>CM057766.1:0-5000000 GCA_030064435.1 Trapa incisa
AAAAACCCTAAAAACCCTAAAAAACCCTTAAAAAACCCTAAAAAACCCTAAAAAACCCTAAAAAACCCTAAAAAACCCTAAAAAACCCTAAAAAACCCTAAAAAACCCTAAAAAACCCTAAAAAAACCCTAAAAAACACCCTAAAAAACCCTAAAAAACCCTAAAAAACCCTAAAAAACCCTAAAAAACCCTAAAAAACCCTAAAAACCCTAAAACCCTAAAAAACCCTAAAAAACCCTAAAAAACCCTAAAAAACCCTAAAAAACCCTAAAAAACCCTAAAAAACCCTAAAAAACCCTAAAAAACCCTAAAAAACCCTAAAAAACCCTAAAAAACCCTAAAAAACCCTAAAAAACCCTAAAAAACCCTAAAAAACCCTAAAAAACCCTAAAAAACCCTAAAAAACCCTAAAAAACCCTAAAAAACCCTAAAAAACCCTAAAAAACCCTAAAAAACCCTAAAAAACCCTAAAAAACCCTAAAAAACCCTAAAAAACCCTAAAAAACCCTAAAAAACCCTAAAACAACCCTAAAAAACCCTAAAAACCCTAAAAACCCTAAAAAACCCTAAAAAACCCTAAAACCTAAAAACCCTAAAAAACCCTAAAAAACCCTAAAAAACCCTAAAAAACCCTAAAAAAACCCTAAAAAACCCTAAAAAACCCTAAAAAACCCTAAAAAACCCTAAAAAACCCTAAAAAACCCTAAAAAACCCTAAAAAACCCTAAAAAACCCTAAAAAACCCTAAAAAACCCTAAAAAACCCTAAAAACCCTAAAAAACCCTAAAAAACCCTAAAAAACCCTAAAAAACCCTAAAAAACCCTAAAAAACCCTAAAAAACCCTAAAAAACCCTAAAAAACCCTAAAAAACCCTAAAAAACCCTAAAAAACCCTAAAAAACCCTAAAAAACCCTAAAAAACCCTAAAAAACCCTAAAAAACCCTAAAAAACCCTAAAAAACCCTAAAAAACCCTAAAAAACCCTAAAAAACCCTAAAAAACCCTAAAAAACCCTAAAAAACCCTAAAAAACCCTAAAAAACCCTAAAAAACCCTAAAAAACCCTAAAAAACCCTAAAAAACCCTAAAAAACCCTAAAAAACCCTAAAAAACCCTAAAAAACCCTAAAAAACCCTAAAAAACCCTAAAAAACCCTAAAAAACCCTAAAAAACCCTAAAAAACCCTAAAAAACCCTAAAAAACCCTAAAAAACCCTAAAAAACCCTAAAAAACCCTAAAAAACCCTAAAAAACCCTAAAAAACCCTAAAAAACCCTAAAAAACCCTAAAAAACCCTAAAAAACCCTAAAAAACCCTAAAAAACCCTAAAAAACCCTAAAAAAACCCTAAAAAACCCTAAAAAACCCTAAAAAACCCTAAAAAACCCTAAAAAACCCTAAAAAACCCTAAAAAACCCTAAAAAACCCTAAAAACCCTAAAAAACCCTAAAAAACCCTAAAAAACCCTAAAAAACCCTAAAAACCCTAAAAAACCCTAAAAAACCCTAAAAAACCCTAAAAAACCCTAAAAAACCCTAAAAAACCCTAAAAAACCCTAAAAAACCCTAAAAAACCCTAAAAAACCTAAAAAACCCTAAAAAACCCTAAAAAACCCTAAAAAAACCCTAAAAAACACCCTAAAAAACCCTAAAAAAACCCTAAAAAACCCTAAAAAACCCTAAAAAACCCTAAAAAACCCTACAAAAAACCCTAAAAAACCCTAAAAAACCCTAAAAAACCCTAAAAAACCCTAAAAACACCCTAAAAAACCCTAAAAAACCCTAAAAAACCCTAAAAAACCCTAAAAAACCCTAAAAAACCCTAAAAAACCCTAAAAAACCCTAAAAAACCCTAAAAAACCCTAAAAAACCCTAAAAAACCCTAAAAAACCCTAAAAAACCCTAAAAAACCCTAAAAAACCCTAAAAAACCCTAAAAACCCTAAAAAACCCTAAAAAACCCTAAAAAAACCCTAAAAAACCCTAAAAAACCCTAAAAAACCCTAAAAAACCCTAAAAAACCCTAAAAAACCCTAAAAAACCCTAAAAAACCCTAAAAAACCCTAAAAAACCCTAAAAAACCCTAAAAAACCCTAAAAAACCCTAAAAAACCCTAAAAAACCCTAAAAAACCTAAAAAACCCTAAAAAACCCAAAAAAACCCTAAAAAACCCTAAAAAACCCTAAAAAACCCTAAAAAACCCTAAAAAACCCTAAAAAACCCTAAAAAACCCTAAAAAACCCTAAAAAACCCTAAAAAACCCTAAAAAACCCTAAAAAACCCTAAAAAACCCTAAAAAACCCTAAAAAACCCTAAAAAACCCTAAAAAACCCTAAAAAACCCTAAAAAACCCTAAAAAACCCTAAAAAACCCTAAAAAACCCTAAAAAACCCTAAAAAACCCTAAAAAACCCTAAAAAACCCTAAAAAACCCTAAAAAACCCTAAAAAACCCTAAAAAACCCTAAAAAACCCTAAAAAACCCTAAAAAACCCTAAAAAACCCTAAAAAACCCTAAAAAACCCTAAAAAACCCTAAAAAACCCTAAAAAACCCTAAAAAACCCTAAAAAACCCTAAAAAACCCTAAAAAACCCTAAAAAACCCTAAAAAACCCTAAAAAACCCTAAAAAACCCTAAAAAACCCTAAAAAACCCTAAAAAACCCTAAAAAACCCTAAAAAACCCTAAAAAACCCTAAAAAACCCTAAAAAACCCCTAAAAAACCCTAAAAAACCCTAAAAAACCCTAAAAAACCCTAAAAAACCCTAAAAAACCCTAAAAAACCCTAAAAAACCCTAAAAAACCCTAAAAAACCCTAAAAAACCCTAAAAAACCCTAAAAAACCCTAAAAAACCTAAAAAACCCTAAAAAACCCTAAAAAACCCTAAAAAACCCTAAAAAACCCTAAAAAACCCTAAAAAACCCTAAAAAACCCTAAAAAACCCTAAAAAACCCTAAAAAACCCTAAAAAACCCTAAAAAACCCTAAAAAACCCTAAAAAACCCTAAAAAACCCTAAAAAACCCTAAAAAAACCCTAAAAAACCCTAAAAAACCCTAAAAAACCCTAAAAAACCCTAAAAAACCCTAAAAAACCCTAAAAACCCTAAAAAACCCTAAAAACCCTAAAAAACCCTAAAAAACCCTAAAAAACCCTAAAAAACCCTAAAAAACCCTAAAAAACCCTAAAAAACCCTAAAAAACCCTAAAAAACCCTAAAAAACCCTAAAAAACCCTAAAAACCCTAAAAAACCCTAAAAAACCCTAAAAAACCCTAAAAAACCCTAAAAAACCCTAAAAAACCCTAAAAAACCCTAAAAAACCCTAAAAAACCCTAAAAAACCCTAAAAAACCCTAAAAAACCCTAAAAAACCCTAAAAAACCCTAAAAAACCCTAAAAAACCCTAAAAAACCCTAAAAAACCCTAAAAAACCCTAAAAAACCCTAAAAAACCCTAAAAAACCCTAAAAAACCCTAAAAACCCTAAAAAACCCTAAAAAACCCTAAAAAACCCTAAAAAACCCTAAAAAACCCTAAAAAACCCTAAAAAACCCTAAAAAACCCTAAAAAACCCTAAAAAACCCTAAAAAACCCTAAAAAACCCTAAAAACCCTAAAAAACCCTAAAAACCCTAAAAACCCTAAAAAACCCTAAAAAACCCTAAAAAACCCTAAAAAACCCTAAAAAACCCTAAAAACCCTAAAAAACCCTAAAAAACCCTAAAAAACCCTAAAAAACCCTAAAAAACCCTAAAAAACCCTAAAAAACCCTAAAAAACCCTAAAAAACCCTAAAAAACCCTAAAAAACCCTAAAAAACCCTAAAAACCCTAAAAAACCCTAAAAAACCCTAAAAAACCCTAAAAAACCCTAAAAACCCTAAAAAACCCTAAAAAACCCTAAAAAACCCTAAAAAACCCTAAAAACCCTAAAAAACCCTAAAAAACCCTAAAAAACCCTAAAAAACCCTAAAAACCCTAAAAAACCCTAAAAAACCCTAAAAAACCCTAAAAAACCCTAAAAAACCCTAAAAACCCTAAAAAACCCTAAAAAACCCTAAAAAACCCTAAAAAACCCTAAAAAACCCTAAAAAACCCTAAAAAACCCTAAAAAACCCTAAAAAACCCTAAAAAACCCTAAAAAACCCTAAAAAACCCTAAAAAACCCTAAAAAACCCTAAAAAACCCTAAAAAACCCTAAAAAACCCTAAAAAACCCTAAAAAACCCTAAAAAACCCTAAAAAACCCTAAAAAACCCTAAAAAACCCAAAAAACCCTAAAAAACCCTAAAAAACCCTAAAAAACCCTAAAAAACCCTAAAAAACCCTAAAAAACCCTAAAAAACCCTAAAAAACCCTAAAAACCCTAAAAAACCCTAAAAAACCCTAAAAAACCCTAAAAAACCCTAAAAAACCCTAAAAAACCCTAAAAACCCTAAAAAACCCTAAAAACCCTAAAAAACCCTAAAAAACCCTAAAAAACCCTAAAAACCCTAAAAAACCCTAAAAAACCCTAAAAAACCCTAAAAAACCCTAAAAAACCCTAAAAAACCCTAAAAAACCCTAAAAAACCCTAAAAAACCCTAAAAAACCCTAAAAAACCCTAAAAAACCCTAAAAAACCCTAAAAAACCCTAAAAAACCCTAAAAAACCCTAAAAAACCCTAAAAAACCCTAAAAAACCCTAAAAAACCCTAAAAAAACCCTAAAAAACCCTAAAAAACCCTAAAAAACCCTAAAAAACCCTAAAAAACCCTAAAAAAACCCTAAAAAACCCTAAAAAACCCTAAAAAACCCTAAAAAACCCTAAAAAACCCTAAAAAACCCTAAAAAACCCTAAAAAAACCTAAAAAACCCTAAAAAAACCCTAAAAAACCCTAAAAAACCCTAAAAAACCCTAAAAAACCCTAAAAAACCCTAAAAAACCCTAAAAAACCCTAAAAAACCCTAAAAAACCCTAAAAAACCCTAAAAAACCCTAAAAAACCCTAAAAAACCCTAAAAAACCCTAAAAAACCCTAAAAAACCCTAAAAAACCCTAAAAAACCCTAAAAAACCCTAAAAAACCCTAAAAAACCCTAAAAAACCCTAAAAAACCCTAAAAAACCCTAAAAAACCCTAAAAAACCCTAAAAACCCTAAAAAACCCTAAAAAACCCTAAAAAACCCTAAAAAACCCTAAAAAACCCTAAAAAACCCTAAAAAACCCTAAAAAACCCTAAAAAACCCTAAAAAACCCTAAAAAACCCTAAAAAACCCTAAAAAACCCTAAAAAACCCTAAAAAACCCTAAAAAACCCTAAAAAACCCTAAAAAACCCTAAAAAACCCTAAAAAACCCTAAAAAACCCTAAAAAACCCTAAAAAACCCTAAAAAACCCTAAAAAACCCTAAAAAACCCTAAAAAACCCTAAAAAACCCTAAAAAACCCTAAAAAACCCTAAAAAACCCTAAAAAACCCTAAAAAACCCTAAAAAACCCTAAAAACCCAAAAACCCTAAAAAACCCTAAAAAACCCTAAAAAACCCTAAAAAACCCTAAAAAACCCTAAAAAACCCTAAAAAACCCTAAAAAACCCTAAAAAACCCTAAAAACCCAAAAACCCTAAAAAACCCTAAAAAACCCTAAAAAACCCTAAAAAACCCTAAAAAACCCTAAAAAACCCTAAAAAACCCTAAAAAACCCTAAAAAACCCTAAAAAACCCTAAAAAACACCCTAAAAAACCCTAAAAAACCCTAAAAAACCCTAAAAAACCCTAAAAAACCCTAAAAAACCCTAAAAAACCCTAAAAAACCCTAAAAAACCCTAAAAAACCCTAAAAAACCCTAAAAAACCCTAAAAAACCCTAAAAAACCCTAAAAAACCCAAAAAACCCTAAAAAACCCTAAAAAACCCTAAAAAACCCTAAAAAACCCTAAAAAACCCTAAAAAACCCTAAAAAACCCTAAAAAACCCAAAAAACCCTAAAAAACCCTAAAAAACCCTAAAAAACCCTAAAAAACCCTAAAAAACCCTAAAAAACCCTAAAAAACCCTAAAAAACCCTAAAAAACCCTAAAAAACCCTAAAAAACCCTAAAAAACCCTAAAAAACCCTAAAAAACCCTAAAAAACCCTAAAAAACCCTAAAAAACCCTAAAAAACCCTAAAAAACCCTAAAAAACCCTAAAAAACCCTAAAAAACCCTAAAAAACCCTAAAAAACCCTAAAAAACCCTAAAAAACCCTAAAAAACCCTAAAAAACCCTAAAAAACCCTAAAAAACCCTAAAAAACCCTAAAAAACCCTAAAAAACCCTAAAAAACCCTAAAAAACCCTAAAAAACCCTAAAAAAACCCTAAAAAACCCTAAAAAACCCTAAAAAACCCTAAAAAACCCTAAAAAACCCTAAAAAACCCTAAAAAACCCTAAAAAACCCTAAAAAACCCTAAAAAACCCTAAAAACCCTAAAAAACCCTAAAAAACCCTAAAAAACCCTAAAAAACCCTAAAAAACCCTAAAAAACCCTAAAAAAACCCTAAAAAACCCTAAAAACCCTAAAAAACCCTAAAAAACCCTAAAAAACCCTAAAAAACCCTAAAAAACCCTAAAAAACCCTAAAAAACCCTAAAAAACCCTAAAAAACCCTAAAAAACCCTAAAAAACCCTAAAAAACCCTAAAAAACCCTAAAAAACCCTAAAAAACCCTAAAAAACCCTAAAAAACCCTAAAAAACCCTAAAAAACCCTAAAAAACCCTAAAAAACCCTAAAAAACCCTAAAAAACCCTAACAAAACCCTAAAAAACCCTAAAAAACCCTAAAAAACCCTAAAAAACCCTAAAAAACCCTAAAAACCCTAAAAAACCCTAAAAAACCCTAAAAAACCCTAAAAAACCCTAAAAAACCCTAAAAAACCCTAAAAAACCCTAAAAACCCTAAACAACCCTAAAACCCAAAAACCCTAAAAAACCCTAAAAAACCCCTAAAAAACCCTAAAAAACCCTAAAAAACCCTAAAAAACCCTAAAAAACCCTAAAAAACCCTAAAAAACCCTAAAAAACCCTAAAAAACCCTAAAAAACCCTAAAAACCCAAAAAACCCTAAAAACCCTAAAAAACCCTAAAAAAACCCTAAAAAACCCTAAAAACCCCTAAAAAACCCTAAAAAACCCTAAAAACCCTAAAAAACCCTAAAAAACCCTAAAAAACCCTAAAAAACCCTAAAAAACCCTAAAAAACCCTAAAAAACCCTAAAAAACCCTAAAAAACCCTAAAAAACCCTAAAAAACCCAAAAAACCCTAAAAAACCCTAAAAAACCCTAAAAAACCCTAAAAACCCTAAAAAACCCTAAAAAACCCTAAAAAACCCTAAAAAACCCTAAAAAACCCTAAAAAACCCAAAAAACCCTAAAAACCCTAAAAAACCCTAAAAAACCCTAAAAAACCCTAAAAAACCCTAAAAAACCCTAAAAAACCCTAAAAAACCCTAAAAAACCCTAAAAAACCCTAAAAAACCCTAAAAAACCCTAAAAAACCCTAAAAAACCCTAAAAAACCCTAAAAAACCCTAAACCAAAACCCTAAAAAACCCAAAAAACCCTAAAAAACCCAAAACCCAAAAAACCCTAAAAAACCCTAAAAAACCCTAAAAAACCCTAAAAAACCCTAAAAAACCCTAAAAAACCCTAAAAAACCCTAAAAAACCCTAAAAAACCCTAAAAAACCCTAAAAAACCCTAAAAAACCCTAAAAAACCCTAAAAAACCCTAAAAAACCCTAAAAACCCCTAAAAAACCCTAAAAAACCCTAAAAAACCCTAAAAAACCCTAAAAAACCCTAAAAAACCCTAAAAAACCCAAAAAACCCTAAAAACCCTAAAAAACCCTAAAAAACCCTAAAAAACCCTAAAAAACCCTAAAAAACCCTAAAAAACCCTAAAAAACCCTAAAAAACCCTAAAAAACCCTAAAAAACCCTAAAAACCCTAAAAAACCCTAAAAACCCTAAAAAACCCCTAAAAAACCCTAAAAAACCCTAAAAAACCCTAAAAACCCAAAAAACCCTAAAAACCCTAAAAACCCTAAAAAACCCTAAAAAACCCTAAAAACCCTAAAAAACCCAAAAAAACCCTAAAAAACCCTAAAAAACCCTAAAAAACCCTAAAAAACCCTAAAAAACCCTAAAAAACCCTAAAAACCCTAAAAAACCCTAAAAAACCCTAAAAAACCCTAAAAAACCCTAAAAAACCCTAAAAAACCCTAAAAAACCCTAAAAAACCCTAAAAAACCCTAAAAAACCCTAAAAAACCCTAAAAAACCCTAAAAAACCCTAAAAAACCCTAAAAACCCTAAAAACCCAAAAAACCCTAAAAACCCTAAAAAACCCTAAAAAACCCTAAAAAACCCTAAAAAACCCTAAAAAACCCTAAAAAACCCTAAAAAACCCTAAAAAACCCTAAAAAACCCTAAAAAACCCTAAAAAACCCTAAAAAACCCTAAAAAACCCTAAAAAACCCTAAAAAACCCTAAAAAACCCTAAAAAACCCTAAAAAACCCTAAAAAACCCTAAAAAACCCTAAAAAACCCTAAAAAACCCTAAAAACCCTAAAAAACCCTAAAAAACCCTAAAAACCCTAAAAAACCCTAAAAAACCCTAAAAAACCCTAAAAAACCCTAAAAAACCCTAAAAAACCCTAAAAAACCCTAAAAACCCTAAAAAACCCTAAAAAACCCTAAAAAACCCTAAAAACCCTAAAAAACCCTAAAAAACCCTAAAAAACCCTAAAAAACCCTAAAAAACCCTAAAAAACCCTAAAAAACCCTAAAAAACCCTAAAAAACCCTAAAAAACCCTAAAAAACCCTAAAAAACCCTAAAAAACCCTAAAAAACCCTAAAAAAACCCTAAAAAAACCCTAAAAAAACCCTAAAAAACCCTAAAAAACCCTAAAAAACCCTAAAAAACCCTAAAAAACCCTAAAAAACCCTAAAAAACCCTAAAAAACCCTAAAAAACCCTAAAAAACCCTAAAAAACCCTAAAAAACCCTAAAAAACCCTAAAAAACCCTAAAAACCCTAAAAAACCCTAAAAAACCCTAAAAAACCCTAAAAAACCCTAAAAAACCCTAAAAAACCCTAAAAAAACCCTAAAAAACCCTAAAAAACCCTAAAAAACCCTAAAAAACCCTAAAAAACCCTAAAAAACCCTAAAAAACCCTAAAAAACCCTAAAAAACCCTAAAAAACCCTAAAAAACCCTAAAAAACCCTAAAAAACCCTAAAAAACCCTAAAAAACCCTAAAAAACCCTAAAAAACCCTAAAAAACCCTAAAAAACCCTAAAAAACCCTAAAAAACCCTAAAAAACCCTAAAAAACCCTAAAAAACCCTAAAAAACCCTAAAAAACCCTAAAAACCCTAAAAAACCCTAAAAAACCCTAAAAACCCTAAAAAACCCTAAAAAACCCTAAAAAACCCTAAAAAACCCTAAAAAACCCTAAAAAACCCTAAAAAACCCTAAAAAACCCTAAAAAACCCTAAAAAACCCTAAAAAACCCTAAAAAACCCTAAAAAACCCTAAAAAACCCTAAAAAACCCTAAAAAACCCTAAAAAACCCTAGAAAACCCTAGAAAACCCTAGAAAACCCTAGAAAACCCTAGAAAACCCTAGAAAACCCTAGAAAACCCTAGAAAACCCTAGAAAACCCTAGAAAACCCTAAAAAACCCTAAAAAACCCTAAAAAACCCTAAAAAACCCTAAAAACCCTAAAAACCCTAAAAAACCCTAAAAAACCCTAAAAAACCCTAAAAAACCCTAAAAAACCCTAAAAAACCCTAAAAAACCCTAGAAAACCCTAGAAAACCCTAGAAAACCCTAGAAAACCCTAGAAAACCCTAAAAAACCCTAAAAAACCCTAAAAAACCCTAAAAAACCCTAAAAAACCCTAGAAAACCCTAGAAACCCTAAAAAACCCTAAAAAACCCTAAAAAACCCTAAAAAAACCCTAAAAAACCCTAAAAAACCCTAAAAACCCTAAAAACCCTAAAAAACCCTAAAAAACCCTAAAAAACCCTAAAAAACCTAAAAAACCCTAAAAAACCCTATAAAACCCTAAAAAACCCTGAAAAACCCTAAAAAACCCTAAAAAACCCTAAAAAACCCTAAAAAACCCTAAAAAACCCTAAAAACCCTAAAAAACCCTAAAAAACCCTAAAAAACCCTAAAAACCCTAAAAAAACCCTAAAAACCCTAAAAACCCTAAAAACCCTAAAAAACCCTAAAAAAACCCTAAAAACCCTAAAAACCCCTAAAAAAGCCTAAAAAACAATAAAAAAAAACCCTAAAAAAACCCCTTAAAAACCCTAAAAAAACCCAAAAAAAACCCTAAAAACCCTTAAAAACCCTAAAAAAACCCTATAAAACCCTAAAAACCCTAAAAACTTGAGAAATGCCAAGAAATCTTAAGAAACCCTAATAAACGTTAGTAAACTCTAGGAAACCTTAAGAAAACCTAATAAATGCTAATAAACTCTAATAAACACTAAACAAACCTAACTATTCCTAAAAAAACCTAAGAAACGCTAGGAAAACCTAATAAACATTAAAAAAAACCCTCGAAAAAACTCTAAAAAACACTAAAAAAACCCTAAAAACCCTCAAAAAAACACTAAAAACCCTAAGAAACACTAAGAAATGCTAAGAAACCCTATAAAATGCTAATAAACCTTAAGAAACAATAAGAAATGCTAAGATACCATAAGAAATCATGAGAAATGCTAAGAAACCCTAATAAACGTTAATAAACTCTAGGAAACCCTTAGAAACCTTAAGAAAACCTAATAAATGCTAATAAACAAAAATTAACATTAAACAAACCTAAGTATTCCTAAAAATCCTAAGAAACGCGAGGAAACCCTAAGAAATCTTAAAAAACACTAAAAAAATCCCTCAAAATGCTTAGAAATACTAACAAATCCTAAGAAAACCTAAGAAGTCCTAAGAAACCCCCAAGAAACACTAAAAAACACTAAGAAATCTTAAGAAACCCTAATAAACATTAAGAAACCCTAAGAAATGCTAATAAACTTTAAGAAACACTAGAAAACTCTAAGAAACCTTAAGAAACACTAAAAAACCCTCACTACTCGAAGAAATGCTAAGAAACACTAACAAATCCTAAGAAACTCTAAGAAACCCAAAGAAGTCCTAAGAAACCCCCAAGAAACACTAAGAAATACTAAGAAACCCCAAGAAACCTTATGAAACACTAAGAAACCCTAGGAAACAGTATGAAACCCTACGAAATGCTAAGAAACCCTAGGAAACGGTAATAAACGCTAAGAAATGTTAAGAAATCCTAAGAAACGCTAATAAACCTTAAGAAACCCTAAGAAATGCTAAGATACCCTAAGAAACCATAAGAAAATATAAGAAACGCTAAGAAATCCTAAGAAACCTTAGGAAACCCTAACAAATGCTAATAAACTCTAGGAAACCCTAAGAAACCCTTAGAAACCTTAAGAAACTCTAAGAAATGCTATGAAACACTAATAAATACTAAACAATACTAAGAAACCCTAAAAACGCTAAGAAACCCTTAGAAACTCTATGAAACCCCAAGAAACTATAATAAATCGTACAAAAAGCAAAGAAATGCTAAGAAGCACTAAATACTTTAGGGTTTTATAGGGTTTTTTTAGGGTTTTTTTATGTTTTTTTTAGGGTTTTGTAGGGTTTTTAGGGTTGTTTAGGGGTTTTAGGGGTTTTAGGGTTTTTTAGGGTTCTTTAGGGTTTTTTTAGGGTTTTTAGGGTTTCTTTTTATTTCTTAGGGTTTCTTATTGTTTCTCAGGATTTTTTAGTGTTTCTTAGTTTTTCTTGGGGTTTCTTAGGACTTCTTAAGGTTTCTTAGAGGTTCTTAGGATTTCTTAGAGTTTATTAGCATTTTTTAACGTTTTTAGGGTTGATTAACGTTTCTTATGGTTTCTTAGCATTTCTTTGGAATTCTTAAGGTTTCTTAGGATTTCTTTGCATTTCTTTGTGTTTCTTAGCATTTCTTGGGGCTTCTTAGGATTTCTTAGCGTTTCTTAGTGTATGTTAGGGTTTCTTAGCGTTTCTTAGAGTTTCTTAGTATTTATAAGTGTTTCTTAATATTTCCTAGGGTTACTTACAATTTGTTAGCGTTTCTCAGGATTTCATAGGTTTTTTAGGATTTCTTATTATTTCTTAGCATTTCTTACGTTTTTTTAATGTTTCTTAAGGTTTCTTAGGATTTCCTAGTGTTTCTTAGAATTTCATTGGGTTTCTTAAGATTTCTTAGTATTTCTTTGTGTTCCCTAGGGTTTCTATGGATTTCATAGCATTTCTTAGGGTTTCTTAGCGTTTCTTAACATTTCCTAGGGTTACTTAGGGTTTCTTAAGGTTCTTTTAGCGTTTTTAGCGTTTGTTATGACTTCTTAGTGTTTCTTAGAGTTTCTTAGGATTTGTTAGAGCTTCTTAGCATTTCTTAGCATTTTCAGGTTGATTAGCGTTTTTTATGGTTTCTTAGCATTTCTTAGGATTTCTTAAGGTTTCTTAGGATTTCTTTGCGTTTCTTAGGGTTTCTTAGCATTTCTTGGGGCTTCTTAGCATTTTTGAGGGTATGTTAGGGTCTTTTAGCATTTCTTAGGGTTTCTTAGTATTTCTAAGTGTTTCTTACAATTTCCTAGGGTTACTTATGATTTGTTAGCATTTCTTAGGATTTCATAGGTTTTTTAGGGTTTCTTAAGATTTCTTAGCGTTTCTTAGCATTTCTTAGGTGTTCTTAGTGTTTCTTAAGGTTTCTAAGGATTTCCTAGTGTTTCTTAGGATTTCTTTGGGTTTCTTAGTATTTCTTTGTGTTAACTAGGGTTTCTTACGATTTCTTAGCGTTTCTTAGGGTATGTTAGGGTTTCTTAGTGTTTCATAGTATTTCTTAGGGTTTCTTTGCATTTCTTAGCATTTCCTAGGGTTACTTAGGGTTTCTTAGCGTTTCTTAATGTTTTTTTTAGCATTTTTAGCGTTTGTTATGATTTCTTAGATGTTTTTTACGATTTCTTAGGCTTTCTTAGCGTTTCTTTGGGTTTATTAGAGTTTCTTAGCGATACATAGGGTTTCATAGAATTTCTTATGGTTTCTTAGAGTTTCTTAGCGTTTTTAGGGTTATTTAGTGTTTTTTAGCATTTCTTAGGGTTTTTTAATGTTTTTAAGCTCTTCTTAGGGTTTCCTAGCATTTCATAGGGTTTATTTGCATTTCTAAGCGTTTCTTATCATTTCCTAGGGATACTTAGGGTTTCTTAGTATTTTTTTAGGGTTTCTTATGCTTTCTTTGCATTTCTTAACATTTCTTTTGATTTCTTATTTTTTTATGATTTCATAAGGTTTCGTAGGATTTCTTAGGGTTTTTTAGCGTTTCTTAGGTTTTATTAGAGTTTCTTAACGTTTCTTAGTGTTTCATAGATTTTCTTAGGGTTTCTTAGAGTTTCTTTGGGTTTCATAGATTTTATTAGGGTTTCTTAGAGTTTCTTAGGGTTTCTTAGCATTTTTAGGGTTTCTTAGGTCTGTTTAGTGTTTTTTAGCATTTCTTAGGGTTTCTTAAGATTTTTAAGGGCTTATTAGGGTTTCCAAGCGTTTCTTAGAGTTTATTAGGGTTTCCAAGGGTTTCTTAAGATTTTTTAGCGTTTCTTATATTTTCTTTGGGTATCTTAGCATTTCTTAGGTTTTCTTATGGTTTCTTTGCGTTTCTTATAATTTCTTAGCATTTTTTTATTGTTTCTTAGTGCTTCTTAGCTTTACCTAGCATTTCATATGATTTCTTAGGGTTTCACAAAGTTTCTTAGCATTTTTAGGGTTTCTTAGGGTTGTTTAGTGTTTATTAGCATTTCTTTGGGTTTCTTAAGGTTTCTAAGGGTTTCTTAGGGTTTCTTAAGGTCTCTAAGGATTTCTTAGAGTTTATTAGCATTTGTTAGGGTTTCATAGGATTTCTTAGCGTTTCTTTTGATTACTTTTATTAGTGTTTCTTAGGGCTTCTTAGCGTTTTGAGGATTTTTAGTGTTTCTTAAGGTTTCTTAGGGTTTTCTAGCGTTTCTTATGGTTTTTTAAGGTTTCTTAGGATCCTTTAGCGTTTCATAGGGTTTCTTAGGATTTTTTAGGGTATGTTAGTATTTCCTAGGGCTTCTTAGGGTTTATTAGCGTTTCATAGGTTTTCTTATGGTTTATTAGCATTTCTTAGGGTTTCTTAGCATATTTTAGTGTTTTTTAGTGTTTCTTAGCATTTCTTAGCATTTCGTACAATTTTTTAGTTTTTCATAGGGTTTCTTAGAGTTTATTAGAGTTTCTTAGTGTTTCATAGCGTTTTTAGGGATACTTAGGTTTGTTTAGTGTTTATTAGTGTTTCTTAGTATTTCTTAGGTTTTCTTAAGGTTTCTATGGTTTTTCTAGAGTTTATTAGTGTTTATTAGGGTTTCCAAAGGTTTCTTAGGATTTCTTAGCATTTCTTATAGTTTCTTAGGGTATCTTATCATTTCTTATTATTTCTTAAGTTTTATTAGCGTTTCTTAGGGTTTCTTAGCATTTCTTAGTGTTTTTTAGGGTTTCCTAGCGTTTTGTAGCTTTTATTATGGTTTCCTAGCGTTTCGTATCTTAGTGTTTCTTAGGGTTTCCTATGATTTATTAGTGTTGCTTAGGGTTTCTTATGGTTTCTTACCATTTCTTAGCGTTTAGAAGGGTTTCTTAACGTTTCTTAGGGTTTTTTAGCGTTTCTTAGGGTTTCTTATTGTTTCTTAGGGTTTCGTAGGACTTCTTAGGGTTTCTTAGAGTTTCTTAGGATTTGTTAGAGTTTCTTAGCATTTCTTAGCGTTTTTAGAGTTGATTAGCATTTCTTATGGTTTCTTAGAGTTTCTTAGCATTTCTTAGGATTTCTTAAAGTTTCTTAGGATTTCTTTGTGTTTCTTAGGGTTTCTTAGTATTTCTTGGGGCTTCTTAGGTTTTCTTAGCGTTTCTTAGGGTATGTTAGTGTCACAACCTGACCTGGTTTGGTCAGATCCCCGTGATCAACCCGCCACTCACCCGGTTTATTAAAGGGTTTTCTCTTATAAAAAATAACTGTAAAGAGCAAAGCGTTCTTTAAAGATGCACCTTTTTCCAGGAATATCGTAAATCAAAATTGCACAGTAATTTAAATTAATTGTACCTATCTTGCATGCGTTTAATTGTGCAACTCTTTTAAGGATCGGTTTTCTAGGACTTCCTAAAACAATATAAGGGAGGGTGTGAGTACAACTACTCAGTGAATGGGTTTCAAATCTTTTGACTTTCAAGAAAAATATTTATATGGAGTATGCTAGACTCCTTTCTTTTAATAAATCCCTTCATTTAAAAATTCAGATTTTTCCATCATTTCTTATTTACCACAGTGTGTCATCACCCAACACACATCCTTCATCATAAAGGTTACACACATTCGTAGGTCAGCACGACTACTGAACCACTAGTGGCTTTGGAGCGACTTAACCAGCCACTCGAATAAAAGCACGACCACTTCTACCCTGAGATTGAGTGGATGTATGCGACATCAGACCCTCATTCTCAAAATTGATTCTTCGTGTCCAAATGAGGATAGAGACCTCATCCTGTCCCCACCCTGGTCTCATGCGCTTGGTCCCTACCCCGGTCTCATGCGCTTGGTCCCCACCCCGGTCCGAATGAGGACAAAGACCAAATACTTTAAGAATTGGCACACTGTTAGGGGAGAACACTTCCTACAAAATAGGTTTTCAATGTCTATTATACCAACCAGTATAAGGACATCTCCATTCATAACCGATGAACGGGTTTTCAACTTCCTTCAAGAAAGTCTTATCATACCAACTTGATATATTCTACTTACAACTGGTAAATAGTTTTTTTTTTCACATAATTTTTACATCATTTTCTCAGTTGTGATGATTAAAATACCAATAAACAGTGGATTTTTATACCAGGGTACTTATCATCCCCAACCAGGTTTATAATCCCACTCACCCAATAGTGCAGTGAAATTCCACATAATCTGGTTTCGTCCTTAGTAAGCTGGACCTCGACTGGCGTTCCCGATGCCTCGTTCTCCTACACGAAAATGAACATATTTGTTCATTATTCTTTGGCCTAATAGCCCTCATTTGTTCCAAATGAATGAGACAACCCAACTTTACATATATTTGCAATTAGGTCCCTAAAGTTATTTTTCTTTAACTTTAAGTCCCTATTGCCGGGTTTTTCCATAAATTTGAGTCCTGAAACTTTTAAAATTTACCTTGGGACCTCAAATTATTTAATTTCACAAAAAGGGGTTTAATTTTCCAAATTTCCAATTTGGACCCTCAATTTTTCCAAACTTACCATTTTGCCCCTTCTTTAGAAAAATGGTAAATTTTTGCCCCAAAAATTCTAAAATTTCTCAATTGGCCCTCTAATATTCTTATCATGACCAATTGACCCTAAATTTTAGAAAATAATATTTTGGTCCTTCGAATTTTTGAAAATCCCCAAATTTTCCCCCAATTTCAACTCTTCAACACTGTTGAATTTGATTTCATAAAATTGACCGATCAAACACCTCTAATTGTTGAAATTGAGTTCCTATGTGTTCATACGATTCTAAGGAACTTTGAATCACAGATTTTAACGCCGAAATGAGCTCAAACGGAGCTTCACCAGAAAACACACTATAGAGAAAAAAAGCTTCGATTTCTCACCGGTGAGGGCACGGCGGTAGGAGCATTCTATCTGGGCAGGTAGCTCTCCTCCAGAGGTTCTTTCTAGGATCAAGAATGACATCAATTGATGTCGAATTGGATTAGAATTTCTTCATTAAAATTTAGTTGACTCTCTCTCTAACAACGATCTGAAATTTTAAAGGGGTGCTGAATTGGGTTACCTTTCAGTCCTAATTTGGTCGTGAAAGGGCTGAGGAGGTGTTGGGAGAGCTTGGTTTGGCCTGAGGAGGCTCTAATTGGCCAATTTCAACTCGGCCGAAATAGGGCAGCTTTGGTCCGCTGGAGTTGTTTCACTATTTGATCACGTCGGTGCTTCTTCGACGACTCACGAAATGAACGAACACCACCACCATGTAGCTGACTTCTCCCTGGTTCTAATAAACCCGACCTTGCCTTCTTTGGCTTAGAATTGACCCTATATTGGAGCTCTAGTTCAAGCTTCGCCAAAAAACTAAGCACCTAAGAGAGAGTGAGCTTTTCAAGTGTGGAGAGGGGCTCTTTATATAGGGAGCTCGGGGATTCGTTGGTCATCCATTTGGCACCTTTATGATAGCCATTGATGACCTAAAATGTACCGAACAGAAACGTTTTCTATGGACATTCCTAGAAATCTCAAAACTCTCTAACAACCAGGATGTGAACCTTTCCTCATAGAAAAGGATGTTGGGACCACCATGGATTGGCTGGCCAATATCAAGAAGTTGAAGGGAATTGTTCGGATACTACCAGAGGATAGGGTGATCCTGATGGAATTTTTCCTGGAAGGAAGCACTAGACGGTGGTGGGACAATGTTCGAAACCTACATGCCACTGCCTCCACTTGGGAGCAATTTCAGGAAATATACTCGGAGGAATACCTGGCACCCCACCTAATAAAAGAGAAGAAACAAGAGTTCATCCAGCTTTGGCAAGGGCTTAGTTCCATAGCAGAGTATGAAACAAAATTCAACGCGTTAAGACCCTTTGCTCCTGACCTAGTTGGTCCAGCTGACATATGCTAGAGGTTTGTGGACGGTCTCAACTTAGATATTCAAGATCGTTTGGGAGTACTAGGACACCCCACAACAAGGGAACCCTCGTTGTCTGAAGTGTCAAAGGGAGCATGCCATACCTGGTTTGTCTGCGGACAAGCAAGACACTTTGTAAAGGATTGTTTTACTCTTAGGGAGAACAGACAGAAAAATACTCTTGGACCACCTCAAGGGAACTCTATGAACCTCAGACCGGAAGCTACGGCAAGAGTACCGACTAGAGTATACAACCTCACTCAGGAGGAGGCAAGAGGAGACCCTAGCATTGTAGCGGGTACATCCCAAAACCCTACCAACTAGTCCAAAAGAGTCATGTAAACTGAACGTCTTTTGAATTAATAAAGAATTCCTTCAAAAACATACATTTCTTAAATCAAGGTATATACAGATGTGGGGACAGCTAGTTTATACTCTTTTTGACTCTAGAGCAGAGCAATCATTTATCAAGGAAGAGTTAGTCTCTAAGATACCCTTGGAGCTCACTCCTCTTGTACAAAGCCTTAACATCCTTACACCCTTAAGAGAAGGTCTGAACAGAAATAAACAACTAAAGGGATGTGAGATAGAAATTGGAGGAATCAAACTTGAAGCTAACTTGATTTTGTTACCTCTAAGAGAAGTTGAAGTAATTCTAGGGATGGACTAGCTGAGTAATCATCAGGCAAGGATGGACTGTAGAAGGAAGACAGTAACTTTCCATACTTCCAAGACTAAGGGACTAAAGTTCCATAGAGATAAAGGAAAAGTGAAGTACAATTTGTGTCCCACCTGAAGGTTCAAAAGATGATACAAAAAGAATATATAGTTTTGCTGGCCATGGTGGTAAATGAAGATTCTGAAGAAAAGAAACTGGAAGACATTCCGGTAGCCAAACATTATCTAGAAGTTTTTCCAAAAGAGCTACCAGGACTACCTCCAAGTCGCCAAGTGGAGTTTACTATAGAAATAACCCCATGAACCAATCCCATATCCCAAGCCCTATATCGCATGGCTCTGACAGAGCTGAAAGAACTAAAGGAACAACTGGACAAACTACTGAAAAAGGGTTTCATACGTTCAAGTCAGTCTCCATGGGGTGCTCCTGTTTTGTTCATAAAGAAAAGAGACGGGAGTATGAGACTATGTATTGACTACCGAAAGTTGAATTAGGTCATTATCAAGAACCGATACCCACTCCCAAGGATAGATGATTTATTTGATCAGCGGCCTACTTCTCAAAAATAGATCTTCGATCAGGTTACCACCAACTAAGGATTAGGGAAGAGGACATCCCTAAGACGGCGTTTCAATCCAGATTTGGACACTATGAATTCAGAGTGATGCTGTGTGGATTGACGAATGCCCCTTCAGCTTTCATGGATTTAATGGACCACATGTTCCAACCTCATCTGGACATGTTCGTGATAGTATTTATAGATGATATCCATATATACTCACGAACCAGGTCGGAACACGAAGAGAATCTAGCAATTACATTAGAAATCTTGAAGGAAAACCAATTATATGCAAAGTTTTCCAAGTGTGAATTCTAGTTGCAAGAAGTAGGATTCTTAGTGCACATCGTATCTAAGGACAGAGTTAAAGTGGATCCAACCAAGGTTGAAGCTATATCAGAATGGAAAGCTCCAAGGAATCCTACAGAAATTAGAAGTTTCCTAGGATTGGTATGATACTATATGTGGTTTGTGCAAGACTTTTCTAAAATAGCAACTCCTCTAACTCGACTCACCAGGAAGGGAGTTGAGTATAAATGGGATGAGGATTGTGAAATGTCTTTTCAGGAGTTAAAGACTCGACTAACAATCACACCAGTACTCTCCTTACCCGATCCTAATGCAAAAGAGTACACAGTCTATAGTGAGGCCTCTAGAAAAGGATTGGGATGTGTTTTAATGTAACAATGGATGGTTATCGAGTATGCCTCGCGACAACTGAAGATACATGAGAGAAATTATCCGATTCACGACTTGGAATTAGTTGCAATAGTGTTTGCCCTAAGATATGGAAACACTACCTTTACGGGATTAAGTGTAGGATATACACATATAACAAGAGTCTTAAGTATTTCCTAACACAGAAGGAGTTAAATCTTCGTTAGAGGAGATGGCTAGAATTGGTGAAGGATTATGATCTTGTGATAGAATACCACCCCGGAAGAATGGACAAGTCAAGACAAGCTACTTACCTTTGTTGCAACAATTGGGAAGAATGGAAGTGGATCTAAGGATGGACCAACAGGACTGACAGGAAGTGGGCCTGGTGGCGAATGTTACGATAAGGCCCAGTCTAACCGAGCATATAATGGCCCAATAAAAGATTGATAAAGAACTTCAGTACTACTTGGATTCAACTAACAGAGAAAGGAAACCAGACTACGATGTTCGAGGTGACAGAGTACTGACCTATAAGGGTAAGGTATATGTGCCTCCAGACAAGGAGTTATGGAGATTAATATTGGAAGAGGCACACGATTCAGTGTATGTTATGCATCCAGGCAGTACTAAGATGTACCACTCCCTCAAACAAAGATACTAGTGGAAGGGTATGAAGAGGGACATTGCGGAATATGTAGCCCGATGCTTGTCCTGTTAATAGATAAAAGTAGAGCATCAAAAGCCGTCAGGCCTACTACTACCCTTACCAATTCTAGAGTGGAAATGGGAGCACGTCACCATGGATTTCGACATGGGCCTGCCAGTGACCAGAAAAGGTCGAGATGAAATTTGGGTAATTGTGGATAAATTGACCAAATTAGCTCATTTTCTTCCCATAAGAGTGATGGACACAGTAGAGCAGCTGGCCATCCTATACATGAAGGAAATAATAAGACTCCACGATGTCTCAGTAAGTATAGTATCGGATAGAGATCCAAGATTTACTTCCAGGTTTTGGCTGAGTCTGCAAAATGCCATGGGAACCAAACTCCACATGAGTACGACATTTCACCCTCAGACAGATGGTCAGTCTGAGCGAACCATCCAAACATTGAAAGACATGCTAAGGGCGTGTGTACTCACCATGAATAAAAGCTATGAGGAATACTTATGTCTAATGGAATTTGCGAATAATAATAGTTATCAAGCCAGTATCCAGATGGCTCCCTACGAAGCCAGTATCCAGATGGAATAGTGAAGCAACTCTGGCGGACCGAAGCGCATGAGGGGTAGTGATGCGTCCTAAGGGCACTAGACGACCTGGTGGCTATAAGGGCAGTTCGTCGTTCCAGGTGTCTGTGCGAAATCTGAAGTAGCACGAAGCACATGAGACCGGGGTGGGGACAGGATGAGGTCTCTGTCCTCATACAGACATGAAGAAGTGATTTCGGGATTGTGGGTAGGATGTCACGTACATCCACTCATTCCCAGGGTAGAAGTGGTCGTACTCCTATCCGGGTGGCAGGAAAAGTCGCTCTGAAGCCACTAGCAAGTTCAGTAGTGATACTGACTTGCGAATGTGTGTAACCTTCATGATAAAGGATGTGTGTTGGGTGATGACACACCGTGGTAACTAAGAAATAATGCAAAAATCCAAATTTTTAAATGAAGGGATTTTTTAAAACAAATGAGTATGGCACACTCCATATAAATGTTTTTCTTAAAAGTCAAAAGCTTTTTAAAACCCATTCACTGAGTAGTCGTACTCACCCCCTCCCTTATATCCCTTCCAGTAAATCCCAGAAAGCCTCCCCTTAAAGACCGTCAACTAAGATGCCTGTAAGACAGGTATGTAAAGTTTTAAATTTCATACAGTTTTGATTATGCTATTCCAGGAAAAAGGTGCAAGTTAAAGGACGCCTTACTCTTTACGATTTACGATAAGGGGAAACCCTTTAATAAACCAGGAGAGTGGCAGGTTAATCACGGGGATCCGACCAAACCGGGTCGGGGCGTGACAACTAGAGTGGTATCAGAGCCTGTTTCCTTGAATACATAATCAAGACTATAAAATATGGTAACTAATAGGATTTATCCTAAAATTTTCAGATGGCTCCCAGGAGAGGAACCAAGAAAACTAGGAATGGCTCTACTCAACACCTTATATTCGTATGAAGACAACCCTAGAAGCATACCAAATGCCTAAAGCAAGGCAGGAATCTCAAAAGAGCAAATGAGAAAGTATCCCAGAGAATGGTGACAGGACCTATTGAGGTAACAACTCTAAGTATAAAGGAAGCTAAGCGTGAAGCCATAAAATGGGGCATATAACCTTACATAGGAGGATGCTTATCAAGAATCTCGTAGCTCCCTAGTTATTTTGTGATCATATTCTGTAATAGGGCCAAAATCTCCAACATACTGTACTACTCTATTAATGAAGTACTCCTAATTCCTAAAAACCCTGTCCCTCAAATGATGTGATCTTCAAGGAAGACTCCAAAAAGGAAAAAAAAAAAACTCCCACGGTATCCAGACTTAAGGACGAAGAAGCACCAAAACTAACAATTCCCAAGAAAACGCCAGGAGGAACCACTTATTTCATGTAATTACAAGCATGAATGATAGGGACACTGCGTGGAGAAGTGCCTAACCCTACAAAGGACAGGAATCAAGTTAAACTAAAGGGGAATAGGACACGAAGTGAAAAACTGTCCCACATCGCCAGGAGTCAGGACAATATTTTCCAAGAATAAACACCCCACAACTATAGGAAATCTGAAAGGATACCATCCCAAGAAACGTGATTCCATTTGCAACCATAGATAAGAGGAAACTCTTCAAAATCTTAGCAAAGTGGTAAGAAGGAAAAAGGGGTAAAGGTAGGACATCAATAAAACCACAAATGGAACAAAGGATAGCTGAAGAGAATTCCCCCTTTAAGAAGAAAATCCAAACAATTTAGGAGCAAAGAAAGGAGTGCATCCACAAGAGAAGACAAGACAAACATTTGATGACAAACGGGACGTATTGGGATTACAGGAATAAATCACCTTGGAAAAAGCAACTATGTCAAATAGGAAGTTCGGACCAACAAGACAAGAGAAAGCAAGTTGTTACAACAAGATAATTACAGGGAACAAATGACACCTAAGGAAGACCGGGAAGTAGAAGGGGCTACACCCTAAAAAGGTCAGTGAGATGGATGTTAAGGACAGAAGGACTCGAGAAACAACTGCTAAGAAACTTAGACCAAACAAATGGTGGAGGCAAAGCAGTTAACGAACAAATACTCGAGAAAGCCATAATGTAAGTTCCGAAAAAGAAGAGAGAGGCAGAAAGGTCAAATACTCAGGAAAAGAAGAATACAAAAAATCCTTAAAAGAACCAAGGGCCAATTAACGACTAAACTCAAGCCAAGAAAGGAATAGGCAAGCCTCTCCCACAATGATCCTGAAACAAGGAAGATTTGTACGCTCCCTAAAGAAATAGACAGGTACTAGATACAAATAAGGATGCAAATAAAGCATAAAAGATGTGCCTAAAAGATTTGAGGAGTAAAGGTAAATAGAAGAAGACGACATCAAGGGATGTCATTTAAGGGTAGAAATCCCCTAGAGCAAATGTAAGAAAAGAATGTCAGGGGAAAGGCAAAGAATCCTACCAAGGAAGGAAGCCCCGGAAAGACATGTGTATCCCAATTAAGAGGAAATGGAACCAACCCTTATTTAGGAAATGTTTTCCAAGGAAGGAAGTATTGTAATGGTCCATTATGACCTGTTTGGAGAGAATAGGAGAACCATGTAGAAAGAGGAATACTAGTAACGGCGGACAGCCAAAGATAATAAACAAAACTGGATGGAGTGAACCTTCCCAAGCAAAGTAATCGACACATAGATTGAAAGCAATTATTGTAGAATAAAGAATCATGAAGTGATTTATGAGCAAGTAAAAGAGGATTAAGGAAAACGAAATCATTGAATAAGAGATGTCACTAAAGAAGAGAAAGGACATAAGAAGGGGAAAAAAATCCCCGTATGTCAATAATCATCAGGAAACCCAACGATTGGAATTGAAAGGACCCAATAGGAACGTTTGGAAAGGATGAGTAGGTAAGAGAAATCCATGCGGTTATGTGAGACATAACTTCAAAGGCATGATGGATGAGAGGATAACGGTAAAAAGGATAATTGAAGGATGCCATCAAAAGAAAAGAGGGATGAAGTTATATGATCCCTGAAAGGTCAAAAAAAAAAAAGCTAAGAGAGACCCTCAAGGAGATGTTCTAGAAATCTAATGGACAAAGACAGGTCCTAGAAAATGCCATGCTGTAAGGGGTATGTAAGCCCAACAATCCCAAGGAGAATATGACTCAAAATAAGGAAGAGTCGGCTAATAAGCATGACGAGGTCGAATATAAAAATTTGGACTGAAGTTATAATAGACAACGAATGGAGGAAGGGTCAAAATGAGATGAAAAAGTGAGAATAAAGAAAAATGTGGCAACCAGTACGTAACGCCCGAAAGAACATTGAGCTAAAGGTTTCAACGACCAAGGGGTTAACTAGACATGGGAATGGTTAAGTATCTTGGAATTTCCAATCTTGAGTACAGAACCTCAAAGGGAAGAATGTGCTCTAAGCAAAGAAAAATATAAATCTAAGCATATACCCTGAAGTATGGTATGTCTCGTTATGATAAACTCCATGGAAGGGGTAAAAAATATAAAGGAAAAGAAATTCCTTAAGTGAAGGATGTAAAAAGGACTAATTAAAAGAACAAGAGAAGACTTTGCATGTTAAGCAAACACCAAAGGGGCATCAAAGGAAATGATTGCTCATGCAAGGATGTTAACTAAGTTTTGGGGACAAAACTCCTAAAAGGAAGGGAGAGTTGTAAACCCCGCACATTTGAGTTAAGGAAAACCAGGAAAAGAACCGGTCAAACCGAATAAGAAAACCAAACTAGTTTACATTTGGGAATAAGCAATATGAAAATTTAATACTTTCGGTTGATCCAAATGATTTATTAAATATTGGAAAAGAAACTTAAGATAAATTAGAAAAAAAAATCAAATTGGTTCAGTTGAACAATATTTCATAAGAACTTAAAAATTAAGTGTGCTTACTCAAGAGTAGTGTGAGGATGGGTGAACTCTTGGGAAGTATGAATTTTTGTAACTCGAAATTTCGGTCAAAAATTTTTATGCGAACTTATGGCTTATCATAAATAGCCATCAATTAATATATATTTAATTATTGAAATTAATATCAATAATTTAATACCTAAATTAAATTATTGTAATTAATACAAATAATTAAATACCGAAATTAAATTATTGGAATTAATACCAATAATTTATGGCAATATTAATACTAATAATAAATCTCGCCCATTTAATACACGGGTTTTACGACTATATAAAGAGGTCATCCCCATTTCATTCTCCTCACACCTGAACACTTCTCTCTCTCTACTGCTCCATTTCTCGGTAAAGCTCGAACTAGAGCTTCGACTTGAACAAAGGTCAGGCTCGTTAGAACCGGGGAGAAGACGGCTATCTGATAGCAAACTCCAGTCAATCCGAGAATTATAAGAGAAGCAACGACATGATGGAATAGTGAAGCAACTCCGGCAGACCGAAGTTGCCCTATTTTGGCCAAGCTGAAATCGGCCATTTCAAGCCCTCCTCAGGCCAAACCAAGCCCTCCCAACACTTCCTCAGCCTTTCCATGGCCGAATTAGGACTGAAAGATAAGCCAATTCGGCTCCCTTTTATAATTTTCGATCGGTGCTACAAAGAGAGTCGATCGAATTTCAATCACGAAATTCTAATCCAATTCCGCATCAATTGATACAATACTTGATTCTAGGATAAATCTCAGGATGAGACCTATCTACCCAGATCGAAAGCTAGGACTGTCGTGCCTTCACCGGTGAGTAATCGAAGCTATCTCTCTCTACAGTCTGTTTTCCGGCAAAGCTCCGTTTGAGCTCGTTCCGAAGTTAAAATCTGCGATTCTAAGATTCTTAGAATCGTATGAACATACAGGAACTCAATTTCAACTCCAATTTCAATAATTAGAAGTGTTTGATCAGTTAATTTAATGAAATCAAATTCGGTAGTGTTGAAGAGTTGAAATTGGGGGAAAATTTGGGGATTTTCGAAATTCAAAGGGGCCAAAATTCAATTTTATGAAATTGAGGGTCAATTGGGCATGAAAATAATGTTGGAGGACCAATTGAGGAATTTTGGAAATTTTGGGGAAAAACTTACCATTTTTGTGAAAGAAGGGCAAAATCGTAATTTTGGAAAAATTGGGGAACCAAATTGGAAATTTGGAAAATTAAACCCCTTTTTGGTGAAATTGAATAAATTGAGGTCCCACGATAAATTTTAAAAGTTACGGGACTCAATTTGAGGAAAAACCGACATTAGGGACTTAAAGTTAAAAAGAAATAACATTAGGGACCTAATTGCAAATAACTAAAAGTTTGGGTTTTCTCATTCATTAATGAATGAAGGCTGTTATGCTGAGTAATAATGAACAAGGTTGTTCATATCGTGTAGGAATGTTAAATACCGAGAACGCCGGCAAGGATAAGCTCGCGTGAATACAAAGAACCAGTCTAGTGGAATTCACGGAATTAACGGGTGAGTGGGTTTACTAACATCATACTCGGTTGGGATGATGAGCACACCTTATAATTTAAAAACCACTTACCGGTTGTGAGTGGGTTATTCACATCATACCCAGTTGGGATGATGAGCACAGTTTAAAGTTAAAAACCACTTACCGGTTGTGAGTGGGTTTACTAACATCATACCCGGTTGGAGATGATAAGTGTCTCGATATAAAAACCCACTGTTTAGTGGTATTTTAATCATCATTACTTAGAGAAAGTGATGTAAAAGTTATGCAAAAAAACTACTTACGGGTTGTAAGTAGATCATACCCGGTTGGTATGATGAGACTTGCTCGAATGAAGTTGAAAACCCGTTCATCGGTTATGATCGGAGATATCCTTATACTAGTTGGTATGATGGACAGTAAAAACCTATTTTTGTCGAAAGTGCTCTCCCCTGACTGTGTGCCAATGCTTAAACAATTTGGGAGACCTTCTCGACGGAAGCTCGAATAGCTCTAATAGGTCGGGGGCCTCGATTTTGGAACTTGGGGGCTAAATGCCCGATTTTGAAAATCTCGTACAGTGGGCTCCAGGCTAGTTGGCACGAGCAGGAGCTCATAAATGAACATGATATATGTGCCATAAAACTTAATAAGTGAATTGTTTGGCCATGGTACCAAGATAGGATCAACATGCTCAGTCAACTAGCGGCAATGCGACATGACAAGTCGACGGACTAGTCAAGACAAACAGTTGCAGGTTGAGTTAAGAGTCAGGGTCGTTGGACCAGTGGCACCACAGATTACATGGCAATATAAGAAAACATTGTTTGTGCATGCACTGTGAGTACGGGATCATCAAGACACCCATGAGAAGTAGTGATGCTTCCTAAGGGCACTAGACGACCTGGTGGCTATAAGGGCAGTTCGTCGTTCCAGGTGTCTGTGCGAAATTTGGAGTAGCACGAAGCACATGAGACTGGGGTGGGGACAGGATGAGGTCTCTGTCCTCATACGGACATGAAGAAGTGATTTCGGGATTGTGGGTAGGATGTCACGTACATCCACTCATTCCTAGGGTAGAAGTGGTCGTACTCCTATCCGGGTGGCAGGAAAAGTCGCTCTAAAGCCACTAGCAGGTTTAGTAGTGATACTGACTTGCGAATGTGTGTAACCTTCATGATAAAGGATGTGTGTTGGGTGATGACACACTGTGGTAACTAAGAAATAATGGAAAAATCCAAATTTTTAAATGAAGGGATTTTTTAAAACAAATGAGTATGGCACACTCCATATAAATGTTTTTCTTAAAAGTCAAAAGCTTTTTAAAACCCATTCACTGAGTAGTCGTACTCACCCCCTCCCTTATATCCCTTTCAGGAAATCCCAGAAAGCCTCCCCTTAAAGACCGTCAACTAAGATGCCTGTAAGACAGGTATGTAAAGTTTTAAATTTCATACAGTTTTGATTATGCTATTCCAGGAAAAAGGTGCAAGTTAAAGGACGCCTTACTCTTTACGGTTTACAATAAGGGGAAACCCTTTAATAAACCGAGAGAGTGGCGGGTTGATCATGGGGATCCGACCAAACCGGGTCGGGGCGTGACATGTTTGTCTTGATTGGTCTGGAGACCAGTCATGTCGCACTGCTATTAGTTGATTGTGAATGTCAAACCAGCATTGGTACCATGACCATACAATTTACTTATTAAAGTTTTATGGCACATATATTATGTTCGTTTACGAGCTCCTACTCGTGCCCATTAGCCTATGGCCCACTGTTCAACATTTTAAAAAACCGGGCATATTAGCCCCCAAGTTCCAAAACCAAAGCCCCTAGCCTATAAGAGCTATTCGAGCTCCTGTCGAGAAGGTCTCCCAAATTGTTTAAGCATTGGCAAACAATTAGGGAAGAACACTTTCGACAAAATATGTTTTCACTGTCCATTATATCGATCCGATATAAGGACATGTCCGTTCATAACCGATGAATGGGTTTTCAACTTCCTTCGAAGACGTCTCATCATACCAACCGGATATGATCTACTTAAAACCGGTAAATAGTTTTTCCGCATGGTTTTCACATCACAACTTTAAGTCGTGTGTTTAAAATACCACATAGTAGTGGGTTTTCATTTTGATGTTCTTATTATCCCCAATCGAGTATGACATAAAATCCCACTCACAACCGGTAAGTGGTTTTTAACTTTAAGTTGTGTTCATCATCCCAACCGGGTATGATCTTATTAAACCCACTCACCCATTAATATAGTGAATTCCACTAAACTGGTTCTTTGTATTTACGCGAGCTTGTCCTTGTTGCCGTTCCTGGAACTTCATGTTCCTACAAGATATGAACATCTCGGTTCATTATCCTTTGGCCTAGTAGCCTTCATTCATTCCAAATGAATGAGAAAGTCTGTAAACCCCACACTTTTGAGTTAAGGAAAACCGGGAAAAGAACCGGTCAAACCGAATAAGAAAACCGAGCAGGTATACATTTGGGAACAAGCAATATGGAAATTTATAACTTCCGGGTAATACAAATGGTTTATTAAACCTTGAAAAAAGAAACTTAAGACAAATTAAAAGACAAAAACCAATTGGTTCACGTGAATTAGATTTCATAAGAACATTAAAGTTAAGTGTGCTTTCTTGAGAGGAGTGTGAGGATGGGTGACCTTTTGGGAAGTATGTTTTTTTTTGTAACCCGAAATTTTGATCATAAATAGCCATAAATTAATATATATTTAATTATTATAATTAATATAAATAATTTAATACAGAAATTAAATTATTAAAATTAATAATAATAATTTATGACAATATTAATACTAGTAATAAATCTCTCCCATTTAATACACAGTTTTACACCTATATAAAGAGGTCATCCCCATTCATTCTCCTCACACCTGAACACTTCTCTCTTTCTCTCTCTACTGCTCCATTTCCTGGAGAAACTCGAACCAAAGTTTCGACTTAAACATTTTTCTTAACCTCGAAGGGAGAGGTCGAGCTCTTTAGAACCAGGGAGAAGACAGGTATCTCATAGCAAACTCCAATCAATCCGAGAATCGTTGGAGAAGCGCCGGCATGATGGAATAGTGAAGCAGCTCCGGCGGACCGAAGCTACCTTATTTCTGCCAAGCTGAAATCGGCTATTTCAAGCCCTCCTCAAGCCAAACCAAGCCCTCCCAACACTTCCTCAACCTTTCCATGGTCAAATTAGGACCGAAAGGTAAGCCGATTCGTCTCCCCTTTACAATTTTTTATCGGTGCTGAGAAAGAGTCGATCGAATTTCAATGATGAAATTCTAATCCAATTCTGCATCAATTGACGCAATTTTTTATTCTAGGATGAACCTCGGGATGAGAGCTATATGCCCAGATTGAAAGCTCGGACTGTCATGCCTTCATCGATGAGTAATCGAAGCTTTCTCTCTCTATAGTTCATTTTCCAGCGAAGCTCCGTTTAAGCTCGTCCCGGCGATAAAACTTGCGATTCACATTTCTAAAGAATCGTATGAATATGTAGAAACTCAAATTCAACTTCAATTTCAATAATTGGAAACGTTTGATGGGTCAATTTGATTAAATCAAATTTGGCTATGTTAAGAAGTTGGAATTGGTGGAAAATGGGGGATTTTCGAAATTCAAAGGATCAAAATGAAATTTTATGAAATTGAGGGTCAATTGGGCATGAAAATAATGTTGGAGGACCAATTGAGGAATTTTGAAATTTTTGGGGCAAAATTTACCATTTTTGTAAAGGAAGGGTAAAATGGTAATTTTGGAAAAGTTGGGGGACCAAATTGGAAATTTGGGGAATTAAACCCCTTTTTGTGAAATGGAATAAATTGAGGTCCTATGATAAATTTTAGAAGTTTCGGGACTCAATTTGAGAAAAAACCGGCATTTGGGAGTTAAAGTTAAAGAGAGATAACTTTAGGGATCTAATTGCAAATAAATGAAAGCTAGACTTTCGCATTCATTTGGAATGAATGAAGGCGATTAGGCCGAAGGATAATGAACCAAGATGTTCATATCGTGTAGGAACACGAAGTACCGAAAATGCCAGCAAGAACAAGATCACGTGAATACCAAGAACCGATCTAGTGGAATTCACGGCATTAACGAGTGAGTGGGTTTACTAACATCATACCTATTTTGGATGATGAGCACAACTTAAAATTAAAAACCACTTGCCGGTTGTGAGTGGGAATTTTATATCATACCCAGTTGGGGATGACAAGTACCTCGGTATAAAAACCTACTGCTTAGTGGTATTTTTAATCATCACTACTTAGAGAAAGTGATGTGAAAGTTATGCAGAAAAACTACTTACGGGTTGTAAGTAGATCATACCTAATTGGTATGATGAGACTTCCTCGAAGGAAGTTGAAAACCCATTCATCGGTTATGAACGGAGATGTCCTTATACTAGTCGGTATGATGGACAGTAAAAACCTATTTTTATCGGAAGTGCTCTCCCCTGACTGTGTGTCAATGCTTAAACAATTTGGGAGACCTTCTCGACAGGAGCTCGAATAGCTCTGATAGGCCAGGGACCTCGGTTTTGGAACTTGGGGGCTAAATATCCGATTTTGAAAATCTCATACAGTGGGCCCAAGGCTAGTTGGCACGAGCAGGAGCTCGTAAACAAACATGATATATGTGTCATAAAACTTAATAAGTGAATTGTTTGGCCATGGATAGGACCGACATGCTCAGTCAACTAGCGGCAGTGCGACATGACAGGTCGATGGACTAGTCAAGACAAACAACTGCGGGTTGAGTTAAGAGTCGGGGCCGTTGGACCAGTGGCACCACAGATTACATGGCAATACGAGAAAATATTGTTTGTGCATGCACTGTGAATACGGGATCATCAAGACGCCCATGAGGGGTAGTGATGCGTCCTAAGGGCACTAGACGACCTGGTGGCTATAAGGGCAGTTCGTCGTTCCAGGTGTCTGTGCGAAATCTGGAGTAGCACAAAGCACATGAGACCGGGGTGGGGACAGGATGAGGTCTCTGTCCTCATACGGATACGAAGAAGTGATTTCGGGATTGTGGGTCGGATGTCGCGTACATCCACTCATTCCCAGGGTAGAAGTGGTCGTACTTCTATCCGGGTGGCAAGAAAAGTCACTCCGAAGCCACTAGCAGGTTCAGTAGTGATACTGACTTGCGAATGTATGTAACCTTCATGATGAAGGATGTGTATTGGGTGATGACACACTGTTGTAACTAAGAAATAATGAAAAAACCCAAATTTTGAAATGAATGGATTTTTTAAAAGAAAGCAATCTGGCACACTCCATATAAATATTTTTTTAGTCAAAAGATTTTAATTTCATTCACTAAGTAGTCGTACTCACCCCCTCCCTTATATCCCTATCAGGAAATCCCGAAAAGCCTACCCTTAAAGACCGTCAACTAAGATGCCTGCAAGACAGGTATGTAAAGTTTTAAATTTCATGCAGTTTTGATTATGCTATTCCAGGAAAAGGTGCAGGTTAAAGGATGTCTTACTCTTTACGGTTTACAATAAAGGAAAACCCTTTAATAAACCGAGAGAGTGGCGGGTTCATCACGGGGATCCGACTAAACTAGGTCAGGGCGTGACAAAGTCAAACTTTCATTTATTTGCAATTAGGTTACTAAAATTATTTCTCTTTAACTTTAAGTCCTTAATGCCAGTTTTTCCTCAAATTGAGTCCCGAAACTTTTAAAATTTATCATAGGACATCAATTTATTTCATTTCACAAAAAGAGGGTTAATTTCCCAAATTTCCAATTTGGTCCCCCAACTTTTCCAAAATTACCATTTTGCCCTTCCTTTAAAAAAATGGTAAGTCTCACCCCAAAAATTCTAAAATTCCTGAATTAGCCCTCTAACATTTTTATCATGCCCAATTGACCCTCAATTTTAGGAAATTGCATTTCAGTCCCTTGAATTTTCAAAAATCCCCAATTTCCCCCAATTCCAACTTTTTAACACAGCCGAATTTGATTTTATCAAATTGACCGATCAAACACCTCTAATTGTTGAAATTGAATTTGAAATTGAGTTTCTCCATGTTCATACGATTCCATATGACAGCCATTGATGACCTAAAATGTACCGAACAAAAACGTTTCTTCTTCGCCGGTGTTACTTCGATTTTCCGGCGAGTGAACAGTGTTGTCATTCTGAAGAAGATGATGACACTGTTCCAAATCGGATCAGAGCAGTTCGAACTGGGTTCAAAGCTTAAACCGGCTGGTTCAGCCCCCATTCGACCAAGTTTTTCAAATCTAAAAATTTTTAAATTTATCTAAATTCATTCTCTATCCAATGGTGGCCTTAAATCTCTAATTTGAATAATTTAAGCCACCTAGAAAAATAAATTTAGGATTTGGTTCAATAATGGTTCAAACCGGTCAAATCCGGTTCGAATCCGGTTCACCTAAATCGGTTTGGTTTTCATTCACAATTCCTTCACAAGTCCATTTCCATGAATTTTGTGACTCCATAGGTCACTTATGGTCCATAAGATTCTCGGTTTATCATTTCTTTATCAATTTCAGTTCATAAATCGGCTCGATTCTTAAACCGTTTTAATCTGGTTCGGGTCCGATTCACCCGAACCGGTTTGATTTTTCTCTCTCACTTTGTTCTAAGGTTCCTTCCCAAGTTTTATGAATTTCTTTGGAGTACAATGGAGTTGAATTCCTCTATTTTGCCCGATCTCTATCGGTTTCAGTTCATAAACTGGTTCAATCCTGTTGGACCTAGTTCATCCAAACTGGTCTAGTTTTCCTCTTCCAATTCGTCCTAAGGTTCTTTTCCATAGTATTATGAACCCTTTGGATCACTCAGGAGTTGTAAATTCCTAAATTACCCATTCACAATTGATCGGGTTTATGAACCGGTTCAGTTTTATCACTCGGTTTGACCGGTCCTCTTCTCGATTTTCCTTAGCTCAAAAGAGCGGGGTTTACAAGTCATTTCTTGGTACCATGGCCAAATCACCTAAATCATTCATTAAGAATTTTTATAGCTTATCATCATGTTTGCTTACGAGCTCCTACTCGTGTCAACCGGCCTTGGGCCCACTATACATGATTTTTTCAAAAACCGGGCATTTTAGCCCCTAAGTTCCAAAACCGAGGCATCTGGCCTATCTAAGCTATTCAAGCTCTCGTCAATAAGGTATCCCAATATTTGTAAGCATTGGCACACAGTCAAGGGAAAACACTTCTGACAAAATAATTTTTCAACTCGTCCATCACACCAACTTGGTGTGATGACATCTCAGCTTATAACATGTAAGCGGGTTTTCTACTTTCTTATAGGAAGTTCATTATACCAATCAAGTAAGTAGTTTTTCTACGTAGTTCTCACATCACTCCAACTAGGTGTGATGTTAAAATTCCACATATATGTGGTTTTTTATTTTTGAAGTACTTATCATCCTAACTAGGTATGATGTGAATAATCTCACTCACCCGATATGTGTAGTATATTCCTCTTAATCGACTTTTTACCTACACGTGAGTTGATCCTTACTAGCGTCCCGATCCTTTGTGTTCCTATAAGATTTGTACATCCTTTTTTATTAATATTTGGCATAATAACCTCTGTTCCTTACGTATAAATAAAATACCCAAACTTTTTAATTATTTTCATTTAGGTCCCTATAGTTCCTTTTCTTTAACTTTAGGTCCCTAATACTAATTTTTCCCCAAATTAAGTATTAAAACTTATATAATTCACTTTGGGTTCTCAATTTATTCAAAATCATAAAAAGGGGTTCAAGTTTCCCAAATTTCCAATTTGGTCCCCGATTTTTCAAAAATTACCATTTTGCCCCTACTTTACAAAAATGGGAATTTGACCCCAATAAATTTCAAAAATTGACCAATTAGTCCTTCAAAATCTTTTTCATGGCCAATTGGCCCTCAATTTTTGGAAATTGTACTTTGGTTCTTCAATTTTACGAAATCCCCAATTTCCCCCTTTCAAAATGGCTTAATTTGATTTAATCAAATTGACCATTCAATCGAGGTTATTTGTTGAAATTGAAGGTATAATTGGGTTTCTACACATACATACGATTTAATTGAGATTTGAATCGCATGAATTGAGGCAATAACGAGCTCAAACGGAGCTTCACCGAAAAACTAGGCATAGAGAGAAAGTTTTGAAAGATTACCATCAAAGGTGCGGCGTCCAAGCTTTCAATCGGGGCAGATAGCTCTCATTATAATGTTACTCATAATATCAAGAATTGCAACAATTAATGTCGAATTGACTGAGAATTTAGTTAGTAAAGTTTCATCGTTTCTCTCTCTAACGCTGATCGAAAATTATAGAGTGGAGCCGAATTGGCTTACCTTTCAGTTGTAATTCGATCGTGTGAGGGATATGGGAGTGTTGGGAGAGCTTAGTTTGGTCTGAGAGCTCAATTTGGCCGTTTTCAGCTTGGCTAAAATAGGGCAGCTTCGGTCCGTCGAAGCTGTTTCACTGTTTGATTATGCTTGCGCGTCTCCGACGATACTCGGATCGAATTATGACCACCTCGGGCAGCTGACTTCTCCCCGATTCTAAGGAATCCGATCTCGCCTTATTTAGCTCAAAAAAACCCATATGTTAGAGCATTGATTCGAGATTTATCGGAAAACTAAGTAGTTAAAAGAAAGTGAAGTTTTTATATGTGTGGAGGGTAAATGGAGTTTAGCACTTTAAATAGTATTATGCCACAACTCGATTTGGTCGTATACTCGTTATCAACCTGCTACTCTCCTATTTTACTTATGGATTTTATATTATTTATAAATTATTAATAATAATTAATTATTTAAACTTGCACTTTTACTTAAATAATATAAATCAAAATTATATAAAATTTTATACAATTCATACCTTTATTAAATACATATTAGTTGGTGCAGGCGAATTTACTAAAACAAATAAAAGAGAACGGGTGTGTAAAATAAATCGATAAATAGATTTTTAAAATTTTAAGTTTTATGAAAAAGGTTAATTTTTAAGTGGGTTATATTCCTTATTTTTTTTAAATCTTTTATTTAAAAATTTAATTTTTATCACCATTTTTTATTAATAATTATAATGTAAAATCATCCAACATCTATCCTTTATCATTAATATTAATCCTATCATTTATCATTAAGATTAATCAAACAATTGCATGGTATCGGTGTCGGACCAACTGTTACAACAACCCCATCCCGACCCTTAATTACTCCTAGTTGACTAATTATTTAAATCATTTCAAGTCATCATTATTTAAGATTTTTTTCGCTCCATATTATTGAAGGTTGATATTTAATGATATACAACAAAATAAATCATTATATCGTCTGACATCATCGAGAATAAGCCAGTGCTAGAAAAATATTGTAAGTATAAGGCCTTTAAATTCCTTTTTATACCTACTTCACAGAATAACTGGACTCGTGCCAATTACAAAAAAAACTAAACATCACAGGTGTTACTTGACGTGAGAGTTCATCCCATTTAAACATATGCTGGTTAAACTGTAATATGCAAGACCAGCTTAGTCCACAATTGATCTTGGGATTTTAATGTTCCCTCCGGAAAAATCGGAAGGGAGATCAATGACCTTTGACAGTGTCGTGTTATTAGCCAATTCCAGTGCTCGAGAAGCTTGAAGGGCCATCTCATTATGGATTTGGAGACAAGCCATGCCCAGCTGTAGTAAAATTGGTCAGTCGTTTGATTGCAGAGCAAGAGCCTTTAATCATGAAAGAGGGAAAAAGGATGAAAAAATAATGGAAGACGAGTAGTATTAGGCCAATGGGTTCGGAAAAAAGAGCTCACCGAGTAGCATTCCTTGTCAGGATCCGACTCAACAACATGAAGGGCCCAATTCCGAACCCACTCTAGTCCTTCTAAGATTTCAGCATCCCCTTCCACTAAAGCAGATGCCACATAGGATGGAGGAAGTGCAATCAGTATAGAGGAAGCTGCAAGGAGGACGGCTTTTCTCACGTACGCTTCAGGGTGTTGGCAAACTGCCCTGCTTATAATATCCAATAATACATTAATATAATACTAGACAAAATCAATCAGCATGTCAGAGAGAAGATCAACAGTAGGAATTTGATCAGAATAAGATACAAGTTTTATTTGCAAGACCAACTGCCTGGATTCTGGAACATGCACTCTCAATCATGCAGAAACAAATCTCTTGATAAATTGAAATGCATCATTTGGTGCTCCTTACCTTGACCTCAACATATCTAAAAGGGCAGGAGCCAGTGCAGTTGCCTCGGGATGCAACGAAATGCATTTCATGCAAACTCCAAGCATATGAATGAGCTTGCCAAGGACCAAAAAATCCCTTCCAAGCAAGTCAACTCCATGCCTCTTCTTATCAAATCCTCGCATCACAGGGAGCATAAAAGCAGCAGCATAAATAGGAAACTTATTATGAGATATTTCAGTCAAGTTTTTCTGAAAAATCCAAGATCTTGTGCTCCACCTCCGAGTCTTCCCTTGCTTAATGTGATTCACTTTAGAAGGGAGTTCCCTCTCATAATGAGTAGACCAGTTTGAGAGATTTTCAATAGCAGGATTCAAGAAGTTCAGTTGACCCCCCATACCAGCCACTTCCTTCCACAAACCAGCCCCAGGTGGTCCGACACTGCTGGGCAGGAACCAAGGTTGACTGTCTGAAGTCACCGAAATGAGAGGATTCTGCTGATATTTTGGTTTCACAGCCTTGGTCTCAGCAAGTTCTTGGGCTGCTTCACTCATGATATCAAGTATCATTATCCTCTGACTAATATCTACATTTGGAGAGTAAAATAGCTTGTGGGTCATTTCAAGAGACTCTAATGGACACATAACGTGCAAAGCCACCAGAGCTTTCTGCCTCTTCTCTTCTGCTGAATCTTCATCTCCTTCAACAGCAATATCAGAGCAGCGGACCTGTACCAGAGTTCTAACAAGATCACCTGTCATATATTTAAGCTCATCTGGCGATGCTCGCACAAGCTTCTCTGTCATGTCAAGAGCTTGGTCCACCTACCATAAACAGAATAGATAAGAATTAATAGAAATTAGTCATTTAGATTTTTGTAAGCTCTTTCAAGGATATTTATTCATTTTTAAATATAGTCCTTTTTATTTTACCTAGAAAAAAAGCTCACATATGCCTGCAAACTTATTATACTTACCCCATTGACATCATCAGTTTTTCTTAATGCACCTACTACATCGACCAAGTGTGATAATCTTCTTTTCAAATCACTGTCATCATCTGAAAGATCATATGGCTGTAACAAAGTGTTGCTGGAAACATCAGAGATCTCACTGGAACTGTTGTCATCGTCGGTACAATCAGAGCCTGTTTCATATCCAAGTGTAGCTGGATCGACTATCTCATCTGGATCAATCATCTTTGTTTCAGGCAATGACTCCCTTTTATATTTGACTTTGCTGCCAGTCCCACTGTTGATCCCATCACTAGATATCCTCAAAGGCATTATAGCAGACACATTCATGTCATTAATTGCCTTATCTTTAGAAATGGAGGTTGTAAACCCAAACTCCCAGTCAATAGTATTTTCCTTGAGGCTATCATCAAGGTACAGAGGATTTTTTGGATCAATAACTTTTGAGAATGCCAAAGCGATACTGCTAGCCATTTTTCTGATTATATCAGAAGGATTCTCCAACCTACCTGCAAGCAAGAAATGAGACTGCATAAGATGAAGCAGAGATAGAAAAGGGAGAGAAAGCAGTAGGTAAAGAACAATAATATACAGCTAATTCCTTGAAGAATGCATGGCATCACTTCTTTAGATCCATCTAATTCCTCTTTAGACATCTTCACCACTAGTAGACCTACAGCTGCAGTCATATCTGAGAGACAAATTAAGGGGTGACATCAATAGTGACATAAGGAAATAGAAAACAATTTCCACACAAAAATATATATATGTGTGTGTATCTATATGGAATGCTAATATTGACACTTAGTGCAAAGGCAGATAACAGAAGGATACAAGCTTGCTGTTCCAGTGGATAAGACTGCACAAATTCCCTTTTAGACCATACTGCAACCACTCGTTGCACTGTGTCCAACAGACACTGCCTCTGGTAACCTCCTTCCACATGAAATTCATCATTTGGAGGGCTCTCAAAGATGGCAAACTGAAATATCCATCGCAGGCAGCAAACGGGGAATACTTTCCAGAGTAGAAATCTGTCTGTAAATAATGTCCTAGGAAGTGAAATCCACAACAATGAGCATCCAAATTCAAAAACAAAGGATCAGCAAGAAGAATTTTTGGAATCAATGTCATCCATGAGCCATTATAACACACTATAACATTAACTTTCTATAAGGTGATTGATTAGGCTCCTTTCAACTTCTTTTTGGACATATCAATCTTGAAAAATAGGGAGACAACAATGATATAAAATGGAGCATAGAAGCACTTGTATACCCGAAAAAGAGAATGATCCACTTTTCTGACTAACCTTATTGATATTTGATTTTTAAGCAACTTATGGAACAATATCCAAATGATGCAGTAAGCCTCTAATTCATTCACACCTTCACTGGCTAGCTGAAGCAAAAGGTGTTCCAACATCTTTTCAACAGCATATATATCTTTAACTGTTCCCATCAAATTCGACCAGAAAAAATATCCAGGGTGTGATTTAAGGATATCTGGCACAAGTGGCAAGCTAGTTGATAGGAAGCTCCTAGCATAATTAAGCATCTCAGTAGTTACTTCACTCATTAGTACATCTGCAATGCAAAAAACAACAGGATAAAGTACGATAAAGGCTGAAGAGACATGCAGAAGAACAAAAAAAAATCAAAGAGTTCCCTTATGTCTTAAAATAATATAAAAGAAACTGCATGTATATGCTTCAGGTTTGTATATAATAAATTTATTTTGGTTTCTTAAATCAGTATATAGAAGTCTAGATTTAATTAATAAAGGTATTAGATGTAGTCAAGTAGCAACATGCTTTCTAGGAAAAACAAAAATCCATTGTAAAAGTGACCATAGGAAATTGGGCCACGACATCATAGTTCGGAGTCTTCATAGGAATGTGAGACACATACTTTATCTTACTAAATAAATCTGCAGGATAATTTAAGATATATGAAGTAGAATAGTTAACTGGTAACAATAAGAATGAAACTGTTATCCTATCAATATATTAAACTGTTAAGCAATAAACCAGACCTACATATCCCCGGCGACATATGCGAGCAAACAATTCCCCAACGAAATGCAGAGCACAGTCCAGGCCATCTCCATTGAAAATTTCTCTCCCATCAGATGAAACAAAAACTCTTTCTTCAGTGACCAGAAGAAGCTGACAGATGACCCTCTTGAAAAAATTGCTATCACACTCTAATAAAGGATAAATAATGTAATATAGTAGACAAACAAAAACATGACCATATTTTTCAAGCCCTAAGGTGCATTCAGACATACATATATACATTAACTAATATGTGTCAAGATGAGCACAATATTGCATTAAAAGGCACAACTAAATGATGTGTACAATCTACAGAAAATTTAACAAGGATACTGAGATGACAAAGTATACGAGGCTCTTGGCTGTGCTTTGTCAGGAATAGATGCCACAAGCTGGGCTACCCTGGAGATACTAGCAATCAACTGTTTCTTAGGAACACTTTCCCACTGGCAACGGTCAAACTCTTCAGCCATCTGAAGTACTCCATTATTTTCAAGCAACAAAACTTTAAGTAACCTGAGACAACTATGAATATTTAAGCAGGCATATGTCACCAAACCTCCGAGACATAAATATAACTTGCTACATCCAAGCATTGATATAGATTGTTCTACTTCACCCATACATGGCATAACTAATTACACTACTCTCTGTATTTGATTTGGGAGATATTTCTATTAAATATTTTGTTAGCCTGATATTGAAGTATATTATGAAGTGGGAACAGAAAAATGAAAGGATTTCCTCACACAATGGATCAGAAGTTAGTTCATAAAATATTGCACTGATTAATCTAACTACTATAACAATGTAATATATCATTTGATTGATAGTATAAGAATTTAAGCGCAAGTAAAATGAATTATTTGTTAAAAGAAGCCAATTTCTTGGCAAATCATAGTTTAAACAGCCAATCGATACATGAGATGATAGCTCCAAAGGAGGGTTTTCAACTAAAATACCAATTGGGAAAAAAAAAGAAACTAAAATACCCAAGTTCCAGGAAAAGTAGAAATTTTGATAGCATCAGATAACAACAAACAGCTGACAAACCTCTCAATGTTTGAAAGGAAAACCTCAGCATCAGGACCAGTGCCATTCTTGTAGCTTAGACAAGGAACCAATGTATGGACAACTTTGGTAGGGATACCACTGGTAAAGAAAATATCATATACGTGCTTCCGTGCTGTAAATGGAAAACAAGCTAACCAATTGCACGCAACATCTGCAGAAGCAACGGCTTCGTGTGATGAAAAATGGGCAGACTTAACACTTTTAATTCAAGCAAAACACAGCAGAAGACATGTCAGTGCTGCAGAAGGAAAATGCAATATTATGAAAATATCAGCTTGATAACAACTACTAATGGCGGAAGGGAATTCAGGTGACAAGTATACTATAGAAAAACCAAATAGTACAAACCAACCTTATTTAGATCAGAATACAAGTTAATTGGAAAGATAAAGTAATGATGCAAGAAATACCGTGAAGGAGCACCCTCGCCAGCACAGGAAATGCTGGCCCGCCATAGAAAACCTGCCACCAGTAGTCCCTCTTCTCTGAAGAAGGGAGCTCCGCTCTCAAAATCTGCATACAGAAAGAGGCCGCATAGAAAGACGAACCATAGAGCATATATCAATGTACCAAACCATTAAATATTTTCAATCCCACCGACAGAAAACATGGGGCGCACCTGATCACGACAGCATGGATCAACAGAGGCTGCGACACAAAAAGGACAACGTTATTCCGGGAGCTAACAAACGGCGAAAAAATCGCAGGGGAGGAAAGGATCCTCCTACTGAAGTAGGGCTAAGAGAGAAAAAACCTGCGACAAGAGAGGAATCGATGGGGAAAACGAGGAGCGCAATGGAGTGGAGAGCGCAAATGACTTGGCCGACGTACTTGGCCTGGCTTATTGCTGAGATGACCTCCTCCACCTTCACGAGTATCTCATCACGCCCGAGCTCCTTCTCCAATTGTGAAGTTTCCATGGATTTTTCAGGGAGAGAGCTTCTTGCCCTTCCTTCGAGTTCTCTTCTCCTCAGCTTTGCCCTTCCTTTCACCTTTGGCAATGTTGCGAAGATCTCGTCGTTTTAAAACTTTTGCATGACACAATTTTGGGCCCTCGAAGTTTCAACTTTTGAAATTAGAAACGATTGGGCCGAGAAATTGAGAAAGATTTCGATACATATCATCAGATCAATCTTTCGGTTAAAAAAAAGGAAACGTAGACGAGGCGAAGGGCCCAAGGGTTTAGTTATCATCAAAATAGCGGTAGATGTAAATATAGTAGGGACTGGCATGGCCATGCGTACGTAGCGATGATAAAAGGACGTGACCGGGCTAATTTTTTTTGCCTATCAGGCGATTAAAGAACGTTTTGGTCCTTGGTATTTAATTTTATTTGATCTGAAAGACTAAAATATGGTCCTTTCGGTTTTGGGACAAAAAAATTGTTTGGTTGAATTTGTGGGATCTACGCCGTTACACCTACCAATCCGATACAGCTCGGATGCCTGGTCTGGTACTACTACCATGTCAATCTGCAAACCCCTAATCCCTGACTATGCAATATACAATTGAGAGTCCATTGGAAGAATGAATATGCATAACAATTTAGATCATAGCTAAGGATTCACATAATATAGTTGGATTATGGAGCATGTGAAGAAATCTAAAGACATGCTCTCACTCTCTCCCTCTTGTCCGGTTTTGATTTTGAATGTAATCAATTCATGCATCTATAGTAGCTGATCGTGAATCATTCAATTGATGATGTATCCTGTCATAATTGTTTTTTGGTATTGACAGTTTCGATCACCAAAGATGAGGTAATTAGGTTTGCGTCTGCTATTACATATAATATCATAAAATAATAACAAGGATGAGTCTGGATTAAGAAGATATCATCTAAAAATTAGCTAGATCTAACTCCTCTCATTCCATTGGGAGAGTCTTATGTTTTAAATTTAATAGAACAAAACCCATTTCTTTCATTCGGACAAAAAAAAAGAAAGTGCAACATAATTTTTTTATAAATATATTATAGATTATTCAGATATATAATATTACTTATTAAGAAAGGCTTGGAAGAGCATGGATGGGTGGAGAGAAGATGGTCTATAAAATGAAGGGAAAGGGAGTATTAATTGTCAATAGCTGCAGAAGCAAGCAAGGAGTTGAAAGGAGGGTGAGAGAAGTTGCCCGTCAAGAACATGTTGGAGACCACGCCATACATGGCTTCGGTCAGATGGACTCCATCCCAATTGATATACTGAGATGGTTTCTGGCATGCTCGAGCCGATGGGGTCCCGCAGGTTGCAAATGGGCTGAAGTTGTAAGGTGAGTCGCTGCTCCCGCAGCAAGCCTTGAACCGCTCTGTGAAGCCGTACCTATATATATATTTTACATAATAAAAAATTAGTAGCTTGGTGCAAACATAAAATAAGTAGCAACCTAGTCTTTAATTGTGTTTCAATATTCATTATCAAGATCATCAAAAATGAGATTTCAATAATTAAGCAGATGAAAGGCATGAGTCATTATTATTTGTTAAAAGTAGGTAACTCTAGGATGTTAGGCACGCATGTACCTGGAAGGAGGGGATTTCATGACGGCACGGTAGGCGTTCCAGTAGTCAGCGTAAAGGATGAGAGCACGAGGATACTTGTTGCGGAGGTGATTGAGCTTGAGCTGGAGGACGGTGTTGTGGGCTCCTGTCTGATCATTGGCCCTCTTCACGCACCCAATATCATCCTTCTCATCCTCTCCTGCCAGAAACATTGCCAGTGGAAGGCATCCGGTGGGTGGTAACCCTTGTACCACCATGTATCTTGCTCCCATCCTCAGCAGGGACTATATATATACATATTCCAATAATATTAACTAGTTAATATTCAATCATCATCTATCATCAATGTTAAAAGAAAGAAATTGATAAATATACTACGGCGGCAAGGCTACTAACTAGTATGTTGTGTTGTGTCAGTAAATTATTAATTTAATTTACTGACATCTAAGAATGCAACAACGGTGTCAATGGCCAGCTTCTGGACAGTATCCCAGGCCACGGAGGAGCCAATTGTGTACGCGTAGTCATTTACCCCGATCTCCCCAACCCATACCAGGGCCTCCCTGAAAGCCACCTCACAAGGCCTTGAGTACGCTGCTCCCTTGCATCCCTCGTTTCCCTCCAGATACCGATTGAACCACACCAATTGCGTTAGGATGGACTCGGGAGTCATGTCCAGCGTGAGGTTATTCTTCACGAAGAAGTCGTGGTTGATGGCTGTGGATCCGGCGACTGCAAAGTTGACGCCACCTGAGGAGGACGAGGTGCCACTGATGCGGCTGCCAGGGCCACCTTTTGATGTGTCGACGACCACGTTGCGGTAGGGAGGGAGGTAAGGGAGTGACAGAGCCTCGGCCACGAAGTCAATGACGAGGCGGCCGTCAGAGTAGCGGTTGGTGGGGTGGTGGAAGAAGGTCATGCCGTAGGGAGGGTTGGAGACGTGGCCGAATCCGCTGGGACCATTGGCATTGCCGGTGTTTCCGGTGTCAGTAAAGGAGTCACCGAAGGCGTAGATCTTATGGAAAGGTCGTCCACGGCTCTGCTGTGCCGGTGCCTGTACCTGCAACCCGCAAGCAATTAAGGAAGATATCACAAGTAGAAACAGTAGCAGCAACTGTAAGGATAGGAGGAGTGACATTGTTAAAGAAAACCGAGACAGGAGGGAGGGAGGAGAGAATGGGATGCGGTAGCTAGCTCTACTATAATAGATCGAGGTGGAAGAAAACGGAGTGAAGGGAAGGCGCCATTAATGTCGTATAGGAAAAAAACCAAGGAGTCGTAACATTTGATATGAGTGAGGCAAGGGAGTGAGGAGTGTGTGTACTTCTTCAGTTTTACCGATTTAACTAATAATCATATGGTAACAAAAAGCAATAATAGCCTTTACTCATTGTGACTAAGAGGGAAGAAAAACCTACTAGTCCAAATTACACTGTTATTTTTTGCTATTGCAATCACAAAAGACCTAAGGTTAAGAAGGGGGCTTTCAAGTCCAAGCTCAAAAAACAGCACTTTACCAAGTATTAATGTGCACACTGAAATAGGAGGGAGAAAGGGAAGACTGCCATAAATGTAGTGGGTAGTTGGGTTGGTGTACAATATTGAAATAGGTAAGTGGGTAGGTGTGTACACTGTATGGATGAGGTGAGTTATTACCCAAAAACAAAAGAATCGATGAGATGAGTTATTACCCAAAAACAAAAAACAAAAAAAATAGATGAGGCAATTTATGCGTGAGAAATAAACGGAAGGATGAAATTGAATGGCATCCATCTATAAATGAATGAAATTACCTATGGGAAGGGGGTACTAAAAATCCCTATACAAGTTGATTTAGTCTTTCTCGGCACAAAATCTTCTCTTTTAATTCAAGGCCACACACGTTCAAGCGATGTGTTGACCTCATTAATAGCACCTGAAAAGTTGCTAGGGTGCGGTGCATAAATAGCCATTACATTCAAACAGCTTTAAGGCGGGCGCTCGGTATACACCACCTAAAGCACACAGCACTCGTTAAATGATCACCTATGGTTGACTTCTGCACGTACATCACCCCATTTCCAATCGTCCCACCGCAATATGAGCAAAATAAAAAAGAAAATGGATAAAAGAAAAAACGTCACCTTTTTCAAAATGATACAATTGCACTTTCTGCTGACACAAGCTAGGCGCGCTAGCTAGCTTCTTCTTTAATGACAAAGACCAATACAGATACAAAGTCAAAAGCTTCCTCCTCTAATAGATCAGCATATTATAGCAGTGGCAAAGCCTTGTGAACACAAAAAGATAAATAAATAAACGACGGGCAGGTCTTAAACATCGACATTGGCTTTGTTCCCAGCAAGGATGAGAGATATCTCCAGCCCCCGACTAAAGGCTTGGTTAAAGAGAAGACGAGACTGGAAGGTGGAAACAAATGGGAACCATGATAAGATTGCGACAGGAATAAAGATCAGCGCACCCATCCCAGCATCGTAAATTCTCGCAAACTCCCTAACTGAGTCCCATAGCCCCAGATTCCTCACCAGCTTCTTCCATGTCACAGCCAACTGTTCAAGAAGTTCAAAAGGATGCGAGTCCCTGATGATGAGTGCACCTCCATACATATGATCACATCCAATATTGGAAAATAAAGATATTACTTACGGATAGGATACCCCAACCAGTGGGAATGAAAGCGAGCAAGCTTGCAAACAGATCTGCTACAGTCAAACGGGTGAAGATAACAAGAAGACAAACTGCCGCTATGAGCCCCAGAGATGTTACCCCTTGGATGAATCGGACAAATAAGAGCTGAAGCTCAGAAGACCTTTTGGGACTGAAGGTGTAGACCTGAAAGATGTCCACAAACATTTCCCATAATTGATTATTTCCAGAAGAAGCTGAAAGAGCTGAAGCCAGCCTCAGCCAATGAAAGAAGCAAGCCTGTGCCGTATAGAAACAAACCTTGAATATCATACCGATCGCAACCAATACAACCCACGAGAATCCAAAAAGCTGTGATACATTTAAACGAAAATCTGCGTTATATGCCTTTCATTTTTGGTTATATCAAAAACTTGGACAAGAAAGGATGCAATGGTCGCTCCCTAAAGAATATCAGACCCAAAAGCATATTTGACTTAAACAAACATCGTATATATAAAGATACCTGAGGGTGCTAATGGTGGGACCATGTTCAAATATATGGGACTAAAGGACAAGATGTGTTACCGCAAGAGAAGTATTATTCCCAGTAAGGTGCAGCTTGTATACAATGCCATATTGGAATATGAAGAACCTAATGCTCAATAAAGTTTCAAGTATGCGGCCCCTTAAAGTGTGAATATGCATCTGCAGAGAAAGATAATACATAAAAAAATTCCAGTATGAATTATAGTTTGTAAACATGGCAAAAAAATATTGGAAAAGTCACAAGATTATTGAGATTTTTTCTTAGCCCAACAACCAACTTATTCAGACAATCCAATCAGAGACCTGTTCTTCATCCCACCATGATTCCCAGCTGTTGTCACCTTTCACTCCAACTCCACCTTTATAGAGAAGCCAACTCGTCCAATCGTCAAAATCCTCTACGGTCCTGTTGATTCAAAAGACACTGTAACAAAACAGATGCATGTTCTTTTTTCTAGCAGCCTATAATTCAGATAACAAAAAAGGTTCATGGTGATTAGAAACATAAATAAATATTACTGAGGATATTGTTTAAAAACTTGTAAAACAAAACTCTCAACCTGTAGAACGTACTTTTGCCATTCAAAACCTGAAGGATTAAAGATATAAGGAGCAAATAGCCATGAAATGACGAGGAACCAGCTGCTAATGGTTATGAGGACAAAGGAAAGAGTGCCTCCTTCGGTATAACCATATGCAATATAGACAATGAGGAGCAATGCCACCTCAAACCTGAGAAAGTTAACACAGAAAAAACATAAAATAGTCATGATAGAAATACTTCTACATTAATTTTCCTCATCCATGGAATCAATTCATACTTACGCTTTGATAAAATGACTTCTTGAGTAGAGTCTATAATTTTCAGCAAACTTAATGTGTCGGACAACGAACCCTCTCCCAGTTGCCCGGTACTGTTAATTCAATAACCAAATAAATTTGTCGGTTATTTCCGAGGAGATGGGAAATGTTGTAAGCTAGAGGAAGTGACCTACTTTTGCACCTCCATGAAGAATAGTACGTCCGAAGTAATGGGTTCTGGTGCCTAATGAGAATGTAAAGAAGACAGAGCACAACTGAAATTGCATTGTAATAAAACTGAAAATAGCCTGCAAGATTGAATCAACAACAGAAAGAATAGAGATACAATGTCAGAAATTGCAAGATCTTCACTTGTAGCAACTTATTAAACAAGAGAATAAGTTGAGCTAATTGATTATTTAAAGAATCAAGCTATATACAACTTCACTTCAAGTAATACAACTAGAAACAAAAGAATCACTTAAATATGATTCAAAATATCATATTATTTTGATGACCAGAAATTTATCCATGAAATATATTATTAATCATTAAATTGAATAACCATTTGCCATTGATATAGCATGCCAACAGGAACTCAAAATATGTGAAGACCAAAGAAGAATTGATTGGGTAACCAGATTGTTCAATGGATTATGCTATGTCCAACTTCATTTAAATCTACAAGAAGTTAAGGAACAAAAAAAACTATTTTGGAAAGTGTGAATATATAGATATGCAAACATAAGAGCAACATAATGTTTTGGCAATATCCAACTAGATAAAGGACTATATATTATCAAACCTTCAGTAATCCCATTTCAAGTATAAAGCCCATAATCATAGGAACTGCAGTGAAAACCCCAATCTGAACCAAGAACTGTGCATTTAAAGCAGCATCCAATGCTGTATTTCCTAATATTTTGGCTTTGTCTGTTATTTCTTGGTCAAGTCCAGAAAATGCCTGGAATAAAGAGGAGAAAAAAAGTGTAATACCTACAATTGTATTATTGAAGATCTGAAGAAAGCTTTAGCTAAATTCTAAATAAACAAACAATTCAGTAGCTCTCATATCACATGATAAAATTTTAAGTGAGCATATGATGTATATTAGATACATCCTCACAATTTATCATTTTCTTGTTTATAGATAACATGATCTGTCCACTACTAATTTAACATGCCCTGATGGTTGACTTAATCAGAATAAACATGTGGCAGCATTGAGGTGCAACAGAACCCTCTGAATTCACCGCAACCAACTCCACAGAGAACAGCAGAACAACTACTTAGAAAACTAAATGCAGTATAGTTAACATATAAAATATAACCGATGCAGATTGCCAAACAAATGGAAGACTGGAGATCAGAAAGAATACCAGGTATACCCTCCCATAGAGGAAGATGTACACAGTAAGCACTGTCATCTGTAATACAGAAAAAATATATCATTCTAAATTTGTAAATTCCAACCTAGCTAAATATGGTCAAGGAAAGAGAAAGCATACCATTGTGCAGAAGTAAAAACCAACAGTGGTGGTGAAGAAAGAGAGCACCCGGAAAAAATCAAATAGTTGTCCAAGCCTGTAGACATCTCTGCTGAGTACCTGTTCTCCATTACCACCAGCTACTTTTCCCTCAAATAGCGCAATCTGGTTTAACCCAACATCTCTTCCCTTTCCAACCTGCATACGGAAATTTAAAATACTACATTTTCATTTTCGCCCTTTAGCAAAATAGTCATTTGAACTACAAAAAAGAAACTTCCTGATTTAAGTAAATATATCTTCTGGAACCTGAATGTATTCATGATGTGTGATATTTCCTTGTCTCAGCGTGGAATTGAACCCTGCAAGATTCATCATACAAGGATGAACAGGGTACAAGAATGGACAAGTAATTTTACAGTGACAGACAAAAAAATCAAATTAGCCTATCACTTGCACAATTTATTCACAAATATACACATGTAAAGTCATAAGAATATCATGAACACATGTTTATAATACAATCTGATTTTCAATTTAAGAGTCTTAATTTATTTTAAATATATAGAAATTAATTATATAATTACATACATCCAAGTAGAATAGTGGATTTTCTACTTATAAATCGAGTATTTAGAAAATAAGAAAAGTACATGCAGGACCACATTTTGAATGATTTTGAACCAACTATTAGAGAAGTTAAATGGAGCAACTTCAATAATTACATTCCTCTGCTAGCTTTATTTATGACAACAAAAACATATCAAAGTTAAGCACAACAATTTATGCCAAACATCTTATAAGCTCAAATATTTTATGTTTTAAGAAGAAAATCTATCTCCGGAAATCTGAAAAAAAAATACTTAATTGCCACGAAACTGTATGAAATGCTATTTTTTTACCTGCATATATATCTTCACTGATATTGATCACACGTGATGCCTTACTGATGCCACCTCGAGTTATGTGAAATACACGATCAAATATATCTGGATGTCCATAATGCATCCGCACCCTGCATAGTAATGATATAACTTCAAAACCTTTAAGAAGAAACTCCAACTATCAAATATATCTGGATGTCCATAATGCATCTCCACCCACGCTGATTCTTTTCTTCACAGGTGCACACAAAACAGGTACCAGTCCTTAAAAATCGCATGCAAGCAAAGCATTTTGATTAACTCAAACAGCTATGTTATTATTTCACACAATGACTGACAAACCATGAGTCCCAAGTCCATTTTTCAAAATAAAAAAAAAACTTATCACAAAGAATTGAAAAACAATACAAGAACAACGTGCAAATGCATTTGGGAGGATCGCTTACTTCAGAGGATAAGCCAACACACGCTGGCCCAAGGTCACAAAACTAGTCTCTTGATTAGACATGAACCAAGCCAAAGAGGAAACACTGCCAGGATATTCCATAAATCAGAACTGTTGACATGTAGTAAAATAAGATTGAGAAGTTGTTATCACCGTGATAATGATTTCAGACCTTCCTGTGAAAACATGTTCTCTCACACCAAGGATAGTTGGATGTCGTAGTCCATGATTTTTATAAAATTCCTCAAGTAGATTTCTCATTTTCATGGCCTCTTCAAGATAGTTGTCCTAAAAAAGGAACAGAAGAAAATGCATTGAAAAGACATGCATTAGCAACAGTTGAAAGCAAAATATTTCAGTGAATGCACAGAAAAATTATCGGAATTAACGATTAAACAGGTCGTGTAGGAAAAATAAATATGTAAAAATAATAGAAATCACCTGATTCATGTCAATAGTCTGGATAGCATCCCCACGGGTAAATACTATGGCATGGTTTTGGTTTTCAGGCTTTCCTTCCCCAAGCTTGGGATCTCCAGGAAGTTTGATTGAATAAACTTCCTAAGGAACACAAACAACATACAAACAATCTTGAGCTCTTCTTAACACAAAAAGACGGCTTGTAGGAAATGAAAACACCAGAATGTTTTCGATCAGAAAAAGAAAAAAGCTCCTTCAAAATAAAACCCCAGCCTTCACTTAATGCCTAGAACATAACCAAAAAGAAACACAAAACCAACCAAAAATGGCATGCCTAGTTTACAAATCTTTGTAAATCACAAAATGAACAGCCTTCAATACAACAAAAAAATAAAGCATCAGTTTTGATGTGTGCCTGATCTTTTCCATTCATATCAGCTTTGACAAGTTTTGAGTAAAATTCCTTTGAGCTTCTTCCGTCAGCTACATCACTTTCTTCCACATGTATGAATGCAACACGAAGTGCTTCATTCCTGATAAAGATAAAACATAATTAATACGGCATATAGTATAAGATTCATTATCATTAATTTTGGATTCTAGCTTAACAATATGTTGAAAAATCCAACTATCTCCAGATGGACATAAGAATGAACAAGTAACAATATTTAAAAGTACAGCGGAATACTAATAAGATCACTAAGGTTCCACAAAAATCAATATCTACTGCAAGATGATTATGACTAAGGTTCCACAAAAATCAATATCCATTGCAAGCTGACTATTACTAAGGTACCACTGCAGCCTATAATTCATGGTGATCAATAAGGTTCCACAAAAATGAATATCCACTGCAAGCTGATTATGACATGAGCAATTGATCATGTGGTTCATCCTCAAAGTAGTCTAAACAGAAAAACACAAGCCAGTCTGCAGCTTTCAACTAAACTCAGGAATAAAGCAAAATTCATCGTTTTTATGGATACAATGGAAAATTAAAATGGGGAAATTCTTCTGCTTCTCACTTTCTATCAGCAGAACCCCCACCTAACAATAAGGCCTTAGGTGAGTTCACTCAATACATTGGGAAGAATCACCACATTAAAATGCACAGAAATTTAATGAGAGATACATAAGCAAAGAAACTATCGTTTACATGAAGAAATTACGCATGACTAGAAGGAAATATAGAAAATATAACCTCCTTAATAAGAGAGCAATATCAGCAGCTTCTGGCTTCTTCTGCTGTTTCTGTTGCCCATAGATCTGACATGATACCACATAGGTGAACTTCAAGTCAGCTTGTGCCCGTGCTTCAGGAGAAAATTCAAACCCTTGGTTTGTTGGGATGCTCACTGTTGCAAGTATAATACCTTAGTATGATTACATTACTCTCAGAGGATAATCAACAGAGAGGGATATTGCATTTGAATACCTCCCAGTGATCGCTTTTCACGATAACTCTGTAGCATTAGAGCTCTTCTATAATACATCATTCCACGCACTGCTTAAATATAAAACAATCATTGCAGTTTTAAAGTAACTTTACCGATTTGAGAATATATATACATGGAATCTCCATATTGCCATTATAAGACACCTTCAAGGAGGTTAATATATAAAAATTGGTGAGAAAGGAAGAACACTATTACTAACCAGTTCTTGCTAAAGTTTGTCCCCGATAAGATACCCAAAACCGAAGTTCTAAAGAATCACTGGAATCGTTCTGAAGTTCCGCATCCTCCGTAGAACCTCCCCAACCTATTCGTTCCAAGAAATTCTCCCATTCATCTACATTGAAGTAGAATTATGTGTGATATTAGAGAATGAAACTCACGTAGAAAGAGACAAATAATGAATTCATACAGTGAACAAAATGTCCTTTCACTTGGTAGACACTCATACGGGTTGATAAAATCGAGTTAAGTTTACCTCAGAATTAACATCCCAAGCTCATTTGTGTGGTGATAGAGAAGGAAACTCAAGTAGAAAGAGAAAAAAAATAATGACTTCATGCAGTGAAAAAAATGCCCTTTGACTTGGTAGACACTCATATATATGGGTTGATATAATCAAGTTTAGTTTAGCTTGGAATCAACATGCCAAGCTCCTTGGTACTTGACATATCACAGTCACAAGTTAAATTGAGATTCTATTTTGCATTAGTATTCAACATTATCGATTTTAAAGCATCTCTTATTATTAATCAATTTCAACTATAATTACAATTACTATGAAAAATTATGTTATATCCCACTCACAAGTTGTAACAATAATATATTGCAAATAAACTAATACTTGAATAGATTTTAGTCTTTACTGAATAATTCATCTTGATTCCTTGCTCCACTTTTATATTCAGCATGCTAGAGAACACAAAGCTGTAAGAGGTTTTTTTCCAAGTCTGTGTCATCAAATATCCAGAAACTATTGCTTCTGGCGGACTAATCTAGATTTATGGGGATAGAGTTCCCCTAAGATCTACACTCATACTCAGGTCTTGCTTAAGGGGAAGAGAAACCTTATCCATCTAAACCAAATTATGTTGGCATGGAGCTATATGAATTAAAATTTGCATAAAAAATGTTCTGATAGATTTGGTGGTGATTTCTAAAGTATGAGCTTAATTGATACAAATCTGAGCCGTCTTATGAATTACATATGGCTGACATCAAGATCACACTTAGAAGGTTCGATCAACTTCAAGTGAAGCTGAAATTTCATTGAAGAACAGCTGAGTTTGAAGACTCTCAAACTCAGAATCAGCTTGATTATGATGATCCTCTTACCAAATATTAAAAAGTTAAAAATTACAGAGTATACAATAAAAAGAATTTCCAGACAGGACAACTCACAAAACCTTACTTATACCTCATATCACTCGTCCTCATGAAAGAAAGAATATTATGCACAAGGCTACCAAGAAAAAACAGCATTAATGTAAATGATTAAAACAACAGTAGCAATTATCATATGTCAATAGAGATTTCAAAAGAGATTGTACCAGGAAATATTTTCTGGAGATAGAACAGAATAGATATCCCATCCTCATTTTCTTCCCGCAATTCAGTGGAACTATAGAGTACTGTCTCGCTATAGTAGGGAGTAAAGACACTATTCACAAGTAAAAAAAAAAGGTTGTTAAATAAAATAAGTAATGATGGTATGAGAAACTATCAGCTTTATGCGATGTTTACAGCAAATAACTACATTCACCTAAATGATATCATCTCACTAACAGGCCTTGCTGAAGGCATGTCCATGAACAATGAATTTGTGAAGAACTGTAATCTTCTTCTGGCCTCAAGATTTTTTGGTATATTGGCTGCAGTATCTTTGACAGTGAGAAGAAGGTGCAACCGTTTCACCTGCTCTTGCTGTTACAAGATGGGAAAACAACAAAAATAAGCCCTAGACCCAGAGACAGGAGCTGGAAAAACTACTTCAAAAGCATGACACTGACTACTTTACATCAACTAACTTACAATTTCTTGTTCTTTGGGCCATTCAATCCTAGAAAAGAGTCTACCTTCCTGCCGAGCTCTCGCAAGTATGTTCCATGTATCAAGCTCCTCTCTGAAAAATAATAAAATATCTGTGATGATACACATGTGATAAATGGCAGGCCAAAGTTTTATATTGTACCTCAAGTTAGTTGACACCAAATCATGGGTGACAACTTCATATAACTGAAAAAGTGCATCAGCAGCACCTTTGGAAAGTTCTGGATTTTTATTCCTTATCTGAGAAAAAAGGTATGAGTAGCACTGTATGAAACCAGTCTTTCATGTAATGATAAAATACAATGTAAAAGCTCTTAAAAATATAACTAATTTATAGGTAGCACCTTAACACAAGTCAAGATGATCATTCTAAAGAGTTATGGAACTAGATTTCCCCCTCCAGATATTAAGAATAAGGGAACTTGTTGTATACTGGTACTCTCTAGGTATTATGTCAATGATAATTCCACCTTTTGCAGAATGAAAAAAACACGGTGCAGATAACAGTAACCATCTAACATTTAGTGAATCTGTCACTGCCACCATGAAACTTGGAAGAAATCAGTTTATGCATTAACACAGACCATGAGTTGTAAACTATCATTAGATTTAAAAAGAAAAGAAATCAATGTAAGTACCAGGAGCCCAGTCAGAGCAGTGAATCTTGATATCACCAAAGGAAGTTTTTGAAGGTTCAAGGTTATAACAAGTGAACCATCCAGCATGCTGTTGTTAATCTCACGGAATATTCTTTCAACCCTATATAATAGCAGATTGAAGGACTAACCAAATTATAACATGCAAGCAATATATCCAAAAGTTTTATGAAAACACAGTACGCAAGTATTGTGGTTCATTACTTAATAGAACTCCTAATCACAAAACATTCATTGAAATTAATTGAATGAGTCCTACCAAAGTCTACCCTCGCCATCAACCAAGGCAAGTAAAATCTTTTCAGATGAATAATAGCACTCCTGAACTGCATAAGCCATATACTCGTCCCTGCATATTCTGTTCCATAAATCTGCCTGTGTATCTCTGCAATCCAGTGCTAGATCGATTGCCAATAAGATCTGAGCGAATACAGATCAATATAGGATTTAAGATAAGGCAAGGAACCAGAAATTCATCAGCACATATGAGATCCAAGGCATTTACCTTACTGCTCAGTAGAAACAATGGCCACTGCACTAATCTCAAGCTTCCTTTATTACTAGGCATTGAAAGTAAGTCCATCTCTCTGAAAAGATAAAAGCTACTCAGACAACAGCAGAGTTTTATAACAATAAGTAGAAGTGTAGAGCAACAAGATCTCACAATAAATTCTACTACTTATTCAAAAGACAATGAACAGGCAATAGATTTTCGAATTACCTATTACTAATATAATCTTCCTCACGCAAGCTTTTGATGATCTCATTCCAAAATGGGGAAAATATCGCTGCATATGTCTTGTTCATGTCTTGAGATGCCTGTGAATTGAATAAAATAGGGGGCGCTCCTAAATGACTAGAAAAATAGCATTTATAGAAAAATTGAGTGGAAATAGCTTATTAGTTGCTATTACAATTGAACTTTTCACATAAAAGATTTATAACTGGAAACTAAAGATTGTGATTGATATTTTGATCATGTTGCAGCATGATGCACAACAGTCACACATGGAAGAAACATGTTAACTTGCGAGGGTAACATTGGAATTTCAACTCCTTTTTTAGGCAAATAAATCTTCTAGATTTCCAAAGAATTAATAGAATTCTGATGAAGATAGTATATTTTTCTACGGTAAAAGTAATCAGGAAGCTACCATGACCTAAAAAGCACCAAACAAAGGAACATTATTAAAAGTGCATGTCTCAAAGCAACAGATTATAAATATAAACTGTGCAGATGATACACGGATATACTCAAGGCAATTAGAACTACACCAGGGCCAAAACATCAATACCTGAGGCGATTGCCGATTGAAGAGTACCCTAGATACAAAGGGAAAAAAACAGGTTAGCAACACCCAGAGTTGCATATACTCAAAGAAGATAACACATACATAGGTAGGATGTCAATATTGTTCAGTTCAACTTTTACATTAGAGAAAAGGAAAAGGAAAGGTATGAAGGGCAACATTTACATTAGATAAAATACATGTATATATATGTAGCTCCAGCAGTGATGCAATAACTAACTGCTGAAATATTCTCTCAAAAATCAGTCTGCCCCAAAGGCTGTAGGCATTTTTTGAAATTTCCTTTCAATAATTTTTTTAATTTCTATTTCTACAGAGGGGCAACTATCAAGTCTCCATATATTAAGAATATAAATTACCTATTTGTTTCAGATGAAACAAGATTCTTCACAAAAGCTTCTGGAAAGCTCTCAAATCGTTTATGCAGCATTTCAATTGAGCGAATCTGTAAAAACGAATAAAAGAAAATAAAAAGTCATGTGTATCATGATTCATGACCATAAAATTAGATGGCGTGAAGTTATATAATCAGAACAAATAGCAGGGCCATATTGAGGAAAAAGTTACAAAAATAAAAGAAAACATAATGGAGTAGTACTACCTCGCCCAACCGACCACGTGCGCCCATGACACCTCCTATTATAGCTGATAACAGAGTATACCATATGTGGATGTCCATGAGATAGATCTGAAGGACAAATATAACTTGAAGGATCAATAATCAAAAATTAAAATTAAAAAGGCACGCGATTCACATGAAAAGCATAAAAGGCTTTTCATTTACAGCCACAAAAGAAGAATATCACATGATGAGCACTGAGAGCTCAAGGAGTACTATCCACCAAAGAATATTGCATAGTAAATATATAGATGACTCATACTTCTATATTTAAGAAAATGAAGGTACTCACAGCGATAACTGGAGCCCAGAGGCTAGCAATGGCCAATGCATTATTGTTATCTGAAAAGATATTGGAAGAAACTACAGATAAATCAAAGCAACAGCAAATACCCTCCATGGAGAAACACATGATGAGAGTGAGAGAGGAGGGGAGCAGGAGGGGGGAGAGGGGGAGAGAGAGAGAGGTAGAAAGAGAGTGGGAGGGAGAGGAAGGGGTAGAGAGAGAGAACTTTTCTGAAGGTGAAAATGGGGGAACTTACTCTTTGAAATAAAATCATGCCATGAGTACTTCAAAAATTGTAGGTCTACAATAGAATTTGTTGGACTGACAAGAGGTCTTATCTGCATTAAAAATAGCACAGCCAGATAAACATAAACACACACAGCATAGTAAATTAGAAGTACATAATGTTCAAATAAATTTGATGATAAACTTGCCTGGAGGAAGTAAGCAAAGATAAACTTGCATGCAAGAATCACCATCCAGAACAAGACATATCTGTAATGGTTAAACAAATAATTTGATCGTCAAACCCATGTTAGCAACTTCCAAAATGGCTAAATAAGAAAATAAGCCCTAGAGAAATAATATCCGCCCACTTTTCTGAACCAGATTGAAGAACACGATCAATGCACTATGATACTAGTATAGGGAGAATTATACAAATGGTACAATCATGTAGATTAGATGAAAAAAAAACCCAAGATATGGTAACACACCGACAATAGTCGCTCAAGTTCTCATACATACCACGCCCAACATAATATCGTTCCTGAAAGCGATCACGTGTAAAAATCAGAATTTTCATTGTATCCATACGTAATCGAATGACATGGGGACAACAACAGCAATACCTGATAGATCCACTTAAAGAACTGAAAAAATGATTGGTCAGACATTTCTGACAGTGCATGACATGAACGGAGTTTCAGCATCAGTCCCAATGATATGCGTAAACCAGCATAAACACCCAGCAATAGAATATATATTCGGAAGTAAAATGAATTTGAGTTCCGATCATTTTTTTCATCCAGAACTTTCCTGCAATTTGTTCAATAATCTCTTTTTAGAAGACATGAATGTGGAGTTAAAACATAACAGCTAAGTCCATTTTCACGTGAAATGGCAGAATGGCATAACAAAGACCAGGGAGGTGCCCAAAGAATATAGAAATTCCAAAATGAAAAACGAAAACAATCCATGCCTAGAAAAGAAAGAAAGGACCAGTGAACTCTACCAGTCGCCAGCTTTTGAATTATACTTCCTATGTAAGCAACAAATATATGCATTCAACTCGTATCAAAATGATGAATAAAGAAAAATAAAAAGGGATTGAAGCTATAAGAAAGCAGCCTACTCATATCTCATATCCACCTTTTGATAAAATTGGAAGTGTTAGTCACGGTCCATTGTTTAAGACTTCGTCAAGTTTCGATCCCTTCAAGAATTAATGTTCCTATCCATTCAATCAGACTAGCGAGAACAAAATCAACGATTTCCCCATTTTGATAACAAACCCCAAACAACACTCTAAGCCCATCATCTACTGTGCTCGTAACAAATTTACTACAGCTAATGAAGAGCTAACACTCATATTATATGACCCAAGTGTGGCAGCTCGACTGGCAAGACACTGGCAATTTGCAGCTATCTTTCAGGGCATGGATTCAATCCCTTGGGACAGCATCCGAGGTTTAATGACAGACCTCAGATGCTGATGGAATTCAAACACCACCAATACTTAAAAAAACTCAATCTATGACTCCAGCTAAAATGGCAAAGAAAATGAACAATTGGTTCTTCTCCCCTTGAGCAACAGAAACATTGGTTTAGGGAAAAAATCATCTGGCAGTTGGCACCTCAAATTGGCAATAGTCAGGGCCCAACCCAAATATGTGCAATGTTTCAGCCAATCAAATACCCTTAATCCCTGACATTCTTCTTTAAGTATAAAAAAGGGATAGAAGAATAATGTAGAATAATAACAACTTCTAGGAAAAATATAATCAAGCCATGCAGATCTTTTATAGATGTTGTCTACTATCACCCAAACCCATTGATATAAAATAAGCAGCTCAAAATTATAGATTTAGAAAAAGAAAACCTTTAGAAAGGAATAGCTCAGACTTACAGGTAAAGATATATCACTACTGCCGAACTCAATCCAGACCAGAAAAACCTAATGACCAGCCTTGAGATAGCCATGCCCCTGGCGCTGGTGTAAGCCCCATACATGAGCACAACATCTAAGCAACCTATTAGGAAAATATTAGGTAGCAAACAAACAAGAACAAGAGCCCCTCTCAAGCATAACACTTCTACTTGGAGAAATGTATGAATAACTTACTTTCTATGAAGTTCATAATAGTAAATGTGGGCCCAATACTAAGTACAATCTTAAAAGTGTCTAATTTATTTTTTCCCTGACGAAAGGCAATGATTGCAAGCACCTGCAAAACAAATGTCAAGAAAAGAAGTTTATCAAGTAGAGAAAATATTTGATCCTGTTCTAATAAACTTTTCTCTTTGTTAACATTACCTGTAACATTATAGCTAAAAAAACCCAAATACGATGAAAACTCCGGTATAAATGTAGAAATGAACGATGCTCAACGAAAGTGCTTTTCCCAGTCTGCTAAAATAAATGGCGACACCAATCAAAATGTATAGAAACATAATAAATAAACTAGCCAATCATGAAAGAAACAAGTTCAAAGGAAAATTATGGCAGTCATCAAAAAAATTGTCATCCTTGGATCAATAATTGATCAGATAATTTTACAGAGAATAGTATGACTGTTTCAAAAGGCTATCCTCATGAAATGTACACTTGTCTTAATAATTACAAATTACATATCTCCTTAAATGGAATAAATTATATTTAAGTTCCAATCAGCAGCCATGAGAAATAATGGAAGAGGCCGGTAATGTACGTTGCCCCCGGATCATATATTTCAACAATACCATTACAACTATTCTAAATGCCACACATGATTATATGGAAGCATAGTTTATATTCACTACTTCTCAGTTCATACAGTTAATAATACAGCAACAATATTTCATACCCACATGGCATAGCACATAAATAAGTATGAAATAAATATAATTTCTTTAGTAGTTACGAATATGTATGAATATAGAAGCAGGTTGATAAAATATTAAAACATATCACAAGAGTAGAGACAAATACATGCCACCCAGAATAATAACTGGATGATAAGAATAAAAATTATTCATTTTTCCACATCCCCTTTATCAACTATTGCTCTTTTCCTCTTATTGATTTCCCATATTGTATACCAGAAAGGCCCTAAAGTTAGAGTAATTCTGTCAATGATAAGAATAATCATATGAAACAACAAATGGCCTCAAAAGAATCATAAACCCTGGCCTTAGATGAAGTTCTATGAATAAAAAGACTAACTGACCCTTTTCCGCTTTTTAGGCTTCAATAAGAATGAAGAATCCCTCCTTAATGGCCAGCCTAGCTCAAAACAAGATGGCGACCTAACAAAAAGCAAGTATGCAAAAAATTAATACCTAGCATCACAAACAAAATAAATATGCATAATCAACTCAGTGAAAACTTACCAAAAGTATTCATTGAAGTCATCATAATTTCTCCATTCAGAATGTGCAGCTCTTCCATTGTCATTTCTAGCAGCTTCCTGTCTTAATGGAAAGGAATGTGAAAAATTCGGAAAACAATTGACATGCATAGAAAACCGGTGTCCTTTCAAATGAAGCAGTTAATCTCATAAATCCCATAAAATTTCTAATTATTTCAAGCCCACCCAAAACAATAATATTGTTATGACTTGTTATCAGGAGATATGTATGTCCATCCAGTGTTCCTAAACTGGGGGTCAATATGTAATACAGAAAAAAAATGATAAATGAACTATTTATTACATCTGGATACATAGAATCAATTGATACAGACTATCATCTCCTATCAATAACAAGTGTTCAAGCCCAAATCTTTTCCCACGCAAAGGAAGATATAGCCTTATCACATTTTTAGGTCTGCAACAATAACAGTTCACAGAACTCCAAAATACTGGCACCCACTTCTGCAGTTTTATCACTGACATTCTTGCATATCAGCAGGAAACTAAGATATAGTCTCTCTCACACCATTGACCATGCCAAAATAAGACCCAGCCCCATTTAATCTATTCCAAAAACAATATCCATATTATCCTTAAATCTTTTACAGCCTTAACTTTACCAACTCAGATACTAATGACTATCAGACCCCTTTGTTTTGTTGCTACCCACCACATTCCTTCTTATAAGCTCAAAAGTTCCACTAGAAATGTAGAGAGAGTAAAGGGAAGATTGCCTTAAAAATTTAACAGTGAGACTAGAAAATTATTTTCATTAACCAGTTAAAAACAAAGATTCAACCTCAGGTTATGCAAACACATTGACACATGCAAGTATCATCTTCCACATTGAACAAGTCAGCCGAATCATCAAATTTTCATAATGGGCACAAGGCATCTTTGAGCTAATTACTTGGGTGGTATATGAACCATTTAAATGTTCCCAACTGGTACAAAAACTTTTTATGTTCCCTGTTTGTATAAAATCTCTTTAAAATGTACCTACTGGTACAATTCGTCACATTGTGTTTAGATGACATTAATGGTGAGCCATGTGTCAAAGTAACATTGTGGTACAAATCTTTTATTTTTTAATTGACACATGTCATTTTATTATTTGTTGAGAGATTTCCATTTAACATCATCCAAAGATTCGTACCAACGGAGTACACTTACAAGAGATTTTGTACTAGCAGGGAACAAAAAAATGTTTTTGTACCAATATGGAACATTCATTGCAATTCATGTAGCATCCAAGTAATTAATCCATTCATCTTTTATTATGCCCTCCTCTTCCTCCAATCAAGCACCAGTGTTATTTAATTTCTCACAAGCTTCGAAGCACTTAAGTACAAGTTGCCAACACACTCTTGGCAAAACCAATATCATAGGGACTTCGAATCACAGAAGTTTGACTAAAATCTGTGCTGTACAGAATAATTTTTAGAACAATATAATGCTGATAGGAGTCACTTTCATGTCTTTCTGTTCCCAATTTTTCAAATATATCACGGATGATATTCTTATGATGTGTTTTAAACAGCATCTAGTTATACAGTGAAGTTGGCAAATATTAGTAACTACAAAAAATGAAACACCTATCGATAAAATATATTCCACATCAGTATAACCTTCCATCTTATTTAATTATTAACAGTTTTGACAAGTACTTTGGTATATTAGATATATAATGGAAGATATATTGGATACTATCAATATCATATTTTATGAAATGAAGTTCATATAAGAAAACAATGTATTGAATAACAACGTTTATTTTCACTGACAGGTATTTTAACTATTGATATTAGTACATCTTTTGTTGATAACACTAAAGAGTTTTAATTTGTTAAAGAAGCTAATAGAATAACAATAGTTTAGAATTGTGAAGCATCTAAGTACATTTAAAGATATAGCATGAATAGCCTATGCAGTATAAAATATATCAAAATGATGAGGTGGAAGGCTAAGAAAGAAATTCTAGATGAGCAGGAGACCAATTATGACAATGTACTTTGTTATATAATATATATGTGTGGTTCTGCGGGGAATGGGTAAAAATAATTTTAGCATTTACTGCAAGAGAACTGCTCAGCTAACATATCCACAAGAAAACCTTGTAAAACTAGAGAGAATCTATGGGGTTTTGAATTTCAGAGGAACAACTCCAAGCACATTTCTTAAGCTAGCAATGGATAAGGAAAGAGAAACTGAGAAGATTTGCACTTTTCTGATTTTATAGCACCTTCCCCGTTAGAATGCACCATCAGTAGGTATTGGCAACAACTTTTCTTTTAGATTTTTTGTGAATCTTTCAAAGAACATCTTCAAAAACAGTTTCAAAATAATCAAAATGATCATTCTAAATAAACTAAGAACTACAATCAGAAGATAGAATATATGGAACTTGAGATAAAGTTAAACATTATTGGAAGACAAAGGGTTGAATATTGACGGTTGATAATCTAACATGACGAGAGAAGATTTTGGTTAATCATTTGCTTCATCAATAGCCAATGGACAGGACACTATGGATTGCTGTCAGAACAGCAGAGCAGGAGATTGGGCAAGCATTTCTAAAGCCAGAGAGAAGAAGGAAAATGTTAATTAGAATGGCACCTCATTCAGAAAGTGAGGAATAGAAGGTCATTTGAAAGATCCAAAATACAAGACACCGTTTGAGTAGAGAGCTGAGAAAGAGATATATATCTCTTTGGTATAGGCAAAATGACAGTAAAGGAACTTGTGATATAGAATTAATCACATAGAGGATGGACCATACAGAGTGGCCCTTGGTATTTGGTTCCTGAGTAATGGAAATTCTTATTTAATACTCAAAAAATATAGAAACTTAAACATTAGATTAGAAAAGTATCACCATCAAGATAGTTTATATGGGATGTATTCACTAACCGCTGCCATAGTGTCATAGATGGGGCATATTATTTGCTCAAGGAAGGACGCAGGTCCACTTTCAGGTTTACAACTTGCAGCTATACTGGCTTCTCCATGATCAAGAATTGCATCCAATTCTTTTGCCATCTGCAAAGAAAACGAAAACTTAAGGTAATGACATTATTTCAGTCAAATATGTTGACCTCTTCTGATTCTATGATTATAGGGAAGGGAGAGGGTGCATATAAAATAATTCCTATAAACAAGATAACATGACATACATCGTGAAATAGAGAGAAGGGGAGACAAAGGTTATAGATAACATAATATGGATAAACAAGATAACATGACTTACATTGTGAAATATATAGCAAATAGCCTCTGGAAGGAATCGCACATTGGCTGCTTCACCCCATATGAGATAATACAGCGAGAGGAAGAAAAGCTTTCTGTCTCTAGTGATTGCTTCCAAACTGAAAGCAATATTAAAGAATGTGAACTAAAAGAAATAGTATGAATCTCACTAGATAATGTGATGGATTTCTATGCAAGAGGACCTGTTCCAAACACGACGAATCCGCAAGTATCTGCACCACTTAATGTAATTATCCAGCACCTTCTGGAACACATCGTTGATTGCTTTCTCATCTATTTTCTGAAAATTTAACAAACAGAGTTAGAATCTGAAGATGATATAAAATCAAGTCCAACCAAAATTAAGCAGAAATAGCTGGAAGTAAATGATGAGGTGCTAAGAACAATCCAAGATATAGTATAAATTTTGTTTCATTAAGCACACATATCCAAATTAAGCATCAATAACTGGAAGTAAATAATGAAATGACAAGAACAATCCAAGATATCAATTAAATTTGTTTCGTTAAGCACATATAACTGAAATGGAGTTAGATAGCTTTCATCTTTTGGAGGATAATTGATATAATTTACTGTTGACAAAAAGAGGGTTCAAAAAGAGCAAACAATTGATGTGTTCCTGAACATAGGGGTTCATGCTCATTTGTTCCAATAAGTGGGCCTGCATTTAAACTGCCCTGTCAACTGATGAAAACCTAATATTTTCAAAAAAGGGTCAGCATGTTCCTATTAGTACAGAGGGGTACTTTAAGAGAAACTGGAACAAGAATATTTAAAGCTACTCAAATGCATAGTTTAAAACTGCACAGCAGAGCAGAAAGCAGACATCGTTCAAATTTCTTAAATGCATTGTTTTAATCAGAAAGTTGCATGTGCCAAGGCCATGAAAGGGAATGCAATAAAAAATGGAAGGGATGAAGTCTCTTGCATACTCACAGGATTAGCTTCGACAGGTATGCCAAGACGACTTTGTGCATTTGCTAGCTGAAGAACAACATTTTCTCTTTGGTTCCTAACATTGCCATTCTGTGAATCAACATAAAACAATATTTCAAAAAATTAATTAATGAAGCTAATGTGATTGTGCTCAATAAGAAAGAAAGGTAGACACAACTTTCATTGGACACAAAAAGCAATCTAGAGAAATTGTAGAAGGATGATCAGATACCTTTACAAAAAAGGAAAAGAGATTGCCAATGAAAAAGTGAGAGAGAATTGTACTTGAGAAAAGTAACAATCATGACAAAATTAAATATTTGCATTTACTTATGCCCTTTAATTTACTCAAAGAACATTACAGTATTTAGCAGTAAGACTGACATGTAAGGAATAGCAATACAATAAGGGGGAAATTTTTTAACCCCTCAAATTCTATATCAGGAAAGAACATTAATAAATTAAAATAAAATATATTGAAAGCTTTAAATATTTTAGAGGAAAACAAACTAGAAGATTGAATTAGATTGGATGTAGAAAGAGTTAAAACTGTAAAATCATTTCTTTGAGTGTAAAGGCATAAACAATTTGTGACCTGCAGAAGCAAGTATAAATATAGTACATAGAAAACTAGATAAAGTTCAGAGAGTAGAACTATGAACAAACCTGAAAGCCAAAGACATATTCTAGAAGATCAAACATGTCAGTATCTCTTTGGCTGGAGACCTCATCATGTGGAAGCTTGGGAAAATGCTCTGCATATTTAATGGCAGATATGGCACCTTGAACCTAATCAATTATTGTAATCAGAATTAAACAAAGAATAGCATGTGAACCTCAGTTAAAATTTAATATTCCTGAACTCTAGTAACTCTAGAATCTTTGAAGATCCAGAATATATATATTTGAAAGTCTCTATCAACACTCAATTGTCCCAGGCACATGCTCATTTTGAAACATTGAGTCTCTAATAGCAATCATAAATTATTGTACAATCTAATATTGACAGAGGCTGCTCGGAACTTCTAGGATTGAATAGAGGAGAATTCACTTTAAAGTAAATTTACAAATGGTCAACCAATGATTACTCAAAAAAAAAGAAACAGTTTGTCATCTTTTTTCAGTTATTGTGAGACGGGATGAACTAAATCAGCCAGACCTCCAAGGACTTATTGGCTTTTCGTTCACTACAAGTGACCCCGGACAGGAATTGGTCTGGAATTCCAACCAATACATGCAGAAAGGAACATGTTAATTGAATCATTTTCGTTGTTTGGAATTAATTGATGGAACAGAATTCCAGATTTCAGACAGGGAAACGCCAGTCTTTTTTTGACAAACAGTTGGCATCTAGGGTTTATTGCATTTGAAGTGAAGTACCACATTTTTTTCCTGATGTGACTGTCCTCTAGGTTATAGATTTACTCTTTTTAGAGCCGTTAAACTTTTTGTCCCTCTGATTCGTAAATTTTTTATATTCTCCTTGTGATTTTCATGAGCCTCTATTGACTAGAAAATAAAATAGTAAAATGAAACCACAAACTTGCCTCTGGGAAGATCCTAATGGCATTGGTATATGTAGGAGCTTCCAAAGGGACGATATTATAGGGAGTAAGCTCCACCATATCAGACTTTTTGATTCGTTGCAACTGAAAAATACCATAAATTGAAACACAGTTTGCAATAATATGCTTAAAATGATTGAATTTACATGATGGAAAATTTAATGAACAAGCATTTAAATCAAACTGGAATCAAGATCTTCAACAATACTTTGAAATACAGTCAGCTCTAGTTGTTTAACATTATTAAATTTTATATGTAAGATATTTTATGATCAAGCATTTGAATTGGAAACCAACAATAAATAATGATGTTATTTTTTTAAAAGTAACAAGTTATAAAAACCCCAGAGTTATGAAATTATAATTAAAGATATCAAGAATAATACATATTAAAGATATTATATTTTTTATGATAGAAAAAAATTCATAAACAAATATTAACAGAAATATGAACAATTGATAACTTCGTATAAATCACCACCAGGCAGTGGAGACATGTACTTTCTCTATAATTTGAGAAATATTTCAAAATAGACACAATAACTAATATGGTACCTCATCTTGTATAAATCTGCCCACGCCATTAGGATTTGCATCTTTCATGAGAAGCTCCATAACCTCAACCAAAGCCCTCAGTGTAGAAAAAATCCTATACGAACTGAATGAATAATTTCCCATTTGTCAGCACTGATCAGCAAGAAGAAAAATAAGATATATGAACCAAGATCCTATCTTTCCTATAGCAGAATAAATCAACAACTACATTATCTACTTGATTTGATTGCTTCTGAAGAGAATTAGTCTAAGATAAAATTAAAATCTACTCAATGGTGGAGAATCCAAGCCATCAAATTCAATGGTTAAAAATCCAGAAGGATTTTCTATATAAGCAGAAATCTGAAGGTTTGAAATATTCATTTGATTTAAAATACTGCAGGATACAATCAAGAATGATTTTCTATATAAGAAAAAATCTGAAGGTTTGAAATATGAATTTTCCGGACAAAGAACTTCTATAAATGTAGCACAAGACTGTGTTTAATATCAATAGTTAACCCACAAACTATATCAAAATGTTTTTCAAAAATGAAATCGTTTGACCCCTTCCATCCAAAGATGTTAAACCCTCAAAATGAATGATACTAGAAAGCATAAAGTAACAAACATACCCAAAATTGGCACTAAAAGTCTGACTTTCCCGCAACCTTTGCTCTTCTCTTTGCAGATCATCGACCCTGTTATTTATCTTGTATCGCCGGTAAAATTCCCATAAAAGTTCTATATCTTGGTTGCGATCAATCCGAGCCCCATCCTTTTTGGTAAGTTTTTGCTGCAATAGAAATGCAGATTTTAGACCACGATGAGCAGAGGGTCAGCATATTCAAATTCTATCATTAGCTATAGAACCAGATGTAGTCATTGATCAAATATGAGAATTTCCAGAAACACAGTTCAGATTGGGAACTTACCTTTATTAAAGACATCAAGCCAGTCTTGAACTGGAGAACACCTCGACGGTCATTGTTAGGGTCTAGGTTCTGAGCTAAAGAGTATGCTTGCTCGCACACTTGAAACAACAGACAACGCAGGTGTCAGGATTAATAAATATAAGTAACTTAATGCAGTTGTTGGTAACCATATGGAGAGGCAGCAATAAACTGTTGAAGCATCTCAGGGTTCTTGGGGAATCTACCTACTAATCTCTCTTATGGATTTTTGACCACATTCTCCATAGGACCCTCTTATCTCTTCCTTCTCCGAGCTCGGATTATGGAAAAAGGAGAGGAAGGAACCGAGAAGAAGGTATCAGCAACAACAGGTTTTATTGCGGGACAGCTCATGATGTTCATATCGATCTATTATGTGCCTCTGCATCTAGCATTGGGTAGACCTCATACAATAACTGTCCTAGCTCTACCCTATCTTTTGTTTCATTTCTTCTGGAACAATCACAAACACTTTTTTAATTATGGATCTACCACCAGAAATTCAATGCGTAATCTTAGCATTCAATGGGTATTCCTGAATAATCTCATTTTTCAATTATTCAACCATTTCATTTTACCAATCTTCTAAAGTTTAAGCAGTCTTCTCAAAAAACAGATGCACACTTGAATTATTAGACAGCTATGAACCAATGGCACAGCTAGTTAGATTATAATGTCAATATTTGTTTTGGGAATTATTGGTTGTATATTCCATCTTGTACAAAGAACTCACACGCTAAGAACGGTTACAAATGCACTACTCTTAGCAAAATTTGTCAGTTTCTTAAACAGTACCACCTATCGTATCATCAAATATTCAACACCGAAGAAAAGCAAGCCAACCAAGTTGCCCATCCAACCACCAGAAAGGAAGTAAAGAAAGCAAAGTTGAAGCTCCAAAGTATAGGTGGTTGACGGGAGGAAAGGGGTTTTAATTTTAAAGAACACGAACACGAAAGATGAATGCTCACATATCCGGGAAACGTTAGGATCCTCCTCCTGAATCTCATCAGCAGCCTGCAAGATCCGATCAATGTTGGTGGTGCGAATGAGGGAAGGGGGGACAGCTCCAGCTATACCGCTAGGGACCCTTTCATGACCTTGGCCAGCATTTCTAAGTTGCTCCCTCTTTAATGTCGCTCTGACGAGCCTGTCCCAGTTGTCGTAAGCACTGGCCATCTTAGATAAAAACAATAATCGGGTAAACTCTAGGAGCCGACGAGGTTCAGCATGACCTGACCTCCGCCGCTCAGGTTCAAGATCAACTCAACTCCACAAGAAAGGCGAATCTGATCAAAGAACAGTGAAAAAGGCGCAGGTAATGTTCTAAAGAGAACAGGTGGGAAGTATGCGAAAAGCGAAACGGAGTTATTAGTAAACAGTAGCCAGAGAGGATGAAGATAATTGATAGATCATAGAAGGAAGAGGGGAGGGGAGAAGAGGGTAGGAGATGGTGGAGCAATATGGAAAGACTATTTTGCCCTGGGAAACTTGAGATTGGGCCGATTGGCCTTGTTTAAATTATTAGATCGAGGGAAGGGGAGAGACTTGACTTCTCCCGTGCCCGATTGGCGTGGCAATGCAGACTTTGATTGGCTTTTGCGACGAGGTGGTGGTGGAGAGCAAACTTTCTTCTAATGGAAAAATAACGCGTTAGGTCGACAAGTGCACGGAAATGGTACGGAAGCAGCCGTATCTCCGCTTTCTCTCACTAACTCTATGTATCCCTATGGTTGAAATGGACAATATGGAAATGTCAAAGTGGTATCTCCATTCTCCGGAACAAAATTCGGATTTTCTTGCCTCTGCAGTTGGTCCACCAGGGAAGCCGCGTGAGGGATGCCGGCAACAGAATTGGAAGGGTAAAAGGTGAAAAGGATGTTCTTTGTTAGCTAGAGAGAGGTAGTGTGGTGGAGTGGATCGAACTCAATGGCTCGACTCTTGAACCACCACTAACTGCTCCTCTCCAGTCGATCGTTGGAAATATCTGCATCAGCGCAAAGAATTACTACAAATCTCCTAGCAATAAAGAAGACAAGAATGCAGAGTTCCAAAGACAAAAGCAGCATGCCCTCCCCGGTTGCAAAGAACATATAACCCCCCCTTGAATCGTACTGATTACTGATTACCGCAAGCTACACATTTGGAGAAAAAGAAACAAATGTTTTAACTAGATATCACAGTTGGTTACATTGCATGTCTTGTTTTAGTCCAACTTTGAAACATCAATTGCTGCATGGGCAGGCTACATAAAACACCACGGATGAAAAGAACGCTGACCAAGTAGAAAGACCACCGTCCCAGCCCGTTGCCACCTAAAGTAGCAAGATATTCATTTATCTGATCTTTCATTCCTATACGGACTGCTGCTGCTGCTGCTTAACTTAAGTAGGGTCATTTACAACGCCTGAGGTAGGGACATGATCTTCTCACAGAGAGCTCTCCATGGAGGGTTGCATCTCGAGTCCAGATCCAGCCAACTGCGCAGAATGGACAAATTTGCAGGCAGGACCTGACTTACATATGCCATACCGCCTGTAGTATGAGCACACATTCTGGTCCCACGAAGATAACATCCACATTCAGAATTGTCCTGTTAGGTATTCATGCTTTTTTCTATTGAAAAAATTGACATACCTTATTCTTTAACTAATAAGATTACCATTTCTTTAATGATATACAAGAGTGCAGAAAAGCCAGAAAAACTTCTGGTAATAAATCATCATGCATATGAGCCAGATCGAGGAACAAGATAATTCATCCTATCAATACATAACTTTCGACCAATATAAATTGTATATTGAACGCTACCTGAGGTGATTTTGGGGTCCGCCACTTCCCGTGGTGATATTTGCAGTTAGACTTGAAGTTGCAATCCCCAGCTTCTAGGAAATAACTGCACTCATGTTGACCAGGACGTTCAGGAAATTCCACAACCCCGGTATGCTGCTGTTTATTTGTATATAAATGAATATTGTTAGTTGTGGGACTGTTCATAATATAAGCTGGAGGTGGGTGCATGGTTTGTCCTTGCAGCTGTGGATTTAGAGGAAATTAGACAAACAACGGAATGGGTAATCAATAGGAGAAGTCACAGACCAACTACAACATACAGCTGATAGTTAAGATGTAATAGGCATACTCAACACCATTCTCTAGAGAGAGAGCAAATCTCCCTGCCTCATGAGGAAGAGAAGCAATACTAAGCAGCTCAATGCATGATATAAGAGAACAATAGACAAGAAATTTTCAAGATATAACTACATAGGAACATAGTGAAGAGGTGGACAGATCTAAACTTACCTCACGTGCTACACCGGGGACCATGATCCTAAGTTCTAGTGAAGTTTAAGCATATTATAGAAATGTCAGGCAAACTATTCAACCAGAACTACGGTGGCATAGCACTAGGAATGCAACGAACACCATTAAACATCCATTTTTAGAACTGCTAACAATAAAAATACAGAAAGTAAAAAGAAAGCACTCATACTTGATAGTCATTCCATTCAGGATTTGCTGAGGAAGCCACTTGAGTTGGAGGATACATCATTGGCGCATATGAAGGACACTCATTACTTTGTGTCCCTGATGGAGACCAAACAGGATAATGTGATGCATTTTCCAATGAAGCAGATCCATCATTACCATATTCCATAGGAGATTCAGCTCCTGATGTAGGATCAGGATGACTAAATTTGCAGTTGGCAGAAAATTTACAAGTTCCAGTGCGCATATAAAATGGGCATTCTTTCTCTCCCTAAAGACAAAAGAGGCTATATCAATGTTCCAGGATGGTGATATTATGAAAGAAAGGGAAAAAATAATATAAACCCTATGTAATTGTCATAAATATTAAAATGTACCAGACGGATTGGAAGCCCCACAAAGTTCAGCTCAACAGCTGGAGCTGTGAAATTGGTTTTACTGTGATTGTATCTGCAAGCATTTCCATACTTGCAACCTCCTGACATTAAGTAATACTGCACGAAATATAAAATTGAAGGATACAATTAACTTGTATTGCATACTAAAGCAACAAAGTTCAAAATACTTTAAACACCCTGCAAGAGATTGACATTAAATTATTGGCCTGTCACAAAGCATAACTGCAACTGCACCCAGTTTTATTTGTTTCCCAGAGAAATGACAATTGAGCGGGTAAATCATAATCAGATGAAAGCCAACAGCATTATCTATACACAGTGCATTTGAATCATCCTCATGGAAACAGCAGGAAAAAAGGGGTGGAATGAAGTATGATGCTCCCATTTTATATCCAATTATTCAAAGCCAATCTGCTATATCAACAACAATATGAAAATACACTTGTGTCCAACTTGCTCTAACTATGCTACTAAAAGAGGTAATCACGATATATTGTAAACTTTAGGTTGGAGATGCATACTTCTAAGACACTGAAGAAGGATCAGCTCAAGGAAATTTCCAAATTAGAGAAACTAATTACACAATAATCTAAGCCACCAAATCCCCATTCATCCTATAACATGTTTGGAACAAAAAAAAAAGGATAACCTCTTTACCTGTGTAGATATCTATCAGCATTTTGAACAGGCACTGATAAAAGATAAGAACACTCTAGAGAGGCTGCTGCATATTCCATAATTTATTAAAGGGCTAAAATTCACCTTGCAGTCTGCCAGACTAGTTTTCTCTTTAGATTCTTCTTTATCCTTTATCTTCTCCTTTACAGCCTTCACAAAACAAAGTTAGAATAAGAAAAGAGGCAATTTATTGAATGCGAGAACAAGATATATGCAGAATAACTGGTAAAAATCTGGCATTATATATAATAAAAGTCAAATGCCTGGGAGACAGCTCATATTTCAACAAAATATTGGAGGAACATAAGGTGGTCCCGCATGCAGTGATGACGTAGTCTGGTAAATTGCAGCATGCCTACGAACTCTCTACTAACTATAACATTTTTGTACAAAATAATACAATCTTTTGAAAAATGTAAGTTTATTTTATTATATATATATATATATATTTGATGACTTATGCATAATATTTGAAAACTTGGAGGTAGAAGTGTTGTATGTTGTGTTACAGATTTTGTACTTCCGGATCTAAAGGGAAAAGGAAAAACCAGACGCGCGGAGCAGAGATGGCGTAACAGCAGCTTCTAGGAATGGGTCAAGCAACTACAAGTTAATATGGGACAGGAAGCGAGGGGATGGGAGCAATACAAATGAAATAATAAAAGTAGAGCGAGCATATGGGATGAATGGGGACCAGCTGACACGGAAGAGCTGAGTTGATCATTCCATCTGTAGGTGCAAATGCCAAATGAGGCATCAACTTAATTATCATCCCGAGGATGCAATTAAAAGATGCACGAAAACAATGAGCATACTACCTGAGGCTTCCTTCGAATGGGATGATTGAACTTGCAGTTAGAACCAAACTTGCAAGTCCCCTTCAGATAGAAAGCACACTCGGGCTCAGGCCTCACACGTAACTTATTCTTTATCCCAAAGTCTAGTCTCTCCTTCTTACCATCGACATGCTTCTCCTCATCCTCTGCGCCACCAGTACCATGATCCTGCATCTCTTCTGCTTCTTTCTCCTCATCCTCTGCGCCACCAGTACCATGATCCTGCATCTCTTCTGCTTCTTTCTCCTCATCCTCTGCGCCGCCAGTACCATGATCCTGCATCGATTCTGCTTCTCCTAGACTCTCATCATTCTCTTTCAGTGTGTGCCAATTTTTCCCATCGGCATCTTCATGATAGTCCGATTCCGGGGGCTTCAAACAGAGCTGCTGAACCTCGGCGGCGAGCTGGTCCGCAGCCACATGGTCGGGATCTGTAGATGCATTAACAGAGTCCGGCTGAGCTTGAGGTGGGGAAAGGGGCGATTTGTCGTCTGGAGTGGACATTGCCGGGATGTCCTTGGAGGGGGGGACAGATGAAGGGTTGGGATGGAAAAACCAATTGTTAGAGGGGGAAGTATATGAGGAGGAAGGGAAGAACCATTTCAAAAAATTCTTAGGTTCCATATTCCCTTTCAATCAGTGGGTTTGGAGATGGATCCGTTCCACTCCACTCCACCAGCGAGAGAAGGGTATGTGTGAAAAGCGGACTCTGAAGAACAAAGCTGGGAAACCACCTTCCTGGCGAAGGCCCAGCGGCCAATAAATAAATAAATACCATTGTAAGTGGCCTTATTTTCAGGCTAATTATAATACGTTTAAGTTTAAGACTTCATAAAAAATAAATAACATTACTAATCATGATATTCTTTTACATAAAATGCAAAGATATCTTCTGGCAAACGTAACAAGACTTTTTTAATTTTCTGAGTAATGACGATATCAAAAGAACAAGGGTTCCCTCCTGCAATAGAGAGTAGCTAGCTACTACCTATACTTACCAATCCCATTAGTAAAGATGTATGCTAGCCGTCATAAATGAAGAAGGTCCATTTAATTTAATGCGAACATAATTTAATTAGTTGCTTTATTTATCGCTGTTCTTAAAGAAAAAAGAGGAATGGAATTGGAGGGGTGGTTGGTGGCCACCATGGTTCAGTTGTTTTTCCCCCAAAAACCATTAATACGAAAATAAATTGGCAGAATAGACCAAGAAGCCACCAAGATTTCAGGAATTTAGTAAAGAATGCTCTTTATGGTGCAGGGTATGAATATGATGAGCTAGCTAGGTAACAAATTAGTCCATAACTCTGAAAAAAGCACCAACAGTTATCTATTCATCTTGAAAAAAAGGTGTGTACTGTTTCAATATGGTACCAAACCGTCTCCTCTCGGCCATAGTAAAACCAATCCAGGTTGTCAAAGTACTCTACTCCCTCGGACTCCTTGCATCTTTGCACGATGAAAGACAAATACAGCTGCTCCAACTGGAAAAGGGGGCACCAGGATGGCTCTTCCTATTAAGAAACATAATTAAACCAAGATTCTTAATGGATGAGCGTAGCAGAGGATCATACAAGCACGCATGAGCACAATAGCGTTTTTAAAAACAGATTCATTGAGATCAAATCAATTACAAACATCTAATCATACTTTACATGCAGTCTAAACCTACTCTGCCTTTTCAAGAATGAGTAAGAAAGATAGCACAGAAAAAACTGCCCAATATCAGATCTTCGTACCTTCACTCAAGTCCATGATAGCCCTGAAGAATTCTCAGGAGCATACTTCATGGCAATCTGGACAATGCAGCTACTTTGATGGAATTGGACTTTGCAGCATCCAATAATGGATCCGATTGAAGTGCTTGGTCAAAACAGTACTTGGCTTCCTCCAGTCGACCCTCAGCAACAAATACTAGCCCTAAGTTGTTAAAGGCAGGAGCATACCCAGGCTGGAGTTCAAGAGACTTGCTAAACATAGCTTTAGCTCGTTCATATTGCTTCTGCTGTCTACATAGATTTCCAAGGTTTGAAAACACTGCATGAGCATACTTGGGTCCTGCCAGAGCTAGAGCCTGCTTGAATACTACCTCAGCTTGTGATGACTCCTCTGACAATTGCAAAGAGATACCTACCATGCGGATCCACTGACCAAATTAATCTCAATACATATCATGCACATTCACTTACAGAAACCTGTGAAACTGTCGTGCATTTCACTAAAATACTAATACGTTAGGTATTTAAGAACGCCCATTGTGCAAAAAAAAAGTATTTAAGAATGCCCAACAGAATTCTTGCAGGGTGCCACATGTCAGGAACTCTTCACCATCTTACATTCTCAAGGGGCCTATTGCTAAAGCAGAATGTGGTCCATGGGTTTATAATTTACTCCTAGCATAAGAATATTATTCAAATCACAACTATAGTTTTCTGCATATTACCTAAATTTGACCAAGCACAACTGCATTCCTTGAAGCGGGCAACGGCGGCTTTGAAATATTTCTGTGATTCACTGAACTTTCTACTGCAAAGACTGTGAAGGCCAAGCTGGTGCCAGTGTAGAGCATCGTCAGGGTCCTCTACTATGGTCTGACATTTTGAGATCACAAATTGGAGCAAGATACATTCAGAAAACAAAACAAAGCAGTTCTGAGTGCATAATTAGAATGATACAGCTTTAACATATATTAAACATTTAAAGCTAGAGAATATTTTATTTTACACCTTGAATTTTGCCAATAATCTACTTTATTTCAAAAGCTTGACCTTCTTATTAAGCACCATGCACTTTGAGATTTCATAGACTTTGCCGCACAAACTAGAATCTATCTTTGGATTGTGGGATTTTCAGGATACAGCTTCGGATTATTTCCCAATAGTAATATTATTCTCTAGAAGCAGTATTATGTTTCTGCACACAGGTAATGAGAGCAGAAATAACTTCCGAAATCCTTAGATTATTTTATTGGCAATGGTGTTTGGTGCCCAAGCTACCAACTTATTCACCAGAGGTTGGCTGCCCCATATACCAGTGACCCCTAAGAGTCACTGGCCAATTCCTTGTTCTGATTGTACATGCAGGCCAACCCAAATTTCCATATCACATCAAGGAAAACATGATCCGAGTAAAACATTTTGGTGGCCATCTACAAAAGTGTTAAAGGACTAAGACTTACCTGCTTCAGGCTATAGTTTGCTCGTTCTTCTAGATCCATCGTATCAGTTTGTTTATTTGCAAAAGCTGCAGTTATCTCATGTTGGATCTTATGAACTAGGGCAAGCCCGGTCCAGGCCAGAGGAACTTCAATAGAAGAATAATCGCCATCTCGTATAATTGAAGCCATTTCATTTCCAGCCCAATTCAGCTGCTCAGTAGGATCTTGAGATCTTTCAGCATCCTTGACTCGGTGAAGAGCAACAGCATATCTCGTTGATAGACAATTTGAATCCAATTTTGCAGCCTAGAAAAAAACAATCATAAAAAGAATAGCTTAAACACAATCAAGCAAGTATAAAATGAATTAGTCACATCCAAATCACATCCATTGGTCCACATATCTACATTTATCAGCAAACATATACATGGCAAACAATAATTTAGGAAAACATAGGAGATACAGTTCTCATCAGAGTATATAAATCAACAAAATCATCGCAAAAAGAATCTACAAAGGGCTAAAAATGAATAGTAAGCACCTTCTCCAAACACTTGCAGGAACTTCTGTAATCACCAGCCATATAAAATGCATCAGAAAGATTCACCCATATATGTGAAGCTTTAGGTTCTGCCTTTAAAGCTGCTAGCAGACTCTCTTTTGCAACATTCACCGCAGTAGCTTGATCCACAAAACCAGATTTACCAGCATTTGCGCCAGCACCTGTATATAGTATGTACTCACAACTTTCAAAGTTCAAAAATTAAACCAGAAACATAATCTTGAAAGAACCAACCCTATTATATTAGGGGGTAAAGGTTGTCACGCAGGATCACCTACATCTTTTAGAATCTCAAATTTAACAACAAAATAGTAAGTAGAACAAAAGAATATAAATTATGATCATGATAATATACCTGCAACAGAACAACCATATTTACAAAGTAAAAGTGCTGCGTAGTTGACTAAGGCAGCCGGATGATTTTGATCTTTCAAGACCAATTCTTGGAAACATTTAGCCGAATCATCAAGATCACCCCTGGAAGACAGAATAAAAAAACAAATATTTAAAGAACCAGTTTTCTAATAGGAAAAATATTAAGGTATTTGGAGAGGCCTGTATCTGATCTGAACTGTCTTTTAGGAATTTAAAATACTTTCAAGAATCCTCTGATATCATGGAACAACAAAGCTAGGATCAATGTGATGCTATGAAATGGCAATTCCATTCTTGAGAATGTTCCAATTCCATTATACCCAAGTCTACTAAATATTAGAAAATTACTTGTCATTAGTTTCAACTCTGACTTCAGCTTTAGCCATCAATATACTTGCTCATAATACAAAACATGATATCTTTGACCTCATGTTCTACATATCTTCTTAAAACATAATGCTACAAACAGCACTGATCAACCAATAAGAAGTATCTCAAACAATAACTTGCCTCACCTTTGGAGATATGCAATCCCAAGATTTCCAAGGCAATCATAATTGTCAGGAACAATGGTTAACAATGATGATAGCAGTGAAATAGCACTCTGCAGAGAAAAGGATGTATATCATGCAACTCACAACTAAACAGAAAATAAGCAATCATTCACTGACATGATTAACATAACTTATACCTGCAAGCGACCACTTTTTAGTAGTATCAAGCCTAATGTATTCCACACAACAGCCTGTCGAATATCAGATTGCATTGACTCTTTTAGTTTAGCAATGATCTCTTCCAGCTCATTGGGCTCAAGCTCTTTATCTGAGCTATTATCCCCGGAACTTTCCCACAGAATACACTACATATTTGGTCAATGAAAATTAATCAGTCACCCTGTAGCAAATGATTTTATAAGGGCTAAGGAGTATCAGATACAAAAAGAAAACAATGTCAGAAGCAGTATATGCCACCTGTGCATGATGAATTTGAATTAGTGAAAGCAACTCTGGTCGATCAATTTCAGTTTCCGGGCGGAGTAAGATCTCTGCTGCCTTTTCATATGCCAAAACTGCCTAGGACCATAGGAAATGCATATCAGCATGTAGGATAATACATATAGTAGATTTAACGAATGTAGACTACCTTTTGGGGTTGCCCCATCCTCTGATACATTAATCCAAGTATGAAATGTGCATGAGCATTTTTGGGCATCTTTTTTGCAACATGGACTAAACCCTGAAATTGTACTTGGAATTCAATCCATTAGGAGTCAAAAGAGGATCTTCTATGCTTTGACATATCAAATGGTACAGGCCATTCTATGCTGGCCAAGCAAGGTCAATAGCAAGAGTATACAGAACTACATTAATCAAAATGCCCAGCAAATAAAAAATAGCACATCTTTGAACGATAATGAAAAGTCATATGCATTCTTTCAATTGCATGCCTAATGATTCAGACAACAATAAAAGTTATTTGATCCGAAAGCTAATTGTCATGAAATCCTCACTTCCAGAAGTCTGCCATGTCCTAATGGCAGTAACATATTTAACCAAATTCTGCAGGTAAGAAAAGCAGTTGACATTCCAGAAATTTGGGTATTATGATGGCCATTCACAAATTTTCTGCCAACATATTAACTAGGACTACAATCATTTTGGGGACAAAAGGAAGGATATTCTATGAAAGAAGGAAGAGCAAAGGAAAAGCTCACTGTTTTGAGACTGCTAATTTTTTCTTCCCTGGATGATGGGGTCCCTTGGCCATGCTGTTCCAACTCTGCATCACCTCCATAATCAAGTAAGCATTCTATCTTATTAATCCTCGTGCGGCATTTCCCTATCTTATTCAGCTTTTTCCCCTCACCCTCCAGAGTATCAGACTCTTTAAAGATAACAGCACTTTTATCTTGGCTGTGATCATCATTGATCAACCTGTGGAGACAGTCAAACTTATAGATAACAAAACTAACAGAAAAATAGCAACAGATAAAGACGTACAAGATACCAGTACCAATCAGTCAGCTTCCAAAGTATCAACTTGCATTGAATGCAACAATTGGCTCACCGGCATAATGTGATGCAAAAGGCAGTTTTAGGTGGCCGTGTGAATCTTAGTTCTATTGGAGGCAAAAATTTAAGGAACCAGTTATGGCCTGGACTAAAATATTTTGCCTTGAGAACCAATTATATAGCAGAGTAACAAAAATGATCAAATGCACTAATGAGTATGCCATTCACATGGAGCACCAGAAAATCACCTAGCAACAGTGAGAATTGGAATTCCATCTTAAATTCCTTCAAAACGAATAGCTACTGCTGAAATAAGCTCAATCAACTCATAATCCACAAAATAATGTTCGTAATAGGTAATGCTATCTCAAAATTCGTCGTTTTGATCAGGCTTTAACACACATGAAGGTATTCTTATCCGACGTCCACTTTCAAGTTATTACAAAAATTTGCAGTATTGACTTTAGTCGAATATGAACGCATACAGCAACTATAGTACGGAACAAACACGCATATGAAGAAATTTTGTTTCAACCGCATCACCTGGTGATGTCCGGCACCGAATTCGGGAGAGAATCGTCGCCGTCGGAGAATGGAGGATCGACGTTTAGGTCAGCTAAGACGACATGCTTAGAAGGTTGTAGAGGTAATGAAGCCCCCTCTGCATTAGAGTTCTCGAGAGTACGAGGTTCGAGCTTCACCGCGGGCAAAGCAGCCTTCTTGTCTGACATTTTTTTGGAGAGCTCGCTTGCAGTTACCCCCAACTGCCTCCTTCCTTCCTTTCCTCTTGCTGTCGTGGAACTCGGAGGGGAGGGGAGTAAAAGAGAAGTCGCGTTTGATTGGTTACTACTACGTGTGTGCGCGCCTGTGGGTGGGTCAAGATTAACTACGGGCCTTCTAATGGGCTCAGTACCATCCATTCGGATTCATTTACTACCTCTACGCGGCCTATTACTGACAACCTCCCCGCCCAAAGGTAGATGGATGGATCCTTTGTGACTATTCTCTTCTCCCATTGTTATTTGTGAACAAGAACACACTAAGATCAGTAAACTGTCACAAAAAAGATACCGACAGTCTCCAAACTAAATTGCCAAAAAAAATCTACGAGACTGGCCAAAACAAAATAGGCTATTACAACATTCTATGCAATTTTCATTGCCATACTATGTATCAGAAGGACTATCAATTTCACTCTCATAATCATCTCAAGTTGCTTTCACCAGCATTTCCCAGACCACATCAGCATCCAACCAAGCTCAAGAGATCAATTTCTTCATACAACCTTACATTTGAGCATCTCGACCCATGAACCAAATAGTCAATATCCTCGTAAACCTGCACCATGTTTAAATTTCTCCCCAATCTATCCAGTAAGCTCTAGTGTTTACTCCTCATATATGAACTTAATGGGTTTGGATTTTTCCAACACTCACTGTTATGCATACTGTTGAAATATTCTGCTCCAACAATTCAACCAAACCTTGACACCCATGGCCTAGTAGGAAACATGAAATGCTCCACTCCCATGGCCTAGTAGGAAACATGAAATGCTATCAGCACATATAATATCTGAAGAATTCTACTGACACAAATGAAACATCTTCCAGAATGAATATGAAAATGACCAAAATATTGTGGATGAGAGTTTTAATATTAAACAACATTAAGAATTGGTCAACAGTACTACCAGAGCTACATTAACAAAAGCACCATCTCGAGTACCTCCAACATTACTAAAGCATAGAAGAATAACAAATAACTCGGCTTATACACACTTCATTGCAAATGACATATAGGATATTAGAAGTTGCCTGAACTGATAAATTCATAAAGTAATTGCACAAATAGTAGCAATGAACCCGGAGAGCCCTCAGTACTTTGAAATTCCCCTAGAGAAACTGCTACTCTTTCTGCAAGTGTATATATATATCATTAGTAAATGGATAAGTTAAATGTGGGGAAAGCACTTAGTAGAATTCTCTGGACACCTTCGAAGAGAGACAATATCATCCTGTCCTCATTGCTAGCCATAAGACTACCTTGGATTTCATCTTATCCTGTCCTTCCAGAACTCATCCTTCTTCCTTCTCTTCTTCTGCTTCACTGATCCCATCTTGCTATTGATAATCCCAAGAATAGCACTCTTATCCTTCTTGTTCTTTATGGCCGCCTTAACATCCAATATTGCCCTTAGCTTCTCATATGACTTGACATCAGGCAGCTGCCTGCTTTTCACCATATTCTTATGGTAGAAGAATGCCCTCCTGAAATCCCGAACCCGAACATAAGCATATATCATGGTTGAATAAGTGACAGAATCAGGCTTCAGATTCAGATTTGCCATCTCCTCCAACAGCTGAGGCAACTTTGAGTGCTGCCCTCCTCGAGCATAAGCATTCATCAGCATATTATATGTCATCACAGTTGGTCCGAGCCCCAACTTTTGAAATTCTGAGATCACGTCTCTAGCCTCCATGTATTGGCCTTGCTTAGAAAACCCATCAAGGAGAATGTTGAAAGTCACTCTTGTCCCACCTACTTTCTCTCTGATCATCATCTTCCAGATCCTCATCAGCACTTCCGTGTCACCAGCACGCCTGTATGCATCCAGAAGTGTAGTGTAAGTCTCAACGGAGGGCTTTATTCCTTCTCTCTGCATATTCTCAAATGCTGCATAGGCCTTCTGATGCCACCCACTGACTGAGTAAGCATGAATGAGAGATGTGTACGAATGACAATTTGGCTTTATATTAGCTTTTCTCATCTTCAAGAATATGCCGGCAGCCTTTTCACTCATATCCTTCTTCCTCCCATAGGCACTAATGAGGCAGGTGTATGAAGTAACATTAGGCTTCAATCCCATTAAATGCATCTCTGAGAGCAGTTTCTCAACAATTTCAGGCTGCATTCTTCTGCTATATGCATCCATAAGGATATTATATGAGGCAACAGAAGGCTTGAGCCCCTTTACTTTCATCTCGGAGAAAAGCCCTTCAGCCTCTTCCATTTGGTTCAATTTGCTGTAAGCATTCATCAAAGTATTGTAGATGATGACATTTGAGGGAATCCCTTTCTTCTCCATTTCAGTTTGGATGATGAGGGCTTCCTTCTTCAGTCCCTCGTCACAGAATGATTTTATGAGGGCCCCCATCACTTCTACACTCCAGTTCACTCCTTTCCTATTCATCCTCTCAAAGAACTCCCACACATCTCTTGCACTCTTGCCATTTTTTCTCATGAGTGTAATGATGATTGAACATGTAACATGATCCGGTTGAACATTGTTTCCTTCCATAGTCTCATAAACATCCCAGGCCTCAGTATACCTATGATTATTGATCAACAACTGTCAAATGCAACAACTGAAAAATGAGTGTCCATCCCAAGAAGCAGATGCATTAGAGATTACCTTCCACAACTCATGAGACCAGAAATAGCAACATTGTAGACATGGACATCCCTAAACTGCTTCGTGTTGGGCAAATGTCTGACGAAGGTTATCAGCTCTTCTCCCATTCCAGCCTTACCAAGCATCGGAAATATAACCGAGCAAGCACAGGGAGTGACGAGGGACGGCTCCTGCAACCCCATCCACTCGAAGAAATATAGTGCATGAGTCAAGAGGCTCTCTTGCTCCAGGAAGCTCAGAACCTTCAAAGTAGAATTAGAAAATATTATAATCCTAAAAGGCAGCAGGAAAAAATACTAGAACAGAGGTTTTCCAATAATCAGACTCAACATAGCCATCAAAAGTTTTAAAGAGAGAGATCGTGATGTCACCTGAAGGCATTGCCTGGAACTTATTCTACCACTGAAATCCCCCAAGAACTCACCCAAAGTTGAATTCTCCGGCAGGTCCCAAGCGATTTGGAGAATCTCACCAACTACTCCATTGGGAGGATAGGTCCGTGGTTCCATGATCGGAGACCCCGTATGAAATTCGCTGTCAGTGAGTGCATAATCAACCTCTGTGTCATCATCCTCAGCAGCGTCAAAGGATGAGAGGCGCCATGAGGACCGGCGGTTAACCTGGAGGGAGAATCGAGTTTCAAGTGGTGGATCCTGACTCCAATTGGAGGTTTGAGACTCAAAGAATCTGTGAATTGGGTCGTCATCTTCATAGTCTCCTTGGAATTTTGATGGCTCATCTTCATCGTCATCTAGTTCAGGTAGGTCATCCTCTGATTCCTGTTCTTTGTGGAGGTAAGGTAGGAAGATGGGAGAAGCAGGGGAAGGAGGAGTTGCAAAGAGGAACGGATATATCCTCGAGGAGTTTGAGGAAATCAGGAAAATGTAATGTTTAGATAACAGGGGAATTAGTGGCCAGCGCTTACTAGAGACGACAAATAAGGGTGAAGATGGGAGGTAGATCAGCTGCTGATTGAGGGCCATTGCTGTAACAACCCAAAATTTTAGCGGTATTTCCCCTAAGATTCAAGAAAAAATTGATATTAATAATCAATATAATCTAGTATATAGCTACCCTAAATTATATGAAGGCATTAACACTATACAAAATTTCAGGTCATACCAAAGAACCTTCTACGTATAAGAAAAGATTCTTATCAAATCGGAAAAATATTACTACATAAGAACAAATCCTGTCAATAACAAAATTCCAAAGTAAAATAACAAGTATAATTAAGTCTTCATATAACATATTTTCTCACCCTTCGTTTATCTCAATTCCAGGAATGAATATCCAGCAACTTCAATATGAATTAGTTACCTTCAACGCTAACCCTAACCCTCAAGTGTCCCAAGCCATTATATTTTTATAGCATATCACTTATGACAACTCTCACTTATACGCATGCATATATACATATACTTTCTCTTCTCACATAATAAGAAGAGATATCCTAGTCAAGATCACACAGCAATCTTATTCATATACTACACATCTTATCCATTACCATCAACAACTCATGCCTCCCTTGGTGAATAATGTAACTCGCGCCACAATAACAACATTAATAACATCTACCCATGTACTTCCCTTCAGCACAAAAGAGCCCACTTACTACCTCTTTGCCTCTGGTGATAAGAGTCAGACTCGTTGTTCTCAGGTCTCACTCACTTTCTTTCCTCTTCTCCAGAGTCTTTATTTGTTTCTAATAGATTCCTAAGAGATTCGTCTAATAAATATAACGTTGGATATACAAGTTCAACATGACTCATGTTTCATATTTATATTACATTGAACCTGCACTAAAGCAGACTTATATCTATCTCATCAGTCAAGCAATCACCATGGCTATATGAAAGCACATACAATATTTTTCATACAAAACAATGAATGCAATGCCTTAGAGAGAATACACAACTCCATCATCAATTAGTATAGATGAAAGATGCACAACACTATAAATTTTCTATAGGGTGTATAATGTAATATCACTTCTCATCAAACATGTACCATCCAAAGCTATATCTCAGGCAGACACTAATCACATTAATGTACGAACTAGTAGTGCCTCCTCATTCCATCTAATAGTTAGCTTATCATATTTTAGCATTGCAATACACTTACCATAAACTCGTACCTGCAGGACTGGAACTCTGACATTAACGGTTCAGCATCAACTTCATCTCAGTCTTACAATTACAGAGACGATCAAATAATCAGGCCCTCTAAAAGATATTCTCTAGAATGCAGAAATTAACATTCGCAGAAAATATTGGAAAATTCAAAGTAGAGGTCTGAACTTTTCCAGCTCCCTGAAGAAACGAGGAACCCAGTGATTCGATATTTCAGCTAAAGCATCTATTATTCATCGACCAGTTAAATTATTTCAGTTCATGCTGCCAAAACCTATAAATTTACTCTTTGAGCTACAATAGTTTTTCGATAGATCATTGCATCAGAAAATTATACACGAATCAAGAGCTCATTGCCCAAAATGAGAGTCTCGAAGGCAATTAGACAATCCAGTGGTATAAAAAATGGAAAAGTCCAAAGCTCCTGTCTCGAACATCATTCAACCCATGAAAAAAGGCAAAAGCAACGCCCAATTTGGCCAGAAACCCATAAAAACCCACCAAAAAACCTAAGAAGAGACAGTACCTCTAGCGAGGATAACAGGGACAACATCAGGAAAATTATTGACCGTTAGCAATCCAAGATTTGGATGAGCATAAAAGAAATGCAGGAATCCACGGATTCCAAGTGAAAACGGTGAAGCAGAGTGAAAGGAGCGGGTTATCTGTTCAATTTTGGGCTGGAGAATTGTTACCGCCCAACCTGGGCTTAGCCTGCTTATTGGGTCCATAATTAGGCTCATACCTTTTCTCTCTTTTTTGGGTCTAATAACAATTCCCAGTGAACATTGTGCAAAAAAAAAAAAACAATTCACAGTGAACTAAATTAAGGCATGGGTGCAAAAAAAAACTAAATTAAAGCACATACAGATACCATTTAATAAATATGTATAACTAGTTTTCATTATTGTTATTGTTTTAATAACACTGAATTTCTCCAACAGTAACATCTGATTATAATATGTTATCTACAAAAAAAAGGTATATTTGACAAATATAACCAATTCAGTAACCTAAGGGGTGCACGTGTACAATATAGGCGTAGTTAATTAATGGTATAATTAACTCCCCATCTAATCCAGACAATACTTTATTGGGACTACAAAAAAAATAACTACTACTCCATTCCATACACACCGGAAGAAATGAAATATATGGACTTTTCACCTTCCAGATATTATATATAAAATTAAACTAAATTATAATTAATGTACATATATGAAAAAGTAATAATGTTTTATGATAATTTATTTTTAAAAAAATCCATATATTTTAATTTATATTCAATATTTATAAATTTAAAATTATATATAATTTATTAGTTAAATACACGTATATATTAGATTAATATAGTTTGAAATATGTGGAGTGCAATGGCATAGTTTGATTATTTATCCTTAATTAAATGAATTAAATTTTATTTATACAGTATAAAAAAGAAAAATGATAAAAGTAAAATAATGAAATACAAATTTGTCACAATTTAAAATAAAAATAATAACAAGAATTATAATATATATTCAATATTAATATCGAATAATTTTAGATATATTATTAAAAATAATAGATTTATTTTACATTTATATTATTATTATATAAATAATAATTCAAATTTAATAGGTTGATAAAATATTAATTTGATAAATAAAAAAATATAAATTTATTAATAATACAGTTGGGTTAAGGTAGATATCCGAATTACCACATTTCTAGTTTTTCATATTTATGTATTTTTGTATACATGTATTAATGAAAAAATAATAATAATTTTTTTCACCATAAAAATAATAATAGTGGTTTATCATTAACTATTGTCGGGATGCTGCCCAAATGGACATCGCCATAGCAGCTGGGTTGGGTGAGTGCACGGGCCCGAAGTGAGCCCAAATCGCGCCTCCACCCTCTGGTTGTTCTCCTCCTTACCTAACATCCTTGTATCACACCGGGCATCCCTGTTCTTTCATCCTCTAGATCCTCAGCATATCTCCTTAACTATCCTTTCCACCGATGCCTAATATCGACCTTAAAATTACGATAGCTGCACACCTCACCAGATACACTCCCGCTACAAAAGGGAATATGCGGCCAAGGATCCAGTTGCGACTCTGCTCGTCACTGTGTCCCATTAGCTTTAGATCTTGTCTCTGCAGCCTCTCTATTCGGCCAGCTACCGCCCTCGCCACCCACAGTGATATCTTCTCCTTCTGGCTACTACCGCTCTCGTCCACCCTCTTCTCCTCATCACGAAGGTCCCAACCCATCTCCGCAACTCGGGCAAAATCATCACTGAGTATGGTATTGGTTGAAATCTCTACTAAGATTTTCCTCATGAGTGAATGATTCTTTTCATTTTTTTGTATAGATTGCTAATATTGGGTTTGATGCCCGATCAAGGTGCCCGGGGGACTTGTGATCATGCCCATAATTTTAACATAAACTCTATATCAGCAAACAGTTAAAATCATTCTCACTATATCACTTGACTTGTAATACCCGCTGCATGATAACATGTACATGTCTCATATTGATTGATGCCATTAATCTGTCGATACTAGTTGTTCTGACCGACATATAATTTAGGCAACATTTGACTATGTCTTGTGCATAGATGATGGTTATATTTATTTCTTAGTGAAGGCGAGATTTTCATTTCCGCGGATGATCTAAGGATTAACTTGGAACTTGCAAATCTGTAACCAATGTTTTAATATAGTTGATATCAAACTAGTGAACATGGAGGATTTAACTGATAATTTGTTTCAATTGATATCCTTATGTTCAGTTTATATTGTTATACATAATGGTGCGTCTCCTTAACTTAGTTGTGCGAGTAACAGTCTCATGTGATGGATGACACGCTTTTGAAAATCACCCAAGGTCAAGATTAACCAGATATAAGAAAATACGGGTCCTTGCATTGCACTGATAAAACAATGCACAACTTTTATTTCTCCTTTTATTACTGATAAAACAATGTACAACTTTTATTATGGTGGAGTTTAGAATTCATTTATCAGCAAAAATATGATTGCCCTTTTCAAGGTGAAATAAATATCACCATGATTGTTTGAAACCATTAAATTTTTATTGTTATCACACTAGATGCCTATCTGTTTGCAGGAACTACTTGTATCATGTCATTGTCTGTTCTTGCCTTGGCACATGTTAATATCATGTGCTGCATGAAGAAAATATGGGCCCTTGCATTGCACTATTATAACTGGTCTAAAGCCATATTATAACTGAAAATTGGAAAGAGCGTTAGTTAATAGTTAATGGTTTTACTATTTTTACAACTTGTTCTCCCATAGTTCCCATGTCTAATTAATGATTTCATTTTCATGCAGAGGTCATAACTTCAGCTGAATTTCATTCAGTTCATTGTAACATGCTTTCTTAGAGCAGTTCCAGGGGTTTTATATATCTTGTTGATATGCGGCAATCAGCATTGTGTGACCATAATGTGAGAATGTGAGTACCGCCCAATGTTTTGCTCTTCCTGTAAAGACTTAATAGCATCTGAACATTTACTCTATTACTTGTCATCAATAGCTTATATGTACAGTTTACAGGATGGTGACTCCCACGGGTTTAAGTCAATTTTTTACAGAGATCATTGCTTCCATTTCTGATATAAAATTTGCAGCTGATGGGATACACATCATAAGTCATGATTACCTAAGTCTAATGCTCTGTTTCTCTTCAAATCTTATGCATCCATTGTCTGTTACTAGAGGATTTTTTTTTCTTAGGTTGGAGGGTTTGGAAAGATTTTTATTATGTTCAATAGAGCATGAAATATCATTTTCCGCTATTGTTTTTTACTAGATATGCATATACAAGTATTGCTTCCAATATGCCGTTTTCTGAATTTAATATTTCCGTTTGATGTAGCTATGGGATTTATGCAATGAATCTAAGCCAGTCAAAGTTTTCAAGATTCATGAGCATCTACGAACAAAGGTACGAATTGGATGTAAGTATTTTATTATACTATCTCTCTATCTCGTCTTGGGTTGCATTCTATTATGCAGAAATTTGCAATGAGCATTTTGGTTAAACATAAGTTGTTCCTTCTAGTGATGAGGTGGCCAAAGCTTTTATTAGCAATAACATACCGGTTATTGATGGTAACTTTAGTGCATGAAAGGTGAAGGTTCAACAAATCATAGAATCTTTGTATTGTTTCCTTTTGTTTTCTGATAAGCTGTTGCTTTGCTTTCTATTTATGTATTTGTCGAGCACCTTAAAGTGAACATTATTTGTTGATTAGTCTTTAAAAGCTGTTATTGTATGTGGACAAAAAATTATAAATGAATTATTCCATGTGCAAATCGTATCCCTATACTTATCTTGTATATATTGTTATGTGTCACATGTTCCAAAATTGGCAATTGGTTCATATAGGTTAGCTCTAGGCTCATCTAGCAGTTTTATGTTTTTATCCGAAAACCTTGGCATTGCTTTGCTTTGCTTTCATGTTCCAAATATTGTTGCACAACTGGATAGGTTATTGTTAATAAGCTGACATACTCAGTGCATATTCTAACATTTGATACTTGACAGAAAATACTACCAATCATGTTTTCTTCATTACAAGTGTTTATGTGGCATGGAAACTAAAAGTAACTTCAATCTCCATGGCAGAAATGGTATGATTTATGTTGCGGAAATACACAACAGGAGAATAAAGAAGAGTAAAATAAAATAAACTACTATATTTTCTCTTATTTTAGTAATATGGATAAATTCACTGTTTTAAATAAAATAGTACGATCTTATATAGTTTTATTTAAATAATAGGGTTCTCCGTTTCTTTTTTAGATGGTTTGAAAATTACTTAAATAATATCATAAAACAAAAATGTCTATCCATCGTAGCATGCACTTTTTGGGCCATATTGAAAGAAGGTGAACGAAGCTTGTTTGACGGTGATGTACCCGATGCCCATAAAACATCTGCTCACTAAGTATAATTAACCTAAACAAGAAAGTTGTTATGTTTCCCCTACCATTAGCAAAATTCTAAGTTTTTATATCCTACTTAGTAGGTCCTTCTCCTATGATACAGGTACTATCGAACTTGGATCGTTAAATAATGATTTGGAGGACCAAGTGCTAGTGTAGGTGGGGCATGCAATCCAGTGCTCAACCCCCCTTGAGACGAACTCAAAGATAGTAACAAATTGTTTGTCATTTGCCAATTTATCCATATTCATAATGTTTGGGACAACTGTGTTCGTTTATTTCTATCCAAATACATGGAGTGTACAGAGGGAATAATTCATGTGTAAATGCGATTTACATGGAAGATAAGGTACTTCTCATTTGGTAAAACATACTATATATTATCTTTACAGGATACGAATACACATTCTTTGTGGATGCGATATCACCATGAGCATATTTGATTGCTTATAAAATTATAAATCAAACCATAGAAAGGTCTTAAACCACGGTCAAAGTGAATACGAGCTCAAGTGATGAAGAAGAAGGTGAATGTAATGCTTTGCTATTAGATATTTGAACCATTTCTCTAATAGACTAATATGCTCACGCCCTTCCCTGGAAAGTGGAAGCGGGCCGATTTATATATGGTCCAGCCAGACATGACGAGGCCATAGCAGACCATAGATAGCCATGAAATCGGCCCGGGCGACTCGAAAATGGGCCTAATAGATTTTGGTTATATCGAAAAATACAGTGCCCTGTATATATAAATAAGATGCAGTGCAATGTAACCCTAGAGCGTCTTGTACATGTGTTTACAAAGCATAGCCTCCCATCTTACGCTTCCTTATGATGTTCTTTCCTCTTCCCTGGCTTCTCGCCAGAAATTCTTATCTCATGTTCTGACTGAGATTCCTTTCTTTTTATTTCCTTCGATATCATCTCTCTGTACTGGAGAGAGGCTTCGGTCGTCGTTGTCACTTGGAAAGTAACATGTCGCGGAAACTGGTCTCTTATGATTCTATAATTCATTTTTTAGTTAAAATGAGGTTCTTCTCAGGTTTTCATGTGTTTGGTCGTGTGAGTGCGATTTCTCCTGATTTTGATTGACGATTTGACATCGTATGCATAATTTAATAGAAGATCGGAAGCCCTTCCTTAGATGGGAGGTGGGGATAGATCGATGTGCAAATGACTTCCATCCGCATGCGACTGCGTTCATAGTGCGCAAAGCGGCCATATTTTTTGCACAGAGCAATGTCTAATTACCAATGGAAATTATTTCCTTTTGTAATCGGCTGCAATTTCTCTTCCTTTCCAGAGGTTTACGTATCCCATCGGAAAAATCTCTACAGATCTTGCAGCCTACACATGATGTGCCTTATTAAAGTAACCCCAGTTTTCCTCACCGTACTGATATTATTAACTAGGTAGGATTTTATGTTGTCTAAATAACAGCGTTCATTATATTATTGTTTCCACCATCTACAGCAAATAAGATATGAATGCTCTTAGAAGTACCTGTAGCCCTTATCCTTTGTTTAAATTGAGCTAGTATATCGATTTTATTAGATTTTATTATTACACAACTTTTTAATTTGGGTAATAAATGGTTGAACGTTTATATTATCCAAATTGTTGAATTTTTATGCAGTGCGGGCTACTAAAATTGGTGTTTGAACAAATAACTAATCTAGAGATCACCATAGATCTTATATAATACCCGAACGATGGTGTATATATAATAGCCCCAAGGACATTTTAAAAACACCTGAGCTTAACAACACCATAATTTCCTCTCATGACATGTACAACAAATAATTTAGCACCAGAGGAGAATGGATTTTTATTTGCCAAGAGAAGGAATGAACTTGTACATACAAATCCTGTAAGGTGGATTGGGGTGGGACATCAGTTAGGTTGGCGTTTTACATACTAGGTCAACGGCAAACCAGTTGTAATCTGCTTCTTCCCTAGCATGGAAGCTTGATTTGGCAATGATGGACAATAAGACCTAGACATACAAGCAAACCAAAAGGATGTGGGAAAATAAATTGTCAGTTTGAGCAGATGATGTTGTTCCCAGAAGTTTGCTGGAGCTTATCCACGTAAATTCCCCCTCCACCAGAGTAGCCCCTAATGTCCAAGAAACATTTCCTGGACCAAATGCTACATTGCTGTTGAGAAGGCTGAGGGTGTCTTCTATAAGTTAATTCATATAAGGTACCTGAAAATAAAATCTTTTGCCATATTTTCCAGTTTTAGAAGCAAAGCTTGAATTATTCCATAATCTTGAACACAGCTGCTGCCCTTTCTCTATAATATCTGTGAAGTTAGAATGGTGGCTTAGATTTAACTTACTGTGAACAGCATAGAATCCTGACAACGATTCCTGCAAAGAGAGTCCATGAAGCTCTTATTTGCATCTTCCTTGATAATGACAAGCAAGAATATTTAGACAGTATAAAAAATCATCATGGATACAAGTACAAAGATTTATGCAGAGGTACTCGTTTAGATCAAGGAAAAAATCAGCCGCAGCATCAGTATTACATGATAAAATGCTTCAAATATGTAAGGTCAAAATGAAATTATAAGCTTAATAAGATCAAGACTTGCCATTCGTAGACATTGACTCGTGTTCCCGTGCTCCCGCAGTTTACCACAACGGTGAAATAAGAGTCGCTGACGAAACTTTGAGTTTTCCCTACTTGTAACGTAAAGTGGATAACAAATGCTAATAGCAGCAACATGACTGTCGCTAACAGGCAAATCTTCAACTTTCCTCTGTAATAGTCAGATCCTGTACTAAACAGCTTAAGCTTTGAAGGCGACTTCGGTTCCGTGACAAAATTTTTAATTCAACGATCGATGCAAGATCCCTCAACTCCAACTGTATCCGTATGAATGATGCAGAGCTATAGAAATACAGATTTATTGCATTACCCGTCAAGAGAATCAGAGGAAGAGATCCCGTCGGGCAAGTTAATTCTTATGTCTCTCCCGTCCCTCTCATCTATCTCTCCACTTTTCCATGGTGGGTGGTCGGAGATGGCAAATAGGGGAAGCTTAGCTAGCTAGAGAGGAGCGCCCTGCGGCACCCCGGTCGTCGTCTTCCGGCGAGGCCGAACAGAGCTGCGTGCGTGGCTGCCGAATTCCCTCGGGCCTACTCCTGGTCCTACCTAACTCATGGGCCAGAAGGTTTTAGGGAAATCAATATACATGTATATTTATATTTGGGAGGTTGAACATCCTAGTAGGATCAAAATGGACAATTGAGAAGGAGGGTCACATAAACATTAAGAAGGATGAGCTCGTTAAGCCCATACAGGGCGAACTGAGCTCACAGATCCTAGTTAGCGGGCAACAGTTCGAGGCCTGGAATGATTGATAGACAGGCCACAAATGGACTCACTTCACTTGTGATATGCATCTACTAGCATTGTAGTAATCGATGCCATAATTCTCCATTTCTTTTAACCCAAATTGCGAGTGAAGTATTCGAGTCCAAGTCAAGCAGAGCACAGTAATAACAGGGAAGATAAAAGTATGATCGTAGTACTGACTCTGTAATAGGCGTCAATGTGTCAACTGGACACTTAAAGAGGAAAATCAAATTCATCATTCAAGAGATTATCCCTCTTTCAATGCCGACAGTAGACAGAGGCACAAGATGTCGTATTCCTAAAAGTGGAAAAAATTGCAAGGTGCTTTCTCTAATCATAACATAGCTTTTTAAAATATTGGGAAAAAAGTAGAGAAAAATAGTAATAATGAAGATATATTATTGGTGCAATTCAACTTGATCCTCCATCTTTTTGACGAAAATTACCAGTACTACAAAACTCCACAGCTTTTCAAAGTGATAATGATATATATAAATGATCGTATGGCCAGCAGCCAGCTATAAATCAAAATACCTATACATGCAAAAAATCAATCATCTAAAAATATATGATAAAGGAATCAGTTGAATAATCTCTTTTCTTTGGCTTGCAGCCAACCCCCATTTAAAAACATATGTGGATTGTAGATTGGATCATCATAATATGCACTCACACATGGGAAATAAGTACCGAGTTCTATGTGTGTAGAAATAAACAAACGGATATGGAAATCAACAGGTGACTTTAATAAAGAGATTTCCCATTAGTGATCAACCTCCTGAAGAAAATATTATTGATAACCAAGGAAAAAATAAACAAGAACATAATGAGAACTCCTTTAGACTAATAACCTATTGACGACAATTACTATCTTAATGATCTCACCTTCCTTTTAACTTAACTTTCTATTGTGGATTTGATATTGATTTCGAAGATTTATTTTGCCTCTTTTTTTGCTGGGAATATCATTGTGCCCACTATCAAAGTTGTTGTCTCAATCCCACATTTTTTTAATTATCCCGCGTTTGTTATTTCTTACACGAAAAGTTTTGCACATTTCTAAGCATCTCTACACAACATTCAAGTAAATTGTCGACTTGGTTACATGCATCTAGCCAACCCAATAAAACATTACTCTGAGGATGACTTGGAGTGTTAATAATAAGTTGGAGTTAAAAGGAATAAAGATAGTGCATATATTTGGAAGACTTTATCGCTAACAATAGAGAGATGAAGAGATAGTACGAGCAAGATGGGGAAAATGGGGAAATTAATAAAGCTGCTAGCAGCACAGCACGATACCCTTCATGTGGGTATTGTTATTGAGGTCCCAAGCTAGAAGGATAGTGCGGGTCTCGCATGCTATGTATGCTGTCCACAACCACAATGGACGAATTTTGTTTGGTTGGCTTGTAATTATTACGGGATCAAATATTTTTGGGTGCATGAAAATTCCCTATGCATAGCTGGACCGCACTGTCGCTTTAGCCAAGATGGAACTATACATATACATAATTAAGCTCTCAATAAAATACACGTCGAAGAATAAGGCACCATTACGAGAGAAGGAATCTCTAACTCAAATTTTCATGTCTCGTGGGTTCCTGTGGTGTGGTGCAGTGTGTTATGCCCATCTATTTCACTTCACGGCCTTATTTATTTTTTTGTGCCCCAAGTAGGTCGCCTATACATATAAGTAACGAATATTTTCATCATTTTATCTTTCATGAGCTCCGGTGTACTTAGATTATCAGGATGAACTTGTTTCTCAAGGCCCGATAAAGGAAGAGAGTACGCAAATAAATTATACTGGTACATGTAACAAATGATGGTGAATGGACAGATGAGCATGCAATGCAAGCGTGGAAAGCATTTGATTTTGGTGGTGGGAAATTGGAATCTAATCCACTTTACAGAAAGCTGCTTACTTTTTTTCCGCCAAAGTGACTCCCTCGACCCCATACACATCATTCCTTTCCTTGATAGTGAAGATATATATATATATATATATATCATTATCAAAATGTTGCCGTGTATATATATATATATAATTCCACTTGCACTCAGCACTTATTTTTGTGAAAGTGCTGGTGGGTTTTCCTGAAAAGATGTGATACTCAGAATTATATATGTTTCTTTTGGTTATTTAAATTAAAAGTGAATAGCAAAAATATAGAATGGATGGAAGTAATAAGAGATGAGTGAGGAGTGCCTTGGCCAGCAGCTGGCAGCATGCAGTTAAGCAAGCTCCATTGTCCTATCCTACAGGAATAGAATAAAACCCTAGAAAGAATCCTAATCCGCCATTTTTTTGTAATTTTCAAAAATAGTTTGAAAAGCTCACGAGTTGCCAACCATACGCTCCTTCCTCTCCCCGGGATTTAAAAGCAAAAGGGTAAGGATTCACTTCAAGTAAGGGTAGCGCAAGTTCAAATTAGGGCCTAAATAGAGACTTCAAGAGATTTTAGGAATTATCCAAATGGGCCTGTTGGCTCGGTGTATAACGATATATATTGAAATAACTATCACCAATTATCAAAACACAACTAGTGGGCCCTTTTTCCCATAGGCTGAAAAAAATTATATGATTGATTATTATGTAAACCTTAATAGGTAAGGTTTTCATGGTATGTAGTTTAGTTTAGATATCATATAAGGATGTAGCGTAAGTAACAAAAGGGAGATGCACATTGCACATGCTGCCCAATTTCCACTCAGATGACATATACCGAAAATAAAACAAATTGTAATTGCCGCAGGAAGACCATGGTGAACTCTTATGATGGCCAGGTCATATAAGGATGAACTGAGGAGATTGGATATTGTCTCCCATCTTTTCCATCTAAACAATTTGCTCATACTTACCCCCTCTCTCTCTGAGAGAGAGAGAGATCAAGTGAAGCAAAAACAAGAAAGAAAGAGATCAAGTGAAGCAAAAACAAAGGACACTTTCTCCAAAAACACTCACAAACTAAACTCCTCTCTCTTCCTCTCTTGTCCTCTATCATCTCATTTACAGCTGATCTTCTCTCTTCTCTTTTGTATGGACATGATGGGTCAGAAGAAGTTTGATTCTCTCCTTCCATTGCAGAACAACACCAACAACAACCAACCAAAGCAGCCATCAACTTCCTCCTCTCCCTCTCCCTCTCCTGCAACAGGACAACTCCCTCAATGCTTCCAAACACAACCCGTCTCATCAAATCCAGCAACTTTAACTTCTTCGAATAATATGCATCATATGATGCCCCCTCCTTCATCCACCACCAATTCTAAATACCGCTGCTCCACACGCCCAGCTTTTGGTCTTCCACTCATCATCCCCGTCTTGGTGGCTTTCTTGTTTGTCTATTCGGTTATTCTTCCCACTGATGCGGCTGTTCCGGACGGCCGCCTCCCAGTCAACCGGACTTTCCTTCCGGCGGCACACCTGCGGAGACTGAAGAGGGTGAATGCCCACCTGAAGAAGATCAATAAACCTGCCGTCAAGAGTATTCAGGCAATAATATTCAAACAGCAAGATCCCTTTCCCACTTGTCATTGGCCTGTCGGTGTTACAGTGAGGTTAATTGTTTTTTCCCCTGTCCCCCTCTTCTTCTCCTCTCTTATTATTTCAGAGTCCTGACGGTGATGTGATAGACTGCGTGCTAGCTCATCTTCAACCAGCTTTCGACAATCCGGAGCTCAAAGGACAAAAACCATTGGTAAGTTACTTTTTTTCTCGTCAAAGAAATCAGGGGGGCTTCGAATTGCTTGAAGAAATTTAATTTCCCCCTTTGCTTCTTCTTTTACTTAAATAAATTGGCCGCCCAAATTCCAGAAAAGGGGCCCGACATGCATCCTCCTCCGATAGCTACAAGCTGATAAAGAAGAATTGCTTTTTTACCAAGCAGGTTTTAATGTTCATTTTTCGAAACCTTGACAGCAACCGCCAGAACTGGGTCCTAATCCAAATGTCTCCGGTGAGGCTGACAGAGAGAATGAAACGTTTCAGCTATGGAGAGACGGTGGCGAGTCGTGTCCAGAAGGGACCATTCCCATCAGAAGAACATCAGAAGTCGACATCCTCAGGGCAAGTTCCATAAAGAGGTTTGGTAGAAAATTTGCCAGGAAGTCTGTGAGGAGAGACTCCACAAGCAGTGGCCACGAGGTTAGGGGAATTGATTTGTTTGCAAGAAGACTAGAGAACGAAGCACTACACTTAGTAGTTAGTACCATGCATTTGCACGGAGGCAATCATCATCTGACTCGATGGAAAAAGGCACTTCTGTTTTTTGGATTCTTGCATAAAAAAAAACTGCTTCACAGTCATCCTGCAAATCTAGATTATTTGTCTTCTTCTACGTATCCTAATTTTTATCTCACAACTGCGAACTTATACACATTCATTATTATTCATGGTGGAACTTGATGCATCATTATTTTTGTTCTTGGGGAGGAAAACTCTACCATATGATGATTGCACTAACTGTTTAACCCAACAACATCATCAGCACGCAGTTGTGTTTGTGAACGGGGAGCAATACTATGGAGCAAAGGCGAACATCAACGTCTGGGCTCCCCGTGTAGTCGATCAGTTTGAATTCAGCTTGTCACAGGTGTGGCTCATCTCTGGTTCATTCGGCAATGACCTCAACACCATCGAAGCAGGTTGGCAGGTACATACACGTCTTGGAAAACAAACAACTTGCCATTAGGAAATTGTCCAGTTCAGTTCGGACTGTTCTTTCATCTTAAGTTAAAAACTCTCTTCCTCCATCTCTCAGGTAAGTCCAGAACTTTATGGAGACAGCTACCCGAGATTCTTCACTTACTGGACTGTAAGTACCCTATAGGAAGGAGCTGCAAATCAATTCTATGATTTCTTTCTTAACTTACGAGAAGAGATTGAGTAGATGTGCAAATTCCCAGACTGATGCATATCAAGCCACTGGATGCTACAATTTGCTCTGCTCCGGCTTTGTCCAAACCAATACCAAGATAGCCATGGGAGCAGCCATCTCCCCCAGATCATCCTATGGGGGTAGGCAGTTCGATATTGGTGTCATGGTGTGGAAGGTACTTCCCAATAATCAAACTCGAAATCTTCTTATAGAATCCAACATAAGATAATCCGTGAAATGAAATAGATCTATTTCTCTATGGAAATTATTTTAAATAATGAATTTTTCCTTGGGAACAGTTATTGAGTCAAGAAATGGTGATGTATAATAATATTGGCAGACTACATCGTATTCTAAGCTAAACTAAACGAATAATATAATAACACTAGCTAGTACTCTAGTCAAATGTGGAGACTACATTTAATGTGGGAGGCATTTGTTTGACTGAGTCTGCCCATGTCCAACTACGCAAATTGCTCTCACTTGTTGACATTCATCAGCTGATTTCCCACGGCAAGCTAATAAACTATTCTAGGATTCCATTTTCTCTGCCTCTGTTCTTGCTCCGGATTCCCAAGAAAAATAATTTGTTAATCAAGATAAATATTTATAAACAAAGTAATTAAGATTCATAATATTTAAATAAAATGTAAAATGATTTTTATCCTTTGAGAAGAGCTGGAAATCAGAATGAGAGAATATGATGGTGGAGGGTAGAACGCCCTTCTTTTTCTATATCTCTCATTAAAGTATTCTCTTTTATCACTGTCATGTCTTTTCCATTTAAAAGGCTATAATAAGCAGATGATTAGCATAGCTTAACTTGCTTAGGAGATCCAACACAACAACACACCCCCATCAAAATGGACTTTCGACTTGCCGTTATTAGTGTACTGTACTAGCGCATATATATATATAGATCATATTGACAGTCACACTAGTGCTTTTTAAACAATAATTTGCCAAACTTGCAGGATCCAAAGCATGGGAACTGGTGGCTGGAGTTCGGGTCAGGCATACTGATCGGGTACTGGCCATCGTTCCTGTTCACTCACCTGAGGAGCCATGCCGACATGGTCCAGTTCGGGGGAGAGATCGTCAACACCAGGCCATCTGGGTCACACACATCGACTCAGATGGGCAGCGGTCGCTTTGCTGAAGAAGGTTTCGGGAAAGCCTCCTACTTTAGGAACCTGCAAGTCGTGGACTGGGACAACAATCTGCTGCCTCTCAAGAATATTCACATGTTAGCTGATCATCCCAGTTGCTATGACATAAAGCAGGGACAGAATGGCGCATGGGGAACTTATTTTTACTACGGAGGTCCCGGAAGAAATGTGAGATGCCCTTGAACAGAAGATGTCATTGATCATATAGTGAGTAGTACAATTTGTTTGTTTTTCAAGTTAATTGCCAGTTCATTTTTTTCCTCTAGGAGATACACAAGGTATGTATGGTCTGGGTCATTGATTTTTCCTTTATAAATCTCCTATTGTCCCACAATGGTGGTGACCATTTTGTACATTGGAATTATGAGCTATTAATAATATTTACTTTTTGTATATATATATATATTATTTCTATAAATTATTGGTGCTTTTTTAATCTTTTTACTCAGGGACATGTGCTAATTACAAAGACTTAAATAATAATTGATCTGCTTTGGACTTACTATATTATATATTTAAGTTGGTTATATGGAAAAAAAATACTATTGTGCAGTGGAGCCAATGGTCCAGCTTTGATATGTGCAGATCAGATAATAAGTACAAGCTTATGAAATTGTTTATTGAAGCCCCCAAGTTCCAACCCAAAGCATGCAATTAACAATCATTTCAATTTTCTCTTTGAAAAATGATAACAGGAAGGTATATTGACGTGAATGTGGGGAGTAGCACAGGAACAACCATTTTTTAAAGTTTTCTGCCATCTCAGTGACCAAACCATCTCTCTACTAAAATATTCATTTCACTGAACCATCCCAACGCGTACCCCAAAGAAAATAAAACAACAAGACGAAGAAGAAACCATCTATTGAATGCAACACCCATTATTCCTGAGCAATTCTTGCGTCAGACTCAGAAATTGGAGTCTCTCTGAGGGAGGACGAGGAACTTCCCAACCCAAGCCAAAAAACAACCATTGGAATTTTCCAAGTTGGATATAAAATACTAATCCTGGTCCTGAATACACATTTATGAATTAGTAGAGCCATAGTCTACTGTTGGAAGCCTCTCAGCATTAACCTCTCCTTGCCTCGAGGTCATACGGCAAGTCAAAAGTCACAAACGCCCAATCGCCTTTGGCTATCCAAGGCATTGGCTACGACCAAATAGACAAACTAGCCTTCTCGTAATTTTTCCTTTTCCTTTAAAAAATAAGTATTTGACTGTAAATCCTATGGAGTTGTGATGTTGAAAAAAAGGATTTTTTGATTGAAAAAGGGACCACTGCCGAGCCTTCTTACTTGGAACATCCCTCCCGAGATGAGCTCACAGCTCGTCAATATTTTTTGGGCCGACGAGTCGGATGGATAGCGTGATCCTGAAAAAGGGATTAGTAGTAGCGATCGAGGCAGCAAAGGGAGCTGCACCCCTGGTATAGTGGAGTCCAGAAGATCAAAGTTCATGTAATATATTGTAGTGAAGGAGATTCTCTTCCTGCAAAAAAAGCAAACACAACCCTATATGGGACTGGTTATTGCTCAATAAAAGATGGAGAAAAGCTGAAAGCTTTTAATGGTATAAACTTTTTATGAGTGCTGGCACAGTGAGGACTGGTAAGCACCAATCATTGCCAGCGACTCTTCAAACTTTTGTACAGAAGAAGAGTTGCAAGGGCTAAAAATATTTCAGATTCCGTACTAAACTAATATTGTCGACTGAACAATGAGTCTTCCTCATCAGTCGTTCCATTAAACATTATTTATTTATTTATTTACCATGGAGCATATAGCATCCGGACATGGAAATGAAAGAAGATGATGTCATAAAATAAAACATTGCATCATCATATATATTGCCACCACTTGGATATAATGGCTGTCTATAGTAATACTATTCACACCCTCCTCCCAGAAATTACTTAACCATCGTCTTAACCAGCGGAGAAGCTTGCTGCTTGCCTGCCTGCCTGCCTGCTTTGAGGGAGACGGAACCATTTTTTTTTCCGATACATCACTGACTACCTTTCTCAATGAGGCTTTTCTCCTGTACAAATATGAGAAAAGTCAGCTGCTATATATTAAATCACAATCGGATAACAGACGCAGGTCCTACCTGCATTAATTGTCGTATAACAATCAATAAATAGTACGTAGTCCAAGTTCCCAGTAGCTATCTAAATCAAATGCCATGTGCGTTTGGTATCTCCTTACCATGATGACATGATTGATACGCAGTCGTCAAATTTGATTTTAGATCTAATAGAAATCATCAATAAATAATTGGTGAGATCAGGTCAACCAGAATCAATCGCTGGTTCTTTTGCGCATAAAATGGACTTAAATTTCTAATATGATATGGACACGGGCTTGTAGGATCGATTATAGGATACTCATTTGATTTAAAGAATTAGGAGTGTATCTGTTGAGATGAATGGGAGAAGAAGACTTACGACTGCCCTGCTCTCTTGTCTGCAGGTTTTGACATGGATGCTGGCTGAACCTATGATTTGATGGTCATGACATGGGTGACACGTTCATATGTATATTATATATAACAAGCGTGAGTAACACTAATATGTGATCGGTTGGTTAAAACTCGGCATTCACACTCTTAAGTCTTTTTTTCCCTGTTGCTGTAGTATTGAAAGTTTGTGTGGGTGCATTTTTTTATTTGTTCAAAAGGAAGTTAACCGTTCTTCGTATATGGTTGTAGTCTCAAGCCCTGATCCATATGCTAGCCGAAAGCAGGCTGGACGAAGACCCAACTAATGCACTGAATTGGTCCATCATCCACTAATGCACTGCACTGCATAAAACTGCTAGTCTAGTGTAGCCCTAGCCTAGATTACAGAACTGAAATAGTAAATACATACAAATGTTATTTATTCTTTAAAGCTTTGGAGAAATACCAAACCTATTATGTAGAGAATCTTTACCTTTGACATGTCACTTTCATGATTTGTGTCTAATATAGAGCTTTTTTTTAATTATTAGTTGGCCAGTTTTCATTGATGAGCTGAGATGAGCTGAGCCCTTGTAAACTTATTTACAAAGATGCTGACTATGTGTTTCCCAAGGGCGAACGGTATTGAAAAGGTTTATTTACTTTCCACTTCTCTAGTTTGTTTCTCATGTAAAAATGTATGAATATATAATAGAAATTCATATATGTACAATAGGCGCCTTAAAAACACTAACTAGGAGTTATATGCCAATCAACTGCTTGCCTTATTTCTGATGATACCTCTGGTTCACAAACAGCACACTGACATAAATACGAAATGTTATGGAGTACCTACCACTACCACATTCCCCTCAAACTTGCCTCTTATCATCCCTAATTACAATGGACACCTCAGCACATCCCATTCCGATGGCATCTGATCTTATGATCACCTTGACCATGTCAGATACCGTTGTTGTTAATATAGAAATCTTCTTTGACAATAATATGAAGGAGGGGAGAGGAGAAGAGAGGTATATATACACATAGGTGCATGCTTCTTGGGAATAGTATGATATGGTAATTTGGTTTCTTTAAGTGAATCATTGTAGCTTATAATGGTTTTTTGAACCATGACCGGAGGTAACTTTGTTGATCATACATGTTTGGAAATGGGTTTAATCAAATATTCTTCTTGGGGACTTGGGTTTGGAATTGGGCTTTGTTGCTTCAAGATTCCATTTTGCCAAGCTGAGCAGATAGATGGATAAGATGGGAGTGGACCCATAAAAATAAATTAAGATAGGTGGACTGGACCAGTTGATTACATAGTAGTTGGAATGGAGAGCACAACAGTGGAACGAATCCGAATAAAGTAATAATTATAGGCTTCCCTTTCTTATTCGCACACCATATAAATTAGTTTAAATTATGTCATATACATACATATCAAATTAACAGAAACTCATTAAGTAGTCACTGAAATTTTGTTACATAAATTAAATTAAAGTTGAACTTTTGCTTAAAGGTGATTCCTTGCCCATGATTTTTCTAGGGCAGCTGTATTCCATACATGATACACACATATTGGCCTCCAAAAGCATTCAATATTCCATATATAGGTCTAGGTCTAGGTCTAGGTCTAGGGTGAGGTAAGGACCATTTACGTATTATCAAGATAGTGAGCCTCCAACATTCATTATATTATTGGCCTCTCCATGGGGGGAATATTAGGTACATATTATCATCACCCATGTGACACAGTGTTGAGTTAGAGCTTGACTGGAGTGGAGGAGGTCTAGGATGTGTCAATGACTTGCAAGTGAATTATATGTAATTAGTTATGGTCACCTCCTTTAACTCATGCGAATACCACTACCCTATGCTTGACCCAGTATCTCACCCCCACGGCGTGATACTAAGGAAGGGGGAAAGAAGGGATGGATGGATCACTATGACCAAGTTCTCAAGGACAACAAAATCTGGTCCGTCGTAGTAGAAGAACGGGCCGAAGGTAGGTGACGGATGGGCTGATTTGGTGGACCCTAATAAATTCATTCATTCAGTTTATTTTTTTATTATTATTTTATGCTAGCTAATAATTGAAGGGTCAATGGTTTAGGTCTGGCCAGCCCTACTAATACAAGCATAATGTCCCTCTACCTGTTCCTCCCCTTATCGGAGTAAATCATTCGTCTTCCATCCCTTTCATTCTTTAATTATATTCCTCTTATTTTGAAATAAGCAAATACCTTCTTCTTCTTCTCATGCCCTTGAGTAAATGAATGGACGGACCCAAATCAATTAAATGCATGGTGACATTCATAGGAGTTTATGCATGCTTCACTTGCACCCCACCAATCCATTATAGGATGTTTACTCAATGTAGTAAAATTGGCACTAGACTATACTAGACTTTGACTACACAAATCCCAAATCCCTCTTCAACCTTCTCCTTGTCATCCCAACGACATTTACCACGTCAAAACTAAATAACTTAATTTCTATTAAGTAATCTTATTGATAAAAATACAAATATGGACGATTAAACAGTTTGAAAAAATAATTTAGTTTAGAACTAATAAAATTACAATAATATATGTTTATAATTAAATATAGACGATTAAACAGTTTGAAAAAATAATTTAGTTTAGAATTAATAAAATTACAATAATATATGTTTATAATTTAATATTAGATCGACAACAAATTAAGTATATATGAGTTTATTTTTACTTTTTAGTTATAAATAAAAAAATATGGACAACATTTTAACATATTGATTGTATTTTAAAGATTATTAACTTTTTATTAATAGTAATGTGGAATGATTTGTTGGTTAATAACAACTTGTTTTTAATAAAATCCATGTCTTTTAATTCATGTTCAGTCATTTGGTTAAGTTGAAATCATACATCATGTACTTAGTGTGGAAGCTACCACTAATTGACACTGTAAATGTGGATGACTCATTTGATCCATTAACCAAAAAATACAGAAACAAAAATCATAGTTAGGAATGAAAATGGCTCTCTACTAGGGGTTAGTGGCTCCCGATTTTATTGAAAACATGCATTGAAAGTCGAGGCACAAGCCGTATTTGAATAACTAAAACTTGCACAATAATAAGAATTACCCAAAAAAGCAGTAACTATAAGTTACATGGATTGACAGCCTCTATATTGATGAATCGCTACATTAAATGAGTTTTTTAAAGTGTTAAGTGAAACTAGTTAAATGATTAATCAATTTATATGCAGATAGATTAGCTTGTTTATACAGAAATAATCGAATATTAAGTGGTTTGAATACTGTTTTATCCGATATATTTATTATTGATAATTAGATAATTATTTTATTTTCATATTTTTATTTTTTAAATATTATATATAATTTAATAAATTAATAAAATAGTATTTTATTGAGTAAGAAAAACTTACTACTCATATAACCACCAGCAATCACTACTAAATAAGATAGAAAAAATCGGTTTAATTTTCATATTTTTTTTATTTTAAATTATATAATCAAGATTAAATTAATTAAATTAATAACAAATTAATAAACTATTCCATTCTTAGTCAAATGTGGTAAACTATATTAATTTAGTTTATACGTATTTAAATAATAAATAATGTATAATTTTAATCATTATTAATAGTTAAATTATTTTACATTACTATCTATATAAATTTATTAATCTTTGAAATTTAATTTATATTTTAAATTGTTATACATATTTTTTTTGTTTATAACTAATGAGTAATAAATAACTTATATAATCATGTTAAAGTAAATGCAAGTTTCCAATTCCATATTACCGTATATTATCTACTATAAAATATAAAAGTGAGTAATTATAGATTATTTTCCTATTTTATAAGATATATTTCGATATTTCTAACCGTACGTACTTATACTTTTATTAATTAGGTACTTACTCTGTAATTCCAAACAAATGTTTATTAACATTTTCGAGAAAATGTCATTTTGAATATAATTTTTATTAAGGTTAATAACATAATTAAATAATCTATAAAATATAACTGTACATAATATAAAAAAAATGATGAGAACTAATGACAAATAATATTTACTCAACACTTTATTAGTAATATTCTGAAACTTCCATTTTCCATATAAAAAAGAACAACTTTCCATCTCGTCGCAAAAATTCCAAGTAGATGGAAGGGGGAGAAGATCATTACTGGATCCGGAATTTAGTCTGGTACCATTTGATTTCCCTACTTCTTGCTGCTGGGAGTGGTGACTATCACGTATACTCCATTAACAGGGTGTCCTGGAGGCGCCTTTGTCCCATATTTTGTCACAAGCTATCAACTTTCTTCCTGCCAAGGGGCAACCTCTTAGCATCGGTGGCTTTTCTTCTCTCCAGGTTAGTCTTGTTAACAATCTTCTGCCTTATTTCATGAATATTATTCACTGTGGATGAGAGTTGAGTGTCTTCCTGCCTTAATCCATGTGGTGTAAAGATTGGATTCTGACATGCAGAGGGTGAGCAAATGTTGGATATACGGTCCTTTCCCATTGCCGCATGTTTGTCTAGCCTAGTCTTACGAGGTTTAGGCTATTTTTTTCCTCGCGAAGGAGCGTTATCTGGCTGTTCATCTGCCTTACTCTGTTCAGTGAGGTTTTTTGGTGAAATATTGGATGTTCATGGAAAATTCGAATTCGGCTTTCCTTTTTATTCGGTAACGGATTTTTCGTCGGATGAACTGGGTAATCATTTATTTTGGGTCAAATGGGTTGTCCTAGTTTTTTTCTTAATCGAATATTCATGCCATTGCTTTGAGACATTGTTTATAGTTTATACCAACTTCTTCTGCTTACAAGCTCTTTTAGGTGTTCTGGCTTGAGATTCTTCCCATGATAGAAAAGAGGGTTTAATTCCCAATCGAACATTCATACTGTTCTTCGAGAGGACTTTCTCTCCATTTCAATGTTGCCCATTTTGATGTCATTTTCTTTGTATAGGCATTGTAGCAATTGCTAACTAGAACATGGGAAAAATGCAGATACTATTACTGGAATTTCTATTCAAGACTCGATCAGTTATACATTTCTGTTTGCTTCGATTATACATGGGATATAATTGGGAGAAATTTTCATGGTATGAAACTGGTAGACTATTTGGTAGGTTGGTGTTAGAAAAGCGGGATTTGAATCCTTACAAGGATCAACAGCAGGGTACTCAGTTTCCACTCAGTTTTTGAACTTCCCTAGTAGCTATTTGTTTTATAAATTTATGATTACAGTTAGTCTTATTTGCGGAGTATTTTTTCCACCATCTACTTTGTCAAATCAACTTTGATCAATCTTGCATGTACTTATGCTCAAAATATTGGCCAGCTTATTTAGTATTGTTCATATTTACAGACAACTGAAGTCAGTTTCAGTTTCCATAATATAGCTGGGTAGGTCCCTATTCCCAAACTATTAACAATACATCATCATGTAGTTTGTGATTCATATTTTGACAGTTGGGTTGAAGTGTGAAATGAGTCCTCTGTTAATACTGAACAAAGTTCCAAGAAAAAATTGATCCTGAGGGATGCATTTCCTGCTAGCACCTTCATGTTGACCTACTTCATCTGGTCAGAACTATACTCTCTAATTGTACATCTTTAGTATACATTCTGTGTTGTATTCTCTTTTCAAAGACCTTATGAGGAACTGATTTCAAAGACAATAATGACAGACTTCTACTTTTATGAGAGAGGTCCTAGCTTTCAGTAGGTTTAAGTACCAATCATGTTCATATAGCCATGGGCAAAAAAATCAGTTTCTTCTTTGCTTTTGTTTTTCTTTTCAAGCTAAAACTTCTTGCGTGGTACAATTTTGTATGAGTTTTTATATGCATCATCATTTGTTATATTATAACTGCACATTCCTTGCTAGTTTAAGCTTGAGGAACCTGCAAGCGATATTCAGAGATAATGAGATGTTATAAAAATAATTCAGAACTTTGTAGTTTGTGAAGTGAATGACAGAATCATTGCCCAACATCAGCAAATAATTGCTTACAGTAGAGCATCTTTGTATGATTAACTGAATTGGTGTATACTTACCAGATAAAATATGATCTGACACAGACGCCATATGTTTCAATTACGGAGCCGACAATTGCTGAAAGCTTCTGTAAGCCCACCCCAACAGGTGAGAAAAATACAAGCGGGCTGTAAGAAAATTATGCATCCACACACTTAAGAAGTTCAAAAGATCCTTCTTGGGCTAAGACATTGATAAGAGTGCAATAACGCATGTAAGCTACCTTTCATGTGCACTTCAGGTCCTTTCTCCTCTCTAACTTCTATAACATATGTATGAATTAGATTATGTTTTATTTTTCACTTATTTGGCATGCAATTCTGATATTCTATACATCACTGGTCACATGAACTTCTAGCTTAGGATCTTCCTAAATTTCAATAGCCTCTAAACCTCCCTTTTCCCATTGGCTAGAATCTAAGCTCATTTTTTTTCTCTATTTGAATCACTGATTCTATGAATTGTGATCCATGTGGTTGATATGCAAAGAAATATTCCACTGCAATTTACCTTTCTTTATCATCCAGACACTTTTGCTTCTGGGAAACTTTGCTTCCTTTCCTTTTTCTGCTTCATATATTTTCTTATGAGAGATTTGAAAAAATTACATGCTGTAGCATATGAAATTTACTATTTTCCATGATGGTTAATTCTCCATTTTGTTAACACACTTTTTCAGTTCTTTTCACGAGTATGGTCAGTATCAGTCCTCTACTTTCAGTAAGACACTTGCTGGCACTCTCTCTTGCTCTCAATGTGAGCTTAATGCTCTCAATTATTCTAGAAAAGGCAAAGCTTGAAGAGCGAGTTAAAGGGTGCCCTATGAAGCTAGAGCATACAAATATTTCTCCATTTACAGGGGATGGAGAAATAACAGACAATGATGAAACTATTATTAACCTTGATCAGTAAGTTGCTAAAAGCTCCCTAATTTTATCTTTAGTAAACTCTTTTCACTCATGGAAAATACAATAATTCCTATTTTATTATCTGTCTTTTGGACAATAGTACAGCTTTATGAGAAGAAAATCACATAGTACAAGGAGTCTCATTTTTTATGTTTTGTCAACATTCAGTTATTGGACAATATACAAACATATTGGCAGAACGATTGTGCAAAAACTATAATAACAATCTCGTACCTCTGTTCACGAGGCTCATGTTATGATTTAGAGTTGTTGTCACGCGGTTTATTTTAAGCTAACTTGTAGCTGTAATATAATGATGTTGCATAGGGATTGTAGGACTAACAAAAATGGGATTTTCCATGTGATATACTACTAACATTTTATTTGTTATATGTCATTGTTGAGCCATTTTAAGTTTTATGTTTGACCTTACCCTTCCCTGGGGATTATATTGTATTGTGCTTAGAGATGACCCAGGTGAAACTAATTTGGTTGTCCATTTCATGAAGTGGTAACCCCACAATGTACGAGAAGTATTGGCAACAGATGGGTGATAGAACTACGGTAGTGATCTCGGGATGGCAGTTTACCAGTTATTTCTCAGATATCAAGAATCTATGCTGGTTCTTGGAACCTGAGCTTGCTGAGGAGATTATACGGCTTCATAGAGTGGTGGGAAATGCAATCACCAATGGCTACCACATTGTGATTGGTACAGGCTCTTCACAGCTCTTTCAAGCTGCCTTATATGCTCTCTCTTCTGATGCCACTGAACCTGTTAGTGTGGTCTCTGCAGCTCCTTACTACTCTGTAAGTGATATTTATATGAGAGGTTTATGCTATTTCTGCGGTGTCACCCATGGGATATTTCAGAGATTTAACCTCTGGAAATCCGGTTCTGGAAAACCCAATATGCATCTTAAGCGTAACAACTTTCACTTAAACGCCCCCTTTGAATTTAATAATAGTCTTTTTGAAAAATCTAGTTATATTCATCGGTCACTTTTAAATCCATGAATCTATATCCTGGCAAGTTCAGTATCCTATCGATTGCCTGATAATTTAGTTCTGCCTAATATACTTGCAGTCCTACCCAGTGATCACAGACTGCCTCAAATCTGGGCTGTACAAGTGGGAGGGAGATGCTCGGGCTTTTGATAAAACTGGTCCCTATATCGAGCTTGTCACCTCCCCCAACAATCCAGATGGCTTTGTCAGGCAATCAGTGGTCAATAGAAGCGGCGGTATACTAATTCATGATTTTGCCTACTACTGGCCACAGTATACTCCGATCACCGCCCCTGCAGACTACGATCTAATGCTCTTCACCATCTCAAAGAGCTCCGGTCATGCTGGGATGCGGATTGGGTAAGGTTAAGTGACAGCTTTTGCTTGGTATTAGTACTGAACCAGATATAGAGATGCATCTTTCTCTCTTTTTTGGGGGCAAATTAGTGATGCATCTTTCACAAGACAAAAGTTAAAGCATCTTTTGAGTTCTAGCATTGGTGAACCTGTACTATTTTTCTTAGATGGGCGCTTGTGAAGGATGAGATTGTTGCAAGAAAGATGGTCAAGTACATTGAGGTCAACACCATAGGTGTGTCCAAGGACTCTCAGCTCCGCGCATCAAAGGTTCTCAGAGTCATTTCAGATGGCTCTGGGTTGGCCCACCGCTTTGAAGGGGAAACTTTCTTTGGTTTTAGCCATCGGGACATGGAATTAAGGTGGTACTTACTTAGAGAGGCTGTGAACAAGAGCGAGATTTTCAGCTTGCCCGACTTCACACCTGAGTTTTGCAACTACTGGAGCCGAGTCTTTGAGCCTCTCCCTGGTAAATAAGTTCTCATGTAGTCCAAAAGTTTTACCCCACTCTGTTGCACTTGCTTGTTTCTTTATGTTGTACTCCTTTTGTCTGATGCAGCTTTTGCATGGCTCAAGTGTGGAGATGGGATAGAAGACTGCGAGACTTTCTTAAGAGGACATAAGATTTGGACAAGGAGCGGAAGATATTTTGGGGTTAGCCCCTCATTTGTGAGAATAAGCATGTTGGATCGCGACCCAACTTTCAACCTCTTTGTCAAGAGATTATCTCGTATACGTTCACCCGAATGAAGAAAGATAAATGGACCAAATGAGGCTTGTATGCTTTAGACAGGGAAAAAAAAGGTGAGAATGAACATGGTACTCATTTGCTAAGTCGGTCAATAGCCTTTTCTTCCAGTGATCTCTCATTATCTATTTATTATGAAATCCACATTTCCATATCAGTCAGTCTCATGCTAGTTGAACGACCTTTCCTAGCCATGCCAGAGGTGACCGTGAAACTCTGCTACCAGTGGATGCTTCAGGTGCTCTTAATCATAGGAAGTGAGGGTATCAAAATCACATATGCAGAGCCATAGCAAATTCTATCATTGTTTAATGTAACCGAGGATGTATAATTTATCGTCAAAAACCAAAATCCTAGAAATGAAGCCCTTATAAAAACACAGCTTGAAAAGTAGAATTCTGATCAAGAAAATAAAATTTTCTATTATTAAAAAGAAAAACCTTATTTTTCTCTCTTTTTTATCCTTGAGTTTCTTGCAGAAAGTTTTCTTTTCGTTTTAAATACGTGCCAAAAACTACTCCTTGAAAAGCGGAAGAATGTATCTACCTATCATTTCCCTGTTCCCACACACTCACAATTGTCTTGCCTTGTGCAAGTCATGTCTTAAAGGGCCCTACTTTTAACATAATAGCCTCTTACCTCTCATGCACTATAGCAGGCTCGCTAAGGATGCCAATCCGTCCATTTAACTTTGAAAACTCCAGTTGGGCATTTATTTATCAGAACGATAAATTGAAAAGAAGACCGAGACATAAAAGAGAACCTATGATGACCAGGAGAGATCCCTTCTCAAAGCTTTGCCAGAATTCCCACTGCAGGGAAGGGTTTAGAAGCTCCGGTGTCTTTGGCATCATTGCCTGTGTCCTTGGAATCCATATCGCCTGCGCTGGGTGGGACATCAACAGCCGGTGAGCAATTGAAGAATCCATGAGGCTGCAGCAAACACAACCATCAGTCCCATAGCCTGAGAAACAGTTCTTAAGAAGCCAACATTTGATTAATTGACAAGCTATGGAGAATGTGACCAATGTTGGATACCAAAAGCATGAAACCAATGCGCTCTACTGGCATAACTGGCCAGTCTTCCAGTCGGGGAACGTGAGTGATCCCAAAAACGTACCTGTAATTTAAACCAGTGACAAGGCTACCATGTGACACGTTCTGGGAATAGTGTGCTAGCATGTGACACCAACCAAAGGATGGTTGGAAAGCAAAGAGAAATGTTGGTAGCCTACCAAAGGACAATATCCGTCTCTTCCAAGGGTCTATTCTGCTTCACCCATGTGGCCAATCCTTCACCAACACGTGGATTCTGATTTGGGAACTCCCCTCCAGGGAATATCTCATCGCGTGCATAACGTGTAACCCAGAGGTTATGCTTCAAGAAAGCAGCTCTCCTTAGAAACTTTGCCTCAGAGCCCGCCAAGGGAAGACAATTCGAACCAGGCACTAGCTTGTAGCCAGTTAGCTGTCCGGTCCTATTAACTGTTCGAGTGTTCCTCACCTGGAAATGTAAGTTAGCAGGAAGGTCATCCGGCTTAATCAATGAATTATGTAAAAAATGACTACATCTATCATCCAAAGCCCAAGAAATGCAAACAAATCAGTTCCATTAGGAAGATACACTATATTAACTGGAAATGAAATTGATAAATCACTGGAACTTCATTTAGAAAAATGAGATGTAACAAAGCCTGTAGTTTTAAGCATACACAATTGCAATGGTTAAAAAAAGTCTTACAATCCAATGGCGGGCAGTCAAAGGATTGCAGTCACGCGTTGCCTGCTTCTCTGATTTGAGCAGTGTCTCTTCAGCATAGAAAGCATTGTTATGAACATTATTCTTCCCAGGTTCCTCAACCTTTACATTTACTTCGACGACCTATCAAGATAAGAAGCAAAATTTTGTGAACCTAAATATTGCAATCCATAGTGCCAAAACAGATTTTTATTTTAAAAGGGCTAAAATTAGAAGAGCAATGCATTGTGTACCTGATTGAACGCTTCCCCAGGTTTGCAGTCAACAGCCATATCCATACGAGCAACAAAGAAGTGCTGATGAACGGGAGCATACAAGCCTGGTGCTATCATGGTACCGTATTTTCGAACCTCTCCAGGGAGCAATGCTCCTAAGCTTAGAATTCCAGTGAGCTTAACTTCAGCTTCAATTTTTCCATCCTGCAGATGAAACCAATGACACGCTTTGATTTAAACTTATAACCCAAAAGCCCATGCAATGCATTCAATTCATGCCCCTAGAGAACTTAAAAATCATTAGAGAACTTTAATTAATAAGATATATCAAGTAATTTTAAAGAAATTCATTCTATAAACAATGATAAGCCTAACATTGGACTCACTTGATAGAAGTGCCAGAAGAAACCATACTCATAATTGGCCACAGTGCATATAAATGACACAATTAGCCTTCTAGACCTCCGAACTTCTGCCAAGCCAGTTCTCCAGTCTTGATGCTTCCACAGTATTCCATGATCTTCCTCGTGCAAGCATACACAATTTTCAATTGTTTCGACACCACCAGTGAAATTTGTAAAATGAGCATCAAAATACTTGATGAAACCCAAGCAATCACATCCCTGTGAAATTTATCAACATAGATTAGGACCAGAGGACAGTCTGATATTTTATTTTGATAGAAGTATGATGAATGACTTAAGAAACAGCACTCTAACCTTCTTAAGAGCATGTGCATTTTTCCCTAGTCCATCTTCTCCGGCATCAAAAGCATTTTTCCTGTAATGCGGGTCATTTGGATCCCCATAGGGCACAACCATCTCCACAAAACTCAACCTATGAGCTACAGGTCGCCTACCACGACTCCCATCAACGTAAGCAACAGAATGTATAACTAGGCCCTCCTTTGGAGTAAATCCAATGCGGAAATTCCACTGCCAACATATCAATATGAGCAAATATTAGCACAGGGAGAATGTCATAATAGAATAAAGAGTGCATACCGTATGCGACCAAGTGTGCTATACCAAAGAGTATTTTACCTTCTGCCATTCCACATAGTATCCATTGACACGGAAACTGGGACCTTCTGGCTGAGCTATTTGTAAAGGTTTCACATCACTCCTGTCTGCACCACCCCTCGTTTCACCAGGAGTGTAGTTTCTTAGTGGATCCGCCGGTGGTAGAGGAACAAGTTTTCGATCCTCAAATTCAATAACAACCATGTTTTGCATATCAACTAGAATATGGATACCCTCAACTGGTCGAGCATAGCCATTTTCCATAGGGCAGTCACTCTCAGTCCTACAGAAAATGAGGGGTTTAGCAAGTCTTCTACTTGGAGCATCAGCATCACTGTGATAACCAACACACCTGCACAAAGAACGTGTATTATGGATCATAAAGAGAACAAATTGAACTCGAAATTTCCAATATCGCTGTACAATAATCAACAGATTGCTGACCCAATTCATACCATGGGTCAACCATGACAAGGTCCATGTCTTCAATCCCTCTCTTCTTCATTGCCTCTTTAAATGGAGGAAAATCTTTAACAACAGCCTCACACTCAGCATATTCAGATGCATCCTGGAATAATGAACGAAACCACAGTTATGGAATCCGTACAAACTTTTGCCCACCTCAAAATGTAGTATGTAAAAAATGCTAATGTAAAGTTTGCATGAATTATAATACCTAAAAAAATATCTAAGCTTACCATGGGAGGCTGGACATCAGGAAGAACGCTTGATGAGATCACCTTTCCTCTATGATGCCCACCTCTGGTAACAGCATGAACTTCTGATAGCTCAACAACCCATATGCTCGTCTCGTTAGTCTTTTTGTTGTAAGTTACAAGCCTAGCTCGCCTTGGGGGAAGCTTGCTAGGAATTACTGGCCCACCCTTGGTTCGGGGCAGTAAGGATGGCTGGAAAGGAGGGAAAAAATAGGCATCCGCCAATGCAACAACATTTTTATCTGGTTCCAAGAGAACAACTTCAACAAAACGCATGCTGTCTCTGATCTGAAAAGCAGAACAGGAAACAGATCACGAATCAATTGAGTGGCACTGTTTTCAAAATGAACCTATATCCCTGAGGAGCAGCTCATAATTTACCTCAGGGGTCCGGCCTGCTGCTCTTACAGTTGCTACTGCAACTGAAATTTCAGCTGCAGATAAGGGGTCCAAGGGATGGCTTGTTTGAGCTCTTAGCATGACTGAACCATGCGCGAAAAAATGCAAGAAAAATCAACAAGTTGACGACATATACAGAAGTCAAAAGGTACAACTCAAGATCAATAAGATGCAGACACTGTCTAAGTATAAGTATTTCAAGAGCGAAGAACTCAGAGCATCATTCAGCACATGATAAATTGAAAATTAGATTTTGCATACTACCATGTACTGTTTAACAACTGATAAAGCAGCACACACAATTAGAAAGGGAGTAGGAAAAAAGAATATAAGTACTAGTCTACTTGACGAGCAGATTGTTGGGGACTTTTTAAAGAACCAGTAGCCAGGTGAGATAGTAAAGGAATGTATGAACATTACATCTTGAAAACTTCTTGTCATCACTTTCCCAAGATTCAATGAGTGGGAGCATTTTCTTTTCTTTTCTTTTCTTGTTTCTTTTATCTGTAATTTGAGCACTCATCGCTTCATAAACAAATCATTAATGTACACAAGAAATCACAGCCACCGGGGGTGATCCGACCGACCAGAATGCAAACAACGTTAGGTATCAGCAAATCAAGCCATGGCTGGAGACGTAGTAAAAAAGGACGAATTTGAAAATAAAGTTGTCACCTTTCGTTGTAGGATTTGCGGACGTTTCAAGAATAGTGTCGACATCAGGGCGGATCAGGGAAGCCACGGCTGCCTTCTTGTCCTCGCGTGGGTCTGTTGTGGCGACGTTCCATTGAGCCGGCATAGGGGACCCCGACGGAGCGGCCTCCCTAGGGACAGCGATGGAGGGGTTGCTGGGGGGGCAACAGGCAGAGGCGGAAGGCGTTGTTTTTTGCGGGACTGGGGCCATTGTAGGGGGTTCGAGTTCGCACCAAATCCACCGTAGCAGTTGTGAGTCTCAACGCAGTTTACTGACATACAGCAAACCCTCACTCACCCTCTCTTCTGCTAATGCTTTGCTCTGAGTTTACCGGCGGCACAGCTGTCAGAATATGAACTAAAAAACCAGGAAATAATCAGAAAATCAGAATCTCTCTGTCATGGAGAGGAAGGGTATAAGAAAGGGACTCCATGATATGACTGGTGGAGAGGAACCAAAATTTGAGATAACTGGGGAAATAAATGAGCTGAGGGTGTCCTGCCCATCAGAAATGGAAGCTCCCATTTCCAGAGAGAATATATGTATAATATAATATAATATGGCAGCATTAGACATTGCTCCTTTCTTCAAATTCCAAGATAACTTTGGGAATTTTGTGTCATAATAATGCCAGGAAAGAGAATTACCAGGAAAAGGAGAAATGTAGGAAAGCAAAATATACTTGCGATGCATTTACTGAGTTTGACAGTTGATTATACTAATTCAGCGTAGATTACTACTATTGTTCCAGCACGTTTAAGAATGAATACATCAAAACTATAACCATGAGTCACAACATAAAGAAGGGCGTGCAATGGATGTAGAAGTTATATATATATATATATTTAAAGTTGATAGATAGGCATCTTAGCCTTTCACGTCTTATGAAATGGAATTCATATAGTCTGGAGACGATATGTGGATGTGCATATTTTGAGGGTCGTATCATGGAGGGGGCAGAGTGACTGACAGATAAGTGAAGCAAGTGGTGGGGCTGAAACGAGGTGTGAACAGAACTGATAGGTGGCAAACCTCCATTTTTTTTACAAAAATGCAAATGGCATTAGCAAGCAGCCAAAATAGCTTATAGATAGAAAGATTGGTGGAGTATACTTTGGCGATATTTCATGACAAGTCCATGAAGATGTGATATGCTTATGCTTGTGTACATATATATATATATATAATTTGGTGATAAAGGTGGGAACCAAATGGACATCCCCCTCCACCCAAAAAATAGACATCCACTTGGGAATGATGATCTCTTCTCTTTCACACTTTTCTTGAGAAAAAGTTGGGCTGAAAAGAAAAAGGAAACTGCAAATTGATTCATTCCTGTACGTCTGTTTTCCCTAGAATGGGAAGAAGCTGACATAAAAGTTGAAAGGAAAAGAAAATGTATTAGCTAGCCTAGCTAAACTGTCCTTTTAGCCTTGCTGGTCCAAGTCCAACAGTAGCTATCAGAATACAATGAATGGCCTACTAAGCCTTGGGTGTCATTGGGATAATGGTGAGCTTGGGTTCAGTTGCAACTCTTTAACATCTCAAAATAGGAGCACTGACTCCTGGGCATTGAGAAGTCATCTTTGTGCAAATAACTCCGAAGTCTCTTATGGTTTGGCAATACTATCAATGAACTTGGAAATGGTTCCTAGAGGGCATAGAATGGTTACAATGGATGAACTTTCATACAAATTACAATAGCCATCAGCATATATACTTCATATGTCATGTCAACAAAGATTAGTCAATCCAAAAACCCACCCTGGATGAGTGAGTGATGTAATGAATGGGATACTCCTTTTTAAAAGAGGATGGAGAAATGAAATGGGATACACATGAAAGAAGTGAAGACCATCGCCGTGGAATTCTAAGCCAACATGATACAGAGTTTCCACCACAAAGAGAAGTGACTCATACACATCATCGGTGGCTCAAGAAACTGAAGAAAATGCAATGTGTTTTACGCCCTTCATTTACGTCAAATTTCATCAGTTTGACACTGAGCAGGGAGTTCTGCGTCAATCTAACGGCTAGATAGATACAGCAGGTAGCACACATGAGGAAGATCCCTGACTTAGTAAATAACTCAACTGTCTCAAATAATGACATAGAGCAAGCAGCAGAAAAATATGAAGATCCTAGAACTATTACTACCCATACTACAGTTCACAGAAGCACATCTGACACTAGAAAAATAGAAACATTTCAGCTATGCAACATACACATAAAACCTTGCATTTGGATCATGGAAAGTAGCCATGATCTATTTTGGTTGATTACCAGGGCCTTCTTCCACCAATAGGAACATTATTTGACCCAGATATGAGTGATCTGCTTCCATATCCACCGCGTCCTCGAGACCGGAACCCTCCACCAGAACCTGAATGTGTCAAAACAACAAAATAAGATAACCATACATTCTGCAAAGGATTGCCAAACTATTTACTGGAGAAAAAAGGAAAGGAGGATCTGCTCACCTCCATGTGAAGCAGCTGCAGATCGAGCCAAGTCAGACAGAGCAGGACACACAACCTGCCCCGCCTCTTGTAATATCTTAATGAGCTCCCGAGCAAACTTAGCATTTGAATCTGTTAGAAAAGAATAAGCAGTTCCCTTGGCTCCTGCACGACCTGTCCGTCCTATCCTATGGATGTAGTCTTCTAAGTTTGACGGAAAATCATAGTTGATGACACACTTTATATCCTTAACATCTGAAATTCAACAAAATTCAAGTCAGCAATATAATAAACACAATGGAAACATCAGTAACTCCTTATCCCTGCACTCTTTGAGATCAAAGAGGAGACCAAACTTAAAGATAAACACATTCCATCACTTAAAATGTGCCCACCTTGACCTTCTTTGCAGGGATAAGGAGCAGCATTTTGCCATCCAGTCCAACTAATCAAAACAACTATTTTGCGAGTCAACCAGGCTGCCGCTCAATAAACCAGCTTCTGAACAGTGGATGGGCAATGACGAGCATCCTCAACAGTTGCAGTCAAGCCATTTCATAAAATTTTGCCGAATGTACCATTTTTTAATAAAGCATCCCCAGTAAAATGAGTAGCAGCAGAACCTATGCATGAAACATCTGAAATCGGCCACACCATTAAATGTATCCCTTGTCACGAGAACCAAAGGGTAATTAATGCTGCACATTCATCTCAAGGGAGATCCTAAGAATGCAACTGATCTGGATCGTAACTCTCATATCATAGGCCAAATCAATTGTGTATAATCATCTCTGACAAGGAATTGACAGAAAATGACACCTCCCTTGCCCTGGACCACATTCTTTGAACTGGGAAACTGGAAAGCAGCCGGCAGACTCGTTTATCATTTGAACATCTGAAATTCTAGATACTGAGACAGCCTAAGTAAAATTCCTATCCCTAAATCTAATATGCAGAGATCCTACCAAGACCCCTCGCAGCAACGTCTGTGGCAGTCATTATAGGATTCCTGCCGCTCTTAAACTCAGACAAGACCCAGTCCCTCTCGGACTGGTTCTTGTCACCATGAATGGATAGAGCAGGCCATCCATCCATTCTCAGTTGCTTTGTTACTTGATCACATCCTTTCTTTGTTTCCATGAATATCAATACTCGACTCCCATCCATCACTTCATTTAGCAGCCTAATCAATCTGCATGAGGCATAGATACTTGAGAAATGTTATACAACACATCAACATATATAGGCATAATAATCAAGTGAATAATCTTCCGGGACAAACCTGTGGTATTTGTCCACCTCCCTCACAACTTCAATGACCTGGTTTATAGATTGATTTGCTTTCAGATCAGAAGAACCGATACTTACCTGCCCATCATATTTTTTAGCAAAAACTCAGTAATCATTAAAAAAAATGAGATATATAACATATATGAACATACCTCAGAAAAGATTTTAAAAAAATAGCTATATATAAGCATGTTGAAAATCTAAAATCAACCTTATATGCATTGTCGAGGAACTGTCTAGCCAGAGTCTCAACCTCCCTTGGCCATGTGGCACTCCAATAAAGTGTCTGTCTATCTGGTCGTATCTGTAGAAAGAAAATACAAGAGAGCAAGAAATACAGAAACTTGGTAAACTTAAGTGACACCCAAAGCACGGTGATACATGATCCACGACTATTCGAGTGAAAAGACAGGTTTTTAATCATCATATATCCTGATTAAATTTGTGATTTAGCACATTCTCCATGAAAATAAAATACCTGAGCTACTATTTTCCTTATCTGAGGCTCGAAGCCCATGTCAAGCATTCGATCAGCCTCATCCAGAACAAGGTAAGTAACTCTCCTTAAGTTTGTATGTTGAGCTTCCAGCATATCAATCAACCGGCCAGGAGTAGCAATTACAATCTCCACACCTGAATGAGGAAATATTTAGTGTAGGAAGCCACATAATGAAGGAAACAGCCAGAAGAATTCTCCAACTACCTCTCTTCAGATCGCGAATCTGAGGACCCTTAGGGGCACCACCATAGATACACGTACTCCTGATGTTTCCACGCCCTCCAAATTTCAGAGACTCCTGCTGAATCTGCATAGCCAACTCTCTAGTAGGTGCAAGAACCAAGACGATAGGTCCATCCCCTTGAACTGAACAGCAGTAAGTTAAGAGTCACCAAATCCAGAATCATAGAGTACTAACTGAAATATTTCACTGACAAAAAACTGACCTAAATGTGGCTGTGCACTAATGTGAACCAGGGCAGGGAGAAGATAAGCCAAAGTTTTCCCAGAGCCCGTCTCAGCTATGCCTATCAGATCTCTTCCTTTTAAAGCCATAGGCCACCCTTGGGACTGAATTGGAGTAGGCTCAACAAATCCCAACTTGGCAATTATGTCAAGGCAATAATCTATAATGCAATGTAAAGTCACTAAATCAACCTCTGTGAGTCATAGATATGCAGCGATTATATTTTAGCACAAACCCAACAAACAAAAGTACCTGGAAAATTGGCCTCATGAAACATTTGTATAGGCCTAGGCACATCACGTCCCTCAACCCTGATATCCCGCTTTGCTCGGTAGGTCATAATTTGGTGCTCTGTCAATACACTAACTGAAGGACTCTCGAGGTAGAAATTCTTCTCGAATGGCACTAGCTGACCAAAATCCTGCCTTGGAAGAGATACGTTGTCGAGGTCACCTCTGGGAGGTGGCCCACCATACATTCCCCCTCTTCCACCACCTCTCCCTCCAGCACCACCACGTCCACTATTCCTGCCGCCGTAGCCCCTTCCACCAACACGACCACTAAAACCAGAATCCCCTCGCCTGCCTCTATCATGCCCATGGGCCATCATTCCACCACCACTCCTACCAAAATCAAACCTCCCTGCAGGAGGCTGAAAGGGTGAGTGGGAAGTAAAACCCACCGGAGCAGGAGCACCATAGGGGGCTGGTCCCCCACGCCCTAGGCTACCAGAAGCATTTCCCATCATGGGGGGCATCGTCAGGCCTCCGCTGCAATCCGACATCCAGGAGAGAGTATAAACATAAGATAGAGCAGGAAAAACACTGTAGATTCAGAGCCTTGAGGGTTGAAAACTTACCTCCGCCTATCACGGTAGGAAGCAGGGTCGCTGTACCTGGGATCGACCGGGTTCATGATAAAGATTGAGTTGATAGAGCTTCTTACAGCCACGAACGATTAACAAGTCGACTTTGCATACAAGAAGAGAAGCTGGGTGTGCTAAATTTTTTTCTCAGGTATCACAGCTAGGGTTAGGTAGCCACTTGGCGAAATTGAGGTCGGATTCCGAATGGAGGAAGAAAGGACATTATTCGAGTTTTTTTCTTTGTTTACTACTAATTTTATTATTTAATAAAAAAGATAATTAAAAATAAAAATCTAAGTTTAAAGAAAATTATTCGAGTTTTTTTCTTTAAATACTAATAGTTTTATTCTTTAATAAAAAAGATAATTAAAAATAAAAATCTAAATTTAAATTAATTTTTTTCTCTTACAAATATTAGTTAATTTTCAATTCCAAATATTTAACTTTTATAATACGAGTTTTCTTTTTTGGGTATTACTAGTTTTATTCTTTAATAAAAAAATAATTAAAAATAAAAATCTAAGTTTAAAGGACATTATTCGAGTTTTCTTATTTAGATACTACTAATTTTATTCTTTAATAAAAAAAATAATTAAAAATAAAAATCTAAGTTTAAATTAATTTTTTTCTCTTACAAATATTAGTTAATTTTCAACTTCAAATATTTAACTTCTATAATACGAGCTTTCTTCTTTCTTTTTTTGGTTACTACTAGTTTTATTTTTTAATAAAATAAACAAATAAAAATAAAAATCTAAGTTTAAAGAACATTATTCTAGTTTTCTTTTTTGGGTACTACTAGTTTTATTCTTTAATAAAAGAGATAATTAAAAATAAAAATTTAAGTTTAAATTAATTTTTTTCTCTTACAAATATTAGTTAATTTTCAACTTCAAATATTTAACTTCTATAATACTGAAATAGTATGGCAACTTTGATACTACTAGTTTTATTCTTTAATAAAATAGATAATTAAAAATAAAAATCTAAGTTTAAAAGGCATTATTCGAGTTTTCTTCTTTATATACTACTAGTTTTATTTTTTAATAAAAGAGACAATTAAAAATAAAAATCTAAATTTAAATTAATTTTTTTCTCTTACAAATATTAGTTAATTTTCAACTCTAAATATTTAACTTTTATAATACGAGTTTTCTTATTTGTATACTATTAGTTTTATTCTTTAATAAAAGAGACAATTAAAAATAAAAATCTAAGTTTAAAGGAAATTATTCGAGTTTTCTTATTTGGGTACTACTAGTTTTATTCTTTAATAAAAAAGACAATTAAAAATAAAAATCTAAGTTTAAATTAACTTTTTTCTCTTACAAATATTAGTTAATTTTCAACTCCAAATATTTAACTTATATAATACGAGTTTTCTTCTTTGGGTACTACTAGTTTTATTTTTTAATAAAATAGACAATTAAAAATAAAAATATAAGTTTAAAGGACATTATTCAAGTTTTCTTCTTTGGGTACTACTAGTTTTATTCTTTAATAAAAGAGACAATTAAAAATAAAAATCTGAGTTTAAATTAATTTTTTTCTCTTACAAATATTAGTTAATTTTCAACTTCAAATATTTAACTTCTATAATACGAGTTTTCTTCTTTGGGTACTACTAGTTTTATTCTTTAAATTAAAAATAAAAATCTCAGTTTAAAGGACATTATTCGAGTTTTCTTCTTTGGGTACTACTAGTTTTATTCTTTAATAAAAGAGACAATTAAAAATAAAAATCTAAGTTTAAATTAACTTTTTTCTCTTACAAATATTAGTTAATTTTCAACTCCAAATATTTAACTTCTATAGAGTTTTCTTCTTTGGGTACTACTAGTTTTATTCTTTAATAAAATAGACAATTAAAAATAAAAATTTAAGTTTAAAGGACATTATTCGAGTTTTATTCTTTGAATACTACTAGTTTTATTCTTTAATAAAAAAGATAATTAAAAATAAAAATCTAAATTTAAATTAATTTTTTTCTCTTACAAATATTAGTTAATTTTCAACTACAAATATTTAACTTCTATAATACTGGAATAGTATGGCAACTTTGGGTACTACTAGTTTTATTATTTAATAAAAGAGACAATTAAAAATAAAAATTTAAGTTTAAATTAATTTTTTTCTCTTACAAATATTAGTTAATTTTCAACTTCAAATATTTAACTTCTATAATACTGGAATAGTATGGCAAAAATAACACTGTAATAGTATGGCAAAAATAACAGCGGTGGGATACAACTAGTTTTAGTTTTATTTTTTAATAAAAAAGACAATTAAAAATAAAAATCTATGTTTAAATTAATTTTTTTCTCTTACAAATATTAATTAATTTTCAACTTCAAATATTTAACTTATATAATACTGAAATAGTATGGCAACTTTGGTACTACTAGTTTTATTCTTTAATAAAAGAGACAATTAAAAATAAAAATTTAAGTTTAAATTAATTTTTTTCTCTTACAAATATTAATTAATTTTCAATTCCAAATATTTAACTTCATTAGTTAATTTTCAACTCCAAATATTTAACTTCTATAATACTGGAATATTATGACAACTTTGGGTACTACTAGTTTTATTATTTAATAAAAGAGACAATTAAAAATAAAAATCTAATTTTAAATTAATTTTTTTCTCTTACAAATATTAATTAATTTTCAACTCCAAATATTTAACTATATAGAATACTGTAATAGTATGGCAAAAATAACACTGGAATAGTATGGCAAAAATAACAGCTGTGGAATTTGATTACACATCCTTTTAGACCAGAGCCTAAATCCAGCGCCTTAAACCACTCGGCCAAACTATCATTTTTATAAATAATGTCATGGAGGACGAACTAATATTATTCGGGATTTGCTTGAAATTCATCATTTTTGGTCAAAAGTACAGCCTATCAGCCTTTCCAAGGTCAATCAAACAAATGTGAAAGTGTAATAATAATATAAAAAGTGGTAGATGAATCTATATGTTGAGGAGAAGGAAGGCCCCCTTATTCCTATGGTATTAATCTAAGACATAAAAAGCTCTCACATGAATCTTATTCCTATGGTATTATACACATATGTATACTATTTTACATCAACAACCACCAACTTGTATACGAAGGATCAAGCACTGTCATGGGCAAAGACCAAGTAACCTGAGACCAGGGAACTCATAGCAAAGGCCACGAAAGCCAGGAAGGACGTGCTCACTGAAGCACTCACCATTTTGGTGAACTTGTCCTTCCCCCAGTTTGACTGCCAATCATCAACACGACTGGCCGCCGAAGATGAGGCTGACATTAGGAGGTAAGCAAGTACCTGTGGTTCATTGATAGCACATGATGAGCTCTAATATCCCACAGTTTAATAGATATACAGATGGGATATGCATTTCAGCACTTCTCATGACTTTGAAAATGAACAAATCATCTCAAATAAACTCACTGAGACAAGAGGCGGGAGGAATAACTTGCCTGATCCGTAAAGAAATCCAAGTAGCAACGGAAATTGTGCCGGGTGATAGGCTTTCCAGTCATCACATGGTAGGCCAGATCACAAGCTTGGAACCCAGAATATACAAAAGCCATCACGTTCATGACTACACAATACCTGTCATCCAATTCATCCCAATACAGTCGTCAACAATCAAGGGAGGAGGATAATTGGGAAAGTGAAACCCCAAGAAATACTGTATGTGCAAACCATATTCCATGGAATTCAAGAGACCTCACAATCACAACCAAAATAGAGTAATAGTATGATCCTTGAAGGTAAAACTCAAAGATGATTTCCAATCAAATCACCTATCTGTAATACAGGAAAAGGACTATAAACTTATCAATACTGTAATACGATTTGGACGCTGAAATAGAGAAACGTTGAGTAGCATCCATTCATTTTCTACATTACTAACAGAAAAAAAAAAAGCAGCAAATGATCTCGTTGCTCTGCTCAAGCTGCTATTGAATGTTTTCCTTCTGGGGCAGACACCCAATCATGTACAGCCATGCACATTCTGATAATCAACAATTACTTACCTATACTCCTTGTAGCGATCAAAGGAATCGCCGCTCCAGCCTTGAGTTTTGTCCGCCACCATGACAGAGAAGGCGATCAAACAGAAGACAAATTCACAAACCCTAAACCCCAGCGCCACCCTCTGCAGAGTTTCCCAGCTCCTGGACCTCCTAAGTACTGCCGCCGCAGGAGTAGGCCGCTGATCCTGCGACTTCATCAAGGTAGGCAACCTCTCCTGCCTGGCCGTGAAGTTCACATCCCCATGAATCCTCCACCCGTCGGGAGAAGGAGAGGGAGATGGGATCAGCGAGCACTGCGTGGTTCGGGGCTTGGAGATAGCCGGATGAGTCTTTTCAGGGGAGGCAGCGGAAGATGCATGGGGAGGGATGTCTGGGGGATCCCCGAGCTCGGAGCGGAGCGGGGAGTGGAAGCGAAATGGAGAGTGCGGAGACTCAGGATGAGCCGCCGGCGTGGCCGAATCGGAACCGCGGAGAAAAAAAATTTTCATTTCTGATAGGGTCAAATAGGCTTTTCATTTCTGATAGGGTCGAATAGGCGGCCGATTTCCTTTTTAATGTCTTGGGTGGCCTCTGACGAAGATATGGTTCAGGAGAGAGTGAAAAAAATAGAAAAGTATCTTGCTTCACCTTGGTAGGAGGAGGACGAACCTGACGGGACCCACTACAGTAGTAGGTAGGCATGATCAGATCATTACAAAGCTCTTGAGATAGGCTAAGTTTAACAAAAGCTAGGAAATACAAGTGAAGGCTTTCTCATGAAGTAGGAAGAGAGCATTGATTCCCTCTTCTTTCCCTAAAGCAAAAAATGCTATTCAAGTATGTTCATAAATGTCATAAATCATTGGCCCGGAGAAGAGAGTGGAGAATAAGAATTATCTAGCATGCCCGGTACAAGCCAAACAAAGGCCTCTCTCTTAATAATGGACACTCCCTTATGGAAGATTCATGCCAAAAACCAACCAATACATGTATTCTATTTTAGCATATATTTATGTTACCTTCCAAAGGAACAAGGAAAGGATCTTTCCGAAGAGTCTCTCTACTCAAAGACACGTAATCCCCGTAAGAAAGCACATCAACATTTCTCTTCAACACACAAGTGGAGGCTAAGCATTGCGGCTCGAGTAGCATTCCTACATATGAACATCATAATACAACATAGAAGACAAGACTCCAACCTGTATGGAGGGTTTCACGGATTTACATCATCACGTAGTGAAACCAATAAATAATGCAGCCATCCCATGTGCAGTTATAGCTCAGTAGCATACCATATTAGGCCTTCACTAAACTAATCAAAAGGGTAAAGAATAATAGGCCATCTTCATGGTGCTATGAATCCATCAGTTAGCTTGACAATATGGAGAAGATCATGGCAAACAGCTACACCAGGAGGGGACAAAAAATTATGACCTTCCAAGTTCCAACTGTATGAGGTTAAACAAACACACAGAACTATGTTAGTGAATACAACTAACAGTTCATAATACTTGACCTGGCGTGTAGCACTGACTCAGGAATCCTGGGACCAGAACGAGCACTTCCATTCTCAGCAGATTCCAATGAAGAGTCTGGGCCAGACGTCCCCAACACATTCTCGGACCAGATAGGGCGGAGCAAGCCTTGCAATCTCAACAGGTAGCTCTGGCTTGAGGGATGGGCAGCAACATATTGGGTCGTAGTTGTCACAATAGTAGCTGGAGAACGGTCAGATTCAGGACGGAGGTTTGTTAAAGCACTGAGATCCAGGTTAGGGAAGACAGAGCAACGGCACCGAGGGCATTTGATGTTTAGCCGGAGCCACTCATCAATGCATTCCGTGTGAAAATTATGTGCACAGGGTAACCCACGAACCTGTACCCACGGATCATAAGATATTATGCTTTATAAAAAAAAATTAAGAAAACAGACCAAATAGAAGGGCCAAATAAGACGAATGACCTACAGCCTCAATCCTACTAATATGGTTAGTAGTGTTCCAGACCTTACAAATGCTTACATAAATCCAGTCAAATGGGGCATTCTAGAAATTTGCCCATTATACTGGTCTAATAGCTTCAAGGCAATAGATAGTTTGGCAAGATTTATCTCTATCCATGAAGATGGGGCATTAAAGCAGTGCCAAGAGAAATTATATTGACCAACAAGGGGATATGTCAGTGGGTAGTGCTAAAAATCGTTGCTAGTTTTCAAAATCCTGCTACTCAAGGATAGCTCGTGGAATTTTTAGTATACGTCCTCACGTGTGGATTGTGGAGGATATGGCATTATCACAATGAATATCAATAAACATGAGATGCCCTAACATGAAAACCTCGAGATAAGGATAATTCACAGGAACAACGTTGCGAATATGGAAAGTATCTTATCTGCTGATTTATTGGGGAGAGAAGACCCTCACCTCATTTCCGACATGAAACTCCTCCAAGCAGATGGGGCATTCACTACAATCAGTGGGAACAATTTTGAGCCGAAACTTTGGGAGCTCTTGTATCAAGGCCTCTACTGCTTCTCTCTGCAACAAAGATTGATAAAGCTCCAAATATTTGGAGTTCAGCATGTGAAATGGTCAGCAGGCTATATAGTATAATTGAAAGAGAAATTGTTCCAAACATGTATGATTTCAAGTAAAGATAACCAATACAGCAAGTTAGCAATTTCAAGTTCGAGTACATCCTCTGATCCAATCTGTCATCAGACTTACTGAACAATTTGTGGAATTTGAAGTCAGCGTTATATTTCATTTCTTTGCTTATGATATCATAATATATTTATTCTATTCCATTCCATAAGGACAACCCAAAGGATTCATCTGACCTGGGTAGGTGTGAGGTAAAGACCAGGGTGATAAGTGGCAGCGTCTTGGCCCATGCCCCTCATCTCTTGACCAGTGGCTTCAAATTCCCAGTCTGGTACCCAAATCATGTCGACCAGAACCTGCAATGATGTGAGCAAAGTGCAGATATACTTTAGTAAAGACAAATAATATTATTGAAAAATAGGAGGAGAGAAAAAGCCAGACATAAAATTAAAAAAAATGGAGAACAAAAAAGAATCACAGAATGCAGTGGCATAAGAAAACTTGTTGGACTCAGGATTATAGACAAAAATAAGAGTATTAGAAATGTCAAATATTAACAAAAACATTCATTTTCAGAGGAAGTTAACTAAAATTATGTTCGGGTTATTTATCTTACCCCATATTCTGAAGTAGGAATTCCCTGTTGTGCACGGAGCATGTGAGCTTTTCTCCGTGTCAACCACTGCCAGTACATTGCATTTAGATATATCAAGAAAAAAGGAAGTCCAAGATACAAATTCACCATCAAGCAGACATTTTAGACAATTATGCCTGAAATTTAATGCAAAAGAACCGGGAAGAGATATTATAATCTAAAAAATTGAAAAAATCAAGAAGCTCAATGAACCTTTGCTACGGACATGCAAGCGATGCAAAGTAGACCGCAGTAGCTGAGAATCAACCAAATAAGGAAGCCCCATTTTTGTCCTTCTTCTGGCAACTACAGCATGAAAAATATTTTGACCTTTAGGACTGTTAGCGTAAAGTGGCCTTTTAATGACAAGGGAGAATAGGTCAACTGACACAGCTTCTTGCATTTGTGAACCACATGGTGCCAATTATTGTCCAAGCCCAAAGAAATGGATAGAGCAGCAGAGATAGAACTGAAATGACCACTATTCTTCCACAGAATCGAGCATATCTCTGCTGCACCCCAAAGTCCCTGCAAGAACAGTTGAACTAATAATGCTGGCAGAATTGGTACATATTGATATCAACACGGTGCTCGTGAATCAAAAATCATCCTCTTCACACATAACAAGTCAAACAAGGGAAAAGAAGAGAAGGGCAGACATTTTTATTGATGCCATTGTCTGTCTCCAGGAAAAAAAAAAGGAAACCTTACACTTTCTCTCCACATATTTAATGACTTTAAATAGAAAGTACGCAAGAATATCCACTCAGCATTCAGTATGCCCAAGCATATTGAAAGAAATTGAATAACTTACAATCCCATCCCAGCAGCAAGCCCATTATCTACAAACATCAATGATCGGAAAACAAACACTATGGTGTAATCAACCTGCATGAGATAAAAATTGTAATAAAATAAATAATCTTATTTCAATATGTTAAAACTGAGGCAAATGTTACAAAGACAAGAGCTTTTGTGGAATCCTCTACTCACCACGATCCAGATGTGTAATGGGTATTTACAAAGATGGTATTTCTCCCATTTGATAGAGACGATCATTCTAACAACAGGATGTTAAGAATAACATTGTTTAGATAACAAGATCTATTTCCTATAGACAACACAGCTGGAGAAGACAAGTGATAAGTTTTGGGTTCAACCAACAAGCAAAATTTTCACCACTGGTCTAAAAAATCAAGCAAAGCTAAGATGAGAAGTACTGTATAAGAATTATAGATAAACTTAGCCAAATGCTTGATGGAAAGTTATCATCAACAAAAGATAGGTAGCATTAGCTCAATTAGAGAACCAAAACGGCTGCTATAAACACCGTTCCATTCCTTCACACCAGTTAGTGAAGCTAGAAGAGAAGTACACAAAACTAAGACTGCAGATGCACTAAGAGTGAGTACTGGAAATGGAAATTTGACAAGATTAATTGCCATGAGAAATCGAAACCCATTAAAACCTACAAGTTGTACAAATGAGACTTTTGATGAAATTTCACGAAAGCATAACTAATGGATACGCGCTGGTTGCCAACATCGACAAGAAGAACCCATCGAACCTATTCAAGAAAAGAGTTGATCAAAATCAATAAATGTCCATCTCGACGATATCAATCCCAGAGTGAGATTACATTCGGGAAAGAAGATTCGATAACTAACCACTTAAAATCGACGCCCCTAAGGGCCATCGAGAGAGAGTGAGCAGAAAACACTACTGTTGAATCACTGATTCAATCTTCATCTCCGCGCACAGGTGATTTAGCCTCTTCAGTAGAGAGAGAAGGCACAGAGGAAAGATAGAAACAGTGATAGACTGAGCAGTGCTGGTGAGTCGTGACGGAAGCTTTCATTAAAAAAAGAAAAGGAAGAAGAAAAAGAAAAAAGGGCCGGCAAATCTTGACGGCGGTGGGATAGACCGTTAAGAGACGAGACGACGTCAAGCGTTTTTATATTACATGGGCCTATTGGGCCGCTTGATGTTTACCTGTCCATTTATGTAAGAAAAAAAGTAGCTTCAATTAAAATTTCCCTTTTTTGAGTGCAAAAAAAACTAAATTTTCCCTTTATTTAGTGCAAAAAAAATTAAATTTTCACTGTGTAAAAAAAAATTCCCTTAATTTTATTTTTAACAACTTAATTCTCTATTATTACTTTATATTACACCTTACTCACTCAAATTTTCAATAATTATGATAGAAAGAAGAAAGGATGTTGAAATTTTTATTGTTATTACACAAAAATATTCAAATTCTATCTGTCTAATCACAACAGAGAGTCAGAGACGTTGGCCGAAAAAAAATCTCAGCGGACATCTCTTTTAGCCATATTCCAGCAACAATCGAGCGTGCTGAAAGACATGCAGGAATTTGAATGCCAATTCCCTTGGAGGAAGCAGACGCCGGTCAGCATCCTTGATTGTTTGTGGAGGATGCAGCAGCTGCTCCTCCTTGCTCTTTATACTCCATATTTTTGCAAGCTGTCTCCAAACAGATGTCAAGGAAAACTGGTTTCACATAATCTCGCGAAAATAATCATAATTTGGGGATTGTTAGTGACAGTTCACACAGAACTTTGCAGAAGGGAATAATGGGCAAACAATCAATATTGCAAGAACTTCAATCACCAGAGAGAAGAGCTGGAGATAGGCTAGTTGCAGTTTGGTGGGTTCAGACACTTGTAGACGGCAGAGGCCGGTTGCTTGTAAGTGGGAACACTGCTAGCATCCACAAATCTCACCTCCCCTGGACCAAATGCCAGTTCCCTATGCCTGAAATCGAACAAAACCCAGATTCCGGTCATTAATAGGACCTTGCCCGCCGACCAATATAATAGTTCAAGGGCATCATCTCTCACCTTCGAAGATCAAGGCCAATCAAACCAGCTTGTAGAACTGACAGGTTGTCTGAGTCTGGGGAGACTATGACTACTGTGTCCCCGGAGTACTGGGTTTCGAGAATCGACATTAGCTGTGTTACTCTGACAAAGACGTCCGAAACACTTTCGTTAGGGGTCCCATCATCGATCGGAGGAGGCCTGATGCTTGGAGATATACCATCAGACTCGTACACCTACCAAAGTCAAATTTCAGATGAGGAACTATGATGTAACAATGAACAATTTACTCACACTGCATCTAACAGATACCATAAGAAGCTCGATGTTTCTTTTTGTTTCTGCTTATCGGTCTTAATGGAGAGAATGGTTCGTTTGTAGTACCTCTGCAACGAATTCTAGCTTCTTTCCTTCATAAGCTCCCAATCCCCGTGCATCTAAGAAGCTGTATTCTGGAACTATATAGCTGCAATAATTTGAAATCATAGACTAATCAAGCCCAGAAATGTCTGATAATGAGCATTCATTAGTCAAGTTATACAAACCTCCGGCTGATCCCATTGACAGAAGCAATGATCTCAGCGGCCTGGTAAGCACGCTGAGTAATAGAAGGCCAAATCCAACAGTTCCTCTCGCAAGCTCCCATTTCCTTCAAGTCGAATGCTGCTCTAATAGTCTGTTTCTTTCCTTTATCTGACAGCCCACTGTCTACTGAAGTCTTTGCAACGGGGTTAGTGTTGATAATCCCCAAGCTCTCGAACTCAGACTCCCCTGCTCTCACCAAAAAGTACCTTAGCTCATCAAACCAAAGCCACCCGTTAGCACAGTAATTCCCAAGCAAAGGGATGCAATACACAGTACTTGGGCTTCTCTTCAGGTGAACGCAATTTACAGTCAGTACTAGTCAGTTTCTTATCCTAAGAAGGCTTCAATCTTCTCATTCTTGCTAACACTAACCACTAATTTTGGACAGAAAGGCAGTCGCCCTGTTCACAGGGTACTATTCTACTACATGAAAATCAAATGTCCCTGGTAGTTGCTCCAACTGCAGAATATTGCTCAACTAATTTATATAGTGAATAACAGAAACATGGCAGTATCATACCACGAGTCAAGGGGATGAAAGAAACTTTCAGTTCCTTGCTCATCCACCGGTACCTGGCAGTGGACCAATCGTGCAGATAGATAGATTCGCACCGCAGAAGACCTACACCTCACAAACGCGAACGCCCATCCATACACACACATGTATGTATGTATGTATATATATCTATGCATAATATATATATATATATATATACGCAGAACGCGAACATTGAGGTATTCCGTATGGCAACAACTCCACTCTTCAATGCAGTCTCCACAATAGTTGGAAACGTGAAAGATCGATGACTACATCACGCCCTCACCAAGAAAGCAAGAAAATTGCAACACTTTTCCATGTTATATCTTGCGAGTCGACGCAGCCGACAAATTTAAAATAGTTGATTTAAATTGAATAGAAAAATACTGAGTTGATTTCGAGTGTCCGTGTAAAAATGAGCTCACCTATTGACGAGCCGAACAGGAGGCATCTGAAAGAGTCCGCGAGCATGAGCAGACGAATTGGGCTCAAAGGAGACCACGGGAGGCGCGGCAGAAAGTGTGAGGGCAGCGAGGAGGCACCGGCGGGTAATGGATTTGAAGGGGATGCAGACGTTCTCTGGAGGAAGAGGAAGAGGAAGAAGATTGGAATTGCGGGATTGGGAACGCGTGGTTCCAGTGTGAGCGGAGATTTTCAGCAGCATTGTTATTTTTTTTCCCTCAAAATTTCTCCCCTTATGATATGATATGTTGGATAAGGTTGCTTCATTATTTATTATACTTAGAATATCTCCCTTTCCCTTCCTATACGTCTCTTATCAAAATGCATTAATCCCAATAACGCGTATTATTGAAAAGCCGTAGTCTTAATAATTAAGGGAACAGGATGAGGAGGGATGACACTAGCAACCCCGTACTGTAACAGGCAAGACAATTGACTTTGAATGTCTTGGGATCCAAAACTTGACTTTTGTGTGATTCTAAATCTGAATCAATTTGTGTAGGGATATTCCATTCAAACCTTAAGTTCAATGGTGAAGGGTAAGTATTAGTTATTTAATGGTGAAAAAAATTAAAAAAATTTATATGGGTCCAGTTTGGACGGTGGGACACAATTGAAGCAGTGTTTCTGGAATCCAGTTTTCAGGTAAAAATGATGATATAATTCTTCATGTTTTATATGATAAAAAAAAATATGAAGGGAATATGAGTCAAGAAAACATCCTCGGAACTAACTTCGTATCTAATTTCAAGATGAATGGATTTTCACCCAACCCATTAATATTCTGACCATCTAGCAATTACAATTAATCCTCCATCCATCTATCCATCTTAGCTTTCAGTATGTCGGGCTCACATATACAGATAGTCAAATCTGGGTAGTGATTCACCACTCTAGTACATTTTTTTTTCTTTTCTTTAAAAAATTTATGTCCATAAAACATGTGCATGGACAAAAAAAAAGTTTTCATACCCATGTCTGGGTCCCCAAAAAAAAGATGTTATTTGGATTTTAGCAGCTTTTTTTTTATGGATGGATGCTTGTTGATCAAGTTTGGTGATGCTAATGTGGATCGCCGAACTTGCCTGACCACTGTGAATTGTGAAACAAGCCTCCAATTTCACTTGCTAATTTGTTTGGTTGTGACCCAGCAGGTCCCATATGGAACAAATACACCACTAACCGCCAAAGACACGAGCAGTGGGTTTGACGTAGAGACACCTGCTGCTGATTATGATCATCTATCAATTTCACACTGTACAGTACTTCTTGTCTCCTGGAAAAAGAATGAATGCATTAGCATTCAAGTGGACTGTGAAAGCCCGGCCTCCTTGAATTAGAAGACGAATAGTCAAGATTCTAGAACCAGGCAGCCCCCACCTCGGATGGGCACAGCCAAACATCAATCAATCAGCCAGCCAGTCCCAATCCCAATCCCAAAGGGCACCCACGAATGACTTAACTAACACTCCCTTTTTCTGTTCTCAGTCCTCAAATATCATATAAACACAATCTCTAAACACTTGTAGCTAGCCCAAAATTGGAAAAAAAAACAAAAGGAATGAAAATTAGACAATTTTTTTGGTGCCAATTTTCTATGGTACCCACTACACGCCAATTTATTCTATAAATGCGTCTCCTCCTCCCATTTCCCTTCTTCGCTCTCCTTTTTCTCTCCCTCTTTCACTACGCCCTTAGTAATTCAGGATCAAGGCCTTTGGGATATATATCTTTTCTTACAGGCTGAATTCATCCATATGAAGAAGAATACTGGTAAGGGTGAGCTGTCTAAGCTTGACCGGAAAACCGTGGAGAGGAACCGGAGGATTCACATGAAAGCCCTCTGCTTCAAGCTCGCTTCCCTCATCCCTCCCCACCATTCCCAAACCTACAAGGTATGTGCACATATAATTATATATGCATGCATTAAAAAAAACCGAACATATTGATGGTTTGTCTTTTGTTTGTCAATTAAAAAAAACAAATTTCAGGACAGACCATCTCAGCAAGATCAGCTTGATCTGGCAATAACCTACATCACGCAACTGAAAGAAGGGATAGATGGGCTGAAGAAGAGGAAGGATCAGCTGATGGAAATAAGGACCAAATGTGTTACGAATGATAAGGGGGTCATAGAGGTGGGGGCTGTGGCCGGTCCAATGGCGAGCACGAGGGGAGATGCAGATATAGTGAAGCTGCCCGTGATACAGCTAATGGAGTGGGTTTCAGGACTGGAGGTGAGCCTGATAAGTGGACTCAATAAGAAGTTCATGCTATTCGAAGTTATAAGCCTCCTCCACGAAGAAGGAGCCGAGGTTGTGAGTGCAAGCATCTCCACAATTGGGGATAAGATCTTCCATACTATCCACGCTCAGGTTACAGTTGACTGATCCGCTTTCTCTTCCAAATCACACCTCGTTTGACTGATCCGCTAATCATGGATTACACATATATGCGCGCAGGTGAGAATTAACAGGGTGGGAATAGAGACATACATCCAGGATAATGGAGAAATTGCATGAGCTGGCCGCATGCTAGGACGCTTGGAAGAATGAATCTCGGGTGTTCACTATCCTCCACATCACCATAATACATGAAGCTTGATGGGTTTTAATGGAATCATCAGAGAGCACTGAGGACAAATAGTTGGAGGGAGATGGAAATTCTGGATACATTTTATTAGGATCCCCATAACATATACTTGTGAAGGTGTATCAGTAATATTAGCAATGGGTTTCTGATATGGATTCCACATAATATAACTTCCATTGTTCAAGCTTCACTCACTCCAATACCATGATCACATATGGCACTTTGTGACCGCGAGTCATGATTCAGGCCAGGAATGAATGATCCATCCCGCTCCCTTCCACCATAGAAACCATGTCCGCAAGGACAATGAACCCACATGAGATGCCATAGCCTCTTCTTAGTGTGTCACATCACAGCCCAACAAGAGAATGAACACACACACACACTATATATATATATATATATGACCCGCTATTGGTTCGGGCTGATAAACTCCAAATTCTTTCGACGTCATACAATAAGTATATACTTTATAATTTAAAAGGATTATACAATGATAAATATATATTATATATTAAATAATTAGTATGGTTTAATTTAAAATATTTTTTTTGGGAAAATACCAATTTTGATAATGTCTAATTAGAACTAGGAACATAGGTTAATCTTAGGAAAGTAGTATATGTGACTTTAGTTGGTGGGCCTACTCTCTCATCAACTATTTTAGTTTGAGAGATATACCATGCATAATATTTATTATATATATATATATATAAAGAGTTTGGTGATGATTAACAGCCACTAAGTCTAACTAACATCAAATTTGTATTTTCTTGCTTTGCTTTGGGAGCAAATGAAAGCTAAAGTCGGTGCAAAAAAAAAGAAAGCTAATGGCCTAACTAATGATGACTAGTTTAGTGTTAGGTGGGCAACTAATCAATGTTGTTATCTTTATTTCTAATATTTTTTTTGGCACCAATTGAATAAACAAATGACAAATTGAAATAGAATTATTGGATTAATTTATTGTGGGTGGTATTAATTGATGTTGCCGTGTAGTTGATTGAATTGGGTTGGGTTGGTTAATTATAGTGAGACACTAGAGTAGAGTAGAGTCCTTGAAAATACAATACAAGAAAGTGAATAAATGGAAAATGAAATTACATGGTTGAAGATAAACATTACCATTTCCCATGTTAAAAATATATATAAAAGAGGGGAAAAAACTTTGGATAATATGGTATGTCCAATAGAGTCTACCTAAATAAATTATCGAAAGAAGAATCCAGTTTTGTAATATATATATATCTGTCATCAGATGGGTCAACTGGCCACCCTGGCAATTCAAGTCCCCATCTTCTCATAGTTCAGTAGCTCTGCTCTCCTCTGTATTTTCCTTATATTGAAGCTTTCTTTGTATCTGCATTTTCTCAGAGAAGGGAGCGATAAATAATTTCTGTTGATCATGATACAAGATAAGGCTATGGAGCCTAAAGTACCCGAGCCAATCTATGAATTGGAGGAAGCTTCCTCCACTCTCATCTACACACCGTCCCGCTGCTGCTTCTCCTTTAGGGATTGCTTCCCGGCCTCCCGGACCAGACCCTCCCATTCCGGCCCTTCCTTGTGGGAGCGGATCGGATCCGGCCATCACGACGACCGGTGGTGGGCACGTGGCCTCAGGGCTCTGAAGAAGCTCCGAGAGTGGTCGGAGATCGTCGCAGGCCCCAAATGGAAGACCTTCATTCGGCGATTCAACCGGACACGCAGCGGAGGCGCCAATCACAGGCAGGGCAAGTTCCACTACGACCCCCTCAGCTACTCCCTCAACTTTGATGAGGGACCGAACAGCGCGGAGTCCGAGATCGTAGATCCAGAGCACGGCGGATTCAGAAGCTTCTCAGCCCGGTTCGCGACAGGAGGTGGACATGTTTAGAAATGGCAAGGAGGTGCCAATTTTGGGTTGATGCACTGTTTTTATGCTCGGATTGGAATTAGATAGCAAATTGTACAAAAAGAAAGAGCACAATTGATTAATTTACATAAGCCAATTGTCTTATCTTATGGTACATATCCATATTGGGATTGGGATTGGTATTGGTATTGGTATTGGGCGCTTCTTCCACTCTTGTTACTGTCATTATCTCCATTATCCAAAACTTTACTAATGTGAATTTTCTCAGTTTTTCATTACAGATGCATTAGTCTTGACATATATATATATATGCCTTCTCACATTCAGTGTATGTTAACTTGGGACAACTAGCATGGACTATGATCCATGCAGGGGTCATAAAAAATATGCATATGATCAATGAAGGACTATCCAACAAGTAAGCACATTTCACCAACGCAATTCAAGCTGAATCATCCCGCTTTCTACTTCTTGCATTACAATGAGATATGCTAACTAGTGCCAGCTTCATAAGAGCTGGGAACTCTGCTGATGTTCTTAGAGCTGTTGGTCCATAGCCAAATTTTGGAGACAGAGAAGCTCTCACCTCGGCCTCTTGCCATGATCTTCTTCCCTTCCTCCGCCCTCACATCTGGACGATCTTGATTCTGTCCGGGAGACGACAAGGCCACTTGAAGATCCAAGTCCCCTACTACGTACTGACACGGGTATGACCCCATCGAGTAGCATCTCCTCCGATCAAAATCCCTTGAGCTTCCCTCTCGGCCCCTTGTGTCCCTGCCCATCTCCAATATCTCCACCCCACTCAAGTTCCTCAACTTCCCGAGCCTCACCGAGAACACCCTCTTTCCTATAGATTGTACTACATCTTCAGCATCATCACTGTGAAACACATCCTGTGGCGCCCAAGTGTTACTACAGCTCATCTGTGTCTGACTATCTGCTGCTGCTAAGAGTCCTGATGAATTCATCAGCGTTCCTCTACAAAGAGGACATGCCGAGTTAGACAGCAGCCAGGTGTCTATGCAGCTGATGTGGAAAGCGTGGCTACAAACCGGGAGCAGCCTAAGCTTGTCGTCGTCGGAAAATTCGCACAAGCAGATAGCACAGTCAAACGGGTCCTTTAGTCCGACGATGTCTCTGAAATGAAATACTGGCAGAGCATCCACAATGGACTGATCGAGTCCCGAGTCGTGTAGGCGGAACAGCTGCTGGAGCTGCCTCTGCAGGACATGAGACCTCGAGCTCTGGGCGAACCTATCGGATTGGTAGAGGGAAGCAGATGGCTTCTTCATCAAGAATCTGATGAGCAAGTGGACTAGGCCACAGAGGAAGAACACAGCCGCTAAGATAACTATCACAAGGAGGATGGCAGGGCTGATTCTGTTCGAGGAAGATGGCAGCTGAGCTGATTCTTGCCCCTCAACAGGCAGCTGGGGTGGAGGGTATATTAAGGTTTCTCCATTGTTTGGGCTTTTCTGAGGCAAAGGAGGTGACATGGTGAAAATTGAAATTCCCGCAGTTCACTGGAGTGGAGTTTCTTGCAGAAGTTATTGCTCTGTGCTGCAAGGTAAATGAAAATCAGCAAGAACTTCACTTGGAAGAGAGAAGAAGGTTGACAAGAGAGAGGGAGAGACAAACAAAAAGAAAAGGTCATATAAGAATTCTGCTACTTCACTTTGCAGAATCAAAGCAAGCAGTCAAAGGGTAGAGTCTATAAAGGTTGACAAGCCAGTCAACTAAAGTCTAATGTGGTATGGCTCCTTTGATATTTGAGGGGACCGTTTTGAATTTCTTTTGCCCCACACCATGAGGTCTCTTTTAATTCAAGAAAACCTATAAAGGTCCACTATGGCCATACATATGACACAAGATGGTACTCAACAGTAGTCACCACTCGCCAAAGCAGAGGAGATGAAAATAAAGTAAAACAGAGCACCTAGCAGAAATCATTATTTTGTTGCTTGGTGCCCATCTTGCCTATTGATATTGGTAGTTGCTCCGTTAATATTTTCATGCAATTTCACTGTAAATCCACGGCGAAATGGGTGGGGCTCTTCTCTTATCTGTAAATTTTACAGTCAAACATAGCTGCTATTCAAAATCCACGTTATATGGTTGAACATCAATATCTTATCTAAATCCGTATTACAGCATTGGGAGCGAGTTTCTCTAGGAATGCATGCGCCCTGAGGAAATCAGGGCACCGTCCCTTTCCAAAAACAGGAGCCAAAAACTAGTAGTACAGATATTTGTGTCAAAAGGGTATGCATGGGACAAAAGAAAGAGACCCTCTCCATGGCTAGAGTCTCACAATTATCAGATGTTCATCTCTCTCTTTTTATCTTCCATTCAAGGATTGAGCCAACTCGAGCAAGTGTGATATGTATATGACCTTCAAAAGGCAAAAAATATGTCAAAATGTTGACTATTCTCTGGTGGGACAGTTGAATAATTCACTGCGGAAGCTTTTTAGCACTTTGGCAGTAGGACTCCACTCCTTAGCTTTCTTCTGTAGAAGGGGTGGGTTATCTGGTCATAGGAACTAAACAAGTGTAATTAATACCCATGTCATGAAATGAATTATTTAACTCCATGGAGCCAAACCAGACCAACCTCACACCCCCACAATATAGCACCCCCACAAGAGAGCAAACGTAGACTGATTCAGATGGTCCCAATTCCAGCTACGGGTTCCTAGTCCCATTGAAACATAATGCTAAGTAAAAGGAAGCGGAATGGGATCCATACGAATTTCCAGAAGTATGAACTACGTAAAAATTGGATGGATGGATGGTTTGTAAGACCACACCTGAAGCAGATAATTGTCTATCACTTCACAGTTCATGTCAAGCACTAGACATGGCTACTCTCGGTATCAACTTGGGTTATCATTAGCTATTATTAGCTAGTTCCGATAGATAGATAGATAGATAGATAGATAAATTTTATGACGCATTGCACTGATCCATTTTCGAGATTCTCTACTTTGTTTTTTGGTCATCGCAATCTAGGACCACTCTTCTCCTGCTCGCTTCTGCCCTGCTGTGATGAGCTGTGGAGTCTGAAATATGCTAAAACCGCACAACGGCCTCACGGGTCACCGTCATCTACTTTGTTGTTTTTAGGTTATTATGTTGTTTGAAGTGGAAGTGGGGAAATTTGGACATCATCTATAATGAGATAGATGTTTGGACTACAAAAGGAGGATGGTATAGTTGGGGGAATTTGGGAAAGTGAGTCTCAATAACATACAGCATGTTTGCACCAACTCCCACAGCCTACCTCCAGAATTCGATCTACAAGCAGACTGCAGTTGGGAAGCAATCTTCATGCACGAGAGGAGCACTTGGTGAACTTGTCGTGAAACAGAAGCATGGACAAATGAAATAGAGTAGAGGGGCACCGTCAGTCAAGATAATAGGGCCACTTTATTTGATGGGCTGATAACCGCACAGACTCCATGGATGGATACACTAGAATAGAAACAAACAAATAAATTTTAGAAGTGAAAATAACCAAATCCAATCTTGATAGGCTGAAGGTTCCTTGGCCCACCTAGGGAGAGAGAGACATCAGCCAGCCAACTGTGTGCTATTGAGCTTGCGTGTCCAAAACTCCCTTCTGGATGATTCCAGAAGGCGAGAAAACGAAAGATTTCTTACCTTTTCATTTTTCTTTAAAAAATCATTCGTCATGCTCATGCTCATGCCGCGCCCTCATCTTAGACTATTTCTTAGGGGATAAGAAACTTCTCTCTTTCTCACCTCCTTCCCAATGCGTGTCTACCTCATTCTTTTCCTGTACATACATACATACATTCATACATATAGTCCTCTCCTCATTCTTCCATCCCATCTCATCTTATATAAGTGATTGTCTTTGTCTTACCGAGGAGCGGAGTCTCCATTATTCATCGAAGATATGGGCAACAACTCGTACGAGTCATCTTGGGCTGACCAGTGGGACAACGGCTCAGATCCTCATCACCACTCTAGCGGTGACGGCGGGAAGAGAGGGGGCGGATCGTCGGCCGCTTCCAAGTACAAGCAGAAGGCCGTGGAGGGGCTGGGGAAGACCAAAACAGCAGCATCTCACGGCGTCAAGAAGGTGAAGGAAGGCACCGCGATTGGGATCCAGTGGATCAAAACCAAGTACCGTAAAACAACCCAGAAGCACTGATCGGATCAGATCATGATAATGGATATATGTATATGGGTATTTTCATTCCGTCCTGTTATATATTTGTACTTTGGATTCATTTGAGATGCGTGGTTTGTGAGGGGTTTTATGGATATTTTTCCGCTATAACATTCATTTCATTTGATCGAGATAGATCAAAACCCACTCCACATCCCACGGGCCCAAGAGTTGAGTTGACATGTTTGTTGTTGGCCTTGAAGCTGGACAATTCACATAAGTCTAAAATGACGGCTTCATTAGCATTAGTGTTAGCTAGTGGAAAAGGGTAAATAATGGAAATTAGAAGTGAAATGCAATCAATATTCATGCACATTCATTGCATTGATTGGCCAGCACCACTCCTCACCTTAAGCATGATGTAATGGTGCTTGCAAAAAAAAAAGCAGAAAAAGAAAGGCAACATGTTGGTTTGACTTTTATGGAGGTGAGCAGAGAGAAGGCAGCCAATTTTGGGCTAAGCATGTGCACATGGGCCGAGAGGAAGAACTCTTGTTCAGAAAGCAAGCCAGTTACAGTCTTGGATTAGACATGATTTAGCATATAAGAGATCTGAAAAGATGTGAATAGAGAGTAAGTAGTTTTTTTTTGGCAATGTTACCATTAGAATTAGAATACGAGCAGCATGATTATTTGACTGTCTACCATAGCCATAGGATAGGATTGATGCTTATAAATGTTTTAGTTTTGATATTTGAATGACAATGTGAGGCCCGCCTTGAATTGAAATTTGGAATCAATAATGTATCAACATTGAATGATGAAGGGCACTGATGTGATAGTAATAATGGATATTGGCTTTTGAAGCTTGTTCGGTCATATCAATCCATTGATGCCCTCCGAAGAAATGGGATCTGGAGATGACATGAGACCTAATTGAAATTCAATCTTTTCAATCTCAATCTCATTATTTGGCGGCCTTGCTTTTGCCTTTATCCCTTCAACTTCCATCTTCTTCCTCCCCCTTGCCTTATTTGTCTGCTCTCTCCGTGCCATTTCTTTTTCTCCGCTTTGCCCACTGGGCTGGGACCATAGATATTAGATAGCGCTGCTTGGACTATTACAAAGCATTTCGTCTTGCTATTTTCAGCCTCCGCCTTTCTTTCTACACTAGTGTCCCGACTCCCTTCATAAACACCTCTTTGGGATTTGCGCTTCCCGGGATTCATTTGGCGGTGGAAGGCTATGGGAAGCGCGGAAGAGAAGGTCGTCGCTGTCATCATGGTCGGCGGTCCTACGAAAGGTATGTTCGCACGGGCGGGGATCCTATCTTCCATTTCAGAGCTAGCCTATCAATCACGAGGATGGAATTGCCTGTGTTCGATCTGTGATGGAAGGTGTTGTCTGATTTGGTGTTCATTCTTCAGGGACTCGGTTTCGACCACTCTCACTAAACATTCCTAAGCCGCTCTTCCCTTTGGCGGGGCAGCCGATGGTGCACCACCCAATATCTGCTTGTAAAAGAGTACATTTCTCAACCTCTACATCAATTATGAGTTTTACAATCTTCTGTTCATGTTCGAGCTAGTCATTTCCTTGGTGATCTCACATTCCTTGGCAGATTCCAAATCTCGCTCAGATCTTTTTGATCGGATTTTACGAGGAGCGCGAGTTTGCACTCTACGTCTCCGCTATCTCAAACGAGCTGAAGGTGCCTGTCAGGTTAGGTCGCTTAATGTACTCATTTTCTGCGCAGTTTTGTCCTTAGGTATAGGCGGATGATCCAATTTTCTGTGAATCTCATGCCTATATTAGGTACTTGAAGGAAGACAAACCACATGGTTCCGCGGGTGGGCTTTACAGCTTCAGAGATCTGATTATGGAAGATAGCCCGGTTTGTCTTTTGCTCTCTTGAACACAAGAGTCCCCTATCTCTCTCCATATTTTCTCTAGTAAAGTCACCTATTAAAAACTTTTGGCAGGTAAAGATGGTACAATTGTCATTGTAATTTATAGACCAGGCAATAGCTTCATTTCCTTTTGATGGGGTGCAAACATATTCCCTCCAGATTTTCAATTGATTGATCTGGAAAATATCTGCTGGGTTTTAACATTGTATATGTTCATCCACCATTGATATTGATGATTGCACGAACTTTGATGCTCTTGAGATCAAACAAGAAGAGAAAGTAGAAATGGATGTTTTTCTTATTTCCTATATTTCTACAGTGGAACTGAAGTTTATCTATGGTTGAGTGAATTTTATAATTTAACGAGACATTAGTTTTTGGCATTTGAATTGATTATTTCCGTGTGATGTTATTTATTCTGTTTAACAGCTTAATTTGACTGTGCAATTGTCATTTTGCAGTCTCATATATTCTTGCTGAACTGTGATGTTTGCTGCAGCTTCCCACTGCCAGAGATGCTTGGTAAATTTGTCCCCCTTCAAATTTTCATGTTCTGCAAGCTCACGGGGAACACTAACCATAGTTTGAAGTTATCTTATCTGATGCCTTTTTGTTTTAGCATTGCATATGTGATTCTCAACTTAAAAAATTCTTCTGTTATTGCAGATGCTCATAAACAATATGGTGGTATTGGAACTCTTCTGGTTATTAAGGTTCATACTACATCCACATAATCCATTTGATAGGGATAGTCATATATTTGGTTGTTGTTGGCTATCTATTTCATAGTCGATCTCCAGTAAGTGAGATTCCTGATTTTGTTTTTGTGTAGGTTTCTGCAGAGTCAGCCAGTCAATTTGGTGAATTGGTAGCTGATCCAGTGACCAATGAACTGTTGCATTACACTGAGAAACCCGAAACATTTGTATGTTGTATCTCATTATTTACTTCTATATTGTTGCTGATTGTCTGATAGGAAGTTCTTTCATATTTGGCTTATTGAATAGCGTCACCTATCCCCAGTCATTTCCCTGAAGGCAACTTATAATCCATTGCAGGTGAGTGACCGCATTAATTGTGGTGTGTATGTCTTCACACCGAATATTTTTGCTGCCATTCAAAATGTTTCCACTCAACGGAAAGACAGAGGTTAGCAGTTGAATCCATCTGATAACTTATTTTGTGAAATAAGTCAACACTTGCTGATTTTACATTCATACTTCAAATTCCATATATCTACTTTTCAACAGATTTTTTTTTATTTGGGTTGCTAATTTTTCTGAAAACAAAACAGGAGAATAACATGCAGTGATTTTTTTAATCTTTTCATTCCATCTTGCTACCTGCACTAAGGTGGATTATTTGATTTCCTGAAGCTAATTTAAGGCGTGTATCTAGCTTTGAGGCACTGCAGCCTGTCACAAGGTAATATATGAAGCTTAGATTAGAGCTAAGTTTTTATAAGATTCATTCTTTATCCGTGGCTTGATGAATTAACCCATGGAGAGATGCAGTAATTGTTGTGTGTGAATACAAGATGTGGAAAGGAAATTAAATATGCATAATATGCATTGTAATTATTTGGACTAAAGTGATACTAAAGTGAGTAAATCTACATTTATTCCAGTTGTCTCTATTTTCATTCAATTATCACCCCTAATATTTTAATTTTTCTACCACAGTGCCTTCAAGATAATACAGAAGTGAATATTCCCTCTGTCTACTGTATACATATTCTGATGTTAACTTCCTCCATAGGAACTTGCCTTCAGATTTCGTACGACTTGATCAAGATATCCTATCTCCTTTAGCTGGGAAAAAGCAGCTGTACACATATGAGACCTTGGACTTCTGGGAACAGATCAAGACTCCTGGGTGAGTCGAATAACTTTATCTCATTAGATTTTGCTTTTCTACATCCATTTGAATTGAATCTGACTAATAACATTTATTTAATGATTTGCAGTATGTCTTTGAAATGCTCAGGCTTATATCTTTCTCAGTTCAAAATTACATCCCCAAACCTATTAGCAAATGGAGATGGCGTAAAGGCTCCTACAATTGCTGGTGACGTTTATATCCATCCATCAGCAAAAATACATCCAATGGCAAAGGTGTTTCCTTGAAATTGTATTGATTACAATGAAGGAATGATTAATGCCTAAAAACATATTAACTATGTAAAATGATTTATCCTTCCGGCTTTCAGTTTCGTAGATATATCTCAATGAAAATATTTCTATATTTACCTTGTAAAGGCTAATGCACGTATTTGTGGGCAAAAAGCTTTGAGCAGGCCCACAAATTTCCCTGTTTTATACATGCCAATTTGATGCTTTGAATAATATAATATGACTAGGGTCCCCTCTTTGAGTTGCCCATCTCTGCTTCTGCAATATACCTGAAACTTCTGTTGATTTGGTGAAACAGATTGGTCCAAATGTCTCAATATCTGCAAATGCGCGTATAGGGGCTGGTGCAAGGCTTATTAGTTGCATCATTCTAGATGGTGTTGAAATTAAGGTAAAAAAAAAAAGAATCTTATTTTAGTCCAAGAAAAATGCCAAGGAGTGATGCTGGTAATGGTTGCTTTGTATTAACCTTATACATGCATATTCACATTATGCCCTGCTCGCTCCATAGGAAAATGCAGTTGTCATTCATTCAATCGTTGGATGGAAATCTTCCATAGGAACCTGGTCCCGTGTCCAGGCAAGTGAAACTTCTTATCCTAGTAAAATCAAATTTCAGTCTTTTAGGTTAGCTTGTTCTGATAAAAAGGTGGGATTGATTGATTTCAGGGCCAAGGAGATTACAATGCGAAGCTGGGCATTACGATTCTTGGTACTCCATTACTTCCTTTCCTTCTTTTTTTTTTGTTTAATTATGACCTGATGCAGATCATGATGCTGATCATGGTATTCAGGTGAGGCTGTGACTGTTGAGGATGAGGTGGTAGTGGTCAACAGCATAGTTCTTCCAAACAAGACACTCAACATCAGCGTTCAAGAGGAGATAATCCTGTAGTATTGTATTACTTTCCCCTCTCCCCGGAGTACTTGGCCAATCTTATGCTTTCAGTGATCATATGTACCTTTGTATGTTTAGCTTATTGAATTTGTAAATCCAAGATATTCCTGAGATTATCTATCAGATCAATAAATGTTATATTATGGCACATTGGTCTGTTTTCACTGCATAATTTGTCCGTGAGTGAGAGAGAGGTTCCTGTGGATGGATTGGAGACTTACAAAACAACTTGTCGAATGCCCCAAATCACAAGTATATTATGTTCTCACTATATTTATTCAAAATTTTCATCAATTAGCTTGGTTGGCCTCGAGAAGCAATAGTCCTTCTAAGCTATTCAACCGTCCTTCTAACAAACAAACTAGAACAAGCCTCCTAACCTTAAGGGGAAGACAGACGTGCTATAATTAAATACCAAATATATAGGGTACTAATCTAGACAACAAAAGATCAGCATGATATATGAAAATATATCAAGAGAAAAATAGACTGAAGAAAATTATTCTCATGCTTTAAATTTCTATACCACCTTATCTCTTCACATAACAACAAGAATCTTCTATATTGGCACAGGCCCTTCTGCTTCTTTTCTATTTAATTAGACTACTTTCTCAGCCTATGACGATGATCAACAAGTGCAAAAAAAAAGTTCTTGAACTTCTTTGCCATAAAGGGAAAAAATAAAAAAGAAGCAGATCAAATCATAGGTAACCAGAATGTCAACCTCAAAAACTCCGCGTGTAGTCTCCAGCAGAGAAGATTTAACAGTAAAAGAAAAACTGATGGTCTGACTCTACCAACTTCCCATATCTCATATATTGTGGAAATACATCAAGGTTGAACTTATCCAAGGCCAATAAACGGGGTTACTTTGATCAGCTTGGACTTTTCTGTTCTGGGTTGTCTCATCTAAGGTCTTCCAATCCAAGTGCACCTGAAACTGATAGTTAACTAATATCTACTTCTGCTGCTTCTTCTCGGATAAGGATATTAGCTGCATAAAAAAAGATCAAATAACTGGAGACTGTGAGAAAATATAGCAAGATAGGAAAATTCTTTTAGGATATCTATCGTGCTGCACTCACCTATAGGTATCATGTACCTTTCTACATTATATGTTAATGTACATTTGCCCCATAAATTCGAACCATAACCTTATCTAACATGGTACTCTCAATTGTTATGGAAACAAACTACAGATAAAAACTGTAAAACCTTGTTAAATGGCTATTTACAACAATATAAAAAACAAAAAAGACTGAGAAAAACGAATTAATTAAGTTACTTAATCGCGCATTCTGACCATAACATCATAGGAAGGGTAAAGACAGGTGTTTGAAAGTTACAAGAAGGATAATCACAACTACTTGGGAGGAACTGGATGAAGAATATACTATTAGCAACAAAACTGTTTCATTTATCATAAAATTAAGAAACTTGAATTAATTGGCTATGATGAATGCAAAGTATATTTGAAACCAATGAGGATTTATGGGCATACATAAAACATCATCCAGATGTTTCTCATGCAACACAAGGAAAGTTAAATGCAAAAGTAGCAATTAACAAGGTTCATCAACTCCATCCTATTAACAGGAAAATATGCTATTGCTCCCTATCAACATATCAAGATTGACAAGACAATTATTTCTTGGGAATGATCAATCTCTTTACATGTTAGTTTGAGAGAATCCCCTCCCTCGAATACACGAACTCACTTAAACTAAAAATTCATGAATTTAAGATCAAGATGCTAGAGATTAAGAAAGAAAATTTCAGCAGATTATTCACTCCTAAATAATTATATAGACGCTTTTGAAGAGTATCAGAGCACAAGTCATATCATGTAAATAAGTGATACTTGCACAGGAACATAAATTGGCTAACCTGGCTTGCCACCTTCACCAACATCTTGAGATGATTCAGTTCTGAAGATAAGACTCTCTGATTTCAGAGAGCCACAACACTTATCAATCTCAAACATATTTTCCTTTGTGTTGTTCTCTTCCACAGACTTATTAGGGTCAAGGCTGCATGAAATATCTCTTTTTCGCTTCCTCTGAAATGTATACTTGAGAAACTTACTGTCTGGTGATTGACTAGGAACCCCATCATCTTGACCCAAAGCCTTCAAGACCAAGTTCACTGAAGAGCCTTCAAGTTTCCCACAATCTGCTGCTGCACAATGAGTTAGACTTAAAGCTCCATCAGGCTTGCCGGTACATCCCTCAACCTCTGCCTCCAAGATGCCCTTAAATTTATTGCTCGATTGTTCAACATTCGCAATTCCAGATTGCATAAATACTTTATCCTCATCTGGTGATTTTTTGGAGCAACCGGGATTCTCAGTGCCTTCATGGCAATCCTGAAGCTTCACAAAAGAATCTGTCCTCTCAGTAAATCCCTTATCTAAATGATTTCCAGATGCTTCATTGCTCCTTGACTCAAGAAAGCCACCCTTACATTTGTCACCTGTCTTTTCTGTACTCATAATGTCTAATAGCATAATTATTTTATCATCGTCATCAGAATTTTTGGAGCAAGAAGGATTTTGTGCATCTTTAACATGATTCGGACCATTTGCAATTGAAAAGGTTTTGCCTTTCCTAGTAGCTTGCTTTCTCTTCCTCCTGATGGACTTGTTGGCTCCAAAACAAACAGCACCGTTGTCTTCCCTAACCGCTCTGGACCCATTTGAACGGCTCAATTCCAGTGAGACACAAGCCTGGTTGCCTTCAACACCTCTCTTCCATATTTCTTGTCTAACCTTCTGGTTGCATGAGCTGCCCTTACATGCTCGAATCCTCTGGGTACACCCATTCTTGTGCAGCTTGGGCTCTTTGTACCTTCTGATTATGGAAGCAAATTCTGGGTTCGGAAAACAGCAATAGCCCTTGCAGGAATCGTCTTTGGAGAAACCATCACTTCCCTTGGAAGCCCCATCAGAACCCAAGATATTTGCATCAGAGACTGATGCCATTTCTTCCCCTAGTTCTGCCTGGGGTTGGGTGGCCTTGACCCGATCAAGCTCGGCATGTACTTCTCTCAACTCTTCTCTAAGATCTTTGACTATATCCTCAGCTTCATGGAGTTGAGCATCCAGCTCTTCAATCTTATTCTGTTGGCTCACAGACATGATCGCTGCATCAGTGTTCTGCGACATAGGAATGAGACAACAGATGCAGTTTCTTTCAGCTAAGATGAATATAATATCGATAAACCTATAGCATATTACAAACTAGATTAGGTTTCACCTGACAGCATCTTGACGATTCGGATACATTTATTCATGCTCATTTTAACATGAAACTACTTTTCCATCAACCACAGAAAGCAGACAGCTCATAATTTTCCTCCCATAATAACTTCTTTTCCCAATAAATATTATAATTGAGATTGTTATCGGTGTATCTCATTTTACTGCCTCAACAAAGACATATCACGAACTAATAAGTTGTTCAGCTAGATACCAAAGCAGCATTAGAACTTCAATAGGAATGTGTAGGAAGAAATAATGTCACCCATGGCTATCAGTCTACTGAGCTAAGATTTCGAGCTAGCATGTGGCTTTCACAGATTCAAAGAGGAAAATAAGTCCAACAAGGTCAAATTAAGTTAAAGCTCTCCAGCATTTTCAATATCAACAAATCAAAACTTGTTGAAACAAAAAAGCATAGACCTAGATTAACTGAAACCAGAACCACCTTAGCCTCTAGCATCTGCTTCAACCTCATAAGAATCCGGAGGGAATCTTCCTTGACGCAGAGGAGCTCCTGCCGGAACCTCATAGCCTTCCTCTCTGACTCCATTATACGGACAGCCGCCTCTTTGGTTGTGTTCAAAATAATCTCCGCGTACGCCTTCTTCAGCGCCGTCAGTTTCTGATCAAGACCCAAAAATCAATCACCCAACTTACGAGATACGCAGAAATAATACGAATGAAAAAAAAAAAAAGGAAAAGGACGCGAAGATCTGAGCCAAAGCAGCGGGGAAATAATGAAGACCTCGACAATAAAAACAAAAATCCGAGGGCGAGCGGAAAACAAAGGCCAGAGACCTAAGCTTGATTTTGATAGGGGGAATGCTTACCTCAGATTCTTCCATCGGAGGTTGAGGATGCCGGTGTCGCTCCGGTGGCTGCAGAAGGACCGGACCGGACCGGAGAAGAAAGGAGGAAAGAGTTGGTTGAGAGTTCTGTTAGTTTTTCAGTAGCAGCTTCTGTTTGTTATGAGACACGCTATTAATTACGGAGAAGACCCTTTCCCTCCCTCTCCCCCAGGTGTAGTGTAGCTGTAGGTGGATGGGCAGCGGTAGTTTTTGTTTTTGTTTTTGTTTTCATTTTATTTATTTATTTATTTTTCTGGTACTTATTTTTTATGCAGTGAGTGAGCGGGCAGGTTGGGCGGGAACCAGTGGACCGCGGTGGACCCACTACTAGTGATCCATGTCGACACGTGTGATGGTCGCGTATCTTCTCTATCTATTTATAGAATAATCCATGTCGACACGTGGACCCTCGACCTATTAGACTTCTTTGACTTCCTCAATTGGATTGAATTTGAAACGACCAGCCTACATCACCCCCAAACTAGCCATCCATTTCTTGGGCAAAGGGGTTCTGTCCATAGGCGAGCCAAGTCGTGGCGAGGGGGTCGTTCATTTGTTAGAGGCTGAACTCGAAGCTTACAGGTCAAGAAGTGATCTATCAAAAACTGCACATCAATAGATTTATGTATTGTCAAATCACAGGTCTTTCTCGAGTCTATGCATCTAAAGGTTTGAATTTGAACTAATGCAAGCCCCCCCAAGAAAGTGACCGGGACCGAGGTGCTTCGGTGCTAGCATGTCTTGAAAAAGTAGAACCATAAGCTGCATAGGTAGGTAGGTAGGTAAGAGGAGACAAGACATAGCAAGTGCTGAGCAAAAGCAATAAATGTTAATCCTTCCGTGTTCAATCATTTTGCACTCGGTACATTAGTTTTAAACAAGAGGATATACATCTTATGGTTCATGGAGTACATAAAGCCGCCCACTGAATGAGTCACGAATGATCCGAAGTTGGCCCCCACAATACAGTGCCATGCGGGTCCATATGCTGCATCAAATTCCTGCAAAATTCAAAGATAAATGATCATTAACAGGCACTCCAACTATTAGTACTTGATTCTCAGAGATGAAAAGAAAGTGACTCCTTAAGCGAGGGTCGAGATAATGAAGAATGATCACTCAATTGCCATAATACATATATGCAGAGAATGGGGACTCAACACCAGCTTCATATACAATCCCACAATAGAGTGTGTAATTCAAAACCTCTAAGGCGGGTTCGGTGCGAAATCACTTCACCGGTTACTGAGGATGAAACAAGGATCCTCCTCGCAGTCACCTCAGCTCTATCAGCAAACCGAACCCTCCGCTGCTTATCAAACTTCTCGATATCGACCACCTCCTCTTCCACTCCTGCCCGGCTCTTCAAACTTGTACATACCACCGTACAAGTTCAAGGCTTTTGCGTGGAAATGGATATCTACGGAAGACGGGAGAGGTCTTTGCTGGAGATTGGTGGGGTTCAAGGGAGTACGTAGCTCGAGGGCCGTGTTTTGTCTGTGGATGCTTGTTCTGGGCAACTGCAAGCAGTGTTTTTTTGCACAATGAATAACTTTCATTGGAAATACAACAACCCAGAAGCGTCTTCCTCCGTAACAAACCCGCAAGCAGTGGTTTCGGAGGCTGGGACTGCATGGGGATTCTGGTGTTGTTAAACTGCGTCGGTACTTGGGATTATGAGCCATGGCCGAGCTTGCCAGTTGTCGAGACAGCGAGATGAACTTTCGTACAAGGGGGATTGAAAATAGGGATTACACTAGACACTGCAGTCCACTCTACACTCAGAGAGAGACGAGTAGAAGGGGAGGGGAGAAGTACAGCGTATTTAAGGAAGTATGAAAATGGGCCTTTATAGGCCAACACAAGTATAAATATGGGCCTGGCTCTTTCGCAAATGAAAAAAATGAATATTACTTCTAGATTTTTTTTTAATTTGCGAACTTATATTTCGGAAGACGATAAACCGCCAAAATTTGCTGAAGTAGTTGAAAGAAAACATTCTCTCTCTTCCTCTCTCACTACCCGCGCCTTCACTCAGTTCTACTCACTTTCATTTCTTCCTGAACTTCCGGCGGAGGATTTAGAGTCATCTACGTGTCTTTTGGCGTCAAGAACACCCATAATGAGGCGCAAGATTCGGAAGTCTTCTTTTCATTACTACAAGCAATTGGCGACACCGACCGTTCCTCCTGCCACCAATGATTCCGCACATGCCGGGGCTGGGCCTGGAACCACACGTTCAATCGGGACTGAGGCCGATGGATCTTGCAGTTCCTGCTCGCCCTGCGCCGAGGACGACTGCGACCGAGCCCTGAATGCATGCGAGCGAGGGAACTACACCAAGGCCCTCAAGCTGATGAAGGCGGCGTGCTCTCGACATGAAAATTGTCCTCTGGCTTTACTTGTATACCATATCCATTGCTATGTGTGCTTCAAATTTTCCTCTACTGTTAATGATCTCATCGCTAAGCAGCGCTTGAAGGATGCACTCGGATATGCTCGGAGAGCTGTGGAGCTGTCACCAAACTCCATTTTGATTGCATATTTTTTTGCAAATGTGCTTTTCAAAACAGCAAGTGAAACCAAGGACTTTGATGAAGTTGTGGCAGAGTGCGAGCGTGGGTTGGCCATCAAGAATCCCACTGATCCTGCTGAGGTGAGCCTGCCGGCGTTAAGCGAGTATGACGAAAAGACCGCAGGTGCAGAGGAGAGGATCGAAAAGTTCCGAGATGGGCTCCGCAACCTAATTCAGTGGTCTATGACTTCAGCTTCGTCTTCAATGAACAATTCAATTGTAGAAGATAAGTCTCAGGTCGTTATTGAAGATTCTGTGGTGCGTAGTTTAGTTCAATCCAGGATGTCTTGTGAGATCAACAAGCCGGCTAAGACACTGGAGGAGCGTAGGAAGGAAATTGAAACTAGGGTTTTGGCAGCAAGGCTCTTGCAGCTGCAAAAGTCTGATGAGGTTGGATCATCAGATGAAGGTCGTAGTAAGGGACGAGATGCATCAGGCAGTGGACAGAGGGCACCTGTTGATAGAAGGAAACATGGGAATAAGATCAAATCCCCTTCAGAGAGAGAGAACTTAGTAGTGCGGTCTTATTGGAGTTCACTGAGCAATGAGAAGAAGAAAGCTTGGCTCAGCATCAGGGTTTCTGATCTCAATGCACATTGCCGGTTCTTAAAGGAGAATGTTGCGAGTGAGGTGATTTCGGAGGCCCTGGAGCATGCAGAGGCTCATAAAACCTGGTACTCCTGGATTTGTAGCAAGTGCAAAAAGAAATTTTTTGACGAGAAATCTCATATGCAGCATATCGTGCAGGGCCATTTCGGCAACCTTGCTCCATGTGCAGAATCGATCTTTTCGGAGAGCATAGATGAAGAGTGGGCTAAATTGATTCATAATTGTAGCTGGAAGCCAGTAAATGTATCAGCTGCACTAGAAATGCTTGGGAATGTGAAAACTTGCTCCTTGGGACAGAAAACATATGATTGGGAAGATTCTCCTGGAGATCCTAAGGATTCTTCTATCCAGAAGGATTCTCTTAGCGCCAGCAGTCCCCCTAATGCTGTAGAGAGAAATGATCTTGACAGGAATGGCAATTCTGATAACAATGAACATGAAGATCCTCCGCCAATGGCTTACTCTCCCCCAGATAACTGGCCTTTATGCTATGACCCTGAGCGTGCAAAGCTCCTGGAAAAAATTCATGCATTACTTGAGGAACTTATTGGCCACGATTGTCTTTTGGTGAGTCATATTTATAGGGTCATGCAGATTACTTCAAAGGAACTACGAGGTCTTACCTCTGACTTGCAGCTTCTAAGCCAGGTGACTAACCAGTCACCTATCTACATATGCTTCCTTGGGCCGAGCAAACTTAAGGAAGTCCTGATGGTCTTACAGGAAGTGTCTTATGCTTTTGATCTAGATGGAGATGTTGAGAAAAATATCAGTTCCATTTATAAGGAAAGCATCAGCAAACAATATATGGAATTCAGTGAAAAACTCACTCTTAGCGAGGATGCATCATGTATCATTTTGGATGGAACCTTTCTGTCAATTGAATGCACTTGCAGACCCGTGAGTGCGTCAGCTACACATAATGTAGCTGAACCTAATCCGTGCAAATGTTGTTTTGATACAAATGCATTTTTGTCATGGATATATCCTGGCTCGATCTCCCTCACTGAAGAGTTGGAATCTTGGATGAGGATAAGAGAGAAATTAGAACGACTGCATTCAGAGACTTTTGGAATGCTTGATTTGGCATTTTTCACTCTTCAGACTTTGTGTGACAGAAAGTATGAGCTTATTGGTTATGTAGAAGCATTGTATGCGCTGGAGGAACTCTTTAATGAAGAAATTAAAGGGAAGAACCTTGACAAGATGTTACAAATAAACTTTGAAGCTGTTTTAAGAAAGCGGACAGAAGACCTCATAGGTGATGAACATTATGATGCTTTTAGTTGCAGCAGCTATGAGTTGGAGGCAATAAACAATGTATTAAGAGAGGCAGCTGCCTTCAGATCCAACCTATTTGGAGATGAGGATGCCTATGGCAATCCATCTTCTGACATGAACTCCAGTGAAAACATTGATGGGAGAGAACAGGAATTTCTGCGTCAAATGAATGGCTTCATAGAAGTCACAATGCAAAAACAAGAAGAAGAATCCTTGTTGGAGGTTTGGGTTTTTGTTTTAATCCTGATTACTTGTGAGGGGATTTAATAATATTTTAAAATTTATATCAGGCTTTTAATTCTTTGGTCCTGCAGATCTGCAAAATTGATGCTCGGATAAGGAGAACTGCCCAAATCATTAACATTGCGGAATCTAAAGTTGACATGTATTCAAGGCTTAATTATAGTATTGCACTAGTGCCAATAATCAAGTCATACATGAGGGTCAGTAGTGAGTTTTCTGATCTTTTACCTCCTCCACTTATCATAAGAAATATTATAGTATATATGCACACAATATTTCCTGTTTACTAGACAAACTTGGAGGATCTAGCTGAGAAAGATGCCACTGAAAAGTCTGATGCTGCAAGGGAGGCACTGCTCGCCGAACTTGCTCTTGACTCCAGCAAAGCTGTCAGAGATGGAAATAATTGCCGGAAGAAAGGAAGCAATAAGAAAAAGGGCAAGAAAAGTCACAAAGAGCAGCGAAGAACCAAGGATTCAAAGGTTCATATTCTTTCTGATCTTGTTTTTGTTCCAATTGAATGTCCTCTGAACAGAAAAATGATTCTACTATTTGTTATCTGACACAGGCTAGCAGAATTATTGAACATCTGCATTCTCCCGAGAAGAATGTCCCTGAGTAAGTTTTGTTTCTTGGCGTCATTGTGGTTTCATGGTACATTGCTCTGGTTCAAAATAATATGCTCGCAACTTCTGCTTAATGCAGCTCCTTTACAGTACCTGCTGATGGTAACCTTCCAGACTCTCAGAAAGATTCTTCAATGCCTAATGATGAATTAAAAGAGCAAAAAGAGGAGGTGAGGAGGATGGAGCTTGCAGTTTATGCAAGAAAGATTGATGAAGCTTTAGAGTATCAAAGACGAATTGAAAACGAAGCTAAACAAAGACAGCTCACAGCGCAAGAGAAGAAACTCATTCAAACACATTCGGAAAAGACATCTGATGCATTTTCTGATGTTGCGAGGGATCCTTCAGATGATCACAATAAAACACAACTAAATCCATCTACCCAGGCAAGTTGATGTTGTAAATTCTACTTACCATGTGATTATTAAACTTATGTAAACGAAAGAGAAGATTTTTGCTGTGTTTCTTTCTTCAGTATTACTCGATCAGCGTGAAGTCTTTTTGGAAGTTATTGGCGCTGTTACTAAATTTGCAATATACATTTTTCTGTTGTGCACAGGGAACTGGTGATTCATATGATGTTTTACAAGCTGATCCTGTCCCAATTACTTCTCCCACTATTCTTAAAACAGAAAAATCTGGAATTACTGATCATTATGAATTAGAAAAAGGTTGTTCATTGGTTCACAGCTCTACAAAATTCCAGTTGTGAGCTAGACATGTGGTTAGCTATTCTTTTTTTTTATTTTACTTTTCTAGGTGTGTCCGATGGTGGGTTTCCACATGATACTTCCATTTCCTCTGTTCGGAAAACTAGAAGGAGAAGGAGGCGGCGAAAAGGTTCCCCCAAATTGATAGAAGGAAATTCACAACTGTCCTCTCATTCCGGAAAGGAAAATGCTGGAGCCTGGAGTAATGAAGGTCTATCTCAAGACAACACTTATCAAAGTGGTAATGTTTCCTCTGTATTGATTTTATGTGACTTTTTAGCTTCTTTTAAAAAACTTTTGGGTTAAGAAATAGTTATTTATATAACAAGAAGCATTCAAAGACTCTAGTTAATTGAAATTCTCAGGACATAGGAAACTGAACAAAAATCCAGAATAGAAATTCTCATGTCCTAATCATTTCTATCTGATATATATGTCTTGAATATTTTGCTCAGTCTAAGCTAATTTTTAATCTAGAACAGGTTTATGTGAAGCACCCATAAAAATCCAGAATAGAGTATCTGCCTTTATCTGGGTTTCACTGACATTTTAATAGTGCTTCCTTTTTACGATGACGCTCAATATACATATATATGACACTTTTCCAGTTGATAGCAGCATAAAGATATTTCTTTTTTTCAAATTAGTTGATCCTCTTTTGGAAGACTACTTCAGCACAAAGAAGTTGAAGGAGTTACATGAAGGCAAAGATGATGAAAAGTTTCAAGCTGAAGAAATAGAAGCTGTGCAGAAAAGCCTTGGTAAACATTCTCATGTGTGAATTTGAATTGATTTATTGATTTTTCTTCAGTGTTGTTATTCATCAGTGAAAAGTGATGCTTTCTGGAAAGTTTTTAAATCAAAATAAACTAGAGTCAACTATGATGCTCAAACTCATAAGGGTCTTTCTCATTGCAATTTTAACTGCTAATTTGTTACTGATCACATTCATTTTTCATCAGAGTATACACTAGCTGTTTCTACCAGCATAAACATATCTTGTTCCAGGAACATTTCACTCACATGAACAAATGTCATCACTGGCATGTGCTGTACAAGAAACAGCCGAGGTTGCAAAAGATGCAGGTTCTACAAACTGTAAGCCTGCATCTGCTACAACAGATGGATCTAATGCAGTTGGTGTTGGATTGCAGAATAAAATTGGCGATTATAATTGCTTTCTAAATGTGATCCTACAGGTATACATGATAATGCACATGTTTTCATCTATAATAAAATTGAACTACTGCCTTGAAAATTTCCGGTTTGCTTATCTCCCTTCCTTTGTCATTTTCCCATGTAATCAGTCTTTGTGGCATTTGAGATACTTCCGTGAAGAATTCCTTGAGAGGTCAACAACATATCATGCCCATGTTGGGGATCCCTGTGCCATATGTGCTTTGATTGAAGTTTTCCATGAATTGAGTTCAGCTGCTGATGATACTGGAAATGAAGCAGTAGCCCCAACTTCTTTGAGGATAGCTTTAAGTAATCTTTATCCAGACAGTAATTTCTTCCAGAAGGTAACCTCATTTTATGTTCCACTTTTCACACGTCTCCTTGGAGGAAGTAGATGTTTAATTTCCTTTGAACAGCTTTTGATACGATATTGATATCAACAGGGCCAGATGAATGATGCTTCTGAAGTATTGGGGGTGATCTTTGATCACCTTCACCAATCATTTACGCAGCCTTTGGGTACCTCTGGTGATGAATCAGTTGAAAGTAGTGCAGAAGGTAGTTATGATTGTAAAGACAGCAATGCATGCCTTGTGCATTCCCTTTTTGGAATGTACATTTCAGAGAAAATGATTTGTGGTTGTGGATTGGTATCGAGATGTCTGGAGTACACATCTTTCTTTCATAATATCAATGCATATTCCCTCAGGACAACAAAGGTGTGAATTCTGAAATGTGTGATTCACTTTCGTGCATGAAATAATGTATTTTTTCCTATCATGTCTTTTTCTGGTATTAATAACATTTTCTCCCCCGAACAGAAGTTGATGCCCACAGACTGCTCCTTGGACTATCTTATTGATCTTGTTTGGAGGAGTGATCAGCGAGTATGTGATCCAGAAAGCGGTGGCTGTGGACAGCTCAACCATATCCATCACTTCCTCTCCAGCCGACCCCAGGTTTTCATTGCAGGTGATTGGTTCACCACTTAAAATGGTGCTCTGCTTTCCTACTCCATCCCCCATGCTATTGAAGATGAATGCTCAATCATGTAGAACTAATATCTCTATGTTTCATTCCATAAAAAAAATCTCTGTTGCAGTTATTGGTTGGGTGAAAATAGATGAGAGTGCTGAAGATATTGCAGCAACATTAGCAACCCTCAGCACTGAGATAGATATGAGTGTCTTTTATTGTGGTCTGGACCCTAAGCAAATTCATAGCTTGGTTTCCGTGGTGAGTAGACCATCTACTAAAATATAGGGAGATATTTATTAGTTTAATGTTAAAACTATAATCCATTGAGTAATGTTTATGTGCTGCTTTCTTCTATGTTACTTATTACATGTTTTCTCCTCTCCTCTCCATGCTAACTCAAATATATTATCATCAATTGTGATGCCCGGTTTCCTCTTCTCGGATAAATATCTTAAATTTTGAGTTGGGGTGTTTATGATGGAATCTCCTTTGTTATGCATTTTCTGGCACGTGGACCAGCATTTTTTTTATGTAAGAATTCCTTCATCAGATTCCCCGTTCTCCTCGCTGTACAGGTTTGCTATGTTGGACTACACTATTGCTGCTTTGCTTATAATCATGAAATTGACCAATGGATCATGTATGATGATACAAACGTGAAAGTGAGTTACCTTCTTTTCCAATTTGTTTTCTATAGGTTCTTTTCTTATGAGATTTTGTGTTCAAAGGATTGAAATTCATGTTCCTATTTGTAGGTGATTGGTAGCTGGACAGATCTTCTTAATATGTGCGAGGGAGGGCGCATGCAACCTCAGCTCTTATTCTTTGAAGCTGTGAAATAGATCGGCTTTGCTGGTGTTTGATCAACTGTCCTTCCATTGCGGATTCAACCTCATCATTCTTGAAATTGGATTCCACTGTCTTTCCCTTAGCCCTGGCCCATGTAGTCAGTCCAGACACGCAAAAGAAAATTCCTTGTTGGAGAAGAACCACCCTCCCCCCAGTCTAATATGGGACTATGCAGTAATGGTGATGATTTTTTTAGTCATTAATACAGTACGGAGACATTTCTTTCACAGTGCTCATACTAGAAGACTAGGAGATAACACCTTGGCAAAAACCATTGATGATTTTTTTAGTCATTAATACAATAGATGAGAAAGCAGAGAGTATGGCTTGAACAAACCACCAGTACCGCACATGGAACCCAATGTAGCTTTTGCATCATCTTATCACATATGGTGGCAAATGGATTATTTGATCATGCACAAGTGTGGTAATGCATGAACTGCAGTCTTCTTTTCAAGGTCAAATATTTTGTGAAAATTGAGAAATGTAACCGTCAACTTCGAGGATAGAAGCCATATACGTGGCCCAAGAGAATCGGGCTAGGAAAATTTCAAAAAACAGAAAGGACTCCCACATAATCCGGGTAAACAATTTCATACACTTATATTCTCCTTCTTCAGCATGCCTGCTTGCTGCTGCTCCTCCTCCTTTTCCTTCCTTTCTTCCTTCCTTCCTCCTCCAGATTTCCTGTTTTACTGAGTTTCTCTCTCTCTCTCCCCCCCTCTGCAAAATCATCATCCCACATTTCAGTTATCAACACACGATTTACATCACTTCTCATCACATAACAAGGAAAATCCATAACTACCTGATCAGTTCCAGTTTCCATTTGGATCCTCCCCTCCCTTCTAAATAACTGTTAACTCGGTTTTTGGAGGAAACTGATGATCGGCTGATAAGATAGACATAGATTGATGACGCTGAAGGGAGGGACAAGTAATGCTTGCGCTGCGTGCAAGTACCAGAGGAGGAAGTGCACACCCGAGTGTCAGCTGGCACCTTTCTTCCCTGCCGACAAGCCCGAGACATTCAAGAACGCTCACCGGCTTTTCGGTGTCAAGAACATTGTCGGCATCCTCAAGACGCTCCCGGACCCGATCCAGAGGTCTGAGGCCATGACATCCATAATTTTCCAGTCCAACGTCCGTCAGGTATACCCTGTCCATGGCTGCTGCCAGCTCATCGACAATTATTGCTCCCAGATCCGCCTCGTCGAGGAAGAGCTCCACGCAGTCTACTCGCAGCTCGATTTTTTCCGCGCTCAACAGCATAGTCAGGTCTGGGAATTTAAGACTCGCATCTCACTAATAACGTGCTACCTTGTCATCTCATTGAATTGTCGCACCATAAGAGAGACAACATGTCTCTTTGTGTTTTATTTTTCATAAATTCTCTTGATGCTTTAGTTGATGCAGTAGCATGGCCATGTTCTTCTTTTTTGTTGATTGAGTAAGCAATTTCAGTACAATCTGACAATCCGACTTTAAATTTTCCTATTTTTTCCCCTGTCTGTCTCTCTCCCTCTCTCTTTCCCTGTTTGGATATGTATCACAAAGGCACCGAGCTCAGTTCCGTCTCAGCTGGATCTCGGGATGGCTCCACCGAGTAACGGGAATCCTCTTCCACTCTATCAATCAAATGCGTCTCCTCAACAGGTTCTTCCTTTGGCTGCCATGCCACAGCAGCACCAGCATCAGTCCTATTCTGGTGGCATCCTCCTCTCTGCCAACAATATTGAGAGGCCTCATTTTGCTGACCTTGACCCCAAGGAAACTGCCCAGAATCCTTCCTTTTGGATCCAGAGTTCCTATACTAGCACGAACACAAACAGCAGCAACAACAACAGCAATGGCTGCCCCACCATCCAACCTCAGCTGCCCGGCCCCATCACTGCCTCTCAGACACAGTTGGCTATGCAAGGAATCATTCATGACTACGAGGACATGCACCCCTTCTTCGAATCCATTGATGACAGGCAGTCTTACATTGGATCCAAGGAGGCATCTGAGTCCAGGTAAGCACTAGTTCTAGATTTTCATATAGTAAAAAAAACCCAGTTTCCCACCTCTTTTTGTTGTTGGTAACTGTATTATGAGCCAAATGCTGAATCATGCTTGAGACATACACTGGTCGAGCCACTGAAAAGAGCTTGGTGACAGGTACTCTATCCCATAAACCTACAGCATTTTTTGATGTCCTGAAATAGGTTTTTTGTCTGTGCTCAGCTCCGCGACGTCGTTGAAGGATATCGCACAGTCAAAGGAGAATGTTGCAGAAAATGAGCTGAAGAATGCAGCTGCTTGCTTCAGCCTTACCAGCGTCAACTGAACTGACGACTGACTGATACGGGAGCGGAGCACACGGGATCGGTCACCTCTTTAAATCTCTTTTGATAATTAAATGTCAGCATCGCATCAGTATGATTAATGAATCAAAGTCCATGCTTTCGATAATTGGTCGTCACGTCACCTCGGTATGGTTGCAATTCATACATATGAACCATGATATGATTTGTTTTCTATAGAGTCAGGTAAGACAAGATAACTATACAAGGAAAGATACAGCGTCATACCCTTGTTGTCATTCCAATTCCATGATCCAAGTAACCTAGTATTATTATAAGAGCCACTTGTGCACTTGTGGTAGGGGCACTTGTGGTAGATAGAGTATAGCCAATGAAATGAAAAGGAACACTTGATCTCTTCTCACAACCGTTGCGTTGCACAGACCCAAGCTGTGTTTGGTCCCAGATACTCATCGGGCATTTCTTCTCCTACCCATGTATCCAGCATTTGAAAATACACGTGCAGCAGGACATCATTTGTTGATATCCTATGCATTCCATTCCAAGATATCCTCTCCGCCCATGGTATCTAGAATCATGAAATGACACTCTTTCCTACTAGTTCAGTGCAGTCGTCAGCTAAGATTAAGTTGGGGGAGTTGGAGCTTTGGGACACTTTGGAGTTTTCTTTCCGTAGTGTATGTGCAGATACTAGTTGGAGTAGATGTTGCATTAGTTTTTGATGGGAAGCCTTCTTCACTTGTTGAAGAGGTGAGAGCAGGAATTATGATGCCACTTAACACTCCAATGGACAGTCAGTTGAATCATGTTCAGGATTATTTGATTACCTGCTCTCAAAGTTCGGTCTAATAAGGAAATGGAGAATTTTTTTTTTATGTATTATTTATTACTTTTTTTATGCCTCATCTTTGTACCCTTGTCATTCAGCTTCCGGTCACTATCACTAGGTCACCCTCTTCAACGCCAAAAGCCCAAGGTGTTGATGACTCTTAAACGGGCATCTTAGAAGACATGAAAGCACCGTGTGCCTTGGATGGCTAAATCAATCATTCAATCAATCAAGTCCCAATTTTTCTTCTTTTTCGAGATTCTCAGGTAGCGCTACAGCAAAAGTTGGAAGCCACTGCTTCTATTTGCTAGCTTCTGGCCTGGTCAGTGCTGGTAATCTTGTCATGTGCATTGTTTTGTACGGATTCTTCTCCACTTATTTTTATAGAGATCTAATTGCAATTGGGTGATCGATATTTGCAGTGCCACAATTTTTAATCCCATGGAGTCAGATTTCGGTTCCGTCCATACACAAACATTGACTTTGGAAGACATGTGAAGCAGAGGTCATTACTGACCCAGACCAGGGCACTGAACTATGAATAATGCACCACCTCGGAAACTAAATTTAAAAAAAAAAAGCTTTCTTTCTTGCTTTTTGCTGGCAATGGCTGGGTGGCGTCGCTTTCCCTCTCAATTTCGCCAACCCATTCTGTGGCTCACTTTTATTGTACATGTTCTATCCATGCCCACCCACCCACCCACCCCTGCAGTAGAAGGAGAAACCGGTGGCCTGCCACGTGTAAGTCTCATCTACCTTTTTGTTATGGCCAAAAGTCTTACCTATGTGTCTTGTCTACGACTGGGTAATCAACAAGGGAGAGATCAAGTTTTCATATTTAGCACATCTATAGTCAGCGATGTTTTTTTCCTCTATGTATTCCAGCAATGTGAAAGATCATATAAAGTCAAACTGTGTAGACTGCGTCCGTCTTTATTTAATCAATAGCGTCTGGTTTTATCCTTCTCCTCTCCATTTTTCCATCTCTCTTCCCGACGCCAGCTGGGGAAGTAAGGAGATTGCAATGAGATACCTGATTGGAGCTGATCTACGAGCTATTTGTGTTTTTGTCTCTTAGGGAGGGATAGACAAGATAGAAATTATTTTCTGTTGGTGTTGTGATCAGTCATGATAGTCTGAACTGTCAAATCGCCCAAGATCTTTCTCGTCTGCAAGTGAGTGTTCGTCTTGTGAAATACTGTGATGGGTGGTCGTCCTGTTCCTGTTCTTACAACAACGTTGGTTATCCTGTTCCTAAGCCTTCTCAGTCTCTCTGCTTCTGAGCCTCTATGCACTGATTCAAGTGAGTTTTCCTTTTTAGCTCCTCTTACCTGCCCTAGAATTTTGTACATTTCCGATTTCTGGTTCATTTTTGTACCCACTTACCTGCCCTAGGATTTTGTAGGAGCGCCCTTTAATCTTACTACACCCTTGACATTCTGTCCCTACAATGGAACATCCTGCTGCAACTCCACACAGGATGTGCAGTTGCAGAAGCTGTTTCAAGCTATGAATGTCTCTGATTCCCCCTGTGCATCTATCATCAAGTCAATACTATGTGCGGTAATGTTTCATATTCATCATTTGAGTTTTAAACCTTGTAATCGTGTATTCTATCCAATGGATCTTTTCATAGGTCTTGCTAATTTTGATGTAACTCTTCATCTTTCTTCATTATTATCCTGCTAACTTCTTAAGAAGCACGAGTCGCTATTTCCCCCTTTGTAGAAGAAATTAGTTGGCTACAACTAACTCTAGCTGAGTCCATCATCGTGATGTCTCAATCTTAAGGGACTGAAAAGCTGAGCATCCTGCAACTGCTATTACTAAGATAGATTTGGAGGGAATACTATAATTCTCTGTTGCCTGTAAACCAATCATCTCAGTCATCTAATGTTTCATGATGAATTTGATTTGTCAGTCTTTGCTAATATTAAATTTCTTAATGACAGAGATGTGATCAATTCTCCGCAGAGCTATTTACCGTTGGTACCACACCTAGACTAGTTCCCGTTCTCTGCAACTCCACAGTTTCGGCAAATTCATCTCAATCTTCCCAAGCACAGGATGATTATTGCTCTAAAGTATGGGACACTTGCCAAAATGTCTCCATATATAATTCACCCTTTGCACAAACCCAAGCAAAGCTTCAGGTCGACTCAAACTTCACCAAACTGGCTGACTTGTACAAGGAAAAAACTGACTTCTGTAATGCACTTGGTGGAGCTTCCAGCACTGACGCAGTATGCTACGATGGAGTTCCTGTGATGCTAAATTCCACTGTAGTCCCAAGCCCACCAAGTGGACTATGTCTTGAGAGAATTGGAAATGGATCTTATCTCAATATGGTTGCCCATCCAGATGGCTCAAATCGAGCTTTCTTTTCCAATCAAGAGGGATATATTTTCCTTGCTACGATTCCTGATATGGGGTCAGGGAAGACAATGGACTTGGATGAGTCAAATCCATTCCTGGACCTGACGGATGAGGTTCATTCTGATATCGAGTTCGGGTTGATGGGAATTGCTTTTCATCCAAACTTCATTCAGAATGGTCGCCTTTTTGCCTCATTCAACTGTGATAAGTCAGAGTGGCCTGGTTGCACTGGAAGATGTTCATGTAATTCAGATGTCAATTGTGATCCTTCCAAGCTTCCGTCAGACATGAAGACTGCACCGTGTCAGTTTCAAAGTGTTGTTGCAGAGTATTCTACTAATTCATCTGGTTCAGATCCCTCAACAGTAAGTACACATCTAATATTGATTGTGTTTTGTTCTATGAGTCTCATCCTCTTGGTTGGGGATATTTTTTCATCCATATAATCTGATCTTTAGAATGACAAGATAATTTAGTAAGAATTATTTTAGTCTTCAAAGAATTTTTTTTTAATGAAAATATAGATAGTCTTGAGCTCTTACAGTGGGAAGGTAGAATCAAAGAAGTTTTCCACCTCAGAAACTTCTCGGGGAAGAGAAAAAAGATTTGAGTTTTTCATAGTTCAATTTTAAAATAAGATTTCACAAATAAGACCGAAGTAAAACACTGTTTCCTGTGTTTCATCAAAAACATGTTCAGAAAGAGCAATCAATGTTCATCAATAAAAGAAGAAAGAAAATTGGCACTACTCTTCTGTGCCATATTGTCATCTAATTTGGAGGATGAATAGCAATTTTCTTTTCTGGTTTTTCTAGGCAACAAGTGCAAAGCCAACAGAAGTCAGAAGGATCTTTACAATGGGCCTTCCATTCACATCTCATCATGCAGGGCAGATCCTCTTCGGACCTACAGATGGGTACTTGTATTTCATGATGGGTGATGGTGGTGGAACGAGTGGTGATCCCTACAATTTCTCGCAGAACACGAAATCGTTGCTTGGAAAGATAATGAGACTTGATGTGGATAACATTCCTAGTGAGTCCTCAGTTGTTCAACATTTTAACTATTCCTCATAATGGCCATCTGAAGCAGAATATCTGCTGTTTTGCTTTGAGATAATTTCTGATGCATTTGCTCTATGATTCCAACTAGGTGTTGAAGAAATTAACAAACTTGGTCTCTGGGGAAACTATTCTGTACCAAAAGACAATCCATTTGTTGCAGATGCATCATTTCAGCCTGAGATTTATGCTCTGGGGATGAGAAATCCTTGGCGCTGCAGCTTTGATTCAGTTAGGCCTACCTACTTTATATGCGCAGATGTTGGGCAGGTCTGAGTTATTCCTTGGTTTTACTATTTCACGGCTTTGTTACATTTATCAATATCTCACTTCATTCACTTAGCAGCCCTCTCTGGTCATTTGCGTCAAGAGCATTATGAACTGCATCATTACCCATTGTGTGTCCGAGATACTCCGGATGATGAAACAGATTCTGCTAAATGAACTGGTCTATATGATTTTTGAAAATAGTGCTTGGATTGTACATTTTTATTGTCCATAAAACTGAGGGAAAGATAGCAAAAGTGCTGGTTCTCTTGCACATAACAAGTTATGCTTACTGTTGCCTTCCTTCTTGCCAAGTACTTATTTGAATCTTAAGTGTTTCTCTCAATTCAACAAAACTTACCGACAGGATCAATATGAGGAAGTGGATCTAATCACCAAAGGGGGAAACTATGGATGGCGTATCTTTGAGGGTCCTGAACGTTTTGCTTCACCAACTTCTGCAACGAATTCATCTGTAAATTCATCAGACTTTATATTTCCAATAATGGGTTACACCCACTCTCAGGTAAATAAGGTCCTTGGATCTGCATCAATTACCGGGGGATACTTCTATCGATCTCAGACTGATCCGTGCATGTATGGCAGGTTAGTTGTGTTTTACTTCCTCTTCAAGTTTGTTCACCAAACGTGTGCCAGAAGCTTCTCTATTTTACACAAGAGAATCTGGAATTAGAGATAACTATGTGGTAAATTCACATTAATAATCATGAATTTTCAGGTACTTGTTTGGAGATTTGTATGCAGGAGCCATATGGGCAGGCATAGAACACCCTGAAGATAGTGGAAATTATACTAGCGATCAGATACCCTTCAGATGTGCAAAAGATTCTCCGATAAAATGTGATACGCAGGGAAGTTTTCTCCCTTCCTTAGGGTACATTTTCTCTTTCGGTGAGGACAACAAGAAAGATGTCTATATCCTTGCCAAATCAGGAGTCTACAGAGTCGTCCGTCCAAGCCGTTGCAGCTACACCTGCTCCAAGGAGAATCTGACTGATATTGCGAGTCCAAGCCCAACCCCTTCTTCCCAAGCTTACAGCATGACCCAAGGATCTAACAGTTTGGTGTTCATTGCTACCACGCTGTGGTTTGCTCTCCTTCTTCTAGGCCAGCTCTAGTTACCAGTTGTGATGTGTTGAGATTGTGCTGTAATATTAGTTAGCCGTTCATATTGTAGCGACTTCATTTCCGTGCTTCCCAATTTTGACGGTTTTAACAATTATCATGTGTGCATGTCCTGAGAATGCTAGAACATTGAAATCTTCTTGAATCACAATATGGATCATCTGTAACGGGGTTTCTTTCCTCTGTTCTGTTAATCTACCATTAGCTAGAGCTTATGAAATTGGTCATAGTTGTCCATAATGTGGTTTACTGCAATTAATTCAAAACAGGAGTTCCAAGAAGATTTGCAGTGACATTGATCAAATGAAGAGCAGTCAGTACAAGCTAAACTCATTAGGTGAATAGTTTATTGTATAATTAAAAAAAATTAAGATTAAAAGTTTTAAATAAATCTAAAAAGGCCTAATTGTGAGCCTATTTAATTTAATGGGCTAATGTGACACTGGCCCATTTTTAACGGCTGATATCAACGGACACGATTATACGTCCTCATCTTCCACACAACAGATAGTGACCGTTGGATGTATCGCCGATCAATGGACTAGACAAAAGCCCCGGGGTCCCTTGCGACGGAGGTATACGTGACTCCTACCATGGTGGCGATTTCTCTGTACCGAGGGAACCTCCATCGCGTGCCGGACGTCCCTCGGCGATGGCTTATGCCAGACCACACCATCTCCAAGAAGGACTTCAGGTGCCTTCTCCGGCGTCGCTCTCTGGCCCTCCCCCGTAGCGTTCCCGCCACCACATCCAACCCTATCCCTCCCAAGGCGTCCAATTCAGGCACGGCAGTGGAAGGCGCGAACTGCGCCGGGCCGTCGGTTAAGCGTGAATTGGACAATCCAGTTTCCGTTGACTGCACAGGAGGGGCTTCGAAAGGAATCGTGCATGCGAAAGTGAAGGAGGAGGCTGAATGTCATAGAGGATTAAGCGGGGGGGAATGTTTGGAGAAAAAGGCTGGTGGTGTAAACGGAGCACCGTGTAAGGACCCTGTCTCCGTCGATTGCAGAGTAGCAGCTCATGTTCTGGCTCCTGAGAAGACCGATGAGCGTGCGAAAAATCCAGAGGTGCGTATATTGCTTGTGCTGCAGTCTTCTATAGTTCTAAATTTTATAGGAAGATCGTATTGAATAATTGTGAAGCTTAGACATATTGAAGCTATCACGGAGGATTGCGTTTTTTTTTTGCCTAACCATCATGGAGGATTGTTCGATAATTTGAAGGTGATAATTTTTTCTGCATAGTGGGTTACCGATGGTGAAAATTCACTCTTCTTGAGATGCTATAGAAGCTAGAATATTTATTTCCTCCCTTCTCTGTTTAGTTCCTCGAGGCATTGATATCTGATTGGATATGTTCATATTTTAAGATAGCATATACATAGGCTGCTTCAACTCTTGGTTGCCCGTGTTGTTTCTTTCTAGCCTGTGGAAAAAGCTGGCGTTCCCAATGACAAGGGGAAATGGAAGAAGGAGGTGGAGGAGAAGTTGCAAGTTTTGAACGCAAAGAAGCATAATCTAGTACTGGTCTTGAAGCAGGTGAGATGGACGATGGTATTTTTATGTTATATGGATGTGATGGTTATCACCTATTGACTTAATGTTTGAAAGACATTTACCCATGTAGAAGTTTTCATTTATCAGATATTGAATACTGAAGAAGAGTTGAGGAGGCAAAATCCCGGGCAAGGGATGGCCATTAGACCATCAGTACCACTTCAAGTGGATGTCACCAATGACTCTGGGTCTATGTATAGGCACCCTACTCCTAGGACAGGTTCCGAAAGAAATCATGCTACTGATGTGGAAGGAGGTGGAGCAGAAGATTCCTTGAATCATAACATTCAATCTCGACCATTTCTCCGCGTGAGCAGTACATCACCATCTCCTGATTCGCAGTTGAGAAGGCCTGCACTTTCCCAGGTCAATGTGTATGCATATTCTTGTTAAGCTGTTCTGTTTATATTTATGCAAAAATAAAGTGTAGCTCTCTGAAACTTACCACTAAACTTTGAAAATGCATTTGAGTACCAGATGTTGGAAAGCTAATGGCTGTGGCAGATACTCTCTTTGCTGTCATTGGAAACCTTTTGTTCGACAATGCCGTTGTTGTTGGCTTCAATGAGTCTTAAACTAATATTTGGACTGAGGGGTTGATAGGGGGAGAATATTGCCAGGGGATTTTGTGATGCCCATTTGTTAAATAATAGGAGGGTAGCATAAGGTTGCTGAGGGAAAAGTGCATCTTTCATTTTCCCTTCTAGTAATTTCACACTTTACCACCATGCCAGTATCTTGCATTTGTGGCAGATGACCTTTTTTCGCATGGTGAGTAGTACCCTATTAGTTGATGAAAAGCGATTGAATTCATACCTTTTTTTCTGCCAGTGTTTTAGATGCCTTTTGTTCCCCATTCAGTCAGTATCCTGAAAGGCCTTCCAAGGTTTCGACACCAGCTTTGTGTATTAACTTATTTCCAGTGGCAGCACTACCATCAGAGGAGGTACAAATCTAAAATTCGAGGTGGTATTTCTCTATGCAGGTGCCTCACAACTCTCGAACAAGTATAGTTGTCAGTGGGAGTCCATCACGCTTTGCTCCCCAGGGCCATTCTCCTCACCTTACCGGAGTGTCTCTGTCAGGAACAAACTATGCTACCTCTTCTCCCTCTCCTGCTGCATCTGGGGGCACTTCAGCTTTCAAAGATGCACGACAGCCCAGTCCATGGAACTAAAACAATGGTCTAAGGCTTGTTTACTTTAAGTAGAAATGATGCCGTAATGTTGTTGTTCGACTCCTGAACTCTTTATGTAACACGAAGACATGTAAATTTGTAAAATAGAAGCTTTCATTACTAACTCTTCTATAGGGAATTAATTTCCCGTCATATAAATGGAAAACTTATTGAGTGTAGACGGATTGGATCTTCAATGTATCTATCCCCTCCAGTCATGTGACTGCTATTATATTTCATGTTTATCAGCTTCCCAGAGTCTCCACTCTCCACCGGTATGAAATATCTGAGCTATTCTGGATCTTTGTGGAGGAGTTCATGAGATAAGGCCTTCATTAGATTGAGCTGAGTTGTTGGCGTTAACTGGCGGACTTTCCTTAGTCCTTCTTGTTGGGTAGGCATTGATGCATTGCATCCTCCTATTCCTATGATTCCCTGCTTCTGCTGTGAACCCAATTCCCTCTACCAGAGATCATGTTGTGTTCAGCTCAGATGATGTCCTTCTTCACGGAATCGATGATGAGTTCTGATTTAGTGGATCAAGCTTTATTCATCAAGGGGATGTAGCTCAGATGGTAGAGCGCTCGCTTAGCATGCGAGAGGTACGGGGATCGATACCCCGCATCTCCAGATTTAGATTGTCCGTGATTATGTTTAAATATTTCTTTTTCTTCTTCATCAAAGAAAGCTCCATGAAGCTCATCTATCTGGATGAGCAAATCACAATTATTTTACTAATTCCCATACTATCAATAACTTCATTGAACATCTTCCCATGAAGTCTCACGTACACAGAAAAACATTATGATACTGATACAGGACCATCAGTTGGAGGCAGTGTCCATCCACAAACAAAGGAAACAGACAGTTGAGATGGATCAACTGCAATTGCATCAATCAGCCTCCTGCAGCCCCCCTAGAATGACCGAGCCCACAAACAAACCAGCAGCCCCCACGGTAAGCGCTCCTGCCACCAGTGCCTGCACCACCAATAGCCCGGTATTGTCATCTGGGATCAGCACCACAGCAACAATGGCTGCCACTAGGCTTGGCAGGGCAGCTGAGGCCAGCACGGATGGAGAGGTTCCTGCCACCTTCTCCAGCAGGCTCAGCAGGCCCAGTTCCTCTGCCTTGGAGAATACGCCGAGCTTCTCTATCGACGATAGGGTGAATCCCAAGTCTTCAGCCTTGGAGAGGAGCCCGGCTTTCTCCACGTTGCTGAGGACTTTCCGCTTCTCGAGCTTCTTGAACACATCCACTTCGACTTCTTCACTCCCCTCATAGAAGATCCCCGCCCCGAACCATTGCTTCTGCCACTTCTCATCGTACTTGTTCACCTGCACGCCAGCATAGACCAGCTTATGGGTTCTACTTGCCAACCCTCGAAAAGATAGTGAGTTAAAAAAAAAACATCATGTGATATGGAGCTGAAAATGTATCATTCACGTGATCCGACAGTTTGAGATCGAGTAGTTCAGGTACTGAATTTTATAACAATTTCACGAAAGGTCATTATGGGTTCACCGCAATTACTATATCCAAGCACAGAAATGGTGCCAAAGATTGGAAAATTTTCACCTTTCCTGTTGTAAATTCCTGGAAATCGAAGCGAGAGAGGAGGTGTGGAAGGAAAAGGTACCTTCTTTTGGGGTGACATGGCGACGACGGTGGAGGGCCTCCTGGCAGGGAGCGAGCGGGAGCGATTAGAGAAAGGCGCAGAAGAGAACGAGAACCTTCTAGTTCCCGGGATAAAAGCAGCTGGAGACGGAGACGGAGACGACGACGGAGCAGCTACCGCCATTGAAATTCTTGGCTTGCAGCAAGAGCAAGAGGCCGACAGATTCGTACTGGCACGTAGGATCAATGGGAGACCAGAAACTTGGTTTACACTCCTGCAATCTCCTGACGAGGCATCCCATCTACCAATCGAATCAGAGATAGCTCTATCCACAAATTCCTCAGTCCTAAATGTATGGATAAAAGTTAAAAATTTTCTAATTTAATATCTTCTAAATTAATCGAATTAAATTAGTCAAATTGAATCATTGCTATTAGCAATCATTCATTCGTCTTTTCCCTTTCAACATGTGTGGATAGACTTCCATTGTTGTATCAAGGTGGGAGTGGAATTCATCATCCCCACCCCCGCCCACCTAACTGCAAATGTGATACCTGCAAAATGTTTTATTTTGCACGATGAATTTTGTGATGAATTCTTCAAAAATATCTAAAGAAAAATCCCCTTGGGACATTTTGACTCTATATCACCTTTAAATGAAATCCAAAGATACTTCAAGACATGCCTAGGTGTTAGCTTGCTGGCCCTACCTTCATTTGCCATGGCTGCGTGTTTTCTCTTCTGCTGAAATTTCTGAAATTCTCGTATTCTCCTCTTCAAGCCAAGAATTCCATCGCCGAGCTTCGAAAAATACTGATTTATTTAGGAAAACCATGGTCCCCACTCGTTGCTTCCTGCTTATTTGCTCTGTTAATCTTTAAATTAGTGATCTTGTAGATTTTTGGGGAGTGTTAGATCCGATTGCTTGTCAAAGAAATGGATAATTCGTGAAACCCACCTGCGAATTTACAGTCTAGAATGAAAAAAGGTGGGAACTGAGTACCCAATTGTCGGTTTCATCTAAACTTGTAGCTGTACCTTGGGGCGCGTTAGAGACAACTTTGGGATATCGATTTTTCTTGTTAGGAAATCCGTATGCAGTGTGTCGCTGTTGAACTTCCGTGCAATTTCTTGAAAAAGAAAAGAACCGTGCTGTGGGTCAATACATTCATTTGCCATGGATTTGTTTTTTTCTTGTTTTTATTCCAGTGTAAATTCTCAGAGTTTGTAGGGCTTGCAGCTCATGTACTCAATTCAGATACTTTTCCATGCTAATTCATTGTAGAAGAAGCATAACTTGGTTTGTTGTTGACCTTTCTTCATTAATTTTGTCACACTTTGAACCTTAGAATATATCGCATATCTACTAGCAATATTAATAATTTACCATGGAAGTTTTAAAGAACAAAGATTCCAACTTGGATGATTGATCTGTAGGTCTCTCTTCTTGTCCAAGCTTTGCTAAATATACTGATAGTACCTTCAGGCAACTGGTTTTGAAATGCTCATCATGTCCATATTATATGCTTGTTTTCCGAGTCTTTCCTATATTTGTGTTCTTTTGATGATTACGCTACTAGTTGGGGGAAGCAAGGTTGCACAGTGGATTGAATGTGGGCGGGGTTGTAGGCTGTATCCAAGTTGACCAATCCACGGTTGTTATCAAGGAGACGTTTGGGAAGTTTGATGAAGTGCTGGAACCTGGTTGCCACTGCCTGCCTTGGTTTTTTGGGAGCCAGTTAGCAGGACATCTCAGTCTCCGATTGCAGCAGCTGGACTTTAAATGTGAAACCAAGACCAAGGTTCTCTACACTCTTTAACTTCACCAAAAGATGATTACTATGCTGCAAGTTTCCTTCATGTTTCAACAAGTAATGAGCCTTATTTGTTCTTTCTGGTGCAAACTAAAAAGTGTAACTGGTTTTTTGGATTTACTATTATATACAGGATAATGTCTCTGTGAATGTTGTTGCATCTATCCAATACCGTGCCCTTGCAGAAAAGGCAAACGATGCTTTTTATGAACTCAGCAACACTAAGGGTCAAATCCAGGCTTATGTATTTGATGGTATCATCTAAAATTGTGCTCTTAATTTTTTCTGCTCTGGTTCTTGGCTATATTAATGGGATCTATATCTTATATGTGTAACTAATAGTGATCAGAGCTAGTGTGCCACGGCTTAATCTGGATGATGCTTTTGAGCAGAAGAATGAAATTGCCAGAGCAGTGGAAGACGAACTTGAGAAGGTGAGTATGACTAGAAGAGTATTTCATTAGTCTTGTGGATTAACACAAACTTATCCTGACTGTAAAGTTTTCAATGTCCACATTGGTAGGCTATGTCTGCCTATGGATATGAAATAGTGCAAACTCTGATTGTTGATATTGAGCCTGATGAACGTGTTAAACGAGCTATGAACGAAATCAATGCTGGTTAGTGTTCTTGTACTATGAAAGTGGATGGTGGTTGGTTGCTGGTGGCTTGCCAAAACCATTTTCTTTGCTTACTCTTCCTAAGGCACAGTCTCTTACCTTTGCTCAGCTGCAAGGCTCAGAGTAGCAGCAAATGAAAAGGCCGAAGCGGAGAAGATACTCCAGATGAAGAAGGCCGAAGGTGAAGCAGAAGCCAAGTATCTTGCAGGGCTTGGTATCGCTCGACAACGTCAGGCAATTGTGGACAGCCTGAGGGACAGCGTCCTTGGATTCTCGTAGAGTGTCCCAGGGACTACTGCAAAGGATGTGATGGACATGGTCCTAGTGACTCGGTACTTTGATACCTTGAAAGAGATCGGTGCTTCCTCCAAGTCATCAGCCGTGTTCATCCCACATGGGCCTGGTTCCATTCGAGATGTCACCACTCAGATCCGTGAAGGACTTCTTGAAGCTTCAGCGGCCAATTGAAATTGTGGCACTCTAGAGTGAGATAACTGAACTCCACCCCGAGTATCTAGTTTCTATTCATGATTGTGTGTAAATTTGAAACTTGAAGGTTTTTCGATCTCGTCCATGAAGAGCCTCTTTCCGGGCTGTGTGATACAATGTCCTGTAAGCTCTATCCGTAACAGAGTACATATTATTTATATCTGTTGAGAATATAATAATTACAGTTAGATAAAATAAAAAAGTATTATGAATTTATAATGTTTGAAGGATTGCACTACTTTTAAGTAACAATACCCTCTTACAGTATTCGAACATTATATATTTAAGATCTATGTCTATGTCAAGGAGCTGTTGGATCTCTCCTCCCCAGGTATCTACTCTGCTCTTGTCATTGTTTGCTGTCATTGGGAGCAACTATTTCTTGTTTGACTTGCCTTGGCATTTATTTTTATTGCAATATATGAATATTCTCCCACAAATTCGTGTTCCCACTCGTATTAATTTAATGAGATTTGATAAGTTGCTACGGCCTCCTCTGTCATTTGGTACTACTTTCTTCATTGACCCTGTTGATCCTCGTCCCTTTGCTGCCTTGGTAATCAACTTCCTCATCCCAATCTTTTTGTCTACTTCATTCTTTTGATGCAGCCGAGTAATCTTGATCTTAACTGTTCTTGTGCTCCTGGGTGCAGGGTGAAGTCCTAAAATGGGCAACTTGTTTTGCTGTATTCAAGTGGAACAATCAACTGTAGCAATCAAGGAGAGATTCGGGAAGTTGGATGAAGTTCTTCAACCTGGATGCCACTGCCTACCTTGGTTCCTAGGAAGTCAGCTAGCAGGGCATCTGACACTACGAGTACAGCAGCTGGATGTGAAATGTGAAACCAAGACAAAGGTCTGTCTGTCTACTCAATTTGTAAAAGAATTCTCCCAAATTACAGTACCCTTCTGGATAGAAAATAGAATGATGAACTTCATGTTCTGTATGAGCTAGTATGCATAATGGGGCCTTTCTTGCCCTTTGATGCTGAACCCACCTAGTCATGGGCTGACATGAAAGGTATAATATATGGACTTCATCTGTGACTGCAGGATAATGTATTTGTTAATGTTGTCGCATCTATCCAATACCGAGCCATTGCAAATAAGGCCAGTGATGCATTTTACAAACTTAGCAACACCAAGAATCAGATCCAAGCTTATGTTTTTGACGGTATGTATGACATGCATCACTTCCTTGTATAGGATACATTGATATGGATTCCCTTTTACTTTCATCTTGTCCTGATTTAACTTAGTTATCAGGATGATGTTTTTGAGCAGAAGAACGACATAGCGAGAGCTGTGGAAGATGAACTTGAAAAGGTGATGCGCTCTGAACTTGATCCAAAGATGGCATGTCCATCCACAGAAGCATCCTGATTTTGTTATGTTTAACTATGTACCGAGTGCAGGCTATGTCAGCATATGGGTTTGCCATTGTACAGACGCTGATCATTGACATAGAACCAGATGAGCATGTGAAGCGATCTATGAACGAAATCAATGCCGGTAAATTTTCCCGTTTGAGGAGTTTTCTTTCCCCCATACAACTAATCCACGGAAAAGACCGTATCATGCATGCAGAGACCGTATGACTTCATCTCTAAAGAGTTGATATCATCATGAATCTATCTGATGTTTTCAGCGGCCAGATTGAGAGTTGCAGCAAATGAGAAGGCTGAAGCCCAAAAGATCATACAAATCAAGAGAGCTGAAGGTGAGGCCGAGTCCAAATATCTTGCAGGGGTGGGCATTGCTCGCCAGCGCCAGGCCATCGTTGATGGCTTGAGAGAGAGTGTGATGGGCTTCTCGGAGAATGTCCCTGGGACCACTGCAAAAGATATCCTGGAAATGGTCCTTGTCACACAGTACTTCGACACTTTGAAAGAAATCGGTTCCACCTCCAAGTCCTCGGCCGTATTTATCCCACATGGTCCAGGAGCCATCAGCGATATTGCCACTCAGATCCGAGAAGGGCTTCTTCAGGCTTCTGCGGTTAACTGAATGTCGTACTATTGCAGAAGACCCTATATACAAAGAGAACATGCAAAAATCTAAGGTTTTTTGCAACTCTAAACGCTTCTCTTTTGCAGGGGTGTGAATGCCATGTTATATTGTCATCTGATACGTCAATATGTCCGTCCCAAATGTCAGATGTGATGTGTTTATGGGTTTGGTGGTTTCTCCTCTCATCTGGGGGGAATGTAAGAACAAATACCGGTTATTGTTTTCCTACAAGTAGATCGTGTTCTACTTGTGTAATATTATCAATATAAATGTAAGATTCTCAATTATCAAACAGATTGTATATTCATACGTGAAATGATGGAGCAACCCGTTTGAATTTCTTCAGTTTATGTTACAAAATTTTTGCCGCTTTCTGTTAAACTTATTGTCTGTTTGAGGTCAGATTCCTTATGAGGCCTGTGGAAGAAAGATCAAGAGGAGGTGTCAGCTGGTGGCTGGGTAGACACGGAGTCCTGGGATATCTGCTCGGCCTCGTTGAGGAGCTTAAGGATCTCCTCCCTCTTGGTAACAAGAGCCTGCATCTTGGCATCAAGCTTCTCGAGCTTGAGCTTGAGCTTCTGAGCATCCTTCTTGTCTTCTGGGTTCTTCTCCTTCTTCTTCTTCTCGCATTTCTCCTCGTCCTTGCACTTCTTGTCCTTCTTCTTCTTCTCCTTGGTATGCTCTTCCTCCTGGTCCTTGTGCTTCTCCTCCTCCTTTCTCGATTCCTCTGCTCCCCCCATGCTGTTCTGTTTTTTTTATTTGTTCAACACACAAGTAAATAACAATACTAACTCATCAAGGATTTTCTTAGCAAAAATGACCCACCTAGGAAATATCAACTGCTCGAGCTCTTCGTTAATCGTTCTCGATGCATTATCATCCTCTCAAACGATGATTTTATAGGGGAAAAAGTGATCAAGAAGGATTCTTATTAGGTTCAACCACAGCCCTCTTTTTAGGAAGAGTAATGGACAATAAAAAATTGACCTATTCATCCGGTAGTAGCAGTAGTTCTCCGTCAGCTTTTCAAGGAAAACCGCACCTTTCCCTCAAATTGCCGCACCACATAAAACTACTGCACTATCAACCACTCAATGTTCTGCATATTTGTAGATATGAACGTCATTTCCTGATATAGGACAATATGCTCAACTTTAAACAAGAAAAATGTGCATGCAATGCAATGGTAGAGAATACTCGTACGATATCACCGCGTAAGTACGTACACGTTGACGGCGACTTCTACAGCCATTGTTTTTTTCGAAACCGACCCAAGTGCCGTGTGAATAAACCCAAAAGAAAATTAAAAAAAAATGTTAGAATTAAGGAAATGTAAGTCGTGCACAACACAAATTTAATAAGCCGGCGAGCACAATGATGTGGTAATGTAAGAGGTAAATGACTGACCGTGGTGTGGTGGGGGCTAACATAGTTGACCCTAAGATGGGGCCATGTGACTCTTGCTACGTAGGAAGCTTCAAATTTCAACTATGTGCATTTCTTCCTCTTACAAAAAAGCATGGACCACTCACAATTCAACGGATCCACTTAATTAGTAATTCGTATTAACTATTAAAAACAACTATTGAAAAATAATTTATTCTTTAATACCATTATTCTATTTTATTGAGGTGGATGGATGATATAGAAGGAAAGAAGATAGTCAGCGGTGTGGCGCCCTTGCTAGTCAGTATTGCGGCTCCATGGAACGGAAGTCCTCTTCAGAGGCTTAACCCATATATCTTTACTATTGTTGCATTATTTCCATTTCTTCGGTACACGTAATGCTATGCTATCATTCAATCCAAGCGTTGAAGTTGAACTAATCTTCCCACTTGTCCCATTATATTCAACTTCTTGATTAAATAATAAGTCTTAGTGGAAAAACAAAAGGCTTCACAGTTGGGTTTGAATTTGATCATAGAAAAAGTGTTTAATTTGGTCAAAATACTTCACCTCCTCTTTCTCTATATAGGACAAGGGAGAGACGTGGAAGTTGAGCCGTACATCATCTCGAGCAGAAAAAAAAAAGAGGTAAGAGCAAGAGCTCGATGGCTATGGAGAAGGTATCAGCTCGGGCCGGTATCTGCGATGGTTTGGTTCTTGAAGAAGCGTGCCACAATAAGGTAGCGAACCCTGCTCCGGCAATAATCATCGTGTATCATCAATGTATTTTCCCCTTGCATAGATCCTCGGGTCGGCGTGCTTATTTTCCACGGTTTGCATTGCAGGTGGAAGATGGAAGACATAAGCTGAAGGAGATTGACAGTTCAAAGCCATCTTCTCCCCTGCAGCATCGATCAAGTCTGAAAGCAGATCTGGTAATAATAATTCTCAGAGCTAATGACAGAAGAACTCGTATATGTTTGGATTCAATCACTCATTTGAGTTGGCTTCAGGAACCGACTAAATGTGAGATCGAGATTTTGCCCATCGAATCCAACCAGGTAGTGTCTCCATCGAAGGAAACCGAACAGGTGATGATGAGATTTAATTATGGAGAAGATACCGCGTGATAGGATAAATATTGTCCGTTTAGATCACTAAGTTTTGGAAGATTTGTTACAGGTCGATGGTCTTCAATTTGCCCGAGCGGAAATGGGTGAAGTGAGGGAGGAGAACGAGAGGCTGAAGATGTTATTGGAACGCATAATGACAGATTACAAGACACTCCAGATGCAGTTCCTCCACATGGTCAAGCAAGACCACCAGAAGCAACAGCCCGCAGCAGCTGCAAATAGCCCCGCCATTGCCGCGACCAGTGCCCAAGGACCCGAAGAGTCGAGCCTCGTCTCCCTTAGCCTCGGGCTGGATTCCGGTTCGTCTTCATCCGGAAAGTACGAGAAGGAAAAGGAAAATCATTTACCTGCTCCGAGGAACGAAGATTACCCCCATGAACGATTGGCGCTCTCATTAGACTGCAAGTTCGATGCGGCTAATATGTCGGGAATTTCTGGAGTATCAAACTTGCCCAGCAGTACGAGCCCCGAGCTCAGCTCGGAGAATCATAAGGGGGAAGAATCCGGGGAGATCTGGCCGCCGAGTAAAGCTCACAAGACCTCGAGGAGTGGAGATGACCAAGTCTCTCAGCGGAACCCTCCCAAGAAAACTAGGGTTTGTGTGAGAGCCAGATGCGATGCCCCCACGGTCAGTATTCAATTACCTCTTTGGTTTACAGATTCGAAAAAAAATGTTGCTTGAGTTGAAAGTAACTAAAAGATTTATGCTTGATCTGCAGATGAACGACGGCTGCCAGTGGAGAAAATACGGGCAGAAGACCGCGAAAGGAAACCCATGCCCTAGAGCGTACTATCGGTGCACAGTTGCAGCATCTTGTCCCGTAAGGAAACAGGTATTCCGATAATTATTACATGATCGATTATTAATCCCTGGATAATCTTGGATTAGTTCCTACACTAATTTGTGCTTAATAATTTTAATAAGGTTCAAAGATGCGCGGATGACATGTCCATTCTCCTAACCACGTACGAAGGAACACACAACCACCCACTTCCAGTATCCGCCACTGCCATGGCCTCCACCACATCGGCGGCCGCCTCCATGCTTCTTTCGGGCTCGTCCACCTCCGGATCCGGCCATCATCCGCCAGAAGTTGCCGCCACCGCCAACCTTCAAGGGCTAAACTTCTATCATCCTGACCCTTCAAGATCAAAGCAATTCTACCAGCTGCCCTATTCATTGCCGGTCATGTCTTCGCCTTCCAACCCGACAATCACCCTCGATCTCACCTCGGGTGCGCCGGTCATGTCGTCCACCTCATCCTATGCCCACAACCAGCTCTCTTCCGGTGCTAATTACTATAACTCTATGGCGAGGTACAACAACTCATCCACCCCGAGCCTAAACTTCACCACGTCAGAGACGATCGCTTCTCAGCCAACCGCTTGGGGGAACGGGTTGCCTAGCTTCACCGCCGCCCACCATGAACTCTTCAACAAATCCAACCCTCAAGAAAGCCAGCTGCTCCACCACCAGCTTTCTCACTCGCAGAAGACGAACTTCAGTAATACTAATAACCCGCAAGAATCGTCCATAGCCGCAGCGACCAAGGCCATCACGACGGATCCAAACTTCCAATCCGCCCTGGTTGCCGCCCTAAAGTCGATAATCAATGGCGGCGGCGGTGGTGGTGGCAGCGGGACGGTGTTGACTCTAGGAAACTATCTTGTTGGTGGTGCCGGAGCTGGAGGCGATGCTCTTGAGCAGAAGCTGAGGTGGAACGAGGGCCTCACGACATCTACCGGATCCTTGTTTGGACAGAAAATGGCGCCGCAGGTGAATGCCTGCGGATCGAGCTACCTGAACAAGTCGAGCACCCCTAATTCTACAAGCTCCCATCATCAGCCCGCAAGCCTGATGCTTCTACAGTCTAGTAACCCAATTCCATTGCCAATTTCCTTCCACAAGCAGAATGGTGCCAATGCGGCCACCTCCCCCGTTGACAATGGAGACCGCAACAGCTAGCTAGCTAGCTGGCTGATAGTAACATCTTTAACTTTTTTTGTTCTTTTCACCGTGGCATGCTGTATAATAGCTTTCATTAGTGGTAAGGAGGGGAACAAAAACATGTTGAGAGAACATGCTGACGGTAATGGATGGGCTGGGGATAAGTCAAAACTTGACTTTTTCATTAATTTAAAGGGTGAAGAATATTGCGTTATGGGACTGCGTTCCCGGTTTGCATTATATATGCAAGATCTCGAGGGCACGAGTACGACCAGTTGCATTGAAATCTCAAAAAGTGTAGAATATCATATATATATATATACTTTAATAATTTTTTTATATTCTTTTACATCTTATAATTTAGTCTATTTATTCAATTATTTTCTGGGTACAATCCATTCCATTGTTGTTTTTTTTCCTACAACTGTGTCGACGATTGGACAACTCTGGTCTTCTGCAGTTTTGTTGACCGGTCCCTGTTCCCATGTTCATACTGAAATCTTGGTCAAAGTCCGGTGGTCCCGACGTAGGCTGCTGTGCTGAAGATCTTTATATGCGGGCTTCCAGTAGAGACAGGCCCATTGGAACGAGCCACTATGTAATGGACCGTGGTTTTCATGATATCCCGTACCACTCTGTCACTCTGTATTTATTGATTGCATTCATTACCTTTTAAACTTGAAGTTAGGCTACTCACACGATGGTGCCCAAGGAGATCAATCTGCCAAAACTGAAGATGTCAATTGTGCTCACAGTGAGTGTCCATCCCTTATTCCAGAAGTTAGCATGTGTGGAAGCTGGCGATTCCAGTACATTAGCGTCTGTATCATACTATTGACTAATTGTTCGGTAGGACCAGCTTTTAATGGTGTCCTTCCTAGCTTCTACTTAACCCTCACGAGATGAGAATGACGAATGGACCCGATGGGCGATTTAGCCCATGCCTGCCGGCACAAGGGATGCGTCGGTCGGTCGGTCGGTGCTGCTCATTTACTTTAGACTCTGTGTTTAATCTCCACGTCAGGGTCGAGGAGATGGGCCCCTGGGGCTCGAAGTTCTCCCAGTCCGATCGATCTCGGTAGACCAGTATATGAGAGAGAGGCAGGTGAAAGAGCCATCGTTTACAATAGAATCGTGTTCAATCTCCTCACGGGGGTAATTCCTCACACTATATGTTGGAACTGAGGAAGTGGCAGTGGCAGTGCCAGGGCACTTGGTACTGAAGTAACCATCGGACCGCAGATCGACAAGACAGCTCACAGGTCACAGGCCCAATTTTGAACCTTAGATCTGTGATCCCCTTGTCGCGAGCCCACGCTGCACAGTGGCCCTTGACTTGATTCTTCACTATCAGTGGTAGGATTAGGAACAACTGTGGTTAACCGCTTCTCCTTATAACAATACCTTTATTCTCCAAATTTTGGAAATGTTTCATCTCTCAGTGCGCTACTGAACTTTAGCTCCGAAGAAGTTGACAGCTTTCTCTGGAATCTCTCTCTGCGGCTCTTCCTTGATCCGCGAGCACGGTTATGGTACATTCTCAGGTCTTTTCGCAGGTTCATAATATCGCACATTTTTGTCTCCTTCGTTACTGTTCTTCAGGGCTGCTTGCTGATTTTGCTCCCCCGTTCGTCCAGGACTTATAGATTTGGGGATTGGAAATAGCGCATTGGTGAGGTGAGCTCAGATCTGGAGCTTCTCTTGCTTCCTTTAAGTAGCTTAGTTAGCTGAATGCAGTAGGTGTATCTCTCCTATTTCTAGATCTTCTGAGCCAATGTCTGATTTAGGGATGATACAATTTAGTTAGCTGAATGCAGTAGGTGTTCGAATTGTTCTGTGATAAGACTTCTGAACCACGATTTGGTACGGATAAGGGTTTGATTTATCATCTTAGAGAGAGCCTAAGGAGTCCCATGACTGAGCATGATACTTCCTCAAATTAGGCAATAATCACTTTCGGATTTCCTTTCTGGGAATTCTTTTATCTTCATTGTAGCTGGATAGATGGCATCGCTATGTGACCTCTTCTACTAATATGATAAATCAAACTATAACGTTTGCATCTTTTACTTTTCTTTTTTCAGGTTCAGGAACTGGGGTTCTATTCCGCTGCTATATTGGCAGAGTTTCAGCTTCCTCCAATGGGAAAATCGCCTGGTAGATGGATTAAAACTGTACTCTTTGGGAAGAAATCGTCAAAACACAATGTTTCTAAGAAGGGAGGGGTGAGATTCTTTGTTTATACTCATGTATGTTCACCGTTGTTTTTATCTGCAATTCATTCAATGCATCAATTTATGAAGGAATATCTGCTTCATATCTTGATGTTTTATAGCCTTGTTGGGTTATTTTCTTGGCATATTTCTAAGTTATCCGTGTTGTACCTGCCATACCTTATCTCTGGTCTTATCTTAATATATATGCTACAATGTTTGTATATCATTGAGGTATATGAATTTCCAATGCTTCCATCTTTACCAAGAAAATACCTCAACAAGGGTATAAAACATCAAGATATGAAACATATATTAATGATGGGGATTTTATATTTGTAGAAACTTCCCAATGCTAGAGAGATTATGGTACCTGCTAGGGAACCAGAAGCTGATCTGGACCTGGGGTCTCTCACGGCTTCCCAGCCCAAGGCTCAAACATATGGTAGAAATGGGAGGGAAAATGAGTTTGAAAGTAAGGATGCTCCAGATGTACCTCACAATGGGGAGGTAGTATCATCGGTAAACAATAGGGATATGTCAGTGCAAACTGGTATGGTGGAAGAGGCACCTTATGACCCAGAGAAAATAAAAGAAGAAATGGCTGCAACAAAGGCACAAGCAGCCTTTCGAGGTTATTTGGTAATATTCTCTCAGGACCTGAAGTAATATAATGGATCAATCATTGAAATTCTCTACTTGCTCTAACATATGTATTTTTTCAAGGCTCGTCGTGCATTCTGGGCCCTCAAGGGAATAATTAGGTTGCAGGCACTCATCCGTGGCCATTTGGTTAGAAGACAGGCTGTGGCTACTCTATCCTGTATGTTGGGAATAGTGAAGTTACAGGCAGTTGTTAGAGGTCGAGAGGCCAGGCAGTCTGAAATAGGACTTGAAGTACATAAAATTGCAATCAATGGGAAACCTCAGGTAACTTTGCTGGTACTTATCCTCATTGTGATGATGAAAGGACCTTGTTCTCTATGCCGCATTATTATCATTAGGTAGTAATTACTTTGTAGCTAGAAAATTGTGGTGATACATTTTGATCTTCACAATGAGGAGATTCTCACATTTAATTAGTTCCTTCATTGACATCATTCACAGGGAAAGCTTATGGATCCTGTTGGAGATCATTTGTCCAAACAGATGGCTAAGCTTTCTGTAAATGCTTTTATTCAGAAGGTAAATGTACATCATCCAATCCCCATCAACTCATATTTTATTAAAAACAATATTTTAGTTGTTGAAATTTTAAACTGTAAAATTGCTCCTTGTGGTCTTTGTTTTCTGCATATTATTGTTTAACATCTAATTGAGTTCGAAGATACTTCATTCCAGCTTGTGGCAACATCATCAAATGTGATGCCTCTGCGCCTCATCTACGAACCTGCTGAACCAAACTCAGTCTCAATGTGGTTGAGGCGCTGGTCAGCTTCCTTCTTCTGGAGACCTCGTCCCCAGCCCAAAACGTTAATGAAGCTACAGAATAAACATCAAGTACTTGATGCTGGAACAAGGAAATCAAAGCACTCTATTCAGAGTGCAATCACCACAAGCAAAGATAGCTTCATGACTTTATCAAACTCTGAAGTTGAGAAGCCCAGAAGAAACTTCAGGAAGCTTTCTAATAGCTATGCAGATCCGCCGCAAGAAAGTCCAAAGAATGAGATCGAGAAGGTTAAACGCAGTTTGAGGAAGGTTCATAATCCCATCATAGAGAATACTGCCCGCTCTGAGGTTGCTGATGAGAAGCCCCAGAAGTGTCTGGAGAAATCATCTTTTATCAGCTCAGGCAACACACTTATTGAACAGAGAAAGAGTTCTCACGGTGAGAATATGAAGAAAGAGGCAACCTTGACCTCAGCTGATCTGCATGATGCAGAAAATACTGCTGAACTAACTAAAAAAAATAGCGAGGTCAGTCTATCTTCTGCTGATAAATCCATGGGTGATGGAAACCCACCTTTGGAGAATAGTGTCAAAGATGAGAGCACCCTATTTTCTAATGGGAATCATGAGAGCTCTAACCACAAGGATGACTGGAGCAATGGGAATATTGAATTAAGCAGCAATGGGATTTCCGACCTAAGTGGGAAAACTTATCCTGCAGAAAAACATGAGGGTGGTGAGAATGGACTACATAGTACTCCAAGCCTGACTCTGCCTAGTTATATGGCTGCAACCGAATCTGCAAAAGCTAAACTGAGAGCACAAAGTTCTTCTAGATTTGGGCAGGAAGGGCCGTCGGAGAAAAGCAACCTCTCGAGGCGCCATTCTCTTCCATCAACCAATAACAAGAGCCATTCACCTTCTCCAAGAACTCAGAAGGGCAATTTATCTGGTGGCAAGGTCGGAAACAAAAGCGAGAAGAGAGAAGTGCCCGGTATGGAATCAAACATTGCTTTTACAGTAAACCCCGTATTATCCGTAGGCTAGGGCAGTAAATTCTGATAATATCCTCCAAAAAAACGATTCCTCCTTTCACTTCTACTTTTCTAGACAGTCCAATTTGCCACTAGTTTTTACCTTCCATAAAACTTAGCATCATTATTGCCACTTGATCTCATACAAGTTTATTATCATTTTTTCACAGCGAGGGCTGAGTGGAAAAGGTGATTATCTGGCAGTGCCACAGTCTTCTACTGGATGGAAGTGGTGATCACATCTAATCAGTAGATCAGCATTACGAGACAATCTTCAAGGAGAGGTTTTACTGGCGTGGGACTGAACAATGAGATTGCTATTTTCTGTTCGTATTCTCATATTTGTCTGGCATTTGCTAATCTTGTGTGTGCTGAGCTTCTTCTAGGTGTGGGAAGTCTGTCACTATTGTGCTAATTTGAATCCTGAAACTCTGTTAAAGGCTGCCTTAATTGTAGAAACTAGTAAATGTATAGCTATTGATCGTGTTCAATTAATTACTCGCTTTGGACTGGACCTGACCATTATTTTGTGGGTTGATGTTATCTCTATGCTCTAGGCACTTATCTTTTATTAAACATAGCTATATATCAGTCATGTCAATGTGTATGATATTTATATTCCCCTAATATGCTCTTTTCTCCTCTGTGGGTCATCTCAGTTTAACATGGAGTCAGTCCTATCTAATTAATATTTAAACAGAAATTCTAATTTCTGCTAGGAAAAAGGAATATTCTTAGTCTTAGAATTTCATTATAATATATGCATAATGGAGTATGATATGATAACAACACTCAAGGGTGTCCATTGCATGCTCCCCGCCAATGACGGCAACAACACTCTGTATGGTGAGTTGGCTTCCTGTACTATTTTATCTGCCTATTTATCTGCATTCCCTGATATTCACAGATTCGCTGACATAATTTGACAATGTATAATATATGGCGGCGGCGGCATCGGACGGGAGGGTTGGGCGATGTCATATGGGACGTAATGATCTACAAGGTAAGATTTTTGTGGTGATGTTAGGACATTTGAGATCAGATCTTAGTTAAACTTGGCTCTTTCATTTTGGGACAGGCTTCCCCGGACACCTTGCTGTATCATTTAATAGCTGATAACGGAAGAACAAGTTGGGTGTGAAGATTGAGGCAAAGCCCACTCAAACAAGCCATCTCGTTTGAACCTTGCCCTCCACACTTACTGAACCTGGGGGGCATTGGAATCCGAATCGACAAAGCTCCTGGTGGATACGACTTCAACTACCTTCTTGATGAGACTAGGAGTATCCATCCACCCTGAGAGGGTTGCCATCATTGACTCTAATCATAGAAAATACATCTGGATTTTGCTGGGTGTTATTGGCCTTAATTTGTATTTCTGTAACTGCTCGCTCTCAATGATTAGGATGCTGAGTGAGCGAGCATGTTTTTTTGGATTTCAGTCTTCAATCCTCTTAAAAAAAGAATGACACGGCAGAAGATTACTCAGATGCCAATTTGATATTTAGACAAAAGATTATCATCTACTCCAAAGGGATCCTCCAGAGTCTACTTCCACCGAGCTATACCCGGGATTGGTCTTATAGGCTCCCCCAGCTTCCATCTCCTCTCTCAATTCCCTCACAACATCCCAATCTTCGATCGAAGCACGGTAGTTCGACAGCATAGCGTAGTCCTCATAACCTCTCGGGCCGAATCGAGCCAGCTTCTTCTCGATCCGCCCTGCTAGGGTGCTGAGGCCTTGTGCTTGGCAAGCACGAAGCAACATTCGGTATATAATCTCATCGGCCTCCATGGGCATATTTGAGGCGAGCTCAACAGCTTCATTGACAAGCCCCATCCTGCAGAAAAGGTCCACCATGCAACCATAGTGATCCATCCATGGCTGGATTCCGAAGTCACTCACCATACACTCAAAGCATTCCCCTGCTTCCTTCACCAAACCTGAGTGGCTGCAACCAAACAGCACAATGAGGAAGAGGACTGCATCGGGTTTCAGCCCTTTTCTCAGCATCTGGACGAACAGGATCAGCGCGGAGATTCCATGCCCGTGTGTGGCTAACCCATGAATCATGGCAGTCCAAGATACTAATGTCCTCTCCTCCATCAAATCAAAAGTCTGGTAAGCTTTTTTAATGTTACCGCATTTGGAATACATAACTATGAGAGCATTTGCCACAGGGATGCTCATCTTCCCAAGCTCAGCCTCATTCGCCCAGTGATTGATCCAATCCTCGAGTTCAACTCTTCCCAACTTGGAGCACAGCGAAATGGCACTCAGCAGGGCGACTTTGTCAGGTTTTATGTTGGTGGACTCCATTTCTCTGAGAAGGTCCAGTGCCTCATTGAGAAAGTTATTCTGATAGTATCCATTGATCATTGAAGTCCAGGAAACAACAGTTTTCTGAGGCATGGATCGGAAAACCTGGGTAGCTCTTGATATGGACCCACATTTTGAGTACATCTCTATCAACCCGTTGTGAACAAATACATCCGGATCTAGGAACTTTTTCAACAAGTACCCATGAACAGATTTTCCTAGCCTTAAATCTCTCAAGGTTGAGCAGGAAGAGATGATACTGACAGCAGTCACACCAGTGACGGTAATATTGTCACCTAACATAGCCCGGAAAACTTTCAGAGCCTCAACTGAATCGTTTCTAAGGGAATAAGCAGAAACAAGGGAATTCCAAGCAACTGCGTCCCTAAGAAGCATATCATCGAACACTTTCCGCATATTACGGAGTTGGCCATACGAGCTATACATGTTGATGAGGGCAGTCTGAATGATGACCTCCGATGCAAAACCAAACTTCAACACATGGGAATGAATCTGCTCCCCGAAAGGAATCTCGGGCATCGACTCGCATACCTTGATGACATACAGAAGCGTGTAACTGTCCACCTCCAAACTCGATCTTCGCAATTCGGAATACATCAAGATTGCACTTTTCTGGTCGTTTATATTCAAATAACCTCTAATAATCGTGTTCCACGTATACGCATCAAGCCCTAGGACACCGCCTGCGATTGCGCGGGCAGTAGAAGTGGCATTTACCGAGGGATTCAAAGCGCAAGAGGCAATAAGCTTGCCCGCCAGAGGAGGTTGCTGAATGAGACCAGTAGTGACCATGTAGGCATGAATTGGTTTCAGCTGCCACATTTGCTTGCATTGTCGAAGCAGAGAGGTCAGTTCTTGAAGTGGGTTTTGGGTAAATGCCAACAGAGTGCAGCTCACAAGAACTAAACGCATGGAAAGACAAGTGTTGTTCTCTGGGTTTGACTTTGTTACTGTTTGTTTATAGGAGGGTTGTAGAGGGACTCCGACGGAGAAATAGAAAATCATCCGTAAGGTGAACATCAGATTCTGCAATGGCCAATAAATCGAGCTAAAAAGTCACATGAGCAAGCAGGGCATCTTAGGCCAAGTCATGTTTAAAGGAAACTCTGTCGGACATTTTCTAAATTAAAAAAAAAAAGAAGTAACAGTCATCAATGGGAGGGGGTGGCAGTTGATTTCTTGAAGTCAATCTTGTCGACCTTCACTTCCCCGTCTATCAGCTCGTAGACATAGACCACCACCCGGAGCCCATCAATGTCCATGAGGACGAAGCTTGGGTTTACGTCATAGGTGACGCTGCTGTGAGCACCGGTTGCAGACCCTGGGTTTATGACAACACCTCCCTCGTGCTTGTATGCTGTGAACTGATGGGTGTGACCGGTGACAAGGATGTCCACATCCAGTTGTCTCTGAAGCATCGCTAGAGAGTCCAGATCTCCCCATGGCATAACCTTCAAGAAATCAAGCATTCAACACAGTTGTCCATTCTATCTTATATATATTATCAGATGAAACTGCTCACTACCAAGCCATTTGATGAAGCATTAGATTGACAGATGATAAGAAATAAAAAACCTGATGACCATGGCAGATTCCCAGCTTAAATTGACCGATGGTTAACGTTTTTGTTTCAGGGTAACGGGTATCTTCATCGTACTCGCCTTGGGTAACATGCAAGTCAGGGCAGAGAGTTCTCAAGTAATCACGAACCTCCTGCAAAAAATACCAATGGAAGATTTTCAATATAATAGAAACATCAGGGGTCAGAAATGAACATGGATCAGATAGCAAGCACGCAATGGGACATTTGTACGAGGATCGTGAGCATCATTAATTATAATCCTGGGCACAGACAAGTAATACAAGGAGCCCAATTGCTCAAAGGAGACCAGAAGGGACAAGTCCTTTTTGGCCAGCAGACCAGGATCCTCAGGCTTAATGGAAAAATTGTAGCCATCTTCACAGGAACAGACAGTAAAACAAAGATTAGCACTGTGATTGTAATTAGAGGAGCAAAAAAGTCTCACACCAAAGGAGATATGAATTAGATTAGACTATCCAAAATCCCAGCTGATCACTGCTCGTGACTGCCGAGGAAGATAATGAACATGTAAAATCATTCCCAAAGCAGATTTATGGCCCATGGAAATGGATTTACTCAGGCTTAGTAGAACGCAAAATAATGAATAGCAGATCCTGCCGACCGAGAAAAAGGGAATGTCAGATCCAAGTATGAGAGTTCAATTCTCCTAAGAAGACAACATAGCACCATTTCCTTGTGCTTTCTTTCCAAATTTTCAAGCAGTAACCTCAATTAATTCCTGCACTTGTATTAGTCCAGCTCTCATTCCGGGTGAAGAAGCCATTTTCACTCTCCGCTTATGAATAAAATTAGCAAACCTAAGCAAAACACATGATCCCGCACACCCACTGCACTCGATAAAACAATCACAGATAGAATAAAAACGTCATGTGATCATCGAAACGTGAGGAAATAAGAAGACCTTGATGCATAAATTTCCAGTGCAAATGATGTGCTGAATCTTGCCAGGAACGAGCATCGACTTGAACTTAGCGGGCAGATCTGCCGCTCTGTGGGGTATGTGAAGATCCCCTAACGCTAAAACCAACACCATCTCTCAAAAAATTCCAAAATTGCTAACTTCTGCAAGTGGAAGGAAAAAGAGAGGAATGCGAATGTTCATGCCATGGTTCTTGAAGCGAAATACACAACAATGGTGGCCCTTTTTCCTTGGACTGCATCTATAGAAATATTAGCTCGTGGATTGAATTTGCAACAGAGTGGATCGGAAGGTCGGGGAGAGAGAGAGAGAGAGAGATAGAGAGGAGCAGGGATTGATCGATACCGATACCCGGAAGTTGACATGAAGCTCCTGGGAGATGGTCGTCGTCGTCCAAGTCTCTGTTTTCTCTAGCACACCAGACGAAGAAGTCCCATTCCATTCGGGGGCAAAACCATAAATTAATTCATGTTGGAGGGGTAGGCCCCTGCAGTTTTATATTTTATGATACAGTCCATAAATTGAAAGTCAATTCAAAACACTACCTTATCTTTTTTATTGCTCATGTACAGAAGAGAAGTCTAAGATGGTACCCTCTCTAAATAAGATCTCAACCATCCATCCCATCAAGTTGAGCCTGTACTGTACCCACTCAAAATATTCATACGTTGAACAATCACCTAGGATTCATTTCATAACTCTTCTCAAATCATGAAATTTCCCACAAATTAATGATATCAAACTTAATGTCTTGCTATTGAATGAATGGATCCGGGACTTAGTATTAATATTAGTGAAGTGCCAAAAAATGCAGATGAGATGAGCACAAACTGTTTCAATCAGGCTACCACTTGTTCATTTCAACACATAAATTTCACACAATGTATTTACAGGCAAGCAAAACGCCAGCAGCACTGATTATACAACAACATCAATGGCAGCATCACCACTTTCATGATTATGCAGCAGCTAAGAGAAAGAAACATACGGCTGTCAATATTACCAAAAGTTTGAAATTTTATCCACTTCTTCTAGTGCATCCCACCCTTTTGGAACTTCATGTAAAGGTCATTCATATGGGCCACAATTGCCAGGCTGTTGCTCATCATCTCCTTGGATCTTTGCATCATGGTTCGTACCTCGTCCAGAAGGGCCGACCCCAACTCCTCCAATCCATCCAAGCACGTCTCCTGATCAGTCATGGCAGCACTAACTAAGGTCTGAATGTTGCTCATCTTCATCTCCGAGAGGACCTTCTCCCCTGGGCCCAACGCGGCCGCCGAGATGGAGTCGTTGAGATGGCTCTGTGCATCGTCCAGTAGGGTCTCGCAGTCTCCAAGGGCACCATTAGAATGAACCTGAAAGGACAGAACGATAAATATGTAAAAGGAAAGCCAAGGCCTAGGATAAACCAAACACAGATAAAATTAGCGAACAACAAACAAGCTTTAAAGTTTATGCTACCAACATCATTCGATCTCTCCTTCAGATGCTTCATGAACAGGGAGGCGTTGGAGAGCTCCTTCAGAGAGACGCCGAGGGAGAGGTTGAAAATGTATACAGGGTCGGGCTGCATCGAGCAGTTGAGGGATGATAAGCTGGAGAAGCAGGAGTCCGGGTGCAGAGTCACGCCGCAGACCGTCCTGAGCGACGCGGCCTTCTCGGAGGCAATGGGGGAGGCGGTGGACTCCGTCGAACCGTCATGCATAAAGCCGCCTCCGATCAGGAGGCCGAATGTCAGAGTGAGGAGGACGCCGACGGAGAAGGCCACGGCCAGGAGGATAGATCTCCGCGCGGGCTGCCGCTGGTCAATGTCGTTGACTTTGCCATAGCCCTTCAGGATATTGATGGAATCCATGGATGAGACTTGGGTGGAGGAGAATCGAAGATGGCTTGCTCTAAATTTCGGGGATTGGTATTCAAGGGAGGCTGAGGCAGAATTCTTGAATTCGAGGAAGGCTCGGCACAGGACGGGAGAAGGTCAAGCTCTGCGAGCAGCAGATATCCTTACAATGGGCGATAGTCATAGTCAGAGACAACGGATTCTCTTGGAAATATTGTATTGTATTCCTGTCCTGGGTCAGAATAAACAAGCAATAGTTATCCTTCTACTGTTCAAAGTCAAACAAAGAGAAGGTAAACGCCACATTGAATAGCTTGAGATGAGATATTTTAGATGCAACTTTGAGCCAGAGGCACATGAGCGCAGACTTGTAGTAGTTGTTTTCAAGACAATGTTCCTCAAACAAAGGCACATCCCTTGTTTACTTGACAAAGTGCCTTATCGTAGTGGAGAATCATGCTATTAATAACCTCAAAGTAACCTATGAATTACAAAGGAACATACGAAATAGCTCAAGTCATCCAATCCAACAATTATACATGGAACAATGTCAACAAAGAGAGCGGATGCGTAGATAACCATAACCAGGCATGTGAAGTTGCGAAGAATAAAATGGGCACATCTAGAGCAGCATGACTAGAGCATTTTATGGATGAGGAAGAAGAAAATCTCAGTGCTTAATCCTCGTCTTCTTCATCCCCATCTCCGCCAGAAGCCTTCTTAGCAGCTGCTTTCATGTTCCTTCTCTTCACCCTTCCGGGGCGCCCACCACCAAACGGACTGGTGAGGGAGAAGTCAATGTGCTTCTGTGAATCAACCCGCACCATGAAGGATGGGATACTGACCACTTGCCTTCCCACCCTGCGATTGTCACATCATTTGTGTTGTCACAGGGAACATGGTTTTAATAACAACTATGCAGAATGAAGCAAAAAGAACAACGGTAAGGCAGAACTTCCCTAAACCAAGGCAAATCAGACAAACCGAAGCAGCAACAACTAGATCAAACGAACAAACATAACCTTAAAAGTGTAATTCTAATATAGATAGATGACATCTGCATCACCTGATATGCCTCTGCCTAATAAGAACTCTGGCATGATGGATGGATTTCGCCATTCCAGATTTGAAGACTAGAGTCTGGAGTCGGCGCTCAAGAAAGTTCTCCACAGTCAAGGCCAGGACATAATCAAGTTTGTTCTGGCTCTCATCCAATAGTCCGTATCGGTTCATCCGCCGCAGAAGGGCCTCACCCTCAAAGATCCGACGAGGGTTCTTCTCATCAAGAGTAAGAAGATGCCTTGCATTGTTTCGAATGCGGCTCAGTACATACTGCACCCTCCACAGCTCCCTCTTACACCTAAGCCCATACTCTCCCACAAGCTTTAGCTCAGCATCAAGTCGCTCTTTCTCATAAGGACGGCGAGGCTTCTTAAATGTCTTCCCATCTGTGGTTGAAAACAAAAAGGCAAACAAACACATCATGAAACTTGCAAAGCAGGAACAAACTAATATATGACCTGAATAATAATCCTAATTAAGATCTCAACAAATCACCATAATACAAGTCCATAGTGTCTGCTTACCTAGCTAACTTACATAGATCATGACCAATAATACCAGTTTTTCCTAGGAAACCATCTAAAGGAACAAACAATGAGAGCATGAACAAACAGCCCAACCGCAGCAAGGAGATTCCTACAATCCAATGGCTTCAATGACAGTTAAGCTATGGACAGGTACATGTAAGAGTGAGAGCAATAAACTATTACTGCACATGCCTTGAAGCCTCACTTTAAACCGAATAGCATCATGTTTGATAGGCAAAACGAGATATTTTGCCTTAAAACGCAAGAAGAGAATACAAATCTAAGTAAGAGATCAAGGGTCGCGGAAGAAATAAGCACGTATCCGTGCCGAGAATCGGTGATCCCTAACCAATCCAGCTCAAAAGCGCAATCAAGTCGTCGAAAAAATCTAGCTTCACAGAAACCAGCACTTCAATCGGCACGTATCCAAGAGTATAGATTCGAAGATATTACAGTTGCGATAGAAGGAGACGTGAACCATGGCTCTTCTCCAGTAGCGACGGCTCTGAGTCTGCTCACCGGTGTCCGACTGAAGAATAGGGTTTCGACCGAAGGGTAAAATCTTTCTGTAGCCGTCAGTCACATATTATTTATATGGTGAAACTCAAACGGGCCTCAACCCTTTCGACCCATTGATGCCTTATCGGGTTTCAATATGGGCTTCACGAAAAAAAGGCATGAATTTGTCATTAATAGTTAATTGGGGTACAATTACAGTACAAGAATAATTGAGATTCATTTGATATTTTCCCAATGTGAAACAAGACAAGGCCACAGATCAAAGGGAGAAGACAGTGCAGTGGACTGGTGGGTGGCAGTATACCCGCATCTCAATCGCTCAACATGTTTGACAACTAGACAGTTTTCAAGGGATGAAAGCTTCACCCCAAACGTCTCCTCTTCAGAGTCTTTGGCCATTTTCAATTTCCTCCTGCCATTTGGAGAAGCCCAGAGCGGGTTTTTCTCCTCCCTTTGTTCTTGTGTTGTTCTCCTCATTTTCACTACCTTAAATGTATCAAGCCTTTTTATGATCTTTTTCTTGATAAGGATTAGGAAGCAAAGGCTGTGGGAACAGTAGTGGACCAGAATTCTTCAGCCTCTCTCAAAAGAGGTATTGCTATTAGATTAAGAAATCTCCTATACATGTTAATAGAAAATGGTTCATTTCTTTCACGGTCATGGTTGTCAACTTGTGTGATGCAGGTTATTGATCTCAAGCTCTCTGTGGATATTTTGGAGAATGGACGAGACTTATACTTTGCTAAATGAGGGATGTTGAGATCCTGTCAGATACCAGGACTGGAGGACCATCCTGCAACTGATATCAGAATAGGAGTTCTCTTCCACGGGCTAGGGTTAAAATTTCTTGCAGATGGCAGTTGCCATTAAGAAGATACTCTATGCTGCTGATGCAAACCAGTCAGCTCTTGACGAAGCCCAGCTGTACACGCAACAATTTGTGAACATTGGAGTAGATGAAACTTAAAATTTCTAAGCTGGAATATGTCGCATGTTGTTTGCCCCTTTTGATACATAAATTTTATATTTTTAGAATGTTGTCTTCACTTGTTACAGGTACATAATTATAGTTTTTTCATTCATCCTCCGGCATATACACAAATTGTCCAAAAACAGTAGGTCAATGAACATGGCCGAATTTGAATATCTGCACTTGTTACACACACATATATATATATATATATATATATATTCAAAGAAGTCTTCCGAGGAAGAAGATCATATGCATATACTAGTTAGATCTTGTTTTGCTATTGCTGCAACTATGATTGCTATCGTTAAGCTGAAGCTCTGTCCTCTTATCTGTTTTCTCCTTGAGGAGATGGGATGGCCATGAATCTGCCGGAGTGGGGTACCTTGCATGAGGCTTACTGACCTGTGGAGGCTGCATGGAATATGATGGTTGGATTTCAGGATGAATAGGAACAATTAGAACCGCAGGTGGCTGCTGCATCGGATGCTCCATGCTGGGATATTCGGGTTGTTGGTGATACTCAGGAGGTGGTGGACCATTAAGATCGGGATTGTTCAGGAGTGCCCTAGCTCTAAGTTCACCCTGCAGCTTCTCTATCTGAGCTTCCAAGGCAGAATTTTCCTCTATCAGTTCATTTTTCTCGATGGTAACCTGAAATGCATTAATATACAGTTCAAACTACAGAATTTATCAATTTTGGCATCAGAATACCAGTCACTTACATAGTGAGATTCGGATAAAAGGGCAACATTCTCCTTCTTCAGACTTTCTATATGACCAAAGATTTCCTTCAACAACCGAGTTGCCTCACATAAAATGGAGGCCTTCCCAGTGTTTTGTTGAGTCAGTTCTATATCATAAATCAAATAAACGTGTTGTATATTAAATGAATATATATGCCATCTGAATAATTTCCATGTGAAAAGGGAGCTCGAGACAACGGGCAATTATGATATTAACAAAGAAAGCCAGTCACTTGGTTAAGCAATCTTACCAAGTGCATTTGCAAGGTCTTGGAAAAGCTCATTCAAGTGCTCGCGCTTCTGTTTCTCCCTCTCAGCCTTGTGAATTCTTTTAGGAATTTTACCCAGAATCTTTTTCACGGGGGAAGTACTGCAGCCAGAGTACAATTTCAACGTCAGTACATTATTCAAAGTTGGAAACTAGTTCAACGAGCCTGTTAAAAAACAGAAACAAAAAGCACCACATGGCAGTAGTTTTAAGCATATGTATGTTCTCCCCCAATGCATTATCAAGCTTATGCAGATCGCATTCTTTCGATTTACCATGGGCCAAAACAATTCAAACCCCCTTCTTTAACTTCACTTACAGATCATGGTGAGAGAAGTTCCAGCAAGCCATCACTCAGCAGTGAAAACTAACTAAAAGCGGACGGGAATTCAAATAAGAGACGGCGGATTGCAACGGTTCTTCAATTTCTAGAATCAGAATTCCTCAAATTCATATTGAGTAACTCAGAGCAAAAGGACTCACGGGTAACATGAGATGCACACAAATCTCAAAGATGACTATTTGTCAAGGAAAACTCCATGAGGCGGGTGAAGGAGCAGATTCACAAGCAGAAGCAAGCAGATGAATTAAAGCACTGACCTCCTTCTCGATGTCTGCACTGGAGAAGCATTATTCTCTGACCCCATGTTTGCCTTATGTGAAACGTATCAATAGATTTCTTCCCGAAAAGAGAGACATAAAGCATCCAAATAAGTACAGGTAAAAATAATAAAAGGACCAGTCAAATCCACCAAAAAGGAGGCCTAATCATCAACAAAAAATAAGAATTTTCTGCTCAATTTCCGATGTCATCTTGTTCCCATGTTTCGATATGACTAGCATACGGCGGCGTACTACATGACCTTCTATCGTCGATAGGATACAGAACCGAACAACCACAGAACGGATCAAATTCAATGAAGCAGTCAGACATACAAGGACCGCAAGACACAGAATGTCAGATGGATCAACGAACCGATCTTTTTACCTTCGGCAACTGAAGAATATGACAAGGATACAGATAGTTGATTGATAAACTGAAGGGCACAGAAGTGAAAAATCGCAGGAAATTGAAGAAACTAGGGTTTGAGTTGGAGAAAGGGCGAGAGTAGACGTGGAAAAAGAAGAAGAAGAAGGTTATAATAATAATTGTAGGTCCGAAAATGAGTAGACTATTACCTGTTCCGTGTCTGTACGCCCTTGTCTAAGCTCAGCGCTTCCGACAATACAAGCTTCGTACGCCCGGAGCATCCAATATCACCTACTCAAGAGGAAATCGAAAGCACAGGCGGGAGCGTGGCGGGCGCCTGCCAATTAGATGCAATGATTTCAGACAACTCATCGTCCCATGTGCCCTTGCGTAATAGTCAATTGAAGCTGTTCATTGACGCGCATTCGATGATCAGACCTTTTACCCCTTCCCTTGATAAAAGGAAGGGGAAGGCTAAGCTTCGCATAAAGGTCCCGTGGTGGACATATGGTCGGGAGTTATCGTCACCAGAATGGCGTAATCTTTATCTCTTTAGGCCCAACAAACCTGTGTGGCATCCACACGCTTTCTAGTATGACTCAGTCCCTGTGACAACACAGAGATTGACTGCAAGATCAATTTTTTTATGAGCCTTTTCAACTCATAGGTAATCTGGAGAGGATCGTAGATACACCCATTCAATAAGTGAATCAAAGAGTCAAGCGTCACATGATCGTAGGTTACGTGAGGATGAATCGGACCAAAGACGCAATAAGAACTTTCCATTCTACAGCTCAGGTTGTCAATGGTCCTAGAAAGGACAGGTATTTCCACGTGTTTTGAAGATACTACCTGGTGTACTTGTAAAATCTTAGGATTTATCTTTGCATCCAAGGTTAAATCTTCGGGCTTTCATTCTCCCGTTCAATGCGAGCGCTAGTACATCGTATTCCTCCACATACCAGAGCTCCGTCACCTGCGCCTGAACCATAGCAAGACAATGAGAAGAAATGGAAGGAAGAGTGTAGCAGAGACTGGATTAAACTAGTAACCTCAAATCCGCCAAGTTTATTATTTAAATGACCAACGAGCTGATGGAAGGACTGAAGCTGATCTGATCCTTCGTGCAGGTTCTACACGGTGGAAATATGGCATTAGAGTGGCTTTGACCCTGCGCAGATAATGATTTAGCAAACAACCTGAAGTCTCCAATACCATGGAGGAGGACCTAGGTTGACCAAGAAACCTGGCGAATGAAGTGTGGAGCATAGCAGCATCATACTGCAAGTTTGAACAGCAGGTATGTGATCCATAAGAGAAAAAACATTCTCATATTGCTTGCTACCAACACCGATAAACGGAATTCAGCCATATCCTAAAACAAAAACTGAAGCCGGTCTTCATGCAATCATGAAAACATAAATTGCCACAAATTGAGCAATGCAAGATGCATCTTTTACAGTTTAACTGTGAGAATAAAAGAATTACTCAGTTCTTACAAGCTGCTTTTCTGGTGCACGAGGAAGTGCAGCTCTCAGCTTAGAACGGATGGATACTGGATCTGTCCCAGATTTCACCTACCACAAAATTTGGCTGTGGTCAAAGTAAATATGGGTTTTAACCATTTATGAGTTTGCTTGAGTGTACTACCTGCCAGCAACCAAGAAGAACGCCTGTTGAAGTCAGAACTACACTGTCTAAGACAATCTTCAGAGGACATATGGATTCTGCCACTGCTTTGACGGCTATAGCTTCAGCTTCAATCTGTGTAAAAGGATATAGTTGGATGACACCAAAAGAATGGAGATTAAAAAAAGGCAACAAACATGTCAGAGGTGGGAAACTTTGAAGGGCAGAGTACCTCAGCATTAGAAGCAGGGACAGGAGTAATATGGTGCGAAGCATGGAACATACTGAAGTGGTACAGGCTAGAGTTCTGAAACCAAATTGCTAGCAAAGATGCAAGCAAGCATGATAATACTATGAGATGGAGAATGTAGCACTTTAATAAAAGCCCTGCATACGAGCAGCAATGTGATAACTTACCCTTGTCAAAGAGGGGCTGAAATATTTCTTGCACAGCTTTTCTGTAACAGAACAAACAAAGAAAATACCAATTCAGGAACAGACTCTTACTATAGATCAAGGAGAAAGACGGGTAAGCGCAACAATATGCATGAAATGAAGTCCACTCAATTTTCTTCAAATAGGACATTTTTGTCAGTAATAAAACTGTATTTATAGTCCAAACATATGAAATTGAAAACTTACGTTATGGGCTCGGAGTACTTTGTTGCCAGGTATAGAACGTTAGCTCTCACCGGAGGATTTGCAGCCTAATCATAAGAGCCAAAAGTCACTAGAGAAGAGATAAAAGGCCAGAGATCAACAACCATATCCATAGGCTCTGAATTATTGTCCTGAACCTTGAGAACGGGTCTCACAAATCCAGTTCCCACAGTGAACAAGTCCGAAATTGACAAGGACTGAGAAGTTTCCCCATGCTTGAGAAAGGCAGCTCCATGATCATCAAGATCCCTTGCCATCTTATCATATAATCTTGATCTTCTCTCATTATTAGACACTGGAAAGCCTGCACCAAATCCTCACATGATAAGCTACATTCATGGAAGACATATGCACAACTAATGTCAAGCACGTGCAGAATCTGGCAATTCATATTTGCATCTCAGCATTCAAGTTCATATAGCCCCGCAAAGATTGGAAAGATCATTCCTCTAATAAACCCAAAATCACTCTGCGCAGACCTGTCAAGACCTCGTAAGCACAAGTATGTAATCCCGGGACCATACCTGAAGCCTCAGTAATGGGATCCGTGTTCCGTGAAGAATTGCGCAAAGCCAGACGGAAAAGGCAGTAGAAGATCAGCAGAGAGATCGCCCAAATTATAGCAGCCGTTCTTGAGTAGCTCCAACAGCTCCTAATCCGAGCCATTTACACTTTTGTCATGTGCATCGACCATGGAAGAAAAATTCAGGGTCCAGTGATATCCGTGCAAGACTGTCGTCGCACATTCTAGATTATCCAAGTGGGTTCGCCGGCAGTCGGTTCCTCGTTGCCGTCCACGCTTACAGGATGTCCAAGAGAGCTACTTTTAAGTTATGGGCCTAAGCCCGTTACTCAACCACCTACGCTCAAGCGCTTTCACCGACAATTATAATGCATGCCAGTGCCGGCTAATATGTTTGATAGGGAGATATAAGCACTTGAATGCCCTGAAACAATAAATCAAAAACCTGCCTTGCCGATATAAGCAAATGACATTCCGAACACATTGTGACAGTGAATCAAACCAACAGTAGTAGACGCCCATGCTACATTGTCCTTCATATCTAGCCGCTTGAAGATCTCATATGATTCATGTAAACTGCCACACTTCCAATACATGGCGAAAAAGGGAACTGCCCGAAGAAATATCATGAATCAACCCGCTCTTAATGACTTGTTAATGGACCCGCATTCCCAAATCCCAGAGAGTCTAGTCTACAACACTCTGGACATAGAGAATGTATCTGGACTAAAACCTTCATACAACATTAACATTATTAGATATATGTACATATAATCAATCAATATTCCTCATATAAGATTTCTAATTTGTGAGATTAATCAAATGAATAATCGGAATACAATTGTGTTTATTGGTATTTTCAGATAATATAAATCCCTCAATAGAACAAGACTGGCTCATGGAACAGAAACCGATTAACTAAAGAAGCTTGAAGCATCTGTGTGAGAAGTGTGAAATAGACGTTGCTAGTGAAAGTGGACAGAGGGGAGCATGAAAAAGTAAGAAAGTGCCTGCAATTTGAACTCAAATGCATTAGCACTCAGGTAGCTATTTTCATCTTAAAGGATGCTTGATGCCCTGGAAGTTCCCTCGTACATGGAAGTGTATGGAAGTACTGTGTAAGAACTGGGAAAGTACATGGGCTGAAGATTATTTTTATGGGGCCTAAGCCATCGGAGAAGAAAAGCCTTAAACTCTGGATTGATCATGACTCTCGATTTCATTTTGCATATTCTCTCTTACATAATGAACATGTCCATTGATGGACAGAGGGAAATGGAAAGTGCTGATTTTCCTTGGTCTAGTATATCCATGCTTTTCATGGTAGCATTAGCTTCAACTGTTCAGAACCAAAATGGAGATGGAATCTGAAGAGATAGATATCAGGGCAGGGAGGAGATAGACAAGGTCATAAATTTACCACTTTAGCCATTAACCCGTCTCTAGAAGAAAAGGCCATCTCTAGCAATAATATGGTCGGTAATCATTCGGCACTTCAGCAAAACTCCAAAGATTGAGACTCACTTTACACAGCCTAGATGTCTATTGGATGCCCCAAGTTCAGTTCCCATCTTCATCAGAACCATCAGCATCATCTTCATCATCATCATCCGCATCTTCGTCCGAACCGTCTCCTTCCCCTCCCTGCATTGGCAAAATCCCCACATTAAAACTTTGAGGACTTGAAGGTGTATCTGACTCTCTAAAAGGCCTAAATTTGAATGGCTTTATCAGAGCAGGCTGCCTACCTCTTCATCGTCTTCATCATCATCATCTTCCTCGTCAGCATCCTGCACAATCAAACCTATTAGTTGTTGAGTGGAAAAAAAAAGATGTGCAAAGTCTCCCTAAGGATTAAAAGAGATCCAAAACTGAAAATCAGAAGAGAGGGCGGATGTGTGTGTGTGTGTGAGAGAGAGAGAGAGGTAATGAAGTACATAGTTGAAATAATTAAGCGGATTGGGCCACAGGTCCTCCTTAATAAGCTCTGCAATCTGCATCCCAACAAGTGGAATGTTAATGACTTTCAAGAACAATAACAATTTACAAAACAATAAAACACTATAAATTAATAAGCAAACTGGAAGAAAAACCTCATCATTAATCTCATCTATGATATCCTTCTGTTGTGTGTCACTAAACCACTGAAAGAAGCTGCAGCCACAGTTGAAGTTTCAGAGTTCAGAAATATAATAAAAATTGATACAGTTGAGCATATTAAAGAAGGCAACCATTGAATAAGATGAGCCCTCAATTAATGGAGCCATTTTCAAAAAGAGCAATATGAATTTCCTCATTAACATAAAGAATCATTCTTATTTTCCAATCCTTTCAATAACCAGAAGCGCTCTCAATCTTAATGTAAGGAGAACAAATAGGCCAATGTTCTGACCTATCCTCTGTAAATGGTCGTTTGTTCTGACCTTTCTTCTCAGGACCAACTCCATTGGGTAACCCCTACATAAAATGATTGTAAAAACAGAGTGAGAAAACCGCAAAGTATAAGCTACTAAAAAGGAACCAAAAAAAAAAAACTTAAACAGTCCTACCATTCCCTCTTTCCACTTAATTGATGTAGCACTGATCTTGGTAGTCCCTTCGTCGAGGAATGTAAAAGTCTTTGTAAGCTTTGTGTCTTCGAAATAAGGATTTGGACGAAAGTTCTGATGACATCAAAGAAAATCAGGAAGGTGTAAATAAACCCACAAGAGGGGTAGGACTATTACTCCCAAGTACCACAGCCATTGTATCCAATACATATAACCTCAAGAAAACATTAAGACTAGTACTCAAAATTGTGAAGGGCATGGGGAAAATGACTCACAAATGTAATAGAATAACCCGACTTCACATCTTTCGAGTCCTCCACTTCCAGGGAGCTTAGGTACTTGAATATCTATAGAAATATGTAGAAGACCACAATAAACAACCAGGAAAAAAACTTCAAGAGCTCGTAGTGGATAAATGACATGCATGATGAAACACATTGAGTTTCTGATCTGAATTATCAGTGGTCCAAATAGTTAAAGCGGTCTTAGATTAAATTTAAAGTTACAGAAGCATGTCTACGACAAACCTTTTGGTCCTCATCAGTCAAAAGCTCACCAAGTGCAGGATGACTCAGGAACTGCAACAAGCCACAGATAGTTCCAACAGTCAGTTGGGATAGAGTTCCAACACCAGATAAACGCTAAAAGACATGAGAGAGGAGCTGACAGCAGTTAGCCAGAAATCGGGTATGGAGTTGATGATTTCACTTCGTTTATCATACACTGGCCTGCGGATCTCATTGTACTTTTGCTCTACCTCCAAAACTTTGTCGCTAGCCTCTTCATTGATCTATTGTTATAACAAGAGATGGAAAAGAGAATAATTACATTTACATTAGATATCATTTCCAGTATCTATGGAAGCTACAAAATATCATCTTTCAGATAAAAGCATTCACATTATCATCACTCCGGCCAAGGAAGGATAAGGTTTCCGAGTGAAGATTTTTTTTAATCACATCACATAATTTTGTTGCCAGCACCCAGCCAGACAATACATCATACCGATATCAAAGGAAGGATCTTCATTGAAAAAATCCAAATCACTGACCTTATTAGTTACTAGTAGCCCTAATTCCTTTCAACTATATGAATTAAAAGACATGATCATCCAGCAATGTTAGTTACTTTTACATTGCATCACTATGACCATAATTAAAAGGAAGCAACCGAACAATCCATATATTTTAATTCCTCCAAAAGTCGAAACTTAGTACTTTCGTAGAGGCAGAATAACGTCTCAAGAGCGCATGTTGGGGTGGAAGGGGAAGCATAATTCTGTAGGATGGGGTGGATGAAAGCCCTTCCAGGAAAATACACAGAGTAAAGCCAGAGGTCCAGCTAATTACCTTCTCAAGCTCGTCTTGGATCTCCTGGAGCCTCTCGATGGAGAGGACAAGGTCCCCGTCAAGATGCACGGAATTCTCCTCGTTAACCTTCTCAGCAGCGGACACCTTCACCTTCTTCCCCTTGTCAGTAACCATCTTCAAAGAGTTGAGAAGCTTCGGCTACTCTCTGTAACAAGAATTGCAGTTCCAGCAGGCTTTAAACCCTAATGCTATCTCCAAGTCAGTAGTCTCTGTAGCACAAAGCAATAATAATGGTTCTTCTTTTGAGCGATATGCAATACCTATGGTAGTTGTACTAGAGAGAGAGGCAGAGAAGCCAGGGAAAGTTTCTTAGGGTTTTGCGAGGTTTATATGGGCCACCATCTACACTTCAATAGTCATTTTTACATATATATATATATATATACATATACTTACAGATTAAAAACAATATTAATTTTTATAACAAAATAAAAAATTTTAATAATACGATGTGGAATGTGCAGATATATTGTGTTAAATTAAATATATTTAATTATTAATAGAAAAAATTGAAAAATTTATGTGGAGAGTGGGATTTGAACCCACGCCCTTTCGGACCAGAACCTTAATCTGGCGCCTTAGACCAACTCGGCCATCTCCACACTTTGCTAATAAGGTTTTCCTAATAAACTTTCCCCAATTATCTCCAAAGTCAATCCCCAACAACCACTTATCTTCCCTGAAGATTCTTCTCCACACAAGTATTTCATCATGCCTTGCGTAGCAGAAGAGCTTGCCAAGCAAGCCAAGGTGAGGTATTACATCAAGATGAGAAGTTCATTAGATTATAAATAAGAGCAAAAAAAACTCCATTTACTAAACTAATCCTTCATCGAGAGGGAGAGATGGCAGAAGAGAGCGGAGTGATCCTCCACGGATCAGGGGAAAGCCCGTACTGCAAAAGGGTGGAGCTTGCACTGAAACTGAAGGGAATCCAGTATGACTATGTTGATGAGGATCTAACAAACAAGAGCTTGTTGCTGCTCCAATACAACCCTGTACATAAGAAGGTCCCTGTTCTTGTTCACAACGGGAAGCCCATCGCAGAATCTCTTGTAATTCTTGAATACATTGATGAGGTATGGAAAGATGGTCCCCCGCTACTGCCCCAAGATCCATATGAGAGAGCCAAAGTTAGGTTCTGGGCTTCCTTTCTACACCAGCAGGTCAGCTAACAATCATGTTGTTTTTCCAATAACCATTTTCCGTGCAGAAAAAAAATGATTTATCATGAAGTGTTTTGAGTATTGATGCAAGCGAAAGGATTTCAACATGAAGTCTTTCTTTGTTACTGAGCTGTAGCTTTTTCCATAACTGTGGAACAATTTGCAGATATTTCAGGACTTTGTATTAGTGCTCAAGTCTGAAGGCCAAGTGCAAGAGAAAGCCATTGAACAAATCCACGAGAAACTAAAGCTTCTGGAAGAGGGGTTGGAGACTGCTAGCTTCCCAAGAGCAATAGGTGATGGCAAGGACATGGGACTGCTCGATGTGGTCATGTGCTCGATATTCGGCATCCATAAAGTTTTTGAGGAAGTTTTCTGTGTGAAATTCATGGTCGTGGAGAAGTATCCACTCGTGACATCCTGGATCAACTCCATGACTGAACTGCCTCTGGTGAAAGACTTGTATCCTTCTCATGAGTCCTTGGTAGGCAAACTCAGATCTTTCAGAGAGAGAGCCCTCAAGTAAGTCCCCATGTGGGATAGTGTCACTTCCTGTGGAGTGAAACTGAAAACTCAACTAGGCCTATTATGCTTGTTTTGTTTGGCAGTTCTTTTATAGTTCCAGTGTGCTGTGCTGCTCGTAAGTACCGAAATTTGTGTTTGATGGAATATAATAATACTTGTACAAATATGGAATGGAGTTGGGGTTGTTTTCCTAGTAACTTTGTGGTGGCTCTCTGGTAACGATCAAATCGAGAATAGGCTCATCATCCCAGCTTCTCATCAATTGGATTATTGAAGAACTTGTTATAGCTAATGAGAGAACTCATATGTCTCTTCCAGGTATAGATTTCAAGTTTATCTCTATGAGATTAAAGCCTTGAAAATGTCTGCCTCCTTTTCGTTGAACAAATCACACAATAACCTACCGCCATCATTATTTTTCATGGTCAGTAACCTATGGCAATTAAAAAGTCCACTAAAAAACATATTCAAAGTTCACATTTTCTATGTTATAAAAGTTGACTAGCTTGGGCAGTTTAAAAGGAACACCTGCTAAGACCTTGTCGAGCAAGCTAAGACCTGCTGAGTGTAGCCTGACTAGGCTCTTCTAAAGTCAAGGGGTCTTGGGTTATTATAATTGATTGCACCTTTACGTTAGCAACAAGAAAGTTATGTAGATTAGTTGAAACTAAATGAACCAGTCTTCCATCTTCATCATCAATGTAAATTGCTGCAGCTGTTCGAGAAAATTAAATATGTGTTCACGTCTGAAGGCAAAGTGCAGGGGAGAGCCATGGAGCAAGCCCACGAGCAACTTAAGCTTCTTGAGGAGGGGCTGAAGGGCTGCATCCCAGGAGGCTTCCCCGACAGAATAGTTGAGGGCAAGGAAGACATGGGACTACTCGACATGGTCATGTCTTCGCTTTTTCTGTATGCATGAAGTTCACGAGGAAGTTATAGGCCTGAAATTCATGGACCCAGAGAAGTATCCGCTAGTAGCCTCCTGGGTCAAGTCCTTGAGGGAGCCGCCTCTAGTGAAGGACTTGTTCCCTACTCATCATCACAAATATGCAGTCTTATCTCAGGGCCTTCAGAGAAAGATTCATCAAACCCTCACCAGTGTATCAGTCTTTTTGCTTCCTCTCATGGGTCCTGTGGGTGCTGTTGCATCTCTGTTTTCTGTGTTTCCAGTAATACTACCTCTTCGGATATGAGCTGGGACATGAGCCACATGTGCTACAAGCATCTGCATTTTAAATAAGGGAGAGAGAACCCTGATGTTTAACCTCTCTTGTCGGAATCAGTCTAAAAGATATTATGTTTTGGATCAAGTTTGTGAAAAAAATTCTGAACCTTGGTTGAATATGGCAGTTAGAAACTTCATTCATTATCTTTTACTATTCATTTGCAGATAGTCCCATATTGAAACTTGGGAATGTTAACAAGAACTATCAGTGACAATATAATGCTATAAATCCATAGACCCTATAGATCCATACTTTTGTAAAGTTGGTTTAAAGGATCTCACATGTAATGCGTACCTGCCATATCCTTCATCTTGTTCTTCTTATAGAGGATGCAGAGGTTGTACAACAGGTGCCTTGCCCGAGTGTAGTTGGGCTTGGGCCTCTAGCGACTTGTCTCCATGAACCGATACATAATGGACTCCCCTAGAGCCTATTGCTTTCCATCCTAAGTTAGTCAAAGGGGGGGAACTTCATGTTCCATGATAAACCTGGTGATGCGAACTGTACAAGACGAAGACTGTTCTAAATAACAGACATCACATTCGATTTCAATAGAGGCTTGGGCTCTCGGACTCTAGCTTATCGTTGCTTGAATATTTTCCCTTTTATGCTTGGATGCATTTATCATATGGTTATTATGAAAAAGCCTTTACTTGCAGTAACTCCCACCCTGGCGTGTCATCTTCCAGTCCAATCCACTATATGACACCGAGCACTGTCCAGAGCCAACTGCTGGCTCAGTCCCTCCACCATTCCTAAGAGACTCTTTCTTCTTCTACTACTAGCAGGGTAGTTGTCATGTCAAAGACGTCACTTTCCTGCTAATAAATAAAAATTAAAGTGGATGTGAAATTGATGAGATGGTACTAAAAAGTCAAAAATGGGGTCGGTTGGGGGGAAGAGGGCTTCTCTTCCACGGGTTTGCTACATTAACTACAAAGATCTCATGTAGTGAAAGCAAATTGTAGTGAATTTAATAGTATTATTGGGAAGATTATTTGCATGATCATTCATAATCAATGAAGCTAGCTGTCCAATTTTCATCTTGTTTTAAATGCGTTGACTCGTTCCATTTCTGGCTAGGACACGTTACTGCCACTCGTGTTCGGTACGGTTCAGCATGCACATGCAGTGACTGCCACTACAACTTCAATATTACATATAAATAATTACATGCAAATTTGAAAATACAAAACCTTGAATCCATCCCGCATGGCCTTGGGCCAAGTTTTTGAATGGGCATTAATATTAATAGGTAATTGCGTATGAAATGTGAAATGATGCCGATCAGCTTTGCAGTCAATGAATTGGAGAAATGGGAAACATTGCAGAGAGCAGTTAATGCATTTCAAATTCATGAATTGCTCAGAAAAATTATCCAAGTATTGCTGACCATTTCACTTGCATCACCCATATGATTAATTATCTCTCCATTTTCTGGAATTTGGTATGTATGTATGTTCTACGAGTTCAATACAAATTCTATGTTTGATACATAATATTATAAATAATGCTATAAAAAGTTAATTGGAAAATTCTCAAAGCACTGGATCAGGTTTTAGTTTTGTGAGTGAAGAAGTTTAGGGTTTTATATTCCCTAGGAAAGAGAAGAGAGGCCATAACCCACGATAATGAATGAACAGCCACATGAGCTAAACATGACTTAGACATGACTTAGACAGGGCTTGGATGGATGGAGTCCACTGCACAGTTGACTTCTTCGTAGAAGCTAATATATATATATATATATTCCAACTCATTTTCTTCCTCTTCTTTATCTTCTTCTTATTGGACTTACTTGTCTATGTATACTTAGGGAATCCCTGTCATCTCTCTTATATTTAGACTGAGACCCTGCTGTATTCCATGAAAAAATAAGACTAGAGGTTGAAGCGGGAAAGAAGATATGGGGAGATCGTCGTGCTGCGACAAGATAGGAAGGAATAAAGGGCCATGGACTCCCGAAGAAGACATCATCTTGGTCTCTTACATTCAGGAACACGGCCCGGGTAACTGGGGATCCATCCCCACCAACACCGGTAAGCTTCTAAATTGCAGTCCGTATATATATCCTTGGCAGATGGATCCTCCTTCAGCTAGCTATCATCTCCTACCAGTGACAACCCCATTCAGTGGGTTGGTGCGGTCATTTAATGATGTAATAAAGATTCTTAGCTGCTGCCTCATCTACTAGGGTTTCTTTATCTTCATATCTTTCTGGTTTGGCATTTCAAGTGTGGATTTGAAAACATTACATACCCAGCAGAAGATATAGCTGGTTCAGTTTTTGTTATATGTTTCTAACTTTGTATTTTATGTGAAACCTTAACCATGTAGGTCTTCGGAGGTGCAGTAAGAGCTGCAGACTGAGGTGGACTAACTATCTCCGCCCAGGTATTAAGCGCGGGAGCTTTACCGAAGATGAGGAGAATACTATCATTCACCTCCAAGAGCTTCTTGGTAACAGGTGTGTGCGTTGCAGTCCCATGCTGCTGTGTTGGTTTTATCCCCTCAAAAGTTTCATCTATGTATACGTCTATAAATGGTTGTAGATGGGCAGCGATAGCTTCATACCTTCCCCAGAGGACAGACAACGACATAAAGAACCACTGGAACACTCATCTGAAGAAGAAGCTCATGCGGCTCCCGTCGGGCATGGAGATCGACAGACCAGATGGTCTCCGAACGCGGTCGCGTCAGTCCATGTCGAAGGGCCAGTGGGAAAAGAAGCTGCAGACCGATATCCACAAGGCAAAACAAGCCCTGTATGAGGCCTTGTCCCTCGATAAATCAAATCATCTCTTCGCCCGAAGGAACTTAACATTTGAGGCTCCGGCGGGCTCAACTGATGCCTCTAGTAACAGTACTTGCAGCGATCCATCTTCCGGCATGACAACTGGTCGGGGATACCTTCAGCCATTCTCCACTTATGCCTCCAGCGTCGATAACATAGCGAAACTGCTTCAAGGGTGGACAAAAACACCGCCCTCATCGTCATCGCTCACTGTCCAAACCAAATCAACCGACGGTGGGAGGTTCTGCTTCAACTTGTCCAACACGGTCTCATCCCAAAAGGAGTTGACCGAGGGTCAACAGGAGTTCCAGGATGAGAGCAAGCCGAATCTGCAGGAGATGATCGAGATCGACCCTCCTCAGTGCCCCCTCTCGTTGCTCGAGAAGTGGTTGCTGGATGATAACTACGGCCTTGTTCAAGGCCGTGGGGATCACAAGGTTACTTGGTTGTTTTAGAGTATTATGAGTGCCTGGCTAGGTCTTCATACCCTGAATTCCTAGTCATGTTAGTTCTTGGAGTGTTTTTGCCCAAAAAGAAGTGTAGGAGACGAACACTTGGCACCCTTTTTCCCCTCGAAACTCGTGGATGGCGGAATAGGTGTGAAGTGTAGAATTACTAGATCAGAAGTCTATGTATGTATATATGGCTTGAATCTTGATCATGAACTTTACATAATATGTGGAATGATGGATGCTGTATTTATTCATTATAAAATTTCAACATGGATGAGACTCAAATGGAGATCAGTCGATTTGCTGCCAATGACCAATAAACAAGGGAAATTCCAAGGTGTTCTGCTAGGGCATTGTCACTTACTAGTAGTTTTTAACCAGACAATCGGAACTTGGAAGTGGGATTTGCAGATTCATGTGCTTTATTTATTCATACTCATCTCCACCTTTTGGATATTGATGTCATAAAGCCGATCGTGGACTCCACCAATGACGAAAATCAATCCATATGGTGGCCCTAGCATTTATAAAGATCATGTGATAGGACAGAGATTGGAAGTGGGTGTATAAGGGCTATCGTATGTGCCAATGCTATACACTTGCGTGCATAGATAGTAATGAATGCCTCCGAATGATAGTGAAAAAAATGCCTACGAAAGGGATGTCCGCTCGGTATGAAACAAAACCTTAGTTGGTGCATGAGCACAATCATGTGACATATATATGCATGCCTTGGACAACCGTCTTGTTATGTACAGATCATGAGCCTTCCTACCTAACAAACTCATCTAATTGATGTATTTTTATTAATGAAGCTTTATTATACTCGTATGGTCGTTTACTGGCGGTTGAGATTAACATACCAATTATATTGTGATTAACATACCAATTATATTGTTTGATATAGATGAAATATTTTTTTTATTAGAATATATTATATACGATAAGTGATATATATCTATTTAAAAATTATAATTTATAATTAATCCAAAATTTACAACTTAATAAATTTACAACATTTTTATATTTTATTTAATATATTATCATATTCTCAACACGCACTCATATGTAATTTTTATATACCTGTTACGTTTAATTTTAAATACGCTTTTAATTTACTAGCCGAATATTATTGTTTGTTATTGTTTCGGTATTGTATAAGTGAGAACAATGATATAAAGTTAGATATTTTTTCTCAATATTCGTGCAGAATATAAACCGGATTTTTATTATTGGGTCGAGTAGGGTGTGAGTATACTTGCTCTAATATCACGAGTAGATATTTTGAGTTACTATCCACCCTTCATTCAATATTAAATTTTTTTAACCTTTTTATAATATAAGATTTAAAATATTTCGATAAACAAGTTATAACTTATTTTTATTATTTTAAAAATATTTTTTTCTCATGTAAATACACTAATTGTCTCACACAAGCTTTAAAATTAGTTCTTTTCTAATTGTAATAATTTCATATATTTTGTATTTGGTAGATTTATATTAGTTTATATCACACAAACACACAAGCTTTATTTCTTATTAAAGTAATCAAATAGTCACATAATATATTTCACATTCCAACCCGATTTGAACCTAATACTTGAACAACCTCTCACTTATCCCAATAATATAATAGGAATATTTTCATTTTTATAGTATTAAAATAAGCAAAGCTCAAATCTGAAAGAAAAATTGTAAATCCCCTTTTCAATAATAAGAAATTTGCAAATGTGAATCGAAAAATTTTGAGAGAAAATTAAAATTTAAAGCAAATCACAATTGTTATAAATAAGCTAAAACGATAATTTGAAAAATTTTAAATGGTTAATAAAAACCCAAAGATTATGTAAAATAACCATAAATAGAATTGGATGAGAAAAACGGATCGGTTCAAGATGAATAGAACTGGAACCGGATTGAACCAGTTTAAAATTTTATTTTTCTAGGTGATTTAAAAATATTAATTCGATATGGGGTATGAGTTCGACAACTTAGTAAGCAAGTAATAAGGTGATTCATTCAAAGAGGTAGAGAATTGTTCAATTATCAATTTATATCACCACTGTTCAACTTATGACCAATAGCGAATTTACCATACAACTTGGTAGGAGCTTACAACCTCTATAACAAGTATGTGTGAGCACCATTACCCAACCCTTAAACTTTAATCGAATATTTATGTTTACTATTGTGGGACGAGACCTCTCCCACTTATTATTCGGTCTCAATTTACATGAAGCTCATAGAGCTCAACGACATACTAAAATGATAAACCTTCCCTTATATTCCCTAAGCAGTAAGTGCTAATGGACAATAAGGTTGGTAATAAGGGAAGTTATGTTATTTCAATATGTATTTAAGCTATGAGAACTTCGTGCGCAATGAGATCGAGTAGATAGAAGAGTGAGTTATTACCCCTTCTTTACGGGGATGAAAATATCGATAAGTTTGGGGGTTGGGCCATGGTGCTCACAAATACTATGTGGTAGAGATTGTGGCCTCTTACCAGGGTGGACGGTAAATACGCTCCGAGTCACTAGTGAAATAGATCGAGGTTGTAGTAACTGTCGGTACCACAATGATGGTTATTATTTTTAAATATTGGAAGTAGTGGCAGGTTGTTCAAAATATTTCTACTAAACCGAGTCGGGATGTAATACTTGTCATGTAGTTGTCATCCCAGTTAAGTAGGAAAAATGATGTAAATCAAATTGTGCATGCTATAATTTACAAGTTAAAAGTTAAAAGATTTGAATAAGTATTAAATGAGTTGGTTGAATTAATTGAAAAAATATAAGTGGAAGTAAAAAAATAAGAGTACAATAATATCTCAAAAAAATAATTTAATGCGAGAGATTTATTAAAATAATAAAAATTTTAAAATATTAAATAAAAATAATATATTTTCAGATATATCTAATATAATATACTAATTTTAGAATATTTATTATTTTAGAAATTTATAAATAAATGTACAATAAATATTTTAAGAATATTATTTTTTATAAATAATTAGTGGTTGACATTTTAATCCTAATATTTTATTTTTTATTTATAAAATAACTAGTATTTATAAATAACTATAAAAGACTAATTTTATAGTACTATAAAGATATATTTGATTTTAATAATATTGTGAATTTTTATTCTTATTTTTATTTTAAGAGAATTTTAAACTTATTAGGTTTTAATTGTAGCATTTAAATAATTATAATTGTTATTAGAGTTTTCTTATAGCTATTATTAGAGAATTTTAGTGTGATATCTAAATTTATCTTGTACTTTTTTATCAATCAAATAAATTATATTCTATTTTTGTTACTTCCATCGTAAAAGTTTTTTAGTATTTTTTAATATATTAGCGGAATTCGTATAAAAATATTATGTACTTCTACTGCACATGTCCTCTCCGTAAAAATTGTTTCATCGCTCTATATGTCAATGTACTCGATTATCTCCATTTCTATCGAATCACTCTTCCAGAGTCCCCAACTCACTGTACTCTATATAAAAAAATTTTCCTATTACCTTTCTCTTCTGATTAGGGGTGGTAGGTGTAGAGTCTAGACTGAATACAAGATCGGGTCTCTCTTTTGAGTTACTGGTTCTTAGGACGACCCTAATTTTGCATCTACATGCCCCATGGAGGCTCCTCCATTATGTAATATTTTGCTCTGGTCCCATAATGCTCTCCCTTTGTAATAGTTATGTGCACCGTCAACTTCCTATTGATATTTGAGAAGGCTTCCCCCCTCCCGAGCATGCCAAGACTGGATTATGCAAAACACACCATTCTTGAGCACACTTCTAATAGTATACAATCTATTCATCTAGAACTACTAATTCGTTGTAAATTCAATGGGCTAACAAAAATTAATTTAGAATAAGGATATTGTGGATTAACAATGAAGAAATCCTAAATTTTTGGGTTTTACTCTATTCAATAAAAAGTGAAAAAAAGTTCATCTTTTTTCGAATCAACTCCTTACTATATTTTGTCAAAATCTTAAACTTCATTTATTTATATAATCTATATTCAAATCGAATTAATGTTAATATAAGTTCTTTGGTTTGGATTGATTCGTTCAAATCCAATTGACTAATTTTGTTTTCATTATCTCATTTTATATAAAATTATTTATAAAATTTATAATTAAAATACGAGTTAGGTTAAAAAATATAATATAAAACGAATAAAAATGATATATTTTTTAATTCGAATAAATACAAATAGAGATCAAACAATATAAGTATATTTATATTTAAGTTCAAGTTTTTACCTAAATACTCAAATACCGAAAATGTGATCAAACTTAAAAAAATACAATGTGAATCCATATGTATATATTTACTCCTATTTGTTAATTAAGTTTTGTGCAACCCAGAATAAGAAATTACTTGAATTTTTTAAGTACATAAAGATTAAAATAAATAAAATATTATGTCTTTTTACTCAACAAATATTATGAATTAACTCTAATAAATTACAAAAAAAAATTAACCCTAATAGAAATAGCCTTGGTCCCATTCCAATTTAATAACATGTTTCATCTTACACCACCTCTATAGTTAAGTAGGTAATTACTGTCTATTAAGTAGGCTCTTACATATTTGTTAGTGGGAATCAGATCGGTCAATTGTTATTTACATAAAAAATCTTACTCGTTAAAATATTTATGGATTAAAAAAAGATCTTTTTTTCTTATTTAAATTTTTACTAAATTATGTTATTTTGCTTGAACTTTGATCATTTATAATTTCAAAATTTCTAAAAAAATTAAATCTTTTAATGAATACAATGTAATTAAAAAGTAATCACACAATGCATTATGAACAATGGGATTCTAATTAATTTAATGCCGTAGATGAAATTTCTTTCCATCATAGGAAATTGGTAAGTTCAAGCTATCACTCCTCTTTTTCACCATATTCACACGAAACCATCGTATAGACGGAAGAGAGATTTTATAGAATATATTGGACGTTGTAAAATCATGACCATTTTATTTTTCTTGCATTCCCAATTCCCTTCTAATCCGCAATAAATTACGATTCATCAGACACTTAATTATTTAATCTCGTGATAATAACTTTTTGATAATCTCTATTCGGGTCAAACAAATCACTGCATGGCGACCACCCCATTTCGATCTCCCCGGCCGCCGATAACTCACCCCATGCATGCACGTGTTCCAAGCCTTTAATGTATAACCGAATGAAATTATTTTGAATACCAGCCCAGAAGAGAAGAGAAAAGAAGAGAAGAGACCTCGTCCCTATACTATAAATATAGGAAGAAACCGTGGATTTGCTTGTAAGAGAAAGAGCAGTTTTAGGTGTTTGTAGTTTTAGCTCATCTATCTCGTCTTTTACACATGGATGCTGTTTCACCGGTTCCTGTGAAGAGAGAGCCCTTGGTCGGATATGACTACGACGGGTTGAGGCCACGGGGAAACGACCCATTCTCGTTTTCGGAGTCACTTCCGCCATTTGATATGAGGTAGGATCATGCAATCGGTAAAATATGGTTTATGTTTCATGTTGTTGGTTAATTGGCTGATGTACAATGTATAAATTATGTTTGGTGACGATTTTAGCGGCAGGGTTGTCAGTAGTCCTTACTGGGACATGCACTGCTATGATAGAAAGGGCGATTTAGTCCAACAATTTCAAGCGGATCCCGCTAATTCTTTCTATTCTTCTTCGTTCTCTGGTTCCTCTGCTATGGTGGGGAAGAGCTTTCTTGATAATCAAGCTTCCTTTTACTCCATTACAACTTCCAACACTGTACCACTGCAGGAAACTCTTTCTCTCCCGTTTCCAGGTATAATTCAGATGCAGATCACATAGAATTTGGGAAATGAGTGGTAGTTTTTATTTGGAATCATGTGCGGCTCTTTGATTGAATTTTATGAAGTTGCAGTGGAAACGGGTTTGGAGAATGGAATCAATATGGATTATGGGCGACAACTTTCGATTTGGGAGGATGAAATCAAGGGATTTTCCTGGTGCGAGGCTGAGCAGCTTCTTATGGCGACTAACAATCAAGGAGGAATTGAAATTGAAAATGAAGGGGAAGGGGAAGGGAAGGAGAAGAATTTGAATGAAAGGAGTGGTTCTTCTGACCCATTAAAATCGGCAACAAATTTTACAGAGGAATATAGCAGCTGCAGCAGGAAGGTATTAACTTGGGAGGCTATTTCTAAGCATTTTTACAGTCCCATAGCGGATGCTGCAAAAGCGCTCAACATTGGTGTCACCCTGCTGAAGAAGAGATGCAGGGAGTTGGGAATCAGAAGGTGGCCCCATAGGAAGCTGATGAGCCTGGAGGCCCTTATTGAATATCTAAAGGTCAAACTTCTTTTACTATTGGTATCTCAAGGTATAGTGCTTATAGATTTGCAAAGCAAAACTCTTTATAATGTGATTTATCTTTTGTAGAAAAACGTTGGTGAAGAAGATGAAGATAATTTGAGGAGGGCATTGGAAAGGGAGAAAAAACTCATAGAAGAGGTGCCTGACTTGCAGCTTGAGGACAACACCAAGCGTTTGAGGCAGGCTTGCTTCAAGGCTAACCACAAGAAGAGAAAACTTCATAAGCAGTCTTATAATGGGTTGGGCTCTGCTATGATCAAGGAGAATCCTCATGCATCATAGGTTATGTGTTTGATGGATAGGGTGGACAGGAAATCTGATTGACCCTTAGACTTCATTTTCATTTTCAATAGTATGTTTTCTGGGTGGTAAACACTTTCTTTATCAACCTAATGATGTATCAATATCACTGTGTGTGGTATGTGATATATCAATCTCATCAGACATGAGTTATGTTTCCTATAAGTTGTGGGAAAATGACTTCCTTGCTTTCAATTATTTTTCTGAGAAATTTCTTGAATACTGCTTTACAACTTTTTTTTCAACTTAAAGTTTTGTGGGTTGTTAGCACTAATCTTCCATCAATCTTACTAGGAATGAAATTAGTTTAGAAGTACTTTTATAAATTTATGGCTTCTCATACTGAAATAAATTCAATTTGGAAGTTCCTCTAAAGATTGAACAAAAAGGGGTGATAGTGAAGGGCAGGTAAGAAACACTGATTCAATGGATCACTACACTTCAACAGGGACAAGCATATGTGATTACCTCCATGCGTTTTCAGGCAGCAACGGCTTGTTTCTGAGCATACTTGACACCTTTCTCTATGCTAGCTTTCAACTCGTGTTTGAGGGCCTCGAGCGCTTTCTGCTCGTACTCGGTCAAGCCCTGAAGTTCCGATGAGATGAGGGCTTCGACCCCCTTCTTCCCGAGCTTCACCCGGGATGCGAAGAATGGGATATCATCTATCAGATCAGACTGAACAAAAGAGCACTCATACACGTCCCCATCTCCATCCAAAGCCCTCAGAGAAGACTCCACAAATCGGGCTGCGGCATAGGCCATGGAGAGGGTTGCGGAGCCTGCACCTGCCTTTGCTTCCACAACCTCAGTTCCGGCATTCTGAATTCTCACAGTCAGATCATTGACCTCTTCATCCGTAAATGTCACAGATGGTCTCGTCTTTGATAGTAAGGGTAAGATTGTGATTCCAGCATGTCCCCCAACCACAGGCACATCCACATCGATGAGTTTCAGGTTTTTCTTTTGGGCAACAAATGTATTTGCTCGGACAACATCGAGGGTTGTAACCCCAAAGAGCTTCTTTGGATCATAAACTCCCTTCTGCTTCAGAACCTCTGCAGCAATCGGGACTGTAGAGTTCACAGGGTTGCTGATTATGTGGATGAAGGCTCCTGGGCAGTTATCAGTCACAGCCTCTACAAGGGTCTTGACAATATTGGCATTTATATTGAAAAGGTCATCTCGGGTCATCCCGGGTTTCCTTGGAACTCCGGCAGGAATGACAACTACATCCACTCCCTTCAAGGAATTTGCTAGCTCGGAGGTTCCAGTAAAGTCAAGAACTTGAGAAGGAGTGTTGCAGTGGCTAAGATCTGCAGCAACTCCCTTCACATTGGCAATATCATAGAGATGAAGGGTGGAAACTAGTGGAGACATCTTGATGAGAAGAGAAAGAGGTTGGCCAATTCCTCCAGCAGCTCCAAGGATAGCCACTTTGAAAGAAGCCTGACACTGCAGATGATGCTGAGAGCTCCACACTTGCTGCTTCATGGCTCTATACACAAAGGAGAGCCTAAGAGCAGAATTGCTCTCCTTGCCCAAAAATGAAGACTGGGTTACACAGTCCATAGAAGTAGTTGCTGCTTTGAGACCACTGAAACTTGTGAATGTGCTTGTGGTGGCGAACCTCACACTCACATCCATAGGCTTTGGGTGTTGAAGGGTTGTTGCTCTAGGGGTGAAAGAGACAGTTGGCCTAATAGACAGAGTAGCGGCTGATGTTGCTGCCATCTTAATGCCTGCTAAAGAGGGTGGTCAGGATGATGTAATTCTCCAGGCTTCATTTGAAAAGTGATAAGATCCTTGTGGATAAAAAATCATTTCTACAGATCCTTGGCTTCCAATAGGGAGGAAGCTGGAAAAACATCTACACTAACAAGGTCCGATCAACATACAGAATTAGTCACTAGAACTCCCCCACGTTCTTATATGAAGCTGGTTAACTAGAAATCATTCTTATCCTATACGAGGCAACATTTTTTTCAATTCAGTAAGACGAAATACCATGATTTTAAGCTTGTGAGCCCCAGATGCAGCTTCTCAAGAACACGAACTAGGAGTGAAAAGTGAAAAGATTCTACCAAAGGCAACGACATTGTTAGCCAGTTTCAAGAGAACGCGAACTAGGTACCAAACTGAAACACATTTATTCCTCACAGACAACAGCAGATTGCATATCACTGCAAATCATTTCCTGTCGTTACCAAACTTGCAACGCTCGTAAGGCTGTCAGATCTAAAGTAGTCCAAGCAATGCGTCGAACATAATATATGCGAAATTCCACACAAGATAGGTCACCCCCACAATTCAACGAGATCACCTATGTTGAAAAATAAAGCGTGCAATCGGCGACAGCAATAAGCATGGTTTTCCGTTTGCGAGGAGGGTGCTCGCAGACGCTGAAAGAGGAGATTTTGAGCAAGAACCAGAGATGGAAATGGAGTTTGATAGAGTCTCTGACTCACCTGAGATGGATTTACTGGCTGTGGAGTGGTCAGCGCGATTATCTCCGCCTCTAAGCCGCGTCGGAACAGATCTCTGCTCGCTCTGGCCCTTTCAATCTCACTCGCTCCTTTGTGTGTACCGAATGGCACCGACTACAGGACACGCACACGCCGCCCTCGTCCAAGGAACCTCCCCCAATATTTCATGAATTTGCCGTTTGGTCCCTCAACGTTTGAGTTTTTGTTTGAACATCCCCTGAAATATCCTGTATGAGACCGACCTATCATGAGAGTTTCCAACATGACTGTCTGGCACATGCAGATATTCATTCATTCACTAACACTTCTGGAGAAGAAGCTTCTTTTGCCGGATTTGATAGGTAGAAACCCCATTAGAGGAAAGTTAAAAGAGGTTTCTTTTGATACCTCGTCAATAACATATAACATGCAGGAAACATTTGGAGGAATGATGGAGGAATTCATGAAAAGTGGAAACTAACTGGTTTTTACACTTGGAGCATATTGGAGTGTTGGGTGATGATGAACTAGTTTCCTATGTGCTTGTTGTTCATATGTAGCTGCTAATGGTGTATACGAATCCATGATCACTCTGATCTAACGAGTGGTTGCCCCCCCCAATCCGGAATTCAAGGAGCCCTTTTTCTTATCACACGGGATCTGATCTGGATCTGCAGAAAGGAAAATCCTAAGATTTGAAAGAGGTGGGATAAAGTTTCATCCATAAAAGTGGATACTACTTTTTTATGAGCACTTCATGTGCACTTTGGCCACTCGGTCCTTGGTGCTGTGGAAAAGGTATTGGTGCTGCTCTTTGTGCGCTGTTTACCTAACAATGCCTACATAAAAATTGCATGTTGCCTGTGAAAGATATAGCTCAATAAGATTCAATCTATCATCATCAAATCTACTATACTCTACTGTTTCAAGTCAGTAGAGTGCCCTGTCCTTATTTTTACATCGAATATTAACATATTCTTGCATCTCTATCATGAAAGACAACTAACTACCTATCTTATTCTAATCGCATATGAATATTAAAACATGGTCCAACATTAGATTCTCTCCAGGCCATATAACAGGCACAAAAAAAAGTTGTAACAGCTTTTCACAGCATAGGATGACTGGGCTTATGATCGCCCTAGTGGAGACTAACAATCAAAGCATCCTCTTCCAAATTGTGGAAACGGGGTATGGCGATTATTGGCTCCGGATCCTGGGTAATCATTCAGCTGGATGTTCATCCTTCTTCCACCGAGAGAATCCCGGATCAAGTTTTTGTCCTCTGCTGCGACCTAAATTCCCATCATCAACAAGGAAAGGAAAGAAGATAGTGAGTGAACAATTAAATCATGACAATTTCTTCAAAGTAGAAGGAATCTGCTTACCAGAAAGGCTCCGGCTCCGGCTCCGGTTGAAGCATGTTCAGGAACCGTAGACTCCTGTAGAATTAGGTTGCTTGCTCCTCCTGCTCCGGACGACAATAACCATGAAAGGAAAGAAAAATCAGTCTTACAAGTAGGAGAAAAGGATTGATTGAGCTCTGAATATTACAGAAAATGACTGAAAACTACTGGCAACAGGCGCTGCGTTCAACAGGAGGAGCTGGGAGAGTGCGAGAGAGACTGTGAGCAGACTGAAGAAGAACTTTTTACGGCCTTCCATTTCCTAAAGCAAGCAAACCCTTCTCAACGGCAACTTCCCCAACCTTGAAAGCGAAGGATTTATAAATGCTTCTTGTTCTTGTCGGAGCTCATAAAAATATTTCTCTCTCCCCGAGGACATGAGAAAGAGGGCAAATGAACGGACTGTGATTACTCAAGGGGGGTGGCATGGTATCAAGGGAGCCCGTGTCTTTAAAATGAATGAAAAGGGGGTCAAAGGGGGATGGGTGGGTGGATGGATGGTGGTGTGCAGGAAAAGTTGAAAGCCCACATGCCATACCTTGCAAGTGGAGGCTGACCAGAGCAGAGACTGGATGTGGTGGCACCAACAGAGCTTCCTGCACTAACTCTAGTGGGATCTAGTAAATACCTGGAATGCATTATAATATTATAGAACAATTCATTTTCTCTTTTACCAGATGGTTGATCACTCAAAGGGGCATCTCTGATTAGTGGAACCTTGAAGGCCGCCTTGTCCTCGTCGAAGATAATCGCTCTTAGTGGGAATATTCATTCATGCTACCCCTGGGAATCATCCTGTGGCGTGCCAAATACCAGTGTCTAACATAAAACTCCCACTTACACATGTTGCCTTACAAGCTACACACCCAAACCCAATTGCTTTGACTAGCCACTCAAAGATAGCTGTACCAGAATCAGGAATGAAACGTCAAAAAGGAAAGAAAAATTGCATAACTTTACTATGATTTAAGACCTCGTGCCATGTCACGGACCGGTCCGTGGTTTCTGCATACCCGCGACCTTCCGCGTGCCCGTGCCTCGGCAGTTGGCACTGATAGATCAATGGCTGGCCTGGCTCCTTCATATCACGTAAGCCACCGAAGCCCATTTTCTGCAGACCTTCTTAATAGGCCTAATTGCCTCGTACTTCCCGACCCAGATGTAAAACGCTTCGCTCGACCCGTAGAAATTAAATCGTCAAACCGCTCATTCTTAAAAATGGACGCCGCTTGTCGAGTGACGTGGCGGACAGAGGCGGTGATGGTTCTGTAGCCGTCAGATGTGTACGTGTGTCGCCACGTGGCGGCAGATGAAGCGAATGGGTTGGGATTTTGCCTGCTTTTTCGGATTTTTAGCCTTCCAGCGGGAACGCGTGGACTTTGTTGGAACGGCTGACCAATAGGATAAGGCCACGTCGGATCACAGTCCCCGCCCTGTACTTTGACTGCCACTGGCGTCATGCTTCATGATCAAGCAGTATCAGTCCACTGGAAAATATGGCAATGGAGTTTGGTGCTTGAAGATCTGAACTTTCTTTTTTTGGGTGTAATAAAGAGATAACTTTCACACTTTTTAAGAGGAGGCTTGAGAAAATCATACGATAAATAATATCATACAGTTGTCTCCGGGCATGAGAATAAAAGGAAAATCCTTGGAAGGCCACGACACAACCCACGAGAGCTTGTGGCTGAGATGGAGCCCCAGCGCCGAGGTGGCACCCACCTCTCTCGAAACGCATCAAATACTTCAACGGCAACTCGTCATCCCCAAGTGACCGGCAGGCCAGCCAGCTAACCAGCTAGAAGAACCAGGCCATTAATACCCAGAGAGAGGGGTTTTCAGATAAGGGAGAGAGAGAATAGAGCTCCCCTGAAACTTTTCACTCTCTTTGGCCGTTTCTTCTTCTTGGGGGATTCTCTGTCTGGATTCTGAAAGAAATGGAGGACGGGAAAGATCCTGGAATAGAGCTGTTTGGAAGGCAAATCCCGCTCTCTGATGCGGAAGCGTCCGATAGCGCCTTACCCTCATCTTCGGAGATTGGATATACAGAGAATCCAGGAGAGCAGGAAGAAGAAGAAGAAGAAGAAGAAGAAAACGAGGACGACGATGGTGAAGAAACAGCTAAGGTAGGGTTAAATTTCTAGGAATACTGACTTTGTATCCACCTGAGATTCTGGAAACTGCCAATTCCAAGTAATTTCTAATGAATTGTTCTTTCTGCAATTGAAAATCTGTCATGTGCTGAAACTGTATCTATGGAGTGTTAAAATTTTGATCTTGAAACTTTTGATTGAGAGGGGCGTATGGGATTCATTTTAGAACTTTTCAAGTCTTTTGTACTGTCAATCAGCTTGTACTGTCTTAATCAAATTTTGCTTGCTTTCCTTTTGCTGGTACTTTTTAGCAGTTTCTGGGCTGAGACTGTTACTGAGGTCTTATGTAAATGTTCAGGACTATCCTCTTTCAGAAGAACAGTGTATTGAGAGTATGCAGCAGGAGGATGGCCCCGGTACTGTCAGCAAAAAATCTGCAAAACATAAAGCTTTGCTAGACTCCGAGAACCCGAAAACTCCCTCCCTCTATGAAGAAATGGCTAAACCCAGAGCTCCCAGTGCTCAGAAAGAACAGACCTGCAAGTCCAGCTCCGAAGAGAAACAGAAGGACCTCAAGAAGCCCGACAAGATACTTCCGTGCCCCCGATGCAAAAGTATGGACACCAAATTCTGTTACTATAACAACTACAACGTGAACCAGCCCCGTCACTTTTGTAAATCTTGCCAGCGTTACTGGACTTCAGGTGGAACAATGAGGAATGTTCCTGTTGGAGCTGGACGGAGGAAGAACAAGGGCTCAGCCTCGCACAATTACCGCTCAGAGGCCCTCCAAGAAGCTCGGATCCATTCTCCTAATGGAACTCGTGGGATTCCGAGCTTGAACGGTAGCGGTAATGTCCTCAGTTTCAATGCCAACGCGCCCATTTACAATCCGGCGACTAGCCTTCACGGCTCTGAAGATACTGGACGAAGTAACTGCTCGAGTGGATCTCCTGTTATCATTCCAAACTCTGCAGATGGAGAGACCGGCACTTGCCAAATGGAGCAGAAACCCATGAGTAATCTCAATGGCTTTATCCCTCAAGTTCCATGCCACTCATGGCCCTATTTTGCTGCAGTTCCCGGAATTTTTCCATTGGGGTTGGGCATTCCGTATTATGCTCCGGTGGATTTTTGGAACTGTACTGCTTCCCACGATTCATGGACCTTTCCATGGTTGTTCCCACGGGGAGAGAAAGTGCAATGCTCTGTTTCAAATTCCCCCACCCTAGGCAAGCATTCTCGGGAGGAAGATGAGCTTCAGAAGAAGGAGAAGAATGGATGTGTTTTGGTTCCAAAGACTTTGCGGATAAATGATCCAACAGAGGCAGCCAAAAGTACCATTTGGGCCACTCTAGGGATCAAGAATGACCACAGAAGCGGTACCGCCGCCGGACTATTTAAGGCATTCCAAACTAAGGGCAGCCATAAAAGTGAAGTTCCCGAAACTTCACGCGTGCTTTGTGCGAACCCTGCAGCCTTGTCGAGATCAATCAAGTTCCATGAAAGTTCATGAGGCCTTGGATAGATGCAGGAGGACATAATTTTGTTGACTCCAAGTCTCTGATTAGTCTCTTCTTCCATTGATGTCTGCTGTACATAGTAAGTCGATGTATCCTGGAGGACCAGTTGAATAAACCCTTTTCCATATTCTGCTGTTGATTTCAGATGGAATGTCTTCTTCATTGCCTGCATAGGGAATTATTCGTTTGTGTTTTGCTGCTTCCAACTCAGCAACCGGTGGAGAATCAGCAAAGGTCCATATCCATTAGAGCTAGGGAATCCAAGTCCAGTACTGGTCCTACCAATGATTCCATATTCCAACTAGACTTGCAGGGAGAGGATAGATAATATAGACGATAATGATGATGACGGTGACCGGTTTCATGGATTTCCACAGATGAGCTCAAATCGGAGAGAATTCAACAGTAGCATGCGAGGGAAGGTATTCGGCTACGTGTGGTGCTGTGCATCAGAACATTGAATAGATATCACCTGCGGAGCCTTTCTTGCACCAGAAGAATTCCAAGGCCAAAAATCACTGGCACAAGAGAACACCACCAAGAAAGAAAATGACACCCTGATACTTTTGTTTCCAACAGGGAACTCTGCCCACATTTCCCCATTTTTTGTGGGTCTCAAAAACCAGATTGTAGACTACAGTTGGATTCTTGGGCTTTCACTAATCACTACTAGACTTTTGCTCTCAAAAATCAGGTACTCTCATGGGCTAAGAGCAGGCCTAGTAAAGATCAGTAGTTCCTTTACTAATATGGTTTGGTCTTCTTGATGATCATGAGATACGTGCTGCCAATTTTTGTTGTGGAGAAGGGGACATGTTGATTTTTTGCCTCTCCATTTGGAGCACATTTCCGTTCCAACATCAGATTGGATGTTGGCATGAATTTCCATGGGATTAAGAAGATCATCAACGTTTTTTCCTACCAACAATGAGGCTAATTTAGGCAAAGTGATTCGGCATCCTACTGAAATTGACTATGATAAATGGCCACATTACCTCCTAAACACCCCATCTTGTTTCTTTATTTCTAAATGATTCATTTTGGGGGAGAAGAATAAGAAAGAAAAAAAGCAGAGTTGAACAGAGCACGCATCACATACACCATAGCAACAATAACAGAAGCAAAAGCACAGAACAGATCTAGGAGACAAGCCTCCATTCATTCACACAACCCCGACTCGATTACTATTATCCACCTGAATTGACAACCTGCATGTCCCTTGGCCGTTGGGCTAGAGAGAGGCATTTATTCTCTAATAATATCTTCTTCTTCTGTAATCTTAACAGCTAGCTCAGTAGTCCGTGAATTGCAGGCCTCTGAATGTCTGACCGAATGACCAGCCGTTGGGGGCTACGTTGTTAGAGACCACAGTGCGGCCATCGCTGGTGGTGACCTTGAAGGAGAGGCTCTGGCCATCCAGGAGGGCGTTGCTCTGCCAGTTCTGGCCCCAGTTCCTAGACATGGGCTCCCACCGCGTCCTGGAGCCCTTGATGGAGACGGCAGTGACGTCACCTGCCCCGCCGACGTTGGTGATGAGCACGAGGATGTAGTAGGAGTGCCCGTTTATGGTGAATCTCATGCCTCCTTCCTTCTTACACGGTGCTCTGTTATAAAGTAATCAACTCCTTTCTTAAAATCTGAAACTTTGGTGGAAATTTAATCAAAGGGAGGAGTATTGGGGTTGGTCCTAGCCTACGTACCTCCGGTACGCCACCGGTACGATTCCGGCCTTGTAATGAGCAATGCGCAGGAAGGCGGGCTGGGAGAGGTCGAAGTGGCGGAGGGGAGGGTTGCACCAGCCGCCGGCGTCACTGGGGAGTGCATTGTTGGAAGGGCAGAAGTTGGTGATCGTCACCACCACCGAACCCCCGGCCGGAATGCACCACTTGGCCTCGCCGGTGCACTTTATCTCGAAGCATGCCCCGCAGCTCCGGCCGTCGTTGAAAAGGGCATTGTTGACGGCGGCGGTGTTGGTTCCGTAACCCTCACTGTACAAATTCCCGTACCCACACGCCCCTCCTGTCAAAAAAAAAAAAACATTGACGACAAGCAATTCTAAGTATATGTCGCTACCTTTTTTCTCTGTTATTCTCTTTGACGAGTAAAACGCAGAGCTTAATAAAGATACATTACCCATTGTACCAGCAGCATCACCTCCGCCGTAGAAGGTGGCGTGGGCATCCGTCCAGCCTTGGCCATTAGCCAGGGATATCAATCCCATCAAGAAGATCGTCCCCGCCAGAAAAGTAGCCATGTCGTGTTATTCGGAGGACGGCTGCCGAGAAGAGAGAGATCTCTTTACCAAATGGTAAAATAGTGAAAATAGTGTACCAGAATGGGATCCTTGAGGTGCGAATTGTGTGTATACATACATACATATATATATATATAGGGCATGCATAGGTCTCGTCTGTCTCAAGGGCAGCCATGGGAGAGTACGTGTGTCTGTTCTGTGTGCATGTGCCATAACAAGCCAATGATCTAATCATCTAGCACTTACCTACGCACATCACATCACATCTTACATTTGGTATCATATTATTCAACCAATATATATATGCACAAAGGTTTGTAAATATGAGAATGAGTAGCCATAGTGTTCCTGCCCTCTCTCTGCTTCTCACCATCATTCAGTGTATGCAAATGCAATGCTTGGATGATATTAAGTGCCTATTATCATCCCTTTCTAATATGCATATACAATATTCAATGGTTGAGAGATGGTGGGTCTATCCAAATCATCCGATAAGATGTATTTACTGCACACCCTCTCCATTGCATCTCCCTTTGTGTTGCATGTCAGATCAATGACAAAGAAGAAGAGGATGAAGCTGCATGAGGGTTTCATGCGGTATGCTCTCTCTGCTCCGTCTGCTCCGTCTGCTCCCTCTGCTCTCTCTGCACTCTCTGCAAATTGCAACCTCCACATACTTATTATAAGTCAAACACGTCTCCATGGGCCCACACTAAATATGTGATCGTGCGAAAATTTTTTTCTCAGTGGAACGGACAGGACAGACAAGTTTGATGAAGCATACGATATTGAAATAACACCCTTCATCATGCATCCATGTAATCAGCAGAGAAAAAACTAATGAGGCCTGTGGACCACATGCATGCATAGAGAGAGACGCCATTCTTGGCGACAGAAAAAGTCTACCACGCGGCGTACATAGCATAGCATGATCATCGACCGATTAATTAAATATACTACTCGTATGCGTATTGTCATTGTCAATATCAGTATCACATGTTACACAGCAGAGCAGAGCAGAGCAGATCATCAATCATCTGATACGAGATGCCCTCCTCTCCTCCTTTTATGATCCCTTCATTATCTCTGCTTGCTTGCTTCTCTTCCTTCCTGCAAGCCTCCCATCCGTTTATCTATTCAAGGCAACTGCTGAATATGCCATGTTCTCGTATATGATTTTTTTCATCCCTATTAATTTGCTCACTTGAACTTGAAGCTATAACTCGAATGGCACGCATGCCTATGCATCATGGCGGCATCCTTTTTATGCCTGCATGCTGCAGGAGGTTGCATGATCGTCGTTATCTGGGATACACACCACACGGTTTTCATCCACATATCATACGTCTCTGTTTGTCTTTATCAGTGTAGCGTCACTTTTTTTTTCCCTTACAAAACCGACACTTCCACCAACATTTCTCACGGCAAGGCTTTGGTTGGGCTCATTCAATACGCATATAATGAAAGCCGAGAAGTCTCTGAATTTGACGATCATTTTTATTAGCTGTCTAGCTGTGTCGTGTGGGTGATCTGTGGGAGGAGGGTGTATGTGTATGGTATGGCCGAGCATAGCATTGCTGCGGGAAAGGTGGCGTCCATGCAGTGAAGCTAGCTAAGCCTACTGCAATGCCTATGGAGAAAGGAAGGGACGCGGCAATTTCACGGGATACATGACAGGTGTCCCCATGTTTGCATGATCAACACGTGGGTGGGTGCTATGCTTGAGCCTAATTAGATGAGGCCCACTCCCCCATGTAAAATTACTAACATCGCTAATGGGGTGTTAATTAATCATAGTTGCAATCAAAGATTGATATTGACAATCAGTGTGGGACGATCGTGTTGGCAAAGAACCCAAACCGGACACGATCGGGTGAGACCCGGTCACTACACAGCTGTTAAAAGGTTAGAGTCCTCCTTTTTAGAGTCGAGTTTTGGGCCTGAAAGCCCACATCAAACGAAAAAGGCCTCGCAAAAACCCAAACCAAAATTGAATCGGCGAGGCCTGTATAGGGTTTAAAAAATAGGCCCTATGGGACAACGGATGACGTGGAAACCCTAATTTACTTGACAATTTAATATATATATATATATATATATATATATATATATATATATATACATGGGATGTCTTCCTTGCTCCTTTGTCTTCTCGTGTTCCCCTTTGTTAAATTTTCAGTGAAAGAAATGCATGTTTTTAAATCAGAAGCAGTAGCAACACTGAGTTACTAGCCACACCTGAAGCGGCTAGCTGTAGGTTGATTCATATTGCTGGCTGGAGTGGTATGTGTGTGTGTGAGTTTTTCATATTAATTTGGGCAGTGTCACATCCCAAAGTTAGGCGAAATTCATGCTTAGAATCTCCCATCGACCCCTTTGGCCGTCTTTTTCGGCATAAAGTGGCCGATTGAAAGATATTCGAATACCCCCGCTCCCTTAAAATTGACAAATACCTTCTTATCCTATGCATCTACAGGAACCGGGTCACTAACTTTTAAGCATCAAATGGACAATTTGGATCGACGATGATGATGATGGCCCAGATGGTTCAACTCTCCTGTTGAGTTAGAACTAACCATGATGAGTCAGTCACTGTACTGCAGAGACCTCCTAAAACAAGCAGCAGTACACAATTTGTACAAGAATAGCATATGGCTTCCATCCGCTAACTAAGATTCATTCTCATCTATCTTGTCAATCCTAGCTGTTCTGTTCTGTGACCTTATCATGTCTATAAATGGCAGAGGTTTTAGAATGACACTGCAATAATCAATCCCAATAATTCCAAGCTTTTATCCATTTAAGGGCCATTTCTTTTCATGCACATTTATAGGCCAATAGTTCTTGTACTAGCTTATACATTAGGCAGACCACTCACCATTTACAGACAACTATCTACATGGACTATCTATCATCGCTAAATATAATATATATAAATAATAATTGAAACAGACCAAACGCATATCAATTCAAGAGTTTGTCGATTCTGCACATTCTTTAATTAGCTGGAAAGGAACTGGACGAAATAGCATGGCATAATCACTTGCAAGCTGTTATAAAGATACTTGCCTCCCTCTTAAGTGATGAAGTGCCAATGAGTATGTGCTTTACAATCTGCATAATGAAAGAAACCACCAAATTACTGGTTGGGGTCATGATTTTGTCAGGCAAATACTGGGAGGATGATGGAATTAAAAACAAGAAAAAGGAAATGGCAAAAACAACCTAAGGCAAGGTTGCCTTACATGGCACGTTTCTGTTTCTGTTTCTGTCTCCGTCTTCTGTCTCTCTCTTTGAAAAGTTGAGTATTTAGGAGCTCTGTGATATTCCGAGTGCATTTCTTCTCTCAATTTCACCCGCTTTCATACTTGCAGCTCCTCAGCTTCCATCCATGGATCCCCTCTCTTTATCTCCTCCATAAAAGCCCCATACTTCAGGACCACAACCTTTTTCATACCTTTCCTCCTTTGGCTCGTATAAAGCTGTCTTCTTTGGTACTCGTAGGGGGTTTAGGTTTATGCAGAGCTTTTCATCAGATTCGGGTTCGAGGATGATGGAGAATGTTCCCGGGATGGGAAAGGAAGACGACCAGATGGATCTGCCGCCGGGGTTCAGATTCCACCCGACCGACGAGGAGCTCATCAGCCATTATCTGCACAAGAAAGTCATGGACGTGAACTTCACCGCCAGAGCCATCGGAGAGGTGGACTTGAACAAGTCCGAGCCCTGGGAATTGCCCTGTAAGTAACGCTTGCGGAACCTGGTTTAAGACGACCAACCATAATCCTGACGTTAAAAAAAGGCTGAATTTTTTGGATTCTTTTTTTTTTTTTTATCGTTGTTGATGAAGGGAAAGCGAAAATGGGGGAGAGGGAGTGGTATTTCTTCTGCCTGAGGGACCGGAAGTACCCGACGGGTCTGAGGACGAACAGGGCGACGGTGGCTGGGTACTGGAAGGCCACGGGGAAGGATAAGGAGATTTACAGAGAGAAATCTCTGGTTGGTATGAAGAAGACGCTGGTCTTCTACGGAGGAAGAGCCCCCAAGGGCGAGAAGACGAACTGGGTGATGCACGAGTACCGTCTCGACGGAAAGCTCTCGCAGAACAACCTCCCCACGACCGCAAGGGTATCTATCTGTTCATCGATGCCCTGTTCTGTTCTTCAACTGTTGAGTTTTCTGACCCTACGGTTCGGGGTTCTATGTTATGCAGAACGAGTGGGTGATCAGCAGGGTATTTGAGAAGACGCTCGGGGGAAAGAAGACGCATATCTCCAGTCTCACGAGAGCCGCCGGTTCCTTCACGACCGAAGCCGGTTACTCTCTGCCGCCATTGATGGACGACACTTCGCCTCAAGCTATGACCAACGCTGTACCGTCGATTCACGTGCCCTGTTTCTCCAACCAGATCGGTCGGTCCGCCCCTGCTCTGAGGAACAAGGAAGAGACGAGCGATTCAATACCAGTCAACTCTAACCACATCCCTCTGCTGTCGGCTTCTTCCTCCAGCAACCCTAGAGCTTCGATATTCGGAACGCTCTACTCAGGTCATCCTCTCGCCGCCCCGGGAAAGGTGCCGTTTTCCGGTCCTGTTCTAATGCAGGAGCACTCGGTCCTCATGACTATCCTCGAGAGCCAGAACAAGAAGATGGAGAGGCAGGAGATCCTCGCCGCCGCCTCGCAAGGGATGGGGCTGGCGTCAGGCATGCCGGGCCATCCCGAGATCGGCTCGGCCTTACCGCCACCATCGAAGAAGTTCGAGCTGAGCAGGAGGGTCACTTTCCATGATCAACGTCAGCAGCAGCCTTTACCATCAGCCGCTGATGGGCCACCTGATTTGGACTTTATGTGGAATTATTCAGCGAATAATTTCTAAATTAGCAAGGTGAATAATTTCATCTGGTTCAGCCACTTCCCATCCACCACCATGGTCGGTCGCTGTCTGTCATACGCGTACTTATTATACAAGGGGAGGGTTTAAGTGATTACCATTATTTATATTTATATAGATAGATTATATAAGGTTGGTTGTCTCACTAATTAGTATTCCATGTCGGAATTTCTGTATATGGCCGTTACAGTTTTCATAGCATCATGCTACTGGTGGACAACAATTGTAGTACCAATAGCAAGAGCCTCCCTCCATCCTTCAATCATCAGATTTTTGCCCCTTGCTATACGACAATTCCGTTTTAAATCTGCTAATCGGATCATGTGGTCAGGAAGTTGCCATGATTTCTCTTCTCTTGTTTTATTTTATTTTTTTGTCCAATTTTTATGTGAGCAGGCACGTGACTGTTTGATTTCCAGCACATGTTGACTATGGCAGCATATCATTCATCACCCTAGATTAAGCTTCATTGTTCGATATTTTGTACTTGCCGGAGGAAAGAGACAACCAGTTTTGGTTGGATGGAAGCGAGGATGTGTTGGTGGCCCACACCGGTGACGTCGGGTGGACCCCGTTCCAACCGTCGACACGTCTGCGGGCGGGCAGTAACAGAAAACGCGGTTCAGGTGCTGCAGCCCGGTCACGCTTCCAACCAATAACAGTCAGCCACCTAGCACAAACGGCGCCGTTGCCGGAAAGATCTTAACAACAAGTATTATGTCATTACACTTTAATTACCATTACCATGCAATCATTCTTGCAGGGGACATCACATCATGATTGCCATCAAAAAGCTGAGGTTCCAGAGGATGGATGAACTCCCAAGGCTCATGTACAGAAAAGTCAACAATCTTATCCTCATTTACCATTTATGCCAAGTTATGTACTCCATATTCCCTTCCTAGTTTTGCATGGGAAAAAGAGGACACCACACCATCAATAGAAAACCAGTCCACATCCATTAAGATTTTGATCGACCGATTCATTTCTCATCCACACTTGCCCAACCAACTTGCAAATATTTACTAGGCAGGCCGTCCGTCGTCAAGAGGCGAATTTGGGCCCAAACTTGGACTCGGACTCGGACGGCCGGCATCTACAACTACAAGAGGAAGCTGAGCTGACAGAGGAAGCCGGAGATATATCGAGTTGTTATATGGCCTGCTTGGAAAAGTTTGTCTTTGCAAGCTTACCGATTTTCCTCGGTTCAGCCACTCTCTGCATTATTTTATTAAGCTGTAATGAATGTTCCATTAATATGGAGTGGTTGTCAGGTCAGCTCAACTGCCCCCTGAAAATTTCATCTTTAGCAGCTGTATTAGCAAAATGGGAGCGCCATTGCCAGTGGTTAGAGATAAGCAGCGCTACCACCAACCATTCGGCCACGTGTCAGCTGCTGGGTTTCCTTAATTTCCCCATTCGTTTCCTCTCTATTTCTCTCTCTCTGAGTCTGAACGTGAATGATTGGTCCCGCGGACGGATAAAGGAAGAAAGAAAAGTGCGAGACTAGATCTGGACCCAACCTGTTCCTCTCACCTCAACGGCTGAATCTCTCACAGAAAGTAGAGGAGCGTGTGGTGGGAGGGAGGAACGACATGTCAACTGCTACAGTGTGCTCATCAACTCTCCAGTCGCAGATCGCCGGGTTTGGCGGCGGCCTCAAGCTTCAAAGGCCTCTCCTTCACCGACCTAATGCCGTGACGATTGCTGGGTAGCATTTTGGTCGACTCTTTTTTATTGAATTTCCAGAATTTGAATCGTATGTTCGGGTTTCGATGTTAACTTATGCTGGGCGGGATATCATGGATCCCCTGTGCTTGTTAGAATGCACAGCTGAATTTCTATAGTCATCATTCCAACATAGTTGAGGAGTGTTCTTTGTTCTTAGTTTCTAGTCAAGAAGGTGATCCCCGCCTTTGAATTGCTCTTGCTTGCACAATCCGGTGGATGTTATTAGCTTTGTAGGCAAAGCAGTATCTTCATAGTATATTTGTGTTGTTACTCTAGTTTTTGGAGGTTTCATTGTCTGGTGGCTTGATCTATATAATGAATTTAAGTTTTGTTCAGCGCACTTGTGATGTGTTCAAAAAACATTTTTGACAGAATCTGCCTTGCCTTTTCTTTTTCATAAGATTAGATATTGAAGCAGAAAGAATATGAAGGAAGTTTTCTAGCTGTCTCTCTTTTCTTCTTTGGTTGTGTCCCAGAGTTTCCATGTCTTCATTCTTTTTGGGGTTGGATTATTCCATGGCTAGATGCTCCTTCTTCTTAAGGAATGGTGATTCAACAGCCTTTTGTTGTGCACTTTACAGGAGAAAAGTCCAGACTGTGGTGAAGGCAACTTCAAGAGTTGACAAGTTCTCGAAGAATGACATCATAGTTTCTCCTTCAATCCTCTCTGCTAATTTTTCAAAATTGGGCGAGCAGGTTGCATGCTTTCTCAAGCTTTTTGCATTGAAAGTGATACTTCAGTAATTGACTCTTGGCTAGTGGTTTTCTCCAGGTCAAAGCAGTAGAGTTAGCAGGTTGTGACTGGATTCACGTTGATGTGATGGATGGGCGGTTTGTCCCAAATATCACTATTGGACCACTTGTAGTTGATGCCCTGCGCCCTGTCACCGATCTTCCTCTTGATGTTCACTTGGTATCCTTCTTTTCCAGCAGCACTTGCTAGTCACAGCATATGTGAATCCAATAAATGTTTTAGGAAATGAAATGCAATAACATGAAATTTAAGCCTTTCAGATGATTGTGGAACCTGAACAACGAGTGCCAGATTTCATCAAGGCCGGTGCAGATATTGTGAGTGTACATTGCGAGAATTCTGCCACCATCCATTTACACCGTACCATTGCTCAAGTAAGGATACTTACTGCATCTTATTTTATGAGTTCAGATGTGCACAAAAAGAAGGCATTTCTTATAGTATATCTGATTAATGGCTTGTCATTAATCAGATAAAAAGCTTGGGTGCTAAAGCTGGAGTTGTCCTTAACCCTGGAACCCCACTAAGTGCCATAGAATATGTACTTGACGGTAATTCCATATTCTCTTTCCCTTTAAATTCTTTATCTGGAAGAGGACTTTTATAAGACCAATTCTTCATGACATGGATATAGTTTTTTTTCCTGTGCAACAGCGGTTGATCTAGTATTGATCATGTCTGTGAACCCTGGTTTTGGTGGGCAAAGCTTTATCGAGAGTCAAGTCAAGAAGATATCTGACTTGAGAAGAATGTGCGCAGAAAAGGTTGTATAATCTTTGGGTGACTGATTTTCCTCCTTTTCTATGATTTTTTCTAATCTTGAAATTTATTATGTGAACGCTAAAGTTTCATTGACTCTTCGTTTGCCAATAGGGTGTGAACCCGTGGATTGAAGTCGATGGTGGTGTTGGGCCGAGTAATGCTTACAAGGTGCCCTTTTTGATGTTGTGATACTCCTTTGCCTTTTTCTTTTTATGAATTGGCTGTTGGATTGGTTTTTCCAATTCTTTTTGGAATAGGAGAATTAACTTAAGGATTGCCTGGTCACAAAATTCTATTACTTATTGCATGTGTTTTCCCTATTCAATTTAGGTGATTGAAGCAGGAGCAAATGCTCTTGTTGCCGGTTCAGCTGTCTTTGGTGCTAAAGATTATGCTGAAGGTTGGGATTCTAGTTCTCTTTAATTCTTAGAAGGAAGAGCTTGGTTGATTAGGTTTATTTCAAGTCTTAACCTGTGCCTTTGCATGGATTGAATATCTTGCAGCTATTAAAGGAATCAAGACCAGCAAAAGGCCCCAAGCAGTTGCTGTCTGAATGGCTCGTTTACTTGTTGCTGCTGGGTTCCTGGTGCCAAGTAGGTGAGTTTTCATCTATAAGATACCTATTTGTCTTTTCAACAAGTAGGGGAAGAATGATAAATGCATATATTCTTTTGACATGATGAAATCAACTGTTGGTATGATGGGTCTACAGGCACTCATGCGGGTTGGAGAAGCGGGATATGCTAATGATGCATATCAGTGTGACAGCATTACTTCCATCAATTTTCTTCTTGTCCAGAGAAGCTAATAATAATCCCAATCCCATCAAGCTCTAAGTTGTATGATTGGTACAATAATATTCTTCATGGTGGTATAGATCTTTGCTTGGATGCAGGAAGTGTAACACTACAAACCATTCTAATAAAATCATGTCAAGATCTTTATTTGTTATGTTTCCATAGAGTGATCTCAAATTGAAAGAGAGAGATTTGGGCTTGTGAGTTTTATGGGCATACCACCAAAGTAATCTGCTTGAAATAATATACACAAGGTATTGTTTTCACATGTTTTAGCACCCTACACAACAGTTTTGCAGATGAATGGATCGTCAAACGCTTGAATGAATGTGAACATGTGCTTTTACACAGATGAAACTCCCATCGAAAGGCCCTCTAAATAAAAAAAAAAAAACATTGCCCAGAAAAAAATGTAACTTGTATATCATATAAAAAATTAATTACATCGGCAGTTATTGCAGTTTGGCTCTCAATAGAAAGAACAAATGTCATGCATATTTGTCCAAGAGGTCTGAATATCAACATGGAGGCAGCAGCTTGAGTAGGCATCATACATTTCCTGACAGAGAAACATCTGACTGGGAAATGACAACTGAATGTTTGTCCATCAGGCAGAGGTAGTAGGGTCACTGTATGATCAAAGAGTGCCACGGCTAACCTAAGCTGTCCAATGGAAGGGGTTTACCATTGGACAGTCTCCAAGTTCAGGCGAAGAAATGATCCCTTACTGTACCTTACCTACTCTGCAACAGAGAGCATGTCCAGCAGATCTGGTTCTCTAACTTGCTGCTTTGCTTGTTGAATGAGTTCACTGAGCGCATTGTAAATTAAAGATGAATGCTTATGGCTCCAATCACCTGCAACAAAATCGTGAAGTGTTCCATTCACCTGAACCCAACTTCGTCCCGTAGGCTTTCTAACGCCAGTTTCAGCCATCTTCAGTCTAATACTGGCAACATCTTTCCATCTCTTAGCAATGGCATAAGTATCTGACAACATTGAAAGGTATCCAGAAGCTACTTCAGGGTCCAGCTCATGGACCAATTTCTGGGCCACTTGCGATGCAAGCTCTGGATTTTTGTGAATCCGACATCCACCAAGCAATGCTCCCCAAACAACATCGTTGGGTTTCATGGGCATTGATTCTATAAGCTGGTAAGCTTCGTCTAGGTGACCTGAGCGGCTCAGTAAATCTACCATGGACCCGTAGTGCTCAATAGTGGGATTGATACCCCAACTTTGTTTCATGGAATGGAAAAGGTATCTACCCTCATCAACAAGCCCACCGTGGCTGCAAGCTCCAAGAACCCCCAGGAGTGTTAATTCATCTGGTTTCTCATCCTCCTTTCCCAGGCTCAACATCAAGTGAAATATTGCAAGAGCTTCCTCTGCTAGTCCCTGCTTTGCAAATCCAGTGATTATGGTCGTCCAAGAAACGGTGCTCCTCCTTGGCATGAGCCTAAACACTTCATAAGCTCTGTCTATCAAGCCACAGCTAGCATACATGTGTATAATTGCATTGCTGAGTGAAACCAACACAGCTTTATTCTTGGCACAGAATTTCTCTACAACATAGGAGTGAATCCACTTACCAAGATTCAAGTCTCCCAGCTCCGCACAAGCTGATAACACAGCGATGAGAACCACTTGATCCAATTTTACATTGGCCCTCTGCATCTTATAGAACAGAGACAATGCCTTACTGCAATTTCCGTTCTTTGCACAACCAGCTATTAAGGTTGTCCATGAAACAACGTTCTTCTCAGGCATCTCACGGAATACTCTCCACGCGGTATCAATATCCCCCCGCCTAACATACCCAGAGAGCAAAGTATTACACAGCATGACATTCCTCTCACCCATTTCGTCGAACACCATGCGGGCCCCGGCGATTCCATCATCTCCTCCATGTAAGTCATATATCCTAATTAAGATCGTCCTAACGAACACGTTGGAGCAGTACCCGCTTCTCAGAACCGTCCCATGCACCTGCTCCCCGACTCTAAACAGTCTCCCGGAGTTGACGCAAGCATTCAAGAGATAAGAGTAAGTGTACTCATCAGGCTTGGACTCGGTAAAAGCCATCCTCCCGTATAACTCCACTGACTTATAGGGCGTTGGGCTCTCTCCATGCCCCCTGATTAACTGATTCCACACGGCGGTGCTCGGAGTGGCGATATTCTCGAAAACTTTCACGGCAGAAGAGAGTGAGCCGGAAGTGATGTAGAAAGACAGCAACTTTGCGAGGATGAAGTTCCTATCGGAGAGCCCGTTAACGATTACTTGGTTATGGATCTGAGTGAGACACCTGAGTCCATCGCAGCTGAGCAGCAGAGTGAACAGATGTTGTTTCAGAGCTCTTGAAGTGGGCAAGTGGGCAAGAACTGCAGCACCTCTCATTGACGTCAAAGACACTCGAGGAATGTCTAACGAAGCAAGCTGGGTAAGCTCACCAGGAGAAGCAACAAACCATTTACAATGGTAGTCTTGTTTGGCACTCAAGGAATGCTTTGTGAAGGACATGGGAAGGCAAAGAATCATACTTTGACATCATCACCCTTTCATATTCCTTCGTCTGGACTCACGGGTTCGCATCTGGGAAGTTGCTCAAATATTATATTTGATATAATATAAAATTCTATTTACTTTATTAAAAAGTGATGATTTTTTTATCGATTGAAAGAAAAAAAATGTTAATTTTTGGAAGGCCATCTGGGAAGTTGAATTGGAAGCTCCTTCACATGGTGATAAGCATTTCAAAGGAAAACAAGGATTTGCAGGGCACCAATTCATCAATTATCCCTTCAGTTTAAATACCCATCAATCTTTCCTCGATCTTCTTCACACAACCCCTAAACCCTTCCATCTGTTTCCCATATCGAGCTGAAGAGGTGTCTCTCTGCACCCCCTCCCATGGGTTCGAGCGACGAGACGAGAATCGCCTTCTTCGACGTCGAGACCACGATCCCGACCCAAGTCGGACAGGGCTACTCCATCCTCGAGTTCGGGGCCATACTGGTGTGCCCGAGAAAACTGCTGGAGCTCCATAGCTACTCCACACTCGTTCGTCCCTCCAACCTCTCCCTCATCTCCTCCTTGTCCGTTCGTTGCAACGGCATCACTCGCGACGCCGTCTTGACAGCTCCCACATTTGCTGAAATAGCAGATGATGTCTACGACATCCTTCACGGTATGTTTAACACCGGATTTAGTTCGAACATTTTGAAAGTATTTTAGTCGGGCGTTGGATCATGGCAGTGTTGGGAATTTTGACTTACATCCTAGATTATTGAAGAAAACAAATTCTGGCTTGCATTGCATTAGAATGGATAATCCTATAGTCTTGTTTGAAGAAACCTAATATTCTTGTGAATATAAAATGGATACCATTGTCCAATCAAATTTTCCTCTGTCTTACAATTTGTATGACATAATTGCTGGGAAAGCAGTTTTCCATGAAAAGATGTTTTCATTCGCAAAATAAGAACTTGAAGGTTTAGAATATGGAGAAACTTCCCATTAGCCTCTGATGTATTTGTGGTCTTGTATACAACAGGAAGGATATGGGCAGGACACAACATATTGAGTTTCGACTGTCCACGAATAAGGGAGGCATTCACGAGGATTGGAAGGCCAGCACCCGAGCCTAGTGGGACCATAGATTCTCTCAAGTTGTTGACTCAGAAGTTTGGAAGGAGAGCTGGTGATATGAAGGTATGTGGCCAAAGCAATTGTTCTGCATCTCAATCTGTTTCTGTTCTAATTTATTTCCTAGTATTAGCTATAGAAATGAGGTCATTTAGAAGAATTCCTATTGAATGAGCTTTGAAGGGTGTGCTTGGGTACACGATCTCTCAATAGCTGAAGCTTCCTCTCACATGATTTATAGCAAGTAGCATTCTGCAGTACCTCTGTACATCTTTCAAGATATTCCTCCTTTCAGGCTCTTTAATGGTTACCAAGATAAGAGAATGGAACAATTGGGACAACATCATATATGCATTCATTTGCCAAGCAATAAGATTAGTCTAAAGGTTACTATTTTTCATCACAGATGGCTTCGCTTGCAACTTATTTTGGGCTTGGGCAACAAAAGCATCGGTAATTTTTGTTAATAGTTGAAACTCTAATGTCTTGTGCTGGATACATTCTGTGTAGTTAATTTGTTTGAATACATGCAGGAGTTTAGATGATGTACGGATGAATCTCGAGGTTGTCAAGTACTGTGCAACGGTTCTTTTCTTGGTAAGATGTTTGCTGCATTATGGGAATGGAGGATTGTTTTCATTTCAATTTCTCGACTTTCTCTTGCATCTTTTTTTTTTATGAATTGGGATCACTGCTGGAATTGCATAGTGGCTTATTTGTTATTGAGCTGAAATCCATGTCTGTACAGGAGTCGAGCCTGCCTGATATATTAACTTCCAATAGTTGGGTTTCGCCAAATGCCACCAAAAGAAGTCGTTGTAATGGATTATCTCCAAGTACCTTGAGTGTGAAAAATAGCACCTCAAATTCTAGTCAAAGGCTTCGGGTAGAGGCATCATCATCATCTTCTTCCATGAATCAAGAAATGGAAGAGAAATTTCCTCTCTTGGCCGTCAATAATGAAGAGCCAGCTGATACAACTCCTAGTATGATAGCTAATCCCATTCCCTTTGACATGAGTCCATTTACTGATGAGATGAATGCAGAACTGAAAAGGCTAGAGGCTGATGATTTAGACTCCCCTTGTCAGCTGCCTCCCATGGAGGTTCTGCAGCATCCTACTTCTGAAGTGTCCCGTACCCCTGTGGTGGTCTTAGCACCTGAAGAAATCTCCATTCCTCTGCTTGTTGCGACTCTTGTCCCATATTACCGAGGAACACAGAGGATAACATTATTGCACAATGGTGCCAGTTTTCAGCTCTATTCTTGTAGATTGAGGGTGAGGCTTGGGGTTAAGAACTTTGGTGATGGTGGGAGGCCAAGATTTAGCTTCATAGTGGATGCAACTCCGACCATATGCCAAATCCTGGATGCTTGTGATGATATTGCTCAGAAGTTGTCCAGCGATTCTGGTAGCAGCTCTGAATGGAAGCCAGTGGTAACACGAAAGTGCGGCTTCATCAACTCGCCAACCGTGAGAATGCAGTAAGTCCTGATCACATCACATATACGGGTTTCTTTTCCATCTGGGCGCAACATTACACATGAATTAAAAACTGCTGTAGACTATAGTCTCTTATTACCCCCAACAAGTGACCTGTCTCTTGTTTTGTTTATATTCCAGCATACATACCATAAATGTAGACGGTCTGCAGTACCAGACCCAGATATACAAGAAACAGACTCCGGGTGGTGTGGAGAAATTCACAGACAGTCAGTATAATGTAGAGGAGCTGGAAGCATTGATAAAGACGGGGACACTTGTGGATGTGTACTTCTCACTGGAGTCGTATGACATTCACCAGAATGCAGGAATCCGTGCAGTCCTGAAGAAACTGTATGTTTGCTCATAGCAATCAGCATTAGGGATGAGAAGGGGTTTCACAGCCCAGGAATGAAGGGTTTAGCTTAGCTGCTGATTTCATTGGGAAGCAATTGTACATTTCCAGCTGCCATTTCGCCTTGTAGAAATGCCAAACCAACCATATACAAAGAGAGAGATAGATGCTTTAACTGTTAACAGGATATTCAGCAAGTGTTGTATGAAATGAATTTTATTCCTTCCTACTCCATTTTGTACTAAAATGACACATTGTATAAACTTGAGGGATTAAAATGAGACGATACTAAATTTATGGGGCAAAGTAGTATATACATCTAAACCTACTAATTTCGGCTGCATTCAGGTCAGACATTAAACCTTCAGTCGGTGATCTCTCTCTCTGCCTAAGAGATTAGTGAGCTCCGCTATCATTCTCTCACTCTTCTAGGATTCTCTGCTTCCGATTTACCTCCATCATATCAGTGAAAGAATCTGTGAGTTTCTCTCTATTCTTGGTCTGTTTGCTGATCTGCGTCAGATTCGAGGAATGACGGTCGATTTGATGTCATAACTTATCCGGTCGGTGTGCTGGAAGACTAAATTGCTCCAGAGAAGAGGCGATATCCTCCAATCGGAGGGGAGATCCTAGGGGATGGGCCAGGACAGCTTCACGCCGCAGAAGAGGAACACCTCCAGTACGCTGCCAACGGTCGCCATGAATGGCAGCATGTACTCCACGGGCCGCGTGGTCCCCCGCGGCCGGAAGATCCATAAGACTTTCAACAACATCAAGATAACTGTGCTCTGTGGCTTTGTCACGATACTCGTTCTCCGTGGCACCATCGGAGTGGGCAACTTCGGGAGCTCCGAGGCCGACGCTGTTAACCAGAACATCATCGAGGAGACCAACCGTATTCTCGCCGAGATCCGGTCAGACTCTGATCCAACAGATCCCAACGAGCCTCCGGAGCCTGACTTAAACCCTAACGTCACCTACACTCTGGGTCCGAAGATCGAGAACTGGGACATCAGCCGCAAGACATGGTTGGAATCGAATTCTGAGTTCCCGAATCATGTCAACGGTAAGCCTCGGATTCTGCTCCTCACTGGGTCTCCTCCAAATCCTTGCGACAACCCCATCGGAGATCATTATTTGCTGAAAGCTGTCAAGAATAAGATTGATTACTGCCGGATCCATGGAATAGAGATTGTGTACAATATGGCCCACTTAGATAAGGAACTTGCTGGGTATTGGGCGAAATTACCCATGATCCGGAGGCTAATGTTGTCTCACCCTGAGGTCGAGTGGATATGGTGGATGGACAGTGATGCACTGTTCACTGATATGGTGTTCGAGATCCCCCTCTCCAAGTACGGGAACCATAATCTGGTCATTCATGGATATCCCGATTTGCTGTTTGATCAAAAATCCTGGATAGCATTGAATACCGGGAGCTTCCTTTTCAGGAACTGCCAGTGGTCTTTGGATTTGCTTGACGCTTGGGCTCCCATGGGTCCCAAGGGTCTGATCAGAGATGAGGCTGGGAAGATCCTTACAGCAAACTTGAAAGGCCGTCCTGCTTTCGAGGCAGATGATCAATCAGCCCTTATTTACTTGCTGATCTCGCAGAAGAATGAGTGGATGGACAAGGTGTTTGTTGAGAACTCATACTACTTGCATGGATACTGGGCAGGGCTTGTGGACAGGTATGAAGAGATGCTTGAGAAGTACCACCCAGGTTTGGGAGATGAGAGGTGGCCGTTTGTGACCCATTTCGTGGGCTGCAAGCCCTGTGGTAGCTACGGGGATTACCCTGTGGAAAGGTGCTTGAGAAGCATGGAGAGGGCATTTAATTTTGCTGATAATCAGGTTCTCAAGCTCTATGGTTTCAGCCACAGGGGCTTGTTAAGTCCCAAGATTAGGAGGATCAGGAATGAGACAATCACACCCTTGCAGTACGTTGATCAGTTTGATATTCGGCACCATCATGTTAGTAGCAAACCACAGAGCTAGTAAGTTTATAGCGGTGAAGGTTAAGTTGTTCTTTAGGTAATGCAGTTGCCATTCCTCATTCAAGTTCTAGTGTTTGTTCCATTTCGATTATACATCATCTTACTTAGTGAATGTTTTGTGACTGTGTGATCTTATATTATTTATTGGAGGGAAGCAAAGGGTTTCATCCTGCTTGGTTGAATAATATATAGAGACTAGTGACCTTAGGTGTTATATAAACATGGAAATCGATCCATTCCATTGTTTTGGCATGTGGAATCCTGTCAGAATCTATGGTTGTAACATTTATATGATGTTGTCAAATGTACGAAAGATTAAGGTGTGGATCACGAAGTTAATACCATCTCCTCAGTCCTCCCTGAAGTTAATATCTGCAGCTTAGGAAGGCATCTCCTGAGATTTTAAGTGTAGAATTGTTGGGTGTTTGAGCCTTTGGAATCTTGAATAATCTTGTTGTTCCTGAAGTGGCATGGAGAAATTCACTGCACCATGGAAATCCTAGAACTTGAGCTATGAGTGACTTATCCATGGCTGTATCTTGAGGTGAGTTCCTGAAACCTTTATTCATTGGATCATAAATCCCCTTTAATATATACAAGGTCATCAGGAATTTCCTGAAGCTCAGGTTGTTAACAGATAAGACAGACATCTATCTGTTCATAGGATTTGCATATTAGATCTCCACAACCATCAATCCACTGTCTTTCCATATACTTACAAGAAAAGGCCGAGGTGCTCCATGGATAAGCAGGCTAATGGACAGAAGCTTCGGTCTTTCAAATTGGACTATGATTAATTTGAGTCAGTGATGGATTGACCCACAAAATGGTACTGGGCATGGACGAATGAAGGCCGTGGAGGGCTTGGTCCAGGCGAAGAGGCTGAAATTGAGGGAAAATCTACAATTCTCAGTTACAAGCATAAATGGGTGTGAAGTGATTTCCTAACATCCACAAATTACACCCCGCTAATGGCATTCCATCAAGAATACAAAGAATTGAATTGAATGGAACAGTCAGTAGTCAGTAGATTTTCTACTGCCACCCTATTTATCTTTCTATATACCTTACATTTACCCTACAGGGGAGGGGACCTATTTCCTATCCATCTAACCTAAATCTGACCATCTATACCTAAGTTGACAGGTTCCGATCAACAATATCAGACAACAGATGAAAACAGGGGCCGTAGCCCGACTTATGTTACATGTGAAGACAAAAAGAATTGAATCCTATATAAGTCGGCTAGTCAGTTGGTGTTCTGTACAGTGTCATGGTACAGCTAGGTAGCTCGTGCTCTGCAGTGTCATTGAGTAGATCAAGGAATCAGAAGCCACTTCTTGTAGAGGAGACTGAGACTGGATTCCATCAGCAGGATTAGCTTCTGGAAGACCAAATCTGCCACTCACCATGGAAGTGATGTTCCTAGCACCCTGTCAATCTCCCTCCAAAGTCTATTCCTGTCCTGTCCAATCATCCGCATCTCCCAACGAGGCTCCAAGAAATTCCAATTGGCAAGCCCTTATAAATGAAAATCCTTCTGGTACATCAAACCCGTGGAAAGATCAGCAGTCATTTCGCCGATGGATCAATTTCCCCCCTCCGGAGAGCTGGCCCCTTACATGAGCAGAGTCATGCTGCCCAGACAAAACCTCAGCTTTTAAATGCAGACATTGGCATATTCATTAATCTTTTAGCTGTTCACACTCTTCTTTGTGGGGTTGACACCCTTTGCTTTCTCCATCTCTGCCTCCTTTGCAGCCTTCTTCTTCTCTAATTCGGCCTGTTTGCAGTTCTCTTCATGTGATTTACGGAAAAGCCGAACAAAGTTCAGGAGAGTTGCTGTAACTGAGATTGAGCAATGGAGATAGATGGAATTAATCACTTGGTTAATATGCAGACACTTTATTTTGATGGCTAGGGACTAGTTCATGTTAAAGCTGCAGAGATCTGTAACCTTGTTCAAAAGGGTACCGTGCAGGATCTTCATTAAAGTATAGAGCAAGGGCATCTGCATTTCTACCCTGCCCATCAAAATACACAGTAGGTCAGGGCATAATGAAGAGAAATCTGCTAGCTCTATATCTATGAGGTCTTTCAGAGCATTCTGGAAAATTACCACAAGTTGATATAGATTTGTCAGAGATGCCACCTCTGCCTCAGCAAATCCTATGAATCCTTTTAAAGTCTGAGAACAACATAGAAATTTCAGTAAATGAGAAAATTAAATGGAATCAAAGATCTCATTACAAGTCCAAAATATTGTTGCCAAATTCAAGATAAGAAGTGTAGACCTTTCGAAAAACTTCCGACACAGGGCCATCATTTTCCGAGGCAGATAATTCCTGGTTAACTTTTTCTAAACCCTTAATAATAGCTTGCATTTCTTCTGCTAGCGATTTCAATTGTATCTGTGACAAGCCAAAGTTTAGCAGATTTTACTACAAGTATATTACATAGATAGAGAGCTTGAAGAGATTGTGAGACAGAACCTTAGATGCGACTTCCAAGCTAACAAGATCCAGATGAAAATCAAGGAGCTCGGGGGAGTGATCAGCAAGTTTCTGAGAAATGAGAAATGGACAGACTGGCATAAAAAAATAGAATTTGCTTGATGATTTCATAGTTACAGCCTAAAAAGCAGAGAAGAATTTCCTATGAGCTTATTATTGGCACTGAACTAAAATCACCACATCGGCTCAGGATAGATAAGATCATCGTTCATTACAACCATCAAGCAAAAAATGCAAAGGATACACATGAAAGAAAGTGTACCTTGCAAAGAAAATGCATGAGGGTCATCTTGTTGTTAGTGGCTCGTGTATCTGTGAGTTTCAAAAGACTGTCCAGCTTGAAGCCGATTGCAGATCCTGGACATTTAATGACAATTTCAGAGAAAAAACAGAAGCATGAGAATATCGCTAGCAAAACAATCTCCTTAATTTACATCAGCTATCTATTATCCAATCCTCATGCTTTTTTCATTCCCAGGTTGATGAGCTACCCTAGGAAGTAAAAGTGAGGGAATTTAATCAGGAAAGCATTTTTTAGCAGAATTCTTCCTCTTTTAGCCCCTACCTCTTGCAGTCCCTTGGTTCAACACATTTCCGAGGAAAAGAATTCTTTTCATGATCTCCTTCAACTTGTAGGAATTCCGAACCTTGATGACATGAAAAAGAGCCAAATTATCACAAAGAACAAGTGGGGCACAGGAACACAGGGCCCAGCACAATTATTAATAGTGTACCTCTTGACATGCAGAGTTTACAGTGTTAAGGCTCTTTCTAAATTCAGATATCTGCAGAGTTATATCAAATGAAAAAATAGAGTCAACATGGAATGAAAACTTTGAAGAGTAATAGCTGAATTCTTATTTATTGAGGTACAACCAAACCTGAGTTCCAAACTGAATCTTGAAAGAAAATACTCTCAATTTTGATTCCACTCGTGGAACTTTCATTAGCTCCAAAAAGTACTGAAACAATGAAAGTGCCTCATAAGTTCAAGCATAAATAGCTTTTCTTGGCTGATAAAAGAAAACTAGAAACATTATTTATTTACCCCTTATCTAAACATACATAATTACTAACCTGTTCGCACTTTCCAAGGTTCTCCTTGTCACCAGAGTAATTCTATTTCAATGAAGGAAAACATTGAGTTAATAATGAGAAATCAATTGACAAATGGATGATAGTTCTTGAATCTTCACCTTAAGAAGTTCCATCTCCTCTTTTGTGGGACAGAATTTTATGAGATTCTCCACCTGGTCAACGTCTAATACAGATTCATCCATAGCCAGAACTGCTGTCTGCATGAATTAGCTCATGATTAGTTAACTATGTCTAAGGACATCAAATTGATTAGTACATCAACTCCAACCCAGAAAATAATGTGCATGGAAAAACTGAACATATTCAATGGCAACACTTTTCTTACCATACAAATTTAGAGAAGGGAATATCAGTAGGAAGAAAACTATGGTGAAATCTTATCGAAAGTGTTTTGGACTGATTAAGCTTACCATCATATCAGGAAGAGGCATCTTGACCTTTGTGAGCATAATTTCTGTGTTGTTAGCCCGTCTCAGATCAATCTAGAGGCCAAATTAGAACAGTTGCCACGCAGAAGGTGCGATAATTTAACGGGAGAGCACATTTAAAATTTGGAAATTGAAGCCAAGCTTTAGTAAAATAATAGGATTACCAAGTGAACTTTATCAGTTTTAGATCCAAGAGACTTCCGCCGCCCTCCTCCTTTATCCCCATCAGCTGGTTTTGGGACATTTGCAGAGAAAAGAGTCTCCAGCTCCGAGACATCAAACTCAGACACTCTAAAAAAGACAAGCCAAATATATAAAAAGGAGAAAAATGAAAATTTTGGAGCTTTCTACAAATTGTGAAAGATGGCCAAAGGTAGATACTACTCAAGTGATACAGAAAATAAAAAAAAAATTATAAATAAGGATGGTCAAACACATACTGTATTCCTCCAACTTTCTGCAATTCATCCCAGAGGCTTCCTTGCAATGCCCTTGTTACTTTACTCCAATGTAAAGGCTTCAGAGAAGATCTCCTAGGTGCTGTAGCTGATGGACCCATCCCTGGTCGTGAAAATCCCCGCCCTCTTCCAGCATTCAAAGGTGGAGGACCAGGAGGTCCAGGAGGAGCACCACCCTTTGCCCCAAAAGGTGGTGGAGGAGGTGGTCCACCCCCAGGAGGTTTAGGTGCTCCAGGAGGGCCAGGAGCACGAGATCCAGGAATGGGTGGTGGAGGTGGGACTCCATGAGAAGCTCCACCTGGAGGAGGTGGTGGAGGTGGGGCTCCACGAGAAGCTCCACCTGGAGGAGGTGGTGGAGGTGGGGCTCCACGAGAAGCTCCACCTGGAGGAGGTGGTGGAGGTGGGGCTCCACGAGAAGCTCCACCTGGAGGAGGTGGTGGAGGTGGGACTCCACGAGAAGCTCCACCTGGAGGAGGTGGTGGAGGTGGGACTCCACGAGAAGCTCCACCTGGAGGAGGAGGTGGTGCCGGTACTCCACCAAGTGGATATGGGGGAGGAGGTGGAGGTGGTGCTCTGCCTAATGGCGGTGGAGGAGGAGGTGGGGCTCCTCGTGTGGGAGGTGGGGCACCACGTGCAGGGGGCGGAGGAGGAGGCGGAGGTGATGGGGCTCCACTTGCAGGAGGTGGACGCAGATGTGGGGCTCCATGTGTGGAAGGTGGAGGAGGAGGTGGGGGTGGGACTCTATAAGCAGGCCGTGGAGGTGGAGGTGGCACGCTGTAGGCAGGAGGTGGAGGTGGAGGTGGAGGTGGAGGTGGAGGCAGAGGCGGAGGCAAGCTTCCACGATCAGGAGGTGGAGGACCAAGGGGCAAATGTGATGGATTAGGCCCAACTAGTGTAAGTGAAGGTGTGTCTCCTTGTAATGGTGGTGGAGGTGGGATTCCTCGCAATGCTGGAGGTTGTGGAAGACCAGCATCACCATATAATGGAGGTGGAGGTGGTGGTGGCGGTGGACCACCTTGTGTTGTGGACAAAGGAGCTAGCAATTGGGGTATTGTTGTTGTTCGTGCTGAAGGCGGCAATGGCGGCGGTGGTGGTGGCGGCGGCAGTGGATGAGATGCTCTAATTGACTGAATTGATGCTGAATGTGCCAAGGACAAGGGTGGTGGTGGAGGAGGTGGAGGTGGGGGCGGAAAAGGGACATTTGTTGGGTGAGGAGATGCTACCTCGAGTAACCTTGCTGGTGTTGAGGGTGGTGGGATTCCATAAGATGGAGTTGGTAGAAATGGTGGGAGTGGAGGTGGGGGAGGTGGAACTTTTGGCTTATCACTTGAATATGAAGGCAGTGGGGGAGGTGGGGGTGCAGAAGATTGCAGAAGTATCTTAACAGGCTGGTGACTGGCTTTTGGAAATGGTGGAGGTGGGGGAGGTGGTGGGGGAGAAGGTATAGTTCCTGAAACTAATGTGGAGGTTGGAGCAGGCAACAAACCATTTGATGGAGGTGGAAGCAGTGAAGGGCTTGACAAAGATGGTGATGGTGGGTATAGAAGGGAAGTTACAACTGATGGCTGTGGTGTAACTTTTTCATGCATACCAGGTGCTGTTTGTGGTGAAGCTGAAGCTGAAGCTGGAGAATCATCTTTCAGCAATGATATGGTTTCAGGTGAAGCCATTTTTGGTGGAGAAGGTGTGGATGTAGCAGCTCCAGGGGCAACATCTGTGGCAGAATGACTTTTCAATCTGACACCCAAGTTAGGCTCTTCTGGAGGAGACAGTGCAAATGCAGGTGGTGCACTATTATACCTTGACGGTGGATATGCTACATACATTGCATTAGTGCCAGAGCCCCTGTTTGGTGGTATCCACCGTGGTATCACATTTGGGTTTGCTTGATTCCCATTGGTTGCATGATACTCCTGCATTTTACTGTTAGAATTTGGCTTGGGAACTGAACCTGCAGCAGATTTTGAATTGACTGAAGGCCTTTTCTTAGGTGGCAACAGCACAGACTTCTCGGGCTTCTGCCTTTCAATATCCTCATTCAACTTTTTCTGTGGAATCTTGGAGTCTATACTATTTAGTGCATCCCAATCTCCAACAGGATGGCCATTAACAAAATCTTCAAGTTTTTCCTCCACATAGTCCCCATTCTTTGAAGGGACATTTTCAACCACCACTCTTTTCAGCTTAATATTCCCATCATCAACAGCAATATCCTTCACCGGATCCTGCTCTTCATCATTCATGTACTGAACATCATCCACAACTATGTCCTTAACTGCATCAGTGCCTAAATCTGCCTTCATTTCTTGTTTCAAATTACCATCATCTGATGCACAGTCAAGAAATGCATGAGGGTCTGCATCCTCCTTCCAGACTTCCTTAAGGCCCTCTTCAACCCCAGGTGGAGGAAGAACCTGCACAGAGCTATTGGCTTCTCTCTTTGCTTCCTGGGTATCCACCACACTACTGAAAATCTCCTCAACTTCAAAGAACTCCTCGGTAGAAGCACCTTCTGTCTCAGTCCCATCTTCGATGGAAGTATTTGTGGTGAGATCATGCACGACAGCATCAGCACCCATGAAGAGCACCTGATACAGAGATAAGTAAATGCAACTCTTTAAACTCCTGCAGAACACTTTAAACAGTTAATTGTAAAAGAAGAGGTGCCAAGTTACCTCTGCCTTGAAACCTCTCGGAATCTGATCCTTAGCATCCCATAGGACATCCACCTCATCACGTGAAAGCACCAAAATGTTTGCCCGTACAAAGGCTGTGTGGAAAACTATTCTGAACATCATTTCCTCCTGAACGAAGTCCTCATCCACGTGGATGCACTCCAGGACGACATCCCCCTGGACTCGGCAATGGATATCTAACTTTACCAGCATGCACTCTGTCTGCATAACCAAAAGAATATACTTAGAAAAACTCTCATTTTCAAAATTCATTTTCCATTGATACAACTCATTTTTACTACTCTTATATGACAGATTACACAATGCGTTCAATCCTTTGCTTTTTGGATCATTCTGTGTACATCCATTCCCAATAAGATAACACAAACAAGATTTGCAAAATTTAAATGAAAGTGTGCATTGATTTGTTCAAAATAAGGAAGCTTATTTTATATTTCTTACAATTTTGGCATAATTATGCATGTGCAAACCTAATTAAGTATGAAACTGAGGACATCTTCAAGCTTTTCTTTTTTATTATACTTTTCTTGAGGAAAATAAGGTTGAAACTTGTGATAGCCGCACTGCAAATTTATTTGGAAATTAAACATTGAGTTGAAGAATAAAGAGACTTATATGTGATGTTCATACAAGACAACATTCAACTGGAGTTGAGGTGGATCTTCATATAAAGGAGCTACATTTTCCTTCAGAAAGATTTCCAAGAGCATGACTCAGAGTGATCTTTCATAAAAGTAAGTTCCCATTTGATATATTGTGTGATAATTTAGTTGAGGGATATGTCCGAAAAAATAGTTCCATCAAACCAATAACTTACCGGCGCATAGTGACGCACATTCTTTATCATCTTTGAAGTTGAAAAAAGGAGCTTAGAGTTTCTATTAGCAGATGTTGTTGGGTCCTGGCCATAAACACGAACCACAGGCCTACAACCTTTTCCTCCTTCAAACAATGGGAGAACTCTAAGAATCAGGCAGTCAAGGAGTAGGGGCATGTCTGAGGGAGGCCACTCAGAACTCAAATTCCTCCTTGATATGTACTGCAGATATCTCATCTGAGAGGGCTGTGGGTTCAAATGAGACAGCAGATGCAGGATCTCCCGAGGTGCCTGCTTATAGATCATTTCAAGAGTCTTCTGCTCTCCATTATATTGTTTCCGGTATAAGAGAAGACCAGCAAGCATGAAAGCAAGAACGGGCCATCCTCCTCTTTCACAGTGCATCAAGAGAACATTTTGCTGCCCTTCTAATGATAACCAACTTTCACTCGATTTAAGGAAGTGATGGATCATCTCTAGTGGTAAAAGGGGACAGCCTTCATATTGCTGAGGATAGTCCATAACTGTCATATCATAACTGGACAAAATATCCATAATTTGACTCCGTTTCTCGCCTTCTCTGAAGTTAACCACCATGAAAGAAGCATTAGGAAAGTAGTCCTGCAGTTGGGTTACAATACCACCCAGGTAGGCCTTGTACTCATCTTCCTCCAATACTTCGGTGGAGAAGCAGCAATCAAACACTGCAAAAAACAAACGAGCAAAAGAGAAAAAAGGCAAGAAGTTGAAGAAACATGGCAATGTTTAAGAAGTTTCTATCTTGTATGCAACATAGCTAGAGCAGAAGAATCCTATGAACATCAAGTTAAAAATCAGAGACAACTAACTCCGCCTCAAATGGGCAAAGCGTTCAACAATCCACCGGAGATGAATCCCAAAGTGGTACTATCACTAAATTTTATGCAAAGATTGAAACTCAGACTAGAGCTCTGAAGAACTTCGATAAGCCGTTTTCTCTATTAGAGAGTTCAAATATCAATACTTTCCAGCATCAACTCCAACGAAGATCAAATCTCCTCCCCAATCCTGCCCTGACGAGCTAAGAACCCCAATACCAAAATAGGCAAAATAAGCTACAGAACTTGCCAGGTAGGGCAGCGAGAAGAAGCGAGCAACTAAACTCCCTGCCTCGGAGAAAAATTAAGAATCCTCCCAAATCAGCTGAATTGAGCACAAAAAATGACAAGTTAGGCGGTCAAATGAGCTGCAGGAGAGTCATACCGTAGACCCGCTCGGAAATCTCGAGAAGCCGGTCGGGCGGCTTACGATAGAAGAAGCGTCTGAACAGCGCCATCTAAGTGGCGCTGTTACGCCGCCGACGGGATCCAAAACCGTAAAAAACGGCAGATCTTGCAGCAATTATTGCTGGAATTGAAGACAACCCCACTCAAAGGGATTCAATAGGAAGAGATTCGGCAACAAAAAATGCCAATCTTCGGGTTGCTCAAGGGTTTGGTCGCCCGGAAGAGATGAGCGATCAACAAGTAAAAAAAAGTCGGATGGAAAAATGGGGAAGAAGGGAATGCCGTAATAATGATAAAATCGAATTGGCAAATCACATGGGAGGCTGGTGTGGAGATGGAGAGAAGTGGACTGAAAAGAAGAAGAATGCACACCAAGGTAAGATCCTCTGTCTCTCTGCAAAGGTATGGAGAGAGAGAGTGAGATAGGCGATGAAATAGGGAAGAAGGGAAGCTTTGTTGGGTAAAAGAATATGGAGTCAATAAATTAACCAAACGGATCTTGTCTCGCTGCAGATGTGGCAAAGACGACACTCGAGCTATTAGGATGACCCAACAGCGCCAACACCATGACCACCAGAGAGATGAAGATCTAGCTCCTCTTCATTCACAGGGCACACGCTTCTGGCTTTGATCTCTCTACAGATGGAAGATTTGCCTCTGGTTCCCCTTGGATCACACATCCGTGAAGAGTGAGCTTGGAGTTTGTGGGAGCACCAACAACTTTTTTGCCATAAAAATGCTGACTTTTCCTTCCTCTTTCAGAAAATTACGATTTTTACTGCTGCTAGTTTTGTGCCCTTCAAAAGGTAATGTTGCAGGAAGAAATCTAGTTCATCGTTAGAGATGGAATCCCTGGATATTCACTATAAATTAATATTTAAAATAGTTTTTTTGTTAATGATCATTATATCTAATAATTAAATTAAAATAAGAATATAATTTATTTAAATAAAAATTATAATATAATTAAATTAGAATCAGGTGGGCTGCTCTGCTACTGCCCATTGTCGTCCAGATAACTTGGCAGGGACGGAAAAAAATAGGTGGGGGCCCATCGCCAGATCCCAATAATGTGCCACGCTCGCTTGCTGGTGGCGGAATCATCACCCGCGCTCTCGCGCGTTAAGTTAGACTTGTCAGAAACTGACTTGTCCCCTGCCACGTCATGTCTCATTATGCATGCACGTACATGTAATTTCATAGGACTGACGGATTTACGTGTTAGGTGTTGGGTAGTTGGGGGGGTGAGGTAAGGTAGCCCTTTCCTAATAATCAATGTCTCTCTTATTTTAAATATATTTCATTCCACGGCAGCCCTTTTACTGGGACGGTGGCCAGCCTAGCCTACCGCCGCGACCACCGGGACTCCCTCGCCGTGTGAGATGGGCCTTGCATTAGATTAGCTAGAAAGCCCATCCAGTGGTTGATTGTTAGCCAAGCAACCAAAGCATATGGATATGATTCTCCAAGGCTGACAAGATCGTAGGCAGGCGCTATGTTGTCCATGAGAAGAAAATGACATGATGTGGAGTGTAGTCGAATTTGTCTAAAGAAAGAAGACTCTTCCTTGATCCTCAAACGTTCTGACACAGACAGGATGGATGGGTCATAGTCGGCCCTTTTCTCCTCCCCTTGCCCTTCCAATAATTGAGAGGATGCTGCCCCAATTGCAAAAAGTACATCCACCACAAGCATGTGGGTCAAATACGCCTTCTTAGCAAGGGATCAGTAGACCACCACTGATTCAAGAACGTACGCATGTATTTCTTTGATTGTATCAGATTGGGTCGTAAGGGAAGTGTATAGATCAAAGAGTAACTAACAACACAATCCACGGCCATAGACCTGTACACTGTTGATGGGAAGATTCACAAGACTTGCCAGAGGGGAAAAAATAGGGAAGATAAGAAGAAGAATTTCAAACTAAATGCATGTGGCTTTTCATCTGTCAAAACACATGCTGTTCTACAATTGCTGATCTCTTCCTAGTTACTACTAAGTTGACACCTGAAAATGTCAAGAATCTCTGTTGTTATAGCTTTTCCAGAAACCTGATATTAGAGATTCTCTCACTTGGAGTTCATGCTGGGAATTGTGTACCTGCATGCCCAGATGATGCTAGAGGTTATTCTTGTCCAGTCTGAAGTTAAGAGTAACTCCAATTCTTATATGAAAGTCATCCATCAGATTACTTCCCTTGCTTCTTGGCTGCAAATCAAGAGATCCTTATAAGAAGCTGGTGATGGAATAAAACACGGTAATTTGCAATGCATAATTGGGAAGCTTGAGCTCAATGAATTTATGTCCATGTACCAGTTCTATGATCATTGAGGAGAAACAAATGAAGTACATCTTTGGAACCATGATTTTCGTGCAGCTTGTTGGATACGCCATTATGTCGTTCCAAGAGTTCTTCTACTCCCCGCGGCTGTGACAGAAGCAGTCCCGAAAATTCAACTTTGTCCGCATGAGTTTGGTAACCCTGACCCAAAAATGATATGAATAAACAAAAGTGCACCAACAAACCACCATCAGAATCACCAAAATTCCCACAGAGACCAAACATAAAAAATATGGTTAGTGATACAAGTGGCAGATTTTCAGTGTTATTACTTGCAACAAGTATCAACATCTCCACTTACTTCTTATTGATATTCGTCCCTATAGCTACATGTACTTGATACTCACAAGAAGTGCAAGTGAGATTTTGAAAATAGTAGACATCCTTTATATGTGAGAAGATATTTCCATGTAGGCAAACTTACTAAATCACTTCTTTTAGATGTCATTCCCTCCCTCTGGTAAAGCTTAGCAGAGAGCTCCTGCGAGTGATGATAATCAATGGAAGCATCAAAAGAGTCAGGGCGCTCAAATGAGCCCCACTGTTTATGCATCACATCATGCTTCATGGTTTCAGAGGAGTCACAACCTCCTCTGGACTGGCATCGCCCTCCATGCATTAAGTTCCCAGCATTTTGTTGTTTTGAATCAACCTTGCTCCTTGCTCGGGTAGCAGCACAACTATTGTCTAAAACATCGAAGATGTGGCTGCGGGAAGTTGACCTATTGTGGTCGGCCCTGCCAAATGAGCTGTTCTTCCTCATCTTGGCCCATGCGAAGCCACTTGAGGAAGATAATTCCAGTGGACCCGAGAAAGGTATGTCACCTTGAGATGCATTCTTCACATGAGAAGCATCATCAAGACGATCCAAGGAAGGCTCTGGTGTCTCAATGCCTGAATTATCATGTCCTTCCTCCAGTATATGCACCATTCCATTAGAATGTCTCTGAGCAGGTTTTCTCGGCACTGAAAAATCCTGCAAGAGAGAAAAAAACAGCGTGGGCTTTGCCTTTGAATATAATAACATGTACTCAATGCAAGGCGTGCAGAGGGAACACCTCCAATGGTGCCAATTTGTTAGTTGGCTTCCTGGATGATTTTCTTGCTGTATCAGGTCCACGAGTTCTAGCACCACTTCCTCTTTTCCTGGAAATTAAAAGTCAATAAAAACATAACAATAATGAGGAGGTGTACTTGAGATAGAATCAGGTTTAACCTTGTAGTATTTGTTTTGTTATTCAAACAAGGTAAAAGAAAAAAAAATGTCAAAATACTTTCTAACCAAATCAAGTTGATGGAGATTCATTACCTTTTTGCCTCCTCACGATTTCTTGCATCAATCTCTTTGCTAGGAGGGTATACAGGCAAGCTTGAAGGATCACAAGCATGAGGCTTTGTTTTGAAATACTAAACAAGTCAAGAAATATATGATTTTATATCAGCATCTCAGCCTAAAAATATCCACTTGTTCAAGTTTCTACTAACATAATTAACTGTGAAATTTCATTTACCTCAGATGCTAGAGCAGAAGAGGCAGTGCCCCGCTTATGAGATTCAACGGAAAGCAAAGTCTCTATCAGGTCAAGAGTGGATGGTTGCAAATCTTGGAATGAAGCCCGGAGAGAACTTTTGTAAGGTTGCTGGGGCTTGAATAGAGTCACATGGGGAAGTTTTGATTTTTTCCAGTAATCATCGGGTGGGGACCCACATAGCTTGAAGATCTTGTGCAACTGTTCCACCTGCAAATGGGCACAAAAAGCTCTTGAAGAAAGTTTTAGGATGGGATAAGTTTGGACTTCCAGGAAGCCGAACCATGAAAAATGTCTACTGGGTTCACATTTTATCGATCAAAGAATATTAGTCTGCTGACCTAGGAAATCAATGTAGATTTGGTCCAATAAAGAAATGGTTAGAAGATGAGAAATTTCTATATTGTTACTACCTCTGTTCTTCCTTGGAGAATGGGTTTTCCAAGGATAATTTCCGCAAAAACGCACCCGACACTCCACAGATCAACTGAAGCTCCATACTCTGTTGATCCAAGAAGAAGCTCAGGAGGACGGTACCACAATGTCACAACTCGACTGGTCAAAGGATGCTTCTGAGAAGAAACACGGAAGTTTGCTAGCCCAAAGTCAGCAACCTTTAGAATTCCTTCATTGTTCACCAGAAGATTAGATCCTTTAATGTCGCGATGCATCACACCTCGCGAGTGGCAGTGCTCAAGCCCAGATAGCAACTGCTTCATGTAGCACTTTATCTGCATGGGAAGATCAATAGTACCTTGAATATGAAAAGAAAATCCCAAGAACAGCAATTTATTTATTTTGGACAGCACTAGGAAAAATGGAAAATTGAGGGCTAATGCAAGTGTAACCAAACCTGTGCCTCGCTGAACTTGATGTTGTTGCATGACAAGAGCCCAGTGATGTCATGTTCCATATACTCGAACACAAGATATATGGTACATGATAATCTCGATGTTATTATCCCCTCAAGTTTCATGATGTTGGGATGATCAAGCCTGCGGAGAATCAGTATCTCTCTTGCCATGAACCTAACACTCTCAGGCTCGAAGCTGTCAAACCGAACCTTCTTTAGGGCAACAATCCTTCCTGCCTCATGGTCCCGTGCTCGGAAGACACTGCTATATGTGCCTTGTCCAATCTATTGCTTGCAGCAAAATGAAAATGGAAAATAGTTACATTGAGGAAAATTATCTAGAAAACAAAAGGCTAGATGAACCAAGAGAACAAATACATCCACAAGAAAGGTGATGCAAAACAGAAGTACTCAAAACTCCATTTAGACAACTAAACTTTTACTCAGATATCTTCCCCTATTCAAATTCATTCAGCAAAAAATCATATAAATTCTCAAAATCAAGAAGTGCCATTTGAGGAAATTAACTCTATTAGGCTGAATGGATTGCATGAGAAAGTTGTCCATCAGTGAAAGATACTTAATACAACAGAACTAGCTAAAATCTAAACTTTTAGATATCATTCACTGATCAAAAACAAAAAAGAGATTAAGAACCATGGAAGAAGCAGCCCTCACCTACTCGTTCCAATAGCAAGAACAAAAAATTAGTCAATTTAAACCAAAGAATGATCGAGAGAGTCAAAATTTTATGTGTCAACAAGGTGAAAGTAATCTTGAATTTCTTGCACTGAAGGGAAATCAAGCAATGCAACCTTTTCCAATTTCTCAAAGGCTTCGGCTCTGAGAGGCACCCAGCCCTGAATAGCCTCGCCTGCTACGGTGCTTAGCCATGCGGGCCAACCTGCAGCCGCCTGCTCGCCTCCTAGGTACTTCTGCAGGTTCCCAAGCCGGAAGTTCACTGACTCCCCATCCTTGGAGATGGTTCGTCCAGACTCGCTCACCCGCTCTGCCCAAGCCAGCTCGACCTTCTTCTTCTCCGCCTCGGACCACCCGGAGCCGTTCTCACAACCACCGCCGTGGCCCACATTGCCATCCCGGAACAGCCCGGAGTGGCCGAACGTCGGTGTCACCGAGACCGTCTGCTTCGAGCTCACGCAGCCCATCGAGCTCCTCAGGCCTCACACAAGCATGTGAAGCGACCGAAATGGGTCGACCCGTTAGTTATTCAGCCCCGAATTCTTGTTCCCGGAAAGTTTTTAACCGACAGCCGCAAAACAAACCGAGAGAATCAGGGGATGATCAGAAGCTAAGAAAGCGAAATTTATAGGGTGACCAGAGATTCGAACTTCCGCTTAGTCACTTTCTACATTCCCCTGTCTCTATCTGTCTTCAAGGAATTCTCTTCGACGTTGAACTCTGCGGTAATCACGGGAAGTCTGTATTTTTAATGGAGGGAAGGGCCCAACTCAGACAGTGAACAGAAGCAGCGAAATCAGCGGAAAGATTGAAACTTGGAGCTTTCAGAGAGGAGGGTTTGTACAGATGATACTACTAAATGAGGAAGGAAAGTGATTTGCATACTTTCTGTGACTTCGTCTTCTTGTTCTTGTCCTACCTCCTCTCTTTTCTTTTCCTTTTCTCGCCCCTTTTTTATGGCCTTGGTGTTGTAACCCATTTCCAATTGTTTTTACGTTATGTTTCCACTGTCTCCTCTCCTTTCTCGCCTTTCCTCGCGTGTCATGCTTTTCCACTATGAGCTTCGACCCAAATCAAAACACCAGTTTTCCATAGATGTAGAATCTGCATTCTTGCTCGTTATACCCATCAAGCGAGAGTTCTCAGTGCGAATCTATCAACCATCTCCAAATCTGATTGGAGCTTTATACCCACGTTAAGCTGTAAAAATTCCAGTGTAGCAAGTTGCCTGCCACAAAACTCCATTGCTCAAAAGGTTTATGATATGCTGCTGCTGCTGCTATTCATGGTTCAGGATACCTGCCGTGCCAACTGAGCTATTTGGTTGGACCACATCATAACCACCCCAATCCTTTGGATGAGTCCACAAGGTTTTCTGCAGAATTGTGGATTGTGTTGGTTTGGCCATTTAGTAGGTCAATTTAAGCGTTGAAGAGTGGAACAGCCTGTCCTGGCATGACATGACAACAGACAGAGAACATTAAAAAAAAGGAAGTGGGCAAAGGTCTTAAAGGCTCAAATCAAAGGAGTTAACTTACTTCTTTAACACCATGTTTCATCCAAATGGCCATCCACATGAAAGATTCTGAACTACTTTCTAAGGTAATTATGAATGAATAATAAAAGAGAGCGTGTGATTAAATGAATTATAAAAGAATTAACAAAAGCTAGAACCATTTTCATGCATTGTCCATGATTCCCACCTTGACTTTTGACACCTTACTCATTTCATGCTCACATGTCTCCCCCAGCCCCACCCCCACCCCCACTCACTCCATTCCATCGAGTTTCTTCTCATGGGGGCCTGCAATGCCATTGTCCCTCATAAGCAAATCAAAATTTCCCAATCCCCATGTTTGTTTAATAATCCTGCCATTTTAAATGTATAAGGTGGCACCAAAAGTAAAAGGCATGCTCCTCACCTAAAAAAATCTAGTTGTCTTCAAAGGAGCCACAAATTGGCCAACCCTTCTTTCATTTCTTTTAATTATATAATTTGTCTGTATTTCTTTTCGTTTTCCGTTTCCCACATGAAAAAGAAAGCCCTTTGTATCCCTGGAGGAGGGATAGATAGATATAAGACACTACAATTACACCATTTTTATTGAGTGTTGGAACAATCTTTAATGCTCTTTTGTGGCTGTGGATTCCGTGTCCCAAGCAAGCCCATCCTTGGGAACACATACATTAGTTGTCCTAAACTCCCAAGGTGATGGGCATGGATCTTGGATATGGATTTTTAGAGTCTATAAGTGGTAAAGCAAAACCTCAAAAAGGAAAAACAGTGAACGCGAAAACGACCCCTAATCGAGTTTCCAATTCCCACAAATAATAAGCAGAAAAGGCCCATCTTCCATTTTGGCCTAATAAGTTAGATAGCCAGATTTTGGCAGCAAATGCCTTACTTCTATTACTCCTGCCAAGTTTTCCTTCCTGTTTCGAGATGGTCCAATTTTCATTCAGAAATCAAAGTCCTCTCACGTTAGAGACACTTACAGGGCGCCCAATATCAACTCGGCAAAAGTAGTTTGGAGGAGCTTCTGGGTGGTTGCGTTTGGCTCCAGAAGAGCTTTTCAGGGTCTTTTCTTTTCTCTAGTCACTTTCGTTTTGAACAAACCAAATGGTAGAGAGCTGGTCCTTCTACAGCAATAATTGCAAATGAAGATAAGTTTTTGTAACCGCTAATTCAATGGGTCAACCATAAAATGTCATTCTCCTGGCAAGGGAGAGCATATACGAAATCATGCATGCCTTTTTCAGGTCTTGTGCATAGGTACAATAATAAGATGAATGGGAACCAGGAATTAAGTGATCCTGCCCAAGATGCAGTAAAGAGTTTAGCCCTTTCTTACTATGAGGATTCATTGGAGCGCGGGATCTTGCAAGCAGCTACACGGTCTTTCGACTTGTATTGACCGAGCATTTCAGCCATGGTCCTGCAGCGGCACTGGTTTCCCGGTCGAATGACATCTCCGTAAACAGCCATCTCAATTATGTCAAGCTCTTTATCTGCATGTTGGAACATTGTCAATAGATGTTCCTTGGTGAACTTCCAAAGGCACAAAGTCCATCACATAGAATAACACCTACTGCAACCAACATCATAATACCTTCAGCAAGCACACCCTCATCCCTGCTTTATGTCATTGTCTCATCTACTTAGATCCATGTAGATATTTTTATATTTTTGATAGATTAAAATTATATTGCCTGTCCACGGACAGATAGAGTTCACTTGTTTCTCCTCCACTGATACCATGCTCAGCATAGAGTTCAGTATGGACATGAATTTCAAGCACATAATCCATTTCAACCAACATTTTCAAATGCATGCCAAAACCCAGCAGTTTTGCTAGGGTTAGTTTGTTAAACTAAAATCCAGTGATGTACCATTTTTTCAATAAATTTAGTGACATGCCATTGAAGCTGTAGAAACCCTGCTATTTCTTCCATTTTCTGATGATGTTAACTTAAAAATTCACATAACCAAAAGATCTGGTTAAAAATTCTAGGCATTCAGCACAATATCAGCCAGCCACAACATCATCTCATACACAGTGACCACAGAGTGTAATTGAAACAGCTGCAAAGAGGTAGCTTCTAATGATTCAGAACTACCTGCAAATAAGAACTAGCCATAGAGACCTGATGTCTTGGTAGAAGGACAAGTATTTAAATAAATACCTGTAAATTCCAGCTCACATGAGTAGCCTTTGAGCTCTGTTCTATCCACCTGCTCTTTATCTGACTTGTACCGGTTAACCCTAGTTTGAAGAATCTGACAATTATCAGCTACGGATTCACCACCTGCAGCAAAACAAACTCTGATTTAACAATATTCAACACAAACATCTTGATCTATTCAGCTACAAAATCAAATCCTCGAGATCAGAATTTTTCAAGCACATTTTTCTGCTAGTCACATTTTGACTGTTAAGATTGCAAGAATCTGGAGCTTGACATGGATGGGAAAGGTCTGCAAAGCCCTGAATTAGAGCTTTATCGATAAATCCAATCTCCATTTCATGGTTACCTCTAGTAGATTCAGACGAAGTGGGGAAAGACCATCTTGCAAAGAATAAGATTATAATCAACAATTTCTATTGTATCATATGCATATCAAGAACCAATACATCATTAAATAAACATACAGTATGAGCTCAGACACTAAGCTAATACACTACCTTCAGGCCTTGCCATTGGTGACAGGATAGAGTTGAATCTGATAAGAAAAAAAAGGCATCTACTGCTTGTGCTTCCCTTCAAATCGTAATCAATCATAAGGCAAATCATAATAAAATTACACAAGGGCAAAATATTTTCAACTGTATCTAGAAAGACTGAGGCTTGACAGGACGACCTTTGGAGAAGGGTGTTATGTGATCGTACTCGAAGCAGAGACAACCCTGGCAGTTGCAGAACCGCTTGCAGACTATGTTTCCAGCCGCATCCTTGCGCCACCTCTCCGGGTGCCTCCCCGGGACGACATCGGCCTTCGCCCAGCACTGGCTCTTGGCCTTGGTGTCGAAGAACCTCGGCCTCTCCTCTCTGCCGTTGTTTCCGCCGCGAGAACGACCAGGCGAGGATGGAGAATTTGAACTCATCGGCGCTGCGTAATCTTACGCACTCTACGTGCTCGTTGAAACGACGCTTAGGACACGGTGAGTTCGCCTATGCCAACTGTCAGTGTCAGTAAGGAAATCCCGCCGTCAAATGGGCGAGAACTGTTAATATTATTGTTTGTAATATTGCCATTATGCACCTATAGTTCTAAGTTGTATCAATTTGGACCCAATCTTCTGAAGTACACCGGGTGTTGGCTCTCGGTGGTACCAGCAGAAACCATAACCATTGGGTTTTCAATTGAAGCTTTAGATGATATAGAATTTGTGCCAACAGGAACATTCAAAGATGCTGAAATCTTAGTGTAATTCTCAAGAGCTTCCGACATCATGGATATAATAGTGGGCAAGAGATTTTGAGAAAGGAAGTAACTCCTGCTAGTAGGCACAGAAAGCACAAACTTTATGAGGGTTCTATAAAATTTGAAATGTACCTTAATCATTTCCACTAATTAAAACTATACATGTCGATCCTTTTCTTGCTTGACGAGGCCTCTGAAGTTATTGAAGTCACCTCCCAATTGTAGCCCTTGCTGATCCTACTGCTGCTCTATATCCAGTGTCAGTATTTTCAGAACTGGTTGGGATTCCACAAATTCATGTTTCAAGGCCATAAGCCTCTGCTGTATTCTTCTAATCACTCACTTTGATGGTTGCTACAGTCCTTCATTCCCTTCACCCGCTGTAGAAACTCCCGTTTCCTGAAGTACCATTTGCTTGATAATCTTCAGAAATAATTGTAAGAGTAGATTGACTCTCCTTGTTAGTGGATCTTTGTAATAAAGGAGAAGATTGATCGCTGAAATTTATTGAAGCCCTCTCCCTTATTTGTTCCAAATAAAATTTGCGACCTAGTTCACTCTCTCTAAGCCTCTCAGCCAATTTTTGAGCAGGGAGCTCAGCTTCTTCCTGCTGAGCTTTGGCTCTGATCTCTTTCCTGCGTTGCTGCTCATAGTCCTTGCCTCACGTGCTGCACTGATCACCAGATGGAGAGGCAGTATAGAATGCCCAGAAATACCGATCAGGACTACGTACCTTTTTAGCTTGAAGCCATCCTCAGCCTTCGTAGTTCATATTCTACGGTTTCCTCCACACCCTTCATCACCCACCGAACAAAACCCTATGCTTCCCCGTACCTAAACCACCGTCCGTCCTGCCATGTATTGGAAATGACGATTTTGCCCTTTATTTCACTGACCCTGCCGAGGAGGAGCTCCCTGGTAGAATTAGGTCCGGCTAGCATAAACCGGACCGGTCCGAACCGAATGCCACCGAATAAGCGTAACGTCGAGGGCTGTTGTACAGCGGGCACATTCTGGAAGTTGAAGCTTAGGGCAAGTATGGCATCTGCGGCGGCGAAGACTCCAACGAGGTCGGAGGTGCTCTCGCTCTTCCGATGCCTCCTGCGAACCGGCCGAGACTTCTGCGACTACAACGTGAGGGAGTACACGAAGCGGCGGACGATCGACGCCTTCCGGAGCAACAGGAGCCTCTCCGACCAACAGTCGGTCTCCGCCGCCTACGCCGACGGGAAAGAGCAGCTGGCGATCGCTAAGAGACAGGCCATAGTCTACTCCCTCTACTCTCCCAAGGTCAAGAGCATAATGGAGCTGAATCAGGTGTAATCGTGAACATGGTACTGAATTCCATACTAGTGGAGTGACAATCTATATAATCTGCCGTCTCCTGTGGTTTTCCTGAATTGAACATTGAGACTGGATTAGAAATGTTATAAAATGAATAATTCGGTCTTTCCTGAGGGCTGTGAATGACTCTGCTCACCTTTTTTCCCTGGCATGTATGGTTTAGATAGCTATGGCAACCAAATGACCAAGAGGTTCCTCGGATGCTTTCTTCAACATGAATGAACGCCTGCACAATCCAGAGATACTACTAGACCTTTAGCAGAATAATACTTCATACATGGATAGGCTGAGTACATAGATATGCCCTTGTATGCATTAGTGAACAATCTGAAAGAGAGATCTAACATGTCCCAACCAAGTGATTTTCAAGCCAAATTGGCCTCACTCATCCTCCCAATTGTGTCCACACAAAGAGAGATATATATGCAGAGAGGGAGAAAGACACCTGAAGCTTTCAAAGATGCCTTCTTCCAGGTATGCTAACAACATCCAGTATCTTATACCATGCATTGATTGTGGATCAAAGTTATCATAATTATCATCTTCTCTTTGCCACAAGTCAACTCCATCCATGTAGCTTCCAATATTTGCCACAAGTGCGCCTTCTGCATTCTATAGATTTAGTAGAAAGAAAAATGTGAGGTCCAGTAATAGCAAGGGCAAAGAAACCCAGCAGAAGGACCCTTTCTAACATGTAATAGCTACTCGAGCTCTATGGAAATTTCATTGAGAAAGGGAAAAAAGGGCCAAAATAAATCAACATTATCTATGAAATGCTAAGAACAAAAGCAGAGAGACATGCTGGTTTGAAAAGAAAATACTTGTTTTTATACCCAGATAGTTGTTCATGAATTTTGGTGTTTGGGACTGTTTTTCTGGATGATTTGCAACGGCAATCCTCCATCTGTCAAGGATAGTCACAGCAGCATGCTCTATTCGATGCAAAAATGTAAAGAACCCACATTGTTTCTCCACAGCACCCAATCCACCATACCAAGAATCAAGATTGAGCTCTGGCAAGATTGCTTCCAGTTCCATTTCTTTTCAAGATAGAATGGATGGATCAAAGGATCCATTTCTTTTCAAGATAGATGGTGGATCTACCTTATTATACAGTTCAGCATCCCTGTTTGCAACAGGGGTACTGGGCAGTGCAGGTGTATCTCAGCAGTGCTGTATGCCTCACATTCCCACTATTTCCGGTATCAAGTGAGTCTTAACAACTCCCTATATATGACAATGTCTATATTTCTCTTTTCCTTTTTCTTTAAATCTCCAGACTTGATGTGCCATATGAACTCATTAGAAGAAATGCCCAATTTTCCATTGATTTTCACCAATTTCTACATTACAAATTGTCAAACTGCGCGGCTCCTCATGGCACTGCGATGATGATGAACAGAGTTTTGTGCATCTGCTGCATGTTGGATAATGCTATGCATCCGAGTTTAGTTCTTCTGCTGCAATAGATGTTAATTTCCTATTTCAGTTATTTAAATATCTAACTTACTAATTAAAATAAAGAAAACAATTTGATTTTTATTTAAAAAATAACCTTATTTCACTTTTATATTTTATACAAATTAATTAATTTTCTTAATATTTTTTATAAACTAACTTATTCTTTTTAATATAATATATATAATATATTGTAAATTTATTTTTAAATAAGTATATTACTTTTAAATAAGTATATTACTTTTAAATAATTATAATATAATATAATATTTATATATTAATTAGTTATTATTTTAATTTAATTTTACATAATAAATTATGTATATAAAAAATGTAAATATATAACTCATAATATTTTTAATATAAATTTGTAATATGTATTATATATACTATATAAATAATATATAATATTAATTAATTTTTTAATATATAATTAAATGTAATGTATATTATTTAATTACAAAAATATATTGTAATTAAATTTTTTTAAAATTATATTAAAATATTTTGTAATAGTTTATTAAAAAATTATAATATAAATAAGTACATGTAGTTCTTAATTTTTAATATTCTTTTTATGTTATATATAAATTAGTAAAATATTAATATTTATTTAAAAAATATTATATTTTTTCAAATCTCACAAATATAAGATTTCAATTTCAACTATTATATTTGTTATTTTGTTTACAAATATAATAATATTACTGATGATTATATAAATGTTAACAAATTTATTAATTATAAAAATATAATTAATAATGGGAGGCTCTGGTGCAGTGGACCCGAATGAGTTCGGTTCGGACGCTGGGGGCGAGTAGTTGGAATAGGGAGGGGATGATATTAGGGCTTACGGAAGCAGTTTCTTTTTGAAAACGAGAAACCCTACGTCTTCACATTGAGATAGATGCCGATGGCGGTGGCGGAGAAGCGGGACCTCTACGAGGTGCTGGGCATCCACCGCGAGTGCTCGCCGGATGAGATCCGGTCCGCTTACAAGAAACTTGCCCTCCAGCGTCACCCGGACAAGCTCGTCCAATCCGGGCTTTCACAAGAGGACGCCACCGCCCAGTTTCAGGAGCTTGTTCACGCCTACGAGGTCCTCTCCGATCCTAAGGAGCGCACCTGGTACGACTCTCATCGATCCCAGATCCTATTCTCTGACGCCAAAAGCTCCGGTTCCAACTCCCCGATCATCGACCTTGGCTCTTTCTTCTCCAACGCCGTATTCTCTGGCTATTCCGATACCGGAAAGGGCTTCTACAAGGTATATGCCGACCTATTTGGAAAGGTCTATTCGGCCGAGCTGAATTACGCCAGGAAGATGGGACTAGGAATCGACTCGGTCTCCGAAGCGCCGGTCATGGGGAATCTCGACAGTCCGTATAATCAGGTAACGGCGTTTTATAACTACTGGCTTGGGTTTGCTACTGCGATGGACTTTGGTTGGGTCGACATGTATGATGCGGCTGCTGGTGAGAGCAGGAGGTCGAGGCGGATGATGGAGGAGGAAAACAAGAAACTGAGAAAGAAGGCGAGGAGAGAGTACAATGATATGGTGAGGGGCTTGGCAGAATTCGTGAAGAAGAGAGATAAGAGAGTTATTGATATGGCATTGAAGAGGAAGATGGAGGATGATAAAAAGAGGGAGGAGAAGAAGAAGAAGATGGAGCAGGAGAAATTGGAGCGTGCACGAGCTTACAAGGTGGCTAAGGAGACTGAATGGGCGAAAGCTGATGATGAGGAATTGGAAGAGGAAGATGACATTTTTGGAGATGATGGAGATGGTGAGGATAAGAAAGAAGAGGAGCTTTACTGTGTGGTGTGTGGAAAGAAGTTCAAGAGTGAAAAGCAGTGGCATAATCACGAGAAGTCAAAAAAGCATAAGGAGAAGGTTGCTGCATTGAGGGAGACCTTTATTGAGGAGGATGAGGCAATTGATGAAGAAACCAAGGAAGAAGTGAGTGAGGAGGATGAAGTGATCAACAATGGAGTGGAAGAGTCTCTTGAAGAAGATGGAATTGGAGAGATAGAGAAGAGGATGAGGAAAAATTTAGAGATCAATGGGGAGAGTAAGTCAGGCGAGGAAGATGAAATTTCTGAAGTTGGTGGTGATATTGATGTAGAAGATGAGATTAAAGATGAAGCTGGATCTTCCACTGTTTATGGAAAGGATCATGGTGCCGATGCAATGAATGTTGAAGAAAGAGAGGAGGTTAGTTCTTCTGGTGGTAATGGAGAGGATGATGGAATTAGCATTCTTGAGGCAATGCTGTCAGGGCACAGGAACCGGAGGAAAGCAGCAGCTTCAATGCAGGAAGATCTTAAGAGCAGTGGGGGAGACACTGAATTTATGGAATACAGTAACAGGAAGGATTCCAGAAAAAATCGTAGAGGAAAGAAAGAGAGGGGAAAGAAGAGCAGTGGTGAGTCTGGCAGTACAGATGTAGATGAGAGGAATGGATTTATCAATACGAACAAGGACATCTCCATTGCAAGGGGTGAAGCCAAAAGTGCAGAGGATGATGAAGTAATTGAAAAGCATAAGAAAGAAAGAGGGAATGGAAAAAAGGATACACATACAAAGCCAAAGAACTTGCCTAAAGGGAAGAAAGGCAAGGTAAGCAGATGAATTCTCTGGCTAGTTGTGGTTAAGTTGTTTATTGATCATTATACCTTCAACCCTGTATACCATTTTTTTTCGGGGTAGAAGTTCTTGTCTGAGATTGATAGCTTGTAGTCTATTGATTAGCCAAGGCAAGCTTTTTTTTGTAGATAGGTCCTATTTTTTTATCTTATGGAGCTTAGATTCTTCAATGCAGAGATGTTATAGAATTGATTCACCTGGTGAATTTGTTAATTTATGAAGTAGGGCCTTCAGAATTGGAGAAGTCTGCAGTTGTGCCTGGTTTTAATGCTGCCCATTGTCCATATCAAGAATACTAAAAACTGGCTTTCTTGTATCTTGGGCTCCAATCCTCAGAGGGATTGATTCTGATATCTTATTTTGCCATCATCAAAACGGATTGATTTTGCTATCTGATAATTCATATCTGAATTGGATGCAGGCATCAGCAAAGAATTCCGACAATCTATGTGAGACATGTGGAGAGGAATTTGAATCAAGGTATTCCTTTTCTACTAGTGATACACACATTTTTCCTACTGTTCTAATTCGTGCTTATTGATCGTGGCTCTCTATGCAAAACAGAAACAAGCTACACAAACACTTGGGCGAGACAGGGCATGCTATGCTGAAGTTCAGGAGATAGACTAGAGGAGTTTTGGGAATCTGTTTTAACATTCCAGATGCACATAATTCTTTTTGCAGAAAAAATTTCCTGTTAGAGTTCCATCTGCAGGCAGGCAGGCAAGGCTTACTTGTGTAATCCAAAGATGGTGTCAAAGATGAAGTTATAGTTTTATTGTGTGTGCAATCCATGGAGATTTGAAATGGGCATTGATGCCAATTGCTATCTACAACTGTGATAGCTTTATTTATGTGTAGAAGGAAAGGAACCAACTATTTTTGTGAATGGACAGATTATCATTACCTCGGACATCTATCCGGCTTATCATGACAGACAGCAAACATCAACCTTAAATTTCATCTAAATTTACCTGAGATTCAGATATGACTAAATTGTGTGTTTCTTTTGTTGTTAAAGAAGAAAAAAAGAATTGGAGTGGATAGAGCGAGAGTGAGGTGGGCTGAATACAGCACCATATGATGAAATGTATTCAAGAGAGCCCAATATATGGGTGAGGATCCGAATATGACCCGACCCGAATATGACCCGCCCTGCCCCTGCGGGGGCGAGAGAGCAGCCCTAGGACAGCTTTATTATTACTTAGAGAGAGAGAGAGAACGGAGAAATTAGGGTCCGATCTTGGTCAGGGTTTCACTCATTTCAACCGTACACAGTCGACGATCCTCCATGGCGATGGCTGCTCTCAGACGCGAGGGGAGGCGATTCGCCCCTCTTCTATCCCCTCGCCCAATCGCTGGTGTCCGATCCTCCCTCGTATCTGAGTAAGTCCCACGCCCCTCCTTTACCTCTCCCTTCGGCTATTGAGGGTATATGAGAATCCATGAATTACAATCTACCAGTGGCAATGTCGATAGTTTTATCCACTTGTCTGGTCCTGCTGTAAAAATGTTCACTCTCTCTCTCCGGAACACATGAGATGATTCCACCATGGGCTTCTTCCATCTTCTCATCGTCATTGCCGCATTTTATAGTTGATCATCTAGAGATTTGTAGGGAGATTGTTTGCGCTGGGTAAAAGAAATTCACTTTTCAACTTCAACTGTGGACTTAGGTAGCGAGATGCTATTCCCTCCTCTGGTGTATGATGATAGTTGCCGTTATAAAGCCAATAATGTACTTCAGTCTGTATTATGCACCATTTCGTATCTTCAATTTTCTGGATAAAATTAACTGTCCATTACTTGTTGTTGTAATGGATTATGAATTTGTTGGATTACAGGGAGGATGCACCTTTTGGAACACGCTCTATTTCCACCCAAGTGGGTGAGTATCGTTTCCATTTTATTGTTTTTTTCCGTGTCTACCCAAGTTTGCAACTAATGGCACCTGCGGCACACCCACCCCTCTCATGATTCGCCTTTTAACGTTATCTTCTTGCTGAAAAGTCTCCTCTTCTGAATGCAGTCAGAAACCGTATGAAGAGTGTGAGGAACATTCAGAAAATCACAAAGGCTATGAAGATGGTTGCAGCCTCAAAGTTGCGAGCAATTCAAGTCAGAGCTGAAAATTCACGTGGCCTGTGGCAGCCATTCACCGCCCTTCTCGGTGACACACCTAGTATGTCTATTCCAAAACATCAATAGTTATACTATATGTCCATCATAGATTTATGGAATAGGCTAGTGAGAATTCCTGTGATACTTACTTTTATACAATACAAATGTTCGTATGACTAAAAATATTTGGTGACTGAAGCTTCTTAGAAACAGTATAATGTTTTCTCCTATCTTGGCCAGCATTTGGAACTGTCCATTTTCTGAGATATAATTATATGTTAAGGGTACAGAATAGATAGGCTAAATCCCAAATAACTGGTTTGCTTATTCTTTGATTACACCCTTTTTTCCTCTTTCCTATGATTGGTTATTCTCCTTTGTATTTTCACTGGTATTACCTAGTGTGCATTTCTCTACTCAGCATACTTGGTAATATTCCCTTGACCTAATCCTTGTGCACGTGTCTTTATGTCAGGTGTTGATGTCAAGAAGAATGTAATTGTGACTATTTCTTCTGATAAAGGCCTGTGTGGCGGAATTAACTCAACCTCTGTTAAGATCAGCAAGGCGCTGCACAAGTTGAGCTCAGGTATTTCTCATTGTGAAGCTAACCTGCAGAGCACTTTCCTTCCTTCTATAAATATGGTCAGATCTCACCACAAGTTTATTGATTCATTCATGCAGGACCCGAAAAAGAGACAAAATATGTTGTTTTAGGAGAAAAGGCAAAGGCTCAGTTGGTTCGTGACTCAAAGAAAGATATTTTGCTAACCATATCAGAGCTGCAGAAGAATCCTCTGAATTATACACAGGTTTGACCACGCATTTTTCTCAAAACAACGGAAATACCTTATAATGAAACTGAGATGTTTTGGAAGTCTTAGTGCTCCCATGAGCAGAAAATTTAGAATCTGTCTGGCTTATGCAATTACATTTTCAGGTTTCTGTGCTGGCTGATGATATTTTAAAGAATGTCGAATTTGATGCACTGAGGATTATCTTCAACAAATTCCACTCAGTTGTCTCTTTTTTGCCAACAATGTCTACTATTTTGTCACCAGAGGTAAATGTACCCTTTATTTCTGGTTTAGTTGTACGACTTTGTAGCTTTTGCGTTCTTGAATGATATGTAATGGTTGTGATTAGATTGTTGAGAGGGAGGCTGAGGCTGGAGGAAAACTTGGAGAGCTAGACTCTTATGAGATTGAAGGAGGTGAAACAAAAGCTGAGATACTCCAGAATTTGGCAGAATTCCAGTTTTCTTGTGTAAGTAGTAAACCTGGGTGTGCCTTAGTGGGTGAGATGAACCTCTATGAATTTCTTTCGTCTCCTTTAGGTTTTATTCAATGCTGTTTTGGAGAATGCTACCAGTGAGCAAGGAGCAAGGATGTCTGCCATGGACAGCTCCAGCAGAAATGCTGGCGAAATGCTTGACCGCCTCACTCTTACTTATAACAGGTCTCTTTATACTCTCTGGTACAAGCCCTTAGATATATTGGAAACAAGCATGTATAGAAAAGAATACTAGGATGTGAATATGTGATTTATATATAATACATGAATAGCATATCAAATAGTTGAATAAGTTAGTTGGAGAAATCTCACATTAATATCTTGCAATACGGCTGGCATGATCCAACAGGGATGGTCTTGGTATTTCCCTCCAGATGTAGGAAAGATGGGGAGATCCGAATACATTATATCTCAACCTTGTGCAGTTAAAAGAGTTCTGTATACTCATATTTGGGGAACTGATATCTCTCTCATCTGTTGGAATGGACCAGGACACGTCAAGCATCCATCACCACGGAGCTCATTGAGATCATTTCCGGAGCATCGGCATTGGAGGGCTAGGGCTAATATCCGATGAAGTGATTCCTCCCTTTTGTCTATTTTATTGCTGAATTGCCAAGGAACTATTCTGGCTGCTTGTTTGGTGGCGATGGAATAAGGTTTACAGTGGTGGCTTCATGCCAGCGATGACCAGATTGTTGATCTTGCTGAGATTTGAGAGCTTTAAGGAAGCTGTAAATGGTAAAACAAATGGTTTGGCAGTTTATCTTTCAATTTGGCGGTAATCAATTCATAATAGTTAGAGAGGCACAACTATGAAACTATCATGATCAACCCTTCCATACACTCAGATGTAATTTACTACAGTAGGTAATGCTTACACCATTAGACTCCATTATAGATGACAGATAGCTACATATTGTTGATTTGAGGAGTTTAGTCCTCGGTTTCACCCAGCAAGAACACATCTACTTTTCTTTCGTGCACCCACCCAGAAGTCAGTCCCTCCATCAAAGGTCCTGCTGCTTCCCATTGGGAAACTTCACATCCTCTTTCCTAACTGGAACGACTTCTTCAGGAACTGTTTGGAGAGTCGGTCGTTTCGATGGCAGAGCACCCTCAGTATTGTGTTCGGGTCCGATCTGTGCCACCTCCTTGTCGTCGGAGGCATCGGCAGCTTCTGCCCCAACGATTCCATGCCGCCTGTCTCGCACGCGATGATGCTGAAGTCGTCAATGAGCTGCTCCGTCGGCTGTCCCATTAGGGCGATCACCCCTTCCACCGACCCCGCCTCCCTCTCCACCGTCTCTTCAGGGACCAGTCCCTCGCTGCACATGGAAATCACGCGCTTCAGCTCCTCGAAGTCCTCCTTTATCATCTTATGGTCCGACGGGTAGAAAACCCTCTTGTTCCCTCCGGCGAGCAACACCATCAGGTACGCCTCGTAGGACACCTTCATCACCTCCCTCATGGCCAGAGGCTGGGCCCCGTCCATGAGCGTCACACACATCAGCGCCAGGTTCTGCTTTAGGATGCTCAGGAAGGATTGGATGCGGGCGGCGGCCACCCCGCCGGCGTAGAGGCTCTCGTAGAAGACGGAGCTTGTGTCGAGGAAGACGAGGCGGTAGGCGGCAACCTCGCACACGTGCTGGCAGGCCGCCTGTAGCGACGACTTGGCGATGTCGAAGTAGGAGGAGTTGCCGCCATTTTGGCGACGGCGGCGGCGGTTCGTGAAGCGGTTCCGGGCGGGGGAGACGCGAGGGGATAGGGTGAGGGTCTTGTCGAGGGAGTGGATGTAGGTGAGCAGATAGTGCAAGCTGTTGAGGCGGATGTAGAGGCGTTGGGTGCCGCGGCTTGTAGACGGCCGATGGCTGTGGCCGTGGTTCGAGCCACTGCCTCCGCCGGCATTCGGAGGCTGCTCATCCATGGAGAGGATGCTGCATGGAGCGGCTCTCTTGAACAGCTTCAAGAACCCCGAGTCACGGTGGCATCGGGTCAGTGGTGGAAGAGAAGGCAAGTAGCTCTGCTTTGATCCTTCATAACAAATAGAAATGAAAAATTAAGGGGCAAGTAACTCAATAAGCTCGATATTTTAGAGACTCTGTCTGCGTCTTCATTGCTTAATATTACCGCAGGAATCGGCGAAGGAGATGTAGTCCTGAAAGAGGTGGCCGAGAGGGTCGGCAAGATCTTGTATCAAATCCTCCGTGATTCCGATGGGAAGCTCGAAGAACTCCTCCACGGTTTCCTTGACCGTCTTCATTAACTCCACCGCTGATTGGGCATATGGCTCCATCTTCGATTTAGGGTTCCACGTCTAAAGCACACACAACTCAGCACCATATTAGAGTTCTCATGTTTTCATGCATTGAGTGTTTAGAGATCTGGAGTGTGTATGTGTTGGAACTATTACCTCGATTTCTGTGGCCCTACGCAGGCAGTCCCTCCCCTTCTTGATCTCACCGCCAATCCACTGTTTCAACAGCTTGAGTATGATCGAATCAACATCGTACGGCACCATCTCCCTGACGATCGCCTTCCCGCTGGCGCTGTCATCGCAGTCGGCGGAGACGTCCTCAACGACCATCTGCACGAGGAAGTTCTCGAGCTTGCCGGCCCTCTGCAGGACGACGATGTTGTCTTTGGTGAGCTTGACGGAACCGCAGAGGAACTGCTTCAGCAGCTTCTCGTAGCAGTTGTGGAGGAAGACGGCCGCGATGCCGACCGCGTTCGGATTCCACTTCTTGAGTATGGGGCTGAAGTACTCCCTCTCCCTCAGTGCCAAATCCTCCGTATCCTTCGCCAGCTGAAGCAGCGCCTCGTTCGCCTCCTGCCTCGACTCCGATGTGTGCTTGTAGTTCTTCGTCTCCAGTATCTGGAACCAAACAACCATTCTCAGTCCATCAATCTCTAAGCCTAATCCAACACGAATCAGTCTAAGGACTGACTGCACCGATCATATGTTTCTTTTAATTACTATCATTCGTCTCATCTCAATCCGATTATGGCCATCATCCTCTTCATCACCTTTGTAAATGCCTCGTTCAGGGAAGATCTTATGAAGTAGTTGACCAGATCCTTGGACGAGCCCATCTCCGACTTGCCGTTGGGATCGTTACCGCCTTTCATGTCCGGCAACGTGATGTCATCGCCCATGATCTTGGAGACGGTGATGGCTAGCGGGAGGATGTTCTCGATCACGCCCACGGTGCCGCGTTGGAAGTAGTCATGGTAGTGATGAAGCCTCTTCACCGACCAATCTCTCATCGACGACAATACCGACGACAGTATCCTCATGAATATGCCATCCTGGCCATCCGGCCTCCGGACATCCTTGGCCACCTCCGACAGCATTGCGTGGGATGCGTGGAGGAGGTCCGGCTCCAGCTCCGACGTGGCCACGTACTGGTGGAACAGCGCCCAAGCGAAGCAGACGTTGTGGATTGGCCTGGTTATCCCGAGGGTCGACCACGTCTTCTTCATGAGCTCGAAGAGCTCGTCCACCTCGTCCAGCACTGCCGTTTCGTCCCTCACGTCGAAGACCGACTGGAGGAGTGCCATGTAGATGTGGACGTTCAGGGGGTTCCCGTCCGCCCAGTGGCAGGAGTTGGTGTTCCTCCAGGCCAGTGAGACGACGGAGTTGCAGAGGGTCCGCATCGGGTGGGAGTTCTTTCCTGTGTCGAGGGGCCGGGACTCTCCGGCCCTGATGACGTCCTGGAGGCTAGCGACCACGGCGTTGGACTTCTCGATGGGGATTGAAGGGTAGAGGAGCAGGCCAGCCTCCAGCACCTTCAGCTGACGTCGCTGCCAGACGTGGTACTCCTGTGAATCGCTGAACTCCGACGGCTTAATGTGGCAGAGCAGCTCCAGTGGAAGTACTATCGTCTCCGGACGCCGTCCCGTCTGAACTTATAGAATTATTTATACGGTAAACTCATAAAACTTGACAAGTTTTCACATAGAACAGAAGAGTACTTACTTGGCCAAGGAGGGTTCTCGTGAGAGTCTTCCTTAGCCTATTGTCACTCTGCTCAGTCACCCTCATCTGCTGCCTCATGATCTCTGCAGAGGTGAGCGGCCTCCTCACCCTCGACAACGGCACCGTTTGAGCTAGCCCTGCCGAGCTCAAGGGCCCACTGCCGCCGCCACCTCCACTGGAGCTGTGCCAGCTCGGTGAGGTCGGGTTGTTGGTCGCCCCGGCTCCCGTCCGCCCGGACGTCGTCATCCTCTTGGAAGGGGATCTCTTCAGCATCTTCAGACCCAGGGCCTTCTTCACCCGGCTAGTCGGAGCCATCCCCACGCCGATAGGCCGCGGCGATCCCGAATAGCCCATCCCTCCATCCCCACCGTTGCTGCCGCCAGCCTCTTGATGAGACGATGCGTATAGGCCAGGAGCATTGCGGCCGTTGAACCCAGGTGAGAACCGGCAGGAGGTGAAGAAGATCTCGTAAGCCGTCTCTCGGATGGAGACGCGGTCGAGGCCGTCGATGAATCCGAACGGCCACTCGAGGTCCTCCAGGGAGGCGACAGCAGAGGCAGGGGGATGTTGGAGGGAAATGTAATTGGCGTCGGAAGGGCGATGGGCCCCGAAAGGACCAGAGAATGAGTCCTTGCGGCGGCTAGCCATTGCTGGAGGGGAAAGCAATCAGATGTCTGGCGGGATAAAGCAAGGGAAGAGGTTGTTCATGTCCTCACCGGCAAAAAAGAAAAAGAAGGAAAGGAATAGCTTTGTTTCTGGTTTGCCATCATTTCAATGGATAAATATAGAAATGAGAAGTTTGTTAGCACGGGGGACAAGAATCCACCGCCCATACTTGATTTCCTGATATTTCTCGTCGTCTTCCATGGTAAGATGATGAATAGAACGCTTTAAGGGTTTTATGGTTGAGGTGATCTTGGGTTGATTCCATTTTAAGCCTGCTAGCTGCCTGTCCCAACCCCATTTGGTTGTAGCTGTTGACTTGCGTTGCTGCCTAGGGATGAATCACATAAAAAAGTATAAGCCTGCTAGCCCACTGTATCATCCTTCTCTTTTTATGCTCAATCAAACACAGTGGGCTAATAAACACTTGAAGGTTCAGTACTTTATGCAATCCAGGATCTTCCCGGCTTTTCAGTGCGATCCTTCCTGGGCATGTTCCTGCCATCCCATTTGTCTTTCTCTTAAGGCACTCTTCTGTGTCTCTGCCCCGGGACAAGGACGACCACAGGGGATCCAGAGACTCATCATATTTTTATTTCCAAATTAATTGTATTTATTTATTTATTTATTTAGTATTTTTATATTTTAAAATTTTAAAACCTTTTATGTTATAATTTATTATTTTTCTAATAATTTCTTTGGTATTTTTATTTTTATTATTTTAAAATCATTTTAAGATTCATTCAATTGCATTTTAATATTTCTAAAGCCCTATAAAATTAATAAACCTAAAATCATAGCTATAAAAATAAATAAGTTGGGGTGTATATAATTTATGCAATTTAAACTATTTCTCACATGTCCCTCGTACATTTTTTCTGAAATAATATTTTATATAAAATATAGGGAATAAAAATGAGTATATTCTAAAAATCATAAATTATTAAAATTTTAAAAATAATAAATAAATCCTAACAAAATTCGTTAGTTTTATCTACAATATTTAATAAATAAAAAATGATTAATCAATCGTATATTTAAAAAAAATCTATCAATTCAAAAGGAATTTATAAGTATTTTTAATATTTTAATGTAATAAATTCTAGAAAAAAAATAAGTATGATAAATAATTGATTTGATGCTATAATGAGAGAATTAAAGAGGCAATATTATTATTATTATAGGGATATAATTTTGTGGAATTTAGATTTCCAAATTTTCTTTCTTGACGAGATTTCCCAGAAGAGGTGCTTCCTGTTTTTTTTTTTTTTTTTTTCCAGATTTTAAGGTTTACCATTTAACCATGGTGGATAAGTGGCAGCCACCAGCCAGCCAGCCACCGGGGAGATCCTTGAGTTGAGAGCTGCACTTCTCCACCCATTTCTCTTCTCCCTTCGTCTACCCTCAAAACCCCACGAAATATATCTCCCTTCCGTCTAAGGGCTTCAATTTTATTATATATCTAATTGATTTTCGGCGCTCGTCTTTCCTCTCCCTTCAATTGATCGTCTTTCCAGCGACCAGTTGTGGCCTCTGCAATCCCGCACCATCCCGACCTCGTTAATGGTGGGGTGAGACTGGTTCGTCCGATTGATAGTATACAAGTAACGAGTGCTGTCTTTAAACTGGCGGATGGATTAGGAAGACTACAAGGAGGCCCTGTGCGACTAATCCGTGGGAGGCACAAAACATTCGGTAATTTGTTTCTCCAGTCATATTTGTTATTGCAGAAGAGCTTCTGGGGGTAGTTTTGCAGGTAGAACTTAGAATACTGAATATGTCTTCTTAATGTTGCTCTGATATCACCCAATTTTTGTTAATTGGGAAGCTCTATCTCTGTAGTTGGTCTGGAGAACTGAATTTATGCGGCTTCTCCTTTCGTGTCTTGGGAAAGCGTTTGGGCACTGAGCACCTATCGAATCATGAGATTTTGTAGCTGGGGAATCATCTAAGAAATTCATCTCTTTTCATTTTCTGAAAAGATATAGAATTGGGTTTGGTCAGGTTTGCAGAGTTTCTTTCAATTGAGGTCCATGGGATTGACAGGCCTGTTAAATATCACGCATACAAGTAGTGCAAACAGGAAAAATCAATGTGGTGGAATTCGGCTAGCATCCTCTTGAAATGGATTTCTGGGTATTTGTAGCGGCTGCTGGTGCTGGATGTTTAGCTAAGCACCTGCAACGCTCCTCCATCAACAATTATGGTTTATCAAAGCTATCATATGGAATCTCATCTTCTGGAGACCAGGAATTACATGATTACCCTAACTGCAGTGTGGCACAAGGGAAGAAACTAGAAAAGGATGCTTCTCCATATAGAGAAAACACTTCACACGAGGAAACCTATGATATGCCTCTGTCAAACTGTCTTTCAGCTGCAGATTGGGCTTCCTCCTCCAGATTGGATGACCAAGAAAGTGCTACAGACTTGCAAGAGTGCCATGATGCATCTTTCGAAGCTGGTGTACCTCCAGTCTTTTCAAGCAAGCAACCAGAGATAGAGGATTGCAATAGGATGAGCCTGGCTAGCAATGATCTTGACAACACAGAAGTTTCCTCAGCTATGCCACTGGGAGGAGAAACTGCCACTTTTCATGGCTATCCTAAGCATAGACATGTACTTCGAAGCAGATATCTCCACAGACAATGTCCTAAGCCTCAGAGTTCACTTGAAAGTTGTTTCATGGCTCAATTATATAATCATAATGCTGAAATGGGGAACTTTTCTCTCAGCCACTTTATGCCACCAACCTCTCCGGGTTTTAGACCTCTGCTTGTCACTAATGGGAGCAGCATAATCAGCAGGTTCACTGATCCTTCATTAGAGAAATCTAGAACTAAGGCAAAGAAATCACGTCAAATCGTATCTGAAGAGGGGAGGGTTGTACTGGGTGTTCCTCCTCTACCAAATTGTGGATCTTCAAAAGTGAATAAACATATGCATAATAGGACTGTAAAGGAGAAGAGTATTGACAGCTCTAGCAGAATTATAACTGAAAAGAAGATTCATCCTCGGAACGGTATTCTCTTTCAGAAGGCTCTGTCATCTCTTTTAATTACATTATCTTGGATATCTAAAAATTTGATTATTACTGTTGGATTGCTTGTATTCATAGACCTAGCTCAAATTCACATTGTTTTTGTCATTGTTAGAATTTTTTTGGGGCAATATGTATCAGTTGTGTAAGTTGAGGGAACGTATTTCTTCAACTTTAATGAAAAGAGACGACTGTATCAGATGTACTTAACTTGGAGCTAATATTGAGATTACCACCTGGTTTGCTGTGTACTGTAAAGACCACTATCTCCTATACTTCAAAAAATCGCTATTGGAATATTTTTGTTTCCTAATTGTTGCAGACATTTGAAGTATGAAGTCCCCATGATATTTGTGTGTGTTCACTGTTCAAATCTCACAACAGTAGAATCTCTTGCCTGATTGATTCTCCCAATTCAACCAGTAAAATTGTACTGACTATTGATCTAGAAAATCATTTGCCTTTAACTTCTTGAACATATCAGGGACTCCAGGTGGGACTAAACTGCTCTGCATTGGGATTTCTCTGGGCACCATTTTTTCTATTTTAGCTAATAAGAAAGAAGTAGACAAACTGAAGGAGCTCTTGAAGCAGACAGAAAACCTGGTTCAGGACCTACAAGATGAACTTGAGTTGACGGATTCATTGACAGTGAAGGAGCTGGCAAGTGAGAATTATGAATCCCTGGATGTTCATAATAATTACTTGCTTGGCACTGCCTGTAGCATCTTTTCTACTGAGCATTCCATGGAAAATCCTATCAAGTCTGATGGTAAAGATGCTCGTATTGAGAGGGCATGCATGAATCCTGATTCTATGACAAGGATTGAGGCAGAACTTGAAGCAGAACTTGAGAGATTGGAGATGGACATCGGGGTTTCTAACTTGGATAGGAGACTATCAGATGCTGAGGTAAACATAGCACAATGATTCTTTTTCCATAATGTGTTCTTCCGGCAAGAAAAATGCTATGTTTTATGTATTTTTGTTTCAAGGTCCTGATTCATACATCCCATTATGACTAGAATTCGGTTCACACTAGTTTCCTTATCTTTGCAGCTCGACCCAGTTTTCGATAAAGACTTTGCCCAGGGAGAGTTCATAGCTGAACGGGACTATAGACTGAAAGACGAAAACCAAAAAAGATATTCTAGCAGCAGTTCCACCATTCACTCTGTAAACTATGCTGTTTCACCCTGGGAGCTTAGCCTTCGTTTGCATGAGCTCATTCAGAGGAGACTTGAAGACCGAATAGAAGAACTCGAGTTGGCTTTGCAGAATAGTCAGAGAAAGGTTCAGCTTCTTGAACCATCAACCTCCCAGAGACAGAGTAGGAGTCCAATGATCAAGGATCATGCCCCTTCTCCTGAGCCCCTGGTGATGAACCTGTCAGGGGAAGCTCTGACAGCCTATAATGAGGCATGTGAGGAGCTGGTGAAGTTTGAACCAGAGGAAGACCAATCTCCATCTAGCCTTTATGATCTAGAATGCTCAGGAACAGGGCAAGGCAGGGTCCAGGAGATCTATAACATGTATTTAACGGGCTACGAGAGCAGTGACACGGAAGCAGATGATGAAAATGAGAGGCTATTGATCAAACAGATCATTGAAAGGACCAAGAAAGACTCTTCTGTTATTATGAATGCTTTATTGTCTATCCCTAAAGATCATGAGTAAAAATCTAACTGAATTTTTTTTGTTAGCTAAGCCTAAATGTTGTTCGGAAATTTTAACCTCCCTCTTGGTGTAGTGTGGTATTGCACAACACATTTGCATTTAACAGAAGCCCTGGGAAATATCAATAGAACATGAAGCTGTTGACAGCAAATTTGAACCTTTCAAGTGTTCTTCCCAGCTTCACGTGTGCCTATGGTGTTCCCCGTGTAAAAGGATGAAAATTTCATAACTAATGGGGAATTCAGAGTGCATCAAATATATTTTGGTTTTGCAGCATTAAAGATGGATGGTCTGTCAGTACAAGTGGAACATATGCAGAATATTATGCAAAACATTGCTTCCATTCTTCGTTTTGGCGTGTCCGGGAGGACACTGTATATGACCTTGTCGCCCTCATCAAACATCTGTTCTCTCTTCTCGGCCTCACAAAGTCAGCTGTAATGACTGGTCGCTTGGAGACTTGAGCGCATTGCTTATGGAGCATTCTGTGCCCAAAAAACTAATAGAATAGCGAAATTCCCTGTTTCGTGATCCCAAATCTCCATCAAACCCCACATGCCCATCGCCAAGAACACGGATTGATCCGATCTCCGCGCACCCAATGGCCCAGCGTCAAAGACCCAGATGCAGCCTTCTCGATTCACTGGGCGAGGAAATCGTTCGAATCGTGACGCCAGTCTCAATCTGCATGCTCTTGGTCGTGATCCTCGTCTCGGTGTTGAATTCCTCGTCTTCCTCGTCCACCTCAGTCACCACGATTGCGACGATTGCGTACTCGGAGACCGATTCGGACTCCTCCTGGGACAAATTCGTCGGCGCTCTCTTGAACTCCCTTGTCTTCGTGGCGGTCGTGACGGTAGTAACATTCGTCCTCGTGCTGCTCTTCTACCTCAGGTGCACGAAATTCCTCAAATTCTACATGGGTTTCTCCGCCTTCATCGTTCTTGGCTTCATGGGAGGCCAAGTGTCGCTTTTCTTGATTCAAGACTACAGCATCCCAATCGATTGCATCACATTTTTTCTGGTGCTGTTCAACTTTGCTGTTGTTGGGGTTTTAGCTGTTTTCATGTCAAAGATGGCAATTTTTGTCACGCAAGGCTATTTGGTCGTCATCGGGATGTTGGTTGCATATTGGTTCACTATGTTGCCTGAATGGACCACCTGGGTTATGCTGGTTGCCATGGCTCTCTACGATCTTGCTGCTGTTCTATTACCTGTGGGGCCATTGAGGCTCTTGGTCGAGCTCGCTATATCCCGGGATGAAGACATCCCAGCATTGGTTTACGAGGCTAGACCGGTGACTGACCATGACTCTGGTGTTAGTAGTGGAAATCAGAGAAGGGTATGGAGAGAAAGAAGTGGGTCTGCAGCACTCAATGAGCCAGAGAATTCAACCGATGAACCCAATCCCAATCCTGGAAGGGTCTCTGTTTCCAATGTAGAAACTGAGCTTAGTGCACCCTTGATAGAGCATAGAATGAACATGGACTCTCAGGAGACACGCGGAGAAGATGATGCACCAGGTGAAAACTTGGCCCTTGAGGGCATTGGGTTGGGATCTACAGGTGCAATAAAGCTGGGGCTGGGGGACTTTATCTTCTATAGTGTGCTGGTGGGCAGAGCGGCGATGTACGACTTCATGACAGTTTACGCTTGTTACCTTGCGATTATAGCTGGTCTTGGTGTTACTCTAGTCTTGTTGGCCTTTTATCGGAGGGCTCTCCCTGCTCTTCCTGTATCAATCTTGCTAGGTGTGTTGTTCTATGTCCTGACTCGTTTTGTACTCGAGATCTTCATTGTACAACTGTCTTCCAATCTGTTGATGTTCTAGGCCTGAACTTTCGTTGAGTCCGTACCTTTAGTAGCCTCTGCTAAGATGGATACTGATAAATTCATAAAACTGCAGCAGATCATTGCAATTCATGTAACATCCTTTTTTTACCTATCCCATGACAGTTGATGTTCAGGTGCTCTCCAGTTTTGCAGAGTCCATTTCCACTCTTCAACGATTCATTCCTTAAGATCGGTAGAATATGCCAGTGATGCCTTGAGGATGACCAAGTACTCTTCTAGCGCATCCTTTCGGACACTAACATATGACTGACAAAATTCCTTTTCATGCTCTGAAGCAAACATCACATTAGCAATAGACTTGATGGATGAAATTGCTTCAGGCTGGACTAAATTGACCAAGGAGTTATCAGAAGAACTGCCAGAATCATCTCCAGAAGATGGAGAGTCGGCTACATTGTCCTCAACAGAGATAAATGACTCATCATAAACAGCATCTTCTACACAAGAACGGAATGACATGTACTCAGGCGCAAAGCATTGCTTATGTTGAACAAGAATGCGCATCAACTCTTCTACGAGCTCAGGCATTTCTCTCTGTAAGATACAACGAGCCTGAAGGTAGAGTTCCTTCTGTTTCCCATTGCTCAGCAGCATAGGATGACTCCTGATGGCTTTAAACTATACTTTGAATCTCAGTAACAGCATCAAGGTATCTGGAAGCCTCTGTACCACCGTGGTCCCATATCATCCCCTTTTATAATTCCCACTTCATGATTACCTCCTCGGAATGCCTGATTTGCTCTTCCATATCAATTAGCAACACTCCACCACATTCACCAAGCATCAACTTGTTGGGCAGGCATGAACTTGTATCATCAGTCAGATTCCTCCATGCCTTCAGTTCCATCATGATATGCTTAGCTGCCGCTGCAAGATGGGCCTGCACTTCATGGTCAGTAGGGGTAGATTCACCATCTTCCATTTTGACGTGTGAGGATTGACACAAAATTAGCAGGCCAGCATCACGATCAACTCTCACGCCAAAATCTTGCTTTCCAATGTATTTTTGCAGAACGTCTCACTCCATTGCCCAATTCAGAAACTTGCAAACTGCAGTTTTGACCTTGGCTGGAAAATTAAGAACACAAATACTAGATTACAAATTGACACTTTTTTATGCTTACCGAAATTATTGGCCCTTTGGCCGAATGAGCTTCTGATTTGCAGACTTCTAATGGTGAATTATAACATAGTTCTGCTATTATTATACCTTGTTTGTAATAAAGATACTATCAATGTTCTTTGACACCTCGATGAGCATCCCATGATGATGCTAAATTGCAATTACTGCATCTGTCCAACTTTGGATAATTTGAATGTCATTGTTCTTCTATATAACAGAACAACGACCTCCGCGCTCAATCTCGTGGTCGGTCTTCCATCCTCGGTGGGAGCTGAAGTGAAATGAATCAAGTGAGATATGATATTTCTTTGTATTGAAGTAGTCACAGCGAGAAGGAGAACACGGATGAGCACCTTGCGAGGTTAAGCGCTTTCTCCGAGTCTTCATCCTGTTCGTCATTCGCTCCCCTCCAATTGTATGAGCGTGTAAATGCCAATGGTTATCAGAAAGCCCAGCCTTCATTGGCGGGGTAAACCGGTTCTTATCACGATCGACTCGAGCAGCGGATCCATGACACAGTCCCCTCTGGTTCAGGTGATGGAGATGACCGTCGACCCGGATGCCACCGCACCTTCTGATAAACGACTCGAGCAATCAGCGGCTGCCGCCATCTCTGATCGGTCACCCCAACAATCCACCATCGCCAAAATCGGATAACCATATATCGTCGACATCTTCAAGAAGAAGACTTAACGAGGGTCTATCAAGCGCCCTGCCTTTAAAGGTCCTACACTAAATGGGCCAAATCGTTTATATAGGCTGATAAAGGCCCGACCCAATAACGGTGGCTCTAGGTTTCGTTTTTTTCCTATGTACCGAGTATTTAATTATAATAATTTATTTTAATTTCAAAACGAAAATTATTATATTTTATAATTATTTACTATACAATATTTTAAATTTTATTAAATAAAAACTATACTAATTTGTTATTTTGCAAAAAAACATAATAATATTTTATAAAGTAATTCAAATTGGTTTATATATTTATTAAATTTGCTAATATTGCAATTAAATGTATAATAATATATATATTTATAAGTTTAAAGAAATTTATTTTTTATTTTTAGTATTAAAACACCAATTACTTATTTAACTAATATATAAAATTAGATTATTAAAAAAATAAATAATTGATATATAATATAATTTAAAAAATATTAAATTAAATATACATATATATATTTTATATTTTCATTTATTATATATTTAAAAATATATTATATATACAAAATTATTAATAACTTTATAATAAATATAATTTATTAATTATTTTATATAAATTATAACATACAAATAAATTTATATTATTTATATTTATAAATAATAATTTTTAAATATATAATAAAACTTAATATTAACTTGCAAAGTAATTTATTTTATATTAAAAGTTATCAATAAAACCGTGAATAATACTTATTTAAAATATTGTATAATAAATAATTATAAAATAAACAAAATTATAAATATATTTTTTAAAATTGAAATAAATTATTATAATTCACGTATATATAAATTTTTATTTCTACCAGTTTTTTAAATGTGTACATAACATTTTTCACTTTTACGTGTATTACATATTTATAATATAAATATATTTGAATTATATTAATTGTTACAAATATTTCTTAAATTTATATTAAATTATTTAAATATCTAACTTATTAATTAAAATAAAGAAAATGTAATATAATTTAATTTTACTTAATAAATTATGTATATAAAAATGTAAGTATATAACTTATAATATTTTAAATATAAATATGTATTATGTACTATATATATTATAATTATATATAATATATGTTATTTAAACATATAATATACAATATATATTATATAAATATTTAAATAATGTAATTACATATATATAATATATAATTACATATTTAATATTCATTATAGAATATTTAATAATATAAAATAAAATATATAATATTAATTAATTATTTTAATATGTAATTAAATATAATGTGTATTGAATATTATTTATATTTCCCGCGGGAAAAAAATGCGTCATTTAAAAATTCTATTAAGGAAAAAAAGTGAGGGTTTCAGAACCCGCCACGGCGCCACAAGGATTTAAACATAATAATCGAATTGCCGCCAAGAACAGAGCACTATACAAGGAGCCCGCTCAGCTTGCAAGGTTATCCTGGTCTGCTATCTATTCCACTCCATAATTTTCCAGATCTCGTCTTCCATTAGTGAGAGAGGTAGAAGGTGGTCGAGGAGGGTGAGGTGGAGAAATGGCGAATACGGTGACCACAGATGCGATATCTATCATGAGATCGAATCCGACGCCTGATTCTTCCGGTGACATTCCGGAACTCGTTGTTCAAGTCCTTGACCTCAAGTCCACCGGGAATCGTAATCGCTTTATGTTAGCTCTCTCCCTCTCTTTACATGGATTCATTTTATTCCTTCGATGATTTCTGTGAAATTGCTGATAAATGTGAAGGATCCGTTCGGCAGTATAGATCTGGTTGGTTTTATGCCTTTTTTTTTTTTAATGAATATCTGCTTAGTTGGGATGCGATAACTCTGTGAAGATTTTATTCCTTTGACTGCTCAAGTGAGATCTAAATGGTTGGAGATTGTGGTCTATGTAGAAGATTTTTTGTAGACCATGTTCTATGGTTGGGCTTCTGAAATAGCGCTATGACGATTAAGTTTGGCAGGTGCATATGTATATCTACTGTTTTATGTGGTTTGTTGACCTGGTTTATTTTCCCTCCATTTGACTCTCTTTTGCTGATCATTACTTTGGTCTATTGATCCATTTTTTGACAAGTCTCTGAATAAGCCTTGTTGCTTTCGTTATAGGTTCACAGCAAATGATGGAAAAGCGAAGCTAAAAGGAATTCTTCCAGCAAACATAGAATCTGAAGTAATTTCAGGAAATATTCAGAATATGGGCCTCATTCGAATTGTTGACTATACCCTGAATGATATCCCGAACAAGCCTGAGAAGTAAGCTTCCGTGGAAATATCATATGCTTTTCCTTGTGAGTTATTAGCATATCAGCTGACTAAGTGTTTTTTTTGTACACTTTCTGATCTGTTTTTTTTTTTTAACTTTCAGGTATTTGGTTGTTCTCAAATGTGAAGCTGTTTTTCCTTCACTTGAAATGGAGATAAAAAATGAGATATATGCGGATGCAGATGAGTCTCATATGAAGAAAAAGCAAAAGATAGAGGCGGGAGTTATCATAAAAACTGAGAAGGATGAAGAAAATGAAACCAAAATTCCTCTCAAAAGTGAGGATGTTGGTATCCTTCTAAAACCTAAGCAAGAGGTATTAGCCAAGTCTGCTGCTCAGATTATGCATGAGCACCATAAGAAGTGAGTTCCTTTACCCATTTAGAAGTTAACATTCTTATTTTGTGACACTTTTGTAGTGGGTTTATAATGCATTTATCTGTGAATTATGATTCAGTACGGCCCCTGCTGCACGAATGGCCATGACAAGAAGGGTTCATCCCCTTGTCTCATTGAACCCTTACCAAGGAAATTGGACAATAAAAGTGCGGGTTACTAACAAGGGAGGTATGCGTACCTACAAAAATGCTAGGGGAGAAGGTTGTGTCTTCAATGTGGAGCTAACAGACGAAGAAGTAAGTAGAACCCTGGTGCTATGTTTTACTAGCGGATTTGTATTATCTTGAGATTGTTAGTAATTTGCTTGAGCTGATAATTATTCTTCTTTTTGCAGGGAACTCAAATTCAAGCTACAATGTTTAATGAAGCTGCCAAGAAGTTCTATGACAAGTTCGAAATGGGAAAGGTCTATTACATATCAAAGGGGACACTGAAAGTGGCAAATAAGCAGTTCAAGACAGTCCAAAATGATTATGAGATGACCTTGAATGAGTACTCAGAGGTGGAAGAGGTCAAGAGTGAAGAAACGTTTATTCCTGAGACAAAGTTCAATTTTGTGCCCATTGATATGCTGGGTTCCTATGTCAACGGGAAGGATCTTGTTGGTACGTGTGCATTTTCCTATTGCAATACATATGGATATGCCAAATGTTGTATCAGGCAAACTGCAAATTTTGGTAATGAGATGTGCATTTTGTTATCTCAGATATTGTTGGAGTGGTCCAGAGTGTTTCTCCAACTATGAGCATTCGAAGGAAGAGCAATAATGAAACACTACCAAAGCGGGATATAACAGTTGTTGATGCAACGTAAGCTTTTCATATTTCTTTATTTATGACATCTGGAGTTCTCTGTACTGCATAGTAGGCTGAATATACTTGATTTGAGTTTCAGGAAGAAGTCGGTTGTCGTTTCCCTATGGAACGACCTTGCAACTGGAATAGGGCAGGAATTGCTTGATATTGCTGAAAAATCACCTACCGTTGCCATAAAGTCCCTCAAAGTTGGAGACTTTCAGGGTAAAATAGGTTACTCACACGTTTGGCTTTAAATGAAAGAGAAGATTCCTGCTTGTGACGATATCCCTATTCCTCTTTCAGGTGTATCTCTGAGTGCACTGAGTAGAAGTGTAGTGCTGGTGAATCCAGATATAGTTGAGGCAAAGAATCTCAGAAGCTGGTGAGCTTTCAATGCAAATTTTCAGTGCTAGTACTTCTCTTGTTGACAGATCAATAATCTCATGTAATTGATTTTTGCTTGCACAGGTTTGATTCTGAAGGCAAAGGTACATCAATGGAATCTGTTGGCTCTGGTGTGGTTTCCTCAGCAAGGGGTGGCGCAAGGTCCATGTACTCTGACAGGGTGTCCATTTCTCACATAACCAGTAACCCTTCCATGGGAGAAGACAAGGTCAGAGTTTATCTTTATTTTCCCCTTTCATGTGATAAGAATGTGTAGTTTGGAATATTTACCTGTAACTCGTCTGTTGTGTTCTGGCAGCCTGCTTATTTCAACATCCGCGCATATGTCAGCTTCATCAAGCCTGATCAACCAATGTGGTACAGAGCATGCAAGACCTGCAACAAGAAAGTTACAGAAGCCATTGGTTCGGGATTTTGGTGTGAGGCTTGCCAGAAAAATGAAGAATCTTGCAGTTTGAGGTGCTGCTGCAAAAGCTTAATCCTTTATTGGAATTCGACGGATTCTCCTCCTTGGACTTGATTTTTTACTTTCCTTTCATGTTCGCCTCTTGGAACAGGTATATAATGGCACTTAAGGCAACAGATGCCAGTGGGGACGCCTGGCTGTCAACCTTCAATGAAGAAGCAGCTAACATCATTGGGTGCTCTGCTGATGAGCTTGATGAACTGAGATCACAGGTTGAACTTTCTGTGAAGTCGAATCCCTTGAAATGAACTCATCATCTAATTCTCCCTGGGCCCTGGCTTGTATTTTGTAGGATTCTGAAGATAATGGGTACCAGCTGAAACTGAAGCAGGCCACTTGGGTTCCTCATCTGTTCCGAGTCAGTGTGGCTCTTCAAGAATTTAACAACGATAGAAGGCAGAGGATTACAGTGAGGGCGGTTACTCCTGTTGATTATGCAGCTGAGTCCCGGTTTTTGCTCGAGGAGATATCTAAGATTAAGGTTTCTGGGTAGGGCGTTACTGCTAATGTTTTTGTCTTACACCTATATCAGCTACATGTCTCTGTTAAGGCAGTTTAGCTTTTATCTTATGCTTTCAGCATTCCATGATGCTCTCCGTTCTTAAGTAGGTTATTCCAGCCTCATATTGTCTTGTAAATTGCCTTTCGGACTCATTTCATTGGCATCAACTTGAAAAATGTTAGATCTGTCTTTCTACTAGCAAAAGTGAAAATGCGATCGCAGTGAAAGGTGATGGCATGTCTCAATGGGCGCGAAGGAGACACCAACATCCAACTTCAAACAGCCATAAGATCTCCAAATTGCCGCATCAGGAAAATCGACCCTGCAAACAATCCAGTAGCCCGAAGCAGTTTCTGCATGACAGGAGAGAAAAGCAAGTTCCAGTTATTAGCTAGCACTAGAGACTGAATAAAAAACCGATACCAACAATAGTTAAATTTATGTTTACTCATTTTCAACGAACTGAATTTCTTTTGCCTTCATAGATCAGAAGAGCCAGAGACTGTCCAAAAATTATAGTACCATCATAACGACTGGGCAAATGGAAAACCTTACAACGATGATGGGCTATCAAAAAGCAATCATGAATTCAGAGGAAGAAGAGCTATACATCCTAGTCAGGTTTAGCCTTTATTTCCCTGATGGGGTTCTCCTAGCAGTGATTTTCCAAGCTACAGTGGCAGATGCTGGATGTGCTAAACCCCAGGATATTACATTTAGTTTCAACTTCCCGACTCAGAATGAACACAAGGGCAACAGAGAAGATCAATTAACATGTTCTCAGCAGATGAAAGTGCAGCACTGGCCTTTTCATAACAGTAAAGTGCAGAGTAGGCGCACAATCAAACCTAGATATCTATCCACCATGGTTCTCTCTTTGGACCAGCTACCTTCGAGTTCCAATACAAACAGCTTAACCAGTGAGCTCACCCAGGTAGCAAGCGCCAAAAATCAATTTCCGTGGACAACAGGTGATTAAGTATACCAACTTCCATCGAAGAGAGATAACTACAGAAACGCAAATCAAATGCAACAAAGATACCAGCGAGTTGGTAATATCTAACAGCCTACCGCGCTGCAACAATCTGTAGTGAGGCAAACAAGTGATCGATCCATCGTCAAATACCTAGTATACATTTCCTAGAAGAATCTAAAGAACTTCAGCTTCACAATTGCACTCATTCTGTTTCCTAGGAAAAAAAAACGTAGACACAACGCAAATTTGCACTTCCCACACGAATACACCACGAAGCTTGAGAGAGAGGGATATAGAAAGATAGACGGAAAGAGACATACCATGTTGAAGGCCCAGTTGTTCTCATCATGGACTTGCGAGTGCCAGATCCCCTTGAGCTTGTCAAGAGAAATCATTTTGTCCGCCATCGAAGTTGATCTCGGAGAAAGGGCCAAAGGTTTGGAATCAGAAGATCGCTAGGGTTTCTACTTTACTTCTAGGAGTCGCGCAGATGAATTCTGGGTTTAGGGGCTTTAAATTTCAATTGAGTGGACGATAATACCCTCGATCTCCTCGGACAATAATAATAAGCTGCCCAAATGCCCACTAGAAAGGACAAGGATAGTAAAGTAAAATCCATATCTGCATCTCAATTTGATGAACTGCCAGAACGATCCAAGTATACATTGACAATAAAATCCTCAGAGCAACACAATATTCAAGGCCAAGGCGATGGTCAAGCAAACTAATGGTTAGATTTTCCAGACCTTAGACATAATTCATGGCTTGGTAGTGGTCTCTGGACCCCTTGCGCATGTGCTTCAAGGGGTCCAGAGACATTTTGCATGTGTAATTAAAGCTGTAGTTTTTAAAATTTGGCATCAAGCCAAAAGGGTCTCTTTCTTGTGAGCTGGTGGTGGTCCTCTAGAGGCACTGGCCTTAGAATGACAGAACATTATGCAGATCACCAGCTGGGCAACGAAAATCCAAAGGGGAAGGAGAATGGAAAGGTAAAAAAAAGGGACAGGAAGAAGAGGCTAGCATCACCTTCACCAATCCATCTCTTATAGAAGAGCAACAAATAAAAGCATGGAGGATGGTTAATCTCCTGTCCTGTATGCAGTCACTAATATTAATGTGAGATGGTAATAACTAACATGATACAAAAGCAGAAGCAGCAGTCTTTGAACAAAGATTATTTGGCTTCATCAGAAAGAAGGCATGTTTATGGCCGGTAAGTTGTATGAAAACTAGGACTAATGGAACATGATCCGGTTAGTTACTTGCCAAATAGCTGCCTGCACTTGCCAGGCCTCATCCTTAATCCCACACTCTCCCCTATCAGAACCTCTTTAACAAGATCTTTGAATATGCACCTCTCTATATCCAAAGCTAATCCCGGTGTCTCGCCTTGAAAATCATTCCAACCTTCTGATCTGTCCATCACATCTTCCCATAGTATCCCCTTCAAAGAGTCGTTCTCATTGATTAGTAATGGGCATTCCGGTTTCTTATTCTCAAGCTGCTCTATCTCGAAGCAGAGTTCCTTGAGGAGCTTCTGTGCTGTCAGGGTCTTCCTTGCAAGCCTCTTGCTTCCTGCCTTAGGCTCGCTGATGATCCCTGAAACTGACAATTTTTGAACCAGAATCTCGTTCACAGAATCAAATAATAGCCGTCTCCGAGCTTTCTCCCTGTTGGGTTTTGGATAGGGAGCCTTGACCTCTCTTGCTTTGGTCTGTTCCAGCACAAAGAACAGCTTGGGATTTATGGGATGGCCTGAAGGGTGGAGCTGGATCTGTGCTGAATTAGAGCTGAGGTCTCGTAGAAGAAGGCCTGAGGCTAAAAGTATCTCTGAGATGTACCGATGATCAGGATTTGTGTTGTCACAGAGCGAAGCAATATAATCCGTCCTTTCTTCATCGTGCGTTGAGTTTAATCTCCTTAGCTTCTGAACTAATTGGTCAATGCTCTTTAGCTTCTTGCGGTTGATCTCCGAGATCGGGCCAGGACTCGAGCTATCATCAGGAATAGCATCTTGAACACTTTCATCTGATTCAAGAGTTGAATAATTCACAAATGAGATATATATAGAATAGGGAAAGCTAAAAGACTAGCAAGTAGCAATGATAGAGAAAAAAAGGGTACATTTGGGAGAGTTTGGCTCCTCTTTTATAGGAGAAGCATCTGCAGTAGATTCTGAGACATCCAGAACTGATACAGGGCTTTGATGCTCAATGGCTCCAGTGGTGAGCTCAGATATTGATTCAACTTCTTCACCCAATCTCAGCATTGACTTCTCATCATTAACAAGAATACAGATGAAAAATGTATGATCAGAATAACCCAATAAAACGAACGGACTTCAAGATGAAGTGAATCAATAGGAAGATACAGTTTGTACCTTCTTCAATGGATCAGAGTCCATGGCATTGTTTCCATCTGAATGAACAGATATGTCATCTTCTTGAAAGCTCATAGACCGTGAATCATTGCTGACTTCACTCAACTGTTCTTCACTTGGACGCCTGTTTGGGTATCTAAGCTTGAAACTGCCCCCTGGAGAAGTGGTTTCAGAGATAGGCCGAGAAGGCTGCCTTCTGGGTCTGTTGGAATTGGAAGGAGTGGGAGGTTGAGGGCATCTCTCCAACTCAAGCTTCTTTTGCTGTAACCTAGGGCTTACTGACCCAGTGCCCTTAACCGAACTAGATGAGCTCTCTTTCACTGTCTTCTGAGGTTTCGGGGAAGGTTGTGATGATTTGATGGCCCTACAAGTAGTTTTTGTGTCCATAAGATCAGTTTTTGGAGTTTGAACCTTTGCTCTTCGGGTCTTTCTCACAACCTTTTTAGCATCCATTGAAAGTGATTCCATTGAAACCACTGTAGTATTAATATCATGTTTCTCAATAAGCTTTGCAGGCCTCATAATCACAATTGGAGACTCAAATTTCCTCGAACAACCACCTTTCTGTGGATTCTTCAGATTTTCAAATCTTGAATTCTTGTTGGCAGTTATGTCTCTTAGCTCATAATTTTTGTGTGTCACAAAGTTTGAAGGTTGCTCTTCCTTATGGGTCTCTAGCAGTCCCTTTGCTTGCATAGCTTCCAATATCTGCTTCAGAGCTCTAAGATCCTTACCTGACTGGTCGAATTCTAAGTCTTTCAGTCTCTTCTCAATCTCACCATAGACAGAAGAAGAAGAGCCAGATGTCGTTTTCCGTACTTTGGGAGGCTTATTAACTGAGTTTTGAAGACTTGTATTCCAATCTGTCTGCTTCCATGGAGCCGGTTCATTTGGAGACCTTGAGACAGGTTTCATGGCCATTTCATGACTCTTCCATAGAGGAGATATTGGCTCCCTCACCGAATTTCGGGAGGGTTTATGAAAGCCTTTAATTGGTAATCTTAAGTCCTTTGTTTTCAGTGGCCTAATAAAATGGCTAGCTTCTTCAACTGGACTGTTCTTGATAGAAGCAAGCTGGGAACCAGTCAATGTGTCGGAATCAGGTAATGCCTCCAAACCCATCAGCTTTGCAACAACACTAGCTTGCCGTGACTGAGATCCTGATGACCGGGGAATATCTTTGACGTTTTCACTGACATGCCCATTACTTCTCAGCAAAGAACCATCTCTGCTGTCCAGCGAGGGTCTCGGTAACTCTTTGAGCTCCACCCGAGACTCAAATGATAATCTGTTAACTTCCCTTTCATCATATGGAAACCAAGGAGCAGGAGCAGCACTTTCCCTTGCATCATTAAAATGCCAGGGAGCTTCCCGGAGCTCAGCAATAACCCTGAAGGACTCCTTCAAATCAATTGGCACATTTGGATTCTGATCAACAGAGAGAGGCCTAGGAGAGTCCTTGTGTTTAGAACTCCATGTTAATGCATCCTCCTTGAAAGTAGTTTGAACAGAGAGACCCCGAGCTTCTCTATTCATGGAGTCCTTGACCACACCCTTAAAAACAGCGGCATGCCGGGATGGGTTAATGGGGTTAGTGCCCCATTGGCTGTTCATGGGATCTCTTGAGGTAGTCTCGGGGAATATGACTCGGCTGAATGAAGATGCATCGGGCTGTGCTACCTTGCTGCACTCCATAGATGAAAGTGAGGATGAGCACGAGGATGAAAAGGAAGCCCTCGAAGATTCTGTGGAAATTCTGTGCTTCTCAACAGCAGACTTGTAGAAGACCTTTAGATCACTCTCATCAGCTGCTTGCCCATTATAGCTGTTGTGAAGATCTCTCTCCATGCTGTCATTATTGAACTGAGAGGTACCTGCCGGATGAACAATTTCACATGGAATAGGATTCATATTAATACTCAAACTGCATAATTGGGAATTGACCAGGTAGGGACAGCTTATAGGCAGTAGACAGTAAAAAAAGTAGAATATACATGAATGATTTTATGAAAGCATACTTTACATAAGAAGCAGCATAATCGCTTGAAAATACTGAATTTGCCAGAAAATGTGATATACTCTATGAAGGAGGATTGCGGGCACAGACAATCGGCTGCAGTAGCTAACCAAGTTGTACCAGTAAAGAGACCGACTGATGAGTATGAAGCTCAGCCGATAAAAGAGGGGTCGAAATTTACCAGGAGGAGGAAGCCTATTCTGGGTGATTCTCCGACTAGCAATCATATGACGCCGATCCAAGAGCTGCAATATTCCGGTCATGCAGCCGATCTGTTTCTGCAAATCCGGGTTCTCATCTGCTAGAGAATGCAGGAGATTGGTAGCCATTTCTTGTCGGTTTCTTTTTAAGTCAGAACTCAAAAGACACCGTTAACCAACACTCACTACCTCCGAGACTCAAAGAACAATGCGCACATTGCCCATCAGTGAACAGAAAGGCCTCAGTGATAATTCCAAGAGCAAATACAAAGTCCCAATTCAACCTCTCCAGGCAAGCTAAATTTCCACAGTAAAGCAGTTCCTGACAATGACTTTCCAGAAATAGCAACAGCTTCCAGCTAATTTACAGCTCAAAGGTTGAGACCCAGAAATAGATTGTCACGTTCAAACAAAATTGAGAAAATTTGCCCCACAGACCATAGAAAAGACCAAGACTTTGCTTCTGAAATCAAGTGGAAAAAACCCATCACAGAGAAATTGAATGAAGCAAGATGAAAATGTCCTGCGGCTCCAGCTAGAGAGGTGTGTATGGAGGGAGAGAGAGAGAGACAGAGAGGTAGATCCCTTGTACAAGGATTTCACTGTGTGGCAATGGGGGAAGAGAGGAGATGAAGTGAGAAGGAGGGGGGATAGAGATTAAGATGATGAATGAATGAAAATGATGGGAAGGGAAGTAAGAATCAATGAGAGGGAGAGCTGGCAAAAGTGTTTCTTCAAGGAAAAGAGCGAGGGATAAGCTGTGTTTGTAGCTAAGAGCATCCATGTGGGATGTGTATTTGGGTGGGTCTGGATATGTTTCCCATGGACATGTGATCCTGTCAGTACAACACAATAGAGAGAGATAGAGAGGAGACATTTTTGTGTAAATATGCAGAGAAGAACATGAGCAAGAGTAAACGACCCTCTGGCATGCAAAGTCAAGTTCTTTGAAATTATAAAAGAAAAATCAATTGTTTTTTCAATTGTGCAAAGCTTGGTACACTTAGAGGTGCCAAGTTTGCCGTCATAAATCATGATCATGAGATTTAGGGGACGGCGACATAAAAAAATACAATTATCCCCATTTTATTCGCTTTGTCATATCAATCACTCATGCACACACATAATAAAGCACTACAAAAAGAGAATATGGAATGGATACACTGATATGCAGATCACCACAGATACTATTCCAATCAAAAGAACAAGAAGCATAATAGTAATAGTGGTGGACATGAACTAGTTGTTGGTTAGTACATGTCTTCTCATTCTTTTGTCGTATTTTCTCCCTCAAAAATTGAACACTTTTTAGGTATCATCTCGAGCCAACCCAAGGGGAACCCTTTATTGGGAGTAAAGTATTTGTAGATAGCTGCAAAATCCCCTTTTTATAATTGCATTTATTAGTTATTAAAATGGAGCCCTAGATGCAGTCCATTACCCCCTGCAATCTATGAGGGAAATTCTGGATAGTGATCCTTTATTTTTTTATAACAAGTATTAATAACTAAGTAGATGGTCTGCTTTTTTTTTTCAGATTCCTTGGGCACATGGTTCGCCATTACTACTACTCCATCCCCACACCAACCACTAACATCACTTCGTCAAACATTGGGATGCGATTTCACAGGTTAATTTAATCATACCCTTCTGCAGCAGCATACCCAATCAGTTGTTAGAGAGTTGGTCAAGCAGAAGATGATCGGTCCACCTCAAGCTCTTGAGCTTCTCGTGAAATGAAATGGGGGGCAGATGATAGGAGCTTCTCCAAAATAAAAGCTTGCCTGAATATCACGAAACTGAAGAGTCACGGAAAATGAAAACGACCTTAATCGAGTCGTCATGTGGCAACGGGGAGGCGAAAGGGACGTGTCGTGCGAGTCTTTAGCAGGGGAGGGGTCCCCGTCCTGTTGGGTAAGTGATCAGTGGCCACACCTCCTCGGAGAGCAATTTCCCCACGACCAGTCCAGTTGATCGTATCTTCCTCTCGAGGTCTACAGGCCACATAAAGTTAAAATTGTGACTGATCAGAGCTTTCATGATCAGGGTGAAAGTCGTGGAAAGAAGATTCTTACATACGCATACTTGGACAGGGGTTTTCACCTAAAAGGAGTCATGGTCATGGGCAGCCTTTGAAGAGAAGGAAGATCCATGAACTGATGATAATTAATAAAATGTGGAATCTGGGAACTCCTTACCTGCCTTCTTGGCCCGAAATGCTTTTGGGACACCATTTTGTATGCTGTCATGGTGGGACTCTGTTCATGGGACCAGTGACTTGCACAATTTTGAGACAAGTAAGAAAGAAACTATCTAAATGTCATTAAAAAAAGGTTAAAGCACATGAAAGCTGACAAGGTTGTTGCCTAAATCTGTTCTTTGGCATATAGAGAAACAAGAATAGCATATGAGACCTTTACCTAAAGTGGCTTTATTGCAATGGTAGTTGGGAGCAGAAGAGAAATTGCCAACAGTCAACAAGTCCAACTAACTTCATAAACAACGGGATGGCGTCGGTGACAAGGATCAGCTTACAACTACAAGTTTCAGCATCAGAGTCCCAGAGATTTTTCTTCAAATTGCAGCGAGCTGTTTGATGGGAAATAAGATATCATGGCAGCTAGTCACTAGCTGGCGTCGATCAGCAAATGCAGATAGATACAATTACATCACAGCAGAAATTCAATACCCTCCTCTTCTAACTACTATTGCAGGCTTTTGTAATGGAGAAATAATGGAGATGAGTATACAACTACACAAAATCCTGAAGGTTCTTACATCTTTTTAATGTCTCAAAGTAGAAGAGAAACTTATTGAGCAAAAACAATAGAGGAGAAACATAAGCAATTAAACACTTCACTAGCAACCTCAGACCCTACAAAACCACATCAATGACATTTTTAATGTTACAATATCGGTCGAAAACAAATTTTCCTAATGCATAGTTTTAAATACACGGCTCATTATAACATGACAAACTCTTAAATATATATCATTATTTTCCTTGTTAAAAAACCATTTGCATGCACAAATTTAGCATATATAGTAGTAAAATTGAAGGTATCAAACCTATCAAGGAAATGAAGATAACATTCCTATAAAATTATGAGCATTTACAAACACTGGAATAACCAAAAGCACTACAAAAAATAGAGTAGAATATGTACGTCTACATATCCAACAGCCGCATCAGAAACACTGTATGCAGTATCCGCAGCTGTGCTGCAGTTCATCTTCTTCATAATCAGTGGGGTTGTTGCTTTAAGAGATATCCACCTCTGTTTGAAATTTTGATTATTCATGCCAAGAGTTCCAAACTCTCCAAAGCCATCTGCAATGTAATTACTGCCAGAAGTTCAACTTATCTCAGAAGCTTACAACTCAACAACAAACACACTCAAAGTTGACTCTAAACTTTGACATATTTGTGGACGTATCCCTGTAGTAGACAAAGAAAAAAATATTAGATAAAGGCTAATCTTCTAAGAGAAGGGCAAAACAAATGAATAATGAGAGGAACAACTTTGATGTCACAACCAAATCAACTTTTTGAGCAAAACTGTACTAAACCAAGCAAGCAGTTATCAAGAAAAATAATAGTGCTAAGAAGTCTTTACCATCACAAGTTTTGTTAGTTTCTGCTTGGAAGAATCGATATAATGATTTATCTTAGACTGAGATTTGGGTATATGATGGCTCTTCATAGCACCGGTCACTTTATCAACTGTTTTCTTGACAATAGTCTTAAAGGCCTCCTTGCTCATATTACCCTGCCGCCATGATGGCCTCAGAACTTCTTTCACAAAATTTGCAAGAGCAATTTTGAATAGCTTTGTTGACCTGGGCTCCTTACATTCCTTCCCCAGGGAATAAACTCCATCGATGTCATCCTCTCCGATAATATCATTTGTCTCATCAATGAGATCAATATGATTATTTGGGCTTGCATCCTCAACATCTCCAACATCTGCATCTGCAGTCTCGCCAAACCCATCATCATCTGGCAAAGTGGATGGAACAAAAGCTTCTATGCTTTTCTTTTTGTTGTTTTCTTCCACATCCAATGGTCTGTTGGAACCACCCATGCTCAACATGACACCACTGCCATACATGGATTCCTGTTTCTGAGAATGATTAACTTTCTCAATTGACATAGAAGGTTCTATACTGTCAAAGAGTGGATCATATTGATCTCCTTCAGGCTGAGCAGGAGATTGCTGAATCCTAGCAGCAGATTTCACAGAGGAACTCTGCTCTGATTCATCATCCTGGATATCTTGTGGAGTCTTGTATTGGAACTGGGTAAGATAGTTTTGTGGAAGAATATCAGCCTTAGACCTGGAAACTAAAGGCTGCTCATATTTTGATACATAAGGATTAACTCTACATCCTCCATTACCATGTGCAAAAGAAGTTTGATTCAGGTCATGGGTATCTTGTGGGTGCAGAGTTGTCATCTGCTTTGGCACATCAAAAGCACTGGTATCTCTGTTTAGCAAATGTGTATAAGAATGGACTTGAGAAGGCCTTGAAGGTTCATTGGAGGGCACATTAACAGTAGGAAAGGAATTTGTGCAACTGGAAATCAATGATTCCCTTGTGAGACTGGAACCAACAACACACCCATCAGTTGGAATGCCAGAAGACAAAAGGCCATGATTTTGAACTTCTGATTGCATAAGAGATGGATGCCGCTTCAAGAAATCATGTGAATCAAAGTTGGTATGACTGTGTTGATAATGGATGTAACCTCCACTCATATCAGAAGCAAGGACGGAGTCCAAAGTGCAGCTCGGTGGTGCACATGAAAGATGTGGTTGGATGTTGGATAATTTAGCAGAAGGGAAATCCTCCAGTGGATAAGGCTGAAGGGAATGGGATGCCCCAGACACAACATTTGGATGATAAATCTTGAAGAGGTTGGGATTCCCCAGACTTCCTGTGGATAAATCTTCTACTACATCCGAAATTGTCCCTTGCTGTAATAGATCACCTGCCCCTCGCTCATCTTTCTCAATGGTATCTAAATCACTTCTTTCTTTTTCTTTTTGAACTTCTATTGCAATAGAGCTTCCACTGTGCATACTCAAAGAATGGTGTGATCGTTGTTTCATGGATTCATCATCCACTCGATCTGACACATCTGACTTATCATATATTTCCTTGGTTGCATCAGAACGGACAAAATCTGATGGAAATTCATTATTCTGAGGTCCCCACCTCCTGTGGTTTGATCCATCAGTTTCAGCATCATGGTGCAAATATCGACATGAAGATCCACGATAACACCTCCCTCGTAGGAAATTGAAGCACTCTGGCTTAGGTCCTCTGCCACGTCTCAAGTTGACACGGCTGAATTGGCCTGTATGCTTCCATGGTGACCTGCTCCTGCTCCCATGTCTCCTAGGAGACCTGCTCCTGCTTCTTAGTCTCACAGGGGACTTGCTCCTGCTTCTTCGCCTCCTAGTAGACCTGCTCCGGCTTCTTCTTCTGGGAGACCAGCTGGGGAAAGATCATTTATTTGAGCATGCAGGCTATCAACACATCACTTAGAACTCCTCGGTAATGTTTGATGCATTTGAATTAATAATGCTCATGCATAAAACAACATTTTTTATGAAATAGAAATTGGAAAAATGTGAGTAGTGGATGAGTAAGAATTGGGTTTATTTTTTATTGTTTTGAGGGGATGGGGGTGCATACCTTCTGGAAAGGCTTCGCTTTTCCCTCATTTGATATTCACCGCCATGTCTCCTCCTCCTATACCCAGAAGTGCGAACTCTTGCTTCTACTATACCTCTTTTATTATGCCGGCTTGCCAGGTATGAATCGTCAGAATCACTGTCACTGATACCTTCCCTGACTAATCTGCCAAATTCATCTACTTTTAAAGCAGTGGAAGAGGACCTGAAGTTACAATCCTTATTTTCCTTCATAGTCTGTGTACTCTCATTGCTATGCTCAGTTGCACTTCTAGACACACCTTCATTGAAATATTTTCCAGGGGGAATAGCCTTAACTAATCCTTTGCCATTGCTTTCATTACCATTAATCAACCCCGGAGCATAAGATGTAGTATCAGATTCTTTGAGACCGGTTTCCAACCGCAGGCAATTAATTGAAACACTGTCCACCCCAGCAGATCCAAGCAGTTCTCCAGAAGCATTTTCAACCTTATTGGAGATTTCAGGTCTTGTATCAACATCACTTTTTTTAGGTACATCTATAGGACCCACTGCAGCAGATGAACCCACTGTTTCACTGTGTATTTCAGTAAAGGTGGTCTCATAGCCATTCTCCAAGCCAGTATCAGAAGGATAACTTTCTGGTAGAATTCTGAATGGTCTTTCAGTATCATTAACTGATTTACCAAAATTGGTATGTTCACAAGCAGTTGAAGAACTTAAAATATGATCATCCAAAACCATCAAATTCCCTGTAGTGCCACCTGGAGAAATTCAGAAATACCAGGTAATCAAAGTCAAGTTGAACTCCATCAGCTGGATTTGTGAGGGTTAAGCAATTCTGCTTGACAGAATAAACCTTGCATCTTATGAGATCCAATATGCAGTAAACTGTAAATTTACAGAAATATCTAATAATTTCTTTAGGAATATTTCAGAAACTACAACAATAAACATCTGAAATTAAACCTCATTGCATGCAGAAGCTGAATCAATGCAATTTACTAATGCCCATGATATATAATCACCATTAAGATTAAGTAGATGTTTAAGTATTAATATGAAACCAAAATGTTAACAAATCACTAAAATATATAAGTTATTATGAATTATTTCTTGAACCAAATTATCGCTAGTTACTAATAATATATATCCAGAACATGGAAATCTGCCGAAAGCAACATTCAGTGTTACCTTTTCCTTGATCATAAAAGGTTGCACTCCCAGAATGAGGTGCAGCAGCATGTACAGTTTGGTGAGCCACACTGAACAGTCTATTTGAATCCATCTTCATGTGAACAAAATCAGGACCACAGCTTAAATCCTGGATGCGCTGATTTGATTCTCTATCCTCATTTGACAGTGTAATATCATCTTCAAAAGATAGGAAGAAATACCTTTAATATCAAAACAGTATGAACAGCATCTATGTACTAACGTGAAGCATCCATCATCCTCTTAAGGTTTAACATTACAGATATAAAGTGTAATTGGAATGAATTATTAATGAAATAAAAGGATATGGGCATGCAAGTATACGTCAGCATAGTTTTCTTCACATTCAGAAAAATCAGTGATCCATACACCACACACTAATGACCGTGGTGTTCCATCCTTCACAGAAGCCTGAGTATTCTACCAACAAAACATAATGTATAGGGATGTAGCAGAGAACCTCGAAAATACATAATAAAGCATATGTGCAAACCATGGAAAAGAAAACTCCAAATGCTCAAACTTAACCAGACAATTCTTTTATCAGAAAAATGGAACTAGAAATCAAACTAGCTAAAAGCAGAATCTGAAAATTCAACCAAGCTGCACCAACCTTCCATCTCCATGTCGGAATCAGCACATGCATCAGATATAGAAGTCAGTGTCAATTTTTCAGGTTGCCTTGGAGAACAAATTTCTGAATTCTGTGATGGTGCATGATTCTCTCCTTCAGGAAAATTAACTGTTGAACAATATTTCTTCTTTAGCCACTGAAAATAATCATGTGCAATGCCAGCTTCTGTTCCAGGCTCACCACCAAAAAGAAATTTAAATTCTGGATTCTGGGACTCTCTTTTACGGGCCATATCTTCAAAGCCAAGGCCATTTTTTGCAATAAACTGACATAAAATTTCAATATTTTGGATAACCCTTTTGTCTGTAGGCTTTGGTGGTGCTGCATGAACATTTTCTGCAAAACCGCCGGCTACTATGAAACCAGATCCTACTGCAGATTTCACTTTCCGGTCAGTTTGATCTATTACAGGTGCATCACTTCTCATTTGAGTTGGATCCATGGAGGAGTTCCTGATACTTTCCTCAGACTTGCACTGTTGCTGGAAATTGGAAGAACTATGTACTGCAGGGGATGATGAATGTGATATAGAAGGCAGAGAATGAAATGGCTGTAGCAGTGAAGAAGTATGTGGCTGTGGGAAAGCACTAGAAGAAAAATGGGATTGGCCAGGGATTGTATGAACAACAGACCCAGTTGAACTGGTGACAGGATGCAAGACACCCTTGGCAGCACCAATAAGCGTGCTCTGAGAGTTGACCAGCGACCAGTTTGTAGTTTGCCCTTGAATGGGTGGAGGTGGTGGCAATCTAGGGAGTGTCCCTGGAGTTTGCCCTTGAATGGGTGGAGGTGGTGGCAATCTAGAGAGTGTCCCTGGAGTTTGCCCTTGAATGGGTGGAGGTGGTGGCAATCTAGAGAGTGTCCCTGGAGTTTGCCCTTGAATGGGTGGAGGTGGTGGCAATCTAGGGAGAGGGACACTCGGGGATGAATCTGACCGAGCTATACCAGCACCAGGAGTCAAAATCTGTTGAACATTTTGATTTCCTGTATGTGAGTAATAGTGTGAACTTCGTTGAGCATTCAAATGGGTACTTGACACTGGCATGTTTCCAGGAATTGGAGGCCATTGAAGTGGATTTACAGGAGATAGACTTGTGGGTACTGCACTTGACAAGGTACCAGCTGGACCTTTTGGTGGTTGCACATGGTGTGCTGTAGGGAGCTTGCCCATGTCGTGCCCATGCAACTGAAAAGTTGAGTTGCTAGCATAGGAGGAGATAGCAACAGTTTGGTTTACAGAAGGGCATGGCATCACTTGATTTTGAATAGGACTCCTAGGAGGAAAGGAACCGGGAACATGCTGCTGGTATGGAGGTTGCGATGTCGCCTGAGTCTGGTCCAATAGAGAGCTGTAATTCCCCTGACCTTGCATCCTAACTACAAATTAATATTGCAGGCTAGCCGGCTCCGTGTTCGGAGTCTATATAGCTGATAACACCTGGGCAATGAAAATATCAACGAGTCAGGTCATCTTTCACGGCTTTAAATCTGAGATTTACCACATGAGACAACCAGTCAAACGAAGAAATTCAGCCGGGAAAAAGAGCATTCTTCACAGTTCCTTCCATGGAGAAAGGAAATGACATCAGATACAGCAATCTGGTAGAGGAAATAAAATAAGCATCGTTCAAGAATAGTGACTCCAAAAGGTTTCATAGTTCAGCTCATACAAACCAACCAGCTGAAAGGCATAATGCGCAAAGGGAACTCATAGAGGAGCCTCATGAATGCATGTAATCATAATACGACAACCGCATTAGTGCCAACTTCATCCCAGACAGAAGATACTAACGGCTCGAAACTATTGAAACTCGTAGCCTTCACGTGTTCCTCCTTTCAATTTCTCGAATTGTACAATATTCAAACTAAAACCCAACAGATGGATTCCATACTACAAAAACAGAAAGGGAGAAATCAACATCTGCTGATCGCTTACCCGGGGGCAGGGGCAGACAGAGGGGCAATCTGTCAGAAAGAAGCACGTTCCCTGAAGAAACTGCTGTTAACGGCCACGAAGCCTGACGGTTGGGAGCTGGAATCGTACGTACCGGAGATCACGTTGGAGTGAGACCGGAAGCAGAACGTAAAACCCTAATCTCGTATCTTCAATCGCTCCATGGAAGCCTTTGTTTGGATTCAGAGAGATTGACCGGAGTGGATGGCAGACGAGGAAGGGCTAAACCCCCACATCCGACCGTTCAATCTCAAAGGCGGTGAATCAAGTACCGTCAAATGTTGTTTGGTTTTGGTAATATAGGAAAATTACGGTAATTGTATAATATTTTTAAATATTATAAGATGATATATATTTTTTATTTTTTATTAAGTATTAGTTAGACTATATTATTTAATAGTGTAGTTTTTTATAGAATATTTTATGATTTTATATTACTTTACAAATAATATATTATATTTCATAAATATTTCAATAATATAATTCATTTTTTATATATTTATAAATTAAAAATAAATAAATAATAATGATAAAACGTATCATTTTATTAAAAGATTGAAAATTTTATGAATTGAATACTTAGACATTAATATGGTGGCCGTCTAGTGGCAACAAAGCTCACTGAAATTACTCTCCAATTCATCTTTTCAGACTACTGAAGTAATCTCAAAGTCCACAGACGATTGACTGATGAATCCATGGTGGGCTCATCCTCTTGCAGGTACTCCTCAGAAGAGCCATGGTGAGTTGGACCCAACTCAGCAACACTCAAATGGATGAGCAGACAATTTGGGCGCTTCTTCTCTTCCAAGTGAATGCCCAACCCCTTGATAACCCAATCAGGGGAGATCGATCATCCCCGGAGTGTTTATAGATAATGCATTGCAATGATCCATTAAATGAGCAGGCCAAAAGTTTGATGATTGAGACCATAAAATTGGAAAACAAAAGATCTACTGCTACAAGGGGAAGGTTTAGCTCCTGCCATAATATTACTGCATCTATCATGAATCATGAATGTGCATTGCTCATTTTGGCCTTGGAACTACAAATGCAGCACCAACTTGTCCATTCCATCAATGCATAAAGTTGTGCCTTTACGGCCTAAACATAAGATAAAAAGCTTAACTGGCCAGAGTGAAGCTTTCAGGGAGGACCTCGTGTATTATTTTTCGTAGAAAGTAGAGGAAGGGTTCTCGTTTGATGCATTTGGAAGGGTAGAAGAATAAAAAATATATGAGCCCCACCATTACAAGTCATAAATTTTAAATAAAAAACGGGCGAACTATTATTGGCACACAATATATTCTTATATTATCCTACTTTCTCAAGTGTTATGCTCCAATTATGCTCAACTGTTACAAAATATATCCACACACTCATTCCATCTCTCTTCACAGCTGAGCAAGACAATGTTGATTGTATTTCGATACGGGTTAAAACGATATATAATTTAATCGTGTCGGTTCAACCATACTGAACCATTGATCTTCTACAATATCAACATGCACCAAACTAGTTGATCAATCGGCCAGATTGAGACTGATACACACACTGCAAGCTGTAATAGCATATCACCATCGTCATCCATCGACTTTAATTGGGTGGTATATGTTCACATTCATCATCATCACCATCCTATATTTGAAAAGAGGCATTGATGCTAATGGCTGCAATATATTGTCCTTCTTTTGTATCATTTGCATGTATGGGCGTCTGCATTACTTTAAGCGCGTCGTCTTCTTCGCCATCACTACCACTAGTTTAGAAGATGCTATGGAAACTGCACATGCTTCTGTAGCGGGTGGGCATCTAAAAATGTGCATGAGGGTCTCTAAATTTAGAAGAATTGCAGTCATTTCATGAAGAAATGGGTAAGTGCCATAATATAATTTACCCGCTATTATTTTTTTGCTAATACGTGATCACAAGTTTGTTCATCTATTAAGAAAATAACTGAAGAAACACAAAAAAAATACAAAGAAAAAGATGGAATAATTGAACAGGGGCAACCTACACAAAAAAGAAAGATGCCGGCCCACCTTCTATGCGGTCGAGATATGATGACACTGCAATGTACATCGGACATCTCGAAAGACCACCCAAAATCTATGCGAAAATTGTTCGCGTGCACGGTTTTATTTGGAGAATTTTCACCGATGAATACTGATAGTTTCTTTTAGATGAATACTGGAAGTATGAACGGATCCGGTGGTAATGATGAAGTTGCGTATGTACAGACGACATTAATGGTCTTTTTTTTCCACAGAGTGGAAGGTGAAGTTAAAAAGGTCAGGGATTCAGTCTTGATGCCGGTATATATCATTGTCTGCCTCAATCTTTATCTTCCCCTTCCTTCTCTTTCTTCAGGGTTTCCATTTTCCCTTGTTGCAGACGCTCCCTTCTTCATGCATTATCACACCCTTTACTTGAAGCCCTAAGTTGTACACACTCTAAGCCCTATATCCCATCAGAAAAGCCTTCTCCTTCCTTAACCGGGAATAGAAACTGCAGAAATCGGTGAAGGGAGCTGCAAAAAGTTTTTTTTTTTCACTGATATATTTAGGGCAGAGAGAGATGGGAAGAGGTAGAGTGGAGCTCAAGAGGATAGAGAACAAGATCAACAGGCAAGTCACATTTGCGAAGAGAAGGAAAGGCCTACTCAAGAAAGCTCTCGAGCTCTCTGTTCTCTGTGATGCTGAGGTGGCCGTCATCATCTTTTCCCCTCGTGGCAGGCTCTATCAGTTCTGCAGCTCTACCAGGTAAAATAAAGACCCCAGAAAGGACTGATATAGAGAAATAGCTGTGAGGGGATGCGAAGACTGAGACTAGATCATTGTTTGGGTGCTGTTTTTTTTGTTCATAAACCAACATTTTCTTGATCTTACTCTTTCCATATAAACAATAATCTTAGCATTTGCAGAAGAAGCAAAGAAATTCTAATGTCTATCTCATTCTTAGTCCTTTTTTTCATACAAGATCATTTTCTTGTCTTCCCCTTCAACATGATCAGTTAATCACTGGTTTATTGAAAGATTCTCAAGTGTTTCTCTTGGTTAACATATGTTCCTTTGAATCTGCTACCAAGCTTGAGTCCTCTGGTCTAGCTCAGCTGTAGGAAGAACAAAGGTATCAGAACATGAACTCTTCTGGGTATCGCAGTTTGGCTCTCCTAGTAATTAGTGTGATTTAAAGAGTTAGAAATTTTATCGTCAATTTTTTTGCAGTGTAATAAATGAAGCTCCCCATGATTACTGTTGAGATTTTATGCCAAAGATGAGATGTGATGTTTTGCAGGAACTGGGAGAACTAGAAAATAGGGAAAAAAAACAGTTTTTAATGTCCTTTAGCTGCAATACCTATGAACCCTAGATTGCGCAAAACTGCGAACTTTCATTACTTGATTTTCCAGATTTTGTTCATTGTTTTCCATCACAACCTTTGATTCTCTCGGACTCTCAAAGACATGAAGTTCTTCAATGTATCATCAACTAAAAAGTTACCCTCTTGATTGAGATTTATGCTCAAACTCAAAGGTCATGAGCTTGTTTTGCTTTTATCATTTGATATTGAATGCATTGCACTTCTTTTTTCCTTTAAAAAAAGTTAACAAAAATTCAAAGGGTTCCTTTGAGTGGGTTGCTCTAATTTCAGCAGCAACTGGCGTGTTCCATATGGTATGTATATCATCAATCTGTAGTAACTCCTCCCTCATGAAAAGGACGATCTATTTCTGTGCGATGTTTTTAAAAAATTTCTACAGTGATAGATCTCAGGTTCCTTGCACAACTGTGAAGCTGCAATGATAACTTGATCGGTAATTGACTTGACCGGAAATATCCGTGCTTTCTCGCTTTAGCATGGGCAAGACACTTGAGCGATACCAAAGGTGCAGTGGCAGCAGCACACAGCCGGAGATCAGCCTTCAGGTGGACGAGACAATGGTAAGCAGTTTCCGCCACTTGAGCGAACAAGTTGATGCCTGAGCTCCGATCTATTGGTTCCATTCAGTATTCAAATTACAGGGGAGGATCTCGGACTTAAACATGATAGATGTGTTTGATAATCAAAGCAGAACAGCTACGAGGAGTACCTGAAGCTCAAGGCAAGAGTCGAGGATCTTCAGCAGACTCAAAGGTAATAATATTACCCAGTTTCTTTAGCTTTCTGTGTCCTGTCAATGTTACTGCAAGCTCACATGGCTTTTTGGACCACAACTAGTTCGTACCTCGATGATGGGTAATTCCTAAAAGGTTACTATCTCCAACAGAAATCTCCTGGGAGAGGAGTTGGGTTCACTGGACATGAAGGATCTGGAGCAGCTTGAGCATCAACTTGAGAACTCTCTCAAGTACATTAGATCCACCAAGGTAAGAAATAAAGTAATATATATGCCAGAGAACACAAAGGTGAAGTTTCTTTTTTGATGATTTTAATTGGGTCAAAACATATTATTGCATATATCCATCCACTCATTCATGCTGTTTTGTCTGCAGACCCAATCCATGCTTGATCAGCTAGCGGATCTTCAGAAAAGGGTATGGAACATGATATCATTATGGTAGTGTTTGCATGCTGATGCATGATATCTTGGGGGTGTTGGGTGCAGGAACAGCTGCTGCTACAATCCAATGAGTCCCTGGTAAAGAAGGTCCGTTCAAACTAAGTAGCTAGCTAATTGAGAATGCCAACATTGGTAGTCATGACAGCTTCCTTTCACCTACTTCCATTGCAGTTGGAGAAGAGCTCCGAGCATCTCCCTTTCCAACCTGCATGGGAGCCAGCTGGGGCTCAGACCAGCCATACATATGGCAGAACAGCTATTGCACAGTCGGGAGATGATTTCTTCTATCCGCTGCTCTACAACTCGACTTCGCAAATTGGGTACGTCGTTGCTGGAGGATTTACCTATGGGAAAAATATAATGTTCTGCCATCACTTTGATTTTTTTGCCCACGCTTTTTTCTAGGTACAACCCAATGGGATCAAGTGATCATCAAGTGAGTGCAGCAGCAACAAGTACTAGCAATCACAACATGGGCGGGACCTTTTCTCCCCATTGGTGGACGTTCAAATGAAGCGAGAGAGAATTGAAGCCGTGGATGCTCGAGGACAAATCATGTTGCTTGCAACTTATTTTACTAATATACAAAACCACTTGGCGTTTAGGAGGGTTCCTTCAGTGCAAATCTGTAATCACCTAAAATATTGAACAGATAAGCATAGATTTGAGCAAAAACGTATAGATTTTAACTCAAGGCCAATCTTTGGACTACATTATATATGCATTTGCTGCCTTTTTTTTTCATTTTTTTGTCTCTCCTTTAACTTGAGATCCGTAAGGTCTTTTCAAGACCCAGGAGGTATGTGGGTCGATGAGGGTCATAGCATTTTGCAACGATTAAATCTCTTGTTCTTTGTCTAGAAGACGGAGATTAAGATTTTTTAAGCAAGCAAACATTCCTAGTAGTAATGTCTTACCTAACATAAAAATAATAATTATTATTATTATAATTAATTAAATCAAAGAGGAGGAGGCCGCGCGGCACCTGGGACGGTGGTCGGTGGAGGTGAGGAGGGAGAGAGGCGGAAGATGGGTGGGTACCTGATCACGACAAAGCGTCATCAAAGCTTCTGTGTCTTGGCTTAGCAATTCTTACGCGTCTACACATTAAAAATTGTCAGAATGGGACCTACGACTGCCGGGCTCCACCCAACTTGTCGGTGCATCTTTTTATTGACTGTCTGCGCGTCAAAATGACGAAAGTGTCCTGTTCATGGTTAAACATCCTAGATTAGGATTACTTGCTGTAGCTACCTACGAAGGTATTCAATAAGGAGTTGAGCATACTAGGTTAGGTAAAGTGTTCTGTTCATAATTAAAGCTTAGGATTGATAGGTGAGAGAAGATATTGTATATTAATTAGGAGTATAATACTATTTAAAAGAATGTATTGTTAAGTTATAGCGCATTTATACTTACAATTTTATGATTAAAAGTAATATATGTTAATTAATATAATATTTTTAACCTTATAAACTTATAAATTTTTTATTTCAACTCAATAGACTTATTTAAATTATAGGTACAAAACACTTTTTTACCACTTTTATAAATCCACACAAATTTTATATTTTATAAACTATCTTATAAATCTACTACCATTCTTTATTTTATCCATTTTATAGAACGTGGAATATTATTCTCCAACCGTGAATAACCAGTCAACCCACACGACAAGGATAGGAGGAGCAAAATCTTAACACAGCAGCAGGATTGAAGGAGAAGGGTAAATCCATAGAAGTAGGAAGCTTGCCTGGGTCCCGCCATGATTGATCAAAACATACATACGGGTAGATAATAAGAAATAACACTTGTTTGATTGATCATCAAGGTAAACTTGTGCCAAAGACTTATACTGTCTGATATACATTATATATATAGAGAATGAACTTGAAATCGGAGATAGGGTTAACAGAGTGAGACTTTACGGGAGAAAGGGGCTGGGTTGATCATCTTCATCAGCCCACTGAGAGTCGTAACTCCAGTACGCTTCATCGAACAGCCTCCCCTCGTCTGTCATGGGTTGCCAATCAAACGCCACGAGTTCTTCGTCGCCCGCCTGTCTGCCCTGAAGAGCAGGCAGATCGACCTGGACCGTCTGATCCAGAGAAGCGCAGCCGTCTGATGATGGCATCTGTCCTTCCTGATGGGTCATCTGCCCCTCATCCCACCGTTGATCACTCCAGTCGCACTGGCTGCTCTGTGCTAAGCCGCTGCTGGACCCCAACGGCAGCGGATCGGCAGAGGATCTGATGGCGCCGGAGAATAGCGCGCAGCCGGGGCTCTGCTCCAGCAAATGCTGGTTGAATCCGGTGTTGACCGGAGGGGCATTCACGCTTTGCATAATGATCGACTTACTTTCGTTGATATCGAGTACGGTTGAGAGCTTCCTCGACGGCGGTGTCGCTGAAACAGCTCCGGCAGCTTCCGCCGAGGAGGTCGTCGCCGCAGTGAGACTACTGGATCTCTCGCTGCTAGAATGGGAGCAGCTAGTTTCACGATCTCTCCCATCCGTCATCGTCGTTCTCGTGGTGGATTCAGATTCTGCAGATACCTGCGCGAGGTCCACCGGAGCAGACGATTTCGACTTAGACCGCTTCGCCTTGCGGCAGCCGCCTCCGACGGGAACGTTCCTGAGAACTCCACCCTTGGTCCAGTAACGTCGGCAGCTCTTGCAGAAGTGGCGCGGCTGGGAGAGGTTGTAATTGTTGTAGTAACAGAACTTGGTGTCGAGCGACTCGCACCGCGGGCACTTGAGAGCCTGTTGGTGCTGGCTCAGCTGGTGGTGAGAAGACTGCAGCCTCTTGTCCATGCTTCCGCCGCTGCCACCGGAGGAGATCCGTCCTCCGGCGTTCGAGTGGATATCCTGCATTTTCCACACTATATTATTATCCCGATTTCTTTCAAAAGCATTGATTCACCATCGCCATCCCCACCCCACCGCGTTTACCGTGCCCCCACTGGTTCGCAGAGGAAGGGAAGGCCAGCGGGGAGTGGATGCCGGATGGAGAAGGCAACTGAACTGGGAGAGCAACTCCCTCCTAATCTCCTCCCCACCAACTTTATATTCCCCAAATACCCACGAGTTCTTCCTAGAATCACAAGATTGCCACCGTGCATGTGGAATCCCACCACGGTCCCCGAAGTTCAGCGGCTGCGGTCTTGCGGGGGGCGACTGTACGATCGATGTGGTGGGGACGCGAGACGGGGCGTGATTGCCTCGGTTACCAGATCCACCGTCGGTGCATGACACGTGGACGGCTAGGAGAGCTTAGTTAGACGCTCGTCTTCCACCGCTGTCATCACGGTACTTCCCACCTACTACTTCCTACAGTGGTGTACTCTGTGAATGGCGGAGGGTGTGCCACGTGGACCGTCGTGGGAAATGGCTACATATTACAGAGACCTGCTGATGTAATTCTCGAAACTTCCCGATCAACATCTTCTTCATTAGGTTAACGAAATCTGAAATGGTCATTTTAACATGAGAGCACTCTCTCATGCAGTCTTTTGATCACTGGATGTTGCTATAGTCGACAAGATAGGTTTATCGGAGATTCAATGTCCGGCCGGAATCCTTCGACCACGTCGTCGGTGGAAAGCATCGAGAGGCAGGCAGGAATGCAATGCATTGCATTGCACGCATTCAGACGGCACAGATCCAGCGAGGCCAAGTTAGATGGTGGGAGAACAGATCGATAGATCCGGACAAGATCCGGACAGATCCTCCCACTTGGAATTGTCACATCTCCAAAGAATCCCACGCGATCACTCCTTCATGATGATCGGCCGACAGGGGATAGTCGACAGCACTGGTCGATCCTTCTTGCAGAGGCCGCATATATCTATGCATGCACAGGTGCGTACAGTTCTTCTTGATGCTGGTGTAGTGTAGTGCATGACACTTGCATATATATATTGGATGCTTGCTGCAATAATTCTATTCCACTCGCAAGCCATCCATTCATTCCATGTGACCTAAAGAAGGGCAAATCTCCCCTCGCAAGCCATCCATTCATTCCATGGGACCTAAAGCAGGGTAAATCTCCCCTCGCATGCATGATTCCAGAAGATATTTTGGTCAGTAGACAGCTAGTGGTGAAGTAGCCCATCGAGCATCAATGTGGGGTAGTGACTAGTCACATCCAGCTGCACCACTTTCACCGAGCTGTGCCGTGGACATCCGGTGCTCAAAAGGGTCTAAATCTAAATTAGTGATATAATTGTAAGCGAATCAAAAGGAAAAGGAAAGGGAAGTTGGCATTGCACATGGATGGGGTGGGTTGGGTGGCTATACCATTTAGCTCATCTGTTACCTATCAACATACGTACCCACTATTTATTATACTTACACAATAACTCCTCATATCTAGTAAGCTTTCCATCTATGGCTACTTAGCTAGCTAGGTCACGAGGAGACACCTCTTGGACCACCGTCGGTCATCTTTCAATATCAATGGCAGGCTCGGGGGAGCCCTTCGCCGGCGACCATTTTGGAGGTTACAACTCTTGAAAATTACATTGCAAATATGCTCATCGGATTCCATTTGAAAAATACAGTGATGGATGGATTGGATTGATGTCTTCATCTGCCCAAATAGCAAATTCATGCCTTTCTTTATGATTTGAGGTTAGTGAGGGCCTCCACTAATGCATCCAGATCCTTATCCGAGCTCCCACCCCGGCTGAACGCTGTGACCGCAGCCTCTCTCAGCTCCCTTGCCCGAGCCCTCTCAGGGATGCTCCCATCCACAGACCGCACCAGAATCTGGGCTAGCTCAGCCGGGTTCGGCACCCGGTCCTCCCTTTCATGGGCCCGAATGGCCACCCCAAGCTGATCCACCAGCAGCTTCGCGTCCGAGTACTGGTCCGCCCCCATCGGCCACGTCAGCATCACCACCCCTGCAGCCAAGCCCTCCAGCACCGAATTCCAGCCGCAGTGGGTCACGAACGAGCCCACGGCCCTGTGCTGCAGGACCAGCACCTGAGGCGCCCAGCCCTTGATCACCAGCCCCCTCCCAGCCGTCCGATCCTCGAACCATTCGGGCACCGCGGCTCCACTATCCTCCTCAGCCACGGCCCGACCGCTGTTGCCGCCGTCCTCCCTCACGCACCATATGAAATGGACCCCGCTTGTCTCCAGCGCCTCCGCAAGGGCCGCCGTCTCCTTCCTGCTCAGCACCATGCGGCTCCCGAAGCAGACATAGACCACGGAGTGGTCGCCGCGGGCATCGAGCCATGAGACCACGTCCTCGGCCGGGATCGAGCTGGACCCACCCCGCTCGGCCACAGCCGTGGTGCTGCCGCCGTCAGCCGGGGCTGGTAGGAGCGGACCCACCGCCCAGACACGGCCCTTCCCAAACACCCTCTTCTCCATGTAGTCCATGTAGGGCCGCTCTATCTCGGCGAAGGAGTTGAACACGACGCCCCAGCTGTCGAGATTCGCCAGCACCCCCTCCCTGTGGAATTCCAGTACTGGGTCTCCTCCCACGAACAACCTGTAAAAGTACCACAGCTGCCACCAGGGGTACGATGGGGAATTCGGTAGATCGGAGAGCGTGACGGCATACTCGTCGTCCTGCTGGGGGTGTTCGTTCTTGGGCAGGTCCCTCCAGAGGGAGAAGTCGACGGAAAGGGCAAAGGCGGCGGAGGGAGAGAAGACGATCCGAGGGATACCGAGCTGGCGAGCGAGGTGGAGAGTCCACCCGAGGAAGAAGTCGGAGATGATGGCGACTGGAGGGTTTCGGCGGGAGGCGAACCACCGGAGGATGGCCGGAGAGTGGTGCTCCCGCATGGCGCGGAGCCGGTGAATGAGGCGGTGCTTCGGAGAGGAGACAGGCTCCGGGGCTGGGACGACGAGTGCATCCATGGTGGTAGTGGGGTGGCGGGAGAGGAGGGGCTGGAGGAGGTGGAGGTTGGGGGGTGTCACGAGGACGGTGACGGAGAGGCCACGGCTGATGAGGCCCTCCGTGAGGTCGAGGAGGGGAATTAGGTGGCCGGAGGAAGAGAAGGGATACACCAGGAGGTGGGGCGGATAGAAGGTGGCTGTAGCAAGGGACATTGTGGGAGTGAGGTTGGAGTTATTGTCTTATGGCCTATATATATAATGAGGGTATTAATGAAATAATATTTGACCCTTTGCATACATCACTCCTGACATATGTAAGAAAGGTGGGTGGAGATCAAGTTGGGTATTAATGAAAACTTAAAGGTCATATGACCCTCTGGGTGGACATGAGCGGACCAACTAGCCTTGCTTAGATTGGCTCTTCAATTTACCCTTTTGCATATATTCATGTGTAGATTTCGGGTCGTCCAATCCAATTCATTTGCACATAAAGCCACCCTCTCTGCAGAGATTTCTCTCCACTTCCTATCCATATGCAGCCTCACTCCCTCAATTGATCGCAGGAAGCTTTTCTGCAGGATATTGATGTGAAAGTTCCAGCCTTAATTTAAGATCAGATTTCTTGTTTTAAGCAACGTTAATCAGCGTGTTCAAATATTGAGAAGCACTCCTGAGTTTGCAACTTTCTTAACACTTTTCATCCCGCTCATTCTTATCCATAGGAGAATCAATAGCATTTTACACGTGTAGCCCGAAAATTGTGCAGCAGAAAAGGGAGAGTAAGAGAAAACATGAGGTCATGAATTCTCAGGAGGGACGGGGAAGAAGAATATATGATTCCTATTGCTTTGAGGAGTTTTTCCGGTGGCTTGGATCACTGCGGCAGTCACAACTTCATGGAAAAAGCACATCAGTGGAGATCACTTTCTTAGGCAACTGGAGATAAGAAAAATGCTGAACAGCCAGGCCAATCGGAGATAAGGAAGTGATACATAAAGCACGAGGATTGTTCTGGGGAGGATCGTGCTGGGGTTCCAAGGAGACCCTGAAACAAAAGCCACAAGTTTTCTGGTCCCAAAAGGCGCCGGCCAGTAAAGAAATCGGATTCTTGTGGTGGACAAAAACGGCACATACTATTTCTTTAGTTCTTGGCTTATATGGCTCCCCTCTCTCCCTTTCTACACTTGCTTTGTTTGAGTATCTTTTATCTGGACGGGAGCCTGCAAAGGCCAGTCCACCGGGAAAAAAGTCCCTGGAAATTTTAAGCTGCGTGCTCGGCCGTCAGAATTTAATCCTTAAGCTGTGTTAAATCTGATGCAAGAAAATGAATGGTCTTACTTTTGCTCCTCAAAATCAGCACTCAAGGTTGTTCATTCAGTGTTTGAAGGCACAGAACATCAGTTTCCCCGGATTTTCCCTTATCTAACTGTTTCATAGCTTGCATACTACCTCAGAGAATGTATCTGCCAAAGAAATAAGGGTGAGGCGGCCATCCAAGCTTTGTGCACATCTTGATGGAACCAATGCTCGGCCAAAGGAGCTCTCCTCAAAACTTTTGGGTATTCATTCTTCTTTGAATCTCCTTTTGCGTGAAAAAGGGCATGAAAGGCTGGTCCAGTTTCTTCTGAAAATCCATCTGTCTAACTAACATTGTTACTTCTTACAACTGGTCAAAATGAAGCTTGGGTGAATTTTACACCACACTTTCTCCGATGACCTCATTTACACCTTGGGTGCCACTTCAGACTTCTGCTCCTCAGAAAGAAGAAGCCTCATTCCAAAATACCTTGCTATTGCTGATAAAAACAAATTACATGGAAAGGCCATGAACATAAACTAGATTTGTCAGGAAAACAAACAGAGACTTCCCCTCAATAAATCATATATTTATTCTGAAAATTTTGCTGCTTCATGATTTAAAGCATCACAAGTTGACAAGTACAGAGGAAGGAAGTTTTAGACAGGGATTTGGTTTCTTCTCTCTTTTTACCCGGATGGAACCACTAGAACATACTACAGCCATATTCTTCCATGGAGAACATCTGGTTAACTTGGAGCTCGATTTCAAATTTACTTGCAAATCGGCCCTTGACTCGAGGGCGGCTCTCTGCATAGGCCTTCCGGGAAGCGTAGCGGATTTTCTTAGCATACTTCCGGGCTTTCTTCTTCTCTCTGTACCTTAACACTCTTGCTTCCCTGTTCATTGGAGTGATCTGATAAGGAATTATTGGCGGATCTGCCAAGAAGATCTGGGAGGCTCCCACCAGAGACATAGCACGGGAGTTTGATGTAGCCATAGAAGATACTAGCTTCTGAGGAATGCCTGTGACTAAATCAAGAACCTGCATATAATAGGAATGACAAGAGACTGACTAATAATGATCAGAAGGATTAAGAGGAAGTCAGTGATATAAGTGGGAAGATTTTCGGATGGTTAAAATTCTAACAGTTTGCTGATTTAGCATGTCCTTGATGTACACATCCTGCACAAGCTCATCTTGCTGCTGTCTGGTCTCCTCCAGTCCACTTATAGCATTGTCCAAATGATTGGAGTTCTCCTGAGGTTGATACTCAGGGGATATGTTTTCATCTGCAAGATCAGAGATGACTGAAATCTCTTAGTCTACTAGCAGTCATTGCTCAGTCTTAAGGTCAGTTGACTGATAAACATGGCTTAGCACTGCCCTCATGTGAAGCAATTCAGGGTTGACATGTAAATAGAGCAAGTTATAACTAACAGAAACATTTTCTTTGGTCTCATCTTAACTAAATTGCTATCCATGTGTAATCGTTAGGTACCTGGAAAATCTGGATAAAGCAACAGCCAGGAATCAGTGACATCCTCGTTGATCTCCTCACAGGCATCATGGCCAAAAATGGCTGTGCCGAAATCAAAGAGTTGGTCATCATGTTCAGGCTCAGAGGCAACACATGGCACGGACCTCACTGGGACCCTTACATGCCTTTGAGCTAGCATGTTGGCCGAGTGAATCTCATCATCACAGCTCTTACACAGGAAGGCTGCATCAGCATCGCATATGAGGTCTGCAGGAGCCTTCTCACATAAGTTGCATAGCCAAACACGCTTGTGCTGCTGAGGGCTGGCAGAATTGAAGGAGTGGACTTGCTGATCGCACAGGATGCAGAGGTAGGCCAGGTGGTCATGGCAGAAGAACATACATACCCCTGATTTGCATAGATCACATGTCCTGGAGGTGTTGATGCATGGAAAGTTCATTTCCATCTCTTTGTCAAAATTTACTAATCACCACTCCCCATACTGCAGACTGAGTGAAGAGGATTCAAAACTTGAGTTTTCTTGCTCTTGGGAAAAAACCTTGCTGGAAAATATAAGTGGGAGAGTGAATATTTCAGTAGATACTACAGTGTAGCGAACAAATGGAAAAGTGTATAAAGCCAGTTTGATTCCCTGGACAACAGAGAGCGACAGAACCAGATTCAGCACACTTCACAACCTTGTACTCGGTGTGATGCACTAGGTGGAGGATCAGACCATCAGGTTCAGATACGATATGATACTATTGGTCCATAGAAATTACAGATGATGACTCTATTTGGAGGCATCCTAACATGACTGAGGGCTCTGCTTCCATGGAAAGCATAAGAAGCCTAAGTTCATGACTATCATGATTCAAAGACAACTAAATAAGCATGCCATAACTTCTAATGACCCATGTTCTCAGTGGCTAGCTAAGATATCTGCACCAATTCATAGATGAAAAAAAACACAGAGAAATAGCTTGGTGCATTTTTCGCTGCTAAATTTAAGACCGCACATCTTGGTATTCAGAAGAGAGAGGAGGTAAGTTCCTTGACATCAGCTGCAACATGAGTGTTCTCAGTCTTAAGCTTTTCCTGTTACTCCTGGCCTAGTTTCTCCCTTGGCCAGTTTCGTGAGGACAAGGACCCAGGATGTTGGTCTCTTTGTCACCCCTGCGCTTGCTAGATCCCGTGGTTACATAGCAACCATAAATCCAAGGGAAAGTGAGCCGAATAAACTCATAAGGATCAGAGATTGAACTTACTTCCTTGGATGGAACATAAATGTAGGGAATTTCAGTCTCTTCACATAAGATTGGAACATGTGTGATCACATCAATTCGAGATATGTTCCCTGCAATAACACAAATTCTGCATCCCACCAAAGCCAAACTGTTTAAGAATCTACCCATGGCATCATGCAGGATACAGACTAAATAAAATTACCGAGCCTCAGAGACTGGTCAATATATCAACACACACAGATTCAAGCCTGCATAAATTGCACAGATATTAAATGTTTGACAACAACGCAAAATTACGAGTAGGAGGGATAACCCTGAAGTGGTAGAGATCTACTGTATTAGGGAAAGAGGTTAAGGTACCATTTCTGCAGATTGCTATCTCCCTGACACGACGAACAAGGCCGGTTATGGGGTCAGTGAAGATTTTTGTTTCCAGATTTCCCTCGGCATATAGGATTGAGCTATATGGGGTAAAACATCAACTCAGTACATCATCAAGGTAGGGATCATTACACCATTTTATGGACATATAGCAGTCTAGTAGTGCCATGAGCTTGAACTTGGAAACAAAAGCTTAATATAGGAGAAAATTCAAGCATGATAGCAATTTAATATAGAGGCTAAACCATTGCCAATAATCATTTCTCCATCATATTTTACTTCTTCTATGCTACTACAAGGCTAGTTTTGTTATGAAAAAAATCTAACATGGTAGCTGCATGTTACTGTCGTCTTGACAGGTTTATAATGAAAAGAGGGACTAATTTTCTATTTGCTCAAATTGACATCTGACATGCTCAATTTTTTCAGAAAAAGAAAAGACTAACAAAACATTTGAGCATGACAAAAATTCTCACCCCGGGACAGCATGTTTCACGACAACATCTCCAATCGGTCCAGCATATACAGATCCGATACCATTGAACAGAACATAGATTTACATATTCTTTTGGATCCTCATTTTGCAGTGGCCTTCTGTTGTTGCGGATGCCCCCAGTGCCTACCGATAACAGAGTAACTCGTGTCCCACTCTTTAAAGTCTTTTGTACCGGTGGCTGCCCTACCTGCCCCATAATTATCGCCTACACAAGGATAAAAAAGGAAGAGTCACTACTAATCCCAAACAAACTAGATCAACCTCGATGACTATCTAGAAGAACACTTATAACAATGAAGACTCTTGCAATTAACAGCTCAAATTTGCTGCTGCACTCAGAAAAGTTTACACTGAATACAATTCTATAACATTGTATCAAACAGAACGAAAGGATTGACATCACTATGTTACACAAAAATATTTCAATAAAGTGAAAAGAGCCATATCCTCTCTCGATTGTTAGATTCATCGAATTAATGATTCTCAATCTCAACGTTACAGCTCTCCTCTACTGTGATCCTCGGTGTAGCCGTTTCAGTTCAAGTCCAATCTTCATTTAGCCAAAAAATCCCAAACAGCAGTCAGGAGCAGTAATTTGTAGGAAAATGCACATTGTAAATTCCAACATCAAGGCCATTCTAGAGAGGCCGGTCATAGAAAGAACGCTGTCCTACAAGATCCTGCGATGAGGACTGTGAAAGCGTCGATTCCGGGCTAGACTCGTCAGTGGTGGGGATCTGCACTGATGAGCCTTTTGTGCAGAATGGAACTGAGGTTGGGGACTTTAGTGGCTGGACGAAGAGACAAGGGAAGCCTCCGAGCAAGCGCGGCCATGGAAGACACCATCGAAGCTCCACCAACGGCCATGATGGAACACACCTTATTCAACACTTTCACAGTTTCATTCTGTGAAGTGAATTCAAGTGATGTACTGTATAACTACATGAGGCCTGGGCTCAAATAACTACTTTTGAAGCAAGCCCACGCGATTCAGTTACTTTTCAATCGTCGTTACTAATTAGTCCCTGAAGATATAAAAATGTAAATTACAGGCCACAGGCAAGAACAAATGAATATATATATATACGCACAAAAAACGGAGCTGAAGAAGACGTTCTGATTCAGATCCTGCGTTGGATTGCTGATTAGATCCTTCTGTAAAATTCTCTCTCGACTGTATTGGTTCTGAAGGCCCTCTTTCGTAGATCCGGGCACGAGCAATGGACGCCTCGCAGGGCGGGCCCGAGAGGGAGAAGTCGAGCCAGTCGGCTTCTTCGATCACCGTTGTCTCGACTTTCTGGCGAGGTAGTCTTAGTTTTCTGCATCTTAGAACTGCTTTGGCGCTTGCAATGTTTTTGTGTTCGAGTTTTTCTTCTTGCGACCTGATAAGTGTGGGTGTGTGTGTGCTGGAGGACTTTGATGGAACTAATCATCGAATGGATTGGTTAGCTCAGTTTAAGTAGTTTTGATGCTTTTATGCTGGCACTGCTTTTTTGAAGTGTATTTTCTGATTGGATCAAATTTTTGGTCGAGCGGCAATGTGCAAAGTTAAAACCTCTAGTTGATTGACTGGGATGGACGATCGGAGTGTACATTTTCGGGAGCTAACTGTGACGGCAGGTTTCTTTTGTTGGGAATAAATCCAATTTGCTTCTCAAACTTTGTCGAATTTGTGCGGGTTTAGATGGCTGTAGCTATCACCTGGAAGCTTGTAATGGTGTAATTGCAAATTTGTAGTATCCTTCATTTTCTAGTTTTTCTCCACTTGATCAATTTCGTAGAATTTGCATCAATTTCTATGTAATGTGTCTGTGAAGTGGATATCCATTAAGAAGAGAAATACTCCATATTGTTATTATGGCTCTTGTACTGCCAGTAGTTTGCCAATCCGAGAATATTCTCTAATATTGATCTATTTTCCTTTGATGCAGAATTTGATTTGGAGAAGGAGAAGAGTCTTTTGGATGAGCAAGGGCTCAGGATAGCTGAAAATCAGGAGAACAGTCAGAAGAACCGGCGGAAACTTGCCGAAAGCACCAGAGGTATTGCTTGTAGAGATTATAAAAATTCATGTTAATTTTAATTATTGATTTGCTTGTACACAATAGGGTAATCATTTCCTTGATTGGATTGAGCAAGAATAGTTAAGGAACATAATATCTGCTAGCATTTTGTATGATAATGGATCATTGTAGCCTTTTCCTAGAATTCTAAGAAGTAAATATAACTGCAGTCTGCTTACGCATCCTGTGCCAGATTTCAAGAAAGCCTCAGCAGAAGAAAAGTTGAATCTGTTTAATTCCTTACTGAAGGGTTACCAAGAAGAAGTTGACAATCTGACTAAAAGAGCAAAATTTGGAGAGAATGCTTTCCTTAACATCTATCAGAAGCTCTATGAGGCACCAGATCCTTATCAAGCACTTGTCTCAGTTGCTGTAAGTACCAGTTGAATGAAGTACGGAAAATTCTTCAGATATCCCTTAAAACATGTGTAGTGTTTCTTTCTCAAATCACTGTTACACTATAATTATAAGACACCAACACTTTGCCCCCGTAAAATTCCTCAAGCCAACACTCAGGTACCCAAAACATTTTTGCTAACAAACCACCTCTCAATATGAGAAAGTCTGACACTTGACACCAATAGCCTTTTCTCTTACAAGATTTGGGGTTAAATGTTTGTTTTCTTTAAGTTTGAGAAGTTAAATGTTAGTTTTTCTTAAGTTTAAGGGGGTCATTTGTTGGAAAAATCTTTAAGGTACCAAATGTTACAAGCCCACTTTCAGACCCCCAACGATTGCGAGGGGGAAAATGTGGTGGAGCTAATTTTAGACATTTTCATCGTTGAGGGGATCATTTATTAGAAACAATCTTTCTGGTACCCAAATGTTGGCTATAGCAACTTTTGGGAGGTAAAGTGTTATTGCATAACAATAATCAAAGAATATAGTCAGTTTTCTACAATAATTATTGCAAGTACTGGTTTTCTCAAATAAGTCCAAGATCCATTTGGAATGATTGGATTGTCTCAGATTGTCCGCCTCTCTGTAAATAGCTTGATCGTCAGAATCTGTATTATTGCTTGTTTCTCTTCTTTCCTGTTGAGATGCAAAGTATTTCCTTGCAGGAACAAGATCTGAAATTATCTGAATTGGAATCGGAGAACCGGAAGATGAAAGTTGAACTTGAAGAATTTCGAGCTGAGGCGGCACACCTTAAGAATCAACAGGCAACAATTAGAAGGCTTGAAGAACGCAACCGACAGTTGGAGCTTCAGGTTGGGAACAATTTTCACATGACACTACCTTTATGTTAAAAATGTTGCCCATAGTGTCTGTTTGCATTAGGGGTGTTTGTGTCTGACATAATATTTTGGGCCAGATTGCTATTCATTCTACATGATGATAACTAGTATCATATGTGATTATTTCCCATTCTTCCAGATGGAAGAGAAAGTGAAAGAAATTGTGGAGATCAATAAAAGAAGTTTGGCAGAGGAGAACCAGAAAACGCTGGAGGTTTTAAAAGAAAGGTACATCTTTGGGAATTACTCTTCATTTCTTAATTATTTAATATCCAGTGTCAAGAAAATGTTCTATTTTCAGTTAGATGATTAATATATGCCATTTTCTTGATACTGTGGGTATTAATCTTATTATAGCCAAGCATCTGAACTGATGCTCTTGATTATATTTTGCAGAGAGCAGTTATTGCAAGATCAGTTGAGGCAGGCTCAGGAAAGTGTTTCCACTATGCAGAAACTACACGAATTTGCACAGAGCCAATTATTTGAATTTCATACTCAATCAGGTAACCTAATTTAAATTAATATCTCTTGATTGCCCATGCACATTTTGTTTGTAAATCATACGGAATTGTAGATTAAGCTTATTTTCTAATATCTAATATATCTTTTTCTTGGTGTTCTTGTATATGATAAAACTTAATCAGAGGAAGACAGAGCTGCTAAGCAGTCAGAGGTCAATCTTATGATGGATGAAGTGGAAAGAGCACAAACACGTCTTCTTAGTCTAGAGAGGGAAAAGGTGCTATTTAGAACATGTAGTTTGACCTTAAATATCCATTTAGTGAAAATTCAGGTCAATAAGCTGCTAACCAATATTCCAGCTTCTGTTGATCATTGCTGCAGGAACTTCTGCGATCCCAAGTACAGTCAGCAAATGAAGAGAGCAGAACCAAGAGAAGGTGAGCTGCAATAAATCATTCATCACTATTTCGCCCAATATTTTGTGCTTAGATCTTTCTCCTTATCCATCTATATGATTTCTGTTTAGATTTCAACTTATATCCTGTAAAATTCACTTCAGAACATAACAAATGTAACTTAAATCCTCATGGAAAATGTGGCTTAAAGTGATTGTTTCAGCATATACTTTAACGGAATAACTCGTGGTCAGATAGATGAATGATCATCTATAACTGCAATTTGTTTTTTCCAAAATCTCTAGTTGCTAATTTAACCTTGGAAAAAATTCTGGTTTTCTATTTATGGAATTTTAGTTTTTACAGTGAGCAAGATTTTGAAGGAACTTTTTAAGCTTCACCCTTTTATTGCCTTTCTTGTGTTATGCTTTCAGTGATGATTTGGAGTCAAATAGTATCCTTGAGAACTCTCTGAGTGCCAAAGAAAAGATGATATCAGAGCTGAACATGGAACTTCACAATATTGAGACAACTTTGTCGGCTGCACGTGAACAACACATTAGTGAAGTCAAGAAGTTAAATGCTATAATCATCGAGAAGGTATGTACCTTCCTGATTCCTGCCCATTGCAGATGTGTTGTGGTTATTTTTTCGAAGTACTTTTATTCACTAGGTCTTTGAATCCAGTCATTTTATCCATATGTTATATTTTGCTTCAACTGAATGGTAAAACATCACTTCTTATGATGAACTGATTCTTGCCAAAACTAAGTTAGACTTGGTAGTGAAGTGATAAACAAGGTGCTGTAGGTTTATTTGAATAGCTGGAAGCAGATCCTCTTTCAAGTTCTACTCAAGTATGTTTAAGTTTAAGTGCGTCTCATAACCGTATTCTCTAGGAAAGTTCATTTTTCTACCACTTCCTTTCTTAGGTAATTATTATCCAAGCCTTTCAGAATATTGAGCACATAATTAAGACAGTCCTTCACATTTTCCTCCAGAAAATGTTCTATGCATATAGGTTTAGTGCATCATATGGCTATGAAAATTTTCCATGGTTGTATACCTGCGTGGATTATTGATTTGGTTGGCATTTGTCAGGAACATGCACTCGAGGAGATGAAGAAGGAGCTTCAAGCAAGGCCAACAACCAAGTTGGTTGATGACTTACATAAAAAAGTGAAGATTTTACAGGTAATTACATGCAAATATCACACAATTTTTAAGCAATAAGATGAAGCTTTGATTCTACTGATGAGCTTATCTGATTGCATTTTAGGGAAATGTTAGAATTGCTTTTCCTTTTCATAATTGCATTTAATTGTCTTTCTGATTGGATTTAATTCTAGTGCTATGTTTATAATTTGCTGTATACATTTGAGAGCAGTCTCATTTTCAGTATATAACCCTGAAATATTCAGGGATGCATTTGACTGCCCTGTCATTTGTTGTTAGAAAGGTAACAGTGTAATTGGTCTTTCTTTGACATATCAATGATATTCTTGTTTGACACTTTGATTTTTCCTTTATGTCCTATCTACATTAGAATATTGCTCACATGTTCTCTTTCTTAAATGTGGTATTTTTAGTATTCCTATTAATCACAACTCTCTTATCTTTTTTTTTTATGAACTTGTAGGCAGTGGGTTACAATTCAATTGAGGCTGAAGATTGGGAAGTGGCTACTAGTGGGGAAGAGATGAGTAAAATGGAGTCCCTTCTTCTTGATAAGAACAGGAAGATGGATCATGAACTTACTCAACTGAAGGTATATTTAGTTGTTTATTCCTTGGTTATAGATTTGCTAAAAGACGTCCAATGAATTTGAAAAAAGATGAAACCAGGAATACAAAACCATCCAACCATATTTTGAGAGAATACCCAAATCTTCTGACCAAGTTTGGATCTTGTATTTCTTGCCAATTAATTCAATGACCTGAACCTCAGTCAAGTAAAGAATCTTTTCCAGTTTTACTTAATTTTGTGTTAGTGTAGTATTCATGCCCTATAATCATTTCAAGGTCAAACTTTCCGAGAAAATATCTCTGCTAGAATCAGCAGAAGGAAAGGTGGCTGAGCTAACCGAAAAGGTTACAGAGCAACAAAAACTTGTCCAAAAATTGGAAGATGATATACTTAAGGTATTTTCCCATCACCTTCTGAGTGCCAGTTTTATCCATCAAGACTTCTAGGACCCCATTCTAATGGTTGTAGAATGAACGTGCTCTTTTAATGAAGGGTTACAGTTCCAAAGATCGCAAAAATTCTCGATTTGATGATTGGGACCTTTCAGAGGCAGGGACTAGTGAGCAACCTGAGGTACATATACTCTTTTGCAACCTGGTGTTTAATTATAACTGAGAACACATTTTGATCAATGTGTGCTTTTTTGCATTAGAATCCAGAGCAAAGGCATATTTCCCCTGATCAAGACCAAAGCTCAATGCTTAACGTGATAATAAACCAACGAGATCGATTCAGAGCTCGCTTACGGGATGCAGAGGAGGTCTCTTCCCTAGCAAAATTCTTAAAAATCTCTGATTTATTAGCTGCTACAGTTTTGGCTCATTTGCATTTTTAATGTCCGTTAGGAAGTCAGGCAGTTGAAAGAAAAGATTGGTCTGCTGACAGTGGAACTAGAAAATACAAAATCTGATAATGTTAAACTCTACGGGAAGATCAGATATGTTCAGGATTACAATAGCGATAAAGTAGTATCTCGGGGATCAAAGAAGGTACTGCTAAAAGGTTTAGTCAATTTTCATGTAAATTGAAATTTTCTCTTCTAATTTCTTACTGTGTATACTAATTTGTAGTATGCTGGGGATATTGAAAGTGGCCTCTCGTCGGATGTTGAATCCAAGTACAAGAAGATATACGAGGATGACATAAATCCCTTTGCTGCATTCTCAAAAAAGGTTCTTCTTGTTATGTTAATGATTTCTTGCTCTGAACTGAGAATGTAATCTGTGGAGGAGAGGTTACAGGTTATGATGTGGTGACTCAACGTTTTGTTGTCTAACCAGGAAAGGGACCAAAGGTACAGAGAGTTGGGCTTCAGGGATAGAATAACTCTCAGCAGCGGACGCTTTCTTCTGGGAAACAAGTAACTTTATAATGTTCTATACCCACTGTTTACCTTTTTTCTCATCTCACTCAGTAACCAGTCTTTTATGTCGTTTCTTCTTCCTTACCTTCATAAACGACTGCAGGTATGCACGAACATTTGCCTTCTTCTACACTATTGGTTTGCACGTTCTGGTCTTCTCATGCCTCTACAGAATGTCAGCTATGAGCTATCTCAGGTATAATTACTGACCCATCCTCCAGTCCTTCAAAACCTATCAATACTTTCCCTTTTCACCAACCCTGAGATCTACCACAAAATTTGAACATTGTGTAGCGGGGCTGGCATGTTCGCCACTACCGTCGCCTTCCCTTTTATCGATTAAAAAATCCTGATGATATACCTCTTCCATTGCAGCAATGGCCCCGAGGAAACCCTCATAGTGGACAGGACTTTGAACCTCCCTCAAGCCCTCTAGGCATCGTGCAAAAGCGAAAGGTATATTGCGCGCTGAAAGCAGAGGAACACCTACGCTTGATATGTATATAAACCGGAGACACTGCGGTTCCATTTTCCCTGGAAGACTCACATGTATTGTTTCTTTATAGTTTATTTCTTGATGCAATTGAAATTACACCTAGAAGATGTTATGCCTGTCCTAACATACATAGTGGGGAGGATGTATGGTGATGAGAATCACTGGGTTGATCATCGACCCAAAATTAAGAAGAGAGGATTCTAGTCCCACTCCCAAAACAAATAGATAGACAAGGTCTTTGAGTCTTTGACCAAAGGGAATATGATGGAGGTGGAGAAGTAGAGCAACAGTAGCATTCCTTGTCTGGTCGAGGCCTGGAAAATCATCATATTCATATTTTCCCATGTGGATGAGAATGATACATTGTCATGGATAGATAATGAGCATCTGCCATTGACATTGATTTGTAAGTACTACTTGTCAAGGTAAAAAATGTCACAAGGAAAGTGCCCTCTTAGGATTAATTATATTTTTACATCAACCAAGAATCTGCCCATAGCCTTCTCCTTCTCAAATAAAGCCGTACCACTATTGTCAGTACACTTTAAATGGTGTAGCCCCCATTGGTCCTTGCCCAGCTACCAAGAAATTAATTACACGTATAAAAATCTCCTTTATACTGTACTTGGGGCATTGAACTCCTTACTAGAGGCAGGCCGTGGTGGTTCCAGCCGACACCTTAGGAGCCCTATGGGCAAAAAGGGTTAACCATCGTTTACTCTCGCTCAATGTCTGACACAAATAATATTTTAGTTCATATTGTTTAAAAAACAACGGTATCACATTAACACTCAAGGATTTGCACACGGTAGTCCCATTACAATTCCGTTATTTTTACTCCAAATCATTTTGGAGTGGACTGATTTGATTACTAATAATTTCGCTTCAATAATATATTACATTTGGGTATATACGCATAAATAAAAGGTACAACTATATTAATGAATTCCTAATTTCACTTGGTATATAATCAAATTGGAAGAAACTTTTAACGGATGGACTAAATTATAGCCAAATTCTCTAAAGTACGGTACATATCGTTAGTTTTTAAATAATAGGGGCTAAAATTTTTGTTTATTCAAAATATGACGCTAAAACAAGAACTTTTAACGAGAAAGTATACTGTATAATAAAATTAAGCGTATAAAATAATTATATAAATGACCATGTTGGAAAAAAAATAAAAGAATTGCACCCGTGCCATGCTATCTGAATGTATGTATGTATGTATGTATATAAGCAGTAAGGTTGGGCTACAATTTCAATGTTTCGCTGAAAAGTATGTCTTGTTGTCACTGCTGCGAATGGCAGGAGTGTGGTTGGTAAGTGGAGGAGGAAGAAGGTTGAAGATGGGGTCCGTCTGTTGGTAACAGTCCACTTATGTCTGGCATTGCATCCAGCTGACGGCGTTGTCCCTGTGAGCGACATGTAAAGGCTGGCTGGCGGGCCTACCCATCCCTACCCGGATGAAGTACTCGACGCTCCCCTGGCTCATCCCTGAAATCATCCGGACCGAGAACCCCTCTTCTCGGTACCGGTCGGCCGTCTTGTCGGTGAGGTTGCCGATGACCCGCCGGAGCTTGGCATTGAGGTGAACGACTGTAGTCCTCGTAGGAGGATGGCCTTAGAAGGGGCTCTGGAAGGTGGACGTGGAGGTATAAAGAACAACATGAGGGATGGACAAAAATGTAGTTTTGGGGCAGAAAGGAGGTGGAGGGGATTAAATGAGATTGGTGGGTCTCGCAAAGCCATTAATTATATGGATAGGATGAGGGGTGCTTGGAGAAATTACTTCCACTTACTTTTATGGTGGCATGATCCTCTCCTCAACATACTTACAGTTTACAGATGGGTTAATTTTGAGTAGACCTTCATCACTTGATAGTGCATTGCATACTAACAATGTCCATAGATCTTGGAGGCGAGCCTGTCTCGATTTTTCAGTCAAAGGTATTCAAACCAAAGAGGCCATTGTGCAGAAATGCAAATTCATAGTGCTTGAATTTGCTTAACTTCTTCTTATCGGCTTCTCAGTTTAATCCTTTTTCTACTAGTTAAATCCACAAACTCCAGGCAGATGATGATGAAGGTTCTGGCTTAGGCTTCTCATCAGGACATGACAGTAGTAATGAAGCTCATCTTCTGGCATGCAGCAGACAAACTGGAAAGGGGTATTCTGTTGTCATGGAAGCTTGTACGGTCCACCGTCTCTCGTAGATGCTACCTGCAGAAGATGATGGATTTGAGATATACATCGATTTTATTTCCCATGAGTCATGGTGAACTAACTAAACTGTGATTGATCGATATACAATGAAGCAGACAAGCCACTTGAAGTTGATCGATCTTTTTTTCATAGTCACAGGTGCCAAAGAAGACAAATGGTGAAAGCACCAGCACGTGGACAGTAGAGGGTAGGGTTTACTTTCCTTTCATTTCCATTTTTTTTGTAAAGACAGTGGCACAGCACACACACGGCCAATATATAGTACAAGACTCATCCATCATAGTCTGGGGTTCTTCTGGTCATCATTTCCATCCCCAATTGTTTACTTATCTTCTCTTCATCACCATCCACTAGCTACCTCCGAGTATCCCACTGTCATGTGGTCCTGTTTGATTTTTGGAGGGACATTTTTTATATAGAGACTATTTTGGTGAAATCATATCAAGCGGATAGAATTTCATTAATATAGGAATGGAAGTAAAGAAGGGAAGTTGGAGGATCGATACAGATTGTATAGGGGCTTCTGCTAGGGTTTATGGACTGATGCAGCTGCACATGGAAGAAGCTATGATGCAGCTCTCTTGAGGTACGGGAAGGCCAAGAAGATGAACAGATAAGCAAGCACGAGAGAAAGTAGCTAGCCAATAATATATACCCTTTAATGAACTTGACGGGATGGTTTCACTTTCAGAGTGAAAGCGACACCACCAGAGAGAGAGACAGAGATAGAGATAGAGATAGAGGAGAGACTCTTACAGTCAAAGAAGGAATTGGCTTTCTTTGCAGGGTTCAGTTCATCTCCCTTCCTCCCCCTTTCAGCCAAGTGAAATAATTGTCCTTGTCTAGGATTGGATTAGATTCCATTCCACCATGTTTGGCTCCCCCCCCCCCCCCCCCCCCTCTCAATAGTGCTGCTACAGTGTCTTTTAATCTCAATCCAATTGCTAGAATAATGGGAAATGCTTTCACCACTCAAGATGTCCTCACCTGCTGCTTATCCCCATACCAGTAATTCCCAAGTGCTCAACTGAATTCCCTTTGGAGCAAAAGGTGGAGACTGAAAGAAGAATCACTTTGTTCCCCTCAAACTTTCCCTGTTGAAGAAAGGCATTGAAAAAGATGCTTGCTCCTCTGCAATGAAACCCTTCCATCGCCGGTCCTCTCCATGTACCTTGTCTCAGCCAAACTAAGCTCCTTTCAAAACTCTCTCCCTGTCAAGGGTTCAATGGATGGCCCTTGCTAGATGGATAAACACTTCCATTCCTCAACTCCCATTCGTGTCTACTTTTCTTGCAGGTATAGCTTCGTTTTCTGCTGTTGATCCTGTGATGATGGAGATACTATATATGAAGAAGTAAACTGTTTGTCACATGTCACCGTGGTGTTTCCTTTTTATCCCAAGAATAGCCATAATCGATTCAGATTTTTGAGTACCAAAGAGGAAATATGTTGCATTCAATCCTCAATGCCAATGATCCCAACGTTGTCTCCTTGCCCCTTCTCAGTGACTACACAACCAATTCCAACCAAGACCAAGACCAAGACCTAATTCTTCCTTTCCCTCTTTATAACTTCCCTTTGTCTCCTTTCACTCTTTACCCTGAAGAAGATAGTACCCTTCTTCTCTATGATCCCTTGAATGAGCCTGGCAAGCAGTTAATAGACACAAATGGATTGATAGACAATAAGGGCAGCCACATTAGTACCGAGAAGGAGGTACCAAAGAAGAGGTCCACAAAGAAAGAGCGGCACAGCAAGATCAATACCATCCGCGGCCTGAGGGACCGTCGGATGAGGCTATCCCTCGAAGTCGCCCGTAAATTCTTTGACCTGCAAGACATGCTGGGATTTGACAAAGCAAGTAAGACGGTGGAGTGGCTGTTCACCCACTCAAAGCCTGCAATCGACGACCTCTCCAAAAGATTCAGCTCTTACAACCTAGCCAGTGGAAGGGCCGGGGAATCCGAGCCTGAAATGGTATCCGGAGTCACTGACGAGGGGTTCCAACTGCTACCAGATTCTGGAAAGGGCAGAAAGAGTGGTAGATCACAGCCTTCCACTCGAAGAATATCCTCTCCCCATATGGTAAGAGAATCCAGGGAGAAGGCAAGGGCTAGGGCAAAGGAGAGGACGGTGTTGCGGAAGCTTAATTTCAACAGTGGACTAATAATGCCATTTGAAATTGGTGGAGCATCCGAAGAAACATGCCAATTAGGGCATGGTTACATGAAATTGCCCTTTTCTGACGTTGGAGCAGCAGCAGTATCCCAAGAGCCGAAACAGGCCAGGGCAACAAGAGAACAAACAATAGAGGATCATCCCTTCACGAACACAAGCGATTACCTGCAAGGCGTAGGGATCTTCCAAGAGGTAAGTTCCATGAAGATTCAATTCTTAGATTTAGAGTTTCTGAGCAGTAGCAACATAGGAACGAATCATGCATATATATATATATATTCACAAGAAGTAGTTGCCCTTTGATCTGCAGGGCCAGTTCAGTGATTTCCAGATATTTCTCAAGCCATGGGAGGCTTATAGTGGCACCTCATATCTGTGCTAGCACAGCAGTGGTGACCTTTGAATAGATAGATGTCTTATCGTTTGGAGGTGAATAAGCTTTGTCAATGATGGATTGTCAGTGTATTGATGGTTTTCATGCGGTAAACATCATCCTCAAGCATTATTTAGTTTCGCCTGCATTTTGAACAAATGCAAAGAAAAACATTTACATCTTCTACCTTTGTTTATTAAGTTATGAACTGATCCCCATTTCCCTCAATTTATTGATGAAGGTTTGAAGCCACCATATTGCTATATGCTATATAGTGCATTCCATTCGAGAAACAACACCAAAAGCCTTTATGATCAGATGCCCAATCTTGTAATAAGCTTTCAGTTTCAAGAATGACATCAACAGAAGTGCATGTGGGGAGCTTGACTTACATGGAGTTTCACCTTGCATTGCATCTCACTTTTATTTCCAGCTAATTCTATGGGTAGTGCTGAAATTGACAGCGGCCAACTTTATTGTGTTCTCCGATCTGTGGTGATGCATAGCCATTTAGTTTCATCTTTTCTCATTCCAGAATCTCACTTATAGTTCCAGCTAACTTTATGTTCTTTGAGTCAATTCACCGTCCCAAAGTTGACGCTGTACATGTCCATCCATTCAGCAGAAGCGTGTTTGCCTGAGGAATAAGGTGATAAACAGTCTCTCTTCTGAGAATCGTCCACTTTAAATTCTCCTCAAACCCTAAGAGAGAGAGAGATGGAGGAGGAGGAGGAGGAGCCATGGGAACAAAGGGGAGAGAAGAGTGAGCAATGAGGCAAGGCCAAAGGGAGCAGGGGGTGTCGGATCAGAAGTGGGGGAGAGGGCCAACAGTGACCTATTGATAAAGGCAACGAGAGGCCAAGGGGAATTTTATAATAAGATAGGTCAGTAGCGGCACTATTCCTGGGATAGTTCCACTTGCTAGAACTGGAAAAAAAGGGTCCAAGTTAGAAAAGTTTCCTGGCAAATCTCATGGATCCCTGCAATTTCCTACTCCCCTTATGAAATTTCATGCAGGTTTACCTCAATCAATCAATCTATCTATCTATCTATCTATCTATCTATCTATATATGGCTAGAGTGGAAGTTGTTTTCAAGTTTTTAATGTCCAGCTTATGGCCACCTCTATCTACTTCATGCACACTAATAAGCTTCATTTTCAATTATTTACCCAATTGAAGATTCCTAGTGTCCGTTGCACTCCAGCCAGTGTTAGTATTAACACTCCAATGAATTCTTGAAACGTAATTGCACTGGCACAGATTACATATTGACTATAAATTTGACATTGCTATAAAAAAAAGACAAGGTTCTGGGTTCATGTCACAAGTACTTGTGTCTCCAGGCGATGGCCATGTATAGTTGTTGCATGTACACAGGTTTTTTGCCTTTTTGAGTGTATAGAAAACGAACGTATCTACGTGAAAGAAAGAAAGAAGCAGGAAAGGAAACAAAATCCATAACTATTTTGCAAGGAAATCATGTGAAATTGGGTGTTTATGAAATCTGTACCTTAGAACTTGTGGATGTGTCATCCTCTGCCTTTTTTCTGTGATGCAGCCAGCAGCGCTACATGATTATATTCAGCACATACTGATGATGAAGAAGAAGAAGAAGAAGAAGAAGACGAAGAAGAAGGAGACAGAGAAGGAGTAAGAGGAAAAGGAAGCAGAAGCTCAGTTGAGATAGTATACAATGAAAGAGAAAGTAGAGCACCTCAATAGAGAGGAAGTAAGTATAAAGACTATGCATGCACATATGGGTGTGTTTAGACAGACAGTATCCTTTTCTGATCCTGCAAGTAAACAGGAAATAGAGCAAGCAGTGCTGGGCTATCTATCTCAAAGAAGGTATATAACAGATCAGAATACATGTAACAAATGGCTAGGTAGCTTAGCTACCATTGACGTCTCCTCCTGTGGATGTGATATGACAAAAGGACACTTTCCTGCACTCCAGCTAGCCTACAACCTGACCTGACCCTACCTTCTTCGTATTCAAATACATGTATCAAGTCTTTGCATGCCAAATCTATGCAAAGATTATCTTCTGTCTACTGAAGTCGTAGCCCTCTATAAGTCCCCCAAATCAAGCTGACATGTCTCCGTCTCTCCCTTTGTTTTATGGCCGGCCCTCTACTTGATCGATCCATGGCTATGTATATATATATATATATATATGTTCAAGATCCATACGATGATTTTTCCAGAGTGAAGTTATGAACTTGAACGCTCTGTGTTAGGCCCTGAGCCTCAGGGCCCAACTACAATGTCCCTTGTGTCAGGCTTGGACTCTGGCGTAAGCTTTTGTACTGCCCAATGTGGCGGCCGATGCGGTGGCGGATGACAATGCGGCATTGGCGGTGGGTGGCCGTGTGAGAGCGTGACCATGTGGGGGTGGAGGGTTGACTATCTGCAATTGGTGAACGAGAAATATGGCCATTGTTATTTTTAAATGCGTTCTGTACCGACTACTCCTTTCACCTTTCTTCATCATTTTCCAGGATGCAAGTCAGTGATCCCAATTCCCACTGGTACGGTATCATGTGGATCTAGAGATATACTTCAAATTCTGTGGTCTGCAAAACAGACACCCACTGGACAAGAGAAAGCGTGCATTGTGATTAGCCCCAGAGTATGATCTTAATTTCCTTGTATAGTAATCTCCTGATTTTGGGGTCACTTTCTACAGGAAGGATGAGATCAAGTTTCCTTTAGATACAAACTGGGTAATATATATATATATATATATATGAACAGAAACTTCAATAAGTCAACCATCTCCACCACTTCATGCATTCCTTAAGAGAGTTTTCTCTCTCTCCGTTCATCTCCCCAAATGCACTCTCATCCCTTCTCATCTCCATATCTCTCACACACATGGTGTCATCAAACAATCAACATTTTGGCAGATCAGCCATCTTCCTATCCTTGGTTTTCCTCTTCCTCTTCCTCCATGGAAACCGCTGTCTCTTCGCCTTCCGTGGTTCCCAGCTTGTGATCTCGTGGAAGAGTAAGGAGCATGATGGCAACTCAATGATCCATAGGAAGGTTCTCTCCGCCGAGTTCGACTTCACCCCTTTCCTCCATCGTCACATGCCGGAGCCTGACCCATCTAGCAAGGAGGTCGACCCCATTTACGGAGAAGAGAAGCGCCCAGTGCCATCTGGTCCGAACCCATTGCACCACTGAGGTTCTTGTCCTCCCTCTCTTCATGTGTCCTTGTAAACACTTAGTCTCTATTATTATTATTATTATTATTATTATTATTTACTTTACTACATTTTCTTTGGTTTTCATTAATGAGTATACATCCTAAAGCTGGTCCAGCCCATGCCCATGAACAACACATAACTTCCTCTCCCATTGAAGGGCATTTCTTCAACATTTCTCGCCTTCATTGGAGTCATTAACCATCCTTCCAGAATCCATACTCAGGCTTATCAGAATAGCCCAGCTAATTCATGTTTGTTTTCTGCCTTCTTAGTTCTTTCCTTACACCCACTGACTTACAGTGGGTCTTTGATTAATTATTCCACATGGGTTTAATTCATTGAACAATATACCATTGTTTTTTCAAGTATTCATGAGCCAGACAAGGAGCATGTGAATGTTTCTGAGATAGCAGGCCATTAATCCACCATACCATCCTTTTTTTTTTCTAAATTGGTTGTGATGGGATAATATTCCATTGAACCCAAAAGTATGATGAGAGGTTTTAGACCAGTGCATTGCCCAGGAAACCAGAAAGGTGAGTGACAGTGTATGGTCTAATATGGCATATACATATAAAGAATATCTTTGTAATGAATTGATGATGATTACAGGAAGTAGGTGATGCCATGGCTGATATTTATGATCTGATGAAATGATGTGCAATGATGTCATCAAGGTCCTTGGTGCCTGTTCATTCCACTGCTTGCATTCATATCCTTCTGGCCAAAAAATGATTCCATTCTTGTCTAAGATTAGATTGCTTTTGACACACCTTTCTAGTCTACATTCAATAGAAATAAATATCACCATTAGGCTCTCCTGTGGTTGCACCACTTGTGTTTGCGTGTAATTAATTACCTTCTTCCTGGATTGATAGTTGGTTGGTGCATCTGAATTACCAAATTTCACATCTTGGACTGTTAGTATGTGTGACTGACTGACTATACAAGAATTAAACAAAAAAAAGACCCAAATCACAAATGAAAAGTGACATGAATTTGGTTTGAAAATCGGTCACCGTCACATTTTCAGAGGAACCGGTGGCAGCCGGTGGCTGCCTGTGCCTGCCTGTGCCACAACCCATAAAAAGGCATTGAGTGCGCATGGTCGGCTCAACCAGCAACAACTTTGACGGACATAAATTGATGGGGTCGACACGTGGACTTCAAATCACACTGCCATTGACTACAACCATTCAACTTCTGGGTGACAGCCACGTGGAACCAGGTGGTGCTTCAGCCTCTCCTCCTATTAGCTCTGTTGGTGGTGAATGCCACACATGCTCCACCATTGGAAAGTTCAAAATCTCATCTTGTTCTCATTTTAGATAGAACTTAATATTATTATATAATATTTTTTATATTATTTATATTTTGATGTTAATTCTTATTTAATTTATTAACTTTACAATAAAATCGTTTATGCCGGCCACCTAATCTCATCCATCCCTCGTTATATATTTCCCGAGCTGCCACTTGAACAAGACAGCAGTCTGGAAAAACCGCCCTGAAAAATGATCCACGTGATGCCTTCGCCGGCCAAAGACGGCCCCAGATCGGTGAGGAGGGCGGCGTCGGCCATCCTTTTGTCCATATCGGCCCTCCTTTCCCTCCTCACAACAAAGGCATGCCGAGCCTCGAAAAAGCTCAGGTTCCAATACCGCAGCTACAACAAGGAGCGCAATCTCGGCTACTACTACCACGAACCGCCAGAGGAGGCCGATTCGGTCATGTCTCCGAGGGCGTCCCTCAGGCGCCGCCCCAATGAGCTTTTAACGAGCATGAGCAGCAAGGCGATCAAGCTCGTTCTCGGCCGGCAGAAGGCCGCTGCCGGAGGCCGGGATGAAGTAGAGGAGGATTTCGGGGATGGAGGGGTGTGGCAGAGGGCCATACTGATGGGGGACAAGTGCCAGCCGTTGGATTTCTCCGGCGTGATCTACTACGACGAGAACGGGAGGAAGCTGAACAACCTCCCGATGCGATCGCCTCGCGCCAGCCTGATGCCGGGACATCTCATCTGATGATGCCGCATCAAGCACGACAGGAATTTAGTCTCGGCAGTCATTTGTGTCTGTTGCTTGAATTGAAGTCCCATGAGGTTTTAATTGTCAATCGTCATATGCCAAATAATGCCACTGTACTCTGCATTTAAGTTTCTAATTGAATTGTTCAACCGACCGCCCTCCATTTTTATAATCTACAGAGCTTGAAAATTCTGAGTATATCTGATAGATAGGCCATGCATTGCAAAAATTTTCAAGGGGGCTGAATTTAACAAGGAAAAAAGATGGTGCCGGTCGGATCTGAATGAGAAAAATGGGAATTTGCATCCAAAATATATGGGTGGATGGAACAATGAGAAAACCCCACAGCTCTCATCATTTGATGTCTTTCTCCTGCGAGTTTACAGATTCTAAAGCAGCATTCTCTTCTACATACTGCAAATATATAAAACAGAACTTCAACGGCCAACTGCAAAGCCAAGTCTCGTCCAGCAATGTTCAACCATCGTACACAATTTACAGTACAGGGGAGTGTGAAAAGGAAAAGATGATCATTTGGAGCGCAAGCTATGTGGTGTTTCATATGTTGATGGTTGCATCCCACAGCCTGAGAAGGCCGTTGCGGCCGCCAGTGCAAATCCTTTTCCTTTCAAGGTCTGAAGCCACGCATCTCACCTGTGAATGGATTGACAAAGGAAACTTCCTAACATTCTGGAATCACAGTGAGAAACTTCCATGTCTCCTTGGATTTGTTTCAAGATTGGTCAGAGTAAATTTCTGAAAAGAACTTCATAGAGCTTCTAAGCAGTTCTCAAATAAGTTTAAATTTTCAGAAATGGCCCCTAAAATGAAAAGAAGCAACCTTTTCTCCAGTTTTCCAACTCAAAAAATAGCCTCCAGTCATTGGATGAACACAAGTTTTATGCGGGCCATGGACTGAATAGATACCTTTTTCTTTTGGATACTTAGACTGAATAGATCTAATAGTGAATGATATTCAGCTCACTGTTTAAAAATAATAGATGGAATATACAACAATGTCAAAAGAGAGAATAACAAGAAGTGAAATAAATTAGAAAGATGCATACCACAGCTGCTGTTTTCTGAGGGGTTCGATAGAGTTGCCACCCAGGAACTTTTGATCCTGAACTCGAGAAGCCCATCCTTTCTTGGGGTCGATGGAACAGGGACAATGAATTATCAGCTGCTCCAATGCCCAACCAATGCTCTCCAGCATTTATGGATAATATAGCTGATGTATGGATGGTCACATTCTTTATGCATTTTATACCTCCTGCAAACATACAAAGCAGATATTGAGCTTGCAGTCAAGATTCATGGGGTAATCGACACCATGTTCTGCAAGTGTGAAAGAGAGATCCCCCAAAAACTACAATAGGAGACAATGACTTTGAAATATACAGAAGAAATGGCACTTCCAACTATCCTGGTAGAAATCTTCATTACCGAATAGCCATCTTTGGCAAATTTATTATGAGAAAAGGTTCTGGTCCGATAAGAGATCATGTCCATTTCCACTTAAAAGCCTAAACTCATGCGCTGTGGTACCTAATCTCCTTATAAAATCACAACATTTCTCTTTTCTTGTCAATGCAATATCATACTCTCCACAGGATAAATGAGTTTATAGGTAGGGTTGGTAAGTTATTGATTGGGTGAAAGTAGCAAAAACAGAGAAACAAAGTGAAAGAGGGATGATATGTCTATGGGGAACTCTAAACACACCTCCTTCCTCGTTTTCCCAGAACCTGATGAGCCCATCACTTGAACCTACAGAGGACAAACAAAAATCAGTTTATGTGATAATTGATTGTCTTTACCTGATCAGATTCTGAAAATCTGGATGGAGCCATGTTTTTAGAGCTTTATTTAAACGTTATAGAAGTGCAATCATAATGAAGGATAAATAAAAAAATCAGTTTATGTGGTGTCTTCACCTGATCAGATTCTGATAATCTAGATGGAGCCATGTTTTTTAGCGCTTTATTTAAACCTTTTAGGAGTACAATCGTGAGGGAGAAATCAAAAAAGGCAAAAGAAAAAAGGATGAGACATAGACCTGTTATTATCCCTTTATCTGAAGCGGAATATTCAACGCATAATATGGGACCTGCATGGCATGCTAACACCGCATCACATGTTCCTCGAGAAATAGACCAAACTCGAGCTGTCCAATCATCACTGCCAGTTATCAAAGTGTCACCCATCATTCGAATGGACCTGCAACAATGGAAGAATTTACAGTCTGTAGTTAGTCTATCAAAGAATCTCTTTCAAAGAGAGATAAAAGTAAAAGGCATAATTCGTAGCTACTTGTGCTCACCTGATCCATTTTGTATGCCCTAAAAGCTTGTGCATTTGCTTGCCCGCACGGATATCCCAGATATTGGCAATGCTGAGAACCAAATTATAATCATCCATCAAAATTATACAACCTAAAACAGCAAATGAAAGATGGTACTTTTTATTCAATGTAGTGGGCCCACAAGGGGAATATTTTTGCATAGGCTCCCGGTACAAAAAGTAAAAATAACACAACCATTAAACTGGTGGTTCCTATATTCATCCTGACAGGATTGAAAACATACCAGTTGAAAATGATCTGAGGTAATAATAAAAAAACAAAGAAATTGATCTGTGGTGAAAGAAGTCTTTCTACACTTGTCAAAGAATCTTTCTTCTTCCATTGAAAACACAACTTTGGAAGCAATGTAATATGTTTATACCCATCTCTCCCAGCAGCAGCCAGGATTCCAGCATTGTCATCATACTCCATGCAAAGAATAGCACTTGCACAACGACCAACTGTCGCAACACAAGTGTCCGCCCTCACATCCCACATCTTCACAGTTCCATCATGGGAGGCTGTGAGGACTCGTTCACCTGATAGCATGCACACAGAATTAACCTGCAAATACAAAATGTTACAGATTCATTTATTCTTTCTGATATATATCTTCCACTTTCATTATTCCCAGTAGAACCAACTAAACTAAAGAGACAAAACATGATAAAGGAAGAAGGATAGATTGGCAATATGAAATAAGAAGAATGGACGCGTAAATACAGTAGATAACACACACTACCAGGAAAAATCTGAGTGATAAAGCTGTGATGCTTGGGATAAATAGTGAGAGGTAGGAACTTATATTACAGAGATAAGAGGAAAAAACCAACAAAAATCTTCATGAGTACAACACCTGTGCATCATGGCCTTTTAGCTCTTCCAAAAGCTGATAGGTTTGCTTATCCCACACAATGACAGAGTTATCATCAGCTCCAGAAACAATCTTTCCTCTGTCAGAACTTATGGCACGTACAGTTCTACAAGCAAGATGAAATCACTGAATGAGAAATCAGCATTGAATACAACAATTAGATGTAAGAAGATATTGAGTCATATAAATCCATGAAAAAGGGGAAGGGAGAGAGAGGACCCTGAGTGTCCTTTAAGGGTAGCCCTCAGTTCAGAACCCCGAAGACTAGGATCCCAGATTTTGACCTGCAAGAATGTAAAAGAAACAAAAACTTGTTATCCCATAAAAAAACTTTGTATTTCTTCTTTCCTAAATGAAAATATGGAATGTAGTCATTCATATTAAATTCAAGTGTTACTTATATCTAGTAGTCTAAAGAACATCAGAGTGAAATTAGTGCTGCACATGAATTGCTCCCAAAAGAGTACCCAATTATAATGTACATCCATAGAGGATTATATTCATTTTAGTCAGAGTCTGTTTTTTGAATATGCATCAAGGTTTTTAATTACATAACAAACTCATAGGCATAAATTAAAATTTGTAAAATCAGATCAAAGATTACAACACGGAATGAAAAAAGTTAACCCACCAAACAGTCAGTACTCCCACTAATAAAGAATCCTGCATCTTCACGGTCTCCTACCAGATCCCATACTTCCCTTTTAGTAACACAATGTAGTGCAGAAACAGCACCATTGTGGCCCCTAAGCACACGGATACTTGTTTGAACTTTTTTTTGAGCAGCAGAAGATAGGTCTTGTCTTCGAGCAGTTCCATTCTCTGCAAGTGCATTAAGAGTACATGTTACATGAGAACTAAAAGGCGGACTTTTCATTTACCAACAGCCACAAGTCCATACCAGAAGCACCACCCTCAGATGTCCATCTCTGAACACGATCAAATGAATTCACTCGTGAAGCTGTGTCTCTGCTGAACATGCTCTGGACCCAGCTCCTTCCAACACCAGAAGCCACACTAGGTGCTTGACCCTCATCTAAATTATCTTTAGTTCGGGGAGAGTGCAACCCTTGAGATGAGGATTGCACTTTAACAGATGATATTCCCCAATAACCAACTCGCACTTGCTGAATGTGTGACAAGAACCCTCTAAGTCTGATCTGAACAGTCAGAGAAGCAGCAAAGTAGAAACAAAGCTTAAAACTATGTGCAATATCTAGCATCTAGAACAAAACAAAGCCACCATAATTCAGCGATTTCATCAGAGTTTCATTACATTGAAGTGATTCCTAAAAGAGGAATTGATGAGTCAAAATAAAAGATTTCATGTAAATAAGATGACTTGATAATGTTCAACTAGATATAGCAAAATCCAAAGTTTCTTACAAATGTATTTTGAAAAAATTTATCACACTGGAATACCCTGAAAATATCAAACCAGTATTTAACTTACAAATTGTTTATATCCAACTTTCTGTTTCTCTGCTATGGTCTCAATCATGTACCAGGCGTCCATATCAGGAAGTCCCAGGCCAGCCTTCAAGATAAACATTAAAAGTTCAGTTGGATAATATAGAAAAACAATATCCATAATTTAGTTGGTGTGCTAAGAAACAAAGGAGGCATTAATTTTTTAGGCATTACCATGTGGGATGCCACCACAATTAGCTGGGTTGACACCTGGGTAGCATAATTGACGGCACTAATGAAAAGGAAAAATAACACCAATAAGTATTGTATTCATGAAACTTTCACAATTCCAAATTGAACGTGCATGTATATCCAATCCATTCAAATGTTAAATTATATAAGCATTGTCAAAGAAAAATAACTACATAAATTGGAAACCTTCTGCTTAATAATGTGATGTTTATGTACTATGTATATTACCTGATTGAAGATCGGTCCATGAGATAATCAAAATAACCTTCCCAGAACCTGCAAGAAATTATGTCAAAGCATTCTAATACTCTACAAGTTAAAAATCAATTCATTTTAAAATCAAATATCTGAATAAATTCAGGTAAATGAAAAGTGTGCAATATTCATTGGCAACCCAATAAAAATGATTCTTTTATATTTTAGGATTAATTTCCAATAAAGACCTGAACTTTTAGGACATTCCCGAACTTTGATATTTTACAAAGTATTCTAATACAAACTTTTTTCATTGATGAAAAAATACCCGAACTTTGATATTTTACCATGTTTAGCCCACCATTTCATTTTTCAATGGTTTTTCTGATGTTGAAACATACAGTTTGCTTACAATACATGGTGAGTGATGCTAGCATGGCTTCTTTTTATTCATACTATAGCAGGCCCAATATTTTTCTCATTTTACTCAAACAAAATATCAGAAATCAGAGGGCCCTCCCTCAAATTGGTGCTTTTCTTTTAGAAAAAAAACATAAAAAATAATGTTATTTTGGAATTCCACACAAGCTTATTTGCCAGAAAATGTGACATTGAGCCAAAACCGATACAACGACCAAAATTCATGTACTTGAGCTAATGAAAAAGGTATGGACCAAAATTGGGAATGACCCCAAAGTTCGATCTTTTCTGAGAATTATGCCTATATTTTATTAGAAATGGGAAAAAATAAATCTTCCTTAATTGCTAAAGGATTAACTAATAAGCTTATTTTCTCAAATAGTTGACAGTTTATATAAAATACTAATTGTTGAGGCAATATACTATAGAGAAACAGTAAATTATGACGATTCATGAGTTGCAACAATATTCATTTAACATATCAAAGCCCCACTTAATATATATACATTTATTAGATTTTATGTTGAGAATAAATACGGACATGTAATTAAGACCAACTACTTAGCAATCTCCCTGAAAGATAAACTGAAAAAAAAATAAAATGGCTAAAGGTCACGTATCTAGGATCATGAATGGAAACTTACCTCAACTCCTCCCATATTGACAAAGATATAAGATGACGTTGGATGTAGTCAGGAACATTGTTAGCATCCTTCTTAAACATTTCAGCAGAAACTTCAAGGGCATCCCTGATTGTCGATACATCATTTCGAGAGGTTGCACGGCTGATAGCTGTTTTTAACTGATTTACCAATTCATAAAAGAAAATAGTAATTGAATCTTCAGTAAACAAAAATGTGTTTAAGAAAAACATGACACTCAAAGACCAATTCATATAAACACAAATCAGAACAGGGAAAAAACAAGAGGTCACATGTGAGAATATGAAGAAATGTAACCAGCTTTCTTGAGTGAATTAACAGTAACAAAATTTTCAAACGCTTAAAAATCATATTGAATATTTGAAAGTGTATTCAGATATGTAAAACATTATTTCTCAATAGGATTCACATGTCACAGTTAAAATTACGATTAATTAAACACGTTACTAGAACACTATATTCACACACCAGCTCTTTAACAGCAATAAACTGTTCGTCGGTCAATTGACCTTGCCATCCCTGAAATCAAAATGTAGAGCAGAAGTCAGCAAAATTGCATAAATGATATATCTATTCAGAATTAGTTCAGCCCAACATACAGAATTGCTGTGCTCTCTTATGCATTCAACAAATCCGCTACCACCAATGCCCTCAGCATCAGATTCAATCAAAGCTGAAAATGGAAAATTTGGAAGTATTATTCAGAGGAACTCTTGACCTAATCAAGTAGTAGTCAAGAAAAAAAGGACTGTCAAACAAATCTTGGCAAAGCTTACCAAGGATGGTTCCGTATTCAAAAGATGAAAGAGGATCATCAGTTGCTCCAAGTTTAAGTAATCGCAACCATAGACCCTGCTCATACAAAAATACTATGTAATTAAGACATCAGAAGACAAGAAAGCAACTGTGAAACAATCAAAAGTTTCAAAGAAGAGTCATATGTACATATAGAAATGCCCGACAATAGGAAAAAAAAAAAAAGCATGTTGCAGGATTCATAAGATCTCTTGGTATCAGTAGATGATAGTTTTCTCACCTGAAGCTTAACTTTAATATCCAATACCATGCGCACCCTCTCATCCTACAACAGATTGATTTGAGTACATTCAGCGTTCCAAACATTCCAGAATATTGTTATAATATTCAATATGCCGTAAAAAAACTTACAGCCCTCTCGTTTGATGTCTTAGTATCCTCAACCAACACGGCAGGTGAGCTGGTTAAGAAAGAACTTTATAAGTTTGCTCAGGATAAAATAAAAACAATTTAAATTTTATTTTTAACTTTAAAGAAAATGCATACCCAGAGCCGTACTTGGCTGTGTCAAAGCTTCTACTCGCAGCCTCAAGAATCTGCCTCCTCCTATCCTCTTGTTCTTCAGTTCGGGTATTTGAAGGAAATCTATCATAAGTGTACTTGGCACCGGATCCTGCAATTCAAAGAGCATCAGCAAAGTCCCACCAAAGTGTAGCAGACAATTGGATGATAGCATAATTAATATGGTTGATTTGACAAATATTATGCACCTGATGTTCCACCATCAGAATCTGATATTGTTACGATCTCAGGCTCAGCCAATGATGAAGGAAGAATTGAAGTAGGACTTTGGCCCCTCCCAATAGCATCTTGTAATCTGTCAAGTAGATTCACCCCATTTTCATCAGAACCTAGACCTCTCTCCAAGTAGTCCATGAAACCCAGAGACTCCAGGAACTGTGTTATCTGTTTCAATTTAAAAAAAAGTTGAAAGAAAGAAATCCATAAGTTAAAGCTTTGCACAAAAGGCAACCAATTAAAGGTATAGAAAGGAGGACTTAATAACAAGCAACTTAACAGACGATAAGCAGAAGCAAGCTAAATAACATGGCCAAGGATTACCATAGGCCCGGGTGGTTCATTAGTAGAGCGCTGCCGTTTCTTGAGAAAAGCTTGATTATTGAAGACATGAGTGGCAGAATTTTCCTGAAAATTGTTTATCATTCATAATGAGAATCTATTATACAATGGGATGAGAAATAAATTAAAGGATCAGAGAGCATAAAGTGTCTTACAACAAAATTGCGGTAGCCACCTAGCAAGGATGCAAAGAACTTCAGGAAAGTCATCCTGCAAATCAATCGACAGAGGATATATATTATATATCCTTTTGCGTACCAAAAAAAATTCTTTTGGACTGCACATCCAATGAATTAGAAGAAGGCGCCCAGAGAAAATTAGACATCTTAAAGATCTGGTCAAATACTAAGAAGATGCAAAGCCCGTCATATGATACTTCCTGTACTTTAGAACTAAGATAGAGCATATATTATTGAAAAGGGTTTGTGTCATGTCCTATTTTATTACTATCCTACAAGAAAAACAATAGTACTGGAACTATTAGCTCTCCTATCAATTAGCAACTTAACAGTGATTGAGTCGAGACAAGACCAGCTAACTCAAACCAGCAAAATAGACAATGAAATGAACCACAGCTCTATGGCCATCTTCATGGATACTTGTGATGCTTTCACAAGAACAAAAACCACAGCAATCGGAGTTTGTCCCACATACATGACAAACATCCCTTGGTTAAAACTAGCAATCAAGAAGTCTTTATTTATTAGAAAAAGGCATCTCCAATGAAAAATATTAATTCAGAATGGCAAATGGAGTCTTCTAGAATATCAAAAGAGAGAGCAGTAAATATAATATATCAAAAAATATAAAAAGGTCAAGGAAACACTAGCAAGGGGAAACCTCCAACCCATACAAGATGACCTCAGAAATATACAATGAGAAGGAAAATTACTCAAAGCAACTGCATCTAGAACCAAGTTTCACCTGAGTTGAAGATCATGGCCTTCTCTCCATGGCTTATTGCCAGTTCTAGAAAATTGCTCATAGGAAACACCAAAATCAGCCTTCATAAGATCTATTCCCACCACATTAGGATGCAACAATTTGGTGATTTCATCTCGCAAAGAACTTAATTCAGGCTCAGGAATGGGAGGTATCTCCTCCGATGTAGTGATGCGGTTATACTCAAGATCAACAACAACTACCTGAAAGATTTTGAACGGAAAACAAGAAAGAAATAAAAAAAACTGTGAATTAAATCTGACTCCACACTGCACATCTTGACATGGGGAAGAATAACCTAGGAGTATAAATAATTCAACAGAAAATAATAATAATAGTAATCCTTTCACACAGGTCAGTCCTCTCATTATTTCAACCATGCTTTCCTTTCCAAAAAATGATAGCATTCCATCTTCCACTATTTTAGACATGCTGTGTGAGGTTCACCAATGATCAAAGAAAAGCAAGCTACTTTTGCAGTGCTCACAAAGGGAATGATAAAGTACTTCAATGCTATTGAAAATAGTAGTGTGGCATTGATGATAAAGTAGAGACAACCCAAGCAAATTAAATATTGAGAACAAGAACTTACACCATCCATAACTAGAGTGGATGTGTCAACACCTGAATGCAGACCCATCATATATGGTGTAGGAGCATCTATATAGTCTACTCCACTGAAAAATAGCAATGGAATGTAGACATGCTTCAGCAGAAGAAAGATACAAAGATCAGATGGCAGCTATTCAAGAAAGCACATAAAAACAGCAAATTAGTAGCCCTGATATCTACTCCACACACATTCTCAGAATAAAAACATGTACAAAAAAACGTGCAAACATAGAATGCTAAACTCACCTGCCATCTGAAAGGATAAATCAAATGGCATATGGCTTCTGACACAAGAGTTAAAAGAGAATACCTGCACAAAAAATTAATCATGGACTTCAAATAGTATTACTTGAGAATGATGATAAATGAACTCAACATCATAGGTGATAGATAACAGGTAGCTAAGCATGCTACTTGATGAGTATGACCAATGAAAGGTATGCACCACAACAGTTTCTGGGTTGAAATTTCAAAGGAAAGAAATATTCAGAAGAGAATAGGATATTTATCATAAGCAATGCTATGAATTCCCCTATGACAATATTGCAATAGTATAGAACAAAAGAATATTATCATCATATAAAGCTTATCTGTTAGATGTATTCTCCAGAACCTCAACAGGGCAATCAAGCCATGCAAATATTTTTAGCATCATTAGTGATTGAAGCTCAATTCAACCTAGTAATTGATGGCATGCTGTAATAAGCATAGCATCAATGAGAAACATCCTTCTGACAAAGGCAGATACATACTTGTTTGACCGGAGCAAAATCCGTCTTTCAAGCAGCACGGCAGTAAATAGCTTAATTAAATTATCAACATCCAAGCACTGGACAAGAGGTTGGAATGAAATCTGCAGTGATTTCACCAAATTCATAAAAATCAAATAATAATTTCCATTAAAATACCTTTTTATATTTTAGCAGAATAAGAGAATTAACTGCAGAGGAATTCCTTACATCAGCATGAGGAAGCCCATCTTTTGGTGGAGCCTCCACTGTGAGTAATGAATTCTCAATGGCAAACAATACCCGATCTTTTCCAGGAGTAGGCAAAGGAACATTGGACACAGTGGCAGCTATTACATCCCATAATGGTTTGCTGGAAGTTGCAGTGCATTGTTAGATCAAATAAACAACAATATTTCAACAGCTCAATCGTGGCCAGTTACATAAGCTAATTTAAGAATAAATAAAAATTTAATTGGTGTATGTATATGCCGGATGGCGTGGAGTCCATGTATTTACCAGTGGATGCATAAATACATGTTTATCCACTTAAAAAATGGTTTTCTCGTTAATCAAACTAGATTTGTTGCTTGTAGCACAGAACAGAGGTTGTCTTTTGGTATGAACATTTACCTGCTTCCAGTGGAAGAGAAGCAAAGTGCAAATATTTCCTCAAGAGCAGTTCGTAGCACATTAAAGCTGGGAGACCGTGAAACAAGGCATATGCATTTATCAGCAAATGAATTTGCTGGTATATGATAAGCTTCAGCAATATCCTCGCTGACTGGATCCCGAAAAGCAATGCAGCTGACATATATTTTTGATCCATCTCCATCTGGAAGAATCATAAACACAAGAAATAAATAAAATGCTTTCAAAGGATATTTCAGAACTCTTGAAAAATTACATGCACAAATCTAAGGTATTAAATTAAAATGGAAAAGAAAGGGCTCTCAAGCCGCACTAGTAGTTACACTCAATATCAGCTTATGGGCAACATCAATTTGTCCATTCCTGTTACATCGTCATCATGAGAATTCTAAAATAAAATTTCTCTCTGCACTGTACTGGAAGGATAAATGTGAAACCGCCCAACAACATGATTTACTTTTAAACCCATGCAAGAGCACACTCCTTAGGGAATTTGAATTTATGTGAAACTGCAGAACCATATAGCAGTAAAATCTAAATCACCAAAGAAAGCTTTTGAGCAATTAGCTGCAAAAATTAACAGATCAACTTGTGCCCCTCAATCTATAGATCAAAAGCCTATACTTCATTGTATAGAAGGCCACTGGCAAACTCAACCAGGAATTATAATTGCATCAAAATAATAGTTATAAGACAAAATACAGTTTGATTGTGGAAATAAAGTACAACGAGCAAACAGAAGCAGAAGCAATAGAAAAGCGTTAAGCGTACCAGTTAGGACTATAGGGTAACTCCGCGGGAAAGTTGAGGGATCATTGGAATCAAAACCGGATGAATAAAATGCCACCCCGGCTGGCAAAACACACTGAAAACGACGTAGATGTTGATAATTCAATAGAGGTGCCTCAAATCACCAAGGCCAACTTCATGTTGATTCGTCAAATGATGCAATGCATAGATTTAGCAGTTAAGGAACCATCTGAAAAGCTCACCGTGGGGAGTTGAGGAGGTGGAGAGTGTAGCTTGTGATCGGACGGAGGGTACTGATCGAGCAGAGATGGCAAATACATATATTCAGTCCCGTAGAATCCTTTCTCATCGTACAGAGTCCGAATCTCGGGGCCGATCCCGCAAACCACGAAGTACTCGAAAATCCTTGCCATTTCCGAGTGCACTAGCAGCCTTCACGCGGCCCTTCTCCCTTCGAACTTCTTCAGAACAAGAGGGCGAGAGGGGGAATTTGGTGAAATCAGGAGGACATAGATCCGATCTAACCAAGAGGACAACTAAGAAGTCTCGGGGCTCGTCGGAGTTCAGAGTTCCGCAATCTTCCGCCGGTTGACTTAGAGATCTATGGAGCTGACGGTGATCTACAAAGGTGCGTCAATGATCTCCAAGCAATGAAGAGATTTTGGCCGCCGGCTCTCCGTGAACGTTAACGGAGAGATCCTATATCCTCGAGGTATATTTGAGGTATTGTTGAAAAATTGGAAACCTATCAAGGGCATAATCGTCTTTTGATATTGAATCCCCATCTCTCTCTCTCACACACACACACACATTTAGCCGTGCAGGTATTCCAGAAACTGACACCTCTCGGAGGCATTCCCAGAAAGTTTCTTCACAGTTCATATTGGTGGAAGTAACTTCTCATGCTGATAATGGAGAAAACATGAACTGTGTGTAAAATGGCAGTCAGCACATACACCATGCATTTCGGTGACTCACACTTAAACAATGCATTCCTTCTATTAATCCAAGCTTCCCATCTCTACTTTCTGTTCGCGTCAATAGACTGGTAGCAGAGCCGGAGAAAGGCCGACCATGGCTTCCTCCTCCCATTCACCAAGCCCTACCATCTTCTTCTTCTTCTCACTCCAATTTCTGATGGTTACACTTACATTCTTCCAGATCGCGCTGGCTCAGGCTCATGCTCCGGCAGCAGCTTCATGCCAGCCCCAGATATTGTCACTCCTTCCCTGTGCACCCTTTGTCCAAGGGATGGACCAATCACCCACAGAATCTTGCTGCAACATCCTCAACCAGATAGACAGGCAGCAGCCTGGCTGCATCTGCCTCCTCCTCCGGAGCTCGAACTTCAATTCCCTTCCTATTAACAGTACATTGGCCCTTCAACTACCTCAGCTCTGCCATCTTCAAGTCCATGCGTCTGATTGTTCAGGTAGCTGCATCTCTTCCTCTCTCACTCTCACTCTCACTCTCACTCTGTACTTTACCTATCAAACAAGCATCTTCATAAATAATCTCATCTCAATGTAGGAGTTCCTTCACCTCCCACTTTGCCTTCCGAGAGAGCCCCAAATTCAACAGCTACCCAGGTTTCTTTCGGGGCAAGGAACGAATCCTCTATTGCATGTAAGCAGTAATAGCATCCTTATCTCCATCCCATCGTTCATTGATTTAAACAATCATAAGGTGAAAAACAAATAAGATAGTTGATTAACCTTACTGTCATTGTGGACTTGTATTTTGATTTATCGGGTCTAACCCCATCTCTATCTCCCCCACTATTTCAGCTTCTCCACAGAATCAAGTGGCACCGGGACCCAGCACAGGGAGTACCAGTAACAAGGGCAACAAGCTATCGGCCTCTGTAGGAATCATTGTGACTGCATTACTGATGGCAGGTCCATCTATCTGAGCTAGAACTTTGAATAGTTTTTCTTTGCTAGATAAGATAGAGCGTATGTATTGTATTGAACAGTAGCTTCTCTCTTTCATAGAGTAATTTTTGCATTTTCAACCTGCTCAGTGGGCGCCCTCTATTTACATTGGTAGAAGAAAATATATCATGAAGTTCATCAGAGGCCTATGTAGTTTATAAGCTGATACTGGACAACTCGCATCAGTTTATGAGAGATTGATCACAACCTAAACTCACTTCAGAGCAATAAAAGTGAATCCCAGAGGAATGATGCCACATAACGGACAAACCTTCTTCTATCACTACATCCGATCTCCACCTGAAGCTTCCCCGGCTAGTCGGCTAGTCGCCCCCGGAGCTACCTTCCGGGGATGCATTCAGGTCGGGGAGCACCCCAGCTCTCTCCCTCCTGGGCTCCTTTTCCGGAGCCGCCTTCAACGAGGGGTCCACCGCCGGTAGCTCGGCTCCTGTCTCCAGGACGGTCCTCCACGAGGACAGGCCCCTCTTCCTGCTTTCTCCTCCTCTGGACCTCTCGAAGTACTTGACGGCGCCGCGCATCCGGCGGATGGTCGCGAAGAACTCCTCCACGAGCTCATCGTCATCAGACTCCCTCGCCTTCTTCGTCAGTCTCAGGCCCTCCGCGTCGGCGGCCGGAGCTCTCCTCTTGGTGGCCTTCTCCACCTTTTCCATGGGCTAGGCCCTTTCGACCAGAATGAGAGATGGTAGAGAGAGGGAGAGAGGACGGAACGGAAGCTAGAAAGAAGAATAATATGGCTGGTTTCACAATGGAAAAACATAGGCCATCGTCATCGAGCCTTAATTGACGAGACAGCGAATACGAAATAGTCAAGTTTAAAGATCTGAGCAAGCCATGGACGACAGTCGTCTCCTTGTCAGATTACTTTTCCGATTGGTGCGAAATTCAAAAGAATCCGACAGGCTATTTCATTGTGGCCGCTACTATGAAAACTACTCGATGATGGACCATGGAGGACCTGACAGGTTTGTTCATTTCACGGTGGGTCTCCATCGTCATTTTTAGAATTTATTATTTTTCCGCATAAAATAAGTTCACCCAAAACGTTCCACTCCATGACATGTATGTTCCCTCGCCGGAATGTGTCATCTTCTCTATCGACTCGCCGGAGCAAACGGCAAACGTCGATTGTATGACGTCACGATCCCTTCGTAAGCATACGAGCTAATGAAACTTCATTGATGCGTGGCCAATGGGTTCACCTAGTCGGTCAATATAGGACGGAACCAGATTTTTTTTTCCTGGTTTGCATTGGTGACAACAGTTTTTGTGTAGGTTGTCTTGTCGTTCCTTCCTTAGATAGGTGAGATATTGACGGATATGGTCGTTCATATTTTATATTGCCTAGGCGTCCATGTTGAATTTGGCAATAACATTTGATTTTTCAAAGAAGATGGTGGCTGGATTCTAAAATTTCCTCGCGATGGCTTGACTTATCGTGAGATTATAATTTTTTAATATAAAATTATAAATTTTTTTTAATATAGGGTTAGTGTAAATTTATAAAATTATAATGTTAAATTATTTATAAATTATAATTTTTAAATATAAATGAGTACAATCCTTTATAATTAAATATTAAATTTTTTAATAGTACAATTGCATTATTATTAAATAATAACTTAAATTCAACTTATAATTTGTGCTCGAGTATTAAATAAAAATAATAAACTCGAGAATATTATTATTTCTATTAAAATATTAAAAGAATAATATTAATATTGTAGAGAGTTGTTGGGTTAAATTATAAATATTTTAATAATATAATTTTATATTAAATAAAATATATAAGTTTTTAGTTTATAACCTTATAAATATTATATTAATTATAATTAATATCTTTTAAATAGATATGAACAAATGGTGGTGAATATTTCAATATAAGTGTTTATAACCTTCAACATAGGCATGCCATCTAGATATCTAGTTGAGAGGAGAAAACGTGGTCAAGGTTTCGATTGATTGTGGAAGGGGAACAAATGTTTCTTTTGAGGAGTGGAAATGTGCCTAAATCAAACCTTACTTTAAATATTTACTCCCAATGGATCTCTTCCGGCAGGTCAACGAAACTATCTCTTCCGGCCGGCCGGTCAACGAAACTAGGGTTGTCAAAGGCCGCAATCATAGGGTTGAATTCCACAAAATTTCCCATAAACTAGGCTAAAACGCCCGTGGAAGAAGGAAAATGAGTTGAATTAGACCTCTAAACACTTGCAACGCTCTGCAATACACACTTTTCATTCTTGGGTGGACTAGATGAAATGGGGCAGGAAGAACAACACAACTCAAGCAGCACTAAGAAGACCAAGCAACCCATGATCCTAAATCATGTCCTTATTATCGCCTTCTTCGTCGTAGGCTTCTCCTTCGGAATCACAGTAGCAATCTGCATCAAAACCTCCTGGTTTGGCACTAACCTGATCGACGGCTTCAGTAGGGCTCCTCCAGTTCAGTCAGTCCTGTTGGAGGCTGCAGCACCTTCGCCGGCTGGTCAAGCACTAAAGCGGCACGACATGGACGACGAGGAGCTATTCTGGCGAGCTACGATGGTCCCGAGGATTAGGAGGTTTCCGTTCAAACGGGTCCCCAAGGTGGCCTTCTTGTTCTTGGCAAAAGGGCCATTGCCTTTGGGTCCACTGTGGGAGCTCTTCTTCAGAGGCCATGGAGGGCTCTACAGCATTTATGTCCACTCTCATCCTTCATACAATGAGACATTTCGGGAGGACTCCGTTTTCCATGCGAGAAGAATTCCAAGCAAGGTAGCAAAAAGAGCTTGCCTCGATCATCATTTACTATATATACAGATCTGACATGTGGCCGTTTAATTTATTGCAGCCGGTGGAGTGGGGCAGAGCGAGCATGATGGACGCCGAGCGTCGCCTCCTCGCGAACGCCCTGCTCGACTTCTCCAACGAGCGGTTCGTTCTGCTATCCGAGGCCTGCATCCCTCTCTTCAACTTCTCGACAATATATAAATACTTGATCGGTTCCAATGAGAGCTTCCTTCACCTCTTTGATGACCCGGGCCGTGATGGGCGAGGCCGGTACAACCGCCGGATGTTTCCAGCTATCGACGTCACCGGCTGGCGGAAAGGGTCCCAGTGGTTTGAGGTGAGCCGGGACATGGCGGTGGATATAGTCTCCGACGAAAAGTACTACTGGGTTTTCCGGGAGTTCTGCGCCAAGGAGAACCGGCCTCCGTGTTACCTCGACGAGCATTACATACCGACGCTGGTGTATGCAGTCTCTCCAGGCCGGAACTCAAACCGGACGGTGACGTGGGTCGACTGGTCCAAGCGGGGTCCGCATCCCGGAAAGTTCAGGAGGCGGGAAGTGAGCTTGGAGTTCATAGATCATATTAGGTATGGGGCGGCGAATTGCACTCACAACGGTAACCCAACCTCCATGTGCTTCCTTTTTGCCAGAAAGTTCATGCCAGACAGTCTCCAACCTCTCATGCAGATAGCGCCAACATATTTAGGTGTTAATCCTTAGCAAATTCAGCTGTGATTAAAAACTATAAGGATCGGTCGAGTTTAAAATTAAATATATACGTTTAGAATATTATACTAAATAAAATAAAATAAATAAGTGTTAAAATGTTGAAAATTACATAAATGTTATTATGACCCATTGTTGTTCCATGAGCCAATTGGTTTCTTGGTAACATGATATGGAGGATAGTGTAATCTTTGATATCATGATCCGTATGACATATATCCCATCATGGAAGGCCCATCTCTTGCCCAGCCTTATTACCAAAGAAAATAGCATAGGCACACCTTGAATGGTTCAAATAGGAAAGTAATATGGTAAGTCCTTTGCCTCTTGGCATTGACTAACACCAGTGCCCCCATCCCACTTTCCAATAAAAAAATTGCTCAAGTGGTACAAGTTGAAGTGGGCATCCTAGCAAGACCCACCACTACCACTCCCACTATACTCCATATTCTCTCAACGAATACAACATTTTCAAGGAAAAAGAAGCCAGGAATCCCATTGAATTTAGACACGTCACGTCAAGATCCATTAACTAATTGAATGATTTGCATACTTGCAATTTAAAAATGCCCTTAAAATTAAGATATTTGATATTCAAGTTGAATTTGAAGCGGCCGAACCCATGAAATTTGAGGAATAAAATAAAAGAATGCCCGGCTATGGGATGATTCATCTTCCACCAAATCCTGCAAATTCCTCTTTCCTTTTGATTCTGCCATTCCAATCAACAAAGCCATCCATGCCCATCGCAACCAAAAACAAATAAAGGAATACTATTACGTACAAGGGAGCTACTGATGCACTAGTAACACTAACACTGCCCCCCACTCACTGATATTCTCTGTGCGAGAGCTTTCTTGGAATCTCCGGCGGTTGACTTGATTATGAGGACTCGAGGACGAAGGCTGGCTTGGAATCTCCGGCGGCGGCCCCGGATAGGGAGTGGTTGTGCTCGCCCTCGTAGGTGACGATGAGCATGGAGGGATCGTCCACGGCCCGCTCCACGTGCTTCCTGGCTGGGCAGCTTCTCATGCTGCTGCACTTGTAATATCCCCTGAACAAACAAAATAATAAAATAAATATATAATTTACTCATCCGGATACAGTTAGCATACATTTTTCTGGAAATGGTAAGTCCCTTTTTTTGGGCATGATTAGCCTGCGGAGTCAACGTCTGGCTTAAATATGGTTTGATTACATGACACATTAATTTATGCATTGAATCCATTTCATTTACTCGTATGAATGCAGATTTTGGCTTGGTCAATCCTTTTATCATCTGATTTATCAGCAATTTAGCAGGAAAATGGCATAAAGAATCGTCAGTCAACCTGGGATGAGGAGAGCCCTTGATGGGTTTCTGGCCGTACTTCCGCCAGGAGTAATCGTCCGGCGGAATGTCCGCCATTTTCGAGCTGATGGCAGGCACCCTTACCACTCTCTTGGACCTCGATTTTCTGTAAATTTGCCGTTAAAAAATATATATACTCAGATAGAACCCAAATTTGTTATACTAAATTATGAAACGATCGCATAAAAGGGTATTTTTTTTCCTAGGAGCCGGACCTTTTCTTAGAGCAGTGGCAACGGCCGCCGCACTTGAGGGCCCCTTCGTCCACGGAGCTACACTTCCTCTTCATCGTGGAGTATGAGGAGGACATGGACATGGGCTGCTTGTGGTGGGTGATCTGAAACCCAGAGGAGAGGGACATCTGTACGCTGTCGTTCTCCCCTGCCGTCAGCGACGAGAGGAAGGAAGAGTTCGCCGCCGAATTCAAAACATACTGCGCCTGCCCAAAGCTGATGGTTGCATTCTCCAGGCCAGAAACAGACTCCTTTTTCTCCGCTACGAGCGGCTCGTTTTTCGGCGCCAAGAGTTTCTGGCTATGGGGAAGGGGAGGCAGCCTTTGGATCGGAGCAGGACAGTACACCTTGAAGGCAGAGCCGCCTGGCCGCGCCGCCTCCCCGACCAAGGCAGGGCCCTGTTCCGTCTGTTTCACCGGTGCAGGAGCCCTCCTGAACCGGGCGTGGCCGGTCCTGGACCTATCGAGCAGGGAAATAACCCTTCGGAACTTGTTGACGGCGGCATCGGTGGCCGCCTCGATGTCGGAGCACTCCGGCCTCGGGGCGGAGGAAAAGGGAGACTCGCCCTTCCACGGCTGAGCGAGTAGCTTGATCAGGTTCTCCACGCTCTTTATTCCGGCGGAGGCCGCTTCCCTCAGCCCGAATGCGTCGCTCCTGCAGTCCATCACCATCTTCACAGCCACAACATCACACACACTCTCTCCAAAGCTCTCCGTCTGTGATTAAAAAAGGCCGTAAGTCCACAGAAAAAAACGGTAACAAGAAAAGCAAGAGATGTAGAGAGAGAGAGAGGGGAAGAAGAAAAGAAGACGATTCGAGTCAAATTCACGAAAGGGGATCCAAATTACAGATATGTCGTTTCTGGGATGCTTGCGGTCAAAGGAAATAGCCTATGATAAGGTGACACGTGGAAGAAGATGTCAAGTCATACAATTGACTGATGCTGCAAAGAGAGGAGGACGCATAGGAGACCGTGAAAAGAGAAGGGAGAGGGAGAGGAATGGGTCAAAGGTCAAAAGAGCCGAGGAAGAAGAATAAGAGACCGAGAGAGAGAGGATTTTCTATGTGACCCATACTATACCATAATAAAATAAATAGTTGGACCGACTGACCACTCAGCAAGGCTGGTTGTGGGTGTTGGTGGGCTGTTGCTTTATTCTTTTTTCTTTTATTAGCTTTAATTGCAAGAGTCCAAAGTGCAGTGTCCGTTTTCACCGGACACCCCAAGCTGCGTCAAAGCCTATACACACCCGCAAAGTCACATGGGATTGGCAATGGGATCCCTTAGGTTAGGTTAGGCCTTCTTCTCTCACTACTCACGAGTCACATCTTATTCCTTCTCTGCTTACAACAATGATGTAAACTCTCATGACCCACCCAGATCAGATCACGGGTGAGTATGTTGAATCAATAGTTTAATCACAGGAAACAAAATAATTGCACTTATCTTAGTCTAATGCTTAATCTTCACCATCAACTCCCAAGCCCTGATTGTCGCCATTTAAGTATGGGCGTTGATGCTAGCAAAAGAAAGTCGGCAAGCAACTTCGTTTGCAAGTATTTCCGTATTCCCATTCGCATACTTAATTAGATAATGGTGGAGAGAGGGGCCCCAAGGAGAATTTTGCTAGGTGGGTGGAATGGAAGATGGGTATCTTTTTTTTTTTTTTTTTGTGGGGACAGAACTTCATCGGTTTTGCCCATTTTCCGTCGGATGTTGGAGAGTATTTGCAATAAGTTAATTGATTGGTAGCAAGAAAAGGCCGAGGAGGGGGGAATATGAGAGGAGAGAGGGGACGAAGATCCAGTTTTGCTGGATGGATATAAGAAGAAGCGGCCCGAGGTCCAGTTCTCCAAACATCCATGTGGGTTCAGAGCTTTCTGTTCTGGGTCAACATCCAAACACAGTAGTGGGTCTTCAAATCTCTCTGTGGATCACTATTACTGATCGCCACGCCAACGCCAACGCCATGTATGATACTTAGACCTTCCGGCCGGTGATGAATGGTGCAGATGCTACCTACTCCGGGGCACTTCCTGATCACATGCCATTGTCGCTTGACTTGTTGATCGCCCAACATCAAAATGGTTGCACATCTCTGTCTGTCATCACATGCCACTGCACCTTCCAATTCGTGCAATTTTGAACGAGCTCTACACCCCTCACTCACGTTCTATCCTAATGGGCAAGAGAACACTGAAGAGGTCAACACGTGGGCGCCGCCGAGCGTCCCTTCAACTTTTCTCATCAGCCAATCACGGTTGTCCACGTCTCGCTCGCCTCATTTATTACAAAAAATACAAAATTATTTATTGATTATTTAAAGTTGCACTTTTTTAATGAGAAAATGTGCCAACATTTTAATTTTTTTAGCATTAATATTTATTTATATGGGAATAAATAAAGAAAAATGTTTTTTGAGCCCACAATAATTGGCCTTGTTTTTATATTAATAAATTATCTTCTCTTTCTTGGGGAAGAAAAAAGTCTCTTCTATTTAATTTCAATGCCACCACGCTCATCCCACAGATCCATCCCTGACCTCTGAGAGATAAACATGGGGCTGTACAAATCCGTCGCGCTACTGCTGACACTCCTGGCCGTGTCCTCCGCCCTCGATCAGTCCATAATCAGCTACGACCGGTCCCACGGCCAGCGGTCCGAGGCAGAGGTTAGGGCGATATACGACTCGTGGCTCGCGAGGCACGGGAAGGCCTACAACGCCCTCGGCGAGAAGGACAGGCGGTTCGAGATATTCAAGGATAACCTCAGGTTCATCGACGAGCACAACGCGCTGAATCTGACCTACCGCCTTGGGCTGAACCGGTTCGCAGACCTCACCAACGACGAGTACCGGTCCACGTACCTAGGGGCGAAGAGGGGCGATACGAGGAAGAGATTGCACGGGAAGCGAGTGAACGATCGGTACGCGCCTAAGGTAGGGGATGAGCTGCCGGCGGCCGTTGACTGGAGGAAGGATGGCGCTGTCGCTGAGGTCAAAGATCAGGGAAATTGCGGTACGCATTCCCTCTTTCCCGAACTAAAAGTTTTCAAGAGCACATGCTATGCATCTTTTAATTTTTTTTCCGTGAATCTCGTAGAATTTCTTTTTAATCATTAATTAACAGTATCTGATTCACTATTAAGAGCGTAATTCACGGAATTGGAAGAAGATTATGACAACGGTTTAGTATGTTGAGATTCTTGTGCGGAGGTTTTTCCCGCTGATTGAGATAATTTTCGATCGAAATTTTTAAAAATTTGGCTTGACCTACTAATTATGCAGTGGAAAGATTGTCGATTTAGGTAGGGGTGGCTCGAGTTTTAGGCATTGAAATTTGTGGGCACCATTGGAATACGGTAGCCTTGGAAAGGTCACCAGCCGTCTATAGACTACAAGAGTCGTGCATGAATTTACTACTCTCAATGGCATAACCTGTCCCAAGTTGTCCCTCTAATTGCTCCAATCTTCTAATTTCGTCCAAATACTCCCTCATTATTTCTCTAGTTGTTTTTTTAATTATTTTTTTCTGTTTAGACGCAATACATTTTTACATCTACTGTTGATTTTTATTAACACGATAAATTGGAATCTTTTTCATTTTAGATTTGAATTATTACAATTTGTATTAAATTTAGTAATTTTTCAGTATTAGGAGAATAACATTTCTGAAAACTGTATCATGTGGCAATTATTATGTAAAAGGTCATTCATGAATTGATTGCATTACTGAGAGCAGTGGCCCTTTTCATTTTAGTTGAGCTTCATGGGTCTACAGCAATCAGACATGGACGGTTGCTAGGAATTTTTAGTTTTGGCTTAGTTAGGCGGGTAACCTGGGAACTTCCATTCAGTAGTTGAGCCAACGAATTTGATATTTGATTACCTCTAGTGTTGGAGACAACCTGACTATCGTGATTGCAACACTTCATGAACTGTTGAACGTTCTGGTGTTACCTTGCCAAGTTGGAAATTATATTTCGGTAAAACTCTTCAGAAAAATATACACTATATTCTAAAAACAATGGTCTCATATAGACTTTTGAAATTGCAATATGTCTGTCTTGCATGAACTCATATAGAGTTTAGAAATGCCTGTTGATTCTAGAGGCCATTGCCCAATATACATTGTGTTCCATGGTCAAAACATTTTGGACACTGAAATGTGCTTGGAAGTAACTTTTAATAACATTATAGGTTCTTCTACCTTATTTTCAGAACTAATGAATGCATTCCTCACTAAAAGAACTAATGAATTCATGGAGGCACACTTCAAGATAATTGAGAGTCAGAGACTGTGTCAGTTCATGTTTTATATTATGAAGCAAGTGTCTGCTTATCACTTGTTAATTGCACTGAATTGTATATCCTATGCTTGATTTTCTGATATCCAAGATGAGTTTGATGTCCTTGTAAAAATATGATGCAATATATACTTGGCTAATTGATATTATTCTATGAATTTTTTTAATGAAGGGAGCTGCTGGGCCTTCTCCACAATTGCCGCTGTTGAAGGAGTAAACAAGATTGTGACCGGAGATCTGATCTCACTATCTGAGCAAGAACTGGTCGACTGTGACACCTCCTACAATGAAGGGTGCAATGGTGGTCTCATGGACTATGCCTTCAAGTTCATCATCAACAATGGCGGTATTGATACAGAAGAAGATTACCCTTACAGGGCTGTTGATGGCAGATGCGACCAGTACCGGGTTAGTTTATTGTATGGGATGATTTTTGTCTGTAGGTTACTTCGGAAAATATAGAATCTGAAGAATGGGACCTTTTCTGGTCTATTGTGTTTTTTCAGAAGAATGCAAAGGTTGTCACAATCGATGACTATGAAGATGTTCCAGCAAACGATGAGAAAGCCCTGCAGAAAGCAGTTGCTAATCAGCCCATCAGTGTTGCCATTGAAGCAGGAGGAAGGCAATTCCAGCTATATCAGTCGGTATTATTCTTTTTCTTATTTTTTTTTCTATTTTGGCGCTCGGAAGATATCCTTGAACTATTATTAATTAGATTTTTTATATTATTGGTAGAGAACTGTGATTATGACTTTATATTGTCAGCTGGAAAAGTTAGATTACTGTATCTTCCAAGAATCTGGTAGTTACTAATCAAGCAGAAAAGATAATATCACTGCTGAAGCTGATGGAGTCTCTAGCATAGTACATGTTGATTACATGCTGCCATGATGTTCTACTCGTTTTTCCCCTTGTTCATTTCTTTTTCATTCTTCAGGGTGTCTTCACGGGTACTTGTGGGACAGCATTGGACCATGGGGTTGCAGCTGTTGGGTATGGTACCGACAATGGAGTTGACTATTGGATTGTGAAGAACTCGTGGGGCTCCAGCTGGGGAGAGGATGGTTACATTCGCATGCAGCGGAATGTTGGAGGCACAGCAACTGGCAAGTGTGGGATTGCCATGGAGGCATCTTACCCGATCAAGAAGGGACAAAACCCTCCAAACCCCGGGCCATCTCCTCCATCTCCAATCAAGCCACCGACTGTTTGTGATAACTACTACTCATGCCCGGAGAGCAACACGTGTTGCTGTATATACGAGTATGCGAACTACTGCTTGGCATGGGGATGCTGCCCTCTTGAGTCGGCCACATGCTGTGATGACCACTACAGCTGCTGCCCTCATGACTACCCCATCTGCAATGTCAATGCCGGAACCTGCTCACTGGTAAGAATGGCTCAAAGCACTTCAAGATACAAAAGGTCGAATTTTTTTTGGGTGAAAGGGGTTTATAGAGTCTCCTCTGGTTTCTTTTTTTATGCAACATGAAGCTGGAGGACAACGTAATTATTAGTGCAACCAACCAGCATTATTTTTGCATTTCTTGTTGATAATTTACTCATCCTTAACAGAGCAAGGATAACCCCTTTGGAGTGAAGGCGCTGAAGAGGACACCTGCTAAGTTCCATTGGACATTTGGTAGCAATGAGAAGAAGAGCAGTGGGTGATTGGTGTAAGACGGTGAAGGTTCTGATGTACTACTTCAATGAAGGTTTCTGACTTAGGGTGTCTCAACATCTCTGGTTTACAACGATGCTGACCACTTTGTTATTGGGGACTGCCAAGAAGTAATGAATAACATCAGTTATATTATCTATATCCATCAGACTCCTTCTGTAAATAGTGCTTTGATTTATGAGTCACTTGTTCGACTCTGATGAACTGATTATCCTCAAACTTTCATTGAATTTGCTATGGAACTGGAGTCATCATTAATGAAAATCTTATTATGAATTGTTTTTCAAGTTAGTTTTTCTTGTGTTCTGTATGCTTGGCTGTGTGAACTCTGATGTAGAATTATTCCCTTGTCACTTTCAACTATAAATGTAATGCAAGTCATCTCATCTGAAGCCCCAAGGCAGTGCTTGAGATGTGCTTCAGTCCCGGGTTCTTAACGGTTCACTTGAGGTCAGAACCAGCTTCTTCATTGAGCTTTCAAAAAAAAAATTTAACAATGGCAGGATATTAAGTTGCAGAGGAGAAACCATCAAAGTTAATTTACATATCATCGCTCATCTGGTCTCGGAGGAGCAACTCGATGCCTTCTCCCATGGTGGGTCTCATGTCCTTGTCCACTTCAACACATTGGAGGGCAACCTGAACTAGGACCTCCATCTTCTTCTAATCATAGTTCCCTCTCAGGTTAGGTTCCGCTATCTTCTCCACTCACGAGCAAGACGGCCCCGATATGATCCATTCCTGCATCTTCTGCCGAACCCAAGAGACGAGCCTGACATGCTTCGCGTCACCTTCCTTGAGGGAATGTATACTTGCAGTAGGACTAAGGCCCGCCACAAGCTCCAGCACCACGACCCCGTAGCTGTAAACGTCCACTTTTGACGTGATTGGCAAATTCGAGACCCACTCAGGAGCCATGTAACCCCGGGTCCCTCTTATCCTTGAAAACTCCGGTTCTGTGGTCTTCTCTCGATCCATCAGCTTAGAGAGCCCAAAGTCGGCAACCTTGGGACGGTATTCCGAGTCTAGTAGAATGTTCTGAGGCTTCACATCACATTGCAAAACCCACTCCAAGCACTCCTCGTGCAAGTTAAGCCAGCCCCTTGGCCGTCCCTACTGCAATATCGAATCTTCTCCTCCAGTCAAGCTGTGGGGACGGGACGAGAGATTCTTTGCCAATGAACCGTGTTCCACGTACTCGTAAACCGAGAGCCTGTTGATGAAGATCCAGCTGGGAATAAGTTTTAAGGGCAGATCTTGAATTCCAAAACATTGAGTTATGTTCATGTGGTTAAGCTTTCCGATTATACTCACTTCGGCTAAGAAGTCTGCCTCACCGGTGGTGTCTTCGTTCAATAACTTCACCGCAGCTAAACGACGATCCGGCAAAACACCCTTGTAGACAATCCCTCCGGCTCCCCTCCCAATCTCTTCACTGAAGTTCTTCGTGGCCTTCCGGAGCTCATTATATGTGTACCTTCGAAAACCAGTTGGTGCAAGAGAGTAAACGTGCGATGCTCCAGTAATATCCTGTTGGTTTCTGAAGAATAAGAACCAAACCACAAACACGAGGACAATCTCGATTCCGGCGACTACAATGGCAAACCAAATCTACTAATGAGACCATCTGGCTGTTAAATATATAATGGAGAAACATCAATCAATCAACTGAGGGATCGTTATTACTTGCTCCGGGAAGAGATGAGAACGGAAACTTACCGGCGTCGGTCAAGATAAGGTTCCCATCATCCATCAATGACAGCCTCGAGCCCTTGCTGTTGACCGGGATGTCGCGGTTGGCCATCCATACGGGGGCGCAGATGTCGAAACTAAGACGTCGGAGGGATTCTCCACGGAGAGAAAGGAGCCCCCTGTGAGACTGGGTAAAGCTGCGGAGGCCAGCCGAAGGTATAGCAGGAGGAGAAAAGGAGGCATGGAGGATGACGGCACCACGGCTGCTTGCAGTAAGAGAGAAAGGTCGTAGGATTATAGGAGTCAGCGTCACCATAATTGATCGAATGTCCACTTAGATCTTTTTTGGCATAAGAGGTCTATATAAGCTACAACGTACACGACAAATCTTCTAAATATCTAGAATTCAAAAAAGAAAAGTGCATGCTTCATTCATCCAGTGAGGCTGGTTGGAGATGCAGATAGTTGCGTTGTACTGTCTTTGGGTGCCGCCCGCCCGCCCGCCATGATTAACCATCCAAGACTCCTACTTTTCCTAGTTGTTGACTCCTGTAAATTGATTTTGAAACTGCATTAAATTACTCTTTTTTATAATTATTTTTCCGAGAACGAAAATGATATCTTCATATTCAATCGAGGGGTTGCGTGGTCCTTGCAGGTGGGTCCAGTGGAAGCATCTCATTTTTGGATTGAAAACAGGCCAGCCATCCATCTGGATAGACGGCTGATGGTCCATGTTTTTGACTGGCCAATGGTTTGCCTTTCAATCTGCTGCACTGATATTTGCAATAATAATATGATAAATTGATGAGATTGTCAATTATTATCAACACTTTGTAGGGTTTGTTCAGAAGAAAAAAAATGTGGACCTTTTGAATATACATTCCCAAAGGGAAATTCAAGGAATGAATTCGATAATCCCTTGGGAACATCTTCATACACATAAGAGTATAATGAGTTTGCTTTGGTGGGAGCAACAAAGATCAAAATTAAGTGGGAGAGATAGCTTCAGATTTAGAAACACCCTTAAAAGAAATATATTAATCAGTGCCATGGAACAAAGATGTACTTATGGGAGTTGGCAGGGTAAGGTAGGTTGAATGGTGGAGGATACATGCAGAGATAGCTTTTATCACCAGAAAACTTGACAACTTCTTACTCTTATATGGTCAGCTACTCTGTAAGAATGAAAAGTGGAAGGAAGAACAAAAGGGTTGTGCGAATTTACATGATAAATTAATTGGGTAGAACAAGGGGACAAAAATGGGTACATCTTAGAAGTGATGGACCTTTAAACAACAAAGTGTGCTTGAAGATGATGGTTAGGAGGATGGGTAATGGGTAATGGGTTGGTTATACAGAGTGTGTTGGTCTCTGCTGGCTGATGGGTTTTTATAGATAGACACTGTCCATGATTTTATAGTCATTTTACAATTAGATTTAGGATGGCGAAATGGAAATTTTGGGGACAAAAAAAAAGATTAATTAATAAAAGACCCCACCCGACGGTTTTTCTCTTATTTTTCTTCTCTCTCCGCGTTTCCCATTTGCCAATTTTGACCTAATCCGACCGTCAACTCATAAATTCGGGTCCTTCTTCCACTTTTTTTCTCCTTATAAAAAGCAATTTTTTACCAAAAAAAAAAGAAAACAAATCCAATACCAAATTTTCTTGTTCCAAAACAAATATACTTTCTTTATTTATTTTATTCTTAAAAGGATATATTATTCTACACCGAGATAATTAATTTGGTAAGTGATATTAATGATTTTTTTAATTATTAAATATTATATAAAAAATTAGTGGGTTTTCCTCATGCTTTACTATGGAATTGATACAATAATTGAAAAACATATTATAAATCAATAGCATTGTTGTGTAAAAATTGTATTGTTGAGTATTAAATATAAATAATATTTTTCAAAAAATTGCATAATTGGTACAATTTTCTCATTACAAAAAACCATTTATCGGTCACTTTCATGTGTTGGAAGTACTATGATCTTACCCGTTTAGGATGGAGTTTGATTTGGGGTGAGAAGACTAAAGTGAATAAAGAGGAGGCAGCAGACAAGTTGATTGCACCAAAACCAAACCAAATGGATTGTCTTGTCACAAATCATGATCATTATCAACCAGCTGTTACCAGGTACAGTCGATGTGACATGTGAATGTCAAAAACATCAAATGGGATCTGAAATTTTTTAAAATATAAATGGGATCGAATATAAAAATATATAAATATATCACAGCATTTGGCAGATAAATTAACCAATTTTCATCATTTCGTGAAAGTGGGATAGGCGACTCTCAAATGTTAGACGGGCGGTCGGGGACCGGGCAAATTTTATCCACGTGATAAATGTGAACAAGATGAGTAAGTAGCACGTGAGGAGATTGTACGAGGCGCGTAGTTTAACGCGCGCACGGGTGGAGCGTGGATAAGAACATCGGCAAGGGTAAAGCCAAGCCCCACAGTTTTTCTTTCCTTTCGTTTCCATTCCGGCATAAGAGCGGCTGTGTGTGATATCACTCTGTCAGTGTGACACAGCTGGCAGCAGGTGGGCGTGGTAGGCAGACTCTGAAGACCGCCGTTAACCCTCTTACCACCGACGTCAGCATATAACGGCTACATACATACGCGGCTCCATCCTCACCCTTCCCCGGGTTGACTTCTCGCCCCGTAACGGATACCCGAGTTGGGTTTTTTTATCCCCTTAATTTCAAAGGCCTCCATCCATCCACCGATTTTCAGAAAAAGATTCTACCAAATGCAAATATTTTCGTCAAAAGCTTACCTTAGGTACCTAGCCGAAATATGTCAACTCAACCAAAAGTTGACAAATTTCACTTTCTTGTATGTTTAATATATGGAATTGCGATCCCGAGGCCCATGAAAACATCCTTGATAACACAATTAGAGCCTATTATTTGTTGTTTTTATTTTATGCCATTATTAAGATAATAATTAACTTTACAGGAGATTAATAGGGCCCATTAAGTGAAACACCCCCTAACTTTCGTTTAGATTAAGATTCATGGCCATAAATTTGTTTATGCCGACTCTTTATTCAAGCTTATCCGTTTCCCAAAATGGCAGGCGTGCCCAAGTGTCTATCCCTGTCATGTCATTATGATGTTTAGGGAAAGTGAGTGGGCAATGGGCATCTTCTTCATTAAAGAGAAGGGGGAGGGAGGAAGAAGAAGAAGAAAAAAGGAAGGCTGGACTGGAGTCTGGATGTGCCTTTTGTCTATCCCATCGCAATTATATTACATTCAGGAGATCCAACAGAAACACGACAAAAACATTAGTTAATTGAAGTAAAGAAAGGAAAATTCATCGTCTCTTTTTCATGAAATAAAAAAATCGATACATACAACAATCGGTTAATCTTGGATGTGGGATTGGGATTGGGATCGGGATTGGGATTGGGAGTAGAAATCCCCAGTTTTCTTGCTCATTCTCCGTTTTGCTTCTGCAGTTTGCCTGCGACCCTTTTTTTTTTTTCTGAATTAGGAGGAAGAAGAAGAGTAAAAGAAAAAAAAAAGAAAAGAGAAACCCCAAAACCCTCCCCTGTCATTATCAATTAATTCCCCTTTGGTGGATGGGCGTTACGAAGTTGAGGACAGCCTGGAGTTGAACTGGGACTCGAAAACCATCAGAAATACAGAAGTAGACGACAGTACATACCATTTGTCCTTTTGCTCGTAGCTTCCCCCGCGGCCCGCGTCCTCTTGCTTGCTCTCTCCGGCATAGGCATAGGCATGGGCAGGGCATCTCCTCCGCCGCCTCCGCCAGAAAACAGTACTAACACCGCTGAATCTCATTGGTCTAATTAAATTCAATTATTTTAAAAAAAAAGAACACAAATAAGCCAAGTGCATAAAATGTAATACCAGATTAAACGTGGACGTTCCTAACGGTACAACTATCCCCCTTCCCTCTCTAACGTCCATAACTGCCATTATTATTATTAATTAAATTGCTAATTATGTTTATTGGCCGTTTCGTTTCGTGGTGGGGTAAGATTAAGCACGTGATATAATCTCGCAGAAAAAAAATATACAATATTAAAAAAAGAAAAGAATATGGGTTTTTTTAACGGTTGAGATTGTGCAAACGAATAGTCAGTTAGTCAGTCCAATTAGCCAAATCATTTCAACGTAAATATCAGAAGATGTGATTTGATGTGATGACACGCGTGTTTCTCATGACAGCTGTGTAGTTGGTAACTGACTCGCCTTTCTGCGTGGAGGTGGAGAGGGAATGAAAATCCCACTCCAACCGCCAAACACCGGTTTATTCAACCGGCCATAACCGGTCAGTTCATTCCCATCCAGCAAGCCAATTAATCCCATTTACAGGTATTCTATATTATATATATATATATATATATATAAACGCTTCATATCTCTCTCTCTCTCTATGTCTGCTGCTCCTCTCTTCTTCCACTTCCTCGAATGAGAAGCCCAGGACAGGCCTCTCCGCCACCGCCATAACCTCCTCAAAACCCTAGACGACGCAGCAGCAGCCACCTCTCCATCCATCCATCCATCGATCTATTGGATCGTTCGTTCGTATTAAACCGCATACCACCCAATCTCTGGTTCCGGTGGATGGATTCTTCTTCCATGGCAGTAGACCGTATCAAGGGGCCGTGGTGCCCGGAGGAGGACGAGGCCCTTCAGCGGCTGGTGCTGTTGCACGGGCCGAGGAATTGGTCGCTCATCAGCAAGTCGATCCCCGGACGGTCAGGTAAGTCCTGCAGACTCCGGTGGTGCAACCAGCTCTCCCCCCAGGTGGAGCACCGCCCCTTTACGGCAGAGGAAGATGAGACCATTATCCGTGCCCACGCCAGGTTTGGTAACAAGTGGGCCACCATCGCTCGCCTTCTTAACGGCCGGACGGACAACGCCGTAAAAAATCACTGGAATTCCACCTTAAAGCGCAAGTGCTCATCGTCCCTGGAGGAGGATCCTACGGGGGGCTTTGATGCGGACCTATCTCAGCAGCCCCTGAAGCGCTCGTCCAGCCTCGGCACCGGAACAGTCGTGTCGGATCTGCTCCCCAACCCGAGCAGCCCTTCTGGATCCGACATATGTGACACGGGTCGGGGCATGTCATCTACAGGCCATCTCTTCCTACCTGTAGCTAGAGCTGCTTCGGCCGTCTCTCCGGCTCCATTACCAAGTCACCACAAGGAAGCCGCGTCGGCCTCTGAGGCTCCCGACCCCCCAACTTTTCTCTGCCTGTCGCTGCCGGGATCCGAGCCGCGCGTAGGCCCAGCCCGCACATCGTCTGGTTCGGGAGCTGACCACCACTTAGAAGAACCAATAAGGGCCAGCCAAGATAGGATAGGATATAGGTATAGCGAATCGGCGGACGGGTTCGAGAAGCAGTTCTTCAACGCGGAGTTCATGTCGGTGATGCAAGAAATGATCAGGAAGGAGGTCAAGAGCTACATGAGTGGGATGCAGCAGCAGCAGCAGCAACAGATCGGAGCAGCAACGATGAAGCGAACTGGGATCAGCAGGATCGATTAGTTTTATGTGGAGATCATCAATCTTTGATGATCGGACGGACAGTAGCAATGGGGCTTGCTCTGACTCCCAGGAAGGGCAGAAAAGGGGCCCCCTTCTCTGAGGAAGAGTAGAGAGGAACAAAAAGTAACCGGACGGCCTTGTTTAGCTGTTTGTTTATCATCATCATCTTCTTTTTTGTAAGTTTTAGATTCTCACAACAATGACACCGCGAAATAATTTTCCTTCAACCAAAACTTTGCATGCACCCAACTGGATTCCATAAGAGAATTGTGAAGTTGTGGGGACAATATCCTAACAATTAGGATTTTTTGTATCACCTTCCATCATTCAAAAATTTCAATGTGGCCATGGCTGCCCACTCCCACTCTTTTTGCGAATTCAGTGGTATATGAATGTCAGCACAGTGCTGCTAGAGTTTCTACTTCTGCACCTAACCTCTAATGGCTGGGTCTTTGGCATCGTAAGCCCAGGCCCTTCACCCAACTCCATTAGCTAAGAACATTGTTCTTGCGGAAGCATTCCTCAAGGGTCGGGTTTATTGGCTCACCAATGCTTCAGAGGAACAAGGAGGGTTGTTCGATTGGAGCTATTAAATAGGCCCAGCCCTACCTGCGTGTGTTGTGTATCACGATTCCTGTGATGGGGCCGAAGGTGGTCCCTGAATGACCGAATATTGGAATGTACCGAGCCCAAGATTTGTCATAGTTGCATAGGCCAATGCTGGGTCTTTGTAACTGCTGCCAAACGGTAGTCCACCTTGCGATTCCGGAGCTGTTCAACCCGGTCGGCATTCCATGCCATGGCACATGCTAATTGTTCGTTCAATCAAAATCCCAATTTGTTCTTCGCTGGCAGTATCAGAACTGCCCAGAAAGTACGACGGGGTACCCCTGGTGTTGAATTGGTATCGTTTGTTACTGACATTTGGAAAATTGGATAAGACAACCACGTGCATAGCAGGAACATTTTGCAGTAAACTTCTGATGGACATGATCGGTAAAAGAGGAGGTACCAAGGAAGGATTTGGATCAGAATTGTGCGATAAACAAGTGGTATATATACTCTTTTTTGTCAATGGCTACAATGATGCTATTCCTTAATAAGAAATTACCCGTCAATTCTACTCTGGAGATGGCAAAAACCATTGTTATGTTTTGACAAATAAGGAATTCACTGTCCCATTTAACTAAGTAATTAGCTTTTCAAAAGAAATCATTCAACGGTCAAAGCGGCTTCCCACATTGTCATTTTAGTACTTCTCTAGGCACACTGGGCACACTCTGCGTTCTGCAGGAGTCAGGACAATTCAACCCTGGGATGATGACGATTCCCTCTGATCTTTTATTGCATAATTTAGGGTTTTGATCAGTGAAATCATTGCACGTTTATGGGTATTTTTATTGCACGTTTATCGGTGTATGTCATGCATAGGTTTGCTCTTCATTGAAGCCATGGAAGAAAAAATGCTCTGTAATCACTTGATATTAAAACCGAGATTGGAGATTGCCGGCATCCATGGCCGAGTGCAGACTTCTATGGGTATGTTGTTATGTACGTAGGTGAGATGACGGAAACCATCGCACAGCCCCACCATAAGAATACGGCACCATATATGGTCTAGTAATACAGCAGCACGCAGTAATCCTAGAAAGCATACAGCCGTAGATACGACGTATGTATCTTCGATTCACACATTCAAGAGAGGATGACAAAAGCTACAAGAAAAGAAGCATTTCATGGAAGCCTTAAGCAAAGTGCCAGCGATCTGCAGAAGTCTTCTTGTTGACAAACCGCTGCCGTCAACCAAAAACTTGCCGTACTATTCTCCCTTCCCTTCACCGGTTATGAAGAGGATCCGAAGCGTTAGGGACCCTTCTTTTGCTCGACAGGTAATTACCATCAAAAGCTGGCTGCGGCGGCACCGCCGCGGGGGACTGCCGGTGGTCCCCAGACGAGCCACACCTCGCGGAGGATGCGTTGCCGATCTGATCCGCGGAGGCCACAGATAAAAGGAAGAAGAGCAAGAGTGCTGCTGCCACCTTGGAAGGGGGAGACCCGGATGGCAGCAGTGGCCGATGGTGGTGGGAGCACATCGTTGATTTACGTTTTGTATTGGCCTTCTTCCGGGTGAAGAGGGATAGGAAGAAACGCCAAATATTCTGCTGCTTCACACCTTTATCTATTGTTTTCATGGTAGAAGTTGCTGTCTGGTCTGTCTTGGAGAGATCTGAGAGCAAGCTATAGAAGGAAAAAAAAGGAAAGACTTGCTGGAAAAGCATCAAAATGTAAAGGGTTCATCCGCTTTTCCCACTCGTATCATATATCTTGGAATGTAAAGATACTTTGCCACTCTTGAGCAAAAAGAACAAACATTTCTTCTGGATCTCAATCCCCAAAAACAAGGGTCCCTCCAAAGCCTACTTTTCTATATTTACTGCTGATAGTGTCTGTTTACTTTTTGTCCTCTGTTTGTCCTGTGTGCCTTGTCTAGTTTATTCAAGATCCTCGGAGAGTACTGTAAGACAAGACAATGCCATCCCAAAAACTTGTCTTTGGGGTTAGGTGAAATGACCTCTCAGTCCCCTATCTGCTTCAGAAATTCAAGAGAGATGCACCAAATCTCAGATTTCGAGTTCCATATATCAAATTTAATTAAAAGTTTAATATTATTTCACTAAAAGTACAATATAAATGTAATTATGAAATGTTATTAAACTAATTTTCAGCCATCATCCATGTACAGTCATGAGCCTTTGATGATTCACAATGAGAAAGAAAGTCAATCCCTGTCTCTAGAATTGATCAGCACTGGCAAAAAATTCTCCACTTAGAAGAGTATATGGCAGAAAATTCTCCACTTCGAAGTAATGGAGAAAAATGTCAAAATTTGACATTGCAATCCATCCATCCATATGCAGACAATTGTGCATCATCCCTGATATCAGACCAATGTCCTGGAGTCATTCAGGTAAGTCTTCAAAAAAGGAAGTGGGAATCACTGGGGGAGACTCCATGGTTGAAACACATTTGAACTGTTCAAGTGAAGAGTTTGATGGGTGTTAGTTAGTGTCCACCAGAATTCCAAGGTATTAATACAAAATGTATACCTTAAGCTGCTTGTATTTTTCCCTCACAGAATTCAATGACCCGCCTCTTCTTCTGGTGTACAAGTCGTGGAGTATCTGGACACATTCTTTCAGATCCTTCACCTTGTACCCTGAATACTGTTCCAGGGCTAAACTCTACAGATTTGGAATATAAAATCTTAGTTTCTGCAGGTGAAAGCAAAAGGGGCAGAAATAGGAGCTTCTGTAAGGGGCTCTTACCCAAGGGTGAATATTTGGATTGAGTATAAATCTTGAGAGATAAAACACTGAGGCAGCAATCAAAGAAGGCAAGAACTTAATGCAATTGTAATCCAACAAGCTAAGCTCAGCAAGGTAGCAGCTAAGAAACTCCAAATTCACATCTGATGTCTGTCAAACAAGAGCATGTATTAAGTTAGCCAAAGATTCCTGCAGCAGGAGCTGTCGATAGTTCAAGCAAAGAGCTGTCACAACTATAAGCTTACTTGATAGCCCTCTTGGCCAACACAATGAAACTCTCTGCAGATCAAAAAATTACACGGGTCATCAGCATTCACTCAATCAGCAACACATGACTTTTCAAGGTAAAAAAAACAAATGTTAAAGGGGAATCTTTGTAGGAAACCTGCCTTAGGAATGTCTTAGCGGTGGGATTGCCCATTTCAAACTTGAGGGAATTGAGTATATCAGATTCCATTCTAATCACCTTCATATCAGATGGGGTTCAGTCTTAGAGCCATATAACAATCACAGTTCATGAACAAGGAGAATGGATTCAGATCAGGGACTCACCTCTTCCTTAGTGTAGGTGTCATCCGTTATGTAAGAGAACTCCTCTACATTAGGGGGACTAATCTCCTCATACTTTCTACTCATCAAAACATAAACACCCAACATAAATACATCAAACAAGTCAAGAATCTCAGGCAAATGACCACCGGAGTGAGGGATTTGGATGCTTACGAAGCAACGAGCAACGAAGCGACTCCGAGTAGCTGGAGCTGTCGCCTGTTGAGAGCTTTAATAGAAAGGAATCGGTCAATGTATGAAATGGAAAGGTAAAGGGTTTCGGGCAGAAGCTCGTATTCCTCTGCAACCTCCACCAACCAATCGACCAATATGCCTCTCATATTGGGGCTAACATCCTTTTGGATTTTTTCCATGTAATTGGGCAATGGACTCCTCTTTGGTTCTACCTGAAACATTGAAAACTCGTTTCAGATGAAACAGTGATAAAAAAAAAAAAAAAAAAAAAAACAGACCAAGTCATCAATTCAAGGTCACCATACTTTTGGAAGTCCAATACTATAGCTGTAAGGCAATTCTTAATTGAATTCAACCCAAGAACAAATCTTATGTTTACTGTTATTTCTCGATTGAGAAATCTCTAATCCATCCATTGCTTAAACCATTCAGAAAGAACTCGATTCATGCATCGATTTATGAAGCCCATTTGTCAGGTAAACTAGACGAGTAAGAAAACATGAACTAACAAGGGATAATTGAATGTTACATTCACCTCCATTTTCTTCAGGTATTCATAGATATCAGTGACATACTCGCGACACATCTGGGGATCGTCCACCTCAAATCTGACTTCAATACAAGGGTCATCGCCCTCATCAGCTCTGACATCAATGTCAGCGTCGTCCTCCTCTTTATTTGACTGAGTGGACTCCGACTTGCTCCTAATACGAGCCTTATTGTCCACCTTCTTCACATTCCTCTTAGCCTCTGTGTTCAAAGGCTTCCTTACCTCACTGGGCTTCACAGGAGGGACAAAGGTGCAGTAGGACAAGTTCGTGAGCTCACCAAGAACTACCCGTTTCTTGGTCGCCGGAGCGTCTTCATCGACGACGGTGGCGGTGTAAGCCCTCTTGCACGCCGCTCGTGTAGCACAAGAGCTCCGCATTTGATCCGTCATTTTTCCCTCAGGCTAACAAGAAACTGGCTCACACACTACTCTCTCTTCACAGACAAAGTGAGCTTGCTTGGGTCAGTGAGCGCAAGGGATGAATGAACTGGAGGCGGAAGGGGGAGAAGATTTGTATGGAGAACAGTGAAAGGACAGAGGAGGGAGAAGGTTGGTAATTCCCGCCATCTTTGAAACTTCGATTTGGCGGTCTGACTTCTGAGTTCATTTTCTAGAATTTCGTTTTGCGGTCCCAAAATTTGAAGCGGTTCGGTACCGACCGTAAAAAAAATGGAGGTGCGGGGAATCGAACCACGTGCCTCTCGCGTGCGAACTACCGTATGAGCTACACCCCCATTGATTATAGCCAGTATTAGTTTTCTTTCCTTCACTACATGAAGAGAGTTGAGGCCGATCATGGAGTCCACCCGGCACCATATTCGAAGGGCGATCGAGTATGGATCACCAATTATACCCTTCTTACCAGATCCTGCAACTCGTAATCCTCCCAAGCCAGCCAGGTGGGGTGAGTTCACCATGAAAGAGGTGCTAGTGGTGCCTTAAGCATTAACTTATCATCAATACCCATCAAGATCGAATAGAAATCCATCCCTATCTATATATCTTGAAATGCATGTGGCGATCAGAATGATGTTCGTGGTGGCAGCTGTAAATCTCATGTATACATCTACTTTTTTTCCTTCTGAGTATGATAAAGCATATCTCTGCCACTTCAAGGAGAAGGAGAGAGTCATTTGCGTGCAACATGGTCCATTTGAAGAACACCAAAGAAATCTCACGTGGACAGATCATTGGCAGCCATAAAACTTAATCCATGGGTACCCTTTGTTTGCTGAAATGTCTTGGTCAAATCATTTTTTTAATCTGATTAAGAAAGTTATGCATTAATAGCATCCATAATGTAGGTGGCATATTCTTTTCTTGATGATTAATGTAGTGTGAGATACACTACACTACTAAATAATGCTACCATTCCAAGCCTCCCCCTTTACTCCACGAAAAAACACACACACAAACTAGCATTTAATATAAGCTTTAAAAAAAACTGCAACAGAGTGATGAAGTTGTAGGGACCATTCATGCACATGTCACCTAATCAATGACGACGTTCATCCAAACCATTCATGCACATGTCACCTAATCAATGATGCTGCTCTGCTCTACTCCATCTTGCTGACTTAGACGAAGTCTAGGCAGAGCATGCCAGTAATCTATTAATACCTCTGAACAGATCACTGCAAAATTAAACGAGTTGAAGGTTTGCATTCACACGATTATTTGTCAGTGATCCTCATCACTTCACTTCACTTCACTTCCTCCTTTCACGTAGAAGGAAATCCTATGTTTTACCCGTCCATGCAAGTAGTAAGGATCTCTATTCCCATAGCCAAACATCCCCATCAGCTTCTACGCTTCAACTTACTAATATGCACAAAGGCCAAAGCTCTAAATACATCAACTTGTGCCAAAAAGGTTAGGTACAATGTTAATAATGGGGCATGTGGAATGCGTCATACCTGGCGTATTAATTAACAAGCCCAGCTGGGTGACCTGTAGCCATCCATGGTCATCTCTGTTAGTTGATTTTTTCCAGAAATTTAAAGTGTAATACTAATAATTAGTATAGGCTGCGGTGCGGTTCCTCCAAATCGACCTTAATATTGTCATCCAGAAACACATGATTTCACGTTACTATGGAAGAAATGGTACGATTGAAGAATTTCGTGCGACAACTTAACAACTATCGCGGGCCGAGTTGCATCGTTCTGTACACCGAAAAAATTCCAATCCCCAAACGGAAAAAAAGGAAGAGTAAAGAGCAGTGAAAGAAAGAAAGGGCGTCTCGACTTCATGGGTATGAGTATGACTACGAGGAGGAGGAGGAGACCTGCAACTTCAAGGGAGTCGACAGGCGAGACTTCTTCAAGGGGTGGGGGCTTTCGACCTCCTCATCGCCCGAGACGACGAATTTCGGCGAGAATTCTGGTGAGGCGGGGATGTTCAGGTCGAAGTCTCGTTGGCTGAGTGCCGCGGTGTGGGTTGACCCAACGCTGACGGAAGCTGTGGCGGCTGCAGCAGCTAAGCCACTGTTAGCGGTGGCGGTGGCGGTGGTGCCGCCCTCGTAGTGGCACCGCTTGTGGCCACCCAGGGCCTGGCCGGTCGGGAAGGTCTTGTGGCAGATTGAGCACTCGTGGACGCGGGCGGAGATCGGGGCAGCGTTGGCGGCCGATGTGGTGGTGGTGGTGGCGGTGGAAGTTGACAGCTCGTCGGTGCCAGCGCCGGCGAGCTTACGGTGGCTGGCCTTGTGGCCGCCGAGGGCCTGGTACGAGGAGAAGGCCTTGTCGCAGACAGAGCACTTGTAGACTAAAACACTCGAACCATTAGAATTCGGCCCCCCGTTGACGGCCGCCTGCTGGTGCAGATTCTGTTGCTTCGGGCGCAGCGTAGAGGACGTAGCGGAAGGCCCAGATCCAGCTCCAGCTCCAGCTCCATCTCCATCCTGGCATCCGCTTCGGGCGAGCATGACAAGGCAGAGAGCGAGGTACTCTTCCTCGGTGGGGGCTTGGTGGGGCCGCCTTGATCGCTTCCTCTTGGTTAGAGGCACCTTGATGTGGAGGTTGGAGATGGTGGCGCCGTCGTCCATGAAGGGAAACGGCTTGGCGGTCGCGGTCGCGGTCGGTGAGTTGAGAGCTTCCAAAGTCATGTGTATCGCGTAGAAAGAAACAGAATCTGCAATTGGAAGAGATAGTAGTAAGGGATGAGAGTGAGAGTGAGAATGGAGAGGCTGTGGCTTTTTTATATATGAGAAATAAAACAGAAGAGGTGAAAGGAGGAAGGAGAAGGGGAGAGGCAGGCAGGTTTAGACATGGAGAAGGAAGGGCTGATAATATAGTGAAAGACTAGTGACGGCTTCCAACTTCAAGGTCAACGTAATCAACCTTCCTCCCATAACAACCCCTTTTGGAAGACTCCCTCAACCTCCCAACTCCTCTTTATATCAAAGCCGACATGACAGCAGATCTGCCGTGGCCATGGTTTTCAGATCTCCAGAACTTGGCTGTATTACTTGCAGTAATAATTCACGGTCAAAGACATCTGCCCTTCATTGCTTGGTACACTCAGTAAACACTTGATTGAAGCTGAACCCAGTAAAGGAAAGTCCTCTCTCCCCATCCCTATCCCTATCCCTAGTTTCTTCTGCTCAACCAAACGAGTAGGCTGTATGAAAAGGTCAAAACTTTTTTCATTCTTTAGATGCCTTCTGGCCAAGAAAGCTCTTAATTACAAATTGCATTGGAAGCAGTCTCTCTTGATCATTACATGTTCGTATGGATTATCTGCCACTTGCCCACTTCCATCGTCCAACAGTTGGTTTGGATTATTGATTAGGTGGCTCCATAACGGTCAACAAGTGACAATCCAACTAACACAACCACATATGCAGTTCTGGTCTTATTATATATATGCATGTATGGCAGCTGGTTTCACACTCAATGATCCATATGAACCTCTATATGAGGCAGCATAAATAGAATAGCAATACTAAAACTGATATTGCAGCACTTCATCTATTGCATTCACTCCACGCTTTTCTCTCCACCAGCAAGGTCATTGGACTTGCAATGATGTTGAGCTCCAACACTGTACACTCACAAAGCATTATCTCCAAAATAGTGATGTTGACTTTCCCCTTTGCTCCACCCTTCTCCACGCCAAAAGACCTGTTTAAGCATATTCTCCATTTTAGGACAGCTAATCAGTTACTAAAATAGTGATCCAATCCAACTTTTCTAGAGTAGTTGCAGGATATGACGGGATAGCTTCGGGGGACTTCTCGAGCTAGCACGGATTGTGCAGTCATAAGAAGAATCATGTGCAATTTTGCGGTCCATAACTGGCCTCCCTGATCAACTAACCCAGTTAGATTACACCATTGATGGGACTCATCGACCTTCAAACGTGCATGCACCGAATCATTAGGCCACATGGGGGGTTGCCCAAAAATTAATGAAAGTTGAAACTTTACACCCCTTTACAATGGGCTCTAAACTTGATTCTTCTCAAGTCTCTCTCTTTAATCGGCCCTGATCAGAGGCAGCAGCCACGTAATTAGGAGAAAATTAGGTGGAAACGAGCACATGGGACAATGTGGTTTGTTCCAAATCAATATTAATGACTGCGGGTTGTGGTGGAGAAGGCAGTTAGGTCTGGTGGGGTGGAGGGTGTGGTGGGTAGTGTATGTAATGAAGTGGGCAGTGGGCAGTGGGCATGGGCAGTGGGCACATTTCGCCTTTATCTGTTTTCTTTTCTGGTACCACACAATATCAAGTGGACTACAAGGCCACTCCACACACTCAAAGGTTCTTCTCACACGCAATATCAACTAGAAACGATGAAACGTTGAATCTTGAATTTGCAGAGGGACGCATGAAGCCATGCATCACCTCATCGAGGGAGGGTTTAGGGAATATTCGCGCAAACTTCGAATAAGACATATGGGAGAAAATTCTGATTCTACGTTATCTCCTCTTCTCCTTCAGTCAGCCACACCTCAAAAACCTATGGAGAGTTGGAAGCATTTCATTAGAAAAAGCCTCCTTTAGACTTCGTTCTTCTCCGTGTAAATGTTGACTCTCTTCTCTCTCTCTCTCTCTCTCTATATATATATATATGTATGTATAGAAAATGAAAGGGAAAGGGAAAGGGAAAGGGAAAGCTCCAACGTGAATGTAGGAGAAGCATCCAAGTGGGTGTAACTGTGGAGTTGCAGAGGTGTCCATTTTCTGTGGGTTCGGTGGCCCGTAATTGGGCGGTGGCGCCACCGTCGCCAACCACGACCAGATTAATGATGCAAATAAATGTCAATGGGGGAGTTAGGCGGAATGCAATGCGTTGCAGGTGTATAGCATGAATTGTATAATACACATTGGCATGCTTACTGTATATGCCAGGAAGGATTCATTCACTAGGTCTTTTTTTTTTGTAATCCTCCGCTCATTAGCTTGATTTATACTATTGGACTGCTCGGCCGTAGACCGCGGGCCTACTGTATCATACAGTCCAATTATGTCTCCACGAAGTGGACCAATTACCCTCAATCAGCCTGACAAGCTGATGGACTCAGCCCATCTAGTAGCTGCCATCAATGGCCGAGGAATTGGGGGAAGGTCTTGCTCTTCTCCAAGGGAAAAGGAATAGATGCTTGCCCTCTCTCCTTCTCGGTTCTGAAATCCTCCTACCTCAAAGTTAATGACAAAATTATGGGAAAGCGTCAGGTTGAACAAGGAACTCCTCCTCAACTTTCAAAAGGGAAAATCAAAGGCCAGCTAATAGCAGCTATGGTTGCCAATCAAACCAAACAAACCAAGACTGAAGGAGAAGTTGTGTAGCTACTAGCAGCAGCTATGGTTGCCAATCAAACCAAACGGTGGCCCATCGAGTCACATCGGGGTGTCTTGGCGATGGAGTCGTTTCCCCCACTACCATCCATCCATCCATCCCTAGCTAGCTAGCTAGCTAGCGATGCGACCGGCCAATGGACCCCACCAGCAGAGAGTCTCATCCTTTGTCTCTTCAAGTTTGCATGGTCTGGTGGACCCAGTCCCTTCACATGGTTCAACAGTGTTCCTTCCCGGTACCCTACTGGCTTAATTTACTTAAGGCTCGTCCACTATATCCATATATTTCACATCCAAACGTACTTCTAATTAATAATTATATGTGTGTTGCGCCAGCATCAGATCATACTGCAGACTAGCTAACACTCCTTGAGATACAATATTATTCGATCGAGAATGGCTTACTCCGCAGCAGGTATACCGTCAATTTTGACCCTTTGAGAGCTGCCAATGTCTTCTTTTACATGTTATCGTTTGAAGTTATGGATGAGTAAAATGAGATGAGTTGAAGTTTGAAAAGATGGAGGCGAGATAGGGATGGAGAGTACAGACAGAAGACAGGGAAAGAGAGTTGTCATGTCTAAGCTCTAGGGTTTTGCGTCGGGAAACAGCTTCTGTTTACGCGAGTCCTCAAGGACATTTCAAAAAGCCAGAGATATGCAAGCTAGAGCTTCAAATTTAGCTTAACAACTCAGAGGAATATAATTGAAACAATGACTATACAAAGAAACTCACCATTTGTACCCACTAATTAATGCTTTTCTGACATAGCTAACATCTGTACAAGGTTTCACAGCTCCAATCACTTTCGACAATGGAAGCCGCAGAGAAAAAAGGAACCTGGCAGCTGATCTTGGACTATCAATCACATGGAAGAAGAAGATTTAGAGATGATACCAAATGGTTCTGGTCTAGTAACAAGAATCCAATATATAATCTTTTAGTTTGGAGATATGCACTGCGGCCAATTCTCTTCTTCTTAGATTGACGCCATTTAATTGCTTCAAATTATGATTGGAAAAAAAGCAAATGTCACACCTCCTTCAACCATGGATGATTACAAGAATAAATCTAACTTTGGAATAGATCATAGGCAAATGCAAGTACCTAAAATGGTGTTCCAAGAAGTAAGTTTGGCATTATTTGCAGTTGTTAATTATCCCCAAAATAATTGCCTCCTCCGATTCCAAATGTGGCATGATTAATTAACTCTAATTTGGATTTGATTGATTAATTGAAAAGATAATATTTTGATTCACTCTGATTTTGAACTCCACACAGCAGCCAAGATTGTACTATGTTACTTTAAATACAATTGGTAGGGCGGTAAAGCAACCCCTCTTGCTTATCTTCATCTAAAAAACCAAGTTGACAATAAAACGATAATGCTGATTTTTAATCTATGCATCATGTATTATTATGTACTATGCCCAAAGTGAATCACTGCTATTTTTTCAATATATTTCAATTTTTGAGAAAAATCACATTAAAATTTGATTTGTATGGATTGCATATAACCAATGGAGCCATAAAGAGTACGTACCTAAACGTGATCTTTTGGCATCATCCTGTACTATTTCCCAAACCCTAGAGTTCAGTGAAAGTAGTGTGATTTTAACTGCTCCATATCTTCCTGTCCATGGATGCTTTCTAAAGATTCAAACACGTTACTTTTTTTAAAAAAACTTGGGAAAATCCACGACCCCTTGTCTTGCCCGGTCTCCTTTAAGTTGGTGACATGACCCCAACAACCCATTCTTGGTTTCAATAATGAAGGCGATGATGATGTGATTGGCCAAAGACAGGTCTACAATAATGGCTAGTCTGCATCTTTTAATATTGAAATTTCATATGACATTCTTTTCATCTCTTTCATCCTTCCTCATAACCACTGTAGTAAATCCTAAATAATGGAGATGGCGTCAATTAGCTAATAAATGAAGTCTAGTGCACCGGTCCAATTTGCTGGATGCAAGTTTCAGATTGTCGAGCCAAGTTGAGCTTGATTAATAGTCTGACATGTATTAATCTACTGGCTCATAATCGACCACCAATTCACATCTTCCACTATTTAAATGTACGTACATGTAAGAAAAAAAAAGGGATACTGGCTGTCGTTTTTGCTTGGATTGCCCCCACATACACAGCACACTTTAGAGCGCGGAACTTGCGGGCGACTCCCTCCCTCTGTAGGGGTCTATCTGTCTGTCTGTCAGTCAGTAGGAATGAGCAATTGTTTCTTGGATGTTATGGTAATAGTGGTGGCCGTGGCCAAGACTTCAATTTAATCCCTGCATGTGCAGGGGCTGATGTTTATGGAGCCATCTGTGCCTGATGAGGCACATGTGGGCTTTGCTCATCAAGTCTCATCCAACAATTGGAATTTTCTTATGAAAGACAGTTGAGATCTCCATCATCAAGTTGTTCTAGGTGAGAAACTCGAACCCAAATGGTGGATCACGACACAAATTTATTAATCCGCAGTCGAGTCGAATCAATCATCCGAGTCAGATCAGATTTATACATATCATAGCGAAATTGGACTGGTGGGGTCATGCCAACACCCATCAAGTCTCCTCCTTGTTACTGTTAACCGTTGAAAGTTTGATGCTACACTGGCTGTATAGGCTTTGTGCACTCCCTCCCTCCTTCCAGTATGCCTCAACTAGTCTCATAGCCATGATAGAGACTGGTCTATGAGCTTGAAAAAACTTGGGTGCATGACTACTACCCACAGGTTTAGTTAAACAGGAAAAAAACCCTAAATCATAACTGTAGCAATGGAGTTTTAGTCAAATCATATTAAGGGCACCGGTAAAACATTCATAATCAATAGCTCCTAATTGAAGCAAAAAAGGGTAGTTTGTAAATAAAAAATATCAAGCAAAATGAGGTGCATGTGCCTCACTGTCTTATCTTATCTCCTCCAGCTTTCCCCTTTTTTTCCTTTTTTAAACCATTTTTCAAGCATAAAAAAACATCCTCTTTCTCAAGGACAATGTCGGCTATCTTGTTGGCCGGCCCCAAACGGACGCCGGGCTCCGATCACTGTCAGTCTTCTCTACCTCCCTCTCACTCCACGAAAAATTTCGGCCTTTACCCTTCCCCTCCTCTTCCTCCTCCTCCATCTTTATCATGCTCAGCTCCGAGAAACCCTTAGCGAGCTTCTCCTAACTCCTAAGGACCTCCCTGATTACTTCAAGCTTCCCATGCCACGTGCCCCCACCAGCTGGGAATCCTCTCCAAGTTACAGAAGCCTTCTTCCTCGCTACTTTCCTTCAAGAAGCTATCTAGGGTTTCCGTTTTCTTCTCTTTGTGTTAATCAGTTCTTTCTCTCGTGAAATCTGGTATTAATCTTTCATGGATGATGAGTACGGTCAAATGAACGGGGGAGTGGGGGAGAGAGGGAATTTTCTATGCACTTCTAATCAGTCAACCGTGTCCTTCCACCTCCAATCTTCAGCTGATCATCAGCAGTGCCTCCAATCTCCAACCCATGTAAAAATGGAAGATAATACCAAAAGTAATTCTACTAATCATCATCTCAGCGACCACCAGAAGCTCCCGTGCTCTCTTCAAGGGATGAGCAATGAGAGCTCGTCTAGCAACGATGTCGAGGCCATCAAGGCTAAGATCGCGGCTCACCCTCGGTACTCGGACCTGTTAGAAGCTTACATGGACTGCCAAAAGGTAACGACCATGACCACAGAGGCTTAGCCCTAGTAACGATATTCACCGTAGATTTCATGGCCTCGACTTGGCAAGAACCAGAACCCCACCTAGGCCAATTCTTTTGAGAAGTACATGTATAACTTGCGGCAAGTTTTGTGGATGCAGATTGGAGCTCCGCCGGATGTGGCCGCGAAGCTGACAGCGGAACGTCTGGAAGTGGAGGAACGACAGAGGCCTCCACCGGTGGCCTCCTCGGATGCTGCGAAGGACCCAGAACTTGACCTATTCATGGTCTCTCTCTCTCCTTGTCCCCCCTTATAATTACATATAAGAGATCGTTTAACTGTTTGCTTAATAGTATAATCTGGATTATATTCTATTAAACATATTTAGGAGGCGTATTGCGATCTGCTGGTGAAGTACAGGGAGGAGCTCACTCGGCCATTGCAGGAAGCCATGGATTTCATGAGACGGATTGAAGCTCAGCTGAACATACTAAGCAATGGCCCCGTTCCGATCTTCAATTCTGGTGCATATCTATACATACAACAAATACGTATATGCATTATACATATATATATATATATATATGCAGTCTTCGAGTCTCCCTGATGGGAACTTTCATCTGTTGGGAGGGTCTCCTGCTTTTTACGGACTGAAATGATAGGTCATGTCTACTGGGTATAAAATGCAAACATGATACAGTGAAATGAAATCATGGCACACCACTGTCTTGTCTCTTGCTGGTGCGTTTTTCACTACATTCCATTTTCACGAAAGATCATATATGGTCTTGTTGGTTTCCTTTTCAAGTCCCAAAAGGACGGCAAAACTGTTGCCGCTTGGTTTAATCAGCCAAAACCAGTGGTTCTTTCCGGATCAGTAGTTGCCATGTTCATCAAAATTGGGGACAATGCCATTATACATATCTAAAATTTCTTGTCAGGAATGAGAAAAAAAACTGTAGTGTCTTCTTTCTATTTACTAGAGAATGTCAACACTAAGAACAAAGATCTAAAGAGATGTAAAGGGGTGGGAGTTGGATCAAGAGTACACCTCAGTGCCTTAATCCGGAGTCTATACTTGCAGGTTTTCCTGTTCCTGTACTTTTTTTCTATTTGTTCATAGATAATTTCACTGCATTTTCCCTGATAATATAAAGTACAAGTTTTGAAAGACTAACCATTAACAATCAAATCTGCATTTTATCCTGGCTCTCTTATACGTACAAATTAGTGTGCATATGCAGGCTTTTCCGAGTTAAACTATGCCCAGATAAATGGTTGACCAATTCAACGGAATAATAAACCAAGCGAGCCTTTTGAGGAACCCTCTGGGGAGGGTTTTTTTTTCTGTGGGAAAATATAATGTGTGCTTGAATCCTCGTGTCTTGTCTCGTTTCTCGCCACTTCCCAAGAAATTTAGCTTTTTCAATGCATTTCCCAAGAAATTTAGTTGCTATTTGGCTTTCCGGATCTTATGAAAATGCAGAAAGAACATTGGATGCTGTTCCAGTCTGTCTGTGCTGCCACATACGTGTTGATGTATTGTTTCCCGTTTTCAAAATGGAGTGTTTCTGCTCAGATTCTCAGCTTCACTGTAGCTACCACATTTACTTCCTTTTATCTTCAAGAGAATGTCCATGTCTAAAGATCTTGCCGTTTGAGTTGCGGTGATGTTTATTTTTGGACGATAAATTGGGTGCACTTGATGGTCTAATCTTTTGAACGCAGTGGATTAAGTTGATCTTGTTTTATGATACATAATACTAAATTAACATGGATCATGATCCTTCACTAGAAGCCATGCCATAGAACAATATGATATGTTAGTAGTGATGGAGATGGTAACAGGAGCCTTTGTACGCACAGATGATAAGGGTGAGGTGGCGGGCTCTTCGGATGATGATCAAGAGAACAGTGCAGGAGAAACCGAGCTTCCTGGGATCGATCCACGTGCTGAGGACCGGGAACTCAAGAACCACCTGCTGAAGAAGTACAGCGGCTATTTGGGTAGCCTCAAACAAGAACTCTCCAAGAAGAGGAAGAAGGGGAAGCTTCCAAAGGAGGCCAGGCAGAAGCTCCTTACTTGGTGGGAGCTGCATTACAAGTGGCCTTATCCTTCGGTACACATTTCCAACTCAGCAGGAATAGTTATCTATTTTAGCTTATAGATTTATGCTGGTCAATTATCTGGTGACCTGATGAACTCAGTGGTCGTCAATCGTGGTAAGCGCAGGAGTCGGAGAAGGTGGCATTGGCGGAATCCACTGGCTTGGACCAGAAACAGATAAACAATTGGTTCATAAACCAGAGGAAACGGCATTGGAAACCCTCGGAGGACATGCAGTTTATGGTGATGGATGGTCCACATTCCCAGAATGCAGCAGCTTTATACTTGGACGGCCACTACCTTAACGAAGGCCCCTATCGCTTAGGTTAGGTACATGAGGGACCCAACCATAGATGGTCTGTCTACATATCCATTGTGCAAAAACTGGAGTAATATATCCATTCACCACTGCGCATTGAGGGCTAGGAGTGGCTTCGTCTTTCTTTCTTGGTTATCTCTTGGTGTAACATACGTTTGGTCTTTTTCCATGTCTAGTCAAGTTGATCGCCCGCATGCGTTGTATAGGCACACACACACACATATATATATATATATATACATAAATGAAGATATTTGCTCTTTGTTGTAAATTGTGAATATCTGCGAAGAACAACCATATCTTCAATTCAATGGGCTGTCCCCTGCGTGTTGACTGACTGCAGAACAAGACCTTGTGCTTGTAAGTGGTTTTTTTTTTTTGAGGGTTGGAAGAGTCTTGCGCGGTATAAGGTTCGCTGGTTTTCTGCCCATTGACTTGAACGCCTATAAACTCCGTTCAACCTTTGTTCCACATAGATCCACAGAGTAAACTGGGGAGAGGGTAAGGGATAAATTTGAAGATTCCTGCAACTGGTAGCTGTTGATCGAAGAGAAGAAGAAGAAGAAGATGTGCTACGAGGTGAAGTGCTCCAAGTGCGGGAAGTCCACCTGGGGCGGCTGCGGCCGCCACGTCTCGTCCGTTCACAAGCGGATTCCGGAGGGACAGCACTGCCTCTGCCGCTCTTGGCCCGGGGTGAACGCGGCCGACGGCTCCTCCGCCTCCACCACCGCGGACACTTCTTCTTCATTCGGTTGCGTTATTCTCTAGAATTTAGTTGAACTCCGGGCTGTCTTCTTCTGCAACTTTTCCTTCATTCCAATTCTTCCGTCTTTGTCAACTCATGGGTGCGATCATCTGTCTTTCTCGTAATAGACCATATCAAATCAGACTTTGACCATACATAATTGAAGTGTAAATTAAATGAGAATTAGGATGGATTTAAAACTGCAAGTGATATGCTGAAGTAAAGTGCACATTGCCCCTTCAAGAAACAAGGGTTGCAAACAGATTACGTACAAGGAATGATACAATAATGCTACAAATGTTTGGCAGAAGATGCTTCTCTACCATCTCCGTACTAAAGATGTGAGCAACTGCAACACATGCAAGCAAACGGAAGAATTGTATCAGAACAATATTTCCAGAATTAAAGTGGCTGGACTCCAGGACGGATTGTGTCATTGTAGTCGAAAAGAACACGTACCTCAAAGAGCTCAAATGGACTGCCCCGCTTATATACATCGTTCTTTTTGCTCTGATTGTTGGGCAGGATGCTGTATAGCAATGCTCTCCAGCTAATGAGCAGAAAGGCAGTGCTACCCATTGTAACCAAGATGAAAGGGTATGCAGGAATGTGGCTTGAAAGCACAGCCCTAATTGTTATGCCCAGCTGTAAAGAAAATCATCAACAAAGGCAGGCAATGGTGGACCTGACAACAAATGCACCAGATTCTATAGGCACTAGGCAACAATTAGGAAAATGAAGAGATGGGAGGTATAATAAAAATCCAAGGCAGCAAATTCAGGACAGGATTAATCAGACTCATGGAAGATGCCAAGTCACTGTCCAAGAATAGCTTGATGGATGACATGACCACAGCACAGAACACATGCAGGCTAAGAAAGTTATATAGCATCAAATTAAAAGCTGAGAATATTTTGCACCTCTAGAAAGACCATCTTGAATCATGAAGGCATAGCTCATTTCTATCAAATCAAATCAAATCAAAATTCAAACCGAGCAAGGAGCAGTATTGGATTGACTCACTGGAATTCCCACAGCCCAGGATTTGGTGACTGAAAGAACTCCCTTTGGCAGACCGTTCATGCCGCGACCATCCTCCGAGTAACCGCCCAAGAAGTAAGCACCCAAAAACCATCCTATCCATGATATATTCTTTAGAAATAGGCAAAGTACATACATTATAGGGGGCACCCAAAAAGGTTTCCCATTTGGATGCAGAGAGCATCCAAGGGAAGCAGATGAATGAATTGACGAATCAATTCATCAAAAGTGAGTTCTGAAAAGGAAAAAGCGACCAAAAGCTGACTAATGTTCATTCATTGAAACCAGCAGACTAATCTAACAAAGCACTAATCCGAGCAAGGATAAAACTTGGACCCTACCGGCAATAAAAGGATCAGCTGTTCGTAGTGTTTCAATGTCCAAAACGGGGAAGCCGTGACTAAATCTCCCAATACCCGCAAACAGGACAAGGGCCAGAACATCTCCACCCGCAAGCAACGCAATCCGTCTAGCAGCAAATCATATAGAAAGAAAAAACTCAGTTCCATGTCAAAAAACAACCAAACCGTAGAAAATACTCAATTCCTTGAAGCGGGAGCTTACCCCCATTTTTCAAGACGAGAAGAGGCATCGGGCTTCTCGAACTGGATGACGCCCTCGAGAGGAACACTCTCCTGCCCCACGAGCTCGGGGCTTCCAGCATCGAAGGAAAGAGAAGGAGATACGGAGGATGATATCTGCCCGGCCGCTGGGGCGGAGGAATCGACGACGTCGTCAGCTTTGGCGAGGGTGAGGAGGACGGGAATGCTGGAAGAAGGGCCTCCGGCTCCGCCCCTTCGAGAGACGAACCGGGCTCGGCGTTTGGGGAAGATGGAAGGGCTGGGGTCGGCGGAAGTGAGCGGTGAAAAGAATCTCGGGGACGATAGAGCCCCGCCGGAAGGAGCCTGGCCTAGCATAAGCATCTTAGGAGGCTGTGCCTGACTCTCAGTCTTCCTTCACAGTCAGTCGGTGGAACTGTGGTGGGTCTGATATTTCTGGTCCTCTTCCATGTACGAATGGTTGAATCTACTCCACTTTGTTCCATCTCCATCTATCAATAATAGGCCGATTCCACCATTTTTATGGGGTTCAAGCTCCAGCTTAAGCCCGGCCCATTTCCAGATCAATAGACCGGACCCAACTGAGGTGGATTGCAGCTGCAGGTCATGGCAGATCAAAACACAAACTCATCTACCCAGAATTTCTTATTTCTTTCTCAATCTGAAACCCAATAAGCCATCTATGCATTCATTATGGATCATAGTCATAGTGAGAGGATATCTTCAAATGTGGTTTTCGAGAAATGAGCACGTTCCTTTCTTCTTCCACATAATATTAAGCATTTATAATGTAATTAAATCCCCTTTTCCATGACATAATGGTACTAAAGAAAGGTAGATGAATGTATAGATAGATCCATAAATATATGCATATTGACACCTCTATGCCATGTGGGTGGTGACTGTGCAGTTCCTATTTCACCAGTTTCCTTTGAAGTTCTTCAACCTTTACAAATTAAACAGCCATCCCAAGGAAAACAAAGTGCATTCTCTTCTAATTCTATATGAAAATAAAATTAAAGATGCATGTCTACCCGAGATGGGCATGACACGTGTGCAACGCGAGCCTCTCTATGCATGTTGGCTTATATAATATGTGATTGATTCCTGTATCGGGTTTGTCAATCTCGAAGTACTAATCTTTGTCACCTTCTCCTTGCCCAGAAAGAACATTTGTCACATAACACCCAGAGCCAGCCGGAGGTATTGCTTCTGGATAAAAGCTTCCTTTATCTAAGAGAAAGATACATCTTTATAATCAAAATACAATGGGTGTCATGAGTGTAACCCTAATTCCAACTCATCCAAGACACTTTGGAAGGTCTAGTAGAAGAGGTTTTAGGGCTTTGGCCCCAACAAGCCAACATTAATTTTTTTGCTTAATTTTTTAATGGAGGGTCTGCCCTTTGGAAGGTTTTGTCTTGTCAGCTTTATGGTCAATAAGAAGGCCATGAAGATGAAGATGAAGATGGATGGGAATTGGATTCAAAAATTATTTTGATGGATCGAGGACTAGGTAGCAGAGGCATTGGTCAGTGGAGGTCAATTATAAAAGAATAAAAGTAGGATCGAATTCTCTTTTAGTTTGCGTACTACATGTATGCAGACTTTTCACCGACCAAAGACAAACAAGCATGCATGCATGGATGCCTGCAACAATGTCGATCCCACCTAGTAATAACCCATGTGATGTAGGGGAACAAAAAGGTCATTTGTATATGCATGAGCGGGTTGCTAGAGGACTCACGATGAGCGCCACTACACCACTCAAGGCTATATTTTTTATGGTTATACAGTACAATGGTTGGTTAACCATGTATACACCTAAGAAGTAGAGGTGTACCATCAAAAAGGAAAAAGGTTACAAAATGCAGGTGATGATAAGTCAAAAGATTGGAAGAAATATGCATTTTTGACCAAGATGGGATCCGGTCCGTTCTCTAGCGAGGTTGCTATGTGATATAGCTAAGGGTATATCTCAACTCTCGATGATGCATGAAGGTGTGAGTACAAGTGGCCGGGGGCTCCATGTGTATTGAATTGATCCTTTGTCCAAGACAATTTTATAGTATTTTTTTTTATAGAACTTTACGAGTAAAAGGGAAAATAAGCACACGCCACCATTTGACGGGACTTGGGGGTCGGTGCTGGCCCCCACGGTCGAGCTGTAGCGAAAGGTGACGCGATCGACGACGTGTAACTTGAAGGGGTCGGTGCTGGCCCCACGATCTAGCTGTAGCGAAAGGTGACACGATCGAGGACGTGTAATTGTGACGAGGGCAGTCACGGGGAAGAAGGGGACCCCTGTCGGCAATCGGGAGACGACGACATGAATATACACAGCCCCGTCCTCTCCCCCATCTCACGTTGGCCTCTTCATGCACGACCGCAAGCCAAGCCGCTTTGTCCCGCCTTCCACGTGTGAGGATAGTGGCGGTGGGAGCGACACCAGCACACCATGCATAACTTTTGCTCTATATCATGGATTTGAATTTAAATACTGATCCTCATCAGTGGTATAAGCAGGTGGTATTACAGATTCAAGATGAACGGCAAAGCAAAGGGCGTGGTGGGGACGAGGTGGGGTCAAAGCAGCAGCCCGGCGTTGATGCGTCAACATCACGATGTACTGTACCCAACTCCTCATCTGTCTTCTCCTCTTCCCTCCCCATGTAGGTATTGTAAAAATCTCCTTGGAGCTAACGTAAAGATTTTGCTGAAAATGCATTCCTTCCTTGTCACCCGCCATCCTCCTCCCCTTTGAATTTTGTGGATCTTGTCCTTTAATGCACTCTCCTCCTCCTCCTCTCCCTCTCCATGTGAAGGCATTATCTCATGGATATGCATGTGCATGCGTATATTTCAACCATGCAATGCAACACCACACACTCAAGTGGGCACCCACCATAACAAATCTTAAGAAGAAAAAAATTTGAAGGAAAATCTTAATCTTGAGAACATGATTAGTTTCCTGGTCTGTACTTTTCAGCCTCTTTACTGGCTTGTTTTGATCTGGCAATGCTTCTAACTTAGTGCACATTTGATGCAGGGTGTCCCATCCCCTCTATTTTTGAAATAGGCTTCATTTGTGATTGTTCCTTCCACCGGTATTTCTTGAATTATAAGCTGCTCAGATACCTCATTAACTCAAATTTCAAAACTAAACAACTAAATCTTACTTCTGTGCATGAGGCCTACAATCTCTCTCTACAATTATTTACATTTGCTAAGAACATAAACTTTCTTCTTCCCCCAAGCAAACCCATAGGCATAGCAGAGACAAATCCTTGCTTGTCGTCTTCAGTATCAATTTTTAAGCCCCACACACAGGAGAAAGTCTTTAGTACAAATCGATAAAATAGTTCTCTCTTCTTGCTTCATAGACTAAATCTTTTCTTCCTCACTCACTCCCTAGCTCATCCTCCTCCTGTCTCCTCTTCTGCTGACCCATAAAGGCTACATTACTAACCTCCTCCTCCTTTTCGGGTTTCTTCTTCTTCTTCTTCATGGACTTTGGGGCTTCGGGCAGCGGACCAGACGGATGGGTGGCTTCAGATCTTGATGCCAAGCAGAATCTGTACGGATCCGGCTTCTTCAAGCAGCTCGAAAGGCCTTCTCCCGGGGACGCTAATGAGTGGAGAGTTCTTCACGGTGGCAGCAACAAGGGTTCGGCGAAAGTGGCCAAGTTGAGTGACGACAGCTTCTCGTTCGCTTCTCCCAAGGCGCCGGCTCTTTTGCCGCAGAGGAGCAGCAGCGATAGTCAGCACATGCTCTGCTTCTCCAACCCTTCTTCTCTACCCAACAAATCAGAATCTCAGTATCAGTATCCTGGACTGCCTTGTTTCGGCTATGCGCCTTCCATTTACGGTGATAATGCAGGTAACAATTCTGTTGCATGGTCTAAAATTGAATGCGAAAGCGAGAGATTTCTTGAAAAATGAAGTGCCCATGCAGACTTGGCAAGCATGACTTCAGGAAAGAATGATAAAACACCAAGTTTTCTTCATAGGGGAAGCGAAAATATGCCTTCTTGTTGTTAACAGTCTAATATTTTCATTTTTAACAAGTCATTGATATGGGTGGAATAGAGTTTTTGTGAAAACCATCAGCCGTCACCTTCACCTTCACCTTCACCTTCCCATTACTTTGGGTCGAAAAGTTGGAATCTCTTTCTCTTTGGCACAAAAGAAGTAAGGAAGAGGAAGCACCAAAAAGAGAAACTTTAATGCAATAGTGCTTCATAAATGCAACCAACAACCAGGGATTGTTAATCTCAATCTGCTGTGGGGGAATACTAGGGAACAGACGAGATGATCCTTTGTAGACCATTTCTTCTTTTGAAAATTGTTCTAAAAGTTTGGAGAGACGCTGATTCTTGATCTGGCTGCAGGACCGAGCTCTGTGGGGATGAATGGTGCAAGCATGCAAGAAATGACAATGGAAGGGGGACGAGGGCCGTTTACTCCATCTCAGTGGATGGAGCTGGAGCAGCAGGCTGTGATCTACAAGTATATTAATGCTAACATCCCCGTCCCGTCCAATCTGCTCATCCCCATTAGGAAAGCTTTTGAATGCGCCTCTGGATTCCTGCCATGCAACTCATGTAAGCTCCTCCTCTTCATACTTGGTCAAAAATTGTAACTTTTATTTTCCTATACTGAAAGAAACCCAAACATGCATTATGATGCAGTGGGATGGAGAGGTATCCATCTAGGGTTATCGAGAAACATGGATCCGGAACCTCATAGGTGTAGGAGGACGGACGGGAAGAAATGGAGGTGCTCCAAGGATGCGATGGTGGACCAGAAATACTGCGAACGTCACATGAACCGCGGGCGCCATCGTTCAAGAAAGCCTGTGGAAGGCGTCCATCCTGTCCCTAGTGGCCCAATCCACACTGCATGCAACACCGTCACAACACCCAATGCTGCCATCGCTATTAAACCAGGCTTTCCGTTCGGATCTGTGGTTCTGGGCAGCGATCCTTCCTATAAAAGCTTCAACACCTCTCAATCATCTGTCCTTAGCCTGTCAGGAGACTCATCTATGAAAAGGTACTTTAGGAGTGGGTAAACATGAAAGGTTTAGGCGCATGTGCTTGTCATATGATAGTTTAAAAATGCTAGAACTTGATGAAAATAAAAGATAGAAAATCATAATATAAAAAGTATATTAGATCTTGGCATCCTTTGTTTGCTTTCCATTTAGTACTTTTTCTTTGCTGAAGTTAAAGGAGTTTTCTTTACCTTGTGGGCAGTTTCTATATGAACAATGACAATTCCTTTGAGAAGATTCAAAACCAGTCAACATGCTTCTCCTCCATATCAAGTATGGATCACCAGTCCAAATCAATTCCATTTATGGTAAACTCTTTGCCGGGTCCATCATCCATCTTAAGCAGCGGGCAGAACTTGGGGACTCTGAATGACCTTGTGGGCAGGGAAACCGAAGCTGATCAGAAGTTCATGAATAACTGGCCTGCGATGGGTATGGGTACTCTGTCACCCGATCCAACCCACCTATCAATCTCTGCCCCCATGCCTTCCAATGATAGCAAGCTTCTTTCCCTGAGGTTCGCCCCTGAACCGGATGAAGTCCAGATGAACTTGGGTATCCCAGGAACAGTGTATAATGAACAGGTACCCAAGCAGACCAACTGGATACCCATATCTTGGGAGACCTCAATTGGGGGACCCCTTGCTGAAGTCCTCCATAATGCAAATAGCAGCAATAGTTCTGGTGAGTGTAAGAATTCTTCAGTCTTGAACTTGATGACGGAGGGCTGGGATAACCTTTCTGGTACGCCTATGGGATCATCCTCCAACGGAGTTCTTCAAAAGGCTACTTTTGGTTCTGTTTCCAACAGCAGGGAGCATTCCATTAGCAGGGAGCATTCCATTAGCCGAGAACAACGGACTTAAGCTGCACGAAGGGGCCTCTGTTTGTGCTGAGATTTGATCTGCTACGGCACTCAGAAGGCATTCTCTTTTATTTCTTTTAAGTTTTAAGCGTACGATGATACCCGCCTTTATTTTAATCAATACTGTGTGATTAGACACAGTAGATTTGTCATATGAATTGCGGATTATGTATGTTGGTCTATTACCCTGATGTTGACTATGGTGAAGAAGTCCTATTTCTCTTATGCATACCTTGAAAGCCATATGATATCCTCGACTCTTACGTTTCCTTTTCTTCTTGCAGTACAACGTTGTAGTCCTATTTCTCTGATGCTTCAGGGACTGTAGCTTTGGTCATATGTCGGTTGTTGTCAGGATTGATTGATAATAAAAACAGTCACAGGGTTCATATACAACAAGAACGTCGACCACATAATGCTGGGACCTCCGGGCTTACAGACGGTCGGAGTTAAATTCGGTCAACCAATATGATTTGCGTCATGGGTCCCGGGATTGAACTGTTTGTCTATTTGGTGTGCATCTTGATGAAATGATCGGTCCGTGGAGAATCCTACATTTACCTACTATTATATATTATATTGAAAAAAATAATAACACATAAATAGATAGCTACTATATTATAGAAAATAAATTAATATAAAGTGGTTAAAATATTATTAATATATAGTATTTAATTATATATATATTATACACTATTTATTTTTAATGTATTAGATAAATTATAATTATATATTTTTCTATTTATTACTTATAATATTAGAGTTATTTTGAAAAAAAATCTAATAGTACAATATTTGTGTATTGGATTGCGTAATCCTATATCAATATTTTATTATTTCGATTGGTCGCCTCTACAATATTATTGTATAAAGATTTTTATTATTAATTTTAGTGGATAAAATTCTTATTATTTTTTTACTAAAATTTTTAATTTCCTCATAATTATAAACATAACTCGATTAAAAAATTGGTTGATTTAGTTTAACAATAAAAAATTACTATTGTATAAACAATTTACACCTTTTCACTTTTTGTTCACTTTATTTAACAGTTTCAAATTATTTTTTAACTTAATATAAATATTAAATCTCAATATCACTATCCATATTAAAATAGTAGGGAATAATAAATAAAGATAATATTGAAAATAAAAATATTAAATAAATATATAAAAATTATTAAAAAATTATAATTATAATATTATTAATGTTTTATATTTAATTATATATATATATATATATTACACCATCTATGTTTAATTTATTATATAAATTATGATTATATATATTTTTATTTATTACTTATTTCATCTTAATTTTCGGGTAAGAGAGAAGATAAATTAAGTGTGATGATCATACTATTGTACCTGTCCTGTAACTGTTGACCCCAGTTGGACGTGGCCATAGAATGATGATGACCCGTTAATCAATGATTGAACCCTGCCTTGTAGTTTTGTGACAGTTTCCTTCCTCGGAGGAGCTTGCTGACCAGGTTGTTATTTGGTACACACCTTATGAAAATATTTGGATGGAACAAAAAGAGTAAAAATCTATGATCTATGCAGCATGAACTGCCCACTTGAAGAACACAGCTTCCACCTCTTCAAAGCTTGAGCATTTACAGAATTGGAAACGAACAGAATACAATCAATGATTCCAGTTAAAGTGCAGCTCCCTTCCTTTGGTCTACAAGAAAACTTCATTCAGCATCTTTCATAGCTGGAGAGTAAAATATCACGGGCATTTCAAAGATCCAGAGTTTGAAGTTTTAACAGAAATCTTACCACCTACAAGAAAAGTTCAACCCAAGTCAGCCCATATATTTTTACAACCCAAGTCAAGACACCAAGAATCATAATTGACCAGTAGACAAACTGTCTGTATCCATGTTAAACCACCACTGATCAACTTAATCTCTATTCACAACTAATTAAGGCAAACTGGTTCCAAGACAAGCCAAATTCCAAGTTTGTGGGCTATATAGTTTTGTTTAGGATGACTAAAAGCACTCATAATGAACGGTGTCTTTCTTTCAGTCTGTTGAATTCCGTAAGATTCTTAAATTGCCATAGGATGAGAGAAAGACACACATTTAACATTTAATCGAAAGGGACCATTTGTCTAATTTTCCTTTCTATTAGTTCCGTTGACGGCAAGGAAACCATATAAAGATCTTCCCCCAAGTAAGAATCTGATCAATTGGAGCAGTAGAGATGAATCAAGGGAAGGTGCCCTTTTCATGGGAGGACCTGCCTGGCGTGTCCAAGACCGGGACTGATCAAAAGCCGCCGTACTTTGCAGCCAACAAGCTCCAGCCACCTCCGTATAAGCAAGGGCCGAGTACGAGAAAGGTCTCATCGACCCAGATGCAGAGAATCCCACTTCCTCCCTGCCCCTTCCAGCCCCGGCCACCAACGCCGGCGCCGTCTCGGAGGAACTCGAGGAAGAAGGAAGACGACGACCCTTTTCTCCTGGCCTATCGGGAATGCACGAAGGACGCTTGTGCAGCTGAAAAGACGCCGTCGAAACATGGCGGTGGGTCAGGTACGATCAGGAAGCGCCTGTCTGCACTTTCGTGTAAGCAATCTTCTTGTAGCGTGAGGGATGGCAATCTGGTCAGGCTGTCTAACTCCGAACTGTAGAGGGGAAGACGATGAACAGATGGAGATGCAATCGCATATGGCGTCTGACAGTCCATGGATATCCTGATCGATGCCGATGATAGTAATAAGGCGATTGTTTAACACCAGATTCATGTATTTACACAAATCTGAAGAACTGAGCTTTATAACTTCCACAGTTGCAGCACATAAAAGAAAAGCGGACGAACACCATTTGCTTAGATATAGCTGAATAATCAAGGGAACATTTGATCTCATATATATATATATGTATATATATATATATATATTACTGCTCCTCGTCTCCTTTTAACGACCAGTCCAGTCCTCAAGTAGAGTTTCTCCACCCTTCTTGCTACCTTTCCTCCGGCGGTTCATGCCACCAGTACCAGCGCCGTCTGATTGGAGATTCCCACGACTGTCGACGAGGGAGAGGGAGTTCCCTTCCATCCCGAAGTTATCTTCCGTGGCGATACGGATGCATGAAAACCGCTCGAGCGATGCGAAGAAAGCAGCCCCGACCCCATTTTTAAGCCAGGCTGCAACCCTATCGAGCCTGCCACAGCACCGAAAGCCGCCGCCCCGGTCCTTACGGACGGAACCTCTGCTGCCAGGGTTGGATCTGAAGGAGAAGGGACTTGTGCAGGTGGGTGTGGTAGTAGTGGCAGCCATAGGAGGGAGGAAGAGAGAGAGAAGTGACAAAAGCCTGCCTGTGCTAAGACCACTCTGAGACTAAGGTTCATTGAAGTACGACCAGCACGAAAACCCAGCAAGGAGTGTTGATCAGAGATGGTCTTCAAAGAGTACAAAACAAGGCATGGGTGCTGATTCTCAGAGAGTGGTGGGGACTGATGGGAAATTGAATTTTGTAGGTGTGTGGTTTTTGTGAATACCAACAAAAATCAAATGAAATGCCATTTTTCAAGATTTGTCATAACATGATTGGAACTTTATTTATGTCATTTTTTTCTAGGAGGGAGGGTGCATAAGTTTACTACATGAAAATGTCCATTCACTTATTGCTGGGCATATTCAATCAATGTCCATGACTTCCATTTGCAACCATTTAAAGGTAAAATTTATTCAATTATATGCTTTTCAATGAATGGGAATTAGGTCAATCAACTATTGCCATATAGTTTTATTGGGTCACAAGCAAAAGCTTATGGTAATGGCCACCCAGGTCCATGAACGACTAACTCGAGCGATCTATCAGGATTATCTTGAGCTGAATGCTAATCCTACTGTAATCGTTCCATTAACAGATCAATTCCTGGTTAGTGAGTGATTGATCATCATAGTGGGTGTGGTGATATGAACACCAAGTATTATCTATCAATGGGGACTGCTCATGAAGTTTCAATAAAGCTTTTGTTTTGCTGATTTAATTTTGCCAACTCTGATGAATTCTGAGCCTCGTAAAGATCTTCTTTTCCTCCATTTGTTCCTTGGGAGACTTTGACCAGGAAAGAGAGACAGGAGACAGACAAAGTCAACTGTTGTCTGCACAAAGTCAAACATATTCAGTTGACCAAGACTTTAAATACTCCTCCATTAGAAAGCAAGACAAGACACCCAAATCTTTTCATCCACTCAACAATTTCACAAATGTTGAATCCCTTCATCTGTGGCTCTTTCCATTCGGAAGAAGAAGACCTCGACCATAAGCTAAGAGCCGGGGGAGCTGCCGGAGCTTCGAGCCGATCATCTTCTCCGAGAAGGAGGCGAACCTTCTGCAGGACCCGCAACAGTAGTAGCCACAGCAAGAACCCTTACACGAACCAGGGGCTAGATAAGTTTGAGAAGCTGCTGGCCGATATTAACCAGAAGAAGAAGAAGAAGAAGATCTTCAGCAAGGTTAACGCAGGCAGCATCTCTCTCGTCCAGTACGTGCCGACAAGCTCCAGCAGCTTCATCCCCATTGTCGTGAAGATCAAGGACAGCAACGATCTTCCCCTGTGCCCGCCAATTACAGAAGAGGCGCCCTTGGAGTTCGACAAAAACGTGACCCGTAATCAGCGTCGGCTGCCAAGCAAAAGGGTGACTCGAATAAGGGAGACAGCTCTAGGAAGAAGATCAGCTCATGCTCATCATGGAAACTGCTGAGTAGGGAAGGATGGAGGAGACCTTCATATTATATGTCCGCGGTTGCTATATTGATTTTGGTGTTCTTACTGTTATTTGGACGGTCTACTGCAATCCTCTGCACGACCATCGGCTGGTATACGATCCCCATAATAAATGGCCGTAGCCTGGTCATCGGTGAGATGACTACCACCACGAGGCCCGTGAAGAAGAAATAGCTTAGCAGGAGATCGAGCTAGAACAGGATCGTCATGGCCGCCAAACGATTGCCACCTGACAGATGGTAACTTTGAGTGATAGACATTAGTACCCAAGAATCACTCACTCCACTCTGACAAGGAAATTTACAACTTTGCCAAAAGCAACACATGAACAGTGTATCGTATCCCAGGAAGGGGCTATCCGATTTTCTTTTTTCATGTATCATTTGAGATATAGAACATCATTGGTTGGGCAGTCAAAGGAGTTTTGGGCGGCAGCCATGGGTCTACCATTATCGTCTTTATTTGTTGGTAGTGAAGAAGGCGTTTGGACTGGACTGGGGAAGGCTATATAGTGGTAAGGGTCGAACAAATTGCTGTATTAGGGCTTAAACAAATGATATATTTCAATATAATACACGTTACACAAGTTCAAGGGCCGTACTGAAAATAATCAAAACAAATGCTTTCTTTTGAAAATTTTGGATTAATATTATTTTGATACCTTTTTGGGTTGCAACTGCTTCTCGAGTACGCGGCAACGCATAGTTCATAAGGGTAAATACGCCATTCCGTGGTTGACGTACGGATACCCAAACTGACCGTCCAACTCCCGTGGTGGAAGTACTCGAGCCCCCGGCTGCCCCGACCCGACCGCTATCTCAAACCGCGAGCCCCAGTCCGACTCGGTCGAACCGCCCCTGTGGACCAGGTCTCACAGTCTTCCCGTTCGGCATGTACTCGTAGACCAGCAGGCTCGAGTCTTCGCCGGTTAGTGTTAAAACCGTAAATAAATCTCGACGGAAGGGTCATTTCGGACATTATCTCTTCTGTTCACCCCCGCCAACTCTCGTTCTCTCTCCCTCCCGCCCTGAAATTCTTAACCTTTATGCACCCAACAAGCAACCGTCTGAGAGGAAAAGCTCATCAGTTACTACAAGCTCAGTGGGAAGGCTGTTCCTAAGCTTTCCGATCGAGAGATTGAGATGGTGATATCCGAATCTGACCGCAGCCGCACCAAGCCCCGACTACCTCCCCAATCCGTAGCGCATCGACCGCCAGCACGGCCCCGCGTGCAGCTCCGGCGGCTCCTCTGGGTGGCCTCCGTCGCCTGCGGCATCCAGTTCGGTTGGGCGCTCCAGCTGTCTCTGCTGACTCCCTACGTTCAGGAGCTCGGCATCCCACACGCCTGGGCCAGCGTCATATGGCTCTGCGGGCCCCTTTCTGGGCTTCTGGTCCAGCCCCTGGTCGGCCACACGAGCGACCGCTGCACGAGCCGCTTCGGCCGACGGCGGCCATTTATCGTGGCGGGAGCTCTATCCATCGCCGTCGCGGTTCTGATTATCGGCCACTCGGCTGACATCGGGTGGCTACTCGGTGACAGAGGCACCACCAGGCCACGGGCGATCGGGGTCTTCGTTTTTGGATTCTGGATCCTCGATGTGGCCAATAACATGACTCAGGGTCCATGCCGAGCTCTGCTTGCCGATCTCACCGGTGATTTTTGTCCACCTTTGTTTTCATTTTAGACAAGGATGAATGGAACTTGCGGGCTTTCAGGTTTTCCTTAATTTGACCTTACCTGTCTTGAGATTTCTCAGCCTATGATCTGAGCTGGTCCACAACCGTCAGAGCTCATAATTGAAGCTGTGGTTTTATCTAGTCTACTGCTGTCCATCGTGTTGCAAGCAATATTACAGGTCATGGCAAAAGAACTGCAGTAAAATAGAAAATGGAGGAAATTTCAAAACCAGTTCCAATCAATACCTGTTCCTGGAAGAGCATTCATTTTTAGTTTGGCTTATATATTTACTCCTTTCTTCTGCTAGGAATAAACAACCATGGATGTACATGCGTCCACAGTAGAATGCTTCTCTGATCAAAGTAGATGGATAGAATTATGTGAAACAAGCCATTGACATTTGATTTCAGCTCATTCTCTTTGAATTCAGGGAAGGACCACAGAAGGACCCGTGTGGCTAATGCATACTTCTCACTATTTATGGCTGTTGGCAATGTTCTTGGCTTTGCCACTGGGTCATTTAGTGGGTGGTATAAGATCTTCTCTTTCACTGTGACCTCTGCATGCGATGCTGACTGTGCCAATCTGAAATCTGCCTTCTTCCTTGACATTTTCTTTATTACTGTCACCACATATGCAAGTGTGTCTGCAGCTCAGGAGTTACCACTTAGCGAGATGCAGTCAGCCTCTGCTGAAGAAGGAATCGGACAATCAAACTCTCAAGAAGCTTTCATGTGGGAACTCTTTGGGACTTTTAGATATTTTTCAAGGACTGTATGGATAATACTGCTTGTCACGGCTCTGACTTGGATGGGATGGTTTCCTTTTCTTCTCTTTGACACTGACTGGATGGGTCGGGAAATTTATGGTGGGAAGCCCAATGAGTTAGGATGGCAGAACTACAACATAGGAGTTAGGATGGGTGCACTAGGCCTGATGTTGCAATCTGTAGTCCTTGGGGTAACTTCGGTGCTAATGGAGAAGCTCTGCAGTAAGTGGGGTGCAGGTTTTGTGTGGGGGATTTCGAATGTTGTCATGGTTATCTCTTTTCTTGCGATGCTTATAGTCACCTATGTGAACAAAGTGGATTTCATCAGCGGCGGTTTCCCCCGTGAGGGAATTGTAGTTGCTGCATTGGTGATTTTTTCAATTCTTGGAATTCCATTGGCGGTAAGAATCTAAAACTGATGCAGCACCTCTATGTTACTTCTATTTGCACTTGGAAAATTCCTTTAAATTTGATGTTGATCACCAAAGAGGATAGATCTCTTGCAACTTTTTAACTGCGACCACTGCCATTTGTTATTAAACGATCAGAATCTCCTGTTGCAGATCACATACAGTGTTCCTTATGCCTTGGTTTCTACACGTATAGAATCTCTGGGACTTGGTCAAGGTACGTATTTATTTTTCTGTTCCTGCAGAAATTTGATATTTGCTTGTGGGAGTAAAACAGTTTGATCCAGTTTCCGTTTGCCTCCCTGCAGGGTTATCTATGGGTGTTCTGAACCTCGCAATTGTTATTCCCCAGGTGCAGTTCTTTTACTTGCCTTTTCTTGCAAGTGTATTTTTCTCTTTCATGTAGGTTCGAACTCAGGATAATGAAGTATCCATTCTTATCAATGCAAGATCATTGACTATAGTTAGTTGTCAAAATATACATTTTGATAATTCATTCTTATTCAGCTTTTCTTGGTACTCCTAATATTTAGCCAGTGAAGCATTTGTTCAGCTCAACTCTTCCAGAACAATTTTTGTTTGTTCATTGATAATTTTAGGGAATGCCTATGGGTAGATTGGCTAAGGAGTTGCCATATACTTGCAAAGCTCCTTGTAGGCAGTACACTCTTTTCATTATTACCTATTCTCAGTTTCAAGGAAATTTTAAAGCTTTATAGTGAACTTTTTAAGGCAATAAATTACGAGGGCATTATCTATAACTTGAGTCGAATCTAGTGTAATAAATCAAGGATCATTCATCATCTGCACATTCTGAGTTGTCTTGTAGGTAGACCACCCTCTAATAGTTTAAACTTGAGAAAAATATTTGAACTATATTCATCTGGAAACAATTTCAGAGAAGAGCACCACCACATTTTTGGCCTTAGCCTCCTCTGCAGCAGTTTCTTATTAAGTTCTCCACTTCAGTAATATGTGTTTCTATTCTGATGTGATATCTCATGAGCCAGGTGATCGTGTCCCTTGGAAGTGGACCTTGGGATCAATTATTTGGAGGCGGGAATTCACCTGCATTTGCTGTGGCAGCTGTTGCATCTTTTGCTGCTGGGATTATTGCTATTTTGGCTATTCCTAGATCCAATGCTCCGAAACCCAGAGCCATCATATGAGATACCCGGCTGTAGGTTCTTACTACCTGCCCAAGGGAGGCCAAAGAAATTATTGGTCTAGGCTCGGGTCCGTCCGCATTTTTGGACCATTCATATATGATGTGCAAAAGGAGGGCTTGAGCGACCAGCCTAGTGGTCCAAAAGATTCTTTCTGCTTTAATAGATAAATAATCATAGTTGATGCCCCGAGAAGGCAAGTAAGTACATGATTCAGTCTTCTTTTATCCATATGGAAAAGTGGCAATGAGTTGTTACAAAGAAATAACATGTTCCTAACTCATCCTCTGAGCAGCTTCCTTGGCAAGAAGCATCTCCTTTGCTGGCCTGAGATTTAGAACCCATAATTCCACCCACCTTTGCAAGAAGCAAGATTTTGCTGAACTCCAATTTGCCCTCATTCTTAACAGTTGTCAAGCACAGAACAGAGGCAGTCTCCTTATGGACAATCTGTGAGAAGAAACAAATCAATAACATCAAGTGGACAAGAAAAAAAATCAGCAGAGAGAGGATGGTTTGAATCATAATAGTTACCGTGCCTTGCCCTTTACAATGCAGAAAGGAGCTTCCATCTTTCTGCATAGTGCTGGAAGCGAGACCACGAGCTCTATTGGGTCCACATCGTGGGCAATGACAACCAACCGTGCTTTGTTCTACAAAAGAAGAAACCAACTGTGCTTTACAAGAGGTTTTTGTCAAGTGTCTTAGTGAATTGATTGAGAGCTGGGGGGATCTTTAGCCTCTTCCTCAGAATCTTTGATCTTTCTACTATTTGGAGAAGCCTCCATGGATTATGATTTTCGTTTTCTTCCTCCTGGACAGTTTCTCCACTCGCAAATTTATCTCATCTAATCTGGCTATCTAGTTTTGGTTGAGTACATGCAGGTTACATATCCATCACAAAGTAAGGTAAATCAACCCAAAGAAAGAAGAGAAATACAAAGGAAATGTACAAGAATGGTCATTTTATCTCTCCTCCCCATGTTTAAGGGTTCTGATGGCAGGGTTCTAATGGCAGCTCTAGATCATCTAGTAGATCACTTCAATGGTGTATTACAACTACAAACATTTACATTGAGAAAATCCTAAATTCCGGTGTGAACTGTGGGTTGCACAAAGGCATGCCCTCTCCATGAGAAGCCTTTAATTTCTCCCAACTCCAACTAAAGAACTGATTGAATTGGAGATGCCTACTGGGGGGAGACTGGTGCCATTGGAACTGAAGCAGGCTGGCTGTACAAGCTGCCGTCTGATCCTGATACACTGGAGATAGAACCTGCACGCGGCTGAGCAGTGAATGGAGGCAAGCTGCGGGAAATGGGGGTGTACGGAAGCAAGGATGGCGGTGGCAGAGGCGGCTGCAGCTGGCCCATGCCATAGTATGGCATGCCATTTGCGGGCCCAGGAGGTATGAGAGGTGGCAGCTGCATTGGGTACAAAGGCATGGAAGGGAGTGGCAGCATAGGAGGTGGAGTGGGCAACACTGGGATAGAGTAGCCAGTGGGTAGAGACTCAGAGGGCGGAAAAGGAGAGAAAGGAGGCAGAGGTGTCTGATCCGGGTTTAAGGGGACATAAGCTGATGACTGCATGTCAGCTTCAACCTTGGCTCGTTTCTCGGCAGGGGAATCCTTTCCTTGGTTGTTGCCAATGACACCCTCAGAGGCAAGGGAGGAGAGGACATAAGATAGCATTTGAGCTGAGGAGGTTGAGGCCGTCAACTTTGCAGCAACCTCAGCAGCTGTAGACTTTGGTGGATCCTCCTCCGAAGCAGATTTGTCAGGCACTGAAGAAACCTGCATAGAATACATAACTGGGGATGGTTGCTCCCTCTCCACTGTTGAGTCATAGCCATCGGCATCTTTTGAGCTATCATTGACTGGGAGTTCTCTGTGATTGTCATTGCCATTGAGAAACTGGTGGTACAGTGAATTTGACTGTTCAAATCTTGAACGAGCAGCCTGAAGGGATAAAATTCAGAAGAACATAATTTATGTTAGATCCATCCGTCCACGGATCATTGCCATATATGACCAGAAATGCCAAGAAAGTAAACAAGGCACAGACCTGAAGCTGTTTACGAACTTGATCTAACTTGAACTCCTGAAGAAGAAAAATAGTTAGAGTCTTGTATCAAAAAGAATTTCACTTCAATATAACTTGGTAAGCTCAAGACGAGACCTGCTCCTGAAGAGCATCCCTAAGATTAGAGACGAGCCTATATCTTGATGATTCAACTGCAGTCAGTTGGTCAATGCAGTTCCTTAGCATCACACTCTGTCCCCGGAGCTCCTCTACAAATACAGGATCATGGAATTTCTCTGTACAGAGAACTAAGCTTCAAATATTTTCCATCCTTGAGTGCATATGCATGGTGATCATCGCCAAACAAAGGAAAGGAGATAGCATATTAACTTCTAGGGTTCTACCAGCTATAATGCCAGAAAATTGTTAATGGAGGTGAAGCTGACAATTTAATTCTTCATACACAAACGGCAAAAAAAGATGTGCAAATATTGCACTAATTAAATTTCAGAAAAGAGAAGTTCAAGAATGTAGGAGTGTTACCTGATTTGCCATCACCACCAGTTTCGGTTTCCAATTTATCAAAGAAAGCCATAATATCGCAACATTTATTCAGCACAATCTCATCATCAATTGACCCTCCATAGACAATTTGATATCCAGTAAGGATCTTATCCAGTGCACCTCCAGCATTGTGTCTCTGATCCAGAGAGATCATTAAAATCACATCAAATCCAAAAGGACAGAAGAAATGAGGCCACATGAATTTACCAGTTTAAGTCCTGAATCTCTATCACTCTGGTTGTCACTTTCTATGTTCCTTCCCAAGAATTCGGCCTTGACTCCACGGGAACCAAAAACCTTTCTCTCCTCCCAGATATTAATCTGCACATGAAACCATAGTGTAGGAAGGCCGCAACAGGAAACAAAAGAGAAAAAAAAATGAAGATGTTATTCACAGAAAATCGTCATGGTATGAATTTTGCTTCTTAAACAAAGCAGATGACAGAAAATGTAAAACAACGCATAAGAATAAATAGATCAAGCAACCTGATGGAGAAAGCAAATCATGAATTATATATAACACATACCAGTCTCATAGCAGAAGCTCTCCCAAACTCATCTCCATTTTGAATTACATCACCAAGAGCATTTGGAAGAACCTTCCAGAACTCTCCAACAAAATCAGAACCCTTTCTACGACTATTTTGCAAGATATCATTTGCAAGATACAGAAAAGCCAGGCGTTGTTCACGAGGAGCACAGTGGAATTGTTTATCCCATGTTTCAACTACTTGTTTTGCTCTGTACATATGAAATATGCACCAGTGCGACAAAGCTATGATGTATCAAGGATAGCAACTTCACTTAACATAGAGAAGAGTGTATTCTTGGAAGTACCGACACCACGTCTAGCCGGCTGATAGTCAAAGTTCCCTTAACTTTCAAAATTAAACATCTGTAGAGCAAGGATACTCTCCATCCATAAGACAGTAATATAAAAGGATACTCTCGATGCTCGTCTGTGAGAGATTGAGCTTAGTCAATTTGTCGACCAAAATTTGGGGATTGAATGTACTGCCCATTGATCCAGGTAATATGTATATCTAGTCAAAATTATTTGGCACACATAGAATAACATGAGATGATCTGATCATGTAAGAAAGTCCCTAATTGTAGAAAATATAACTAAGCGGGTGTAAGTTGAAGTCCACACATATCAACTGATAAATTAGTTTAAAACCAAATCCAATGTCCTTGCAGACAACAAAAAAAAGCTTTATAAATAGCTGAAAGTAGAAAGAAACGTAAGAAGAAAATGAAAATAAACATTGAATTATCAAAAACACAAAAATGTGTTAGCCAGCCTAAGATGATAAGATTGTCTTGTGAACACCATGATGCTGCACTTGAATCAATCTATTAGAGAATTATCCACTTGGAAAGGTACACTAGCTAATTCAAAATGGAGTTAGTTTCTCACTCTAACTGCTGATGATTTTCCATACTAATAAAAGCCAAATTACTATATATGTGGCATAGGACTATGGAAGATTTCATAGGACTTTAGAGAAAGAAAGTATAATGTAGTAACCTTCATCAAGACAATATCTTCAATCCAAGTACAAAAGGGTATATACAGCATTTTAGGTATGATTTGGCATAGAATTACTCAAAATGTAAAACGTTTCTACAAGTACAGGACAAATGCAAGGTTGAAAATAAATGCACAAAAAAATCCAATGAAAATATAATATAAGAGAAAACTGGGATATGACACTGCTGAAGCAATCAAATGAGAGAAAACTGAAAACCACCCACTCATAAGAAGCCCTCGGAGGGCCCAAATAAAGAGCTTTTACTTCACCAAACCAATAAATTTCCCTAAATGCTCAGATTTTTACATGCCCCGGTAGAAATTCTAGCTCACACTCCAATTTCAAAACGGACAATTCACCGGAAAACATAGGTACTCCGGAAACAAGAACCCGGCTGTTTTTTTCGTTCTCTTTCTTTTAATCGAGAAACAAGAGCTGCTCAGTTTCAAGTAGACGCTTATGAAGGGTGAGGGTTTGAGATTGCGACAAATGTAAGGACCTTACCGGGGAGGCAACGTGAGCAGACAATTGGAGTAAAGGAGTGAGAAGTCAGCGCAGCCGTGTCCACTGGAGAAAGAAGGGAAGCAGAGGCTCGGGAGAGAGAGAGAGAGAGAGGAAAACTATATGGTTCTTTTGTCTGGGGGCGTTTCCCCCCTTTTGGTATGCAGGGCAAAGGGTGCCGAGATGAACCAGACAATATCGCCCTAAAGTACGGAAATACCCCGCTGTCACGGGTCGGATCTCGGAAGCTCCGGCTGGAGTACTGAATTCCGAGACCCGGTTAAAAATTACCGCACCGAACGGGCTTTCTTTTTCATGATATAAATGATTATGTATTATATCTCTAACATTAAATCCGTTGTCGTCCAGCGGTTAGGATATCTGGCTTTCACCCAGGAGACCCGGGTTCGATTCCCGGCAACGGAATTATGTTCTTTTTACCTAGTCATCTCCTCCAACTGCAACTCCAGCCCCTCTGAGCTTAGTCCCTAATTGGACTTTTGGGTTTGAATTCGAAGGGAATAGTGTAAGACTATCCCCACTGAGCCACCCCTGACAAACTAAAAACAGCTTTTATTGTATAAAGCCTGAAATATATCATTTCAGTTTCAGTAATGATGGCCTAAAAACTGAGAGAGGCAATGATGGCAGGCATGTGGCCACTGCTTCGCCGGCGGCTACCTTTCATGATCCATCTCAGCGAATGAATCAGAATAATCTTCGGGCTTAATTTTACAGGACAAACAATTTGGAGCTTTGACGGAAAGATGATCCCTTTATTTGACCAAAAAAGCACAGAGCATTGCGTCTTTTCCTCCTCCTGCCCTGCTCAATCATCTTCTTCCTTTTCCACTCTCCCTCTATATGACAGATTCCAAATGAGTTAACTTGGACTTGAAGCTCTCTCCCTGGAAAAAATCCTTTCTCTGCACGCTCTATAAATACTTTATACCATTTCTTATCAGATGTGGGTACTGAAAGTTGAGGCCCTTCTGCAACAAAAGATCAAGCCTTTTTTTTTCTCGGTGGCTTTTGCACAACCTTCTCCTTCCCCGGAAATGGAAGCCAAGTCCCGCGTCGGTCTGATAGATGGAGGAGAGATCAAGCTTCCGGTAGGATTCAGATTCCGTCCAACCGACGAGGAGCTCCTATTTCATTACCTGAAGCGGAAGGTCCTCTCGGTCCCCCTGCAGGCCCTTATCATTCCTGAACTCGACAACTTGTTTGACACCGATCCCTGGAGCTTGCCAGGTGCGTAAATTGTGTATCTTTATATATTTAGTCATGCGGCCAATCGAGTTCTCAACACTATAAGCGAAAACATCAGCCAGCAAACAAACAGTAGGTTCTACTTCGTTATTCATGGATATTCAGTATATTTTCTTAGGGAAATTATTGCAGGAGACTTGAGGGAGACGAGGCACTTCTTCAGCAGGAAAAGCGCTTTGAAGGGAAGCTCAAGCGGCCTCCACCGAAAGTGCAACGACGGTTCCGGCTACTGGAAACTTACGGGAAAGGAGAAGAGAATTATAGCTTCGGAGAACAACCTTGTGATCGGTGTTAGAAGGGACCTGGCTTTCTACCACGGGAAGGATTTTGATATCACAGCACCACAGTGGATCATGCATGAACTACGCCTTCTCAGCAATGGAACTGATGCCTCAGACTTCACCTTGTTCAGGGTAAGTTAAATCTTTCGTTGCTTATTGAAGTTTCGTGCGTTTACCTCAGAGCCGTCTGGTTTTTCAGGCAAGTCCAGGTTTGGAGAAGAGAGGAGGAGGATGGGCAGTCTACAGAGTTTTCCAAAGGAGAAGGAAGCTGCCCAAGTCCAACCCCAGGAGGAATAATGGGTTAACGGTCTCTGTGCCCCATGTGAACGCTACTACTCCTACTGTGATTGATTTCAGGGATGAAGCTGAAGCCATGAGAGTGACAGCAATGGGATCAGAATCAGGACTTGTTACTCCTCCTCCACCATCGCCTTGTTCTAGCTCGAGCACTGATGATCATCAGTTTCCACTGCCCTCAACACTTTCTTGTATTGAGCTTAATCCATAACCCATAACCCATCTTCATCTACAACAAATCTCATAAGATCATTGCCAAACTTTTGGAGTTTACCCATCTCTGTGCAGTGGTGAAAACCATCACAAGACCCGTTCTGTAGACTTTTATCCAAATAAAGAACGTATGAGGCATCCCAAGTTCATCGAGAGAATGAATGGAGCAGGGGCAGTGTTCGTTTGGGTAGTCCTGCAATTATCTAATTATGGCTTAACCGGAAAAGGTAAAGAGGGAGATGCCCTCATGAGTGATTGCAGGACAAAGCTCAAGAAAAAAAAACTACTTTATTGGATGCATCAGAGCCCACAGAACAACAAAAAGCAGTTGATGGTGGAGGAAGAACGCAAGCATCTTCTCCCCCCACCCCACTTTGTTTCCCTTCGACATCAGAAATCCAATAACATCTAGAACCATTAAAGTATGCTTTGTTGGATTTGAGTACTGAAAGAATCAGTTGTTGTCACACTTTTTTTGGGGAGATTTTGACTTGATATTGGGGAACCAAATGCTCTTCTCAAAAGCAATGAATTTGAGTGTTTTTCCCATCCATGCGAACTGTTAATTCAACCATCCTCAGACTTGTGTAGTGACTCCTCCCGTCTGTTTTATAGACGGTAGAGCGTAAGGTTCTTACCCTTGTGGTCGTGGGTTCGAACCCCACGGTGGGCGTCTTCTTTTTATATTTACTGTGACCCCATATTTTGCAAATATTTATTTCTCTTTTACCCTTTACCTTGTTTGTATTTACTGTTACCCGATATTTTACAAATATTTATTTCTCTTTTACCCCTTACCTTGCGGGGAACGTGACAGATTTCGATCTATTTCTGATACCCAATTGAAAGTAATTTTAGCAATTTAGTCCTTTTATCTGGGCCTGGAAGGAGAAATATGGTGAGTAAATGGAAGTTTCCAGATTTATATAAGAACTTATGAACAAAGTAACAAATGCCCAATTCTAACAGGAAACTTCATCATTCATTACCGCCATCATCATATGTCCTCGCGCTCCTATCTTCGCCATAGCCACGAAGCTCTCTCCATCGATCTTCTGGTTTAAATAGATTCAATGGCGAGCAGGTACTGGGTGGTGTCTCTTCCAGTGCAGGGCTCGGCAACCGCTTCTTCACTGTGGAATCGCCTGCAGGAGCAAATCTCCAGACACTCCTTCGACACCCCTCTTTACAGAGTACTTCCTCAGATCCGATCCGAAGATCATGACTCTTATCCCATTGTCTCCTTGGATAAATGATTAATAATTCTTAGTTTTGCAGTTCAATATACCCAATCTCCGTGTGGGAACTCTGGATTCTCTGCTTTCTCTCAGCGATGATCTCTTGAAGGTAGGTCAATGTTCCCAATCTTTGGACGCTTGATTCTCTCTGATTTTTAAAGTGTTGGTTGCTAGTTAAATTCTAAGAGATCTTTTGGAAAATTTGGATGGAAGCATATGGAATTTAGGTGTGTGATTGGGACAATGAGCTATCTAATTTTCTTTCCTTTTCTGCACCCTTTAGACAAGGCCCTCCTTCTGTCAGCTGAAACGATTAGTAGCTTACTATATTCTAATGATTCTGGATTGTGTGCATGTGATGTACTTATTATGAAATATTGGAGCCTCCAGTCAAATAACTTCATGGAAGGGGTATCACACAAGATCAGACGGCAGATAGAGGAACTGGAGAGGGTGACTGGTGTGGAGAGCAACGCTCTGACAGTAGATGGTGTGCCTGTTGATTCTTACCTCACAAGGTAGTTTAGAATATTTTCAGTTTGTTGACATATGAAGTGGTCTGAATGCATCATGCAGATAACTCGTCTGTGCTTTTATAATAGATATCTGGGCTATTATTTCATCACTTGTTCTATCTTTGCATTTCATGATCTTCTCAGTAAAGTTACATCATGATGAGTATATCTCGAAATCGGATGGCAGGTTTGTGTGGGATGAGGCGAGGTACCCAACAATGTCTCCTCTGAAGGAGATAGTTGACAGCCTGCAGGGTCAAGTGACAAAGATTGAAGATGATTTGAAGGTGACTGTGAACTTTCACTTAAGTTCTACCTTTGTATGCATATAGTGGAACAAATTGGTCATCATTTTGTTATCAAACCAGGGTTTGGTAACATCTGTATTACGTGGCATAGGCTTTCAATTTCCTTTTTCCACGTATCCCTGACATTGTGAGTAATATTATGTGGTTGAAATAATGTGTGCACATTTAATTGTAGATAATGTTTTGGTTCTTTAGATATGAGTAAATGGAGATCCTGTCTTGTGAAATTTTGTGCATGATGCTCTGGAATATGCAGTGTTCTCAACTCCTACAATAGATTCACTGATAATATCCTTGGTAATCATTGTGGATAATTTACAATATCTATTTCTTTGAATAATTTAGCTGACTGTAATCCGCTGCCAGTATTTTGTTGTTACAATCATGTTTGTTTCTGAAAGCACCAAATTTGCGTACAAGGTTCGTGCTGCTGAGTATAACAATGTGCGCAGTCAGCTCAATGCGATTAACAGGAAGCAGAGCGGAAGGTATAACAATGCTGTTTTGTTGACCTAGTGGTAGACATTTATCTTAAGAATTATTGCTTTCTTTATTTCAGTTTAGCTGTTCGTGATCTCTCCAATCTAGTAAAACCAGAGGACATTGTGCAATCAGAGAACCTAATGACCATCCTTGCTATTGTTCCTAAATATTCTCAGAAGGATTGGTTATCAAGTTATGAAACATTGACAAGCTATGTGGTAAGAACTATAATTCATTATAGTTAACTCTTTGCGCTGTAAGTTTGACAATAATTGATGATATGGCAATCTTGAATCATTAAAATGCATATATATATACACAGCACACATATATTTAATATTTCATCATCATGCAAATATTTAAAAAGTATTCCATATAACTTTTTTTTTCTTCAATAAATAAATCTGATTTTCTTTTCATAAATATCATGTTCTTTCAGGTCCCTAGGTCCTCAAAGAAGTTGTACGAAGATAATGAATATGCCCTCTATACTGTAACTCTTTTCCGTCGTGTTGCTGACAATTTTAGAAGTAATGCTCGAGAAAAAGGATATCAAGTATGTCTTCTGTCAATGAACTGATCCAATTATCAAGATGATCTTCATTGTGAACAGAAAATTATGGAAATATCTTCACTCTACCACTATCACATAATGATATCTGTTTCCTGAGCATTTTTTGCTGGAGATGTACTGAGGTTTTGAATGGTTGTTAATTATGTCATATAGATCAGGGATTTTGAGTATAGTTCAGAAGCACAAGATAGTCAGAAGCAAGAACAAGATAAATTAGTGCAGGACCAGGAGAACCTGAGAAGCTCTCTTTTGCAGTGGTGCTATGCCAGTTATGGAGAGGTATAGTTTCATGAATAACACTTAAACTTCTAGCCATCATAATCATCTGAATGTGCACATGAAAGTCTATATATAAATATGTTGATATTGTAATTATCATACTATCTCTCTATTGTCAGATGGAATAACTGCAGACTTTGCTTTCCAAATGTTGGTAATATAGATTCTATATGAGTCATGCAATGATCATACTTCTTCAGTGTTTTATAACTTCCTAATATTTTAAACAGCTGTGAGTTGAGTTATAAACTTCTTCTACAATTGGTCCTGGCTTGTAGTGGGATTACCTCTTAAATTTCAATACTACAGGTTTTTAGTTCATGGATGCACTTCTGTGCTGTGCGCATCTTTGCAGAGAGCATTTTGAGGTATGGATTGCCGCCATCCTTCTTGGTAAGTATCAGTACACATCTCATTAACAAGTTTTACCTTTTACCATCTAAGAATCGGCTTCTAAATTTTGGAAATTGAATTTGTTAGTCATGTGTCCTTGCTCCATCCACAAAGAGCGAGAAGAAAGTCAGATCAATTCTCGAAGGATTGTGTGATAGCACCAACAGGCAAGTCAGATTATCATAGGATCATGAAATGGCTAATTAACTGACCTTTCATCCTCACTATTTGCACGGAAAGCATACTTCCTGCTAGGACAAGAAATTAGAAGAATATGAGTGTCTCTTCTCCTCTATATCACTGAATGGATCTTTCTTGCATGTGAATATATTCAATCCAGTGCATATTGGAAATCCGAAGATGATGTAGGGAGCATGGCTGGCCTGGGAGGCGATGGGGATTCCCACCCTTATGTTTCATTCACAATCAACCTGGTTTAGTCAGGTGAGGTCATGATCAGGTATACCAGTAAGCAATAATAATAAACAATGTCCTCTCGGTGGCCAATGTATATTGATCATAAAATAGTCCCCGATTCTTTGCTTATTTATCTGTAGCTTTCCAAGATCTGGATTTTGAAGTGTTTTAAAATTGAAGGGAGGGACCAAAGCTTATGATGAACGGCAGAGCCTTCTGTTATTGTTGTTCAAGTACAAAAAAAATGAATTTTAGACGCGGAGCTCTTTCATGCCTACGACCGTTTTGTTCTGTTTCATCTATATCCTTAATCTTATATCTCAATTGGATCTCCATCTTGTGCTTGTCTGAAAGACATCAACCTTTGAAGATGTATGATGGGATTCTGTAGAACTGAGCATGACCCAGGTGAAGAAAGATGTCTCAGGTTGATTTTACCGGATGTTCTCTGCCAATTTGAGTGTGTTTCAACAACCGTAATGACACACTCTTTTTACAAACAATATCTGCCCATTAAATCCCCTCTTCAACCACATAACTGCTTATGGCCTTGTGGACCTAAATCCGTAATCCAATCATTAACTGTCGATCTAACTGTTGTATTTTTCTCTGAAACCCTGATACACTTGAAACATCATGAATGGTCGATCCTATGGGATGAGTGTTGAATCACCACCATTAGACTTTGATAGGTTAAGCCTTGGCATCCTCAGCTGCTGCAGGCTTAACACCACCGGTCGTTGGCCTAGATATGGTATCGGGACGTGGTTAGAGCTACTTTATAATAGGATAAGCCTAACACTTACAGTCGGATGGGGACCTTTAATGCGCCGATGAGAGTTCTAGACGTCAGAGAGGACATCAACTTTGTATGATAGATATATAGGGATGGTTCTTCACAGCCATCGGCAAGGCCCCTGGCGAATCGCGGCTGAGTCTGCACCCTGACCTTCACTGCCTCAAAGGGGCACAATGCGATATGGGCGATGACATCGGCAGATGCGGAGCCGGCAAGGTGGATCAGTGCCTTGTATTTGGAGGCGTACTCCGGCCCGACAATGTCAGAGTAGTGCTTCTTGAAGAAGAACTCATAGAAGCCGTACTTGGAGGCGCGTTGGGCGCGGCGCTGTAACCGAGCAGGGTGGGCACCCAGCCCTTGAAGAAGCCCTTCACATCCTGCTCCTTGAGCAGGACTCCAAAGCCTGAGCTCACGCTCTTGTACTTGGCTGGGTCAATCTGATACAAGAGTAGAGGAAGTTAGGAATCAGGGGCTAGCGTGGGCTATCGAAAAGTGCCATCGATGAGGATGAGGAGCTTCTTGCGATCACTCGCTGCTGAAAGAGGAAGAGGGGGAAGACGAGGGCAAAAAAAAGGTGCTCTCTTGTTGTTGATCATCTCCGACGAGGCTCTCGGGCTGCTTTATATTGTATTAACGGTCAACGTCAGAAATGCTCTTCCACTGTATTGTCTTTCCTCTTCAGCCGAGCCGACTTGGGTGCTGGGCCTCGGCAAAGCTAACCTCTCTACAAGCATTTCTAATGAAAACAAGTACCTTTACCTAACAGTGATGGCAGGCTAGGCACACCATTAAGTAAGACGAGATGGGCAGCACCACTTTCCCGAGACACATGGAACCAACGGCCCAGCAAATCACGGGTACCATTACCCAAGTCATCAGATATTTTGAACTCCGCTTGGCCTGGATCTTCTTGGATAGATTTTGTTCAATCGTAATCTGGCAAATTAGCAGCTGCGATTGTTGACTTTGGCTTTGGCTATATGTTTGATCCTGCAGGAACATTAAAGAGCCCAGGACACAATCATCTAAACTCTAAACCTTGGACATTCATTTGGGTCTACTGCTTGCTTGCTTGCTTTATTTTTACCAATGTATAGGAAGGTTGCTACATTGTGAAAAGAAGACTGATTATCGCCCTAGAAAGTAATCTTTACCTTTTTCTCTGGTTCTCTACACATCAGTTGAATTCCATTGCCATGATCTCAACATCCATCATTTTCCCCCAAAATATTAGCCTATAAATGTCTATCATCATCCACTAGAGACAGCCCACAAGGGTATTATTCTCAATAGATAGAAAAACGTGATTTATGCTATTCGCAGCAATTGAGATGAGATAGCTTTAGATTTTGCTCAGAATATAAAGCCCGGGGAGGGGGATGAATAAGGAAATTTAGGATAAGGGTCAGAACCAGAACTTGCAGTACCCGTTAAGTATTGGGAAGAGGTTGGGCTGATTCAGAAGCCACGCCTCGATCTTTCCTCGGCAACATTCACTCTGATTGCCCTCCCATCTAAGTTCTGAAGAACAACAAACCAATTCAAGAAATGGCCGTTAGATGCAGGTGCAAGATGGAGTTTTTCCTGTTTCCTATTTTCATCATGATCACTTCCAATGCATATTTCAGGAAATGAGAAAATCAAATGGAAAGCAGGATTGATTATTCATCTCCATTTATAATTTTCTTTATGGTAATTTAACATTGCAAGGTTAAACCAAAAGCCATAGGTTAGCCAAACAAATTGCAGGTGGGAGAAGAGAAGTTTGAGGCCAACCATCTCTGTCTTCTCCAGCAACTGCCCATTCTAAAACAGTAGCATGGAATCATCATAAGGCCACATCAGTTATATCTTCCAAAGATCATCCCTTTGGAGTTTCAAGCACAGATTTTTCCAGCAAAGCTAATGTTACACCCCACAATCTAGCATTCCCATCATCACCATCACCCTAATAGGGCATGGCAGCTCCCAAAACCTACTAATTTGAACCTAAATAGAGTAAACGTGTAGATCAAATCGAGTAACTGACTGAGAGGGAAAGAGATCGTACATATTGATGAAAGGTTTCAACTGCCTTCTCCGCCTGCTCCACCGTGCTCATTGTCACGAACCCGAACCCACGGCTCCGATCAGTATCTCTGTTGTAAACCACCTACAGGCAGCCGCAGAAGAAACCACTTAAACAAGAAACCTACAAGTCTATTCAGTCCCATTAGAATTTTCTATCTCTTTTTCCATGGAGTGAAGCCGGGCACAATTCTAGCCTGAAAATTCTCCGTCGAATTCTCCCAAAAAAAATCAACTTACATATAAGAAAAGAAAGTAGAAATACCAACCTCGGCAATTTCTACAACACCAGCATGATCAAAGAGCATAGCCAACTTCTCGCTATCAACGTCGTAAGGCAAGTTTCCAACAAAAAGCTTCGCCTCTTCCGGCGGCTCCACCAAGGGAGGCTCTTCCTCACCTTGAAATACGCTGTCCTGAATGCTCCCTCCTTCTCCCTCACTTTCCCAGCCAGGCACGGTAGCCTCAGCTCCGGGAGCTTCCAATTGCTGCTCGCCTCCCTGTTCCTCCTGCTCCAAGGTCGTGGTCCCAGACACATCACCCCCCAGAGGAGCCCAATCCGAGGAGGAGTCAGATACAAGTGCAATCAGAGAAGAATGACGACGGGTCTTCCTCCTCACAATAGGATGGATCAATTGAAGAGTGTGTGCAGCGCAAGAGGGACGAATCTTGACGGGCTTCTGTGGGATGGAGAGATACGAGTGGAGGGTCTCCAGAGGAAGGAGAGAATGGCGACATGAGCCGGGTATTGACAAGGGCTTGAAGACTGGAGCTGCGGCAGACGACATTTTCGAGAGGTATAGAGAAAGATGGGGATGGAAAGGGGCCTCAACTTTCAAGAGCGGTGGGCAGCCCAGTAACAGCACCAGCACCAGCACCAACACCACAGCTCTTAGCAGAGCAGATCAGGGTAAAGAAGAAGATGGAGGCAAGGGTTGGGTTGGGGCACTATACCCTGAAACTGAATCTGGTTACCACGTTGAACCGAACTAATTCGAACCGTTTTATACAATATCTAATCGAACCGAACCGGTGTCCTCGCCATCACCACCTCCCTCCTGCATCACCACCATGGAAATGCTGGTTGCAGCAGGCTACAGGGCAATAAATGCTGATCATCCAATATGCATTTTGCAAGAGATGATGAGTTCACTAGATCAAATATTGGAGATGGATCTCTGACTATCTCATGCTCATGCCAATAAAAGAGTCACGAGATGTGCTACTCACTTATTAATGGCATCTCTGTCTACCCTCTTAGGTTGCCCCCACTTCTTCTTCTTCATCATCATCATCTGCCCAACCCTCGTCCTCGACAGCATAGCATCTCTGATACATGCATACCTCTCCATGCATGGAGAAGCTTTCTAGGTCTGGTCTGTTTCATGGTACCCCAAGTTGACCAAAGGGACTTCATCCCATACATCAGTCTCATCGTGCAACAGGATACGGCTGAATCCCGACCACGTCGAGGACAAGCAAAGTGGGTACATGTTCGATGATATTATTATATGCTATTCCTGACACACGCACCGATCGTACAGGTCACCTACCCATATCATCAACTCCTGACAATGGTCTAATTCAAGAATGTGAGAGCGAAAATCTAACACAGATTCTGCTTGCTCATGTCCCCTTCGGGTCCCAGAATTTTATTTCCCTTTTTCTTTTACTATACAAGATTTGTCTGTGAATTCAGAAGTGAGATGACAAAAATGCTTATAAATGGCATGGGTCCCATGGTTTGTCCCGCTTAGAGTTCGGGTAACGGCTCTCCTCCGTCTCCTTCCCAAAGTAAACACAAAGGCAAGCTTAGAAGATGTCTGATCTTACGATTTAAAAATGGTGACAGGGAGTCATGGACCCTGCATCACATATAAGTCTCTGTCTCCTCCATGGCATCAGCACACTCCCAGCAATATAAATATTTATATAATAGGTACACAAAGGTGTAAGCTTGAGTAATTTTTCTTTAGTTTTTAGTCAAGTAGCAGTGGGATTTGGGGAAGAGATCTGAAAGGGAGAGAAGAGAATAGACAAGTGGCGGTGGTGGGACTGGGGGGAGGAGTCTTTGATCGATGATGAGGGAAGGAGGAGGGGTAGGTGGCGGTGAATTGGAAAGGGTTCACGGGATACCCGGCAGAGAGTGGACGTCTTTCTAGTGCTGTTATTATTGATCATTGATTGCAGTTTTGATTGAGCAAATTCAAAGATGACAAGGCCTAGCTAGCTAGCTTGCTAGTTAGCTAGTTCAATTCCGACCAGACACCCTGTTGTGGGTATGATTTGAATCATGCTTGTGCAACGAAATGGCCATGGCCCCAAAGTTGCACAATTTAACCCCTTCTGGGTTGTTTTAGATTAAGTAGATTGATTATAAGCTTCTTATTAGACTACTTACAAGTGATTGGACTGGTGGAGGGTCAGTGGTTTGAGTGGACTTTGGGTGGATCAATCAAATTCACATTAAATTGCTCCATCCCTTTGGTCCCCCCTGGCCACAGTAGTATTAATTCCACCACTACATCTTCTTTTATGTACATACAATGAAGGGTATGGAATTGAATAGAATGTTTTTGTTCATTCAACTAATCATCAAGGTTATAAGGGATGAACTCCTTTTAATGAAGATGGTTAGTGTTAATTCCTTTTTGTTAAGGTTAAGGTTGAGCAGACATGCAAGATGTTGCTGGGGTTGGTTATTGCAGGTTCACTTTCATTAATACCAAAATTAAGTGCATTGGTCATTTACTTGATGAAGACAAGATAAAGATGAAAACTTTTGATGAGAATGCTTTGATTGATTGCTCCCATTTGATAATATGTGAAGAAATGGAAAAGACAAAGGTAGAGTTCTATATGTATGTCCTTGGGAAAAAGAGGTGAGAGGGTAGTCGAGGGAAAGCAACTGCCATAGCCAGGGCTCGGTGGCTGGCACTGAAGAGAAGGGCAGAGGGTGAAGAGAGAGAGAGAGATCAGTCATATATATGGACAAGTCTCCTCTGTCCTCCTCTTCACTTTGCTAACTTCTTCTCCTTCACCGTCCTCTTTCTCTCATGGCCTGAAGAAAACCCTCTTCTTCTTCTTCTTCTTCTTCTTCTTCTACTTCTTCTTCTCTCTCTCTGTTTATCCTATTGGAAATTGTACTTGTCGTCCGGGAGAAAATAAAAAAGAAGGTGAAAAAACAGCCGAAGAAATGGAGAGGGGGAGAGAGATGGTGCTGGGGTCCAACGGCATTTGGATGGACGGCGTCCTGGAGGAGGACGACGTCGTTTCGTGGGCGGCCCGGAACCCCGACGTCGTCGCCGCCACCGCTGCCGAGGTAGACCCGGTGCTCAAGCAGGACGATATCTCCATGTCTATGTCCTTCAAGTCCATGATGGACTCTGACGCCGCCATCGCCGCCGCCACATGGTATTTCAACCCCCATCAGCCTCCGCAGCAGCAACACCTCCACGAACTCTCCGCCGCTGTGGTCCTCCACCAGCAGCCGGACCTCCACAGCCTCGCCTTCTTCGACTCTTCCACCTCAGCATGCTCCCCTACCCAGCAACAATTCATGGGCTTCGACTTAGCAACCGAAACATCCCTTCACTTCGTCCCCCCTTTCAGTTCCCCAAACCCCCTCCCAATTCCCAACTCTGACCTCAACACCGCCGGTGCTGTTCACCCCGATCTGGGTTCCGGCATGCTCGGATTCTTCGAGGGCTTTGACGGCCCCTCCAGCCTGAACCCTCCCATGTTCTTCAACCGCCCTAAGGTCCTGCGGCCGCTCGAGGTGCTTCCCCAGATGGGGGTGCAGCCTACTCTGTTCCAGAAACGTGCAGCCAAGCTTGGCACCTCAGGGAGCCTCGATTTCGGGGAGCTGAACAGCAAGAGGACGCGTGTTGAGCCGGACGTGGGTGAGATTGCTGGAGATGACTTGGTGTCGGGCTTCAACTACGAGTCCGATGACGGGAATGATCCGATTATGACCGGCTCCTGCGGTACGGTTACTATTGGAGGTGGAGGAGATTGCAGTGGGAAGAATGAGGCTTCGGTGGGCAATAACAGTACGGTGACGGCAGCGGCGGACCAGAAGGGGAAGAAGAAGGGTCTTCCGGCCAAGAATCTCATGGCCGAACGGCGACGGAGGAAGAAGCTGAATGACCGACTCTACATGCTCAGGTCGGTGGTCCCCAAAATCAGCAAGGTACAGTATAGCTCCCTCCATGGTTGATTTGATTATTCTGCTGAGAAAAATTGCACCTTTCATCATTATTCTATCGTCATTTTCTCTCCGATCATCTCCTTTTGCCAGTAAAACAAACCAACACTTTTTATTTGCATGAAAAGTGCAGAGCAGTAATGTTACTTTTGAGCTATTTCTGCAGATGGACAGGGCTTCCATTCTTGGGGACGCAATTGACTACCTAAAGGAGCTTCTTCAGAGGATCAACGACCTCCATAACGAGCTCGAGTCTACTCCGCCTGGAACTCTTCCCTCTTCAACCAACTTCCACCCTCTGACCCCTACCCCTTCGACTCTCCCTTGCCGCGTGAAGGAAGAGCTTGGTCCCAGCTCCTTGCCCAGCCCAAAAGGACAGTCTGCAAGGGTGCTTGTTTCCCTTTTTTATTCTTTCATTTGACTCTTTAATTTAGACTCATATGCCAGTGGACATATTTTGATCAGAGCAAGTCAGATCTGTTGTATTTCAGATGCATGATACTGTATGCTATCTGAGCCCACTAGGATTCTTATTAAAATATTGGGTTCTTGGATGCTAGTTGCTCCACCATTCCAGAAAAAAGTGTGCACTTTCTTGTTGAAGATCGTCCTCTCTTTCCATAAATATTCATGACTTCAATTTTTTCTGTGTAGGTGGAAGTGAGGGTGAGGGAAGGAAGGGCGGTGAACATCCACATGTTTTGTGCAAGGAAACCGGGCCTTCTGCTCTCCACCATGAGGGCTCTGGACAACCTTGGACTCGACGTTCAGCAAGCTGTTATTAGTTGTTTTAATGGGTTTGCCTTGGATGTTTTCAGAGCTGAGGTAATATTTCTTCCATCCTTTCCTCTCTGGACAAATCCGCTTTTCTTTCATACATACTTTTGATTTATATGCTGCTTCATGTTTAGTCCATTTTTGTACTAGAATCAGCCATGATGTTGATCTGCAAGTAGCTTTATCTTTAAATTACTGAGATTGGTTTGCCTGGATGAGCTTGTGGTTCTCAGAAGTGAAGTGATTTACCGGCTTAGATGGCCTGTGAATTCCATGTAATGGCTGTGTTCTATGTTCAAATCACTTACCCACTCAATGCCCTTTCTGGACCTTCTGTAAGACAAGCACAACCATCTTCTGTGGAAGTCTAACAATTGGAAAAACTAACCAGGTCCATGTGGACTGTTTTCAGAATGGGTTTTTGAAGCTTGAATAATCATATCATCATATGATTCCATTGTTTTGTATCTCAGCAATGTAGAGAAGGTCAGGACCTGCTCCCAGATCAGATCAAGGCAGTGCTTCTGGATTCAGCTGGCTTTCAAAATATTTGAGATGATGGGGTTGGAGATGCCTTACTAGTTCTTTAGCGGTCAGTCAGCTAGACTAGACTGTCTGCAAATTTTCCTTTTTATGCTTCTAGTCCTCAGTTTGTCTATCAAGCATTCTGCTCAAGGCAGGAACAACTTAGAGAAAGAGCTAGGAATTTTTATATGGGTAATTCTGGTTTAGAGGTAATGTAATGTGTGCTTGAGTGCCTTTAAGGCATTGATGAGTATCTCAGCTTCTTCATGGAGCAGCTTCATTCTATATAAAATGTCAGCATGCATTTTGTTCCTACACTGATTACAACTTATGACTTGAACTTGTAATGCAAAAGGGCTCTACAAAACGGCTCAGAGGTAGAGTATTGAGTAAAAATATACAATTTAGTACTAGTAAAATGGCTCAAAATCTGTATAAATATTAAAAAATACGATATTATAATAATAATATCAAATCTATATTTTATTATAAATTTTATTCAAGATTATTATAAAAATAATACCCATGTAATAATAATACCGGATCCATACTTTATTATGGATTTCATTCAAGGTTATTATAAAAATAATACCCGTATACTTGAGTGCAAATTTTAAAATTGCTATCTCACAATATCACTAGAGATCGTGCGAATTTTAAAATTGCTATCTAACAGTAGCACTAGAGATCTTATAAGATTAGACAAGATTCATGGCCAAGCATCTCCAGCAGCAATTGTTGCATCAGGGTATTACCATCAGGATGAGATGCAGCAATTGTTGCATCAGGGTATTATTACCATCAGGACGAGATGCAGCAATTGACTTTCCACGTTGAGTTTGACCATGTGCTGAAGTGAACGGTCAAAAGACTCAGAACTGTTGAGCCTTACTCAACCCACCTGTAACATTTCCACCTTGAGCCCATCTTAGATTTAATTGAACCCTATTCCTAGCCGACAAGAGCGAGAATTCCGACAAATTTCGGGTCTTTCCGTTAACTATCACCTTATCCTTCCTAGGTCATTCTTCAGAATCTTCACTCATTCAAAGTCTACGGCACCCTTCTACACGCAAAATCTAGATACCTACCGGTGCCACTTCTGGAAGCAAGAAGACCCAACTATCCATCATCATCTTCTTCGATGAACTCATACCCACCTCCCGTTTCCTTTTCAAATCCGTCGGTCGGTTAATATGGGAGACCCATCTCCGGATCTGAGCACTCCCTCATCTACTATCATCTTCACCTTCTGCTTCTTGCTACTCTGTAGGCTCTCTGTGCCGGAGGCGGCGGCGGCGGCGGTTACGGAGGACGATGTGAAGTGCCTCCAGGGCCTGAAGGCCTCCCTCGGGGACCCAAAAGGGAACCTTGTGTCTTGGGTCTTCACCAACACGTCCGTCGGGTCCATCTGTAAGTTCGTCGGCATCTCCTGCTGGAACGACCAAGAGAACCGAATCCTGAGCCTGCAGCTTCGCGACATGGGACTCACCGGCCAGATCCCCGAGTCACTGCAGTACTGCGGGAGCGTCCAGACCTTGGATCTCTCCACCAACGCACTCTCCGGTCCGATCCCTAGTCAAATTTGCCCCTGGCTGCCTTACTTGGTCAATATCGATTTATCGTCGAACAAATTTACTGGCTCGATCCCGCCGGAGTTAGCTCAGTGTGGCTTCCTCAACAGTCTCTCCCTCTCGGAGAACAGACTAACGGGGACGATCCCTAACGAGCTCACCTCTCTGGGTCGGTTGAAGACGTTCTCCGTTGCCGACAATGGTCTCTCCGGCACGATCCCGTCCTTCTTCAGCAGATTCTCTAAGGCCGATTTCTCTGGGAATGACGGACTCTGTGGCAAGCCCTTGGGAAAGTGCGGCGGCTTGAGCAAGAAGAATCTCATCATTATAATTGCTGCAGGGATTTTGGGGGCTGCAGTGTCGCTGCTTCTGGGCTTGGGGCTGTGGTGGTGGTTCCACCTCCGAGCCCTGAGGAAGAAGAGGGGAAGGACCGATGACAGCTCGTGGGCTAATAATCTCCTTGCCCATAAGCTCACAGCGATCTCCCTATTCCAGAAGCCGTTGGTGAAGGTCAAGCTGGCCGATGTAATGGCAGCGACAAATAACTTCCATGAGGAGTACGTGATCATCTCGACTAGGATGGGGATCACATACAAGGCCATGCTCCTCGATGGCTCCACCCTTGCTGTCAAAAGGCTCCGAACTTGCAGGCTTGGAGAGAAGCAATTCAGGGTCGAGATGAATCGGCTGGGACAGCTAAGGCACCCAAACTTGACCCCCTTGCTCGGCTTCTGCCTTGTTGAGGATGAGAAGCTCTTGGTCTATAAGCATATGTCGAACGGGACCTTGTACTCGCTTCTGCACTCAGGTGGTCCTAAGTTGGACTGGCCCACAAGGGTAAGGATCGGGTTTGGGGCTGCACGGGGCCTGGCATGGCTCCACCACGGTTCCCATCCGCCGTTCCTTCATCAGAACTTCTGCTCAAATGTGATCCTTATCGATGAGGATTGTGATGCTCGTATAGTGGATTTCGGGCTTGCGAGGCTCATGACCCCCTGGGAGGCCAACGAGAGTAGCTTCACTAATGGGGACCTGGGAGAGTTTGGGTACATAGCTCCCGAGTATTCAAGCACCATGGTAGCTTCCCTTAAGGGGGATGTTTATGCATTTGGGGTGGTCCTTCTTGAGCTGGTCACAGGGCAGAAGCCAACCCAGGTGAATGGTCCTGATGGAGTGTTTAAGGGTAACTTAGTTGAATGGATCAACATCCTATTGGCCTCCAATCGATTGAAGGATGGGGTTGACGCTTACCTGTGGGGCCATGGCCATGATGCCGAGATCATGCAGCTGCTTAATATTGCTTGCAGCTGTTTGATTTCACAGCCTAAGGAGAGGTGGTCGATGTACCAGGTTTACCAGTCGATAAAGGGTATGGCAAGGGACATCAACGACCATGATAACGAGTTCCCATTGCTTTTCCAGAACCAGGACAATGAATGACTGAAGGGATCGATCAATGATACTGAGCTCTATGGACAAGATCAGAAAGTCTGTCTGGAGAATTCTGATCATTTTTTTGCAGAGTGGTATGCCCCAAGTGCAACTCGCCTTGTAAATTGCACCTTCTGCTTATGCTGTTAGGCCATGTTTCTGTACTATAATACTAAACAAAATAAATCCTAAAGATGTTTGTGTTTATGGTTTATCAGTCCGGAGATATCCCTTTGTTAAACTTAGTTATGGTTAGATATTGACTAAATGTGGGCATAGATTAAGATGATTCAACTTTCCCAGTTGATTGTTTTTTGGGAGTCTTCCTCTGCTTGTGCTTATGGCTTGTGATGATGAGTGTGCATCCTTGTTTTCTTATTCGGGTCGTGGTGATGATGCGTTCTATGAAAGCAGAAAGCATGCAATACTCTGATAATCCCACCCAAAAACCATTTGGGTCGTCGTCTAGGGTCCCACATGTAACCTATGGAGAAGTTCCCCAGGTATCGAAAGCCATGTCTTCTTTCATTATCACCATCATTTTGAGGTAGATGGCACCCACCTACACCTGGATTTAACTGCCACACGTCCTCCAACCCTGCATGGGACCGAGCAATCTCATGCGGAGGAAGATATTTCATGCGGAGGAAGATACACATCGATGCTATTTGCAGTGCCAAAGCTCATCAACAATCTGGGCGACTTGACTTCTTCTGAGAGATTTAGGGACAAGAAGTGGAGGGTCCCTAGAAGTGGAGGGTTCTTTCTCGCTTCCCTTTTACAGTGGAGGCTGACCAGTCCTTGAGAGGTGTCAAGGAAAGTTAGTGCATTACCTTTTGTGTTTCTGGCATTTATTTTCAATTGGAACTGTATTGTTTTGTATATTTACCTGCCAATCTTATAGCCTTTGCTCTAAAAAAACTATCAAACAATGATCAAGCTTTTGAAGAAGCTGTGTCATAAGTGCTGGTGCTGGTGCTGTTGCCACACTAATTTGCTTAGTGGTATGAAGTAAAAGAAGCCAGCCATTGTTCTTTTTAATGTAACCTGATGAGCTGATTTTCTATGGCCACTTTACATGCATTTCTGATCAGCATTAACTAACGATGCCTGAGATGAGTGGGGTTATATATACTACCCACACCCACATGACATGACGGAGAGAGCACTCGAGGAAAAAGGGATAAACAAGGCAGACATAAATGCAGGGTAGGAGTGTCCAGCACAACACTACAGCAACATCTTCCTTGTTCTTTGCCACTCCCTCTTCCATTGTTGTTTCTGTTTGATCTCAGGGCTGCTCCAGTTGATTTAGTGATATCCTAATTGCCCATCTCCATTAATGGGACTCAACAGGTCATGTATCCTCCTCATAGGTAGGTGCCTTTGTTTTTTGGGCTCATCTTTCCGTAAGCATTCGTTGTCTCTTTACTGCAAAGATTAAACTGAGGTTGGGGTTGATTTGCAGTCATAGCAGGGATGGAGCGTTTCGCATTCAAGGGGGTGGCGTCGAACCTGGTGACTTACCTTACAGATGTGATGGAGATGGGTAACTCGTCGGCGGCAAAGATGGTGAACTGCTGGTGCGGCTTCACCTCCATGCTGCCTCTCCTTATTGCCCCGCTTGCTGATTCCTACTGGGACCGTTACTCCACCGTCCTGGCCTCCTCTTTCTTCTACGTCTTGGTACTGGGTCAGATGATCATTTAGTTTCACAGATTTACAATTTCTTTTTGTCCTTTTTTCGGCTAATGCTAATCTGATATGGTGACCATTGAAGGGGCTGGTTGCACTGACACTGACTGCAATGGCATCCGCATGGTCCTCAGGGAACACACCAACCTCCTCGTTTCTCTTCTTTTCCCTGTGCCTGATCTCAGTTGGGCTGGGTGGCTGCAATCCATCCCTCCAGGCGTTCGCAACAGACCAGATCGAGGCTGATGACGAGGAACTGCCACGTAAAAAAGATGATCAAGGCCAGCCCGACAAGAAGAGCCTGTTCTTCCAGTGGTGGTACTTTGGGATATGCACTGGAAGCCTGTTGGGAACCACAATCCTTTCCTATGTCCAGGACACGTTCGGTTGGGTGATCGGGTTTGCTATCCCAACAGGGGCCATGGCGATCTTCACAGTCTTCTTCTGCTGCGGCAACAGGATTTATACCCACAAGCAAGACTTGGACATGTATAGAAGACCCTTTGGGTGGATAGTCAAAACTGTCAAAGCAGCTGCCTCCAAGTTCATGAGCAATGACATCAGATTAACTGATGAAATTTCTGCATCCGGTGTTCTCGAGTATGCTCATGCGCTTACTTTCTACCAACCATTCTTTTTTTCTTAATGGAAGAGATATTTGGTTGAGCATTGTCATTTACAGGTTGCAAGAGAAACCACTCTGTCATCACTTGGAGGAGAAGAGCCTGATGAATGGGCAGAAACGGCAAGTGCTTCAGAATGCAAGAGTGGTGCTCCGGCTATTACCCGTATGGATAACCCTCCTAATGTTTGCCGTCATCTTTCAACAGCCAGCAACCTTCTTCACCAAGCAGGGAATGGTGATGAAGAGGACTGTTTTTGCAGGTGGCAGCTTCAAGATCCCGCCGGCAACTCTGCAGAGTGTCATTACCCTGTCCATAATCCTCCTCATGCCCCTCTACGACAAAATGCTCCTACCAGCTGCCCGCTTATTCATCCGGAATGAGAAAGGTGTGAATGTGATGCAAAGGATGGGCATCGGGATGTTCCTCTCTGTTATTGCTATGGTAATCGCCGCTAATATTGAGACCAAGAGGCTGGAAATGGATTGGCAAGTAAGCCGGGAAGATGACGATGAGGACACTGCACCTTATGAAGCATCATCCCTCAGCATATTCTGGTTACTCCCACAGTACATCCTTCTGGGCGTTTCAGATGTTTTCACGGTGGTCGGGATGCAGGAGTTCTTCTACAGCGAGGTTCCTGTTCGGATGAGGACGATGGGGTTTGCACTCTACACAAGTGTCTTTGGCGTGGGAAGCTTTTTGAGCGCGGTGATGATCTCCATCATCGAGTCTTTCACGAGAGGCCACAGCTGGTTCTCGGACGACATGAACAAAGCTCGCCTAGACAGGTTCTACTGGCTTCTGACTGTCGTCAGTGCACTCAACCTGCTAGTGTACATGGCTCTTTGTAAATTTTACAAGATACCAAGTAGCAGCATTGAAGAAGATAGTCCTACATAAGTCCTCCCGACTGTTCTAATCCACTTCTAGTCCTGTGAGTAAGAATGATTGATAGTAGAATGCAATGTTGAAGATTTCACAAAGGAAACAGGTTCTTAACCTTCCTACTCGACCGAGGATCCGCCCTGACCCGAGCTATTGACATCCCTACTCTGGAGGTCGAAGCCCCTTCCACAGCCGACCCTTATGCACTTTCAGGCGGCCTGAGATGGCCTTCTTGGAAGGAAACTCCGATTTACAAACTGGACAAGTGGTGACAAGTACGGACGGCATAAAACACATCCTCAAAAATTAAAATGCACCTGAGTGCGCGAAGAAAGCGGCACTTGGAAACACCTGGACAGTCGTCACCAAGCGCCCAAAGATGGTCACTCACTCGATGGGAGCCGAGTCAGCAGCATTAATGGTAGCTGTATCATCCCATGGAAAGTCATGCCCTCATTTATTGTTGCTGTCATTTTCAGGCAAATGGCACCCACCCCTGCATGGGACCGAGCAGGATGGATGCCTCTCTAGACTGAAGTTGGTCACTCAGTTGGGAGGCAGCTGTCTGGATCAACTCATCCATCCCGTATGCTTTTATTCTTCGAGTAGCAGGTTGTGCTATAGTAAATATATATTATTATAATATCACTACGACTTAATTTTTAGTTAATGTGGGATAACCTAAAATCTATCATCTTTTTATATATATTTTTTAATAATTAAAATTTCTGATTTTTTTATCCTTCAAATAGTATACCATACCTGGGTATTCTAATAATCGAGTCTATTTATATATTGTTTGATTAGTTCTGATACCGAAATTAGTGATGTGGGAGGGACAACAAATACACACAACACTATTTATTTCAGAACACGCACAAGTTTTAGACAAATGAAGCACAGGGAAGGGTAGACGGGGGTTGGTGAGGCAGACCTTCGATTACTGATAATGGGCCCTAATTGGGCTTAGGGCCCGATTTTGAAATGAGCTCAGAAGTAAAGATGCCTGTCCAGCCCAAGTCATTCGCGCTCATTAAATATTTTAATGGGTTAAAAATACATCGGCCGAAGTCGATGCCCTGTCATCAGATTCCCGCGAAATTCTCAACTATTTATGAAGAGGCTCTTCTTCCCCCATTGCACACCAGCCCAGCCATCTCTTTCTGCTTGAAGTTTTGATTTGATCTCCTTCCTCCTCCGATCTCCTCTTGCTCTTTCACGGCCACGAATCGAGATCCCAAACCGAACCGCGACCGTGCTGGAGGGAGTTGATCCAGCCACCGCCTCGCTCCTCCCCGACCGTTGCCGGAAACCCGTCTGGACCTCCGCCATGGAAGATGAATAGAATAATCCACACCTCAACGTTGAAGCTCAGCGAGTTACGCCAGCGCCGCCGCTATAGACGCCTCCGCATTCACCCCTCCGACACAGCCGTCGCCGCCGTCTCGTCCCTCTACACCCTATGGCACTACCAGATCCTCGAGCCCGACAGCGACATCATCACCCTCTGGAACCACGTGTTCCTCTTGATCTGCCTTATTGCCCTCTTCATCGACCCTCTCTACTTCTTCCTCCCCAGGGTCGGCGGCCCTGCCTGCCTCACCACCGACACCCACCTCAAGATCCTCGTCACCGTCTTCCGTACCGTCACCGACCTCTTCTACCTCCTCCACGTCATCATGAAGTTCCGTACCGCCTTCATCGCCCCCAACTCTAGGGTTTTCGGCCGCGGCGAGCTCGTCATGGACGCAAATGAGATCTCCCACCGCTACCTTAGGAACGATTTCGTCATCGATCTTGCCGCCACCCTCCCACTGCCACAGGTAAAATTACCAAGCATCATTTTCTCACAAGAAAGGAATCGTACCGTACGGTGCCGCAAAAATCACGAGCCGTGGATTGATCTGAACACTATTGAGGTTTAATCCCTTGCAGATCGTGAACTGGTTAGTGATTCCAGCGACGAAAAGCTCGAGTGCCGACCACGCAAACAACACCCTAGCCCTAATAGTTCTAATCCAGTACATCCCGAGGATGTTCCTCATCTTCCCCTTGCAAAAGAGGATCGTGAAGAACACCGGCGTCTTCGCCAAGACAGCTTGGGCCGGGGCCGCCTACAACCTCATCCTCTACATGCTCGCTAGCCATGTAAGCAACTGTCTAGTGCCTGTGCTCTCTGAACTAATTTAGGTTGATTGATCAACAAGATGGTTCCACACTTCCTAGTGATTGATGTATCTGCGTAGGTATTGGGGGCTTCATGGTATGTTCTATCGATGGGCCGGCAGTTCAAGTGCTGGAGGACGGAGTGCGACAGGGAGAACGTGATTTTTTGCCTCCCAAGCTTTCTGGACTGCGGCACGTTACAGCTGCCGGAGCGGCAGTACTGGCTGAACCTCACCCACTTGCTCGAGAACTGCGACCCCCGCAACAGCAACAACAACTTCAAGTTCGGGATGTTCGAGGATGCCTTCACCAACGACGTCGCCTCCTCCCGCTTCATCGTCAAGTACTTGTACTGCCTCTGGTGGGGATTCAAGAACCTAAGGTAATCTACCTTCCATCTATTGATATATATATATATATATATCTGATTCGATCATATATAGACCTGGCATAATCATGATTTCCTGCTCTTCTGTTGCAGTTCGTACGGACAGAACTTGGAGACGACCATATACCTCGGCGAGACGTTGTTCGCGATCTTTGTATGCATCTCGGGTTTGATTCTGTTCTCGCTGTTAATCGGGAACATGCAGGTAAGTGAGTCAGACAATTACTATTACTGTGGCGCAATCATTTTCAAGCTTTCCAAAATCGAATGAATGAAGAGTGCTTTATAGCCCGTCGATTGTTTTGTTTGAGAAGTCATACCTGTCATCCATAATGGTGAGGGTGGAAGAGTGGAGGGTGAAGAGAAGAGACATAGAGGAATGGATGAGGCACCGCCAGCTGCCGCCGATCTTACAGGAGAGGGTCCGTCGATTCGTCCAGTACAAGTGGCTGACCACGAGAGGAGTTAATGAGGAGTCGATCCTCGAGTCGCTGCCCCTTGACCTTCGCCAGGAGATCCAGCAGCATCTCTGCCTCGACCTTGTTCGGCGGGTATGCTAAGTTTACCCATAATATAAGTTCAGGGATAAACAGGGTTAGGTTGTAAGAAGTTTTAGAATATGTGATATTAGCTCGTGATTGTGGATGAGAACAGGTACCGTTCTTCTCGCAAATGGACAGCCAGTTCCTCGACGCCATGTGCGGCCGCCTGGTGTCGTCGCTGAGCACGCATGGCACTTACGTCATGCAGGAAGGCGACCCAGTCAACGAGATGCTCTTCATCATCCGTGGCCACCTCGAGAGCTCCACCACCGACGGCGGCCGGTCGGGCTTCTTCAACTCCATCACCCTGAGGCCCGGCGACTTCTGCGGCGAGGAGCTTCTCACCTGGGCCCTGATGCCCAACCCCTCCGTAAACCTGCCGTCCTCGACCCGGACCGTGAGGGCCCTGTCGGAGGTGGAGGCCTTCGCTCTCGGGGCCGAGGACCTCAAGTACGTGGCCAACCAGTTCAAGAGGCTCCACAGCAAGAAGCTCCAGCACGCCTTTAGGTACTATTCGCATCAGTGGAGGACGTGGGGCGCTTGCTTTATACAGGCTGCTTGGAGGCGGCACGCGAAGAGGAAGCTGCTGAAGGAGCTTACGCTGCGGCAGAGCTTGTACAGCTATGGCGGGAATAACTACGATCAAGAGGACGCGGAGAGCCAGAATAACTTGTTATCAGAGGATCATGCGAGCAATGCCCAGCATATCGGAGCCACGATGTTGGCCTCGAAGTTTGCAGCGAATACGAAGAAGGGAGCGGTGTATAAGATTCAGGCCATAGATCCGGGAATGCCCAAGCTGCTCAAGCCAGACGAGCCGGATTTCAACCTGGCACCACCGGACGATGAAGTTTAGGTGCTGATGAAATGATATCCGATCAAATGCTAGTTAGGGATTCTTTTGCAGTGTAATCGGATAACATTCTTATAATCAGCTCTTGTACTGTTGTTCATTGTATTTATAAAATCAATTGGAAGCAAAAATGTCCATATTGGAGTCTGTCTTGTTAAATGAACACATGGTTGGTAAAATGACACAGAAGGTAACCGTTCCAATACACTCATGAAAGTTGAAACACATCGTATAACCTAACGAATAATACAGGAATCTACTAGCCAACAGAAATCATTGGCAGCAATTTGGGCAATGATGGATTTCCCAAAATTTACAGTGGATGCGGAGGGATAAAGAATATGATTTAAGTGTTCCTTCAAGAGATCAATAGGCAAAAGCAAACCGAGAGGATGGATGCTCACTAGTAGCTAGCTGTACCTGGGGGAGGATATTGTCAGGAACTGGAGACAAGGGCCTCACGGGCGAGGTTGGTCACGCGGAGGACAGCCTGTGCATTCAGAGGGGACAGCTTCGATTGGCAGAAGTTCTCCCAAGAGCTTGTTTCGGGGAGGTATTCAGAGAGAAGAAGACCGGACATAGTCGGGAGATTTCTCGTACACCGTCTGCAGTTCCAAGAGGAGGGTTCGGGCAGCCTCTCTAGACTCGGGAAGTTGATCACTCAGTTGGGAGGCAGCTGTCTGGATCAACTCATCGATCCCGTATGCTTTTATTCCTTCACCCCCCTGCAAATGAGTATTGTATGAACCTTCAAGCACCGTATGAACATCATCTAGAAAGAGTATAAAGCTGACGGTGAAATGTGATTGCTATGTGTCTTACAAGGAGTGGAACGCTTCTGCAAAAGCACATTGATGCTTTTGCTCGAATTCGAGGATTCCTGTTTTTAAGATATGGCTTCAGCTTTGGTAGCAGCAATGCAGGAGATACCCAGGAGGTCATTGCCACTAAAGCTTTCTCAGCAGCCTCGCATACGAATTTCTTATCCTGTGAAGCTTTGAGGAGGAGCTGTACCATCTGGAGGAACGGAAAAAAAAAATAATACAAATAAGGTTAATCAGCAAGGATAGATGCGGACAAGAGTGCAGCAATAAACAGTAGAAAGATCTCTTACCAGAGGATCTAAGAAATTGATCAGCTCATCATTATAGGCAAAGAAAATATCGGCTGATGTCATTATTCCAGTTTTACATACTGCACTTCTAGGATTCTTCAGGGCTTTCACTAAAAGAGTGATCACATCTTCCCTGGAGGGCAATATGTTGAAAACATTAAGGAGATGATATAAATGGCTCTGGCAGATGCCTGAGCAATATGCTAGAGCAATATGCAGACAAGTGCTGGGAAGGGCTTACACCATATTGAGCATGACTTCCTTGTGAAACAGTGCTAATCGTCGAACATTGTTCAATGTATCACACACCAGAAGCCAGTCTTTAGACTCCAGTCCAGCTAAGACTGCCTGAAATATGGAGGAAAGGTAAGGCATTCTGTAATTATTATCTGAAACTTATTTTCTCCAGAAAATTTCTCCAACCTATAAAATGGAAGCTCTACCATGCTAAATGTAAAGTCACATTTTTCTAGCAAGAAAGCTGAATCATCATCATCTAAAGGTTATCTCGTACCTTAAGGGCTGCATCGGCGTCTTCCACGTCACTCAACTTCTCAGATTCAATATATTCAATTTCTGAAGTCCCAACCTCTCCAACACCATTAGTCAGCTCATTTCCATTAGCAGGGTTTGGGGCCACAACAGCGGAACTTTTTCTCAGACATTCTTCAAGTTTTCGAGTAGCATTATCAATAGATTTTTTCACAAGAGTTCCATTTTCAGGACTTTCAATTTTTCTTTCAGATCCAAGCAGCATGTTGTGATATTTCAGAGCCTGCTCAGACATTCTGCAACTTTAGCCTGTAGGCAAGATGAGTCGGAATAATTTATGCAACAGACTAAAGCATGTTAATGTTTTCTACAAATCTAATAAAAATTAAATGAGATCAATGTTTATGACCTAAATTAAAGCATTCTATAGCCTTAAGATCAAAATTTAGATGCCTACCAAAGGTAAGTTCGAGAACAGCTACGCTGTGCTTATTATTTCATGAAGTATAAAGAATCTAGCATAGGGCCTCTGACAATTGATCTATGTTACCTAGGCCTGAAAAAATTCAGAAAAGAGCAATATATTTTTCAGCAGACCTACACAATTTCTTTTCAGATTGAACACGCAGACGATATCTGTTCCAAATTTCTCCCTATACAGTTGGCACATGACATATACAAATTTTAAGTCACAAATTAATCCAGACTTTATTATCTACTCGTGTTACTTCTTCTCATACTAAAGCTTGAACTTGGTCAAATATTCATGATCATGCCATCACAGATTTCTCCATAAACACGCAACCAGATGATGTTCCAGTATATACCCTGCCATTACTATCACTTATATTCATGATCTTAAACAGTTGAATGAATCAGTTTCCAACTTAACTTAATATTGAGAGATAAAACTACCGGATAGTACCTCAGATGTCAAAAAGGAATTCACGGAAAAGTGATTGAATTACAGGTGATTTAACAAGCATCCGAAATTCCACTAAAACGGCCTCTAATATGATAACAGTTAGATCACAACCTCCGATACTACATCAAATTCTATGTTTGAATCATTTCACTGAGAATCGCAGCGGAAATCTACAATTCTAAGGCATTAATGCAGAGACTTCCAATCGAGTAAGAGGAAAAAACTGCAGCAAATGGGGGGTGGCAGAGTAACGTGTCATAAAGCAAGATCTCGCGTCACATTCACGGTCATCTATGGCTAGATGAGTTCTTCCATTCCCAACTACAACCAATTCCACGCACAGAGAAATAGAAAAGCTGAAATTATACCATGCGTAGATGGACAGATTCAGTGAATGATGCATGCTCAGGATGAATAGAGAGAGACAGAGACTATAAGAGTACAGCGAAATTCAGTCTGGAGGGAGGGACTATCAGCCCGATGAAAAAGAAGAAGACGAGATCGAGGTCGAGAAAGGACCTGCTGCTCTCTCCGTCGTCTTCGTCTAAGGAAATTTGACAGACTCTCTCCTCTAATATATTTATTTCAGCCTCTGGTGTTGTCTGAGCTTGAGGAGGGGGAGACTACCTGCGCGGGGAGTAAATGAGACGCCGTCGTTTCAGTCGACATATGGACGCAACTTCATGTGAACGCTTTAATTATTTAGTGGATCAACTGCACTTTGGAAAATGGTGAATTTTATTTCTGCCAAAAAAAGAATTGGTGGATTTTAATTTATGGCTATCCTTTTTTTCTTATTTTCATCGATAATTATGGCTACTCACAACCACGTATTTGCCATCTGTTCCTCCCATTAATTACGATGATGCCACCCGATATTTAATTTATGGCTATTATTTTATTCTTTTTTACAAGTAATTTATGATATTGTTGTAGATTGGAGTAGTTAGAAGCGATGGGATGTAAAAGGAATAAAACTTAAATTTACTTAAAACTCTAAACTAGTAAGTCATGTTTATTATTTTTTTTATAAATTTATAATATTTAAAATATAATCATTATAATAGGATTGAGATTGGAAATATATTTATCACTTATAATTATTACTCTCAATAATTATTTAAAAGACAAGTATGAATATTCCCATTACAAATAAAAAAGCAATACATAATTTAGTAATTTTCTTTTATCCACCCACATAATATAAACCGAATTTATTCTGATAAGTAAATGCCACTTAGGTCAAATAAATATTATATAGTTTAAGAAACTATTATGAATTTATGAGTAATTAAATTTAAATTCACTTAAAATTTTAACTATAGATATCATTTTTTATAAAAGTACGGGCATTATAGGATTATTTAGTATTTACAGTTTTTGTATTAAATTTTTGAAGCACTAACACTTACATGAATCTAAAATTATTATTTTTAGGGTAAATCGAAATACACAGTTTCTATATATTTTCAGTTAATGAAGTATTTAAAAGTATATATATTAATAAAAATATGATAAATACATATATATATATAGAGAGAGAGAGAGAATTTGACATTTTAGTTAAATTAAAATTATATAATTTACTTATGAAATTATAATAGTAATTAGGAAAATAAATAATATTTTTATTTTATATTTTTTTACTTTATAAAATATTTAAAATATATAATAAATTATTAATAAAAATATAGTTAATTTAAGTTCAATAAAATAAATATTATATAGCTTAAATTTAGTATTTTAGTGTATTAATATCATATAATTTACTTATAAAATTATATTAAGGTAGAGAACAAGTAATATATTTATAATATAAATAATTTTCTCTAATAAAATATTATACAAATATATATATATTATATTTTTAAGTTAAATAAAAAATTAAGATTAGATACAAATAATAACTTAAATTTAATATTTTATTGATAGTAAAATTATATAATTTATTCACAAATTTATAACTAGATATAATTATATATATTTTAGTGAAATATTTATTAGGAATAAAAGATTTTATATATTCTTCTTCTTCTTATCAAATTCATACTACAATAAATGTGTTATCATTTAATGTGGATATATGATTTTTAGGAGAAGATCATGTTCCATATTAAAACTGTAACTTTTCACACCAATAATATGCTTTTACATGCATTCATGAAGTTTATAAGTTATATAGCTCAATTATTTATTTGATATTATCACTTTTGTCACTTCATTTAAACTTGAGAAATGTCAAAGAAAATGTATTGTGTTGACTTGCCTACATGATTTTTGGAAAACAAAATAAAATTAAAAAACACATTACTTTTTATTACATCATTTTAAATTTACCTTATCATAAATTTTTATTTTCACATTTAAATTAATGTTAATTAAAATTATTATAATTTAATTTATATTAGCATTTAAAATTGCTTTAATTCTGCCAAATTTTAGTTTCATTGAGCTTACATTTAGTAAGGTTTTGTTTCCAACATTAAAATAAATCCAAAAAAATGAATAATATTTTTATTTAACTATAATATAATAATGTACATATAATTTCTTTCATATTAAAGACAATAATTTACTTTTTAGTATATTTATATATTATATGCACACAATATATTATAAAAGCATATTAACTTTATTAAAAAATATTTAAAATTACACAAAAATGAAAATAATAATAATTTTATTTAAAAAAAATGCAGTATCATATTAGGCTTTGATCTGGATAACATTTAATTGTAATTTACTTGACTTATCTTCTTAGAATCATCAAATAATGGTTTATGGATAAATTCCATCAATGACCAATAATACGTGACCCCACAAACATTGAAGCCTTTGGTGATATAAAGAATCTTTTGCACCACACCCATCACATGCCATTGATATCCACACATTGACTTTGTCGTTGCGTTCTCATTATTCCCCATTTAATTTGTTGATTTCTTTAGATTTATAGTATTTAAATATTATAATATTTGGAAAAACATTTTATATAATATAGAATAATTTATTAAAATTCATGTACGGATTTGAGTTACTGAAATGTATGCATGACATGCTTCTTTCAATGCCTTGACCTTGGAAGGAGAGCTAGTAATATTTCTTGATACTTCCACCAGATTTTGACCAAAGATGAGTCATCATTAGCCGACAATATGCCTTTTCTAATGCAACTAAGAATTAATGTAGGACATGTTAAGGTGTATGATTCTGATAGGTTTTATTGGTAAAAAAATAACAAAAGAAGAGAATAGACGATGTAATAAAATGATGGGTAATTATTGATTAAATATATGTATAATTTTATTGGTTTATACATAATAAATAAATTATTTACTTAAATATATACAATAAATTAAAAAGATATGAAAAAAATTTTAAAAATATATTAATATAATTTTGAGTGAAATTTAGTATTATATATATGATAATATCTATTGATAATTGTTTTAAATCTATTTTACAAATGTATTATAATTAATTTTTTTTATTAATTTACATAAAAAAAAGTGGAGAAATTAAATTAGATAGTGATTGAGTTGAGAATTAATAAATAAATAAGTGTTGTGAAATAATAATGTATATAATATTAAAGAAAATAATAATAAATTAATCTAGTAGTTAAAATAGAGAAAATAAAATAATAATGGTTAAAATATTATTAATTTAGTATAATATTTTCAACATCTCATTCACTATAAACTCATTAATAGTAATTTTAAATAATTACTCAACAAATATATATTTTATTAATTTTACTTATATTTACTTAAAAATTATATATGGTAAGTATTGAAACATTTTTAATATTATAAATTTATAATAATTTTCTATTTTATTCAACTTTTTTTATATTATTAGATAATAATAATAATAGAAATAATATTAAATACAATAATAATAAATTAATAAATTTGAGAAAATAAAATGATAATGATCAAAATATTATTAATTTATAATTATATTTTAAATACATGTCCTTATAATACACTTTCCACTTTTAATTTAAAAATAAGGTATTATTATTTCAGTATAAAAAGAGGGAACAATACCACACAATCTAAGTTTTCAATATTCGGTAAATATTATATACAGATAAGGGATAATAACAATATTTATTTAAAAGTTATAAATTTTAAATATTGTAACATTTACAATATTATAAAACTACAATAATTAACTATTTTATCCAATTTGATATAGTATTCTCAATTATAAATATGAAATTTATACTTACTTTTATCCAATATCATATCAAATTTAAATAGTTAATTCAAATTAAAGTTTATTTAAACATTATTAAATAAAATACAAAATTCTCACAAATACTAAAAATAAATTAGTTTTAAATTAACAAATAAATTTGATATATCCTACTCAATCAATAAAATATGTGATTATTTATTTAGCAATGCACAACTTAAACAGTAAAAAACGGAATAATAATAATAACAAATACTATCAGCTTATTTTTTCATTCGTATGTTATATAAACAATAACAAAATTTTTCATAATCTTCATCATTTCTTTTAGAATGTTAACTAATACAAAAATATAATATCATACAATCTGGTGGAGTTGAACTGAAAAAGAAGACACCATTATATTGTCATATCTTTCAATAATTACATAATAGTTTAGAAAACAATATCATACTTATCAATGTTCATCACCTTTCTAGTACGAAGTAATGGCTAGCTCAGCCATTATCAGCAAAGCACAGTCAATTAATGTAGATGAACACGTAAACCATAGAGATGAAAATCATATAGAGATTAAAGGTATATAAATAGATTAGTTGAAGCATATATCAATAATATCAACGATATTCTTGTGCTTTTTACCTTATGTTTAGTTCGCCCACCACTCTGGAATAAAAACGGTACATTTAATTGGAAGGGGAGAGGCGAGTAAATTATTAAGTTATTGTTATATTGATTATTTTTTATCAAATAAATTTTAATAAAATATTTTAAAATATAGTTAAATTTTTTATTGAAGGATTGTTTTGACCTATTATATTGTTATATTGGTTATTTTTTATCAATCAAATCCAAAATTTTGGACACGAACATGTAGACGACCATTCAAATAATATTTAACTTCCTCATATGGGCCACTCAATCGAACTAAAGGAGCCAAACCAAGCTTTATATATATATCAAGTTTTAATATTCGTATACCAATTTCCAAATATTTAAATTCAACCTCTTCCAATGCTCAAATACAATCAAAATATTAAAAAAATAAAATAGTTGCATTCACTATTTCAATGAAACAATTAACAAGTTATTAGATTTTTTTGTGGTATATGGAATAAATAATATCATGTAATACTCCCTATATTATGTATATAAGAGTAGATTTTATTTTCACCTAAGTTATAGTGGACCAATAACACTTAAATTTCTAAAATTTTAAATCTAATATCAATAATTCATATATTATTATTTTAGTATGAGAATAATTATTTTAATTTAGGTATTATTTCTCTATTATCGAGCAAAGTATGAACCAGATTTACACTATCTAGTTAGGTCGGATACGAGTATTAGTACACTAACTCTAATAGAATTTGAGAAATTATTTTATACTAATATACAATTATACTAATATATATTTAAATAAGTGTTGTGGGAGAATAATATATATAATATTAAAGAAAATAATAATAAATTAATAGATAGTAGTTAAAATAGAGAAAATAAAATAATAACAATTAAAATATAATTAATTTAGTATAATATTTTCAATACGAGCATGTATTTTGTACATGTAATTTTAAATAATTACTCAATAACAAGTACTTATATTTTCTTAAAAGTTATATTTTATAAGTATTGGAACATTTTTAATATTATAAACTTATAACACTTTTCTATTTTATCCGTTAAGACGATAATAATAAAGAAAATAAATGGATAGTGATTAAAATATTATTAATTTATAATCATATTCTCAACATCCATCCTTATGATACACTTGTCACTTTTAATTTAGGAGTCGGGTATTATTCTTTTAATTTAGGGTAACAATACAATGGGCTGAGTTTTTAATGTGGGGTACTGGTGTAAGCTTAGTAACTATGATACTATTTTAGAAAGTATTATTTATGGATAAGGGGTAATAATAATTTTTACTTAAAAGTTATAATTTTTAAATAGTGTAACATTTACAATATTATAGACCCACAATAATTAACTATTTTATCCAATTTAGTATAGTATTCTCAACGGTTAATTATAAATAAAAGTCAAACATGAAGTTTAGATTTACAAGTATTTTTCACAAAATTAATCCAAAAATTTAAATGCGAGATATCCTATCAAATTTAAATAGTTAATTCAAATTAAATTTTATTTGAATATTATTAAATAAAATACGAAACCCTCACAAATATTGAAAATAAATTAATTTCAAATTAACAAATAAGTTTGAACTATCCTCCTCACCAAATGTAAACTGAATCATTTGTTTAACAATGCACAACTAGAACTTAAATTAAGGTGACAATGAAAGTAAGTGTGCTAAGGTGAAAAGAGACATACAAACAAAGGAGCAATGCTATCAACTTATTTTTCCTTCATATGTTATATAAACAATAACAAGAATTTTCATAATATTCATCATTTATTTTCAGATGTTAACTAATATGAAAATATAATATCATACATTTCAATGGCCACAATTTTTTCCTCTCATCGGTGGGGTTGAACAGTAATGAAAAGAAGACACTATTATATTGTCATCTCTCTCAATAATTGGATAATAGTTTAAAAAATAATATCATAGTTATTGATATTCATCACCTCTGTAGTAGCACTCACAAATAATACAAATGCACACGCAAACGATAGAGATGAAAGGTATAGAAATAGATTAGTTGAAGCATATACCAATAATTACGATAACACTCTGTACTCCTTCATCGCTCTCCATGTTCACCCCTTATGAAGAAGGACGATATATTTAGTTTGAAGAGAAGAGTGGAGTAAATTGTCTCTCAGTTATCAAGTTATTGTTATATCTGTTATTTTTTATTAAATAAATTTTGATAAAATATTTTAAAAATATTGTTAAATTTTTTGTTGAAAGATTGTTTTGACCCATTCACTTATTTGAGCTTTTATCAATCAAATTCAAAATTTTGCACTCGAAAATATAGACGACTATTCAATTAATATCCAATTTGCTTATATGAGCCACTCGATCGGAATAACTAAGTCAGACCGAGCTGGATACATATCGAGTTTTAATATTCTTATACTAATTTCCAAACGTTGAGATTCAACCTACCATTATATGCCCGTACAATCAAAATATTAAAAAAATAAAATAGTTGCATTCACTATTTCAATGTAACAATATAAAAAGTTACTAAATTTTTTTGTGGAATATGGAACAAATAATATCATGTAATACTCTCCATATTATCTATACAAAAATAGATTTTATTGTCACTATCCTAAGTTATCGTAGATCAATAATAACTTAAATTCGTACAATTTTAAATTTAATATTAATAATTTAAATATTTTTTTTTGGTATAAAACAAGGAAAATAATATAATGAGCTGAGTTTTCAGTATCGGTGAGGTACTAGTGTAAGCACACTCATTCTGATACTATTTAAAAAAGTATTATATACAGATAATAATATTTATTTAAAAGTTATAATTTTTAAATAGTGTAACATTTACAATATTATAAACTTATAACAATTAACTATTTTATCCAATTTGAACCAATTTGGTATAATATTCTCTATATTTAATTATAAATAAAAATTGAATACAAAATTTAGACTTACTTATATTTTATATAAAATTAATCTAAATTTTTAAATATCTAATATTCTATTAAATTTAAATAGTTAATTCAAATTAAAGTTTATTTAAATATTATTAAATAAAATATGAACCCCTCACAAATACTGAAAATAAATTAGTTACAAATTAACATATAACCCAAATGTATTAATGTTTTCAATCAATAAAAACTGTAATTATTTGTTTAACAATGAATAACTAGAACGCAAATTAAAGTAGGAATGAAACTAAGTGTGCTCGTGTGAAAAGATACGGACAAGTAGAGCAGTCAAAAATAAAATAAGAATAATAAATAATATTAGTTTATTTTTTCATTCATTTGTCATACAAATAAATGATATAATTTTTCATAATCTCTATCGTTTCTCTTTAGATATTAACTAATACGAAAACATAATATTATATATTTTAATGGCTATAATTTTTCCTATCAATATATTAGAATCTCGTTTAGTTGAATTGTAGTAATAAAAAGAAAACACCATTATATTGTCATCTCTCAATAATTGTATAATAGTTTAGAAAACAATATCATTGTTATTTATGTTCATCACCTCTCTATTACAAAAGTAATGGGCCCACTACTCGGAATAAGTACGGTATATTTAGTTTGAAGGGGAGAAGCGAGTAAATTATGTGGGATATCAAGTTATTGTTATATTAGTTATTTTTTATCAAATAAAGTTCTAATCCATTCTTTTATTGAGCTCATATTAATTAAATTTGAAATTTTGAACCCAAATATTTAGACGGCGATTCAAATAATATCCAACTTGTTCATATGGGGCATTTAATCGGATTAACAGAGTTAGATCGAGCTCGATACATTTTGAATTTTAATATTCGTATACCGATTTCCAAACATTTAGATTCAATCGGCCACTTTTATGCTCCATACAATCAAAATATTAAAAAAAGAATATACTTACATTCACTATTTCAATTAAACAATATAAGAAGTTACTAGATTTTTTTTGTGACATATAGAACAAAAAATATCCCATATTATGTGTACACCATTAGATTTTATTGTCACCATTCTAAGTTATTATAATACAATAACACTTAAATTCGTGCAATTTTAAATCTAATATTAATAATTAAGATATTATTATTTTGATATGAAAATAATTATTTTAATTTAAGTATTTTTTCTTTATAATCGAACCGAGTATAAACTAAATTTACACTATCTAGTTAGGTTGTGATTGGGTAAAAGTATTAGTACACTAATTTTGATAAAATTTAAAAAATTATTTTATACTAATATACAATTATACTAATATATATTTAAAAGTTATAAATTATAAATAGTAAAAAAATTAAATTTACAAATCTACAATAATTTTTATTTTACCTAATTTATAATTGTATTTTTAACAAATCATTCAACAATCCGATCTTAAACTATGAGTAAGAACCGGTTTTACATTAATTGTCTTTAAATATGAAAGGATAAAACTATAAAATGGATAAAACAGTATTTTTCTAAATATTATGTGCGGTGTCTCTTCCCACAGTGAAACGATCAATAAATATAATTAGTTACTTAATAATAAATACATTGGATAAATCAGTTTAGTAGGTGAGCTCAATCAATTCAGAGTAATGTCGAGAGGGAGAGGGAGAGAGAATGGTTATCAGTGCTATCCACTCAAATTTTGTTGCCGGTTTATTGTAATTCGAGCTTGGGTTTGAAAGTTATTTTATCAAGGATTGAATTTAATTTTTTGTTCAATTCCAAGGAATGTGAACGAGAGAATAAAAAAGTAAAATTCAAATAAAATATAATTAATTACATGATATTTGTATTACCTTTCAGTAAATTTCACCGTCCAGTCTTATATTATATTCTTTTTATTTTTTTTTCGTTTGGGCAAAAAATAAGTTTTCTTCATGGGAATTATTTGTAAAAAGTTCTTATGATAGTTAAAATTTAGCATGGAAATATAATTGTTTCGGTAATATAAATTAATTGAGGATAATCTTATCCTAACCTCTTGACTATATATATCATAGTCCCCCACGGTACTCCGCATTCCAACTCTCTCTCTCTCTCACGCTAAACATACCGCCCTTCCCCTCTTCCTATCCTCTTGTGCTTTTTTTTGAGTAATCCGTGAAGATGGTGAGCGCTGAAACAGCAAGGAATATCGTAGGCGTCATCGGTATTTGCATCAATCAATCTTTTCCTATAGACATTTCCTCTATTTCTTGCTGTTTTTCATTTTTTTTCCACTGTACTTATGTCCATCTGCACGATTCGAGAGTATAGTCCAACTCCATAGGTAACGGATGAGCATGAGCACGCCATTCGTTTCGTCCTAAAGAGATTATGAGCGTTGATGACTATAATATTTTTTTCTGAGCTACTATGCAAGTATTGAGAGAGACGGCGATAGAATGTCGTTACCTCTTCAGTACAGTTCTAGCTCCACCGTTACTCATGGTGGATCGTGAAGCGATCGGATGAAATCCGGTGACCGTTGAACTTCACGATATTATGTTTTCGTATTAGCATAGCTCTGACCGTTGAACTTCACGATATTATGTTTTCGTATTAGCAGAGCTCTGACCGTTGAACTTCACGATATTATGTTTTCGTATTAGCAGAGCTCTGAAGGAAAACGACAGAGTCTAAGAAATTCTGCCATTGCTTTCTTTGACGATACGGACGAGAAAATATGCTGATCGTTACGTTTCATCATTGAAATGGAGCGAGGCTATTTTTCTTGTGTTTGGTCCGTGACCGTCTCTTTTCACTTGAAAACAACTAGTCATATTGCATTCTCGTTCTTCAGTGCCGAATAAGTAATCACACGGAATTTTTTGTTGGTTGAGGATGGTACCGTTTGGACCCTAGATTCGGAACTACTGATCTCAAACTTATATTAATGAACTTTTTTTTGTTGAAAATTTTCGTAATTTTTAAACACGAAACTAACATATTTTTCTATATTTATCCATATGTGCCACTCCTTGCTAGTCGAAGAGGTTTACGTTTTTTAATGGAATAAGTACTTGCTCATACAATGTTAAGTGTAACTAACTTTTTTTGTGGAAAAATTATATAATCTTTTATTTGTTGTGTTGCTCCTTATCATACTTTGTTTTTATTCACAGGTAACGTGATCTCCTTTGGCCTCTTCCTATCACCATGGTAAAGTTTTTTTGCACAATCACAATGGTAAATTAATGATTAAATAATTCTTCAAATATATTTATGGGAAGATATTGTTTTATTTATATATACTAGGATAAATTTATGCATTAATTATATATTTATCATTATTCTTCCATATGGTATATGCATCGTATGAACAACTTTGAAATTATTTCAGTACAATCAACACATAAGAACCTTTTTTTTTATCGGAATATAAAGATCTTAATTTAATTAGTATTTGCCCAAGGAAAGAGAATAAGATAAATATTATATTCGTCCCAGCCCGACCTTTTATGAGATCATCAAGAACAAGTCTGTCCAGGAGTTCAAGGAGGACCCATACCTGGCCACGGCCTTGAACTGCATGTTCTGGATCCTGTATGGGATGCCGTTTGTCCACCCGGACAGCACCCTTGTTATCACCATCAACAGCATTGGGTTTGTACTCGAGCTCATATACCTCTCCATCTTTTTCGCCTATGCCCCCAACAAGGGAAAGGTCGGTCATATCTCCATCTCAGTCTTGTTTTTTTATTTATATTATAACTTCCTCCTGTCAGAACCTTAAAGCAACATCCAAATGCTGATAAGCCTTCTTTTGTGCATGAGCTTTTTTCAGAAGAAGGTGATATTGTGTCTCCTGGTTGAGATCATTTTTACAGCAGCTGTTGCGACGGGCATCCTGTTGGGCCTCAAAACCTTCTCAAAAAGGTCTCTTGCATTTGGCATCATCTGCGATATCTTCAACATCATCATGTATGCGTCACCTCTGACTGTCATGGTAAGCATGCAATGCCTGATTCCTTAGTTAGAGATTGATCTTTGACTTGATTTACGGATATTGAAGTGGCCATAATTTAGTTACCGATTCCAAGCTCTATTTAGATGAGGATAGGCCAGCTTAATGCTATTTTCTGGTGGATGACAATGTCTGATAAGAGTATTCGCGTGACTTGTTGGCGATGACTGTCTTGCCATTAACAGAAAAAGGTTATCACGACTAAGAGTGTGAAGTACATGCCTTTGCCTCTCTCCTTGGCCAGCTTCCTCAATGCCTGCATTTGGACTGCTTATGCCCTCATCAAGTTTGACATATACATCTTGGTAAAGTTTCTACTTTTTTTTCTTTTTCATCGAATCAATTGTTATAATGCTTGTTAAGAAAAAATGTTTTTTAGCAATAGAGATAGTAAAAAAAGTATAGCAAGTTTCAATTTTTTGGAAGCGGTTAATCAATTTTTACAGCAAAGGGCTCGTTCAATTCATTAATAAATATTATTGTGGAGCTTTCTTTAAAAAAATATATATAGTCAAAATAGTACTTTAGCTAACAGTACCTCTCTTAATTTATAAGAGAACTTCCTCAATGGAAAATTTGGTCAGAGTACTAAATAACACATTCTTCTCCAATGATTGTGGCATGCCATTGTTTGATTTATGGTGGAATGAATTAATGGAGAAGGAAAATCAGATTCCGCTATGGACTACTAATTAGGAAAATCGTAATGTTAGTTGATTATTCCTCTCTAATATATATCTTGTATGGTTACTGCCAAAGTGTGTGGAAATAATAAAAAGAACATCTCTCTTCACCAATTCTGAACAAATCCATGAGATGCCCTTTCATATGTGCAGATAAGCAATGGGCTTGGGTCATTGTTTGGCGCAGCACAGCTCATCCTGTTCGCGTGTTACTTCAGATCTACACCGGCTGAGGTGGATGCTGAGGACGTCAAGAAGTCATCCCGAACCGAGATCCAGTTCTCTGGATCTAACATTGTCTGATCTACGTGCGGTCCCCATTCAATGGTCTCGTTCCTACTTTCCCTCTATTTTCAGGGGCTACAATGGTGTCATCATTTTTAAATGTCACCTTATAGTTGCTCTGTCTTTCCACATAGGTCTTTTAAGTTTTTTTTTCTTAGTTGATTTTCAGACTTATAGATCTCCCCTGGCTGGCTTTATGTTGGGGATGCTCATAGAACCATGGTTCTTGAGTTGTTCATCCAAGGATTAAGTTGGGATAGGGAGGTGGGAAGGTGATAAATTAGTGGGAAAAGTAGGAGGAGATTCTCTACCATAAAACATCAAAAGCTCTAGCCCGGTTTAACTTCATAAGTTCCCGTTTATTGCGGAAGAGCTCATTCTTATCACTTAACGAAAGGTGCATTATAAGGGTACTTAATACTTACTTTTTAGCCACAATTAGAAGGATATTTAACTTGCAGTTAAGTGAGACATGCAACATCACCTAATAGGGATTATGTAGTACCATCCTAATCATACTGATCATTCATGGGCACGTCCGTATGCTGCACAGATACTCAGTATGTGAATTAAATGTTGCATCTAACAGAAACGGCAGAAGCTCAAACCTCCTAAAATCAAGACATCACATTCTTCTGCTTTGATTCCTTAAATCTTCAACTGAAAGTTTTCAAAGGCCGCGGAGATTAAGTCCACCTGTGTACAATCTCAGTGATTGATTGAAGGGGAGGATGGGAGAAACCATATCAATTCAAAAATAATTACTTATATTAATTTATAATATAAGTAATTAGTGATCTTATTTTTTTTTTTCAATTTTATAAATACAATATTTCTTCATTTTATTCTATTATAATATCAATATTAACTCTATTTACATTACTTAAATTTTAATATGTATCTAATAAGTTTGTATAAATCTGATATAATTTCTTTTGAACTCGTATAAATATAAATGATAATAATAAATTTATACGGTATATTTTTTTCTCCGTCCCTAAAATTTTGGTATTAGATTGCCAAAATTATTACTAGTTAAAAAGTGTTTATAATAATGTTATAATTTATGTATAATTTAAGTAATTCATTTTATAAAAACATTCAAAAATATAAATAAATAGGAAAGAACTTTTTAAAGTTAATTGTATCGAAATAATAATTATTTAGGTAGTAGAGAAGAAACTACGAAAATATTCGATAGAAAAAATGAAAATTTTTTTTATAAAAGGATAATAATTTTTTTTATTATAATATTTTAATACATATATTTTGCATATATTTATATTAAATATTGAAACCAAACACTTTTTTTCTCATTCATTTGAATTCAAAAAAATATGGAATTGACTCCTTCAACAATCTCGACGATTAACTAAACATTATACACTCTCATATGACTTGCCCATCACTTACTACACACACTATGACAATCATGTCTTGGTAAGAGGATGGAAGGAGGTGGCTTATCCAATTATCGGGTTATCTAGAATACTGAGTTTCTCGTTGCCCCCATAATCATGCACCCAACCAACACTCACAAACTCGAACAAAATGGAAACAAGTAGAAGCTACCCCAACGAACACATTACATTACCTTGAAGATGTTGATGCTGGAAAAGTAGGTATGGAAAAAGGTTAACAGTGAAGCTTGTTCAGTCATATCATCAAAAAGAAAGAGAGTGAAGTACGATGCAGCCAAGAAAAAAATCTGCAAGGGAGTTGCACAATGGAGTGCTAAGCTGGCTATATATTAAGATAGCTTCCCTTTTGTCAAGTCAAATCAAATTTAACAACACTCATTCTATTATGAGTTATTCCACTTTTTTTTCGTAATTAATACTATAAATTGTTAATTTTATGATAAATAAAAATTATATTAAGATATTAATAATGATAGTTAATATATTATTTTAGATATTTATAATATTTGATATAATTTTAATTAGTTAATAATATATTATGATATTATATATATTTATATTTAGATATTATAGTTGGTGATTAAGATATTATTTTATATTGTTACTATATTTAATATAATTTAAAATATATTATAAATATTCTTATATTTATTTTATATTTTAATATTATTCTATTTATATAAATAATAGCGGATCCCCCCTCTTCCCGAAACAAATCTCTATTTGCTTGGCGGGAGCGGAGGCTGTACAGGTCGGAGGCTCTATTTACGGGAACAAGGACTCTTACATTCTGGTCTTTACGAAGTGGTCGAAGGCCGGGGAGAAGCTGAAGAGCAACGAGAAGAAGATGCTACTGAAGGGAGAAGCCGTCGTCGGGGACGAGACGTACGACGGCGTGTACATGGAGTCGTTCGTCGAATCGTTCCAGTACGATCAGCTGGTGAGAGAATTGGCGGAGGTGAGGAAGAGGTACCTGCTTATGAGCATCATGAATAACTATAGCTATTACGCTCCGGTAATGGCCGCTGAAGCATTCTTCTGCGAGGAGTGCGAGAAGGCGAAGGAGAGATCCGCACCGGAGTCTGCAACGGATTCCGCACCGGAGTCTGCAACGGATTCCGCACCGGAGTCTGCAACGGATTCCTCACCGGAGTCTGCACCGGAGTCGGCGGATTCAGTGCCGGAGTTTCACTTTTGCCCGAACGATCAGGTGGTAATCGGATTCAGGTCATGGGCGGGACCAGTTTGCTGTCCCAAGCCGAAGGAAAACGAAGTGGAAGAGGCCGTCACACTTTATAGCCTCTTTTAGATGCAATATCATGCGTTTGGTGGCCACCAATGAGTTAGTGGTTTTCTTTCAATTTAGGCATATTCAGGTCTTGGTAAGACATTATATTATTCTAATAGTATTTTAATCAATTAAATATATATTTTTAATTTTTTATGCTATTATAATACTATAAATAAATACATCTTTTATATAATTAATTATCTTTTTAATTTATCAATTTATATTATAACATTTTACATATTATTTTTATTATGTTGTTTAAAAAGTTATTATTACTTAAAATGTTATTACCACATTGTGCAAAAAAGATGTTATCACCACCGTGAGATATAAAATAAGTGATTCATTGGTATTAAATTATAATTTGATAGTTTGTATTCATAATTTTTTAATATAAAATTTTATTTAATTTAATAGGATAACATTATAAGTATTAAAATATTATATTATTAAAACAATATTTTTTTTATTATATATAATATATTTATAATGATTCATATAATAATTTATTAATAAAGTATTCTTTACATAGTTTAGATCTATAACTAAGACAATTATCTCTGAGCAGAAATGACTCCCTCACTAAAGATTTCTCCGGCCTAGAGTGTTTAGTCTGGAGCTGACTCAATTGTTTTGATAATTGTGCAAATCCCAGAACAGCAACAGATTAATATGTTGCACAAGCATATAAATTCTTCAAAATTCACGAGGATCATGAATGTACGAAGACATCTGCAGATAATCATTTGCTTTCACCAATGCGTCTACCCACCATAAGCTCCACAGCCTGCAAATGAAGCACGATGATACAAGCTATATTTGCAGAACATCAGCTTTGCTTCATCTGGAGTAAGTTGAAGGAGATAAATGGATTATACCTTTACTTTTGGGTGAGTATAAACAGTCCGATGTATGTCCGCCCCTGTAGCAAACATATTGCGAATTGTTAGATCCTAGTAAAAGCCATAAATCCATCAACCTTCAGTATGATACAAGAGTATCATCCAATGTGGCCTTAATTTCAGTATTGCAATAGAAGCAAGAAATTATTAGCAAATAATATTTCCGTATAAATATTTATCAATCAACAATATAGTATCATAATCAATATATTTGTTATCTTGACCCAAAACTCAACTCATCATCTAGACGAGGCAGTAAAGATTTTTAAATATGGTAAAAAAAGGACTTTCACAATTGCACAGTAATAGAAAAGTCTATTGCTGGCAACAATTATTTCAATCGCCACACAATAGGCTTCCAAGTGAAACTAGGACGGTAAAAATCCAGAGAAAAGATGGGCTAATAAGAAAGTGAAAAATGAGAAATGTTGTAGTGAGATAAGCAGGTTCTTTTAGTGATGAACTCAAGAGAATGTGACCTCAGGCAATTTCAACTTCAAAGGGTCAATGATCAAGATCATAGCAAAACATTGATAAATGTGATATATTTCTGATGAAAACCTTTTACCTTAACTCTCTTAAGCATTCCACAGTCAATTTCAATATGATGTTCATCCACAACATGATCCACCATCTTCAGTGACATTTCCTCATGACACTTAGAGAACAGAATGACAGAGAAAGTTGGAATCAGGAAGATAGTACATGTAGAAATGTCATATGGGTTCAAGCATATTAATCAACTTTTTTCTTTGTTTTAGGGTAGACAACAAGGCAAAGAAAATTGCTACTCTAGTCTCAGTTCACAGCAGTAATATATTGGTTTTTATTTTCCCAATCATATGAAGATAAATCCTGACACAATATTTGTAAATGAAATCACCAAAATGACGTAGTAAAATTGAGATTGCATAATAATTACCTGCAATTTTCACTGTCTGAACACCAAATCCGTCAATCCCAAGCCCCAGGCCCTACAAAATGTAGCACTTATAAAGATTTGCTCATCATCATGGAATCCAAAGAAGCCATGCAAATCAGATGGTTCATTCAAAATGACTAGGAAATGTAGAAAAACGTCCTCATACTCGGTAATTGTTTCAGTCTTTGAGCAGATTCTCCAGAAAACGAGTAAACGCCAAGAGAATGCTCGAACCGAGAATGAACAGCACCCAGGATACACCATGTTGATCAACCCTAAATTGTTAATCAAAAGGATCAAAGAAAATACTGGTACACTCGGCCCACAAATAGATTATTTGGCATTGTCACAAAAAGTGGGTGATAGGGTCCGAAAACCCACCGAGTTGCTTCAAGTCGCAAAGCCTGAAAATTACAGAGAGTAAAAAAAAAAGCAAAAAGAATAACATTAACTTTCACAGATGATATAGAATTTTTTGTGTAACAACAAGAACAGTGCAGAAAAAAGATATCAACTGTACTCGCCTCTGAAATTGCTCAGTATCAATAAACTTCAAAGATAGCTGCATGCACGGATTAGATTCATCAGACGATATGCATAAACAATTGCCAAGTGATATGAAAATGAAAGAACCAACTGGAAACACACAGTTTTGATATTCAAAAGGACGGATATAACAAATCCGAAGCCATAGGAAACATCTAGTAATTGCGGTATATGCTAAATCCCAAGCTGAATCGGAAGCGGCAACGACCTCAGTTCCAGAATTCTCAGCAGTAACATTAAGCGGCAAAGACACTAAGAACACATCAGCTGGAACTCGAATATGTGCGTACATTTAGTTTATATCACCAATAAAATACTACTCGATGTCCAACAGGTCCTAACAAAATAACAGATAAGAGAGAAATAGCGCGTTGTACAGGATCGATGTAGATGTTGCCGTGGACGTTGTCATAGGCGTGCTTGGACAGCCGGACATCCGGTGGAGCGGCGAAGCCATGCGGCAGAGGCATCGGATAAAGGCCATTTATATGGCGAGAGAGTATGCAAGACTAGGAAAACGGCGAGGGAGAGACTAGAGAGAGAGAGAGAAAGAGGCTTTCGAACAAAGTTGGCGCAGGGCCTTTCGAAACTGCCAGGTGGCTTGTGGGTAGTGCAATTTAGTAATCTTTATGATCATCTGACTAACGTGCGCTATAGTGCTCGGTGCGCCTTTACCTTCCTTCCTGCTCTTAGATCAGTCTGGAGTCTGCACGAAGACACGGATGGAGAGTTATTGAGTGTGTTTCGGGTCTTAGAGGCGTCAGAGGAGAGAGAGTTTCGAGAGCGAACGGAGATGGCGGAGGGCGAGGCAACTCGGATAATGATGGGAGTGAACGAGTCAACGATTAAGGGTTATCCACACGCGTCCATCAGCAGCAGCGGCGCCTTTGATTGGACTCTCCAGAAGATCGTCCGCTCCAATATCTCTGGCTTCAAGCTGCTGTTTCTCCATGTCCAGGTTCCGGACGAAGACGGTCAGTCTCTATCGTCACGCTGTGTTTGGTTCAGGCACACGCCTAATTGCTTATGCTGTCGTCATGGCTGGAAAACGAGTATTGCCTAGGTTAGGGCTGTGGAACTGATTTTAGTGCGAAAAATCGGAAGATTAATCCGCAAGTTCACGCATGTGATAGTTCCTGGTTCTTTCTGAGGCCTTCTGAAAGCAACTTGGTGATCGTAAGCACCTCTCTCGTCCATGGAAGTATGTAAGTTTGAGTTTCTCCATGGCCAGCGACACTAGCTCGAGTGGAATGAGGGTTGTTTGCTCATTTCTAGTTTCCTTAGAGACCTTGCTGATAGCCTTATTCACTTGTTCTATTGAGTATGCATCTTCGATTTCTGTTTCTACCACCACAGGGAATTGGATACCTGTGTCATATCCGAGTATAATATTTGTGCTTTTGCTAATAGGTTTTGACGACATGGACAGCATATATGCATCACCCGATGACTTTAAGAGCATGGAGAGCAGGGATAAGGCTAGAGGTCTTCATCTGCTGGAGTATTTTGTGAACAGATGCCATGCTATTGGGGTAAGAGGACCTCATTCATTTTCTAGGAGCACACCAGCTCAAATATACTAAATGCATGTGTGGTGCTTTGGTTATTCTTTTGGAAAACATGCAAGCTTGGTCAGTGCACTGGATTTTCATTCTATATTGTTGCACTTTCAAAGTGGCATTTCTGATTATCTAGATAAGCTGTGAAGCTTGGATCAAGAAGGGAGATCCCAAGGAAGTAATCTGTCATGAGGTGAAGCGTGTACAGCCTGATTTTCTTGTCGTGGGAAGCCGGGGTCTCGGTCCTTTTCAGAGGTGTGTCTATGTCGATCTGTTCATTATCTCGACTCATTGCCTATTTGGGTCTGCCTAAAGATTTCTTTGCCTCTATTTGCGAGTTCAACATTACATAACCGAGTAATATAGTTTAATTCAGCCATTGTAGCACCTCTAGCTTGAAGATATAGTGGCTCCATTTGGGCAAATTTACCCTTCATTTTTCATGAAGTAGAACACAAAGGGGTATTTGACAGTCAGTTTCTCACGCTTAATTAGTTGATGATAATGCCTATAATGCCAACTGCATCATGAATCAATTGTTTAGCAAGACCTTTTCATATGCAGCACTCTTAGCTGTTGAACTTTTTAATTTCCAAATTTGTAATCCTGGAGATGCCAACTTCATTTCATCTCAGATGCTTCTCTCTATCTTATTCTTTGTTTGCAGGGTCTTTGTGGGAACTGTCAGTGAATTCTGTTCAAAGCATGCTGAATGCCCAGTAATCACAATCAAACGCCGGGCAGACCAGACCCCCCAGGACCCTATTGATGACTGATCCATGTTTTTCACCATCATGTGAATTTCAAGCATTACAACAGCATAGGAACCAATGGGATCAACTTTGTTTGGCTTAAGAATGTTGAACAACTTTGTGACGAGCTTGTGTTCTACCATGAAACTAGCAGAATTTGATGTTACCCATGTATCCAAACAAGTGGAACTTAAAAAGCATCATATGCACCATGTAAAAAACAACTGTTTGCTCTGCCAGACATGCACATATCCTAGGTAAATGGTTTTCTTCTCTGCCTAAAATCACGCACCCGTCCCCTGTAATTTAGCAGCTTTACCCTACGCAGACATTAACCATCAAACTAAGACTGAACAACAGAACTAGGTCTCTTCAAGTTTTGTGTTTGAGACCCAAAAGTCTCTCTACTCCATAAAAGACCAAACTTAAGCCGAGGTAGATGACCTGTTAATCGGCACTTATCTTCTCCAAAACGCCCTTTAGCTCGCCCTCGAGTTGTGCTCTCATCTTCTTTGACAGCTTTCCACCGGACTTATCAAGCATTGATGTCACCACCTGAAGCCTCTCCTTTATTGCATCAACCTCAGAAGCTTCAGACTTTGGAGTAGCAGCTGACACTGGCTTTTTCGACTTCTCCAGCTGGGCAGACTTTGAAGTATTCTTGAATGCAGGGAGGTCCTCCTTTGTGGGCAAAGAAGACCCAGGGCCAAAGGAAACCACAAGGCTGGAACCTTTATCACTTTTCTCCGGGTCAGTTGGCTTGGATTCACTTGCTTTCTTCATATTAAGGGTGCTCAGTACTGGCTCATTAGTCTTCTTCCCTCTTTTCTTCTGCCGCTTGGTTCCTGGAGATGGGAGATCATTAGTTGTTTGGCCATCATGGTATGAGATAGGAACCGGGTGGAGTTTAGCATTTTCGATCCCTAAGACACTAGTCTTCTTCAGTTTTCTACTCCTTGATTTGACTTTCTGACCATTAGACTCACTCGAAACATCATCCTGAGACTTCCTCTTTCTCCCAGATTGCTCTCTACTCTTCATATCAGATTTTGACTCATCAATGTAAACAGAGTTTCTGAAATCAAGCAAGAAGCCTTCCACAGCATCAACAGACAGAATTCTCCGAGGATTGCAAGCCAGAGAACGAACATTCAACAGAACTTCATTAGCAGATGATGCCTTCATTTCCATATCAGCAATAATATCCTCTCCACCAACTCGCTTAGGTATTTGAGAATCGACAGTCTGAATTTGTGTATGACCTTTAGGTGAAAGTTTCTCACAAAGTCCGATAAGGTTCTCAGCAGCTTTGGTCATGCGTTCTCCAACCCGTACAATGCTAGAAACCCTCAATGATTCAGCTGTTACATCACCCTTCTTATCTACCCTACCAGGATTCGTATATGGAGGAGACAAATACCTGCTCTTTTTTCGCTCCCTTGATACGTGTCCGGTGTTGGTCGGTACTTTGGCCTCGATCTCATGAACACTCCCTACTTTCTGCTGCTTAGATTCTTCTATCTCGGTTTCCCTGGTTTCACTGCTCAGAATTTCTCTCTTTTTCTTCCGCATTCTTTTCTTTTCCTTATTGCCCTCACCATTCTCATTTATCTTTTCATCCAATCCTCCACTCTTCACCACTGGAGAAGATTCCACGAGATTACTCGTTCTTCTCTTTGGTGGACCAACCTTTTCTTTTGAATGTAGACTGCCACCTAAAATGTCAGCAATACTTTTATGCTTCCTTTGAGTTCTATTATCCGAGGGCCCCTGTTTTTCTGACTCCTTCTCTTCCTCGATAGGCCCCCTACTTAGAACTCCAAGTTCACCATTCTCCTCTAAATTATGTATCCCATTTTCACTATTCTCTTCTCTTTGATCTTCGAGACCTATGATATATTCGGGCTCAACATATTCAGGAAAGTTGTAAATGTACCCGGTCTTCACATTATAGAACCCCCCAACCCAGCCCTTTAAGACACTGAGCTTAAGCATGTCGGATGAATTAGCCAGCTGAGCTGTACGTCTCAAACTCGTAAGCACATCAGCTGGTTTGGTCCATGAAACCCCGAGTTTGTCAATACCCTTGTTGGGCAACATAACGCCTTGTTTCACACCACAATTCACCACAAACGGTTTAATCTTCTCAATTCTCACACAAGTACAGGTCATTTTCAAGTTCACAAGCTTACTGATCTCCTCCATGGCATCCTCCACAGCATGATGGAAGGCCTTTGAGCTGCTCTGATTCATCATCTCCTCAAAGTTCTCTCCAAATGGTCTCAACTGAGAAGGGTGACACCAAGCAAAAGTCCCATCACCAAAGTATGCCACGAGCAGCTTCCCTTGTTGTCCGATCTTTGCAGCATAGTCAGAAGCATCTGATGGATCATAAACCCGCCCAGGCCACCAAGGATGACTTTTGATCTTACCCCAAACAAAATCTCCAATAGAATACCCATACTCCTCAGAATCCACAGCATCCCCTCTTTCATTCTCATTTACCACACCCAGTTTCCCAATCTTCATCTGATCTTCTCCATTGGCTGAGCCGTCACTATTTGCCCTAAGATCACCCCTAGTGTTTGAACCAAGCCCACCAACCAAATCACTCCTACGCAAAACAAAATTCAAGCCCTCATCTTTACCATTGATTCCATCTTCTCTCCAACCCTCCTTCATTTTCAGCAAAGACGAGACCCCCTTCATGTCGGAATCCTCCATACCCTCACTCCTGATAGTTTTTTTCATGTCCTGAACCTTCTCCATATCAATAACACCAAGATGTTTTCCTCACAGATTAAGGCAGCCCCAAAAAAATCTCAGTCCCAACCCATCCGTCCCTCTGCAGCAGAACCTATACAACAACTGCAAATGAAAATATACCCAGGTAGGGTTTCAGCTTCCAAAGAACATCAGACTAAGAATCATTTATTGACGCAAACATAAGAAAGAAAGAGAGAAGACACGCCCTCCAAGATTTGACCCTCCCAGGGATAGAAACAATCAGCACTCAGAACTCATATAATCAACCTCCACCCAGAAGGAGAATCCATGGTCAGTGGCAAAAACAAATAATAAAGGATAATAAAAAAATAAACATAAGATAATGAGAGAACGCAAATTTTGAGTATTCAAATGCAACAAATACCTGGAGGAACAAGACACTGGCAGAATCAGATAAAAAAAGGAAATAGGGTTTTATTCACACTCCCCGCAAGTGATTTTCCACCGTCTTCGATTTTCAAAGACTTCTCCCAAAGAGGAGAGAGAGTGGGCAACTTATAGCTGACAAGAAAATATCGCGATAAAATGACTCTATGGAAATGGACATTCGAAACTCTATGGAAATGTACATTCGAAACGGCGTCCCATTCTCCCTTTTATCTTGTAGTTTTTTTAGTTCTATTCTTCTCCCCCATCGGACGGTGGAGATCAATCTTAGATCCTCAATGTGGCACTAGTTAGTAGATAGTCTTGCTGCTCATGTCTGAAACAGACAAATCCCTTTTCACTAGGATGATAAAATGTCGGGTTGAGCCCAGATTTTCGTATCGTGTTCGGATCCGTACCCGACTCGAGATAAAAGTTCGGGTAGGATATTTGGTTGTTCGATACAGGGGATGGAAGGTCGGGGCTCGGGTCTGCTCGGGAAGAAGAAAACGGGAAAGTTCAGAACAGATAACTGTCAACGTGAAAGATCTAGAGGCACCTTCTCTGTCCTATAATTCAAGGTCCCAAGCAAACATAGGAAGCAATGATGTAATCAACATGGAAAAATAACTAACATTCAAGTATTCACCATGTTCAGCTGTCTGACTTTCAGGCTGCAGCTTGCTATCTTTGGAGAGGTATAAAGGCTTGAATGAACCAGATGATGATGATGATGATGATGGCACATGAATATTTTACCAAGAGAAATGATACTACTGGAGAATATATCACAGGAGAATGCTTTAATATTGGACTAGGCTGAAGCAAAAATTTGTTTGATTTCACTTGCGGGCAACTTTTATCTGGGAAGTTAAGCAATCAAGCCTCGGCAATCTCTGGCTTCATTGTTGGAAATAGGAGGAGCCACTCTTATCATGAGGCTCTGAACAAAAGCTATCATCTGCAAAAGAAATCCAACTCCATATCAGGCATAATGAAGAGCAAATCCAGATGATACTAAATCAATGCAAATTGCAACACTTCAGATTCATATGACGGATATTAATGCAATGGGTTATAACAGCAGTCGCATCTTTCAATGCTAGGATTTGATGGACATACCGAGGCAAAGCCAATGCACATTATACTGAAACCAGGAAAATCAAATGGCGCATTTTCAGACAGGAACAGAGCTGCCAAGGTATGTCAATAGATTTGTCAGTTATGTGAATGATCATGGGATGAAATGAAAGTTTGTTTGTTCTCTGGTTGTTACCTGTTAAAGGAGAGAAAACCATGGGAGAAATGAAGTTGGCAAAAGAACTTATGCCTGAAATGCACCCTTGAGCCTTTCCCTGCAAAGCCAAATCAGTTCTTTAGTTGTATGTACTGAGAGATATCTGGAGCACCATCCTTGAGAAAATGGCATTCATATTTCATATCTATCACCTGGGACATGAATCTTACCTGTTCACAAGAGCCCACTTGCTTAGACACAATGCTTCGCATCTGAAATTAACAAGTGGAGTTAAGCCAGTACTGAAATGGAGGACCTCAAGAAGCAGCAGCTGTGGATGGATTGAAAACTCACACATGGATGGGTGAAGACGAACAGGACAGAGAACATAGCAGCAACATATGGAACCTGTCGAACCAGAAACATGCTTGATTATTGCAGCCGCAAGTTTATATAATAAGTGGAAACCAAACTTACAAAGCTGAATTACTGAGCTTACCCAAGGAGCCCAGGCAATGCTGTAAAGAAACACCTGCATTCAGGGCATGGTTTGATTACTCTTGACATTGTGAAGATGTCTATCTTCTTATTACGAGAAAAAAAAAAGGAAGAATATGAAGCTGTTGGGGGTTCTTACATGTGCACAGTTGAAGAAGAGACCTATTGAGAGCAATCTGGCCTCTCCCAAGACTGGGACTAGGGTGGGCATGACCAGCAGCTGCAAAGTTCATCCATCCTTCTTCAGACTACCCAAAAAACAGGAAGCATGATGAAGAGACAAGTAAGGCATGTTGAGGATCGAACTTACCTGAGAAATGGCTCCTGCAATCCCAGAGATTACCAGCAAATCAGCAAACTGATCCTTATTAAAGTGAAATTTGGCCTTCAAGTAGTACTGCTCAGGGAAAAGTGAATCATCCCCCTTGAGCTGAACTCATAAATCAAAAGTAAAGATCTCAGAATTTTGAAACTCAGGCCTGAAGAGTACCATCATGGAAGCGTGAAGGCCAACATCTGCAAGACTGCCGAAGAAGGCAACCAATGCTGCTTGTAGAAACGTCAAGCTACATGTTCAAGAGCCCGAAAAGATACTAATCAATGTGCAGACATCACTTTCAAGATTTGACAAGGGTAGAATGAATTCATTCCAGCTTACCTGCTCTTCACCAAGGCAACCATATCCTCCAAAGAAGGAACCGTCTTAAAGATCTGAGAGCTCTTAGTCGGATTGCCATCACCGCCTACTTTTCCAGAACTTGCCACCACAAATGGTGCAGAAAGATCGGCACTGGGAGCTGAATCTGGAAGGAAGACTCTCAAGTACAACAAAGCCAGAACCGCCACCGAAGCTGAAACCTAGTCAACAGCAACACATCCACAACACAATTTGCCGCTCACACTCAGATTCATCCGTGTAATTAGGATCATTCAAGCTTGTGCTGGGGAGGGAGATAGAACAAAACCTGGAAAGTCAAAGGAGTAGAAAGGAAACGAGTGGAGAGATTCCCGCAGACAAAGGAACAGGATGCAACCCCTGAGAGGATACCGAAAGCCGTAGCCCTTCTTCGCTCGGGAATATTGTCAGCCTGCTCATTGAAATCAAGTGCCGATTATTTGATCATACTTGCTTTGAATTGGCTCAATTTCCAAATGATACAAACCTATGATCATCTTTGTTGAAGCTTAGCTTAATGATCATATAAACCTGTGATTCAAAAATGAGACTCACCACGTAGGCTAGGGCAAGGCAATGGACACTTCCCTCGCAGACCACAGCAGTGAGGGTTCGGAGGACATAGTAGAGGTAGAAGAAGTTTCTAGACCTACTATATGCCAATATCCCTGCAACAAATAGAGGACTCATCATCAAACCATGGTGGAAGCACGTACAATCTTGCATGGAGGAAATGTAATGTACCTAAGGGAATGATGGAGAAGATCATGGGGAACGTGAGCAAATATTTTCTCCCATACTTGTCAGACAAATTCCCTATCAATGGCATCACCACCAGAGATCCCATCCCCACCACCTGCACATACACACCAGTAGCATTCATGTTATGATTCAGGCCTAAGCAACTGCTAACACAGTAAGTAAGCACGAGTACTCCATCAGAGATGACAGTTATTGCTGGAAGCTTCCTGAGGGGTGAAGAAGAAGAAGAAGAAGAAGAGAGAGAGAGAGAAATTTGTGGGCCAGAGAAATTGGGAATACGTGCGTGGAAGGAAAGAGCGAAGAGTTGGGTTGGGTCCCACGTAAGGTAAGGGGGCAGGGGACATTCCCCATTTTTATCCCGTGACGTCCAAGCGAAGTTTCATACTTTGGCGGGTATCCAAGCTCTACAGCAGAACATGGCAGCAGCATCGACAATGGAAGTAAATTGTTGCACTTGTAAGTCTATACTTACCGCTTGCTGGAATCCAGTGAGGTAAATGGCCAGGGAGCACTCGTCCCTCCCGGGGCAGAGGGCCGACATGGTAACGTCAGTGATGGCCGGGATCACCATGAAGGTGGAGAAGTTGTGGAGGAATATCGTCATCAGGAGGTGGCCCATCAACTTCGACCCCGATGCCATCTTCTTCTTCTCCTCCTCCTCCTCGGCCTCTCTCACTCTCTATGGGGTTCTGGTTCAAGAGCTTTACAAGAATGGGGGGTTTTATGGGAGCAGAGGGAGGTTGCCAACTCAATGAACAACAAGCCAAACAAAAGCCCCTCTTAAAGCAACAAAATTTAAAAGGAATAATGAATGAAGGAGAAGGTAAAGACAGAAAAGAGACCGAAGAGAGAGCATCCCTTTCTTTGCTTGGGACCCATGTTGCCTGTGAATCTGGATGTATACTAATCGTATGGCTCATGAGTCCAATTATTCAAACCCACAACAGGGCTGTGGCAGGATTAAAGGAAAACCGTGAAGATGCGTGGCTTGCAAGTTCCCACAAGGCATATAGCCCTACTCAACCTTGAACATTTTATGAGGGAAGAGGATGATACTGAATGCATAGGTGGCGTGCAGGACTATGTCTAGTTATTGAAACGTACAGTCTTGGGATTTAGCTCAGTTGGATTTTCCAGGAAAGCGAGGCTGTGGTTGCCACCCATATTCAGATCCTCATGCAAGAAAGATGGCCCAGCACAGTGCTAAGAGAAGGACTCTGAACCCCACATACCCATGTGGCCCATTAATGGAGGAGAAAAAACCCCATGTCATTGGTTCCATAGTTCATGGTTCTTCATAATACACAATTCTCCCCTCCAAAAAAAAGTGAAGCAACTTTAGTATCAGGCAGGCATGAGCAAAGTGATAAAATGTTAATAATTTCTAGGTTAATTATGTTTGCCATTCAATCCATCTCTTTTCACAGTCCCAATAAAATCAATCATGGATGTTGGCAGAAACTCAAAGCTAAGCTAGCTAGTGACAACCTGTAAAATCTTAAGGGAATTAGACATTAGAAGTTAGAATCACACCTAATAGATTAAATATTATATGGGATATTGAAGAAGAGAAGGTCAAATTAGCAATGATGTGGAAGAACAATCTTTGCTACCATCATTGACTCATGGAATACATTGACAGGCATGAAAAGACAGCACAATTGAGGGATGGATGGATGGCTTTTACCCTTCTAGTTCTACACACCACTTGGGTACCCTTTGTTTTTCTTCATCTCCACCATCTTAACACACCACCACACCCCACCCACCACCGCTTCATTTCATCTTCTCCATCCAACTGAATATCCCTTTCAAGGAGAAGCCTCTCACATATACACACAGAAAAGCTAGCTAGCTTCTGCAATATTCCGTGTTCTTTCTTAGAGAGAATCTCGGGGAATACTTTTTTAGTTCCTTCATCCGTTCCTCCTCGTAATGTCGTTCATGGCGGGCTTGTCAAAGGGCTCCTAACCGTACAGTTCATTGGCATTCTGTCCACCTCCGTTTACCTCTTTGCACTGCATGCATCTATCTGTTATGCATGTGCAGCTCAGCCGGAGGTGGGCATACTGCCAAAGGAGCTTTGTTAGGTTCTCTTTGCGAAACCCTTCATGATCCAAGTCGATCTCTCTCCCTCTGCCTGATCTAATCTTCCCTCCATCAAATTAAGGTAAGTTAGGATCATCTTCTCGCGTGGCAGTTTTTCTGAAATATGCAGTCAGAAACATCTCCTGCATCTGCTCTTCTTGAAACCCTAGTACGTATTCTGCAGACCTTGTATTCTCTGAGAACCCATTCTGATTTGTGTATATTGATTTCTTCGTATGTGTGCACAGGGTTTTTTCATTGACTCTCTCCTCCATCCGGAGCATGTTCATTCAACTTCCAGGCTCTTTCATCTCTCTGGAAAGATGGAATCTGCAGGATCTATTGACTTGAAGCATATAACAACTGGGCACATCCACACAAGCACAAGTCCCAATGCACGGACTTTGTGTAGGTTAAATGATCTGCATCTGTGTCATATTTTGCCAAAAATCCAAAAAGCGACCTGTGAGATCTTCCCAAACATAATGGTACTTCGGGGTTTCATGTTATCTAGGTTCTATCAGCCCTAATGGTGCAAGACTTGTTATAAAATGTATCATCCCCCATCCCATCACACTTGATATCCAACAGCTTATCAATCTCTCTTGTTTATGTAAGATGGATTTACAAGTGAATATGTACTGCTCCAGCCCCTCTCTTGTCTGGTCTCTGCTATAAATAAATGTAGGGTAAACCCGTTTTCAAGTTTGAGCACCAAAGGGAGACATGAGTGACATTGTAGTGTATGCCTCGTGGTTGATACCTCTGACAAGGCCATTAAACTATGAGAAAGAAGAATCTTTGCTGGACAAGAATTTACAAATCACTAACCCAAGCATCTTCCAGAGATTCCTTTTCCTTGGAACATCCAATATAAATATCTTGGTCTAGTGTATCAATAGTGATGATGAGAATCATGGCATTTATATGTATCATTTACTAGATGTTAGCCTCGAGAATTATGCAGGCTTGACTTCTTCTCTTGCCACTGCAATATAACTAGGCAGAAGATTGTAGTGAAAAAAGAGAACTAATTTATAATAAACTCACTAAGAAAGTTACAGCACAACCTTTGCCAGAGAGGAATGACCAGAAATCTGGCGATTAAGATCTTCCTTGCTTTCTTTTTTTTTCTCGGTTTCTTTTCATGATTTCAGGATATAGGGAACAAAGTTCTGCATGATCTCTTAATTCAAATGCTTCACAGTCTAGTTTGACATCTTCATACATGATGCAGCTTCCTGATCCTGGTGGGATCCTTCTCCTGGTTATTGAGTAGACATGGTGCTCGATTAGGAGACGATGGGGGAAATCAATGCCCCAGCTTACTGCAACCTTTGGCTGAACCCTCTTGTATCTTTGCAATGATGATCAATGCAAGCAGCTGGACTTGAGAGCTGGTAACTTAGAAAAACACGAAGAAGAATGAGCCAAAACTCTATGCCAAACCTTTCAGTCAGAGAGCAATTCGTACAGCTCGGGTTCATCAGAATTCCCAGAATCATAGTCCAGCATTGTTTCATTGAGTTGGCTTTGACCAGATAAGTCACCATCTTGATCTTCATCCTCCTGCTCCCACCAATCCAGCTCATTGTCAGCATCTTGATCATCGACCACACTTTCCGGTTCCTCTTTAACAGTATCACCCTTTTTACCAGGTTTTTTATTTCCAGAATCTTTCATTGACTTTGCCACAGGCTCCTCGCATATGCAAGAGGATGGATTCTCGTGGAACTCGCCCCTGCCTGGTCTCACCTCCATGGGTTCTCCCATGAAACCTCTCTGGTAAGAACGAACTTTCAGCACAAATGCTTCCCAGGTCATGTTAGCTCTTATTGGGAACAATCTGTACAGTTTCTTGGCATTTGGACGAATGGTGGGTTTGTGTCCAAAGTATCTCCTGCAATGCTCAAATCAACCTGTCAGGACCCAATAAATTGTCCACCCACAGAATACCCAGCAAGACAATCAAGAAAATACATACCTTCTGCCAGCTAATATTCTAGCCATATTTCCATTGTTGTTGGTGACAAAAACATCACTTCCATCACAAACTATGAAATCAAGGGCAGCCATGCGAGAAGAGAATGAAGCAAATGGTTCTAACTCCTCTTTGCTGGCTATGGTATCCTTGCTGTGGAAGTTCGGGAAAAGTGCTTTTAGAGGTGCCAGGTACCTTTCGCCTCCATATACCTCACCAGATGCAACATAGATATGAACATCACTCCCATATCCAAGCGCCCTCAACATAAGCCCAACTTCTTCAGGAGTGAGAGGGCACCTGCCCTGTCTCCTTGCCCTATCAGGGTTGGCAATCTGCAAGCCAATTTTCATTTTCTTTTAAGGGATCTGTCATGATTTCTTATAAAAAAGGTAAAGGATAGATGTTTCCAGCTTCAGGTACAACAAAATTTACATTTGTCCCAGTATCTCAAATAAGCATATAGAGGAAAACTACTACAATCGTACAAGTTTAAGCTTTTCTCAGTTTGAAGGCAAAAGAAGTCTTACATGTAAAGTTTTCCACCTTCTCCTAATGGCACCAAGCTCTTGTCTTTCCTTTTCTCCCCCACCATAGTAACACCCAGAGAATGCAAGCATATCAGGCTCAAACCTGTGACATGCAATATCTGGCCCCATTACACAATTCACTCATTATTCTTTTGAACTAGCCATTTCCCATAGAGATATGAATATGATAACTAGTAAAGCACACTGAGGAAAAACAGTTCCTCTTAATAACTCGACAAAAGTTTCAGTTCAGCAAATGAATCCTATTTTTTGAAGGATGGAGAAAAATGGGCCATCTAAAATACTCAAAATGCTGTATATCTATTGATTCCAACAACAACAGGTATAGAAGTAACATAGAAGCAATAACACAGAAACTTCAAGGTAACAAGTATAAATGGTTCACAATGAACAAGAGTGCAGAGGTTACCTGAGGTGCAGAGCAATGTAATGTCTGCTTCTCATCCTCATCCTATTGATTAACATTTGGCCCATTGCTCGTATAGGATCAGTGAACTTCAAAGAATGGTAGTTAACTCTACATCTTAGTTTCTGAAGTTCTGTACTCAATTTGTTTGCTAGTCTGTAATCGAACTTGCTGAGCTGTATAACCTATTTGAGAATGATAGATAGCATCAATCACCTTCTTGTTGCCAAGAACATGGCAATTTAACCTAGCCCAACCTTTTTTCCTTTTGATATGCTGTAAGTTTGGGGCATCCAAACTAGAGAAATTGAAAGCAACCAATACACATGTGGAAAAGAAACATATGAAGATGCAACGACTTATCAGTGCTCAAAGATAAGTGGTTGAGTGACTCATTCAGGAGTGAGAACTAACAGCGCCAAAAAGAGGCATGGATACTAAATAATAATGATTGTTTTTTTTCTACTTAAACTGAAGCTTAATTAGGTACTCTCAAAATGTATAACCTTTCTCTCATGCACAAGAAATTCTACAAATTGTGTGATTACAAAGGACAAGTCCTGTTCTCTTCTTCAAAGTTATATTACTTAGATTTCAGATGAATGCGATGTTAAGGACTACATCCAACCCACCAGTTCTAAAAGATCTGACATTACATTCCGATACATGTTCATTTTGAAGAGTGATGAGCAGGAAGTTGTGTTCAAAATTTTGAAATGACTGATTAAATTTTAGACCCAAAAAGCACGTGCAATATGGATAGGATTTCATATTTATACAACAACTCTGTGAGAATAAAGGTACCCATCTTTTCTCTTGAAGGGTCCAAGTAAGAAAGGAAAGGGATTTGATATGAGAACTTACATGCCTTTTCAAAAGAACAGGAAGTACATGGTTAGTATAGCACTTTTCACTGCACTTTCTGGGAACACGCATACTACGCACTCCCCAAGTTCTTCCTCCCTTCTTTGGGAGTTCCTTCATAATTTTTACATCTTTTCTCAGAGACGAGATAAACCAATCAACGTTAAAGATTTCCGAGAAGTCACTGCATAAGCAATGAAACAACCATGTCATTCCATGGAGATCAAATACTACAGACTTTTCTTTTTCTTTTTTCCCCTCCTGAATTCATTCTCTAACAGAGGCATGCATGGAATGAAAGGCAAGTCTATGACTATGACCAACCTGGCATCCTTCCAGAAAGATTTCTGGTCCAGTTTTGGAACAACAAGAGTGGCATTGAGTATTCGAGCGGCAACAACAGCATCCGTGATCTAACAAAGAATGAAACAGGCAGTTTGAAGCCCCAAATGGGAAAATATTTACTGTCAATTAATTTCGGTCAAAAATCAAGTGATAGTGCACTGGTTTCACTGTAACAATAATATTTTTCACAATCAAAGGATTTATAAACCACAATATATTCACTTTAACTACAATTATTAGTGTACTGAGCTACACGACTCATAGAATAAGTGTCTCCCAGCTAAAGAAGGCAAACTTGTCAACTATCCAAGAACAAAGTTGGAGCCATTTTTTGGTGCAGACATACCCCAGTCCTCTGTTGATTCAAGCCTCCGCTAGTCGCAATCATCAAGTATCGGTTGGGTTGTGTGATTGCTTCAGGCCCTGCAATCAGGGTAAATTCAGTTCAACTGAACAGGGATTACATTTCAGGTATGCTAGAAGATCCAATACTGCAATAAATTAATCAAGTGGAAAAATCTTAATTGCATTTAATTATGTAGAGAAGCTTGAATAAGTTAAGCCAAGAGAGATGATAGAAAGTAGCAGGCGAACTGCATCATTGAAAACTAGGACACTTACTGAGAAACTTAGAGCTGGCGTTGCTGCATCCGTAGTAGAATTTTGCATTTCGCGAACTCCAAATGTCACGATCAGGCCTGCCTCCCTTAGTCTGAAGCTCAAAGGACTGGTAATCAGGATAAACAAGACCCTAAAATCTGAAAGAACTAAACGAGCTAATATTCAAGGAGGGAGAAAGGCAGGAGCGCGTATAAAGTACTAACCGGAATAAGGAATGATTGGACACCGATGGCATCATTATCAACACCGAAATTTACCTGAAGATAAATCATTTTTCAAGACGCATTTTAACCTAGAGCTCATCATGCGCACAGTAAGAGATGACGGATAGGAGAGACAGTACCGTGGAATGGTGGCCCGTGAGATGGCGGTGATCTACGTCTACAGGGGAAGGATAGAGAAACGAGAGGAAGGAGAACAAGACAAGGAAGGCGCAGGAGACTAGGGAAACGACAGGTAGGAGACGACGGAGCCGTTGGTAGTAGTTCTGGCGCCGCCGCAGCAACGCCATGAGCGGCAATTGGCCTAAACAGACACCAGAAAACACTCCCGCACAGATGGAAATGCCACGCAGAAAGTACGGCGTCGAGCGTGAGTTCCTCAAGCGTAGGATGCTCGGAGCAGCGAATCTGGATGGACCGCAAGGAGCGAGGTTTTCAGACGCGGAGGGAGGAAAGAGAGCAGGAGCAATCACGGAGAAGAAGAGGAGCTGGATTTAGCTATCCGGCTCAAGTTATACGGTTCAGAGCTAGCTACCAACATGTGTTAGGTTGGCTAGGCTTAATAAGTAAGCTGCCAAATCCGCATTATCTTTTTTTTAATCTAGCGGATGAGATTAGGATAATGTCAGATAATTTGGTCATTAATTATAATATTATATTAATTATACATTAATTAAGCAAGGCATCATAAAGCTCAAATGGGGCCCAGCTTTCAATAGATCTATGGGAATCACAAAAGAACCCACCAAGAATTGGTTAAACACATTTGTACCCCTCCTCTTTTCTCTAATGTATGGGTACTGTGGTCAGTGGAGTGTGGCGAGCCTCCGGCATTCCATGCACGCCATCTCGATGGAGCGTCTCTCCCATCGGTAGGTGCTCCGGTAAGGAAGCACATTCTAAGCGATTGAGGAAGGAGAGAAGCAAAGCATAATGGAGGGTCTCTCTCTCATGCAATTTTCAGGGGAAATTGGTCCCACATGGCCCAGCATGACATAGATAGGATGGATTCTTTTTTTAAAGAAAAAACTAAGTGTGGCGGAAAACAAACGGACATGGTGAGTTTTGCCTCCATCCACCAAATACCCGGGAAGACCGGCGAAGGAAGAGCTTACCTTTTGTCCGCTTCCCCACCACCACCTTCCTGTGTGGACCGACCGATCAAGCTAGGGTTCCATCAAGCCTCTATCTGATGATGGTGATGGAAGTGAGAGAGGGCACTACGCTGGACGCTGGCGGAGGACAACCAGATGAGGCTGCCGATCATCAGGACGGGATGCCACCGCCGATGGAGGAGCTGGATAATCAGAAATCGCCGGTCGACGAATCGGCCGACGTGCTCGAGGAGATCGTGAGGGTGATCGAGTCGGTGGCCCAGTTCGCGAACTATCGGAGGACGCATAGGAAGGAGTGCTACAGCCTCGTGAGGCAGCTGAAGCTCCTGCTGCAGCTCGTCGAGGAGATCCGCGACAACGAAGAGCCGATCTCTGAGGTCGGAATCGCCGCCCTGTGGGGCCTCCAGAAGGCCCTCGTCGTCGCCATGAAGCTCCTCAGGACCTGCAACGAAGGAAGCAAGATATACTTGGTACGCGACCTCGAGCTAAAATCGAAATTTAAGCTTCCGATATCAATCTAGCCAACCGACCTTGTTTTCTTCAGGCATTAGAGGGCGAGGCCGCAAAGTCTAAATTCAACGATGTCTATACGAGGCTTATTCAGGCCATAAATGGCCTCCCCGCCGATGATCTAGGCCTTTCCGATGAAGTGAAAGAACAGGTACATGGCATTATACGGAGAGAGAGAGAGACCAGATACTGCTTGATTTCTGCGAAATCCCTAATGGTTTGATGGCGAATGGATCAACAGGTGGATCTTACCGCTACGCAACTAAAGAGAGCGAAGCGGCGCACGGATACGCAGGACATCGAGCTGGCGATGGACATGATGGTGGCGTTCTCGAAGGAGGAAGACCGGAATGCCGACAGCGCGATAATCGAGCGGCTGGCGAAGAAGCTCGATCTCCACACCGCCGATGACCTGAAGAACGAGACGCTAGCGGTGAGGAGGCTCGTGAAGGATAGGGGGACTAAGGCTGCCGAGAGTACACAGCAGATCATCGACCTCCTCAACAAGTTCAAGCAGATCGCCGGAGTCGAGGTCACCGACATCCTCGGCGAGCTCTCTGCTCCCGACGGAAAGTTGCTCGAGAAGCTCCCGTCGCTGGTGATACCGCACGAGTTCCTCTGCCCTATCACCCTCGAGATCATGACCGATCCCGTCATCGTCGCCTCTGGACAGGTGAGCCCATACTATTACTAATACGCAAATATGAAAGCAACGCTCCTTCTGATATTTGCAAGGCTTCTTCTTCTTCATGGATAGACATATGAAAGAGAGAGCATACAGAAGTGGTTGGATTCGAACAACCGGACGTGTCCGAAGACGAGGCAGCCGCTGGTGCACTTGTCGCTGGCGCCCAACTACGCCCTCAAGAACTTGATAACGCACTGGTGCGAGAAGAACAACTTCCACCTCCCGAAGAAGAGTGCTGAGACCGACCCGGCCTCCGACACCTCCGGTGGACCAGAGCAGAAGGAGAAGATAGAGTCATTAGTTAGGACACTAGCGTCGGGTCATTTGGAGGAGCAGCGGCACGCGGTGAAGAAGGTCCGGATGCTCTCCAGGGAGAGCCCCGAGAACCGGGTCATGATCGCCGAGTGCGGCGGCATCCGGCCGCTGGTCCACCTGCTGCCATATCCGGACTCGAAGATACAGGAGCACTCCGTGACCGCACTATTGAACTTGTCGATCGATGAGAAGAATAAGAAAGTAATTGCTAGGGAAGGGGCTATACCTCTGATAATAGACGTGCTCAAGGACGGCAGCACGGAGGCCAGGGAGAACTCCGCGGCAGCTCTCTTCAGCCTGTCGATGCTGGAGGAGAATCGGATCGCGGTGGGGATGAGCGGGGGGATACCACCACTCGTTGACTTATTACAGGACGGGACGGTGAGGGGGAAGAAGGACGCGGCCACTGCACTGTTCAACCTGTCGTTGAACCAGACAAACAAGGCCCGGGCGATCGAGGCGGGGGTGGTGCAGCCGTTGCTTCAGCTTCTGGCGGACCGGAACTTGGGGATGATCGACGAGGCTCTGTCAATATTCTTGCTGCTGGCTTCGCACCCGAGCGGGAGGCAGGAGATCGGGCAGTTGTCGTTCATAGAGACGCTGGTGGAGTTTATCAGGGACGGAACGCCCAAGAACAAGGAGTGCGCGATGGCGGTGCTCCTCGAGCTGGGGGCGAGCAACTCGTCCCACCTGCTGGCGGCGCTCCAGTTCGGTGTCTACGAGCACCTGGCGGAGATAAGCAGGAGCGGGACCAGCCGAGCCCAGAGGAAGGCCACTGCGATAATACAGCTAATGAGTAAGAGCGAGCACATCCCTTGAGAAAAGGAAAAGGATTCAAGCCATGTAAACTACTTGCTCATATGATGTATGTATCAAAGTTTTTTCCCAACTCAGCCAGACATTTTTGCCAGCAATTTGCATTTCATTCGAACATCAAGCTGATTCTGTTAGCAAGGAGGAAATGAGAGTCGCTCGCGCATATGCATCAAAATGGATCCCAACAAATGAGTGAAAGCTCCTTCAAGTTCTTGCGGGGTTCATCACCTCCGATCATACAGTCCTCGCATTGTTTCTGCCATTAAAAGCTCAGGTTCCCTCATCAATCTTGTTCAGCTTATTGATGCTCGACAAAGGGATCTGGCATTAGCTTCCATAAAACTTCTCCAGAAACACTCCTCTCACATGGATTTAGAACTAGCAGATGCTCTTCGAGGGGCAACTTGAAAGTCTAATTAAGATTGTGTCAGAGAATATAGGCATCACTGAAGGGCAGGCAGCAGCTGCTGGGCTTCTGGCTGAGCTCCCTCAAGCATGGCTACAGGGTACAGTTTAACATTAAAAATGCCACGGAGAATAAAAGAGATGAAATGACATAAATGCCCACCGCTGCTTCTCGTTTCTCAGCCCGCCCGGCCCAAGAAGCACGGCCCCTCTCGAAACTTCTATAACATCCGTTCATCTCAATCTGCAGGGCAGGCAGAGAGTTTGAGATCGGAGAAGGAGATGCTCTCACCGGCGGGGCTGCTGTTGTTCGCCATTATCTCGATCGCTCACGGCGGTGTCGACGATAAATGTGCCGCTTGTAATGCTATCGCGGTACTGTACTCTGATCTATGAGTATTATGTCCGGTTCATTTCTCAGTCCTGTCTCCATCAGTTCGGGAGCTTTAGATCTGTTTCTCTTATTGCCTGGAAGATGAGAATGATAATGACAGTTTCTTCGTTTGGTAGTTTGAGATATGTTTTTATGATCTTATCTAATTTTTCAGTATGAATCCTCCGTCAGCTGGGCCGTGGATCTAATTGCCATTGCCGAATGGTTTTTTGCAGGGAGAGATAGAAATCGGCCTTTCTAATGTAAGGTCCTGCCTTTCCGTGTCACTCAATTTTGGTCGAACAGATAACTGAAGAGTTGTTAGTGATTTTATGATTAGGAAAAGCCGAGGAATCATTTGGACATGCGGCATCGTCTAGACTCTAAAGGTCAACGGGAAGGCAAGCTAATTGACTACAGGTAAAAGGATCGATCATCATGCATTCCAGTGATTATTGCACTGGCTTTCTATAAAACATTTGAAATTAAGCTGTTGCGCTTCGTTTTTTGTCTTTCCTTTTGTTCTTGTGTAAATAAATGCATTATTGAACATTTATTATACTCCTATTGATTATAATTATGGTTTTGCGAGCTCTAATAGGGTCAGTGAGCTGAGAGTTGTTGAACTTTTGGATGGACTATGTGAAAAGATGCAAGATTATACCCTTGAGAAGGTGATTTTGATTCTTAATGTAGTTCTGATTCCATGGGATGCAAAATTACCTGGGAAAAGGAGTACATTTTATTTTAATGTCATTGTTGAGAACTTTTTTGGACTCATCAATTTTTTGGTCTTTCAGAGGGTGTCTGCAGACCCAGAATGGGTCAAAGTATATGACTGGGACGAGTTGGAAGACAGTATGTTTCAATTATACCTTTTTCTAAAAGTTATTTCCCTTATTTGGTCAAATATGTAAGCCAATATTGAAGATAATTTGAGGAAGTAATAAGTTAAATGAGGCTGTTGGATCATCTGTTGCTGCTAGGTGCACTGGATTTTAATTTGTAGGATCCTTGGTGGATTATATATGTATATAGAAGACAGCTATGCCTGAATGAATTATGGTGGAGAAATCTGTTGAAAGAATTGTATGTTTATGAATAGCTGTCTTGATTATGCGGGTGTTTCTCCAGCAACACAATTTTGATGTTCTTTCTTCTGCTTTTTTCGTAGATAAACAGGAAGCTCGAGCCCATTCCAAAGCTATATCTTCTTACTGTGGGAGGTTAGTTCTCTAGAATATTTTGCTTCTGCCCTTTGATGTTAGTGATTTTTCCCTGGCTCTCTTGTGTGAACAGGCATGTTCTTGGCTTTAAGTTGCCTTAACTTCAGATTTACCACATCTGATGCCATATTTTCTGTGACAGATTGCTTGAGGAAACTGAAGATAAGGTGAGTAGTCTAGCTTTGTAATATAGTATATGCTCCTGTTACATATTTCTATGGGTGGCAGTGACATAGGACTTGCTATCATCCTCTTTTGATATTGTTGCAGTTGGCAGAACTGATAATGAAAGGGTCAGTTGAAGTGGGTAGTGTCAGCCGGGTTCTTTGTCAAGATTTGAGCAAGCACTGCCGCAGGTAATCTCCCTTAAGCTGGTTGGTTTCCTTGGATGTTGCAGCAACATAGAGGCAATTAATATGTTGTAGAAGGAATAGAACTTTCAAGCACAGAGATAGATCAAGCTGTTACTGAATCCAAATAATGTAACCTTTTATGATTGACTTGATTAGGATCCTCAGTCTTAGAATGATTGCCCTGTTGTAGTTATAGTGTATTGCTTGACATGAATTTTTCTTCCATTCTACTTGCAGTGGTACCAACATGGTGGATAGGGAGGACGATGATGATGAATCAGAAGCAGAACTTTGAGTGGGTGCCTCGTATGGATAACTTCTCAATCCTCCTAATCATAATGGATTCTGCAGTTGACCCAAAATGTTGGCTGGATCAGATGAAAAACTAAATACATGATCTTTCTGAATTTGAACTTCTCATCTCCTTTTGGGGGACACTACTGATTTTCATTCACTATCATGCGGTGGAACATTGTCTTATCACTATAATAGAGTTTATTTCTAACTTTACAAGGGGTGCTTATAGTTTCTGTTTATGCAACATAGAACAGGCTTTCAGATGGGAAGATTGGTTCCACAATAAATGGGAAGACAACGCAAGCAAACAACGTGGTTGTCACCTCTGCAAGCAAATTATTCAATGACAAAGACATCGGTAAAACTTCTGGCCCTTTCGGGTTATGTATAATCGAATCTCCCTCCACATGGAAATAAAATGACCAAAAAGAGAAAAGTCCATAGCTCTTTCAAGCAAGTCAGTTCTCGTAGACCTTGCATTCCTCATCGGCCGGATTCGTCTTGCAGAAGTCCTCCAAGGGGTCACCGCTGCCGGTGGCTGGTGCCCCGGGCCACTTGTTCGCCACGAGGTGAGCCAGATCCACCACCCTTTGGCTGCAAAAAAAAAAGCACCATTTACCAGGTAAAAATATTCCGTTTTCCTTCGCGCCAGTCCATTTACGCAGTAGCCGATTCGAACGAATCTCTCACTCACCTGTATCCCCATTCATTGTCGTACCAGGCGACAACCTTAACCATGTCGTCTCCCATGACCATCGTCAGCGAGGAGTCGATGGTGGAGGAGACGTCGGAGCACCGGAAGTCCACCGAGACGAGGGGGGCGTCGCAGACGTCCAGGACGCCCTTCAGAGGCCCGGCGGCAGCCTTCCTGAAGGCGGTGTTCACGTCCTCCGCCGTGAGACCCTTCTTCTCGACGTTGACCACGAGGTCCACTACGGACACGTTCGGGGTCGGCACTCTGAGCGCGATCCCGTTGAGCTTTCCCTTGAGCTGCGGAAGCACCAGCGACACCGCCTTGGCCGCCCCGGTGCTCGTGGGGACTATGTTGAGCGCGGCTGCCCTGGCCCTCCTCAGGTCCCTGTGGGAGGCGTCCAACAACCTCTGCAAAAGCAGCATCAGACCAAACAGAGCACCACAGTCACAATCTACTAACGTAGCTGTCTAAAAGTAACTTTCAAGCTTTTAGCACGGAATCTCCAGTATTTTTATCTTTCATGAACAAGGATTATCAAAGCTTGGGTTACCTGGTCACCGGTGTAGGAGTGAGTTGTGGTCATTGTACCCTTCACAATGCCTGCAACCCAATAAATATAGATTCATTATGCAGGATCGATCGATTTTCGGGTTTTCAAGCCATTCAAAGTAAGGAAAGGTGGCATGGCAATTACCAAACTCTTCATCTATGACCTTCACAAATGGGGCCAAGCAGTTTGTGGTGCAGGAAGCATTGCTGGGGAGAGGTCACCATCATTCATTCAGTAGCTTGCAAGATCAGCAATACATGGAAAAGAAACCGAATGGTGGAGAGCAGAGCGGAGAGGAAGAAGGGAAAAGGTGAAAATCGAACCTCACGATATTGGAGACTTCGTGGTAGTAATCCCCTTCATTCACGCCGACGACATAGGTCGGGATATCAGCGCCTTTAGCCGGGGCGGTGATGATGACCTTCTTGGCGCCTGCTTGGATGTGCTTGCCAGCACCAGGGCCGTCCACAAACACTCCGGTACCCTGTATTTTGCTCAATCAGTATAGAATTCTGATACTTCTTGTTATGGCATTAATGAGGTCTACCTCGATAACAATGTCAATTCCAAGTTCAGCCCATGGGAGCTTGAGGGGATCCCTGCTGGAGACAACCTTGATGGGCTTCCCATCGACGCTGATGGTCTCGTTGTCCACGATCTTCACGTCAGCCTTGAAGGTCCCCAGCATGGAGTCGTACTTGAGCAAGTGCGAGGCCTGAAATCGACCCAGCAGGATCAATTCTGATGAGTTGGGATTGCATTCACGAGCATACAACTCGGAAAAAAAAAAGTAGGAGGATGAGGGCTCTTCTCAGGTACGTACATTCTTCACACCTCCGCTGTCGTTGACTACGATGACATCCAAGGGAGAGTTCTTCCTCCCATGCCAGCACCGGAGGAAGTTCCTTCCGATCCGGCCGAACCCATTGATGGCCACCTTCAGCTTGGCCACTGTCTCTCCCTTGACCGGAGCTGAAGCAATCGTCTGCTTTTTCCATAAGAGAACTAACGCTACTTAGCACACGTTCTTAGTCAAGCTAGAAGACAGTAGATGAGTGTGGATGGATACCTTGGGAGTCAGCTGAGCTGCCAGAGCATCGAAGAAGGAAGCCTCGGAGGCATTCTTGGCAAAGGTCACACTGGAGCTCGCCCTCAGCCCTGAGAATTCCGCCACTTCCAGCCTCTGCCATAAAGCACAAACCTTCCGATCATCAACAAAATGATACGAAATTCAAACAGGTCAGAAAGTGACAGACAGAAAAAAAAAAGGGACCTTGGAGAAGCACTGAGTGGGGAAGGAATGGGAGGGCTTGGAGGAGAAGCGGGCATTAGTCACAGGGATGGGGGGCGATGAAGCAAGAGCTGCATGAGTGGCCATGGCCATGGCTTCTTCCCTTTACTATATATGGTCTACTTCATAGAACTATGAGGGAGCCCTTGCTGGGATATCTGCTTCTTCATCCGCAGAGAATGCAGTTATAGTTGAGATCCAGCTGAAGGAACGAGTGGAGATGACGAGTCCTTGAGGAAATATCAAAGATAAAAGAAGTTAGATAATGCCAACTAATTGTCTGGATGAGTTTTTGAGTGTTAGCTCAGATGATCTCAGCCACACACCGACCATACCGCCATTCCATTATTCACTTACTGTGTCCCTCTCCGTCTGTCTTCTAAATTTCCGAAAACGCCATCGCCCCTCAACCGGGATAGGGATATGCTTACTCTGGATTAAGGAAACCTCGAACCGGGCGGGTTGTACCTGTATTGGAAAACCACCGAAATGCCTTTTAGCTCGCTCGATCTTCTACAACTCCTCATTCTGTTATTGCTCTCCGAGTGCATCGTCTCATTTGTGAGCCTCGCTCCCGATCTTCTGTTGGCGGAGACGCTGCTGTTCTCGCCGGTGCTCTCCGATCTAGTGCTCTCGAAGGTCAATCGACGTGTAAGTTCCTCTCTGCATCTGATTCAGCTTCTTATTGATGTCGCGGACCGGAGCGGCATTTGGCTGTCATTGCACGGTTCTTGCCGCTCTGAACTCGGAAGGAGTATAGCTGATGTTACTTGGTGGTGGATGACTGATATCCGATATGGATAGACGGATGAGGTCTCCGTCATACGCAATGATCGTCTTCTTTTTTGTGGCTCGCTTGGAGCTGTTTTTGTTCCACGAACGGAAATATGAACCAGTACTCATTTTCTTTAATTGGAGCCACTTTATTACTCAGGTGCAGATATATAAATGCAACCACGACCAACTATATCTATTCGAAAATTTTCTACCATTGCGCGGTCTAATTGCGTCAATTGTTTTTTTTTTGTTGCAGGTAGATTTGTCCTCGCAGATTGCCTGCCTATTCTGTGGTTGATACTTGGAATGTCCTTATCTTTTGATTGAGCTTTCTTCTATGGTCATAATGTCTAATTGCACTCTTTTAAGAGCTATCCTGAAATGCGGATTTTACAATTTGATCTTGTGTCACTGGAACTCTGTACTCTAACTTGATTTTTTATGTGTTGGTAAATGGTATGGAAGGTGGGGAACAATGGCAAGGATGCTCTCACTGAAGTTTTGCTGATTTTCCCAGAGCGCCAGGTGAAAAACCTGGCTTATTTATCTGCAGTCCCTAGTGCAGGGAAAGAGAAAGAAAAAGCTTATTCTGTTACACTTCTGGTCAAATAAATTGAGCTTAAAGGGATGCGCCCTTCTCTTGTTGGTTACTCAGTGTCATTGCCCGAACAGCTCAGTAAAGGAGAGAACTTTACTCTGGATGTATTAGCTGTGTATACTCACTCATTGAAACCATTCCCTGAGAAGATCACCCAGGCCGATATTCAGCTTCTTGTATTTGAAGGCAGTGCCTATTACCTTTCTCCGTATGAAATCAAGGCTCGGTCACCTACCATTAAGCTGCCTCAAGCCAGAATTGAATCCTAGACAATGTTAGAAAATACGAAGGTTCATGGTTCAGATATTAAATATGTCCCTTACAAGAACCTTCCTCCATTTTAATATTCATCTATTGTTGTCCATTTTGAAAGCAACTGGCCTTTTGCTGTTGCTCGAGAGTTGGTATGGGAGGTAGAAATTTCGCTTTGGGGTAATATACAGGTGACAGAGTACTACAATATTGTCAATAGAGGTTCTGAGATCACTCGGGAATTTTCAAGGTATATTCATTGTGATGTTATTTTCTAGTAGTTCTTATTGCTTGTTTTTATGCTTGATTAATTAATTTTTTGTCCTTGGGTTAGACTTGATTTCCAGGTAGACCACACATTAGGAGCCTATCAGTTCTCAGGAATCTTGTTGCCAAGTTACCACCTTGAGCTCACTCTGTTTATTATAGGGATGAAATTGGCAATATTTCTACATCTCATCTTTGGGGTGATTCCAAGAAGGTACTACATCTTTTGTTGAAGTGAGAAGTTCCTGTATTTGTAGACTCTTTTTAACCTTTTATTGAACATTTCCTCTATGTAGACTGAGCTGGAAATTGAACCAAGATATCCAATATTTGGCGGATGGAGGACTGCATTCACTATTGGATATGGCTCGCCACTTCGAGATTTTCTTTTTGAATCAGAAGGGAAGTGCTTCCTTAACTTCTCCTATAAAGGAGATTGTTGTTGACACCTCTTTGTGAAGGTAGGGAGATATTTTCCGAAATATCATATTTTCTCTCTTTTCCTAGATTAAAAGTTCAATAGCTTTGCAGAATCAAATTAAGATAAGGATGCTGTATGCTTGCAAAATTAATACTGTAGCTAAGCTTCATCATGGTAATATTCTTGTTATACTTGCACTCGCCCATGTTGGTTTTAAGAGTGGCTTGCTGGGCTGGGATATTTTCCTAATTGATTGGGTCATAGGAAAACAACCAAGGGTAGCACACAACATGCATTCATAATTTAATATTAGGTTAACTGCCAAGGATGGTGGCCCCATAGTTCAAAGCTCACTCCCATGTGATTTGGTGAGTTCAAGGTCATGGGTTCAAATCACCTCTAGGATATTGCTTGTAGCATGTGTTAGTGCGGCTCTTGGCCTATTACCCTAGAGAACACTGGCTTCTTGAACTATACTAGGCTCTTGTTGATGCTATGTTGATTGGACTAGTGCTTACAGATAGTTGTTTAGTTCGTCCAATATGTTCGCGAATGAACACAAAAGCCCGAACATTACGTGGTGGGGGTGGCAACTTTGCCACTACCACTGCCTTCCTTTTGTTTATAAAAGAAGTTTAAAATTAGATGAACAAAAATAAGGCCATGTCATGTTATATCTAATATGAAAATTGGGAATATGTATTTATTTAATGTGATGCATGCCTTACTATGTTGTTTCTCAAGGTCCTAAGCTAGTTCCTTTATATGCAGGTTGTTTTGCCAGAGGGATTTAATGATATAATTGTTTCTAATGCATTTCCCATTAAAGAATAACGAGATGTAGTTAAAAGTTGAGACTTGCCTGTATAAGCATTTTCTTTCGGGCCTTTCATATGGTTTTTTCCACTTTTTCTTCTGCAGCCGTTGAATATAGCTTTGTCTCTCAATCTTGATAGTGAGGTCACTTGTTAACTCATTTTATTGCAGTCAAAACTCTCCCATTTGGATCTGGTCAGTAGGCCAGTAATTATCCTGGAAAAGAGCAATGTTGTACCATAGCATAACCAGTATTTCCAGGTATCCCTAGTTTTCTACCTTTTAGAAGATTCTTTCATGTATATTTCTGAATAGTGCATCCAGCCATGCTTGCTTATGGAGAACAAAAATTAAGAGCAGAGCTAAATGTCCAGCAGTTGAATATTGCTGCATCATATACATAATAAAACTCTTGTATTAAGATACACAAATAACTGAAAACTTTATGGCTCTTGCTTTGTACATGTACATAGGAGCACCTATTTGATTGAGGTTAAGGATGTCTGTTTTGGAAAATACCATGTTCTTTCTTCTGTGCTGCATGCAATTTGGTAGGATCTTTTGATTCCCTTGCAAATTTGATAGTATCACTTTACTATGGTTGAAAATGCTCTGTTAATTTAATGTTTTGTTGAAGTATGTATTCCTAATATTTTCCTCTGCATAGGAACTTCTACAAGCCAGTGAGTAAATTAAATTATTACATTTTTTTCTAGCTGGATTGTTTTTCACAGGTTTATTATATATTCAGTAGAATCTAGATGCTCAGGGAACCTCTCATGCTGATCTTTGGATTCTTCTTCTTCATCACTTGCATTGTGTATATGCATATATGTTGATATCCTTGTCCTCACCCTCTTACTTGGCAAAACTGCAGGATCATTGAGAACAGAATCATTTCCCAGCAGCAGAGGATCATCATGCTGAGGCAGGAGGTTGATGACCTTCTTGAGTACATAGATGAGTTATGAGATCTGCAAATTATAAACCTGGTTCACTTTTTGAAGTCCAATCAACTGCTATTTAGGAGCTCCCCCTAGTAACCTCTCTTGTAGTGCTAGTAGCGAGTTTGACTAAGTTTAGTTCAGAATTCTGATTTGTAGGAAATCTTTAGAGGATTTTGCGTGGACATTACTGGAGTAGTAGCTTCAATACTCTGTATCAGACAGATGTATCCGAGTGGATATGGCCGTGGCCAGTCAAGGCCAAAGGTACAAAAATCCTGCAGTCTAGAGGGTTTACTATGCAGCGTTGGCTTACCAACTCCACTGCCCAACCTCAATCAAGGATCCCACATGGTCTTCTTGATGATGCATGTCCTTGTTATATTTGTCTCGTTCCTTGGAACAGGTACAGAGCTATGGAAATCCATGTGGAGGAATCCCTCTCTTCTACTCCTGAAAATCAAGAGATTCCGGCAGGTGTGTTGGACTTGCAAAGCATGCATGCGCTCCCAAAACCATCAAAATGCATTCCACAGTCTCACCTTAAGTAACTGGACACTGGACCTGCAGGTATAGAACGCGCATAGTCTCGGCCGCCCCTTTCTCCCGAAGGTTCACGCCCCTTCAATGATGCGATTAATAGTTCAAGTCTTGTCCTGCCACTAGTAACCTGCTTTCTCAGAGAACGATGAATTCAGCCTAATATTCCAATTTTTTCTGAAACATAGTATTTTAAATTAATTGGAAAGAGAATTTAGTTCGTACAATGAAAATAATAATAATAATTTATTGAATATATTATTTACTTTCCTTATATGATGGAATAGGATGATTTTAGGTTGCGGGTAAAAAATACACTTTCCGAACTTTTTTTATTCATTTAGCATCCTTAAAAAAGGGGGATTCGACCCACACAGCCAGTTCCTCCAGACCTCTCTTTCTCTCTCTGTACACATGACGCGTCCGTACAGGTTCCTGGGTGCCGATGACTCTCCCGCAAGCACCGACGCGGACTACTCAGAGCGTGTCCTCGTCGACTCCGACTTCGTTGTCATATTGGCTGCCCTTCTCTGCTCTCTCATATGCGTTCTCGGCCTCGTGGCCGTTGCTCGCTGCGCCTGGCTCCGTTGCTTATCCTCCACCTCAGCAGCTGCGTCCTCTCAGCCGTCCTCTCCGGCTTCCTCCAAGGCCAACAAGAGGCTCAATAAGAAGATCCTCCGCTCCCTGCCGACGCTCACTTACGCACCGGAGTCCGCCACGAAGTTCTCCGAGTGTGCCATCTGCCTCGCCGAATTCTCCTCCGGGGAGGAGATCCGTGTCCTGCCACAGTGCGGCCACGCCTTCCACGTGGCGTGCATCGACAAATGGCTCGAATCTCACTCCTCGTGTCCTTCCTGCCGCCGGATCCTCGCCTCCTCCGCCCGGTGCGAGAAGTGCGGCAACTTCCGGGCTGGCTCAAGCTCCACCTCTACCTCGGCAGCTGAGGCGGAGGCCAGACTGAAGCAGAGAGAAGAGGATGATGCCAATAGGTTCCTTCCCTAATTTCATTGTTAGCAGCAGCTCGCTGATGTTCACTCGATTCCCTTCCCTTCAAACATCTCCTCAGGATGCTAGAATTAGGGTTCACTGTGAACAAACAGAATGTAGGGCTTTGATGATGGGAAGAACTGATCAAGCTCTAAAAATTGGAATCAACAAGTAGTTCTTCCAATTATTGTTAGTGTAATATATCCACTTCAATACTAGTGTATATAGTGCAAAAAATTATAGTAAATTGGGCAACATATTTTCACAAGGAAACATTGTTTTTCTTCAAAAACATTCTGTAACTTCAATCAAGCTTCTCTTATTGTCCAGCATGGATAGTTGATTATTATTTATGGAGTTTAATTTTTTTTAAAAGTGTGCTGTGAGTCTCTGGTGAAGGATCGGAGATGGAGTCTGTGGGCCCTGTGAGAAGCTACATAAAGTCCCTCAGATTCACGATCATATCTTTTGACACGGCGGATCTATCATTTTGAATCACATTGAGGCATAAGTTAATGCCATATCTCTTTGATTAAGAACTAAAGCTCACTCCTTTTTCCCCGAATAAAAAAGTGAATGTGATCTCTCTTCTATATGAGGTGTGCGTTAGTTGCTTGTGCATACGGCTAACTTAAAAGTCATACTAATAAATGCCTTTTACGTGATTATGAAGAGACTGTAGAACACTTTCTATGTGTAGAGTGTGGGAAGTCCAATTTCAAGTAAACATGTGCATCAAGGATAGGATAGATAGCTGGATTAATAATAATAATAATTTTAAATTAAATATAATATAAATTATTATAAATATATAAAATTAAAATAAATTAGAACTTTTATAGCTAATTTCTTTATTTACGCCATGATGATAATTGTTTTATGGTATTGGGCTGCATCAAAGAGCCCACAGTCTTTTAGTGTAAGTGGAGGCCCATGGTTATTGGGCCCATTATGGTGTGGTCTCTCTCCCTCTATCTATTTGTCTCGCATTGGCCCTCTATGTAGACTTGTGTTTTTAGGGTTTCAGACTCGGAGCAAAGCGCGGAAGGGAAGGTGAGAGGGAGAAAGAGAGGGAGAATCATCGATGGCGAACAGGGCGAGGGGGAGGACGGGGAAGGGGGCGCCAGCGGAGGAAGCATCGGCGATGAAGAAGGTGAAGGAGTGGAGCAACTGGACGCTGAAGAAGGCGAAGGTGGTGGTCCACTACGGCTTCATCCCCATGGTCATCATCATTGGTATGAACTCCGACCCCAAGCCGCAGCTCTACCAGCTCCTCACCCCTGTCTGAGGATCGATTCTCCGTCTTTTTGCGTGTAATCAAGACTTATAGGGGTAAGTTAGTTAGCTATAAACATGTTTGCTGGTTGAATCAGGTCTTGTTCGTGACTCCGCCCGATGGATCTCAGTTTATATTATTTATATGAATGAATATCAGGTATATCCTGATGCTTATCTATGGCTCTGGTCTATGATCTTGATACAGTTGGATCTTCGTTCTCTTATTCTTCTCTGTTCCTTGTGATCTGTCTTAATGTCAGCACGGATTTGTAGGTATGAGTGGCTGAATATCTTTGTCTCCATGGATTTCTGACTTTGATTGGGTGAATATCTAAATACTGCAATACAAACTTGAAAATATAATAATTTTTCAATTTTATTTATGCGTAATTAATATTTTTAATAGAAGGATTTAATATACGAGAAAATGTCGTTATTTTTATGAATGCATAATAATATTTATCTATGTAATTTAATTTAAAATTAAATAAAAATATTTATATATAAATTAAGATGTAATTGGAGTAGCAAATAAACATTATGGGATGATTTATGTGATAAAGAGTTAAATTAATGTTTTACACGAATATATTTATTTTATAAATTGTCTCATACTAAATTGTAATATTTTAAAGCTTTCAAAATTTAGATAATATTATTTAAAAAAACTTATTAATGTTAAGAATAATAAGAATAATAAAATCTAAAACAATATTAAGTTAAATTTCTGTTATTGATGGCGATGAATAATATAATTTATATTAATTACATATAGGATATTAAAATATGTTTGAAAAAATACAAATTGATACAAAATATTTTTTAGGTCAATGCATTGGGTGGGAGCAGGATGCATGAAGGTATGGTAGAATCCAATATGCGCAACATAATGTTCATTCTCTACATTGATTTTGGGTACCAATAAAGAATAAAATCTTGTGTCTGTGCAGATTTACATTGCCTATAATTAACCCCTAGAAATTTCATTCTTAAATGGGTCCACCAAAATACATTAATTTTTTGTTTGCTCAAAGTAGTTGAGACCAATACTGGTTATTTGACAGAAAATTCTAGGCACATATGCCCATATAAGTGTGAGAGCTATGACCTATTTGGAAGCTATGACCACTCTCTGGTTTGTTTTGGAATTGCCACATTGTGATCTGTGTTGCCATAACATTCAGAAAATTCATGGATGTGTAGATTAGTTACATTAAGCTTCAATTCATGAGATTAAGATATGCAAGGAATTGGCAGATGCCATTCTTTTTAATAGTTCAGCATAAATAAGATTGCTACAACCACAGAACACTCACTTGAAGCCAAAACTTCATATGATCACAATATAGAGAATTCTTTGAGATAGATATTGCCACAACATCAGGTTGCCCAAACTGCTTGATATAGGAAGAAGCCAAGAGACCTACTCGTAGATCCATGGGTGGAGACTGGTCTGCCAGCCCACAGTGCCCTCAGGGAACCACAGTGCAATCTCCTTCCTAGCACTCTCCACCGAGTCACTTCCATGGATAACATTCCTGCAGAAGTTTAGATCCCTTTCTAATATCATTGACAGTCTAATTTTATCCACAAAAGGTATAGAAAACAATCAGCGAATAATCTCAAGAGACTTGAAGGAAATTGGCCTAATGTATTTGAGATGAGAAGTGCATATTCCCTTGTTTTGGAGCAAGCTCAGTAAGAAGAGAAGCAAATGACTGTACTGTCTTGATTGCTTCAAGATCAAAGCTAGTGTTGTAATACCAATACCTGCCAATATCGATGGCAAAGTCACCACGGATGGTGCCAGGAGCAGAATCAGCAGGGTTGGTGGCTCCGATGATCTTTCGGCCAGTCACCACCACGTTCTTGCCCTCCCACACCATGGCAACCACAGGTCCCGAGACTATGTACTCGACAAGTCCATTGAAGAAGGGCTTGGCCGAAAGATCCGAATAGTGCCTCTCTGCGAATGAGCGCTCCACACTGACAAGCTTCAAGCCTGAAGGCATTCCAACACCATGTAATTAGGCTAAGGGGCGAATTGATTTGTAACAATTCATTTTACCTTTCAAAGTGAAGCCCTTCTTCTCAAATCTAGCAATGATCTCACCAACCTAGAGCAAAAACAAATACGAGAGCAGCCTAATCATTTTATGGATCTGTGCATTCAAGTGAAGACCAAAAGGGAAGGTTGGCTTCTTCACCTACTTCCTCACTAACCATCAATACCCTAGATACTCAAAAGCTTCTCTTCTATCAGAGACCCGAGATAAGTTTGATGGCAGAGAAATTACCAGGCCTCTCTGGACCCCGTCGGGCTTGATCATGATAAAGCTCTGCTCCATCGCTGGCGTTCTGCAAATACACTCAGTGTCCTGATCGCGGGCGATGTGATAAGCAGCGGAAAGATGGAGGATTCCACAGACGAGTATTTATATATGTGCAGTGCAGTGGAGTTAAAGCAGAGCGATGTTTGTTCAAAACCCTACTTGCAAAACCAGGCGGTATACTGATTTCGGTGGGGGGGATGGAAGTCGAGGAATCTGCTTGCTTGGAGACCTCTTACGGCCCACTGGATTATCATTTCCATGGCCCAATCAATTGATTAATCAAAATACTCTGGATGATGTCATCTTCTCCTTCTATGAAAGACCTGTAGATTCTGGAATTCTGCTTGTGATTCGGCTAAAACTTTGTATTTTTTCGACGTCTTAGACTCAATTGAAAATTTGAACGCGGTAGGAAGATCCGGTGTATCGCAATTCACAATGGTAATCGATCCCAGAAAGACCATCTTCCTCTGGCCCATCTAGTAGGTCAATCCATCTCTGCTTCTTTCTTTCCCCGTCCCTCCGACCTCTGCATCTGCTCTCTCAAGCCTCGACCGAAGATCTACGTTTACGAAAGTCGTCAATCCCTACCGCAGGGCCTGCATTTCGCGCTGGAGCTCCCATACGCCATGTGCGTCACGATTACCTTCAATTATGACATGTTCGTGCTGTTTCTGATAGGTTATGACCTGCTTCCAGAGCGTTCAGGTACTCATCCCTCTCTCTACTCCGATCGGCTTCCTCTTCCCTCCCCCGATCTTCAATGGTGGATCTCCTGCCAATAACAGACACCCCAAGGAAGGGTGGTAGCAGGTACGTTTAAAATGATATTTTTACCCCCCGAATACCGTACGCGCCTTGAATTATTGGGCCATTATTTGTACTATTTTGACTTGGCTTAATGAAGGGCGAAATTACAAGTTACACCCCGCATTCTACTCAAAGTTACACATTATTTTTCCTTATTTTATTTATTTAATATAATTTTCTCCATAAAAAAATAATAAAAATTAAGATTATTGGGCAAGTCACTCTCACTTGACAACGTATTTACCGAATTGCCCTAAAAAAACGGAAGCAGCCTCCAATTAAGCCGTACGGCTCTGTGGGGGCCAAAGCACTGACAGCTGTTGCTCTGCTGTGTTGTGTCGTGCGCCAAACCAGCCCAATGACGGCCAGCCACGCGGAGTCCGGCTTTCCCAAAAAAAGCGTGTTGACCCGATGGGGGAGGTAGCCATGGTCGGGTTGGTGGGTATGTCCGTGGAAGCTTTTATTGTATTGGATGCCATCCACCACCTTCTTTATCATGCGGTCAAGAATTATGTCCGAAAGTAGAGTGATTTGAAGCATTTTAATGCAGTCATGGCAAACACATGATGAATCTACTTTTCATGGTAGAGAATGTTTTAATAAATGTCTATGAAATGTCTGGTGTGGGATCTTGAAACGCGGAGTTGATGATGATGGGATTGGGGATGAACCCATGAATCTGATGCAGGGCAATATGAGGTTCAAGCAAAAGTGGGTCAATAATTTCATCATCCATGGCCTCAAAAAGTCAAGGCAACTAGAAAGGTAATGGTAGTAGTAGATGTAGAGATAGAGAGATTTGACTACAAAATGCCATGATTTTCTACAGTCCTGAACTTGATTTAACATCTTAAATCTGAAGAAGGAAACCTTGATCATGCAGTTTGAACTTTGCTACTGAAAACCAAGCTAATGATTACAGTTTCCTTTTAAGTAGAAAGAAGGGCTTATAATTCCACTGCAGAGGAGGAGGAGGAGGAGCCACTTGGGGTTGGGTTGCGCGTCCGTACGTACAGCCCAATAGAAATTGATGAGACAGCCAGACAGATAGAGAGAGAGAGGGACTGTATATTTTTTTACGCGGATGGTGAGCTTTAGAAATTCTTTGCTTTGTTTTTCATTTTTATTGCCTCAAGGTTCAAAGTGCATAAAACAAGCTTTTCTTTTTCCCCTGCAATGGCAGAAAAAAACAAGGCGGAAAGAGAGAAAGAGAGAGAGGGAGGATGGAGGGAAAGGTCTTGGATTCTTCGTTAGTACCCCGGGCGGTCTGATCTAAGTGGCCAATTTACTGCTTCTGCCCCCACGGAAAGAGAAGTTCGTTGTAAGGAAGGTGGAGACATGAAGGGAAAAGGTTGAGAAGAAGAAGAAGAAGAAACATGGAGGAATAGCTTTTTGAGCAACAGATTGACTGTGTTCATCACTCTTCCAGGGTTACCAGATTTGTACACTGGTTCATTTATTGGTGGAAAATCTTGCAGTTTTGGAGGGTTGTTTCTTGGAGCTTCAGATTCGGCTGGTTCCCCTGAGATTTGAGATCTGGATTTTGGTTCTTGACCCATTAGGACTTTCTCCTGGATTTGATCCATTTCTCCACTTGGAGTTTCCATGATGAACAACACCGGGCCGGTTCTCCTGTGATCTTCTTTCTAGGTATTTTCCTCCTTTTCTTCCTGATTTGTGCTTCTGAATATGGTGGATGTTTGTCAGATTATCATCAGCTTTGTGTGACTCGAATTAGTCTCTGGTTATTGATATCTGTGCCCTAAAATCTAGCTCCATGACAATATTTCTATGATTTTGGGAGCTCAGGGTTCTTGTTTCTCTACTTAAACTGGTCAACGCCTGCAGGATTTGTTGATCTCTAAGAGCTTCCCAGGAATCAGCTTTGTATTTTTTAACATTGAAAGGGTTGTTTGAATTTCTTGCCCTGATTTTTCTTTCCCATCTTTGAGTAGATGTTATGGTTACATCCATCTGTCTTGAATTATGTATTTCCATTCCTTATTCTATAGGTTCTGGAGTTCCGGTTTCTTTGATTCCCAGGAATGGAGGAAGCAGGTGCACAAGTAGCAACACCTACATTCATCCACTCATCTCCTTCTGGTGGATTTTGGAAATCGTCCCTTCTGGCTCGAAAACGGGACTGCCCTTACAATCATGTTCAATCTCCTAACCTTCAGCCTCAGGATTTACGGAGATCATCGGAACCCCGGGCTAATTGGAACCCGAATTCCTGGGAATGGGACAGCACACAGTTCATTGCAAATTCAGTCAGATCGGAGATTTTGCAGCTCAGCACTTTGACCACAGAGAAAAAGAAAAGCGGAGAGGAGGGTGCAAATGGGATACCTGGGGTATTGAGAACAAGTTCAGCGGAAGATGAAGGTGATGAGAGCCTGAGACTGAATCTAGGTGGCAGTATGAAGTCCTTGGATGGATCCACCTTAAGGCCGAACAAGAGGTTCAGGTCGGGATCTCCGGGCAGTAACTATCCAATGTGTCAAGTGGATGATTGCATCGAAGATCTCTCGAGTGCCAAAGACTACCATCGGAGGCACAAAGTCTGTGAGGGTCACAGCAAGGCTGCAAAAGCTTTAGTAGGAAAGCAGCTGCAAAGGTTTTGCCAACAGTGTAGCAGGTTGAGCTCTTTTTACTAGTTGATGATGAATCACTTGTAAGTTATTTCTCATGACAGAATCTGAAAGGTGCTGGTTTCTGCAGGTTCCACCCTCTTCCCGAGTTTGATGATGGAAAGAGAAGCTGCAGAAGGAGGCTTGCTGGGCACAACCGAAGGAGAAGGAAAACTCAAGCCGAAGAGGCAAGTTCGAAGATCTTGTCCCCGGAGACTAAAAGCACAAACTGTGAAGTGAACACAGATGTTGTCAACTTGTTGACTGCCTTTGCTCGCGCTCAAGGTGATTTTCATGCAGCAGCATTTTAATTTCAGTTTCTGTATTGTCATGTTTATCATGCTGAATATGACCTCTTGGAACTACAGGTCAGATTGAGGATAATATTGTTGCTTCCTCTTCCATACCTGATAAAGAGCAGATTCTTCAGATACTTGGCAAGATAAACACCTTAGGTTTGCCCACTGATCTTGCTGCACGGCTGGCCTCGTTCAGGAATCTGAATGGTGCCTCATCTGGACAGGCTCCTTCGGACCATCCATTCAAATCAAATGGGGAGATCTCGTCTCCGTCCACCATGGATTTGCTCACTGTTCTCTCAGCCACTCTGCTGTCCCAGAAGAGTGGACAAAAAGTGGATTTTGAGATGAACATGGTGAATAAATACTCCGAGCAATCTGCTGACCCCATTTGTCCCACTATTGAGAATAATTCAACCGGAGGAGAAAGAAGTAGCTCGAGCTACCATTCTTCTGTCAAGGATTCAGATTGCCATGTCCTGGAGGCCCGGGCAAATTTACCCTTGCAGCTGTTCAGTTCCTCACCTGAAAATTGCATCCCACCACAATTACCTCCCTCTAGGAAGTACTTCTCTTCTGGCAGCAGCAATCGCACTGAATACCAATCTCCATCTTCTTCGCCTGTGGTGCAGAGGCTTTTCCCATTGCAGACCTCAGCAGAAGAAGCTACAAGACCTGAGATAACAGTCATTAGGGAGGTCAATGGGTATCCTGAGATGAATTGCAAACAAGCCCATTTTGTGCCACTACAGCTCTTCAGAGATTATGATAAGGACCAAGAGAGGGGTCCATATCAGAGTTCCCCAAATCAGACTGGGTCTGCATCCTCTTCTGGATCTGATCATTCTCCCTCAAGCTTAAGTTTGGACTCTCAGGTAAAACTACATTTATCAGAACTAACATTTCCTCTAGTGGATATGCCAAAGCAGCTGAGCTTTTAAATTGCCCTTGTGATGTAACAACAGGACCGAACTGGTAGAATAATGTTCAAGCTGTTTGATAAGGATCCTAGTCATTTGCCCGGGGCTCTGCGGTCACAGGTTCCGATCTCAAAGCTTGCTTCTCCTCTAGCTTGTTTCTCAGATTTCAATTAGATCCCACTAAGCAAGTGATGCCATTTTTTTCTTTTATTCAGATCTACAGTTGGCTTTCTAGTCGTCCGGTGGACATGGAAAGCTACATACGGCCCGGTTGTTTGGTTCTCTCCATATACCTCTCAATGCCTTCCACTGCATGGGAGCAAGTGAGTCACCATTATGATCATCCACTAGCATTTCTCCTCCTGCTCGTCTGATTCCAATGTGTGTCCAATGCTTTTGTTAGCTTGAAGAAAACCTGCTCGAACGCCTTCACACATTGCTTCAAGCTCCGGATTCTAGCTTCTGGAGGACTGGAAGATTTCTTGTATCCACAGGCCAAAAAATTGCATCTCATAATGATGGTGAATGAAACTTAGAATTACATTCTGCTATATTTTTTTTGCTTGTTTGCATTTTGTTAAATTTTCATTGAATATTCAGGAAAAACTCACCTGCTCAAATCTTGGAGAACAAGTCCTCCGGAGCTAATATCAGTGTCGCCGTTGGCACTTGCTACCGGGCAGGAGATCTCTCAGCTTGTATTAAAGGGTAGAAATCTAGTTAATCCTGGAACCAGGTGAGCATGAGATGAGAAGACTGCTTCATTCATACATGGATGGAACATGATTTTTTTTCTTTTTGTAGGATTCATTGCACCTATATGGGCGGATATGTGTCGAAGGATGTACCTGAAGAATGTTGCTGTGAGAAGTCCATGTACGACGAGGTCAGGATCCAGGGCTTTGGAATCAACGATGTTGTTGCAGTGCCTAATTCCACAGGCCGTTGTTTCCTTGAGGTAACATCGATTGATTCTCCATTTCTTCGCACTAGGGTTCAGGACATTGTTAGTAGATGGCTCCTGATCGAGATCAAAACTTCCAACAGGTGGAAAATGGCATCAAAGGGAACAGTTTCCCCTTGATAATCGCAGATGCTACGATCTGCAGTGAGCTTCAACTGCTTGAATCGGAACTAGCTGAAGCGAAGGACAGTAAAAGGGAGGAAGTCGTGCACTTCTTAAATGAACTCGGGTGGCTGTTTCAGAGGAAGAAGGATTCGTCTCCTCTCGATCCGAGTAGTTCCCTCTGCCGCTTCAAGTTCTTACTTGCATTCTCAGTTGAGAGGGATTGGTGCTATCTGGTTAGAAAGCTCCTGGATGTACTCGCCGAGAACAACATCAATGGATGCATTTCGTCGAAGGATTCTTTAGAGGCATTAGCGGAGGTTCAGCTGTTGAGCCGTGCTGTTAGGAGAGGGTGCATGAAAATGGTGGAGATGCTAATAGAATATGCTGTCGACTGCAGTCCAGATGCTTCCAGAATGTACATATTTCCGCCGAATATGGCAGGGCCCGGTGGGATTACGCCTCTGCATCTGGCTGCCTGTATTTCAGGCGCAGCCAACATGGTTGATGCCTTGACAAATGATCCACAAGAGGTACTGAAACCTGCAGATCGTATTTTATCCTTCCACTATCTTCGCAGCACCGCTTACCAGATTACCACCGTCTTTACCTTAATCTAAATTCGTGTAGATCGGACTGAATTCTTGGAGCACTCTCATGGACGGAAGCTCGCAGACGCCACAGTCTTACGCTGCAATGAGGAACAACCACTCCTACAATGAGCTGGTGGCTCGTAAGCTCTCAGATCGGAGGAATGGTCAGATTTCACTGTCGATCCAAGGGTCCGGGACAGTAGATCGGGATCGGGATATCTCACGAGGCCAACAGTCCGTCAGGCTCCGCAGCTCCTGTGCCCAATGCTCAGCAGCTGCAACTAGGCACTATTACCGCCCGAGAATAACAAGGTCCCAATGTGTGCTCCATCGCCCATACATACACTCAATGCTCGTAGTTGCAGCCGTCTGCGTCTGTGTCTGCCTCTTCCTCCGAGGAGCCCCCAAGGTCGGCCTCGTGGCTCCCTTCAAGTGGGAGAATCTAGACTATGGCCCCATTTAAGTGCCAAACACAAGGAAGAAATCACCCAAGGGACTCATCAATACGATGTGCTCTTGACTGCAAAAGGAAGCACATTGGCAGGATCAAGAAGAGGATGGAGGGTGAAGGTATACTACTCCTTTTGATCATGTTCTTCTGTTTGTATCAATGACTGACCTCATTTTAGCAAAAGAATCTGAAGTTAGCCGCCTGGTAAAATCGAGAGTACTATATCATATTATTATGGTTGAATTATGCTTACTGGTCGGATTTTCGGCGCCGGGTGTATTGTTGGGGCGGGTGAGCTACCGGCCGCTTTGCCTCCGTGGCACGTGGATTGTACACGTGTGGCTAGGTGAACTTTTTTATCTGACAGGATCAAAAACATGACAGTGGGGCCCACAAATCTGTCCCAGGAACTAGGCACGATTGCATTATCCCTTCCCCCTCCACCTTTCCTGTATTCCCACCCCCAAAATTAATATAGAATATAATTGTCTCTTTTCTGTGGCGTTAATTCAATGACCGCTGAATAAATATTGCTTAATAATCCTCATTTTTGTTGTTTCATCATCGTCTTGATATTCGCTCCATCTCTTCTTCTTCTTCTTCTGCATCTTCCACGAGGAGCAGCAGATTCCAGGAGCCCCCGTCAAATGGTGTGTCTCTGCTCAGTTCGATCTCTGCTATTATGGTATCCGTGTTGAGTTTTTTAGGAGGGTCTCTGTTTTCTGTGACTTGTGGTTTGATGAGATAGATTGGTTGTTTTGACGTGCAGGTGAGTCCGCCCATGGGAATGGATGGTCAGGAATTGGGGCCGCCGTGGCTGAGGCCGTTGCTGGGCGCGAGCTACTTCACCCCCTGCGGTCTCCACGGCATCTCTACCAAGAGTGAATGCAACATGTTCTGCTTGGACTGTGCGGGCGATGCACTCTGCTCCTACTGCTTAGCCAACCACAGAGATCACCGTGCTATTCAGGTAAAGAAGTTCTTGGTCATTTGGGTCGATTTCATTTTCTTGGCAAGGCTGCTGAATTGAATGAGGGGATTGGTCGGCGTTTTGATTGCATCGTTCAGATAAGGCGATCCTCGTACCATAATGTCGTCAGGGTGAACGAGATCCAGAGGTACCTTGACATCTCTTGCGTCCAGACGTACATCATCAACAGCGCCAAGATCGTGTTCCTGAACGAGAGGCCGCAGCTGAGGCCGGGAAAGGGCGTCGTCAACACCTGCGAGATCTGCTGCCGGAGCCTCCTCGATTCCTTCCGCTTCTGTTCTCTCGGCTGCAAGGTACGTACGCCTAGTGGAAAACAATTGCAGTAATTCACCTTAGCGACTGAGTTCTTTTGGTACCCGTGGGCCATCAGCTTAATGCGATGAAGAGGGGCGGGTCGGAACTTACGTTTACGGCGAGGGCGAAGAACTGCAGCCAAAAATCCATCGCCGGAGAGTCGGAGTCTGACGAGCCACCCACACCGAAGAAGATGAGGTGGCCGTGGCCGCCGCAGCACAACGACAGACATCCGATAGTTGGATACACAACCGTCTTCTCCGACGGCCGGCAGAGGAGGGACGACTCTGTCTCCCATCTGTCTCCATTGACGCCTCCGATATACAATCACAGCAATGCCCGGAGAAGGAAGGGAGTCCCCCACCGTGCACCCTTCTGATAGAAAAAAAAAAACATAGAGAAAATACAAGAAAGTACAAATCTGTAGAGGGAAGAACATCATATCATAGTGATGATGATGATATATATATATACACATATATACATAGATGAAGCAAAGGACACTTATGTAGAACAGCATCCTCCTAGCGAGCTGTCTGGTCTGTGAATATATGTACAGTGTAGCCTGGTTGCAAGTTTGTACAGAAACTGAATATACAGGAGCACAAGGATCAATGGCGAGTATTATTTGAAAAGTCCAATGCATCATCCACCAGGAAAAAGATGACAAAGAAGAAGCTTGTGTTGCAGGGATTTGGATGCGAGTATTATTTAATGGGGGGCTTCAAGCGCAATATTTTATTTCTTTGGCCCAAGATTAATGGCATAGGCCTAAATAATGGGCCCTCAATTGCTGTGGTTCGGCCCATTAAGAGAGCTGCAAGGGCGGGACCGGTCGCCTTGCGCCGGTCGAACTCGCCGGTCCAAAATTCAATGTTGTTTCGTCGCGTCCCTTACAGAGCGGGTACAAGACCCCTTCCTTGCCATCTGAGATCTGTGAAAAGCGAATAGGAAGAGGCTTGAATCTACGATCGGTCCCTGATCTTTATCGATCTACAGCAATGGTGAGTTCCTTCTCTGTCATCGAATTCGTGTTCAAGATGATGCTTGCGTTCTGTTTCAGCTGTCTGAGCAATTCCGTCTCGTTTTGCTTTGTTTTGATGGCATTTTCTTGGTATTTCATGGTGAAAAAGGTAGTTCAGCAGCTTCTGTGAAGCTTAAAGATATCGCATCGATAGTACCCATAATCCTAGGTTTGATATGTTTTCGAATTGCATCTCGTACTTCTTTTTAATGTTCTGTACACATGGGAATCTTTTTTTTTTCTTTTGGAAATTACACATGTTTTTCTTATTCGCTTGTTTGTCATTGATTGATGATATGGCCGAGCAGATGGCCTTGATCTTTCTAGTTGATTCATTATTTTTGAGAAATTCTTAGGTTGGAAAGACTCCATCGTGGAAGACTCGAGAGATTGTGTTTTATAACTTTTGAATCCTACATTTGAATGGAGGAACTCAGACAATTTTTGCGATACAGGAATCGAAGGGAAGCTCAAGAACCTATTGTTTTCCAAATTAATAACAATTAATTATATCATTCATCATATTAAGTAATATTAACTCTCCTCTCTTTCGGTTTACCTCAGCTTTTCAGATTGATATATATATTTTTTTGCACAGATTCAGATTGATATAATTAATTGTTATTAATTTAGAAAACAATATGTTCTTGAGCTTCCCTTTGATTCCTGTATCTCAAAAATTGTATGAGTTCCTCCATTCAAATGTAGGATTAACATGAAATTGCTGCATTTGCATTAGTGATTTGCCTTCTCCTCTTGTTGCAGATCCATTTCGTACTTCTAATAAGCAGGCAGGGGAAAGTCAGGTTGACAAAATGGTATTCACCATACTCCCAAAAGGAGCGAACCAAGGTATCCATATATGTTTATGTTTCACAGTTGTGCTTAAGCAATTGTTCTTCTCTAACATAGTTGTAAAACAAAATACGAACCTCAGATCGATCCAGTGTGCTTCATGCCCTTTTGGATTTCAGGATTCTGTTCTGATTAATTTTACAGTTGACGAGTTTCCAGTGATTGTTGAACGTGAATTCATGCACTGAATGAACCTTTTCTGTTTTTTTTAGTTTTTGGTGATTTTTGCCTTTCTGGTACCACGAAGAGATTTACTCAGATATTTGGTTGTCACACGAAATTAGCTCTCTTTCTTGATATGCACAATTCTATTGTTTTCAAAACCTAGTGACTATTATTATATGCTAGTTGCTTAGTGGCTGAGACATCATCATGCTTGATGCATAAAGGTCATTCGGGAGCTAAGCAGTGTTATACTTACTCGAGGCCCCAAGCTTTGCAACTTTGTGGAGTGGAGGGGACTTAAAGTTGTTTATAGAAGGAAAGTCCAGGCAGCTCTTTTATCAGTTAGCACCATCATTTTATATTTGTGAAACAGCAGTTGTTTCCCATGGCCGAAGCATTTTCGGAATCTTGATGCTAACTGCTAATATCCTTTGTTCCACAACATCTGCAGGTATGCCAGTCTATACTTTTGCATGTGCATTGACCAGGATGACAATGAGCTTGAGGTCCTGGAAATTATCCACCACTATGTTGAGATATTAGACCGATACTTTGGAAGTGTGAGTCTTCAGTACATGAAAAGTGTTCTGGTTACTTCATCTAGATCGTTGTGCTGGCATTTAGAATGATACTGGTCACACCAATTAATGCCCCATCCTTCCTTCTGTAACAGGTCTGTGAGCTGGATTTGATCTTTAACTTCCATAAGGTATTTCAATCTATGTTACCCGTGTTTCTTTTGTCCCATTATAAGATGGATTATGGTAATTGAACACTTGCTTCGAGAAATGGCTGCCTAGCTAAATTAGTCAACAAAATATGTTCCCAGGGGTTGATCAGACACTGCTGACAATTCAATCTATTGCTCTGGATCCAAGTTTCTTCGAAATTCCTGTGCTGGTTTCGATTCCAATCACTTTTATTCTTGGGATGATTGTTTTTACAGGCTTACTACATACTGGATGAGCTGCTGCTTGCCGGTGAACTTCAGGAGTCGAGCAAGAAGACCGTTGCACGGCTGATAGCAGGACAAGTACGTACATTCCGATTCTCCCATTGCCGCCGTGAAGATAACAGGGCCAAACTTCTTACTAATGAGAGGCATGTGATGTTCTTGCAGGATGCGCTCGTGGAAACAGCTAAAGAGGAGGCTAGCTCCATAAGCAATATCATTGCTCAAGCCACCAAATAGGAGTTATGTGTTATTCATATCTTTGAGTTCTATCTATTTGCTTGCGGTACTGTTTGCCTCTTTTATGACACTATCATTCAATTCTTAATGTATTTTGACAGTATATTTATTATCTTCATATTATTCAACTTGCCCTCCTGAACCCTCTGATGCTCCAGCTCCTGATCTGGCCTTCTCCTGCCCCTGTTTTTGGGCGGATCTCGGCCAAGTGGGCTGCAGCCCTCCACCGTCTTCCCAGACCCCGCCGACGGCCCCGGTGATATTTTGTAATGCATTAATTTTCCAATGTATAACGCATGCTCCTGAACTGCACGTCTTCTTCGGGTCACTATGGGGTCAAATGTCGATAGAAGCAATGTCATAAATGGCCATTCAGTATTGGAAAATGATTATTCACTTCATTTTTCTTAATTTTTCCCTTGGGATTATCAGTTTTTTTTACTTGGAAAATTGAAATTAATAAATTTAACCACACATTTATATTTTGGAAACATGCAGATCTCTCAAAAGGCGCATGCATTGTTTTGGGATCAAGGTCTCCCACTCGCTCCTCTGTGACCCCCTTCACCTTCCACGTGGCGCGCCTGGATCCAGCTGCATGTTCATCAGCAAGACCCGCAGCCATGAGATCAGTGAAAGTGTTTGAAAAAAAATGGACGAAAATCTACGTATACTACGTAATAGTACAACCTGATGCATGTGCCCAATTTCGCCATGCTTCATAAATTTCAAGCGGTCAGCCTGGAATCCGGGATCTACGTGCAGCAAAGCAATATACGGTGGAAAAAAAGGAGCTTGATTTGATCTTTTTATCCTCTGTCGTGAAGCGTTTCCCTGTCAGATCCAGAAGGAAAGCAAAACCAACATAAAGTTGGGGCGGAGAAGACGACAGAGGGGAGGATAAGTGGGGCTCTCTCGGTTCTTTGAAGTCCCTGTTGAGATCATCCTTAGCACTGACTCCTACAATCTATCGGGTAATAATTAGTACAGTCTTTTATCCATTTTGCTCCCCCCTTCCTCTGCCCCCTAAGTTCATCACCCCTTTATCTGGAATTCGAGCTTTTTCTTCTTCCTGGGTTTTGGCTCTGTAATTTCCATTTCCCTCACGGTCTCCGAAAATTTCGCTGCTTTGCCCAGTTTCTGGGTGCAATTTTCCTTCTAATCAGCTCAAGCTAGAGCCGTCCATCCGACTACGTTAGTCTCCTCCACTCTTTGTAGCCATTTCTCTATGCCTCTTGCAACATCGGATCTGTCTTTTGCTTTTAGCAATGCTGTATCCCCATGAGCTTTGTCTGATCATATAGTTCATTTTTTTACCTTTGATGTGTAGGTCAACCTATGGATGATGCAGTCGCATGAATCGGTGACCGGGTGCCTCCAAGTCCTAGCTCAAGAACCTTCTTATCTGCAATGTCAGGGGATGAGGAGAATGCACCGTCATTTATTGAGTCCGTTGCTCAGAATAAGACAGAAGGTTCCTCTTTGGGACCAAAATCAACCGAGGGAAATCCTGATAGAACATGCAGTACCTCTCCTGATCATTCTGCTGAATTGGGTTCCTCCCCTGGGCTGAACCTGGCCCCTCAGAGAGGCCTAATGGAGAGGATTACGGTAAGGGCTGGTCTCAGTGCTCTTAAGTTGAACACCCAAGGGATCAGGCCGATTCATGTCCCCAACACCGAAGCTCCATCTCCATCTCATCTCTTAATGCTCTCACCCAGTTCGAGCCCTACTGTACTCCTGGAGTCTCCTGTTTTCCTCTCAAATTCATCTGTATGCAAACGAATCAAAGTTCTAGGAGGGGGAGAATGTGGAATATTTTATGACTTGGAATGCTTTTTGCAGGTGGAACCTTCTCCTACAACAGGAAGATTCTCTTTTGTCCTAGACAGCAGCTCAAGGTGCTTAAGTTTGGCCCCAGGCCCTGATAGAATCAGAGTTAAGGGCCCTGTAGAGGGCATTGATTCCTCATCATTTGCTTTCAAGCCAGACGCCGAATTAAGCTCCTCCTTTTTCAGCAGTGAACCCAAAGTAAGTGTGTATTGCATCAGAGAAAAACACGGGGAATATTTCTTAGATGTTTCTCACTACAGATTGATCATCACCTTCAGTGGTGGAGCCTTCTCGTATCTTTTTTTTGGAGCAAGTTGATATTTAGGATCCGTCCAGTTGTAAAAAGTATCTCAGTATTCTGCCTTTCCTGTTCCACAGAATAGAGAACTTCAGGTAGTAAGAGTAGGACACTATATTCTGAGATATATCTTATTCCACAAATTGCTTGAAAAGGTGGTTCCAAGCACTTCCACAGTGGCACCAGACATGCACTTAATCCTCTTCCAACTGAGCCATTGATGCTTACTTGGGCGATTTGTTCTCATTGCACAGGTGACACCACTATTTCCCCAGCAGTCCTTCCCTACAATAGAGATTTCAGCACAGCCACATACTTCACTTCAATCATCACACAGCTGAACCAGGAAAAATCCATCTCCAAGCTGGCTTCTCTACGTCAATGATGGAGAAACATATGAGCAGTAAGAACAATGTTGGTACTTTTCCATCAGATCAGAGGATGCTAGATAACACTGCTGCTAGAGCTAATCAATCTTCACCTCTTGATGAGGAAGAGGATCAGAAAGGCGACGAAGATTCCACCCTTGAAGTTGGGTTTCCGTCTGAAGAAGGGTACAACTGGAGGAAGTATGGGCAGAAGCAAGTGAAGGGTAGCGAGTACCTGAGAAGTTACTACAAGTGCACCCACCCAAACTGTCAAGTAAAGAAGAAAGTGGAACAGTCACATGATGGACACATCACCTATATCATTTACAAGGGGGCACATAATCATCCCATGCCTCCTACAAGCTGCCAAGGGATCATGGAAGGTTTTGACACACCAGAACACATAGGCATGCACGTTGGCATTGGTGCTAACCAAGCGTGGAGCTATAACGGACCTCAAACTTCAGTCACCGAGTGGAGGCAGGGCAACTCTGAGCTCATCTCATCGCCCTCTGATGAGCCTGGATACTCTAACCTAAATAATATAGGCCCTGAGAACCAGAACATCGCCAATTTTGAGCCTGGGGGTGCCATCGAAGCCTCCTCTACTGTCTCAAATGAGGAGCATCAGAATGATCAGGCTAACTGCAGTATCTCATTGGATCCTGAAGCAAAAGAATATGTTGAATCAAAGAGAAGGTAACTCTCTATTGGTTCTTGCTTGCCTGTTTGACCTGTAGGCTGGATCACACAACTGTTAGTGTCTGGGTTGTGAGAGACCAACTTGTCCAGACAAGATATATGAAACTGTATATCATCATCTTAGGGATCTGATGTTGTGGTTTGGTTTTTCAGGAAAATAGAAACTTATCCATCAGATATGACTGGAGCCACCAGAATCATTCGAGAGCCCAGAGTTGTAGTCCAGACGACAAGCGATGTAGACATCCTTGATGACAGCTACCGCTGGCGAAAATACTGGCAAAAAGTAGTGAAGGGAAATCCTAATCCTAGGTGGGCTCAACTTTGTCAACTGACCTTCTCATGTAGCTGAATGGAAAACAATTTCATATGTGAACTGGTGTACCTCTTTTCCTCTGATACAGGAGCTACTACAAGTGCACCAGCCTCGGATGTTCAGTGAGGAAGCATGTGGAGAGGGCATCACATGACCTTAAATCTGTGATCACGACTTATGAAGGGAAGCACCATCACGATGTCCCCACTGCCCGGAACAGCAGCCACGGGAACTTTGGGATTGCATCTGCTCAGCCTGTTGCCTCTGGTGTACAGACTAATGTTCACCAACCGGAGCCTTCCCAGGCTCACCTTGGCAGCCTAAGGTTTGCATGTCCTGGGGCTCTTGCCTCATTCAGGCTGTCCGGGTGGCCTCAGCTGCCCCATCACACCTTTGGACTGAACGCCCAACCTGGCCTGCCAAATCTTGCTATGGCTCGGATGGGTGGTGGGAATTGGAACATGCCCATTCCACCCATTCACCCATTTCTATCTGCACAGCAGCAGAACCAAACCAATCAGATGGCTTTCATTCTGCCAAAAGGAGAGCTGAAGCCTGAGCATATCGCTGGTGCAGCCTTGAACCCATCAAACAACTCGTCTGTGTACCTGCAGCAGCTCATGAACAGGCTGCCGCTTGGGCCCCATATGTGATGTAAAATATTTTTCCCTTTCCAAAACCTTTTGAGGAATAGAAAATTAATACTTTTACATTAATATATACAGGTATTTGAACAGGGGCAACTCTTTGGAAATTCTCATGGAAATTAAGAGCTATGATGATTCTCTAGGTAAGCTTCTTCAATTGATCATTCTTTTTCCTGACCGTTTGTCCAAATTTATCATGTTTTAGGAAATGAATCATCCTTCCCTAAGTTCTTTCATCTCATCCTTCTGTTCTTCAAGCTCTAATCTCTCCTCCTGGTTGATAGATTGATCTGTCTTAACTGAACATATAAGCAATTCATTCTGATGGCCTTTTGGTTGTGATTATGAATTGTACTAATCATAAATCTAGATTCCCCACACAAGGCAGTATCCCCAATCCCAATTATTGTGTATAGAATTTTCATCAATCTTTTTCCTCTGAATTTAACTCCGAAAAAGATGCAGTCTACAAAAATGCAGAATCTGTATTAGACAAAAGAGCACAAGCACATACCAGCCTCCATCTAGCAAGGGAACCTCTGCAGGCAAACTTCATAAGACCTCCACAATCACAATGTAGTTGCTTATGGGATATGCATGCCAGTGCAGATGAGTTGTTGTACTGACTAATGAGAGTTTGCAATGACAAGTTCAAGATTAACATCCTTTAGTTGTTGATTGATTGCTTTTCGGTGCTTGATCTCCTCTCTGAACAATGGGACAAGATCATAGGACTATCAGGGCACTCAATTGAATTTACAAGCACTTTTGACCCAAAAAAAATGCTGACATATGGTGAAGATACCTGAGACAGCTCCAGATAAAATCATAGTGAAGGATCCCAACAATCCTTCTCTTCCTTCCTGTCCGAGGCTCTCCTCCACGCTTAACCACAGGCAATTGCTTTATGTCCCTTGCTTCCATTATCTCCTTGGCTGTTTCCAATTCAGTGTCAGGATAACAGGTCAAGATCCCACGCTCTTGGCCATGACAGATTATCTTCCGTGTACAAACAGTGGAGACAGGGCAAGTTATTGCCTGCAAATACGTGTGGTTGGTCTATCAGATCTGGTAGTGTTAATGATGTAGAGGTTTTGAGAGGTTGGCTATGCACTTACATCTTCATAGGCCATATCACCATTGGCAGGGTTGGAGGATGTTTTGGACAAGTATTGGGTTATATCACCATAAGTCAATATTCCTTCAAGCAAATCTTCATGATCAATCACAAGCACACATTTTTGCTGCCCATCAAGCATGCTCTTGGCTGCATCCTTCAAGGTTGCAGTTGGATGCACCTTTACATAATTCTTTGACATGGCATGGGATACCTACCAGTAAGCCCAGAGCCCCAATTCTCAAAACCAGATATCTTATACTGAAGAAAATTACCTAAATTGATCTAAGCTGTAGAGCTCTATGAAAACGAAAGAAGGTAAAACCTTTAGATCTTCCAGAAGCTGGTCTTCACTCTCTGCTCCAAGGCCAGAATTGCTTCCAGTGAGTAATATTTCTAAACCATGCCCATCTGCCTGCGAGGGATGAGAATAACCTCGTGCTGAACGCCGAGCATTGGATGCATCGGGTTCCCTTTCTTGATTAGTCATTGAAGGCACCCATATGGCTAATCCAACAGCCCCCTACACACATTAAAATGACAAGTGAACATGAACCCTACACATGAAAGTTCCAAAAACTTCCTGAATACACACGAGGCTTTATATTCAATCACTGATTAATCCAAAAAGCTGGAAGACATGCCAAGTTTAAAAATTTTGGTGCAAAACAACAGTTTCCAAGCTGACAGATTCATTATGTTGAAGAGTAATATAAGCACACAACACTGGAGGGAAAGATCAAAATTTTGGCAAGTTCATGAAGCTAAACAAATACCCAGAAAGAGTTAGTTACCATAAGAGGAAGCAGTATCCTGTAATCTTTTGTCAGCTCAAATAACAGCAATACAGATGTCAAGGGCACTGAACATACAGAAGCTAAAGTGGCAGCCATTCCCACCTGGAGCAATCAACCAGAAATGTTTTTTTTCCCTCACAACATAACTTTAGTGAAAAGTGCCATTGACTACTTACTTCCTATAGAAAAGCCAAAAACATGACAATGAAAAGCATACCAAGGCATATGCCTGTGGTTCGGCAACAGCAGCATTGCCTGGAATTGCTGAATTGATAATTTCAGCAGCTGAACCACCAAATACAGCACCAACAGCAGCACCGATCATTAGACTTGGTGCATATAGGCCACCTACAAGTCCAGAACCCTTGCAAAGTGCAGTGGCCACAACTTTGGCTCCTACAAGTTGAGCCAGAAGCCATATTCCAGGAGCAGAGGCAGTTTTTCCTGTATGTAAGATCTCATCTACATTTGTGAAACCCCAGTAAAGTATTCCGGGGTATTTGAGAGCTATTATTCCTGCACCTAGACCACCTAAGGCAGGGCAGACAACAGTAGGAATTGCAAATTTTTCCCTGATATATCCAAATGATTTGCTGAACCAATTTACCAAGCGAGTGAAGGCCACACTTACTACACCACATAGCATGCCCAAGATTAAGTACAGGGGTAGCTCTACAGAAATGAAGAATGTACCAAAAACAGCAATTAGAATATAGACCCAACAACTGAATTGCTCATAATCACAATAAGATTAGACGGTGAAAATACCAGCAGCAGATTTCAGATCATATGCAGGAACAGTAAAGGCTGACTTTGTCCCCATTAACACGTTTGATACAGTAGATGATATAACTGATGCTAGTATTATCATTGCAGTCGTAAAAGGAGGTGAATTTTCTGCCCTTAGAGGTCTTAGAACAGTTTCAATAGCAAAAAAGGACCCAGCAACTGCAGCATTAAAACCTGCAAAGACAAATCCAGGAAAAGCTTAAAAGAGATCAATATAAGACTCTGGATGACAAACGTGCAGGATGATATCACATGCAAGATTTTCAGTGGAAGTTATGATGAATACCTATTAATCCTAAATATTACTCTTCTCCTCCTACAAAATTAGCACACTTCCCTTGGAAATATCATGAGACTTATATTTATACCTGATGCAATTCCAGCAGCTGCACCAGCTGCCACAAGAGCTATTTTCCTCTCTCTGTTGTTTTCCATCATCAATGAGAAACCATAAGCACAGGATTTACCAATATCCACACTAGGGCCTTCAGGTCCCAGAGAACAACCTGTTCCTAAAGTTACAGTAGCCTGAATGGCCTTTACTGTGGGGAAGATTCCAGCTAGCAAATCAAAGCCCCGTCCTCCAGAAGAAGTGGATTCTCTTATCTGATTCAATATTTCTAGTAAACCATGCATCATTCCAACAACAACTCCTCCTGTGACTGGAATTAGCAGGATTCTGTGCCATGTATCAGAGAGTCTCTGTAAACGCAGCCAAGCAGCACCTTCGTTTGGAGTGCCAGCCCATGCCCATTCATGTATTACATGCACCTTAGGTCATGAGAAAGATGTGTTAGAAAACTGTAAAAAGAAGAGGATAGCTACGTTAGTGATGGGAAATGAAACCCTAGTTTGCTGCGGGGGATGAATGCAGCAACAGAGACGCACCCCCTTGTTGAAAGCAGCCACGAAGAGACCGGTGGCGAGGCCAAGGAGGCAGCCGATAAGTAGCAACGCCCACTCCGGTGGCGCACTATCCCCCAGGGTATCCCCACTGCGACCCAAATCAAGGTGATGCCGGTCGAGATCCTCTCCCGTTAAAGAACTCTCTCTGTTGCCGGATCTATCGTGCCGCTTGAAGCTATGCCGGCGATTGGGGAATCCACGATCCAGCCGCTTGAGCAGATCCCCAAACGCTGCCCGGGAACTTCCGCTGCCGCTCACCGTGAGCTGAGCTTCCACGTCGCCGCCCGCTCCCCCTCCATAGGATTCTCCTGGGGAGGCCCTGAGTAGGTGGCTCTGATCGCTGAACTCCCCCGTCGACATGCCAATCTCTTCGATCCGAAACTTCCTCAGGCGAAGAATCAAGAATGGAATTTCAAAACTGTCTGGATGTGTATGCCCTTCTTCACTTCGTCGCTGCGCCGTCGTCGCCCCGTCCGAAGAAAAGAGAGTACAACTCCGACCGTGGCAAAAGGAGGAGAGTTGGTTCTGTCGACACCGACAAACAAGACCCACTCCGCTCACTCCCCCACACCATTAGCCATTAATAAATGAAGTGGCAGTTGACAGGTACAAGCAACCAAACAGGCTCTGCTGGACTGGGCCCACAGTCCACGTGGCATATTCATCATTACTGCGCTGTCTAGTCGTCCTTCCCTCACATTGGAGTGGAACAATCGCTGCTTTTTACTGCACTGTTTATGCTGCTTTCCCCCATTTTTCTCCCGACTATAAAATGGAAAACGCCCAAATTTTAGGGTTCCAGTTTCCTGCGGTTCGTGGTCAACCGTCAATGGTCTGATCTTTCCCAGGAGGCTTCCTCGAAGGAGCCGAAGGTACTCCCCGGCTCTTCCAATTCTTCAATATGCACCCCTGGGATCCAGTTCCCTTTAGTTTCCTCGTACGCTCCGGTAGTTGTTGTACTTTGACAATTTTGTTCCCGTTCGATTTGAGCCTATGTTAATACGATCTTATTGTTTTCCATATTGAGTTTGAGGATCGCTCGTAATTCTTGTTTTGGATTTTGGTTGATCTTTCCAGATTTTGACAGGTTCGACTGTGCACTGGAATCAAAAGTAGCTATTCTTGATCTTGATCTGATTGGGATTGGTAGACCGGTTCAGTGATATTGTTGCATCCAGGGATGGATTCGGCAAGTCAATGCCCAAACCTTGATTCTACGGAAGAAAATGAACTGACCCCGGAAAGGGTTCTGCAAGTTTGTGATACAGCTACTGGTAATTTTTCAGGTTCTTGTAAGAACGAGAACCTTAAGCCTGATAGTGAGAGTGCTACGCCGGCTGCTGTTAAAGGGGATTCACCTGACTTGGGCGCAGGAAAGAATTCCAAAGCAGAGGAACCTGTTGGCTCGCCTCCTGTTGCTAATTCACCTGTTGTTTCAAGTACACCAACCACAAAAGGATACGGGTTAAAGAAATGGCGGCGGATAAGAAGAGACATACAGAAGGATTTGACTGCTATAGCAGATTCAAATAAGGATCTGAAGCGGCTTTCGCCTTCTCCTGCAAATCCTACTAAGCCCTTCCACGACAGTGAGGCTATGGCACGGCTGAGATATGAAGGCACGGCTGATGACCCAGCTGGTCTTGGGTCCAACATGAGTTCTAGAGTAGCAGATATGCCCACCTTCATTGCTGGTGCAGCTTCTGATAATAGCGAGGGTTGGAGTAGCAAGTCTTCTACTGCTGCCAGTGTTCCAAAATTCAGGTTTGAGCTAGCTTCAGGCTCGGGATATTCCACAGGAAAGATTAGGATCATAAATGCTAGTGGAAAGAATACTGGTGGTTTGGAAAAAGGCTCTCAACAGGAGAAGGTTCAACATGAGAGAAGTAAGAAGCAGAAAGGAGAAAGGATCAAAATTAAGAAAGAAACCTCTCACTCCAGTGGGGAGTCTGACACTAGGAGTTCAGAATTTGTGCTCAACGTTTCAGCAACGAGCAATGGTAAGAGGGATGATAATCATGATGGAGAATGTAGTGATGATGCAGAGGAGAGTAAGGTGCAGTTCAGTGAGGAAGGTCAAAATGGTTACAGCAAACAGAACTCGGGATTATTTGGTGACTGCTCACAAGATAATTCTACAGCAGGAATGCCTTGGAAGCCAAAAAGAGAAAAGCATGAGAACAATTGCCCTTCCATAGACCGTGATCCTCTAGTGGAATCTATCCTCTCTCTTCAGTCCGTGCAGGAGTCACTTGAAAGAGGTCAGTTAATTTTATCTCACAGTTTCATTTTTCATTAAATGGAATCATGACTCTGCCATTCTGACATTACTGTTGATCAGGATCATTGTGGGGCGCCTGCTTTCCTTACCCGACATTATTCTCAGTTTACAGCTTTGTTACACAACAATTTGAGTCTTCTTAGCTTTGAGATGCAAGTTCTGTCAATTTCCCTTTGCGAAAATAATTTTCTTGTAGATGCTTGGAAACCTATTAGTGATGGGATCTATGACAGATGGATCAAACTTACCTTTGATAAAATAGAGGCATAAGCTTGAATAGCCATTATGCTTTCTTTTGGTGTCCAAAATACAGACTTGGACACTTGAGTTGATAAATTGGTTGGAAATGAAAAAAAAAACCACTATGAGAGTATTTAGTAAGTGGATTCAAGCCCCACAAACCATAAAAGTAAAACTTTCCAGGAATTCTCCAACTTTCTTATTTGAAAGCAATCTATGTTCTAATAATCATCTGCTATTTTTGGGTCGTTTTTTTTCATGTTATAACTTAAAACTACCTTTTGAGAATAAGAAGATTTCCAGATGTTTATAGCTTCAATTCTTTTTCCCTTTTTAAGAGCTTGAAGTTGCATTTTTTTTATTTAAAAAGATAGGAAAATATGTCAGTCCAACCTCTCAGGTCCCTGCTATGATGGAATAGAATTTTCCATTGAAAAATAATTATGATCACTACATAATGCACATGCCAGTATAGTTTTTTGCCTACTAATCTTATATTGATACTTTTGGTCTATTTCTTGAAATTACTTTTGCAGAGTTAAAGAAATATTCTGACATTCCGAAGGAACCATTGCTCCCTCCTTTGGCAAATAGTATCAATCCATGTGATGTTCAGCTGGACTCCCAGCAGATTAGCCACATCCCTCAAAGCTACATGGAGGTACAGATCTTGACCATGACTGAGAAGATAAAGGATCTGGAAACCAAGCTGGAGGAGGTAAGAGCTTCCCTGCAAGAAAAGGAAGCTCATATTTCTGAACTCATAACCTCTCTTAGTCTCAGCAAGCTCCCAAAGGAAGAACCAGGAACTGGAGAGTTTGAGGCAGGGGAGGAGGTGGACGCCCACAGCACTGCAGACATTTCAGGTCGTGATGAGGTTCTGAGTTTCCAGAAGCAAACCCGCAAGGCTTCATTTTATCTCATCTTGCAGTTGGTGTTGCTCCTGACAGTCTGTTTGCTATTGGCCTCGAGGTTATTCCCCAAACCTGCTGTCCCTCTTCCAACTTGAAGTTAGAATCCACTGCATATCCCTTTTGTGCATCTCTTACTTTAGATAATCTGGGAACCTTGGGTTGGGCAAAGCTTGGATCTGTCTTTTGCCAGTTAGATCCTTCTAGCTTTCTCTCTCTGTATTTTATTTTCTGCTTGCCCAGGTAGGAAGAGACCGTAGGGAGATTGGTGGGTTTTTCTTGCTCAGAGCATCATTGCCCATGTAAATTAAGTCCTTTTGAACTTGTCACTGTTGTTGTTACAGACAAAAGTTCATCTCTTCCTCGTACTGCAATAAAGCTAAAGCTGTACTTGTGAGAATATGTGGTGAAATATACAAATTGTAGGCCTCATTTGTAGTTTCATCAAATGAGTAAAAATGTATACACCATCAGAAAACACAAATGATCTTGTCATTGGATAAGTCTAGCCATTTCTAGCTAGGAAGTCATTTTGTGGTACTAGGATCTGCAATGTTCTTTTGGGCTTGGGACTCAAAAGCCTAATGGGCCATGGCATTGATGCCCTCAGTTAGGGCTCCATAGTCAATCAATTAACCCTATACATGAGGTTGCGTTGGGAAAGAAGCTGTGAGCCAGGGAGAACTCAAACAGCCATAGCTAAATAAAGACATGCACTTAAGTGCTCCAACATGTATGCATTAAACTGTGTAAATGCACGCAACTGTATGTATACCATGGCGAAACTGTTCATTCTAGAGAAGCAAAGCAAAGCAATCAGTGGTTGACGATTATGGCAGAAACAAGAAGCTTATTGCTGCAAGTGTTAGAGTTAGCCTGATAAATGAACCTACCAAGAAACCATAGACAACCACCGGACAAACAGCAAATGCATAAAAGATGTCATAAACATAGAATCTTCAAGGTTGAAGAGAGAGTATATGGGTCATAGAATAGAGCAAGCTTCCTAGATCTCCTCTAACTACTAGATAAATTGACTAGCCTACCGTACTGAACAGAAAGAGATCACTGGTATTATAGCAAGGGTAAATGGATAGAAACTGGAATGATGGTCATTAAGATAGGGTACTAATCATCAGGGCTCTCTTACCGTGGTGGCCGGAGCAAGCCTAGCTGCTATGCCGTTTTTTTCTCTAATTCCCCTTCTTCCTGGTCAATCTCCGGTGCCGGGTCGTTGAGGTCGAAGTTCAGCACATGGCGCGGCCGAGACGCGGTTTGGCTGGTATTGTTACATCTCTTGTATTCCTCCTTCACCTGGCTAGATGGGCTGGCAGCAGCAGCAGCAGCTGCTGGTTCTTGCAGTGCCCAATCAGCAGTTGCAGATCCTAGGGTTTTTCCGGGGCTTGAGCTTGAGATGGTCTTCTTGGTCTTGTTGTGGCTTGACAAGTGACCACCGTACGCATGGTGGCTTGTGAAAACTCTGTTGCAGGGTCCACAGGTATACACTTTCGTCCCTACCCTACTGTACGTACTGTCGCTGCCATCCTCATCGTCTCCACCTCCATCTCCTCTATCTTCATGGCGGCCCAGAAGCTTCCTCTTCTTCTCCTTCCCATCCACTTCATCGAGCTGTAATGAATTTCGATTATTATGGACCTCTACGTTTTTCGGAGGCTGGTTTCGAGCCTCAATAAGGGAAGAGATCGGGCCTGGTGATGGTTGGGCTCCACGGCCAAGCATCATCAGGACGGTGGCGAATTCAGCCATCTCCTCGTCTTTCTCATCATCATCTTCTTCCTTTTCTTCTTCTTCTTCTTCATCCCCATCCTCCTCCAAGACCATGTCTTCTTCAGTACTATCGCTCCAGGCAGTCACCGGCTCGTCATCCACGCGATCGTTGTAATTCAGCTCAGATGAGTCTCCACTGTCCATCGCCAAGCTCCATCTAGTGCTAGGGCTAGGACTCAGACTAGGGTTGGCGCCATTGTAGTGCTCGGGAGGTCGAAGCCCCTTCCACAGCCGACCCTTGTGCACTTTCAGGTGGCCTGACATGGCCTTCTCGGAACGAAACTCCGATTTACAAACTGGACAAGTGGTGATAGGCTCCCTCTCCACCTTCCCCTTGAGCTTGCAACTACCGCTACTACCACCGGCCGTACTAAGCCTCGATCGCTTCTTCTTAAAACCATTCTTCCTCCTGCAGCCTCTCTTGTCCTGTGAATGGACCCTCTTGTGCCCTCCCAACGCCTTCCCCGAGCTGAAAACCTTGGAACAAAACTCGCAGGCGAATCTCACTGCCGACGACGATCGGATGATCACTTCCCGATCATCATCAGCTCCTCTTCCCAGTCCTCCCCCTCTCCCATCAACCGCCCCATTACCTGGCTCCCGCAGTCCCGATTTCCCCAAGTCTTGAACTTTGACGGGCACCGTCAAGATGGGATCTTGATTCTCTTCTTCTCCCTTTTCCATCGAAAGAAGCTCAAAAGACAAAGAGCCGAGCTCGATACGTGGGTTATTGAGAAAAGCGGTAGCTCGCAGGCCGATTAGCGCAAGGGAGCTGGGGAAGAAGAAGATCAGAAGCAGGAACACCTCTTCGAAGAAGGAGCTGGATTCAGCACTGCAAGGAAAGGAAGGAGGAGGATAATGGAAAGGTGAGAGCTTTCAATTAACAGAAAGATGCATACATATCCATCTTTCCATACGAGAAATTATACATATTTTGAGCTTCAAAAAAATGGCAGAAAATTAATCGGGTCGATGCCCTCTTAACCAACCCGACCCATATTTCTGTAGACCAAAGCCGATGACACCATTAGGGCTCATTAAGTATGCAATTAACCCTGTGATCACATATAAGAAACGTATCATTAATCCCAACAATGGAGAAATCTTAATAATTAATAAGCTTAATCCATGTTCATCCAAGATCCCTTTTTTTGCCTTTAGGTTTAGCAACTAATATTTATGGAAATTAATATTTTTTTTATTAATGTATGCAAGAAAGTAAGATTTAATTATGGCCAAATTGAGTGCTACCTACAAGGCAGATTTGTGGGTCCAATTTGACTATTATACCTTAAAATATATAATTTCTATAAAAATTGGCAAACTTCTAATTTGAATTATATGGTAAATCCATCAAAGAGTTTGATCCAACCAAAAGCCATGGATTAAGCATGATGATCTTTGGCTGATATTATGCAATATTTCATTTATATAATTACTCTCATTTTTATTATAAATTATTATATAAATATTTGTATTCAATTATATTGATTATTTACCTACAAAAATTAATATATACGATTTATAATCTCTTTAAATACGTAAAAATATAAAAAGATAATTTGATAAAAAAATAAAAAATATGATAAATATATAAAATTAAAATTTGGTGATTTTTTTAATTTTAGATACTAAATTAAGTTTTGAGATGATAACATAATAATTATTTTAAATAATTAATAAAAAAATTAATATGCTTTTTAAATATGTTTAAGCTTAATTATCTAATTAATCATGCCTAATATAGTAAAATGGCATAAATTCTATGTACATAAAAATAAATCCGAAAAAAAAAAGAAATATACGAATTAATTCATTTTTATACGAAATAAAAACTGAATAGCTATTTTAGGTTAAAAATATAAATAGTGTAAATTAAATTTATTTATCTCTAAAATGATAGGTCGGTGATCATGCACGTGGCAGTAAGACGTGAAGCCACGTCATTCTCAGCCCCTCCAGTTTCTTGCCTTCTTACGGACGCTTCAACAGTTTAAACAGTTTTGCGTGCTCGCCCACCGGCCACCTCACTCGTGCGCGTCGATAGGAATGATCTCGGCGTCAAATTCAGGGTAATCGGCGCCCTGAGGTGAAACGGCGGAAGATGGCGACTATCCTGCGGAGGATAATAGAGCTGGCGGCGAATCGCCCGAGCTCGGGTGCCGGGAGGACGTGGCAAATTTCGGCGAGGTCGTCGCTCGGATCGTTCGATGAGATACCCGAGGATGTGTTGCTGCAGATACTGAGTTTGCTGGAACCGAAGGACGCTATCAAGATGAGCCTTGTTTGCAAGTCCTGGAGATCCCTCGTTTCCGATGATCGCCTTTGGATTTTCTTCCTCCAACATCAGCCGGAGCCCTGGGAAGCGATTTTCTTCGCGGAGACTAATCTTCGAATGGGACATCCAATTCAGTACGTTTTCGGTCCTTAAGAGTTTTGACTGCTTCGGATTGGCCACTGAGGTTCGATGACAAACTTGTCCGATGTAGCCACTCGCGCATGTCATCCTTGGCAGAAATTAGTAAATCAGGACGAACATGTGGAGAAAAAGGATTTATTTTTTTTCCATAATTATGTTCTGGTGACAGGAGATTTTCATTATTTTACCATAATTATAAGTAGACAGACCATTTTCTTAGTAAATCAACTCTAGCGTGACTTTATCTACTGGGTATCTGGGCTACATTTTCATTCAATGACGATATGATTGACAGGACATTCTCACATGAGATGCATGGGCTGTCTTTCATGAGCATTTTCAGCAAGCGGGCTCAAGTTCCTGGCTCTGTTATTATTGACGGTATGTATGTATGTTCTCTTGACCTTATTTATGCTGGTGAGGACGATCATGCTAATGAATTATAAATCAATGCTACTTATCCGTGTATGGAGGATCACATTTTTCTGTTTATGTGGATATAGCAAATGAGCTGTATTGTCCCCAGAACATTCAACTTAATGTCTTGTTCTTTCCATTGGGCCTTTTCATTTCATGACTTAACTGTTCTTGGAGTAATATTTAAAGTTATACCTTGTTATATGCTCTTGATCAGGTGGTTCTGGATATTGTAAATTTGGTTGGAGCAAGTATGATCGTCCATCTGGACGATCAGCAACCTTTGTGGTATTGCAATTTCATTTCTACTTTGTTTTTGGATTTGGCTTCACCTTGTGGTAGATGATATCTTACCTCTAACTCTAGTTTCTGGGAAGACATATTTGTGCTGACTAATCTGCTCCACAGGAATTCGGTAACATTGAGTCCCCAATGCATTCTAGACTGCGACACTTTTTTTTCACTATATACAGCAGGTGCTTGTTTAAGTATCTCCATTTAAATTTGCAGCTTCATACTGATTTTCAGAAAAAAAGTTCTCTTGATGCGTCTTTATTATGGTTCTTGCTATACTTAAGTGTATCTGGCATTGCTGGCAGGATGCAGGTTAAACCACATTCACATCCGATTGTGGTGTCGATTCCTCTTATCCATTATGATGGTAAAATGCCCATTGACAGTGCATTCCAATTTGATACCTACATGACTATTTATATCTACTAGAATGTTTTTAAAATGGAGGCTTAGCCTTTGGCTGATGCGAGTACATAGATTGGAATGATCAAAGCATTTTGGGTCTACAGAAATGTTTCATATTTTATATGTTTGCTGTTGAAGGTGTATTCTTATCCTATAATCATTGACCTTAAATGGGAGACATCAAGAATAACTCTGCATATTCTTTCCATTAAGAGTTAAGCTCTGACTAATTTTCTCCTTTTACTGTATCTAGATACAGAATCAGCTAAAGCATCACGACGACAGCTTAAAGAGGCTATCTACTCAACCCTGTTTGATATGAATGTTCCTGCAGTTTGTGCTATTGACCAGGTTTCAGTTGATATTTCTGATTCTTTGAATACCAAATAACATGGAGATAAAAAAAGCCAGAGAAACATGAGTGATCATTCAAGAATGGAACTCTATGCCAGAATTTGTATTGGAAACCAGTTTCACTGATGATCAGTTTTATTAAGATTTATATGCTCAATGAACACATCTTCTGTTCATCGTGTCTTTGTTTTTAGCTCTTATAAGTGCAACAAAAATGTTCTCCCCACCTGATGGCTAAGAATGTGTACAAATAGATGGAAGTCAATCATGTAAGTTTAAAAAAAATTTTAAGTTTGTCAGAGTGACATGTTATATGAGTTTTCATGAGAACTTGGGATAGTGACCACAGTAAGCTTTTTAAGTATTTGTGGAGTTTACCAGTTCAAATATTTTTATGGGCTTATTGCACTAGGTCATTGTCTAATCTTGTTTCTTGATGCAAAGAATAGTTTGGAATCAGCAACATTTTTCGTGCATAAATTCCAAGGCTTCTTTTTCTCCCTAAGGTAGCTTCATATAGGCCTATCAAGTTCATGGTTATTTAGGCATCTTTTGTGTGGGTGGACTACATTAAAATGCAGGCAACATTGGCATTGTATTCTGCGAGAAGAACTTCAGGAATTTCTATAAATATTGGTTTCCATGTGACTTCGGTTGTCCCAAGTAAGTGGTTGATCTCATATTCCCAGTAGGATTGTTGCTTTTACATCATCAAAGATATCATTGCATTTTTTTCCGAATTGTGCATCTAGGATGTGCATCTTTCACAAGGGCGCATTCTGATGATACTTGTTAATTGTAAACGGGCCTTGTTTTCAGTTCTAAATGGGAAAGTAATGCGCAAGGTGGGTGTTGAAGTTACCGGAATTGGAGCTTTAAAGCTTACAAGCTTTCTGAAGGAGCTGTTGATGCAAAATAATATAAGTTTTGGATCCCTGTATACAGTCCGCACATTGAAGGAGGTACGCAGCCTTCATCTCTAATAATTATTGCCTGCATTCTTTCGTGTTTTTCTGTTCCTTAGGGACCACTTTGGACAAAAATCTCATAAATAAATCGGAAGTTGAGGCTTTGTTGACGTCCTATCCTAGTTGAAGTACTGTATTGGTTTTCTGGAAAACTTTGTAGCTTCTTAATCGAGATAGCTACAAATAGAGTTTGATACCAGTGCCCATCTTGTTTTCTTGTCCAAAATGGTTTGAGACAGAAGCTCTGTTATGTTGCTTCTGACTACAATGCTGAGCTTTGTAAGAATACTGAAGCATCCTGTGAAGTTGCTGGAGAAGGATGGTTTACTCTTTCAAAGGAACGCTTCCAAACAGGAGAGATCTTATTTCAGCCTCGCATTGCTGGAGTGTAAGGCTATCACCTTGTAAAGATCAATTCATTTCATAGTAATAGCTGTTCAAGAATATCTTCATTAGCTAAAAGAAATTGAACATAAAAAGGGAAAATAGCTTGTTGATTGAAATTTATACTGCAGTATGATTTTAATGGTACTCATCTATCCTATGTATGGAAAACACCATGGTACATGATCAAAGGTCAGGCTGTTCAAGTGGATCCTAGTGATCATTCACGAATCACATCCATCCTCTGTAATCATATTTGAGGACTGTAATTTTTGCTTCTGGCCACAGGCGTACTATGGGTCTGCACCAAGCGGTGGCTCTCTGCATGGATCACTGTCATGACTCTGAGCTAAGCACCGGTGATTCTTGGTTCAAGACAGTGGTCTTGTCTGGGGGATCAGCTTGTTTACCTGGTTTAGCAGGTGAACCTCCATCTTCTTACTTCATTTAATGAATATCTTTTCCTGTTAAGACATCTAGATCTTCTTCCAATACTTGAATGAATCCGAATATTGGCTGATAGTAAACATTACCTGTGGATTCAACACTTTCAGAAAGGTTAGAGAAGGAATTGCAAGAGCTCCTTCCTCTTTCCATAGCCAATGGAGTCAGAGTTATTCATCCTCCATATGGCACGGACACTGCATGGTTCGGAGCAAAGTTAATCAGCAATGTGAGTTTCCCCGTTTTTATTCATTCCAGTCTCAGTGTCTAGCATCCAATACTACATTTTGCAGTAAATTTCTTTCTTTTTTCTCCCCGTCTGCCTTCAACACAGTTGAGCACCTTTCCCACACATTGGTGTGTGAAAAAGAAACAGTTCCGACCTAAATCAAGATTCAACCTTATCTGGTAGATAGTCTCTTTGCGGCCATCAAGGAATGCCTGCACCGCAAGCAAATAATTTGTCATGTAAGTCATATAGCAATAAATATCATAGCCTGGGTGTTCATTCTACTTTGACCTGATGCTTCCACAATCGATGCAAGTATTTATTTTGAGCGTTCTTTTGTCTGAATGCAAAACTTGTACATTCTAGTATCCTCAACATATTACAATCAATATGTCCTCATGCATTCGAGTTTATCCATGTCTGACTCTGTGCTGATTTTAGCTTATAGATAGTATTTTCCAGTTTTCATGCCATGTTTTTTTGAAATCCACCGAAATGGGATCTTTCAGCAAGTACCAGTCATCATACGATTTATTTCTTCAGCAGAAGTACATTCCGTCAGAGGGGATGCTAGGCGCTTGATTTCTGTATACACGTCTTCCTTCATTAACATTAACATAGCTAGAAAGTCATGGGCGACATGGAGGGAGCATAGGAAACCCAGGAGCCTCTGCTGGTTCATCGAGGAAGTTGATGGGCAGGCCAACTTGTTGAACGCCTTGGAGCAGACATCAGCCAGGAAGCTGGGTCCCTTGTAGCAGACTCCAAGATGTCCTTCATGCAGGGCCTCTGTTTGCAGCTATTTAGTCAGTTCTGTTTCAGATGTTTATGGGTACTTCAGTACTTATTACCACAAGATCAAAGGTGGGAGAAGAGGAATGTTACAATTACAGAGATTGCAAGTACATTGAGCATGATTCTATGATGAGCAGCACAGCCACACTGCCATGTAATAGTAAACTTGCTGTAAATGGTGTGGGAAATAACAATGGAAGGAAAGAAATAAGTTACCCTTCACAGCCTGAAGAAGATGTCTGCCTTTAGGATCAATCTTACACTCGACTCCATCGTTCCAGGCAGGGAGTGTTGTGTATAGGCCATACATAAGAAAGGGGCAGATTTTCCCTTCATTTTTCTTTCACGAAAAGGAAAGAAGAAAAAGATGGTTCTAGTGACTTTACAAATGCCTCAAGCGATGCATAATTTCATTTCATGGGGTAAAGGAAAACCCATAACTGTTATGGGTTCCCATGATTTCCGTCCATAACAAGTGGAACATTGAAGAGTTAGTTGAAAAGGTTGGTCAAAAAGGTAAGTAAAGGTCCGCCGGGCTGCCGTTTTTCATCCTTGAGTGAACCTCAAGCGTTCAAGCATAACCATCGCCTCTGGTGAACGGGGCAACTAGTCAGTATTTACATTCTATTGAAATAGATGAATCGATTATGACTTTGGCTCAGTGAACTGCTCTTACCCGGCATTTTGCCTGATGAGCCCATTTCTCTATATGCTCGGCAATCTCAAGTTGCTTCATTGCTGCAGCGTGAAGTACCTGCAGCAACACGTGAAAATAGAACACACTAAATAAGAAAACCATGAAACTGCAACTCAAAGTAAGTCATCAATGATTGGCTCGGGCTTACACTCTTTGTTTTCTCCAAGTCACGCTCCACTGACTTTATTCTGTCCATAGATTCCAAAAGCATCTTCTCCTTCTCCGGAGGGATCTCCGCGGGCTTGCTGCTGACTTCCTCTAATATCTTCTCCAGCTTCTGAAGGCGCTCCATCCATGGAAGAACGTGACCCTCATTGATCATTTCTGTGGGTGCTGGTGGACTATCGACGACTGCAGCAGCCTCGATCAAATTTGTTGGATGAATATTGTTGGGTCTTCTCAAGAATGGAGGATACACACAGCGGAATAGCAAAGCCAGCCTTACGACAAGGGACAATAATGTTTTTGCCATATACTGGAAGCTCCTCATTTCGAGATTGCGCTTCATTGTAGCCCCTACACAGAGGAAGTTGTTAACTAAATTTCAAATATATGATGCCGTTTGAGAAAAATAATAGCTTGATTCCTTCCCTAGATGGGTCAAGCCAATGAAAGAAGCAATTTCCAACAGAAACCAATCTCACCTTCTAAAATTCCTTCACCAGGTGAATTGCAATTATCCCTGAACTTAAGCAGGAGATCTTCATGATCGCCCTGGTCGGTGGTAGAGGCTTCATTTGAATTAAATGTAGCTAAGCAGCTATAGTAAGCATCCGAATCTGACCCTCTTACCTGCATTCGTTATACCTTAGTTAAGTAGATGGACTTTCATCTGAAGTGCACGTGCATCGAATATCCTTGCTAAAAATCACTAAAGAATCCCAGCTAAATAGCTTCCTCACTTCTTCATGAACCGGTGTGAGAGGTGGGAAACTGAAGCCTCTTTGTCCAGGTGGAGAACTACAATCATCAACATCTGAACCCGATTCAGCAGCTGATGTATCGCTAGCCCTTTCCTGTTAAATAACCGAAACAAAATAATTTAATGTTCGCTCTTTTGTTCCGCATAACCAAAGTGGTAAAACAGCCACACTTGCCTTACGCGGCTGTATTTGACTAAAGTAGTTGACCTTCATTTGCTCATTGCCTATTCTTGTAATTTGTCCAGTGAATGTTGCTTCCCCGTTGTGTACAAGCTGCATGAAAAGCATAAATATCAGCTTTCTTAGGCTCTTTGAGGCATATAATCAACCAAAGAATACATTAACCTTCATTATATCAGGATCTGCCCAAGGCCCCCTGCTAGATCTGAGACATCCTCCTTCAACAGAGCAAGTACAGGAACCGCCTAGAAAGTCTGGCAATTGGCTGACAGGAGTTAAAAGGAAAATGTTAAAAGCTGTAAGTAGATGATTTCACAGTAGAAATCGTAAAATAACGAAATCACTTCTAATGGAACTATATCAAAACCTTGGATGAATAACTTCTTGAAGTCGAGTCAGAGATTTAGGTTCCAAAACCTGCAAAGTCGAGATATCGAAGGTAAGTGGAAAGCGGGAAAGATGCACAATTGTTATACAGGCCACACATGCATTTTATTTTACATGTATCTTGGAAATGGTCTTTGCATCTAGAAACTTCTGAGCAGCAGGCCAAAGCATCTTCTTGAAGCCCGGACCAGCATTAACAACATACATCTGATTAAGTGTCTGCATAATATAATCAGAGCTATTAGAGAACATGTTATGCTAAAGGAGTTAAATTTTGCAAGTGTCAAATACCTCAGGGTAGTAACTATTGTCTATTTTTGATATGGCAGATAGGAGACTTGCAGCAGCCCTGGAGAAATTTTTCATGCCCTGTATTAATGATTTTCAATGAATTATCATATGAAAAACTTTGTGAAAAGTTCTACTGAGACAACTCGTTTTCATGAAAGCATTATCAGATAAAAGCATACCAAGCCCTGAACATCAAGTATAGTAGTCGTGGAACAAATCTGCTTCTTTGCTGCAATTGAACATGCTGGGAATTTCTCCTGAAGGGCCCTCTCAAATTCTTGTACGTGGTACTTCAAGTAGCGGTCAATGCTAGTTATGCGCATAAGCTTACCAGGGTGAGCCTTCCCAAGCCTCTCAATATATACCGGTCTGCCCTCGTTGTCAACTCCATGGTATCCCTGGGGGTAATACTGCAATACTTCTTCCAACTCTTCAAACTCGAAATCCTGTTTTTGATATCACTCTTATCAATGTTGAAACAACTATAGGAAACGTGATATAATGCAGTAATATAACAAATCAACAGAGCCAGTAAACTTCAAGAATCATTTTTTGAGAAAACCTGCAAGATAACTTAAAGCATCTACTCAGCAATTACTCTGACATCAACTCAAATTAATTGTTATGTAGCACATTTTGAATACTAATGACTGATTATAGAAAGTATTTTATACACTTAACATTAACAGAAGATGCTTTAAACATAAATAAATAAATATTCTGCAAATTTCTCTGTGGGCATATATGTTTACCTCCAAAATGGTATCTGTTCCATACTCTTTTCTCCACGCAAGCATTTCTTCCCACATTTGGATGGTTCTGTCAATGCTAAAATCCCTGCTTTTCAAAAATCTGCAAAAGGCCGAAAAAAGATTTGAGAGAGCATTTTCATGAAGTGCAGAAGAATGCAACCTGGAACAAAGCAACTTATTAACTTCCCACATCAAAAAAATTATCTGCTCTAGTAATGGAATTGATAACCAACCTCAGGAGCGTGTGATAATCATCATGCCTGGCTGGCAGCAAATCTCGATCAAGGAGTCTTTGATGAAGTTCAATGACCACACCTTCCTCTTTTTCATCGCGTATATCTTCTATAGGAACAGCAGGAACTCTATAATCAATTTTTCGTTTTCCTCTTTTCCTAATAGAATGGGTAAACTTGTTTGAAGCATTCAAAGCCTTCTTTTTCAGGCTTCCAATTTTAGATTTCTGTCTGTCATCATCATAGTTATCAAAATATGATCCGCTTTCTCTGATTTCATCACAAAGGCCCACTCCATCCAGTCCTTCTGCTTGGCAAATAAATGCGACTGATTAACCAAATCGGATATCCAAAGAGATTGAACACCTCTGTACATATGGTGAAACAATAAAATTTCTCAACCAAATGGCGTGCTATGGCTACTACTCTAATGAAAAACTGAGAATTTATTACCTGACATTTCAATTGAAAATGAAGCAGCCTGGCATTGGCCTTACTCTTCAGAGAAAGAAAACAAGCCCATCAGACCTCAGCATGTGTACATTCTACTGGATCTGTCAAAACAAGAGGCCATTGATTAGCGCAACTTCAGGCTGAACCCTAGGCGACTGAACGAATCATTCAACAGAGCCGAAAATAATTTATTGTTCGCATAAGAAACAAAAACAGTGGAGTAATCACCCTTGGCCTTGATTGAATAAACACACCCAGTTTGAAAAAGGGAAATGGGCATGTCAATGAATGAAAGAAAAGATCACTACGAAGTCAGAACAGCATTACATCCGACGGAAAGAAGAAGAGGGAGTATATCATCTTGAACAGCAATCAATTTATTGTCTCTTATTGCTTAATTATGCAGCTTAGTATATCCCTGCTGTACTTCAGTTAGCCGATCCAGATTTAAGTCGGAGAAGCGAAAAGAGATTCTTCCTGAGACATCCAGACCACAACCACCTTCTTCAGTAGATTATTCACCTTGAAAACCCATATAAACTTCAAGACCGAATAGAGATAGTCCTTTAAGGTCGATACTAATCAGCTTCACTAGGAATCTGTAAAACTTTTAGGATGAAACACCGAAGAACAGCTGAAAATTGGAAAAGGAAATCAAGAAATAGAACCGCAGCACGTCAACAAATCACAGGCCGACAACTCGTAAAGCCGAGTGTACATCAAATCTCAGCAATGCCGACGAGAACAAAATCGATCTCACCATTTCCGCTATGCCAAAGAGCGTGAAACCCCAAGGGATAAACAAAACCACAGGCCACGGAATAACCAATCAATGACGGAGCTAGCGCAAACCTTTCGGAGCGATAAGACTCTGTCGGCAGCAGTTGAAGCCAAGATCCGCGATCCGAGGATCGGGAGGCGATTCCGCCAGAAGTCTTCGGACAGAGGACGGAATGTCGATATCCTCCCCGCAGTTTTCCCCGGAAAATGAATTCCTCAAGACGAAGTTCTCGTAAACAATGGCTGAAAGAGAAAGAAGATCTGATTCGCTTTCCCTATTTTACGTTCTCTCTCTCTAGAAAGGAAAATGAAAAACGGAGAACGTCTGGAAGCTTTGCTCCGCCTATTTGTTGAATACCGCGCTGACGTGTCAACCGCTCACTTCCCAATTCACCGTTTACGATGACAAATAACGGCAATTACTTTAATTACCACTAAACTAATTACTTTGGTAATCACGGGGGAGTGGTGGGGACCACCTGTGTGCACCACCGACCGACGGCCCACCACCTCGCTGCTTCCCTGGAGGAATCTCCACTCTCCAGCTCCTGCCTGCCACCTGCACGGACAGACCTAGAAGAAAAAAGGCACCACGCACATGCATCACAATGAGCCAGACGGCACCCTTAAGCCTGACAAATCGACCGGCGCCGGAAAAAACAGCTAGAAGGGAGCTCATGCTCATCTCTCTCCCTCCACGTGCTCCCTGCATCCCATTTGAAAAATCTGCATGCCATATCACTGCATATGTCTGATAGACAGGACATATATACGCGTAAAAGTCGCTGTCGCTGGAAACGAGGTGAATCATCAGTCCATGACACAGGTATAGATGTGTCTGGTAGCATTAATGTTGCATGTTTTTTTGTTGAACAGTTGGGCACAGTTAGTTGGTCCTTCTCTTCACCTCTCCCCTTGTATCTTTCCCTGCTGCATTTATTGTGTAGTACTTTTGGCTGGTTCAGTCAGTCGGTCAGTCATTAGCTTTCTCTTTAGAGAGAGAGAGATCGGAATGTAGCCGGAGACATTCCTCACTTCCCAGAAAGCGATAAGATGGCATGACTGTCTTCTCTCTCCCGTGAAACCTTCTTCTCAAACGAAGCTCCCCACTGCCTGCTACTAACTCTGCTGCCCCTCCCCTCATAGATCTCAACTTTTTCACCTGCAACTATCTATCCTATTCTCTCACCCTCTCTTTCTCTCTCTCTCTCTAGCCCTGTAAACAAACAAAAAAAGTCACTTCTCTTCCTGTTAACGACCATGAAAAATTCAAAGTCACACCCGTGATTCTATTCTCTGCCACTGGCTTTTCGGGTTCAACCCACCAGTCATAATATAAAAAAGTCTGCATTTTTTTCAGACGAAGAAGAAGATAATCCATCTGATTAAAGGCAAAAAAAGATTCACATTGCATACTCCAATACTTGCTGGAAGATCCATTTCATGGCTTTCTTACTACCCTTTTTTTTTTCTGGACTGCAAATGTTCTCCTTCCAAGGGACATGAGTGGCAGCATTTGTCACTATTAATTCCAGTCAAATTTGACTTTGCTCTTCTTCTTCTTTCTTCTCCATTTTTCAAGTGTCTGTCAGTTCAGTCCTCCATGTGAAAATATGCAGTAACTGTTATATTCCCATCACCAGGCATCAGTAATTATTCATAGTTAGATTCTCCCCCCTTATATATATATATATATAAGCATGCATGTCTGTCTGTATGCACTGTCCAGGAATTAATTTAATGTCCCCAAACTTTATAGTTTGGTTTCAAGATTCCTCTGTGTGTACGAAAAACATAATCTTGGGGTTCTAAATTTATATTTACTAAAAAGGGAATTTTTTTACCTAATATTTTAATAAAATAATAAGTTGAACGAGTGGTCAAAGGCTTGGGAAGGCGGAAGTGGACGCGCGCTTTACGGAAAAGGCACTAAAAAAATGCATCGCACGCGCCGGCACCGGCTATGGCATCGGAGACTATTGTAGGAACACAGCTGTCTTTGACGACAGACACAGACAGCGCCCATTCACAAGATTGTCTGTCTCCCTGTCCCCATATTTTTTGTCCACTTGCTCAAGGGCTCCTTTTTGTTTCGAACTTACTTCCTCTCTCTCTTGTCATGTAAAATGGCCAAAGGGGAAAAGGGACGTCTCAGAAAGTTACTACCATTCTGCCTGCTGCTTACCTTCTTCCTCCATCTCCACACATGTACTTCAATGGTCCATGCCATGTGCAGCCTTATATATCTGTGCTCTTCTGCTCAATATCTCATTGAATTCGGAAGTTGAACCCTACTCCTTTTTAGGGTCTCTCATTCAGATATTACTGTATAATTAATTAAATTTTTAGGGGGGAGAGAGAGAGTGTCTGTCACAGACAAGACAGCACAGACGAGGAGGGAGGAGGAAGACGATGAGTTATGGGCCTTCAGAAGGGCCCTAAATCTGAAACAACACTGGAAGTCAATGGCCTTCTGCAAGAAGAAGCAAAAAGCTTCTTCCTTTTTTATTCGCTCTATCTAATATAGACTGCAAAGGACCAGCTTGGAGGCAGGGGAGATGATGCCTGCGAAACAGAGGAGACCGATGGTGACCATATTCTGTGAGCACCAAGTGAGCGGCTTCCACTTGATCTCGACGCTCGAGCTCTTCATCATCCTCTTGGCAATGACCGGCTCCTTGGACAGGTCGAAGCTCGACCCTTTCATCCTCAGCTCCTGAATGCACCGGCTCAGGGCCCGGTTGTCCCCCTTCTCCCTATGCAGCTGCCTCTCGACCGACAGGACGGTGGGGATCCACCAGTCCCTGCAGTTGAGGACGCGGCCCAGAATATCGACCGACGATACGAACAGGAGAGTGAGGAAGAGGAAGTGGAAGACGAAGAAGGAGCAGCAGAGCTCAAAGATCTCGCGCTTGATGGATTCCATGCGGGTCTCCCTCAGCGTGGCCCTGCGGGCGAAGAGACTCTCCTCTCTCTGCCACAGCTCGAGGAGGAGCAGGTGGCCAGGGCTTTCCGAGATCTCCATCAGCGGGTGGTGCTGAGATATACGTTCAGAGGAGGATCCAAGTTCCACGGGATCCGTAACGTTTACGCTTCGATCTCAACGGTCGAATTTCCAGCACCCGCTTTTTTTTTGTTCATCAACATTTGTTAACGGCTAGTTTTGGTTGGGCCTAACCCATTAATGGGCCCGCACACGGAGACCTTTTCTGTAGGCCCAAACAAGATTTTCAGTTTTAGCGACTGCAACGGTCGACAACGATCTTGTCGTCTTCTCCGTGACATGCTCAAAATGAGTCCATGCCAAACCTGAATATAGAAACAAAGATCTTGCAGTGGAACAGATGCTGCAATCATGGTTCAAGTTAAACTAATTCTCTGCCAGAAATAATGTATAAACAGCAACAGATCTGCTCAGGTGACTACTGCCCAGCTTCGATAAACAGTGGTTAGTGGAAGCATTCGCCCATCTTGGTTCATTTATGAAGGCACTGAAACAGTACCAAATTGACTTTGCTCGGAGCTAAGCTTGGCGCTGATGAGCTCCTCCAGCGATCCGATAGTCCCCAAGACCGTAATGACTATTCCGAGGATGCTAAAAGCCCTCAAAAGTATCCACTGCCTACTCCAAGCTCGGATCCTCATCTGCACCAAGTACATCTCTGCCGGAAAGTATGCTACCAGGGGCCAGAAAAACACGGACCCCGACACTCCAAGGACCGAGTTGAAGTAGGGGAAGAAGATAGATATGCCAGTGACTGATGCAACGTAGGCAGTCCGGAAAGAGAGCCTGAAGAAGTTTGTCCCGAGAGTGGATAGCAATGGAAACTTGAAAGAATGGGAGTTGTCAAGCATCCAGCTGTTGGGGAATTTCTCAGCAAACCACCTCTCTGCTGTTCCAAATGCGGCTTGGGTATAGACCTGATGAGCAAGAAGAAAGCAAAAGCAAGCATTATTGGTGAAAGATCAGAAGGTCCCATCCATGGCAATGGAACTTTAAAGAGTGGAAGAAGTACCTGATATCCTCCAACCAAGTGGAGAACGACGCAGGCGTTAGCAAAGCCGACCAACCAATAGGGCTCGTAGAAGCCGAACCCAGTAAGGAGGTTCCCAGGCGTATCATCACCGAAGGCTGCATATCCCATGCACCCACAGGACAAGTAGAAGAAGGTGGCAATAGAGATTGCAGCCCTTGTGGCAGCCTTCATAGTCTTGTTTTCTGGGGGAGGTGACTTCAAAGTGTCCTTCATCCAATAAATTTCAATTCAATAGCCAATAAATCAGACCCCAAACATCTCTTTCATCACTTGAAATTTAAGCTAGATGAAAAGGGAGAATCTATATAGCTTCAAGTAGCAAATATAAGCTTATCATCATGCATAGGCTAGGGAGGTTGAACCTCTATCTCAAGAAAAACAAGTGGGAAGGGATATGAATAAGCAATGTCCCCAAGTGCTGTGAATGCTGCCATCAATTTTGAAGAAAGATCAGAGCCCGGGACTCCTGTCATGCTGCCCTTAATGGTTCCATTTTCTGCATTCAACCACAGTTCAGATGCCATTGAAACTTCTCCACAAATTGCACACAATGAAGCTGAGCTACAAACCAATAACTTTAGCCAATCCTAGTCCGAGACCGATGAATGAGTAGGAGAAGGACATGACAGTAGCTGAAATTGAGAGCCATCTCATGCTATGGAAATTGGGGGTCTGAGAGACCAGTATCTGAACAAGGCCAAACAGAAGCATGTATAAACTATCCTCATATTCACACAGAGCTTGGTGGCCTTCAAAATGGTAACATATTGCTTTTAGTATCGCCCTGCAATTTTGTTTATAGAGAAACAAAAGGGATCATTCTTCCAAGACCTGCCTTAGCCATAACCATAACCATAACCATGAGAATTGGATCATACATTACCTTACACTCGAGGCAGCAGCAATGGTGTAGGCGATAGGTGATCCATATAAGCTGATCTGTGCCATTACTCCCAGTGCTAGCTGGTGCTTCCTACCTGATATCAAAATTCTTCACTGCCTCAAATATATAGTTCTTGAATCTAGATGATAAGTTACCCAATCTCAGCATGTCTTATACAATTTCAGAAGAACAAAGATAACAAATTTCACATTTATGGGAGCAGAAAAATGGAACAAAAATTACCACCACAATAGGATATAGGATATGATGGAATGCCCAGATAGAAGACCAAAACATTTTTGTGGATATTGGGATATGTCTTGTACTCACCCATGTAGAGCTTAGTAGCATCCATGAATGATCTGTTCCTGGTAGGTCCGTGTTCGGGATAGGGATGTCTGTAGATATCGGCAAGAAGAGCTGAGGAAATGAGAGTCATTGCAGCAAAGATGATGATGCACAGAGGGCCCATGATCCACCCGAGCTGGGCAACACTCCAAGCCAGTGATAGCACACCTGCCCCTATAACTGCTGATATTATATGTGCAACTGCTGTCCATTTTGTACCTTGATTCCCAAACAGAAGAGAGGTAAAATCAGCAGATGGGTGTTGAACTCACACCAACATAAGGAATCTTCAGAACATTCACCTTATGAAGTTAGGCCTTCAATTTTCTTTATTACTGCAGTTCAATGATAAGCACCCCCAGCAGGTTTTCTCATCCAAAATTCAGTGACAGTATCAAATAATATTTACCCAAGTCTTCTGAACCTGGTACTTTTGAATGGAATCTAAGAGTGTTTCAGTACAAGCACAAGGATCTCTGGTTGAGTGTAATGCAAGCAGAAGAAGTTACCAGTCCTTATGAGCAGATCATCTGAAGAGTTAAGGCTGGGAATCAGGCTGGAGTTTGGATCATCTGCTCCTTCTTCCTCAATCCCTTCACCCCTCATTTCTTTCTGTTTCCAAGCAATAGAAAGCTCCTACTTGAACGACAACCTCTCGCACAAGGTACCACCAGTGGCTAAGGTTTCAAATGCATACCTGAGACGACGTGGACTCTGCGTCAATCATTTGATTCGACACTGCCATCGATATGGAGACGTGAACAAGAAGAAGAAGAAGAAGAAGAAAGTTAGGTGAAAGTTCGGAGAAAGTTAGGCGAGGCTTCTGTGTTAGCGAAATAGAAGAGAAGTCCATGGATCGGAATCTTGCATGATTTAAATCATGAAAGAGAAATGAACTTGCCAAGAATTCGTTCTCTCTGATTTTCTTTTTTGCTTTTTAAAGCACTAATGATTTAGGCAGGGAAGAGATGAAGTACCGTCTGGCCAAGAAATTCGTTCTCTCTGTCATCAACCTTCATTTGGAATCTTATTCCATGGTTTCACCATCTCGGAGGAACAAAATGCCATCCCTTTCTATCCATGGAGGAATAGCTTCCAAATTGGTAAGATCACACAGGGCCTCTTTCCAGTTTCGTGTATGAACATTGACCAAAGTAGACTTCTAGAGGCTAAGGCAGCTGGAAAAGTAAAAAGGGTTTGGAGTGATTGGGAATTGGGAAGAGATGGAGTTCTTCAGTCCCAGAAAAGCTTGCATGTTCTTCACGTCTCCCATTGCTCTGCCTTCCACACGTCTCCCACTACACAATCTGACTGGAGCAATGGAGGAACATGGAAATCCAAAGTTTATATGCTATTCTATTATATGAACTATAGAAGCTGAAGACCCAGATAGGTCAAGATAGTAGAATTGTAAGCCATTTTCTTGATATTATATGCTTGCTTGGCAGGAAGGTAAGTACAAAATAATAATGGTGACAGGAATCAAGGAAACCCAGAAAGAACAATCAAAGCAATAAAATAAAAAAATGTTGAGCTCAAGAATCCTGCAAATACAAATACTTCTTCAAAGAGAAGGAACTTGCAAGGAGGAAGACAAGTGTCCCATGAATATTCTGCTATATACACAAGGAGTTGAGCAACCATCCAGAAATCAAAAGCTACATCTTCACGTTTCCATGGAAGCATCATCTACCAAAAGAAAGGAACAAGGATGAGAAAGAAACCTGACTTGTTTCAGCTCGATTTTCAGACTCTACCAGTATCCATGGATTTCATGCAAGCAAATGTATTCCTACCTTTAGTGGGATCGACATGTACAAAGAAACTGGCAGCAACTATTAGATAGCAAAGCATCAACATTAGTCCCTTGAAGTAGTTGGAAGTTCCTTCCTGCAGATCATCAGAGTTACAAAGGTGTATTTATGCAGGGTGACAGTGTGCAACAAGAGTAGAAAACCAAAGCATACTGCCTTCGGGTATTGCAAAACATAAGCCCACTAATTCTCTCAAGACAAACCTGCAACAAAAAGGCTACCACTAGAACCGTGATGAAAAGCACTGCAGTTTCAAATAGATGAAAATTCAAGTCCATGGGAGTCCCCATCATCCACCCAACTACAACGCAAAATGGGATCTGGAACAACGATGCCATACAAGTTAGGGATACCCATATATTATTTAAGAAATACAGCAAAATGGACTACTTAAAAAATTCGATACCCCGAACATTGCAATTTGGGTAGAAGATCCTATTGCCACACCCAAAGAGATGTCCTGGAAAGAAACAGAAGTTATATTAGACCATATGCTTCCCTGCAAAAAGACCATAACCGAAAAGAAAACGGCTGCAAGTTAGGTAAGGGGAAATAATTTGCTTACAAGCTTATCTTTCATTGCAAACATTATGGCACTTGCGTGCTCTGCTGCATTTCCAACAATAGGAAGCAATATGACACTGATAAATGCAATAGGAATTCTCCATGCTTTAGATGCTCCCTGGAATTGTAGATGATTGCAAAGTTCATTAATAAGAATGTAGGCTGATTGTAATCATATACAAATGTTAGTTACAGGTCCGCAATACTAGGGCATTAACGGGATCTTACATCAATCGCATCAACTAGATAGTCCGACAAAAATGAGATCCAGGCAGTCATAACAGCAAGCCATATTATTGCTTCCCATTTAGAGATTTCTGGTGCCTCATCCTTGTCATTAACATTTTGACCTGCACTTGCACTTGGACTCACTTCCTACTCCAACCATTAACACACAAATAACAACGGAAAGTGAAGAAATTACTAAGAACCACAGAAATCTATTCTTCAAAGAAAACGGAGTCAACTACAGGATACTCGTATGTGAGGAAACACCAACCTCATTCAGGGGTTCGTATTGATGATCATCGGTTTTTAACTGGTAATAAAGATAAGCACCATATGCAATAAGCATTATACAGCTGCTAAATCTTGAAAGAGCCAACTCCGACTTGCCAAAATGCACCTCACTGTGTGTATAGTGAAGAACAGCAGGAAAGAGCAAACCCATCACTGCCATAAGCAGCAATCCTGAATTTACTACAGCAGTTGACTGCAGAAACAAATTTACGTTAGACATAGCACTGGATACCAAATGACGGAGAACCAAACACTTGAAGGAAAAAGGAAATGTCGATCATCTACCTTGTTAAACAGCTGTTCCTTTTTAATGAACACAAGCCCACCACTGAAAAAAGCACATCCAAGCACCAGCAACATGTTTGACAAGATGGAACCCAACAATGACTGCTGAACCACACGTATCATTCCTCCTCTAAGTGCATGAATTGATATAATCAATTCAGTCGCATTCCCAAAAGTAGCATTCAAAAGACCCCCAACTGCAGCACCCAGTATTTGAAATCAAAATAATGAGAATAAAACAAGCATAAAAATGACCGCGTGTTGAATAAGATATGAAAATTTACCTGTAGAGCCTGTAAAGAAGGCCAGTTGCCTGCACATAAGAAGTTTACGGGGTGCATCAACAACTTGTCTCCACAAGTAGAAATATATCAAATAGACAGCTAAAAGTTGTGGAATCTCTTACTCTGTAGCATAACCTAATCGCTCGGCTAGAGGTGTAATACCCAACAAACTGAAAAAGAAGACTAAACCCTACACCCACAAGTGAAACAGCTGAAATGTAAGCTATACAAAATATATACCATAAAAATAGGTAGAAACTATACAGTAATTATTCACCTGGTTATCGTTTAAAAGATGGACGAGAATGGCTAGAGGTCCAAAAGGCATAAGCAAGTTCAGTTTATTCGAGAAAACAACTGTTTTTATGCTCCTGCATACACCATGGCTCAAAGTCTCCATGCTTACAACTCGTGAAACTCTGGAAAATGACCCTCCTTCAGACACAGGATTTAGACCAGACTTCCTGGTAATGTTTTCAGAACCACAAAGGTGGCCTTTGTCTTCGTGTCCATGGGCTGATCTTCCATCCAATGATCCCATCTGTCATTTCAAATTCCTTCAACAAACATCATAACTCAGCAGCACATATTCAATCAACAATAATTCTGTGAATATAAATTGGAAGATGAAAAAGGAGTGCTCCACAACAATAAAATGAAGGTTTGTTGATCATACCTCAAGCTGGGGAACGGCATTGAGTTGTGATTTTTGATACATCTTATTCGACTAAAAGAACAAAAAAAACACCCACATCGATCAAATGGAAACAGAGCATGATTTATCCTGCAAGTTTGAGAGAAGGAAGAAATTCTGATAATTAGAGTTTTAAGACTACTCTGAGGGAGGAAGAGAATAGAGATGAGAGGGGCCAAAAAAACACTAAAGAAAGAATGATAGCGGTGGAAGACAGATACATTGATTCTACCATCAAATCCAAGCAATTTTATAAGACCACAAAATTTAAAAGGAAGAACAACTTGAGTATAATATAAATTTTTAATGACAGGCTTAAAATTCCCTACAATATTTGCTAGATCTCATCCGTCCCAAGATAATTGCTAAAGACAACCAACAGAGTCTCCAAACTAGATCAAATCCCGGGGAGAATGATGGAATTCACACATGTTACCCAATACCCACAAAGTTACTGAGCCTGGTCATGAGATCAGTTTTCCAGTAAACTCAACTCCAAGCAGAATCCAATCACTCGACCTAACCTAAAAACCTTCAACCATCAACAGATCTTCTGATTTTTCTGATTTGGGTTATACCTCCCCTGCGCATACTCTATCAAAATGTCTCCATTTCAAACTCTCTAACTACACCCTGGGAAGCCAAATATCTTGATCCATTCCCACAGCGGCAAAATTCCCTACCTTGTGACCAGATGAGTGCAGAAACGTAAATTCCAAGGAAATTTATACCCAACCCAAATTGAAAGCAAAAACCCAAAAGTGAATCAGGAAGCATAATCGCCCAGATTACCACTTGTAAGTAAGAAAAAATGAAACCTTTGGATCCAATAAGGTAAGCTAACCTCTCAAAAACAAATCAATATCAGGCCCGCTTCCAAAATAATCGGAAATACGACAGATACTTCAACCCCCAAAGAAACTAGCACCGGCACCAAATCTTCAGCTCTGGTCGTATATACCAAAAAACTGATTTTGTGCCATAATTAGCGTAGGTGGGAGATGAAATTGGAGGGGCGAAAAAGCAAAGGACGTACCCTTAGAGGCTCAAAGGTCTTGCTGTATTTGTAGAGAGAGATGGCAGAAGATAAGACTGGTCTTCTTAGATTCTTCCCTCTTTGAGAGAGAGAGAAAGAAGGGAATATAAGAATGACAACGAACTTCTCTGCCGTGGCGGTTTCCAGGGCAAACTCCCTCCCTGCAATCTTCCCAGAGCCTCAGTATCTTCTTCTTGCTTCAAATGTCATGTTCTTCTTCCCTGCCAGATCGATTTTAAATGGTTGTTGAATTCTCATTGATGATATCTTATGGCATGTACATATATAAAATTAAAAATCACATTTTTATTTATTACACCAAATTTTTATTTATTACACTGTTTACCCCTTACTACAGACCTTCACATGAATTCCTTTGAAGTAAGCAAAAACTTTGTATATAGGCACAACAGCAAGATACACTGAGAAATCATCAGGAAGATAGGAACAGGGAAAAAGAAGAACATGGTAGAAGAGTTTCTCCTACCATGTTTGATCATGTCTTGATGACTTTAATGTGTTGGATAGCCAATGGTTCTTCGTGCCTGACCTTGTCCTTGAGCTCCTCGTTCACACCGTGCAATATGAGCTCCTCGAGGCAAGAGAGGCATTCGATGCCTATAGGGAGGATTCTCATGCTCTCACACTTGATGATCTTGAGTGTGTGAAGCTGAGGCATCGCCCTCTCCAGAACGAGGATTGCTTTGAGCTGACAGAACTGCTCGATGACCAGTAACCTAAGCTTCCCAAATGTACCTGCCCTGAATTCCAAGCAGTCCCCTGTGTAACTGTCGACCATCTGAAGCTCCAGCAGGTTCGGGAGATCCTGAAGAGCCTCCAGAGGGGAAGCATCCATTCTTGACCACTCGAGGTGGATCTTGATCAGACTATGGAGCGAAGATACCCATATCGGTAACTTACTGAGACGCCCCTTCAGATAAAGCCGTTGCAGAAACTCGAAAACAGGCTTTTCTGGGATATTTTCCAAGTCAAGAACATCCATTTCCTCTGAACGGACATCGAGAACCGAAAGGTCGTGCATCTTCTGAAGAGCCTCGCAGAATTTTTTTCCGTGTTTCTGTCTGAGACCCATGATCCCAAGCTTCTTCACATGGACCAGCTTCCCCAGCTCTTCAACTATATTTGAGTTGACTTTTATAAGGGATAGCTTCTCGATGTTAGTCAAATCTCCAACACCATCACCAATTTCAACACCCTTCTCCTCCTTAACAGTGGCGCCCTTGTGGGAATCATAATGGGAAACTAAGAGGTTGCAGAGGTGGTGAAGACGAAATATATCATTGGGTAGTTTGGTGATGAGAGTTTTCTTCAAATCCAAGGTTTCCAAGAGCGAGAGCTTCTTTATGGAGTTGGGGATCTTTGGGATCCGTGTACGCTGCAGGCTCAGATACCTGAGAAGGAGGAGTCCTAGTATGACCTCCGGAAAGCTGTCGATGTGTGCATTTTTCATGTCTAGCACCCTTAATAAGTTTAAGGGTCGAAGGAAGGAATCGAAATTTGATTCCCTGAAGAAGAAGGCAATGAGGGATTTGGAACTGGAAGTCATTTGGAAGATCAGCAATGAGGGATAACCGTCTGGCGCTTTTACCTATTGCCGATCTCTCTCCGGTGAAAACCCAGAAGAAGCTCTCTTCCTCGGCCTTGGAGATTATGAACTCGCGGACAAAGTTTAGGACACGGATGCTCCTGATCCGCCCATCAACGTCCCTTTTACTAACAGAGACCAAATTCCTGTCAACCAGCGCATTGAGGTTCTCCCATGCCCCATCCTCTAAGCTCCTGTTTTTCTTTTCCTTCACAAACCCTTCTGTTATCCATAATCGAATCAATATCTCTCTCTGGATGGAGTAATCCTCGGGGAATATTCCAAGGTAGAAGAAACAGCTCTTGAGGTCAGGACGTGTGCAGAGGTCATTGTAACGTGGGAGGAGACTCCTCGTGATATCAAGATCTGTCCCAATGGAGTCGTGGACCTTTTTCCACGCAACTGGCATCTGGGACCTGTTGGACAGCAGACTGCCGACGGTCTTGAGAGCTAAGGGCAGCCCTTCGCATTTCTTCACTATCTTCTCAGCCCATTCCTCTAGTGCTGGAGGGCATTCTCCACCATTTGACCGGAAGGCATTCTTGCAGAAGAGATTCCGTGCATCTTTCCAGGATAGACCATCCAGCTTGTGGAGATAGCGGGGTGCATTGACAAAACAGGAGGCAACCTCGTGGTTACAAGATGTCAGGATGATTCGGCTTCCTCGGCTTTTTATAGTCAATTCGTTGAGGATGCGGTTCCAGTGGTGTCTGCTCCACACATCGTCAAGAACAATGATATACCGATGGTTCCAGCAAAGGCTCATTAGTTTTTCCTTCCCCCCAACACTACTTCCATAGTAGGGAGCAGAGATGTTTTCCGCTTGCCCAGGTAGCTGCTGCTCTATGCTTCGCTTGATATCCTCGAGCTCGAAGTTGTGAGACACTTTAACCCAGAAAAGGAACTTGAAAGCTGCACGTACCCTAGGATCCTGGAATACTTTCGTGGCAAGAACTGTCTTGCCGGAACCAGCAGGGCCCACTATGGCTACCGTGATCCAGGGCTCGTCTGACAGCAGCTGATTAAGGATTTCTTCCATATGCCACTTCAAGCCGACAATCTCATCTTCTTCGGCGTTCCAATAAGGTGAATAATTCAAATACATTGTTTCTGAGTTCGATGCTTCTACTGGAATCCTAGGCATGCGAAGCGGAGCTACGGTAATGTAGTCATCCAGTTTTTTCCTGATATTCTGTATCTCTGAGGAGAGCTCTTTGAGTGCACTCCTCTGCTTGAAATAGTACAACCCATCATGGGCAACCTGAGATACCAGGTGCCGATGAAAGTGGTGAGGGACATGAAACATGAACTTGTCGAGAATGTCCTCGATATCATAAGCAAACGCCCGGATCTGTTTCTGTTCGTCCCTGAACACCGCTTTCCGTTGCTCCCCTTCCCCATCAAGTAGGAAGGCCTGCATCGTATCCAACCAATTCCTGATGCGGGCAATATCAGACCGTACATTTTTTAGGTTGATTTCATCCTGGAGGAAGGAAGAGACAATTTCCAGCAATGCTAAAGCACTCGAAACGGCAATATCTGCCATCCTTCTTCACCTTCCAAGTCAGGAAATATCTGATTGTGAAAGAAAGTTGCGGTGCTCTGGGAAGTAACAGCCCATGAATCATTGAAATAAATATAGCCATTGCGACTGCCTTCTGCAACCTTTGGTGGACTTTGGCCTTTTCAAAGTCATTCTGCCTTTTTTAATTCAGTTGGAGAAATTATTGCTTGTCCCGGAGACACCATCATCTCATTGAATGCTCTAAGTTTTGTAGCGTTACAACTTGCAAATTACAGCTTCTTTCAGCCATCTCATCTGGAATTTTACTAACAGGGGAATGCACATGCTGTGATAGTGCAAACTAATAATTGGCAAGTTCTTCAATACATTTCTAGGGAGAAATAAAGCATGTGAGGTGGATTACCTACTCGATGATTGTTCTAAGTTTCCATGTTGAATGCTATCAAGGTGACGATATGAGTGGTATGGCAAAATCAAAATCAGGTTGTCTGCTTTCTGCAACGGCCAGAACTACCACCTCATTACTAGGGTTACAGGTAGTGGCAATGATTCAATTGGTATAAGTAGATTTTCAAGGAGGCCTTGATCTGTCGGAGGTTTGCTCTTCCATAGAACAAGAGCTGCTGGTGCTTGGAATTAGGTCGGAGACGGATTGGAAGAGCGCGATGATGATCTGACGGAGGTTTGGGGGAAGCTCTTCTATGGACTGGAGGGATACAGAGGTTCTCGCCCACGACAGCGAGGAAGTGGAGGATCTGCTCATCTGGATTCTCTCTGGAAGGAGATGGAGAAGGATCTGTTGGAGAATCGGAGGAGTGACTTCGGACACGGAAAGCTTGAGGGAGGAATTTAGACGGAGAGCTTCCTGACGAAGAGACGGAGAGAGAGGGAAGAAGGTGAAGAAGACATGGCTGCTGCTCTGGAGAAGAAGCGACTGCGAGATCTCTCGCCTAGAAGAAGAAGAAAGAAAGAATATATGTGATTGAGCACTGGAGGCTCTTCTGAAACAACATATATTTCTTTGTCACTGCATTTTCTTTCCCTGGCACGCTTTTGGGAATGGGAAACGCCAGGCACTGAGGGCTCGGCGCCTTCGTCCGCATCGGCTCGTGGATCAGTACTTGTATCCCTTGACATATAAGCTCTCGGAGGCGAGGTCGCCTCCGCTGCCGGCGACGTACTTCCCGAGGGTGGCGTCGGAGTTGGACTTGCAGCGGACGAGCAGCGAACTTCAGCACCTTTAGCTTGTTCATGGCGTTCAGGTTCACCGTAGCCTCCTCCTCGCTATCCCCGGAACCGTCGGCGGTACCGTGCGGCGCAGCGCCCTCACGGTGTACTCAGCGATCAACTCCGCTGCCACCTGTGTAATATAATGCTCGTCAACTTTCCAAAACAAAAAACATTTTCTAGGGTTAATCCATGCAGAACGCGCAGGCAATCACTCTCTTCACTTTAGCAATCCGAATCGAAGGAATATACTGTGAGGGGGGTCTATGTTGGACGCGTATTGAAATGGTAACCTGACAAAGGTTATCGTCGCTGGATAAGGCAACGAGTGATGCCTCGCTGCCAAATTGGCGGCCACCGTTACCATTTTCCATCACCTAATCAGTGGCTCTTCACTCTACTTCATCATCATCAACCTCAAACACTAGCCAAACAGCAGGACTTGTGTTGGTTTTATCCTACTGACATCTCATCTTCTGGTTGGCGCTAGCTTTCGTTTGTCATGAATAGTGGATGAAAGACTATGAATAATGGGGGAAAATGTAGCATGCCATGGGCATCCAATGGTACAGGCTGTTATGAATACGGTGGGGTAGCCAAAATTTGATTCGTTAATTGGAAATTGCAGATACCAGGAATGTATAGATAATGAGGTAAAATAATATATGTTGTGGGCAAAGGAGGAGACACTTAAGGAGCCATTGCCAGCTGTTGGTCGTCGTCATCTGTGCCAAAGTAACGGTCTCCGAATTCCCCCATCCCGGGAATGACCCGGAAGTCCTGGTTCAGGCCAATCTCGATCTCAGAAGTCACGATCTTTATTCTGGGGAAGGCCTTGCAGACCACGTGGACTCCCTGGGGTGCCTGTTGAGATGATTGAGGGTCCATGTCAATGAATGAATGAATGAATTTCCAATGATAACAACAGGAGGGTGCTGGGATAATTTTCATATGAACTCACAGATATTAGGTTGAGAAAGATGATGTTGGACTCTGGGACACCCTTTCTTATGAGTAGAGATATAGCCTGAACAGCTGAATTCCCTGGAGAGGCGTAAAATCTATCAGTTGCCATTTTGTGGACAACATAATCAGTATGGGATGGATGATAGCATTTGTCCATTGTGAACTACAACATCGGGTAAAATAGAAAATATTGGCATATTATCCTACAATGTACAAACCTGTGCCAAGGATGGGATCCAGCAATAATACATGTCTATCTGCAATATCTGATGGCAATTTCTCGTAGATTAACTGCAGTCAACACAGAAGGAGATCAGAAATGTAGTATAGGTGGAGGGGGAGGGGAGAGATGGAGAAATGGAGAAAGGGGGAGGGGTCTACTGTACATGTTGACCGTTGTCACCTTCACGGTGGATAAGGATTTTCCCTATTTTGATACCTTTGCAGCATGCACGAAGAGCATTCTCCATACTCTCTCCACTGTCATTGCAAATGGCAAATTGAGTTAGGAAATCACACAGGACACAATGAAAATAGGGAACAAGACTCAAATTCAAATCACGAGATGACATATTAAATAATATATCCTGGAATAAGCTAGTGATTTCAATAGAGCCTTAAAAAGATGTACTCAGGAAAAATAAATCTTTTCAATCATGTCTCCGTTTATTGATTGTAAATGCTCCCATGTTAATCATTCTAGGCTGCAAGTTTAAGATGCCGAACCCTAGTTGACAGTGCCACTACATATGATGGAAGAAGGAAGCTGTAAGCTTATAAATTAGCACATATTATGCATTGCCTCTCAAGATAAGAAATACCATTTAAGAAAGTTAGGTGAATCTAGATAAGTACCTCCTAATTACACTGACACCACATAACCTCTTACAGAAGTCCACACCAGTGTATACAGATCCTGTAACAATACTAATAGATATATTACCAGTATCAAGCAAAATCAGTGACAACAATATGGAAAAAATGTCTAAGAGATGTAGACTGAACAAGACTTATGAGAGATTCTAGTTGCTACTAACACAACAATCTCAAAAGATCATCTTAATAATTCGTATCAGAACTTGCAGATTCTACAGCCTTTTCCAAGAAAAGAACAAAACTTCCAGATGATTTAGAATTGTACTGTCCATATTTTTTAGGATTAGCTACTTTATTAACAAATTAGGAAATTAGAAAAATAATCATTATGAACAAAACAGTTTCAGCTTGTAGCAGGTGAAGTTCAATACTGATTCGCCAAATAAATGAGTATAATCAGCTAAGGACTGTATCTTAAAGAAAATAATGAAGCCCTGACATAAATGCAAGTGCTGCAGAAAAGTTTGGTAAAGAAAGTGTAAAAATATATATCTAAACCAAATAAACAACCTACCTGTTGGAGTAATCACCTGTTTCTCAGTGAATGGTAGATGCCCCAAACCATGTTCAACGACCTGTCTCAAACATAATCGCGAGAAATTGTTGATACTAAAATAAACAATTAAGGGAAGATGAACAAATAGGGTCAAGAAAATAGACAAACTCTTACCAGTCGAATCAAACGATCTGCATAGAAAACAAAATCATGCTTTGTGATTTGAGCATCGCGTATTAGAGTATGCATACCCCGTATCTGAAGGACACCATATGCAGGAAGGTCATACAAAAAAGGGAGAAGATACTTACATGAAAATCAATAAAGACCTATTAATTCCAGTTGCAAACAAGTAGAACATAAGATTTAAAGGCCAAAACAGAAGGAAAACTACCTGAAAAGTCGATTGGATGACGTATAAGTTAGGATATATTTTACACAGATCATGCTGTCCAAGCTTTGTCCTTATGTGTTGTACAATTAAATCAACTGCTACGTGATTGTCTCCTCCACGAGGAATAATAATATCGGCATACTTCTTTGTAGGAAGAATAAAGTCATCGAAAGCTGGTTTCACGAATTTTGAGTACTGCACCAAATTTCAAAAGGCACCCCACAATAATAAATGCAAAATGCCAAGATAATCATTCATGATCTGTGAAAAGCAAATTGCATCAACATGGAAACCATTTTTAATTGACCACTAGCAGAACCTTTTGCAAACTATTAAGTAGGAGAACATTAATCTAAGTTTACCCTATCCCATTGAAATAATTCAAAATCTTAAGTTTTTTTCATATATGAGATCCCAATATTACCACATATGCTTGCAGTCAAGTATCCATCCATGTGCATCAGTTTAGAGAATAATTTCACTATACATAAAGTCAACAGAAGGCCAATAACCTGGTCTAATACAGCACCAATATCTCTTCCCTTCTCAACTGTATCCCGCCGTATCCTCCTCGCAAGGCGTACATCAGCATCTGCACTGAAATTTTAGAGCTGAAGTACTAGCCTATTTAAGCTATTTAATAAAGTGACAGAATAAGAACTGTGTAATAAAATGATCCAAAAACACATTCCAAAAGAATCAATAATAAACACATGAGGAATATATTTCATTCTCAATCATAATGGCATTTACTTTCAATAGATCAACCAACAATGTCTATGGTTGATGCATAGTGTTATCATGCCAAACACCGTATTTCAAGATTCTGAAGATTTTTATTTGAAAAAATGTCAGGAAAATTTTGCACAAACTTATCGTATTTAGACTTAAGTATTTTGGGTTATTCCATTATGGCATGTGGTAGACAAGAATGAACAGCCTACCAGATTTGATCAAAACATAGTAGAATCAGGAAATTCTGCAACTCGGCATATTAATAATAGGAGTGAATAAAGTTTAGAGCCTAGTAGTTCTATTTACCTCCTCTAACAACTTGCAACTCCCAATTGAGGAAGAAATTTAGGAAAATGAGGGGGTGAGGGTGCTTTTCAAAAGATTTCTATAGATTAAATTATGTGTGGTGTCCCCTGCTTTCCAGGCTTAGAAGGGTAAAAACAAATGGTACTTACCAGTATTTCCTAGTCAGATTAAAGCAAGAGATGCTGAACTAAATAAAAAGGGATTTTAATTTATTAAACAAAACCACGTGCAGTGCGTGATTCTCTGGAGGGACCTAAAGGAGGGTCTAGTAGGCTCCAGCTTCATGAACAAAATACCTCAGAAACTATCAGGTGAGAAGTGCATGCTGCAGATGCATTTCACTGGAACTTATTTTGCAAGGCTTACCATGAATTACCACACATAGAAGTAGATAAAAGAACTATGGATAACTGTTGCTAGAGTAAAGACGAGGAAATTAACCTGTATCAACAAATATCTTCATATTCATCAGATCTCGAACACGGGGATCATGAAATATAAGTATCCCCTCCAAGATTATAACATCTGACGGATTAACCTGTTGAAGAGACCAAATGAGCAAAACAGCCTACCTATGCACAGATGCATAAAAATGTAATTGATAATTGCTCCATTTGACAGATCGTGGCATGTGGAAAATCCTGCTCTAAAAGTAAAAGGGTTCACAAGTTGATATTATGAGAAGCCATAGACGAGAGATATATGAGCTAAATAAAAAAGTATAGACTGGAAAGTTAAGCCATCTCGTTTTGGTATAAATAATATACTCTTCTGAAAGTACCATTTAAAGAAATTTTGCAAGTAATGGCATGTGATACTATTGCATCAAACAGAAAAGGATATTTTACTGCTGAGACAGCTAATTCAATAATTACTACATTGATAAGCATACCCTTCTTGCAGGAAAGACATTATTTTTGTAACTCTTGAAGTCGTAATTTGGAATATCCACAGCTTTCCAATGCTTCAGCATGTCCATTGAGGAAAGCAGTTGCTCAGTGTCAAAGGCATCTGCAAAAATAGTTTAATATAATTTTAGGACAAGTATGCTCTCACTCCAAGGCTAACCAAATCTGAAGATTGCAGAAGTTGTGTCCATGACAGCTTCAACAAAACCAAGACTTTGAATCAGAATGATGGGCCTGAATTGTAAAACCCATATAATCCAATAAAAAGGACGAATACACAAAAAAGAAGATAAATTCATATTCAGGCAAGATAATCAATTCTTCAAATGCACAAGTTGAGCTTCAAAAGGAAAATAAGTTGTCCAATCACATCATACTTTTCTTAAAGAAATATCCTCACCAGGGTGATCAAAGTTGTACTCATGGACTCGAGTAAGTTCTTCCTCACTTAGATTATGATAGAAAGAATCCTGCCACCCAATTTATATAAAGTTTTGAGTCCATAAAATAGTTAGTTCTGTGCCGACATGAGAAGAGTGCATACATACAAGAAGCATTGTTGTACATATTCCCCAATCAACTCATGGAAATAAAGTGTAAAAACTATAATGCTACTGGAGTTGAAATGAAATAAACACAAGACAAAACAGAATCATTACCCACACGCATCATTTATTTAAGGCAAGTGAAGTCTCCAAAACAAATGGAAAGAGAGTCTGATTCCAAAACACCACATTAAGGTATCAGAAACTCATTGATCCTATACTTAATAAATGGAATCATATTTCAGATCACTAGTTGGTGTTAATGTTGTACTTAACAGGAGAAAAACCATGACCTTCCATGATGCATTGATGTTAAAGCTCATCATTTCACTGTGCTCACTGTATTTCATGCATGTTAGCCATAAGCAAGAGATGAGGGCAATATTGTTGAGCACTATAAGCCAAACAAAATGAATAATTGTGCTGCAGAAGAAGAGTTTTCCACAAACACTGAAGTCAATACAGATTACTGGAATATTACCTGGTTAACAAGCACCACACGTTGATCATGAAGCTGCTGAATTATCATGTCACAAACTGTAGTCTTCCCAGAGGCCGCCCCGCCAGCAACCCCTATCAAGCAGAGAACAAGGGGCGTCACACTTGAAAGGATAAAGAAGAACAAATCATAGAACAGTAAAGGGTCCATCGATTTATTAGTATTTTACTGATCCATAAGCTACATCTACTTCTAACTTCATAAATAAATACATATTTCAGCACTCACCAATCACAAACGGTTGCTTGTGCATATTTTCATGGGCGGATGTGGATGGTTGCTCCGCTGCAACTCTCTGCAAACCATTCATGTGAAACCCAGAGAAATGAGCACCAGATGATGCCTCTATCATATCCACGATAGATTTAGCCTCCATAGGGGAAGACCTGGATAGAGAATACACAAACCGGAGGCTCATGGTTCAGAAAAAAACGTAGGCCGCAGTTGGAACATGAAACTTCTTATATCTACTGAACCGCAGCCTAATCAGACCTTGCGAGCTTATCCGTTCTATCTAGTTGACAAGTCAATAGCTCCGGTAGAGAACCATTGTAAAGCATGGCAGTCACTCCTTATTGGACTTTGATTGATGGACCACAACCAAAAATCTGTAATTTATGATTTCAATATCTCCAGATATTGGTCATTTCTATAATTAACAATGGATGATATGCCTGGGACACAGAAAGATCAATATTCCGACAAGTGCACTAGCTTCCACACAAACAAGACCAAATATTAAAGCAATAAAGATAATCTTAACGCGCCGCACTATCTCAACCCCGTCACCTAGACAGCGCGTATCTTTCTTACATACGCAAGTACAACTACGATTCTGCTTAGAAAAGGTAGAGCCAAGAGAACGCCTGAAAACGACGAATTCTTTGATATTTAGCTTATAACAGTCATTATTACGAAATCTATTTTTTTCCATCGGATTCCAGTAGCCAGATCCAATGAAGATCGAGTGACAATCGGGGATCGACCAACTAGATCCCGGACTCAGGAATTTAGAAGGAAGTGCGAGGAGAGGAGATTCAGCCTCGTCCGCACGAGCGACCAATGTACATGCCAATGCGCACCGGGAAGAGATAAAAATACGGATTCATGAACAGTACCTGCAAAGACGGGACGAATCACGCCGAATCGAGATTCGAGGAGAAAGTCAGAGCCAGAGAAACGGCGGACTATTTCGTCCTCTGAAACTTCGGATGGCGCCGAACTGAGGCGCTGATAATGCTATGGAAAAGAGAAGAAACCAATGGAGATCAGAATTATATAGTGAGGTGAGTGGGTTGGGAGGAGAGAGAGGGAGAGAGACTTACCACCAGCGTGAAAAAAATTGCAGATTTTTGGGCTGGGAGTTATTGCCCGACCTTATATAAAGATGCAATGGATTTTCCGGAAGAAGTGAGCCAGCCATCCCTGCTACGGTAACTCTGAGTCAGATCAGATTCATTGGGCAGAGATTCCACGTCAGCTAGGGGTCATATGTGGGCTCCAACTCCCAATGCTTTGTCGATGCGATTGCCAATGCCAACCGACGTACGGTCTAGGGAACAATATGAAAGAGGCAGTAGATATTTCTTCTCTATATACCCAAAATACCCTTACATTAAAAATAAAAATAAATAATACTATTAATAAACATATATTTTTAAAAATATGATTTTCCTTTTAATAAGTAATTTTGAACGGTGTTCAAAAGGGTAATAAGGGACAATAAATTTAGGAATTATTAACTGTCATCGTGGTTTCAATGTATATGTATGTTTCCTTCATTTAAGAGCGGCCCAATTAATGTTGCCCGGCCCAATTGGGCCGTCTTCGTTGCTTATATTTATAATTTATTTTGCGATGTGAAATGTTGCTTAAATAATTAATAAACTATTTAAATATAAATTAAATAAATGTTTATAGCTTATTTATAAGGAAATACATAAATTATTGGTCACGTGTTAAATATGTAATTTTAATGAAAATTCATATTATAACATATTTCATAAAAATATATATTTATTTAAAAAATTGAAGTTAAATTGGGAAAATAACGAGCTGAGGGAGGGGGTGAGGTGAGGTGCTTTGTTAATCTTAAGGGAGGGCCATGGAAGGATCTAGAACTCCGAAGTCTAATTATAAGTGCTCGTCCTGCGTCTCTCTGCTCACGCTTCGAAAACCCTAGGCGATTTGCTTGTTCTCTGTTTGCAGTTCGTCGTTGCTGCTGCTAATTCTTCGTTTTCGGCGGGTATAATGGCGGATACGGAGACGTTCGCTTTCCAGGCTGAGATCAACCAGCTTCTTAGCTTGATCATTAACACCTTCTACAGCAACAAGGAGATCTTTCTCCGTGAGCTCATCAGCAATGCTTCTGACGTAAGTTGATCCTCTCCTTCTATACCTCAGCTTCTCTTATCAGAAATGTTATTGTGACTGCACTGTGTGTATCCATGCCTTAGCTTTCTAGATCTGTGAGTAGTTTCTCTGTTTACTTGTATGGGGTATATACGTCTTGTTCAGGTTGGTTATGGTGTGAGACTGTAAATTATTTATCTTAAAACAAATCTTTGTTTCGTCTGGCGTCATCTTTAGCGAGCTATATCTGGTCATGTTTAATAATTTACAGTATTAATATAATCATTCCATTTTGACTTTAATTCTTCTGATGGTCTGTTTCACAGCTTCGATCAACTGAAATGCTCCTTCGTATTATTGGATGAAAACTGGCTTATTTATCACTATATTAATAAAACCACGCTTCTTCTGGAATCTGAATCATTTCATCATTTCAATGCATTTGGGATGAACTAGGATTAGCGAATTTCATTTCGGAAAAAAATACAAATAAAAGTAATTCCGTGCATCCGGTGATCTGTGCGACATATTTTGAGCTATGGCTTACTGTCCTCTGACTCTATTGTCAATTTGTTTGCAGTATGCATCTGTTTTCTTTGTTGACCTGTTATGTTGTATTCTATGCAGGCATTGGACAAAATCCGTTTTGAAAGTTTGACGGACAAGAGCAAGTTAGATGGCCAACCAGAGCTCTTTATTCACATTATACCTGACAAGACCAACAACACACTGTCTATCATCGACAGTGGAATTGGAATGACCAAGGCTGGTAAGAATAAAAAAATTTTGGTGCGATAAATTGCATAGTATCTTAAATTTTGTTAATATTTAGTTTGTTTCTGAACCATTTGTTTAATATTCTTTGGTGTGATCATCTTAAAAGTAGTTCTGCGTTTTCAGATTTGGTGAACAACCTTGGTACCATTGCAAGGTCCGGAACAAAGGAATTCATGGAGGCACTTGCTGCTGGTGCTGATGTTAGCATGATTGGTCAGTTCGGTGTTGGGTTTTACTCTGCCTACCTTGTTGCTGAGAAGGTGATTGTTACCACAAAGCACAATGATGATGAGCAGTATGTATGGGAATCACAGGCTGGAGGTTCATTCACAGTCACTAGGGATACCTCTGGTGAGATTCTTGGCCGCGGAACCAAGATCACCCTCTTCCTCAAGGAGGACCAGCTTGAGTACCTTGAAGAGCGACGTCTCAAGGACCTGATCAAGAAGCACTCCGAGTTCATCAGCTACCCCATTTCTCTCTGGATTGAGAAGACCACTGAGAAGGAGATATCAGATGATGATGATGATGAGGAAGACAAGAAGGACGAGGAAGGCAAGGTGGAGGAAGTTGATGAGGAGAAGGAGAAGGAAGAGAAGAAAAAGAAAAAGATCAAGGAAGTGTCTCATGAGTGGTCACTCGTGAACAAACAGAAGCCTATCTGGATGAGGAAACCTGAAGAGATCACCAAGGAGGAATATGCAGCCTTCTACAAGAGTCTCACCAATGATTGGGAAGAGCATTTGGCTGTCAAGCACTTCTCTGTTGAGGGTCAGCTTGAGTTCAAAGCCGTCCTCTTTGTCCCCAAACGGGCACCTTTTGATCTCTTTGACACCAGGAAGAAGCTCAACAACATCAAGCTCTATGTTCGTCGTGTCTTTATCATGGACAATTGTGAGGAGCTGATTCCCGAGTACCTCAGCTTTGTCAAGGGTATTGTTGACTCTGAGGATCTCCCCCTTAACATTTCAAGAGAGATGCTTCAGCAGAACAAGATCCTGAAGGTGATCAGGAAGAACCTTGTGAAGAAGTGCATTGACCTCTTCACTGAGATTGCTGAAAACAAGGAAGACTACAACAAGTTCTACGAGGCCTTCTCTAAGAATCTCAAGCTGGGTATCCACGAGGACTCGCAGAACAGATCAAAGATTGCTGATCTGCTCAGGTATCACTCCACCAAGAGTGGGGATGAGATGACCAGCCTCAAGGACTACGTGACCCGGATGAAGGAAGGCCAAAATGACATTTACTACATCACTGGTGAGAGCAAGAAGGCTGTGGAGAACTCTCCCTTCCTGGAGAAGCTGAAGAAGAAGGGGTATGAGGTTCTTTACATGGTTGATGCCATTGATGAGTATGCTGTCGGTCAGCTGAAGGAGTACGAGGGCAAGAAGCTTGTGTCTGCAACAAAGGAGGGGCTCAAGCTTGACGAGAGCGAGGATGAGAAGAAGCAGAAGGAGGCTCTCAAGGAGAAATTTGAGGGACTGTGCAAGGTGATCAAGGATGTCCTGGGCGACAAGGTGGAGAAGGTGGTTGTCTCGGACCGCGTGGTGGACTCCCCCTGTTGTCTCGTCACTGGAGAGTACGGGTGGACAGCCAACATGGAGAGGATCATGAAGGCGCAGGCTCTCAGGGACAGCAGCATGGCGGGATACATGTCGAGCAAGAAGACCATGGAGATCAACCCCGAGAACCCGATCATGGAGGAGCTGAGGAAGAGGGCTGATGCAGACAAGAACGACAAGTCTGTGAAGGACCTGGTGTTGCTCCTGTTCGAGACTGCCCTCCTGACTTCAGGTTTCAGCCTCGACGACCCTAACACCTTTGGCAACAGGATCCACAGGATGTTGAAGCTCGGGCTCAGCATCGATGAGGATGCTGGAGAGGCTGATGCTGATATGCCCCCGCTGGAGGACGCAGATGCAGATGCTGAGAGCAAGATGGAGGAGGTAGATTAGGATGTTCTTTTTGAGGGGGGTTTCACTCATGTTGGGGTCTTCCGTGGTTTGAAGGGCCTTTGTATGTCTTTTTGTTCTTTTACTTCTCCCTTTAGTTTCTTCCTGGATATCAATTCTGCGGTAGCGGAGAGTTCGGGACGTTTTTGTCCGGCATCAATTACATATCTATTCTCGGTGTCCATCATCACCTGCAGTTATATGGCATGATAACTTCCTATGTTTCTATCGTCTGAAGGTGTATAGTTTACACTGATCCTCCTCGTGTCTACTCTGAAGGATGGATAGATCCATCCAAAATTATGGTTTTGTCAAACTCTCTTGCAGAGTCGTAGGCAGCAAACTTGAAGCCCAAACATCGAGCAAACCAAATAAATTTTGGAGGAAAGAATTCTGAGACAGAGAAACCCTCTATACTTTTTGTAATTAACTGTGCTTCAATTTTTTGGTATGCATATAAATAAAGTATAATTATGGCAATTAGCAATTAATTATTAATTAAATATTCGTTCAAGTCCAAGACCATATTTATTTATACATATAAAAAGCTCCGTCACGTGATAAGCGGAAAGAAATACGACGTTAGTGATCACGCCGTCCCGTCTGTGACAATTATTCATTTTCTTCTCCTTTCCATTTCTGGCGCTTTATCTTTCAGATATTTGATTTAGCTCCCTAAAGTTTGATTGAAGGAACATGCAGATGTCCCCATCTGGTTTATTCGGTCCAACCACAAGCAGACCGGACCGCATTATAGGCGCGCACTGCTTACGGCGAAGCCATGCATTCTCAAGGCTCTCGCCTGTAAATTTCATGATGAAAAAAAATGACAAAGCTATAATGTCAATGGCGGGTTGATGGGCAATTCTCAACATCAGCCTGCAGTTTAGTATATATATATTCAAGGAACAGGCTGCTGGGACCTCAGCGAGTCGATGATGGATGTCGAGGACTTGGCGCCCATATCGGAGAGGTTCGCACTGACCGAGTGGTGGGCCCGTGTGAGGCCGGACCCACGGTGGAGCCGGCACCTGAACGAGCCGGCATGGGTGGTCGGGGAGCAGAGGTAGTTCCACTTCCCGCTGGCGGGGTGCCTGGCGGAGCAGCCGCCGACGTGGGACCTGGGGGACAGCATCAGCGGCGAGTTCCTGTGGATGTCCTCGATGCTGAAGGGCGACCCGCCTAGCTTCGGGTGGTGCAGATGCTTGTTGCGGTCCTCAATCCGCGGCAGCTTCTGCTGGTCGGTCCTTGGGTCCATGTTCAGAGACATGAGATGCTAAAAACAACCGCCCCAAAGATTAATAAGCCATGATCAACCTACAATCTATGATGATTTGAGGTCCTAAGATCTCACCTGCCTGGAAATTTGCTCAGAGAAATACAGAGATGTCGTCCTCAAGAAAAAAAGAAAGAATCCCAAGAGACAGAAGAAGGAAAGTATGGATCTTTATTGCTTTTGTTGCACGTCACGCGCAAAATCTGTGGCGGGAAACTCACTACCTCCCGTCTCAATTTTGGCCCACGTAATTTTTTTAGTAAATATTAAAAAACATATATAAAAAATAGTAAATTGTGGCAAAAACAGTATATTTTACCGGTAATTCAAAAAAAAACACGTATGTTTTTTTTCAAGATTTATTGGAAAATAGTGCTGACCTGGAAATGGAATATTCCCCACCTAATAAACTGACAGAACAGAAAATAAATACAATTTGACGACCAGCAATAAAAGAGGCAAATTTATTCTTATAATGTACAACCGTCATACAAATCCCTGTTTTGTGTTCCCTTCGATCATGTGTGTGCCTGTGTTTTGTGATGGTTACTGGTGAGCTCCTTCACTGTACAGCAATAACCCCACTCCCGTAACCATGGAAGTATATATGCTTATAAATCTGATAGACGTATATTATTAACTATATCATGTGTTGTTTCTCTTCCTCCTGCTATCTCTCCAGTTCTTGCTTACACAGAGGGCAGCAAGATATGATCCTCAGCCACTGATCCACGCACTTCTGGTGAAACATGTGCGAGCATGGCAGCTGCCTCACTTCTTCCTTCTCCCGGTAATTGGCCAGGCATATGCAGCACTCCTACAATCCAATAGAAAGAAACCCCCTCAGATCAGAAGGCCTCTATCTCATATAAGGTACTGTTATACTTACTGGGCCGTTTGAGCTGTGTTCATCGGTGCAGTTTCCGGTCTCGAGGCGGCCATTGTCGGCTTCCTTGAACCGCCAGCAGTGGAGCTTCGAGATCTGCTCGTCGGATGCCCCCCGATCGACGGACCCCGTGTTCATGTTGTACCCCAGGATGATGCTGACGGTGGGCACGATGCAGCAGAGGAGGAGGAAGAGAAGGAAGGGGAAGGAGTAGGTTAAGGCATTCCAGGCCAGCAGGGAGATGCAGAGGACGTGGAGCTTCGGGGCCCGTCGAAATGAGCCGAACCGCGAATCGAAGACCCATACGTTGCCCATCACGAACCATATGGCGAAGAACAGCTCCAGCGAGGTCCGGCTCTTGTTCATCAGGTGCAGGGTCCTGTGTCACGAAGAACATCCACCAAACCGGTTTAATTTATATTGGTCCGGTTCAATCGAACCATTTTATTTCAAACGGGATTTCCTAACCTGGAGTGCTCGTCGCCGGCCCTCTGCTGCTCTACGTCCGGCGGCCGGTAATCGTCCCTCTGGATGAGACGGTAGCGTCCGTACAAGAGAAGGATGCTGAGGAAGGATCCCACCTCGTACAGGACGATCCAGACCCGCATGGGCCAGACGGGACGCTCCCGTTTCGAGATGGCGAGGGTAAAGGTGGTAACTCCGATCTGGACCAGTAAGGCGACGAGCTCCAGCGCCATCCAAGAGGTGGAGTTGAACGGGTTCGACCCGATATCCGACATCAACCCGTTCTGGTAGTGGAAGACCCTCCTCAGGAACGAGAACCCCCTGCCTCGGGAAATCCGTGCCGCCGCCCTGACGAGCAGGGAATTCGGGGACGACGGCGAGCGAGGGGCTCGGGGCCGGGTCCCCGTCGCCATCCGAATGTCGGACGCCGGAGAGTTCGACGGGACGCCGGAGTTGCAGAGGAACTCTGCCGAAAAGAAGTGCCGGGTGTTCATTGAAGCGAATGAATCTGCGACAGATGAATCACGAAAACATGTAAGCAGCCAATAAATCAACTTGGGCATTAATTAAGAGGAACAAATTCAAGGGCCGGTGTTGTTATCAGGGTTATATCAGCGTGTTAAATGAAGAACAGGACATGGCGAAAGCACCCAGATGAATAGACAACAATGAAATAACAGAATTTTTTTCTCAATAAACACTGAAAGCCTTGATCAGAATCATATCGCCCGCGTAAACATTGAAATACGGAGATTGAAAAGGGTTAGTGATTGAACATGGAGATGGCATGGGAGCAGACATACTGGAGAGCCGTGAGCAGCTTCTTTATCTGCAGATAACAGGAGGAGGAGTAGCCCTAGCAGAGCAGGAGGTGGATTTATAGGAACAGAGGACTCAGATCAGAGCAGTGAAGTAAGGTGAGCAGATGTTAGATGGGCATCAGCAAACCGATGATCTCATGTAGAGATGATTTGGGTGTGGAGTTGGTCTCGGATGGTGACCGATACTCAACAGAAGATATTTACCAACAAAAAAAAAACTGTTCTTTCTTCCTTTGATTCCACGGGAATCAAATCACCTAGAGCTTGTCTGCCCTCTCGGTGTATGGAAGAAGCAAAAATCAGTCTTCTTCTTCTTTCATATTAAAAAAATTCAAGCACGTATCTTACATGCTCGAACTATGAGCCGGTGCTATTTGGATGGATAGAAGTCGGCCACCTAAACCCAACCACAAGGCTCGTTTTCATCAGCTTATTCATGCGGGCCCTCGCTTCTGTTACTCTGTACGTGGCGGCCTCTTCTGGATCAAGGCGACCACTGGACTTTTTGATGGGCTGCAGGAACCATGCCCTAGGTCGCTGGCGGGGTCTCGCGCAGGGCTACACGCCTTGCACCCGCTCCGGTTCCCAGTTTCCCGTCAATTGCACGGTGAAAAGCGGTGCCTTGTGCCTTCTAACTCCGATTTCTCCATAACCCACTAATCTTCTTCTCAGAAAACAGCAACTCACTGGTATGGCACCGAGCTGTCCGCTTCACGAGGGAGGGGGATGAACGTCCGGCGGGGCCGCAACACTCTAATGAGGTTAAAGGCCGATGAAATGGGCTTGGTCTTGGGCTTGGGCTTATACGAAGTTACCATTGCACCCTCGGAATTTCGGTTCATGTTAATCGGGCGAAATCTCGCTCCGAAAGTCGCCGCCTTCTTTCTGCCTTGTTATATCCCATTACCCATTAGCCTTTATCTTCTCTCGTCTTCTATCCTTTCATCTGTCTAGCTAAGTTCGATTGGGATCATCTTTTCGAGGTAAGCTCGTAATCTTCCTCCTTTGACATAATCGATCTCTTCTGTGATGATATAGACTGTAAATTTTTCTGCCGCCTTTGCCTTGGTTTCGTTCGCCCCTAGGGTTTGTGTCCCTATACGCTTCAGGTGAAATTAGCTAGGGTTCCTGGCAAATTTCTATTAATTTTGATGTTATGCTTGTTTTCTGAGTGTCAGAGTCACAGATAATGTATTTCTTTATGCTGTCTTCCGGTTTCACGAGTCTAAGTCAATTTCCATACATCTAAGTCAATTTCCATACATCGTGACATGAGTTCGAATAGATAGCTTTCGGGTTGGTAAATTAGAAGGCTATTAGCATTGGGCGATTCATTCATATGTTCTTTTCCGGAGTAGTCAGATCAAGCACTTGATCCATTTACCTAAATAGCTCATGCTGTTTGTTTATTGATCGGGCAATTGGCGGACTAATTTACGTTGTAACCTGCGTTTAAGGGAGTTCCATTGCTGAGTTATGTGTAGTTGTAATAAAAGATTTGGTGTTGTATAGTGTTTTTCCAATCTACACCTTGTTTTCAGGTTCCAGATCTTTGGTTTGGCAATATAAATTTCGATTTGTGAGTAGATATGACAACCGCTGCTAGACCAACTTGGGCACCTGCCAAAGGTGGCAATGAACAAGGTGGTACCCGAATATTTGGCCCTTCGCAGAAGTATTCATCCAGGGACATCGCAGCTCACACAAATTTAAAGCCAAGGTTTGCTTCATCCTATACAAAATCTTATTTTTCTTCCTTGTGAACTCTATATTGTTTGGTTACCAAGGAATCTCTCTGATTCTGGATGATTGCATTAGTTTTATCATATCCTTTGATGTGGTCCTTTGTTGTCAACACTCTCTTCAGAAAGGATGGGCAGGATACCCAAGACGAATTGCAGAAGAGAAACTTGCGAGAGGAGCTCGAGGAGCGCGAGCGTAGGCATTTCTCTTCTAAGGATAAATATAATGGTATTGAGCATCTTCTGTCACGACCATAAGCATTGATGTGTATCTTTACTTTTCATAGGGACCCTTTCTTGCTTTTTCACAGTTGTCAAATATATTTTTTCCCATTCATTCACCATTTCGGTTCTCACCTGCTGTTGCAGATGATAGAGATCGCAGGAGAGGGGGACAGCTTCTTTTGGAAAGTAAGTCTGACCATTCCCTTATCTAATTATGCACTTGATTCTCACATCAAACTTGGGATATATTTTGCTTTCCTGACCACCTGATCTTTGCACAGGCTCAAAGAGAGAAGTGGAAGATCGCATTATGCCCCGTAGTCTAGATGCTGATGATGACTCTGATGCTGAAGAGAATAGCGGCGTTGATAGGTAATTGTGATTGCCTAGCTCATCTAGTCCTATTACCTAACATGTATTATTTTTCAAGAGATTAGTTGAATACCTTGGAAGTGAGGCAGCCATTTTTCTGGATGTAATTCGAATGGGGAAATAGGAAATTGGTTTAAGCATTAATCAGCTATGGATAGAGAATTGTTGGAAATAATTGTTAAAGTGTGAGAACTAAGGTTCACAATAACAATGGTGCTAGTTGGAGTTGTTACTATCTGTTTCACCAGCTTGAACATATATCTAGTTAATATAATGGCTGCTTTTATGCTTCTCCTAATTTTAGTTTTGTTGACTTCAAAATATATGTTATTTGTTGATAGTTTTATAGGATATTCTTTCTCTTCTCATCAATTGATTTATAATTGTGTTAATAGTGATGATGATGATGATGAGGATGAAGATGACACTATGGCTCTTATGGAGGAGCTTGAGCGGATAAAGAAAGAAAGGGCAGAGGAGAAGCTTCGGAAGGTAATAATAGTTCATTGGGGGGATTTGCAAAAAGGCTTCTCACTTAGTGCACTTCTAAGGATTTCTTTTTATTAGATGACTTTATTTGCGCGCACACATACTCAAGTCCTATCAGTACCATACACATCCACATGTTCCTATTAAAACTATAGTTAGAGATAACATATTGCTATTTAATCTATCAGGAAAAGCTGGAAATGGAGGAGGAGCTCAAAGCTAAGGAAGCAGAGCTTCTCCGTGGCAACCCCTTGTTAAACAACCCTGCCAGTTTCAGTGTAAAGAGGAGGTCCGTCTACTTTTATGTCACCAGACCACTAACCATAAGCTTATCTCAGTTTTCTCCCTGAATTTCTGGGTGCTGCCAATATCAGGTGGGATGATGATGTGGTTTTCAAGAACCAGGCACGTGGAGAATCAAAGGCCCCCAAGCGCTTCATCAACGACACTATCAGAAGTGACTTCCACCGCAAATTCCTGCAGAAGTACATGAAGTAATTGCCAATCTACGAGACCATTGCAAGGCAATCCAATCTGCCATCAATTGCAAGGCCTACTCAGGGGTCTTATCTTTGTAAAGACACGGATGAATGTTGGGATAGACGCCCTTATCATTTTAGTTATGAGAGTGGAACTTGACAACATGCTTTTCGTAATGAGTATTGATGTTCTCTTGAACAGATTGTGCTGTTAAGCCAAACAAATCATTAGTCGAGTGACCGATATAATTTATCCACAATTGCACGTCAATTACCACTGTTGACTGGTCAACGTGAAAATTACTTGGGCCTAGATTAAGCCCATATTCAGTCCAAGCTCAACTGCTACAGTCCTTACCAGGTGCACGGTACGCCGGGTGTATGTCCAGACGTAGGCGGGTGGGTCTCTTTCTCTCCTTTGTCATCGGCTTGGTTTTCGGGGTAAGCTGCAGTTCCGAATCTGCATTCTCCTGTATCCGGCAGCTCGTCCATCGCCGGCCAAATCTCGGCAAAAGTCAATTGGTTGATCCATGGCTGAGTTTCGGTACGAGATCGCGCAGACCGCGTACATCAAGCTGGTCCTCCACGCCCTCAAGCATAAGACTTCCGCCGTCAACGGGATCCTCCTCGGTCGCGTATCTGACCAGAATGACTCAACCGTAGTCGAAATCGAGGATTCTGTCCCTCTCTTCCACTCCCACCTCGGTCTCCTTCCAAATCTAGAGATCTCCTTAATCCTGGTTCGCCTATTCTCCCTGTCAGCGAGCGTGAAGCTGTAAAATTTTCCCTTTAACTAGGTAGATTGACCAAATTCTCAAATTTGATTTTCTGGTATATTTACGACATGCTTGTTATCTCCCACATTGCTGGATGACATCTTAAGCAGTTCGGCTATTTGAATATGGCTTAAAACCTGGGAAAAATTGGGAACTTCTTTTGTTCATCCAAAAAGTGGCAAGACATAGTTGATTTCGATGATCACCTTGATGACATCAGCAAGTAAGCCTGAGCCAAAACATACAATTATCCATTGCCTATTTCATTAACAAATTCGTCCGTGGAATCTTTAAAAACTGATTTCCATTCGGTATTCGGTGCAGGGACTGGCTTAACCCAGGTCTCTTCAATTGAAGAATGGCAGTATAACTATTGCTAGTTCCATTATGGGTTGGATCACTCTATTGTCTCAATGACAAACTGAGAAGGATAAAGGGATTACCAAAGTTGAGAAGGTTTGCTTATTTTTTTTTCTTGTTGGATGATGATCTAGCTGTATTAAGTTTTTCATATCGAATTTGTTGAAAATCAATGAGGATACATACGCCATTTTTGTTCTGGCTGCTTCTGTGATTCTAACTCATGAAAAGTGGTTCCTTTCAATTTGTATGACACACTGTTGATGTACCCATCAGGTGATGAGATATGATCAATGTCAAGTTCAGGACGTGTATATTGGACTACCATATGGCTGCCGCACTATATCCATTGCATTTAATGTTCTTGTTCTTTTACCAAACCTAAAACAGGATATACTGCAAAGCCATTGAGGCTGTTAGGTGAGACATGATCTCCAGGTTACACACAAATAGCCATGGAAGATAGCTTCGAGAAATAAGAAACAATTACCTTCTTTCACCATGTAGCCTTTCATGGGATGGCATTCCAAGCTGCATTGCCCTAAAGCTGACCCACAATTGTCCATAAAGCCAATAACCACCAGCTTCTCTTCACTTCATATTGACAAGTGCTATTAAGAAGATGGGTAAGTTAGATTTAGATCAATTCAAGATGGTTAAATGTGCACTTACAGGTAAAAAATGAATAGAAGTATATGTTGTATAATTTATAAGTTATTGTTCAATTAAATTCTCATGTTTAAGTTTATGATAAAATATTCAATCTATTTAAATGTAAAATAAATTATAAAAATAAGTGAAAAAAATATTGATACTATGAAAATATGCAATTGAAAATTTTTATAAATAATTAAAATATAATTATAATTTCAGGGATCAAATGGTAAGAAATGCTAAGTTCATTAATGGGCTTTGCGGCCTTTATTTGAATATTATGGGCCGATCAATTGAGGTCCATCTTGTTATAATACCTCTTAGCAGTTAGCACCGTTGGAAAAAAAGAGAGTATATATTATGAGTAAACCCTAGCCGGAAAAGAGAAGATGATAACCGGCACAGTCCTTACAAGTTCTTAACTTGATCGCTCTACAGTATTTGGTAGGTTTGGTTTCTATATATTTTTATTATTACGTGAATGCTATGATATAGGAAATCGGAACCTTTGATAGGACAAGCAATTGCTAATGGCTATATTGATTGTTCTAAAGTCAGTTTTTGAGTTAAAAATTTAGTTTTTGAGTTAAAAACTTGTCGCTTGATGATGGTCCTGCAGCTTAATGGGTGGCCCCTTACTAAAGAAGAAGGGTGCGAAAGCACAGAAGCCTCCGCCCAATAAGAAGCTGAAGAACGACTTATTAGGTAAATCGAAAAAAGATGATATTCTCGAAGCATCTGAGTCCCAGAGTGACAACGAGGTCCATGAAGATCAGAGTGAATCTGGTGGAGAGGATGGAGGGTCTGATTTCGAGTCTGATGCATCTTCCAGCGGAGAGGATGATCTGGCAGATGATTTCCTCCAAGGGGGTGGCAATGAAGGTAGTAAAACTAGCGCTATTTACTTTTTAAATTATTATTTAAAATTTTATGGTCTTCATATATTAATTTGGCGTTGTTATAGAGGGAATTTCTGCTTCGGACGCAGATGAGACATCAGATTCTGATGAATCTGATATCGAGAAACAAGCTAGAGTTCTTGATGAGAGAAGGTCAAAGGAAGAGGAAGATGCAGAAGCTGAAATGCAGCTCAATATCAAGGATGAATCAGATGAGTTTAGATTGCCAACAGAAAAGGTAGGCATGTCATCCGGTCACTAGGATACTATCCTATGGGTTGGTAAAGTTGTCTTCATCAAATTATTATTGTGATGATTTAGGAACTCGCTCAAGAGGAACAAGGACCTCCGGATCTCCCAAATATTCAGCGGAGGATTCGAGAAAGTGAGTAATATTAGATTATAACTATGCCTTCAGTTGGATAGGGTATTCATTAGTGTTGTTTCTATCAGTTGTTCGTGTACTATCAAATTTCAAGTCATTGAAACAAGAGGGGGCCACTAGGAAGAACTATGTGGAGCAGCTAAAGAAGGATCTAGCTTCGTATTATGGCTACAATGAATTCCTTATTGGGGTGCTTGTTGAGGTGACTACATTAATCACTTTGTCATGTTAAAGAGTTGAACTGTTTTTTTTTCCACTGTGGGTTTCTTTTCTCGAGTTTACTCCTAACATGCTCATTACCTATATATTTTTCCATTTTTATTGCATATTGGATTCATCTGATACTTTAATTTAACATTTTACTTGAAGATGTTCCCACCTGTGGAGCTTGTAGAACTTATTGAAGCATATGAAAAGCCTCGGCCTATATGTCTTCGCACCAATACATTAAAGGTAAAATAAGATCCTAGCATGTATAGGTCTTTTTCAACAAACCCTTTTAAAGTTTACTTTTTGCATGAACTTCTACTTTTTGATATTTCAGACTCGAAGGCGGGATTTGGCTGATGTTTTAATAAACAGAGGCGTCAATTTGGATCCACTAAGTAAATGGTCGAAGGTAAGTCAAGCCTGGCATTGTAATTATCTTCTATGATCACTTCCTTAATTTCATCATGATTCAAGAGATTTCTTTTGTTTTTTTTTAATATTGCAGGTTGGACTAGTTGTTTATGACTCACAAGTGCCAATTGGTGCTACACCCGAATATATGGCTGGTCATTACATGGTAAAGAAGCAATCCTTTTAATGTTTTGAAAGTGGTATCGGGAGATATTTATATGGCCATAAATAAATACTCATATAAAATTATTTTGCAGCTACAAAGTGCAAGCTCTTTTCTACCTGTGATGGCCCTTGCTCCCCAAGAGAAAGAGCGTGTTGTTGACATGGCGTAAGTGATTGCTCATTTTTTCAATGATTGGATGCATTTTACATATCTTAATATTTGCTTAATTGGTGAAAAAGATGACTTATGTGTCGGTGGTTTGCATTAATACCATCTATGGTAATGCTTTTCATAAGATTAAGAGTAGGCGATTTGTTCTGTTTATTGATGCAGAGCCGCACCAGGTGGTAAAACAACATATATTGCAGCTCTTATGAAAAATAGTGGTAGGTCATGATTTATGAGTTACTGTCAGTGTGTTTGGTTTCTATGAAAGCGATATTTATCATCCACCCGTAAATCCACACTGGCTTATCTATATATTGATTTATCAGGAATGATTTTTGCAAATGAAATGAAGGCTCAAAGGCTGAAATCTCTCACTGCCAATCTGCATCGGATGGGTGTGACCAATACCATAGTATGCAACTATGATGGGAAGGAGGTGAGTGTTGTATCTAAGCCCATTTAAGCGCAAATTTTGATTTGCTTTCCAAAGATTAGTCCTTGAATTTGTGTCCCACTCTTACTTGGTTTTATTAAGACCTTCAAATTTTTAACAGAAAATTGCCACGACACAGATATTTCATCACCACATCACTATCACATCACGAACACATCTTCAGGAATTGATGTTTTATTTGTGAATGGTTTATGGAATTGTTTACTGTTATTTGCAGCTTCCCAAGGTTTTGGGTCCAAATTCAGTTGATAGAGTCCTACTCGATGCACCATGTAGTGGGACTGGGGTTAGTATTTATTGCTGATCTCTGTACTATTTCTGTTTTAATTTGTTAACATGGAGACACTAAATATATGGAATCATATGTAGGTTATATCCAAAGATGAATCTGTGAAGACCTCTAAGAGCAATGATGATATCCAAAATATTGCCTTTCTGCAGAAGGTATGCTTCTTTTATATCTTCAATCGTTGTTTTGACATTAGTTTTCTGCATATTGGTACTTTACACACGTTTTCTTGCTATCACACTGAAACTTTTCTTACAAGTTATTCCATTTTGCAGCTACTGATACTTGCAGCAATTGACATGGTAGATGCAAATTCAAAATCAGGAGGATATATTGTTTATTCCACGTGCTCCATCATTGTTCCTGAGGTACTTATCTGACTACTTCCCCTCCTTTAATTGTCTTTGAAATGCTGCCAATTTTCCATTTCATGTGTTTTTCTTCTGCAGAATGAAGCAGTAATTGACTATGCACTGAAAAAACGTGATGTTAAGCTTGTACCTTGTGGACTAGATTTTGGCTGTCCTGGGTAATGTCATCATGACTGGGAAATCTTAAGACAAAAATGCCAGCATTAGTATGCAGATTCTGACATTTTTATGTTTATATTCTTATAGGTTTATTCGTTTTAGAGAGCATCGTTTTCATCCATCTTTAGAAAAGACGAGGCGCTTCTACCCTCACGTTCATAACATGGACGGATTTTTCGTGGCCAAGGTAAATTATGATCATGCACACATTGTGAAGAATAACTTGGAGGGTTTGAAGAAGATTCTTAGTCAAATCAATTCTTCTTATTACAGTTGAAGAAAATGAGTAACAACATTCCAAACTCAGCAACTTCTGCCCCATCCGAGGCAGTAGAAGAACCTTCCTGGGGTGGTGAGGATGATGGCAAAAAGATGGAGGAAGAGAAACCTCATCTCGATGCCACAGAAAAGGGCAGTACAAATAACAAGGGTGTTCAGAATGGCCCGATCAAGAGCAAGGAGAGGAATTCTGTATCTGGTGAGAAGAGGAAGAGAGAGAAGAGAAAGTTCCCATCAAAGGAGGAAATATCAAGAAATAGGTAGGGAAATAGTGTGCAGTCTTCTCTTTCCCTTATCTTGATGGAGGCTGGATTTAGAGAATTTATTTGCTTGTCTTGCAGGGAGGAGAAGAGAAAGGCTCTGAGGGAAAAGAAAACTGCAAAAAAGGCTTGAAAGTGAGCTTCCATGCTAGAAGTTTTACTTTCTGATATTGATGCCCAATCAACCTGGCAGCTGCTGCCCTTGAAATTTTGTAATGCTATTCTGATTATACAATATCATGATCAGAAAATGATAGATAATATTCTGGAAAATCTTCTAATCCCGCGGAGCCCTTCATTATGGAACACTAAAAAAAGTGGTGTCACTGAAGGAAGATTCTGTAGCTGAATAGGTTTCTCTGCACTTGTGGTTTTTTCATGTGTTCTGTCTCTTGTTTGACTCAAGGATTAAAAGACCAAATCCACCAGATTTCATTCTAAGAGGCCAAAGTTGAACCAAGCTAATCTAACAAATTTATCACACTTGCACAACTTAACATTGATGCCCAATAAACTTGGCAGCTACTGCCCTTCAAATTTTGTAATGTTGTAGAGCATTTCATCATGAAACACCTTAAAGGGGTGTCATTGAACTTGAAGTGATTTTTTGATGTGTTGTGTCTCTTGTTTGTCTCAAGGATGCTGATGAATATGAACAGACCAGATCCATCAGATTTCATTCTGAGAGGCCAAAGTTGAACCAAGCTGACCCAACAAATTTACGTCTTGCTATTGAGACGGGAATCTCCATCTCTTACCTAGACATACGGCATAAACTCGAATCACAGATGCTATCACATATACACTCAACCAAAAAGACTTGAATAAAGATATGTCACTGAGGCTTCTCTCCAGGAAGATAAGATAAGGAACTGCTTTCTACCTGCCTCTTTTTTCTGTTAAAGATTCCGCTGAGATTGGTCCGTAGGACCTTAGAAACTAAAGTCTTTTTCTTCTCCGGGCTTTCCACATGGTAGAGTTTTCCAGGTTGGTAGTACTGCTGTTTCTGCACTTTATAGTTCTGTGTGCACGAATCATAAGAGATGGTATTGATGCGGGTAGAAGCCTCATCTGCCTTCTTTTGTTCTCTCTCCCACCATCTCCGGAGCTCTCCTTCCACTGCCCTTCTGGCAGCTTCAGCCATCGTTGCCCTCTTGAGGGCTGCCTCTGTTTTCGCTTTCATCTCCTCGATCTCCTTTCTAGTGGCATCTAATCTCTTGAGGGCTTCATTCTCACTTGCCTTCACAGCTTCAACCTGGGCTATGGCAGCAACCACCTTCATCTCAGCTAACTTATCCAATTCCTCAACTTTTTGTCTTAGACTAATAAACTCATCCTTCGATATTGTTATCTTTGCATCAGACTCAAATGTAGAGGCTCTTGCAGCAGTTGTTTGTTCTGATAAATTCTTGATTTCATCAAGGGCTGTAGCCTCGTCCACTTTTGCTTCTTCTGCCTCCTCGAGGGCAAATCTCAACCTCTGCTCAGCCTCCTTGAGGGCAATCTTGGTGGCTTCTGCTTCCTTCTTCAACGATTCAGCCTTTTTCTTCATCTCCTCTGCTATCTTCCGAGCATTTTCAGTCTCTGAAATCAACTGATGAAGAATAGCTATCATCTCACAAGAAGAACCCTTCCCTTTGGATTCTTCTGCAAGGCAAGCTTCAAGCTCAGACCTGCTCTTCCGGAGCTTCACATGGAGATTCCCAACAACTGATTCTGTTTCTGCTTCCTTTTCCTTCAGTTCAGAGTGTTCTTTCTTGGCATTCTCTAATTCCACCTTCAGGGACTCCAGCAAGCTCCACAGTGATCTCTCCTCCTCTGCCACCTTCTTTAGCCATCCTTTAGCTTCATCCAGCTCCGACGTGACAATCCTCACGGAATCTAAATCATAAGAATTCACAGTCTCCATTTGCTTCTTCACTGATCCAATCTGCCTTCCTGTCTCAGTGAAATTAGCTTCAAGATTTTGAGCTATTTCAGGATCATATTCTTTCTTCATAGTAAGCAATTCCCTCGCTGATTCCTCTAAGGTATCTTTAATTAGAAGTCTTTGGACATCATTCTCCTCAAAAATCCTTGCTTGGTCCCACTGCGCCGGAAAAGTTGCGAGCTTCACTTGACTCAGAGTTTCTTGAATTGCAGAGATCTCCTTTTTGATCTCACCTACCTTCACCATATTTGCCTTTGCTGCAAGTTCAGCATCTTCAACTTGCTTGAATGCAATAGATTTCATATCTGTTGTGTATTGTTCCTGCGTACTCTCTAGGTCCCGCTTCCAAGAATCATTGGTTAGAGTATAACCATTTGAGTTTTCCACCTTAAGATGCTTAGCCAAGCTCTCTGTGGTCTCTGTTTGCTTAATTGCCTGCTCCTTAGATTCAGTCACCATGTTTAGCTTGTGCACAAGATCATCCTTTGTTCTCTTGGACTTCTCGAGCTCATCAAGTACTTGGGCTTTTGTTGTCTCAGCATTCTCTAGCTGTTCCTTCAACTTATTTAGTTCTTTCTGCACAAGGTGAACCTGAGTCTCTTTTGCCAAAATCCTCTGGAGAAGACAATGTTGTTATTTTCAATTCATAGAAAGATTTTAAAAGAAATCTAATAAATAATCAAATTCAAAGCACAAGTCAATCAACCCCCAGTAACATCCAGAGAGTATCTTTGCGAACATCAACAATTTTTCATAAGAGATGTAACTAAAATGAAGGGAAATCAGGGTAAACCACTCGAAGGAAAAATGATTGACAAAAGGGAGAACAGTACCTCTGCAGACTGAGATTTAATCTTCCTAACGGAATGCTTTTCACCTGAGAAAGCCCCTTCACCAAATAGGCTGACTGCATCTTTAACAGATTGAAATGGAGCTCTAGTTTCTATCTCCCCAACCTCCACCTTGGTGGAGCCTGCAGACTTCTGGTAGTCTCTGGCTACCATCTCCTTTTAATAATTTCTGCCCAAATAAATACAAAGCAACAAAACAAAAAACCATAATCTTTAAATTTGGCATGAAGAAAAAAGATTCTAGAAGAGAATATTTTAAAAGATCACCCCTTCAGGTTCTATTTTATTATCTACATAATAAGAACTATGAAATGTAGTGGAATATGCAAACCACTATAAAACTAATGTGAGCTCGATTTCAAGAGTAGAAGGACACGCACAATCTAGTTAATTATTGATAAGTGAACAACAACCCAAATAAGTAATTGGCTTCTACATTGCCATTCCTAGAATTTGCAGAAGCTTTTAATTTCTCTTTCTTCCCTGAAATTCTTTTCAACAAGAGAAGGATCATTTGTTGAGTCAAGCATAGTAGCTGAAACCATCAGTGGTTACTATTTTTAACAACTGATTTCGGACCTCTGAGTTAAACATCAAAAATTGCAACCGAGTTTGATAGCAGAGGACTTCAAGATAGTGAAACTGGGCCATAAATGATACCTACTCAGACACTTCAAGATCAAACAACAGAGATTAGAGCAGACCACTCTTCAAGCAGCACAATCTTTGACCCTTCAAACAACTGCGCTGTTTCTTCAACAAGCCCCGAGTCTGAAAAGAAATAAGATATCAAATAATCTGAACTTGACATATCTCTAAATGACTTGGTGAGTAAAAGAGCAGAGCAAGAAGAGAGCGGACGGATGAAGACGGAAACATCACCATAGCTTACAGGATAAACTCATTCCCAAAAAGCACGCGAATACCAGGCTAAACCCTAAAACCATCAAAAAGCTAAAACCCCAGAAGCTGCGGACGATGAAATGAATAGAGCATCTTACCTTGACTGTTCTTGGAACGGCTTCTCATGGCCAAAGAAAGTCAGAGATCATCTCCAAAACCCTGGGGAGAGAGTGGTGGCTCTCAGAAAGATTCCTCTTCTTCCCAAGATAAGGAAAGAGACAGAGTAGTCTTGCTGAGAGATCCCTGAAACTTTGAGAGGCTCGCGGGAACTAGAATTCAAGAAGAATAAGAAGAAGACTAGGGGCCAAGAGGGAGTAATTAATGGGCTGAAAGTTTGAATTTTTGAGGAACAGCAAAAGTTTAAGTGACTATTTGAGGTCAGAGGTCAATTGGGGATGGTTTCAAGAGTTTGGGAGTAAGCATGCCAATTTCTTCCTGGGTTTGTATCGAATTATTAATTATATTTTTATAATTAATAAACTTATTAACCTTTATAACATTATTTGGTAATATTATTGTATTTGTAAACAAAATAACAAATATGATGCTTCACATTAAAATCTTATATTTATAAGATTTGAAAAAATATAATATCCTTTTAAATAAATATTAATATTTTACAATTTTATATATAATATAAAAAGGATATTAACAATTAAAATATATATATATACTTATTTATATTATAATTTTTTAATAAACTATTACGAATATTTTAATATTAATTAAAAGAATTAATTACAATATATTTTTTTAATTAAATATTATACATTAAATTTAATTACAAATTAAAATAAATAATTAATATTATATATTTCATTTTATATTATTAGATAATATATATTGAATATTAGATATGTAATTATATATTATTTATATATGTGATTATATTATTTAAATATTTTATATAATATATAATATATATTGTATTTTTATATTGTAATAATATCTGGATACAGCCTAGCCTAAAAAAAAGAAGATGACAATCCTAAGTTCTTAACTTTCTTCCTTGGCAGGTTTGGTTCTGTTTATTTCTATTGTTACGTGAATACTATGATATAGGAAATCGGAACTTTGATAGAACAAGCAGTTGCTAATGGCGATACTGATTGTTTTAAAGTAAGTTTTTGAGTTAAAAACTTGTGGCTGAACGCTTGATGATAGCTCTACAGCTTAATGGGTGGCCCCTTACTAAAGAAGAAGGGTGCAAAAGCACAGAAGCCTCCGTCCAAGAAGAAGCTGATGAACGACTTATTAGGTAAGAAAAAATCGAAAAGAGATGATATTCTCGAAGCGTCCGCGGTAAAGTCTCAGAGTGACGACGAGGTCCATGAAGATCAGAGTGAATCTGGTGGAGAGGGTGGAATGTCTGATTTCGAGTCTGATGCATCTTCCAGTGGAGACGATCTGGCAGATGACTTCCTCCAAGGGGGTGGCGATGAAGGTAGTTAAACAAGCCGCTGTTTACCTTTTAAATTATTATTTAAAATGTTATGGTGTTCATGTATTAATTTGGCGTTGTTATAGAGGGAATTTCTGCTTGGGACGTAGATTTTGATGAGACTTCAGATTCTGATGAATCTGATATCGAGAAACAAGCTAGAGTTCTTGATGAGAGAAGGTCAAAGGAAGAGGAAGATGCAGAAGCTGAAATGCAGCTCAATATCAGGGATGAATCAGATGAGTTTAGATTGCCAACAGAGAAGGTAGGCATGTCACCCGGTCACATTGATACACCTTATAAAAATGCATCTTAAGAATGCACTACTTTACAGATTATGTCATGCCACTGTGCTTGCTCGTAGTTACATTATACACTGAGTTATTATAGTTAATATGTACTGGCCATATTTCGGAAACTAGGATACTCCCATGGGTCGGTAAAGTTGATTATTGTAATGATTTAGGAACTCGCTCAAGAGGAACAAGGACCTCCAGATCTCCCAAATACTCAGCGGAGGATTCGAGAAAGTGAGTAGTATTAGATTATTTCTATGCCTTCAGTTGGATACGGTATTCATTAGTGTTGTTTCTATCAGTTGTCCGTGTACTATCAAATTTCAAGTCTCTGAAACAAGAGGGGGCCACTAGGAAGAACTATGTGGAGCAGCTAAAGAAGGATCTAGCTTCGTATTATGGCTACAATGAATTCCTTATTGGGGTGCTTGTTGAGGTGACTACATTAACCACTTTGCCATGTTAAAGAGTTGAACTGTTGTTTTTCCTACTGTGGGTTTCTTTTCTCAAGTTTACTCCTAACATGCTCATTACCTATATATTTTTCCATTTTTATTGCCTATTGGATTCATCTGATACTTACTTTAATTCAACTTTTTATTTTGAAGATGTTCCCACCTGTGGAGCTTGTAGAACTTATTGAAGCATATGAAAAGCCTCGGCCTATATGTCTTCGCACCAATACATTAAAGGTAGAATAAGATCCTAGCATGTATATGGTTATTTTCGACAAATCCCTTTAAAGTTTACGTTTTGCATGAACTTCTACTTTTTGATATTTCAGACTCGAAGGCGGGATTTGGCTGATGTTCTAATAAACAGAGACGTCAATTTGGATCCACTAAGTAAATGGTCGAAGGTAAGTAAAGCCTGGCATTGTAATTATCTTCTATGATCACTTCCTTAATTTCATCAGGATTCAAGTGATTTCTTTTGCTTTTTTTTAATATTGCAGGTTGGACTAGTTGTTTATGACTCACAAGTGCCAATTGGTGCTACGCCTGATTATATGGCTGGTCATTACATGGTAAAGAAGCAATCCTTTTTATTGGGAGATATTTATATGGCCATAAATGAATACTCATATAAAATTATTTTGCAGCTACAAAGTGCAAGCTCTTTTCTACCTGTGATGGCCCTTGCTCCCAAAGAGAAAGAGCGTGTTGTTGACATGGCGTAAGTGATTGCTCATTTTTTCAATGATTGGATGCATTTTACATGTCTTAATATTTGCTTATTGGTGAAAAAGGTGACTTATGTGTCGGTGGTTTGCATTAATACCAGTTGTGGTCATGCTTTTCATAAGATTAAGAGTAGGCCATTTGTTCTGTTTATTGATGCAGAGCCGCCACAGGTGGTAAAACAACATATATTGCAGCTCTTATGAAAAATAGTGGTAGGTCATGATTTATGAATTGTTGTCAATGTGTTTGGTTTCTATGAAAGCGATATTTATCATCCACAAGTAAATCCACACTGGCTTATCTATATGTTGATTTATCAGGAATGATTTTAGCAAATGAAATGAAGGCTCAAAGGCTGAAATCTCTCACTGCCAATCTGTATTGGATGGGTGTGACCAATACCGTAGTATGCAACTATGATGGGAAGGAGGTGAGTGTTGTATCTAAAGCCCATTTAAGCACAAATTTTGATTTGCTTTCCAAAGATAGTCCTTGAATTTGTGTCCCACTCTTACTTGGTTTTATCAAGACCTTGAATAATTAAGACCTTCAAATTTTTAACAGAAAATTGCCATGACACAGATATTTCATCATCACATCACTATCACATCATGAACAAATCTTCAGGAATTGAAGTTTTATTTGTGAATGGTTTATGGAATTGTTTACTGTTATTTGCAGCTTCCCAAGGTTTTGGGTCCAAATTCAGTTGATAGAGTCCTACTCGATGCACCATGTAGTGGGACTGGGGTTAGTATTTATTGCTGATCTCTGTACTATTTCTGTTTTAATTTGTTAACATGGAGACACTAAATGTATGGAATCATATGTAGGTTATATCCAAAGATGAATCTGTGAAGACCTCTAAGAGCAATGATGATATCCAAAATATTGCCTTTCTGCAGAAGGTATGCTTCTTTTATGTCTTCATAGTTGTTTTGACACTAGTTTTCTGCATGTTGGCACTTTACACTTGTTTTCTTGCTATCATTCTGAATCGTTTCTTATAAGTTATTCCATTTTGCACCAACTGATACTTGCAGCAATTGACATGGTAGATGCAAATTCAAAATCAGGAGGATATATTGTTTATTCCACGTGCTCCATCATGGTTCCCGAGGTACTTATCTGACTACTTTCTCTCCTTTAATTTTGTCTTTGAAATACTGCCAAGTTTCCACTTAATGCATTTTACATTTGCAGAATGAAGCAGTCATTGACTATGCACTGAAAAAACGTGAAGTCAAGCTCGTACCATGTGGACTAGATTTTGGCCGTCCTGGGTAATATTAAGTTTAAATAAATTTATTTCTAACTTTTATTATAAAAAAACCAAATGCTTATTTCACTAATATACATAAAATTATGTTATTTACAAAATAAATTAAAAAATATAATCTAATATTGACATACACTAATATATTAATTTTCAAAATACTCAAATTTACTATACTTATTATAGGTAAAAAAAATTAACAAAATTTGAAATTTTAATTTTTTTTATTTATATTTATTATAAATTATATATTTAATTAATTTATATAGTATAAAAATAAATTAATAAATATAAGTAAAATATTTTTAATTGAGTCAAATTTTTTTAAAAGTAAACATTTTAATTAAACAAATAATTATACATTTGTTTATAAATATATATTTATAATTTTATAAATTAATTTATATAAATATATAAATAATTGAAATATAATAAAATTCAATAATTATTTAATTAAATTTAATTATATATTATGGGCCGATCAATTGAGGTCCGTATTGTGATAATATCTCTTAGCAGTTAGAACCGTGAGAAAAAAAGAATGTATATACTCTTAAGTAAACCCTATCCGGAAAAAAAAAGACTACAACGGGAAAAGTACAATCAAGTTCTTAGCTTTATCGCTATGCAGCATTTGTTAGGTTTGTTTCTGTATATTTCTATTATAACGTGAATGCTATGATGTAGGAAATGAGAACCTTTAATTAAATTTATATTAATTATTTACTTACTAATTAAAATAAAGAAAATAATTTGATTTTTTATTTAAAAAATAAACTTATTTCACTTTTATATTTTATACAAATTAATTAGTTTTATTAATATATTCAAATAATATATACAATATATTGTAAATTTATTTTCAAATAAGTATTACTTTTAAATAATAATATAATATTATATTTATATATTAATTAATTATTATTTTAATTTATATAATTTAATTTTACATAATACATTATGTATCTAAAAATATATAATTTATAATATTTTAAATATAAATATATAATATTTATTATATATTATAATTATATATATTATATGTTATTTAAATATATAATATACAATATATATTTTATAAATATTTAAATAATATAATTACATATATAAATAATATACCTAATATATAATTACATATCTAATATTTAATATATAATATTTTATAATATAAAATAAAATATATAAGGTTAATTATTTATTTTAATATGTAATTAAATGATTATTTAATTAAAAAATATATTTTAATTAACTTTTTTTAAAATTAATATTAAAATATTTATAATAGTATATTAAAAAAATATAATATAAATGAGCACATATATTTCTTAATTGTTAATATCCTTTTTTTTATATATATAATAGTAAAATATTAATATTTATTTAAAAAATATATTATATTTTTAAAATCTAATAAATATAAAATTTTAATATAAAGCATTATATTTATTATTTTGTTTACAAATACAATAATATTATTGATGATTCTATAAAGGTTAATTAGTTAGACCAGCAATTGACATACTTATTTAAGAGCTCCTGTTCTGGCAGGATTCAGGGCAGTATCTTATTGGCTAAATGTCATATTATCAAAATGAAAACTTTTATATGAAAGTAATAACTCATGTCTATGGTGGCTAGCTTTCAATTTGGTATTTCATTAAGCACAAAATAAAGGCGCATAATGGAATAATTGGTATATACTCCCCTAGTTTGTACTGGGTGATTATGGAAATGGGTGCCACATTTTCTCATGTGTACATAAACAAAAATGAAAACCGGTTCTAGATCAACATAATCTCAGCTCACCCTTGATTCACCTAATTCACATGGGATGCATTCTAAGCACCATCAATGCTGTTCCAAGAGAAGCAAATCCATACAATGGAAAATTTATATTCTTTACTTTACATATTCTCTTTTTATAGGCAAATGACTATTCGAAAGTCTAACTATTGGATTCAGCACAAACTACAGTCATCTATAAAATATGCAAAAGGGCACCGGATATCTCATAGAAGAGTTTGATGAATTATAAAGAGGTTTTACCATAAGACCACTCGCTGATTTCACTGATTTGTTTCTATCAAAGAAGGAAAATAAAATGAAGAGCAACTTACAGCTCGAGGTTTTCCAGTATCTTAAGTTTTGATTGGGGTGTCAACCTTTCCTTGAGAGTCAGGTTGACCCCCATTCTTTTTCTCATCTCTAGCCTTGTTAAAGATAACAGTAAACCCCCCTGCTGAAGCAGGGTCATTTACATCCCATTCTCAGTGGTCTACCCTTATCCTGTTAAAAGAAACGACAGAGATTATCCAGTGAGACACACACTTGGCATAAGGAGAAGAGATGTTGAGCATGTTAAATACAAGAAGCTAGTATCACTCTACAACTGAACCTAAGCTAAAATAACATAAGGATGGACTAGAGCAAATACTAAAAAGCATACACAAGACTCGAGCAAAATGGCTGTTCATCAATCCAAGCTCCACAAATGAATAATAATCATCATCAAGAAATGAGAGAATCTTAGGGATTTTTTCACGAAAAAAATTAAACACTTATCAGTTTCATGTAATGAACGAATTCCCTTTTCTCATTCCAAAAAAGAAGAGTAAAAAGGTCAGGTATGTTCAAGGTGAAGCAATCAATTCAAACTGCCTCACGTAAATGTTGACAAACAAAAGTTTTTAACACAAAAGCTCTGGCGTTCCATATCACAAAGTCGAAAGCTAGGATCATAAAGCTTCAATAAAGGAATCAGCTGTCATCTAGCAACATTTTGATTTAAAGGCGGTACCTATCCTATGGGATAGGGATAGAGAAAAAGGAAAAAACTGAGGATTTCACTTACATATTACTTTTGATCGAAAAATCAAATTTATTTCGTACCAAACAAATGAGAAAATGGGTCAGATTTTACGTGATTAAACTTATTGGACTTAAGGAATGATGAAAGGGAATAAAAAAAGAAATAAATAAAAAAAAAAGAAAAGAGAGAAAAAAATAATAAAAAAATAAGTAAATAAAAATGAAAAAATTGAAAGGGATCTTTCTAATTCTCGAATAATGAGGGAAAGGGGATTGATCGAAAAAGATCTCTTGTTTTTATTATAAGATCGTGATTGGATCCGCATATGTTTGGTAAAAAGAATAATATTCTCCTTTGATAATAATAAAAAATGAAAAGTGTTTAATTGGAACATGAAAACAGAACTAAATTGGTCACAGTTACTTTTCGGGACGGAGTGGAAGAAGGGAGGAGATTCTGGAACGAGTAAAAGGACCCAATGACTTCGAAAGAATTGAACGAGGAGCTGTATGAGGTGAAAATCTCATGTACGGTTATGTAGAGTGGCAGTAATGGTGAGTTATCTGTCAACTTTTTCACTATCACCCCAAAAAACCAAACTCTCCTTACCTAAAGTTGCCAGAGTACGATTAACCTCTGGATTTGAAATCACTACTTATATACCTGGTATTGGCCATAATTCACAAGGATTTACCCGGTGTGAGATATCACATTGTTCGAGGAACCCTAGATGCTATCGGAGTAAAGGATCGTCAACAATGGCGTTCTAGTGCGTTGTAGATTTTTATCAAAGACTTGTATCATTTGATGATAACATGTGAATCGCTAGAAACATGTGAAGTGTATGGCTAACCAAATAACGAAAGTTTCGTAAGGGGACTATAGCATGCTACCATGAGACAAAAAATCTTCTTTCTAAAGAGATTCGATTCGGAACTATTATATGTATAAGGTCCAATATTGAAATAATTTCATAGGTTTTCCCTGAATTTGTCCGTGTTAACAAACAATTCGAAATGCCTCAACTTTTTTAGAACAGATCCGAGTAAAATAGCAATGATTCGAATTACTTCTTTTTATTTTTACACTATTTCGAAAACCCAAGAACTCAATCGTATGGATATGTAAAATACAGGATTTCCAATCCTAGCAGTAAAGGGAGGGAAACAGATACTCAATTTAAAGTGAGTAAATAGAATTCCATACTCGATCTCACGGATACATATTGAATTCTGTAAAAAGCCGTATTCGATGAAAGTCGTATATACGGCTTGGAGGGAGATCTTTTTTTCATATATTTCGAGATCCACCCTAAATATGGGTCAAAAAGCTAAAATAAATGATTTTAGTCCTTATAAAAAGAAAACTAATTCTTGAATTCCTTTCACGGTCGAGATACTGCAGAAGAAAAAACTGCAAAATCCAATCCAATTTATCGTAATCGATTAGTTAACATGTTGGTTAACAGTATTCTGAAACACGGAAAAAAATTATTGGCTTATTAAATTATCTATCGAGATATAAAAAGATTCAACAAAAGATAGAAACAAATCCACTATTCGTTTTAAATCAAGCAATACGTGTAGTAACTCCCGATATAACAGTAAAAGCAAGACGTGTAGGCGGATCGATTCGACATCCCTGTCCTCTAATCAATATACTGGAGCGGAGGTAGCAAGAAGAACAGCTCAATTCGATCGATCCTCTCTTCAAGAGCTCTGAATAGGTGACGGACAGCCATCTTAACGCCAAGATCAGACGCATACAGGAGACAGGAAGAGTCGCACCGACATAGTAGTTCTTTGGTGCAAGTATCTTCAGCGAAGAGCACACAGGACGATTATCAACAGCCCAAAATGAGAGAGAGAGAGGTTTGAGAGAGAAACAGAAGAATATAGAGAGGGGGGTAAGAGCTGGGCCAGAAATGGGCCTTTTCATCTTCAGACGACAACGTTTAGCCCTACTCGCCGTTGGGTCCGTAACAGCGCCGCCGTCAATTCAAGATCCGAACCCGGCGTACGTGAGCCCATGTGAAATAATCATCTTTGCAGCAGCAGGTCTTTTAGGCTTCAAGCTCATGGACTGCATGCACAATAGGACTTCGAGTCGGTGATAACTGAGGGACAGCTCGGGGTAGACGGAGTAACGATCAAGACTTCGGTAACAAGGGTAGATGGGAAATCCGGAGGTCAGGGACACAGATTTCGAAAAACAGAGAAAGAACAGAAAACAAAGCTTGCAGGTTGCAGAGTCTGCCCTATGAGTATTGAATTACAGTAGTCTAAGAAATCATTAGGTTTTTTATGCCTTCTTCTTTTACGAGTTCAGCTCCGTGTAGGAGTGGACGTTGCATTCATCGATCTTTGAACTCACAGTGGACGTGCATGGAATCACGATATTGAATGGGAAATGCAAAAAGGTCAGGTGGAGGGAGAGAGAGAGTGAGAAACTGGTTAAACGACTTTAATGGCTGCCATTTTCTCTTATTGTCAATACAGGAAAAATAGACGGGCCCTGAAAATGAGGGATCAGAATGTAAGACTGGGAGCTCCAACAATGGAAGCCGAAAGGACGACACCGAGCCCACGGCTACCAATCCCAAGACCACGTGCTCCATTGTTCTCCGTATGGACCCCGGAGCTTCGCCGGAGGCCTGGAACAGGGTGGCCGCGGGGGCGATGTTCATCGTCCCAATGCGTTCTTCTCCCTTTCGACTCCTCCACCGCGGTCGTCCCTTTCGCGCGCCATCTTCTCTGCCTCGAGCTCCCTGAACCGGTGGAGGTAGAACTTCAGTGGCTCCACGTAGTCCTCGAATCCGAGCGTCCTCATGGCCCACAGCAGATCGTCGCCGTTGACGGTCTTCCTCCCGCTGGCACTTGTCGGAGGCCTCGCCGGTGACGAAGCTGATGAACTCTGATACGCACTCCTGGACTATCTCCTTTGGTCCTTCGAGATCTTAGTGTTCGCCGGCAGCGCTTTCTTCACTATCCTGCTCACGCTCTAGGTAGTAACCTGTCCTGCTCCTTCAGCGACCACAGGTCCCCCACCCCCGCCGTTCCGTCGCCGCTGCCTCGTCCCCCTCAGAGTCCGAGTCCACCATTTTAGCTACAACAGCACAAGTTCGAACTTATCAACCCTTACAGTGTCCGAATTCACGCCAAAATTCCCTAACCTCTCTAGTCACTGGACGGAGTGTCATCTAAGGCAGAGCCTATGACTGACGATTGATAATCCATTAGAGAGCTACGAACGTCGGCCCGTGACGATGAAAGTAGTACCGCCGACGGAAGGAGGAGGAGCAGAGAGAGAGAGAGAGAGAGAGAGAGAGGGGGGGGGGGACATAGTCGGATCCATTGGATCGCGAGTAGTAAATAACGACGCACAGGTTGCCTACGTGGGCGAGCGTAGACCGTTGATTATCGATAAGTTTTAATAATTTGGCACAGTGGGCAAGGGGCTTGAGAAAATCCGATTGGTTGGGGGACGAGAAATCTGAACCGTTCATTCTGCACCTCCACGTGGCCTCCGATCCGATAAGAGCCTGCAAAGTCAAATATAGCTGAAGTTCGGCCCATTATAATTTTCACCACACTATAATTTTCTATTAAGTATTTATTTTTTACATTATTTTTGGAAATTTTCTGAGGGTGATCGTCATCTGAAAATGTAAATTCCGTGATTAGGGTTTTGCTCTGATTGACTCTCACCTTTCAACTTCAACTCTGCTGTTGGCCGATCTTGGAGAAATCAATTCTATACCTTCCACCTTAAGCTTTTAGCTCCTCATGAGTCATGACCGTGCTGAGGTAGTGTGTGCACAAAACCCTAAGTGAGACAGAGATAGAGAGAACAGATGGACGATGACGAGGAGTACAGAAAGGTCGAGGATCAGGTGGATCACTTACACCGGAACGAGACCATCTCGGCTGTAGCCGAAGAGGGCTTCTTGATAGACGAGGATGACGATTACGAGGACTTGTACAATGATGTTAATGTCGGAGAGAATTTCCTCCAGTCGATGAGGAAGGATGAGGATGTTGGCTTCAGGAATCTGCCTGTGGAGGAGACCAAGACCGTGCCTCCACCGCCGCCGCCTATGGTTGCTCATGCTACTTCTACGGAGGTTGTTGGCGCGGGTGGCGTTGGTGGGGATTCTTTTAATCAGAATCAGGGATTTTACGATGGTGAGGTGAAGGGGCTGAGTGAATCTGGACCAGTGGCGACTGGGGGCAGTGGCTGGATGAGGGTTGAATTGGCACCACAAGGACCTAATAAGGTTAGTGAGGCGGAAAATGTCAATGCCAATACTAACGCACCCAGCGGGCCCCAGGGGTTAGTGAAGCATCCGGATGGCTTTGCTGGGGCGAGTGTGAATCCAGTGAATGCTGGACCAGTTGGTGGGACGGGCAGTTTACCATCCCAGAGTGGAATTAGGAACATAAATCATGCTGGTGGCAGTAGTATTATTACTGCTGTTCCCACCGGTTCCGGTGCTGCAAATGGAGATGGAGGTGGGACCACCATGCTCTTTGTGGGAGATTTGCATTGGTGGACAACTGATGCGGAGTTGGAAGCTGAGCTGTGCAAGTATGGGCAGGTGAAGGAGGTGAAGTTTTTCGATGAGAAAGCTAGTGGCAAATCAAAGGGTTATTGCCAGGTTGAGTTCTTCAATCCTACCTCTGCTACTGCCTGTAAAGAGGGAATGGATGGACACGTGTTTAATGGAAAGGCATGTGTAGTGGCTTTTGCATCACCTGCCAGCATTAGAAGGATGGGTGACGCCCAAATGAATAGGAACCAGCAGAATTCACAGCCTTCAGTTGCTAGTCTTGGGAGGAGAGGGCAGAATGATATGGGGCCCAAGACCAGTGGGAATATTCCCAGTTCAGGCACCTTTCAGGGTGGGGATAATAACCGAGGCTTTGGAAGGGGAATTTGGGGAAGAGGTAATTCACAAGGTATGGGGAATCGGGGCGCTCTTGGTCCCATGAGGAGCAGAGGTGCTGGAATGGGCGGAAGAGATCTAATGGGGAATGGATTTGGGCAAGGAATGGGCGGTGCCCTGCCATTGATGCATCCCCCGTCATTGATGGGTCCGGGTTTCGACCCAGCTTTTGGTGGTCCCATGGGTAGGCTAGGTGGTTATGGGGGCTTCCCTGGTGCACCGGTCCCTCCATACTCTGGTTTATTGCCCCCATTCCCCCACATGGGTGGTGTTGGTATGCCTGGGGTTGCTCCACATGTGAATCCTGCAATTTTTGGCAGAGGGCCCATGGGTGGAATGGGTATGCTGCCTGGTCCTGGAATAGACGGGCCCAATATAGGGATGTGGCCTGGCAATAGCATGGGTGGTTGGGGAGTTGATGATCATGGTGGTGGTAGAGCAGGGGAGTCTAGTTATGGGGAGGAAGCTGCATCAGATCATAAGTATGGAGAAGTGACTCATGTTAGAGGGGGTTGGCCGAATTCCTCCAAGGAAAATGGCAGAGATGCAGAGAGAGACCAGTCTGGTTCTTCTGATCGAAGGTACCCTGATGATAGAGAAGTGGCAAATGAAAGAGATAGCCCTAGAGAAAAGGAGATGGATCATGATCGCGAGCAGTCTGAGATGAGGCATCGTGATGATAGAGATTATGGTCGGGAAAGGGACAGAGATTATGATCGAGATAGGGAACGATCTCGTGATCGAGGGAGAGATAGGGATCGAGACCGAGCGAGGGAACGGGAGCAGGAAAGACACAAGGAGGAAAGGGATAGATATTCTGATCACCATAGGTTCCGTGACTCTGAACGAAGTGATGGTTATGAGAAGGGGCGATCATCACGAACCCTCAGCAAGTCGAGGCTATCCCAGGAGGATGAACATCGCTCAAGATCAAGGGATGTTGATTATGGGAAGAAACGTAACCTTACTTCAGAGTGATCTGACTGTTTTTACTTTCAGTTTAGTCCGCACATACTTTCGTTAAATCGGTAAGTTTCTGAAGCTGTTACCATTTCCTTTCCTGTTGTTTTGAATTTGTGTTGTTATAAATGTTAGCTTCCTAATGTGTAGAGAATTGCCTTGATGTCTGTTGCCTTGAATTGTGGATCTTAAATCATTACATTACTTAGTGGTACATCTTTTTTTCTTTCTAATTGGCAATTGCACTCATAAATTCTATTTGGCAAATTTCGTCCTCACCCATTTTCTCCCGTATTAGGTATTCTATTTTTGCAATATATCCGTGAATTTATTTTATGATGGATTTTCCATTCTCTTCCCGTTTTCTGTGGATTGTTTTTGGATACATAAGTTGATCGCATTAGTATGTAGAACTCACAGTACTTGGAGTTCTACATGGGTAATTGAATGATTGGATTATTCTTTACAACATCTAAATGTTGATGGGAATAGAAGGCCATAAGCAACATATAAATTCATCTTTTATTTTAGTTGAGTCACAGTTGCTGATTGTTCATTATTTTTTTCTTTGTATTCACCTTGGGTTTAAATATGTGCTTCACTACCCTACCCAACTATTGGTATTTGTCCAATCTCACTTGTTTTTTTTTTTTTTTTTTTTTCTGTTATTGAAGCATTATCTAATGAAAGTGACAAATAGGAAGGCTTCTGTTTATGTCTACTTTGGTTAGTTGAAGTGATTTTTGGCATCAGCCTGTTGTAGCTACCATTTTCATTTCAGGTAGCTGCATGTTACAAAATAGGGACTGTGGACTAATAAATGATGAATAAGCATCATCTGAAATTGTAAATTGAGGCACTAGCATTTGATTCTTTTAGTAAGGACAAATCAGTAGTTATCTGTTAGCTTAAAATAGCAGGCTTCTCTGGTGGTGGTATTCTTGCCCTCTTGTCGGATCCTGCCTATTTTGGTTTAGGATTTAGTTCCTTGTCCTCAATGTAGTGATGTGCTATATTATTTCTAATTGCCCTAGTTGTTTGCTCCTTCTATTTCTTGTAGCCAAACATAGTGAAGATGCAAACTGAAGCCATCTGGTGAAACTGGTAGACAGTGATCATTGGCAATGCCTGGAGAAAAAACATCCATTCCTCACCCGACTATATAGTGTTGGAATGCTTTCCATTGCCTAGTTCTAAGATTTGCTTTTGAAACCAAACTATTGCTGTGATGCTTTAGAGAACCGAAGGTGGTGATGAATGTTGTAGTAGATTGAAATTGCCAATTCTTTCATGTATCAAATGCAGCCTTCCTAACAGTGTAGGAAAGGGCGAAAAGCCTGCTAGTATACTACTAACATCTCTAATGCTCATCCTTAGATCCTGTGACAATTCTTTTGTACCCTACTGCTGTCTCTGGGAATTGTTGTTAGGTTTTTTTGTACATTGGGAAACCTGCTACATGGATTACTTGTGTTGTAAGCATTTTGTATCCTGTCCATTTTGTACATGTTGGAGGCTAGGAGGAGGTAAATCTTTGACATGTTACCTATCAGATCAGTGTTCTTAACTATTCTTTTGGTTTACTATTAGATGGGCTATGTTGTTCATCCTTGGTGTCATCTACTTCCTTTCCATCAATTATACTGCCCTCCTCATTCTTGTGTTAGTCATGGGTTGATTCATCAGCACTGATGTTACATTGGAGGTAGGTGTTATGGTAAATGAGTTGTACTTGTCACCAATATGAGTTCTCTCTAGTCTCTACCTTCGTTGGCCTATTGTTGCATTGGGTTGGATCTCATGGCAACTGGACTTGGGTTTTATTCTAAGCAAGTTTAAGTTTTTCTGATAAATTTAATTATTTTTTAAAATGGGTTTAATTTGATTTATTTATTATTAAATTTACTAATAAAATTAATAAACTGATAGTATAGTGGCAGAATAGTATTTTATAATACTAGTGATGGGAGAGTTTATCTAAATTTATTAATTATAGTGCAAAAAGTCCAAATTCATGGATGAGAGGTGAAGTAAATTTAAAGTAAAATATAATTGTGTATTTTTTCTATTTAATTTATATATGTATATTTAAATAAAATAAAATAAAATGATAAATAAGGATCCAATCACAACTCTCCTGATCTAAAATAGTGCAACTCTGTTAAATTTTGAGTATGCATGGAATTTTGTATTATTTATTTATAATGTTTTTAGAATTTCTCAGAAATAGAGTTTATCCGTCATCTAAGAATGTAATTTTCATAGTTAGGGTTTCCCTTTGATTGACTTTGGCACCTTTCAACTTCAACTCTGTTGGCCGATCTCGGAGAAGGAGAGGTCGATTCTATTCCTTCCACGGGTAAGATCTGGAAACGCTTCATCTCCCCACTTAAGCTTTTAGCTGCTTATGAACATGCTTTTCGATTCGTGAGGATCAGCCAGGAAGAGCTGAGGTAGTGAGTGCACAAAACACTAAGGGTGACAGAGAGGTAGAGAGAACAGATGGACGAGGGCGAAGGGTACGGAGAGGCCGAGGATCAAGGGGATCACTTCCACCGGAACGAGACCATCTCGGCTGTAGCAGACGAGGGCTTCTTGATGGATGAGGATGACGATTACGAGGACTTGTATAATGATGTTAACGTCGGAGAGAATTTCCTACAGTCGATGAGGAAGGGTGAGGATGTCAGTTTCAGGAATCAGCCTGTGGAGGAGACCAAGCTTGAGCCTCCACCGCTGCTACCTGTTGTTGCTCATGCTCCTACCGGGGTTGTTGGTGTGGGTGGCGTTGGTGGGGATTCTTTCAATCAGAATCAGGGATTTAACGGTGGTGAGGTGAAGGGGCTAAGTGAATCTAGGCCAGTGATGACTGGAGGCAGTGGTTGGATGAGGGTTGAGTTGGCACCACAACGACCTAATAAGGTTATTGAGATGGAAAATGTCGTGCAGCAGCCAGATGGCTTAGCTAGGGTGAATGTGAATCCAGGGAATGTTGAACCCGTTGGTGGGGCGGGAAACGGCAGTTTGCCCTCCCAGAGTGGAATTAGGAACGTAAATCCTGCTGGTGGAGATGGAGTTCTAAATGCTGGTGGTAGTAGTATTATTACTGTTGCTCCCACTGTTTCCGGTGCTGTAAATGGAGGTGGAGGTGGGACCACCATGCTCTTTGTCGGGGATTTGCATTGGTGGACAACTGATGCGGAGTTGGAAGCTGAGCTGTGCAAGTATGGGCAGGTGAAGGAGGTGAAGTTTTTCGATGAGAAAGCTTGTGGCAAATCTAAGGGTTACTGCCAGGTTGAGTTCTTCAATCCTACTGCTGCTACTGCCTGTAAAGAGGGAATGAATGGACACATGTTTAATGGAAAGGCATGTGTAGTGGCTTTTGCATCACCTGCCAGCATTAGGAGGATGGGTGAAGCTCAAATGAATCGGAACCAACAGACATCACAGCCTGCGGTTGCTGGTCAAGGGAGGAGAGGGCCGAATGACATGGGGCCCAAAACCGGTGGGAGTATTCCCAGTGGAGTTGCCTTTCACAATGGGGATAACAACCGAGGCTTTGGGAGGGGAAATTGGGGAAGAGGTAATTCACAAGTTATGGGGAATCGGGGCACTGTCGGTCCCATGAGGAACAGAGGTGCTGGAATGGGTGGAAGAGATCTAATGGGGAATGGATTTGGACAAGGAATGGGTGGTGCCCCGCCATTGATGCATCCTCAGTCATTGATGGGTCCGGGCTTCGACCCAGCTTTTGGTGGTCCCATGGGTAGGCTAGGTGGTTATGGGGGCTTCCCTGGTGCTCCAGTCCCTCCATATTCTGGTTTATTGCCCACATTCCCCCATGTAGGTGGTGTTGGTATGCCTGGGGTTGCTCCACATGTGAATCCTGCAATTTTTGGCAGAGGGCCCATGGGTGGAATGGGTATGCTGCATGGTCCTGGGATAGACGGGCCCAATATGGGGATGTGGTCTGGCAGTACCATGGGTGGTTGGGGAGTTGACGATCAGGGTGGTGGTAGAGCAGGGGAGTCTAGTTATGGGGAGGAAGCTGCATCCGATCATCATTATGGGGAGGTGACTCATGTTAGAGGTGGCTGGCCGAATTCTTCCAAGGAAAATGACAGAGTTGCTGAGAGAGACAGGTCTGGTTCTTCCGATCGAAGGTACCCTGATGATAAAGAAATGGCGGATGAAAGAGATGTCCCTAGAGAAAAGGAGATGGGTCATGATCGTGAGCGATCTGAGCTGAGGCAGCGTGATGATAGAGACTATGGCCGGGAAAGGGACAGAAATAATGATCGAGATAGGGAACGATCTCGTGACCGGGATCGGGGGAGAGATAGGGACCGTGACCGAGATAGGGAAAGGGAGCGGGAACGACCCAAGGAGGATAGGGATGGACACCCAGGTCACCATCGCCACCGTGACTCAGATTATGGTGATGTTTCTGAGAGGGGACGATCATCAAGAACTCAAAGCAAGGATGACCATCGAACAAGGTCACGGGATGTTGATTATGGGAAGAGGCGGCGCTTTACTTCAGAGTGATTGGACTGTTTACACTTACACGTTAGTCTACTCAAACTTGGGTTGACTCAGTAAGTGCCTGAAGCTGTTCTCTGTTCCTTCGTATATTGTTTTAAATTTGTGTTATGAGTATAAAATTTCATATTCTTTTTATGATTTATTTTCCACTCCCTCCCTTTTCGCTGTGGATTATTTTTTGCATAGAGGTTGATTTTATTTACATTTAGAACTCAGTACTTGGAGTACTATATAGGCAATCTAATGATTGGATCATCTTGGGTAAATAACTTGGATCATAACATAGACTGAATCAAAGGTCATATGCATCCATGAACTTATAATTTGTTTGTTTTGTTTTTTGTTAAATCTCAGTTGTTTATTGTTTGGTTTTCTTTTCTGTTCATATTTATATATATTCTTTTATGTCGGCCTTGCATCTCCATTTCACTATTCTGCCTAACGAATGATATTTGTCTAGTCTCAATATTTTCTGGCTGTATGTATTGCTACATTATCTAATGAAAATAATAAATAGAAGTATTCCAGTTTGTCATTTAATTGGACTTCCGAGAGTCAAAGTGATTTTCGGTGTCCATCTGTTGTAGTTACCAATTTAATTTCGAATTGATGCATGCTACAAGATCAGAACTGTAGGTGAACTTGAATTGTTGCCTAGGGCAAGTAGTTATAAATGAAGAATCAGCACAACAAGAAATTGTAAATTGAAAAATTAGAATTTAATCAATTTTTATTATAAACAAATCAATAGTTATCAGCTCACTTAAAGTAACTAGTTTTCTCTGTTAGGTCTGTTTAGTCCTTTAGCCAGGTAATATCCTGCCTGTTTTGGTTGGGGAGATTAGAACAATAGTTCCCTGTCCTGGATGTGGTGGTATATTTTACAATGTCTGATTGCTCTTTTTGTTTCCTGCTTGTTATTTCTTGTAGCCAAATGCAGTGGAGATGCAAACTGAAGTCATCTTGTGTAACTCGGAGGCAGAGATCATTGGCACTACACTGGAGAAAAATACATCCGTTCTCTGCCTGACTATCTAGAGTTGGAATATTTCCATTTCCTTGTTCGAAGACTTAACTTTCGAAACCAAACTATTGGCATAATGCTTGAGATTAGAGAATTGATGCTGGTGGTGAATGTTGTAGTAGCTTGAAATTGCCAAATCTCTGATGGATTGATTATATGTTGTGATTCTTCACTTTTTTTTTTCATGTATAACTTGCTGTCTGTGTAATAGGCTATTAGTGTGGAAAAACTGTGAAAGGCGTGTGAGCCTGATAACCCCTCTAAGCTCACCATTGTATTCTGTAATTAGTCTTTTTGACCATGGTGCTGTCTCTGGGAATTGTTGTTAGGTTTTATGTACATTAGGTAGGCTACCACTTGTATTGTGCTGTATGCTTTGTATCCCCTTGGATTTTGTATATGTGGGAGGGTCTGGGGATTTTTTACATGATACCCATTTGTCTGCTCAACAATTTTTTAGGCTCATGGTGTAGCACAGTGGTTTGAAATCCATTTCTTTGAGGCTCCTGACCTTGTAATTTTTTTTGTAATCAAATTTATGCTGTATATGATTTCTGCTGCCATATTTTGCCCATGCGTGTTCTTATTTGTCTCCACCCTTTCTTCCTATGCCACTCTCTCTGTTATCAATGGTCTTCCTGATAGGTTGAAGGGGATGATCCTTCATTGATTTCTATTTACATATCTGGTTTTCAACTCTTTTTTTTTTTGCCTTTTAACCTATTTATCTTAATTTTATTCTTCTTTTTAACATAATTTTCACATTAAATATAATATTGGTTACCAGGCACAGAGTCAAAAAAAGGAGAAGGCTGTTTGTGTTTGTGGTTTACTTGGTGTGCACTCTTCCAGCTTCCTATTTAAATATAATAAACTTTACCCACCAAATCATGTTACCAGCTGCCTCAAATCCATTTGCTTTCCAGTCAAGAAATGGAATTTAATTGGCCCAAGAAGTTAAGATTCTGATCCTGTTTGGATTTATGCATGGCAGCATCCCCGTATATATAACAAAATCTATGGCGAGGAAAGGGAAAGTGGATCTTTTCTCACACTTGTCAGCTCTGATGATGTCCTCAGGTAGCAATTGCCTCTTTCAGGCTGTTTTCCTTCACAGTCTCTCTGCTTCTCTTCACCTTGTCCTGCTATTGGGGCTGTTGGTGTGGTGGGTATGCTGGAGATTTAGTCTTCTAGGAAGAGCCCTCGGCTCCAAGGGTGATCTCAGTAGGGTTAAGGTATTGTACTATAGAGTGACTCCCTTTTGCTGCTTGGGTCTGTCTGTTCTCAATTTCGTCTTATGTCTGTTGAGCCACTTCTATTGGTATAGAAATGGCTGGTCTGACGAGAAGGCTGTGTCCATGGCCGATTTGGCGGTCAGAGCAGTATCCTGGGCTGCCCTTTGCATCTACCTCCATGCCCGACTCTCAGGGCTCTGTGAACCGAACATGAAGTTCCCAGTGCTGCTGAGAGTTTGGTGGGGTTTGTTCTTGTCTTTGTCGTGTTACTGTCTAGTTGTGGATTTCCTCCTGCAAAGGCAGTACCGCGTTCCCCTGCCCATCCGGAGTTTCATATTTGATGGAGTTTCAGTTCTGTCGGGCTTGTTCTTCTGCTACGTGGGGTTATTGGGAAAATACGAGGGTGAAAACGTTGATGCCCACCTTGAAGAACCCCTCATCAATGGCGCTGCAGAGGATTCAAGCTCGGGGAACAGCAAAGGGTCTGAAACTGAGACACCATACTCAGAAGCCAGCGTTTTTAGCAAGTTCACTTTCTCTTGGATGAGCCCTCTCATCGCCTTTGGGAACCAGAAAGCTTTGGACCCTGAGGATGTCCCTCAGCTCGACTTTGATGACAGTCTGGAGGGGGCATTCCCAAAGTTCAAGAGCAAGCTGCAAACCCAATTGGCTAGTGGCCCTAGCGATGGAGTCACCACATCTAGGCTGGTGAAGGCTCTGATCTCATATGCGTGGAAAGAAATCCTCATCACGGCTCTGTGTGCGCTCACTTACACGGTGGCTTCCTACATCGGCCCCTACCTCATCGACGCCTTTGTCCAGTACCTGAGCGGTCGGCGAGCGTTCAACGGCGAGGGCTACTTCCTTGTCTCGGCCTTCTTGTTCGGGAAATTTGCCGAGAGCGTCTCTCAGAGGCAGTGGTTCTTTAGACTGCAGAGACTGGGCATCAGAGCCCGTGCTGTCATCGTCGGGATGATCTACGACAAGGGATTGACCCTTTCTTGCCACTCAAAGCAAGGGCATACCAGTGGAGAGATCATTAATTTCATGTCTGTAGATGCAGAGCGGATTGAGGAATTCGTCTGGTGCATGCATAGCCCTTGGATGGTGCTTCTGCAGGTCACTCTTGCCCTAATTATCTTATTCAAGAATCTTGGGCTAGCTGCGATTGCATCCCTTGTGACAACCGTCCTTGTCATGCTCGCGAACCTTCCATTGGCCTCCTTAGAGGAGAAGTACCAGGATGGTTTGATGAAATCCAAGGATAAAAGGATGAAGGCAACTTCAGAGATTCTGAGGAACATGAGGATCCTTAAACTCCAAGCTTGGGCGATGAAGTTCCTGTCAAAAATCCGAGATCTGAGGGAGACCGAGGAAGGATGGTTGAAGAAGTACGTTTACACTGATGCTGTGATGTCCTTTGTCTTCTGGGGTTCCCCCACTTTTGTTTCAGTTGCTACATTTGGTGTTTGCATGCTGATGGGGATACCACTTGAGTCAGGGAAGATCTTGTCAGCCCTAGCCACATTTAGGATCCTTCAGGAATCAATCTACAACCTTCCTGACACGATCTCTGTGATCATTCAGACTAAGGTATCACTAGACAGGATTGCCTCCTTCCTCCGCCTTGATGAACTGCAGAAAGATGAGATAGAGCGGCTGCCTCCTGGAACCACTGATATAGCAGTTGAAATATCTGGTGCAAACTTCTCGTGGGACTCTTCTTCGAGCCTTACTCTGAAGGATATAAACTTGAAGGTGGGTCAAGGTATGAAAGTTGCTGTCTGTGGGACTGTAGGCTCTGGCAAATCCAGCCTTCTTTCTTGCATACTTGGGGAAGTTCCAAAGGTTTCTGGGACTGTTCGGCTCTGTGGGACCAAAGCCTATGTGGCTCAATCTCCATGGATACAGAGCGGAAAGATTGAAGACAACATATTGTTTGGAAAGGAGATGAACCGAGAGAGGTATGAGAAGATCCTGGAAGCATGTTCTCTGAAGAAGGATTTGGAGATTCTTTCTTTTGGTGATCAGACGTTGATAGGTGAGAGGGGAATAAATTTGAGTGGTGGACAAAAGCAGAGAGTGCAGATTGCTCGGGCCCTATATCAAGATGCAGACATCTATCTTTTTGATGACCCTTTTAGTGCTCTGGATGCCCACACAGGCTCTCATCTTTTCAAGGTAAAGCTTGTCCTTTCTTTTCCTCTTTTCATTTGCTCCTGGATTTGCAAAATGAAAGCATGTGGTAGGTGTTGATGCAATTTTATCCATGGTAGGAATGTTTGCTGGACCTCTTGAGTACAAAAACAGTGATTTATGTCACCCATCAAGTAGAGTTCTTGCCATCAGCCAATCTCATCCTGGTGAGTTGTTCATATGGAAGGTGAATTAAGGTTTATGCATTCTTCTGCTGGTAGTACTCATGTAGTGAATGGGATGAAAAATGATTTCAGGTGATGAAAGATGGCAAGATTACAGAAGCTGGAAACTACAATGATATACACCAAGCAGGAACAGATTTTATGGACCTTGTTGCCGCCCACAAGATAGCACTGCTGGGGCTCAACTCTATGCAGGTATCTGAAGAATCTGGAGGGTCTAGGATGAAAGTTGAGGGAGGTATAACAAAGTTTCCAGAGAAGAAAGAGATTGGACAGGTGCAGAATGCTGAATCCTCTGAAAAGTCCAGACAGCTGATTCAGGAAGAGGAGAGGGAGAAAGGCCGTGTCGGGTTTCCAGTTTACTGGAAATTTTTGACAACTGCTTACGGTGGTGCCATTGTACCCTTCATTTTACTGGCACAAGTCCTCTTCCAAGTCCTTCAGATAGGGGGCAATTACTGGATGGCCTGGGCAAGTCCTGTGACACCAGATGCAAAGCCTCCAGTTACAGCATCAACTCTCTTACTTGTTTATGTAGAATTGGCCATTGGGAGTTCATTCTGCATTCTTATAAGGGCCATTCTCCTGGCTACCGTAGTGTTGAAGACTGCCACCCTGCTCTTCAACCAGATGCATCACTGCATTTTCCGGGCCCCTATGTCCTTCTTTGACTCAACCCCGAGTGGTCGCATTCTAAACAGAGTGAGTGCATTATGCATTCTGAGGCTTTGGTTCAAATGCTGTGTGTCCATGAACTCCTTGTTTTGTTTAGCTGAAACCTTGAATGCATTATGCATTCTGAAATGTGTCATTATGTTTTTATCCTTTTGACTTCAGGCTTCAACAGACCAAAGTGAACTGGACACCAGTGTTCCATATCTGGTTGTTGGAATTGCCTTCCCAATCATCCAGCTCCTTGGGATCATCGGTGTGATGTCTCAAGTTGCATGGGAAGTGTTCATAGTTTTCATCCCCATATTATCAGTCTCCATCTGGTATCAGGTAACAACAATATTGCAGAAGTTTTTCAACTGTGTTATTTCACATTCATTCTCTAATCTTCAATATGCTTGTCCCAATTTTTTTTCATCTGCAGCAATATTATATAGCTGCAGCACGAGAACTTTCAAGGTTGGTTGGGGTGTGTAATGCACCCTTAATTCAACATTTCTCTGAAACAATTGCCGGATCCGCTGTTATCAGGAGTTTTGATCAGGAACCGAGGTTTCGTAGAACAAATGTGTTGTTATCTGATGGGTATTCCCGCCCAAAATTTTATATAGGTGGAGCTATGGAGTGGCTATGTTTCCGCCTCGATGTGTTATCTTCCTTTGTATTTGGTTTCTCCCTGGTTTTCTTGGTTTATGTTCCCATGGGATTCATCCATCCAGGTAATGTTCTAACACTCTGCCTTTGTTGCTTCATTTTGATGGCTAAAAGCAAAGGCTGATGTGATTCATTTTCTTGCCTCTTCCAAAGCCATGGCGGGTTTAGCTGTTACATATGGGCTTAACTTAAACATGTTACAAGATTGGGTGATCTGGAGTCTTTGCACCATGGAGAACAAAATTATATCAGTTGAGAGGATACTTCAGTACACCACCATACCTAGTGAGCCTCCTCTTGTAATAGAGAGCAGTCGTCCAGAATGCTCTTGGCCTTCAAATGGAGAAATTGTCATTGAGAATCTGCAGGTAATACTATGGCCTATATGGGATTTGCTAGGCTTACATGCTCTTCTTACCTTCAACCTGTAATCTCCCATGGCTGTTGTTGGGTTAGGATCTAATTCCATTTACATCCAAAACTTCACATTTGCACAACCTGGGTTTTTCACATTTCTGCCTAAAGATTGAATTTTTACTTTGTTTTTTTCTGTAATACACAGGTTAGATATGCCCCACATATGCCACTCGTTTTGAGGGGCATTTCATGCACATTTGAAGGAGGGATGAAAACTGGAATTGTTGGGAGGACTGGAAGCGGGAAATCAACCTTCATACAGACACTCTTCAGAATTGTGGATCCTGTTGAAGGCCATATCATTATAGATGGGATTGACATATGCTCGATTGGGGTGCATGATCTAAGATCAAGACTGAGCATTATCCCACAGGACCCAACAATGTTTGAAGGTACGGTAAGAAGCAATATCGACCCTCTTGAGGAGTACACAGAAGAGCAGATTTGGGAGGTCAGTTTGTTATTTTGATGCATCTCTGTTTGCTGACGATGGGTGTCAGTTTTAGTAACATATCTGGTAACTTTTTAGGCTCTGGATAAGTGCCAGCTCGGAGATGAAGTCCGCAAGAAGGAAGGCAAACTCGATTCTGCAGGTTGCTTTCATATTGATAATATGGAATGTGTTCAGCAATATAACCGATTAATCATGGCTGAAAATTGAAATGAAGTGGATTTTCTTTCTTTCTCCACGTACAGTGACTGAAAATGGTGAGAACTGGAGCATGGGACAGAGACAACTCGTTTGCCTTGGACGTGTCCTCCTCAAGAAAAGCAAGGTCCTTGTTCTCGATGAAGCCACTGCTTCAGTCGATACGGCAACTGATAATCTGATCCAGCAGACCCTCAGAGAGCACTTCTCTACCTGCACGGTCATAACCATCGCACATCGAATAACTTCCATCCTCGACAGCGACTCTGTTCTTCTCTTGGATCATGGTGAGTGGCTTCAACTTTTCGTGCCACTACTATTTATTCATTTTTCACTGACTCTTGACATTCATTTTGATGGCGCAGGGCTTGTCTGTGAGCAGGGTCCTCCTAAGAGATTGCTGGAGGACAAGTCCTCGTCCTTCTCGCAGCTTGTAGCGGAGTACACCATGAGGTCTGATTCAAGCTCCAGCCACATTATGTTCTGAAGATGATGGTGAAATACACGATGAAGGCTTCTTTTGTTGGAGTATAGATTTTGAATATCTCAATTTTGGGTAACAGAAATAGAGTATGGTTTCGAGTCAGCTTCACCTTATTGGGGCAGCCAGTGAAGATGCAAAAGAGGGATCCATGCAACCCCACCTGAGAATCTAACCCATCAGTCCAACCCATTCCAACTGAATTCGAAAATCACGGAAGAACTCTGTAACTGAAGAGAAATTCTACGGAAGAATCTGTAACTGACAAGAAATTTGTGAAGAAGTCAACCTCCAAAGAGGCCGTTGAATATAAAATCTGCCAACAGTGACAGTGTTTCCTGTGCAAGCTCAGAGCCAAAACCTGCTTCCGACATACCTCACCATTTTACCCTGTTTGCCATCTTTCTCTTTCATTATCGGGGCCATTACATGTTCTTAGCCTAAGCCATCTTCTGCGTTGAGTTTTGGATTGAGTGCATGTCGTTTACTGGTGAAGTGAGCAGAGCGATCGTGGTGATGGTGATTCCCGACAGGACGAGGAAGAAGAAGAAAGCCCAAATCCTATCCATCAGACACTGAAGCAGAGATTTCCCTTTTTTTCCAGTTTATAGTATGTCGACTGATCTGCACTTCCCTTGTTTCCTCATCTGCTATATCCTTCACTCGTCTGCTTTTAATTATCAGTTGTTTTGGTCCATAAGATGCATCTGTTGAAAGATTTCAGCAATATCTAGCTTAAAGATCATGGCTTTCTTTTCATTCGAGATGATGATTCCCTTTTTTACAGAATTCTGGGTCTCCATTACTGATTGCTGTATATATCATGGGTTGATTCTTGGTCTCATTCATGTCAAGGTCATGGAATTTCCAAGATCTGGTTCCATGCTTTGTCTGTCTTGGAGGGTCTCTACTTGTTCCAGTGATTACTGCTAGAAGTTACTTTGGATGGATGGATGTACTGAAGAACTTTCTCATTTCCTGTGTTTTATGCAGCATTCAGCTGCAGTGGATCTCGTGACGGATTAAGGTGCAGAGATGAACGTTCTGGATAAAAGCTTGCTTTACCATAGGATTGAGAAACTAGCGCCAGAACATGCCCAAAAGATCATGTTCTATCTTTCCTACCAGGTTCCTGATGAGCATGATTTCTCCCTGCTGACCTCTGCTTCTGATAAGTTGCTCCAAGAAATAGTCTCGTTTGCAAAAGTCGACCTCCGGTTGGCTCTGAAACCGGCTTCTCCTGCAATCTCCCCTCCAGCAATAAGTGCCAGGTGGGATTCTGATGCTCTGCAGTTCCAGCACAAGCATGCCTCGAGTCCTTATCAGCAGCCTGAGTTTGGCTGCTTGGAACCCAAGAACCAGCAACCACAACATCAGTTCATGCCCTTTGCCTACAGGGTGGAGAAGATGACTTTAGGGGGCTTGGAATTCCCCATTGATAACTTCTGCAAGGAGTTTGATCAGAATCTGAATGGGAGAATAATCAGCCGGAGACATTCCAACATCTCAGACTACTCAACCAAGACTTGCCACTACTATATCAGGGGGTACTGTAAGCATGGGAATAACTGCAGATACCTTCACGACAGGCAATCCAGCCGGGATGTATTTTCTCCCATACTCCGGCAGTCCCTTAATGATGGAATCTATGATGATCAGACTTTCTTACCTGACTCACTTGAGAAGCTGGAGCTTGAGATCGTTGAGATCTTGAAATGTAGAAGAGGGAGTCCTCTCTCAATTGCTTCCCTGCCAATGGTTTACTATGATAGGTACAGGAAAGTTCTCCAAGCAGAAGGCTATCTCACAGAGAGCCAGAGGCAAGGGAAAGCTGGACATAGCCTTACAAGGCTTCTGTCGAGATTGGGCAGTATTAAAGTAATTGACAGGTATGGAATATTTTGCAGACTTCCAATCATGCATTTCAAGTTTCTTTCTTGCTAATGAATAATTAAGGATTTGATAAGTTCTCTGTAATCATTTTCTAGCAGGCCTCATGGTCAGCACGCAGTGGTTTTGGCTGAAGATGCAATGAGATACTTTGAAGCTCGAAATGATGGCAATCTGATAAACAGCAAATCCAGACAAATTTATTTAACTTTTCCAGCAGAAAGCACTTTTACTGAAGAAGACGTTGCAAAGTATTTCAGGTGAACTGATTAGCACCTTTGATAACTCGATCTCGTACTCTATCTATTGCCAGCAATTTTCTGATCCTTCAACTATCTTGGGCTTGTTGTGATGCAGCACTTATGGGGCAGTTGAAGATGTGAGGATTCCTTGCCAACATAAACGTATGTTCGGTTTTGTAACTTTTGAGGATCCTGAGACCGTGCAGACTATCTTGGCAAAGGGGAATCCTCACTATGTCTGTGGTGCTCGAGTTCTGGTGAAGCCCTACAAGGAAAAATCAAAGCTGGTTGACAGGTGAAGTAGCAAAGAAGTCTTTGTAGTTGGTTCATAGCTTTTCGTATTTTCCAGTGAAAAAAAATCTCAATTTTCTACCTCTCCTACTGCTACTTACATTTTCAGAAAGTACCCGGAGAGAATCGAGGCTCATTTGCGTCATCTGCATTCTTACATAGATGCAGACTCAGAGCTTCACTCAGGTGACTGGGGAAGACTCGGGAAATTGCCAGTCAAATTTGTAGTTTTATTTCGGTGTTGATGAATGCTCATGTGATCTCAAACTCTTTTAATCCTCTTTCAGTGCCAAGGGGATCCGAGTTCTCAAGATTCCTTCGACGCCAGCAGCTAGTAGATGAACATGCTCAGGCTGTGGAGCTTGAGAGAAGGCATCATGCTCAGCTGCAACTCATGAAAGAGCATTACCAGCAGCAGCAGTCTCACCTTGTTAACTCCATTAATGCACTTAAAATCTTGGAAGGTCAATAAGCTTTCCCGGTTAATTTCAATAAGCCCACTTTTTAAGAATCCTTTAACATGGGATGCTTTCTTCTTTAGACCGCCCCAATATCATCCTGTCAACCAACCATTTCAATTACACGGATATTCTGAACAGCAGCTCTGCAGAAGAGAATGAAGTGAGTAGTAAAGAAACTACCAATCCTGATGAAGAAAGGTAAGACAGCATAAAGACATTCCTCCTTGGTTTGTTAGCTTGTTCTATTTTCAACTGCATGATGACAACCTTATGTTATTTATGCAGTGACATGCTTGATCTTCCAGATAGCCCTTTTGCATGGTCGATAGTCAACAGCATCTCAAACTTGATTAACTAGGATCACTAATCAGAGACAGCAAAATAAATATAGGGTGCTGACTCTTCCAGACAGAATCTCAAAAGTTCTCTTGTACATAAAGCTGTGTGCCTTTCCTTCTCTTCAACAGCTTCTAGAAGCACATAAATGAGAAGAAATGCAGGAGAATCCTCCCTGGACGTAGCCAGAAAAGGTGACACCATAGCATTGATAAAACTAGATGAGTGATGATGGTTTATAAAATGTTTGTTTCTCCACATCAATGGACAGAAAAGTTTGATTAGGCCTGCACATCTCTGTTAGGGGTGTGATATATTTTATAGTGCAGGTGTAGTGAACAGCAATAGGAGGAGAGGAGACGAGAGGGCTGGAGTTATGAGATATGTTCAGAACTGATGTTTGGTACTAACAAATATCAGATATATGTCAATCAGTTGTGTTGGGCATTTCTGATATGTTAAATTCTGGAAATAACAGATAATTTCATCCAGAGAACTATGACTACTTGAAATCCTGCTTCTCTTGGAGAAGTGATGTTATGATTGATTCAATACTGGTATGAATGCTTCACCACATACATTCCCACTAGGTATGAATGCTTCACCAACATCATCAATTACACTCTCCAATCTTATCCATGGTAACCCATTGTCAGATCTATGGAGGGGTAGATGGTATCTGGGTTTTGTGCATCATACCTACCAAATCCGAAAATCTAAAAAAAATTTAGGGTTTATGGATGTCACTAATTCTAATGCCTTCCGTCTGCCCTCTCTGGCTCTCTCCCTCTCTCTAATCATTGTCGTCTCTGGTTCTCTCCCTTCCTCATCCCCGCCATGGCTGAAAATTCCTTGTATTTGTACTGATAAAGAGGAGGGGAGGGACGAGGGGGGATCGACCAATGAAAGACAAGAAGGAACGAGATAGAGAGAGAGGGAGAGCCAGCCTAGCCCTCTCTCCCCCCTTTGCTTATCCCATTATATAACCCTCTTTCCTAGATATCTTTGTTTTTCCCAATTTGACATCTTGGGTTCCCCTCCCAGTCTATTCCAGACGGTAAATTTTCAACCTTTTTTTTGTTCTCTAATCACCCTTCGTTTTCATCTTCAACCTCAAGACTCTTTCCTGATTGTTCCTGATTCCAGTTCTACTCTGATCCATCGGATTCGACTCTGCGCTTGATATTGCCCCTTTAGTTTCTCCAGAAGTATCTGGAGGATCCGATGTTCCTGAATTGAGAATTCAGAAGACATTTTGTTGTTTCAACACCCACCCGATTCTAAATTTTAGGTAATTTGCCTTTCTAATTGCTGTGTAGTCCGTTTCCCCTGCTCTGCTATTGAATGTTCTCGTACCATAGATTTTTGGATGGTCTTTAGAACAGGGGGCGGTTGAACTGGTTTTACTGAATCGCAATGTAGAATACGATTCTGGGATTCGCTAGGTCATGTGTGAAATATTTGGTGACAGAAGAGCGATGGATTCAGATCCTGGGAAGCTCTTCATCGGTGGGATTTCATGGGACACGGATGAGGAAAGGCTCAAGAAATACTTCGGACACTATGGGGATGTTGTTGAGGCAGTGATCATGAGGGATCGGGCCACCGGCCGTGCACGTGGGTTCGGTTTCATTGTCTTTGCTGTTCCTGAAATTGCCGAGAGAGTCACTCGGGAGAAGCACACGATCCATGGCCGCTCTGTAAGTTGTTATAAGGAACAGTAAAGTTTAGCCTATTTCTTCTTTCACTGTGAGATTTCAGCTGAAACCATATTCCACTTGCCGTAGCTTCTGAAAGAAGTCGGTAACAGCAATGAACCCTAGAACGTCTGAACTAGTGTGCTTTCAAGGCATGAATCTGACTCAGCTGTTGGGTCAATGGGTTATCGGATTCAGGTTGAAGCGAAGAGAGCTGTCCGTCGAGAAGATCAGCATCTTCCTAACAAGGTTCCCATTAGCAGCCAGGCTCCCCCAGCCCCGGCCGTACTCGGATGATCTTTGTTGGTGGATTGGCTTCTAATGTCACTGAGAGTGACTTCAAGATGTACTTTGATCAGTTCGGTAGGATAACAGATGTAGTAGTGATGTACGATCACACCACCCAGCGGCCAAGAGGTTTTGGTTTCATTACTTTTGATTCCGAGGATGCAGTGGATAGAGTTCTGGTCAAAAGCTTCCATGACCTGAATGGGAAAATGGTTTCAAGTGGGCTGTCCCCAAGGAGCCATCCCCAAGTCCGAGCAGGAGTCCCTTGATCGGGCACAACTACAATTTGGGTAGTGGTAGGGTCAATAATTTTCTTAATAGTTATCCTTCATGCTATAACATGGCCTCCATTGGAGCCTTCGGGGTTCGTATGGACAGTGGCCTGAGCTCTGTTGCCACTGCCCGAGGTGGAGCCTCGCCTTTCAATGGCTCTGGCCATGGAATGGGAATGAACTTAGCAAACAACTTAGGGTATGGGAGAGTCAGTAGCTCATTCTTCAATGGCAATTCAGTAAGATTAAGCAATCCTATCGGGTTTCAGGGGGAGACTAGGTATCCTTCCGGCTTGACTAGTAACTTGGGACGGTTGTGGGGAAATGACAACCTTGGTAGCAATGCAAGCTCAGCCAACCTCGGTGCTTTCTTGGGTACTGGAAATGGGAGTTTTGGGTTTTCACTTGGAAACACTGCAGGATCACACTGGAGTCCTATTCAATCTTCTAAAGGTGGGGATGCTGCTTTAAGCTACCCGAATGGGACTATTGAATTTGGAAATGGAGAGGGTAATGCTTTTGGATTGGTAGAAGGGATTGGAAGGAGATCATTGGACAGCTTCGTTGATCCGAATTCTTCATTTTACGGGGCCTCTGGCAATTTTGAGGAGGGGTATAGTGATTTGTATAGGGATGGTTCAGGCTATGATCGCTCAAACTGGCTTGCACCTACTTCTGAAGGGAACATTTCAGGGAGTTTCAGTTATGGGTTTGGTGACATTGGTTCAGAAATAGGAAGCAGAAACACCGAAAGCTTTGTTGGAAACTATACTGCAGCAGGTAGGGAAGCAAATAGAGGTACTGCTTTTCTCACAATCTTTAGCATCACATATAGCAAAGATGATTTGTAGAAAATGCATTGCACAGTTCATACATGTTGTGCTGATAATATTCTTTGGTAGAACTGATGGTAGCTTGCCTTTATCCCCATTTCCTAGATATAATTCTCAAGTACAATCTATTTATTTGGTAGATTATATACACCTCGGCCTCTGATGATCATGCTTTTTTATCCCCAATCTGTATAGATAATAATTCCATATGTCATCTTCAAATTCATAATATCCGACTCAGTTTGAAACTGCTCGTCTGTGTTTATTTTCTTTTCTTACCCTCTCCATGTCTTGCTTCAGGAATTGCTGCTTAGTTGAGACTGCTGTTTGGCAAATTCTCTGCATATATTTAGGAGAGGATGGTCATAGTTCAATTGGGCAGAGAATTTCATCTCATACTCCTGCAACTTTTTATACATGTATCAGAGCTATGAGAATCATTTGTTGGTGTAGTTCTAATAGAGTTCTTGTTCGAGCTAATACCGTACTCAAGGGAGCCAGAAAGTTACTGACCAAGAGGCTCCAAATGAGGTTAGATAATGAAGCATATTCCTTCCTTCCACAGCTTTCCGATGAGGGATTTCATAGGAATATAACTGGGGGTTTACAAGTTATACACATGCTGTTTATTGATCTGATCTATAGGAGGCACACTAGTTGTATAGGATGTTAAAGGTTTTCTTCAACCTTCAGTTTGTATCTTTCAATAAATACTGTAATTTATCTGCAGTTTCAGTACTTTGCCTATAAGTTTTTGCCAAGTTTGAAAGTGAGAATGGGTGCTATCTGTGAATTGCCCTCCCTGGTTTCTACCATAGATTACTGATATGGACTCCAGTTGGAAGACCTTGTTCATCAGCTGCAAGTCTGCAATTCTTGATCCAAAATGCTGTTACTTTGGCGGCTAGCAGATTACTGGAAACCTGGAAAGTAAGAATATCTTCATCCTTCTCTGTCCTGTGCAGTTGGATGATTGATTGGTTCAAATGAAGACGATGGCCAAACCAAAAAGAATTAGACGGAATTCACTGAAACTTCATCTATCAACCATTGCCTTATAGGACCCTGTAGCATGCCACTGGCATTGTACAGTGATTATTTTAGCCATACACGGGGCTTTTAAGTGACCATAATATTATTACACACACAGACACTGACACTGACACACAGAGCACACGGAATACATTTTTCATCTGAAGCCTCCTACTGGCTTGTAATAACCGCTCTACTTGTGGCCGTGGCCATAGCCACCGTGTCCACCCCCATGGCCATAGCCACCGTGTCCACCCCCATGGCCGTAGCCACCGTGTCCACCCCCATGGCCGTAGCCACCACCGTAACCACCCTTATATCCATCAGTAGACTCATGTCCATGGTGGCCACCATGCTCACCGTGACCACCTTCGTGGTTGTGCCCATCGGATCCTATAGAAGTCCAAAAAAGAAGCTCGGCTAACTAACTCTCTCATGAATGCAAAGCACGCATTATACATTATGGACATTTTTATATATGCATATGAATCAGTTAAACCAACAATTCTGGAATTGCATGAGATTTGTGCGCACTAACTATATACATGTTAGTGCCCAAGAAAAAGATGGAGCATAGGTTTCTAGTGCTCACCGGCAGTGACCGGCTCAGAAGAAAGTAGCAAGACGGCCAGGAGGGCTACACCGAGGATGAGGAGAACCTTGGAGGAAGCCATTTGTGTTGCAGAAGGAGGTGGAAGGTGATCCGGAAGCAACGAAGAGAGAGCAATAGTTGAGGGTGGTGAAGAGTTGATCAACCCCAGAGATTATTTATAGACAAATCTGCGGACGACGCTAAGATAAGATAATGAACCAGGTCATAGCCCACTCACACCCATGGAGTAGGTTTACAAGTAGCTTCTTCTTCTTCTTCTTCAAAAATACAATTTAATGGACGTAGAGGTCAATATATAACACGTACAATATTCATCAGAAAATGACCTCAATCCTTACCCAACCCACATAATATTTTTGCGTGTTAAGTACACTCGGAGTCGGTAGTTGTCCGCTCTATTGAACAATAAAAAACCCAAAATTTGAACATTTCAATGTGTATGAAACCTCATTGGGACACCCCATTCATCCGGTTTCCTACAAAGTTGGTTCATTAAATTATAAAGTTTATATTATTATAATCGAATTTGTTGACTAAACTCTTATCCCCCAACGCCCTAATGGCACGAAACCTCAACACCTACACATCAACAGAAAAGAAAAAACAGTGCACTGATAGTATGACTCAATAATTAAGTATTCGTGAAGGGAGCAAAGTGTTACATTTCACGAAGTTAAGGGGTCTTTTCGTTAATAAATTATTTGACAGAGCCTTATTTTGATGCTATTGATGGGCCCGTGGACAAGTGAGAAGGATCGCATCTTGTAAATCCATTACTTAATGGGCTATGTTATGTGAGCGAGTCCATATAGCCCAAACGTTGGGCCTTCGGATCCATTTATGGCCCGGCTTCAAATTCGCGGTTCCGAGTTTCTCATTTATCTCTCTCTCCGGCGGGAATTTGCAGATGAGATGCGACTACATGAAGGTTCGTTGAAGCTCTGATACTTCTTCTCGATCCAAACTACACGGATTCTGCATCCTTTGGATGTAAAATCAGGTTCTCTAATCTCATTAAGGACTTATCCTCTTCCTATTTGACTTTCCCAGTCGTTTCGGAGTTTTCGTCGATGGGGAAATTGTCGCGTTTCAGTTTTTAGGAGCTTCGATTGAGTTCTGAATCGGTGATTTCTCTTGGATTCTTTTATTTTTCAAAGGATCGCATTTTTATGTAGTTGACGCTGAGATTGGTTGGATCTGCCATGGGGTTTATGGTGACGACTCTGATTTTCGCGGTGATTGGGATTGTCGCGTCCCTTTGCACCAGAATTTGCTCTAATAGAGGACCTTCTGCGAATCTGTATGCCTTTTTTCCTTCATTCTCTTACTCTGCAAGTTAATCATGTAGACTGCCTCACATTGAGTGTTTTTATCAGAACATTGTACAGTGTAGGGCCGATAATATGCTCATTTATCGTCTTTGATTTTATTCTCTGGATAAGAGATTCCTAATTATGTTAACAACTCTCTGGAGCATGATAATTCGACTTCCTAGTCCGTTTATGCATGGTGTCATGATTATTTGAATGCCAAGTTCGTATCCTAAAACTTAATCCGATAACATTTTGATGGCTAGAAGGAGAAGCATGATGAACCTATGAATGGAAATGATAGTTAAAATTGATTTTCAAGTTTTGTTTCTTTCTTCATGTGGACTAGAACGGTTAATTTCAATGACTATAGATGTTCACTGTCTACCGCACATAATGGCTTACTTAACCAGATGCAAAGTTCTGATTTGTTAACTAGAATCTACTGTTTTGACCAACGGAGCACACTTTAAGAAGATTTTGTATCAATGGAGAACAATAGTTTCTCTTTATACCAATTTGAAACATTGATAATATTTTGTGTATCTTTGATGTAATTAACCATTTTTAATAAAAAAAGTTGTATAACCGGTTTTATCGATCATCATTTTTTTCTCCAAACATTTCTCTTCTAATTTGTAAATGTTTTGCAGATTCCATCTGACCCTGGTCATTACAGCAACAACCTGTTGCTGGATGATGTAAGACCATATCATTATTAATTATTATATATTTGTTTATCCAATATATTATATGTTTCTCCAAAATATTGCAATTTCTCTTGGTAATTTGACCCCATAGAGATACGTTCTTTTGTAAATATTATAAGCTCCTCAATGTGTTCATAGTGTCTAGTGTAGTTTTAGTATTTATATAACACATTATGAAGCATGTGGATGTCTGAAAGTTTCTTTCCATGTTTTACATCAGCCTTGAAAATGATATTGCATATCTACCATAATTTTAGCTCATGCTATTTAAATTGTCATTTCCTATCTGTGTCATATTACTTGCTTTCAAAAGAATTTATTGTGAAAAGTTTTAGGTGATACAAATGGATCATGATTCTAACATTTAATCATTTCAAGCCCCAGGCTTGTTGGTATACTTGTCAGTTGGACGTTCTCAATTTCTGTGTCAAATTTGTGATCCCTATCTGCCTCCCGAGGAATTGATAATCTTGTCCATTTCTCTATGATCTTTCACAGCTTACTCATGCTTTCTGCTCTGAAAAATTTCATGCTTTGCAGTGATTTTACCATGCAACTCTTGGATTTTGCTTCTAGCACCACAAGGTTTAGTAGGCTTACTTTACAAATGCTAGAGAGAGTCAACAACGTCCTGAATCTTGCATACACATTGCATGGATTTTATTGCTTGCAAGCTTACTTTGCATAGTTTATCAGTGATTATTATGAATGGCTGATTCTTTGGAAGATGCATTCTCAGTGGATTAAATGCATGTGTTCCAGATTCATCTGTGAATGTTATGCTTAGGGCATCTTCTTTTGCATTGGTAGGTGGGCAATTGTATATCTTGCACAGATGAAACCCTTGATAGTTCCAATTTTGAGCGACGGGGAATGAAGTTCCTTGCTGAGATACATATTTGATACAACTGGCAGTGTGGATATTTGGCTGTTGCTCAACAATATCAGATTATCCGTACCAGGTTATATAATAATTTTGTCTGTAAACCCATAGGCCTCTGTACTGGTTATTTGCATTTCTTAAATCATTTTAACCCCTTAAATTCTTCATATTTCTGTATTGTTTTTTATTAGTTTGGTGATAGTGAATATGGATTTTTCTTTCCTTTTTCTTCTGCTTGGGCGGAGCATGTATCTACATCAACCTTTTAGGAATGAGCGGAAGAACACGAGCTTGGCAGGCGTTTAAACCATGGGCCTTGTCAAAGGGATTTGCATTGGTGTGAAAATGGGTCCCTGGACGAGGGACTAGGCAGCTAATAGGCCAGAGAACAGCCCTCATAACTGTCCTTATTCTAGTGTACGACGCAATTGCAATGCATGGTGTCAGTCAGTCTTCGGTTTGGACGCATAATGTTCATTTTGGACGTGGGGAATGGGCCAGAAAAGTGCTGGTTGCTCGGGGTTCTAGCAGTTGCAGTTGGGCGTTGTACTCTGCTTGAGTGTGGGGTATGGTTTAGTTCTAAATCAATGGTTGAAACGTACCGTAGATGGCCTTTGAGCTGGCCTTAAAATTATCATGGCTTGTAACATTGGGCCTGAAGTGTACCTGGTCTTACTTGGGCTGAACATAATATATCATGCTTAACGAAGGGGCATATAGAAGAAGCCTTCTTGTAAAAGCGGCATGAAGTTGGGCTCTAATAATGAGGTCGGTCCTTGCCTTGAACATGAAATTGGCTTCAATTTGGTTCTAGTAGAGTGATAAATGGAATTTACTGGAAATAGGCTTCAACGTGTGGACGGGAATTCGGGTTGTTCAATTAAATGGGCCGAGGTTTAGAACACAACGCGAGCCTGTAATAATCGTAAATAAAGTTTGGGCTGGACCTAGCTTTCATGGTAAGGCTTGTTTTCTTTTTCTTGAAGCACGCTTCATGCTGGGCTTGTTATAAATATTCAGTATAAATCTCCTCTGGAATGGAGAGCAAGCATCAGGGCACGCATGCAAAGATCCACGAGATTCAAAGAGCGCGGAGTTGGATCCAAGAAGGATCCTTCAATGGCATTTCATCAAATACAGAGCTGGCAAGTATATATGGTTCTCTCTCACAGTGCACATACTTGTATCCTCCTACTAGCAACAGCTATCGGTTGTAATACTCGGGCAAAATGTTAAAAGGGACTGCGAACTTACATTTTTTAATTTAAGGCGAGGATGGTGGCACTGGTTCAGTTCCAGAGACATGGGACAACACAGCATTATCCTTGGACACAGCAACGTAGTTGGCAGGAGCTGACAACCGAGAATCCCTCCTGTCCTTGTTGATGGACCTGTTCCCATTCTGGTGTGAGTTCATAGATAAGCGCCTTGTTGGAGCTCCATTGGCACGCGGAGCCACCGCCTTTTTTGTGCTGGCCAATCTAGCCGGGCTAGGCCGTGAACCGAATATGGTCTCTTGTTCAGTGTTTTGTTGCTCATGAAACTTCTTCTGATCCTAACAGGGAAAGACCAAGGCTCTAATCAATATAAGCCATAAGAAAAAATGGAGACGAAAACTAAGGACAAAAGAGCTCTCTTTGTACAAAAAAAATATATATATAAAGTGCCTGACTTACTCTGAGTCGGCGCTTTTCTTCTTCTCTTTCCTGCCTTAGCATGGCATATTCATCGAGCATCGCAAGAAGAGGAACACCGTCATATGTGAAAGAGATGCCACGATCTTCTTCCCATGCTCGTGTTTTAGCCACTAGGGTATCAACCAGGGCTGCAAAACAATGAAGGCTAACAGTTTTATTAAGAGAACACATAGACTACCAAACAATCTTGATGTACAAATTATCAATTATAATCATTGCCCAGAAAATTGGCCTAGATTAGACTCATTGTTTCATAAGGAGCAAACATGCTGTAGGCTTAATACATTATGCGGTTTTCATGAAATAACAACAAAAATATCTTAAATAAAAATAATGTATATAAATAGGTCATACCTGGAATTTTATTGACAAGAACCCTAGCTTTTTCTGCACGCTTGAGATTTAAGTGCGCACCTCTGCTGGCACTGTACCTATTATCATCCTGCTTGATACAATGGCAGACCATCAATTAATAACAGCAGACTAGCCTTCCAATCTACTAGACACAAAGCAATGGCATGGTGGAAAATACGAGGACTCACCCGATTGTAGTCTTCAAGCCAGCTCTCTTCTTCACAGGCAGACATCCACTTCTCAACTTTGTCTAATATATCTTTCCTGCTGAGAGCTTCTTCCTTGGCCTTTGCTGTTTGATTATCCATGTCACTGAGTAACTCAGCAGGCTCAACATTTCCAGATTCGATCAATGACATAATCTTTTCTCTGGCAGCCTCTGGGTCTATCTCTATATGGGCACGGACAAATATTTCTTCAAGCTCATCTTGTTTCTTAAAAGCAATTTCCTTCATCCGGCTCGCTTTAAGCTGATCAAGTCTCTCAACTTCCACCTCAGCCTTGCCATAAAAATAAAATCTGATGGGTCACAGTTGAAAATCGGCCAATGATTTAATACAACTGGGATAAATTTTACCTGCTCAATTAAATCCATAGCAAGAGCGCCTGGGACAGTTACTTCATCAACAGAAGCTGACATGTTACACGTCACGTGGTCAAATAACTGTCTCTCTTCCTCGGATGTATCCATCAGATTCCAGAGATCAGTCAACTGACTAGCCAACTCTTGAAGCTGCAAATGAAGAAGTGCACGATGGTATTTTCCAAACTTTAAACACGATCCAAAGTAAGCTGCATCAAAATGGATGGCAGTTACCTTCTGCAACCTCTGCTTCTTATCTTCCTTTAATGCTAGGACTGTCTTGGCTAGCCTAGATAGAGTGTCATTACTGATGCTCTTTGACTGCACGTTGTTGGAATCATTTAAACTTGGGTGGACTTCAGTCACAGTGCTGAAGAAATCCATTCCAAGAACTGCACAGAGGTCATGCACAGTGCTCACAAATTCAAGCACCTTGTGCAACCTCTCGCTCTGTACATCAAAAACAATTAAGGTACGGCTCTCGTGAACTTTGCCAAAGAAATCGAATTTCTATAACCTCAATAGTTGAAAAGAATTTATTACCTTCTCTCTTTGAAGACCCTGGAGATGGGCATGATATTCATCCAACTTCTTCAGCGACAGATTCGACTCATCAACTGCAGGAGCTTGATTGCCCGTGGTCAAGTCCCCAGCAATTTCTCCACATATCTGCTGAATCTGTGTCTGCACATCAGAGAATTCCATGATCCTTTCTTCTTTCTGTTTCCACAGTTGTTCTAGCGCAGGTGCAATTGATTCGAGCTGTTCTTTGATTGTTCCCGAAGTTGTGTCCGGCTGGAATAACAGGAAAAAATAATATGTAAAAGCAAGCTCAACAGATGCAAAACATATGCCACAACAACAAGAAACTAATGCTGCATTGGAGTAGCCTTCAGAAGTAAGGCATGGTCACCATATAGACTGGGATTTTAGTGATTACTAACCATGCCAACAAAACTCTTCTCTCCAAGAGCTGAAAAAAGATTAGCCAGTTCAATTTTGGCATCTGACAATGTCTGAAGAAGTTCTGCCCTTGATTTAACAGCCAGCTCAACTTTCCTCTTGTATACATCCAGGCACTCCTTTTCTATTTGAAGAAGCATCCTATCCCTCTCTTCATCTGATTCACCAACCTCATCCCAAATTTCCTACAGGAAAAAGAATATGTTCTCCTTACCCCTCAAGATACTGGTTCAAAGGAGATGACAACGAGCGACAGAGATTCTGTAAATTATACCTGAAGTTTTTTTAACAGAGAACCGCATGTAATTTCTCCCAAAAGAAGATCTTGGACACCTGATGCTGCCATTTAGATTATAGCTGCGATATCCAAAGGAAAAGTTGTAGCTTCTCTCACCTCATTGTTTTTTTCAAACCAAGGAAGTAGCGGCAGGAACACAGAGAAATATAGAAACAAACGTAGATACCTTTACAACCCAACAGACACAGCAATTCACTGAAAGAACATCATACGATCACATCGAGTGTTGAAAGTCAGTGAAAGTATATTAAGGATAGTTCAATTGTAGTTGAGAAGCAAGATCTTCCGGATCATTCAGCCGTAAAAAAGAAAGACTTGGAACATTCACTTCAAAGAACTGATGCGAAGAATTCCACTAGGAAATTCACTTAGACGAGCTCATAATCAACTAGAAAACATCTCAAAACTCAGGGATCAAAGTAAGCAGAAGACAATAGCCAAACAGAAGCTGGGGAGAGACAGCAGATAACGGGAAATGGGAGAGTTAAAGAGAAGAAATGTAGGCGGCAGGAGACTCTTACCGCGGCCGAGAACCCGGTGCTGAGCACTGTGTGGCCTTTCGGTTTCAGATCTAAGAGTTTCTGGAGATCGGTGAGCGAGAGACAAATAGAGATAGCGAGAAAAGAAGAAAGTTTACCACAAGGGGGAGAGAGAGTGACATGGGCAGGCAAAGGAAGAGGAACAGTGTTACAGATAGATAGGGAGGAAGGGAGAGGTAGTGTTGGAAGGAGGGACCCACATCTTCTAGTCCCGATGGTCATCTTGGCCGCAAATTTCGGGGTTAATTACGAACAATGCACTACGGGTCGCCGGAAGTTTGACAGATGAGCGTCCAAGCTCTTAGCCAACACTTTTTTTTCCTTGGATGTCGATGGTACTGAGCAAAAGATGTGGGGCCTACGAAGGCCCATATTTCTTTTCATTCAAATTCGAATTGATGCTGGTCCCGGCTCCACCTGGGAAAAGGAAGACGAAGGGGACCAATTGAGTAATTACTAGATGAGAAAGCAGCAGAAGATAAGGATGTTAGGTGGCATTCAAACACAAAAGAAAGCGTATCATGTCCAAGTGATTGCATGCATGCAAGAGAACAGCCAAACCAAGACAATAATGTCCTAGGGGGGTCTGTCTCTCTCTCATCTTACTCAGGTCTCAACCAGATCCTAACTCTGTGGGAAAGTCAAAGACTTGGACTTGGATCTCTCTCCCACATTGATGAGGAGAGTGAAGTGCCAAATCAACCACATATCCAAATAAATTTACCTTTTCCCTGATTTTTGTAAATGGAGGATGATATGGGTAAGAAGATACCTTATTTTCTCATCTATCCGTTTGGCCTTTATTGTGAATGTTTTGTTGCCACTGCTGCATAAGATGGATTTGGCGTAATGGTCATATCAGGCAAAATCCAGCTGGGTTGCTCCAACAGTAGACCTGGATCATATCAGTGTTCTTTAATCTACTGAGTACGTCAGAGATAAGAATTAAGTATGCATAACGAACCAAATTGGTGCCAGAGAGGCAACCCATCCATACCAATAAGATCACTCAAAACTATATCTGATTTTAATCATATAAGCATGCATAATATAATTAGACAAAAGGATGGGACTTAGGGAGTTGCTCAATGCAAGGGGTCACTTTTCTCTTTCCCCTAAAATCGAGCAGATAAATAGTTGATATTTCTGGGTGGGAGAGGAGGGGTGGCTGAATAATAGAGGTAGAAGGACATCCATCATGTGATTCATGAGGTTCACAGCTGCCTAATGTAGCTGTATACCAGTCGAAAGAGGCAAGTCAACATGACTAGTCCATTGCCAGTAAAATGTATTAAATGCTTTATTAGCAACTGTGATATTTTATTCATGGGAAAGGCCTCCTGCGGGGAATCAAAAGGAGCAGTTTTCAAATGACTATCAGGAAAAAAAATCATAGGGGGGATTGGATACAGTACCACCTGGACGTGGACGTGGTCCAAACCGAGAGGCAATAACTTCTAACTGCTGCCAAATTTCAGAGCTGGGGGAGTTGCACATTCCCTCTCACACCATTTCAGATTTGTTAGCATCAATCTGCAACAAGAAGGAAAACTTTGTATAAATCTCCAGGTGTACAATATATGGACTTGTTGACATCATTACCGCTCGATTAAGGGCAATCTCATCAGGCTTCCTAACCTGCCATGGCTGAATTGCTCTCCAATGAATCATTTTCCATTGCTGAGGTCACACCAACTTCCCATGGGCAAGTGAGTTTTTCATGGAGCATGTATCTTGCCCTCAGAAACACAAACCAAAACAACCTCCTTATTTTATGCAGAAGATAAATTGATCTCTGAAGAAAATCCTCAACAACTTTGACATAATTACTTGGATGACAATTGTACCTTTAGAACAGCTTCAACAGTTCCTGGAGCCTTAGAACTATCCAGTATTTGGAACACTGCATTATGCCTATGCAGATCGAATGGTTCACCATTTGGGTCATATTTTCCTATTCCAAACGTTTTGAATGCATGTACATGAAAATAACAGTATGCCTTACAAACAAAAGGAGCCACTCATCTGGTCCATTATATGCAAATACAGTCCTAGGCAAGATCTATATCTGCAAGGCAAGTGAAGCTAGAGCAAAATGTAAAAAGGGAGATGGCAGAGGTCAACCTATTTCTGGATGGTCTGAATGTTACCTTTATTTTCCTCAGCATCAACCTGATCCTTTTCAGCCTGTCTCAAGGTTTTGGTTGACAAGATTCTAAATTTTTGTTGCGTAGAAGAATTGAGGTCCGGATAGTGGAAAAGCAAAGTGTACTAGAGAAACTATTGCACGCACAAAAATCACCAGACTAATGAGAAGAAAATTTCAGGGAACAACTAGAGGCCTAGAAAAGCAAACTATAGAAAACCTGAAGGCCTGGAATAAATGCATGTAAGGTTACAATATATAGGTTTCAAGCGCGGGAAACCCACATGTAAATCTATGGAAAGACATCTAGGTGCATGAATTTTGTTATTTGTACAAGCTATAAGTTCAGATAAAAATGACGTAGCGTAAGCTTTTTCTGGAATTAAAAGGTAAAACTGAAACAAACTAGGCTAAGTGTATCAAATGATGATCTAGTATTTCCTGATACAGATGCTGTGACGCAATAGGCAAAGCTGAAGTGAAGAAATCACCGATTATCGGCAACATCATTGAAGGATCGCTCAAAATTAACCAACAATAACATGTATCCCACACTCTCATGATACTCACGGACACATTGGCCATCAAGACAGAAAATCATCATCTGAAAACCGGAAAGAAGAACGCTCACCTTGCGAAGAGATTCACCAGGAACGCTGTAGAGCTGGCGGAAGAACGCAGGCGAGTACATATTCTGCGAAGGAGATACAGAGCCCTAGCCGCGAACATCTCCTCAGAGATCACAAAATGGCGGGAAGGAATCAGAACCCTAACGAGAAAGAAAGGAAGCAGTGTCAAGGTTTTAAGTGGTGTTTAAGGTAGACTTTGACAAAATTGACCATCGAAATGGAGAGCTATCTTTAATAACCACTACAGTTTCGCCTTGATCGAGGAGGAGGGGTATTATCGTAAGCTAAAATCCTCGTTTGTCTTGACAGTATCTCTGCAACTGATCTAAATGTTCAACTCAAGCGCAACTGAAGTGGGTTCGATGTGAGCGATCCTATGGCAAGGCCTATAGCCAACAGCCGGCGCCACCCCCGGTGAAGGAGGATCTGCTGATATGGGCAGTGGATCCGCCAATTCCAGGCTCAACTACCCACGGTTCTCATAACAGGGACCCATTAATGATCAGCAAATGCAGAAGGGGACGCGGTTGTCGTTGATGCTGGGTCAATGTCGCGTTGACGAGTCAAAAGAGTAGGAGTGGGGCCCTAAGGCTAATAAGGGACCAAACAAATTCGGACAAAGGGCTGCGTCAAAGCATTCTCCCTGGCCTGCCTACGGCCTAGCAACCATGGAATGCGTGTCTAGAAGGCATAGCCCCTGGTTCAATGTTTGGTTTGGTAAATGGCTCGTTCATTCAGATGAACAGGTCCATCAAACAAATAAAGAATGAATTTCCACCACATGGTTAAACAAATAAGGACTGCAAATACAGCTTTTGTTGCTTCATCAAATCAATTTTATTGCCCATTCAATGCTTCTTTGACCATTACTTTTTCTGCTTGAATCAAGGATGAAATTATGCAATTTTGATATGAAATTATCATTGTTCCACAGCAAAATCTGGGTTTTCTCAATTGTCCTTTTTCCCTTTTTGCTTTTTTTTCCTTTGATTGGGTTAGTAATCAATTCACTTAAGAATCAAAAGGCATACTCTTCTCCAGCAAAAGCAGATCATAAACCAAAACCTCCTAGAGATACCCAGCAAACATTAGAGAAAGAACTAAATGAAATGTTCATGCATCAATAGTGGTTGGAAGAACAGCACACCAGAGATCTAGAGATAAGCCAAAGATGTAAAAAATATTCAATTTTTTTCCTCGGATAGAACAAGATGATTCATCAAATACCCAGATAAGAAGAGTTCATCTTAATGGCTACCCAGAAGTTGAGACTTCATCTCTCCTTCTCAACAGTAACAGGATTCAGCCAACCCAACAAAAAAGAGAACTCAAATCTATGGTAGAACTCAGAGCCGCAGAGCGGTGAAGGCTAGATCCTCGCGGACAAAGTCATCAGACGGCGGGATATTGAGGTCGAAAGGCAGCGGAGGTCGTGACCTCTTCAAGAAAGATGAGGATGAAGAGACAGCGCCGTCCGCGCAGTCGTTAAAGACTACCGACTCTGACGAATCGCAGTCGCTATGGCAGTCCTCCGGCAAAACAGGCGGCGTCCGGGGATACCGTCTCGCCGGCGGCTGGGCTGCACGCGCCGCCAGCCTCGGCCCGCTGAAAGACTCTACCGTGCTGCTCATGCTGCTGCTAGTGGGCCGCTGGGGGTAGACAGTGAGGTTGTCCTTCGCAGGGCTAGTGTCCGGATAGAACGGCTCTGGCGGCTGGTTGTAGAAGGGGGAGACGTCAGAAGGGGAGACGGAGAAGTTGGTTTTCGCCTTGGGCCCACGAAACCTGATGGCTGCAGCGTCGTAAGCGCGGGCAGCCTCCTCGGCGGAGCCGAAGGTACCCAGCCACACGCGGGCCTTCTTCAGAGGGTCTCTTATCTCCGCCGTAAACTTGCCCCACGGCCGCCTCCTCACGCCTCTGTACCTAATTGAAGAATCCTCGTTAGGGACGTGCACCTCCACACCCCCGGCGGCCGCAACTCTTCCCCTCTTCATCCCTCTCCCCGAACCTTCACCCTGGGATGATTCAAATAGATTATTCCACAAACTGAGCAAAGAAACAAACTATCGGACGAACGAGCAGAGGATGTAAGCTGGTGGAGGAGAGGGTGGGCGGATGGTGGGTGAATAGAGAGATGTGGTTCCAGGCAGAAGTTGCAAGAAAAAACGACTATGGAGAGAGAGAGAGAGAGAGGTGACTGGTAATGGCAGAACCGGCACCCTTCTCTTTCCTACACGCCGGCCTCACTGTCTTCCATCAAAGAAAAAAAAAATAAGAATTCTAAATAATTGCAATTTCACCCGTATATTTACGATTATGATGGGTGTGACCCTGATCTAGTTGGAGATGAATTATTCATCCTCTATAAACATCCAATGCACAAAAGGGTATAAACTAGAGAGATTTTGTATCATCCCTTCATAGATGTACACACATTCTATATATAATATTATGGGTAATCCACAAAAAAAGTCCTATGTACTAATTTGAAAAAAGAGTAAACCTTAGGGCGTATGTGCAATTACATTGATTACGATTATTAATAAGGAAACGGACTCCCTTTGGTGCTTGGTTTTCCCGGCGGTGAACGCCCCAACGGAGGGGCAGATGGATAAATATATGGACAGATAGGAGGATATTAATGTAAATTACTCTCTCTCTCTGTCTCTCTTTATGATCGAAATGACTGATATGCCCTTCTCCCATCCCACCTTTCACATTATGTGGAACTAACTGGAAGCGGCAAGCAACCTCGATTATTCCCCTTTCCCCTCTCTCCTTTCCTTCTTCCTCCCCATCTGAACCCATGAGCTTGTTGGATGGGCTGCCCTGCTCTGCAACAGCAGCAGCGTTGCGTAATCTCGACAACACTCAATGTAAAAACAGTATGAGATACTTGATGTTAAAGCAAAGATGGACAGACCATTCTTACTTGCAGATGAAGTTGCATCAATTCATTCATTTTGGAAGGATGAAATCGTAGGCCGGTGTCCATAATCATGAAATCGTACAAATAGTACAGAAATAAAGGCAACGAAGCACCAAAAAGAAAGAAGATCCAATGTCCTGTGGGGGTACATAATCATTCCAAACCCTAACAAATCTAGACGATAAGAAATGTATTGTGCTAATTTGCATGTCCATTTTCTTGATACTTACTGCTAGAAGGAGAATGTGTCTTGCCTATAGAGAGAGATGTTGGATTGGGGCCAGCCGAGGGCAAGTCCCCGGCGATGGCCCGGTAGCGGGTGGGCGACGAGGGAGGGGGCGAAAGCTCTGCTGTACTACTGAGTAATTGCATCTTGACTTTCCCTTTTCCTTTGAAGGGGACGCCCAAGGATTTATTATACCATATTTATATATAAATTATTATTATATAATTTAAATAATTATAAAATTAATATATATTTTGCTTTATTCAAATTATATATATATATATATATATTAATAAGGCCTATTCTATCTTGTTCGTCTTCCTGGGCATGTACGGCCTTTATATATGTGAATTTTGGGGTTTCTTTTTGGGTATTTCATGGGCCTAGCCCATTAGTTTACATGTGTGTCTCCTCTTGAAGCCCAAGGAAGCTTTATTCTTGACCGTCAGATTAATCCCCCTACATAGAATCTGAGCCGTCGATTAATTTGTTTACTTGTTTGACGTTTACCCACACCCTACCAGTGTTTAAAAAGGCCACCACTTTCAACTCCTCCTTGATCCTCACGCAAAAGGGCGGGTCAGTTCGCTCATTTCTCGTGCTGCTCCAGACGGTTCCAAAGCTGCAGAGGAGAAGAATCGGAAGGTCACCGGCGATCGGAAGGAGAGGAGCGAAGAAGTAAAAAATGTCAGGCGTCACGGACCAGGAGGTGGATAAGAAGCCTGACTTGGGTAATCACATCAATCTCAAAGTCAAGAGCCAGGTGCTTGATTACTCTCCATAAAACCACTCTTCGTAGTTCTTCGTCACGGTGTTCTCGTGTCAGGGATCGGACTGTCTTATATGATTTCGGTGCTGGTGTGTTTGATAGCATACATGTGATGTCACGCCAGAACAGATAGTCTCGCTTGACTCGCTTGGGCTGTTGTCTGCTTGATATGATTACGAGATCCTCCTCTTGGAGTTCGATACCGTGAGATTTTTATTTAGGATGGTATATGAGATTATGAGAGACTCCTCATTTTTCAGTTGCTAATCCTTGAATGCTCTCTCTGCTTTCATTGTTCAATCATATGTATGTTACTGCGCAGAGCCGATTCTCGATCATGGAATTTTCTTCACATGCGGCTAAGTTGTATCTAGGCCTCTTTCGTTTATTTTTTCTTTTGCAATTCTTCTGGATGTCTGCAGTTGTCTGATTGTTCTTCAATAGGCAGTCACCTATTGTGCAAAAAAAAGGCAGCCACCGTTAACAAATCCAAATCCAGTACATATAGTTTTAAAAAACTTAAAATCCAAAGTCGGCATTGGATTATGAGGGATTTGTACATCACAATTTTAATGGTCCAAATTCTCGAGCACATGACCTATCATATGAGCGAACTGATACAGGTTTACTGGTCAATTTGAGGTCAGTGTACGATAAGCTCACAGGGCAGTGAAAGACCTTCTTGTAGTTATTTTTTTGAAAGATTATAGAAACCTCTGTGTAACATAATCGTGGAAGCGCTAGGACCAGCTTCTGTTTTCAGGGTGGGAATTTTCAGTTAAATCAGACCTGGACTGCAGAAGTATGAAACATCGTGCTTATGCAGGATGGCAGTGAAATATTCTTTCGCATCAGGAAAAGCGCTCAGCTGAGGAAGCTCATGAACGCATACTGTGATCGGAATTCAGTGGACCCCAACTCCATTGTTTTCTTGTTCGATGGGCGCCGTCTCCGTGGTGATCAAACTCCGGACGAGGTCCTCTACTCTCTCTATCTCAATATCTCCAAATCCACAGAGTTTCTAATGTAATCCACCCGCTCATTATTGCAGCTGGAGATGGTGGACGGTGATGAGATTGACGCAATGCTTCACCAGACTGGAGGGACCAAGATATTTTTCTAGTGCCCGTGTCAAACGCTCGATGTTGGGGTATCCTACTACGCTAGTATACAGCTTAAGGCTGGAAGTGGAACGATGCAAACAAATAATCGGATATTGGAACTCCATTAGCTGCTTTTGTATCTGGTCTCCTCAAGGGTCTGTTCTCCGATTCTCTCGTTTCTGTTCATCATCAAACCTCGGAACTTTTGCTGAGGCATTATCCCAAGTACTAAATGCATTCCAAAGATCACAAGTACGTACTTACTAAGCCGTAATTGGGTTATCATCGAGGCCATAGGTAAATCCTAACCGTGGTAGGAGCGAGAATTACAGGAGTCATTTGATTGTAAGCATCCTTGATGACACATACAGGGCCATATTACAAATTCCAGGTTTATAAAATTTAAAAATTTTAGGTTAATGGCATATGAACCGACAGAGCCCAAAATTCCCAATACTTCAAGGGAATGAATTAAAGGGGTTCCACATGAGTGTGCAAAAAAAAATTAAAGGGTTACACAGTGCGGGGTCGTGCCGCTGGATCCAGAGGAGATCCTCCCTTGGGCTGGCGAGGTCTCAGGTGGACTACATTCTCGTCGACAAACAACCCGATGCCCAGGAGTTACCTTTTTGGGTTCGGGCCAAGGTACTCGCGGCACGAGCCATACAGATTGAACCGTGCCTTCATCTGGTGCACCCAGGGCTACGACAACCGGTTCGGGCGGAAGGGGCCGAACCCTAACGTCGTCGTGTGGGCACTTGTGGGAGCACCGGTTGGGAGACGAGGAGGCTCGTACTTACAATACGGCAGCGTTGGTGGGCGTTTTCGCCAAGTTCATGGGTGATGCTGCTGGTTTTGCCAAGGCTGCAGGAAACAGTTTCAAATATTCAGTTTTCACTTCCTGGAGCCTCTCTACTCTCCTCAGAAAGTGAGACCTCTGCGAGGCGAGGAGCCTCCACCCGTTCAGTTATTAGTGGAATGAAATGCAACGTGAAACCAAGTAGTGACTGGGAAGAGGAAAACCCGTTTTCCACAACCAGTGATGAAGACGAGACTCGGGAGACTGATACAATACGCTTCTCCATTGATCATAAACAAACTATAAAATGAACAAACAAGCCGCAATTGCACCCCATTCCTTCCAGGTAAGAGGAAAAAAACAGTACATCATGATGCCAGCCAGAGTACCATTTAGTTGTTTATTATTATCCAATATCTCTTAGAGCCATAACCACTGGGAGTGGGGGTGTATATAACGTAAGAAGGAACAGGAGTGATCGCTTACCCAGCTGAAGCTTCTGCAGCAGGGATTCTTCATACCTCAAGGAGCAACCTGCAAGGATCCTCCACGACATCTTTGATACGGCGCAAGAAGAAGACTGCCTCCCTTCCATCAATCAGTCGGTGGTCATAGGTTAGGGCGATGTACATCATAGGCCTCGGGACCACCTCCCCACCAACCACCATTGGGCGGCTCACAATTGAGTGCATTCCAAGAATTGCAGACTGTCAAACAAAATGAGAGGTTTCATCAAAACCCTTCACCCTAAATAATGGCCGATGTTCCAAGTAAAGGAGAAGATATTCTATTTTAATTCATAGTGTTTTGGGGTAAAAAGTTAATCTGGATATGGACATGCTTCTACATTCTTATTTTGTTTTTTCCTCTTTAATGAACTTCAAACCAAACAAAGAAGTGATTGGTCAGGTCAGTTCTCATCATTCAAATGAACTCCACCATCCCTAATTCAAGCTAGAAAGGGGCAAACCTGAGGTGGATTGATGATTGGAGTACTCAAAAGGCTCCCATAGACACCACCATTAGATATGGTAAACGTCCCCCCAGCCATTTCGTCGATCGATATGGATCCATCATTTGCCTTCTTAGCAAGTGTGTTGATCTCCTTCTCAATCTCGGCAAAATTCATGTTTTCTGCATTTCGTATAACTGGTACAACGAGACCCTGGAGAAAGACGGGAAATTTAATCAGCTCCCTAAAACAAAGAGTTCCAACACAGTCGATTAAATAATACATGAAGCCCTTATTTGCAACAGTGAGATTAACCTTGGGAGTCCCAACAGCTAGGCTTATGTCTATGTAATCCCTGTGTATGATTTCATCCCCGTCAATTACCGCATTTATAATGGGCTGATTCTGAAGCCCACTAACTGCCGCCTGCATTTGCAACATTTAAAGATGCAATGAACTTAAACAAATCAAGGTGCATATCAAGAAACCAATTAAATCCCCCTCATAAGTACGGAAAATGCATACTTTCACAAATCCTGACATGAGTCCTAATTTCACCCCATGCTTTTCCACAAAGGCATCCTTGTATTCCGAACGGAGTCCCATCAAGTTAGTCCTACGATGACCAAATTCTTATTGCAAATAATATGGGCAGGACATTGGCAGCATAGATGATAAGCTGGTAAACCTAATTGAGCACTCAGGAAAATCTAAGAAAAATATATGGTCGATAGCACGTCAGAGGAGAAAGGAGCTCACATATCAACTTCATTAAATGTTGTCAACATAGCAAATGTATTCTGGGAGTCCTTCAATCTCGTAGCTACCCGCTTACGAAGCCTTGTCATAGGAATCTGCAATTACATAGGTGATATATTAAGCCTTGTCATCGTGTCAGTAATTACTTGTATGAGACCGCAAAAGAGCATACACGTCTTTCTCTATCTTTTGGAGGGAGCTGTGGTTCAGTGGCAGATCGTTTAGATGGAGGCGAGGGTGCTTTGGGCTTCTCCACAGGAGCAGCTTCAGATTTTGGTGCTTGCTTCCCTTCACTGATCGGAGATGGTACAGGAGCAGCTTTCTCAGATGGAGCAACATGAGCAACCCCTTCACCAGACTTCAAAATAATAGCAATTTTTGTTCCGGGTTCTACGGTCTCCCCCTCCTTGGCAACAAACTTCCACAGGTAGAGAAAAAAGAAATTAATAAAATATTTCAGGATATCAACAAAGTAAGAAGATTCTAACAACACAGATGTTTGCAAGAAAAGGAACATCACATACTTTCTCGATTACACCAGCCTCAGGACTAGAAACATCGATTGTCACCTATCAAAAGAATAAACAAGCACCAATAAACACACTTCCCTGGCAACATGTTACCACTGGAAAATTAAATTGAAGAGGAAATTAACAGAACAAGATGATAGAATAAGCCGCAATCTCTGAGGATCAATTTTCAGGATGCATAAAACATACCTTATCTGTTTCAATCTGAGCAATAGGTTCATCAACTTCAACAGGATCACCAGGATCTGTGTAGAAGAAATCAGATCAAAACATAACCAAGCACAAGTAATATGTGTAGGAAAATTTACAAAACAATCACATTCAGTTGTTACAAGAGCAAGGAACCTACTCTTCAAGAAATTAGCAAGAGTTCCGTCAGTTATCGATTCTCCCATATAAGGTACCACGGCATCAACCAAGTCCCCTGAAGTATGTAGAAGGAAAAGTAGTACTATAAGTTCAACATTGAGAACTCCCAAAAATGTTTAAGAAATGAACTTTCAGAAGCAGTCATCCATATAACTCTATATAAAATACTACTAATACATAAATGATACATTTTGTTGAGATTAAGCCAACATATGCACAAGAACATATAGTTTAGTCTTTCAGTTTAAAATGTGAACAGGTAACCTAAATAATAAGAGATATCATACCACTTTCAGAAGAAAATGGACGCCTCCATCTCTGCAATGATGTGTCAGCTTGGATACCAAAAGCAAGTTCCCTGCGAACATCACACCAATTGATCAGCCAACGCCATAACTGAAGAATCCATCAAGCACAATACCTTCAACATAATTGTTGAAGTATTTTCCTCAAAAATGCACTTTCAAATGAAATTTAGGGACGTATCAGTTATTTAAAAGTACTGATTAACTATTTAAAGCCATAAATGATTATTACACTAACCTCATTGGCCTTAAACTGACAGAACGCCCTGCAGGCGATAGTAAAATTTGAACAGTCAGTGTCTATTGTCTCCAACCGAATGACAAACCTTAATATCAGGAATAAACCTACCAAGAGAAACCAAATGGCAGAAACTGCGGGCATGTCCGCAAGCCAGGACAAGACGAACCTCATTTTCAACAATGGAAGAAACACTTTGAGATGGAGCAGGTCTTGACGGCAAATACTTCCACCAAGTCTGCGTTGATCACATAATGATATTCAGAGAACAAAATCTAATGGATCATAATTCAACTCTCATAACTTGCAAAGAAAGTGGAAGACAACGGCACTTACCAGAGAATATGTTCCCTGAGAAGCGATTCTTCGCCTTATAGCACCCAACATCACGGCCTACGGCTCTATATATGCATGAATTAATCATCGTGAATTTCATGAAATACTCCCACATTATACAAAGAGATCTTCAGATTGACGAACACAGCCATCCCAAGCTAAAAGTAGATTCGGTATGCTCGAGAAGATTAAAGATAAAGGAAAACAAGAGTCTCATTTAAACTATTTCCTCATCACCGCATTTCGAGGGAGTCCAATATCTGAGGAGAAACAACAAATCTGCAGGGAAAGAAAAAAACAGAAGCTATCACTAGAGGAAAGTAATGGCAGGCGCTGCTCTAACCTGAGTGGAAGCTCGCAGAACCTCAGAAGGTGCGGATCGAGAGTGGTAGGGTTTTTGCTTACTCAGGGTGGCCACAATTCACGAAGAGGACAGGGAGTACTGCAGCCTGCTGTGCAGAGCACGTTTTCTTCCCGTCGCACTGTGGAGGTGGACGCTCGACGTGCGTGCTGACGTGGCAACACCTTGTTTGGTTAAAAAAATATCTCCGGATGGTAACTGTTGATGACGTTTTCACAAAGAAACGAGTCGGTCTAATAAATGGGCTGTTGGGGTACGAACGTACCCTGTTATTTATTATTTTATATTAAGTTGTTATTTTATTATTAAATATTTTAAATAATGCATTATTATAAATAGCACAACCACCGTACCCACCGCCGCCGTCGAGTCCACAGCTCGTTCCAGCTCCACCACCAAACCCAGCAGCATGGCCACCGCCGAGTTCACCACCTAAACCAAACCTAGGGTAGTGGTAGAATGTCTTATCCTCGAAGGAGGCTGCAGAAGGCACCAGAAAAATGGGTGTCGCACTGTCGAGGGAGAATGAGGGAGAGAGGGGTTGTAGGCAGAACTTAGAGAGCTAATGGATGTATTAGCTTGTGATGGGGCGGATGCATACAGCTTCATGGTGTTTTGCATGGACCATACGTCAATCAACGATACATTTGCATGGACAGCTCTCCTCGCTCTTGCTTTTCAGATTGTTCATATAATTCATGGGAATAGAGACTTCAGCATGTGAAATTGTGAGTGATATATGGATCAGCAATCAAGATACTTCAAACACAAATAACTCTTATTGATGATGTCTCTGAACAATATGTACGTCGCCTCATACAGAAAAGTATATGTATTGATTTGCATGACAGCTCTGACCTTTTTACTTTTCATGACCATCTTGTGCACGAGAATCGATATTGACATGAATGAGCGTGAGAAGCGGGATTGATTGATCTTCAGAATTGGACTGCATAACAATGGCAAAAGTTCTATGAAAATTATATTCGATTTAGAATTGTAAGACTTACAAAACTCTGGTGACTCGAGCAAAGCATCGAGGTTACGTACCTCAAAATTCTGCAAGTATCTCAGATTCTTAATCCATTGGCTGTGAAATTACGACCAATACAACTGAGCTTCACCTTTGCCCCTGGCTTTTGGTGATAATGTGAAGAACACGCAGTGAAAAGATGTGCAAATCTACTTAAATGGCAGGTAAAGTAGGGCAGCGGCCAACAATGGGATATGTTCAACATTTTGAATTTCCTTGTCACCTAGCATTGGCAAAATCCTAAATCGACAAGATCTACAGAAGAAGTGGACAATTTCCATTCAATGAGCAGCAACAGCGTCAGTGCTAAGCAAACTAATCAAAGAGTCAGATGCACTGGGCTCTAAACTAGGCAAATTTACAGATCTAGAGGCGACGAGTTTCTTCCTCCTCAGGAGCCGGGGCCCGAAGCTGTAACTGGCGAACTGAGGCATCCGATCTAGCGCCTCTGCTGACACCTGAGGCTGCACCGCAACTCGGATCAGGCCAGCGACAGCCACCTGAGCCAATGAATCGGATAGCTTGTGGGATCTGGCGCTGACTTTGGAGTCTCGGAGCTGTGCGAGCGCTCCGGGCTTCAGGTACCTGTGGTAAGACGGAGCTTCGGTTCTGCTAGTGAAGGATTTCATGACGCGAATCAAGCGGGATGGGAGGATATCTTCGGAGGATGCACGCGCATAGTGAAAGATGCAGATCGGAAGAGGGGTTTAATGGAGGTGATTCTGGCACGGGAGGCGGGAAAACGCAGGAGGGAAAAATGAAAAAAAAAGGCGGTAATTAGGGTTTTGAAGGATTGGAGGAGGAGCGGGATAATACGATCACGTGGCCGTCCAAATTTGCACGTGATATACCAGTTTCCTCCGAGTTGAGCATCGCCGGAGTTGCAAGCTCGGGGCACTTAACTGAACGGCCCAACACGGCGGCGAAAGGCCAATGTCAGGGCCAGAATGCGGCTATGGGCCCACCAAGATCGTAGATGGATTGGCCGTGTAACTAAATATTTTTTTCTCAATTTATTTTTTCCTAATTAAGCATTTTTCTCGTGAGATGTGTATGGATCCTCTTGAGATGGTTACTATTGAGAAGTGTTGCCATACTGTGGGGATCGAACTGGAATAAATAAGAAGTATCGAGGTCAAAACTGAAGCGAATCTGTGGACAGAGACGGTGAGACTCTACTATGGCCAGTATCAATGGCGTGGTTGGCCGCGAGGACTCTCAGCATGACGCCCGTGCAAGTGGGCCGTAGTCCTCAAGTTGTTGGCTTCGGCTACGCTACCGTCTCTGGCACAAGAATTTGGCGATCGAGCCGATCAAACGCGCCATTTGCTTGCCTGAGCGTCTCCGCCGATGCCCGTAAGTTAGCTCTCATTCCACAATCGCCGTTTCTCTTTTCAATTTTTTATTTATTGGGAACAAAGGCCGGAAATTTGGGAATTTCTCTTTCGATTAGTTCGTATGTGAATTGTGGCGTGAAATGGTGTTGTATTCAATCATCTCAATGGAGCTATTTGGTATAGAGTGTCATGATTAAGAATGTAATTTGATGGAAGAATGGGATATGAACCTCGCATGCTGTTCATACATTCTTCAAAGCTTCCGTTTCCCCTTGTCTACGCCTCGTGACTAATAGTTTCAACGTGAAAATTCTCTAAGAGCTAAAAGAAGCTGTTCAAACTGACAAAGCCCCGGCTGCCCTGGGACCTTATTCCCATGCCACCAAGCCTAATAATACGCTGTTTGTGTCTGCTGGCGTGACTTGAATAAACACCGGGATAAGTTCACGGCCTGATCATGATGATCATATTGTTTTGATGCAGACTGGGAAGTTTGTGTCTGATGGCGTTGAAGACCAGACTGACCAGGTAAGTCAACTTGCCCGATGGATGATGTCTTATCTGAAATTCCATTCTCGATTCATGCTCAAATATTTTCTATGAACTACCCTGTGAAAGTACATTAGGTTCATATTGGAGAAGAATCATGAATTTCATATGTACAATTTGCAAAGGAGATAAACCCTTTTCATATACTCAATGGCTGTGTGATATTTTTTACTCTGATGTCATACTATTTGAAAGGTATCCTTTCAGTCATTTGCTGATGAATCTAAGTTAGTTGCAATGTCATTTCAGGTTCTCAAGAACATGGGGAAGATACTAAAGGCCGGACGTGCCAGCTATTCTTCTGTGGTTAAGACTACTAGTATGTAAGATAACCCTTTGTGCTACTGAGACTTTTGTTTGGTTGAATAGAAGCAAAGATCAAGCCAGTGCTTTCTTTATGTTTCTCTTTTGTAGGCTGGCTGACTTGAATGACTTCAAAAAAGTGAACGAGATCTATGCAAAATGTAAGTTCTATTTCTCATTAACAATAGGCATGTTCTACTTGCAACTAATGAGTGGGAGGTGCCCAGTACTCTCCTGAATGGATGCCAATGGTCATGATCTAATCTGAAAACCCAAAAGTGGAGAAATGGTTGGACTCCAAATGAGGGCAGGGCTTACACGGTCCTTTCTAGACCCTAGATCAGATATGAGGGAGAGGGGAGAGCTTCTTCATGGATACCAAGTTTTGGGTTATCAAATTATTCAGATTGCACTTTGCAGTGACTCAACTTTAAATCCCTGATGATGGATGTCAACCTAAACTATTTTACGGGTTTGCTGCTGCAGATTTCCCATTACCTGCACCAGCTCGATCAACACACCAAGTTGCAGCATTGCCATTGAATGCATAGCTGCACTCTAAACCCATCAAGAGCTTTGATTTAGGGTGAATATTTGGTGGGGGCAATCAGATAAAACAAACTTCTGAACACTTTGTGAGCTTCTCTCGGAGTTAAATGCTGGGATCCTATCTTGATATGGTGTTGAAGTGCCATTATGATGTTATGGATGAGTACCGGTCAGCCAGTTATCCATCAATCTGTATGCTTCCTCTCATAGATTAAGCATAGTGCCTCTAAGTGGAGCTGTGAAAGACCGGTCACAACAACAGCACTTGAGAGACCACCAGATATTCTCATAGCCAGCAGTCTCCAGATACAACAATATATGATATTTTGCTCTAAAGTTTGCAATACAGTGCCTTAGGTGGATTACATAGCTCCAGTCCTGCTCTCTGCCTTATGTACTTTTGAGACAATGATAAGTTTTACTTGCAATGCAGAACAGAAATTGGAAAAGGGTCTCTCATTTTTCTACATCTTCTGCTTCAGTACCTGCCGGAGTTGCACTTTATGGCTCCTGATTCTTGCTTCACCCAGTTTCGCCTTCAGGCTGTTCTTCTGTGTCCCTCGGGACCACTCGATGCACCCATTTGTTGCTGGCATTATATTGGGGCTACATGTCTCAGGGGAGCTTGGGTCACCCACTGGGTTCTTACTCCCACCTTTCACAGATCCATTGTCTGGAGATGACAGTGCAACTCCATTGGGTATCCTTGCATTGGAGAGCCTTCCATGGTTCATCCCTTCCATTGGGACTAGCTTGTACTTGAGGCCTCCACCGATATTAGGGTATAATCTCCAGAGCATGGCTATGGAAGATGCCTTCTTTAACTGTTTTGCAGGGGCTGATACCTCACTGATTTCAGTTGCAGAGGTCTCACTCCCACTGGCTGAAACATTGCTGTCAGTTTGATTCTTTATCACAGAAGAAGGGGCACTTCGACTTCGTTCTGGGGCATCAACTGATCCCTCGTTCATGTGGTCGCTCACTGTCTCCCATTCACTCTCACAGTCTTTGACATTGTCTTTGTTATGCAGGAGGAAAGCATTTGAATGTCTCTTCTGGTCTGCAGTCAAACTCGCCTCAGGGTTCAACTTGTGGATCTTTGAGGTATTCATCTCATTGTTTTCAGCACGATTAACTTCTTCAAGAACTGCAAATATATCATCAGGACTAGAAGGCTCATAGGTGAAATCCTTGATCTGCTGAATGTTCACTGAAGCTGCAGCCCCCTGCAGAATCTCAGCTTCTTTCAGCTCCTTCATGTCTGGGTCATATTCCCTCAGCTTCCATAGGAAATTCTGGAGATTTGCTACAAGATGGTTCATCTCAGAGTATTTCTCTTCAAGGGCTACCTTTGCATCCACGAGTTTCATTCTAACTCGTTCTTCACGCCAGACTTCTGCCATCTGCAGCATCTTCCTCTCTTCATCAGCCTCATCTCTAAACTTGAGAGACTCCTCCTTGAGTGCTTCGAGCTCAGCCTTATCCTCCTCCATTTCCTTAACCAACTCATTACAAACTTCCTCCATCATTTCTCTTGTCTTCCTCTCCTTCTCACAATACTGGATGTATCGCTTTGCAGATAACTTCACTTCAGCAAGCTCGTCCACTAGTTTGGAGTTCACAATTTCCATCCTTTTTCGACTCTTCCTCTCTCTATTCAATTCAGACTTAATATCATCCATATATGCACGAATTTTCTCATGCTCTCTTCGTCTCCATGCAGCCTTCTCCTCCTTAACTTTCTTTAGGATGTGTTCAAGCTTTTTCTTTGATGTTTGGCGCTCAGCTTCAAGTTCTAAAACGTGTGCTTGGGCCTGCTTCAGTTCAGTTCTGAGTGAAAATATCAGGGATTCAGCACCAGCTTGCATGTCAAGAAGTTTGCCATGAGCGTACAGCTTGGGTGCTTCTTCAGAGGGTTTTAACAAGATGGGATCCCACTTAGTGGCACTCTCCATGGCAGAGTTTGAAAACTGGAAGGCAGGCTCCAGCTGTAAAGAACAAGAGAACAAAATATTCAGGACAACAGGTCACATTCTCAGAAGGTCATCCACTGCAGCAGGGAGCCAGAAAGTCAACAGGTCACAACAAGTTCACATTCTCATGAAGAATCATGATGGAAAGAGGATTCAAAAATCAGCTTCTTTGGATAGAAAGCAGAATTGTTCAAATCTTATTAAACTTCCCAGAGAAAAGTTTTAGTGCCTGCACAATTGTCATCAAGGGCTTGCAAGAAGGAATTTCCCCATGAAGGATTTTCAAAAGATTTGATCTCTCCCAATCCTTAGGCAAAGACCAAAGAAGCAAGCTATCATGGAAATTGAACAGAGAAGAATCTCATACCATATATAAGAGACCATTTCCTTTGCCGGACATGGAAGTGCAGCACAGGGCTGAGTCCTTTGCTTCTGAGCCAAAAATCTGGTTGTTTTGACCCAGGAATGGAATTCCAACTTGCATAGCTCCAGTCTGCAGAAAAGAAGAAAGTGAATCAAAATGGCAACCTTCGTGAGAGGAATGGTGGACATCGCATAGACAACGATCCTAGGAAAGCTGGCAGATTTACATGATCATAAGACTGAGCTGGCCCATATCATTGGGAATAAAAAATTGGTCAAATTCAATGAAAGCTGTACAGCATGAAAGAAGAGCTTGGATGCTCATAGAACTAAAAGGTCAACCTTCATAGCAGAGATGAAGTAGCTGCTATGTCAGATCACTAAGAAGGAAACATTTCAAGGGTTATGATATGATCAGATGCATGGTTGTGATGCTTCAGCCCAAGGATCGTGTCCTTTAATCGAATATCGACTTTCCACTCATCCAATCGCTTTCATGTCCAGAGAAATCATGTATATCTACAATCAAGTATGGATCTTGAATGATAACAGTAACAGTACCTCTTCCCCTCTCCGGCGAGGGAGACCTCCGCCGCCTCTGTCCGGTGCCCGCGGCTCCGGCAAGTTCAGCCTCCATAGAACAGCGCCCAGCTTCCTCACCGAGATGGGATCCTCGTTCCGTCGCCGTCTCCGACGGTCCTCTGGTTTGGGTACTTCCTTCTCATCATCGTCAACGGAGATTACATTCTTCTCCACCTCGTCAGTCTTCCACCTAAGCAGTGGGGTCTGAGGCCTGCTATTCCGCTTACCCGTCGGAGCTCCAGCCCTCCTCAATCGGGTCCGACGGCGCAGTAGCTTGTAAGAGGCTCTGGAAGGAAGGAGATCTGGTTGTGGGGGTGGGCTGGGACCCGTCTTCGGCACCATGTCGGGGTTGTTCGCCGATAATGTGGGTCTTCCGGTGATCTTCATCGGCGGTGGCTTTATACACCCATCTATAGCAGAGCAGAGACAACTGAGCTTTCTTCCCTTGTTATGATGTGAGGCTCACTAGGGTTGAGGTCGACTTATGTGAGAGAATGAAGGGTTGAAAATAGGTGGAGGGGGTGGAAGAATGGGGCTGAACTGAACGACAGACAGGCAGGCACAGAGCTCAGAAAACAGAGCACACAGGGAGGAAAAGAAGCAAGGGTTTGTCTGTGTATCAGACTCAGACCCAACGTGTATGAGACGAGATTATTTTCGATTTGGCATATAGACTTGCAGAGAATTAAATGTAGAGAGGCATTTCACTTGCCATTGATTGAGGGCCCAGCACATGTCCTTGTTGTGGTTGCATTATGGGCGCGCATACTTCCATGCATACTTTTTTAATGAATAAATGAAGAAAAAACTGGTAAATGATTTTGGGGCCAATGCATAGGTGAAAGATGGCTGGCTGGGTGGCTCGAAGTGCAGCAGAGAGTGGGACCTGAGCCTGACCCAGATTAGGCGCATTGATTGATGATGGTTGATGGATGAATGAGTGAATGGCAACGGCCTCCTGCAGCTGGCGTGGTGCTGTGCATTTTTTGAATTATGATCTTCCAGTTCCTTCCCTCAGACTATACTTGTGGGGTCCAGTGGAATAGTGGGTTTTGGAGCTTTCCTCTGGAAGTCTTCTTGTTTCTCTGTTTGCCCATATTGAATTATTATTCTGTCAAATTTCAAAATCCATGAGATAAAACTTCAGATGATCTGTCCAGGTTGTAGCTTGGTTTTGAGTTGAGTAAACCAACACTTGGAAGGGCATCAAGAGGATGGAATGGAGCACTCACTCATTCCCCCACTTCCTTGGGAGTGTGGACGGTGCTTTCGAGGGTCGACAGGCACACAGCTCTGGACTAGCCTGGCCTCTCACTAGCCGGCCCAATAGAGTAGGATATCAAGTCCTTGTCCGAGAAATTCTTCACTATTATAGTATTTGATGGTTGCTACAAAGAAGACTGTAAAATCACACTCCCACTGATATTGACACTGAAATCCAATGAGAGACAGATTGATAGGCAAGGAAGAATAAGCCCAGTCAACTTTTGGGTGTTGATTACTTCTGAAACTACTGCAAATCAATTCCCCATGCTGAAGCAAGCTGCAGTAAGAGCTGATCCGGAGTGGCTCCTTCCCAGTCATGGGGGAGATCAGTAGCTGAAGAGGTCTCGTGCAGGTTGAGTAACAGCTCTTTCTTCACTTCCATGGGAAGGGTCACAGAATTTGGTCCATTTTTCAACACCATTTGGAACAACTAGATGTGAAAGAATGGGAGATCAGATCTTTGCCAATAAAAGAGGTCTCCTGTAAAATGTGCAACAGGCAGTGGGTAGAGAAAGGAAATTAAGTGCACCTGCTGAATCCAAGACAGGCATATGTCAAGCAAGTTCTGTTCCTGTAGAAACTGGGCAATAGCACTTAGGACCTCAACTGCAACCTGGTTAGAGAGCCGATCGATTGCAGGTCCTGACATGTCCATCAGCTTTATCAGCAAGAGGTCGTCCCCTGTAGACAAAAGTTCAGCATATGCAACATCTACATCACCCACTTGAAGGGCGTTCATTGCATTGGTCCAAGAAGTCCAAACAGGATCTATCTCCTGCCCCAAGTTGTCATCTTCAAGGGCCTCTGCTGCCAGTTTAGGTACAGCAACCGTACCTGCCCAGGAGCTCTTGCCATACTCCCTACCTACATGGATCGCTTCAAGGGTAGCCTCATCTTTTGATGCCTGCCGTATACTTCTTGCTGAAGGACCATTTCCATGTCTTGCAGGAGCAGCCTCCTTGTTCAAAACTCTCCTTCCACCATCAAATCCTTTCCTGGCCATAGTCTGCCAATTCCTGGATATGTAAGACTCCCAGGCAAAGCTTCTCCCCCTCAAGCTGGATGCAGCTCCCTCAGATTGGACAAACCTTTCTCCCCTTCTGAATTTCCAGCCATGGTAGTTGGAATAGCCATTATGCTTTCCTAGAGGCCTAGCAGTCATTTCATCAAACCCCACTGGAAAACCACCAACCCTTCTGCCTGAGGATATGGACAAGTCCCGAGCCATGTCCTCAACTACTCTTTCAAGCCCTCTCACTCTGTTATCCATTGTTATCATGCTATCATGAGAACCACCCATAAAATCCTGTGGGCCAAGAAGAGTGCTAGATAAGTTCATTTATGCAGGCAAGAACGAGGAAGCTTTCCACCTGAGAATAGTTTCTTAGACAATAATACCTGGACCATACTCATGAAATGAGATTGTTGCCTCTCCAATTGCAGTAACTGTCTTTGTATAGCAATCAAATTACCCTTAGTTCTGTTAGATGGCCCTCCTTCAGACTGAGACTCAGCTTTGGCCAAAGTTGCAGTTGATTCACCCCGAGTCTCTTCAATTTTATCATCATGGAAAGATCTTAATCTCCACTCAGCAACATTTAGCCTCGACTCTTCGCCATTGCCAGATGTTGAAGAATTGAGAAATCTGCGAGGCACAATTACCTCTACAGGTAAATCACCAGAGCTCCTAGTCTCAAGTTTCTGGAAAAATTCTGGGTTTAGCTCTTTATCGGTAAGAGCTGGGACTTTCTTCTTCAGTATATCAACTGTTTTGTCTAACATACTTCCCTCTTTGGTTTTATGATCAGCAACACCATTCTCCATTTCCTGCAGCTCATGGTTCTCACTTTCTGATATAATGTCATAGAGGAAAAAAGTGACACAAATTCTGAGAGTCTGAGATCACAGAACACATTAAGGAGAAATCTTACAAACAGCTTACCCTGAGAAACAGATTTTTGGTCATCAGGACATCCATCCCCTTTCCCAAAAATATTCCTCCATAACTGCAAAGCTTCTAGCATGCTATCTCTGACTGGCTTTATCTGCAAATGCAAAAGAAGATTCAATCCTCTTAAGGTAACTCAAAAGTACCCACAGCTTAAAGAAAGTGTTCCTCCTGAAGACAACAAAGTTCTACCTTATCAAAGCGACAACCCTCAAGTGTAGTTAATATGGAGACAGCTCCATCAGTAATGAGGTTGCTTGAGTACATTGCCAGAGTAGTTAATGCTTCTGCTGCGGCTTTCCTTGTTACCCAATTGGGACTCCCCAGACAGTCTTGAACACCTTGTAGCAGAGAGTCAAAACTTTGAGGAGAAATTGCCCCCACCTGCAGAAACAGCTTAACAGATGAAAAATTCATGCTATACACATAACTGCAGATGGAGGTGGTATCTAACTAAAGTAGTTTTCCATGTAAAAAGACAGGTTACAAACCCGGGACAAGCTAGACACAACCGGCAGTAGAGAACCCTTGGCTAGGAATTTGGGGGTATGGAGCAGCTTGCTGACTCGTGGACACATCTTCTGGAATGCAGCCACCGGGGGTTCAGCAGCACATTCCACCACCTTTGACATGCACATTGCTGCACCACATTGTACTGCTTTGTTCTGTTCCCCCATTGCCTCAAACAGTGGCTTGACAAACAAAGTGGCAACACCCTCATTCTTCAAGTACTGTGCAGAAAGCTTGCCAATGGCATCTCGGCATGCATCCGGGACACCAGAATCCGAGTCCCTGAGCCTCCTATGGATGTGAATGGTCAAGTATATGAGAACCCTAGAAAAAAAATGCAATTCCTGTATATGACAATGGACAACAGATCAGAAAAGCCACATGCTCACAGCTGACATCCAAGGCAAAACTGTTCAGAGTTTACATTTGTCAAAGATGATACAAAGGCATGGTTTATGGACTCCTCTACCGCACCTGAACAAGTCCAACTACATTTGCATCAATCACCTGGATAGATGAGCGATGATCCTGGGCAAGTAGTTGAACATGGAATCCCCACGGGTAGAGCACGTAAATGCAAGGAGCCGGATGGATTCCTTCTTCACCGAGGTCTTGGGGTCGTTGGAGGACTCGAAGAAGCAATTGAGGAGCATGGGAATGGCGTCGGCGGAGATGGTCTGAACAGTGTTCTCGAGATCGGATACCGCAATTTGGTACGTGTCCCGGTCGGCAAGCTTCGAGAGGGAGGTGAGGATCTTCTGCTTGTGCTCCATCATGGCCATGTGAGAGGAAATGGAGGAGTAAATAGGGAGCCTCGGATTGGGCTGAGATTGGGAGGAATGCGGTTTTGAGGGCTTGGAAGGTTTGGGTCCCAGCGTGGTCATGGTGACTTGCTGAGCGGAGGACCTCGTGGGGATCAAATGATTCAAATCTCAGCAACAATGTGGATTTGCATACGGAAACTGGGACATGGAGATTGGGGAGACGGGGGCGTGGATTAACAGCCAAGGATTACTGGAGAGGAGAGAAGGAGAAATTTGCCGGGAGAGAGGGGAGGGGTAACCTCCATGTGAAAGTACGAAGAAGGTTTTCTTGGAAGAGGAAGATGGAAGATGGAAGACCCAACACAACCCACAAAAAAGTTCTCTATTTTAAGAAAGTTACAGTTGCAGAACATACACAAACTAACGAGCTCGCACCATCTACAAGTTTCTGCTGAGGTACTACTGCACCAGATGCGCTTGAACATGAACCGAGCTCAAAAGATCTCGTTGGACATCTCCTATTGTTTGAAAATGGCCGAACATTTGTTTCCACCATGATCTAAAGAGCATGTCCTGTGAATCTGCTCCATAATCTGAGGAGGTGGAGCTGCAAAAATAGGAATCTGACAGTTGGGTGATTTGCCTGTATTTGAAACGGTCTGCGCAGGTTTGTTGTGCTGTCTCCCCACGGAGCAAAATAATGTCAGCCGTCCGCTCTCTTCCTCCGTCAACAGAGCCCAACACAGACCGGCATGATCCAACTCTGAGACGGTCAAATTCATCCTCCCCCCGAGCTTCACATAGATTTTCTAGCAATAAAACAGCTGACAGGGCCAACGAATCACGGACCCTGTAAGAGGGCAGATAAGACTTCGCAGAAGGAGGTAGCCTACTCTTATTTCTGGAGGGATCAAGTCCTTCTATAAAAAAGAAGCTTCAATCAATGAGCATGTCATAGGTGATAAAAAAATAGAGCAGATTAATGTTAGGCAGATCCCCATTTATCTCTCTATTAACCATCTTGCTATAAGCAAACTTAAATTTCAGAATCTTCTGGCAATATGAACAGGGATGAGTGATCTTTGCTCCCCCATGATAATGCTTCTTGAAGACGAAGCTGCCGCATTCTGGTGCTTCGAACGTCTGATGAAGAGATTGGTAGGTTACTTTACATTCCTGCATTTCAGTACTTTGAGCACTAGTATGTCTGTTCTTTTGAGCTAATACCAGTATCTCTTTGATGCACATTCACTGACTCTTCTTACTGGGTTATTTTTCCTGATAAAAGGGAGGAAATTTCAAATGTACTGATAGATCTGTTGGAGTAGAGTCTCAGCTAAGCAATTTGGCCTCGGTAACTCGAGTCATTGACCCAAAGCTTCACCAGCGTATTGGTACTGCTCTACTCTGTTCACTCCTCCTCTGATTCTAGGCCATCAGTAGACACCACATAGAGCATATGTCACATTTAAACTACTTATATTTCACAGATCATCTTGGTGGAGGTGACTACTTTTTTCCATCTGGATGCTTATGGTTCTATTTCTCCGGGAGTTCTCCTTCTGTGATTCTCTCTACCTCTGGGAGGTACGCTTCTACTCCTACCCAACATGGACAGTTTGCCTAACTAACAAGGTGTTGATGTTGAACCTTGCTTTCCTGGTCTTGTAAACATATGATGTGGGCCCTCGAGTATGATCCCAGTTTGTTTTGGATGTATGAGGAAACTGATTCATGGGATGAGATGGCGGAAGGGTCCAAGTTAGGAAAGCCAAAGTCCACAAGGCAGTGTGGGAAGTATGAAAGAGAGAACATGAAGAATGCTGGCAAGAGCACTGAAGCACCTCTTCCCACCTCGGTTTTCCTCGTCGCCGATTAACTAAGTACTGCAAATGTGTTTCATGTTTGTCTGGATTCATCTGCTCCCTTTGCTTTGATAATTCTCTGCAGATACTGAATGATGTAACTGGGAATCTAGAGCAAAAAGGGCGTGCGCCGGTGCCCTGAAACTTCACAAGAAATACATGAAAAAAGTAAGTTTTACTTCTATGATCTGATGTACTATCTTATCTGAAATATAAGAAGAGAGACTGCTCACAAATAATCTCTGTCATTTTCACAGCATGTGCCTATGAAGCCTTAGCACGGAATGCAGCGATCCTAGAGGGCCGCTGCCTGATTTGCTGTCTCTAGATGAGGAATATATAGACATCTTCCGTAACACTACAAACATCTGGGTGTTTGGCCGAGTAAATTGCTTGGAGTTTGAAGGGTCTATGCTGTGCCCAAGATCTGACTGCCTGGAGAATTATTCTTATAGTACAAGGAACATAATGTAATTAACTTGTCCGTTGTAAGTAATTAAGGATCTGTCTGGTGGAAGGTGAATGATATGTCTGCACAAAGGTAGCAACAATGGCAGCTTGGAGGAGAGGAGATTGCCTAGTTTTTGAACCAAGGTGGAACCTTTGGTAGTTTGCTAGACATGGAAGGTAATGTGGCAATCAATCCGCAGTTTGAGATCAAGCAAGGATCGTGCTCACTTTCTATAGCTTGAGAAACCATAGTTTCAAATCTTTGCATATTATGTCAGCCTCCAAAATGGCCTTGTTGTATGATCATTGTAAGCAAGCCATGAATATGATGAATATAATAATTGTAGAGATAGACAAGGCAGTTGACATACTCAATAGGCAAACTCTTTATTATGTTAAAGCAAACTCTATTATGTATTGTGCAAAAAAAAACTCTTTATTATGTTAAAGCTCATACTGTTTCAAGAGTAGTCTACAGACACACCCATTCACGATGCCACAATCAGGATTTATAACATAAAGTAAACCATGCAGAGCAAATTAGAGAACCCAGATGAACCAGACCAGAGCCACTTACGGGCATCCGTGCCAACCTAGAAACCACCACGCAGACGAAGGACAAGATGCAGGGTCGACTCTTTCTGAATGTTATAGTCTGCTAGGGTGCGGCCGTCTTCAAGTTGCTTTCCAGCAAAGATCAACCTCTGCTGATCCGGAGGGATACCCTCCTTGTCTTGGATCTTGGCCTTGACATTGTCAATAGTGTCGGAGCTCTCAACCTCCAAAGTAATGGTCTTTCCAGTCAATGTCTTAACGAAGATCTGCATGCCTCCTCTTAGACGGAGCACCAAATGAAGAGTGGACTCCTTCTGGATGTTGTAATCTGCGAGGGTCCTTCCATCCTCAAGCTGCTTCCCGGCAAAGATAAGCCTCTGCTGGTCGGGGGGAATTCCTTCTTTATCCTGAATCTTTGCTTTGACATTGTCAATCGTATCTGAGCTCTCCACCTCAAGGGTGATGGTCTTGCCAGTCAAAGTTTTGACAAAGATCTGCATTCCTCCTCTTAGACGAAGGACCAGGTGCAGGGTGGACTCCTTCTGGATATTATAGTCAGCAAGGGTGCGGCCATCTTCAAGCTGCTTGCCAGCAAAGATAAGTCTCTGCTGGTCCGGAGGGATGCCTTCCTTGTCTTGGATCTTGGCCTTCACATTGTCAATGGTATCAGAACTCTCGACCTCCAGAGTGATTGTCTTACCAGTAAGAGTTTTGACAAAGATCTGCATCCCACCCCTCAAACGAAGCACCAGGTGGAGGGTGGACTCTTTCTGGATATTATAATCAGCAAGGGTGCGGCCGTCTTCAAGCTGCTTGCCGGCAAAGATGAGTCTCTGCTGGTCCGGAGGGATTCCTTCCTTGTCTTGGATCTTGGCCTTCACATTATCAATGGTGTCGGAGCTCTCAACCTCGAGAGTTATGGTCTTCCCAGTAAGGGTCTTCACAAAGATCTGCATGCCACCCCTCAAACGGAGCACCAGGTGGAGGGTAGACTCCTTCTGGATGTTATAATCAGCCAGGGTGCGACCATCCTCCAGCTGTTTGCCAGCGAAGATGAGCCTCTGCTGGTCCGGAGGGATTCCTTCCTTGTCTTGGATCTTGGCTTTCACATTATCAATGGTGTCAGAGCTCTCCACCTCGAGGGTTATGGTCTTCCCAGTAAGGGTCTTCACGAAGATTTGCATTCCACCCCTCAAACGGAGCACTAGATGGAGGGTCGATTCCTTCTGGATGTTATAATCAGCCAGGGTGCGACCATCTTCGAGCTGCTTGCCGGCGAAGATGAGCCTCTGCTGGTCCGGAGGGATCCCCTCCTTATCTTGAATCTTCGCCTTCACATTGTCGATTGTGTCTGAGCTCTCCACCTCGAGGGTGATGGTCTTCCCAGTGAGGGTCTTCACGAAAATTTGCATCTGCAAAATCCAAAACCATAAATTAGATAAAGTATAATTAACTTTGGATGATTCACCTTGGAACAACCACATGACTCGAGATATCATCACAGATCAATCAAGCGTGGATACCAAGATCGAGGTAATTTAAGATTCTCTAATTGCTCAGGTTGAACAAAGACTCAACCAGCAACGGTGTAATCCTTAAACTTGATGATGAACAACCCTAATTTTCATCAAAACACAGCACGGCGAAGAACCAATCGGTCAAAGCATCGGAAGGCACCAACCGATCGCTCGAGATAACTCAAACAGAACCGATCAATACACATCCGTAAATAAAATCTACCCCGCCACGAAGCGTCAACACAAATCAAGAACCGAACCAACACGATCCACGAATCAAGAAGAATAGAAAACGGATCTACGCACTGCTAGACTCAACGATCGAAGCCTAGAATCGACGGTGGAAAGAATTACCTTGACGAAATGAGAATTTGAAGAGACTGGCTTCGATTTTCTTGCGTATGGATGACTCAGAGTCTTCTCGTGAGCTCAATTTATAGCAAAGGGAACCGACCACCTTTCTTTGCCCAGATCGACACGCAAAGAAAATGGGTATTTTCGGTAGGGCCACGCGCCGTTTCCGGAGACTGCGCGAATGTTCCAGATGGTCAGTCAATTGGTCGTCATCAACCCGCGGGAAGCTCGCGCGTACCGACCACGCGCATGAAATACAGCCGCCCAGAACGGACGCCGAGGCTGGCGTTTGCGTTAGGTTAACGTCATCTTCATTCGGACTTTTCATGATCGGCAGGCAGTTTGGAATATACACTTTTTCAAGGCTTGGGTCGGGCATTGTTGACGGAAGAACAAGCAAAGCGGATGATTCTGCATCTTTTTCTTGGTAGATGATAGATGTACGGGATTCCTATGGTCTAAAGGTTGATCACGAACTGACTTTCCAGCATCGGGTGCTTATTCCAGTATTACGAAATAAGTTTAAAATATCGGGTGAGTTAAGTGTGCTCGGAAAGACGAGTTTATAGTATCGGTTCACAAACTATGAGCTAACTTTACAGTCTCGAATGTGAGCTAACTTTACAGTGTCGAATCAGTACCAATAGTATATCAAATTTGTGATGATATAACCATAATAATACTTTGTCGAACAGAAGAACAACGATTACACCAAGAATCTAGATGATGAACTTGATTAGGTGCACATATTGACACTAGGATATGAAAGTTGATGGTTTAAACTGCAGCACTGCCTTTTCGGCCACCAAGACAAACTACACAAAAGTACTAGTCAATTGGATCGACAATGGAAAAGCAAAGAAGCCTTGAGCTTGGCAATTGCTGGTTCTAAGTAAGGCTCAACAGGTTTTCCCAGACTCAAGCCACGGGTGGGTGGAGGACATGATCCTGGGAGGTGTCTACAGCAGCAGGAGGCATGAACTGCCACATTGCAACTCCTGGGTAGCTGACAAAAGGAATGAACTTGCTGCCTGGGGCCTGGCCCTGATGTGTGGCAAACACAGCAGGAATTGCAGGAGGCGGAGGTATGAAAGTGGGCTGAGTATTCACAACCTTGAGTTGCTGTTCCAATCTTTCCTTCTCCACTTTTAACCTTTGCTTCTCATCTCGGAGTTCATTCTTCTCAGCCTAGATAGATTTTGAACCATGGTGAAGAATCAGCTACTAAGTACTAACCCAGTGAAAAAGCACAGGAATCTAAAGAAGAAACCCACTTTCAACTCCTTGATTTTCTCCTGAAGATTTGAATTTGAGTCCTTCAATTTCTCAGCTTCACCGCGCAAGTGTGTCACCATGCGAACAGCTTCAACCAAGATAGCAGACTTGTCTGTTTTTGGAGGTTTTCCAGGCTCCAGGATAGCCCCCAACTCAAGAAACCTGGTAGTCATGGCAGGAAGGAAGAAACATTCAACATGCTTAGCAGTAAACCAGGGCATGACTAAGTTGAAGATCTCTGGTTTTTTCAAGCACGGGAGAGAGGGATAGAGGGAGAGAGAACTTGTCATTCAATCTATCTCTGCGCTGCTTCTCCCTACATGCCTTGGAGCTAGTTGCACTTGCACCACAAGATTCAGATCTCGCCCTGCAATAGCTCATTCGAAGAAACCCGAGAAAGATCAAAGTGAGACACTTCCTCAACAAGCAAGATAAAGTAATCCACCGGACATCCCACTGTAAACAAGATCACCAACAAAGCATTTTGACCAAATATCAAGAAATCAATGCATTACACTGCATAATCAGTGAGACCCCACAGATCAAAAACCCCCCAAAGGTCTATGCGTGGACTAGAAACAAGTGAAACAATATATGCAGCTTGCACTGATCCAAGATCAACAACAAATTTCATGTTTGTCAACAATCCCTCAACTACTTAAGGCTCTTACATAACCTTCTATCTGATATCTATCACAGCATAAAGCAATGAAGTGGAGGACTGTGTAAAATTTGGCATACCGCTTTTTGGAGTTTTCCCTATTGGCTTCTGCATCTTGAAGTAATCCATCAGTTTTTACACTGAACATCACATACAGCACAAACCCAGAAAATGATCAACATGAGGAAATTGCACACAAATGGAATTTATTCACTCTTACACATTAAAAGTAAACTAAAGAAGCTTCTATTTCATATGAAACTGCTTGTAATCTGATCACTAGGGGAAGCAAGCACAAAAGACTCAGCCTTTTTTCTCCTCAATGCAACCATCACACTCAAAATCAACCTCAATGAAATGCAGGAAATGTCTGATTTATTTGCTTGAGAATACAGTTCACCATCACAAAACCACGGTCAATTTCAGCCGGGCGACCACCACCAGATAGGTCAATGACATCCAAGGAACAGGGAAATCAGTTAACAGAGCACAGGGAATCCAATCTCTACTTGCAGAGGAAAAGAAATCGCACACAGGAGGGAAGAAGACAAGGTCAGACCACAAAACCCCTTCCTTTTCAGCATCACATAAACAAAGCTATCAAACAGATAAGTGAAGATAAAGAGACTCAATCATGGGGAAGATAAGTTGATGGGTACCCCGCATCGGAAGATCCGTTCAAGGCCTGATGCCAGGATAACCCAGAATTGTGGGGCTGGAAGTCCTCGTCTGGAATGGGGATATCGTCAGTCAGGCCATAATCAAACAGCCAATTATTGCTCTCCAGGGGAACCATCTAAGGCGCTGGGGGAACCCACGGGAGATTTCCGCCTCCCGACGAGCAGAGAGATAGAGGGTAAGGAAGAGAGAGAGAGAGAGATGGAGATTGTCCCTGCAAAAAAGCGAGAGGATGAAAGAGAAATGATTGATGGAGATGAGAACGTGTAAGATTGGGAAAAACGCGGGGGTGGGTGGGGGGGGACGCTGGGCCGTCCAACCCCACCATGGCAGGTGACGGCACAACGTTGGAATCGGGTCGGCCCGGATTCCCCATACGGGTGAAAAAAAAATGGAGATGCGGGGTATCGATCCCCGTACCTCTCGCATGCTAAGCGAGCGCTCTACCATCTGAGCTACATCCCCAATTAGCTTTAATTTTATCATACACCATAGATATCTGATCTCCGAATATGATTCTGTTGGTCATCCAACGTGACTATGATGGAAATGCATGTTGGCCTCTGGTCGTCGTCCATGATGGAACATGGAAGAGCATGACTTTACAGCACGTGTGCGAATTATATGCCTCTGCTCCAAGAACGATGCTGCTTGCCGTCGTTCAGATTCATATGGGAATAGGATTTTTTTCAAGAGGGAAGAGAGAGATGATTGATGGGGTCTCATTCTTTTTGGCATTTTTTTCTTGCGGTGCCTGGAAGAGACGAGGAACGCTCCCACTTCCTCGCCGTGTAAAAGGGTCACCACCTTCTTAATATCATCTATCGTTTCCTGAGCTGATTTTTTGTTTCTGACTCGATTTTGATTGAAAAAACGGAGACCCATTGAATGAAAGTTTTGCCCTTTGTGGGTTTCTCATTATCGTTTTGCAATTCAAGAAACCGCCGTGAGCTATTCTTTGGCTGCAGAGTCATTGCAGGGGAAGCCTTTGTTGAATCCGATGCTCTCCTGATCCCATTTGGGGTTTCGGTTGCCTCTGGGGAAAAGATTTGACATCAAGGCTGGCCTTCTCGGCCGAAAGTCCTTTTGTGGGGTCAATTCGGGCCCTCATATTTGATGATTCTCGTGGTTTTGATAAGATGGAGCGGGTCAATGAGGTGTTGCGAGGTCCGACCTGAATAAAATTGGAAGCTTGCATGCCACTTTGGGCGATGCAAACCCGAGGGGCTCCTGCTCTGAAGCTGCGAGGCCTTGGTGCATTGATCAGATGAAAAGGATGTGAAAAAATGTTTCAGATACAATTATGTCTCAGTAGATTGGCCTGTTTTATCCTTCTGATTTCTCTAGCATTATGTTCTTGGGCCACGAGGTTGGTGGAAGCATCCACGCATGATTTGCTTGATTTAGCTTCTGTCGAGATTGACCAAGACACGGTATGGAATCTTACCTTGGTTCAATTGCTCTACCTAGTCAGTATCTTGCTATGGAATTCGAGTTGCATGTTAGATTCCTATACACAATATGAATAAGAATTCATCTGTTGCATTTAGTGGAGGTTTGTCTGAGCTTTTACTGATTCTGTAGCATGTGATGGCAAGCTCTGAAGTTATTGCCTTCCTCTGTGATAAATGGGACAGACATTTATAGTCTGATTTCTTGTGTTGTGGCCGGAGGGTCGACTTATCTGAAGATTACTTGTGGGGTCTGATTTCTATGTTCTGATTGCAGGCTGCGCTGCTATGGATCAATTGCAGGACAGAGCTGATTCATGTAAAGGACGCCATTGAGGACCTTGATCTATGCTTTCCCCACAAGGTGCTCGACGTAATGGGTGACAGGGTCGACCATGAATGTTTATCACTACCCGAAGGAAACGTAAGGGAGATTATGAATGCCGTTCATCATGATCTGAAAGTAAGCATTTTAGACTGTTTAAGACGGAATAACTATCCTTTTCATGTTTCTGGAGAAGAGACCCATTCTAATCACTGGCACACTAAATATATTGAGAGTGTGCCCCCTACTGCCAATAACCATAGGCGGGATTTGGCTTCTTCATCAAGCTCTGAGATGACGGGCGAACATTCCACAGAAAAGAAAATAAACTCTTTGGCAAAACTTAGTTCAAAGAAAAAGAAAATGGAGGGCAATGACACCAATAGACAGATTATTATTGCAGTTGTTGTCACAGCTTCAGTCACAATTATCTTTGCAGTATTGCTGTTCCTGTGCTGCAGCAAGCTCTGCAGCAGCAGGACCGACATGGGTCTACATGATGACAGGCCCCTTCTCAGCCTGAGCATGACCGACTATTCTACTGGTATGATAAGTTGATAACTCATTCGTAAGTTTCCTGCCAATTGTTTGTGACAGTCCCTGGGCCTAACTTTAACTGAATTCAGCAGGTTCTTCACACAAACACTATAATTTTGGGAATTCTTTCAAGTTGGAGAAGCCCAACAGTATTCCTCGTAAATCATCTGCAGGAACAGCTATTGACAGTGAGGATGGTGCCATATTTGTGCAAGATAACCTTGAATTACTGCATGCAAATGGGAGTGGACGACATGCCTCCCCTTTCCTGCCATTGAAGCCACCTCCCGGAAGAGTTCCATCTAATACTGGTTTTCTAAAGCCTCCCCCAGGGAGGGCTCCACCTCCTGAAACACCTGCTCCTGCTAATCTGCTTGCGGAGACTAGCCCTCCACCACTGCCACAGTCTCCACCTATAGTGCCAAAACCAGTGACTCCAAGTGCAGTCCCAACTCCACCTGGAACACCACCTCCTCCACCGCCAGCAGGTGGTGCATCCAAACCAGGAGCTGTTCCCCCACCACCAATGAAGGGCCCACCTGCTCCCCGGGCACCTCCACCACCAGGAGGTCCTAAGATAGGTCATCCTCCACCTCACATCCAGAAGGCCCCTAATGGAAAAGATGATTCGGAAGAAGCTTCAAAAACAAAATTGAAGCCGTTCTTTTGGGATAAAGTTCTTGCTAGCCCCGATCATTCTATGGTTTGGCATGACATTAAATCAGGGTCATTCCAGTAAGTCTGAGCCATATTTTTGTTCTTGCATATATATATTTGTGTATGCCAAGATGAGAAGTCATAGTTTTATTTTTTTTCCCAGGTTTAATGAAGAAATGATTGAAACTTTGTTTGGGTATGCAAACGCTGATAAAGGAAAAAAAGAAAACACGAAGAATTCTACAAAGGATTCTCCAACTCCATTTGTTCAGTTAATTGATACAAAAAAGGCACAAAATCTTTCAATCCTCTTGCGAGCACTGAACGTGACGACTGAAGAAGTCTGTGATGCACTTCGTGAAGGTACCTCTATTGTGATTTGTTGAAGCGCTAATTCCTTTTGTCTTCTGAGGAGAGTAGCAAAATATGTATGGATTGCATTCATTGATTTGATTAAATGAAGATTAGAGCGCATTGCTCCCAATGAGTTTATCATTGCTCTCTACACACATTTTAAGCTTTCATTTGGTGTATCAGGAAATGAGCTTCCCATCGAATTCCTTCAAACTTTGCTTAAGATGACCCCAACGACCGATGAAGAACTCAAGCTCAGACTCTTCCATGGCGATCTTTCTCAACTGGGCCCTGCAGATCGGTTCCTCAAAACTCTTGTTGACATCCCATTTGCTTTCAAACGTATGGAAGCGTTACTCTTCATGGGCATTCTTCAAGAAGAGGTTACCTCAACAAAGGAGTCCTTTGAGATTCTAGAAGTATAATCCGGGCCCCTCTCATTTTTTACCTTATTTGTACTGACTTGGAGTGATATATTAATGAAATCCGTGTTTCCATGTTGAAGGTTGCATGTAAGGAACTCAGGAACAGCAGGTTATTCCTGAAGCTCCTCGAAGCAGTCCTAAAGACTGGGAACAGGATGAATGACGGGACATTTCGAGGCGGAGCGCAGGCGTTTAAGCTCGACACGCTCTTGAAACTCTCGGATGTGAAAGGAGCGGATGGGAAGACCACTCTGCTGCACTTTGTTGTTCAGGAGATAATCCGGTCAGAAGGCATACGAACAGTTCGTGTAGCTCGAGAAAGCAAGAGCTTTTCTAGTGTTAAATCAGATGATTTCCTAGATGATGTGCCCAATGATTCAGAAGAGTACTACCGAGGCCTCGGGCTTCAGGCTGTCTCAGGCTTGGGAGGGCAGCTTGAGAATGTGAGGAAGGCAGCTGCTATTGATTCTGATACACTAACAGGCTCTGTGGCTAAGCTGGGCTACTCTCTGTTGAAAACCCAGACTTTTCTGAACACGGATTTGAAGGACTTGGAAGAGGAAAGCAAATTCCACCAAAGACTGAAGAGCTTTGTAGAGGGCACTGAGACAGAGATCAAGTGTTTATTAGAAGAGGATAAGAGAATATCAGATCTAGTGAAGAGCACTGGTGATTATTTCCATGGGAATGCAGGCAAGGATGAGGGGTTGAGACTGTTTGTAATAGTTCGAGATTTCGTGCTCATGTTGGACAAGGTGTGCAAAGAGGTCAGGGACTTGCCTTGGAGGCATGCAAAGCCGCAAAAGAAAGAGAGTGAGCCGGTTCTGACTCCATCTGTCTCAGACACTCGGCAGCCTGCTTCCCCGGATATCCGCCGGCGTCTATTCCCTGCAATCCAAGAACGCCATATAAGTGACTCTAGTTCGGACGATGAGTGAGAGATAACAAAGTCCACTCTAACAACAGCCATTGTGCTCTAAGGGACACCGCCTGGTGTGCTCCAGAAAGTAAGCCTGCAGGCATCCATCCATCCTCCATGGAGGAACCACAGCTAACTGGCTGAAGAAATTCTAAGCTTTAGATCAAAGGTGTGGCCTCTCTGGGTCAGTGGCTGCTGGTATGTGCTGCCAACTTTGTGCACTGTTAGTGAGGTTTTGCCTATTCTGCATTTTTCCCCGGGGAGGAGATTGTTCATTGATGTAGAATGATGAAGATGTAGATTGGCAATTTGCAGCATTCTTCATCAGGTATTAGATTATCTTTTTGCTCAGTAGAACAACAAAAAGCCCATGGGTATCTTATTAATCTATCTACTAACATTTTCATGTCCAAATACAAACATGTCTGGCAATTAAACATCTTTCTCAGACCAAGCATGGATAATAGATGAAGAGCGGGTTCTAAATCCTGGATTGTAGCCTACAAATGAGCTTACATTTTCAATATTAGGAAACCAGCAGGCAAATATTCACATCGGTAAATGTTAAGGCATTTGAATTCTCCCAGCACAGCCAAACCCAGAAGCCATGGATGAAGCAGTGGCCCAATGCTGGTGTGGGCCGTCAATTTCCATGATCTGGGAATCAAGCCTAGTCTCTTTTCATCTTTCTTGCCTATAGGGACTATGCATCTCTAATTAATGCATTCATTTGGTCTCTTGCATGCCATACCATGCCAGCACGCTCACATCATTTATGACATCATCATTCCATCTTCATCGATTTGGCCTCTGACCTGTCTGTCTGCCTGTGCCTCTCCTCTACATGTGCTGGTTTGAATGAAGATGCCCAGCCATGGCTAAACTCATTAGCCATCCAGTTACCCCGAAAAGAGACGAAAAGGTCCGGCCGGGTTTGGTCTTGCCGGCTGGGTCTGGCCCTGATTCCGAGGAGACTAGTCTTGTTCTGTTACCTCTCAGTGGGGGATGTAACTGTTGCTACCGGTCCCACATGTTCAGCACGCGCACACGTTCTCGGACGCTGGTCCCCACTCTATTGACTTTTCAATTTTCATTTGTTTTTTTTTTCCGAAATTCATAATTTTATAAATTATTTGTAAATTGATAATTTGTACTATAAAATTTTAAAGTAAAATTATAATTAGTATAATAAATATAATAAAAAATAATATATTTAATTCTAATAAATAAATTTCTAAAAAAATATGTTATTAAAGTACAAATCACTAAATTTTGACTAGTAATATTATGAGCACTTACATTAATATTTAAAGATAATGTTTTATATAATAATGTTAATAATTAAAAATTAAAAAGGTAGGGAGGTTGTGGGGGCCTTATTTATTATTATTAAATATTAATTGAAGTACTATGCAAACATATTAGTTCAATAAAACATTTTATAATATACTTTTATTAGAGAATAAAATATTAGGTTTTTTTTGGGAGATTTGAAAAATATATTTTAAATATTAAATATAAAATTAGAATGTTTAATTTTAAAATAATATATGAAATATAGAAGAAATTAAAAAAGGGAAAAGGGAGGAGAAAATTTCAAGTTATAAATTGACCACAGGGTTGACCTTTTTCCATGAGCTCCATTGAAATGTCAACCTCAGTGACTTAGAATCCCATCTTTGTCTCTCTTTCTCTCCGTTTTTCCAGTCTGAAGCTGGCTCAGTCAGTATATATGCATTGGGAGACGCAGCGAATCGTTCCTCGTCGCAGTTCAATTCCATCTCAGATAAAGCCAGCAGCCTAAATGTCAAGCCCTAGCTACAAAGCTAGCTGCAGCAGCTAGCTAGCTTGCTGACTGAGGATACGTCAAAAAGGGTCAACGGTGAGAAGAGTAAAGTCGCACCTTTCTTAATCTTACCCCACCTCTCCCTCGCCGAGTACTGTCTCTGCAGCAGTAGTCTCTGGATTAGAAGCGATTGATTTGGATGAGCGATGGCGGATGATCAGTTCCACGCGAACGGAGGAAGCGGGTGGTGGAAGATGGCTCCACCCAAGGATAGGTTCGAGGGCGGAACGATATCGCAACCATCGGCTTTCTGTACACCGGGAGGAGAGCAGCATAGCAGTATGGGGACCATATTCGGCTGGTCCACGGATTCCGTCTCGATGGTTTCTGCTGCTGCTGTTGATGCTCCGTTTGTCTCCTCTCCTGCAGATTGGACTGATATTCCTTCCATGGGGTAAGTAAGCCTTTTTGATGATCTTTGGGGCTTTTGATTAGTAAGCGGCGCTGAATTGAATCCTTGATACATTTTCTCGGCTTCTGGTTAGACGTGTTGAGAGGGGAGATCCGGGCTTCCGGCCGATGCTTCTGGAGAGTACTGGAGGCTCCGAGGAGCCGGGGTTCGAGATGGATCTGGCCATGTACAGAAGCCCATCTGCGATTCTACAGTCTGCTTTGGAAAACAGACCTTATATGGGCTATGGCCTGAACTCGTCAACTCAGGAGCTACTGCCGCCATTGATGACGAGGGCGTCACCTCCGCAGCATCTCAGCCACCTGCAATTCTCCAACAACGCGCCGTTCTGGAACGCTTCCGTGAAGGGCAACAGCGGGCAGCCGAGCTTCTCCTCGTCCTCGTCGTTACATCAACAGCACTTCCCTATCGACGAAACAACAATGGTAAATCAATCAGCAGCGGATACGCTCTCTGAATCTGTTTAGTTAGCCATAGTCAGTTAGGGTTTTGAGAGTTCGAATTATCCCAGCAGAATCTATCCGAGGCGAATGTACCGGGCAACACTGGCAGCGAGAACTCGAGCAAGAGGAATCGGAATGGAGCGCCGTCGCCTTTGCCGGCCTTTAAGGTATGGAACAAGTGTTGTGTATGACTTTGGCCTTCATCTTCAACCTTTTATTCTTCTCTTCTCTGTAACATTGCGCTTGGTAAGATTGATGGGAAGAGAATAATGCTTTGCTGGTCTGTGATCTGTCTTTGGCTGATGGTATGGTGTGGCATGCAGGCGAGGAAAGAGAAGATGGGGGACAGAATCACTGCCCTCCAACAATTGGTCTCGCCTTTTGGAAAGGTAATGCAATGCAGTCTCTGAAAACCCTTTTCATCTTTTGCAGCTTTAGTTGTATATTACTTACCATGCATTCGATCTAGTGAAGGGGACCGTTCTCCATTCACAATATTCCTAAAAGCTCTTCATTGATGTATCTGACAATCTTGTACATGAATCATGTCCATGTTTGAACCAGACTGATACGGCCTCGGTGCTCTCTGAAGCCATCGAGTACATCAAGATCCTCCACGAACAAGTGCACGTAAGTCTTGCTTTTGATTAACCATGAAAAAGAAACCCTTAATTTGCTGTGTACCCTACAAGAATTAAAGGTGAGAGTGCTTACTTTAGTTTACTATTTGAAATCTCAATGATCAATGATTCAAATGATGATGTGCAGGTGTTAAGCGCCCCTTACCTGAAGAGTAATGAAACCCCAGTGCATCATTATCACCTGCAGGTACCGCATTCTGCAAATCCTGCTGCTCTTCCACGATTTCTCTGTCATGTTTCCACTCGTTAGTTGCATTATGGTAAAATATGTAGGAAAAGAGTCCGGAGAGACAAGAGGAGGAGGAGGAGGAAGAGGAGTTTGATAATGAACAAGAGCAAGATCTTAGGAGCCGAGGGCTGTGCCTGGTCCCTGTGGCTAGCACCTTCCCGGTTGCCCACGAGCCATCGCAGCTCGGTTTCTGGACACCTCCCTTTTGAGGGCCATTCAGATAGTCATGAACTAGAGAATCTGCATGCGGATTTGCATTGATGATCATACATGGAGTTCATGACCACAGCACTTCTTCGGCAGACATCACAGGTCATCAAGCTCATCTCCTCCACCGTGTCCTAAACATGTCAACAAGAAATAAGATCAACATCACTTTCTTCATCTAATATAGCTATGCACTTTGTGATACTGGAATTCAAGAGTTTAATTATATATATATATATATATAGCCATCTCACAGCTAAGGTGTTTTATATTGGTTGCTATCTTGTTTTCTACATCTTTGACATGATCATCCCACAAATCACTTAAACTGACACATCATTTTTATAGTAATATAAAGTATTCCTACTCAAAACATAAGTTATACTGCCTAATATTTTTATAAACATACACATTATGGACCACATGCAAAAGAGAACCATCACTTTATGGGGAATTGTTCTAACTATTGATATAATAGGAATTGGCCATAATTTTATGGGGAAATTCGTGGTTGTGATTGGTGGATGTTGGGGTTGGGAAATACTATACTGAGTGGGATTATGGGCAAAGGCCTCTAAAGATAGACAAGAGTTGATTGAATGTATAAGTTTTGCTTTTATTTCCCCATGAGGTCAGCATCCAATGAGTTCATATGACATAGTACCAAAAATAATGGAAAGAATTTCATGGCAGTGAAATGACCTTTTTGCCCAAGTTTGTAGCCTGGCACCATGCTTATCTATGCGATGCGTCACTTGGGCCGAGATTCCTGCCAAATTAGCCCATTAAGGAATAGGCCCGACTCAATGTAACTTCCATCGTTGTTCAATGGGTAGGGATTGGGGTTGGGGATGCATCATGACCACCTGCAGGTACAGAATTTTGGATCAATCCAACAAGCTAGGGTTATCAGTCGACATGTATCCAGCAACTCACAATATTCTCAACAACCTAAATATTGGAGAACGTCAATGAAGTGGTTCTCATCTCTATGACGATGAAATTCGTTGTCAGGTGAAGATCGTGCTTAGATTGTAGGCAGAGATCGATGACATCGGTCAGTGCGCCGATCAAAAGAATCAGGGAGCAAGAAATTGAAAAAAACGGAGACGAAAATGGAGTCGATGAATGCGTATACACAGTGTAGACTTTGACGGCCATTGGTGGAAGAAACTACAGGTCCGCTTTCCCTCTGCTATGCTTCTCTCGCAGCTGACGAATGAGAGCGGAGGAGTCTGCCCCACTCCGAGGCTCCATTTATATAGATGGAGAGAGAGAAGCTTCGAACCGGCAACGAGCAGAAGACTCAGACAGCTAAGCACAAGATTATCTATTCATCTTGTCAGCCCAGGAAATTTGGATGAGGTACAGTTCACTGTTGATAAGGAATCATTGTGGGAGATGCAGAAATTGCAACAGCAAATTTCGTTCTTTGATTTTCTATATTTTTTTTTGTTCTAGATGGCACAGAAAATCAAGAATCAGATTACACCAATAAGGTAAAAAAATCAGTAAGTGGAGTTCTGTGGAGGGGGAAAGGGATCAGTGAACTCCAAATAATTTCTCAACAAGGGCCTCCTCTAACAGAGCCTCGGACTCCTCCATCAACTCCGGGCTCAGTCTAACCATCAGAACGCAAAACTCCATCTGATTGAGGGCGCCATCGCCGTCGAAATCGCCTTCCCTCAACATGGATCGCAGATCGTCGTCGCTCGAAGTCCACCAATCCCAAGAGAGACGAATTCCTCTTCAGGCTGTCAAATGTGATGACCCCTTTTTCTCTGTCAACCAACAGGTTGAACCCATTGCACAGCTCTCCGATAAGACCCTCCCCGCCAAGCTTATGGGCCATGAGGGGCAGGAAGTCGTGGAAGATCTGGGGGGCGGATCTCTGGGAAGACGCCATTGATGAGTAAAGAAAGACTCGAGGATTGATGCAGAGAGAGGATGTTGGAGACGGATCAGATTGTGGGTCTTGGAGATTGGATTGGGGTGGAGGGAATTAAATTGATGGAGGGTCTTGGAAAGTTTGGCTCGGAAGTTCCGGGAAAGTGTTGGAAGAAGCAAAGACAGCTAAGGAACAGGTACTAAGAGACCGGTCCATTCATTGCAACGCCGATGGCCGAAAGGATGGTCGTCCGCACGGCACAGTGAGAGAGTGAGTGGGGGAAAAGTGCTGAAAATTTGGCTTTTTGCTGATGATCTCTTTCGAGGACGCTGCTTCTTCCTCGCCTACTAACTAGTGGTCTTGCCTCTTGCAGGTCTGAATGGGTAGTGTACCTATCGGTCTTCGAAGGCAAAACAGACCTGGACAATGCACACGTTTCTTTTTTCAATCAAAGTCATCTAAAATCTAATCCAAAAGTCTACGGGCAAATGCCCATTAACCGAAAGTTGGATCCGAGATTCGGTTCCGGTCAGGGCCCTGGAACGGCATATTGGAGGTCTCACGGTTTATCCAAGTGGGCTTGTTATGCGTGCAGCAGAGTCCAGAAGACCGACCCAGTATGGCATCTGTGGTCCTAATGCTGAGCAGCTAGATAGCCCTGCCCGAGTCCAAGGAGCTCGGGTTTTTCACGGGAAGGGAGCAGATCAGGGGCAATTTGACAAATGTACCTACCTCACAAGAAAACAAGGTAAATTAAGCATGCTGTGGTATAGGAAAATCAGAATCATCATCCACATATTTGTCCACAGGTGGATGACTTGACTTCAGCTAAGGAATGAAATGAAATCATTGAAGTGGAAACTGACCCATCGCCCAAGAGTTTTACGGGCCCAGTGTTCTTCTCCATGGCCACCAACCAAGAGTGAACTAACAGCTAATAATGGCATTCAGTGCTTGAATAGGTAAAGGTTGATCAAATCATAATAATTCTTTTTAAATTAAAGGGGAGATCGATGGACTTAAAGGTCCATTTTCATATACATTGATATTTGATTTGTGTGGAAAACGGCAAAAAAGATGATGTGCATTGGCACTTGATGATGGCTATGGAGTTCTAGATGACTGACTCATTCACTAGTAGATTTGTGAAAATTTTTTTGGGAAAGAAAGGTAGGCAAATTTGACTGACTCTGAAATTTAGAATACACGGAGACTCCCAGAATTTTATCAGCAGTAATCTTGGGAGGAGGGGGAACACCTGCAGAGATCTTGAAGCATCATCATCATCTAATGGAAGCCTTCAGCTTCGTCTTGTGCTGCTGCACTCTCTTCTCGGCCCTCATGATCTGTTCTGCCACCGACACCATACCTGCAGGCGGGTTGATTTCCGATGGGCAGATGGTGGCTTCCTCAGGTGGAAGCTTCGAGCTTGGCTTCTTCGATCCAGGCAACTCTAAACGCTACCTCGGAATCTGGTACAAGAAGATAGCCTCGGGGACTGTCGTGTGGGTGGCCAACAGAGATGCTCCCCTCAATGATACTTCAGGTCTCCTTCAGCTGAACAGCAGCGGGATGCTTGTACTGTCAAGCGGGACAAAGGAGAGCATTCTTCCTATTTGGTCCTCGACCTCGTCCCACGATCCCACAGAAAATCCAGTTGCTCGGCTCTTGGACACCGGAAATCTTGTCGTGTTTGCAGGAAAGAGCATCTTATGGCAGAGCTTCGACTACATAGGAGACAATTTCCTGGCTGGCATGAAGTTTGGGAGGAATCTAGTAACGGGCCATGACAACTACCTCACTTCGTGGAAGAGCACTACTGATCCGTCGAGTGGCGATTACACGAACAAGCTTGATCACAGTGGGTATCCTCAGATATTTCTCAGGAAGGGATCGGTGATTCAGTTCAGGACAGGACCATGGAATGGTCTAAGGTTCAGTGGGATGCCTAGCCTGAAGCCGAACCCGATATACACCTTCGAATTTGTTTACAATGATCAGGAGATTTACTACAAGTACGAGCTCATCAACAGCTCGGTCATCTCTAGGATGGTCTTGAGCCAGCTCGGTATCCTGCAGCGGTTCACATGGATAAACCGTAGCGAGGAGTGGAACCTCTACGTGACTGCTCAGATGGATAATTGTGACAGATTCTCAGTCTGCGGAGCCTACGGTACTTGCAGCATCAACAACTCTCCACCCTGCGGGTGCTTGAGGGGGTTCAAGCCGAAATTCCCGTCCAACTGGGAGTACGGTGATTGGTCCGGGGGATGTGTCCGTAAGACTGAATTAAGCTGCAAGGATGGTGAAGGGTTCATCAAGGCCCCAAGTGTGAAACTACCCGACACAAGGAACTCGGTGTTCAATCGAACCATGGACCTGAAGGAGTGCGAGAAGTGGTGCTTGAAGAACTGCTCCTGTACTGCCTACTCCAGCTTGGATATAAGAGGAACTGGATGCTTGATTTGGTTCGACGAGTTGATCGATATCAGGCAGTATGATCAGGATGGACAAGATCTTTACATAAGAATGGCTGCCTCGGAGTTGGGTGGTACGCTTCAGCTTTCTGATAATTGTACCTTGATTGTGAATCGTCTTAGCTTGTTTCTTCCTCGTTGAGTACAGTCATTATGCATCAATTCTATAGGCTCCAGCGGTGAGATGACGAGAAGAATTAAGATCATCGTGGTGGTGGTCCTGTCAGTAGCAGTAGTCATTGGGTTAATTTATGCCTTTTTTGCATGGAAGAATAAATGGCTTAAGCTCAAAGGTATGTACACCTTGAACCTTTCTCAATGAATTCCAGAGAACATGGGTTCCTTCATACATGTTTCCAAATTGCTTTTTTGGCAGAGCAAATGACGCAGAGCCAACGAAGAGATGTTCCTAATGAGGAGGACCTCGAGCTACCATTGATCAGCTTTAATGACACAGCTGAAGCCACGAGTAATTTCTCCATTGACAACAAGCTCGGCGAGGGAGGTTATGGACCTGTTTTTTGGGTACTTTTTTCTGTTATTGCAGAAGCTCTCTTTTGATCTACAGGCACCAGCCCATGTCTTCCTTGTTTGCTAATCTGCACCAAGCTACGTGATGTAGGGAAAGTTAAGAGATGGACAAGAAATAGCAGTGAAACGGCTTTCAAAGGTATCCAGGCAAGGGGCTGATCAGTTCAAGAACGAGATCTCACTCATCGCAAAGCTTCAGCATCGGAACCTGGTGAAGCTCCTTGGATGTTGCATCCAGGGGGATGAGAAGATGTTGATCTACGAGTACATGCCAAACAGGAGCTTGGACTCCTTTATCTTCGGTATGTGCAAGCCACGGTAGAGCCTCAAATCAAGACTGCCCCTTTGGATTAAAATGCTTTTTTAATGCGACTCGTTTTGCTGGGCCATACTTGCAGACAAGGGACAAAGCTACTCACTTGACTGGCCTAAGAGGTGCAAGATCATCAATGGAATTGCAAGGGGCTTGATGTACCTTCACCAGGACTCGAGACTCAGGATCATCCACAGGGACCTGAAAGCAAGCAATATTCTGCTGGACTACGAGATGAACGCCAAGATCTCCGACTTTGGAATGGCGAGAAGCTTTGGAGGGGATGAAACGGGAGCAAGCACGGGAAGGGTAGTCGGGACATAGTAAGAACAGCTCACCTGCTTACTAGCATTGCGTGGTAAATTGCTCTGTGTTGCTTATCCTGTTTCATTCATTTCCTGCAGTGGGTACATGTCTCCAGAGTATGCAATTGATGGGATATTCTCAGTCAAATCAGACGTTTTTAGCTTTGGCGTGTTAGTGCTAGAGATCATCAGTGGGAAGAGGAACAGAGGATTCGTACATCCCGATCACAAGCTTAACCTTCTCGGCCATGTAAAGTCTCCAATTTTTCTTGACTTTCTCCGCTTCTTCTCCCACCTTAGCCTGTACTAAAATGCTGCCTCAATGTCACTAGGCATGGAAGCTGTTTACAGAAGGGCAGGCTGAGTCTCTAATGGACACTCCCGTCAGGGATTCATGCGACTTATCCGAGGTACTGCGGTTCACCCAGGTGGGGCTTCTGTGCGTGCAACAAAGCCCTGAAGATAGGCCGAGTATGGCATCGGCGGTTCTAATGCTGAGCAGTGAGGTTGCTCTGCCCCAGCCGAAGGAGCCCGGATTTTTCACCGATCGACAAATGGTTGGGACTGATTCATCCTCCAGCAAGATGGATTTTTGCTCGACTAATGAACTGACCTTGACGATGTTCACACCCCGATAGTACATTCCAAGAGATTACAGGTATGAAACATTACATTCATCTTGGTTTAATCAAAGAAGCTCTTTGGGCAAAAAAAACAGAGGATGAATCCACCAGTGATGACTGGTGGATCCGAGGACACCTGGCTGGCTTCCCCGCCATAAATAGCAAGGCCCACTTACCCATAAAAAGAATGCCAAGAAAAGTCAATCAGCTGATGTTTTTGGATGGATTTACCAGTTCAACGAACGGACCATAATCCACACTTCCTTCCCCTCGCCGTCTCCCTCAGTTCATAGAACCTCTCCTCATAGCATTTTTTGGGCCTTTTCTACTTTGTTTTTGTCGGGCTATAGATGCTGACCGTGCATTTATTTATTCATTTATTTTTAATGTAATTATCGTGATATTCGGATGTTTGTGTGGCCACGGACAACCTGCTGACTCGGCAGTCACCTTTTGACACGGCGATTCCGGCTGCGGCGCTGCCCACCGGATTGGGATTTCCATCCCGTATCTCTCATCCGACATGGCACCTAAGGCCTGCCAGGTGGCTCGCCTTCACGTGGGCCTGTCGCGTCAATCGATAGGGTGGAGCATCGCCCTCCAAGTTTGACCTTTTTAAATTTCTGGAATTTGAATGTATTAAATTCTTCCAAATCTTTTTCTTTAGTGGGGGAGGAAGGAGGGGATTAGATACTGATGAATGGGGGTGGGGCCGGAGTGACAGGCGTCAATCATGCGGCCACGGTCCGGGATCACATGGGGCTGAGGAGGCCAGTGCGGACCGAAATTCTCCACGTAGGCAAGAGCATATCTTTTAAAATGGTGACAGCGACCTGTCAACCCCACGATCAACTCAATTTCATAGGCACAACCAACGAAATATCTTCCACGTGGTATCCAATTTCCGATTTTTTTCGTTTAAGAAATTCGCCACTTGATTAATATAGAAAAATCATATTCTAATTTAAAAAAAATTATAGGGAGATATTGGGCGTGTAGTTGCTGACGTGGACTTCAAAGGGAGAAGTAATTCCACGTGGCAGGCGGAGGATGAAGGTTTCAGTTCACAGTGGCGCCGGAGATGCCGCCCTCGGTCTATCCTTCCCAAGAAGCTGGGCGGACGGGTAAAAATAAAATTACTAAAATAGAAGAGATTCCCTTCATTTTTACCTCACCCCATGAGCGAAATTACCGAAATAACCCTGCCTTGTCTGGTGGGCTACTTAGTCATAATCTCCTCTGCAACTTGTCCGCTCTCTCTCTCTCACTTCTTGACGATTCGCGTTTTTATAGAACTGCCTGCAGCTGTCTTCATTTCTTAAGGTACACGAGTAGGAGAGAGATAGAGGGAGAGAGAGAGAAGGAGAGAGGAGATCAATGGAGGGGAAGAGGGGCTGCGAGCTCTGTGGGAGGCCGGCGAGGATGTACTGTGAGTCGGACCAGGCGAGTCTTTGCTGGGGCTGCGACGAGAGGGTTCATTGCGCCAACTTTCTCGTCGCGAAGCACACCAGGAGGCTACTCTGCCAGGTCTGCCTGTCGCCGACGCCGTGGGCTGCCGCCGGTCCGAAGCTCGGCACCACCGTGTCGGTCTGCGACGGCTGCTTCGAGAGCCATGGGAGGGATCCCGAGGTGGATCTTCGTGTGGTGAAGGAGGGCCGCCGGGACGTCGACGAGGGATACAGCGTGAATGAAGTTGCGAGTGACGATGATGGTGAAGATAATGATCAGAAGGCGGAGGACGACAACGAGGAGGACCAGCTAGAGGGCGAAGCGAGCATGGAAGATGATGATGATGATGAGTATGATGACGATGAGGAGGAAGATGGGGAAAATCAGGTCGTTCCTTGGTCCTTTGATTCACCGCCGCCTCCGGCTGCTAGTTCTTCGAGCAGCGGGGAGGGGTCACCGGCCTTTGCCCGTGGCCGCGGCGTCGGCTGCACGGGATTGGGTCCCAAGCGCGTCTGGGACATTGCATTCATCAATGATTCCGATGTACGTTTCTTCAGACCCACTTTTGATTACCGAAAGACAGTGGAAAATTTTTCTTCATCAAATGATTGTTGACTTCTGCAAACAAAACACATTTTTCCACTGATATGATCGTTTAATCCCTTCTGCAATCTCTTGGCCACCGGAGATTCAAATCCACTTTGGATCAGATCACTGATTTTTGCCAGATTGGCACTGAAGCAGGACGAAATCGGGTGTGTGTCGTCTCAGGGGACCTCGAGGCCCTTCGCCTCCACCGAGGAAGGCCCTTCGGGCGCTTCCTTGCGGCCGACGAAGCAGCAAAGGTTCGGAGAATCAAACACGAGTTCGCTGGTTCATGGAGAGGTGTCAAAACCAGCATCAGCTGTAATCAGAGACTCGCTCAAGAGACTCCAGAATAACGCCGTATCTGAAGATGGCTCTGCTGCTACTGTTCTTGGAATTTGCAGGATGAGCAGGTATTAGAATCATCATCATCATCATGTTCACTGTGATCTGCTGTCATACCAAACATGGCTCTGAAAAAGCATATCTTGTTTGTTTTGCTTGACACCCATCATTGCTGCTAATTGCTCTAATTTCAGCATCTGGATTTCATTAATTCAATTACAAGACCCTTCATACCCTCTGTTCTCTTTCATGGTACACAAAGAACACAAAGATCTAAAATGAACACAAGATTCTATCTATATTGGACATGTGCTATACTTCATTTCGAAACTTGCTAAACTATAGCAATTTGTATAAAAAGGTGGACGTGCCGGAGTGGTTATCGGGCATGACTAGAAATCATGTGGGCTTTGCCCGCGCAGGTTCGAATCCTGCCGTTCACGTTTTGCTTATTTTTCCCAGTTCACAACACAGTCCCAATCCTTGGCAAACTAAGGACAATATGCGACAATGTTCTTCACTCGTTTGGAGATTATGCCAGACATGTTCCGATGCAGCAATCCTCCCAAGCCGACCCCGTTCTTATACTCGATCGGATCCACCACACTGCACCCGGATGCTCTGTTCGTTATAGGGTATCCGGTGGTTGGGTGGTTCGTGGCATATAGCATCGTCCAGGTGCAGATAGTCGCGCAGAACTTGCCCCATAGGATCAGGGCCAGGAGGGTGACGATGAGAGCGTAGATCCCGCTGCAGGATCGGCTCCTCCGCCCCTTCATGATATGCTGCTTCTGACCTGACATGACCGAACCGGACGTGGGCAGGTTCCGGCTGGAGCTCGACGAGAGGGAGGAATGCAGGGACGAGTCCGAGGAGAGCGATGAGCTGAAGAGACTCGAGTCGGTCATGGAACTGCTTCCGTTGGTCGAATCCGATACCTCACTTGGACCAGCGAACGACGACGATGCATCCGAGTCTCGCGAACGCTTGCTCTTTCGGCTCTTCTTGCCCTGACAAGATGTCTGGAATAACAGGGCCTTGATGGTGGCCGAAAACCCCCGGCGGCCCTTCTTGTTGGGCGGCAGCTTTTCTACAGCAGAGGCTGAACCTTCGTCGGCCTCAGCCTTGTGGCGGATACTAACCTCATCATCGTCGGCCTCAGCCTTGTGGCGGATACTAACCTCATCATCGTCGGCCTCAGCCTTGTGGCGGATTCTAACCTCATCATCGTCGGCCTCAGCCTTGTGGCGGATTCTAACCTCATCATCGTCGGCCGTAAGGAGGAAGCACTTGAAAAATCGGAAGCTGCTGCCGCGGCCACCGCCACCAGTCCTCCTCCTCCTCTTCTCCGACTTGTCATGCGTCATCGTTTAAATAGGAGAATCTGGATGACCAATGAAGAATTGATCTAAGACAGGGACCTGAGAGGGGAGGAGGAGGTGGAGGAGGTGGAGGAGGAGGAGGAGGAGGAGGAGGACAGGGTTTAGTTAATGGGTGCTGGCGCAACCAGCGGTTGGGAGGAGGCTATGGGGCCGGCATTGGCCTGGTTTTAGGCGTGGTTGGCTTTAACGGAAGAGAAAAATGGAATCAATTTCAGGATGGAGGGAGGAGGAAAGGCGTTGGCTTTATGGAAGCTGGCAAGGACGGGGCCGTCAACCGATGGGACCGACCAGGTTTGGCCTATGCCTTCCATGCAAGCCAATAGTAATCTGGAATTCCTTTATTTTTATTTTCCTGAAAAAGAATTTTGTTTAATTTAGAAGAAAATTGAAGGAAAATAGAAAATGGACAGCGTGTCTTCTCCCTCTCTCTCTAGCCAAAGAGAGATGGAGATCAACTCAGAAGCTTCTCGAGCAAAGAAAGGCATCTCTGCAGTCCCGTCTTCTCTCTGTTCGGCCGGAGTCTGAGGTTGATTCTCCTCTTGGAGGGATGGCGACTCCGATGGACCTGCATCGGTCCAATCTCTCCGTGTTCGGATACCAGAGCCGATCAATCGCATTTACAAGCAAGCATGTTTCATCTCCTTCGACGCTCCGGTACCTCTCTCTTCCTTCTTTCGCGTCAGTCTGCTACTCCACTTTCGATCGCCGGGGGGACTCTACTGGAACGTGAGTTTTGTCGCATGTTTATGCTAACAATGGCCTGTTCGTTGCGTCATTTATTGCTCCGTGATGGTTGTGCTGAGATTATTTGTTGTATGCGTGGATTCTGTCGTGAGAGAGCTGATACAATGCGTGATACGCGGTTCCTAGTTCAATGTTGGATATCGATAAAATTCGGAAGAAAATGACCTGGGTTGGCACTTGGTGCCAAATTTTGCGCCTCGCCACTATGACCTTCACTCAATGTCATTATAAATGCTTCACTATTGAGAAGAAGAAGACCAGGAAAATCTTTATGAACATCACCTGAGGTTATAGGTCATTTTTTCCCTTAATTTCCAAGCAGTGAAGTGTGATTTGAGGATACATTCAAACCTGAGAAGGTTTATCGATTTCTCAATCTCAAGTTTCCATTTACACAATTTCAGAGGTCTGAAGGTGGATTGTATGTAGACATGAACTCATTTCTTGCGTTTGGGAAGGATCATGTGGACTGGAACTATGAGAAGACAGGAAATACAGTTTATTTGCATATAAAGCAGACAAAGAAGGCAGTTCCAGAAGATAGACCTTCAAAGAAACCGACCCTCTCTATGTTTCTCCCCCCTGAATTTGATTCATAACTTTTCCAATGCTTGAGGCTGTATTTAATGTGTTTATCAATAAAATCATTCTGTCACGCTTGTATTAGTCTTATCTTTTAGTTTCTATGATGCTTGCTGCTGTTTAATTTTCTCTTCTTGTTCTTCCTCAACTGTAATTGTTTAGAAGCAGGAAGGGATACCCCCTTCGTATGTTCAAAACTGTAATTGCTGCTAGCCACCCCGAATTTTCGACAATGAGGCAACAGGTACATCTTACAGCATCCTTTCACATGAATTGCTTGCCTACTTTATGGTCAAATTGTTCAATGGTAGTATAAGAATTTATATGAATGATTTCAGTGTAATGAAGGTCCCACTGATTGCATGAAATCACATATTAACTGAAGTAGACTGCATTTTCTTCTAAACCCCATTAGATTTCCATTGTAATTGATGGAATGTACTGCTCTACCATTTTAGAAGTTGTCTACTGGTCACACATTATGTCGCTTCATAACTTATTCTGGTTATTTGGCACAACATTTTATTGTTTTGGTTGCATATATTCTCTTTTCTATTATATATTTCCTTCACAGCTGCATTTTTTGAAATACATGTGTGCAATAAAGCACGGGCCAGTAGCCCGCCGCGCCTATTCATTTTTTACGATAATTTATGTTTTTCATTTCTTGTAAATATATCAAATAAACCATTAAAATTAATATTCACAGCCCTATTTAATTTAATTAAAATGGTAAATTTGTTATTCTAATTTTTTATTAATCCTCAGACTTCCATAGGTTTCATTATTTGTTTTTCTCATATTTTTCTATTTATGGATTTTAGTCAATTTATCTAAAATTCAGTCCATTAAACACATTAATGCTTGAAGTAAAGTATCTATTTTGCTTGTCCTCATGGTGAAAATAGATCATAGTGTTGAAACCAAGTTGTTAGGGTTATCTTCCTAGCCTGTAAAATGTCAAGTGAAAATTTGACATAAAAGAGATCTATTTTCTATTGTAGGACTACCGTCTTGACTTCATTTCCTGACTATTTGGTGCTTCATGTGCGTAAATTTGTCATGGAAGCAAGCTGGGTCCCCAAGAAGCTTGGTATGCTGTTATTTTTGCTTTCTGATATCTTATTGTAAGCTGGTTACATTAACTGATTTCTATGAATATTTTATCTTCCTTTTTTTGTTGCTGAAAAAAGCTTTCTATCCTCAGATGTATATATAGATGTCCCAACATTATTGACATCAGTCATATGCGGAGTAAGGATCTTCAACCTGGGGAGGAGTTGTTACCTGAGGAGGGTGTGATAATATCTTTTATTTAACGTGCATATTTTTTCTATTGTAATTAATGATAAAAGGCGGAACTCAGTAGGATCTTTTGTTCTTCCACGGAACAGTTCCTGAGAATGAGGTGGAATTAAATAAGCTCAAGGCTAATGAGGATATTGTTGCTCAACTTGTATCAGTGGGTTTCAACTATCTTCATTGCGAGAAAGCTGCTATACGAACATCAAATCTTAGCGTTGAGGCAGCGATGGATTGGTTGCTCAGTCACATGGATGATGTAGGTATAGAAAGGAGATTCTCCCAGGATTACTTTTCTTTTAACAGGCAGCAATAGCAATCTGGCTTATGATCAATTCTCCTAGATATAAATGATCCAGTTTCTGATGATGCTGCAAATGAGGGGAATGCCTTCTCAAATATAGACCAATCAAAAGTGGATACTTTGATATCATTTGGTTTTCCAGAGGATATTGCTAGGAGCGTGTTGAAGGCATCGGTTTGTAATACACAACCTTAGCTTTTGTTATCGGTTGTCTTTGTTCTTTCTCATGCATTTTCTTTTCTTCTGCCTTCAGGTATTTCTGTTCTTGAAAGAGAGCATAGAAAATATGCTGCTGTTAACTTTAGTACTTAGTCTATCCATAATAAACATCCCATTGCTTTCCTTCTTGGTTCTAGGGTGGTGATATTGAGAAAGCAATGGATTGGATATTCAGCAACCCCGGTGCTTCTACCTCATCTGACATGGATGCTGTTGTTACATCAAGCTCTACCAGTAATCCAAGCAATGCAAATTTACCCGATGGAGCAGGAAGTGAGTATCTGCACAACATTATCATCAATTTTATCTTTATTCTTTTGCTGCTTGTATTTCTCTTCTGCTTCTTTGGTCACATGCATGTTGTCACTCATTCAAAAAGGGAACTCAGTATGGAAAATTTTCTTGCATGCTATTGCAGAATATAGGCTGATTGGGATAGTAAGCCATATAGGGACCTCCACTCACTGTGGACATTATGTTGCTTACATATACAAGGATGGGAGGTGGGCAATTTTCAATGACAATAAGGTTGGAGTTTTCTGAGAATCCTCCCAAGGGCTTGGGCTACTTGTAATTCTTCGAGAGACTTAACAGCTGAAGCGAGGAGACAATTTGATTGGGTAGCAAGGCAGATGTTTAAGAGATAGAGTGTTGAGTCTCCTTTGAGTAGCTGCTGTTCACCATGGTAAATTTGTCGTCTTCTGCTTCCCGGAGGGCTACCATGTCCGAGTCCTGTAATCTTCCGGGTGTCCAGAGCCGAGGTTTCCCAGGTTTATATGGCAAACTTGGGAAATGACCAATGCCTCTCAGGAAGTTCTTGAACGGTTAGGGGCCAACACATATGGAATGGTTGCAGAATAGGTGTCCAATTCATCCATGTCTAATCTTGTGTTTTTTTTCAGTCTCCATGTCTAATCCTGGATCATGCTTACCATAGTCAAAATGTGGGATAATGCTATCAAACCCTGTGTTTAATCATGCTCAGCTGCGTTATCTCGGATGACACTGTGAGCTGGACCACAGTGACGAGCAAAAAGGTAATTAACTACAGCAAGTAGTGGTAAGGCAAAGCAAATAAGAAGAATGCTACTACTCCATAAGCCAATGGCTAATTTGCTTGCTTGCCACACAGATACAGAAGCGCGCCACGTCATCATCAACATGTGGAGTACGAGTAAGTGTTCCCTCCCTCCTATATAATATTATCTTCTCATCACCAATCTCCATCTTCCTTCCAAACGGGCACTAGCATCTGATTGATCTACTCCTGCCATGGCTGCCTCCACCCTCTCTTCTGCCTCCCCTTCTCAGGTACCTCTTCTGTATCTCAGCTTCCTCTCTGTGCTTTTCTTAATGGTGATGGCTGTTGTTTATCAGGATTTCCCACTGATGATACTCTTGAGCATTGGATGTTTTTTTTTCCTCTTTTTGTTTGATCTTTGGCTGTTGTCTAGCTATGTTCGGGCAAGAGTGGGGTGTTCTCCCCATCCTCGGCCCTGCTGGGAAATCCTAGGAGGAACTCTTTGGCACTGGCCAAGGAAAAGCGCAGCCCGAACATCACCTGCCAGGCCACCAGCATCCCCGCAGATGATCGGGTCCCTGACATGGGCAAGAGGCAACTCATGAACCTGCTCTTGTTGGGCGCCATCTCCCTCCCTACTGCTGGCATGTTGGTCCCTTATGGCACCTTCTTCGCTCCCCCCGGGTTAGTTTTCAACTGCCTTCTTCGCCTGATCAGTAGCTTGCCATGTTTAAGAGTGTTGGATGATGTAGGATTACATCTTATGCTTAATCTTCTGGTGCATATATCTAGATTAGATTTATCCAGCAGTGCTTCCTTCTCAGATGGATTTGACTCGTTTAGATTCTAACAAGGATATGTTTTTCTTTCCTTGAAATCTGACAGAAGAAGGGGTGGAAGCGGTGGAACCGTTGCAAAGGATGCTATTGGGAATGATGTGGTTGCCGCCGAGTGGCTGAAGAACCATGGCCCCGGTGACAGAACCCTCACCCAAGGTCTCAAGGTAGATACTCTTTATACCTACAAGATTTATTAGATGAACCATAACATAATAAGAATATCTGATTATCTTCATCAGTTGCCCTAGCTTATAAGAGAATGATTTCATATTTTTTCCTGCAAGCTTAACTCACATGTCTTCATTGTGATAATGGGCCCTCCTATGAACTTTAAAAGCTGTCTAATTTTTGAAGGGAGACCCAACCTACCTCGTGGTGGAGAATGACAGAACTCTAGCAACATACGGAATCAATGCGGTGTGCACTCATCTTGGATGTGTGGTGCCATGGAATGCCGCTGAGAAAAAATTCATCTGCCCTTGCCACGGTTCTCAGTACAACAACCAAGGCAGAGTCGTTAGAGGACCTGCTCCTCTGGTAAGACTCTGATTGTGTTCCTTATCCTCAATATATGTATTTACGGCTTCATCTGATGATACATTCTAAAATGGGTTGTAGTGGAGCCACAGTTTCCTATTGTACTTAACTGTCTCTCATTCTAGAAGATGAGTTTCTCCTGACATGAACTTATTTTTGTGGAACAACAGTCTTTGGCTCTTGCCCACGCAGATGTTGACGATGGCAAGGTTGTCTTCATCCCGTGGGTTGAAACTGACTTCAGGACTGGAGAAGCTCCATGGTGGGCTTAGAATCTGTCTCGACACCGCCGCTGCATGTTTACCATGTCGTGTATATTTAGCCTTCTGGCAGCCATTCAAGCACACATTATGCAGAAGAATTTCCAGAGATTCTTCCCCAGAATTAGTTGGCCTTTTGTTAACGCTAAATATCTTCAAAAGCAACATAGAATTTGTTATCTTAAAAAGCTTGTAGTTTTCAGCAGCTGTTGGGTTAAGAGAATATATATATATATATATATATATATATATATATATATATATATATATATGATGACCAACCCAAGGTTTCTCTAGTCGTGGGCAGTGAGAACTGCCATTGGGGTAGTAGTAGTAGTAGTAGAGGTGCTGAAAGATCAGGGCTTGTGTAGGTGATCCCAATTCTCTTATAGTGGAGAGAGAAAAGAAAGAGGGAAGTGTATTTTGATCATCTTCAACCTTCAAGATCTCCCTTTTCCCTCTTTTTTCTTTCTACCAGAGAGAGAAGTGGAAGAACAATTCATTTCATGGTGAGACCTTCGCTTTACTTACTCAGGACGCTCGAGGTGGCCCAACTTTCATCTTTCTATTTGAGGCTGAGATTTCTCCGGCCAGTCTCCGACCAAGATTGCCATTTTCAGTCGCTTTCCGCGATCAACCAACTATTATTATCACTCAGAAGGTCAAGCATAACAAATGGTTAAACCCAGAGACCCGCCAACAGTTAAGAATCTGAAAGAAGCCGACTCACCTCCCCAAGAATTAGTAATGTAAGGACGGTGGTGCATCCCAATCTCCCAAGGGATCAGCATTTTGAGAACATCCCGTGTGAGGGAGTAGACCCGACTGAAGGTGAGGGTTGAATAAATCTGAACCGTTTTTTGCTATCTACTTAAACCCAAATGTGAGAACCGCCCCTTCCAACTCCGTTCCCAACAACTTTTCGAAAGTCCCGATACTAGTCCGACCATCCCAAAAGCTAAATTTACATCTTAACTGCATTGGGTAATGAGATTTTGTATTATTGTTATAGCAACTCCATTTTCACCATCAATTGTAGTATTTGAACTTCTCAATTCGTATTGCTTGTCAAACCATTCCTACCAGACACAATCCATTGCCAGTCTTGTAGAGTGTACTTCCTCCGTACTTCCAAGAGCTACCTACACCTTGTCGTCTTACCAGACACAATCCATTGCCAGTCTTGTAGAGTGTACTTCCTCCGTACTTCCAAGAGCTACCTACACCTTGTCGTCTGCTAGTGTAGTAAGACGTTCTTTTAGCAGCGGCCGCCCTCCTCATTTACATTCAAGGGTTGAGCCCAAGTTGGTCCTGAGTTGCCTATTTTTGAGTTGCCTATTTTAACAGTAGTGTAGAGCCTCTGAGTGACCAACACACCCTCAATTTGATTTCCCTAACTCTTTTTTACAAGGAAAGCTACCTCCAATGTACTCCTACAAATTAGCTAACTGATAAAATTATTTTTTACACGTAGTTAGATAGTCCACCAGTGAGTATTGCCCACAAGCCAAATAGTCACCCAGTGAAAAAACAAATCTTCGTAATAATTCTAAATTTCCATCCATTACTCTTCGTAATATATAATCGAGATAGATCATTAACTTGAATCCAATTTACTTAGAAGCATATTTTTCCATTTAATATTCCAATATCTTTCCATTCCCATTTAAGAATGCATTTAATCGCTTACAATCTGATCTTTCTTAATGAGAATGCTCCATCAACCAAGCAAACACTTCTAATGAGGTATGGTGCAGCAATTTCTAGATGGGTTACCTAGTCGGGTATTCCCAAACACTTTCAATAAGGTATGATGCAGCAATTTCTAGAGGGGTTACTTGGTCGGGAATTTATTGTCCCACCGGGAGACGACTCGGTTTTTTTAATTGCATTTGTATGAACTCCGAGAATTGCTAAGATATTCTTGTCCAGTTCTTTGTTCAGAGTCAGGTTGATGAACGATCTCTGTTTGTTCCCGTGCTCCAGCAGCTGGCCTGGGATTTCCATCCCTAAGTACCCATCTCTTCTAATTGTACCTGCAACCTCAAGCACAATCCAAATAAAAATATGAAGATGATCGGGAAAGTAATACAGCTATCATTATATGCACATGTATTTATATACATATTACATATATCCAAATATAGCACAAAAGCATGAAGGTAAATATATTAAAGATAGAACACAGACTTTGCATGAATGAAGTTTTCAATCCCAACTATGTCCTATTTTGGAGGTAGCTCTGCTTCCCAAAAGCTATTAGCCCTTTCATTCCCCATAGCTATACAAAAGCAAAATCCATGAAGACGCATGCAATCAATTTCACAATCTTAGGCCAAAAGGTTCCAAAATCCACACCATGGACCCAATACCAACTTACATTGTATATAGGCAACTTGCTCAGGAAGCCATGTGTCAAGTGTTGCAGATCTCACCTGCAGCAGATAAAGTTTAGACTGTATATAAGAAGTAAGAAATTTCCTCAAGCATGTAGATACCACAACATGAAAATGTAATGTGATCTGCCACTTTGAGCCTATAAAGATCCAAGCCAGAAATATTTGATTAATCAACATGATTAGTCCCACAGGCCATAACATACATAGATTTCATCACAATACTAGCAAAGATCTATTTTAAGCTGACCAAGTATCAATCAGAAATGTAACCATTACAGGAAAAGTTTTGAATGGTTATGATTTCCATAAATGCAATGTTATTAGTGCTAATGAAGAAGCTAAGACTAGGATTTCATAAGCAAAATTTCAAGTCATTATCGACCTCTAATTTGGCATCATGTACAGTATTCAAGAAAATATATCTAGAAGAAAAACTGCTTTGAGATGCCTCTCCAAAGTAATGATCTCATGAAGCCATCAGAATCAGAAAAAAAAACAACTAGAAGAACCAAAATATTTTTCCATTTCGTTCAACATTGCTACCAAAAGAATTCAGAAATTTCCCCACTTCAAATAGCAAAAGTAAAATCTGGTCGTACAAAAAAACCCAAATCTAGTCCAACAGAAAAAGTCCACCTTTGAGATGTGAACACCAAGGCTTCTATGAATCCCTGAACATTGCATGCATATAAATATAACTAAATTAACACTGGCCCACCTTGGACCTCTGCAGAGAAAACAAGCTGTCATTAGCAACTCCACAGAAATAAAAGAGTGATAAATAATGAGATGACTATAATTATGATAAAGCATAAATCTCATCTTTTCAATCCGGATCCATACTTGGTTTTGCAGTCGGCACATTCTCTGTTCTCAGGCAATTTAAGCAGCCCTTCCAGGATCTGCACATTCAAAGGGAAACAACATTAAAATTTGACAATAAAACAACTTTAGATGAGATATTCACTCCTAAAAAGAAATGAACAAGACCTCTTTATGAGGCAAGCAAACTTTTAGAGAAACCACAAGTTTCTGTACATCTCATGAAAAATTATTCTCATCGGCCAAAAATAAAGTTCACCCTTTTAAACAGTTCACAGTAGTGGGCAAAACCACAAGATGTAGCCATGATCCGTGATCATCAATATGCAGTAGGAGGAGACAACAAAAAATTTAAAGATTAGCGTCTACATACAAACATGTAAATGTGAACACTCGACAGTGACCAACAAAAAGATAAAAACGAACCAAAAAGCCAGATGGAAATCATAACTCAATATGCTACTGGCGGCACCGGGGAAGTTAGCACCAGCTGAGCAGTTCTAGAGATATCTGCATACAGAATTATCGTTTCAAATTCAAACAGAAAAACACACTAATCAAATAGACAGCACAGATGGAACCCTAACTCATATCACAAGCTAATGGACAACCACAACAGGAGGCCATCAAGGAGACGAGATCTTCAGCGACGCAAATACCTCATCCAAGACGATCAATCGATAGGGTGAAGAGATTACCTTCTTATGCTTGGCATTGAGCTCCTTGGAGACGCATGTCTTCTCGTTCATCGTAGCAGGGAGGAACCTGATGAAAAAACGAGCGAGGAGAAAAGCAGGAAACGGAGAGGAAGAGCTCCGACTGGCCTCCCTGAGCTCTCTCCTCTCTCAAATCGGTCGCCTATATACTCTGCCACGGAGGTATGCGACAACCGACGCTGGAAAACAGAGGGCATTTTAGACTTTTTTCTCTTATTTTCATGGTATTTTTACATGCCATCATTTTTTTCTTATTTTTCTGATAATTAGAAAGATGTCGAAATTCCTCTTTGGCCCTTTTCGACCCTGCACGTGGGATGGAATCCCTGGTGGGTGGCGGTGGGTGTCAGTGTTCATCTTCCAAAGTCAGGTTCCCCACACAGTAGGGTTAAGTCTAAATGTGCAGTAGCAATAAGAGGAACAAAATGAAAGCCATACCTGAGACATTGTGTTCTCTGCCCAATGACCTTATTCAGTGCTGTTCATGAAGATGATGATGCTACATAAAAAACAACTGCCATACCACACAAAACAAGCACATCTGCTCATCCTCCAGGGCTACAAGAGTTGAGCTACATTTCCACAATGATACAGAACAACAATCAATGTAATACAACAATCAGAACTTTCTTTCCATCATCCAGCATCCTTAAATCCTTGGACTGCACTATCCAAAAACTGCCAAAGCCGGTTGAAGATCCGATCCAAAAAATGCTCCATGCAACATACAAGCTGCCTTGAACCGAATTCAGAAGAATCATGTCACAAACAATCTACTAACTGAGTCATTATCTACAAGATGGACCAGCTGATCTGCCTTGATAGCTAGTGAGTTTACAGGTTGTTCTGATGTGTACTCGAGGAATGATTCCTTCCCCTGCTTCTTCTTGCATTAGCAATGCTAGCAATCAATGAGTTAGCCATGCTACCCATAGCATTAGATCCCATTAGCTTCACACCAAGCTTTTTCATCATGCTCAGCAACCCAGCCATATTCTTCTCACTACATTGGTATATCTCACTACCAAATTGCCGAGTTACTAGAGCATAGAGCTGCAAATCTTCAGATGTAATGTCCTTTGTACATCTATAGCTAACTCTCATGATTCCTAGTGAACTAGGGTCAGCACTCAGAGGATCAAAAACAAATGAGAGATTTCCAAGTGCAATATCAGGTCTCCTGAATAGATCTCTTAGCAGATCGATGCTGGTTCCAATCATCCTTTGCATGGACTTTGTTGAATTGTTGTTATTACTATTAGACAAACCCCTTGCAGCATGATAAATGTGAGAAGCTTCTCTTAGACCGCTCAAATAAGCACCATGCATACTGGCGGGGTACTTCCGACTGGTGGCCTCACCCGCAAAGAAAAGCTTGTTAAAAACATTTTCAGCCATAATGTCATAGTCGCTACCTGATGAATGCACTCTAACATGAGAGTATGAGCCATAGGAAAAAGGGTCACTTCCCCATCTTGTACATATTGTTTGTATCGGGTCTGGAACTTCGATGCCCTTCAGATTATATATACCTACAAAAGGGTCCATGAGGAGTAAATTAAGAGAAATAGAATTATCTCTTTGTTTCTGAAGGAGCACTCCACGACATCCACTAATCCACATGTTTTAAACTGTTATTCACAAAAGACAGATCATAACTGGACACAAGGAAATACAGTTCAACTCTCTTTTCCCCTATTTCCTTCATAGTTTTAGAAATGGTTAATAGCCAAGACATTAATTTCAGCGTTTTCTCAGGGATTTGATATTAACTTCTTTTTTACTTAGAAAGGTACGAACACTATACTATTTCTGGTGCATTGTCCAATCTTCTCCGCGGTAGAGTGAGTTGGAAGGGTAGCTTTTCACAGTGCCTCTCCCTTCAGCAGCCCCACTAAAGGTCCCCAATCCTCCAATGAGGTTGCCAAAGGGAAGGGTACTGTGGCAATCTATCCCAACCTCCAATTCCCTTTCGCTCACCCTTCCGTCCAGCAACCTCACTGAAGGATTAGAGAACTCTAGTGAGATCGTCGGAGGGAGAGAGCCACGAGTTGCACCAAGGTCCAACTCTCTCGGTGAAAGACACCACAATTCATACCTTTTTGAACCATTATCCCTTTTAGAAAAGGAAAATGGAAAATCGGAAAGACTCTTAGTCTCCTAGAAATAGACAAGCAAAATTGACCTATCCTCAAAGTTTATTGAAAAGCTTTATATCTTTGTAAAAAACTTCCTGAGTAATCAAACCCAAAAGAAAAATACCATGCACCTTCTTCAAAAGTAGCATAAAAAGTTTGACCTACACTTTCGGCCTCATTATTTGACAAAATCAACACTTTTATATGTTTTTTTTTGGGTAGAACAAACACCTTCATATTCTTTTGCCATCAAAAGATCTAAAAATTACACATTTTGTCATAAGATCCATCACCCTTAGTCAAATTATATGATGTGTACGCATAGATTGCAAAAACAACATTGACATAGCATATTGACTGAGAATATCTCTTATAAGAAAAATGCAATGCCTGTTTTGCACCGTTGGAAGAAGAAAAGAATGATAGAAGATATTATGTGTCGATATTTGAAAATCCCACAGTTTTGAGAGGAGAAAATTATAAAATGGAGCATGTGTTTATGTGATCCATGTCAGAAAATTTAATATTATTTCTGCCATCTATGGATATAAATCAGATGAGTTCACGAAGGGAAGACTAGTTTGATAGCAAAACGTGCAATGTCTTGTTTTATTGATTGAAAGTGAATATGGGGGTAAAAGTGTTGATCTAGTGAAGCATTAGGGGCTCAACTCTAACAAAAATTTTTAAATGCTTCTCGGGAAATGGACATCATATATACAAAGATACCTCTGAGAAGGCTTAATACTCGGTGCTGTATAGTGGAGGGATTAGTACTTTCAAAGGCTGCTGCAGCTTCACCAGCCACAAGAGCAATAAGTACTGCACCCCCAGAAACTGTATGGTAGCTGTAAAACAGGAAGAATTCTCCACGTCTGCTACTTTCTTCATTAAGACACGCAAATGTGTCCAAATCTTCTCCCCAGAAGACATGAGGAAACACCATAGCAACTTTGTTCAGTAGCCCATATCCCAATCTTTCAATCGCAACAAGCTTTCTCCGTGGCAATTCAGGCTCAAATTTCATAGTCCTTTTCTTTAAAACCCCAAGTGGCACAGTGCAGAGGGCAAATTTTCCTCTAAACACTTGACCTCCAGATATAACCTCCACGCCTTCATACCCATATCTAATTATATCAACAGACTTTCCATAAAAAATTGGAACTCCGTCACAAAGAGCCTTCACAAACCTCCAGTTCCCTCCAGCAGGAAAGCAGTGATCCCCACCCATCTCATAAGGATCATCCTGATCCCAGTATGCAGCAGATAAACTCGAGAGGCAACCGGCATTGGCATACTCCAAGTTGGCAAAGTGCCAATTGAGGAGCTGCTTCTCCTCCCTGGTGTTTGCCACATTATACAATTGCCTCAGAGTTTCAAGAACAGATCCAAGGGAGATATTACCCATAAACCCACCTTCTATCTGCCGCAGTTCCATGACCTTATCAAGCAACTTGTTGAATATGAACTCAATTCGTGAGTCAATTTCCTTGTCCACAAGGATTCCATCAGGTTTATACAGGGGGCACTTTTCTCTTACCTTATGGAGTGGTATAGAAAGTTGTCTTGCTAAGACTCCAAGAGGGTTCGCATGAATCCCAGTAATTACACTGCCCCCAAGATCCACAGCAGCAAACTCACCTACATTACCCATCTTTTGGGTATAAACTCGGCCACCGGGGCGGTTACGACCTTCTAGAACAACCACCTTGAGGCCGAATGATAAGAGCTGCCTTGCTGCTGCAAGCCCTGCAAGTCCAGCACCAATGATAACAACAGACCCTTCAAAAGTCTCTTGAGGATTCCAAGTCATGAATGAAGGCAGAACCCCAAAATTTATGTACCCATTATAGACGAGGAAATCATAAGCTGCAGAAATAAGGTGATCATAGTCGTTGCTCACAGTCTCCTTTATCTGTCCTTTGGAAATCCAAATCCTGGCATTTTTCCTCCATCTAGCTAAAATATGATTCCTAATAACTATGTAGTCGTTCTGCTCTTTCCCACCCAATTCTTTTACGACCCCAGCTTGGATCTCCTCATCGAGCAGCGCATCAATAGGGAAGCCAACAGAGAGGGCTATCATGGCCTCAGTTTCAGTCTCTTTCTCCAACTCTTCCCTTGTTCTGAACCTCTTCTTAGAAGCACTGCCCAAGTGAGACTCTATAATCTCATCCATCAAGTTCTCATCGTAGTTTCTCAGCCGAGAATTCCTCCTCAAGGACCGCTTACGACCAGAGGAGTCCATGCCTGCAGAGGAACTCCTCCCAGTTCTCCCCTCTAGCATTTCAATTAGTGAGTCAATTCAGAGACCCTGAAAATACAAAAACCTCAACAGGACTAGAATCACCGTCCTTACCGCAACCCATTTCTTTTCCCCATCCATCCCGTCACTATGTCAGCATTCTTTTCTGTAAGACAAAAAGTGTCCCGCCGTAAAGAAAATATTGAAAGAACAACCCATTATCGTTTCTTTCCTCCTTCCTTCATACAAATCGTATGTTTCTGCAGTACAAAGTCTCAACATCGCATCTGAACCGCGAATCCAATTAGCATGCTCTCCGAAAACCGGCCGTCCCTCGGCTTCCGCGGGAAAACAATTGAAATAGAAAACAAGAACTGGGAACTGAGATTTGAATAAGATCAGCAAATCGTATAGAGCCGTTGCTCACCTCGCGCGGTGGAAAATTGAGTGCTCTTGGCGGAAGAGCGGAGTGGGAATTAGGGTTTCTTTCTCATTATTTTTTTTTTGCCCAATTAGGGTTTCTTTCAGAACTTCAAAAACAAATTGGGGGAAAACGACGACCGGACCCGCCGAGTTGACTCGGTTAGTTAAAAATTTTTGGAGGGAACTAAGTAATGTTTATGGGCCCGTCCACATCAGGCCCATTAACTCATTTAAACCGATCGTTTTGAGCCCTACAATAACGGCCCGACAGAGATTAAGGCTCAATGTAAGCCCATAAACTATGGTCCAAAAAGACACCGTACCTGGGCTGATGGCATCAAGGCCTGGCCAGCACGGCCGATTGTTTTGTGGGAGGTGATCGTCGATAGTCGTAAGATAAACTGGATGATCGACACGTGGAGGGCTTGATCGTGGGTAGCTGGGCCATGGCTTGGCCATTTCTCGGCCGGAGGGCTCCACCATGGAGGGAAACCATGAGCCCCTTGGGACTGAACCGCTTATCCTTTATCCTCACGATGACATGCTACACAAATGAGCCCATTTACGGGTAGCTGAAGAAGAAAAGTAGGCAACCGGTTCATACTACCCATACATGTTACTGTCATCCTTGCTATCTTCTCTGCATTTACCTCCATATCCGACTGCATGGCTGAGAGTGAAAGAAGAACATAAGCACGTGCAAAAAGAAGTATTTATTATGATATACGTAGGAGACCGCAAGAAAAGGAGGGATGGAAAACCGGATAAGATTCAAAGAATGGAATTCTTTGGCTACTTTGATGCAGTCTTCTCTTCTCGAGGAAGCTAAGGTTCCGAGTTCCCAGTCTCCGTGAATGTGGCTGTTTGTGACGCATGCGCTTGCGTGGTATAAACACGTGCAGAAGTAAGAAAAAATTGTAGAAAGTAAGATATATCGATAATTAATATTACCTACTTAAAATTAATATATTGTAATTGATGAAAACTTTTTAATATTATAAAAATACAATACTTTTATAAAATATTATTATATTATCGATATTTATATACAATTATCATTTATAATTTTTGTAAATAACTGTATAATAGGGGTTTATAATTTTTTTAATTTAATATTTAATAACAATTAACTCGATTTAAATATTTTTTCTAAATTAGAGAAAATAACTTCGGGACACTAGCTGAATACTAGTGTGGATATAATTTTTGTATACCAATTTAATTAAAAATAATTATTATAATATTATTTTTTAAAAAAATTTAGAGTTTTTTATATGAGATAAATGTAGCCGTACTAGCCCAAATAATATTATTTTTTAAAAAATTTTAGAGTTTTTTTATATGAGCTAAATGTAGCCGAACTAGCCCAAATAATCACATGATTATCTGTACAAAGTACGCTCAGCTGTCTGTTGACGGAAGACTCCGAATCCCACTGAATGACTGGTCGGGTATCTGTACAAGAACGTGTCCATTGAGCTGGTGGGAGCTGGTGCCATCATGCCCTAGCCCCGATGGAACACCCCGAGATTCTGACGAGCCCCTCCTCTAAGCCCGCTCTGCACCTCTTCATCCACCACTGGGCAGCCGGCCAGTCGCCTTACCTGGGTCGCAGCCAGGTTGCAGTTGGCTGGGGCGTACAGTGCATCGTTGTTGACGTAGTTGAAGAGCTGTGTCTGGGAGCTGATCCCCGCCAGCGTTGCCCAGTCAAACCCACCGGATCCGAGGCGGCCCTGGAGACACGGCTTCTCTTCCTGCGGTTGTTGCTCGGCCTTCATGGAATCCATTTGCGGGTGGGCGAAGAACCGGTCGATGTCCATCGGCGGCAGTGCGAGCATATCATCCAAGGACGAGGATGACGATGAAGACACGTAGCTGTGTTCTTTGCCGGAGATGGCAGCGGTGGCCGAAATGACCAATGGCTTATGAGAACTGCTGCTCGAGTTCTTTTTGTATATCCGGCAGAGAACCCAGTCGTCTAACTGCAATTTCATCGGAAAGACATGAACATTTATCAGTCAACAAACATCTCAAGAAAAGCAAAAGCTGGACAGAGGTTGCCCAGTAAGGTACCTTAGAGCTTCCGCTTTTACTAGAATTAGTCTCCAGCAGCCGGTACTCGTGCATGATCCAGTTTGTCTTGGTTCCCTTCGGGGCTTTTCCGACGTAGAAAACCAGTGCCTTCTTGATCCCGACTCTTCGGCCCTCCGTGGTGATGACCTTGTCGGTCCCCGTGGCCTTCCAGTAGCCGTTTTCGGCCACCCTATTTGGCCGTGTTCCGTTCGGGTACTTCCTGTCCCTCGGGCTGAAGAAGTACCACTCCTTCGTCCCGAATAAAGCCTTGCCTGCACGCACAGACACCAAAAAAAAAACCTTCTTCAAAAAATCAATCCATTGATGAATTTCATCACAATCGTGAAAAGATAGATATACACGTACTGGGCAAGTCCCACGGATCGAACTTGTACAAGTCGATATCTCCGATGATCTGCAGGCTGAAGTGGTGGCCTGCAACCTTCCTGCACAGGTACTGACCCAAGAGCTCCTCGTCGGTCGGATAGAACCGGAACCCTGGCGGTAGGCTGAGCTGCGCCAGCGCATCAGTCGCCGGAGTACCCATTTCTCCCCCCCTCCAGTCTTCCGCTTCCACAGAGATGACCAGCTCACAGTATTTCCCTCGAGGAGAATCATACAGCTTATATAGCCGCCGGACGGGGGTAGGGGGCGGCTGGATGCCAAGGAGCGATAAGAACAGCTGCCGTTTTTTTATTGGCCGGGAATTGGGACAACGATAAGCGTGCCACGTGGACTTAACGTCGGCGCAAACGGTCGCATCGATGATCTGAAACAGAGACACGTGTACTCGTGGAAAAATAGGATAGGACCGTGGATCGTGACACGTGTCCATAAACCCGATGCTTCAACATTAGTTGTCTCCTTCTTATCTGATTTTTATGCTTATTTTATTAATTATTCTGTGAATGGTGATAGGGATGATGACGTGGATGTATTGACTAAGTCAACTTCGTCTTTTTTACACGTGCTAATATTATATTGGTCGTTGGTGGGGAAAGTGAGAAGTTGGTAGAATTATAAGGCACGTGCATGCAAGGCTAAGGCCGTGGTTTCTTCCTCGCAGCTGCGACTTCCAACTTCCGCCGCGATCAAAGGACCTGCTGGGAGCGAGCGAGCGTGCAATCTGTCACAGATGGAGTGCCCCTCAAGTCTTAATGCATCGCTTTTGAACTGAGACACGGCGGGAGCAGTGGACGGCGGTCTGATCAGATGCCATCTCCGATGAAATGAAGGCCAGGAGCACCTTCGACTTAGCCGGTGGTTTTGCCTCGTCGAGAATGCTGGCGCCACCGGCAATGCATGCCCCGGTTGGGTAATGCGATCTTTGCACGGGGCATCTCCATTGCTATTGCTGAAATCTTTGGGTGTCAAGGGAACGCAGCAAAAATGGGCCAGTGGAGAACAAGAACTCGAATGGCAGATCAAGACTGAGCGTGTACCATATTTTCAAAATGGCCCTTGTAAGCTAGAACAGGCTATGCTAGACTAGGCTAGGCTGTAGGCAATATCTATATATATATATATTACAGAGAGAGAGAGAGAGAGAGAGAGAGAGAGAGAGAGGGAGGGAGAGAGAAAGTGGAGATGGACAGTTTTTGCAGGGTTTGAATGCAGGGAATGGTCCCGATGGGGAAGAAAGGTGGGGGAGACTTTGGACAAAGGAGGGATGGTGAAGGGGGAGAATGTCACCTTCGCATTAGCAGAAATGGGGTGGATGGATTATAGTAACTGCTCATCAATCAAGCTCTCGGAGGCATTAATGGATTCTGACTCTCTCTCTTTCTTCCTGTTGGATCATCAAATTGGGCACTGGTCATCTCGTGCAATTAGTGAAGATCCCAACTCCGTCTTCCCTCTTCGCCACTGTACATCGCCCAAATGAAACCAGACATCATCCGGAGAGCAAAGAGACAAACAACAAGACCTCACTCTCTTTCTCTCTCATCGCCCAAATCCAAAGTGAAAACACTCTCTTCTCCCCCCACTAAGACACTCGAATTTCTCCCCCTGTCCTAGGGCTCCGCCCTCTTCAATCATCATCGGATCTGGCCCAAAAGTCTTAATCTTTCCGGAGACCCTTTGTTGGGTTTCGTCCGATTCAGATTTGAATCGGGTCCTTGGTGGTGGTCTATTCCCCTCCCCCCTAACCCCTCCGTCCTATCCTATCATGGGCTCCCTGGGCATTTTCATCTCGTTTCGCCAGCGGCTGAGGTGAAGCGAAAATGCCCCACCCGTGGCGGATTCAATGACCAGTACCGTCCCAACCGAGGCTTATTCTTCTGCTGCTGCCTCTGCCGTTTCCGCCGACGACGAGGAACAGGAGCGATTCTACGAGTCCCATGATCGCATCGTCTCCTCTGCCTCCTGCTCATGCTCGAACTCCGACACTGATGACCCCCAGCCTGACGCAGGCCCGGATCCCAAATCTGGCCCCTTGGCGTCCCCCGCTATGGGCTACGACGTTTGGCTTTCGGAGCCGTCGTCCGTATCCGAGCGGCGGTCCCACCTCCTTCGTGAGATGGGGCTCGGCAGGGAAATCCCACGTTTTGTGTCGTCGGATCAGTCGCCTGTCCAAGAAAACTACGGTGGCGGCTCTGTGATTCTCCAACCAAAGTCCAACGGCTCACGCGATCAGAATTCGGGCCCTTGCGATGACGCAGCTTCCCTCCGTTCTTCTTCCCTTGTTGCGGTTGATGATGGCACTACCCTCGTAAACATTCACAGTAACCACGGTAGCACTCATAGCCGCAATGGTGCCCATTTTGCTGGTAATGGATCTTTGATTCCCGGCCCAGATGGTAAATCCCCTAATCCGATATACTCTCAAAGAGCTGATGAGATTAACAGCGAGTCTTCAATCCATTCTGCAGATTCAAATTGTGATTCCACACATAATTTGGGAGATGGGAAGGCTCTGGCGGCAGATGCTGATACTGTGGACGAGAGTGTTTTTTGTACTATCAAGGATCTTGACAATGGGAAAGAGTTTGTGGTGGATGAGATTAGGCTGGAGGATGGCTCCTGGAACCAGCTTAAGGTCAAGGAAGTTGGTACTGATCGGCAGTTGACTCTTGAAGAGTTCGATCTTACAGTTGGGCACTCGCCAATTGTGCAGGAGTTGATGAGGAGGCAAGATGCTGAGGATGATTGCAGGATCAGCATAGATTTGGGTGCTAATGGGAGAGTTGGAATCAGTGCTAAGTTGAAAGAAAAGGGCAGTTGGTTTAAGAACTTTAGGAGCAAGGCGAGCTTGGTGGCAGGTGGCTCTGTGCATAAGGAGAGGCGAAGCAGTGATGAGAAGGATACCTCCTCAGAGAAGGGAGGGCGGAGGTCGAGCTCAGCCACAGATGATAGTCAGGATTTGGCGTTTCACGAGCCCGAGAGGGTGAGGGTAAGGCAGTATGGGAAGTCCTTCAAAGAACTCACAGCCCTCTACAAGAGCCAGGAGATACATGCCCATAACGGGTCAATTTGGAGCATCAAGTTCAGTTTGGATGGGAAGTATCTTGCTAGTGCAGGGGAGGATTGTGTAATTCACATTTGGCAGGTCATGGAATCGGAGAGAAAGGGAGAATTGTTAACGGAAAAAACAGAGGATGGAAACCTGCTATTGTTCTGGACTACTGGGTCACCTGAACCGAGTACACTTTCAACTACCCTAGAGAACTCCCCGGAGAGGAAGAGAAGGGGAAGGCCATCTATAACCCGAAAATCTGTGAACTTTGACCATGTTATAGTACCAGAGACCGTTTTTTCCATCACGGAAAAGCCTATCTGTTCATTCCAGGGACATCTCAATGATGTACTTGACCTCTCATGGTCCATGTCACAGGTCTGTAAATTTTCTTTCTTGATCTCAGATCCTACTCATCATGTTCAAACGCATGGTACATAGTTTTGCTTTATTCTGTAGTTCATTAACTAGTTTACTTCACTTTTTAATATCCTAGCACTGGCTAAGACTGTTTCATGATTACTAGTTTACTTAGCCTGTAATGATTGCTGCACTTTGTTCCTTTATATGGAGTAGCTGATGAAGAAGAAAATATCATACATTTCTGTGTTGTCATGAGACCTGACTGTTTCAGCAAAAAATGGGAACCGAGTTTAATTGCTCATAATTTTTGACAATTTGATCAAAAGTCGGTAATAGTTGTTATTGTTTAGGCTATCAGACAATCTGTAGCCGGGGGCTGACTGCGGTTTCGATGACCAACTAGGTGGATTTCCATTAGATTATTTCATCGGAAAAATACAGTGTCTTTGTCGGGCTAGATCTACCAGAAACTTTTGCTTATTTACTTTCCATTTGGAGTTTTTTTTCATTTTCTAATTTCCGAGGTTGTGTTTGTTTAGCTTTCCTGGTTAGCTGACTTGAGGTAACCAATTACATTTGGTTCTTCTTTGCCTCCAGCACTTGCTTTCTTCTTCAATGGATAAGACTGTACGGCTCTGGCACCTGTCTAGCAAGACCTGTTTGAAAGTATTTTCTCATAGTGACTACGGTGAGCGCTTTTCACTCGATTTCATCATATTACACAGTATCGCTTTTTAGCACTCTGGTACAACAGATGATTATGGTTGGTTGGTGAGTGAGAATTGGAGAGGAGGTGAAAACTCGGTCAAGAAAATGTAAAGCGAATGAAAGACTTGATGGGAGCATTGGGAATGTAGGTCATAAATACGTAAGGCTGTGTTTCTGGGACCGACTTATGCGTGCAGCGAGCTGCATATCTGTCTTACTTCAAACCATTGCAGCACCCGATATTTGTAAGTGAAGACAATTTTCATCAAGTAGCTGATGCATATCCTTTTGTGCAGTAACTTGCATCCAGTTTAATCCTGTTGATGATCGATATTTCATAAGCGGGTCCCTCGATGCCAAAGTTCGCATATGGAGCATCCCTGATCAACAAGTTGTTGATTGGAATGATCTTCATGAGATGGTCACAGCAGCCTGCTATACTCCAGATGGTCAGGTTGGTGTTCCAAATTTATCTAGTGCTCACTTGCACTAAAAACTGTTCTTTTGATAACTCAGAATCACAGTGAAGTGTATTCATCTATACTCTGCAGGGTGCATTAGTTGGTTCTTACAAGGGGAATTGCCGATTGTATAATATATCTGGTATAATGCTTGATACATTGAGTAATTTCTGTGCTATCACCATCTCTGCATTTGTACTTCGACTTTTTGTTGTTAATTGACTTCATGTGGTATCTTTAGAGAACAAGTTGCAACAGAAGAGTCAAATCAATCTGCAATATAAGAAGAAGAAATCCCGGTACAAGAAAATCACTGGCTTCCAGGTAACCTGATAGCCTTGTCCCGAGTTCTCTTTGCAAGATCCAACAAGTAATGATCATAATATTCTAGAAATATATAGTATTGTTGGATGCAATTCATTTGCAGTAGTTAGTTAATCCTGTTGGTCTGGTGTATGGCTATCCAACAGTTTGCTCCAGGAAGCTCCTCGGAAGTTCTGATCACTTCTGCCGATTCACGAGTTCGGGTTGTTGATGGTGTTGATTTGGTGCACAAGTTCAAAGGTAATAAATGCACCATGCCTACTCTGACCCCTTCAGGCATAAAACTGGGGCTGAAATGTGGTTGGTTGATATTCTTTCATTTCTCTGCAGGATTTCGAAACACAGACAGCCAGATATCAGCATTCCTCACGGCAAATGGAAAATATGTTGTTTCGGCTAGTGAGGATTCCTATGTTTATGTCTGGAAGAATGAAGCTGATTCCCGGCCAAGCAGAAGCAAAGGGATCACGGTCACACAGGCTTACGAGCACTTTCACTGTCAAGATGTATCAATGGCCATTCCTTGGCCTGGGATGACTGACTTCTGGGGATTCCACGACTCCTACTCCACTGAACATAATGGGCTGCTACTTGATTCCAATATTCTGGATGATCCATATGCGGTTAATCATCCACCGACCCCTGTCGAGGAGACTGCAGACAATGGCTTGGGAGCAGGCTCGGGATGTACCAATAGCCCTCTTCATGGAATCATATCCAGTGCATCAAATAGTTACTTCTTTGATCGAATCTCCGCCACCTGGCCCGAGGAGAATTTACCATCATCTGCGAATAGCCGAAGCTCTCTTGTTAGTGCAGATTCCTCAAACAGGATCAGGGAGAATTCATCCGCCTGGGGTTTGGTCATTGTAACTGCTGGACTTCGAGGTGAGATCAGGACTTTCCAGAATTTTGGACTGCCTGTTCAAATTTAGTCCATGGTTAGTGAAATGTAGCGTAGTGGGAGTGGGGGGATACCTTTTGGAGGGGGATATGTAGTATGCTCTACTTCCATAGATTATTTTTTTTCCTGGTTCTGGAAGTGTGATTGTGGTAAAAGCTGATTTGTCACTACAAGAAGGAGAAAAGTCTCTGTAATGGTGAAATGTAGAGTTTTGATCCTGCCAAAACTATATTCAATTTAAGAAACAGAGAGAAGGAAATTCTTTTTTATATTTCATTTCCTGCTTACCTTGTACTTGTCATGCTACATTTTATCTTGATCTTGAATCAAGGGTCTCACAGGAATCATGGAGAGCTTTGTAAAGTTGGGAGCTTTATGCCTTTCAAAGCTAATCCCTTCTTGTGATCCTTGGACATGGCCATGGCCATGGCACCCTTTGAGAAAATTACAGCAGTGGAAACTGCAGATCTAATCAACAAGCTGCACCTCCATGCCCTGCCCTGATTCAGCCCATACCCATGTCAGAAGTCAGGACCACTAAAGGGAACAAAAAATATCCATGCCTGTCTTGTGCCCACCAATCTAGATTTTCTCCAGCACAACAAGGGCCAATATAAAATATCAGAGGGAATCCAAGCCTCACAATCTTATTGGCTACTGGGAATTGTTGCGACTCAACTCTCTGGCAATTTATCTTATCCACACACCCACTTCAACTCCAATGGGTCTCTGCTGGCCAAATGCTATCCAGCTTGCTCTAGAAATACGCCATCAGTGTTAATATCCCCCCCCAGCGCAGACACTCCCTAACCCAGTAGACAGACAGGAGATCTGGTCTCAAGCTTGTGAGAGAGTGATCAATGGCTCTTCAAGCAGCTGCATTGGTTCCCTCTTCCTTCTCCTTCGCCAAAGAGGTTTTCCTTCCAACCTTTTTTTTCCCTGAAAATTGGTTGTTTGAGCAGCCTCCCTCCTTTGTTTGCCCTTGCATGGAGTTAAAAGACTTTGATTTAAGTGGTTGTTGTGGGTCTGCAATATCTGCAGGGTAAGTCTGGGAAGGACTCTGGCTTATTTGGGGTTTCACTTGCTGACCAACTCAAATCCGACTTCAGCTATTCATCTCTGAAATCTAAGGTAACCTTGAAGCTCGCTTTCTGGAAGTGCGTTTCAGCTTTGATTTATAGCGGACTGTTCTACAACTTTGAATTGGCATCTTGGTTGATTGCTGAACGGTTCCTTTTGCTCAGAAGCCCTTTTCTTTGATTCAGAAGGAGATAGGGTTCAGAAATGGAGAAATCAGGGCAGAGACAATTGCTGCAACTCCCTCAGTAACGCGGGCAGCCCCTGCTGGCAAGAAGACGCTCAGGCAAGGCACTGTTGTGATCACCGGAGCCTCATCAGGGCTTGGCCTGGCCACCGCGAAGGCCCTGGCCGAGACTGGGAAATGGCATGTGATCATGGCATGCAGGGACTTCCTCAAGGCTGAGAGGGCTGCCAAATCTGCCGGAATGGCCAAGGAGAACTACTCCATCATGCACTTGGACCTCGCATCCCTGGACAGCGTGAGGCAGTTTGTTGACAACTTCAAGAGATCAGGAAGGCCATTGGATGTCTTAGTCTGCAACGCTGCTGTCTACTTTCCAACAGCCAAGGAACCGACCTACACCGCCGAAGGGTTCGAGCTCAGTGTTGGGACGAACCATCTTGGGCATTTCCTGCTCTCTCGGCTTCTGCTAGATGAACTCAACAAGTCAGATTACCCATCTAAGCGTCTCATCATTGTAGGGTCAATCACAGGTACCAGCTCGTGCAAGCTGATCATAATTTCTATCTTCAAGTAGAATTTTACACTTGCAACTAACTAGATGGCGTTGGTCAAATCAGGGAACACCAACACTCTGGCCGGGAATGTGCCTCCAAAGGCTAACCTCGGGGATATGAGAGGACTTGCAGGAGGCCTGAACGGGCTGAACACCTCATCGATGATTGACGGGGGTGACTTTGATGGGGCCAAGGCATACAAGGACAGCAAAGTGTGCAACATGCTAACAATGCAGGAATTCCACCGGCGCTACCACGAGGACACTGGAATTACCTTCGCCTCCCTCTACCCAGGATGCATTGCCACTACTGGCCTGTTCAGAGAGCACATCCCCCTCTTCAGGACCCTCTTCCCTCCATTCCAGAAGTACATCACCAAGGGGTACGTGTCCGAGGATGAAGCAGGGAAGAGGCTGGCTCAGGTAAAAGAAAGACTCCATAGCTGTTTGTTTGTTCATTCACTACACTGCATTCTCACTGGTGTTCTTGCATATGTGCAGGTTGTTAGTGACCCAAGCCTGACAAAATCTGGTGTATACTGGAGCTGGAACAAGGATTCCGCATCGTTTGAGAACCAGCTCTCCGAGGAAGCCAGCAATCCTGGGAAGGCTCGGAAGGTGTGGGAGCTGAGTGAGAAGCTGGTCGGGTTGGCCTGAAGGAGATGTCGAGAAAGCTGTGTATTTTTCTGATGATGCTTTTCTATCTGTTGCGGATGAATGATGATGTCCTGTGTCCGGGTTATATAGCTTGTGAGCTTGCAGTGTATCTAGAGACTGAATGGGAAAAAACAGAGAAGGAACTCGTTGTGAAAAGTTTTCTGCATTCTAGGATGAACTTGAGACACTACTGTGATGTCAGTGACGACCAATAAAACTGTGTTCCAATCAATCCTGTTCGCATGATGCTGTTTTTTCCTTGTTTTAATAACTACCATGGTGTCAGTGACGACAATCTATACCATATGTACACCATACTGAATTAATAATAATACCTCCAAATATCATCTACTTGAATGGGAACTGAGCTACTTTCTATCATCAAATTCTGAGTAGGATGAGTCTGCGGATGTCCAAAAGGTGGGTCTCAAGTTCAACTCATTGAAGATGCTTGATTTTCAGTAACCCCATCTGCTTTCCTACCGGTCTCTTGTTCTGCAGGTGGTGGTGGCGATGATGATGGTGGTAGAGAATAAGTGAGCAATTCCTGGCAGTCCTTCACACCGATCTTCACGAAAGCCCTTGTTAGAATCCTAATATAGCCAGCTACAGTCTGCCTGAATTGGCTGGGCTGACCGTCTTCATCAGCATTCTGCTCTCCTCTGGTGAGTGATCCCACCTGAGCCCCTTTTATGTAGGTTTTGCAAGCTGTTAGAATATCCTGAGCCCGCTTGAAGAAGTGCCCCATGACAAAGTCCTCAAAATGCTATCACACACAAAAGAAAATAACAGAGACGTGTGTTCAGTTTCAGCTGTTTTGATTCATGCACATACAGATGCATGTTTCTGAGGAAACAGGGAATCATGTAACCAAAATACTGTTTGCTTAAAACACGTGGTTTTACTGCAGGCCAACAAGTAAAATTCCGTAACTACTAGACTTATACAACTTGAGCAAGCTTAATTCATGTTTTTAGTTTGAATCAGAGTGCTCGTAATCACTGTCCTCTCATCATTAAACTATGTAGATTAAAGGCTAGGTGTAGTAGTGAGCTTGAAACTCATCTTGGACCAGATGAGCAGATTAAATCTCACTACCTCGCACATGCATTGAATCAACCAATTATCAGCATTTAGCTTGCATTGGAAAATCAGGATATTCAGATCATGCCGAATCACTGAAGATGCATGGGTCCAGATACGCTAACAAATGATGAATCCAAAGACTGGCCCTTGATGCCCAGTACCCGATCAGTTGCAGCAGATCAGGTCACATTTTGTTAATACAAAATAATTTCCCAAGCTTTTTCTAAAGACTTTCCTAATACAAATCTAGATATGTTCCATGATTTATTTACAACAACCATCTTTCAGCATTAGGTGGACCTAGTAGGAAACTAGGTAGATAAAGATAAAACCTAAAGATCTAAACAACGCTGACGCTAAGAGGCACATTAAGAGATAGAGTAAGCATGTTTTAGAGTCTAACATTGACATATTCTATCAAGAAAAGCATAACTAAACATTACCTTTGGTGGTTTGTTGATCACATATGTCATAGTCCTCAATGACAGGATGAAAATATCTTCATTATATTTGAGGGACAATTTCTCACCACGCGCTGTGCCTTCACTGCGTTTATAACCAGGCTCATTGAAATACGGTTTTGCATTCAATATAAGACCTTGTATGGAAACCAAAACTTGAAGTATGGTTGAGACACCAGGCATCCAATTCTCATTCATCTCACCCCGCCATGTGTTGAGGAGGCTCAAACACACTTTCCCATTGCTGTAAAGATTTGGATTGAGCCGAAGGCCTCTTGAGTGATAGTAGACAGACTGCAGTTAAATTCAGTGCTAAGAACTGAGAAATTATAAAGATTAGAGCAATAATCCAATGAAATTCTAAAAGGATCGAGTCATGTACTGGAGGACTTTCTGGATAGCCTGGGGGTAAGAACACGTCGAAGAAGTAAAGACCATCATGGTATGGGGTGCCTTCGGCTCCGACAATTACAGCCCTCAAGAGGTCAATCCGTGTTTCATAAACCCTCACGAATATGTTATCTATAGATGATAAAAGAGGGATAAGTATTAAAAAGCATATTTCTCTAGGAGATCCTAGAGCAGAAAAAATAAAAAAAATTATCATGACTGTGCCTGTCAGTTTTAGTTCTACCAGAGTGCTATTTCATGAGGAAATTTACTACATTTTCGGCCAGAAAAAACTGAAAAAACCATCAAATTCCACACAAGCTGAATCAATAAAAAAATCTTAATGTGAAGCAATCATAATCAGAAATATAGCAGAAAAAATTGACAAAAATATCATGACTGCTCCTGTCAGTTTCAGTTCTACCAGAATGCCATTTCATAGGTAAATTTACTACATTTTCAGCCAGAAAAACTGCAAAAACAATCAAATTCAATACATAAGCTGAATCAATACAAAATCTTAATGTGAATCAATCATAATCAGAAATAGGCCTGCAGACGAGCAGGCACAGATAATACAGACAATAAGGGATGGAAGAAAGAAACAGAATAACCTGGCAAATCGCTTTCCAAAATCCTCCACTCCTCCTGGATTCTCTTGGCCAAGCTATTAGAAGGCTAAGAATGTGAGCATACGAGAAATCAGAAATTTTCCTGTATAAAGGAGCAATAAGATACAGACAAACAAATTAGAAACTCACTTGCACTGCTGCAGAGTCATATTTGCTGTACTGGTGATCTGAATGATCTTGTACTGTATCAAAATGCTTAAATTTCTCAAACCTCCTCAAAACATCTTCAGTTTCATAGGGATGGTCGGTGGATGGGTTTTGGGGCAATTGACCGTCTCCATCTTCATCAGGAAGAGTGTATACAGAAGGTGAACTAATAAAGCTAGATGGAGTTGTAGGAGGTGGGCTAGTAAACTTGTTCAGAAAGTAAATTTTTTTAGCCAAACTGGGATGGGCTGAACTGCCAGAAACACTCAGTGGAATACTTGGATAGGATGAACTAGAAACAGTCTGCTTTTCTCGGGCTTGGAGCAAGCTTTGGTGCAATTTAACTCCAAAATGACTGCTAGCATCAGCAAGTTGACTTGAAGAGTTAAAATTAGTAGTATTACTGGACAAAAGTGGCGACTTCATATTCTTGTTAGCCCCTAGAATCATTGTGAATTTTGGTGGTTCTAGCCCAACAGAGAAATTTGCATTGCTTCCTTTGAGTTGAGAACCAGATTGATTTTTTTTACTCTGCGTGCAAGATAAATAAAGTCAGTGAACAAGAAGAAATGACCGCATTTTGAAAACTCCAAGGCTCCATAAAATTCAGACTGCCAAGAAGATGGAGATTCTCATCTCTAAGACGAGGTTCTTAAAGTAACTCATATCCTACCTTAGTGTACCCATTTAGGTCACCATCAGGTACATTCATTACAGCCTTCCCTTTCTTTATATTGCTCGGTTCCACCACATCAATAGCAGTATCAGCACTTTCTTCATCTCCATCAACATTAATGACTTCATGCACCTGCAAAGTGATTCCCAGTAGACGAAATTTGCTCAGAAGATACGCATCTAGCCATAGAACTGACAAAACTAGTAGAGGCAGTTCTTCATAGATATCCCCAAGCCTCAACCTGATCAATGGCATTGATAAAAAAAGGTAGAAAATCCAGGACAATAAGATACACAAGGATGGACTTGTCTACAAAATAGATCAACATTGGGCCTCACTATATGCAACTGCTTTCAGGAACCTTTTGTCAGATTATTCTGTAGCCATTACTAATCCCCCAGTGCTCATAATCACTGTCCTCTCATCATTAAACTATGTAGATTTTAGTGTAACAACTAAACTGAGGCTCCATAGAGCATAGTGATAGCAAGACCAGGTGGAATCACAGGTTGTGCGCAAAAAACCACAATTAGATCATCAACGCCTTCCAAGCAAGAATTCTTGGTAGATACTACGTAGTCATCTATAACACGACTCGGAATTTCATTAGAGAGAGAGAGAAAAAAAAAGGAATCAGTGCTACCAGAGATCGAGTGACCTTATTGAAATTCTATGATCTGCTGAACCTATCCGATTGCTCGCATCCATCATGATGCAAAAAAGATGAGGAATCGACCATCAAAAGTGTGGATACGCCGAGGAAGAGGCGTCTAACCAACCTCTTTCTGGTTCGGCGGCTCCGACGACAGCAGCACCAGAGGCGGAGTCTCGACTTCCGCTTCCATAGAAGAGAAGCTGCCCGCTGCTTGCAATGCTTGTTTCCTGTTGCAACGAAAGCGAGAGAAAGGGAGATCAAAGACGATGGAAAAAGACAGAGGGTGGCTACAGAAAGAGGGACCCTGCAAAGAGAGAGAACATTGTGTGCGAGTGAGAGCAGCCAATATTCAGCCACATTCTATTCAGAGTAACTCTCCCTTATAGTTCGACACGTGTCCTCCACTTTACCCTTTGCCTGCCTCCAAGCACCACAACCCCCGACGACCGATGGTGTATGCGTGGGTCGGCAATGGCGGCGTTTTTCAGCTGAAGAGTCCGATATGGAGAAGGTGGAAGGCGACTGTCGGGGCACAGAGGCGGCGATCGTCGGCCGGAGTGGGAAGAGGAGAAGGTGGCTGGAGATGGTGACTGGAAACAGGGAAGGGAAAGGGGGAAGAGAAGAGAAATGGGAATTGGAGAGCAGGTGGTGAGAGGGGAAGATGAAGAAAAAAGAAGGGCTGAGTGGGGAAATTAGTGGGAGGCAGGTGTCCCAGGTCATACAAACTCTCTTCTCGCATATGAAGTTTACAGAAAATTACAGATCGATCGAAAAGTACAGAGAGAGGGGGCTTACAGATGGGAGAGTGGGAGAGACTCAAAATTCTGCTCCTGGGAGGTGGGCAAGCCTTGCTGAGGCGGCGGCATCTCCATGATTTGATTCTGCTTGGCGACCACGTCGATCTGCAGATCCAGAACTGCTCCCGTCTCCCTTCTTGATCGGAATCCGAGGATCATTCAGTTTTATAGAGAGAGAGAGATGACAGAGAGAACAGCCGCGGCGCATCGATGGGACGCGGAAGAGCATAAAAAACTTGGGAGTCAAGGAAGAGGTCAGCCATGCCATACCCATCAATCGGCAAAAAAGAATGCAAAAGATTCTACTTTGACCAAATAGCTCTCTCTCCACCGTCCGATCAGAAGACTCCGCTGCTTCTCATCGGATCGTGGGGTCCCTGGATGGCCGGCTTGAAATCGCCATGGACCCCACCACCGTACGGAACTATCCGTTTTATTAATATATTTTATTTTACATTTATATTTTTAAAAATATATTAATAAATAGACTAATATTAATTATAATTATTGAGTAAGCAATTTCCTAACCAAAGCAGTCTGATGGCATCATCTGCTGTAGCAGCTGCATAGCCAGTACTGTGGTCCTTGGATGCTCCAGCTATGGAGGATGGTGGAAAATGCAGGTGTGGCACTACCATGACAGCTTGAAAGTGATGTACTGATTTCTCAGAAGCAATTTACACATGAAAGTAGCATACCCCATTGACAATCAATGAGAAGATGAAGATGGTTCTGTTTAAGATCCCCCACTCTTCCAAGGAACAGAATCATGGTCAATCTAAACACAGAAGAAAAAGAAAGCCCACTAATTGAGAGAGAATATCCTGCAATCTTGTATCCAGTATGATTTTTGTCCAGAATGTACACCAATTTTCAACTCTGTTGTCATTCCACAGCTTGGCTCTCTCCATTCAATCATACTTCTCTCTCCAGGAGTACACCAGAAAGAAGAACCAGGAAGCTGCCAGAGCAATGTCGCCCACAACCTTCTTAGGCCATTCCTGGGCGAGGTCGTCAACCTTCTTCTCAAAGTAAAACCTCCACACCGCAGTCGAGAGATGGAGAATGACACAGCCTCTGGCAAAGAAGTCCTGGAACCCTCTGTCGTTGACAAACCCCACCATGATCAACATGAACCCTATAGCCACCAGAAGCAGGCCCGAGAAGGAGTCGGAGGTCCGGATCAGGAGCTGATCGTGGGAAGTGGATCCGCGGACCTTGATGGCGGACACTTCGGAGGAGTAGAGCATCATCAGGGCCCCGCATGTAATCGCTACCAACGAATGGACAGCGCAGATCAAGAAAAAACGAGACGATGCCATAAATCCCAAAATCCTAAAATTTCAAACCTTCAATACAAATCGACAGCAACAGGCACCTAAAAAGTTCCGATCTTTCCCGTCGACTTCATTCAGATAATCAGCTATACACCAGATAACAAAGGACCCAGAAACTGAAATCTTCCCATCATCTCAAGGACGTGGGCAAACGACCGCTCAACCAACCACCGCAAATATCAACCACTAAGAACAAATGGACAGAAAGAGCCAAACCCAAGCTCGCCTAATGACCGGACAGCCTGTTCTAGGGGAAAGAGGGAGAGGAGGGCTTCAGAGCTCAAACTTGAAACTTATGGGTTTGTGGAATCAGAATCAGAGATAGCTTCCACCTCCTTGCCCGATACTCCAGGAAGGTGCAGGAGGAGGAGACCTCCCTCTCAAGAGATTGCTCGTCTGTTCTGTCAGGATATTTCATTATTTTATCATCTATCTGTCATCCTTCTTCCCAATAAAGATGAAAGAATTGCAGTGAGCGAGTTATGGGCTGCTTCTGGCACACTCCGCCATGGATTTCCACAATTGCATTAAAAGGTCATAAAAGCACGTCATTTCCAGATTCCCACTTGGAAAGGAAAGAGAGAGACTCTTGGGCAGTCCAAAGTGGCAGTTGTTTGAGAGAGAAGGAAAAGGGGAAGATGAGAGCTGACCCTCACTTCAATCATTCTACTGACAGGGTTCGTTCCTTCCTCCCACCTTCAGAACTCACAGGGGGGCACTTGTTCCTTCCCATTCCATTAAGGAATTCTCTGTGTAATCCAGACACCGAATTGAGATTAGCACGAACTCAAGAATGAGATATAGACAACACTCTCCAGACTTTTAGGTGCACAAGAGAGGACAAATTGCTCCAGTTGCAGAGGTATAAATTGCAGTCATCCATTTGTATCTCAGTGACATGGCTTCAATGGGGAGCCAAGCAATCCTTGATCACATTAAGATAGAAATGGGGCATAGGTTATCTACCAGACTTCCAAGAAGGAGGTGATCGTCTTGAACCCGTGATTCTGCGGAAGCGGGGCATTTCCTGGTCGAACAGAGACCACCACCTCCAGTCCTAGAAACAATAGCCCAATTGGATGAATGATAGGCAGAACTAATGGATCACAGGATTAGGGATATTATTCTAACTGGATTCATCTATCACCTGCATCCTTTGCAGCAGTAGCTTCTTGGTGGACATCAGTAATGAATAACACATCAGATGGCTTATCAACTCCAAGAGACTCGAAGATCTCCCCATAACTCCGAGTTTCTCTTTTGTTCCTAAATGAAGATGCGGAGAAGGGACTCTTGAATCAAGCCAGTATCATCCCAAAAGCAGGTAACCAATTTCAAGCAAGAAATTTACCCCACAGCAGTGTCAAAATATCCGCACAGGTACTTTCTCAAATCCCCATGGTTTGTATTGCCAAATATGAGCCTTTGTGCCAGCCTGCTTCCACTGGAATATATGTAGACCTGTTGTAGAAAAAGAGAGTGAGTGAGATGGATTTGGAAGAAGGGAAAGCTTTCTTGAATGTAAATATTTAATGATGCGTATAATGTAGCAAAAAGAGCATACCTTGATGCCAAGAGAGTGCCACTTCTCCAAAGCCTCTGGTACATCGTCAAAAACAACTCCTTCCAATTCTTTGCTGTCGAACCCAGTTCGCCATATATGGCCCTGCCAGAGATATTATTAAGTAGGTGAAAGAAACAAAGTAATGTTTCATAATCACGAAGTACTTGAATTCTGCTCCAAGTTTCCCCTTACCTGCATTTGTTTCAGGGCCGTGATCTTGCGATCAGCTTTTATCATGGCATCTACATTAGAAACTACAGAAGCAATGACCTCTTCCTTCCCAGCCTCATCAGGCGGTATAGGAACAGCACCTGCAATACCTTTCACCAAGTCTTCTTCAACCTGCAATTTGTTATGAAATTATCTAGCAATGCACAAGAGTCAATTTTGAGGCAACAGTGATGATCCTATTAATATATAACCTACAAGGTATGTATTTAGCAGAAAAAACTAAAACCATTACACACTCAGGTTGTGAACATAAACCTTACTTGTGCACGTAACAGCTTAATATCATCTATAGTTTCTGGAGTTCCATATGTTAAGTCCAAATGCCTCCCTACATTATCCCGGGCATAAGGAAATAGAACTTCAGTTACAAATGAAATGGGAGTCGTGGTTCCTTCAATATCAAGAACAACACATCTCTGCTACCAGAACAAAAAAAAACAACTTATATGTCAGTATGTGACCCGCTATAAGCACATAAATGAAAGACCATAAGACATTAAAGTTCACAGAGAACAAATTATCTGGTAAAAAAATCAAAATACAATTTGTAGATGAATATACAGGCAGATGCGCATTTGGATAGTCTGAATTTGAACTTCCAGTCTGCACAGGGGTTTTTGTGCCTTTAACTTCAATTGGTTTCTCACTGTGAATGAAACGATGCTTCTTCCTTATGGACAGACCCATGCTCGGTTGACGAAGCTTGAGAGCAGCGTCAAAGAGGTAGTGGTAGCTTTCTGCCTGAAGCTGATTGACAACAATAGATGGATAGATTAAGAGTGAATAACCAACTTGACTAGGGAATTCAGTATAACAATCCGCCATTTTTTGGTCAAAATCTACACAATTTACATTTGATTTAACAAAAGCAACATTGCACAGGATGATATGCATACCTTGATGAACAGAGGAGACCAGTCCGTAAACGTCGGTGGTTTGTCTGGATATGGCTTAGGTGACGGAGAAGATAGGATAGATCCATTTGCGGATAAGACGAACGTATCCTCCGGTAACATTCTCTCCTTCCGAATACCTAAGAAACTAGCTAAAAGCTCAGAGTTCGATTGACAAAATCCGCCTTCATTGAATTCAATAGAAGAACACGCGAGTCAAATACTCGGGCATAAACTAATCGGCCATAAAATTAAGCTTCATAGTTTCAAGCGGCTCCGTGGTATCTGAAGGCTTCATTTTAACTTTGGACAATGAACAGGATCTTCGTGTAACAGTAATTCGTTAACTATAAACCAAAAACTGCAAGAATCCACAAATGAAATAAAGTGGGATTGAAAAGGTAATCATCGGAGAGAATATCTTTAACATGGTCATTACTGTATGAAAGAAAGTTGAAAAAATGTCCAGCATCGTGCGATGAGGGATATGAACTAAGATTATGAGAACTAAGAAGAGATTACCGGAATGGGACATGGCGAAGAGCTTATCCGGCTTCGGTATGGAGACACCACGGACCCTCATCGTTATACTGCCACCTGTCCCCGACGCCCCGTCAAGGCTGTAGAACTGGCGGCACAGGTCCGATACCAGAATCCGAGTATCCATCAGAGGTTTGCCCTCCATACAGGCCTGAGGTACCGGAACAGCCGCCGATGCCGTCCTCAGACCGTGTAGGGCCGCTGCAGCTGGTGCTGCTGCCGCCATAGCTGAGCTCCAGAGAGAGAGGGACGCAGCTTACGGACGGTGTAAACTACCAATGGATATGCACTTGTGAGCAGAGTGCGGGGAAAAATCAGTTAAGGGAAAAGGAGAGTACATAATAAGTTCACCGAACGTTGACGGAAGCTTTTGAGACGATTGGACAGTGAGGAGGGGTTCTTCAACCGCTTTTCCAGTCTGTAATTGGGCCTGGAAGAGCAGAAAGCCCATGTTCGGCCTAATTTATATGCCCCTCTCTTAGTAACGGAGAGAACGGGGGATGCTTGGTTACAAGGATAGTAGGGGTAGAGTTCACCCTACACTGTATTTGACTATCCTGCCCCCTTTCCATCTTCCAGCATAAGATAGAAAGGAAGGATAAATCATCATCCGATATCCCAATCCACTTCTGCACCGCCGAGAGTTGGCGAAGCTCCGCCATGTCGAGAGGGACGGACAAACTGATAAAGAGCGTGAAACGGTTCGCCGACTCGCAGTACAAGTATATATCCACCCGCTATGGCCAGCAGATTATCGACATACTCGACTTCCCTATCAAGGTCGTGCTTTCCCCCTTCACTCTCGCCTTCGACATTGCCGGCTCCGCTCAACGCGGTTTCGGCGTCCCCGAGTTCATCACAAAGCTCTCCTATGCCTCGGTCTTCGTGAGTATTCTCACTTTCTCGAGCTAGTCCTTGACTAATTCCAGTATAACTTCTGGCATTCTGCACCGGAGAATAATTGATTCAATTTGTTCGTCAGTTGATAGGGTTTCTTTTTTGTTAGTGTTTGCATTTTCATACTCTGTAGCTGTTTTAAGTGTAGGCTATCGCTACTCTCGGAACTTATGACATTGCATTAGAGCTTGGAAAGAAGGTGATATGTCAGAGGTGCTGCTCGATTTCTTAGAACTCCTACTTGACCTCTCTGATGTGTTATTAGTTACATTCTAATCATTGCACTGAATCTTTGTTAAGGAGTGAAATGGCATAGATCTATTAATTCTATTTACTGAGTTGAATTAATTTTCAAAATATTCTTCGACAGGATTTTGGTTATTTTCATCTTCATTTTGAGATATCAGGTGTAAAATATTTTCATAGGATGTGGATGGTGAGGTTATAATATTCCACTTTGGGTAATATGAGTTTTGGCATGATAGATAATACACATCAGACTACACCCATATGTTTTTCTGGTATTGCTTTCCAGTAATTTTCCTATTGGAACATAACTTTTTAGCTTGTCTAATAAAGGGTTTGTTAGCATTTCTCTTGAGGATATCTATTACTTGAATTGTTGACTTTGTATTGCAGAAACTGTTCGACTTGCAATGGCTGGCAAGCCTTACGGTGTACCATGTGCAAGGGATCTGGAAAAGTGCACTATCAAGTCAAAACATACAGTCTGAAAAGGTAAATACATTTTTGGTCATTTTTACTCTTCAGGCTACCATATGTTTCTGGGCTGTACTGTTTTACCATTCGCTGCTGGTAAGAAGAAACTTAGGTGTAACACGGCCATTGACTATGAATATTTCATGCCTTGACTGCTTCTGAAAATTATGAACAAGGTTCATTTGGAAGCAGTGTGATAGTTTCACTTGTATTCTTTGCACGGTCTTGATGGTTTCAATAAAGTGTCTTTCACAAATTAATCGGACATAATCTCAATATACTATTGCCATTTCCTTGTGCAGTGGAGAGAAGGCAACAACTGAGTGCATAGCTGAGGCTATTGTAGAAAATCGTGCAGAATTATTGCACCTTCCTTCATCCATTGATTTACATACATCTCTACCATCCAAAGATTGCCCAACCTGTGACGGAACAGTGAGTGGATAACTCAACTTGCCCACTAAAACCATAAGGCACCCTTGTTAAGCCTTGTTATATTTTATATTGATGTTTTAAAAAGTTGAGGTTATTGCAGAAATTCTTTCTTTGCATTGTTAGGTTGTTACAGCATTTTAAATATTTATACTGCAGGGTGTCATGGGCTGTCCTGAGTGCAAACACAAGCTACAAGTCAGAATTTCAGCAGATGATGTAAGCATTGGGTTGTGGTTATTTGAACTACTTATTTTTCAGGATTTGCACTCGTGGATTGAACTCCACTCCATTTTTTGTGTCATTGTTACATCAGATACTTTTACTGTGTCAATCACATAGCATCATTTTCAGATCAGCATCTGTAGTTTTCCTCACTTCAAATTAATCTGGCTGTATTTTCATGTGATAGTTGGTCTTTAAATCTAAAATCTTTTCCGTTTATGCAGTTCAAATACAAGACAGTTAAGGGTGATATCACATGAAATAACTAGACAAAAAGGTTATTTAGATGATATTTAAGAAGTTTGATACTTCTTGGTGCTATTCATGCAAAAAAAAAGATCTCTATAACCACGTGAACAGTTCTATTACTCTTACTCTTGCTCTTGTTCATATGTAGTCATTTGAGTTTCTGATCATATGAAATGCCATACCTCTGATTTTTCCTTTCCACAGATAATGGAGCCTCCATGGAAGGCTTATAATGTAATGAAAAAAATGGACTACCCTTACGAGGTTAGTATCATTTTCCATCCTCTTGGACCTCTCCCCTCTTCTCTTAAGGTCCATTGCTTGATCTGAAAGGTTTGATAATCTAGAGTGAAAAAGGTGAAAAAGGGAGAAATGGTTTTTAGTGGAAGACCTATTCATTGTAAAGCCGTGTAAAAAATTATCTCATCTCCATATAATGTAACAGATGAGAAGGTATTATTACTTGTGAATAGGTTTATATTTATGCCCTTATCCAGAAATTCATGTTTCGTTTCTTATGACACTCTTAATTTAGTTCCCGGCATGGACAGGAGTGGGTTTTCAGATTATGACGGTCTATGTTCTTAACATTTACTCACATTTCTCCTTATAATCATATAATCCGTATTTCAGACTGGGAACAAATATCTTTTTATTTTATATCCTGCTTTCTCTTCACAGTATAGTGTGGGTGGCATATGTTGAATTTATGCCTATCAAACTTTTCTTGTTGCCTAGCTTGTTATTGTTGTTTGCAGCACATAGTTCATAGCATGAAAGATCCAAGCATTGCTGCATTTTGGTTGATTACTTTTCCACAAATCATGGGTGGATTTGAGTTTGATGATGATATCAAGCAAAAGATTTGGTGGCAATACAAGGTTATTGCTCCCTCTGCTGCTATTTTTAGATGGATTTGTTTTTTTTAATATTCAAATCTGAGAAGTATGGCTTCAAATTATTTTGATTGGAGTGATAATTTTCCATAGCAACTGATTATTCTCTTGGTGTAGGAGTCCATGAGGTATGATCAACTTCGAGATGCTCTAGCCAAGAGAAAACCTGGGTGGGAATACTTGCAAGAGGTGAATTCTTGATGAATGTGCTTTTTAGTACCATTTGAGTTATTCACATTCTCTGCTGATAAGACAGATGATACTTGTAGAATGAGGGTGAAGAGATGTTGAAAGTAATTAGTTTGCTTGTCTTGTCTGCAATATCTTCACCTTCATCTACGCAGTAGGCATTTTACTGCATGTAAGGCTATTCTTGGTTTAATCTTATGTGACATACAGGCATTGATCTCTATAGATCCCGTCCGTGCTAGGGAAGATCCCGTTGTGGTAAAGAATGTCCCCTATTTCAAGGCAAAGAAAACTTTGGAGGCTGAAGTAATGAAGCTGGATCCTCCTCCTCGGCCTAAGAATTGGGGAGTGAGTATCTGATATATTTTACTACTTTCAACACCCTGGATTCACAGTAAAGCGTGGCCTTTTCACATTCCCTTTTTATTTTTCTATATGCTTGAAATGGAAGCATGTGGGAGATTAATTAGAAATTCCATGAGGCAGGATTTGGAGCTTCCACTGAATGCATCTTCCTGGAGTGAAGAGGATCTCAAGGACCCCAATAAATTTTACGAGAGGACTGTACTTCTTAATGCCCAAAGGGAAATAGCAGATAAAATCTTGGATGATCAATGGCAAGTTAAATGGCGCGAAGAAAAGGTGAGCTCAAATCCTCTCTTGGTCAGACATATGTACAACAAGTGCACTTGCAGAGAGCATGAAAGCAGTAACCTTTTGCTTCTCTCAACATGGTCCTGGAATTGGCTATACTCTTTGGATGCAGCTGAATGAGATGCTGGAGGAGAAGGTCAGACCGTACATTCAAGATATCGAAAATGGCGTCCTCTCTCGACCTATCGTACTACAACAAACTCAGGACCAAAAGGTACATCTTCCTTCCTCTCCTCTCCTCCCCTCCCCTGCAACTGTGGGCCTTTCTTTATCCATTTAAAACGTGAGGGATTCTAAGTGTCTGCCCGTTGCATTTCTCCATCTTTGGCAGAGGAAACCGCGACAGAGAAGATGGTGGTTCTTTTGAGGATCCTCCTCTATTCAATAACTGACCTGGAGGTGAAAACTTGTTGTTGTCTTCCTGCCTTTCAAGCTTGAACCGTCTTCAAGATATTGGATAGATGTGAAACATCTAACTTTATTCTCCACAAGTCTGCATCACTGAATCACGTCCACAGAATCCTGCATCAGACTATGTGACCCAACAGATTTCAATTGAATGGATGATTTTGATTGGTGACTAAAAATCAAAAGTAAAAAAAAGGTTCCACCGAGATTTGAACTCGGGTTACTGGATTCAGAGTCCAATGTCATAACCACTAGACCATGGAACCTTGTTATTTATGGTGATGAAAACTTTCCAATAACTTCGTGAAATCGTTGCTAAAAAATCTATCTTCTTCTTCGGTAGGCATACAACCTTTGACAACTGAAGATATCCTATCAGAGCAGGTATTGCACATCCACTAGCTAACCTTATTTCTACTGGATCTCCTATTTGCATAAAACACAACTCCAGTATACTTGGTGAATCTTATTCAGATATTGTGCTGTGTATCTTTGCAGGTCCTGTACATCACTCGCTAGTCCATATTCTGCTCTCCTAGATGATATACCAATCTCAGGATTGGATGAATAAGCATGTGCGCGAGTGGGAGGAAGAAAAAGCATCCTGCCTGTAGCTAAAGCTCGCACATGCCCAATTTTCTTTCTCCCTTACATAGATATTGCTGAAGTCAATTTTGATGAGCTATAACTGAAGATGCGTCACTTACAGGTTGTCACCTGAAACCACTTTAGACGCAGGAGAGAGAGGGGGGAGGGAGAAAACCCTGTTGGTGGATTCGAGACGTAAAAGGGCCGCGTCTCCACCGGCTTCCTAATCATACTTTATTCAGTTAGGCAGACACTGGGAGGGACCCATACTTCATTGTTCACTTCATTCTGCTATTTCTTTTTTGTTTTTTTTAAATGGGATTATCTAGAAATTTCTCAGGATATCGGATCTGGTGGGTGGGTCGGTGTAAGCCACGTGATGGAAGACATGCTTAGCGGAAGCCGGACATCATCCGCCGGCCCTATTCAGGACCCCCACAGGTAACACTCTCTCTCTCTCTATTCCATCGCCATCGTCGGTGGCCATGGCTGCCGCCCAAATATATTTAAAAGCGGAGGCCCACATTGTCGGATTCCCCATTTCTTGGTGCCACCTCGTTCCATAGCCTGCGGTCCAATCTGCAGTAGATGGTCTGAAGATAGAGAATCATGAGGCTACCACACGGCCAAAGTGGGCCCCTACCCTACCTTACCTTCACGGCGAGGCCTTGGCTTTTCTCGTGGTCGAGACCAGCTCTGGCTGGCTGCAGCTAGCCCTCTAATCAAAGTTGGTACGACGAACTGAACAGAAGTCCAGCGTGAGTGATGGAAACCGTTTTTTTTGTCAGACAAGAAGAAGAAGAAGAAGAAAGACCCGTGTACGAACACTGGACCCAACACGTGGCGTCGGCAAAAGTCGACAGGCGAGACTATCTATCCTGCGCCGTGTGCTTTCTCTGCGCGCATACATCCCTGTTCTGCTCTTTGAGTGGCCAACCAAAAGCAGAGGCCCCCACACGGAGTAGAGCAGGTGCAGGTGCCGGTGCCGCCAGGCGACTGACCTCCTCGGACAGTGCCCCCCAACATCTATCAAAATTCTAAACCGGTCCAATATTACTTTGTTGATCCTCGCCAGAACAGTCCCCACGCCCGTCGTAAGATCTGAGCAATACTGTTGATGGAGTCCAATCGAAGGAACTGTAATGGAGCCTTCGATTTCATTAAACGAACAACAACAAAGACATACTCAGATCTCGACAGACAGACAGAGACAGAGATCGGATCTTTTTCTTAGTTGCAAAAAAAAACATACATGGGAGAGGTCAATCGTTTCATCATCATCATCATCTATGTACAGAAAAACGTAAGCCTGGTCAAATGAAAATTATCGTCATCCTCGTCCATCGCCATCGATCACTGGCTCATGCACGGTGCACCTCTCACAGACAGGCTGCCGGATCCTCTTCACCTCCGGAGATTGGTGTTGTACTACCGTCCGTTTTCAATTTCGAACAACAAAAAACCGATGAAACCGTAAGGATCCGGAAGGAAAGAAAAAAAATAGAGACCTGCGGATCCGATGGATTTCCGGGAAAATTTGCTAGGCGACCTCCGGCGCAGGGAGGTTCAGATCTAGATTGAGGTTGAGGAGCGGCTTCCTGCTCGGAGATGCAGCATCGGCGCCGGTGTCTCCGAACAGGCTACCGTTCACCATCTCGGTACGGGCGAACGCGTCGAAGAAGACCGGTCGTGCCACCGGGAAGCTGGAGGCTGTGAAGTACGGTCCCACACCGCCGAGGCTGAGGTTAAGCGGAGGGGGAGGTGAGCCTGAGTCCACCGTGCTGCTCTGGCTGGGGCTGTGGGCGGAGACTACAGCGGTTTCGGGGGGGAAGTTGGTCTTGGCCTTGGTGCCACGAAACTCACGCGCAGCCGTATCGTAGGCACGCGCTGCCTCCTCTGCAGTATCGAAGGTGCCGAGCCAGACCCGAGTCTTCTTCCCTGGGTCGCGGATCTCGGCCGCGTACCTGCCCCACGGCCTCTTCCTGACCCCACGGTAGCGGACCTCCTCAGAATCATGCTTTTCTTTAGGAGCCATTTGAGTTGATTGTTTAGCTTGAGCTGAAAGACAGTGTGTGAGACAGAGAAGAAAAAAGCTTACTATACTCTGCTCTGAGATTAGATGGAGTAGAAGAGGGAGTTTATATACAGCAGCTGGTGAGATAATTGTGGGGTTTTAATTTTATTTTATTAAAAAAATAATTAAAAAGAAAAAGAAAAGAAAAGCTGCTGCCCTTTTGGGCGATTATTGTGCACTCGCCAACCAGGAAGGTTGGCTTCCATAGCAAGAACCAACCCACTCCCTTTGTATTCCCGCTTTTACCCTCTTCTATTTCTCCTATTTACTTGAAATTATCACAGACAACCCGAATTTCCTCAATCGCCGAAATTTTCGATCTTTCGTGCGGCCCACGCGAAAAGAGGCGCGTGGAGAGTACAAGGTCGGTCAAAGAGGACCATGACAGCGCCCACCCGCCGCCCTGCCATAAATAAATAACTGATAAAATGCTAAATTATTGAAATTAAAAAAAAAGAAAAAAAAAAGAAAAAGAAAAAGAAAAAGAAACGCTAGCAATAATTACGAGGAGGAGACTGGATGCCGCGTGGCACGCGGAATCCCAACACGCAGACGCAGCCGCAGACACCCTTTGACGGCGTTGCCCCATATTTATCCAGAATAATAATAATATGTAATGTAAATGGAAAGAAAAATGGGGGGTACAATCGTAATTCAGGAAAGGAGTGTTTCTTGGGCAAGTGCAACTTACAATTGTCGGCATCGCCCACCAAGTCGCCGGACGGGTATTGTGTACGAAGGTGTCGCAAAGGCTTTTATGCCCCCACCGATCTGACGGCTCATATTTATCGGTTCCGGGTAGTATTGGACACGTGTCGTGGTGCGGTGGCGGTGATCGTACCGGAGATGATAATGGATAGAACTCATTTCAGTCGGGGGGAGCGTGAACTTGTCGTTTTCCGCCGTCTGATTGCATGGCTTCCCACTTTCCTCGATTTCTAGTTCTACTGCTCCCACTTGGATTATCATCTGTTGATCATCGTCCTCCTAGGCGTAGGTATAGGTAGGTATACATACATGTTTTGGGCCTTGGGAATCTTTGGAGAAGATGTAGGGCCCGACCAATTGTCATCCTTCGACTTCTGTTGATCATCCCCGGAGAGGAAATGGAAGTAGATGGAGGAACTAAATGGGAACATATATCTGCAAAGGACAAAGGACAAAGGACAATGGCGGGGTTGACTTTGACCACCAATTAGTGTCCACGCCACTGAAATCAGAATCGGATGTGGCCTGCGATGGTAGAGACAGCATTCACCAGGAGACTGCCTTCTGATGATGATGTGCGAACCTAAAGCTATCAACGGAGGTTTCAAAGGAGACCTGGGTCTGCAGCACGGGAGGCGGCTGGATGGTGCAGTGAGTCTGTGGCCACCACAGTTGAGCAGAAGATGCTGAATGCACCCAAGCCAGGGGACCCGCTGATCCTCACAAGGGTGCAAGTCAGAGCCAATGAGAACGGAGATAAAGCTTGCGCCGGATGGTTCATGCTTCTGGAAGAACAGGAAGCTCGAGCCCCGCCATGATGAGGGTGAAGGCAGTGGGGATGGGCTTCTGAGCCTAACCAGGTACTCGCCCGTCTTCAACCTTACTTAATCATCAGTTCCCTGGAGATACAGGGATTGGAGAAAATGGGGAAAGTTTGGATTTTTGCTCCAAAATTTTAATGGGTTTGCTCAAAAATCTGGTGGCTAATCAGCATTGAAATTTATGGACCATCCATCTATCCTCTGTTCTAGATCTCTGAACAATGGCTGCACTCCAATCTGAGCACACAGTCTCAGTGGACTCAACTATGCATATAACTGCCTCTGACCAAGAAAAAAAACCAATCATATAGCTTTCCTTCAGGTAGTAGTCTGAATAGCTGTGTTCCAAGCATGTCCAATAAACCAGTACCTGTTCCTCCATTTCATTTCAGATTGAATACTAAAGGCAGCTTGGCTATGAGTCCAACTTGCTCCAAGGCAGCATCTACAATGGAATTCAAACATGTACAAGCTTCAAATTATTTCCAAGATATAATTCCCTACTTTCAATCAATCCAATAACACAGCAGCAGCAGCAAAGCAATGAAATAGTACATGTTCAGTCAGAGTACAACTTAGAATACTACCATAAAAATGAAATCTGAACTTGAAATCCTAAAAGAAACCCATTCCTCAAATCTAGAGTAGAAACATACTTGACTTAAGACAGATATTGATCATCCAGAGAGAGGTGTTAAAAAATCAGATTCGTTTTTACCCACGGTACTGTGTGTCTTTGTAGATACGCCTGGAATCCTCAAGCAGAGCAGCAACTGGCTTTTTTCACAGCTGAGACATCGTCCCTTGAGCCAACGTTGATGGTCTGCCCCTTGGGGAGTGTGGCAACATCATCAGCAGCTTCAAGAGCTTTGCGACTCATCACACGGTATATTTGAGTGAGTACTTCTGTGAAGGCATTCTCGACGTTCGTTGACTCAAGGGCAGAGGTCTCCATGAAGAAGGTGCTTTCTCTCTGTGCGAATGCTGTGGCATCTTCGGTGGACACAGCACGAAGGTGTCTAAGATCAGCCTTGTTCCCTACGAGCATTATCACAATGCTGGAGTCTGTGTGGTCCCGGAGCTCCTTCAACCATCTCTCAAGGTTCTCAAATGTGACGTGCCGGGTCACATCATATACAAGCAATGCACCAACTGCTCCTCGGTAGTATGCACTCGTGATTGCTCGGTACCTTCATAAGAGAAGATAAAGCCAATTATTTGGCGAACATCTATCTGCATATGACCATAAACTAGTTGCTTCAAGTAATTAAAAACAGAAGATGCTTCCAAATTATAGATCATCATGAGAAATAATTCACAGGAGAATCCCTCAGCTAATGTACCGATATCAACAATATATATCAGAAACAAACTGAAGGACAAAGGAAAATGGCCACCTAGCCTCAGATACCAGGTTTACACTACAGACGGCCATCTTAAGTTGCCCAAGTAATTCTCCACCCAGCATCACCAACATGCCTTGCATCTCATCCCATTAGATCCATTTTCAGATTAGCAGTTCATTAAAATGAGATTCTGAGATTCAAATTTCTCTAAGGCACCCAAGCAGAAACTGAGCAATAAATGACCAATTCTCCTTTTATAATCCATGCCAATTATGGGAGATCAAGAAGGAAACTCAGCAACCCTTTCTTAACACGAACTGAAAGTTACACCAAAACCAATCTCATTCGACTCCCTGCATGGAGCACTAAAGCTCGCACTGCATAACCACAGCCAGTTCAATCCTCAAAAGGGATCCAACTTGACTGATTAACTTGGACAATAACATCTTCCAGACAAACTGAATTGCGGCTTAGAAAAGGATTAACCGAATTAAAGCATCTCTTCCAGAGTTTTACAGCTTACTTTCAAAGATCGTCATTAAGTAAAACCAGGGAGACTAGTAAAGAACCCAAATTCCACCACATCAAAGCAAGGAAAACAGAAAATATGATAGATCTCAGAATCCACGCAATTCAGTCATAAGCAAAAGATGAGAATTCAATCTCCGCGAGCAGTCATGCCAAAGACTATAAAATGAGAAGAATGTAAAACCTCTCCTGACCGGCGGTATCCCAAATCTGGGCCTTGACGACCTTATCATCGACGCGGATGCTCCTGGTGGCGAACTCGACGCCGATCGTGGACTTGGACTCCAGACTGAACTCATTACGCGTGAACCTCGACAGCAGGTTCGATTTCCCCACGCCAGAGTCTCCTATGAGCACGACCTTAAACAAGTAATCGTAGTCGTCGTCCGCCCTATATCCCCCAGCCATCGAACAGACTCAATCCCCAATCTCAAGTTCGGATATTTTTTGTTGATATTATATAATATTTATATATAAATATTAATATACAATTAAAATTAATTTATTTTATAAAAATAACAATTACTTATTTAATAAATTAAATTAATTTAAAAAATAAACATAATATCTATTTACATTTTTATTAATTTATCCCCGCCCGTCCGCCCAACAACCCCTTGGCTTCAAATCCCTCTACAGCCTGAGCTCAAGATCTATGGTAGGGTCCACCTCCTCATCTTCTCCATGGCCACGAGGCTCTTCCTTCACACCATGACCCCATGAACTCGCGCAAGGGAGAAAGTTGCAGAAGATAACGTTTTTCTGAGTCGAAACCAACGACCCAGGATCCATCGATCTTGGGTCCGCCGGTGTGAGAACTTCACCGATGTTCGCGTCCTCTCTCGACCCTCTTGTCGGGTTCGATTCTCCGGCTGAGCTGGTGGAGTCTCCGGTGAGGTCCTGACCTCCAACGTTGCCATTATAGTACATAAGTCTGCTTCCTCCTTGGTGATGAAGAACCATCACAGCACTCGAGCGGCCAGTTTGATGGGCAGTTTCTGGACGGGGCAGCGGCGGCGGATTACCGTTGGACGATGGACCACCGCGTCTGTAAATATTAACCACCTGTAAACCATATATTCTCTAAGGCAGAAATTCATTACCCCTGATGCAAAGATCTTGAAAAGAAGAAGTGGGTGATTCTTTTACTACCTTTCTTTGTCTGGGGGCTGTCTGAGTATGACCGGCCTGGTAATAGTATCGGTTTGAAAGGGGCTCCATTGTTGATGGATGATGATGATGATTAGGTGCTGCTGATGGCACCATCATATTGACCTTGAGCAATAAAACAGTCCATTTGCTTCATCAGAAACCTCCTTCATGACAAGAACTTTCCCATTTCCCACCCACATCAAATTCAGTGAACTTATTACCTGTTTGATCAATTCCAGTTGGGCCCTCGTCATGGGTTGGCGAAGACGGGAAACATGCTCGGATCCGTAGGGCCATCTCGGCACATTCCCTGCATGACCCATCAAAGAACACGGAGTTGGTAGGAGATGAGTGGATATGCATGGCCCCAAATAGAGCTATGGATAAAGGAAACGAGGAAGAAAGTGGTTCTCACCTTGACCGGGAGTAATTGGCGGCGCAGAACCAAGCCTTCTGCCAGTTACAGCCATGGCCAAAGCGGCTTCTTGCTTCCTGATCTCGTCAAGCCTGAACTTCTCAAGCTGAGCAATCCCGGGTCCCCTCAGTGGGGCCCTTGCCGCTTTCTGAATCATGGAAGAGTTGTTGACGCCAAGAACCTCACGACAGCCACCTCCTGCGCTGATGCTTCTTCTTCTTCTTCTTATGCTGGCTCGCTCATCCTTATTAGCGGTCTTGTTTACATCCCACGGAAGCACCATCATCATCAGACACAAGCACGCCTATCAGAATACCACTAGATGAATTCAGACCCACCCACATCAAGAGCCTGAATTTGCAGGCTTGGTTTATGGAAACGTATATAAAGGGGATGGATGGCAGCCATGCTCATGGAAACAAAAGCCACGAGAGATTTTCATGGCGGTGCAAAAAGATTCTATCTAGGAAAAGATCGAATCAACAGAATCCGAGGATTAAATACAGGAATCAAAGAGGCAAAGCTTACCTTTAAAAATCAGATTTTTATAGAACACTGAAGAAGATAGCAAGTAAAAAAAAAATCACCGGACATCCAACCAAAAAATAACAACTGCAGAAAGCATTCACCTTTTTCTATATTAGGCATTCCATCACCATGAACTGAAAGCAATCAACCAAGATTATCTCACCTGTGTATTATCTTTTTTTATTAAGAAAAAAAATACGAGGATCTAGAGAAATAGGGTAAGACAGATACTTGCTTATTTAGCATATCTATCCTCAGAATATTATACCATTTCAGTCAAGGGGATTCCATCATTTTGCACCATAATTCATCCATTAAGCATTCTCCAAAAAAAAATTGATTTTGGCCATTTATAAATCTTTGCCTTCTAATCAAAGTCAACTTACCCTCCAAACTTGATCATTGGTCATTTAGAGTAATATATGACCAATGAAATAAGTTTGAAATATAATAGGTGAACAATATTTTTTTTTTATTATCTAATAAGTTAGTGAATTAAATTTTAGGGAAAAATATTAATATATAATAAGATATATGAGGTCCATAAATATTGTTGTACATTATTATGTGTAGAGACTTTCCTTTTTTGCCTTGTCAAAATCAAACTGTAAATATAAAACATACTTGTCAGCTATCTTAGCTAGCTCCTTAACTTACATGGGGACAATTGAGTTCACAGGATTGCTGATCATGTTGGCAAGTGCCTGATCAAGAATCAACCGTGTAAGTTAAGGAGCTAGCTAAGATAGCTGGAAGCTGTCTCCCCAGGAAGAACCTTGGGAAGAAAAGACGCTCGTATTGGAGCAATATTTTGAGATAGCCACAGCAGGACTTGACAATGCATGCATTAATGTTAACAACAGGCACACCAGCTAGAATGACCACTGCATTTGATGATCCTGTGCCAGCTGCTGTTCACCTAAGAAGACACGAACATAATCATGAAAAGGAAATGATGAGTTGCTGAGAATGGCACAAGAAAAGCTCAGTAAAGCAATAAGCTATGAAGGAAGGCAAATGGAACTTGCATGGTTGAAAATGGCACTAGAAAAGTAAGCAATCAGGAATTGAATGCGTACACACAATCAAGGATCAAGCAAGAGTACACAATTAGGACTATTATGACAGATGGAACAGTAACAAACAATGCATCTGAGGTATAAATAAATGCTCAAGATCCCAAAAAGGAGATTGCAGATCGCATTGGCATGTACTGTTTCAGGAAACCCACAGACAGCAAATCTAATTAACTGATTGTTCTGAAACCTATGCATAATCTATGCTCCACACCAACAGTTCGGAAGATGCCTAACAACTAGCACCCCATCATCACCACTCGGAAGCTTTTAAAATTTTAACGCTGAGACAGTTCATTGATCCCTGGTCGGAGTGAAACTCTGATCCTGAAAATTGGTCTGGGGGTTGCTGTTCGGATCTTGGTTTGGTGGCAGAGGTCCTCCCATATTTCGGGGAGGAGGCATACCACCTGCTGCATTGGGGGGTATATTACCTCCCTGGTAGCCCTGGTTGGGTGGCCCGCTCTGAAAGCCCTGGTTAGGTGGCCCGCCCTGAAAGCCCTGGTTAGGTGGCCCGCCCTGGAAGCCCTGGTTAGGTGGCCCGCCCTGGAAGCCCTGGTTTAGCTGGCCGCCCTGGAAGCCCTGGTTCGGCGGCCCGCCCTGGAAGCCCTGGTACGGAGGCCCACCCTGGAAGCCCTTGTTCGGCGGCCCGCCCTGGAAGCCCTGGTTAGGTGGACCGCCATGGAAGCCCTGGTTAGGTGGACCGCCATGGAAGCCCTGGTTAGGTGGACCGCCATGGAAGCCCTGGTTCGATGACCCGCCCTGGAAGCCCTGGTTAGGTGGCCCTCCCTGATAGCCCTGGCTAGGTGGCCCTCCCTGGTATCCCTGGTTAGGTGGTCCTCCCTGATTTGGAGGGCCACCCTGAAAACTTGGACTGGGGGACACCCCATGGAAGCTTGGGTTGGGGGGCATACCACCACCCATGGTTGGTGGTGAAGCCATCCCACCCTGATTTGTTGGAGCAGCATTCTGGAAATTGCTTGTGTTTTGCATGTTCTCCCTTCTCCTCTCAAAGTTTCTTGATCTGTCAAAGTTACGGGGCCTATCATTGCGCCTGTTTCTCTCGTTAGCACGGGCATTGTTCCTTATCCACTCCTCATGGTACTTCGGATCATAAGGAACTGCTTGCCCGTTAATGAAGGGCTCCCCTGGCAAAAAAGGAAACGATGATGATATTGCAACAGGATAATCGCTTTACAAAAATCAGAACATAAACAGAAAAGGGATAAGAGAGTGATGGGACATTTTTCAGGGTCCTGTATGAATCCAAAATACCAATCAAATATCAACAATTAGGAGTCATAGGACAACCATTCAGACAAGAAATTTCTCACCTCCATAATCCTTGTTCTTCACATCAAGGTATGAATCAGGAAGAACCCAGCGAACACCCTCCAATTCTGACAGCAACAACAAGAACCATTAACTCAAGATCCTCAAAGAACTGTGGCATAAGGTATTGAATTAGAAGCCTCACCCTTCAGTTTGTATGAAACTTCTTCAGACACTAATGCTCCAAATGCATAATAGCATCTAGTAGAGACAGAATAGATCTTCATCCTAGCTTCTTCTTCACTGCAAGAGGAATAAGACACATCAATTTCATTTGGGTATCTAATGTCGTATCCCTCCAGCAAAGGAGAATATGAGCAGTAAATCTGTGGCAGTTGATAGCGAGTTATAATAACCCCAATATCATTTGTTTAGTTACCCTTCAAAAATCAACAGTGTGAGACAAACTACTGCAAATATATGGCATGAGACAAACCTACCATCCTAAGATTTAAGATCACAAATCAAGTAAAGTTACTATACACAGCTAGGCGGATCATCACACATGTCAAACGGTAGCCACCACACCTGTGGCCAGTCATTCAGGAGCCAAAGTTTCAACTTTTTATAGACTTATCACTCCAAGTGCAAACGCAAATGAAAATAAAAGGCATAATATATGACATAATCAAGGGTTTCATTGTCCCTGAACTATCTTTAGGCAGTCGTGAACTTCTCACTGATTGAAGGACACGGAATGATACAAGGCCAGAATATTTATTGAAACTAACAATAGGCAATGACAGAGTGAAACCAATGACGGATAGAAATAGACAAATCACCTCCCAACAACTTTAGCCAGGGTTTTGATATATTTTTCGATGATCTCATCCCTGGTTGGGTCCCCCTCGGGCTTCTCCATAACGACAAGCCAGTGCTCAAAATCGCAGCCATCGAGCAGAATGGTCTCCTTCGGAGGACGATTCGACCAGTTAGGGTTGGGATCATTGAGTGACGAAGACGTTGTCCGCGTTGACAAGCTTCTAGCCGCGGGTGGAGCAGTCAACCCGGAACCAAACCCGACATACGAAGCTGATAGGGGCCGCAGACGGTTGAGGAAAAGTGACGGAGGAGGCTGAGAGCGGGGTGCCGCCAAGGGTGAAGAGAAGGAGCGAGAAATGATAAAGCCAAGAAGCTGCTGGGGCCTGGAGAGAAGAGATCGGGTGAGACGCTGCGTACCCATAGCTAGGGTTTTTGCAGAGCTCAAAACCTCAATGAGAAATGAAGAGGTAAGACAGGAATGGAATAAAAGAGATTTCAGGGCTAGCGAAGCTTTTATCCTGTGGAGTCGAGTCTATGCTAATCTCATCCAATCAATTTTTTTCTATAATATTTACAAAATTCAAGAATAAAGTAATTGATATTTTTATTATTTTATTAATATTAATATTAATATTATTACTTTTTTATCTTTAAAGTGATATATTATCAAAATTCAAGAATAAATTTACCTTTTAAACAAATGCACGAACCATCTTGTCAAGATCAATCTTAACCAGTGCAAATTCTACGCCTTGTCGGGCAGCTAAACTGCAGACAATGTCTCCGGCGAGCAACTGCCGAGCATCCATGGAGTTTCATGGCCTACGGAGGAGGAACGGGTAATGGTGAGAGTCTATAGTACCTCACTTGAAGAAGCTTAAAGATGAAAATAAGAGCAATAAGAACAAGCCATGCGAGGATGACTCGATGGAGGGTTGGGGAATGGACTGCAAGTAGGCCAAATGCGCATTAAAGTCAGTCAGATGGTCGATTTAGAGTGAGGAGAAGAGGATCGCAACGAGTGGATGGAGCTCACCTACGAGTGGCTTAACATGGAGGGCATACGATCCATGAATTATGAAGATCATTGACCTAGTGGACCATGAAGATCGAGAACTGAAAATGGATGAACAATTTTACATCAATGGAATGAAGATGGGTTAATCATTGATGTAGTTGATCGACGGTGGAGGAAGGTGACGTTAACCGTCAGATCTCTCTCTCTCTCCACTCCCTCGCTCCAAGAAGAAGACCAGAGAAAGTGTAATACAACTCTCCTTTCCATCACCATCATTTTCTCTCTCTAGTATTCACAGCCTCTTCCTTCCTTCCACTCCTCTCTCTCTCTCTCTTCTGGTACCCTTGCATTCAATTCCTTGCTTACTCCTTTATATCACGAGATCCCTATCTCAATCACTCTCTTTCCTCTCTCTCTCTCTCTCTTGCATTTCGTGTCTTTCTCCTCTTCTTCAAAGCTCTCCTTTCCGATACACGCTTTGGTGGCTGGCATTGTTGAAGGAAGCGCTGAAGTTAGGAGGAGCTGAGGGGGAGAGAGGAGCAGCGGAGGAAGCTAACGTCAATTTGACGTCCAGTTGGGGAAAACCGAAAATGTCGCATTCCGATAAGTCTGAGCTCGGCGTCGATGCGGCTCTGTCGGATCGATTCCGTGAGTCCATGAACTGGGAAGTGAACAAGCCCGATTTCCGTGAGCTCGACATCGGTTCTCCGGTTTCCCCACTGCGAATCCGCCAGAGCGGGCTCAGCACCGCCACTAGCAGCAGTAACTCCAGCTCGTCTGGGTCGCTCTCCGGGCGGGCCGGCACGGATCCGATTCCCGGACGCCTCCCTTCCGGCCAGATTAGCGGCTACTGCTCCAGGGAGATCATCCCTACCGCTGGATCCGGCAGGGCCTTAGGGTACATCGGGGTGGGTCCTACAAGATCCGAATCAGTGAGCACCCACCGGACGGGCTACTCAGGGCAGAGCTCGGTCGATTCGCCTCCGGCGAATACCCTTCCCACCGGCAATATCTGTCCGCCCGGTCGGATCCTCAAGACTGTTACGGCGACAAGCCGGGCCTCCAGGACGGACGTTCTCGGCTCAGGAACGGGGAACTATGGACATGGGAGCATTATGCGAGGTGGGAGAAGCCCTGCAAAAGTTGATTCAGTTCAAGCCTATTCTAGAGGTAATTCTGGCTATGGAGGAGACGCAGTTAGGGCAGCATCCGATCCGGAAGAGCTGAAGAAGGCAGGCAACGAGTGTTATAGGAAGGGCCAATTTTTAGAAGCTTTGGAACTCTATGGTAAGGCCATATCAATTTCCCCTGGCAATGCAGCCTGCCGGAGCAACCGTGCAGCTGCTCTTATGAGTCTTGGGCGAATGACAGAGGCTGTCAGAGAGTGCATAGCGGCGGTCAACTTGGATCCCAAGTACTGGAGGGCACACCAGAGATTGGTATCTCTGTATATTAGGTGAGAAAGGAAGGAATCGCCTGGTTTTTTTTTCTTTCGCAGCTCTTTAAATTTTAGGTGTAAGATCTGCAAATTGTTCTCTTCAGTTCAGCTTAGAGTTCATGTTCAATCAGTCAGCTTCAAGTTGCAGATTTTGCTTTGTTCCATGCTAGTTTATGAATTCCCAGTGCTTTTCTAAATGATCATTTTTTTCTCCATAATGATGCTTCCTCTGGTCTTATTGCTAAAGCACTAAGGAAATGCTATTGGTATTTGACTTTCTTAAGGACTGAAAATCTGAGACTTATTGGCATATAGAACTTGTCCAATCTCTAATCCTAGTATGCATTTATGTGAAATCAAGGAAATGAATGTGTGTTTGTACATTTTTCTCTTCAATGAAAATTTCCAATAGTTTATTTTGAAGTGGTGCATTTACAGATTAGGGCAGGTTGAGAATGCGAGGGAGCATCTGGATGTCCTGGGACAAAAGGCTGATCGGATTGAACTTGCTAAGTTAAAGACTGTGGAGAAACATGTCTGCAGATGTGCTGATGCTCGGAAATTTAGTGACTGGAAAAATGCTCTAAGAGAAGCTGATGCTGCCATTGCAGCCGGAGCAGACTTTTCTCCTCAGGTAACTTTAGTGCCATTTGGATAAAATTCTTCGTGTTTACTATGTGGGAAATTTTCTTTTACAGTGCTTGAAGCGGTTTGTCAGTCGAATTGCAGATCTTTATGTGTAGAGTGGAGGCCCTTTTGAAGCTTCACCAACTTGAAAAGGCTGAACTAAGCATTAAGAATGTCCCGAAGTTAGGGCCATATGCTGATTCATGTGCAAAGTCACAGTTCTTTGGGATGCTTTCTGAAGCTTACCTGATATTCGTCCGTGCTCAGATGGAGATGGCTCTGGGAAGGTGAGAGTAGAAAAATACTGGAATGTGACTTGGAATCTTTTCAACTCTAGAGAGACTGAGTATTGATGGTGGATGACTTGCAGGTTTGACGACGCAGTTTCTGTGGCTGAAAAGGCTAGACAAATTGATTCTCGAAATTCCGAGGTTTCGGGACTGTTAAGAAATGTCACACTGATAGCTAGAGCCCGATCCCGTGGGAATGATCTCTTCAAATCTGAAAGGTTCACTGAAGCTTGTTCAGCTTATGGAGAAGGCCTAAAGCTCGATCCTTCCAACTCTGTTCTCTATTGCAACAGAGCAGCTTGTTGGTTTAAGCTCGGCCTCTGGGAACAATCCATCGAAGATTGCAACTGTGCCCTGCAAATTCAACCCAATTATATGAAAGCCCTTCTTAGACGGGCTGCCTTGAACAGCAAGGTAATGCTACGCTGTGTGCTGCTTATTTTGAACAGTAGTTCTTTTCTAAGTTTACCTCATAATTTTTTGTTTTTTTTTCTCATTTCAGTTGGAAAGGTGGGCAGATGCTGTGAGAGACTATGAAGTTCTTAGAAAGGAGCTTCCTCATGACAATGAAGTTGCTGAATCTCTTTTCCATGCTCAAGTTGCATTAAAGAAATCACTCGGGGGAGATGTCATCAACATGCAGTTTGGTGGTGATGTTGAAGAAGTGCTAAATCTCGAGCAGTTCAAGGCAGCAATCTCTCTACCAGGTCGGGAGCCCTCGCACTTGAGAGGATCACTTAACACGGCCAATTTTATTGAATATATGATGTAAAATTTTGAACTACAGGGGTTTCTGTGGTGCACTTCAAGGCCGTCTCCAATCAGCAATGCAAACAAATGTCATCTTTTCTGGATGCTCTCTGCCGTCGAAACCCATCAGTAAACTTTCTTAAGGTTGGTTCACCTCAATCCCATTTCTCTTTCGTATGGCCCACTCTCATCATCTTGCTGGTGTTTCATTTTTGAAGGTTGATATCGAAGAATGCCCAGCAGTTGCAAGTGCGGAGAATGTGAGTATTGTACCCACATTCAAGATATACAAAAATGGTAACCAAGTCAAAGAGATTGTCTGCCCAAGTAGGGAAGTGCTAGAACATTCAGTGAGGCATTATAGTTTGTAGATCTCATTAGAGCCATTTTGCCATCTTTCTTCTGTTACCCCTGAAATAAACTCCCTTTCAGTCTCAGCCAGTTCCTTTTGCTGTCGCTCCATACAAATTTTTCATTCTCCCCGATCAGTTCAGTTAGACCTTAGCAGATGCCATAATCTATGTAATCTATCTTCTTTAGCCTCTTGCCTTTTTCTTCCATGTTTTCTTAAACCCTTGCCCTTCTGAACTCAAATAATAGCCTCTGTAATCCCATTCTGTATGGTGAAACATGATAAGACATGTAGGATGGACAATGCATCTCAGCAACACTTTAGTGTGTGTTGATATGGTGTACACAAGATAGGAAACCAATTGGAAAGCATTGACGGAGTGCATGAAGTGGAGGAAGAAGACAGATATGGCACCTCTTTCCCTTTCTTTTCCTTTGGGGGTTTTTCTCAATTGCTCATTTCTTGTCCAGTCAATTTTTATGCCATTTAGAAATAAAATCTGTCCAAGTTAGTTGTTTCTTTCATTGCCATCTCTCTTCCATTTAGTGGTGTTGCTGCTTATCTCTATCTACTTCACATGCTCCATTGCAGAGCCAGTGTGGTCACTTTAGATAGGGGTGTGGTGTGAGGTGGGAGGGAGGGAGGAAAACAGGGACAGATTGGGCATGTCCTTGTTGGACAACATAAAAAAGGTACCTTGTCTTAAAAACCAAGGTTGGTTGGTCGATGCAATTCATTGCTCCACCTCTGCTTCCTCTTTCCTGTGATGCAAGAGAGAATCAGAGGATGAAGAAGATGATGAAAGAAACCAAAGTACACACGGAAATGAATAACACTCACGAGCTTTCAATGTCGGGTCCATTCCACTGCGTTTCTAACATATCGCCAACCTGCAATGACTGCATTAGATTCGGAGACTCTATAAGGCTCTAAGCTTACCACGATGGATTGGTTGCGGAAGGGGCGGCAGAAATTAATGGTAAAGGATCTGATGTTATATTAAATACAACACAGGAATAACCAAATACTAAGTCTTAGAAGTGTATAATGTGACAGCATTGTATGTCTCTGCTGATATAGATTGTTTAGTCTTGATGGACTGAAAAAAAACAGATGAACAAGCGCCATATCTCGTGATAGAGATGGAGGATAGGTATGTTAGTAGGGGATGGCTCATCATTTCTGGACACGTTTGTGGATCTTGTACAAGCCAAAAACATTCTTCTGCTGCCAGAGGTACGGGATGAAAAATGACCGGTACTTGGCCGGCGAGAGCTCCCTGTCTAAATAGGGCAGTGCTGCAATAGTCTGAAACCCAAGTAATGCATGTTATCACTGAAGGAAGGAGAAGGCAGGATGACCGGAAGGGTATATGGCATGCCGCTCTTACCTCCCAGGTTGATAAATCGCTGCCCCTAGTCTCAAAGGGTCGGTTCAGCTGGAGCTCCACCAGGAAAGTGCATGTGTCGAGATCATATAGCTGCAAAAATGCCAGAGCAATCAGTCTATGGAGTACTGATAAACCACATGTAGGCTGGAGTTTCTTTCCTTGCCTGCGGCCTAAATGATCAACATACATCTAGACGATGTTAATAGATAATTGAAGAAGGATTAATATGGATTCTAAAACTAGAGTTGATTGGCTAACCTTATCAAAAAAGATTTCTTTAAACCAGCAAATGACAAGAATGTCTCAATAGAAGAGGGGAGGAAACAAGTTTTGAAGGAAGGAATCAATTACATATTGTTCATCCGATGCCCGGTTTTTGTCATTGAAATATGGTGGAGCCGCCGAAGTTCCTCCAAGTGTTGAATTGAACGGGAATGGAAGCAAACCTCTGAACCCATCATCTATCCATCTCACTTCACTCACAAAATGAGGCACAAAAAATGAAGATGGGTACCGGTGCCACTCGCTTCCAATGCACAGTACAGATCCTGCGAGTCGGGTTAATTTTATACTTCCCTTCTAAATATGCTATTCAAGTTAAAAATCACAGGTCCTTACCAGTTCCCACATCATCATGGTGCTCCAGAATCTTGTAAGCCTCTATTGGAGCACCATATCCATTAATCAATGAGAACGTCCGAGCATGAGAGGCACAAAGTATCAACCCAAGAACTACGGGCCTTAAAATTTTGGCCATCTGAACATCAGAACAATTTCAGCTGATATGTGCATAATCTTTTTACAAGAAAATTCACAGAAGAATTTAGATGGAAGTGTACCATAACAAGCAGAGAACCATCGTTAGGATTATATTTGTCACGGAAAAAGTCAGGGAAGCTCTCAATCACAGCAGAGGCGGCAACACATATTAGTGGATATATCGGATAAAGGAACCTGCAAGATTACGTAGCCAGGCATTAACCAACCACCTGCATTTGTATATAACCAACAGATGATACTTATAATTCAGCTCTCAACCTTTCTTCTTTATGTGGCTGCAGAGACATGAAGCACAGCCAAATGTACAAAGGCAAGACCACAATCAGCAGGTCAGGGGCATACTTTCTTTTTGCAATAGGCAAAATAACCATGAAAAGCAGCGCAAGGATAAAGCAGAAGTTGAAGTTGTTGAATCCATTCCTCACATAGAACAATGGCCCCTCAACTCCATACAGATGGCTCTCACCACCTCCGGAGACATTGTAAACCAACAGGTTGAGAATAGATGATGTCCATCTTCCATAGTAGTAATGGTCAATGAGCAGTGACATCGCCTGAAAATCAGCAAAAACATTCAGGTTAAAATTTCAATACCATGAAGATTTCATTAAACTAATATTCTAGTTCACTTACAAGAGCTATAATGGAGGTTATTGCCCCAGAAAGAAATGCATTTTTTAATCTTCTTATCAGAGCAGATATAGTGACAGGCAGGAAAGCCAAAATTGAAAATGGCCACCCCAAAATTACTCCCAAAGCTGCAACTGCCACTGCCATGGCATGTTTCTCCAGGAGGAATAAACCCGATGAGAGAGATATTGCATACATGGAGAATGAACTGGGCAGAAAACCTGAAAAACACATCAAGATACCGCACCATACCATAAATTATACAGTAGAAGAACAGCATAACTTCATGTAAAATCCATGTTAACTGCATAAAATTTAATCAAGTCTTATGAGCATATTATGATATCAAATTACAACATAGGAACCTGAGTATCATCAACTGACAATGAGAAACAATGGAAGGGGGAATAAGTCTACTGACTGGTACTGGCGAAGAAACAGCCGCTGGTTAAACAAAGCATGGCAAGAGTATAAGAGGCAAGACGTTTCCCGTACTTCTTTGAAAGGGCTATAACTAAGCAAGTGTCTGCAATGACAGAAAGAAATCCAAGAAAGAACCTCACTGCATAGAAGACCCTAACCTGAAAAGAGAAGCAACAAAACATCAAATAAATAGCAAAACAAAGGGACTCATATAGTGAAATGAGCATATAAAAAACGAGTTTCCTTACCTTTTCATCACTGAAAAACAAAGAAGCAGGTCTACCCACCAATTCATGGAAATTAAGATATAAATAGGACCGAAGTGCAAACCGGGAACTGCCACAACCATGCCATGGAAATCCATCGTTAGTTTAAGAAAATGATTCAACATGGGTAAACTAAGTAATCAGCGACTGTCCTAGAGAGAAGTAAGTAGTGGAAATTGATTACAACAAATAACTATAAAAAGAAAGCATCTGGAAGTCCTTGAATTCGACCAACATAAGTTACTACCAAGAGGAAATCACAAAATGTGAACAGCTATCCTCACTATGAGCAATGCATAATTGTACAGGTTTTACAGTCCTTGACTTAGAAGTATTAGCGAAGCCATCTTCCATAGAAGATAATGGCAATGGCGGAGAACCCGATTCCCAACAGCATATCAAAGCTACGGTATATACGATGATAAAAGCTGTAGGGCTCCTCCTGTACCTGTACTCCCAGGTCTGGAACCCCGACTTGTAGAGAAGATAGTGGAGCGGCTCCCAGTAGTTGAACACCTCATCACAGTCGTGGATGATGTTCGAAGTGGCGCTCACGTACCTGAGCAGCCCCAAGGCAATCACTGGAGTGAACCATCCCAGGGGTTTGTTTTCACCTCCGTCGGAGTCGGATCTCTTCGGCTTGTCCGTCTTGGAGTACTCAGCCGTCAGAGACGGCGACGACGAAGACGGATCGTCCTGCCGCGGCCGCCTCTGCCTTGTCGAGAGAGCCATTCCTTGGTAGCTTCTGGAAGGTTCTTCGCCGTGGGAATGAACACCGATCCGGAAAATGTTCAGTGCCGTAAAACCTTCAAGTAGAGGAGAGGAGGAAGGTGGGGTTTGCCAGAGAATCGGGTCGGTCAACATAACCCGATACCTTTCTTCACGGCGAAGTCCCGCGGTTCAACAATAAACCGCCACCCTAGCGGTCCCCACACCGGTTCAATGAGTTCAAAATTACCGGTTCAAAGGCCGCAGTCCCAGAGGTTGCAGGGCTGCTCTGCAGTGCTTCTTCCCTGAACCAGGTCCATCCCTTCATGGAGAAACAAGTAGCACTTAGAGCATGGAAAGTAGGAGCTATGAGCCATGACACATGCAGAATCATAACTTCATCGTACAAATACAAAGTGACCCAATGCCTGCAGCCCCCTCCATATAGACCTTCAAGTTCTCTAAATACAGTTACAAACACAATGTGGGACCTTTACTTTCCCCATTACATAAGAAACCCTTCAAAAGCAATGCAACACTTGTTGGGTATGCATAATATGATATTAGAAAAATGCTCCCATGTAGCAATGGCCGGTGTATTATCGCCTAAGAAGCACCTCGCTCCCGGCAGAATGATGATGATCTCCTCCAGCCTCTTCCTTGGTACTTGACATTGCCGACAAGGAGGAATCCAACCACGGGCCTTCGGTGGTCATGACTCGATCGCTTTCCTGTGAGAACGAGCTCGTCGAAATGTGGACCTGGCCGCTGTTTGGTGTCACTTCAAAGGCTCGGAATCGACGGTCGAGGCCCATTGTGTCTCTCTTGACCACGGGCGCATGCACCGCCGCCTTGCCCTCGAGCATCCTCACCACAGAGGACATTGGAGGCCGAAGCATCGGGGAAGGGCTGGCGCACAGGAGTGCGATGCTGAGCATCCTCATCGCTTCCTCCTTGGAGTAACTGGAGCCGAGCCTTGGGTCCACGAGCTCGAGGAGATTTCCTTCCTCTTGCAGGACATATGCCTTCTTGTTGTATATTGGAAAAGGGAAAGTCAAACAAAAAACCATCAACATTTGTTGGGATGTTTTCCATTCTTCTTGGCAGAAAAAAAAAAAAGCAAATGGCCGACTGGTTTTGAAGATAAAACTTGTGCAAAAGATGTACCCAATCGATGAGGTACACGAATTCCTCCGGGCGGTAGTTTGTGTTGCTCTTCCCACTGACAATCTCCAAGGCTACGACTCCAAAGCTGTATACATCTGCCTTGTCGGTCAAGTAACCCCGCATTGCATATTCGGGAGCCATGTAGCCTCTACAAATGAAGAAAATGAAAAAAAAAATGAGATGGGTGTCCAATGGAAAATGGGTGTGAAATGCGTGTTACTGCAGGCCGCTTACAGTGTCCCAGCTATCCTGGTGCTGATATGCGTGTTCTCCTCTTCATCAAGCTTAGCTAAACCAAAATCAGAAATCTTTGCGTTCAAGTCCCTGTCAAGCAGCACATTTGTTGCTTTAATGTCTCGGTGAACAATCTTCAGCCTAGACTCCTCGTGAAGATACGCCAGTCCCCTTGCAATTCCAATGCATATTTTCTTCCTTGTCGCCCAATCCAAGTTAAGCCTCTGCTCCTCACGCCCTGGAGGACAAATTCATGAAACACAATGCAAAGTAATATCCAAGGAGTTTCTTTATCTCAGTAGCAGTCACTTACCATATAGTGCACGGGCAAGACAGTTATTTTCCAAGTACTCGTAAACGAGCAACAATTGCTTTCCTTCCACACAGCAGCCATATAGGTTCACAAGATTCGGGTGCTGCAGGGCAGAAATCATCCCTATCTCATTTAGAAACTCTCGGTTCCCTTGCTTCGATCTGGAAGAGAGCTGCTTCACGGCTATCACAGTCCCATCAGATAGCTTACCCTGGTATTTAGAGCAATTTGTCATGTTCTTTCAGTGGTTCCCTATAGCCAGATACCTTTTTTTTTTCTGAACAATTCCGGACATACTTTGAAAGTATTTTACCTTGTAGACCGACCCAAAACCTCCTTCTCCAATCTTGTTCTCATCATCAAAGTTTCCTGTTGCAGCCTTTATTTGTCTTAGAGTAAACCGACCTGTTTGTAGATCTGCAATACGTAATTCTGGAAAGAAAGGTCAATTCAGATTTTGTTAGGATGTGTGAATCCAATACACAAATGCAAACAAGTCAATGAATACATGGTCTCCATGGGACCTATCATCTAACCTGGATCTTCAAGTTCTCTTCTACACAAGACACCTACCAACCACAACACTATCAACAATATCAGCACGATGAGAGCAACTGAGGATATCACAATCCCTACTATTGCACCGGTTGATAGTCCACCTCCAACCTTGAAGTCTGCAAACAGAAAACGTGTAAGATAGAGTGATTATCAGCTGTGTACTGGAGAGAAGGAATCACAGAAATCCACCATCCATAACTTACTAGGAGTCACTGTGATAGCAGATATAAGTGGTCCATGGAAACCTCTGTTGGGAATAGCCGTTGTTCCTTTTCCTGACCAGTACAAATGGATCTCTAGAGTGGTGCCATGGACTAACACATTATTGAAGTCCTTATATATTCCAATCCCAACACCTCCGGCTGCTTCCATGATGTTAAAATTCGTCAGAACTTCTTGGCCCTGTAATAAAGTGATGAAGAACAATATGCTAACTGAAGTAAAAGGTGAAAGCTTATAGATGGTGCATCATCCTTCCAAGATGACATGAGAACAACTCTGAAATTTCAGCTACCTGAATAGATACATCGAAATATCTCCTCCCGTTGCTGCTAAAAGTCTCATCATTAGAATATTGTATCTCAGCAAAATGAAGACGAACTTTATAACTCCCAGGTATCATGCAGAGTCCATAGTATTTGAGCGAGATGGGAGAGAGCCTGGCAGTTTGGTATAAGACTGAATCTGTTACATTCAGAGAAAATGGGTTATTTGTTGTGTAGAGTCCGTTATCCTTATCCAGGTAGTATCCAGTGCTGCTATAGGCCCACTTTTCCTCATCTGCAAGAAAGTTAGATGGCCCTCCTTGGCTTGTATCTTCTAAGTATTCATTGCCCCCAACCTCCTTCTTATGCCCTCCACAATTGATAAACAAAGAGGTATCTGCAGGTTTGTCATGGGAGTAAATCAGTACTCAAACTGCATAAATTGGAAACAAACACAATGTTCATCTATGGACTCACATTGAGGTTTACTGGAGCATGGAAGGTCTTTCTTCAGGCACCAAGCAGTTCTAATGACAAAAATCATGGTATAAGAAATGACGAGATGCATCTTATAGATAAAGTAAGATGATTAGGGTAAAATAACTCGAAAACTTACGAGTCATCAACCGAAGATGAGAAACTGGAAACCAAGTTCCTGGAAAAGGGGTGAGAGACAAATTCAGAAGACAACAGACGATCCGGAACACTTCATTGTTCTTGTTGCACAGGTGACTGAAGAACTTACACATTTGATCGCTGGCAAGTTGATGGAGAAGAACTCGTGAAATTATTGTAGGACAAATCCCTGAACCAAATTAGACACATAAGCGTAGGGAATCCATCTAACAACTACTGATAAATAAAGGAGATGAATACAGCTCCATGACAGATTTTAATAACTTCAACGGAGACATACAGGTACTTATTGTGGTCTAGTACCCAATTGGGAACTGCTCCACTGAGTGAGTTGTCAGTCAGAAATCTACATTACATCAGAGACATAAGATGCAACCCTACTTTTGAGCAAGAAAAAAAGGAAACTATCCAAGAGAAAAAGAGCAAACGAATGCTTACAAGAAATTAAGAGCACTCAAGTTTTGAAAGGAATCAGGAACTTGACCGGTCAATTTGTTGAAGCTCAGATCTCTGCCCATAGAAAGCATGGGAAGACAATTTAAATTACCTCTTATTATCTTGGGGTGATACTAACTTACTTGTGCGATTGAGAAGGATCAACTAACAGAGTATTCAATTTTTCTGCTAATACTTCACCGATGTAGCCTGGGATAGGACCAGTGAGCGAGCAGTTCCTTAGAACCCTGAGATAAGAAACTCAAAGTTAGGGCCACCCTCCAGCAGAACACCAAATAGTAAAGTGCATAAGGTGAATAAGAATTGGTGACTCTCTTATAAGGGATTCATCAAATCAACTCACAAGTACTGCAGGTTAGTAAGGTTCTCCAAATTGGGGAAATGCGAGCTCGGACCACCTAAATCCGAAATTCTCCTGAGATAATAATTAACGATTTCATCTGATACATAATATCATCAAAATTAGAAATGGATGTAGGTTTTTTCAATGAAAGAGTTCCTCACAGTTGTATCAGGTCTTTTAACAGAGATAGGGAAGAAGGGATGGGGCCTTCAATTCCTGAACCTTGCATGTCACTTGAAAGAAAAAAAAAAAGAGCATCATGCTGTATAGCTTAAGGACAGAAAATAATCAATAAAAAATTCTTCTCGGACTCAATTCGTAAAATAACTGTGCTGACTGAGATGGGATTCTGCAATACTCACATCCTAGTGAGTTTTGTCCAGTTCCCCATGAATTTCGGCATTTTTCCCAATAGTGAACTCCCATCTATCCGACTGCAATAGCATTCTGATGTTAGTCTATTCTATACTGGATACCCTGTGGCCGTACTAATCTAAGAACAGATTCTCCAGCACGTTCTGTAACTTACAAGTCATTCAGATTCTTCAGATTGCCAAAGGATCCAGGTATCTCCCCCGTAAAATCGTTTGCTGACAGAACTCTGCAAAGCAATAAATATTATTTTTTTTGTAAGATACAAAAAGCAATAAATATTACTTTTGCATATGTAGTAAACATACAGCCTCTTCAGCCTGCTCAATTTTCCAAGGTTTGGGTCCAAAGGCCCTCCGAGCATATTATCTTCCAATACTCTGCATATGACAATGGGAAAAACGGAAAAACAAATTATCACCACCAACCCTGTTAAAGCACTACACAATACTATGATTTGAAAAGCTTCAGAACTTACAACTCCTCGAGAGTAGCTATATCACCAATCTCCTTGGGGATCGTCCCGCTGATCCTGTTTCCCAGGAGAGACCTGGAGTGGATAGGCCACTTTATTATTAATCCTAAATTTGTAAAAAAAAAAAAAAAAGATTACCACTGTTCAATTCTCATCTTTCGAAAAATGAAAAGGATAGGGGTGAAAGTGGCAACTTTAATTACAGTTTCACTAGTGGTATCTGGGTGAGGTTGATGGGAATCGTTCCACTGAGGTAGTTGAGAGTAAGATCACTGCAGTTTCAAGAACCAGTTTTCACAAGATCAATCAACTGTTGTATCCCTTATAACACAATCTCCCAACATATGATCTTCATGGGTAACTAAGCTAATCAGCCACCAAGCAAAACTTACAGTTCTTCCAAGTAAGCAAGTCTTCCGAATTCTTCAGGGATGATGCCTGTCAGGTTCATGCCCTTGAGCAAACTGCAACACACACATAGGAAAGTTAGATCAAGTAGAAGAAGGAAAATGATTGACTTTCGGGATCACTTATAAATGTTACATGCTGGTGACATGGCAGACAGAATAGCTTTGGTAAGAGCAGTTGCAGGTGACATTGCTTTGAATATAGTAGGCTACGAAGAAGCCGTTAAAACCACCGCTTCCACTGCATGAGGTCCGGCTGAGCTTGGGCCAGTGCGTGTTCTTGAGCTTGGTGGCTATCACGTTCAGAGCATCAACTGCCATAGAGAAAGAAATGCATAGTATAATGATAAGTTTGTCATTATGGAGTCGAGACTGGACCCTTAACAAGAGTAAGTTGTCCAAATCACACATTGAATTTATTGTATAATAAGAGTAAGCTGCCCAGTTTCTAGTGGGCTCGGATTGCACTCTCCTTTCACGGGTGCTCAAAAACCCGACTTGTAATTGGTACGAGATCAAAAAAACATACACGGATCATGGTCAGTTATCCCTTAAGAAGTTAACACATGACGAGTATATCTACATAAGTCTTAGTGTGCAATATCTAACTAATCATAACAATATCAAATTATACCATAGTTTGCCACGTTAAAATAATTCTACACTTTAATCTAATATTACCACCAACCAAATCAAACTTCAAAGCAATATGATGCAGAAGGTATTAATACACCGTGGCCGCCGGGTATGGTGGTTCATGCACACACTAAGCCTTTCTGGCGAGGGGACCGATAAGTGGCATGTGAACTCAATTTAAGATATTAATTAACAATAATTAAGGTCAATTATATCAATATATATAATATTGCAACATGTACATTTTATTTTTACAAAATATTATATGATAAATTATCTTATAAAATATTTTCAGAAAACTATGAAGATATTTTTAAATGCGGGGAATATTTTTTTTTCCTCAAGAAATGAGTTCTGGAATTGAATCTCAACTTCAGGGAAAAATCCATGGAAGAGTTTGGAGTAATTTCCAGGGAGAGGCTGAAGCCAGAGCAAAGGAGTTACTTCGACTTGGAATCAAGTTTTCAGACTCTAGGATATAGGCAAATGATGCACGGCGAGTCTCATCGATTCCTCGGAAATTCAACTTCTCTCCCCCATTACCACGTACTAACTAGGTTTGCTTCCTCCTTGATTCATTCAATTTTTTGCAACAAAAGGTAAGTGCAATTAAGCAGTAGTAGCAGTCATCGAGTTGTCAGCTGGCCATTTGTGTACCTTCGTCAGCTGGCAGAAGTTGCGAATCGCAGCGGCAGGCGACGGACCAGAAAACGAGAAGAACAGAGACAGCGGTCGCTGGAAGTGGAAGACGATACCTCATCGTCTCCGGATTTTTACTTACCAGTTCCCTTCTTTGGTTACGCAGAAACTGAGATCGACAGCGGTGCCGGCCTTGGATCAGCCGGAGAGAGATCGGCTCACACGAGCTGCAGAATAACCGCAATCCGACCGGAGTACGAGCATGGGAGATGATAATGGAGGAACGAAAAGTGGCTGGCCTTTATTACAGATCTCATCTCATGGCCACATCTCTACTGTAGGGTAGAGTAGATTAGAAGACTCTTCTTTTTGAAGTCAAGCAAAGACTGCGCTTCCCCTCTCTTTCACCGCCATTGACATTCCCATCTCATCCTCACTTCATCTTTACAGAATTGCAGAGAGTAAGGCAACAGCGCATCAAAGCAAAATGGCTATGCAAAAGTGCTGAAAAGTAAAAGATTCTCATCTGCTTATTTAAAAAATATTATGGGTTTATTATTTTTATTTCAAAATATCACAAATATATATATATGAAAAACTGGAATATATTGTTAGTAAAAAATAATTATGAATTTATTTTTATCGTAATATTATTAATTTATTACTCATTTTTAAAATAAAAAAAGTTTGATAAACCCATATAACCCCATAATCCATTTTGATTTTGATAAATAGATTTTATTTAAAAAATAATATTATATATTTTGACTTTTACAATTTAATTATATAATTAAAAGGAAAATTATGAACACTATAACATATTATCTTGGAATTCACTCCTTTAAATTATTTTAATTTTAATTAGAGAATATTGTAAGTTAATAAAATATTGTATATATATTTATTTAAAAATGTTCACACCAGTTTTAATAATATATTAAAAAGTATTATAAATTAATAATGAATTACACTGATATTTATTAATGGTAAATAATGAAAAAATTTTAACCGTTCTTAATTATCAAAATAAAAAAATATGATAATATTTATATATTTTTGTATTGGTCGATTTTGACCATAGCTAAGCATTAATTGGAGAGTAGGCAGCCAAACTCTAGGTAGTTGGAGCCTTCATTGAACTTTTCTGTACCAACTGCCATGCTGTCTGTGTGGACCCATCAATCTTTCCTAATTGTACATTAAGTAGGTTTGGACAATAATTATGGTCTATTGATCTTAAAAGTTGCTTTGCTGGTAAATCTAGCCTGTGAGTCTCTGTATTTGCAGAAATCTGCAATCCCAAGGCCTGAAACCATCAATTTGATTGCCTCTACATGGGAATACTAGCAGGAACTTTATGCTTCTGATGATAGTCTTACCAGATTTGGATGGTGGTCTACAGCTGCTGCAGACTGGTTTGTACTCTCAACTCCATTGTCTATGACTTTATTCCTGTTAGCAATTTTCCTGATATGAATAAGATCTTGGATTAGGGTATTTCTTATGACGGTTTGTTGGTGTTATGCCTTGCTCAGTGGGATGCTGATGGACCTGATTGATCCAAGACTGGGCTCTTCAGCTGAACAAAGGAGAATTGAATGGAAAGATGAAAATGAAGGCACCCATTCTTCTATTATGCTGTGGAAAAAGAAAGGACAAGGAGCCAACCTTCTTTTAATGTTGATTGCTTGATTTTCCACATCCAGGGCACAGGGCAATAAATGTCTGCGCTAAATCTTTTCTCGGTCTCTGCTTGCTTGATGTGTTCAGTTTCACATGCAGTTTGTCATTGGGGTCCACAGAGATAACTTAAATAGTAAAAATCTTCTCAGCAACAGTATTCTTCCCCAGTTGATTACCTTTCATTCCTTGATCACTGGCTGGGGTCTGCTGAAGAAATGTACTGAGGCAGCAATTATCACACAATGACATTGTAGATAAATGACAGTGTCCAGTGGCAAAACAACCAGCAAATCCCACTCAGGAAAAATGAATTGAGACTACCAAGGCGGCAGCACACTTCAATTGTTGGTCATTTCTACTGTTTGCTACCGAGGGAAATTCACTCGGAGTTTCATCAGAAGTTCATCCTAAAGTGAAACTAATCGTACCAGAGCAATCCCCACTATAAGCAGCCTTGGCTTAGGAATCTATTTCCACAGGCAAGAACAACAGAGCCCCTGAGTTGAACTACTATTCTTTTTTCCTGCACTTAAAATAGGTCTGCATTTCTTTCCCATGATCTGCATGGAGGTCAATAGTGTAGTTGCATAATGTGCCTTGACCTTCTTACTTCAGCCAACACTTGCAGTCAATGTCTCTGCCGTTTTAATGCACCCCCACTACAATTGACCAGCATAGCATTTTCATGTAAGGAGCCAATGTCAGGGACAAAGACCGCGCCTTCTGATATGTGGTGGTAAGTCTTTGGCCAGTAAAGACCCGAAGCTGTAGGAGGTGAAGTAATAATCTCTGGAACCTGACCCAGGCATTCATCATCAACTTCATCCTCGGAGTTTCTTTTCATAGAGGAGCAGTCGGAGTCCCCAAGCTTCCCACTGTCAGCCTAAATGATCAACCAACAAAAATGGTAAGGTTGCAACACTCAGTGATGCTGAATGAAGAACAAGAATCAACAAAATATGATATGTCAATGTCAGGATTCTTCAATAAGCTAACATATATCATGGTAGGAGAGAATATAGCAGAGAGAATAGAATCTGAGAAAAAAGTCAGCCCAGGATCTACTTGGTTTGCCCAGTGCCTAAGATCATTTTTTCTCAATAGACACATAAGAATAGAAAGACATACAGGGCCGAGGAATTGGGTGTGTGCCCATGAACCATAAAGTCAAATATTTCTGGAACATGAATGGCAAAGTACATATACTTGCCTTAGATGACCCATTGCCCACATATCCATAGGTATGATTATACTCAGTTAAACCCAGAAAGTCCTCTAGATTCCACTGTTGGAAGCCTCCACCAACAGAGCCCCCAGAAAGAGGCACCTTACCCGGCACAAAATTTCCACTGGAATCCCGACTCATGGGCAATGCTCCATTACAGTTCCCAGGTAATGGTAGTATATCTGCTTCTTTCATTGCAGAATATGGTTTTGTTTCAGATATCTTTCCACCAAGTTGTGAATTCACTGAAGAGGATGATGGACAGGACTCGGCAGAATCAAGACCCACTTTGACACCAGTGAGTAGAAACCTCTGGTGAGCTGAGACATAAGTATTGGATGTGTGTATGGCAAGGTCACATTTCCTACAGAGTAGGGCTCGATCCTCTAGACAGAAGAAAAATCCAGCTGCCTCCTGTTAAGAGATAAACAAGCACTGTAACCAATCCACAGAAGGAGCTCCAAGCAGAAAATTTTGGGGAAATCCTAAGAGAATCACAGGTTAGGCCACCAGCAAACGCTTTTGAATATCTGATCATACTCATCTCCTTTAATAATTCTCCCAAAGTCTCTTTCTTCTTCAAGAAACTGCATGCGTTTTCAATAGTAGTATTATTTTTGTCTACAGAACAAGCTAAAAATTATGCCAGAAACACTTTCTGAGCTTCTGCCACACACTCCCAAATAGATCCAATTTGCACTTTCTCAACTTCGAACGGAGGATTATAGAGTTCTGATTTTTCAGGGTCATTTCCTTCATGTTTTAGAGTTATTCAAAAGCCTCGTGAAGATTTTCATCCTCTTGGCCGGAAAAGAACGTAGTGACAGACAAGATAAAGAGCTTAACACGAAAGGAGCGCAAAGATCAAGACGAGAAGTGGATAGATAGAAAACATCCAGTGAGGGTCTGAGCAAGGTATACCTGACAGATATCGCACTTGGGAATCTGAGAAGGGGAGGCGGAGAGGGGGACCCTCTGGTGCTTGCTGGCCAGCTTATTGGCGGCGTGGACCTTCTCATCGCAGGCCCAGCAGAGGGCCGCCTCGTCCGCGCAGCAGAGAACGCTCGCCTCCGCCGCTTCGCAGACGTTGCACTGTATCTTCATCTCCGCAACCACGCACCTGCAGAAGTCAAAACTTCCGCGTCGGAGTCGGAAGCTTTCCGCGACTTAACCTAATCCCTAAGAGGATAACTCACTGTCGGAACTGATCAATCCAAGGATAAAAAGCTCCCGGAAGGCTCCGATCTAGCAGGAAGCACTAGGATGAGGAGGATAATGGACTTATAGGTAGACTAGAGGAGGTTTAAGGCTTCGAGAGAGAGAAGGATGTCGGAAGAGGCTAGAGAGAGAGAGAGAGAAAGAGAGAGGGAGAGGATATTTGTCGAGGTGAGGCGGTGGGTGGAAGCTAGCTGGCTGGAGCGGATTCCTCACAACACCACATCACACGTGACGTCATATATAATATAATAATATATAATTAATATTTAAAGTGCTTAAAATTCAATGTATGGTGTCCGGAAACTAAAAACTGAAAATTAAATAATTAATTAATTAAGTAATTGGTTGTATTGTGTATTCAAAAGGAGACCGCTCTCCCAACTAACAAACTAGCCGACATTCACATCCACAACACCCGCTAATCAGTTAGTAGTTCCCACAGCAGATCAGGAAACTCGTCCGGTAGCATCCATGGTGGTGGTGGGGAAGGCGGCAGCAGCAACGGGGCCTCCTTGAGCAAGCGATCAAACTCACGCATCCACCAGTCTCCCCCCTCCGAAGCATTAACCGCCCACGTCTCGGCTCCCGTGAAGCTGCACGGTGGCGGCCCTCCGTCAGCATTCCTCCACTTCTGGGAATCGGAGTCGACCGTGGAATCCTTTCCGGTCAGCCTCTGGACCACCGACTTGAAGCTCCTGGCGTCTGTCTCCACGTACTGGGTGTCTATAATCACCACCCTCAACGGCCTCTTCCCATCTCCAGCCATGAGAAGCAGCGGCGGCGGGGGCTCGCTTTTTGATCTCTCTGATATCTGGTGGTAGAGATGACTATTACTGCAGATGGGATGCACGTAGGTGGTGTGTCTGCATATATATATATATATAGAGAGAGAGAGAGAGAGAGGCATACTAGCAAACATGCACGTACGTGCAGATTTTGAGGTGGCTAATTAGTTGACCGTTGTTTTGGTCTATTGAACAGTCAGTCCGAATAGGTGGGAATATCATATAGTTCAATGGTAATGGTCAACACATGTGTTTTCCACTCATAGAGCGATGACTGGTCTTCCATTATAATTGACCCGTTGACAGGAGAGGACTCCGTCCTTTACAAACTTAGCTATAATAATAATAATAATAATAATAATAATCTAATGTAATGTAATATTAATAAATTATTATTTCTTTTAAATTGATAAAATTTCAAATATTTTATAATCCCTATAATAAATAATTAATCATAAATAATACATTTGTATGATTCCAACTAAATATTGAGTAGGAGGTTGGAGTTTGGGTAGGATGAATGGATCCATGGTAGAGTGGATTGTGATATAAATATGACAAATCATTCATATTACATTTAAATGGGAATCTGAACAACTAGTATGAGCTAATGGGTATAAATGGATTAGTATTTCAACTATATGCAAATAAGTATCTAAATCACAGTTCCACAAAGAACCAAACCCGATTTAGACCCCAACCGCCCATAATCGAACCCAAACCTCATGTACCAGACGATGGACTTGAACCAGTACACATTAGATCATCTGATTGGGTCTAGTTAAGATGGATTTCACAACCCTAGCATAGTAACATTGCAAAAAGAGGTCTGGTTGTAGTCTTGTAGATACCATCCTTTATAATTTATAATTTTATGTATACCACGTTGTTTTAGTAGGCGTGCAATTTATCCAATAAAATAAAGCAAGCTTACACTATAAGATCAAGACATGAATCATTTAGGCAACAAAGGTTACCCTATGTGACAATATCAAGGAGTAAATAGTTGATTTTAGCCAGGACCAATTCATATTAACATTTTAGTCCTCGATATCTGCAAAATCGGGTAATTTGTTCAGGCTCAATATGCATGGAATAAAATTGCCAACCAAAATAAAGTTTATGGGAATATGAAGAGGATGCCAATCAGAATTAAAAAAAAAAAGGATTCCACTCTTTAGTCCACATTCCTGCATCATGTTTTTGATATTGATCGTGCTTTTTATCATAGTAGTAGCTGCAGAATTTCACAATACGAATATTTACCACCAGTTGAATTCTGAACTGGGACCTCTGTCTTGAGTTACTTGAACTGTCGTTGAACACTAATAAAATCCATAACAGCAGCGTTGGAGGATGCGCCCCTGCCACCCCCCTGAACGAGACCCTTGTTTCTTAACTTTGTGAAGGACATAACTCGCATGCCATCCCAATGCTCGGATTGAATTGGAAGCAGGAGTTCGAGAATCTTCAATGAATTTCCTGCAATTACAGACACAGCATAGATTAAGATGTTCGATTAATAGATATATGACATGAAAACGATTTGCAGCAAATAGGGAATGCTCATAAAAGCTAGTGTCGTCAACCCTGGACTTCTTACATATTTGATTAATTTGGTCTTATGTCCCTGGACCGCATAAAGGTTAAGAACTGAGAGGGCAGTTCTTCCAGAAGTGATTGAATAGTAGACACTTCTCCACCTGCAAGTGGAAGAGAAGTAGCCCAAAAGAAATGAGTGTCATTATTCTATTGAAGAGTATTACAATGCCAAGTTGCTAACTTACCCTGGATATTACGCAGAGGAACAAACTGGACAATGTCCCGCGAAGCAACGCGACCAGTTGAACTTTCAAGTCTATCTCCCTTGTCTCCATCCAAAATCTGTCCCACCACGAAATCCAGTTTGAAAATAATCAGAGTCAAATGTGTAGGTTCAGTCTAGTTTAAACTTATACAACAGGCATACCTCCATTTCCTTGAAATCAGCTCCCCCCACTCCAACTATGAGTATTGACAATGGCAGGTCAGATGCTTTCACAAGGGCATCTTTAGTTTCTTGAAGATCCGTCACAACACCATCCTAACACAACAGTAACAACTTTCAGCTTATTAAGAATTCAACATGTGTTGCTTAAAAGATTATGCTAGAAAATAATACTGTTATGGTGACATCTTGGCAGTCACCACTCACCAGTACATATCTAAGTTCAAGAAAAATGTCATGTGTTATCCAAAGGTTTTATATTTTTCAGGAAAAATAAATTAAAAAAATGATGCAATGGCATGATTTGCTTGGTGAGCATCTGATCATCACTGGAACTGCTTTAAAAAGAATTAAACAGAAAAAAGAGACTTGAGCAGGGTGAAAGAGCATGCAGGATAAAACTTGCCAAAAGAGGAAAAAAAATGGTAGTTCTACTGCATAAAAAAATCATAAAATGTGGACTGCTTCAATGAGAAAAATATATTCTATTGGTAATACACCCAGCATTTTGAAACACCAACTGACAGCCACAGGAACAACAGAATATCTAATGCTGGGAAGCATGAAGTCTTGCAAAGTTAAATAAGCAGGTGAATCACAAATGTTGATCCTCACAGTGATTATCAACAAGACAAAGTATTTGCGCGAACTGTTTGCTAGTGATTGGCTAGCCATTAGTGTAGCGCTGGAGATAACAGGTCCAAAAAGAGTTGGTCCTGCAAGAGAGACATTAAGGAGAGCACTCATATAGGCCATCATGATCCCTTGAATTCCATCAACCTGTACAACATCGGCTTGTATAAAACTCAATGGACACTATTCAGATTTCCTTGGAGAGGAAGCTCGTTCTGAAAAGAAGAAATATATCAGGAAAATGTTTACCTCGCAGTAGTTTTTGCTTCCATTCAGGTTGAAACAGTGAGAGACAGGACCATCAATTGGCCTGGCTCCAAAACCCCATGCAGGAAATCGCTTGTCAGAATCATAGAACTGCAGAACTTCTCCAATTTCCAGGATTGCCTGAATGATAATGGTCCAATTATACAAAAAAAATCTCTCTTAACACTTCAAAGAAGGCATATACAACAGAAATATGCTATTTCTTACCTTCTGGTATGCATTTGGATGTCCAGAGGGATCAATATAATGCAGAGAATCAGAAACACGAGGATTTCCATTTGAAGCTGAAGAGAAAGATGAATTTAATACACGTTTTGTTATGGACAAATTAATAATAAGGGCTAACATGCACAAAATGGTACTGAATTTAATACATGACTTGGTTCATATGAAACATTATACTTGAAAAGATGTGAGGAAAAGTACCTGTAAAATCGACTGCAACCATGAAATTCAGTTCAAATCCCTGAGCCAAGTAATCGAGAAAAGTATATTGGATGGTTTCATTAAACTTATCCACAAACAGTTGACTCTTCAGTACCTGCTTCATAATTTACCAGTTACTAATGAAGATATGGGCAGTCAAGCAAGTAGTGTTCAACTAACTTCATGCATGGCGGACCTTGTTTTGGTAATTATTACTGACAGAAGTTGGGACAGATAGATTTTCTCCTTGCCCGCTAGAATGAAGCCTTTCCAATTCCAATAGTGATTTCTGAACCTTCCTGATAATGTGAAAAAGAATTTAGCCAGGGTATTAGCATAAAAAATTAGGTAGAAGAAGAGCAGATCAATTTATTTTGTTACCCAATCAAATCATGCTTGCCATTGCTATTGAAGTTGAAACATTCAATCACCAGCGGACTTTCCTGTAAGAAAATTTGGAAGAAAGTAGAGAAAGCAACTGCTAAGTGAGAGTGCATATAAATTCTTAGTATGAATTTTTTTCTGAGACTAAATTCTTATTATAATTTGCAATTGGAAAATTTTTTTCCAGTGATCTAAAAGATGCCAAATTTGAAAACAGCTGTCAGCTATCTTGAAAGAGGGATATAGTATACCTTACTTCCAACTTGTTGCATGTTCAAAAACACTGACTTCCAGCTAGGTCTCATATCATTCTTCATCACCTCAGTTTTGCAAACTGGAATGGGAGGTCCACTCTCCACATGTTTAGATATAACAAGGAAGGGATCCTACAGCATAGTATAGAATATGATGAGAAACATACGACAATTGATAGAGAACAGTAATGCAAGTTAGGTGTTATACATACACTCCTTGAGAAAAGATTCTTGTGTTCTAAATCTGAACATCTGAAAATTATCTCTGTTGTAGACTTTGAGCCAACACATTCCTCAGCATGGACAAAAAGTTTTCCACAGCTCCGAGTGTTGAGTGAATCTGCAGCTTCTATACCAGGCACAAGGTCTAAGGTCAATGATCTACTCGATTTTGTTACTATCTGCGGGAAAACAAGTACAGGTAAGACCATGCCAAAAAAGTTTTCAATGACAACAGACTTGCTTTTAGACGGCTTATGCTCATCTTTTCATGGTAAAAAATGGAGTGGCATCTGAGAATGTCACCAGCTGTACTCTTCTTTCAATATCAACACATGATTATTGCAGTACTATTAAAAAATTGATCAAAAGTTCCAAAAGTTTTCCAATGAGAAAACATGCTCTGTTAGAGATCGACCATGGAGTTGATATTCAAGCTTGTTGTGAGAGAATTTGGCCCAAAAACATGCTCTTTTTTTTCATGGACAAAAAAAGAGACCTGCTTGTGTGCATCCTACAATCTCTTGGAGGAAACTGTTTTAAGATACGCCAGCATTATTACATTCACTTATAGCATGACAGCTCCAGAAGCATATGTCAAATATATAAATAGATATGGTGAGTATCAACCTATGCATGAGTCCTCTGTCATTTTCCTTAAAATCAAAACTCTAAATCATAAAGTTTGATTTTGTGCCTCATTCTTCTCAAATTTACCATTTATTTAGCTTAGAAAAACAACAAATTTTTTAATACAAAACAATCAGAATGTGATACCTGAGATAGCACACATGTGGCTTCACCAAGAAACTGTTGCTCATCCAGCTTAAGCATCTACATAAATTAAATCATATCTATTCATGTGACTTTAAGATCAAACAAAACACTATATATGAGATGTCAGTGGGTTCTTTTTCCTTTCATATGAGCATTGATAGAATTCTTTTACCCATCTATCTATTAATATTAATCATGATAATTCCAGAAGCCTGAATTAACTGCTAAGGTCTTATTTTAGCTCATGTAATATTGAACGAAGACATTTTTTTTGCTTAGACATTGAACAAAGACATAAATTCATACATTTTGAACAAAAATTTCTTGGTTAAGAAGGGTATGAATTCATAGTTTTTTTCTTAATATGGAAAGCCTGTTGTGCTGTAGAAATAAGCTAATCATGCTGTTGACATTAGCCACATCAAGTCTAGCTGAAGAAAACTACTGGAAAGTTGAAAGTTTCAATTAAAAAGAAATAAATGCTAGACATTTTTACTCAAAAGCTCAATTGAACAAAATACCGGCGTGAGGAATGGATGTATACTCTTCCAGGTATGAACACAAGACAATGTTACTTCAACACACTGCCCTAAGAAAAAATATTCATTGATCTGAAAGGTATTGAAATATGGCATCCTAGAATATACCTTTACTTCCACATTATGAAATGGAGTGTCCACATCATACACCCGGAACCTTCATAAATTCAACATAGTAAAGTTCACTATTTAATGACATGGGATGCAGAAAAACAATGAAACAGTGATACTTACACTAGTGTTTGCACAGCCTCAAATTGGAAATCCATGGAATGTTTTGTGATCCATGTAGGATTCAATGAATTAATGACCACCTCAGTCCGTCCCACTTCTTCAATTGTCCCATTTCGTCCCTTTGTGTAAATAACTAACAAAGGATCCCTCTGGAGCAAACAGATTGTAATCAAATAATTATATGGCATAAGTCTCATAAATTGCAAAACAAACACATATCTAGAATATTAAGGGACGGTGACTGGTTAATGTGTATAATTTAGACTGTGATAATGTCTTTCTGATACAGCAAAGGCATTTTATGCCTCTCTTTGTCACTAGATGTCTATTTTCTAACAGATAAAATGGGATCCATAGAGCACGATTTATTCTTGGATTCAGATGGTGAAATTAGCTATGGGATCCGTAAAGCACACGTCCTATTCATGGATTTAGATGGTGAAATTAGATGACCAAATCTTAACAAACTGGCATAACGGATTTAACTGCAGGTAAAACAAATTCGTTTTACTGGGTTCTTTTATATCTACAAGACTACAACCTTATTAATAAAACTGCTATAAACCTTTGATCCTATGAGAATTTGATGGAGTCAGAGAATACAGGGGTAATCATGCAAATTGTAGATATTTATACTAAATGTTCTTAGTGCTCTTCAACACTACTTCAATAGGCTGTAATAATTTATAAAACATGAGATGCAATGCAAGCCTCTTGCATCCATACATTCAATGCCAGCAGAGAAATCAACCCCATAAAACCTAAGGTGTGCCATGGGAACAACATTCCACCGATCACCAAAACCCAAAAGTAGATTTTCCAAGATATTAGAGAATCCTACCTTGGAGCAGACATCTTGATCCCGTAATCCTGATGCAGAGAAAGACAGCTGCATATATGATGATGATGATGATGAGAAGAAAATATTACTAGACGCAAAAGATAACTTAAGTGAAGCACTAGCAGAGAAATATGCTACCAAAAAATTAGCGATAGACTACAGTCATCTAAATGTCGGAAGAAACCTGACATACTACCTTATATTTTCCAATTTTGCTGCAAGCATTTAAACTTTTGATAGAAGCTTGATAACCTATGAAGATCTTAGTCAGAATGCTACTAAAATTAAGTTCATCGGCAAGATCAAAGGGGAGTTTGAGCTACTCTCTACAGAAAAGACACGGATCTAACTCGTAAGTCTACAATTGGCAGAAAGCTTCGGCAGCCAAGGCACCTTAGGAGGCAGAGCAACCGCAGTTCATCATGTTCCGTTCTGCTAAAGCATCCGCTAATCTAGGTTGCTCAGAAAGAGCAAGCGCTACAAATGAATGGAAGGCGCCAAGCAAGCAATCCTAGAAATGTCAATGCTTCACGGACGGACAAGGGAGGAGATTTAAAACAAGAGCAAGAAAAACCGCTGGAACCTCGATCTGGGAGAGAAGGCCATGGTAGCCCCGGGCCCCGAGGAGGAGCTGAACGGCGTCGTTGGGTCCGTCGTTAGCGGGGTAGGCTGCAGTGCCTCCGACGGCTGCCCGTCCCGCGCCATCATCGGAGCAGCAATTGCCCATGCTGCAGAGGTGACACGGTAGACGAAAAGCTCGCTTCCTTAACGACTGACAGGTCCAATGAAGTCCTGCAGAAATGGCGGAGACTTCTTTCAGGGCTATTGATTCAGAGAGATGAGGAAGGAAGTGGATTTAACTTGTATGTTTAACTTATATGACCAACAAATAAAAAGGGAAATCCATTTAACTTTTTGACCAAAAAGAAAAAAAAAAACGCGTTTAATCCAATTATTCCCTTTTTTTTTTCGTTTTTCTTTTAATTTATGGATTAATATCTCGTAAAATCATAACATAGAAATACGCGAGTTCACGAACACTAAATAATTTTACAAAATATTGTTATATTGTTGAACTCCCACTCTAAATAAATCTTATATATACTTAATAAAATTAAACTTTTAACTAAAAAATAAAATTAAAAAAAAATAAATATTCTACCGTTGCTAGATTGTGACAACTCCATAATATCAGATAGCTCAAAGGCAGTATAAATCCACTGAAGTTATGCTTCTTTCCTTAAGGATAGCTCTGATCACTCTGGGTATGTATCTCTGAACAGCTGAATCAAATGCCTCATCCAATGCATCAGCACCCATGGAGGCCATCTTATCAACCAACAACAGATTAGCAGGATTGCCAATAGCTTCTTAGGACAATGTCCAACATGAAAATCCTTCCAATGGCAGCAGTAGGCTTCTCTGCAGTTTAGAAATGACTCCAAAGATACCAAACTCCCTAGTCATGGAAATCCATGCACGTAACTGCAGGAAAAAGATAATGTTACTAAAATGTATCTTTCTCCAGGTGACATATTGTAAGAAAAAGATGACACTTTAACTAGAGCAAGGTGACATATGATAAGTTGGTCATATCCATAAAGCTATTTGCACCTCATTAGAAAAAAGGCAACCCCTGAGTTCGAGTTTGAGAGCTTCAAGAAGTTCAGTACATGTATTTGCCTTGGCTGATATCTATATAGTTTAAAAGATCAAATTGATCAAATCATGGCACAGGTGGGTAACAGAACATATAGCACACAAGGGTTTAGAATTGAATTATGTTCATTGTTCAATCAATACCTATATGCTTCTCTGGTAGACTGTTCTCTTTACCTTGAATGCGTCAGACAAATACACTGTTTAATTTTACTGATACAAGAAAGAAATTTGTTAGTCCAACTAAATCGTTGATAGTAAATCAGCAGATGTCAGGCACTTACAGCTGCTTTCTTCTTCATATGAACCAGGAAGTAGTGCTAACTATTGCAGGTTCTATTCTCTTGTGGAGTGTCACCTTCTGAGGTTTTACTTGCAGATGAACGAGCTCTCCAGATGTCATTATCGTGTGTCTCTGAGTGGGCTAACACTCCCACTTCGGTTAATTTTGAGGGCGGACAGGGCCTTCTCTATCTCCATGGTCATCGCACTGTCCACACTCCCAGATGAGAGCTTCTTGTGAGCTTTCTGCAGGTGGAGCTTCAGTGAGCTACTGCTCAATCCAGCATTCTTACCGCAAATGGGGCAGATCTTCATGGTTGACTTTCGCTTGTGCCATTCCAAGGAGACCTTCCCGTGCAGTTTCCTGTCCAGGTCCGAAAGGATCTTCGCGAACCCGTCATTGGGCTGTGCCCGTCGGTGAACTCTTTTGAGGGTATTCCATGCTTCCAGAAGAGTAAAATTCCTGTGTGGTAGCAAAACAGCATAGGTTGCATTCAAGTATATTGTTTATTCATGGAAATATTTACATTTTCCTACTCTGCAGTTCACTTACTTCCTGAGCATCAAGTGTGCAAGAACCAGTGTGGCGCTCCTGCTCCTGCCTTCGAAGCAATGTACTAAAACTTTACCGCCTTTCTGGTCCACAAGATCAATAAAATCACATGCTTCTTCGAAGATACTACTGATATTAGTGTCTTCATCATCGCCTATCTGTAGAACCATAAAACCAGTGTTTGACATCATAAGAACTCTTTTTTTCCTTTATACTCAAGTAATACCTAATTGTTATTAGAATTCTAGAGAAGCATAACAACTGCTCCCCTAGAAATTCATATAGCTGAAGTTCATAAGAGAGTTTCCCACCCTAGCTAAATCATGAGCAGCAATTGTAGCATCCTTCCTTGAGGCCTTTTGGAAAGAACAACTATGAAAGGAACCAGTAACAGGAAGCCCAGGAAGAGACTTGAGATATCTATAGCACATGCATGTTATATGAAGAAAAAGGCACTAATATATGGTCTACTCTCTGTGGAGAGTATTTGCTATCTTAGTATAAGACAAGTTCATCCATTAAGCATAACACACATATTGCATGGAGGCAGTAAACTGAACTCACTGAAAAATTTTTATACTCAAAGAGATCAGGGTATTGTGAATCCGATTGACCAATTTCCTTGGAGCACAAGCACAGTATGTGGGTTATGCCTAATTGCTGAAGAGTGAAAACAGATCTTGCAGCCAGTGCCCCGCCAATAAACATACTGTTTGTAATTGAAGATGGTTTCTCTGTGCTTGCTGCTTCTGATATTAATGCTATACGCTCAAGAATGTGCTCAAGCCTGACCTGTAGTTAAGACCACAAATATAATGAAAATTCACCAAGTATCTGTAAAAAAATTTCAACTGAAGAATTTTGGTCCAATGATAAAATTACCTTCAGCTCATATGCATCAATGACACTATTATTATCGCTGCCCTCAAAAAATCCAGTATTGAAATTGTTCTCCTGGCAAAGTTTTACAGCCTCATTTTTTAGCATCTCATTCCACTGCTCTATGTCCCTACTTGTTTCAGCATCGACCTGAGGATGTCAATTCCAATATCATTCCATGGTGTGCTTTTAGAAAAATGAGTTTAGCAGGGAGATATACTTTACCATATGAAGAAGCCACGGGCATTCAATGTCAACATGTAAGCCATGGTTTCAAATGATTGTAGAGATTGTTGGCTCCTCTCTCAAAAAATACCGGTTCCATATGAAAAAAATCCCCAAAACACCAACTAATTGCATTTATACTAGGACTTGCATCAAAACGACAAAATTACCAGTAAAAGGTTTTAGTCTCTGATTGAAAGGTTGAAAAACTAGCTCATCTCATTACTTCCACGTGCTGCACACAGTATTTAGGACTTTTTTTTCTATTAGGATGATGATAAAGTTATAGTAATCCAGATCAAAGCATAATTCACTATACCAACCTTTGCAAACTTGTGAAAGTCCCGAAGCTTTGTTGTCAGCCGCAAGCTGCGAAGTTGTTCAGCACTCCTCTTACACAACTTTCCATGCCAATTTTCTCGAGAGAGAGGAGAACTAGATTCTGAGATTTCCTTGTTCCCTGTGGATGATTTGGCAGGTGTTCGTTGCCAATCAGAGTCTGTCGAATACTCTTGGCTCTCAATAGGATTGTGTTCCTTGTTCTGTGCTGAGGTGCTAGGACTCATAGTGAGCTGTGAAGGTGACTCAGAAGCTCCTTGTTCTTCCTTTTCAAACTCCCCTGATGATGTTCTATTTATGATGCTCAGAAAGGACCGCAACAGGTAGTCCAACTTTTGGTGGAGAGTGAGTAAAAATATATAGAATCCTTGAAGGTCCCTAAGAGCAGCGCGAAATCCACCACGAAACTCGTGGACAGCAGAAGTAATATCAGATATCTGTGTATTGGTGGCAGATTCATTCTCATCTACTGCAAGAAAACCTAACTTACCTCCTGTAATTTCATGTAGTAAATACATTGAGTACTCAGTGCTGTTTAGCAGCAATTCAACTAGCTTTGGATAATTTGTTTGGTCATTTGCACGCTTCCCTGCAGGGGGGCGACGAGGAACACCGGTGTCGATTGCAACAATATAAAATTCTGAGCTTGTTGTTTCGCTGGATACATCACTACATTGGCTCAAGCTGCTAGATTCTGACGACTCCATAATATCAGATAGGTTAGAGGCTTGCAGTACTAATCCTTGCTTATGAGTGTTCATTCGACTGTCCACTGATGTTGATCTTCTTTCCTTCTGGAGAGCTCTGATCACTCTGGGTCTGTACCTCTCAACAGCTGAATCGAATGCCTCATCCAATGCATTAGCACCGATGGAGACCATCTTATCAGCTAACAACAGATTAGCAGGATTGCCACGCCAATGAAGTTGACGGCAAGGGAGTCTATCTTCATTTCTGAGGACAAGGTCCAACATGAAAATCCTTCCAATAGCTGCAGCAGTCTTCTCTGCAGTTTCTCTTGACTCGAATGCTACGGAGCTCTCCAGTAATGGAGATCCATGTACGTAACTGCAGGAAAAAAATAATATTACTAAAAAGTATCTTTGTTTAGATGACCTATTGTAACAAAAAAAGGACTAACTCGAGCAAGAAAATAGAGATTATCCATTGTTACGCCTCCTAACTGATGCACATGGCACACCCACAACCGTCACCCTCATACAATGAAGCCACATGCATACATCACACTAGATATAATAGCAGCAAATTGTATACATTGTGAAAAGAAAGGAAACACAGCTTATCCATTAAAAATAAGAAGAAATATAATAAGTAGGTCATATCCATAAAGCTATTTGTACCTCATTAGAAAAAGGCAACGACTGAGTTCGAGAGCTTCGAGAAGTTCAGTACATGTCATTTCACCAATTTCATCTCCCTCTGCAAGAGCTGCCTCCCTTGCTTTCTCTGCAGCTTCCTTTATTTGCTGCCATTCTGTGCCAGAATTATGAACTACTCTAGCCTGTATCAGTCACAAAAAAAAAAAAGTGAAGATGCGGATGGCAAGGAAGAAGGGCTTCCACAAAATGCCTAACTAGCTATATATTATTTCATTTTCCTATGAACAGTCGGGCAACCATAACTAACTATTTTTCAGATAAAAAGGGAGCTATTCAATCATATACACAAAACATAGAAGAGAACAAAACAAACAAAACACGGGCCTCCTAATATGCAGTTCAGACAAGATTCTCTAGAACAATGTGAAGGAAATTCTTGTTCAAATCACAGATACCATCTCCATGTTTTTCAAGCAATTGGGGAAGCCAATAAGCAGATTTTGTTCCTTTTGTTTCTCAAAAGAAAACTGAAGCAAGGGTCCTCAGAAAATGTAAACCAAACACACAATGTGGCTAGAAGGTAGGTGAGAGAATTTAACCTGCGGGGTTCGGATACCTAGCCACTTGGCAAACTCATAGCCTAAGCGTTCGGATTGGGTGGCCATCCTGGATGATGTTATTTTTATGACAGCCACTGCTTCCCTATTTACCCCATTAGTTCCAGGGAGTCTGAAGAGGGCAAAGAATACGACTCCTCCAGAATTTACAGTCACCTCCAGAGCCTTGTTCATTTCATCCTCCAAATGTTCGTGCTGGTGCTGTGTTCTGTGTGGTGAAGGGAAGAGAGTATGTTCCATGAGAAAGAGCTTGACTCAATATCCAAGGGAGTAGCTTTCCCCAACCTCTCCCACAGGCTAACTTCAGGACCTTGTCCCACAGGACTGGGTAGAGCACTTTTGGTATCAACATCTGATACTGATATGCTGTAGAATGTAGCATATTATACGTCATGGCCAATATTCATTTTTTTAAATAAGTTCATGTTAACTAGGATAAATAAAAATACCAGGAAAGAGAGGATGATGATGAAAGCATAGTATCATGAAGGTGGCTGTGGGGGAAGCCAGAGGCCCGACAGAGTGTGCTACTGCGCTTGCGGACTAACTCCAGCCACTGACTGAATTTATAGGTTGGCACAGCCGTTATATCCCCCAACATATAGAGTAACTGCAATAGCAGCAGCCATGAAGAAGATGGTGCAGATCAATTTTTTTATGAAAGAACGCTGTGATTAAGAAAGAGGAGAAATGCAGACACGGTGGCAAAGGACAAGGGAGAAGCTTACCCGTGAGGTAACAGTGAGGGGAAAGGGGGTATCAGGCTCCTCAGATCCCTGCGGCTCAACTTCCCTATCCTCTTCTCTATCGTGCAACTGCAACCTCAACCCCATTCCGTTCGATTTTAATTGCATTTAGTATAAGAGCATTTCGAACAACAGCTAGATCACACCGCACCAGATCATGAACAGATCGAATAATATGAATCTCGTGGAGGATGAGAAAGCAGCAGAATTCAGCTATCAATGTCAACATATCAGATCCGAATCGAAATTTCAAGCTAATTACACGAAGAGTAATGCGCGCGCATATACGCATATAAAGTAACCGTATGAATATAGGAGGAAGAAGAAAGAAGGATTTAAGCTAGTTTATGAAAAAGTAAGGCTGCACGTTGCCGTCGGTGGTGGGCATAGCCATAGGATGATAGGAAGGTTACCTGTAATTGTGATTGATCCCTCCTCGGCGGCTCCTTCGTCATTCTTTTTCAGTTTTCTGATCACTCTCCTCTGATCTCTCTTTCCCTCCACTCTGCTCAGTTTTCTGATCTCTCTTTCCCTCCACTCCCCTCGCTTTCCTGGTTAGAGAATGGCGGGAAAGACGGAGTCACGTCCGTTTGTTCGAGAACCGGGTTCTCCTGGGCCGGGCCAAAAAATTGAACAAATAGGGGCGGCAAACCGGGTTCCCGGGCAATACAATCAAATCAATAATTTAGTTAGACATTAGTCCTGCGATTGAGCCCTTAGTTAGGCAATAAACATTTGATTCCAAGGATATTTCAAGTCTCCAGTTGAAGATGTTGTAGACAACTATGATGATGAACTTCACAGAAAAAAATGGGAGTGAGAAAATAATAACCTATGACACATTGCCCAATTCAACAAATCAATTTACCAAGGCAAGATTGAGGAGGGTGGCCGAAGTAGATCCAAGATCCTACATCATGAAGGGATCTCGGAATCCATTGCAGTTTTGTGATTTGCAGCAGAATTGTCCAAGGTGATCTCTCTCCGGGATGCTTCCCAGAGCTGCTGCTCTATTCCCAGCTTCCTCAGCTCCATCAAACAACGTTCAACTGTAAAAAGGAACCTTGTTAACAATCCAGTATACTTTAAATCAGTGAGCTTTTGGACACTGAAGCTTTTCCCAAGTTGAAGCTCGATTTTTAACGCAACTAGATGTTTTTTCATACAAACTCTTGATATGAATGCACACAAGACAATACCATAGACGAGAAAAGCACTTCAGTTTCAGGTAAAATTTTGCACCTTGTGTGCAGCTGTAGGATATTGACTGGTCCCTCTCGAAGAGGAGAGGGGTGCCAGGGACGGATTTACCCAATGCAGAAAATTAACTAAAAGCTACAAATATCCAGATGATGAGCGTGTCAATATTACCATCAACGGCATCATGTGAAGTAGGTGATTGCCCGCTGTGACTAATCCAGTGATGAAGCCTCTCTTCTGCAATATCCTCTTCCACACCATACATCTTCGCTCTTTTCCAGAAATAAGTAAGCCAAGCCTATAAATTTAATAAATAATTAAATTTAAGATAAGAAATATTTCTAAAAAAAAAGAAAAAGATTAGGCATGCAAGCAGTAAAATGAATCATTGATAAAGTGTTATAACACTTTATCAATGAGGAAAAGAGCTACTTTTACCCATCCCTGCAGTGACAAGCACAAAGACATGAGTTATAACAACCAACTTCTCTACAATTAAAACTTCTGTAGACAGTACAAGTAATGGAGTTGGTATGTAACTGCTCAATGAATAGAATAGATGTGGAAGGAAAAGGAGAGAAATAAAACAGACCAACAACTTTTATTTGGTAAACGGGAGCTGTATTTTGATTAGGGATAAAATTATGTGCATGGAACAAAATAAGTCGATATCACTCTCCATCTTTTGATGTGCATAAGAGAGGAATAGGTGACTATTTAAGGAGTTGAAACACAGGACCTCATTTATGGATAGGTGGAAATGGGCTGCAGCTTTATAGTATTGTCAAGTTTATAAATAATCATGAGCGACTTCTGATCAGGGTCTTACCCTTTTATAGTTTAAATCCGTTCTATATACTCATGCATCTTCTTGCAATTAATGAAATTTCATTATTGGATATTTAAAAATAACTATATGAATTGAACTGATTAAAACTTCCCCTTACATTAATACATACATACCAGATAATGAAATATCTTTTTTGAATGATAAAAGAAATACACATATTTACAACAATGCTTACATCTTTGCAGTTCATTTTAGTAACTAATTTCTACTATTCAAATATAAATTATATGTCAATTTAAATTTATAAAAATTCTTATTCCTCTATAACTTTACATTTTGAAAATGAGTGCAGCAAAAGATTAATTTATTAGGATTACAAAAGAATTATGTATAAAGTTCTAACATTTTGTGAAAATATTTAGCTTCAAACAGAATCAAACAATTCTAAAACTTACTCAACAATGAAATCAATAATAAAAGTTATTAGAAAAACCTTAGTCCCGTTATTAATACACATTCCGATTCCATGTTAATATGGAATTGAATACTTTTTCTTCCAGACTAAGATCTGACAAAGCTATAAGAAAGTCATATGATATTGGATTTCCCATAAGCTACTGCCAAACATCACATTAAAGAAAGAGCCTACCTCTTTGAAAAGAACATCCTCAGCCTCCCCAGCACCGAGTTCTGCCAAGAAAAGAGCATGAAAATTTCATCTTGCAAAGTCTAAATTTGGCACAGAATCATTCATTGATAAAAAGAGTAACTTACCAAATGCCTCTGCGAATTTGAGTTCAGATGCTGACTTCAAATCTATCATTCAAGTTCGGTCATATAAGTTGTAAGATATTCCATCTCGAAAATAAATGAAAAGAAAAAAACAGCTAAAGAAGAATGCATGCGCCTTCAGTTATGATCAATAAAAATACAATGAAATATTTCCAAGACAATCAGATGCATCAGAATGAGAGTACTGGAAATTCCAAAAAGAGCATCAGATATCACACCAGATTGAAATACGTTTGGTCTTCTGTGCTGTGCTAGCGCAAGAAGAACAGCATCCTCAACCTTGAGACAGTCAAATAACAAGAACTTGTCTAAGAGACATGCTAAACATTTACCAAATTCTCACAGTATTTTGGCACTGAAAGACATACAAATTGAAATAATGAGGAATCAATCTGCTAGAGAATCAGAAGTCCTATTCCAAAAATATAGGGGGAACCTTTAAGGAAGCTAGTTCCCGTAAACCCATCTCAACAGAAAGCATACTCTCAATATTCCCTTCTCCTGTTAGATCAGTCAAATCTCTGGCAAGCTTGCTCCTATCTGTATTATTGCCACCTGCATATGCAATTGGGTGAAATCCTGTAACAAATGCAGGACATAATTTTTGTAGGAAAACACACCTTTCCATGACTCTTCCCTGGCCCTTTGACCAGCAGAAATGACGATTTCAAATGGAAGGGGTGCTAGAGATGACCAATGCTCATACTTTAATGATGCTATATCAGCACAAATACCTATAATGCAACAGATCCATTCTTAAGGCACCTTTGATGTGATTACCATGATTGAAATAGCATGAATAGTTTAAGTCAAAGTGCTTGATGACCTAGACCTGTCACATGGTTTGATGTGATTACCTCAGACCTCTAATTTTTCCTTAAATCCAATGAAAACAGGGCACATGTTTTATAACTAATAGTTTTCCAATTCATGGAAGGCAAATCATAAAGCCTGCACCTATAGTAATTTTAAAGTACTTCCAATATCATATCTGCCACCACTTATCATTTAACCAGATGTCGAACATCCATATATTGCTATATAAGGTATATTTAAAATACACCAAAATGAATTCATTATTTCTTAGCAAGAATGTTTCCCCAATCCAGTGCAAAAAAAAAGGAATGTTTCCCCATATCCAAAGCAAGTTTTCAACTACAAAGAGAGAGATATTGCTACAAGATCAACCATGTTCTAAAGCTAGACATCAATACTGAGCAAACCAACATCTCATAATGCACCAAACAGATTATTTTTCCTTATTTTTCGTTTATAGCAGGGACATTTTCCAAAATGCAAAGCAAGTGAAAGAAGTTGTAGAAGCATGAAAAATTACCATACTCTACAGCTAAGCCCCAATATCTAGCAAGCCAACATCTCTTCAATACAACTTCCTCCTGAAAAACAGCAACTCAAGGTTTGAATGCAACAGAATCAGTCTTTTCTATTATTGATAAACATACCATCTATCCATTCTAATGTTCATAAAAGATACCATTTCTTCCTGGGTCAAAATCATCCTCTGCATCATTGTTCGTAAGGCTTTTGCTTCTGATTCAGCCTCTTGGATATGTTCAATAGTTGTTGCTGCATTATCTTTTAAATTCTGATTTGGAAAAAAAAATTAAACCAGTCTTTTAGAGCCAAAAACTTGGAGAGAAGTACTGTTATCTAGAATGCTATCCTATACCTCCATTTCGATACGAAGTGCTGCAATTTCCTCATCTTTCCCATCCTTAGTTTGTGTTGCAGCCTTGAGTGCATCCTGTGACAGAATTTTCGTGGATCTAAGATGTGAATAGCACAAATGACATGAAAAAATCAAGGTAGACAGCAAGAGGAAGCACAAAAAAACAAAAAAAAATTTCAAATCTAACATAGGTTAGTGCTTCTTTTACCTCTCTCTTCCGTAGTGCGGCTTCTTTCCTACAAAATTTATGAAACAAATTACATCAAAGGCAATTTTGGTTTACACACTTCTCCACAAGAAGAAAGCCAAAATGGTACATGATCAAACTTACCGACTCAGCAGCTTAGCTTCAAGAGACACGCCTTCTCCTAAAGAAGCAACCTATTAAAATTGAGGCAGTGAGAATAAATTTGAGGCCATTGAACCATAAATAGACCATACCAAGCTGTTGGGAACAATGTGGGTGGATCTATAAGGTTATGAAACAATGCTCATGCTAGTTCATAAAGAGCCCAAGGTCTCCAATTATGAGTCAAAACCAATTTCAATGCTAATTATTACCAGAGAGAGGAGATGCCACCACCTTTACCCACACATATAAAGGTGAAAGACTATCTTTTCCTAGTTTTACCGATGATTCATAATGAATCGTCAAGTATCAAGTAGCTTGTGGTACATAATCGAGCAACCTTTTACCTGACCGTAACTGCAGCCCAAACAGGCACCTAATATATCTCAAACTCAAATAAAATAATCAACTTGATGTGCTCCACCCAAGCCAAAAAAATACTGCATGAGATGATGAACTTGAGCTGGAGCTTTAGTTATCCATCAAATTGAATAGAGAACCTTTTCTTCAACTGACCTGTTTCTCAAGCTCTCTAGCCCTAGCCTCTGCTTCCTGCCGTCTTTCTTCGGCATCTCGAAGCTGCTCGAGGTGATAATGCTCAAGTTAACTTTGTATTTTGAAATATTGGGGGAAGCAAAATTTTTAATTTGAACAAACAAACCTTCTCCAGTATAATGTCATTTTCTTCTTGAAGGATATCAAGCTGCATTATATAAAACACTTCAAAATTATTGATCAATACATGATTTTTTAAAGATGATCATAAATCTCAGGTAGACAATAAAATATGAAATGGACTTTCAAGAAGCAGAAAGTTATGAGAAGAATACCATACTTCATCACGAAGTGCAGATGCTTTATGCTGATTTCCTATGTCCTTTATGTTAATCTTTCCTGCATCTGAATTGAACCTACAATAATCAATGACAAAATATGTTAATTAATACCACAGTAATCAATAAGCATGTTAAGAAATATTTTATCATCGGATAAAGATGGGTAAAGATACAGAAGAGCAATGTATTTTGTTCTATGTTTGTAATATAAATTTTTAAATAAATAAAATAAACTAATATATACATAACCTAGTTACTGGGTATTCTAATAACTTAAGATGGTCATTCTTTCCTAGATAAAGAGAAATCCACATTTAGTAGAAAAAAAGGGAAACTGAAAATTTATGGGCTTGGCCTTTAACATGCAGCTACCAAAAGATGCAATCAAATTTCAAATATCTATGGTGATGACATGCAAACCAAAGAAAAGGACAAATTGGTGAATAAAACTCTTTGAATAATGGAAACACCTTCTAGTATGCACTTTATCTAGAATAAAACTCTTTGAATAAAACAATTATCGAAATTTAATGATCACAACAGCCAGGGCACTAGAAATTATTTATTTACCTCCTGTCCTCTCTATCTCTTGTAGAACTAGGCTCAATATGAGGTATAGAAACTGGTGTCTTTATGGTATTTTTGCTTGGGGACACCACTGGGGTGGAACGCACAGACACGGATGATCTTCCAGCTGACGTGGACCGAACAGGAGCATGATTTACAATATTTCGACCTAACTAATCAATAGTGGCAGAAACAGGATCAACAACTTTTCACACCATAGCAAGGCTCAGTTTATAACTATCTTACTGGAAACAAAACCATCCAGACCAGATAAAGAACGATAAATCATGTAGAAGCAAAGAAGCATCATAGTCAAAAACCACACCGGGTATCCATGCCAGCTAGCAAATGGCAGTCTTATCCCACTTCTAAATGACAGTAAACGGGAGTAGAAAGTCAACCACGATTACCAGGACATGACACCAACAAAATATATATAGATCTATGAGAAGCACCTTTACCCCTCCTGCTAGGCGTTGGTTTCCCGGAGAACTATGAGAAAAGGTTATGACCTATAAGGATACAGTCCGTACTCGGGCATGCCAGGATCCAGATTTCCGATGAAGGGTTATCCGCGGTGTAAGCCACTGGCTTTCATACCATATGACAAAACAAGCGTTGCGAGCCGCCATAAAACTAAGTGTGGTACCATTTTTCTTATAAACTCACAACAAGTACATTCATACACTGGACATGACAAAGTAAAACATCCAAAGAAATTCGTGAAACGCGAGAGAAGACAAAAGGACAGGGAATCCAAGCAAGATTACCACGGGCAAAGGGGATCGGTTGACCCTGCTGACGGGAACACCGGTCAAAGCAGAGGTGGCATTATTCCTATTAAGGCTGGAGGGATAGGAAGGGGGAGCAGGTCGAGGAGGAGCACCGAATCTGAAGTCCATGTCGTCGTCATCTTCGTCCTCGTCAGGGATACGAGAGGCCATGACCAGAGCCAGACGCTGCGCAGCGGCCTTGGCAGTGAAGTTTTGGGTGCGCTTGACGGTGGAGATGCCATGGGGATGGCGGGACTGTGGGTGCGCAGGCGACATCGTCGGTGAGGAAGAGCCGGTACTGCTAGAATCACCACTCCACTGTCGCGTGTACAACGGGCTGCCGGTTCTCTTCCGATCCATCTTCTTTCGAATCAATCCGCTCCAGTGAAAAGCTCTTGATGCCTAGGATCGGAGGATAGGAAGAGACTCGGAACCTTCTTTTACCGGAGACGGAGATTCCTTTTAATCGCGTGGAAAATCGGCGGGAGATTCAGGCGGACACCCCGCCGGATGTCTAGGAGGAGAGAGAGGGGTCAGAGACTCAGAGTCAATATGAAGGGTATTTTGGACAATTAAGTGTTTGATGACCAGGACAAGGATAACGACTGGTGTACGTAATACGCGTATACTTACAATATGTGCTAAACCGGTATTGGGCCTATATTTGGGTAGAAAGGCCCATGATACATGTATGGCCCATGGGCCTATTCTTCTTCATTTTCATTTTCCCCCACCCTCTCACTTCTCAGCGGCGGAGCTCGCGCCCTGCCATTGTTAGGACATACCTGAAACGACTTTACGAGCTTACTGATACTCAGATCCGTCTGTGGAGTTGATGAGTGATGACACCATCATCATCGTCATCTTCTTCTTTTTCTTCGTAGTGAGAGAGTGAGAGAGACGGATAGGGGCAGGGGGAGCTGTGGACGAAGAGGGAGAAGATGAGGGTGCTGCAGCTGGGTCTGTTACTCGCGCTGACCTCCGGGATTGTCGCCCTCCTCATCTACATCACCGGCGTCTCCTACCTCCGTAATATGTTCTCCCTTCCCTCTCCCACAGCCAAGTTTACTGTCCTTCTGCAGATCCTCCTGCATCCAGCATTACTGAATTCCTACTTAATTTATTTGATGCAGAACAGCTCCCTCGGCTTTCAGATGATGATTTTGAGGCGCTGCAATCTCTTCAAAGAAGTTTTCAGAACTGCGTGGTCAGTTTCTCTCATCTTTAGTTAAATCATTGAATGTACATTGGAGGAAAAGGAGGGAAGGAGAACATAAAAAAGAAAAGAGACATAATATGCATCAGGAACTTTTGCTGATTGACACGATCAGTGGTTGCTTTTTGAATCGTGCAGAGTGCAAACGGGTTGGGGCTGCAAGCTGCTGCTGGGAAGGATGTCTGCAAAGTGACTCTCCGTTTTCCCAGTGACACTGTCTCTAAATGGGTATGTTTGATTCCTCTGCTCTGTTGATCAATTTTCCATGACGTTGATGTTCTTATGAAGTTACTTCTGCTACAGAAAGATCCTAAAACTGGGGAACTTGAGGATTTGTCCTTTGATTTCAATCTCTGCGAAGCCCTAGCCACATGGGAACAGGTGATCTTCCTTCTTGCCAACTGGAAAATTATTTTATTTTTATACATGAATCCTTACAATCTTGTTTCCATGAAAAAAGGAGGAAATTGTTTGTATGATTGGTTCATTATTCATATTGAACTGATTGCGCAGGTTAGAAATAGTACCACAATATTGACCAAGGAGTTCATTGATGCTCTACCAAATGGGTGGGAGGACTATGCTTGGCACCGTTTTAATAAAGGGATTATCCTGTGAGTTGTGCACTGTTCTGCTCTACTGCATTATATCATGAATTCACATCCCAAATGAAATTTTTCAAAGAAGATCAAATTGTACTTGAATATTTTTGTGGGGAATGGACTCAATGGAGCTGAAAATATCACTACAACTAACAATCTCATGAGAAACAATTCACATTTGCAGAAACCGATGTGAAAACAAAACTTTATGCTTAGAGAAACTTTCTTTGGTCCTTCCCAAGATACCACCATATTATCCAAGGCAATTTGATCGCTGTGCTGTCATCGGTAACTCTGGAGATCTTCTGAAGACAAAGTTTGGTGATGAAATAGATGGCTACAATGTTGTCATAAGAGAAAATGGTGCACCAATCCAGGTCTGTTGAGTTGTTAGATTACTTTTAAAATCATTGTTGGGATTTTTTCATTCCTTGTAAGAAATTCTGATCTTTTCTGGTGCCAGAACTATACAGATTATGTTGCAAGAAATGTACATTCCGACTCCTTAATAGGGGATCTGCAAAAGCTTTGGATAAAGTTGTGGAACTAGATGGTACGAGTTGCATTAGTCACTTGTTATCGGTCTCCCCGGTATTTATGAAATTGTCTAAATTTGCACAAAATTGCAGAAACAAGGAAAGAAACCCTCCTCATCAAAATAACAATGTATGACATTATGAACAAGATGATACAGGTGAGGATCCACCCCTCTTCCTATGTTTCTTTCCTCTAATTATCAAATTTTAGTCATAACTTATTTTTTTGAGCACACAGAGATTGTTAATTAATGACAGGAATGGCCATACACCCCTACATGGACGAGCTTACTACCAGATGATGGAGTGCTTGGGGGTTTGTTTATCTTTCCTTTTCTCTTGTTTTGTTCAGATGAGTTATAAATTGTTGGTTGGCATTGCATATTTACCATTTAAATTGTTAGTCACTCTATAGATATTTGAGGCTTTTCTAAATAAACATGTTTGAGGTTTTTTCACCTGTTATATTTAATTATTAACAAATCAATAGTCTCCCAATTGCTGATTAAGGCTCTTCATTATCGGATATGAAGCTTTGGACGCATTATACATGTAGTAGCATTGTCTTATGCTCTGTTTTTTTAATCAGAGTTTATGTCCTCTTTTGTCCATATCAAGCTGATCAAAATTCATTCTCCAATGCAAGCTGATCCTAATCGGGTTGTCAAGTCGCTTCCAAGCTATGATAAGATTATAGCAGCCAGAATGGCATCAGAGAAAATATTAAGGTAAGGAGAGTTGGTTTCCATGTGATTCTTATTTAGGTACATTGAATTTGTTTCATTTCATATTGGCTATCATCAAAGATGAATTTGTTTCATTTCATATTAGCTGTCATCAAAGATGAGTTGACTGTGATCCAATAATAATAAATTATAGATAGATTCACCTGTTCCAAAAATAATTTGAAATCAGTCTTCACAGTACCAGTGCACGTGACCACCCATTAGTGTAAGATACTCAGACACAGATGCCTTTGTTGATCCTATTATTGCTTTCATTCATGTGTTAGCACAAATATTATTCTATCATGTGAAGATAAGCCTCCACCTATTTCTCAACTGCAAGTCATCAACTGCACAACTACAAAATGGTGGAGATAACCTACCACTTATTTCTCAACTGCAATATAATAGAGGATGAAATTCTAAGTCACGATCTCATATCAAAATTGTAATTAACTACTATAATTGTAGCCTATAAATATTGATTATAACAACAGTACAAACAGACAATAAAATCATTTTATTCTCTCATCTGTTCTCTATTTTTCTTTTGGTATTTCTATAATGGTATTAGAACTTTACTGTTCAACAACATAGTGCGATCCTATTTCTCTTTTTTACAAGTTAATTCTCTCTCTCTAGCAACATATAACAATGAACAATATTGCTCAATTGTCCGCTAGTCTCCCTACATTGGCAATCAAGCTAGAGGAAGGAAATTACTAACTCTGGAGGAATAACATTATTCCTCTACTTAATGCATACAAGCTATTGGGCTATGCAGACGGTTTAATTCCTGCCCCGCCTCTCATGATCTCGACAAAAATTGATGTAGACGACACTGATCACGAATACACGACTCTTGTCATGAAATCTAATCCAGAATACAAGAATTGAAAAACATATGATGGGTTTACCTTGACTACAATTCTAGTTACACTATCTAACTCTGTTAATTTTCAGATCATCAGAGTCCAATCTATTGCTAAGGCATGGCAACGACTTGAAACAACTTTCACTGCACAAATTCATGCAAGAAAAGATCTAATAAATTAAAAATGGAGAGATATTAGAAAGGACAATAGTTTCATGAACGAGTACCTAACTACAGTCACCACCATTGTAACTGAATTAAGTTAAATTGGTTATTCGAAGTCTGATTCTGAGGTGAAGGACTGAATCTTGTTAGGATTGAGTGAAAATTGGGATCTTCTATGTTTGGCACTTACCCCAATCCTGCCTGTCACACCGATTGATGAGCTATGTAGCCTTTTACTGCACCTCTTTCTAGGATACTTGGAGCAGAACCTTCAAATGTTGCTGCTTGCATAGCCTCTTCATCGTGGCACCGAGACTTTGTAGAATTCGGTCCACCACTTCGCAGGTCGTCTCGTCGTCATCCTACTGCACCCCTTCGCTTCTATGGACGAGTAAGCTCCACGCGGATTTCTTCCTGGTCAAGGCATTGCACGTCGTGGCCCTTCCCATCATATTGGACAAATGGGTTTCAATGCAGTCCAAGGACAAAGACGACCACCCATTCGCCAAGTGCAACAACCCACTCCGAACAATTTTAATTTGAGCTTTGCGACTTAACGCCACCCAGCAACACTTCACGGTCCAAACTCCACTTGCCGATTATGTTGAGATATTGGTCATTCTACTCCAGCATGTCCAACCTTGCCTCCAAACTATCAAGTGCATCAAATCAACGTCGGAATGGGTGATCTGTCTGATGGACATGGAGTCGATTGGTACATTTACTCTGGTGCTACTAATTATATTACAAATTCAATGACTAACTTAACCTTGCAGGAGGGGCTAAACACTCCCGACCAATTACTTCTTGGTGATGGATCAGGTTTACCAATACTCAATTCTAGTAATACTAGTATTTCAACTCACACCCATACATTTCATTTACATCATGTCTTTTTTGTGCCCACTATTTCTCTAAATTTTTTATCTGTGTCTCGCTTCACTAAGGAAAATGCATGCTTAGTTTGAATTTCATTCCGATTCAATAAAAATAATTTTGTCCTACTACTCATAAAAGTCTTTCCCCATTGGACCTTATTCATACAGATATATGGGGTCTTGCATCTATCACATCGTATACTGGTCATCTATACTATATATATTTTCTTGATAATAATAGTAAATATTTCTGGTACTATATCATAAGTACCCGTTTTGATGTTATTCTTGTTTTTGCGCCTTTTGTCTTCAAGTGGAAAATCGATTTGATCGTCGTATCAAAAGTATTCAAATTGATGGGGCCAAAGAGTTCTTATCCTTTGATTTTTAAAATAAGCTTCAACTTCATAGCATTCGTCATCGAATCTCTTGCCCTCATACTTATCAACAAAACAGGTTCGTTGAACATAAGTATCGTCACATCGTTGACATGGGTATTACTCTTCTTACTCAAAGTCATTTACCATTCAAGTTATGGGACTTTGCTTTTGAAACAGCTGTTTTTCTCATAAATCGATTGCCTACACGTTCCCTTAATTATAATAGTCCTTATTTTATTATTTATGGAAAATTGCTCGATTACTCTTCATTGCGTGTCTTTGGTTGTCTTTGTTATCTTTATCCCAGACCCTATTGGATGTTAAAGTTACAAAATCGATCCACAACATGTATTTTCCTCGGTTGCCCACTAGAATATCAAGATTATCGTTATTTTGATCCTATCACTAATCGAATTTTCATTTGTCCTACAGTTCATTTCGATGAGTGCACATTTCCATTTTTTATGCGTCATTCAGTAGCTTCGTCTGAAACATCTCCATCTCCATTGACCCCGGCTAACCTCCCACTACCACTTCCAAATCTATCTCGAGACTCTAGTTCGGATGTTTTGCTTCATTCTGTAGGTCAAGAAGGGCGTCAATTTGGAGCTGACCGACACCTTACCTCCACGTCGGTTCAATATCTCTGACAACCCTTTAGCTTATCAGGCATCATCTCCACAAACACCTCACACCTTTTTACAGGCAAGTCATCATGCTCATTGGTGGGATGCTATGTTCTTGGAGTATTCTGCTCTTATGAAAAATCACATATGGGAATTAGTGCCCTCGCCACCTGGTCGAAAGATCATCAGGTGCAAATAGATATTTAAGATCAAGCAAAATTCTGATGATAGTATTTCCCAATACAAAGCACACCTGGTTGCCAAAGGATATAGTCAAGAAGAGGGTCTCGACTATAATGCTACTTTTAGTCTAGTTATCAAATCGGTCACTATTCGTCTTATTCTTTCTATCTCTATTAACTATGGGTGGCCCTTACGTCAGCGCATTTATTCATGGTCATCTTAATAAAGAGATTTATATGGAACAACCTCCATGACTTATCAGTCAGGCAACTCCAGATCATGTTTGTCTTATACGTCAGTCACTATATGGACTTAAGCAAGCACCATGCATATGGTTTCTTCGCTTGAGCAATTTTCTTCAAGGACTGGGTTTTTAGGCTTTCGTTGTCGATACCTCTTTGTTTCTCTACCAACGACATGAGCATGTCATTTTTTTTGTTGGTTTATGTTGATGGCATCATTATTAATGGATCTTTATCAACCCCAATTGAACGTGTTATTCAGGCACTCAAGGAGGAATTCTTTATCCGTGACCTCGGTCTCCTTCGAAACTTTTTGGGTCTTGAGGTCAATAGACATGATCAAGGTCTTACTTTGACTCAATCAAAATATGTCCATAACTTGCTCCATATGACTAATATGCTCACATGTAAAGCTCTACTAACTCCAGTCGCTTTTGGTCGTCGCTTGTCCTCAACTAGTGGTACTCCGCTAGCGACGCCACAAGTATATCGTTAAGTGGTTGACTCACTACAATACTTAACATTAACACGACCTGAGATTACTTATGTCGTCAATCAGGTTTGTCAGTTTCTACATCGTTCAACCGATACCTATTGGATAGCTGTGAAGCGGATTCTTCATTATTTGTGTGGCACTCCCTCCATAGGGTTAAATATTTGTCGTCATTCTTCCATGCATCTTCATTGTTTTTCCGACGCAGATTGGGCAGGAAATTCGGATGATCGACGCTCCGTAAGTGGTTATGCTATTTTTCTTGGTTCTGATCTTATTTCTTGGAGCTCGAAAAAGCAATGTGCTAATTTAGGTATTCACACTCTTTAGAAACTCGTTCTCTGGTGTGACAATCTATCTACAATCTATCCACAATCTACCTAACATGCAATCCAATTTTTCATGCACAGACTAAACATATTGAGGTTGATTATCATTTTGTCTATGAACGTATCAATCACAACTTATTACAAGTACGTTTCATTGGTACAACAGATCAACTTGCAGAGATTCTCACCAAGGGTTTCAGTTGTAACCAATTTGAGAAATTGCTATACAAGCTCAACGTTCGGCCTACTCCCGTTAGCTTGGAGGGAGTGTTAGAACAAATATTATTCTATCATGTGAAGATAAGCCTCCACCTATTTTTCAACTGCAAGTTATCAACTGCAAATGCTCAACTACACAACTACAAAATGGTGGAGATAACCTACCACTTATTTCTCAACTGCAATATAATAGAGAATGAAATTTGTTAGAAAACTGGATTAGGAAAAGAGAAAACGAATATATTAATAGAGAGGCATTGGGGATGAGAAATTGAAACCTAAATATTTTCTCAAAACCCTAACTCAATTATATACATGTCTATTTATTAACTACCTTAAATAGAATATATGATATAATCTTAATTACCAAAATTATATCGTAATTATCTTAAATATCTTATACTATTTCAACACTCTTCGTCGGCGATAAATATCTATTATTCTCATCTTGTTACAAATATTAATCCACTTTTTAGGTCCTAATCCTTTAGTTAAATAATTTGTTAATTGTTCATCAGTCTTCATATGGTGTAGCTCCACGATCTTGCTCTCAAGTTTCTCTTTGATGAAGAATCGATCAATTTTAATATGTTTGGTTCTATCATGTTGAACTGGATTGTTAGCAATGTTGATCGCTGATTTATTATCACACCTTAACTTAATGGGTTCTTTCTTGAATAAACATAACTCCATCAATAAGTTCTTTATCCATATTATCTCACATATGTCTAAAGTCATAGCTCTGTATTCTGCCTCTGCCGTTGATCTTGCGACCACCTCCTGTTTCTTACTTCTTCAAGATATAAGATTACCTACAACAAACACACAATAACTTGATGTTGATCTTCTATCATCTACACAACTAGCCCAATCAAAGTCACAAAATCCTTCAACTTTAGTATGACCTCGAGACTTGAACCAAAGGCCTTTTCCCGGGCTACTCTTTAGATATCTCAATATTCGCATAACTATCTCCCAATGTTCTGTCCTAGGATCATGCATATATCTACTTACAATACTAACCGCATATGTGATGTCCGGTCGTGTGTGACACAAGTAGATAAGTCGTCCCACAATTCTTTGGTATTGTTCTTTATCCACTAGGTCCCCTGACTAAGCACATAGCTTATGATTTGGTTTAATTGGAGTGGCAGTAGTTCGACAATCCAACATCCTTGTTTCATAAGTAGATCTAATAGATATTTTCTCTAAAAAAATACTATATCTGTCCTAGACCTAACTATCTCAATACCGAGAAAATACTTAAGTGCACTTAAATCTTTCACTTCAAATTCTTTGCTCAATCTTTGCTTTAGACGCAATATCTCATCGCTATTATCTCCAGTTATAATAATATTATCTACATATACTGCAAGGATAGCAACTTGACTATTTGAGTGTCGATAGAACACTGTGTGATCTCCATTGCATTATTGATACCCCATTCTAACTATTGCATGTCGGAATCAGTCAAACCAAGCTCTTGGTGATTGCTTGAGTCCACACAAAGACTTCTTAAGTTTACATACCCTCTTAGTGGTCTTCATTGTATCAAATCCAGGTGGAACCTCCATATATACCTCTTCTTGTAAGTCTTCATACAAAAATGCATTCTTTACATCTAATTGATATAATTTCCATCCAAAGTTGACAACACATGATATAAGTATTCTGACGGTACTCATTTTAGCAACTGGTGCAAATGTCTCATCATAATCTATTCCATACGTATGGTTGTAGCCTTTTGCTACTAATCTTGTTTTATACCTTTCAACCTTTTCTTCAGCATTTTGTTTAACAGTGAATACCCATTTACATCCAACAACCTTTTTTCCTCTTGGAAGTAATGTCAGTTCCCAAGTCTTATTTTTCTCTAATGCACGCATCTCCTCATGCATTGCTGCAAGCCACTTTAGATCATTTTTTGTCTCTTGCCAATTTCTTGGTATGTGCACTAACTGTAATGATACAATAAAGGTCTTGTATGTAGATGAGACAGATTCATATGAGACATAATTAGATATATCATGTTCATAACCATATCTAATTGGAGGTTTTCCTGCATTAGCTCTAGGTTCTTTACGAATAGCAATGGGCAGAGATTCATTACTATTTAGTGATGACAAGGAATCGTCAGGAGATTGATGAGTATTTGGGACATCCAGTGATGATGAGGAATCGTTAGAAGATTGATGGGTATTTGGGACATCCGGTGATGATGAGGAATCGTCAAAAGATTTATGGGTATCCGGGACATATGGGGGCAATAAGTGTGGTATAAGTATCTTTTCTTGTCGCTCTCCATCATCTTCTTTATCTTCCTCCCCCTGAGCACAACTCTTGTTCCTTGTACTATAAACCTTCAATTATGGTTCATTGGTCCCTCCTTTATTACTACTCGATCTCTTAGGACATGGGATTATACCTACAATGACATTATCTTCTTTATTATCACTAATTCTCTCTTCATTTCCATGTTGTGCTTCAGTCAAATCATCTAACACTGTGAATGACGTTGTTGATTCACCATAAAAGGGTTCATTCTCACGAAATGTTACATCTATACTCACAAAAAGTCTTCTCTCGCTTGGACACCGACACTTGTAACCTTTCTTAGTGCTAGAGTAGCCCACATAAATACACTTCAATGCATGTGGATCAGGTTTAGTTATTGTGGGACGATGATCTCTCACAAAACATACGCAACCAAATACACGAGGACAGACTACATGTATGTTGCGTCCCATCAAAAGTTCACAAAGAGATTGAAAGTTTAATATCTGAGAAGACATCCGATTAATTAAATATGTTGTCGTCAATACTGCTTCACTCCATAGATATTTTGGAACATTCATTGTAAATAAAAGAGTGCGAGCTATCTCTAACAAGTGTCGATTCTTCCGTTCTGCCACTCCATTCTGTTCTGATGTATTTGGACATGTGGTCTGATGCAAAATCTCCTTTATAGATAAATACGATGAGAATTCTCTATTAACATATTCAGTACCATTATCTGTACGAAGAGTACTCACTTTGGCATTATATTGTATTTGCACAAAAGCTAAAAAATTTTTAAAGCAAACCAATGTCTCAGATTTATTTTTCATCAAATATACCCATGTCATCCTTGAGTAACAATCAATAAATGTAATAAACCATCTAAATCCGCCAATCGAAGTAACTAGATATGGTTCCCAAACATCAGAATGTATCAACAAAAATGGTGAAATACTTCTTAAACCATTAGAAGAATAACGTGTTCTTGTATGTTTTCCAAACTCACAAGCATCACATACAAGCTTGCTACGTTCTACATTATTCATCAAGTCATGCCTTACCCTCTTAAGATTCTCAAACGATAGATGACCAAGATGACGATGCTTCAATATGACTTCATTCATTACTCGTTCAGACAAAGTAGTGGTTAAAGCTACGCTAGACTCATCTCTCATAAGATACCACAATCCTTTCTTGAATGACACATGAATCTCGATCAAAGATTACTTGACAGTTTAATTGATCACTAATTGCATTAATTGATAATAGATTAACCAGAAATGATGGGACATGTAGAACTGATGATAATGTAATCGATGAAGTGCATTTAATCGAGTCGAATCCCATAACCGGTTGAAATGTGCCATCAGTAGTTTGAACTCTATTATGGGAAAAAGGTGGAGAACCAATATATGTAATAAACTCTACTGATGTTCCTGTCACGTGTCTAGATGCGCCTGAATCAATAATCCATTCTGTGGAAGATGGTTTAGAAGAAAATGCATGTGCAATAGTACCTGAGTCAGCATTAGCATAACATATATCGTCATTTAAAATGTAAGCACCTTTAGCACGATAGGTTTGTCCCCCAAATCGTCCACAACCTCGACCTTGACCTCGGACTCCACGTCCTCTGATGCTATGAATTGTTCCACCCCATGTAGGAATACGTGTTGAGGAACAATTCCAGCTAATATGTCCATTATTCCCATAACTATAACATTGTCGGTTATCAATAATCAGTTTTGCTATAGTAGAGCGAACTGGTATTGTTGATATCTTAGAAGTGTTCATAACCTTTTGTCTTGACTCCTCATGAATTAGTACGTCCAACTTATCTTCAATTTCAATCACAGTCATCATATTCCTAATACCAGAGAATTGAATAGCCAAAATCTTTCATATATCAAATGATTTACTAATACCTTATACCAACCCCGCGATAGAAGGAGAAAGTGATCCTATTATCCATGCAATCACCAGAGAATTAGTCGCCCTCCACACCTTCCATGATGTGCTGGTAGTATCAGTGAGTTCTTCATACGAGTCGTTAATGTATTCTCCAAATATTTTGACTCTAGTATGAGTCTTATCTTTCTCGACCAACTCAAATAGTTTTTCGTTCCTTCAATTCTCTGCTTTATTGGGAGTAATTCCAACTTCAAATCTCGATTGAGAGTATTGTTATGTTGAGGCGATACATCGTCTCTTCTTACAAGCAATTTGTCCATATCTTCTAAAATTTCCTTCAACTAGCTTCCTGTTAATGCTGAATCTGTTTTCTCCATCTTCTACGACAATTCAGTTATGCCGTATCTTGAGCCTTTAGATTAAAAAACTTTGAAAATAGTAGAAAACCTTAGATTTGATACCATGTTAGAAAACTGAATTAAGAAAAAAGAAAACAAATATATTGATAGAGAGGCGGATGAGAAATTGAAACCTAAATATTTTTTCCAAACCCTAATTCAATTATATATATGTCTATTTATTAACTACCTTAAATATAATATATGATATAATTTTAATTACCAAGATTATATCGTAATTGTCTTAAATATTTTATACTATTTCAACAATCTTATATCAAAACTGTAATTAACTGTTATAATTGTAGTTTATAAATATTGATTGTAACAGTACAAACATACAACAAAATTATTTTATTCTCTCATCTTTTCTCTATTTTATTTTTAGTATTTATATCAATGTGTATGTGTAGGAGGATAGGAGCAGCATCCACGGATCCTCTTGCAGCATGTGCAATCATGAAGAAGCAAGTGAAAAGGAGTTCCATGGTCCTTCCGGGCCAAAGAAAAGCAGTAATCAACCACCAAAGATATGTGAGGGGCACAACCATGTATCCATTGGAGCAGAGTCCAGGACATGGCCTTCTTTTCACAGTTCCACCTTAGAGGTGACGTCCTACTCAAGGTTTGGAGTTTTATTGATCATTTATAGGTCAATTCTGATACCCAGCTAATGAGATATGCTTAGGGGTGCTGTGGTTCCACATTCTTTCTGCCAAAAAGAGTCAAATCCACGAGAGTCATTCATTTCCTCCCATGACTTGAATGAGAAACACTCTTGTAGTGGAAGAATTTCATTGCGTCAGGCAAGGTAACTAAGCAAGGTAACTGATCTCTGATACAAATATTTGGGTGATTATATTACCTAAGCAGCACTATTGGTATCTAACTTAATTCTCTATGATGCATACCTGCCACCAAACAATACTTAGTCATCAACAAGTGTCCTTCCAAAAAAATGAATCACTGTTTGGACATGCTAATAGACATCTAGTTACAGAAGATTTTTCTTTTAAGCCCATTCCCCCTGTCCGCAAGGACAAACTTAGATAAAGGATGGGGTCTGTCTGCATGTAATACCATAATGGCAAAGCGGGGTCTAATAATGAGACATATCCAAGCTGAAAAGGGGAACTGGTGATCCTTCATTCCTTCATGGCCCTATAAATCAGCTGGTGTCTTATAGGAGATGAGGTGAGTTCGATCGTGCTCTTGACATTGCTTGACATTCTCAGCACTACTTGACATTCAGCAGGCTCTTAATTTTGCAACAGGCTGGACCACTTTGTCCAATGGCTCGTCTCTTTTTCCTCTGCTGACATTGCTCTTACTGTTGTGACGACACCAGATATGCACTATTGTATCATAGTGCGGTAATGGAGGTGCAAAGGCTCGCCTTCCTCAGCTTCATTTTGGGAGTCTGGTGAGGCAGGCGATATGCAGTACACTCTGAAACTAGGGGAACCATGGCAGGTATTATCATCCTGTATCAGTGAAGATCTGCCGATGGCTCTCATTTCACTGTCATCCCCATCCTTTCCTCCATTGCTGTTTCCACCTTCCTCCTCCATCTCTTCAGCGTGCACATGCTCAATGGCTGCAGTTACTGCTCTAAGTCTAGAGGCTGCGCCCTCGGAGTCATCGGCAGCATTTCCAAAATCCTTGAGAAGCTTTTCATTAGAGCCAGCGGGCTCCGGGAGAATCACGACATCTGCCACCCTGCTTCTCCGCCCCCTGATGTTCTCCAGCTGGTGGCGGAGGAGGGACCCCAGCTTTGAAGAAGACCCTGTTTCCGATGACCCACTATTAACCCTCTTGGAGTAAGCACAACCCATCCTTAGTTTTCTCAAATCTTCGTGTCTAAATGAGAAGGTAACAGTTACATACATACATATACACACAGACGAAGGAAGGAGGCTCTACCTTGGCACTGATATCAGAACTTATAATAATGGAGGAGGAGCAGAAGCCCGAATCAGTTGAGAAAGAGAAACTAAGTCATTACAGGTATGAGCTGTTCCCTCCATCCTCCATTATTTTCATTACTTAATTTACCATAAATTTTGTTTTTTTACTTGATGGAAACAAAACCGTTTTTATCCATTATATACACTTTGCTAAAAATAAGCATCTCAATAACCCATTTCCACCCGAGATTTGTGCCCGGGTTTGAGTCGGGTAGGGATTCGTAAGTTATTATATTTAATCGCACAGCCAGTAGAATAGGAGAGTTTTCTTCATACCATATCAATAGTAGTAATATTAAAACACAGTACTACTACCACTCAGGTCTGCATCATCAGCTCCTGGAAGGTTTTCATGGCGGATTCCGGCAGGCCCAGGAGCACGTTTATGCTCCTCCTCTCCTTCCCATGCGAGAGGAACAGGATGACCTCCTTCTCCGGCAGGGCCACCGGACCTGATAGCACCGGCTCCCCCCACCCGAAGTCCGTGGTGTGGAAGCTCAGCCTCGACCATGTCGTGATCAGGAGGGTGGCGGCCAGCGACGGCCTCTCCCTCGTGGCCTCGAAGTAGTCTATGGCCGACCTCATGTAGCCGTCCGTGGTCGTCTTCACGGCCTCCTGCACTAGCCCCACCGCGAATGACGGCGGCCTCTCCAGCAGCTCCCCTGCCCTGCAAAGCGAGCTCGTGAGGACGATGCCGTTCCCGAAGTAGCCTTCCGGCAGGGGAGGCTCGAAGCGGTTCCGGCCGTCCACGGCGAAGAGGAGCTTCGTTTTCTGGTGGGGATGCATCCTCAGGGCCCTGGTGCGAGCCCTCCATACGAAGGCCGACAGGGCCTCGAATGTTGTGCATGGCCTGGCCAATGCGACCCCGTCCTCCATTGCTGTCCTCTTGAGGCGGTCGAGCTTCTCGGGGTCGAAGAAGAAGGACTGGTAGGACATGCCCTCTTCCTCGTAGAGCTTGCAGGTGTCGGAGACATCCTCGACCTCCGCGAACTCGTGGTGATCGAACTCCACCTTGGGAGGATCCCTGGCCCTGAGGATTGTCCGGTCCAGGAAAGGTGGGACCTTCAGGGGCAGGCCCCTGGCTGTCTCGCCCCACGAGTTGACAAACTGCATGGCTCCTAGACCATCGAACATGCAGTGATTCATGCATAGCCCCAGCACGATCCCCCCACACTTGAACTTGGTCACCTGCAGAAAAAATCTTACAGTTTTTCAATCTCCAGAAAGGAATCCTTCGTGCCCCTAAATTTGATCATGGCAAGTCTCATGGTCTGGGCCAAGGGAGGTTCAAAGCTTCCCACCAGTACAAGACCCACCTTAAACTTTACTGCTAAAAGCAGTTAGTCGCATGGTATGAAGAGGGACAGGACAGGACAGGAAAGGACAGTGTTTGGAGAAGATTGGAAATTCTCATACCTGAGCGGTCAAGGGAGGGATCTCCAGTATGTTCTTAGCGCCGGGGAGGTCGTAGACGAGCTTCCCGAGCGCCACTGGGTCTGGCTTCGTGATGTCACCGATCTCCTCGATGCTACTGCCGGTTTCAGCCTCGATAAGGACGGCTCCTTCGCCGGTGCAGTCCACGGCAAGCTTCCCATCGGGGCACAGAGTCAGACGACCGGCTAGCGGGTAGTAGTGGACGAGCACCTCGGACAGGGCCCGCTTGATCACCGCGAAGGCCTCGTCGTTGGATCTAGTGTCGGACTTGAAGCAGTAGATGGTGCGGACGATGACGGCGATGTTCTGGTCGAGGTTGGAGAGGAAGTAGAGCCCCGGTCTCTGGGTGTCCGACGCGGGAGGCACGAGGGTGGGCTCGCCTCGGGTCACCGTTAGCTCGAAGGCAGTACAATTTTTGGGACTCGCCGCCATAACCTGGCCAGAGAGAGGGAGAGAGAGAGATCAAGGGGGTTAATTACGCAATGGAGAGGAAAAGGGAAGAAGGGCGTTAGCATTTATACAAGCAAAAGGAGTTGGTAAACTGAAGTATGATCACTCTCACAGTCGGTCACGCCCAGACCCACCCAGCTGCCGGTTTTCCTGTTTTCTGGGTAGAGCTTTCTTTCATGTCTATTGGGCAGCCGCAGTGAATTGATGGGATGGGGGTGGTGGGAGTAGGCCACTGGCATGGAAAACCAAAACATCACCAGCATCATCACACCCTCAACTCTTAATTACCTGTAATATGTTCATCTTTACTAGGGATTGCAGGTTGGCAGGGTAGGCGTCCAAAGTTAGACCTTTTTTAGTGTTAACTTCCACTCATTAAGGTTTAGTCAGTGAGTAATACCTCCTCTAGGCTGACGTTTTCTGCTTCCACCTGCCCATGCACGCCATCATTGTCCACAAGATTAGCTTTGACTTTGTGGCTGACATAAAAGCCTTGCTAATGCAGAGAAACAATAATATGGCTGGTAGGTGTAGGTGGTTTGATATATGGACAGACGAGTAGACCTGTCTGGAGCTGGGCTACATTTCAAGTCATATCTAGAAATGAGTAATCTTCAATGCAAGAGCCAAAGGGTAAAGCATACAGATACAGTGAAAAACAATCAAACAAGGGGGGTGGGGGGGGGGGGAGGGGGGGCGGGGAGGATCTGCCAAAGGCTCAGTCTTCACCTTATGAAGCTAATTCAGCTAACCTGTAGCTAGGTCTTCTCAAACAGTGTTACACCTAGGCAGCATTTGGATGAATGGGGAAATCTAAAGCTGGCAAAAGCAAAGAACATTGACATAAGCACAAACAACAGATTTTGAAAAATCCAATGTCCCTCTACCAACTAATTTAACCATAGCCTCCACAATGTTAGAGCTCCAATGGCACTTGAAACATCTGAGACTGCTCCAGTTCTAGAGTGTCCACCAGCCAACCTTCTCCATTCTGCTCCAGGCCTCATATAATTATGTCTTCAGACACTTCAAATCAATTCGACCACTGACCTAAAAACAAGGGTACAACAATCCTCAGTTATCTTCATCTTCTGAATCATTGTCATTATTAGCATCCTCGTCTTCCTCCCCTTCACCCTCATCATCAGACATAGCATTTAACACCTCAGCTATTATAGCTTTCACCTCTGCTTTCCTACTATAAAGATCCACATCAAAGTGGGTGCCTGTGGAAAGTTCAAATCTGTTACATCTCCAGTAAATAATATTATAAATAGTAACAGATGGTACAAGGAAAAGAATTGTACCAAGTCGCTTAAGAATATCAGACAAGGTAGCCTGCATTATCAAAATACATAATGAGTTTAGAGAAAGTACAGAAAGCTATGATTGACAGATTCTACCAGAGATAAAATGAGGCACTTACTGTATTAAAATCAACTTCTTTCAGAATTTTCACAACCTCTTCATGGATCTCTTCTCTACTGGGCCCTGCCTTTGCTTTCTTAATGGTCTCGCTTTTCCCTGATTCAAGAAATAAAAAGTTAAAAATACCACATAAAATCAGCCAACAAATAGGCCCTCATAGGTTGTTCAAGGGAATTGAATAGCCATGACTAGGGTCACTACTTATACATGCAAATCACAAATATCTACATAAAACACCACAGTCAACAAAAGATAGTGCAGAGATCACCCTGAGATAAAAGCAGGCATCCACAAATTTTGGACATCAAATTTAGTAAAACATCACCCTTAAATCAGAAAGTTGTCAATTTGTGAATCAATTGAGAACGTTATTATCCTGACCCCAACTCTTTTCAAATATAATATTACAAGCAATGGGAAGATCACAACAAACCTTGATCCTTTGTAGAAACTACTGATGGTTTACTCAATCTTTTCTTGCTTGAGGAATTTTCTTTTGCAGACTTTTCACCACCCTTTTCACCTGTCTTTGAATCTGATTTTTTCTTTAAGCTTGAAGGTTTCTTCCCAGGTGATGAAGGGCTTTTAGAAGATTTTGTAGCACCTTTCTTTCTGCCGGGTTTAGAACTATTCACAGAATCGCCCACTTTCTCTTCCTTGGTAGCATCTTTATCCAAAGTATTGTCTTTTACATCTACTTCCCCCTCCATATTTTCCTCAGCCGTATTCCCAATTTGAGGGACTTCTTGCTTTGAGAAGTTATCTTTCTCATTATCTTCACTGGAGTCATCACCAATATCTGAGTGTGTCATGCTCTCCTCAGCCCTGTTGTCTTCTTCTGCTGCTGAAGGAGACTTCTGCTTTTCACCAACCTTGCCTTTTTTCTTTTGTTTCTACAGAAAAGTGGCAATTGAAATCAAAACATGAACCAGTACACAGCATAAATCATCTTGACAGTACAGATACATACACAATTGCATATATTTCTACAAAGGTTAGATATATAATCTGCCTATAATGAAGATTATGAAAGACACAATATTCAGGGAATAGAAGTAGTTTATCTTCAATACTAAAGGGAAGAAAAAGAAACTGAGAAACTAAATCAAGTATAATTATCGTATCTACAAACACTACATATGGAGAAAATTAAGTCAGAAAATGACAAACATCTAAAACAACCAGATGTATTAGGCCTTCTAATCATACAAAGTCAAATTAAAAACCATGCTCATCCAACCTTTCCACAACATTGAAGGTTGCAGACAACTCAGAAATAGATAATCAAGTGAGGGGTAAAATATCATCTCAACCAACATTTTCCATGTAAAAATTGATCAAATGAAATAGCCTCAAACATTCTTTTACCAAAATAAAATAAAACAATGATTAGACCAAGAAACCTAGAAACATGGGGAAATGCAACAAAAAACCCACTCCAAGCATCACAAGAATTCAAACAAGAATTCCAAAAAATAATCATCAAGAGAAAATTATACCCTCTAGTTGAGCAGGCTCCATGAACAAGAAAATTACAAGTTACTCAGAATAAAAAACCAACAAATAATCCAGTTATGTTAAAACAAAAAATAGCACCATTTCAGTTGCTTCTATAGATTTGCTTGACGAGGACCTCCTCTTACGTTTTTGACCCTGTCATGATAAACTAGAGCTTGTTACTATATAAGAATATGTGACTGAATAGTGATAAAATCCAAAATATTAACCTATACCTTCTCAGAAAGCAAGGCATCAGTAGTTGTGTGTGGAGACTCCAAAAATTCTAATATCTTAGCTGAAAGTTCCTCCTAGGATCACATTAAGTGCAATAGAGGGATGAGTGGCATTATCACAGAAAAATGCAGAAATTAAAATAATGCACAAGTTACCTTCTTTGTAGTTGCTTTGTTCATTGGGATATTCAGCACATCACAAAAATAAACTAACTTCTCTTTAACACACCTTTCAAGTTTCTCTTTCACTTTAGACCTTTGTTTCTCCTGCTAAAAAAAATCCATAAGTGATAATGCCTAATATGGATTCCCTAAATAAATTTGAAACGACAGCAATATGCAACATGAAAATAACTACCTCATTATCATCCCACACAAACCCAGAGAATTGACCTATATTTCTCTTCAAAGAATGTGCCTGTACAGTTATGACCATAAATCATGAGAATGACAAATAGGGAGGATGAAAATATCTCATGGTCAGTTGTTTGAATGGCTTGTGAGCAATTTCAGCACCTTGTACACTAAAAGCATAGCCCAAAATAATAAAAAAATGGAGGCACCTTATGCACATAAAACTTCACCGCCAAAAAACAAAGAAATGTGGATCACCTTGGCTTTCCTCCCAAAGAGTACTGAATGAAGCGCCTGCAGGCTATCATCTGATTTCTGCTTGGACAACTTGAATGCCACTGAAACAATTTTCAGAATGTAATGCAAAGATAATTAATTGGGAAATAGATAACAAGAAACAGAAATAGAAGCCATGAAGAAGGACGAGCAAATTGGAACGCTTCAACCCCTGCACACGAGGATGACATTATTCACCAAGATGGTATATGGAATTGATTCACACGGTGAATACCACAGGTCAGTAGAGACTCATTCATCCCACTGTCATGAGTTACTAAAGCTAATAGAAGCAGTTTGAAGCTACATTTACTATCAGGTCGCTTACCACAGAACACATAATACATGATCAGGTTACCGTAATGCAAAATATTTCAATAAATAGCAGAAACTCACCATTGGGAATATCCTTTAGCTGCGTCCCAGAACCCTGAGACAGCAGCGGATCAAATCTCAATAAAAGCACAATAGATTGAGAAGGGGAAGAAAATGCAGAGGAATCAGGGGCCATTTCATATAAACCTTGACAATCGACAACGGCTTACTGCCAGGAGTCCTTCCGTAAGCAGGGGAAGAAGAGTACCGTTCCACCACCTTCCTTTCGCGAGTAGGCCTGTCGGTAGCAGGGGTGGAGGTCTGGCTCTTCCCTGCCGATTTACGGCCCCGTTTCCTCTTCTTCGGAGCGGATTGCTTAGGCTCGTCTTCCTCGTCTGCAGCTTCGCCTTCAGCGTCACTGTCTTTGTGGTCACCGTTGGCCCCACCCTCGCCTTCCTCAAGAGGCTGTTGTTGTTTCGGCGGTTCCTCCACCGCCTCGCGGTGGGCGGGGGCGGGCTCCTGCGCCTGCTCCTGCTCCTCTTGGTGGTCCTCGGAAGGTTTCACGTCTCCGGGGTGATCGCTCGCCATGGGGAAATTACCACACGGAATCAATCCAAAGTGAGAAGCTAAAACCCTAGATTTAACAGAGGGGTAACAGAAGTTCAAGGGAAAAATAGAGGCAGAAGAAAGGCGCTGAGAAGGGAGAGTGGAGGGGGAAATGGATAGTTATGAATTGAATGGAGTGAGGTAAGAAAGAAGGTGTTGACTTGGGAATGAAAGAGATTGCTAATGGCGCGCGCGCGAGATTTTTTCGGGGAAAAAGGCGGCGATAAAAATATTCAAAATGGGCCTATATGGGCCACTATTTGGGCTAGAGTGAGCCTATTATTAAATTAATTAGGGCTGAAACGGGCTTTATCTACTGACTTAATGCAGCCCGTAAAGATGATGGGCCCTAAAATATGCTCAGCCCAAGAGAAATTAGTTTTTAATTTTTTTTGCTCAATAAATTAGTTTTTAATTGAAGTGGGAAAAAAACCTTCCCCGGAGCTCAGTCGCGGCGATTGAGCGGTGCCAGCGGCAACGAAAATGGCGGATTCTTCTCCGGCGAGAACGAGCAAAGTATCCAGGTACGATCGTCCTGACGAGATGTTCTTCGCTTCCTGCCACGAAGACATCCTTTACAACATCCTGCGGAGGCTTCCGGCACCTTCCTTCGCATCGGCTGCCTGCGTCTGCAAGACCTGGCACCGCATCTCCAATCAAATTCTCTCCCGCCCTCTCATGGCTTCGGCACTATCCCTCAATCCTTCTCCACTTGTACGTGCATCATTTACTTCGTTCAGGCTCTGAGTACTGGTCTAGCTGTTGTATTGCCTCTGGTGTTTTTTATGGCCATTTAACGTCTGGCAGGATGCTCTTCTGGAGGTCCTGGAAAAGGTCCTATCAGAACCTATCCGTCCACACTTCGCCATTGTCAATGTCAGAAGTGATCATGTCTTGTCAATTATGCTTCAGCATGTGCGGATTCTCTCCTGCCTTGATCACTTTTTTTTGGGGAGAGATCACCAATATTTTTTGACACAGTCCAGTTGCTAATCTGTGTACCTTTTTGTAGACCGCTAAACGCTTGGGAAGTACAACTCTAATCATTGTATCTAGATCATGCGGAAGTATTGGGAGAGACGCCTCCACGGGTGAAGTGCTAGAGGTATGCCTGAAAGTGCCCTTTTCCTTCTCATTTTCTTCCTTAATTTTCGATTCAATACTGGGTAAGATGTTCTATGGAAATTAAAGCTTGGGAGGAGGAGTTCGTTGAGGCACCCTAATATTTATTGTCTTCTTATCAATGAAAAAACGAACTTTAATAGGTTCAAGGAGGAAGTGATGGTGTCGTTTTAACTGTGGGATTCGTACCCGGACTAAAAGTGGATGCTTTCCCATTGAGACAACCACGTCAGGTAGTTGGGTTGAAACTTTGCGAATTTGCACCTAACCTTGTCCTGGTATCAGGATCAGAGTACTATCTTCATTTTCTAAGGTTTCCTTGAAGTTATGTATTCCATCCATCTTACAAGTTAATTTAGCTTTACATCAGGAGCCCGCCATGTTAGACAAGTTGATTATGGATATCAGAGAGTTCTCAGCCTCTGTCTCGGGCCAGCCTGTGCCTGTTGGAATTATGATTTTTGGGGTGGGTTCATATATTATAGTTTTTCTCTCCTTTTAATAATAGAGAGAGAAAGAATTGCTCTTGTGATTCTATTTATGCTGTTGCAGGATGGACGATATGATCTCAAGCAGGCAACTGAGAAACTCGGTGATGATTTCTTTATCTCTTCCTGATTTCTCGGCCCATATTCAGTTCCATATTCAGAAAATATCCTAAGTTAGATAGAAGTAATTCATTTTCTCTGTTCAAATGATACGAGTTTTAGACTCTCTTTTATTCCTTTGGCAGGAGCTGTTTTCACCTACATGGTAATTGAGCAAGCTAATTGGTTTGAATGCATGTTGCAGACTATGCCATGCCTATGCAAACTGCCATTGTGGGTGATGAAGGGGGTACATTTGTTTATCAAACTGCAGATAAAACAAGGCTATTAAGATCAAATAGTGACCATGACTACAATGATATTGCCATAGCTCTTACATTTGTAAGAGATAGCAACAACGATCACGGTATTTAATGATATTTCCTTATCCATGTATACTCTGGATTCACTAGAGCTAATAAAAATTGTACAAAGTCTTCTCCATGCTTATAGGAGTAATAAAATATTAAGACTTTCGTCTCAAGATTCAATATGAGGTTCACAGTAGCATAATTTTTCTTTCATATCAAGGAGGAAGGTTCAAATATTATTTCTTTTTTTTCTCTGAATTAAAAAACTTATTTTTTAATAAGATGGTTTGTATTTCTAGGTCTCAAAAAAGCTATCCCATAGTTAACAATCCCCACTTTCCAAAGTTAGGAACATATGTATTCGCGTAAGAATGCTCACCATTTTTTATAAGATGGCTTGATTTGAATGTGCAGGTTTTGGGGAAATAAAGTTTCATGTTGCACTGTCAGAAGGTATATTAGCCTGTGGTCCAATTTACAAGGCAGCTTCAGTAAGAAGAATTAATCGTGCTACTTGGCTTACCGCTAAAAGAGAAGGAAGCCAAGAAATTCTTGATGGTGAAAGGATGTTAATGGATATTGATGAAGAGGTATGCCAACTTAAATATTATTGTTAATATAAATTTGTTCGTATCAATATTCTTGGTTCTAATGTTAAGGATAAGAAAACTTCACCCTTCTTGTGTCTTTTTTATTATGTGCTGTTTAGTTTCAATTGATAGAAAAGGGTTTTCCCTTTTCTTGGATCTTATTTCTATTTTACTTTCTATTGAATGAAAGTCATTTGGCTGATCTAATCACATTATGATGAAGTGTTCACCATAGCTTTAGCATCATTTAGTGTGCTTGCATGTAAATTATATGTTCCACACAAACATTATGCTGATTTGTTAATGTTGTATTTGGAAATATGAAGCACCGAAGTGGACTCAGTGCTGTAGTTGGTAGATATCTTGAGTGGCTATGTATTAATCATCAACAAACTCCATACTTGAGGTCCCTAGTTGCAGCTGATTTCTTTGTAAAATCACATTTCATCTAAAGGTTTTAGAATGCAATCGCTTAATCAATATAGATGCCAGAATATGCTATTATTTTCAATTTTACCTCTTTGAAGATACTCTAATTTTTGTAGAGATGGTCTTCTTTTCTTGTTAGTCCACTAGCTGTGATTGGTAATGGAAAACCATTTCAGGAAACATGTTCAGGGTTCTGGAGGTGATAGAAAACTTGCATGAATTACCAAAGAGCGTATGCTATTCTCATAGTTTCACGCGTCTTCCTTATTTCCCCAGGAATACCTACCCAACTGTTGTTTGTTAGGGTCTTGATGTATGCCTTACAGGCTAGGATATGCTTTTGCAAGGCTTGGTTTTGTCACTTGTAATTGGACAGCCTAGGAAGACTATAATTTGGCTGTGAAAGGCTGAGCTTAGTTTCAGCTGTCTTGATGCTAGATTACCTGACTTGCCCATACCATATTTTGAAGGATTTATGAAAAAAATATTTTTCTGTTGAATTGTTTTTTTCAAAATTGGAAATTACACTCAGTATTACTTTACATTGTTATGATTGCTGTTTACCACAACCAGAACACATTGTTGTGTTGTTAAGAGGTGAAAATAATAATTAACATATTAGAATGCATTGGTATGCTTTTAAGAGATAACAACATAGTGTTCCCTTATGCACTCCATTCTTTTCCTGGGTGGTGTTTGGAAAATATAAACCATTTTCCCTCTGCTTTAACTATTGTTTAAACAGATAATGTCTTAAGATAGCTGCTGCTGCTCTTTATTGCTGTAGTATCGTAATCTTGAATAATTCTCTGATTTGCATATGGCAGCCAGGTGAGATCATGGACAATTGTAATCTTTATATTGGAGTAACAAAGAGAAGAAGATATGTCATTGAGTCATCAGAGGCAGGTTTCATGGAATCTTTGTCACTGCATAGCATTTTCAGGTTAGCTTTAACACTTCTCCATTTGTCACTTTTAAACTCTTATAAGGGATGTATGTTTGTATCTCTGGAAGCAACTGCAAAAATTTTGTGATAATGTTAATTTTTAAAATGATTGGGGCTTGTCTAATTCTTCTACAATTTCCCTCTGATGTTTTACTCTCACCATGGTATTTATAGATGACTTTGATTCACAGTCATCTTGTTTTGGAAGATATGAGAAATATAACTGCTTACTCTGTTGGGTTCAGAGAATTTTAATTTCTATTTCACTGATATCTTTTTGATATATAGTATCTGGGGTAGTAATCAACTGCCACTGAAGATTTGCATAATCCAAGGAAGAAACAAAGGGTAAATTGCTGTGAAAATTGTAGTTTCTTTCGGATGTCATAGAATTCTTCAAACAAGACATAGCAGTGATAAACAAGAATCTACCGGATGAGGTGTTCATAGCAGTTGTAGTGGCGTTTATATTTTTTTATCAGCATTGTGTAACATTCTTTCATTTTCAGTATTCATCTCTAGTTTTTGTTTTCCTTGATAATGACTAGATTTCCTGGTCTGACAGAGCAGATGAAGAATATCTGTATGTGGAGGGTCATGGGATAAGAACAGGGGATCGTTTCCAATTTTATTCTCCAGATGAGGCTCTGGCATTTTCAACCTGTGACAAAGTAAGTGCAAGCCTTGAAAGATTAAATCTGGGCATTCCTCCTACCAGCGTTCATCAAACAGTGCCTACCTCAGCTAGTAGCAGTTTTCAGAAGGAAGAGGTCTTTGGAGGGTACATATTCTCATGCTCTGCACGTAAGTATTTCTCTGAACCCCTCCAAGACACCTCTCCATTCATCAAGAACTTCCCTGGAATGCCCCTGGCAGGAGTCTTCTGTGCTGGTGAAATTGGACGCCGCACAAGCAGTTTATCGGACCAAAATCCAGATGGTGCTGGGTCTGCCTCTCTCTGTTCCCATGTCTTTAGCAGCATCTATCTAGTGATGACATACACTCCACCAGCTCCGTGGGAGGCCGAAGGGTGACTCACTGAGGAGAAAAAGTAACACCTTTTCATCTTGTGGTATGGGCATAGCACTAAGGTCATGTGTTACATACATTAAGCATAGCTGCACCTTTTTTTCTCTTAACTTGAACAACAATTGGCTACAGTAACTAGTTACAGTTAAGGGATCACTCATTATTGGATGGTAGATACAGGGAGTAAAGATAGGGCCAGGGTAGTCTGAAGAAGTGGAGATATTGGAACGGCTCAATCGGATCAGATGCCACAAAGAACTTCACCTTTAAGAGCTGCCCCAACTTCTCCCCCTTTACCTCTTCCTAAAGCAGGAATTTATCTGGCCCCGCATGTCAGGGCTGCCAGCATCCGTGGCACCAAAGTCTCCTCTTGAAGCATCAGATGCAAGGTGTTCATTGACTCACGATTCAATGAAAAGGGAAGTGGTGTTGGAAGGCAGAAGAACATTGTGATAGATGGGACGATTCAATCAAAATTCATCATGTTTGATGCTTTCTCTTTAAATCTCTCAAGCGCATCTTCATCTGCAATGGATGCATTGCTCATAGCGGAACTCGCATCGGATGATGGGACCAGAAGTTCCCAATAAACTGGATCATGTTTGATGCTGTGCGATTATGACCTCTTGGGAGCTAGGTATTGCAGACAGAACGGTCCGTTGAGCGGACACGCGGCTATGCTAGCGGAGGTGAGCTTCTTCCATGGCACCACCACATCCGAAGCCGAGACCAGCGGAATCAGCCGGATGATTGATTCAGAGGAGTCTCCATTGACCGCACCAACGCCAATCGAGGAGCGGCCATCACAGGACCAGCTCGTCGTTCATGAAAGATAGGACACGGAACACCGCCTCTACGGCCTTCTCCAGATGCCTCTGGCCTTCCACAGCATCTCCCGCGTGCTCTTCCTTTCCCCGCCAGCTTCAAGAAGAGTATTTTGGATATATTGTGCTGTTCCGGCCGCATACTAAGCCCATGGGCTTACATAATGGGCTTGGTATTGGGTCATAAACATTATGGGCCTTTTATTGGGTCAGAAACATGATCGGCCGCTGAATCCAATATTTACGAAGGTACTTGCTATCCTCCTCTAGTTCTACTCTAGCTTAGTCTGCTTTCATCAAGGGCGCTAAAATTCTGCTGATTTCTCTTCTTCTGTATTCAGCATTATCTGCGGATGAGCCTTTTTTTCTTTCCTTCTCTAGTTCAGTGACCATCTGCCTGATTTATACATCCAGTGACTGTTACTGATCATCGATGTTCAGTGTTCCTCCATTATTGATGGTCCCTTGCTACCTGTAGAGCTAACCATCTTTATGCCTAGGAAAAATATGGATAATGGTACCATATAAATGAAATAAATATTATTTTAATTAATAAAAATATTTAATACAAATAAACCTAAAAGCCCCAGAACGGCGTCGTTTATTCAAATACTTGGGCCTGGCCTGGCCTATGCTCAACCATTTGAATGCGTACAGGCCCATTTATCCCCTTGCACTATAGAATCGGAATTACACTGCTGCCCTTTCTTCTCCTCCTTCGGAAACTTTGGATTGTTCTTTCTTAGAGAGAAAGAAATGGATGCGGTAGATTCGGTCGTCGATCCTCTCAGGGAATTCGCCAAGGACAGCGTCCGCCTCGTCAAGCGTTGCCACAAGCCCGATCGGAAAGGTAAATCCTAATATCCAGCTTCCACCCCTCCCTCTCAGATCCTCCTGATTGTATGAATTCTCATATTCCTGTTGAGTGTTCACATCGTGCCCCGGATCCATCCGGATCTGGCTTGAATCGGTGATGTCTGTGCTATATGATAATTTGTTTCTTTTCTATGTGATGAAATTGTTGGCACAGAATTCTCGAAGGTGGCCGTCCGTACCGCGATTGGATTCGTGGTCATGGGCTTTGTTGGCTTCTTTGTGAAGTTGATCTTCATCCCCATTAACAACATCATCGTTGGTTCTGGTTAGGTGAGCCCGAAATTTGGCACCTTTCAATACGTTCTCTTATGCATGGGTAATTCAAATCGATGGGATCCGATTGGGATAAGACATTAGATTATAAGAATGCTACTATTGTATGACTAACGCATGAGAAATTCTCCTGCCATTCTCATTGTTTCTTGAATTTTTCTCCACTGTCAGTTGATGGTGACTTGTATTTCTTAATTTACGAATTGGGGCTTCTGATCATTATCGTTCCCGTTTTAATGAAAACGTCTGAAGGATACCCACAGTTTAGTCCTCATGATTGACAAAACCTACATTTTAGTCTCTATTGTTTAAAACCAACAATGTGACCCAACCATTGAAGGATTTTCCAACAATTTAGTCCAACCATTGAAATTTTATTATTTTTGCTTGTTTAGTAGCTGAAATGAAGGATTTTATAATGTATTTTAACTATTTTATTTTGCATGCACATGACTCGTGAGGAAGTCCATTTGAATACTTTGGTCATATTTTGGGAAAAAATATAAGAAATTAATGTAAAATTTTATATGCAAATATTAATGAGATTATATACAAATTAAACAATATCATCTTTGTATGAAAACATGTTGGAATTCCAATATATGAACTAAATCCAATCCTTAAAAATTTTGGTCATGTTGATGGTTTTTAAACAACGGGAACTGAAGTGTCGCTTTTGTCAAATATGAAGGACCAAATACTCTATATAATAATTACTGGAAAGATGGTATCGACGCCATCTATGAGAAACTGTTATTTTCGTCAAGCAACTATTCATTTCTCACATTCCTTTGAGTGAAACTTCATCCAACCCTTCCCAATTGATTGAACTCTAAATTGACAACCCAAAATATTTATCCCAATTTAAAAATCGTGGATATTATTGAGAATAAAGATAGTACAATTATTGTGTTGTGGAAAGCCAATTGATGCAAAATTAGATAGATGGTTGAATCATGTGCAACAACTGTTGGACTGTTTGCTAGCTATACCTTATATAGTTTTAGGCACTGTTGCCTATTCTAGAAACTGTGATGTTTCTTGCCACTATGATTTCGTGATGAATCTACATTATTTATGAAATTGTGGTTTTTTGGCATGCAACTCTTCATTTCTCACATTCATTTGGGTGAAACTTCATCCAACCCTTCCCAAATGATTAAACTCTACATTGACAACCCAAAATCTCTACCCCAATCTAAAAATCATGTATATTATCGAGAATATAGTGCAATTATTGTTTGGTGGAATGTCAATTGATGCAAAAGCATGTAAATGGTTGAATCATGTGCAGGGATTTGACAGTGGTTGCTAGCTAGACCTTGTATAGTTTTTGGCACTATGATGTTTCTTGCCATTGCGAGAAATCTGTGATGATTATTGCCTCTACTAGAAACTGTGATGTTTCTTGCAATTGCTAGTAACTGTGATGACTCTTTCCATTGTTAGAAACTTTGATGATTATTTCCATTGTTAGAAACTGTGATGATTATTGCCATTGCTAGAAATTGTTGATGTTTCTTGTCTGTCAACCTCTCCCTGTTCCACCATCAACTATAATGGCTTTTCTCCCCCCAAAAAATCCATGAATATTAAGAAATGACCAAAATAAGTTTGATTTGGCTAGCTTAATGTTTCTTTCCTTTAATCAAAATCCAATCTTGTGAACTTTACCTGGGAAGATAGATTTGTTAATAGGCTTTTGTAGTTATTTCTTACCATTATAAGAAATTGAAACTGTAAGTTTAAGAAAGTTTCTTTTCTTCTTATATATTGTTTCCATTTTTAGTTACAATAAGAGATTGAGATTGTAAGTTTTATTATATTCTAAAAAATTTGGGCAAAAATATGACAAATTAATGCATAATTTTATATTCAAATATTAATAAGATTATGTACAAATTAAGCTATGTCATGTTTGTTAGAAAAATTGATGGAATTTCAACATATAGACTATATCCAATCCTTCAAAATTTTGGTCATGTTGATGGTTTTTAAACAACTGAAGTGAAGTGTTGCTTTTGTCTAATATGAGGGACCGAATGCTCTATATGATAATTGCTGGAAAAATGATAATGAAATTATTGTTTGGAGGAAAGCTGATTGATGCAAAAGCCAATAGATGGTGGAATCATGTGCCCCGGTATGATATCTCATGGATCTTTCTGCTAGACCTTGTATAGGTTTTGAAGTGTCTATGATATCTCATGGTTCTTTCTGCTTCCTAAGGTTAGGTAGATGCATACATCAAGATTGCCCAACTTTATTTTAGTTCATTCTTATTCACAACACCGTGCCCACATAGTTGTCTTCATTCAAATCTTTTTCACAACACCATGCCCACATAGTTGTCTTCATTCAAATCTTTTTCACAACACCATACCCGCATAGTTGTCTTCATTTAAATCTTTTTCACAACACCATACCCGCATAGTTGTCTTCATTTAAATCTTTTTCACAACACCATACCCGCATAGTTGTCTTCATTCAAACCGGATATGTGGTTGGCTTTTGTGCAGGATCTAAAGTATATCTCCTTTTACCATTTGTTTGATTGGGGTTATGTTTTGATGCCCAGGTTTGAACCCGGCACCAGATGAAGGAATGCACTTCAAGCCTGATTGCCTCCCGGCCAACTCTTAGCTTTACTAGGTACCGTGTCAGTCATTGGTGTTGAACAATATGAATGCATTTGAACTGAAAATTTTGGACCTCATATCTTCTCTTCTATTCCATTCATGGTGAATGGGTCCCGTGGATCACTTTAGTGTCTCTTACCATTGCTAGAAACTGACCAAAACCAAAAGGGCAGAACATGGATCACGGGATGCGGCTGAATGCCAAGCAAAAAGACATTTTCCACACAGCAACTAAATCCACCACCACCATCATTCCTTCATTGTTGCAAGAAAGTTGGAGCAGCTGCCAACCTCTCTTGGTCCCACCACCAACTGCAAGCTTTTCCCCAAGAAAGGCCCCTAGTAAGTTTCTCTTCAACAATCTTGGGAGCTTTGGTTTAAATCTTGTGATTATGATTACTAAGTATTTAAAAGTCCTGGCTATATTCATGGAGCCGCTTCCCTTCTCTCTCTGTCTGGTTTTGTTTTGTGGAAGAGGAAGAGCTCCTTCCTCTCAACCATGGCGTTTGTAGCCACAAGTATCCCCTTCTCTGCAAATCCCAGGCCTTCTCCTTCCTTGAAGCCATTCAATCCCTTCTCCAGTTTCACTCACCCCCTCTCTCACTCTATCTCCACTATCGCCTCTGTCTTCCGCTGCGTCCGGATCTCAAGCTCCCTCCCCGCCCCCAATGCTCCCAACGCAACCGCCACCAGCACCACCTTCCCCGTCACCGTAGACACATTAGTCCCCCGGTTCGGCCCCGATGAGCCTCGCAAGGGGGCCGACGTTCTCGTGGAGGCCCTGGAGAGGCAGGGCGTCCGCCACGTCTTCGCGTATCCCGGTGGAGCTTCCATGGAAATCCATCAGGCGCTAACACGGTCCGACATTATAAAGAATGTTCTTCCCCGCCATGAGCAGGGCGGGGTATTCGCCGCAGAAGGATACGCCAGGGCCTCCGGGCTCCCCGGCGTCTGCATAGCCACCTCTGGGCCTGGCGCTACCAACTTGGTGAGCGGCATCGCTGATGCTTTGCTCGATAGCATCCCCATCGTTGCCATCACGGGACAGGTAACTCCCTTTTATTATTTGCATCTTCTTGTTTTTCTATGTACTGTTCATATCTTCTTCTGGAGCCTGAGAGATAGTGATGTGAGCTGCTTACTTGCTTCCTGTGTCTGCCTTGTGATATATAGGTGCCCAGGAGAATGATTGGTACAGATGCGTTTCAAGAGACCCCAATTGTTGAGGTGACAAGGTCCATCACCAAGCGCAACTACCTGGTTCTTGATGTGGAAGACATACCCAGGATCGTGAAGGAGGCTTTCTACTTGGCATCTTCTGGCAGGCCCGGTCCTGTTCTGATCGATATACCCAAGGATATACAGCAACAGCTGGTGGTTCCCAACTGGGACCAGCCCATGAGGCTGCCCGGGTACATTTCCAGGTTGCCTAAGCCGCCTGGGACTGCTCATTTGGAGCAGATCATCAGATTGATCTCTGAGTCGAAGAAGCCGGTTCTCTACGTCGGAGGTGGATGCCTGAATTCCAGCCAGGAGTTGAGAAGGTTTGTGGAGTTCACCGGAATCCCCGTTGCCAGTACTCTGATGGGTCTCGGCTCGTTTCCATGCACTGATGATTTGTCGCTTCATATGCTGGGAATGCACGGGACTGTCTACGCAAACTATGCCGTGGATAAATCAGACCTGCTGCTTGCCTTTGGTGTGAGGTTTGATGATCGTGTGACCGGTAAGCTGGAGGCATTTGCTAGCAGAGCTAAGATAGTCCACATTGACATTGACTCGGCCGAGATTGGGAAGAACAAGCAGCCTTATCTTTCAATTTGCGGGGATGTCAAACTGGCCCTGCAAGGTATTAACAAGCTGCTGGAGACCAGGGTGAAGCAGCAGGGGTTCGATTTCTGGGCTTGGAGGGTGGAGCTAGATGAGCAGAAAGTCACTTACCCTTTAAGCTTCAAGACATTTGGTGATGCCATCCCTCCTCAATATGCAATTCAGGTACTTGATGAGTTGACCCATGGGAATGCCATTGTGACCACTGGGGTTGGGCAGCACCAAATGTGGGCTGCGCAGTTTTACAAGTATAGGAGACCTCGCCAGTGGCTGACTTCTGGAGGACTGGGAGCCATGGGATTTGGGCTGCCTGCTGCCATTGGAGCAGCGGTTGCCAACCTGAATGCAACCGTTGTGGACATTGATGGCGATGGAAGCTTCATGATGAACGCCCAGGAGCTGGCCACCATCAGGGTGGAGAATCTTCCGGTTAAGATACTTGTGTTGAATAACCAGCACCTGGGCATGGTGGTCCAGTGGGAGGATCGGTTCTACAAAGCCAACAGGGCTCATACGTACCTAGGAGATCCTTCAAGGGAGTCCGAGATATTCCCTGACATGCTGAAGTTGGCTGAAGCTTGTGGGATTCCAGCTGGGCGTGTGACAAGGAAGGCTGATCTCAAAGGAGCCATCAAGAAGATGCTGGACACACCCGGGCCCTACTTGTTGGATGTGATAGTCCCCCATCAAGAGCATGTTTTACCCATGATCCCAAGTGGTGGCGCCTTCAAGGATATTATAGTTGAGGGCGATGGGAGAACATCATACTAATGCCTAGGAAATGTAAGCAGGCTTGAGGATATTTGGAACTCAAACAACTCAGCAGCAGTCTTGTGGGCAACTTTCTTGTCAATGTTACTCTGCTGATATTTACTGCACCTTACTTGGGTTGATAATAGCAGTCTTCTCTTGTTTGGACTGGTGGAGTGCAGTACCTTCCTGGTTGAATTATCCAAGTTTGCAGTAGAATGATCATGCCAGATGCCCTTTATTGACAAGTCATGTAACATGCAACCCAATGGACTATGGGCACAGGAAAGAAGGATCCATTAAACTTAATTGCACAATGGTTCCTGAAGGCATTTCTAGGAATCAGTAGAAGTGGAAAAAGGCAAAGGATATTGGGAGAGGATTTTATTGAAAGGGATATAATTAGATGGTTTATGCCTTAGTAATGTACTTCTATCTTAAGGGAACAAATTGAAAGGAAATCTGCTTTATCTTTCCTCCCCTTTCCTGCATCTTCTTCTCTTCCAATATACTTCTCTGAACTTCCATTTTGGAAACATAACAACTGAGTCAAAAGAACAGTCGAAGGGTATCAAAGCTCAAAAAAAAGCAGCACTATCACTAAATCTCAAAGGGGTCCAAGTCCAGTTGAGGAGTCAACAAAGAACACCAGAAAACCTCTCCACTTGGCAACTTCAAATTTGAGCATATATGACACAATCCGAGTTCATCCCATCACTCCTTTACTGGTACTCCATCCCATCAAAAAGACCAAATATTTTCTTTATATTGTTGTCTCTGATCCATAACTTCAGGTGGCCATAAAAGCATCCATGGCTGTACACAACCAAGCAACCATCCGATCAAAGACCTAACCATACCACAAAGATAACCCACCAAGCAGTAGCAATAGTTTGCTGCTATATCATCATAAAACATATGCTGAAAACATGAAATGCAGTTCCATACGATGAATTTCAGCTCGATACTAGTACCTGTTTGTCTGGATATGTCTACAAATGATAGTGCCAAAGATAATTACAATCTTAAGTAGAAAACTTCAGTCAGTTTCTGCCATGGAACAGAGACTCTACCAAGGACTCTTGTATTCAAAACATTAGCAAATAATTGCAGTTATAGAAGCAAAGAAGTTTTACTGCAGAGGAACAGCTTGCCCCAGCAATTGCTATGCCTTGTGCACATTTAGAAAAATTAATCCCAACCACCAAGAACATCAACAAGATCAAACACTACATGTTTGGCTTACATGCGTCCTAAATTAACCATTCCGGCCAAAAGTCGTGGGGGAGAGCAATATACCAAGTTGACTCTATCGGATCATCATATCCTGAGGAAAGTGTGAATTATAGTTCAAATGTAGTACTGACCATGCTAGAATTGATATACAAAAAGGGGCATGAAGTATACAGACAATAAACCACAAAACTAATACACATGCCACTGGTATCAAGACCCAAACATCACATGTTCAAACTTCATTGCAGAGGAAATTCTGCTCTGTCAAGAGCAGGAAGCTTACCTCCTCATAGCCATACAAGAGACATTTACTGTGCTAAGAACTTTTTCTTCTTAAATTATGTAGGACATTGGGCACTCCCACAAACAAATCAGAGACATAGTTCTCCAAATCCTCAGGTGTGTATTTGATATATTTCCCAGAATCCCTTCCACTTTCTAGCTGATTCCTAAACCTCCCCAGGAAGGAACGGTAGGCGGGAATCACCATTTCAGATATAGATATCCTAAGTTCGTCCTGAAGCTGAGTGTCGGGGACCTTCCAGGCTGTCTGAATCCTGTATATATCCTCAAAGCATGCATTAAAACTCTTGAACCTCTCCTTCAAAGCAACCCTAGATGCATTACTAGAGCTGCCACCGATTCCTTCATCCTTCAAACAAGACAAAGCTTTGGTCCAAGAAGTCCTTAGATAATTTCTGGCGTACTGACGCACTTGACCGCGCCGCTTACGGACCCAGTGATCCCCCAAGAGCTTGGCAAGCTCAGAATCCTTCACTTTTTGCACCATGTACCAAATATTATTCATCAAGAACACATACTGCATTCCAGGATCCTCATACAACCTTGATTTCTCCTCGAGGTTAGATTCTAAACAGGAAAGCAACAATAGCAGACGCTGCGATATTGGTGGCATATTCTCTATCTGCAACTTATCATCCTTGTGCTGCAGGTTTTGCAGTTCATCTTCACTGCTTCCCAGAAGCAAATTAAGGGTATCGCTGTAATCAGCAAGCAACTTAATGTAATTCATGACATAGCGTGTTAAAGGGTGAATCTCACCCCCCTGCATAGGTCTCCTAGAAGTCTCATTCTGCACTGCCTTCTCAAACTCCTCGAAGGTCCCTCTGGCAGCATCTCCCAAGGCATCAAGAACTCCCTTGGCCTCAATGCGCACAAAATCATCCATGATCATTGCCTGCAAATCAGGCATCACACCTGCAAGAGCATCATACATGTCTAGAATCCGGAAAAGCTTCTCAGAGGACCTAACCCCGATTGCCACCGCCTCTCCAAAATTCAGCAACTGAATTAGGCACCCTTTTGCAGTATCCTTGAAGCAAGCCTCCTTCATCCACTCCGCTTCATCAAAGATCTGATCACAGAGCTTCTTCTCACCAGATAACAAGACCCTAACAGCAATCTTCACAGCCTGTATCCACTTTTTCATGGTCTCGTTGAGATCCGGCCACCCCATCTTTTGCACTTCCTCGATGCTCAACTTCTCAGCCCCCAAAATCACCAGGCACTCATCCAATGCCTCGCGCCTGACGCTGGTATAAGCCTGGATGCACTCCTTCTCATATCCAGACCGAACCATCCGCTCCACGATCTCTCTCAGCTCAGCAACCGCATCAGGATTGATCAAATCAAAGCACAAATCGTCTCCCAGACTGGGCCCTCGCTCATGAAAGCAGCCGCTACTGTCGTTGTCCACTTCTCCGAAGCTCTCGAGCTCATCGTCGATTTCTCCTTCGTTGGCCGCGAAGGAGAGCGAAACCCTGCGGATCGAGCCGTACATGCGCTCTGCATCAAGCGGGACCGTGTTTCGGATCAGGATATGGCGGAATTCGTCCTCCAGGAGGGACATAGCGAGCTGGATAGCAGAATCAGCCCGCTCGATAAGGTCCCTATCTTTGTCGTCTTCCAAGGACAGGTTCTCGTATAACCGGAGAATCTCGTCGATCGCCGACAGGTACTGCGCAGCCTCGTCCGGGGAGTCCTCCCACGCGAGGGTCCGCCTGGAGGCTCCGGCATCGGAATCCCAGCGCTGAATGATCTGCTCAGCGGACTGAAACCGTTCCTCCGGGTCCCCATCCTTCACCAGGTCAGTGATGTTGGACAGCCGATTGTCGAAGCTGGAGAAAATCAGGAGCATATCGTCGCGGACTTCCTTGGGGGTGTTGAGACTCTTCAGGATCTGCTGTGCAGTAGCCAGCACTCTGTCATCACCGCGACCGCCACCATCCGCCGCGCCAGAACCGCCGGAAGTGGCCATTTTTTCAGATCAGGGGAATCAAAAGCTTTGATTTTTGGGGTAAAATTCTACTTGGGTAGGCGCGGGCAAGCCTCCTCCTGTGGGAATAGGTCGGGATATTTGTCTGTCTGTCCGTCCGTCGATGTAAGTCCTTCTATCGGCTAATTGCGTTGACGCAGCCCCGCAGTCTTCTCTGTCTGCAGAGGAATATGAAAATGAATAAACATTAAACAGCATGTTTTCCCCATTTAATTAATTAATTAATTCGTACTTATCATTATTATTATTATATAAAATTAAGAGCCAAATATTAAAAATCTTATTTTTAATTTTATTATTTTGTGCTGTGCATAGCTTTCTTGATTCTGGTTAATCTCACTTGATTCTTAAAAGATGCCAATGATCATCAATGACATATACACACAGGACCATCAATTGGACTGTTAATATTAGGACCGATCATAGACCAATATTGTATCATTTCAATGTATGGGAATCACTAGCTGGATGTATCTCGAAGGACCCACTCTCCAGACTGAATCACTAGCTAGTGGGTTCATTGGCTGCACTGGCTGAGCTCACTGTAGAAGCGATCCAGATCTTCATGAGAAAACCAGTCCTCTTTCATCTGCAGCATTTTCAGAAGAAAACAAAGTACAAGGAATTGATTAATAGAGGGAGAAGGTTGCCCTCTAACTTGGAAGAGTGGTTGGTAAAGAAGCAAAAGATAGGGATCCTTACAAAATAAGGGTAGCCATGATGTGAGAAGTTCACAGGAGCATTCTGCACAAATAGTTTCAAGAAGTAGAGAACAAAGAGGCCACAGTCGTCTGCATTTCTCTGCTGAGGAACCTACAGAAACAGTTGTGTACTTCACAGTTAAAAGCCAGGGAGGTTTATGGGCTAAAGGAGCCACTGCAAGCAGACATCTATTTTCACCTCACCTTTGGTATCAGCAAAGGAATCTCCCGGACCTCAGCTTCCTTATGGGGCTTATTCTCGACCTCATATATGCCCATCACAAACCTAAACAACATCAAGCAGTGAGAGGCATTGAAGAAAGAGCTTCCAATGAAACCTACAGAAACTAGCCAAAACATACTTTCTGATGTCTGGTTCAAGTCTCTTTGGATCTGACATAAGTAACGAATCAAGCAGCAGCATGCACCTGGTTCCAGTATTGGATTGTGAACTTCCACCACCAAGGTGGCAGAGAATCAAGAGATTCCAGTGGCTCCTGTAGCATATTAGACAATAGCTCTACCTGAGTTGGAGGTGAAGCACAAATGCTTGAAAAATAGGGAAGTGCAAATCGAAGGGAGGAAAGAGAACATACCAACAAACTATGGGAACCACCACATACTTCTTCGTTAAGATGCGCTTGTTCTTGATCCATGTCAGCACCCTTTCCTTGGTTGGTTTTTGCATGTACAATGTAAACCAGAGGCAATCTAAGAAAACGAAGGATGGATTTTTCCGCTTTGAAAAATTCTTCTTTAAGATCCTGCATAAATAATTTCTCATGTTCAGTCATGGGCAAGCGAGCTACTTGACATCATTCCATAGGCCAATAGAGTTTACCCGAGATAGTGCTCAAATGTTTTTGTGTCTATCTTCTTGGGTTGACGGGGTACAGCAGCATCAAAGCAACATCTGCTGGTTGATCCTTAATTTCGAGAAAAAAAGAACGTGAGACAAGCACCTTAACAATGGAAGATTCTTTAGCTACAAAGCAACGATTGTAGATAATAAGCCACCTAATGCTACAACATCCTCCCTGTCTATATGGAAGAGCTCATCTAATGGATGGCCCAAAGCATTCTCCAGATGACCACTAAGAACTGGAACAACTGATGCAATTACAGATCATCACAGTGATAAATCCATTGCATCAGATCAACAAAAAATGAGGTTGATGGAGGTCTCTTAGGCTACGAAAAAATTGCTTCGTTCTTTTATTTTCACTTAAAAAACTGATGAGAAGAGAACTATTTTATCCATCTAGAAGAATCACGGTAAGATATAGTAAGACACGAATTTCGCAAGTGTCCTCTTTCAATAGATGAACTCCAGCATAAAGCAGTACCTGCAGTGTTCTCGGAGTCAGAGTTGGAGCTATCGACGGATATGAGGCGTTCAACCGCCTCGCCTCTGCTCTTTCGCTTGGCCATCCGTCAAAGCTGCAAATATCAAAAGAATCTCACCTTTACAACTTGTCGAAGCAAGGTCATGTAGCATCGGCGAACCATCAGTCTCCGCTGACAACAAGACCGTCCAGAGTAAAGAAGAAAGTTAACCTTTCTACTGCAGCTGACACGGAGACCGGTGGATCAAACTTGGAAGTTATGGTACGAGGAAGGTCGTGATTATGACAATCTGAACAGCGCATCAGACGATGGACCGATGAGAAGTTTCTTGATACTGACGCAGAGAGACGAGGAGAGTACCATTGCCCCTTACCTCGACATGGGCGTATACTAGCCCTACCTGCTCTCTCTCTCTCTGTTCAAGAACATAGGGTTGCGGACCTGCAGAGAGAGAGAAATAGACCGCCAAATTCATCCGAACCGAGTTAAATCCGTCGTTTAGAATTGAACCAAACCGAACCATGTGTATACTGGGCCGGTCCATTATGGACCGTCCTGGTTGGGCCCATGGAGCGCTTCCAGAGCTTGCAGCTTATTTTCTATTTCCCTGCTGCACGTTCAGTTGCTCCATTTTCCCTTCTGCGATCTTCTTCAAGGGGGTTGCTAAGCATCACAGAGTCTGAGAGGGGACCTGCTGGAGAGCTGATGGCTACGGCGGATCCGATCCCTACCTCTCCCTCTCCCGCCTTCCCGACCAGATCTGCCGCCGATCTGTTCTCCGATCCGCTCGACTCCCACCCTCTCTGGTTCAAGCCCAACTCCTTCCTCTCCCAAGACTTCGACTCCGAATCCTACATCTCCGAGCTACGCACCTTCGTCCCCTTCGACACGCTCCGACCTCAGCTCCAATCACACCTCTCCTCCCTCAACCACGAGCTCATTGATCTCATCAACCGCGACTATGATGACTTCGTTAACTTGAGCACCAAGCTCGTTGACGTCGATTCGGCCATAGTGCGGATGCGTGCCCCCCTGGTTGAGCTACGGGACAAGATCCAAGGGTTCAGGAGCAGCGTGGAGGCGTCTCTTGTTTCGCTTCGCAACGGGCTGAACCAGCGCTCTGAGGCTGCCTCTGCGAGGGAGGTATTGGAGCTCTTGCTCGACACGTTTCATGTGGTGTCCAAGGTGAGCTCCCATTGAATTCTCTCAACACCGAGGGTTTTTCCTTCGGCATTTGTTTCTACAGCTGAAGATTCAGTAACTTTGATGTTCCTATGGGCCGAGACAGTCTGAGATTTTGCTTTACTCTTATTTGAATCTCATCCTCGTTATTCCTGGATCCGTTAGGTTGAGAAGCTAATAAAGGAGCTGCCTACCGTGCCCTCCGACTGGTCGGCTGGGGATCCGAATTTGACAGATAAGAGCTCTTCCACGAACAATGGATTATTCCTACAGAATGCTGAATCTGGGACGAATATGAGGGAAACCCAGAGCATGATTCTGGAAAGAATTGCCAGTGAGATGAATCGTCTCAAGTTCTACATTGCTCATGCAAAGGTCTCTCACTCTCTCTATCCCTTCATCTCTTTCATACGCATAGATGATCCACTGCAGCACTCTAGTTTAATCCACGACCAGCGCTTGGCATAGCTGAGATATTTTTTTACAAAGGCATGTCCGGATCTTTCAGTTATTAAACCAGCGATAGATTTCCTTTAGATCCATTTCAAGGAGATTATGTGTCATTCGTATTTCAGTTCCTTTGAAGGAGCTCTTTTTGTATTTTTCATTGGAGTGCAGTTGGTGTGTGCATTGTGCATTTGAATTAATCTTTCTGGAAGCTTGGGGATGGGAAAGACACTTATTATCTTCCCATTTAGGAGACTGAATTTCTCTGTGCTGATTTTTCTTCCAATTATGCCAGTACAGAATCTTCCTTTTGTTGAGAACATGGAGAAGAGAATTCAGAATGCTAGCCAACTATTAGATGCAAGTTTAGCCCATTGTTTCATGGATGGTTTGGAGCACTGTGATGCCAATGCAATATACAATTGCTTACGTGCATATGCTGCCATAGACAGCACTGGCAATGCTGAAGAAATTTTTCGGGTAGCTGTTGTTGCACCAATGATACGGAAAATTATGCCCCATGATCAATCTGGTGTTGTTGCTGGAACATCACAGGATGAACTTGAAGGTGATTATCAACTAATAAAAGAAAGAATTCAAGAAGATTGTAAGTTTTTGTTGGTCATCGCATCTGCTGGTAAGTTACAACTTTCATATAATTCTCTTCTATTTGTTTGCTTGGGTTTATGTTCAGTTACCTTTCTTTAAAATGCCCATGATTATTTTTGCATCTCTTCCATATCACTAGACAACTGTTTTTGAATCATATCAGTCTTCTTACACTTTCTGCATGTCTTAGATTCCTGTACCCATTTTCTTTTTTATTTTCAGAAAATTCAGGTTTACATGTATTTGACTTCTTGGCCAATTCGATACTCAAAGAGGTGCTTCTATCTATTCAAAAGGCAAAGCCAGGTGCTTTTTCCCCAGGAAGACCTACCGAGTTCTTGAAAAATTACAAAGCAAGCCTTGACTTCTTAGCTCATCTTGAAGGTAGCTATGTTTGTGCATTTCCTATTTTATATAACATGTTTATTCCAGTAATATGGCAGAGTGCATGCATCCAGATATTGGTACATGTGCTCTATAAATATCTGGTGTATTCTATGTCCAGTTTACAAAAAAAAAAAATAGACAAAAAACCTTTGCCCACTATATTCAATAATATTGGAATGTCTATCAGGGTATTGTCCATCAAGATCTGCAGTTACCAAATTTCGAGGAGAAGCAGTATATATAGAATTCATGAAGCAGTGGAATCTTGGGGTCTATTTCTCCCTTAGGTACTCATCACAAGTTTGCTGGCTGTCCTGACATAGTGATAGTCAATATGGGCATAAAGCTCAAGGATGGGCTGCTGTTATTGATTTTGTTGACAACAGATTTCAGGAAATAGCTGGGGCACTGGACTCTGCTCTTTCGTCAGCTACTCTTATCCCATCTCAGAATCCAAGTCTTGACGGAGGGAATCTCACACTTAAGCAGAGCCTTACCCTGCTGGATAGCCTTAGATGCTGCTGGAAGGAAGATGTTCTCATCCTTTCTTGCTCTGACAAATTTCTTCGTTTATCTCTGCAACTTCTTTCTAGGTAGTTCAAGCTGTAACCAGGCAGTACATGTTGATTAATATGTTGATTGTGAATGTGTATATCATACCCATCTGAAATCTTGGCATGTCTTTCATACCTTACAGATACACACACTGGCTGTCTTTTGGTCTTGCTGCTCGGAAGAAGGGTGATGCTGGCTCCAACTCTGTATGTGAATGGGCTATATCTGCAGTTCCAGATGATTTTATAAATGTACGCATGAGTTATTTATGTTACCCTTTTTACTTCATGATGTGCACTTAGGCATGAGTTATTTATGTTACCCTTTTTACTTCATGATTTGCACTATGTTAAATGATGCTGAGTCATTTATGCTGATTGTTAACTTGAGTTCATTAGTGTATTCTTTTTTTGGCACCGTAGTTCATTAGTGTATTCCATTATGCCAAAACACAAGCTTCTAGAGCTGAAAATAGGCTTTTTTTCTAATAATTGTCACCCCATTTTTCAATTCATGAGTTTGGATTGGATGAGTTAAAAGTTGTGATCATTGCATCTTCGCGAGAAACTTGCAATTGATACAACTTTCCTTGATAAGTATTACTGAATAACAGATTTTTGTCTTTATTTACAGATTATACATGATGTAGATTTTCTTGCACGAGAAGTTTGTGGTAACTACCTTGGGCTGATACTACAGCTCCTCTCGTCGTGTTCATCTGAAGTTCATGATTCTGTAAAGGAGAGCATTTTGCAGGGAGGAAGGTCATTAAATGACATGATTCCTCTGCTCATCCGCACAATTGTAGATGCAATGGCTGACAAAGCTGCTGAGGTACTGACCTTTTCAATAGTGAATGTTCTTTTCGGACAGGTTATATAGATTTGATTGGATCTGTCATTTCAGCTTTCTGGGGATGCTTAATTCAAAGAATATGATGCAAACTTGACTATGCTCATCTTTCTGTAGTATTTTAATATATAGCCTTGCAGTGATTCTGATTTTCCATATTCTATTGTTTGATAAATTATGAAGGAGTTGAGACAGATGAAAGGTATAACTGCAACCTATAGGATGACAAACAAACCACTTCCTACCCGGCATTCACCCTATGTATCAGGCATATTGCGCCCCTTGAAGGTAGGGTAGGGCACATCATTTAATGAATTATTTTGTTGTTGATTTGCAGTACACTCAGCAGAGTTATGCTATGCACGGATCTGCTCCTCTATATAGCTCACCAAATCGTAATTTTCCATATTATTTACAGTTTCTCTGTTAAAAATACTTTGATTTTTCAGTCACTTCTTGATGGAGAGCATGCAAAAACATATATGAACATGGAAGTGAAGAATAAGCTGTTGTCTGGTGCTGCAACTGAGATTACAGGTCGCTACTACGAATTAGCCTCAGACCTTGTCAATGTGGTTAGTGCCATTTTCCCTTGCATCTAAGACCCATCTGTACTGAAAAATCCAATATTCCGTTAGTGTAACTTATAGATGATTGAAAGTGGTTCTTGGTCCTGTTACAGGCCAGAAAAACTGAATCCTCGCTCCAAAGAATACGGCAGGGTGCACAGAGGCGAGCCGGGGCAAGCTCAGAGGTATCGGATAATAATGTGTCTGACACAGATAAGATCTGTATGCAGCTATTCCTGGATGTTCAGGTATACTACCTACCTTCTCTCACCCCTGCTCCTAACAGATATATTTGTGGCCCATTCCGCAAGTTTGGAGAATGATGATGTCTATAATTGTGCAGGAATATGGGCGCAACCTTTCTTCACTGGGTGTAGAAGCATCTGATATTCCATCCTACCGTTCTTTGTGGCAGTGCGTTGCTCCTCAGGATAGGCAAAATACAATTGTATACTAGAGTTTGGTGACTTCTTTTTCCCAGTTGAAATTATATGTTCACGATTCATTTCATTGCAGTCATACACTATTGTCACATCTATTCTAGTGAAAAAGTCTTTGTAGAGAGGTATTTTAGTAGAACATACTTTTACAAACGCGAGATGTGACTGTGGATTTGACTTTATTGGAGAGTCGAATAATATGGTGAATTCATGAAAAACCATCTATGAAATGACTTGAAGTTTTATTGGAATGATGATTCCCAGAGCAGAAAGACTCTTATGTGATGATGCACTTTGTTCTTTGGGATTGGTCATTATGAACTTCTGTTCATGTTGTCCTGGGCTGTAAATCTTTTAGTCATGTATTCCTTAAGGTGAGTGAAGCACAGACTATTTCATGCTGATATATTGCTTTTTCATCTAAATCTTACAGCTCAACTTAATATTCCAGTTTGCTACATTTATTTTGGTATATTATATTAATATTTTTTTATTTTATATAATATGAGCCTAATATAGCAATTTATATTAAAAAAAATTATCATCTAAGTGTACAATATAATATTATTTAAGATAATAAAAAATTTAATGGTTGATATATTAAAATATTATTATTTTATATTTTTGTACCATATTTCATTTTTATTCTAAGTTGTGTAGAATTTGTTAAAAATATATATCATTTAATATATTATTTAAATAAATTTAAATTATTATAAAATACTATATAAAAGAGTAAGGGAAAATATGTACTCTTTATAAAATATTTTAAATAACATAGTAGTATCACATTTTTAATGAAAATAAATTAACTTAATACTATTTGATCTATTCACAGGAGAACTTATAACATCACAATGAATTGTTTCCTAATGAATTTTTTAAGTATATAGTTAAATATTATCTTGACATATATTCCAACTTAATATATATTAAATAAGTTATATGATATGATTATTTAATAAAAATATTATATATATATATATGTCCTATGTTTAATATGTTACAAATATATATAACAAAATTACATGTTAAAAAAATGGTATGTAGTAGAAATGTGATTTTATATATACAATATGATAAAAATATATGTAAAAAGTATAAACTAAAAAAAGATTACATAGCATGATAAAATAATAAAAATGTGATAAATAAAAAATAATATTTATTCATCTCTATTGTAATAATAATTTATTTATTCATATATAATAAATTTTATTAAATATATTAATTTATTATTATTATTATTATTATTATTATTATTATTATTATATCTTTTTCTCCTAAATTTTTGTTCTTATTCTTCCCTCCCTCATGATAATATATAAAGTCTGGCTAGATATTCATACCTAACTCAGCATATAATTTGGCGAGATGCTCTTTCTTTATTAGTGATAGCTTTTTTTTGCACAGAATTTTTGTGATAGCTTTGAATTTGGTCTATTTACTGTTAATGGCTAGTGCTAAGCTAATTGATGATAGTGCTTGCACTTGAAATGCAGGTGACTGCGTATTACTCTAAAAAGGGACTGGTTGCAAATCTCCCTCCCCACATAGAAACTCCGAAGTAAGTTATGAGCCTACTCATCATTCTAAAACTTATAGGATTTTATAGGAACACTGGATTGCGTGCTTGAATCTGTTGATTATCTTGTTGACTTTGCGGCTGTCAACACATCTTGAGTGCCTAATCTTCAAGAAAATTAATGCAATGCCTGCCTGCCTGCCTGCCTTTAAGTTTAAGCACATGGAACCTTTCTTGTTGTATACTTTCTTCTTTAGAAAGGATTTACACCCTACCAGAAAAAAGAAAAGGAAGAAGACTAGCAATGGCTTTGAAGGTAAATGCATAATAAAAGCCTTCATTTATGTCATAACCAAAGTGCTCTGCAATGAGGGAGCTGACAGCAAAACTTGCAGATAACACAGAAAACTTAGTCATTGTTACTAATTGTCTACTGTGATCTTGGCATCAAGATGGAAGAACTCCTGAAAGAAGGCCTTGAAGTGCTCATAGGAGTGAGCCACATCATCCACTGCACACATCTCCCTGATACTGTGCATTGATAGCTGAGGGGCACCCACATCAACTGTACGAATTCCGATTCCACTTGCAAGTATGGGACCGATGGTAGAACCGCAAGCCATGTCATTGCGTACCACAAACTCCTGCATACCCGAGAAAAGCATTAAATTGTGTTGGGGGACTCTTAGCTCCACCACTGGAAATGATGCAGAGCAAGCAAATGTACCACCTGAACGGGAATGTTATGCCCGGTGGCAATCTCTCTGAACATGAATGCAGTGACAGCATTGGTTGCATATCGTTGATTAGCATTGTGCTTGATCACAAGCCCTCCGTGCATCTTGGGCTGGTGATTCTCCTCGTGCTTGTCCTGAGAAGGCATGGGATGTCACCACACAAGAACAAACACCGGAAAATAGAGAGGAAAATCCAAGCAAGAAGACAAGAGTGATGAAGAAGCAGACCACATGATTTGGGTGAAGGGCATGGGCCATATCAGCTGATACAAGAAAGCTCTTCTGGATTGCCTTTTGAAGCAGCTGAAGGGGTTGACACAAAACAAATCAGCAATGGTTCAAAGAGCTTTTTCCGGCCTTTTAGCATGGCTTGCTCAATTTAGAACAATCTCATAGTCCAAAGGTGCCACTATGAGCATGCAAGTAACTGATCCAACTCCAATACCTTAGAATCTGAGCCGAAGGAATTGGTGATTCTGGATAGAGTGTCTAACAAGACAGGAGACCCGGCTCCCTGGGCTGAATCAGATCCCACTTCCTCATGATCAAACAACGCTACCATTCTCACTCCATTCTCATCCTCAAGGCTGCCTTCTGAAGATGTAGAATCAATCAGTGCCTGAAATAAAAATACCATTCCTCAGATTGAATACAAAACTATTCTCTATTGCGCCTCTTCAAAAGCAAAGCATCAGAAGGATACACTACAGACTTCCTACCTTCAGTGAACAGAATGCCATACAAAGATTATCAAGCCTACCGGAAAAAACAAACTCCTCCATTGCACCACCAACTACACTAGGTTGGGTGTCACATGCTTGTATTTCACAATCACATATTTCTTCTGGTTTACAAGCAACTTCCTTTGCCAACATCTGCAGCGGGTGTCAAAATTAGATCCAAACATATCATTGCAATCTATTATAAACATGTCCCCGAAGCCATACAAATCTTGGCTTATGCGCCCTTACTAGAGGACTCACTTTCAGATATGCTTACATTAATTAGCAGCGAGTGATGTTTGTTGTCACCCGGGCTTTTCTCCTTACCCGAGTCATTTTCTGCAACTGGCTTATTCATCTCTGCCTGCCAATTCAGAGGATCAGTATCAAAACATTTCAATTTGATAGCTCATTCAGCTATACCTAGTCATGTGTTCTATGAGGAGGCTAGGTTGACTTATTTTTACTCTTGACCAGATAAAGAATCAGCATCCTAGAAAGCTTTCTAAATCAAACCAATATCAAAGTACCTTTGCATGCGAAGGAGAGAACACTGTGGACATAGTTCTCAAACATAAAGGAACTGTGATGTAGGATTACCTGAATGGAAGTTGCCAGCACTGGAAGAAGATGGGACTGTGTGTTCAACTTGAATCCATCAGTATTTACATTCCTGCTCATAAAACAGTCAACATATGACAATCAATCAAACCTTGAGATGTATCAGTAAAAAAATGAGAAAGGATAACTCGTTCACAAAATTAAGATGATTAAAAGCACGATGATGGAGGAACCTTATAATAACTATTGCACAATATCATAACCTAACAAAACACGGCATACAAAACACAAGAAAAAACACCTGTCTAGATGGATAGCTAGGGTTGGAATTCGCATCACTGGCTGATCTAATTTCACAAGCTTGTGAGTATACAAAACTGAATCGTCCTTCTCTTCTCTTATAATTAGCCTTCCAGCAACAGTCAGGTCACGGTCGAACCAAGTATGCCATAAACCACCTCCATAAGTTTGGACACCAACTTCCAAGAACCCACCTTTGGTTACCTGCAAAAATTCCATTGGAGATCCATTCAAGGGCTAGTCAGCATATGCAAACCCCGGTTTCGAAATCAAGACGTCCATTACCTTCGAGATGGGCTTGAGCTTCAGACAAGGGCTATCAGTATGTGCACCCACCACACAGAATCCATTTCCAGCAACATATCTGAAAAAGTGTGCCAAGAGGAATAGCCACAAAGAGTAAAACTAGAATCAGCCTTTTTTTGCAACCTCCATGAATTTTCTTGAAAAGTGCATCCACAAGGAACCCATCAAAAGCGTTTTCATACTTTTCACCAATAGAAAAGGCTACGATAGTGGAGTGGTTCCTGGTAAAGAAGTAATTCTTCCCAGTTTCCAATTCCCAATCCTCTCTCTCAGAAATCTGCTCATACCCAGCTTTAAGCAACCTTTTCTTTGCTTCATCTACAAAACAGCCAACCCGAGAAAATATCAACAAGTAACAATCCCCATCAGGTCTTCATATTCCTCTAGCATTAAAGAAAAAAAAAATTAAGACTTGTTCTCCAGATTCCCCATAAGAGGAGACAGATAACCCAAACAAAAAAACTCAAATGAAGCTAAGATTCCAGATAAACTTTAACATTGACCCGATAATCAGAAACCTCCATTTCCACCTGATACAGAGTGAAACCAGCCATAGAATCAAATAAATGCGGGGAAAGACACGAGATTTAACGGAATTAGGCGTTACCAACGGCATGAAAAGCAGTAGGTGAAGCGTTCAAGAAGGAGACGAGCTGGGAGACCAGGCTACCATCTTCAAGGTTGGTGCTGGGTTTCGCCATGGTTTTAGGACCGGTGTAGGAGGATATGGCTCCCGCTTCAAATCCACGCAGACCCGGAAGACAATTTATAGATGCAGAGCGGTGCAAGTTGAAGGGTGCATGCGGCAGAAGAAGGCAAGCCTAGCCCGCCTTTGTTTTACCTTATCATGAAAGAATCCAAATATGCTTTCTCCCCTTTGATGCCATGAGCACGTGAATGTGATATGATACTAAGAACTTATGGCACTGAGCTGGAATCCAATTCAAGTACCTAGTTGATGCATTGATGATTTATAGGGGAATAATTTAATGAAGCTTAAAGTATAGGACTGAATGGTAAATAGTCAAGAAGCTTAAACCCTTCAATTGATTTACCTCCGTTCGGCATTATTCTCCTTCCTCCACCTCTCTCCAGCCTCCATGGCGACTGCAGCTGTAGCAGAGCCGAAGAAGCAGCCGCGGCCGGGCCGGGGCGGGTACCAGGCTCATGGGCTGACGGAGGAGGAGGCTCGGGTTAGGGCCATCGCGGAGATAGTCAGTTCCATGGTTGACCTCTCCCGCAAGGGCGAGACCGTCGATCTCAACGCACTCAAGTCCGCCGCTTGCCGCAAGTACGGCCTCTCCCGCGCCCCCAAGCTCGTCGAGATGATCGCGGCGGTGCCTGAGTCTGAGCGGGACGCCCTGCTTCCAAAGCTCAAGGCGAAACCTGTCCGTACGGCGTCGGGGATTGCCGTCGTAGCTGTCATGTCGAAGCCCCATCGATGCCCTCACATCGCAACCACCGGGAATATATGTGTGTACTGTCCCGGAGGGCCCGACTCTGATTTCGAATACAGTACACAGTCTTATACAGGATACGAGCCCACCAGTATGCGTGCAATTAGGGCAAGGTCCGGTATCCTTCCGAATATTCATCTATGCATTTTAACCGGGATTAAATATACAACTTTGACATTAAATTATTCGTCGTTGTGGCTTTTTTTCTGAGTGTATCGTTACCATTATCTAAGCTCAAAGAACTGATGTTTTTTTTTATTAATTGTGAGTATGATGGGAGCCCTAAAATGTTATCGGGTGTAATTGTTCTGTTTGGAAATTGCCTTCCAGTGATCCTTGTCTAATTTGGTGGCAGACTGCTCACAATTAAGGCTGAAGAAGGGTTTATTACATTGATTTATTTTGCTGCTTCTTATATGTTCTTGGTGCCTTCTCATTTCATTTGATAGTGGATTTCGTGATGAGTACCTTCATCTGCTTCAGGTATAACCCCTATGTGCAGGCTAGAAGCCGAATTGATCAGCTCAAGCGATTGGGTCATAGTGTTGATAAGGTAGTTCTTTTGACAGATGTTAGTCTTTAGAAATCCAGTGATGTTTTTTTTCTAATTCTGCAATTTATACTTTTCCAGGTTGAGTTCATTTTGATGGGTGGGACATTCATGTCTCTACCAGCAGATTATCGAGATTACTTTATTAGGAATCTTCATGATGCTTTATCAGGACATACGTCTGCAAATGTTGAGGAGGCAGTTGCATATTCGGAGCATAGTGCAGTCAAGTGTATTGGCATGACTATTGAAACGTGAGCACTTCTCAATCTTCTAAAGGAATAGTGAATACATCATCAAGTTTCCATTGTCTTCCCAGATTAACAGTTATGTCTCAACTCATAAGCTTGCCTTAAGGCTGTAGATTTGAGTAAATATTTCTATTGATTGCGTGTTTTACTGCATTCTATTCATTTTACAATATTAGGAGACCAGATTATTGTCTTGGACCTCACCTGAGGCAAATGCTTTCATATGGATGCACAAGACTTGAGATTGGAGTACAAAGCACATATGAAGATGTTGCACGAGACACAAATAGGGGTCACACAGTTGCTGCTGTGGCTGACTGTTTCTGCCTGGCAAAGGATGCAGGCTTTAAGGCATGCATTTTGCTGTTCCCTCAACTGAATCACTGTGCAAGGAGTTGTAGATTCAAGACAGAATATCTCTTCTCATTTTGATGATATTTTAAAAAGTGAACAGATATCCTTTTTTAAGCTGCCATCATTGTTCTAATGCAATTATCTGCTCTGTTGTAGGTTGTTGCTCATATGATGCCTGATCTTCCTAATGTTGGGGTTGAGAGGGATCTTGAGAGTTTCAAGGAGTTTTTTGAAAGTCCTTTATTTAGGGCAGATGGACTTAAAATATATCCAACACTAGTCATTCGTGGAACTGGACTCTACGAGCTCTGGAAGACTGGCAGGTATTGGGCTTTCATTCCTGCAAATGATAGCATAAATTATTAGAATCGAAGTCTGTAATATGGATGGTTCTAAAAAGCTCGACATATCAAACTCAAATTACGTCTTTAGGTATCGGAATTATCCACCGGAGCAGTTGGTGGATATTGTTGCTAGAATCCTTGCCATGGTGCCACCTTGGACTCGTGTTTATAGAGTTCAAAGAGACATCCCCATGCCTCTTGTCACCTCTGGTGTTGAGAAAGGAAATCTTAGGGAACTTGCATTGGCTAGGATGGATGACTTGGGTCTAAAGTGCCGAGACGTCCGAACCCGGGAAGCTGGTATTCAGGTACTTGAGCATGGTTAGCTAGTTCATGCCTCCTGTAATTTATCTGCTCTTCATAATAATGACTGAATCTGCACCTTTCTCTATGTGCTTGTGGTTTTAAAGGACATTCATCATAAAATCAAGCCAGAAGAAGTTGAGCTAGTCCGTCGTGATTACACAGCAAATGAAGGCTGGGAAACCTTTCTTTCATATGAAGATACACGCCAGGTCTATATGACAGATTCCATCTCTTCTGTGCATTTATAAGCATCAAGAATGTCCATGAAAGGCTGAAATGTTCCCTCTTATGCGGTTTTTCGACCAGGATATCCTTGTTGGACTGCTGCGATTGCGCAAATGTGGGCGAAACACGACTTGCCCTGAGCTTATGGGCAAATGCTCCATCGTCCGTGAACTTCATGTTTATGGGACTGCTGTCCCTGTCCATGGGCGCGACGCCAACAAACTGCAGCATCAGGTAACCTAATATCCATATCCACTTTTGGGCCACCAGCATGAGAAGCTAGACCAACTCCAGATGATATTAATCTTTTGCCAATGATGAATATGAAGGAAATGTGTAAGATATCATTCTGAACTCCTATCATTTCAGGGCTACGGGACACTTCTGATGGAGGAGGCTGAGCGCATCGCCCGCAGGGAGCACAGATCGACAAAGATAGCCGTCATCTCGGGTGTTGGCACTCGCCATTACTACAGGAAACTGGGCTACGAGTTAGAAGGGCCTTACATGGTTAAACATCTTATGTGACTTGGAAACTGATTGAGCAGCTCCATTTCACACCCACACGGCTTCCAACAATGCACCTTTTTTTGGGCTCAATTGAGATATACCAATTCTGTTTATGCTAAAATTGAGATCATTCAAGACAAGTGGTGTCCATTGCCCGATCATGGTCGTTACAGAAGATGTGAGGAGAGAGGGAGAGAGACAGGCAGAGAGAGAGAGAGAGAGGAAAAACGATTTTCTGCTCCTCAATTCTCTCGCCCTCTCTCTCTCTCTCTCCAATTAACTCTTCTTTCTTCTTCCCCCTTCATCTATTATCTCCATCTCCAATCCTCCTTTCCTCCCTCCCTCCCCGCTTAGCGTTCATCCGATCTCTGTCCCTTGCTACCACCTCGCCATCATCGTTTTGAGCATAATGGCGCCTCCGGTAATTATCTCTCTCTTCTCTCTCTCCCTCTGAATTTCTTGCTTTCCATTTCTGCATATGATTCTAGAGCAACTATGATCGATCCTTGGGGTGCGATGATGGAGTCGAGGCATTGAGGATTTTGAAACTGATGGAAATGGTTTGTTATCTGATTGAAATTACCAGCAGGACAGAGGTCGGCCGCTGCCCAAGTTCGGGGACTGGGACGTCAACAATCCAGCCTCTGCGGAGGGATTCACCCTCATCTTCAACAAGGCTCGGGACGAGAAGAAGACCAGCGGAGCCACGGGGAATGCATCCTACGCACAAAGATCTGAATCAATGCCCAACAAGGACAAGATTGAGTCTAAATCTAGCAAGGTAACATGGAAATGGAATCAACTCTCTTTTTCCATATATATGAACCGCCTCTCGTACATCTTCCTGACATTCTTGCCCTGCTTTTGAACTTGAATTTTGAAGAAGAATTGGTTCTGCTGTGGGTTCGTTCGGGTTCAGCGGGTCGATGAACCCTCGGGAATGATCTGATTGATATGCAGCAGAGCTCGAAACCACCATAAGAAATGAAGGCAACAACTTCCATTTCTTCTGCAAAAAAGGAAAAAACTAATGGAGTGGGTGAGATAAGGAGTTGATTTGAGATATATATATATATTATATGTACGTGCTCAGGCAGAAAAAGGCATTCTGCGATTTTGTCTGTGCATTTTTCTGTCTGTCTGTGTTGTTTGGATTCATATGATTGCTTGTGTGAGTTCTATCAATCTCTGTCACATACGATACCATGAAATAAAACTATACAACATGCAATGCATGCAGACTGTTGCGCTATTGCTCTCCTAAAATCAATGAAGAAGAAGACGATGCTCATTAAAAGTAAAATTAAACTCACTATATAAATTTAGGTTAATTCTCTATTTTATTAAATATTTAATTTTATTCCCAAATGTTCGATTTAATTCTTCTGTATAATTATTGCAATGTTGAATTAGGTAACAATTGACTAAAGTTGTGTATTTTTTTCTCCAGGAACAAAAATCGATATTCAGTCCGATATTATAGTATAGATCTAGGGGAATAATCGAGTTAGGTATTTTTATTAAATAGGGCAGAATGGCCTCTAATAATAATTCTGTTTATTTATACTTAAAAATGATTAATTATAAGTATTTAAACACTTCGTAAACACACACCACACCGAATCTCTCAAACTCCAAATGATCAATAGGAACCATTATTAACCTGCAGAAGCTATCATCATCACTCGATGCAGCAGCGGTACATGATGAACCTCTCCATGGGGCGGCCGCACTCGGCGCATATAACACTCTCCGGTGCCCCTGCCGCCAGCCCCGGCAAGATGAGGCGGCTGCAGTGGTGCGGGCTGTGGGTTTCCTCCAGGTGGCCCTTCAGGGCTGGCACGATCCCGTCCCGCCGCGCCGCCGCCTCCCACTTAGGGTAGTTCCTCAGGCTCTCCAGGGCTGCGTCACCCTTAGCCCTAGCGATCCCGGGAGCCATGCCGAGGCAGAAGATGGCCCACCCCTTGTCGCTGCCGTCGTAGCTGAGTACGGTCATCACCTCCTGCATTATCTGGTCGTTCTCGGTGCTCTTCCCATGCTGCAGCTTCGAGTAGAGCATGCTCTCGAGGCGGGTCCAGAAGTACCAGAAGAGGGTCGGGTTGTCCCAGGTGTAGCTGAGCTTCTCGGCCACGATGGCCTGCGCGGTCCTGCGGGCCCGCTCCTTCGCGTTGTTCTTCCCCATGTATGCCAGCTCGAGGGCGATGCCGGCCTCCTTGGCCACGTTCTTGGCGGCGGCGGTGAAGCTCCTGATCCACTCTATGTCGTCCCCTCCGTACAGGCATATGTACTTTCCATCAGCCATCTGTAAAAAAGAAAACACATCGAACCCATGAGATCGAGCAGTTAAGCGATGATGAAAACGAGGAAGAATATATATAATATTGATGCACCCACTGGACGATCTTAGGGTCGAAGCCGTCGACGATGAGCTCGAGCCTCCAGACCTCGCCGTTCCAGAGATCCTCTTCCCTCTCCTTGGTGAATGGGAAGGCCGAGTTCCTCCATATCCATATCATGTACATCGCGTTCAGGCTCGCCACCTTCCCCTGCGGGTCCAGCGCCACCAGCACCGTCCTGTTCGCGAAGTGCCAAACCTCCCTGATGAACTTTGCCACGTACGGCTCTATCACCGACGGGTGGTGGACGGAGTGCCACGGCATCACCCCCCGCAGCTGCACGAACCTCTCCACGTTCGCCCCGTTCCAGCCCTCCGCGACCATCGGCAGCCACACGATATCGTACGGCATCGCCGTGTCTTTCCTTTCCCTCGAGTCGGCGTACAACTCCTCCAGCACGAAGATGTCATCGTGGGTGATGCCCAGGTCCGATATCAGCAGCAGCACCGTCCTCTTCCTCAGGGCCTCCAGACCCACCTGAAAAACAAAAAAAAAAAAAAGAATTGCAGCGTATACAAACTCAAAAGTTTTACACTAAATTAGAATCATACTCGGGTCTTGGTGGAGCCGTTGTAGAGAGGGAGGATGTCGTCCTTGGCGTAGATGAGGGCCTTGAGGACCTTCATGTTGTCGACGTGATATGTGTCGAAGAGCCGGAGAAGGTTATGGTAAGCTTCCGCATGCATCTTGTCATCTACGTCAATGTGAATAATAACATTTAGTTGAATATTTCTTTCTAAGGCGCCCACTGGTTTCGGGTACAGGATCGGGTAGGGGTATTGTGATAAGGGATGGAACAATTATACTTTTAAGTAATTGGGATACGATATCTTCTTCTCTGACACGATTATTAAGCTTCACTTTTCGAAAAAATGGCCTTTTAACAGGGCATTACCGATGTGCCTCTTGCAGTGGGTGAGCTGGGTCATGAGGTGGTCGTGTATGTTGTTCACCTTGTAAGCCATGCTAGACAGCTCCCATGCCTCAGTCCCCGATGGCATGTACCTATAAATTCACAGAATCTTAATAGTGTGCTAGTGCACTCTAATTATAAAACTAGTTGCATTGCACTTACTCGTGTCCGAGGCCCACGAGGCTGGCGACCTGGGAGGCGCAGGCCACGATGCTCCTGATGGTCCAATAGGCAGCAGTGGGGATGTAGGTCATGGCGGTGGATAGGGGAGGCGCCTCGGCAGCGATGTACTGGGGCGGCAGGTCCCGGAACTGGAGGATGCACTTGGTAACGTTGACCATGGCGGCGATCAGGTTGTGGAGGGCGTCGAACTGCGGCTTCAGGGAGGTGGAGTGCTCCAGTATGTCCGGCAGCTGCTTGAGGATGGACACCGACTTGGCCAGTACGTTGGTGGTGTAGAGGTTGGCTATGAGGGAGAACTCGCCGTAGTTGACGGCGAATGCCGCCAGGGCCAGCACCACCTTGACGTCCCACGAGTAGGCCGACAGCAGGTTGAAGATGGCCATGGTGGTGCCGTGTGCGTCGCCACCTCCGCCGGAGGTGCACTTGCACGACAGCTACACGCACATAGAGAACCAACATTCAGCAAATCTGAATCGGATACACCACACTCCGACATGATTCGGTATAATATAAGGGTACCACCTCGCATGAGATCCGGTGGATGGTGGAAGCCAGGTGCTCGAGGATGCCGTCATAGGCCGCATGAGCCGCCTCCTCTTCCATCAAAGCACGATCAGCACGGTCGTGTTTTCCCTGCGATCATATCACCATATAACAAATCGTGGAAAACCCATTCGTTAAAGAAAGCTAAACAAGCATCGCCGGCCATAGGCCATGGAAAACGTACATTGAGGACGTCGTCGATGCTGGGAGCAGCGTGGCTAAATATGCCCTCGATGATGCTGAGGATGGGGCCGACGTCGACGGTGCGGCCATCTGGGGCATGGGTGGCTTGGATCTGCTTCATCATCGCGCTGTCGTCGGAGGCCGAGAACGGCCGGGCGGTGCTCCTATCGCCGGACTTCTGTGGGCGCAGCTGCTTCCTCGCTACCGCCAGAGGAGGAGGAATCAACGGCGCGACCGAGTCCATAAGTCTCTGATGGGTGAAGTGAGTGAGTATGAGAGAGAATCGCAGTGCCTGTGTGCCGATGAATGTGCAGATTCTGCAGAGGGTTATATAGAGAAGAAAAGGTGAGGCGAGGGGAAAATGGCGATGAAGGAAGAAGAACAAGGTACCTTACTTGCAGTTGGGGTCGAAAGCAAAGCAAAAGCCCATTGGGCCTTGTCGAGGCAAAGACCGACATGATCATTATCCACAACGAAACAATGACGTCATATATTGCGTCATAAAACATTGACAGCTACATGTTCCATAAGATTTAAGTGCATCACCCCGACAAAATTTAGAATTAGATTAATATAAACAAAACAATAATTATAATTTATTTTTTTATATTTAATTTATATACCCACAATAAACCTAAACCAAGCATGGTTATGGGGTAGTTGATGAGGGAAAAAGGAAGAACAGGCACATCATAGCTTTTGATTAGCTATTTGGTTCCAGCTTTCCTAAAATGGAAAAGGACAAAAAGTTAAGGTACCCACAAAATAGCTAATATTTTAATTAGTTATAATTTTGATAATATTTTTGAAATAGAAATATGGAGAAAAAAAATAAAAAGGCAACGTATGCATGATTGTCTTTTTTTGACCCCAAGTTCTAAGCCTTAATTTAGAACATGCAATCGAACACATAGTACTATTGGGATCACTCTTGCAAGAGTGCTTGAAGAACATACCTTTTGGCAATAATATATCACCAATATACATATAGCAATATATTAGGGTTTATAATAAGCTAAAAGATATGGAATAAAGTTAACCTAAAACTATAACTACAAATCTAATAGCCTATCATTGCATAGACTACTAAGATTGCTATGGGTTCCATCTTTGAATTGCCTTCTGTGGTATGCCAAAGTATATATGCACATCTACTTGTAGAGCTAGCCTCAAAGTTTGTGATTCCTCACTGTTGTTTCCATTAAGATCTTCTTTTGAGATCAGTAATCAGTAAAAGGTTTCATCTTTGATTATATGAACACCCACCTTGTGTTTATGGTTATAGAAATCATTTTTTTTTTTTTGGATTCAAGGTGGATTGGAGGCTGCCTTGAAGAAATCTCCCAATTGCTATGATAGTTTGTTGTTCCATTGTTCCATGGAGGCTTTTTTAACTGTTTACTATTGAACTGAATCCACGTATCTCTGTATTCATTGAGCTTTACTGTCAAAGTTTCTGAGGAGGACAGTGATTTTGCCACCTATATCTTGCATAAAACATCTTTCTGGATGAACTTTTGCTGGTTCCAAGGTGATCAAAGATGGAGTAAAACAATGATTTTATGGGCTCAATTGAAGACACCATCAACCATTCTTCAGCTTCCCAAGTACAGAGTTTGGTATCCATGACCTCTGCAGGCTGATACAATCCCACATGAACTAAGACCAATGCTATTCTAAATGCAACCCAAGTGGTGAAGAACAACCGACCATTCCACTCCACTAGTAGTCAACAGTTCACAGATGGTCCCACCATAATTGAATCATATTTGGGCAAATGCTCTCATTGTTATACATAGGGGCCACCATCTCCACTCATAGCAGACACACTGCAACACATATCCATTATCATCAATGGCTACAGCTGAAATATAGCCTGGCCTGCAAGATCTTTTCGACAGGCTTGTCCAGAGTAATGAAGACAGCAATTCACCCAGAAATGCATGCAACCTTGTGATAATGTTTTGTTAACTAATAAATAAGTATAATATCTAATTAAAATTTATAATTTATAAGTAATAAAATATTTTTAATTTTATAAAATCAAAGTAATTTTCTATTTTAAATAGATTATTTACAATATTAAGTATAAAAAATTATATCGATTTAGATATTTTTTACTATATAATTGTATATAATAAAACCAGCCATTTTTTTAGTAACTGCTTGGTTACTATATTTTTTTTATAATCGGATATATTATTACGAGCAATATTTTTAGTATCGGGTAGAGTAGCCGTACTATCCCACTATTCTCATATATAATTTATATAATTAAAACTTATTATTTATAAGCCATTATATACCTTGTACTAACTTCAATAATTTATCCCCATCTTGACCTCTATCAAGGCAACTAAAATTGATTTGACAAACATTTGTGGTCGAGGGCACAACAATTTTTCGAGGTCAATGCATCATTTACCTGCCACGTGGCATCGCCATCTTAAGGATACCCGATGGTTGAAAGGAACGGAACAGAAGAGAGGAATCAGCCACAAATAAGACAGCTCGCAATTGCAGGGCCGGAGATTGCTTTTGAGAAGTCGTCGTAATCGCCGTCTTCTCCGATTCTCCGTCTTCCTCTGACATCTTCGCGGAGGACGAGGACCCTCTCTGGCTGTCTGTTCGTCGATCTATCGAATTTACGCGTTTGCCCCACAGCACAATTTCAACCCTCTTCCCCGATCTGATCCTTTCAGGATGAAAACGAAAACGCAGACACCCCACCAAAAAAATCAATAAAGAACCCAGAGATAACACAGCCCTTAGGCGTGCGTCCCCGTATTCTCTTCTGCTCGTCGAAGGTGCGTCCTCTGTAGACCCTTTTATCTGATTTTGCATCAAGGATCAAAATTTTCGTCAGTCAATCCGTAAATCCTTTATGGGTCTGTCTTGTTCTTTGAGCTGTGCCGAGATTTGATTGAAGCCCTTTACAGATCAAAATGTTTCATTAAATTCGAGTTTCTGTTTGATTGTAAAATGTCGAAACTTTCAATTTCAGGGAATAGTGATTAATTTATTGTTTGGAAGCTGCGGATTTCATAATTGAAGGATGCCTGGGATGGTCAACGAAGCGAATGGAAATTCTACGCCCCAGAAGGAAATTCCTGCTCTGAATAAATCTCCCAAGAACGAGATAATTCCCGAGAGCGGCCATCACGTTGACCTCCCTCCAGGTGGAGTTGTAGAAGTTGACACCTCAATCGAGAAACTTTATCAAAATGTGTGTGAGATGCAGAGTTCAGATCCATCACCATCGCGGCAAAGTTTCGAGTCTTATGGAGAAGAGTCGAGGATTGATTCGGAGCTTCGTCACCTTGTTGGGGGAGAATTGAGAGAGATCGAGATAATGGAGGAAGATGAAGTCGAGAAACCTGAAGAAGGTGATAGTCACACTGATGCTCCTTCTAGGAAAGGAAGTTCGACAACCAGTAGAAACTCTGGTAAGTTGGACAAGGTTCATATTGACAGCTCAAAGTCAGTCTCCTCTGCAGATTCCAAGAAGGGTCATTTTGAATCTGAGGCATCCAGGCAGACCCCGAAGAGTAAGAGCGATAAGATTGTTAAAAAATCCAATGTGATTATCAGTCCTGTGAAGAAATACAGAGCTGCTGATTCTTCTGACTCTAATCCTGATCTTGGACCATTCTTGCTTAAGCAAGCTAGAGATATGATTTCCTCCGGAGATAATCCCCAGAAAGCCCTTGAATTGTCTCTTCGAGCTGCCAAGTCGTTTGAAAAAATTTCAAATGGGAAACCCAGCTTGGAGCTTGTCATGTGCCTTCATGTCATTTCTGCAATTCACTGTGGCTTAGGACAGTATAAGGAAGCCATTCCTATCCTTGAGCGCTCAATTGATATACCGTCGATTGAGGAAGGTCAAGATCACGCTCTTGCTAAATTTGCAGGCCACATGCAGCTGGGTGATACTTATGCAATGTTGGGGCAGCTTGAGAATTCAATCCTTTGCTACAGAACAGGATTGGAAGTTCAGAAGCAAGTTCTTGGAGAAAGTGATCTGAGGGTGGGGGAGACTTGTCGGTATTTGGCAGAAGCTCACATTCAAGCGCTGCAGTTTGATGAGGCTGAGAAACTCTGCAGGATGGCTCTTGAGATTCACCGAGAAAATGAAGTCCCTGCTTCTCTTGAGGAGGCAGCTGATCGGAGGCTGATCCCTGCTTCTCTTGAGGAGGCAGCTGATCGGAGGCTGATGGGGCTTATATGCGAGACAAAGGGGGATCATGAGGCAGCCCTGGAACATCTTGTCCTAGCGAGTATGTCCATGGTTTCAAATGGCCAGGAAATGGAAGTGGCGGCAGTTGATTGCAGCATTGGGGACGCATACTTATCCCTCTCTCGTTATGATGAAGCTGTGTTCGCCTATCAGAAGGCTCTCACAGTTTTTAAAACTACCAAGGGGGAAGACCATCCATCAGTGGCCTCAGTCTTTGTTCGTCTTGCTGTGCTCTACAACAAGACAGGGAAATTCAGGGAAGCAAGATCTTATTGTGAAAATGCCCTTCGGATCTACGATAAACAATTACCGGGGATTCCACTCGAAGAGTTTGCCAGCGGCCTCACCGATGTTTCTGCAATTTATGAGTCCATGGAAGAGCTTGCGGAGGCCATTAAGCTACTGCAGAAGGCACTGAAAATATACAACAATGCACCAGGTCAGCAGGGGACAATAGCAGGAATTGAAGCTCAGATAGGTGTCATGTATTACATGTTAGGTAACTACTTGGACTCTTATGCCTCATTCAGCAGTGCAGTCTCAAAGCTTCGAGCCAGTGGGGAGAAGAAATCTGCCTTCTTTGGTATTGCCCTGAATCAGATGGGGCTGGCTTGTGTGCAATGTTGTTCCTTAAATGAGGCCACAGAATTATTCGAAGAGGCCAAGAGTATATTGGAACAAGAATGTGGACCTTATCATCCTGATACTCTTGGGGTTTACAGCAATCTCGCTGGCACTTACGATGCTCTTGGCAGGTAATTATTTTCCACTTGATCTTGTCCATTCCATTTCCATCAAGTAGAGTGAGCTCATTTCCTATGTAAATCCAACAAATTAGTACCATAACTTATTTCCAATGTTGAATTTCCTGTGTGAAAACTTATCAGGTTGGATGATGCAATTAAGTTATTGGAATATGTGGTCGGGATGAGGGAGGAAAAACTCGGGACGGCAAATCCTGATGTGGATGATGAGAAGAGAAGGTTGACTGAGTTATTGGAGGAGGCTGGCAGAGTTCGGAGCAGAAAAGGCCGATCTCTTGAGAACCTCCTTGATGCCAACCCTCAGAGTATAGGAAGCCAAATAATTAAGGTATAGTAATAATCAAGAAGTGGTGATTCTCAGTTCAGAGGTGAACATGATGTATATTATAGATCTTATTTAGAGAAAAAAAAAAATTGGAGAAAGAGACACAGAAATGGTGGTATTTATATGTTATTGTTTTCATACCAGAAGTGTTTGTCAGCATGATGAGAGATGAAGTCATCCATTGCTTTTGTGCTCGAGGTGCTTCAGTTTTTTACTGGATTGGGATTGCTGCAACATAGAGAAATGCAGTTATGGTATATATATATATATCTGTAATATGATGAACACAAGGTAAATTATCAATGTGGTCCTCTTTGGGATGCCATTTCCGTCAGTTTCATTTCATGCATCTGACCTTATTGATGACTCTTGTTCTGAAGAATAATGTGCACTTCTTTGCAAGGAGCTGAAAGCTGAGTTAATGGGGCATTTCTTGCTGGTCTCTCTCTGTATATATATTTGTATTATTGCAGCTGCTGCAACAATGGACCTCCCAAAACATAGCTGTAAAGGAAGTTAAAGAAAGGGCAGTAGGCCTGTTCTCAGTGTCAACTGGGTAGTTTTTGGGACCTGTATATTGCAATTCATCTATATATAAATATATAGATATAGCAACTGAGCTAGTAAAGAATCCTTTACCACAAGATGGTACTGGTGAGACATGCTTGCTGAATCTGCTGATTCATTCATCAGTGCATCTTCTGTAGCCACAAGGATAATCTGCAAGAGAGGAGAGATATTGAATTCAGAGCAGTTTGTTTAGAAGTCTGATTATCAAAGAAAGGCATCTGTAGAAGCATCCAAACAAAATTTAAAGCCATAGTGCAGAGAGGAAGAGTTCATCTGCACAATCCTTATCAAGCATGGCATTGCCTCCATAAATTACAAGATTCCATTTTTTTTGGATAAAACATATAAATGAGCAGTTTCATCAATCTTTTTGAAATAATTTTCTGCTATTTAATCAAAATTACTCAAAATCGAAATAGTCAGGAATATCTTCTTCTTCACATGTACCCGTAAAAGCAGATAGCATTATCTTCTTCTTCTTCTCCTCCTCTCTTCTTCTCTCTCTATTTTTGTCTTAATCTTACTGTATTGTTTTTGACATCCTCAGCGTCTCCATCTTTGGTGAGCACCTCGATTCTATCGGATATCTTCTTCTTCTTCCTCTTCTTCTTCTTCTTCTTATGGACTTTCTCTCCGTATCTTGTCTGAGGCCGTGGTCTTCGTATCACTGTCTTCTGTGTCTGTGAGGAGGTGGGCATGGCGGGTACGTCTACAGACGTCAAGGCTGAAAACCCAGGTTTGCTTTCTTCCTTCTATTTAGCTAATCGATCCTTTTGATTAAAGGAACGTTTTTTTTCCTATTCATATGTTTCTATCTACGCAGTAGATGCTGAAGCACCAAATGAGGCTAACCAAACTGCACCAATGGGGATGGATAAACCGATTTCCCCGTCTTCTGTATTTGTTAACTCGGAGCCTATTCGGCCAGAACAGGTGGAGAATGCTGTGAAGTTTCTCTCACACCCAAAAGTCAGGGGTTCTCCGGTCATGTACCGGAGATCTTTCCTGGAAAAGAAGGGCCTCACTAAGGAAGAAATTGACGAAGCTTTCCGCAGAGTCCCTGTAAGCTCACTTTTACTTGCTGTCTTCATGCAAATCACAAAGGAACAGCTCCATTCAAGTGGAAAATGGCAAAAGCTGATAAATTCCCTTTATAGGATCCAAGTCCAACCGTCCAGGCAGCTCAAGGTCAGGACTGAATGGATTTAATCATGGGGGCAAGAATTCAGGTGGTTATTTCCAGCAAAAATATATCTTGTTTCTTTTGGTTCTACAGATGCACCAGCAAAGACAGTTTCAAATGCTCAAGCACAAGCCATTGGACAAATTCCACAAGCTACCACTCCTGCCCCTGCTGGAGTAGCGTCAACTCATGTTTCTGGACCCAGATTCCACTGGACACATGCACTATATGCTATTGGGATAGTAGCAGTGTCAGGTGCTGGAACAGCTGTTCTTTTCAAGGTACAAGTTAACTTTTTCCCAGCTTCATGCCATTGAAGTAAATTCAGCGGGCTAAGGATGGATGTTCAAAAGATCATTTTTTGTATGTTTTAGAGTGTTGTAGCTCCTCGGTTGAAATCATGGGTACGCAAGATAACCTCAGAAGACGAACATGATGTTGCAATAAAAACAGGCTCGAAGCCAAGTATAGCAGAAGAAGCAGCAGCTGCTGCAAAATCCGCAGCTGATGCAGCTGCACAAGTAGCAAAAGCGAGTCAGGAATTGATGACTATGAGCACAGGAGGTCATTAAGATTGAAACTTGCAGATGGGAACATTTCACACTGTGTTTGCTTTGTTCTAACTTTAGTTTTCTTTGTTCCAACATTTAAAATTTGCATTTTCGGGTTTTGTAGAGAGGAGAAACTTAAGGGATTTGATGGATATGTTAGATGCCCAGCTGCATGAAATTAGAGCAATGAACTTCTCCATTAGGAAATTAGAGGGTAAGAATGGGTTACCTTTGAAGCAGATGTTGCATATGCTGATTTGAAAAACTACTGCTAGTTTAGCTGTTAAGGTAGCATCTCTGAACAAACTTTTTAACATTGGTACTTCTAATTTCAGATCAAGCTAATATATCAAGTGCTGTTCCTTCATACATCCAAGACAGTAGAGTCTCTAGCTCAAAGGTGAGTTTGGTGAAAGCATGTACTGGCAGCTATAAGAGTGACTTCCCATCAGATTGAAAATGCCTGTTACTTTAACAATTTAACTAGAGCTTTCCATGCATGTCTTCCCCGATCTGTACAGCAGCCATACGTTAATGGGAAGGCGGAGTTTGACACCCTCTCAGGTCTGTGCAGTTCACCTGTATATTTTTTTACTGCAAATATAATTTGACATTGTCATGAGTTTCCTCCTCAGGGAGATCCACTTCACCTCCAGCTCTTGCAAAGCCCTCAGTTCCTCCACATCCAAAGTCATATATGGAGGTAAAAGCACCTCTGCCAGTAGTGGTCGTTTGTATATATCCTGTGGGGATGCTGATCTTGGTTTTGGAATTATTGGACAGATCATGGCAATGGTCCAGAGAGGAGAAAGACCACCTAATGTCAAGGTCTCTTGTTTCTTTACTGATTTTTTGTACCCATATCAGCTTTGTGCAGGAATGGTCCAGAGAGGGGAAAGACCACCTAACATTTTTGACATCATAGTTCCAATCCATCAATCTGAAATTTTGTGCAGGAAATTGACGATTCTCCCCCAAATCCACACCAGCAGATACCAAATTCCAGTGTAGCTCCAAGATCAAAGGTATGCAGTTTAGGCCTTTTTTTCCTGTATTCATTGGAGCCTTTAATTTTAAGATTTGAACTGGGAAACTGATGGCTTGGGTTATTTTCTGAATGTCTCAAGAAGCCATGGGAAGCTGGACATGCCCCAAATAACTCAACCCCATATCAATCACCTTCTGATGGTGGTGAACATGGAAACGGTGATGGTTCTGTTCCCTGGTGGCAACGAAAAAATGTTAGAATTATCGAGCATGAGAACCAAGAGGGATTGGGGGTAGGGCCATTTTATAGTTCACAGGTCCCTGAGCAAACAACCAGGCGCTCGTGGGTACCACCTCAGCCGCCTCCAGTTGCCATGGCTGAAGCAGCAGAAGCAATTCGGCGCCCAAAGCCTGCAGTTCAGAAGGATCAACAACCAAGCAGTGACCAGACAGTGGATCATTCCTCCCATCAACTGCCGAAGATCACCAAGATTTCTGAGACAGGGGGGGCAGTACAGAACATCCATGGCATGGCCTCTGAGGGAATATCCAGTGAGATACAAGAGGAACTAGCACAGAATTACTGAGGATGCTATTGGGACAATAGAGTTCTAAGGAAAGAGTGGAATGATGGTCTTAGGAGCCTGCAATGAGATATGACACTCAGTATGCCCAGAGAAGACTTGTTGGTTTGTTAAATCCATTGCACTCCGTAAAGCTTCTGTCTGTGTCAATGCTGGGATGATAGTAAGAATACCCATACTTGGGCTTTACATGTGTTGGACAGCCTCTGCATCAGACAGATTCTCATGGCATGTCTCACGCCCCTAATATTCAATAAAAGATGAAGATGAGATACCATTTGCTGGATTTCTGCATCAGATTTTCATGGCGTGCATGCTTGAATCTGAAGTGTTGGAACTCGGAACAATGTTGGAAATGAATAACATTCTTGTAGCACAATTTCTTGATCATCGCTCTGAATTTGCTGAATCCGTCAATCCTCTCTGGGGTCTCAGCAAGAGACGAAATAAATCCATCAATTCCATCACTTTAATCTCACCTCAACTGTCTTGGTAGTGGAATCATTGACCAATTCTTAAAAGACATCAAAGGTATAGGATAGAGAGTGAAGATTCCTCCTGGTGGGGATCCTAAGCGGGCACTGTCACCCAGGTGATCTTACCATATCTGCAACACTTGCTAATTGACACAAAAAAATGATGTTTTCTTCTCTTCTCTGCCAATGTAAAGAAACTGACCTGTCTACAGAGATGAACCCTGGTGACCCCGTCTAGGTTCAGTTCCAAAGGGAAAATAGGAGGCCATCTAGATGCATGCAGCATCCATGGACCACCAAAACACAGACAGGAAAACAAGGGGCCAATGGCCAGCCAGCCCTCTGGTCACTGCTTTTTAGCTTTCTTCTTTTGCCACCCTCGGTCCCATCCCTCCTACTATACTCTTTTCCTTTTCCTTGCTGCAAAATATGAATACTGTCTTGATAATTCCATCATATATGAGATAAATCCCACTTTCAGCTTTGGAGGTGTGCTTGCAGATGAATAATTGGCATAAATAGACCATATGAGGCAATGGTGGTCGATTCTTTGCATTGTTAAGCAAATAATGAGGTGCAGCAACAATGGGTATTCATGTTGATCTGATGTCTAGAGCATGGTTGGGCAAAACTCAATTTGGATGATTCAGTGGACCAGCACACTCAGTAAGCTGGGCAATGGAATATGGGTATAAGGCTGAAGCTTTGGTGCTGAGAGAGGAGGGACTTCAAATTGCCCAAAGGGATGTAAGTTTCCGCTAAAGACCATTGACGTTAGTGAAGAAGCCGCCGCCCAAGTCGGTTCTGTGCAGCAAATAAGATCGCCTCCCTCCACCGTGGCTCGCTGCCGTAGTTCCAGCTTTCGCCCCGGAGGATGGTAGCGCCGACAACACGTCCGCGCGCCGGTCGCTCTTGCTCCGGTTCTGTAGGAGGAGGTGCTTGAGCTTCCACGTCCAGGAGTCCGTCCCCGACGAACTGCTCTTCGTGCACCTTTTGTTCATCGCTTCCCGCGGGACCCACACGCAGTACGTCCCTTCCCGCTCCTCGGACTCCGACCACGACGAGAAAGAGAGCCCGTGCTCCGGCGGCTGTCCTGATTTCCGGTCGTCCTCGCTCATCAGAACCTTCAGAGTCGGGCGGCGAGGCCTCTGCTTCCGATAATCCTCGCTGCTGCTCTGAATCAGCGACGTGTATTCGTATGCAGGTCTGATTCGGCCGTTGTGGAAGATCTCGTCTGCGGAAACTGGTGACGATCCAGGGACCCCGCACGCGAAAGTGAACTCGAAATCTCCACTGCCTCCATCGTATTCCTCCGGTGTTGCCGCCGTTGCTTCATCGTCGTCTAGCTGAGGAAGATTTGGTTCTGAATTATGGAAGAACTCGCCGGCATCACGGACGTCATCTTCCAGGCCATCTTCCTGGAGAGAGAGCTCTCGGGCGACGCGTGCTGCAATTTCCGCGAGATTGCTGCTGCCGGAAATGCAGCAGGTGAGGGACGGGGAAGGAGATAACAGTGTATTGGAAGATGATGACATGCCCTGCATTTCTTCAATCCCTTGTCCGAGAAGATAAATTTTGCTTCAGAGTGGGACAAACTGGACAAGTATCTGTTAAGATGGAAATATAAAGGAGGTGAAACCTTACCAAGGCTCCGACATTGATGCTGCTGCCTTTTTCTCGAAAGGAGAGAAAGGAGAGTCCGCGGTGGAGCAGGGGAAGTTTTATTTGGAATTGTTACACTACACCAGAAGCCATTACCATCAGCTGTCTATTTCCATCTCTACTCGCCACTGTCTACACATCCGGCATTCCGATCACTGAACTTTCTCAGCATTCGTTCCTTCAATGTAGCTCACTTGCTGCACAGCCGGAGAGCAGTATATTCTGTCAGTCCCATTTCGCTTGACTGACATGATGCCAATCACAGTCTCTTTGTATTTGTAAGGACTGCCTATTTCCTCTATTCTTTCCAGCGATGTAAGGATCTCGTGATCATCTTAAACAAGTGCAGGGGTGCCATGAGAATCGGTACCTTATTTCTGAAGGATTTGATAATCATGATCAGCAACTCGTCTCCTGTAAATTGCCTCACTTTCCAAACGAATTCTTGCCTTGGAATATTATTTTCAAGAAGCACCAGCCAGAGGAAGCATTAACCACAGATCTAAAAGGAGACTTTAAGATCATGCTTTGCCGGAAGATGATTCGTAACTCACTTTGCAGTCATGATGATGCTTGGAGATCGACCTGATGATGGCCGCAGGAAGAAGTATTGACACTATAAGAAGATCAGGTCTATTTTCACCAGAAATCCCATGCGGTAGCATCAAGTTCATCTTCATTTGACGGACATGGATCTTATATCTCAACAAGCGGTATAAACTAGGGATTTTACCTTTCAAGAGGGTGATTGTCAGGGGGATTAGGTATAATCCCAAACTCATACAAGCCGCCTTCGCAGTCAGAAGAAGCAGAAGTAGAAGAGGAGTAATAGACGTCATGCAATTGTATATATATTATTTAATAAATTATTTTACTATATAATAAATTAATATTAATTATATAATAAATGTTATATATAAATATTTATAATTATAATAAAAAATAATATACAGTATATCATTTTTATTTATAATATTCTAATTATATAATCATATTACATAATTTTATATAAAATATTATTAATATATAAATTTATTTAAAATAGATAAAAATAATAACCCACACTCTATTTTATTTTACCAAAAAAAAGACAACATTGTTAAATATGAATACATATCTCAATATCTAATTCTGCTGTAGGTAAAATAGAGTATATCATGCTGAAACATGGAACTAGTCATCATATCTCAGGTAGGCCAAGCAAAGACATCAATGATACCATGTTATGATTTCAGAAAGATTTTCAGGGATATCTTATTTTTACGGTATCAAGACTACAACATCCTTGCAACATGCCTATATCTAGATCATATCTTCTTGTCCTCAAAATAACCAAGAGTTCAGGCATAAGATACCCTAGGAGAGGCAATCCAAGATGGATCATTATCTTCATCCTCCTTTTTTTTATGAGACCTTCAAGCATCAGCTGCCTTAGAAGAGAGATCCGGATTTCCATTCACTTTTGCACGTTTGGCTTCATAGTCTTTGACAGCAGCCTTTATAGCATCCTCAGCAAGCATACTGCAGTGTAATTTAACAGGTGGAAGAGAGAGATGCTTTGCAATTTCCCTGATAGCACGTACACAGACCAAGTACAGCATGAGATGACAACCCACATAACTGTTCCCAGGAGCAATATTCTGATTGCAATGATAAGATTGAAATGAAATATCCTCCCCCAGAAATGCATGCCTCTAGCAGAAGGAGCACTACCATAAACGAGACTGAAGCATTTGAGAAAAAGGGCATGGATAATCCCTATTAGTGTAATCACCCCATGATTGAAACAGAGCATTTCAGGATCCATCATATGATGAAAATCTTGTGTATCTCAATTGGAAACTCAGAAGTGCTAGCAGTGCAAAATGAGAGGTATCAGCCCAGAAGGATATCACTTACGTGTTCTTAATGGATAAAACCTCTTCCATCTGTTTTCCCTTCACCCATTCAGTTGCTGCATCACAAAAAGGAGACATGTTAACCACCACATGAAACACCTTGAGAACTAACAAAAAATGGCTGAAAAAAGGGAGGACATGATCGCAGAAGTCAATCTTATTGAATATATTGAATGAATATGATTAGCGCAATATCCATTGTTTAAGCCACAATAAGCACCAATTCTAATATGTTTGTTGCACACTTCCTATACTAAAGCCAACAAGATTCAGAAACTTCATTTATTCGTTTCATCCTCCACCCCATCCTCCAAGATTTTTGGAATACAAATATACCATGAAAGATTCAACGAAGGCTGATTAAGCTCAAAATTTTCCAGATAAAGAGCAACCTAGACCCCAAATTCACTTCAATTTGCCAGCAACAAGAGCTAAACAGTTGCCAAGGTTGGAGATCCGATGATATCAGAAAATTTATACAGAAATTTGCATCATACTCACCCACGGAGGACGATGCAATAGCTGAACCACACCCAAAGGTCTTGAAACGAGCGTCAACAATCTTCCCTGTCTCCTCATCAACCTTAATCTGCAGCTTCATCACATCACCGCACGCCGGAGCCCCGACGAGGCCCGTCCCGACGGTGGGATCGTTCTTATCGAACGAACCAACATTCCTAGGGTTGTCATAGTGGTCCACGACCCTCTCGTGGTAAAACCGCGGCAGGACCTGAAGCGGCCCAATCGGCGCCTCTGCAGACGCAGCGCAGAGAACCTTCTTCGTGACAAGTCTGATCATTTTGCGGCAGCTTCAACTCACACTCAAGCGAGAGATTCACGGACTATGGCCGTGGAGATGGGTGAGTGGGGATTCAGAAAGCTGGAGAGCAGGAAATTGAGAATCCCAACCCAATTTCTAGGGTTTGGAAGGAGGACACGTGGTGATGGAGACCGCCCCAGAAGTCTTCTCCCGCTTTACTGGATGAGATTTTATATTTATAATTAATTATTTTTATTAAAATTCATTAATAACAAATTTATCTTCCTCTTTTACCCTCCTTATTCGTAATATTTACATTATAAATAATTAATAGCTTTTGACTGATTATTCATAAGTACAATTTAACAAGTTTTGACTTGAAACGGAAGAAGTAATTGAAACCTCACATTAAATCTCCCATTAATCACTTCTCACTTACTAATAAAAGAACAAAAAAACATATTAATTAAGACATTAACTACAACACAATTTTAAGGAACAACAACCATGACAGCTTTGTCTTGTGTCTTTAGTTTGAGAAATCCCAACATGGAGAACACCTCCAAGCTCATAGACGATCTTGCTTTCTCCCAGTCTTTACTCCCCTTCACCTACTATGACTACCAGATGGAACAGAACCCATTGTACCCAGAAATCTATCCTGATTACAGTGCAGTCAACAGCATCGCAGAGTTTGACTTTTACGAGGGCCAGCCTGGTGCGGAGACGTATGATGTTGGATATGAGAATGGTGGGATCATGGACGGTTTTCGGGCCACCGGATACCTAGATAACTTCGTGAAGATGAAGTCTGTGACCACTGCAACCACGGTCAACAACGAAGTCTCGTTGGCTAGTACCGGTACCGGTTACTGGAACCAGGGAATCACCGGAAATAATAGGCAAAAGAGCCACAGGAGTCGGAAGAAACCCCATGTGATCAAGGGCCAATGGACAATTGAAGAGGACAGGTGAAAAAAGAACCTAATCAATTACTTCGAAGTATGTAGATTTTCTTGGAATGATCCATAATGTGAATGTTATTGGATTGCAGACTATTAGTGCGGCTGGTGGACCAGTTGGGGTTGAAGAAATGGTCTCAGATTGCTCAGTCGTTGCCTGGTCGTATTGGCAAGCAGTGTAGAGAGAGATGGCACAATCATCTCAGACCCGACATCAAGGTAGAAAGGAACAGAAATATTGTTAATGTTGTTTTAATGTAGATAATTCTGTTATTTACATGGTGTCGTGGTCGTGTTGAGGAATGCAGAAGGATATATGGAGCGAGGAGGAGGACAAGACGCTGATCGGAGCTCACAGAGAGCTGGGGAACAAGTGGGCGGAGATAGCCAAGAGGCTGCCGGGACGGACGGAGAACTCGATAAAGAACCACTGGAACGCCACCAAGAGGAGGCAGTACTCCAAGAGGAAGTGCCGGACAAAGCACCCGAGGGGGACCCTCCTGCAGGACTATATCAAGAGCCTGAACCTCGCCGACCCCAGGAAGGCCCCGAGAGGCTGCAAAAGGCAGACGGCCGAGAAATCGACAGAGTCGGAGGACGGCGCCGGCTGCATGCTGGTAGCAAACTGCGGGCTGGAGGACGGAGGGGTGCGGATGGAGGATGAGTTGGCGGAGATGGCCACCGAGCTGCCCTTCGACGAGGAGGAGCTGTTCCAGCTGAACTCGTTGCTGGGGATGGATGTGGGGAGCGAGAGCGAGAAGATGGAGGTGGAGGAGAGGATGATGAACCAGTTGGTGAATGTGGAGGACATGGCCGGAGGAGGAGGAGGAGGGCTGGCGGACGAGGCGGACTTGATGGAGATGATATGTCAGGTCCATTTTAACTGCTGAGGGAGCTTACATTCAAAGTGGTGATTGACCCTTTCTTCAACACAATACAAACATAAGATATTTTATATATTTTTTAATTAAATAGAAAAATATTATATATTATTATTAAAATAAAATTTATAAGAATATCATTCATCCCACTACAATATTTATTAAAATTCTCCCTCTATATCTTATATAAATTATTAAGAAATAAAATATGTAAAATTGTGTGGCTTTTGAATGATGTGTGTTAAGGCCCAATGGGCCTTTTGAGATTAACATGGATAATTAATTTTGGTGGGCTTTTATTTATATATATATATATGTCATTAATTATAATTAGTAAAATATTTTATTATATTCTTAAGAATCACTCTTATAATACACTTCTCAACATGTAATATTAAACATTAATTAAATAAATAACTGTATGAGTGAAAATGAGCCGAATTTAAGTTGGATATTTTTAATTAATATTCGAGAAGAAAATGAGCCGAATTTATAATATAAGATCAGGTAGAGCTCTTAACCTACCAACTCATATAAAATATGAAAAATCCTTATTTTTAATTAGAAATGTGATTTAAACCCTATCAATCCATAATAGTTTACAAATAGTTTTATATTACCGAATTAAGGTGGAATGTTATTTGATAGGCACGGGGAACTCATGAACGTACTACCATAGATAGATGTCAAGAAAAGATGCACCAGAGTTTGTTGGGTCATGAAACTCTGGTGGGTGGCTACCAATGTCATGGTAGCTGCAAGTCCAAGGAAAAGCGACAGAACATTGATACTGCATTTATTTACACATTTGCATGGTGGTGCCACCATTTGAGGTCCAAACCAGTCACCCAAGTCCTAACTCGGCATATTCAATGTCATAGAGATTTTGCAACCCAACATAGATCTTCAACCGAGGATTAGACTATGATTAACTCCATTGGAAGTAGCAAACTTTCCCTCCCTCGGTGGTTGTTTGGTTGATGTTTTCCATCCCTCGGAAATAACAGAGGAAATTTGAAACCCTGCATTATTTCCCCTGTTTTCCTCTGCTGCGCGCCATCCCATCTCTTCGATGAGTTTTCTGAAGGGATCCAATGAGGATTCCTATGTGCCCGTGACAAGCGGCAACTCGACTCTAGCCAGCTATTGGTTGAACTGGAGGGTGCTGCTCTGCGCTCTCTGGATCCTCATCTCTGCTGCATTCTCACTTTTCTTGATATGGAGCTATGAAGGCGCTGGTAAATCAAAGACCCATACAACCGGGGGAGATGGCACCGGAGAAGAAGAAGCAGCAGCCCGAACTTTGTACCAGGATGAAACATGGAGACCGTGCTTCAGAGGGATCCATCCGGGCTGGCTTCTCGCATTCAGAGTAGTCGCCTTCTCGTTGCTTTTGGCTATGCTGATCATTACCACGTTTGTTGATGGAGGAAGCATATTTTACTACTACACCCAGTAAGTCAGGAAACCCTTTCTCTCTTTCCTTCTCCTGCAAAATCTTCCTCTATGGGTTCTTTAGTGCCGATGATATCTGTTTGCTGGATGAACTTTTCTGCAGATGGGCTTTCACCTTAGTCACCATTTATTTCGGGGTATGTCTTCTTCACTCTGTCTATTGAAATCAAAGTTCAAATCTTTTTTCTTCTGTGTGTGAGTATCCGAATTTACCTTCCCATTCCCACTTCTTAATGCAGCTGGGGTCATTGGTGTCAATGTATGGGTGCCATGAATATCAATGTAGACTACCCAGAGACAAGATGGATACCATGGAAATAGACTTGGAGCAAGGATCCCATTCTGCTTATGAACTGGCCAGCGGATCCAACACTTTCAACAAGGAAGCGACCTCCCAAGAAGGCAGTAAGATGGCAGACACATGGGGATACATGTTTCAGATCATATTCCAGGTAGAAAAAAACTTGAAATATTTGGGGTCTCCAGCCATTGAAGCAAGTTCTGCATTTCCACATCTCTGTCCGGCCATTGATACAAGTCTTATTTTTTCCTCCAACAGATGAGTGCCGGAGCTGTCCTGCTCACAGACTGCGTCTTCTGGTTCATAATCGCCCCATTCCTGGCTATAAACAACTATGGTCTGAGCATCGTGGGTATTTCCGGAACCCAGATACGCTTCCTTTACCACAAAGGTTTTTAACATATGACCATTCTAATTCTATTTCTCATATCAATATGCAGTTGGAGATCAATATGCACTCGATCAATGTGGTGCTGCTGATTGGTGATGCAGCCATGAATTGCTTGGTGAGCTTCATATCATACTTGCAGCTTTCTATGGCATTCTCTTTTGCTTCACTGAATAGTTTCCCATCTCTATAAACTCAAGCATCTTCCTCTTCGCTATCAGCCGTTTCCTATGTTTCGGATCGGATACTTCATCATGTGGACTGTCATTTACGTGATCTTCCAGTGGATCTTCCATGCTTGCGTCAACATCTGGTAAGCATTCATCATCTACTCTACAATTATCACAACTATCACTGCTCCTGCATATATCACTTATCAACTGTAACTTCTCTTTGCTTGCAAACAGGTGGCCCTATCCTTTTCTCGACTTGGCATCCTCACTTGCTCCTCTATGGTACCCGACTGCACCGCCTTCCTGCAAAACCCGGTTGCTTAAGAATACTTAGCTAACAAGTTTTGAATCCTTGTCTTGTTATTGCCACTTGTGTGAAGGTACATTGCAGTGGCCTTGATGCATTTTCCATGCTATGGGATGTTCGCGCTGGTAATAAAGCTAAAGCACTTCTTGCTGTCAAGATGGTTCCCTCAGTCTTATCACTGCCCCAGGTGAATCGTCCTGCCAGAGAGCTCATGCCAAAATTCTCAAGGATGCATAGAATAAGTGAAAACCAGGAGATATACACAGAAAGTCAGTAGAGCTTAGTGATTAGTGAGGTTCTTAAAGGTACATAGACAGATCCAATAGAAAACACAACAGAGGTTGTAAAGAGTACACCACATTGTTTGGAAGGCAAAACACAAAAAAGAAAATTCTTCTACATTTTTTTCTGTTATTGTTGATACTTCTCAGTCTGATGATGACATAGAAAAATCTATTGATTCAGTCAACCATCAGATTTATTAAGACTAGTGAAACCCGACCCAGAATCCAATATATTAGATGTGTGAATTTGATGGATATTGAGGTGTTACTGTTGCCTGATCTTGAATAAATTCTTCTAGATTGATTGGAAGTGAGCAATAATAAGGGAAAAAGTACCATATTATCCTATCATATATTAATCTCATCTTCACTTACAAACTTTTTAATAAATAGTGATATACAATCATTTTTTTGCCTTTACCCGCAACTACTTGCACACAACCAAGCATGACTCAAATAGATTTTTCAATATCTAACTGACAACAAGTAGTACAATAGTAAGGTTTTGAACAGGAAATCAGAACTTCAGAGGAAACAACCTGTAAGAAGGGGCAAAGGATGTGCACATCATGCAGTGGATAGAGAAGAAGAAGAAGAAAAAGCACATATGAAAATTCTTCAAAAACATTCCCTTCAACTAAAAGAAAATATCAGTGTTAATTAGTTGGTTATATGATTCGACAGATGACTGACTCTTATTTAAACCTGGAATCCATTGAACTTCTTCGGGTATCAGATTATACAGTAAAAATCAAAAGATTGTGTCATGGTGCATATTTGCAATATCACAGGTTGACCACTAACAGGGGACAGTTCTTTTTTCCTATCTGATTAGGAGCCAATCAAACATATAACAATACCGAGTGTACCTTTCAGTTATTACCATAAAACTCAGCGATCCAATTCTTTTCATGTGGGAGAGAATCTCTTCAGCCATTTCTTCTGTTTTTGCTGCACCACCATGAATTGGAAAATGCAGCCTGCTAACTTTGACCACTGCCCATGGTAAAAAGGCATTTTAGTTTTAAAGAGAATCTACAGAGTCCATGTCTCATACTTTCTGGAGGTGCAAGTCTCTCGAGCATACAGTGAAACTCCGTGTATATGTACTGCACTGCTGTGTATCTTCTACTGTATCATTTCCCTGTACACCCCTTCTAAGCCATAGTTGAACCTCACTATCATCATATAATACCAAATGATGGGTACTAAAAGGTACAAGGAAGGTAAACACTCGGGTCTTTCAATGGCCCCATCTACCCGAATGCTCAAAGAACATTAATGTGCAGCAAGATGTCTGGCTTGCCAATGAATTGAAAAATGAAAATGGAAACCCCTGGCTATGCTTCAATGTGCAATTATCTTGCCTTCCAAAGCAATCAATAACTAATCTCGTCATTCACCTATAACAAGGTCCCCATATCTAAGCAACATCTTCTTTTAGCTTTCCTTGGGAAATATACCGGCCGGCTATCTTGTAGTACCCAGGCAAGTTCTTGACTAAGTTAATGATCCGATCAAAGGTGAATATATAAGCTGTGAAGCATCTTGAAGTAGAAGGCAATGAGCAGGGGCCCAAGTACCCATAATGGTACCAGCTCCTTTCATACTTTCCTCCCGTAGGTAACATTTACAGCTAGATATATAAAGGAACACTGTAAAAACAACCAGCTGGAATCAAAATCGGTGCAGTATATGAACAACTTCCTGTCAACATGGAAAGATAGTTTTTCTTTTCGATTGAAGCAAAAATGTAATACTTACAGAATCAGCAGAGGAAATTTTATTGTCGCACCACGAGCCCAAAAATGTTTCCACACTGGCTCTTGTTTTCATTCCTTGATATATACCTTGGAGGGGGGTCTTTGCAAGATTTCATCTACCATACAGTCTGAAGACTGCATTCTCAGCATTGAAAGCCATTTCCTAAATAACTTTTGAAGAGCTGCTAAACCTGAAACATTTCCATTGGCTACAGGAGCATGAGAAATTGGAATGTTTGTCTTTTGGCACATATGTGATTTTGACAGAGTTATGGGATAGTTCACTGGATTTGCCTCCTGCAGATCCATCACTATGGGAACTAGCTCTGAAAGATAATATCCTCGAGGATTTAACTGTTGGGTAGTCAAAGTAAGGGGGTCCAACTCTGCTTATTTAAGTTAGCAGGATCTCTAATGTCAGATATGTAGAATGGATGGATGTAAATAATAAGGCATTTCAGATCAACTGACAAAATACATACATAAACTGAAACACAGTTACTATCACTACACCGGCTAAATGCATGGCAGTAACAAAGAACTCCTGCAACTTGCAATGTTCAAAAGGAGGATCAAGATAACACACAAAGTGAACCTAAAAAACAGTGCATGATTGATATATATTTTGCACCTTTTTTGTAGGTTTAAAACAGGCCCTTATCGCGAGGAATTTGACAAAAGCACCAACCAATTTCCAGGAAAACCAGAAATAGTTCATAGTTTGAACATGATAAACAGAGAAAACATCACCAAAGATTCAATAACATAGGGCAGAACAACATCAGCCTAAGAACCGTCCAGCACTATGGGCTATAATTCAAGAAATGAAGCAAGCAAGAGAGCAGTAAGTTCACCTGACATAAGGAGCGTGTTTCATCCCCAAGACCACTCAGCTAGCCCGAACAAACACTATCTCCGAAATCACCAAGGAAAAGCAACAAAGCAAACACCTCATAAGAAATACAACTCCCCGTTTCTTTTCATGTTAATTCCTCAAGATGCCGAATTAACACCACAAAATTGAGTAATCAAAATGATGAAAACCCACAAAAAATGAAAAGGGCAATCCAGTACACAGATTAAGGGTACACACCACAGGATATGAACTCATGGGTTCTACAGAATTACAAGCTCCTGAAAGAAGGCTCTGCTATGCAGAGTTGCAAATGAAGGGAATGAATAGGCAAAATCTTGAAGATAGCAAACAGAAGCCGATACAGAGTCTTTATTCTTATGGTCGTCCACAGTACGGATGATAATGAAGTTTCTTTCTTTATTTGGCACATAAAGAAGAAAATTCAAATTATTTATTTGTTTTCCTCTTATGGTAAATAAGAGAAGAACAACTGGTGGCTCTTGAGGGCAAGGTTGATGCCCGTGGGTTATAGCCCTGCACTTACAGGGGGCATGGATCCATACATGCCCCTTTCACAGGCCATGTGAGGAATCCGGTTTGGCCCACGAGCTCTAAACTATTGAAGATGCTGCATTTTATGGACTGTTTGCTTGCATCAATCCTAGATGCTCAATGATGGTAGTAGTTTGGATGATTCAAGGAGATAAAGGAGGACCTGCATTTCCTTAGAAGAAGCAGGCATCATCCGGAGGCTTTCTCAGCCAGATCCACAGTCCAGTCATTGAAGGAGAGCTTGCATAAGAATTGCCAGCTCTGTTTTTTTTTTTTCACTTTTGCATTACTCTGTCACAATTGGACTTCTTCATATCCTGAACATGGATGCTGCTCTAGTGTTGGATCTACACATGAACCCATCGATGATGGTAGGATTGACAATGATCAGATTCCTAGCAGAAGCCTTCAATTTAACACCAAGAGACTTATTATTACATTCATCTTACAACAGTCGTAAAGGCTATCTACAACATTAATCTGAGATTTTGGTGCCACATTTGTTGACCACATGGGAGTGAATTTATACACAGATGCCCAAAAAACAATGAGCCTTTGAAGCCTTACATAGGTAACACATGGCACAAACAGTAGATGCACACAATTGAAACCGAGGTTACCGAAAATCTGTTGCAGTAAACTTTCTAGTATGCACATAAACACAGTGGACATAAAGATCCCATACCTTTGAGGGGGAGTGTGATCTCAATCACCAATAGCAATTCAGTATGCAGCTGCTCCAGCAGAAGTGCAACCAGAGACATCCACATCAACCCAAACTTCATTAACCCGGCCAATGAGGTGGAATGGAGAGCTATACTGTGCAATCGAATAAGCATAGTCGCTCTTTGGCGAGGTTGAATTCACCCAGGTAGACCTGCTCAAACTGAAGGCTAGCTTCTCCGCCTCTTGCACAATGTTATCGTCCTTGGCGAACCCTGAGAACTTACTGATCGCAATGCAGTGACTGGTCCATCTGTAGGGCTTCAAGCTGAGCTCGGGGAGAGGAGATGGCGGGGTTTCCTGGAACTTTGCAGGCAGGTAGAATAGGACAGAGTAGGCCGATGAGTGAAGCGGCCCTGCTTCAGGAACTATGCTTGTTACAATCGGAAAGGTCATAGGAATCCGAGAGTAGTTCAAGTTAGCACCTTCAATGAATTGGAACAACCTGCAAAATCAACAATATCAGCTTCACGGAAATATAGGAATGCAGAAGTCGTGTGAAGCCTGCCCAAGCACCTGTAAGACATTTGGGCATAGGCAATTTGTGTAATATCTGCTACAATCGTCCAATTCATTTCTTCCATGTTGAAGATTGAAAGAACACAGAGATCATTTCTATAACTGCAGCTGAATCAACCAACAAACGGACAACAACTACACAGGCCCTTCAAAGATGAAATCATTCAAAAGAGATCGACCTGTGGAAGCCGTTCAAAGTGGCCTTCTTGAAGGAGAGGTCTCTGGCAGGAGCCGACATCCAGGTTGACTTTCCGTAGAGCCTGACCTCGAAATCGGACTCGACATGGACGACGGTGTACTCTGGAGTCTCGATCGCGCTGCAGATGGCGACAAGACACAGCAGGTGGAGCTTCACCAGCGCTGTCGTTTTCCTACTATTTCCCTCCATTTCTCCCTTCTCGATTGATTATTTTCTTTCTTTCTTTCCCTTCTGGTTGCCCACGGGCCGGATGACTTGCAGGGACGCCTCAGTCACACCGTCGCAGGCTCAGGAGCGTCCGTCCAAGTGAGTTAATAGAGCCTACGCAAGAGCAGAAAGGACAACTTTGTCCGAGAGGGGGCCTAACATCATGTGTCGCTGTCAATAATCTCCAGGGATTTTTCCTTCTCGTCCCAAGTCTCTTCCGATCGGCTTTTGTCCAGTTTCGTGTTGGTGCCGGTGACACGGCCCGACTTCCGACCAATGGAAGCCCTTTTTCTGATGGGTCTAGTTGGACCTTGAATCATCTACGACCCACTTAAAAAAAAGGTAAACCGGTGCATCAGTAATCTGGGGAAACGGGTGGCATGAAGGATGGTTAAGGCACCGGGCACATTCAACTTGCAGGGATAAAACATGCTTAAACAGGCAGAGAGTACATCAGCATCGCATTTGCCATCAAGGTAGGTGGGTGGTGAGGGTGGTGGCCCGGTGGGTGGGAGAGAGACGCAACGGAATCTCATTCCCATCCACTTTATTGAAAGCTGCTTACTCTGCCTCAGTCATTCGCTTTTTTTTCTGCAGGCAGTAAAAAAGAGGTTCATTTTTCCATCATCTCTATAAGATTGCTAGGGAACTTAGAACTGCAGAACTTCAAACTGCAAGTCAAGAACATTATCATTGCACTACCAAGCTTTATTGCCCAGAGACACGGCTTTTTGGTGAAAGTGGTGGTGTGCTTTCTTGAGAAGATGAGACAGTAAAAACTACATGCTATCTTGAGAATCATTCAGAAAGAAATGAATGCAACAATTATTGAGCTTTGTAAGTGGGTTGCAAGTAAGCTCTAACTTAAGTGTAATCAGATAGATTAGAACCCTAGAGAGGAATCATCCAGAGGAGAACAAGAATCAAGGAGGGCCAACAATTGGATATAAGTTTGAAAAAACTGGGTTAGTGATGACTGTAAGAATATTTTAATCTTCTCCTTCCTCAAGTTTCCATGTCTGTCCAAGAACCCAAGATAACAAATCTTACTTACAGAGAGAGAGAGAGAGATGCTTATGTGTCTGTAGCCCAAGGACTACTTAGATGAAGTGAATCCAAAAAACAGAGACTTGGCTTCCTTTCTATTCGGTTTTCCCTCCTCTGTTGTTGTCTGCCTGTCTGTCTTCTCTCCCACAATCTGCCCCTCTTCCTTCTTTTTCTTTGTATGGATACGAAGAAGAAGGGTAAAAAATTACACCCTCTCCTTCCATCACAGGAGAACACCACTAACAACTACAGACCAAAGCAGCCAACTTCTTCTCCTCTTCCTCTTCCTCTTCCTCCTCCTGAGTGCTTCCAAACACAACCCACCTTGCCCCGTCCAACAACGACATTAACTTCCTCAAAAAGGATGGCATTTCCCTCCTCATCCTCATCTAAATCCAATCTAAAAAATAACTCCACCTCCATACTCTTTCCAATTATCGCCGCCACCATCTTCCTCTGCTCAGTTATGGATCCCGCCACCGCAGTTTCCGACAGCCAGCTGCCAGTGAACCAAACTTTCCGGCCGGAAAAACAGCTTCAGAGGCTCAAGAGGGTCAATGCCCACTTGAAGAAGATCAACAAGCCTGCTGTCAAAACTATTCAGGCAATCATCTTGAGCTGCTTTACTAGTTTCATGGTCTTAATTCCTAACTTATGGGTTAATTTGCAGAGTGCTGATGGTGATCTAATAGACTGTGTGTCAGCTCATCTCCAACCAGCTTTTGACCATCCTGAGCTCAGAGGACAGAAGCCATTGGTAACTGAAAATGCTTCAAATTCAAGATTTTCCTTCAATTTTCATTTCCCCTTTTTCTTTTCCCAAAAGCTTAGCTGTCTATTTCAAGAAAAAGACCTCACATGCAACCTTCCACTAAGAGCAACAAAAGAAAGGAGTGTTTGCTTCCCACGTCATAAATGAAGATGACTCACTTTTTTACCATATGGATTTAAGCTCAATTCTTTGAACTTACAGGAACCACCGGAGGCGAGGCCTGGGAGAAATGTGTCAGCTGAGGCAGGGACAGAGACACAGACGTTTCAGTTATGGAGAGAAAGTGGTGAATCGTGCCCAGAAGGGACCATTCCCATAAGGAGAACCACAGAGAAGGACATATTAAGAGCAACCTCAATTAAGAGATTTGGAAGGAAACTAGCCAGAAGAAATGTATGGAGAAGAGACTCCACAAGTACTGGTCATGAGGTTAGCATTGTTGTTTCATAAACTTCAAACCAAAACAGCTCATCTAGTACCACACGTAATGGAAAGAAAGCTCACCATAATCACTTTGCAGTACTCTCTTCTCCTATGAGTCTCGGTCTGGTTCTACTTATCCTCCTGTTCTTATTTTGTCCTGTCACTGCAAACCTCTTGTGATTATCATCTAAGTAATGCAGAGTCATATAGAAAAAAAAAACTTAACTAAAAGCTCTGAAGATTCATCTTTTCTATATCAGCATGCAGTGGTGTTTGTACATGGGGAACGATACTATGGAGCAAAGGCCAGCATTAACGTTTGGGCTCCCCAAGTCTCTGATCAGTATGAGTTCAGCTTATCACAAGTGTGGCTAATCTCTGGTTCATTCGGAAATGACCTTAATACTATAGAAGCGGGTTGGCAGGCAAGTGTTCTTCATCTTAGAACTTCTGTTCAGAAAACTGCAAACTGCTCTTTCCTTGCAAGTGATGCTCTCTTTTTTTTTTCCTAATGCTTAGGTAAGTCCAGAACTATACGGGGACAACTACCCAAGATTCTTCACTTACTGGACAGTAAGTAATAGACACCAGCTGCCTACCATTTCTTCCACGCCCTTCAAAATATAAGAGCACTGGCTCGATTTCTTCTGTTAATGGAAGAAAAAGGAATGGTTCAGGGGTCGGGAATATTACTGACAATCTATCCAAAATCTCACAGACTGATGCATATCAAACCACAGGATGCTACAACTTGCTGTGCTCTGGCTTTGTTCAGACCAACAACAAGATAGCTATTGGGGCAGCAATCTCCCCCAGATCATCCTATAATGGCAAGCAGTTTGATATTGGTGTTACAGTGTGGAAGGTAAGGTTGAATCAACTCTCTACCATTATGTCAATCCAGTACCTGCCCAAAACTGAAGTCAATATTCAGAACAGTTACCAAAGAACTCAGAAAATAGTGAGAGATACATCAGCACATTTAGTTCAAAAGATAGTATAGACAATATAACAATTCCTGATGAAATCTATGTTCCAACTGAGATTCTGTCCCCATTTTGCTCTTTCCTTCTTTTTCAAATTAAAAAAACAAGAGCGTTGATAATTAGAATGAATCTAATAAACCATAACACCATTCATTTTCCATCTTCCTTGTGCTTACTATTCCTATTCATATTCTGTCTGTTGAGATAAGGCCCACAATGTTTTTCTCACCATTGTTAAAAATCAGTTAGAGGACAATCAAACCCACATAATGAAACTCCTTGATGATTTTTATCAACAGAGCATTAGAACACATCATAAGAACCCCAAAGGAATTCAACTATTAATCCACATTATTTATTCATGCAGGATCCAAAGCAAGGTAATTGGTGGCTGGAGTTCAGGTCAGGTCTACTCATTGGGTACTGGCCCTCTTTTCTCTTCAGCCACCTAAGGAGCCATGCTAACATGGTCCAGTTTGGGGGAGAGATAGTGAATACGAGACCTTCCGGTTCCCACACATCAACCCAGATGGGCAGTGGCCACTTCGCCGGAGAAGGTTTCAAAAAAGCCTCCTACTTTAGGAACCTACAAGTAGTGGACTGGGACAACAATCTGCTCCAGCTGAAGAATTTTCGTGTCTTAGCAGATCATCCAGGTTGTTATGATGTACAGCAGGGACAGAATCATGCCTGGGGAACCTACTTTTACTATGGAGGTCCCGGAAGAAATGTTAAATGCCCTTGAAGAAGATGAGAGGGCCTACTACAGTCCTAAATCTCCCACCAAAGTACTTCACTACACAAAAATTTAAAAATCACTGTTGTAATGGATCCTTTAATCATGATGACTTGACTTGAGATGCCTTAGGAAAACTCCCTCTCCTAGAAGATAATAGTGTAGAGGGTCAAAGATTTCTTCTCTTTTCCTTTCTTTTCTACTTCCCCCTTCTATTTTTTTCAGGTAATTGCTAGTTTCTTTTTGTCTAGGATACCCATAGTTTGGGCCATTTTTGCTTCTGCTGTGTATAGCTTTAATTCTTCAAAATGATGGGGACTATGTATATTTTAACCATGAGATGTTAATTAGCTTTATATGTTCTTGCCATGCTTCTTGATTATGATTTCTTCCTATGAAAACTTAAGCAGAAAAAAATAACAATAAAAGATGGCTACCTAGAGATAACTTTGGTAATAGCTACACCATTTCATCCATTTAGCACTGCTAGGTAAGTTTGTCCTCTTCCCATTTAGTGTCTGTCCAAATCCGGGTGGAAACATAGAGGTGAATCTTGGTTTCTATTGGATGGTGACAAAGATTAATATAATGGAGTCAAGAAGACTCACAACATAATTGGGATGCAGCAAAGTAGACATTCTACCCCCAAGACAAAACTTTTGAGTTTCCCAACTTGGATGTATTTGTACAAGGGATCCAAGTTGATATGCTAACCCCACATTGTGTAATTCTTAAGACACAATAGTGTCCTTTTCTACTGTTTATGTGCAAAAAGAAATCTCTAAACCCCAAAACCCCTCATCATCTGAGGGCATATTAGCTCAGGCCAAAGGTCAAAAATAGTCAATCCACGAATAACTAAAGCATTGTGTCCTCAACCAAAAAAGGAAAAAATGCCATTTTTTTCTTCTGTAGATTTGTGCTAGTAGAACTATTAAATCGGTCTGAGATCTGCACTCGACAAGTCACAAAAGAGGAATCTGATGATGTTTTCACTTTACTAAGGGAAACTAATGAATTTTTTAAATGACCCTCTTGGGTTAAGGAAATGAATAAAGATAGAGGAAACGGATATTCCCAAAGAGAATAAAAGAAGGGCTCGAATTACCTCAACAGCATGGCACTGGCACTAGGAGGTGAGGTGAAGACTGCAGTCCAAGATAGTGGAGTCCAGAGTCCTGCAGAATAATTCTTCTGCGGGAAAAGCAAAGACAAACCTTTATGGGATTTCTTATTAGTTATTACTGTAGACTCTAGAGATAAGACGGAGGAACAAAAGTTCTTGCTTTTTATGGGTGCTTGCACGGTAGAATCATTCACTGGACAAAAGCTGACATCCCCACTTTTTGGTACAAGAGAATTACAAAACGAAAAGAATAAGTAAGATTGCTGGCATCGTTTGTAGATCGATTATCTAAGAGGGGCATTGGCTACTGAAAACTGGAATCCCTAACCAGTAGACGTATAGCATCCGAAGCACCAAAAGAGGCAAACAGCATAAGGGGGCACCCATTTATTCAAGTCTCACCAGGGAAAGCTGAAGACAACCTTAATCCGAGAGCAAGCTGAATACCCAAAATCACTATAGCAAAGCTCTGATATGTAAACACACGGAAAGGGCTGTCTTGAAGTCAAGTTGAACGTAAGGTGCAGTGTTGTTGGAGGATGTGCAGAACAAGTATTTTGGGTCAATGAATGATTGAAGGGATCCGGACCCAGAAGCTCCTGCATTAGCAGATACGAGATTATCTGACTGGTGGAAGCTCTAGGTAAGTGATAATAATAGAGATAATAAGCTTCATGGACAAGATGAAGACTCCTCAACAACTTGGTCGACCATGCACCTTGAATCATAGCAAGCCAGGACCTCAAACTTGGGCAGACAGGTTGCAATAAATAAGGTAAAGGCAAGAACTTCAATTATCAAACACTGATTTCTTTCAAGAGAAGATCCGTGAAATGGTTTACACATTATGAGGAATCTAAGCTGCTCTACAAAAACCGCGGACTGGCCATACTTTTGCTGGGGGAACACCACACTGATTTCCAGGCAAGTTTCCCATGATGGCATATGGAATTCAAGCAGAATATCACATGAGCCTCAGTTCATATTCTCCTGCCATTGTTATATATCTCACCCATGGCAGAGCCTGATAACCACTTTTCTCGATGATTTTGAGATAGCGAACCTGTTAAAAAAAGCCAAATTGATCATGCAGTTTGTTTTTATACTTTACAAGTCAAAATGGAGTTTTTACACATAGATGAAGCAAATTAGGCGGAAGGGATACTAATGTATAGGTTACAGATGATTCTCAGAAGATTTCCTTCAAGCCCATTACTCCTTTTCATAAGATTGAACTCAATCCAGAACGAAATCACTTGTATGGTATCAAATTTAATAAGTGAGTTATGCTAGGAATCAATACCTGAATGCCGGACAAAGTAAAGTAAGGTATCTCAAATTTCACCCGGATGGGAGCCTTTTTCTCAGGAGCAGCTTCTTCATCAGTGATACTAGGGAGTCTGAATTCTGCCCTCAACATGTATTCCTGGTCATATTTATTTTACATGTTAAAGGTTGAAGACAACAAAGAAAATTAATCTTTTATGAGGTCCCAGGTAAATTGACAGAGCTGACAACAAAACCTACCTTATTTCCAGGGAAAGACTTGATTTTCCAGACAAGGGCATCTTTTTCTGGAGCATATGAAGCAGAACCCATTGATGTCCTGACATTAGGCTTGGAAGAATCTGATGGCACTGGTAGCTCAATTTCTACATTTGTTGCAGTGCTGATCATTTCAAAGCCTTCTAGTCAACTTATTGTACCATATCCATTACTAACTTATAAAAGTTAACAGATGGCTCCACTGCTTATGAAACAATTTGCAATGAATAGTATTTATATACAGATTTCAACAATTTTTACCTGCGCTCCTTGAACTGGCTCCGTGCTTTTACCATAAATTCTATACGACTCCTAGAATGTCGTTCTATTTGTGCTTCAACCCAAATAAGTGGTTTCACCTGAAACCATTAAAAGCAAAAAAAAGTTATTAGTTCTATCACATATCAATACAGGATGTTATAATTTCATATAGACACAAAAGTGAAAAATGCAACCCGATAAGCTTCTTCCTTCTATTCATCAAATAAACACGTAAAAAAACAAGAAAAAGCGACTAAAAGAGAATCATATACATGAAACATAAATCATAAAATATTACCTGAGTGCTCAGCCTATAAGTCATCAAGTCAAATGCTCCATCAGGAGGTATGAAGGATATTGTTCGGTCATTCTCAAACCGAGCCAATCGCACACACCTGCAACAATTAGAAGACAGGAGAAAAAAGATAAGGGAAAATTGTGCAAACAGAAGAGCAAGATGAGTCGTCACACATCACAAAACTGTCAAAATAGGGAAATGATATCTATTAACAATATAAAAGTTAAAAGAAAATTTATTTGGGTGCATACTGATGAAACTTGATATCGTCCAGATCAATGGCTTTTCCTTTGGTGGTCCGACCTTGGGCTTCAAGTAGTACTCTATCATTTAGTCCAAGCTTGCATTCTGGCATGCCACTGAAGATTAATATTTCTCTTAGTTTGAGACTCACAAAGTTTCGAGCAATAAACAATTCAAGCAAGAGAAACACTAAAAATGCCAACGATGCCAAAATCCAGAACAAGGAACCTGTGAAGTTTGATCACGAAACAAAGAAAAGCAATTCCCCCAAAAAATTTCCATACTGTTGATCTAAAATATCAAACGAAGGTTGTATACCTTAAATACGTTCTCATCTTGAGTGCTCCAACAACATCTGAGCGGATTATTTGCCCATTGCTGTTAACAAGTATATTGACACTTTCCACCACATCCAAGAAGACCTAACCAACAATAAAGTAAATATAGTGACATTATGTAAAGGCACATGACTAAAAAAGTTATGGAAGTTAAATTGAACTTACTTCATTCTTCTTGTACCGTACTCCCTCACTACGCCATGAAACCGCATTAGTCACAGCCATGGGAGGTCGTTGTGCAACTTCCATTCTATAAGCATCAGTCTTGATAAACTCACTAAGAATTTTCGCTTCCGTGTATTGTGGGAAACCAAAGTCCATCATTTCATCAAGAAGCTCATACTACCGAGAACAACAAAATGCATCAGATAAGTAGATAACAACTACAAGAAATCAATGATTTTCCAAAAATATCCATATCGCATTACCACAACAACAAAGTTATCCCTCAAGGACTCCTCTTCTAGCTCCTCAAAGTAATGCTTAAAAACCTACAGGTAAATATCTAAGTTGATTATTTTTACATAAAAAAAGCATGGTAGTGTTCAACTAAATACGGATGAAAATGGAACTTGCGTGCTTACATCAACTACACGGTGCAGGAAGAGGAGGAGGCTCGCAGCGTTACAGTTTTGCCTCGATGCTGTCATCAAGTAAACATTATTGTGTTGTATAAACATGTAGCTCACACCATTGTCGTACACAACCGGATCTTGAGACTGCGGATCCCCACCCTGAAAAATAACAAGCAACAAACACCTGTGTGAGTGCAAACCTAACTGCAGACTTGCATCTCAATGGAGCATGCAGATAAAAACAAAAGAGCAACCCTTTCTCTAGAGACCCCAGAAAGTTTCTCATCAAAAGATTAATACAAGAAAGCAAGAAATTCGAATAAATATTCATCCTAAGCTTCCAATTACACATTTCTTCCTCCAAACTAAGGAATTTTTCTAATAAAAGCGTGGTCACAGTAACTGAATGGCTCAATAAGAAGTATCCAATCAACAAACATCTTGATACTAAGCTAGCTACGACCTGTTTCACTTGGCAATAAAATCAACACAAACTACTGGCCACATAACAGCAGCTGACTTCATTAAGATCAAGCAATTCCCCGAGCCATGCAATTATAAACAGCGGGAAATCAATCGCTGGCAGATGAAACATGTTAATTAGGAACGAGCATGTAGTCAATTAGGAATCAGGAAGTGGCGGCACCTCTTTCTCGATGAGCTTGGTGAAGAAGCGCTCGGCTTGGACGGCAGAGACATCGCCCCTGTAATCTCGCCAAATCAAGACCCGGCCCTTGATGTCCAGGAGGAACAGCGCCGAGGCGGCGCCAGCCATCTCAACAACGAGACCAAGGATTAGTAGACGTTTGATCTGGATCAGATGATGGAACACACAGCCTCTGACTCACGAAATTTGACACGAACGATTGACCAGAGGTCTTCCTCTTACGTTCTCCTTTTTTCTTCAGTCAGAGGAACGAGTGCCAGAGGCAGAGGGGTACAATAGGAAAATAGGGTAAATAATATAATATAATATAATTATTTATTTATTTTTCGCCTAAATAGATTTTAAATAACCATTATTTCATGCATTTATTGAGTGGGATGTGATTCAATGGGTTAGAATTAGATCCTATTTTATTAAAATATCATATAAATATATTATTAATAATAAAAATACCCCAATTCATCATTTTAAGTTTCTCAGCCAAAAAAATCAATTTTAAGTTTTAAAACTAATATTATATATTTTTATACAATTTAATATATATTATTTTTATACTTTTGTGCTAAATTTTATTTTTTGACATTTAATTTGAAATCCATAATGTTTTCTTTTGCAGATAATACAGAAAAGAATGAAAAAATCCACCTCTGTAAGATCAGTTAACCTTTGAATCTGCCCAGTGCATCTGCTGAAAAGATTTGTCTATGCAAAGTTTCAGGCTTAAAATGAGCAGGAGCAACAAGCATCAATCTGATTGCCCAAGCAAAATAAGCAGTGAAAGCAGAAACAAGATTTACCAGAGTATGATGACTTCCATTGAGATAAATCATCAAGATAAAGTAGAAAGATGGGTATAACAAGTTCTGCCATATCAGTGATGATAACCCAGAAAAAGAAAATGTGAGATCCAATGATGAAGCAGATAGAGCATAAATGAACTGGCAATTGTTGGCAAGCATAGATGAAATTTGATACTGCAATAAAACATTTTTTTGATGTTATCAAATCATCATCTTCCTCTGATACAGATTTACACTCCCCTGTGTAGAATGACTCATCAAGCACAGAGGATTCATAAAATTTTGGGTCAAGAATTGCAATTACACAGCATGGGATGATCTGTGTGGGTGACCTCCTGCTTGATATAGGGTGAGCTGATGAATGGCTTTAGTATAAATCTCTCTAAGACCGTGATGTTGGGACAAGACAGGGCGAGCTGAGGTCTCGAGAACATTCAGTGCCCGGACTTGCTCAAGGGCACTGCTGTTCCCAACATGAATTGCAAGATAGCAGAGTAGTGTAAGCCCGTGAAGCTGACCTTGATCACCCGACTTCAACAATCTCATCAAAGGAGGCACGCCATCAAATTCAATAATGGCCTTTGAGTGCTCCAGGTGGTTAAAATTATCAGGGCAGGCAAACTTCCCAAGAGCAATAGCAGCTGCAACTGCCACATCCGAGTCTCTCTGTCCGAGCTTCGTGACTAATGGCTTAATAATGCGGGTTTCTCTAGTTGGGAAAGTTCTAGCTAAAGACCCAATATACCTTATAGCAGGAATTAACAAACGGGGATCACTCTCCTCTTGAAGGATTCTCAGCAACTGTTCAAGGATTGCATTGGCAGCAGGACTGTTTGTTTTGAAAGCTGCTCGCCTAAGATCAGGATTCAATTCTGCCACAGCTGCCACCTCCATCACAGTCATTAAGCAATTGATCTGCAGTTCATCTTTCTCGGCCTTTATGATTTTGGCCAGGCAAAGCAACCATTTTGTCTCGGTAATCTTCCTGCTATTCACCAAACTTTCCCTGCACAACATCCAGAGAGCCCCAGCACAGCTGACCCTAAGCCTGAGCTTCATTTCAGGGGATTCAACTTCTCTATCCTTCTTGTGATGCCCGCCCCTGCTGCTACCATCAGAATGGGATGAGAACGAGGAATTCAAATTTGAATAGTTGTTCAGCAACCTTGGTTTACCCCCCAACTCATTTTTCTTCTGAATGAGTGAAGGAATATCCTGAATCTTCGGGTCATCAAGAATGGTATTCATTGAGAGGAATGAGATCAGTGGCTTCATCACATTCTCACGGGCAAACGCCTCCTGAGCCACATTGTCCAGCTCAGCCATCTTTGCCACCAAATTAGCCATAGAAATCTGAACCCTCATAGGGGAATCAGCAAGGGCACGGACAATGAGTGGGATTCCATGCTCACTGACAATGATCTGAACCCGCTCTCGATCAGTCCCTATGTTGGACAAAGCATATGCTGCTGCAATTTGGGCATCAGGCAAGCCCCCTTCTTTCAGCAATCTTAGTAGGGGCTGAATCCCACCCTCATCAACAATCATCTTCTTGTTCCTCTCATTATCACGGGCAAGAGAACCGAGCTCATTGGCTGCATCAGCACGTTCCTTGAGCTGACCAATATGGAGCGTTGCAATATAAGACCAGACCCACGCAAGGATCGGGTCATTGCTGGCAATGGGCGGGATGGCAAGATTGGCTTCATCAGACTCGAAAATTGAGAGCAGCCATTTCATGTCCCCGATGGAGGAATCCAGCAAGCTTTGGACCTGATAAAACGGAAATCGAATTGTCTAAGACACGCTTCATATTTAAATCATAATAATTACAGAGACTTCGAATGGCAATGAAGGGTTACAGCACCAAACATCAGCCGATCATGCTTCCCCCAAAAAAGGAGAAAATTATTATGATTAACGAGTGCACATACCGTTCCAAAAGGAAATATTTATAAGACAGTAGCGGAGGACCTTACGAAAGTCGGCGGTGGTGGTGATGGCGAAGACCTGACGGAGGACGCCAGAGCCGTGCTTCTTGCACTTCTTGACCAGGGTTAGGGCTTTCTCGAGGTTCTTGGTGACCTCGGAGACGATACGGCGGACGGGGCGCTCGTAAAGGGACTGGTTGGAGGAGGCGAGGCGCACGGTGGAGCGGAGGAGATGGGAGAGGCGGTCGGTCTGAATGGCGAGGTCGGAGCACTCAGTGCGGGTGGACTCGGCCTCCTGCGCAAGCTTGATAACCCGGTCGGCAAGGAGGATCGGGGACGAGAGCTCCTGCTGTAGTGTCCTCTCCTCCTCCTCGGACTTTGCCGGTGAAGCGGAGGCAGCGGAAGCGGCCATGGCTTGTACTATCCCGTTGTCTCTGACTCAATCAACCGCTGCTTTCGTTTCTTGGACTGTGAGAGACAGAACAGACAGACAGGCACAGAGAGAATGAATAGTCGATCGAGATGTCTCCTCTTTTTCCCTTTCCGTGATTTTTCTAAAAAAATCAATTTAAATATATATATATATACATATTTAATAATTTTAAATTTAACTATATTTTTATAATATTTTATTTAATATAATTTAATACAAAAACAATTAATATTATAATTTTTTATTCGAGCAATGAATCTTTCAGTTAATCTAAACATACCTATTACAATTATTTGATTGCGATATCAATCCTCCATGCTAATGGTTGAGTTGGTGAATTTTTTTGGCATGTTTCCAAATTACTTGTATATTAAATTGTTATGATGATATTATTATTTAGAGTAGCTATGAATTAATTTAGAAAAAAGGTTGCTGTTATTGAAAGGCCAAAGTGTATGCAGCCCTATAGTTATTGACACCAACATTACCCACAAAAGGTTAAATCAGGCAATCAATTGGGGAAGAGCAGTCAAGTTTCCAGAGGGTACATTTATTCAGAAATTAGACAAGGCTTCAAAGTGACATCCACGAAAGAGGAGGTGGCCTATCAGAGCTTTGCCAGAATCCCACTGGAGGAGAAGGGCTTAGTGACCCCATTGTCCTTGACATCGTTGCCGCTGTCCTTGGAATCCATATCACATGGGCTAGGTGGGACATCGACAGCAGGGGAGCAGTTGAAGAATCCGTGAGGCTGCACGCCACACACTACCTTAAGCATCATCCCTCTATAAAACAGTCTTAGGAAGCAAGAAATTGGCATTGCGGATTAAGAAGCATACCATAAGCATGAAGCCGATGTGTTCCACTGGCATAACCGGCCAGTCTTCCAGTCGAGGAACATGAGTGAGACCAAAAACATACCTGTAATTTGTTGGCAGCATCAAGCCATTTTATTATATTTAGAAGTGAGGGGAGTCCACATATATATATATATATATATATATATATATATATACTTCGACATCAGATAAATAGTGCATATGGAAAAATTAGATATACGCTGGTTACCAAAGGACCACATCAGTTTCTTCCAGGGGTCTATTCTGTTTAACCCACGTGGCTAATCCTTCGCCGACACGTGGATTCTGATTTGGGAACTCTCCTCCGGGGAACATCTCGTCGCGTGCATAAGGCGTCACCCAGAGGTTATGCTTCAAGAAAGCGGCTCTGCGCAGAAACTTTGCCTCAGAGCCGGCTAAGGGAAGACAGTTTGACCCCGGGACAAGCTTGTAGCCAGTTAACTGTCCATTCCTATTAACAGTTCGAGTGTTCCTCACCTGGAGTATGCGACAGTCGAAGGTCAGACATCATGCCAAATAGGATGCATTCGATTTCTGATCCAATTTGTCCAGAATTGCAACTTAATCAGCTTGAGGATATGCTACATCAGAGCCCAGGGTTTAAAGCACACTCAGCATATAATAAAAACAAATTGATAATTGAAGGGTATAAAAATGCCATACAATCCAATGGCGGGCAGTCAAAGGATTGCAATCACGCATCGCCTGCTGCTCTGATTTAAGCATCATCTCTTCAGCATAGAATGCATTATTATGAACATTATTCTCCCCGGGTCCCTCGACCTTGACATCCACCTCAACAACCTACCAACAATGATTTTGAACAACAAAAATCAAAAGTGGAAAGGCCATGACCAGTGATGAGTGGTTAAACGCCAGCAGTAATAAATCATAGAGAATTTTTCGCACCAAGAAACTAGAGCAATTTACCTGATTGAATGGTTCCCCAGGTTTGCAGTCAACAGCCATGTCCATACGAGCAACAAAGAAATGTTGGTGGACTGGTGCATACAGACCTGGCGCAATCACAGTACCATATTTTCGAACCTCTCCAGGTGGCAGTGCTCCCAAGCTTAGAATTCCAGTGAGCTTCACTTCAGCTTCGATTTTTCCATCCTATAGAAAACACCAAGCCAACATTTAACTTCAATATGTTTCCAAAACGGTAAACTCCCTAGTCCTCCCTGCTGTCCACCATATGTCCCAAAGATAAACACAGAGTAACCATGCAAAGATAAACTAATCCAGGAACTAAAGAATCCATCCCGTTGACTATAAACCAACTGGTCTAGGAATTCATTTTTATAGAAAAGGGATGTAACTCTTTCAAATTGCTACAAGATCTGACTCTTCTAAACTCTAGATATGTAAGAGGGTATCTGGAGGGAAAAGTAGCAGTGCATAAAGTACTTGAATAATGCCCTCTTCAGAGGTTTCAAACTCGCCTGGTAAAAGTGCCAGAAGAATCCATACTCGTAATTGGCCACAGTGCATATGAAGGACACAGTAAGGCGCCTAGACCTCCGAACTTCTGCTAAGCCTGTTCTCCAGTCCTGATGCTTCCACAGTATTCCATGATCTTCCTCATGTAAGCACACACAATTTTCAATTGTTTCGACACCTCCAGTGAAATTCGTAAAATGAGCATCGAAATACTTGATGTAACCTAGACAATCACATCCCTGTGAAAATGAATGTTATAGATTAAGATACCAGAGAACATGGTATGGATTATTGAAACCAGTACGGTGTAAATCAGCTTTTACAAACAGCATAAACCTTCTTCAGGGAATGTGCATTTCTTCCAAGTCCATCTTCCCCTGCATCAAAAGCATTTTTCCTATAATGTGGGTCATTTGGATCCCCATAGGGTACAACCATCTCCACAAAGCTCAACCTATGAGCTACAGGTCGTCTACCACGACTGCCATCAACATAAGCAACAGAATGTATAACAAGACCCTCCTTGGAAGTAAACCCAATGCGGAAATTCCACTGCCAAAACCAATATAATCAGAGTATAAGTAGACAGTAAAGGCCATAAAAGAGCAACCACAAACTTTCCACATTTAAATTTGATATTCCAAAAGATAGTCAACCTTCTGCCACTCTACATAGTATCCATTAACACGGAAACTAGGACCTTCAGGCTGAACTATTTGTAAAGGCTTCACATCACTTCTGTCAACACCTCCCCGTGTTTCACCAGGAGTGTAGTTTCTTAATGGATCAGCAGGAGGTAGAGGAACAAGTTTCCGATCCTCAAACTCAATCACAACCATATTTTGCATATCAACTAGAATATAGATGCCTTCCACTGGTCGAGCATAACCATTTTCCATAGGGCAATCACTCTCAGTTCTACAGAAAATGAGGGGTTTAGCAAGTCTTCGACTAGGAGCATCAGCATCACTATGATAACCAACACACCTACAGAGTGAACATGTCAAATGGGTCACAGAGAGAAAATATCTGCGAGTGAAAAGTTTTATAATACTATACACAATACAGGAGGCAATGGACTATCTCTCAAACTTACCACGGATCAACCATGACGAGATCCATATCTACAATGCCCCTCTTCTTCATGGCATCTATGAACAGGGGAAAATCCTTAACAACAGCTTCACACTCAGCATATTCAGTGGCATCCTATATTTCAGTGAGATGGTGAAGAGAAACATGAGATATGAAATCCAAGCAACTGTTCTAAGAAACATGTGAAACGAAGAAGTTAAGATTCAAAACAAAGAGCTCATGCTAATAAAAATATTGGGTTACCATGCTACTAGAAATACTGAACTTACCATTGGAGGTTGGACGTCAGGAATAACCTTCGAGGAGATCACTTTTCCTCTGTGATGTCCACCTCTAGTAACAGCATGCACTTCAGACAGCTCTACAACCCATAAACTCGTCTCGTTAGTCTTTTTGTTGTAAGTAACAAGTCTAGCTCGCCTTGCAGGGAGCTTGCTCGGAATTACAGGCCCACCCTTGGTTCGGGGAAGTAATGATGGTTGAAAAGGGGGGAAAAAATAGGCATCTGCCAATGCAACAACATTTTTATCTGGTTCCAAAAGAACCACTTCAACAAAGCGCATGCTGTCTCTGATCTGAAATAAGTCGAGAAAACAGTTAAATAATTAATTACAGAAAGAGGTTAAGAAAAGTAACGAATTTCAGTGAGGAGACATTATGTAGTTCATAAAAGAACCTCAGGGGTGGACCCGGCAGCCCTGACAGTGGCCACTGCAACTGAAATTTCAGCTGCGGACAAGGGATCCAGTGGATGGCTAGTTTGAGCTCTTAACATGATTGGAACTCCTGCAGAATGCAAGCAAATTGATAACAATCAGAACAAATCGGCATATGCAGATGCCACAAGTAAAATTCGTAAGATGCAGATACTTGCTAGTTGCAACTTCAACTCTACCGGGGAGTGAAGAAATCAATGAGCTGTCAAGAAAGAACGAAGAAAACTTCAATTTTCATAAAGTATAATGGTCGACTGATGACAACAACATATAACGCGTTCAAACAAAAAATTATACAGAGTTAGGTCCAATGGTAGACTAGGTATTCAGTAAATTTACACATCAGCAAATGAAACTCCATGCAGCGGTACAAAAGGAGGAATACGAATAAAAAGCAGATGATACATTGGATCCTTATTAGCCTAACTTTATGAATATTGGATGAATTGAAGCACTTGTGGGCTGCATATGTCAAATCAACTCAACCTTATCCCGTTTCTCCTTCAAGTACTATATCAATATGGATTACGCAATCAGAGCCAATCCAACGATAACAGAGGCAATTCCTTGTCTCAGCTATTAGGAGATGGACCAAGAAATAGACGAAGTAGGAAATGGACCATGAATTTAACCCACACATCAGTTTCATCACCTTTCGTGGGAGGATTGGCGGAAGCGTCTGCAACAGAATCGCCAGGGCGGGTCACAGAAGCCACGGCGGACTTGCTGTCCCCGCGATGATCACTCGCGGCGACGCTCCAGCCAGAAGATACGGCGATCCCGGAAGAAGCTGCCTCCCTCGGTAGAGAGGAGGCACCGCTGCTCGGGTGGCAACCGACAGAGGAGGACGTCGTCTTTTGCGTAGCTGGGGCCATTGCAGGGGGTTCGAGATCGTGCCAAATCCACCGTAACTATTGTGAGTCTCGAAGCAGTTTACTGACATACAGCAAACCCTCGTTAACTCGCTCTACTAAGACCTCCCTCCCAGTCAGCCACCTACACCACGGCCGAGATCGTCTCAGTAGATCCGAGCGGTCAAATCTGGAAGAGGAGACGGAGCCAGGGAATCGCTGTGAACGTAGATTGATGACTCGGGGCGCTGCTAAGACGGAGACTCCGCCAGAGAATCCAAAATGGCACCAAGGAAGAGAGATGATCTGAGAAGAATAGAGTGGAGACTGCGTGAGGTAGGTGAAGCCGATGGATCCCTTGGCATTTATATGGCTGCGGGCACCACGTGCACAGCTTGAGGACGTAATTTTCTTTTCTTTTTTTAATTATTTTTTAGAAAATTTATCCACGTAATTACAAAATTTTAAAAATAAAATATAATAAAAAAAATATTTGATACTCCGGCAAGTATCTGACAGTGCAAATCCACGTAGACTATACTATACCCTCAAGTGGAGGCCAGCCGAATGTGTCACGTGTGTGATAGCGAATGTAACTTATACGGCGTAGCCTTTAGTCAAATGATTGAAGCAGATTGCATTATAGTGGACCGCACCACCGTCACGTTCAAGCCAAGTGGATGGAGCATGCAATTAATCATGCATCAAAGTGGACAACAGCGCACGTGACAGGCATGATTCAAAAAAGTGTAGGGTGTCATCGGCCACTATGGTCGGTGGAGTAATAATGGATGTAAGCATCGAATTTATCAAATATTATAGAAATTTATTTAAAAAATGAATAGGTATCAAATTTATTAAATTAAAAATTTTAAAATTTCTAAGTTTTTTATTTAAAAAATTATATGTAAAAAAATAAACACTAAAAAATATTTTTAAAAAATGTCAACCAAGTCCTCTGACAAACCGGACAGAGGGTGACGTTTAAAAAAAAGGACCAACTAGGCCCATCATTAATTATTCGAGGAAAGCCGTCTAATGGGTGGTCCACGTTGAAGAATGACGTGGCGGCGGGAGGAAGCCTCGGCCATTTATCCAGCTGGACAGTGTTTTTTTAATGTATTTAGGTTAAATATACGACGTCGTATTTCCTTGATAAAGCAGAAGTCAAAAGGAGCCCCAAACGTTGACATATATGATTTGGGCCCAAGTCAGATAGAAGCCATCATCATATTGGTGACCGTTCCCGCTCTGCCACCAAGCGCCGCCCGATCAGCAAGCCACCGCCCGCGGCGCGATGGGTCGAATACCTCTCCTTCTTCCCTTGGACTCGCACCGAGAGAGATTGATGAGACGTGGAGAACGAACGAGGACGGCTAAGTTCGTCTGCAGCTGCGGTGGCTGGCTAGCCGGATTCTCCTGTGCGAATCGTACAATGAGATTCCATGCGTCGGAGGCCTCATTAGGATGCTATCCGTCCATCGATCCTAGACTTAATCTGGTGATTGTTCCGGCTTGTGCGGTTGAGATTTTGGTACCGAGGTGAGACAATTACTGTGCCTGCAGGGCTGGTGGATTCGCATAGGAATTCATGATGGTGAATCGATGATAACCAATGGCCTTGAGTATGATCAGGTTTTCCACTATGTATGAAAACTGTATCCATTATAGTAAAAGACAACTTCGGCAATTTGATAAGCATCATCTCTTTGAACTGAAACAACAATGTTTGTGTATGCAATTATTCTGCCTTATATATCCATATCAAGGAGGGGTAAGGAATCCCCGTGTACTGCATTTTCAATGATTTCTATAACATGAAGATGGAGGATAGCCACCCTTAGGTGTATAAGGCTCTGTCTCCCATTTATTTGCAGGGAAAATTCTGATCACAATCTCATTGCATGGAAAATGCCATGATCATTCCTACTTCATCTAGTGGGGTCCACACTGATAAAGGTGAAGCAATAGATCGGTTCTCCAGAACGACAGCCCCCAAGACTTGTGAAGGGAAACATTTAGTTAGGGCCGTTGCAGACCGATTGGAGAAGATTTTCAGCAAGAACAGTGAAATTCTCAAGACTGAGGATTCTTCAGAAGTTTCTGCTGTGACAGACCATGAGGATTGTGCAGAAGAAAATACTTGCAGCTATAGTTTTGAAGAAGCAATTGAGACCATGAAATTGCATGATGACGGACATGATCTGCCTGAGAAACTGCAGGGAGGAATTCTTCTTGATAGGACTATCGCTGTTCAACCTTATGATTTGAACAGAGTTCTATATGGCCCTGATTCCCAATTCCAGAGAGACCTGGCCAATTTGCAGGGAACGACTGATGTTGAGGAGGGCCCATGGATTTGGTGGTCAGGAGAGATATCACATTTAAAGCGAGTTGTTTCCTACACCAGAGCAGAAACAAAGCTGGTTAAGGCAGTTAAGGCGTTAGAGGAGCAGACCTACATGCAGCCAGATGGAAAAACTTTTTGCTGTTTTGGTGTCTGTGGATACTCCTGATGTTCCATACGGAAATACATTTGTTGTCGAGCTGCTTTACAAGATCATGCCAGGGCCTATCCAAGTAAGTCTGGAGAAGAATCTTCATATCTTGTGGTTTCATGGGAAGTCAAATTTCATCACTCTGACTATGATGAGGGGAATGACTGAAGGGGGAGTTCGACAGGGTCTAAAGGAGGGCTTTGAACAGTTTGTGGATTTACTGCCTCAGAATTTTGAATTGATTGATCCTTCTGATTCCTTTAACAAAAATCAAGTCCTCTCATCACTTGAAAGCAGACACAAGTCGGATTGGAAATTGGCCTTTGAATACCTTTAAAATTTCACTTTGATTTCCACTATTGCAATGGTTTTGTTTGCCATCTATCACATTCTACTATCCAATCCTGGTGAACATCAAAGCTTGGAATAATATGGTCTTAATTTACCTGATAGTTTTGGGGAGCTCATTACTTGTGGAATTTTAGTTCTGCAATTGGAGTGTGTCTTATGGTGTCACATTTTGTGAAAGCTAGGCTGAAGAAAGGTAATGAATTATGCTGAGAAATTTTATACATGTTTTCAACTTTGTTTTACAAATTCTAATCAACGACAGGTGGTGATGGATGGATCCTCACTATTGCTTTGATTGGAGGAGTAAACTTTGCATCTCTGAACTCAAACTCAACTGGTCTCTCTGATCCATATGTGGTTTTGGCTTGCAATGGAAGAACGAGGACAAGTTCTGTCAAGCTCCAAACATGTGACCTCAGTGGAACAGTACAGTATCTTTATCCTATAGTTGTCTGCTAGATTTCAATAAAAAGGTCATTCTGCTGAAGTAATTTTTTTTCAGAAATACTAGAATTTGATCCTATGGAAGAACCACCTTCTGTGTTCGATGTGGAGGTTTTTGACTTTGATGGTCCATTCAATCAAGCCATACAGATACTGAACTGGCTGATATGTGGGTCTTTCTTGAGGGAAAACTCATTCAGTCTTCTCAATCTAAGTTGCATCTAAGGATCTTTTGGACAAAAATAATGGGTTGGAGACAATTAAGGAATACCTATCAGAAATGGAAAAGGAAGTCGGGAAGAAGGTATACTATGCTTATTGCTTGCTTATTTTATTTCTCTAGAGAAAATAGTTATTCATGCTTCCTTTGCTTGGACTATTTGCAGTTGAACCTGAGATCTCCTCTCATGAACGTGACTTTCAGTATCTTATTAGTGACTTCACATGTTCACTGAAGAGAAAATTACCATTACTGGTACTTGTTGCCATCAGTTTTTTTTTTAATTATTTTCTATGATATATCATTTCACAAAAAGTTATTTCCTAACAAACCCCAATGCAGAGACAGCGTACAAAAGCATTCGCAGTGACTTTACTTATCAACTTTGGGATAGACAATACTCTATAACATATAAGAGTCAAGAGTTTATCCCGTAATACACAAGCAAGAACTCACTTTCCGAGTGCAATCAGTCTGAAATTCAGTTCGTGATCATACTTAAGAGTTTAGATGTTATGACTCGTGTAGGGGAGGTTGTTCCTATCCACAAGAATTGTTGGATTTTAGGCCAATTTGTTTGTTCATAAAACCCGTCTCTTCTTCCTTTGGGAGGATATTGAGGATATCCAATTTTTCCACCGTCCTTGTCTTCTGCTGGTAGTCCAATGATAGTAATAATGTTACACAAGGGTTGAGGTTTGGATGCAATGCATGGTGCTAAGTCTCTGGATGAGGAAGGCAGGCTTCGCTTTTATTTCCAATCTTTCATATCATTTCTGAGTGCTTGTCAAACCATCAGGTTGAAATAATTCGATATTAGGCAGGACATTTATGGCCTTGTGGAGCAAGCCACCACTTGAACAGAAGGCACAAATCTCTGAAGATCAGGATGATCAGGATGAGTTAATTGTTTTAGATGGAGAATATATTGTGAGCACTGAAGATGAAAAAATGTTGAAAATCTATGTTTCTGAAATTCCTTTTGGTGTAAGCAAGCTATTTTATGGCTATACAGCACTGATATTAATGGAAGATTACATTCATTATGCAACGCACGGAGTTGGAATCTTTTGTAAGGTATTCTACTCTATTGTCAATGATGCAGATAAGTTCTCTTGTGGAAGTGTTTGGTAGTGGGATACTGGAATACAGGGTGATGGAGAAATCTGAATGCCTTAATTATGCAACAACTGATTGGGAAACTGTGAGACTGGGTGTCTTTGAGAGGTCGGTGTCTTACAAATTCAATCACTATGTCTCCATCTTTGGAGGGGAAGTCACCTGCACACAGCAGAAGACATCGAACAAGGATGGGTAGACTGTGAATACATCGAACGAGAAGTTCACCAACAGGGTTCGGGAAATATTTGGTTTGGTTGAGAGGGAGATACCTTTGGCTTGTGCTTTTTTGAGAGGGCAAAGTTAGATGGTGGAGTAGCTTATATGGTCCTTCTGCTATCAAGCAAGGAATTGTGTAAAACAATACCTGTCCACTGTCTTATATATAGGTTCATGTGCAGCATGCTAGCCTGTTAAGGTGGATGATGGGATGAGTTCCTAAGAGAGTTCAAACTCTCCTGTTCACTATTGGCAAGACCTTGAATTGATGCTATGAAAGAAAGCAATGATTGCAGAGAATTTTCATGGATAACACCCTGATGACCTTATTGATCATGTTGGCAACGAAGTTAAGAGCTCTGCAAGCTCAATGTCTATATAACAGGGAAGAGCAGGTAACCGCTGGGTAAACAATAATCATCTGCAAGCCACATCGTCCAATTGTGAATCTTGCTCATATGGGGCTTTAGCCTCGTTGAATCTCCTCGATGACATGAAATTGAACAAGTTCCTCAGGCTGTTCATGCTCTCTCTCCGCCGCCTGAGGAGGGCCCGGCCGGTCGGGTCCCCGGAGAACGGGTCGCCATCCATCACCATCCCCCTCTCGAGCCTCCTGGATACCGCCAGAATTTCGTACGAGTCCCACAGGGATTGCCGGAAGTCCCAGTAGCCGATGCCGGAGCTCCTGCCAAACCGGATCCCCTTGGACGACGACAACTCGTTCCTCCTCCTTATGGCTTCGAGCATGAACCTTGAGGGCCGCGTCCTGAAGCTGAGACGGCGGGCGTCGAACTCGGACGCGGCGGCGGGGGAGCTGCCGGAGCGGGCGTGCCAGGCCTGGGCCACCGCCTTGAGGATCTCGAGCTCCGGGCTCTCTGCTCTTGCTTCGTCCCCTCCGTGGCCATGCTCTGCTTTCTTCCTACTCTTCATGAGAATGTTCTTGCTCCTGATAATATGGAGGGAAGACTTGTAAAGCAGGGTCGAATTAAGGCCTTCCGATATCAGCATTTATTGTCCTTCTTCCATTTGCAGAGAGGATAAGTTTTTCGGGGCCCATGTTTTTAAATTTCAAAGTAGTTATCGTGACGGCCAGCTCACGCTTGTGTGACGCTTAGCTGAGGATGAGGTGTCATTTAGCCACTGGTGGAATGTGTGTTCTCGTACACCGGACTCTACATGATAACCTCTGTCCATTTTCCCGCCCATTATATATATATATATATATTCAGTCCGCGTAATTCGTCGTCCTATTTTGCGTTTTCTCGAAACCTCTCTCCCGTTCGATCGTCCCTGCACGGATGGAGGTCACAGAATCAGGGCTCCGACCGAGTGGAGGTCGCACTCTAAGGATCCGGAGGTGCAGAGAGGTCCGAGCAGAGCGGCGTCGTAGTTCCACCAGAAGGCCTCCTACGATTCTCACCGAGGAGTTGGTTCTCCTTCCAGGTGATGTTAACAATTTCATTTCATCCGCTTCGAAATTTGGATAAGCGATTTCGTTCTGTGGCTGTCTTTTGTTGATCTCTACAGATTATACTGAATTTGCTGATGGTACGATTTTGCCACATTGCAGAGCTGGCCAGTGTAGTGATTAGGCCACCATAAGGCGTAATGGATCTGATCTTATTCCCCTACCAATTATCTAAAATATATTTTTTACTTTATATCAGATTTAAATATACAATTAAAATCATATTCATATTTTAAATCAATAATAAAATTAATTATAAATAATTTAATATAATATTTATTTTTTTAATGTATTTTTGCTGTACTCGCACGTACTGGTCCATTGCTACCCCTATAAGCCCTTTTAACGCCTCTATAGAAGACTGGGTATAATGGGAATGAAAGCCAGAGGCTCTAAATAAGGTTATTGCAATTATGTTAATGGCTCGACTTCATAAGGCCCACTCAACTTAATGGTACTACTACAGAACATGATATTCCACTAGACCAAATAAATGAGACCTAATGTGTTCTGTGCACAGTTGGGCCCGTTGGACTTGATAATGGTAACAAGACCGCAAGGCCTAGATTGTTTCGCTGAATGGGCTTAACCAAGTAGACTGACGCTAAGTTTGGGACCTATCCTGCTTCTGTGAGACCTAAAGGGCCTATGATTAGTGCAATCATGCTATCGGGCCCAATAGGCCTCAACATTGTATTGTTAATAGCCTCTTTATTGCAAAATGGGTCTTTTACTATTATTAATAGGCTTACAGATTACAAGTTGGGGCTTATACTATTTTTAATAGGCCTGCACATTGCAAAGTCAGCCTCATACTATTATTAATAGTCCTACATATTGCAAAGTGAGCCTCATACTATTATTTCCATCAACGGGCATGCCATTTAAATTGGACCCAGTGTAACTATTATATATTTATGGAGCAAGCAGCTGAACAACTAAAAGAAAAAGGATACTTGGGGGGTAAATTAGTAGAAATATGGTCCAGCTACATTAGAGGTCATAACAAAATGGGAAGATGAGAAGGGATAATTTGCACCATATTTGACCAGAAAGGTCAGTAGATTTGCCAAAGCAGGAGAAACTGGTGCTGTGAGCCGGATGATATAATGGTCCAACACAGCTCAAAAACTGAAGATCTATTGCAGCACAAGCCAGATCTCATCAGACCATCACTCAATTATAGATTGAATAACACAAACTCTAACAGTCGTCCCTCCTTCCATGAGGCATGGGGCCATCTGCACTTGAAACAACCAATACTGCACCATCCATTTGGCAGCTTCAGTTATCATGTTCTTCACATAATCAGCATGACCTGGACAGTCCACATGGGCATAGTGACGATTTTCAAACTCATACTCCACAGTGGCAGTGTTGATGGTAGCACCTGTTAATGAACCAGTTTTCCCTTTAGTCCCCTATGATTCCAAAACTCGTGTAGTCATACTAGCTAGAAATCTAAACAATCGGCTTCAAACAGTACTACTACAGTTCCAACACTCCAGCAATCATCTGGGCACTGTCCTTGTCTTATTATCACTAGGCCAAACAGAGAAGGAGATCATTATTAAGCCTATTCCACGAGGTGGGCAGGAAATACATGCTTCCGATCACCCACAGACGAGACCTTCATGACTAGAACGATGCAAGCACCTCTACATTCCTAATTTACATACACGAATTAGCGGAACGATGCATGACCATTGGACCCGGCGACCCGATGGCCGGGTCCAAACCTAATCAGTTGGACCCGGACCCGGCCGAGTCGATTACCACATCGACAGTCGGACCGAGGGTGAAGGAACAGAAGAAGCAATGCTTAACCTGTGGCAAATTCTGGTCTCGAGTTATCAAAGGTGAGGAAGTAGGTACACTTTGATGAATCTATTACAAATTGATTCTTATGCCTTCCTCTGCCCTTTCAGAGTGTAATTGGGCAGAGCTCATTGGCACTGTCCCAGGGTGAACTCTACAGACCACAGCGCCTGGAATCTGCACCAGAAGCTACTGCATGGTGGCGCAGAACCAAGGAGATCCAGTTAAAATAGTGCGCACACCCAGAACACCTATGGGTATTATAATTTCCACTTTGCAATGAAGAGAGGAAATACAAAAAGGCTTCTTTGCTGAACAACTCCACTACTGAAGAAGAAAAGAAGCTACCAGATTCAGGTACTCCAATTGAATTCAAGGAAGTGTACCCTCTTTCCTCCCACTTTGAAAATTTCCAGGGCATTTTTTCAACAATATGAATATTATTGGAGCAGATAAGTAAAGGGCAGCAAACATGAGCAATTTCTTTTAGAGAGGCTTAAACCTATGTTTCCTCAGGGTCTCAGAGACTATTATTGCTTCTTGAGTGCATTCATCTTCTCCCTAAGATAGTAAAGCTTGGCCCTCCTGACTTTCTTCTTGTCCAGCACCTTTATCTCCTTTATGTTAGGGGAATACCTACAATTATCAACTATCTTAAGATAGCCACAGACAAGGTACTTTGAAATTGCAGATAGAAACAGATATACACTCATTATGGAAATTAACACTACATGTGAACATATATGCATGCAATAGGGCCTCATTTGGTAGCAAGGAATTGAATGAAAATGAGATTAAAGGAGTGTTTTTTACTAGCCAAAAAAGCTAATACGGGTCACCTGTCTAATATGCTTTCTTCTTAGTCCAATGGAATTAGCATTAGCCCAAAATAATTATAGAATGTTTATTCCATGAAACTAAAAAGAAATCATATGAGAAAGGAATCACCTGTACTAACTTTTGTAGATTAATTAACCATAAAACTCTTCAAATCTCATACACATTCCATCCCTTGCTACCAATATGACATAAGTATCTTTCATCCAAATATTGCAATGTTTCATCAAATAGTTACAGATTTAGTAACCACGGATAGTAAGCTCCCATGGGAAAAAAACACAAGCAGAACATTAGGTCATTTATAATACAGTAATAGAGATACTGCTTCTTTAACATGATCGAATATCTTAGATAATAAAATAATAAGAAATAACAACACTGCATACTAATTTTTTTTTCCTTATTTACAATTTATCAATGCTTTTTATTATCTAATAGCTTGTCAATATGTTGAGAGAGCTTACAAAGGGAAGAGTGATTCAACTCCAACACCTGCAACAAGCCTCCTCAATCTAAATGTGGTATTTAGGCCAGCATTGCGACGTGCTATAACAATTCCTTTTAAAATAGAAACACGTCTCTTATTCTCAGGTACTTCCTACATCAAAAAAGGAACAAGGTGAACAACTCTGTCAGAGGTCTTTTGATCAGCATGAAAAACATGAAATATCTATGTGTATATATATATCGAATGGAATTCATCTAACCACTTTGAGCTGTACTATATAACCAGGCCTTATGTCCGGTATCTCTCTTTGTACCTTCACTTCCTCCACAGCCTCCTTATCTATAATCTGCAAAGAAGGGCAAGAGATAAGATAATATCACACAGTGAAAGCAATTTTTCCAAAGCATATAGCCATTGACAGATGTAAACCTGCATTATGTGCTTAGCTGTTTTGTCAAGCCTCTTAAACTTTATACGAGCAGGTGGATCAGGAGGTAACCCTGAAGACTCTGAAGGGGTTTGGACCGGACGTCCCTCTGTAGTCAGGCTCCTAGCTGGAAAATTGGGCACCATTGTTGCAATTTGAAGCAAACTTGGCCGATGCAGTTGATTCAGTGTTGATACTGATTGAAAACCCCCATTAGACACCATCTGAACAACACCAGCATATCTGCTATTTATCTCCAAAACGATAGGACATGATCATACACAAAGTCTAAGCCAGAAGAATCCATGACACTATTCTCAGTAAAAGCCAAGCAGTTCATATGGACCGCCAATCAGCTTTACTATACACTTCCTCACAGATGGAAGGAATTAGAGTCCCGAGAGATCAATAACTCATTTCCTCAATGTAAATTCCTCGTATCATCAAAACAGTACGTACCAGTTGAAGAGCAATGCAAGCAGATGATTGAAAGCAAGCCAGAAGATAGAAAGACGGGTTTTCGAAAAAAATGTAGCTGTAGATCAATGCACGAACTTATATAGAAACGAAGGCGGTCGAACCTTCGGAGCTGAATCTCCGTGAAGCTTCAGTACAGTGAAGTCCGATGAAATCCGAGAATTAGGTGCCGCCGAACCTCCGGAGCGGCCAATTCTCTGCAGAATCCGCACACTCCGACAAAGAGACTGCATTCTTGGACCCGATCAGCACTGCGTTACATACGAAGAACATAAGCTCCGTAAAATGATCCACGCCGTCCGAAGCACATCTGTTCATTCTCTGTTAGCGAACTTACATTTGCTTTTCACCGGTGGTGGCAATGGATCAAAAAACCCTAGTAGCTGCCCGCTCCGACAAGAGGGTTTTGGAATTTGGTTGGCCTCTCGGGGCGGAGGTGGCTCCTCCTCCTTCTGTGCTCCCGCCGATATGGGCCTGATGAAGGCTTGTCAAATCGGATCGAGCAAGTCTCTCATGGGCCTATCTAACACGATTAGCTCACAGCCCATGGCCTGTGGATTTATTTCCTTTTATTCCTTGGCAGACTCTATATAAAGGTCTCCGTCTCTCCCCCCTTCCATGGTACCTCCGATCACTGCTTAATTGCTCAGCTACCTCAGATCATCAATGGCAGGACGTAGAATCATGCTGGAGTTGGTTTCCCTTCTCGTCATCTGCATATCACAGACTAGCCATGGATTCACCCTCTTCTCCTCTCTCAACAGAACTCTCGCCGTCGATTCCTCCGCTACAGCAGGCCAAGGTAAGCAAACATATGAGCATATCCACACGCGCACACAGAGACATCAGTCAATTACCTTACGTACTTCTGTAAATCACTACAGTACTGAAGCCCGGCGAGGACACGATCACGGTGACATGGGCCTACAAAGGGACGGATGATTCGTCCTACAAGACAGTGGAAATCCATCTCTGCTACGCTCCGATAAGCCAGAAGGACCGAGGGTGGAGGAGGACGGCAGACAACCTCGAGAAGGACAAGACATGCCCCTTGCTGGTGGTGGCGAGTCCGTACTCGCCGTCGTCCCGGAACGGCTCCTTCGTCTGGCTGGTCGAGGAGGACGTCCCCCCTGCAACGTACTTCATCCGGGCCTACGCCCTCGACGCCGGCAGCCACCGTTTGGGATACGGCCAAACCACGGACGACGAAAAGGCCACCAACCTCTTCGAGGTCGTAGCCGTCACTGGCCGCCACGCGTCCCTTGCCATCGCCTCCGCTTGCTTCAGTGCCTTCTCGGTGGTGTCGTTCGCCGGATTATTGGCCGCAGAGAAGATTGGTGGCAAGACTATGTGAACTTCAAAAATTTGGCAGTTGATGATTCCATGTAACATAACATTGTCATCCATCACCAATAATTAAATAAAATAAACCAAATCATTATATATATATATATATATATGCTTATGGTTGGGGTGACCTAATAAGCTGGTACTAGCGAGGAAATGGACTTGTGCAAGCCAATGACCTTATTTCAAGGGGAAGGTACCATGAAATCCTGGGTTATGGCATTCCTCTCATGTCCTATCAGGTTTAGATGATAATATACCATGGAGAAACAGTAGGCATTGCCATCGTCTACTTCTGTGATTGGTACACCAATTGGCCTGTACAATGGTCAACAAGCATGTTACAGGGTGTCTGGAATGACCACATGAACAAAAACTTCCCAGTCTCTCACTTTATGAGGTTAGATGTATGGTGAGGAAGTATGCCAGTGAACACACAACTAACACTTCATGATAATTGACCTGAAATGTGGTGTCAATGGAATGGAGCTCCTCCTGAATTCAAGCTTCTGTTCTCAGCAGATTCCAGAGGAGAGTCTGGCATTGTGTTCCCTTGTGCATTCTCCGTCTGGATGTGGCAGCCCTTGCATCCTCAGGAAATAGCTCTGAATCGAGGGCTGTACTGCAGCATAACTGGTGGTTGTTGTCACAACCACAGCGGGAGAGCGATCGGATTCAGGTCGGAGGCTCAATAAAGCACTGAGGTCGAGGTTTGGGAACACTGAGCAACGGCATCTTGGGCACTTGACATTTAGCCGGAGCCACTCATCAATGCATTCCACATGGAAATTGTGTGCACAAGGTAGCCCGCGAACCTAGTCCCAAGACATATAATATATCATCAAGCCATGGACTGAGAAAAAGGATCACACAGATGGAACAAATAAGACCATGGACTGGGTTCTCTCCAGTCCCATTAGTGTGGCCAGAAAATTCATGGGCATTAAGCTACTACTGACAAGCATGTATCCATCAAATCAGAAAATATTCCAGGAAATCAATAATCAAGGCCAGCCCACTCACTTCAACTAGACTGTCCGTAGGTATGACTATTCTGAGACGATGAAAACAAAAAAAAGTAATGCAGAGCCAAGAGAATGCATCTGACCATTCAGCTGTGTTTGGATGTGTTCATATAAAATGCTATTAACTTATAGTGAACATCTATTGGCTGACACTTCATTATATAGCCTGATAATGGATGCTGAATCACTTGCAAGCTTTCCCAGATTATGAAACTCTGTTTTTAGAAGGACGGGTCAGGGTATTGTTAGTACAGAGTTGTACCAAGTAAAAGTTAAGGGGCTTTTATGTTGAGGCCTACAGTTACATAGAACAACATTGTGAAGCAGTCTAAAAATTAAACCTTGAGATGCAAGTAATTCATCTTCATAGCAATTTCGAGATGGAATATACATTGCGTGCTTCTGCATAGAGGAAAAGTAGAACATTACCTCATTTCCAACGTGGAACTCCTCCAGGCAGATGGGGCACTCGCTGCAATCAGTAGGAACAGCTTCAAGCCTGAACTTTGGAAGCTCTTGAATCAGGGCCTCCACTGCTTCCCTCTGTACAAAACAAAATACAAACCGTAAAAATTAGATTTCATAAGCTAAAGTTAACCAGGTTATATGTTGAATACAAATAGAAGTTGACAAAATGAAAAGAGCATGTAGAATTTTTCATTTCATGGTTCAGATCCTTTCTGTTTTAGAATTGTACATATTAACACTCCACTTTGTGAAGTCAAACATACCATAATTGCTCACTTTGTTCATTATTACCATTTCTAAAAAGTTATTATTTACCTGGGTAGGAGTGAGATAAAGACCAGGATGATATGTCACAGCATCTTGATTCATAACTATCATCTGCTGACTGTCTGCTTCAAATGCCCATTCTGGGACCCAGATCATGTCAACTATAACCTGCATTGAGAATTGAAACAAGTATCATGGGATTAAGATGAAAAGAAAAAAAGAGAGAGAGAGAGAGAGAGAGCAATATGTATGAGGAAAACACAAAGGGGTGACAATAGAGAAACCCACTGAACAAAAGGATAGTAAGTAACAGTGAAAAGATAGGGCAAAGAAATTTACTAATAGAAAGAAATTAATTTTAACAGGACTTGCAAAAAAATTTATAAATATTGTGTGGGATTCATTATCTTACTCCATATTCTGACATAGGGATTCCCTGTTGTGCCCGTAACATGTGTACTCGTCTTCTTGTCAACCACTGCCAAAGTGTAGTTAAGATGTCAAGAAACAAGGCAAGGACACAATAAAAAGTCAACCAAAAAAATATTCAGGAGAAATAAACTATCAGGCATCAAGCTTGCAAAGATAAACAGACCTTTTTCATGGCCATGCAAGCAATGCAAAGTAGACTGCAGTAGCTAAAAACTAACCAAACAATGAAAGCCCATTTCTGCCTTCCAGGAAACTGCAAGCAACACAGAGAACTCTGATGTTTAGGCTGATATAAGCAGGGTTCCTTAAAGAGTAAGGGAAAATAAGAAACTTACACAACTTCCAGAATGACTGTACCACAGGGTACCGATTATTGTCCAAGTCCAAAGAAATGGATACAGAAGCAGACACAGAACTGACAACACTGCTATTCTTCCACAAAATCGAGCATATCTCTGCTGCACCCCAAAATCCCTACGAGCACAGAACAAACTCACAATGTCAGCAAGTGGTATATATTGATAAAAAACATATGATTTTAGCTTAAAAGAGCTCATGAACTCCCGCAAATAAATACATAAAGGAATGGAATGCATTGTTTACATCCACGGACTAAACAGACAATCCACTAAGCATTTGGGATGTTCTCGGCACTCTAAAACAGGTTGAATAACTTACAATCCCATTCCAGCAGCTAGTCCATTGTCTACAAACATCAACACGCGAAGAACAAATATTACGCTGTAATCAACCTGCCACCAGAGATGAGCATAGGTAAGAATAAAGACTTTTTCCCATGATAGTACAATTAGGATCATCAATACAGAGACAAGAATTTATGCAGAATTCAAAAACTCACCACAATCCATATAGGCAGCGGATATGCACAGCTATGGTATTTCTTCCAGTTAATAGCGATAGTAATTCTGATAGCAGGATGTTAAGTACATCATTTCTTAGAAAATGGCACCAACTTCCTAAGATACAAACCCCAGTTGAAGAAGTCGATTCGAAAACCATGAGTTTGACCAAAAGGCTAATCTCTTACCATCCAAACGAGCATGGGGGAAACGTTAAATTGAGCGGTATAAAAAATCAGAATATGAATGCAGAAAATAAGGTCAGCTCAACTGAACTATATCTCCCTATACACCCAACCAGGAGTTGAACTGTAAAGCGTAACTCTATCGTGCTTATGAAAGTCAATGGAGATAGAAAATGAGCAGATAAACTGTGCCAAGAAACCCACTGAACTAACGGCTCATACTCAATTTCACCAGAGAGAATGAGATAAAGGATACGCACTTGTTGCCAGAATAGACAGGAAGAACCCATCGAACCTGTTAAACAGCCGATCCTCCAAAGATCAGTACACGCCCAACTCGATGACTACAATTCCAAATCAAGAAACTGGAATGCATATTCGGAAACAAACCACTTGAAATCAACGCCCCGACTAGCCATCAAAACCGAGCGGACGAAGAAGAACCCTACAGCGGTACCACTGGTTCAATCCCCATTTCAGCGAGCGGGTGCTTCCAAGGGCAGTAGTGCACAGAGAGAGCAGCAACATTGTTGGAGACTGATAAGTTGGGAGGACGGGACGGCAATTGTTTAACGGCAGCTGGTTTATCTGTGACGCCGTTAATCAATTATTTGGGCCTATTAGGCCCATTGGGCTGAGTACTGGCAATCCATCAGAATGTTTATCCTATATACGTTGGCTCAGAGAAACTTTAACGCCGTTAAAGAAAATATTATTTTTTTAATATTATAAATTAAGAATATTTTTTATTTAATCTAATATTTGATTATAATTTTAACACAAATATTTTAGTATTTTTTTTACATATTAAATATATATTATAAATTATTTTTCGATATTAAATTACGTAAATGAAAGGGAGTTTACATGTAATTTAATATTTTAAATTTTATAAATTTAAAATAATTTTCTATTTTATTAAATTTATAATTATATTCTTAATATAGATTTTCAATAATTATCTACCATAAACGAATTATTTTTAATTGAGTGTGATAATTTTTTTTTTTATGTTATTCCTATTTAAATTTACTTTCTTAAAATTATCATTTTGTTCTTATTTTACAAAATAGTAAGTTTTTTTCCGAAAATTTGAAAATTTCTCAATATATCCTCCAAAATTATTCTGATACTCAATTAACTCTCAATTTTATAAAATTACATTTTGTTTATTTAAATTTAAAAAATTCACAATTTTCCCTAAAATTTTCCCTAATTTAAACTTTTTAACACAGTTAAATTTGATTTTATCAAATTAACTGTTAAAACATTTTTAATTGTTAAAATTGAAGTTAAAATTAAGTTACTCTATCTTTATACGATTTACTAGCTTTTTAAATTTTAGGTTTTTTCATCGTAATAAATTAAAACGGAGTTTTGCTGAAAAATAAACTATATATAAAAAAAAAATTTGAAAGTTTAATATTGCATTACAATTTTTCTATTTGGATAGATATCTTTCGTTCCAAATTTTATTTTAATATCAACAATTGCAATAATTGATAACAAATTGAGTTATAATTTAATTATCGAAATTTTATCGATTTTATCTCTACCACCGGTTGTAATTTACAAATAAGAACTGAATTAGTTTGTATTTCAGTTATAATTTGACTGTTTAATGATTGATAAATTATTATAACAGCTTGATTTTACTTAATTAGAGCTCGAAATTGTCAATTTTATTTCGATAAAAACAGAACACTTACTATCTGCCAGATCTGTTTCACACTTTCGAACTCGAATAATATTTAAAAGGTTATTATAAATTGATAAATAATCGTAATTATTTTTATTTAAAATTACTATTAGCATAGATTGAAATATAGCATTAAATATGCTAAAAATAATTTTAGTACAATTAATTTTTATATAATTAAAAAAAATTGTAATTTTCGTTTAAGTTTTGGGGGGGAAAAACATGAGGTTGAAAGTCAGGCGGAGGCGATTGATGAAGATGTATGATGGATGAGAGCAAAAGTCAAAGCCTGCCAAGACCAGCAAGCGGCAAGTTGGAAAAAGAGAAATAGAACAGAACAGCTTACCACAGAACAACGCAGAGTCGCCCCGATCATGCCTCCATATGCTTGATCTTTGATGTAGTGTTCCTGATCTTGGACATTTCTCGCTCTTCCTGCTCCCATCAATAATAGGCAACCCAGCCTGAATCTGGTTTCGAGTGACAAAGAGGGGTCGAGAGGGGGGAGACGATGAAAGAGGCAGCGGAAGGCGACGGTGGTCCGAGTTACGTGAGAGCCGACAAGATCGACCTCAAGAGCATCGACGAGCAGCTCGAGCGGTTCAACCGTGCCGTCACCCTCGATAAGAGTCGGAGCATCCCCGCCTCCGGCGCCGCCGCGGTGGACGTTGCGCCGAAGGGATTTCCCCCTATTCTGCCGAAGAGGGAGAAGAAGGAGTGGGAGGTCGACGCGGCGAAGCTCACCATCAAGAGCGTCATTGCTCGCGGCACCTTCGGGACCGTACACCGCGGCATCTACGACGGCCACGATGTCGCCGGTCAGTCTCCCAACTGTCGATTCTGTTCAGGCTTTGCTCCGTTTCCTGTCTTACGGCTATTCCTTTATAGTGTTCTACTGCCGATTTTATTGATAGTTCCGCTGCCCTGTCATTCACATCTGTTACTCTGTGCAGAATACTATGCTGGCTTAGGTTATTGCATATTTGTCTGGTTCTTTAGGGGAAACAATTGGCTCTGTGAACGATCTGTGCATTTTTCTTGGCTTTTATTGTCTATGATGCTCTGCTCAGACATCCCTTAGTTGAGTGACTGACAAGTTCTGACCTTCCCGTAATGTAATCTCTCTGCTTTCTGCCGGAATCTGCCAAATCAATATGGCCCCTTTGAAGGAATACTCAATCAATCAAATTATGAAGATACTTTATCAAAAGGAATCAAGCTCTACTCATTTCTGTCATCTTATTGACTAAAAACACTCTTTAATCCCATTCTTATTCCATTCCTTGCTACCAAATGGGATTTTTCTTCGGTTGTGTGGTAAAGAACTTGAAGCGATTGCCTCTGAGCAGGATCTTGCTTATATTGATGAAGCTGAACGCTTCTATAATGGCAATCAATACCATAGCTTCCTAACTCTATACTAGTTGTTGATGTTTCCTCATTTAGATATTACACTATATTAGTTGAAGTTTAACCATGTCTAGAAACTCTTCTTTAGCAAATAACATTCATTGTTGTTCCAGTTAAACTTCTAGACTGGGGTGAAGAAAGCCACAGGACAGAAGCCGAGATTGCTTCATTAAGGTCTGCTTTTGCGCAAGAAGTTGCTGTGTGGCACAAGCTCGATCATCCTAATGTTACCAAGGTGAACTTCTATTTGCGCATATGAGAAAATTGTTCGACCCCATATACACATAACTTTATAAGCCCACAACTGTTCTCTTTTTCTAGTCAATTTGAGATCATTATCTCAACAAAATCAATATTAATCCCACCTCGGATTTCTGATTCTTGAACTTATGTGATTGACCCACTTGGAAGCATTTTATTAAAACTACCTTTTGAGATCTACATCTGATTACAGATTTCTCTTTGCAGTTTGTTGGAGCAACCATGGGATCAACCGATCAGCTTATACAAACTGATAATGGCCCAATCAATATGCCAAAGAATGTATGCTGTGTTGTTGTGGAATACCTCCCCGGGGGTACCTTGAAATCTTACCTCATAAAAAACCGGAGGAGGAAACTCGCTTTCAAAGTTGTTCATCAGCTGGCACTAGATCTTGCCCGAGGGTACTTACTATTATTATCTGTATTCATGTTCAGTTCAACTTTACCGGGTGTCTTATTTTGGCTTTTAATATCTCCTATCCAAACCGTGTTTTTCTAGGTTGAGTTATCTTCACTCTCAGAAGATAGTCCACAGAGATGTGAAAACAGAGAACATGCTATTGGACAAATCCCGGACTGTGAAGATTGCTGATTTTGGGGTTGCTCGAGTCGAAGCTTCAAATCCTAATGACATGACTGGCGAGACTGGAACTCTTGGTTATATGGCTCCAGAGGTAATTTTTTTTACAATCATTGGTCATAATGATTTTCTGAAACTCTTGGCTATATTGGGCCATGGATAGATACTCAGGCAGTCCTCCTGTACTATTCATTCATAATGCAGTTTTTTGCACCTTGCTATGTCATTATCTCATAAACAATGTTGATTCAGGTACTTAATGGGAACCCTTACAACCGAAAATGCGACGTTTATAGTTTCGGTATTTGCTTATGGGAGATTTATTGTTGTGACATGCCATATCCCAACCTTAGTTTCTCAGAGATGACTTCAGCTGTGGTTCGGCAGGTAAATTTCATGGCCCTGCATCATGCACTTATGCCATAGTTTAATTTGATGGAAAATATTGATGGTGTAGATAGATGGAAAAGTTCCATGTGGGTTGAATTTATACAGAATAATTTCCTTCGATGCAGAATCTGAGACCGGATATACCAAGATGTTGCCCGAGCTCACTTGCGAATGTGATGAAGCGTTGCTGGGACGCCAACCCTGACAAGCGTCCCGGAATGGACGAGGTTGTGACCATGCTGGAGGCCATTGATACATCAAAGGGCGGCGGCATGATCCCTGTAGACCAGTCCCAAGGCTGCTTTTGCTTCCGAAATCGCCGGGGACCATAAGATCCCTTCATCAGTCCATTAAAACTTTGAAGTATCATTTGCACAAGTGGTAGATGGTATGAAGAGAAGAAGAGGGTACCTGGAAATTTAGATAGCTGATAGTATTGTGAAAGGAAATCATTCACACCTTCCTCCTCCCTGATTTTTCCACTGTGCAGTGCATGTGCACTTGCTCATCTACCTATTTAGCTGTTATTTGGACCTGCCCCCAAGCTTTGGTTTGTGCCTTGAAACCTCATCAGTTGGCTTGTTTTTACCCCCACATTGTTTATTTCAATAAAATTTATGAGTGATATTTTATTATTCAATTGATTTGGACTCTCTTGTTTCCTCTACCTTGTAAATTTTTTAATGGTTCTCTCCAGTTATGAGTCTTCGGAGTTAGCTCTAGATTAAGCTTTGCTATGAAGGGATTGGGCTTACTTGGGTACCAAGCTAGCATACTGCAGAGCATCTCTGTTGGGACAAATCATGAGATCCCTCCAATGTTTCAAGATTCAACCATTTCATAGGCAAACAATATCTTGAGATTGGCACTACTTCTTCTCAGAATTACTTTCAAGCTCCTTCCTCAGCTGCAGAGAGAAATCATCATTAACATCATCATCATCCCAGTCATCTTCCCACTGCTGTGTTACCTCCTGTTTTTCTTCCTCGTCTTCCCATTCTGCCAACATTGTGAAAGCTCTTTAAGAATTTGAAACCAAAATATAGAGTCTGGGTCTACCCACCACGTTTGAGATGGATAATCCCAAGCAGTTACTAGTTTTTCTTTTTCATAAAGTATCATTTTCACATTGAAGAAAACAACAATAGAAAGATTCAAGTATCATTATGCAAGCAGAGGAAGCAGATAAGCACCTAAACTCGGTCTGATCAACCAGTGATTGATGACATTCATATAACTATGGAAAACCCAAATTAATGAACATTGAGGTTTCCAGAGCAAATGAGGCCGAAAAGATTAATAAGAACACTGGTAAACATGAGGATTAGTCATCTCCCACCTATCTAGGCTCACACACAATTCAAACTTGGGTGGAACAGGGTAATTAGTGAAACCTTTCCGATCTTTTAAACCTAATCCATTCTCTCCATTTTATATTTTATCCAATATGGGATTAAATAACACACAAAATTACTCTGAAACCCTAAAGATGATGGCTCACATCAAGATATACTCCGAGGGGACATTTACCTTCATTGATTTCAAACTCTTCGAATTCGTCATCGTCCTCAAACAGATCCATCTTGACTTCCTCCGTCACAGCCTTAGGTTCAGCTGCCATTTCAAACAAAGCTCGCGATAACCTACACACAAAATCCACAAAACGAACTTTTACACCTCTTCGAAGATCCAATCAGAGGAATCGCCAAAGTGGAAAACTAAGAATCGCAAGGGAAATTATTTTCATGCGATGGAAGCCAAGGAATGAGTAATAAGCGGGAGATCACTCACTAGACAGTTTCGCAATGATCCTCGAGAGGGTGTAAGGCGACTATCCTCAAAACATCAATCGAAGAAGATGAACAGAGATGATCGAGAGAAGTTCATACCGGCGGAGATCTTCGACGGAATTCTCCAACTCAGTTGACGCTCACACGATATACAAGCAGACTTCAGCTCAAACGCCGTCGTCTGAAGCATCGCTCGCGCTTTCTTTTGCATAAATATGCCCTTATATTGTAGTGAAATAGCATATATACCCCCATACTTTAGTAGGTTTGAAACCATTACGTCTGTTGAAGGTTGGGATAGAAGGTTCCAGACTGAGGTTCATAGGTTTTCTGGGGATGGGGTCTTAATCATTGTTCACTTGCTTGAATTTCAGGGTTGACTGCAACTTGCTGCTGTTCATCTACTTGCTGTTGTTTCGATCTCTCCCCCTAGCTTTGGTTTGTGGCTTGAAACCTTGCTTTTATCCCGCATCAATCATTCCAACAAATTTGAGCAGATTACTCTGTTATATAAAATCTATGATTAGGGTTCGCAGCTGCACTAAATTCTAGAAATTCGTAGCTCGAGATCGGGTTTTCCTATGGAGGGATTAGCCCTGTTTGGATCGGTCTCTTAACACGCTCAGTCCACGAATCTCGAGCTATGGTGGTTGATCAGTCTATCCATTTTTTGTTCTGTTTGAGCTATTGGAGACAAAGCATCTTCGTGCAATGAGTAGCTCAGAGTTTTGGATCTCAGACATGGGAAATGACTGTTTTTAAGCTAGTACAATTAAATTGAAATATATGATGATGAGTCGTACTTGCAGAGATGCAATGGCTTCTAAGCACCATTGTTGGAGCTGTGGAGTTCAACATTAGCAGTAGTCTCCTCCTGCTGCTCCTCCTCCTCCCAGTTGGTGGTCTTGTAGTAGAGCGCATAGAGAAGGAGCTGCACTAGTCCTGAGAGAGTTCCCAGCCCATTCGGCAGCTTTTCAGAAGAGAAGATGAAGGAAAATTCAGATCCATAAAGAGAGAACGAGAGAGAGAGAGAGAGTTCTTCTGAGAATTTCATTTACCAGGAGGTTGATGTCGAATTTGAGGAGGGCATAGATAGACCATACAATGCCGTTTAAGAAGTTGGCCAGGGAGAGGTAGAATGGCATGAATTTGACGCTTTTCGTTTTGATGACGAGCTTCTGCAAAAAAAAAAAAAAAGGAAGAAACCAGAAAGATAGGCCGTGTTATTGTTCTTGATGAGGATGATGACGATGGGCTAAGAAAAACGAATATGCTACCATGACGGTCAGCGGGGCGGCATACATGCCGATGGTGAAGAGGATGCAGAGGATTCCGACGAAGAGGCTTCGCATCTTGGTAGTGTGGAAGAGCAGCATCGTGATCAGAACTACCGCTGCTAGGAATATCACTTCGGCCAGGAGGATGATGCAGATCTTTTTCTGTCGACGAATTTCATTCCAAGCGGGCTTAATTCCTCGGACGAAAGCGGATCGAGAGGGACGTGTTCAAGGACAGAAAACATAGCTTACCCGGGCCGGCCAGGTGGAGAAGATGAAGAAAATGCAGACGTAGACGAGCTCCATGGCTAGACCTATGGAGTTGATGGTGACCACGAGAATGCTGTCAGGGTGAACAAAGGGGAGCCCGTAGAAGACCCACATCATGCAGTTGAGGACAGTGACGACGTAGGGATCCGGCTTGAAAGCCTGCACCGACTTGGTCTTGCATATGTAAATGAACGTCGGCCTGCAAGATCCCCGGTCAGCTCAACCAGAATCCTGAAAACGTGATGCACAGTGAGTTTTACTTTATATGATATGTTGAGGGTGAGTGCCATTGACATACAATGGCGACAAGAAGAGCCCAAAAGATATGACATTCCCTGCACATGGACAGACAGGTAAGAAAAGGGTGAGATCAGTAGCAATACAAGGGAGGGGTGCAGCTTGTTCAGAGGTGATATCTGACCGACCGATGATCCCGACGACGGTGCGGAGAATTTCTGTGTGAACCATCTTGACGAGATGCCTGTGATGGGAGGGAGTGTAGGGGAGGAAGTAAAAGTTTTCCTTTCTACTGCGTCTGATCCGAATAAAGCTCAACTACAAAAGCATAAATGACGTATATACATAAGGCAACCTGAGCAAGCAGCAGTGGGGAGAGGATGCGTGAACAGCCTAAATTTAGGATTCTCCAGAGGCAGACATGTGATGGGTGTATCCTTGGTGATTTGAATGGAGTCAAAGATGTGGATCAAGTGCTGTGTCATTCTCTTGATGTATAAAGCACAGCTGGTGCTGTTGAATTTAGTGGACCGTCTGCAACAAATACATAACAAAGGTCATGCTACACATTCCAACAGCTGCAAGATAAAATTGGTCCAACCATGTCAAACATATGTTAACATTAGAAATATAGAGAACTCAATGATGCATCAACTCTAAACCAAAAAGTGACTCACAATTATGGGTGTCAAAGGACCCGACCAATATATCAACACTAAATCTGCCACATTGATGACAGTTGAAATGGACTGTATTTGCATGTCGGATATGAGGAACTTGTCATGCAGTTAGTATTCCTTCATCATTTTCTATGAGTTTAACTTAAAAGAGCATGCCATCCATCCATAGACAGTCCTATCCAAAAAGTTATAAACTGATTCATTTGCTTCTCATACAGCAGAATTTTTGTTCGGACAAAGTGGCATCGGAGCTGCAAATCATGAGAGATCCCTCCAAGGTTTCAAGATATATCCACTCAAAAAGCTAGCATTTCATATTTCAAAGATCAAGGAGTTTGCAAGATTACACGTGACTCGACTATTTGATAGGCAAGCAGTATCTCAAGATCGGCATCACTTCTTTTCAGTATTACTCTCAAGCTCCTTCCTCAGCTGCAGAGAGAAATCATCATTAACATCATCGTCATCCCAGTCATCTTCCCACTGCTGTGTTAATTCCTGCTTTTCTTCCTTGGCCTCCCATTCTGCCAGGCATATTCAGGCTATTAAGTACATGACAGATGAAAGATTATCTTGCCACATTGTTAAAGTTTTTAAGATAGAGTCTAGGTCTAGCCACATTGTTAACACCAAAAGATAGAGTCTAGGTCTAGCCACCATGTTTCAGATGGATAACCCGAGCAGTTGCTAGAAAGAACCGTTTTCACCCAGAAAACAACAGTAGAAAGATTGCAGTGTCATTATGCAAGCAGAAGTCGCAAACAAACAGCTAAAATTATACCATAAAAAATCAAACCTGTTGCAAAAATATGATTTTACAACAGCAACCAAGTGATTGACAACATTCATATAACTCTGGAAAACCTCAATTTAATGAACATTGGGGTGGGGTTTCCAGAGCAAATGAGGCTGAAAAGATTAATAGCAACACTGGTAAACATAAGGATAAGTTATCAGCCGCCTATCCAGGTCTACGCTCAATTCAAACTTGGGAGGAAGCCCTATATTGGTTCTTAATCCCCCACAACCTAGTTAAGGAGATTTTCTCGTCTTTTTTCTTTCACCAGAACCGAGCTAAAGGGGATGAAACATGCGAATCACCTTACCGATTTTCAATCGTTAATGAAAGAAGGAATCTGTATCAATTTTCTTTATAAAAAGAAAAAAATGGCAATTTACTCTAAAACCCTAAAAGTGATGGTTCACATCAAGATATACTCGGGAGGGGACATGTACAGAGTTAAGATTGACAAAGAAGTACCTTCATTGGTCTCAAACTCTTCGAATTCGTCATCGTCCTCAAACAGATCCATCTTGGCCTCCTCCGTCACAGTCTTAGTTTCAGCTGCCATCTCAAACAAATCTCACGAAAACCTATAAACAAATCCAAAAAGGGAGTTTACACCTCGCCGAAGATTCAATCATAGGAATCGCCGGAATGGAAAGCGGAAAACTAAGAATCGCAAGAGGAATTATTTTCTTGCGAAGGAAGACAATGAACGAGTCATAAGCGGGAGATCACTAGACAGTTTCGCAATCCTCCTCGACAAGGTGTGACGCATCTATCAACAAAGGATCAATCGAAGATGATAAACAGATCGAGAGAAGTTCATACCGGCGGCGATGCTCGACGGAATTCTCCAACTCCACAGTAGAATGAACTCCCAAATCAATTACCCCTCTAACAAAGAAGTGCAAGCGAACTATATTTATTGAGGGCTCAAACGCCGTCGTTTGACGCATCGATTGCACTTTTCTTTTTTCGCAAAAATAAGTCCTTTCATTTTCGGAATATATCATTCATACCCTCAGATGTAGTTAAAAGGTCCCAAATACATAGAGCAACTGTACCAGATCAACCATAGACATCTATGCTGAAGCAAAGGATGCAGGAAAATTCATCAAAGAAAGACGAGCTTGCTGCAGATATGCATGCCGTATGCAAAAAGTCCTTTGGGTTCTGCAGAAGCTATTGATGTTTCACAGCCAAGCCGGGTTTTGGAGGGGGGTGATCACCGCTTTGACCTGCAAGTAGTTCTTGAGGCTGTAGATGCCCTTTTCCCGGCCAATCCCGCTCATCTTGTACCCTCCAAAAGGTATTGCGGCATCGAAAACGTCGAAGCAGTTCACCCACACAGACCCCACCCTCAGAGCTCGGGTCAGCCTGTTGGCCATGTCGATGTTCTTCGTGAAGATACCCGCAGCTAGCCCGTACCGGGTGTTGTTTGCCCTCCTGATCACATCATCAAGGTCCCTACACAAATTGCACAGATGAGGAAGATTGAACAAAGTTGGGTCTTAATCATTGTTCACTTACTTGAATTTCAGGATAGATTGAACAGGCCCAAAGATCTCGTCTTGTGCAATGAGCATATCATCCTGGTCATCGGAGATGCAGATACCAAGTTCATCAAGTTCTAATGTGCAGCAGTCAGAAAGTGGAGGAGGAGGCAACAGATGGAATCAATCAGCAGTAACCTGAACATTTGAGAAAACTGTGGGCTGTATGAAGTACCCCTTGGAGCCGACCCGCTCGCCACCACATTCCAGTGTTGCATTGCTCTCAATGCCAGATCTAATGTACCTCAGGACCTTCTTGAATTGCTCGGAGTCAATCTGGGTCATAGCAAAATCGAATGAAATCGTCAAGGGCCTTAGCAAGAACTAGATTGAAGTCTGCTGGCAGAAGAAAAAGTACCTGAGGACCTTGCTCGACACCCTTCTTGAAGGGATCCCCAACTGTACGCCTGATAGCACGAGCCCTTGCCTTCTCCAGAAACTCATCGTACACTTTCTCGTGTACATATGTGCGGGATCCAGCACAGCAACATTGGCCCTAGAGGGACAACGCCATGGCTCAACTTCCATCATCTCTAATAGAAGAAAGCAAATCAGGAGGAGTGGATTGTATTGTTTGGGGGCACTGCACTGCACTACCTGGTTGAAAAAGAGAGCAAAGTGGGCAAGCTCCACGGCCTTGTCAATGTCAGCATCCTCACAGACTATGAAAGGCGACTTCCCACCGAGCTCCAATGTCACCGGCTTGAGGTTGCTCCTTGCAGCGAGCTCAAGAACAATCTTCCCAGTATCAGTGGATCCAGTGAAAGCAAGCTGTGGTAAACAAAACCCAAGAAGAGAAAATGCTCGAGTCACTTTTACATTTGGAGGACCTTCGTTTTCATCATAGGGGGGTAGGAAATGTACCTTGTCCACATCCATATGGCTTGCTAAAGCTGCACCAGCTGTGGGTCCAAACCCAGAAACAACATTGAGAACACCCGGCGGAAGCCCAGCCTACCATGTAAATCAAATCGTGAGATGACCGGAATTTACTGAAACGTATGAAACAAGAGACCCCACACCTCATGGAAGAGTTTTGCAGCATAGAGAGCAGTTAGAGGTGTTTGTTCTGCGGTCTTGAGGACGATGGTGTTCCCGCAAGCCAGAGCTGGACCCACTTTCCAGGCAAACATGATGAGGGGAAAGTTCCATGGGATGATCTGCCCTGCAACTCCAATAGGCTCGTGCAGTGTCTGCACATGATGGTTTCCGTCTGCTGGAACTGTGAGACCATGGATCTTATCCGCCCACCCTGTCAAGATGGAAAAAGATGAAATCACACGGGGCTTAATTCCAGATCTAATCCTATCGAGCTTGGCTGAAGCTTTTTTCTGGATGTAGATCCTACCGGCGTAATATCGGAAGAGACGTGAAATCATTGGAATCTCAGCTTTTACAGCTTGCTCATAGGGCTTCCCATTATTCCAGGTCTCGAGTGCTGCCAGCTCGTCGTTATGCTTCTCCACCAAATCGGCGAACCGCAAGAGTATCAGTGATCTTTGCTGTCCAATTACAAAATAAACAAATCAACTCATCATCCAACTATCAATTTGCAGGTATGTCATCACTTGCTCACATATGGAGTCATCTTCGGCCATGGTCCCTCATCGAATGCCTTGCGAGCAGCAGAGACAGCACGGTCTATGTCCTCCCCATCTGCCTCAGCAACATGAGCGATTACCTCCGCCGTACGTGGATCGTACGTTGGAAAAGTTCTCCCTGCAACAAAACAGAATTCTACCAGTATACGGCATTTCCAGGGAGAATGGAATGGTAGGTATGAACCTAATCCAGTAAGGATTACAGTGAAAACCTGATGCCGCATCGACAAATTTCCCGTCGATAAGGTTCTGAGTGTAGCTTATCTGCACGGGCGGGGTAATCAGTTCCTCCACTGCTGCTGCAGTACTGTATCTGCCGATCTCATTTCCAGCTATGGCGTTTCTTGCTGCAAATGTCATCAGGAATCAAGACACAGGGGAGGAATCATCTTATGGCCCATCCATTAGACTGGTTATCAACTTGAAAAACTGATCGAGGATCCTCAAAAAGACAGCAAAATATTCCCTCACAAATCATGAAAGATAAGAAGTTTGGAGGTCCTGACTGTGTATCCGTTTGCTTTTTCAGGTATTATGATAGCTAACTCATAGATTCAAGTCCCCTGTATCATGGTACTGCAAAAAGGAAACGAACATAGACCAAAACATGCGTGTAGAGGATAAAAAGAGCACAAAAATGTCACTCTGTCTTGCTCTTACATATTAATGGAAACTGAAAAGATATTTCAAAAAGGTAAATGAGACAGGAGAACAGATCAGAGAAGGCCAGAGTCGTCTGTCAATCACCATGAGAGAGAAGACGAGATGGACGGTTGAGCAAGGCGGAGATTCTGCGAGCTGCTGCTGTCGCCATGACCAACGAGAATCCTCCTTTGCCTTCTGTTGCTCTCCCACTCTACTCCCGTCTTGTGCGGAACAAGTAAAAAGAGTTTTGCATAAATTTTTTGAAGAAAATATTACTTTATCACATCAAAGGAAATTCCCCTTTATGTGACAGACATCTACTCGTTTTGCCATGCCTTGGAAGGAAGGGAGGAAAGAAGGTCATGGTGTCACACTAGAAGAATCCACCAGCCAGCCAGCCAGCCCAGCAAGATAGGAGGAGGAAATGTGGTCAGATGTGATTGATGGAGATCACTGCAAGCCTCCAAAAGGATGATGCATGGGATAGTTTTTTCTGGAACAAGGGAATGCATGGTTGCCCTGAAGTGGCTGGTGCCTAGTTGATGATGATGGCAAATGATGGCCCATTGGGCATATATCATTTTCGTGGGGTCTGGTTTTGGGTGGTCTGTGTCAGCGGGACTAATTAGATAAGATGTCACCATCTTCTATAGTGAGTTACACACCATGGCTGGCTCCTTCTTATCTTCTCGGATAGGCCAGGCAACATGCAGGAGCTTCTCATTCTGAGCACAACAAGCAGCCCATGTGAAGTCCATCCAAACAATATCTATCTCCCTGTGAAATGTAGCCCATGTAAAAGTGGACACAAGAATGTAGGAGCAAAAAAACACAGCGGCCCGTGAAGCTCCAATGGACTGTTCTTGTTTTGTTTGGTCTCAATACAGTTGACCCAAAACTGCTATGCCCGATAAGGGAAAAAGACTGATCTTGAATTTCACGCACACTGTCTTTTGATTGAATCTCCCAAGGCTGTTCACTATTTCTCCGTTGAAACTGGTCAAATCTTGGAGCGTTGATTTAGGGCGAATCCGATCCTAACGAACAATCCATAAGATATCGCCGGCAGGTCATATCACAGCGCTTGCCGAACATCTTGACCGATACCGCATCCCTTAGGCAACCGACCCCTTTTGCTACCCCCACCAAACACACCCGATCTCCATTACTGTCATCACCACCAAAGAAGACGAACACAGGCCATGCGGCATGGTAAATCGGGATCGTTATCACTAGCCCCAAGTTGATCAGGCTCATTAGCACAGTGGTCTAGCAAAAGTGAAGTCCAAATCTATGGGCTCTCCCACCAACCCACCTGGATCGCCATCCTGCCCATTGAACTCAGTAGGTGGAATTTGTCGTTCAATATGTTGGCATCAAAAGCCGTGTGTACAGCTTGGACTTGGGAGGAAAGGGAAGGAAGGAATTGAATAGTGTCGGACTAATTTCAACGAATGTGGAGCCCGCAGAATTGCAGTCTCTGATTTTGTCCACTCGAAGGCACTTTTGGAGGATAAGGACTGAAACAAAAATTAATGGAAAATAATAATAATAAAAAAGAAGACAATAAATATACGGCGCCCACAAAGGTCTAATGACTTCCACACGCAGCATTATCGTTATCGTTAGGACGACCGACCGACAGACAGCCCCCACCTGCTTTCTGCCTTGCGGATAAGTGTTGGGATATTTTAGTTGATTTGGATAAATCTACATGATATAATATAATAATTATTAAATAATCCATTTTAAATTGTATAATATATATATATAGGCTGGAGATAGGGTGGATGGCTGTAGCCTGTAGTAGGAGATATGCGATCCAACATGGACCCGTGCGCCAACATCAGGCCAGCCATGATAGCTGTGATAACGATGTTAATGGGTCCCCTCTCCCACCGGGCACGGGCCACCCCTGTGGACCGGTGATTCCGTACAAGTTCTGGGGTAACGGTTTTTTATTTTATAATATATATATATATATATTATATCCTTATTAATTCTTATTAAATAAATAAATAAATCATATATTTTTATTTTAATATGAATATTTTTAAATTGAGTTTATTAATATATTTTAGATTTAATTTATTTTTAATTAATACAAGGAAGGAAGATGGCGCGGTCGAGAAGCCGCGTGCACTGTTTGCCTCCACTCCCTCACATTATCTCTCCTAGACCCAATTGGTTTGGTTTACAGCTCATAGTAAAGTTACCATTGTACCCCTGGCCTGAATTCTGCTTTTTTTTTCTTTCTATAATGGATAATGTTTAGTAATGAGTATTTTAATATTGAGTGCTGGCTGGCTCATGCAGTGGAACTTTGCGAGGTTTGTCTGGCCGACAGACAGGCAAATGCGTGGAGCTGCTTCCGACAAAAGATATATGAACATCCTGGCAACATGTCTCACACCATACCCATGGCTTTAGTTTAGCTCAAAGGGGAGAGAGCTGGGCATGGGTGGTGGCACCTTGCTGTTGCTGCTGGCTAGGGTTTTGCTAGTGGGGAGGAGAAGAGAACAGACTATATCCACACGAGTCAATAGTGGTCAGGTCACGTGATGTGTTTCTAAATTTTAAATGTGTTAAGGATTTTGTCAAGGTTGGGGGGTGGTTCGCCAGAGGGGCGGTCCGATGTGGCGAGATCCTACGGTTTTTGATAGAGCTAGGAGTAGGAGGAGGGGAGGGACAAAAGTCTCCATCCTTATCCACCCAAGATGGGTCAATTTTCCGATGTGGGTGGGGGGAGGCCAATATTTTACATTATCCCCAACAAAAATCATACGATAAAAACATGGGTTTGGTTCAGAGATCCACTAAATCGATCGTATTGGTTAATCGGATTATTTGGCCAAATGGTGAGCTTACCACTTACACGAGCAATCTGGGTCAGATGGTCAAACACCTGAGGGAGGACTTGCAGAATTGATATGTCTGGCATACATGCAGGATGTGCCACTAACCAATATCGAAATTTCTTGGGGGCATCTAGAATGCGATTCAATGCCTTAGCTGGAATTTTTTTATATGGATTCATAATCAATGAAGGTGGCTATGGCGATGGTGATGGCGATGGAGGGAGGGTTTCGGTGCGGCAACATGATAATTGCAGGGATGGCGGGGGCGGTATATCTGATTTTCACAATTCTTTTTCTTTTTATGGGTGACAGATAACTCAAGATCAAAGCGCAGTCACCATCCTAACTGTACTGTACACACACTCTCTCTCTTCTCTCTCTTTCTCTTAAGCTCTACAAGCCGTCTCTTCCTTCTCTTCTCGACCTTTTTCGTTCCATTCCATTCCATTCCACGTTTGATCTCCAGAGAGCTTCCTTCGTTGAATGGACAAAGCCCCCACAATACAAAACCAGAAAAAGCTCATAGAGAGCCAATCAACTGAAACTCAGAACCCTGAACGGAACTTCCTCGTCTTCTTCCCCTCCTAACGCCCCCTCTTTTTCATTTCTTGGGTTCCTTCCGTTTTCCCGTTTCACCCACCTGTTTTTGAACCCTATCCCACCTCCCAACCTCTCTTCACCTGTTTAAAAAATCTCCAAGGCTCGGTTTCATCGCTCCGGTGATAGATTAGAAGGTAGAGCTGGTCATCTCCCGCAAGCCCTTCTGTTTCTGCCTAGAAATGTAAAAGTCCATTTGATTTCTGCATGTTTGTTTGTTGTGGGATTCTAGTCTTCTAGATGGATAGGATAAACTCGAAGAGTAGATGCGTGGCCTATGTCTACAACACTTAATATTTTAATATCTACAGTTACTGGTTAGGTTCGGCAATGAATTCAATGCTAAGTAACTGCCCGATTTTGATTAATATACAATATCATGACATTTGGGTTATGATGTTTGCTGCGTATGATCCACTCTTTCCTCTCAAACCCAGCAACATTCTGCCAAATTCTTGTATCAGCTCTAGTTTCTGGCCTTGAGTTTCTCCACAGGCTGATATCTCCGTTTTGATCTTCAGGATTTGTGTTTCTGTTCATTTATGCGTTTCTTGTTTCTGATTCACTAGCAGTAGAAGCAAGCAGATTGACGATGATGCTGTCGCGGTCCTGCATAAGCTTATTGGACTTGGCTTCAGGGGACATGTTAAATTTCCCTCAGACTCCTCGAAGCCTTCCCCGGGTTATAACAGCTCCCGGAATCATCTCCGAGGCGGAGGATGGGAGTATGGCCGGAGATGATCAGGTCTCTCCGAGGCCCGAGCCTCGGGGGAAGAAGATCATGGTGGCCAACTTCCTCCCTCTGCACACCCGCAAGGATCACGAGACGGGGAAGTGGGATTTTAGCTTGGACCAGGACTCGCTCCTATTGCAGATGGAGGACGGGATCTCACCGGATTCCGACGTTGTCTACGTGGGATCCCTCAAGGTCGACGTTCCCGCGGCGGAGCAGGAAGAAGTTGCCCAGGAGCTGCTCGAGAACTTCAAATGCGTCCCCACTTTTCTCCCACCCGATCTGCACAGGAAGTACTACCATGGATTCTGTAAGCAGTACCTGTGGCCCCTCTTCCACTATATGCTCCCCATGTGCCCCGAGTACGGGAATAGATTTGACAGGTCGCATTGGCATGCTTACGTCTCTGCTAACAAGATCTACGCAGACAAGGTCATGGAGGTGATCAACCCCGAGATTGACTTTGTGTGGTTGCACGACTATCACCTTATGGTGTCGCCGACTTTCCTGAGGCGGCGGTTTATGCGAATCAAGCTTGGCTTCTTCCTCCACAGCCCTTTCCCTTCATCGGAAATCTACCGGACACTTCCTGTCAGAGAAGAGATTCTCAAGGCACTCCTGAACACGGACTTGGTCGGTTTTCACACTTTCGACTACGCTCGGCACTTCCTCTCCTGCTGCAGTCGGATGCTGGGGTTGAACTACGAATCCAAGCGGGGCTACATCGGGCTGGACTATTTCGGGCGGACTGTAAATATCAAGATCCTGCCGGTGGGGGTACACATGGGAAGGTTGGAGTCGGCTCTAAACCATCCTTTCTCCTGCGCCAAGGCCAGGGAGATTCAGGGGAACTTCAGGGGGAGGAAGATCATTCTGGGTGTTGATGACATGGATATATTCAAGGGCATCAGCCTCAAGTTGCTTGCCATGGAGCAGCTCCTGGTTCAGCATCCTGAGCTGCGGGGAGCTGTTGTTTTGGTTCAAATCATGAACCCAGCAAGGAGCTCGGGGAAGGACGTGGAAGAAGCAAGAAGAGAGACCTACACGGCCACTGAGAGGATAAACGAGGCTTTCGGTTTTTCCGGCTACAAGCCCGTCGTCTTGATTGACCGCCGTATGGAGATGTACGAGAAGACAGCCTACTATACTCTTGCAGAATGCTGCATTGTTAATGCAGTGAGGGATGGGATGAACCTTATCCCCTACAAGTACATAGTCTGCCGGCATGGGACCTCGAAGATGAACCAGGCCCTGGGCATATCCTCGGATTCTTCTCCTTGTCCTCATACAAGCACACTGGTTGTCTCTGAATTTATAGGGTGTTCTCCATCTCTAAGCGGGGCTATTCGGGTCAACCCCTGGGACATTGAAGGTGTGGCGGATGCCTTGAACTTGGCCCTTTCGATGCCCACCGTCGAAAAGCAAGCTAGACATGAGAAGCACTACAGGTATGTCAGTTCCCACGACATTGCCTACTGGGCTCGCAGCTTCTTGCAGGACTTGGAGAGATCCTGCAGAGACCATAACTCTAAACGATTGTGGGGTGTTGGGTTTGGCCTTGGGTTTAGAATCCTGTCTCTCTCCCCCAGCTTCAGGAAGCTTTCCATGGACAACATTGCGTCGGCGTACAAGCGGGTGAACAGGAGAGCGATATTCTTGGATTATGATGGGACGTTAGTGGCCCTGGCATCCATCAGTAAGGTCCCAAGTCCTGAAGTTGTCTTGTTGCTGAACAGTCTCTGTGGTGACCCCAACAACACCGTGTTCATAGTCAGCGGCAGGGACCGGTCTTCCCTGAGCGGCTGGTTCCGGGATTGTCCCAGCCTCGGTATTGCTGCCGAGCACGGGTATTTCGTAAGGTAAGAGCAGACCCCTCCATCCCAGATCTCCAGTAGAATGCAACAATTATATGCAATTCCTGTCACAGGTGGAACGACGGGTCTACGTGGGAGACGGGCCCCCTGAACGAAGATTTTGACTGGAAGAAAATTGCAGAGCCTGTGATGCAGGTGTACACCGAGACGACTGATGGGTCGTATGTGGAGCCCAAGGAGAGTGGCCTGGTGTGGCATTACCGAGACGCCGACCCAGATTTCGGGTCCTTCCAAGCCATCGAGTTGTTGGACCATCTTGAAAGTGTCCTTGCAAATGAGCCTGTCGTTGTCAAGAAGGGTCAACATATTGTTGAAGTAAAGCCGCAGGTATTTGCCTTCTTCTTCTTCGCTGTCTTCCAACGTTGTTATTTCCTCCGTCTCCTTCAGGATCTGCAGTGATTGTTGCAGGGTGTAAACAAAGGACTTGCTGCTGAGAAGATTCTTTCGAAGCTGATAAATGATGGAAAGTGTCCGGAATTCGTTCTGTGCATCGGGGACGATAAATCCGACGAGGATATGTTCGAGAGCATATCGAACATAGCTTCAACTCCATCTTTTGCCGCCGCTGCTGCTCCACCAGAGGTCTTTGCCTGCACCGTGGGACAGAAACCAAGCAAAGCTCGATACTATCTGGATGATACGTCAGAGGTCATGACTCTGCTCCGAAGTTTAGCACCAGCTTCAGGCTCCAAGCCACCGAAACAACAGGTCTGAGGCCCCCTGAAGATACAACATACAACACCAAAGGATCACTCACTTTCTTCACATGGAGGAGAAGAACCCCCTGAAGGTTTTTTTGCCTGCCGAGATGATGATTGCTCGGGAAATCACTGTGCATATTCCCCTGTTTTTGTTTTTTTACATAGATGGATGTATACTCATTTAGTGGAGAGGAGGTTAAACATTTTAATGGCAGAGCATTAGGTAGTCTGTGTAGTGTCAAGAGGATCCTCTGATCATCCTCAACCTCACTGGCATACAGGACATCATTTATTCATGTAGTTCTTCTCTCGAATTTTTTGCCTAACCATTTTAGGAGGAGGAGGGTGCCAATCCTCATCATATGCCATAAAAGACCCGACCCCATCAAACCTTGACATTAATGTCTTTCACACGCACATAAGCTCCTCCTTCCCAAGTCCTCTTCCTGCAATACTACATTTGGCTTTATCTCTTCACATGATACAGAGCTAAAAGTTAGCCTACAACACCACACGCACATTAAAAGTTGGTGGGTGGTGGCCATAAAGAAGCGCCACCCCCACTATAAACATCCTCTGCATCACCCTTCTCCTTCATTCTCCTTCCTTCACCTTTTTCCCATTCCTTTTTAATTACTTCTGCAGCATCCCTCTTGCCCTGTCCTGTCGTACCCTGCAGTTAATGCAGGACTCTCCAATTCCATTGAGAAGATCATGGGATCTGGTCTCAATCTCGACAGTCTGGCAATCTCTCTCTTTCACTTCATCAATACATATATATATATATATAATGCTTAGATTAATCTCCGTCTTATATAGCAGACGGGCAGCCATGGGAGGCAAAGGAATCACAAGACAACAGCATCATCAAATTCTGCAGGAACCCCAAGGCCAAAGACATGGCCAGCCCTCATTACAGAGCATCTCCTGCAAGCTGATCGTTTTTCTCTCACCCCCGTGTTGTCAACAACTATCAATGGTTAAACAATGGCGAACAAACCTTCAAGTATCTCAACCATGAAGTGATCATACAATCTATACGGCCTTCTACAGCTGGGTCCAAATCTCCAAGTGCCAGCATACTCGATTTCAATGGGAAGATGATCTAGCATGTAGAGACTCCCCGCGTTCATGGCCTTAGCCTTCCCTATCTCTTTTTCTTTTTTTGGGCTAATTTCCCTAAAAAAAAAGGAAGAATCTTTCATTCCACACATCCATCATCTGTCATCACTAACTTCTCATGCTCCCAATGAGTTCTGCTTTTTCTTCGAGTAAAAACTAAACCCTCTTCTCAAATCATTTCTGTATTATTCAATGCCAAGCCACCATGAAACATGCCACCTCCACCACAGCTCACTATCTCAAGACTCCTGCTCGCCTGAGATCTCGCTGGAAAATCATCATCCCACCTCTCTATGCATGACATTCAAACGATCGAATTTGTACACGAATTATTTGCTTTCTTCACCATGCTATTCTAGATCTGGAGAAGTCCCTTATAGTTCTTTCCAAAGAAAGCTCCTTTTCACCCACCCAAATAGTTTCTATTCTTTTCGTCGTGGGTTTTCAAATGTGAGGATGACACTCGTTGTATGTGAATTATGCTTCTTTTTCTTTTCATTGTCACTAATTATTTCTTTTATCCACTTTTGGCATCAGTATGAAAAAGTGTTGAAGTTCCATCTCTACAGCAAAAGAATAACGGCGCGTACCTGTGGCAAAGGTCGTCCTCATGTATGTCGCCTACCATGGTTTTACTTTGAGATTCTTTCTTTTCTCCCCCTTCCTCATACCCCAAGTAGTTTTTTTTTTGTGCCTGAAACTGTGCAATGTTTCTGCAGCACCTAAAGAAAGGCTTCTTTGTTGAACCAACCATCATAACCCATGTCAAAGACTTCCTTGCAAATATGGAAATAAGTATTTGGGCCCGTCCTCTGCAAGAAAGAACATAAATTCAGAAAGATTCGATCAAGTAAAAACATTCACTACATATGCATAAGGGGCATCCAAGTTTTCAGGGCTAAGTGAGAGTTCTCTTGGTAAGTGGTTAATTGGGCAACCATTTTTCTCTTTTGATCAGAGGGCAGCCATGCTTGACAATCTAAAAATTATAAGCGTGAAAAAGAAAAAAGAATGCATGTCATCCTAACAAGGCAACGTCACTCTGGCATGCATATGTAAGAATTATGGCAATCAAGAAACTAAAAGGATAAAGAAGATTGGTCTTATTTCATATATAAACACTGAAACGTTCTTTTACGTAATATAAGTCTGGTTTTAACAGTGGACCCCTACATATATAGGGCTAGGGCTCATAAGAAACATTTATAGATTGCAAGCAGTCCCTGAGGAAATATAAGAATTTAGGGCTGAATTCAATTGTGAATGGTTGGTCGGGTCCAGATATTGTGGACCAACTGGAAGCTGCCAATCCCTACAACAACTCTGAGGGCCGCCAAGAGAGGATACACATACAAAGATGCATTACATAGAGATGAACACGAAGCATTAGATCCTAAGAAACACAACATGGGTGTTTTCCAGAGAAAGAACTGGCAACAAGTCAAACTATGAGCCACTATTATTGGAACAATGTAGAGGCCTGTTGGAGGAGGACGAAGCCAGGATGGCCAAGATTCGACCAATCAAACATGGCCTATATGAACTGAAATTGAATTTTATGTGTTTAAATAAGTTTATAATTTAATTTATTTTCATTATTTTCTCTATAAATATATTGATTCTTTTGTAATATGAAATAAAAATAAATTTATAATTTAAAGTTAGTACAATTTAATTGTTAAAAAATTAACAAGAACAATTCGTTATAAAAAAAGAGAGGAATGAATGGACACTTGGAGAAGATGAAGAGAAAGGGCAAAAATGTAGATAATCTTGGATAAACTACATAATCTTCCATAAACTTGGAAAGTAGCTTATTTTTTTGATAAACTTCAATAAGCAATGATACCAAACAATACCAAATAAGGTTCTGTAATCTCCAGTAATCTAGAAATAAACTTTGGAAAAGAACTCCATTTGACTAGGGTTAAAACTTATATAGTCGCTTAACAGTTTAGTCATAATCTTTATTCATTAACAATTTCGTCCATCTCTCCTATTGTTTTAATAATTTAGTCCTTCAATTTCACTTTTACTTGAAATTTAATCCCTTTATTTGATTATAGAAACCGAAGTATTAGATATAAGTAAAATTAATGGAGTAAATTATTGATAATGACAAGTCCTAATTATGATGCAAAAAAAAAAAAGACAAGTCCAAATTTAGTTTATTTAGGAAATTAAATGCATTACCTGGAATTAGTAGCATGATAGAACGGTATTGTAGGAATTACAGACGCTGGAAGACTTCTACTGCTTTGGTACAGCACGATCCGAGGCAAGTCAACGACTGGGCGAAGCACATGAAATAACTCTCTGAGGAGAAAATACACGCTTGGATCAGAGGCAGCTAAGCATGCTTGGGAGCAAAATCAAGTTTTCGAATCTGGAAAGAGGAGAGGCTCCAGACTAATGATGACTGAGATCCATCTTCACATCCATCTCCTTTGAATGAATGAGAGACCAGTGTCATCTTCAGAGTTAATGTGCAACAAAATGTATAATAATATGCAACTATCTGGTATGATCATCACAATCCAAGTTTACAGGAATAAATATACATATATAAGGAAAAATATTCAGGGTTGCTGGGATTCATTCCAGTAAAGCAGTAGTAAGATGCATTAGCCAAACTTGTGAGAGACAAAATACATATTTTTTTGCAAATTCTGAATATTAGCAATCCAAGTTCCTCAACCCCCTGAAAGAAGTCCTATGCTTAGTTTCTAAGATCTAGGCCAACTGAGATCAAACAGAGTTCTGCTTATTGATGAGCTCAACCTCTCTAGGATTGCGGACTTCATAATCACAAATTTGAATTAACAAATGTTAGAGATACTGTTGATACTCCTCCCTCAGCAATTGATGGCACTATCACATTCCAAATTAGAATTTAAATCCTCATAAAAAGAATTTCATCATCCAAGACTATTTTTACTAGCAGCAAAGAACACGTTAGGAAAAACAATGTTAACAGATAAAAGAGTTACCTTTCCTACCAGAGACGGCAACCCAACAGGCAGGTTGCAAGTATGAAGATTACTTAAAATATCACCAATCCTAGAACAGTATTCTATATATCATAGTGCCCACAAATTACAAGCATAGATAAGATTAAGTAACATATATCTAGTGCACCAGTAAAAGGAAAACTTTGCAGCCAAACATCCACAGGCATGTCTTAACTTGCATGAAGTGATAAAAGGTTAGAATAATGCTTCGAAGCCATTATCCATGCTACCAATCAAAATTAAACAGGATGTTAGACATCACAGATGAATGGAACTGAAATGATATTACTTACATTGGTCAAGGGAGAATAAAGATAAAATGTACAAGAGGATCATCCCTGGTCTTTGATCATTCCACAGTTTCTCTTCCTATTGCAAGATGATCGTGTGTAGGCCATCAGTGTGGGCAGATTTTTCATTTTTTTTTCTTTTGTTATTAATCATGAAGTTTGAAAGAATATGTAACATGTTTTATAAATTTCACAATATTTTGTTATTATATTCTCTCAACTCCTTGCTCCACCCTCAACCAACAGTTTTATCTTTAATGTTTTTTTGCCATCAAAATTGTCAAACTTTCTATCATAATATGTCAGGTGACAAACAATGCTATGATCAAAACTGTCAAAACTTTTTATCTCTAATGTTTTTTTGGAAATCAAAATTGTCAAAATTTCTATCATGAGTTAACTGGCCCATGAGATGCCATGTGACAAATCTATGGATTACCGCACAAGCTTTGTTGCCTAATTTGTTGGCTAAATTTTGAAGTGTTGGATCAATTTTATTTGCAAAAAGATTAAGGGTAAAACTGTTGGATTGGGTAAACATAGATTGCAGGTCGACTAAAAAAACTTGTCTTACTATCTGGCAAAAGAAATAAGCCACTTAAAAATGTGCTAGGTTCTTATAAGCAGAGAGAAACCATGACCAATATTTTCATTCGCCCATTTCACCTTAGAAAACAGGTATGTTGGAATTGACATCCTCAATATGACTCAGGGCCAAGATAATGATATACTTGCATTGTCAAGGAAAACTTAACAAGAATAAATCAGAGCTCGACAAGAAGCCTTTATGTAGATGTAACAATCTTCTATACCACCTTATTCTATCCACAACCAACATAAGTCTTCTATATCAGCATACACATCATATTGAGAGAAATATTTCAGGACAGACAAAACTTAACTTGGTGCTCAACTATATTTTCTATGCGCTACTAACTAGTTGAAATCAGAGTCCACAACTAGACAATGAAGACAAGCCAAAAAGAGATAGAACATGCATACATCAGACATGGGAAGCCCCTAAGGCCTCATCATCAAACTGCGAGAGCGAGTCAAATGGAACTTTGGGTTGGCTCCTTCAGAGCTCGCCTCCCCCTGGACAGGATTGTGCTCATATGGCTTCCTACAACCTGGGCAGCGACCATCCTCCTCGAGAATCCTCTTGTGGCAGAATAAGCACAGCCTAAACCCACAGGGACAAGGCAAAAAACTAGAATCTGTCAGGTCCAAATCCTCGCAGCATATGGGGCACGATGTGGGAGTATTGAAAATTCTGTTACAACTCGTCCATGGCATCCCTCCGTTCAAGAAATACCGGTCCGAAGGGTTCCGGAAACTGTGGTGCTTAGTCAAATTGGGCAGACTCTGAGGTCGAGAAGTATCATCAGGCCTCCATGCTCGGGCATTTGTCACGGCAGGGATAGTCCCCGATCCCAACCTTGGGCTTTGCACAGTTGCACCTGTAACCTGAATGTTATTGGCTGGAAGGTCCTGGGGAGGTGGTGAGTAAACAGGTGATTTCTGATGCTCATCATTGGCGGCCAGGGCATCAGCCATTGCCTCCCAATCATCCAAGCAACCATCATCACTTCCTTCCTCATCTTCTTCTGTTATATTTCCTGAACAGCAGCCAGCACTGCTACTGGTGCTACTACTGCCACTGAAATTTGTTCCAGAGTCATTACCTCCCAAAATGCTATTGAAACTAATAGGGCTGTTGGAGGGAGATGACCCGTGGCCATTCCCCTCTGCCCGGTCCATTGCCTTCCTCAACTCCACATTCTCTATAGTCGTTTTACTTGAATCCCATTGAACGGCATCCCCTGCACATTCCTCCAAGCACTCTTTCTTCTTTCCTAAACAAGACCACCCCCAAAGAACAACAAAATCAGCTCACACCCATGGCCAACATCCATAAAAAGGCAACCATACCTTGGGAAAGCCATTGTTCACGACGGACGTCGAGCTTGTACTGCTTCAATTTGGCCGACCTGTGGACCTGAAAATCAATAAAAACTAGATGAGAATCTAACACTCCCAAAGCACAACAATCTATTGACACACACAGAAGAAAAGACAAAATAAGAAATGAGATATTTATCGATGGAGGGAGATACGAAGGCGTGAGCATACGCGCTTCTTCTTGCCCAAGTCCTTGGCGTTTGGAGCGCAGGTGATTGAAGCATTCGCAATCGAATCGGATACCATGGCTGAGAATCCTGGGGTCTAAAATTCCTCCGATTTCGTAAAAACCCTAGCTCTGATTTCGCCTGTGTGGAGATTGAGAGCGGATAACGGATACTGCCAAGTTTCCCTTGCCCTTACCTTTTCCGGGGACTATCGCACGAATGGCTGTCAAGTTACTAAACTACCCTCTAATGTCTCCTTAATTCTCTACCTGCCCACAGTGTCCCCCATGCAATTTTCGCAGCAAACATACCTACACATGACGTGGTCGACTCGGTATCACTGTGTAAGCCAACTCAATCTTTTAACCGTTTGTATTTAGATCTAATAGTACATGAACCCGACCCGTATTGACGAGTGATGTTAAAATTTTGGGTTGGGTCGGGTTTATTGTGACCGGAACTCGGGTATAGGAAACGGGATCCGCATAGATCCGAGGTTCAGAATCCGTATAGATCCGAATTGTGCTCAAATTCGGATCCGCACAAATTCAAGTTCGAGGAACCTTTAGGCCGGGAAAAGGGTTTGCTCAAATTGGGGTTCAATCTCTATGCAGCTCCAGCAAAATTCCACGCGAAAACAAGCCCCAAAGTAGGGAGAAAAGATCATGATCTCCTGCCTTAGATGATGGTCGTCCATCTCGCTTCTTGGCCTTGACAGGAAGAGGGATTCTATGAGATGATTGTTGCCATGGAGAGATGGTCGTACAAGTCCTTTTTAGAGGAGGAGCTGGGGGACTTTCCGCTGTTCGTATCCTATGCCATCTTCGAGTTGATCATCACTACTATCTTGCTTCTTGATGGGTTCCTCGCCTTTGCAGCCAGCGAAATAGCCAAGATCTTCGGGATGCGGGTCCCGTGCCTCCTCTGCAGCAGGATTGACCGTGCCCTTGCCCATGGGCACCGTGACTGCTACTACAACGAGTCCATGTGCGAGTCCCACAAGAGAGAGGTCTCCTCCTTGGCATATTTCCATGTCCATAAGAAGCTTTCCGATGTCCGGCAAATGTGCGAGGGATGCCTCCTCTCCTACGCCACAGAAAAGCAATCTGAATGCGATACTTACAAGTCTCGTGTGGGGATTCTGCACAAAGATCTTGGCTTTTTCATTCAGGACGAGTGTCTTGTGCAGTCGTTGCTGCCCACATGGAAGAAGCCCAGGAGTTCTCCATCGATTGAACCCTCGTATAAGGATTTGGCAAGCGATCAGAGATGTTGTTGCTGTGGGGAGCCACTGAGGGTTTACTCTTCTTCCAACCTGAAAGGTGAGAACTCTGGTATGACAGGAAAGAGCAAGAGCCCTAGCCCAGACCACACATGCTCTGGCTCCATCCCCTGGAGCGCCATCTACCATTCCATATCTATCTAGTTTAGAAAAGCAATGTAGATATATGATTTCCTTTTCCGAATGCCAAGTGATCTATCTGGCTTAAGAAAAAACAGGAATACTGTTAAAACATGGTCATCCACATATTGTTAGCAATATGATGTCTTTGCTTGTGCTGATTACCTGAAAGGTAAAGAAGAAGATAGGGCTCCTTCGGCTCCTCCCTTTAAAGACCCAGAGGAGGACAATGAAGCTCCAAGAACTCCAAACTTCTCCCACCACAAGTTCTTTGGGATCCCTTCGAGTGATTCGGAGAATTTGAGCCCAAGATGGTCCAACTGGTCCTTGAAGAGGTCGCTAACTGAGAAGATGGAGTTCGCCCCACAAGATTCCATGGATATGAATGCTTCTTCCAATGACCCAGAGAACTTTTCTATCATGAATCAATTAAGGAAAAAAATCAGACTGGATGGAAAGTCCCTCCTAGCCCTTTACATGGAGCTAGATGAAGAGAAGAGTGCTTCAGAGGTTGCAGCTAATAATGCCATGGCCATGATCACGAGGCTACAAGCTGAGAAAGCAGCAGTTCAAATGGAGGCTATGCAGTACCAGAGAATGATGGAAGAACAGACTGAGTATGATCAGGAGGCTCTTCAAGAGACAAATGATCTGCTCGATGAGAGGGAGCATGAGTTGAATATATTAGAGGCTGAACTTGAGGTTTACAGGAAGAAGTTTGGCTGCTTGAAAGAGGATGACTACCAGCTATTTAAGGATGACATCCTTCCAGATAATACACTTGCAGGTTATGCGCAGAATGACCATCAGGAAACACTGGAATAGTAAACCGAGGTCCAGCTGGTCTCTCCTGAGGGAAAGAAATGAACATATTCTGCTGAAAGATAGACAGCTTGACTTCTACGGATGTTGGATTTGAGTAATAATCTTATTGAAACCCACACCAAAGTAAAGGTGAAGTGTATTCAACACTGAGATGGACATGCCATGACATCTGCAGAAGTTTCTGAAGTTTGAGAAGAGCTTTCAGGGTGACACAATGAATTGCATCTGACATTTCATTCTGATGATGATATTTTGAAATCATGTTAGGCCCATTTCATCCTTGAATCCCCGTTCAGATTAGAATTTAGATACCTTTTAATTACCTTTTAGTTGTGGCTCGATTGCCTCTGTTCAGTTATGATGCAAGTAGGCTCCCCTCTTTCACTACCAACTTAAGACTGTAAATGTTTGATTGTAACTTTAAATCACTGAATTGAATGACAGGGGAGTGCTTTTCTTGAAGCGATCTTTTGGGAAAATCTTTGGTGGCATCTTTTTCATTCGCGCACTTCTCCACCCCTATTTGCTGGTTCAGGCAGGAAGATGTTCATTTTCTGGAGTTTCCCTCCAACTTGTTCTTGAGATGTTTAGTTTGGGAGAATGATTTGATCTTCCCATGTTCTTGATAGTTCAGCCCTTAAATCTTCAGAAGCTTTCTTAGCTACCAACTATTTTAACCCAACAGAAAAAAGTTCTCAGCTTAAGCCAACTTCAAAACTAATTTTCTGGACAGAAAATGCTGATCCTCCTGCAGCTGCACATCTATATAGAAGCATAGCGTTTGCTGAAGACCACATTTTGCTGTAAATTCATCACCATATATACCGATCATTGCTGAAGTGCTACTGACTTTCAACAGTTGTCCCAGCCTGAAACCTGGACTTATGATGCATTAGTATTCAGTTCCCCTGTTTCTATTAGCAGGGTATGTCATCTCATTCAGACTAAACATTCTTTGGGATCTGATGAACCAAGCCAATCCCAGGAATGACCCAGCATGCACACTACCAGCCTCGTGCCACCAAGTAAATCTGTGATCACAAACATTACTTTTGCAACAACCAACTGGTGATAGTCACTATACTTCATTAAAGAAGATTTCATCTTAGCACTGCTACAACAGAGAGTGGCAACATATTCCGGTTAGATAAAATTAGACTGATATGTGCTAAGGAAATACGGCATGGCCTATCCAAGAATGATCATAATTACACATTCCATGCCAAGGCAACAGTAGTTGAAATTCACTTCCACCCATAATGATTATCAGCCACGCTCTTAAACTAATCCTCTGGGATCAATTCGTTCGTTCATAGCTGCCTCCAATCTGCATGTGAATCCACTCCGGGTGAGACCCTTGTAGGTATTCCCTAGCTCCTTGGGAAGCAAACATCATCCCAGTAGCATCAAAGGGGGCTACTCCGAGCTAAAGCAAGGCCAAAGAAAAAAGTTAGTGATAACTCTCTTTTACAGTCCTTTCCTGGAGCTTCAACCAATCTTCTCAATATCGACATGGAAAGTACTCAAATGAACGAGACAAATGAAGCCGGACACTGAGTTAGACAATCATTTAGCAAGTAATACAAATTATCTCTTAAAAAATCGTGATTACAGGTCAATTCAAGGAGAAAGAATACAGTATTAGTTACATATTAACCATCAGTTTCAAGAATAGACAAAGTTGATTGTTTGAATTTACTCCTTGAAATTTTCATCAGTTCACTATCTCAGAAAAAGCAACAAAAGTGACTGGTAAAGAGGCTTCAAGGATGTCCAAACCATCACAATGGGGCAATGATTGAAAACTATGTAATTAGACAAACTTACTTCCTTAGAAGGGAAAGCCTCTATGGATGGGTTCAAGTTCATTCTAGAATTGACTGCTTCGAGCTTCATGGATAAGAACTGCAATGCCCAAGATTCAGAACAAAGATCTGAAGCACACGTAATACAGAATACTGACATCTTGAAAATAATTTGAGCTTGTAGAAGATCCAAAAGTGGGTCGATAGAAATATATTGTTTTTAGGATTCACCTCGACCTGATGCTGCAGTGACTGGATATAGTTGATAATCTCATCAAGTACAAGGGCCTTCCCAATCACCTGAAAGGAGACTAATCGCAATTTATAAATGAAATTGTGCAAATATCTATCCATTTGAAATTTGGAACCAGAGTTAATCAGGACACAATTAGTACTCCAGCAGGATAACGAGCAGCCATAGTGAAAATTCTCAGGATCCACGTACCTTATTGCATCCAGGGACTAAATCTTGGAGAATTTTCATTCTCTCGCTAATCTTCTCCCTCCTTGCCTGGTATAAAAAAAGTCTTTTTTAGCATTACTTCACAAAAATATCTGAATCTCATTTCTAAGTCTTAGGGAAATTCAACACCCAGCAGAGTCAGGCAAGCTCACCCTTTCTGCTAAGCTGTGACTGTCAGTAGCTTGGCCCCTGCGCGCCCTCACATGTATGTAGTCTTGCTTTGGCAGCTCAGAAGCTTTGGTACTTTGTTCAGTTGTCTTGCTTTCAGGTACAGAGCTTAAATAATCTTCAGCTTTTGGGCCACCACACTCAACCCTGGATCCTGCAATCTTGTGGCGTTTTCTGTACGAATTGTTCTGCCCATATTGAAAGTTTCAGTAAATACGAGTGTGGTTTCAGAAGATTCCATGACCAAACTAGACCACCCTTCAACGACCCAAAAGATAATTATAGCAGCCAAGCACAGTAACAATGACCAGTGAAAATTCAATGAAGTAAAAGGTGCTCTAGCGAGTAATAGATCAAACCCAAGTGGGCAAAGGTCCAAATCCAACTAAACCACTAGCCACCCTCAAAGCTTCAACATTTCCACCCCACAACACGGGAATCAGCAACCCGAACTTCCTCTAATTGACCTAATTTTTCTCAGGATAAGAAATCGGGGAAAGAGAGACGACACATTTCAAGATTAAGTTGGTAAAAATTGAGAGATTTTACAGAGTAAGACCAACCAAATTGCCACTGCTAGTGGATACAATCTCGGAAGATCCCTCCTTCCTCTTCATCGCGGCGCTCTGATCCGTCACCGTCGATTCCTCCACGGACCCATCTCGGGTCCCCATGAACCCGCCGACCTCCCCAACTCGGAGACCCATCTCCCCACTCCCGGGCTCCCCGTTGAAGGGCCAGATTTCAGCCAGGCTGTAGGCGGACGGGTTCGCGACGGAGAACGACGACTCGTTGATCAGCGGAGGATCCATCTGAGCTAATCCGGGATCATGCAGAAAGGACCCTGAATATGTATGAATTCTGGCCCCTTTTTCCTCCCCTCCGGCAACTGCGCTGAGATTTATTAACTAAGCCCTCAATTTGTCTTTTTCAAGAGCGTAGTAGAAGCAGCACATGAAGAGAGAGAGACAGGGACAGAGAGTTGGGAGAGAGAGCGAGTCCAGGAGGAGTGAGCGTAGCCAAAGTAGTGACCCTTCAGGCAGTGATTTGGAGAGACAAAAATGGAAACTTTGACCCCGGGGAGTGTTAAATGCTACTAAAGTTGTCAGAAATCAAATAAAAGAGAAATTATGACATAAAAGTAAAGAATATCTTCCTACAAAAAAGCACGGTGGGTGGAGAAGTTGATCGCGTAAACTTGAACACTTTGTCGAGATTCTTGAGAATGTAAGCCTGGTAGCTAGCCAGACTATGTCTATAGCCTACACCGGAGGTTAGGCTTAGGCCCGACACCCATCACGTGTCCCACATATCTTCACTGCCACCAGATTCATACCGAAAAGGAGTCCGCTTTCACAGGGCTTGTGGACTGGAGAGTTGCTGGTGAGAAGCACGAAACAGAGCCCCCGCCTAGTTCCAAGCCAGACGGTGCGCCTAACCTGCATAGGGCAAAATTGGGTATCTACTTAAGCAAGTGTAGCTAACCCCTATAAAGGCTCCCTTAGACCTCCCCTACAATAGCCATTTCCATAATATTAGCCCACAGCCCTTCTCCTCCATGTACAACCCCTTGATAACTATCCTCTCCTACCTATTGAGCAAAAAAAATAATAAATTGTATTTAAAATAATAAAAAAACATAAAAATTATAAATTAGTTTGAGATTTAATTTAATTACCTTAACTCAATTTAAATCTCAATTTATCTAATTTAAATCTCAATTCACCTTACCGGTTCCAATCATCTTCCTATGAAAGAGACTGATCACTGAGTTGAGACCAATGGATAAATGGCTCCACCTCTGTCATACATGTTTTTTAAATAATTTATAAAAAAATATATACATAGATTTATGAATTATTTTATTTTAATAATAATTTATAATAAATTATTAATTATTAATATATATAATATAGAACATATTGTTAATACCTATTTGTACTTAAAATTAATTAATTATAAGTAGTGTAATATTTTAATTTTTATAAACCCAACAAACTGGTCTAATTTATACATTTTCTGAACAAGTACTAAGGTTTTTCTATTTCCTTACCGAAGGATTCGAAATCGGGTCTGTTTTAAATCCGAACAATGGGTTCGTGCGGGTTTGGGTTCAAAGGACTCACACCCATTGGATTGACATGCCTAACTAAAAGTTCATTGGTGAGTTAACTATGATTGCTCCCAGCCTCTGGCTCAAGGAATCTGGTCAGAATCTCGTCCCAAGATCTGACATTGTTCAGATGTATGATTCCCATTGCTACTCTGGAAGTTCAGGACAAGTGCTTGCTAGAGTATGGTCTCTTGGCCAGACGTGCGTATTTATTGCTACAGTAAAGGCACATTGAATCAAGAAGGCAGGGACAAGACAGAGGCTGTTGATGAACTTAAGCATGCCTGAGGTCAGGTCCCAGTCTACTCTGCTTGGCTCATGAGGAAATAATACTGGGAATGAGTAGTGGGGACCTTCAGCTGCCAGAAGGAGAGGGCTCCACCATCTTTGACTGGTTTCAATTATTGCCCAAATGGAAACCCATACCCATCATTTAGGGAGAAGCTTGAGCAACATTTCTTCATGCAGATAAAGGATGTTGTGAAATTTCTGCTACCGGGTGTGAAATTGGTGTTATCATTTACCTGATATTATTGAATCTATGAGAATGGAAGGTAATGAGTCTTCAGAAGCAGAGAAAGCAGGCATGAATTCTGAGAAGTTGTGGTTCCTGCAGAAAGGTTAAAGCGCAAGCTGCTGACCCCACAAATAATGATACTAATATCACCAAAAAGAAGAGATTGAACAAAGCAATGATTCGTTTTTTATCATTTTTTTTATGTGCATAGTAGCAAAAGTTCATCAGGGGGGCAGGGGCAGAGGATCACTTTTCAAAAGAATGGAGAAGCCTAATCAAGCAAGAAAAGAAATGCCCAAGAACCATATGGAGTGTAGAGAAATGAATGTTAGCAGCCTGGAGAAATGGCCATTTGGGGATTACCTCAGGACATGAAATATAATGCAGATCACTGAGTAATGTATCAACTATGTGCACTGCCATGATATAAGATTCCAGTATGTGAAACTACATCTTCTTTTTCCAGACCCTTTATGGCTAACCTTTCAAACTTTAACTTCATGAGACCCACATGCAAAAGAAGGGTCCCTACAAGAGACCAGTGAACTAGCAGAAAGGATAAGGGATCGGATCGTTGATGCTCTGGTAATGATATGTTGTGAAAATGCAGGACCACTAGCTGCAAAGCCAGATGAGACACAAGAACAGACACAGCTAACAGTGAGCATGTATAATGATTTAAACTGTTAATTCATCTTAATCAATCTGCCCTTTGTACTGTAGTTTTAAACAAAAGGATATACATCTTCTGATCCATTGCGAAGTAAATAAATCCTCCCACTGAATGTGTCACGAATGACCCGAAGCTCATCCCCACAATGCAATGCCATGCTGGTCCATACACTCCATCAAATTCCTGCAAATTCATACATAACCAATAAGTTCATTATCATCGCCTTCACCATCAGATAACACTCCCTGCACTGCACATTCTCATGTCTCAGACCCTAAACTCCTCTAAAAATTGCTAGAACTCAAGAACAGTCAGAACTAGGAAGAAGAATCCCTGGCCATAAGAATGGACTTATGGAGAAATGGGAGCTCTACATCCAGAGTGGCACCTTCTTTGTTTGATGGTTTCTGGGCATGTCAGGATAAAATTAAATGCAAGTTACATAATAACTTCATATCATTGCACACTTTTGATGGGATTTATTGGTACAGCAACTTCCTTCTTTCCATTTTATTTCGATTTCCCTAAACCAAAATGGCCTGAATCCATTTTTACCAACCCAAATGGGCAATTTGAGCAAGCAATCAATAGCATCAGAAACCAACTGTCATGGAAACAAACATTCTAACTTTACCAATCCATGATGCAAGATGCAGCCAAATCCTTCTATTATAACTTGGGATAGAATTGAAATTTCCAGAATAAATTTTGGACACTGCAAAACCATGATTAAGTTACCTTCTTGAGAGTCAATGCAAGTGATTTGCAAGAGAACTTCTCGAGGCTATCATAGGCCTTCCTCGCACAGTCCACAGCATGGATTTGTATGAATGGCGGCATATCGGCTGATATAACCTTCACACCTCTGCTAGCAAGCACGTCACTGAGCTCCACTTGCAGCCCACAGGATGACCTCCTCCTCGTCCCGCCAGCCATTGAAGAGGAAACAGAGCTCCTCCTAGACATCAGCTCAGCTCCGGCACTGTACTGCCTCCTCAGCTCCTTGCCTAACGCTAAGGATTCGAACTGCTTGACGTCAATCGCACGCTCCTCCACGCCAGCCTTGCTCTTCAATTCATCGAATTCCACTGACGTCTTCTTGCACGGTTCCTCCTTTGTTTTCCCCTTTTGCTTCTTTTTCCTCTGGGAGGGTTTCTTCGGAAGCTTAGTGGAATCAAAGTCGGCAGGCAAGGTCAAGGCTTTTGCTTGGAAATGGGTGTCTGAGGGATTTGAAGGCGTGTGGATTTTGTGGGTGGTGTCTAATCGATAGAAATTTCTGGGGAAGAAACGGGCTATACTGCTAAAATTGGGCTCTGCGTTCTTGGGCGTGGGGTGGCCGGAGCTGGCGGCAGCGGACGGCTCGGAGCGGCGGCCTTCAAGGGTTGGATTTAAATGGGATTCTGGGGTCGCTATACTACGCCGATGCATGGTATTTTGCGCCATGCCCGAGCTAAGAAAATTGCGGAAGGCAGTGAGAAACACACCTTTCGTACGAGAATGGTAGAAAATGCGGATCGGAGACGCAGAGAAGGAGTGAGGAGGAGAGAAAAGGGAGCTTTGAGCGACGGAAAGAGGAGAGATCTGGTCCAGGGCCTTGCCCTCATATGCTAATCTGCGCCGGAGGAGATGGAGATGATGGTGGGGCTAATAAACTAATAATTATTAATTAGTCATTTTAATTTCTTTGACCGTTGACTCATCTTCTAGTACGTGTTCGTGGGGCATGTCGGATCCACCGGCCAGTCTGAGGCTCCACTTGCTCCCCTGCAACACTGCACATTGATATGCACTGATGAAAACTCCAGCTTAAAAAAGCAAACTTTGCCATCTTGACAGTTCTTGGATTACTGCAACTAATTCATATTAGAGAGGGATTAACTCACTTGAGGAAGAAACAACATATCTGCTTTAAAATGCTGGAAGCAAGATCTCATATACTGGGCTATAGTAGAATAGGAAGTGGTTCATGGAAGGCCTTTGGCAGCTAATCATTCAAGGCCTAATAAACAGATGCCCAAGTCTTATAAGGCGGCCCTTTGACGAACCCTAATTTGGTTCCTTGTGTGAGAGATCTGATCATTTTATATCATCTTGTAATGCATCAAACTTGGAGAATAGTTAATGTGGGACATTTTTGAGAAATTGACTTTTCTTTTTCTTGCACAATGGGAAATTAACTTATTCTTACATTTATAACACATTATATTAATATTCTATTTTACGTAAATGATAAAATTTTTGCACACTTTAAAACCTTACTTTTCATCCAATTTATTATATTATTATTATTATTTTGATTGAGATATTTGAAGAGAAATAATTTTAGAGGGAAGGTACAAATTCCAAATAATTCTTACCAGTTTTTTAAATAATTGTATATACATTTATTAATATTTTAATTATATTATTAATTTTTTGTATAATAATAAATAATATAAATAATTTTTAAAAATAAGAATAATACATATAATAAAATATATCATAGGCATATTATGTTTTTATTAATCATATATATATATAATTTTATACTATAATCCAATTTTATTTTAATCATAAAATAAATAAAATAATAATTAAATATATAATATTATCATTTAATATTCTATCAAATTTATTATATTAATAAATCTCTACTAATTAATTAAATTTGGATCTTATAGTAGGATTTCCTTAAACTTTTTAATTATGCGTCCTTCTCGTGGTCTTTTCTTGAACTCTTTAATTGGGCTTCTAATTTAATTTTATACAATCTCTTTAATCAACTCATATAAAGCCTATTTGAACCTTTTAGCCCTTAACATTGTTATTGAGCCCACTTATAGTCTCAAATAATTATTTATCTTATTTGGTGACAAACTGTTGAGCTATATTACAGTTTGGTTGATTGGACTTGTAAATTTATAGTATTTTTAGCTGAATTCACATTATTCTCCCCTCTTGAAAATAATATGTCCTCAAATCTTTTGTTCCTTCCAAATAATGCATTAACAACTATATTTTTTTATACCTTTCTTACACTTACATAAGTGAATGTATCAATGAATTCCACCAAACTTGCATGACGTTTATTCAACATGTGTTACTCTTTGATCTGCTTAAAAGATTCATTATATTTGTGAATCAAAAACTTTTTCGGCCATAAATTACACGAAAAATACATTGACCAATCTCGAATTACCTTAATTTTCTTGTCAGTGGCAATCTTTTCAAAACTTATAACATGTCTAGGAAATACAAGTTTATCCGAACAAATGATAAATATTTTAAAATTCTCAAACAACTTACATTTTCTTAAAACTACTAACATAATTTTTAAATATTTTGTAAGTTCATCTAAGATCTTATTATATACTCGGATGTCATCAAAATATATATAGTCAAACTTTAAAATGATAACATAAAAGATATGGTTTATTGATATCATGATAATACTAGAGACATTCGTCAATTCAAAAATCACAACTAACTAATCATTTAGACTTAGTTTTTTTTCAAATGTTGTTTTTAAATAATTTTTTTAATTTGAAATTGATGATATTCATTTTTAATATCAAGTTTTGAAAACAAATAATATACATTAAACTTAATAATAATATCATATAAATAAGAAATATGTCATCAATACTTTACCTCAATATTGTCCATGGCTTGCAATCGATACATATTTGCTAAGTTTCGTCTTTTATGTATATTTCTCTTTTCCATCAGTTTTAGTACTTGCTGTTGAATTTGATTCTTGATTTTTTGAACTAGCGGCAATCCATAAGTTATCTTTTTTAGAATAATAAGTTTGAATTCCTGCAAAAAATAGATAATATTGCTCGGCAAATATCCAACAGTTTGGTTAGTAATAAAAAATAAATCATTGTATATAAGTGCGGTAAGAATATAATATGAAATTATATCTCTTTTAATCTCACTTTTTCTCTCGATAAAATTATTTTTACTATCTTTTCTTTTTATTATGGATTTTCTCTCTTCTTTTTCAACTCTAATTTTCCTCTTTCCTTTTTCAACCTTGTTTTTTATCTCTTCCTCTTCAATTTTGGTTTTTCTCTCTTCTTGTTTTTATGCTATTTTCTTTTCATTTACTTTTTTCTTTTTCAACTAATTCTAAAAAACTTGTTATAAAGCCAAAGTTAAAAGAGATATTGATTTATTATTTATCACGAATGAGTACCTATATATTAATCTATTATATCTAACTTCAAAGGTTCTCCCATTAGAATATTACATGCATGCATTGATATTACATCACATAATACGTAATCTTGATATTTCCTAATAGAGAATACTATTACATGTTGGGTTATCTCGAGTTTGGGTTGATAATTCAACCTTTGAATTTGATATGGATTTGGATGCTTCATTGTATGTAATGTCAATTTCTCCACAAGCTCGGTGCTAGCAAAGTTAGTGCAACTTTCCCTATATATGATACCATAACAAATCTTATTTTTCATAGAATGAGTATAAAATAACTTAACACATTGGTTGTTTAAGATATCACCAATCCATGGTTTGTCCAAAGTAGTATGTTGATTGAAGGAATTGGGTTTGAGATTGTCGCAATTAACTTGGAGATCATCTAACTCCTCAAGTTCTTGTGTATCGAAGCATCGATATCAAATGCTCCATGGTCGTTCAGTGGAAGTATGTTGATATAAATGTCATCTCACACCTTCATCCAATCGATCCATTCATATATGAAGTGGCTCAAATTCATAATTCATTATCTATTTCATTTCACTATTCATTACTTTTTATTGTAGGTTTTGAATGGACGGTATAAAACCTTATTTGTTCATAGTATTTCCTTGTTGTTAGGCCTTGTAATCTTGACAATTATTAGAAAGAAAAGATACTGGCAACTCTCCCTCACATGTTTTTCTTAAACACTCTTTTTTCACACTCAAATGATTTTTTCTTATAGATTTAAAACACTGTTGCATTTTTAAATTTATTTGTTGTCTTTAAATCTTAATTTAACTTAAAACAAATCATTTTTATAAAGCAGTTCAACTTGAGTAACAATCAAAACAAATCAATAAGAGTTTTAAAAAGTAATTCTAAAGGAATTGAAGTGTGGGCTTATAATGTACTTAAATAAGAATTAAACTAAAATAGACCAAAATAAATATTAAACTCAGATAGAATGATAAATGAGACACTAAGGATAAAAAAAATAAAACTTAAATAGAATATAGCAAATTCCAAGATAGAAATTTGTACCTTTTTATACTTTTTTTTGCACGATTTTTTTTTACTTTTTTTTTGCACTTACCGAAAAGAAAATAGAAGAAGATAAGATTTTTTTTATTTTTTTAAAAAAAATAAAAATATGTAGAAAAGATAAAAAAAAATAAATATAAAAAATAGGATGAAACTTATTGTGTAAACGTATATTTTAATATCAATCTCGCATAACAATATTACACTAAATATAACAACTACTCCAAAACTTTATAATATAAGTACGAAAAGATGGAATATATTTTATTTATTTGAAAAATAAAGTATTATATATTTATAATCTACATTAAAAAAAACTTTTAGAAAATTCTAATAATAAGTTTTGATTGCGCGATATTTAAAAATTTGATAAGTTTAAAAGTTAAAAAAATAAATAAAATAAAATATTACAAAATTAAATTTACAAAGTATATACTCAAATGTAATGCTTTTGTTATACTTTTTTATTAGTACGAGTAAAACTTAATAGAATAAAAATAATAAAAAATATATTTTATACTCACTTATCAATTATATTTAATATAAATATTTAAAATATTTTGATAACTAATTTAAAAATCTAAATTTAATTAATTAAATATATAATATTATTATTTAATATATTAAAATATTTATTATATTAATAAATCTCTACTTATTAATTAAATATATACTATTTGATAATTTTTCTTTTACTTTTTAATTTGACTTTTTTCTCGTATTCTTTTTCTATTTTTTTAGTTATTATACCAATTTAATTTTTTGTAATCTATTTAATCAACCTAAAAATTATTTTATACAATCTATTTAATCAACATAATATGCCAAGGAGGAGACCTCTCGTTGTAGTAGCAGTCACGGTGCCCATGGGCAAGGACACGGTCAATCCTGCTGCAGAGGAGGCACGGGACCCGCATCCCGAAGATCTTGGCTATTTCGCTGGCTGCAAAGGCGAGGAACCCATCAAGAAGCCATAGGATACGAACAGCGGAAAGTCCCCCAGCTCCTCCTCCAAGGACTTGTACGACATCTCTCCATGGCAACAATCATCTCATAGAATCCCTTTTTCTGTCAAGGCCAAGAAAAGAGATGGAAGACCATCATCTAAGGCAGGAGATCATGATCTTTTCTCCCTACTTTGGGGCTTGTTTTCGCCTGGAATTCTGCTGGAGCTGCATAGAGATTGAACCCCAATTTGAGCAAACCCTTTTCTCGGCCTAAAGGTTCCTCGAACTTGAATTTGTGCGGATCCGAATTTCAGCATAATTCGGATCTATGCGGCTTCTGAACCTCGGGTCTGTGCAGATCCCGTTTCCTATACCCGAGTTCGGGTCACAAGAAACCCGACCCAGCCCAAAATTTTAACATCACTAATCAATACGGGTCGTGTTCATGTACTATTAGATCTTTTTTTTTTTTTTGCACAATATGTACTATTAGATCTAAATACAAGCGGTTAAAGAAACGTGTGGATTGTCCAGGTCTAAGACCGATAGGTACACTACCCATTCAGACCTGCAAGAGGCAAGACCACTAGTTAGTAGGCGAGGAAGAAGCGGCGTCCTGGAAAGAGATCATCAGCAAAAAGCCAAATTTTCAGCACTTTCCCCCCACTCACTCTCTCACCGTGCCGTGCGGACGACCATCGTTGTTTCGGCCGTCGTCAGCGTTGCAATGAATGGACCGGTCTCTTAGTACCTGTTCCTTAGCTGTCTTTGCTTCTCCCAACACTTTACCCGAACTTCCGAGACAAACCTTCTAAGATCCCCCCATCAATATAATTCCCTCCACCCCAATCCAATCTCCAAGACCCACAATCTGATCCGTCTCCAACATCCTCTCTCTGCATCAAACCTCGAGTCTTTCTTTACTCATCAATGGCGTCTTCCCAGAGATCCACCCCCCAGAGCTTCCACGACTTCCTGCCCCTCATGGCCCATAAGCTTGGCGGGGAGGGTCTTATCGGAGAGCTGTGCAATGGGTTCAACCTGTTGGTTGACAGAGAAAAAGGGGTCATCACATTTGACAGCCTGAAGAGGAATTCGTCTCTCTTGGGATTGGCGGACTTGACCGACGACGATCTGCGATCCATGTTGAGGGAAGGCGATTTCGACGGTGATGGCGCACTCAATCAGATGGAGTTTTGCGTTCTGATGTTTAGACTGAGCCCCGAGTTGATGGAGGAGTCCGAGGCTCTGTTAGAGGAGGCCCTTGTTGAGAAATTATATGGAGTTCACTGATCCCTTTCCCCCTCCACAAACTCCACTTACTGATTTTTTTACCTTCTTGGTGTAATCTGATTCTTGATTTTCTGTGCCATGTAGAACAAAAAAATATAGAAAATGAAAGAATGAAATTTGCTGTTGCAATTTCTGCATCTCCCACAATGATTCCTTATCAACAGTGAACTGTACCTCGTCCAAATTTCCTGGGCTGACAAGATGAATAGATAATCTTGTGTTTAGCCGGTCAGAGTCTTCTGCTCGCTGCCGATTCGAAGCTTCTCTCTCTCCGTCTATATAAATGGAGCCTCGGAGTCGGGCAGACTCCTCCGCTCTTATTCGTCAGCTGCGAGAGAAGCATAGCAGAGGGAAGTTCCTTCCACTCTCATTCGTCAGCTGCGTAGCAGAGGGGGTGGTCGTCAAAGTCTACACTGTGTATACGCATTCATCGACTTCCCGCTCCATTTTCGTCTCCGTTTTTTTCAATTTCTTGCTCCCTGCCTCTTTTGATCGGCGCACTGACCGATGTCATCCATCTCCGCCTACAATCTAAGCACGATCTTCACCTGACAACGAATTTCGTCGTCATAGAGATGAGAACCACTTCATTGACGTGCTCCAATATTTAGGTTGTTGAGAATATTGTGAGTTGCTGGATACACGTCGATTGATAACCCTAGCTTGTTGGATTGATCCAGAATTCTGTACCTGCAGGTGGTCATGATGCATCCCCAACCCCAATCCCTACCCATTGAACAACGATGGAAGTTACATTGAGTTGGGCCTATTCCTCAATGGGCTAATTTGGCAGGAATCTCGGCCCAAGTGACGCATCGCATAGATAAGCATGACGCCAGGCTACAAACTTCGGCAAAAAGGTCATTTCACTCATGCTGACGTCATGGGAAATAAAAGCAAAACGTATACATTCAATCAACTATTGTCTATCTTTAGAGGCCTTTGTCCATAATCCCACTCAGTATAGAATTCCCAACCCCAACATCCACCAATCACAACCACGAATTCCCCCGTAAAATTATGGCCAATTCCCATTATATCAATAGTTAGACCAATTCCCCATAAAGTGAGTTCTATTTTGCATGCGGTCCATAATGTGTAAGTTTATAAAAATATTAGGCAGTATAACTTATGTTTTGAGTAGGAATACTTTATATTACTATAAAAATGATGTGTCAGTTTAAGTGATTTGTGGGATGGTCATGTCAAAGATGTAGAAAACAAGATAGCAACCAATATAAAACACCTCGGCTGTGAGATGGCTATATATATATGATTATACTCTTGAATTCCGATGTCACTAAGTGCAGAGCTATATTGGATGAAGAAAGTGATGTTGATCTTATTTCTTGTTGACATGTTTAGGGCACGGTGGAGGAGATGAGCTCGATGACCTGTGAATGTCCACTTCCTGTGCCATCTTGACAGTTCTTGGATTACTGCAACTAATTCATATTAGAGAGGGATTAACTCAGTTGAGGATGAAATCACATAGCTGCTTTAAAATGCTGGAAGCAAGATCTCATACACTAGGGCTATTCAAGCGGTCCTGTCCTGCAATCTCGTAGATTAACACATAGCATCCATCCTACTATCACTGAAATCTCGAGTTTCAGAGCCGCTGCAGCAACTGGTTCATGGAAGGCCGTTCATCTAGGTTTTGCCTCAGTGCATTTGGCAACTATATCAAGAATTGCTAACCATGGGATTTCAAGAGAGAATAAGTTGAAATCATTCGAGGCCTAATAATCTTGTGAGATAAATCTTTTTGGGAATTCACCGCCTAAGTCCTGTAAGTCGGCCTGTTGGCGAACCCTAATTTGATTCGATGTGGGTTGTGTGCGAGAGATCTAATCATTTTATAACACCTTGTAATGCATTAAACTTAGAGAATAGTCAATGTGGGACATTTTTTAGAAATTAACTTATTTTTACCTTTATAACACATTATATTAATAAATTAAACTTAGAAAATAGTCAACGTGGGACATTTTTTAGAAATTAACTTATTTTTACATTTATAACACATTATATTAATATTCCACTTTTGATCAAAATTTTGCACACTTTAAAACTTTACCTTTTGTCCAATTTATTATATTATTATTATTTTGATTAAGATATTTGATGAGAAAGAATTTTTATGTATCGGACGGTTAGGGCTTTTGCTCTTTCTTGTCATACCAGAGTTCTCACTTTCAGGTTGGAAGAATATATTAATAAATCTTTACTGTGTATTTTTCGTGAATTTTTCTTTTACTATTTAATTCAGCTTATTTTTATTTTTTATAATATTTTTAATCAACTCATATAAAAATTATTTAAACTTTCTAGCACTTAAACTTTTCATTTAACTCTATTGCAATGTAAATAATAATTTATCATATTTAATGATAAACTATTTAATTCAATTACAAGTTCGATTATTGTAATTTTAAATTTGTAATCCCGACAAGAGACTTGTAAGTAAGGCATTCAGGTTGCTTTTTCTAACCCGACCCGACCTAACCCAAAATTTTAACATCACTAATCAATGCGGGTCGGGTTCACGTACTATTAGATACAAATACAAACAGTTAAAAGATTGAGTTGGCTTACACTGTGATACCAAGTCGACTATGTCATGTGTAAGTATGTTTGCTGCGAAAATTGCATGGGGACGAGGTGGGCAGGTAGAGAATTAGGGAGACATTAGAGGGTAGTTTAGTAATAGCCATTCGTGCGATGGTTGCCGGAAAAGGGAAGGGCAAGGGAAACTTGGCAGTACCGGTTATCCGCGTCGAAATCTCCACACAGGCGAAATCAGAGCTAGGGTTTTTAGGAGGAATTTTAGACCCCAGGATTCTCAGCCATGGTATCCGATTCGATTGCGAATGCTTCAATCACCTGCGCTCCAAACGCCAAGGACTCGGGTAAGAAGAAGCGCGTATGCTCAAGCCTTCGTATCTCCCTCCATCGATAAATATCTCATTTCTTATTTTGTCGTTTCTTCCGTGTGTGTCAAGAGATTGTTGTGCTTTGGGAGTGTTAGATTCTCATCTGGTTTTTATTGATTTTCAGGTCCACAGGTCGGCCAAATTGAAGCAGTACAAGCTCGACGTCCGTTGTGAACAATGGCTTTCCCAAGGTATGGTTGGCTTTCCCAAGGTATGGTTGAGTTGTTATCACATTAAGTAGTAGAATAGGAAGATAGCTGTTGGAAGATGCATCCATCCTACTATCACTGAAATTTCGAGCAACAACACCCTTGATGGTAGCCTAATAATCTTTAAAGATGAATCTGTTTGAGAAATTTGACAAACCCTAATTTGGTTCAGTTGGGAATTTTATGATTGATTAATAAAGTAGTTTACATAAATTTAAATCATTTGCTCTCCCAATAAGTCTTAATCTCTTCTTTGTGTGTGGGAGATCTGATCTTTTTATAACACCTTGTATTGCTTTAAACTTAGAGAATAGTCAATGTGGGACATTTTTGAGAATTAACTTATTCTTACATCTATATCACATTATATTAATATTCCACTAGGTAAATGATAAAATTTTTGCACACTTTAAAACCTTACCTTTCATCCAATTTGTTATATTATTATTATTATTTAAATTGAGATATTTGATGAGAAAGAATTTTATAGGGAAAGTACAAATTCCAAATAAATAACAATGTTGTAAAAATATATTGTTATAACTTTTACTAATTGAATTAAGTAGTTTTTAAAATAATTGTATATACATTTATTAATATTTTAATTAATTTAATTATATTATTATTTTTTTGTATATTAATAAATAATATAAAATATTTTTTAATAATAAGAATAATACATATAATAAAATATATCATATACATATTATGTTTTTATTTATCATATATATAATTGTATATACATTTATTAATATTTTAATTAATTTAATTATATTATTATTTTTTTGTATATTAATAAATAATATAAAATATTTTTTAATAATAAGAATAATACATATAATAAAATATATCATATACATATTATGTTTTTATTTATCATATATATAATATTTTATACTATAATCAAATTTTATTTTAATCATAAAATGAATAACATAATAATTACGTTATTTTTATAATTCTTATATATAAAGATATACTTATATATTCTATTTATTTTAACAATAACAAAAATACATATAAATTACACACATCAACAGACTAGGACTTGGATGTACGGCCTCACAAAACTTTGTTTCACAGTCTCCAACAGATTTCTACTTCAGTCCCTCAACACACGCTAACAACTCTCAGGTCGGTGAGGCTTAGTCGCCGATCCGTCTGCTCCGGGGATTCACGTCGGCGGATTTGGAGTCTCTCCTGTTATTTGTATGTCTCAGTCTGCCGATGACGCGATCCATGCATGGGGCATAAGAAGCGGAATCTTGCTGCTCCTCGGTCCAAGCAATCTCTGTCGCCGGTGGCCTGTCCCGCCGCCGGTGGCCCTGTCCATGTCGAGACCGGGCCGATTCCTGCTCCAATCGCAATGGAGGTCGACGTATTGGTCGAATCGGTCAGTTCCTCGTCCCCCTCCGTTAAACTCGAGTGCGAGCGAGCCCTGACTGCTCTCCGACGGGGAACCACACCAAGGCATTGAGGCTGACGAAGGAATCGTGCTCTCGGTACGAGAACACTCCTCACGATGCTCTTATCCACCGTGTTCAGGGCACTTAAAGAATGCTATTGAATCTGGTAGGAGAGCGGCTGAGATGTCCCCGAACTCTGTTGAGTTTGCGCGTTTTTATGCGAATTTTCTCATTGAGGTGGCAAATGAAGCCAAAGAGTATGAGGAAGTGGTGATGGAATGCAAGCGTGCGCTGGCCATTGAGAATCCTATTGATCCTGCTAAGGAGAGCTTGCAGGAGGAGAGCCTGCAGAAGCCAATGTCCGTAGAGGCAAGGATCAATAATATTCAAGGCGAGTTCAGGAATCTAATTCAAAAGTGTAATTTTGCATCAATTTCGGCTTGGATGAAGAATTTAGGTGGAGATGAGAAGTTTCTGCTTTCCAATTAGGCGAGGCACGGAGGACCCAATGGAGCTCAGGTTAGTTCAAGCCAGGAGGCCTAATGAGATCAAGAAAGCAACTAAGACACCGGAGGAGCGTATGAAGGAGATTGAGGTTAGGGTTTCAGCAGCCAGGCTCTTGCAGCAATAGAAGTCCGAGCCATCTGACTTGGCAAATGATAGGAGCGATAAAGGGGTTTGATTTATCAGGCAATAGACCAAGATCATCAAATGACAGGAAGAAGCATGGGAAGAAGATTTTGTCCCCTACGGAGAGGAAGGACTTGGATGTACGGTCCTATTGGAGTTCATTTAGCAATGAAAAACAGAAAGAGTGGCTGACTATTAGTGTTTCTGACATCAACGCACATTTCCTTTTAATAAAGGAGGTATTTGCAAGTGAGGTGATTTCAGAGGCTGTGGAATATGCAGATGCTAATAAAACATGGAATTTCTGGATTTGTAGCAGGTGCAGAGAGAAGTTCTCTGATTCTGAATCTCACCTGCAGCATGTAATGCAGGGGCATTTAGCTAACATCTTGCCGAAGATAGAGATGATTTTGCCACGGAGTGTTGATGATGAGTGGATTGAAATGATTCATAATTGTAGATGGAAACCAATAGATGCTCCAGCTTTGCAAAGAATTCTTGGGAATTGGCAGAATTTCCAGGATCTTGATGCAGCTGGTCTTTCTTCTTTGAGGCAGAAAAGCCATGGTTTTGAAGATGCCCCTTTTGCTTGGGATTCTTCTACTGAGAATGATGATGCTGGAAATAGTTTCAATGGTGGTCTTACTGCTGCAGAGATCAATGACCTTGTTTAGGAAACCATCATGGACAGCAGCTGGCATAATGGGAATCATGCACCATTGGCAGACTGTCCTCCTGCTAAGCTTTTGGACAAAATCCATACATTATTTGAGGCACTTATTGGACACAAATGTCTTTCTGACTACCATATTAGGAAAGTTCTGCTGTATACTATGGAGGAGCTACAGGCTCTTGGCTCTTTCTCACAGCTTCTCAGCCATGAAGTAAACCATACACCAATCTGCATATGCTTTCTTGAGGCGATCCAACTTAAGAAAATCCTGAAGTTCTTGCAGGATGTTTCTAATTATTGTGGTCTGGGTAGGTTACATGAGAAAAATACCAGTCCTATGCAAGACGGAGATATTGTCAACCAATGTAATGAAATAAACCAACAAATCATACTTACTGAGAAAGCATCCTGCATCATATTGGACGAAACCTTAGTTGGTAATGTAAGCAAGGGTGAGTCTGAGGATGATGATCTTTTGGCATGGATATATTCGGTCCAATCCTCTGGAAGAGAGCTGTTGGAATCTTGAGTACACAGGAGAGTGGAGAAATTGCAACAGCATTCAGAGACATTCCAAATGCTTCAGAAAGAACTTTTCAGTCTTCAGTCTCTTTGGGATAGGAAGTCTGAGCTCGTTGGTCATAGAGAATCATTGCCTCTCCAGGAGGAACTATGTGTTGAAGAAGGGAAGAGGGAGGAGAACACAGTGATGATACTTCTGGTAGCAGCAACTATCAGTAGGAGGCAATGAAAAGTGTTTTAAGAGAGAAAGAATCCTTGAATGCCAATCAGTTTGGAGATGAAGATGCCTTTGCCAGTCCGCCTTCTCAATTGCTTGTCCTGGAATCTGGCAAAAACCATGATATGGAACCAACCCATTGTCTGCATCATGTGAATAATGTTCTGTAATTTATTTCAGGTTTTTTATTCTTCAGTCCTGCAGATCAGCAAAATTGATGCTTGCATGATTAAAACTATCACCGCATTGCAGCAACTAGAATGTAAGATGGATGCTGTTACAATGCTTGATTATAGGTGGATATTGGTGCCACTAATCAAATTATACATGAAGGTTGGTATTGAGCCTGCTGATCTCTTATGTCCCCTCGGTAGTAAAGAATGACATTTGAAGAGTATTTTTATTCACTGCAACCACAAAGTTAAGATAACTGATTTCATTTTAATGCTCTCTTCTTTGTATCATGGACTACTTCGATCAATATTTGTAGTGCAGTTAAATCCATTCGGATTTCATTCTTCCCATTCCCTGTTACCAAATAGGACCTTGGGTCCTTCAACATAAGTACTGTTTATTTCATTTTTATATCCTGTTGCCTAGACACGCATAGAGGATCTTGCTGAGAAAGACGCCATCAAGAAGTCTGATGCTGCAAGGGAGGCATTTCTAGCAGAACTTGCCCTTGATTCTAGCAAATGTGGAACTAATAATTTGAAGCATGGAAATGACAAGGCAAAGGACAAGAAGAGGCACAAAGGGCACAGGAAAACAAATAAGATTTGAAGGTTTCAGTTCCTTTTTATCTTGTTTTAGTTCTACTTGGTTAGTCCAGAACATGAGAAGTGTATATAATTTTATATTATGTTTTGTAAGATATTTAATTTAATATTTAAAAATAATTAAACAAAATTACATTATATGTATTTATTATTTCTAATTTACTTGTTAATATTTTATTTCTATGCGATATGGTTAGGTTAAATTGTGATTGGGTACAACGACACTATCAAATTCCTGGTTGACGCGGCAAGATCAAGCCCTTTGCTGACTTGGACTTTGGCATTCCTATCCTTCATTGTGAAGAAGAGAGATTTCAAAGAAGACTGAAATTCACCCGGCCCCACACAACTTACACGTTTCAAACCCTCATTGAAAGTCATACTCCTCCATAGGTAAATATTAATATATAATTTATTATCAATTTTTAAATAAATTAGTTATAATTTTAATTTATTTTTTAAAATATTAATATTTATACAGTATAAAAAGACTGTCCTCCACTCCAATTTCGGCTGTCGAGTGAAAGAGTATTTGGGGCATCATTTTTTTCTTGTCAACTTCTTTCCATTTCCTGATTCATATTTGCATTTTTTCCGGCTTTCATCTTCCATGGCTTCCCCGTCTTCTCCTCCATAGCTGACTCTGCATCCTCTTGGAAGGTCTTCCCCATATTCTGTCTCTAAGTTCTATAGATAGGCGTGTGGGCAGAATGGTTTTGAGCAGAGCTTCAGTTTCAGATTCGGTTTGGTGGGGATGGAGAAGGTTGCTGATGTCGGAAATGATGAAGATTAGATGGAGCTGCCGCCTGGGTTCAGATTCCACTCAACTGACGAGGAGCTCATCACCCACTACTTGCTTAAGAAATTCATGGATGTGAATTTCTCAGCTAAGGCCATCGGAGAGGCCGACCTGAATAAGTCCGAGCCTTGCGAACTTCAGGGTAAGCAAACAATTCGATCTACATTCCTGACCAGAAGTATAAATCATTCGATTTCTGTGCCTTTTTGGATGCAGCGATGGCAAAAATGGGGGAAAACCCGTGGTACTTCTTCTTCATGAAGGACATGAAGTACCGGACTGGTACACCCGCATCCTAAACAATCCCGGGCTGTCATCGAGCGTCGGATCGGGCCCGCGGGTGATGTTCCATGATCTTCATCAGCAGACTCCGTGAACCTCTGCTGCTGGGCCAGCGGACTTCGATTCCTGTATGGAATTACCGAGTAGGGGTATTTAAGTTAGTGATGTTAACTTGCTCTGTTCCGGCTCCTCCAGTATCTGTTGCTGACATCATCCAGAACTCCTGGTTGACAGAATTGATATCATTTATAACACCTTATGTTGCAAGAAACTTAGAGAATAGTCAATGTTGGATATTTTTATTTATGCACACTTTAAAACCTTATGTTTCATCTAATTTGATATATTATTATCTTGATTCAAATATTTGAAGAGATTTATAGGGAAGATAGGAAGGGTTTGAAAATCAGAACACTTTGGTCTTTAGGGTGACCGGAAATGCTAGTCCCTTAGCAAGGAGAGTGGGCCATCGAGCTTTCCCATTGCTGTGAGCCTTCATGGTGTTATTCAAAGTGCTCTTATATAATATTTTAATTTATTTCATTATATAATTTATAATTACTTCTCTCTATTATCAAAGTTGGATATCAAATAAATTAATGATAATAAAAAAATATTTTCATCTATTCTAACTACGATAATATATTGAATTATTTAAATTTTAAGATATTTAAATGATTTACCTGCAATTTTTATAGGTGAATTTCTGACAAATAAAAAAATATTTGACATTCATTTTTTATATTAATAGTAAATGGCATTACTCAATAAACCTAACTAATCGCCCTGGATCGGCCAAAGCCTTCGCAGCAGCGGCAGTAGGTGAGGTGGGAGTCTCTATCTCTCCGCTTTCACAGTCTCCAACAGACTTCTACTCCACTCTCCAGTCCCTCAACACACGCTAACAACTCTCCAGTCGGTGAGGTTCAGTCGCCGATCCGTCCGCTCCGGGGATTCGCGTCGGCGGATTCGGAGTCTCTCCTGTTATTTATATGTCTCCGTTTGCCGATGACGCGATCCATGGGGCATAAGAAGCGGAATCTTGCTGCTCCTCGGTCCAAGCAATCTCTGTCGCCGGTGGCCTCTCCCGCCGCCGATGGCCCTGTCCATGTCGAGACCGGGCCGATTCCGCCTCCAATCGTGACCAAGGTCGACGCATTGGTCGAATCGGTCAGTTCCTCGTCCCCCTCCGTTAAACTCGAGTGCGAGCGAGCCCTGACTGCTCTCCGACGGGGGAACCACACCAAGGCATTGAGGCTGATGAAGGAATCGTGCTCTCGGTACGAGAACACTCCTCACGCTGCTCTTATCCAACGTGTTCAGGGTACCGTGTGCGTCAAAGTTGCATCCATCATCGACGATCCCAATGCTAAGCATCGGCACTTAAAGAATGCTATTGAATCTGGTAGGAGAGCGGCTGAGATGTCCCCGAACTCTGTTGAGTTTGCGCGTTTTTATGCGAATTTGCTCTTTGAGGTGGCAAGTGAAGCCAAAGAGTATGAGGAAGTGGTGATGGAATGCGAACGTGCGCTGGCCATTGAGAATCCTATTGATCCTGCCAAGGAGAGCTTGCAGGAGGAGAGCCTGCAGAAGCCAATGTCTGCAGAGGCGAGAATCAATAATATTCAAGGCGAGCTCAGGAATCTAATTCAAAAGTGTAATTTTGCATCAATTTCAACTTGGATGAAGAATTTAGGTGGAGATGAGAAGTTTCGGCTGATTCCAATTAGGCGAGCCACAGAGGATCCAATGGAGCTCAGGTTAGTTCAAGCCAGGAGGCCTAATGAGATCAAGAAGGCAAATAAGACACCAGAGGAGCGTAGGAAGGAGATTGAGGTTAGGGTTGCAGCAGCCAGGCTCTTGCAGCAACAGAAGTCCGAGCCATCTGACTTGCCAAATGATAGGATCGATAAGGGGTTAGATTTATCAGGCAATAGGCCAAGATCATCATATGATAGGAAGAAGCATGGGAAGAAGATTTTGTCCCCTACTGAGAGGAAGGACTTGGATGTACGGTCCTATTGGAGTTCATTGAGCAATGAAAAAAAGAAAGAGTGGCTGACTATTAGTGTTTCTGACATCAATGCACATTTCCTTTTAATAAAGGAGGTATTTGCAAGTGAGGTGATTTCAGAGGCTGTGGAATATGCAGATGCTAATAAAACATGGAATTTCTGGGTTTGTAGCAGGTGCAGAGAGAAGTTCTCTGATTCCGAATCTCACCTGCAGCATGTCATGCAGGGGCATTTAGCCAACATCTTGCCGAAGATAGAGATGATTTTGCCACGAAGTGTTGATGATGAGTGGATTGAAATGATTCATACCTGTAGCTGGAAACCAATAGATGTTCCAGCTTTGCAAAAAATTCTCGGGAATCGGCAGAATTTCCAGGATCTTGATGCAGCTGGTGCTTCTTCTTTGAGGCAGAAAAGCCATGGCTTTGAAGATGGCTCTTTTGCTTGGGATTCTTCTACTGAGAATGATGATGCTGGAAATAGTTTCAATGGTGGTCTTACTGCTGCCGAGATCAATGACCTTGACAAGGAAACCATCATGGATAACAGCTGGCATAATGGGAATCATGCACCATCGGCAGACTGTCCTCCTGATAAGTGGCCTTTGTGCGATGATGCCGAGCGTGCTAAGCTTTTGGACAAAATTCATACATTATTTGAGGCACTTATTGGACACAAATGTCTTTCTGACTACCATATTAGTAAAGTTCTGCTGTATACTATGGAGGAGCTACATGGTCTTGGCTCTTTCTCACAGCTTCTCAGCCATGAAGTAAACCATACACCAATCTGCATATGCTTTCTTGAGGCAATCCAACTTAAGAAAATCCTGAAGTTCTTGCAGGATGTTTCTAATTCTTGTGGTCTGGGTAGGTTACATGAGAAAAATACCAGTCCTTTGCAAGACAAAGATATTGTCAACCAATGCAAGGAAATAAATCAACAAATCATTCTTACTGAGAAAGCATCCTGCATCATATTGGACGAAACCTTAGTTGGTAATGTAAGCAAGGGTGAGTCTGAGGACGATGATCTTTTGGCATGGATATATTCGGCCCAATCCTCTGGAAGAGAGCTGTTGGAATCTTGGGTTCACAGGAGAGAGGAGAAATTGCAAGAGCATTCAGAGATATTTCAAATGCTTCAGAAAGAACTTTTCAGTCTTCAGTCTCTTTGCGATAGGAAGTCCGAGCTTGTTGGTCATAGAGAATCATTGCATTTCCAGGAGGAACTATGCGTTGAAGAAGGGAAGAGGGAGGAGAACAGTGATGATACTTCTGGTAGCAGCAACTATCAGGAGGCAATGAAAAATGTTTTAAGAGAGAAAGAATCCTTGAATGCCAATCAGTTTGGAGATGAAGGTGCCTTTTCCAGTCCGCCTTCTCAATTGCTTGACCTGGAATCTGGCAAAAACCATAATGTGGAACCAGCCCAACCTCTGCATCATGTGAATGGTTATGTTGAGGTCTTAACGCAGAAGCAAAAAGATGCATCCTTGCTTGAGGTTTGTTTGTATTGTAAGTTTGATTATTGTGATGGGAGGATTTAATAATGTTCTTTAATTTATTTCAGGTTTTCAATTCTTCAGTCCTGCAGATCAGCAAAATTGATGCTTGCATGATGAAAACTATCACAGCATTGCAGCAACTAGAATGTAAGATGGATGCTGTTACAATGCTTGATTATAGGTGGATATTGGTGCCACTAATCAAATTATACATGAAGGTTGGTATTGAGCCTGCTGATCTCTTATGTCCCCTCGGTAGTAAAGAATGACATTTGAAGAGTATTTTTATTCACTGCAACCACAAAGTTAAGATAACTGATTTCATTTTAATGCTCTCTTCTTTGTATCATGGACTACTTCGATCAATATTTGTAGTGCAGTTAAATCCATTCTGATTTCATTCTTTCCATTCCCTGTTACCAAATAGGACCTTGGGTCCTTCAACATAAGTACTGTTTATTTCATTTTTATTTCCTGTTGCCTAGACATGCTTAGAGGATCTTGCTGAGAAAGACGCCATCAAGAAGTCTGATGCTGCAAGGGAGGCATTTCTAGCAGAACTTGCTCTTGATTCTAGCAAAGGTGGAACTAATAATTTGAAGCATGGAAATGACAAGGCAAAGGATAAGAAGAGGCACAAAGAGCACAGGAAAACAAAGGATTTGAAGGTTTCAGTTCCTTTTTATCTTGTTTTAGTTCTACTTGGTTAGTCCAGAAGATGAGCAGTGTAATGATTGCTGCGATTGTTTTCTAACACAGGCTAGTGGATTTAGTGAGCATCATTCCCATTCTCCTGAGAAAAATGAACCTGAGTAAGTTTTCTTTGTGAATGTCATTGTGATTTCAAGATACACCATATTGGTGGTAAGATAATGTCAACTTTCAACTTTTGCTTGGTGCAGTTCATTTACAGTGTCATCTGATGGTGACCATCCAGATTCCAACGAACTTATTGCCGTGCATGCCGATGAATTAAAGGAACAAGAAGAGGAAATTAGGAGGATGGAGCTTGAAGCTGAGGGAAGGAAGCTTGAAGAAACTTTAGAGTATCAAAGACGCATTGAGAATGAAGCTAAAGAGAGACAGCTTGCTGAGCAACAGAAGAAACTTACTCAAATACAATGGGGAAAGGCAACCGATGGACTTCCTAATTCTATAATTGAACCTCTAGTTGATGATCATGAAGAAGTAAAATGGTTAAAACAATCTAGCCAGGTAAGTTGATCCTTTTTAATATTGCCCCCTTTGAATGAAAATAATGTTTTTTTAGTACAAGGTTTCCTCAACATACAAAATTTTATACTGAAGAGAATGAATCTATGAGTTTTTTGGGTTGGTCACCTCTTCAGCCAGAAGTTTCTCTAGAACATTGGTTTGAACTTGCAATTTTTATCTTCCTTTGGGTGCAGAGAGGTGGCAATCCACAGGATGTTCTACCAGTTGGTCCTCTAAAGAGAAGGTCTTCCCCTATTTTGGATACACACAAGATAAAAACTACTGACCATATTGAAGATAAAAGAGGTAGTGTATCAGTTTGCATCATTTCATAATTGAAGCCACCTCTTGTAAGCTAGAAGTTAGTTTCTCTTGTAGCTAGAAGACCAGTTAATCATCCCCCCATTTTTCAGGTGTGTGTGGTGATGGGGTTCCACCAAATGGTATCATTTACTCTGATCAGCGGACTGGAAGAAGAGGCAGACGCCAAAAAAATTCTGCCAAAGTGATAGAAGAAAAAGCTCAACCCTCATTCTTATCTTGCAGGGAAAATCTCGAGGGTTCGTCTAATGACAATACAAGCGAGGGTGGTATGCTTGGGTTTATGTTTATATGTTCTGATAAATTCTTAAAACAATTGAATATTTATTTCGGCATGTGTTTGAAATATTCAAACTTTTTGGATGTACCTTTAAAATAGTATTTGGATCCAATGTTATTGGAAGTCAAGCTCTGCAGAAATTGAATATACATTTCCATTGTTTGGCTTCATTTATTTCCCACTGATTTGACCTGTTACATGAAAATTATTCTTGATGTAAAATATTCTCATTATTCATTTGGTATAACTTGTTATGAGCTGTTGATGATTGTCACAACTAACTCTATTTCTTTATATGGGCTATGCTCACTAAGTTAATGCAATACACACCATTAACTTTGGCCTAAATGCTGGTGCTTATCTTTTTACAAAATGCATATATTTATCAGGCTTTCAAATATGTTGCTGTATCTTGACCCTGTTGTGATTTTCTCTTTCAATTTAGTGAATAATCTCTTGGGAGACCCTGACTCAAGGACACCAAGAAAATTGCTTGCAGAAGAGGACGATGAAGAAAGGTTTCAAGCTGACCTTCAAAAAGCCATGCGGCAAAGTCTTGGTAAACCTTTAATATCTTGATTGATGCTTACATCAAGCGGTTTACTTTTAAGTGGGCAGTGGATGATCTTTATTACATCTGTCCATTCTCTTTTCCGGTGCTTTCATTTGCAAATTTCCATTTACTAATTATTGTATGCATTAAAAACTGATGAATAATTTGATCTCTCTGCAATTTGTGTGCTTGTATCAAGATGTTTCTGCCTGAAGTTTAACAGAATTTAATGGCTCTCCATAATGTACTCATATTACCCATACTTCATAAGCGCTTTATCATTGCACTTTTCAGTTGCTCCTGAATTTTTTGTGCAGTAGATTCTACCAGCTTTGCTGGTAGATATATTGCAATCGTGGTATCCTTGAATGTGCTCAGTCTCCTATTTTTGTTCCAGATGCGTGCCGAGCACATAAATTGCCATCGCCTTCATCTGCAGTACAGAAAACACACGGAGCTGCAAATGATGTTGGGTGTACTGTTATCGAGTCTTCATTTGCATCAGCAGATGGGTCAGACATGCTTGGTCCTGGGTTGCAGAATGAGGTTGGCGAGTACAATTGCTTTCTAAATGTTATCATACAGGTACACATAATTGAGCTGATTTATGTTCATAACTTATAAACTAGTGCATTAGAAAAGTCAGGGTTACCTATTCAATTTTCTTATTGTACTTTTCCAGTCCTTATGGCATTTAAGACATTTCCGTGATGAGTTCCTGAAGAGGTCATCATCAGATCATATCCATGTTGGAGATCCATGTGTCATCTGCGCTCTATATGAAGTCTTCCATGCCTTGAATTTTGCAATTGCTGATTCCAGAAGAGAAGCAATTGCTCCTACTTCTTTGAGGATTGCTCTAAGTAACCTATATCCAGAAAGTAATTTCTTTCAGAAGGTGACTCCTGTTTGTCTCTCTATTTTCCACTCTATCCACGATGTTATTCTGGTCTGAGTTTTATTTTAAGAGTGTATGACAGATAGTATAATGAACAGGGCCAGATGAATGATGCTTCTGAAGTACTTGGAGTGATCTTTGACTGCCTTCACAGGTCCTTTGTGTGGCTGTCTAATGTTTCTGATAATGAATTAGTTGAAAGCAATAATGTAGGTACTTGGGACTGTAAAGATATAAAAGCCTGCCTGGTGCATTCACTTTTTGGAATGGATATCTTTGAACGAATGAATTGTTATAGCTGTGGTTTGGAGTCCAGACATCTAAAGTATACATCCTTCTTTCATAATATCAATGCGAGTTCCCTCCGAACAGCTAAGGTACTGCTCTCCAATATCTAGTTCTTGCGCATGCAAAAAGTTTCAAGGTTTTATTGCACTGTCTTCTGTTGGTCCTGACCCTTTTTTTCCACCTCAACTGCAAACCTATAGGAGATGTCTGCAGAAAGCTCCTTCGATGATCTTTTGGATCTTGTCGAGAGGAACCATCAGCTAGCTTGTGATCCAGATGGAGGTGGCTGTGGAAAGCTTAATCACATCCACCACTTTCTGTCTAGTACACCGCATGTTTTCACCACAGGTAAACTATGGTATTCTGAGGCTGCTTCATTTTCCTCCACCACATTCTCTTATTATGTTAAATTGTTAGCGATGAAGTAACAAACTTTACAACATGGCAGTTCTAGGTTGGCGGAAAGCACGCGAGAGTCCTGATGACATTGCAGCAACATTAGCTGCCCTAAGCACTGAGATAGACATGAGTGTTCTTTATCGTGGTCTGGACCCTAAGCATATTTACAGCCTAGTTTCAGTGGTGAGCAGACAATCTGCTTATAAAGAATTCCATGTCAGCATGTCAGTCTTTATATAATTGATCTTCAATGCTCAACACTAATTTTTTCCTTCTGTTGGTTTGCATGTCAGACCATTTGAAACTGATGCCGGGTTTATTCTCTTCTCAATTTTCAATTTATGAAATTCCTGTTATTAGATCAGTTCAATATGAAATTGCCATTGGACTTGCATTTTCCATATGTTTTTGTGAGGGTGTTTATATGTATTATGCTTCTTTACCTACTTGTGGAGCAAAATCTTCTTCCTATTTTTTCCAGCTTCCCCTGTATAGCTGTTCGAATCATTTCATCATTAGTTTTCCCTTTTTTTCTGTATAGGTTTGCTACTATGGACGTCATTATCATTGCTTTGCCTATAGTCATGATCATGACCGGTGGATTATGTATGATGATGCAAATGTTAAAGTAAGTTATACTCTTAAGTTGCAAATTCTTTCTTTTGATTCCTAGCATGTAAATCATTCAGTTTAAAATGAACTTCAATTTTTTTAATATGCATTTCATAGGTGATTGGTGGCTGGGCAGATGTTATTGCTATATGTGAAAAAGGGCATCTGCAACCTCAGGTCTTGTTCTTTGAAGCTGTGAGATAGATTGCCTTTTATAGAGCTCGCTTCTTGGTCTCTGGCAATTATTATTAACATGGATGCGCTGCCAAGGAGTGATATTCTCCCATACCCGTACCACGTGGAGATGCAAAAGAAGTTGATTTCAAAGGAGATTCAGTATGAGTAATCATGAGAATGGAAGTGGAGTTCCTCTTGGAAATCTCTATACTTTGAAATTTAAGTTAATAGCACTATATGATGATTAGAATGGAGGTGAAAGTGTAGTTTTATGTCTAGTGAAATGACCTCAAAGAGAAAGATGGTATCTTCAGCAGTCATTGCACAGGGATGTCTTAGGCCTTGTAGGGGCAACTGGGGCTATGGGACGATTCTTTCTTGGATTTTTGCAATAAGATTTTGGGTCTGTTTGGTTGAAGGAGAGGAGCGGCAGCGACCCAAATTGGTTTGTCCTCTGTAGGTTTCCTGGCGGTGGCATAACACGTGTAAGTGGTCAATGTTCCATTTTTCTTAGGCTCAGCATCAAAGCCCTTACAAAGAGTGTCTATCCCCAGAATACCCAGTTTTGAAACCAGAAAGAATTGTGTACAGATCATCTTAAGGCAAGTCCTGCTGGGAAATTAGGCCGTGGTAATTCTTTTGTAATTTACGAAGACTGATTTTACATGGGGATAATACAAGTGAACATAATATTTCCACCTATGGGGAGGTGAGGTATCCTTGTGTTGCGTTTGTGCTTTTCTGCTTTTTTGATTACTTGCAGTAGCCCCTGCATCTTGCATTGTAGATCTCAACGAGGTCGGAGTAGTAGATGGCATGAGAGCTAGCCAATGAGGTAGCCATCATACATAGTCACCTAAGTATTTATGGCTTATATATTGACGCTGCTTTGGTAGATCTGGTTGGATTTTTCAATCCAACATGCCCACATTGATGATTATCCTTTTATCTTGTCAATTAGTAACAGATAAAGTCAGTTATGGTGATTATCCTTTTATCTTGTCAGTTAGTAACAGATAAAGTCCATATAACTTACTCTCCCGATTTCTTTCACCCGCCCCATTCACCATATCTATCCAAATGATGGTGCAATCTCATGTCTAAAACATTGTTGGGAAAATTCAAAGTTCGGTATACCCCTTTAAAAATTGACCCTTGAGAACGGAAACGACACGTGGCCTGAGGTAATAGGGCCATTGGATTTTTAATAGAGAAACAGAATTAATCTAGAATGAATATATCAAGATTAAGATATAGATATTATTTTCTGTTATACTATTGGCTTATTTGCTGTTGCGAAAAAAAATACAGCGGATGCATTGGAGCGACCTCACCCCCAAAGCTCGCTCATCTTTGACCATCATAATTATGACGGGACGCACGAGCAATGCTTGCGCGGCTTGCAAATACCAGAGGAGGAAGTGCAAGCCGGAGTGCCAGCTGTCGCAGTACTTTCCTTCCCACCAGCCTAGCGTATTCAAGAACGTACACAAACTGTTCGGCGTCAAGAATGTTCTCAGCATCCTCAAAAACATCCACAATCCGAACCAGAAGGACGATGCAATGACCTCCATCATCTATGAGGCCAATATGCGGAAGATGTTTCCAGTACGCGGCTGCTGTCACCTGATTGACGCCTACAGTGCCGAGGTCAAGCTCCTTGAGGAGGAGCTGCGAGCTGTCCGCTCTCAGATTGAATTCTATCGTAATCAACCATATAATCAACATCCAACACCACCTTCCACTTCTTCTTTGTGGTTCGACTCACAAGCAATGACTCCGCCCAGCACTTACCTCCAGTCTTACCAGCCGGATGGCCTGCAAGGTGCAGGAATCGTCCAAAACCACGAGGATATGCATCCCACCCCCGATTTTATCGACGACAATAGCAATCAGTTTTACATATGATTGAAGGATGCTTACAATGCAAGGTACGCTTCTTTTTGCAAGTGGAATCCCTGCACGCCGGCCTCCAAAATAGGCGATTAGATTAACACTGCTTTATTCACAAGATCTGCCCTAGGTGAAAACAGGAAAGGGCTTTTCACCCGTATGCAGCTCGGGCCATGCTACACAATTTAATACTGAAAAGCTTCGCCCCCCGATTGTTATGCTAGTTCGTTCTTTTCTTCTTTAATTTATTTTTATTGATCTCATTCCTTGACATTTTGGTAATTTCATAACATGATAGCATTTCATGCTAACCACACCAGCCATCTCCATTGTTTAAATGATGCCAATATCACCAAGATTGAAATAAGTATATGGAGTAGAGAATTAAAATTAAAGTAAAATCTTCTAGTATGATGTGATTTGAAGAAGATTCGGGTAGTAAGATGAGTACATAGAAAGTAAGATAGAAAATGCTACTTCGGAATGTGAGGAGTTGATGGAGGGATGAGTCATGCCAATAAATTGTCAACTGAAATTCAATCTCATATACTTCCAACTTCATTTTTATCATAATATTAAGATATGTTTTATTATTAAATAATTCCACAATTAATTTACTGGATCAAATAGTATATTATAAAATCACTATAAATAAGAGATATTTTTTTATTCCACAATTTTTGCTGTATTTTTTATACTTTAAATTTGTGAAATTCACAAAATAAAAATAAAAATCCAGCCTTCCCTATCGTTATTAACTTTACTTTCCTCCTCGCTATTCTTCTTCCCCGCCTCCCTCCGGCCTCGACTCTCTCGTTCTGCCGTTTCGTTTCTTTGTTGGTCTGCAAATTCCAGTTTGCAGGCAATAGAAAAAGCAAAGAGGATAATCCTAATTGGAAGACTTCATCCAAATCCCTTGTTTCGCAATTTACTGCAAAGGTTCCCCCCCTTGAAATAGTGATGCTCGAGGTTTCAATCTCTGCCCGCCACTGCTCAAATCCAACCTCCGAACCCTCGTCTGCATATACAGTTTCGCCTCGTCTCCTAACCCATGATCCTCTAAATGCAATCTGACTGCGGCATCCACAAACCCTAAATTCCATATCGATCTCCCCAGCCATGCCCTCAGATTTGCTTCGTTCCGCTTCCGGCGAACGATCTCTCAACGACAACGCTCATCCCATGGAAAACCCCGGTACCACCCAGGGAGGCGCCGGGAATGATGCTAATGGAGACGCGGGAAGCAGGGGGGACCAGAATGGTGATGCCCCGGTTTCACGGAGCGGCCGCCCCACCCGGGCGTGCACTGTCAGAGCGGCTGCGCGGTTGCAGCAGCAGCACCAAAAGATGGCTGAGAGGAGACCTAAGGCTGCCCCCAAGAAGGAGAGTCGAGTGGAGGAGAAACATGAAGAGGAGTCGCCGCCCCAGCAGTCTGGGACCAGGGCTGTGACGACGCTGGTGGAGCCTCCACCGCCTGCGCAGCTGCCACGATGGAGCCTCCGTTGCATGTGGGAGCTGGCTTCAGTACTCAATTTTTTTCACGTGTGTGATCTTCTTAGACAAGCTGTGATATCTGTTTGGGATGTTCACCTTCGCCGATTGATTAAGGGTTTGTTGTCGTAGGTCTTTCGTTCATTGTTGAACATCTCGGTGGAGTTCTCTGCAGAGGAGTTCGAGACAGCTTTGCTTAGTCCAAATGACACACTGGGAGAAATTCATATGCCTCTGTTGAAGGTCGGTGTTTGACTTTAAAAGGTCAATTTTTTTTCTTATGTCCGAATTCAAAACAGTGTCAACATGTGCTATAATGCCTGGTTGGCAGTCTTAGAGTGGTCTTTAGGATAGATGCTGTCAGACTCGATTATTTGGGTATGGAGATACCTTGTTATTCATCCGGCCAATAGTGGAGCACCTTTACTCATGTTGCCCATAAAGTTCTTTGTTGGAAATATCCAATGAAGCTTGCATGACGGACATGCGTTTTCTCTGGAGGAACTGAGGAAAAGAGATTAACACGTCTCACAAGCAGTGCAATATGCCATCCTTGGGTTGACTTTAGATAGTAATAACTATTAACATACTGTTTTACCCAATAATGAACTGCTTTTGCTATATATTTTCTTGTAGGCCATTCCCCCAGTTACACGGATGGCACATACGCACAATACCTGGATCACTGTCTTATGCAGAAAGTTGAAGGAGTGGTGGCATTGGGTAGTTGTTTTTTGGTTTCTCTTGGCTGGCTTTACTGAATATTGTTTTGCTTCTTCTGAGCTAGGATTGCTAACTTTAGCCTTTGCAGGTTGCAGAAGGTGAACTCCCCATTGTTGCTTCACATGGGTTAGTGCTTGAACATTTTTTCTTTATTTTTTTTTGAGCTTGAGTGCAGAAAACCAATTTTATATTTAAAAAATGGATTTTTTTTTTGTAATTATATTGCCTAAATGATTTGTTAGGGCGGAGATTGAGGTGTATAAGTCTCTTGATCCCAGTGTTCGGGTGGTGATATTGAAAGCATTATGTGACATTCGAGTTGAGGTTCGTCACTTTAAATTCAGAGTTGGTCATTAGTTGTCCTTCAAGCTAGTTCTTTACCCTATTCCGCTCTTCACATGTACATGGATAATTGGTTTAGAGTATTGTATTTCATGGTCAATTTCCTATTATCTAATCACAGCCCTTATTCCATGCCCTAATTGTTATCCAAGTCAGTGATACTTGAGGGATCTAATAGTTTGAAATGCACATTTCTTTAAGTTCAGTGGTACAATATCCTTGTATGTGTTTCTGAACCAAATTGATGGTGCAGCAAGAAGACATCCGAAACTACATAGAAAACTCAATGAAGCACGGAATTCAACTCACGGCATTTCGTAAAGAACGTATTGGAGGTGATACACCTTATGGAGTGCATTACTGGTATGTGAATGAAAATCCAAAAGATAGGCCTCACCATACATTAACATAGTATAAATGTCCATGTAATATGCCAGAACATCGATTAATGTGGTCTTTTTTACCATCCTGATGTGTGTTCTTCTTTCCTTTTTAATTTGGAATCTTGTTTTTGAATATATTTTTTCCTGGGATGCTGTTGAAAAAATATCTTGAATTGATTTAGGTATGAAGATGATCCAATCATTGGCCATCGTCTGTACCGGGAGATAAGGAAAGCTGAAGTTAAAAAAGTGAAGACAAGGGGTTCACAAGTTAATCCCAATTCAACTTACCAATGGGAAACGCTGGCCACCAACTTAGATGAATTTCAAGATATTTCGGTATGTTGTGTTTTCTTCAAATTAAATAGCAAGAGTTCGGGTTTAATACGAGTAATGAGATCTTCATCTTGATTACATTACATAACAACCATAAGTGGAAAATATTATTTTTTTATTTGTACCATTATTCAGCAGGAAAAAAAAACGTGTAAGAAGATTTATTTGGTTTTGACGCTTTACCAGATCTAGGATAAATATGAAGAATGATTGCTTGTAGCATTTTTTGAAAATTCTAATACTAATTTGAGGATATGTTTTTTGTCAACAAAGATATTTAAATTGAGAAATAAACAGACTCATCTTAATAATGATTTTTTTTGCGCAATATCTTAATAATGATTGGCTGATGATACATATATCTTGATGTGCTTTGGGATATCTTGCATGCCAAATAAAATATTGATCATGGTGAAAACCATTAGCCTCAGCTCAAAGTCCATAATAATAATGCTATAGTAGGATAGTGTGGGATGTGCATTAGTAGGCATTGCTTGCTACTGGCAGTGATGAAAACTGTGGTGTCCTCTGTTTCTTAGGCTAACTAACAGTTAAATCAGAATATTTTTCTCCCGGCTGTTTCTGCTGTCAAATAATTTTCAATATTTATTCAGGAGAAGCTATTCACAAGCTACAATAGGACTGAGGTTTCATTGGGTAAAAAGTTAAAGAATGACATGCTTCCAGAGATTGAAAAGGTGCACAAGGTACTAAGACATTTCCATGCGCGCATAATTTACTTGTTGGTATAAGGTTTCGGAAATTCCTTGAACCTTTTAATTTCTCTTGGCTAGAAATAAATTTTCTGTCTCTGCCTTCTTTTTGGCAAGATCTCTTTCCCTTTAAGTGGAACTATTTTTCTTGGTGCAGAGGAAGGAGAGGCTGCTGAAGAAGCAACACAGAGAAGCTCTCCTTCTTGATAGTTTTGTGACTGTAGATGGGCTCGCAGTTGGGCGCTCTCTTCGTGATAGAAAACCGGTCACCTATACTTTTGGTAGTAGAAAAAGTTCATTGGCTATCTTCTATCAACTAATTATTATATGCTTTCTTGAAAATTAACTTAATACTAGATTATGAAATTCCTGGTATTTTACCACCGTTAAACTTGCTTCTAGTAAAGGAGTTACTTTATCATTTAATATTCATGGCAGTGTTATTCCCCAATTTCACCTAGATGCTTTCTGTTATTCTCATTTAGTGCAAGTGCTTCCTGTCATTGTTTCTGCTTATGATGGATGCTACATAGGTAGGTAATTTTCCAGCAGAAAAAGTACACTTAATTATATATATTCTTTTGACTCTTCAGATGACTATGACCGATCAATCAATGAGGCTATCAAGATAACAAAGTAAGTCTTTCTGCTTATATGGGACCCATTATCTATTTCTGAGTGCTGTATTATCATTCTTGTGAACCTTGGATTTCTATTCCTTTCCCTTTAGGAGGCAATCTTCACCAGAATTCATTCCAAGAAGGGAAGGTTTAATAAAAAATGAAGCTTTTGTGAATGGTGAATGGAATGAAGGGTTCCATGTTCCTCAATATGCTGGTTTCAGTGCTGTGTCTCCTAATTCGCCTAATTTTGATGATGTTGGGGATGAGCATAGTCTTGAACAATTGGACCGAAGGTAGTTCCTATATTTCAGCTCTTTTTTCTATGGCAGTCTTTGTTCCCATTTAGTTGTTAACTATGATAACTATGGCTCTAGCAATAGACAGAGGAGGAGACCTCAACGGTATTCTGAGAAAGACTTTGTGGAAGCAGTTTCAGACATGGAGCTTGAACTCGATAGTGATGATGATATAGTTGGAGAAGCAGTATATGATGAGGAGTATCTGAGGAAACGTAAGCAGAGGAAGCTGTCCAGTAGCTCTGAAGGAGATGAGGAATATCACATGGATGAAGATAATGCAGAGGATGAAGAAGAAGATTCCTTTTGCACGAGTGATGACAGCGATGGGTCCCCTAAGTTAAAGAAGTTACCTGGCCGGACGAGGAGGGAAACTAAAATAAGGTTGGTCCGAAATATAGACTCTGGTTTGAGACGGAGTAAAAGGACCAACAGAAATTGCATTAATTACAGGCAATACGATCTCTCAGAATCCGATAACGAGGCTGCAAAACCCCCAAATTGGAAAGCATCCAACGGGCGATCAGAAGCAAGCGAGAGCCCAGGATATTCAAATGAAAGTCATGATCTGGAAGACAATGACAAAGAACAGCAAGAACTAAAAATCTATCAAAGTGTTCAGGGCTACGGTGAGATGGCTGAGAAAAATGATAGCTACCCACCTGAAAAATCTAAGAGCCCGAGTCAGGGGGAAGTTGAAGCTGAGGGAGTGAAAAGAGGCTTTCTTGACCTCAATGAACTTGCTCCAGGCTCAGGCTTTGATGATGGCCCTAACATCGTAGTGAAAAATGCAGGTATGGATGACTTCTAGAGCTTCTACCCCTGCATAAAACCAAGGTTAGGTTTTTTTTTTTCTTTCCCCTTCTTTCCTTGTTCCTGGGAATCATATTGTATGATAGCAATGTCTCATAAATTTTGCTGGGTGAGCGAGCCTGTGTGAGGGAACTTGTGGGATTCTCTCACCGGGGCCATAGTCACAGCACCCTCCATCGAAACATGCAGTTGTATTTTCAGGGTTCTTGATAACGGCGATGTGTAGAGTAGGTTTTAACCAATTTTTTAGAGATGCCCTTAAATTCAAAGAAGAGCACCCTTTAGAGAGGATGATGGAATGGGGATTTGTTGGGTAAGCTGATCAGGAGTGGTTTGTTCTGGTCCAATCTTATGTACTATAACATTTTAACTAAATATTTAAAAAAAACAGAGAAGATATGGTTTTCAGCTCCATTTTTCATTTGTTGTAATCCTGCATGAACTACTTTTATTGATTATACTTTCATTCTTACATGTTTCTCTGATCATCGTGTGATGATACCTTAATGGTTGAAGGCCATAGATGTCGACGTAATGCCAATCCCTAGTGGGCTAATATTATATTATATAATTTATGAATATAAGTAATTAGAAATAAATATTATATTCGGTGGGCGAGTGTGGTTTACTTTTCGTTTCCCACTGAAATTTCTATATCAAGAGGAAATGCTGCTCTCTGTGTTCGCCTTGGCGTGCACTGTTGGCTTGGTACCATAGCCAGAATCTCCCAATTCGCCGAAGTCAACAGCCCCGTCGTTTGGCTCCGGCCCCGAGGATTCGGTAAGGTAGTTCTCACAAAATCCACTAGTTTTTGCTTCCCGTTCGTCAGTGAATGTCATGCTTCTTTCGTTAATCGGTAGTCCTAGAAGAGCCATCTAGGGCGGAAGATTTCTCGACGATGATGATGATGATGATGCGTTGAGAAAACCATCTGTTAATTTGCGAATTGGTAGGGAAATCCGGAACCTAAAATGGTCGATTACTTCGAAACCTGTGATTGGGGTTTTCAGCTTTCTTGTTCATTCGGAAATTCGTGTGGAGTGTTTCTTGTGAGCTTCCCTGCAATTTCCTAAACAAAAACGCTGATGTGAACATGGAGGTGTTGATGTTGACTTTACAGCCAAGATCGATCGCTTCTTATCCGAACAGTGACGATTTTTGGGGCTAAATCACCTCATTGACAACGGGAGATCCTATATTTTATCCCAAATTCGCGTTGACATGCTTGGAGTCTCCAGCTTTCCAGACCATATCAATTCATTGAAGGAGTTCTTTGACTTTTTTTTTTATGAAGTTTATCGCGGAATTCACGCTCTGTATAAGGAATATGCCAGTGCATCCGTCAGCAATATCAATAATTTAGTGAGATTCTTTATAGAAATGCTAGGTGCCTGGTTGCAGCCTGCATATAAATTATCTTTCAGCCGGTGATTTTGCTAAGTCCGACATTTCCATCTGTTGACTTCATTCCATTGCCCGTCCTTCATCCTTTATTACATCAGATTCTGGTTTGGAGAGGCAAGAGTTTGAACCCCTTCTCTGTTTTGTCTGCAGAGTTTGGAACTAACATGGGAGGGGCACTCTGCTGCATTCAAGTCGACCAGTCGACTGTAGCCATCAAGGAGAGGTTCGGGAAGTTTAACGACGTTCTTCAACCTGGGTGTCACTGTCTGCCTTGGTTCCTCGGTAGTCAGTTAGCCGGACATCTCAGTCTCAGGGTGCAGCAGTTGGACGTGAAATGTGAAACCAAGACTAAGGTTTGCTGACTACACTAACTTCACAAGATTACTGTTATGTTCTCAACTTCTGCTTTGCCAATTGTTTTTTCTTCATGGAAAATAGTTCGTTTTGTTCATCTATATAGGATAATGTTTTCGTGAATGTGGTCGCTTCTGTTCAATACCGCGCTCTCGCTGAAAAGGCAAGCGATGCATTTTACAAGCTCAGCAACACTAAGGGTCAAATCCAGGCTTATGTGTTTGATGGTACTGTACTGCATATAGTTCTATTGTTTACTTACTTGATTATCACTTGGTCAAATTCATTAAGGCACTGATGACTGGAAGCTCTCTTATTTTTTAAACTGCTAGTGATCCGAGCTAGTGTGCCTAAGCTTGATCTGGATGATGCTTTTGAGCAGAAGAATGACATTGCCAAAGCAGTGGAAGTTGAACTGGAGAAGGTAGCCATAAATAAGAAAGATGGTCATGAACTTGTGAAGGCCGACATGATTCTGATGAGAATGTCCTGAACTATAATCTCTGCAGGCTATGTCCGCGTACGGCTATGAGATTGTGCAGACTCTGATTGTCGACATTGAACCCGACCAACATGTGAAGCGGGCAATGAACGAAATCAATGCTGGTAAACTATTCTCGTGTTATGTCCGTATACAATGCTTAGAAGTTGCCATTGCCCCAAACCAATGCTTGGATTTTGGACCTTTTTTAATTCAGCTGCGAGGCTCAGGGTGGCAGCAAACGAGAAGGCCGAAGCCGAGAAGATCATCCAGATCAAGAAGGCTGAAGGTGAGGCGGAGGCCAAGTACCTGGCGGGGCTCGGCATTGCCCGCCAGCGCCAGGCGATCGTCGACGGCCTGAGGGACAGCGTCCTCGGCTTCTCAGAGAACGTGCCCGGAACCACAGCCAAGGATGTCATGGACATGGTCCTGGTGACGCAGTACTTTGACACCATGAAGGAGATCGGCGCGGCATCAAAGTCGTCGTCAGTGTTCATCCCCCACGGGCCTGGCGCCATCCGTGATGTGGCCACACAGATTCGTGAAGGACTCTTCCATGCTTCTTCAGCCCACTGAGCTGTAGTGCTTTGTAAATCATGAACTCGATAAACTGCAGGTAACAAAGCACTGGTTTGTGATCTTATGTACTTAGGGTGTGGTATGGTAATGCTGGAATCTGTAAAAATACTCTCGTGGCAAATGGTTAAGGTAGGTTGTGAATTGAGTAATCTGTAAACACACTTTGACAAATGCAGGACAACAGCTATGAACACTGTAACTCAACCATCATCAGAAAGCCCCATGACAATGTCACCAAGCACATTTATTTGGCTTTTAGTGCATATCCATTTCGAATTTGTCCAGAAGTTCCTTCATATGGGCAACAATGGCCAAATTGTTGCTCATCAGGTCCTTGGATCTCTGCAGCTTAACTCTCACCTCATTGAAGATAGCTGATTCCCTATCCTCCAACCCATCCAAGCAAGTCTCCTGATCAGTCATGGCGGCACTGACCCATGTCCGAATGTTGCTGATCTTCACCTCTGTCAGAACCACCGTTCCAGGGGCCGCTTCCATTGCAGCAACGGAGTCGTTGAGTCGACTCAGTGCATCCTCGAGCTGAGTCTCACAGACCCACAATGCACCATTGGAATTGGCCTGTAAGATCAAACCCACGAGGCATTTTACATGAAAAATATTCCAGATTCAGTTAACGTTGACAAGGTCAAAGTTACGGTAAGCACTTCATCGGAGGTCTTCCTCAGCTGCTTCACGAACAGGGAGGCGTTGAAGAGCTCCTTGACAGAGACGACCAGAGAGAGCTTCAAAATCGATTCCGGGTCAGGCCGCATCCAGCCGTAGACGGGGGATAAGCTGGAGAAGCAATAGTCCGGGTTCTCAGTGACGCTGCAGACGGCCCTGATCGATTCGGTCAGGTCGGAGGTGAGTCTGGAAGATTCGGCCGACTCGGTGGCCGATTCGTGGATGAGGGCTCCGACAAGGAAGCCGATGGTCAGCGTCAGCAGGAGGATTGCCAAAAAGGAGACCGCAATAAGGACTGACCGCCGACGGGTCCCTGGAAGAAAAGGAGGTTGCTCATCCACGGGATCGACTTTGCCGTAGCCCTTCAGGATATTGAAGGAATCCATTGCAGTGACACCGGATGAAGAAAATGGAAGATGGGTTGCCCAAAAGTTCAGATTTTCAGTCGAGGGTCTTAGGCTTTTGCTTGGGATCTCGGAGGAATACTCAGAACCGAATCTCAAGGTCAAAAACCTGACTCTCTTCCGAGTTTCCAACGAATGATTTGAGTCAAATCCAGCGGTTATATGCCAGAAACAATATTCTCTGGCTTCATCAACAACCATCAATCATATAAAGACGAAGAAGAAAGCATTAATCCTACCCATTGAACTGCAGTTTTGGTTGAGTTGTCTACTCTAGAATCTCTTTCATCCCCTTCTACTTTTCCATCCGAAAACGAGCGGAGCCGGTTTCCAGTATGATAATATGATAATGTACGGCCCTGATAACATACTGATAAAATGACGGTTCTTGAAAATCTTTATAATATTATAAATCTATAAAACTTTTCTACTTTATCGATTTTGATATTATATTCTTAACATATTACTACCATCTTTAGTATATTCACCGTTCTTCATCTATACATGCACAAAAAAGCTTAGCAGACTGCAGAGAGTCAAGTGGAATCCTAATCCTTCATGAACTTTACAAAAAGAATCGTGTTATCTACCAAAGTTTGAAACTCTATCTATTATTGGCCTCTAGTGCATTTCCATATTGAATTTGACCCTAAGATCCTCAACATGGGATAAAATGACCAAGGTGTTGCTTGTTAAATCCTTCAACCACTGCAGCTTAGCCGTGACCTCATCGTGGACAGTTGAGTCCATCCCCGACAGCCCATACAAGCAAATGTGCAGATTAGTCCTAGCTGCACTGACCCCTCCCAGAACCCTTTTGATAACCTCATCTGTCAGGGCCTCTCCAGGGGCAGCTTCCATTGCAGTGGCGGATTCGTTGAGGCTTCTCATTGCCTCTTCCAGCAGGGTCTCGTAGTCCCCCAATGAGCCTATGGGATTGCTGCCCTGTGGAAGAAAAATATGAGGTATAAAATTGAAACTGGTCGAAAGAAATTGCAGTAAGAACTTACGATGGAGGCGTCCCTCAGCTGGTTCACGGCGCGGAGGAGCTCATTTACAGAGCCTTCCAGTGAGATCTTGAGAATTGACTTCGGATCGGCACGCATTGAGCTGCTGAAGGGTAATATGCTGAGGAAGCAAGTTTCCGGATACTCAGTGACGCTGCAGACGGTCCTTATCGACTCCTCTACGTCAGGAGAAAGGCTGGCTATCTCGGGAGATGGCTCGAGGTTGATGGGGACTCTCATAAGGAGGCCGATGGTAATGGTCATGGCGGTGAAGGAGACTGCAAAGATGACTGACCTCCGGATGATCATTGGACGAAGAAAGGGACTACTGATCCATGGGGTTGAATTTGCCATAGCCCTTTTAGATATTGAAGGAGTCCATCCAAATGAAGAAAATGGGAGATGGGTTACCCAAGATTTCAGTTCTTGAATGGAGGGTTAGATGTTGAGCAAAAAAAGAAATGGAAGAGTTGGAATCTTGAACCACTGTAAAATTCAGAGTTCTTGAAGCTCGAGGTGGGAAAGGCAGATTCTCTTCCAACTTCCAGTGAATATAATTCGAGTAAAATTCAGGGCGTTTACTTTGGAAATGATGTCCGTTCATGGCAGAAAATAAACAAGCAGATAAAGAAAAAGCAAATATTGATACCATCGAGAAACATCCAATGATGAATGCAAGAAGTTCATTGTTTTGAGTAAATCTTGGTCGTGATAACCATGGAAAGGTCTCCCACAGCAATCCACCCACTAACCCACAACACTGCATAAAAGATGGATCACAAACCTTCGATTGTTGCCCTCTTGAATCTCTCTCATTCCCTTCCTGAGCTAAAGCACAATATCCTCTGCTTCTTGGAGCAGAAAACAGAGCATTCGATAGATGAACTGACGGAGAGGACTTGGAGGAATAGAGGAGAGGAAACTGATGGAAAATGAAACAATGGGTAGATAGTGGATATATTTATAGTGGATACAGTATATGACTATAGCCCAACTAGATATTGGTGCTGGCTAGACCCAAATCAGGTAGGCCATGACCATGATCAGTTCATCGGTTAAGCTGGGCGGTTAAACACTGATAAATATGATGTCAAAATTCTCCATGAACTTCCAAAACTATTCCCCAAGAAATCGAACTCTCTCAAAAAAAGATTTTGTTTTGGGAAGAAAGAATCTCATATTATCCGGGACCTCCTCAATTTTCAATCCTCCTCTGTTTCTTTCTTACCATATATACCTTCTTCTGTTTTTTCAGCTCCACCAATTTCCTGGAATAAACCAAACCTTTAAGCTCCATTAACGCCCTCGCATCCCCACTGTCTCCGTGTCTTGGAAAGTTTTCATCTTTCTTTCTGGGTGCATTTTCATTTTGATAACCTTGCATCCCCACTGTCCCCTTGCTTTTCTTGATTTTGATTTGTGTTTTCTGGGAACCAGATGGATGCTTCTGAACGGGGAAGGAGATGGGGTGACTTTTTTTCACCCTTTTTTTCTGAATATATATTTTATAGAGGGGAAGGAATGGCTACTAATATAGGAATGATGGACAGTGCCTACTTTGTGGGGTGGTGTAAAAAATTCTTGCAGGTGTCTGAGGTCGTTCAGAAGATACTCTATGCTGATGATCCGAATCTCTCGGGCCTGGAGGATGCCCAACTGTATATGCAACACTGTACGAACCTTGAAGAAGACGGCTCAGGCATAAGTGGTGGACATTAGCATCTTCTTGGACTTCTTTCTATACCGTTTGCTTGAGCTGGTGTTTCATCCCTATCCTGAAATAAATAACAGTTCCATTGAGAATGTGTTGTTAGAACACTGTTTTACATGTCCAATGTTCCAGAGTACAAAGTTTGCTTGAGTTTTATTGATAACATGTAGCACTCATCGGAAAGTAATAAGCTGAAAATACCATGTCATAATGCTGTTCAAAGAATAGACATCAAGGCAGAACTATTATTTCTGTTGCAAAAGAGGAAAGGCATTTATTACATTGGACAACAACTCATTGGTTTGGGTACCTGCAATATTGCACTAAAACAAAAACATCTTTGCATATCCCAAGTGGCAAGTAGGCATCATTCAAAGCCCGGAAGGACAAAATATACATCTAAAACTGACATCAATTCAGAAAGGAGATGTACAAGTAACAAAGCTTGCACCCCATGATTCAATAGTGATAATCATCATCATAGATTCTATTAGATCCATCACTCCTTGATTTATCAGTCTTAAAAATGAACAAGAGAACTGAATTGCACAAATTTGAAGAATATTTTTCCAGGGCATCAGTGAAATGGCCAAGAATATAGCAGAAAATACCGTGCCATGCTTACCCTGTGGATGAGACTCTCAAACTCCTGGGTTCCATGCTCTTGGATGTATTTCTCTGCAGCAGCTAGAATGTTAGTTTTCCTCGAGGCATACCACCAGATGTTAGTATGAAGATGAGCCTCAGTACACATAATCAGCACCTCTGAAGCATGGGACTATCAACCAACAAGTCAGAATTAGCTTCACATAAGGCCCATACAGGGATTCTGTCAAGGAATAAACAGCACGGTTCTATTGGATTCAAGTTACCTACACAAGAAATTTTAGGAAATTGAAAAATATTTTGAAAACACAAATACTGGAAGGCTCATCAGTTACCATTCAAGGACTTAATAAAATGTGAGCTCAAATATTGTGATCATAGAGTACAAGACCCAATAGGTGAGCCACTGCCAATCATCTGCAAGTGATTTATTCTCGGTCACCCTAATAGAAACATACATTCATATTAAGTTTGGAATAAATGCTAATAAAGATAAGTCAAATCCATGAAACTAGGAGACAATTTCAAACTTACACCGGATAAAGGAGGCTGATAATTGGCCTGTAAACACAGAAATAAGATCAAGTCATTATCAAGTCTAAGATGATGCCAACTCCCTCCAAATTTCACAATAAAGTAACAGTATATTCTAGTCCAACTGCAGTATAACGTCAACAAGATCATGCCAACTGCAGTATAACGTCAACAGATTTTAACAAATCAAACTGCAGAAGTAAATGTACTAATAAACATCAAACTATGAGCAAGAAATTGCATATGTATCCCCCACAGATCATAACTTTTTTGCACCATTTGTCCCGTTAAGTAAACCTGCGTACTTGGGCAGACAGGAACTTGGCAAAAAGAAGTGTTTTCTTTGCAGCATAAGATAGTTACAAGTATTAGTAAAAGATACCCAGCAAAAACATCCAAGTTCTTCAGCGCCACCTTGATAAGGTTCCCCGCGTTAGCTCCCATTCTTTCTGCTTCGGATCACTATCCGGATGGAGAGAGACATAGTAGGGTTTCAGTGATGGAAAGGAAGATTCTCAAGACAGCTGCAGCAAAACGGCCTTCCAAGAGCTTATTCGGCACTCATGAGGAAGGAAAGTGGACAGCCGTGGAAGTAGCATCAGAAGATGTTTCAGCGTCTAGCATTAGATCACTTGATCGTCCCATAGAACTTTGACACGTAGAAAAAACGTCAATCTCGGACCTCTGTACTTCGTATCAGTTGCGCTGGGACTTCGTGGACTCACAGCACCGGATCCCTAGATCAGTCGGTCCCATCAACGCCCACAGGGGACCACTGTTACCTCCATGAACCAGGAAAATGAGAGCCCGGAACATAGTGCCCGCCAGTGCATCACAGTGACCTCCCATTAGGATTGTGGGCCCTTGGAGGACTTTCTGTTCCCTCTAATACCAAGTCAATGTCTTGCAACGACAAAACGCAAAAAACCGACTTAAATTCACATTGAGTGTAAACTTTATCCAGAATTTCCATCTGCAGAAGTCTTGTGTAATTTACCATTATACCTCATCTTAATGGGCACAGTCATCACTTCTGTCATCAATTCAGCACCCGCTTTGAGAAATACTAAATTGAATGTTTGAGCCTTTGGCTCATAGATTTAACAAAATGCAAAATTTTCTATAGCTGCTGGCTGGCTGGCCTGGCAATACATAATTGGATAGATTGAGTCAGTGTAAGATGGTGCAGGTAGGATTTGATGAAACGAGTTAAATATAACATTATGTCATCTCTAGAAGCATTACTGTTCGTGAGCAAGACTGTGATGGGAGGGATCAACACAAGGGTCCAAAGTCTATGACTACTACTAACTCTTGGGCCTGTACTTGAGAACACTTGTAGTCTGAGACCCCGCTTTACCCACGTCCAAGCAAATATGAAATCCAGTAGGATTCTTCCAGTAAAGCTCAGTTACCATCTTCCTCATCACCATCTGCATCGGAATCTTCATCATCTTCATCGCCGTCCTCATCCGAACCATCACCTTCCCTTCCCTGCATGGGATATAAGACACAGAAGCCAGCTTTGAGGGTCTTTAGGCATGCTAACCTTTATGAAAATCCCTAAACTGTGGACAGACTCATTCTACTTTGTGAGGTTGGGCCACGTACCTCTTCATCATCATCTTCACCATGTTCCTCATCAGCATCCTGAGGAAAAGAAATGGAAAGGTGAAATCCTATTGGAGCATGAGAGTGAACCTAAGATCATTAAGAACATGATTGCATCCAAAAGAAAGAATGGTTGTAAAGTACATTGTTAAAATAATTAAGGGGATTAGGCCACAAGTCCTCCTTAATAAGCTCAGCAATCTGCATGTTATCAAATGAGAAGTTAATAGATACCAAGCACAACAAGACATTTTGCAGCATGATAAATCATTATAAGTCATCTATCTGCAAACTGGAAGATGACAAACCTCATCATTAATGTCATCTATATCCTTCTGATGGGTGTCATCAAATCAGTGAAAGAAGCTGCAGCCACCAAAGAAGATTTGAATCCGTAGCCCTTTGTAATGGAATAGTTTGTGCTTGTACAATGCATGGACCATCAGACGAACAGATGCATCATCGTTGAATTTCATAATATTATAAATCACATATGCAACAAAATAAAGGGCAGTTAAAGAGTTCTGCTGAATATGTAGTTCCAAAATTTGACCTATCCTCTGTAAATGGCCGTTTGTTTCCTTTCTTCTCGTGAAGAACACCATTAGATAATTCCTGTGTATAATCATAGATTAGAAGAAATATACGAAAACTACCAAACATATGCTAGAGGAAAGACAAGCTGAAAGATTACACCGCTCCCTCTTTCCACTTAGTGGATGTGGAAACTGCATCAAACCAGCACCATTCAGCTAATGAATAGATTCTATCAATCGGATCACCAGTCAGAGGCAAGAGAGATGGATTACTGACCGCAGTTAACCAGAAATCAGATATTGATTTGATAATTTGACTTCGATTATCGTATACAGGCCTGCGAATCTCGTTGTACTTCTGGTCCACCTCCAAAACCTTGTCACTAGCCTCCTGGTTGATCTACAAATGATAACCAAAACGGCAGTTGGAGGTTGCACGCGAGCTCATGCTCAATTATTGTCAACAATGCAACGTAGCGAGGGGTGCCTAATTGAGATAAAAAGGCGCAAAAGTGGGATTAAAGTTTTGTAGGATTATAAGGACTCGTGCCACGTACATGATTTCGGGACGACACTAATAAAAATAGCTTTTGAAAATAAAAAAACAATATGATTTGAACCCACGCCCTTTCGGACTAGAACCTTAATCTGGCACCTTAGACTAACTCGGCCATCTCCACATCTATTTAATTATTTAAAAATTATGTAATAATCGTTCCCTTTTTCAACACTGAAAAAGCCTTTTTTTCACTTTTCCTGCTTAAACTTTGAGATGGTTTTTGCTTGGCGGTGGTTTTAATGTTGGAATGAATGAAAGCTAAGGAAACCTTGAGGAACTGATGAATTTCTAGTTGCTTTACATGGTGAATACATAGGCCTCATACTTCATAAGCACCTTAGCCATTGCACTTTTTATTTGTTTCTGCTATTGTTGATATGCAGTTGGACTCTATAGTTGTTCTAGGCACATTTTGGGCACATAAAAAATTGCCATAGCCTAGTGAGTGAATCCTTATTTGCATCAGCAGGTGGGTCTTATATGCTCGGTCTTGGCTTGCATAAACGTGATCATACATACATGTATGCATAATCCAGCATATATAGGCTCATTAGTTGCAGACTAGTAAAGGTCAGCAACACAAATTGTCCATTGCCTTATTTTGCTCCAAGAAAGTCAAGTTTCCTGCAAGTAGCTCTACTAGGCTTTGCTCTCACATGAAACAGAATGAAACCCAGTTCAATGGGCTGATGTGTCTAATTCCATGGAGGTGGCTAGATCTTATACAATATGAGCTGCCCACTTCGATGAAGAAACCGCCATTAAAGCTTTTCAGGAGAAGGTCATCCTCCCTCTCATGTGAACGCAGGACTTTCTGAGGCTTGACTTTCTGGGCGCCACCCTCCTCGATTGAGATGCAGAGGTATCATTTTCATGGAGTCAAACCAACCCAACTACATTTTTTCCAAGGAAAAAACCACCCCAATCACCTCCTCCACCGCCTCCTCCTCGCCTGCCTCAATCATGCAGGTGCGAGGCAACCGGACCATTAAGATCCATCCAATCGGACGAGACTCCAACTCAACCCACAAACACGCACACAGATGCGTCGGACCACGTCAAACCGCACATGTCGCCATGAGTTTGAGATTATAAAGGAACAAGCACGAACCGAGGCTCTGTTTCAGTGATGGGCACTGTGTGCTCCCCTAGGGACACGTGATCTGCGGTAAGCTGCGACTGCACCACGTGGCCTCTTGCCAAATGTACCAAATGTACAATTCCACTATTAAAGATGACGGGTGCAATGAGGTCCACATTTGTCTGAACATACGCATGAATGACGTCACCCACCTTCCATGCCCTAATTTTTGTAGATGTAGATCATGACAATGTATGGAAGCCCCCCAACAAGCAAGTGCACTCCATTGCTATATATATATATATATCTATTTTATTTAATTTTATATAATTTTCTTAATAATTATATTATATTATATACACTAAAGCTAATTTGTGAGAATACTTGAAAATGGAATTAATGGGACTGACGTAGAATTAGTGAATAAAATTAATTCAACAAAATAAGACACGTATAGAAGATGACATTGACTTATGTTAAGTTGTTCTTGTCCTTTTGTGGTTATGAAAGATGTCGTGTCGATCTAAGGACATGTGGAGGGGACGTCCACGTCATTTCCCGGCCAATTAATAAAACCGAACCGACACCCAAAAAAAGTGAACGGCAGGAAAAAAAGATTTTGGTATAGTTTGATGTATGATTGACCATCCAAACTAAGATTAATAATCATTATCTATGATTAAGAATATAAAAAGTGCACTTAAGTTGGTATTGCAACAAGGTCATCAAAGTACATCAATTATTACCGACCCACGTGACTGATGACTTGCTCGGATCAAATTGGAGAGAGCACTGGTAAGAGCATTGAAGAGTGAGATGGAGTCGTAGATCAGAATTGAAATGCATTAAGTAAACTTTGAACTTAGGACAGCTTTAGCCCGCACCACATTTATGGTTATAGTGATTAATCACACCACACAGGCTTGGATCCACCTCCTCTGGGCTCTACCAATTCATTACAATAGCTGTCCATCCATTAAATCTCTATTATAAGGGCTAGGCCACTTCGGCATCATAAAGTACTCAAGGTTAAAAATACTGGTAGTGATTTAGGGTTTCCCATTGATCAGAATTAGTGCTTGGCTTATTATGTGCTTCTATCAGTAAGAAACGTGAAAATAGTTTAAATAGATAGTTACAATTGGAAACGTGACAACTAGTGAGTTGGCATTTTTACCGGATCCTATATTACAAATAAAATTAATGCACGATTATTTAGAAAAAATATTCAATTTAATACAATTATTTTTTTAAAAAGTTTGTATAAATACAGTTATTGTTGGTTTATAAAATTAAAAAATTTATAAATAATAATTTTTAAGTATAAATGAGTATAATATGTTATTTGTTTATAATAAATTCTCATTAACCATCCAATATAATATGAGAATTAGGTCTGGTGCGTACAAAATCTGTACCGTTTACCTCTCTAGTACAAAGTGTATGAAATTGAGCAAACAAGTAGATAGCACATACTTCAATCTTAGATCATCATCTCATTTGGATGCCCAAATTTTATGATTCTATGCAGCCATCCATTATTGCACCTATTCAAAAGTATCTCATAGAATATTGTGTATATACCATACCTTACCATACCATACTAGAGTTCTCCTTGTGCCCACTCCGCATCTCTTGCTTTTGTCTCGCTACCTTGGCAATGGCTACTGCAGGTGAAGTCGGGTCTCCCACAAGGCTTGAGGTGTTTGCTTCTTTGTGTTCGTGATTGTAACCTTCCCGTTTCTTCTGTTGTTGACGGTAATCAGGGAAAATTCAAAGCAACATGTGTATGCTGGATTCTTGGATTTGGGTCAGTGTTAGCTTGGAACAGTATGCTGACCCGGTACTGATAAAACAGAGTTTGGACAAGACATTAGTCCACACTGCATATTCATCGTTTAATAATATGAATAAGATGAGAGCTTCTGCATCCTTCCATCTTATTTTTATATCAAGTTTGCTTTATTCCAGAGGAAATAGTGGGGATCTGAAATCGTAGGTGGTGCACATATGGTCCACCAACCATTTGCTATTGGGACCATGTCCATTCTCGTATACCACGAAGCCAAGGTTGATACTCGAAAGAGTAACCCAGCTGGATTCATCCGGTGCTCTTGTCCAAGGTGGTATGGTGGGCGATCTGGCATTCATGTGCCCAGAATTCGCGCAGCCTGGTTCTCTCTATGAGCAGAGAAGGTTTCACCGTCACCGCTTGCTGTATTGATTCGCAGCTGCCCTCATCTTCATAATGAATGCCACGCGGCTTTGAGTCCAAAGCAGAGCTGACTTTCGCAAAATTGTACTCCAAAACCAAAACGGTGAAGTAAATGTTCTTTGACTCTTTCTGGAACTTAGCCCCTTCGCTTCCCTCTCCGTCTTCCCATTTTTCTTCATATTTTTTAAAAGATAATGAAGAGTAAATCATTCCTCAAGTCAAAGAGTCCAACACCAACTCTCTCTCTCTCTCCCTCTTTCTGCCTCTATATATACACAGCGGAAGCCCTAGTCCCAGGCTCTATACCAGTCTTGAACTCTCTTCCATCTTTGCACATATAATAATTTCTGCACTCTGCCAGCCCTTCTCCATACTCATCATTAAAGGGTACTAGTAGTAAGATCCGAGACTACAGCGAGAGGATCCAAGAGGGTGTCGATATGGGAAGACTGCCGTGCTGCGACAAGACGGGAGTTAAGAAAGGGCCGTGGACACCCGAGGAAGACATCATTTTGGTCTCTTACATCCAAGAACACGGCCCCGGCAACTGGCGATCTGTTCCAACAAACACAGGTGCTTCAGTTTTTATCTTCTCTCCTATAAATTTCTTATGCGGGTTTATGATGTTATGCCGGTTGGTTTCATCATTAAATGCTACAATAAATACCCACACAGCTGTAAGCCTAAGCCCTTCTGGGGTTCTCTATTATCAGTTTTTTTTTATTCAAATCTTCTTGTGGGTAGAACTTGGAAGCCCTAATTTGTTTTCCTTGCAGTGTGACTTTTCCTCCTTATCGATCTGAAGAATCTACGAGGTCTACTAAAAGTGGCTTTAATATTGGTCATCGTGTAGGTTTGTTGAGGTGCAGTAAGAGTTGCAGGCTGCGATGGACGAACTATCTGCGACCAGGCATCAAACGAGGCAACTTCACCGAACATGAAGAGAAGATGATCATTCATCTTCAAGCCCTCCTCGGAAACAGGTTTGCATTCCAGCGGTCCTTCTTCACCTCCGATCGCCCTAATCCTAATCTTTTCCATTTGATTGAATTTGACGGCAAGTTTTTTGTTTTTTTCCTGCTGTTTTTACCTCCGTGTGGTTGCAGATGGGCGGCCATAGCTTCTTACCTTCCCGAGAGGACAGATAACGACATAAAGAACTACTGGAACACCCACCTGAAGAAGAAGCTCCGGCATCAGCTTACGGGCGTTGAGGGATATAATAAGGGGTCCCGGACTTCGCAGTCCATCTCGAAGGGCCAGTGGGAGAAGCGGCTGCAGACCGATATCCACATGGCCAAACGAGCCCTGTCCGAGGCCTTGTCTGTGGAAAATCCAAGCTCCCACGTAACCCAACAAGACATCAAATTAAGCAGAGCCTCGAACGATTCATCTCCATACGCGATTTGCGACAGCCATGGGACCATTTGGTCACGTGAGTCGTCGTCCACCTCTACTTACGCCTCCAGCGCTGAGAACATTGCAAGGTTGCTTGAAGGGTGGGCGAAAACGTCCCCTGTGAACCATCAATCTTCGATCTCATCGCCCTCGACCCTCTCAGCCCAAACCAAATCGGACACCACAGCTACCCAGGAGAACAACAACAGAACCTCCATTGTGGCTGCCGGTTCCAGCTCGAGCGATGATGGGTTCGAATCCCTGCTCAGCTTTAACTCTTCAAGCTCTCATGTGTTATCAACAAAATCGGATTCAACCAACGATTGCTGCACTTTCCAGGATGAAGGCAAGCCGAGTTTAGAGACCATGTACCCCCTTGGAGTCCCTCTCTCCTTGCTGGAGAAGTGGCTACTGGATGATAACTGTGGATTTAGCATTCAAGCTATTGATGATAGTCTAATGAGCGACTTGGCACTGGACATTGTATGTGATGGTGATGGTGATCATCATGTGGGGGCATAGTGCTTGCTTTGTTGTTTTATGATTGCTATTTTAGTAGTGTTTTTAAGGTTTTGTGGTTGTTGATGTGGTAGTCAAGTATGGTATGGTGTGACTCAGATGGAAGGTGAAACCTCTGTACACCATTTTACTCTCCACTTTCCTCATGAAGAAGATGAGAAGGTAACTGTAAATTGGGTGATTGGTAAATGAAGTATTTATGTTGAGTGCAGTCATTGTTTATGGCATAGTTGCAGACCATTTGCTCGCTCTTCCACTAGGTCTTAGGTGTGTGGGATGTGATCATTTATAACACCTTATGATGCTTGAAACTTGGAGAATAGTCAATGTTGGACATTTTTTGAGAAATTAACTTAGTCATCATATGGAGGCAGCTTCTTCGCTTGATAATGGCGATAACCCTAGTCATCAATGAGGCGTAAGCATTCAATGCCTGGAGTTAATATCATATATGGCTATTCAATTTAAAACGTTGACGTGTATGATGATTTGTCGTATTACAACATTGAAGTGCATTGATTAACTAATTGCTTATTAATTGTAATCAATTATGAAATGAAGTGAAAAGTGGCATAATGCACTGTACATTGTCTTCTTCATCCTACAATCAAGAGATTACTGCTGCCCTTCTCATAATTGAGAAGCATTTACCAAGAAAAAATGATCATTTTGCCTTGGGAACGAGCCATCATTCATGATATTGGATTGGCCTATGAGTCGATTCATGGCATGGACATGATATTAGTCGGCCTGAGATGTAATCCACCATATTTAGTAAAACGATGAACCATAGCCAGCCGTCATGGCAAGGCAACTGCATATGGGATTTTTCGATTGCCTCCAAGGCATTGATGATTTCAATGATGGGTGAGCACAAAAAGTGTAAAACCCCATGAGGGAAATCATGTGAGCTTGAAAGGGTTCCATGGTAGCAAGTTGGTAGGGAAAGGGACCTTTAACAGAAGGTGTCCTCCGCCATAGCTTGGATTGGAGCCGAAACCAAAAGTAAATAAATGGTTGCCAGTGCCTTTACAGACAATATCTTGCCAATGCCTTATCTCATGTTTGAGTAAATCATTGGTACCAAAAGCATATCAGTCCGCCATCAATCCATAACACTCGAGTTTTGACTGAGATGTATGAACTGTAAGTCAACTTATTAGCTGGTTCTGAAGGGGGGTGACATTTATAAGGAGCATGTGATCTGCAGGAAGCCTCTCCATTCCACTCCACTATAGCTGTCTTCAACTCTTTAATCAACTTGTTAATGGTCTGATGAGGCAAAAAAAAAAAAGATGGGGCATGGAATAATTATGTGCACATGTTTTCTCATCAACACTACAATGTCATGCAGCTGGGCAACTTCACTTTGTGCTCTCATAATTTTACAACAAAAAATATAAGAATAATATCCCACATAAGTTCAATGATCTACAAACCCTATTCAATCATATGGATCCATTTACTCAATTATTGATTTCACCCATAAAGAAAATAATGCATTTTCTCCTACAAAATTGAATGTGTGAAATGAGCAATTTGCTGGCTTTGGTCCCCTTGAGCTAGCTAGCTAGCTAGGAATAATAATAAATAAGTAGGCAAGATGGCTCATGTTCACCACAGAATTGGCAACACCCCTTTTTGTACTATTCACTTAAATGTGCATGTATACTTTTTTTGAACACCATTGGTTATAGCTAGAGTAGAGATGGTAATGGGTTCGGGTTCGGGTCCATTGTTCTGGACCCGTGACATGTCTCAATTCTCGGGTCTAGACCCGCCCCGTGTAACCATAGGTGTGTGCCTGGTTTTTTTTTGGGCTTTAATTTCAATAGTGGCACTTCCCATGGCCAAGGTGATTTGGGCTCTTGAAGGCTTGAAAGCGGTTATGGCGGGCCTTGAGTAGGCCCATTAGGACTTTTATGGGCCCTTCTATATAAGCCCTGAGGGAGACTTTTCAGCGGCAGTTGTCCAGGTGGTGGTGGGTTTTAAGTGTAGGGTTTAAGCATTGATCTGTGATCGCTGATTCACCGGTTACTTACTACCAATGGCGGAGGAGGCAGCACCGGAGATCCTTGAGAACAAAATTGTCTCTGCCGAGGAGGCTCCCTGCGAAGATATGGATGTGATGGCTGGAGCGGACAGCCCAACAGATGGCCCCGCCGCGTCGGAATCCAATGGAGTCGGGAATGGGAAGCGATCTCGGGAGGAGGAAGAGGAGGAAGGCGAACCGAAGAAGCAGAAGGTGGAGAAGTCGTTAGAGGAGGAGCGAGTGGAGAAGACGGTGGAGGAGGAGCCGGTGGAGAAGACAGCGGAGGAGAATTTGGATCGGATAAAGCTCGGAGCGAAGGGGTTCGGGACGTCCGTTGAGATGTTCAACTACTTCTACAATTACCTTCACTTCTGGCAGCCGAACGTCAACGCTAATAAGGTATGATGAAGTTGCTGAACCTATCGTTTCTTTTAGCAATCCCATGCGGCTTCTCGGTCTGTATCACTCAGATTGTGATCTCATACTGTTGGGACTTGCGATGTTTAAAAGAAGAAATCTTCAATTTTGACTTGAGATCTGAAGCTGCAGAGAAGTGTGATACGTGGAAAATTTTGTTGAATATTCAAGTGAATCTTTAGTGTGTTTCCTGATATATTCAATTTAGTTTTGGGATTGTTCTATTCTTAGATACGTTGTATATCAACTCTTTGTGGCACGTATGTGATCTGATATTTTGAGTGGACTCTTCCTGTCTCATTTGATAGTTAATTTTTTTACGGTATTCCTGATCAGGCTTCTCTTGAAGCTTGAGAACCCCATAAGTGAAGAAGGGTTAGAGTTTGTTGAATATGCAAGATAAAATATGAATAATGCTGCAAACCCATTCATGTGGCATGCTTGGTGAAAGGGCAGATAAACCTAGGAGTTAAAAAGTGTTGATTTTCAGTACCGACTGAGGATTTTTAACCAATGGAAATATTATGTGAGATTTCTGATTGCCCCAGTTGCGCTTTTGTTGTTTGTATTGCAGTACGAGCACATGATGCTCCTGGAGCTTGTCAAGAATGGTCACTCTGAACCAGAGAAGAAGATTGGTTCTGGGGTCAAGGCTTTCCAGGTCCGGTACCATCCTGTGTTCAAGAGCCGCTGTTTCTTCATTGTGAAGGAAGATGAATCTGTGGATGACTTCAGCTTCAGGAAGTGCGTGGACCACATAGCTCCACTGCCTGATGACATGAAGGCCAAGATTGGTGCCAACATTGCTTTGGGTGGATCCAAGGGGAGAGGTGGCCGAGGCCGTGGCGGCAACCGTGGACGTGGTGATAAAGGTAGATTTTAAGCTTGCAATGGTTTTGGGCGGAGCCAAGAGGGGATGTGGAAACCCCTGCTTTCTTTTTTTATCCTTTTGTCCCTACAGTGATTATGAAATGCCCCTATTCCTTTTCAAGGATTTTTATGGATATTCCAGTTTTATAATCAATACAGGAAGTGCTTATGGAGAAGGTGATGCATAAGCAAGCATATCTTATTGAATTTCACACAGATTAACACAGTTTTAGACAGAATGAGTACTCTGTTTCAGCACAAGCGACAAGCTACTAACCATGCTACTGAGCCTCAAAGGCGAATTAGAGGCTTACAAGGAAAGTTATCCCTAAGAGCTAAGCTTCTCCATCTCCCTCCTCAGAGCGTTGGCCCTCACCAAGCTCCCGATTGTATTAAAAGCCAACTTCAGATCATCCAGTGGGTTCCCTGGCGTGACCGTCTTGTACAAGTAGCTGTCAAAGGTCATCTTCTGCACGTACTCATCTGCGCACATTTCGACAAATGCTTCCTTTGCAGGGTTGGATCGGTAGAAAACCTTCTGCAGCACATCAAGAACCTTGTAAGTGGGCCAGTAGGTCTTGTCCCACTTCTTCAAGTACTTCCTCAGGTCACTTTCATCCACCATCCTCTTCCCGTTCTCTGATCCCTCCACAATGGCCTCAGCGCACATCCTCCCACTCTTGGCTGCGAAGTAGATCCCTTCACCCGAGCACTTGGTCACATATCCAGCAGCATCCCCGACCAAGGCGACCCGCCCTGAGAGCCGACGTGGTCGAGGGTGTTCCGGGATTGGATGGGCCTCGACTCGGATGATCTGACCACCCAAGATCTTGTCCTTGGCTCTGTTTCGGGTGGCAAGTTGGAACTTCTTGATATCGCCCTTGTGGGTGACTGTACCTGTGCCCACTGCCACATGGTCGCATTTTGGGAACACCCAGCCATAAAAGTCCGGGGAGACATCATCTCCGACATACATCTCGGCGAGGTTCTCATAGTAGGCCATCTTTTCATCAGGTATTTTGATTCTTTCCTGTTATCATCGAGACAAAATTCAAGGAAATAAGTAACGAATCTTGATCATTTAAAACATGATTGATGAAACTCGCATCAGCAACAGCTCAGAAGAACTCTTAATCTTCGTACCTGAAATGCGATGGCGTATTCATAGTCCCCAGCATTGATCGACTTTGCAACCTTAGAGTTGGCCCCATCGGCCCCAATCACAGCATCAACTTCCACAGTTTTCTTCTCGCCAACTCCACCTTTGGTCCCTGTGTACTCTGTATAGTGCAGCACGTATGGAGCATTCTGGACCTTTGGCATGTCCATTTTCATGAAGAGCCCGTTGATCACCTTCATCACAGTAGAACAAGAAACGCAGCACAAAATCAGCAGATGAACTCACGAGCAGATTCTGCTAACAGGATTCAGATACAATCGCCGGGATGGGACACCTTTAGGAATACATTTCAGATCTGATTCTCAATTCTAGGTTTAGGGCATAAGCTAAAATTATGCGGAGCGAAGCCCAATCTCCTGCTAACCTTTGCTCCGTTTTCCGCCGCCCGGTCTCTGAGGTATGCGTCGAGGATCTCCCTCCTCACCATGCCGATGTACTCGTACGGCTTCAGCGTCCGCCCAATATCGACGGCCACGTTCGACGGAGAGATCATCTTCATCTTTGTCACCTTCCTGTCGATAATGTCGAGCGGGAGGTTGAACTCGCCCACCATGCAGAGCGGGATGGCGCCGCCGCATGGCTTGCGGTTGTCGAGCTTCCTCTCTATGAGGATGGTCTCAACACCGCCCTTCGCCAGCGTCTCCGCCGCCGATCCCCCAGCAGGTCCTCCTCCGATGACCGCCACGCGGAGGTTGCGGTTGCTGAGCTTCGGGCATGCCCTGGAGGCCACTATGCGAGCCTTCCTAAAGTGAACCTTCGCCGGCTTCTGGACGGGAAACTGATGGCTGTTATCGGAGCTCCGCCGGAGCCCGGCGAACGTCTTGGGCGCAACCGAGGCCATTGTCTCCAGCACAGAGAGAAAGAGAGAAGAGAGTAAATGAGCAGACAGGGCACTCTCTGAGCTCATGAGTTCTGCTTCTGCAGATGTTTTTATTTTGGATTTTTTGGGATACGAAGGGAGGGTGGCCGTTGGATTATACAAATGTACGGTGAGATGAATGGCATTCCGCCACGTGGACTGTAGTCAATGAGATTTTTTGCAGAAAAAAATCTCCCAAGAAACGAGTAGTCTCAATCACATTAAAAACCGGTCCGTGCCGGTTTGACTGGGAACCTTGAGGTTTCATAATAGCTGCCATAAATGATCATGGGCTAATACATGATACTTGCTCTGATCGCTTCAGTTGAGTATTATAAAGGCCTACCATGGCCTGACAGTATGATCTTCAAAACCTAGCTGCTAGGAAGCGTAGGATAACTATATAGCTAGGCTAATTAGCAATCGATGCACCCTCTTCCAAGCTGTGGCCTCGGATTGTGTCTGTTATTCGCCCCTGATCCCGGGTAATCATTAATCTCGATGTCCAATCTTCCTTCTCCTGCAACCTGTGGCTCTAGATCCAGATACTGACTGCTGGGCTTCACTGTATGCTCGTGAACCAGAGGCTCCAGCAAGAAGATATGCCGCAGGTGCATGTTTCCTGTTCCTGTTCCAGAAGTATAACCGTGCATAAGAAGAGGAGGAAGAGGAGGAAGAGGAGGAGGAGGAGGAGGAGGAATCATAGCAACAGTGATCATGCAAGAAAGTAAAGAAATGGGAGAGTGGGCAAGTGATTAGGAGGAGTGAAGATTACGTGTAACAGGCACTGCACTGGAGGAGCGGAGGAGCTCCGCGAATGCCAAAGTGGCCAAGACAGCATAAAGGAGGAACTTCCCTCTCTCTGCCATATTTTATTGTTCCTGAAGCAAGCAAGCAAAGGAGACCTTTCTAGTGAATTGCAATGGCCCCTGTGAATGTTGATGAGCAGAATTTATAATGCTGGCTTATGAGAAGAGGGCTTTTTCCTTTGTGGGTGTTTTGTCAAAAAGAGGTGAAGGAGATAGGTGGAGGAGACTCATTAATATCTATCTCTTGTGCTATTCTCTCCATGGAAAGAGCAGCACAGCACTGATGAACAAGCTGCGATCATACAAGGTGGAGGACATGAGGGAAAGCCACAGCCACCTTTAAAAAGTCAAATGCGTGGAAAAATGTGGAAGCCCGCATAGTGCGCAAGTGGAGGCTGACCAAATAGTGTGCAATAGCCAAATTTCATGCACTATCCCTAGTGCCCGATGTAAGATGTTAGTCATCTTTGACATAGCCAGCATCATAGCTTAAAAGGGATTTCTGCCCAGTAATTTCTGTAATGGACTGACGAATTGCCATGCAAATGCAGGGAAGTTTTTGTGACAGAGGTGGGAATACCCAACAATGACCAACCGTCGTTGAAACGGTTCCAAGGAAGTTTCTCTGCAATTTCTCTCCCATTTACGGAAGACGGTTCATGTTTCTTGCTCGGGGGTTGTCCCGCCTCTTATATAAATCGCAGTGCAGCGGCGACTTTACAGACTATCGAAAGCCTATCTCCCTCACCGGCTCCTACGTTTTTCTTTTTCTAGATTACTATATCCTCTGTTTTGGGTTCCTTTTGGACGACCCGGTGGCCGCATGCCTCTTGTCGAATTCGCCGTGACCACCACCCACCATGGAGCAGAACGCCGATTATACCCACGACTGGCTGTTGTTAATTGGGACAGGAATCGGGGTATTCATGATACACTGCATCGCACGCTTTTCCGATCTCATCTTAAGCCTCCTGTTCATATCCAAGGCCGAAGGGAGAGACTACCGTACTTCTTTCATCTCTTCTTCCTCCTCCTCCTCATCTTCCTCGTCATCTTCCGTGTTGGTTGACGGTAAGGACAGGGAGCTACTCTCATCGCAAGAAGTCCAGATGGTGATGCACAGGCTGGGCATTTTTAGTGCCGGCCCTGCAGGGCACTGTGAGGTGTTGGGAGCTCGGGAGATCGAGGGGATCTTCGAGGAGCAGGAGCCGAGCCTCGGGGAGGTGAAGGAGGCCTTCGATGTGTTCGACAAGAACCGCGACGGTTTCATCGACGCCATGGAACTGAGGGATGTGCTGTGGGCTCTGGGGCTGAGGGGAGTCTCTGAACTTGGTTGCACAAGTCTGATCAAAGCATTTGACGAGAACAGAGATGGACTGATCGATTTCAGAGAATTCACCAAACTTGTAGAGAAAAGCTTCTGCGCTTGTAATAGATAGTTATCTGATGATCATGAGTACGAGGAAGAAGACTTATTCTATGAACCGCCATGTTTCCTGTTTATCCCATTTCTTTTTCCTTGTGTTGTATTTGATACGAAAGATTGGAGCCAACCAATCTTAACCATGGTTAGGTTAGGTTAGGTTAGGTTGTGATTGGGTTCAACCACAGTATCAAATTCCTGGCTGACGTGGTAAGATAATGCCCTTAGTTGACTTGGACTTTGATCAGCCCTACCCCTCCCTTGACACGTTTCAAACCCTTATTGGAAGCCAGGCTCTAAGATGATCATATACTAGTATTTATTTTAGCCTAATTAGCAAAATTTTAATTAATTAAAAATACTTATTATATTTTTAATATTGAATTTAAGTTGTGGGCTAAGCAAATTACGAATTCACATGATTACCCAAATATTATATATCATGCCCACACATGCACATTGATAATAAATTTAATTTAGTAATAATGATTCAAATATCGTATATTTTAGTATTTATATTTAAAAATAAATTAGTTGTAATTTTAATTTATTTTTTAAATATTGATATTGTCAACTTCTCTCCATTTCCTGATTCATATTTGCATTTTTTCCGGCTGGCTTCTGAGCTTCCATGGCTTCCTCGTCTTCTCCTCCATAGCTGTCCTATGCTTCCTTTTCATTGCTTTGGAAACTCTTCTCCATATTCTACGTCTGAGTTCTTGCTATAAAGCCAGTTGCGAGTTTCGAGGGTAAGTAGGTAGGTGGGTGGGTAGAAAGGTTTTAAGCAGAGCTTCAGTTTTAGATTGGGTTTGCTGGGGATGGAGAACGTTGCCGATGTCGGAAAGGATGACGATCAGATGGAGCTGCCACCTGGGTTCAGATTCCACCCAACTGACGAGGAGCTCATCAGCCACTACTTGCTGAAGAAAGTTATGGACGTGAACTTCTCAGCCAAGGCCATCGGAGAGGCCGACCTGAACAAGTCTGAGCCTTGGGAACTTCCCAGTAAGCAAACAATTCGATATAGATTCCTGACCAGAAACATAGACCACTCAATTTTTGTGGCTTTTTCGACGCAGCGATGGCGAAAATGGGGGAGAATCAGTGGTACTTCTTCTGCATGAAGGACATGAAGTACCCGACGGGTACGAGGACGAACAGAGCAACTAAAGCAGGGTACTGGAAGGCGACAGGGAAGGACAAGAAGATCCGGCGAGAGAGATCACTGATCGGCATGAAGAAGACGCTTGTGTTTTACAGGGGAAGGGCTCCGAATGGTGAGAAGACGAGCTGGGTGATGCATGAGTACCGACTGGACAGCAAGCTCTCCCATCATATCCTCCCAAATACCGCAGAAGTATGTTTCTGATTCATCAACTTTCCAAATCAGATGAGTTGCTGTGTTTAATATCTGCTGAGTGATATCTGCATCTTGCATCTGCATATCCTTATAGCAGAAGGAATGGGTCATCGGCCGAGTCTTCGAGAAGACATCTAAAGGAGAGAAGGTCAATATTCCTGGGCTTAAGAGAGTCGGGTCCTTTTACGATGGAGGCCGCCATCCGCCGTCTCCATTAACGGAACCCTCGCCTCGAACGGTGGAGACGAAGCCTAATTTGGTTCAGTTGGCTGACGTGCCCTGCTTCTCCATACCGATGAACCCCACCTCTGCTTCTGCCTCTGCCTCTGCCTCTGCCTCTGCCCAGAGGAACAGCGAAGAGACCGATCATCGTCTGCTCACCAACACCAATCCACTGCTCTCCGTCCCTCCGAACCTGCAACTGCAATTCCCCAGCAGTGCCGTACAATTGTATCAGCAATCGATCCACAAGATGGAGATGGGGATCGTCACCTCCATGCAAGAGACAAGGTGCACCGGCATCCCAAACGAACCCGGGCTACCGTCCATCCTGTCGAGCATCAAGTCGGGCCCACGGGTGATGTTCCATGATCTTCATCAGCAGACTCCGTCAACCTCTGCTGCTGGGCCAGCGGATTTCGACTCATTTATGGAATTATTGAGGTGGGGGTATTTAGGTTAGTGATGTTAACTTGCTCTGTTCCAGCTGCGTCAGCTAATGTTGCTGACTAAGGCCTCTGAGTGGGACGTATGGCTCTATGCGGGTCTTGTGTGTACATCATATATAAGTGAGTAACAGGATTGAAAAGGATAATAAAGCCTATATAGTATTATTGTTAGACATCTCAAATGGAATCTACCTTATGTTAGTTTCCCTCTTTCCCTTGCTACCTTCCTAACAGTGTTTGTTAATCCATTGGATTCACCCATGTGTAAGGCTCTAATTCGACCTTTCAGCAATTGTTCATTCTGTCTTCAAGAATACAAGCTATGCTACATCATGTTCCAGCTGCTGCAACTACTAAGATACTCTGCTGCCAAGTAATGCTCTGTTGGAATGTTGTTACCCATTCTCATTCTCGACCATTGCACCATTAGGATGTCTGAAGGGATATCATGTCTCTGAAATGTTACCATATTCTTGCCACGATGCTACTACAAGAGACGACAGAAACCGGAAAGAGGTCCACCTTATGACCGATTAAGTCGATCGAATGCCATACCAATCGAGCAACAGGGAGGGTTAGTGTCACTGGCTTGATCCAGCAAGGAGGTCCGACCCCTCCACACGACAATACAATATGTGCGGTTGTGTGGAAGAAGAAGCTGAGAAACTTCATTACAGTGAAGGTAACCAAAACAAGACCAAGAACAGGTGACATGTCGAGATAGAGCATTGAATCTGAGAACGGTGAGCAGCAGCACATGGGATCTGATTTGAGATGCCATCTCCCACAGAAGCGGGTCCCGCGCCTGCATTGTCTTGAAAGAAAATCGGATTAGGCATTCATGTAAAGCTGTTCTCCACCATTTTCTCTTTAATCCCACACCCACACCCTCCACCAGAAGCTGCCTGCTAAGAAGATTGAAGTCATCAATGTTGTAATTGGCCAGGCTGCCTTAAGAAACAGTTGGACATGAACTGGACGGAAATCAGGAGGTTATCACTTACCAGTTACACAGTCTCTCTCTCTCTCTGCCTCCACTTGCCCTTCAAACTTCTATTTGTTGGGAATTAGGGAAAAAAAGTTCAAACTTTCGCGAGTTTTTTCTGCTAGCATTTTCCCACACTCTTCAGTCTTGTAGGGTTCTACGCTCCACAAGTGGAGGAAGAAACAAAAGTTCTGTTTTCTCTCTCTCTCTCTCTCTCTCTGCAACTAAGACTCTTGCCTCAGGGTTGGTGAAAATGGTGGTCGAGTCGGAGAGATGCTTTGTTGGGTCTGTCTTTTGGGAAATGTGAGCTGCTCGTTTACAGCATAGTCTAGTATATCGTACCGGCTCGCTGAGAGATCTCCTTTGATGGGGAAGGACGCCTTCACGCCCCAGAAGAGGGTCACTTCCGGTTCATTGCCGACGACCACTACGAACGGCGGCGGTAAGTACTTACCGGGCCGGGTGGTCCCTCGCGGTCGGCAGATTAAGAAGACTTTCAACAACATCAGGATCACGATCCTCTGTGGCTTCGTCACCATCCTCGTCCTCCGCGGCACCATCGGTGTGGGCAACCTTGGAAGCCCCGACGCCGATGCCGTTGACCAGAGCATTATCGAGGAGACCAACCGGATCCTCGCAGAGATCCGGTCCGACTCCGACCCCACTGACCCCGAGCAGCCACCCGATGCAGAAATCAACCCCAACGTCACTTACACCCTCGGCCCAAAGATCGAAAATTGGGACTTCAGCCGCAAGAATTGGTTGGAATCGAATCCTGAATTCCCTAATCACGTCAACGGTAAGCCACGGATCTTGCTCCTTACTGGGTCCCCTCCAAATCCCTGCGACAACCCTATTGGGGATCATTACTTGCTGAAGGCTGTCAAGAACAAAATTGATTACTGTCGGATTCATGGGATTGAGATTGTGTACAATATGGCCCACCTAGATAAGGAGCTTGCTGGTTATTGGGCGAAATTGCCCATGATTCGGCGGCTGATGCTGTCCCACCCTGAGGTTGAGTGGATATGGTGGATGGATAGTGACGCACTGTTCACCGATATGGTGTTTGAGATCCCACTCTCCAAGTATACTAACCATAATCTGGTCATTCACGGGTATCCTGATCTGCTGTTTGAGCAGAAGTCATGGATTGCTTTGAATACCGGGAGCTTCCTTTTCAGAAACTGCCAGTGGTCATTGGATTTGCTGGATGCTTGGGCACCCATGGGCCCCAAGGGCTCCATCAGGGACGAGGCTGGCAAGATCCTCACAGCTAATCTGAAGGGTCGCCCTGCTTTCGAGGCTGATGATCAGTCGGCACTTATTTACCTGCTCATGTCGCAGAAGGGTCAGTGGATGGATAGGGTGTTCATCGAGAACTCGTACTACTTGCACGGGTACTGGGCTGGACTTGTGGATCGGTACGAGGAGATGATTGAGAAATACCATCCTGGGTTGGGAGATGAGAGGTGGCCGTTTGTGACACATTTCGTGGGCTGCAAACCCTGCGGTAGCTATGGTGATTACCCTGTGGAGCGGTGCTTGAGGAGCATGGAGAGAGCCTTTAATTTTGCTGATAATCAGGTTCTCAAACTCTATGGGTTTAGTCACAGGGGTTTGTTAAGTCCAAAGATCAGAAGGACTCGGAATGAGACAGTGATGCCATTAGAGTATGTGGACCAGTTTGATATTCGACGTGCAAAGCACTAAGCCTAAATCTGTTCTGCAGGTAAATGCAATTTGCAGCTCCTTGTTTAAGTGGTCTTTTTTCCCTTTTCCATAATATGTTACCTCACTTAGAGATGCTTTTGAGAATACAACAATGTGTATTATTTGTTGGAGGGAAATGAAAGAGTTTTGTTTTTCCTGCTTGGTTGAATAATCTGCAGAGAATGCTGATCCTACCTCTTCTGTAACATGAATTGATTGATTCTTTCAAAATCCCACCTTTAAACTTATGAGTTCTGTGAATAAATGAGAGATTACTGGTTGTTCTCTTATAAATCTGAAAACTGAGATGAAACTTGAACAACAGAAAGAAAGATACATGTCCATGTTGGAAGCTGGCTTCTTCAAGGGGGTCTAAATGAATGTTGGGACTGATATTTCAGCCATGGATAAACCTGTTTGGTCAAGTGCCACAATCCAGCTTGGATTCCATAATTAGCCACCTGTTTGAGCATCCCTCCATCTCAGGTGAAGCCTATTATCACACCTTCTGATTGTCCAAAGGGGAAAAACAGTTGCAGGGTCAACCTCAATTGGATAAATTTGTGGAAGCATTCATCCATGGAGGAAATTCATTAGACTTGGCTCCTTTTCTCTTCACATACTTGGACTGGAAACTTAAGCCTATAAAGCAAAGTCAATGTGTGGTTGAGCTTTTTCACACCCACTTCCCCATAATATTAGCCATAATTAATACATTAATTATGTCAAAAAAATTATTTTTTATTTAATATTTGACTATTTTAGAATATTATGAGCATTTTGAAGAAATAAAGAGGATGGAAAATGGAGTGAAGATGATAGTTTGCGGTTGGAGAGGGGCAAAAAGGCACAGACATAAGAGGAACACGTAATGGATGCTGGTCCGTGCGTGCAACGAAGGATGCAAGGAAGAACACGAGTCCCCTAATTACACACCCGTCTGCTCTCTCGCTCTCTTCTGATAAGGGCCCGACGGAGGTGGAGAGAAAGAGCCAGGAGCGGATCGAATCCAATCCTTCTCTGTTCGTCGATGTCGGGTCGGGAGTCGCCTCCTGGATTGAGCCTTGAACTGGTTGAAGATGTCGAGGATTACATCTGGGTGTGTTTGCTTTGTTCTTACGATTACCATATTGTTTGGTTTCCGGGAAAAAAATGACAATCTGCTTGACGGGGGCCGTCTGATTCTAGAACAAGCATTTTCCTTTTTGTTTCTACATCTTTCTTGATTCCTTCCAGTCTTTTAGTCGAGTCCAAAGTTGGTTCCTTTGTCATAAGATTCCGGGGGTCCGAGTTCTGCTTATCGTCACCGAGGCTACATCTTCAGTCTTATCTAGCGGATAAGGAACGCTTCTCAAGCTGTGATGTTGCAGTTTCTGTCTCAATTCTGTAACTTAGCGAGCTTTTCAGTTCATGTACTGCTACCAGGCGTTAAATTTTCTGTAGAATGTGGAAAAGGGTAAGTTGAGAGTTCCAAGGGCTCCTTTGCCTACTTTTCAGCTTCCCTGGCGTGGCTGTTTTACTTCATTGGGTCGTCATCAATCACAATGAAATAGAAAATAATTTGCAATTTCTTCATTCTAAGGTTCTAGCATCAAATTCTTTTTGCAGTAGCATTACATCTGAATTTGTTTGGCACGCATCCTGTTTAGTTTCTGAGTGCTAGTGTTCTTAATGGCATTTATATGATTATCAGCACGAAAATTTACTGCTTCGATTCTTTTCTTTGGATGGTCTTGGACCCTAAGTTAGAACTTTGAAATTGAGTTGCAGCCAAATGATGTGGAAGAGTCATTGCCGTGGGATAGGTTCAGACATGTCTTTGATCTCGTCCAGAATGGAAACAAAGCATTTCGAGATAATCGTCTTGAGCGCTTTGAAGAGGTAGCCTAACTGCTTAATATAGCTTCCAGCTTTGAAGAGCTTTTGAGAGGTTATTTTTTCCTTTTTTAGGCAAAGTCCTTTTGAATCTTCCCCCTTTAAAAGGTCAATGTTGTCAATCAAAAGGACTAAGTAGAGGCTGTAAGCATGTGACTTGCATTCTGAACTTCAGCATAGCTTCAAGTCTTCAAAGTTGCAGCCAGATTTGTGTGAAGTTAAATAGAAAAATTGGCATGTTTTGGGAAGAAATGCATCTATGTGATCATGCATCTGCTTAGATAAATTCCTATAGCATGTAATGCATGTTATCTTTGTCATTCAATCCCTAAAGTTAGATTTCTTTATTAGGCTATCAGCTGTTACTCTCGAGCAAATAATATCAAACCAAGTGATCCTGTTATACTTGGAAACCGTTGCTCTACTTATATCAGGTTCATTTCTTCACATACTCTCTCTTCCCATTACCATTTCTGAATGATCTCTGTCTTCCCGTTCTTTCATGCGATTCTCCTCTCATGGGCACTCTGTTCAAGTTATTTTATCATTTTCTATCTTTCTTTGTAAGTATCCTGATTTCTATGATCACTTTCCAACATTTCTTCTTGTCAGGATAAGCCTGTACTTAAGACATCAAGCTGCTTCAGCTTCTGAGTATAGAGCATTAAATGGGCTTGATCCTACAATGCATACAGAGGTATATTGCGATATACTCCCATGGTCAATCATATGAATGATGAGTATACCTTTTTTTGTCCAAAAAGAGTGAGGTTACTTTACTAGCTATGTTCCTAAAAGAAACATCTTCAAATTTACCGTAGCTTGCACTAAAGGATGCTGAAAAGGTACTGAGCCTTCGCACCAATGCAATTAGATCATACATTTTAAAGGCCAATGCATTATATTTGGTAAGACCTCTTTCTCTTTCTCGATAGAAGTCATATGGAATCTTAAAAATTTTCAATATAACTCCTCATACGGGATCATAAATTTTAAGATGCCTTCTTTTGAAATGGAAGCTAGAGAAGTATGAAGCTGCTCGTGATGTGATTCTTTCTGGTCTACAAATTGATCCTTTTAGGTATTTGGTCTCTTTATATCCTATTACTCATTGTCCCTAAGCTTTTGATTGTGGATACATGCTATCTTTTTTATGGATTGAAGAGTTTGCATGGCATTATTGCTGTAGAAATTCTTATAATGGATGTTGTGTCTGTATCTGGGATTACAGCAATACTCTTCAGGCCCTTCTTCGAAATCTAGAAAGAACACAAGCCACCTTGATTGCAAGGAAAGGCCATGAAAACCCTGAGCGAACAGATGATTTTGATTGCACTCTATGTCTGAAGTTGTTCTATGAGCCTATCACCACTCCTTGTGGCCATTCATTTTGCCGCTCTTGTCTGTTTCAGTCTATGGATCGAGGTATGCCATTTGATTCACCCTCTCAAATCTATTTGTTTTTGTTGTCTGTTCTTTTATTGGGTGGCTCTTGTTGTCTTTTCCTTTCTTGGGTAACTGTTGTTGTCTTTTGAAGGTAACAAGTGCCCACTGTGCCGAACTGTTCTCTTTATCAGTTCTAGAACATCCGCAGTCAAGTGAGCTCTCCCTTTTTTCTTGATGTAAATAAATAGGGTTTACCTAGTTTGTTCATTTAAAACTTAAACTCTTGGTAATTAAAAAATGACAGTAAATTTACTTTCTCTTCTATTTGATTTTCAAGGGTGGATTGTGGAATCTCACAAATTTATGTCAAGATCTTTATGGCATTAGATATACCATTTGTTGTATTAAAGTGTTTTCATTTTCATTAAATAATGTGTAATTAACGTTTTCAATTCCCTGGCCAGCGTGACACTGAAGAACATTATCCAAAGGAACTTCCCAGAGGAATATGCTGACAGAAAAACTGAGCAGCAAAATTTGACCAACTTTGGGAATGACCTGTTGCCGCTATTTGTCATGGACGTTGTCATTCCTTGCCAAAAATATAATCTTCACATTTTTGAGCCACGATATAGGCTTATGGTAAGTTGTGATAAGTTGATTCCTAATTGAGAAGAATGAGATGTTGACCAGCTTATTGATATCTTCTGCGCGAAAAAATCACCTGATCAAAGTTCTTTACATGATGAAGCTAGTTGCAATCAAGGAGGACTAATTTCCTTTTTGTTCCATTCAAAATAGGTGAGGAGGATAATGGAAGGAAACCATCGAATGGGAATGGTGGGTTTAGTTCTTTTGTTGATCTCTTTCTTTTTCTAGTCAAAGAGAGATTTCCTCCAGGGTGCTTGTCTTACTTATCTAGGTTATGCTCGACCCAAGAACAGGATCTGTTGCTGATTTTGCTTGTGAAGTAGAGATCACCGAGTAGGCCCTTGTCTCCAGTTGTCTTACTTTTCTGCTTTCAAATTCCCAAGTTTTGGTATATCATACTGGTGAAATTAATATTTATGAAATTGATGTTAGTTGGTCTATGCAGGTGTGAACCACTTCCTGATGGACGATTCTTTATAGAGGTGATTGCTCTTCAAAATAATATTTATCCATTTGGATGTGTTTCATTGAAACCATGGATTGGTTTTGAGTCAACAGCAAATTGTTTTATTGGTTCTGTGGAAAAATATTGGTTCATGTTTTATCTATTGTTAGGATGTGCTACTGACTATAATATCAAGGAACAAAATTGTATCGAATTCATCGTTTGAGTTTTCATTATTGAAGATGTGTTCGTAAGATTTCATGCTGAAGGAAATTTAATCATTTGCATTATCCTTCTGATCTTTTGTTAGTGAAGCTATAAGATGGAATTTTATTCAGCTGCAATAATTAATGATAAAATTGCTCTTGTAGGTAGAAGGCAGGCGGAGATTTCATATTCTAGATTCTTGGGATCAAGATGGGTTAGTCCGCAGCCAACAGATGATCTCTTTCTTTGATCCAAGATTATGTGAAACATAAAAATGAATATTTTCTTGTACAGCTACCGAGTTGCTGAAGTTGAATGGATACAAGACATACATCTCCAGGATGGAACCACAGAACGAGCTGAGGTTAGTCAATATATTGAAGCCTTCATTTTTCTCAAGCTAATCACATAAGAAGATGAAATTTTGCTTGATCAGTATATTGTAACATTTCCTCCCTATTCTTGCAGTTGCAAGAACTAACAAATAATGTAATTGAACGTGCAAAATCATGGTTGTCAATGGCTAAGGAGGCAAACCGGCGGGGTGATTTTCATATGATCTCTATTATTCTCATTCATAATAAATTTTAGTTTTTTATCGAAGAACCGTTTTCTCCTTTTCTTGTCAATTCTTTTGCCTATATCCTGGTGAAATCATTTTATTTGCAGATCGTGCAAGATATGAAAAGCTTTTAAGCTTGGAATCAATGATGCCTTCTGCACAAGATCCTGAACGGTTCAGTTTCTGGGTAATATTAATTTCATATTTTAGATGGGAATATCCAGTCAATGCATTTCTTTTTTTATTTATAAGTACAATAAGTAATGGGCTCTGTTCTTGGTTGGCAGCTCATTACTTTAACCAGCAGGAGACCTGCGGAGAAGATGGAACTCTTACGGCTCAGAGACACCAGAGAGGTATTTAACCAATGTTTATGAATTGAATATGAGACACTGTGAGCTTTCCCAGAATAATACTTGACATCCTGTTGCAGCCAACATTGTGGCACTTCTGCCTTGTTCTCTCCTTTAGGGTTTGCATTATTCACTTGACTAACTTCTTCTTTTCAATTCCTGGGAGTGGTGGTCAAGAGGATAAGCCGGGGGCTGATTTACCTCCGAGCTGAAGAGCAAGGTTGTAGAGTTCAATGATGGCTCTATAACTGCAGAATCTGTGGGTTGTGCTGCTCCATTCATCTTCTCATGTATGATATACTTACATGTACATTTTTTGTGATATGACAATAGTCATTGGATCTTCTGAGTTGAATTCATTTTTGTCAAAAGTGATTGATTCCTTGATCCACTCCATTTGAATCTAGCGGATCCCTCACTTGTATAAATGGTGTAACTGATCTTTATCTCTGCATAACAGGATTTCTAACCAGCTTTTGCTACAATCTATTGATCTTCAGTGGTAATAAGGATTTGTATGTTCTTGTTTCTTGCAGCATATGCATACAGTGTTGTAATCATAACAAATAATAATCCGGGTGGAAGAATGATTAGGGCTCTGCATCCATTTGTAAGTTCATACACAGCTGGAATTGGACCCATAGTTAGGATTGGCACATTCAGAAACTGAATAATCTTGTTTGACTAGGTTTAGGCAATTCTTGGAATCTTTCTGAAATGAGCATAAGTGATTGCATCTCTGCACGTCTGTGCTTACTTGCCACCCTCCTCTTTGCTGCATCTCCTGACACATCATGGGACTTGAAACAACCACTGCAACCTCAGATTATTTTTCCCTTTGAAGATACTGCCTGAGCTTCCTCTGTTCTCAGGCATCAACGGTGACTCAAAGCTCCTGTCTGTGGCTCGCCTCATCCGACCATTCTTGATAATGAGAGAAAGTTCCACTCGGATGGCGACTCTTCATACCTTCTTCCGACTGAGGAGGATGTATTTCCTTGGCTGACACTCCACATGTTGAGACCCTCTTTACCTTATTTTCTTTGCCATTACTTGAAATAACCAGAATATTCCCCGAGGAGTTGGTTTACTCATTCAGTGTTTTCATCTCAGGGATTCCATTGGGTTCATCTCTACTTTTATCCAACTACCCATCCATCTCATGATCCAAGGAGAGCCATCTTCACCATTTTCTGCCAATGAAATAGTGCTCTATCGTGGTTTATTGTTGGCCAAGGAAGACAACTCCCAAGCCGTTATGAAAGATTACCTGATCAACACCTCTGACCCATCCAACAAGCTTTCCATCAAGCTAACACTTGCAAAGGGTTCTTTCTCTTTCATGAATGCCATTGAGGTGACCTAAGTGCCTGCCCAACTCTTTCCATCCAAACAACCCTTCATTTCTCAGGGCTATCCAGCTGCAACTTTGAAGTGGTGTACATGCTGAATGTCGGGGTGCCTTCTTTAATCCCTCCAACCATAAGCTCTTTCGGATATGGCAACCCGATGCTCCATTCATGGCCTTTTCCCACAAGGAGCTCGGAACCTCTCCCTCCCATTTGGGGACATCTGATCAAGGTGAAACCTTGAATTCCCAAGTGAACGAGCAGAACTTCAACCTCACTTGGTAGATGATGGTTGATCCAAGTTTCTCATACCTTGTGAGGCCACATTTTGGCGACATAGTGAGCCACAGCCTCAACGAGCTCTATTTCAATGTGTATATCAATAAAAAAAAATGAGCGTCTCAGGCATATACCTTTTGTCTCTCACTGGAAGTCTGGCAGCAGCTTATTATCGATACTTTGTGGTACCACAGAATATGGGGGAACTAGGAAGAGAAATCAATAGAATATTTGATCGGTGCTGATTCACTATTATAACTTGAGGGTGGGCTTGACACATGACCGAATTCTTGTGGGAGCTGTTGTCAGGAGAGATCCACCTAGGTATCACATTAGGCTTCTATTGCTGCACATTAACTGCCTGAAATTCCTGCAATGTGTTATTAGTCCACTGCTTGTGAATTGAATCTGCACTATAGTTCAAGTTGATTGAGCCTCCCTTCCTTAGGTGGCGACGAAGGCTTCTCAGGCTTCCACCCCCAATATCATCGTGCAACTCCTGCTGTGGAATCTTGGTTTCTATACTCTGTTGTGCAGCCATATCTACAGCATAATGCCCAGTTCCAACATCTTCAAGCTTTTCCTGCATGTTCTCATTCATTGAGGAAACATTTTCCACCAAAACTTTTTTGAACTCCATATTTCCATCATCTATGGCAATATCCTTGACTGGTTCCTGCTCTTAATAATTCCTGTAATGAACATCATTCACAACAATGTCCTTAACTGTATCAATATTTGAATTCACCTTCACTTCCTGTTTCAAATTCCCACACTCAATTGTACAATCAATAATTGAATGAGGATCAACATCCTCCTTCGTAACTTCCTTATGGTCTGTTTCATCATTCGTTAGGGCTAAAACAAGCATTGAGGTATCAATCTCTCTCTTCCCATCCTGTGCATCCATGACACTACTGAAAATCTCATCGACCTCAAAGATCTCCTCAGGAGAAGCAATCTCCATTTCATTCTCATCTGGGCATGTCTGTGGTGAGATTAAGGCCAACAGTATCAGCATCCATGAAGAGCGCCTGATACAGAAAGGACTAAGTGCAATCCATTCAATTCCTGCAAGGAAAAACAACAGACCCTTGCAAAATGACAATAGTTTAAATTGCCTCTGCCTTAAAATCTTCGGCAATTTGGTCCTTAGCATCCCATAGGACATCAACCTCATCACATGAAAGCGTTAAAATATTTCCACGAATAACAGCTGTGGAAAACTACTCTTAACATTGTCTCCTCCCAAACTAAACCCTTGACCACGTGGATGAACTCAATAACCACATCCCCTTGAACTCGACAGTGGATATCTATATTCACCAGCATGCATTCTGCCTGCATTTAAAAGCCAGCATGTATACTTGTCAATAACTCTAATTTTTCATATTCCCTTTTCCACATTCAAAAGGGAATGTTTGGCACCCTCAAATTATGGTATACCACAGCTTAGTTCTTTATCAAATTTCATAAAATTCTGCACATAATTTCACCTAGGAATGAAATGAATAGTCCAAACTGAAAAACAGAACCAGATCAGCCCGAATAAACGTTTTATGCTGATCTGTTTATGGGACGTTTTCAGGTCTGGCAAAACCCCCCAGGAAAATCTGCCCAGCCCCATAACAAAAAAAATACTTCTGTTCTTAAGCTTAGGGTTTAACTATCTTATCACTGAAAATGTAAAATGTATCCCATCTCATAAGTTAATGATTTTAAGCATATTTTTAACATCATTGTTTCCTATACAGAAGTAAACATAATCATATTTTTAACACATCATTCTCTCATACTCCTTTCTTTGTAACTTTCTCTTCCCTCCCTATCCTCCCAACCTGGTTAATGTGGGATTGATATCACTGTTTATTAATACAAGCAAATCTAATATCGGCTAAATTGAGTAATTCATCAGGTGCTATTATAAAAACAGTAACAAAAAAAATATATTTCTAAGAAGGCCTGTTATTTAGTTCAGAAAAAATACCAGGACCTGAAAAGACAACCTAAAAAAACCAAACTTGTAGCATGTGCTTTTTCATTCACCCAAAATAATTGGGTAGGGTTCCTTAGACTTGAACATGACAAAAAAACTGGCCTCCAACTATTTGTTGAAAAAATCATCCAACTAGATTCAGTTTCACCCCCAATTTCACCTGTGGGATTCAAATTAAGCAGAACTATAGGCCTGCTTCTACTTTTCAGTTTTTCCTTTTCTTTTTGTTTCTTTCTTTGAGAAAGTCAGAAAAGGTTCAACAGTTCAAACTAGTGATTGATTATGAATGTGTTTCACAATGAAGGAATGAAAGTGAAACCAGATGCTTTTACATTCTAGGAAAATCTTAACGGGAAAGAACTTAAATAGATTGCTCATGCCAGGAGAATTCAACTGCAATCATGAAGTAGATCAGAATAAAGACGTAAGTTCATGTGTAGGAGCTATATTTTCTACTAGAGGGAACTTCTAAAGCATAGCTGAGGGAGAAATCTGTAGTTACAAATAATGGAAAATTGGCAGTTGATTTATTAGACATGGATCAAATAGGGAGATACATATCAGGACACAGAACTTGACAGTGGTTTAAAGAGTAAACTTTCTCAAACTTATCAATTTGAAACCACTCATTTACCGGTGCATATTTGAAGTCGAAAAGAGGAGCTTAGAGCTTCTATTGTTCAGTGATGATGGGACTTGACCATAAACACAAACCACAGGCCTACAACCTTTTTCCTCCATCAAACAAAGGAAGATCTCTCTGAATCAGATAGTCAGGAGAGAGGGTATACCTGAAGGTGGCCACTCGAAACTCAGATTCCTCCTTGATATGTAATGTAGATACTTCATCTGTGAAGGCTGGGGATTCAATGGAGATAGTAAGTAGAGGAGCTCCCGTGGTTCCTGCCTGTAGACCATTTCAAGAGCCTTCTGCTCTCCACTATATTGTTTTCTATACAACAGAAAACAGGCGAGAATGAAAGCAAGAACAGACCATCCTCCTCTCTCACAGTACATCAAGATAATATTTTGCTGCCCTTGTAAGGAGAACCAACTTTCACTTGACTTTAGGAAGTGGTGGATCATCTCAAGTGGCAATAGTGAATAGCCTTCATACTGCCGAGGATATTCCATGACGGTCATGTCATAATTGGACAAGATATCCAATATTTGACTCCAGTTCTCATCTTCTCAGAAGTAGAATACCATGAAAGAAGCATCAGGGAAGTAATCTTGCAGTTGTGTGGCAATACCACCCAAGTGGACCTTGTAATCATATTCTCCCAAGACATAGGTTGAGAATCAGATATCAAACACTGCAAGGGGAAGTCTCCCAAGTCTTGCAGTTGTCATGCCTCTCCCTGACATGATGGTTGAGAAGCAGCAATCAAACAGCTCCAATTCTCCTCCGCTTTGGGAATTTTTTTTGCCACCCTAAACATTAGAAACACCGCGAGAGAGAATTGAGAGGGAAATGTGGAAACTGTAGAGACCAAAGTAGATGTGCCTTGGGAAGAATGTACAAGCCAAATATCTGTTCTTCGTGATTATAAAAATACTGAATTTAACGTATGTAATTATTATAAAGCTAATTTTTTCTTTTCAGTTGAATTTTACAATTAATTATATTTTGTATACCTACAAAATTTAAATTCTGATGAACTAAAATTCTTTATGCTTTCCATTAGTTTTGTATAAAATCATGCTTAGCTATTTTAATGGCACTCAACCCTCAATATCCAACCTAGATAATTGCATGCGTGTACTTTACATAGGAATACTCTTACCACTTTATCAATCTTCTTTTCTTCTCGAGCTCCGTCAGCACCATTGCTATCTCGAGAACTCTCTCGATCTGTGAGAGAGAATCCAGGCGATTCCTCCATACGGATGGACGGAACCGTGCCGATTCAATGATCGGCCACTGTTTGACGAATTTTCTCCGTTGATTAGCGGAACCAAGGAATCAGACATGTTTAGTGGAGGAGAACTGACTGAAACGTCAATCGAGTATTGCGATCCAGACCTAGAAGCAGAACTGTGCGAGGCAATCACTGGCGGAGAAGATCGCCTTATAGGGAAAGAAGAGAAGAGGCAGCAAATTAATCAAGTATCTATCTCCTCCAGATACCGCCGATTCTGCGGCTTGAAGATCTTCTCAACACGCCAGGAAGAAGGATAGGAGATGGAGAGAGACAAAAATCAGCAACGGAGGGAGATAGGAGCTGCCGCGAAAGTGACGCGGGAACCAAAAGGCGGGAAGCCTCTCAGGGCAATCCAGGAAACAAGCAAATCATCATTTGAGCCGTTCGTGATCAATCCAACGGCTATGATTAAGCTTAGAATTCGGGCAGGTACATTGTTTGGGCCGTATCCTGGTCGAGATGGAACGGCCCAATACTCAAAATAGTCTCTTATCAATAAGCTAGAGTGCAATCTTAGCCCCATAGGTGAGTTTATACGGGTCCATTTATTTTTTTCGTAAAATTAGGTAAGTGCAAAAAAAAACATTATGGCAAGATGTGAATATATTCTTGATTTGTTGGTGGAAGATGAGGGCACATGTGGTGAGGGGCATGGCTGGCTTATCACTGAGATGCCCATTGAGGATACTGCAACCCCAAAAAGAGATGGGCCCTGAAGAGGATACCCGGCTTTTCAGAGACATTAAACGCTATGGCCAATGGCATTTGCAAAGAGACTCGAATCATTGTGGGTTTGACCCTAAAAGGCATTCAGATGTGACGGACAAACTTGTTAAGAACGACTCACAAAGCAGTATCATAATCAAGCACGATAATCATCTTGGGATGAATATGGCTTCACGATCTATCTATCACTTCGAGATGACACCATGTTGTCATTCCATATTCCACTACTCACCATCCACAATAAAATAGAGCGCCAGTGGGCAAATAGCAGGCCAAATATAGCTTTTTTTGGGACACCCATCACATAATTAGAAAATACTTACAATTTGATTATAAATAATCGAGTGTCGGCAGAATATGATAAATAGAAAATTGTTATTTATTTATAATTATGTAAACGTTAAATAACTATATATATATATAATCGATCACTTATTAAAAATTTGAATAGTAATTTACTCAAATATAAAATAAAAATACCTAAATCAAAATAATTATTCAAATTCATTACACATCAAAATAATAATTATTAAATACGGGTTTAAAATTATAAATATTAAATATATACCCGTATATAAAAAAATATTATTAATTTATAAGTTTTAAAATTTTATACTATTTATAATTAATTAATTTAAAAAATAAATGTATCCGATAAATTATCACTATATATAATTAAATAAATTAAATTTATAGGTAGTTATGATTGTTCTTATAATATTATAATATTTTTTATATTTTAATTAAGGTCAAATTATAAATAGTAATATTTCAAATGCTTACCATTTGATTGTAAATATATGTTAATTATATATATTTTTTACATATAATGAAATATATGTAAACAAATATATGAAATATATGTTTTATATTAATAATACAAATTGAGAAAATAAAGTTATTAAATATATAGTTTTTTATATACTATTTAATAAGTGTATTGTATTATTAATAATATTGAATAATTTTAAATTTTAAAATTAAATTATTAACATAAAATATACTAAATTTGAGCTAAAATTATTCATTTAATAGAATAGAATAATGGATACAAATTTATGATACTGCATAAACAATGCATGTTGTGGGCATGGAGGGTGTGACTGTGCCTCAGTGACATCAAGTCATGCAAGCAAAAGGGGACGCAGTGGCCACTACCACCTCGTCCATGATAATCTATTTCTCCTCCTCGATCTCCATGGCCACCATCCACTAATGTTCATCGTCCTATTTACCTCGCAGAAGCTATGGTTGGCCTATAAATATGGCCAATGCACGAGCATATTAAAGTCATCTTAATTATTAGCTTCCAAGGTGTGTAGATCATATGGAGAATTCACATGCTGGTGAGAAGTTCCCAACCAGGGTAAAGGATGTCTCCTTGCTGGAGTTGAGACAAAGGCTAGCTGAGTTTGCCTGTGCCCGAGGTTGGGATCGGTACCACAGCCCCAGGAATCTCCTCTTAGCTCTGGTAAGGTTTTTACGCGTAAATCATATCAGTATTTGTTGTATTTACGATTCATCGATACTTGTCGTGTTAATAGGTGGGGGAGGTGGGGGAGCTGTCGGAGATATTCCAGTGGAAGGGGGAGGTGGGGAGAGGGCTGCCTAACTGGACCTCGCATGACAAGGAACACCTGGCGGAGGAGCTGTCCGACGTCCTCCTCTACCTCATCCAGCTGGCTGATGTCTGCGGCCTCGACCTAGGCCAAGCCGCCCTCTCCAAGATCATCAAGAACGCCGCCAAGTACCCAGTCACCGTGCCTCCATCACACGCTGCAACAGACTAGTACTGATCGCCGGTGGCTGTTGCAGTTCTTCTTTTAAGTAAGCATGGGAAGTGTCCAGTACCATGAATTGCTGGTTTTTTGCACCTCTGCGGACCTTGGAACATGTAATATGAAAAGTGAAAGCTTGCTAATGTGTGAGTCCACCATCTTGGAGCGATTGGGCATGTCTTTCCTTCATCAGAACAAATGATACAGGAATCATATAATATAGAGAGGCCAGTGTTTTCTGATCTTTCATTCCCACTTCAGAAAAAAAATAAAAAAAGTAGCAAGCAGAGGACTGCTCTTCCCTAGAACATCAAACATTATTCCCACTTCAGGCATCCATTCATTTAGCAAAATTTCTCATAATGGTCAGTTTCTCTGTTCACAAAAGTTTGTCAAACAGCCAAATATTCGACTTGGTAATTCATCAACCGTGAACTGAGTCATCATCTTATCAAGAATTGAGAAAGGAGTATCTTTCAATAGGCAGAATTTTATTTGTCCACAGACAAGAGAAATGGAGGATATGCAGCATTGCAAGACACACTTTACACCATTGGTCTCAGGGGTCCAACATACTATACCTAATAAAAAATCCTAATGAATGAGACAATTTACCGTGTCTTCTGATTCTACATTGAAGGTTTGGCTGTGCATAGCCCATGAAAGATTCACATACCCGCAGACATCTGCAGGTTCAGGAGAAGAATACATTACTAGCATCAGAAGTATTAAGATCTCATGAAGATAAACACCAAGAATACTCCATGAAATAGAAATCTGACGATCATGGTCATGGTCATGGTCATGAAGCAGTTATATGACAAGCAATAAACAGAACAAGGAAAACCCCAGTGGGCAACAAACCTATGGAGTGTTTGCAAGTTTACAGTAAACTTTCCCCATTTGGGGTGCCAGAAAATGTCATGTTAGCTGCAGATGATTGATAATGGAGGGAGATTTTGTCCGTTTCTTCTTGACCTGATGATTGAAAATTTTACTAGAATGAGATCCTTCTGCAATATGAATACATAATAGTAAATCTCAATAAAATCTTCAAAGACCTGTGCCTCTAGTTCAGCTATTCTTTGCAGAGATGCTTGTTCAATGGAAGCACGGCGCTTGCGTTCTTCTTCGAGCAAACAGGTCATTTCATACCTCAATTCTGCCATCTCTTGAGCAAGATCCTCAGCCTCTTCCTTTGCTTTTAATTTTTCATCTCTCAGATCTTGCTGGAAAAGGAATATACAATTGAAACAAGGGCTAAATACAGTCTCCAGGTGCAGGACTTAGAAAGCAACAATTGATAACCTAAACTGCAGTTCCTCTTGCTAGTGAAGACAATGCAATGGTAGTGGTGGTAACATCTTAAATGGGAATAGTGAGGAAGCAAAATAGCTATCAGTTTTATACCTTCAGCTGCATCACGAGTTGTTCATATGCTTGCATATCAAGAGACATCTTCTCCAACTTTTCTTGTACAACAGAATCTGGCTCAAGCAGAGTTTCTTTTGCTGGGTCTGGCTCACAAAGGCTTATCATCTTCATCATCAAAGCACCAAGGATTTCTCTGTGATAAAGTACAAACTAAAGTTTATAAATTCTACTGGACATACGATAACAAGAAGCAGTAACACCACTGTCAATGTCTAAACATGACATATAAGTAACTCTCTCTATATATGTGTGTATCACGAAAATCTGTGTTCCAAGTTGCCACCTACCCAAGTTCCTCTGAAAGGCCTGCTTTGATCAACAGCGATTGAGGACTACATTCTGAGATTCTCCCATTATTTTGCATTTCTTCAATGCACTCATCAATCCCTTGGCAAAGTACTCTAGCATTTAGTTCAGACAAATCTATTTTCTCTCTGGATTCTCTATTCTCATTTTCTAAATGATTAATGACTGCGTGAGCATCCCTAATCCGTACTTCAAGTTCATAAATCAAACTGTTGAGTCTTGCATTTTCCTGTGCAGTCTCCTCCTGAACTTTTTTGGCTTCAAAGTAGTTCTGCTCCAAGGTCATTAATTCAAGTTTCATGCTCTCTATTTCACACTGTGACTCCAATGCAGTGGAAGAAATTGACTCCTCTAGTTTCTCTATTGATAGACTAGAGCTTTGCAACTCCAGTTTTGTTCTCTCTAGCTCTTGGACTAATGACCCATTCTCCATATTGGACTTCATCAATCCCACACTCATTATTTCAACCTTCTCCTGTAATTTATCCATGTCTACTAATTTCAGCTCAAGAATTTGGGCATGCTCCTCCAGGTGTTGAACCTCTGTATTCCTTGCAATAATTTGATCCTGCAGATAATCTGTGATAAGAGTTACCTAATTTTTTTACTTTAGCATGTCACAGTCATCTTGGGGCCAAGCTACATAATATAGCTTGTCCCCATGGAAGCAAAATGCAATCTACCACATGGATAATCATATAATAACTTCAATATCCTAAAATTTACCCTTGTTTGGTTTTAAATGAATGGAGGTGAATAGAGAGGAAGGGACAAGGAGGAGAACTGCTCAGCTTGTTTGGTTTTAATATTTTAATGGAGGGGAAAGGGAAAGGAGGTAAAAGTTTAATTTCCATTTACCTCCTCAAACTCACTTTGTTTAATCCCAAATCACGAGTGAATGGAGCTGAATTTCTTAATTTTCAAGGTTACCCCTATTTTTTATTAAAACAATCCAACAATAGGACAATATAGTCAAATTTTTAAAGCATTTTGCCTTCCCCTCCTATAAACAAAACAAAATTAAAATACAACATTCCCCTCAATCCAAACAAGGGGTTAAGGAACAGGCTGCTATTTCAGGAATACAAGTATCAACATGCAATAACAATAGACCAAGATTAACAACAGTCAAGAGGACCAAATGTAACAAACAGCACATTTATGCTTTAAAGTTCAACAACCACCTTACAATTCGTCACTTCCAGAGAAATTGAAATGTAGTGCCAGGATCAGTACCTATTTCCTGCATACAATTCCTCAGCTCTCTCTCCAACTTCAGGATGTATTTTTTATCTTCTGCACGAGCTTCAGATAATAACTTAACCTGGGATTCTAGTTTCTGAAATCCAAAAAACTTAAATTAATTGATTTTCATTTCTTGGTCATGGGAGAAATATGGTAGTAACAATAACAATCAGTTCTACATTTCAGTAGTTACCCTGATCAGGCAAAAGCTGTTAGCTTGCGATTCTCTCGGCATGTCATTTTCTTTCCTGAGCTGCAGTTAGATAACGAACTGACCAATGAAGGGTTACTCCTGCTAATGAACCGTAGATAATGAAGATAATACAAAATTCATGACACAGCCAGCTATCACAAACTGAGATTGCTCGTTTATGGTAATCAGTAATCACGTTTCCACTTTAACAAGCATTCCTAATTTAAATGGTCAAGTGAAATTAACACTCAAAGATATATTCCCTTAAGGGGAAATTCCCAGAAAATGTTTCAAGCAGTTTACATCAGATTCGTATTCATTCCTTTTAGAGCATGATCTTCACAAAGAGAAGTAAGGGGAAATAGATTAAAACCTCTCTACATATGGTTCCAAATTGAAGGAGCTCCTCCACATCCGATTTATCATCCTCTTCGGTAACGGAATTGCAAGACATTTAACAGTTTGTTCCGCGGTCTGCACGTAGATCATAAGAGGTTGTTCAAACCACAAAACAGGAAGACCTTCACCCAGCCAATAACAGGTAAAGTCTCTAAAACAAGGCACTGGCACAATCAACAAACAAAAAGATGACAGTAAAATTTGGATGAACAACTGCAACATCCGCCGCAATAAAAAGAAAGTCAATCATCCACCCTCGGGGTTCAGAATGTAGGAGAGAACAAGAGAATGTCAATCATCAGTCTCCAACCGATAAAAATGCGAACGCCGAAACCAAACGCCCTGCTGAAATCCAATTATCAGCCTCCAAAGAGCTTGCAATTGCGCCCCTCCGGCTCTGACGGAACAGGAGATGGATTGCGTCGAGGATTTCCCACCTCGGAGCTTGCTTCTATTCGGAACCACGTCCCAAGAACCTCCGGGTCACATGGATTCGAATCGGGCCCCGACTTAGAATATTTATGAATCCCTAGTACTGGCTTCCCACTCGGCCCATTTACGTCCGGCCCATTTAATTTCTTTGATCCAGCTCACGGGCAGTCACCATCATCACACCAAATTATTATTGAGGCCATGGGTCCTTCCCACAACTCCATTTTTAATATATATATATATATATATATATATATATATTAAATATTAGATATTATATTATAAAATAAAATTACAAAAAATGCTGTCCTAGGACAGATGGTTTTAATGTTGGGGGTGAAGAAGGCTACACGGTGGAGTGGTGGATGACTGGCAGGTTTAATCTTCTGGTTGTAGGTTGACGTGTCACTCTCTCAGCCTTCTTCTACACCTAACCCTATTTTGTACACGGGACTAACTGTCCAGTGTCATTCCAATGTTAACGGATAAATCTAGGACCACGTCCTCATTTAATATCATAGGACCACGTCCTCATTTAATATCATAATTAGTAAATGCTTTATTTTTCCATCATATTTATGGGTATTTTTTTTATATATATACGCCATCATTGGTCATAGCTTCTTCAATTAGAAGAAGAACGGGGGATTGAATTGCACAGAGATCAATGTCCTCACTACCTTTCATCCTGGCGGCTATTGCCACCCTCGTTTTCCTATACAACCTCCTTCATTTCCTCATCCGCCCGGCCAAGCCGCTGCCCCCAGGGCCTAAGCCGTGGCCGCTGGTCGGCAACCTGCCACACCTAGGCCCGATTCCGCACCACAGCATCGCCAAGCTGGCCAGGGAGTACGGGCCACTGATGCACCTCAAGCTAGGGTTCGTTGACGTGGTGGTGGCGGCCTCGGCATCGATGGCAGCGCAGTTCCTCAAGGTCCACGACGCCAACTTCTCGAGCCGCCCGCCCAATTCGGGCGCAAAGCACGTGGCGTATAATTACCACGACCTCGTGTTCGCCCCCTACGGCTCGCGGTGGCGGATGCTGCGGAAGATCACCTCCGTCCACCTCTTCTCCGGCAAGGCCATGGATGATGTCCGAGAAATCCGACAGGTTACTGGTTAATCATTTTGTCGCCTTCTGAGATGACTTATTTCCGGTGTTCTTCCTTCTTACTTCTTCTTCTTGTCGGCCTTAGGAGGAGGTGAAAATAATGATACGTGCCCTAGCGATGGCAGGGCGGGAGCCTGTGAGAATCGGGCAGCTTCTGAACCTATGCGCGACGAACGCCCTGGGGCGGGTGATGATAGGGCGGAGGGTTTTCGGTGACGGTAGCGGCAAAGAGGATGCGAAGGCAGAGGAGTTCAAGTCGATGGTGGTGGAGCTGATGGTCCTCGCGGGCGTCTTCAACATCGGGGACTTTGTGCCGGCCCTAGCGTGGCTCGACCTGCAGGGGGTAGAGGCGAAGATGAAGAAGCTCCACAAGCGATTCGACGCCTTCCTGTCGGCGATCGTAGAGGAGCACAAGGTTGCAGGCAGCGGGGAGCGCCACCACGACCTCCTCACCACCCTGGTCTCGCTCATGGACAGCACCGCCGACGAGGAGGGAGGAAAGCTCACGGATACTGAGATCAAAGCTCTCCTTTTGGTAACAAAGTCCCCATCAAATCCCTAGTTGGGCTGGGAAATATTTATTCCATATTTTTATGATTTTATTCCTAGGAAATGCATCATTCACATATAAATTTAAAAAAAATGAAGCTTCTGGCTGATATGGGAATGTTGCAGAACATGTTCACAGCAGGGACTGACACTACTTCCAGCACAGTGGAGTGGGCAATAGCCGAGCTTATCCGCCACCCTCACATCCTGTCCCGTGTCAGAGATGAGCTGGATGCCGTTGTCGGCCGGGATCGGCTGGTCACCGAGCTGGATCTTCCGGGGCTGACCTACCTGCAGGCCGTGATCAAGGAGAACTTCCGGCTGCACCCCTCTACCCCGCTCTCCCTCCCCCGGATCGCGTCCGAGAGCTGCGAGATCAACGGCTGCCATATACCCAAGGGCGCCACCCTCCTCGTGAACGTTTGGGCCATAGCCCGTGACCCAGACGTGTGGTCGGAGCCTCTCGTCTTCCGCCCCGAGAGGTTTCTTCCGGGCGGCGATAAGGCCGGCGTGGACGTCAAGGGTAGCGACTACGAGTTGATACCCTTTGGGGCCGGACGGAGGATCTGCGCAGGGATGAGCCTCGGCATCCGCATGGTCCACCTGCTGACCGCGACTCTCGTTCACGCCTTCGACTGGGAGCTAGCCGACGGCCAGGCGGCAGAGAATCTGGACATGGACGAGGCTTACGGGCTGACCCTGCAGAGAGCCGCCCCGCTGCTGGTGCACCCGAGGCCGAGGCTGTCCCCGCATGTGTATAATGCTTAGTGGTAGAGCTTAGAGACGGGCGCCTTGCTTGAGTTGAGTGCTGCATTCTAAAATGATGCATGGCTGTTATGCATAACTAAGTTTTTAGGAGGTGAATAAAACTGTGGGATCTGAGCTTCCAATTTCTTTCAGCTTCATGGATGAATTTGTAAAAGTGCCAAACAAAGGAAGCGGTGACTGAGAGTATGGCCAGAATATGCAGAATCAAGAAAGGTTGAAGTTTTGTGATCAAAGGATAATGGTCCTAATGGCAGCTCAGGGTTATACTGGCCGCTTCAAACAGCCAACCAAAGCAATGCCTTTTCGTTCTGGTTTTGCACTTACTTTTGTATGTTTGTCCTCTCTCTCTCTCTCTCTCTCTCTCTCTGCTCAAAGAGGGGGACTAGAACTTTCTCTCTCTCTCTCTCTCTCCGCTGAAGAGAGCTTCGTCGCCGCCTGCCTTCCATCCGTGACTCTGGGTTCCCACACTGCTCTCTCTATTGTGTGCTTCCATCAATGGCTTCCTTGGTTGTTGCAGTGCTAATTCTGGCCATTTCTGGCCGCTCTGGTAAGTCTCTCGCACTCGATACTTCGAGATTTGGATTTTGGGTACTGCTCATTTATTTTTGTTTTCGATTTTAAGCAGTAGAACTGCTCTGCTGTACCCATAGATGAGAAAAATCACAACTCTGTCCCTTCTTCATGTGTTCTTGTGCTCCACCTCATGAAATCTCGAGAAGCCGCTGCTTCGGTTCTCTTGAGATTTCTGTTTTATATTTCCAGCTTCTTAGATAAAGATCCCTTTTTTTTCTCTCGAGGACTGTGCAGGACAAGAAGAAGAGCCCTTAATGCTATTAAATCTGGGTGTTTCATTTTTGTTTTCTGCTGGCTGTTTTCTTTGATCAAGGAATGTCGCTTGGGAGATAATCATCTCTATCAAACCCCCTTTCATCCAATTTACTTTTGGCTGCTTAAACACCAAGACCGGCCAATAATTTCCAGTATTTACCACTAAACATCTGAAACTGATTCAAGTTCCTGGAAAACCCGCATTTGCAGTCGCCACTTGGTGCGTGTGCAAGGAAGGTCTAAGCGATGCAGTCCTGCAGAGGGCGCTGGACTACGCCTGCGGGGCCGGCGCTGACTGCAACCCTATAAGGCAGAACGGCATCTGCTTCCAGCCCAACACCGTAAGAGCCCACTGCTCCTATGCCGCCAACAGCTACTTCCAGAGGAAGGGCCAAGCTGCGGGCTCCTGCGACTTTGCCGGAACGGCCTCCTTCTCCATTGCCGACCCCAGTGCGTGATCTGCTCTTACTGATAGATTTCATCACCCCATATGGGTGAAATATCAAAACAAGATTGCTCATTTAAGATCCCTCGATTTTGAATGTACTTCTTACTGATACCATTATAAGTTCATATCCTTCTTCCTCTTGTTGGGCTAATTTTGTTTTTGTCTGCGTGTCTCATAGGTGCTAATGGCTGTGTCTACCCTTCTTCTGCTACTTCCAGGTATTTCTGGTCTCCATTTTCTCAATCACTATGCTCTCAATTGAAACATCAGGGAATCTTTCTACATTTAACTTGAATGAGCACCCTTTTATGTGATCATGGCGACCAGGATCTCTCTTTCATAAAGATTCTCCTTCTACTTTCTGGACCTTTCTCCTCCTCTTGTCACCCCTATCAGAGTCCCCCTTCCTTGTTATTTGGTTCTCCTTGATGCATGATCAATTTCTCCGGCTCTCCCTCTTTGTTTACTTGGTTGCCCTTTTTGTCCTTTGTCTGCAGCGCAACGACCCCCACAGCTCCGGTGACAACGACCCCCACAGCTCCGGTGACAACGACCCCAACCGCCCCTGTGACAACGACCCCGATCACGACGACTCCGACCACCTCCGCCCCGATCACGATGACTCCGACAACTCCCACCACCACAAACTCCTCCTACACGACCACCCCAACAGGGATCCTTCCGGGGGTGATGGGACCCTCGGGAATCAACAACGACATGAGCCACGGTGGATTCAGGCCGCTCCTGAGCGGCCTCCAGCTCGCAGTCTGCTCCTGGGGCCTAGCACTAGTGCAGTATGTGTTGAACTGAGTTGATTGAGTGGGGGCAACAGATGAGCTAGCACCAGCAGTGAATATTTTGACGATTGAGCCATTTGTTGGAGAGTGGGCAGGCATGCCAGCCCTTCATCACATTGGCTGAGACTGCAACCTTTTTTTTTTCATTATTTCCTTTTATTTATGTGATTGTGTTTTGGCAATGCTATGCATGTGACCTTTTTCTAAGCTTGAATGGTTTTCCAGATCATCTGAGTGCCCTTCATATCATTACTTTTTGCTTTGAACATGCAACTATCAATCAATAAAACTGACTTACAACAACCACTACTTGAGTAGTTTTATTCATGTTGTACTGACCTCTACTTCAAAATAATTATTTAACCATTTAAATGTTAAATAATTTGTTTAATTTTTATAGGTATAATGCTTGGATAGAATCAGTTTAAATTAGTGCAGATAAAAGAAAATAGAAAAAATATAATATTTTATTTTACTATACTATTTTATTTAATTCTCTTCAATTTTTAAACACAATATCACACCATTTTTATAATAAATATTGAATAATTATTTTTTTGCTTGTATAAGCTTGCAACATATAGAAGTAAATACGGTTAATATTCTTTTATTTTAGGTATTAAATATTTATATATACACTCAGTTTTTTATTAGTAAACTCTATATTTTTTTGATCCGAGATAAAAAAATCTGATTAATAATCCGTACGAATATGAGAAAAAATACATAGTAAATTATTCCCACTTAACTAATAATATTGGATAGTAAAAAATTGTTGATAGTAAGTGTATTAATATTGCATTTGAGAGCCGTATATAACAAATGTATTAATATTATATTTAGTGTTGAAAAGATGATGATATATTTAATAAAATAAATAAATATTATAAGTTTATAATAATGTAAAAATTACACTAATTAATTTACCGGTTATACTTTCTATTATATTAAATTTTATATATTTATATACAATTTCTTTAACCCATATAATATTTATTTATGTTAATAAATGTGGTATTAATTTTCTAAGAAATGGACAACTATCTTGTATTTGGTACATTATATACCCTCCACCTATGTAAATATGTCACTTGTGTCATATGTCTTCTCAAATTTAGAATACTCTACTTTTGTCTTGCTCTCTTCTACTTCATTGATTCAAGCACCCCTAATTCTAGAAACTCCATAAATATTTTTCTATTGATTATTTTTTTAAATAAGCATCAATAAATAAACACTTGTTATTTGAATATATTTTGTTCTCTACATAATTAAAACCCATAGTTGAAATTAAATTTTTATTTTTAAATTATGTTCAATTTTGAAAACTATAAATTTGTAGTTGAAATGAACCACCACCACTAACCTTTGGTTGATGAGAAGACTAACACTTTAGTGTTAGTGGGATTATACTCCAATTATGAAAATTATAAAATTCAAATATTTCAACTGATATTTTAGTCCTTTGAATTTTAATTCATTACTTTATTCTTCTAATTTTATTTTGAGTCCAAATATTACACATTTATTTAATTATTTAGTGATTTTATCAAGTTGGTTTAATGCTCGAATATTTAAAAAATGATTAGAAGGTATTTTTGGATTATTAATGATAATATGATTGGAAAAAATGGATTTTTTTTTGTTCAAATACATTTCATTTATTTTTAAAATTTTTACCAAATAAAATATTATGAAACTCCCTCTCTTTCCAATTTTATCTCAAACCAGATTTTCTTTCTTACTATAAAAAATAAATACTAAATTAGATGCATAAAAAAGTGACATTTGATATTAAATTATCATTTTTTTACAAATGTTTAGAATAATTAATATAATTTATGCCAAAATTTTGATACCAAAATAAACATTTAAAAATATTTCATACCAAATTATTATGTTTTTACAAAATTTCAGTAAGACAAGTAAATTTAGGTGAAAAATAAGATTCCTTGTCCTGTTGGGGATCTTACTTGCCTACTTCCAAAAGGTATATAAGAAGCTCGATCTGTTCTGGGCTTCTGCAACATCATCAAGGCTGACTGGCTGAGTACTCACTCCACTTCTCACGGACAGAACGAAGTAGTTGTGAAAAATGGAGAAGAAAGTAACCCCAAATGCCATATCTATCATAAGATCGAACCCAGCACCCAATCCTAACGGTGACATACCGGAGCTCGTAGTTCAAGTTCTTGACCTCAAGATCAAGTCCACAAAGAACAGCAGTCGCTACATGTCAGCTCTCTCTCTCTCTCTCTAAGTATCTACTGTAGTCTGTCTGCATTTGCATGCTTGATTGATGGGTTTGTGTGAGTTATAGTCCTGCGTCTAACTAAGAGATTATCCTATGATTCTGGTTACAGTTTCACGGCAAATGATGGGAACCTGAAGCTCAAAGGGATTCTTCCAGTAAATGTGGAATCAGAGGTTCTTTCGGGAAATATTCAGAACCTGGGACTCGTCAGAATTCTTGATTACTCCTTGAATGATATCCCATACATGCCAGAAAAGTAAGCTTTGACCTGGTTGAAGAAGTCTCTGCCCTTGATTGAAGAAGTTCTTGACAATATTTTTCATGTTTTGACTTTCAGATACCTGGCTGTTTTCAAGTGTGAAGCTGTTTCTCCTTCAATTGAAGTGGAGGTGACGAGTGAGGCAGATCCAGACGAAACAAGGATTGCAAAAAGGCCTAAACTAGAGACTGAACCTGATGTCAAAAGTGAGGGAACTGGCCTAGCTTGGAAGCCAAAACAAGAGGGCGCCAAGGAAGAAAGCACAGGAGGAAACCTTTTGAATCCCAAACATGAGATAGTGTCAAAACCAGCTGCCCAGATGGTAGAGGAAAAACATACCAAGTGAGTTTCCCCCTTGCACCCCTCTAAGGGAATTTGTTTGAACCCTTTTTGTATGAATTGAATTGCAGAAAGCCTTACAGTATTTTCACATGCCATTGTCTTTTGATTTACGATTCAGTGAGGGCCCTGCTGCACGACTGGCCATGACGAGAAGGGTCCATTCCCTGGTCTCATTGAATCTTTACCAAGTGCACTGGATGATAAAGGTGCGGGTCACTAACAAAGGAGGCATGCGTACCTACAAAAATGCTAGAGGAGAAGGGCGCGTCTTCAATGTGGAGTTAACAGATCAAGATGTAAGCAGAAACTCTGTATTTAATCAATCATGTGAACTTCTTTCATAATGCTGCTGTTAATTATATTGGCTGCTGCTTGATGATTATATCTGCTTCCTCCTTTCATTCAGGGAACCCAAATTCAAGCTACAATGTTCAACGAAGCTGCCAAGAAGTTCTATAGCAAGCTTGAAATGGGAAAGGTGTACTACATATCAAAGGGCACTCTGAAGATGGCCAATAAGCAGTTCAACACAATCCAACATGATTACGAGATTATCTTGAATGAGTATGCTGAGGTGGAAGAGGCCATGAATGAAGAGTCTTTTATCCCCGAGACAAAGTTCAATTTTGTGCCATTTGATATGCTGAGTTCATATGTCAACGGAAAAGATCTTGTTGGTAAGCCTATTTCTTACACTGCATATAAATGTACGAGATCATTGTATTTGCCATTACTTATGTAGTTTGGTGTCTCAGATATTGTTGGAGTTGTTCAGAGTGTTTCACAAACTTTGAGCATTCGAAGGAAGATCGACAATGAGATCATACCCAAGCGGGATATAACAGTTGTGGATGACACGTAAGCTTTTCCTATTCATCTTTTGTGAACTTGGGAGGCTCTCTGAGTTAGCCATCAGCTCTTAAACAGTCTTCTCGCATAAATTTTTCAGGAAGAATACAGTTGTTGTTTCTCTGTGGAATGACCTTGCAACTGGTATAGGCCAGGAATTACTCGATGTTGCTGATGAGTCGCCTATAGTTGCCATAAAGTCCCTCAAAGTTGGAGACTTTCAGGGTAAGCTAAAAATACATTCAGGAATTTGGCTTTGTCAGATGTTAAAGATGCCATCTTGTGACTTTGTTCCTCCTACTCTTTCAGGCGTGTCGTTGAGTGCCATCAGCAAGAGTCTAATACTGGTGAATCCAAATATTACCGAGGCAAACAAGCTGAGAGACTGGTTAGTATACAAGATTCTTAATGCCAATGGTACTCTCATGCACAAATTCAGCTGTTCTTGATGATATGAGCTGTTTGAACAGGTTCGACTCGGAAGGTAAAGGCGCTTCAGTGAAACCAGTCGGGTATGGCGTACCTTCCTCAGAAAGGGGTGGGATGAAGTCCATGTACTCTGACAGAACGCTCATATCTCATATAATCAGTGACCCTTTCATGGGGGAGGACAAGGTCAGAGTTCAAAACCTTATTTTTTCAGTTGCAGAATAGTGTATAGATTGTTTGGAGCATAGGTTTTACTTGTATTCTGTATCCTTGGCAGCCTGTTTATCAGAACATCCGGGTGTTTGTCCGTTTCATCAAGCCTGATCAATCCATGTGGTACAGAGCATGCAAGACCTGCAATAAGAAAGTTACTGATGTTCTTGGTTCAGGATTTTGGTGCGAATGGTGCCAGAAAAGTGACAAATCTTGCCCTTTGAGGTGCTAATATGAAAAATATCCTTTTGCATTTAAAGTTGGCTTTACTTTCTGGACTTGATCCTATGCTTTTAATGTACGTAGGTATTCCATGGTGATGAATGTAACGGATGCTAGTGGAGAAGCCTGGGTCTCAACCTTCAACGAGGAAGCAAAAAGCATCATTGGGTGCTCTGCTGATGAACTTCACCAGTTGAAATTACAGGTTAATGAATTCACAATGAAGCCCTACCTACAAGCAAATTCCTTCAATTCCATTTGGTACCAACCTTGTGTTGCTCCTTTTTGGCAGGATCATGATCAGTATGTGATGAAACTGAAGCAGGCCACTTGGGTTCAATATCTTCTCCGGGTCAGCGTTGCTATCCAGGAATACAATGGTGAGAGAAAACAGAGGATGATAGTGAAGGCTGTTGCTCCTTTGGAATATACAGCAGAGTCCCAGCATTTGCTCGAGGAAATATCAAAGGGGCAAGTCTAGGGTAGGACTTTCCTAATAATTTGTTAACCCAAAGTCTGTTGAATCGGCAACTTAGCTTCAATCTGATTCCACCTCTACAAGTGAATAATAGTGACAGAAGCTCAGTTTGTGCAGTCTTTATGTCTCCCCCAGCATGTAAATTAGAACTCAGGCTGGTTTCTTGAGTTCATCTCCAATGTTGTAACGAATATTGATAGTGTAAAATCATGATAGCATATTAAAATTCATTCTGGTCCTATAAGCTTTTTTACTAGCTCTGTCAATTTCTTGCAACATCAACAAGTATCTGCAGACTGTGAGATGAAAAGGGTACAAAGTGGATAGTAAAACAAATGATTAGTTTGATGACAGGATGAACTTCCAGCAATCTTAAGTTATGCACAATATAAGAGAGGGGTAAATTAATGGCACAGAAGTTGATTGCAGAGGTTCCACAAAAGGGCTACAGATATGGTAACCTCCTCATACCTTCTCAAAGGGAGAAACCATTAGGGCAATTTTATGCAACAGACTCATTGTTGTATCATTGTCCCCACCGTTTTTTGAGGTTGATTCTTGGAAAATGTGGAGGCTCCCCGGGAAGTCGGTGAAGAGCCCATCCACACCGATATTTTGAATCCAGTACGCGTACTCCTGATGTGGATCCTGATGGAAGTTGAAGTGCAGGAACATGTTCTCATTACGATAGGTATAAGGATGTACCTGCAATCAAAGTAAAATTGCCACCGATACAGATTAGTCTGTTATAACCATGAAGAACTGATTCTCCATAAGGTGGTTAAACTATGCACGGGATAAAGGGCATGTTAAAATGCATAGTGCAGTAGGATGTTTTATACTCCATTCTCATGCTACTTTTTTTTTTTTTCAAATTTGGACTATAACATACATCAAATTCTTCACCTGTAAATTATGGGCATGGGCTCGGGCAACAAGGTCCGTTGGTTCTAGCAGATTGTTATGTGCAACAGGCACTATAGTATCCTTCCAAGGACCAATCCCCACAACATATTGCTTGATGAAGCCAAAGTATTCATCTGAAGTGATGTCCCAGTACGACTGCACGTTTCCAGGTGAAACATAGAACTTGTCATGTAGATCAACATTAAACCTGAGAAGTACATGCTTTCCAAAACACAAGCTGAGAGAAGGCTATAATTGTTATCATCATACACAAACATATATATATGCACAGCTAGATCTTGGGATAAATTGAGTGTAGTTTATATGATCTTCTTTAGGTGCATAATATACAGGGAGAGAAGTGATAGTTGAGACCTGATTTGTGTCCTGAGTTGGAATTGTAATATCATCAATCAGGAAGATTTTAGGGGAGTTAGTGAGATTGGAAGCATATATGAGAGAAGTTGGAGCAAATGATTGAATGAAAACAGGCTGCTTCAACCAATCCTCTGACATATAGGAACCTTTGTATCCATATTTCTTGAGAGTCTCCACAAACTTATCTTCAAATCTCTTCCCATGTGACCACTTTACCTGTGATCAACATAAGATAGAAATTGAAAAGTCGTCTGATTGAATAAAATTCAGAGCTCCATCAGAAAATAATTGATTGATTTGCACATTAAAGTATATTGCACAAGGCATAGTATTCTTTGTGCTTAATATAGAAAACAAGGAATATATAAGTTGGGCATATTCAGTTTGATCAGATTGTAACTATAGTCTTACTTATTATATTGCTATTACTGAATCTGCCAAGTTCCCAGGAAAGAGCTGACCATTTTGAGAACTGAGGGAAGGCAAACAAAGAACTTGCATGAAAGAGACATTTACATGCTCATTGATGAAGACAGGATTTTTAATCTCCGGATAGATTCCAACAACTCTGGGTGCATCCAATGCAATTGCTATGAACTCCTCAAAGGTGATGATCTGAAACTTACCTATGAAAGTATGGAAAATTGAAAAGATTATAGAAAACCCAGCGTTCTGAGAAAATGCAACTCGGTAAAACATGAATCACCACCATAATTACCAAAAGAAAAGCACCGCCATAAATCTAAATTCACTCCATTTGTTTTGGGTGAATACCAAATGTGAATAGACAAAAGTAAAGCCAAATTCATTCTATGCAACAAAGGGACTGACCATTATATTGTTGATCGCGGAATGGATACCTCTGTCTTACACGTAACGACTTCAGCTCCTTCAATGTGAAATCAACTGCATGATACAAAGCATTATAGCATATGGCATTTTAATATTAAATAAAAAAAATCCGATTAAAAGTGACAAAAAGAAAGTTTACTCTTTACCAGTAAAGAATCCAGTTATGTTAACACCTTGAACCTCATAAGTTCTTTTTCGGTTAGCAAACTCTTTATATTCAGCAATATCTGTTGTGCCATCTAGGGTGACGTCATGGAAGCATATGAGGATTCCATCCTTGGAAGATAGGATATCACTCTCAATGAAATCGGTGCCCTCTTCAATTGCTCTCTGTAATTGACATAAAATCATATATTAACGACAACCACAGAAACCTGATACATGAGCTAAGATAGTTTCTTTCCTAAATGGAAAATGAAGGAAAAAAAATGCTAAAATTCCATGAAACATGAGAAATTATCATGTCAAACTCAGGGCTTCTAGATACTATATATCCTGGAGATAGCAAAGGCAGATGGCTTATTACAGTAGATAAATTAAGAAGAAGATTCGGTGATGGATGTATGGAAAACAGAGATCACTTATTTTTCGGTTGCCTAATAACAAAGCAATTATGGGAAATGGTCTTAGCTGAAGTGGCGATTCATAGAAGAGTATTTAATTGGAAGCGTGAACTGGAAATAGCAGTGAGACTACTATTTTGTTCTTATATATAATGTATGGTTATAAAGGAACTCTAAAGTGTTAAAAAATGAAGCTTCTTTCATTACAATAGTAAATAATAGAATATTATCACTAGTTAGAGTGAATGCCTGATTTTGTAACCATATTTTTAAATTATGTGGATAAAAGTACAATTTACAAAAAAAAAGAAGAAGAATAACTTAAAGCAGCTACTCTGTTAAATGAGATCCTTCAGCTGAAACATATGAATAAGTATACTAAGGGGTTCCAAACAATATAAATGTTCACCCTGTAAGCAAAATCAGTTTCTTCAGGAATCTCTCCATTTGAACCGCGATGTGCAATATTATAGGGCCGAAAAGTCTGAAGAGGCTGCCTTAAACCATTGGCCACTTTGCTTGGCAGAGGATAGAAAGGCCTTGCAGCAGCATGACCAACAAACCATACAAGGAAAAAAAGAAAAGAGCCTGCAAGTATGCATTGTTTTGGTCAACAATAGTCCATGCCAATCAAAAGTCGTCTGAAAATGGATAAGAATTTCTGCATATGACGAATTTCAAAGACTCAATTGTCTCCATGTTGTCAAACATATTTTAGGCTTACAATGAGGTATCCTTCAGTCTCAGAGTGGTCTGGCTTGTTTATTCTAATAAAGGGATTACAAATTTCAATATTATGAAAAGAGACTGAACCATGGCAGTCATGTTGAGAGAAACAAACTTGGGATCAACAAACTAAGACTATTTTACTGAAATTTTCAAAACAAATGTTTGTACTGGAGGTAGAAAGAACAAGCAAATAAAGATTAACGAGATAATATAGGATCTTCCCATAGAGTTACTACTGTCTATTTTCTCAGGACATTTCAGTATCACCACCACATAGCACTAAACAATAACAGAAGTTTTGACACCTCAGAATTGGCCTTCAATGAGTGAGAAAATATGTATGAGGATAATCCTTGCCTTTCAAGCTCATAGTCTACTTTGGTTACACACCTTACTAAGGAAGCAAATAATGGGGCAGCATTAACATTTTGAACTTGTAAATATGAATTTTAAATGACAAAAGGAGAAAAAGGCCCTTTTGCCACGTCCAGAAGAAATATGAAAATAAAGGGTAAGGAAAGTCGGTATCTGATAATCAAACTCAAGCACTTTGCCTCTCAAGTGGTGTGATACCATTTCCAATCCCCTTTACCAAAATAGGACACCAACCTGTATTTACAAAAATAGTTCAATTTTGCAGGAAGTAGGAACAAGCAATACATTGCCCAGATGAATAAAGGACGCCCAGAAAAGCATCTTCTATTTTGACAGTAAGGGTGACAATAAATACGAAAATTTTCACTTCCATCATCAAGCGAGGAGAAAGTAGATCAAGAATCGGAATCCTACCAGATAACCAATTTCAGAAAACGAAAAAGAGTGAAGGATAGGCATTGCCCGGAAACTTGGATTGATCTGACAACTAAGACAAAATCGCCAACAAAATGCAATGTCCAGAAGACCAATTAAAGGGCGTGGCAGGAAAAATTAAAGCTTTGAGATGGATTTAGCTATCGACTTACAGAGAGAGCCCATGATTGCCGAACCCCTTCACAAGTTGACCTCCCTGCTGCCTTTTTCTTCTTCTATGCTCCCATTAATGTTTGATCCCACTTGATAATAAAGATAAAAATGCAAGTACAAAATTTATTTATTTATTTATTAAAACTAATAAAATTATTTCATGTGCATCAAATAGACACCAGTTTTTATTGTACAAAAAAAAATAGACACCAATTTCATTTTTATTTAATATAATATAACGTAATTTTTTTTTATCAAAATTATATTGTTGCTCACAAAAAATATGTGAAAGAAATTTACTAATATTGCCCGCACTTGAGAATACATAAAATAAATTTTGGGTATTAATTTTTTATTATCATGAGATTATGTTCCATATTTGGAGGATATAAAGATATATTGGAACATATTTATTTTAGTTATTAATTATATTTAATACTCCTATATTAATATAATATTTTATCACGTGTAATTTCTATAAATTGATATTAATTAAGATGTATTTTTAATATATTATATGTTTAATTTTTTTAAATAATATGATATTTTCATATACAAATAGTCTATGATAAATTAAATTTTATTTTTAATATCCTCAAAATTTTAATAAAATATTATAATTAAAAATGTGCATATTTTAACATAACAAAATAGTTTGTATATGGTAGAACTTAGTCCCAATTGTTAGAAATATCTTAGAAGGGGAGTGGTGAAAATTTTCGTTTTGGTTAATTTAAGATATATTTTCATTCTCAATTTTGTAGGTACGAAAGATGTAAACGAATTTTAATCAATCCAAATATACACCAACAAATATATTTATTTAATATTTTGGATATATTAAATTTAATACAATTTTATAACTTAATAATATATTAAAAATAAATAAATTAATTTTATAAATATTCAAACTACTTAATTATTTGTTATTAATCACTTAACCATATTTAATTTAATATAATTTTATAAAATAATAATATATTAAAAATAATCTAATAATTTTTTAAAAAAATTTAAAAAATTATGAAATTATATAGTTTAATATTTTTTATATAAAATATAAAATGAGATTTGAATATTTAAATAATTCGAGAATATAATAAGTTTAGGTGGTAGAAGGTATGAAATATTATTGAGTAAAATAATAGATTTAGAATATATAAAAGTATTTCAACTAAATAAATAAAGTAAGTATAAAATTGATGGTAAGTGAAGATTTTGTTATAGGATTATATTAAATATAAAAAAATTATAAGAGTAAATAAATAAAGTGTAGTAGAAAATTAATTATCATATGAAAATGAGAATAATGAGAGTAGGTTAACAAATTATTCTAATTTTAAAAAGTACTTAATATAAGGAGATATAATAAAATATTTGATTCTTAATTTGTGAATGGTGATTAAGATAAATTTGATTTTAATGACAAAAAATAATTACTCAATAGATGAGCTAGCTTATAAAAGGAGTGATTTTTCTAAAACCAGAAATATAATTAACAATACTACACAGAAAATTAATAATGTAGTAATATTGTAAAATAATACATATTTATTTGTTGTAGTTATAATGTAAAATAATGTAAAAAGCAATCAAAGAAAATATAGTTTTCTACTCAAGTATCGTACTAATCTTAATTTTTTTTAAAAAAGTTCTGATATTATAAAATATACAGTAGATAGAAAAATGTAAAATAATAATTTATTCCATTCAAGATATATATAGCTTAAAATATATATTTAGAAAATTCTTTTTAATAGGGGAATGAGTTCTCAAATTTCTTATATTGTACTTTTAGGATAAATAATATTTATTTGTTTTAAACTTTTAAAAAATACATTTTAATATTAAACTTATAATAAAATTGACATATTTGTGCTACGTAATTTTTTTGTTATAGATTAGGTATCAATTTAAAGATAAATTTAAATAAAATACATAATTTTAAAATAAAAATTATATTACCTAAAATTCTACTATTTCAACTACTAAATAATAATAAATAAATTTAAGAAATTTAATTTATTTTACAATATAATCCAACACTTTTTACATTATCATATTATATTTTAATTTATATATAAATATTACTTAAATTACGTTTAAATTTAAAAAATACATATTATATATACTTTTTATTTAATAAAATTATAGAATAAAATGATATATGCGGAATATTTTTATAATTAATTTAAAATAATAAATTAAATATATTATACAATATAATATAAAATTATATATTTAAATTGATTAATATAAATTATAAATAATTTATTTAAATATAATATATATATATATATTATGATATTATACAAATCTATATGTATAATTTTATTAAGTAAAAATATATAATATCATAATTTATATATATATATATAATATTTTTTAAAATAAAATTAATTATAATTTTTATTAATAACTTAAAAAAATATATATAATTTTTATATTATAATTGTGTAAAATATGTAATTTATAACTTGAAATTGATTAAATAAAATAATGATTATATATTATTTAGTTATAATTTTATTAAGTAAAAATTATATATAATATGTTTTTTAAAATATATATAATTTAATTTAAATAAAATATTCATATTTAAATTAATACAAGTAATTTAGATTATTATATAAATTAAATCACATTTTAAAATTTTTTATTCTTATCTATTGTTTAGAATATCTAAATTTTACGCCAATTTTATTTAGAGACTTATAAGTTCGTATTTGGGCTACATGTATCTATTTTTTTGCTTATGTCCATAGAAAAGGTAGAAACACATACAAAATGTCACAGGCACTTAACTTGAGTTTGAATTTCAGTTCATCAGTCTACGTCACGCTAGACCGATCATCGTCTGACAAGGTTTTTGCACTTCTTTTCACGTGGAAAATAATTTTTACTTTTAAATCATTTATTTTATTTATAATTACTTCAAATTAACACGTTAAAATATAAAATATAAGTAAAAAAGACAATGTATTAGTCTATAAAAGTTAATTCTATATATTTATTTTTAACTTTTAAAAATTGAATTTTTTTATAGAATATTTGAAATTAAAATATAAAATTTGAAAATAATTATATCAAATATTTAGAAATATAAAAAAATAAGTAAAAATAATAATTCTTAGTCTATATAAGTTAATTCAAATCAACATTAATATTAAGTAATATAAAATGTTAACATGTCAAAATTATAAATACAAACTATTAAATACTAATTCAAAACTAAACAGATAAATTGATTTTTTATTTCGCTTATATAAATAACACTAAAATATATTATAATTCATTTTTTATTTGACCGTGTTAGTGTAAATAAATTAAAATTCATTTTTTTCTGTTAATATAGTGTAAATAAATTAAAACTTATTTTTTATTCTATCCATATAGTGTAAATAAATCAAAATTAACTTTCTATTCTATATGCATAGCGAACCCATATTAAACATTTTTTTTTGTTATCGGGTTAACAATTTTTTCACATTTTTATAATTCACTTTGATTTTTAATATTTAGATAGTAAACTTTTCGTATATTAAGGAGCAAAATTGTGAATAAACTATTTAAAAAAATATATGTAATAAAATATAAAACTAACACTGTAATAACTATTTAATAATAATTGACTTAATTAATTATATAGAAATGCATTCTAATAATATGTCATAATATTTTAATAAAATTATTTAAAATTTATCAAACGTTTGACTTTAAAATATAAATTTTCAAAAATTTAATAAAAAAGTAACATTTATGGCAGAGTAATGTAATTTAGCAAAAAAAATTAAAGTATAGAAACACTTGAGGAGGAAAGGTAGAGAGATAGAGACAAAAAAAATGGCAAGAAAGTGAAATTCAGTTTTTGTCTTTCTGTTCATGAGTTCCTATGGATCGTCATGTCATCTGACAAGATTTCTGCACTTCTGTTTATGTCTTTACCTTTTAGAAGGTAAAGCACTAAGATCCATTAAACATATACAGAAGATGCAACCACTTACAATTTCAGTCCAATCAAGATATACTAAATCCTAACTGATGAAGTAGTAGGACTAGAACCAAGTGGGTATAGTGCAAGTTGAAAGCTTTCACTTTTCGAGATTGACACAGAAGGCTGCTTCTTCCCACAGCAAGCTAACTACAACGGTGAACATGTCTTTTAGGGTTCCACTATTATACTGTTAAAAAGTACAGAACTAACAGGTTTACCATTAGGGTTTTTTTTTTCTGGGTTCTATTGGAACCGACAAGAATTGAGAGAGAGGCAGAGAAGACAGAGAGGGGATCTAGCTTTTTCGACTGCATGTCTGCAACTGAAGCTCGCTCTCTTATCAGTTATTATTACCCTTTTCTCAATAATTTTGAAGCATGCTGCACAATAGCATGACAGCATCCCTTCACTTTATCCAAGGCAAAGGAATGGTTGACTTTATTTCATTGATGTTCTATATTTGAAATTATACATCTAACAATAATCATTTTAAATTTGATTCAATATAATACTAAATACCCATTTCATACTTGTAAGAATAAAATTCACCAAATTTCTAAAAATCTGATCTTGATGAGTCTGACTTTGGACATCCCCCAGCTACTACTAGCTATCTATCTATCTATCTAGCTAGCTCTTTACATTATCAAGAAATGCCAGTGCTTGTAAGAACCATTGCATGGCTGAAAATGGTGGAATAGGAAAAATCTCCCCCGTCCAAAAAACACAAGACTAGATTGATGTGGTCCATGTTTATGCGGTTCTTACACTCAGAGTGCTTGCTTTTAAAGAGCCCTTAAATTTTCTTGGTCCCTCACCTGCAATTACAAAATGGCGTGCCCTGTTTACTTAATGTTTTTGCACAACAATGGATGTCTGTCAAACACTTGTGCAAATTGGATATTTTGTTAGCAGATGAAATTAAATCATTAAAATTATACCCATATAAATTAAATCATTTTTGCATGAATCATAATCAACTGCAAGTTCAGTAGTCAATATTGTTTAATGAAGTTGCATCTTAGTACTAAATAGACTCATCTTTATAAAGATTTGACACTAACTATCAATTTTGTGAAACGTTTGGTACAATCTTGTAATTTAGTCATTATTTGTGCATTGATTACAGTCAGAGACCACCACTGCAAATTGAGCAGTCACTGAGCAGTATGAACATGCATCCCCATATTTATACTACTGTAATCACCGAAGAAACTCTGAGAATTCTTTGTCTATAAATGGGGTTTCTCGAACCAATGGGACACCCCCTCCATATGCAGCGACAAATGGTAGGCTATCCTATCCAGCAAGCATGCGTTTCTTCCACATCTTGCAAATGGTAAAGCTATTAGGGCATTGAATAAAGTGTGCAAACCCTAGCTTTTCTTCTTTCTCAATTATGTGATGTCTTCCATTTTCCATGGTCCCCCTTCTTGAGTTGAAGGGTTTAACCTAACCCTATCATGCAACCAATTATACACATAAACACAGCTTTCTAATCTCTTTTGTTGTTTCCTCTCTGTGATGATGGTTCTGCAAGGTTAAATTGAACGGGCTTTCACTTTCATCTTCAGCCGCTCTCTCTTTTTCTAGACCCCTCATTCCTCCGCTCTCTCCTCATCTTCGACATCATCATCTTCCTCCTTGTTTGCCTGTCCAAAGGGCTGCCGTCAATCCAAACCTGGTGCTGCTGATCTGCTAGAAGCTGCAATCCTGCAACCCAACTTCTCTGCATGTGGTAAGTTGATTAGTTCTCACTCAAAAACCAAAGCTTTCGTTCCTCAAGTTTGCACTAACCAATAAATCTGCATGAATTCCTGACATGTTCATCCAATTTACTCCGTTGGAATTTCTCCTTGGATGCCAAGTTCTCGGCTTTTGTCGGATATTTTTTCTTGATTTTATCGGTATTGGATATTCAATTAAAGCAAATTCGAAATTGAGGGAAAACCTAGGGTTGATCTTTTCTTGATCAGCCAAAGAGACTTTGTGAGTTAATGATCTACTTCCTCTATTGAAAGTTTTACCAGAAACTATGCATAATACAGTAAGTGTATTTGAATTTGCTAACTTCGATTTCAGATATATAAAACACATAGTTATTTCTTCTACATTTCAATGATGAGAAGAGTAAGATGATAACGAATTCGATCGATGTGGGCGATATGCAAGCAAGGCAGGTGGAGCAGAAGGCCGAGGTTTTCGGTTCCCAGGCGGCGGCGGCGGCGGCAGCAGCAGCAGCAGCAGTGGCTTCGAATTCTAGACAGTGGTCGAGTTTCAGGAATCCGAGGATCGTGCGTGTCTCGCGCTTTTTCGGAGGCAAAGATAGGCACAGCAAGGTCTGCACCGTAAGGGGCTTGAGGGACAGGAGAATCAGACTTTCCGTGCCGACCGCAATTCAGCTCTATGATCTTCAAGAGAAGCTAGGGCTTAGCCAGCCCAGCAAGGTTGTAGACTGGCTTCTCGATGCAACCAAGCAAGATATCGACAACCTTCCGCCCCTACAGATGCCTCAAGGGTTCTTCAGCAGTCACTTCCACCCGCAAATTATGCTTGGCGATCATGCTTCTGGGTCGATAAATCTCGGCAATCTATTGCTCCCCCGTGAGCCCTCACTCTCTTCCAAGATAAATGGCAGCATTGATGGAGATGGTACTCAGGCTTCTGCTGGGCCTACTTCATCAAGGTATTGGGATATCAACTTGGGACTGCGAGCTGCTGATGAAGTACGCCAGATCACAGTACCTGTTGGTGATGATAAAGGGAAATCCATCGAGATGAATGAATTGCAGAAGCAAGTGGGGATTACCAGCGGTCAATATGCACAACTATCAGGTCAGAGCCTTTTTCCAGCAGTCGGCTACCCTTCTTTCCCATCAGGGCCAGTGTCAGTGGGCGACCAAATATTAGAGTCTTCAAGCTTGACTCCGTCTCAGCTTAGAGGATTTCAACCTCAACTGGATAGCTTTCTCCAATCCAATATGGTATCATTGCCTCCTCCTCCTCCTCCTCCTCCTCCTACGTCTCTTCTTCATGGATCTCAAGTGTATCTGTATCCTCCAGCTATGCCGCCTACCTTTCCGGAATACCCACCACTTCCATACCTTGGAGCTTCAACTGCGAGTACTCCAAGACAAGATAACCATTTCCAGTTACTCAGCTTGATGAGTTCTTCACAGCCCACTTTTCCGAATACTCCCCTCATGCCAAAACTGTTTCAAACAAAAAGAAGCGCCGAATTTATTCATCCTCAAGATGTTGGCCGGAGTCAAGATGATGGGCAGGCAAACTAGTACTCGTGATAATTGCATAATGCTCCAAGTTTTTAAGTAATCTGATTGGTTTCTCCTTATTAGTAGTATATGGGTCTTGGTGTCTGTTTTTTTGAGAGTCAAATTAATGAATCAGTAGTCTTCTGCATTCATAAATCTATTGAAAAGTCACATCATCCACTGGAAACCAAAGCGGAAGCACTGACTTTTAATCCACTGTAGTGTACTGCCAGGATCCGACTGACATGAGTCGTACTATCTGCTTCTGACTCTAAGAACTATGAATCTGACCTATGGCTACAAGGGTCGACGTGCAGAATTGTCTGCGGACAATGTACAAATGGTCCGAGTCAATGCGGGGTGTTGGGTACAATATGTGGAAAGCCAATGGCTTTTGGGACTAGGCGTAAGATCAAAGACATGCAGTGAGTTAAGGGACTTCGTTTGGCCTAAATTATGTAAAAGGGATCCATAAATAAAGGAGTCTGCATCGCATCCAAGAGAAGAAATTCAATCACTTGTCAAGAAATGACTAAATCTTGAATTAAGAATAGAACTACATAGATGGGCGTCGTGATTCTGGATTACAACAGACTATTATCTCTTGCTGTTAGAGGAATACAAAATAAGACCAACAAACCTCGTCGGTTGAGGACAAATATACATTGTCCTGGACTCTGATAATGCTAAGCAAAACTCCGCTCATCAGATGAAACAACACTAAATGCCACCAGCAGGGAAGAAGTTATGTTGGTGGTTGCCATGTCCCAGGCTTAAAAGTGGCACCTGACCCTGTTGGCTCCGAAGACCTGAAAACACAGCCAAATAAAATTTTAATGCAAGATATATGAAAGTAAAAAAAACAATGAATCTAGCTAAATGGTTGCTCCTAACTAATATGACCCTACTTTTCATCTCATATCCCAATATTCCATGGTTTTCATCCCAATTCAGCAATTAAAACTGAAACCAGTGTTAGAGAATTTACTTCAATATTTCTTCATCTTCATCTTGTACTCGATGTTCTCTTGTTTCCTCAAATTTTCTGCAAATAAGCCTAGAAGTCAATATGCTGTGGGAAAAGAAATGGGATATATACTAGATAGTAGATCTTCTTAACAGGGCAGGTACTAATTTGTGTGACATCATCCATTAGGTTATACTACTCCATACCACAGGATTCATTATTCAAATTCTTGTTTTTTGGAATGGGTCAAGCAACACGCTTGCCTTAAGGTGGTTTCCTAAGGATCATTTTTATCCACAGCTGGAACAAATAAGGTTCTACTGATAGTTCTGCCTTGTTCATGAAAATAAAATCAAAGACTATGTTACAGAGATTACATAAACTACTACATTTTTTTTACTTTCTACCTCAGATGGCCCATCTATTTCAGCTGAACATAAGTTAAATAAAAATTAGAACTCACCCAGACCAAGTAAAAATTAGAACTCACCCAGACTTGTCTTTCTCCAATGGTTCATCCTCTGTAAGTAGACAATGAGGAAAACACTTTCAGATCAAAATCATCTTCATAACAGATTGCAGGGTTAGGTGAAGTGAGTACCAGTAAGAATAACATCATTGATTGATCCTCTAAAAACTTTGAATTATGTTATAATTGAAAAGTCAAAAAGTAGTTTACATCAACACCCGGGTATCGGATCTTCACAGGTTAGGTTATAATCTAAACAAGAATCATGTTGGTAGTACCTTCAGAAGTGCTTGGAAACTGTCTAATGAAACTCTGCAAATCTGGGCCTCCAACTTTGCCTACAAGACAATAGCAAGGATTACACTATTTATTGAATAATTCTTCAAATTGCAAAAGATGCTTCACCTGAATAAGCAACATACCAGTAACAATGCCTTCTTTCAATTTCCTTTGCTCTTCCTCCTTCAAGCCTTTATTAAATGAAAACCACAGTCAAGGTAGGTAAACCAAAGAGGTAATGAAGTTCATAACAGAACAAGAATGTTCTCTACTAATCAGTGTATATGCAGGCTAACCAATCACATTGACAATGAAAAATTACCGTGCCTTCATAATTAAATGGCACAACATGGATGGATTATAATCGTCTCAATGCAATTTCTAGAAGAAATTTACTATGGTACTTCAAGAAAGGATAGATCAAGTACATCACTAAGAGAATGTAAGAGGGTTTTATGACACAAAAGTTGAAATAGAAGCAAGGGAAAGACAGGAGCAATCTTCTCTTGAGCACTTGATAAAGAGAGTTCAGTTTAGGCAGATATACGTGCAACATTTTGCTTAACTTGTTCCCGCCTTGCTTCTAACTCTGCCATTTCCTGAGGAAGAGATGAAATTTTATGCTTATAAACATAATATATGTTTGCATACTATATAATCGATACCATTCTCTGTATCTTTTGATGCTCTTTATCAAAAAAATGTATACTAAACAATTTACCTCTGGTGTTGGAGCTTTTTTCCGCTGACCGTTTAGCCAACAAATCCATTCCACTGAAAAAGAAATGAACATAAGATCGCCTAAAAGGACCAAATGTCCCATAGAATGTACATTACTGAAAAAAACAAATGTCACCCTTTCAAACCCATATTTAGCGGAATTTTCTTACCAGGAACAGAGGTCGGATCTGATTCACCTTTGAACACCACCCATCTTTTCTCCTTCACTAAGATACAAGCGAATCATGTTAAAAGACAATCTCCCCAAGTGCAAACGGAATATATGTGAATCAGAAACAACTTGGCTTTGGGCACTAACTAAATCGAAAAACAAAAACGAAAGTTTCCTGGACTCTATATTTAGATAAGTTAGCTTATTTGCAAGCAGCCAAGTCAAACTTGACAGACACTTGCTCTGTTCTAAGCAAGTTTGAGCTTAGAAAGCATCTTATTTGTGCACTAAAACCCAGTTACTGCATCTTCCAAACTTTACTCGGCGCTATAATCATGCAATATAAGAAACAAATAAAAGCAGATTCCAAGATCGCAAGGAATCCAAATTTAGCAAATTTCTCGTTAATTTTTGGGAATGAGATCATTCCGATACAGCCCAAGGACAAGCATTCAACATGTTCTCGATTCTAAAAAACGGGTGAGTTGAAGTAAAAGGGAAAATCGAGGAACCCCAGACTCACTGATTCCGTCAATCTCTTCTATTCTGGTGAAGTAGCGATTCCCCGCTTTGTCTAAGCCCGCCTGGGTTCGATTACTGAAGAACCCAGCAATCCTTGAGAATATCTTCGACATCTTGAAAAATTCAAAGAACAAACTTGATCATCAGGAAGACACCCAATTTCTTTCGGAGACTGCTCGTCTCTGTGAACAAGAAGATGAAAGTATACTACAAAACTGGGGATCTTCTTGGAAGCTAATTCTGCTCAACCCTAATAGAACAAATTACATTTGTAAGAAAAAAACCACGTTAGGGGAAAGTATATATATTTTTATTTAACTTATAATATTTTAAAAAAAAAAAAAAGCACATCTAATGAAAATGTGAGAGAGGAAATTGGGACCCACAACGTGTCCCAACCATGCGTAGGTAGCTGTCCGTTTACAGCGAGCAGGGTGGTTTTTTGAAACGAGAGGCCTCCCCAGCTCCGCTCCTCCCTTGTTCTTGTTCTTCTTCTTCTTCTTCAGATCTAAGTGCCCGGCAACAGGAAGAGAGAGAGGAATCGGGAAGCAGGTGAGACACGTTGATGTTTTTTTGTTTTTTGGGGAACTTGAGCGTGGTTGTTGACTCTGGTGGGGTTTTATTCGACGATCATCCATTCTTGGGACTGTGGGTCAGGTTTCTATTCGGGCATTGTGTATGATAATGATGTCTTAGGGCTGTCTTTGGCTGATCGTGGCATCCATTAATCAATTATTCTTAACTTCTTAATCTGCGCAAGATACTTACTTTTTATATGTGCTTTTGCGGTTGTGTTCTCGATGAATGGATTGAGGGCATTGACCCAATTATTTGTATGGTATACTTCTATATTGATTTTCTTCTTGTTCCATAACCATTTACTTCGTGTGTGGAATCATGTCAAGGTCCTGATTTCGCAGGATGCTGGTTCTCTGTAATGAAACAGAAGAAATGAGTGGCTGGTCTAAGCAACATTTTTAATGTGTTGGAAAGCCTGCAGGAATAGCTGAGATTTCATCCCTGAAAACTTAGTTGCATGATGGATCATATTTTTCTGTTGAAATAAGTTGGTTTCCCATGAGGCTTTAATAAGAGGTCTTAGTCTTAACAACAACATCTGCTTTAAGTTGGTCTTGAAGAAGGGCATGTGCAGGTTGTGAAACTTATACTGAGTTCTCTTACTCTGCCTTGGAAATTAGACAACAGCACACCTGGTTCATGAGGGATATCTCTGACTCTGCATGATGTGCTTCTTATCTCCATCTTGCTGTTTTGAATCATTGGGTTGCTGTTTTAGCTTTTAAACAATGGGTTCTTTGTTCCAAGAAACAGACCTTTGCATTTGACCAAAAAGTGAGGAATCAAATGGGCCGTGGAGTCAGCGCTGGTGGAGGCCAGAAGAGTTCTCAGGGATACCTCTTTGGTGGTGAGGAAGCACCCAAGCTTGATGGAAACAACGCTGAAGCTCCTAAGCAAGGATCAGATACCAGCAATAATTCTACCATCACCGCCGCTTCCCCACCAGCAGCAGATGCTCCTTAGCAGGTTCCAGCAGGCATTCAGGGGAGCCAGGCAAATAATTACTTCCGAGCTGAATTTGTCAATATTATCAACGGAAAACCATTATGCTTTTTTTTTTAAATTTTAATTTCACTTTGTATATCAATTAAAATTAGGAATTTGATTTTTATCAAATCAAATTTAATATCCAAAATGGATATTTTAAATTTATAATTTTTTGTAGGTGTAAGGATTAATTAATTATTTTATGTAAATTTATGTACAGAATTTAATAATTTATTTTATATAAATTTATAGATTTTGTTATACACGTACATTTATTAATTATTTTATGAGTAAATCTAAAAACAATCTAATAGAATGAAGGAAATATTTATTATAATTTGATACAGCGTAAATTAGTCATAGTTTAATTCACAAGTAAATTTAATTAATATTTATAAATTATGAAAATTTAGATATTCAATGATTACTACTCTAATTAGTAATTAGACTTTCCAACATTGGTTGGAACAGAGACGCAGAGGCCGCCTTATAAAATGTCTCCTTCTTCTTAGCCCCTCATCCCCAACATCTCTCCGCCATCTCTTCTCTTCTGTCTCTCTGCTCTCTCTCTCTCTCTCTCTCTGAATTTGTCAACGGTGAGGTCTTTGATCGTCGACCATGGCCGCTGAATCGAGGCCCGCACCGACTCCGCTGCTCAAGGACGAGCTGGACATCGTTATCCCGACGATCCGGAACCTCGACTTCCTCGAGATGTGGCGTCCCTTCTTCCAGCAATACCACCTCATCATCGTTCAGGATGGCGATCCCTCCAAGACCATCAAGGTCCCGGAGGGATTCGACTACGAGCTCTACAACCGCAACGACATCAACCGCATCCTGGGGCCTAAAGCCTCTTGCATCTCCTTCAAGGACTCCGCCTGCCGCTGCTTCGGCTACATGGTCTCCAAGAAGAAGTACATCTACACCATCGACGATGATTGCTTTGTGAGTATTCTCGTTGCCTTGTGATGTGGCTCTGATGATAGAGGTGTGGGAGAATTCGGATCTGAATATGCTGTTGAAAGCATGTATGTATGCTCTATGAACTGAATCAAATTTCCATATTTAAAGATTTGAGGCTTGATCTGATGTTCTACCCGGAGATTTTGGATCTTTTATCTGCTTTAATATTGCGTACACATTCTGATCTCTGTCTCTGCTGGGAAAGCTGTCGTTTTTTCACCTAATGCCATCTGATCTAACTGTTTTGCTTCTCCCCTTTGGAATGAATCAGGAGTTCCTACGCCTTTTTTATTGAGATCTATATCTTCCAGGTTGTAGATCTGTTTGAACGAAATCATATTGAGATTGCATTGATATGCGCTTAATAGCAGTAATGCCTGCTGTATTTCTATGCAATAGCAGTAATGAATCATATCTCTGCCGATGCCTTGGATCTCGCAGGTTGCCAAAGACCCGAGTGGTAAGGACATCAATGCCCTTGACCAACACATCAAGAACCTCCTGAGCCCATCAACTCCATTCTTCTTCAACACCCTTTATGACCCATACAGAGAAGGTGCTGACTTTGTCCGAGGATACCCTTTCAGCCTCCGTGATGGTGCCCCAACTGCTGTATCCCATGGACTGTGGCTCAACATTCCTGATTATGATGCCCCCACCCAGCTAGTCAAGCCTCTTGAGAGAAACACTAGGTGAAAATAGACAAATCTTCTCGTTGGCTTATAGGGTATGGCTGCTTCGTTTCCCCCTTTCTCCTAACTATCCACTGTTGCGACGACTTGCCAGGTATGTTGACGCTGTCATGACAATTCCGAAGGGAACTCTATTCCCCATGTGTGGCATGAACCTGGCATTCAACAGGGAGTTGATAGGGCCTGCAATGTACTTTGGGTTGATGGGTGATGGTCAGCCCATTGGAAGATACGATGACATGTGGGCTGGGTGGTGCACAAAGGTTAGATCCTCCATACTCTCTCAACCATGGTTTTGGAAATCAGTTATTGATTATTTATATTTGTCCAGTCTAACTATCTTCTTGTGGGACTGCTTTTTCCCCTGAAGAGGGTTTTTCACAGTCGTTTTTTGTCAGTGTTTTTCACCCTTGGCATAGCATCTCAATGATCATGTTCCATTGCCTCTTTGGCAGGTCATCTGTGACCACCTGGGGCTGGGTGTTAAGACAGGTCTACCATACATCTGGCACAGCAAAGCGAGCAATCCATTTGTTAACCTGAAGAAGGAGTACAAGGGTATCTTCTGGCAAGAGGAGCTGATCCCGTTCTTTCAGCAAGCCACCCTCTCCAAGGATTGCACCACAGTGCAGAAGTGCTACATCGAGCTTGCCAAGCAGGTGAAGGCCAAGCTTGGTAAGGTGGATGACTATTTCAACAAGCTTGCTGATGCCATGGTAACGTGGATAGAAGCCTGGGATGAACTCAACCCTGCTGGTGCTGGTTCTGCTGCATTATCCGCTGGATCTTCAAAGTAGGCTAATACAAAATGCATTTTTTTTCTAGTCGGTAGACTAGTTTATCACCTAAGAAGCATACTTTTATATCCATCTACTATAGCTTAGTTTCTATTGAAGTTCAGAGTTATTTTTGGTGAGGCTCGATGCTCTTTGGAGATATTTGGGATTAGAACACAACTAGAGGCTGATTGATCTTATTGGGTTTTCATGGTGCTTATTTAAGCACTAGCTATCTTTATGATGATGTAACCTATTTATACATTTCTTATAGTTATATGGCAATTGAAAGCTGTCTTTGATTTTGAATCTCCCTATCTGCTATCTCTGTGTGTGTGTGAACACAAACTCTCCAGCTTTGGAGGTATATATATTTCCTAGATGGTTGGCATTTGTTGATATAGCTAAATCAATGGGGTGAGAAGGAGGGAGGATTGATGATGGATATCATTTTCTAGGTCAGCCATTATCGTTGATCATTGGAGTATTCTCACTGTGATATAGCTCCATTATATGGGCTAAGGACGATTTTGGGGAGACCTAGGCTTTTTATGTAGAGTTACCTCAGAAACCTAGTGAGAAGGAGGGGGTAGCCAGCCATAGCCGGAAGACAAATCAGGAGGGGGTTGCGGCCTTCTTTCTCTTGATGCGGCTGCCGCCGACGGGAACAGAGTGATGGTGGTGGTGGAGCACAGCCTCGACGCAGAGGTGGCCGTCGTGTGGGCTTTGTCTCACGCGGTCGGCCACAGCCACCGCGAGTGTAATGTTCTGCTTCAAGTGCTCGAGCCCTTTAGTAGATCCTCCATTATCTCATCGAAAACTTCTGTATTGTATCGGGCAGGGAAGCCTGGCCTGAGGGACGATGAAGTTCTGCAGTCGATGAGGGCTATGTGCAAGTCAAGGAGGCCGACTTCTGTCAGTTAAAAGATCCGTGTTTTTGCATCCTCTCAACGTCCTAGACATTCTCGGTGAAGTAATTGGATAGCATGCATGGAACCGTAAAGAATGGCTCGTAAAAATCAACTCTTATCTATCACTGATTAACATTAGGTAATAACGACTGACGCTGTAAATCTGATTGCAGTTGAAAATTGAAGTAGTGACCGTGAAGGGGGAGAAGAAGAAGCTTCCTCTCATGCTTGAAGAGGCCAAGAGGCAGGAGAAGGCGGCAGCAGCCGGTTATGTGGCAGGCAGATGGCCTACCATATAGCAGCAAGAGAGAGGACAACTGATTTCCCACATGAAGAGCAACAATGAATATATATATCAATTTGAATCCAATATGCTGCCCCACAAACTGGAACTATTCATTAAAAAATAATCAGCTGTCAAAACTCAAATGATAATTGTTACATGTTGCAGAAGGGTAGCTTGAAGATTCAACCAAACACTGTCTTACCACCTCATGCAATACCCTATGGAACTTTCATCCTGCTCTATAAGAATGTTTCTATAATCCAAAAGAAGAAGAAGAATACCATGAAACCTAACGCACCAAAATCTTGTCTACCTCCCTAAGAGTTTGGTATGATCTAGTTCGAGTAAAAATCTCAACCATTGCAACAAATCCCACAGTCAGAGAAGGTAGCATGTGTCAATGTTTAAAAAAAATTGTGTTCTCAGCTTGAGGCGCATTCTTGAAGATGCCGGTGGGTCATATTTATGTACCTTTCCCAGAGAGGTTTATACCTTTCAATACCCAGCTTGATCCAAGGCTTCAGTTTCCCATTGAAATGAATAATTGCTGCACTCTCGATCAGGCGGCTATCGATGTTTGGATCGAATCCCAGGCCTTGCACATGCCACCTTCGGTCGAGTGGCTCGGTCAGCCCGTATAAGGCCAGAAGACCCAGAGGCAGGGTCCCAAGCTTCCACAGGGTCCTGTCCTCATTCTGTTTCATCCAGTAGTGGTATCTGGCTGTAACATTTGCTTTCCTCCATGCAATTAGGTCGAACACATTCATCCCAAAGGCCCACCCGCATGCCTGGGGGTCGAACTTGGAGCTGATGATCGGATTTGAGAAGTTTAGATACCTGTAGAACCTGTGGAAAGCTTCAAAGCAAGTCTCAACCGCTCCATTAACATTCCCATGAAGCTCTATAGAGAAGAGAGGTCAGCTCCTTCTGAACCACAATGTCGTCATCAAGAAGTACAACCTTTTCCAACTGAGGGTAGACATCAGGGATGTAGAACCGAAGGTGGTTTAGGAAAGAAGAGGCCTTCATATCACCAGGTGCTTCAAAATAAGTTGTTGCATTGAACCAAGACAGCTCCTCAATGTTCTGAACTTCTATGGTAGCCCCTTTAAAGTCATTGCTGAGAAACCATGCCTGCATCGATCCGAAATTGACACCATCTGTCACTATATGGAACACTAGTTGTTTCAGGCGGTCAGCATTTGAAACGGTTGAATTTACCACCGCGGATATGCCAAGCAAGTTGTCTGAAAATATGCAGAAATGATAGAGGCTGTTATCTACTAACCGAGGAGAGTTCCTCAACTCATCAGCAGCATTACTTAAGGTCGGATTCTGTAGCCAATCAGATGAGAGCTTCAAGACTGTGCAATGAATACTCTTTGGGAGCGATTCAGCTGTGAGCTGCCCAAAAACCACACTTTGAGCAGCTGCAGCATTTGCCCTCTCCTCAACCGCCTGAATATGGGACTGCATGGTGGCAATAGTGGTTGAAATGTCATAGTGTAGGTCCCGTGCCTTGTAGATTAAAGAAGACATGCTCTTGATTACAGGTCCAGCCTCCTCTAGTGTGAGAGGTTCTCCCCTCAAGGCAGCCTTAGAAAGGAGAAGCTGTGACATCCGAAACTTTGAGCTCAGCTCCCATGCGAGATGGAGGTTGTTGTGGTCCTTGGCAATGGTTATATAGGCCTTTACAAGGGTCATTTGCTCAGCCAGTTGCCTAGAGAAAGAGGTTGCACTTGCTATTTCATCAGTAAGGTTGAAAACCCCATAATTTTCCTCTTCAAAATTAGCAGTCCACTCCTGGAGAAAGCAAGAAAACAACAAAGATGGGCAAAACAAAAACTCCAATGTAGGATCAAACAACAAAGATGGGCAATGCACAATGCTCAATCAATACCCCTCAGTGACAAAAGAATGCAATTCACAGTGTATTAACAGGTATCCAGCTTACTCCATCCTCATGTCATTCCATGGTGACTAATAAACAACAGTATGCCATACTAAAATTCCATAAGGAGTGAATATCTGATCGCTCTCCTGATCTCAATAACATTCTATGAAGGGATAATCAACGATGAAGATATGCAATTATGTATCGAGCATCCAGAGAACAATGACTTGATTCATTGTAGGCATTCAATCTTCAAGGAGAAGATAATCTAATTGCATCTCCAGTTAAATCCCATTCCACTCATCTCCACTCTTGATATGAAGCAGAAAGGCACGAGAAGTACGGATTTTCAGGCGGGCCTTTTACTGAATACAAAATCATAGATCAACACAATGGAGTAATAGCTCACCTCTGATGAGGGCCTTATGATCTGGTTCCCGTTGTGATTGTGTTGAATCACAAACAGTATTAGCCCGCCGAGACAGAAGAGCCCGAGAACCGACCAGATCCAACACCACAGTATCCTCCAGACAGGGCGCCGATAATCGGCGGCCCGCCGCCTCATCCCAGCCCTATGTCCACCACCGGATTACACTCAGAACAAGAAATCGAGCACCTCCATCACTCCGATTCGACCAAGATACCACTTTTTTTCCAAGACGGTGCGACCCCCGACAACCGACAAGAGTACGAGTGAGGAACTTAGACAGGTAAATCGGAGTCAGGAACGATGGATAGAAATAGATGATGGGAGGTGGAATTTTGATGCCAAATTTGTTTCTCTTTATTTTCTTCTGGCTCACTAGGAAGGAAAACCTGTCCAATCCACATGACAGCACGTGCCAGCAAGATTTGGTTTCCGACATGAACAGTCACCTCTTTACAGCTCCCCATGTTTATTGCATGAACTATCATCCACTTGCTCCCTCCCTTGCGGATCTCCTTCAAGCATCAGAATTGATGATAGAACAAAGCCCCCACGTAGCTAAGAAAGCCATTGAGAACGAGGCTTAGAAAGCCCATTTACACGGGTCTGATATCCTCCTGGTCACTCTCCGTGAACTGCATACCTTACTCGCCGGCTCACAAGGAGAAAAGGGGCAACCCCGTCCAATGCATATACGGGTGGCAATGAGCTTCACAAGAGCTTTCACACAATTATTACCCTTTGGTTAAGTATGACGACGACATTCCACCATCCATTCGTAATTGAGCAGTTGGAAGATATCACGAAGGAAGAAGGCAAGCACGCAGGAATCGACCTCAAGTGCAGTCTGGATTCGTAATTGAGCAGTTGGAAGATATTCACATCAGGGGTAAGTTAAGTTGCAGTCTGCCAATGCGACGTAAGAAGCCAACGCACTAGCTGACCCACTTGTCCCGGATTGCATTTGCCCTTCGTGGCCCCATTTATATCCAACTTGAGCCATTTGGATAATGGTTCGGACGGACTACCCCACATATTGTCACTCCCTTTGCCAACTATGACCCACTCTGTTATAGTCATCATTTCGCCGTGGAACCCAGCAACAGTTCTAAGATATTAGCCGGGCCGCTCACTGGGGCAGGAGGTAAACTGCGCCATGCTTTTCAGAGCTCCACTTCCACACCGGCCAGCCCGCAAGTTAATATGAATAATAATTTCATTGGAGATTCCCTTGCGATCAAATTTGCCCAAATATTTGACATAGTATTGGACATGATGCACCGAACTAAACGCGTGAGTCGGGGGTCAGCGGAGACTGCACGTGTTGCCGTAACCACTCACCTAATGCCGGACCCCACACCACTACCCGACAACGACAATTTTATCATCTTAAAAAAATATCCTAAATATTTTTAATAATGAGTTTTTTAAATAAAAAATTTATATAAGTCAGTACGACGGACAAACCGACACGAAAGTGACCGGCCTGTCACGTTATCCCACGTGGCGCACGGCTAATAAGACCATGGACTCCCTCCCCACCATTGCCACGTGGTGTCGCCATCGCGCATGGGACTGCTCGCTACCACGTGGTCCCCGCCACCCAACTGACTCGACTGAGACTCACCCACCCCGTCCGTACGCCCATTTCTGCTTCGGATCCGGCCGGATAACGGTGACGTGGCAGCCTGCCTAAATTAGCCCCGCCGGTAAGCCACTAATATATAAGGTTAATATAGTCGGGATAATGAAACACGGCGGCTAGCGGTAGCTGTTTCGGGTTGTACTAGTTGCGGTTCAATATTCCTTCCTGATTAAATTAACGATAGATGTGATATGGTTGACCGTGGTTGAAATTTGACCGTGGTCACATGACATGACCAAGAAAATCTTGAGAGAAGAAATGCACTCAGCTCAACAGTGCTACTACTAATGCTACCCAGTTCTAGCTATTAAAAAAACCATAGTTAGAGATTATTGATTATTGCTCAAACAATATATTACACGCAAAAAAAAAACATTTTTTGGGGTTTAAAAATCAGGAAAAAGGATTACCAGATAGATATTAAGCTGGAGCATCTCTATTGCAGTAACCAAAAACTAACTTGTACCGAAAATTTTACAGGCATAAGTGGTGATGAAGAGATATGGTTTTTGTGTTTGAATGGCCTTCAACAAGAAATGGACGAGGGTTAAGAGAATGAGAGATTTTACGGGAGGAAGAGACCGGGCTGATGATGATCTGCATCGGCCCACTGAGAGTTTCGACTCCAGAATGCTTGATCGTTGAGCAGCCCCTGATCGGAGCCCGGCTGCCAGTCCAACGGTCCGAACTCTTCGTTGTCCGAGGGTCTTCCCAACAACGGCGCAGGCGGATCGGGCTGGATCGTTTGGTTGAGGAATACGCAGCCGCTGTTTGATTGGGAAATCTCTCCTGCTCGTTCAGTAATGTTCCTTTGCGGATGGCTCCAGAGGCTGTCTTGATCCAGGATGCTGCTAAACCCGAAGGATAGATGCTGGTCGGAGGACGCGATCATGTTCGAGATGTTGTCCACATCGGAGAACAACCCACAGCCAGAGGCCAGATCCGGCAAGAATTGGTCAAAGCAGTCATTACTCGGAGGTTCAGTGTGCATGTTCTGCGCAATAATGGACGAGTACTCGTTAACATTGAAGAAATCAGATGGCTTCATTGAGGAAGTCGCGGAGACGGCTTCGGCAGCTGCAGTGGTGGTTGTGGTTGTGGCTGTGAGGCTAGAACTCTCGCTGCTCGAACGGGAGTTCGTCTTGACCTCTCTCGCCTGCACCGATGTCGTTGCCGTGACGGCTTGGGAAGCTGCTACGGCCGTCAGTTCGCCCGGAGCAGATGATTTTTGCTTAGATCGCTTGTTCTTTCGGCAGCCGCCGCCGACGGGGACGTTCCTCAGGACGCCGCCCTTGGTCCAGTACCGGCGGCAGCTCTTGCAGAAATGGCGCGGCTGGGCGAGGTTGTAGTTGTTGTAATAGCAGAACTTCGTGTTCGGCGATTCGCACCGCGGACACTTCAGCGCTTGGTGTTGCTGACTCTGGTGGTGGAGAGTCCGCAACCTCCGGTCCCCGGTATCGCCGCCACCACCGCCACCGCTTCCGACGAACACCTCCCCGGCGATCGCGTGGATATCTTGCATCTTCCACCTGACCAGAACAAGAAACCCTGACCGAAGATTCAATTCTCAGCCCTCGTACTCCAAGAAGAAAACGTTTCAGACCTCTTCTTCTCGGTTTCGTATGATTACTCCATCTAGTCTAAGTGCTTCTGCGTGAAGGCAGTGAGAAATGGGTGAAGAAGAAGAGGAAGAGGGGCTCTGTCTCTCTCCCACAGAAAAACATCACATCATCCCTGCATTACCCAAAATACCTGCAAAACGCATTATAATCACGAGAATGCCACCGCGCATGCATAATTACCCTTTTGGCCCTCTCCAGCGGAGGCTGGCCGGGAGCTGAAGGTAGAGGGATTCCGGTCGGCAGTTAACACGTGGACAGCCAGGCGACCGCCCATAGTGCTGGAAATCCGGTTTGTGACCGTGTCGGCCACCGTACACTGCATCCCTCTCCATGGGTAATGTGTGCGCGTATGAGTGGTTGAGGAGCTGCCACGTGCAGATTTCTTATTGGGTAGACATGATAGTTAAATTAAATATTACAAATAATAGTTGAATTAATTTATATGTGAAATAAATGAAAACGAAAGAAAATAAATAATAAATACGAAAATTAAAAATGATGTTTTTTCAATAACATTGTCAATTTTCACATCTATTACTTTAATTTTTGTGCATGTAAAATAATATTATATAAGTTTTTTTTGTAAATTTATGTAAGTGGAAAATAAGTTATGTACATGAAAAGACATGGCTGACCTCCTCGAGTATTGGATTCTACTTTGATGGGCGAAGATTTTAGGGGTGAATCCAAGAATGAGGCAGGACTCATTTTAAGTAAGCTCACACGCACGGTCACATGGATCTGAATTGAGTGGGGGCACGTACTAGAACATGCAGGTCGCTATCATGGCCAGAAGACACATGTACATCACCTCATCCCCTTACTCTTTTACCCGTCCTTTAAGATTCAGTGACTATGACATAAATGCAACTTCAAATTTACAATTTAATTCGATTATGGGTGGAGTTTAAATTTTTTTAATCATATTTTCATATAGATCTCTCAATGTACGATGTACAATGTACAATGTTTCTGACCCAAGATGAAGACGGTAGGGTACAGTTGCCGTGGACTCGGGTACAGCTTGCTGATCTGATACCATGGATGCCATGGCAACCGTGCATTACGTGTACTGATCAGCCATGGGAGTGGGACATGCAATGCAGCAGTCCATTGAATTAAAATGGGCTCCATTCCATATAAAATGTACATAGAATGGAGCGACAATTCTCGGCATAATAATTGTCTAAATCGTGCAGCATATACATGCATTTGCACTAGGGTCAAATTGCAACATCCTAAATCAAATGCAGAGCATAGCAGTTGGCATAGATGATGACGAAGGGAGTGAAGTGGTTTGTGCACCATCTTCCCCACCCCACCCCACCATCAAGTGGCATGGCAGGGCACGTCTGTAAGTGCAATAATGTCCCTCATGCGTGGCTTACCCGCCATAGAAACTCCCTTCGCAATGGCCTACGTGTGCATGAGCTACACATTACTCCAAACCAAAGAAGATCTCTTAAGTATAGGTTTTAGGTCATGATGTGCATGAGTGCCACCGTACTATCTCATATATTGATAATACATTTAATTTAAATACATTAATTATAATTAGTGAAAACATTATAATTTTATATAATCATGTTAATAATATCAATATATATATATATATATTTATAGAATCCAAATGAACTTCTCGGAAGGATGTGCACATGGGATGGTGGGTGGTGGCACTACCATTTAGGTATTCTGGTACTTGTCCACATCCCTTACATCCATTATTCACGTATACTCAACTCGGGTAAGAGATTTAGGTACCTCTCTAACATCATCAATTTGCCATCTATAGTGGTGTTACAAGAGATTGAGCCCAACTCATCTTTCCACACTTATCAACTGGTCATTGATATCCGCTTCCATAGGCCCCTCTTGGTGCTTCTGCAGTTAAGAGAATGTCTCTCGCCGGCCTGACCTATAGGTATAGGTTTAGGCGTAGAATTTGATGAGTGCCTTCATTTAGCAACTTCACACAGGCCAACACTTTTCAGCATCATATGTGCAAAGGGGGATACCCATTCTTCTAATACTGAGGAGAAAATGTAGAATATTGTATGGATTTTACCATTTTCATCTATTTTTATCATCGTCTGTCTCAGATAAACTATCATGTAATATGCCATAGGTTCCACAATCCACTTTTTGCGCCACTGGAATAGTAAACCAGATAAGTTGAATGAATGCCTGCTGGCTCATAAGCTTGAGTACCACATAAGCATACCAGATCAATCACACACACAAACGAGATAGATCGGGCAAGGCTAGTGATAAAGCTGTGCGAAAAAATTCAGCATTCAAGCACCAACTGTCAAGTCTAGGAAGATGATGGCTATCTACATCAATTTTATGTACTGAGCCAAAAAGGCTGATAGACGTAGCACACTAATGTACAAGCTCACACTTCACTTACAAGCTGCCATAGCATCCTAGTTGCTGAATTGCAGTGTAAAGCTTCCTGGGATGCCCCACAGCAAAAACACCCATCTATCTCCTGAGGTCAGCTGGAGTGATCCGAGGCAAGGCTGCCTCATACTTGGGGGCTCTGCATAGATCCACAAGGAGGACCGGTATAAGCTCTGTTACCTGCCACATTCCGGCCTCTTGGTCTTTCTGATGGTGAGGAATGAGTCAAGATGCAGGTGGAGAACAAGAAGGACAATGATCTGTGTGCAAAGTAGCTTTTTGGTTTTTTGACGAGATTGAAATGCTTTGACGGCTCCGAAAATCGAACAGACCGCATGTGTTACCGGTCGGAGAAATCGAGCGGGTTTTTGATCCCCTAGGCATAGGAATTTATTTATTTATAAATAATAATAATAATAATAATAATAAACCTTTGGATTTGGATTATACTCCCAAGTGAATCTCAATCTTTCAATCAGATCCTTTTTCCTCCGTAATCCTCTTCTGTTCAATTTTCAGCCAATTTCCGGTGAGGTGCCGATGGATTTCTGGAACAAGGCCAGGAGCTTCGCCGAGGAGGCGGCGAAGCGGTCGCAGGAGCTGACCATGGAGGCCGCACGGAGATCCCATGATTTCTCGATCGGATCATCTAAGCTTGCCGACATAGTATCCGAGACTACGAAGCGGTCCAAGGAGTTGGCCCTCGAGGCCTCCAAGCGGGCCGACCAGATCAAGCTGGAAGCCATCAAGCGAGCCGATCAGATCAAGTCCTTGGCGGAGTCTTCTGGCGCTCTCTCCATTGCGGATTCAATCGTGGGGACGCAGAAGGGGAACAATCTGGATCTGGAGAAGTTTGGAGTCACCGATGAGTTGAGGGAGTTCGTCAAGGAGATTAACAGTACTACATTTCAGGATTTTCCATTACCAGGTACTCCGTTATGTTTGACATACTCTTCGGATTGAATTGAGCTGAGTTTCTTTCTTGTGTGGCTATAGAATGCAATTTCAGTTATAGATCCAATTACCGGCCATAGTCGCTGTCAGGATGTCAGGAAAATGTTGAGGGTAAGTAAATTCTGGGATTAGTTGAATCAACTCGACAGAAATGTGTGTTTGGTGAATTTTGTGCCTTTTGAAAGATTTGTAGATTACAAAGTTAAGGTCTAATTCCAGGATAATCGGGTGACTGATTGGTGATTGTGCACCCTCATCTCGTTTTCTGATTGAATAGTTCTTGGAGTTCTGCAGATGACTCAGAGATGTCTAATGTTCCGGCTGTCTTGAATGTAAGGCAGGACCTTACTGAATTTCAGGAGAAACACGCTAAGCTTGTGCTTCAGTCTGTAAAGGTACGTTCCAGCTTAAGGCTATTGAAAGTAAATTTGCAAATGCCTCCAAACCTAACATTAGGAAATGCGAGATAAATGTGGGGAGTTTAGTATTGAAAATATGTTTGCACACCATGGATGATCTAGCAAGAAGGTGTACTCAAATACTGCATTTTCTTGTAGGAAATCTCAAAGCTGAGATATGAATTGTGCCCACGTGTAATGAAAGAAAGGAAGTTCTGGAGAATATATTTCATCCTAGTAAATAACCATCTGACACCGTGAGTACTCTCTAACTATGACATTCCTTTCTCAGTTCCAGTTGCTTCCCCTATAATTTCTTGACTATATATCAGGTGGCCAATCTGCCTTCTCAAATACACTGGTCCTTCATTGCAAGTTGACATGTTAATTGAAATTCAATTGTGAACTCACTATGTAAGCTGTCAACAAAATAGGCAGTTTCAGGCACTGATTAAAGTAGAATTCACAGGCTCTTCCTATTATATCCATCAGTCAATACAGTATCCCCATTGGACTTGAGTTGTGTGTGTTACAACTTAGGAATGGGGGACTATGTGAGGTATTGGGAGAGAAGAGGGAAGAAAATGCAATTAATTGCACTGGATTTTGTGGTATTGGAATTTCTGACTATAGTATCCATATTGCTTTGGGGCCATAGCTGCATTAAATATACTTTTGAAATAACTCATTATATTCTCTTACTAGAAAACGTACGTGTTGCTTTGATAGTGTGTGCAGTTTATGGTATGTTCTCTGTAGTATCTTTATTTCTCCAAACTGCTACTCTATTGCTCACATTCTGCCTCTATATTTATGCATTCCAAGATACTAACCTTTTCCTTTTCTATTTTATAAAGCTATGAGAAGCAGTATGTGGAAGATGCCGAGCAAAAAGCTAATAAAAAAGTAAAAGATGAGAAGATGGAGCAATCTCCAAATGACGGAGTGGCCTCTAAAGTAGAGGCCAAGGAACCAAGTTGTCAGAATAAAAATTCCGGTTCATCATCAAAAGATCAAGACTTGGATGTGTTCCTTTTGGGAGATCTTGGAGATAGTGATGATGGAGCAGGTAACTAATTTGATTGCCCTTAATTAACCTGCCAGGATGTGACTGATCTACTTGAATTATTTCAGTTGTTTTTACTCATTATCTTGCATGAACTATGCCTCAGTGTTAGTATCTGGCTTCTATTTGCCATAACATTTCAATCTGCTACTAAATGGTTTGTGAGCAGATTATTCCAAAAATATCCAGCTTTAAGCAACTGCCCTTGAATACATACATGCTAGATCTGTAATGTAACATGTGATTAACAGCCAATTTTCTGTATGACATGCATTTTTCCAAATTCTGCCAAGGGCTTGAGATGTTGAGTTAATTTTCTGCTGCATAGATAGATTTGCTAAATTCTGACACTGCGATTCAGAGTAAACTTAAATGCCCTTGTATTTTCAGATGATGGCGATGATGGGTTTGATGATGATTTCGACAAAATGGTGGATAGTTCGGTAAGTCATGCTACATTCCTGGATTCTCCACCATAATCTATTCTACCCTTCCTACTTTGCTGTCATCTTTATCATCCTATCTGCACCTTACACTCGTTCCTACTGCACATGAATTCTCATGCCAGCAGTGAACCTATAGACACTGACACTTGTCTTGGAGCTTTGATCTGTAGGATGGCGAAAACGAGAAATCCAAGTCCTAAGGTCTCTATGCTTCCCAAAACTCACTGCCAGTTCCGCATCAAGTATGCAATCTATTTGCTAAATGAAGTCGGGATTCCACTGTATGCATCAGATTTGCGGGGTCCAGATAAATTCCCATTTCTTTTATATCTCACACTTGAAGTTTCTTCTCATTGCATTCATTACATCTGCTCTTTCGTCTCATCTTGTTCAAAGAAGATAATAGCCCGTACTGGTAGGATGAGGTTTTGCCGCTGCAGTGTAAAGAATGCCTTTTTTTTCTCCTGCTATCGTCGAGTGTTGAATGCAAACAACTTTGTTTCAAGTTTCTGACTTGATAATGTAATTTTTTATTGCTTTATGCCCCTTTATTTCCCTATATGCACATCGTGTGTATGTCAAGTACGATGGGGATGTACACGTACTTGTACAAATGGCTCTCAACTTGATTTTCAAGTCATTTATCGGGATAGATCCCTTTAATATAATTGCCAATCTATATCGATAGGCTGAAAAAGAAAACTTGGAAAAATGAATTCTTGTGAAAAAAATAAAGGAAATAAATGTGTGACTTGGGGGATAGCGCCATTATCACTTTCCTGTCTTGTGCTTCTTCAGGGCTTGATTGGATATGAACAAAGAAGCTCGAGGTCGTGTGATGCCTTTGCTGCTGCACGTTGTATCGCTATCCTGTTTTCAACAGTACAGATAGCAGGGCAGAGGATAGCAATTCAACAATTTTCAACGGCAGAAAGTTTTTTTTAGAGAAGCAATGAAGTAATTCATACCGCCTGGTCAGTAGATGGCTTGGCTTTCTTCCCCAGCTCAATCTGCACCGATATGCTTGCCTGAGACAGATCAACCCCAGAACTACGGAGTGTTTCTGTTAAGGTGTCAAGCAACCTGTCAAAATGCTCCATTTTTTGGGCGATCAGATCAGAATTCAATAACAATTCCAAGCCATTTTCTATTGCGTTGCTCAAAAGGGAATAACGAAGTTGGTAGGATTTAAAAGAGGCAAAGAGCCAAACCTACCCTCGAGAGTAAGCACTGGATATGCTTATTGTGCCGCCTTTAATAGCCAGCTTATCATTTAGAGAAGTGGACTCCTCTAGCCACGGTTTGCTTTGAGCCTTATGTGACTGAGGTTGCAGAGCCTTGCTTTCCATGTCAGGGCCAACTACTGGAGACGGTTGAGTCACCACACTGGTCCTGACCGGCATTAGGATGTCTGGTTGCAAGGAGACGGGAAATGTGGCTCCCTTAGTTGCCATCACGGAATCGAGAGGATGCGCAGCTTGGAACAAAGGTAAGGTGCTTGTTCTAGTGTCATGAACATTTGACATATTGTTCTCGGCAACTTTTTTGGCAAACACCAAAGTGCCACCTCCACCATTTACAACGCGAGAGTGATCTGTGTGAGCTTCAACAGGTGTCTGACCGTTTCTCTGCTGTAGAAACAAGGAAAAATTGAGTATAGCTTAGCTGTCAAAGATAAATGTTTATGTTAACATCCCTTAATTTGAATCCTATAGTCGGGTTAAATCAGCTGTCCACATCCACCAGCTATTGCTATAAAATAGCAGGTCAGATGTCTACATTATATCTTTGCACCCTAAAGGAAAAGGCTACATAGCATACCCAGGTCATCATCCTCTCTGCAGGGCATGGACCTTCATATTTCTGGACTTTCTCTTGTAAAATTTGTATATACTCAATAACCTGCATGCGTATCCACAATTGCATTGGTTGAAGCTTGCAAAACCGAAATTATATTGCTCCATTAGGTGAAACAGAGACGCGCAACAAACAAAGTACCTCTAGTAAGGACGATGCCTTGTCCCTCTTCTGTTCGTTTTGGGGGAGGAGTGCTCTCAATTTCTGAAATCTGCTTTAACATTGAGCAAGTCAAACACGAGGAATTCAAGAGTAAATAATAGCTGACTTGATAGCTTATGTTAAGAAAAAAATTGACTTCCACCTAAAGAGGAGATACCAACCGATCACTAATCTTGCTCCTCCTCCGCTGTTCCGTAGCAGAATGTTTGGATCTAGGAGTGTTTGCTTTCTGGTCATTAATCTTCACCCTCAAATCTGCATGTATCCAAAAAAACAATTATGTTTATGTGTCTGTCAATGGTAAAATGGAATCATATGAATTTGAAGATAAAATGAACCTCCAGGAGCAAGAGAGGTCTCCTTCTCCACTACAAAATCTTCCTCATCACCCAATTCTTCTTCCTGGGTACTGACAGCCTTAGCTGCTGATTTTATCATATCCATGAAACTCTGTTTTTTCTGTCCTGATGGCCTGTTACATATTGTTTGAAGTGCTCGTGATCAATTATTCACTGGAAGACACAAAATAAATAAATAAATAAGGACGATAAAAACCACTTACTGCAAAGAAGAGGCTGAGCTGAGGTGGTGGTTGATGGAAGATGACTGTGATGGCCTCTCGGTTGTCGTCCAATGGCCCAACTTTACTCCTGAATCTGTTGAATGAAAAAACTTTATTATCAATGAAAAATTATAGAATCACAAAGGCCAAAGTTTTCTCAACTTGTCACTAGGTTTAAATATTCGAACCTTTTACAATGGCAACTTGCAAATTCTCTCTCTCCGTCTCTACCTTTCTGGTAGTAGACTCTTCCCACAGGGTGAAGCCGCTGTTCGAGTATGAACTGCAGTTAGAGTTATCATTATTCCTATCAGTAGTATTGCTGCTTTGAGTAACTGAAAGCACGGGAGCTTCAGGCTTCTGCACTTTATCATCGAAGTGTGAAATATGGCTTATACTATAAGTGCCAATGCCGCCAGGAAGGAGATGCTCCTTTGAAGATGGAGAGAGCTTCTCAGCTGATGACATTCCACCAGAAACTTCTTCCCGGGCACTGGTCTTACCCAAGAAATCATGGGTTTTAAGGAAATTCTCTGAGAACAGCACAACAAAAGTCAGCTCTGCAACGAATTTTATTCAGATATAACACAAGTTTAGTTCATAAAATCAGAAATAAATGGTTAAGCCTCCTTGAACCCAGGCTCCTTTTTTCGGATCAATACATCTTTTTTTAACCCAAAGTACAGTGAAAATACATATTTTTCCCCTCGTCACAGTTCACCCTAGCAAGGAATTGTCATTCATCGTTTTTGGGAAAATAGACGCTACTGAAGTATATGGACTTTTGGGCCAAAAAAAGGTATATGGAGACTAAAGGAATTGAGGAACTACATAGGCAATCTCAATCCCGGATTACACAGACAGGAACACTCTATGGATCTAATCTGAACATGTCAAATAGAATAGTATCCAACGCGATAAATTAGAAAATAGATGGGAAAAAAAGAAGATGAATTTTCCATTTACCTTATATGAACTGTTTATGTTCTTCCAATAAAACAACGGGCTGTTCTTTCTCCCACAGAAAAAAAAGAAAGTTTTCTTTCTCTTTTGAGTTTTGACACGGACGAAAATTATTTTGAGATGAAAGAAAATTATTTTTTGGGTAAAAAATATGAACATTTTCAGGACATATGAAAGGTAAAAAATTTTCAGCAAAAAAATGAAGGGGAAATTCCATCTTTCCGGAAGATTGATAATAAATAAATATTTATAAATGTTTGTTGAATGAGGATGTAAAAGTATACCTTGAGAAGGAGGTCTTGGATCTTTGTGGATATTTGAATTTTTCTGTCTACCAAAAATTAATTTTTCTGTCTACCAAAAATGGTGGGGGTTGGCATCTCGTCGTTCAGAAAATTTTGCAATTAAAGGCTCGCAAATTGGCCAAAAGAAACTGCTCCTAGACAAAGAAAACTAGAAATCCAAATATATAATCTCCGATTCTCATTATTATTCATACTTAACTGCTGATGATATCAAGTACCTTCTCCGCCAATTGGACGAGAATGCGGGAGCTCCATCATCAAAGAAAAGCTTCAAATATCCCCTCGGACCTTGTAGTTCAGCAGAAATTTGCGAAAATCGAATACGAATCTATGCAGCTGCAAGTGCAAATGGAAGGTTGGAAGTGGAATAGTCAGATTTTTTTTATCAGATCTAAGCGACAAGAATAATGCAGATTCGTCTATGATTGCTTCTATGATGGAAGAATCAACATCAACTCCTAGACAAACAAAACAGAGCATCTTGGTAGCTTCTTGAGGAAAACTTGATTCAGCTCAAAGATCTGCCTTCAACTTGGGCGAAATTCAGCAAATTATCTCCAGCGGTGCGATAATCAACAGAAATGAAAATGAAAGCATGCTCAGAGACATGACGGCGCGCGATAATTTTACAATTCAGTTGAGTGAGGCGCAATTCAGCTAAACATCCCATGGAATTATGACAAATCAGCTGATAATTCAAAAGCGTGGAACAGAAGGAACTGACCTTTTGATCCGCATTACGATAACTCGGGCGCCAAATACCGCTTCAGCTCCGAAAAATTACTTCCATATAGCTAACTTAGCAGATTTGATTCGAACACTAACACAGAACACATATACCTCTAGGAAGCTGGTTGCTCGGCGCTCAAGAGAACAAAAGCGCCGGTGACGTAAAAACAACCAGAAACACAGAATCTCCTATGAATTTTGGCTTCACCGGAAAGTTCATCGAGCTTTAACCTTCTTCTTCTACACTTTCTCTCGATATACTCTCTCTCATGAGAAAGTGAAGAGCTGAGAGATCTCTTCAATCCACTGCCATTCTTCCCCCTGCTTGGTTTCCTTTATTCCGTCCATTAAAAAACGATCTTCCTCTAACGGCGTCTGTGTCGGAGGGGATTTCCCCACGCTCCGTCACAGTCACAGAAGTAATTCGCGTAAAGGATAAAACCATTTATTTAACAATTCTGGATGATAATTTCATAATTTACAGCATCCCAGGACAAATGTTACCATACATCAGATATTTGACCCTCAATTTTTTATTATTTTATAAGATCATCCACGTTTCCATCTTGCATTAAATTGAATTTGGCAAGCCATTCAACCCCTAGATCGAGCTCTTGATATTTTTCTTCAAACCCATGTATTTGTTTATCCTTTCAGATCTGCCCCGTTTATAAGAAGCTTATACTTACCTAAGTTTGCGTTTAATTTCTAGATCTTGGCTACTTCATCACAATTTCACTTAAGTGACAATTACAAAGGTGTCAACCTTTTTAACCTTTGGGATGTTCCGTGTGGGATTTACTTAAGGGATAGAAGAGAAAGAGGTGACAGAACATACCAGCTCATGATTAGTGCGCATATCCCCATCAATAAGCTAAAGCCCCTTTTTAATATAAAATGTGTACAAATCAACACTCAAATAATAATAATATAAAAAATTTTGCCAACTGATAACATGATAAAAAAATTATTATCATATTCAAATTGTGCTATAAATTACCTAATTTACAATATATAACGAGAATACATTATTTATATTATATTAATTAAATAAGTTAAAATATTATTTAACTAATTTTTGAATATCCTATCCCATCTTTATTTTAACTAATTATCAAGTGAGGCCATATACCATGCAGAGCTAAGAGGCCATGGTGATTGGTGAATGGGGATAGGCTGAAAATGACGGATCCCTGTCCAGTAAACTCAGCTGCACGCGAACTCCTGGGTGCCGAAGCTACTTAAGTGCGCCATCACGTGCCTCCGTTTCTCTCCCATGTCAGCCCTGTGGTGGGGTGGGGACCACCGCTCGTCCACCTCATTTGACGTTACCGTTTCAGCCTTGATGCCGTTATGAGTCGTTGGGATAACCGTGTGATTGAGATGGGGTGATAGACAGGGAACAAAGAAAGTAAAGGTCGTGAGAGCACGTGGAAGAGAGACAACGAGGGTGGGTGGAGGGTCCCCTACATCCCTTCCTCGTGACGGTGTGGGATGGCTGGCAGCCCGCGGTCCCGTCCCATTAACCTGCTTTACGGGTCACGGTCAGAAGAGGCAAGCGTATACGCTTCCCTCCTGCCTCAGTAGTAGGCGTACAAACTTCCCTCCCGGCCTCAGTTGACATGGTGGGGTCTCACGTGACATTCGGTTGGTCGGTCCCCCTTCCAGGGTGTGGCCCACGCAGAAGCCTCCATGTCTCAATTCAACGCATATTGATTAGATATGGGCCACATATGTTAGTCCTTTATAAGCCAATGACTAGCAACATATATAATATTTGAAATAATATATATTACAACTTTTTTTTTATCACACTTTAGAAACATTGACCTACCTCAGCCTTCTAATGAATATATACATATCACCCTTGAGGCCTAGTTGCACTCAATGTCGCTTTCAATCCCTTCACACCTTAGCTATTCCACCAACAACTTAACTTATGTGAATTAGCCGCCCCCATCGGCCACATCAGCATCGCCACCTGCAGTGGGTTAAGAAAGCTCGGACAGCCCCGATACTAAATATAACCACCTGCACGGTTTATCAGTATCACCACGGAGCCCATCCCCTGATCACGAGACTCGTCCTGCCAGGCGGCACTTGAAACTGTGGAGGGCCGAGACTTGAGGATAGAGGATGAAGGGGATACTAAAAAGGTATAGGGAGAATAAGAGATTGAAGACTACCTTGTAGGTGGAGAAAGGTATAGTTCAAAGGGTGATGAAGACGATTATTATTATAAGGTCGGGACGTGAAAGTGAGGTGGAGATAAGGTTAAAGTAAGATATAAATATTTGTGTTCCTATCCATCTCCTCTTTTTTTTTTTTCCTTATAATAAAATTCTTATACATGTATATTATTATATATTCGTTTGAAATTTATTTAGATCTAATAATTTTCTTCCTTTTCTTTACTCTTGTCACAAACATTAAGATTAAAATAAAGTGAGTCAACAATTACAAAAGTTTGAGTTTCATAGTATATATATGTCATCTTATATCATACGGTCATACATAAGGAATAATTATATTTTTATTGAAAATAAATTTAAAAATTACAATCCGTCCAATAAGTATGAATATTTAGAAATAATTATTATAAATAAAATAAAAAATATTATAAATATATAAATTATAAAATGTATTTAATATATTAATTTAATTTTCATAAGTTTACATAATTACATTCAAATAAAAATATTATTTAAAGTTTCTCTTATTTATTTTGTAAAATATTATCTATTATTTAAAAAATTAATTTACAATTAATAATATATTGGTGTATAATTATTTAAGAAATTTAACTAATAATTCACTATTAAAAATAAGATAAAAAATATATTTAATTTTTAAATAAATGATAAATTATTAAACAAGCAAATTCTATCGATTACTTTATTTGAATATTTAAAAGATTAACCAAAAAGACGGGTATTTATTAGTGTAAATTAAGGGAAGCAAGTTTAACAACAATTTTAATTATTGTTAAATTATCAGTATATCATTATTATAATAAAATACCTTTTAAAATTTGTAATATAAAAATAAAGAGTTTTTTAAATTAAATAATTACATATTTATAAAAAAATCAAAATATTCAAAACTATTTACTTATCTAACAAGTAATTAAACATTTATATATATATATATATATGCATAAATTATTCTCTTATTATAATAAATCCAAACAAAGTTATTAATAAATTATACAAGGTAAGTCAACTAAATCTATATATAAATTGATTCTACTTAAAAGATTCCATATATAGAAAAACTTATAATTTCCCTTTTTATAAGAAAACATATTTATTTATTTTTTTTAAATTAAAAAATAATATCATTACTGTTTTATTTAAATCTCTTTTTACTTGTTTTTATCGTGTATAATATTGAGTTATTCTCGTTTTTACTCCTCATCTCAGTCGACCTTCGACACCTTCATCTCCATCTACTACTTTGTCTCTTTACTTCTTCCCTTAGCCGCTTTTAGACATATTGTTCAGTTAATATGTCTATGTCCAGAACGAGTACGCGTTTCAAAACCATTCATTATCCCTTTCATCTCCCACAATACTTCCATTCTATTTCTTCTTATTTCATTTATTAAGATGTCATTGACCAACTTTTTCATAATACTTGCATCAAGTTTATCATAATCATGGTGGTCTCCTTGTTTTTGTAAGTCATGAAATTATTCTGGTTTGCTTATTTAGAGTTTGAATTAATGAAACTAAAAGAAATAAATACTAATCTTTATAAAACTGAAATGTCATCATTTAGATTTTATAAAAAGATTTATATAAAAAATTAAAATATTAAATAATAATTTGTGACAATTAAATATTTTTTCCTATTATTAGATAGAAAATGTTATATATTATAAGAGGAAAGTACTAATGTAATTTAGTTATTTTTTTAAAAAATATTTTATTAAAAGTATATTAAAATTAATATATTTGTATTAAATTAATACTTTGAAAAGTAATTTAAAATAAAATAAAATTTTCATTAAAAATTAAACGATAATTAATTAAATTAAAAAATATATTAACATTAAAAACAATTAATTAAATTGAAAAATATGATTCAGTTTACATAATAATTTAACATTTTCATTACTTACAACCTCAAATTAAATTATATATATTTTCTTAAGAAAACATATTATATATAATTTTCATTAAATAAAATTATAAATATTTAATATTTTTAAATAAAAAATGAAATATTTTATATTTTATATTTACTAATAAAATTTAAATTAAATAAAAGTTAAATATATAAAATTTTATGATAGCATAATTTATATATAATTGGTATAATATTATAATTTATATATAAATAATTTATTTAAGTTATATTATATATACTTTTTATTAATAACTAAATAATTATAATTTTGTATTATATTTATGTAAATATTTAATTTATTATTTTAATTTATACAATTTTAATTATTTATAATTTTATTATGTGAAATTATATATAATATGTATTTTTCAAAATATATATTTATATAATTTAAATTAAATGAAATATTTATATATAATTTAAAATATTATATTGAACGAGATACTAAGATTCAACAGAACAATTATGAATCGAAACTTAAATTGACAAATAGAGAGTTTTTGCGCCCTTTATATCCATCACTTCTAGGTTTATTAATGGCAGAGTGAAGTACAAACCAAGATTTGAAGAAGACTGGAAAAAGTTGAAAAGGTAGTTTTTTTTGTGAGGTAAAAGGTAGATTTATTTCATGGGACTTGGCTCTAAAGAAAAAGCAATTTTGCTGAAAATGCTTCGGTTGTAAAGGGACAAAAAGAAATTTTTATCCTGTCATCTTCATTTCTACAGCACCGAACTATAAGCAAAATATTATAAGATCGAACGTAACAAGACCTAAAATCAAGCAAATCTGTGCAATTCTCCAGTTTTTCACAAACATGCTCCAAGATAAATACAGACCGAGCCCCAGAAAACTGAAACAAAATCCACGAGTTTGGTTTTGAAGGTTAAAAGTTGAAAGGGTCTCAAAAAGTGATGCGAGAAAAAGTGAACTAGCCCGTAGGCCTAAGCACTACAAGAAGAAGAAGAAGAGAATAAAGGTTACAGGGGCCATTGATCTATCAATCATATTGAATTGGCATCTACGATTTTTAGAACTATGGTGTAAATGCGCAATCTTTCTCGAATCGCCGATTCTCTTCTTGTCATTTGAAAGTTAGATAAGGATTGGACAATGAGTATCCATCTCCATCCATTGCTATTCCCAAAAGGAATAAAGTGAAGGGCGGCCTCTGGAGCCTGCAGGGGCCATGGTGGAGGGAAAAAGGCCTGAAGAAGACAAGACAACTCTCAACCTCCTGTGTTCAATCGATTATTCCATGGAGTCCCCATTTGGAGCAATTCCGTCAACAAATGTTATCTTCTCTTGTAGAACTCTGCTGTATTTCTATATTTACAACTGTTAGAGAAGAGGTTAGTTTTACCGTACAGGTTTTGCTGGATCGATGCACATGGTCACAGGGATGATTAAGAAAAAAGGGTTTCTATCTTCTTCTGGACATTGATGCTCCAGAAATACCGTTGAAAAAGAAGTGCCTTTTTCTCCGATTTTCCTGCTGACTTCTGTCAACTGGTTCTTAAACTTGATTCACCCACTCTGCATAATTGACCGCTAGATTCGGTTGTCATTGAAGAGCCACTGAGCAAGTGTTTTCCTCCCCTCTCTCTCTCTCGTCCATAATAATAACTCGCCGCTTCCTCTTCTTAATATCCATTTCTATCGAAAATCTCATAAGCTTAGCTGTGCCATCCATTTCTACTAAAGGTTCGTCCAAGCAAGAACCCAAGACGGGAAGGCCTCTTCTTGAATTGTTTACGGAGGTAGTAATTACTGATTGTGGGTCTATTTGCATTCTGGGGAACTGTATGGATCGAACTATGATCGGATTCCCTTCTTGAATTTCTCTAATTTGAGTTGTGTTTTCATCCTCTTGCATCATTTATGAATTAGTGGGTAGTTCATCTGTAGTTGTCCATGAAACTTACCAAGGAATAGACTCGGCCAGCGGTTGTCCGTCTGATGATATTGGCCTTTTCAATTCCTAGAAAACCAAAAATCTCATAAGAGTCTACAATACTGGCCTCGGCTTTCTACTGGGGCTCGCTAGGAACTTGTGACCTAATATCGGAGGCCAACCTTAGGGCTGTGGATGCATCTATGTTCAACTCTTTATGAAGTGATGTGTTCTGCTCAAAGAGCATTTTCTTTAGATGAATTTCTATTGGAAAACTTGGTTGACTATAGTGATGTTCTGTTTACCTGGGTTCCTTTAATGTCATGAACTAAGTTGGAGACTTGAAAGCTTACGGGAGTGAATTTTCTTCTGAGATTGAGTTTTGTTTCGCAGAGGAATCCATCATCCCACAGAGTAGCTCTCAGACTTGCAGTCTCCTGAACTGCAGCATCTCATGGCTCAAGATAATTTGACTAGTATTGATTCGCCACGGAGGCGCTCTGGTCTGTTGAGAGATCAGGTTCAGCTCATTAAGAAGAAGGATTCCGATCGATATGAGATTATCCCAATTCCAGATCCACTTTCATTTGAGAAGGGCTTTTATGCGGTAATTCGAGCATGCCAGTTATTGGCTCAGAAGAATGATGGGATAATATTTGTGGGAGTAGCAGGCCCTTCTGGTGCAGGGAAGACTGTGCTCACTGAGAAGATTCTCCATTTTATGCCAAGTATTGCCATCATATCTATGGACAATTACAATGATGCAAGCCGAATAATTGATGGCAATTTTGATGGTATATTTTCTTTTCCATTTCCCACTTATCTTTATATAGTCTGAATAAGTGCTTCCCAAGATCTTGCTCAATAAGGTTAAATTACAGATTTTGCTGCTTTTTGAACCCTGAACATGTTTTCAGTGGTTGATTGGTTTTAGCATGTTGTTTTGCCAAGTTCATTAGCACATGAACATCTTCCCCCTTTTCCATCCATAGCCTGTCTTTTGCCTAGAACCTGATAGTAATTTGAGGCCTAGAAAAATTTGAGACCTTGTTAAAATGGAAAGATCTATTATTTTTCTAGATTTCTTATCAGATAATCTTAGCTGGATCACCGAAAAAAATTACTCAGAAACTATCAGTTTGGACAATAAGAGACAGAAACTCACTCTATTAGAATGTAGTACTTTTGTGACCTATCACATTCCCTTGATTTTCAAAAGAGAACTTCCGATATAGAAGTACTGCATCTTTTTGCCTGGATGTTCTTGTAGATGGGTTCTCTATCACTAATCCTTTCATTTGTGAAAATCTTCTTGGAAAAAAACTTACATGACTGTACTCTTAACTGTTGTTTCATTGATCCAGACCCACGGTTGACAGACTACGATACATTACTCAATAACCTTCGTGGCCTCAAAGAAGGAAAGACCGTTGAAGTACCCATATATGATTTTAAGACTAGTTCTCGTGTAGGTTACAGGTTGGTAGCTTCTAATATCTGTAAATGTAAATTTTAATCTCCTTGTAGAATATATAATGTTTAGATATTTTTCTATGTTCATGATTAGGATGGTTGAAGTTCCCAGTTCTCGTATTGTCATCATCGAAGGAATATATGCCTTGAGCGAGAAATTGCGAGGTATGCTCGATCTTCGAGTTTCAATCACTGGTGGGGTTCACTTCGATCTTGTCAAGAGAGTCTTACGGGATATTCAGCGTGCTGGCCAAGAGCCTGAAGAAATAATTCAGCAAATATCTGAAACGGTGTTGCAGCTTCTCCCAGTTTTGATGCTTTTCCTTGTTTGCTTGATCTGTAATTGTGATTTCTTATCCTTTCCATGGCCTCAGGTATGGGCTGTAAAATATCTCAGTTGGTTGATTTTGTTTTTACTTACTATGATTTTTTGAAGTACTTCAGGTGTATCCAATGTACAAGGCTTTCATTGAACCTGACCTCCGGACTGCACATATCAGAATAACCAACAAGTTCAATCCTTTCACCGGATTTCAAAGCCCAACTTACATCCTAAAGGTTTATTCTCTGCTCAAAATCGTAGTTCCAAGGTGAGCTTCTTCTTTCCTGTTTCATGTGCTCTTTCTTCATGAGCAGTCAACAAAGGAAGTAACAGATGATCAGATCAAGGCTGTCCTTCCTGACTCATACTCTGAAACTTGGGAGGAAACTTATGATATCTACCTTCTACCTCCTGGAGAAGATCCCGAAGCCTGCCAATCATATCTTAGGATGAGAAATCGTGATGGTAAATACAACCTGATGTTTGAGGTAAGATCACTGTGTGGAAACATTTATGTTATAAGGCCTCCTCATCTTCTTTTCATATTTTGACTGCTCTTTCTTTCAGGAATGGGTGATGGACAGTCCTTTCATTATATCTCCCAGAATAACTTTTGAAGTTAGTGTCCGTCTCCTAGGAGGACTGATGGCTCTTGGGTACACAATTGCTAGCATCCTCAAAAGGAGGAGCCACATTTTCTCCTCTGACAGAATCTGCATAAAAACTGATTGGCTGGAGCAAATAAACCGTCAATATGTTCAGGCACTTGCTACAATATAATGTTCAGCTTAGGCCGAAAAGCTTCTATTCTAGATGTGCATCTGTCTATTTATGGTGCAGTTGAATGGAAATGAAGAAACTAATGAAACTCCCTTCTTCATTTCAAGGTTCAAGGACGAGAGCGGACGTTTGTCAAGGACATGGCAGAGCAGCTGGGACTGGATGGATCTTACCTGCCTCGAACATACATGGAACAGATACAACTGGAAAAGCTTATCAATGAAGTCATGGTAGATTTTATTTTGCTATGAATTCCATATTACTGTAACCTGCTGTTAAAAGGCCCTGATAGACGGGGTTTGTTTATTTGCAGGCTCTGCCAGATGATCTCAAGACAAAGCTCAGCATCGATGATGAGGTTGTTTCAAGTCCTAAGGAGGCTCTTTCCCGAGCTTCTGCAGATAGAAGGCTCAAATATCTCAACCGGTAATCTTTCAGTTCAGCAAATGTGACAATTGAGCAAACAGAGAGAAACTTATAATTCTTATCAGGTTTTGTTATCCTTGTACTGTTGGTGAAGATTTTTCATCAAAATCCTCCAGGGGCATCTCACAGTCGTATTCCAATCAAAGGGAGAAACACTTGTCCAAACTGACTAAACTTGCAGTCAACAGCAGAGGGTTTGATGGAAGAGCCCCGGAATCTCCTGCCGGAATTGCAAATCAGGTTGTTAACATTTTCTGCCAGTGGAAATAAAGTCATGACGATGAATCTTGAGCGTTTATCATTGTTCAGGGTGTTCCCACTCAGCTATCAGACCAAATCTCAACTTTGAACGAGAGGATGGATGAATTCACAGCACGCATAGAAGAGCTCAACTCCAAGTTCAATGTGAGAAATGCTTCTGCATCCCCACAAAACTTGGCTATGCAGGCCGAAGCATGCAACGGATCAGCCTCTACCACCCTCTTCGTCGCCGGCTTAGGGAACGGGCAGTTGACGGGGTCCCTAATGCAGCGCTCGTCTTCTGCTTCTCAGTTAACCAAGGACTCTCCCGTGGCGGAAGAGGTAACAACTGCTGCGTCTACCAAAGATTCTTTTGTCCCTTCACGATCTTCTCTAACCTGTGATCTCACTATTGACAGATAAGACTCTTTTGCCCCTTTACGATCTTCTCTAACCTGTGATCTCACTATTGACAGATAATGTTCATCGTACGAACCCAGAGGCAGATCATACATCAGCTAGACAATCTATGCAATCTTGTGCATGAGTATAGGGGGGATCGGGTCAGGCAAGTGCAAACAGACAGGACAAGCCTCGCAGCCAACTTGGACAAGTATGGTGTCCCTCTGATTTTGACTCTGGCAGTTGGGGGGCTTGGTGCCTTCTTATTCAAGGCCATGACAAATCAAAAGTGATCCTGTAAGAGAAGAGTAATCTGGATCATGGACTATTATTGCTTACACACCTTATCTTGTTGGAGGCATAACATATGGTTTTTAGGAAGACAGCATTTCCAATAAACATAAAAGTGATAAACCCTGAAAGATGGAATATTTTGGCTTGTCATTACTCGTGGCATAGTACATCTGCTAAGATAATTGCATCACAAAAGGAAAAAACAGGTGAGCTGCCAGAAGCTAAAGCTTGCAGCAACTTGGCAATCAGATGAGAGAGGAGGTAAGTTCTGAAACATCAGTTGCAACTTGATTATACTCAGACTTGAGCTTCTCTAGTTCTTCTTGGCTTAATTCTCCCTTGGTCGGTTTTGTGAGGACCAGGACACAGCATGTTGGTCTCTTTGTCACCCCTGCGCTTGCTAGATCCTGCAGCCACAACAGATTAGCCAGAAATATGACACTGCAAAAGAAATGGATTTTTCTTGTTTACGAGGGGTGAGTGATCTGACAAGGGTCAGGGATAAACTTACTTCTTTGGAAGGAACATAGATATATGGAATCTCAGCCTCTTCACAAAGGATTGGGACATGTGTAATTACATCAATTGGAGATATGTTGCCCGCAATAACACACAACCTACAATGCATAAAATCAATACAAAAACAAGCCATCAACCATACCAAACAATGGTCACAGACATTGATCCGTCTAATTATTCACAGAAATACTACAACTTAATAAGCAACCAGGAATGTATTAGGTAATCAGTGGACCTTTGAGCCATTACAGATATTGATCCCTCTGATTATTCACCAAAGAAGTATTGAGCTCGACCAGCTTTAGAACACATGACACAGAGCAAACTATCTTACTTCAAGGAATAGTCGACACAGATCAAGTTTAGGAAGCGGAAAATGAACTACTGACCCCTTATTGCCGCGGCGGATGCTTTTTACTACCTCCTTCACGCCTCTCTTCAAACATTTATGCTCAGCAGCTGAAAAGATAATTAACAGAATCAACAAGTACGGCCAATAGAATCGAAGTTGATCGAAGTCCTCGCTCTCTTTTGATACTCTCATTCCCTCGGGAGAAGCGAGGGTCTACACCTTCCCAGATTGGAGACCGAAAAAACACTAGCAAACATCGAGATTTGTTGTTACCTTTGCGGACAAGCTTAAGTGTCCGTTTGCACAGCTTCTTGCCGGCGAGAGGTTTAGCGATCGGCGCCAGGGCTAGCACCTTCTTTTTCTCCTTCTGCGTTCTTTCCGCTTCGCTGTCGCTCCCCATGGCTCTCTATCCGTCTCGTCTGCGACGGCGGTGATCGGAACGTCTATACCTCTCTGCTATGTCTTTTTCAGGGCTAGGGTTTTAAGGGTTCAGAATCGCGTGAGGATCACGTGATTATACGCGCGTGTGCATTGGAATTGTTTCGCCCAGTTCCTAAAATTGTACGTCATTCTTAGGCCTATAATGTGGCCCATGGTCCAGCCCAGTGGGGAATGTGGAGGTGAAAGCAACATAAAAAATAACAAAAAATACAGGAAAGAACATGCCATATAGCAGAAAGAGCCTCCTTCAAAAATAAAGTTCCTCCTTTTCTCCTTTATGTGGTATATCCATTACCCGGTGCAAGAAAGAAAATTGACCCAAAGATCTGAACAACCATGCCAACCGATTTGATTCCAATTGACAGAAAAAAAAAAAAAAAGAACAAGAGGGTTAGCGCTGGATGCAGAGGTTTATCGACCGATTCATGCATTGCTGTTATTAAGAGACAACAAATTCCCAGGAAGAGATCGATGAACCGCTGCCTCCAGCGACTCCACCCGACCCAGAAACCAAATCAGATGGTACAACAGCAGTAGATTAAGAATTAGAAAGAAAGAAACAAGATTGATCTTGATCAAACGGGCAGAAGGGTAATCTCTCTTTCTTGTCTTGTTCAGAATGCCTACATTTGGGAGAGGAGTGGCTTATGAGGAAGAGGTATTGCGGCGCTTGAATGAAGGCAGGGACTCGAGATATAGGAATTGGGTTTGAACGGAGGAGGAGGAAGAGGAGGAGGATGAGAGAGATCTGAGCCCGGATCTAAAGAAACAAAATTTCAGGGTCTTCCATGGCCGGATAGCTGTTCTAGTCAGGAATCAATTATGACCGTTCTTAGTTCCCTATCGCCATGGCACGATAAAATCAACCCCTATAGCTAATTTCTCGAAAACAGATCGAATTGCTATAAGATAATCCTATACAATGGGAAGACCCTCTACCCAACATAGAATCTGATTCGCACTACCATATACATAATCTTGAAAACTTGAAAGGCACACCCTTTTTCTAAATTTAGCAGATTAGACCTTTGAGTTGTATTGATAATATCTTGATTCATGCTATATGTCACCCCAAAAACAGCATCTTTGAAACCCATCTAATGTTTAGAATCTTAGGCTACATTGTAGCTCTAAACACACACATATGTTTGCCAATCATCCCAGTAATCTGTTTGACATCTCATTGATGAAAATATAATGCCCCACTGGTTGTCTTCTCCAAGAACGAATCCCCTACAAGCCTCCAAGTTCGACTTGGGACATCCAATCCCAACCAACCAACAAGCCCACCTAAAAAGAAAGAAGAGAGAGCATTTTGGTCCCTTTTCCTCAATTCTCAGCCTTCTCTACCTCAATCCTCCGAGCATTTTTTTGTGTCAAAAGATTCCCTTTTTACCTTCCATCTCCTTGTAGAGGGTTGTCGCGGGATAAGTTGAATTATCAGAGTTTATGCGTGTTCCCATGTCGATGGGAGCCCTGCAGGTGGACCAGATCAAGCAGCTGCAGGAGATATTCGCAAGGTTCGACATGGACTCCGACGGGAGCCTCACCCTTCTTGAACTTGCGGCCCTTCTCCGGTCGCTTGGCATGAAGCCCTCCGGTGACCAGATCCATGCCCTCCTCTCGAGGGTGGATGCGAATGATAACGGGCTTGTGGAGTTTGATGAGTTTCTGCAGGTCATCTTCTCCGATGTCCCGTCCGAGGAGGTCCTTGTAAATCAGGAGCGGCTCATGGAAATCTTCCACTCCTTCGACCGGGACGGAAATGGCTTCATCTCGGCCGCTGAGCTGGCTGGCGCCATGGCCAAGATGGGCCAGCCCCTTACATATAACGAGCTCCAGGAGATGATCAAGGAGGCTGATGAGGACGGGGATGGAGTCATCAGCTTCCATGAATTCACCTCCGTCATGGCCAAGTCCGCCTACGATTTTTTCGGTATCTCTTCATAATTTAAAACAGATTGATTGACCCTATTCATGAACGTAAGATCCCGGACATCAAATGTAATTAAAACTGAGTCTTTGTTCTGTCAATTTCTCTCAATTAGTTTAACATCAACTCTCTAGATGGCTGAGAACCTGCATTGTGACATTACTTTGTGTAATCATTTCTTCAACAAATAGATTATATATATAAAGTAAGTGTATGGTCTTTCTAGGAATCTGGATATCCAGCTCTAGCTCCTTAATTTGGTCATGATCATTTTTAAATTTTAGATCATCAACAGACCTGCTGCAGATTCTCTGGCCAAAACCCTTTCTCTCATTCTTTTCTTGCTGCAGATTCTCAACCTTCTTAGGGTCAGTCACCATGAGAACATAATCAGGTTTTTTTTTAATTGAGTACGGACAGAAAGTTCACAGTGCTCAGTGGCAATGTAAAGACAAATTCGTCAACAAGTTGCAGATTCTTTGTCAGAAAAATCAAATGGAAACCCTTGTCTCTCTATGTTCCTCTGTCTCTTCCAGCGGAATCATTTGATACAATTGTAATAAATATTTATTAAAGTGATATATTATTATTATTAAAGTTTTTAAAAATGTTCATTTGATACAAAAATTTTATAGAAATGACAATTTAATATTAATTTTTAAATATTTTTAATATAAAAAGTTTGATAATATATATTTAATATCTATTTATAATATTAAATAAATATATTTAACCTCACCATTTATAACAAAATAAGTCTTAACGTAATTATTACGTATCGACCTATAAATTTTTTTAATAAAAACATAATATTAAATTATTATTTTTATAAATATTAGATGAAATCACAATTTAAGTTAAAAGTTTGACATTTAAATAATATTTTAAAAATATTTAATACCAAATTATCATTTTTTACAAAATTTTGGAATGATAAATGTAAGTTAAATTTTATATATTACATATAAACTGATTTGATTTCCTTTAGAAGATACTTGTGATTACAACATAAAAAATAACATGAATTCTATTTATTAGGAAAGATATCGCCTAATACCTAAATTTGATAACATTTATAGTTATAGCACGAATTCTCGTTATTAGGAAAATATATTTTATTCGTCACATCAATTACCACTTGTATCCAAATTTCTGTGATTTTTTATAAATATAATGTCATTAATAAGTAACCTATTTAGATCTTATGTGATATTTTTATAATTTTAAAAAATAAAAAAAGTATATTGAGCAAAAAAAGTAATTTAAGAAAAATAATCTAACATAATTTCCCTATTGTTTTTTCCTTTTTTTAAAATTTTTAATAAATTAATCATTAAAAATTTTATTTTCAATAAAAATAATCTAACATAATAATTATCCCATTAATATCACGATATTACTATATAATATTTTTGTTGAAAATTTGACATAATAATTAAATTAAAAGAGGAGACCCTCGGCGGCCCAAAAGACAAAAAAATCTCTAGCGGGTAAGTCAACGCACGCGCAAGTTAGGCGCGTCATACGCGGAACTGCTTGCTTACGCACTTTGAAGAGCTCTTCTGCTCTCTGATTTCCTTGCCCTAATCGGCTGCCAGAACGCCCTTATCTTGAAGAGACTGGAGGTTGCATTCGAAATTTCTGAGCAATATTCTTCGATCTCTGCGGATCTTCCTGGTTGCGGATCGCTTTGCTCTTTGCACTGGTTGAGTGTTTACCATCGTCGGCGTCGAATTCCTCACTGTTCTTCAATCAGGTACCCGTTTATCAACGGTCTCGTATTTTCGGGTCGTTTCGTGTTTTTCTCTTTCTTTTGATCGGCTTAGGTTTCATCGTTCCCCTTATACGGGCAATCCTTGTTGATGATTTTCTATTTCGAACGAAGGCTCAGCTATGGATCCGATGGATATAGTCGGAAAATCGAAGGAGGATGCTTCTCTCCCTAAAGGTATTCCTTGTTTAGGGTTTATCCTCTGTTGATTCGATATTGATTGATCTCATTCTTAATATGGAAATGTGTGCTGTTTAATTATTTCGCATTACGACGGGTATGAATTATCATATTTAGGGCTTTTCTCCTCTATTGGGAATTCTGTAATTGGATGAAGTTCTGAAACCACTAAATTAGATAAACTCGTGATGGGTTTTTTGGGGTTCTTGAAACTGGTAGGCAGTGATGGATCTTTCTTAGCGCGTCTTGGTGTCATCAACTGCGAATGGGACTTAACTATACCTAGCAATATAGCCTAAATGCGCTCTCTGAAGTTTTTTTCATTGCATATTTCATTTAATTTTTTGTTCAAATCTTTGTACTTCATTTACTTTATCACTTGCTACGAGTAATATGGTCTAATTTTCTAATGGAAAATTTCTGTTGGGTTTTCTTTCATTATTCTGTGGGTTCTTGATTATGTCTACATTATTGGTTGATGACAATTTTATATAGTTGATAGATGATTTCACTGTCCCCTCCAATCCAACATGTTGTCTCTTTTCTTGCAGCAACTATGACCAAAATCATCAAGGAAATGTTGCCCCCTGATGTACGTGTGGCAAGAGATGCACAAGATCTTTTGATTGAGTGTTGTGTAGGTAAGAGAGAAATTTATCTGCAGTTGATGACATAGCACAGCCTTATGTTAATAATTTTGAAATGATTGTACTAAATTTGCAAGTTGCCCTGTGTTTTAGCATTACCTTGCTTTTTATTCAATGCATGGTGGAAATATTTAGATGCAATATTTTTGCCTCGTAAATAACTAACTGTGATATAACATTTTCAACAAATGTGTGATTTATTCTTTTGCCTTATCAGATCACTACAGCTGACCATATGTTTTCTCTATGTGGCAGAGTTTATCAATCTTGTTTCATCGGAATCAAATGAAGTCTGCAACCGAGAGGATAAAAGAACTATAGCTCCTGAGCACGTTCTCAAAGCACTGGAGGTTCATTCTATATCTTAGCCATATCTTTGTATCAACATCTAATTTGGTTGATATTACACTTTTTTCTGTGCTGCGAGTCACTTAGTACTATGTTTTCCACTCCAATCTGACGATACCTTGGTTCCTTGGAACATAAGTCTAGCAGCTCATTTCCACTTCCAATACATTTTCTGCTAAAAAAGGCATCTTTAGACACTACAATTTCCTTGTGATTTCTGGAACTCCATTTGTACAACAGACTTGTAGACATAATAGAGTACTGAATATGCATATCCAATGATAAACCTGTTAGGTGCTCGGATTTGGGGAGTACATTGAGGATGTTTATGCGGCATATGAGCAACACAAGCTTGAGACCATGGTAAATTTCCACATTGTCTTTTTATACATAAAGTTTAATAAGATAGCTGATCACATGGTGCTTTTACATATTGCTTTGTACATTTTAAACCACAACAATAATCTTGATGATCTGCGTTTAAAATTTGCCACAGCAGGATTCTCTAAAGGGTGGCAAGTGGAGCAACGGAGCAGAGATGACCGAGGAAGAAGCATTAGCAGAACAGCAGAGGATGTTCGCAGAAGCACGAGCAAGAATGAACTGTGGGGCAGCCCCCCCAAAGCAACCAGAAGCCAACCCCAACTTGGAGAGCTAAACCAAGTTTAGGACCCGTTTAGTTCCTCATTTCTAGGAAAGAAAGCATCCTCTGACTCCTGGTGTCTGTGCTATGCCCAGTTTCTGATCACTTGTTTCTGTACAAAAATCTATTTGGGCAAATGGGTTTTAGATATAGCATGGCGTATGTTTATGCACTCCCACGGTGTATTCTATGTATGGATCCTTCTTTCGTTGTAAGTAATGATAGTTTTTTTTTCTGGCCTCCATTGATTCCTTTCAATCTTGCTAATAGTCTTCAACAACATCACATGGCTGGAAACAGAATAAGATAATGGATTTAACATCTTTAAAGAAAGAAAGTCGATATAAAGTCTATGATGAAAATTTACTTGGCAAACAAGGGATTTTGTTCACAGTGAATGCTCAATCTGCAGACAAGAAAGAAGTTCATGCTTTCCTTCTAGCAAAACCGGGCTGCAGGAAACATGAAATTCAATAATCATCAGAATTAGAAACGTTGAAGGGAGTTGTGAACAGGTTTGAGCAGGAATAGGAGTCAGGGATGGTCTATACCTGAAGAAGCATAGAAGGAGCAGCTGCAGCATACACTGATACAGCATGGCTCCTCATCTTTCTTCCACTAATAATGGAAGGGCTGTTTCCAGTCGTAATGTCCCCAAAGCTCCGCTTCTTAGCTGTTGGAACTGGAGATCGAAACAGGTGGCTCGGACTCTTCAGCTCAACTGGGCTAGGTTGCTTTGGCCGCAGGCTAGACCTGGTAATCATCCTCCGAGCCCCTTCAGTCCCAAACTTTGTCTGGGGTTTCTCGCCCTTCTTTATTAGCTCCTTAATGTAATCATCCTTTTGCTTCAGCTTCAGAGAGTGATCTCTCTTCATCTTCTCTATCTCTCCCTCCAAGGCGTTAACTGTCTGCAGAAGCTCCTTGGCTGTAGCTTCCTGTGTTCCCTTCCTCTTCAGCTCAGGGGTGAAGCAGGTGCCCGATAGGAAAGAGGGACGAGCTTTCCGTTTCTTGCTGGGCACGCCTGTTGTTGTTGGAGGGGTCAGGAGAGATGTCACAGAGGATGGAGTTGGAGAGGACTGAGCTGCCAAGTACTGGGCTTGAAGAGTGACGAGCTTTTGTTGCTGTTGTGCAAGCTGTGCTCGTAATTCTCTGTTCTCTTTCTGCAGTTCGAGCAGCAATTTCACTTGGTCAGCATGGCCTTCTGGTACTTGAGTAATCTGCTCGTTTGCATTAGATGCCTGCAAAATATCATGAAGTTTATGATCCTACTTGATCCATGATGTGATGTAGTTAAAAGACTGCAGAGGGAAAAAAATGGAAGACAAACCTTAGTGCGGATCTGTTTGGCCCTGTCCGCCCAATGAAGCGTGTTCTGAGTCTCACTGAACAAGAGGTTGCTCGGGCTGATATTTGCTATCATCACGGTGTTACAGGATCCTCCCAAGGAATCCTTGAGCAGCTGGGTGAGCTTTGAGTTTCTGTAAGGAATGTGCTTCTTGGCTTCCACAAGGGCGTTGATGCAGCTGCTCAAGGCAAGAAGTGATCTGTTTATGTTAGCTCCTTCAATGGAGCGGAGAGTTCTTTGGTCTGTGGCAAGGGCTCTTTCTGACCCGGCAAGATCTATCAGTGAAAGCTTCCCAACTCGATTTATGACATTCATGGCAGAATCTCTAACCCGGTATTCGACCACAACCTGGTTTGTCATGCAGGGACAGAAAATTAAGCAATACAAATTTATCAGTGGGACATGTATGAGCTTGAGCTAGAGCTAGTTACAAGTCACCTGCAAAATGGCATGGGACCGAGAAGAGGTTTCATTAGCCCGAGTAGGTTCAGTGGTTCGATTTTGGTTGCCTTGCAGAAGCAATGCCATTACTTCATCTGTGGAGTAAGCTCGGTATTGTGTGAGACCGGCTGCAACCATCCCCTATATAACAAAACCACACAGCAAAACAACATTCAATCAGACATCAGCTGAGGTATTCTTCTTCCAAGCAAGAGGAGGGAAGAGTTCTGATCTTTCAGTTCTATTTCTATTTGGGTACCTGTTTATCCTCTCTTAGGACGAGAGGCCTCCCAGGGGAGAGCAAGTCCTTCACGGTCTCGTTGTACACCTCCAGATAAGAGAGGTGAACTGCATGATTTCCATCACAGCTCCTCTGCCTAACCTTTGTGAATAGGTCCTTTATTGCCAAAACCATGACCCCAGGGTTCCCCACCGTTCCCAGCATTGTGTACGTTTTTCCTGCTCCTGTGGCTCCATAGCAGAATACAGAACCATTCTTTCCTTGCAAGACCGACTCTACCAAATCCGCTGTCCTGTGGAAAATGATCCATACGGTGTTGGTAATGGTAAAGCGACAAACACTTGGATTAGTTTAACAATTTGAAATCTTCAAGCTCCACCCTTTCTATGATTTTACAGTGCCTGCAAATGATTCTTAAATTCAAAGCTACAGCAGTCTAGCAGTTGGGACAGGAGGAACTAAGAGAGACGAAAGTTTCGATTTTTCTGAGAGACTCACGTAGTAGAGTACACTTCTTGTTGGGTTGTTGTATCGGAAAAAGATGCGTCGAAGGTGAAATGCCGGCCCCTGAGCCTCTTCAGCCTCAGGTAGTCATTCTCATTTGCAAATTCCGTCAAGTACACATCCTTCCGGTTCACTATTCGAACGCAACACCTTGACCCCACTTCCTTCTCCTTCTTCCCCATCGGCCGGAGCCTCACAAACACCAGAATCCTACTTTCATCAGGGACGGATCTCTCATCGGCAGCCTCTAGCTTCTCTGTCTCTTGAAGATTCTCAGTGAGGGCTCTCCCTACCCCCGTTGACAGCCTCCTCGCCACTGTCGCCGGATCTGCCTTTTGGGGAGGGTAGCAAAAGAGCCCAATGGCCTTCTCTTGACCTGCTTCCAAGTTCTCCTTCAAGTCATCGAATTTGTGCTGAACCCGAGGCTTAGGAAACACGAATGTCCTCGTGGCAGTCAAATGAGTCATTGTGTTCCTCCTTATCACTTGCCCTCCTCCCGCACTCATATCGATGCTGCCGCTGTCTTTAGGATTATCCTTCAAGCGAGGCAACTGATCCTCGGTCCTCGAACTGCAATAGCTACTAAAATTGCTATTTCTAGCTTGCTTTTGCTGCTCGTAGAGGAGGGTCAACTCCCTCATCTTCTCCTTCAGCCCATAGTGTGGATTCCTCGTGAGAAAATTCGTCACCTCGGCCTTTTCTTGATGAGTCTTGATTCGGGATCTTGGATGCAGGGCCGAGTCATCCTGTTTTTGTCCACTGGCCTGAGACCGCGTTGAAACTGGCATTCTCCCTCCACCTCACCAATCACCATTCAAAGGTGCCCAGCAAATTGTTCATCGGTAAAAATCAAAACTTTACCCGGCGGAAAGTTTTGATTTCTACTAACTTCCAGATCTGGGTATCAATTAAGATAATGGATCTGACTTTTGAATGGATATCGAGTGACGCTGTGATTTCTACTGACTTCCAGCAGAACTTGTGATTCTTTCTAATGAAGCACCGGACTGGAAATAAGAGAATACCCGAAGTGCGCTCGTAGTGTATTTTTGAATGCCATGGCTCGCAAGTTCAAACCGGATGTCAGATGCACTCAAACTCCAACGGTCACCTTCTCGGCCCCGCAGGCAAAAATTGTTTTCTACTTTTCTGGCGAATAATTAAAGCGGGCATCTTCCCCAAAGGCATTGAATACTCGCAGCAGAGTCCCACTACGTCTCCTCCGAAAATGTTTTTTTTTATTGGAAAAAGAAAATAGAAATACCAAATAAAAAACCAATTGAAAAAGCCCACAAACAAGACGACGATAGGCCCGTGTATAGGTGATTAATGGACTTTCCAATTTCCTTCATTTTCATGGCCCATAAAAGCCCATATCCGTGTCTATAAACCCTCGCAAAGTCTTGGCGCTTCGTCGGATTCTTGCCTTCAGCCTGTTTCTTCGCGAACTGTTATTCTCTTCGATTTCAGCTTTCTTCAACTTTATTCTACTTGGCAACCCCCATGGAAGAGCCGGATAACTCGACCGAGTTGGAGTTGAAGAGGGAGAAGCGGAAGCGGCAGAAAGGGAAGGCCGATGAAGCACCAGCAGAATTAGAAGCTGCGACTGAGGAGGTAATGGATGTCGGGGTGCCTGAGAAAGTGAAGAAGGATAAGAAGAAGAAGAAGGATGGATATCAAGCAGAAAGTATCGAGGACAAAAGCGAAGAGGCTGATAAGGACGACATGGGTGATGGAAGTGGCGATAGACATGACGGGGGTATGGATTCGGGGGAAGAAGTGGCAGAAGGGAAGGAGGAAGTGGATGAGGCGGACGAGAAGCATGAGAAAAAGAAAGTGAAGACAGGCGGCGGTGGGATTATGAGTACGGCTTCTTTTGATGAACTCGGATTATCTGAAAGGACCGCCAATGCAATCAAGGACATGGGATTTAAGTATATGACTCAGGTCAGTCTTCAACCACAAATTCGATTATCTCGGGCGAATTTCTTAATGAAAATTTATCTACCAAAGGAAAATCTAATGTCTTGAGTGCAGTTTGTGTTTGTTAGTGATAGTTGTACTCGTATTGCCATGGGAAAGTTAGACCAAAATGTTCTAGTAAAAGAACTTGATGGGGATTCTATTGCTAGATTGAATAGTTCAGTGATATGGAGTGATTTGGGTTAAATCACTTATGTGTCTGTTAATTTAAGTGGGAGGGATGCCTATGCTTTAGTGGAAAGCGTGCCTTTTCTTCATCTAGAAAATATGAGGGACTAATTGAAGAAACATTGGAATGAGCATTACCCAACCCAATTTAGGAAACCCAATCCATCAAGATGAGAAAAATGTTGTGTCCTTGTGGAATGCACATAACAACCCTTATCAGAGTAACCAAGAAAGAAATTGTGGATTGTAATCCTAAAAGATCCAATCTATTCAACTCAGTTTTACCAAATATAACTTAAAAGACTGTATGAAAAAATCCTGTCTGATGAAAGTAAGTGCAAATACAGATTCAAGCCCGAGCAATTTCTCCACTTATGGAAGGCAAAGATGTGCTGGGAGCTGCAAGGACAGGATCAGGTAAAACATTGGCATTCCTGATTCCTGCTGTGGAGCTTTTACATAACATTCAATTCACTCCTCGTAATGGGACGGGTGTGATTGTCATTTGCCCCACCAGAGAGCTTGCCATTCAGGTAAATATTCTTGAAGCTGCCGAGTGCTCTCTGCTGCTATATTCAGGGAATATTTCTTACATTCAAGAAAGTGACTACTGTTTTCCTCCCAGGTTCCCTTTGGTTTCTAATATTATGCTACTTCATTTTCAAAGTTTTAATCTTTAATGAAGGAAATTACATAAATTCTGTGGAAATTGAAACAGAAATTGCTTTTGTTCTGGGGCACAATGTTGAAAGATGTCAATTTCAAATATTTTTGGGGTTGCAAAATAGCTAATAAGAGTGTTTTCATGTAGAATAAGATATATTGGCCTTTCAAAATAAGAAAAGGGTTTTGCTTCTTTCTATTGCATCTATATGTATTTTATACTGTACCCTTCTCTTATAAAAACCATTAGGAATGAGATATTTATTTCTCTAGTTTCAACCACTTTCATCAATAAAATATAGTATTTGATTATTTTATGTTGTATATGTACTTCTATACCATCAGACACATGCGGTGGCAACAGAGCTTCTCAAGTATCATTCTCAAACGCTTGGGTTGGTCATTGGAGGTGCAGCCAGGAGATCTGAGGCAGAGCGCCTAGGGAAAGGAGTAAATCTTTTAGTTGGAACTCCTGGCCGACTTCTTGATCATCTTCAAAATACCAAGGGTTTCATATTCAAAAATTTGAAGGTGGCATTTGTTAAGCTTCTGTATTTGATTTGGGCAATTTTCTATTGAAGTATTGATGCATGATTTAATTATAGAATTGATCTTGGCTTTATGAACTTGGAACTATATTGCTCCATATTCTATTTTGGGATATATTTTGCTTATCAAAATAGTGAACTCTCAACTCTGATCTTGATGCATTGCAGTGTCTAATGATTGATGAAGCAGATAGGATACTTGAAGACAATTTCGAGGAAGAGATGAAGCAGATTATCAAAATATTGCCGAAGGTACTTTGTAATTTAGTTGCTATTTTTGCCCTTCATGCGTATCATTTAGACAATGGGAACATATCTTGATGGGATTATAAAGGTTGTTGTGTTCCATCAGTGTCTTTAAATTTGATTATGAGTGACACTGATGTTTGTGAAGCTGATTAAGTTTCTGTTAATTGTGCAGCAAAGGCAGACTGCTTTATTTTCAGCCACACAAACCAAGAAGGTTCGTTCATCTTAAGACACACAATGACATTGGATATTACTTATTTATCCAGGTGTCCTTATTCAATGATGATTGCTGTGAATTACTTCATTGGTTGTACAAAATAATTGAACAAATAATATGTTTGGACTTGGATGCTTTTCTGGATTTTGCTGCAGGTTGAGGATCTTGCACGCTTGTCATTTCAAACTACTCCAGTCTACATTGATGTGGATGATGGGAGGAGGAAGGTATGTTCTATATCCACCACAAAACCCATAATATTTAGATTTTACCTCTCTCCTGCAACTATATGTTCCTAAGTTGTGTATGCCCAAATCAGTAGCAAGTGCTCTTCATTGTTTTAGGTTACAAATGAGGGGTTGCAGCAGGGGTACTGCATAATTCCAAGTGCTAAGAGATTTATACTTCTATATTCCTTTTTGAAGAGGAACCTATCCAAGAAAATTATGGTTTTCTTCTCATCCTGCAATTCAGTCAAGTTTCATTCAGAACTTCTAAGATACATCCACATCGATTGTCAAGATATCCATGGAAAGCAAAAGCAACAGAAACGAACTTCTACCTTTTTTGACTTCTGCAAGGCAGAAAAGGGAATTTTACTTTGCACTGATGTTGCTGCACGAGGACTTGATATTCCAGCTGTGGTAAGTCTTGTAAGGTCAAATTGTGATGCTATGTAGGACTATTTCTGCCAACATATGGATCTTATAATTGAAATCAGCATTGCAATTTATTAGTTAGTGTCCCATGCATATGATGTTACCCTTGCTGTATCCTGAATACTTTCTTTCCCTTTTCTCTTTCATTGTGCATGTGAGATTCAAAATGAGATTCAATTTCCTTTTGAACTTGTACTTGCAGGACTGGATCATTCAGTATGACCCTCCTGATGAGCCAAAGGTGCTCCTCTCTTCATATATATTTCCCTGTTTGAATCATTCATAGTGTTGCCTACTGATTAATATCTACATTCTGCCAGGAATATATTCATAGAGTCGGTCGAACTGCCCGTGGAGAAGGTAGCGAGGGGAATGCTTTGCTTTTCTTGATTCCTGAGGAGTTGCAATTTCTTCACTACCTCAAGGTGTGTACTTTCTTATGGTTAAAATCTGCTATAGTTGCCTCTCTCGGAAATCTATTCTAGTTGAGTTTCACCATTAACTTTGAATTTTTTCTACATTTTTCTACTCAGGCAGCGAAGGTTCCTGTGAAAGAGTACGATTTTGATCAGAAAAAGCTGGCAAATGTGCAGTCTCATCTGGTATTACTCTTTGGTGGATCTGTCATGTTTTTCTACTTCTGTATATTTTACCAAGTAAACTGGGTCTAAAGTTACCAGGAATGATGAATGGTGCAGGAGAAGATTGTGGGTAGCAACTATTATCTAAACAAATCAGCAAAGGATGCATACAGGTCCTATATATTAGCATACAATTCACACTCCATGAAGGATATCTTCAATGTCCACCGCCTTGATTTGCAGGTAGAGCTCTCTTTCTGTGGATATAACAGTGTGTGTTAGAGGAGAGACTGCCTGTCAGCAAATCCGGAATTCCGATAAATTTGCTAAGATGTATTGGTTGGCTTCTAAGTTCACTTAATACTGGTTCCTCCTTTCCTAATCAAACTTTGATGAGCAGGCTGTTGCTGCTTCATTCTGCTTCTCGAGCCCTCCCAAAGTGAGCCTCAACATAGATAGCAGCGCCTCAAAGTTCAGGAAGAAACCACTGAAGCTCAAAGGGAGCAAGCACGGATTCAGCGAGAGCAGCCCCTACGGGGAAGATGATAAGCGGCAGTTTGTGAGATATTAGCCCATCTGTAACTCAATTTATGCAGAGCAGTCGCCTACAAATTTTGCCCCTATTCTTGTTGTCGACATGTGATAGTGAATTTAGCGCAATTTATTCATAAAAAAGGCAACATCCGAGTTTTTTCGTCTGAAATTTTCAATTTACATACATTCGGAAGACAAGCAACTTTTGTATTATTGTTAATGCCGCTTGACTTCTGCTCTATAGCTTGAATGGCCACATGAGATAATTATATGCAAAAGTCATGTCGTGTTTATTGGGTATGTCTACTACTGCACCACTCTTTCTCAAAAGGGCCATCTGGTTAATGGCTTTGAGCTTTTGCAGAGGAAACCCTCAATGAGGCAAGACTATGTGATACAAGATAAACATAGAAATTGAAGATCTTTATTCTCCATCAACACTGAGCTAAATCACTTCTGTCACGCACACAATTTGGCATGGCATCCTAAATTAGAAAGAGGAAAATATGATGACCATGCCCAGTTCATTAAAGCAAATGGAATCCATAGGCCTTATTACAATTGATTGGGGCCCCTTCCACATTAAGGTATCCTTTATTTATTCAGTAACACAATAGCATAAATCACCATTCTCTGGTTAGTTCCCAAAGCATGTATAGGGTGTGTTTGAATTTGAGTTAGTCAAAGCCTAACTAGGAGTTTGGGCCGGCCAAGTATCCCTGCATATGGCTGGCACGGGGTGACCGAAGATGGTCGAGCTTCCTCCCGTTCTCGTCGTAGCAGATCTCGCCGGAGAAATCCAACGGCTGGCACCTGCCCCCCATCAGTATCTTCTTCTGCCACACCCCGCCATCTCCGAAATCCTCCTCCTCATCTAAATTCTCCTCGGGTTCGGCCCCAGCGTCGCCCCTCTTCCGGCCGTGGATGAGCCTGATCGCCTTGTTGCTAACGCTCGTCAAGAGCTCCTTAGGGCGGTGCGTGATCGGTGTCCTCATGGTTGACCTTTGCGGCTTCACGGTCTCCGCACCGGGGGTGTCGTCGTAGCCATCATCACCGTGATTGAGGTCGGCCTTGTCGTTGTTGTGTGGCCGGAGCTTCTTCGAGACATGGCTGGCCTTCTTGGAGAGGACGGCGAGGAAAGACGAGACGGGCGGCCCCGGCCTCCTTGGGGTGGGCGGGCCGCCTTTCTCTGATGGCTCGTGGACCATCTACAATAGTAGTGGCGGGATGATACAGCTGAATTGATGAAGGTAGAGAGGAACCCTACTGAGCATGGAAAAATATATAAAGGTGATAGTATAGCCAGTGTAGTTGGGTGGTGAAGGACGTTGTTGACAGGGCGACCATTGACTACCCCTGTAGATTTTTCCAACCGCTGACTCGTCCCCTCCATGACGAGTTGGGCCACGGCATCTAGAGATTCTTCCGCTGTCCTCCGAGTCATATGCGAAGACAAACCTTCGGAAATTACTATGTCTGAAGTATAAAGAACGGCGAGTACCTACCAACACCAACACCAATCAATGCCTCTGACCAAGTCATTGCCCATAATCAAAAAGTCCCATCTTTCGCACTTGAATGGATTAGTGCCACTTATTCTTGTTAACCAGTCTCCATTTTTGTTCTCTTTAGATAATAGGTTCAGGGAGACTAAATCTTAGATGCTATAAAGCTTCTGGGTCCTTATCCACCCCCTTCCTAATCTACTTCTCGTCCCTCCAATCCTGCAAGTCGATCACCATCATCCTGGTGTTAAAGCAGTACTGCCCAATATCATGGCCCATTATATGTAGAGCCAGCCCATTACAAAATGAAGCTCAAAGAAAAAAAACTGAGTAAATATAACAAGAGAGGAGAATGGATTGATGGGAGAATGATGGAGAAAGGTAAGCCCGGCTAGGTTTGGCCTAAGTCATCACTCCATATCCAGATCCTGGATTTTCTAGGTGACCTATATTGATTTCTTATTTCAGCAGGGTCTGCATGAGGGGGAGCAAGTCAGCATGATTTTGGGAAATTGATCAGACCTAAGGCTTCCAAACAGTTTTTTGACAGATTCTCAAGGATTTTGTGTATGATCGATCAGCAGCTCATAGCTAGCTATGGTTAGATACAGCCTTCTTTTTTTCTTCGTATTTTTTCTTTTCTGCAGATGTAGGTTAGAGCCCTTGTTATATATCACCCATCACAGGGATGGCCTTGACACAATGCCATCTGCTACGGATCCTTGCGCCTGCCATTCCATGGAAAATGGATCAAAGATTGCAGATGTACGCTAGAGCCCGTTAGGGGTATAAAAATCGTATTTTGAAATATAAGATTGATAAATCTGAATAATATTTTGCACTTTTTTTTCAAACACAGATGTATAATCAATCACACAGGCGATGCAGATGAGCGACAGCTTTCCAAAGAGATAATATTGTTAGAACCTAAGGCTATCAACTGCTTCAACCCACACTCTTTCCTGAAAAATTACGCAGAAGCTCCGAAGCTTCTCTTTCCAAGCTTGAAAGGTTTTCCAAACTGCGTTCATGTCGCAGCATCATGCACTCCATCTTCTGTACACGTATATATAAATTGTTCTGTCTCTTTCTGTTGGACGACTTCATCTTCCTCCATCTTCTGCTATTAGTCTCTTCCATGTCGGCACTGCAGAAAAGCCAGTCGAGCTGTTTGTTAGTGTGCATGGCCAAAACAACGAAATGAAAGAAAAATCCCCGACAGAGTTTCAGGTGCGAAGTTCCACAAGCAATTTCTGATTCTTTTTCTAATATAATACAACCTTTTCTGACTTCCATAAATAGATGCAATATTTCTCCCAAATAAGTAAAATCACTGTCAAGTCAAATACAAATACATTATGAGGAAAGTGTATCAACTTTAGAGGTATAAGTATAGAGATATACTGTAAATGTTACATTACCATAGAGAAACTATATTGTGTTAGATCTGATAAAAAATTATGTTATATTTGATTAAAAATATAAAAATCTTATCTATTACTGAATAGATGATGAAAATGCTATGCTAGATTTTAAAGCAATTGGATTTGAGCTGGGAACTGCATTTTCTCCATTCTTTCCGGTTTGGCTGATTGGTCATGTTCATCATGAGCCAAGCCTGTGATGGGCTTTCAGGTCAATAATTTTGGAGGCCTGGAACCAAGGGTTCAATTGCTCATTAGGCTTTATAATCACTCACAACTCACAAGTTTGTATATCAATGCTCTCTTCCTTCTTGCATGTGCTGCTTCAGTATAGGTTTTCTGCATTTTGTTGTCTTGCTCACAGTAGCTAATGTTATCACAGAGTGAGGAATTTATCAGTCTCAGGTCAAGTCAATAGATGGTGAAAAAGTGCTTTCCTTGTTGTGGAATAGGAAGTATTCCAATATTAATGCATTGGGAAAATTTGTAAAAATAATTAGGAATATTTAGTATTAATGTAGCCATTCAAATAGATTGTGCCCTAGAGAAATTTGCCTGTGGTCAGTGTGGCTGTTGCGTGGCCTAATGAGGTCGAAGGAACTGATAAAACCCTAACAGGTTGGAAAAGAGAAAAAGAAAAAAGGTCAAATCAGTCCCTAAAGGGTGATGGGCCAAATGGCTGTCCTGTAACAATCTCAGTGGCGCTTTTGTTGTCATCATCAGTCGGTACTGTATGTCCTCTCCTCCCCACCACTCCTCCAACCAGTTCTCCATTGTATCCCTCTCCCTGTTCCGTTCTTCCATGGCTCTCCTTTTCCCCCATCTCGTAGGGCCCCCGGAGGAATCTAAAATGGAGCAAAAAGAGGAGCAAGTGGATGGATCTCCACAAAACGGAGGTCAAGTTTTGAAGCTTCTGTGTGTCGCTTGTAGCAATAGACCAGAAAAACCTCACTACCTTCACCTTTGGGTCCTCTAGGGTTTCTTGGCTGGCTCACTCCCTTTCACTATATAGATATATTTAGGGTGATGCCGCAAAATGCCTTCTTTCAAGTTAGATCCAGTGAGCTAGGCTTAGGGGAAGGCCAGATCTTGATCTGTTGCCCCAAAAACACTCGCCATCCACTTTCGTCCCAAATATTCAAAGGAGCTTCTGTTTTTCTGAGATCACTTCCGTTTTACTTGATCTGGCGTAGAGATTTGAGGGCTTTTTTTCGTGTTACATTGAAAAAAAATCATAAATTTGAAAATATATACAATAGTACTATAAGATTACATCTTCTCCGTTCACATATGAGGTTTTAGTTCTTTGAGTGAATTTCTAGTAGAGATCCATCCACCCTCAGTTTTTCTTCTCTCCCTAATTTTAATGAATTTCTCATTTGGGAATTTGATACCAGTTGTTAAAATAGGGCAATGGTGTTTTGAATGTTGAAATTTTCTCCAAGTAGTGAGCAGCCATACCCATGTCTACGTTATAGAACAAGTGTGAAGCCGTATATGTCTTGTCGATCTTCTGCTTAATTAATTATTTTCAATTTTCAGTAGGTAGATAGTATTCCAACAAGTTGGCCATTTATGACTGCATCTCAGGTTTTTTGTGTATATTTCAAGGTGCACTTCAATGCCACTCTTATCAAATTCTAGGCAAAATTTAATGGGAACTTTGTGGATGGCAAGTAGGCTATGAATCCAGGGGTCCCGTGTTTCCTTTTTAGCTTGCCATGCCATAGTTCTTCTCTGTTATTGCCCATTCATTAGATCCCTGAATGTGTAACTAAGAATGATTTAGGATTCAATGGACAATGTAGCATATATATAAACTAATACCAAACTAGAAAGGGGAAGCTTGTGCTGTCATGGAGAAATCTTTTGCATGCACAATTCAAGGAGCCAAGGTTGCCATTAATGGCAAAATCTACCGAACTTGATCTTATGCCTTTTTTTTCTTGTGTATTCTTAGAATAACAGTGGATTTTTGGTGAGCTATGACCATCCAATGTAATCAACACAACTTTTTGTACTAGATCTGTGCTGAGCCATGCCACTAGAGGGCACCGCAAATTTTTAATGAGCCTCAAATGTACTATTGATTGAGGACCTGGGGACAATGATTTTAATGTTGAAAAACACCAAGGGCTAAAGTTCAATATATTGTGCAAATTATATGATCCATGGCTTTAAACTTAAGTAGTATAGATGGGAAACAAAAGGTATATTCTGCACATTGAGGGGCCAATAAAACCCTAAAATTCCTCCAATATAAAAAGGATTTCAGTTGTCAAATTTTGATCTAGTGAAAAGATGTGTGGATTGCCAAGAAGGGGGCTTGATATGTAGTAATGTAGAGGGTTTTGTAAGTATATGAAATTAGAAACGCCCAGCATCTGTCACCACCAACACTTACATACTAGTGCTAGTGTTGGCCTTACCGGTGGAGTGTCAATTTCATCCATAGTTCTTTCATAATTTGTCTACGGGCAAATATTGGTTATTATTTTTTTTGCTAAATTATTTTTTTGCAGCCAATATTTCAATATTTTGTTACTTTACAATCAAATTTTGAAAATTTTAATTTTATCATCAAATATTTAATAAAAAATATTTTAATAATATTTTTAGCTTTTATTAAATTTCGCTATCATTATTTGTAATTTCACTTATCATATCATGTTTTTTACTATAAAGTACTCATTTGATAATATAAATATGAAATAATAATTTTAAAACAAAATATTATATTGATAAAAAATTTGAAATGCTTATTTAAAATACCAACATCATAACTAATGAACTATATATATATATATATATTACATAAATAAGTTATATTAAAAATAATTAATATTATTATATTTAAATTAAATTATATATATAATAAATATAAATTAAATCCATATTTTTATTTAGTAAAAATAATATATAATTAATATTTTATTTAATTAAGCTAAAATAATAAATTAAATATATTATATAAATATATCTCTTATTTTTTAATAATAAAATTTTGATTACAAATTATATAATTTTAGTATAATTAAATTATCAATTTTAAGTTATATATTTATATAATATTATAATATAATTTTATTATCATTAAAATATTAAATTTTAATTAATTAATTTGTATAATATTATAATTTATATATATTTATTTTATTTAAATTATATGTAACTTTTAATATTATATTAAATATAAATGATATAATAAAAAATTATGTGATGATATTATACAAACATGTAACTTAAAATAGATATTTTAATTATATTAAAATTATATAATTTTCATTCAAAACTGTATTATTATAAAAAATGAGAGATGTGTTTGTATTTCAAATTAATAAAAAAATATTAATTATATAGCATTTTACTTATAAATTTATTAAGTAAAAATATATTTTTAATTTATATTTGTTTTAAAAATATATATTTTAATTTAAATGTAATTTGTATTGATAGTAAATATTATTACATTATAAGAAAAGCTTAATTAAAAAGTTAAAAGTATATTAATTATAATAAGAGATAATCATTTTGTTATTTTAAGTATAAGTTGTAAGAGGCATAAGTATACTAGTCATCACTGTAAAGATGACTTCGTACACTCAAGTTTCACTTTACGTTTGAGGCTCATCATAAGCTTTCTAAGGAGATAGCAGAAACATAAATGGGCCCGTCTTCATCCTCGGATAGCAGCTATGCAGTAGGTAGGTAGTAAGAAACAAATTATTACAGCTTTTCTTGCTAACCATAATCATCATTGTAAGCACTCTTTGTTAGGTAGGTAGTAAGAAACAAATTATCATTGTGATGTTTTAACCATCATGAGAAAATAATATACAAATTGTCTAAATTAAAATGTATTAAATATTTATAAAATAAATAACTGCTTGATATTAATTTTTTTTATCAATTTTATCATAATATCAAATATTTTAAAACTACTATTATTAAATCAATTTTTTTATTAAAATAGACGCATTTGGTGTTATAAATGATTTTTCTGGCATCAAATGAGTGTATTTTATCAAAAAATTAAGCTAAGAACAATAGAGGACATGGAATGAATATCATACCAGTAGGATAAGTTTTTTAGTATTCCATGGTACCATTAATTTATTTTAAACAAGTATCCCATGATGCTTTGAAAACTGCTTAATATTTTTTAGAAATTAAAAGAAAAAATATAATTATTTTGCATTCGTAGGTATTGATAATGGAATTCTCATATTGCATTCCACAAAAAGAAACAAAAGGGAGAGCAAAATTAGGAACAGAAAAGGTTAGCCTCACTGTTCCTCTTCCAGACCACTGGTGCCAGTAGGAATTCTCTGACCTAATGATAATGTACAGCAGCATTTAATAGAGAATCATGTTTTCTTCCATGGATTAATCACAGCTATGATTGCTTGGCCATGGAAAAAAGTTTAATCTAATTTAAGATAATAAAGTTTGGAATATTTTCATCTACATAAGATTCATATGCTAAAATGTCTACTTTTTAGATTCCAGTCTCCAACCTTATCTTATCACTATGTTGTTTTCTTATTCTGCCTTTTTTCCCCCTTCATAATCATCCTTTCTCTTGCCTCCTTTGTTAAAAACAGTCAAAGCTAAAAAACTCATGAGAAAATTTCAGTATTTTTTATGGATCATTTTCATTGTTAAATAATAATTACTATTATAAAGCAATATACTATCAGTTCATCTAAAATCTCATATTCTAGAGCAATGTATTATCACTTCCCTAGTCCCCCTAGTACTCGCATGTTATTTAGCTTGGAACATACATGCACCTCCTATTTATGGCACTTTAGTGGATGGGGATGGGGATTACACACTCAAATGACTTATGTCTAGTCAGTCACTTCCTAAAAGTTCTGCTGATGTTCATCAATGGAATGCACTGCACTAATGAAAGAAAAAAGGGGTGTCTCCAAACCCCATCAATAAAGAGGAATTTAGGTCAGTCCATCATTTCAACAATGAATGGAATAAAACCTTTTAATTGCCTATTTTCTTTTGGTTCTATACAACTTGAAGCTGGATAAAGAGATCACTCTGAGTCCAATACAATATTCTTTCACCATATAAACTATATAATATCTTTGGAACAATTCAGTTCGTGATTGACAACTGGTTATGAGCACTAAGGAACCTCCACAATTTTCACAAGCAACCGTGCATATGAATAATCAGGCCCTGTATGTTAAAATCAACATGGGCAAGAAGTTGGTAGGGAGCATGTCTTTTTAACTGAGATATCACATGCCAATCCTCACTAGGGATTATTTTTATCCTAATCAAACAACCCACAAAACGAACATCAATTTCCTCCAAGTGCTTTCTTTTGCATATCTATTCACCTTTGAGAGAGAGAGAAAGAGAGATGTGCAAGGTTTGTTCAATTTGCTAGGTTATTTGCAGAGAGAGATATGAGGTATTACTCTATGCTATGCTTCCCATGGCTTGAGAAACAGTTGTAAGTCCCTTATCTGATTCTGCAAATTGAAAGGCAATTGCATATATTAATTGCCATGTACCATTTTGCATCCAGGAAGGCTAGCTAGCTGCTTTAGGTACTATTGTTGCTTGCCCATTTTTGGCCTAATATTACCTCACAGAAGATACTCCTTCTGCGGTTTGGTTAGCGTATCATGAAACTTTATATCAGAGAACGTACCTCTTGAAGCATTCCCTTACTTTTCAGGTAATTGCCCGCGGTGGTGAACGGATCCGCCGCTGTATGTTCTGCTATTGCCCCTGACTGCTTCGGTTCTTCGAATTTAGCTTGAAACCAAGTGGGAGATAATTTCGTGCTGCTATGCCCTAGTTGACTTATCCTTGGACCTTGGGCAAATTCAAATAGCTTTGCCCCGTCATTGATGTTGATTCTTCGAACTAACATTTTCTCCCTAGTCCTCTCTTTTGCCCTTGCCCTAGCTTTGTTTCTGGATTCTCTTGCGAGGGTGGCGCGGCAGATTCTCCGAGTGGGAGCTTGTGATCTACCAGTCTTTACCAATCGTGGTGCATTGGAATCGTCGTCGGGTTTCTCCAGCCGATCTCCATCTCTAGAAGCAGCCATTGGCTGACCAATGGCTCCAAACGCGGTGTCAAACTCGGCCAGGGAAGACTCCGAAGCTGTTTCACCGGCCAACTTGCAAGATTTGCTGAAACCTTTGGAGAGCTCCTTGATTGCAGACCTCGATTGGGTAAGCAGCCACTCGACCGTTTTACTGGCTTTGTCGAATCCCAACATATCTTGTAGGTCAAAGAACCTACGGGCAACATCAAGGGACAATCTCATCCTCCGATCCCTTAAACCCTGGGCGGTGTTGATCTTGCTGTGCCGGTCCTTCTTTGAGGATTTTTTCTTCGGGACTAACTGCTTGGTAAATATCTTCCCATGATGCTGCTCGCTGTTCTTGCTGTTTGTCGATCCGTTAGTGTCCACGAGCTGATTACTTGGCTCCATGAGGTCGATTTTGGTACTGGGCGGCGAGTAGTCCAAGTAGGGCTGAAGGAAGAGGGCACTGTCTTCTTCAGTGTAAAGGGAGAAGGGGGATGAAGGAAAGTTCAGAAGTGAGAAAGGAAGGATTAGGTCTTGGTCTTGCTTGGAACTGGCGATGATGTGGTCGTTGTGAAAGAGGAAGGGAACAGTGTTCGGATCATTGTTGCTGGGGCTGGAAGAGAACATCTTTCCTATTCGGTGCTCAAATAGCTGAATCGGTTATGGCTGCTGTTTGGTTGGAAAGAAGAAATGACAGTGACATGCGCAAATGCAATTGCTATGGGATTGCCGTTTGTGGAAACATTTGGCTTCTTCATATGATCTCTCCAAAGGTATCTGTCACAGAATCAGCCAAAATCAAAAGGTCTTTGCAGCAAAGAAAAGTCCTACATGTGAATTGAGAGAGACATAAAAACATTCTTATCTTAGTAATGAAAGAAGCAAGCACAGAGAGTAGCAAGCTCACTGAAGAAATGACGGATTTGAGATGTATAGGGGCATGAAACTAATGCCCCTCTAGCAAGACAAGGGCTGCTAGAGCTTGAGAAGGACAACTCATGTGCCCAACAAGACATTACCCATTCAGTCTTGAGAGAGAGGGAGAGAGAGAGGTTTCCAGGAAGGAAGAAAGCCAAGGGAGGAGATAATGCAGAGGGGGCTAGAGAAGAAGAGGAGGATTTATTGCAGTGGGGGAGCCATCTTTTTCAGCATCTTTTAAGGAAAACTGGGGACTTACAACATACATGTGAGGATATGTAGACAAGGACAATGGACAATTAATTTCAGCATATTTGATTCTTTAACATGTCTTTATATTTTTCTCCTTTTATACTATTATTGATCACATATTTAAATATGAATCTGACATTAAATGATAGTTTGTGCATGATGGCACACCATAATTTATCCAAAATTGAACCTCAAGCCCAAAAATTCTCGAGTATGATTTGGCACATTCATATGCTTTTGTAGGAAAGGGCAGATTCAAACAATGGAGCAGCAACAGCAACATCTTTCAAGGGAGCCACGTAGTGGAATCTAACCCTAGACAAAGGACAATTATTTCAGAGGGGGGAAGCAGATGAACTGTGTAAGGCCTGCCGTGGAAAAAAGGGCAATTCCTTGTTTGACTATGGGAGAAGCTCACTAAGTCCTCTCTCGCTCTTATCCTACACCATTCATCTACTCTATAGAGTACGAACCGAGTTCCATGAACTGCTCCACTCCACAAACCCTAGCCAAAGTTCTTACATGACATGATAGATGTACACATAGGGAGGACGGGACTTCGTTTGCCTTTCCATTTATAAATGATCCTTCCCCACTCACTCACTCCCCATGTCCCCTCTCCCTCTCTCTCCTTCAAAGACCCTTTTGGGACAACCACGAAAACCAAACCAGGACCACATTATATGGGGAATTTGTGGGGTTGTTCTGAGGTTGCTATCAATGGCAGGGGATGATAGTGTAAACAAGATTACTATTAGGAAAAGAGAGAAACCCAAGAAAACTATGGCTAAGTTCTACTATATTAGATAAAGTATTAATTATTTTTATAAGAAAAATTCTCTAAATAGAAAAGATAATCAAACCAAAAAATACTAAAAATATATAAACATAAAATAAAATTGAGATTTACTGGTGTTTTCATGATCTTTCATCTTATTTATATGCTGTAAATCCTCCTGGGTTCAATTTATGCTGGCAGCTCTATCTTTTTACTGTGAAGAAGACCCCTCCATTCCCTATGCTTAATCCGGTTTTCTTTCCCTTTCCAATGCATGAATTATATAGCCAATCTCTCACACATATGCCAGCATTTATTGCCTCCACCAAGTCCCATGAACGATATAGGAGAAGCTGTGGCTGACATCAGAAATCATTAATCACTTAACTGATTGGGTTCATTCTGGTATTGCAGGTGGGGTGGAGTGTCACTAAGGCCATTTTAGGGCAAAACCGAGGGAAAAGCAAATGGTGGCTTGCTGACTAAATTAGGCTAATTTTTATGGATGAAAAAAAAGGGCTAATCTTTGGCCTGTGAACATTCTCAAAAGTCATCCACCATGAGAACTAACTCCCTTTGCAGGTATACTACATCTTAATTAATGTGTCTTAGAAGAATATGTATGAAGATGGAAAGAGATATGGAGAAAGGATTAGATGATGAGGTAATCCATGGCAATCTCTTTACCAAAGGGCAAGAGACTGTATACATGTATTGTACTTAGAAGGAGAGGAACAAAGTTATTCACTGATTGCCCCTCCAATCTGAGACATCGAGGTTTGAGTTTCTCCTCCTATAGACATACCCTCCATGAAAAGTTTGTACTAGGCATAGTTTGTTGTACATTCATGTGAATAATTATATGATCATTGAAATCTTAGATCCGAGCTTACTTGATCTACGATATGTTGTACAGAAGTGGGGATGATTCCAAGGGGGTAGATTTTGCAATAATGTGATGCGATGTGGTGTCAGCGTACATATGCAAGAAAGTGGCCATTGCCCGTTTTTGATGCCAACTATTGACAAGATGAGTCGGCTATTTGGCAATTATTCGATGTTCCCACTAAGTAGCATAGCAATGTACTCTTATTTCACATCTTCCAGTGTGGATTAGTATGGACTCTGGATTCTCCTCAGCACTTCAACTTACAATCCAGATGGAATATTCCTTATGGGCGACTCTTGTAAGATGTTCAGTACAGAAAGTTTTACTGCTTTTCAATGTGTTGAAGGCTATTTTTCATCGATATTCCACGCTTTTCAAGCTTTCACTTATCTGTTTAAGATTCGGAAAGGAGCCAAGAAACTCGAATCTCTGTAGAAAATTACTTGGGATCCCAATTTGCTTGGAACGTGGATTCTTTGACTATATGAAGTTTAGATGTTCTTTGTTACTTCTGATCCTCAGCTGTACAGGAATCTGGTGTGGGGAGTGAAAAATCTGCAGCAGAATCATGGCAGAAATTGGTGAGACCGGCTGTGGAGTGGACCTTCCATGTTATTTTAGATCATTATGTGTACACCTGATTCTGCTTGAAATAGTATAATATATTTAAGGTAATTACGATATAATTTTAAGTAATTAAGATTATATCATATATTTTATTTAAAGTAGTTAATAAATAGACATGTATATAATTGAGTTAGGGTTTGGAGAAAATAAGTAAGTTTTCAATTTCTCATCTTCAATGCCTCTTTATCAATATATTCATTTTCTCTTTCCCTAATCTAGTTTTTTAACATGATATCAAAGCTAAGGTTTTCTGCTATTTTCAAGGTTTTTTTTATCTGAAAGCTCAATACACATCATAACTGAATTGTCGTAGAAGATGAAGAAAACGGATGCAGCATTAACAGGAAGGGAGTTGAAGGAAATTTTAAAAGGTATGGCCAAATTGCTTGTAGGAAAAGACGATGTATCGCCTCAACATAACAATACTCTCAATCGAGATTTGAAGTTGGAATTACTCCCAATAGAGCAGAGACTTGAAGTAACGAAAAACTAATTGATTACCATTTGGTGATTACGAGGAATTGTCAGGAGATTGATGGGTATCTGGGACATCCGGTGATGATGAGGAATCGTCAGAAGATTGATGGGTATTTGAGACATCTGGTGATAATGAGGAATCGTTAAAAGATTGATGGGTATTTGGGACATATGGGGCAATGAGTGTGGTATAAGTATTTGTTATTGTTGCTCTCCATTATCTTCTTTATTTTCCTTCCCTGAGCACAACTCTTGTTCCTTCTACTATAAACCTTCAATTCTGGTTCATTGGTCCCTCCTTCATTGCTACTCGATCTCTTAGGACATGGGATTATACCTACAATGACATCATCTTCTTTATTCTCACTAATTCTCTCTTTATTTCCATGTTATGCTTCAGTCAAATCATCTAGCACTATAGATGACATTGTTGATTCACCATAAAAGGGTTCATTTTCACGAAATGTTACATCCATACTCACAAAAAGTCTTCTCTCGCTTGGACACCAGCACTTTTAACCTTTTTGAGTGCTAGAATAACCCAAATAAATACACTTCAATGCACGTGAATCAAGTTTAGTTACTGTGGGACGATGATCTCTCACAAAATATACGCAACCAAATACACGAGGATGGACTACATGTATGTTGCATCCCATCAAAAGTTCACAAGGAGATTGAAAGTTTAATATCTGAGAAGGCATCCGGTTAATTAAATATTTTGCTGTCAATACTGCTTCACTATATAGATATTTTGGAACATTCATTGTAAATAAAAGAGTGCGAGCTACCTCTAACAAGTGTCGATTCTTCCGTTCTGCCACTCCATTCTGTTCTGGTGTATCTGGACATGTGATCTGATGCAGAATCCCCTTTGTAGATAAATATGATGAGAATTCTCTATTAACATATTCAGTACCATTATCTGTCCGAATAGTACTCAATTTAGCATTATATTGTGTTTGCACCAAAGATAAAAAATCTTTAAAGCAAACCAATGTCTCAAATTTATTTTTCATCAAATATACCCATGTCATCCTTGAGTAACAATCAATAAATGTAATAAACCATCTGAATCCTCCAATCGAAGTAACTGGACATGGTCCCCAAACATCAGAATGTATCAACGAAAATGGTGAAATACTTCTTAAACTAGTAGAAGAATAACGTGTTCTTGTATGTTTTCCAAACTCACAGGCATCACATATAAGCTTGCTACGTTCTACATTATTCATTAAGTCAGGCCTTACCCTCTTAAGATTTTCAAACGATAGATGACCAAGACGACGATGCTCCAATATGACTTCATTCCTTGCTCGTTCAGACAAAGTAGTGGTTAAAGTTGCGCTAGACTCATCTCTCATAAGATATCACAATCCATCAAGCCTTCGTCCAGTCCCAATTATTCTCTTGGTATTCCTTTCCTGAATGACACATGAATCTCGATCAAAGATTACTTGACAGTTCAATTGATCACTAATTACACTAACTGATAATAGATTAACCGGAAATGATGGGACGTGTAGAACTGATGATAATGTAATTGATGAAGTGCATTTAATCGAGCCGAATCCCATAACCGGTTGAAATGTGCCATCAGCAGTTTGAACTCTATTATGGGAATAAGGTGGAGAACCAGTATATGTAGTAAACTCTACTGATGTTCCTGTCACGTGTCTAGATGCGTCTGAATCAATAATCCATTATGTGAAAGATGGTTTAAAAGAAAATGCATGTGCAATAGTACCTGAGTTAGCATTAGCAGAACACATGTCGTCGTTTAAAATGTTAGCACCTTTAGCATGATAGGTTTGTCCCTCAAATCGTCCACAACCTCGACCTTGACCTCGGGCTCCACGTCCTTTGATGCTATGACTTGTTCCACCCCATGTAGGAATATGTGTCGAGGAACAATTCCAGCTAATATGTCCATTCTTCCCACAATTATAGCATTGTCGGTTGTCAATAATCGGTTTTGCTAGAGTAGAGCGAACTGGTATTGCTGATATCTTAGAAGTGTTCATAACCTTTTGTCTTGACTCCTCATGAATTAGTGTAGCAATAACATCTTCCATTGGAGGAATTGGAGACTGATGACATATTATTGCTCTCTTATATTCATATTCTAGATTTAGTCCCCTCAGGAGGCGAATCATACATCGTCGCTCCATCAATTCTCTAATAGAAGTTATATCTGAAGGATCAGATGTAATTAATGGATCATAATAATCAAGTTCGAACGATAACCTTTTCAGCTCAGTACTGTATTCTATTATACTTCGCTCCCCCTGCTTTAGTGCGTCCAACTTATCTTTAATATCAATCACAATCATCATATTCCCAATACCAGAGAATTGGGTAGCCAAAATCTTCCATATATCAGATGCTTTACTAATACCTTCTACCAACCCCGCGATAGAAGGAGAAAGTGATCCTATTATCCATGCAACCACCAGAGAATTAGTCGCCCTCCACACCTTCCATGATGTGCTAGTAGTATCAGTGGGTTCTTCATATGAGTTGTCAATGTAGTCTTCCAAATATTTTGATTCTAGTATGAGTCTCATCTTTCTCGATCAACTCAAATAGTTTAGTTGCTATTCTTGCAGTATATGTAGATAATATTATTATAACTGAAGATAATAGCGATGAGATATTACGACTAAAGCAAAGATTGAGTAAAGAATTTGAAGTGAAAGATTTGGGTGCACTTGAGTATTTTCTCGGTATTGAGATAGTTAGGTCTAGAACAGGTATAGTGCTTTCTTAGAGAAAATATCTATTGGATCTACTTACTGAAACAAGGATGTTGGGTTGTCGAACTGCTACCACTCCAATTAAACCAAATCATAAGGACCTAGTGGATAAAGAACAATACCAAAGAATTGTGGGACGACTTATTTACTTGTATCACACACGACTGTACACATATGCGATTAGTATTGTAAGTAGATATATGCATGATCCTAGGACAGAACATTGGGAGGCAGTTATGCGAATATTGAGATATTTAAAGAGTAGCCCGGGAAAAGACTTTTGGTTCAAGTCTTGAGGTCATACTAAAATTGAAGGATTTTGTGACTCTGATTGGGCTAGTTGTGTAGATGATAGAAGATCAACATCAGGTTATTGCGTGTTTGATGGAGGTAATCTTGTATCTTGGAGAAGTAAGAAATAGAAGGTGGTCGCAAGATCAATGGCAGAGGCAGAATACAAAGCTATAACTCAAGACATATGTGAGATAAAATGGATAAAGAACTTATTGATTGAGTTATGTTTATTCAGTAAAGAACCCATTAAGTTATGGTGTGATAATAAATCAGCGATCAGCATTGCTAATAATTTAGTTCACCATTATAGAACCAAACATATTAAAATTGATCGATTCTTAATAAAAAAGAAACTTGAAAGCAAGATCGTGGAGCTACACTACATGAATACTGACAAACAATTAGCAGATTGTTTAACTAAAAAATTATAACCTAAAAAGTAGGTTAATATTTGTAACAAGATGGGAATGATAGATATTTATCGCCCATATTAAGGGGAGTATTAAAATATTATAAGATATTTAAGGTAATTATTATATTATATATTTTATTTAAGATAGTTAATAAATAGATATGTATATAATTAAGTTAGGGTTTGAAAAAAAATAAAAAAAATTTTAATTTCTCATCTTCAATCTCTCTATTAATATATTCGTTTTCTATTTCCATAATCTAATTTTCTAACAATTTTGCAACTTCCAACCAACTCATTCTAGTACCTCATATTGTGTATAAACATTGCCAGAAAAAAAAAAAAAAAAGATGGCCACACTGTTGCCCCAGTCCATGGAATTGCAGCCTCTGACATTCATCCCATGAAAGAACAGCTCTGAGAGATGGAGACAGAGTGCGATCAGAGGAGGAAGAGGGAAGGAAATGCCTCCTTGGCACTTGAAATATGAAAGATGACTTGACCAAACCAAACCAAACCTAAACCAGCAATCACCACGATTTTATATTATGAAAGATAGATTCATTCACCAGTTCCATGTATCTGCACCTTAACTACATGCCAATTGCCAGATTTTTGCACATCAATCCGAGTAAAACTGGCGAAACACATGGGCAAAAGGCTTCTGCAAACTCTTTAACATAGCACTCTCTTTTAAGCTCCATGACAGCTCTGTACTTCTTGGTTGAACGGGTTCCACCCACTATGTGCTGGGGCAACTCCTACAGAGAAGATCAGCCACATTAGTTTATCAGAGTTTCTACTCTAAACTCGGTGCCACCTCTGTTGGGTTGGACTCAAAGATATCCGAGCCGGAATCCTGCTCCTCTAAGAGTTCTGGAGCCTTGATAGACTCTTTGTATGCAGGAGTTTCCTTAAAGTCCGTTGCCCCTTCATTGTATGTAGCAACTGCAACACCACAAGCTATCACCTGCAGGATGAAGGCAGAGATATGAGGCATTAGTCTCTTAAAATTGACCTCCATATCTAACTGGTCAATTGAAATACAGATAAACCTTAACTACCTAGTCAAGAGTTCAACATGACAGCATTTCTATTGGGATCGACAGGAAGGTTGCTCATGGAACGAGTCCAATATACTAAAGGTTAAGAAATTTCATCAGTAAACATAATTTAAACAATCCATTGATCTAAAAGAACATATTTTGATATGCTAATGCAAGATAGCCACACTAATTGATTGAAACTCCAGCCATTTTATACAGAACCTCAAAGTTTCTTCACTTGTATCAGCTACTACTCATGGTCATTAGAACTACACCAAAGGCAATTTCATCAAAGACTGTATGAACTAAAGCTTAATCGCCACACAAGCTCAGTTTAAAGCAGTCGGGTGAATTCCGGACTTCCAGTAGATCAGAGTCACATACCGCAAAGACAATCCCAAAAGCCCACATGTACTGAACGAAAAACCCTAGGGCGTCCCACTGCGGTCCTTCCCAGAAACTAGGCTTGTTACCGGGGAGGTCCGGCAGGAAGTAGCCGTCGCTGCTCACGGCTCCGGAGCTCACGGCGGCCTCCAAGGCGCTGCTCTCGGGGCCTGTCCTCTCGATGTTAGAAGCTTCAAGGGGCTGATCTTCCTCCCTCTCACCGTCCTCCGTGGCCGTAGAGGTCCGGCGGTTCTTGCTGTCGAACTTGCCGGTGCGGGAGGAGAGCTTCTTCGCTGAGGCGATGTGGAGAATCCTGGGGGACGAACGATAGATGACGTGGCGGCGGAGAAGGGAGGAAGGAGGGGGCCGATGAGCAGGACAGCGGGAGAGGATCCCGCCTCCTCCGGTGCCGGAGCTGCTGCTGATGACGGAAAGAGCCATGAGAGGGGGCCGGGAGCTCCTTCAGTGGGCTGTAATGTGCGGCCGAGAGTACTCGTTGATGAAGTGAAGCGATAGAGCAGATTACGGGAAACAATTTCATTTTTATACACAAAATGGTGAAATAAATAATACTAAAAATATGACAATGTGGTGACCCACTCGAATTACCGGAGAGCCCCGCCCATCCTCCACCGCCTCCTGCCTCTCCTCCGACTCCTTCCCCGCTCCGTCAACCTCAGCAGTCCGTGCTCTTTTCTTCTTGATCTCCTCCGCCTTCTCTATCCCCGGACACAATTTGACCTCGGAAAGCATTAGATAGGGAGGTTAGAATGCACAATTGACACTGGTTCTGTGAACCTGTATGCACTTTGCTTTTAGGTTGGTGAGTTTTGATCTCATAGTTTCAGGTAACATTCTGCACTCAACAGATCAAAAGAAATTAGCAATGGAGTAGATGATAGATACTGATCTCCTAGTTACATCTCATTCTAGGGTTCATAGTTATGCAGGAATAGACATCGGTATCCATTTTACAGCAACAGGACTTTCCTTCCGGCTCTTCCACTTTCAATATCTCTTCAAACAACATCAAAACCGTCGAACTTGGGTTTCCAATTACATGAACAATGGGCCGTCGAAACGTCGACTAGCCTTTTAGGCTAGGGCCTGATAAATGTCACCATGGATTTGGAAAGCCCTTTATCTCTTGTTACTGTTTCTATTGGAATGCAAACTTCCAGCCTCAGGAAAATGGCCTGCACTTTCAATTAAAATGTGGCGAAGAACATATAGAAATTTGGAGGCTGAGATGGGCTATTAATTTCTGGAAACCGACAAAAAAGAAGCTCTCACTGAAATCAAGAGTGCATTTTCAGTAAATGAATAGCGGGTGGAGCTGCTCGTGCATCAGCAACCTCAGATTCCATATGCCCACTCGATTTAGCATATCAAGCCATGGAGAATTAGAGAAGAAATGATAGAAACTATAAATTTTGGAATCTCGAACACTATTTACATAAACAAGTGCCTGGTTTTTGGAGGAATTGACTCGGCCATGCCATGCGGGCCAAAAAAAAAACATCTCTGTCGCGATGCGACCGGCATCGACCTCTCGGGTGCCGGACAGGCAGGGGAGAGAACTGAAAGTAACTACAGGAGGGTGCAAACAAAAGCCATAAAGATTCAGCAGGAATAATTGAGGCACGAAAACAAAAACAACAAACTGGTCCTTAACCTGTGAGAGGGACAATCTAATGGACATGGCAGTAAAATAGAATTGTAATGACACGACAGCTTCGTCTTTATTCTTACGAGACATACACACCTAAATAAATACAGTAATTTAAAATATTTTATAGATTAATATATCATATTAAAATTATTTTATAAAAATATTGTACCAATAATAAACAAATTTAATTTATTACCATAAAATATTTATAAAAAAAATTGTATTATTTATTAAATAAGTAAATTGTAATATACTATTAAATAATATTTTGTAAAATAACAAATGAAAAGAAACGTATCATGTTGCAATATTTTAAAAATGTTTTGCACCGTTTGTGTAATTTTCCCTTTCCGTAAAAAGTTCCGAGGGCTTAATTGTAACTTCACATGCGATGGGGCCCATTTAAGGCTCTCTAGCAATCCTCTGATAGGGAAAGAGGGGCCAATGGGAGAGCAGAGAATGGGATGGACTTGAAAAGCTTGACCAATCAGCACTGAGATAAGGAGAATTTGCGGGTCCCACGGAAAGAAAAAAATGCCCACAAAAGACGCGGTTCCATTAGTAGGGTATTTCTTTTGAAATAAGCATTCGCTTGTTGTATTAAAAATAATTTACATATTTATTTATATTATTTAAATCCATATAAAATTTATATAAAAGATTTTGAATTAGTGAGTATGAATTACAATAGACAAGAAAATAAATGAAAGAAGTGAGTCGGGGTCACCAAATATATACATGAATAGAACCCTTTTTCCATTGGGTTAGTTCTACTACCAAGTGAGCACCTCATTAGGAGTACACACCACCACCATGATCATGGACGAGAAGATGGCCAGCGCAGTCGGAGGGAGGACTGCCCGTGCCTGCGAGAGCTGCCTCCTGCGGCGGGCCCGCTGGTACTGCAGAGCCGATGATGCCTTCCTCTGCGGAGGATGTGACACCTCGGTCCACTCGGCGAACCAGCTCGCAAAGCGGCACAAGCGCGTCCGCCTCCAGGTGGCTCCTCTGCCTTCCCCGTTCGGTAAGTCCCGCCGAAGCCCTGGGAGCCTTCCATCCGGCGATGATTCCGTCATGGTGCCGGCCTGGCACGGTGGCTTCACCCGCAAGGCCAGGACCCCGAGGAAGAAAAGCCTTGGAGTGGACGGGGTTGTAATTATGAAGCTGGCATCACCGGTGGACCATGTTCCAGAAATGAGCAGCGAGTTCGATGTGTCCACTGCCTCGATGGATGATTGCGACGATTTCCAGTGTCTTGTGCCGGTTTTGGACCCCTTTACAGAGGAAGGCGATTGCGATCTGATAGAGGTCGGAGGAGGAGGAGAGGTTGGGGAGCTCGATATCGGGCTGCTCCTCCCATCGGAGGTGGACCTCGAGGAGTTTGCCGTGGACATGGAGAGCTTGCTGGAAGAGGTGGGTAAGGATGAGGAGGCCGGTATTGGTGAAGTGAAGATAAAGAATGAGTTGTTATTAGAAGATGATAAGATGCCCGATGACGATGATAGTCAGATGGCGGTTCTTCGTAATCTCGAGGTGGCCGTAGCGTGGGATGAGGCGGCAGCTGATTGGGACATGGGGATAAGGCTGCCAGTTGGGGCGGCGGCCGTAGCAGGAGTAGGGGAGGAACTCCAAGAGGAGAAACCGGCGGTGATGGTGGCTGCAAGGGACCAGACAGACAACCTCGGTGGTGGAAGTAACAACGAAGAGAAGCGGACGAAGATGCTGCTGCGGCTGAACTACGACCATGTTATTACGGCTTGGGCCAGCCACGGCTCTCCGTGGATGAGCGGCGGCCGACCCAACTTAATGCCGGACGATGGTTGGCCTAAATGCACGGTATCTACTCCACTCTCAACTTTCACACCTGACTGAAACCCTAATTAGCTCCAGGATATACTCCGCAACATAATTCTCTGTTCATAAGTCGATCTACTTTAACCACTTGAAGTTTGACCATCTCAAACGGAACCTTATAATGCACTTCTGGGTTGGAAATATTAGATAACCATATCCTATAGTGGGAACAAGGGTTGCATAGGAGAAAGAACTCTACTAGGGTTTCACAATTTTGAGTATTAATTGTTCGAACAATGTTCATCGAAGTTCTTCGTCAATGGAGCAAACCACACACTTGGAAATTCCGGACATCTATAAATAACTCTTCATGTAGCATTGAACAGAACTGATCTTTCCATATTTATCTTATGTACTGTGTTTTGTTGGTTATGCATCTGATATCAATGATCAGCACGGCTACGGGGACCCAATGGGACTAAGAGGACACCCATTTGCAGGGGATGGCAAGGGGCGTGAGGCAAGGGTGAGTCGATACAGAGAAAAGAGACGGACCCGTATGTTCTCCAAGAAGATCCGGTACCAAGTTCGGAAGCTCAATGCCGAGAAGAGGCCGCGAATGAAGGGACGGTTCGTAAAGAGAACTCCCCCTTTTGCCTGAGGGTTCTTCCTCTTCACCTTCTATCTAAATCTAAGGTACTGATCAATAATTAGAAAATAGACAACTCGATGTCGATCCATCCATCTCAAACTCCGCCTCTGTTTGGCTTCTTCATGCTGCTGGTTTATGGCTGCCTTCTCTCCAACCCGTCTAGAAGCTGCAGAATTGTTTTTCTTCCATGTCTACATCAGATCCTAGCTATATTGTGACCAGACAAACTAGCTACTTTGTGTAGATTTTAGTATATATAAGAACAGATCCATAAGTGCTTTTTGTGCACTGAGAGGTGTATTAGACAAGTAGAGGGGGCCAATTCAAGTAGGTGTAATAAACTTAGGTGTTGTTAGCCTTTGCTTGAATTTCTAAGTCGAGGGTCTCTCCTTCACCTCCAACTCAAGATGTAGTGTTCAAATGCTATTAATTGTACTTAAAGCAGGCAAAGTTAGTATATAGAAATATCAGTTTTGTAATATATTGTAGTGTGGACTTCAATGACTAATATGTAATGGGGACATGGAATTGGATGCACGCGTACATTCCTACATTCCTGTGATATTCATTGAATGGACATATGACCTTCAATATAAGTAGTAGGGGGCTTTTGTTAAAGGATCTAACTTCATTCCTTCTAATGGAAAGCATATACTTTGGAAGACTTAACTTCTATATCTTGGAACATAAAATCCAAGTAGGTAAATTATACAAGTATCATTTAAAAAAATGATACTTGTATAATTTCAAATATCATACTTTATTATATTAAGTATGATATTAAAATAATATATAGTTTATAATTTTAAATGTATATAAATTCATTTTTATAATCATTTATTTCCTTTGAGTTCTATATTTAAAAAAATGAATTAAGGAAAGAAACCTAAGCACATTGGCTCTTGATTCTTAAAATGGTGACCAATGAGGAAAGATTTGTTTGGATTTGTTTGACACTGCTAGGGAGGGGGCGAGATGTAGGTGTTTGATTGGCATAAACAACCAAACATGGAAAGAGCATTGGAGGGATTTGTGGATGTGATCATTCTTTGTGGTGTGTCCTCAAGATGACATTAGTTTAGGAGGTAAAAGAGACAAAAGAACGAGGGCCTCAATCTTATGTCTCATTTGCTTACCATTCATAGCCCATCCTCCAATCAATTAAAGCTTCCACAAGGTAATCTAGTGGACACTAAAATCCCACCAATATTTGATCATAAGACAATGTATATATCAATATTTTTTATTTTCAATTAAGCTTCCAAGTGGAGAATTCATAACATAATATTGATTAATTAATGTCTTCTCCTCAATTCTTTAAAGGGCAATGTGTTAGTAATAGAAACAAGAGACACCATCCATCTCCAAGATGGGCAAATTTTCCAAAAATGTGGGAGAAAGATTCCTTGGAGAGATGACATGATGTGATAACTCATAGTTGAAGGGGAACAAGTACATCATATTGGACAAGGAGGAAAAGTCACATAAGTCTATTAGTTATATTGAGTCTAATATCATACTAAATTAAAAATATATAATTTATTATATGTTTCATTTAAACATGTAAAAAATAGAAAAAAAACATAAAACCACATTTTTTTTAGTATTTTATGGTGTGAAGTGAATGAAATATATCATAATAATTGAATATATGAGTTTGACATACTTAAGTACAAATTTGTGCCTACTTATTATCTTTATACATTTTAATTACAATTAATGAGTGAATGTTTAAATAAGAAAATAAGATTACTATTGACAATGCCTTGACCCATCATATAAGACAACCTTGGTTATGGTTGCCACTGTTGATAAGTTCTCCACGTGGCAACCATCAGTGGTGCCAAGCGATAAGGAAAGATATCCAGCCCTTGCATGCTCCATCACTAGGACAATCAACGGCTGTCGCTTGCCATCACTACACCGCAGCATCACTACACAATCAACAGCATCGAATCACAGCCGCTCAAGGCAGGGGTCGTAAATTCCACCATGGCAGTGTGGGGCTTGTGTATAAAAAGGAAGGCGTGGAGGCTTAGCCGATTCAACAACATCGCAGACATAAAGCATCCGGGGAGAGCTTAAGAAGAGACAAATGGCTTCCTCTGTGTTGTCCTCCGCCACCATGGCCGCCAACCGCACTAACCCGGCCCAGGCCAACATGGTCGCTCCGTTCACCGGCCTCAAGTCCGCTGCCAACTTCCCCATCACTCGCAAAACCGCCGACATTACCTCCCTTGCCAGCAATGGCGGCAGAGTCCAGTGCATGCAGGTAAAAAAAATACAGCGGACGTAAAACACACTTCATGCAGCGTAAAATAACGTAAAACGGAATTTTACGTTGAGACGGAACTGTAATGGCGACGCAGGTGTGGCCACCGGAGGGGCTGAAGAAGTTCGAGACACTCTCCTACCTTCCACCATTGACGAGGGAGCAGCTTCTTAAGGAAATCGAGTACCTCATCCGCAACGGGTGGTTCCCTTGCTTGGAATTCTCTGCCCCTCAGGTAACTAATCCTCCAACTCCATCAATGGCCCATCATCATCATCATCATCCCACTGTGGAGTTCATCTTATATTATTTATTGATGATGGCCTTTTTTTAATGGCGATCATTTTTGGTTGTGATCTTTGTGCATGTGCATGTATAGTTTGCATACCCGTACAGAGAGAACGCCAGGAGCCCCGGGTACTACGATGGACGGTACTGGACCATGTGGAAGCTGCCCATGTTCGGGTGCACTGATCCAGTCCAGGTCATTAAGGAGCTCGATGAGGGCATCAAGGCATACCCCGGCTACTTCTTCCGCATTGCCGGATTCGACGCCGTGCGCCAAGTCCAGTGCTGCAGTTTCATTGCCTACCAGCCCCCGCAATAAAGCGCATAATGCATACATGTTTGAAAGCTTCTGCAGGGAGGCCGGCGTTTCATGGAGGCTGAAAACTTGATCATCATCAGTTGCTCCTTTTCGTTGTCATCATATTGTCATCTCCCTGGAGATGCCAATTTCTGGCGAGTGTGGGAAGGGGAAGAACTTGAGGCCCGGTTGTTTTTTGTCATACGATCATTTTCATCGTCAATGTTTGAATAAAGTGACACGTCCAAGTGTCTTTCTTTCTTTAATGTATGTCTCTCTCAACTTTCAAAAACACAAATGTGTGCATCTATCAATTCTCTTAGATTTCATCCAATTTGGAGATAGAAAAATTGAAGAGGAGAGAAATAATTGGACATTGGAAGACTACATTAATGGAGAGACAATCACTTCCACAAGGGGGCAGAAAAGCTCCAAAGAACTGCTCTTGCAAGCTTCTATGCAAAGAAGCTTTCACCACCCTCCTTATGTTCTAAAATTTGGCAGCTTTCACCATAATTACATAAACAAACTTGAAGCATCAAATGCCGCAAGCAACCAGCAAGACGACACACACACTTGTTATGTACATAAAGTTCAATTATTTCTCTCTTCCCTTTCCCTGATACCAAGAACTCTTGCCACTACAGTTGCAGAGACGCTGCTGCAGTTGAAGTTGAATCCTACGCTGCTCCTCGCAGGCGTCGGCGCATAACTGAGCTTCATTCGAGCATACCCTCCTCACCATTACGAGCTGATGGGGATAGATGGAGCTGTTCATTGACAAACCGCGCATCATGCACGGAAGGGTTTGATGCTCGGGAAGGTGGAGATCCGATAAAAAAATGTAGAGGAATGCCTTTCAGAATCATAGGCTCCCTTGTCTCCAAGTGAAAATCTAACAAATGCCGCATCAGGCCTTTCACCTGAGTAGCCCTTGATGAGGTACTCGGCCGAGAGGAGGGAATGAAGGGGAAGAGCAGAGGATTCTCGGAAGATGATGAGGAAGATAATGGGGATGGAAATGACAGGACAGAAAGTTTTCCGTCAGCCACCTGACAATCATATCTTACCATCTCAAGCCAACAAAAAAATATGAGGAACAGAAAACGGCCTTCTACAGAGTTGATGCACCCAGGTATGTCATCTAATAGGAAATTCCAGTATCTGAATGAATACAATGGTTATAATCGAAAATACAACAATGGTATACAACTCATCTGGATTCTTCCACAAAATTATAAGCTGTTACTGATGAAAGGATGTCATTGTCATGGCCAATACGCGGTCCACTTTAGAATACTGGCATGGATAGTCAATGTGCTTGAATGGAGCTCGATTCCTCTGAGTATGTATTTTTATGGAACCTGATGGAGGAAGCCCACGATTAAGTGATACGGGGGAGCAGTAAAACAGCCACCTTGACAAGGGAGATCTAATCACTCAGAGGATCAAGGAGGGCCAAAAGATCTTTGCCAATGAGGATCAAGGAGGGCCAAAAGATCTTTGCCAATGAGGATCATTGTGCCCATGCATTTCAAGAAAATTCAGACTCCTCTCCATCTTCCCACTCAACATCGTCTTCCTCTTCGTCCTGGTCCTCGTTGTCTATGTCATCATCATCTTCATATTCACTCTGGGGAGATACAAGGCAGGGTGTTGTCAAAGAAACATTACCCTTTCTAACAGACATACATATAAGTGAGAATTATATTTCCTATGTGGGAGAAACCCCTAAAATGAAGACCCACTATACTGCTAAAAATGTGACTATCATGTGCAGTTTATGAAGCAGGCAGTGCAAGGAAAGGAAATCTACCTCTCTGAATTCTGTGGCTTGATTGGATGGACTGATTTCATCAGAGCTCCAAGTATCCTCCAACTCTGTGTCAGATGTATCTCCCTGGAAGATGAACTTGATATGATTAGATAACAGAAGAAAGACATTGAAAAGTCAGCCCCAAGAATCAGTAACCAAATCTCAGACATACTAAGAATAACAGTGACCCAACATAAAGAACTAAATATAATAAATCTGCACAGACTGCAGGCTGTCTAAAGCAACATCATGTTCATGGAGATAATTATCACCCCGAGAATTCCACAGCTAAGTGCACTAATTAGTTAAAAAAATAGATAGGTCTTGCTTCATAATGATCTCAATTGAACTCGTCCAAATGACATTGCACAATCAACAAGAAAGTACTCATCCAGGATCGTAAAGTACTAATGTAGAAAAATTACTTAGCATCTTACAATTTCATTTCTCATCTGTTGGATTGTTTTCTCCAGTTCAGCAATATGTTGACTGAGGGCCTGCATAGTTCATGGAACACATAAGCATTAAGCGTATGGAAGAAATAAAAGCAACATCATCTCAATAGAGAACACAAAAGGGGTAACCTCATGGCGCTGCATTGCAATTGATCGCTTTAATGCTTTTGCCTTATTAAGCAGGTTTCTAGGCCTCAAGGAAATGGGCCTGCGGTAGTTCTTTCCTCGATAATATATGAGAGCAAAGCCTTTTGATAATCTTTGTATGGCAACCAATACTCCACCACTCTCATATTCCAATAGCCTTGCCGTGTCTTCAACAAAAGAGAGAGTTTTCTGCTTGGATATGAGCTTCACAAGTTCCCTATGTTTCCAATGCAAATGCATATTCTCAATGACGCCATCAAAAACTCCTCGAATACCTGATGCATGACAGAGAAAACTTAATTTTCAGCTAAAGATTTTGATGTGATGTAAGGATGAATATCGATCACCACAAGTTTAAGCCAAAAAAGAAGGGGATTACCAAGGGGCAAGTATTGCTTCATCCTTAGACCAACTTTACGAAACATAATCCTTTCCTCTTCAGTAATAGTTTCCTGGTCATCATCTGGACTAGCAGGAATCATTGAGGCTTCTACTTTAGACAACAGTGTCTCAGCCCTTAGTTTCTTAGATTGGGCCTGTTCATTCATTCAGATGCAAAGAGAGTCTTATCTCAGAAGAGATTATCACATACAACAAATAAAGAAAGAAAAGAAAAGGAACACTAAACTATATATTAACATAGAACATCATGTAACAGAAGATATCAAAATTTACTTATAAACATGATCGATATGCTTGAACTTCTATGATGCTTCCAGATCTTGTCAAAATTATCAGATTTTAAATGTGATCTGTTTATCCTTCTTGTGAAAGCTCAAAGATTTTCTGGTTCATCTCATTAAAAGATGATTAACTCAGGTAATGTGGCACAGAAAATTCAAGAATGAAAAGATTAAAGATGAGAAAAAAAGAATTTATTCCTCAAGGATGGGCACTTACCAAAGCCAACTTATGCTCAATCTTTTTGACAAGTCTGACTTTCTTAGACTTGGAAGCATCATTAATCATCTTTTGATGCTCTTCATCAGATATCTCTCTTCCCCATCGGGCTTGAGCCTCGTAGAACTCAGCCAAAGTACCTACAGGTGCCTGTCCTTCATTATGACCTGATGAGACCTCCTCAATTTCTCTCCTCCGAACCTGCTCTTCAATATCCTGTATCTGTTTCGTCATATGCTGTCTTTCTAACAATGCAGCAGCTACAGTTGAGGGAAGAAAATCTTTCCCACGATAGATGACTATGTAATACTTATTCCGGAGTAATAAGGTACCTCCTGTCAGATTCTGTATCGGATGAAATATAATACATAAATCACATAGGGAAATGAAAAGGGCAGGCGATAGTGCATCTATGGCAATTTAGTGCAACATATTGAATTTTTAGCATTTCATCTGTATGATTAACAATTGAAGCCGGTTAGTGGAAGACATACCTTCAGTTCCTCAGCCATAAGTTTATTATTAGTGTTTTGAATACCACGTTTCACAGCAATCTTCGCAACTAAACTTTTCTCCCAAAGCTTAATGATAGCAGCTGCCAGTCCCTGATGATTTCTGTTTCTCCCTTGGTAGTAAAAGAGAAGATGTAAATAGATGAAACAAATGGACAGCATATGGAAATCTACTGATTCCATGAAGGCGAATAGTACCAAGAGCAAAGTGACAAGGAAGTGATTTGGCCAGCTTTCTCAGGTTGGTCATCTCTGCATTTGTAAGATGGGATCTCAACCCAGAAGGAAGAAGCCTCAAGGGTGTTTTATAACCAGGAATTTTCTGAGGAAGCAAATCTGCATCTACTGGAAGAACTCCTGTTCCCCACCATTCTTCAAAGCGAGGACCCAAATCGTCTAGTAGACGATTACATTCAATTTCATCCTCAGTCATGCTGTCTCCATCCATGGAAGTCCTTGTCACACCCTCAGTCTTTTCCAAAGTGGGGATTGCATTTTCACCATTTCTTGCAGCTGATTCCTCTGCAAAAGCATCAGGAGCAGACGTAGAATCACCTGGTATCTCAGAAAGATGGGGTCTTGAAGCAGGACCGTCGTAGTTAGCCCCACGGTACACAACCATGACACTTCCAGATCTCCAAATTACTAATCCTCCAGTCCGCCGCTGTTCATTACTATCAACTGTTACTAACAAGACAAATATATGACAGTCCCCTAAAATTCTACAGGCGGCAATGCAGATCATATAGAGATTAAACATGATTTATGGCAAGCTGGGAAATTGAACATTTTCTCATATTTCACAAAATCTGACAAGTCCAAGGGAGTCCAGAAAGAAGCCAACCTCCACAATCTGATGAGCCGTCTTCATATCTTGAGCTAGAACTTCATGGAACTTGAGCCTTATAAGCTCCTCCCTCCTCCATTTTCCATAAATTTTCTCAAGCACTTCCTTTGTGAGCCCCGCTTTTGGGATATTGATCTTCTCCCTTAGAACCATCCCCATCCTCCTCAACCTCCTCAGTTCCTCCTCGTCAATCGTCTTCTCCGCCAAAGATGGAGGTTTTTCGCTCCTCTTATATCCTCCTCCCTGCTTCCCCCTCATCTCTCCTGCCTCTTCACGCTCCCACGGCAATGCTCCATCACCCTCAGAGAGAAAGCTATCTGGCCGAACCCACTCTCGCCTCAGCAACTTCCCCAATCTCTCCTCTCCGGATTGAACCTCCCACTGATCTTCGTCGCCGTCATCCTCCTCGTCGTCGGAATCCATACCCAGGTTCCGAAGCCGGAGCACAATCCTCTCTATCGCATTCTGTCCTCTATCCCCATCAATGTACCTTGGCTCCTCCTGCCGTGTCTCGACCTTCGGGTTAGACTTCTTGGGGTTTCGGGGGTTCGTCGTTCGCAGGGCGGAGGAAATGCAGCCTCTCACGGAGTGAACCGCGGGATTTGGGGATCGGAAGAGTTGCCGGAGAGAGTACGAGCAGGAGGTGATCGGCAGAGCGTTCCGGAGCGGCAGCTCTGTAATTCTAGCAGTTGCAAAAGCCATCTGAACAGGGTGCTTAGACTTCCATGATCTTCTCTGATGAGAAAGCTTTGATAGGGATGACGCTGTGGTGCTTGAAGAAGGAGAGGATAAGATATTACGTCTGCATATTTCTAACATCGGGCCCTCGTGGATGTCTTGTTGGCCCAAAAAAGACCCAATAACATGTCGGCTCGATGGGTAAATTCTTCTATCTATGCTTCATATAAGCGTTCTTCGATTTTCCAGTGTCACCCAGATTTTATTTTTGTACTTGTAAACCAACAGGTAGAAGATGACCATCTGAAGTAGCTTGACACAAAGTGAGGCATCGGTTGGGTACACTTCAATGAATTGGTAGCACATGAAAATGAAGGAATAACATAATAGACTAACATGAAAAACATGAAAAATAAAGTTATCAGACACCATAATCACCAAAAATTAGTTCTTTAGTAGAATCTCCCACCAAGAAAGTCATAAATGCCTACAATGAAGCCTGCAGAATCTTCTTCCTTCCGCTGTAGCCTATCCTTTTTTGGGTACCTGGTTCCAAAAGATAATTGAATTGAGTATCATATAAGGAAAAGATTTGGAGCTCTTCATAGTGTTATTTTTTGAATACTATACCAAGACAAGCTTTTTTGAAGTGTGTTAATTTTTGGAAAATAATAATAATGAAAGCCATAAAATATTATGCGTTTTACACTGTATTAAAATTAAACATGCCGGAGTGAAGTTTTTTTTTTTTTATAATGGGTCCAAGGTGGTAGAAATTTAGAGAAAATACTATGTACATGTAATCATTTATCTCATATATACTTAAAATAATACTAATAATATATTTTTTCTTCTTACATATACAAAATTATTAAGAGTGATGACTCGGCATTCTATCACAAGGTATGGATCTAGATGCCTGCCTATCACTATCACGTCCTTGGTTTTCTTGTTTTCTCCCTTTGGCAATGAGTTGAACAATTTGAACCTATGTAGTGGGCATGGGTCCTTAAAATAGTAAGTTGTGGGTTCCATCTAGTGATAGGAATGGAAGTAAGTTGTGGGTTCAAAGTGGGTGTTTGTTATTCTAAATTTAAATATTTTAATGTAATTTTAATTAATTAATATTATATTATAATTTTATTTATTTTATAATTTATTTTTATACTATAAATACATGTATCTATTATGTAATTTCCCGGCTAATAATTAATAAATAATTACTTTTCTAGGGTTTTTTTATTTTTTGGTATTTTATTTGTTGAGAATTCAACATAATATTACTTAAAATTGGAGATAAAAGGTACATATTTTACATTCTTATAATTGAAATATATTATAAATGATATTATCAAAAAGTTTGTATCCATATATAAAATTTTATTACACGTGTTTCTTCCAGAAAGCATATATTACTGAAAAATCTTAATTTTTTTTGGTGATTTTGCTTACTATATAAATGTTAAATCGAGAACAGGCAAATAATTTAAAGTATTTTAGATTATCCTAAATAAATTGAATTATTTATTAGGTGTATATGAACATATTACAATGATAGAACATGATAAGAGTTTATTATATATAATAATTGTCCATATTCTTTTTATAATAATGTTTAAGTTGATGATAATACATTTAAATATGTTAAATGGATTCACTAGCACTTTATTAATTATACTTTCATTTATTTTGAATATTTCATTATTTTTTACTAATTTCTTATCCGTAAATCATCAATATTTAGTTGAATTTTTAAGTAATTTTTAAAGGAAAATTTTATTACTTTCAAGAGAAAAATATAAAAAAAAAATACTTAGAAATGAAGAGAATGATGGTAGTATATTAGAAGAGAATAGTTGACGCAACTATAACTATTATTGTATTTAAAATAACGATAAATGAAATTATATTAGAATATTGTAATAATATTTTCGTTTTTACCATATATTTTTTTTATAGTATTACTTAAGATTTGACTTGATAAATGATTGTGAGTCTGGAAATTAATTTAAATAGTATTATGTCATTTTTTATATACTCTAATATCATATAATTTATCAAATTTATTAATTGGTACTCACAATAACATTAGAGTATTTGACGAAAAACAAGTCAAATACTTTAGTTAATTTTAATAATTTTCTAACTTTTATTAGAATATAATTTGATATTAATGGATGTATTATTACTATTAATAATGATACTGGGTATTTAAATTAAGGATTATTATCTTACTTTCTATTAGTAGAGAGTAGAATTAATACACTAAAATCTAATATAATATTTGAAAATGGGCTAGAGATTCAAAATGGATAAAGATAATATATATAAGAAAGTGAGTACATTAGAAAATAATAAAACTTAAGAACTAACATTTATTTGAAGCGAAGAGAAGGCTATTGGAAGTAATTAGCGTTAACCTGAGTGAATAGTTAATAGGTATAAAATAAGATTAATAGGAAAATGCTAGAGTTAGACCTATGAAATAGATTATAATTAGATTTTTCGACTGTTAGTTAATATAATTACGGTAAATATTATTATATTCGTGTGCAGCTAAATTTAGATAAACATTATATTAATTAGATATTAATTAAATGTAAAATTTGATTCTTGAATTAGATTTAAAAGGAGGTCTACATGTAGATTGTCGCTAAATTTTGGTACAATGAAAACCAATCACAAACATTTAGATATTAATTATTTTTTATCAAAGAGAAATTTGAAATAAAAATTATGTAATTACACTAAATAAAAATTAAACCACAACTAGTTGATTTATTAATTAAATAATTAAGTTATAAATAATGTTATAATATTTGTAATAAGAGTAGCATGATAGACAATTAACTTGTAGTGTTGAATATTGATAAATATTGTTATAATAATATTTTAAATAATTTTAATAAGTTAAAATTATATTATAATATAATTTATTTTTATTTTAAATATTATTTTAAACCTATAAATATTAATAAAAAATTATATTTGTGAAAGTTGCATGCATTAATAAAAAAAAACATTCTGAATGTGACTATCTTTGAATAGTATCATTGGGAGACCTGGAGGAGGCAGTGCTCCTGCTCAAGGACAAGCTGATTATTACTTGAGTCTAGAGGACATGATATTGAGGGTTGTGTGAGACCAATTGAAGAGTAGGAATATACGGGTCTGAAAATGGAAGGGTATGTCCATTCATTAGCAAGATGCCAATGGGTGAGAGAACATGAATCATGGTAGCTTACTTGAATACAATTTTTTTAAAAAAAATTGATATGACTTGTCTACCATATGGCATGTTTAAATTCGACTTATTCCAACATCTTCCAAGCACTGAAAGTGTATTGGTTCAAGTGAGACTGTCTACGCAACAAGATAGACGGACATCCAAGTGGATATATTTTCCCATAATCATGAAATTTGCTCATTTATATGGCTCAAATTTGATTCCTTTGTACATTAGGTTTGATACTTTATAATTCAAATCTAATACCACGTTAGATATTAACGTGCATGTCACCATACAGTAGAAGATATATGCTCGGCTACAAACATAGTTAACGTCAGACCATTAGCCTTTAGTGGGCATATTTATATCTCCAGCAGGAATAAATTGGATCAACTGGCAGAAAATTCCGTCCATGTACGTTTTTAAGAATCTACGTTTCTTCCATTGTATATATCCCTCAAGTTTACTGACGACCAGAGAAAATGCATGCTCAGAGATGAGTTCCTTCTATCATGGCGGCCAATGGGGTGGTAGTGGTACCGCATCAGTTGAGCAGGCCGTCCCTCCATCGCCTCCTAGCCCAGCGGCAGGCTTCGAGTTGGTGGCTCGTGGCGGTGTCTTCAAGCTCGAGCGGCCTTCTGAAGACGACGAGCTCTTCGAGATCGGCAGCATGATTCTCACAAGTCAAAGCCAGGTGATTAGACGAACTTCGGAATGTGACGAAGAACCTCGAGAGCAAGACCATGTCAGGCCACTGCCGCTCCCGTTCCTTTCACCACTCCATCTTGGCCCTTCGAGTCAGGCAGAGAACAAGAAGAAGCATGACGGCCAGAAGAACCGACCGAAGTCGACCTTGTTGGGGTTTCCGGGAAGCAGCAGCTGCATGGAGTATGGTAATGCCAAGATACTGAGCTTGCTCCTCCCATTTCCGGCCCTGACGACGAGGAGAAGCAGGAAGCAAAGACCGTCATATAAACAGAAACCGTCAGCAACAAGGACGGCGAAGTCGTCTCCTTTGGCGGGTCTATCTCCGCCGCAGAGGAAGACTTACAGTGGAGCTAGCTGCAGGGGCTGCACGAGGGTGGCTCCGGTTCTGAATATCCCCAACTGCTGCACGCCGAATGACACCGCGTTTCTCTTTGGACTTGGCTGCTTGTTCCTCTGGGGGAAGGAGAAGAAGTGCAGAGGATGATTGGTCAAGTTCAAATCTGCAAGACTGCAGTTGATTCATTTTTATCATTCTCCTGTATTCTTCCGTCTCCCACAGTCCAAATTCTGGTCCGGAGACATCTGTGTCTAGCCTGGATCATGCAGGCATGTGTTGGAAGTATGACTACGGAATGTAGTGACTGCTGTAGTAAAAAATGGCTTGACCGAATTTCGGCCCAAATGCCGAAGAGATAATACTCCAATTCCACAAGGAAGACATGGGCTTATGGTATAATATCCAATTATCATCTAATCATCAGAGTAATCAACATAATTATAGATACTAATAATCACAATTAAAGTGATTTATTAGTGGGAGTGGTTAGGTAACACAACCTCCAGCAACTGGAAACAGAGCTTGAGCAGTTATGGTACATTATGGATATATTCCAGTCCAGAATTTATGGACTGTCCCTATGTTCGGACGTCAAGTCAAGTGAAGGTGATCCCAGAGGGGGTCCGTGACTCTTAAGTGCCTGATTGTTGCGCTGGTACCGATGCGAACAAGACCGGCAAATAGCCACATGATGGGTCGGCGTGATCGGAGATGGAGCTTTCCGGGCAGTCACTGCTAGAGGTAGAGAATGTCTTGTTCCAATTTTATGGTATATCCCCCACCCCCCAACAGCTGTCTCGCTCTGTTATTAGCATGCAACACAGAGGACAATGGGCGAGCCAACGAGAGACGACAAGCAAGATGGTTTGTGAGGCGACACACCGATTCAAATAATTTGATTCAATTAGAGAATGGTTAGTTGGTCGCTGAACCATGTTGATCCCTATGGACAGCAATGATATATTCCCACCAGCAACTCCTTTCGTTGGCTTTCCGGCAAAGCTTAGTGGAGTGGAGCATATGCATATGTATGACAACTGACAAGCAATCCAACAAAAGCCACTTTTTTTAAGCAATTGCAAGCCCGTTCACACATATACTATCACTCACGAGAGGTAGGATGGCTGCTGGTGCATTAAAAAGTTACATGCACATTGCACTTTTTATCATGATTTTAGTGGCTGTCAGTTCCTTCAAATATATAAATAAATCATTTGAATCAAACCCCACAAGTTCAAACTGGGTTGAGTGGAAAAGGACAAGAACTTACTAGGAAGTGCAAAAGAAATTCAGGAACCCATGTACCACACCATGTCCCCAGTTAGACCTAAGCCAAGACTTTGAAATGTGCGAGTTGTTAAGAGTATATTTATACGTGGAGTGCTATTTTTCCATTAGAGGTTCTCCATGAAAGGCGGCGCATGAATATGAATCCTGGAATGTCCCTGGAAAGTAGGGTGCTATTTCTGTGTCTTGCCACATCTCACTTGCCAGGAAAAATCCCAACCTTATCATTAAGGTTTCCTTAATTATGGCCATTAGATAAGGTTGGAGTTGTAACTCTTTCAAATGGTATCGCACTGGAAGGATGCCTACTTAGCCTTACACCTAGAAGGTGACCATGAAAGGCCAACTTTTCATGGGTAGGCTATTTGGCCCAAGTTCTTTTAGCTTGTACAAGACATTTAGTACATGGTCACTATGCTTTCTTCAATGTCTTGTTGCACCACAATGGTTAGGACCCCTTTTTATAAGTTAGTTTAATATTTATGCGGGCAGTCCCAAGTATTAGTCGAACTAAATTTGGAATTGGGCACAACATAAAAGATAATTTAGAAGCATATATTAACTACGACCGTTTCAAATTAAAAAAAATTTAAGTGTGATTTATGTGTTCTTCGTACTCTTGACGTCAAAGTCGTTAGTTACATCAAAAGAAAGTAGAGCGTTGGGCCTCTCCTCAGATGTTTCCGAGGCTATTCCTGGAAGCTGCCTCGCCTTTTGTTGTATATAAATCCTTTGGCTTTCCATATTTGTATAAAATAAAGTTTGTCTGCGCCTTCGTCCCAATATCTTCTATTGGAAATGGCGACGAAAAGGTTCTTCGGTGAATTGGAGTCGGACCCTGATCAACAGCTCGAGAAACGCACAAGAACTAGGCCGACTTTAGCCTCGTATGCAGCTGATCATCTCCATTAGCATATCCATCTTTTATTCACATTCACAGGATACATGATTGGCTCTCGATTTCAACCAGTGCAAATACTAATATTAAGTTCAGGATATCTTCATGGAGCGCAAATGGTGATTTTCTGCGTTTTTCTGTCTTGCAGCATAATCGCAGAAGTTCGCACACGGAATACGCTGCAGCATTTGTGCACGGCCCTCGAACCGGTGCTCCGGAGGGTGGTATGCCGATCTTAATCCCTTTTAAATCGCGATATCCGTTACTTGAACTAGCAAATAACCATGATCACATGTAAGAGAGCTCCCCAATTGAAGTCTCTTTCTTTACTTCGTTTCTTTCAGGTGGCCGAAGAGGTGGAAAACGGGCTAAGAGGTTGCACACTCTCGCCTACTAAGGCTCCATCAGTTCGTATTCAGGCGCTTGAACCCTCGAACTTCCACCTTAAGTTTGGAAAAGGCCTAGGCCTACCCATCTTCACTGGCAGCAAGATAGTCGATGTTCATGGATCGCCTCTAAGTATCATCTTCGCCGAAGATGGCCAGAACCTCCCTGCCACCCTCTCAGGCCCCATTAAAGTAGAGCTTGTCGTCCTGGACGGTGATTTCCCACCGGGGGACCGTGGAAACTGGACTGCGGAGGAGTTTGATGGGAGCATCGTGAGGGAGAGGGCTGGGAAGAGGCCGCTTCTCGCCGGAGATGTTAGCATAACCATGAGGAACTCGTGTGCTACGATTGGGGAGATCGAGCTGACCGACAATTCGAGCTGGGTGAGGAGCCGGAAGTTCCGGATCGGAGCCAGGGTCGTCCGAGGGAGCCACCAGGGTGGTTCTAGGATACGCGAGGCCATCACCGAGGCATTCGTAGTCAGAGATCACCGCGGAGAATGTGAGTTCATTTACCACATGCATCACTTTCAGAAAGTTATATCATGATCGTCTGCCTAACAAGCAAAATTCATTAGGTCTTCTTTTAAATGGGAACTTGTGTATGATCATACTTTCGTGATATTAGGGATCGTGCAATCGAATTGCAGTCTGGCGTTATTTGGGTTCCTTGTTGTGATCGAGAAAGCAGCTGAGCCTCGCTGACAGATCGGAAGCTTACCCCTCTTTTCGTTCTTGCAGTGTACAAGAAGCACTACCCCCCGAGCCTAGAGGACGACGTGTGGAGGCTCGAGAAGATCGGAAAGGACGGCGCGTTGCACAAGAAATTGGCATCTGAAGGAATCAAAACAGTACAGGACTTCTTGAAGATGTCTGTGGTCGATACTCCCAAGCTCAGAACAGTAAGTTCTCCCAATAATTCTTACACAATTTTGCTTTCCAACTTGTGACGAACAATCGATATTGTTCGACCCCTTCATGAAAACTGATAGCACGAGGCTTTTTCGTTGGTTGTTTGATCAGATTTTAGGTTCTGGGATGTCTGAGAAGACTTGGGAGGCAACGATAAAGCATGCAATCACATGTGAGATGGGCAACAAGCACTATGTCTACTCCAATGGCAACTGCACTATCATCTTGAACCCCATTTGCCAGATGGTGAGGGCCGTGATGGATGGACGCACTTACACTGCAAAAGAGCTGAGTTCCATCAATAAAGTACGTGGTTTCTCAATCTCACAAACGTACTCTATCTAATACGCGTGTATTCAATACTCTGTCTATTCTAGTCAGGACCCATCGAAGTAATTGATTTTGACTGTGCTGAAATCTGCAGCATTACTTCGAGAAACAGGTGAGGGAGGCATACTCGAACTGGGGCTCGCTGCAGGAATTCGAGGGTTTAGTAAATGAATTGGCTCTTCTCACCCAAGGTATGTACTGCTGTTTTCCTTCTCTTGAAGATTTATGATGACACCAGGCTCCACCAACACTGCACCTACAATAACTACCCCGCGCAGTTCAACTCTCTTGTGAGTAATAAAAGTCATCTTATTAGTCGTGAAACCAGATGCAACCAAAAAAACTTGTCATCTCCGGTTGACTGAAAACGTTAAAGTCGTTTTTAGTTTGATTTTGTTTGCCCATTCTTCACGTTTGGCATCTACATCATGGCAAGCCAAGTGGGTATTCCAAAAGATGAGGGTATTTAAAAAAATAAATATTTAGTATAATTTTAAAAAACATTATACAAGAGGTATACTGTTCACTGCACATGGAACCAAAAAATCAACACCAAGTCTATAAAACTAATTCCTCTTTGGAAGATCATTCGTCTTTCTTTACAAGGAAATTATCACTGCCACTCCCCCAATCTCACAAAGTTTCGACCGAAACCATGAAGGAAGCATAGAAGCCCTTAAGAGGTACCTCGAGGATGGGTATGATCAAGGTCTATATAGTCAAATAACAGATCACGACGGCAAGCAAACTGTGAGAAAGATGGCATTGGTGGGTGTTTGGTGCATACAAATAGACCCAAAACAGAGACCGGCGATGGGAAGGGTGATAGAGATGTTAGAAGGAAGCATAGAAGCCCTGCCAATCCCTAAGAAGCCTTTTATGTTCTCTCCCTCGACAGCAGCAGTAGATTCTTCCGAAATAATTTCTCCTTCTAGAACTTCTACCCATCTCTTGAACAATGATGGCGGCAGCATCTACACCGATAGATAGTACAATGAGTTTCTCTGCCCATATTGCATAGCTAGTTGGAGTTCTTCCCAACCTCGGATCCTGCAGAGAAGGCCTAGTTGAGAGATAATCATATCCCGTATTGTAGATGCTCCAGGGCATTCAAAGAAGAGGTGGCTGTGTGTTTCCTTTGCTTGAGCGTGAAAGTGGCAGAGTGCAGATCTAGAGTTTCATGTGGACATTCCATTGAGGGTAGCCGCACTCCTTTAAGAGCCGGTCAAAGAATGAAACATAAATTTTAGTAATTATATTATTTTTGATAAATTTATAATGTATTTATTATATAAAAATAAAATGATATATAAATATTAAATTAATTAATATATAACTTTTAATATAAATAATTAATAATTAATTAATTATAAGTTATAATTTTTTTAATAAACATATTTAATTAAATATTATCTAGTTATTAGTATCAAATAAAAAAAAGAGAGTTTTTTAAATATTAAGATTGGAAAAAAATATGGGGAACGATATAATATATTCACTTGTTGAATATATCTATAATTTGAATATAAATATAAATAAAACGATTTGATAACGGCTATTTATCGAATAAAATAATAATTTATCTCAATTTACTTGTTAAGAGCATAAAAAATAAGATTATCACTAAAATAAATAGTAAATAAATTATCAAATTATAAAGTATTAGAATTTGAATATAAAAATTCAAGTTATAAGAAATTGAATCCATATTAGTTGAAATATAGCGTTTTTCAAACTTTTATATTTAGTTTTAGTACTAGATAATGCAACTGTTTGTTACTAATGATACAATATCGATAATTAGGATTACCAGCTCAATCAGCATAAGAGAAATAATGGAGTTGAGACTTGTAATTATTCCAAAAGTAAATAAAATGACTTCATGTGCATTTGAGATATCGCAGAATTCACTTAACTTTTACCCAATTAGATATAGTTGGTTGGTGCATAAATTGGCATACTTGATTAACTGTATAAGAAATATCAGGTATTGTCAGTGTGAGATATTGAAGAGAACCAACAATTTATTGATAAAGGCGTGAATCATCTAGAGTAGTAAATAATAATTTATCTCAATTTACTTGTTAAGAGCATAAAAAATAAGATTATCACTAAAATAAATAGTAAATAAATTATCAAATTATAAAGTAGTAGAATTTGAATATGAGAATTCAAGTTATAAGAAATTGAATCCATATTAGTTGAAATGTAGCGTTTTCCAAACTTTTATATTTAGTTTTAGTACTAGATAATGCAACTGTTTGTTACCAATGATAGAATATCGATAATTAGGATTACCAACTCAATCGGCATAGGAGAAATAATGGAGTTGAGACTTGGAATTATTCCAAAAGTAAATAAAATGACTTGATGTGCATTTGAGATATCGCAGAATTCACTTAACTGTTACCCAATTAGATGTAGTTGGTTGATGCATAAATTGGCATACTTGATTAACTGTATAAGAAATATCAGGTATTGTCAGTGTGAGATATTGAAGAGAACCAACAATATGTTAATAAAGGCGTGAATCATCTAGAGTAGTTCCATCAGGAAGGGATATGCGAGAGTTGACAGTAATAAGTGTTAAGGAAGGTTTGCAATCAATATGACAACTTGAATGAATAGATCAGAAGTATAATTATGTTAATGAAAAATTCTTGTTTGAGGGCACTGAGGATAAAGTTTTAGAGAAGCACTACAATATCTTGTGAGTATAATATTATTTATATAAATCAGAAAAAAAATTACAAAATTTAGGTTTTTGTAGATGAATAAGAATGTATCAACCAGTGATACTTCAAAGCTAAATTCGAGTAAAAATGTAATCAAACGAAGAAATAATGCTCCAAGGGTTTGCTTATGATCATATAAGGACTGACGAAAATGACAAAAGTGATGATGACATAATGAATCAATATAGTCTGATAGTTAAATCATGTAAACCTTTTCATCCAGATTAACATGAAGAAAGGTATTGTCAATGTCTAGTTGTCGAATATGCTAATTATGTGTGACGTTAATAGAAAGTACAATACTAATAGTAACTGGTTTAATTACCGGACTAAAATTAGTATAATAGTCGATACCTTATTGTTCAGAAAAAACTTGAGCTACAAGATAAGCTTAGCCATCAGGATATTGCTTTAATTTATATATTCATTTATACCCCACAATATGTTTAAATTGGGAAAAAGATAATAAGTTAATGAAAATAGTGGGAAACACATAATAAGTTTTTTAGTGAGAAAATCATCTCAATTAGTTTGGAAAGAAAGTTAAACCGATAGAGAAAATTTTTAAATTTGATTTATCTGTTCAGGATGAATTGTATTTTACTATATAGATAAATGTGTTATGTAATTGGTCACATAGTTGGTGGCATCATATATCAATCAAGATTATATGCTTATTTATCATTGTTGTGAGCCACTTTGGGGTTTCTATAATTTGTCATAAATTGAATACAATCAGTAGCAATATACATGATTTTTGACATATTTGACAAACAAAAATATAATTCAGTTGTTGATAATTGCGTGCGCCCAACCTATATACACTAGAAACTGACAAATGATATATTATGTGCGGATTGGGCTGTTGTCGATTGTTAATTTATGGTTGCCATGATTTTTTATTTTCGACAATGTTATAAAAGCCCACATATTGAGTGAAATGTCATATTTAATATTTTGATTATGAACTGTTCATGCGAGAGCCTAACATATGCTCTCGTTCTTGATTTCCATATGTAATTCTAAGGTCCGAGAATCGCCCTTGAATCGAAGGTGAGAAACGGGGTCGACGCTCTGAAAATCGCGCCAAAGAAAAAAAGTTGGTAAATCCACGACAATAGTGGCGAGTGACACCAGTGAATAATGATGTTGTGGACAAGTGAGTACTCATAAGTGGTGACTGTAAGATTTTTCCACTGATTTTGTAATTTAGCTTGGATTTTTCAGAAATGAATATGGATTTGAATTTATTTATACTTATTTGCTTGATTGTGAGAGTGAGTGTAATGTAAATAGATTGATATTTTTCTACTAACTGAGCAAGAATTATGTTTTTCATTTCATATTCATGTTTAGAAAGATAGCATAGCTGGTGGCAAGACTAGCTATTAATGTCATGTAAACTCCCATTATTCGATCATTTTTAATCGTGTCACGCCATTGAGAGTATAGAAAATCTTGATAAACTCGAACTTGTTGAGCAAATAGGACTTCCAATTTATCTCATATATCTGCAGAATTGTGAATTCCAATTAAATGTAGATTAACATGAGTATTTAGTGATTATAAGATAATAGTGATATATAATTTATAATAAATCTTTCAAGTATTATATGATGGGTTAGGAATAAGAGTATATTTATCATTTTTTTGAAAAGTCAATAACTCTGGTGATGTCGGGATAGTTCGATTAACATATCTAATTAAATTATAAATTTTCAATAGTAATATTATATTATTGGACTATAAAAAATAGTTTGTTCACAATAACCAGGTTGATTTTGGATGTTGGAAAAAAAATATGAAATATGATGAAAATTAATAGGATAACTAGGTGAGCGTGTGAGATTAAATAGATATACTAATATAATAAATTTAAATAATTTTCTGATTAGAATAAGAACGGAAATTTAGAAATACACAATTAAATAACGAATTGCATTAATAAAAAATTGTAACACCATTAAAAAAGTGATAAATTTCAGTAATTATATTATATTTAATATATTTACAATACTTTCTTTTTATAGAAATAAAATAATATATAAATAGTTAATTAATTAATGTATAACTTTTAATATATAATAATTAATTAATTATAAGTTATAAAATTTTAATTAATCATATTTAATTTAATATTATATAGTTATTAGTCCGATCAGTTTGGAACCGTATATTATGCATCTAGAGCAGTACCAGCCATTTTGATGAACAAAACCGCCTTCAGCTCCGCTTGAGGGAGGAGAAGGTGACATCGCGCCGGGAAGGAGAGCAAGAGGTCCTTTTCCCGTGGCCATTCTATACGAAACACGAGGCTGCAGTACATCCTTTAGTTTGATCATTATTGTCTTCTAGTTCCAGCCGGTTGGGAATAGGCTTTCTACTGTGTGTACCCTCCTCCATCTCGGATCAAAGGTTAACAAAGGATTTTCACTGTCCCTAATGGAGAGACGTGTGCTGGCGAAATCCATTATTTCAAGCAGAGATAGTTGAGTAGTAGTTACTTGAACCAATAAATTAGTAAGCCATTGACATTACCATTTAACAGATTATTGAATAAACTAATACTTATATAAGTAAAACAAACAAATGGATTCACAGCAAGGAAATCAGAGCGCACTGTACATAGGCATCAGCATCACCCTCATACTTCCCAAAAATCTAAGCTTCATCATAAGATAAAACCATTTTCCATACTATAAGGAGACCACGGTGTCATGGAAAATATGATAGTCTAACAAAGACCAGAGTATGCTTTACCTATCCTGTTCTTTCACTTTCATGCAACTAATATACATATTTACCTCTCCAAATTTACAACCAAAAAGTAGTAACTGCTAACCGCTAGCATTAGGGGTCGTCGACGCGCTGACAAACTTGGTCATGACGGAATCAGGAGAAGGCGGCACAGTCTTCAACAGAGCAGTATGCTCTTTCTCCCCTGCTTTCTTATTCTCATCCATGCCCAGCTTCCTTATGTCCTTGAGAGTTGTCAGAACCTCCGTCATTGACGGCCTCATCTCCTTGTTACTCTGCAGGCATTGGAACCCCAACTCCGAAACAGCTGTTATCATCTTTCTAGTATCACAGTTGGAGTCGAACCCAAGATGAGGGTCCACAAGCTCGTGAAGTGCTTGGCTAAGGATCTTGTTGATTGCCATGGTTGACAGGTTGATCTCATGCCTGTGCCTTGTGATGTCAACTGCCGGCAAGGAAGATATGAGCTCCATCAGGACGACCCCAAAGCTGTAAACATCGCTCTTTTCCGTCAGTTGGTAGCACTGGTGGTACTCTGGATCCACGTATCCAGGGGTTCCTTGTGGAGCAGTCGAAACATGCGTGACATTGAATGGGAAAAGCCTCGAGAGCCCGAAATCAGCAACCTTCACTGAGAAATTCTCATCCAGGAGGATATTATTCGTCTTCACATCACGGTGGATGATATCGGTCGCATGGAGATACACCAGGGCGCTGGCCGTCTCAATCGCTATGTTTAATCTTGTGGACCACTGGAGGGACCCGGGCTTGGCTAGATTTCCATGAAGATGGTCGGCAACTGTTCCATTAGGCACGTACTCATACACGAGGAGGAGCCGGTGGCTAAGCCTAGAAGTGCATCCGTATAATATGACTAGGTTTGGGTGGCGCAGTCGGGCCAGAATCTCTACCTCATTCATGAACAGCTCAACCCTCTTGTAGTTGTTCTCATACAAGCGCTTTACTGCAACTGATCGACCATCTCGAAGTTTGCCTACATGTGTAAATCGGACATAACAGGAATCATAAGACTACCCTGAATGACTTTTCATCATACATTCGAAGTAAAGATGCCCAAGAAAACGCCTTACCGAAGAATACCGTGCCAAAGCCTCCTTCACCGAGTTCTTTCTGTGGGTCGAAGTTGTTTGTAGCTTCTTGAAGCTCGTTGTAGTCAAAGACGGGCAGTCCATAGTACAGATCGCTCTTCTCGAGATCAGTCCTAGACGTGTACGAGGAGGAAAAGCTTCTCGAGATCGTGTAGGATTGAGTCATTTTTCCATTGTTGCGACACCGGTAACATAGGAAAAGCATTATAAGTAGAAAAAACACTCCTCCTCCTGATCCAACACCTGAATCAATAAGAGACAAAGCGATAGTAAGTTCTAACGATTCAGATGCAGACTTCTAAATGTTGGTGTAAATGGCGGAGGAGGCAGGCAGGAGTAATTTCAGTACCTATTCCAACTTTGAGGGGAATGTTTTTTCTTTTACCTGCAACGCCAATGGTTGAATTATCAATATATTGATGATTTAACAGAAGAAGATTAGATTAAATCGCTAGAAAATTCCATGACCACTCTCAAAGATCTGCAAGTCAGTTTCTTTATATCAGCAGTAACTAATGTGGACAAGCAGCTAGAAAAAATAAAAGCAGGTGATACATAGAGAGGCATGTGTCTAGTAATACCCACTGAATAGTGGGAGTAATGGGCATATACCACGATGGAGGCAGGTATATGGATAAGGTTTGTCAGAGCAATAGCAAGTGAAATTTTGTGAAGAGTACGAGGAATTACTTCCGCAGACCCCACCATCTAATCTATACGTCAGGTTGAACCCTCCACGCAAGACTTCCTCCCACTTTTCCTGCTCCGGTGCAGTTTCATTGATAAGGCGTTCAAGTACAGGGACCTTGATTCTGTCACATTGATCGAGATCAGCGTATTCTGAAATAGTACGATCCACAGCATCGTCTGCTATTAAAATAGCTATTTTGTCTGAAACATTGCAATCAATCCCATCAGGGAACTTCAACGGAGAGTCGTCGGGATCGTGATAAGGGCAGTAGAATATGCTTATGTTCTTCACGCCCTTGGGGTAGTCAAAGAGAGTGTTGTTATCCATGGCTGTGTTCAGTAACGGAGATGCGATGCATGGACCCTTCCAGAGATCACTCCTTGCCAAAGTCATCACACGACTGACCTGATCAATATCCAGAACTCTGTACTTCTGGCTGTTGAATTCCATGAAAGGGTACTCATCATCTTGGCATCCCAACTCAAAGCCATCGACACCACAGTGACGAGCCCTACGGTTCCCCCAGAACGGATACGTGACGTTTCGTCTGGGTGGCCATTGCGGTCCACAAGTGAAGGGAATATTGCATTCGGTGTACAGAGGGTCGTCCTTGGATGCGTAGGATTCCACCGCCCGTGAGATGAAGTAGAAGGAGGAGAAGAAGAGCAGATGGAGGTAGTGCAAGGAGAGAGTTTGGAAGCAGGATGCAGACATTCTGAGATTAAGAGAGTGAGTGGAGAGATTTGGAATGGTGGCGTTGGCCTGGTTTGAGATGCAACGCAGTTTGATATGAGATATGATGTAAATGTTGTAAATAGGGAAGAAGTTGAATGTAAGCCTGGTTGTTGAATAGAAAGGGCTTGACCGTTGATTTTGACCAAGAAAATTATTCACAGGAAACTTCCTGGAAGTAGCACAATGGCTTGGGGGAAATACTACTATTGGATTTACAGCATTGCCCCTAAATTTCTCTCCATCCAATCCCCTTTGGCATATCTAGAACTTCCTGGGCTACATGTCTTTTCACATGGAGGGAGTCGGTCAATGGGAGGGTTTATGAGATAATGAAAGGATTGACTAAAGCTGTGGTAAAGCTTTCATACCATAAATCAAGCTTCCACACACAACTTGGACCAGTTCACCCTCACCAACCATTCCAAGAAATTAGCCCCCGTTGTATTTTTTTTTTTTGCAAGTTAGTAGCAGGTAATGCTTTATAAGAAGTAGAAGCAGCAGAAGAAGAACGGGGAAGAAAATGAAGTACTGGTCTCTACCTTCTACCCATGGACTATGCAGCTTCCTTCTAGCTCGATCTATCCGGGTAACTATAGAACCTAGTGGATTGAAAATTTGAGCATTCTGGTAAATCATCAAGAAGGGGCAAGGACTCCTCGAATCATCATTTACAGATCAACTTATTAAAAGGGTTTCAGGTCTAGAAGTGTAGTAGTTCACCTACTCCCAACAAGTTAAGCCAGGCAAACCTAACTTTGTTCAAGGTGCAAAAAGAACTGGTCAAATGCAGCAGGGGGAGATTAGTTAACCTACCCAACAAGTCAGTAGAAACAACAGTAAAACAGAGGCATCTAGTAATTGCAAGCAGTAGTTCCTAAGGATCCAAGAAAGTACTTCTAAATATCATGGGAGAGAAGTCGTAAAGGTGAGGCGTACGTGATAGAGCTTCAGGAGCAGGAGCCTGATTGTTGGTGGGAACACCCGCTGCCAATACAGGGCATATGCTTTCATAAGTTCCATTGGAGCAAAAGCAACTGAATTTCTCAGTTGTCCTGTTAATCCCACACCTCCCCCCTGAAGCTATACAGCTTGTGCATTCCCCCATGCTGAGTGTCCACCTAACCTCAAACCCGCCTTTCAGGACTTGATCTGCACCGATTGCGTTGCTAACTAGATCCGAATATGAAGATTTCAGGACGGGGGCCGTCATGCTGCTGCTGCAAACTGGTTGTCCGTAATCATTCGGGGGACTCGAAGAAGTCCCCAAGAGGTTAGATTGAGGACCATTGTCCATGGAACAATTGAAACTTCTAAAATCCGTCGAAGATTGTGAAGTGCAGTCATAAAATAAAGTGACATTTAGATCGCTGGCGGTGTAGTTGAAGAGGGAGTAATCCACTAAAAAATCGCCCTCTTGTTGAGGGCACGCATTCTCCAATAAATCCATCCTCACAACAGTCAGACTCTGCTTCTCCCGGACTATCTCGATCACTTTATACTTCTGGGAACGCATAGTTGCCACGAGATTGACGCCTTCCTGACATTCAACCTCATAACTCGGATGCCCACAGTAATCTTCTCCCCCGGCTATCCACAAAGGGAACGTGACATTCATGTTCCCGCAGGAAACGTTTCCGCAATTCGCGTATCTTTCATCAACGGCCAACCCGAATCCAGGAAGTTGCAGGAGAGAAGCCGCGACGATGATCATATTCAGGACAAGAAAGGGGCATGGGATCAAAGAACACTGAGCCTGAGGATGACTCATTCCCGAAAGACTAGGGAGGAAGAATGCTTGGAGAGGATGATAAGATTGAAAGGGAAGAATGGCATAGAATTCCTTCAGGAAGATTTGACAATATTTGGAAGTTCTCGGGGATATGTTCACCAAACGCACCTACTACATAAACTTTATGGTAATTGTTCACTTGCCCCTTACTTCTTAGGATTTAGAAATTCGGCCCCACTAAGATTTCAGCAAAAAATTTTATTTGCTACAAAATTTTAAATATGTGGCAATTTACTCCATGCACTAGTATGGTTTGATAAATTGGATCCAAAAAAGTTTATTATAATAGGTTTTAGGCCACAAAAATTACTTTTCGTCCCAATTTTATTTTTATCTAATTTATTATTTTATAAAATGATATCTTTATATTACAAGAAAAATGAATGTAATGTATGAATCCAATACTGACCCTTTGGTAAAATTAAAGTCAAAGTCCAATAGGCTCAGCAAACTTTAGTCTATATTGTGCCGTGCCATCGTATCATAGGAAGTCAGATAGGTTAAAAGAGAGAGAATCAATGACGCCCTTTATAGCCATGGAATGTTCGCTCTTATATGCCAATAGCCAAAACTTGGTATTGGCTAACTCTCAATGTCAATTTTGGACAAGTCTGATTTTTATCAATTTGTAAGAAAAGTCTTAGAAGTAATATGTGGATTCAAATTTAGGCTTTGGGTTCCTTCGGATCAAATTTACTACGGCCATATTTTCCGGCGATCTATATTTTAAGGTTAACAGAACTGTCAGCTACGTAAATCAAGTGGGTTAACAATGAATAGAAGAGTTTCGTACCTGTTGTGCAGTATGTATTGCTGCCATTAGCGTGGATGCTCCCATTGTCGCAGAAGCAGAGGAACTGCCCTGTTCGATTGTCGAGGCCGCACCGCCCGTGTGTGAACTCACACGCGCCGCAGTCTTTCGTCGTGTCGTAAAGGAGAAGGAACCCCGTTTTCATGGCTTCGGAAAACTTGCTGATGAGGTCTGTCTCCGAGACCTCTGTTTTCTTGACGGTCGCTACCACAACCTCATCGCATGCCCCGGCCGCCCAGTTGTACTGCTCCGCCGGCGTTCCCTCCAGGACCACATACGAAGTCTTTCCCGGGGAATTAACCAAGCAATCGATCGGGTCGACCGGCAGCGTGTCGTAGCCAGTGCTGGTGATGCTGCAGTTGAAGTAGAAGGTGAGGTTCACGTCATCCGAGTGGTAGTCTAGCGGGAGAGAGTTTATGGAGAAATTGTGCTTCGCCCTCGGGCAGCTCTGCTCCACAACGTCGATGTCGACGAGGGTGAGGCTGCCGGTTGAGTAATTGATATCCTTGACGTAGTAGCTGTCATTCGGTAGGGTAAGGATCGGGTAGGTGTCGTTACTTGAAGAACAGCTGAGGCCGAACCCCTGGTAGCCGCAGCTAATATCGGAGCCATGGTCGATCTTCCAGAATGGGTAGCTGATGCGGACTCCATTGCAGGCAACATCTGATGAGCAGTAGGAGGGGAAGCTGGACTCGACCCCATAGAAAAAGACGAATAAGAAGAAGAGGCAAGACGTGCAAGAGAGGGGGAGGAAACGGAAGGGTGGGTCTTGGGTCATCGTTTGTTTATGGTATAACATGTGAAACTGTAGTGAAGGGCAAGAGAGGGAGAGGTTTTATATGGGCTGGTCGAGATGGACCAAAGGGACCGCCCATTGGAATACCAAATTTAGAGCATTGTAACCATAACTTGCCATATGTTAGAATTTTCATCAATTTTTTTTATAAATATATTTATTAAATTAATATTTTAATATTCTAAAAAATGATTAATGACAGGTAGCTTAAACACAAATTAGAATTTGATTAAATTAAATTTAACCGTATTTATAATTAATTAAGTATGAGATATGATCATGCTCGTCAGCTTTATCTGCCCTTCCCTGCCTTTCTTTTTCCATTTGGTTAGATGAATACGACACTTTCTTTTTTACCACACAACATGGCATTAGATAGCTAGGTTGAAAGGTTGGGTTTTCTTCCACCCTTTCATATCTATCTATATATAATGTAAATAAATATACAACTTGGTATACGATAATCTAAGACGCGTCCATCATGTTCACTTATTTTATAAGGGAAAATGTTTGGAATATTATTAATGGATGGTTGTACTGTCCCTTTTCCTTAGAAGACAAGATAGTTCCAAGAAGCCAACCCACCATAGAACCTATATGTTGTTCTATGATGACGGACTCCACAACTCTAATTTAGTGTATAATTTTATTCACAAAATAAAAAAAATATGCATTAAAATGTTATTCTTGATAAATACTTTACATCATATAAAAGATGAAAAAAAATATAGATTTCTAGGAAAGAACAATTAACCATTTAAAGGATTAATAAGAAATTTAACTTATATATTTTATTTAGCTAAGTTAAATTTATAATATATTAATTATGTGATCGATTAGTTATTAAATAATTTAAATCAATTGACATAAATAGTTAAGTGGTGTAAAGAGATTAAAATTCCATTAAATAAGTGATTATGCACGCCTCAATCATATTAACAAAACAAAGTTGATCAAATGATCGATGCATGGTGGGTTTTAGCTGGTTCTCACCAAAATAAATGACCCACTAAGAAAAAAAATATGAAGATGTTGGGTCACTTCACCAAGAACACATCATGATTGATTACTTAGCACTAGTGGACAATAAACCACAACTCTCGAGTTATAAAGGAATAAAATTCAAAACCTTTTTAGCTTTGCACTAAGAATGAAGAAGAACACTTGGGTGTGAGTTGGTATGTCTTAATTGTTGGCATTGTTAGATGCACATTAGCTTTTGCACTAGATAATGAAAAACCATGCTTTCTGCTTTGGCCCATAGGGATTGATCGACACTTTGAAGAAGAAAGTGTTGGCTTAGTGGTTTTGGTCCGCAAGTCAAAGTCAGTGTGACTAACATTAAAAAAATGTACAAGCACTTGAAAGTAGATGGAACACAAGGAAGTGAAGAAGTATAGACCATTTTTATAATGGAAGTTCAACATTCAATATTTTTAGGCATGTGACGACACTATTGTTTCATCAAATTCCCTCGTCCATATTAAATTAGTTTTGAATGTCTCCTCATGGCATCCAAGAAAGGCATGATAATTTATTATAAATTTTATAACTATTTCAGCATGTTGGAGGTATGGCCTAATAGGACACCTTCAACTGGCTTATTTTATCCCTAACAATCAAATGGCAGAAAAAAAAATGTCCAAGATGGGTTGTGCTTGTGGTCTAACCTAATAGGTAAAAGAAATATATTAATTAAAAATACAATTTTGGGTTTGACTTCACCAGCTCGTAGTTTGCGGGAATGGGCCCAGGACCTTCACCATGGCTATGGACGGACTATTAAGGGCTGTGGCCTGGGATGAAATTCCCATCCATACGCACTAAGTTTCTTTCAACTTAATATATTTAATATATGGGAGTGAATATTCCATAGATCCTGCTTGCCATACCAATTGTCTAAAGATGGCTTAATACTACGAGCTTATATGTGTACTTCTAATTATAAAATTCATGATAGATTATATGTGTACTTCTAATTATTTTCTTATTACTTTTAACTATATAATAACATCACGTTTAATTTGAATTTAGTCGATCCGTTTATTAAGTCAAAATAAAATTAGAGCTCCACAAATAGGATGAGATTAAATAAGCCAATCATAAACAACAATTTATTTAATTGACAAGTTGATAGCTGAATATATTTTTTTATTGTGTCAAAATATGCCAATTAATACCTAAAAATTGATTATACGACCATAGTTATATTATTAAATATATTATTTTTTTATTCAAAATGGGTTTGAAGTTATGTTTTTTTGTATTGGAAGTCAAATATGCATGACTTACAAATGGCCAACTAATATTGTTTGTATACGACAAATTCGCTTTATGTAAATATATTAATATATATTATTTAAATTAATTTATTTTACCATATATATAAATTTATATAAAATAAGTAATAATTTTTTTATATATAAAAATCATATATGTCAATAATATATATTAATTTTAAATATAAATAAATTTAATTTGTAAAATTATTTACTTACAAAATTGTGTATAAATATTGAATATACATTTTTCCGATATATATTTAAATAAAATAACTCATATATTCAACCTTCACACAAAATGTTACCATTTACATACAAATATAAATTATTTTTATAAAAATAAAACAAATTAGTTCATGTACTTATATCTCATCCATTTGTAATGGGTGGACTATTTTATTGAATAGGTAAATATTAAAAGTTATCTCCAAATATTTTCTTATAAATTTATGAATTTATATACATTTATAAATTATTTTAAATCAATTTATTAGTGTATTTACATTGATATAATAAAATTTTTATATGAACAGTGTCTATTTAATTTGTGTATGTACATTATTTATATTTATTATATATAATAATAATATATGCAACTTTTAGTACAATTCATAATTTATATATATATATATATGATAATTATATTTTATAATTTTTATAATAAATGAATTATAAATATCAAACCCTTATTTATATCAAATATAAAGAAGAAAATCTTAGATCCACTCCATGTGTTAATTATCTCAATTAAATCTAATTGGTTTATCTCATATTATTTTTTTTATTTCTTTTTATTGCATTAAGAGGAATTGGATTTGTAGTTACTTATATTGTAGGTGACATAAAGAAAGAAAAATTATTTATATATATATATATAATAATTAAATTTTCAATTTTCATTTTATATTATCCAACTGGCATTGCGTTCTTTCTACTCTATCGACACACCCGTGAATCAAATTGTACAGTATGGAGGGTTACCTTTTGATTGGATTCTGAGAGAAGAGAAATTAATGTTTCAACTTTTAAAAGTTAGTGAGGGCCCGAGAATTCTGTATGGAGGACCAAATCGGTGATCATGTCTTTGTCTTACGACATGAATTAATTCGATGTCATATATTGATGCAGAGTTTTGTTTTCTTTTGCTGGCTTTAAGGAGGGAACATCAATTCTAATATTTTTGAAGTTATAACGTATTTCATTTAAAGATTTTACTATACTTTGTCCACGAGTGCACTAATATTTTTGAAGTTATAACGTATTAGTCAAAAATTATAATAATAACTAGTTTATTTATATATTTTTAATTTTTTATGTTTTAATATCCAAGAATAAATATAATAAAATTATACGAGTTAATTTCAATAATTTTAATTTATCAAAATGAAAATATATTGGTATAAATACGAAATTATATTAGTTTTGAGTAATATAATTAAGAATAGTGTCTAATAAATATATTGAGATATAAATATAGTTAATTAGTTTATTTGTCATTTCAAATGAATCCGTATAATTAAATATATATTTATGAAAATTATTATAAATTTAAATAATTAATTAATTTATAATAAAAAATGGTAGTTAGGTTATTGTTCATCTTTTTTTTCAGTAGGTGATAATTAAAATTTATGTTGATGTAGTACATCCACATCTCAACCGACTTGGGAGGCCAATGGAGAGTTGTGAATTTCAAATTCTAAACCTTTGATTCGGCTTGAACCTAGGTGTAGTGATCAGACGGCTTGTTTGGCCTTTTTATTTATATTTTTTCAAGGTGGAATGTTTGATTTTATTTTCTATCAACAAAATAAATTTTAGTTTATATTATGTTTATCAACTATAGTTACCAATATATCTTTTTTCTCTAAAAAATATACATACCCATCTACTATCTTCCTTTTCAAATGCTCAAACATTTTATTTCTAAATGTAAAATAAAAGTGTAATTAAATTTAAATTTAATCTATTATTATAATATCAATTTACACTTGCATTCAAATTTTATATTCCTATTTATTATGTGTATATCACAACAAAATTGTGAGTTGAAATTGACTAATTCAATAATCCTATTTAATTCAATAAAATGGTACATGAATTTATGGTTATAACATGCTTAGCTGATTTGATGCATAGATTTCCACACGCCATATTATTTGGCATTAATCTCATTTTTAAGCATACCCATGATTCCATATTGCAGGAAAATCACACAAAAACAAAAATGCTAGGAGTTAGCACCTCATCATATACATCAAGACTTTAGTAAAATACATGGATGAGATGAATAAAGCTTTGGATACCGTATCCAATCTTTTGAGAAACTTTTTGGGAGCTTCAGTTGACCTTAGGCTGCCTTCCTTCACCATGAATCAAATTTTACGGAAAAAAATATAATAAATAGCAAAAGAAAAGCAATGTAGAGTGTGAGTGGCACGTGGCACTGACACCTTGTCAGGATCCTAATCCGCTCCATCAATGAACTGCCAATTAGAGATCAGCATTTCCTCCATTGTCGGTCCCCATTCTTCTTTCTCGGTCGTCCAAGTCAGCCACCCATCATCCATGGCTTAATCACCGACGGCCTACAGTGAAATCTTTAACACGAACCCAATTGAATTTGCCCAGTCAATTCTTCTTTGGATGAGAGAATTTTTTTATTAGAAAATAGAAGGAAAAGGAGTTGTCTTTCTTTCTTCACCTAGACTGTATACACATAACTCATTCAAGCTTCCCATATTCTCCTCCCCCCGATCTCCAAAGCTCCAATTTTTCTTCGTATTTTCTTCCAATACCCTGTTCTGAATCTATCCCCCTCTTTCTTCTTCCTCAGCTTCCCCGTCTTCAAATCGCTCTCAGATTCCTTTAGATTTATAGTTCCTGGATAATTTGATCTCTGATGAACTAACTAACTCGTGAGGTTATCATCTTTAGCATTAGTTTGGTTTCTTGCCTAGGAAAAGAGATTGTTGTGTGTGGGTTTCCTTCCTCTGTTTTGCTTGACTCAATCAAGGAACATACAGCAGCCCTGAGCTTTAGCTTCTTGGATTGGATTGAGTTTGACAGAGGATTCTTTTTGACATTTTTTTTGCTTCAGCTCTTTAGAATAGTCCCTTCTTCAAGCCCCTGCAAAAACTTGAATCTTTCCGTCCCTTTTTGCTAGGAAATGTTGAGGACTAGGCTGCAGTTCGGAACAGTGCCCAGCGAGGACCTATTTTACACTCCTGTGAAGGCAACAAAGAACCAGAAGCAAGCCCCTGACCGATCTAGGAATGATGCTGTGGGAAGCCCCGATTCGAATAAAAAGACTGATGATGGTTCAGAAAATGGAAAGCCTAAAGAAGCTGCAGACTTGAATCCTCAGGACCCATCTGCGGTCTCTCGCGGTAATCTCGAGAGGTTCGTGGAATCCACAACTCCTTCAGTCCCAGCTCAGTACTTATCAAAGGTATTGAATGCTTTTATGGTCCGTTTTTTCTTTGCTCAGCGAATCAGATTATACCCATTGTTGCATCTGCTCCAATGATATTTGCTCAAGCATTCGGTCGATTGAAGATTTTGTGATATTGATCCTTTGATGTAGATCACAATGCGGGGATGGCAGACTTGTGATGTCGAGTTCCAGCCATACTTCACACTTGGCGATATGTGCGAGTCATTTAGGGAATGGAGTGCCTATGGGAAAGGAGTGCCCTTGACGTTGGACGGAAGGGACCGTGTGGTGCAATACTATGTTCCATATTTATCGGGCATCCAGTTATACTGTCCACCCGAAAATTCGCATCCAAAATCAAGGTAACCATGTTTCTCGAGTCCATGTAGTGACGAAGCAAATTCCTCAGTTGCACTTGAGATCATGGCTTTTTCTGCCGGTCCCAATATCCGAGAAACATTCAGGGTGGCTACATACATCAAATGCATGTGCTCAATTGCTTTTCCAAAGGAGTCCATCTTTTCAACCCTACTACAAACACTGTCCTTGTGGACACTTACCCAGTTTAACTTCACAGGTCAGGTAGTGAGGACAGTGACAGTGATTACTACAAGGACTCGAGTAGCGGCGACGACAACATCGAACCAGAGTCGAAATTTTCTCGTTCAGAAAATAAAATTTCTTTCCGAATGGGAGGACTGTCCGTCAGCACTGACCAGAGTTCAGGAAGTTCAGGACAGGAAGGCTTCTCCAGTGATGACAGTGAAGCAGGGAATTCGAGAGGCCGCCTGCTGTTCGAGTACTTGGAAAGAGACCCACCGCACAGGCGTGAGCCTTTGGCTGATAAGGTGAAATAATCTTCTAAAATTACACATCTTAACTTGATTGGACATTCTCTTCAAATGGCTTAATATTTTCCATCATATGCTTAATCTCATCATAGATAATGGATCTGGCTGGGCGGTTTAAGGCCTTAAACGAGATAAGAAGTTGCGATTTGCTTCCATTCAGTTGGATTTCAATAGCATGGTATAACACATACAATCACCCAAGTATTGTTGTTATTGCAAGTTTATAATGCAGCACATGATTCCCTGACTTGCACATCATTTACCACATGGCGGTAGGTATCCCATATACAGAATACCCACTGGTTCGACTTTGAAAGATTTAGATGCTTGCTTTCTGATGTATCACACCCTCTCCACGCCCATGGATGGTAACTGTTTCATCTTGTTTTTCTCTTCAATGGAGTTTCCCTACTGCTCCTTTCGCTCATTGAGCCTTGATTCTGCAGGGTCTGGTGGGGCTCAATCTCCCAAGAAAGTGATGGATGGTGTTCCGAAGATCCGGCTGCCTGTAATCGGGATGGCAACATATAAGTTCACAGGGTCCATGTGGACTCAGACCGGGCTCGAGGAGCTCCACAGAGTGAATTCCCTCCGACGAGATGCAGACAATTGGCTTAAGCTGCTTGGAGTAAGCCATCCTGACTTCCGGTTCTTCGCTTCCCACAGCGCATTTACACAAGGTGACCCTGAAGGCAGTTTGCTTTCCAAACAAGAGCAAGCAAGACAACTGGATATCAAGAATGTAATTCAAGGAGTTGCTGCAGGAGATTTTTTTCCCTTTGAAGTCAAGAGATGCAGGTAAAATAAGGCGGATAAATTTCCAGATAAACTTTCTCATGGCTGAACTGGAGCAACCCCGTTTTAGATTTATTTTGCTGCAGTAAAAGATCTTCCAAGCAAGTAATACTTGTGTAGTTTACATTGTTAGTGCTACCTGGGGGCAGGAGGAAATCAATCATGCTTATATTTGCAGAATTCGGTAGAGTTTCCCACAGAAAATGGACCAGTGCTAAGCTAAGTATATATGGAGTGGCTACATAGCATGCTATTATGCCTTTTGGATGCTGTTGATTCACACACTATACCTACCTTAACAATGCCATAAGAGAATGATTCACTAAGAATGACTTGTAAATCAATTTGCAGAGGTAAGAATGACAAAAAATCTTAACTTTATATGATATAACTGGGAAAAACTAAGATTTCAGATAATATTACTCACTACAACAAAAGCTACACACCAAAATCAGTCAATAGAAACATCCAAGCTATTAAGTCTCGTCGCAAGCTGACAAAGTAAAAAAATCATACTAATGGTTCGTACCATTTGAGAGCGGAAGAATGGTAATTCAGACCCTCTTAGTCAATGTCCTCATCATCACTGCTGGAATCTTCATTCCCACGACGGGTTTTGCACGGAAGCTCGTCGATCAAGTGCTCGTCGTTCTTTCCAGCCAGCTTCCGCCTCAGGATTCCCTCCAGGATAGACGGAATTGCCTCGTCGTCGCCATCGTAAAACTTTTGGATCCTCCTCTTGAGTTCTGCATTGAATCAAAAATCAAAATCCTCAAATTACTCAGGCTCTCCGTGTCTAATTCATAATAAAACAAAAAAAAAATCAATTTATCCGATTCTTATAATTGAGCTTCTTACCTTCCTCTGTAACTTCGTTGTCATCGTCCACAACATCTCTAACCTGAGATTCGGGCGGCTTCGAGTTCGTATCGTACAGTGAGTCGGATTTGATAGAGTAAGGCCTCAAAGTAGGACGATTTGATGCCGGAGCAGCAACCGAAGCGAGACGTTGAGATGAATATGAGGATTCAACAAGGAAACGGCGAGAGACAAGGGAGATCGTCCTGATAAACCTCCGATTCATCTTTGCTTTTTTTCTGGTCAGGGTTTAAGATAATGGACTCTCCTCCCTCCTCCCCTTAGAAGGGTTTTGACCTTTATTACTGAACTGGAGGATAAGGGGGTAATGGGCCCTAAGTGGGCCCTAATTCGTCCAACATTAAGTCCCACATTGTTTTTTTTCCTGCAAGTACGTGTTGCATCTCATATATTGAACACACCATGATGGAGCATAGGCATCATCATGATCATCTTCAGTGCCAAGAACTTGGAGTTTCCAGTAAAAGGCCATGCAATGCCATGGCAACTATGGCTATCAGGAATTTCGATTGTTGTCTCTAGTGAAAGTGGCTAATGAGGTGACTACAAGAGAAACTCAATAATTGAACTCTACATATTCTCTTTTTCTGTTTGGTGGTAGGATTTTGGTTAGTGTCATTTTCAAGCTTTAAATTGCTGGTACTCCTCGCTTTGTCACATATAGATAGGTGCATATGCATACGCCATTGTCAAAGCTTGTAAATTTAAAGCACCCTGCTTTTCACCTTCAAAGTGGCAAGCATCGTGTTCACCTATGAGACTCCAAGATGCATAAAAAGAATACTATCGCTTTATTTACTTTGTAAGATGCCCTCTCTCTCCCCCTCTCTCTCTTTGTTTCTTGCCTTTTATTTGAATTATGTTTAAATAAAAGACATCCACGAACAATATGAGAATATGTGATTTCATAAATAAATTTGTAATTGAAGATCATGAATTACGATATAATAAATACAAACTAGTCATTTCCATTTAAATTTAGCTTAAAATATAAATTATTATTTATAATTTGTCCATTCTAATGATATAAATGTGTAATCAATTTTAATTTTTTATTTATATTTTAATTTCTGTAATTGTATTTCTAACTTAATATATAAATTATATATATTTATTAAATTTATTATTTAAAAATAATCATTTAATATAGTATTTCATTTCATAAACTATTTAATATGAAATAAATATATATATATATATATAATTATTATCTTTATTATGAGAAAATTATCCAATTTCATTTCATATTTTTATTAGTTTAAAAATACTCCATACCTTAAAAAAAAGTTGGTGATATACTTTGCAATTAAAAAAACTAGAAAATACATAAAATTAAATTAAGCAAGTTTGTACCGACACCTAGGGATATGGGAATCATTCGAGATTGCAGGGTCCGACGGTCTGGTCTAGTCTCTAACAACCAACTGACTGACTGATCAAATAATCCCAGTTTTCCAAAGCCTTCATTTTTAGAATTCATCTTCTGTATCTGTAGATGTTTTGAGTTACTTTCCCATATTGCAAAAAAAAAAAAAAAGGAAAATCAGAGAAATGTCCAAATGAATTTTCTCAATGTGATCCGTCAGTATTCTATCATTTAATGCTCTGCCTTCTCATATTTTTCATTCGAAGTCTCTTGGGTTCTCTGCTCTTCACTGCCTCTGTTTTATCTTCTGTCTTTCCTATTCTCACTTCCGTTTCTTTCTCTATCTGAAGTCATGCCTGCTCCTGGAGAAGCCTCCGCCGTCGCTTCCTTGGCCGCCGACCAGGGTGGACAGAGGCGACTCAGAGCTCTCCTGGGCTATCCGATTCAAGAAGTCTCAGAGCCGAATCCGTCTGTCCGGCCTAACATTCCCACCATCTCCTCCCTCCTCCTCCATCGAAGTGAGCCCTCTCCGCCTCCGACCACCAAGAAGTCACGCTTCTCGCCGGCCAAGTTTCGAGGGCTCGGGTGTACGGCCTCCGCGTCGCAGCATGTCTCCGTGCCGGTCGCCATCAGGACGTCCGCCGACTGGGAGCGGAGAAAGGCCAAGAAGAAGCAGAAGAAGGGACTCTTGCAGAAGAGCAGGGCCAATAATCAGGGACTGCTCAGCGACGGATCTAACTTCAGCTGCAACTCGAGCGCATCCTGCGTGGTGGCGAAGGACGCCTGGTGCGGCCCTGGAATTGGGTTCTCCGCCGCCGATGCTGAATGCGTGGTGGCGGCCGGTCGGAGGAACATGGCCACGGAAGTTCCATCCAGGGGCAAGATTGATGCCGATAGATTGGGCCAGAGAGAGGTAAAAAAATCTCCACTTCATTCACTTATCAAGAACTTTTCATCGTAAACCACTTAAGTTTTATTCTTTATTATGTAATTTGATTTCGTCTTGTGAAAGTTCTGATTTTTCTCTCCCCTTCGATGACAGTTATTAGTTTGAATTATTCCGAATCTCTGTGGGAGGATTACAGATAGCTTTCTCAGAGATCTAATGGTTTTCTGGCTACGGCATTTTCCTGCAGCGGCCTTGTCCCACGAGACGCGCTATGAACCCTGACCACTCGTGTTTCCTTGCCTCCGACCAGCGCTTGTCGGGTTCTCGTCCCTGTTTGAACTTGTACGGACATGGCCCTGGACATCACCGGCACGGCCGACACCCATCCCCTGAAGGTTTTGCTGAGGTTCGGGCTCCCATCTCCAAGTTACCTCTTTAAAGATTCAAATATGTCTGCTCCATTGATTGTTTAGTTTCTGCTTTGAAATGGCGCTCATTCGCTGGTCTGGCAGATTATGATGCTGCACAACAGTGTGGTAACGGGAGGAAGAGTGGGCATGTCCGACCGGTACAGAGGCTGGCGGCTCGACATCGATAACATGTCTTACGAGGTACATGAAACACCTCCATGTGGTAGTCTCACGTGGACTTGAATGAATTGTTGTCTCTGTTTTATCCTCTTCTTTTTTGACCCTTGTGCAGCAACTTCTCGAGCTCGGCGACAGAATCGGGTATGTGAATACCGGGCTAAAAGATGATGAGATAGGCCTCTGCCTCAGGAAAATCAAGCTCATGAGTCTCTCTGATTTACCGCACCATTTTACTGCAAAGACCGAGGGCAAGTGCAGCATTTGCCAAGTGAGCCCGAAAAAACTTGCATCTTCTGATTCGGATTATACTGAGCTATATGCATTCTAATATCTACTCCGTGGATGCAGGAGGACTATGAAGAGGCTGATGATATGGGGAAATTGGATTGCGGGCATGGGTACCACTTGAACTGCATAACCCGGTGGCTATCGCAGAAGAACCTATGCCCTATCTGCAAGTCGGAGGCCGTGGCCCGAACCTGAATATTCCTCTGTATAGATCTCACCTTGATTACAAGAAAAGAAATTACATTCATTTTGTTACGAGGAAGATGTAGAACTTTTTTCCGCTTCTATTGGTTGCCATCATAGTGTATTGGACATCCAAGTATATTGATTTAATGGCATTAATTTCAGGAGATGCTGTCCAATAGGGAAAGGAAATGAGAAAGGGATTTCAGTTGGCATGTTTCTTGTGGAAACACAGTTGATGCCACCATGGAAGAGAGAGACCCGTCTTCCTGAGTTCTTTAAGGCCACGAGGTAGGACACCAGGAGTTGTGGATGCCATTTAGGGTCTTTCATGATCCACAAAATTTCGGCCTTTTGATGGCCATAAGTATAATAATAAATGACAATGATAATTCTGGATGTCTATTTCATAGCATAAACCAAACTAGACTCTTGCTTACTTTATTGCTATAAACTGGAAGTTAATGCATACTGCTGGAAATCAAGTATCTCCACAAAAGTTGGCCTTCCAATCTTGCCTTGCAAAGCTAAACGACCCTGAAATTCAAAAAGCATCTCTAAATTCATGAGTGGAAGATAAAGGCACGTTTTTTTTTCTTGTCATGCCAAAATGTTTAATGGTGTGCCCTTTGACCCCATGGAAAAGTCGAGGCTAATAAATAGTGATGTTCTGTCCTTTGGAGGATATTGGACAGTACTATCAATTCGATATGGTTCAAGGAATTTCATGCGGCTCCCATACCATACCATGAACTTGCATGAATGCCATGCACGCGTTGCACTGAACTACTGACAATCTTATTTCACTTAAATTTTGCGCATTATAATGCCTCTATCTGAGCCAGCTGTTTTATTATCGGTTGGTGTTTTAATAAGCAAACTCCCAAATGTCTTACTTGCTAGGGATCATATGTGATGTTAAGAAAGGAAATACGGAAAAGCCAATCAACAATTCAAAGATAAAGGAAAGGGAAAGCCCATATATATATATATATATATATATAAAAAGGAGATGGGGTCAGATCTGGGCTGGATCGAGGAATAATGTAGTCAGGCTACAAGGAAGGAAAAGCGAAAAAAAGGTCAGAAGAGAGATTGCATTTTGGGTGGGCTAGATCCAAAGGAAGATTATAGGCACATGGACTGCGAATATCTGACTTGAATCTAGGGTTTGAGAATAAAAGAAAAAAAATTAGATCAGGGCCAGTTGGTTGATTTGACTTTCTCACTTTTATCTCCCTCGTCAAATCTTTGAATTCACACCTTGAAGTTTGGGCGCCTCGAGCGTACTTGCCAGGTGCTGGAAGAAAGGAATCTGCATTCTTCAAGTGTTCAGTGCATTGATGCCGGAAGTTCACAAACCGTACGGGATCATGGTATAGAAAAGGCAACATGGAAACCTAATGATATTGTACCAAACCTTATGTTCAAACCCATTACATATTCGTACGTATATACGTTGATTTGCTACAACAGCCATAGCTACAGGTGCGAGATAGGGGATGGTGTAAAACCTCATTTGAGGCAGAAGGGCTGGTGCATTTACTGTGCATAATAAAAAAAATGACTGCACCGACATCCTCCCTCTTCCACTTGAGCCAGACTCATTGAAAACTACAATCAGATTGAGAAAGTACATGTAATATGGGTCCCATGGTCACTCTTGCCATCACACTCCCTTGCTAGATATTACCTAAACAAGTAGGGGGACTACCCTTGGCGCAAAAAAAAAAAAGTAGGGGTCTTATGCAATGCAAGAAGAGAGGGTACCTATCTATGGAAGACTTGCTCTGAATTGATCACAATGATCATTCCTTGAATGCATCAATCTTTCCTATTTTGGTGAAGAGACAACCAAGTACACTTGCTCAGGGAATCTCTGGGCTTCGTTGGATATCCAACTAGACATGGAAGACGCTTTCGCTGATAACTTCCACCAAGACCAAGGCATGCGCCCAGAATTTGAGATGGTCAGTCAGTGTCAAACATGAACCAATCAAACATTTCCTATTAAATATTATGAATTTTCATCCAATGGATCACAAGAGAGGAATGCATGCAAGGACTGATGCACAGTAGTAGTAGTAGTAGTAGTAGTAGTAGTAGTAGGAGATTACAAAAATCCAAGCCAGGACAAAACCATCCATCCTTCAAGTAGTATAGTAGTCCTCATCAATGTCCAAGAACACAACAGATTGTTTATTTATCTATATTATTTTTACATAAATATTTTATAAATGAAATTAAATTCAGAAAAAGTATTTATAAATTATACAATAAATTACAAGTTTTTAGAACATTGAACCACTGTACAACCTACAACTACCAGGAGTGCCATTCATTGATGTCTGTTCATTGCTCCCTGGTGTGTAAATGCCACATTCATTGCTGTTTTCATGGTAGGTTGATGATTCAAATCTAAAATTATATCCTTCATAGACCTATCCCTACTTATAACCACAGAACTTCAGGATTTCCTTGAAATGAAAAAAAAATCATCCCAATTCATAATGGAACCTAAAACTATATAAAGAAGAGGAACTTACATGGTTTGTTCTTGGTGTGTAAGTAAACTCTTCACAGTACAACAAGTACATACAGAACAGTAGAAATAAATGGAGGGTATTTAAAAAAAAGCAAAATCTGTAGATATTTTATAGCTTTTGAGCTTATCCAAGTGATTGCCATACCTCATACATGTTGGGTGGTAATTTGATTGCAAGTCCAATCACAAGCATTTGATTTGTGCCCTCGCCCAGGAAATCAATTGATGTCAACAACACAATGGTCAGTACATGTAATGCCATATAGTAAAGAGTCCGCTAATGAAAATTGGCCAACCAACATGGAACAACCTGGTAAGTAAATCAAGCAAAGCACCATGAATTAGTAATAACTAACTATCAAGGACCCATCATGGACAAGATTGACCTGGAATCTAAAATAATGTACACTTTAAACCAGAGTTCCTAGGGAAACTCATGCATTGATTTATATTCTTCTTCATTCATTATAGTTTGCACAAGTAACGATTTATCTTGAGGTTCCCACTAAACAGTTCATATGTAATTAATTAATAGATTTGGCGTAAAGGTGTACAGTCCTAAACAAGGAACTCCACGTGCATATGGAAGGACAATAAATTCTGAAACAGATCAAGATAGATAGGGCAATCAATTCTTGCTAGGGCAGCGAACTCAAATTATGGGTCTTTTTTGTTGAGTGAAAAGGATTCAATAGAGAAACAAATGAATAATGGAAGTAGTCAAGCTCCATACCTCCTGATTATCCTAAATCAAAGGTAAACGATACTGCTATTGCACCAAACCCTATTTCTCATAATCACCCAATAGCCATTCAGGAACGGAATGTGCTACTTCGAATTCCACGGCTCGATTCAGAATAAAATTAACCACAGAGAGATTGGTTAAGACTTGCTCATGCATCTTTCCGTTTTTCATTATCTCAAAGATCTGAGCTGGGGAGGAAAACATACACCCAACAAGTTATACACATCAGAAAACGAAGTCAGATAGCCCCAAAGAGGGAAAAGATCGGCAAAGGACTACTAACAGTACCTTTTAGAGCTGATATGGATAGAAACCGGATAGATCTCAGTGCAAAGTAACTCCAAGGAGATCTCCTTACCTTGGAGAGGCTTGAGAGGGGGAGAAGGGGATGAAAAATGAAGGGGTGATGACAGAAGCATAGAGAGCACAAAGGAAAGATATGCAGAGATATTGTGGTGATGAGGATGGTGTCGATGGATGGGCGTTGGATGGCCAGAGACCAAAGATCTTGTAGACTGTTGCAAATCTCCATGTGTGCTCTCTATCTTCTGTCAACAAACCCCGGACCATCAAAAGTGCATCCTTATCCTTTCTCCCATCACCTGAAAAGCCGGCCATAACCCTACCCTCTGCAATCCTGCTGCTCATGTGCCTGCCTGAGATATTACAAAGAGATAAGGTTGGAAATGGGCAACTTACTTTATTTGGGAGAGATCAGTCACGGGGACATGTAACATAGAACAGAGAGATAGAGATGGAGTTCCTTTCCCCATTATGGGGATTGGGTTTTCTTGGGCAATACACTATGGGCTGGTATCCAGCTCAAATTCAATATATAGAGGAAATGGACGGCACATAAATATCCTGTCTTGTGAGAAAATCTGAAATTCCATTTAATTGTTATAACGTATAAAACATAAATTTGACTCGGTCAAACAATTACTTTGATTATAAATAATTATTTGATTAATATATAAATTATTATAAATATTTTAAATTTAAAAAGAGATGATTTTCAAAGGTACGAAGATCATCACTAGCTTCTTAACAACCCTAGATCAAAGAACAGTATCCTACTCTTTGTTCGTACCAAGTGTCCAAAACTATCAAATTAATTAAAATAAAACGCCAAATTTATATAGGAAACACTCCTCCTCCTGCCTTGCCCTTAATAGAAAAATTCCATTCTCCCTCCCCCTATACCATTAAAAGGAAGATTGTGAGTAGAGAGAAGAGGCCATTTTGCAGAGGATCGTCCTCAGTCTACAATTAATAGATCAATGGTTCACCCATCCCAAGAATAATAGTATTTAGACATGACTTACTATATAATAAAAAAGGGAAGTTTGTGACCAATTTACTGATGTATGCAGGTACGGTCTCTTCCTATTCCTATTGTAAACGATAGACTTGCAGTTGTTACATAATTAATCATCCGAAAGGTAGACGAGATTGGTCCCCATCTTCTTCAACAGTGTTCTAACATTTTTCTCTGCTAGGAAAATGGCAAATACCATTCTGATTATGAAATTTAAGCTAAAGATTTATTGGTAATAGAAAATATGCTGCTATATTTTTTGTGAAGTGAAAGAACTTCCATCAAAAGACATTTTTTTTCACGGTCCACACTTGTATAGTGTCATTTTCCAAGATCTAATTTATGTTAATCAAGGTCAGTTGAACTAACTCTACCAGTCCATCACATGTAATACCTCTTATTTTCTTCCTTCAAGCATTTTGACGTTTGGGGAATGTTGTAATTTAAAGTGTAACATTTAAAAAACAATTATAAAGCTTTGATTTATCTGTGCGGTGGACGCTTGTAATGCCACGTCATTTTTCATTTTAAATATATATATTTTTAATAAATGGACGGACGGAAGAGGCCGACTAAGGACAGGCTTCGAGTGTCCCATCAGTTCAGTCTGTGACTGTTGTTTTTTTCTTCATTTTTTTAACAAAAATGGATTCTCAAATTATGATTTATCAATAACATGACATGTATAAATCTAATTAAAGCACGTCCCTGATTTTGAATATTTATTATTTGAAAATATTAGGTTTAATAAATATCAAATATAAATATAATTATTTTAATATATTAATTTTTTTTACATTTATCAGGCTTAACCGTAATAATTTATAAATGCTATCTATTAATCAAATTATAACTATGAAAAGGGTATTGGTCTTGAATATTGTATTAGATAAAATAAATAATATAAGTTTATAAAAAATGGTATATTATTATTTAGTAAAATAGTGAAATATATTTTTTAAATATTATTTTTAATGCTAAAATATTAAATTAATAAAAATATATTATCAAGTATTCAACCCTAAGAACCTTCACACACGCCATATCGTTCACCACCATTCATATATAGTTGTAAGGATAATAATAACAATACGAGTTTTGGACGCATACGCCGACGGCCCGACACATCATAATGGTCGGTAAAAATATGCAAGCGAGTGATGAGGTAGGTGTTAGGTGCCTGGGAGAGGTATCTTTTTTGGGGTCAAATGTATTATGTCTTTTTGTGGGTTGCATTGCATCTTCACTATTGCTTGCCCATTGTCATAACCGGAAAGACAGCCCAACACAAGGTGTGGTCCAAGTGGGGCTTGCACACGGTGGTAGACGCGACACTTCCTCTCTCTCTTGGGTCACTCTGGCCCACTGTTGGGAGATGGAAGCGGCGGGTGGGATGCTCATTCATTAAAACACAAATTGCAAGTCAAGTGTCTGGCTAGGCTAGCGTTGGAAGAACGCTTCACTTTGACCCTATTACGCAGTAATATATTCCAGCGCCCCACTGATCATTATGGACCATACGCGCATTTGGGCCTCAGAATTGGAATCAATCTGGACTTGCCACACAAATAATACGCTGTCAAGTGCATATTCTGTTGGAATATATTGATGGATGGCTTGTTGGCATCTGCGCATACCCATGGGTTACCATATTATAATTAATTATTATACATATAATTATAATATTTTTATCAACTAATGTACTATTTAATATAATATTAAATTTATAAAAAAATTCTACTTATTTATTATTGGATTATAGAATTAAAATCATAAATGCGTGATGTTTTCTATCTATATTACTAAACCAATTTTTAAATCAGTTTAAAATTGGATATATTAGTATATAAGTTATATGTGAATGTAAATTTAAAAAAATTAATAATAAATGATATAAAATAGAAAAATATTTAGAGTATAAAATTAAAACTTTTTTATCACTAATATTTTATAAAATTAAAGTGATAGTTATTTAATTGGCCGGGATTATTAGGCAATCTTATATAAAACAATGTGGAGGATACAAAAGTGATAGTTTGATTTTAAACACATTTTTTAATATTAAATATTTTTAAAATTATTTTAATGTGAAATATTTAATAAAACAAATTATTTTAACATTATAAAAGTAAATATTATTTTTAAATCCATTAGAATTGTAGATTAATTATGGTACTAAATTTCCATTGAGGAGGATTGGGGCAATGAATAATCAAATCCGGTTTGATAAAAATATGGATATTATCATATGACAAAACTAATTGTCTTATTAAAGTTTAATGGACAAACACAACACACTACCAAAACAAAGAAACAAGTACCCAAATTTAGGTATGGTCCAATAAAATGGAATCTGGGCCGATGTTCATCCATTCCTTCTACCCATTAATTGGGTGTGTTATATAAGAAAATGGGTGCTATAGTGGTAGGGGGGTCACAGGGGAGCTTGGTGGGATGGTGCTCCTTTAGTTTTGCTATTTCTATTACTCCCCATCAATAAAACAAATTAGGGATTGACCTTTGACTAATGTGGGGGGAATGAATTTTAAGTTAATACTTTTGATTCACTATTAGAGCAATGGTAGGTTACATTTTCAAACTCTATTATATGAGATTGGACAGGAAAAAATTAACAAATCCACTAACAATTACAAGTGCAATCAGCATCAACAACAGTAATGTCTTTTTCATAGATAATAACCATTAGAGGCTACCTTGAAATATTCAACTAAGAAAGAAGTACAGCAGAGGAAACCACATGTAACAATAACACAACTTCTCCACAGTCAGTCCAAGAATAATAGAATGTCGCCAAATCAAGCTTCTATAGACTCGAACACAGAATAAGATCGCCCAAACCGTACTATTTTAAAAGACAATTCATTGCACAATTACAATTTTGCAACCAAGATCGACAGAAACACAGCATACATTCATCCGTCTGTTGAACAGGATGACAATTTCTCATACAATATTGCTCCTCAGCAATGCAATGCGATGCAATGCTTCCCTGAAGAAGCCCTTCAGTCAGTTGGCATCAGAAAAGGCTCCAAGCCTGGAAGAACACACCATGGACAATCATTCTTAGAATTTGGTACTAAAAGCCAGCTTGCTGCGTTGTTGCCTGGATCTTTATCAGGCGAGTAATGGTCTTTTCAAATTCAAAAAATGGGACTCAAATAGTTGATAAAATATTAGCTGAACCCATGGAAAAAAAGAAGAAATTGAAGTCAAATCGGTATTCAAACGAGGCCTTGTTTGGCTAAGAAACGGCGGCCATAGATGTTCATATTGGAATATGAAGGATAAATCCGTTCTCCATCAGAGCTATTGCTCAGATCTGACTACCCATTGAACATTTTAGACGTTACTGCTCAGATCCATGAGATAACCACATCCTAAGAGCATCTATTCTACTGCAAAGATATGCGATAAGAAAATTTTCTGAGATGATATAGGCAGTCGAAGAAGAACACGCGCATAGAGTTAAAAAGACAAACAAAAAAAGAGGGGAAGGGAGTAGCAAGTCATTAGAGGGAGGGCAAAGCGTAGAGCTCCCTTCAATCCAAACAAGGGATATAGTAAGTTGAGCAAATGAAGCTCCTGATATATGCAAGCCACAACCCTATCTCCTTTCCTTAATTTTTTTTCCTCTGGAGGGATAGTTCTGTGGGATCCATAGATCAGCAGCTCAACCCACTCAACCATGCCCTCTATTGGACTTAAGAAAGCTCCACTCAAGAACCCCAAACCCTAACAAGAAGAAACCTAGCGTAAAACCTGCAATTTACCCATGGAAAAGGAAATGAGGGAGGAGACAACCTGGACTACGGTGGGGAAGAAGAACAGCATATGAGAAGCTGAGAATATGAAGTGAATAAGTGCCCTGCCCTCCCTTCTATCTTTATAGTGAAAGCAAGATGGGGTCGGTGACTATTGTATTATTTTAATTATAGTATATGTGGATGGTTGAGCAGGAGAAAATTTTTGTACTTTCAAGCTTTCACAGTAAGCATATACAGATTGGTACAATTAAGAGTGATTGAGCATTATAAGACTTTCAGAAAGCTTTCTTTTCTACTCTTGAAAAGAGTGATTGGGCATTATAAGACTTTTTTTTCTAATTCAGTTTTACAAAGCATTTTCTTTTTCTTTTTTGATTGGGGAAGAGCGTCTCTGTCTCTGATAAAAGCGATTGATTCCTACCTTCCTCCCCAAAATCATCAGTTACCACGTGCTTTCTGATTTCTATCAAATATATATTCCATTTAATTTTATTTCCAGTTGGGTAGATTGGATTTACCTCTGTATTATTGACTGACGAGGCTGACAAGGCAACATCTGTCTTCCAATATTGCACTGTCGTACAGCATAGGATGCAGAAAGTCGCCATTAAAGCACTGTGAATTCCCATTTTTAGTGTTTCTTTTACTTGGGTTCGTTCTTAAGCATCTCCCAATGGCAATGCCGGGGGAGGGCCATTGTTTGTTTTCTAGGGTGTTACAACTTACAATGTTAGTAGTCAGTTTACCATCCTAATCCTCAACTCATGTCACTGAAATCTATACTAATTACAATATATTACCCATTTTGGTTTCGCCGGAAGCGGGGTCCCGCCTTATTGCCAGCGCTTCCTTCACTTCTACGAGCGGTGGACAGTGGAGTTTCCATCCAGTGGCTGTCTCTTCCCGATTGTTATTATTGTTAATATATAATATTAATTTAAATATAATGCAATCATTAGAAATTTTTATCACAATTAATAATAATTTAATATGCATTAAACAAAAAATAGATAAATTGTCAAATTGGGTTGAGTACAGCTCAGGCCTTTCAAACTCCAAACGTTTTCTCCTTCCAAGGCAAAAAAAAGACGGACAGCCTCTGACCGTTTGGTCAGTGGGCCCCATTCATCCACCGCACAAAGATCTATCCTTGGATTCTGTTCGGATTGAGCAATGTACCGTTACTCACATTAATTGTTGATTTTGGTGGACATCATGATCAGTCCAGCCCGTGCCAAAAACTAAAAGGGCCCGTGGTTTGAAAGTAGGACAACCATTGAGCAAAAAAAAAAAAAAAAAAAAGTAGACAACCCATGAAACACAGTTTATAAATTATAAAATAGGTTAGATTTTGTAGTTATTTATTTCTTAAATGGTGATCAAATTATAAATATAACCAAGACGTTTTTTTTTGTTAAGTAGCGTTCTTCCATATATTTTTTCTGTTGCACTTGGAAACATAATTTAATACTATTATTATCGAAAAACTTACACCAATTTATTATTAGTATTTGACTAGTTGCCATGATATGCATTTGGTCCATTTAATAATATGCTAACTTATTTTGGTACATTTTCTCTTATTATATTTAAATGGATATTGAGTGACATAAGGGGTCGAGGTGGATTTACCTTTTGTCTTTCTTTTTCATCAATTGTAACTTCTTAATCAATTCGAGTCACTACTAATATCATTATTCTGATTAGATATATGAGCCTATGTGTTAATTTGTCCTACATCTTCCCATATTAGATTCTCATACATGTCTACCTTCCCTTCTTATTAAGTCAATTTCTCATTATTTAATCAAACACTTCAAATAATTATAAATTTTTATTTAAGGGATAATACCAAATATAAACTTTGGACTCACGGTAGATTTCGAGCATCATGCATTTAACACTTTATATACATCCTTAATTTGTGAGGCTTAAGAATAAAAGAACACACCTAAAATCTTGAATTGTCACATTTTTCACTCAAAATGTGGGACATCCATTAGTACATCCATTTTCCTATTTTTGCAAAAAAAAAAAACTCTTACATATTCATTTTAGTTAGAAAATATGGAATCAAAATTTTCACAATTCGATTTTTTTAAAATTGTCATTAATACAATTTAACAAATACAAATTGGAGAAATCTTTCAAATTAAACTACACTATCTATTATTAAACACAAGTGAGGTTCTACTCCCATTTGATACAATTTTAAACCACTTAAAATTTTCTAAAACCATTGATTTTTTAGTGAGAATATATAAATTATAAAAAAATATTTTTGTTTTCCATTTGTCACCAAATTCATAGAATAACACAAATCAACATGAACAAGTGAAAATTATGTGTAGCTCTTCAATTATTTTTCTTAAATTAAGTTTATTTATTTTACTTTTTACTTAGACAACAACTACACATAATATTTGGTGATTGAACCAAGGGTAGTTGGGCAACAATGTTCTTCAAATGCAATTAATTCAATCCCTAATGGCCAAGATGCCCATCCCTTTGGCTAAAATAGCAACCCACAACTAGTTGTACTTGAGTTGTGAAGATAAACTTCATATTTTAAGGCGTAAGAATGATAAGCACTTCTCCCTGTTTCACATGTAAAACCCCCTTAAAACATGACTGCTATACCTTGAGACGTGCTCTTTATTCTCTCTTTGTAATGTGCCAATAGATGCATTGTATATTTTATACTACATGCATTGTATATTTTTTTGTCGTGGCAAATCCAGGCGGGCACAATACATTAACTACATGTTAGATGAGATTGACTTGCTTATGGGGTAAGGAATGGGCAAATCCAGGCAGGCACTAGTGGATCACATCATGTTCAAAATAATATATCATGACCATTAAAATACAAAAATTAATCTACCATCTTCCAAATAATATTCCATAATCATTAAAATAGAAAAATAATGAAAGAGGTGAGTTTATAAATTTGAAAAAGTTGAGTAATTATGAATAATAAATTTTAATAGAATATAGTTTTTATTAATTTACAGTACTATTTTATATAATATAAGAGTAAATACACGTCAAGTCATATTTTAAAAATAAAACTCGAGTCATACACTTAATATTAAGAAAAAAAAAAGAAACGATATTGCAAATTAATTAAAATAAAATTTAAGTTTTGAAAGTTTTACATCTTATCTTAGTTATCAATTTTAAATAAATATAAATACAAATAGTTATGGAGGGGAGGTGGAAGGGCTGGAGCACTGCCTCGGGGTCGGGGGCGGTGGAGCTGCGGGAATGCCGGGGAGGGCCATCGTTGTTTTCTAGGGTGTTACAACTTACAATGTTAGTAATCTGTTTACCATCCTAATCCTCAACTCATGTCACTGGAATCTATACTAATTACATGTCAAAATAGTAAGAGCCCAAACAATATATTACCCATTTTGGTTTCGCCGGAAGGACGGGTCCGCCTTATTGCCAGCCCTTCCTTCACTTCGACCGCCCGGCAGCGGTGGACGGTGGACGGTGGAGTTTCCATCTAGTGGCCGTCTCTTCCTTATTGTTATTATTGTTAATATATAATATTAATTTAAATATAATGCAATCATTAGAAAAATTTTATCAAAATTAATAATAATTTAATATGCATTAAACAAAAATTAGATAAATTGTCAAATTGGGTTGAGTTCAGCTCAGCGCCTTTCAAACTCCGTCCACATCATCAATCCCTGCCAAAAACTAAAAGTGGCCAAAAATAGAACAAAATGGGGGGCTATATAATCAATTCAACTCATTACTAATGTAAGTATATTTAAATGGATATGGAGGGTCCATATGAATTTAACATTTTGTCTTTCTTATTCATCAATTGTATTTTTTTAATCAATTCAACTCATTACTAATATAAGTATTCTGATTAGATTCTCATACATGTCTACCTTCTCTTTTTATTGAGTCAATTTCTCATTTCTAAGCTAATATTTCTACTAATTATAATATTTCATTTAAGGGATAATACTGAGTATAAGCTTTATACTCATGGTAGATTTTGAGCATCATGCATTTAACATTTTATTTTCATCCAACTTTCATATGTGATGCCAAGTAAGCTTTAAAATGACCCACTAATGACTTGTTACTACTCCAAACCTCTTGAGTTGTCACATTTTTCACTCAAAATATGGTAAATCCATTGAGCACATCAAGCGTCCTATTTTTACCCAAAAACACTTATATGTATTTTAGTTAGAAAATATGGAATCAAATTTATCAAAATTCGAATTTTTTCTTTCTACTATATCATTATGAATAGATGTAAATTTGACAAATAAAACTTAGAGAAATCCTTCAAATTAAACTCTCCCTTAGATGCATTCTATTTTTTTTATTGTGGCAAATATGGAAATAATGGAATTAAGACTTCAATCCATGAGTATAGTAAAATTTAACTTAGTGAGTGAATATACAAATTCATTTCATACTTGCCAATATAAAAAATATCTGGTGGATCAAAATTGGTAACAAATTATCTTTATTATTTATTAGAAATAGATTGTTTAATTTCAAATTTTAGAATTATTTGGTAATACATATTTATTTTATCAGCCGAAAAATGCTTTTAATTAAAATAACTTTTTCAAAAAAGAAATTAATTACATGCATTATAAATTAACTACATGTTAGATGAGATTGACTAGTAGAATGCTCATGGGTAAGGAATGGGCAAATCCAGGCACGCACTAGTGGATCACACATCATGTTCAAAATAATATCTCATAACCATTAAAATATAAAAAATAATCTACTATCTTCCAAACAATATTCTATAATCATTCAAATAGAAAAAATAATGAAAGAGATGAGTTTATAAATATAATATTCGATAATAATTAAAATAGAAAAATAATGAAAATTTTCAAAGTCATATTCTTATAAATTACACACCTAAATGCATACTTTAAAAACCCTAAATGATTCACATAGCAAGGACATAATTTCATAATCAAAGCTGGAATTGGATATTATTAAGCTCCATAGTTTCCTTTCTCCTCCTCTCCATCATCAAGAGTATGGGTCAAGCTCCATAGTTTCCTTCATCCTCCTCTCCATCTAGTTTATGGGTCAAGTGAAGTAATTTGCACTAGAGTATGGATTACGGTCCATAGTTCCATTTAGATTATGGGTCAAGTAGATCAAGTAGGAAGTCATTTGCACCACTCCGAGGATCCTTTGTCCTCCTCTCCATCATCTAGAGTATGGATCAAGCTCCATAGTTTTATTCATCCTCCTCTCCATCTAATTTATAGGTCAAGTGAAGTAATTTACACTACTCGGGTATGAAGTTACAATCTGTCTAAATTATAAATAGTTAATTAATATTTAAAAATTAAAATTATAATCTTTTTATTTATCTAACTATCAAATATTATCATATATTTATGTAAATACACTTATAATGAGTGAATACACTATAGAAAATCAACATCAAACCTCTATTGTGTCAGGAAAGTGTAAATGACATAAACTCAACACTTTTAGTTATAATAACTCAACATCGCTCCAAGAATAAAACTTACTATATTGGGAATTTGTCCAAATTATAAACACCTGTAAAATTATAACTATTTTAATTATCTAACTATCAAATATTATAATAAATTTACTTAAATACACTTATTTTAAGTGAATACATAATAGAAAATTCACATCCAGTCCTGCATAGTATGTGTTATTGAAATGGAAATGACATAAACTCAACTATTTTGGTTGTAATAACTCAACACCACCTCCCAATAAAGACTATCCAAATTATAAACACTTAGTTAATATCTGAAAATTAAAATTATAATTATTTTAATTATCTAATTATCAAATATTATAATACAATTATCTTGAATGAATACGCCATAGAAAATTCATATTAATGTCTCCATAATAAGTGTAGGGAAAGTGAAAATAATATAAACTCAACACTTAGTTCTAATAAATCAACAACACTAATACAAGGACGAAGAAGCCTATAATATTGAGAATCCTTAATTAATGTGTAAAAATCAAAATTATAACCATTTTAATTATCTATCAAATATTATAATACACTTACTATAAATACACTTAATTAAATACATCATAGAAATAAGAATATGTCCAAATTATAAATACTTAATTAATGTCTGAAAATTAAAATTATAACCATTTTAATTATCTAAATATCAAATATTATAATAAACTTATTTTGAGTGAATATACCATAGGAAATTCACATCAAGGTATCTATTTTAGGTGTTAGGAAAGTGAAATTGAGATAAACTCAACACTTTTAGTTTTAATAACTCAACACTACTCTGAGTATAAAGCCTTGGAAATCTATCCAAATTATAACAGCTTAATTAATGTTTAAAAATTAAAATTATAACCATTTTAATTATCTAACTATCAAATATTATAATTAAATACACTAATCTTGAGTGAATACACCAAAGAAAATTCATAGGCATTCATCTTACATGTCAGTGAAAATGAAAATTACATAAACTCAATACTTTTGGTTTTAATAACTCAACATCACTCTAAGGATGTGAAGCGTATGATATTGGAAATATCTCCAAATTATAATCACTTAATTAATGTCTGAAAACTAAAATTATAATCATTTTAATTATCTAACTATCAAATATTATAATACAATTTACGTAAATATAATTATTTTGAGTGAATACACCATAGAAAATTCACATTAACACTTCTATCAACTAAAGTGAAAATGACATAAACTCTAACATTTTTTATTCAATAACTCAACACCACTTAGATGATGAAGCGTACAATATTGGAAATATGTCCAAATTATAAACACTTAATTAATGTAAGAAAATTAAAATTATAATCATTTAAATTATCTAACTATCAAATATTATAATAAAGTTACGATAATACATTTATCTTGAGGGAATACATTATAGAAAATTCACATCTATGAAAAGTGAAAATATTATAAAATTAAAACGAATCAATTAATTGGATGAACATTAACTAAAGGTAAATTAGATTGGCTACATAACTCAAAGCACGAAAAATGCTCAAATGGATCCACCGGCACATATCCATTGGAACACTATATCTTATGTTTGTTTTTCTAATGCATAAGGAACAAGCTCCCACATTAATTAATGTGAAATACTTAACCATGGATCCTCCGAATATAACAAATATTAAAAAAATCTAACCTAATATCAACTATAAAAATATAATTTTGACCTCTTACCCTCACATCTCGGGGAATAGATGAGGTATATGACAATATAAATGACATCAATGATGAATTCCAATGTGTTGAAGGTGATAAGAAAGATTTCATTGCCTTTCATCGTGCCATGGTTTGAATAGTGCTACTAAATAGGGCAATGAATAAAACCCTACTGTGGACTTCATCCAGCATATCCGATAGAAAGTGGGGCTCCAAGTTTAATCAAATAACATAACTGATATAATTTTAAGTAAATAAGATAAGATAGTAGAATGATAAATTAAATTTGGGAAGAAGAAAGATATATGGGTCTTGCATGATACTTACATTTGGACCATCAACACCAAAAGCGAGAGTAGGCTACCTAGGAGGCAAAATGCGAGTATGACAGCATCAGCTATAGTGGTGAAAGATATGTAAAGGAGGTGGTGGGGAAGCATATGGAAACCTTAGAAATGAAGGGGAAGCATATGGTATGATTAGAAGAGCTTTTGATATTTATAAGCGAGCAAAGGTAGGTGGTGAGTAAGCATAATTATTTTTAATAATTTATAAATTTTACTTTATAATGTATTTCAAAATTATATTTTTCTTATTATTTGGGTTTTTAAATGAAGTTACTATATTTGAGTATATTCAAACCATTCAATTCTTTTCTATAATTTTACTTGTATATTTTAGATAGTTTTATTACATTATTAAGCCAACTTGAGAGTATATAATTAAAGAGTAAAAGAAATTTTAAGTGTATCAATTGAATATTAAAATACATTGACAAACTCGTAATTTTTTAATTGTGAAAAGTTTTGTGTAAAAAATTTGGAGGTGAAGTTGAAATTTCGGATTTGGATGGATGAGGGTATAACGTGGTGGGATGCAGTCCGTGTAAAAGTTTACAATGGGTGGAATAAATGAGTGAATGAGTTTAACAAGACAGAAAATATATGTATATGTAAACCTTAGGAATGAAGGGTGTTATCCTACTTAATTATGCATACATATTTGGGAGAAGAGTATGCATCTTCATTGGATCGGAGACCCGATTCTTGAATTCCTACCTGACCGAACGGACCCGATTAGCATCAGTTCTACTCGAAGAAAAGTGAACACGAAGCACAAATCCAAATAGAACTAAGTTAATCCACATTCCATTTAAATTTTTTTCCTATGTTAATGAAAAAAATTGTTTCATTAAATATAGGAAAAAAATATTATAAAACTTTAATAAAAAATATAATTTAAAAATTGTTCCATTTTTTCTATGAATTTATAAATTTTTTTCCTACTATATTTTTTTTCCTTTATTAGACCCATTATTTTTTCTTTTTAATAGATATATAAATATATTATGGACATATTATATTTATTATTTTTTTTAAACCTTTTATAATTTTTTTGGAAGAATTATAGTGAAAAAAAAATATATTACATTAATTTATATTTTTAATTAAATGTATTATTTAATACAAAAATATAACATATATTTAAATTTTTTGACATGATTAAAAAATTTATAATTTATTTTTAATTAAAAAATTGAAATTAAATTATATAAATAAAATTTTATATATCAATAATTATAAACAAAAAATATCACATAAATCAATTGTGTTAACATATACACCCACACTATTAACACTTTTATTTTTGTGTATATAAATAAAGATTAACATTTAATTTAGCATTATATTCTAATAATTTATAGTTTAAATTATTTTTTCATTATTTGCAAGTTAAAGTTAATAAAAATTTATACTATTATTTTATTAGATAAATTAAAGATAATAAATATTAAAAAATTTATATATTTTAATAATTCAAAAAAAATTATTTTTGATAAAAAATATATATTAAAAAAATAAGATACACTTAATTTATATTTAAATAAATTTAAGGTGCGAGTTTGTATCCAACTTACTGATACTAGCCTCATATCCAAGCGGGTATCAAGTCGAGCAGAACAGAAAATGAGTCGATTCTGGACCCGATCAAGTAGTACCGAGCTCGGTTACGGGTCTGTTGGGCCTCAACTCGGGTTAGGAGCGGTTCTTTTTGACATTGATAGTAAAAAGAGCGAAATAACAATGAAAATTTGAAAATATTTTATTGTTTTAGTTTCTAGTCATACGAGGAAAAGTAGCTAGGTGAAGGAGACATTATGAAATTAGAGAAAAAAACTATTAATTTTCATGGTACTTTACCATTCCATTTCTCTTAAATAGAGATCTCCCTTTGAGTTCTTATGAATGTACAAAATTCACATCGGGGGCAATCCTACCCTATAGCCATGGCAAAATGCTCGAGCTAAATCCGGCCCATGCTGTTATGTCCCATCATGTGATGGGTGAACCCACTGGGCAAAGGCACGAGTCATGTTTGGGCTCACCGTGTGCACTAGACGGGCCTAACCAAAAAAACACTTGGGGCAAGTTTTGGGCACATAATAACAGGTCTATCACGGGTCTTCTTGTACTGGTTATGTCGGGCCATGACATTGACGATTGACATCGTACCTATGAGTAGCTGAAGGAGGCACCAACCGAGAATGGTACGTGAGCCTTCTACTCTTAATGAACAAGCCGACCCTCCTCCGATTGGGCATGTCATGCCGCAGGTATAAGGCTATGAAGACCAAAACCTGAGAGAGGTAGTGGCAAGGATGGAGAGATGCTCGACTCGGAAGCTGTAGTGGCGGTATTAGCCACTTTTATTAGTAGGGTAGGAGTGGCGACGGACGAGGAGTAGGCCAGTTAATTGTGGAAGCTCGCCCTGCTCAGCCTATCGACGTCCATCACCACCGCCGCTGCGGCCTCTCCTCCTTATGGCGAGTAATACTGCAGTCACCAGAGTCCGACGGCACTCACTGCCACCAGCATTGTGGAGGCACACTGTGTTCGTCTAATAATTATATTGATTACGAGACAAACAATACAACAAATGCTCCTTACAGATGAAACCGAATTCATATAGGACAACATGCGAAAATACAACTGACAAGCAATTAATCTGAAATAGAACAACTCCACAGAGATGAAATTCCCTCCCAAAATGCATTAACACAAGGGAAGGGGACGAAAATTTTCTCCATCAAGCAATTAATTTCAGTGGTCGTACCATGGCATTGTCTTCGTGGTCCAAAATCTACAGAAAACAAGGATCGAACATCAGTGGCAGGAATTAACGGGCCTTAGAATATTATCATGATAAAAAATGGAGTGTGTTAATTAGGGTTCATCATGAACTCACATGACAGTGATAGACGTATCCGGGCGACCCAGTTGGATCGAAGGGGTATGGAGCATCGTCTTCTTCCACAAGGGTGAACTTAACGACCAAGGTCGTTTTGCAGCCCGGCTCTGTCTTCACGGTGTTCTTCCATGTCCTCTCGTAAGCTGGAATGGCGATGGTTCGGCCGGTCGCCTGTCCGGTGATATTGCAGGCGACCGCATCATTCTTTGCCGTCATGCAGCTGGTGAAGGCGTTGACGTCCACCAGGCACTGCACCTTCACAGCCTGCAGAGTCGCCAAGTGCATATGGAAGGGGTGGTTGTCTTGCGTCAGATTGATCACTTCCCACACCTCAATGCTGCCGGACTTGGGGGTCTCCGTCACGGGGTCCTCGAACCGCTTACCGTTTATATACAGGTGGGTAGTTTCGTTGGCCGCCGTTTGGTACTCGTACAGAGTGATGTGCCTCGTAAGGCTCGGCTTTATGTTATTCACGGACGTGTACGTCCTGAGGCTCACCGGAACACTAGAACGGTCAGGCGGATTCGGGGATCCAGGGAGGATGATGAACTTCATGACGCGTCCATTGAACAAATTGGGTGAGGGCCCTGCTGGATAGGGATACTGGGCGTCGTTGGTCAGAAGGCATTCCGTCGCCGAGGTAGTGGAAAAGTCGACAATTGCATCGACGATCTCGGAAGGCGATAAAAGAAAGTTTTTTGTTTTTACCGGCGAAGATAAGTACGAGCTATCCGAGGCTATTACCGTGAAGGGTAGACCGTTCGAGAATGATAGCCGGAAGTAGCGGGCATTGGACGTGTTGATGATTCGGAATCTGTACTTCCTTCTCTGGACCCGAAGGTATGGCCATGCCTTGCCATTCACTATGATGGCCTCTCCAAAATACTCCGGCTGCCACTGAGTGTGGACGGAGGGGATGCTTCCGGTGCAGTTCATGAATATAGACCCGTCGTTGTAGAAGTCCTTGTCGGCGAGCACCAAATGGCGGTCGAACTCCGGTCCGGATGGTAGGTTAAGCTTCGCATCCTTAACGGGATCTCGGATGACATAGGCTCCGGAAAGGCCGGCCAACAGGTTGGATCGTGTAAGGCCCATTGCGTGATCGTGGTACCACAGGTTGCCTGCATGGTGGACGTTGGGGTAGGTGTATGTCCGCTGCGACCATGCGGGTCCGGTCTCCTTGAAGCCTGCAGTGAACCAAGCATTTGGGCCACCATCCGACTGCGGAGGATGGATGCCGCCGTGGAGGTGGACCACCGTGGGGACGCCGCCTTTCTTGGGGATGGCTGTGGGAATGGAAGAATCCCACGGGAGGATGTGCGATTGAGGGAGGTGGTTTTCCCATGTCACGTACGTAGGGGTCCCTTTGATGGCTTCGATGGTCGGGCCCGGTATGGTCGCCGTGGCGGCTGACGTGCCGAATGCAAACACATTCGCCGCCGGTAGGTCTCGGTGGAATTTCTTTGCAAAGCAATAAGCAATTGATAAACTAAAGTAAGAACACTTTCTCTCACAATTATATATATATATATATATATATATAGAGAGAGAGAGAGAGAGAGAGAGACATACCCACTGGGTTTGGAACATGCCGATGGTCAATTTGCCAGGCTTGAAGGAATGGCCTCGGCCGGAAGTGTAACCGTAAACTCTGGGCATCTTGGGGAGTTCATCCACAAACATAGGCAAGGTTCCGGCCACCTGTTGAAGAGCCGGTGCATTCACCGGCAGGCACTTCGGCAGTGCTTCCGTTATGTCTCCACCGATCACTATGAAAATCAGAAGCCCACATAGCATTTTCATCATGGTGCGCTTTCTCCGCATCTCTTGTATCCTTTGGCTTCAATTCCTTACAATGTCCATAATTACACAAGGCTGGGCATAAATACAGGAAAAAAAAAAAGGGAAGCAAGTAAGCATTTCTTAGTAAAGGAAATTCAAATGACAAGAATGAAATTCATGATTATCACTTAGTACACAACAAACTTGCTGAGAGAGGATGAGGCAGATGAAAATCAAGGTGGCTGAAGACTTATATGTCCTAAATGCCAATATAACAGAATTAGGGAAATGGATTTGCTAATAGAATGAAATGTCTTGTGGAAAGCACAACACTCGATGACTTGTGAGCATGCCTTGCCCCCTTTATATAGTATCCAAGAGCATCATATTTTTTTTAAACAAGGTCTCATCATTCAATGTTATATTTGGTGATCATTTTATATGTACAATCAATACAGCAATTATTTCATGAGGTTGAATGAGATGGAAGCCCGTCTACCCAGTTATGCTATTTGATGTGTATATATATATATATATCAAATGTACACATAATGGTCATGTAGATAGATGCCTAGAACTAGTAACCTTGTGGCGCATGACTTTGAGCCAAATTGGCATAAAGGGAAGAGTCCACTTGGTTGCATTTTTGAGGGGTTGAACCCCTCATAATTACTGTCTATCCATGGCTACTAATAGATTCTATCTATTACTTTTCTTCTATCCAATACAGCAAGAAATTGTATGATGCATAGCCATTGCCAGACAACAATAGTGGACCCGTTAATTAGTATGCTACTCTATTCTTCTAGTAAGAAATTGAGTACAACTCACCTAATTAATTAATTTTTTTTATCATGTGTAGCACAGACAAGTAAATGCAATGAATTGATTAGATGAACGGTCATGTGCTAATGCTATTAGAATATTAATATGTGTTGCACCCACATGCAGTTAGCATTCTGGCCAAGAATCATCCAACTACCCTAACAATTAGACCAAGAAACAATCACCAACAATCTCAACATAGATTAATATAGACGGGCAAATGTCAATTTTCCTCATTTCAACTTCATATAAATGGGTCTATTGATCCAAGAAAAGTACAAAAAATATAAATAAATAGGCACATAAAAGATTCCCTCGATGGAATCACACTTTACAAAGCAAGAACACACTTTTATCATTGTTTTTTTTCTAGAGAGGAGAAAGCTGAACAACTACGATTGGAGAATATGGTGGGTAGGAAGGAGGAAGCAGGAAGGCAAATTGAAGAGGCGTGTGGCGGACACAAGCTCAACTAGTGTCTTGTTTCTTTTACTACTATTGATGACATATATCTTTTGAACTACAATAAATAAGTATATGATCTTTAATAATATTAATTAAAATTTTAATTATTAGATTAATAGATAGTGTTTAGGTCAGAGTTGTTATGCCAATAAGCAATACAATTTTTTATACTAATTTCAAAAAAATTTATGCACAAATTTGATCTTTGAGTTTAGGGTTTGATTGGTACCCAATTCATTTTAGCCCTTGAAAATGCAAGTGTCGGTAGATTTCAGATGCATTCTCCCTCAAATTAGTGTCGCCGGGTACGCTAAATAAAAGTGAACCAGCATGCATGGATGTAGAAAGTTCACCAGACCATCATGATTATGGTTGGACTTTTCTTCTACATATGACTCTGGATTATGCAATGGATTTAATAATTTGACTAGCTACTAATGCAAACAAAATGCATATTTTTTTTCATAGGCACCCACGATTTTTCATTAAACACCATATATTCTAGCCGGGTAGATGCCTTATGGGTGTACATGAACGTCAAGTTGAAATTATATGTACACATGTATGTGCACGATGACCCAATTGAAGGCATGCAAATGCTAGACAGCTAGCTCATTGTTAAAAGTGTGGTAAAACTCTACAATATTAATGCCCTTACTCGATGGTTGATCGAGTAGTTCATCTGCTCGGCTCTGCCTCCTCCTCCTGGGTGTACATATGATGTTGACCTATTACACAACTGTGGGTTCATGGAGGCCGTAACATGTTACTCTTTGACCTAAAGGTACCATGATTCATGCATACGGCTATCAAAAATGGGTGAGGAAAGATGACCACCCACACCCACACCCACACCCACTTGGGTAAAAATGTATTATTTTGGGTTGGGCAAAACTCAAATTCCTCTACAACAGGCATCGATAATGTAGACAGATATGTGACTTATATAATAAAAGGTGGGTTGACGAAGTGATCTAATATTCGTTAGGTGCTCCAAAATCAAGTGAGCGTTGGCATGCAATTGCACTTTCCTTTGTCCTACATGCTCCATCCTGGCATTGACGGCATGTATTGTTTTTTTTTTCTGCATATGTTCCATTTTTCTAGATGAAATAATAGCTTATTGCAAGTGCTCCAAAGATCGTCATGATGATGAATGAAGAGGCCTTTAGTCGCATCATTCTTTTGGACTACGGCCCAATAGGCTGATCCATTTCTTCACGGCCCACAGAGAATTTTTTATGCATTACCTCAGACTATCTATTAAGCATACGTCAGCAGAATCAATAGTAGCTAGCGGGACAATACAAGTATTCAACTAGGGCTAAATAATATATATTTTATAATAAATTTCAGATGTTATTAGGGGATTATTAAAAGCCATATACATGACTGTGCATCCATGGTTTAATGCCACCAACTACATGTATACATGTATTTATGGTGCACATTTTTTGTTGACCTAAATTCTGAATACTTGAAGAAAACCCATAGCTGACATTCGAGCTGGTTTCAGCGTCCCTTCAACTAATAAGACTTTGCAGTTGCATGCATAGGAAAGTTTTCCACCTATGTAGTTTTTTTTATCAATATTTATATAGCCTTAATTACACATGTTATGCCAAATATTTGTCCACTTCAATGTTAAATCACTAAAAGTAATTTATTTTTACATCAAAATTTTATAAAAATAGGTTTAAATGTGGACATTTATTTATATTATTTTCTGAAAATATTTTAAATGGTTAAGAAAATGATTAAATATCAATTAAAATCACAAATTATTTTAGGGTTTGTTTAATTTTTCTTTTAGATTTTACTTAAACTTAAAAAAAAAGTAGGGTTTATCCAATTTTTATTAGAATACTACACCACACTAGTAAAACAAGTCATATATCCCATAGAATGAAAGAAAATGATATGCAGTATCACCAGCTTATCTACCCTAAAGCTGATGCTAGCGAGTCTGTCTATCTATCGTCAATCTCTCTGCTTATCTGCAAGTCAATGCGGCCCCTGTCATTCCCATGGCTTGTATCAGTTTGATAGGCAGTTAAAACTCCTTGGGCTTCTTTGCCCTTTATAAAAAAGGGAGGGCTCTTATTGTTCTGAGCAGCAGATACCGTGCCTGTATGTGTACGTTTCAAATAAAGGGTCAAGGTCTCGTTTTGCTGAATGCAGTCTTCTAAGTTTCATCGTCGTTTGCACCGACCTTCAAACGGATGTTCAGATCTGCAGGTGAGTGGTTTTTCCTTGCGAGCCTTGTCGAGTGAACAGCTCCTCCTGCTGGTTTATCTTTGTTTCGTTGTCTGTTCGACCTTGATCTATCATCTATCTAAGCCGGCCGGCATTTTCCAACAAGATCCAGTTTCGGTAACGTAAGGTAATAAGGTCAAACGTACATTCATGGATATATATATATATATTGCATCTCAGAGGGCCTGTATAGACTTTTCCATGTTAGAATATCAGGAACTGCTGGGCAGATGAGAAACCCTATTAGTCAGAGATAACATACCCAAAGTATAACCATGGATCCATGATCAATCTGCATGAACGCATATATTGCAAGTTAGAAAATTCTAGCATTTCGTGTGGTGATCACGGCCTCTCCTCTACTTAGATCCATACATGGATTCATTGTATATATAAAGCACGAAATACTTGTCTGACAAAGTAGAGAGGTACGTGCTTTCCACCAACATCCTGCTGCAGATAAATCCCAGGGTTCATCCACAGAGACGTCTAGACACCCGTGCTGAAAAAGAACATGCTTATTTGCTTATCTCAAAGGCTCCTAAAAGCTTTGCGTCAAACAGGAACACTTGGGTCAGATCGACGCTGTTGGATCAGTGGTTTTCCACGCATCCCTCTTAACTTTAGACTCCTTTTTGGATATGAAGAGAATTCATTAGATCTGAGTAGCCCCACTTTTACCTTGGCTCAACTGAAAATCAGTTTCAAAGTTTAACAATTTATAACCCCACCTCAACGTAATGAGAAACCATATATGTGTGTGTGGGGTGGATCAAGGTCGAACAGACAAAGAAATTGAGGTAAAAGCAAGGAGCTGTTTGGTCGACAAGGTTCCGCACGGAAACCAGCACCGTCGGACGGCCGGCGAGCATTGGGGAACAATATGGAAGAAGCGTTTAGCTGTTGTGAATGAGATCTAACATGATCATGAATTCGTTCTGGAGGAAGAAGCAGAAGGGTCGGTGCTTTCAAAAGGAAGATGACGAGAAGGTCCACCACCACTTAATATGTACAATTTTATATGTCAATTTATTGGGTTAAATGAAGTATGTATATATATTGCTAGTAGCGATGCATGAGTTATAATATTTTTAAAATTTTTTTTATTTAAATGCTTAATTATAACTCTTTTTCATCTTAAATTGACAATTAAATAGTAAATCTTGCAATTTAAAATACACCAAATCAATACCAATTAAATTGACTAATGCATTTTACCACTTAAGATTGTCATATTTATTCAATAATAATAAATACTTTGTACAGTACTCCAATTGCATGCTGGAATGCAGAAATAAAAACAACAACGGGCAATTGTGAAGTATAAGGGCATGGTCCCTTAACTCAATGCTCAACAATGTACACCGCCGGGTATACTAGGAGAACCACTGGCTACTATATAATATACACCGCGGGGTGCTGGGAGAGGTCAGTGGCGGCAGCGGTTACAGGCAGGTTCCTTCTCGGAGTTGAAGTAGACGGCGGCCACAGGGGAGCCCAGGCCAAGAGAGGCGGGAGCTATGGGAGGGGTCCTCAGCTTGAACAGCAACAGCATGTAACAGATGAAGAGGGCCCGTATTCGCCGGTATCTCCTCCCCTGCTGCCATTGACACGTTTATCAAGTTAATGATGAGAATCTTACATGAGAGATGTCTGATGCTTCACGGAGATGTAGGCCAGTATCTCCTTCCCTGCGGCCATTGCCGCGTTAATAATGAGAATCTTGCACGGGAAATGTTTGATGTTTATGTACTTTCATTAATGTTCCACCTTATACACATTACAACAATTAATTGTATATAATCACAGTTGAATACACCCACTAAGGTGGTTTTCTTTTTAAATTAATATGATATTTGAATATAGCTAAAGTAAATAGTACATCTGACTGTTGACAAGATATGCAACAGATGGAATCTCATTTAAACAAGCTGAGTCTGGAGGCTGCAGAACGCGGCAACTGTCTTTTGTCACTCTAGAAAATAATTATCTAATAACAGCATGTCTAAGTTCAAAGGATATGACAAGTGTCAAATTTTCATTGGTGGTGAGATGGGCACAGGCATACACTGACACAAGTGTCAGTCCTGAGACTGAGGTAAGTGGCAGAAACATACAAGTAGAGTGAACAAAGGAAACTCCAATATTAGCAAAAGCCTACCGGGGGATTATTATCTTATTCATCCTAGTTCTATTGTTGTATCCCTTACAAGTGGCTGATGGCTAAAATTGTGTTCTTTGAGTGTGCCCTAAGCACTTCAGAGTAGATATGATGGACGAGTAAGTCACCCAGAAGTGAAGCATGCATAGGGTGCCAAATTCCAAGAGACAGCAGTCCCCCACACGTTCTGTATCTTATATCATCAGCAACAAACAAACGGAACCCTTATCTCATACTTTCCGGCAAAAATAAAGGCAGCAAAATAATGACTTTACAAAATTCTACCCATCTTGTAGGACGACAGATGCAGTAACCGCAACAGGGCGGGATTAACAATCTCCAAGTGCCTAAGCAGCAGTAGTGCCTAAGCATATTATTACCTAATCACGGGACAATGGCGGGATAGTGGTACAGTGCGGCAAAGTGACAGAGAATGGTGATGATGATCGATGATGGGAGAGCGATGACCTGATATGAGCTGCCTGAAGTGTCCCAGGAGTCGGCTGCCAATGGCAGCCCGTCTCGGCCTAGGGTGCATGAATGGGGCGGATGTGATCCATCTGGGCTCAGCATGATGGCTCGGAGGACATTCGAGACCATGTGGATGTAGGCTGTCCGGTTCTTGGAAAGCAGCCAGGTGAGGCCCATCAGGTGGCAGTCCTTTTTGTGCATCTTGGAGGTCCGGTCCTCTGATTTGCTTGGATCAGAAGTGTTCTGCGTGATCTGCAATGAAACACAAGTGCACATACACTGAGAAAAAAAAAATTACATGACCCCTCTAGCATTGTCATTCACATGGCTCTGTATGACCAGCAAGTGCAGATCATCTTCTGCAAGCAAATCGAGACATGGCAGTTCTCCATCTTCTTTCTGATCATATTGGGGGATAAACTAGGATGCCTTGTCATATGTGAACACAGAGGCCCTATCAAGCCAGAAGAAAAAGATGGCCCTATCAATTTTCATTGACTGGTGCCTTCTGTTTTTTTGGGCAGTATTTAGTATTTAGCTCCGGTTATCACTCAATCGTGATCTGCTCACTAATTTCACCTAATACAGAGCGAATGCAGATTGACACCAGTCGAACAGAGTATGCAAATTTAACAAAACACTGATGACAATGAACTGAATTCAATGATAGGAGACTCACATGGTGGAGGCTGTTGAGGCACTTAGAGCAACCATCGAGACCCGGAAACCCATTCTTCATTTTGCCTCCGATGAAGCAATCCCTCTCTAACATTTTCACATTCTCATTGCCGCGCAGCTTCCCGTCGGAGCCGACGGAGAATGCCTCGGGGCACGTCATCTGGTGGAGCCTAATGCCGCAGTAGCAGTAAACGACGTCGCACGTCTCGTTGGGCTGGGACAGCCTCACCCCTCTCTCCATCAGCGCCTTCCCCAGCCCGTCCACGCACGTCTCCGAATCGTCCGGCAGGAGAGGCATGTCGTAGTGAGGCGAAGGGCTGTCAGACAGGGCCGGACCACCAGAGGCGGCGGCTGCACGGCCGAGGGCGGTGGAGGAGTAGGCGAAGTAGAGCCACGCGGCGAGGACCGGGCAGCAGCGGGACCGGTGGAGCTCCCCGCCTCCGCAGGCAGAACGGAGGTCGTGGAATAGCTCATCCGGGAGGTTGAGGGGGCAGCCGACAGCGGCGGCGGACTGCTCTGGGAATGCATGGATTATGGCGGGGGAGGACGGGGGGAGGTGGAAGGGCTGGAGCTCCGTCTCGGGGTTGGGCGCCGGCGAGCTGCCCCGGAGGAGGGTGGCCGAGAGGACGAAGATGGCAATGAGAAGAGCGGACATTGATGCAGGGAGAGAGAGAGAGAGAGAGAGAGAGAGAGAGTAGGGAGAAAGCTTGAAGCTTTCTTGCTGGAGTGCCTTTGCACATATGGGAAAAAAGCTTCGGAGCAATTTTGTACCGCAGCAAGTCAATTATTGTCCGGTAAATCATCTTATCTGCCATGAGGTAAAATAATGCACCTCCATTGCCATTGCCATTACCTAAGAGAGTGAACACTGGATCGACAAGAGTGGAAATGGCAAGTGGGACTGGACAAGGTGGGGGCTGAGCAGTTTGGCTCTTTGCTTGATCATCCCATCCATATCGTACAAAACAAAGCAGGATGCTGCCCCGAGCCCAGCTAGCTTAGCTGGGATCTTTTATGATTTGTCATCGTTCCTTTTTTTTTTCCTCAATAAAAGATTTTTTTTATCGTTCTCCTGGCGAGAAATCACGTGATCTAAAGTGAACATCATGACGTCATTTCCTTGTCCAAGTTTGTGACGGTCCTTTTTTTGTACAAATGAAATAGTTTATTTTTAATAATATATGTATATATATATTTATAATTAATATATTATTTTAGAGAATAAAAAAAACAATAGTATATGTTTGAAATTGTGCATTATCTTTGACTACTAGGTATTTCACAAGATTGGTGTAGTAAGCTTGCCACCTTCACTCTAATTCACTCAACTGGGTGATGATTGATTCATTATGAGACCCCATCATCATGTGAAATGAATACATGTAATGTCCAATAGTATATGTTAGGTGTGTATAATAAGTAAGATAGAAATCATTTATTGTTTAATTTTTCATTATTATTATTTGCACCAAAAATAATAATACGGCTCATTAAACTCAGAGTCGGTGTAATGAAGTACGGTAAGTTCAATATAAATGAATTATTTACTTTTTTTTCTCAATAAATGAATTATTTACTTATTTGATGCAAAAATTCTCCATTTTCAAAGGGGGAGTGTACATTATAACTTTTTTTCTATAATATTATTATTTAAGATTTTAGTTTATATAATATTATTATTTTAAAATAATAATAATAATAATAATTTTTTTAGATTTTTTTTGTGATGTTGTGGGAATAAAATACCACACATGTGCCATTTTTATTGAAAATTAGAAACTAACAATACCTTGCTGATAATTGGTTGGAGGAGTCTCTTCAGATGGCAGCCAAGTGGAAAGAGACAAAACCACATATGTTTGATTATAGAGCAGCATGTGATTCTGACTGCCTCTTGGACCAACCAATACTTGGTCACCCTATAGCTTATTGTTTATCATAACATTTGAATTTCAGGCATTGACCAAAAAGATGAGAAGACTATTGTGTTGATCTAGTTTGCCCACTTGGGCCAGTGAAGGACCACGGACGCCATGCCCAGCCCCCCGCGACGTGTGGCAGGGCAAGAACCAGACTCCGGGGTTGTTGGCCGCAACATGAAAGTGAAAGTATCTGCAATAACATAGAACTCGGTTGAGACTAGTTTAGTTATAAATCCTGCCTCTGTCAACCATCTGCTTTCAGCTTTGACTAGCTTACATTCATTCTAATGATTATAGTATTGGTCATGGACCAACTCATTGGCGTATCAAGCCAATCCACTTTGTTAAGAGCACATAAACCTCACCTTTTCTATATGCATTGAATTGATTACTAAACTAGAGGAACTGCATGCAATAGCGTTCAATCTCCTACTTTTATGTAGCAAACTCTTTACAAGCAATGGCCAGCCATAGTGTTCTAGGCTGGTTTTTTGCACCTTATGACAAATGTCGGCTCTTGAATCGTCTTATAGGCCGGCCCATCAACCCATTCATCCTTTTTTTTAAGGAATGAAAAGTAGTGAAAAAGGGGATGATGCATACCATTGACATTCCAACAAATGGTCATAGATTCAATTTTATCCTTCTTTATATGAACCGTGCATTCTTTACCTCATTTTTTCAGCATTTGGAGGAGTTTTATCTGAATAAAGAAACAAAAGGATCAATCTTACCCATTGGAAATGAAGTATAAGTGAAAAAGGAGAACATGGAAAACGCCATCAGAAGAGAACATGGAAAAACAAGAAGTGAAACCATGCCTTTGTCGAAGAAGATATCAGGGACAACCTGTTCACAGTACCTTAAAAACTCTGAAGGAATGCCCAAATTCAACAGTACTAACTTGAGATCTAGAGAAATGTGGGATAATTTGTTTATCAATGGAACATAGTATTACATATTCAGCAATGTTAATCATCCAACCTTAAGAGATGGTCAGTCCCTCATTCTCCACCATTCAATCTAGCATGTCATTATCATCATCCATTTGTCTTTCACTACAAACAACACAAAAATGATGAAGAATCAGGCAATTTCCATTTCCTAATATAAATTCATTCAATTTTCAATACAAAAATATGAAAGGATGTGACCTTTACATTTCCTAGGGTAAATATAATATATTTTTTTGTTGATACACATTTATACACAAAATTTGGTAAATTTATCAAGTTTAACATATATATATTTTTTAAATATGAACGTATTAATATCAATATTTTATCAAAATTAATTACATTATACACTACTCATTGTTTAGATGCATTTTCAAATAGGTGTAACTCACTTTTTCATTCATTGTATTTTATGTGCAAATATGCAATTTTGATAAAAAATAATATCTTATTTATTTAATAAACAGAGTAAAGATTGTGCATTTACTAAGTTTGATAAACTAATTAGGTTCTACCACTTTTATAAACTTTTTAGTAAAATTCTAAATGAAGTTATAATTATTTTTACTCCAGAAAAAAAGTAAAAGGGAAATTTAATCCAATTTTACTAATTTCCAAGCCCCAACCAACCAAGACAGAAAGGGAGGCATCTCCTCCATCGTCTTCTGATTTTTTGCTACTTCATATTGCTTCTCTCTCTCTCTGTCTGTCTCTCTCTTACCAGCTGAGATCAATAGCTTTTTCACCTCCTTTTCTCTCTCTAGCCCTTTCATCTTGCTTTCCACTCGGCCTATGGACTCCCCTCCTCTTCCTCCTCCCCCTAACAAATCTGACCACGGCATAGGTTCAGCTGCTGCCATTCCAGCTGACCCTCCTGCTCCGCTGCACCCCACTGCCCTCACTCACCCTCCTTACGACGTGGTCTCTTCCGCCCTCCACTTTCCTCTCGGCCTGTTTATTTCATCTCTTGAACTCTCGTTTCGATTTATCCTTCTTACATTTGTTTTGGTCCATCTGGGTGACGTTCAGAGTAAATTCTTCCTTCAGATGATTTTTGAAGCTATGGAAGCTATGAAGTCGCCTACGACTAGGAAGGCTATATCGGACTACATTCAACAGACTTACACCGGCCTGCCTGAGAACCACTCAAGCTTTTTGACCCATCACCTCAGGGGCTTGAAGGCCAGTGGCCGCATTGTCAAGTCCAATATCTCTTACTGGCTCCCGCAACCCGGCCGCGGCGAAAGTGGTCGCAAGAGGGGCCGTCCGCCTATGAGCCAGGCCGCTCCCCTCCCTTCCCACAAGCAGGTCGTGCTCGGGCTGTCTGATGATGCGGCTAGGATGAAAGGTGAGGTCGCTGTGAATAAGCCGTTGAAGTTGAGGAGTGGAAGAGGTCGCCCGCCCAAGAAGCAGAGGAGTAGGTCATTGGTGGAGGTGGTTCTGCAGGCTCGTGGGGCGGGCAGGCTAAAAAGGGGCCGCGGCAGGCCGCCTAAGGTGACAAGGGTTCCCTTTGCTAACGAGGAGGTGGGGCCATGCGCCGATGCCGGGCCACAGTTTCCTCGATCCAATGGCGCCGCAGACCAGCCCAAACAGGTATCTCTCTTTCTTAACCTTGGTGCTCCTTTAATGGCCTTGCTGCTTAGTTAATTGTTGATTCTTAAGCATGGCTGAGTTCTCTATGACTTGTCACATATTAGGGAGATTATAAATGTAAAGAACAGAAACCCAATTGTTAGATATATCAGTGATCAGAATGCTGCATTTTGCTAGCTTGCCTAATGAAACCCATAGAGTAAGTCATAGTTGTGAATATGTGATGCATTTAGTAGGCTGTCCAGTTGTTTGGGTTGGTAAGCTGTGTTGGTGATTGGGTAAGTGGGCTATGTTGAAGAAATCATAGATGTTCAAACTGGAATGCGTAGTAAGTCTATCCTTAGAAGGATGAGAATAAGAATTTCTTGTCTTCTAAGGCCGCAAGTCTCTATTATTTCCATGTATTAAAAGAGCAATAAACATTCATGCAAAAGTAGCTTTTGACCATGTATTATGTTATTTCATTAAACAATGTTCCCAGGGAGAAAATAAAATACATAAACCCAATCAGCATTGTAGTGTTCCTAAATTAGGAGGATCTCATCAATGAGAGTACTTGTGAAAATTGAGGAAAATTTTGCAAACATCTTGCATGTGGCCTAGTTTTGTTTTTTCATTTTCTGATAATAATCATGGCATTTCTACAATGAAACTGGGAATTGCTAGGGCAAGCATATTGCTTTGGTGTTAGAAAATTGAACTAGGAGAGCATATGGGAATGGTGGCCATTACCTTGATGAGGTCTATGTGTACTCTCAAAAGCTATTTTGATAAAGTAAACCTAAGGGAATTTGAAGAATGTGAGGCATCATCTATGATGTCAAGTTATAAAATGAACTACAGGCAGCAGAACTCTGGTGAGTATTGTCATTGGCCAAGTCAAAAGTTTGCAAGTATAGATAGTTACTGGGGGCTGTGGTCAGGTTCCTTAGTAGTGGTGGTGGATGCTTTAACTTGACTGAGCAATGTTTGATGTTTGGGATGTTCACTATTGAATATTTAAAATGTTAAAATCCAAAATACAGTCATGAACTTTGACTGATAACTCAATTTAGATTGAGTCTTAAAATTTATAGCCCAATTCAAGTATTTTATCCAACATTTAATGGAGCATGGGAGTATTAATAACAAAAAAATCACACATGAATGTTCTTTCTCTGTTAAATATTGGATGGAGTACTTCAATTGAATGAAATTTTATGATCTAAATTGAGTAAAATAAAAGTTAATTATCTAATTTGAGCTATCAGGCATAGTTTCCAAGTTTTTTGATATTTTAGCCTATTTAAAATGTAGAAGCATAAAAGAGCTTTTGGCAGATGAATAATTTAATGTAGAAGCAGTAATGTAGTTTTTGCAGCGGAAGCTTATTGAAATTGATCTCTATGGCTGAATTCACTATGGAAAAGTAGAGAAAATGCATTCCTGTTGGTTCAAAGACAACTTGCCATTAGAATTACAAATGAATGTTAGTATGAGAACTTGCCTCAAGCACCTGGATGCTCATTCCATTGCATCGCATTGTTTCGTCAAATCTACATATTTGAATTGCAATGTTAAAATTACTGATCAATAAACTGTCAAAATGGTTTTGTGGAAGGCACCTGTCTTATCTGTTTCTGCTGTCAATATCTGGTTTCTGCATTATGAGCTCCCTCTTGTTTGACTAATACTTGTATCTTCTTCTATGAAGAACCATCAAGCCGCAGCATTTGGAGATCAGTATGTGCGTACTTTTGAATATGAACTCCTACAGAAGAAAGTGGAAGTCATTGTGAGCTATTCTTTCCCTTACATCTATAATCACTTCTCTAAAAATCTATTTGTCCAACTATCAATTTATGCCAAAAATTACATTTTTGCAGCAAACAAGAATCAAGGATGCCGCCGCTGTTCTGAAGCATCACTTTGTTGGGGAAGCATCCACCAATGTAAGGGCTGCTATCATAGAGATGGAAGCAATCGCAGCACTGGACATTATGGCACCCCTGACAGTGGATCTGAATGCAATGCCGAGTTAAGGACTTTAATCATATGTTCGACCGGGCGAGTATAGCTATATGGTAAATCTAACCCAAGTTGATAGAAGTTCTCTAAAGTGACCTGTGTTGTAGTGTTCTTAGTCCTGTGGCATCTGGTATAGCAATAGCATCTGAATGAGGATTGTTGAGAAAGGATTCTTTTGTTAGTGCAAGCTATTAATTGGGAAATCAGACTCAGGTGATCGGATGTTCTTCCTCTGCATCAGATTCCAATTGTCTTGTTGTTGAACCTCGTCATGGTATCATATCTATTTCCTTTTGGGTCTACTTGGATTTCCTGTTGGTCTTCGTGCATGTGAACCTGCTCCACAGTTTGCACTATTTGGCTGATTATCAGAAATTGCAAGTGTATGCATTTCTCGCACTTTCAAAACCGTCAGATTCAGTACACCTCAAAGATTGATATCTCAATTTTACACAAAAAAAAAAGAACGATTAAACCATATAGAAGTAAACTATGTTCAACAGAATCATACCTTGGCATATACATCTCGCGTCCCCAGGATGTGAACTCTGACCATGTTAATTTTTCTTTAGTCGGATTCATTGGTCTTTCAACTGATTTTGGACTGAACTGTTGATTTAATAGAAAACTAACGGGAAGGATTAAGCCAAAGATATTGCAGATACGAGAAATTGGAAAGCTTAGGTTTGGATTCAAACTTGACGTTTCGAGGTCTTTATTAATTGCAAACTTGATGATTTCATATTGATGAGCGTTGTTCTCGATAATACAATCAATCCTTCACTGACAGACAGAAGGTAACAAGACCATAATTCCAGGGATTGGAGGCTCGAATTTATCTGAACAACTTACGCCGAAGAGCCGTTGGCAATAGTGCCAGTCGCCATCATCTTCTTAAATTCTGCGTAATTGACATTGCCGTCTCCATCACAGTCCACCAAAGTGATCATTCTCACGCAGTCCTCGAGGGAGCAGCCCATGTTCAAGCGGTTGAGCACCAGATGCAGCTCGGAGGCGGAGATGAGGCCGTTCTTATCCATATCGTAGAGGTCGAACGCGTCACGGAGGTCAGTCTCGGCAGAGGAGTTGGATTGGCAGAGTGCGGAGAACTCCGCCAGGCTTATGAAACCGTCGCGATCAGTGTCGATCTCCTCCATCGCCCGCTGGACGTCATCCCGTGATGTGACGGAGCCTACGGCAGAGAGCACCTGCCCATACAAAATCCACGGTTCTGTATCGCTTCAAAATACACAAAATCTTAACATTTCATAACTCAACAACACAGGCGGTCGGCGACCTTCGACAGTTCCTCCGAAGAGATCTTTCCGTCGCAGTTGGTATCGAACTGATCGAAGACCTTCTGGAGCTCGGCGTCGGTCATGCTCTGTGCATGGGATGATGTGCAGTCCGCTCCGGCACCGACGGCAGCGGAGGATTCCAGATTTGCAGTGGCGGACATGGTTCCGTGGGATCACGCCTCCAAGATGGATGGAACGTGAGAACAAGAGGCAGTAACGGTTCCGATCTGTGGGGCCCAGGGAAGCAAAATCGTTCATCTTATCTTAATTCCCTTTTCCCTCTTCATGTAAAGCTCGTGTAGAGGATTAAATTAAGATTCCAATCAAATGGGCATCAAAAACCACAAGTGATGGGACCACAAACCACCAAATTTGTAGCGGTAGCAGATCCACGTGGGCCAAACTTGTTCTATTCCACATCTTCGGGCTCATATTGGGCCTCTGGGTTTGGATCTGAAATAAGGCCGAGATGTCGATCCACGGACCACATAAATCTCTCATATGTACTGTATAAACCATAGTGAGAGGTACCACATGTGGCGGGCTGATTTGCCCGTGGGCATGGAGTAAAATTTCAGGTCCTGTGGAATAATATATGACTCTTATTGACAGTGGGCATGGAGTAAAATCTCAGGTCCTGTAGCAAGCTCTTTTTTGGGGTTTTTCTGCAAGTGTTGGACAGAAGAAAGCGACATGCTAAGCCAAATGTGTAGAGACTGCCTACATTACATTATTCTATGGACATATCTCTGTGATGATCCAAATGTAGAAAACTACGTATCAATAATTTGACAACGATGATGCACACAATGCCATTGTAGACACAGACATGATGGATTCAAGGTGGGGCGTCAAAAAATACATGCTTTGTCTTCAACTTCTCTTGAATTGTGTTCATCTTTAACAAGTTTAATTTCAAGATGTGTTTATCATCTGGATCTCGATCTCGAAGGTAAGTAAGTGGGTGGGGTGGGTGGGTGATGGAAATGGACACGAGGGAGATCTTGAGATGGAGTAAGGGATAGAGATATAGATGCCATGGATGGACCCAGACATGAATTTAAGGCTAGGGCTCATCACAATAACAATAACAATAATATAAATATTATATATTTATAAAAGTATGGAGTAATATTACTTATCATATTAGATTTAAAGTAGAATTAAATTAAATTTAATACTTTAAAAATTTATGATATTTTTAGGGCAATGTTGATTTTTTTTAAATTTTTTTTAGGTAATTGAGGGAAAGAGGGAAGGAGAGGGAAGCTATTTGGGATTGAGCATAATGGTGAAAGGCACTATACAATATTGCACAACACATTTCTTCCCCACATTAATGACCTTTCTGTATGTCTCCTTTCTCTCATCCTCTCCTCTTCCCCCTATGGGTTATACAAGATCAGAGATAGGGATTGAGAGAGAAGCAACTTAATCATCACTGCCTAAATGCTGCATTATTTGTAGTGGATATCAAGATAAGGTTTAAGTTCCAATTAGTGTTACCATGCTCACAAGTCTTTGTTATGTGGTAACCTTATTCATACTATGCAGCCCTCATATCCCAATGAAGGTCAAGTCGTTTTCCCTTGCACCTCTCCCAATACAACACCTTTTTTTCCTCCCAGAATTCCATGCTTTCTTCTTCTTCTTCTTCTTCAAAACACCCAGCCTCACTCACACAATTGAACTCATATATATATATATATAGGAGGATGTGAATCATACGGTGTATGCATCTTTTCTCTAAAAGAAAACCTCTGTTCTGAAAACCCTAACTCCCTCTCCAGCATCTACCTTCTCCGTCCTCAAGCTGTTTCTTCAAAGTTGCCTCCTTTTCTCCATCCATTTATTGCTTCCTATCTTACTTCCTTGTTCCTGGAAGAAACAGAAAACCCTAACTAGTCATACAGTAATGTGGATGATGGGGTACAATGATGATGGGGACCTTTACATGGCCGATTCTTTCAATGGACAAAAACTTCATCCCCTTGCCCCGAGTCCCATCTCGTCGGTCACTCTAAACTACGGCAGCAATGGCCATGTGATCAGCTCTCCACCCTTGCCGAACCCCAATCATATCGGTAGGAAGTCTTAGTATAGTTAGCAGTTGCCATTATCTTTAAAGTGCTGCATATTATACCATACAACTTTGTGCTCATATATTGCAATGACGATGTCAGAGCAAGGAAAGAGGGAGTTCAATCCTCATCAAGTTATGGTTAGCTCACGATGGAACCCAACGCCGGAGCAGCTACGGACCCTTGAGGATCTGTACAGACACGGCATGCGGACACCCTCCGCGGACCAAATCCAGCAAATCACTGCACAGCTCCGGCGTTATGGGAAGATCGAAGGCAAGAATGTCTTCTACTGGTTCCAGAACCATAAGGCTAGAGAGCGTCAGAAGCGCCGCCGTCAGATGGAGTCTAGCAACCATCATAACACCGATGGAGTTGGGCATCTTGAGGTTGAAATCATCGGAAGGAAAGATACAGGTGAATAGAGGGCATCTGATATCCTCTACATCTACTAGCACAACATTTAACAATCCCAGGACCATAGTGATGGCACATAGGGGTCCAAAATTGACATCCCATTGGTCTTTCTCACTTTTAAGAATGCACTATGCACATTACCCAGATGATTATCCCCAGATGAAGGTGTCAAAATATGATATATTTGTTTCTTGTATTTGCTTTTGTCTTTTAAAAAGGTGATGAAGGGGCATGTAATAAGACAATGCTAGGAGGAGTTGATGATGATCGGCATGGCCAGACCAACAAGGATGCAGATGACAGCAACAACTGGGCACCTCCTCCCATGAACTGCAGTACACCATCAGAGGTTACATCTTGTCTCCAACAAACAATTAGAAATACGTTTTAAAATAATTGTTTAGGTAAAAAGATCTTGGTAAGACAAAACAAGAGTACCCATTAAGGGCTAATTCTGCGCAAATCAATAACCAATGCCCTGAAACACTGCAAGAACTTTCATCTACACAAGGGTTTAGGACAATTGTGCAGACCTATGATGAAAAAAGGCTGCAATGCCTGAGCTGCTGTTGTGGGACATCAGCTCTGAGTTGATTTTTCTTTCTTTTAGGGGCATGTGGTTAGTCTTATAATGCTCATCTTCTCCATCTTCTTCCATTTCACTTTGATTCCAGTGGCAACTGATAGTCTGATGCGGTTTAACAAAGACTAGATGATGGGACAAAATAGATAGCTAAAGACAGTAAAAGATGCATACAAATTTTGGACACTTTCATGCTTTTTTTATTATATAGGTGGAAGTTACTGATTGAATGACAGTTCCTTGGAGTTTTACTTGTAGGATGTGTCCATCCAAAAGAAAATTTTCTTGCCTTTCCCCTCACTGTCAAAGGAGCATGAACCCACAAAAGAAATTGTTTCTTCTGTCGTCTCCTTCATCACAGTTTGACAGTCTTTCATTGTATATGTACAAATAATTGTCAGGGGCTGGGCGCTATACCTCAACGGTTCATACGATCAATTTTCATCGAATTCCTTAAGGGCTCCCTTTTTACTTTCTGCGTGAATGTGAACAATCTTCAGGAACCTGCAACATCGACCCCAATGAAGAAGGAGGCGAAAAGGGGTGGTGGAGAGAATATATCATCATCACATTTAGAGCACTGCCAGTGGATGAAGATCAACGGTAATGGAGAGAATCACAGCAGGAAGGACGTCATCAAGACATGGCAGCCCATGGTGCAGCATCATCTGCTATCTTATCCTCCTGCCGCCCACCTCATAAATACACCAATAATGGACCCCAGGCTTGTTAACATTAACAAGCCCCTCAGTAGTCACCATCTGACCAGCTTCTTAATAGCTCCTGCAGTTCCAGCACCACCACTTTACACCAATCTAATGCACGAAGATATCTTTATAAACTCCCACCTCCTTGACGAAGAGGACGAGGAAGAAGATAACTCGCAAACTCTGCAACTTTTCCCCCTCCGGAGTGGCCAAAGCTATACCAAGAAGAAGGAGACGGAGATGTCGGTCTCACTGATTAATAGCTCTGCCACACATCCACACCAATTCTTCGAGTTCCTTCCTTTAAAGAACTAGCCATAGTTTTGCTATATATATATGTGCGTGTTACTTGGTTTGGTTCTAAGCTATTTTATTAGTAGCTGTCATCAAATGGCCATTCTTATGTAATGCTCGATGAAGATATTTATGCCAAAGAGGCAAATGCAATTGAACTTGTAGTAATTTGCCTTCTGTGGAAGACTTGAACTTGTAGTAATTCGAAAAAAATAAGGAAAAAGTGCCCAAAAAAATGATGTCATCTTGTTGAAGAAGTATCATGCGGTCAACCTTACGTGAAGAATCCAAGGATTCAAGGAAAAGGGGAGGACGGAAGGAACACTTTGGCAGGTGGAAATGTCGGGGGCGTGGCTTGGCCGACATGGCTGGTATCTATGGACCTTTCTTTCCCTCTCATTCTATCTTCTTTGCCTGCATGCGAAAACTCTCTCTCATTCTATGATTACTTCTGAGAGGACAGTTGGTTTCATGAGCCTGCAGCAATGGTCCTGCTCATGCCCATGATCTGAAAAAAAAACTCCTCATGTTATATCATTTTGATGAGCCACAACCACATTCATGAGCAAGCACAATCCATTGCTTAGCAACGACAACTGAAAGAGGATTGGACACACAAGAATGAATGTAAGGAAGCACAGTGAGCTACGTGAGATAGAGAAAGAAAGAGAATTGACTGAGCAGAGCCAGACAGAGAGAGAAGGGGGGACTGACGCAGAAATTGACAATACCTAAGCACAGCTGCTGCAAGATAGACATACAGAGATGTAAATGGGGGGTTTTGGCATCTTCGTCGTCTCCTCTGGCCCTCTCTCTCTAAGAATTTGCCTTATCTGATGGCTTCTGGTATCATCGTGTGATTTCCCTCGTCTCTCTCTTTCATATAATTATACCAAAGATAATAAATGCATACCCAAACATGACTGATCTGTCGCTCTTTTCTCCTTCCTTCCTTCCGGAGTGCTTTCTCTTTCTCTATCTTTATCATGAGGTCATCATATTCCCTCCATTCTCTCTTTCTACCCTCACTGCACTGTGTCTGAAGCTGACAGTGTAACTGTACGGAGTTCTTTCATCTTTCTTTTTTTGAAGCGTCATATAAATGTATATATACATCTCAAAATCCTTCATTTAATATATTTCTGGAGAATTTAATGAATGGATTAAGTGAGAGTAAACTTGAACAGGCCCACCATTGAATGTCATCTCTCGAGCGGCCCAGAGAGAGAGAATAAAACACCATATGAAGACTGAAGTTCTGCCCTGGATGAAAAGCACTGAGACCTCCAAAACTCATTTCTGGTCAGCTGGGCAGTCAGGGCCTTCACTCGGGGCCCGGGATTATTTGTTGAATACATTTCCTGTAGGAGTACTGGATTGTGGCTCTCACTCCATTATTAGCCCACACCCATTATGCATGGCCCCCATCTTCATATTGGGATACGTCTGGTTTTCCAGTAGACGGATGGTTCGTGCCTTTTTCTTTTGCTTTCCTGTTAAGGAGACTACGAGGAGCCCAACTGCCCAAAGTCAAAAGAAGAGGGCAAGAATCGGCGTGTCTACTAATAAAGTGCAAAACAGTGGCCAAGTTAGCGGATGATGATGATGAGAGGAACATAATGTTGACCACTGATGGAGATATGCACATTGGGAGCGTGCCCGAGAATAGTAATCAAAGGGGTTAGGACCCATTATCCAGTTTCACATGTGCCGATCGTAAGTACATGCATGCCAATAAGAATATGTCGACATTGTCCCCTGTACTACTATTTTGACTTGGAAAAGCAGATAGATAAGCTCTTCTAGATAAGCTCTTCAGACCCCATGGATGACTTGTAGTTGCTTGACATTTCATCTACATGGTTAATTTATAGAGAAAATCGACAGAAAAAAAGATGGGGAGTAAAAAAGGAGGATTTCTGTCTGGCAAATTGACTACAGCACATGATTTTACAGATTATCAGGATTCCTCATGCTGCTGCGGTCCCCTGTGCCAAGTGGTCTGGTCACTCCATCAATGGTCTGGTTGTGTGTTGATATTGGCAATCTGAGTACCTCTTTCAACAATTGCACCAACCTCCTCCCCTATAAGCCCATCAGGATGTAGTATACGAGGGTTATAGGGAGAGCTATCAGCATACCAAATATGACCCTGCCGTGCCATGAAACCGGTCAGAGGTGTAAAAGAAAAGATGACAGGTCATGAAACGTAAGAGGCTCACCCTGTGCTGAGAATGTCAGGGTGTACATTGTACTCCTTTGCGAAGACAAAGGGAACAATCCCCTGTGGTAGAGCTGCCTGTTGAGGTTTCGTGTCAAGCTTTTAGCTACTCAGTCACATGAAGGAGAAGAACCCCAACAAATGTAAATATTAATTATCAGAAACAATTTGGGTTATGAGAAGCCATGGCGGGGACCTGGACGATGGCGACGTGTAAAAGGACGCCCCTGAGGCCGACGATGATGGAAGCTGCGGCCATGACAGCCGGTCCAGCGAGGAATCTCACGCCCATGGTGAAAGCTGCCACGGAGTTGCCGCATGCTATTATCTTGGGCTGCAATGCCATGAAGAGTCCTGCAACATGGGCAGTAGAAAGGAAACGGTCAGATCTCAAGAGAATGAGAATTTACCTTTTGGGGTTCCCATTATGGCCACCATCATCATCGTCTCCACCACCACAGACCACCGTGTTACTGGAAAACAGTGTGCTGTAGCCTGTAGCCTTTGATCATGACACCCACAACTGGGACTTGCTTTTCAAAAAAAGACTTGACATCTGAGGCATTCTTGGGTATTATAAAAAGCATCGGGGTGGCGAAAAGGGTTGGTTGTTGCAGCATAAACTGATTGATTCTTCTTGTCCATTAAGATTCTGATGTAACAGGAACAACAAAAACTAAAATCAAACTGACCAAGGCTGAACATGGCCATGCCAAGCCCTGCATCCGACAGTATGGAGATGGACTTGGCTATTATCTTTGGCATCTGCACATTCCACCTGCATTTATCCACCCAACACAACATGTAAAATCGAATAAACTCGCTCCCGACTCGTCAATCATTCCGACATAGCAACGGGCTTAAAGGGTAGTGACACACCTGAAACATACAAGGGACCATGTGAGGCCGATCAGGCTCGAGTAGGTGTTAGGGTTCCGGATGAGCTTCCTCCACACCATGATGAGAATGAGCCTCGTCATGACACTGGTCGGTGGCATAGCCTTCGGATTCCCATCGGCCTTATCGGTGGGTTGGTTACCATTCTCCATAGCGCTCCTGTTGGCAAAACTGAACTCCTCCTTCCCCAAGTACTCACCTTCTTCTTTCTCCACTGCAATATCTACTATATTGTTACACTCAAACTCAACAGTAACTTTGACAGTGTCTGCAGCATGAGTTAATTGCACCGCCCTACCTTTAACTGGGGAGACGGCTACTCTGACCTCCTTCTGTTCGTAGCTGTTGGTGCCCCCGCCGAAGTCATTATAGTTGCCGTTTCTGAACACGTCGGAGACCGGCGAAGCGCTCGAGCTCCAGACGAACATATGAAGGCCCCTCCCTCCTTCATCCCCTTTCTTCTGGGGCGCCGCAGATCCGTTCTGCTTCCTGCCGCCAACTCCGGCTGCGGCGTTGTTCTTCGGCGAGAACATCCCCAGGTTGGGTGGAGGGTAGCTGCTGTGGAGCCTCGACTTTCCGGCCCCTCCATCAGCGGCTGCGGCGTCCTCCTCGTAGTTCGACGGCCTGGGGGTGGGCCTACTTAGGGCGGCGGGTAGTCCGTATACGTCGCCCGCGTCAAAGTTGGAGTTCCTCTGGCCAGGGGCGCCTCCGCCGCCCATCATGGAGTAGAAGTCGGTATAGTTGAAGCTGGAGCCTCGAGGGGTAGGGTTCCTCGATGACTGGAGGGAGTAAATTTCGGCGTTGGTGAGGTTCGAGGGCCTCGGAGTCGTCGATGACAACCCCATCGACTTCCTCGAGAAGATGTCCGAGCGTGAGGCGTTCGACCTCCTCACCGTCACGTGGAGCTTCCCGTCCTCCTTGAGCTGCGCGTCCGTCTCGAGCGGCTGGCGGCCGTCCAGCGACATGACGTCGGAGTCTACGTGGATCGAGACGATGGAACCGGCAGTGCCCGGGAACTGCTCCGATATGAGCATCTTCGCGCCTCTGTACTCGAACAAGAAGAGCATCAAGGTGTACCAGATAATGCACTGGAGGACGACGATCTGGACCATGAGGCTCCCGGAGAAGTCGCCGTACATACCCTTGAGAAGAGGGATGCCCATGACGAGGGTGTTGGGGAGGGTGGAGACGGAGAAGAGGGTGATCGTCCACTCGAGGCAGCCCCTATTGCTGAACTTGCACCATGCGAAGAGGACGACGAGGACGATGAGCTTCTGGAGGGTGTCGGCGGCAATGAATCGCAGGTTCATGGTGTAAGGGTTGTTGGTGGATATGAAGTGGAAGGACAGCAGGGGGACGGCGAACAGGGCCACGAACCGGTTGATCCCCGAGCACTGGGCTGGCGTGAAGATCTTCCACCACTTGACTGAGCCGTAGGCGAGGGTCATCGCCACGTACAGGGGGACCATCGCTGTCATCACGTGGTAAATGTCCGTTGCAGTAATCATCTCTGCAGCTCCAGTAGAAGGTCTTAGGCTTTGCTCTGTTCTAGCGAGAGTGAAAGAGAAAAAAAATAAACAGAGTTACAGAAGAGCTCTGAACAAGAAGGTGAGAGGGTTGCAATGGAGAGAGTTTGGGAGAGGAATAGAAGAAAATATGGGAATTTTCTTTGCAGTTAGAGTTGCAGCCCCCAAGGGCCAAAGGGAACAGAGCAGAGCAAGGAGGAAAGAAGAGGGGTTGCTCTGTTTTTTATAGCCCCCCACTCTGCTCCCCAGATAGAGTAGTCCAACCATTAGTGTACAGATTGCCCTTAGTGATTCTTGAGTGTATCCAGTCAGTCCCAAGTAAATCTAAAATTCAGTCCACTTTCTGATAACTGATAGTAAAGAAACCACTTAAATTTGCTTCTGATGCAAAGCTCTCCAATTTTTTACTATCAATATGTCATCAGGCATGCACTATTCCATCAATAGCTGACAATATTAACCCAACAGAATGATTTTCAATTCTGATGCATTCTATTGGCGTTTGAGTTAACCAAATCTCTCCAACAGTCTCATAACACAGTCATACTCAATACAAAACCTAGAACAGAACATAACCGAGAAAGGGGGCAAGCCCAACATGGGGGGCATAGATTTGGGGGCTGAAAGTGAAGACATACGCCATCCTCGTGAATCTGAAGAAGGCCAAGCCTTTCATATCATATCAACCAGTCTGTACTGTACACATAAGAGCAGGTATATATATTTCCTCTGATGCTATTAATGGAAATAAGCTACCGAATGTGTTTGTACTTTGTGCTAGATTCTTGAGTTGGCATGGCCAGCAAGACTTTACAGGTTTGTTTTGTAACTAGTTTTGTTCTTAGATCGACATGAGCCTTGTTTCATGATTTAGGAATTAGGACCATATCAGATATGAAAAAAATGCTCACAACATCCTCTGAATGTACTTTCATTCTCAACCGATTGGAGAATAAAGTTACTAGGAGAAGGTTAATAACCTTGAGGTAAATTGGGAAATCTATGCTTACAATGGGTCATTTTGTTGCTGGAGGAGATTACATACCCTTGGACCCCGGAACGTTGATCCACTGAAGCTGGATCTCAATTTCACCGCACTCCACGTTCCTCAGCCTCAGGCACAAATCCTGCACAACCTTCCCATCCACCCAGGTGATGCAGCTCTCCTCAGAGAGGCAATTCTGCCTGCTGGGAAGCACTCTTGATATGATTGTGCTGTTAGGGAGGCCATTGAGGTCCATCTTCAAGGCACCAACGAAAGGTCTAATGTCAAACTCCGCATCCCCCATTTTATCATCCTTGGTGAATGTATCGTGGTCATAAACAGTCTGCAATGGAAAAAGAAAAGTGACGGACATGTCCCAGGACAAGATTCCTATTGAATGTACTCATGTAAAGCTCCACACGCGAGGAGGAGGAAATTACCAATTTTATCGGTAGAATGGGGTCGGCGATGGAGAGGGTCAGATTGTCATTCCACTCCGGATTAACATCCTTCTTTATTACACGGGTCTTCAATTTCTGCATCGTATTTAGCATACATATGAAGAACGGCTAGATGAAAACATATTATCGTGAATTTTCAGCGAGTTTTCTTTAAAAAAATCCTCCCATCCGAGATAATTCGAGCAGCAAATCAACACAGAGTACGCCAAAAACAGGGCAGAATCGCAAAGGCAAGCACTACGCCGTTTTCCTCTTCATCAATCAACCACCCTATGAGAAGACCATGGACAAAATTCGATCTATTGTCTTGGGCTCCAGACCCATCAAGCCCCAGAGATCAGAACCAGAAAACTCCAGAAACGGTTCCTCAAAATTCGCACTAAAGGAAACGGCCGCCAGGAGAGTCCAGAAGAGGGAAAAAGCTGACCTGATTTCCCAACTTGACGACGACGTAGGGATCGCTGGTGCGGACGTCACGGACGGCGAGGTTAACGCCACGCTTGACGCAGATGCGGAGGAGGCCGAGAACGCTGTCCATCGTAGGCAGCTGATGTGACAACGATGATTGGCGAAGACGAGATCCCGACACAAATCGAATTGAAGAAAAACAGGCGACCTTCCTTTTTATATACCCTTTCCGTCCACCGGCCTGACTCCCCCTCCCCCTGCGGCCAGCTATTACAATGACAAAAAGACTATTTTTATTTTCTATCTGCACCAGAAATTTGTTTATTATTATTTTTTATTTCCCTCCATGAATTATTGCGTCATGGAGGTCAACATTTTGAAAAAACACCCCGATTCACTAGGTAGGTAAACTATATAATAAGACGAATATAATTTTTATTTATCCAATTTCATTCCTCTATTTTGGGATAAGAAAAAATGTTAAATAAATATTAATCTGTTATCACGCCATTTTATAAAACGTGTAATAAAATTTATAAATTTAACTTTATCAAAACAATTATGAATATATATTTTATGAAAATTATTACAAAATTATTTTCTTAAAATATGACTACAATTACAGAAATTGAGATTTTATTTTTTAAAATTTTATTATATTTATAATTTTTCTCGTAATTTAATTATATAAAAAATCATAACAAATAAAACATAATAAAGATCATTTCATCCTATTCATTTTAACCAATTGTATTTTGAATTTCACATATCAAACATCTCTAACTGTGATGTAATCATTACCCTTATAATTAATAAATTATATTTTCTATAATTTTTAATTTAAGGGACATGATCATTCTGCAATTTTACAATGAGGATGACTGCAATTCTTACCTGATAGAGTCCCTGTTAGATGGGACCGCGCCCTCCGTGCCATCCGGCGAGCTTTTTGTTGGATTTCCGCTCAGGAAAAGGCAGAAGGATGCCTCACTGAGCGGAAGATCAGATGATGAGTTCGATCTTCTTGCTTTTCTTTTCTTTTTCCTCCTTCCCACGATATGGAAATCAGGGAGGGGGCGTGGTGTTTATTGAGCAGAGGGAGACCGGTGGCTGAGGGAGGGGGCGTTGTGTTTATTGAGCAGAGGGAGACCGGTGGCTGAGGGAGGGGGCGTTGTGTTTATTGAGCAGAGGGAGACCGGTGGCTGAGGGAGGGGGCGTTGTGTTTATTGAGCAGAGGGAGACCGGTGGCTGAGGGAGGGGGTGTTGTGTTTATTGAGCAGAGGGAGACCGGTGGCTGCCGGGTAAGGTGCGGCCGGGTAAGGTGCGGTTGACTCCTAAAACTGTGGGGAACGTCCACTTGTACAGTGTCCCTTTAAAAGCCAGGCGCTACTTTTCCGACCTCTGTTTTTTTGACAAGTTCATCTAAGCCATGGTGATGATGTGGAGCCATGGTGATGATGTGGACCCATTACCGACCCACGTCAGAGAATAGACTTGCCGTTGGACGCCATGGTGATGATGTTGGCCCATTACCGACCGTAACCCTCGAGTTGATATGGCAAACCCAACAGAAACTATTTGCAGTCTTTGGTTCTTTGTTCACTTAGGCTTCCATGAGTGCGCTTTCCAAGCCCCAACAATGCATGCAGGGAGATAAGAGCTTTACATAATGGCCATAATTCCGCATACTCGATTATTTGCAGGTGAATGTTTCCCTTGGGAGGTTCGACAAAAAAATCAGTAGATTGAGAGTATGATTGAATCATCCAACTTACATTATATTTATCTCTTATTGCTTAAGGTCTTTAAATCTGACACGGATGAAGCAATATGAAGATCCTCGCTGTTCAATGGCATCAGTGAAATCTAGTGAGAGGGAAAAGAAGAATTGACCCAAGTGGAAAAAACCTTTTAAATGTTCAATATACCTGGAGTAGATACCTAGTAACACCTGGCTTTAATAATTCAGTGGGACATCTGCTACCTAAGCCTTAATCCTTGCGGAGTCTCCAACAGTGTTTTCCATTCTCATGTACCATTCGCCAATCCGTGTCCGTTCCACCATATCCTTTCCTGACCTCAAGTACCGGATCGGCCTCAGGACACCAAAAACCGCAAGATCAGCCAAATTAGGCTTGGAGCCCCCTGAAGGAAAAAACAGAAATCGGTCAATCCAAAGTGAAAGAAGAAGTTGCAGGAACCAGCCCAATAGAAAAATTATCGTTGTTAGCTCTAGTGACCTCATTCCAGCATGACTACAACCTGAGGACCTAGTTCAATTTGAGTTTGACTGATAAACTGATAACAATTAATTCACAGAGTAGATGTCTGCAAAGCAAATGGATGAGCATCCATGGGGTAAATAGAAATCTACCTAATGATTTGAGTTCAATGCTTGTTAAACAGTCAAAAACTTCTCTGGAGATGTCTTTCCACTCTCTCTCACTAGCTCTCTCCACATCTCATCTTCCATACTAAATCTAAGTATATTATTGTTAAATTTTATCAAATAGTAATCACGTGTCCAAACCAATACTTCAAACAGTTCAGAGTAGCATACCCAAGAACTCCCGGCCATTCAAAGCATCAACCCATGTCTCTGCAGCATCATATAAAGCTTGGCGCTCATCCGTAATATTGTATTTCTTTTTCAGGTTCTTGGACACAAAATACATAGCTGCAGCTCCAGCATATTTGACAGTTATTCTCTGGGTGAAACTAAAATTACCTGCAATATAAAAGGAATTGATGGATGAATGTTATTCTCTCAGTGAGACAACTTTGGCATGCTATGTTGCTGCTATATGTTTTGCAAACACGACAAAGTAAATAAGGAAATGGTGCTCAGTTGTTTACCGTTGCTAGTTATATAGTCGAAGGACTCAAGAGCCTCAGAAGTATTCCGATATATGTTCGGTGACAACACATGTACCAAGTGACTATCAACCCATCTGCAGATCATCAGTGAGAAGATGATGAATTACACAGAATCTTGTAGAACATTATGAACTTTTAAGAGAAAAAATCATCACAAAACATCAAAATCTTTTTTACATTACCAGAAGTCAAGGGAAATGGCAAAATTTCCAGAAGTCATGGGGGAGAGAGAAATCAATGAAACTTCTCTGGGAAATGGAAAATTTTCAGAAATTCAACTACCAATAGTAAATCATAATGCATGCTCACCAATATTAACAAGATTTCACAGACGAATATTGCACATTGTATTTTCTAATTTTTAATCTCTGTTAAATAACTGCAATAGGGTTGGAACAAGTTCAATCCAATTGCTCAAACACAATGGCCACAATACAAGAACGTCCCAGGAGATTTTATGCACTCAAATAATAATGAACCGTTCCCCCAAGTTCTACTGCATTGGAAAGTACATCCTAACTAAAACCACAAACAGTATAACATTACAAACCAAAGGCAGACCTGCGCCACTTTTTCTCTTCGTCCTCCTCTGTGTCAACATTGGCCTTTCTCCCTTGAAGAATCTTCTCACCCATCTTATCAATAATAACTGTGAAAGTCAAATACCTAGATGATCCAGTAGTCTAGCAGAGGATAACAGAAAAAAAGGTAGAAGTCCTATATGACGGAGGTGAAACAATAATCACCAAAAATAATTTCAGTCAATTTGTTGTAAAGTACATAGAGTTTTGAGTAAACTCATAAAAGAGTAGAACCTGATGAGTCCACTAGCTGCTCTCCATCCACCACCAATATAGGTACCTTTTTGTAGTCAGACCATTTGATCTCTTTCTTACTTAATGGGTTCACCTCCACAACTTTGTATGGGATATCATAGTAATCCAGGAATGCTGCATATGGAACATATTATACAGTCACTCACCAAGATAGACATGAGTTACACATGACTCCATAACAGGAAATTTTAATTTCATTCTTCTAGCAAATTTACATAATGTACCAGAGAAACAACATCAGATCACAGAGCTTAGAACAATTGCAGCATATTCTTTAAGCTGATGAATAAAGAGGGAGTTAAGGCGGGCAACTATAAATGATGAATTTTGGAGCCATAACAAATCTTTCAAGCCAATTCGGGATCAGAGAGACACCATGATCACTAATAGACATCCAGTAGTTAATTGCCCAGTCGGCCAGCAAAGCATTTGAAAAGAAGAGGAGAGAAATCTCGCACCTTTAACTTTATTGCAGAAAGGGCAGGCCTCGTACTGGTAGAGAACGACATCCTTAGGAACCACCTCAGGCGGTGGAGGCTCCTTAGCATAGACCACCTGAGAGAACGAGGTGACAGCTGCGGCAGCACAGACAGCTCCCGCGAGGCCTAGGGACGCCGCTCGAGACGAACTCCCGCCAAGCGAATCCAGCAGGGATGAGAACCAGCGGCGTGAACCATGCCGACATCCGCTACCACTGCTGCTCCCGTAAAGAGCGGCCTGGAGAAAGCGGCGGTGGACGGCACCGGAGGCGGATGTGAGGGAACGGGAGAGGATGGCAGACGCAAGAGTCGGGGACTTCCTCATGGCGGGCGATGAACGGCCTGCGAGTTGACCACGATCCCTTTTTATGGCGTGTGGAGGAGAAGAGGTTTCTGGGAGAAAGAGCTTTGAGCCTTCGAGGTTTAATGAAGCTGCCGCCAGTGATTTCTGGTCTTCGAAGATGAACGTAATAAATCACAAATACCTAATTTTTTTCGGATCAAACTGAAATAATTAATTTATTCAATATACATTCTTTTTTATTATTAAATTTCTTAATTATTTAATTTAATTTAATTATGTCTGACCCGATTGAGGCATGAAGCTCACGTGAAAAAATAAATATTATAAATAGTTGTTGATTATTTACAATAAATAAATAAAATGAATATTATAAAATTATAAAGTAAATATATATCATTAAATATAAAATTAGAATTTTAAACGAATATTCTCATATCACACAATTGAGAAATGGTTCAAACTTTGGTCTTTATGGTGTAAATAACAAAAAGTTCACACTTTTATAACGAACTGGAGGATTTATTTGGAATAATAACCCAACATTTCAATTCATAATCAAGCTTTTCCAGCTGAACCGAAGAGCTTCATCTTCTCAGCAACCACAGCTTTCATCTTTTCTTTAGCAGAAGCCATCACCTGGACAAGATCCTTCTTGGGTTCGCTCAGGCAGTCCATGTATGCCTTCCTAAGCTCTGTGTTGACGTTGAACTTCCTCACGCCCCTCTCTATACAACCCTGCAAGCAGAACCCAAGGCCGGATTTGGTATTAATTCTTGTGACACCGCTGAGGATATCTTGCAGTGACAACTGAAGAAAACCAAGGATGGATACCTTTACAAGATCTTCTGGCACACCGGAAGCTCCATGGAGAACCAGGAACACTCCCTTCTTGGAGGCAAGGCTGTGCAGATCCTGCAGCAGAATTTTTCCATCAGCAATTCGTGTGAAATACGAGGGTCAAGAAAGATTGTCCAAAAAGAGTAGGAATGGAGGCGTTTGCTTGCTTTTTCACACATGGCACATCACACAGTTTTCATCTAAGAAACAGAATGTCATGAACCTCTAGTAGATCGAGCCTTAGTTTTGGTCCGCTTGGAGGATATTTCCCATGGATGTTTCCAATGCACACAGCGAGAGCATCTATACCAGATCGATCAATGAAGTCTTCTGCCTGTTGATTTAACATATCAATCATCACCATTGGATTATTTAATTTAAAATGCGTGGATCATGGCATTTGTCAAGCAGAAGTGGACCTGGTTAACATCAGTAAGCTTTGCTTCATACTCCTCCACTGTCAGGTCATCCTCTGTTCCTGATAACCGACCCAGTTCAGCTTCCACCAACATATCCTTTGCATGAGCCAATTGTGTTATGAATTTTGTGAAGGAAATGTTCTCCTCAAAGGGGAGATGCGAGCCATCAGCCATCACTGAGTGAAATCCCTTGTAAAACAAATGTTGTACATGCAGAAGTTAGATGAAATCTGCCAATAAAATGTGGATAACCCCTTCAAATTACAAGGTTAAGTACCAAATCAATGATCTCTACAAGGTCGTGCTTCCAAGCTCCATGATCAAAATGAACAGTGATAGGAACCTGCCACATAAACCTCCTGTGCTTTAATAGTGAAGAAAGAGACAGTTCTTATAATATTTGAGATTATTTTTTTTTACTTACACTGGCTTGTTGAGCAGCAGAGATGCAACAGGAAACTAAAGGAACTCCACCTTCCTTAAATGCAGCAGGATGAATCTGCAGAAGGACATGAATGAATTCTTGTATGTGAAGGAAATGCATATAAAGGTATCATGAATCTATGGAACTAGAGACAAGTAAAGTTTATGTGCTTTCCTATCGCGAATATTCAATTTGAAGCTACATGTTTCACCATGTCTGACATCAGCTTCAGGTATACAAGTTATAAAGTTCATAGGACCCACCTGCAACATGGCAGGACTATGCTCTTCCTCAGCAGCTGCAACTACTGCTTCGACTCCTTCCAGGTTGTACACATTGAAAGCTCCAATAGCATATCCACCCTTTTCAGCATTCTGATGATAAAATAACAAACATTTTCAGTATGCAATTACGAAACATATTTCAAATTATGTTGCACATTATTATTGCTCACGAGAAGAAGCTCTTTTGTCGAGGTAATCCTGCTGGAAAGAGACCAAGACTTAACAACATCAGCAACTGCTGTATCACTGCCGACATTACCTGTGAAAAAAAGACGGTCCACAGAAATTCTGAATTCAACATCCTGAGATGAACATGCTTCACAATTTTCATATACAATGCATTGAAGCAAACGAACAAATTACAGTTTACCAGGAAATACAATGTAGGGAACTCCAGGATGTCTGCTTTCAGGACCAAGCTGCCACAAAGGAACACCTGCTAGGGCCTGTCCAGCAATTTTAGCAGATTTTGCCCCAAGCGCTTTTGTGGCTAGGTCTGATGAGGTAATTCCACCCTGAATAAAATAAGAACATTATATCGCAAAAGCTTGATATTTTTGGTATAAAATTACAGTAATGATGAGATTTAAACGATTAAATTTCAGTGCAGTATTTAAAAAAAATACATGGTAAGGGGATGAGTATACCTTTGCGAGAATATATCGAGGTTTTGTTGTGATCCTACTGACAATCTCAACCAACGCAGAGCTCACTCTGAAGTTGATGTCCAAACTCTCTGAAGCACCTGCTCAGAGAAAATTCCAATGCTTCTCAAGAAAATGAACAGAGATTTTCAGTTCATTACAATTCAAACTACCAGCAGTACTATTTATGTAGCCAGAGAAGAGATAAAAGGAGAGATTTGTGCCCACTTTTTCCGGTGATGACCTGTCGACTAGTCATCACTAACGTATCTTTCCGCACACTGAGATATACATCCACCAATTCCACTGTCCTTCGGATTTCCTCTTCCCTCTCTTCCTTTGATTTCATGGCAACTTTCTCAACAGAAACCTATCGTAACAGAAAAACAAGATTGCTTTTCCTCATCCAACAAGCACAGCATCTTAATCAAATAAATGTTATTTTTCCAAGTTCAAGCTTATTACCTCAATACACTTCAAGAAGTGTCCACACTGTGATTTGAGCTCTCTAACCTAAAAAGGTTAACATTATATAGTTAGACCTGTCATATAAATGCCAATATTTTGGAGAAACTACCCATAATAAACTTGCAGAACGAAATCATGATGACTCTACAAATCACTATGCTAACCTGTTTTGTGGTTTTTGGGACATATGACCCAACTACTATTAGACCGCCAGACGTTTTTTTGTCTAGCCCCAAATCTTTTGGTAGAATTGGGGGAATTGAGATTATTCCAACACGAGCAGAAACAAAGCTTGCAGCTGTGCGGCATAAGAAATGCTTTCCTTTAAGCTCTGCCTGTTACAGTTGAACAGGAAGTTACAGAGAAAACAAGGAATAGCACCTTCATCTAACATGTCAAATGATGAAGATTGAGTAGATTACTTTGACCATTCCTAAAGCAAATACTGCCATATCTCGTTCACTAGCTGCATTAACTATACATGTTGAACCCTGTAGATTCCACGGAAAATAAATCATTAGGAGAATAATTACTATTACTAGTTTTTAAGTATCAAAGTTTCTCAATCAGGAGACTAGAAACACAGGCTGATTGCAACTTTTGAGATTCCTCACCTTTTTCAGACTGCAAAGACGATCACAAACAGCATCGGGTCCTCCTTTCCTCATGAGTTGGATTGAGATAGATACTACACTACTTGCAGGAATCCGACCCCTAGTTTTCTCTTCCACCCACTAAAGTACATAATTAAAAGTTCATAGGTAAGTGCATATAGAAATTTAGTATCCTCAGTTATTCAAAGAAATAAATGTCGGTCCTAAACTAGCACAAACATGAGTACCTCACGGAGATTTGACGAGTTGTAGCCGAACACTGCATCTTTAGCAAACTCTGTCGCCCCAGCAGGAACAAGGCTGCTTATTCCACAACAGGAAATGTCTCAGTGAGGACAAATGATAAACATATTGTTTGATAAGCTGAAGGAAGACATCATTTTTATTACCTGTCACCATCAGCGACATAATGGATGTCATTGATGGTAAAGCGACCTCCTTGGAGGAAAAATGGGCATATGATCCATGCATCCATCTCACCAATTACTGAAACAGCAGCATCCGCTTCCTAAATATTTTGGGAGAAATTCAGATTAAGGTTTCAAGTACAAAGCCTTTAATATTCGTTTAACCACATAAAAACATTTCAGATCAGTGCCTCGGGAAAATGGCCTCTTAACGTTGAGTCCCCTCTGAGAACCACAGTGTAATCAATCTTTTCCACTAATTTTGCTGCTAAATCTATGTTTCTGCAGATCTCCTCCGTAAGTTCAACAGCCTGTTATTTGGAGTTTTAACTATAAGAAGTCAGTCATTAAGTACTCCAGAGGTAATTTCAAATTCTAGACTGCTCTGGAAATGAAAACAAGAACTCATCACCTTTTCAGTACTTAGAGCCCTGGAGTTAGTTAAGATGAAAAAGCATGTTGGTCTCTTTGTGAACTGGCTCACAAGTGACTCAACTGTCCTGAAAATTGGAAGTAAGTGAAACTTATGATAACCTTCACTTGCATGAGAACAGATCATTTGCAACCAACAAACACTAACCATTCTGTCAAAACCTCAATATCATGAACGGTTTGTGTTCCAGTTGGGTCATCATCCAACACAATCACAGTCTTTGAACTATTCTGATTCAATTTACAGATATCGTCGATCGGGTTCACAGGCCACTCTGGTGGAAGAGAGTTTAAGGTGTCGTCTTTCTTGAGCACATGAAGCTTTGCATCAACTTTGACTCCGGTTAGCGTCTCATAAACCTGGGGCATGAGAAATTTGGCATCAAGACAAAATTCTAGACAGCTAAAATTAAAGAATCGACAAACTGAATTCATAGTGTCAGGCAGACTAGTGGGAATTCAATTAACTCAGAACTAGTATTTGACGGACTTCTAATACGATCCAGGTCTTTTGTAGTAATATTATATCTCTTGATCAGTGGAAACTTTTGTTAATATATAGAAATATCATTGACTTTCTCCTTTGTACCTTGACTACACCTGCATCGTCTTGCCGGCCCCACCCTGCAGCTGACCCTGCTCGAAATTTACATCCAAAGGCCAAAAACATTAACTTTAAGGCGAAGGAAAATGTCATAGGGAAAAGAAAAGTAAGAAATCCCAGTGCAGTACTAAGTAATACACTCTAAAGAAATTTGTCTAAAAATAACGTCGAAAAAGAAGAATATATGAAGCAGCAAAGAGATGATATAAGTCACACCTGAAAGGAATAGATGGTAAGCAACTGTTGCAACGTGAAGAGGAACATTATGGACCAAGCACTCCCGAGAAACTATACCCTTTAGATGTTTTATCAAAAAATGAATTGAAAAATCTGATGTTGTCAATGCTAGATCAAGATTATGGGTAATAAGAATAAAGATTGGCCTTACAAGGTCCTTCACAAAAATATCAAGTGCAGAGTATGGTGTATAATCATCATCAAGCATATGAGGAACTCGATTCTCAAACATCCTGCACAAATTACATTACTCATAATATATATATCAGATCAGCTAAAACTGAATTATTAGTATGGATGTAGGTACCAACATCTCAAATAATAATCAAATAAGAAATTAATTTACTGAAAGAAAATATAATCACTTACCATGAATCTCCCCTACTGTTTTTTATGACATCAAACAAAATTCTTGTGCTAAGACCTAATCGAGTACCAAAAGCCATTGCTTCAGCGGCTGAAGCAATATGAATCCCCGCAAGCAATTGATTTACCATCTTGACACCGCTGTTTCATTGGAGGAAGAGAGCAAGATGAAACCCTGAGCCGAAATTGACACAAGGAACGCCAAGTGTACCAAATAGTAAAGTTGAAACTCAGATTTACCTGCCAGCTCCACAGCCCCCTTTGATAATGTAAAGCTTCTCACTCATTGCTATGGAAAAAAAATAAACAAGTTGAATAGACACAAAAATTCAATAAGAAATAAGATAATGCATGAAAATGTTCATTACCTGATAGAACTGAACCAGTGCTGTGAAGTGCTTCAGAAGTACCAGAAGCCATTATCTGATTCAAGTAAACAAGTGAAAAACATACAAGCCAGTCATAGAACAGTAATTTCAGTTGAATGTAAGGGGTTCAGACCGTGAGTGTTCCCTCTGCTGCCCTCTGAACACCACCCGAAACAGGGGCATCCACTAATTTTAAACTCCTGCCTTCAACTACAGAATTAACCAAATATCATAATTTAGATTAATAAATCACAAATATAAGCTTTATTTTTTTTTCAAAATATAAGTTAAGATGGAATCTTAAGTTCTAGATTTTTCTTTGTTTGTGAATACAAGAAAAGGATTAGAGTAAGACAGTAGTGAAGAAGCATAAAACAAACTCAGAGTCATATTCATACTAATATAAGGTAAATTTTGGTTAGAGTAAGAAGTAGAGAAAAGAAAGGAAAAGCCATTTAAGACAGACAACATATAGAGAGAGTCCAATCTATGGGAGAACTTACACTGTAATCGCCGCTCAAGCTGAGTTACAAACAAGGGAGAAACTGTTGATGATAGAATTACAGATGCACCAGCAGGAAGTGCTGTAATGCAACCAGAAGTTACGAAGAAAAGAGAAAAAATGTAAATACAGAGTTGAGACAATAATTGCTTAGGGACACTACTTACCTGAAACTGCACCAGAATCTCCATAAAGAACGCTTTCTGCTTGAATTTCGTTTGTCACCATTATTACAAGTACATCAGCATCTACAAAAGTGAATATTCCATAAATTTGATGAGTCCATACTCCATACATCACGTAACAAACCTGATACACGATCACCCATCAAATGTAAACTCAAAACTGAGATTTCCATACCCTTTGATGCTTCTGCCGGTGTGTTTCCAATTAAGCCCCCTGCCTCAGAGAACCGAACAAGACTTGGCTGATTGACCTGCAATACCCTAAACATGTCAAACTCTCTAGGTCTTACAAGAGATCCAATATACCATAAGAGAACATTCTAACAATATTATCACAATAAATTACTAGTCAATAAACTGAAATGAGTGAGAGTCGAGCGAGTACATCGAACCCAGTTACAGTATAGTTAGACTTAATCAGATTAGAAGCCATCCCAAATCCCATTGCACCCAGACCAATGAAACCGATTCGCTTAACGATCCCCGAATTTGAAATTATTTGCTTTGCAAGATGTTCAGGATGGTATGGTTCTGAATTTGCTGCATTTGTGATCTCCGCTCCAAACACTCTTTCCCAAATCTACAGATAAACCAGCAGCTTCAAGGAATGAAGAAGGTACTCCAGAAAGTTACATCTTGTATGTGAAAAATAAGATGATAAAACTTGTATAATGACCTTGATGACTGGCAGGTCTCCATCAACCTCATCTTGATGCGAGTATGCTGAAAAAATAGTCAACAAACTATGAAGTACTGCTGGGAATGTACTCTAGATGGTAGAGAGCATGTCAATAATAAGAGTTTTGACGAGTACCCAGAACAAGTTGTTGATGAGCAACTGCAAACATCGGAAGTGGAAAAGTGTGCATTTTGGCCACATCTATGATGGTTCCCTAAAATCAGAATAAACTAGCAATCATCAGAAATACAAAAAACTGGAAAGGAATGCATATAATTTTAGAAAAAAATATTGAAGTTCCACGAGAAACTGATCTTACCAACTGAAAAGTAATCATTTGCAGGATAAGAACTTACCAAATTCTGAATAAGGGGATAGAGGAAGTTTTGTTTGGTATGGAGACCTCTTAATAAGAGAGGAACATGGTTCTTGAAGACCCTGCATATGACATCCTCTAATGTTTTAGCTTCTGTTTCTTCATTACTGAAAACATCAAGGAATCATAAATATTGGAAGGCTCATGCAGTGATAGAAACTACAGAAACCTTCAGGCTTCAGTATAAATTCATTACAAGGCAGCACATTTTCCCAAATAATTTACTCTACAAAATCATAGGGATCCAATAGAAAAAGGATCCAAGAGTTGCCAAGACAAAACATTTTAACCATCAACTCATTTAAAAAGGTTTATTCTCACCATGAATTTCCAGCAGCATTAGAAATGATATCATAAATTATCCAAGGATGAATTCCGGCTTTACAACCAATAGAAATGGCCTCCATCGAAGCAACCACGTGTATCGCTTCAAGTAGCTCATTGACCAACTTAGTTTTACTGCAGATCATATTCTTAATATCAATTCCAATACATTCAAATCAGAATTGTAACAATTCGATAGATATGTATACAAGGAATCCTTGTAAAAACAAAAAATTGACCTGCCAGCACCAATTTCTTCATCAAAGATGAATAGCTTATCGGAGATTGCTGTGCATAAACAAATCCGAAAAACAGTTCCTCTGTAAGAAACTGATAAAAGTGTTTTTAAAATTTACATCAAAATAAATGTTAAATATCTAGAAGACAACCAGACAGAATGGGTTGTGCCCTGGAGATTGCTTCCAACTTTCCAGAACAAGTTATCTGGATTCTCAGCAAGAGGCAGTAGAAAAAAAAAGATATATCAGAAAAAGCTCTTCAAAAGTCCATTATTTCCATTATAAATTAGCCTCAAACAAAGAGAAAGTACCAAGAGTTTTCCGGCATCTGATGTTTTCTTAGAAACGTAAGTGTCTACCACAAATTGAACTTTACCTTCTTCTGCACAGTGGTACCCAACAAATCATCAGGAAAAAATCAACATCATCCTTAAGAGATGATTCAGCATTTAGATGCTTCTATGTATGAGAAACAAAATGTTCATAATTTTTCAGTGGAGGGGTAACTATATTGCCTGTAAGACGGTTATCCAGTTTCTCAATATATGAAGGTAAGATAGATGAATGGAGTATAACAATGGCATCTTCCTGCAGTCCTGGATCCAAAATGCACTGAAAGAGTGTGAGCTTGACAAAATACATGCATCAACATATCTGATTGGACATTATTATACAGAGAGTTTGTGAGACCTTTACAAGCACCCACAGGACCAAATAATATGTCATTAATTTGATCAGGATGAGATATTAACACAATCACGGCTGCAGCCCCTGCATACCAAGAATAAAAGGCAATAAGTAGCTGAACTGACAGGTACTTTAGAAAAGGATAATAAATTATTTTTCTCTTTGGTGTCCATGCATGTTTACCCTTTGCTGCTTCCATAGGACTGCTGCATTGATCACCACCTTGTTTCAGAAAATCATCCATCAAGGGCCCACCAATCTTCCAAAAGAACATCATAGAAAGAAGTTTATATCAAAAGAATAAAAAATAAGTTATGATAAACAATGTATCTTACCATGAAGTTTACAACAACTAATTGATTATTTAATTGACTTCTCTGCATTTTAAGCACAACTCAGTGCTATCAATCAGCTTTCTACCAGCCACTTTGTAAAGAAATTCCAGAAATATGCAATGTATATCAACTTGTGTAAATTTGAAAATCCTACCAAAATGAGTTCAGAAATGAGTAATGGTTAAGAAACGAGTTTCCATTTTTTTCACCAAGCAAGCAAGCTGAAGCTGGGTTCTTTTCAATGAAATACTTGTATGCAGAAAACTGATGCAAAAATATTCCACGAGTAATAATTTATTAAATACTTTGAGAGAAAGATTCCCCAATCAATTCTACTTTAAATATTCGTTTCAGCTTTACTGGACCAAAATCAAAAGTTCTCTAAAATTCCCAAAGTGCGTAGAATATTTAAAAATATTATCTATCTATCTATCTATCTATCCTCCTTGAAAATGAAATATGTTGCTTAATGGATTGAAACTTTTTCTCAATATTTTCATGATTGCATTATAATGTGCACACTAACAAATTATGGGGTAATGCTTTTTAATCCATGATATACATCCACAACATATTGATAGAGGCCTAATAGGAAAAAGGCTGACTCCCACTTCCATCAAGCACCTTATGTTCGTCAGCAAACTTGACCCATGTTCAAAAGCCTTTTCTGCCTTTTCAGGTAAACCAACAGCGACAGGAACCACAAACAATGAAAATAATTCCCTTGACCTGTGGTCCATCTTGTTTGGAAAGAAAAGATACTAAATGTGATTTTCTTCCATATAGAGACAGTGAATATTGTGCTAGGGCTGTGCTGTTTACAGAGTCCCACACATTATTGCTCTGCCAGCTTCCCAACTTGCAACAATCAGAAGTTTTCTGGGAAACTTCTTCGTTTTGTCATCTTCGTGGGCAGCTTTTCCTTTTTTTCACTCAGATAGAAAATCAATATATCCAATTCAATGTTAATTTAGGCATTTTCCCGATTAAGGCCTAGTCTATAAGTACAGGAAGTGGGAAGGGAAACAAATGGGCACTTGCATCCTGGTGAGAATGGAACCTCAAGCCCATTGATTGGAGGCAGAGGCAAATTCCCTTTCTCATTTAGACACAATTTAATATCCCCAAAAGGATATCACCTTTTTTTCACTGCATCAGTCATCCGGAGCACCGAAGGTGAAGCACCAAACTTTCTCCAGAAATTTAACAGGTTTTATGCTACCCTGAAAATTCATTCCTATAGGAAGGAGACCCAAGTGTCCTTCTTCGTTGAATCATCACTGTATCATCACAATCACTTCAACAAGCTAAAAAAGAGTGTGTATCGATTCTAGAAGATATATTCTTTTAAGACCTGATTGATGAGATGATGGCAACGAGACAATGATCAGAGAAAAGCCACATCAACAAAATTTACTTGAATATCCTAACTACGAGACTGCATAACAGACTTCCCATATCATGCCAAATACCCAAATCAACATAATCTATAGTTTCTCAACCAAAATAAAGTAAAAGGAGGAGGGCGGGCTCAAACTGGGAGAGAGAGAGACCTCAAAAGCTTGGAGTTTATAGCCAGAGTGAAGAAGTGGAGAGGCCATCTCCAGGCTGAGAGCATCCAATCCCACGAACCCAACTACAGTCTCTACAGACTCCATCTTCAACTATAATTCAACAATCTCAAATCTTCTTCTTCGATCTGAGCTTGTTCTCCTAGATCATGGGAGTGTGCAGAGAGAGAGAGAGAGCTAGGAGGACCAATAGTGAACTTGAGTTGTCCGTCAGCATTTTTTCAACCTATATTATAACCATTTATTATTTTCTATAAAATACATTATAATAATTTTTTATCAAATATACAGCCGATCATCAAATTTTAATTATTATTCAAAATTTATAATATGTAAATAAATTATCAAATAATATAATATAATTATATCATTAAGCTACAAATATAAATATATAAAAAAAACATATTAATATATAATAATCATCCTAATTTTTATAATTTAATTAAACAAAAACCGATATACAAAATTTATAATAGGATTATATTTCTTCCAAATCCGATATTTTAATTTTTCGATGGTTTGAGTGGAGACATAGGTGGAGCCATCAACACATGTCGGTACATCGCACCTACGTAAGTGCTAATTGGAAATGGAGAAAGGGAAACTTCTCAGAGATGAAGATGGCGATAAGATTGTGAAATCCTATTTAGGGCATCAGCTTGATTTGGGCCTCGTGGTGAAGGCTTGTATGGGCCCTCCTTAAAGCCCTCCTCGCGCTACGGCTTTCCGTTTCTTTTCCCGGGTTTTGCGCGTTACCGGAAGCAGCGGCTGGCCGTCATCCTCCTTCCGGCGATGCCAAGTGGTGGTCTGTGGCTGACTACCGGCAGAAAGATAGAATCTGACCTCTGTGAGGTGAATCGAAGGTCCATGCGCGAATTTTCCTCCAGCATTGATCGTGGAGCGGAGGTCTGTCTCTAATCAGATGAATTATGACCTAGCGTCACTTGATCTCCGTGAGAGAAAATCTGCGCTCATATTTGCTCGTGAATGGATTTCTCCGATGATACTAAAGACTGCACCGGTGACAAATTAGTCATTTTTGTATGGCTAACTTGAATACTTTCAATTTTTTTCAGGGAATTAGATCGATCCTTTCTGGATGGAAGAAAAGTGACTATCCGCCTTTGCCCTTGTGCTTTCTGTAGCCTTTCCTCATCTACAAGTGATTGGCTGTAGCCACTGCAAGTCAGAAGTACACTACTAGTAGAGCTAACTTGACAAATCTGCAGCCTACACAACTGCTGCCCCACAACGTACTCTCATCACTGTAATCAGTTCAGGCAATCAAACTAAGTTCACGCTTCAGAATTAGCAGTTTGAATGCAGATACCAGCAGTGAGTTCACCTTCTCCTTCTCAAAAGTTGCTCTATCCATTAATATGTTCTGTAAGCACTGTATTGTGATTGGTGTTGTCAATGCAGATGTTGATCAAGTAAAAGTGGGACCCCGTCCGGGAACCCTCTGAGCCGCCAATTAAAATACCAAGGGAGTCACATGATGTTAGTGAGCTCCAGCTTCCATGTATGGGACCGTCGGCGACAGAAAAAAAGGTCATTGATGATGAACAAACATGCCCATTGGAGGGAGGACATGAAAGAATGGATCAGTTGTTTAAAGCTTTCAATCCAACGCAAAGGATTGTGACACGACCTGCAAGTGTCATTATATCGTCTAGGATGCATCAGAAGGAAGGAAGCTAGTCGATGGTTCATCTTTCCGGTAACTCAAATCTTCATTCACATAACAGCCAGCCATTAACTCTTTTTGGCCAGAACAGTCATTACTCATTAACTCTAGGGTTCTCTCTTTTAGGTAAAAAGAAACTATTGGATTTGAAGGTCCATAGAGGGTTATCATATAACAAACCACGGCAGATTTATTTTCTTCTTCACTGAAGCATAATGACTTTTTGGGTCAATGCATATGCAGTCCAACTCTCTGTTTATTGGACAAAAATAATGGCAAAGTAACTGTACTGTGGCTGAAAAAGAGTTGTTCGTACTTAACACTCTATTATTGATCACAATTCTCTGTTTATTCTCGCTCGTGAGTGAATAAGTAATCAAGCAATATCCACAGTGACAAGTGCAGGGGATGGGCCAAGGGATCTCATAATTTCTCATGCAAAATCTCCATCTCAGAGATCTTAAGAGATGTCATGAAAGAATGATTTGAGAGATCAAACAATCTCAGCCCCTCTCACCCTCACATATCTCTTTCCATTACCTTCAATCTTTTTTCCTTTTTTTTCTCAGGCATCCCTCTCTACAAAGTGAGAGCACCAGCAGAGTGAACTGAGCATCGAGGGCAAGAGCATCTCATTCAGTGGCCGTCCACAGAGAGAAAGGAGAGGGAGAGAGATGCAAGACCCGACAAATGAGCTGCCGCTGGCGACCTCTTCACCGACAGCCTCCTCCATTTCCTCCTCCGATCTCGACACTGAGGTCCCTAACTCAATTCCATATCAAGCTCCGAACTTTAGCTTCCCTTTTTTTGTTGAATTCTGTTGATTTGTGATTTGAGTATGTGATTTTTACTGTTTTGGTAAACTTGTTGAAGTCGACGGGGTCGTTTTTCCATGACCGGAGCACGAGCCTCGGATTCCTGATGGGGGTTAGCCTCCCGGCGATCACATTCCGAGCAGAGTCCCAGCAACGGGACCCCAACCCACAAGCCGTGGCCCCCGGGGGAAGCGGAACCAGTCGGAAGAGCCAGAAGAAGAAGATGAAGAAGAAAGCTCCTCTCCCATCGGCAGCAGCCGTCGTGGCGGAGCGCAGGCGGTGGTGGCGGCTCTGCAGGGACGACGACGCGAGGACCGCCTCTCTCGGGGAGTTCCTTGAAATCGAGCGCAGGTTTGGCGACGGCGCGTTCTTCGACGGCTCCCCGGCTGCGGAGCTGCAGGGTTCGGTGCCCGTGCATCCGGGGAATGGCAGGGTCCTGTTCGCCGACGGGAGGGTTTTGCCGCCGCAAGCGCAACCGGGTGACGCCGACGAGGGGACGCCAGATTCAGCGGCTCTTTGTCGGTTTCCGGTGTCGCTCACCGGCATCTGCAGCGGTGGTACCGGATAAAAATGCGGGGGCTTGGTCTTGTTTGTTTGTCCGTCTGAAAGTTTCCATTTTTATTGTTCTTTTTTTTTTGCGTGAACATTTTTAATTTAATTTAAATGAATTTAAAATGTGCTTATTGATTTGATGTAGACTGTAGCTCTTCTGTTCTATGTACTAATTAATTTAATTACTCCATATATTCTCTCCTCTGTATCGATAATAGACTACTTTAATTTTTAAAAATATTTTATCTCAAAAAAGAAGATAATTTATACAAATTAATTAAATTATTAAAATTTATCGAAAGTTAAATTTGATTAAAAAATAAACTTATCCGTCACGGAGCTTCTAGAACGCCACCAGCAAGATCCATACTTCAGAACACTGTCGGCTGGCTCCAGAAGGCCACCCCAAATCTGTTTCTGTCATCCGGCGTCCTCACAGCGGCTAGAGCATTCACGGGACGATCTTCTTCTGGATAAAGACTGCAGTTTCTACCAGCGACATTTTTTAAGCTGATCTTGAAACAGTTGACAACTCTGTTTCTTCGCTTGATGATGATAAGGAAGCATGAAGCTGGTGATCAAAGGTGTGTTAAACTCTGAAAAATGATTAAATGCTCCGTTTGCCCAGTTTCTTTTTTCCATGTTGGAGCTTAGGAGCGCCATGAATGAATCAGATCACGCGCACTCTCTCGTAATATGAATTGATGGATCACATGATTTTCTATATTAGCTTGCAAAAAAATATCTTGGAATGTGCAATGCCAGCAGAGTAATGGATCATTTTGCAAGCAATATATGGCATAACTTGTATGATCAATTCCACTGTATCGTCACTGTGTCATCTTCAACGGGACTGGACACCAGCAGATTCTATTACTTATTGCTGCTTGCATTTTATGATTTGTTTAACCTGGTTTCCTGTTTGAGTAGTTAGTAATATTAGGTTTGAAGAATCTGATGATGAAACAGTTAGTGATAGCAGCAAGATCAACATCCAGGAGAGCTCGGGATGCTTTTAGAAGCCTACTACGCTCAAATTGATGCCGTTCTACAAAAGCATTCTGGGATCAGTATGTATTACTCGTCCAAGGGGGTGCTTCCATTTTTCTTTCTTTTTCTATATGCATGTCTGTCTGTTATTCATTGCACTTGACTAAGTATGGTACTTGCACAACAAGTAAAGCAAAGACAATCCAATTTATAATTTATAATTAAAATAACAACACCCTAACCACTAAATCATAACAAATATATTTAAAATTTGTAATAAACTTTCACTTACTTTTACTATTAACATAAATTATATTAAAAATAATTTGTAATATTATATTTAAATTATATTATTTACATATTTAAAATAAATATAAATTGAGACGAGGAGACTGTTGTAGATGAAGATGGAGAGTGCGCACGTCCATGAGGATGAGGTTGTTGAATGAGAAGAAGATTGTTTGATCATTGATATCGCCACAAAAATGGGGAACCTGGAAAAAAATGGGGCAGGTCCCTATGATTATCATGTGGGAAGAAATTCTACCGAGTTTATTCCCAGAAAGACACCACTGGGACCAGAGGAAAATGACAACCAAAGGGAGAAGAGAAACTACAAAGTAGGATTATAAACCCGATAAAATTCTCCAGCAAAAATTGTCCAAGCAAAAAATGTTCCGTGTGTGTATTTCTTGTCTTAATAGTGATGCATTTACAGGGCAAAATATTATGGAAAGTGGGAGAAAAACAAACAAATATTCTTTGATGGGAAAAATTGATGAAATATGCACCCATACAGAAAAAAATGCCTGAAGAGATCTTTCCACCCCAGAAAAATGACCAGAAGATCCAGTAAGTAATGATTATTGCTTGCCCGCTCGCTCACTCATAAGCCCTTTCCCAGTCATCAAGTACTTCACCCAGTTCCAAACTAGAGCTCGCAGCATCTGATACTGATACTGAAGAATGTGAAGGGACTTCCACTTGTTTAGAGGGAGCAGGAAGGGAAGACTTGGAGGGGACAGAAGATACGATGCCTTTTTCAGAATCTAGCACGCTCCAGCGATTGGTTGAAGCAGAAAACGGAGGTTGCTTCCCAGTTGGGAGTGTTGGCTGCGTGTCAGAAGAGACGGTACTTGTACTCCAATCCTCTTCTTCCTCCTTCCACCCTGCCTCCTGTATCACAGCTTTCTTCCATGGGTTCCCTTTTGACGCTCCTCCTGCCCACGTGTTAGCCCCCAGAGCTGATGGTGGTCCATTCTGAGTCACTACCACAGCCGCTCCGTAATAAACAGAACCATGGTCGAGTCTCCTGAGGGCAGTTGTAGCCCTAGCAGGGTCCCCGAAAATAGCAAGTGCGTTCTTGTCATTGAGCCATAGCAGATCACATTCACCTCCAAACCTCAACACAAGACCGCTTATATCCGACTCCCTGGGGAGGTCAAAGAATGAAACTACAAGCCTGGGGTCCATATCCACTAGAGGGTCAAAACCTGGTGTATGAGGTGAATTTAAAGTTTTGATCCCAAGGAATCGAGTCGGTGGCTTTGACTTTGAAGTAACATGAACTACCACAAACCGCTTGGGCTCCCAACCTGCTGAGCTGACCGCAAGCTTCCACCTCTCGGCAATTAACCTGATGGCATCCCTCTTCTCCTTGATCATAGGACAGAATACATGCAACTTGACAGAACCATAGCTTCCAGTTCGGCCCTTCCCAAGGACCAAATACATGCATCTCTCTTCCACAGCCACAACCCATTTTGGATCACGCCGAAAGAGATCCATAACAGACTCTGAAACAGTTGTGCTCTCCCCAAAATGGAGCGCCTCCAAGTTTGGTGCTGTGATGTCAAAGGAATCTGCAAGAGCACGCTTACGCTCCAATTTTGAGCACTCTTCATCACAAACGAGCTTTCTCTGCCCCAGTGGCACTCTTTTGCCACCAGCAGTAGTTTCCACAGGTTGAAGCGGCACTGGCAATTTTTGAATAACAGAAGCTTCAAGAACATTATCAGTTATGAAATTGCCATTCATCCCACCAGCATCACAGGGCACACTGGATGATAAACGGCCACAAGAGCAAGTGATTTTAACAGGAAAATCACATCTTGAATCAGGGCAAGGAGACAAAGGGTGACAAGGAGCTTTGCATGTATGCCTGCAGTCTCTCCTGGGAGCACCACATATCTGCCCACAGGATCCCTTGTGATTTGGCTCATCAAATATGCTAATATCACAAGGAGGCAGGTGACAAGTCCGCCCACAAGCATGGAGCCCACATTGACGAGTCTTACCACAGAGTTTATTGCATCTAATGTCCTTTGATCCGCAAGGTATATTCCGGAGGACCACATGTCCTCCAACGCATTCTTTTGCCACTGGGACCGAACAAGGAGGGCACTCACCAAAGTGGCAGCTATGCGAAGAAGTGTGGCCACAATGTTGCAGAGCAGAACAAGGGAGTTGGCACAAGGGAGGAGGGGTCCCGCAAGGCAATGGAGGAGGAATTGAAGTCCTCCCACAGGCACATGTCAAGTCAGTGAAGATCGTCTCTAGACAAGGGGGGCAATACCCACTGTGACAGAGAGTTTCACAAGCATGTTGCCTACATCGAAGCTTCTTCCCACAAGGCATCGAGCAGAAATGCGGGTCCCAATCACCAATGGAACTGGAACTGCTACCGGAGGAGAGGTTGGATAAGGGGCAACATCGCTCATTGCAACGGTGTCGCCCACAGTTCTTCTTCCGTCCACACGGTTTATCACAAGAGAAAGACTCTGCTATTTGGTAACACTCAATTGTTCGAGAGGTTATCCCACATCTGCATTTCTGGGTCACATTCACCAGACAACGTGGGCAATCTCCGGCATGGCACTTCTCTTTGCAAGAGTGGATCTTGCATAGGAGAGGCTTCCCACACACTTGGGAACAGGCTGGAATAGGATCCAAACAGCTCCCCCTTTCATCTTCCTTCAGGTTAGTTTTACCACAATAGCAAGTTTTAACTATTCCTGGTGTCAACACACAATCTCCACAAGGACCTGGGTGGCATGTCTCAACACAATCATGATTACCGCAACTCAGCTTCTTACCGCAGGAAGAATTACAGAAGAAAACTCCACTGTCCATGTCCACCTCTCCCTTCAGAGCCATGTCTCCACAGAGAACCACCTCAACCTTCTTCTTGCAGAAACAAGATGCATTGGAGAGCACCTGGCAGTGATCGCAGGGGACAACATGGCAGAACCGCTCACAACGATGGCGCCCACAGTCTAGAATCTTATCACATCGGAGTCCGCAGGACAGGACAGGCTTCCTGTCAGAGCATCTGGTTGTGATCTTGCTCTTCCCACAAGGGCAAACCCTTGGAGGAGCAAATTGTTTACACGGAGGGCAAGGACCTGGATGGCACTGCAGGACACAGACATGGGGGCAGAGATTCTCTACACTCTCCCTAGTGGACAGGATATTTCTTTCCAGGGGCTTCCCACAGGGCTCACCGCAGGAATGTGGAGTCATGTACAAGTCAAATGGCGGGTCTGTCTTCTTGCCACAAAAACACAAATAGTGAATCTCCTTGGACGATGTAAGTTGCACTCTTTGGCATCCTGGGCATCTCCAGTTATTCCCACTGCTCTTCTCAGCAGACAGGTCCACAGATGTTGGAGCTCGAGCCCATTTCTTAATGCAGCTGAGATGGAAGATTGAAAAACAACTCGTGCAGGACCAGATGGGGGCAGACCTGCGTACCATCTCGTAGCAGATCATGCATTCCACGGCACCTCTGGCAAGCTTCTCATGAATCTCCTGCACCAATTGGGGCAGGTTTGGGTCCTTTGATACCTTTGGTTCATCAATGGACCGGCAGCTGCTCTCCACTCTCTCTTTCCCCTTATCTTTCCCACTTGGATAGCTCAAAGGCCGACTATAGTGGCCCCTGACCCCATGATTTTCCTTATTAACTGGTACATGATCAATCAACCCATTGCCCCCATGAGACTTTGCAGCTTTTCTTCCCTTTTGAAGTCGACCTTCCCTTGGATGTGCCGAGTAATTTGAGTCTACACCGTCTCCACTCAAATTCAGATCAGAGCTTGTGGGAGGGATCACAGAAGAAGCAGCATGCGGGAAAGCATTAGGAGTACCTCTAGGGACCCACTCTTGACGGGCATTTCCAGCTTGGAATCTTGATCTAGCTCTGCGTTCTGTTCGGGCATGAAAGCTCATAATTCACAAGGTAATCCCGTGATCACCAAAACCCGGATACTCCAGGACCAATGTACTAGGCTCAAATAGACAAATTATGGATTCACCAATCTGTAAGGTAAAAAACAGTTAACAATGAATATCCAACTGATTGATATTCCGTGGCAGCAGCTTCTTTTTGAATGATATTACAAATTACATTGATATTCAAATAGTGGATACATACAAGAATTCAAAATTATCCCAGAGATTAGCGCCAAGCTTATGTGCAGCCTTATTAGCATCACAACTTATCCAATTGAAAGAACAAACTCAGAAGGGACTGGAGCATGCATAAGTCGCACATGGCAACATCAATTACCGTAAATCAGGAACGGGATCCAGCGCAAGAAAACCCTAAGGAGTTTCTTATGATATCCAGTTGATTAATAAAATCTAATGACAAAAAGCAACCAGGTGGTAAAACTGGTAAAACGAAAAACCTAATCAATCACAAAACAGTAGCTCACCTTATGATGAATGCAAGAAGAAGAATACCGGGAGAACGCAGAACATGGTTCAAAATTTTGGATTTGGGAGTTCTGTAGACAGGCACCATACGTGAGAGAGAATTTCTGGGAGATGAGCATTTATAGGCATATTGTGGTCAAGAGATTGGGTCAAACTACGACATGAGAAATAAATAATAAATAATTTTAAATAAGAATAAACGGATATGGAAGAACACCTGCACAATCACGGGCCTGAGAAGAAGCCCATAATAAAAAATGGGCCTATAGCCTATTTAAGGATATGTAATATATACACATACATGTACTTGATTAGTGGGTAATTATTATTATAAGTAATTATGAAATGATAGTTTATAATTTTGGAAGGAAAATATGGATGGTGTAAAAAAAATATAAATCCTTAAAATTGAGTGAAAATGGGAAAAAAGTCAACGGTCAATAATCCTTATTTTGTCACTCTAATTTCAAAGTTTAATCCCATCCACATTTCCTAAACCAAAAAAAGAGCCACTGATTGACTTGGTATTTTCAGATGAGTGAGAATATTAAGATTAAATTAATTTTGTGTTTTGTTAAGTATATATAATTGTTTCTTTCTCATGTCTGTGTTTGTTCTATAAAGATGGCTGTGAATCCTCCAGTTTGTTACGCTCTAGCTTGAATTTTCTGCTCCCACTCTCCCCCAGAAGAAGAAGAAGGAGAAGAAGAAGAGAAGAAGAAGAACGAGGAGGAGTCATGTCTCTGCTGTCAGATCTTATCAACTTAAACCTCTCTGACACAACTGACAAGATCATTGCTGAATATATATGGTAGCTTCTTCTTCTTTCTAAATCTTGCTCTTCCTTTTATTCCCTGTTGGGTTTACTCTGCTTTTCTGTTTTGACGTACATGATCTTCGTCGATGGCAGGATCGGCGGGTCGGGCATGGACATGAGAAGCAAAGCCAGAGTAAATATCCTTTTTTTTTTAATTCCATACAAATATCTTAATCTTGACTAAGACATTTAATGGATCGATGAATGTTTGTCTATGCTAAAGACACTCCCTGAACCGGTCAGTGACCCTGGAAAACTCCCGAAGTGGAACTACGACGGGTCTAGCACGAACCAGGCCCCCGGAAATGACAGTGAAGTCATCTTATAGTAAGAAGTGATTCAAACGGCTGCTATATAAAATGATGGATATATACGATTGGTGATCCATGTTCTTTGGTGTCAGTCCTCAGGCAATATTCAAGGACCCGTTCAGGAGAGGGAACAACATTCTGGTAAAGTTCAAATGTTCTTCAAGTTTTGCTGGAAAAATCCATGGGTTTTAAGTCACCCATGTACATACTTGACGCTCCACTGTTCTAGTTCTTGTTATAATTTCCAAATATTTTAGGTGATGTGCGATGCTTACACCCCTGCTGGAGAGCCCATCCCAACAAACAAGAGACATGATGCTGCCATGATTTTCAGCCACCCTGATGTTGTCGCTGAGGAGCCCTGGTACTTGTTTCTTCTTCTTCTTCTTCTTCTTCTTCTTCTTCTTCTTCTTCCTTTTACCATATCCCACTCACTCATATATCTCTGATATATATTCCACTATGAAAGGTACGGAATAGAGCAGGAGTACACCTTGCTGCAGAAGGACACAAAATGGCCATTTGGGTGGCCTGTTGGAGGATTCCCTGCCCCTCAGGTACGATTACAAAGTCCAAGCGAGCTTTTGGAGCTTCTATTTCTCGAATTTTCACTTTCTTGTTATATCTCTACAGCCCTTTTTCCCATTTTATTTTTACATAATCCAAAAAAACTTCAGTTGCTTTATCAAATACCAGTGCCCATCTGCAAGATCGTGCTCATGTCTTTTTGTTTACCTTCATTTGCTCACCTAATTCTTCTGTGTATATCATCAACCGACGACAGGGACCGTACTACTGCGGCACAGGTGCAGATAAAGCATTCGGCAGGGACATAGTTGACTCTCACTACAAGGCATGCCTTTATTCTGGCATCAATATCAGTGGCACCAATGGTGAAGTCATGCCCGGGCAGGTAGATGTTTATTATCCTCAATCTCCCTATTCACCCATCTGTGTCTTGCCCCCGCATTGGGTATTATTTTGAAACGGCTTCACATTGTGGTCTTGCAGTGGGAATTCCAAGTCGGGCCTGTTGTTGGCATCTCCTCAGGTGATGAGGTCTGGGTTGCCCGTTATATCTTGGAGGTATGCCTGCTTATCAATTCTCTCTAGTTCCATGCAGCATCATTTCTGCATTGGGAGAAGCTTGACTTGCTGGTTTCAATTGATATTTCTTGGACAGAGGATTACCGAGATTGCTGGTGCGGTTCTATCTTTTGATCCGAAACCCGTTCCGGTAAATCGTTTCTTCAATGTTAAACTGCAAGCCTTTGAATTTTCCAGTCTGAGGATGAGCCAGTGTCTTCTTTTTCTATACAGGGTGATTGGAATGGTGCGGGTGCTCACACAAATTACAGGTAAGCTGGAAATGAGATTCAGAATAAATTGTGGGTGATGAGTAGGTAGGTGTATGACAATGTATGTATTTGATTTCAGCACCAAGTCCATGAGGAATGATGGAGGTCTGGATGTCATCAAGAAAGCCATTGAGAAGCTGGAGCAGAAGCACAAGGAGCACATCTCTGCATACGGTGAGGGCAATGACCGTCGCCTCACCGGAAAGCATGAGACCGCTGACATCGGTACCTTCTCATGGGTAAGAAATCAAGATTACATACGGATGGATATTATAGAACAATGCAATGATGTTCTCTGATGAGAGTAGAGTATTTGTGCAGGGAGTGGCAAATCGTGGGGCATCGGTTAGAGTTGGGAGGGAGACCGAGAGGGCGGGCAAAGGCTACTTCGAGGACCGGAGACCGGCCTCTAACATGGACCCGTACGTAGTCACCTCCATGATCGCTGAGACCACCATTCTGTGGAATCCTTGAAGCAATTTGAGGGCTCTTGGTCACTGATTTCTTCTAATCCCTGATGGGGGAGGGGAGCTTGCCCTTGAATTTGTCCTGTCCTATCAGCTGTACGCTTGAACTTAGTTTCCCTTAGTTCCTCCTTCAGTTATAGCTAATAGCACCCATCGTACTGTGATGTCTCAAAGCTTGGTTGCCTTTGGGTTTGGTGCAGACAGTGTCTTTTTGGTTTATGGTATCTATAATAAATGGACAATACAAGGGCATGCTTGTGTTCTTTTATGATTCATTTTACAGTGTGACTTGTGAGCCAAAACTGGAATATAAGGAGAAATTGAGGGTCCTTGAATTGTATAGCATCCAAAGCCCCCCTACATGTCTGTCTTGTTGGTATAATATTCCACTGCTATCATTCCAATCAGATTCTAATGCCTATTTTCCATATCTTTCATATGATATTGTCATGTTCCTTATTGAACCTTTCATTGTACACTGTTTTTCTTCATAGAATATAAAAGCATTAGGACTACATTAAGACACTATGAGCAATTACATAACATGAAATTTTGATCCAATGTTTATTGGTACAATTGCACATACCCATACTTCCTAATTCTCCAATTACTCACAACCTTTCCACTTCACAAAAATGTTTTACAAAACTGAAATAAAAAAAGTCCATGACTAAATCTGTCTAAATAAATGAATGAATGGTTTGTTTGCCTATTAAAACAGGGCATTTTCTTTGTAAAGAGTTATAATTGTGGAACGTTAATCAATATGAATAACAAAATGCGAATGAGATGATATTTTATATGGCACTTTATGTATTTCTGTATACAAAGTGTAACAATGCATGTTCACCATCCCTACCTTGCATCGAATCTCTAAACTAGAAGCCGAATTAGTTCATCATTCCAACTTCCTATCAAAAACACAGAATTTCAATGAATCTCACCTCATGCAAAAGAGAAGCCTACGCCTGAGAGAGCCTGTCCTGACCAAGTTTGGCTTTGAAGAGCATCTCCTGGCTCTGCAGTCAAAGAGGGAAAAGCCACAGGCAACATGAATGATGAAACAGGTTTACCCAAGCAAAGCCCAGTTATTTCAAGAAGATTGGCATTGAGGAACTTACATGTACAAGGTATACACAATAATAGGATGAAATGACCACAACCCATATCTGAAAAAGATGTTTGAATGGGTCGAACAGCAATGAGCCATCAAGTGATGGGATCCTTTGGGGAACCGTCCTTCCATCCTTTGGAGAGCAAGTCGTAGTTGATTGAAGCGAGCTGTGAGAGATTCTGAAAAACAAAAAAAAAAAAGAGGAGAAAGAAGGCAATGAGAAAATTACTTAATATTTTACACCAATATATTAACCATAAGCTAGGGTATATGAATACCTTGAATGAAAAGTTGCTAAATGAATAGTTAATAGATAAGCCTGAATCGAACTCGGCAGGTCGTCCAAAGTCATCTCCCTACCCATTATGGCAAATCGTTCACATCAACAAATACAGGTTCCAGTGACACTATAATGAATCTCACTTAGTTTTGCAGATAAAAAAAGCCTCTAGAGTGAGCAGTACCACTTCCTCTTGGCGATTGCTCACAGAACTGCTTCCACTTAAGCTATCAGCATCACTGAAGTCCTCAAGATCACTTGCTGGGTAAAAGTTCTCATCTGAAGGATTCCAGGAGTATCGGCTCGTGAAGTAACTTGTGTCTAGTGCACTATCCGAGGAGGGAACAAATGCCGCCTGTGATGAAGATTCAGATTGGTTAAAATGCATAGGGGATAGAACTATAACAGTATAACACTGTCATTGAGTCCGGAAACTGTAAACCTTTTGTCTGGCCAGTGTGTCCCAGTTGATGTCTTTAAAGAACACATGTTGCTTCACCTGTCATCATAGCTCCCCTTATCAGTGATTCTGAATTCATACAGGGATATGAATGAGGGAAGTATTACCTCCCCTGCTCCTCTGGCTCCAAGTCTCTGATGAGGATCCTCTGTCAACAATCTGCATTTCAATCATCAGTGTTATAGACCAGCTTTCAAGTAGAGCCCACGATCCTTGGAAATTTGCCTGAACAGATAAATATCATGAAGGGCCCTTTTCACAAAATAATACTTTTACTTACCGGGCAATCAGGTCTTTAGCTTCAGCACTCATTTCTTCAGGAACCCGAGGCCAGGGTATATTACAATTGAGAATATTATCGAATATTATCTGAAACCAAGAAATATCAAACGGTTTGGTTTCGCATGAAAAACATAAATAGAACTTGATCCCAATGGCATTAACTAGTATTGAAACTAACCTGTGGATGCTCTGCATTAAAGGGCGGGATCCCAACAATTAGCTCAAACAATACAATGCCCACCGACCACCAATCAGCAGTAGCACCTATAAAGTAAGCAGAAATTGAATAAGTGAAAACCATAAGATGAAAAATGAAATCAAGAGTATCCAGTGAGAATTAGAGCTGTTTAAGCCTAGCAGAGGCCATACAGACCATGCCCTGTTCCAAGGAGAATCTCTGGGGCCAAGTAATCAGGTGTTCCAACAGCAGATCGTTTCTTCCACCTCGCTCTCTGGTCCTCAGATATTGAAAAGTCAGGTACTTCTTTGACATCTAGCATGGAAGTCCCACAGGCTGCTGGGCCTGACAAGTCGTCTGTACTGTTTATGAGACCAACTTTGGACAGCCCGAAATCTGTCAACTGCATATAAAGTGGATTAAGGTTTCCATAAACTACATGTTACCAGTCTCAAAATATTCTGCAGAAGTTAAAAGGTGGAAATGGCCATAAATATTGCCAAAAAGGTAATCTATCATGAAGGTAAGAGTTGACTTCCACAGTACAAAAACCAGTGACTTGCATAATGACTCGATCTGTATAATCATCTCTCATTGTAGAGTCATATATTCGGAAATAATATATTGCCAGTAACCAGTCATAAAAGGGATAATGATGTACACTGTTGAATATTAATACTCTTGCTTCTGATATTTCCATGGATACAGAAGTGTGCAAATCTCGACGGTACCCGAAAGAATGAAACAATACTGATAATACTAAGCAAGAAGCTTCAAAGTAACCTTGATATGGCCATCATGTGCAATCAACAGATTATCGGGCTTCAAATCACGATGAACTACACCAAGTGAATGCAAATACTCAAGAGCAAGCACCTGTGAGAAAACCATCCAATACTTGAGACTTTTCAGCATTTAGTTAGACAAATTAAAAAAAAAAACTCAGAAACTACAACACTTACTACTTCTGCTATATATACACGGGCAACATCTTCATCCAAGCATCCCAAATTCCTCAATAAAGAATACATGTCTCCTCCATTTAAATACTCCATAACGAGATACAAGTTCTCTCGGCATGTAAAAGAATAAAAGAAACGAACCTGATAAAATTTGATGTCGTGTCAATAAATGAGATTTTTTAAAGAGTAAAATGCTAACATAGCTAACCCAGCTCACCACAAAAGGGTTACGGACTGAGATCAAAATATTGCGTTCTGCCAAAATGCTTTCCACAGCATTTTTCCTGATCATATCTGCCTTCTTAAGAACCTGTTACATACAGCAAGATATTGTCAAAAGTAACCGAGGTAAAAGCCTTGATTCACTTGTGGAAAAGTGCAGACACTAGAAAGTCAGAGCAAGTGAAGGTTCAAAAGTTGGCTAGGACAGGGCATTCAGTATATGTAGCTAAAAGAGTTTGTATTCCAAGTAAATTAACGAAGAAATAAGGAATGGCTCTTTTAGATAGGTAAGAAGTGTGATTGAGTAAGAATTTTTTCCCTAAGGTCAGACAATAATATGCTCACCTTTATTGCAAAGAGGTCACCAGTAGTACGCTTTTTGGCCAAGAAAACACGGCCAAAGGCACCACGGCTTATTGGCTTAATTATTTCAAAGTCATCTATTGTGGTCCGGTCTCTAGAAGGATGTACCGGACTTGTCCTCAAGCTACGGATGACATCATCTTCCATCGGAGCATCTTCATCAATCACAGTAGCGCTGATATCAACCTTTTCATCATCTACCATCTCACAGAGCTGCAAATACTTCTCCCTGATGAATATAATCCCATCATATATCACATATGACATTAGATCACAAGATATGCCTCTTATGATTACTAAAATAAACTTTGAAAAGCTGACTCATCGCATTCATTTGTTGTCATGTTTTTCCTTTGGGGAGTCAAATTAAAAAATTCCAACAGATATTTCAATAAAGAATACTCAACCTTAAAACTCTTATTTTCTCCTGCATGCAGTACAATGACACAACACGCCTCTTGGTTCACTAGTTGCATATTACCAGTTTTACATTATCAGAAATATTTTTTATGTGCACATTTCAACAATCAGATAAAAGTAGATAAATCACCGAATCAACTTCTCAATACGAGCACCAAATGTCTCTACAGTAAGGGCATCGAACTTCCGCTGATCAATGATAACCCTCAGATCTTCAAGGCAAGAGAGTAGATACGGTGTGGATCCGTCATCCTCCAGTGGTGTATTTGCAACACATCGAGCAATATCAGCGAGTCCACTCATCTGCATCATAGATTTTTCAGCTAACTATATTAAAATTTAAGTGTTGTGAGTAATTTAAATTTAGAAAGTTGTGCAGGAAACAAAATAGCATAACACAACAAGTATGGATAAGATATAACCTGAGGAATATCTCCATTCTCAGAATAAGCACCCTTTCCTGCTAAAAACAAGTCTATTTGACTTGTTGTTGGAGTCAATATTGGAGACTTAGGAGTTATACTCCCAGCAGATGAAGTAGTCATACCCTGATCAGACTTGAACCCCAAACGAGTCTTGCAAGACATGGAAGGTAATCCTTTCATGTCCTCCATTAGGGCCGCATTATCAACTTCTGGGAAACAGTCGAGCATGTCCTCAGAACCTCTTCTAGACCGGTCACTGAACTTTGGAGAGAAAACATCTGACTCCTCGGTAACACTCGAGTTAGATACTTTAGCAGCATCTGGACTACCCACATGGTGCATATCTTTTTGAGACGAGTCCATCATCTTCTCAAGAGTCTCAGCAATTCTGAGGAGCCGCTCATTTACACTCAAACCCTTCAAATCACACCGATCAGCCACAGCACAAATTCGGGAGTGGTCCTCCACATGGGAGGTTGCAACCTCCTCCTCACAAATGCGACAAATGATTGAACTTTCCTCAATAACATTTTGCTGGTCTTTCCAGTAACCCCAAGAGATCTTCTGCTGATGCTTCAAAAAGTCATCTTGAGATTCTTGTGTAGGGCGTTCCATTGGTTTAGAGGAAATAACATTATTATCATGAGTAACTCTCTTGTTTGTTGTTGATTTCACTGGTTGGAGCTTGGCTTCAGGAATCTCTTTCACAGGATGTTCTTTTGCACGTTTTGCAATAGGAGAGGGTAATTTCTTCCATGAGGACATCCTGTTCCTTGCTCCAGGAGAGTCCGTACTCCTTGAATTGTCATCAGCGAGTGGAATTGCAGGAGGAGAAAATAAAGATCCACGCTGTTCTTGGCTATAAGATTTCCTAGATGAAGCTGTCACAGCTGCTTTGGGTACCTTAGGGGCAGCACTGAAGCTCTTCATGTCCCCTCGTCCAGGCCCTGGTGGGATCCGCTTGTCAGCAGAGTGGAACACACAGGACTGACGGAGATGCAAGAACTGCTCATCTTCTACCAAGCCCGTTTCCTTGTGAAATTGCAATAACCTAGTACACCTTGTCAATATAAAAAGCATCCTTGTGTGGAGCTGCTTTAGAGTTCCCATTTGAAGCTCCTGGCGCCTATCATCCAGGTCCTGAACTATGCCTTCACACTGGAGCCAGAACTCTCCAGGTGAAGTCATAGCACAGCTCCGAGCTAAGACCAAAAGATCTTCAATTGTTTCTTGCCACTCAGGATGACTGTCCGAATTCTTCTCAAGAATTCCAACCAAATCAGCAGCAAAGATGGCAAGATCAGAGTTCACTTCTTCCTTGGCTTTATCAAATTTCATCCTTATGACAACCAGAACTTCCTGAGAAAAAACAAACGTCTTTAGATTTTCATGACTGGCACAGGAAGGATTCAATTGTGGGAGAACTAGCATATTTAGTACCTCTAGATTGTTCAAGCCTCGAGGTTTCCAAAATGGGAAAGGCCGTACACCTTTAGAGTTCAGCTCATGAGAAAAGCTCTTGACATCAGCAGGAAACCTCTTCTTTGGTGCACTTGTTACACGAAGAATGGCTTGAAATCGTGGAGATTCTGATTCCTATAGTTATTAAGATGAAAATCAGGAGAATTAAATCGGATAAAAAACTAATCATATATCCTTACAAGTCAGAACTCAGACCTACTGCTTTAAAAGGGAAAAGAGAAGGGTTAATGACATATTTAAGCATGGCATTGGAACATTTTTTTTCAAATCTATCTGAACCTTTTCTGAATATCCTATGCGAATTTTTATTCCTTTTATCAAATCTAACACAAACTTATGATACCATTTTTTTCATCAAAATTGTCTATATGATACATGTCTGATAGTTCGGCTAATTGCCGTGAAATTTATTTTATGCACTTGCAATTAGATGCCATATCACTTTATATTTTTCATTCATTATTTTGGCATGTCATTTATACAAATTTGATGAAAGAAAGATCACGTACTAAAAGATTGCGCTAGAATGAAAAGGTCACAAGAGATTGTGTTTAAATAGGTTATTAACCAAAAGTGAAATACCTCCGGAGTACAAATGTCTGAACTTACACCTCCATTTCCATTCCATGATGAATCTTGAAGCCCTAATACATATATTCAAGAAACATATGAAACCAATTTAGGACATAAATTTAGGGGTAATGGTAAAAAAAGGCCCACATTCTGGCTGCGTTTAAGTTTATAGCATGAACATTTTATAGCAAAAAAGAGCCCATACATTCTTTGTCCTACCAGTTACACCCAACTGTCGGACTTTCCATTATTTTACACACTTGGTACCATTAATTCTTGTGTGGCATTAACGGAGTTGGCATGGAAAATTTTGCAATTCTTTTAAAAAATAAAAAAATGGAAATTAAAAAAACCAAAAAAGAAGACCCTCTAATCACCCATTTTTATTTTCTTTTCATTTAGAAAAAATTGCCGCATTAGCTCTGTTAATACCATATAATATTGATGATTTGACATGTACAAAAATAAAACATAAAATTGGATGGTGGGCTGTAACTGATGCAATGAAGAAAGCATGGGTTTTTTGGTTTAAAAAATAAAGTTCATGCGACAAAGTGAATTCATCCAAAGTCTAGGCCAATTTTACTTGAGATAAGGGAAAAGACAACATCCTTAGAATGAAGGGATTCCTGGAGCTTCATGAATCCTCCATGCAGGATGGTCAATGCGAAGCATATTATAAGGATGACAAAAGATTAAGGGAACAATGGAAACGTTGATGGAATCATAGCTTAAATTACTGCCTATAAAATCTTATAGTTCCATGAAATTTGAAGCTAGAGTTCCACGACTAGAAACTCCTTTCTTCGATGAAACCACAACTTCTTCAAAAAGTATGCTTGTGATTGTACAAAAGAACAGTTAATAATAGATTCAAAACCAGTCACTGGTCCAGAGTTCACAACCACAGAGATAGAGAAAATCGACCTTGAGTGAAGTCAATCATAATAGCAGTTTGTTGCTAATAAAAAAAACAAATAAGCAGTTTTTAAGAACTTGAGGTATTTGTATAAACCCCATATGTCATTCACATTGCTTGTAAGAAAACCCACAAACCATTTTTTTTCTTTATCAAACCATGGAAAATCTTCTGACTGCAACACTAGATTATCATGTTGCAATTTTACAAATAAACTTCTGGAAATACAAGATGCATGTAATTCCTCAATTGGAGATATGGTTTGATCTATAACAATCCTCACTCAATCGAAGATTGATGATTTGAACCTTAGACATAATTACATTATAACAGCAGACATTATCAGATAAGGCACTCCAATCCAAATGAAGGAGATCAAAACATCACTTTTGCATGGAAATAAACTCCATCTTAGAATGGAAGCGTCGAACATGTAAAAGTTGTAGTTCATTATTAATTATTCTCTCAGAACAGTGGTAAATCAAAAAAACACTTGAGTAAGAAAGGAGTGAAAGAGTCACATTTGTGTATCATTGTTTCCACTGTACTCTTTCCATACAATTACACCTAAAGTAATGACAATGCTATTGCTTAATTTAAAGTGTATTGTAAAAGAAAATATTAAAGAAAAGTCTAACAGGGCACCAGATTATGATGCATTATACTTAGCAGGGTGTGAAAAAGCTAAAGATCCATGTAGGTTCTTCTCGATTGGCTTTCAGATTGAGCATAATTGGCTTTCTGGTGAAGCAAGAACCTACTTGTTCATCGAGCAGTAAGGGGGAAGGTATCAGTATAGGAACCTACGAGTTACCTAATTTCAGAAACCCACTAAGTTCTTATACTAGCAATATCATTTCAACTAACAGCAAATATTCAAACACACAGCAACTGATTCAAGCACTCCCAATATTTGTAATCATACTCCTTACTTCCTGGAAGCACAATATTTTCTGCATTAGCATACAAATTCTGCAGAAGCACGAAACCACAAAAAAGCAATCACACAGAAAAATATCAAATCTGCTTCAGAAAAAAAAAAGTATTGTACCTGCTCCAGTAGATGATTCCCCATTTTGCGATCCTGAAGGTGGCAGAGCACTAGGGCTCTGGTTCATAGGGATGGTCTCCAAGCCACTGGAACAGCTCCTTTTGTCTTCCAATTTCCCAAAACCATCCCCAAAATTTTCACTCACAACTCCCATTCTGCTCTGGCTTGTAGCACTTACCTTCTTCGACCCCCAATTCCCCGAAGACGCCAAGCTCCTATCCCCTCCACTCTTCCCACGGCCGCCCCTCGATAGATTGCTTGCCCCCAAGCCCGGTCCTTTCTCGCCCCGAAACCCATAAAAGCTCTCCTGGGGCAAGGGTCCCGACCTAGTCTTGACCCTTTTCAGACCAAGTGAGGATGCCAGTAATGGGGAGATCGCAGAAGCTGTCTCCTTGCCATCCGACAGGTCAGTAGCCGGATTCCTAGGCTTCTCAAGCTCCTTGCCCTTCATCAGAGGCTCCTTCTTCTTGGAGCAGCCGCCCTCGGCTAGGGCTTGGTAGGGCGGCGACGGGGAAGGGTTGTCGTCCTTGACGGTGGATTTTCCCTTCTTCTTGTCGGATCGGATGGGGGAGTTGGACCCGAAGGATCGGGGGCTGTTGGATCCATCTGGGCTGGAGGTATCCGACTTCTTGGACGAGAAAAACCTGCCCTTGAAGACCATTACTCCCGCCTGATTCCTCCGGCGGCTAAATTGTTGTGGCCAAAACCGCAGGGAGCCGCTGGGTCTTCTCTTGCTGCTGCACCATGGAGCTCGGGATCAAGCTCTGTGAGAGAGACTGCGAATGGGCTCGTGGACTGCGAGAAAGAGTCAAAGAGGAGGTAGATTAGTTAATGGCGGTGGCGGTAGTAGTTGCCCATCTAAGAAGCGCTTCTTGACTGCGCGTAGAGAGATAGAAAACGGGTTGAACCTGAACCTCTGAGGACGAGGAGGAGATTTGTCATCGCGCAAGTGTAAATTTTACTTCTTCATATTAACTAAGAAAATAGTAAATCGAATTAGCAAAACCCGAAAATTTGCAAAAAAAACAAAAAAACAACGCCATGGCTAGCCTGTGCAGTGCAGAATGGCCATTATCAACTGAACGGCAAGGTTTTTAGTACTCCTAGTCTACTCACTTGGATCCTCCGAATAAAGTACAATTCTTTTAAAGGGGACATGACATCACCGTGCCAATTATGCCCACAAACCACAAGCAAGGTCAGTAGGTGCAGGGCTGCCTATATGGAAGACTAGAATTTCGCCCAGAATTCAATTCGGCTGCTCGGGTATGGTAGCCATTCCCCGATCCTACGTCCTGAGTTTTATTTTCCAGCCCCGAAATCTTATTCGCTTGCACAAAGGAGAAAGAGAGTCCTAATTGCTTATTTATTCTCAATTTTATTGTTTTTAATTTTCCATAAAAAAACCCTCAAAGAACTTGGAAGGTTTGTTAGCTTTCTTGTTCTTGAGTCGTAATCAGCTGCTCTTGTCTTTTGCATGTTATACCCCCAGGTGAGCAAATTTAGAAATCTCCTGAAATTTTCATTTCTTGGGGGACTGACTCTTCAGGGTGATTGTTGTCATCATGCATTGATGGACGATGGAATGTGACCTATGGACCGCAAGAGAAAAAGATGTCTTCATGCTGGGAGTTCACATGAGAAATGTTTGTGAGTGAGGAATTTATGCAATTTCCTTTTAAAATTTAAACTCAAATTCCCATAACATTATTCAAGTTGTTGTTGTCATGTTGAGCTGCCACGCACGGATGACTGATGACTTTCCTGCAGAATCCGTGTCAGGTAGATCATGTGGTGGAGCCCAGAGCTAATATTCTTCAGGATGGGGAGATGTTGGATAAAGCCAGGGTTTGGTCACCTACTGGTCCCATAATATAAAAATAATAAAATACTACAATCGTTCCAATAATACTCCAAATCTAAAAACTCGCTCAAACGACACTTGTTCGTACTGAATGATCCCTTTTAACTGTATTCGGATTAGCTAACACAAGCATTTATTTTATAATGATTGTTTTACTACAAATTCAAATTATTCCTTATCATATTTTAAACTCTTAAATTAGTTTTTTAACCTATTATATTTTTCTTTTCTTTATTCATTTATCCCATTTAAAAATTTAGTTCCATTTTATTTAAATAATTTGATATTTGTCCGATCGTTCGATACCATATGGATGTCTCGAATCTTAACACGTTCTCAACTAAACCGGACACGAATTATTTCGGATTTGGACAGGTCTACAATTAAGTTCCCGTCTAGAAAATATTCGGGTCTAGGCGACCCAGCTAGGCCGTCGTGTTGCTTTCTGTTGAAGAGTCTTCCCTCCCTGATTCGGAAGGTATTTTCTATTCAAGTTTCTCCTGAGCAATTTACTTAGGCTTAGGCTTAGGCTTCGGGTCCAATGGACTCAAATTTCGGATTCCTTTGCGCGAGTCCGCGTGAGCTCAAATTCGGCTCGTTTAAAATTCCACCGGATCAATTATCATCCCTAAGGCGGAGTTTTTTGCTTGTATCATCAGGATTTTTATGACTTTTTCTCGCTTTTAATTAATTTTTAAAATTTTCAGCCTTACCAGTTTTATCGCTTAAACTCCCATATTGAATTTTCTAGTATTAAAATGCATATAATTTTTATCATGTTTATTTAATTTTATTAAACTTTAATCAAATATTTACGTAATTAATTTATTTTTTCAATATAAATAAAGGACTCATTCTCTAAAAAAATACTTTTTTATTTAAATTCACTTATTTTTAAAATAATTATTATATTTATTTTAAATTTAATAATTTATCAAATATGACTTCAATTATTTTTTTATACCTACACAAAAATGATTAATGTTTATATATATTATTTTTTCAATTATATTATCCTATTTTTCTAATTTGGTGAATTTTATATTTAATGGACTTATTTTCCATTTTTTTTCTTATTGCACATATTTAATTCGTTAAAATATTTATTTTAAAACCATCTACTCAATATGAGTTTGGTATTATAGTTTCGAGTAATTAGTCATCAAACAAAATAATTTTATATACAATAAATTTATTATTTTATTTATATCTAACCTATTTAATTAGGGTAATAGATAATAAATTAAATTAAAAACACAGGTTATCACTGGGTAGAATTTAAGAGATAAAAATCTCTTGTACTCACCCATGAGGCTCGTGGAGTTTAATGGGAACCATAGTCCCCTAGTTTACCTTCTTTTTTTTTTAATTTTAGTTCAATTAAGATATATTAGACAATATTATGAAAGTGTTTATACTTGTCAAAGTTGAGATTTTCAATTTGAACACTACTGAAATTTTAAATTAATTTTCAACAACAGTAATAGGAAATAATTCATCCTATATATATTGCCTAAAATAAGTATAATATTAACTGAATTTTGGATAACATGTACAATACTGTACTAAATCACTATATTTGATATAAAAGGTGTGATATCATCTAAATTTAGGTAAGGCCATAAAATTATATTACCTAAAATACCAATTATTAATTATTTTCGACTTTATATATTCAAAAGTTATGTGCAAAAAAAACTTTTTTATATATTTAAAATAATTATTTATTTTATATGTGATTATAAATTATGAAGAACATATTTGATAATGAGTAAGATTATAATGATCAACTTTGAGCATAAATGGATATAAGTAACAAATTAGTAAATGAAATACAATTTAATGCATTTTACTTCAAGAAATCTTCAGTGTTTATCCAAATTTTGTAGATTTTTTTGTTGAACTGTGTCCCCTTGTACACTATGGATTGATCTTCCCAAAAAATCACTAAATATTTAATTATGGCTAATATTTATAAGTGGAGATTAAACTCGAGAAAATTATTTTGCCTATAATTGATTAATAATTGTTTAGCCATGAATGGAAAAGAAAATTAGAGATGAATTGTGAACCCTAATTGACCCATTTAGAAAGTAAACACAGACGGCCAATTTCGAAAAAAAAATTATCCCCTCTATTAAAAATGGAAAGAAGTTATACTGTCCTTTTTAAATAATCCAAGGTACAAGCGGTGCAGCCAGTCTTTCCAGAAATCACTATGGCCGTTTCCGAACCCTCGATCACGACCCTCTCCCTGCTTGTGATCATCCTCGCCGCATCGACTTTCCCGGCCACCGCCGTCGATGATTCTGGCTCCTCGACTCTGCTTCCGTGCGTCCAGAAGATACTGCCGTGCCAGCCGTATCTGAAGTCGCCATCCAACCCTCCGGCGACCTGCTGCATACCGCTGAAGGACTTCGTCGAAAATGACCGGAAATGTGCGTGCGCCATCTTCAACAACGGTGATCTCCTCAGGTCGTTCAACGTCACACAGGACGACGCGATGAATCTCGCCAAGGCCTGCAATGCCAACGCTGACATCTCGATCTGCAAAACCCTCCTCGGTCAGTTCATGAACCTGCCAAAGCTATTGGATCGACGGATTATTAGATCACGTGCAAAATAACATGATCTTCATTATGTAGAATTGCTTTTATTAACTTAATCTACTTCCTGTGATCACATATCACATATCTCAACAGGAGGATCGCCGACTAGTTCGCCACCAGCCTCTGTACCCACGAATGGTAAGTTCAATCTTATTAATTGATTACACGATCTCTCTACACCACAAATCCTTGTTTATGGCTATTTAATTCAGATCAAGGGGGTGAAGGGAAAAGCGCTGCTCATGGAATCAAGGCTTTCGGTGGCTCCGTGGGGTTGACGATGATCGTAGCTTCAGTCTATATCATTATTACTGCTCAGGCCACGTTTTCATCCACTGTTTAGTGTTTATCTTCCGAGAGTACCTTCAATAATGCAATATTTTTGTCCACTCGCCTTTTAGGCCATCGCAATATATATTATAATCAGTTAAATTACATAACTTTTATAAGCCTTTAAAATTGTTATTTTTACACCAAATATTTGATAAAAGGAAATTTTAAATTCCCTTAAAAAATTATGGGCCTGTAAGGCTGAGTGTATGAGCTCAAAGCTCATGGAGATTCAATATGGATTAGGTTCTGGTAGATCTTAGACGACAGGCCATGCCCAGTACAGTTGCCCACGAGACTATGAAACCGCACTCACATTTGCTGATAATAAATTATATTATAATATTATACAAATAATATTATATTTAATAATATTAAAACTTATATGTATTTTAACTTAAATAAAAATATATATTATAATATTATACAAATAAATTAATTAAATTTAATATTTTAATGATAATAAATTATATAATTTATTAACAAAATTATATTATTATAAAAAATAAAAAGGATACATTTGTAAAATATATTTAATTTATTATTTCAAACTAATTAAACAAAATAGTAATTATTATTTGTGCTTAATAAAATTGTAGGCAATATATATAATTAATAGTTTATGCAATTAATTTTAAATAATAAATTATATATATATATATTTACAAATGCATCTTATTATTTATAATAATATATTTTTTAACAAATTATATAAATTATTATCATTAAAATGTTAAATTAAATTAATTTTTATTATATTAGAATTTATATATACATATTTTATTTAACTTAATTTAATATAAGTTTTAATATTTTATTACATAAAAATTATATAATAAATATATATACCACGATATTGTACAAATATATAACTTAAATTTGACATTTTAATTGTACTAAAATTATATAATTTGTGCTAAAATTTTATTATTATAAAAAAAATTAGATATATTTTAAATTAATTAAATAAAATATTAATTATATATAATTTTTATGTATACTTTTACTAAGTAAAAATATTTATTTAATTTATATTTATTTTAAATATATAAATGATCTAATTTAAATATAATATTATCAATTATTTTTAATATAATTTATTTTGGCAGTGAAACACTTATATTTTAATTGAAATTTAATTAAAAACTTAAGTATATCTATTATGATTGAGTGGTTATAATTTTAATATTTTAAGTAAACATGCTAAAATCCACCATTTCAAATATTTTATTCTAAAATAAAATTGTGTCGAAAATTATAATTTAAAACTGTAATTTAGTCATTTTTTAGATGTTAATTGAAGATTTGGTTCATGAATATATTAAATTACAAAAAAAAAATACCATATTATTGTGCGTGAAGAAGAGATGGCATGGAACCGATAACATATCATACCTTCTGTATCTATCAGGGATGTTGTTCTAGATTTCCGACTAGTGTTAGGATATCAGAAGGTACATTGTCAATACCGGAGTCATCGGCCAATGGGCCCTTTGAGCTTCGTTCAACGAAGACCTGCAAGGCCCACGTTTTAATTGATTGACTAACGATTTCTTTTACAATGGGTGCAGTGCAGTGTTATTTCCGGGACCTGTGGACAGAAATTATAGGAAGTCCTTTGAAATCCTGGTTCGATTTGCACGATTAGTTCCTTAAAGAATGTTCACCCTGATGACGCAAGTAGCTTTTGCTGCTCGAGTTTTTGGAATATATTGAGCGAAAGAAGAAAGGCATCTCATTTTAAGTGTGAGATAATCTGGAGATGGAAACGGATAGAGGAAAAGCTGTGGGGATCTGCAGCTGCAGATTTAGAATCGCTTAGATTAGCTTACGTGAAATGAAGAAGGCCAGAGCAGAGCGAAGGATCATGCATTGAATATATCAATGTATTGCTTTAGGGAAAGTGGGTGCCTTTTCCTTTCTATCTTTTAGAGATTTCGACCCTTTTGACTTTTTTGGAGTCACAGACGCAGACTTCTCTTTTTGGATTTAGAAAAAAGATGATTGAATGAGTGTGTGTGCATGTCTTCTCCACTGTCTCACATGGTTTGTTTCTCTTTGGGCTATCTCCCTTAGCCCTATTTTTGTATGGAAAATTCCAAGTGCTGGGAAAGTGGTTGCCCTAATTAAGGACACTTAACTCCAATTGAATAGAGTCTTGAGACCAACTTTTATGGATGCTATTTATTAATATAGTGAAAATAAAGGGACATGGACACCACACCTCCCTCCATCATTAGGGTTTGTGGATTATCATCATTCGTTTTTGGCTGACGCCAGTCATATCCCATTAAAGTTGGAGAAAAATCATACCATATGCCTACATGAAAATCATACATTATCAACTCATCCTATATGCAGAATTTTAATTGTAAACTTAACATGGCTTGAGATGCTGCACTCATCTTTCTGTGCAGCTAGCTGGTTTAGGAGCTGTGATATGATGATGGAGAAGATCCTTCCTAGCAAAGCTACTACACCACAAGTCAATTTCTCAAAGGCAAGCTTTTTTTTTTATTATTGTAAATAAGGCCTCTTTACTCTTTACATCTTGCCTTTATTCTCGCTATAGTGTGAGACACGTTACCCCTTCATCGGAGCTCTTGCCTGGTTGCTTGCTAGTTTTCCTTTTCGTTCACTTTTTGTCTGTTTTCCCCGCCAAAGAATTCTCCACAGCCAGAGAACTCGATGCATCATGACCCTTTTGGCCTTCTTTGCTTACACGACAGTGACAAGGACACGGACCAAAAGAAACTGACATCTTATCACGCCCCCTCACACTTCATGGAATCGAGAAAAAAGAACCCTTCTCCTTTCTTGATCAAGGAAAGCCTTGATCGGAACTGGAACTGCTGCATTCAAAGGGCCCACCTCCATTAGTATGCAGATGAACTCTGTATCGACCTGATAAATTGTATATCTGCACGTTAATCATGATAAATGACTGTATTATTCTCATGGAGAAATTCTGTACATAGGATGGGGACTCTCCATCATCGGCGCCATCCAAAACGATGAGAATCAATCAACAGTAGTTAGGCTCCATAGATATCGCATCCGATCCAGATCGTAGGGATTCTTTTTTCATCAGGGAGGAGTTTTGTCTTTCATGTGTGATATGATGCCACCACTGTAGCACCGAAGTGATGGAAGCACATGGGATACTGAACTGTGAGAAAGAGAGAGAAAAAGCCTCCTTCACAGAGAAAGGCTATGCATCAGAGATCAAAAAGATAAAGGGAATTGGAAAAGAAAACATCATAATTGATAAAAAGAATGAACAACCCACTCTTCCTTGCCTCACAGTATGCCCATGTGTATATATTTATTATGTAGCTTCTTAATTCAAAGACAAGTCATTAGCCAAAAAAAAAATCAATCACTTTAACCTTAAAAAAACTGGTCATTCCATCATTGAGTGGGCGGCTGGCGGCCAGGAACATCTGTTTTCGAGGAAGGTGACAACTTGGGGGAGATAGAGATCCATTATTATGAATCAGATAGATAGATAGATTGATAGATAGCTGTAGAATATGGCTTCTCATGGAGGGCAACCCTTGTGAATTATTCCTTCAAATTCAGACAAGACGAGCAATGATATAGCTGGCCAGGCCAAATAAAGGGTCGCCCTACGTGCATATATGATACCGAGGAGAAGACATAATACGATGATCGCTCAGTGATATAGGCTGTCGGCGACAAGAGGAAATGCCTCTATGGGCGTGCTAGTTGTGAGATGATAAGCAAGTACAAAAATGACAGAGGAAATTTCCCAAAGCATGTTCAGGAAACTGCCGAGGAAGTGTGTGACAAAACGATATTATATATGGAGGGATTGTGCATGGTGAGTGAAAATGATGTATGGCTGGGAGGGGTCCCCTCGTAGCACTTTGTCAAGAGCAATCCATCACCAAATTATTTGGGCGGCAGAGAATTTTGCATCTGGAAAATTATTGCGAAACCGACATTCTTATGCACATCTCATTTCAGATTTGTATTATATAATGATCATAAGCATGTACCCATCAGATCTCTCAAATCATGGTGTTGGATGCTTACACTCTCAACCACGAATATGGCGGCATCTTCACCTTATAGTTAGTGGACATATCTCTACTCGTGATGTACTGTTTTTTTTTTCAGTTGGTTTGGATATGGCTAGTCACATGCCTGCACATATCTTGGGGCCACAGCAATACGGTTTCCCCTTCCTATTAAGGAATCGATCGTAGGCCACTAGATAGATCAATTCCTGCAATATTATTAACTTCTACCGAAGTTATCATGATTAATATGCACATTCAGGAAAATCCTTCCGAGGTGCCGCGGTGGAGACCCAAGTAGATTCCGGCGGCCGCGGCATTAATCTTATACACGAAGTCAGCTATCTTTTCACACGAATCTTGTACATGAAGCTACAGCTGGATCAAAAAAGATTACCATTTGTAACAGATGACTTTCAGGCTTGCCCCAGCTGGCAGATTATCAACTTTTCTACTTTTTGTAGAGAACAAAAAATCCGAGTAACATGTAGGAATATAAGTTGGGTGGTGAATTTATTCTAGTAAATCCTTCTGACGGTACTACAGAACCTGCAAGCAAGCTAAGTGGGTGGCTGTTTTTTATTGTTGAGTTTAATGCTTGAGGGTGATCATGAACTCCTCTTCTAGCCATTAGGCCATCTATTTTCCTAGGTGAAGTATGCGTTTTTGTTAGTAAATACCTGTGTACTAGGGTTTATCAAGGGATGGATTATTGCATTTACTAGTTAATGGGCTTGATAATAATATGATAGTTTGAAAAATTAGCAAGAAAATAAAATAGAGAACTGACCAAACAGTACCCCTCCCCTCCTTCTCCTCCTCCTCCACCACTTTTACAAAAGCTGCTTGCCATGACATAATAATTAACTGGGTGCCTGTAGCAGGAGGGGGGAAGAGGGGTCCCATCACATGCTGTTGCTTCATAGAATAGCAGACCCAACTTCTCAGCAATTGTAAATTTATATAGCACTCACTTTTTTTTGGATTAAGAAAAACTTTATAAATAAAAGGTAAGTTCCTTTAATCCTATAATACATGTAGCATATCCTCCATCAACACTGGCCATTAGCATATAAGTTTACTGTTGCCTTCATCTTGCTTATTTCCTTGCATTTGTATCTATCTCTTACACTATACACACATCATTCACAAGCCCAAGAGAGAAAAGAAGCAAAGACAGTGAGCTATGATAGTCAACACCCGTCCTCCTCCTCCTCCTCCTCCGCCTCCCCCTTCAGAACCCTTCTCCAACAATTGCGTAGACAATCCCACTTCCATCGACAAGAGAAAGCGCCGGCCCGCCGGAACCCCGGGTACGTATACACACAGATTCATCCGTGCATATTGATCATTCATTCTATTATAAATTCGTACGAATTGAATTAAGATCCGGACGCGGAGGTGGTTTCTTTGTCGCCGAGGACGCTGCTGGAGTCGGATCGGTACGTGTGCGAGATATGCAACCAGGGTTTTCAGAGGGACCAGAACCTGCAGATGCACCGACGGCGGCACAAGGTGCCGTGGAAGCTCCTGAAACGTCCCGAGACTGGGCCGCTGGCGGCCAGGAAGCGGGTGTTCGTCTGCCCCGAGCCGAGCTGCCTCCACCACGACCCGTGCCACGCCCTCGGCGACCTCGTCGGAATCAAGAAGCACTTCCGGCGGAAGCACAGCAACCAGAAGCAGTGGGTTTGCGGCCGCTGCTCCAAGGGCTACGCCGTCCAGTCCGACTACAAGGCCCACCTCAAGACCTGCGGCACCCGAGGCCATTCCTGCGACTGCGGCCGCGTCTTCTCCAGGTAGGCTCGATCATTCCTGGCGCTATAATATACGGATTGCCTAATCTTCAGAGAGTACATGAGTCAACATCCAAGAGATGGGATGTAGCATATGGCTAGTCTAGATAAGTACACAGGTGACAAGATTGAGGTGATGGAACATTAATCATTCCTAGGTCGACTCTTCTCTGAGTACACAACCCAGTCATGCACAGTTGAAAAAAACCCCAGTTCCCTTGCAGTTTCCTCTCAAGTATTGAATTCCTTGGCTTAATTTAAGATTAATTTATCCACTAGGGCACTTTAAGTTCGTATATATGATCTCAAAATGGATTGTTGGCTTGTGGCTTTTGAGATTCCTTGATTCCTTTTGATGATTAAACTAGTAATGGGCAGTGGAATTTGACAATGAATTCGTCACATGGATAATATTTTAAATTTCATCATCACCTTTTCGATGTTGCTGCCAGAGTTTCTTTCTTCCATGTCTTGTTTCCCCTCTGGTTTACACTGTGATATTATCGCCATGGCAATTTGATGTCCGTTTATTAACATTGATCCATGCTCTTTCCGCCATGGTTTAGGGTTGAGAGCTTCATTGAGCACCAGGACTCGTGCAGCATGAGCAGGGTCAGAGCCGATTCACAGGGCTTGCATCCTCCATGCTTGTCTCGGACCGCATCCAGCCCCAGCCGTTCAAGCGAAACCCATCTTAGCACAGCTCCGAGGCCAGAAACCCTATTGAATTGTCACCCACCACAACCGGCTAGTAACAAGGATGGTCTCCTTCCTAGCCATGAGGATCATATTATTGTTGGCACCCCTTTATCGGCAATCAATTATGGCAGCAATTCTCAACCCCAACACCCCCTCAACTTGGACCTCCAGCTGGCAATCGGGTCGCCGGGAGGCGCTCGAACCGGGATGACTCGTGCGGTTTCCCTGGAAAACGACACGAACAACAATGGAGATCATAATAATATGAGGCAAGGGCAGGCGGTCAGTCCACCGGATATATTGAGCGTGGCAATTTCGGAGAAGGAATATGCGAACCGGATGAGGATAGAATCAAGTAGAGAACTGGCGGAAGCCGAGAGGGAGTTCGCGAGCGCCAAAAGGATGAGACAGCAGGCACAGGCTGAGCTCGAGAAGGCAATGCTAATGAAGGAAATCACCATGAAGCAGGTCGACTCGGGCATGCTAACGATGACTTGCCAAAGCTGCAAGCAGTGTTTCTTCCAACCTGAACATCAGCATCACCATGGAGATCTCCTCGCCGCCATCAATGGAACTAGCGGTGTATCCGCCATGAGAGGAGATCAAAGCTCACAGGAGAAGAAAGCACGCACGTAATAATCTCATTCTTTCATGGGTCGTTGTTTGTTTTTTTTTAAAATTAAATTTCAAAAGTTTTTTTGGGGCTTTATCATAATTAAGCTAAACCTCAATAAAAACAAAAGGGAAAAGAAAGAGGGGCTTTTTGGGTATACACCACCTTCTTAAAGGATAATGGCAGTTCTTAAGTTGTATGTGATGAATATGGTTTACGGGATTGGGAATTTATTCAATTGATATGTAAGCTTACGACGTACTTATTTCTTCATTTGGCAAAGTGTACTTATGGGCTTCCAGTCTATCTTGTAATATACACTATTTTCTTGATTTACTAGCAAATTGACAGAATATTGCAATGCTGCAACTCGTGTGTGTTTTCACAGACCTACCACGTCTGTTTCTCGAATCTTGTCGATGATCCAGCTGTAGTTGTTTCCAAGTACTGCTCCTGTTATACTAACATACAGCTTGCTAGATGATGGATCAAGCATAGCAGAGATTAAGGGGTTTGGGTGGTGCTTGGATCCGCTTCCAATCGATTGCATACGACACGTCTAGGTCTCTGCTAATTTTTATTTACTATCTCCATCCACCAACAACTTGGGTATGTGTGCTTTTGGATTTTCTGCTTGGAGCTATGCCTGGATGGAACCATTCTTCTTCCCTGTAGTAAGATGTAGGGGCATGAGTTATAATGTCAGTGTATAGGCTCTATTGGCCATGGCCCCAGCAGGACCCCCACCACCACACTGTCCCAAACTTAAATGGTCTTCTCCACCTTCCCTTTTGTAATCATTATGCAGCAAACTAAGGCACTTTCACCTTTTGATTTATTAGGAGCTATCACCCATCATATTTCCAGGCAGTGATATCATCATTTTATGTGCAAATTAGTAGGGGCCATGGACTCATTGTAATGGACATGGTGAAGGGTACCATTATTGAATGACCACCTAGATAAAAATAAATGGATATTTTGTATACACATATAAGTGAAAGAATCAAATAAAAAATTATTTATTTTTTTAATAATTAGTCCAACCGGAAAGTGCAAGTACAAAGGTGGAAATTTTTATTGTGAAGAAAAGTAGAATTAATTCAAAGGGCAGGAGTGCATGGATTTCAGTGCTGAAGAGAGAGGTGGCAGAATGAGTAGTCCCTTTCATTGAAAATAAAGGCATTGCAAGCATCACATATGCATGTTTGAGTTGTAAAATCTAATAAAATAAAACTAGAACACTTTGAGATTGAACCTAACCCTACTTCACAAGCCATGGCCAATGTTTGTTTGTCTAGTTTACAATAGATATATACTTGTGTGTTGGATTGGGCATTGGAGATTGGAACACCCACTCGACCCAACTAAGATGCATGGGACTGGGCCCAGTTACCATTCGTCCCGTTTGGGTGAACGAACTAACCAGATTGGGGCTGAAATAATGGGCTCATCATGCCCACCCATTATTGCTCCGATCCAATATATCCAAGGCTGCCTCATTCGCCTAGGCCCACCATTATGGAATATGCACAGGCATGGATACCCAGATGATTATCAGTTGGGGAAGGTCGATCCTTTGAGCTTCTGCAATCGACAATTGGCCTGTGTTGTGTAAATGCAGCCGCCATCCATCGCGCTTCTGCAATCGACAAGTGTTTTGTAGATTTCTATGGCCATTCATATGCACGAGGATGGAACTGGACGGTGACCCTTTGAGCTTTGAACCTTTTCACAGATCTTTTGCTAAAAGACAAGACATTAATTAGGGGCAAGGAAGTTTCATTATCGAACAACCCTTTAAAGCTTCCGGTCAAACAAAAAAAGGCCAGGGGCAGGGATGAAGGAACAGAGGAGAGAAAAGCAACGCTTATCACTGGATCAAAGCCATCAATGCATTCCTTGCCACTTACATCACCGGAGACTCGCTCTCTCTCTCAACTGTAATTGAATGAGATTAACGATGACAGATTACTTCCTGTATGCATCATGTTACAGATATTATGGTGACCGAGGAGGAGGAGGATTCAAGTTGTGGGGAATATGTCCATGGAGGAAGTGGGCCTCCTGTGTAACACAGCCAACGTGGGCGGTGGCCCCATTAGCCAAACAAGGCAATCCCATACACCGTGTCTACTAGGGTGTCCTCTCCGTCGGCCTTCCACGTGATTCGTGAATAGTTATAATTTCCATCTTTCCCACATGCCTGTTTTTATGTCGGATTTTTGTGCCATAAATAATTTGTTTTTCCCAATAAGAAAGTACAAAGAAAAGAAAATTCTCATTAAATATTATGAGATGACACGCTTTTTTATAAAAGCATTTAATTGTATTTATAAAATATTTCATGAATCATTTTTCTATTTTTATTTCTTATTTAATGGTATAATTCTATTATATAATATTTTTAATAACTCATTAATTTTTATTTGTGTCAAAATGCTACATTATTTTTCTCAAATATTTTAATATAGTGAAAAATAAATATAATAGATAGTGATAAATAAATTAAATATTTTCATGATGAGAAAGAAAGAAACTAATATTTGTATGAAATTTAATATTTATTTTATATTATTAAATAGGAAAAAACAAATAAATATTTTTTTTATCGAATTCCTACCTATTATTGACTTTTGAACATGTCAAAAATTAGAAAAAATGTATGTATTTGGAAGGATTCATATTTCATAACTCCCCAAATTTCAATTTAAATTTTTACTAAAAATAGTTATTATTGCTAATATTTTTACTAAACATGGCATTATCTAAATCACTACAGATAGAAAGAGTTATTGATGGTGACTTCAGTGAATGTTTTTTTTAAATTAAATGTTATATTAAAAGTCATGTAATTTGAAATAAAAATAATTAATCTAATTTACTAAGATAAATAAAATATTATTTTAAATAATGTATTGTTTCAAAATATTTTATAAAAATAAATGGAAAATAAAATTAAACTACTAAATAATAAAAAAAATATAATGTCAAACAATATTTTATAAAATATATTATGTCATTAAAAATAAATGTTTATATATATATATATATATAATATTTTGTAAAATACATTATATATATAAAAATAAAGATGGCGTGCGGTGCAATAACATTAATATTAGCTTTTTGGTTCATATAAAACCACATTGTACTTTCTCCATTTCCCTTCTCCCCACAATTGTCATTGTCTCCAAATTGATGCCCACAAGAGCGACACCTTTGGAAGAAGAATTTGAACGAAAATACTTGTTCCTTGTTCTTCATTCTTCTCGGTAAGTCCTCTTCCTTCTTCATGTTCTTGAATCCCTTATTTTTTCCTTGCGAATATCTATTTTGTTTAGAGATTTCCTATATTCGGTTCCCTAAAATCTCGATGGGGCTTCGGATTTTGCCGATTTTACCATGAGATCTGGGCTCAAAATTTTTCCCTCCACCGTGTAGAGATCAGGGGATGTGACGATTTGATTGATGTATGAGAAGATTTGCCACATTGTCTATATATTTCTTCAAGTCTGATCGTTCTATAGATTTTGCACATTTGCTCGTTCGATTGCACCCCTACTTGTTTGATTTGGCTGTGTATTGTTGTGTCTGTGTTGTTGTGGCATCGCAGGGATTTCTAGGGAGGTATAATACAAATGCCTCGTACAGATCTCCCGGCATCAGGATAAGCAATTAGCGTTTGTTTTTTCGGAAGGATTTGGGTTCTGTCATCTTTGGAAACCTCTGAGCTCATCCTAATGGATGGAGATAATGGCTTCAACATGCGGAACTGGGGATACTATGATGCTGCACCCTCCTTCAGGAGCCATCTGGGTCTCCAGCTCATGTCACATATGCCTGAAAAGCCGCTGTTGGATACCCGAACTGCCAATAGTCTCGTAGGGCCCTGGAATAGCGGGCCTTTCAACTTTCCTCATCGAGATTTTGGAGCTTCACAGATGATGTTCCCTATGGACTACATGAGGGACACTTCGATTAATAGTAATAACAGGGATAAGTTCCTCAATATATTGCCTGTAAACAACAGCTACTCCATGACTCCTGAAGCTTCTTCAATGGCCCACCACCATATGCAGATGGTGCAGCCACCAGAATTGGTTAGGGAGGAGAGGGGGCTGATGGATGGAGTTGAGGAAGTAGGAGCTGTTATGGAGAGCCAAGTTAATGAGCCTTCCAAGAAGAGGCAGCAGGGACCTAAGGCTCAGAAATCACCAAAACCCAAGAGGGCCAAGAAGGCTCCTGGGGTTCCTAAGCCTGAAAAAGCTGCTGCAATCAGATCTTCTGGTCCTAGGTCGAGGGTTGTGAAGAAGACCACGGAGGTCATGATAAATGGGATCAACATGGACATCTCAAGCATCCCCATACCGGTATGCTCCTGCACAGGGATACCTCAGCAGTGTTATCGCTGGGGCTCTGGGGGGTGGCAATCTGCTTGCTGTACCACGGGACTCTCCATTTACCCTCTTCCCATGAGCACCAAGAGGAGAGGGGCGAGGATTGCTGGCAGGAAAATGAGCCTCGGTGCCTTCAAGAAGGTCCTAGAGAAACATGCTGCCGAGGGATACAATTTTACTAACCCCATCGACCTGAGGGCTCACTGGGCGAAACATGGCACCAATAAGTTTGTCACTATCAGATAGGCTACCCTGTGGTTGAGAAGGATCCACTTTAGCTTTGTCAGGCAGTGTATATACTTGTTTAAGTGGCTGAAGCAAAAGCCATGTGTTGGCAGTGATGGGTATGGCGGATATGTTTATTTTGTTAGTTGAGGGAGATAGAATGGCTCTTTGCTTAAACAAAATAGTGGAGTAGCCAAGTTTTGTGATGCATCTTGGAGCATTTTTCAGTTGACTTCTTTATCTTCTACAGTTACTAGCACAATCTGGTTATTTTGCATCTTCCATTTGTTTATGCTTATGTGCTCTTTCTTCTAATGTCATTTATCTAGTACAGGAGGATACTTATTTAACATGATGAGCACAAACAAAAAACTGGAAAACTTAGCTGGTTAAATTGAATAATAGGATGATTTTAGTGCAATTGCTTAAACTGAATATGTGTTAAGTGATAATTGTTATCCCCTTGTTTGGTTTTGCATGTTGTTAATATTCATATCCAGAAAACCATTTATGTGCAAATGCTTCTCTGTGTTCCCTTAATATATTCATCTTCCTCTTCCTTCCATTACATGCTGGGGCTAAAATGTTCAAAATCTTGCTTTTACCTCTCACTTACATTGTGCTGCTGCAATTTTAGGTTTCCTCCTGAAATCAATTGTTGCCCATTGAGATTGAATTACCATACTGTTCCTCAATATGACATAGAATGGTAAGATAGATTATACAACTTTTGTTTGTGATGCTATTGACAATGGGTGTCTAGGTGACTCGTTTATGTGCTTTTCATCTATTCCTTCCTTCTCATTGTACTCTTATCCTTGGCTTGGAATCAGAGCTAAACTAGATTCCTCCTGAGGTATAAAGCATGAGTTCCTTTATTATAATATAGCCTAATGGATATTCCTTTCGTGGTGTGTAGATAGATGCGAGATCTAGTTTGCCAAATTGTAGAATAAGCATTGGAATAGCTTTAAGTGGCTGTTTTGCTTGGATGGAATCTGCATGTTCTTCAGCCAAGTTGCCATGTGGAAGTTCAATGCCATTTGACCTGGGACAACAAATCTTTTCACATTGCATCATTTGTCATTCATAGCTTGGCGAGTAAATAGATAGAAAGGGATAGGTAACTGTCACTTGGAAGTCATTGGTTTTAAAAGGACCTGACCCACAATGGATATATGGGTTGGATCATGTCTACCTTTGAGAAATGCAAGCACAAAAAAGAGAGAAAGAGGCATCTAACCAATCGTCAAAGCAAAACCCAGAAGCATCTTTGTAGATCAAAGATTTCCCAAATTTCGAAATTTTGTATTTCAACAAAATCAAATCGCAAGAGAGATTGATTTCCGTGGTTCTACTTGGTCAACATCATCCTAACGAACTCATCGTAATTCACTTGACCATCGCCATCAATGTCAGCTTCTCGGATCATCTCATTAACCTCCTCATCTGTCAGATTCTCTCCCAGGTTTGTCATTACATGACGGAGCTGCATTGATGAATTAGAATGGAGTGTTAGCAGTGGTCAAGGGAACAAACCAGCAAAGTCTAGGAGGTTGTTAATGTACCTCTGCTGCAGAAATGAAGCCATTTTGATCTTTGTCGAAAACCTTGAAAGCCTCCTTGAGCTCCTCTTCGGAGTCGGTATCCTTCACAACAGAAGATCAACCCTCAAAATTTATGATCTATGATTATAATCAACTGAAAGAATAGAATAGACAAATGCAGAACATGAAGAAGTAATCAAATTGTTCTTTTAGAATCATGGACCCGTAATTACCAATCCAGAAACAGCAGCAGAGATGGGATTCAATACCCATTTGCATATAGTTAACAAGAAATTCCCAAAATTCAATGAACGATGTATAGATCAAAACCCAGGAGGTTAATTAATAGATATATAACTTTGCTGAGAACACGAGAAATTATTTGGTCTAAGATGGCATGGATGTATCTCAGTCCTTTGCCTCCAAATATTCAAGAAGATTAACAATGATGCTCAGGGGACCAACACTGGCTTCCAATGACTTCCAAGTGACAGTTACCTATCTCTCCAAATATTCAAGAAGATTAACATTTCTTTCTGTCTACAGGACACATTATTTGTTGCTTCTTTTCAGAAATCTAAACAAAAATGGGTTGAATCAGTCAAGCATCATGTTGCTTCACAGCCCAATCTGAAGAATTAAACACAAAGTGGTGCACCAAAATTTCATCAATTCATATATAGTCCATATACCTCTTATTAACTACCAAAGCTGGATCAAAGATACATCATCCCTTCTTAATTGGAAAGGAACAACGTCTTAGCGAGATTCCAAAAGAAGAATTTCCTGATTCGGATTGACACTGCGCCCCTAGCATGCCAAATGCGTTTAGGATAAAAGACACTGACCTTCATCTTACGTGCCATCAAATTCAGGAACTCAGGGAAATCGATGGTGCCGTTCTGATCGGCATCGACCTCATTGATCATATCACGAAGTTCAGCTTCCGTCGGGTTCTGTCCCAAGGATCTCATGACCGTTCCCAGTTCTACGGTGGTTATGCAGCCTATAAAATACAAGTATCAAGATTAAAGATCAACAAAAATCAAACCAAAGGAAGGAAATAACCTATCCGAACCATTCCACATAATGAAAAAATGCAGCAGATATACAGCAAGATGAAGCTGATAACAAGACAAGCAACAGATCTGCCTACAATCACAAGTTTCAAATCAGTACGAGAATGGAAAACGAGGCAACAAAAAGATTGCATCCGTATCGATTGGCCACTTTCAAGAAGCACAGCGACTACTTGCAGAATTTAGTATATATTACTCTTCAACGATGCCGAAAGATAACAGCAGTTTTTGAAAAAGCAATTAGAGTCGAGGTGGTGAATGGTTATATGGTTGCTCGAGGAAACAAACGTTCCTGGCTAGATGCGGACAGAGAGTACACATACCATCGCCATCCTTGTCGAAGAGGCTGAAGGCCTCCTTGAACTCGGCGATCTGCTCTTCGGTCAGCTGCTCCGCCATAGAACCTTGACTTTCGCCAAACAAAAATTGAAAAGACTTTGAGAAGAGGCAAATGTGTGTGTGAGGATGTTGAAGTGCAAGGGAAAGATGGAAAGAAGGGTTTTAAATAGTTTGGTCCACTCCGCGTGGGACAGGTGGCACATTATTTTGGCATTTTTTTCTTTCGAGGAATCTTTGTTATTAAATATATAATTAGGTTTAGCCCTTAAACATACCCAACAAATTTAAGTAAATTAAAATAAAAAATTAACACAATTTATATTTTATAAAATAAAAAAAAAACTTTTTTTGCTCAATATAAAAAAACTTAATTTCTCACCAATGACAGCTTATCTTTTATACCACTCGAATTAATTAACTATATAATCATTCACAAAAATCATAATATTTGATATGGGTAATAATAATAGACGAATGGACCGACCCCATAACATCATGATCCAAAAAAAAACTCTCCAAGTTAGAGTCGGCCGTATTGACCCGAGATCCAGCATGTGGCCCTCTGGTATCAATTTTGCTTAAAATTGTTTTTCACCATATGCACAAAACATGAACATGTTTCTGAACTGGACAGGCAGCCCAGACTCTTTACACACCAGATGATTACATTCAAGTCAGGTAGGCCTGAAAGTCGGCCCAAAACAAGTTGGACCTAGCCCGGGTCGATTGAGGCACTTCGGTTTTAGGCATAAGATTAAATTTCTCTAATTAATTTATAAAAATAATAAAAATATCACTTATACTTGTTATCTTATTATTTCAATATTATAGATCCATAGAATGTGCCTATTTCCAGTGAGGGAGGAGGCGCCTTGATTATGAAACCGCCATCAAAGTCCAAGTAATCACAAAATTAATTAAAAAATCATGGGAAGTAAATAAAAATTTTAAAAGATTAATGCCTATTTTTAATTAAATCAAATAGTTTATTAACTAATTTTATATTAACTTATACAATTAAATTAAATTATATTATTAATAATGCAATAAAATAAAATATTAATATTATATAATAAATTATATGTATACTTTTTTTATCATATAATGGAATTATATATAAAAATAAAGTATAATAGTAACACTATATATAATAAACTAGATATCTATGTATGAAATATATTTTTTATCTATCATATAACTTACATAAATTATTATTACAATAATACAAATGTATCATATAAATGCTAATTATATAAAAATATTTATAATTTAAATATTATATAATAGAAAGAAAAATATATGTATATCATAAAGTATATATAGCAAAAATAAATATTTTTAATTAGAAAATAAACTAATATTAATTATATAATACTAATAAAAATAATTTTTAACTGAAAAAATCACGAATAAATCGCTTAGAAATTATATTTCAATCTAAAAGAAGAATATTAAATCACTTATAAAAAATTATAAAAATCAAAACCAGTTATTCATTTAAAAAATTAAAGAAAAAAATACAACTCACCCTTCCCATCCCTTAAATTCAAATTCCAAAAAAAAAGAGAAAAGGAATGATAATTGTGATATAGTTTAAGGATCGAACCGCATTGAATTTATTACACACAAACCAAGGACTATTTCGCAATTGTTTTCCCTTTTCTTGGATGACCGATCTGCCATGTGGGGATCCCACTTTGAGATGCGCGTGTGAGTGGGTGGGCTGGCTCTATGATTGTAATTTGCATATAGTCAAAACTGATAGGATATTCCTTTTATCTACTTAGTAGATTCCCTCGGAATATTCGTATAATTCCTCTCTACTCCAAATAGGCCATGCAATAGCATGAGCATAAATAGCAAAAGTATAAATAATTAGTGTATATTCATCCTCAATAATTGATCAAGTGCGACTAATAGGAAGTACATCAACCAATCACCACCTGACATATCAGCTAGCAGTAAGTTTAACCACGTGCCAATTTCTCATTTGCCCTTCCCCGACCTCAAACTTCTCCTAAACCGTCCCCTCTAAATTAATCTGGGGCGGATGATCGGCCTCAACTTCCCTCCCCGTAGTATAATTAGCACCTCGGACCCATCGGCAATGGCGATCCCCCTTGCCTCCCTACTGCTATCTAAGAGAGAGACGCAGTGCAGCACGTCCTCTTTCTAGGCTCACGACCTGATAAACAAAAAGATTTTCATCTGTTCTTCGTTTGCTTTTATTTTTTTTTTTCTGTTCTCTTGGTCATCCTTCCTTGGCCTGAGCTGGGCTTTCGCAGTGCCATGGAAGGTCTCTGCAGCAGCAAGAAGATGACTCTGCGCCTCTTCCTTGTTCTCCTCCTCACCTTCGTCTGTTTCCCGCCTGCGTCCTACGCAGAGCTTCAGAGATTCGAGCAGCCCATCAAGGGAGACGGTTCCGTGAGCTTCTTGGTGATCGGAGACTGGGGCCGACGAGGAGAGTATAACCAGTCCGAAGTTGCTATTCAGGTTCCATCCCATCTTCCCTACCCTCAGAAACCTTCATCCTTGTAGAAGAAATACCCATTTCCCCTGTCGAATATAATTTTGTTTATCTCCGAGCAGATGGGGAAGGTCGGAGAGAAGCTAGACATAGACTTTGTCGTATCAACCGGAGACAACTTCTACGACAACGGTCTGACAAGTGACCTAGACCCTGCATTTGAGGAGTCCTTCTCCAAAATCTACACGGCAAAGAGCTTGCAGAAGCAGTGGTACAGTGGTAATCTGCTTGCTCATCATTCGATTTATCCAAATCCAGATAGAGCAACACAAAGGAAATGCCGTTAATCAATGTAAATGATTTTTTTTTTGTTTTCTTTCTAAATGCAGTTCTGGGGAACCATGATTACAGAGGAAATGCAGAGGCCCAGCTGAGCCCCATCCTCAGGAAAATCGACAGCAGATGGCTTTGCCTGAGATCCTTCATCGTCAATTCAGGTGCCTACTGGTTGACTCTAGCCAACTCGAGAAAGTACAATGATACTGTTACGTTAGGGTTTATACTCTGGATCCTGCAGAATTGGTCGACATGTTCTTCGTGGACACGACCCCATTCGTGAGATCTTACTTCACCGAATCAGAGGGCCATAGTTACGATTGGCGTGGCATCAAATCCCGCAAAACCTACATCACCAGCCTGCTGAAGGTATGGATATACGGACACACATGCTTCCCATGGAAGCACAAGTGATTTGAATCTGAGTTTTTTTTGCCCGGCCGATTAGGATGTCGAATCGGCCTTGAGGGAGTCCGCCGCGACATGGAAGATTGTGGTCGGCCACCACGCAATCAGGAGCATAAGCCACCACGGCGACACCAACGAGCTCGTGAAGCTGCTACTCCCCATTCTTCGGGTAATTGTTTCTGCAAGCTCCTCTCAGTTTCGTTTCAAAACTGACGCAAACGATCTGAATACCTGATGTTCATTCGAGTTGATTCGATGATTGCAGGAGAACAATGTGGATTTCTACACCAACGGACACGATCACTGCCTCGAGCACATCGAGGACTCGGAGAGGTTAGAAACCAGCTAAAAAAATGGCGAAAATCGACGGGTGGTGTTTTTTTTTCTGAGCCTGGCGGTGTTGTTCTTTGTGCAGTGAGGTCCAGTTTCTTACAAGCGGGGCCGGGTCCAAAGCATGGAGAGGGGAAACCAGGAAGACTAACCAGGCACGCGTGAGGTTTTTCTATGATGGACAAGGCTTTATGTCGGTCCAGTTGACGTCCGACTATGGGAGGATCGTGTTCTACGGCGTGCTCGGGGAGATCTTGCACGAGTTGAGATTGCCCAAGAGGCTCCACTCATCAGCATAAGAGATAAAAAGGAGAGAGATTCGGAGCTGTAGCTGTACTGCATGTAGAAGAAGATGGTTTGGATGGAGGGCAATTGAGGGATGCTGCATTAGTTTTTTTTCCCTGCAAATTTTACTTTGTATTGTAAGAGTTGGAGCATGTTACATGTACTTGTAAATAATTTTAAAGACATGTTCAATGCCCCTTTTGATTTTACAACATTGATGAGCAAAGCAATCGTATTAGGTTGCAGAAACAATACAAATATGTACAAACATGGCACACAATTCCTCAGGCAGCTCTCGCACGACCCAAAATTTGCCAAGCCCTGCTTAAGCTTATCATCGAGCGGCCCGTTTACCCCGCGATCACAAAGGCTTCTCTAAGCATAATTACAGTGGCGGCATCTGCGAGAGGGCTCTGCAGGTCATGGACGAGCTTTGCGGGTCTGAAGAGGGACGTGACAAGGCCTACTGCAACTACCTCACGGTGGCTCTTCTGGTGAAGATCATGACGGGCTCAGGCGCCGACGAACATGTACTCTTTCTCGACCCTGTGGAGGCTGGTGAATCACAAGAAACGGGATGAGCAGGGGGAGGCAATGGTGGAAGCCCCCCCAAGTGGGAGCCTTCCAGAAGATCCTGCTGATGCTGCAGTGAGGCTGTGATGATGAGACCAAGCAGAAGGCGACCGAGCTGTTAAGCTGATGAACACTTTCAGCCCAGGGCTCGAATACATCCGACTTCAAGAACATTAGGACGTCATTATTAAGGACATAGAGGAGGTTGGAAAAAAAGCGTTCTATTGCCATGAGGACATATTTATTGCTGGCTACCCGCCTCTCCTACCACTCGCCATCTTTAATGGCACGAAAGAGATATGTCAGCAACAACAATTTATTATGTTGCACGGAGAGTAGAGTCCATAAAAACGTGAATAAGAAAATTTTCATGCTGTATATAGACAAGAAAAACAATAAAGATTTATATACAGGCAGTTTCCCCATGAAGTCTCTAACTTTGCAAGTTCAGCCATATTTGCTGCTTCCTGATTCTGGTGCATCAGCAGACCGGATTCGGGCAAAAACCTATCCTAGTCTAAGTCTGCATTTGCAGAAAGGGGAAAAATATACAGCCGTAATAAAATTACCTCCAATGCTAAACCCTAAATAATCTCGAGCCATGGCCAACCGATTATCTATAGGTGCGTGTGATTCGTATCTGCAAAGAGAAATCGGAAAAATAAGGCATGTCAATATTCCATGAAATTGACAATCTGACAGGAATGTCAATGAAGTATGATCTTGTCAACCCTGAGAAACAATTAAAATGAGAAACAAGGATAGTCTTCTACGTTTTCTTTGGCTCCAGGGATCTTGAGGCAAAAGGTAGTGATCATTGAAGATTGAATGTTATTCCTCAAAATCTTTAACAAGAATAAAACACTCCCTCTTTTTCCTCTAAACAACCCTGAAGATATTTAATGTAATATACATTGTCTGAAAAGGCATAAAATTAATCATATAAATTATAAGCACTGTATGTGTCTGCTGGATTTACCTGGGCAAATGCAAAAATTGCTCGGACAATTCTAGCATAATCAGTTCCAAGCATCTGAATCACCACATCAGCCAGAAAAGTTCCCCATAACCTGCAATAATTATACTATTTTAGCTCTTTCCTGTCCTGTTAAAGAATCAATTCTGCCTACTTTAACTCAGGAAATTACCATAAAATATAGAAAATGCATTAAATAGAAATAAAACAGCTATTCAATCATTTGAGTTCATACTTGGAAGAACGATTTCTTTGAATATATAGGATATTGGGTATTAACAGTTTTAGATATAAGGACAGCTTTTCGAATATCTTAAAATTGATGAAAAGCCTTGGACTTATTTATAATTTAAAAAGCATGTGCATTCGCCCTGCATACCATTCAGTTAAAAAATTTTGAAACCTGCCAAAACTGACTTCATCAAGTTGTTTATTTAATTTCCTTATTATGAAGTTCAGCACTCCTATAACCTACTCCAGCTCAAGCATACTCGATGGCTCAAGTCATGCAACTAAGTTCTTCAACTGGGTAATGTAGAGAAAGAAGGGGCGTAAAGTACATTGGGCCAAGAAGAGCCGTTATGCTCCTGAAGCCAACATATCTTGACGCAGCACCCACAAATCCCTGTTCGTCAAATTGAAGTCAGTAAAGAACTAAAATGAAGCAACGAGATCCTACATAATGTTGATGGGAAGAAAGTATCACACTCACTTGGTATTTATTGAGCTTTCATATTGTTTCAGATATAAAAATGAAAATATTAAAGAGTAAACATTAGTCCAAACATAAATGAACTTGAGAAACCTGCACACCCAAAGGTGTATTTGCCAAATGATTTATAATTGATACGGTTTATGATGAAAACGTAAAACTATGTTTCCGATATGCATATTCTTGAAGTTCTCACTCGGCAATTCGAATTTTTAAGATGCTGTGTACAAGATTGGGGAAGTGGGAACCTATATTATCACCTGTTTTGCTGCCAGCAATGCTGCCCTTGACTCAAGGTTGATAGCAGCCAATTGCCCACCCTGAGGTGAAAAACAAAAGTCCCCCATACTCAGAACACATGACTAAGAATTCAATTATAATGAACTATACATAAAGTAAAATGTCATCAACTAAGCTATTTTATTTCCGATCATGAACTTCAATCCCATTATAAAGCAATACCCTAGATTAGTTTGTGGATGTGTGGATGTTACAAGAGAAAGATGCAAGTTTTTTCGGTGTGTGGATGTTAACACATCTTATTACCTGATAAGAGAGAATATCTGATGTTTATTGTCCTATAAATATATAATCTAGGGTAATTTCAAAAGATTCATTCATTGGCGATCACTGCCGCGTGCTGTGTTGAATGTGTTCAATAGATCTCCGTGCATTATTATTCCCAATTCCACATAAGATGCAACACCAAATTATGTCAGTTATCAAGGGATGAAAGATTATAGTATCTTAAAAATGGTACACCAGTTAGTTATCAAGAGATGAAAGAGTAACTATCATTACATACCTTTTTTAACAATTCCTTCTTGATCTGATAATTAGCAGCCTCTGCAAAAACCTTCCAAGATAATTTTCCAGCTATCTACCATCATAATAACCAAGTGATATGAGTTGCTAAACTGAAGGAAATAAAGGTCACAGAAAATTCATGGCTTACCAATTGATAAATCTTTGCCAGTGTCAGGATACCTCCACCCTTACAAAAAAGATATATGGTGTGGCCATTGTATCAAAACAATATATGCAATACAATTACTGTTTAGTCAGAGCTAACAATGAAAAAAAAATAGCAGAGGAATGAAACTAAAAGTAAACTACCTTAAAAATCAAAGCGCGCAATTCTTCTGACCCGACTTTTGAAGCAGCAAGGGCTTCAATTTTTCGTTGATCATACCCAAGTTTGAGGTCACCTTCATCATCAGAATCTTTGGAAGATCTCCGCATGCTTTGATTTCCAAATTCTTCACTAAATGAAGAGAATGAAAGAAATTGAAATTTTCTCAGCCAAAACTAACAAACAGAAGCAAACTTCAAGTCATGATTACTCTTCAGAGATCCTGTTTAGGAAACTTGGGAAAACTGAATTTGGGATTAATTTATTTCTTACACAGATTGAATATAATATCCGGTGGCTTCCAAATAACTCAACATCAAATACTAAAAGGAATTTTCAACAATAGAGGTAGTAAAAGACTGAATTTAACATTGCAATATCCACTAGGTTATTAGCTAATTCACTCATTAGAATGCCAAATGTCGACAAATATATGGAATTTAATGGAAGGTCCCAAGCTGTATAATATACTATTCAGTGAACTACTCGGATGTTACAATATCCAAAAACCACCCATATAAAAAACGTTTCCCCAAATATTCGTAAAAGATCAACAAAAGCAGAATTCCACGGGGCAAGCAAATGATGTTGGAACTTTTAATCTAAGATAACAACATACATGTTAAATAAAAACTCAAATTCAGCAGTGGTCTTCTTACTTAAGATTATTTGTCGAATATGAAAGATAAAGCTCCCAAGTATAATATTTCTATTTCGGCAGAAAAACAGAAGTACAATATAATCTATAATAGTGGACCGCTTTCTTACTAACGCACTGTAATGTATCTGGTATAAGTTGGAATCTGTTCCATTATCCCCTTGTTGAAATTTTGGATGATGGTCTCTGTAGTCTAAAAAAGGCATGAGAAATCATCTCAAGGATCATGCAACATTAACTCAAGTACTTTGAATGAAAACCATTTCCATCATTTGTTAAACACGATCATTCATTCTGAAATTAATTGAACAGCAAACCAGATATGATGGTAAGAAGTATATCCAAGTTTGATATTTGGTAGTGGATAATACCTTGAATAATCATGCAACAAATGAAGAAAAATTTCAGCTTCCAAGTCTTCAGTTGATAATTTGTTTGAGCAAGGAATGTTCAGCTTCTTCCTAACAGAAAGCAAGACATTTCTGTAAGAAGGCCTCCAACCCCTGTCAAGAATGCCCCAGAACATAAGTTCAAGACCATTAATATTGTTATTATCCTTTTTTCACTTCATCTTCTAAAGAAATATCTTGCAGAAACCTCACAAAGCATGGATCATTAATGAAATTGCCCAAATCATTCTACCAATCAACAAACACAAAATAGGACGGAACTCAGGAACCTTAGAACTGATCGGGCATCAGCTGCAAGGAAGAAGAACCGTGATTCAAGGGCAGCCAGGAAATCTTCCCTCTCTTGGAGATCCTCTCCAATCATAGCATAGTCCACATCAGTCCCCCTAGTAATCGATTTCAACATTGGGCTGAAGTAGCTGAAGCCAACATTGCACCACAGAGTGCCACAACAGTCAGCAAGTACAGAAACAGAGTCCACAACAAAATTAAGTTCAGACATGTTCGTCCTCAGAAAAAAATCTATTGATGGCCCCTCGAATATACCCAATTACACTTATTTGATGATTAATAATAATTTAGTAGATGAGAATTGAAACTGGAAAGAGGCTACCTTGGACCAAAGAGAATTCTTTCGAGTTCATACAATTCATAATCAGTGGCGAGTTCAAGAACAGACCGGAGCTCTGGATCATAACTGCCAACAGAGCCTGCATTCAGAAAACTACGAGACTTATCAAAGAGAAGATAAGGTAGAAGAGGAGCGGGGCACGGAAGAGTTGTTAAGCGAGAACGGACCTCGATTTCCCGAACTGGAGATCGCCGCACGAGGAAGAGGAAGAGAACGGCCCAGAAATCCTGGCCTAGTCCTCCAAGAAGTAGAGCTGAAGACCTGCGAATCGAGTGAAGGTGAGTGAAATCCGAAACGAAGGGGATGTGAAATAGATGACTGTGCTTACGGGGAATGTAAGCTTAGAGGGATGGGAGGCCGGGAAGACGGTCGCCAATAGAGATGGGAAGCGGAGGAGAGAGAGAGCGACGGCAGCGGCAGCAGTAGACATTCTCAAGAAGAATACGACGCCTGAAACTGAACCGCTATCCGCTTGTTTGCTTCAGATTGTCCCACTACAGAAAGCTATGCTCTCTCGAGTTGCTTCAGTCAGCCACAGCCACTCGTCCATCCACAGCACGGGAAATATATACCCGCTAAAATTTCGAGAGAGGAGTGTCGTTGTCTTATATTAATGTTAGTTTCTAAGATTTAAAAATTCAATTAATTTAATTTGATATAGTAATTAATTTTTAAAATTTAAATTAACGATAATATGTGAACACTTTTACCCAGAGACCTTAAGAAGGTGTGAAGGGAGAACTAATCTGTCATTGCAAGAAGTGTCTCAAAGGTAAAATGAAAAATGAAAAATGAAAAAGATCAGTCTGACTCAAAACTTCAGTAGAAGCCTAAATCCCGACGACTGTGGTCACCTCATTCGACCTTCGGTCCCAAAGAACTTGACAGGAAATGAGGGCCCCAAATACATCCAAACTCAAGCATACAAGGATAGTAACAGTATCGGATTTTAGAATCTACAGCCACGTTTGCCCCCCTCAATTGGATAGCGGCATCTTCAGCTGCAAGCAAATAAAGGTTTAAGTCCTGGTTTTTCAATGGTTAGATCTCCAACAGATCCCAATTGGGAAGCTACAATTTGAGCAACCATCTAAAACAGTAAAAACAGAAAGAAGGGCGCAGTTTCAGAGTAAGTAGATGTGATGATCCCAACTTTTTTACCAATCTAACAGTTCAAGTATAAATAGTAATAAGACAGCATCCCTATTGACAGAAGTTAGAAGATCTTTGCTTCTGCTTCCAAGATACTAGAGCACTAGAAACTTCATAAAATCTTCCCTGCATAGCACCTAGGAAAGAAATGGGGAAAAAAAGGAAAAGAACGAGAAGAAGGGAATATTAGTGATTTGACCGGATCATGATGGCTACCTACTCGCACTTGATAGACCGGTATATGTGGCGGACAAAGAGCAGAGCCGCACGGAAACCTACTGTGCCGAGCATGAGGAAGAAACCATAGCAGATGCATGCCATATATCCGAAGAAGAAGGAAGTCTGCATGAAACCTGACATATCTGACCTTGCATAGTAGTAGTAGAGGCAATAGGCATAAATAAACAGGCCAGTTGATCCACCACAAAGGAAAGATCTGCCAAATGCACAAGCAGAAATTATGTACATCAATTACTGAGGATTACATCAACGTACTAAATATCTGGGATTATCTCAATCTGTAATTGTCCTTAAAAATATGTGACAAGAATGCAACCCAAGAATCATCAAGTAAAAGAAAAGAACATTTTGTTAATGAAAGTAAATGTTTGTTATAAGCTTTTTTTTGTTCCAATAACAAAATGGATGTATAACATATTCAGGGCATAAACAATCATAAGCCACTACATTTTGAAATAAAAAAGTTCAATAGATGAAAGAATTTTGAGCAATCTAAACAGTACAAGAGTGCAATATACACCAAAATTAAGGAAAAACATAAATCAATGATATAAAATACATATACATATAAATATATGCAACTTATACGGGGAGATATCCCTCAGCAAAAGTGATACTGAAAAAGGAAAAAGAGAGACAGATACCTCAACCACCACTCATGGTCCTCAGCAGCAAGTTGGAAATATGTCAACGCCACAGTAATGAAAGCTGTGACTATCAGGAGGATGATAAAGACGATGAACAAGATGCTGTAAATGGTGTAGATCCTATGGCCCCATACACTGGCAAATATATAGTAAAGTTCAATATAGATGGCACTGAATGGCAGGAAACCTGCCATTGCCATCTGTGGAATTGTTCCCCTATACCAAGGTAGAGGTGGAATCTCTCTAGGATACTTAGTGGTGCGGCAAGGAGCTTGGAACTCTGCTTTGCTGTTTTTCCCTGCAATCCCACCTAACACCAGCAAGGGTGATGTTACAAGAGTCCAAATGAGAACTATTACCACAATGGTGCCAAAAGGAAGAGCAGCTGTGGCTGTGTATGCAATTGCAACAGTGTTGAGGAAGCAGAATGTGAGGAACAATGGTCCACAGAAAAGGCATCCAGTCAACAACAGATTCCTAACCTGCCATATGGAAGGCATGAGAGAATGGTCAGCATTCAAATCTCTAGGAAGACAAGGTTACAAGTGGGATTTAGCTCCTACGCACCCAGTTTGATCCCTCCAGTTGACAATAAAAGGAGGTAGCAGTGTAACCTGCTATTCCTGATGTGAGTGCATATATAACAACCAATGCAGTGAATAGAGCCCCCCGATTGTAGGGATAAAAGACACCAACTAAAGCCAGTATGAAGATAAACACGGTGCTGAAAGACATCAGATAAATCAGAAAATCATTAAAATGTTCACAGAACCAATCATGTTCAATTTATGAACACAAAATCAATTAACTTATGGAATAAACTTACAGAGTAAACAATTGAGTGCCAGAACCAAGTGCTGCTGAGAACAGTGACTTGTATTTCGGATACCTAAACACATCACCATGAATGTATTTCCATCCAGTTTCCTCCTGGTCTTCAGCTGATTCCTCATCATGTGCATACCTGTTTGAGGTGATACAAAGCAGGTATATTGAATCACTAAAGCTACAGAAAAAGTGTATTACATGTATAGAAGAAATGGAACACAAGAATAGAAGAGAAACATTTACTCACTTCACAAAATCATTCTTGAGAACTCGCATAAGAATTGTAGCAAGAAACCCAGTCAAAAGAAGAACTGTAACACATGAGTTTATGATCGAAAACCAATGGATCTCCAAATGATGGGGAAGAGATGATGACTGTGAATACTTATCCATTCTCTTTTCAAAAGGGGTGGCTGTTTCTTTCCATTTAACTGTATACATAAACTCGACGTCAACTTCTTTATCCTCTGTTAGGTCTACAAGTGCATCCGGATCTGTTCGAACATTAATCTCAATAACTCTGTCCTTGTTGTAGGCAATATCAAAATGAATATGCTTGTAGAGGAAGTACTTATACTCGCTGGGATCTTTTCCTTCCTTATCCACCTTACCAATGAAGCCCCAAATAGGTAAGTCATCATAGTACATCTGGAAATAATAATCTTTGACGACAGCAGTGCGGAACTGTGCTACTTCTTCCCTTGTCAACTTTTTTTGGCAAATAACCTCTGACTCCTTGTCCCTTTGGAAGTCCAACTTGTAAGGGGCACTGACAAGACGATCACCATTTAACACTTCACCAAGTGCCTCTTTTTTCTCTTTCAAATGAGCTGCAACAGAGAATGACTTTTTGACTGTGAATAATTAGAAGAAAGATGAGCGGGCAAGAAAAGTTAACACGAGCAGATAGATGCAGACCTGGTATGCAGAAAGGAAGATCAAAGTACCGATATGTTTCGCTGCAGCAAAAGAAAATCCAATTGAGACATAATTCTAGAAGATCGTAAGAAAGGGAACTCGGTCCAACAAAAAAAACTCGAGACAGGTTAGCTTTTAACAGTTTGACACTGTTAGATCACATTCATAACACACCAATATTGTCAATATTAGGGGAAACTACAGGAGCTTCTGGGAAAGGACAAATGGTAAATGCCAAGGCGTGCTATTTACTCTTAATCTGCTCTAGCATCAGTTGGGAGGAACGCAATAATCCAGAGCCATATACAGTGATAGCCAACTAGAGCCCATTCATCAAAGAGTGATCAGTAAATATATTTGCAGGATAAAAAATGGCATCAATTGGCGTGCATCGCCTGAACCTCCCCCGTCCCTCATCCAAACAGGCCACGCTTTCAGATCCACAATACCAACGGAAAATGATGAATCTATATCAACCGAAACCGCTGCTGTCACCGTACGGTTAGATCTCAGTCGGTCCACTAAGATCCAAGCTCAAAGAACCAAACCGACATCACAGCACGGCCAAAGAAACGCGAAATGTGACACAAACAGGTGAAGCGTCCGGGCGATTTACCTGGGATTGTGAAACGGACCGACCTTGTTGGCATAGAGAGGAACCGCGTCTCCTACCTTGTACCTATGATCGGACGCATCGGATCTCGCCCGGTCAGCCAAACAGAGCGCCACTACGACGGCGACGATGAGCACAGCCATGAGCTTCCCCATCGTCGGTTCTCCTCCACCTCAATGAACAGGGTAGAGAGAAAGAGAGAGGAAAAAGGGATATAGATGGAATCTGAGAGCAGCTCTCTCGCTCTTCTCGGAGATCTCCGCCGAACTACGGCAGATAGCTTGTTAGGCAAAAAACAAAACAAACATATTTTTGTCAATAAATAAGGTGAATGTTACTGTTTCTTTCCCCCAATAATATATGTTATAAAATAATATTATAAATTCATTATTATTAATTATTTATATATATAGCACCAATTTATATAACATTATCATTTATTTCACACCAGTGAATTGGCCCACCCAATGAAGCTTAAGGCTTCCTCAATCCTCATGATTCGATGCTACTGTTAAATTGTAGCCTTTCTTGTGGCGGGCGGGTGCCCTAAGCCTACTACGTCTTGCGGGGCCTACTCCACGATGCCAGGAAATAACAGCCTAAGTTGTCGAGGGTCTGTCCGTGTCCCGTGGAAGTCAGCCATCGCCCGACCTTGAATGAGCATAGACTGAGATTTGGCAGTGCCCAATTGACAGAACATGTCCCTTATCTTTTAAAGTTTGTTTATTTTTTATTTATAAAAAGAAAAATTGTCCATGTGGGCCTGCAATAATTCAGTGCTGATGGTCAGGTTCAACCACCAGCCATTCTTGGCCTTCGCGGAGTCTTCGGGTCCGGGGGCATCCTTCATTGCCCGATAAGCTCAAGTTCCCCAAACCCTCTACAGTAAGCTCGATCGTGTGAATGTTCATTCACGATGGAGAATTCTTCCGTACGCGAGACGCACGTATCAGCTGTGTCATCCTCGAAAGTCTGCTTGGTTTCCACCCGTATTCAACATCTTTACCCACTCTTCATTATTTCTGCTTTGTCTGATTGGCTTGTCGCTTTGCATAGTTGCAGGCTGCTGATTAAGCAACCAGTCACCCGCGCATTTTATAAATAAGACTTTTTATGAGTTTTGAGGAAGAGGGAGAACGAGGAGGAGGAGGAGGAGGAGGTGGACGAAGAACAACTTGACTTTCTTTGGGTTCTGTATTAAAATGCCTTCTTCTTCTTCTTCTTCCTCGTGTTAGCCGGCAAATCGGAGTCATACTCCCCTCCCAGAGAAGGAACGAGACAAGAAGCAGTGACCGGTTAATGCTAGGTCGGAGATCGTAGCGGGAGGGATCGATCGATTCAGGCGGAGTATTTTCCATGGCGGGCTCGAATCCGAAGCCAGCTAATGATCCCGGCATCCAGAACGGCGGAGGCGCGGCGGTGATGGACAGCCACAAGCAGAGCAGTTCTCCTCCGTGCTCGGGTTCACAGGGGAATGGTTTTGGCCGGCCTCTACCGATCACCAGGGACGCGAGGCTAGGGCTGCTGTTCGTAGGGCTAGCGGCCACATGCTTGCTTCTCTACAGCTGCACCAATCCCCTCAAGTTCATCCCCACATCCTACTTCACCGCACCCGTGAGTTCTGAGCCACTCCCTTTTGACTTCTTCCCCTTCATCTGCATCATCATCATCATCTTCTTTACATAGATCTAAGACGAATGGCTATAATCCTATAAACAAGAATCACAATTGATCGGCATATCAGCATAAATCAACGCCGGAATTTTAACTGAATTGTTGTTGTTTTTTTCGTACATATCTCTTCAGGATAGAAAGATGCACAGCCTGGAGATGGTGTTGAGATCAGCGGCCATGGAAGACAACAAGACGGTGATCCTGACGACCTTGAACGACGCCTGGGCGGAGCCAGGCTCGATATTCGACGTGTTCATCGAGAGCTTCCGGGTCGGCAATGGCACCCGGGAGCTCCTGGACCACATGGTGGTAGTGGCCCTTGACAGGAAGGCCTTTGACCGCTGCCTGCAGGTCCACCCTCACTGCTTCGCCCTCACCACCAAGGGCACCGACTTCTCCGGCGAGGCTGACTTCATGTCCCACGACTACCTAGACATGATGTGGCGGCGGATCGATTTCCTCGGGGCGGTGCTCTAGAAGGGCTTCGACTTCGTCTTCACGGTCATTTTCTACGACAAGAGCTTATGCCCTTTTTTTTTTGTCTGCTCGCAAGCTTATGGGCTCCATTTTCGATTTCGACAGGACACGGACATCGTGTGGCTCCGGAGCCCGTTCCCTCATTTCTACCCAGAAGCCGAAGCCGACTTCCAGATCGCCTGCGACTACTACTACTACGAGGCGGCCGACAAGAGGAACAGCCCGAACGGCGGGTTCACGTAGGTGCGGTCGAACGAGCGGACGGTGAAGTTCTACAGATACTGGTGCCAGTCGAGGAAGTCGTACCCAGGGAACCACGACCAGGACGTGCTCAACCAGATCAAGTCCGATAAGTACCTGGACGACATCGGCCTGCAGATGAGGTTCCTCGACACGGCCTACGTGGGCGGCTTCTGCCAGCTGTCAAGGGACCTCGGCCGCATCTGCACCGTGCACGCCAACTGCTGCATCGGCCTCGACAACAAGATCGCTGACCTGTGGGCGGTGCTGAACGACTGGAAGAAGTACATGGCAAGTAACGGGACCGGCGACTGGAGCGTCCCCAAGGATTGCCTGTAAGTCACGAGATCATCCAACAACTGTTTTATGCTATGAATCTCCATATATTTAAGGTTATACGTTGGGAATCTTTTCAGGGGATCATTTGATCGACCGCGCAAGCCGCACAAGCATGGCCTTCGGAGACTAGCCTCTTCTTCCTCCCCTCTTTAGTATAATTTCAAACGTGACAGTGAGTAAAATTTTGTGGGCAATTGGCAAACTAATCACAAATTACAGGGAGCTATTTCGCAAAATAAAGAGTTTATAGTGCAAATTGGTAAAAAGGGAAGACTTCTGGGTTTGTTATAAATTAGAGGGATTTCCGATTATCCGCGAATTTAGCAAGAGGAGGGAGGGTCTTTGTGACTAACTAAGATCATTCCACGTGTCTACTAGCCTCTTCGTGGCCGTCAGATCGGAACATCTCTCCTGCAACTCCTACCTTCGTGCGATGCCCGCAAACTTGTAGAGTGAGCAAAAGGCTTGTTCCTCCGCCGGCGCCGTCTGAGAGCAACTTCTCTCTCTCCCTCTCCCTCTCCCTCTCTCTCTCCCCCAATCCCCGACAAGTTTTCCACGAAATTCTACTCCTCTTCGAAGGTACTGGAGACCGTGCCCCATTTGTAGTTGCTTATTGCTTTATGCTTCTATGCCGCCACCGTCGAGCTGCTTGAAGCTGTGTTTTGGAGCTTGTATTGTCCTTTCTGCTGTAGTTTTCTTCTTCTTCTTCTTCATTATGCTCTCGGTTGGAAACATCAGTTTCCATCGAGCAATCTCTGGTGTTTCTATTCGTCAATTGAAACTGAGATTTGGGTTGTAACATTTGCTCATTATTGGATGGGATTGAAGACTCTCTGAAATAATAAAAAAATTGAACATTGAGGTGTTACGGTATATCTCGAAATGGTTTTCAAGGAGATGATTTTGCCCGGTCGTGGATTCACTGTCGAGTTGCACTGAGTGTGAGCCTTTAGTTCCTTTCCATTAATGTGTCTTAACTTGTTTGCAGATGAACAGGGAGAAACTTATGAAGATGGCGGGTTCAGTCCGCACTGGTGGAAAGGGTACCATGAGAAGGTCTGGGTACTGGTTGATTTGCATCATGTGGCTTGCTGTTCATTCAGTTTTGGAAGCATCATAAGCTTAGTTATGGTTTAGTTTGAAGTAACTGCACTGTCTCTTTTGATTGAATCTGTACTGCGTGTTCATGAGTTCATTTTCTGGGCAATGGATCTGTTAGCTTTGCAGTTGGCACTGGTGATTCCTTGTTATGGTCTTCTATGTAGTTTATTATTTTGGTTATCTTTACATCTGCAGAAAGCATAAAGCTATCCACAAGACCACAACCACAGATGACAAGAAGCTTCAGAGCACCCTCAAGAGAATCGGAGTTAATGCAATTCCTGCCATTGAGGAAGTGAACATTTTCAAGGATGATGCTGTTATCCAATTTACGAACCCAAAAGGTTACACTGCTGCAGAATGTCTTGCTTTGTAGTGGTTATTTTATAAGCTAATTTGTATTTTTCTTCCATCTACCAGTTCAAGCATCAATTGCTGCTAATACATGGGTAGTCAGCGGGACTCCCCAAACCAAGAGTATGTCTCTTACATTTTTTTATTCTACTTTCCCGTCTACTGCACCTATCATGGAATCATTTTTCTCCATGATAATGTGTCTGAAATTCACCCATGAGATCTGATGCATCATTTTTAATGCAATAAACTGTTTTCTTTGCTCCAGAGTTGCAAGATATTCTTCCGGGAATCCTTAACCAATTGGGGGCTGATAATTTAGACAATCTAAAGAAGCTAGCAGAGCAGTTGCAGAAGCAGGGTACTGTAAGAGATGGAGCCTCTGCAGCAAACGAAGATGATGATGACGAAGTCCCCGAACTTGTTGCAGGGGAAACATTTGAGGCTGCTGCAGAAGAGGGTCATGCTACAACATAAGATGCATATGGTATTTGTAACTACACCATGTATTATGTACTTCTGAAGTTCTAATGTAGGTTTCTCTCCACACCCATGCTTCTGTTTTCACAAAACTCAAACTTGATGCAGAGTGACAAACTTAGTTGATGTAAAGATCAAACAAGAAACTCTTTACTGCATTCATTTCATGGGTTGTTTTGTCACAGAGCCCTACTTGTACCCCTGAAGAAATTGGTTTTCTACGGTTTGGATTATTCTTCATTTTCTTATAACACTTTCTCAATATTTTTTAGCCATGGAAGATCTTCAGTGGACCTTCAGCTCTGGCTATTTTATGGATATGGATTGCTGAGTATATTATTGCTTGCTTATAGTTTGATCATATTGGGAACCCTAAATGCCCTCATCTTGTGGAGAAACCGGGAAAGCCTTATGTATTGGTTAATGCCATTGACTGTAAACTTTAATCTACCAGAAAGTTGTAATGGCAAATCATCAACCCATCCTCTTAAGATAACAAGTACCTTACCCTGAACCCATGTGAAGATAACATGGACTGATGTGGATATAGACTAGTAAGCTATATATATATGTGTGTGTGTGTGTGTGTTTGTTGGCTGGAGTGGTCATCATCTAGGGCGCTACAGACCAGAGGCAGAGGTAGGGTTGATCCCACACTTGAAGATGTCCATCTTCGAGACCTTTGCCCACCACTTCGAAGCCTTCTTCTTCCTAACGCCAGCATTCTTGATCGGCCTTCCTCTTGCAGCCCTCACCTCCCTCAGCTTCCACTTCTGGAACTCGAAGCAGCCGAGAAGAGAGCAGCCTCTGCCTTCCCCATCCCCTCCTCTTCTAACAATCTCCCCATAGTATTCTTTGTTCTGCTTCTCCAACCCGAAGATCCGATCCTTAAGGTCATCGATCTTACAGCTGAGCTCCCCCACGCATCCCTCTTCCCTTATCTTCCATATGCACTTGGCAAGCTCCGCTGCCCGGGTCTTCATTAGTTCTGACTCGGTCGCTAGCACCTGGTTCTCCTCCATCAGCGCAACCACTTGGTGACCCAACTCTGTGTTCTGGCTCAGCAGTATCATCCTCTCCGATTCCAGCACCTCGAGCAGGTTCTCCTGGAGATCCATTTTCCTCGACGATTCTCCACTCCAGCGCTCCATCAAGTTCACCTCGTGGAGCAGTATATCACGCTCCACATTCTTCGTTACAAGCTCTGCAACCAGCATGTCAGCATCCACCGTTATGTAGAAGGTAGGGGTTGGTGATGACTTTTGAAATGAGAGGGAACTCTCTGCCTCGGAGCCAGCTTCTCCATCCTCTGGTTCAGAGAGGCTGTGGATGGACATTTGAGAAGGAGATCGCTTCATGCGGTAGCGGCTACTTCGCTTTGCCACTACATGGAAGTACCGGTCCGAGAGAGAGACATAAGCATTGTAGAGGTCCTGCAGGAGGGATAGGAGCTGCGGCCGCTTCCTGTAGTATGTTTCAGCTCGCTGTGCAAATGTGTCCAGTGGGCCGTCATCTTCCGATGGAACGGCCTCTATCGACCTCACTCTCTCCTCCAAATCTAAGCAAATCCATGGAACCCAATGAGGTTCACGTGTGTGGTATAAATTCAAGGAAGAAACTATCTCATTGATTAAGAATAAAATATACTAAGCTTTTTAGCATGTCCTAAAATTAAATTGGTTTTTCTACGCTGTTACCGCACAAACTATTATTATGATTGAAATGTTTATTAGCTAGATTACTTCTGCCTTCAGGCTAGGATGAAACTGAAAGTTTTCCAAAAATCAATTGTCCACTGCAGCAAGTTATCAGATTCCCTCAAGTTCAGATACTTCATTTGAAATTTGAAACTGAAACGAGGGCTTGCGTACAAAATAAAGATTTTTTTTTGGCACAATACAAAATAAAGAAGGAAAGGGGTAGGATAGGATGCCTTGTGCCACCAAAAGAAGTCTTATCAGTTATGGCCTTTCATTGTGATAGTCTGTCAAGTAACTCTTCATTTGGCCATAATAAAGGTAACCTCCACGTTACTTGTATATTTGTATAAAGTAACCTCTACAAAATTTAAAATTTTCAGTTTTGAATTCCGCCAAAAGGGATCCAGTTTTGAAAATGGCAAAGAAAGTGCTTTGTAAGTTTCACTTAATACATTCACTTCAAACAATATGCATTAACTAGTATAAAGCGGATGGATAAAAATGGTATCAGATCATAATCAATGCACTTTTATATGCACGATAAATTGCAAGTATAATGAGTTTAATTGAGCAAAAAGAGGTGTAATAAATTTAAATGAGAATAAAAACAGGATAGTGAGATTTCTAATTATAACATATTAATCTTCGAGAATTATTTTGTTTTTTTCAGCCGAGTATTTGAAATATATATTTAAATCAATATTATGACATCCTTAACAAAGGTACATTCACAGCTTCAAATACCTTCCCCAAAACAAGTAAAATAGAAATTCAAAGGAGCAGAAAAGTTCTGTAGCGAATAGGAGGATTTTACCTGCGATGGTGGAAAGTAGCCACGAAGGCATGGCATTAGTGGCAGCAGGAGAATTACTTTTTGACCCTGGAGCTTGGGATGTAGACGAAGAGCGATATGGGCTCTTCTTGCTCATCTCTGCATCTAATACGCAGGGTCTCACCCTGGCATGTTTTCCAATAGAAGACCCATGTAAGTTTATCAAGATATCGGCGTGGAGAATTAATGAATCTATTGATGAAACTTCATTCGAGAAAGCTTCTCCAGGAAGAGCACAATAAAACATTCTGTGAAACTTCTGATCATCAGTGCGCAGAAGACGAGAGATAGAGAGAGAGAGTGAGCACCGAACCGAACCATGTACAACAGGCAATTACTAACACAATGACACCGAGATTCGGATTCCGAGCTGATATTCAGCTTCACTAGCAACCAATGTTATCAACATTTCTCAAAAATTGCTAACCGCGATCCAGCCGTTTCTTCAATCATAAAGCAGGACCAAAATCACATACACGTTAATTACGAGCATAAAAGTCTTCCGAAACATCCGAGACTTGGCCACTGTAAACCTCTATCGTTCATACTTTTATAAGCAGAGCGTAGCCACGAGAAAACATCGCTCTAGGAAGGAGAGGAAGGAAAATGAAGCAACAAAATCAACAAGGAGAGAGGAATTTATCCACGGAGAGCAGAAATTGCAGAGCTAAGCGACAAAGGAGAGGAAGATGGAGGACTAACTTACCGAGCACTCAGTTGCGGACGAACTGATGATGACGCTGTAAACGCCATTGTGGAACGTCACACGCAAAAGTGGACCAGCAGGTAGAGTACGTGGGAGGAGAGAGATGAAAGAGGTGATATTGTGAACGAGTAGACGGATATGGGGATATCTTATATATATTATAATCAACTTTGTTTTTTATATAATAATTTAAATAAATTAATTTATAATAATTCAGAATTATAGTTTTTAATAAATTAAATTATAGGAAAGTATATAAAATAAAGTTACTCTTAAATGAATTATAATAGGGCGACCTTTATTTTTATCGCTATTAATCTCTCTCTCCTTACACAGTGAAAGGCGGGAAGACGCTCACAGAGGAGTTTCGCCATTGCTGCAGCTTCTTCTCAAGTTAAGCTCCAGACGTTCTATCTCTTCCTCTCTCTCTGTTCCAACGTGCTCAGTCAACTAATAAATGCCTGCCTTGCGTTGATCAAGCACATCAGTGATCATGCAATCTCCACTGTGATGATTTCGTCTTACTGGATGAGATATTCTGATGTAACATCGTGAGCTGATTAGACCGATATCGATGAAGAACCAATCCTTTGCGTGGTTTATTCCTTCCTCCATTGGCATTCCTCAGCTGTGGATTTAATGTCACTTGCTCCGCTTTCTAATTTGTAGTTATTTCCACCTCTATTTCTGTATCTCCCGATTACTAACAAACGCTACCTATTCTTGAAAACTGATTAACTAATGCCTGTTTGTTTGCCAAGAAATACCGAAAGTGGAGTGGAATGTCAAAGTGATCTGCAATATTCTCCAGTAATCAGCATAGATAGTTGCCAGTTGATTCCGGCTAATCGCTTACATGTAAAGCCGGTCTGTTCGCAGGTACACTCAAGAGCGAGAAAATGGAGATAAACGGAGCGGTTAAGACCGTGATGGTGGTGGTGATCACGTCAATGGTGCTTGTCGTCTCTGCGACGAATCACACTGTCGGTGGTATCTCCGGTTGGGACCTCACCTCCGACATCGGCAGCTGGTCCGCCAAGACCTCGTTCCACGACGGAGACTTTCTAGGTCAAATATTCTTCCATATTATATGCACTATTTGCTAAATACGACATACGATAGGCTTATTGTGGATGGTAAATCTTTCGCGGATCATTGTGAGTGCAGTGTTCAACTATACGCCGGTGCATGATGTGCTGGAAGTGAACGCGACGGAGTTCACCGCCTGCAAGACCATAAATCCGATTGGCGTCTACACGGATGGTGAGACTGTCATCCCTCTGAGTGAACCCGGAACCACCCGCTACTTCATATGCGGCCGCAGCGACCACTGCTCCCGAGGCCTCAAGCTGCGTGTGCGCATCCACCAAAAGGTCACTGGCTCCACAGCGGCCAGGGGTGACAAGGGGAAAGAGCAAAATCCATCCCGCCGCCGTCGCCACCCTCTCCCGCCTCCGACCCGTTCGCACTGCAATGACGATAATGATTCTTCAGGTTCAGGCGCATCGCGTGGGAAGCTAGACTGGATGCAGAGATGCCTGTTCTCAGTCGTATTTCCTGCAGTAGCTCAGGTGATTCTACGCCTGTCTCTCTGATCATATCCGGAAATAATGCCCTGGAGTTTTTGATTAAACCTTCTTCATAAATGTGGACTCAATGGATATGCCAAGTAGATTGCTGTTAATTTTCTGCATGAAAAAAAAGCGTTTCTGAAGGCACCAAGATTATGCGTGGACCGATCTTCTTATGCAATGGAACTCTAACAAATTCCTTCTCTTCTCCCTGATGACGAGCTTCGTGTAATGCTTGTTAACGTTTTAAGAAGAAAAAAGCATTCATGCGCAAAAAAAGAAATAAAAATCATAGCAAAAAGTATCTTGCGGAAAGATTATGAGCTCTTATTTCTGGATCCGAAGGGAACTGTTTAGAAACATTGTGCTTCCTTGGAAGCTAGACCCAACCTTGATGATCATGAGCAAAAGTTGCAGTATCATACAAGCAAGCTTTTACAAAACTCCTTTCAGTATCCCAACTGAAAAAAATGACCTTACCAACTGTCCATTCTCTTACATTTTTGTAGTATTTCAAAATCCAGCTACTCTGTGAAGGACAGTATAATGACTGTCAATATAGAAAACTTAATTGCCCGCCGCATACAGTCTGAGAACTGATTAAAAGTGCCGATCAACAAAATTGAGTTGGGAAATACTCGCCCATAATCTTACAAATCGCTTTTCTGGGCGCTTCTTTCAAGCTTATCAATCTTCTTCTGAACATCCCTCCTCTTAACCCAGTTAGGCTTCGTAGGAGCAATATTATTTACAAAATTTTCATGCATGTTTCCAAGAGCAGAGTGGATCATGATATTGTAACTGCGGATACCACATCATACATGCTTTCCCTCTATCTTTCATACTCTGATACTGATTCCACTGTAGTACCTTATTTTCTGTGCAGCTGCGATAGGATCTTGGAGTTTAGGTAATACAGGGTGCAACTTTCCACTCCTTTGAACAATTCTATCTCTCACAAATTGCCTTATTTGATTCTTATTATGCACTCCTGGCACACCCTTATTCCGTGATTGATGTGAACTTCTCAGCATATTGATGACATCCGAAATGAAGTATGAAAAATATTCAAAATCTTTCAAGTAAATAGAGTTAGGGTAACCTTATATGTTTAGAAATAAAACACAAATTAGTAAGAGTCACACCCTAATTCCTTAAAAATGACTCTTGAAAACTAATGATGAGTTTGATTGATTAAACTTCATAAGTTTAGAGTGTTTTAAAAGGGAAAAAATAATATAAAAATTCACATATAATTTTGTGTCTCTTACAAGAATTTATATCAAGTATTTTTATGATACATGTGACTGCTATTTGAAAACTAAAGTTTTGAATGAAATAATAAATATTATGACGGACAATCAAATATTTATTCATAATTTAGAAAAAATAAATATATATCAAAAGTAATATATATGATGTTTGTCTAAATGTAGTGATTAGGGTGGCTGGATTATTATTGGTGCTTAATAACTTATTTAAATACAAGTTTTGATTTTTTATAAATTTAGTACAATATTTTTCAATTATCCTAAATATGCATGATATATACTCATTTTTAATATTTTTCTTATTTTTATCAAATTAAATAGACATATATTTTCTTGTTTTTATCAAATATCAAATTTAATGCAATGGCATATTTTTTTGTAGTATTCGATAACATTATAATAAATTGTATTTTATATATTTCTAAATAAATATCATGTCTTTTCATAATTCAATTGATTATACTAAAAAATAACTACAACAATCACAAAATTGAAATAGATGTGACCAGGCATGATGTCTCTGTTTGTTTGCCGATAAATAGTTAAAGGTGAAGAGTACCAAAAGCGGATTATTAGAATGATGTGAAACATCATCAGTAATCAGTGTAGATGGTCACCGGTTGATTCTGGCTGATATCTGATATATAAAATCGGTCTGTTCGCAGGAATGCCCAGGAGCGTGGAAATGGGGAAAAACGGGGCGGTTAAGACCGTCGTGATGGTGGTAATCACGTCAAAATGGTGCTCATCGTCTCCCCTACGAACCATGCTGTTGGCTGTGCAGCCTCTGGTTGGGACCTCACCTCCGACATCGGCAGCTGGTCCGCCAAGACCTCGTCCCATGCCGTAGACTTTCGAGGTCAGATATTCTTCCATCTTATACGTAGCATTTGCTAAATACGACGTACGGTCGGCTTCTTGTAGATCGTAAATCTTTTGTGGATCAATGTGAGTGCAGTGTTCAACTATACGCCGGTGCATGATGTGCTTGAAGTGAACGCGACGGATTTCACCCCTGCCAAACCATAAATCCGATTAGTTCCTCCAGATGGTGAGACCGAGCCACCCGCTACTTGATCTTCTGCCGCCGCGACCACTTCTCCCGATGCATCAAGCTGTGTGCGCTTATCCTCCAAACGGCCACCAGCTCCACTGCGGCCAGGGGACGGCAGGGGGAGGCGGAAAAATCCACCCCGCAGCCACGGCCGCCTTACCACTATGATGAGAATGCTCCTCCAGATTCAGGCGCCTCGGGTAAGGGGCGAGACTGGATGCAATTATTCCATCGGGTTTCTTGCTATGCTCAGGTGATTCTCCTCATCTCTTTATGATCGAATTGTGAAAAAATGAAAATAATCGGAGTTCGTGATAAAATCTTGCTAGGGCAAGGAGATGCAAGTAGACTGCAACTAATAGTAATCTGCATGAAAAAGAAGTAAAAACAAGATTATGCATTAAATGATCTTATAATGCAATGATAGTCTAACATCTTTCTTTTGTTCAGACTGATTAGAGTTTCAGTCGGTCACTTTAGTGTAATGCTTGTTACCCCTTTCAGAAAATGATAGAAAACAAACATCCTGAACTGTCAAGCATGGATTCAACTGCTTGATATTGACTCTAGCTTTATTCCAGCTAGATCTCTTACATTTTCCAGTATAGCAAAATCCAGCTACTCTTAAGGATAGTACAACCGCTGCCAACTTAGACTACTCAATAGCTCTCCAAGGAGTACAGTATGCATTCAAATAGTGGCCACCTCCTTCGAATATCTTTAAAAGATCAAGATCAAGGAGGCTACATCTCACTTTACACGAGGGACTCAACTAATCTTGGGTTCCATTGACATCATCATCTTCTTCAATCTGCTTCTGTTTCTCCTGTTCCTCTGCAACAAGTTATAAGTTCATGTAAGCAAAAAGAGGCTCGGGAAGAAAATAAAGGGTCTAATACTTGTTTGAAGAAGTAATGAAAGATACCATGGGAAGAAAGAACCAATAGGAACAAAACAGGCAATGAGTAATAGGAGAAAAAGGTGATAAGTATATCTTGTGCAGCAAAGCAGTAAAATTAGCATCATCACTTGATTCCCCTAACTGACACTTCATCAAATGGGAATGTGTTGATCTAGTTTCCTCACCCTTAACAGACTGATCATTTAAACAGAAATGTCAAGAGAATAGACTCAAAGAAAGAGTGATGATAGGAAGGAAGTTGATACTGCAGGTTTGATGAACAATTATTTTGGTCTCTAAATGTGCACAGATGCATTTTTTTTATGACGTTGAAGAATATCAAGATATTTGTTCATAAAAGATAAGGAAAAACATAAGGCACCAGATAAACAATGCAGGATTCATCTATAGACAAAAATATTATGGATGCAGTGATAAATATTATTATTAAGCCTATAAAGACATTGATTCCGGAGTGTACTTTTTAGAAAAGCTCTATACATAAACATAATACAGGTAACAGATTAGGGTCATGCTTTTTGGAAGGGAAAAAATCAAAAGGATTGATTAAAAGGGTTGGTCAACCAAAATGGGTTGGTAAATACTCACCCATAATCTTACACATGGCTTTTTGGGTGCGTCTTTCAAGCTTATCAAGCTTTTTCTGGACATCTCTCCTCAGGTCCCAGTTAGGCTTCTTAGGAGCAATATTTACAAAGGGATCCTGCATGTTTCCAAGAGCAAAATGGAAAATGAATCATGATATTGTAACTGTGAGGAGACTGTCATACACGCTTTCACTCTAGCTTTCTGGCTCTGATACTGATTTCAATATAGTACCTTCTTTTCTGCTACTGGAGGAGCAGCTGCAATAGGGTCTTCGAATTTCGGTAATACAGGCGGTGCAACCTTCCCCTCTTGGAGCTGCTTATCCTGAGGAACATAGTTTCGAAACTTCATACTTGGATTTCTGCACAATGTTGAACATATCAGTTGAAGGAAGAGCTTCCTTCTTCAGATACTTCAATCGAAAAGAAACCCGGAAAGCTTTTTCTGTATGTGGCAAGGAATCATATAAATAATGAGATATCAGTACAAACCTAATAGCTAATCACCAATCCAACCTCCAAGATCACACCATCGCCAAATTGGCACTATAGAGAAGTTTGAAGATGACGATGATGATTCACAAAATAAATACAGTAACATCATTGTAGAAACAAAAGCCACCAATAATCCAAAAGTTCTCACAAAAAGCGAACGCAGCAGGATGTGGCCCACCAATAGCAGTTATTCAAAGATGTATACTCAAACCTTTAGCAAAGTCAACCTATGGACTACGGCACGACATTCAACATAAGCACCCTCAACTCATGCTTCACTCTGACCATAAGCAGTGACAGTTCACTTGCGAGAGTGATGAAATAAACCACAACGACATTAGAAAGGAAAAAAAAGCAAGAAATAGGAAATCCTCACTCTTCTTCATCGGCATCTTTATCATCCTCCGCATCGGCTTCGTCTTTCGCATCACCTCGAGCAGCTGATTCGTCCTCCGGAGCACTGAGGAGCTCCTGAGCAGCTCTAAGGGCTCGGAGCCTCTCCCTCCGGGCCGCGACTGCCTGCTCGATATCGTCTTCCTCGCCCATCAGTAGCCCCCCTCACTCGAACAGCACACTGAAATTAGGGTTGGGCTCTCGCTCGGTGAGAGGAATGAACGCGGAGAGAGGAATTAGGGTTGTGAATTGTGATGTATGCATATACACCGGGCGTATAAAGTACTTTATTCCGGCCGAGGGATATTAGTAAACCGGACCGGTTTGATCAGAATTTTGGGCAAACCGGTCCGCTTTCAACCTCCCGACATTGACGGCGATCGGCGCCTGCACCTTCAAGCCCATCGGGATCCTCCTCGTTCTCTACTAGCTCACGTCCCGGCGGCTCTGGTAGAAGCAAGGGATTGATCCTCTGCAGAGCTTCTCTCCGTCGTAACTGTCAGACGGATTAATTATCTGGCACTGCTTAGCCATGGAGACAGAGCCTATCTTTTCCAATAAAATGGTATTTTTTCCTTCTTTTGACATATGTTAAGCTGGCCTCCATGCTCGTAGTATATCCCGATATTCTCATTAGGGTTTCTGGTTTTGTTCTTGACTCGGAATCTCGCATACAGGGTCACGTCGGTGTTTAGCCCGAGGTCGAGTATGTGGAGGTTTTTGATGGAGCACTTAGGGAGCTCCGGTTGAAAGACGGTGAAGAAAGTTGTAGCGGTGATGCCGAGGGCCACGATGAGGAGGTAGAGGAGGCCGATTGTCCAACACAAGCACCTGCAGCAGCTGTTCCTTGGATTTTTTCGGCGGATCAAGATGCAGTGGTCGTAGAGAGGCGCCGTTCACTGGGCTGCCTTTTTCCGGAGATGGCCAAGTGGGAAGAGACCAGAATGGAAGTCATGGGCCTCGAGGGTGATTCAGGTGCCGCCACAGGGTGAATCCCAGGCTGAGAGACGGTCTAAGATTGACGAAGTGCTGAGACAGATAGGGGAGATCGAGCAGAGGAGCAGAGATAGATGACAATGTGGGGGAAGAGAAGCTGGGAGCTGATTGTGTGAAGTGTAATAATTATAATTCTTCTGAGGTCAATTGGTTGATTCAGTTAAATGGAGGCCCACTTCACAATAACAAATTAGAGTGAAGAAAAAGCACTCTCACTATTTGTAAGAAAGCCCCTCTAATGTCCTTGCATCTAAAAATTTGCCCCACCTTAATTTTATATTTTGGCCCCGTTTCTTTTCATTTTTTATCACTAGCCCCTTTTTGATTTGATATAAACCCAGTTTCCATCCCCGCGCCAAATCAAGAAACGGGAGTATGGCGATATTCCTCCTCTTGTTTATCTTCAATGCCCTCCTAGGAGCCTCCACAGCCACCCTCGCAGCCGCCTCCCCTGAGCAGGCCACCATGGCCGCCCCGCCATTGGCTACGGGCGATGACGGCGACCCCAACCTCCTGCAGTTCTACTACATCATCTATGAGCTGATCGTGTCCGGGAACTTAGGGAACTTTGGAAAGATGCTCTCCTCTTACCCTTCCATGATCCCTCTCTCCGCCACCCTCTTCGTCCCCGCTAACTCTTCCTTCTCCTCCGGCGTCGCCGCCACCAACCTGCCCCTCACCGACCCCATCCTTGTCTCCCGCCACATCGTCCCGCAGAGCCTCTCCTTCTCAGACCTGACCCTCTTCCCCATCGGCTCCAAGCTACCGACGCTCCTCGTCGACAGTCCCATCGTCATCACCAACAACTCCCGGTCCAACTTCACGCTCAATGGGTTGAGTCTTATTTTGCCGGACCTCTTATCCACGGCCACGGTCTCCGTCCATGGCATTACTGACATCCTAAACTTCACCACCCATGGAGAGGCAGACCTCTCAACTAGCATTTCTCCCAAACCTGAGAAGCAGGAGGAGGGCTCGCCGGCACTGCCGCCAAACTTGCCAGACGGCCAAATCCGAACCCGGGAACCGTCGCCACCTCCCACCACCATAGACGAGAATGCATTGCAGGCATCTCGATCGGGTGCTTTGAGCACGGCGATCTTGGTGGTCTTCTGCTTAGTTATAGGTTTGATAAGACTGTTGGGATATAGCCTCTGGTTTTTCTTTTGCTTCTGATTTGTTAGTAACTTGGGCTGTTTCTTGATCCTTACACAGATCCTTGTTTTGCATTGACAAGAGCAATACTACTACTAGTAGATGGAGACTTAGCAATAACACACTTGATGCCCTCTTTGTTTTCTGAAAGTTTCCAATGGAGATCCATCTCCTTTATGCTCACAAGCCTGCAGAATTTGCCTATAAATGGAGTAAAAAAACCAGATGCTTGCACTTCAAAAAAAGGTTGCCTAATAATATTGCTATTCTCTGTTGAGTAATACTGGTATATTTACACCAGATCAATAAGAGATGCATTTCCCATAAAATTTGCAGGAAAATGTAGTCAAGGTATTCCTCCAGTAAGCCAGTGTTGCAGCAAAAAGGAAATTCTTGATGGGCTCCAGAGAGTATTACATGAGATCTCAAATGGTTAATCCACTAGTCATTCCACACTGGGATGAGGCCCTGTGCTGCCAAACGCTTCTCGACCCAGAAGATGACATGATTTGCAGTGATCTTTTTCTCATCCACAAGAAACGGTTCCACTGTACTTGCTCCTGATCCATAGGATGACAAGGAGAACCCTTTGGGTCCTGAATGGATGGAATAAAATCGAGCTGAATTATCAGTTGAACTTTTTTCTGCAACTCAACAACCCACAAACGTACTAAACTAGAAGAAAAGTGTGCATGCAAATTTGTAAAGGAGAGTGAAGGGGAAAAAGCTCGCCAAGGTTCGGTTTAATGTAATACCTGAGATGTCACCATTTGGGAAGAATGCCCAGAATGAGTATGGATTTCCCTTCTTCATGAAAGATCCCTCTAACTGGAATTTAGATCAATAGACACCATAAGCATTCATGAGTTTATGCCGTTGTTCTTTCGGCCGGTGAGATATATGTGAGTTTAGTGGGCTCACCCGGTTGTCTTTGAATGTCAGATCGATCTCGGAAAGGTCATCCTGAGCTTGAAGAATTTCCTGAAGTTGAGGGATCACATCCTCCACCATCAGCTTGGGCAGTGGCTTGGCAACCGCTTTGGCAGGCCTCTTGGGCTTTTCTGCAGCTTCTTTCGGCGCTGCCTTGGCCTCTTTTGCCTCTGCGGTGGCTAGTCAAACGCAAATAACTAAGCTCATCATCTTCTCCCATGAAAAAAATACGTACTGAAATTTCTCTCTGACATTTGCTAGAGCATATGACAGGAATGGTGAATCATATCCTTTGTAATGGAAAAAGATTACCAGTACTCGTGGCAGTGGAAGTAGCAGCAGCAGAGGATTCTTGAACTGCGGAGCAGGCAACGATTCTTGGGGAAGCTCCTAGCCTTGGTCTGATCAAGATCTGCAATAGATGGATAAGATAAGACGTAGAAGCATGGGGGAACTGCTCAGACAAATGCAAATGACAGTTTTGAGGGAAATATTAAATACCATGGAGAGGGTGAAGGGAGGCTGAACGATCTTGGCAGTGTGAGAGCTGAGGCACGAAGAGGAAGAAGATGATGGGAGGCTCCGTATTCCGACAGATGGTGCCCCCATGGTGGCCATTCTTTTCTGCAGCTTCAAACAGATGAATAGCCCACAACCTCCTGGATAGATTCTCAGTCCTGGAAGCCCATTCGAACTCCTCTGCTTCCTGAAAAGGGCGACAACGTAAAGGAAAAAGAAACCAGCAAGAAGTGGCTTTTCTGAGGCTCAAAGAAAGATGGCATGAAGAGAAGAACAGGGTTGCCCTCATCCACATGTTAGTCCAAGCTTTTTGTGCCACTAAAATTTCCATATATCTCTCCACTGTCATTTGCAAAAAAAAAAAAAAAGAATAAAGAAACACTTACCCAGACAACCAGAGAGAAGACATACAAATGTCCTATCATTGCCATCCACATTTGGATGTCTTCTATTTTGCTAATACACCAAATTTTGTTGACTAATATATTAACCCTTCCAAATTAAATGGTTAAGAGGGGAAGAGTTTAATAACACAGATTTTAGCCTAAGAACAATTTTATAGACTTTCATCAAACTCTTTTTGCCCTTCTAACTATATTCACAGCAACCTATGAATATGTACCCCCTTATGGTTCAACAGTATTCTTTAATTGTGAATTACTATTTTCTGAGTTATCAATGTATTGGGATAATGGGAACACCCCAGTGATCAACTGAGCTGGGTTTATGGGTTTGAAATGATACAGGGAAATACATGTAAAATGGGTAGAAGCAACAGCAGACATGTCATTTTCCCCATCTTGAGAGGATCAGCAGGCCGATGATGGAGAGACAGGTGGATGCCACAATGGAGACAACAAGTGCAAAGGCAAAGAAAAGATTAGGAAAGTTGAAGTATTTCTGAATCTTCTTCAGCCCTTTGTCGATAACAGGCGCCAAGGCTGCTGCACCAGCCACCCGGAATGGCCTTGTGACATTGTTCCCAGCCCACATAAGTATAACAATCTGAAAGCAGGATGAGCATTCTTAAGAACAGATACAAGCAAATGACAGTTACCATTTGGAGTTGATGAAAGATGAACAATAGCTGATCAGTTTTCCAATGATAAAAAGCACTTGATTAGTACTCCTAAGCTATAAATGAGAGTGTTAGCAAACCAACTGAAATTGTGCCAAAGCCGGTCCCCAACAAAGAAAAATGAAGTATGGTTTGTGTGGGGGAATATTCTATGGTAAGCTCAGCTCAACAGGCAAAACCAATAATAACCTACCAAGGCCAACAATATGGTATATAAATCAACAACTATTCTGATATTGAAAATTTAACGGACTGGTCTAGATGACTACGGTTCATGATTAAAGACTATCTAATAATAATAGGCAACTGTCAATTCCACTATTGTAACTCAAGAAGATATTGCATTTTCATTCTTCGATTTGAAACGTTTTATCATGAAAGATAGTTGACATTGTGATGATATCTAGACAATGAAAAATATATCAGATACGAAGCAGATGGAAAGCAAGTTAGAAATAAATATAAGATTGCTTACCCCTAATAGTGCCTGGAGATTAGCAGCAGGGTTCTTCCCCGTGCTCTTCTCATACCCCAGAAAAGCAAGTATGAAAAATGTAGTGTAGGTGACCCCATCAAAGAGGCCATAAGCAAGCACTGCTGCAAGCCCTAGCTTTGCTAACTTGGCACTCAGTTCTGCTGAATTAGCCTGGAGAGAATGGCATGAAAAACACATATCAAAATGGCATCCATAGTTACACAAAAGAAAGAAAGAAATGCACACAAGCCCGTCAAAGGTACGCGGGCACAATTGATTTTGTCCATGAAACACCTATCTCTATCAGAAAATTTCTTGATATCACGATTCTTATTGCTAGTCAGCATTGAGGATTTGAAGTATGAAAGATGCATAAAAGATCAAACAATTATCCAGTTATGAATTCTTCTAGAGTCTAGTTTTTCACAGGCATACTGAATGGCAGCAGCTTTTTCTTATATATGGACAGTATTGAAAGTTAAAGTTGTACTTGCACCATAGGATTCACTTATTTTTGTGTCCATTCTCATAAACAAGACCCTTATGCCTGCGTTATGCAACCATAAAGTTCAATGTCATAACCCTGACTCTCCAAAAGGGGCCAAAACAAAATTGCATCACAGCAGTATGCAAATTCAGGAACCAACATTATTACAATGTTATCAAAGGTTATTCTTTCATCCTAGTACTATCTTTCACGGCAAGTTAAACCTCATAATCCATAATGAGGCCTCAGTGGAGACGGAAAATCGAAGACTAACCTTCCATTTGCTCCAAAATCCCTCGGCCTGTCGGCTCTAACAAACAAAATCAACGACACTCTTAGTCTCAAAAATCAAAATTGGTGATGCGCACAAGTATTATACAGCACAAGAAAAACTGAGAGTGCCAAAGGCCGCGAGCAGAAAGAGAGAAAAAACCTGCACCTGATTATCTTCACCCTGAAAACTTTCCCCTGAAGCACCTGCCCCTTCACTGAAAGAGCATTTCGGAAGAACTGAATTAGGGCTCCGCTTCTCTAGTATTATTGGGAATGGACGACGCTTCCCATCGAATCCAATCCCTCCTCCTCCTCCTCCCCCTACTCCTCGGCGATTGAATACTGATTTATTGCAACTGCCATTGAGCTTCTGACCTTCAATGAGAAGCTGAACATCGAAAGGACGCCACTGACAGAGGTGCAGAGAAGTGGAAAGCCAACCCATTGTTCACTCAGTGCCGCCGCTTAAAGGTTTGGGGCGTTAACTGAAATATTCACAAGAACACGGCGTAAAAAAAACAATTAACGCAATGCCTGAAATAATTAATTATTTTCCTATTTTCACTACCACCAAAAAAAAATAATGTATCCGACAGACACCTATAATTTATCAACGTGTCGGCTGATTCAAGAAAATTAAAGCACGTGCTTTTAAACATAACATTAAAAGGCTAAAATTTACCAATTTTCTGATTAAAAAAGTATTTCCCATTTTAAATAATTCAAGGCTTTACCTAAAAATAATTTTAAATGGAGAAAATACAAAAGAGTACCCTCAAGCCTCCCTCCATCGTCCATTTATAAAAATGAACATTGCCGCCCAACTTCAGTTGCAAAGACCAATTTAATAAAGCACTGAGCCTCCTCCTGCCATCCTTAGTTGTTATTGTCTTGACCTTAAGTTAGCCACTCCATGTGTTTTTTGACCAACTGGATTTGTTGAGGCCCATAAAAGGACAAAAAACAAGCTATGTCTGACAGCGCCTTTATGTCATGGAAGATGCGTCATATAACATATTAATAAAAATACACATTTAATATAAAAAAAGCTTTACAGTCACTATATTATTTTTAATTTAAAATATATAAAATGAAAAATACTTAATAATTAAGCTCAAAAGGACGAGTGACCAATTTAAGAATATTTTAATTCCACATCAAGAAATAAATAATAAGAAATTTGCATGGCCATATTACTAATATTCTACGTGCTTGTGTGACCAACTTTTTTTCAAGCACCAAATATAAAATAATTAAACAATATTAATTTTTAAAATTATATTCCCTCTTCTTGGCCTACTTTCTTGCCACGACAAAAAATTATTATTCTATTATAATATTTTATTTGCCTTTCAAAAAAAGTGGGGGACCACTGGGCAAAGGTCGGTTGGCAAGAAACTGGAATATTTATCCTTTGCCCCCCAGAGTTCTATCCAATACATGGAAACAAATTTATAAGTGCACATAAAAAGTTGTTGTCCCATGCCCATGATTATATTGTCGAGTGGGAATAAAAGAATATAGAAAGTTTAGGGATTAGAATGGGAAATAAAGGAATAACGATTCAAATTGTCTTACCGGAGGATGGTCGTCGTATATATAATGGAGCGTCCCGCTTTTTCTTCCTCCACTATCCTCCAACTTTCTGCTCTCTGCTCTCGACCATGGCCGGAGATCAGAATTCCTTCTGGTTTCCCGGCGGCGCGGCGCTGTTTCCTCCGTCGTCGCCGCCGATGCACTTTATCCACTCCGAATCGTCACTCTACAGCCCCTTGACAGTCCCCGGCGGCTGCTCTGGCTTCTTGCCACTGGGGGCAGCGGATGTTTCCTCACTCGGAGAGCTTCAGCTCGAGCTCCTCTCCGATCAGAAACAGTACGTTCTTCCACAAAGCTCTGGAGACTGGGGAGTTCAGAGCTATTCCATCCCCGCCGCCTCGATTAACGGTCTGGATGATGCGGCGGCCCTCTCTGCGTTTGTGGAAGCCGAGCTTCAGAGCGATTCCATGGTAGATCCTCTAAACCTCAGCTTTGGGTCCTCGCTGCATGCTGATAAGGTGGGATTTAATCCCTTTGAAGATACTGTTGTTCCTCGCGAATCGGCGGCCGGTCGGCTCAACGGTCCGCCGCTGAGCTCTACTGCTGCGGGGGCTGCAAATTTCTATCCGCCGGCTTACCAGAGGACTGGATCGTTTTCCACTTCTTCTGTTACTTTCACCGGCTCTCCGGCTATATCTGGCAGCGGAAAGGCCGCAGCAGCCTTTTGCCTTTATCCCAAGCAAGAGCCTTTCTATAATTACTCCTCCACCGGCCCTCTGATTGAAAACCATCCAGCGATTTCAGGCCAAGATCACACAGCAGCCGTGGCAGCTGCAGCAGGAACTTCTCGAGCGGAGGCCTCCGAGAGGAACGGTCTAAATATTTCCCTAATCTGGACAACGGAGGAGCAACGTCTGTTGAATGATCTCTGCAAGAGGTATCTAGATCTTCTCAGCGTACAGTAGTTTTATCAGTATACAAGAATAATTGCTTCATGCTGTTTAACTAGCTATCAATAAATCCTCAAAAGTCTCAGCTCGACCAGTTCTTGGCCCACGGGGCATACTTTTCAGGGTTGATCTCCAACTTGATGCAATGTCCAGGGGCTGGTCTGCCTTGTGGACCAAATACTTTCCAGTGACCATGTTTTTTTCTCATTTTTTACTAGCCACTGAGTATGATATCTCTGCAGGCATGGTCACATCGAATGCAACGTTGCTCGTTTGGCTAAGATAGCAAGAAAATTCCAGGGGAAGAGTATTAGGGATGTGGCACTGCGGATCAGATGGATGGAAGTGAGTTACTCCATTCTTTAGTTGGCTTCTTTCACCCATTTAAGTGTTTTCTGTTCATGAAATACAAGGACATCAGATGGATGTTTGGGAGTTATTGTGTTATCTTAATGACTTAGCCTGCTCATACAGAGAAAGAAAGCTATTACTTCTTATAAGAATTTCAAAATCTTACTCTTTCTGACGAGGGACCATCATCTTAAGGGGTGAGGGTCTTGAATTTGGACTGTCTATGGTCATCAAGTGAAGACAGCACTCCTGCGTTGAAAATGAGTGAGTTTATTGAGATTTCTTATGATAAATCCAAGAACACACCCCCATGTCATTAAATCAAATAGACCACATTCGAAGTCCAGAATGCCTTTTGGATCAGCCTTTAGATCTCTGCTTTCATTTTTGTGTGATGTAGTTTGATGAATTGTTCCTACAAGAGATATTCCTGCCACTTTTGTTTATCTGCTCATGATTTTTTGGTATGTTCAATTCAAAAGTGCCAACATTGCCTTATGTTCATTGGTCTCCTATCTGGGATTTGGAACAAGAACTCCATCTCAAAATAAATTCAACACAAGTCTTATTCCATTAGCATGTTCATGGTTGTAAGTGTACCTGATTTGAATTGACTCCTTGTTTTTGATCTTCTGCTGATGCCGAAGGAGAAGAATAGCCAAAGGACCAAAGTTGTTAACTCATCAAGAACACACCGAGCTATGAGGGTACGTTTGCTCATCCATGCAACTTGACAGTGCTTTTACAACATTCCAAGTTTTGAGTTATGCTGCCATTCAAAAGAAATCAGATATTATGTCATAGAAAGTCTTCCTATGAAGGCTTTCTCAAACCAGCCTTGGAGGGTTATGAGTAAGGATGATTGGACAAGTTTTGTATCAGGATGATGCTTTCAGTGACTGAAGAAGCTCGTTCCTTTGTCAAAAACAATATAGGATTTTTTCAAGATGAGTACAGCTGCTTGAGTTCAGCCTAACTAATCCTTAGAAGAAATTATATCAGGAGGCTTACAGTTAAGGTCACCTTGAGTATAAAACCGTTTTGCTTACAAGAAAGTGTTTCTTCTCCACCCCCTTCCACATTTTGGGTTTCAAAACTTGATATAAAGTGTATGCAAGTTATGGAAACTGGCCTGAAAAGCTAACATCACAACTGTCTTCTTAGGCACCTGCAAGGTCCAAAGATTATTCATTGAATAATCTGAGCTCCCAACCCGGGATCCCTTATTGATCCTAGAGTATGATGAAGTTTCCAACTCAAGCAAGGTTTGTAATCTTTCAAGTTGACTTTTCACTTACTTGCCAGTAGATCTAAGCTACATTCTGCTATCAATCAAATTAGCTGAGCTGCATTTTCTATCTTATGAAAACACTGAACTCATCCTTGTGAAGCCTTTATCAGCAAAAGCCTACTTCAAACTACTGAGATATTATTGATGACTCAACTGGTTTTTCCAGCTTCATCTTACTGGATCTCAAATAACACTCAATGATCTTATCAGTGATTCTCTAACTTCTGAACTCGTGAACATATATCATTCTATCAAAGCCTCAACCATAATAAACTAATCCCTACTTCTTCTTTGCCTTAAGTCATGAAAGAAACAAATATGTTGCCTCTGACTGCAGTAACTTTAGCACAGTATTCATACCATCATCTTGTTTGTTGCAGCAGGAAGAAAGTTATGGAAATGGCTCCAGGTCTGGTACCAAATGCCTCTGAATAGATTGCAGTGTACTATATTCTAAATTTCACTGCATGTGGATATGTCTTTGCTTTGGACATAATAGACCAGTTCTAATGGAGTGGTGGATTCTAGTGATTGGATTTGATCAAAAGTATGCCATATGGTTTGGAACACTAAATTTGTGCAAACTAATAAATGTATCGGCTAGAAGAGGGTGATGTGACATTTACATCTTTCAGAATGTTCAATGTTGTACTGGGTTGAAACTGCTTGCCAGTGAATGTTTTCCCATGTTCAAAGTGGGCAGGGATTGGTTCTCTAACCAGACCCATCAATTGTTTTTGAACTTCTATGTCGGAGGCGTGCCACCTTCTTGACGTCTCACTCTCTCCCTTCTTACTCCATCGATAATACAGAATCATGGGACTCCTCGGATTCAAAGGGCTAACCCATCATTGTGGTGGATGATTGCCTTCCTATCCTATCATTGCATCGCCTGCAAGGCTATAACCTAAGTAACCGCATATGACTCTGAAAGAAAGTTTTATCAATGGCTGCTCCAATCACCACTGACAAGATACGATTGCAATGCCCCTCTCGCTCTTTGCAGGTGTTTATCTCAATCGATATGATTCTGGGCGATGGACTCTACATAGAAGTTCCTTCAGTGTAATAAAACTTGACACAGTGTTGCCATTGGAACCATGTAACTAAAGATCTTCAGGAAAAGAGAATTAGCAACCCTTGAATGGTCTGAATGACTTGGAAGATCAAGCAGCAGTTGCATCACTTTCACAGAGTGCAGCGATCAACTCCCACTGTATGCGTTATTGTAGGCAGAGATGGAATAATTGAATGCAGAATTCCTTTCATCAGAGTGAGACAATGCAACCATGTTCTCAATTGGCAGGCATATCCTATTATCCAATATATCTGGAACTTTTCTCCAACACTTGACCGATAAAACCATAGGACAATTGTATAGTGTACTATAGTTTGTGCAAGCCATGGTTGATGTTGAACTTAGTCTAGTGCAGTTTTGCTCCTTCTGCCAGCAATTGGTATTGGAAGGCCATCAAAGATGGGCTTAGATATTGATGCAGCTGAGAGCACTGGCAACTTGGGAGGCTATAACTGGATAATGAGTCATTGCTCTCTTGATCCTGTAGGCTCCACGAGCTACAAGATTTACGTACAAAGACATAATCATCTGAATTTGAAGGATCTCTCAGACAGGCCAGACTTGAATTTGACCATCTTGGGGTGTAATCAGAAACTAGTGATGTCCTGCTAGTCGATTTGCATCTACAATCCAAGTTCTTCCCCGTAACTGTGAAGAAAATTCTGCTCCCACCACTATTTTCCTCTTTCAGTAATTTAGCTCAAGTCTTTTGGCGCCTCTACAAGGAATCCTCGCAAGGATTATTTGAAATTGGTAACTTGAGACCATATTGCTTATGTAGAGAGCTCATGGCCGGAGACGACTTGTTCTTGGGTGACTTCAGCCTCAAAGATTCAAAGGAGTCCAACGTACTGAAACTGCCATTCCAAGGTGGTAGTTTCACATGACTCTTTTTCCTGCAACATACATATACAAAAGGTTCATATAAAAATTGTTCCAGGGAGCCCAGTGTCAATAAGAACTATTCTACAATCAATTTACAATCTTGTGCAAGAACACTTGTCAAACTGCAGAAAACTTTGAATTTACTCATCAAATAATCAAATAAGGTCTGCAACAGAAACATAAAATGGTTAAAATGAGAAGAAACCAACTGTATATAGATATGTCATGTCATGAATGTACTTATAACAGCAACAAATCAAAGGTGGGTGATTCTAATTCAGTATAACTCCAAATGCAGTGATGCAAAGATGGATATTTCCCATCAAACAGGAAATGCAATTGCATGTACAGAAAAATTAATGCAAGCTTAAAAAATTAGATGAGTGATCCGGATGTGGAAATCCAAGGTGAATAAAACAACCGGGGAAAATCAGCAAATAGCAACCTTGTATCTGCAGAACCATTAGTTGGAACAGTGGAAGGTGGGTGCCTTCCTGGCAATGGTATGCGCAATGTCTGCAGAGCAAACATTTGAAGATCAATGGCCAAGCAGTTTAACCTTTTTATGTCTGCCACCTGATGAATTGCAAAATCTGGATCGTAAATACAAAACTGTTGCACGAAACAAATGAGATGGAAGTAGCCACAGCTCCTAAGTGCTAAGATAAAAGATGATCAACTACTTCCAGTGTATACGATGTATCTAAGTGAAAAATCACAAGTGCAAGCAAGATTCATATCTTACCCCAACTATATCACCTTTAAGTATCCAGATGTCTCATGAACGCAGCAACAAGAGAGCTTGTTTATTACACTCGTCAGATCTGTAGTACTAAAGTAAACATATAAAAGATGATTTTGCCAGGAACCTGGAATTCTATTTATCGATAATTCACCAGTAAACTCGATGACTTAGAAGCTCTATTGGCACTACAATAGTGTCCTGCGACCGTGGACGCGACAGCGTCGCACTCAAAGAGCATACACGATGCAATACATATCCCGAGAATCCGCAAGGGCGAAAATGAAGAAAAATTCAAAACACACTACCTCAAGGCCATACTTGATAGCGATTCCAGCAAGGGTATCCATCTACGTCACTTGGTGCACGATGAACTCACAGCCATCATCCTCCTCCGAAGTGCCACCGTTACGTACCCATTGCGTGATCGGTAGATGAGCCGAATAATAATGTATTCTTTCAATAGTTTAGTTATACATGGCGGGGATAGCTCAGTTGGGAGAGCGTCAGACTGAAGATCTGAAGGTCGCGTGTTCGATCCACGCTCACCGCATTTCTTTTGTGTTATCCTGTAGTATTTTTGAAAGAATTTACGGCCCTTGGAAGCAGCTGGCGTGTCATGGGCAACACCAGTGATGTAGACAGGTGATTCAATTCCTTTTATGATCGTTCCTGCCATGACTACAAATCCTGGTGAGATCGTTCCTGCCAACAAGGGCAATGCTGCTGGCAAATACTGGCACCCTAACTCTGCCATGCCCACCAGGCCAGGAATGCTGGAGATTTTTGGGTTGAGCTCCTAAAGAGTGGTCGGATTGAGCTCCTAAACGAAGAAGGTGAAACAGATACGCAATTAGTGAGCAGGTACAGGAAGAGAAGAAAATTCGGCCTTGGACTTGCAGTTAAATAATAATAATTTATTTTTTTATAAATTTATATCATAAAATAAATTTTCAAAATATTTATGCTAAATTATAACATATTAAATTTTGATAGAACATACAGTTAAATAGATTATTACTGAGAAAGGGTGAGGGCATTTATGTCATTTCATTCAGGTCCACCGCCCACCAGTTGCGAGGACCCTGAGACTTCCCCCTGGTAAAACGACTGGAAATTACAAAAATCTCCGTCTCGACATCGGCATTCCTATCCACCGCAAACCCTAATCGTTCCCCGTAATTCACCCGAGTTGATTGAGACCAGAGCTCTCCCTTCCTCGATCCGTCACATTCCCTCTCCGAGGGACCTCAATTCTCCGCAAAGTAGGCCGGAGACTCCTCAATTACGCTCATCCGACTCCAGACTGCTTTGTTGTCCACTTGGATCCTCAATTTTCGAGCTGCGTTGGTGGACCTTTAATGCGGAAGTTGCATTCTTGCTGGGGAGTGGATAAGTACAGTTAAGGATAATAAGGGTCGCGGTAGGATATAGACGAGATTACGAATTGAAGGATTTCTGGTTATTATTCGAGCTTTCCAAGACAGAATCTACCTCCACGTTCCATGCCTCAGGTTCCGTTCTTTGGCTTATCCTACTTAAGTCCTCATACTCCACGTTCGATCCATCTCTGTTTTTTCATTCTCTTTGCCCTTGTAGAAGCCTGATTTGTTTCCGGTTTATGTCAGTAGGTTGACTAGAAAAGGCCTTGCCAAATTTTCATTTTTATTGTTCAAAACTCGGTAAAAGGATCTGTATAAGGTGTTGGATGAGTTGTGTTTGTGATTAGTTCTAAGATTATGCAGTTATATTGCCTAAATAATGATTATTATGGGGGAGGGGCTGAACTATGTAGCTATAGAAGAACTCTACTGAAGGTTATCTTTCTGTAGAGAGGAGCATTGATCAATCCCGGGTACTCTGTATTAGCGATAGTTTGTTCTTCTTCACATGGGATTGAGAGAGTTTGGTTTCACTAAGTTTTGTAGCTGGCATCGTCCATAGATAGCGTAATGGAGAAAGTGCATAGAGGAGATTTGCAATCTATGTCTCCTATTTTGTGAGAAAGCACCCAGGTTATGTTTCACCTGTCAGAGAATATAATGTTCTTTCCCCTGATAATGGTTTGCCTGCCACTGAAACTGAATTTGTCTCATAAAAAAACATGTATTGTTGTCTCATAAAACTAATTTGGCTGAGAAAAATTACATTGCTCATATTAAAATCAGTCAGGCTGTTGGATTAACCCTCTAACTGTTTGAAATTAGGTTTTCATAATCTGCAATTTCTGTTTTCAAATTTATCCTATAAATATTTACCTAAAAAACCTGCAGTTCATTTTTCTCTGCTTTGTGAGAGATTGACACATGGATCCTGAGGAAAAGAAGTTTGGAAGAGGTAATATTCCCTTAATAGTTGGTGTTTCTATTTATATATTTCCCATTATCTGAGGCCCGGTACTTTTGGCTCTTTTCAGTATACAAATTTCAACTTCGTCAGCATTTTGGATTGACAGTATTATCAGAGTTCTGCTTTCCAAAGGGAAAATATAACAACACTTCCTAGACTTGTTTTATTTACTGGTGTAGAAACTCTAATCTATTATAAGCTTATGAATGGAGATTTTTAGCTTCTTGTTAAACCGTGGCATATCTTGTATCTTCCTTAGGACCAAGAGAACTGACTGGTGCAGTGGATCTCTTAAGCCACTTCAAGTTGCAGCAGCATTATGATTTCTTTTGCAAGAGATCACTGCCCTTGTCAATTTTGGATACCCATTATCTCAGCCGTGTGGTTGGAGATACAGAAATTAGAAAAGGAGAAGGGATGCAGCTCTCACAACTTATTCAAGATACATCAAATTCGAGAAGTTCTAACATACATATACAAACTTTTGACCTTTCTGTTCTTAGAGATGCCTTTCAATTCAAGGAAAGTGGATTTGTCAAGCTACCTCAGGTAAGGTCATCTTACAATTTGCAAACTTTTGATTAAGCGTTTTTCTATGCAACTTAGGTTTTTAGTTATTGTAAAAACTAATGCATAAATATATTTATTATACCAACCTATTATTTCACTTTTCAGACTGAAAAGGGAGAGCCAACTGTACCTTCAAAACTGAAAGGTGATTCCAAAGACAGGGAGAAGAAGCACAAAAAGCACAGAGATAAGGACACTGAAAAAGATAGAGAGCATAAGAAGCACAAGCACCGCCATAAGGATCGAAGCAAAGATAGAGACAAGGACAAGAAGGATAGAAGTCAACATTGTGACTCTGGACTTGACCATAAGAAACATGACAAGGTCATAGACCTAAAACCATCTCGATTTGACACCGTCCTTGGCTACTTGAATAGAGTTTTCAAAAAGCTGATTTGATCTGTCACCCTTACAAGTGTTTTTTGAGTTGCATGTACTTTCAATTATATGTTTTAGTTATATATTTTTCTTGATTCATCATGGTGCTATGCTTCCACCAGTGAGCTAAGCAAGTGGACTTTCACATCTTGTTATACACCATTTCTCTTGCATCTGAAGTGTCAATGGCTATTTTGGAGAAAATTAAGCAGATCCCTGGTTTAGTATATGCTTTGGTCTGATGCTGATCAATATATACTATGCCATTGCAGAAGAGGAAGCAGGATGGAGATGAAAATGTTGATATTCACAAGCACAAGAAAAGCAAGGTGGGTGTGTATCAGAAGGTGCTGCTGAAAATTCTTTACAGATTATTGGTAGGTGTTTTGAGCTTATTCTTTCACTGGTTGATTTCTTATTCATATTTTTTTCAGCACAAGAGTTCAAAACTCGATGATATGGGGATAAAGGTAGCAGGGTGATCGCCTGGCAGGAAATTTGATTTTGTATCATTTCCAGTTGTCAATGGCATCTTGGGAGGTCCTTATGCCACTTTTTTAAGGTATATTACAATGGAAAGCCTAGTTAACTTTTCCCATTGCACATATTCTACTACTTGGTTTCCGCATATAACATTTTCAAATGCTTCACATAAGTGTCTTTCCTATCAGAGTTGGAACTTAGAACAGAAAAGAGTAGTGTGTTTGAATTTTCTGAGCTCCACAGTTCATTTGAGTATTCTCCTCTTCCTTTGCAGAGTTGACCACCCAATTCACTTAGGCTGTGTAAAAGGTGATTGTCTTTTTGAGGGACTAGGATTCAGGTAAAAGATTTGCTGATATGAACTTCTTTGATGTATAAAGTTGTAAACAATAACTTGAGTTTGTCTTATTCTTCCCCAGTTTATATTGGCACACTGGAATCCTGGACTTCACCATTTGTGCAATTATAGTCCTGTTTATAATTCCCCTCATTAGATCTGTTAGTGAAATCTCGTTGAGTTTTTAGCTTTTCAGTGGTGATATGTACATTACCCCCGCCCCATTGTGAAAATCTTGTTTGGACTTGTTATTCTATCAATGTTATGAGATGATTCCTTCTATATCTCCTAGTATTTGAGTGTATCTATGTTTCAAGAAATGAGTACTTTCATCTCAATGTCATAGATCGTGTTGTTCTCAATCTTTTCTTGAAGATGCATAAGATTCCTTTTGTGATTTGTCAAAATTCTAGGCATATATCCATTTCACCTTCCAAGTACCTTCCAAGTGATGAGCTATAGAGATATCCCTTTGGGATGATAGAGAAGCCCCTATAACTAGTGTAGGGTTTTTATTTTGGTTGACAATGAGGGTGCCCTGATAGGCACAAATCAGGAGGAATTATTATGCATTTCTAGTGGCTCCCATGTACAGACGTGCCTTATTTTGGAAAGCAAGAACTACCAAATTGCCCACATGCTATGCAGGATGGGAAGCAGGTTTTGACCTGGCAGGACGGGGGCATCTGTGTAAAATTTCCATTACTGTATTCCTTCAATTACTGCTATTATTGGTCCACTTGCTTTCAAATTTCCGTCCAAATTACGCCATTATACTTGGCTATTGTCCATGAAATAATTGGGGAATGATCCCTCTTGTGTCTTGCAATTAACATTTCAATGTTAAACCCACGTGATTGTATTCCCTCTCCCTGCCTATTGCTTTGTCGGCACGCCCTTCCCCCACCTGTTTTTTCACCTTACCTTTCTCCTTTTTCATTTGCAGAAAAAGCAGGAATCCAAGAAAGTTTGATCTTAGTCACTTTGCATGGGCATGGGCATGGCGCCCAGCAACACCTTACATTGTAGTAAAGAGCAAGTCCTTGTATGTTCATGTCTTCTCTTTTGGCGTTTTGGAAATTGTCATGAATATCCATTCTTTTGTAGGAAGGATACGCCTCCCTTTTCTGTATCACATCAAGCTTTTGTTGTCTTCTTCTTACTTAGTCTTGACCTTCCAACAATTGCACGACTGGCGAGCAAGAATGTGCATGAAAACAATGTTGCTTTGATGCACTAATCCAAGTATAAATTTATATTTAACTGTAATTATCATATGATAATTTATTAGTATTTTATTTATGAGTGAAAATGTGGTCACGGGGAAAGGAAAAAACACAAACTTATCCTCCATTTTGGAGTCTCAATTTAAGGGACAAAAGTAAAATACAGAAAAAAGCAACTTTTAAAATTGGACTTAGAACATTGAAGCTGTCACGGTATATGTTCGGGGAATCCATCGAGATTTCACGGGTCCACTTTGGATACATAAAAAAGCCAATTAATTATTTTAAAAAAATCCACCATAAATTGAATAACCAGACCGACGGCAGCAGATAGTTTCCGGTCTAACCGGTTTCTGGCATGTAGAACGTGTGGAATAATCATAATCATGTTGTTAAGGAATGACAACATGATTATGATTATTATGATGTATCAATAATTATGTTAATACGGCACCTTCCAGAATTTTATTTTTATTTTTGTATTTTCCGAGGTAATTACAGGTTGCAGTGCACATGTCCCTTCTCAACGTTAACATTAACCGATGTTTGTAGGTGTAATGGAACCACGAGCTCTCTTGTCTTCTATTGAGTTGTTTTAATTTCATTCAGGTTTTTATTTCTGTATTTAACACCCATTAAACTCTATTATGTGAATTTTAAAAAAAATCCTTTAAATGAGGAATAATATGTAATTTCAGCAAAAATGACTATATAGAATTTTATTTATTGTACTATGACTAGCAAAAACTCCAAGTGGCAAAAAAAAAAAAATCAATGGCATTGTACTATTCCTAGCCTAGGAGACTTCATTAAATTGTATTTGGAAGTTACCAATGTCTAGTTTATTATTTTAGCATTCTCCACTGCAAAAAATCAATAAAAAATAAAGAAATCCAAGAAAAGAAAATGCTGGTAGAAACCATTTGTGCAAATGTGAAAGATTCTCTCCCACGTCCAATAAATTGCAAGGTAACAATAATTGATGTGCATGTTGAATTGTCGGTTTAACCGACATACATAAACCGTGTCACATGCCCACACTCAAAAGACTTGTCCGCATGCTCCTAAGGTCGAATGATGTGTAAAATTCATAATATGTAATTTGGAGAGTAGTTTTCATCCACACTTTGGTGTAAAAGATGGAAGGCGGATTTGTTGACCAACGTGGTGTTGATGTCGGTGAAGAGGCAGATCATGGGGGGCCGGTAGGGCTTGTGGATCCATCCTCCTCCTCTTCCCATCATTCTTCTTCTTCTTCTTCTTGCATTGCATTGCATGCTCTCTATAATTAACCATCACATGCAATGAATTGGGTATGTATATTACTATGTTTAAAGCAAACATAGTAAGTGACATTTAAAAATTTCCACCTGGGCTTGATGAGGGTACCATTGAAGTAAATGCTATTTATTGATTGATACTCCCATGTGCCTTTTTACTACATATACCATATGGAATCTCTCTATGTATGCCCTACAGCTATGAGTAAGTCCCAAGTGGGCCATCCTCCCCCGGTAAAGGCTAAGGGGTAAGGGCTCACCATGAAATGAAAAGAATGGAAAGATCCAACAATTTTGTGGGTGAGTGGGTGGGCACCAACTATATGCTGCTTGCTGCTGGATAAATTAGTGTAAAGTATAACCTAATCATCCATGCATTCCATAAGTGAATGTGTAATTGGGCAAGTGGGTACAGCGTGAATCAGTGAAAGAGAAAAACAAAAGGCTGGAAGTGAGGTGAAGTGAAGTGGAGTGAAAGCCGCATGGTGAGACGACCACCAGAATCTTAGCTGGATCAGTCTATGTCTGTCTCTTCTTCTTCCTTTTCTCCTTCACCTATTCAACCTTTTCATACTCCCTCTCTCTCTCTATCTCTCTGCCTTTGATTGTCAAACTCAAAGTCCCCACAAATCATAGACACCATTACAGCATTCTCTCATAAGCTCTTGCCCAGAGAGGGGGAAGAGAACGTCTCAGAGTACTCAGTCAGTCCCCCCGCTCAAAATCGCAATGACCTTCTTATTTGTCCTCGTTGGGCTCATCTTAGCCTCCTCTCGCTGGTCACTGCCCTCCGTCGCCGATAACCACCACCGACGGATACTTCACCAGCCATTCTTTCCTCTCGACTCCATCCCTCCTTCTCAGCCGCCTTCTCCTTCGCCTCCCTCACCTCCTTCTTCTCCCAAGTACCCTTTCACCTCTTCCACCTCCTCCACCTCCTCCTCGTCTTCTCATCCGGCCCCTGATAATTCTCCGTTCTTCCCCACCTACCCTTCCCCTCCGCCGCCGCCGCCGCCCTCGTCGGATTCCTTTGCCTCCTTCCCCGCCAATATCTCCTCCATCACCCTTCCACGCTCCACCTCGCCTCATTCCTCCTCCCGCAAGCTCATCCCGCTAGCTGTAACCGCCACGGTCATCTCCGCCATCCTACTCTCCTCAATGGCCTTCTTCATCTACCGCCGACGCCGGAGACCGGGCCGCCGCCACGGTCTCTCCGGAGATGCGGACGACGCAGCCAAGACATCCGGCTTGCCCGAATACGGCGTGGAGCAGAGCAATGCCGAGGCTGCCCCCAGCAGCCGCGGACAGAAGCAGGGAACCCCCAAACCCTCATCCAGCAGCTCGGAGTTTCTCTACTTGGGAACAATCGTGAACTCCCGAATCGAGGAGCGGCGTAATGCGGATCGTGGAGGAACAAACGGGGAGTTGGATCCGAGGAAGCTCGACTCGCCGGAGCTACAGCCCCTGCCGCCGCTTGCCCGACAGGAATACCAGCATAACGATGACATGAGGTCCACTACTGATGAGACAGAGGAGTTTTACTCCCCGAGAGGCTCCATCGGCACCGGATCAGGGTCTAGGAGAGTGTTTGACGCCGCCGCCACGGATCTGGAAGAGTCCGGAAGAAGAAGGAGCGAGTCAAGTTCGTCCTCTTCGTCGTCTTCCACCTCGTGTTCACCTGCCAGGTCCCACTCCATCAGTCTCTCCCCGCCGGTGAGCTTGAGCCCTCGGAAATCGCAGGCCAAGTCTCCGGAACAGGCGGCTGAGGTGCAGGAGCAAGTCCATTACGCCATCCCGCTGCCTGACGAGAGCAAGACCCCTCTACTCCTATCCTCGCAGTCGACGTCGCCGGAGAGAGATCCGCCCAGCCGAAAGTTCTCGAGATCATCCAGCGCTGCCTCTGATCTGAGTCCCCGGCCTCACTCCCCTTCCCTGTCGTCGTTGTCTTGGTCGCCGAACAGGGGCACGGAGAGGAACGGGAACCCTGATGTCTCTCTCAGAATGTTGAATATTTCGGACTCGAATGTGCAGTCTCCTCGCTCTTCGCCATCGCCTGGTAGAGATTCCTCGGGCTCCGCCTCGAGCCGGGCTGAGAAGTTCCGGGGTTCCTTTCCTTTCCGTCGGTCGCTGGACAGAGTGGTTGTGGCCATAGTGACTTCCCCGAGAATTTCCAGTGCCTCCGACGACGAAAGCCAGAGCGAGCGGTTCTCACTTCCTACTATTTCCAGCTCTTCGTTGCGAGCCTCCAGATCCCATTCGCATTCTCTATCTCCTTCCCCTGAGAGAACCCTTGGAGTTTCATCAGATGAGCAGCCGCCAATGCCAAAAGCAGTGGCAGAAGTACCGCCACCTCTACAGCCACCGCCGCCTCCTCCGCCTCCACCGCCTCCACCGCCACCGCCACCTCCGCCTATGCTAACAGTTTCACAGAAGCTTCAGGAGAGTCCCATTCAGCCGATCCCAACTGATCAGCAAATCTCAAGGCCCCCGCCTCTAATTCCACCGTCAAGGCCATTTATGATGCAGAACACAGTCAAGATTTCTCCTGTGGAATTGCCCCCGAGTTCACAGACGGTAGAGGTGATTACCGATGAAACCCCAAAGCCAAAGTTGAAGCCTCTGCACTGGGACAAGGTCAGAGCAAGCTCAGGCCGAGAGATGGTGTGGGACCATTTGAGATCGAGCTCCTTTAAGTAAGGCATACACTTTCTGTTTATGTCTATTTCATCCGATAATGACAGTCCTATATAAGTAGTTCAAAGATTGAAACTTTTGGGGAATCTTAATGGGATTTAATTGCAGATTGAATGAGGAGATGATTGAGACCCTTTTTGTGGTGAACACACCGAGTTCGAAGCTGAATGACGCAACTCCTCGATCAGTTCTTCCTTACCCGAACCAAGAAAATCGAGTCCTTGATCCCAAGAAGTCTCAGAACATTGCAATTCTTTTGAGGGCAATTAATGTCACTATTGAGGAAGTATGTGAAGCCCTTTTAGAAGGTAGCTAAGAACTGTTCTCCATGATTACTCAAAGCTTGCTTCAATCATATGAATCTAATCATAAGTTGGAAATCCCATGTGTACTTTCCTCGAATTAGATGTTTCTATTTGAAGAAAAAATTGTATACCCTTCAAGTTAGCCTAGTGCTGAATTTTCTTTCTCACAGGCAATGCAGAAATGCTTGGTACCGAACTCCTGGAGAGTTTACAAAAGATGGCTCCTACCAAAGAAGAAGAGCGTAAGCTAAAGGACTACAAAGATGATCTGCCCGTCAAACTTGGGCCTGCTGAGAAATTCTTGAAGGCCATGCTTGATGTGCCATTTGCATTCAAAAGAGTTGATGCAATGCTCTACATGGCCAATTTTGATTCCGAGGTTGACTACCTGAAGAAATCTTTTGCCACCTTAGAGGTAGCTCTCACAGTCTGGATCCCATCCTTCTTGCATAATCACAAACTCTGAAACTCTTGTTTCATATCGGCAACCATAACCTGTTACTACTCTTGAGTCTATCTCATAGGATCTTCCATAATTTGCAGATGCTACAAGTTTTGATTGAGAAATGTTTATGTTAGACACTAGAGGAAGTCGTTTCAGTCCCTTTTCGATATCATTCTATACTGTAATGATATCCAAATACCGTTCTAAGTCAGTGCTATCCAATGAACAGGGTGCCTGTGAAGAGCTTCGAAACAGTAGGATGTTCCTCAAGCTCCTAGAGGCGGTGCTCAAGACTGGAAACCGAATGAATGTTGGCACTAACCGAGGGGATGCCCATGCATTTAAGCTCGACACTCTCCTGAAGCTCGTGGATGTGAAGGGTGCTGATGGGAAGACAACTCTCCTGCATTTTGTGGTGCAGGAAATCATAAGGTCCGAGGGAGCCAGGCTCTCTGGAATGACCCAGAAAGCCCCTTCAAACCCGAACCAATCTGAGGATGTGAAGTGTAGAAAACTTGGCCTTCAGGTTGTTGCTGGTCTCAGCTCTGAGCTAGTTAACGTGAAGAAAGCTGCTGCCATGGACTCAGATGTGTTGATTGGAGACGTGAACAAGCTCTCAGTTGGAATTGGGATGATTGGAGAGATTGTGCAACTGATTGAGTCATCAACTGCACCAGATAGCTCTAGCACTAAGTTCTCAGAATCAATGAACCGGTTTACTAATATGGCTGGGGAGGAGATAATTAGAATTCAGGCGCAAGAGAGCGTTGCAATGTCTCTGGTGAAAGAGATCACTGAGTATTTCCATGGAAACTCGGCCAAGGAGGAAGCCCACCGATTCAGAATCTTCATGGTCGTTAGAGACTTCCTTGCCATTCTAGATCGGGTTTGCAAGGAAGTTGGATCAATAGACGAGGGTACGGTTATTAGCTCAGCCCACAGGTTCCCAGTTCCCATCAATCCATTGCTGCCAATTCCAGTTAATCCAATGCTCCCTCAAGTGCTCCCTCCATTCCCTGGCAATAAACGGTATGATTCCTCGGATGATGATAGCTCATCTCCATAAAGGGTTGCCCTTGCTTGTGCATCTTATGTTTAGCCCCCATATGCCCTTTCTATCTGTGTAAAGTTTTCTATGAGATAGATTGATGGAAGATGGATTTTGCAATATAGATATAATATTGTATACGGAGGAGAAGTTCTTTTGTAGAAAATAATGTAGTGCAGTGAACGATGAAGTTAAACTGTCAAAATAGCTTTTATCCAGTCATGTGCTCAGGCTGAGCCCCTTGCATGCTCTATCTCTATCATGCTCCAGCAAAATCAGTTTCCTTGGATACTTTATATTCAGCTAAAGACATGAGCAGTCAGAGGCATGTAGCGCATTCTTTAGAGGGTGAAATTTGGGTGCAAGTAGATTCCAATTGTCTGCAATGGGAATGAGCAGTCAGACATGGACAGTAGATGCTTGCATTGTTCTGATTTGGTGGATGAACTAAAGAAAGACGGATTAGGTTGCAACTTGTAGCATGTGCCAGAGATACCCTCCTCCTTCTTCTTCTATCCAAAATTATGCATAAATCATTAAACTTGATAGTTTTCACATACATATGTGATGATGATCTACCTACTATCATTGCTCTATCGCATTCAAATGCTGTCAGAGTGAATGACTTTTTTGGCTAATGTGCTGGTCAATAGCTAGCTATAATGGCCATGTGCTGCAAGCCTTTAACTGGGTCAGCGGGAGTTGATTTGGTAATTTTTTGCAAGGAATCCTATGCTAGTGTGAAGCATATGCCCATGTTCTGCAGTAAGTCTCCAAAATCCACCTGCATAACATTCAACATTTAGCTTACTTACTGCAGGACACTCACACTCGCTTACCTGTTTTCTTATGTTGGAGGAAGTGAAAAACTTTATGGATAATTCCTATATTGTCATAAATCACGCGGCTCCGGACAAAAACATTATCATGACATGTTATTATCTCATTTATAACGGGCTTAAGTCTATTAGTGATGATATTGGAAATAAATTTGTATAGAAATATTGGGTGATATTGGTTTATAACCTGAGGATATGGTATTTTGAGGTCAGGACTGTGTCCCTAAATTCTGTAATGCATCTATAATGTTGGGATTGACCAGATCCCAATCTTATTGAAAAAATGTGTGGTTTGCAACCTGCTTAACCCATAACTCAAAATCTCAAACACTGATTCTTCAATCTCAACTTGTCTGACTTCTTTGATGACTCACTTAATTATCCCCAATGCTTCTCCTAGGTCTCTTGTTCATATCTTCCTTGATTCCTCTCAATTCTTCTCCTATATTCATGCAATGTTGAGCTCCGAATAACTTACCAAAATAATTCTAGAATTTCATTTTAATTTCCCAGTCATCTTTCTATTGAGTATTTTACTTTATTCTATTAGGAGGATTTGTTTCTCATCCCAATATTATAACACACTTTCTTTAACAATTTTCTATATATTAGTACCATGTGTTCTCGTCCACTTCCATAAATCTTATGTTAGGAGCTCTTAGTCCATGCCTTTTCCCCTTAACTTAATATATGAAGCCTTTGGAGGCGAACACTACGCATGATCTTATGATTGTGTTGTCTATCTACGTACCACCAGGATTTCTTCCATGAGCCCCACAATGATTGTTTGAGTAAAACGGAAGCAATGATTTTGAATTCCTTTAATGATATCTCGCCCAGTCAAAATAAGATGGAAGTATGGAAACATGTTTCCATGGCGGAAATGGAGACTTAAGTTCTACGTGCATGTGCATATGCAATCTAATAAACACCAAGAACAACCAGGTCAATCAACGAATTAATTATAGTATAGTTCACGAAAGTGAAATGATTAATTTGTATATATTAAATTTTTTTAATAATTTATTACTTAAGTTGAGATAAAAAACTTATTAATAAAAAAATTTTAAATATAAATTTATTATTTAAATTAAATTAAATAATTTATTAATTAGTATATAGAATTAAATTATTTTAAATGTACTGTATACTAAAATAATATATTATATAAAATAATTAACTTATTATTATAATAAATAATTAATATATATATACATATTTTTTAATTATAATATTTATATCATATAAATTTATATAAAATACTATTAATATATATATTTATTTAAAGTATATAATATTAAAAATAAATTTAAATAAAAATAATAATAAATTAATTTAAAAAATAAATAAAATAATAACTACAAATAACCAAAAATATAGGCATTGCATTATAGTTTAAATATAGGATCGAAACCACTACAAAACACTATATTACATTTTAACAGAGTATTTCTCCACCTCTAAACTAATAGTACCCTAAATTAAACTCCATGCAAATATATGCTTAGGTTTCACCTAAAAAATTCTAATAAAATAATTTACATTAATATTAAAATCGGTAAGCTTGCTTGCACCATTAATAGTAATTATGTAGAATATTTATTTTGTATTTATAAAACTTATATTACTCTTAATGATTCCGGATAAAATTTAAATTGATTAAACCTTATCATTATTAATTTAATATTAACGTGTTATCATATTCCATATTAATTATTTAGAACAAATCACATTTTTAAGTTTGGTTATTTGTCATCTATTTTAATTTAATCCATATTGATTATTTTAAAATTAGTATACAAATATTTCTCTTATAAACTATAATTTTGAAATGAAAATTTATCTTATTTTGAACAATCAAATCAATTAATTAATAATGATACGAGAATATGATTTAAGAATTACTAATCTCCATTTTGCCACTTTTTGGTCCAACGGTGGGTCCTCGAGGAATGCTTGTGCTTCTCCACGAAGCGGACTGCCATCTCCATATAGATCGGGTTTGCAAGGAAGTCGGATCAATAGATGAGGGGACGGTTGTTAGCTCAGCCCACAGGTTCCCAAATCCCATCAATCCATTGCTGCCAATTGCAGTTAATCCAATGCTCCCTCAAGTGCTCCTTCCATTCCCTGGCAATAAACGGTATGATTCTTCGGATGATTGATGATTGACGATACCTCATCTCCATAAAGGGTTGCCCTTGCTTGTGCATCTAATGTTTACCCCCCCTCCATATGCCCTTTCTATCTGTGTAAAGTGTGCAATATAGATATAATTGCATCGCCTGCAAGGCTATAAACTAAGTAACCCCATATGTCTCCTCTGAAAGAAAGTCTTATCAATAGCTGCTCCAATCACCACTGACAAGATACGATTGCAATGCCCCTCTCGCTCTTTGCAGGTGTTTATCTCAATCGATATGATTCTGGGCGATGGACTCTACATAGAAGTTCCTTCAGTGTAATAAAACTTGACACAGTGTTGCCGTTGGAACCATGTAACGAAAGATCTTCAGGAAAAGAGTATTAGCAACCCTTGAATGGTCTGAATGACTTGGAAGATCAAGCAGCAGTTGCATCACTTTCACAGAGTGCAGCGATCAAATCCCACTGTATGCGTTATTGTAGGCAGAGATGGAATAATTGAATGCAGAATTCCTTTCATCAGAGTGAGACAATGCAGCCATGTTCTCAATTGGCAGGCATATCCTATTATCCAATATATCTGGAACTTTTCTCCAACACTTGACCGGTAAAACCATAGGACAATTGTATGGTGTACTATAGTTTGTGCAAGCCATGGTTGAGGTTGAACTTAGTCTAGTGCAGTTTTGCTCCTTCTGCCAGCAATTGGTATTGGAAGGCCATCAAAGATGGGCTTAGATATTGATGCAGCTGAGAGCACTGGCAACTTGGGAGGCCATAACTGGATAATGAGTCATTGCTCTCTTGATCCTGTAGGCTCCACGAGCTACAAGATTTACGTACAAAGACATAATCATCTGAATTTGAAGGATCTCTCAGACAGGCCAGACTTGAATTTGACCATCTTGGGGCGTAATCAGAAACTAGTGATGTCCTGCTAGTCGATTTGCATCTACAATCCAAGTTCTTCCCCGTAACCGTGAAGAAAATTCTGCTCCCACCACTATTTTCCTCTTTCAGTAATTTAGCTTAAGTCTTTTGGCGCCTCCACAAGGAATCCTCGCAAGGATTATTTGAAATTGGTAACTTGAGACCATGTTGCTTATGTAGAGAGCTCATGGCCGGAGACGACTTGTTCTTGGGTGACTTCAGCCTCAAAGATTCAAAGGAGTCCAACGTACTGAAACTGCCATTCCAAGGTGGTAATTTCATACGACTCTTTTTCCTGCAACATACATATACAAAAAAGTTCATATAAAAATTGTTCCAGGGAGCCCGGTGTTAATAAGAACTATTCTACCATGAATTTATAATCTTGTGCAAGAACACTTGCCAAACTGCAGAAAACTTTGGATTTACTCGTTAAATAATCAAATAAGGTCTGCAACAGAAACATAAAATGGTCAAAATGAGAAGAAACCAACTGTATATAGATATGTCATGTCATGAATGTACTTATAGCAACGACAAATCAAAGGTGGGTGATTCTAGTTCAGTATAACTCCAAATGCAGTGATGCAAAGATGGATATTTCCCATCAAACAGGAAATGCAATTGCATGTACAGAAAAATTAATGCAAGCTTAAAAAATTAGATGAGTGATCCGGATGTGGAAATCCAAGGTGAATAAAACAACCGGGGAAAATCAGCGAATAGCAACCTTGTATCTGCAGAACCATTAGTTAGAACAGTGGAAGGTGGGTGCCTTCCTGGCAATGGTATGCGCAATGTCTGCAGAGCAAACATTTGAAGATCAATGGCCAAGCAGTTTAACCTTTTTATGTCTGCCACCTGATGAATTGCAAAATCTGGATCGTAAATACAAAACTGTTGCACGAAACAAATGAGATAGAAGTAGCCACAGCTCCTAATTGCTAAGATAAAAGATGATCAACTACTTCCAGTGTATACGATGTATCTAAGTGAAAAATCACAAATGCAAGCAAGATTCATATCTTACCCCATCTATATCACCTTTAAGTATCCAGATGTCTCATGAACGCAGTAACAAGAGAGCTTATTTATCACACTCGTCAGATCTGTAGTACTGAAGTAAACATATAAAAGATGACTTTGCCAGGAATCTAGAATTCTATTCATCGATAATTCACCGGTAAAGTCGATGACTTAGAAGCTCTATTGACACTACAATAGAGTCCTGCGACCGTGGACGCGACAGCGTCGCACTCAAAGAGTATACACGATGCAATACATATCCCGAGAATCCGCAAGGGCGAAAATGAAGAAAAATTCAAAACACCCTACCTCAAGGCCATACTTGATAGCGATTCCAGCAAGGGTATCCATCTACGTCACTTGGTGAGTTCACCTAGATGAGTACAACAATAATTTATTCTTTCAATTGGCGGGGATAGCTCAGTTGGGAGAGCGTCAGACTGAAGATCTGAAGGTCGCGTGTTCGATCCACGCTCACCGCATTTTTCTTTTGTGTTATCCTGTAGTATTTTTGAAAGAATTTACGGCCCTTGGAAGCAGCTGGCGGGTCATGGGCAACACCAGTGACGTAGACGGGTGATTCAACACCAGCTGGCGTTCCTGCCATGACTGCAAATCCTGGTGAGATCGTTCCTGCCAACAAGGGCAATGCCAGCTGCAAACACTGGCACCCTAACTCTGCCCATGCCCACCAGGCCAGGAATGCTGGAGATTTTTGGGTTGAGCTCCTAAAGAGTGGTCGGATTGAGCTCCTAAACGAAGAAGGTGAAACAGATACGCAATTAGTGAGCAGGTACATGAAGAGAAGAAAATTCGGCCTTGGACTTGCAGTTAAATAATAATAATTTATTTTTTTATAAATTTATATCATAAAATAAATTTTCAAAATATTTATGCTAAATTATAACATATTAAATTTTGATAGAACAAGCAGTTAAATAGATTATTACTGAGAAAGGGCGAGGGCATTTATGTCATTTCATTCAGGTATATGTATTGCATCGTGTATGCTCTTTGAGTGCGACGTGTATGCTCTTTGAGTGCAGTTGCGAGGAATACACGTGCTCTTTGAGTGCGAGGCTACATAATATTATTTGAGGGCAGTTAACTGCACGATGCTCTTTGAGGGCATTTATGCCACATCTCCGTGGCGAGGCTACATAATATTATTTTTTAATAAAAAATTAAGATATTTATTCATAAGCATACCTAATTAGAAACAAGTAATTTGCAATAGGATGCTTACATGATGGAGAAACATAGTGGACAAACACTTAAAAGAAGGGAGATGACTAAGAATGAATAAAAAAAAGAAGACTATAATCTAAAGAAATAGTCATTTTCATGTAATTTGCTCAAGCTAGTGTGTCCAAAGTTTAGGGATTCACATGAACCGTGGGGTAAACAAAAAATTTCAAGAAAATCCAATTGAGTTAATAAGAATTTATGCAATATATATATATATTATAAATTTAAATATATATATAAATATATATAAATTCTATTGAGCACCATAAATCAATAATAGAAATTATATTACATGTATGTTTGGATTTGGGTTGAGACGTGCAATTCCATTCCATGCAAGTGGATTCCCCAAGTAACTCCATGTCACCATCCAACATCCACCTCTTGTGTATAAAAACTCTTCAAGTTCCACCCCATGCTTCCTTACCACAACCATTCTCCATTCCATAGAGAGAAACACATTGAGATTCAATATCTTCACATTTTCATATATCATCGCATCTCCTCCGACGACCACGATGGTGTATCCTCTTGTATTCACCTTTCGCCTCCTAAGTATATATATCATGCATACTTTGTTTTGGTTGAATTCTTTCATATATACTCATGACTGCTATAGCTATAGTTTTGACCTCTTCATTTTAGGTAACCTCCTCTCCCCTGCGGTGTTAATGGCGCTCATGTAAGTGCCATGCATATATCTTCCTTCTTCTCTAGTGTAATTTCTTATTCTACTAGCTAAATCTTATTGGGGGACCATTCAATTAATTAAACTTGCAGCCCACCTTCTATCGGATATGGAAGATGAAGTCTACTCAAGGATTCCTTTCACTACCCTACTTAGTAGCACTATTGAACTCCATAGCTATGCCAAGATGAAAGGCAATGGCATCCCCCTCATTACCGTCCACTTGAGGGGATGATAGGTTGTGGAATTGATGTAAATTTTCTGTATTAAAAGGGTATAGATATATAAAAAAAAGAAGGGGTTAGCCGTAGAGTGAAAATTTTTTATATTTAATATTGTGTGGATTATATAAGATTAACTTGTAAAGTTATATATTTGTTATAGGTGTTCGCTAACACCTATTAAGATTAACTTTTATATCATATATTAATAAAAAATAAAATTTAATCGTTTCATAGTCGACAAAATGATAATACAGTTCAATAATTTAAATAATTTAGATAAAAAAATTTATTAATTAAGGTTTTACTTTTTAGAGAATATCTAAAAAAACCCTAAAAAATAATTTACTAAAAATTGTGAAATTAGAGTATATAAATACAAGTTGACAACTAATATATTTATTAACTAAATATTTACATTTTAAATAATAAAATTATATTTATAACAAAATGAGAATAGTAAATGTATGTACATATTGAATATATTTAAAATTAATAAATTAGGAAATATATTCCTTATTAATTGCATGGAAAGATGGCAGAAAGAAAGCGACCCCAATTACATGGAATTGCTTAAAATGGTGGTTGGATATGAAATATGGGATTCTATTATGAATTCATGTCATTCAACAAACCTCCATCAACCCTAATCACTGTCACCCTATGAATTGAAATGGGAAATTAGGAAATTTAGCTTAAAGACCATATTATATATATATATATATATATATATATATTATGAATTCTTCTTCCAATTCTTTTGGGTCAATTTTTTCTACTGCTAAACCCTTCTCAATGATATTCCAAATTATTCATTTGATCAAAATAATTTGGAATATCCATGGTGAATACATTCTACTAGCTGGGGAAGTGAAACCACTGTCAGCCTAGTAAAATTGTGCGTCCATTTGATAAACATCTTTTGGGACCCCAAATTCAGATCCATCAAATTCAAATATTGATGACCAGCTAAGAGCTAAACGACCACCGCGGCCGGTGGCCATCACCGTCCACCTGTCCCAATAGATGCACAAGGAGTCGGCTGGAAGGATAGATATGGGGACCATTTTCGATGCCCAATGCATGCGCCTTAGACAGCATATACTGGCTACCATGTGAAGAAAGGGCTCGTGGCAGCTGCCGCATAAAGGCCGTAGGGCTCTTGTTTTCCAACATTGCCACGCTCGAGCGGTCATGGGAGGCGCCTTCCTTCCGCCTTTATGACCCGGTGCACTCTCTGTAGATCTCTTCCTCTCCAGAAAAACAAAAACACTTGCGTGGTGGACAGGAAGTAAGTTGACAGGATATCGAAGAACCTCTGCCTATCCCAAGGTCACACACTTAACCTCTTCAAGTCCAATAAAGAGGTAACCGTCTCCTCATTCTGAAGTATGGATATTTTCTTGACCATGTGTGAATGATAGACCAGAATTAATGAATGAATGAAAGCCAGTTTTTTCGTGCAAAAAAAATAGTGGCATATTTATTGAAAAAAAAATGTCCATCACAACAATAAATGTCTTCCCAGTGAATCCACAGGCTTTCTTCTAGGATAATCCTCCGCCTCACATTCTGTGAGCCCTACTCCAAAGAAGAACATGGCATTATCGACCAACCAAGCTCACGCTCTCGTGGTGCCCTGCTCGGCACAAGGGCACATAAACCCGATGCTGCAGTTCTCGAAGCGTCTCGTCTCCAAGGGCGTCTGGGTTACGCTAGCCATCACGGTCCATCTGGCCAAGTCCATGCATATGGACCCTTACGGATCGATCGAGATCGAGACCATATCCGATGGCTACGACAACGGCGGGGTAGAGTCCATGGAGGCCTACCATAGGAGCCTCACGGTGGTCGGATCGCAGACGTTACGGTCGCTGATCAAGCGGCTCGACGAGTCAGGGAAGCCCGTGCAGGCCGTCATCTACGACGGGTTCATCCCGTGGGCGCTGGACGTGGCCAAGGAGTGCGGTAAGCTCGGGGTGGTGTTCTTCACCCAGACCTGCGCCGTCAACAATATATACTACCATTACAAGAAAGGGCTCGTGGAGCTTCCTCTGAAGGGCCCTAGGGTTTCTTTTCCAGGCTTGCCTCCGCTTGAGCCGTCGGAGACACCTTCCTTCGTCAATGATCCGGGGTCCTATCCGGCTATCCACGACTGGGTCCTGAGTCAGTTCTCGAATGTGGAGAAGGCAGATTATTACCTGGTGAATACATTCTACGAGCTGGAGAAGGAGGTACGTTTTTAGTGAACGGTGTTGTCCCTCTCGCTTTGCTTTGAGAGGGCTAGATACTGCTTGAGCAAGGTCAAACACTTGTGTTGACTAGCTCGATATTGGTCTTTAGGTGGTTGATTGGATGTGGAAGAACCTCTGGCCTATAAAGACGATCGGCCCGACGGTGCCATCGGCGTACACTGACAAGCGGCTAGAAGACGACAAAGAGTACACCCTCAACCTCTCCAAGCCCAACATCGAGGCCTGCGCCAGGTGGCTCAGCCGCAAGCGCCCTCGCTCCGTAGTCTACGTCTCCTTCGGCAGCATAGCAGACCTGAAGCCCGAGCAGATGGCTGAGCTGGCCGCCGCCCTTGACCAGAACCGCTCCCGCTACAGCTTCCTCTGGATCGTCCGTGAATCCGAGAGGTCCAAACTGCCCCCAGAATTCCTGGCTGGGCCTGAGGAGGAGAGCGGGTTGATCTTGACCTGGTGCTCCCAGCTGGAGGTACAATATTTGTGGGGCCATATAATAATATTATATTTATTATTAGTATTAATTTTTTTATCTAATATTTGGTATGGTTAGGTGTTGAATCATGATTCTATTGGCTGCTTCATTACTCACTGCGGACTTGGGTCTACACTGGAGGCAATCAGCCTGGGGGTACCCCTCGTGGCGGTCCCGCAGTGGTCCGACCAGCCTACGAATGCCAAGTTCATAGAGGACGTATGGCGAGTCGGGGTCCGAGCACGGCCCAGCAATAAGACTGGAATCATCGACAAGGGGGAGTTTGAGCGGTGCATGGAGGAGGTGATGGAGGGAGAGAAAGGGAAGGCCATCAAGGAGAACGCCAAGAAGTGGAAGGATCTCGCCAGGGAGGCAGTCGACAAGGGTGGCGACTCCGACAAGAACATCGAGTTGGTAGCTTCATTACTGTCTTGTCAGCACGCCACCATTCGCCAAAAGTAGAGTAAGAGGCTCGGTAAAATTAGCTACATCTACATGGCTCCTGGACCATTGTGGACTTGTTAGGATTGGTAGTCAAGTCCATTTGATGGGTGGTCTGCCATGTGGACCTGGCTTCTGGACCATTTGATCGGTAAAATTAGCTACATCTACTACATAGCTTCATTACTGTCTTGTGGACTACACCCATTTGATGGGTGGTCTGCCATGCCATAAAGGATGTCCAATGTGGCTTTACTTTGAATGCATATATGAAACCTTAATGCTACAATTTTGAATGTTGGTGTGTTCCCATGAAGGAAGGAAGAAATTGCAGGATAGTGTCATAGAAGAAGAATGTTAGTTTGTTTTATGACCAACGAAGAATGTTAGTTGAAGAGAGGTAGATAGATTGAGCTATCAACTCCAAATTACTCTAAGGTCAGTTTCTTACGACACGAAACCAATGACCTCTCATTTGACTTTTTTTCCCTTTTCTGTTCCCTCATTTATTCGGATCATGTGCATGCCAATATATCTTTATGGTACATGTGCAGGGCTCGGTCCATTGTCTAGTCAAGAAATGGTATCTCATAACATTAATAATGCATCAGCTGGCTTGTAGTTTTTCATTTTCCGGTGGGAAGTGATTTGTAGTTTTGACCAACCGTAGAATATGGAAAGTCCTTTCCGGTGACTATCCTTCTAATGGATTCTTGACGTGTATAGTTGATAAGAGTACGATGTTGATCGTGCTCTGGCAACCAGGGATGGTGATCGGCCTTGAATGGCCCGTTGGTAAAGGGGTTGGGTTGCTTATTGTAGGAGGCTACAGTGCTCTTACTTCCTTGAATAGTCGGTGTACTCAAAATTTTCACCACAATCTAACATTTGAACAAGATCAAATCTATATAACTACAACATGAAAACCTACAAGGATGATGGATGTACCCTTTTGGGCCTTTATGGGATCATCGGGCCTTAGGGTATTAGAAAGCAAGTCTGGAGAACCCAACAGGGTGCTGTCGTCTATGAACTATGAGGAGATGAAGAGTGACACAATTTTTATTGAAGATGAATTGACCCATTGAAGATACTAGGAAGATGCTGCTCTGCTACACGTGGTAACACGATGAATGTCATGCCAGGAGGGGGAATGGATTTGATTTGACAGGTACATACTGGCACGGTGGGGGTGAGAAGTAGGCGATAATCATCGTACAACAATGGATTCGAAATTCTAACGAACTTGGAGGGTACACTGAAATTTCACTCATCCATCTGCAGATTTCCTTTTGTCAGAACCACGTGCCGTCCCTTTTGACATACTCCACCCGAATTACTTCACGCGCTCCGCATCCCTTTTAACGAGTGCTCATGGTTTACTTAGGTTCGACCAGATCGTTCCATCTTAGCCGGTTTATTTAGAATTAGTATTTTAATAAATTTAAACTAAAAAAGTGATATTTTTTTAATAATATCGATAAAGTTGCAGTTTTAGAACGGGAATAATCATTTTTAAAATTAAAAAAATAAAAATTTTAGGATGGTTTTGTGCTGCTCCCCTTAAATGGTTTGTTGATTTTTTCAGACCGATTCGATAGAAGGACCGGTCTGGTTTACGTTTTTTTTAATACAAGCAGGCGAGGAGATGGCAAAAGGCGGGAGAGTGCTAAGAGAAAAAGTAGGAAGACAGGGTCTGTGCCGTAAAATCATTCCTGATCTTCAGCTTCTTGCTTTCCACTTTAGCTCTTACTCACTCTCCATTTCACCCCAAGCAGCTGCTACGACTTGCTGAACCGTCTGAGGCTTCCCGATTCGCCGGAATTCGCCTGGAAATGGACTGACAGCTACGGAAGCTGCGGTTCTTGGAGTTTCTCTGTGAAACTCGGCTCCGATCCGGTTTGTTTTCCTTCATTGTGCTATTCCTTTCTTTAGTGGAAACTTCTCCAGGAAGCTACAGAGTCTTCTTCCAGAGAGCTCTTGGCTAAATGACGATCTTTATTTGGCTGTAGATTAAAGTTATAAGTGTGGTCTGATAGATCTGCTTCAGCTTCTTCTAGTTTACGTCGATGTGTTTGAGGTCTGTTGTTATAGCCTTTTCTTTCTTCCATGCTACACCTTGAAATGAAAAGTTCACTTGAGCTCGTGAACCAGCTAGCAACATTTAGATCTTTCGTGATCTAATTTTCTTGCTTGTATTTGTACTGAGAAGATTGATCTCTGCGTCAACATTTATCCTATTTAAGTGTAATATGTACTTGAGATCTAGAGACTATCCTAATATATCATATTCAAGTCACTATTTGTCTTTTCCCTTAATGGATGAGCTTTTTGCATGATCTATTGTTGAATTAGGACCTACTCTTAAATAAAGCTAATTTTTTTCACTAAACTTAATTTGGGTGTGGTTCAACTGGAGAGCTGTTTGAATCAAGAAATTTTGTGTTCAAACAGGACACTGGAAACATCAATGCTGTCTTTGTTGCCTAAATCCCTAATTAGGCAAAGGAAGAATTAGAAGTGAAGAAATAACCACAAAGTGGATCTTTCAAGATTTTCTTCGAGCTCCTGTGTTTTCTTCATTTTATGTTTTTGGGTGGACAAGAGGTGATGATTTCTTTTATGCTATAGTGATTATTTTCTGAAATATGGTTGCCTCTCTTGTTTCAAAAGCTGTCTAGCAGCAATGCTATTGCACCCCAGATAGCTCATATAATCCTTGCTATGGACCTGAGAAGCTGCTTGTGATAGGATACAGTAGCTGGAGTCAGACCACAGTAATTAGCACTAATGGTGTTAACTGAGTAAGACTAAGAATGAAAACTTTTTTCATTCTTTTGATTTCTATACGTATAAGGTGGTAGGTTCTGTGAATGAGGCAATCCCTCGATATTTTTGATAGCTAGGGTCAATTCACTGCTTTGTTTTCTTTGCCCGAATAGAAGGATATAAGATAACACAGTCTGGTCTTTTCCCCTACAGTACATCAATTGGGGTCTTCTTCATTCTCCTTTCCATTATGCAGGTATACCAACCATGGAAGATCCCCTGTCAGTTGAGACTCTGTTAGACACCACAACATCCAAGATACAACAGCTTCAAAAAGCCTTTGCTGAGCTAGAAAGTCATCGTGCAATCACTCTGAACTTGAAATGGAAAGAACTTGAAGAACATTTACGTGGTCTTGAGAAATCTCTGAAGAGACGCTTCCATGAATTGGAAGACCAAGAAAAGGAATATCAAACAAAAACTACTTTGGCACAGGAATTACTGGAGAAGCGTGAAGCAGCTGTTGTGGCAAAAGAAGATGCTTCGCTAGACAAGCTTCAGAAGAAGAGAGATACTGCTGTTAGTGTAATTGCAATAGCTTCTGGGAAGCATGCCAATGGATTTTCTCCAGAGACTATCATTGTTCATGATGAGGGACAAGTTCATGCATCTGTCAATGAAGAGAAATCACTTGATGCAGTAAGTGCGGGGAGTAGCTTGGTAGAATCCAAAGAATATTCAGAGAACAGTGTCATAGATCTAGAGGATGAGGTATGTTCATATACCCAGTTGGGTAAATTATGTAAAGATATGGATTCAGAAGGGATTCACAAATTCATATGTGACAATCGTAAGAATATTGCTTCTATAAGGGAGGAAATTCCGTTTGCTCTGAGAGCTGCAGGAAATCCTGCTGCCTTTGTTTTGAACTGCCTAAGAGACTTTTATGGCACTTATCTGCCATATCTAGATGGAAAGAAAGAGTCAAGCTTGTTAGGCCTGCGTCGGACATGCATCATGCTGATGGAAAGCCTTAGTGCCTTGCTGGCTTCTAGGAACACGGGCTCTGTGGCCAATATAATCTCAGATGAAATAAAGCAGCAGGCAAGGGCAATTGCTGATAAATGGAAACAGAAACTGGATTCTCTTGACCTGGATGCTAGTAATGGGAATTCATTAGAGGCTCATGCATTTTTGCAACTGCTGGGGACCTTTGGTATTGCTTCCGACTTTCACGACAAATACATATCTGGGTTAATCCCTATGGTGTCACGCAGGAGACAAACTGCTGGTCTTTGCCGATCCCTTGGTCTGACTGAGAAGATGCCAGGTTGGTATATATTATCTTGATTTCAACTGGAATAGGCTGGAAATTGTACACTTGGAATATATTTTTATAGCGAACATGAGATCCTCTTTATTTTCTCATCTGACCATTGGTAACCCATCTGTCTCTCATTCCTGATAATTCTTCCTCCACCCTACTCCATATCTGTGACAAACTTAGGTTGGGTTATGATTGTTTCGTTGTTTGCATGTACAGGTGCAGTTGAGGCCTTGATTAACAGTGGAAGGCAACTCGATGCTGTCAATTTGGCATTTGCATTTGAGCTCACAGAACAGTACCCCCCAGTGCCTTTGGTGAAGTCCTATCTGCAGGATGCGAGAAAGATTAGCTCTCCTGTCAGACATGGAAATCCATCTCATACTGCCCAGGTTTGTTATTTCATAAACACATCCCAAGAGCTAGTATTGATCTCTATCTAATTGGATAGTAAAAGCCTATCGGACAAGTTATTGGTGCTCTTACCTAATGATGACCTTTCAGTGGGTAGCATATTCAAAGGTTAAAAACCATGTCCGATACATGTAGTTTGATCTTCACTTGCAAATTTCTACGTAGGTTGATGCCAATGATAAGGAGCTGACTGCACTGAAGGCCGTGATCAAGTGTGTTGAAGAACACAAACTAGAGGACCAGTACCCAATTGACCCCCTCCAGAAAAGGGTTGTCCAACTCGAGAAGGCCAAGGCAGACAAGAAAGTCGTGACCGAGGTCTCGAAGCCCCAATCAAAGAGGCCCCGTGCCAATGTCCTAAATGCGGGACATGCTCCCCGTGTTATCCCTAACATCATTGCTGACACCAAGACCTTCCAGTTCCACCATAACCGTTACCCTCAGTACACCTATGACAGGCCTTACTTTTACCCTGGCCCTGCCGACAACCACTGCCCTTCCATCCTGGGACCTGCTTCTGCTTACAACATGACTCATGCTCATATGACCGCTGCTCGTCCCCATAGCCACATGAACTTCTTTGGTAACAGCTACCCCTACCAGACCGCTTATCTAAACTAGGCATAGAAGATGGTTAACTACCCTTTTGACTGGTTAGTCTTAACCCTTCTAATCATGCAGTACCTGTTTCAGCTTTAGTTGTTGTAATCTGTAGCCCTGAGACCAGAAGACAACTTTCTTTGCTTAATTTCTAATCTGATGTACAAGTAGACTGAGACCGCTTGGTATCTAATCTATGTACTTTGTTTCCAATCTACTTTCCTTTCCCTTGATATCTCTTGCAAATGTCTTCACTTGATTCCCAGCAGAATCAAAGGCATTTATACCACATTCTGACCCCTTTGCTTCCACCATGTGCATTGAGAAATTCGTTAGAATTCTTAACTCTATTCTTCTGCATGCTTCTACGACTTGAGACAGCCTCTGGACTTAATGGAGTCAATGTGCAATTTTAGGGGAAAAAACATCTTCCATACATACACACGGAAATATCAAATCAGGTATAAAGTCATCCCAGTTGAGTAAAATTTATAGACAAGATAAATGAGTTCAGTCTGCAAATGTTAATGTTACATCAGATAACATGGAAGGATGAAAAACCTATATAAGGAGTTATGAAAAGAAAGATACTATCATCTTTCTTTATTTCTCGAGAAAAGGGGGCAATGGGAGGAGGTACAAAGAAGCTCCCTGCAAGAACACAGAAATGGAGAGATCAAATGAGATCTATTCTTAGCAAATCTTGATGTGTGAAGCATTGATCAAACCCTCACAACATAAACAAATGTGATCCACCTTTCACTGTGTATGTAAGTACTACCAAAAGGACACAAACCATGAACTTAAAACTCACTAGACTTATATCTATGGAGGGGTTGCAGGTAAAGACTCGGGAAACTAGTATTATTCCACCTTATCCCTCCAACCAAAAAAATACACTGTTATGTGTGAGTCATCATACCTTCATATCAACAGCATAGAGCTTCAGTGAGTCTTGCTCCTCTGCGGCCTTTGTGACTGCTTCTCTGTAGCCAGACGATATATCCAGTAAACCTGAGAAAGTGTAAAACAGTATCCAAACATTGATGCCAGAATTTGTTGGTACAATATGAACTGTCAAAAAAGTAGCTACTTCGGATTTTACCAGAGCAAGGACATGGGTTGCTATAAGAAGACCCACTAAGAAGGGCAATGCTTCCAGGACCGGTGACTTCCAGGATGCATGCGGATTCGACATTTCAGGGAAAGAACTTGCGTAGATGTGCAGGGTCAGGTCAGATCTTCTCCTGCAAGAAGTTCACAGTTAATAAAAATGCAAAAACTAGTTTGAATCCTGCCCCAAACTATGACTCTTCACCAGACTAAGCACAAGTGTTGTTGTTCACATCCAAGATTGATCAGAATTGGCCCAGTTCTCTCACAATCAGGAACCAGAAAAAAAACACAAGCGACCACAACACAAGAATTGTCAAATAACTGAAGAAACTCAGTATCTTCTGCATCCATGTCCTCATGCAGTTACCCCACAATAGGCTTTCCCTTTCCTCTTGCAACAATTGTTGCCGTCGCTTTTATTCACACAAATCAAAACATGCACAAAACCCCAAGTACAAAAGAGATTGAAATACTAATAAGTCAGCAAAAGCGCTTTCACCAGTTCTAGATGCAATAGGCACTGGTCATACGACAGTCCAATCATGATTTCTTCCATAGATCAAACAAACAGCATAAGCTTGCTTATTGCCAAAATTAATCATCTCCTACAGCCTATACTTCCAAGTTACTCTATCTCCGACAGAAGCACGAGCACAACATCAATTGCGAGATCAATTCACTACAGGCTTTTCAATCGAGAAGACATCACAGTAGAGACAAGGAAGAGATGGTCAAAACTTACTCTATAAATGAATGAAGAGGCTCCAAGAACAGCAGAAGAACTGGGAAATTACTTGCAGGGGAGAGAGAAAGAGAGGGGATCCAGGGCAAAGATTAGGTAGGAGTCTGAGCATAAACGGGCCTTAGCACCGATTTCGTCGTTTGCGGAAGGGCCCAATGGGACACGATGGGCTAAAAAGAGAAACTTTTTTTATCTTGCTGCACTAAGCATGGCCAGAGTCAGGTTGGTCTTGCGGGAATGGAAGGAGGTGCGTGGACTGGCTATGAAACTCTGGGCTGCTGAAGCAGCATCGTTGGGACTCGAGGGGTTGATTCCTCCATGGAAAATGCGGTGCCTGACGCATTGAAGGTGCTTGTTAATATGGTCAAACAGGATGCTCAAGAACAGTCAATCGAATTTGACTGGCAGTTGGCACCTTTTCGTAAATTAATTGCTGTATTACTTGTTAGCGCCACACAAAATGGGAGATATCCTGATAAGGTTTGGGAAGAATCAAAACTGCTGCCATCCCTTATATAAACTTCAGGGAACACATGAAGGAATTCTGCTTTCATCCTTCAACATCTTAAAGTCTACAGTACACCATGAATGCTGGGTATTCTCTCCATAAACACATTTATATGCTTCATTTTCTGTGATGAATTAAGAAGTTTAAGGAGCTTATCTATCTCTCTTCCCATTGCAGGAAAAACAAGACCTGTGTGCAGGTGACAACCCTGGATGCTATTGTGAATGCAAACAGTCTCTTCACGGGCATCGTGTTCCTCGGGATATCATTCAGTGTAGCCACCACCGGAAGCTCGTCGGACTGCACGGCAGGGCCTGATGTGGCCAAGAAAGTCGTGCTGTTCGAGGTCTTCTCCTTCAGCTTCTTCCTCTTCTCCTCGCTGGTGGCTCAGGGTCTCAAGATCCACATCAACCTCATCAACAGCAATGACCTGGATGAGCCTGCAAAGGCCTCCGTCAACAAGAAATTGTTCAACTTCGGGATATTGATGAGTGCGGCCGGGTCGTTGCTGGGCTGCGTGTTCCTGATGCTCTCTATGGTCTATGTTGTCGAGATAAGGTTGGGGCCGCTGTCCTGTGGGAACAAGTACTCCATTCCTGCAGTTTCTGCACTCCTCGTGTTGGTTCCCTCTTCTGTCGTGATCTTTGTCTACAACTTTGGGCATGGACTCGTGGAAGTGCATAGAAGTTCCCATTCCTCAACATAAGGGCCTGTATGCAGCTGCAGCTACTTGCTTACATCGGTTACAGCTAAAATAAACCATGTTTTCCTGTAGAGCATCATGGCTCACTGTCTCATTAAGCATCCTGTTCTCTCGTGTCCTACTCGACAACATGGATTGAACCGAGCGTTTAAGCTTGTACATGATTTCTTCGAACTTGTATCAGATGGATAGCATCTCCAATGTATTCAAGGGGATTAATGGATTGGGCCACCTTTCATCAATCTCTTCACGTCTTTCATCTGCTGTCAGGTCCGATCTCGTCCTGCTGCACAACCTCGCAGAATGCTTTTGGCCCTCTAATGTGTCAGTAGTTTCATTTTCTCTAATTTCCTAGAGATTCAGGCTCCTTGACAGCCACATAAGCTCACACGCAGAACCCCTCCAAGTCAGAGACCTAACGAGAAGATAACTGAGAATCAGTTTTAAGACAGTTATTCGAGACATGAAGCGAGTTTTCAAGAAACTGCTCGAGTTTTAGCCAAAGCTGCTCTCGGGATCGGATCGATTAGTTGAAAAAACTAAAATAGAACGTTGTTATACGAGGGATGATACCGTTCGTACTGAATTCAAGGGAGTTATTATAGGAGGGATGATACCGTTGGTACTGTGTTCAAGAGTATTTGTTTGAAAATCAAAAATAAGAATTTTTTTAGGGTAAAATCAAAGATATTTTGTTACGAATTATTTTATTTTTGTATTTAAAAAAAAGAATTTCCATAATACACGAGAACAATTATTTAGAGGGACAGCTCCAAAGGATATATATCTTGGGTGGCCATACTAGTACCACTCAATTATAATTTATTTAGGCCAATAATTGAGAAACTGCTCTTATCTCTTATACGAGATATTATTATTATATTTATTTTTTATAACTATTTTTTTAACAATTTGTTATAAAAAAATACGCCCATCTTCTCTTCATTTTTTTGTTTATTTCGATTTTGTGTTAAAATTTTAGGTTTAAAATTAAGTGTAATGGATGGTTAAAAAATTTCTTAATTTTTAACATTAATTTCAATTGCATTACATTTTTTACTTCTTTTATTTCCAAATACAGGGTAGAATGAAGGAACTTAGCGCAATAATCGTTATATTATTAATATTAATTTCACTCTCGCTCGTTTTAATTTTCTTATAAAATTTTGAGATTTTTTTTTTAAAATATTTATATTTTTCATCCACCATCTTCCTAATAATTGATTAGTACTATACTCATTATTATTTTATTCACGTGTTTGGGTGGAAATATTTTCATTATCTCCGGCTCCATCAGACTCACAATCTTCCATATCTATTCTTGGAACTATCTCATCATCAGTCCCAGTCACATTTATTCTTGTAACTATCTCATCATGAGTCACCGTCACAATTAATGATTAGTGTTTCACTCTATTTCTAGGCCTTTAAACCCACCTCCATCACATCCCCTCGGTCTTTTAAAGTTACAATAGCTAAGCTAATTAAACTGCATTTATTATTATTAATCATTTATACGAACCTCACACATTTTATTAGGTTCATCATTAATTTTTTTATATTTATATAATGAGTAAAAAATATTTAACTTTTGTAGTAAATCACACTTGATACCTTGTTACAGTTATCACAACTAGTTATTTTATCGATTGCAAATTAGTTTACAAAGTAAAACAATACCGTGATTGCTGAGTTAACTTGTTTTGTTGCTCAAAACTTTCTGGTTTTAACTATAATAATACCTTTTGTCCGGTGATTAAACCGATCATCATTCGCATTATTCTGATCATTATAGTTTCTCAACAGTAATTCATTCGTAAGCTTGACATTAATAATGAGTAAGTATATATGGATCAACCGCTTAATTTTCGTAATACTGCTCATCGTGATTTGTATGGTGTCAAACAGTTTTAGTACACTTGATTTCTTAGTCTTAATACTTTTTTACTCTACCTATAATTTCATAATGTCATATATACGTATAGTTTTTCGTCAAAAATTTTCAACCGTTTCATTATTTTTTTGACATATAAGTTTATTCGAATTATAATATATTATTTTTCACTCAACACAAACATATTATATATATTCGTTTTTATATCTATATAATCACCTACCAACTTTTAATTGGTATTATATCTACTTGAAATCAACTTTACTTTTATAATTAAACTTTCAAACCTGATCTCAAAATATATCATTAAATTTTAAGTTTTCTATAATATCTACCTTAACTCGACCACATATCACATATTAGGATATCACATATTACCTTAACTAGACAGAATATCACATATTTTATAAATTATGTTTGTAAATTTATACATATTCCTACTTCAACCTATTTATTATTGTTGAACAGATTTTAAGTTATTTTCAGATACTTCTACTCCAAGGATTTTTTATTTGTAGAAATTCTTTTTTTTTTTTTGAGTGATTTTCTAATGGTAATTGAATCAGTAGTCAAGATAATTGTCTGATCATTAATAAATTTATTATATATTTTAATTGTAAGTTGATATATTTTAATTGTAAGTTGATATATTTTAAATATAAAAAGTAAAAAGAATTTTACCACTAAAGTATAATATAAGAATATGAACAACCGCACAACTCATTTGATTTCGTTCTATTCTTCAACATCTTATTCTTTCCACCTCTCAACCTCTATCATCTATTGTATTGTTAATTTAATTTTTAAATATTGAAATTAACTATCATTATACCAGTTATGGCACAAATACTCAACTTACAGACATTATCACCAAATAATTTCCTAATACCATGTTTACCTTTTTACAATTCAAGCTGAGTATGTCCCCATTCGATTGAGGGGAATAATAAACCACTAAATTCTACCAATTGTCTGATCACTAATTCAAATAAAAAATCAACACATTCACTAACGCCTTCACCATCATGTTACAATTGTTAGTAATATATGAAGTTGACCCTATTATTGTTTGATTATCTCTCTTCTTAATTCAGGTACACTAAGACCTGCGTGCACAAGACAACCTTGGACGCTGAGTACCCTCTTCACTGGCATGGTATTTATCGGGATCTCGTTCGGTGCAGACTCTACAGGAAACTCGTCACACTGCAAGGTAAGGCCTGATGTGGCCAAAGAGAAAGTGCCGTTTGAGGTCATTCCCTAACAGCGATGGCTGTAATATACATCTCTGCCGTACCTACTCTAAGAAGAGCAATGAGTAAGACTGCCAAGATAATGACAAGACCGGCGTGCACTTGACGACGGCGGTCGATTATTTTATGAAGGGCAGTCCGTTCTAAGTTAAGACATAAAAGACCATTCCTAACACCAACAAAGGTTGGGTCAAGGCAGTGGTCCAAGGTAGGTGCAGCAGAGTCAGCTGCCGGGTGCAGATAAATGAAATTGCCATGGCGCCATGTGATTCAACACAGGGTGCTAGCTAGCCACCAAAAAATGTTTAGTTAAGACGATTACTCAATATGCATATGCCAAGTTAGCTGAAGGATGGACGATGTGAAAATGGAAAAGCCGCGAGGGAGAGTACTTGCAACCAAGAAATGCTTAGTTAAGACAATGATCCATGATAGGTGAATTAAAAGATGTGCGATTTGATAAAACCATTATATGGATTTCTGCAGCAAATTTCTGCACATTCTTATGACTGTTGCAGATCACTTGCACTTTCTTTTTTCAAGATTGGATTGTCTTGTGTCTCCATCTAGAATGTGGACCCTACAGCTTGGAGGAGGCCAGTTACCAAGTATGTCTTCGTTAAACTATTCCTCCATTGACAAGCTGGCTCAAACCCTGAAAGCACCAACCTCCGGCTGCAATATCACTATAAATGCCGGGGTCCATGATGCAGAAGAAGTCCGCCAATGCATACAACTCCCATCAGATTCTCTTCTGTAGCAACTCCGAGAACTTTGTGCTATGGCTAGGTAGAAGTCTACCTTGTTACTTAATTTGTTGCTTCAAATTTTGGAAATGTTTATGTATAAACACTCCCTTCCTCTTAATCCTATCCAGGTTGGAAGAGACGATCTACCAGTTGTTAAGCTACACTCTCTACTGGCAATTTGTGGGCAATGACACGGCGATTCCCCCGGAGGGCAAGGACGACAATGAGATGGTGAGTATTGTCCACCACCAGGCCAAAGGCCACACGCTATTCCCGGCCAATTTCCAGAAGCCTGTCCAACAGGTCAATGATGAGATGACGTCTTCCCATGCCATCATCGATGCGCTAGCGAGCGCGAACGCCATATTCTCCGCTACTGTCTTCGTGGGGATGTTATTCAGCTCCGACCCCTCCTCGTCACAGTCTAACGCTACGTCCCTATGCACTGCTGGGCCTGAAGTCTTCAAGAGGCTCATGCTCTTCGAGATCCTCTCCTTCACCAGTTTCCTGGTCTCTGCTCTGTTACTTACGGGCCTCAAGCTCTACATAAACCTGAAGGAAAGCAAGATTAACTTCGAACACAAAGTGACCAAGGAGAAAGGACGGGAAGCGCGTGAAAGAGTAATCAGGAAATGGCGGGACCGTGGTTTGATCGCATCCGCAACTGGGTTTCTGGTAGGTTTCGGGTTTCTGATGGCCGGTATCGAACAGATGGTCGAGATAAGGTTGGGCCGGCTGTCCTGTGAGAGCAAGTACTCCATTCCCGCGGTTTCCATCTTGGCTGCGCTGGTCATCTTCATCCTAGTTTTCCTAGCAGTGACCGTCAGAATGATCTGCGGACATTTGGATCGCCAGAACGATCAAAGTAGAACATCAAAAACGGCTGCGAGCAATACCCGTCACCGTTCACATCCTTCATCTGGGTCAGGCCCTTGTCAGGATATGGATCCGAGCCTTTCTGCATGAGATTATAGAGATTTAATGGAAGCATAAGCAAGAAATTAAGCAATGTTTTAATTGTGAGGTTAAGTATTGTACTCTACGTATTAAGAGGCAGAGACGGATCTAGGAATTATGTTCAAATGAGCCAAATCAATGTCCTTGTTCTTCAAGAGACGTTGTATTCAGGAGAAAAAAAAGGATATGTCAATTTATATCCATACAAAAGGGACACATACAAAAGAGGACACAGAGCCGAACTCTCTTCATTATGGAAATCCGCCATTGCCATATATTGCCATGACCATGTCATCCATCAGCTCGTATCTAGGGCAGCAAACCCTCCTCCCTTCATCATCTGCTTGAACTCATTGAAGTTCACCATCCCATCTCCGTCGACGTCCACCTTGGTTATCATCTTCTTGCAGTCCTCCAGGGTCCTCCCTTGCTTCAGCCCTAGCGAGGCCAGGACCGACCGCAGCTCCTCTACGGTGATGAACCCGTCTCCGTTCTGGTCGAACACGTTGAAAGCCTCCCTCATGTCCTCGTCCTCGTCCTTCTCGTCCATTATCGTCTGGTATAGCGCCCCGAACTCGTCCATCTCCACGTACCCGTCGCCATTCACGTCGATCTTCTCGATCATCTGGGCCAGGTCCATGTCCGGGATATGGATCCCAAGGTTCTGCAACGAGTCGCTCAGCTCCTTCCTCGTGATCCGGCCATCCCCATTCCTGTCGAACATCTGGAACACCCGCCGCAGCTCAGCTGGATCCATATCCATTCCGTGGCAATCAAGTGGCGATCTCCCCAAGATGATATGGGATCTTCTTCTCCTTTGTCCACAGCGGCAGGAAATCTACTGATGAAAGGAACGATCTTCAGCGCTGTCTGCCTGCCTGTGGAGAAGAAGAGGAGAACTATTCTCTCGTCCTCTTTCCCTTTTGTGTCCTTGTTCCAGATTCAACTGGAGAAATGAGAAATCTGGCGCTAAGAAAATAAGGGAGGATTGATGGTGGGCAAGAAGGATTTTTAGCTTATAGTTGAGGAGTTGGAAACTAATGATAGCCCACCAAACACGGCAGCTTAGTAGCTCAACATAGCCTTATCATCAGCTAGCTGTTTCTCTATTTTCGTGACTGTTTAAATATAGAGGGCTTAAACTTATGAAATCTCTACAACATACTGAAGGTAGTCACTACATGATCACATATATATAAGTTTAAAAATAAAGTTTATAAATTTCAGATCATAAAATCAGTTTCATCTTATATAAGTTATGTTTTGTAGAAATGAGGCATACAAAAATGTAATATTAAAATAAATCTTGAAGTTGGATTGACGGTTTAAAGTGGTTAAACTAAAAATATTTCCTTCACTTTTTTGGGGTTTTTGAAGGTGTTGTAAGTTTTTTTTAATTAAAAAAATATTAATAACTTTATTTTATTTATTTATATAATATAAAAAAATATTCCCTTTTATTATACATTCAATCATTGAAACTCATTTTTTTTATATTTAAATAAATCATATTTTCTATATATTTATAGTTTTATATGGTTTTATTTGGATATTATTTAATTTCTTTAAATATACGGTAAGTTTATACTTTAAACAAGTATATTATAATATCACCTCATATATTATTAATTTGTATATATTTTTTATTATTGTTAAAATATATGGAATATGAGTATATATTTATATATAAGATTTATAAAAATAACCTAATTATTTATTTATTTTATGATTAAAATAAAACAAATTAAATATTATATATATGTGTGTGTGATAAATAAAAGCATACTATGTATATGATATATTTTATTATATGTATTATTATAAAATATTTATATTTAAAATTTATTATATTATTTATTAATACATAAAAATATAATTAAAATATTGATGAATGTATATAAAATTATTTTAAAAACTATTTAATTCAAATAGTAAGAGTTATAACAATATATTTACAACATTATTAGTTTGAGATTTTTTCTCCATCTAAATGATTGATTTGAAATTATTAAGATTTTCAAACCTTTTGATACCTTCCCTATAAATAATAATATTATTATTATAACAAATAGGATAAAATGGTAAGATAAGGTTTTAAAGTGTGCAAAAAGTTATCATTTACATACTAAAAGTCTAATATTAATATAATGCGTTATAAATGTAAGAATAAGTCAATTTCTCAAAAGTGTCCCACATTGACTATTCTATAAGTTTAATGCATTATAAGGTGTTATAAATGATCACATCTTCCACACATGCGGCAAATGATCTAAAGCTATCTCAACTATTCACGAGTAATTAGTGTTAACCCAAATATGTGATTCCCATATACCAAAGTATACTACGAAATTACACAATATAATACCAACTATAATAGAGCCCATTAGTCCCTATCAGAGGCCCAACAGAGCCCATTAGTCCCTCTCAGAGGCCCAAGTCAGCAACAGTTGCTGCAGGAGCCGGAACACAGCAAGTTACATATTACCCCTCCTCGGTAACTCCATAAAGGACTCGAAGTCCGCTGGCCCAGCAGCAGCAGAGTTTGACCAAGTCTGCTGATGAAGATCATGGAACATCACCCGTGGGCCCGATCCGACGCTCCATGACAGCCCGGGATCGTTTAGGATGCGGGTGTACCTTGTCACTTGCACGGATGTGATGATCCCCATCTCCATCTTGAGGATTGATTGCTGCAGAAACTGTACGACGCTGGTGGGGAGTTACAGTTGCAGGTTCGGAGGGAGGGAGAACAAATGGATTGGTGTTGGTGAGCCAGAGGATGATCCGTCTCTTCCCTGTTCCTCTGGGCAGATGCAGAAGCAGAAGCAGAAACACAACAACTCGTCTGATTTGGAAATTTTATGAATCAGAAACCTACTTCTCGGTATTTGGGAGGATACGGTGGGAGAGCTTGCTGTCCAGTCGGTATTCATGCATCACCCAGTTCGTCTTCGTCTTCTCACCATTGGGAGCCCTTCCCCTGTAAAATACAAGCGTCTTCTTCATGCCGATCAATGATCTCTCTCGCCGGATCTTCTTGCCCTTCCCTGTCTCCTTCCAGTACCCTGTTTTAGTTGCTCTGTTCGTCCTCGTACCAGTCCGGTACTTCATGTCCTTCGTGAAGAAGAAGTACCACGGGTTCTCCCCCATTTTTGCCATCGCTGCATCCAAAAAGGCACAGAAATCGAGTGATCTATATTTCTGGTCAGGAATGCAGATGGAATTGTTTGCTTACCGGGAAGTTCCCAAGGCTCGGACTTGTTCAGGTCGGCCTTTCCGATGGCCTTAGTTGAGAAATTCACTTCCATGAATTTCTTAAGCAAGTAGTGGGTGATGAGCTCCTCGTCAGTTGGGTGGAATCTGAACCCAGGCGGCAGCTCGATTTGATCTTCATCCTTTCCGACTTCAGCAACCTTCTCCATCCCCAGCAAACCAAATCTGAAACTGAAGCTTTGCTCAAAACCATTCTACCCACTCACCTACTTATAAGAGCTTAGAGGTGTAGAATATGGAGAAGAGCTTCCAAGAGGTTGCAGAGGGACAGCTATGGAGGAGAAGACGGGGAAGCAAGCGATGGAAGCTAAGTCGGAAAAAACACTAAATTGGAGGGGATGGCAGTTTTTTTATACTATATAAGAATAATTATATAATTTAATTTAACTATATAAAAAAAATAATAAATAAAATATTATTTAATCAATTTATTAAATTAAATTAAAAAGATAAATTCTTCTTTTCATTATTTTCATTTAACTCCCTCTACACTAGGTACAAACCAAACCAAACCATGAATTTAAAAGGTATTCCTACAAAACCCTAACTCTTAATCTCTCTTTTACTCCTTTAACCCCTGCATCTCTCTCTACCTCACTTAAGCACCCCCGGGTGCTGCATTAAATAGTTGGCATAAGCTCTGCTGCAGCCGAGCATTGTCTTTGCGGGGTATAAGCTCATGGAGCCTTAGAGGGAGTCACGTAGAGATTTCGAAATTTCTGGCATTTGAATATGGTTTCTGACGAGGAGATGACATCTCTAATGACAACAAGGGGAGATCGTGCGGCCGGTCTCGGGATCCTTTTGGTGGGACTAAACCACACCGCTGCTCTGAGCACTGCCCTGTTCTACTTTGGCCAGAGCTGCCGGGCGTGATTCGAGATCAACTCCGCCGATCCATTCTCCTTTCCTAACACAAAGTTGCTGCTCGATGTCGCCGCTCCGGGTAGCAACTGGGGAGTCGTGGGCACTGGTGGAGCGGTAGCTCATTGATGGGGGCTAAGGAAGCTCGGTTTTGTGGGTCGGTTTTATTTTTAAAAGAAAACAAAAAAATCGGGTCCACCTCCAGGTCCACTCATATCCGAACCCAGACAAGACGCCGGATCGGGTGCGTCCGAATGGTCCCAAACCCAGTGATCGGGTCAGTCACAATAGATAAATTACCATCCTCGGGCCCATTGACATGCACCCGGACCGGAACGCAGTAGGGATGGCCCAAACCCATACACATTTACTCTATACATATCTAGTATTTACATTATTTTACAACTCTACGACACTTTTCAAGGATTGTCAAATGCTCCATACATGTATACTATTTACATGATGTTACAAATTTTACAACTGTAGCTTGTCTCATTCAAACCAAGCCGACAAGCCTTCAAACCACACATTTGCTCCATACATATCTACTATTTACACGGTGTTACGAATTTTACAACTCTATAACACTTTTCTCCTTCAAAACACCTGGAACCTCTCGGCGGCGCGCGGAGGGTTCCTCTATCTCTGGCGCCGGACGCAGACGGCATGGTTGAAGTTGAGCGGTGGCTGCGGCGGCGCCGAGAGGTGGTCGGAGATTGGGAGGAAGTTTCCGCAGCAGCCCTGCCCCTCAAAATGTGTCATGTAGACCATTTAAAAACTGGTGCACGTGCATCTGTTTTGAAATTCCCGGCAATTTCTCGGATAAATGCATATAAAATTATTTTAAAACTAATTAATTCAATTAGTAAGAATTATAACAATATATTTACAAGATGGTTAGTTATTTGGCATTTTTCTCCATCTAAATGATGGATTTGAAGTTATTTAGTAAGGTCAGGTTTTAAAATGTGAAAAAAAATGATCATTTACCTAAAAGTGGAATATTAATATAGTGTGTTATAAATGTAAGAATAAGTCAATTTCTCAAAAGTGTCCCACATTAACTATTCTATAAGTTTAATGCATTATAAGGTGTTATAAATGATCACATCACCCTATACATAAGGCAAATGATCTAAGGCTATCTCAACTCTTCATAACTTATGAGTGTACAACATTATATCAATCTGACGGAGGAACCTCACAAAGATTTCATTTTCCGTTCAAGCCGCAGTTGCACAGGAGATGACCTCTCTAATTGCAACGAGGGGAGATCACTAATGTCTTTGAATCCATGCATTTATGACAATGGCCATGGATGGCTCGATGCCCATGCGACCTTCTACGGCGGAGACATGTTGGGTAGGGGAACCTACAGACGACGGCTACGGAAACCACACCGCTGCTCTGAGCACTGCCCTGTTCTGCTTTGGCCAGAGCTGCCGGGCATGATTGGAGATCAAGTGCACCGCCCGGCACGAGTGGTGCATACCGAACTCGGTTGTAGTTACACTCACCGATTTCAGTCCTCCCAACGAGGCTCTACCCAGCGACGACAGCGAATGGTGCAACCCTCCACGCCAGCAGTTCGACCTCTCTCAGCCCGCTTTTCAGCGCATCGCGCAGTATAAGGCCGGCATCGTCCCCATAGCCTGAAGGACCCCTAATCTTCTCTATAAGTTATTGACTTTTCCATTTTTCATTCCTTCCCTGTGTTGGGGACTGACAAACAGGGTGCCATGTCAGAAGCAGGGAGGCATAAGGTTCATCGGCACTCCTACTTCACCCTGGTCCTCATCACCAACGTCGGTAGCGCCGCCCACGTCACCGCCGTCTCCATCAAGAGTGACAAGAAGGGGTGAGAGTCCATGCCCGGGAACTGAGGCCAGAACTCGCAGAGCGATTCCTTGCACGATGGGCAGGGGCTCAAGTTCAAGGTCACTATCAGCGACTGCCGCACGGTGATCTCAGACGAGGTCGTCTGTTCCTTCGGGCAGACCTTTACCGGCCAGAAATTCACTTGTGGCCAGAAATTCCAAGACCAAGGTAGAACGCTACCGAGTTATTAATTTGGATAGGAGAAGAAAGCTTTATAGGAGTTTCAGTGGTGAAGGGTTGTATTTTTTTTCTCTGGGCCTTTTACAGGAGAAGTCTTCACAGTCGCGACTCGTGTGTTTCTTTCGGTGCACGGAGCTGCTCCGGCGGGGGGGGGGGGGGGGGGGGGCGGCGTTGCTGCTCTGGAGTCGGGAGCTTGGGGAAACTGCTCGGAGTCGGTCGTGCCTCGGGGGCGAAGTTGCTGCTCGATGTCGCCGCTCCGGGAAGCAACTGGGGAGTCGTGGGCTATGAAAGCTCGGTTTTGTGGGTCGGATTTATTTTAAAAGAAAACAATAAAATCGGGTACACCTCCAGGTCCACTCATATCCGAACCCAGACAATACGCCGGATCGGGTGCGTCCGAATGTTCCCAAACCTGGTGATCGGGTCAGTCACAATACATCAATTCCCATCCTCGGATCCATTGCCCAAACCAGGAACACGAAAACGGAGGTGAAAGTATTAACTCTTGTCATGTGTCTGGTTCTCCTATTCTTGAAACCATGTGTATTGATGCTCTAAAGGCTCTACTTCTTGTCCAATACGCTCGGCCCGTACATAAATTTGGCTCGGACTCGGGCTGCACACCTCTCTGAGATGCCTCGTCCTCCCCGAGCATCTCTCCGGCGTCACTACCAAAATCTCCGGTGACCTCCTCGCAACACCTCCGCCCCAACTCTCCTCCGCTCATTTTGCAAATGGTCGTCACCGGAGAGCACTCCGATGTTTTGGGGCAAATGAGAGAGAGAGGCCTCAATGGACTCCATTCCTCTCAGCCAAGCCTAATTTCTTCAGTAGGCGACGCTCAGTTTTTAGGCCGAAAAGCCCAAATCCGACCTTTGTGAAGAGAGCCCTTTCGCCAGGCCCGTTAAGCTTAATTTGCTAATTTTGTGGGCTGATGGATCACTTGACTTCTAATTGTTCGGTTTATTAATTAAAACCTATTAATCCGAGCCCACGTATCCATTCTCCGTACAACAATTACACTATTAATCGGTTCCGGACGGTAGACGGACAGTTTTACTCATTATATACTCTAGATATTATACTCTACTACTCATAAATTTGTACTTGTTCATTTCTACTATATTTTTCAAATATTTTTAATTTTATTTATTTATTTCTCAATTTAATAAAAATAATTTAATTTATTTTAAAATTTATTCTAATTATATTTTTATCAAATATTTATTATCTAATTAGAGCTGCTATGCGAAAACAGTAAATATAAGTTATATTATGCATCATTACTCGTCATCCCTCATTTTCTATTTTAGTGATCATACTATTTATTTCATTGTGGTATAATGCTTAGATTATTCAATATTTATTATTATCTTTTTTTACACAATTATTTTTACTATTATCAATAGTATACTTTCTAAATATATTTTAATAAACAATATATATATATATATACGCTAAGGAAGCGAGCCGGGTTATATCGGATGAAAGTTAGGTTTTAAAGTGGGAAAAAAGTAATAATTTACCTAAAAGTAAAATATTAATATAATGTGTTATAAATGTAAGAACAAGTCAATTTCTCAAAAATGTCCCACGTTAACTATTCTCTAGGTTTTATGCAACATAAGATGTTATAAATGATATCAATCCGTTGTAATACTAATAATGCAGATATTAAATATAACAACTCTTCTCATTTGGAAAGTTGGTGAATAAGAAATATACTTATGCTATAGTTCTTCTTAGTTATCATGTCCCGACCCGGTTTGATCGAATTCCCGTGATTAACTCACCACTCTCCTATTTTATTAAATAGTTTCCCCTTATTTTAAAATGTAAAGAGTAATACATCCTTTAAAATGCACATTTTTCTTGTAGTAGCATAATCAAAATTGTATGAAATTTAAAACTTTACATACCTGTCTTATAGGCATCTTAGTTGACGGTATTTAATTAGAGGATTTCTGGGATTTCCTTAAAATGATATAAGGGATTGGGTGAGTATGACTAATTAGTGAATGAGTTTTTAAAATTTTTTGACTTTTAAGAAAAATATTTATATGGAGTGTGCCATACTTTTTTGTTTTAAAAAATTCCTCCATTTAAAAATTCGGGTTTTTTCATTATTTCTTAGTTAACACGGTGTGTTATCACCCAACACACATCCTTTATCATAAAAGTTACACACATTCGTAAGTCAGTATCACTACTGAACCCACTCGTGGCTTCGGAGCAATTTTTTCTGCCACCCAGATAGAAGTACGACCACTTCTACCCTAGGAATAAGTGGATGTACGTGACATCCGACCCATAATCCCAAAATCACTTCTTCGTGTCCGTATGAGAACAAAGACCTGATCCTGTCCCCACCCTGGTCTCATGCACTTAGTGCTATTCCAGATTTCGCACAAACAGCCGGAACAACAAACTGCCCTTATAGCCACCAGGTCGTCTAGTGCCCTTAGGACGCATCACTACCCCTCATGGGCGTCTTGATGATCTCGTACTCATAGTGCATGCACAAACAATGTTTTCTTATATTGCCATGTAATCTGTAGTGCCACTGGTCCAATGTCCCCGACTCTCAACCCAACCCGCAGTTGTTTGTCTTGACTGGTCCGTCGACCTGTCATGTCGCACTGCTGCTAGTTGACTGAGCATGTCGGTCCTATCTTGGTACCATGGCCAAACAATTTACTTATTAAGTTTTATGACACATATATCATGTTCGTTTACAAGCTCCTGCTCGTGCCAACTGGCCTTGGGCCCACTGTACGTGATTTTCAAAATCGGGCATTTAACCCCCAAGTTCCAAAACCAAGGCCCCCGGCCTATCGGAGCTATTCGAGCTCCTGTCGAGAAGTTCTCCTAAATTGTTTAAGTATTGGCACACGGTCAGGGAGAACACTTTCGACAAAATAGGTTTTCACTGTACATTGTACCAACCGGTATAAGGACATCTCCGTTTATAAACGATGAACGAGTTTTCAACTTCTTTCGAGTAAATCTCATCATACCAACTGGATATGATCTACTTACAACCGGTAAATAGTTTTTTTCGCATAATTTTCATATCACTTTCTCTAAGTGGTGATAACTAAAATACCACTAAACAGTGGGTTTTTATACCGAGGTACTTATCATCCCTTACCGGGTATGATATAAAATTTTCACTCACAACCGGTAAGTGGTTTTTATCTTTAAGTTGTGCTCATCATCCTAACCGGGTATGATGTTAGTAAACCCACTCACCTGTTAATGCCGTGAATTCCACTATACTGGTTTTTTGTATTCATGCAAGTTTGTCCTTGCTGGCATTCCCGATGTTTCGCGTTCCTACACGATATGAACATCTTGGTTCATTATCCTTAGGCCTAATCACCTTCATTCATTCCAAATGAATGAGAAAGTCAAACTTTCATTTATTTGCAATTAGGTCCCTAAAGTTATTTATCTTTAACTTTAAGTCTCAAATGCCGATTTTTCCTCAGATTGAGTTCCGAAACTTCTAAAATTTATCATAGAATCTCAATTTATTCCATTTCACAAAAAGGGGTTTAATTTCCCAAATTTCCAATTTGTTCCCCAACTTTTCCAAAATTACCATTTTGCCCTTCCTTTACAAAAATGGTAAATTTTGCCCCAAAAATTTTGAAATTCCTCAATTGTTCATCCAACATTATTTTAATGCCCAATTGACCCTCAATTTCATAAAATTTCATTTTGGTCCTTTGAATTTCGAAAATCCCCAATTTTCCCCCAATTTCAACTTCTTAACACAGCCGAATTTGATTTAATCAAATTGACCCATCAAACGTTTCTAATTGTTGAAATTGAAATTGAAATTAAGTTTATACATGTTTATACGATTCTTCAGAAATGTGAATCGCAAGTTTTAATGCCGGGACGAGCTCAAACGGAGCTTCGCCGGAAAATGAACTATAGAGAGAGAAAGGTTCGATTACTCACCGGTGAAGGCACGACGGTTTGAGCTTTCAATATGGATAGATAGCTCTCATCCTGAGGTTAATCCTAAAATTAAGAATCACATCAATTAACGCGGAATTGTATTAGAATTTCGTCATTGAAATTCGGTCGACTCTCTCTCTAGCACCGATCGAAAATTATAAAGGGGAGCCGAAATGGCTTACATTTCGTTCCTAATTCAGCCGTGGAAAGGCTAAGGAAGTGTTGGGAGGGCTTGGTTTAGCCTGAATAGGGCTTGAAATGGCCGATTTCAGCTTGGCCGAAATAGGGCAGCTTCAGTCCGCCGGAGCTGCTTCACTATTCTATCATGCCGGCGCTTCTCCAACAATTCTCAGATTAACTATAGTTTGCTATCAGATAACTATCTTCTCCCCGGTTCTAAATAGTCCAACCTTTGTTCAAGTCGAAACTATATGTCGATTTATTACTATTATTAATATTGCCATAAATTATTGGTATTAATTCTAATAATTTAATTTCGGTATTAAATTATTGATATTAATTATAATAATTAAATATATATTAATTTATGGATATTTCCCAACTTTAGAGTTCTCATCACTTTCGTTCACCTTAACCAATTTAGTTTTTCTGTTTTAATTTGTGTTAATTTTATTTTACAAGGTTTAATAAACCATTTGAATCACTCGTAATTTATAAATTTTCAAATTATTTGTTTCCAAATGATTGGGTTTGTAAACCGTATGGATTTTCTTATTCGATTTAACCGAATTTTTTCCTGATTTTTTTAACTCATGCAGAATTTTTCATGAATGTTGTAGAGAGAAATTTATCAAATTAAGAATCAATTCCATCCTTTGGAGGAGGCGAATCTCTACCGGAGAGATCTACGAATATCTCACGGCATAGACCAATGAGATCTGTGCTGATTACAGCATTTGACTCAAGAGACAAGGCGTGGATGAATGCAGAAAACAGATCTTTGCATACAAACTCTCCAAGCTCCGCATTATCTGTCGATATTGATAGGATGACAACCCTAGAGCAGAAGGAAGAGACAAATCTACTTGTCATTTCGCCATCATTCAACCTAAGAACTTCTATCCTGGGACCAGAGATCCGTGCTTCAATAGGAAACTGCAGATAAGAAACTGCAGATAAATAAGAAATCAAAGAGAAATATTGTGATATGGGAAATGGAATTTTGGCTCTACCTTCATTTAGAAGACTCCACCAAGAAATGCTAAGAGCTACTTGAGAGCGGATAAATAATGGATGCAGAAGCTTATCCAGCCAAATTTCCCATGAGTCCGGTGGACAAGACTTGACAAGAGGGACTATGACAGCATGAACAAGTTGTTTAATATGTCTTGTGCAGGCCCATCCGTACTTGGTCAGTTTTTCATCATTATCCCTTACCGTCCTAACATCCCACAAGAAAAATATATGCAAAAGTTCTAAGATAATGAAAGGATGCGTTATTGTTGCGTTCTTGTTGCACCAATTATATTCTTCAGATGGTAATACATACCTGCTTTCCCTAACACCTTTAAGCCAGTTCCTTATTTCATTTTCCTTTGGTTCTGCATGTCCTTGGCTAGTCATGTCATCAAAGGTCAATACAGTTTTTGATGAATTGGGATGTCCTTCACCCATTCAGAAGATTGACCATTTGGGTTTCACTCATGGTCATTGCTACCTTTGTCTTCATGGGTAGTGCTTGGGCAAGAGAGGTAGACCAAAGCGAATGCATAACACGGAGTAACTGCAGCTCAAGTTAACAAAAAACAATGGTTGCTATCACAACAATGGAAATGGCTTACCAAGAAGATCCTAATGATTATTTTCAAAATGTTGAATATCTTAAGAAGAGGTGACAACATCCACTATAGATGGGACCGTTATTTTCAAAATTTGAATACCTTAAGAAGAGATGGCAACATCCATCTGAATAGGGGTGGTAATTGGACCTGCACTTGCATCTGACCCGACCCGTGGTCCTTGCCATGGGATCCGTATCCGTTCAATCTATCTTACCTTTTCCGGGTCGAAAATAAACTTTTGATCCGTTTGAGAATTGGCTAATTATGCGAACTTTTGATCTTGTATTAAGTAATCACACGAGGCTTCATTAATTTTGTATTCTTTTTTTAACGCAAGCTAATTTCATATGCGTTTAAAAAGCCATGTACATCCGCTACAACACCCAACACCAAATATAAATGTAAAAATTTTGAAAATTCTATTACCTAATCTACTATTATAGAACTTGACCTCACTCTCCGGCCACCCACGTGGTCGAGGGAAGCCGGACAATAAAATTTGGTTTTTAAATTTTCTTTATTCATACCTTTGGCCCTTAATCTTTTTCAGAAGTTTCTTTTTTTCACTTTTAAATAAAAAAGGAATTATTATTTTATTGCCCCAATTTAATTCCACGTAACAAAAATTATAATTCTATTTTTGTAAAAAAAAACATTTCAATCTCACACATCATAATATTAGGGTCTTCTCTTGTCCTTGTGATCGTATAGCATCTCTTCTAGCAAGCTGTCGTCCACGATGACTTCCCTAGCCGATGCCGCCCCCTCATCTCCCGGCAGCCACCTGCCCTGCTGCCCCCCGTAGAAAATACCAAGGAGGATCAGCCGCCAGCATCGAACTCCAAGAAGAAGAAGCCGCACAAGAACCACCGTGCCCGTCGTTGCCGAGATAGTCAGGCTCGTTCGGGAAGTTGAGGATCGCGTGGCGGCCGCGGAGGGCAAATGCTGCTCGGTCGTAGGCTCGGGCTGCCTCCTCTGCCGTGCCGAAGGTGCCGAGCCAGCGGCGGCCACCCTTACTCGAAGGGTCCGGAACCTCCGCCACGTACTTCCCCCACGGTCTCCGGCGAGCCCCACGGTATCTCGCGTCCATCGACACTAACAGCCCTCTTCCTCTTCCTCCTCTTCCGGATTGTCTGTCCATTGGTTGGTACAAGCTTGCAGCACATCAATATAGTTCGGTGCCCATACATATATAGACAGAAAGAAATGTATAGTAAATGGTAAAAAAAACTCATAAAAAGCACGTGTATGAAAAACGTGAGGGATGGGAAGGTGAAGGATGGAAATGAATCCAAAAAAGGATACCGTTTTGTTGGGTCATCTAATGAAAACAGACTGTTCTCACACGCTCCTCTATCTATCGCGCCGGGAGGTGGTCGGAGACTGAGAGGAAGCTTCGGCAGCAGCCCTGCTCCTCAAAATTTGTCCTGTAGACCGTTCAAAAACTGGTGCACGTGCATCTGTTTTGTAATTTCCGGCAATTTCTCCGATGCTGGTCAATGCAACGCCTCCATTGGCCAAAAATGTATATTATTTTAGTTTATATACATTTTTTAATTAATGAATCAATTTACAAAGTATATCTACACATCTCACGGGTCTAGCCAATGGGTCCGATCTATTAGCAATGGACGGTGAACCCAATGGCAAGGTTCCCGTCTAGGGAAGATCTAATGTACTAGTTTAGAATTAACATAATTGTAAAAATGTTAATATTATATTATAAAATTATATTTGGATATAAAATTAAAAAAAAAATATTTCTGTATAAGAATTTTCCGAATTATAATTTTTAAATTTACCGATCAAGTAATTTTTTATTATAATATTTAGATTTAATGGTTGTAATCAACCATCATTACCAGAACAAATTAATATCATATAGATGAAATTTGAGAGATATAATATTGCATTTATTTATTAAAAAATAAAATAAATGATTTGGGAAAAATTTTAATTTATACAATGCCGATCAATAAAAGTATAACTTGTAATCAACCTTATGAGTCACTAAGTAGTAATACTCTATTCCAAAATTGATATGTTCTATTTCCCCATGGTGTATATTATTCATTTATATGTATTTTTTTGTTATGGTTAGAATATATGGAATATAAGTATTTATTTATTATAAGAATTATAAAAACAACCTAATTATTATTTTTATTTAATTTATGATTAAAATACAAACTAATTATATTGTAAAATATTTATATTTATAAATTATTATAATATTTATTAATATACAAAAATAAGTTATAGTAATATAATTAAATTAATTAAAATATTGATTAATGTGTAATAAAATTATTTTAAAAACTATTTAATTCAACGAGTAATAAGAGTTATAAAAATATATTTACGACATTATTAGTTAGTTATATGGGAATTTTCACAAACTAAATGATGGAATTATCTGAAACATAATGTTTTAAAGCGTGCAAAAAGTTATGTAACTAAAAATAAGTTAATTTATAAAAAAATGTCCCACATTGACTATTCTCTAAGTTTCATGCAACATAAGGTGTTATAAATCAGTTGTAATACTAACAATACAGATATTCACACTTGATGAATGGGTTTCAACAACAGGATTCTCCAAGCTAAAACTCTAGCCACTTGAATGAATGATAGTTGACTAACTTTAAGAATTTCAGGGAGGGATGGTACCACTGGTCTGGCCTGGAGGATATATTTAGCTCTACACATTTGCTAAAACGAAAGCAAAGCTTCCCCGGATTTAGCCTTGAGGACCAAGATAATCACTATGTGGACCAGAGGGGATATCCTACTTCTAACCCCAAATTCAGAATCCAATCAAAATCCCCATATCAAAGGACATTGAGGGAGAAACAAACATTAAATCCGAATAGCAGCCTCTGAAATTGCTCTTTGTTTTCTTGCCTTTAAGTGAATCGAGACTGTCACGTTAGTGGAGTGCGAGATTGAGAGACATGGCCGAGCACAACACAACGACCGGCAAATGCCTTATTGTTGAGAGGGTAATATAATATAGTAATATAATATGGTCACAACAGAATTTGCAAGGCTACTAATTATTAATTAGTAAATTCCCTATTTATAATTTAATTTCTAAAGTTTCCTTCTATCAATGTTCTTGTCAATAAAACTAGACATGATCCCAACCCTACCCTAACCCGACCCATCAGGTATAAATGCCACTTAATTATTGTGGTTTATTTAGATAAATATATATATAACTCTTAAAAATTTTCAATTCAATTATATAATCATATTTTAATTATATTTATAATAAATTATTTGTATAATATTTCATAATATAATGTAATTATATAATATAGTTGAGTTATTTTTATAATTAGAAAACTTAGGTAATGTTGATTGTATAATAATATTTATATATAAATATTGTATATGTATGATATATATTTTTATATATCATATAAATCAAACATATATAATAAATTATAATATAAATATATATATATCAAATACATTTTTATGTGTCATATTTTTATTATCTAGTCACATTATAAAAACAATTATAATTATAAAATAAATTAATGTCAATTGTATAAAAATATATATTATAACAGTAACATAAAACAATGTTTATTTAATAAAATATATTTGATATATAATATAATATTATATAATTATATAGAATTATTTATATACATAAATATATCTAAACTATATAAAATAATAAAAAAGATATTAAAATGATAAATATATAAATATAACATTAAAATAAATTTAGGTGAGAAAGCTATCATACTACCCTAATTCCTAAAATTGGGACAATTATGTTTTAATTCAGATATATGAATTTAGACGTGAATCACTTAAAAAAAATAGAAAATGAGAGATTTATTAATTTTTTTGGTTAAATTAAAGTTTTATATAAAATATTTAAATTTAATTTAATTTTTGCATAAAATATTTTAAATATTACACTTTAACATAATTGTTTTTTACAAAATAGTTATTTTAACAATAATTTTAAGTTACGTTAAATTAAGTTATCATATAATAATTTTTAATACAAACATCATAACCACTATATTATAAAAAATATACTTACTAATAATTTAAAAATTTTAGTTATCAACCCAAATTATATTAAAAATAAATTAAAATTTATGAATTTTGTAATAATTTATTTAAATTAAATTATGTGTATATTTAAAATAAATACATATTAAATATATATTTTTACTTAATAAAATTACAATTAAGAAATGTATACTTAATATTTTATTTAATTAATTTGAAACAGTAAAATAAGTATTTTATACGAATACATCATACATTTTTGTAATAATATAATTTTGATAGCAAATTATATAATTTTAATATAATTAAAATATCAATTTCAATTTATATATTTGTACAATATTACAATTTTTATATATAAATAAAATAAATTGATTATTTTAATGAATCTAAAATTATATTTATTTTTTATTTATTTTAAAAATATACATAATTTAAGTTAAATAAAATATTACAAAATTTACAAAAATTAACTTATTTTTAATACAATTTGTGTTGATATTAAAAACGGTTAAATTATAAATAAAAGATAATTAAAATTATCAATTATAGTTTTTATTATGTTAGTATTTTAATTATAAGACTCTATCCGCATAATAATTATTTTTTTTATAATGATTAATTTATATTTAAATTGACAAATCAATACTTGTAAAAAAAAAATATGTTATGAACTTAATATGATAAAATGTTAAATTCATGTTAGTTTAATATAATAAAATTTCAAATTATTTTATAAAATCTTTAACATTAAAATGTTAAATTTGAACAATTTAATGCAAAAATTATATTAACTTGAAAATATTTATATAAAACTATAATTTTTATAAAATTTATCAAACTATTACCCTACGAAACACATCATCCAAATATAGTGCCCTGAGGGTCTCAAGTGAATCTATAGCCAGAACAAAAGTGTTGGTCCACCAAAGGCCCAAAATATAGGAGATTTGCAGTGAGGGCCCATGCAATCCTCAATGGGTGTCCATCTCGGGTCGCTGGCTCTTACTTAGATTCGGTTACAAGGATCCGATCCCATAATGTATCACTGGATCATAGAACATGGCAACTGTAGGGCCGGCCATTGGACTCAACTTGCCCAGGGAGGCTCGAACACGACCGGTCTCATGGTCCAAAGGGAGCATCCGGACCTGTCCCCTGCAACCAACCTGCTACTGTACATGCAAACGGTTTGGAAATCCGGGCATGGACCCAGACCGTGCAAACACGGGTCCAGGTTGGTCTGGGTCGGGGGCAGATGCGGATTTTTTTTGCCCTCCTTAATTTTTACGAACTGCCTAGCAGTGGATCTAGTCAACAACATGTTCATGTACATTGTCATTTCGTCGGCAAAAAAAAGGAACATGGAAAGCATCAAATATTCTGCATGCTTTTGAAAGAGCCGACTATGTATCCTGTGGCACGAGCTTTTGAGAGCTCACCCCTCATCAATGGCCAGAGGACTAGGACTTTGATTTGAAGGTCAGATCAAGGTGGGTCAACCTGGTGTGCATTGGGATATAGTAAAGTGCCCACAAAGAAATCAGAGAAAGACAAGGATCCCTTGAAACTCTCTGCATCACATCGCATCTGATCTGGGTCTCTTCTCTTCCGTTAGGCGGCGCTCTCTGTTTCAGGCATGTGCTCGATGAAGTATTTCAGATTTACCTAATTTGATGTTACCCATAAAAAGAGGCTTGTTGATGTAGAACGAATAACACCCATAGAAGATTAGAAGATTAAGATGCATGACCCTAACATATCGAGTGTTCTTCCCGACAATCAAAGACCAGAGCAACCGTTGCAGGCTTCCCCTTTTACATCTCTCCGTCTCTGTATCCTCGACAGTGAATGAAACTGCTGAAAAGCTGTGAGAGAGAGAGAGATTTGAATTTAAATGGATGGAGACAAGTCATCCTGCTTCTGGGGTTGTCTCCTGCTCCATGGCAGACCTCCTAAGCTCGATTTTTTTCTCCATTAAATTCGAGGCACTCCAAAAGAGGGAAATTAATGCATTATAAAGATGTCGATGGTAATAAATGTCCTGCCCAGTATTGACTCCCATCTCTGTCTGCCCATCAAATTAATGAATTTTAAGAGCAGAGTACAACGTACACATGTCTTATACTCAGACTGCTATGTGAAATGACAACTGCTCGTGCAAGATGGAAACTTTGAGTGCTTAGCCATCGACTATATACCTACACTGATCAAGATAGATACCTTGAAGCTTTCAGATATGTCACGCTTGCAGATCCAAAAGTGGAGCTTTGTTTTCTTTCTTCCCCAATTTTTTTTTTCAGTTAGAAATGAGTATAAACTGAAGATGAAAGATAACGAACTCCTAATCCAATGGTTAAAAGCTTAAAGCGCTGCCTGGCTATTAACAGAGGCTTTCCCAGAGAGGACACGATGGCCCATGCCCATAAATAAATGCAAAGCTTTTTTCTAATTGAAAATGGGGAAAGAGGAAGACTAGTTGCACGGATCACCAACCTCACAGGAGCCGTACGCATTTGGGTCCTAAAGGATGACAAAAGGGGAAACCCCTTAAAACTTTTATAATAATAAAATGCTTCCTGGGAAGATGATAAGAAGAAGCATAGACTTGTTTTTTTTTTCTGCAGAAATTTTATATTTTAGTGGTCGGATCCGATTCTCTGCAGCCCTTAAAACCCGGTCATATTATCTCTGAAAGGTGGCTTCAATGATCAAGACAACTCGGCAGGTATAAGAGTTTAGTTTAACAATTAAAAATAGCAGAGGCCAATTGATCATGGAATGGAGATATGGAGGAGGCACATGGGTTTGTTTGTTTTTTTACTGTGAAAACGGTATAAAGGGCTTTGCTTTGGAATATGCAAATTCTATCAGAGGCAGACAACAGGTAAAACAGGAATGAATGAATTATCACGGTAGTAAAGGGAAGGAGAAACCGTAAATTATGGCAAAGAGGAAAGGGTAAAATGAGAGGTCCTTATCTCTTCTCCTTTCGGGTCTCTTTCTCTGCCATGGCCTTACCTCTCTGTCCCTCCCTCTCCCTCCCCTGCAACTGTAAACAAAACAGCTACAGAGAGTTTACAGTGATGGAGATGGCTTTCTCCCCCTGGTTTTTCTTTTTTCAAACCCTTTCTCTTTCTTCCCCTAACCTTTTCCATCATTCCGAGATCTTAATCGACCCCTCACAGGTAGCATACGGTTCCCAGATTATAGTGCCCCGTATACCATGACCCACGTTCAAAAATCTGAATTGCTAAAACGTTAAATTTGCAGGATAAAGGAGTCGAATTTTATCTAAGTTATGACCCATGTAAACGAGGTTTCTTTTACCTAAGCTATAGTGAAAGGGTTTCTACTCTAATACCTTGAGCAAAAAGGTGATTTTTAAACACATGGACTTGCAGAGTGCATTAAGGAGGGGATGTAGAAGCCATGGTCGTTAATCGACCAGCCCCCTATAAAAAGGGGCTGCATTAGCGCATGGACATAACCCTACGATTACTTTCAAAGACCATATCAGCTCTCAAAGCGTAGGGAAGAACTAAACGGCCCCTTGGCATTCTCTGTATCCATCAGGACAATGGATGTGAGTAAGCCATCAAAGAGCCACTTCTACCTCTCTCGAGCATTCGTGTTTCCCTCTTAACTGCTATTATCAATGGCTGAACTGAACGTGTGAGTTGTTGGGTGTCTGCAGGACTGTGGCTACTACCGGAGGTGTGAGATTCCTGCTTTCGGGACCTGGGACTGCTACGACGGCCTGCCCATTACTCAGTGCTTTGACACCGCCTCCAGGCAACCTGCTGCGGCCGGCCTCCTCCGCTACAGCTACTCCCACGACCGTGACCTCTACGACAACGACGTCGTCACTCCTGCCATGATCGTCGTCCCTCGCCGCCACCGGGTAATTCAACAGCACTCAGCGAAACACACTTTTTATATAGAAATACGTTCTTTCTTGCGTGCAATTTACACGATTTTACTCAGAATCCATGTTTTCATAGCCTACTGGTCTTTTCTGCAAAGCTGTCTGTGATCTTTTTATCCTTTTCTTTTTTTCCAGCAATGGCGATGAATAGTGAAATGTGGGCTTTGATGTAGTTTTCTGTACCGATCTCTTTTTTTCTTTCAAAGGAAAATTCTCACTGTAAAAGTGATAAAAAGGAAGTCTTTTAACACAAGAAAATGAATGGATTGGCTACATGGGTCCTCAATTTTTGAACTTCAATCCTTATATCAACATCTATGGATAAATTATAGAGGGCAGTATGGAATTTGCTCATCTTCAACAATCTATCGTACTCAATGATAAAACGAGAAAAAAAGTTGGTCCTGGCATGTTCAACACCGCTTTATGGTGGTGATGGGTTTTCTCCTGGTTGATGAAATTGATTGCAGAGAAAAGTAAATGTGGTTGCTGAGGATGTTGATGCCAAAGGAGAAGAAGCAAGGAGGGGAGCACGCGGCCAGTGGGTGGGAAGCTTTGGTGGGGAGCCTCTAAGTCCCACAGCCGCTGCTTTTACGACGAGGCAGCCCCCAAAGCCCGTGGATGAAGATCTCTACAAGATCCCTCTAGAGACCCTTTATAAGTCTAAGAAGGTAAATTCCACCCGTCATCACAACTGGCTTAATTATTTCTAATTATGATGTTTATGCTTGCAGAAGAGAGGGCTGAAGCTCTTGACCTGCTGCATGATGCCGGCTGATGCCATATGAAGGATCATCTTTTTACACAGCCTGTGACTGCCCCGATCTGCGTACATAAGATTTCTATATGTTGTCAAATATTCAGGGCATGGGCATGGTATGTACCATTCCATCGTCTAGATAAATGAAGGTTTCCTCTATGTATAAGAGGGATTAGGGGGGGCAATGGCCGGTTGTGAGAGGATTGTGCAAGTGAGAGGGCTGTAATTAGATCTATGCTATGAGATCCTATGATAAGAAAAATGGTTTTTTTTTTTGTTATATGTAATGTGTCTATGGGGAAGTTTTATGATGTAACCTGTGGATATTGGATGTGGTGGAAGATGACTCTTGAAAGTTTGACAAGGATTGCCATCTCTTTTATGGGCTTCTTTGTAATCAAAAGGCTATTGAATGCGTAGGCATGCCGATGGTGGATTCTTTCCTACAACCACTTTATGCATGTATGATGGTCATGGAAAGCATTCAGAATCCAATGTACGGTGGTTGCCGCCATTGCCACCACCAAGTTTTCACTTTCTCATACCCACATAGCTATGATTGAATTCCATCAATGGCCATTTTCCCATGAGAACCTCTGTACTGAATTAAATCTTCATCCACATGTAAGTGATCACCATTCATACTTCACAGGTAGAAAAGTGCAAGGCGGAATGTACTTGAAGATATCCTAACATCGGTGGTGGCAGAATGTACAAACAAAGGCAATGGTGATCGGAATCTACAGTGCCAGTGAATCTTGCCTGCTCTGGCCATCGCAAGAGCCATCATAAGAAGGCCTTGTGGACTTGTAAGATCCCCTCTTGAGGACGACCATCCAAGTCACCACTTCTAACAAGAGCGCGAATCCAACAAGGGCGGCAATGGTGGTGATGTAGCGGGACTTCCACTTCTCCGCTGGCCTGAGGATGTCATAACCCTTGAAGACGTTCACTATCCCGATGATGATAATCGAGTAGCCGAACCCGTGGTGGTAGATGTTCCAGTAGAACCGGTACTTGTGGTCCTTCTTCGGCCTCACTAGCAGCGCAAACATCTGCACATATCACGCATAATTCAGAGTTAAAACTTAAAAGTTTGCAGGTTTTGTTCATTCAATCGATCCTAACCCAATCACACATCAGGATCAATCAGAAACACAAACGAATTTCATGGCAATACCATGAAATGATGAATTAGAAATAACAGAGAAGCCCGCATTTCTATAGTTGCAGATATTCAATTCAACACCAATATTCAGCAAATGTAAAATGTGCTATTTTTACAGTACCTGAATAGTGGACATGCAGAAGATAGCGATCCCCAGATTCCGGTGGCTGGAATATACAATGCCCTCCGATTTGCCTCCGAGACTAAGGCCACTCCCCCAGCCGGCAGATCCGATGACATAGGCGGAGAACTGGCAGAAGACATGGAGATAAAACCAAGTTGGGTCTGCCGAAGGGAAAACTCTCAGGTACCTTGCTATTATGATCCCAAAAGGGAACAAGATTCCCCAACTCACGACATTGAGAATCCCATGAATCTGCGGCAATGAAAATAGTCAACATGTGTGTACTAGAAGATTGTTAAACCCTCTAAATGTTCGAGCAATTTGCATTTTTTTCAACGGAAAAATGATTACATTCTTCTTCTGTAAGCCGGAGTCGCCAGAGGTGGAGGAAGTCTGACCGGACACCAGATTTAGGGTTCCCTTCGCGACGAGATTGGCCACGGCGAAGTCGTGCTTGTCGGGGACACCATCGGTGACGGAGGGCCCCACCTGCCACACCTGGTTCAGTTTCGAGGCGTCGCCAGGGACCTTGATCTTCGCGTATATCCTCATCGTGCCGTCGGTGGCGCTCTCCGCCGCCATGTCCCAAACCTCGAACGAGATCTTGGACTCCTCGACGGACCCGTAGGAGGAGACGTTGTACGTCTTTACGGCCATGGCCCCTGTGGAGGCGTCCTTGAAGGCGATGAGCGCCTGGCACCCCACCATCCCCGTGCCCGTCGGGTTTAGAGCCCACGACACCCACCCGCGCGACTCCGGAAGAGACGTGATGAACGCCACAGCGGCGGACGAATTCGCGGCGTTGTAAGAGTAGTGGAGGGTGGAGCCGAGGGCCGGGAGGTCGAGGCAGGTGGAGTAGATACCGCTGTCGGTGAGCTTCTGGGTCGTGCATGCGAGAGAGTTCGCCGCCGGCGCGGAAAACGCGAGGAGGGAGAGGACGAGGACGATGACCAGAGCTCGCGGAGACGGAGATGCCATTGCAGAGAGGAGCTTATGCCTGGTAAGGGACAGAGATACTGCAGAGGCCTTGGGTGTCCTTTTATTCGGAGACTACGGAGTCTGTTTTTCAAGTATATTCCTCTTTTCCGTTTGGAAATTGGGTTTTGCACATTGGCCCCTCAAAGTTTATAGCGTTCCTGATTTAATGACATATATAAGTAACATTACAGAGCTGAAAACCCTGATCGTCTTTCTCTCTGCCTCATCTCCCCAGGGTACTCGGAGACAGGGCCGCTTGCTTAGTCATCTCTATCAGGTTTCGCTCTGCAATTCATCTCATTTCATTCGGTTAACTTTGTGTTTATTAGATTTCCTGTCAATTTCCGCGGTTATTGTTATCCTTTTACCTCGAATTCTTGTTAGGAGGAGTCTTTGACGTTGTGGAATAACCGAATTTGAGTTTGTTGATCTACGTTCTGCAGGAGCAATGGCTGTCCCTCTTCTGTCGAAGAAGATCGTGAAGAAGCGTGTGAAGAAGTTTAAAAGGCCAGAGAGTGACCGCAAGATTTCCGTTAGGGTTAGCTGTTCTGTTAATGCAGTCTGAACTAGCTTTCCTATGGTGAACCAGATAGATTGACCTTGTCATAGCAGATGCAAACCAGCTGCTCCAGTATATCATCAAGTGTAAACCATTATTGTTTTCTTGCCTTATGGAGTACTGCCTTCTAGCGGTCTTGGCTTGATAACGCTTTGTAGCTATATATGGTTGCTTAAACCTGCGTTGATTAAAATCTTAGTTCATGAAATGTTGATTCCTGAGATTGACCTTTATTGCTCATACTTCATGGGTGAGTTTCGGATTCTACATTTCTGAAATGTGGTATGTAATGGAAAGGTTTTTGGCCATGATGTCTTATGGTGTTATATATGTTGGATGGTGACCTAAAAGACCATAATTTCAGTAAATCTTACTGCAGCCAAATTGGCGAAGGTCCGAGGGTATTGACTCGCGTGTAAGGAGGAAGTTCAAGGGATGCACTCTCATGCCCAATGTCGGATATGGCTGAGACAAGAAGATCCGTTACTACCTCCCAATGGGTTCAAGAAGTTCCTTGTGCACAGCGTGCAAGAGCTTGAACTATTGATGATGCACAACAGGTACCATTTTTCCCGCTTAGCATTCAATGCATTTGATTGCTATAGGTTACAGAAACAAGTAGATGCAATCTTTTGTCTAGGTATTTTTTTGTCATTTATGATCTTTCTTTGATACCAAGAAGTTCAACTCACCTGCTTCCACTTGGTCTGAGGACCTACTGCGCTGAGATTACTCACGATGTCTCGACCAAGAATAGGAAGCAGATGGTGGAAAAGGCCACCCAGCTTGACGTGGTTGTCACCAACAAGCTTGCCAGGCTGCCGAGTCAGGAGGGTGAGTAAGCTTAGCTGCAAAAGGAAGATTCATCCAATGTTCAGGTATGATTACCAGTGTAAACCTGTTGCTATCTTTTCTAAATCATCAACTCATTGTTGTGGATGAGAGTTGGTCCCCAACTCATTGAATGTTGATCATGTATTATTATCACTCCTGCTGATACTCATATAAAGGAATCTACAAGTGGGTTGTTGTCCTTGATCACATGGAATCTTTAGACGATCATGTGGGAGTTGCTCCAAATAAGCGGGCTTTGATTTGAATTTGATAGTCAATATCAAATCAGGTGCGTCCAGTCAATCTGATAGATGGATCAACGGTGAGTAATTGGGAGGTGGGACCAACCCATCTTGTACGTACACGTACATTATAGAAACCCCAAAATTATCCTTGATTAAATCTAAATATATATAAATTTAAATTGAATTTAAATCAAATAAATCCCACGAAAAATAATAATATCAGGAATATTGGTTATTATATTGATGTATATAAGTTTGTGCAGGGGATTCCAAAACGCCCACAATGCCCTCAACACTTCTCTTACTATCTTTCAACGTTGTGTGGGTCAGCCTCTGTTCTTTAATCAATCCGCTGCGAAGTCTCCTCTCCTCTCCTTCCCTCTCCTCCACAGAAGCTAAGGGACCGTCGAATCGATGATCGTGATCTCCCTCCATAATCAATGGACTACCGACGTAGGCTCGCGATTATCAGCTCCCACCTCCGTCCCGTTGCTTCCTGTTCCAGGTCAGGCTTGCGTCCGCTGCCGGCTTCCAGTTGCCCTTCTGTCAGCGACGAGAGGCCGAGGGTGAATGATGGAGAGAAGAGGAGTTCAAAGAGGGACTGCGTCTTCTGCAAGATTATCCGTGGCGAGTCCCCTGCCGTCAGGGTAATGCTACATCTTCTTCTTTCATTATAAAGTTTCATCCTTTCATGGTCAAGCTTTTGCACCAATGTGAAAGTGTGCCGTAAGTTGATCCATTTTGTTTGTCTTTGCTGTTGGGTGTGGTTTCGATGCCCTCCTCGGCGGTCACCCATATTAGTTTGAATTTCCAAGTGCCCATCCGGTAAATTTTCTTTGACTAATCAAGCTTTTGGAAGGAAAGCAGTGCGGTATATAGTTTAGTTAGTAGCATTTTTGGTAGGGTCTTGAGGAATCGCTCTCTTTGATTGTTGGTCTTAATGGTCTGAGTTCCATTTATAGAAGGGATATTGTGTGATATAAAAGGGAAGACATCATGTTCCTGCTTATATTATCACGATTTGAGTTCAGGAGCGATATGTAGATGGATTGTTAGCCAGGAATTAGCGTATAGTCAGATGATATCAGTGGAAGAGGATTCTTTGGTTTCATAGGGCAATTAAGAGGCGTAGAAATTGAAGGATATTTGTTTAATCAGTTCGTTCACAATGGTCCAGGATTCAGTGTTTCTAGCTGCATTTAATTTTTGAAATAACGATAATTCAGAACTTTCATAAAACAGCACAGAAGTTCTGATTTCCTCCCTTTGCAGCTATATGAAGATGAGAAGTGTCTCTGCATCTTGGATTCAAAGCCATTAACACCAGGGTAAGGTACTATGTACAAGACAGTCTTCTTGATTCTTTCATCAAAGCATCTATTACGAGTATTAATGACCTTTTAACTAGAATTTCATTAATAATCTGTTAACATGACCTTCGTGCATGCCCCAACACGTTATCTGCTGATTTAATCATGCAACTGTAACTTTCTTCATTGATGAGCTGTACAAACATGCTTTTCTGATGCTTTAACTGCAATTCTCTAAATTTTTTCTTTTAACATATCTGATAGAAACATTTAACAATATTGACCGCATTGTCTATCATAGATGTTATACTTCTATAGCTGTGAACAATAAAAAAAATAAATGCTTTTAATACTTTTTTTCTCAGTTAGCCACTATTACTTTCCAATGAAAAAAATTGTTCTCTGAAATTGGAGTTTGATTACCAGTTAGTTTCTCTACTAATCGGTTTCGCTCTCGATATCTGCAATATTAAATTACAGTATAAGCTATCCCGTGTTTGCAATGCTAAAAACATAGGTTTTAAATCTTTAGAAGAAGTTTGGGTTTTTTTTCGTATGATGAACTTATTTCATAGTGACGTCCCATTATCTTGCTAACTGGATAATCCATTCTCTTGCTTGTAGGCACTGTCTTATCATACCAAAATCTCATTATTCTTCATTGGAAACAACTCCTCCGCATGTAAGGCAATCGTTGATATTAATGTCCAGATTACTGCAAAAACTTTCCTTGTTAAGTTATTATAAATGAAGTAATAAGTTTTCTGGTTGGTGGTTCTACCTTTCAATTTCATCATTTTAATGAATTATTCAGTGACCAAATTTCTTTAGCTGAAGTACTCTTAACATACTGCATCCAAATTTGTGGAGGGATCATAGTTTTGCTTCTGATGAACAGAATGAAGATACTCTAACCTTTTAAGCAAATAGTTTTTGTATGATATTTTTTTTAAGATAGACATTTAATAAGTATTAACTTGCAGGTGGTAGCTGCAATGTGTTCAAAAGCACCATTTATTGGCAGTGCAATAATGCGAGCCACTAGTTGTGGTATGTATTTCAATGGAAAATTGACCCTGGACCCGAGAACTTGATGTAGTTCAGAGCTTCAGATAGTTAAAAACCCTTTGGGGATTAATCTAAACCAATTGATTTCGGATGGAAACATCAAATAAATTTAACTAACTGATGCTGAGCATGATTATCTCCATGTATGGATTTGTTATATGAGCATATAATCTCCCATGCAATTCTTTACTTTGTTATATGCTCCTCAACATTTCCTTTTGAAAGTAACCAACAATTTATTTTTGGACTAGAAACTTTAAAGAATTTTCACTGATGCTGATCATGATAGTTTGTGTACTTTTTTGTACAAGCATATATCCAAAGACAAAATTCAGCTTAGCTAGCCACTGACATTATTAGGTTACTGCAGATTCCTTCAACTTATTGGTTAATAATGGTGCTGCTGCAGGCCAAGTTATATTCCATGTGAGTTGCCCAGTGTTGAACCGGATATATGAGTATCTCTTACAACGAGCCATTTGTTTTTTCCAGATTCTTATCTTTAATATGTTATTTTCCAGACACACATTCATATAATCCCGCGAAAAGAAAGTGACTGCTTGTGGACATACGAGGTAAATTTTGCACATTTTTCTTGTGTTCTTATATTGCAAGGACAATGAATTATGAGGAAGAAGTGTGATTTTCTGAGAATTGCTGCAGAGTATAAGAAGACGACAGTTGAACTTTGATCACGAGGCATATAAACTTGTGGAACGGGTTCGGGCAGAGATGTTGTCATCGAACACATTGGAAGAGACTAAAGGTCAAGAATCTATTCTCTCATGAATACAGGTTTTACATCGGATCAAGAGACATTTTCCCCCACCCTCTTTCTCATGTAGCATATCTTATTCTTTAGGAAATAATTTTTACTGCACCAGATCATTGTTACTCATCTTTGTGCAAAAAAAATGGCAGAATTTTTACCTTGCAAGGCTTGTCTTTCCACTCTTGCTTGTTGCAAATTGTCCTGCTGAATCACTGCATCTTTATGATACCCTTGTTGCCTTCCACTTGCCCTTGTTTAGTAATTGTTTTGGAGAAATCTTTGACTAGATTCTCAGTAGGGTCTCAGTTGTGTTATGCTACTTTTTCGGTTTCTGCCTCTAGATTATGAACATAGTGCTGCCGCTTGTCAGTTAGTGCTGCTATTTTCTACCGTGGAGTGAACTTTACGGTCCATTTCATGCCATTGAAACGTGACCGCGGGTTGTTACACTCATTAGTCTAGAGATCGTGTAAAATGTATCAACTCCCAAGCCTTTCTGAAACCATACTTCACAGACAGAGGAAGCTTTGTCCATATCATTTGCAAACGGCTAAAATCCTCCTAACATCTCCCTTTTCCCTGATCATAGTTGATTCCCTGAGCCTTTCAAGGTTAGCTTCAGCTCAGCTCTGGTACATCTGCAGCCCCCCATCTAATATATCTTATAATATGTTTCTGCCCAAGTGATAGCTTGAATCTCACATCACAATTTCTCATTTAATACGCCATTTTTCTTAAAAAAGAATGCCTCCCATCTTTCAAAGCTTCTCCCAACAAGTTGAGAGCTCCAATTAATGTGGCAGTGGTGGGCTGTCAATCTCCTTTGGTAGGTAGTGGTGCCTCTTTCTTGCCCTTTTGACCAAAAAAAAATAGTAAGGTAGGGATGAAGAGAGTAGAAGATGGGCTTTTATCCGGTGGGCTCAGCCACCATTTAATTGAAAACCCTAATAAATATACGAATCTATGTGCGCAAAGAGTGAATCTACCTAAATACCATACCATAGGTTACTTCGTTTTTTAATGTTGATGGTGAAGAAGATGAAGTATTAAGAAAGTGACCGGTATGTGAAGGCAATAAAACAATGGCCGGTCAACTATGGAAGCCGAACCAAATTTCCTATAAGGTTTGTGAGCATAATCACTTCAGTGATCATACACACCTGACCAATTTGCACTAATTCGTCCCTAAATCGATCGAATATAATATACTCCATCGGAATATAATCGACTCCATTGCTTTTTATTCAAATTGGTTGGAATTAATTTATTTTTAAACATAAATATCTTAATTTTTTATACCTCTAAAACTAATTTATTTATATAATATTCGATTGATATTAAGAATAAATTATACAATACGAATTGAATAAATATTACTTAAATGACAAACCTAATTTAATCGATAAAGTTCAATATTAATATTATTAGACTAATCTTGATCCAATTGATCAATTTAATGTGACTGACTCGATTAAATTAAAATCAACTTTATTATCCAAATTCCACCCATTTTTACAAACTCTGAACTATTCTATCACACCCAACTTGATTAATTTGAAGTAGTTTAGTTATAAAAATAAATAATATATTTTTTATTTTATTAAATAAACTATTTTATATTTTTCTTATTTTATTAAATAAAAGAGAAAAAATTTAAATTACAAATAAAATAAAGATAGTAGTGGAACAAATAATAAAAAAATTGATCCGGCATGAATGGAATTTTTTATTATTTGACATTATTATTTCGAAATGTAATAAAAACTCATTGAAAATTATGGTGCCCTGCCATGCAAGAGGGTTTTATTGGTTTTTTTTTTGGAAAAATTACAAGGAAACAAATGAAAGATTCAACTACTCCCATGCATGCATTCACCAACACCAACAGAAAATCAAACAGAAAAAAAATTAAATTATTGAATTGTATACGAGTTGATGTACAAACAAAACAAGGTTAAAAGGGAAACATCCTATAGATTTAGATTGCAGTTCCACACTTGCAAGTTATAGGTCATATTCCACAGGAGGAGAACAGAGAGAGCAGAAGATCTCTTCTGACAGTGATTGATTTTGGACAGTGATTTTTCTCTTCCCTCGTGAATGCATGCAATGCAGGCATGCATGCATTTGCATTGTCTCTATCAACTCTTGGTTGGAAGATAATTATTTTATCTATTTTATTTGCATGAAAGCACTGATAAGTCGTTTTCCCCACCACTAGCCAAAACTTTTTGACCCGTCAAAAGTGGTATCAAGTATCTGGCAAGCGAGGTTGGAGTTGGACAATAAAAATATGCATTTTACCCAAGGAAGGAAGAAGCTGTGGAGTCTCTCTCTGATGCTATGCTGTTAAGGTGGTGCAGAAGTGGGGTTATCGATCTTGACATCTTGCTATGACCACCTGGAAAAACTCTGATTCTAGTGTTTTCACCAGAATTTCCCTCTTTTTGTTTTGTTTAATCATTTTAGTGATGTTCTATATACTCGGTTCTAATATAAAATATTTAAATAAAATAATACTTTGCTGACGGTGAAAAAATAATTTTTTTTCATGTAAATAAAATATTTTTTTACAAGATAATTTTATTTACATGAAATATCATGATTACCACTGCTATCTTTTTTTTATTTACAAGAAAATTTTTTTTTTGATGACCAGCAAAGTATTATTTTATTTAAGTAGATGCGGGTATAAAATATTATCGATAAATAATAATTTCTTAAATATTCGAAATTTTAAATTCAACTATTTAAGAAAAATACCACATTCGAATTTATTATTACATTAATATTATACCCTAATAATAATAAACCGATAGTAAAAAATTAATCAGTACGTTTCTAAAATTGTACTTAATCAGTGTATTAACGTTAAATATTAGGACGAATTTTGAGAATTTTGTGGTTTAAGTATATATACGACCGATCACTTATTCATTAACAATATTTTTTAACTGTTATAACAATTTTAATTTAGTCTATTATCTTATGATTAAATTTTTTTAATTTCTTTAGATTAAATTATTTATACCTTCATTTCATTTCTCAATGAATGATTTCACTTTAAAAAGGGCGCAATGTCAAGGCAACAACCAATAGATTATGCTGACGGTGCACAACCACATAATGTACAATTTCACTTTTACCATTAAAGTAAAGTTAATATACTATAGGCAAAAGAGATCATCATATATCATTGCACCAACATTTTCTTCTCAGGAAAGAATACCTTTTTTTAATTACAGAAAATGAGAATGAGAGTCATAAATGCACAATGAGTTGAAGCTGATGGGAATCAATCAAATACAAATATATTGCATGGATTTTGTATGGATGCAGCTATTGCATGGAACCATAACAAGCTGGCTAGGATGGTAATATGGGATAGGAGAAGAACTCCATTATCTAATAAAAGAATGGAAAAATCCTTGTTGGTGTGGACTGTTGTTGTTGACCGTTCTGTCTGTCAATCTATCTATATATTCAACAAAAGTGTCTGCAATTAATTAAGCACTCATCATTCAGCAGTTTCATCAAGAATTTATGAGACCCTTTTTAAAAGAAAAAAGGTTCATTTATGACACTTTGCAGGTTTATCTCCTCAGTTTCATCTTCTCCTTTTCAGTGGATCCTCCTCAAACATTTATGTGAGATGATTCTGCCATAGATCATCTCTAGGGGTCACTGAACATTGACTGATGGGCATGGCAGGTGATATTCTTTTGTAGGTCAAATCTCTATATTTATGATCACTATCATTAATGCCTCACCGGTGTTGCTCTCTCCCAAAGACCCAGCCTAGATTGATCTTAGAACATAAAGCTGTGATGCTGTTAGCTAGATAGAGTTAATGGCCCATGCATTATACATAGCCGAATCTGTCAGTGGTTAGTCACTTTGAGTCCTCACTCCCCCAGCCAGCCTAGGCGGTTAAGTACCCAACTTTAGTAAATGAGACTCTACCTATTCCCTCAGTCAAGTCACCGTGTACTTGCTCTTGACTGCATCAGAAGATTCATCATTAAGTGATGCCAATCATGTAAGTCCTTGCATGATTAATCTACTCAATTTATTTCATGGCACTCCAATCCATTAGCCACAAAGAGATGAGAATCCTGTAGTCATGGAGGAGCAGCAGCAGCAGATCCATTAGCATTGAGTGAAAGTTGCAATCTTTATATAGAGTAAATAGGACCCTTCTAAAAAACCATTATTGAGAGGCTATTTGACTATAAATTTCTTCACAGATTATAGGTCTATTGTCTATCCCGACAATAAATAGATTCTCTCCAATGAAACTAGTAAATCCATGCTACCATTGACCATTAGCTTGAACCATCATGGGAGGGAGGCATGTGATGCAGTCAGACACGCACTGCACTCTGGTCTAGATAGAACCTGCATGATCATAGTAATACATTGACATCCCTCATTATCATATGTTCATAGTGTAAAACTTAAATCCGGCCTTGCCCTGCAGAAAACATCTCCTAAGATTTGTAGTTCAACTAAGAGTAAGACTAAGGAACCCTAATTTTCAATCCAATGTTGAATTATTAGTTTACACTGTCTTCTATCTTTCTGTGGGGTTGGGGACATGAAAAGAATTTGGCAAATGATTTTAGGGTTGTTCAAGGCCCGGCAAAGGCAACCACCCACCGCCCTCTATTCTATGTCAATCCCCAATCCCAATTATCCGCCGTTAAAGGCGCCACTCATCCCACCAAAATTCATCCTCACCCCTCCATTCGTATGGATTCCATGACCTTACACAGCAATCAATGGTGTACTCAATGACTCAGTAGTCATTTGATCTGTGGATTCTCATTGTAAACTTCCATTCTTATCTCTCAAATTCCATTAATGTAAAAGAGCATTTTCTACCGTCTTCTATAAATTCCCCCAATTCCTCCAACTGCAAAGCATTTCTCTACTTTTGGTTTCATCCTCTATCACACTCTCTCTCTCTCTGCCTCAGGCAGACCTGCAAAAGGTTTCCATAAAAGATCCAATTTTTCACAATGGACAGCGACTTCCTAATGCTACCCACGTGGCACTCCCTTATCGACGTCACCGTGCCGGAGCTCCCGTGCCCTGACGGCGCTGGACAGTCCCCGGCCGACTTCTTCTTCTCCCCCTCCTTCCGGGACAAGTCAACCGAGGCCAGTGGTGGCCTCATGTTCGACTCCGCCCCCGGGTCCCTGACTTCCAACACCTCCAATGAGGGCTCCCTGATCAGAGAACTGATCGGAAAGATGGGAAGCTCCGGAGAGAAGTCGCCCCGGGTCTACAACCCAGGCCAGGAAAATGCTCCCAAATGGGGACATTACCACGCTTCACCACATATGAATCCTGCTGGTTTTACAGATCTTTCGACCGCCATGTTACCGAGCCTCGTCGGGGCTCGGAGTTTCAGAGGCCGGACGAGCCAGTTCACGGAGCTAGCGGCAATGGGGAGGATGCTGAGCCGGACTTCGAGTAGTCCGGCTCTCCGGCCACTCGGATCTCCACCGGTAGGTGTTTTTGATGAGGGGAACAAGAGCCTGCACTTGCAGCCGCCGGCATTGAATGATCGAGTAGAACTTTCCAACTCTTGGGAGGATTCTCATTCAACGGAAGCCGGAGCAAGATCTCCGGCAGATGCGAGCTGGAGGAAGATAAAACCATCTCCTAGAGGAAAGGAAGCCGAGACTGAGGATGGTTCGGCCATGAAGAGGGCTAGGCATAGTGACGAGAATGGCTCCGTGAAGGCAGAGGAAGAGAGAGAAGGATACGATGAAGATGAGAAGTTGCAGGTGAAGGCTGAAGCAGCCAAGCCTCCGCCTCAGGCAGAGCCTCCCAAGGACTACATTCACGTCCGGGCAAGGCGGGGACAGGCCACCGACAGCCACAGCCTCGCCGAAAGAGTGAGAATTTAATGTTTCTTTCTGTGTGGAATTCAACAACCTTAGACCCTTTCTGATCAGTTACGCAGTGCTTCTCCTTTTTCTTTTTTTTTTTCTGATCATCTGGCAATGTCATTTCCTTTTTTTTTTTGGGTGCAGGTGAGAAGAGAGAAGATCAGCGAGCGGATGAAGATTCTGCAGGACCTGGTGCCAGGATGCAACAAGGTAGGCAGATAATCTTATATCAATATATAAGATTACCCAGTTTTTAACTCAAGAGAAGCAATTCTCTGATCAGAAAATCTGCGTTTCCGAAAACTTCAGGTCACCGGGAAGGCTCTCATGCTCGACGAGATCATCAACTACGTGCAATCGCTGCAGCGTCAGGTCGAGGTAATCAAACCACAACCCAGAAATCCCTTTTTTCCAGAAGCACTGTTCATGTTTTTCTGGCATTTTTTTCTCGCAATAATATCTGGCTTTGTGCCTGTGCAGTTCCTTTCCATGAAGCTGGCTTCTGTCAACAGCATGGACACCAATACAACCAAGGCAAAGGATGTAAGTGCAGCACCATTCTATTGTTTTCTTTTACAGTACACTGCTGATGCTGAACCCCTTTTTCCTAAGTAGAATATTCTCTGGTTAATGTAGCAAAGACATAACATGACAACTGTCCCAAATCATTGCCTGTCTCAAACATTTTGCTGTGTTGTTTTGAATTTTGTAAAGGCATTATTCCAACCAGAGAGCACTGATCCAGAGCACAGTCTTCCAATCTCATCATCTGCTCTCTTGGGACAGAAGAATCCAGCAGTCAGCGTCTCGAACATGGCAGTGCCACAGTATTCCCCGGACCCATTAACCAATACCCAATTTCTTCAGGTAATGGTACACCAGGTTGGATTTTTCTCCAAGTAAATCTCAGGACCCTTTTATCCTCCGGATTCAATTGAACTTATCGGGACCAACTGTGCCTGCATTGTCAGGGCTTCTTCCATGGAGACGATCTGCAGCGGATTGTCCATATGGGTTTCGGACAAAATTGAGGCGGAAGATGATCCATCCCCGTAGACCGATAATTGGAAGACATCCTCGACCACTGTCCTACTCCTAGAGGCTTGATCTACCATGGAGAGTGGGCTGCTGTCGATGTACATACACGAGGATTAGAAGCCGATATACCCCAGAACTGCCATCACATTCATCTTTGAAGGTTCATTGAAGAGACCATCTATTTATCAATCTTTTGCCATTGAATTTTTTTGAAGACTTGTCTGTCCTTAGTGATTTATCCAATGTAAAACTTGTATAACATATATATATATATGTAATATAAGCTATCTTTCTTTTCTCATCGTCCAAACTCAGCTCTAGGTCCAAGTTTTCACAATTATGGAAGAAATTCATTCGGGGGGAATTTCGTCGGTCTGTGAAGTCCAAATCGGACAGTTTCAACGGAGAAAAATGACCATGAAACTGTGATACCTTCTTTGACTTGCCCTTTTATTCTTTGTCCAAAGGCGTTTTCTTTTACTTGGGAAATTCCCGAGTGCTTTAGGTACTTGCATCATTGTCGTCCAAGTAAACAGCTTATTGTGTCCGGCTGTTCTGCCGACGGAAAAAAAAGTCTTGATTTTGAATGATTAGGCCAGGGAGGGGGAAAATCTTGGTTTCTAGAGAGGTGGGGTCAACCGCAATTTACGCAAATTCGTTAATTGACTCAGCATTAGCTTTAGACAAAATGTACAGTCGAACCAGGCTTACTATTTATTCAGTGAGCTTTAAAATGCTTTTTTATGGAATATGATCATAAAGTAGGAAACATAAGTGGGATTTACACGGTTAAAAGTGGCACCAAAGTGGGTTAATGCAGTAATGAGAGTGGATATCAGGCTTGGAATGATGTCACTTTAATGCTATATGCCCAATTCTCATGCACTTGCTGAAAATCAGGTTTTCTATTCTCCTAGAATATCAAGTTAATTTGGACGAAGTAAACTTATACAAGATTAGCATGTAGGATAATGTTGGGTTGATTATGTACAAAATGGGAGTGTGCCCCCAAGTAAAACTTTGGGTGTGGTGGGGGCTGCAGCACTTGATTTGTTATTGTTAGTAGTGAATGACTTATATAACATTAAATGGGTGGGAAGAGTAAGAGATGCATTATTGGTGGTGTGGTGTGTTGTGTTGCAGGTCTTTTCACTGTTAGTTTAGTTACAATTAGGAAAGGAAGATTCCCTCCTTCCTTTCAATGAGTGGATGTGGATGTGGGCTCTCTCTTCACACAACATCTTCTGACAACTCCTACATTAATATGATGAGGAAAAAGAAGAAAAAACACCTCTTCTGCTTAATTTAGTTTAGGCTCCTATCTCTTTGCCCCCACAAGCATGCACATCATTCACTCTACAATACACAATACAGATTCCTAATGTTGCTGCAATTGCACCCTTTTGGCTTAACCAGCAGTTATTGAATGAAGGACCTCTCAAGAATAATATCCAAGGCAAGAAGACAGTCTCCACCTTCAAGATCAAAGAAAGGCACTGCCACAACCAGTCCTTAGCTCAGGATCTTGGGGCTATGGCTGTGAGAGTGAGACCTTTTTCATGGACAAGAGCTTCACAGGGTTGGTAACTCTACTACTACTACTACTGAGAGATGGTAGCCCATAAGATAAGATAAGATGGCAGGTTAGACTACATCCATAGGGTATTGCTCCTTTTTGCAGTCACCCTTTTACTTTTAATTCACTTTTGGCCCATTTCTTTTGGCTTCGAATAATCTACTAACAAATTCAAGAGGTGAAAAGCAATTTCCTTCCTTGCTGATGCAGTAGACAGTACAATGCGAGAGAATGCCCACCCAATTGCATATTAAACTAGATGATTATTGCTAGTCTGCTAAGACCCTCAAGAATATTATTTTCATGGAAGTAATTTGATAGATTATTTTTGTGAGGGAGAAAAAAACAGGCTGTGAAAGAGCCATGATTTGCTCCACCTACCGGTTGCATCCCTTCATGCTCTTGAAACTGCAACATGGGGATTCTCGAGCTAAATTCAATGGCTGCAGGGGTTCCTCTAAACAGTGGAAGGATGTTTGAATATGCACTTCATGGGGCCAGACGGGTCTCTTGCTGTATTGTTACCTGTATTGATTTCAAGACCATGCAGCTCCAAGCCTGCTTGCCATCATCGCCAACAGAAACAGAAGTTGGGTCATGTGTTAGATGATGTTTGTCAGTGTAATTATTGCCGGGGACTAAAGTCCAAATGATGCAAGGCTGTCAAAGTGAATTGTTATTTCTTTAGGCCGAATGGAAGATTCTTCCTTCATCCTCTTCAAAAGCTTGCAATAAAGAATTCAGAATCCCATGGAAGACCTGATCAGAACAAAGAGGACAATAATCCCAACTATCTTTTTCCATTGTCAGTCAAGCAACTCACCTTGATCCATTCCCATTCACCCTTTTTATTCCAGCTTAAAAGTTTAGAAGAAAACTTTTCTACAGCAGGATGAAAAAAATTGTCAGTGCAGTAGAGGATATGAATTAGATTTAAGCCAAGTAGTAACACAGACATTATTGTTGGCGTGGAAACCTAATATGGGCGTCAGGGGAACTTAGTACCAAAAACAAGCAGAGTGAATTGTATCAGAAAATTGGTGAGATGTCACGAGAGAGAAAAGAATGTGTCATATTCCTAAAATTGAAATGATCTGATAAAGAATACCTCAAGTTTAGGTCACAGCAGCTCCAAAAGAACAAAACATTAAAACACAAAACTTCTGTGTATTGTTAAAAAATGAAACCTTGAGGTCCATTGGAGGTGGGATGAGAAGGAAATATGGGTACAGAACGATCAAGCACTAGCACCTGCAGCCTTGCCCTTCTTCTTTTGAAGCTTCTTCATGTAGAACTCTAGCTCTCTCCCCTCCAGTATATACCTAAACCAAGAGAACAAAACAATAAGCATGGAACGAAGATAGTTAAAAAGGCAACTATGCCAGGGGACCTCGACTCAGGATGAGGTTACCCATCAGATCTTCCGCATTGACCAGGCCGAGATGAAATGCAGGCCAAAAGCCTCCCTGAACCAAACTGTTCTTCAATATGTGGGTCAAGCTTCCGGTCCTTCTGTCGCTTCTCAATCTTTCTGAGGATATGGTTACTCTTCTTAGCCTCCTCAGATGGGGCTTCACCCTCCTGCATTCAACCAATGTCAACAACCATTCTCTCAAGAGCCAAACATACTACATGATTCAACCACTCTTTCTCGACAACCAATAACACAGTAGCATATGGAAAGAAACTTAATATGTATTCTTTTAGCTTCATCTGTAAGGTTCTTAAATAAAATAGGATTCTGAATCTATCACCTCAGTAGCATATGGAAAGAAACTTAATATGTATTCTTTTATCTTCATCTGTAAAGGTTCTTAAATAAAATAGGATTCTGAATCTATCACCTCAGTAGCCTCCTTCTTAGCTGCAACCTTCTTCTTCCTACCAATATCAACACCATAATGCTGAAGGTACCATTGCTTAAATGAGGCAGCATCAACCTGAACAATTGCACTCTTCACCAGGGTCTGAGTTCTAACAAGCTCATTATTAGATGCATTGTAAACAACGTCGAGGATACGTGACTTGCGGGTCACAGCCTCACTTCCCCATGAGTAGTTCCCTGTGTCCAATCTCAGAGCCCTCCACTTAACATTGCCTCCTCTTACACGGATTCTCCTAACTGTCTTGTTGCTGGAGAGCTTACTATTTGCAGGTTGCCGACCCAACTCGTACCTTCATCAGGCAAGAGAAGAGATCATGTGTACCGGATTGAAAGGTTAAAAATCGTTTCAATCTTTAGAATAAATGAATTACACAGATGAAACTACAATCTTAAACAGAGCATCAAGAATTCCTACTCCGGAAAAATAAATACTATAGTATTGAAAGCGGCTACAGCCTCCGTGCGTCCTAACATTAATTTGCACTCACAGATTAGGATAAGGCCATCTCAACGCATCAAAATTATTTTGGTCACCATTCAGTCCCCATCTCGATAGCATAAAAGATGACAAAATACATCAACGGAAGCTTCCGAAGTTCACCAATCAATCAATTTGAAAGATGATTACCAACAAGCAATAGAGAGAGAGAGAGAGGAAAGGAGAGATTACTTTCTCTTCTTCCTCCAAGCTTTCTTCTTACCGCCAGTGGCGCGCCTCTTATGCATGGAATCCCGAGAAATACCTGCCAGGGATAGGAGAACAATGCATCTATCATATTCGGCGCCGATAAACGAGAATGCACCATAACCAAACGAACTGATGGAGAAACAGCAAACTCCTCGACGTTCAGATATTAACGCTGGAGAAGGACTGAAGACTGAAATAGTGATCGGAGGAGCTCACCCATCTTTTGACCGGCAGAAGTGGAGATGTCCGCGGTGCAGTGCAGTGGCTATTATTCTACCTCCACGTTCTACCCCTATCCTGCCTTCAAAACCTAATTTCAATTAAACTCATTAATATGATTACTTAGAGGAAACGTCAGTCATTTCACCCATCTCAATCTTAGTTTAATTTTAATTTTGAATGTATTAACAGTTTAACCCCTCAACCTCTCAAAATGTAACAATATAATCCTTCAATGTTATTTTTTTGATAAATAAATAAATAAATTATCAAACTCTTAATTTACTTAATAATTTACTTTATTTATTAATTTAATTAAATGTAAAATATAATTATATTTTGATATCGGGAAATAATTCATTAAATTCACAAACCTCGACCATTTTAACATTATATTACCATTTTTTTGCACTAAATATATTACAAATTTTACTCTTTGACAAAGATAATTATAAAATTCCAATTTATGTCATAAGTTTGTGGGCACGAATAAAATTATATAATGTATTTCATATAAATTTATGAATTTTGTATTTGAATTATTTTATTTAATTACACTAGTAAAATTTCCGAAAATGAGTTTGTGATGGGCTGTAGCACTTTATTTAATGACATTTTTAATTTAGAATAAAACTAGACGTATCACATTTATTTATCACAAAAAATTAAGTGATGGTATTCCCAAAAAACCTTTCATCCATTGGAGCAAAAAACGATGAGCAAAAAATATGGAGCCAAAAACTAATTAAATACAGTCAAACATGGTCGTCACCTAACGTCAGATAACGTGCATCCTATCCTCCTAGGTCGTCAGCCATCAAAGTTAAACAAGGCTGTCCTCCATTGCCTACAATAGACAAGATTAGGAAAATGTTGGCAACCTAAATTCAACAGCGCCATATCATATCCAAACATGACCATCAAATATAAGTGTTGCTCCACCTGCCAATAAATGAAATTCAGAAAACATGTAATCTTGCATCTGGGAATGTGATGTTGGGAAACAAATCTCAAGAGCATGAAGAGAAAAGAATGAAACAGGGGCTAATAAAGATCAGCGTAGAGACTGAACAACTAATGGATTTACCAGGAATTTTTGGAGGAGATCCCTGGGGTCCATAACCAAGCTTTGCAGGTATCTTCAACTTTCTCTTTTCACCAACACACATACCCAATAATCCTTGATCCCAACCTATTATAGAGGAAAAGTGAAGTCTTACATATACCTTACACAACATTTTCAACCTACTCTTCACATATAAGCTATAGTATCCAGAGGCTTGCTTAATCACTATCATCCAAAGTTTCATCACACAACACTCAAAAGCAACATATTGCCTCATAATTTAAAAGTACTGCACTGGTTTGTGTAGAGATCAATTCTCAGAAAGAACCAAGGAGCAAGATCTTACAGCTTAAATGATATAAAAATTTTACGACCACGAGAAGTGCTTGTGTGGTTCTACTTATCAGTGGCAATAACCCAAAAAGAAACATTGGCACTGATATTCTCGGTGTGGAAAAATTAATACATGTAATCAGGAAAATGGAATAAGAAATAAGAAATTTGACCTCATAAAATTAAAAAAGATTGTGTGCCTGTAGGGCTGTATACAAACCTTTGATCACTCGACCACTCCCCAACTCAAACTCGATAGGATCTCCTCTCTCAAAACTGGAGTCAAAAACAGTCCCATCTGTAAGTTTCCCCTGCCATTATAAACACAAGAATATCAACAGTCAAGGCATGCACAGTTAATCTAAATAGCTGGACTCCAAAGTTCATGAAATTCTGTTAAACAACTTGAAGAGAGGAAAAAACAACGCCAAGTTTGGCCGCAGTTCCAAAGTCTAATGAAAGAAACAATAACCGCAATAGCATGAGGAAAGCGCCCAAAGAAACGTTATATTCAGCATATACGGACACAAACCATTGCAGAAAGGGGAAAAAAAAGAAAAGAAAGGGGTTCAACGCGAGAAGCTTACTCTGTAATGTACTTTGATCCTGTCGCCCTTATGAGCTCGAATGTCACATTTTTCCGGCTTATACTGTATGAAACAATCACCAAAATATAAGAAAATGAAACGGAAAAGCTATTCCGTCAAAAACCCGACGACAACAAGCACTGCAACAACAAGAGATCTCGTCATAGGGCCGCACATTCCCCATCAAAGGATACTTTCTGATCAGTAATAGTTTAGGTCAAATATCGTAATAAAGCAATAATTACAAAGAGGAGAAATGCCACAGCTCACGGAAATCAGGGGATTTTAAGATACTAAAGGCGGCGAAATTCACCTTCACGCCGATTTGAAGCTCCTTCACCTCGTCAGAAGACTTCGCATGAGCTAAGAAACATAATTGAAAAAAAAACATTAACCAGTACATTAGTTTCGCACCTCGGATGATAAGTTGTCAACGAATATCAGATCTGTCGAGCATCAGCCAATTCAAGGATCCGATAATCAAAGCAACATCGAGAAAAACAGAGTTAGCTACCTACCAAGAGCTGAAAGAACAAGCAGTATGAGAACCTTAGTAGCAGCCTTCATCGACGGAGCCAAGCTGATATACGGCCCACGCGGTAGAGAGAATCGACCGAAACGAGAGGGGGAAGAGTGTGCGAAGATCCAAATGGCGAACTGAGAATGATCGGATCCAACTACGAGTTTTTGCTCGGGCTAATATCTAAACCGGAGCAATTTCCATCTATTTGGGCCCGGTCCGATAACATTTATGGAATTCAATAAGCCAGACCGGCCCAGTTATAACCATGTCGAGCATATTTCAAGATTTCTTTTTTTTTTCAGTCAATTCTGAATCTTATTTCTCAGAAATTTAATTAGGGGAATAATTCATCTACTCATGTTGGTTTTACCAAGGCTTGAAAATAAAGCCATTACACTTCACCTGATACAAACATAAGCAGTTCCAATTAAGCTATCTCTATGATACCAGTTGATCATCAAGAATTAGAAAACGTACATAAAACCAGAATATATCTTCATCTTCATAATTTATAGGTTTCAAGGTATTAGAATCATAGGATAAATGCTTGCAACATGGTAGAATCACAGTGAAAATGCATCATAAGTTGAACAAACTTATGGTACTTAGTGCACATGGTGTTAATTGGTGCACATAGTTTATTCCTATCAACTAACCAAAGCACTAGTGATGGTCAGATGCTCTACTATCATGACATGTCATCCCAACAGATAGCAACAATCAGAAGAGACTAAAAAGTTCATGTGCTTGCCTCAGTGAGTCAATGTGTAACAGGGCTGTCAGATAGGCTAAATTATTCAGCTGATCAAGTTTTACCCTTAGCTGGATGTTTTTCCCATCAACTGAGGATCATCTGATCCAACTTGCCTGAGTGAGTCGAGACCTGCTGATCCAACTGCTTCTTTGCAGAATGCTGAAAAAGCAGCCAGATTATCTCTCATCTCCAAACACTCATGAGCATACACAAAGTGAAAGACCCTCCAACCCCAGCACAATCTTGTCTCACCAATGAATTTTGCATTTCTACATTTGTGCAATGCACTACAGCAATTCACTCTTGAGTATGGAAATGCAACCCATTCAACAGAATCTTGTAATTCTTATTCCCCATCAAAGGGTCTCTTCTCCTAAGCTCCTCAAGCAGATCAAATGCTTCGCTCCCCTTCCCTTCTCTGCACAGACCTTCCAAGAGTGTCCTGTAAGTCAGTAAATCGGGGCCCATGCAATCCCGCAACATATCAAACACAACCTCAGTTGCTTCCTTGAACATGAGCTCCATTGATAGACTGCATATCAGAATCATATATGCGCTGCTCTTCGGAACCAGCCCTTTCTCCCTCATCTCCCTGTAAAATCCGAGGCCTTGCACCACTTTGCCCTTCTCACAGAACCCCTTCACTAGATAACTATAAGTGTAATTGTTTGGTTCACATCCATACAAACCCATTTCCCGAAAAACACGAACTGCATCATCAACCTGAAGGCACTTCGAATATGCCTTAATGATCATGTTCAACACAAACGTATCGGGAATTATGCCCAATGCCTTCATCTGCTTGTTCATCGATCGCACCGCTGGCAGGTAAACATAGCAAACATTCAACTTATTGAACCTCCTCAGGAGGGAATTTAAAAGGTAAGAGTAAGTCTCCAGGTTGGGTTTGGAAGAGTCAGATCGGAGCATTTTCCTGTAGACGTCGAATGCTTTGCTGAACAGAATCTTCCGGCAGCAGCAGAACCGGATGATGGAGTTGTAGAGGGGAACGCTGACATCGCAGGCGCCGGCGAGGACCTCCTCAATTAGGATCTCGGTGTGCCTGTAGCGGCGGCTAGAAATGAGGGTTTTGAGGATGGCGAAGTAGGTGTCGACGTTGTGGGAGTATCCACGCTGCTGGGCAGTCCAGCGGAAGATGTCGAGGGCGAGGTCCGGGTCGGCCTGCGCCTTAATGGCGGCCTCGACGTCCGATGGGCCGAACCCAGGCTTGAGCGCTTGGATCCATGTCTCGAACTGCTTCTCCATTGGGGTCCGTGTTCTGGGGTTAGGATTTGGAGGAGACGGAGGTTGAGATGGTGGAGGAACAACGGTGAATCGTCGGACGAAGAGCATGGGACCGTGGTTGAGGCTCCGGAAAGTAGAGCCGAGACGGCGGATTGAGGTGGCCGCCATGATTTTGCAGAGAGGAGGTGATGGATTCCGGCGTCCGAGACAATGGAGGCCGAGCAGCCGCAAAATGAATGTGTAGAGTGTTACTGTTGCCTCATCTCCGGTCTCAGAACGAAACCGGTCGGACCGATTATTCGGCTCATGGAAAGGGCCTGTTAAGGGTTTCTATTTCAATTAAACTTACCATTTGGTCCCTATAGTTTATAAAACTAACCTTTTAGTCCCCGTCGCATAAAAACTAATAATATACATTAAGTTCAACATTATTTACATATATAATTAAACATTTTATTTGAATGTCTCACGCAACTGTCCTAAGAAGATTTGTCTTTGCTAAGAGAGTCAGCGATCCTCTTGGAGATGCAGTAGGCCGTGGACTGGATCGTGATCATTGGATTCACCCCCACGGCGCTCGGGAGCACGCTCCCGTCGCACACAAACAGCCTTTCGGCCTCCCAGCTCTGTCCATTCGCATCAACACCGCCATCCGCTTCCCGAGCTCCCATCCTGCAGCTTCCCATCTGATGGGCCGATGCGTACATTGTCCAATCCTGCTGCATCGACCCTAGGCCGCCAGGCACCGTGATGGAGTCCACAAACTCCTCCACGTCCATTTGGCTTGTCCCAGTGCACCTCATCCTCTGCCCATCACTCCGGTAAGTTCCCACCTCCTCGGCCCCTGCTGCAATGAGTATCCTCATGGCCTGCCTCAGACCGGTGCGGAGGTTGTCCTTGTCGAGACGGTCTAGTCGGTAGTTGATCTTCCCCTCCTGCTTCACTTCTCCCGAGCCCTTATCCCTCACCAGTGCAAATAGAGTGCAGGTTCTTGAGTACTTCATCATCCTCTCTTTCATGTCTCGTCCGGAGACCCAGGGGTATAAGGCCGCAAAGGAGGCGGGTCCAAGCGCTGGTGTCTCTACGATGGCTTTGACAGCTCCGGTTTGGTCATCATCCTCCGAGCCTGAGACCACTTTGTGTATCGAGGTGATGATCCCTCCATCATAGCACTTGCCTTTGAAGACGGTCGAATTATCGGGGAAGTATCCCCAGACCAACAGAACCGGGTGGAGGTGGAGGTTCCTGCCAATGTTGGGATTCTTCAGCCCGCTTGAGATCAACAGGGCAGGAGTCAAGAGAGATCCGCAGCATGAAACCGTTGCCATGGCTTTAAGATGGAGCTTAATGGGTGTTTGGGTGTCACTGTTATTGAGGACAGTAGCAATCACCCCTGAGCATTTTTTCTTGATCATTCCTTCATCGTTATGATAGCTCTCTATGACCACCTTCTCAGCTTTACAACCCGTTAAGATCACTGCTCCTTGGTTGACAGCATCTACAAGCCAGGTCGTGTCAGTCCCACGCTTCTCACCGGTCCTGCACCCATAGCAGCAGGAGCCGCAGTCATGGTCCTTGGGGCAGTTCCGGGGCACGTTTTCTACTTTCAAGCCAAGATTCAGGCACCCTTTTCGGAGGACTTGATTTTGGAAGCCTTCCTCCAAGCAAGTCTCTGTCACGCCGATTCTCTTGCAGACAGTGTCCATAGCTGATAAATAGTCTTTGCTCCCAAAGAGTGGGATTTTCTGGTCCACAGACCATTCTCTGAGAACTGAGCTTGGTGTCCTAATTGAGGCTGACCAGTTCACAGCAGACCCCCCACCGACTGTAGTGCCAGCAAGGATCATAAAATTTCCATTCTCAGTCGATAGAATGCTGCCGGACTCGTATAGCTCAGCCAAAGAAGGGCCTTCAAGGCCAGAATAATCTTTTGCCACATAGTAGTTCCCTTTCTCAAGAACAATCACTTTCTGGCCTGATTGGGCAAGAACAGCAGCTGCAACTCCTCCTCCACATCCCGAACCAATGATCACAACATCGCACTCAATCTTCAAAGTGTCTTCACCAGGAGATAGTGCAGTCTTCACACCTTTCCCCGTGAGAGACTGGAGGAGAGCAAACTTGTCCATGTTCATTGCTTCTATGATTCCCTTCTCTAAGGGCCTCCCCTTCTCTGGTTCTTGTGGCATTTCCTTGCAGCTGCTTCGTATGTGATACCCGATCGACTTCCAGGCTGGATTCTCGCCTTTTTCATTTATCTGTGCAATGAACAGAATCAGAATCATCCACTTTAAAGTTTCAAATCAAACCTACCATTATAAATAAAAGCAATACCTTATTCTTTTACTACAACAAGCCAATGCAGTTAATTTAATAAGGTGGACAAAATTCAATACCAAATTCTAATGATATATATTTGTAAAATCATACCAAATCTCAGGGCATGTTTCTTATGATTGGATACATTATAATTGTCCTATAAAGGGTCTAATTCGGAGTCACCAGAAATCATTACTCTTCCCAGAAACCAAAACCAGAAAACTAGCAAAGCCATATAAGTCCTAAAACAATGAGAAAATAGATTATTGTGCACAATGAACTTTACCATAGAGTAGAAAACAAAGCAGCAGAAGTTTTTAATAATAGCAAATAACACTTTCAAGTGGATCATATTCTTTTGCCGTGACCACATCTTAAGAGCTTCTTCTCTCCGGTTTAATGGCATTTCTGAGAACTTATGAACAAAAGGCCATCTCCAGTCCAAGCAGAGGAAACCACACAGCAACAGCGTGCCAAACGGAGAAGAGAGTAACTTCAACATCAGCTTCACTAGGGACACTGCTCTCGGCTCCCCCCTCTTCACTAGAAGCTCTGCAATCTGCAATCCCACAATTGAGAAGTACAAAGCTATAATCAGATAATGTGCTCTTGAATCTGAATCTACTGAGAAGATAGATATTGTCTTCCAAATTCTATCACTTCTATTCATCCTCAAACAATATTGGAAATGTTTCAAGTCAATATCTCCCAGCTTAGTTCTATGGTCAAGCCTTCCATGCATAGAAACATCTGGCATGAGAAAGCTCTTATTTCAGGTAATTGCATCAGGTTAAGGTTCGATGTCCAGAAACAATTGTTTATATCATACTTTCAATCTACCAGCTTATTCAAAGAGTAACACCTTTCGAACCATCCAATTCCAGTAACATACAGATTATTAAAACAAGAATAAGAATCAGATAAAGAAGAAGGCAGACCTCATCCGGGATAGGAGGGTCAGACCCAGAGGCCTTGTAGAATGAGCGGACAGCCTCATCGCTACCGAAGCCATTGGATATATTGTCCAGTGGCAAAGAAGGAATGATAGTCTCACAAATGGCGGCGAGTGACTGAATCTGAGCTGGTGACATTTCATGGCTGTAGCTTCCCACCTTGTTCCCTCCTCTTAACAGTGGATGGCACTCTCCCTCCATTATCTCTCTTCTTCTTCTCCTCCTCCTCCTTTCTCTTTGTTGAAAATGAGAGGCAGCAAAACAAAAATTGACTAACAGAGACAGATATAGGCAAGATTTTGCACATTAGGGAAAGAAAAGCAAATCTTGTTGATTGGATACGGATATGGTGGAGTTGTTCCAGCCATAGCTTGGGGATAAACTCCAATTAATGCTCCTAGAACATTATTGCTGAAAAGATAGGACGATGCAGAGCTTTGGCTGGGTATTGCTGAAAAGCTCTGAATTTTGGTGTCAGATAAAAATTGGTGAGCACAAAAAAGTTCAATCTTCTTATACGCGCTGTTTAATGCACTCGCAAGAGCCAGAATATATAACTCGACGACGAACATGATGCTATTCTGATGTGTTTTAATCATGCACACAATTGAAGACAGTCGTGGATAGGACTCACCAAAATTCCAATTATGTTTATGAAATTCGCTCGCCGGCTTCCTTACTGCGTTTTCACCACCACCTGTGACATTTGAATAGGTTACCGAATGCAGAGTAGAAGCTTGATCAAGATTCACGCGCACGAAATCGCTTTCACCTGTCGAAATAGCTAGAGACAGTTCAACATGATTGCTTAAGAGTCATCGGCCAGCAGTTTCTCCTGCAATCAATCACAAAGTCAAAAGTTCTTGGAGATAATCAACGGGCTGTCACATATCTTCATCCGGGGCTGCTGCTAAAAGATATTAGATAGATGATATGACCTTATCCAAACACAACATCTATATAGAATGGTTGAACTGGCTAACTTATCCGGTTAGATACTTCAGCCAAAAGAACCGGATTTTCATACTTAATTTCTCCTGTGATTTGGCTTAATTATTTTTATAAAATAGATTTTGCTATTTTACTAAACCGGTTATTAGCCGGTTCAAGTACTAATATGATCACTTATGTATCTGACACGTATGTTCTTACAAGACAACTCGCTGAATCATTGTTGGAGGGGAGGGGACCACTATGTCCCAAAATAAATGAGTGGGCTCAGTCGGGATAGGAATAGCCAAAAATCTCCACGGACCCGCCCCGAATTGGGTCCGGTTCGCTCCGGTCTGGACCCTCCTTTTCGGATTCATACACCGACAGGTGAGTGTATCCCCCACAACTTGGGTGGTCCAGTGGACATTCTATCATTTAAATAATAAAGGGCTCACGCACGCGCACGGCACAACCGCCCATAGAAAATCTATTTTCTTCACCGGCAGCTGATGTGTCCCAATCTGCATCCGTGGGCGTCCACAGTATTCGTATTAATGGTGGTCAGTGGCCACTGTCCCACAACCCGTTCCACCCGTCATGGGTTTGCCCAACCCGATGTGGGCTGGCTGGACACCAGCATCCGCCGGCTCTACCATCTTCAGCCATGCAATGCTAATTAGAAGATATTTTTGTTATAGAATATATTATGGGAATATTAAATGTGGGGCCCGCACTTGAAAATTGATTGGTGCATTAGCCACCTAAAAGTCATCGCCCCTCACCCCTTTCTCTCCTCCCAACTCTTATCCATTCCACTGCAGCAATCCTTTCTCAACAGCCTTTACTGTTAATGGACTATTGCGTCTCCAGTCACAGAATCGGTGCCTCCCAGTTCCCGCCATCCTTCTTGAAGCCGGACTCCCTTGGGAGCTTCGGCCTCATCCGGAGGCTTCCCTGCGCCCGCATCCGTCTCCCACACCGCCGATCGCTGGCCGTCGTCTCAGGTCCAAGCCACTGCGAGCCAAGTAGCCTGAACACTCCGCTCGTGCCGCGGACTGCCGTGGGGAAGTACCTGAGTAGAGTGCTGCAGAACCAGCCGCTGCTGTTCCTCATGGCGGTTGCTGACGAGCTGAAGCAGTTGGCCGATGATCGGGATTCCGCCGTCGCTCGCATGGCCCTCAGTGACGGCTCCGACGAAGCATGTCTCCACAGGTATAACCACCGCATCCCGTCGTCTGTACCTTGTTCCCAATCTGAAGCATCAAGATTCCATTTACTTATTGCTATCGGATATCAGATTTGGCTTAATTTTGTTTTGGAAGAGGGTGAGATGTGAAAGAAAAGGTTAATTACTCCCCCAACGATGGTGGTGTGAAGCAGCCGAATCCCCATCTCGCCCTCCGGTCCCCGTTTTATGTGAATTGTCTTTGGAGTTTCTGGTTCCTGTTGCAGCTGCCGGTCCATGGATGGTTACTTATGGAGGTCCTACATGTTAAATTTGTACTCGATTTCTGTCAACTGATGTCACTGTGGTTGCCTGAGCTCTTTTCTTGATCTTCAGGAGGATTGTAGAGCTCAAAGAACGAGATTGCAAGGCCACCATTGAGGATGTCATGTACATGCTCATCCTTTTCAAGTTCTCAGAGATCAAAGTCCACATGGTCCCGAAGCTGTCTAGGTGCATCTACAATGGAAGACTAGAGATATGGCCCTCAAAGGACTGGGAGCTGGAGTCAATCTACAGCTCCGACGTCCTTGAAATGATAAAGGAGCACGTATTTGCCGTCACGGGGCTGAGTCCCAACTCAAGTGTCGCTGACCACTGGGCCACCACCCAAGTTCGTAAGCAGCATCTCGGCAATGTCTATGCAGCCTCCGTACTATACGGGTACTTCCTGAAATCGGCTTACACAAGGCTCAACTTGGAGTCAACTCTGTCTCTATCGAGTAACGATGCAGGGATCTTCAGGAAGTCCCCTGAGCCCTCCAAAACTTGGCCCTGCAGATCGAACAACCTTATCTTCAGTCACAAAGGGGACAAAACAACACCCTCTTCGCCGGAGCAGACACCCGGGAAGCTAAGCTGCTATCTATTGGGCTTCGACTCTGAGACACTGCATACATGTGCCAAGGTGAAGTCGAGGGCTGCTATGGAGTTGATTGAGAAGCAGACACTTGCACTCTTTGGTGATAGAAGTTCCGGTGGCTCCGACGGGAAGGAAAATGATGAAATGATCACCACCTCATTCTCCAGCCTGAAGAGGCTGGTCCTTGAGGCTGTGGCCTTCGGGTCTTTCCTCTGGGACATTGAGGAAGCAGTTGATTCTGTGTACAGTATCCGTGATAGCTGAGGATAGCATGAGTCTGGTGTATATAAGAGTTCAATTCCACTCTAATTCTAGAAATAAATAAACAAATAATAACCGTTTAACTAACGAAATAAGCTGATTGATGGTCGAGTACATCCATCATTTCATTCGTAGTAGCTTTCTGCAGATGTGTTTACCAGCGAGGTTCCTCTTCTGTCTCTGCGCCACGCTCTTCATTTCCTGTCTCCTCTGTTGTTCCCCTGCTACGACGCTTTCCTCTTCCAAGGGCATCAGCAGTTCCCTTATCTCAGCCTTCTCCTCTCTCACATGGTTGCTTTTGAAGGGCTCCGCCTATCTTCTTATGTTCCTAATCAAAGCTCTGCAACTGCTCACTCGGTGCCTCCACTGCGGCATGATTTGTATTGCAGAAGGTATCAGGAGCCTGGCCTGGTGGCTCCTTCACAAATTCCTCGAGCTGGTGGAGTCAGCCGCTTCCATGCTCATTGACTACATGAAGGAACAGATCCCCAATATTGCTAGCGCATTAAATACGGCGTTCGATTTTCTGATGGAGCGTATCAAGGGATCGATCGAGTGCTTACAGAAGATCGTGCCCGAGATCACGAAGGACCTAATGGACACGCTCATGGGGATGCTGCAAAACCTGTGGACCAATTACCTGGAAGCTGTGAAGCATGTCCTCGAGAAAGAAAAGTAAAGCCTGCTCAATGCTAAACAGAGTATGCACTCATTCTATCATTAATGTACTTCGTTACAATTAACAAAATCTGATCTTAAATTGTTGAAATGAAATATTGATCAAACCAAACTGTAAGTTCATGTCAAGTTTGACAAGAATCATTTGCTTTTCCTCTAACAGAATTAATTTCAGAGTATCGAATGTTCTCTGTCTTGGAGGAACACAGGAAAGCAATTCCTGCTGCTCGAACCTTGCCTTGATGATGTCTGATATTTGTTTTGTCAACGCTGAGTGGCAAATGCAAATGGTGGTGGGATTAAAGAATGAAAAACAGAGGGATCGCCATAATTGAGGAGGGTGAGGGGTTAGATTTATCTGGAAAAAGATTTGACTTTTGCAATCACGGCAGGCCCCATAATGGAAAATGCATTTACATCATGTCATTATCCCACCAAGGTTTTCAACTAGTTGAAGATGCACTTTGATGCATGTTCTCTATTGTTTCTCAGACCTTGAATTAATAGGAGTATCACCTTTTGAGAGAAAAAAATGGCCACATAGGGGTTGAATGCTTGAAGATTTTTACTAATATAACATGAACTTTCAATCTATTTGAGAAATGGGTGAATTTCTGCAAGTCATTACAATCTGTTTGGAACAAAAATAGCTACCTGTATGATGGAAAAAAAATAGCTATCAGTGATGGCCATGGAAAAATAGGAACTTGAAGCTGACCCTCTATTTCTTCTTCCAGCAAGACATGCTTACAAACTATCATCAGAATTTCCCTCACATACACGCCCAAGAACAATGAAAATATCCCACAAGGTCAATTATCTTCACCACCAGTCATTGATTACTGAGATTTGTAAATAAGTAAACAAACAGGATTACCTCGTGGAAATGAAGAATCACTTGAGGTCATTGAGAGTAGAAACATGGTGAGCCTGAAGTAAAAGTCACGGGTGCACCCCAGTTGTCAAGGTTAAATCAAATTTTATGGTCTCCCATGGAACTTGGAATTCCATCTAAAAACTCTGCCCTGGTGGATGCATCAGTTGAGAATCGACCCAAAACAGCTATTGTTGCTGTGCTGCTTCCAGACTTCTCAATCCCTCTAGAGATCATACATGTATGATAAGCCTCTACAACCACCATAACATCTCCACCTACGAGCGATGAGACAGTCTCAGCAATCTGCCTAGTAAGCCTCTCTTGTACCTGAAGCTTGAAGCTGAAGAAATGGACCACTGACTGTAGGAGAGCCGTGGGTAAAGAATTGTACCCCTGGGTGCAGAAATATCCTACATGGACGACCCCGTGGAAGGGAAGCAAGTGGTGCTCACACTGAGACCAGAAAGAAAGCTTCAACTCCGAATGTATCTTACCTTCATCTTCTGTGTAAGATTGCGTCTTGCATAATCCTAAGTCATTAAGCTTCAGATCAAGCTTAGTTTCCTTAAAATTCATGATCCACTGCACAAACCGAACTGGAGTCCCCAAAAGCTCTTTCCTCAATGGGTCCTCTCCTAGACTCTGAATAATTTTAGTCACTGCAGAAACCATTAGAGGGTTTGCCATGGAGGTAGGAGAAGCAGAACTTCGTGAGGGACAGAAACAATCGCCTGTTCGAGATTTCTCAAATTTCACCCCCCTTAACTTTAGGAGACTGATAAAATCAATCCAGCAATCAGAATTCATCTCATCTTTGAAGACACCAGAGCCCGACGTAACCGATATCTCAGACAAAACTTCATTATTAGAGTTGAGTAATAATGATTCAAATGTTGGGAAACGGAGGTGCGAGCATTGGAGAACAACTGCAACTCCAGAAGGTTTGATTCCAGTTTGTAGGGCTGAGCAGATCTCACCAGCCAGTCTCTGTGGCTCTTGGAGCCTCTTAGCAAACACATCAGATACTCGAGAGAGCTTGCTCAGGCCCACGACCCGATGTCCTGAAGGCACATACCCAACATGGCACTTAACCTGGAAGGGGAGAAGACAGGTTTCACAGTAGGAGAACAGGTCGAGGTCCTGGACAACCACAAGCCCACCCACTCCTCCTGCATTTCCAATTGACTTATCTAGACCTGCTTCCGGGAACAATGCTCCTTCGATTATATCCTTCACCTTTTGTTGATAACCTTAGAGAATTAGAAAAGGAGTACACTGTTCAGTTTCAGCATATAAATTAATAATGATAACCGTATAGACATTAACTAAGGGTGGAGACATAAGTTTCTTACAGGGAATAGGATTGACAACAATTATAAAAGTACAGATCCAACATAAGACAGTAATCACTTAAATGCGTCTGCTTGTTGTTTAATCAGATTACATATGTGAAAATTGAACTCAAAAGCATATTCTCCTTCTGGAGATTAAACTGTGTATACTTTCTGGGATACCTACAGTCTTCTCAATAGCTTCCATATTCTGTAATCAACCAAAGCAATTGAAGAAATACTTGAGGTTCTCATTAGTCATTTCTATCTTACCAAATTATCACAACTTAAATGGTAACCAGTCACCAGAGAAGGCTCAAGGGGGGCATTCAATTTCACTATATGGTCTGAGAAAAAGAGTTAGGTGTGCTTAGATTGAAAATGCCTTAGTTTAGTCCTTGTCTGTGGATCTTCTAGGCTAAAAGGACATCCCTTATCAGGAAAAAAAGATCTCTTTATGGCACTTATCACAGTGGATATCTGTCCAGTTTACGATGAATAGTAACTAAGTTCAACCATCTATATCAGTAGTTTTACCCTTGCCAGACGCCCAGAAAAGCAATCTCCAGTGAACATAAAAGGTCAGAGACGAGATTATTTTTTCCCTTTTTGTCTAGTAATGAGTAATAGCCAAATATTGGTAAAAGATAAAGTAATAGCCCAGAAAAGGAAAGGGAATAAACGTAATACAGAAGGGAGAATTGAATCTAGGGATCATGGCTGCTGCCCAGAAAAATTACCTCGGGTTCCCCCGCGGAAAGCTTTGGCGACACGAAGAGGCGTCTTCCTGATGCCCTCACGGGCGACATCTTCGCCCAATCCCTGCAGCAGCACTCGGACGGCGTCCTCAATGGCCAAGGTCTCTGGGTCTTCGAGATTCACCCCATTCTCCAGCTCCCCACAGAAATTTCCTTCTTCCAAAGCGCCCATCTGAGAGGAGGCACACTGATACGACGCCGACCGGACTCAAATCCCGATCCGGCTACTTCCTCTACGAATCCAGGCAGAAAGAGATTTGAGAGCCGGAAGCGGGCAGACGCCCGGGAAACCAGAATCAAGAAGAAACGGGAAGAAACTCGGTATTTCCTCGATCTAGATTACAGGAAACGAGGCGAGTTCAGACGGGTGAGTGGCCCAGAAAGAGAGGGAGGCAGAAATGAGAAGGCGCAGATAAAGAACTTACGAGCAGATAGAAGCAGCGAGAAGGGATGCACACTATGTGGATCCGGATGTCTCCGTTGTTCCTTCTGGTCCTCTGTTTTCTGAGACGATAAGGCAACGCCTTGTTGAATTTGTACGGCCGAAGGAGAAAATGAAAAAAAAAAACAGAGCTTTTCCACCGGTTATGTATTTTTTTGTTTGCTAATATACAATTTGTTCAAAAATAAGAATTATATTAAATTAAATAATAACGATAAAATTTATAAATTTTTTATCATTTATAAAATTAATTAGCTTTTCATACTGAAATATATCATAGGAATAAAAAAATATACATATATTTATGAATGATTGAAATTTATCAACATTATATATTTATAATATATATCCATTTTAATTAATATAAAAATAATTGCCTCAAATTATTTTATTTACGAAATTTATTATATTATTTATGAGAAAATAATGTAATATTATTATAATTAGATTGAATTTTTATGATTTGTTTATATATATATATATATATATATATATATATATATATTTTTTTTTTTTCTTTCCGTTTAATAAATTTTCTTCGTCTCTCTCTCCGATGAAGCCGCGCACTTGACAGCCGAACCCCTCAGCAGTCATCACTGTCTCTGTAATATATAAACTGCTATCATCGCCCTAGCTTCGAGGTCTCTTCCCTTCTGGGTTGTTGATGGACTGCAACGAAAACTGCGGGTAACGTTGAATAATTGATCCTCACTGCCTATTCTCTCTCTTAGTGAAACTCATCTTCTATTGCGCTCTTTATCTGTGACCCAACCCGATGGGATCGCTTGTGCTTTGCTGGAAGTTTTGCGGTTAGTTAAATGGCGGGATCTGTGATTACAGTGTAAATGATTCTGCGAGCGTTATGGTTCTTTAACATCATGATTTTTTTATACCGATCATCCTTTAGTAATTCCATCTCCCTTTTTCCTACGGGTGTTTGGGTGATCGGATTTCTAGCATTAATTCCACAGTTCACACCGGTATTGTACTTTTTTGGCTGTGATATTAACAATGTATTACTGGCGTTTCAGTATGATTTGTTAATGTTGCTGTTAGGATTCTCATTTTGGTATTGCGATTGAGGAGAAATGAGAAGTGAGGGGATAAGAATGTTAGTGAGAAGTTAGGGGATAAGGATGTTAGTGTGAGCTTTGATCTATTTTTGTGTGTCTCTCGAAATTTTGCTTTTAATTGCCAGGCAACCCTTTGGCTTCCAGGAATCAGTGCTACTCTCAGATTCAGGCTTCAGTTTCCTATTTATTGATATTCCTCAAATGATCATAGCTTGTTCCCCAGTTTTCTTAAAATATAGTCATATGAGTGATGCTGAGTGTGGATGCAGCTTACTCTCTCTTTCACCACATATCCAGATTAGTTTCAGTCTTTTATGTGGATTGCCTATTCTTTCCTGAAAAGCTTGCCTGTGAAAACTTCTGTAATACCCTCATGATATGACAGTGACAAGCCATTGAACTTGCATCAGGAGGATGAGGGATTGCGAACAGATACCAACTATGGTATGTTCTTCCTATTCAGAAAAGTGTTGTTGCAAAAAAAAATTCAGTTTAGTGATGGTTCCTTTTAGTTCCAGCAATCATAAATGGTTTCTGTGCAGCGGACATCTCCCAGTGCATTCTAGTGACTCAAAATCAAGAGGACATATCCTATATGTTTGATGAGACAACCCCAGTCAAGGCATGTGGTGACTTGGCTCATTATGCTGCTGGGAGTGGTATATCCCATTGCTCTTTAGTATCAATCATTTCAATATGTTTTCTTTCCTGAGATCAGGGAATGTGTATCAGGTAGTAGGAGCAAAGAAGCGGAAGAATGTAGCCACTCTTTTCCTCAAGTGAAGAGGCGGAGGATGCTACAGTTCGATTCTCTGCCAACAGATCCTTCACTTTGCTGTGATGAGACAACATCTTCTTTTCTAAGATTAGACGTGAGGCCTTCAAATTCATCAATTTCTTATAAGTTTCCTGTTTTTCTGCTACATTCTCAATTATCAATATTCCCTCTCTTAGTTGAATGGCATGGTTTGATTATCTGTGCTTGAAGGCAACTATGCAAAGAATCTCAAATAGGATTTAATGATCTGTGGTGGATCGATTAGGGAAGAGATTGTGTCAGGAAAGAGCAAGAAATTGTTTTTTACACGTGAATGGAACAAAAATACGCATAATCATGTGATGTTTGATTCCTTTTATTTATCCTATCTCATCTCTATTTGTAATTATTCATGACCCATCATTTCTGTATTAGTAATATGAATTTATTAACAATGTAGTCTCGTTTTCTACTCATTCAGGAGAGATATGGCTCCACTGAAGATATTTTTGCCGATGCACTTGGGTGGGATCCAGGGCAGCAAGGTTTACGTGATCTTCCTTTCTTTCCTCTTCCTTTTCAATCAGAAAATGTTCCATTTTTATGTTCTTTTTCTCCTTCTACTGGTCCTGCATTGGTCATACAATCTCTGCATTGTTTTCTTGTGCCTTAGCCTCTCCTCCCAATGTGGACCAGTCAACTGACTCGTGGCTCGCTAACTGCTTGAATGACACTGACATGAACTTCAGTATTGAGGATATGTATGTCGAAACTCATATCTTATTCTTTTGCTTTGATTTGAATGTCATTCTGAAAATTTTTGCTGGTGTATTGCCAAAATTCAGAAATTATTCAGGGATAAGCTCAGATGTTCAAATTGACATCTCAGGTATCAAATAATTTTGCTTGAATTTACTTCAGTTTTTATCTGTCATCAGTCTCTTTACTGCTTACTTTCAGTTCTTTCTTTGCTGGTAGGTGATACTTGCACTGTAGACTTTTAATTTACTTCATCGATGCAGAGTTCTGGAATGGCCCTATTGACTCAGATGTTAGTACAGCTCAACAACAAATCATCCAAACTCCACAAAAGATCATCTTTAGAGGTGCTCACCCACTCCCATATTCCTTTTCTTTTCTAAACAACCATACTACCATGCCTGTGATACCAATAGTCATTAGAAGGGCCAACTTTTTTTTAACTAGACCTACTCAGCTTATATTTTGAGCAGATGGGAGATTGATTTGTTGGTTTCTCAATCTGTTAATAATACAGCAAGTAGAAAGTCCTACATTCAGCCGCCTCCAAGGCTGGCTTCTTCAGTTGCTTATCCATTTACCATCATCAAACCGTGCGGTATCCGTGGAGATGTTACTCTAAAGGACATAAACCAGCGGATACTAACCCCGCGGCCCCAGAAAATGAAGAACAGCGAAGACCCCTCTGCCTCTTACCCCACTTCAGCTTTTTCCGGGAAGCCCGTTGTAGGAAAGATGAAGATCCGCACAGAAGGAGGTAAGGGCAGCATCACGGTTATGAGGACCAAAGGTTGATGATGCTGGGGGAATTTAGTCTATAGCTTGCTTATCCCGTTGATGAGGACCAAAGATTTTCGAGGTGACGTTTTGCTGTTTTATTCTGCAAAACCTTTTATTGTTGATCCCTCCAGTTGAGATCCCAGGATGTGCGAACCTTGTGAGGATTGAACTTGTGGCATTCATTATGTATGAAATTTACCGAGTTAGAAAGCTGCATGAAATGCTATACAAAAAGGGATAAATTCCCTCCTCCTTGTTTTGTACTGCTGCTTTACACTAACAAGCCCATCATAGACCATCTTGAACTTGTGCTGTAGTTGTTTAATTTTTATTGTAACATGTTCACCCAAGCAATGCCTACAATGGAGAACTACGAGGTTGATCTACTCACCCAACCAGACTCCTGCTGAAGTTCCCGTGCTAGGATAGATCAACTTCAGGTTACGGGGAAACATGGCACATTGTTTTTTCACTTGATATAGTAAAAAAAAAGTGTCGTTGTAAGTAAAGCTATGGATACATCAAATTCATGAAGAACTCGAAAGGAGTGTGGGGAATGAACATATTTCTGCCCTCTTTTCTATGATGTTCCACTATTTCAAACATAAAGCTATTATCTGCTGTGGTTCGTATGTGATGACATATCAGTGATTTCCCACGGGGCCGAAAAGCATCATCATCATCATCCTATATGTACAGGGGGTATAAAAGCATCAAACAAACTCAATTCTGCGTCAGGCTCGTCGTCCATGAATTTATGTGGTAGGGATGATAGGCCGTATCCATTCCAAAACAAGAAAAGCAAACCTGAGATCCATCTATGTCAAAAAAGGTACAGGACTTTTCAGGTGAAAAAAAAAGAGAAAAAGGGGATGGAGCCATCACCTATTTGAGGACTGCTGATACTGCTGGTTTCCTCATGCAGAGATTCAGACACGCTAAGTCTCTTGTATATAGATGATTCCGAATTGCACATTTGTTATGGTTAGATAGCAATTCATCTTTCTGGGGGGAAAGATGTGCGTGATCTAGGCCAACATGTAGCGCCCCTTCCCTGAATTTTAAAAAGATATCTGTTATAAATTATCTTTATCTCCTGTTCAAAGGAGGGATTAGCTTCAAAAGCTCATATGCATATTGACTGCAATCGATAGATTGTCAATCCCAAGTAGATATGCAACTATTCAAAATCGAGTCAGGAAAATATCTGATGAGAAGTTTTTGCTTCTCATGAGGCGGGAATTACTCACTGAATTGATTTCCTTCAAGCTTTCAAATGATTGTGCTAGCTCTACTTGTTTAGATGCAGTAGACAGCAATGCCTGCAAATTTTCAACATTTTACTATTAATTTCTTACCAAAAAAATACCAACAAAGAATGCCTCCAGTACTGGAAGGGCTTCATACCTTCTTCGTTTTTTGTAGATCATATTCTATAGATTTTATGCGGCTCAGTGACTCGGTAAGTATATCCTCTTTCTCAGGTGGTATTTTCTTAGGTCTGTTTCCGAGTTGGGTGACTAATGTTTCCAGCTGTTCAAGCCTCTGCCAGCACGGCTGGAGCGCTTCCAGCCCTACCAATTGAGAATTGTTGTGTGTCATCTGAGGTGATTGTGAATGGTCCCCTGCGCATGAACTATTTTGGCACTCTAGTTCTCTTGGTGGATGTCTAACTGAGAATATCTTGCCAATACGATTGAAGAAAAAGCACACAAATGCTACCAACTTAACCAGAAGCAAAGCTATCAAACTTGTAACTGGAGGGACATGCCTCTGGGAAGTAGAATCTGAGTCATCTGTTATGAAAGCGAGAAGAAAATGCACATTAGCATACTTAAGATTGTTTATCTTAGAAAATCAAAGTATGAAACAGAAGTTAGCTCTAACGGTATAGAGAGTATTGAAAGTACTACGTGACAAAAGTTTAAAATGTTGGAATTATTGTTAAAAAAAATCCACAAACATGGTATCAGTAGCATGCCTAGAATCCCTAAATAATTCTGGAAAGAAAATATGTATTACTCTTCATTCAATTTTATGAAGAGTGAAGCTGCCAAAGATATTCAGCTCATTGACTCAGACTCTTAATAAATATAAATATCTTTGTGGTGGATGGTTTTAGTTGATATGAAGTTAGCAAATTGAATAATTATAAAGAGGTCGGCAATGGAACAGACATGAGGTGCACTGAATACAATAAGATCACATCCCCTTCAAGAAGGCCATCAAGCATCAAAGGTAACTTCCTATGGTGTTCTCCCTATCAAAATAAGACACTCATGGCTGATTCAGACTTTGTTGATGTGATAGCTGGTGTGCAAGATGATTTTCTCAACTAATGCTACATCAATGAGCTGACTAGTTTTTTCAGTATTAGCTCTTCCCTTTTATTCTATGATAAGTTACCCCTCTGCATTTTTCATAATGAAATGGAGCCTGCTATGTCTCTGGATTACTGAAAAATCAAACCAGATCATAGAACCTTTCAGATGATGTCATCACAATCCGCTTATGAGTTATGAGCAGGCAACTCTTAAACAATATCCAAAAAATTGTTATCTACCTGTAGAATCCCTGATGTCTGTACTAGCAACATCTCTGGCAGGCTCATTACTATTGCAGAGAGATTCCACCCTGTTTCTTCTTTCCTGCACAAATGATTTTCAGCTATTTCTTAAAGCATTTGATTTTGCATAGATACCAGAACACTCCAAAAGTAATGAGCATATGTAGAAGCTCCTCCAATGTACTAACACACCTCTATTCAGTTTTTTTATTAAATTTGGCCAGCATTATTCAGTTAATTCACATCAAGATTTATCTACATGATCCACAATATGAAAAGTAGTGTCGGCACAGTTTTCTAATACACATCTTATTTTTTATCAATGCAGAATATTTTACATATAAATGGATAGAAAGTTTGAATTTAATCCTCAAATTTCAATCTATTCAATTGATAGTTTAGCTTGATACATGCAATTTAAAGCATGGAGGAATGTATAATGACCATAAAGTGCAAACAAGCATCTTAAAAGATTACTGAAATGACCTAATTGTATTCTAGCTCTCTCCCACTAAAATTTCCTTACAGGAGTTAAAAACTAATGATCACTTTTAATAGAGAAAAAAGACTAATCTAACATATACACTCTTCTCGGGAAAAAATAAGTAAAAGGATTTGAAAATGGATAATTAACAGAAGATACCAGCATAGTGGACAGAAAGAAATCCTTGCAAGACTGCAGACTACTTACTTCAACAGAATTAAGCACAGCTAGTGGAATCTCAGAGGTGGCCAACCTTGGGTCAGGTGATCCTGCAGAAGCTATTTCACTACAAGCAATCTGCACAAAAAAGCAACTGTTACTAACAATATTCACTGCAAGAAGGTCTGAGGTATACACTCTTTTCGAGGAAAATAAGTAAAAGAATTTGAAAATGAATAATTAACAGAAGATGCACAGTGAATAGAAAGAAATTCTCACAAGACTGCACGCTACTTACTTCAACAGAATTAAGCACATCTGGTGGAATCTCAGAGGTGCCCAACATTGGGTCAGGTGATCCCATAGAAGCTATTTCACTACAAGCAACCTGAACAAAGAAGCAACAGTCACTAAAAATATTCACAGCAAGAAGCTTCCGAGGAATAAAAAACTGAAAACTTGATCAAGTCACCTTTGTGGGAAGAAGATCCAGTTCTATCTCAAAGCAGTCAGAGTAATCTTTTAATTTTCTCAAATACATTGCTTCTTCAGTAAGTACCAGCTGCAAAGAGAGAGAAAAAAACATTATCATGCAATTCATCAATGGCAAGCAACTAATCTATCAACTAAAGGTCTGAGTTGTGGGAGCCATTCGTAAACAAAACAAACCCAATGGATCAGAATAATTAGCAAATGGGCCTTACCTTCATTATTTCAGGATCGTTCCATGGGCCTTTGTCAGATCTAAGGCATCCACCTTCATTGGCACAATGGCATGTCCCCCCAAGAAAATGAGGCAATTGGCTGCATCAAGGACCTTCTTTAAATCAAGCAGCAAGATCTGGAAAACAGTTCAATGAAGTTGCATCCAATACTTATTTTTGCAATGTGGAACACTGACCTTGAATCAATGACATCCAGCAACTTGTTTTGGAACTTATTTCCCAGAACCTACAATGCCAAAGAAGAATGGCGAAGAAATTAATACACTTACAATGATGATAAAAACAAGCATAACAACTGTTTCAGTACATGAATCTTGGATGTGGTCTTTGGATCCAAAAATCCTTTTGCTGTATTCCAAAGCAGTCTAAATCCATGACCCGCATTTACAATGAACATCTGATGCAATGTCTGTCAAGAATAAATATAATAAGTATACATTTGCGATCAAGTAAGAAAGATTCAGAAAAGTTGTATAAATCCTAAGCATATCTTCTTATAAAGTACCTCAGGGTAGTTGTCACCATCAATTTTTTGCATGCTTATCACAAGGTCATGAGCAACTTTTCCAAAGGTCACCAAACTCTGTTAGATTGCAGAAATAGTTTAAAGTTACATTTCCCAGCAGAGTAACACCAAAAAGATGGAACAAATCTTGCAGGATATACATTACCAATCCTTGCACATCCAAAATTGTTGTGGTAGAATCAATGTGCTTTTTTGCTGCAATTGAACAAGCAGGAAACTTCTCATCAAAGGCCTTTTCAAACCCCTGAATATGGTACTTCAAAAATCTCTCCACAGTGGTGATAGCCATCAACTTGCTAGGCTCGACTTTTCCAAGTCTTTCAATGTAAATGGGCCGACCCTCTTTGTCTACACCATGGTAACCATGAGGATAACATGATTGAACTTCTTCGTACTCATCATATACAAAATCCTAAGCATTAACGATTATATTAGTAAATGCTGCAGAATGATATAAATAGGCAGATACTAACCTGACAATTGCATTCTCAAATAATAAGTATGTCAAGCTTAACAATCCTAAAGTTTATATACTTCATTTCAGACAATTCAAAAAATTGAACTAAAATGTATTTCAAATATGCGTTGAAAAATAGCTGAAATTAGAATGTCAAATAAAGATATGCTTATACCTGTGAAATAGTGTCTATATGATTCTCTTTCCTCCACTTGAGCATTTCTTCCCACATGTGCAAGGTTTTGCCAAGATCAAACTTTCTTGCTTTCAGAAACCTATAATAAAGTAGATGATATTAACAATAAATGATTGATGGTTTAGAAAGATAAAAAATTTTTGCTCTGAGAAACTATAATAAAGTAGATGGGTGATCAGTTTGTAAAGATACTGCAATATGAAATGAGATTTAATAAAATAAAAATGTTGTTCAAACATATTAGTCAAGTTATTTCATCATGAAATCATTACAACTTCATGCTTGCAGCATTTCGTCCTTTTTTTCTTAGGCAAGAGTTCAGATTCAGGATAAAATCTGAAAAATAAAAGAGAGAATGATTCTGTTAACTCAAAAAAGAACTTTGAAAGTAGTATATCCGCAGATCCAAAAGCAACCTTCCACTCAGACTGCTTTCATATGATCATTGAAAATAAGCTGGGCAATAGCATCTCTCATTATTACATTTGGGATGTAAAACTTTGACAGATTATCTCAAGAGGAGAATTGGGCAAAAGCAACTCCTATGTCATTCATCAATGCTCTCCCTATCCCCCAGACATAAAACTCGAATTGTCCCCCGTTTTTATGTTATTTTATTCATTAAACAGATTGTACGATTTGTTAGCAGCTAAGATGTTCTGTAAACTTGGGATGTAAAAAAATGTTCATCAATAACATCTCTCGTTATTACATTTGGGATGTAAAATTAGAATTGGGCAAAAGCAACTCCTATGTCATTCATCAATGATCTCCCTATCTCAGACACAAGAAACTCGAATTGTCCCCCATTGTTAGCAACTAAAGTTTTCTGAAAACCTGGTAAAAAAAGTGTTCAGTGAACCAGGTTAGCCTTACCTCAACATTGTGTGGTAGTCGTCATGGCTAGTGGGAAGCAGATCTCTCGAAATCAATTCCTGACGAAAGGCATTCACCCCAGCTTCCTCCTCCGAGTCCCTCACATCTTCGATAGAGATCGATGCGTACCTGCAATCTGCGACCCGCCTACTCCGTTTTCTAAGAGAGTGAGTGATCTTGGCCGAAGCATTCATAGCCTTCTTCTTGAGAAATTTGACTCTCGTCCTCCTTCTCTCGTCCTCCGATATTTCCAATTCATCAATCGTCATCGCTTCCTCTAAAGCAGGAGAACACAAATCTGAGCATCAAACATAAATTAATCAGCACCACAGAGAAACTCGTTTTTAGGGCAAAGCAGAGCTTCAATTAGGGGAGATTCGCTTCAAATAAATAGATCTCATTGATTGATTCGAGAATACTTTTTTCCTAATTTGGCACAAGCTCGAAGCCACCAAACCAGACAAAACACGGAATCGGCCGATGGAAAGAAACAAAGAAATCTCCAATCAGTTGTCTACTTTCCGTTCAGTTCAAGCAAAGAAGAGCTAACAGAAGACAAACGAAACAAGCACTTCAATTGCTGGATCAGCATATGAAATTCCATTGAAAGGGGAGTAAAAATCACCGATCAGCGTCCGCCACCTCGATCTGTATCAGAAGGCCAAAGCTCGACACAGAATCTATTCGCCTCTGCCTCCCTACCTCTCTCTGGAATATCTGCAGGTCTCGTTTTACGTGCAAGTACAATGCAGCTGATTCTAAGCACCACAGGCTCTCTCTCTCCTCGTGAAGGAATATTGCTTTTATCAGTGCTGAATTGTCTCCCCTTCTCTCTCTAGAGTAGACACCCTTCTGCGAAACGCTCTCTCTCTCTGTCTCTTTCTCAACAGTAAAAAGCGAATGGGAATGAAAAAAGATTTTCAAGTTCCGGTAACAAAGGAGCAGCACATGAGGGGGAGGCCGAAGAACTGCATGCACCCAGGCGTATCAAATTGAGCGGGATCGTTTCCGCGGGGCCCACTATAATTTGTCTAGAGGCCTATGCGGCAGGGCGGTTGGGGATGACGTCCTTCCTTCCGTTACTTAAACGGTGGGTGGAGGCTGTACTCTAGACCAGGGTTCAGGCTAAGCATTGATGATTTTGAGTAGTACCCAAGAAATAAATGGGCGATTTGGACTGCTAAATAAGCATTTAACCGCATGGTTTCATGGCAAAGCATAAGCTTTCCCTGTTCTTTGAGTTTTTACATTAAATTAAACATGATTTATAACTTTATATATTAAAAAATAAATTATGACATAAGCCCTTTAATATTTTTGTACAAATTATTAATTTGAAGGAAATAACATTATAATTATTGAAATAATTTATGATTAATTGTGAAATTAACATTTTTTTACCAAAATTATTTATTTATTATTTAAAGGGCTATATATTATATTGTGGGTGGAAGAAAACCTAAGCAGATGACCTGGCACTGGCAGACAGAGCAGAGATGCCGGAAGGATTCCGTGGAAAGAGTGGGGACAGAAGCTTCCAGATGGATGTCACTATCATTGGCGGCACCGCACTTTGACTGTAAAAAAACTTTTCGGAGACTCTTTTTTTTTAATTTTATTTTTAAATTTACTATGCTATTCTTAAAGTGGATGTGTTAAATCTCCTGTTATCAATTGACTTTTGTTAAACTCTAGTATGGACATTGGATTCATGAACAAAGAGGTGGCAATGTGACCACATTGAAACTATAGTTCATAAAGTCACATAATTCTTAGATTAGGATGTCAGAATGAATTATTTGTTTCCAATAAGAGGTAGCAATAAGTATTGCAGATGAAACAAGATCATCTTTCTCAGTCCTTTCACCTATCAGCATTGCAAATCAATGATGTACTTGTTTAGAAGTCCAGTTCAATAATGGAGGGCAGAGCAATAGTATTCATCAGCAATCAAAACTCAAATGCACTAGCATAAATAAATGGACAGTCAGGGCATGACCAGAAAATAATAGTTTAATCTTTTTCTTGCAAAATATCTGCAACTCCAACAACAGATAGCCTCCTCAACAAAACAGAAAGAACCCAAAAAAGGCTAGAATTTATTCAAATCTTAATACTTGACAGGAGCAAGAACATCTACTTGGGAACCAAGTTTCTCCTCAGCAGCTTTCTCAGCTTTCACCCTAAGCTTGTTAAGCTCCTTCTTCCTTTCGTAAACCAGCTGAGCCCTCTCTTTTCTCTTCTTCTCCAACTCCTGCCAGTAAGAAAGGGCAGAGTGATCAAATAACCATATAGATAACTAGATGGAATGCACAACTTTTATTACAATATTTCTTTCATTATATCAAGTGGATGGGAGTCGCAAGATGGAAAATGGACGAAGTCATATAACACTACTGGAAACTAATGGTGATGGCAGTTCCCAAGGCATTCGGGGATATGCAAAATGATGCCTCAAACTATATCAGTAATTACTGGCAGGAACCCGTAAAGGGAATTGACAGACGTTCATAATATCCCAAAGAAAATGACATTACATTTCCAGTTGCATATAGTGTTGATATAAAGCTAGAAAACTTACTCTGATGGTGTCGTAATGGTTCCATCCAACCTGGGACGATAGTTGACCCATCAAACAGTACTTGTGTCCCTTCTGAAGCCTCAACACCCTAAAATCCAACATAGAGTAGGCACATAAGCAGCAACAAACGGTTATGAAAGCACATACAAAAATAGAAAGAAAGAAAGAAAAGAAACTCACTTGAGAGCATCAGGAACAACCATCCTCTTGACCTTGTCATAAGGAGGAGGGATACCCTCATAAGCCTTCAAACGAGCAAGGGCAGCTGCTCCCCGCTTAGTCTTGTGGGGAATCATTCTGCCAAAAGAACAACGATTTCAAACCCAACGCAGCAAATAGAATTCAAGTGGAACATTGAAGTAGACAAAAACGGCTGAACCAGGTTCATAATCGTTACATCCCTTGAGAAAATTAACAATCCCCTAGAGGGCAAGATCGAAGATGATTTCATACGCACATCATCTCTTCAGATCACTGGGAAACTCGTGATTGTATTTCTTTTTTGGAAATAACGAACTCCTTAAAATTCAAATCCCGCACGCGTCACATTAGATAATTTTAGCATTTCCTGAAACTACAACGAGCCAGTAATCAACATCGAGTGATAGTTAGCTATACCCGCGGACGGTGCGCCAGAAGATCTTAGCAGGAGCACGGAAATGGATGGGGCCGTGCGAGGGCTTCGTGTTCATGCGCTTCCGGAGGAATCGCATGTACTTCATCTTCTGTCGGACCAGACCGCCGGAGAGGCAGATCTCCTCGCTGCGAACAACAACTACCTTCTGACCATTTAGGAGCTCCTTCGCCACGATTGATGCCAGCCTTCCCAGCATGTGATGCCTCGCGTCTACTACCACCCTCCTGGCGCATATGCCGGACCCGGACACCATCTCCGCCGCACTCCTACCCCCGTTCGCGCACAAGCGATGGCGTTCTCCCAGAGCTAAAGAAGAATAGTCAAGAGAGAATTTATTTTATATCAACTAGGGTTTCTGATTTCAGGGCCGGCGCAACAACAATGATCCAGGCCCATATGAAAATTCTATAGGATAGGCCCAAATGACACGAGTCATACACCCAATACGACGTCGCAGACAGAGCTTGTTGGAGCACTTGAAACTGGCCTCATAATGCCTGCAGGAGCATCCATATTCTCCATACCAAGTCTGATGTCTGCATGTGATGTGACTGACTGCACATTGATGTGCATGTGCATAGTGATTGTTATCATCGACCAGTATTCAAGTGGCAAATGAAAGCATATCATCTCCCAAAAACGGTCATATAGAAGAATAGTTTGTTCATCAGGGGCTCAACCGAATAAATGAAAAAAGGGTCCCAGCAGAGACGGGGCTAATTAATTTACATGGTACAGTGCGGACTCATCAACATCCCCTAGTTCTAACCGCAACCACCGTCCATACTCTTAGCAGTTGTTCACAGCACCACCACTAATAGAGTCTCTTTGATTCCTTCCCTTATGTTACTTCATGCCACAATATAATATAGCAATATATATTATGTTGCCTAAGATATGAAAATGGCGACTAAATTTTCAGTGCCATACTTAACGGCTTAGAGAAGGGGGCATGTCACTTGTTATTTGGAGTTCTCACTTCCATATCTTCACTGAGCTGTCATGACTGGCGGAGGCAACCAGACCTCTCACAGGAGTCTGTGCGAGAGCCGATATTATGTTCTCATGAGCGGGCATTGTCATGTTCTTGTTGTCAACCATGTTCCATAGCTCCAGAGTCTGCAATTTAAAATTCAAGCAGGGTCACTCGACAAATTCTGAGAATAATTCAGAAGTTAAAGCTACGATAAGAGGGATGCAAACCCCAATAGAAAAAAGAAGAGTGGACTAGGTTTTTTTTTTGCTTACAAGAGTGGACTAGGATGACTGGGGGGAAAGGGAGCTATTTTGAAAATAATCCAGAATTTTCTAGCGTTGGACAGTATGAGGAAATAGCTCCACTATAGTTCTTTGGATTAGATAGCAAATTACTCAAGGAGTTCAATTAGCTTTCTGATCTGAAATTATGGCAACTCCAAATTATAGACAAGCAGACCGAAAAAGCTACTGCTCTGCCGGTCCATTTCAGTCTAAAACCTTTCTAGACACTCTGTACCAAGACAGTCAATGTTAGTGAGTACATCAATTCAACTAGCCCAGAAAATGTAGTACAGTTATGGCTGCTGCGATGAAATTATGCACCAACTGACTGTGCCATCTCATGTGTATGGTTAAGCTAATCCATAATGACACAACCATCTTTTGATCAAATTTGAATTAAAACAGTATGTCACTTGTGAAATCAAAGCCTCAAAATCATTTCTTTGCTTGATGCTGAAAATTGGAAAAAATATGGCAAGAAAATGGCAGCAACTCACCGAGAAACCACCAATCACCAAAAGGCTTGGATAGGTTGGATGAAATACACATGAATGGAACTGGTTCCCGTTGGAATTCAGCTCCTGGATGCAATCCCCTGAAGTTCGTGACCAAATCTTGACCAAGTTTTGACTGACAGATGCCAGATAATCTCCACTTGCATCCCAGCAGATATAGTTAACCAATTCTGGGTGTCCCTGCACACATGAAGCAAGCCAATCTTATCAAGATATTCATTGCAGCACAAGCCTCTCATGAGGAACAATTTGTATCCACATGGACGAATATCTAGAGTCCAGCTGGATGACTACCAGGAATTATATGGTGTCTCTCCCCTACTAGCAACATGTTCTGATTATCTCACATCATACCTCCAATGAGTGCACTTGCTTGTCAGTTTCAACATCAAAGATAGAGACAACTTTATCAGATGCTGCAGCGAGCAGCTGTCCACTTCTTGGCTGGAATCTCACTTGTGCAGTACCTCCCTGTACCAATATTTGAACCATGTTATCATCAAACACCAGACAAAAGATAATTGAAAATTGAAGCAGGTAAGGACATTTAGTCGAAAACCCACCTTGGAGATGCGAGTACATGAGGATGTGTTGATGTTCCAGTAGCGGACTTCATTTTCATTGTCGCAAAAACAAAAAAGTCCAGTTTTCCTTGGGTGGAAGTCAAGAGACATAATTGGTGAAGTATGTCCAGTAATAGCATGCAAACAAGTGCTTGGCTGCAGCAACAAGCTAAGTGCATAAATATTTCAAGAGCATAGTTCTACAAATAAATGCACTTGATTGTCATTCTCCAGTGAAACATTATTTTAGATAGTTACTCTATGTAAAAGCTGAGACAGCAGAAAACAGTTACTTTGTCTGCATCCCATAGGCGCACAGATTTATCATATGATGATGTTGCCAGGTGAGATGAATTTGGACAAAATCGAACATCAGTTATGACATTTTTGTGCTCTTCTGGGGTGCTGTCCCTTTGAAGTGTGTCCATGTTCCATAGCACAACCTATTCCAAACAATGAATGGATAATAAAATATTGTAGTAAATATTCAGTTATTACTGACCTGATGAATCAAGAATAAACTAGCAAGGTGAAGCAAAAACTCTTTGGAACCAAGAAGATAGGCAATCATTAAATTTATGATAAATTTGCTATCAACTATCACATGCAAGCATTCTAAATACCTTCATGTCATGTCCAGCGCTGGCCAGTATTTTCCCATCAGAAGAGAAATGACAGCATGTAACTTTGCTGTTTCCTTTCCTTATACAGCCAACTTCACCAAAAGTAAAACCTGAACCGAGCATAATGTGACAATTACGAGATAGAAAACAAAGATTTTCTTATTTATCGAGTGGAATGAACAAGATTTAACTTTTCGGTTAACCTTTAGAAGAATCCTTTTGTGGCTCAGCAGAGTGCTGCTTGACTGTTCCGTACAAATTAGCAGCATCTCCTATATCATGTGACAGAAATGATTCCACGTTATCATCTAGGGAACCAAGATCACCCAAGCGTTCAAGGTCTTCCTGCACAAAATATGGATATAGATCATAATTCTGTTTTTTAGGCAATACATATTTTCACTACATGCCAGACAAAAATCAAATGCAGCACTCCCTTAATATTGGTCACCACACAAAGTTTCAATAGATATATAGTAACTCACATTCGTAAAAGAAGAATCTCATGAAAGAGGACCACTTGCAAAATGAAAGACCAGTAATTAGGAAGTAAGAGATGTCTATCATGTCCATTGGCTTGGAATTAAGACTCTTTCAGAAATTACATAGAGGCATACCAGTAGATTTGATGATGATGCCAGATCCCCATTTCCCTCAGTACCATAAATTATCCTGTTCTTCTGAGCAATATTAGTCCGTTGCATGCTGCTGGCAGCAGCCACTCCATCACCAGGAGTATGGGTTGATGGTGGTGAGTTTGGTGAAGGCCCCATTGTATTTCCCGTTCCAGTGCTATTAGCAGGCCCTGAAGATGAGTGTTGTTTCCTTTTTCTCCCAGTCTGCCAGAAATTGCAAACTAAATGGTTATATGTCTAAATTAAGGATCTACGGAGAACCTACCATATAATGCAAGACTATATGGCCTACAGACAAAACTCCATAAAAAGTGACATTTAACCCAGAGTCAGAAATATAACCTGTGGCAGCTGTTGCTGCATCTGATCCTGCTGCTGTGATGATGGCTGATGTGCATGGCCCATCTTCATCTGTAAATGCACAGATGAGCACAAAGAAAAAAAATTATGATTCTAGAAACTGGAATTTTTTTATCACAAAGGGAAAAGGCAGAAGTGGCTCTTGAAAAGCCAAAAAAACTTTCTAATAATGCCTTGAGATGCATTGATTTTGTCTGTCAGCTGTATGCTTCAAACAAAGTGTACCCTTGGTGAATTTGATTGCACTGGGGAGCATATTGACCCCTCATTCTTTGTGGATTGAGCATCTTTTGCATTGACTGCACTTCTGGGCAGCCCACCAAATCTTCGAGGCTCCATATCATTGTAATTATTTGGATTTCCCAGACTATTTTGGACCTGAGCCTGCATCAAGGCCTGTTGCTGCTGTGATGTAAATAGGAATTGATTCTGGTTATGTATATTAGGCTTCTGCAGGCCTATATTAGACCGAAGATGTTCAACACCCTGCGGTCAAATTCCAAGAGGAAGATAGTGAGAAAACTACAGACAGAAAAGATGTCTTAAACGTAGGACTTCAAATATGAAAAATACAACTTACAGTTAGAGGCCACCCTGTTAGTGGAAGGCTTGTAACACCTTGGTTCAAACCTAAATAAAAGTGGAAATTTGGATTATGTATTCACAATTTTCAATGAATGTGTAATCCTAAGAGAATGGTTCCATTGCAAGATGCTGAAATAAACATTATGGAGTCAAGCCAACAGTTCTAGCAAACAGACAATATATATGTCAGTTGACCAGAAAGTGATACCTGCAGCAGCTATTCCAGACTTTGATTGCAAAATAGCTTGTCCATATAATGAAGAAGGATCCATGGGAAATGTTTTCTGAACACCAACAAGGTTGGCATCACTTTTTACATCCTGCACAACCATATATTGTCTAACTTATACAAGACAGATATTTTCTAGTAATTTCACAAAGAGAAACACTGAATGAACCTTTTAAAAATGAAAACATAAATATTGATAAATGAAATGTCGGGTAATGTGTAAATGATAAAAATGCAAATAAATTGAGATTGGTGCTTACCGTTAAAGTTGTGCCAGATGAGATCTGCTGCAATGCCGTAGAAATGTTTGCAGAGTTACCATGAATCATCTGGCTGAAACATCCAGAGTATAGAAAACATCTTTAGTCTATCTCACTTCAGTGAAGGACATGAAACATGCACAAGCACATGCCAATGAATTCTGACCTACCCTTGGTGATCAGATGCTGACTTAACAACTGCAATTCTGTTGGCATCAATAAGAGCTTGGGATGTTTCTGAATCCATTCCTTGTGGATGTTTCATGCGTTCTTCATGCATCTTCACAGCTAATGGACCAGCAGATGGTTGACCAGTCACTCCCCCGGGGTTAACATTATTGATGGGAGCACTGAGATTCGGTTGGTTGGGATCCCGTCGCTGTAAATGTGCACTTCTTTGCTGCAGAAGTTGTAGCTGCTGCATATGCAGCTGTTGCTGCTGCATATGAAGCTGTTGCTGCTCTCTTCCCTTCATTTGTTGAGCCTATATTCATAAATGGCTGGAAAATCATAAAAACATAGGGATAATTGCCTAAAAAGACACTAACTTTGTTCATTTTCTACATTTTGACACGAACTTATTTTATCAACCTGATTGACCCTGAACTTATGATCATCTCATTTGGCATGCCACTCATTTTTATCCAAATCTAAAGGCAATGTTTACATTTAGTTAGCTAATGTGTTGTCGTGTTCTTGTTACTTCTTCTAATTACGGCCATTCATACACATCACCCAAACTATTTAGATTACAAAAATCTGACAATGCCATTAATTCTTGATGAAAATTTGAATTCCGGGTCAAATGGTACACAAAACCAAAAGCATCGTGCTACATGGATAGAACACAAAACAATTGTGCTAAAATTGAAGATAATGGGCAGAGTTGATGCTTCTTGGGTAATTAAAAAGGAAGAAGCAAGCAACTATACTTAAAAGGATACAATTATATAAATTATATAACCTCTATATAAGCTGCAGCAGGCTCAGAATGCTTTGCATTTGTCCTTGCAATGAAGATGTCCCAAAACACAGACCACCATTCGAAGAGAAATCCACCAGGTGCATCGATAGCTATGTTTGAGAATAATGCATAGAATACAAAATGAATGGTGAACATTCCAGAAATGCATAACATTAAGTGTAGAAAATAGGGGAATTTATTCCGAATTGTGGATCATTACCTACTGGGTCAGTGGCAACCTTCCCTTCAGTCATAAAAGCTTTTGCAGACGCATGTAATTTTTTCTTCAATAGATAATCGTGAATATACACGTCGAGCCTGGATGTACAAAATTCAACATGGCCCGGTACAATGTTAACCGAGAGTGCGAAGCAACAAAAATCAAGACAATGCAAAGATGAAAATAATTCTAGAAAAAAAGGGAAAACATCCAGGTGAGATGGCATGCGTACATCTTATCAGCTTCCCAGTTACTCTGAGCCATCGGTCCAGAAGAAATATCGATCAGGAGAATTAGAGGCCAGTTCAGTTCATGTCAACAATCAAGTCTGCAGCATTGAAAATTCAGTCAATGCAACAACGAAAGTAACAAAACCGACAAACAAAAAGTAACCGGATTACTAAAATGAAAAGCGTATCCACTGCTACTTAATTTAAGAACGAATACCGCTGATTCTCCTCACTCATGATGAAAACAAACGAAAAACATTACAATTCAGACTTCCCCGAGCTCAACTCCACTCACCAGAACTTTGCATGGGATCTAAACCGAGAATCGAACGATCCTCGCCAAATCCGCACAGAATTCCTATAACTGTAACGAATCCAGCTCGCCGAACAATGGAAACAAGAATTCAGCTGAGGCAAATTGCGAATCTCACCAGCAAAAGTACCCGAACCGAGCCAGCTCGGCAGAGAATCGTTCTCCGGCAGAGACCAAGCCCGAACCCCCGAGGGTTTACGTGATATATGCCTAGCCCCGGGAGAGAGAGAAAGAGGATCTTTTGTTGGAGTGAGAGTGAAGTAGAGGAGCTCCTGCTTAAAAACAGTGAAAGCGAAAAGAGTCGTAGATGAATAGATTGGTAGGGGACGAGGTGATCCGGTTCGTTTCCCTCCGAACCTCAGGTCCGGAGCTGGGCGCTAACACCCCCATGTCATTTCTTGTAGGGGCGCCTCTCTCACTAATCACGGAAAATATAATATTTACTAATTGTTGTTAAACTTAGATAATTGTGCTACCAATATGTGATTGACACTTAATCAATTATAATTATTATTCTAGTGGAATAATCCCATTTTATCTAGTGAGATTGCCACCTACTTAATTATTTTAGGAAATTTGAGAACTCTCAAATTTATCTTGGATGTCTCAAGAATTTAAAACTATTTAATATGCCAACGATAATTAATTCAAAGAGTGCTATGTATGGCATTTAAATTAATATGCGTTAATATAATATAAAAGTGATTTAAAATTTTTAAAAATAAATAAATAATAAAAATGGATGACAAAAATGAGTAGTTTGATGCACTACTACATGGAGGATCTCCTCCTCAATATTTTTATTAAATATATTAATTTATTTATTAATGTATATTATTATATTATATGTACCCAAACTTTAGAACAAATTTTAAAAAATTTAAATTTTTATGATTTAAAAATAGTTGAAATGTATTTTTAGATAAAATTATAAAAGTCAAACAACCAACCATTATGGGACTTCTTTTTAACTGTTGAAAGTATTTGCATTTATTATGTGGATATTGTTTTTCTAAAAAGGAAAAAAATAAAAAAATAAAAACATATTTAAAGGGTGATTAGGGATTTGGGAAAGAGCAGTCGTACAACATGCACGCCAGCTGTCGCGCTCATGCTTCGGGTCGGACAATGGGCCCACGTCAGACTCTGGTACGGAGCTAGGTTCGGGATGATGAACAGTCAGCCTAACCTTTTTTTAGATGAATAAAACTGAGTTTGATTAATGATTCACCTGCCATGTGAATCTCCCTATGAGTCTTTCCCTTCTTGAATTAGTAAGTGGGTATGATTGCATGATTCTTCAATACATGGAAATGTACTTTACTTTGTTAATTAGCTTAAAAGGTCATTAATTTTTTTATTTTTATGCTAATTTTGGTCATTAATTCTCACAGTTCATCTGTAAGAGGAAGGAAGCTATAATGGTGATGAGTGATATTTTAGTAGTCCTTGACTCCTCGTAGTACTCTCTTGTCGGCATCAACCACGAGAAACCACAGAACTTTGCAGCTTTTATCAGGCTTTTCCTCTACATCCACTAATCCCACTGGTATGAACTTGGCCTTCCTTTTCCAAGTAAAAGATTCTGTTTCTTTGATGATGCAAGCTCATGCACCCAAAACCAATAGGTTCATGAAAGAATTTCATAATTAGCAGGACCAAACTGTAAGCTGGCTCCTAGGTTGGAACTAGGGACCCACAAACTGGAAAAAAAAGGCCAAGTATTGAAGGAAGATCAGATTAGATGGACTTGACTGTGATTTCAATGTTGTCTATGAGCCTGACCTTCCCAAACCAGGCTGCCACACAGAACACAACAGGGCTTGCAATTTGTTCTTCCACTGCTTCTAAGCTCTCCTGATCCACAATCTGCAAAAGGGATGGTATGATTCTCATCTAAGAATTTGTACATATAATTCTCAAACCTAAATGACAGTGCTATCATCATACATTGTTCCCAATTGGGTTCAATGACAAAAGATCAGAACCAGCTCAACTCATAGTCCAATAGCCAAGGAACAACATATCCAATAATTCTGTGGTTCAAGCAAAAAACAAAAAAACAACTTTGATATCATGGTCGAACCTCAGCATAGTCGACCCTTCCAAAGGATTCGGTTATTTCTCGAGTCACTGCATCTCTTAATCTTTTGCTATTAAGTTGACCTGTTTCTGCTGCAATTTTAGCTTTTAACAGCGACCTGCTTATGGATAGAGCCTGTGCAGTTGAAACAAATGGAACCACAAAAAAAAAAATTGAAGCTCGCAGCATATGATTTGTAAGGCTTTACATTGACCCAAAAATCTTTGTGGAAGTGGAAAAGCTGCTCATGAAGTAGTTTATAATCTGCAACATCACAATGAAGATCTGCTTATATATATTCTTCATCTTGAAATCAAGGAGGGAACTCTGATGAGAAAATTTTGGAATAAGCATTTAAACCTCTGTGAAGAAGAGCAGCCCAGGAAGAAATCATCCCATTGAAATCCACATGAAAACTCGCAAAATGCAGTGGACAAAACAATGGCATGGAAGAGAAAACGTTTTGGAAACTATTGAAAGTACCCTTTGTCTCTCCTCTGATGAGAGATGCACGTTGCGAGAGCTCATAGCAAGACCATCATTTTCTCGGACAATCTCAGAACCAATTACCTGAATAGAGAAGTCAAGATCTCGAACCTGCAAAGTTAAGTGAATAATAATCAGATAAAAGAAACTCTGGTTCATCTGTACAGTTCATATCCAGAAAAATAAAAAGGACTTGCCATCCGCTTGATGATTCTCCATTGCTGGTAATCCTTCTTCCCAAATAAAGCAATATCAGGTTCCACAATATTAAACAACTTTGTGACTACAGTGGAAACACCTCTGAAGAAGACAGGCCTACTCTTCCCACACATTCCCTTCTCCAACTTCTCAACTCTTACCCATGTCTCGTGCCCAAAGCCTTTAGCTTCCAGACAGGATACAGCATTCCCAGCACCAGATTCATTGGTACTATTTGGGTCAGCCTCACATTTACTACCTTCAGCTCCATAATCGTATAGATTTAGAGGATGGAAGACAGCATCAACTCCACCAGGGATAGACTTGAGCTTGAGCAAATCGCCCTGGAAATCGGACGGGTATGTGGCAAGATCCTCGGTGGGAGCAAACTGACCTGGTTTCAAGAAATCCTTAAGGTTATAACATGAAACAAGTCAACACCAAACTGACATAGAAGCCATGTCTCATCATTGAGCTCTATGATTCCAAAGCAAATATCATCCATTTGGTTCGTACAGTAACACCGGCTATTCCTAATCAATTAATCATGCACCAACAAGTGCTTCCACGAACCGATCTTTTTCCTTAAAATTCAAAATCTTTTTTCGATATTGTTTCAAGGACAATTATGAAGAAAACATGAATTTGAGAGTTCTTCTAACACGCTAAAACAGCAGGTGAAGTTACACTAAGCAGGATTTCATATTCTCAACAAGGCAATTTATAAAAAGGGCAGGCGCCAGAAGATTCAGAAGCGAATCCGGATATACAAATCCCATAATCGAATTTGAAAGAGAGCCCACCTGGGTTGACGTAAATGGAGACAACGACCACGTCGGACAGCCCCCGGGCCTTTTCAACGAGGGAGATGTGGCCCTGGTGGAGGTAGCCCATCGTGGGTACCAGTCCAATGACCTTGCCCTGGCATCTCATGGCCCTCGACCACCGCCTCATCTCGTCCTTGTCGGTAATCACCAATGGGTCCTTCGCCGCCATCGATTCACCTCTGTTGTTCTAGGGAACCAGGGGCCCAAACAGAGAGAGAGAGAGAGAGAGAGTACCGCAGCTTTTATTTGGGTCAGAAAACGAGTAGAGAAGAAAGAAGCGTGTTACTGTAACTGTTAGGAGTAAGGAAGGTGGGAAGGCAGAGGAAGAGAGTAATGGCGGTCACCCCTAGTCTCTATCGAGAGGCCACAAGCAAGACAAAATGTCATGTTCTTTCCAACGGGCCCGATGCCTATCCACTCACTAAATTCCCCATGTGCCTTTCATCTGGGTGTTCATCGCGTTTGTCAAACAGATTTCATGCAATCTTTATAGAGTTGAAAGAGGGAAAAGATACAAGAAAGAGCATTTGAACTTTGGTGATCAAATGGGTATTATACACACAAAACTGAGAGCTGTGACCACACTTGCTCTTGCCTTTAGACACAAGCGCAGCCTTCTCCCTGCCATCAATATAATCGAATTTTGAGGCAAATATGAGTAAACTCGGCTTCTCAACAAACTTAACAAAACCACTCGGATGCATTTACTTCAAGCATTAGACTATTGTCATAAAAGTTCTCTTTATCATGGAGATCCAATGCAAGTGCTAAGCTCAAGACAGAATCAAAGGAGTATCCAACTATGCCTGATCACCATCCTGACCACCACCCCTCGGGTGTCCTCCCATCCTTCCTCTGCCACGGCTATAGCCTCTGCCTCCTCCACCCCTTCCCCTTTCATATCCTATGCCTGTATGATGAGAACGAAAAGAACATTGTCAGATCAACATTTGTTTATCCATCCGGTAAAGCAGAAAAACTGTCTGTCAAAAATGATGTGGGACGTGATATCAGAGCAAACAAAAAAAAGCGTGGTCTTTCTTTCTAAACAGACTTTTATCAATATAAAAAAAACTCAAGTAAAAAACATGTGCTCACCACCATAGCTCCATCCCCTTCCTCTACCTCCCCAACCTTGGGTGGAATACCCACCTTTATCTATAGAAATTTAGAAAAGAAAATCACAATCAGTTCCAAATAAGCCATCCAGAAAATATGTTTTGCTGCATTTATAAATAAGAATAACCCGAGCAGCTTCAGTAGAGTTGCTTACAATTTGTATCTTGATAATTCCCTTCTTGACTGTTCCCTCGCTGATAAGCTCCACCTCGATAATTTCCACCCTCGTAATTTCTGTTTCCATAGTTTCCTCCCTCGTAATTTCTGCCTCCGTAGTTTCCACCCTCATAATTTCTGCCTCCATAGTTTCCACCTTCATAGTTTCTGCCTCCGTAGTTTCCACCTTCATAATTTCTGCCTCCGTAGTTTCCACCTTCATAATTTCTGCCTCGATAGTTTCCACCCTCATAATTCCTGCCTCGATAGTTTCCACCCTCATAATTTCTGTCACGATAATTTCCACCTTCATAATTCCCTCCATTATAGTTTTCACTTTCATAATTCTCATCCTGGTAGTTCCGACCACCTTGATAGTTCCCATATCCTCCTCTCCAACTCCGTCCTCTCCCTCTCCCATAGCCTCCCTTACCTCGACCATATGATTCTGAGAAATTTTAAGGCTCAAAATCAGCTTTTGTTTACTTCTTTCTTGAATGCAAATATAACCACTATAAAAATGTGTCAACCTTTTTATATTACCTTCATGATGAGCATTATAGGGTGCACGTGCCTGTTGATGTTGTGGCTGCTTCTGGTAATGCTGCAGCCCAGAAAGTTCATCATTCAGTGGAGCTTGGTATCTGAAGGTATATGAGTCTCATTAGTATGCTAAGCAATTAAGTTTGTCTGTATATATAGAAAATATGTAGATCAACTGAGAGCTGCAAGGTTGATATAAATTACAACATAGAGCCACTGGTAATATACTACATACATTAATGAACTATACATAAGCACAAAAGACTACACCTGAATGCAGCACTTTTTAGTTATCATATTCCAATATTTATGAGAAGGTCTTTAATCTTATCTGAAATATTTTTATGAAACAACACTGCTTACCCAGGAGAGTTTTTGTTAGTATCCCTTGTAGACAATGTTATTGAAATCATTGAAACCTGCCTGGTCATCTCCACGCTGCATGGGATATTATAGTCAAACAGCTATCTCATATAATGTTGGAGTAAACGTAGATAAGTTGCTGAAAATCAAGGGGTGGCTCACGGTACAAGTCCCTCTTCCATAGGTTCCCACACATCAGTTATGCTGACCGAACTGATTGCTGTATCCTGATGCAATTGAGGAAAATTCTTCTGCTCAAAAAGGAAAAGCAACCATTGTTAAATGCACACCAATACAATCAAACTTGATGACACAAATATGAAAGTGGATCTGCACCGACTTTTATGATCTCTGTAACTGCCACAGACTTGCTAATTGCTAGACCCATTGCTTTCAAGACAATCTCCCCCATGCGCTTTTCCTTCATAGAAAATATTTAACATGTTATTCCACAATGAATGGTTAAGTATAACAGGATACTATATACCATGACTCGTTTAAATATTCACGAGCAAGAGAGCTGACAAATACTTTTCAGCAGATTTTCCACAAATGGACAGATTAAAATGCTTCATAACGAGCCACAAAGAAAATAAAAACATAATTTTCTTAGTTTGTCACCATTCACCAGGTGTGAGGAAAACGTCCCAGGCTGACTGGGTGCTAGTACGATATAGAGCTAAGACTTCTGACAGAAATATAACCCAGTCCCACCAAAAGCCACAAACGTAAGGCATGATAAGATATTATATTTACCAAGACAAGGTCACATCTCTTAACAGCAGAACTAATCTATCATATAAGAGAGAGCCTTTTATTCCTCTATTGGAGTGCTTTAAGGATTAAATACAGTCAACAAATTGAAAACACTTCCGGTAGCATAGAAGCATCTAAAGCACGTATAACACATCTCAGATCCCCACTACAGTAGATCCAACCGTGAAACACTCAGATCGAAAGCAAGCGGGCGGTTTCATCGTTCGAGAATCAAACGAAACGAGGACCACGAAACAACATCAGGTATGAATGATCCAGCTTCAAAGAGACCGGTTCTACTCTCGGATCTCCAAGAGCACGTAAACGGATAAAACAAGAGCGGCACGAGGAGATACCTGAAGAAGAGTAGTGGCGTAGCTGACATAGTTCCGGATGAGGCCTTGCGCGGTGATCCGGATCTCGTTCTCGTTTATCGGAGAATCGCGCTTCGGCCTCTCTACTCTCTGGTACCTGTCCATCGCCTCGCTCCAACTGTTCGCAGAGATAGCGCGCGCTAAAACCCTAAACAGAAGTAGAGAGAGGAAGAGTGGAGAAGAAGCTGAAGTGTCCTAAAACCTCCGCCTCAAACTGGGGGATTGAGGAATACCAAAAAGTGAAACCGGATCCTATTTATATAAACACGACATCATTTTAACTTTTGTTTTTATCAATTTTATAATAATTTTTTCACTTATCTAAAATTTAAAAAACATTTAATCATATTTCCCCATAAAAATAATAAAAAGCATTATCATGCATAAAATTAATTACATAAAATAATATCAAATTATTAAACATACCACAAATTTTCTTAATTTATTTTTAGTTATCACACATCTAATTTTAATAAATGAATATATCTATTAAATATGACAATTTGAGTAAAAAGTTCATGCTAAATTTACTAAAATTTTCAAACTTTATATTTAAATATAATGCTATTTAATTTATTAAATTTAAGTATAATAAATCTTTTTGTCAAAATTACATCATATTAATGATGTATAATTCAATAATATTATCATACAAAATTAATTGTAGAAGTGCTCTCCATATTTCTTATATTTCATTTTTTCCGCCTAAAAAATATAATTTATTCAATTAATTTAGTAACAAAATATTAATAATCCAAATTTTTTTATATGAGAATTACATTTCCCCCTTTTTTTCATAATATTATCCAAAATATTATCATTTCCCTTTTAATGAAAATCCCCTCCTCACTTCCATCTACTTCTATCTAAATACCTTAATCCAAACATACCCTAATGAATTAGTAAAATTGATTATACCAAATAAAAATTTAGCTTAAATCTCAAATTGGACCTCTGGAGAATTTTCATAATAGGATTCTATTTAATAAGTTTCTGATATTTTTATTCACTCCCATAGAACTTTAATCTTTACAATTCAGTACCATTACTACAGTGTGCTCTTAGATTTTATTAAATAATTAATGGATAGTAATATTAAATATTCTTATAAAATTATAATTTAATGTGTGTTTAAGCAGTATGAGATGATACATCCCAGCAATGTCACAAATTCATAGTCGCGCCACCGATGATCATCGAACCTTTCGTGACGGCGCTTCTTCGCCTGTAAGTGCTGCAAAAACAAGAAGGCGAGGCTAGAAACGACATGGATGGAGATTCAATCTCCCTTGTGGACCATCTTCATTCAAGACCCTATGGATGTTTCAGATACTTGGAGGAGGGGGTCGTGCTCAGTTTTGCCTGTGCCCCTCCATGGACAGATATACACAAAAGAAGAAGAAGAAGAAGAAGAAGAAATCAATTTTGAAAACACGGAGACTGATCTCGAACACTCGTAATGGCTGCAGCCACACTGACCGATCTTGCCCATGAGTCATCCTTTTATTATTTTATTGCAATAGAAGTTTCTTCATTGATCTGTTTATGCTCCTCGTAGCTCCAGCACCACATCTGTCAGCGAAGAAGGAAAGTCTGAGGAGGAAGATAGCTGCAATTTGGTACTTAGAAAAGGAAGCCAAAGCAAAAATGACTAACATTCAGAATCTGTGGTGACCCAGTTGCCTTTCCTGGGTGGCGACTCGAGGAGGCTGCCACCCATCTGGCCGATTGTCTGGGCTGAAGCTGTCGACATCGTGGAGTAAGCAGAGGACATGGTGGAGCAGCCCTCCACGTCCCACCGGAAACTAATCTTCGGGGAGTCGATGCTCAGCTCTTCATCGTCCTGTACGGCCTTTAGGGCCGCCGATCTGGATCCGAAGTGTAGGACCTGCACAGAGTCCATGTCTTCACTATCTGTTGTAAACCAAAGGGAATCGAAGTACTATATATGAAACAGTTCTCCAGCTTTCATCTTTCTAGCATGGAGTATCAGGACTTACCTTCCGGCGGATGAACTTGGACCCCTTGTCGCTTTTTGCAGCGGCCGCCCACCTCAAGAGCACCTTCATCCTCGATATGACTCTGGCTTCATCTCCCTTGACCTCCTCCTTCTCCTTCTTCGCGGGCTCCTCGCATGAGGAGGAAGAGGAAGAAGAAGAGGAAGAAGAAGAGCAAGAAAAGGAAAAGGAAGGTACCTTTATATTCGAACCTGTTATGGGAAGAAATTTGCTACCCACATGTGAACCTCCCAGAGGTTCTGCAGCAGCTTTCATCTGGCCTATGATATCTTCCCCCTTCGTCCTCCTCCAGCTGTAGACCTTCCAACGCGGTCTCATGTTGATGCTACCAACCCTCCTTAAGCTGATGGTGCTGTAGAAGCATGCGTTGGCAATATCTCTTCTGCACAAGTTGATAAATGACTTGAATTTCCGGGTACCCGATTGGACACTTCTGGATCTTTTCGACTTTCGTCTCTGCTCGAGTAGGACTATATCCTTGAATTTTCTTTCTAGATCTTCCAGAAGAAAGGCAGAAGAAAAGCAGAGTTAGTATAAGTAAAACATCCTGTTTATTATTATTTTAGTTGAGAATATAATACCAAATTAAATAAAATAAAAAAAAATGAGGTAAGTTTATAAATTTTAAAATTTTTTACTATTTACACTAATTTAATTTAATGGTATTATATTGATATATAATACTTTTTTATATGGTATTATATACAGTAGGATTGTACCTTTTTTTCAACTCAATACCTATAAATCTGGTTCGTCATATGCACAATTATTAATAAAAAATGTTTAATTCGAAAAACCCGAGAAATTGTAAGAATAATACCTATTTTTTTTACAATTTTTTATATCGTATTTAAAATTACACGGTGTGCTGATAAATATTGAAAATATAATATCAAATTAAATAAAATAGAAAAAGATTATATATTTATAAAATTTAAAATATTATATTAATTACTTTTAAATAAATATAAATTCAATCAATTATCGGTTAACTATACCTTTTTATAATACGAATTAAATATTGAGTTCAAGCTCTTACTTGTAGCAATACACTCTTTCACTCCTTGTTCTCGGGCAGCTTTAAATAGCCACCGGAGAATCTGCTACACATGTATGTGGATATAACGGTAAGTTCACACCAGCTCTTCAAGTCTATGAGCTTTGAATACGTATGTGTGTATTTGGGTGTGTTTAGATGGGTTTACCTGCATGTTCTTGATATATCCTTAGTTTGTATATGTGAGCTGTTGAACATGAGACTGGTATGGATCATTTTCCATTTTTTTTTCCAGATTCTTTGGTGGGTCAGATGGGCAGAAAGATTCCTTATTCTCTGACTATGTGAAACAGGGCAGATCAGACTGTAGACTTGGCGGGATTCAGAAGGAGACAAGATGAAAAATGGTGGAAGTGAATCTAAGGAAGATGGTGGGGGGAGACAACTGAGTAGCCATATTGTAGAGGATTTGTCTGTCTGCTAACCTTGTGATTCCAAGTAACATGGGAAGGGGACTTCTGGGTATTGTTTATATGGGCATGTGGTTTTTCATCAGTTTATTAATGAAACAATCTGGATCAATGTTGATATCAATCTTGATAGAAAACTGCAATTGTGAGAGACCTCTACCTTCTCTGAACGTAAGACCATCTTGTAATCCAAAAAATAAAATCTATGAGCAGTTGATATGTGAATGGTTTGATGAGGTATGAAGGTGGGGCTTCACTGTTCAACACCTTGGATGGCACTTGCTAGCCATTGAATTGTAAAGGTTTTTGGTACCAGGATCTGCAAATGGGCTCATACTTTGACTATCATTTTATTCAAGACAACATCTCAGATTTGAATGTATATAAATTTAAAAGAAAACTTAGAGCAACTGTAATCTGAGTATTAATGGAGGGATGATCTCAGTGGCAGGTATTCACTGGACCATCACCTTCACCACATTGCCTTCCACATTATCTTAGCCATCAAAAGCAACAACCCAGTGATCACACAACTAAACTACACAAAGGTGGGCCACACCTTCTTGACCATTTCAGGACATCCAGAGAGAGCTTCCACTTATGTTATTCTAGCCAACATTCTCTACAATGTAGAAGCTCAAAAAATGGCGCATCAACAACCAACCTTGGTACTTAGGGAGGGCTTAGAGCATACAGCTAGTTCTTGCATGAAACTTTTACTTTAGAAACTAAAATCATCATGCCAAACCCGAACACAGTAAAAACCAGACACTTATCTCATGATTAACGCCATTAATAATGAACATGGACAAACTATATGCACGTTAAGTTAAGTAAAGCAGACTCGATCTTTCTGGGCATGTAATGAATATAAACCTAATTAAATTTAAGCACATATTGTACCGTGGAAAGACAAACAATTGATTAAAGACCAGACATCTCGTCCAAGCAAATATCATCCAGCCAGCCACAAGCTTTTTGTTGAGGCTCTTGAGCACCAGAGCCTTCACATCAAACTTTTTAAAGCTGGAAGACGGACCTGAAGTTGAACCAGACCAGTAACATTGCAATCACTCAGAACCCAGGGACAACTCCCCCCATGGTTTCCCTGGTGTGAGAGTTCGAAGATTGAAATCCCAGAGTTGAGCATGCCAGGAAAGGTCGCTTCAAGGTATTACTACCAATGCCAGGGTTAGCAGTACCCAAGCCTTCAAGTGCAGCCCCTGTACAGCAGGGTCAATTGCAGCTGCTAATTGGCAAACGAGTGGAATGTTAATTGACATGGAACCTGCAACAATAAACATCTGCAATAGGTGCTCTATCTAGGAAATTATTTCAGGTTAAATATAGGGTTCACCTGGCACACCATAAGTGATTTGTCACAGCAGATCCTGGTCTGACCTTCCTCGTATCAAACGCCTCCGCCGTCTTCGAACAGGAGCATTATCTTCGCCATTGTCACTGAATAGGTTGGCTTCCAACAGATCATCCATATCATCAACATCCTCTTCTACATTTTGCAGGCCCAACAGGTTCTCCCCCCAGAGCATTCGCCTCTCAGAAGCCCCTCCACTGGACCGCCGCCTATTATGATACCTCCTCCAAGCCCGAGACCTAGATCTCAATCCACTGCCAGACTCCATGGATCCAATCATCTGAAACAAAAAGAAGGTGCTTAACCATGACCCATTTTCCCTCTGATTTGAGAACCTACCACCATCCCCATTCTCAATAACATAGTCTCCCACGACAACAGCTCCAGGAATGGCCGAGTGAATAGCACTAACAATGTCTCCATAAGCCCTCTGATTCTCAAGGCGCCTCCATTCCTGTTCCCTGGAAGGGTCAATATCTGAAGGTCGGACCATAGGATGAACCCTCCTGGCATGCCTTCGCAACTCCATGTAGTTGCCAGTAAAAGAGCATGTCTCCCGAGAACAACTCCGGCTTTTCAAGTTGAGGTAATTTCTTGCCTCCTGGACTACCTCCCATCTTAGTACATCTCCTCGACACAAAGGGCATACCATGCCCACACTGGAATCTGATGAATGCACATGCACAGAACCACTAACATCTAGAGTACCTTCACCATGAGCTCCCAGGTTTGCACTATAGCTTCGATTGTCATTGTTGTCTGCATTGCTGTCTCCCCTTAAAGTTTCAAGTGATCCATTAGACAAAGCAGTGTTATTATCAAAGGCATTGTTAGAAGTTTCTGAGTTTCTAGAGAAGGAACTGTTCGAACCACTTGTAGAATTTGACTTCAGTTTCTTAAATCTGTCTAGGCAATTAGAATGTCTGTAACTTGTATCACATATATAAGTTCTGCATCCCTTGTCATGAGAGCTACACACGAGTAAAACAGCATTATGTGGGTAATCCATGCAGATGGGACAGGAAACCTCATCCAATTCTTTGTGAAGGGCATGGATATCTGAATCACAATGCAATCTTCGTTTGACACCAGCCATCTTGAATGCAAACTGTACCGTGTACTATAAAATGGAATTTATCAGAATGTCCACGAGAATATCTACTTCAAAATTTATTTAGATGAAACGTAAGTACCATATTTACCAAAGAATGAAATGGAAACAGAAGTGAGCATATCCCAATTCTATACATCAAGCTAATATTCATGTATTTTATGTTAGTTAAAATCTTTCTATGTTCATTATTTTACTAAATGCCATGCATTAGTTTTCCATATAATGTTCAACCTAGAAAATCCACTTGTTTCTCAAGCTAGATCCCTTGTAGTAACTTTCAGATTGTTACAAAAATTGATTTTTTCCCCAAGTTCAACAACCTTCATTATTAATAATCAAAATAACCTAGCCCATAAAAGAAGGGAAAGAAAAATGACTAGATAGGATGAGTAGGGTTCCATGGAACAGCCATAGGCAACTGCTTACCGAGAGATCAACCAGCAATCACTCTGTTTTAGGCACTTGTGAATTCTTCTGAATGTCTGATTGCTCAACTTTAGCTATTAAACTGTGAAATCCTTCATTGATCTTAAAAGCAAAGTAACATTCCAAGCTATCACAGCATTCGGAAATCACATGTAAACAAAGAGGATATATGTATTTCCACTAATTGCTGAATTACACCGTTGAGGATAATCCTAGTAAGTATATCACGAACCAGAAAATCACCAGCTAATTCTAACTCCTGCACTGACACACAAAAGAAGAGGCTCTGATTTAGAATACAGGATTTTTTTATAGCAAATCAAGCAATCATCTTTAAGGGTCCAAAACTCTGCCAAGAGCTGGTGCCAGATTTCATAAGCAGAGGTGAATAATCTCATCAATTTCCAACTAACAATAAACGTTCATCAAGGAAGCAAAAAGAACAAAAAATATTTTACAGCATAATGAACACTCCTTTGGCAATAGAATTTTCTAGGGCACAACAAATGGGGGGAAGAGACATTGACAAATGATAACATGTTATCCATGGCCTTGCCAAATCAACAAGAATTGGTCTTGGCTAAGATCTATTGTGCCTGAAATTCATTCCTTAAACCAGTCTAATTTAACTGCCTGCAGGTTCAGCAATTAATGGTTGTGCTTCTGCCAAACGAATTTCATATAATTACTAAACACAGATCGGATCAAACTAAGGCCAGATAAAAGTGAGCAGTCAACATAATTTACCGCAGTCACGCGAACCGATTCTAAGCATAAGCAGCCAATTATGCGCTCCGCACATCATCTAGGGATCTACTACCATAATACATTATCAGCCAACCAAACCCTAACGAGGGTCATAAAAAACCGAGCCTTGACACCGATGATCTCAACAACTCAGAAGCTGAAGAAGATCCCACAAGGAAAACATCGAACACCATCAGCACCATCGTCAAAGTTTCGGGAGTTGCATCAAGGCATGAAAAATCAAAGTCAAGTAAAATCTAAAAGAAAGAAGCAGAATTTTACGGCGGGAATATTGCCCGATCTTCGGATACTCGATCTCCGGTAGATGGCAAGGAGTATTTGCAGAGGATTGGAGAAACCGAGACGAAATCACAACAGGTGGAGGAATTGTGAAGGCATGAAATTACGTTTCTTTAATTTATTTATAGGCTGGAAAATAAACGCTATCAAAGAAAATCTGGCGGTTGAAGGATAATAGAGCCCATGTTTTGCTGCACCTGGAGTGGTACACCCTTCCAGCATCGTCATTATTGTATAGGTTGGTCGTACTTTCAGTACTCTGGGTCTGTATGAACCCGATTCAGCTAATAAATGATACAATCTGTGGCTATCACAGTCTAAACCAGGGAGATGATGGATGTCGGCCCAATCGGTCCGAGCTAAAGTCCCAACTTGGCAGCCAGTTTTAGCCCGGCCCGATATCTCGATTCAGTCCCGCTCAATAAGACCGTGCCAAGGTCATATCTTGCCGGGCCCAGCCAGGGTTGGTTGGTTCCATAGGTCTCCCCGAAAACTCGTGTAGCCGGAATAAGGAGAGGAGAGTAGGACACTTCCATCAGAAAAGGGTTCCGGTCCCACTCCTTGTCTCGGTCGGGCTGTAGAGAGGGCAGACCGGTTCCTCGGCCGGTTCTCATCGAGCTCCTTCACCACCTCTTTCATGGACGGCCTCACGGAGGCCATCGGTGCGCAGCAACCCATCGTGAGCCGACTACTCTGGTTTTGCGCACCGATTGCTCGAAATTATCTAATTAAAAATTATAATATATTATTCTATTTTATTTAAATTTTCGTCATATTCTTAGTATATATACAAGACGATTATTACTTAAATACGAGACACCTTGTACAGCACACCAAACAATTATTTAGATAATAATAACACACATGGTGACTCATCATCACCATATTACAACCCCCATTAAAAAACCATAGATAGGTGTCAACGTACACAGACACCATATTCACCATATCACAATATGGATGGATGGATGCATGCATGCATCCATGCAGCCTCTCCTAAAATCATATAATGTAGTAGTCGCATGCAAATAGATAAGATAAACACCCACCATTGCACCCAATATCCTTGACTTGAAAGACCAGCTGTCTCTCCACAGTTTTATTTACTCTTAGCAGCATTGCTAGGGCTAGCTGCCGTTGAGGATTTCCCATCGAGTCTGCTTCTGTTCTTCCGTGGCTTTCTAATCTCAGGCCTCTTTGATTCCGACTTTGACTTTGCCCCGCCTTCGGTCGCCCGAACCTTCACTCCACGGATCAGCTGATACAGAATTTTGATCAAATCCAGTGTTAGCTCCAACAACAGCACCAATTTTAGAAGATGGGATAGTTGGTGTATGTGCAGAATCGCACTCATCCATCCATCCATATATTAAATTCATAATTTCTTACGTATTTGCCGCATTTCACGTCGGAATATATGACGATGAAGTCCCCCTCTTGGAGCCCATTGGCCCTCACAAAGTCTCCTGATGAACATAGATCCCATGTTATCAGGCTACTGATATAGAACAATTCGCCAGCAGTTTAAATTGAGGCCAGACATAGAAAACAGAAGTAACAATGAACAGCATTTGACCTGTGTTCTCCAGGAGGTACATCCTGCTCTTGTTGTTTGGCCAATATCTGAAACACCAAACACGGGGATGGGGATGGGGATAGTTATTTTTTCGGGCAATTAAATTTAAATTAAATGAATAAAAAAGAATCATGGAGACCAGGGAGCAAGAACTAATGATCCGTGCGTGCATGGCTGACACATGACACCTGAAAGCAGAGAAATCATGGAGGAGATTGCAGAACGAATTATTAAAAAGACCCAAAAAATCAAACCTGTATCGCATGTTCCAAACCCTAGAAGTCCCAATGTCCTCCATTAAAATGGAAATCCCATCTCTTGCCTCCAGTTCTGGGAGATGCATTTCAGCTTCTTTCTGCTCATCAAGGCAACCAAAAGTGAGCCCGACATTTTCATTAAATAAATAAAATGGTAATAATTATTCCAAAAATTGAGCCAGAGAAATTGGTATAAATTCATGTTTTCTGCAACCTTCGGCAGCACTATTCTTCCCAGGCTGCCTACATCGCTCTGCTTCAGCACCTTCTGAAGGAGAAGCTTCAAGTTGTTCCCCGGCTTCCAACCCTAAAGGAAAGTGAACAATAAATTAATGATAAAGCAACAAAAACTCGTGGTTTGAATTGGACGACGGTCCGATATATATATATATATATATATATATATATATATATATATATATATATATATATTACCGGTCGCCGGTCAAGAGCCACTTGGGCGCGCTGGCCGGTCTGCCCCTGCACGGCGGCGAGCTGCCGCTCCATTGTCTGCTGCTGGTGGATATGAATTGACTCCGGAGGCAGCATCGGTGGTGGGATTGTCGGAGGAGCTAGAGCCGGTGCCTGAGCAGGCCAGTATACCCAGTTTCCAGGGGTGACAGCTGCCCCTGCCTGGTCACAACCCCCCATTGCCCTTGCATGTTGCTGATGATCCATGGGCATCACAGCCTGATTGTGCCCGTTCTGGTGGGTTGCATGCTGGCTTCCGTGTTGTCCGCGGCCGATGCGGAGGTGGTTATGGTGGGAGTTCAGCTGCCTCTGCCTGGCCATCCTCTTCTTCCTAGCCTCCTTCGTCATGGATGACGACCCCAGTCTTATCAGAGACCTCTCCCCATTGTTCCCGTTTCCATAGTACTGCTGCTGCTGCTGCTGCTGATGCTGCTGTTGATGCTGCTGCTGATGCTGGAAATTCGTGAACTGGCCCAGATTGTTCGGATATCCGGCGAAAGCATGAGTAACTTGCGGCTGAAAATTCGCGTTCCCCGTCAGGAAACTGTAGTAGTTCGTCGCTGGAGGCCCGAATTGGGGAAGCCGCCAAGACGACTGGCCGGCCGGAGAGTTGAGCATGTGGTAGTCAGCCATCCCCGGTGCGACTCCTGAATAGAGATCCCCGATGCCGGAGAAAAGATCGCCGCCGCCGCCGCCACCGCCGCCACCGCCGCCGCCACCGCCGCCACCGCCGCCGCCACCGCCGCCGATGTATCCGACGTTTGGAGGGGCAAAGGTCGCCTGTGCCGCCATGACAGAAACTGCATGCTCCGCCGTCACGTAAGGAGACGGCCACTGTGCCTGAGGGAAACACGAGGTGGACCCCGAAGCGAAGCCATTGATAGGGTTAGGGTTCTGGAAGGTGGTCAGATCAGGCAGCTCTTGAAACGGGTAGTAGCTTAGACTATTATTATTCTGTGCAGCTTCCTGCTTCTTCCGGCGGAGGTGGTTCGTCTGTACCCACTCGAGGATGAGCTTGAGGAGCTGCTTCATTGCGGCCTTTCCGCCACCTAGCCGCCGTGCCGCCGCATCGATCGTGGCCTTCTTGATCTTGATCTTCCTGAGGTCCTCGGCCGAGATGCTGTCCCTATTGTTCCTCAGCCACTCCAGCAGAACTTGCCCCATTTCATCCGCTCCCCCCCTCACCGCTACCGCAAGCGGCGGCGGCAGCGGCTTCTCCTCGTAAGGCTGAACCTCGACCAGCTTCGGAGGCTGCATTTGATGTTGCACTGGCAGAAATTGTTCAATGGGGTAGCCATTATTGGCGGCGGTAGGAATATTAGCGGGCTCTTCTCTCTGGAAAATCGATAGGTCGAAGAGGTCGTTACACTCGAGGAGATCCTTGTAGCCGAAAGTCTCCATCATGTCAAGGCAATGGTCGAAGCCCGGCACTTCTTCCATCACCTGCTTCCCCTTGTCACGCTTGGCTTGCTCCAACTTTGCACCCTCCTCCGGCAGGATCATGTCCATAGGTGCCGTGGAAGGCACGGCTACCGGGAGAGGCGCCGGAGACGGCATCGGGGGGCTGGGATCCCCTTCGTGGTCCGACTTCAGGATAGCCCAAGAGGCGGCCGATGATGATGACGAGGACGGCGAAGGGCAGTTGGCCTTGACCGGAGCCCTGGTGGAGGAAGACGACGATGACGAAGACATGCATGGAAAGTCCGGCATGGGAGGGAAGTCGGGGGCGTAGAACGGCAGCGTCTCGTCGAGGATCTCGTCGTCCGCGCCACAGCCACCGCCGCCGCCGCCGCATGCGTCATCCTCTTCATCCATCGTATCAAGGACGGGGACGACAGCCTCCTTCCCGTGATCCACATCTCCGCCGTATAACTGTTCCATCTCTTCCCAGCAGCAACACAAAAGACCTAGCTAGGGCTTTTCCGGACACCTCGAGGCGTACGGACAGTGAACCAAAAGCAAAATATAAAAAGGAAGGCAGATATACAGGTAGATAGATAAAGAGAATCTCAGAAGAAGAAGAAGATGATGATGATGGTAAGAAAAGAAACATAAACCATCTGGAGAGGACCCATCACTATTCTTTAAACACTATAAAGAAATGCCCAGCTGCGCAATTCCCCTCACCAGGTCGACAAGAAAGCGACTTCTAGAGTCTGTGGAGTGATTTGGTCATTGCCCAAGAAAGAAGAAGATCTAATACAGTCGGATATACCTCTCTACACAGGCAGGGATAGTGATGATCTTGGCTAGATCATGATCATCTGGGCTCTTTCTATGTTTTGGACGTAAGCTTGGTGGGAAGGTGGGTTTTGAGTCTTGGTCGGAGTGCTCTTGTGGGGTTGCTCTGGTTTATATACAGTCTAAGCCTAATCCCCTCTCCATTATTGAGTTAGAGAAAAACAAATCCAGTGCAGCAGCAGCAGGAGACAGAGAGCACAGACCGGGACCCCTGAATTTTAGTGGGGGGACAGAGAAGGGCTAGAAAGAAAGAAAAAAAACTTTATCTTTTACCTTTGGACTAGTTCGACATGTGAAATTTTAATGAAGACGGGGAGGATGAGGCCGAGACCTTCCCTACTAATCACCGGAGTTTGTGCCTCCAGCCATGCGTTTGCCTCTCAGTGGCGGCGCTTAGCGGTGCGCCTCAGAGCTCCGCTTAACCTCAAACAAAAAAACAAAAGTAATTAACCAACCGCACCAGCCCATGGTCCATGTGCTTGCACGGACTACAGCTATTACATCAGAAATCATCGCTAAAAATTTGAATTGGCAGCGGGGGTATCTGGATCTAATAGAAACTGCCTAGATATTGCATTATTTGAAATCCACACAAGACAAACGACAAATAATGAAGGGTGATAGTGAGTTCCAGCTTATATGTTAGATGAATTCTAATTTACTAGCTGCAAATATCACTAGTAATTTGCACCCTCCAATTTTTTTTTCTTACTTTGAGAGACTATACATAAATTAGGTGTTAAAAAAATAATAATAATATTTATATAATATAAATAGGTTAAAATATTATATATGATATATATTGAGCATATATAATATAATTTATTATATATATATATATATGTAAATATTAGTGTTCACTAAAAATTAATTTATTTTTATTATAATATAACTTATTTGAATTATGATTGAAATGTATATAGTGTATATATATATTATAGTTTAATATACATGTATAATATTTTATTTGTTACTATGTTATCATATGTATTATATAATTAATATTTATTCATTATATTATTATAACAATTGCTTATTTATTTGATATGATTTCATTGTATAATAAAATAATTATATATAAAATTTATCAAGTTCAATATAATTATACATTTTTATTTAATAAGATATATTATTCTACATCATTTGTTTTATAATGTAAGATATAATTTTTGGTAATTTATTTTAACTTAATTGTATATAAATATAATATTATTTAATAATTTAATAAAATCAATTGAAAAATTATACATTATTTTTTTTACTTCACATCCAAATATATTTATCTCAACTTAATTATATATAAATATGCTCTTATTTAATAACCTCACTTTTAAACATTTCTAAATTCCTACCTACACATATAATCTTAATTTATTTCTAAAAAATAGACACTTTTTATTTAGTTTTAAAAAAATGAAACATTGTATTAAAATGCAAAGGCACATGCAATAGCTGCATAAAAGTGCACAATATGTACATACGACAATGGAACAAAACACTATTTTCCGACAGCACTTGACTGCAGATGTGGTACAGTTAAATGGTCCAATCTCCGACAGCACTTCGATGCAGACGAGGTACAGATAAATGGTCCAATCTCCGACAGCACTTCACTGCAGATAAGGTATAGATAAATGGTCCAAATGAACAGATGTACCATTGGGAAAACCCGATATCCACGGAACTCGACAAGTGTACGATGCGCCATTTTAATAAATACCAAATGATGGCTTATTATAAGGTGTATTTTTCTCATTTATATAATTTTACAACATTTTATCGGAAAAAATAATATGTTCACCTTAATACTAAACCTTTAAAAATATCACATTTACCATTGATCATCATAGCCCTAAAACCTAAAATCAGAAGATTAAGATTATTTGAAATGTCATTAAAACTTAAAATTATAATCTTATATATCATTTTCAATTTTAACATTATTTCTTTCCTTTTATCAATTATTAAGTAAAAAAATTGAACGATAATCTCCATCAGGGAATTTCCTTTCTCCGTTGCACTTGGAGGAGACGGTCAAGATTCGAGGGATAAAGTGGTGGGAACTGCGGTCTAGTCGCGCATAGGTTGACTTTTAGCGGCAAGTCATCCCTGACACTCTACCAATGGCATCGCTCTTTGTAGGCTCGATTTCTGACCTCTAATAAATTAATACCAGTTTAACTCTCCAACACCAAGTCATCACGGACACTCTATCAATGGTATCGCTCTTTGCTAGGCTCGATTTGAGACCAATAATAAACTAATTCCAGTTTGACTCCCCAACGTCCAGTCATCACCGACATTCTACCCATGGCATTGCTCTTTACTAGGTTCGATTTGTGAAAAAAAAGGTTTAATACCAGTTTGATTGTGAAAAAAAAAGTTAAAATGAGTTTAAAAATACTAGAATTAATTTTAAATTATATAATATAAATATAAGAGGAGAATGTAAAATTATATTTTTTTATGGTTATGTGTAGTTTTAAATATTAATATGTTGCAATATTATTTTTTATATACAAATATACATGAATCAAAAAATAAATTATCTTTATTTTATAGTCTTATAATTTAAGTAATTTAAGTGTTTATAGTACTTATTAAGTTAAAATTGTACTTTAATAATGGTGGGTTTATAAAATTGAAAATTTTTGGCTAATTAAAAATTATAATTTTTAAGTAAACTTGTAGATTGTATTGAGTTTTATTTAAACAAAATCTAATACGAGCTCACACCTACCTGTACTCGACCTGAGTTCGGTTTCACGAGACCCGAGTCCACACATATCCAATATAAACCCCACTTTTTTGAGTTAAGGAAAATTAGGGAAAGAATCAGTTAAATCGATTGAGAAAATTGAACCAATTCACAAACCCGATCAATAGAAAACAAATAAATTAGGAAATTGACAACTACTGAGTAACCCAAATAGTTATAAAAACCTTGAAAAGGGATATTAGGACAAATTAGGAAATAGAACCAGACCATTTTAGGTGAACTAGATTTTCACTAGATTGAATCGATTTGAACCGGTTTGAACCACTGTTTAACCAGATGCTAAATTAATTTTTTTAGGTGGCTTAGAAAATTTAAATTGGAGAATTAAGAACACCATTTGATAGAGTATGAATTTAGATGAATTACAAATTTTTAATTTTGAAACACTCGGTCGAATTAGGTTTGAACCGACCAGTTTAAGCATTGAACCCGGTTCGTACCGGTGCGGTCTGATTTGGAATAGTATCGGTTTGATGATAGCACTATTCACTCGTTGGAAAACCGAGTAGTGCCAGTGAAGATGAAAAGTCTCCCGCCAGTGAGTTTCAAGCAATTAATGACCGTCATTAAGGCGTCAATCAGACGACCAATAAGTCCCCGAACTTCCTATATAAAGATCCCCTCCTCATTCATCCTTCTCACACCTGGAAACTCCACTCTCTCCCCACTGATCCATTTTTCGGTGAAGCTCGAACCAGAGCTCCGACTTGGGAATTTTTCAGAGCTAAAGAAGGTATGGTCGAGTTCTTTAGATTCGAGGAGAAGTCAACTACATGACAGTAGCCCCGACGTTGGAGGATCGTTGGAGAAACGCTAGCGTGATAGAACAGTGAAACAGCTCTAACGGACTAAATCTGCCCTGTTTCGGTCGAGTTGAAACGACCAATTCGAGCCCTTATCAGGCCAAACCAAGCCCTCTTAACACTTCTACAACCCTCATAAAGCTTAATTAGAGCAAAAAGGTAAGCCAATTTGGCTACACTTTGTAATTTTCGATCAGTATTAGAAAGAGAACTAGCGAAACTTCACTAACCAAATTCTCCATCAATTTGACATGAATTGACGCGATTCTTGATCCTAGGAGCAACTTTAGGACAAGAGCTACTTGTCTATATCGAAAGCTCGGACGCTGCATCCCCGACAGTAAGCTTTCGAAGCTTTCTCTCTCTAAATCCAATTTTCTGGTGAAGTTTTGTTTGAGCTCGTTCCGACATCAATTCATGCGATTTAAAGTACAATTGAATCGTATGGATGTGTAGTAAGTCAAATCCAACTTCAATTTCAACAATTAACTTCGGTTGATCAGTTAATTTGATGAAATCAAATCTGGTAAGTTTTTTTTGCTTAATAAAATAATATTTCATTAATTTATCAAATTAGATACAATATCCGCACAAGAAGATAAAAATGAGATAATTCTCTCATTTTCAATAATAGATATAAAATTATCGGGTACAACAGTATTCAAACCACTTGAACCCCGAATCTTCCTATAGAAACATGCAAATGCATCTATATAGGAGTTGCTTAATCGTTTAACTAGTGTCATTTGACACTCTAAAAACATCATCTAATGCGGCGATTCATCAATATAAGGGCGGAAAAAATTCGGTCAGGTTGAAAGTTGAAATTGGGGGAAATTTAAAAAATTTGAGGGAATAAAGTGTAATTTCCCAAAATTGAGGGCCAATTGTCCATGGAAAGGATGTTGGAGACCAATCGGTCAATTTTTGGAATTATTGGGTCAATTTTATCATTTTTGTAAAGTAGGGGCAATATGCTAATTTTTGAAAAGATGGGGACCGAATTGGAAATTTGGGAAACTTGAACCCCTTTTTGTAATTTTGAATAAATTGAGGTCCCAAAGTGAATTTTAGAAATTTCGGGACTTAATTTGGGGGAAAATCAGCAATTGAGACCTAAAGTTAAATAAAAAGAACTTTAGGGACTTAATTACAATTAATTTAAAAGTTTGGGTATTTTATTCATTCGTGATGAATGAAGGCTATTAGGCCAAATGATAATGAACAAGGATATTCATACCGTGTAGGAACATGAAGTACTGGGAACGCCAGCCAAGACAAACTCGCATGAAGGCGTAAAGCCGATTAAGAAGAATTTACTGCATTAACGGGTGAGTGGAATTTTCACATCATACCTAGTTAGGATGATGAGCACCACAGAAATGAAAACTCACTACTAAGTGTAATTTTAAATATCACACCTAGATGGAGTGATGTGGAAATTACGCTGAAAAACTAATTACCGATTCTAAATAGATCAGACCCAGTCGGTATGATGAACTTACTAGAAGAAAGTAGAAAATCTGTTCATCGGATATGAGTGGAGATGTCATCACACCCGATTGGTGTGATGGACAACTGAAAAATTATTTTGTGAGAAGTGCTCTTCCCTTACTATGTGCCATTACTTAAACTTTTTAGGATACCTTTTTTTATGGGAGCTCGAATAGCTCAGATAGGTCGAAGGCCTCAGTTTTGGAACTTGGGGGCTATAGTGCTCAATTTTAAAAATCTCGTATAGTGGGCCCAAGGCTAGTTGGCACAAGCAAGAGCTCTTAAACAAATATGAGTTTAAGCCATAAAAATTTTAAATGAATGATGTGTTTGGCCATAGAACCAAGACAGGACCAACATACTCGATGGATTGGTGGCAGTGCGACAAGACAGGTCGATGGACCTGTCGAGACAAACAGCTGCAGGTCGAGTTGAAGGTCAGGACCGTTAGACCAGTGGCACCAACGATTATATGGCTTATAAGGAAAACTATTGTTTTGTACATACACTAAGGTTAGGGACCATCAAGATGCCCAAGAGGGGTAGTAATGCGCCCTAGGGACTACTGAACGACATGGTGGAGATAAGGGTAGTTTGTCGTGCCAGTAGTGAGGGAAGCTCGACGTAGCTTCATGCGCATGAGACCGGGGTGGGGTTAGGATGAGGTCTCTATCCTCATACGGACACTGAGTTTCTTTAGGGGATTGAGGGTCGGATATCACGTACATTCACTCATTCTCAAGGTAGATGTAAACCCCACACTTTTGAGTTAAGGAAAAATGGGAAAAGAACCGGTCAAACTGAGTAAGAAAACCGAGCCGGTTTACATTTGAGAACACGCAATATGGAAATTTACAACTTCCGGGTGATCTAAAGGGTTCATTAAACCTTGGAAAAGAAATTTAAGAAAATTTAAAAAATAAAAACTAAATTAGTTAAGGGTTCATTAAGATTCTATAAGAAATTTGAAGTTAAGCATGATTGCCTGAGAGTAGTGTGAGGATGGGTGACCTCCTGTGAAGTATGAATTTTTTTTGTAACCCGAAATTTCGGTCAAAAATTTTTATGTATGCCTTATCATAAATAACCATAAATTAATATATATTTAATTATTGTAATTAATACAAATAATTTAATACCAAAATTAAATTATTAGAATTAATACAAATAATTTAATACCGAAATTAAATTATTGAAATTAATAGAAATAATTTAATACCGAAATTAAATACCAATACTTTATGACAATATTAATACTAGTAATAAATTTCGCCCATTTACGCCTATATAAAGAGTTCATCCCCATTTCATTCTCCTCACACCTGGACACTTCTCTCTCTCTACTGCTCCATTTCCCGGTAAAGCTCGAACTAGAGCTTCGACTTGAACAAAGGTCAGACACTTTAGAACCGGGGAGAAGACAACTATATGATAGCAAACTCTAGTCAATACGAGAATTGTTGGAGAAGCGCCGACATGATGAAATAGTGAAGTACCTCCGGCGGACCGAAGCTGCCCTATTTCGGCCAAGCTGAAATCAGCCATTTCAAGCCCTCCTCAAGCCAAATCAAGCCTCCCAACACTTCCTCAGCCTTTCCACGGCCGAATTAGGACCGAAAGGTAAGCTAATTCGGCTCCCCTTTAAAATTTTCTATCGGTGCTATAGAGAGAGTCGACCGAAATTTAATGACAAAATTCTAATCTAATTCCGCATCAATTGATGCAATTCTTGATTCTAGGATGGACCTCAGGATTAGACATATCTGCCCAAATCAAAAGCTCGGACCGCCGTGCCTTCACCGGTGAGTAATCGAAGCTTTCTCTCTCCACAGTCTATTTTCTAGCGAAACTCCGTTTGAACTCGTTCGGGCGTTAAAATCTGCGATTTAAAGTTTCTCTCTCCACAGTCAATTTGATGAAATCAAATTCGGTAGTGTTGAATAGTTGAAATTGGGGGAAATTTTGGGGATTTTCGAAATTCAAAGGTCCAAAATACAATTTTATGAAATTGAGGGTCAATTGGACATGAAAATAATGTTGGAGGACCAATTGAGGAATTTTGAAATTTTTGGGGCAAAACTTACCATTTTTGTAAAAGAAGGGCAAAATGGTAATTTTGGAAAAATTGGGGGACCAAATTGGAAATTTGGGAAATTAAAGCTCTTTTTGGTGAAATTGAATAAATTGAGGTCCCAGGATAAATTTTAAAAGTTCCAGGACTCAATTTGAGGAAAAATTGACATTAGGGACTTAGAGTTAAAGAGAAATAACTTTAGGGACCTAATTGTAAATAACTAAAAGTTTGGGTTTTCTCATTTATTGGAAATGAATGAAGGCTGTTATTTCGAGTAATAATGAACAACGTTGTTCATATCGTGTAGGAATGCGAAATACCGGGAACGCCAGCAAGGAGAAGCTCGCGTGAATACAAAAAATCAGTATAGTGGAATTCACGGCATTAACGGGTGAGTGGGTAAATGAGAAAACCCAAACTTTTAGTTATTTGCAATTAGATACCTAAAGTTATTTCTCTTTAACTTTAAGTCTCTAATGTCGGTTTTTCCTCAAATAGAGTCTCGTAACTTTTAAAATTTATCGTGGAACCTCAATTTATTCAATTTCACCAAAAAGGGGTTTAATTTTCCAAATTTCCAATTTGGTTCCCCAATTTTTCCAAAATTACCATTTTGCCCTTCTTTCACAAAAATGGTAAGTTTTTCCCCAAAATTTCCAAAATTCTTCAATTGGTCCTCCAACATTATTTTCATGCCCAATTGACCCTCAATTTCATAAAATTGTATTTTCGCCCCTTTGAATTTCGAAAATCCCCAAATTTTCCCCCAATTTCAACTCTTCAACACTACCGAATTTGATTTCATCAAATTAATCGATCAAACAATTCTAATTATTGAAATTGGAGTTGAAATTGAGTTCCTGTATGTTCATACGATTATAAGAAACTTTGAATCGCACATTTTAACGTCGGAACGAGCTCAAACAGAGCTTTGCCGGAAAATAGACTGTAGAGAGAGAAAGCTTCGATTACTCACCGGTGAAGGCACGACAGTCCGAGCTTTCGATCTGGGCAGATAGGTCTTGTCCTGAGGTTAATCCTAAAATCAAGTATTGTATCAATTGATGCGGAATTGGATTAGAATTTTGTCATTGAAATTCGGTCGACTCTCTCTCTAGCACCGATCGAAAATTATAAAGGGGAGCCGAATTGGCTTATCTTTCGGTCCTAATTCGGCCGTGGAAAGGCTGAGGAAGTGTTGGGCGGGCTTGGTTTGGCCTGAGGAGGGCTTGAAATGGCCGATTTTAGCTTGACCGAAATAGGGCAGCTTCGGTCTGCCGGAGTTGCTTCACTATTCCATCATGTCAGCGCTTCTCCAACGATTCTCGTATTGACTGGAGTTTGCTATCAGATAGCTGTCTTCTACCCGGTTCTAAAGAGCCCGACCTTTGTTCAAGTTGAAGCTCTGGTTCAAGCTTTACCGGGAAATGGAGCAGTAGAGAGAGAGAGAGAAGTGTTAAGGTGTGAGGAGAATGAAATGGGGATGACCTCTTTATATAGTCGTAAAACCCGTGTATTAAATGGGCAAGATTTATTACTAGTATTAATATTACCATAAATTATTAGTATTAATTCCAATAATTTAATTTTAATATTAAATTATTTGTATTAATTCCAATAATTTAATTTAGGTATTAAATTATTGGTATTAATTTCAATAATTAAATATATATTAATCGATGGCTATTTATGATAAGCTGTACGTTCGCATAAGGTCACCCATCCTCACAATACTCTCAGGTAAGCACACTTAACTTTGAAGTTCTTATGGAATCTAGTTCACCTGAACCAATTTGGTTTTTGTTTTCTAGTTTGTCTTAAGTTTCTTTTCCAATGTTTAATAAATCCTTGGGATCAACCGAAAGTTGTAAATTTTCATATTGCTTATTCCTAAATGTAAACCGGTTTGGTTTTCTTATTCGGTTTGACCGGTTCTTTTCCCGGTTTTCCTTAACTCAAATGTGCGGGGTTTACATTGTTCATATCGTGTAGGAACACGAAATACCGAGAACACCGGCAAGGACAAGCTTGCGTGAATACAAAGAACCAGTCTAGTGGAATTCACGACATTAACGGGTGAGTGGGTTTAATAACATCATACCCGGTTGGGATGATGACCACAACTTAAAGATAAAAACCACTTACCAGTTGTGAGTGAAAATTTTATATCATACCTGGTAGGGGATGATAAGTACCTTGGTATAAAAACCCACTGTTTAGTGATATTTTAATTATCACCACTTAGAGAAAGTGATGTAAAAATTATGCGAAAAAACTACTTACCGCTTGTAAGTAGATCATACTCGGATGGTATGATGAGACTTCCTCGAAGGAAGTTGAAAACCTATTCATCGGTTATGAACGGAGATGTCCTTATACCGGTTGGTATAATGGACAGTGAAAACCTATTTTGTCGGAAGTGTTCTCCCCTGAATATGTGCCAATGCTTAAACTATTTGGGAAACCTTTTTGACGAGAGCTCGAATAGCTCTTATAGGCCAGGGGCCTTGGTTTTGGAACTTCAGGGCTAGAATGCCCAGATTTTTTAAAATCTCGTACAGTGGGCCCAAGACCAGTTGGCACGAGTAGGAGCTCGTAAATAAACATGATATATGTGCCATAAAACTTAATAAGTGAATTGTTTGGCCATGGTACCAAGATAGGACCGACATGCTCAGTTAACTAGCGGCAGTGCGACATGACAGGTTGACGGACCAGTCAAGACAAACAACTGCAGGTTAAGTTGAGAGTCGGGGCCGTTGGACTAGTGGCACCACATATTACATGGCTTGATAAGAAAATATTATTTGTGCATGCACTATGAGTACGGGATCATCAAGATGCCCATGAGGGGTAGTGATGTGTCCTAAGGGCCCTAGACGGCCCGGTGAGAATAAGGGCAGATCGTCGTTCCAGGTGTTTGTGCAAAATTTGGAGTAGCACCAAGCGCATGAGATCAGGGTGGGGACAAGATGAGGTCTCTGTCCTCATATGGACACAAAGAAGTGATTTCGGGATTGTGGGTCGGATGTCACGTACATCTACTCGTTCCCAGGGTAGAAGTGGTTGTACTTCTATTCAGGTGGCAGGAAAAGTCGCTCCAAAGCCACTAACGGGTTCAGTAGTGATACTGACTTGCAAATGTGTGTAACCTTCATGATGAAAGATGTGTATTGGGTGATGACACACTGATAACTAAGAAATAATGGAAAAACCCAAATTTTTAAATGAAGGGATTTTTTGAAAAGAAAGGAGTTTGGCACACTCCATATAAATATTTTTCTTAAAAGTTAAAAGTAGAACTTTGAAAACCCATTTACTGAGTAGTCGTACTCATCCCCTCCCTTATATCCCTTTCAAAAAATCCCGGAAAGCCTACCTTGAAAGACCATCAACTAAGATGCCTGTAAGAAAGGTATGTAAAGTTTAAAATTTCATGCAGTTTTGATTATGTTATTCCAGGAAATGGTGTAGGTTTAAAGGACGCCTTACTCTTTACGAATTATAATAAGGGGAAACCCTTTAATAAATCGGGAGAGTGGCGGGTTGTTCACGGGGATCCGATCAAACCGGGTTGGGGCGTGACAGTAGAAGTGTACAAGCTTCTTTCTAGGTGGCCGGTAAAGTCACTCCGACGCCACAAGTGGGTGCACTAGACTTGCTGCCTTACGAATTTGTGATCCCTTCATAATTTAGGGCGTGTGTTGATTGTTAAACACACCGACTGTGGTTAATGAGGAATAATGGATTTAAAAACCGAGATTTTGAAGATGAAATGTCTTAAATAAAATAAGTAGTCTAACACACTCCAATTCTAGAACTATTTTATTGAAACTTCATTTTTAAAATATCCATTTACTGAGTTGTAGAAACCCACTCACCTCTTTTTATCCCTTTTTAAGAAATAGAGAAATGACTAAAGATAATATCAGACCTTACCCTCTGTTAGGTATGCTTAATTATCTTGAGCTTGTATTTTTATTAATATATGCTATTTTAGGGAACAAGGTCGAGTTTATGGGTGGCTCCTCTTGAATAAAAGAAGGGGGAACCCCTCTTGAACCAAGAGAGTGGTGGGTTGTTCACGGGGATACGACCAAACCGGGTCGGGCGTGACAACTTGAGTGGTATCAGAGCTAAGTTCTCTTGAAACATTATCAATATTATGCCCTGACATTTATCCAACTTTAACTCTTGTGTATGGAGGAGAATCCCTAGGAAATTCGCTGTGAAATCCAATTCTCCACCAATAACCTTGAAAAAGACACCTATCCCAAGGGAGGCAGTCGTACAAGGATTCTTAAAAGGTGAGAAAAGAGTAACCAGGGACATGGTAGAAGATTACCGTAAACTTGTGGGAGCCTTATTGGAACCTGAAGGCATCACATACCCTCCTCCAAGACAAGAGAAACATGTACCTCCTCCTAGGAGCCTAACCCCTCCTCCAGCCCCACAATAACCCGAGAGGAATCCAACCAAGAAGGAGGCCTAGGAAAACTACTAGGATGCGTATACCACCTTCATGAAAGTCCACCAAGTACCCTCTACCTACTCAGCCCAGCTTTAATCCCTCCCAATGGATGAAGTGGACGTATGAGTGTGAGGTAAAGATATTATGGTGGTACGTATTGGAGACCATACATGAAATTCGTCCCATAAGGGAATACGAATGGACCACAACTAGTTTCTAAGTGTCATCTGATCAAGAGTTCCACAACTATTCTAAGGCTAACTCTCGGCCTATAACCCCAAGGGATTAGGGGGTAGAAAATTTCTGTAATAAGCCAAGTATTGCAAGAAAATGTTTATTGAATGAATAAAAGTTAAATTTCTTGATAAAACTTCTTAGTCTCCTTGATAAATTCAAGCATGCTAATAAAAATCAAAGTAGGAAATTACCTAAGAAGGGAAAAATGAATTATTTTTTGTTAACCTCAACCTTTAAGAATTTCCCTCAAAGTACAATAAAATTTGGATAAGGAAGAGACTCTTAGAGCCTCCGCTTGCTGGCTCACTTCGGGAATTCATCCGGGGGAGATAAATCCTAACTAAGGAAAGGAAGGAAAAGTCAGAACAAAGGGAAGTGAACATTAAAGAGCATGGAATTAGTGAGAGTTTAAGGAGTTAAGGAAAGGCTCAGAGAATAAGAGTAAGGGAAACAAAAATGAATAAACTATTCCCAAAGAAACTAAAGGAATGAAAGCAGATCGAGAAGAAAGAAAGAAGGTTATGCGTAACACTAAGGATGTTAAGACAATTAAGATAATGGAAAAATACGATAACAAGAAAGCCACATGAATAATGCTTACTTGGAAAGTGTTAGGATACCATTTCTTAAGAGCACCAAAATTTTGGGGGATTTGCAGAGATGTGGTACAAAAAGGGGGGAATCTAGAGTGAATAAACCATACACAGATCCTTAAGTAAAGAATAAAAGAATAACTTCTAAGGAATAGTAAGGAGATTAAGGCGAAAAATACCAGAAACGAAGATTTATTGGAGAAAGAGTAAGGATAGGAGATTGAACCGTGGAGGAAAGAAGTTCTAAGTGCAGGTAATCAACAAACGAACTGCTATAAGATTTAAGGTCGGAATAGAGACTTTATTAAAAGGAGACATGGGTGGCTAATAACATACCTTGATGGTCAGGGGCGATCTACTTTCAAGAGCAACAAATCAAATAAGAATTTTTTACTGGTCCAATTGAAGAAGATAACCCATAATAACCAAATCATCCGGGAGGATACACTATGCTCTAAGAAGGATTGGGTAGTAGTAAGGACTATACCATAAATAGTGCAAAAGGATGAATACTAAGGACAAGAAGGTTGGAGAGACGACCATCTCAAAATAATTAAACTAAGAGGATAATACGGGTGAAATCGTTACTAAACGAACCCTTGTGAAGGTCACAATCCCAATAAAGAAGGAAAGGACAGAAAGGCCAAAAGCTTTGGAAAGAAGGATAGAGAAAAGTTTTAGAGAGAGAAATGAGTAGAACAGGAGTAACTACCCAAAAGCTATGAGAAGGTTAAATAAGCTTTCTACAGGATGATCAAGAGATTGAGAAACTAAGGGAATGTGAACTCCACCTTATAGAAATAAGTGAGTACAGGAAGAAAGGGAGAACAAAGATGAGGTATACAAGAAGTAACCATAAAGACTCAAGGGTAAAAGTAAGTAGGAGAAAATGGCGTCAAGGAATGTCATTTAAGGTTAGATATTAGCAATGGTAAAACTAGAAGGGAATTTCGGGAGAAAAGAAGTGTAAAACTTACCAAGGAAGGTAACCTTGGAAAAATATAGGTGTTCCAATTAGGAGGAAATGAAACCAATAGAATTAGAAAGAAGATAAGCTCCTCAAAGATAAGCTGTTGGAGATGAAAGGATCAAGTGCAAAGGAAAAATAATCGCGAAGGTCTAAGGGATAAGTTAAAACCAAGTAAACGGGTAAGTGAGAAGACAACATCAAAAGATGTCGTACGAGTAAGAAATGAATTAACTCGGAATAAATAATCGTGAAATGATCACGAGTGAGTAAGAATGGATTAGGAAAAAAAAAGTCCTTAGAGGAAAGGACGCCACTGAGAACAAGGAATTATGTAAGAAAGGAAGAGTTTCAACATGTTAGTAAGTATCGGGGAACTCAAAGACTTGAAATTTGAAAGACCCAATAAAGAAGTTGGGAAAAGACGAGTAAGTCAGGAAACCAATACGGTTATAAAGGATATGACGTCAAGGGCAAAAAGGGACGATTGGATAATAATGCTGAAGGTCAAGAAATACCACCAAACGAAAAGAGGGACTACGTTACACCACCCCTGAAGATAGAAAGATCGAAAATAGCCATTCTGAGAGTCCTTTAAAAATGTTATATGGTCAAAGACAAGTACTAGAGAACGTCGTGCTGTGAGAGACATGTAAACTCAACCGTACCAGGGAAATATCACTTAGGTAAGGAAGAATATGTGATTCAAGCATGATAAGGTCATGCATTAAATTTGAAATAAAGTTGTAATAACCAACGAATGAGGGAAGGATCAATGTAGGATGGAAATATGATAATACCAACTTCTATGAAAACAAGTACTTGGTGATTGAATGGACACTGAGTTAAGGAGGTCAACAAATAAAGAGAATAGCTAGATACAGTAAAGATTGGGTATTTTGGAATTCTAAATCTTGAACTATTAAGTAAAGAATCTCGGACACGAGAAATAATGTTTTAAAGAATGAAGGATGTGAATTTAAGGATATGACTTTAAACCTTCCAATGAGATAGGTTTAATGAAAATAAGCTCCATGGAATGAGAAAATGATGGAAAAGAAAAGAAGATCTCAAATATATGTTATATAAGGGAGAGGGGTTTCCTGCCACTCTCTTGGTTCAAGAGGGGTTTCCCCCTTCTTTAATTAAAGAGGAACCAAATGTAATTTCAAACTTGTTCCCTAAAATAACATTTATTAAATAAAATAAAAAGTTTAAGAAAAATTAAACATACCTGAAATAGGTTAAGGCTTAGTGTTATCCCTAGTCATTTCTCCACTTCTTAAAAAGAGATAAAAAGGGTGGGTGAGTTTCTATAACTCAATGAATGGATATTTAAAAAAAAAATAAAGTTTCAATAAAATAGTTTTTAAATTAGAGTGTGCCAAACTCTTTATTTTCTTTAAAATATCTCATTCACAAAATCTTGATAGTCATTTCTTAATCCACAATTATAACCAGTGTGTTTATCAGCCAACACACACCCTTTATCATGAAGGGAACACACATTCGCAGGGTGGCACGTCCAGTGCACCCACTTTTGGCATTGAAGCGACTTTACCGACTACCTAGATAGAATCACATCCACTTCTACCCTAAGAATGAGTGCATGTATGCGACATCCGACCCTCAATCCCATAAATAAAACTTCGTGTCCGTATGAGGACAAAGACCTCATCCCAACCCCACCCAGGTCTCATGCGCATGAAGCTACGTCGAGTTTCCAAGACTGCTAGCATGACTAACTGCCCTTATCTCCACCATGTCGTCCAGTAGTCCTAGGACACATCACTACCCCTCTTGGGCATCTTGAGGTCCCATAACTACAGAATTTCACTGACGAAATTCTACCTCAATTCGAGGTAAATTGTAGGAATTCTTGATCATAGAAGATACCTCAGGAATAGAGCTATCTTCCCTGATAGAGAGATCGGACCACCACACCTCTGACGGTAAGCTTTCGAAGCTTTCTCTCTCTACGCTCTATTTTCCGGCGAAGCTCTGTTTTAGCTCAATTTGGACCCAAATGATGCGGTTAAAAGCTTAATTGAATCATATGGAAGTGTAGGAACTGATCCATACTTTCAATTGAAGTAATTAACCCCAATTGAATGGTCAATTTGATGAAATTAAATTCGACCAAGTTGAAAAGGGAATTTGGGAGAAATTTTTGGGGAAATTTTGGGGTTTTGTAAAATTGAGGGACTAAATTGCAATTTCCCAAAATTGAGGACCAATTGGCCATGGAAAGGATATGAGAGGACCGATTGGTCAATTTTTGGAATTTATTGGGGGTAAATTGCCATTTTTGTAAAGTAGGGACAAAATGGTAATTTTTGAAAAGTTGGGAACCAAATTGGAAATTTGGATAACTTGAGCCCCTTAAACAATTTTTAGTAAATTGAGGACCCAAAGTGAATTCTGTAAGTTTCAGGACTCATTTTGGGGAAAAGTTTACATTAGGGACCCAAAAGTAAAAGAAAATGAACTTTAGGGACCTAAGTGCAATTAACTGTAAATTTTGAGTTTAGTCATTCATACGTGAAGAACGAATGTTGTTATGTCAGCTATTAATAGATAAGGTTGTACAAATCGTATAAAAGCACGAAGGATCGGAATGCCAACAAGAGAAGTTCGCGTCGACTTGGAAAAAACCAAGCAAGTATGAACACGTTACGGTTAATGCGTGAGTGGGCTAATTTACACTTCATATCTGACTGGGATGATTAACACTTTTTCTAAATTGGAAGCTACAGTGAGTGGGTTTATTCTCATCATACATGTTTGGGATGATGAACACTTTGGAAATGAAATATCACTTCCATGTGAAATTTTAACATCGCACTCGGTCGAAGTGATGTGAGAACTCTGTGGAAAAATTACTTACCGATTGTAAGTATAGGGATCATACCCAGTTGGTATGATGGACTTCCTAGAAGGAAGGAGAAAATCCGTTTACCGGTTGTAAGTGGAGATGTCATCACACCCGGATGGTGTGATGGAAGGAAAGTTTATTTTGTCAGAAGTGTTCTCCCCTAACTATGTCTCTATTCTTAAAGTTTTTGGGAAACCTTGATAAGAGATAGAACAGCTCAGATAGGCCGAAGGCCTCGATTTTGAAACTTTAGGGCTAAAATGCCCGGTTTTGAAAAAAATCACGTGCAGTAGGCATAAGGCTAGTTGGCATGGGCAGGAGTTCGTAAACAAACATGTGATATTTATGCCATGAAAATTCTAAATGAATGGAATGTGTGATTTTACCATGATACCATAACAGGACTGACATACTTGATGGACTGGCGGTAGTGCGTTAGGGCCAGGTCGACGGATCGGTCTAGACAAACAACTGCAAGTCGAGTTGAGGGTTGGGGCCGTTGGACCAGTGGCACCAAAGATAAACGAAATTGTGGAAAATTATTGTTTGTGCATGCACTTGAGGTTTGGGACCTTCAAGACGCTCAAGAGGAGTAGTGATGTGTCCAATGGGCGACTGGACAACATGGTGGAGATAAGAGCAGATTGTGGTGCCAGCAGTTAAGGAAGCTCGATTTAACTTCATACACATGAGACCAGGGTGGAGTCGGGATGAGGTCTCTGTCCTCATATGGATACGGAGTTGATCTTGGGTTTGAGGATCGGATATCGTGAACATCCACTCATTCCCAGTGTAGAAGTGAACAAGTTTCAATCTAGGTGGTCGGTAAAGTCGATCTTACGCCACAAGTGGGTATAGTGGATGGGTTACCCTGCAAATGTATGATTCCCTTCTTGGTGAAGGACGTGTGTTGATTGTTAAACACACCTGATGTGGAAATGACGAAAAGAAATTGTGAAAACCGAGAATTTGAGAATGATTTTAAAAGAGATAAGGAGTATGGCGTGTGACACACTCCGATTAAAGATGTTTTATGAAAACCTTGTCACAACACCCATTCATTGAGTTGTCGAACTCACCCCCTCCCTTTACCCCTTTTCAGGTAACCAAGGGAAAATCCACTTAAAACTTTCCGTTAGCTGAACCTGTAAGATAGGTATGTAAGGTTAATATATTCAGTTTTGATTTATGTTATTTTAGGAAAGATATAGGTAAAAAAAGATGTCTTACTCCTCACCATTAAGAGAAGGGAAAAAATTTTAATAAACCGGGAGAGTGGCGGGTTGCTCATGGGGATCCGACCAAACCGTGTCGGAGCGTGACAACATTGTTCTGGACAAATTAATTTTCTAATACTGGTCCGACTGGGTTTGGTGACAAAAATTGGCTGGTTGAAGCTTGATTCAACCGGTTTTTTCAAAATTAAAAATTTTTAAATTAGACTAAATTAATTTTCTATTTAATAGTGGCCTCAATTTTCCAAATTAAGATTTTTAAGCCATCTAGAAAAATTAATTAAGAAATCGGATCATCCATGGTTCAACCCGATTAAATCCAATTCAGGTTCGGTTTACCCTGAACTGGTTTGGTTTTTCCTTCCAATTTACTTCATGGTTTTTCCCCATAATTTTTATGACTTTTTGGTTAATTAGGATTTTTCAATTTCTCATTTTAACCACTTTTTATCATTATCATTTTCTTAACTGGTTCGATTTTTTTATTAAATTAACCGATTATTTCTCGTTTTTCCTTAATCCGAGATAACAGATTTCACATATAATGTATATTTTTATTTAAGATTTTATTTTATTATACATAATTTATTTTATATTAATAATTTATTTTATCATAATACAATTTAATTCAATTATATATATATATATATTAGTTTACTTAATAAAATATTAAATTTAATTAAAAATGGTATATTTATTTTTAATTTTTTTATTAATTACTCCTCCTCCATCAAACACGAATTTAAAGGGATTTATAAGCACTAACCCACTATCAAAATCTTTCTAAATCACTCTCCTTAAAATTATTTTAAATCTCTCCATCCAAACAAAGTATATATTGTATTTTTTTTACTTTAATTGCCAAGGATATACTATATATTTATTTTCTTCTTTTTTATGATCATTATTTCATTGTTATTTTTATTCTTATATTTTTAAGATAAAATAGGTGTGAATAATATTATATATATTTACACATTAATTATATATTAAAATAATATATAATATATGTAGTACATATATAGTATAATTTATTATATTTTTTTGTTACTCTTGTATAATATTTATATATAAATATTAATATTCACATAAAATTAATTTATTTTATTGTAATAATAACTCATAATAGAAATATATATAGTGTATACATACTATAATTTAACATATACATATATAATATTTAATTTGTTACTATTGTACAATATATATAATTAATATTCTTTGATTATATTATTATAATAATTTCTTATTAATTTGATATATTTTAATTATATGATAAACTTATTATATATAAATTTTAATATCTTCTTTATAATTATAATGTAAATATATATTTAATATAATATTTTATTATACTTTTTTATTTTTACGATATACTTGTTAGTCATTTATTTTAATTTAACTATATCAATTTATATATTATTTTTTAAACTATTAAATTTCAATTTAAAAATTATACATTATTTTTTTAACTTTACATCCTCTTTATCCAAAAAGTGTATGTGAGGTTCCACTTCCATATATTACTTTACAAATGACTCAAAACCTAACTTTTAAAACTTTTTAAACTCTCCAAACTCATAAATTCAAATATAATATTAATTTATTTCTATAAAATAGACATTTTTATATAGTCTTAAAGATGCAGCTACATGAAAAGGAGCACGCAATACTTGTATAAAAGTGCACAATATTTACATACACGGCAATAAAATAAAATAAAATGATTCTGCCACAACCATTTCTTATACTGAACTAAAGAAGAAATGACTTTGGTAGAGATGAGTACTCGAAAGTACAAACAAGTGATTCAAAATAACTTATACTCGACAAGTGTATTGTACACTATATTAATAATTACCCAATGATACCTTAGTATAACATGTATTTTTCTCATTTATATAACTTTATAACATTTTAACTAAAAAAATAATATGTTGGCCTTAATACTAAAACTTTAAAAATATTACCTTTATGTGCTGTTGAATTAGGAGTCACAAAATTAAGATTATTAAATTTTACTAATCAAGTATAAACTTATAATATCAAATAATAATTATATAATAGTTTTTATGTATGAAAAAATATGTATAATAAAATATAATACACAAATATATTATATATAAAAATATAATATTTATTAATATTAAGTATTTTATAAAATGTATTACCAAAACTATATTTATAATAATATAAATATTGTAAGTTATTAATATAATTTCATTTGATAAGATATAAAAAATTATTAAATTTTATAATAAAATTATATATATTATAAGAATTTGTTTATATAATATTTGTTATATGTGAGAAAATATTTACAAAACACCTTATACATAATTATATGTTGTATATTAATAATATTAAATAATTTTATCTTAAAGAAAATAAAATTATTCAAATATTTTGAGAAAATAAAATTATTTAATATTATTAATATAAACATATAATTATATATATATATTCTATATTTATATATATCATAAATAATTTTATTATAAATTTTAATATTTTAATATTTTATCAAATAAGATTATATTAATATTTTAATATAATTTTATTAATATAACTATAATTTTTAATTTAATTTATAAAATTCTAAATATAATAAATATTAATTTACTAATATATTTTATTCTTATATATAATATATTTTATTATATATAATATTATATAATTATTCTAAATTTATTATCTTTATTATTTAATATCATTATTTTTTATAAGTATAATGCAATACTAAATTTATGTTCTGCATATATATATTTTTTTAATATTTTGTTTGATATGTTACACTTTATGTATATGTAAATGATAAATATATATAAAGTTAAAATTTATACAAAATATTTTTAAAATATTTAATATTAAAGTATTAATATATAAAAATTTATTAATAATAATATAACTTGACATAATCTTTTTATTACTATATTTATATGTCAAAATAATTATTATCTATATAACCCATAATAGAGTTATTTTTTTTATTATAGAGATAGAAATATGTCGAATATTATTAAATCTTAAAATTATTATTTTATATTTTAATTTTAATTTTAATTCTTTTTAAATTAAATATTAGTCATACAATATTAAATTGATAATATTGACTTATTAAAAAGTATTGTGTAAACATAAAAATTTATACTTATATTCACATAAAATTAGTATTATAATCCCAATATTATAAACCCAAATTATTAATTTATTTTTGTAAAATTTATAATATTATTTTCAACTCTCATTTATTTAAAATAAATATACTTATAACGATTAATTTTTAAATTCACATATAAAAGTTTTGTATTATTATTATAATTTGAGAGGAAACAATAAATAAGATATCAATTTTAATTTCTTACCAATAAATAGTTTAAAATATAGAATTGGGCATTAGTGTAAATTCAATTATTATAATAAAATATTAAAAAATATTGTGTACCATTATATTAACATATATATTTAAAATAAAAAATTTAACGTAATAAATTGATTATCTAATTTAGTTGTTCTTCCCTTTTATTAATTTTTAAAGAAAAAAATAAACGACTTCCCCTATCGGATAGTTTCGTTTCTCCATTGGAGTTGCAGATATTGTTAGAATTTGTGGGATGAAGCGGAAGAAACCACCTCCTCGCCACGTATTCCGTCGACCCCGGTCGACGTCATCCATTTCCCTCTACCAATCATCTCTATTACCCGTCCTGCTATAGTTAGAGGTTATTATTTTAAAGTCAGACTTAATAGTGAGGAGGAGGGATGTCCCATCAATGAGAAAATAATTAATTTATGTATGAAATATTAATTTTTAATAAAATATTAATAAATTTATCATCATCTATCACATTCAACATTAGTAATTTAATTTTAAATTGACAAAAATAGCCTTATATAATATTTCAACATTGTCATATCTTTACATGTATCTCCTCATTTTTCCATGTTTCTCCGGCTCAATGAATCAAAACTAACAGCTACTCCGGTAGCCTGGGAACCTAATATTCTATCAAGCTAATTAAGTCACATTCCCTCCCTTGCATTCCATTAGTAGGTTGTGTACCATGCCATGTCTCCTTTTCTCTCTATCTACACTATCCATTCATAAATGATGTCAGAAAAAAGATTTTCCACATACTCTTACATTTATGCCATCTATCAACCATAACAAAGAAAGTCAGAAAGAGACATACAAGAAGATGAAAAACACATTTTTGTTTCCACCATAAGATTTAGAAGCACAACATGAAACGGCACACTTAAGTAGGAAGCAAGGAAACATATCATGGTAAACTACACGTAAGCAGTCTTCATAGTTTCAAACTTTAAGCTTTTCAAGGACATGGGACACCCCCTCCAATTCCGCCACCAATACCACCTCCTAGACCACCAACTCCGCCCCCGAGGCCGCCCAGTCCGCCACCGAGTCCGCCCACTCCACCACCAAGGGGGCCGATTCCGCCTCCAAGCCCACCAAGGCCACCACCAAGACCGCCGGGTCCTCCAAGGCCACCAATGCCGCCAAAGTCACCAGCCCCACCAAGCCCTGTAGCCCCGCCGATCCCACCAGCACCGCCTAGAGTGCCGCCAAGCCCAGTAATTCCGCCGAGGCCTCCCACACCACCGTAAACACCGTTTCCAGTGACTCCGCCAATGCCACCAACACCGCCACCCACTATAAAGTTCTTCTGATCCTCGAGGCCTGCTGCTGCGTCCGGGACCTTCCTGGCCGTGGTATGGGCAAGCACCATTGTTAGGGCAAGAACACGCAACATAGAGCACTTCATATTTTTCTGAGTTTCCGGGTCACTCTCCCACTCACTAACTACTTCAAGCCTGTCGAACTCATACTTTCTCCAGAGTTTTATAACCGGAAGGGAGACGACGCTGGGGAAGGCAGTTGGTGAGAGTAAATGCAAACACTGTAAATTGACAAGATATATGAATAATAATCATATAAAATATATTTACAGGCATATATATATATATATATTGTGCAGTGTATCCTTTTACTGAGCTAGAGGGCAAGTGTGACGGAGGAGCTTTTATTGCTCTAGTCCCATTTTTGGTTTTATGCACAACAGTACCATGATGGATGCATAGTTTTTATGCACAGTATGTATATGAATAACTTTTCACCTATTCTTCTCCAATATATATGTGTATATATATACACCCTTGCATCCACCCCTTGGTATTATCATTGCTGCCCTGTGTGCTGATGCCATAAACGTTTTGTAGCAGGAACTTCTGCCATCTATCTTTTTCCCAGATCATGGGATCGAACCAAGGAAAAAAAAAATGAGTACCCATTACATTGATCACTCTGATGCCAATAGAAAATCAATCATAAGCAGAGACGAATGCCATGGGGTGGGTAGCCACCCTCCAGAGAGTCAGATGAAAGATCGGTGCATACTTAAGGGACACAGTCGGTCTCATTAAGGCGAATCATGGACCCATGGACCAAGTGCAGTAGTTGTTCTGCACAGAGTGAAAATTTAATGGGGGCAACAAGATCTATGTGAAAAAGATACATCCGTAATAAATGAATCACTCTCACACACACCCAAAAGTAAATAACAATAAAATGCAGAGTCAATAAATGAGTCGACCCCTATCCAGCTAAGGATAGGTTGGGCACGAAAGGTGACTGCACGAACAAATTTACTCCAGGTGTGAGGGGGTGTCTGATTTTATACTTGAACAAGAGGCGGTGCTAGTTCAAGCTGCTCACGGCAATAATGGCCCTTTTGTTACCCGGCTCTAAATAAATAGACCATTTTTTTAAGTTGATAATGTATTTGCTACTCTACATCGGCCCTGTGAGAACAGTCAGTAAGACCTGAGCCCATGACCCATGATCACTGTAGGGCCTAAACAGATATGGGACTCGGCTAGGCTGATCATGGGTCACTGTTGTGAGTTGCATTGCAGGAGTTTGTCTCATCTCAGGGAATTTGAAGCCTTTTTCGGGATTCCATTTTTCCATGCTCAAAAGTACAGCAAGAGCTTCTGGTAAGACCAGCTGGAAAGATTTGATAGGCAGCTTTCGCTTCGGAGGCTGCAACTTCCAGGATTTGATCATGGTATGAGGATGAACGCTCTAAAGGGTCAGAGTTTGCAGCTGTAAAAAAAATCATTTGTAGGCAGAGATGCTGTTTGTAAAAGAAGTGATGGATTGGCCCTTTGGGGGCCGCAGGAATATGCATATATGTATGTTGCTTTTCTATTGGATCTGGTTTTTGGACTGCAGATTTCAGGGTAGTGGATGATTCGGTGGAGCCCTCTATCCCTATGCTAGGATCTGTAAGAGCATGTGAGATGCTTGTTGGGTTACTGCTCTTTGATCGAGTGTGTAGTTGTACTACAATGACCCTCCAAGCTGCAGCTAGCTGCTGTGCTTGCTCCACCTCCCTCAAATAGCAAGCATAGTATGGTATTTTCTAGTGGATCAGAACACCAGGAACAACAAGTCAATTGTGGTTGTAGTTTTTTACAAGCTAAAGATGATGGTACAGAGCTGTGGAAGTTCCAGGGGATGAAACAGGCTCAGATTTAATCAAAGAAACAAGGGGAAAAAGCCTCATCATCCTCAGAATGAAACAAGATAAAATCTTGGGCCTCCAGGAGAGGGCTCATCTGATCCCAGTGCACTGCTTGCACTTGATTTTGACTCTTAGAACGTCTGGGATATGCATCTCCTGTGGCCAGCACTGGCCCTCTTATTCATCTGCGCCCTGCAGGTCTCGTCTTTCCAGGCCTTCCCAAGGTCCTCAGCTACCCTTATGGCATCACACGAAGCACCGGAGAGCCCTCTCCTTGTGAACCCGACTGCGTACAGCCCCGACTTCCCCTTCCACCCATTGGGAAACGGCGATCTTGGGAGCCCGTTCGATGAAAAGAACTCATTCTCCTGTCAAAGATGGAACGCCAAACAGACAGTTAGCTTTCATTGACTCCAAACAACAAACAAGCTTGTCATATATTCTTTTCACTTCTCCATTTTTCATGTTCTCTATTACCTTCAGCCAAGACGGGACGTTGCTGCAGTATCCAGTGGAGAGAATGACCGAATGGACATCGAGGGTCTCTCCATTCACGAGCTCGACCTGGCACTTGGAGAATCTCTTGATTCCAGGGACAACCTTAATCTCTCCGGATCGGATCTTCTGCAGGGTGCCGATGTCAAGGACAGGCGTCCTTCCCTTCATGTTCTTGAGCTCGAGCGGCCCTACCGTCGGCCTCTTCAGCCCGTACTTCTCGATGTTTCCCAGGATCAGCCTCGCTAGGATCACCAGCAGCTTGTCCACGAGCCACAGCGGTAGCCACTTCATCAGGAAAACTGCAAGCTCGAACGTCGATTTTCCAAGAACTTCCCTTGGAAGCACATGAACCTGAAGGTGGAAGCGGGTAAAACTTTTGGTTAGCTGGGTGGAAACCTGAATTCCGTATTTTTTTTTTTTTGAATTTTCAGGGACTTACAGAGCTGCGGACCACCATGGAAGGGAAGGCATTGTAGTTGCAGAGGTCGAGGGAGACCTCCATGCCGGAGTTTCCGCATCCTACCACCAGCACCTTCTTTCCAGCGAACTTCTCGCCGGACTTGTAGTCGCCGGCGTGCATGACCTCGCCAGAAAACTCTTCCAGCCCCTCGATCTCCGGCACGACGTAGTCAGCATTCTCTCCGGTGGCCACCACGAGCCACCTGCAGATGTACACCACCTCGGCTGGGCCGGGACTTGCGGCGGCGGCAGCTCCGACAGCCACGGTCCTCACTCTCCATAGGCCGCTGGTCTCATCGTACCGAGCCGACAGGACGCACTCGTTGAACTGTGGGTTGATCTCGAATCGACGGGCATAGGACTCGAGGTAGTCGATGAACTGCCGCTTGGTAGGGTACTCGGGGTATTCCTCCGGGAAGGGGACCTTAGGGAGCTCGCAGAACTGCTTCGGGAGGTGGAGCTTGAGGCGGTCGTAGGTCCGGTTCTGCCACAGCGAGGCGATACAGTCGGCACGCTCGAGCACCACGAACGGCACACCCTTCTCCCTAAGACCGGCTGCAGTGGCCAGGCCGGAGGGCCCTGCGCCGACAATGACGGGTCCGTTCACCCAAGTGTAGCGGGGTGAGGGGCCATTAATATCGCGATCCTTCTGTCCAAGGAAGCAACCCATTTTTGTGGGAGATGTATGGTCTCTACTCTAATCTAATGTGACAGTTGATGGAATGATCTTTTGTGAGAATTAGGGAAGCTTGAGAGAAGAGACTGAATTGAGCTTGGCTTGGTTTGGAATGGGAGGGAAGTAGAGGGTGATGGAGGCCCTTAAATAGATGGGAGGGAGTGTTGAATATTCTCAACACCACTCTTATTTACAATTTTAAAACCACATTCAATAATTATATATGACTTGGGGGTTGGAATAAATTCCATTCTCTCAGGCTGTTATATCATTTAAAAAGGTATTATTTACTGATAAAATGCGTACATATCTATTTAAAAATTATAATTTGTAAGTATGAAAATTAACACTTTTTTATTTTATCGAATCATATATGATTATTTTTATTGGATGAATTTTAGTGTTAATTTTTCTAACTTTTTATAGGCGTGCCTTGGAAAGTCATTATAGAGTTCAACAAAAGATCACTTGTCAAATCCATAAAGAGGTTGGTAAGGGGAAAAGAACACTTCAATCCATAAAGGGGTTAGTGTGGGGAAAATAACACTTAATATATAGAAGAATGGTAGGGCCGGTCATTTTAAAATATCTAATACTGAAAGTGTTATTTTTTTTAACTCCAATGTGGAAGAAGGAAAGTGCAAGGAGCTTGCTCCTTTGGTAGCTGCGATCATGGGTGAAAAAGATGAGAGTTCATATAAAGATGTATACGTGAATCTAAAAAGGAGAAAAGCAGCAACAGTCGCTAGCTCGTTGAGTTGCTAGGCTGGTATGGGCATGGCCAAAAAAAGCTCTACGCCCTGAGAAACTAAGCTTTATGGAGTCTGCAGCAAAAGGTACCTCTCTGTTCCATCCTATTCCATTTCAAGGCTTTGCTGTAGAATCATGGTAAGCCCCACAGTAGGCCAAGTTGGCTTACAACTGGCACATGCCCAGTATGAGCAGTCCTCAACAGCCAACCATGAGCTCCTTATGAATGTCTGAACCTAAGTGCCAACTTGCTAAACACTAAGCTTGGTGTTATAATGGTGCGACTAAGATCATACGCATTCAGAGATGGAGCAGAAATTAACAGCAAAAGGAACTGTGTAATCGAAAAAAACTAACAGAAAGGAAAAAAAAGGATGGATTCAGTAGCGAAAACCATTTGTTCAGAACTACTACAAACACATTTTGAATCAGGCACATAACATTTGTCACTCACACACAAGGCTTCTCTACTAAGGTCTTTGGATGTCCCCATTTGGAGGGTTGCCCAAAAGTTGGATTGGAGTTGGAGTGGAGTGAAGAGCAAAGTTGGAATGATTAAGATGCTACTCCCACACGCCCACCCCCCCCCCCCCCCCCGCCCCCCCCCCCCCCAAAAAAAAAAAAAAAAAAAATTTATGCATATCTCTCACATACACCCTCCATTAGGCAGGTGCAGACACATTCATCATGTCATGTTTAAAGTTACTCAAAGTTGAGCATTCATATAGGTACATCCATATTCATGTGCACATATTGTATGAAAAAACCCTTTTTTTTCCTTGAAAAGTAGAGGACTAGCTATGAAAAAATCATAGCTAATACTCTTAAAATGTGATGAGAAAAGTTGATCATATCTTGTTTTGGTGGCTAAAGCATCCTCTTGATCATGATTAGAAGTTCGTGCTTTTGAATAAATGTAAGTAGCATAAAAATCAAAGTGATGGTATGGGACCATTGGGTCCACCATATCCAAAAAGAATGTTTGATTTATTAATCAACACATGAGATTATAAAATGTAATTATAAGTTTTCAAAAACATTATGAAATTAATGGAAATGTAACATGCCCAAAATAATCCAATGAACAACGTTTAGATATTATATTAATCAAAGATAATTACGGATTAAAAAAACAACCAAAGAGAATAAGTGTGGTTAGGTATGAATTAGTGTATGGCTCATCATTAGTATGGTTCATAAAGTGCTTGAAATAGTATCATTAATCTAAATCAGCACATGCTAGAGAACATGGACCGACCATATATATATAATATATTCAACTAACATATTTAAAAACAATTTGAGAAGGTAATTACACCTTGCACACAAATGCGCTTCATCTCAATAATTAGACTAATTAATTAGTCTAATCAATTTAAATAGTCACCTTATTAACTGAGTATTAGTGAAGATATCGAGGGGCGATGTAAGGGCCAATGCACTTGGCTCAACTATATACTTAGAGCTCATCCTCCATGTGGTAGAATAGAATCCTTGACTCCAGGGTTTGTTGGATCTGAGGGCGGGCGAGGGCGACGCTTGTTTCCATGGCTGTGTAACTGGTGGCAAAGAAAACAGCCCCTCTACTATACACGCAGTTTTATTTTTATAGTGTTCCCCTCCAAGTGGCCCGTCAATCAGCTAAACAATCCTCACGATCAATTATTCATGGCATCTGCCATCTTTTTGGTGTTTGAGTTCTAGGGAGGGGAATCTCAACACTGCCGTTTTATCTGCAGAAGCATAGAGATTCATGCACTCCCCTAGATACATTCAATGAGCATACTCAACTGGGTAGATAGATTCTATATGTTAAATTTTATAAAATAATAAAAAATTATTATTAATTTATAAATTTGTAATTTTTTAACTATTTATAATTAATAAATTTTAAGTAAATATTAGTTACTCCATTTATTGGTTCAAAATACATTGAGTGTATCCACCTTTTAAACTCACTCAAATGTATATAAGAGAAAAATACCAAATTAGAAATTATTTATTTATTGCAATAGTTATTTATAACGGTTTAAAATTGAAATAAATTAGATAAAATGTAGAAATTTTATAATTTTTTGAAAGATTATACTATTTATAAATAATAAATTATATATATATAGAGAGAGAGAGAGGATTCGATCTCCTATTAGCTCATATTATATTACGACATATTCCTTCAAATAGATATAAAAGTTCACCTTAGTGGTACACCGTGCATCCCTCCTCTTGCTCATCATACCAATAACCATTGCTAAAGGCTAGGTGAGGTGTGAACTTCCATGGGCTCACAAAACCTTCTGTTCCACGTAAAACAAGACAAAACGTGGCTTGCCTTCGATCGCACCCTTCAAGACCTAGTAATAATAGAAAACTTTTAGGCCGGTGATGACAGTACATGGAACCGTTGAAGAGTAAGAATGAAGTAATGATGACAGTCTCGGTACTCCCAACATCTTTGATCAGACCACTTCCATTTGTGAGCAAGATCCGGACCTCACTAGCTAGCTACGAACCTACTTTTCAACCATGAATACTTACTATTTGTTCAAATAATAATATGGCAATTATTATCACTTAATAATTTAAATGATATAAGCTATATATCACATTACTTTACAAGGCCACGCGAGATCAATTAGTCTAATCCTCACTTAATAAGCTATATAACCCACTCGACCATCAGTCCCTAAAGATATACAAATTAAGCTATATAACCCACTTGGAGGACTTGGGTTCATGTGGGCATATGCATCGAGATCAACGGTCTCCACTCGACCATCAGTCCCTAAAGATATACAAATTAATTGAGACATTCTTTTTATTCGATGCAGCCTCCTCTGAGGGTTGTCATTTAAAACTCTCGTTGATTGATGAGAAGCCATGTGGTCGAGCATCCATCGAAAACGCATGCAGGCCGCAGCGGCTGATGCGCCCCCACTCCCCCCCCCCAAAAAAAAAAGACTATGTGAACCGCAAAATCTTGACCATGGGTCATTAAACTAATGTAAAGTAGTAATTAATAATCATTAGCCAACAACTTAGTAGATGGAGTAAGTTGTTGGACTATATTATGCAATGTATGCATTAACATAAAATGACCCAACTAACTCCACAACCATAATAACGGCAATGGGATGATCATTGAGAATCTCAATATATATATATATATATATATATAGAGGGTTAATCATTATATAGGTAGAACATGGCCACACTTCACCATACTCAAACTACATTAATGGCATAAAATCTTTGAAAAAAATGGTACTTTCCATGTAAAATATTTTAACAAGTTTTTTTTGTGTTAAACAAAATAGATGTTTTAAGTGTTATAAATAGCATTTAATTATAATACTAAATAAGTCTACTTTATCAAATATTTAATATTAAAATACGCGTTTTAAAATATTAAATGATCAATTTTTAAAAATTTTGGGTATTATTAATATAATTTAGATTGATATTTAGTATGAGAGATAAGATTTTCTTTATTATAAATTGCTTTTATTGTGGGATTTAGATTCAATGTTTTTCAAGTTGATGATTTAATATATTATCTTAATAAGAATTTAATGATGAGAGGGTTAGGGTCAAAATCTTGGTCAAATGTGGCCTAATATTATAATGGGGGTTTTGTGATTAAATTTGAAGTGAAGCAGCATGTGCATGCAAACATAGAAAATGTATGCCTTATCTACCACAAACGTAAAACAATCCAATCTAGTAGTGCATCATTATCATGTTTAGGTCCATATTTTATTGGCCATTTAGTTGCCAAAAAAACATGCAAATTGCTCTATAAAAATGCACACAATAGGGATAGGCTTGGGTGTTGGTGACCCACACCAATAGGGCAGGATTTGTCATTGTCTAGATGGCCCATCTCCCATATCATGAGCCTATGAGTGATAAGATGGAATGGACAATGAACTGACACCCAACTACAAAAATAATGTCATGGGCACACTTCTTTTTCTTGAGGCAAACCAGTTCTTGTTGAACTTGTTCTCCAAGTCCCAGATGGGGGAATAAGTGAAGTTTTGAATAAATCATAGTGAATCCGGTGGGAATGTGTATTACAAATGAGAGGTCATGATCTTCGATCCACTCATCTATGGAGACCCACCATGAAATGACCAGTGTATGATGTCTGGTGTGGTGTAGGCTACCATTATGCAAGATTAGCATAACACTTTCCCTTAAAATGGCATTAGTGATCATCCATCCACTGGGAGAGCAGTAGTCCAAAGAATTTATTCCATCCCTACTGCCCATTTCAGGCACTTTGAATCCTCACAACCGCATATTCTCCTGCACATACATACACATCATCCCTCATGGCCCATGCACAGATGACAACGAGTAGCTGCTCTCTTGACGCTACCTTCCATCACCAAAATATGCAACACTACAATTAATACTTGGGGAATGATACGATCGCGACCGCCACGACCAGTACACTACACTACACTGTGTGTCACTTTCGTCGATTTTCACGTGGATGCGAATCAATAATGTAAAAAACGCCAGCCTACGATGGATGCTCGAGCCGAAAAGCAATAATGGGTGTATGCAAGCTCATAACCAACTCAATCATCAGGGTTAGCCATGGTGGATGAGAAGGGAAAAAAGCACCCTCAATGATAAGATCGACGAACAGGGTACGATGGAATCTACAGTTGCCGAGAGCATCGATACAGCTTTTGGCCGGAAAGATTGGAACCTATGCGGTGTCGATTAATTCGTCGTTAACGGGAAGTTGAGAAAAATACTCCAAATTGTCCGGTTGGCCTGAAATTAGTCAGTCCATTGTAGGCGGCGTGGACCCAAAGAGCGGGACCCGGCATGGTCGTACGGATACGTGTGGCTGTGGTAGAAGGAAGTGGACTGGTTGGGACCTCAAGCCATGCTCGCCCCCATGGACCAACGACAGTTCGTCAAAAGATGAAATTGGGCCCAATTCAGGATAGTATGGTAAGCGGGTCCCGACAATGGACTGAGGGTTTGTGAGGCATGTAGGTGGTAGTTTGCATTAAGTGAGGATTTAGACTTGAATGTGTTGTTTTAGTCTTAGGTGTGGTCCTCCTATGGATGTCCAAGGGATGTAGTATGGTCCCAAGGGTGAGGTGAGAGGGTGGGTATGTGGGAAGGAAGGTCAAGTGACCCATGTGAACTGCTCATGGAGATGATGCCAATGGATTGAATGCATTGCCCATGTTAGTGTCCTTTGTGTGGAAAGACAGCCAGATGATGGCTCTGCAGTGGTCAATGAAACTATTTTGATAGTGATTATGATACATCATATTCAAGTAAATGTTTTTTTTTATATATATAATTCTTCCATAATATTCAAGAAGAGAAATGAAATAAACTCCTATTAGTAGTAGTGCTTGGGCATTCCTCACAATGAGCCTTGTCCTGCAAAACCACCTTCAGTTTCAAGAATTATAAAAGGGGCCTTCTCCATGTCTTGGTTACATGGGGATATCCAATCAACCGCAGATATTGGTCAGAATCTGTCTGTAGAATCCATCAATACCACAATATAAACATGGGGTTTATATAAACAAGACCCAAAAGAGCAGAGTCTTCACATCATCAGTATGTAGGCAATGTTAATATGTGTTGAGTTCTTTTGTACACGGTCTGGTCTGGACTCACTTGGGTGGAGAGGGGCTAATTTTCTCAACCACCCAAGAACATTGACCAAAATGGAAGAGATATATACATTGCTTCTTGTAGGGTATACATATGCCAAAAGAAATGGGGGATAATTGCTCCCGACTATGACCCAAAACTACATCCCTGCCTAGCAAAACTATTCTTACTATTGAGTTTTAAATGTATAATAAACAAATGAAACAATAAGCTTGTGGCAGGGCCAAGGCATTGGGAGAATGAATGAAAATGAGCAGCAATCCTAAGTACGGACTTCCATATGCGGGGAGGATTGCGTATATGACTAAGTCAGCCTTACTCTTGCAAAAACTCGAAGGCTGGGTCATTGAGAAGTTCCTCTGCAGGTGTCACATCCTCGAAATCCTTCTCCAGCATCGAGTTGGATAGTTCATCCACAGAGAATGGGATGCTGCAGTTGGAAAGAAACATTCTATCTTTCATAAGATGTTTGATAAAGGAAACTGTATACATATTCTAAAATCAAGATTCCGGGTCCCGTGATCTCAAGCACATATCCATTTTTAGAGCAGAACCAATCATTATGAAACCATAGGAAAACAGGGATGTCTCGAATATAAACCATGAAACTTGAAGCATTAATAACCATTTTGAAGCAAGAACCAGCTCCACAGTCTGGACCAGAGAATCTATTTTGGGTCCGTATGCCAAACCTAGCACTAATCAGAGAATAATGTATGTTGTAGATTTACAAAATGAATGACCTCCCAGGTTTACTATTTTTTTTCAGGTAGCCGTTGCCATTAACAGGCATAAATGGAAAGAAAATCTCACCTGGAATTGTCATCCAACAAAAATGAGTTGCAAGTGGCACTGTTGGAGTCCTCCGTCATCAGGACTCTCATGCTCGAAATCACCTAAAATACAATATGGAACAAGTTTCTTAATTAAAAAACTTAAAAAGGAAATAGAATGTTACCATACCCCACGAAAAAATATTGGTTTTAGATACATACAGAAGGAGACACGCTTCGAGTATTGTAGCTATCATCCCAGTAAAGTGTGCAAATTCTGTATAACTGCTGGACACTGAGGACCTGAACAAACACAAGAATTGAGATAGAAATGAGAGCCGGGCAAATATTAGAGCAAGCCCACAACTGTTACAGGGGTGCAAAGAGAGTTACAGGGCAGAGGTCATTGATGATCTCATCATATGATATTCGGTACTTCTGATGTATAACCTGTTCAACATAAAAAAAGTACAAATTTATGAAACCCAACTCTTTTGAGTGAATATGCGCATTAAGGCATTGAACAAACCGATCATACCAAGAACCCAACAGCTTGTCGAATGTGTCTGAGTTCTTCCCAAGATGAACCAGCATACTACAAAAGGAGGAATATCAAATAATGTAAGATTACTCAAACTCTTAGTAGTTGAGTCAAATATATAAACAAAATAAAATAGAATGCACCTCTTCTTTTGCTTGAGCACACCATAACTCCAACTCAGCTAAACCCGCTTTTACATATTCCCCATTACTAAAGGTACAGCATTCTCGTCGAAGGAGCAGGCTGGAAAATAACATTAAATTTCATTTTGAAGATTCCTTTTAAGAAGAATGATTGTGTCACATACTGAAGAAAAATAAATTTACCTGTTGAAAAGTTGTACATTGATGTAAGAGAAAGTCTGAGTATAGATTTTCTGCACCAAAATCGGGGGCACCTAAAACACAAACGAAGATCACAATTTAACAGTATGAAAATATGAGAGGAGGAGAAGCAAAAAGATGAAAATGGGAGATCCCTTGATGCTCATTTGTTGCATGATTGGCATGTTGGGATAGACTGGCAACCATAGAGAAAACTGTGAGGTGGGACCCCAGTATAACCACAAGATGTCAATTTTGTGATGGAGATATGAAAAACACAGATCACTTATTTTTTGGTTGTCTAATCACAAAAAAACTATGGACCATACAGTATTTGATTGGAAGCGCGAACTAGACATAACAGTGAAGATTGGAAACCGAAAAGGAAGTAAACACACAATGTAGCCTACTATTCTGCTCATAAATATATATATATATATATATATTGTGTATGGTTAAAAAAGAACTCTAGTGTTCAAAACTGAAGTTTCTTCCATTATAATATATTAAGGGATAAAATACTATCACTAATTAGATTAAAAATGAATGTATTGGCAAATAGGGTTCCGATTTAAACGAATTGTCTGAATTTGTAACTTTCTTTTGAATCATGTGAATGAAAATATAACAACTAATTTACAAAAAAAGTGTGACAGGAAAATAGAAAAAATGAGAAGAGGCTAGGAACGTACAAAATTTTCCTTCAGTGTACACAGGAGAGTGTTCAAGCTATCAATAATGCTCTGCCAGTGATTTGATGGAGAATCTTTTCCAGATGATTTTCCAGATCTCAGTGTACTTCCCTTGGAAGTTCTTGGTGCCTAAATATAAAACAAAGAGTTCAATAGTAAAATTATAAGTTCATACTAAACAACTTGGTAAATTAAGAATTTTCAGCTGACAATTCAACAGTAAACACAGAGAAAGAACCTGAATGCATAAAGAAAGCAAAGATGACAGCTCTTTCTTCAAATTGTCTCGGATGATTCCATAGATTTTCTCCACGTATGCTGTTAGCTGCTGCTTAAAAAGCAAAGCTGCATACTTGGCCTCAACATGGCGCACCACTCTGGCTGCAGCAGCTGCAAGGTGGGCTGATGAAGGTGATGAACGAAATCCCTGAAGAATAGCAAACATGTATTATAAGTAATAGCATTCAGCAAAATTGAGATAAGAATTCTCCATCAAAACTACACAAAAGTTTCTTTGCTAAAATTTGCTCAAAGGAAAAAGACATTCTATCTAGGGAAAAGGCAAAGGCTAACAAGCAGTTCCAAAAATTGGCTCCTTAAGATGGCAGTTTCTCTTGGAAAAGCAGCAGTTTGACATTCAGCATATGACAATATCAATAAGAAAAAAAATACTTTAAAAGAATATGGCTTTAGATTGTTAAAGATTTCCATAAAAATAGCAATTTGTATTTGCAAGAATAACATGTAGCAGAATTTTCACCTAAAGGATACTAAATCCAAACTCAATAGGATAATGGTGGGGTATGTGTTACCATGGTCATCCTCCCAAACAATGAGGTTGAAACTGGAGTTTTCCGAGTGGATCCTACAGATCCTGCAGCCTTCAAACTCTTTTGGAGCAAGAACAACAATGCAGATGTGTTTGACAACCAATAAGCCATATGATCATTGTTATCTTCATTCTGCCAAATAAGAGGGAAAAAACCAAGTGATCGGTATACATCCATACTGGAAGTGGAATGATCAAACAGAGATCAACTACAATGATATTTCCGAAGTACCTCAATCGCAGAACCTATCATCTGAATTAGTCGATCAAACACACTTGTCCTCTCAGCTTCAAAAGATTTCCAATTTAGAAGGCATTTATATATTGTGAATGCTGCAGTAGGCTTCCCATTACTGAAGCCAATGTTCTTCATAACACAACTGATAAGTGCATCAATGCTCTCCTACAGACATTTTTAAGAAATGCATTAAAAAAACTGGAATCTAACAAGAGTAACCATAGTTTCCTGCAGAAAAACAAACCTGCTGGCGCTCAGTGTGGGATCTCCTAAACTTGCTATCAGACTCCGTGCCATACTTCTTGACTGGGCTAGGAGTTGGTTCCTGCAAAGATGGTTTTCCAATTTATTAACAGGATCAAGGTAATACATCAAATAGCTAGAGAAAACAGGAAGAATAGAGTTAGGAAATTACAATGGTTATGTTCTCTTCAATTGCAAGGTCCCCATTTTCCAAAGTCTGCTTTAAAAAATGAACCAACCATAAATCTAGTATAGGGAGAAGAAACTAAGATATGTACTGGCTTAAGTTTACCTTAGATACTGGTGTAGATAAGATATCCATGATCTTCAAAGGTGACTTCTGCAAAGCCTGTTGCCTAAGTATTTGATTCTCAGATTCCATGTTGGAGAATGTCTCAGAGTGCCTATTAGGATGAAGAATTCGGTAGGCATAGGCAGTGAAAATAACAGAAACAAGGTATTTGAAAAGGTGCGGACATGATAAAAAAAAATTTAAAAGACAAGAGAAGAGAGGTTTGGCATATAAAGACCTTTGCATATCAGTCTTCATTTTCTCTATTTTTGATTCCACCTCTAAAACTTGCTTTAATCTTTCTTCACTTATTTTTTTCATTTCATCATATTTCTTCTCCGTATCATCAAGTTTAGTTTCCAGGGAATTCACCAAAGCCTGCAATTAAGTCACAAGTGAAGTTTGGTCATTACTGAAATTGGAAAGTTTTCTTGCTAAATATTTTTTGAAAAAGAAAAGATTTAGACTTATTACTTTGAGTTTCTCATTTTCATTTGTGAGCTTCTCCATCATTTCATTATCTATTACTGGAACCTCTTTAATAATTGGGGCTAGCTCTACTGCCTTTTTAGCAGCTTCACGCTCGTGTTGAAGCATTTCTTTGGTTTCATTGAACTGAAGCTGTATCTCCTGCAACGCAGATTGTAGCTTGGCATTTTCTTGATTTTTAGCTTCTTCCAGGTCAGCCTACAAATGATGAAAATTAGGGAGGATTATGACTAAAGAGGAAAATAAACCAGGAGATTACAGAGAAATATGGCAATCACACTTACTCTCATGCGTTTCTCCAGTTGTAGTCGCCATGTGAGTTCTTCCACTTGCTTTTCTAACTTATTCTTTGCGGCCTGAAGAGCTCCAGTTTCTCTTGCAGCCTGAGCATAATATTGAAGGAAAAAAGTTCATGAGATTCTCTCAAAATGCAAGTGTTTAGCAGAATGACCATTTTTCAATAATTGATAAGGAACATCATTGATAACTGGAAAGATATCATTCAAAACGATTAAATATAGAAGCAATTACCATCTTAAGTTTCCGCAGTTCCATACGAGCAACTCTCCCTCTCCAAGCACATTGTGTAGTAATTGCTGCTTTTTTGGTGTTCAAGTAACAAGTATGTGCCAAGTATTTTCGGCATTGACTCTACATCAGAGAAGTAATTAACATTTAGAGCACAATAATCAAGAAGGAAGGCAGAAAATGGCTCCTTTAGTGAAGTATGTGGGATATGAAAATGTGCAAAGTAACCTGAATAACAATAGCAGCTTTAATCCGTCGTCTCAAATGTAGCTCATTTCGAGCAGCCATTCCTCGCATTCCTGCCTGTATGAAAATGGCAGATGAAAACAATTCTGTATAGGCCTTTCTTGCCAAATGCATTCGGAGATTCTTCTGAATCTTCAAGCAAGATGCTTCATTCCTCATGCACTCATAGGTTGCTCGTGCAAGTTGTCCTAAGATCAACCGAGAATAAATGTTAGGCTTGCCTATTTTTCTCTCAAATTGAACCAAAGCTAAAAGGTCAAAGTATTATGGGATTTTTTCATATTTCCAGTGTTCAAGCTATAGAGTATGAATAAAAAAACAAACCAAAAACCATTAGGTCATAAAAAGTCATTCATCTCGAGTGTGGTACATTTTGGATGAATTTTTCCATCTCCAAGTTTAACATAAGAGTACAACATATTATGTAAAACAATGGAGACAGAAACCGGGCATAAAAGGAAAGACATAAAGAAGAAGAGTAATATTGAAAATGTACAATGCTCATTTGCATTAGAGCTTCAATTGATGGATTCATAATTCCTATTCATTCAGTTGGGTTGGGTCTCCACCAGGTTTTTTGGGAGGGACCCGAAAAAAATGGACTAGGTGCTCATCCCTTGAAAACTAAAATAAAATTATTGCCAGGGTCCAAAATCTTTGTTTTTCAGGTCCAGCTAGGCTCGATATTTCAGTTGCCTCAGGTTTTTCTTTCACCACTCGGTACCTTGGTTCTGTTACTCCTTGGACCTCATTAACCAGATAACAGATGATACTTCTAATGAACTAGTCTGCTCTTACTCAGAATGGTTCTACCTTCAATTTCACCAAATTCTTATTTCTCCCGCCCATTAAAACCATGAATCTATGGCCTGATCAACTTAATATCCTAACAAGATTTTCAAATTGCAGAAGCTACTTTTCAGTTTATCCATTCAGTCAGAGTTCAATGTCGAAGAAGAAAAGCCAGTGCGTAAACCATGTACCTCTGCATATAGCCTGTATCAACTTAGCAGATTGGCAAAGAGAGATGAAACTCCTCCGAGCCAAATAAGACAGAACCTTCCTCTGTATAATGATTGCAGACCTCGCCAAGATCTCAGACCTTCGAGCATCCAGTTCTGCCATTTGACCAGCTCTTAGGAACACTTTCGTCTTACCAATCTGATCATATTAATCAGATATAGTCAACTGCAAATCCCAAGCTACAAGAGGAATATCTTAACAAATGCCAAATCAGATGTACCTGATAACCGTCCAATCCGACCTTCTCCAGAAGCCTCTTGCAGACGGTGATCTCATCAGAACTAATATGCAAATGAAATGATAGTCAAACATCATGCTTTCATACCATTATTTAGGATAACTGAAAACCCATAACTCAAATATGGGCATATGAAAGGGAGTTCTAATTACCTTCCTTTGAGAACTTCATGAGAAAGGATGGCAAATCTGTCTACAAACTCAAAGAAGGGTTTCCTTGTAGGGTATCCTGCACAACTTATTCTGATTGCCTCCATAACACCCTGTTATCAAGATGCCAAACTTGAATGTAAGAAGTGAATAGTCAAATTTCAAGAGACCATTCAACTTCAGATCTTAGGCTTACCCCACATCGAAGTTGCTGAAGGACATTTTTGTTCTCGAATATGGCAGGTTTGAGAAGGTTATTCGGCTTCACACAGCGTATGTAATGTGGTTCTGTAGCACTTAGAGTTTCCAACAGTGCTTGCAATTGTTGCTGTGTTTAGGGTATGTAAAGGAATTTAAGTGTGGACAAGAAATGAGACACAAATTTCCTTCAGGATGAACTGAGAATCTACCTTGAAGCGAGTACCAATTGATGAGAATTTAGATTGTTTTGAAGAGTCCTCAGCCAACAAGGGGAACAAACCAGCCACAAAAGAACACTTCGAAGCACACAGAAGTGACTGATGTTCTGCAACAACATAATCCTTGTTCTTGTCTAGGAAAAATTCTGTCTGATAAGTCACCTGAAACAGAAAATTTTCTTTTTAGCTGAAAATTGTAAACAAAGTCGATCTGAGGGATTTAATTAAGTTTAAACTAATCGGGGGAAATGAGACAATTACATCTCCAGCATAATGGCAGATTGTGAAGTCACTGCGAGCCAATTTGGGCTTGCTGAAGCGCTTGTGGTTCTTAAATGTCTGGTAAAGCTTCTGAGCAAATGTTTCATGAGTTGACCTTGGAAACATGCTACAGCAAGAAATTTGTATTTAAAAAATGATTCGTAGCTTAAATAAGAAAGCAGCAAGAATAAATTCTTTTGTGAAATTTTCTACTGACCAAGCCTCATCAAGAAGCGCAATGATCCCACCAGGTTTCTGAAAAAGGATAACAAAATAAAAAAAATCAAGAACAAATTATCAGGGAAAATTGTCTACAGAAAGGAATAGAACTAGTTATGGTGCATCATAATGGCTCAAATAAAAGATTTAGGCATCCATTCCAACTGGGGAGCATATAGTAGTTCTGAAAGCACTATCTTGGTGAAATCATTAATAAAATTGTTTATTTTATCAAAATAGAAAAGCTGCGAACCCTGAGAAATGAATATCTCTTCCAGAAAAGGTACTACAAGGTGACAAGGTAAATATATAGCAACTCCACTACCTTTTCAATGAGATCAAGAATATCCTGATTATCAACAAAGTCAATGTAGCTCCAGTTGATTTCTTCTTTAGTGTACTCTTCTTGTTCCATTTTGAAAACATGCTGATGAATTAATAGAATAGGCATTATATAGGGCAAGCATAGATAATGAACTAAACAATAATAATGGAGCAAGCCAGTTCTATTCCTGCTTCTAGACTCGAACCTGATTAAAATGTTGTTGGAGTTTCTCATTCGTCAAGTTGATACAAAATTGCTCAAAGCTGCAAAATCCAAGACAGACAACACCATCATTTCTGTACTCTAGAGGAAATTTTGGAAAGTCACTGCTGGTTATAAATCCTTGCATATGCACAAACTCTGAATATATGTAACATAAAAAGCTGAAAAGGAGCCAAATAGAAATAGATGTCTCACACTTATTAAGAAACAACCCTGTCAAAGATTCTCTCTAATGCAAGAAAAATTGAGAACCCGGGAGATTTACATTCGGAGGAGATTGAGGAAGAAAAATCCCAGGCAGGGGATAAAGGTATTACAAATCAAAATGAAAAGGTAAACCAAGTTTTATTTTTTAATATAATATATTTTAGACACCATAAAGTTTTTTTAATGAATTGTTATCATAATGTTTAAACTCTTGAGCACATATACACTAGTGTCCTTATTGATCCTCTAGACATCAACATGCTAACATCAAAAGATTTTTAACAGTTAATCACCTGTTGGTCTTGAAACTCTCAAACCCATAAATGTCCAGCACACCAATCAAGAACTTTGATTCAGGATCTTGACCAATTGAGCTGTTAATCTTGTTTACAATCCTGTAAGTCAACAAATAAATCATTAACTCCCCAGAGAAGATTTAGCTGTTAAAATCCTGAGCAGCCTCCAATAATCTTACCAGTCAAACAGCCTAGAATAGACAGTTTTTGCTAAAGCATCTCTACTTTGAGCTGCATTCTCAGGGTCCAACCACTTTGTGATAGTCTCATCACGAGTTGCGATCACACGTTTACAGAGAGAATCCTCAAGTGCCCTTACATCACACCTGATAGGAAGTTATTGTTAGAAAGCTAAAGGTGCTCCATCAGCAATAAACAGTACATTGTGAGATTAATTCAGATGTACATGAAAAGTTCGGCAACAGTTTCCAAATGAAACCGAGACTGCTCATCCTTTGGGGTAGATGAGTCTATCTCTTTCCCCTTCACGAATTCGATATTTCCAAGGTGGAGTATTGCAGCAACAACTCGAAAGATTGCATCCTATTAAAATTTGTATTAGTGTTCATACCTGTTGACAATCATCTTGTAGAGAGCTCTTAAAATTACTTTTGTGCATACCAGTTCATTAGCACTAATTCCCACAACCTCCATAGCCCTTCTTGTCGCAGCATACTCCTTGGCCTCATTAAGGCCTTCCAACTCAAAGCACTTTGACTGATTCAGATAACGGAATGTTTTCGGGTGTCCTAACTTGTACCGCTTAATGTCCTGTAAACAAATAATTTTCAACAGGATTTTCAGACATGAAAAGCTACAGTGGAAGGAAACTAAGAGATGGGGATAGAAATGAAAAAGAAAATAGAGGATGTGACTCAAAACATTTCTACAACTTGAAGCATATGCATAATCCCATTCAATGACACTTTGGAAATAGATTTGTTTCAAAAGTATTACTAATAGTATTGCCATATACACCATTTTTCTAAAGCACTTGGGAAAAAATGAGGCAAACTTGCATGATTTAATTTTGATCTGAATAGACTATACAACATATGAGTTATCTTATTGTTTGGCTTATATAAAATCATTCTTGTATCAGCTTCCCTCCACCTAATTTTCTATGAGACAAAATCTACACATACAGTAAACCTTTGTAGGATCTTCATGGTCCCTTGCATGAACTAAGAACCATTCTCGTCAAAAATATTTCCTCCTTTGACAGTCTACTGTAATGACTGTGTGAAGAAGGGGGGAGAAGTCAACTCTCACCTCTGGGGGGGCAGCACAAAGCATGTAGAAACAGTGATAATTTCTCTCAGGGTCAGAAACCTGACAAACCCTTGATCTCTCCAGTAAGTAAGTTCTGATAGCAGCTCCTGAGATCCTCCCCTTTTGGTCAAACTGAATCTCCACAAACTTACCAAAGCGACTGAAAAAAAAGAAATGCCCAGAAAAATTAAAGGGAAAGTAGACAATATTTAATCAACGAGGGTCTTTGGGTAACTGAAGACATGGAAGTTTAAAACACAATGACAAAGCAAACCAACCTTGAGTTATTATTTCTAACGGTCTTTGCATTGCCAAATGCTTCTAAAACAGGATTAGACTGCAAAAATAGAGAAGACAAAAAATAAGACCATGTAGACAGATATTCAAATTCTCAAAAGTCAGATCTACCATTCCTACCTCTAAAACTTGCTGCTCAACAGTTCTTCCTTCTGAGGCAGCTCTTCCTCCCATATAAGCAAGATAGCGCATAAGCAACTTTGTACTTTCTGTTTTACCAGCTCCACTCTCTCCACTTACTAAAATGGACTGACTCTTGCCTTCATTAATCATGAGTCTGCAAAAATTTTGTTGATTCTCCATCACTTTGATGAATAAAGATATTTAAAACTTTGGTTGAAAATGTAGTTACCTATAAGCAACATCTGCTACAGCAAAAGGATGAGGACTCAGCTCACCAAAACCAGCTCCTTTATACTGAGCCATCATGTGACTATCATAGAGGTGAGGAAGTTTTGTAAATGGATTTACAGCAATCAATATATTTCCTGTATAAGTCTGATGGAGCACGGTAATATCAGCACAAACATATCTGGAAGTCTGACAGAATTACATTGAATAGAGAGTGATAACTTACATATATTTCATTCATATCATATCGCGATCTCAAATTTTGTAGGACACCAGGTTCATGCAAATAAGCAAGCCTTGTCATGTCATCCACTCCACATGGTGGAGCTTCAGTGTCTTTAGCATGCACATTTGAGGCCTTCACATTAACCTTTTGTAATCATAGAAGAAAGGCCATGGACCAGATTAGCATAAAAGATAATTGCATATCAATGAATGCCAAATATTAAAATGCCCAAGAGATTGTTCAGTGAAATAGCACTCACCGTCTTGCCTGAAGTGCAGAGGACCTTGAGCTCCTCTCCTCTAACCTCCAATACCTCACCATCTATCCAAGCTACATCAGGATCTTCCAACCAAACGAAAGATCCGACAGTGGCCTGAAAGAGATACAGAGTATACAAATGTTATAGTTCTGATTAAACTGCATACACGTCAGTAGGGTGTTTAATCAAAATGAATGTGGAGAACATTGACTAGACTTGTGATATTTTTTGAGCATTCAAAAGAAATATATTCAATTATCTCTGCACCAATAAGTTGCGTGAAATCATGTATAAAAGGATTAGCATGCCCATAAATAGCTCATCATCACTGAAGAGAAGGAGCCCCCATATCCCCATTACACCTGATTACACCAAAAACTAACATCCTATGGAAGAAATTTCCATTCCCCGATACCAAATATGACCAAGGTATAGCTGTCTCTCTTTTTACATTTTACTCCTTTTCCTTTTTAAATGACAGAAGTATATTGTAATATATGTTTCAATCAATACATCTATGTCAAGATGCTATACGTAGTCCCTATACCACTAAGTACATATGTTTTTCCCCACAGCACAAGCCTCTTATCTGATACAAGTCTTACACAAGAGGTCCTGATTTGTGGACTTAACAAAAAAACAAGAGATGCTCTAAATGTGCAGTCACCACCGGTCGTATAAGGAAGTTATTATGACCTATTTTCACATGGCCCACTGCAATTAGGTCTATATCCTTCAGAGCTCGAAATTGACAGATAATTGGGAATACAAACATTTAAGGAGGGCATAAGGAGAAAGCATATTATATAAAAAAATTCACTGATATAGATCAACAGATGATAATACATATTATTGACTAAAGATGTGTCGAAAGAAATAAATTCAGTCTTGAAATTATTCAGACTCAATAGAAAAAAGCAGGTGTAGGTCCAAGACCTCTGAAACATCAGAACTAAATCCGCCTGTTATTTTAAGATGCGCTTTATTCCCATTGTTTCAAAACACAGCTCAATGATATGCCCTTCATCAAAAGACAAGAAATGTTCACTTTTGAGTTTAACAAAGTTACAGAAAGCAAAACCCAATTCCAAACTAATGGCATAACTATGCAAATGTGAATAGAACTAGAAAACAAAATGTCAGCAATAAATTAGAGACATAAATAGAAGGGAGGTGTTCACCTAAAATTATCTTAAAAATGGTCAGAGCAGAATCAAATTCATTCAAGCATGGTTCTCGACTTTCAAGTCAAATTTAGTCAAAGCTCGGTTTAGGATAATTTTTCATCCGCATTCTATGAAAATCCAATAATAAGTCCCAAGTAAACCCAAAACATATTAACACAAGCATAACAGCCATTTTTTTCATATGCGCTGGAAATAGCCAGAGGTAGAACCAAATACATTGAGACATAGTTTCAACTCCAAGTCAAAGTCAGTCTCCACCATAATTATCCATAAATAAACAATATGCAAAAAATCATAAACCAACAGAATGCATTTTAGACTTGAATATATCATATATCACTCCGACCCTTGTCATCCATAACCCCTAGAGAATTACCACAGTCAAGTAAATCTTATCCGCACGGTCAGATATTATTGGCAAATGCATAAACAATGTAGATATCCGTCAATGTTATGCAGTGGAAAGACAATGCGTCCGGGTTCAAGCAAAAAATCAGTTTTCTCGAATTAAAATTCCCAAACTCTCAGTCTCCCAGATGCATTTCAATGGAGGTGCCAAGGACGGAATACTATCAAAAAAAAAAAAAATAAATGCACGGGCATTCAGTGTAATCTTCAGCCAACCCGTAGATCAGTGAGATGATGTAAAACGAAAATCACACCCAGACATCCCCGAATATTATCCAACACGTCATTGAAGCGGCAAAGAGATCGAAACTTTCATGGGAAAAACGCTCCAAGAAGTCGTGAGAAGCCACCGGAATCAGATAAATTTACCATTTTTACTCGGAGTCGATCTAGCCAGAACCTCGGGCTGCTTCCTCGATCTACTCCCAATCCTTCAAGTACGTTCAGCACTCCCAAGAATAGCCCTTCGGAAAATGAACCCGGAGAATGCTGGACAAGCAACACCGACGAAGAATAAAGGATGGAAAGCTTAATCCTTGTAAGGCCAACTAATTTCCGTGAAGAACAAGGTTAATAAGCTGAAAGCGCCGACCTTTGCCTTGCCTCCTCCCCGTGAGCACGATTTCCTGTGACTTTATGTCACTGAAATTATTTACTAGTCTTCCTATTGGTGTCGCCTTCACTTCGCCCGTCCTCTGCTTTTGGGCTCTCTCTGTCTTAAGAGTGAATTTCTATTAAAGCATTAAGTATAAATTGGGGGCTTAGAGCTTAAATAAGAGTTAAGACAAGAAGATTATAACTCCAGCGTATTGACGAAAATACCCTCCCATCTTGGTGATAATCTCTAAATTGTCGTGAGCTCAGACGCGGTCGTCCTTGATTCGCATGCGCCTTGTCTGAAGACGAACGAAATTGTCGCAAGTGGAAAATGCAAAATATTAATTAATATTTTTATTTCGTTAAAAAGTAAATATAACCAAATTTAAAGCACAAAATCCCAAATCTGATTTATAATGTTTGAAAGGATCAAATATATCTTAAAATTAAAATAGATTACATTAATATTAAATTATAATCTTATATGACCATAATTAAAACACATATTATCACGTAAGATAAATTTGCATTAATGGTATATTTTTTTTTCTAAATTAGGTTATGACATGTTAGATCAAATAATAGTTCACATGAGAAAAAAATTACAATATAAGCATCAGATAGATACAAATTTCAATAATTTTAAAAGGTAAAAAAAATTAATGGAAGAGATCTTATGGGAATTGTTATTTTATGGTTTATATCATACTTCTTTATAGTTTATTTATACATGTTTTAAATTTTTTATTATTAATATATTTTAAGAAACAATTAATTATTTAAAATATATATTTTACTCAACTTCTTTAGTTTACTAAAAACATTTTTGCTGATATAATTACTACCAAAGTTTTAAATTTATGACACGATTTTTTTAAAGTAAACTTCAATAATAATTCCCATTTGACTTATTTAAATGACTAATATAACTAGTTTGAGTAGTTAATCTAATAATTTAGAAATTATTGAAGAATTTAAATGAATTAGAATTTTTGTGTAAATATGTTAAAAACATATTATCCTTTTTATGAAAAACTGAATTTCATAGGACAAAAAAAACTAAAGCATTAGTATTAATTATGTCTACAAAAATTTATATTAAGACGAAGGAAATAAAGATAAATTGTATATTGTTAGGAAATATAAGATATAATTAAAAAATAATGTAAGATAGTGGAAAATATTTAATAGAGTTATATCATCTAAACATACTTTATACAATAATTATATCATTTATAATCGAATAATATTTTGTAAAATAATTGTACCATTAATCAATAAATTAAAAATAAATATATCATATTATAATAATTTAAAAATAGATGTATTGTTAATGTAATATTTTCATTTACTTTGATATTTCTATATATTCCAACAAATAATGGTTAATATTTTTGTTTCCCAAATTACATGAACTTTATATTTTATAAATGTTTAATAATATCCATAAATTTTCAATTTCGTAGGGAAAATATTGTCAAAAACTTCCGTTTTACAAATAAAATCATTGGATTTTGTAACAAATAAAAACTCCTACAATGTATCAATTTTTTCCTAGTAAAACTTTATTTTTTGTGGTGAGAAAAAATCTAAAAATTTTAATTTCGATATAAATAATATATATTTTCAAAAAAAATTTCTTAAAAATATAAATTTTATTGATGTAATAAAGTATTTATTAAAATAAAAATAGTTGATACTTAAAAAAATAAAATGAAATTTTTGTAAGTAAAAAATTGTAAACTTAGTCCAAAGGGTTTGCTTATAGACAAACATATCCACGCCAATAATAATCCATGATTAGATTAATCCAACGGTTAATGTTCGTTGTCGGAGGAAAAGGAATCACGTGCTCCACGCGCTTTCAGTTGATGACGGATTTCGATTTCGAGTGGGGGCCCAATAGAAGCATCCAATTGGATCGCGAGTGGCTTCTCAAATTATGGCACGTTCGATCGAGCGCGTTGACATCATCACCTTGGGAGACTCTTTTCGCCGTGTTTGACGGCCGAGATTTGAGGGCGGCAAAGGGCGATGACGGGTGCAGCAAGAGCCGTTGGATTAATAATTGACATCGGTGAGACTGTGGGGTCCAGGACAAAGGGCGGTCACCGCCATAACTCGCGGGGTCAGGTGGGGATCGTGACGTTGTCCGGCAACCATTATTGGACGGTCTACGATATGAGTACGACCCTTGGAATGTGGAGCAAGCAGCGTTCACCATCTTAGAGGTATTGAGCAAAAGGGCCCAATCCAAAAGCCTGCAATCTATAAACCTAATGATGGCCCCCTTTAGTTTTCCCCAATTCACTGGAGGGATTTCTTGCTTTTTTTTTTTAATTGAACTTTGAACGCAGTCATAAAATGTTCTTGGAATAAAGTTTCCGGCAATTTCTTCTTTGGGGGAGTGAGTTTAAGCTATGATAATATACGAGGAGGAAGATGATATCCAAGACGCGTGCCCCAAAGTTGAGATTATTCCAAATTTTTTAAATTTTAATAGTTTTGATAAGGTATTGTTTAATAATAATATATTTTACATATTTATATTTAAAATTTATAAATTATAAATAGTGTAAAATTTTAAAATTTATATTATTATTAATATATAATACAAGTAAGAATAATGGCAAATCACAAATTAAATTTTCAGTATTATATCGGTACGATATAACCAATTATTCTTATACCATGATTTTTAAGTAAAAATAAATATAAATTTTTTTATGTGTACATCATAATTTATTACATTATATTCGAGCAATTGTTTACTTAAACAAGGGCGAGACCTCATAATAAAAATCAATGATTTAAGAAAATTAAGATCATTATTTTTAATTATTTAAAACTGAAAAAATAATATTTAACTTGTATAGAGTTATTAATAACAATATTAAAATTAAATATAATAAATGTACGATAAAATAAAAAAAATGTCATTGTTATAAATATTTTACTTTATAAACACACCATTTATATATTTTACCATTATTTTCCTTTTCGAAACTTAATCCCCACTCAAGACTTCTATTCTCTAATTCCATCAAGTCATACTCTTTCAACATTCTTAATACCCGCTCCCTTTTAACCTTTCTCATCTTCTACAAAGTTCGCATTTCAGTCCAAACCTAATCCAGTATCATACCAGCCTCCACATCTCCAATGGGCATTCTTCCTCTCTAGCAACAAAATATATTCAATTCATTTCTTAACAATTTTACATTTTGTAAATGAGCATAGAACCATCAAAAGCAAAAGTGGAAGGATACAATGGCAGAAGGAATCTTCTCCCATTCTAATTGGGAATCCCTAAATCCATCAATCCAACCATATACTTCCTGACTTAAACTACACACAGAATCGGATGGCATCTAAGTGATTGATGAACCATTCGTATTATCAGAATCTCTCTAGATTTGCAGCAACTGTGTAACCTGTCGGATCTCCCTGTCTGCCATTCACTGGAGTGGACACACAGACAAGTTGAGTGTCTTATTTTGTTGTTTAATGGAACATAAAGAAAAGGAGGCTTGGGACTCCATTATTGAAATCCCACGTGGAAATAGAATATCCCTCCTCCATCTCCATGCCTACAGTCAATTGGCCGCCACGCCACCCAGAAATAAACAGTGCTTAGAGAACTGTTTAATTTAATTTATTGTTCATATAAAATAATTCACAGTCTACATTTATTACCCTTTCTTATTATAATATATATGCAAAAGAAAAACTTGAAAACATGGCCAAATTGTAGAAGGAAGAAAGATTAAGAGAACATGGGGAGGACAGATCTAAGAGCCCTCTTCACTCAAAGCCGCAATTTGCAAAAGATAAGGGGAAAAAAGGCAAACCGACAAAAGAAACGGCACCGTTTGCGTCACATTCTTTCATGACCCCACCACGCACCAATCCAGCTAATGCGTAGTTTCTCGGCGCTGGGCGTTGGATCTCGGCCATGGTACAGGCTGTCGTGTGTACTCGTGGGCAGAAATATTGTCTCACAGCAAAGCCACCGACAGGCACAAGCTCAGCACCGCGCCGGCGAGCATTCTCCCGATGACGGCGGACCGCGGAGCCACGTTGGTGTCGGCTGCCGCTTGGTCCGACGGCTCACCGTCAGGGGAGTAGGCGTCGGGGGAATCCGCCGCGGCGTCCTTGGACGTTTTCTTCTTCGGCGCTGGCGCGTCCGAGGCCTTGAAGATTTCCTTGGGCAGCAGGAACTTGTCGATCTTGAAGACGATAAGGGGGGACTCGTCGATCACCGTACCCGTGATCGTCGACTTCCCGGCGTCCGTCTTCAGGGTCACGATGTCGCCGTCGTTCTGGACCGTGAAGTCGTACTTGCTGGCGCCGTCCGTCGCGAGGGTGTTCATGAGGCCGTTGCTCGACTTGAGGCCCTGGAGGGACTGGTAGATGGGGACGCCGTGGAAGAGGATGAAGGACGTCTTCTGCGCCGCGGTGAGGTTCTTGTACTTGGGCATGAAGGCGGTGACGACGCTGTCCGGCGTGCAGAACACCGTCAGCCCGCCGTCGATGTTCTCCTGGAACGTCGAGTCCGCCCCTGAGGAGGTTATCAGGTCGGCAAACGCCTTGCATCCCTGCTTCTTCAGTATCGCCGTGAGGTTCAGTTGGCTCGGCGCCGCCGTCGGTGCCTCCGCCTCCGGCGAGCTCAGCACCTGCTCAGAGGTTTTTCGTGAACACGAAACCGTCATTAGAAAACCCTAAACATTAACCGGTTCTCTTCCACCACCACAGGATGAATTTGCTTAAGACGAACATTTCCCATTAAAAGGCCAATCAAAGTCCCTGAAGCTATTCATAGTAATGTAGTATTTGATATTAATGGATCGTGAAAAGTGAATTGAAAAACTACTCTTACTTGACTGATTTCCAAGATGGAAATATTGTACGGATGCTCCTCAACGGACTTGACAAAGAAGGCATTGAGCTCGCCCGTTTCGGCCGACCCGAAGGCGACCTTACCCCCCTTGAGGTCGGTGATGTTGACGTATCCGGCGGTACCGGGGGCGGTTCCAGAGGCCTGGAAGAGGGTGGAGGTGGAGGTGGTCCTGTCGGTGAGCTGGTGGAGCTTCTTGGTGCCGAAGTAGTCCACGAGCACGTGCAGGGACAGTATGTTCTTGATGGTGCCGAGGGAGTAGTGCTTCGCCAGCAGATTGTCCATGGCGGCATTGTCTACCGTCAGCACCGTGATGGTCAGCCGGCGGTTGATCTCCGCCGCGAGGTGGGTCAGGGTCAGGTAATGGTTGAAGGTCGACAGGCTAGGGTGCCCGGCCAATATGTGGGTAATGTTGTGGGCCTCGGCCCTCGGTGGGCTGAGGAGGAGCACCAGGACGACGGCCGCAGCCACTGCCGCCGTCGCCGGTGACCGGATCGGGTTCATGGGGTCGTCGGAGGAGAGAGTGGGTGATATGTGGAGGAGAGTCAGGGGACAGATTGGAAGGACTAGCTGTGTTTGTGTGGGGATCGTGGAGTGGTAGTGGAGTAGAAGTGTGTGTATATATCTCACGAGCCAATGGGCTAAAGAAAATATGACAGCTTCGCATTAGGTGGGTGTGGATCCCACAGCCGATAGCCGCCATTAATTAATATTATATTTATAAATTATAATCTTAAAACTTAATTTGAACCGAAAATAATATATAAAATTAGAATTTTATATTTTAGCGATATTCGTTATTAGTATTTAATTTTGGTATAAAATTAGTACCAAAATTGAATATAAATATAAATATTAGAGAGAAAATAAAAAAATAGATAGAAATAATGAATTGTAAAACTAAATAAATAGCTATAATATTTAGGATTTTTTAGGATAATATTTAATATTATTGAGAGAAACTTATTTTTTATAATAATTAATAAATTTTAATAATATATAATAAATTATAGTTTCCATACTACTCTTTTTCTTGAACCAGCATAATTGATTTGCACTCGTTGTCACCGACACCTCCACAAATATAATTTTAATTTTGAAGAAATTTCCAATTATTATTAATACGAACAAGCAATATCAATTATTATTTTTTATTTTTTGAAAATTTCGATTCTCATAAATATGATTACTTTATGAGTTCTCACATATTAAGAATGTGTGAAAAAATAGGCTTAACTTTAAGCTTCATATTAATTATTGGATTATAAAGAAAAGATTATGAAGTAGACTATTTATAATCACACCATATAAATATAATATGTGAACAAAATATGTTTAGTAATCCAATAAATAATGTTCTTGCACTTTATGATAGCAAGTGGGATGTGGACTTTAAGGTAATACTACATTTCATGCACACTAACACAATAAATAATTCAATAATATAGAATGAAAACTGCTGGATTCCACCTAACTATCCTAACAAAGTGTAGCTTATTGGTTTTTGTAGGTCAACTCACAAATCAAAGATAGTTAAGGAGACATATAGCATAAATTGTAATTATGTTTTACTTAATAGGTAATGGATTATTTATAACTTTCTTTCTCATTATATTTCTCAATTAACATTTCATCCAATCTCTTGATGTTCAAAAACTATACAAATTGATATCATGCAGTTGTTTATTAGAAAATAAACTTATTTGACCCATTCAACATTACTAACAAATCATTATTTCTCAACTCTATCTTCACATTTAGGGTCCTCAGATCTTATGTCTATTAATCTTTCTTTCTTGCAGGTATCCTCCTTATTTAATATCTCTTAATAGAAGAACTCACACACAATTATGAATGGGAAACTCTCATAATCACTTCACATAAGATGTACCATTTCTGAAATCAACTTTTCATTCCATCTCTCAACATTAAAAAACTATACAAATTAATATGATGCAAATCCCCTTATATAGCTAGGACTTGCATTGTGTACAACTCATTTCAAAACTTGTTTAATAGGAAAAATTTATTTGACTCATTCAACATTACTAACAAATCACTCTATAAAATGTCTTATTATAAGTAAACAGTTTACACACTTAAATTTTTTTTCTCAACCATCAGATCATGTGAATATTGTATATTTTTGTTTGTTTGTTATTAGATGGCTTGTTTCTTTCTTCATTAAACTCCCATTTTCTCCATTACTGATCACTACTCTATTTGGTTTTTATGAATTTTGAAGGTTATAACACATGTATTCAAAACTTTTAATTTTATAGAGTAACTTAAATTTATTCTCATAAAATATCTTTTAATTTAAATTATTTTTTAAAAACCGAGCTCCACATAATACATAATCTTCAAATTGTCTTCCTTTCTCCTTTATCTTGCAATTGTGATATGTTTCCAACTGTAGTTCTCTGATTTTTTTTGTGCACTAAACTTGATTGTTTTCTTTCCAAAAACATCTTATTTTTCATGATTTATATTAGGAATAACAATAACATTCAATTTAAACGTTCCATTTTCTTGCATGATAGATTCAAATATCACTCTCTTTCCTTCGTGAAGTAATTTACAAATACCCCTTTAAAAAATTATGGTCAACTTTTTCTCTTGTAATTAACCAACACTAAGTAAATTAGAGTTAAATGAGTGCACATTAAACACATTGGAAAAAATATATCTCCCACTTCCAATTCCAATTTAATTTTCCCTTTCCACTAAAAGTAAAAAATTATCTTCAAGATTTATTATTTTCCTTGTTGTGTCATCAAAGTAAAAAAAAAAAAGTAATATCTAGACCCGCACATATGGTTGATGCATCATTTTTTTTATCTCTTCCATCAACTATTAACAATTTTTCCTCTTTTCTAGTTCATTGAAACTCAAATGACTTCTCAAATCTTATTTTGATGGTGTCTCATTCTTTGACATTTAAACCACTCAATTTGAGAATTTCCAAACATATATTTTCTTTGATTATTTTCTTAAAAAAAACTATGTTTGTAACTTTGTTTGTATCTCTCTCTTTATTTTCATGAAATAATTGATAATCCGAGTGCCTATAGCTAAGGATTAGATGATGGTTCACCTCTCCTGATCTTATGTTTATTCTTTGCTCATACACAAGAAAGTTGTTATCCTACTCTCTATCATCAATAAAGTTGTAGTGAGAGAATATTCAATGAAGTACATAATCAAACTTAGATGAAAGTGAGCTCAATATTTTTTCAACTATTTTTCTTTAATCCACATATTCTCCAATAACTTTCATGTGATTTGTTGTAACCATCACTCTTACAAAAAATGCGTTCACTCACTCTCCTTCCTTCATATTTAATATTTTAAACTCATTTTTAAGCATTTAAAGTTGGATAGTTATACTTGGAAACATATTATGGTATTTGAACATCATAGAATCTCATATTTGCTTTGATGTACCCTTATTAAGTATGATTTCAAGAATTTGATGATTAATCGACTAGAACAAGTAGTTCTTGACTTGTATTTTCTTAATTTGCAAATAATCTATTTTTTTGTAGTGTAATGATCATGATCTATGCAACTACACCATCAACAACAAGTCCACAAATATTTATGGATTTGGGAAAATTCTCCAAGATCATTACCCAATGATGATACAAATCATCAAATTTGGGAAAAGTAATCAACTATTAGTTCTACCAGTGTAACATTTCCTTATTTTTTTAAAATTTCTTGTATTTCTTGAACCCCAATTTTCTCACTTCTTACTCGTCTTGTAGACTAGATCTTGATACTCTAATACCACACTTAGACACTAGGAGCAAAAGATGCTCGAGCAACAAAAAAAACCCTCTAAAATGCCCTTAATCGGAGTAAAAGTGAGGTTATTTGCACTTTTGACTATAAAATGATGATTTTTATAAAAAAAAAAACCTTTTTCCCGCTCAACTTCTCTCTCTTAAGGTTTAGCATCGATGAGATTTGATATTTATTATTTTTTATTCATTTAGAGATACTCTCCTTATTTATATTTACATATTCTCATGACAATTATAAAAGAAAATTTCCCACTCACTTCACATCATATATACTTAAAAAAATTATACAAAATAATGTGTTATAAGATATTATAAACTAATAAGGGGTTGTACTAATTTTTATTTAAAAATTATTTATATCTTTTTATTTTATCCGATGTTTAATATTATTATAAATGCTTCATATAATATAGAGCTTTATATAGTATATACAATTAATTTTTAAAACTTGTTTAAAAAAGTAAACTTATTTATTAATAAAATTTATATAATAATGACTAATGGCACAAGTGAACTCCCCTTCATTTTTCAACAAAACTATGAAAGTTATCCACATATATAATATATGTAAGTCTTATATCCTTAGTTTGAGGATAATACTAAACGATCACTATATAGTAACTCCATGATTAAAACATATAAGAAATGTGATAATGAAATCACTTGATTATCTACTCTACCCTCCTAAAGAAAATGGAGTATAATGAGCAAGTAAAACAACCCATACTATAACTATATATTGACTTGAAAAACATTCAACTTCCAACATTTTATTTAATTCTAACACACTTCATTGTATATATATATATATTAGATAAATTTTAATACTATTTTAGTGTGAAACCCATATTATATAATAATTATGGATGAATTTATGAGTAAAAAAATCCATTATACAATTAATTGGAGAATTGAGTAGAAGTTCTTATAAAATTGAGTATTAAAACTAAATTCAAAAATTTGTTCCCTTTCAAATATAATATATCATATTTTATAAGTATGGGTTAAATGAGGTTGTACCCACCTCACAAAAAGTTTTTGACACATTATTCACATTCCTTATATTATATTAATTTTATTTATTAAGTTCGAATTACGACTAATATAATCTTTATTTATGTACAGTCATTAGGAATACATTTTTTTTCAACTAGCTAAGTGGATACGATACATTAATATAAAAATAAAGATCATTTGGAGATTATCTGTATGTGGGGCCCGCAAGCGTACCTTACTCCCATGGAGACATGCGCTCAGAGCAGCCTATCGTGCAGATCCAGGTGGATGGATCCATAGACTTTCCGTGTCCAGGCTGTCGTCATTTGTTCCTACTCTATGTTGGCCCATTCCAAATAGGCAATCGTGGATTGTCTTAGATTCACTTTTCCGTTCCGCGGGTGTGTTTGGGGGAAAAATCAATCCAGCTGCTCAAAAGATTAAACGTGGAGCAGAAATTTGCAGGCAGGCAGAGGAGCCACAAGGGAGAAACAAACAGAGACAATCAACACAATGATAGAGACAATAGCGGATGAAGAGTAAATGCACGGGCAGAGGACGCGAGAAGAATGTCGCCTTGCTGCTGCTGGTAGGGGAAGGATCGACCGCGAATGCAGGAGCCGACCTAAGGTGGTTCGGGTGAGAAGCGACGGGCAAGGGGGATGCGGAGAGGACAGGGGGCTGAGGTCGACGCCTGCTATCGGCGGCGGGTGCACGAGTTCCGGTATTATCATTCATTATTCAAATTATATTAATTTATAATATTTATTTAAAATTATTAATATATATTTTATTCTTAATATAAATATTTTAAAAATTAAAACAATTATTTTAAAAAACAATTAAAAATGAGAACTAGGAGCCACGAAGAGCTAAATGATGCATTCCATTTCGTTGGTAAATGTACAAGGTTATCTTTGGATCGAGTGTTAGGTTAAGTGATAAATTTGGAAATTTTAAAATTTTTAATAATATTAATTTGGATGTATATGAAATAAATTGAATAATTATTAATAAAAAATTAGAAAAATAAATTTATAATTTTAATTAAATTACATAATTTATTACCTATAATATATAATTAAATTATATTAATACATTTTAAATAATATATTTTTATATATACTATTTGTATTATATATATTATATAATTTTATATAAAATATTATAATATATAAAAATAAAAATAAATAAAAATAAAAAAGAAAATAAAATAATAATTTAAACAATAAATAAGATTATTAAAATAATTTAATTAATAAATAAAATAATTATTTCAAAGATTTTTACACCTTCAAACCACTGCCCATCAAAAAGAGCCATTTGAGATTTGTTTAATGAGTAGATATAATAAGAGAAGAGATCATTTGTGAAAGTATCTTTTTTTTTTTCTTTTAATTGCCTCCATTTTTGCATAAAATATAATAATTTCTTTTTAAAATATTAAAATCATAATCCCCTATAATAATATATTTATTTGAAAATTTTAATTAATATTCACTTATAATCTAATTCTCACCTACTAACATAAATTATAATAAAAAATCAGTTTTGTTAAATTTGTAATATTTTATTTAACTTAAATTACACATTAATTTAAAACAAATACAAATTTAATATATTTTTTACTTAATAAATTTACGAATAAAAATATATAATTAATATGAATAATAAAATAAATATATTATATAATAATGGAATTTTGTTAATAAATTATATAATTTAATATTATAAAAATATTAAATATTAAATATATATATTTTATACTTTATATTAAAATATAATCTTTATATACAAATATTTTATTCAACTTAAATTACATATAATTATTAATAATTATATATATAAGTTTTCAATATTTGATTAAGTACAAGTTGTATATAATTAAAATTTTATATAATCTCTCACCAATATATATTTTCTACATATATAATTATTAGATAATATTACTTTAAATTATATATTAAATTAAATTTATAAACTATTTAAAATATATTTATTTTAAGGTAATAATAAAATGTATACCTCATTTAAGTAAAATAGATAATTATATATAAATTACCATATTATACTAAATTTAACATTTTAGTTATTCTAAAATCATATAATTTATTTAAAAAAAATTTAATTATAGAAAATTCAAGATTTATTTGTGTAAAATAATATATTTATCATTTCAAATTAATTATATAAAATAATATATATTTTGTATTTTTAAATATAAAAAAAATATTTTTAGCTGAATTAAAATTATACACTTTATTTCCAAAATTTTATAACATAAATTATACATTGGGGATGAGATTTTACAAAATTTTAATTAAATATAATATACACTTAATAAAATATTAAAAATATATGATAAATTATTAGTAATGATTGTAATTAATTCAAATCAAATAATATATATAACTTATATTATTGTATAAATACATAATTTAAAATTGATATTTTAGTAATACTAAAATGGTATAATTTATTACAAAAATCGTATTATTATATAAAATGAAATATGTATTTATATATAATATTTAATTTATTGTTTCAAATTAATTATATATAATTTTAAGTTAAATAAAATATTACAAATTTTAAAAATAAAAAAAATATTTTTGATATAATTTATAATAATAATTAATTAAAATTTTCAAATAAATATTTATTCCCAATCATACCTCCTCAACCTTGCCTCATCCTCATCCTCATTGTTATTGTTATTGTTATTATTATTATTGTTATTTGTAGATATAGGACCGATTTAGTAAAGGGGAAGCTTTTCTAGGGTTTTCCTAGACAACCCGTCTCTCATTCCAAGAGCACATATATTCTGGTGGGAATCAAATCTCAATTCGCAGGGGGTTTGAAATGGGAGATAATGCCTCTGTATCATCACCATTTTCTCAGTATTTTTCACTTATAGAGTGCTCTTGATTGAAATAGGATTTTATCTTTCTTTTTACTGATCATATCCCCCACTAATAGAAAACTTCTTCCACCATCAACATTATTATGTATTACTTGCTTCATTATTCATTTGACTTGTGCTAATTATACCCTTTTGTCTCATATGTTATCTTTGTTTTTCAATGGGCCATACATTTCTTGTTGCTGTCGGTCATAATAGCCCTTGAAATGGCCCCAAACGATCATCTTGTGACAAAAAAACAAGGGTGAAAAAGAGTGTGAGCCCTACTTTGATTCGGGGAATCATTGTTAAAGCCTTCAATCCATAGTTGGAAAATTAACAATATAGAATAAATGGTTCATGAAGAAATTTATCAGCTATATTAATTAAGAGGGCGAGTGCTCATCACCTAGGAACATAAGGGACCACATAACCATTCACTTTCTAAAAGCATTGGTAGTGGACATTACATCTTTATTCTCCACCATTGTATCACCTCACATTTTATTTTTTATTGATTTTTTTGCTCATTAAAATAAATTTTCATTAATTTATCAAATATTATATAAAATCCCTACAATAACAAGATAAAAATGAAATATTCCTATTTTTATCAATAATAAATTTAAAATTATTAGATACAACAATATTTAAACCAATTTAACCCCAATTCTTACAGTAAAAATATGTCAGTGCGTTTGCAAAAAGTTGTTTAATTGTTTAGTTAGTGTCATTTGACATTCTAAAAACCTGAATATATAACGAAACAATTTATCAATATAAGGACGAATAATTCATAAAACTTCTCGTTATTGCTTCTAAAGTATAGTATATAGTGTGCGGTAGTCATATTTATGTATTATTTTGGGCCAACCATGTTCTTATGCAAGTTTTAATTCTTCCAACACAACTCATATCTCGGCTTCCAATGTATATGTACAATAAAAATGAGAGCCACTAGCTCGAAATAGAGCGCCCTGTTCATTCCTCAAGATGATTACTGTCCGTGCATCTCTTGTAAATGGATCAAATGAACTAGTTGGGGGTCGCTTCCACGCTCCATCAGTTTTCGTAGGCGGATTTGACTCATTTCTAGTGCGACCTTTATGCTTATTAGCGCTTTCATATTTTCCAATCGAACTCATAATGTTGTCGATCAGTTTTTTAACTTGTGGCAAGCATTCTAGGAATATAGTTTTATTTCGTTCCTTCCATATCATCCAACACATTGTGGTAAATCTGCACTTCATTTCTTCACTCTCATCATTTTCTTATTTTATATTATATAACCAAGATTCAATATATTCAATTTAGGACAAATCATTGAGCAAAAAATCTATATGACAAAGTGTTGTCCATATTTTTTTGCTTATAACTAAGGAGAAGTAACTGATATAAATTCACCATGTTTTCGATCTAACATGAAAGTATACCTTACCTGTTCGTTATCAAGGTCACATCAACCTGTCTTCTCGAGTACGAGAAATGAGTGAGATAGTTATGATAAATTCCTTTTCCCCTAGGACAAGGTATCTTTTCATATTGTCTAGTCGCCATGTACATGTACTTCTATCAATAAGGGTACTTACTCGGTTTTGGTTGACTTACTCGTCATTTATTTGATGCTGCAAATGTCCGTTTGAGAGTGTATGAATCCAGTTATCCTTCCAAACATGAGCTTGGTTCTCATTGCCTATTTGTCAATGCAGACATTTACGTAGTTGTTATTTACCTACACATAAACTCATCCACAACCAGTAGTGATAATTACATTGATCAGTTTAAAAAATGTCATTATGCCTATAATACCTACATTTGAGTAGCCGATGTGAATCCCGCCAATATATTAATGGCCTCCTACACCAAATATGGAAAAAACCCCCAAAACTTTCACGACGCAAGTAAAAAAAATGGAACATAGCTTGTTTGGTTGAAAAATAAGGTACTGATAGATGTAGACTCTACACCCAAATTTTTTAAAAATAACCATTAGAAAACCATATTGTCTGATTACTTGAACGCAATAAGTAAAAACCTAATAAGTTCAAAATTTCTCTTAAAAAAGAAATAAGACATAAACCTTACAACATTATTGAAATCAAATATATGTCTTTACAATACTATGAAGTTAGTTTTTTTTATAGGCAATTATGAATGTTAGCTATCCTATTAATAAATAAATAAAATATTATGGTACCACTAATTATTCATATATAAAATATTTATAAGATATTTATTGTACATTTATTTAGAGATATATAAAATAATTACTATTGTAAACTTAGCATATTATCTTAGATATATCTGAAAATATATTCTTTTATTATTCAATATTATAGAAAATTTATTATGTTAATAGATCTCCCACTTAAAATTTAAATTTGAATTATTTTCTTTAAATCTTATTGAACTTTTATTTTGGGCTTGTGATCTTATTGAACTCTTATTTTTAGCTTCCACTTGGCTTTCTTCAATTGATCTAATCAACCCATTCAATGCATTTTTTCAAATATTTTAGTCATTAACTTATGAATTACAAAATACCCAATTTGATTCGCATCATTCTCTCCCTTTTAAAAATAATTTATATATAAATCTTCGATTTACACTTCATAGACATCATAAAATATTAAATTATAAATATTAAATCTATAATTAACCTCGTACTCAACAGATAATGCATGCTTGTGAGTATTATGGATGAGTTTTAACACTACAATTGAACAATCTCCTTTACAAAGGAGTTTAACCCAAATTCTTGTATAAAAATAATTTTGTTAAAAACATGATTGACTTTATTTTCATACACTTTAATTTGCCACTTTATGTGTATATTTATCTTTTTAGTTTGTTTCAAAAACTTAAATTTTTTCTTCTAATCTAAATTTACTAACTCAACAATAGTAAGTAATATTAAATCTAAATGAGTCAATTAATTAAAATCATAAACAATTTCAAATAGTGAAAACCTAATTATAGAATGAATAGAGCAATTACATGAAAGCTTAATATTGTGTAAATTTGTAGTTGAAAACAAAAGTTTTCTTTCCAATTTAATAAATAAAATATTTTAAAAGTAACTTAATAATTTATAATTATAAACAAATACATTAATTATATGAATGTCATGTAATACAATAATTTCTCTAAATAATAAATTAGTAATATTTGATTTATCATCAATTTTACTATATAAAATGAAAGATTTCATTTTTAAAAATTGTTTAACAATGAGAAAAATAAAATATCTCCCCATTTTAATACTAAATAATTTATAAATTAATTCCATTAAGATATCAATTCAAGCTGTTACTTTGATAAATGAAATATTAATATACAAAATATAAAATTGTTGGCTAGACTTAATTTTTTACATTTCCTAAAATTGGAAAACACATTGGAAATAGAAGATTATCTAAACAAAATATACATTTCCTAAAATTGAAAAATAACATATATTTTCTAAAAATATTTAAGGTAATTTTTAAATATTTTTCATATTCATATATGGACATGTTATATATTATTATATCATTAAAATATACATCAACCAACTTTTCAATTGAAGCATTTAAAAAATAATTCCATAATGTCATAGAAATATTTGTTGTATTAGTTAAATAAAAAAATTATAATTAACCATTCATATAAACTAGGTTTTGTCTTTAATACATTTTTTAATTCATATTTATCTTTCATTCGAATTTTATTATATTCACCTTTAATCTTTATTTTTTAAATCAAATAAAATATATACAACTCATCTACCATATTATATAAATAAGGAATAGGATGATGATACATTATCATGCTACTATTGGTAGTTTGGTAATTAACACATATTCACCAAGTTTTACCCTTTTTAGATATTTACACAACATATGAATTAATTCTCTTTGGTACTCTTCTATTTTCACTAGCTTGAGTACTTGGTGTTGATTTTAATATTTTATCCATCGAGCTTACGACAAAATATGAGATATCTTCCTAGGACCATGCTTAAATTCCTGCAAAAAAAAAGATAATACTGCTCGTAAAATATCCGATAATGAGGTTAGTATTCAAAATTATATACTTGTACATAACTACTATAAGGATATCTTGTAAAATTATATCTCTCTTTATCTCACATTTTCTTGTAATAAAATTATTTTTGCTCTCATTCTTTTCAATTATAATTTTTTTCTCTTCTTTTCAACTTTGATTTTTCTCTTTTCTTCTTCATCTTTGCCTTTTTCTATCTTCCTTTTCAATTATGATTTTTCTCTCCTTTTGTTTTTCTATTATTTTCTTTTCATTTACCTTTTTCTTTTTCAATTGATCCTCACGAATTTGTTGTAGATTAAAAGGTATAAGAGATATTAATCTATTATTTATCACTAATGAGTATCTATTTGTTAATCTATTATATGTAACTTGGCGATCAAATTATCAAGGTTGTCCAAAGAGAATACGATATGCATGCATTGGTACCACTTCACATAATAACTCATCCTTATATTTCCCAATAGAGAATAAAACCAACACTTGCTTGGTTACCTCGAGTTTGTATTGATCGTTCAATTTTTGAATTTGATAAGGCTTTAAATGTTTCAGTGTAAGTAAGGTCGGTGCTTGCAATATTAGTGCAGATTCCCCTATTTATGATAACATAGAAAAATTTATTTTTCACAAAATAACGAGTATAAAATAGATTATTATGTTGGTTGTCCAAGATGTCATCAATCCATGGCCTTTCCCTTTGAGTATATTGATTGATGAAATCATATCCGACGCTATCACAATTAACTTGGAGATCACCAAACGTTTCAAGTTCTTATGTATCGAAACGCCTATATTGAAAGTCACAAGGTTGTTGTTTAATGAGAGTATGTTTTATCATTTGAACGGACTGAGGGCAACTGTCTTCTTTCTATGTGTTTTCTCGTTGTTGGAACTTGTAAACCTGCCAACTGTTATAAATAAAATAACCTCGCAACTCTCACTTAAATGTTTCTCTCAAATACTCATATTTCACAATCAATGTTTTTTTTATAAATTTAAAACACTCCCTTTTTTCACCCATATATCTTATTTCAATCTTAATTGAACTAAAAAATAAATCGTTTTCATAAATTAGTTCAACTTGAGTAATAATCAAAACAAATCAACAAATTTTCAAAAAACAATTCCAAAAGAATTTAAGTGTGAGGTATAATGAAAATATAATATAGTATAATGAATAAAATATTGAGTATAACTGTTTTTTTTTATTTTTTTGGCCTTTTTTGTGCTTCTTTTTATTTCCATTTTATTTTTTTTCAGTTAGTTTTTTTAAAAAAAATTTACACATTTTTTTTAATTTTTTTTGCAAGATTTTGGATTTTTTTTGGCTTTTTATGTAAATAAAGCAAATAAAAAAGATAAGATTTTTTTATATAGATTAGAAATAAAAAATATAATGAAAATAGAACTAGACAGAATAAAAGAGAGATTTGTTTTTATTTTTTTATAGTGAATAGAAATAAGTAGAAGATAAAAAAAAAGTAGAACAAAATCTAAAACGATAGTATGTAATTTGTTGTGCGACCATTTGCTATACCAACTAATGTGAATCCTGCCAATATACTTACAACACCCTACACTAAATATAAAAAATACTCGAATATATATTGACGCCACACCCAAAATTTCTAAAAATAATTGTTAAAAAATTCTATTGATAAGTATGATTAATTGAACGTTAATAGTAAAAATCTGATAAGTTCAAAAATTTTATCAAAATAGAAAAAAGATATAAACCTTACAATATTATTAAAATAAAAAATCTATATTTACAATGCTATAAAATTAGCCTTGTAATTATAAATATTAGCTATCCTATAAATAATTAAATAAAATATTATGGTTAACATACTAACCACTAATTATTTATATATAAAATATTCATAAGATATTTGTTATACATTTAGTTAGAGATGTCTTCTCACGCCGTGTTTTTAGTAACCCGAAATTTCAATCGAAATTTTTTTCGAAATTGTATTATAAGTTTAAAATTTAATTGATATAATTGGAATAAATTTGATTTAAAATAAAATGAAAAGTGTTGGTTTGATTGAAATAAATAATTCGATGGAATCGAGTTAAGTATGGAGATTAAATATTATATATATAATTATTAATTATGTATATATATATATATATAAATGTTGAATAGATATTTTACATATAAGGGTATATATATACCTATATAAAATTAATTTTCAAATAAATATAAAAGAGAAATAAATTTGTGAGTTAAGATTGTACCATTATCAAATAAATACACATATAATTTTATTAAAATGTTCAAATTACCAATATAGTTATTTTATATAAAAAGTAATAAAGCCCAAGTATACATTAAGAATTTAAATAACAATTATAGTCTATCAAAAGCTGATATAGAAGATATATTCATATAATGTGGTACAATAGAAAATAACAGTTGTAGAATTAAAATGGTCCTAAAAAGTCTATACCCTATGAAAATCCAACTATACATATTTACAATTTTATTCTACCTTATCAAAATGGAATGTATAGAGTAAATACCTAATAAATTCGTTTAGGTAAAAATAATGAGATAATTATGTGAATTTAGTTTAGTAGAAACTATTAGCACTTTGAAGTATTAGTCTTACGCCCTACCATAAATACCCATAAATTAATAACTATATTCAATTATTGGAATTAATACCTATAAATACCCATCAATTTACTAATTTAATGAGAATAACTGACAACATTTTAAGTATAATAAAGCACATAACAATTATTGAAATGAAGTGGAAAAACCAAACAATTTTCTAGATATGATCGTTTTGCCTAACCCATAAATTTATATAATTTCCTAGTTACTCAAATGAGTAATTCATTATTAGTTTTAACACTTAAAGATAAATGAGGCTAAAGTTAAAATTGGGTGCCCCATTTAACATGGTTTATTTAATGTAAATTATTTAAGTAAATGTAAATTTCGTGAGAATTATCCATGTTATATAATAAGATGGGTATTTGATGTGCCCATAAAGAATCAAAAGTCGAGTTAATAAGAGTAGTGATTTGGGGTATAATGAGTGAGAATGATAAAAGGGTTAGAGTTCCTTCTCATTTATGATGATAAATGTGGTAATTCCACCAAATTACAACTGATCAAAATATATCAATCATAAATAATGTAGTAATAAATCTTCACTCTTCCATCACGTCGACACTTTTTGGGCGACCCTCATAGCAAATGGAGACTGTAGGCGTGTAGATGACTTCTCCCCAGTTCTTTATATAGGAAGCTCGGAGACTTCTTGGCCGTCTGATTGGTGCTTTTATAACAGACATTGATGGCCGGAAATGTATTGAATGGAGACATTTCTTCTTCGCCGATGCTGATTATATTTTATAGCGAGTGAACAGTGCTATCATCTGAAGGAAGAAGACGACACTATTCCGAACCAGACTGGACCGGTCTGAACCGTGTTCAAAGCTTAAACCGACCTCAAATCTCCAATTTGAATTTTTTAAGTCATCTAGAAAAATGAATTTAGAATTCGGTTCAATAGTGGTTCAAACCGGTCCAATCCGGTTCAGATCCGATTCACCTGAACCGATTTGGTTTTCATCTTCAATTCATTCTCAAGTCCATTTCTATGACTTTTGGGACTCTTTTGGTCACTCGGGATCTATAAATTTCCCGCTTTGCCCTTTCTCTATTAGTTCCAGTTCATGAACCGACTCGATTCATAAATTGGTTTAATCCGGTTCAGGTCCGGTTCACCCGAACGGGTTTGGTTTTTCTCTCCCATTTTGTTCTAAAATTCCTTTACAAGGTTTATAAATCTCTTTGGGTTACAAGGGAGTTGAAATTTTTCTAATTTGTCCGTTCCCCAATAAACGGGTTTGTGAACTGGTTCGATATTTCTCACTCGGTTTGACCGGTTTTTTTTCTTCTAATTTTCCTTAACTCAAAAGAGCAGGGTTTACACGTCTATACCATTAAACGATTCCTTTTGACTAGATTGGGTGACCTGAATAAAAAATCGGTTAGTTTAGGTGTAAGTCGACTGATTTTTTAAAAATTAAAATTTTCTAAATTTATCTAATTTTTTTTCTAAATATTAGTTAAGTCAATTTTACAATTTAATATTTTTAATTCACCCTAAAAAAATAAATTTTTTAACCTATTATTTTCGGTTTAATCTAGTTTAGTACGGTTTTATTATAATTCGCATTAAACCGATTTGATTTTCAATTCTAATTTACAATTAGATTATTTTCTTAAATTTCATTAATTTAATTATCACTTTATATCAATTCAAATTTTATTTTAATTCATTTTCACAATTCAAATTTTTTTGAAATACAATATTATTTTTGAAACTTTTACAATTCTCTATTTTTTAATTATTATTTTGATCAAATGGATTTTTTTGACCTCATTATGTTCCACCACTACCCAAGTCACCCGACCATTCGTACTACAATTGTACAAAATTATTCTTAGTATATTTTGTCTCATAAAAGTCCATAATAATTAGATTATAGCACAGTATTAGAAGATTAGATGAATGACCCAACTTAAAGTTCTTACTCTTTAGATTTTTCACCATTAGTAGTATTAAAATGTAGTTAATTCCCATTTTCTTAATTGGCCGGTTGACAGAACAGCCCCCACAGACCCAATAAGATTTTCTGTGTTCTTTATTTTGCTGGAAAAAAAAAAGATCAATGGTCACATCCCACACAGCCTAATTGATAGCACACTCATAACCACCCCCACCCCTATACAAATCCAATCAAATGCTGCTTTCTATTATGCAAATTTTATTCTGTTTTCTTCGTGTGTTTTCTTCCTGTGTCATTATAGTATCATTGGTGTCAGCAGTAGAGCAGACTATTGGCCCCACAAATGCAGAGTTTTGATTGCTTTTTAAGATTGTTCTGTTCCTCATGTGACCTTGAGTTGTTTTCAAGCATTAAAGGGAGTGGTGCGCCCACACCTCACCGGTCAGTGTCACTGTCACCACAGCTATTCTCCACTGGGTTCTCCAGATGCTCATTCGGGACTAGATAGAGAAAAACATTTCAATCTAATATGCAACGTCACCAAGAGATGGTTGATGAATAGTCACTTCTTAGCTATGATACTTTAGACGCCATCAATGGGCATCATAGAAGGTCTCTTATGAAAAAATGGTGACATAAATGCTTATGTGGACTGAGAGGGATGGTGGGTTTGCCATTATTGAAAGAGGTGGAGGACCTTAAATTGAAAGTGAAAAGGATTGAAAGAGACCCAACAAGTGAAAAGGGAGGTGTAGGCATGGTGAATGCATATAAAATGAAGAAAAAATGAATCATTCATCTGTAGATGTAAATTCCCGTTAGGTTAAAACTTGAAAAGTAAAGTATTTCACTGAGCTAATGATCAACCCACATCACCGATCCCACCTCAACACTTTCCCAACTCATTGGAGCAAATAAGAAAGAAAAAAAAGAGAAGAAATCCACCAAAAAAATAAAAGTAGAAATTATTGCTAATTCATATTAAAGAAAGACCCATTTTTTCAAGAGATTATGCTATCTATAGATTTGAGCAATGACCTTCAATCTTTATAAACTATAGTGAGGTGTGCTCTTAAGAGTGTGGCATTTGCTGGTTTGCAGAAACGCATGGAGTTACCTTAGTCTCACTAGGTTGGAGCCTTACACTCACTCTCAGCACATATTTTTCTGCCCTTTGCTTTAGCCCTTTCTTCTGGTAGGTGTCAATTTCTTGAATTCTTATGCTTATTCTTGGCTCATCTGAATTTTCATTCTCAGTTCATGGCCTCCTTGAGATCTCCTTCTATGATCCATACTCGGATTCTTCTTGTTGTTACTAGTGACTAAAATTGCAGATAAGGAGCTTCAATTTTCCCTTTTCTAGGCTGGATGAAGTGAGTGTTGCCATAACAGTTGCAATTATGGGCAATGTAAGTGGGAGAGGAGGTAGAGAGGGCACCTCTGGGGCGTATTATGATTATGGAGACAGATCTAAGAGAAGACCATTGATGGGTGCCCAAAGTGGTAGCAGGCATGAGCATTTGGTTCACTCTACTCCTAGCCCTCGGATGTCCGGGTCGAATCACCTGCATGTCCCGATGGTCGGTACTAGCTCAAATTCATAGCCATTCCTCATAAAGAATCATACAATTTTCTTAATCATAAGTTCTTTCTGTTATTTGACCTGTAATTTTTGGTGCAATATGTGTTATCGTGACCCTTGAATATCTGATCCCATGAAATGAGTATTCTAGCATGATGAAGCTTGGCAAATTTCTGCAGACAGATGCGGACTACGCCCGTTCGGAGAAGATGACGCCGGTAATGATCACGTGGAGTCACGGTGGCCAGAAAGTAGCCATCTCGGGATCCTGGAATGACTGGCAAACAATGTAACTCCATTTCCATGACATTCTTCCCTCAATTTACTGAAACTGTTCCAGTGAAATCTTCCATTGCGCTTAGAATATAGCACTTTCTTTTGTCAGAGAGCCAATGCGGAGATCCGGCAAAGACTTCATTCTCGTGAAGGTGATCCCTTACGGAGTCTACCACTTCCGCTTCTTTGTGGACGGACATCTCAGATATGATCCAGACTTTCCATGTGACTTCAATGACCCAAGAGGTGCTTTTAACATCATGGATCTAAAGGTGACTCCAAATGGCCCAAAACTTGTCTCCTCCAAGTGCAATCAATGTTTGCTTTAGATTGAACATTGACATCTGTTGTAAAAGGAATGTGCAGCAGAAAATCGAGAGAGCATCTCCGACTTGGAGCTCCCTCCTTCGCCGGATGGGACCTACAGCAGCAATTCGCTCATAGAAGAAGACTTCAGCAAGCCCCCACCTGATCTACCTCCACAGCTGCACAGAACACCATTGAATGAGATGGGCTTTGCGGATAGTTATCATAGAGAACTTTCCAAGCCCCCACTCCCTGTGCTGAACCATCTCTATGTGAAGAACTGGGACCTTGGTGAGACCGTGACCTTCGGGTCCACCCACCGTTTTCTGGAAAAGTGCGTGACTGTCATTCTTTACAAGCCTTCATGGAAACGCATGTGAGGGTGCTAATGAAAGGCTGCAAATGTTGTTGTTGTTATTTGCTGCTGCTGTTCAGAGACGATTTATATTAGTTATAAACAGAAAAGATCATTTGAAGATTATATCTTCTTTATCCCATGTCCCATATTACACCATTTTCTATCCTTTTATTTGACTACTTACTTGACCATGGCATCATAGTCTAATTTATTTAACTCAATTTATAAAAAATATTTAATGATAACTTAATTTAAAGAGAATTATTAATGTATTTTAATATAATTTTTACATATAAATTGAAAAATTAGTCAATTTTATAGGTTAATTAAGTTAAATAGCGGAGGTGTTCCTTTTCACAAACAAATTGATAATCAATTTTAATATAATTGATTCGGGTATTAAAAATCCGATTAGCGGTAAAATAAATGGCTAAAAGATTATAACATCAAAATATAGGAATTTGATAGGTAAATAGACCAAAGTCTTGGATAATTGATTGAATACAAATGAGTTTTGTAATGTAATTAGTTATATTCTTATATTCTGCCTCAATAATATAATGAGATACTGTTTTTTATTTTTTAGAGTTATAATAGATCAAGTTACGATTAACATATATAGAGAACCCACTTAAGGAGTGAATATCATCAGGATTACCCGTCCAATCAATATTAAAAAATCGGTTAATAGAGTGGGAAGAATCTCGCTAAATAAAAAGTCAATTTGTAGAAGTACACTGAATATAACACTAAATGTGTTTAACCCTGACCCAATGGGTTGTGGTGGGATGATGCATGAATTGACAAACTTGATTTATAGTATAGATAATATGTTAAAGTAGATAATATATGGTTGGAGTAAGGTGATGTACTAAAAATAGCCCATAGTTTGACATTATGTCATGAAATCAGATAGGGGAGTCCCATCACAAATAGAGAGACGAGGTCCAATATCTATGGGAGTGCTTAGAGGTTTGTAAGTGCTCATGGTTGCCCGAGCAAGATTATACATAATTTATTTGTTTTGAGTGAAATAGTACATTAGAATCCGAATGAACCTCTATGCCAAGTAAATGATGCATAGGGCCAAGGTCTTTTATGGAAAACTCATGATAGAGAGCACTGAGGACATGCTCCATAGGTACATTGGGAGAGTCGATGATGATAATCTCATCGACATAAATCAAGAAAAAGATAACAATATCATGATATTGATATATGAATAAAGAGATGTCGACCATAGAAGCATGAAATCACGGGTGGAGAAGAAAAGTTCTAAGACGAAGAAACCAAATACATGGAAAATGTTTTAGTCCATAAAGAACACGATGGATATGACATACATAATGAGTATGAGTAGTGTCACGAAAACTAAGCGGTTGATACATATATACTTTCTCTTTGAGATAACCATATAAGAACACATTAGTGACGTCAAGCTGACAAATTGACCATTGTTGAGACAATGGCCAGAATAACGCGAATAGTGGCTAGTTTAATCATTGGATAAAATTTTTTATCATAGTCAAAACCTACCTTTGAGAGAAGTCTTAAGCAATCATGTGAGCTTTATACCAAGCAAATGACCCATCAGTGTGTTGTTTGATTTTGTAAACCGATTTGCAACTGATAACATGACAATTGGTAAGAGTCGGGACCATGTCCCAAATGGGATTAGAGAGGAGAGCCAAATATTCTTGATGCATGAAATTCAATGAGGTTAATGGAGAGCTTGAACAAAGGTGTGCGATTCCTAAGGATATGTAATAACAAATGTAGTTGGATTATCAATAATGGTAAAACACTCAATAGAAAAAGAGTTATCTTAAGAACGAGTAACTAAGTGTCGAGTTGGGAAATGATGTACTATAACCTCATAAGCCTCAGTTGTTGGGGGTCCAACCTAAAGAGATCGGGGTAATGAGCAATCAAGGTGGGGGAAGGGTAGAGTGATAGGGGAGCTGGAGGAGGGTCTAAAGGTGGGGAAAGATAAGGAAGCACAAACTCATTAAATGTGACTGTGTGAAAGATGAAGATGTGACCCGAATGGGGACCAAGACAGTAGTACATGAGATAGTTCAAAGGATAGCCAAGAAAAATGCATGGTGGAGAGCGAAACTGAAGTTTATGAGTCTAGTAGGACCGAAAATAAGGAAAACATTGATACTTAAGCACACAAAGAAGATGATAGTCAGGGAGGACTAATGGAGTACCTGATAAGTAGAATAATACCAAAGAGCACGAGTGGGGAGATAGTTGATGAGAAAAATGGATGTTTCCAAAGAAAAATCCCAAAATTTAATGGGAAGATTAGCATGAGCGAGTAGAGTGAAACCCATATCGACAATGTAATGGTATTTACGCTTAGTTGCTCCATTATGCTATGGTGTATCTGTACATGAAAGACGATGAGAAATGCCATGCATTTAGAGTTCATATTGAAAATTAGAGAATAGAAATTTTTTATCCCCATCCGATTTGAGAGACTTAATTTTGAGCCCAAAAATATTTTAAATAGGAAGTCAAAATGCACAAAAAATGGAAATAAGATCAATGCATCTTTTAATAACAAATTACCAAGAAAATTTATTATAGTAATCCAAAAATAAATATAATCATGATGTCCGGTATGACAGTCGATAGAAGAATGTCCCTAAATATTGGTGTGAATACGTTGCAACGGAGATGTGCCAATATGGTGAATGAAATAAAATAGTAATTGAGTAATTTTTTCTACACAACAACAGTTATAAAAAAAGTATGAAAACACATATTTTATTAGATATTTAAAGTATAAGACACGCTTTACAATAGAAAAGACTAAATTTCTCAAACGTTGGTGCCACAAGGAATTGGAAAAGGCGGAGCTAACTAAAGCATGAGAAGACGAGTTATTTGCATGACCAATCGAAAGACAATAGAGGTTAGTTTTACATATCCTTCGCAACAGCTCCTAACGAGTGTGAAGATACTTAACAAGAAAATAATGAGGGTGAAATTCAAAGTATTAGTAGTTATCTTGAGTGAATTTAAAGATAAAAAGGAGATTAAAGATGGATGAAACATATTAAACATGATTAAGAGCAAGTCGATGAGTGGATATGACAAGAATGACAAAACCATATGATTAGATAGGCAGACCTAAGCTATCACCGATCAAAAGATGTTCGAACATATTTATATTCTCCTACAATATGAGATAAGAGAAATTAGTAGTAAAATGATTAATGGCTCTAGAATCTATATATCAATCTAAATTATGAGTGTCAGAGTCGACATTGGAGGCAAGATGAGCTTGTGAAGATTGAAAATGCTGCTAATGCGGACAAAACGGGGCAGAATGACCAGATTGGAGACATAGTTAGCAGGTGGACACATGATAGTAAGAGGGTTGTATGCATACGTAAGTGTAGGTGCACCAAGTGAGTGGCTGGATGGAGATGGGCGAATGGGCCGAAAATTAGTCGGATCAAAATGTTGTCCATTAATAAAACTAGGCGGACAGTAAGTTGAGAATGAACGAAAAGTCTATTGGGCTACAGGTGAAACCCACGAGTGAGGAGAAACCTTAGATGATATGTGCGATCCTAGAGATCGTGTATGTGTAAGCGGCACTTCCTCATGAGCTCCAACGATGGACATGAGAGTTTGACAAGCCTTGTCGATGCCAACGCGGAAGACCACCAAGGGCAACAACGACAACGGGTTTGGCAAAGGAGAGGGCAACACTCAGCGGAGTGGCACCTAGGAGTCCTGACAAAGGCAGCATTCCATGGGTACGAGCTTTATGCTCACATTTGGCTTCTTGTTACAGGAGATAAGATTTGAGGGATTTGATTGAAAGATCAGAGAATTGTAAGGCAATTTCATACACCAAGGAGTTCCAATATTCCCTAAGTCCATCAAGAATGTGTTTTTAATTTTTGAATCCATTTTGGGTGAGCAAATCTTAGAGTATCGAGTATGGAATTCATGATGCTGAGAATGGTGTGGGAGTACAGAAGTTGACTTGTTGAGAAGGATGACTGCAATGAGAAAGTGTGTGACAATTTATTGTGATGAGAATGTGTGTTTGCAGAATTTAGACTACTTGATGCTTGGTAGGTAGAACTTGATATGAGTGAAGGTTTATGCAAAAGTGTGCTATAATGAAGAAGAGAAAGTAGGTAAGTCTATGTAGTAGATTCGAACAAATTAGAGTGTTTTAATGCCATACAAAAGTTAAAACGAGCAAAATAATGTATGAAATATTCTAAATTTTCATATTTTACAAAAATGGTAATATTGTGTTTAAATAGGGTAAAATGTACACTATATTAATAACTTTAAATTGCTCTATATTATATGTTTGTTAATAACTTGGAAAGTTGTTGGTGGTTGTGTTGTTTTTCCTTATGGATTAATGATGAGCTACAATGGAGAAAATATGATAGTGGTTACAATATCATTAATGTGTCTATATTTAATATCTATTACTTCTTTCATGATATAAGAGCTTTTTTTAGAAAACTCCAAGTAGCCTGATCCTTGGGGGTCGGGCTAAAGCCTGACCCTAGAGCAACATCTTCTTTGGTCGATTCGTCGCCTTCTACATTATTTTGCATCAGAACTACACTTGATGAATCTGTGTATCATTCTACAATGCTGTTGCATCAAAATTTTCAATATTAATTTCCGTGGAGGTTCTCTCTTGTTATTCTTCACTAGATTTCTAGCTTTTCTTAGAGTTAGAATCATTACTCCCTTTAAAAGTTGGTTGGTTTATCTCGGTGCACTATCTATTGAGTGGTTCTCCTGCTGCTTATCTGTTTTTTTTTTGTTATTTGAATCAAGCTTGTTCTCACCACCATCAATAAATTCAGAGTCAAAATTAGAATTCTCTATTATTGTTCCACTATATTGGTCTTCCTCATTCTACTCATTTTTAAATGATAATTCATGTTCTACTGCACTTGGCATGTCGTCACCCTTATAGTTTTGTAAACCCCGCCCTTTCGAGCTAAGGAAAACTGGGAAGGGAACCGATCAAACCGAGTGAGAAAACCGAACCGGTTCACAAACCCGATCAATTGTGAATGGGCAATTAAGGAATTTACAACTCTCAGGTGATCCAAAGGGTTCATAATTTGATCGGTTTGGATGAACTAGGTCTAACAGGATTGAACTTGTTTATGAACCGAGTTAGTTCATGAACCGAAACCGATAGAGATCAGGCAAAACAAAGGAATTCAACTCTATTGTACTCCAAAGGAATTCATAAACCTTGGGAAGGAACCTTAGAACAAAGTGGGGGAGAAAAACTAGACCGGTTCAGGTGAATCAGACTCGAACCAGATTGAACCGGCTTAAGGACCGAGTCAGTTTATGAACCGAAATCGATAAAGGAATGGTAAACTAGGAATTTTGTGGACCCTAAGTGACCTAAGGTGTAAACCCCGCACATTTGAGTTAAAGAAAACCGGGAAAAGAACCGGTCAAACTGAATAAGAAAACCAAACCGATTTACATTTGGGAATAAGCAATATCGAAATTTACAACTTTCAGGTGATACAAAGGGTTCATTAAACATTGGAAAAGAAACTTAAGACAAACTAGAAAAGAAAAGCAAATTGGTTTAGGTGAACTAGATTTTATAAGAACTTCAAAGTTAAGCGTGTTTACCATAAATAGCCATAAATTAATATATATTTAATTATTGAAATTAATACCAATAATTTAATACCTAAATTAAATTATTAGAATTAATATAAATAATTAAATACCAAAATTAAATTATTGGAATTAATACCGAAATTAAATTATACCAATAATTTATGGCAATGTTAATAATAGTAATAAATCTCGCCCATTTAATACACATGTTTTATGACTATATAAAGAGGTCATCCCCATTTCATTCTCCACACACCTGAACACTTCTCTCTCTCTCACTACTGCTCCATTTCCCGGTAAAGCTCGAACCAGAGCTTCAACTTGAACAAAGGTCGGGCTCTTTAGAACCGGGGAGAAGATAGCTATCTGATAGCAAACTCCAGTCAATATGAGAATCGTTGGAGAAGTGCCGGCGTGATAGAATAGTGAAGCAGCTCCGGTGGACCGAAGCTGCCCTATTTCGACCAAGCTGAAATCGGCCATTTCAAGACCTGCTCAGGCCAATCCAAGCCCTCCCAACACTTCCTCAGCCTTTCCACGGCCGAATTAGGACCGAAAGGTAAGCCAATTCGGCTCCCCTTTATAATTTTTTATTGGTGCTAGAGAGAGAGTCGACCAAATTTCAATGAAAAAATTCTAATCCAATTCCACATCAATTGATGCAATTCTTGATTCTAGGATGAACCTCAGGATGAAAGCTATTTGTCTAGATCGAAAGCTCGAACCGTCGTGCCTTCACCGGTGAGTAATCGAAGCTTTCTCTCTCTATAGTTCATTTTTCAGCGAAGCTCCGTTTGAGCTTGTCCCGGCATTAAAACTTGAGATTCACATTTTTGAAGAATCGTATGAACATGTAGAAACTCAATTTCAACTTCAATTTCAATAATTAGAAACGTTTGATGGGTCAATTTGATGAAATAAAATTCGACTGTGTTAAGAAGTTGGAATTGGGGGAAAATTGGGGATTTTCGAAATTCAAAGGACCAAAATGAAATTTTATGAAATTGAGGGTCAATTGGGCATGAAAATAATGTTAGATGACCAATTGAGAAATTTTGAAATTTTTGGGGCAAAATGGTAATTTTGGAAAAGTTGGAGGACCAAATTGGAAATTTGGGAAATTAAACCCCTTTTTGTGAAATGGAATAAATTGAGATCCTATGATAAATTTTAGAAGTTTCAGGACTCAAATTGAGGAAAAACCGGTATTTGGGACTTAAAGTTAAAGAGAAATAACTTTAGGGACCTAATTGCAAATAAATGAAAGTTTGACTTTCTCATTCATTTGGAATGAATGAAGGCGATTAGGCCGAAGGATAATGAACCAAGATGTTCATATCGTGTAGGAAGATGAAATACCGGGAACGCCAGCAAGGACAAGCTCGCGTGGATGTCACGTACATCCACTCATTCTCAAGGTAGAAGTGGTCGTACTTCTATCCAGGTGGCAGGAAAAGTCGCTCCGAAGGCATTAGCGGGTTCAGTAGTGATACTGACTTGCGAATGTGTGTAACCTTCATGATGAAGGATGTGTGTTGGGTGATGACACACCGGTAACTAAGAAATAATGGAAAAATCCAAATTTTTAAATAAATGGATTTTTTTTGAAAAGAAAGGAGTCTGACACACTCCATATAAATGTTTTTCTTAAAAGTTAAAAACTTTTAAAAACCCATTCACTGAGTAGTCGTACTCACCCCCTCCCTTATATCCCTTTCAGGAAATCTCGGAAAGCCTACCTTGAAAGACCATCAACTAAGATACCTTAAAATTTCATGCAGTTTTGATTATGCTATTCTAGGAAATGGTGCAGGTTTAAAGGATGCCTTACTCTTTACATATTATAATAAGGGGAAACCCTTTAATAAACCGTGAGAGTGGCGGGTTGTTCACAGGGATCCGACCAAACCGGGTCAAGGTGTGACATAAGGAGTCACAAAAGTCAGGGGAATGGACTTGTGAAGGAATTAGGGATGAAAACCAAATTGGTTCAGGTGAACCGGATTTGAACCACTATTGAACCAAATCCTAAATTCATTTTTCTAGATGGCTTAAATAATTCAAATTTGAGATTTGAGGCATATTGGATAGAAAATGAATTTAGATAAATTTAGAACCGGGGAGAAGTCAGCTACACGCTTGTAGTCTCCATTTGGTTTGAAGGTCGCCGGAGAAACGCCGGCGTGATGGAACAATGAAGCAGCTCCGGCGGACCGAAGCTGCCCTATTTTGGCCGAGCTGAAATTGGCCATTTCAAGCCCTCCTCAGGCTAAACCAAGTCCTCCCAAATTTAATAAATTGAGGTACTAAAATAAATTTTAAAAGTTTCAGGACTTAATTTGAGGAAAAACCGACATTAGGGACTTAAAGTTAAAGAGAAATAACTTTAGGGGACCTAATTACAAATAACTAAAAAGTTTGGGTTTTCTCATTCATTTGAAATGAATGAAAGTTGTTATGCCGAGTAATAATGAACAAGAATGTTAATATTGTGTAGAAACGCAAAGTACCGGGAACGCTAACATGGACGAGCTCGCGTGAATACAAAGAACTGGTCTAGTGGAATTCACTACGTTAACGGGTGAGTGGGAATTTTATATCATACCCGGTTGGGGATGATAAGTACCTCGGTATGAAAACCCATTATTAAGTGGTATTTTAAACATCATAACTTAGAGGAAGTGATGTGAAAATCATTCGAAAAAACTATTTAGCGGTTGTAAGTAGATCATACCCGGTTGGTATGATGAGACTTCCTCGAAGGAAGTTGAAAACCCGTTCATCAGTTATAAACGGAGGTGTCCTTATACCCAGGCGGTATAGTGGATAGAGAAAACATATGTTTTGTCGGAAGTGCTCTCCACTGACTATATGTCAATGCTTAAACAATTTGGGAGACCTTCTTAACGGGAGCTTGAATAGCTCTGTTAGGTCGGGGGCCTCGGTTTTGGAACTTGGGGGCTAAATGCCCGATTTTGAAAATCTCGTATAGTGGGCCCAAGGCCAGTTGGCACGAGCAGGAGCTCGTAAACCAACATGATATATGTTCCATAAAACTTAATAAGTGAATTGTTTGGCCATGGTACCAAGATAGGACCGACATGCTCAGTTAACTAGCGGCAGTGCGACATGACAGGTCAATGGACCAGTCAAGATAAACAATTGCGGGTTGAGTTGAGAGTCGGGGTCGTTGGACCAGTGGCATCATAGATTACATGGCATGATGAGAAAATTTTGATTGTGCATGCACTGTGAGTACGGGACCATCAAGCTGCCCAAGAGGGGTAGTGATACGTCCTAAGGGCCCTGGACGATCCGGTGATTATAAGAGCAGTTTGTCAATCCAGGTGTCTATGCGAAATTTGGAGTAGCACCAAGCGCATGAGACCGAGGTGGGGACGGGATGAGATCTCTATCCTTATATGGACACGAAGGATCGATTTTGGGATTGAGGGTCGGATGTCGCGTACATCCACTTATTCCCAGGGTAGAAGTGGATGTACTTCTATCCGGGTGGCCGGTAAAGTCGCTCCGAAGCTACAAGTGGGTTTCAGTGGTCATGTTGGCCTGCGAATGTGTATTTGACATTTATGATGAAGGATGTGTGTTGGGTGATGACACACCATGGTTAAATATGAAAATGGTGGAAAAACCGAAATTTTTTAATAAAAGGGATTTTTGAAAGAAATGAGTTTGGCACACTCCGAATCAAATATTTTTCAAAAAATAAATAAATAAAAATTTGAAAAACCATGAGTAGTTGTACTTACCCCTCCCTTATATCATTTTTAGGAAATTCTAGAAAGCCTACCATTTAAAGACCGACAATAAAGACGCTTGTGAAATAGGTACATTTAATTTAATTCAGTGTTGAGTTATGTTATTACAGGAAAGGTGCAGGTATAAATGACGTCTTATTATAATAAGGTGAAACCATTTAATAAACCGGGAGAGTGGCGGATTATTCACGGGGATACAACCAAACCGGGTCGGGACGTGATAATTTTCCTCTATTTCGCCCGACCCCAGAGCAAAATCTTAGTTTTACCATCAATTTTATCTCTTTCAAATCTATTTTTCTAACTGGTAATATCTCATATCTTCTACAATCAAAAGTTATTATCTTTTCGAATTAGTCGCATATTTAAATTTTGGTTTTCTGATAATAACTTCTACATCACCATTTCTATGTTTTATGTTTTGTACATCTCCATCCACAAGATATTATTTCTATAATTGTGTCATCTTAATTAATCTCTGCTCCTAAATTGATTGTTATTCTATCATCAACTATCATTAGATCTCATATTATAGTGGTTAAAATATTATTAATATGTTGTATTTAATTTTTTAACTATATATTATACACCATATATATTTAATGCATGAAATAAATTGTGATTAAATATATTTTTTTCTCTATCAATTCTTTAATAATAACTATCGCTTCATTTTCTTTCAATTTTACTCTTATACTATTTATCGCTTAATTTTTTTATTTTAACTGTTATTTTTTAATTTAATATATTTATTTTTAATATTATCTATATTGGGATTAAATAATTTGAAAGAATTTGTAGAGTAAAAGTTAGGGACAGCAATAATAAAAGAATTTGATAATGGAGTTTCACTTGTTATCACTGAACCTATTGATTAGTTTTGTGTAGATGATAAGATGCCATATACTAATATAATTGTACAAACACAGTGAACTCGTTTTTTCCATATATTTAAAATATATTTATTTTAGTATTAACTTTATTTGAATAATCGATCTATGTGATAATAATATTATTTTATCAAATAAATTTAAATTAATTTTATTATATATTTAAAATATAAATATTATATTATAAATTTTAATTAAATAATAAATTTTAAATTTTTTAAAAGAGATCGAGGGGAAAGATTTTTTAAATTTTATAGTTTAAATAACTTTTTATAATATGATTTTTATATTTTAAACGTGTAACAAAAATTAATTATAGTTAGATTAATGTTTATTTTGTTGTAATATTAAATTTACTTGAAAATAAAATATATTTTGAGTAATAAATATGTAGGATATGATCCAACGTTGATCAAAATAGATAAATTGTGGAATAGAAAGGACGGAATGAATTTGTGATTTATTAAAATAAAATAAGATTTGTAGAATTGTTTATTAAAATAAAATAGTGATATGTAAAAGTGGTACTATATTAAAATTAAAATATAAACCTACACTTTTTTACTATGGTTTAAATTAATTTAATACATTTTATTTATTTTATAATATTTATTTATTTTAATTAATTTTTATTTTTATATATTTTAAATAAATTAATATATTAATAATAATATATATAAATTACATGATATAATTATATAATAAAAATATATTATCCATAATATTAATATATATAGGTTATTATATATACATTATTTTTTATTATAATTATAAAGTATATATAACTATTATTATATAATTTATATTAATTTATTTTTTATTATAATAATAACTCTATTTTATATAATTTGATTATATAATAAATTTTGATATATATAATTTATCATAAATAATATAATTATATATAATTTATTTATATTAATATTTTATTATATTCTAAATATATTTAAATTTAATATATATTAATTAAAATTTTTAATTAAAAAAGTAAAAAATTTTAAATTTTTATTAATAAACTCTACCCTAAATCAAATTCCCACAAACCATTCAAACAAAACATCCTTTAAAGCTGGGGAATAAGTTCTGGAGGATGGAGAGAGCCGGCTGAGGTAAAAGCAGCCAGTGGGGCCTATCGAAATCGCCGCGGTAGGTACAACCTTCCTTATGCAGCCGCTCCCACTCCGTCGCCGTCTTGTTGATTCTGTACACGAACTCCTCCAGTCTCCTTCCTCGTTGTCCGATTTCTGAGTTTCGTACCGGTTCAATAACTCTGTCTTCGCTTCGAACCGAATTTCAACCAAACCGGATATAATTTTAAAAATAAAAAGGAAATTGCGGAATTTCTGAAAAATTGGAGTGTATCAAAAATAATTTAAAATAGAAAATATTGCCGACGTTGAGTTGAACCGTGAAAGACAGCTCAATGTTCTCTTCCTCTTTTCTGTCTCTTGTTCTCCCTTTTTAAGATCTCTCCTCCACTGCCCTCTCATTTCCTCCTCCGTTGTTCATCTTCCCTCTACCGCACCGCAGCATCTCTCCCTGTCTCTGACTGTATTCGAGATCGGAGGTTAGCGCAAGGTACCGGATCTAACACTCTCTCCCTCTCGATCATGCCCTCGGTTTGACTGTAGAGTTCTGTACGGTTCATGTAATCTGGCTTTGCTTCCCCTCACAGATTGTTTTAATATTCGATCCGAACGTTCGAGCGAGATCCATTTCTTCAGTTCCTGTGTTCCTCATTAAAATATATTGTATGGTTTGATTGGATTATGTTCTTTTATCTCAGACTGCGCGATCTGAGTCTTTTGGCTAATGATTCATGCAGTCTCCGTTGATTTTTTTCGATCTTTTTTTTTTATGATCTCGGGCTCTCTGCAATGTGATACTCTGAATCGTAGTTCTAATGAATGTTTTGTATGTCAACTCTCATAAAATGGCGCGGTTGCGCTCACCTTTTTTTGGTTATTCGCATTTGATTTTAATAGTTGCCACATTGGCGAGTTAGAAAAAGTTAAAAAGGAAAAAAGTTCTGGCTTTTCGTGAGTATGTTTTGTGCTGAACTTTATCTATGGTGCTGCTTCCGTTTGATTGCATTTTTCTCTATTTAGAGAATGGTGCTCCTTACTATCTGTGTGATTGAGCCAGGTGTCTATTTGGACGATTTGTTGGGGCTGAATCGAAGATGGGGCTGTCTTTCACGAAGCTTTTCAGTCGGCTCTTTGCCAAGAAAGAGATGCGCATCCTCATGGTGGGTCTTGATGCTGCTGGTAAGACTACTATCCTCTACAAGCTCAAGCTAGGAGAGATCGTCACCACCATTCCCACCATCGGTAAGTTTGTCCATACATGGCCAGAAAGATTCAGACTTATTGAATATGAGGTTTTTGTATGATCCCATGCAGATGATTCTATTTTTTTTGCCTTTGTTGATATTTTCTATTTTGACAGGATTCAATGTGGAGACTGTAGAGTACAAGAACATCAGCTTCACTGTCTGGGATGTTGGTGGCCAGGACAAGGTACATCCTACATTCTTTTGTGAATATAATGGGGGGATGTTGCTGTGATCTCAAATTTTTTTCAATGTCATGTACATGATTATTTTTCGTCTTTGTCCTCGTCTACATGTTTCTCCCCTAGTACTATTTGTTATTCTAGTGAAAATTCTTCGGTATAAAATTAACGAGAAAGATATGCCATGTTTGATATTTTATGTTGGCGAGTTATTGGAGCATATGCCATTTTGTGCACATTAAGTTTAATGTTTTTCAAACATATTTTGATAGCCTTTGCGAGTAATGTGTAATACTTGTATTGTTATATAATAATTGTCACACCATTGTTTAAATTTAGTTTTTTTCTTGAAAGTCACTTGTAAGAATTGCTTGATGAAGTCAGAATATTGACTTTGTTGATCTCTCTCAGATGAAGTGGTGAGTTTCCTGATTTGAATTGCTTGCCTAATTTACTTCAGATCCGTCCTCTATGGAGACATTACTTCCAAAATACGCAAGGTCTGATCTTTGTGGTCGACAGCAATGATAGGGACCGTGTTGTTGAAGCCAGGGACGAGCTACATAGAATGCTGAATGAGGTAATGTTGGAAATCCTTTTACTTGGTTATTCGTAGGATTAGCAAGATATATAGATGGATGAAGTGTTAAGTGTAGTGATTTCCATTGAGTTTAATGTTGCTAATCGTGTTGGGTTAACCCTTGAATCAACATGGAAGCGGACTGCATAACCCATGAACCAGTCTGGAAAGAACTAATACAATAATCAAAATTGTAGGATTAGTGGTGGTTCCGTTTGTTTCTCGATGAAACTGTTCAAAGATTGTAACTGGTATAGAACTGTGAAATGCCATTCCAATTTGGGTTTATATGAGATAGTTCAAAGAACCCATATGAATCACATTGACCTGGACCCCCTATAGTTTTTTTAAACTTTTAGGAGGGATGAGGATTGAAACGGATGGCCTCCTCGTGCTGGGAGGACAATGTTGAGCTAGAGGTCTTCCATTACTGAAACGGTAATTTGAGATCCTCAACACTGTCAGACCGTTTCCAAGTTTACAACCGCCCATCTCTATCCACAACAATGTGAGACCTTCATCCAAATTTGGTGTTCAACCTTTGCCTTCCATGGCATCTCAATGACCTCCATCTCAACCCTTAGAGGTGAGAGATATTCAATTCATCTGGGCAACTTAGAGCATTTTCTCAGCAATGAAGACATCTCTCTGGTTTTAGTGTACAACATCTGCCCTCCATCTTCGCCCACCATCCTTTGTTTCAGCCTTTAGCAGGGAGTGACCACTGTCTCAGCGCTTGACGTCTTGACAGATCTCTGCCCCAATGTCATCCTTCCTAGCAGCCTTCCATCTTAGTGCTCATCCTTAGCCCTCTTTGAAGAAGAGCTTTGAATCGTATCCCTTCAACATAGAAATAGGACATACGATAGATGCCAGAAGGGCTTAGTTATCATTTTCTTTCCATGCATTTTGGTTCATCGCATTTTGCCCATGGTTCAGATTCATCTTATGTTAATTTTGTCTATTTGGGAATTAAATTAGCAATTAATGTCTAAAATTATGCCATCTAATATTGACATGGAAACAAGTTTAAAAGAAGATTGACAGGTTGAGCCCTTTTGATGGCTATATGAGTGATGCTTGGGATTTTTTTGATGACAATTGAAACTGCATGACAACCTTTTAATCTACAATTCAAATGGTCGTTGTCAATTAGTTAATTGCATTTATTATTTTAAATTACAATTGCCAATGTCTAAAATAACTGAACCATTATACTTGAAAAAACCGTATATTTGTAATTTACATTTTAAAATTTAAAAATAACTGAACTATTATTCTAAAAAATGTACCAAAGGTGAACCAGTAAGTGGAAGAACTAATTTTTGGTTCTGTTTGGTTCGAGTTTGTTTGTTGATGATGAACATCCCTTAGTGGGAATGCCAATTAGATGAGATTATTGTCTGGAAATTGTTGTGAGTTAGTCGTTGGAACTGTTATTTTGCTGTGTTTTGGACAGGATGAGTTGCGGGATGCTGTGCTGCTGGTGTTTGCCAATAAGCAAGATCTGCCTAATGCAATGAATGCTGCAGAAATAACTGATAAGCTCGGCCTTCACTCCCTCAGGCAGCGCCATTGGTAGGGCTCCTTTTTATTTTCTTCTCTCAACAAGCTTGAAGCAAAATAGACTAATCATCAAGAGCTGTCTATTGTCCTTCAAGAACTTCATTAATCAGTCTGAATTTCATTGTGGCAGGTACATTCAGAGCACATGTGCTACTTCTGGCGAGGGGTTGTACGAGGGACTGGACTGGCTTTCAAACAACATTGCAAGCAAGGTTAGGGCTCTTGAAAGAAATCAGCATTTCAAATGATATACGCTACCATGGAGCCCTGTTAACTTTATCCTCTCCCCCATTCTTCTTACCATTGCAGGCATAGAGAGATTGCTGATTTCTTCTACCCGCAGTACGTTCTGAGAAGAGGGCCATTCAACACTCCCCCTCTGAACTCTGCCTTGTTTAGCTATGGTAGAATTTCCTTTTTGTTTTGCAGAATATTCTTTTCATAAGCAATTTTCTTTGATCTGAATTTAACATACAATGGTGTTTGTTCTTGTGAATAAAGGTTCAAACCCGAAACTCGATAACCATATCATGCTTTGTACCTTAATGCCTTGACATTAGCCCAAGTTCCCTATTTTTTCAGCCGTCATATGGTTTGAACTATAGTCCATTGGCATGAATATTCAGAAATCTTCTAATTATCTTGCTTGATGAAACTATGCTATGCAAAATCCTTACGTGTCAAATCCCCCAAATGAGGGGCCTGTGTTTCTAGATTTCATCTTTCTTTGTACACAGTTTTGTCAGCACCTTTTAGTACACTTTGCTACTGAACGTGTCTTACATTTATAAAGATAAACAACAGTTGCCTTCTTTTTGGACATATTTAGTTGCCCTGAAATTCAACACGCAAAACACCTCCTCAGGTCAGCTCACCTTGTCCGTCATATATATTCAAATGATAACTTGTGCTTTGGTATGCCTGCAAATATATATTCATGCATGGATAAAGAATTCAAGCAAAGAGCAGAAGTGGGCATGTCCTAGACACCACCTCAGCATCCTTCCAACACAAGCGACAAGGGATCTAGAGCTAATGGTCACAGTCAACAACATCAACATTCAACAATAATAATAATAGTGCAGTAGTATACTACTCAAAGTTGGAATGGCAGCTATTATAATACATTATAAAATCAGAGTTGCGCGTAGGAAGGAATCCAATCCAAACCCATTTGTTTATTCACAGTGCTGTGGTCAATCTCACACTGATTTCTACCTATATATACCTCAGACATCCACTCTCTTCCTCATCCAAGAACCATCTTCTTCTTCTTGTCCTTCTTCCTCCTGTTGCTCTTATCTTGAACTAGATCACAGGTGCAGATAATACACATAAACAACTTTGCGCTCTCTCTCTCGAGGAAGAAATCATGGAAGCTAATCTGGTGAACCATTTTAGCCCCGCCACGAGTGATGAGTTCAAGGAGGTGAAGAAAGGGCCGTGGACCGCCGAGGAGGACGCCCTGCTCATGAATTACGTCAGCCTCTACGGAGAAGGGCGGTGGAACTCCTTGGCTCTCTTTGCAGGTCAGCAAACTGGCCGTTCCCCTCAGCTTCTTCTGTTTTATTATGCGTATGGAGTCATTCTAATGCTTCTTCTGCTGATGGATGTGTGCAGGCCTGAAGCGTACTGGAAAGAGCTGCAGGCTGAGGTGGCTGAACTACCTCCGACCGGACCTCCGGCGTGGTAACATGACCCTCCAGGAGCAGCTGCTGATCCTCGAGCTCCATTCCCGTTGGGGAAACCGGTAAGTTTACCCGTCATCATCATCGATCCTATTATGTTGTAGAAGTATGAGCTCCACTTTTCTTCAGCAGCTGATCATATGCAATGAAACACTGCAGATGGTCAAAGATAGCCCAGTACCTCCCCGGCCGGACCGACAATGAAATAAAGAATTACTGGAGGACGAGGGTCCAGAAGCAGGCGAAGCAGCTGAAATGCGACGTGGACAGCAAGCAGTTCAGGGACGTAATGCAGCACGTGTGGATCCCCCGGCTCAGGGAGCGGGTCCAGAGTTCATCCATCACCACTGCCTCCTCGAGCCAAGCCACAGGCACTGCCGCCATCTATGATGATGAACCGGCGGTCCACGACCATGTTGCCCATCAGACGGCCCATAGCGGGTCGACTTCTCCTTCCAGCCACGAGGGGTCGTATTCCGATAATAACACGCAGTCCTCTCTTACAGACAGCAGCTTGGTGGAAGGATCTAACTGCTGCTGGCTAGGAGGCGAGCAGGAGGACCTGCTTATGATGGATAACCTGCAGTGGTACCATGAGAACATAGAGTTCTTGCAGCAGCAGCTTTTTGATGATTGAATCATATATTATATCAGAGGTTTAGAGAATCGAATCTAGCCCATTTAGACTACAGATTGACTTGACGAAGGGGATTCTTTTCTTTCACCACGAATCAAGAATGATGGTTTTCCTTCCTCTTTATCGACTAGTCTCGAAAAGTTAGCAGTCGGGTCAGATCCACACTGCATATGCCGGCAAGCACCCTAGCACGATGATCCACTCATCGGTTTATCTTCTTTCTAGCAAGTAGTTTGTACAATTACCATGGTAATGGTTCATGCACAACATAACTCACAGCCAGGACTCGATGTATTACGAGATCGAAAACAAGAGCTTGAGAGGGCAAGAATGGCAAAAAGAAGCTGGCACATGGGTATATGGCAATGAGTAAGAAATTCAACGGAGAGCCGTGACAGGGCAGGGCATCGCATCGATAGAAGCCACTCATCGGCCGCAATCATTGAAATTAACGCCAAGAACATCTTAAACAGAAGTCGGTTGGTTGGGTGGAAAACTTTTGTTGCTATATAACGACGGTCAAAGTAGGAGCAAGAGGGCTTGTCGTCTACGGCTGTCTGTCGAATGTTCTATTATGAAGTCAAGTCCGAAGGATGGTATCACTGCTTACGTTATCCATGACTCAATTTACAATACCATCGGAAGGATGATGGTCTGTTCTCACTCTTAAGTTTACTTAAGCCAGCCACGATCCTTCCTGTGACTCTCCAAGTGGCTCGAGGGGCAAAGTAACCTTCCTCTTCTTCTGTTATCAGCTGCACGACAAAATATTTGGCACACAATCAACCGCCCCGTGGGGTTTATGGCATAAAATATAAGCAATTTGCAGCGTTTGACCCAAGTCAGCCATGCCTTCCTCCAGTGTTTGACCTCCGGTTATGGTAAAACTGAAGAACGTGAGAGAAGGTCAATCAGGAGCTCAACAAACCCTTCATTCTTCTCCTTATCGGAGTTTTTCACTTTTGGAAGATTTTGGTGAGATTGATTGATATATGAATCTCTACTTACACAATATTTAATGTTGATTGAAGAGATTTTATGAATGATCATGGGAATCACTATGATCTAAACTACCATAGGAATTGGAGTTCAAATGAGGCAAACATTGTACCCATTTCTAAACTTGGGAATTTGAGCAATTTTGAAAAGCTAAAATTGAAAAAATTGAGGTAACTTGGTAATATCACAAGAGGCCGTCTATGAAATTTAGGCCATGGGAAAAATATGAATCATCTGCACTAAAAAATATAATTATATTATTACAACAATTGGAAAGTGAAAAGATATAGAAAATTTAAGCAATGATATCACCCTTTTCTATTAAGATAGGTTACAAAGACATGATGAAGATTATACAAAAATTGTCTTTCAACCTCACTCTAATAGGTTGTCTTTTGACACCAAAAAAAATATCATTTATGTGATATATGCAAAATGAGGAGATACTTGGAAAAATAATGTTGTTTTATAGAAAATCTCAGTCCAAGAACTCCAAAAAGTTTAGTCAATTAAAATAAATTACCTAGCTCATTTTTAAAAAATAATGTTATAGATATGCAAGTCAAATGGGAATACTCTTTTCTAACTCCATATTTTTAAACTAATTTTGATGAATATTCTAAAAAATTGTGGTAAATTTAAATATAAAATATAAAATTTAATCAAATAAAATAACTCTTATATTTGATGAATAAAATAAGTATTTTTATAAAAAAAACTATTAGAAATAAATTAATACGTTCAACATCAACTTAATCATACTATAGATTTTATCATAGAACACTCAATAAAATTTTATATTTTGAACAGTTTGTATAATTTAACATATTAACAATAAATTTTAATTGTATACAATTTAGTGTGTATATAAGGGTTTAAAAAATATTACTTTTATGTCTACTAAAAATTTTTAAAATGATTTTACTTATCTTGAAAGTCAATTTTGAGCATAGTAATTATGATAGTTAATATATTATTTATCATTTTTATCTAGATATAAAAATTTACTAAATTTGTTTTTCATCAATTTAGTATATTAAATTTATATTGATGTAGTATATTTGTATCATCCAAATATATATTGAAATCTAATTTTGGTAATACATCTTTCTTCTTAATATATATATATATATATATATATATAATTGGGATAAAATATTTTTTAACTTTGTTTCACTGTCCTACCAATATATTTTTAAAAATTTTACCAATAAACTCAACTTCATTTTTTCAATATTTTGCGAAATTTTTTTAATGTAATAACAATATTTTATATCCTAAAGTTAGTCACTTAAACGGTTTTCTTGACCAAAAATACATTTTCATACATTCCATCTAAAATTAATGATAATAATAATTACTAAAATAAAATTAACTTTTAACCATTATTTCTCAAATTTGATTATCATTTCATACCACATGTTTTAAATACTGAAAATAATTTCACATACCTATTCTAAATACCGAAAAATCTCAAATTTTTTATTGAATAAATAATTGATATATATATTAACAATTAGATATTTCATAATAGAAAATATATAAGTGGCATTCCTCATTTCTTTTTAATTTCATTTATAATTTTTCAATTAAGTTGACTTGGCAAATATTTTTAATTAGAAATAGTTAGTTTCAAGTGAAAAACACATTTTTGTAATTGAATTCTCGATAAGTTAAGTTGCAATAATTTTTACAATTTAAAACATATTTTTTATACGTTTTAATGTGAACTTGACGAAAAGTATTCTCAAAATTTTTGTTGTAGACCAATATAAAATACTAATACAAATTCTCTTAATAGTGTATAATCCAATTTAAAATTATCTAATATCATATTCATTATAATAGTGAATAATTTTAAATTAATATTCCAATCAAGTAATATTTTCTAAAACCCATACTTCACAACTATTTGTACACAATATATAAATAACCAATAAAAATACAAATAATAAAAAGAATCCAAATAAAAATATTAAACTAAATTAAAAATTTCTCAATAATCCTATTTCTAATTTAAAATTTTATTGGATATCAATCCCAATTTGAGAATTAAAATAACAACACAAATTATACCCATTCAAATAACGAATTAACTAAAATATGAGCGCACATATAAAAAAATCCACAAAAATTGAAAAGAGATTCGAAATGTTAAGTAGGGATGAGTGATTTGAGTCAGGATCGAAATTAACAGTATAAATTCAGAAATTATCGGTCGATTTCACATGGAAGTAAGATCTGAAGGTTGAATCAAAAGTCACGGTTCCTTGGATTTCGGATGGAAGAGAAAAGTAATTTGAGTGACTCACTTTAGGCCACTTGTCTCATAGTGCGACTGACGATGAAATTCATCTGCCCAAGCCCAAGCCGACCATGCACGAGGGAAGAAAGTTCTCGGAGGGCAAGATGTGAGGTACAATTTTAAAATATTTTAAATTTAGATGAATAAAAACAAAAAATAATTGGATTAATATAAAAAAAATAATGAATCTGGACCAATTCACTAGAGAAAAAGTTAAAAGTCTCTATGATTTTATGATATTGCCCTAATACCATGGGCATATAGCAAGCACTATATATATATATATATATATGCGCACTTGCACTTGGGCATCATCAATCACAATATCTCATTCATCCAAAAGATTATTCCATTACCATATATAAAATCTGTTCCAATGCCGGCTTATATTTCACCATCATCATCCCGTGTTGCCTTTCTCGTCTTTGCCAATTTATGTAAGTTAAAGATCATTTTTTTAGTTAGTTAAACCATCAAATATCTTTGAAAAAAGATATTCATTTTTTTAGCTAACTGAGTATTTGCTTTGCTATCATAGGCACTGCATGGTATCTCCATAGTGATGATTCCACGACCAAGAAGGAGATGAAAGCTGTAAGTGTGGGCAGTGACCATCATCAGCTCTCAATGGCATGGTCGAGCTATCAGAATACAAAGTCTGAACCATGCACCTATGATGTTCTGCGAAGTTTTTACTGTTGCAGGAATCGCTCCTATGGGTGCTTCACCCAAAGGGGAGTATGCCTGAATCATTGTCCAGCTAGCTAGCTGGGAGATTTGAACTTTGTTACATTATGGCATCTATACCATTGAAAAAATAATGAATGAATAAATGATGGTGGTGGGTTTACCTTGAAGCCCCTTTGTTAAAATAAACTAAATTCCCATTTTATGGTGATTTATAGCAATTGTAATTTTTTTTACTTAAAATAATATTAAATGATAATAATATTTTGTGTGTGTATATATATATATATATTCTTATTTTATTCCTTGGTCATATTCTTTTTCTCCATTTTTGCTTATCCCGTATTTTTATTTGACATAGATCTCATTTTTATCTTTTTAGATGAATTTATGGGTTAATAATATTTATATAGAGGTATATGATATAATTATATAAAAATATTATACATAGAAAATATATATTATATATATAATATAATTTATTATATACATATATATAATACTTTTAGTTGTTGTTACAAGATTATATAAATATTATTGTATAATGAATATTCATTCATTTTCTTATTATAAAAATGACTTATTTATATTATAATATATGATTATATAATAAAATTCTGATATATAAAAATATTTATATTGCCATTATATAATATTTGTATATAAATATTATAATACAATTAATATTAATTCAATTTTTATTTTAATAATAACACATTTGAAAATTGGATACATAAAAATATATGTTATGCATATAATTGTATTATATATGATATTTTTGTATAAATATTATTATATATTTAACATTTATTGATTTTATGATTATAACTTTTTTATATTAAAAAGCACGAATTTCTATATTTCGAAAATTTAAAAATAAGAAATATGAGATAACTAAATAATATTATATTCAATAACAAGAAATAAATAGTGGTTGGAAAAATATTATTCACTTGCACATAAAAATATAAATATATTATTAAATTAGCACATGCATTATTAATATGATTAGAAATGTGTGATGAAGATCATACAAAAATTTTACTTCAAGCTAACTTTAATATGTTATCTTGCAAAAGTAAAGAATCTGAGAAGAAAATAAATAATTTATATGCAAAATGATATTAGAATTGTAAAAAGTTTTACCCATTAAATAAAAATCATTAAATTCATTTTTTTCTAAGGAAAATTTTGTTAGATATAATATGTTTTATAAATGTTATACAATGAATATATAACAATAAATGTAAATATATTTTATATTTTTGAAAATTTCAAAATAAAAGATATTAAATATATTTTAAGAGATCTTCCACCGTATGTGAGAACAAACATAAAATCTTTTCAAATGAGAAGTGTAAAAATGAAGAAAAATATGTGGGCAAATACATGATATCTATTCTTCTCAGGTATATGTACACAATTGATCTAAAAATGACAACACAAATACATGATTAATGAGTAAGGAAAGAATTTGATGATTAATCTATTTACAATAAAAGATAGTGAATGACTAACTCTTGAAATTGATTCATAGGGGCCTATGCACACTCCATCACATAAAAAAATATCATAATGTTTATTGATGAATATACTAGAATGTTGTTAGTATATTTTATTTATGAAACATTACAAGTATTTGATATTTTCATGAAATTTAAGTTATATATAGAAAATAAAAGTGATTATTACATAAAGATCATAAAAAAATACTTGTGGTACATCTTTAATTTGTCAGTGAGAATGAATATGTGAAACATCAACTTATCCTATGAAATACTTAAAAGAGTAAAAAATGAACCAAACTTACATTGATGATAAAATTTATTTCAACCACATTTGGGTTGACATAGTGAATACAAAAATTCAAGATATTGAAGAATTACTTCATATTCATGAGAAAATAATATATTTAATTACCGAGGAAAATAAGACATTTATACGGGAGATGTAGTTTTTATATGATGCAACTCCGTAACTTTGAAGAAACTTTTAAGAAAGAAGTATAATAAATGTTATAAATATAAAAAGAAATAAATAAAAATTAGACGTAACATTAATAACCCGTTTGGAAGACAAATAAATTATTATAGTGAAATGGGTATATAAGTGGAAGGTTAATTCCCACCTCTCCTCCATTTAAAAGCACAAAAAATGACTTGAAGCTAAGATATATGCACAACAATTTAGGGTTTGAAACATTTGCCTCACTTTCACAACTTCAAACAACACAAGCACTGGTTCCACTAACCAACGGTTCATTAAAATGAGTTATTTTATATTTTTATAATTACGTACAATTTGATAAAAATATAAGTTAATTAAGGATGTTTTCATAATTTGTAATCTGCTTATATCATACGAAAATAAGTAGTAGGTTATTAAAAGTCGGATTGGATTGCTCAAAGTATGGTTGAATCTGACTAACATAATTTACCATTATTTTCAAACTTATTAAAATTTTTAAAATTATCTTTTTTTTAAACTTTCCACCCCTCCCTAACTTAACCCAAGATTACGATTTTTATTGGTTGAAAATTGACTTTTTCTCGGAAAATCATTCTCTTGAAGTATAGGCAAGATTATACATCATTATTTGACTTAGGAATATTGTAATTAAGAAGTGAGAAATCATCTACCAATGCATGCAAGGTATGTCAGTGTGACAATGATAACAAGTCAGGCTGCTCAAGTAAATTTCTCAACACACCATGGCAGAATCTCAAGATAAAGGCACAATGTAAGCCAACAATTATTTGATACTTTCCTCAAAACACTATCAAGAGTAAATTTTAAAATATTACAATAGAAATTTAGATTTCACTAATTGGAGATGTAGATTGATAGAATGTAGTAAAGAAATGAAAAATATGAATTAATTTTAAAAAAAAAAGTAGAAGAGTAGTCATTGAGAGAAATACTTATGATGTTGCTTAAAACCACTCACATATAGCACTATATATATGTATATGCATTTATCCTGGCCACTACTATCATCATCTAAAAGATCCTACCAGTACCTTATATAAGATCTGTTCCAATGCCTATTTCACAATCATCACCAAGTGTTCTTGTGGCGGTTGCCATCCTAATCTCTGTCAGTTTATGTAAGTTATGATCTTTTTTTTTTCCTGTAAGTTTTTGCCTAAGTTATCATCTTACCATTCTCACACTCCGTTAAATCATCAGATATCTTTGAAAGGCATTCATTTTCTAGCTGACCCGATTTGTTTTCTGAATGGGCAAAAATTATCGTAGGCACTGCATCCCGGACCATGGACGGCTACTGCAACTCGCTCAAGACCAAGGAGGAGATGGAAGCGGCAGGCGTGCGCTGTGACCGCCATCGGCTCCTAAAGGCACCCCCAAAGAACCCGGATAAGATAACGCTTCGACCATGCGCATATGATTTTTTATATTACGCCTACTGTTGCCTGTCTAGGACATCCCTGGGGTGCTTTCCCTCGAGGAAGGAATGCCTGAAGGTGTGTCCTCCCTTCAGTTACACTCAACTCCCCAGTGGGTGCGAGTCAGCTTCACCAACCCGGAGAGATGGACTTTTATCAAGGGTGGCTACTGAAAATCCGTATCGCACGTACCAGTTGAAAAACACTGAGACGTTTTTTAAGTTGTAATCGTCATTTCCGTGTCTTGTTTAATAAGTTCAGCCACCTTTGGACTGTGCAATTTATATTGTTCTACAAAGTGTGATGTTTTGAACGCAACTTACCCAAGAATATTTCAACCACATACCATTTAGGGTTGGATCACGATCACACAAAGGGTTGGATTGATGAACGAGGACAAAAGCTCATGTCATGGTTGAAGCATTCAACTGAACTCAACCACACCACACCACACCACACCACAGGCTTGCTTCCACCTTCAACCATATCAGCAGCAAAACAAATCACACGAGTTTTGCTGTGGAAGATGTTTATTTAATTAATCAATTTTCGGCGGCAGAATAGTCTTTTCCCATAATTCTCTATAATATGCAGAACAATTGTGATCAGATTCTCGAGCAATGTTCCTACAGTGCATTCATCAATGGCTTCCCAGCTGATCATTTGACTAGACGACATAATATTTGTACTATGTCCTCTACTTGTTATTGGGAAGACTGAAATTATAATGTATTAATAAATTATAGTAAAATTTTTATTAGGGGTTTGGATGTACGTTAAACTAAAGCTCGATCAACATTAGTGCATATAATTTTTTTTACTTAAAATACTATTAAATCATAATAATACCTTATATATATTTATTTGATTCTTTTTTCTTTTTTTAATATATATTTTTTAATTTTCATATCAATTTATGAGTTAATCAATTTTTTATAGAGATATATGAAAAATTATTTTGTTACATACACATATATATATATATATTTGGTGTTATATGGGATTCTTTAGGTTATTATACAATATTTGTATATACACACTATTATCCAATTAACATTAGTTCATTTTTTATCATAACATTGCGCATTTATATTATAAATGTAATATATAAAAATATACATAATATTTTATCATATATATTAATATCTTGTTGGTATTATATTATATGATATTTGTATATAAATAATATTGTATAATTAATTTTTGTACTATAATAATTACTAATTTATATTATATAATATGATCATATGATATAATTGTCCTTGAAAACTTTGAGGTGTTGAGTTTTCAAAATGCTTCTAACACCCCCCACAAATTTCTCTCATTCATGTTTATCTGCAATCAATTTCAATTTCCAATTAATTTGCACAACATTTCATACAAAAAAAAGATCAATCATTGATTGAAAGCTTTGGAAATTGCACAAATGTGAGGTTTAGCCTTTGTTGTGTAATTTAAATTATTTGTTTTTTCTTGATATTTTTTTGTTAAAATTAAGTGTAATATTTTTAATAGTTAGAATGTATAATTAATATTTTTTAAACACCCTAAAAAATCCACCCTATTCAAACTCTAGTGGGCCCTATCCAGTCCAATATAGTTTGGGTCTTGTATTAGACCGGGTGCGGGTTGGTGCCTCTATATCCAACCCGGGTCAACTAAAGGGCCAATATTTTCGCTTGAATTGAAAAAAAATACTGATTATCAAAATTTGTTTTCTTTTCCGAGCAAATAAATTGCTCCAAATATTTTCCGTTGGACTTTCATATGAGAAAATACTGCCCTCCCATTTTTCAGGCGCCGTTTTCCGTCTCCTCTCTCCTCGTGAGAGCCCTCATTGCTTCATCTCGACCGACGGGCTCAAGAACCTTCCCTGCTCGGCAATGGATCATCCCCTCCCTCTTCTCCATTTGCCGCGACTTCGGCGCTCTTTCGTCGGTGGCTCTCAATTCCATGGTGACATCATGCTTTCAGGATCACAACCTCGAGGAAGCCATCCGACTATTCGATCGGCATCCCTCGTCCCGAGATGTCGTCTCTTGGAACGTGATGGTTCGCGGGCTGATAGAAAATGGCCGGCTTGATCATGCACGCAAGCTGTTCGATGAAATGGACCAAAGGAATGTAGACTCGTGGAATACAATATTGGCAGGCTATTACAGGGCCCGCGATCCATCGCGAGTGTACCGTCTCCTCCGAGAAATGGGGAGATCCGGTTGTGCATTCAACGAGTACACGGTCTCGATGGTGATAACTGCATTCTTAGGCTCAAAGTTCACTTCTTTGGTCCCTCAGATCCATACTCAAGTATTGCATTTGGGCCTCGAATCAAGTTCCGCTATTTATTCCACTTTGATCTCAGGTTACATGGACACTGGTTGTGTAGAGGCTGCCGAAAGAATTTTCCTCGTGATGCCTACTAAGAGCAGCATTTCTTGGACCACTTTGCTCCACGGCTATGCCATTAATGGATGCATCAACAGAGCTCGATCTATGTTTGATACAATGGGGGAAGGCGAGAGGAATGTTTACATATGGACAGTGATGATCAATGGGTACGTGAAGTGCAGGAATTACAGGGATGCGATGATGCTATTCATTGGTATGATCAATTCTGGTGGTACCCCTAACCATTTCACCTACTCTTGTGTCCTGAGTGCGTGTGCTCTCACATCGTCTCTCCTTCTTGGCAAGCAGATCCATGGAAGAGTCATAAAGTTCGGTATGCCTGACAGCGTGGTCCTGCTGACATCCCTCATAGACATGTACGCGAAGTGTGGCTCCATCGAAGCTGCAAGTCGCGTATTTCAGAATATGCAGCACAAGAATACAGCATCCTGGAACTCTATCATAGGTGGGCTTGCCAGGCACAGCTTGGGGACAATGGCACTTGAGATGTTCAGCCGCATGACTGAGGATGGTTTCGTGCCTGATAAAGTGACTTTTGTGAATGTCCTTTATGCTTGCGTTCATGGTGGATTGGTCTGCCAAGGGGAAGCGTACTTCAAGTCCATGAATGTGGAGTACGGGATAGTAGCAGAGCTCGAGCACTATGCCTGCATGGTGGATCTCTATGGGAAGGTGGGGGAGCTGGAGAAGGCAGAGAGGGTGATTAAGGAGATGCCCATAGAGCCTGATGTTGTCGTGTGGGGGGCTTTTATCGGCGCCTGTGCAGTGCACTCAAATCGGAAGCTGAGTGAGTTTGCAGTGGAAGGTATGGAGAGGCTTAAAAAGGATCATCCTGCAGTGTATACCATGTCTCTGAAGGTTCATGCCGAAGAAGGGTCCTGGAGCAGGGTGATGGAGTTGAAGAGGATGATAGGAGAAAAGCGTGTTCAGAAGCAGAAAGCCAGTAGTCGGATTGAGACCTCTTGACAAAGTAACAACAGATCTTAGATTGAGGCATTCCTATCAAAGTTGAAAGTTCTTGGAAACCTCTACCTAATGAAAAGAAAGCCATGATCTTCTAATTAAAATTGAATTGAAATCAACCAACATCTCTCCTCAGACTCAGTAAAACAAGAGAACATTGCATTACACTGGAGTATGATCTGGCTAACAACTATTGCGCCATTTCAGTGGCCAAGTTTAATCTATCCTAGAAAACTAATGTTCTGCTTCAGAGATGAGCTAATCATAGGAATATTTATCTTCTGCCCCTTGCCTCTTCCTTTTCCCTTTCCCTCTTCTTGTAGAGCCTCTCGAGGACTCTCTTAGCCTCGCATTGTGGAAAGTTCATCAAGTCATAATAATGGGGAGCTATATCAACCAACCTGCAGTAAGAAGGACCATTAGTTCCACCTGCACAATTCTCACTATTGACTAGAACATTGTCAGGTTATGGAGAGAGAGAGAGAGAGAGAGACCATTCACCACGAACATCAGTAACTGTGCGGATAAAGTTCCGGCTGGTTAAGACATACTCATTGTAAATGACCCACTCAGGCTTGTGGTCGAGACATGTTGAAGGATGCAAGTGGACAACCTATAATGTACAATGAAATTTCAGTTAAACAATTTACACTGAAAGACTACACAACTTCTTCACATAAAGTTCCTCATTAATACCAAAAGATGGAGAACTCAAGCAGACCTGATTATCTTTGACAGTTAGATAGTGTCCAGTTTTTTCAAGATGAGCGACCTGCATGAAATATCCTGCAAGCATTGCTTTCCTTATGTTGACATAGTACTCCTTGCTACTGAAATCTGTGCTACATAGTTTCAGATTAAACCGTGCCATAATTCTGACCAACTGCTGCCTCACATTATCAGCAGCCTTCATTGCCCTGTGATTTATGAAGTTCTCGTAGCACCACGAGGGGTCCTCATCTACAAATCATGATAATCCAGATTAGTCACAGCTTCTAGAAACACCAAAATCTAAACTGTACTTAAGAAGATTGAAAGCTTACTGTTTTGCTTATAGGCATGATAAACGTTCAACAGAGTCAAGTGGTCCCCATCAATGTGGCCAAACCTAGCTTTAGCTTCGTCTGCAATCTTTTGAGCTTCCCTAGGCCTTACAAAGCAATTTGGTACTAGAGAAAAAATTGGTATCACAGCAGAGGCCCACAGAAGGTCAGCGATGCATAGAGGGAAGACGAACCATTTGCTTCATGAGATATAACTGAGAAACTGCAACTATCTGCAACAGCACTTACTTAGAAATCCTACCATGCATGTCACAAGGGGTATGAGACCCATAGAAAACAGTTGCTAATCTGACTCCCTAATTTAACAGTTGAAAGTGTACTTTTACATGCATGCAATAACTATCTACCAGGTAGTGGATGCTATTTAAAACCCGAAGCCTCCTATTTTGATTGATATTGTCAGATGTCTCAAAGGAAAACAGCCAAAAATTAACAAACAGAAAGTATGCCTACCTGATAACATTGCAGAGATGGATAGGATTTCATTCGAACAATTGAACTCAGGACTAACCACTAGCATTTTTGACATCTGAGGATCTAGAGGGAACTCGCTCATGATTTCACCCAATTTTGTCAAATTTCCTTCATCATCCAATGCTCCCAAATAATTCAGAACTTCTAATGCTCTCATCAAAGTCTCAGGTGCCGGAGGGTCCATAAAGTCAAAATGGACAAGATCATCAATGCCTAGTTTCTTCAAGGTGAGCACTGTATTGGCAAGGTTAGACCTCAAGATTTCTGGGTAAGTTTGATTCACGAGATCATTATTGAAGCTCTTCTCGGTGTAAAGTCTGAAACATTTTCCTGGTTGAGTCCTACCAGCACGACCTGCCCTTTGGTGTGCACTAGCCTTTGATATAGGAGACACCAAAAGAGATTCAACCCGAACACGAGGATTGTAAACCTTCTGCTTAGAAAAACCTGGATCAATAACATACACTATACCATCTATGGTTAAAGAAGTCTCCGCAATGTTCGTAGACACCACAATCTTCCTACCAGGGCGGCCTCCTTCTAAGGGAGGCGGAGCGGGTTCAAAAATCTTCTGCTGCATAGCAGGGGGGAGAGTTGAGTATAGTGACACCACCTTAACGGGGCCAACTTGATCCCCCAGGTTTCCAATCTCCTTATTTATCTTGCGGCATGCATCTTCTATTTCTTCTTCACCAGTAAGAAATACAAGTATATCCCCTACACCCTCTAACATGTGTATCTGCACAACTGTACGAATAGCTGCCTCTAGGTAATCCCTCTCAGGTTCTGAAGTATAGAAGACTTCAACTGGATGAAGTCTGCCTGGCACTTTCATTAGAGGCGCTCCATTAAAGTAACCTTGAAACTTTTCAGCTTCTAGCGTGGCACTCATTACAACAACCTTCAAATCTGGCCTATTCTTCAGGACTTCTTTCAAAAGACCAAATAAAACATCCGTTGCCAAGGTTCTCTCGTGGGCTTCATCTAGGATTATAACCTTGTAGCGTTCCAACAAGGGATCTGTCATGGCCTCTCTTAATAACATTCCATCAGTGAGATACCTGATGTAATTTGTACAAGTATGCCATAAGTTTCCAATAAAGATCAAAAGGTTATCTAAGATATTATAAAATATAAACAAAAAGTAGGGCTTACTTCAAGACAGTTCTTGCACTACTGCAGTCTTCGAAACGAATGCTATAACCTACTTCTTCTCCTATAGTGACATCCATCTCCTCGGCAACACGCCGGGAAACAGACATGGCAGCTACTCTACGAGGTTGAGTGCAGGCAATCATCATTTTTTTCCGCTTATCAGGGGTTTCTAAATCCACGGCCTCAAGAACAAACTGAGGTATCTGTTATTGCCCAAAAAAGAAAGCTTTAGCAACACAATACACTTACAATCCCATTGGAGGGCAAAATGTTAGATCGAATTGTCTGCATGAAAGCCAGATAGAGGTAAATGGACAATAAGTGGAAGGGAGATTAACAAGTTGAAGAACAAAAAATTAGATTGATCCCTAAAAAGGGACATTCAGGACCCGTGAATGAATACATGCGAAATTAAAATTTCAAATCATACATAGAACATGAGGTTGAGTGATCCGTAAAGAATTAAGCAAACACAAGTACTCCGATTTCTCATGTAGCGATCTCTGAGCAAGTATCTATGCTCCACGATAATATAATGCACAATATAAGCTCAAGCAAACATGTTAATGGCATCAATTGGCGAGAGCAGGGTAAACCAACCTGAGTGGTTTTTCCACTACCAGTCTCACCGACCAAGACGAGAGTCTGGTTGTTCTTCAGAACCTGCAAGAACTCTTCCTTCTGCTGCCAAACAGGTAGAGACTTCCTCTTCTCCAATATCTCGTAATACCTGGCGGAGTAAGCCCTACCGTTCCAGCGGTTGATAAGACTGTTTCTGCCGCTGCTACCATTGCTGCTACCGTCGGACAAGGCACCATTCGTGTTCCTATTCTTGGCGGAGACGGATGGATCTGCCACCACATCGAAAAGGCTCACCTTTCTCTTCCTTTCAGTAGCCATAAATCTTCAGACTCATCGAAATCAGGGTTGCCTCTCGGTGCTCCGTATAATTTGCCCGGTGGAGGAGGGGAAGAAAAATGGAAACCCTAGGGTTTTATAGAGGAGGCGATTGTGGCTGCTTTTGAGAACGGGGAACCGTACGTACTAACCACTACATAGGCGGGGAGTCTTTTTTTTTGTTGTCCTTATACTTGCCATGTTTTACATTTAAGGACTCAAACTTCGACAGCGAGATGGGTTTCGCGGGGCACTCAGTTCAAGCAGATGGATCTATTCTCAAGCCCGCATGACATTCGCCTCGTCTCGTCTTCTTCTGCAGCAGCTTCACTTGGACTTCGTTATCTCTGCTAACTCTTGCTTCCTATGCTGTTACCAGTTACCGTCGGTGAAGCTCAGCTTGGAGATGGATAGACCGCGAGTATTACAGCAATTATTCCCCTTCAGAATCAGGCCCTTCTCAGTACCCTCGGAACGCTCCTCAGTGCCCTCAGCAGCCGCCGCCGTTCAATCAACCTCCACACTTCAGCGGCCCTCCTCCATACCCCAATTTCAACTACCATCACCAGCCCCCACCCCGGCTTCCACCTGTCAACGGTCGGACGGATTCCTTCCGTGGGGGAGGTGAATACTGGAACGGTGGCAATAGCGGTGGCGCCAACAATTACGACGATGGTGGTGGGGGTGGTCACTCTGGTCCTTTGCAAGGCCGCAAGAGACCTCAGCGTAATCTTTCTTTTTCCATATGCCTGTAGAGTTGACCTTTTCTGGTTTATTTGAATCAAGCTGCCATCTTTTTACAGGCTGAGCTGAGGTTGCCCTCACCCTTGCGTTGTCTCTGTTATTAGAACATGACGATGGCGGTGACTATCCCAAAGTTCCGAGAACAGCTAAGGTAGACGGTGTGGGTACCCAGCCAAAATAGCCTTATGTTGCTGCTTAAGTATTCTTCACATGCATTAGATCAAATGGTTTGTGTTTGTGAAGTCTTGTGGAACTTGGCACAAAGAGCCCTTATGGAGGCATTCCCAAAACAGTCTTTTTTGAAACCCTTTTAATGTCTCTTCTGAATTTTATTGAAGTGCTCTCCTTAGAACTTGTACTATGTTTCCTAACAGCTTTTAGGAGAGCTGTTGAAATATGACAAATAGTGAAGGTTGTTGACTGGTAATACTTCTGTTGGATGATTTTCATATAGCATCTTATATATTTGAAAATAACTATCTGGCGAATTGGAAGGAAAAAGCAGAAGTAGAATTGACAGTTTTTTTATTGGTAGATTTATGGAAAACAAGCTTTTGTATGTCTTAAATCTTATGAACCACTCACTTAGAAGGCACCTCGGAGTTAATGTGTGGGTATGTCAACTCTTGGAAAGTTCAATTCGCTCGTTTAGTTAATCACAATTTTGACCTTTTGTTTATACATCTTTCAGCTAGAATGTACCTTGTTTTGATGTTAGATCCGGCCTGTATTTGAGCCACATGGATGAGTTGTTGAGGTTATCCTCTTATAGGACTAGAAAACTGGTCAGTTGCAATTGATTCTGCGATATATTATTATTAGAACAATATACAAAATTAGTTTCTTTGTGACCTCCAGATTGTGCATGAGGATACATTTAATCCATCTTATTAAATTTTGCAGGCTAAAATCCTAGATAGGGTCACCTATTTAAAGTGAGCAGGTGTGCCATACTGACTAGCCAGTTTGAAATGATGTTACAGGAAAAGAAAAAAACAACACTTGTTTGTATGGACTCATTTGCAGGCCTGCACCTTATGTTGGTGATTCCATGGGAGGATTCATGCCTCCAGTTCCACAGCAACAGCTCAACTCCCCATTTGGAAATCCAGTTCCTATTGATAATAGAATCCTTCAACAACCAGTTCCACCTATGCAGCAGATTGCTCACAGCTACCACAGCAACCACTGCAGCATCTCGAGACTTCCTAGTCATCCCAGAAATTAGAGCCGGTAGGATCTGAGATGTGGTCAAATAAGCAAAGGTTCAAACATCAGGGGAGTTCTCAGGTCAGTTTCAATACTGTGGTGTTTGCAGTTGTTAGTTCCAGGATCTCATAAAAACTTGAAAGTAACAGGTAAAATTGGGTAAGATAAGATCATTGGCAAATAGAAATGATATGTTTAAATGTGTTTGAAACATGAAGGCCAACCTCATGATTCTCTGCAAACCCGATGTCCATGAAGGGACTAGACAGACTAGATTCCTGGAACACAAAAGATGTTAGAATCATGTCCTAGATCATACTAGTTTAGTATGTCCTAGATATAGGAATTTCATATCATTGAAGTGCAAAATGTTTCTACTGTTGGATTGCCTTTGCACAGAGAGGGAAGGAGGGAGCAAACTTATGCAATGCCTTGCAGATATCTCAGACTCAAAAGTCACAGAATAAATGCAGTGACCTAAATTGGAGGGCCTGTCATTTATATATGCCTGTTTGTATGTCCCTGTGGGAAAATAATTCTAATGCCTCTGTTATGATCTACAGAGTGCACATGCTCATGTTAATACTCCAACATCATTGGATACTCAAGCAATGGCTTCTCTTGAATGTGATTGGAGTCAGCATATCTGCCCTGATGGATCGAGTACTACTATAATTGTGTCACTCTGGAAAGCACGGTTAGTGAAAGGGTCTTGCCTTTTCATTTCTGGCATAATTCTCCCAATCTTTTCACACATTAAAACTCTTGGAGAATACCTTATTCCAGTAGGAGAAACCAGATGAGTTTGCAAGATTTGAACAGGAGAAAGAAAAACAGAGAATTTCTGCAAGGAGTTTTCATCAACAGACAACAGCTATCCTTCCTAATGTGGACAAAATGCTCAAGAACATGTGCAAATTGAGAATTCTTTTCCACCAGGTAATGAGGATGAGGAAGCACAATGCTGAAGTGGATCATTGGCGGGTAACAAACTTATGATCAGTCACTAGCATACCTCTTCAATACCTAATGCTTCTTCATATTCTTTGTTTTTTTAATCTTTTACCCTTCAATGTCAACAATTGGTTCTGCTATTTTAAAATGCTGCAACTTTGAAATGGTAGGGACAGGCCTGGCAATTTTTCCAGCGTGTGGTTGAACAGATACTGCAAATTCATGTCTCATTATCTGCACCAACCATTCAAATTTCAGATGTGGTGCATGAAGTTATCTTCCTTTCTCCTGTATCCACTAACCTTCTTTCCCTATCAATAAATTGCTAGAAATCAGGTTCCCTTATAAAACTGTGCCCTTTCCTATGATTGCTCAATCTGCCATCGATTCTAAACCTGTGGATATGTACCTAAAGAGAGAGTCATGGATCTTCAGTTTATGATAGGAAAACCAAAGCTCATCGGCCATGTTCTTGTCAAAAAAAATGTTTTCTGAGAAAAGATTGCATGTCTTTAATGCAACTTACGATAACAGAATCACACCAATTCAGTGCAGGCGATGCTTGGATTTGGAATCCATTATGGAAAAGTCATTGGTCATACTGGATATGTCTTAACTAGCAACTACCATTGAAAACATACATGGCGGGATATGTCGCTATCAGTCAGAAGAAATTTTCCTTCATGATGTGAGATGCTACGACATCTTCTAGGAGTCCACGGTCAGAGATCGAGAAACCGGGCATGGCTGATGAGCCCATACATGGCGGGCTGTAGTAAGGACTGCACTGACGGTGATGGCTCCCAGATCCTTTGACCTCATTATGGGACATGGCAAAATATTCCCTGCGAGGCCTGACGAGGCCGGAGTGTCCGGGCATAAGGAGGGGGCTTGGGTGGGCGTGCTGGCCCTCGTAGGTTGTCATGACGAGGGTCGGGTCGGTGTAAGATCGTTCCACCCTCTTCTTCACGTTGCAGGAGGCATAGGTGCAACGGTAGTAGCTCCTCCATAAGTAATAATACAACGAAAATCGCATCAGTACATGTGGAGATGCAGAGAATATTGAAGAACCCATGGATATGATCGAGTATACCTGGGGAAAGGGCTGTTCTTGACGGCCTTTTGGCCGTACTTTCGCCAGCGGTAGCCATCTTCGAGGTGGTCGACGTCGCTTTTAGTCATGAAGGCAATTCTCGGCTCCCTCTGCTTCTCTTTTGATTTCATCTGTTTAGTCTTCGGGTCATCATCTTCGTCTATTTCTCCGTACTGCTTTATGCCCTCTTCCTCGTCTTCTTCTTCTTCTTCTTCGTCCACGTCCTCGGTTACCTTGGCCTGCAACTCGTTATCGGCTGCTATGGCCTCGCTTGACGAGAGGGATCCCGACGCTGTGGACACCATCGTCGTAAGAGTGTTGGGGGGAGCTTGGTGAAGAAGAAGCTTGTCGTCCAAGACCGTTGAGCCATTGTCGTAGTAGTAACTGCTGAAGTCCTGGAAACCCACCGGCCCCATGAATCCGTTCTGCCATGAGCTTACAAGATCCTCCATTGAAACTAAACCAGTCAGAACTCCCGGACTCAGAGATTGGGTGCAAGTGAAAGTGGAACTCCTCTCAGCCATTGCCAGCTTGACGAAGCATAGCGGATGCCAGAACAACAAGATAGGGAACTATAGAGGGTGGGGGCTGGCTAATATATTGGGAGGCTTGAAGTGCGGCAAGTAGACCTTCACTTACTCTGTACACACACCAGTTGCAGATCAGCTGATATATTCAAGTGTCTGGAGCATGAATGGTTTTCAAAGAGAAGAGAGGATTGACCGAGGAATTCAGGTCAAACATTTGTACGGACACTCCACAGACAGAGACGCAGAGTAAACTTCAGAGACAAGACATGTAATGATGGAAACCACCGAGGTGTGGTGGCCGGTGACCACTGACCAGGCTTATAAACATTGTATAACCATGGTTTTTATTGGGGGCACATAAAATAAGAAGAGCACAGTCCACCCACATGCCTCTTGGGTGAAACTAAACTTCAAAAAGCCTTACAATATTCACTTATCTAGGGCTAGAAGAGCAATAGATATGGTACACTTAGACCTATTATTTAACATCAAGTATCACGTGAATTTTTTCTCCGTGTTTTTCACTTGCATTAAAGTAAGATTTATCTTGTTCTTGGCAGTGTAAATGAAGGGTTAGATAGGCCATCTCTCCGATAAACTAACGGGATGGAGGAGGGCACGAGGGAGATGATCACGGCGGGATAAGAGGCCCGTGTTTGCTTTACATGTGCCGGTCGGCGGCGTGTATGCAATCCCCTTAATTAGCAGCCACCATCAATCAATCACCAATGATGTTAAGTCTCCTTCATGTCCTGTCCTCACATGGGACAATTTATACTAGAGAGAAAATAAAGAACTCCGTTATACTATAGAATGTATTATGTACCATTAGTACTTGTGCATATTTATAATTAAAAATTATTAATATTTTTAATATTTTCAACCTTATAAATTTATAATATTTATTTATTTTATCTAATTTTTTATATTATTCTCAACATTAATATACTAATATAATTTTAAAATTACATTCAACAATTATATATAATCTAGTACGAATCTTCCCTTATAAGACAATTAGAAATAATAAACTCAAATTAAATATTTTTATTTAATACTTATAAATACCACAGTTAAATTTTTAATCTTAAGTTTAATACCATGCGAGCTCCTTATTAATATAAGAGAATATATTATATAGGAATAATGAATCGGGATATACTTATATTAAATAATAGATAGAACATTACTTACATTACATGGTAAGGTGATCTAGGTGACCTGTGAGGCCCATCCCTAATATAAAATAAGAGACTGTGGATCCAAATATGCATTATTGAGTATGGCGACATATAGTGCAAATGAATGACTAGATATCCATGGCGCACAGCATGCAGACGTTAGTTTTTTGTGGTGGGTAGTCACGGATTCACCTTCTCTACTCTTCGGAATACATACATATATTTGGGGTGGGGGGACAGGTCTCCATCCCTCCCAGAATCTGACCTAACCCTAACTTCATGATTTGATGTATTCACCAAACTCCTTCGACAGTGCAGCTTTGGAGGCAACAGTCAAATCTACTTCTCCCTCATCCCCCACTGGTAGGGGCAACTATATGTTTAATACTAAATAATAATTTGGCAGCTGCATTTTCCATAATGGGTCGGGCTCCTAGTAGGACCAATCGTTTATCAAACTCAATGAATTATCACATTTGCTAGCTGCATTTGGAGACCACGTAGCTCAAGATATGGATTCAAAGAAAAATCAAGAGAAGCCATTACGATAAAGAATTGGTACAGCCAGCCATGCATACCACCATCAGTGGCTTGACATTAGAAAGCTGTTGGTATCGACCCAACACCACAGAAACGGCTCGTAGAATGTCCTCAAGGATGATCAAGATCACCATTGACGTTATCTCTCTCTCTGTCTATGTTAGTTGGAACCTGCGGACAATCTATCGACCATTATTTGCATGGTTCTCACTCTCGCCTCCAGAGACAAGATGTAATCGGCTGTGTCCACGAACAGCCCTTCCAACCCGACCCGCCGCTGGTCTATGTTAGGGACCAGCCTCTTCAGCATCCGAACCCTTTTCTCGATCCTCGACCAAGATCTCCTACCGCTCCTCCTTATGTGAACCCTCTTACGCCCTCTCTTGCCCATTGAAGAAGATGGCGATGATGATCTCCTCATAAGGAACTTGCTCCCCTTGCCGTCCTGATCAGCCGCCCACATGGAAGAAGGTTTTCGAGTTTGGAGACGATATTGGACCAGAAAGGGGGAAGATTACCTTTATATATACGATGGCCATGGAGAGGCTCATGGTTGGTGGGCACGTTGATGGGTATGATAAAAACAAACATCATTGTTTGAAGGTTAATCTAACACATTTTCAAAAAAGGAAGTGCAAAGAATCACTTGTTGCCACATGATTTCTTCTTTTTAACTCCTCCATCACCCTCTTGCCCTTCCCACCCATCAAACACACCCTGGATTATTCCCCCTCCACACAAAAAAAAAAATGAAACCCTAGATAGATAGATGCATATGATGAGAGATAGCTTAATCTAGGACAAAAATTCCAGCTCAATTACCACGGTCTACCTATTCCAATACGATTTTTCTACTCATTTATATGATTAGGGCAGGCAGGCATGTGGCTGATTATCCATGGGCTATGCTTTACCCATTGGAGAATTAAACTCCATTAAACAATTCAGATCATTACCTGTTAAAGATGCATGTTTTATTGTGCCTTTTTGTGGGTTAGGAAATAAACCATGCTTCTTCTAACAACTTCATAGATCCGCTCATTCCACCCTTATGAAAATACTTTCGTACCCTCGTATGCATGCCAACCGAAGAATTCGAGTATCCATCTTATTGTGTGTTTCTGTGTAGATGGTTGAGAATATAATATAATATTGGATAAAATATATACATATTATTAATTTATAATATTAAAATATTTCATTAGTTACCATAACTAAAAATAAATACAACTTATTATCGATAAATAATACCTTATCGTATATTATAAGAGTTAGTATACTTGTACTAATACTCGATTTGAAACTAAAAAATTCGAATTATAATCTATAGGAACCGGTTTATTTATTTGTTAAAATTTTACCAACCAGAATATCATTTCAAAATTCCAATTTATTACCTCTCTAATTTTTGCCTACATCATCTAGCTACTGTCCAAACTAGACCTGTCATATTCAATCTGACTCCTTCATCTTCTTCAAGTTGGTGGATTGTGGCAGGAATTATTCCAAGTGAAATAATGTCCGGTAGTGAAATAGAGCTATTTTTTTATCAGCAAATGGCTAGAGCGGGTGATGAGAACTTGAACAGTACTTATATTGAGACCCGTGGACCTGTATGGCACCGACGAGTGGTGCCATGAATTATTCATTCCTTAGGAGCAAATAATTGATGCATTCCGTATGAGGGTGGGTGTGTATGGTGAGGAGGTGGTGACCGTGGCAAAGCCTCCATGAAGAGATAAATTCATGTGATATCAACCTTTCAACCGTACTTGACAAATCAAGATTACCACTACATAGAATAGAGGATAAATTCCTTTGTCCCCTTTTGTTTGTATTTGTATATGCATTCCTATGAGTGACCCGCCTTCTAATGTTGCTTCAATATGCAAATAAATAAACATGGAAGACAACATTATCTAATGGGCAATGGCAAACTTCCCATTCAATAGATTTACATAGTCTGTTTGTTTAAACCAATAGTGCAAAATTTCACTCCATTCAATTCATTTTTGTGGTGATTGTGCATTTGCTAGGTCCCCTTTTGTTTGTCATACCCTAATGGAGCTGGAAACCACATATTGATGAAAAAGCACACATGCCACCAATAATATAGACCTATATATATATATATATTAAGATATTATAGTATTTCTTCTAAGATTCCATCACTTATAAGCTAAGAATGATTTTAAAATACATAAATTTTTAAGTAGGAATGAATTATAAGACAACTATTTTGAAAATGTACCTAGTAAAGGCATAAAACTTGTAATACCATAATGGGTTTATTTTGGGATGAGATATATTATTCAATAATATGATTTGATATGATTATCAATTAGCAACTCATCATATAATGCTTTTTAGTATACTAAACGTGCAACTGAAAAGAAAAAAAAGGACAAGAAATTTTCCGCTATTACATGACGGCTAGGGCTAGGGCACATGGCTCACCCATGGTCCATATATATATATATATATATATATATATATATATATATATGCATTGCTCATCCATTCATTTGCTTGCCAAGGGTCGCTGTCTAGGGTTTCTTAATGCATTATTGCTTACGTGCTAGAGTCCTATAGGTATATGCCAAAATACCTGTGTAATATGGATTGGTTAAGCGGGTGCTTCTTCTCCCTACAAATATTACATCAAAAGAGTTGGGGGAGAAGATGAACTAACAACCCAATAAATAATATAAATTGTTGTAATATTATAGCATCGACTATCACCATTTTAATATTTAACACAAGTATTCATATAAGAGTTTAATCATATTGTTTGATCATACAAAATAAATTATAAATTATAAATGTGTATGGGCTGCTCAACGGGAATATGTGGATAAGTGTATATAAACATTTTTATACTGTACAAAATGATTGAAAATGAGAACAAAAAAAATCGAAAAATAATTGAGATATTAATTGAATCGAGATTATAATATGTAATTAATATGGGATATTAAATGATCTAAAGTGGTAATAAGAAATATGGTTCAATTACAACGATGTGAGAAACAAATTCATATTAATGTGAATTGAGTTTAAACGGAATTAAACGGAAAAATAGAGTAGAATTGATTTAAATATTTATTTTTTAGGGCGAATAAAAAATAATAAATTAGTAAATTGATATTAATATCATATAAAAAATAAATTTATAAATTTTTATTTTTTAAAAAAATTGGTGAAACCATTCACTTTTATGCATGTGCAAGAAAATACACTAAAAATTGAAAATTTCCGTACAAATCATATAAATGATTAAATAAAATTTCTATATCAAGTTTAATTGGATGGATAATTCCTTATTACTCGTACTCATTATATTACAAATCACTAAATATTCTTTAAAAAATATATTTTTATGATAGTATAAATTATATTAAAAATATTTTCGTAATATATTTTTTATGATAGTATAAAACTTGTTTATAATTTTTATTTTGTAAGTAGACATTTTTTAAAATAATTTTTAAGAATGACATTAGATGTATTTCTCAATTAATAAAATGGGTCAGACTAATAATTGATAAAAATAAAATACATCCATATTTATTAAAAATTGGACCACATTACAGTGTTTTCAAAATAATCAAATCAAATATCGTGTTTTAAAAACTTGTAATATTAAATACAATGCCATATTTTAAAAATCTAATAAGATTTATACAAAAGTTCTTACTAATGGATAATGCCCGTAAGATTTTTGCTCGAAAACATATTTTATCCCAAAATAATGATAGTATAAAGATAATAAATTTAACCTAACATACCTTAATTATTTGATTATGAATGATATTATGAAATATATTATATGAAGTAGTGATAATTTTAAGTAGTACTAAATAATAAGATATAAATAATAGAAGGTAAAACTGATCTAATATGTAGAGTGCTTTCTAAGTTGTTTGCATTGGATTTGCTATTTGTAATTATTGATAATTTGGAATTAATTCTTTCAATTGCACGTTTAATACACTTGTTATATTTAATATTTTAAAACTCAATATATGAAATAAGTATAATTATTTCGATTTCAAAGTATCTAAGTTTGTACATACAAAACATATAATAAAGGTTGTCCATAGAGTAATAGTTGAGAATTGAAATACTAAATTAAAAAATATATATTATAAATATATAAAGGGAAGAATCTTACCAAATATTTTAAATAAATATATGTATAATCATATATCACAAACTCTTTAATAGTTATATTTGCTCAGATCTTATATCTCAATAAACCAAGCAATTACTTCTTAATTTGGATCCGGTTATGCCAACCGGATGATTGTATCATATTACATCCCTATCTTAGCTTAATATTATAAGGCACTCACCACATGCTATAGTAATTCATCATTAAGAAGATAAGTCTATGTGGTTAGTGAATATAGCCATAATGGCACTAGCACTTCCCCACCCCTCCAAAACCCTAAAAATGCATCCCATGTTCTTCTCCATGTGCACCCGATTGCCCTTTTTAAATCTCATCACTCAAATGAAATGACATGGTAGGGATTAACTAGTCAGATAATTCACTTGCATTTGGCAAAAAGGGAATCAGTGAACAGCACTTCTGATGACCATTTATTTACAAGGAGTTACATAGACTATAAACATGGATCACAATAAATGGGTACAGACAACTACAAGGGTACCATTTGGAGGGAAGCCTGGCCTCTGGTCATGGTCATCCTTGGGCAATTACGGTCATCATCAAGGACAAGAACTTCCAGGGTACCTGACTTCCTCAACCAAGCAGCTACTACAGATCCGCTGGATGTGAACCTACCTAAGTTGCACTTTGCCAACTGGAATGGTGCACCAATTCCTGTTAAGAGTGCCTCCACTGACCGCTTTAGGGTCCCATCCCCAACCACCTTGCTATGTTTGCCCCAGCCTGTCAAAATGCTGAAGAACACCAAACTAACATCAGATGTGAGTAACAAAAAATCAGCAGAAATGAGATATTTCATATCACCAAAATTTCAGAGCAGTTGCAGTTTTCTGGTTTTCACAGCAAAAAAGCATTTTGTCACTTGCCAATGTCCTTTGCAGAGGAAGAGAACTGGGACAGTTTACTATTAAAAAAAAGGTTGAAGCCCACGTTTCCATCTAATCACATTTTTACCATATTGCATCTAATAAAACCTTAAACAATCCGGCTCACACATGCTAAATATGGTGCTCGGTGGACTTTTCTGCAATTTTGATTTTTCTATAACATATGAAGAGGGAAAATGCAAATGACTTGTAATCCTCAGATTAACAGACCAAGTTTATGCACAAAGAACTTGCTCACCTTAGAAGCTTTGGAAGCTCATGCCCTTCGAAGACAATGGAGCGAATGTCTAGTAACCAAGCATGAACCAATGCCAAGGCAGCTCCTGATGACATGAGGTGTAAATCTAAGCATGCATTAGACCACAAGTTCTCCCATACATGTCGCCGTCTCCCTTCAAGCACAACCAATTGAGCCCCTCTTTTCTGGACAAAGTAGTGAACAGAAAATGAAGTTACAAGCTGATTGAACATGGAAAAAAGGGAAATGGAAAAAGAAATGAGGACACATTCAATGAAGATTGACCTAGACTAGGAGGGGAAATAAACAGTTAGAGGATATAGAGGAAGTCCATAGGCCACGGGACAGACTGGGGCGGGCTAAGGCAGGTGGAGATGGGGTAACAAGGAAACCAATACTTGACTTGCCCTGCACAAGGGGTGGGGATTGCCTTACCAAGCTAGTGCAAGTGGTGCAGGTTGGGACAGTTCTTCACATCCCTAGTCTAGGCAATATTACTTGTTATTATTACTGTTCAGTTTCTAGGGAACTACTTTCTTTAATGATTTCATCAACAGGAATCTGCCGATCAACATTACAAGGAGTTTTTCAGTTTGTGAAAGGAAAGAATAGATGCCTTTAGCCTTTGAAGTATAGAATAATACCAATACTGGTCCATGCAAAGAGAGCCCAGGATGATAGCATTTCAAGTAAATTTATTGTAAGTCATGTAAAATTGTCAAGGCAAACCTGATCAAAGTGCCAGAGCATATCAGTGAGGGCATTATAGAAGGCAGAAGCTGTAGAAGAGTCTATCTGTCTCACTTCATCAAAGAGAGATAGAGCCTGAAACCAAACATTCTCCCGAAAACCCATCAGAAGCCCATGGGCAACTCCATAGACTTGATTATCAAACAACATCAGCTCCTCCAATAACATGGAAGCATCCTTGAAGGAATCACAGCGGCTGGATTCAAAGGAAAATGAGTAAAAAAACAAACATGCAATATATTACAACAGTCATAATATCAAATATAGTGAGCATATGCAAAAGGAGCAACAAAGAGCACCTGCAAGCATTTAAAATGGCAGAAAAAGTGACCACATTGGGTTTAATTTCCAACTCATGCATCTTTTGGAATATTCCTAGGATGCAGAGGATATCTTGCTTGCCGCTGCCCCAGTTATCTTTCTTAGCTTGGCCATCTTTCTCAGATGCAAGCTGCCCAAAAATCTTCACATCACAGCTACCTTCCCTGACTACAGCTGGCTTACTTCGAAAAGGAACCTCAATGGACACCGAGAGTGAAGAAAATTTATTCCCCGTGCCACTAGCATCAGCTGATGATTCATCAGTCAAGGGTCTCCCGAAAGCATCAATAATAGAGTTGTATGTGACAACATTGGGCCTAATACCCTCCTTTGTCATCTCATTAAGCATGGAAACAGCAGACTCCACAAGTCCATTCTTACAGAGAGCATCTATTAAAGCACTGTACAGAACAACATCAGGCTTCAAGCCTACCTGCTTAAACTCACAAAAGATCTCCATTGCCTCTCTGTAGAGACCTGACTTTGAATAAACATCAATTAGAGTCGAGTATGTCAATAAATTAGGGGAAATTTTCTCAACTTTCATCTCCTTAAAAACCCTTTTCAATTCATCAAACTTCCCCTGCTTCCCCAAGCCACCTAAGAGTGCATTATAAGTAACAACATCTTTCTTAATCCCCGAACACTCCATCTCCTGACAGATATCCATGGCCTCGTCGAACCTCCCGAGCTTTGTATATATGGAGAGGAGAGTGTTATATGAGACTCGATCCAAATTGATGCCCAAAAACCTCATCTCATTGAATAGGTTCAAGGCATCATCATATCTCCCTGCTTTAGCATACCCATCCACCATAGTACTAAAAGTCACAACATTAGGCAAGATATTCTTGGCAGGCATTTGAGACATAATCTGAGAGGCTAAGTCCATCTGCCCACCTTTGCAAATAGCATCAAGGAGAGTGTTATAAGTAAATATATCCTGGTCAATCCCTCTATCTGCCATCTCATTAGATAAGCCCTTTGCTGCTTCCCATAGACCCCCTCGACTGCAAACTGCAAGGAGCGAGTTATATGTTATGCGGTCGGGTTGAACTCCATTTTTAAGCATCTCATCAAAGATCTCAAGCACTTGATTGAACTCCATCCCCCCTTTGCCACACGCATCAATCACTGCATTATAAGTAACCAAATTGGGTCTCAGACCACAAGTTTTCATTGAATTGAAAACCTGTACTGCATCACTACTATACCCGCTTCGCCCATAAGCACTTATCAAGGCAGAATAAGCATACACAGTGTTCCCGTATCCTTCAGAAACAGCAGTGTCAAAAACCCTCCTTGCAAGGTCTACTTTACCAAGCCTGCCAAGGATACTAATCATAGAACTGGCTAATTTTCCCTGCTCATTCTTCCTCCTTTCTCTCATCACCGCAAACTCAAAGCACTGAATCGCTTTCAAGTAATCACCCCGATTACCAAACTCCCTGAGCAGGAAAGTGTAATCATCGGAGCCACAGAGCCTAGACTCAAAACCGAGGAGCACAGTCTCTAGTCCAAGCTCATCCTTACCGCACTGAATGGCGTGGTGGAGGGCCTCATCCGCCGCGGATGTATGGCGGGTTCCGGCGTTGGACTTGGGGCGGCCAAGGTGGACCTTCGAGACAAATCGGGTGGATCGGCGGCCCGAGAAGTCCGCACCAAGATCAGATTTTGGTGGACGGAAGCGAGAGAGGGAACTGAAGACAGGGACCTGATGAGAGCTGGCCGCAGCTGCAGGAGCGACAGCGGCGGTGGGCTTGGTGAGCAAGACCTTGTGCGAGTGAGTGCTGGGGCGAGGCGGGTGGCTCTGACGGGGATTCTTGAGGTGGTTTTGAGGATAAGGGTGGTTCTGATAGGGCTTTGTGCCCGTAATAGAGCAGTGAGGTGGGGTCGACGATGCCATTGAAGGGTCGACTTATCTAATACACTTACAGCAATGGCAAGAGGCGGAGGGAAGAGGAGGAATGGCAGATGCTATAGAGAGCTTAGGCTTAGGCTTAGGCTTAGGCAGGGTTTCAATGGAGAAGAGGAGACAGATGAACCAGCTATCGGATATGGCGGAGATTATAGAAAGAGAAAGAGATAATGCTTTCAGACAGGAAGAGAGAGAGAGGGAGCTGAGGGTTACTGGTTTTCTACTTGTTGGGAGCTGAGCTTGTTGAAGCAGAGTCCAACCTTTTCCATCAGAGATTGGACTTCACTGGCTAAATGTTTTAATTCGATCCTTCTACTTTTAGATATTATCCATTTTAGTCCTTTAGTGGCATATTCCCAATTACCTTTCCAATATTTTTTGTCAATAATTATATAAATATACTATTATATTTAAGTGTAATATTTATTTCAATTTCACATAATAATAATAATAATGTATTTAAAACATAATTTACACAAATAAAGAGAATTGAAAATATAAAATAAAATTTTGATAAATAGATAGGTAATAGAAGGCAAGCTAAAATAGTTTTAAATGATTAGTTATTTTAATTATAATTAATAATTTATTATTAATTGAAATGTAAAATACATTAATATTATAAAAAATATAAATTATAACTTTCTAAAGTAAAGTGATACCAAACATAAAGTATAATTTACCGACTCATCTACTGGATTCAAACCTATAGCCACATTACCAATAATATTGTTAATCTATCAATTAATTTATTGTTATTTTTATTATTTATATTAAAATAACAATATTTTAATATAAATAAATATTTAGATAATAAATTTTAAAACTATATTTATATTAAAAATTTTAATTAAAAGTTTCACCTAATTTCAAATTTAAAAAAAAATTATAATCAAGTTTTATAATATAATATTTATATAGTAAGTATATAAAATAATTTAATTTAGTTCCCTGCTAAAACTGTCTAAATTTTATATTTTTATCGTAGTTTGAATCTAATTAATACTAAAATAAATTTTAGTTAATTATTAGTTAAATTAAGATCCCCAATCTATAGGTTTGTCCTACTACCCAACATTAACATTTTCTTGGAATTAAATAAACACAAGATAAAAGATTATTGTGTTAATTAACTTTAATTAACCATAAATATAATATTTGCATTCTAGTTTTTGTGCCATTTGTATACCAAAAACCTAAATCAATATTTAAATACACATTTAAGTGAAGGATAAATATAATAAATAATATAGATTTAATTATAATAATAAAATAAGAGGTTTATCCATAAAATGTATCCTAAACTATTAGTATTTAATTTAATTATAAAATACATAAATAATAGCGATGGGTACTGAGCTTATTTTTCTCCTGATGCTGGTCATGAGAGTGGGACCGTATGGGAGCCTATGGAAGGAAAGTTTCACAAAGAACAAGGCTCAAAGTTCCTAAGAAAAAAATATCTGTCAAAGCCCACTACACGAAATGATTGCTTGCAACCAGTTCCAGTGCAATTTTCAGTACCTTATGAATATGAATCACAACTCAAACGGACATATAACTCAAATCTATTATATAAATTATATGAATATCGAAACAGAAAAATATTATGTAAAATGAATGTGATGCAACAATTCTTCCTGTGCATCGTGATTTAGCTTTTGTTAAGATATATTCAGTGCCTACCTAAACTGTACCCAGACATAGTTCAAAGTTCATTCAACCCAACAGTTTTTGACAAATGACGCAAGCTGGAGAATACCCACTAAGCCGATGACACCACAAGGACAATCAAAATTATATACTTGTATTTGAAGTATGAACAACCGCATGAAGAGGACCAGAGCAAAGACCCGGACTTCAGAATCAAAGAATGTCATTCATTCTATGTAGTCACTTGACTTGAAATCCATGCAGTACACTTTTGATCTAGAACAGATTGATCTCCCACACAACCATTTTAGTATGTAGTCACATTGTTTCTGACATGAAATTATTCTAAGCAACATAAGCAAAATGGAAAATGAACATGGAAAAAAAGAGTCAGTCCAGTCTCCAGCAGGGATCCTCTCCTATTGCAAAGTCATAACTCCCCTCTGAACTGTCATACTATAGTTCATTGTCAAACTTCAATTCTAATGAGCTCAGTGACATGGAGCTCCAAAGAAGAAAATGATTTCAGGTGATGCCAATCAACATAATTTCTATGAACAACTGCACTCAGGTGAAAAGAGACAAAACTGAGTCCCCTCTCTACCTGGGTTTCTGCTGGCTGTATCTTAGTATCCCATGGACATCTACAATGCCAGGAGAGAAAACAGGGTCCGTTGCTGCCCTAACGGCCACCTTCCAGACAGCAGTGAGGTTGACCGGAGATGTGAAAAGGGGTCCCACTAGCGGGGCCTGAGTAAGCAGCTTAGCATGTTGGAGGACCTGAAAAATTGTACAAGTTTTATCTTTCACTCTTTTAACTGATTGTGAACAAGAATATTATCTCACAATATGAAGGAGAGACCACTGACCATACCGTTTCCACGGGGGAACCAATGACACCAAGAGGCATTTTAATGCTTCCAACACTATGAGTTCCATAGATAAATTCAGGCCTCTGTATTACACCTGAAATGATTTCAAAAGCAGAAAACAATCATCAGTTTAGGAGCAAATAAAAGGACAGGCAGGTCAAGGTTCTATTCACTTGAGAGTTTTAGAATTATAGTTTGTCTAAATATTGTAACTGCAAAATTTAAATTGAAGGACACAAAAAAGAAGCAGAACAATGATAAATTACCTCCATATGGAAATTCCATCAGCAGTTCAGTCTCTGTAGCTCTCTGCATCAAATAAAATTTGCAAGGATTATGAGACACCGAGGACAAGGAAAATTGCAATATATAGTTCACATTACTCCTTGAAACAGAAAATGTTCCCATCTTATGATCTACTTTTAAGATGAGAAATTTTATAAAATCTAGTCGAGGTGATTTTAAAGAACAAGACAGGCTAATGTAAGCTTGAAATAAAATTCATTCTAACTATTAATAAAAATTAGAAATGAAATTCATTCTGCTCTCAAATTAGTACCTTGCCCTCGCAGTATTCTTTTAGTAAATATGTGATCCAACAAATCCATTCTGCTCAGGCTTGAAACAGACACTCCGCGATTTAGAGCCTCTCTGCAGATATGTGATCCAACAAATCCATTGCCACCCAACACCATCACCTAATTAAATTTCATAAAAAACAGAAATATGAGTGAAGGGAAACATAGAATTATAGGTCACCAGAATTCGTCTAGAAGTAAAATGCATTCTCTGTTGGAGGTGTGGGGTATCCACAGTTTCGGCTTCCTCATCCTTAAAAGGTTTTTCGACCTTGGTAGAATCTGTAGACAGGTAGGTATCTTCCATTTCTACCAGTAACACTATACAATTACAAGATCAAGAAACAATAAATGAAAATTCAAAAGGTTTTCAAGAGAGGTTGACGTGGAATGGTATCTTGAATAAAATATCATGATATCTGAGAAAGAAGAGATCAATTCTACCACCAAGGAAGACGAGCCTTCTTACTTCTGATCAAAGAATTTCAATTCCATATTCAGTAAATCAGCAACCCTATAAAATATGTATCCAATAGAAGGCATTGTTCCCTGGTAGCTTATGAACTCGTCACCAAACCCAAAAATGCTCCTGCACAGAACCTCTTTACCGCAACAGAGGAAAATTCTAGTGCAATCAATAAATACAACAATTCAACTGATAATATCGGGGTGATATGACATTCCCTCGAAAGGAAATCAAATTCACTTCAATCTCTCATAGCCAATTAAAAGCATTGACCTCTACTATATATCATTCATGCTTAGACCCGAAGAGCACCGTCAAGAATACGATGAAGGATAGAGGAAGAAATAACGAAACTGCAGTAGAAACCTTCTCGCCGCAGCAGCTCGTTCAGAGAAAAACTTCCAAGATTTGGATAAACAACGACGTCACAACACACATTACAGTAGTTTAAGCAATAGCTTGCATGATATAGAAGGCACACCGGTATCGGACGGACGATGAATTGAGCGGATCATCCGCGAAATAACCGCCCTCATTTGCCACTCAACAATCTTGGTCGCGACGGGATGCTGCCCGCTTCCAGAAAATTCCATGCATCTTTTGCAGCCGTGATGGAAGCCCGAAAAGCGAAGAGGTCAGAGGGAGGAAAAAGACGAACACGTGGCAAGTAGAGAGACTGACGTCTCGCTATGACACAGGGACCCCTCCGGACCTAGATGCGGTAAAAAAAACTCCGGTAGGAGCCCGCCCCAACCGCATCCACCGGATCCCGAGGTTCTATTGGTGCGGGTCCATGGGGGCGGACCCGGAACCGAGGGTTGGTCTTACTCTCGGACCCGTGGCGGGTCAAATTTATTTTACACTAAATTAATTAAAAATCGCATCGATTTTAGTGTGCAGGTAAAAAAATAATTAATATTTATAACAACTTATAATAAGATTAATATTAAAATATATTATATTATTTTATTTTATATAGCTAAAATATTTTTTATATAATTAAATGTTTTTAATTATATTAAATTATTTATATACATAAAATTAATAAATTTTAATTATAATAATTTTTATATACAAAAAATTATATTTTTTTACTTATAAAAATATTTACTTTATTATAATGTGATATATTATGCATAATTACATTAAATTATTTTAGTATGTATATATTATTATAAATAAAATAATTTGTACATAAATTTACAATTTTTTAATTATATAAAATATATTATATATAAATTAATATACTATAATATGGTACATAATTATTCTAAATTATTTAATTTACGTAAATTGATTATATTATAATAAAATATTTATTATATATAAAATTTTAAAAATTATAGTAAATTATTTACAAAATTAATATTGTTGTAAATAAATAAGTTGTACATAAAATTATATTTTTTTACTTATATAAATATTTACTTTACTGTAAGTTTATATGTTGTATATAATTATATTAAATTATTAAATTTACATAAATTAATTTTACTATACATAAAATAATTATTATAAATTAAAAAGTTTTAATTATAGTAAATTATTTCACATATAATATTTTTATAAATAACTTTTACATAAATTTTCTAATTTTTAATTATACAAAATATTTATTGTACATAACATAAATTTGTACATAAAAAATATAACTATTCAACTATACATAATTATGCTCTATAAAAAGATTTAATTATTGTAAATTATTTATTATACATAAATTGATATTATTATAAATAAAATTATAATTTTTTATTACAAAAAATATGTATGGTACATAAGTTATTAGTTATTAAATTATAATTATATTATAATAAATAATTATTTTAAATAATTTAAAATACTCCACTAAAATCACTAATATATATAAAATTAAAATTTTTAATTATATAAATTATGTGTACATATATTAATCTTATTGTAAATAAATAAATAAAATTATAATTTTCTATTTATCTCATACATAATTATATTTAATTATTTAATTTATATAAATTAATTTTATTGCGTATAAGATTAAAATGTTTTTATTATAATAAATTATATATATATTGATATTATTATAAATAAAATAGGTTATATCTCAATTTTATAATTTTTAATTATATAAAATAAGTACTATACATGAATTATTTTATATTGTTATAAAATTAGTAATTATTTGTGGTAAAAAATATTATTTATTAAAATTATATATATAAATAATAAATTTTATTTTATAAAATTTACTAATTAAATAGTTTGTAAAATTATATATACAAAAATATATAAATATTTATAAAGTTATATACGTTAAATTATATTACAAAATTGTAAAAAATAATTATAGTAAATTATATTTATTTATATAATTTAAAAATAAATATATTCAAATATTAAAGTGAAAGTTTTACTACCATAACATTAATACGGTTACATCAATATTTATTCGAATCGAACTTGTACAAATAATTATAACTGAAATTGGGTAACGAGAGAATAGTTATTATTTAAATATAATTGGTATAACTATAATTTAAATTTATATATTTACATTATAATAAAATATAAACAAATGAATTAAATTAATTTGAATACTTAATAGTTTAATACAATTAAACATGATCTTTATATCCTAACCAAAACGAGCCCGGTGGCCAGTATTTCGAACCAGGTACCATCGAGTCTTTTGCCCCCCTTAGTTCGGCCATATATTTTGATTTTTTATTGTTGAAATGTGACGAACTGTGGAATGAATGATATTTGATATTGGATTTAAATAAAAAGGATTGAAGAAGTAATGTGGTGATGAGAGGATATGGGTTTACTTAAGAAAAAGCTAACACTGAAAAAATAAAAATTCTTCAATAGATTGGGTAGAAGAAATGTTGGGATAAATTGAATAAACCTTTTAAAAAAGGGAATAAGAAGATGGTTAAAGATAAAAATTACTAATTGAACATATTGGCCCCATTTTACTCTAGAGCATATTGGCCCCACCATTAGCTATGTGGAGCATATTGAGTATATATATATATATATATATATCATATAATTAAAGAATTCACAGCAGGTTTTCCTGTTCAGTTCTCACCCTCCATTTATATTTATGCTGCCTGCCTCTGCTGCTATTGGATCAAATTTCTTCCTCTATAGGAGTCAGCACATTATATACTTCTAAAGGCTCCTCCACTCTCCTCCCCTATATGCCCAAAACAGAAACTCTCTTACAACTCTCCTCTGACCATATTCCTGGAGATGGTCTTCCAAGAAGTGGTTGCGATCGACATCAACAACGATACTGATGATGACAACAGCAGTAGCAGCAACCACAACACTGACACTCCGATTCCAAGCACGGGAAAAGAAGATGGCAGTCAAGACGAGTGGTTGAATCTGAGCCTGGGAGGGGTGAACTTACCTATGGCTTTTTCTCTGAAATTTTCTCCATTTTCGAGTTCCCATGTGACCCTTTTTCGCTTTTCTCTGAAAAGTTGGAATCTTTTTTTGCTGAGGCAGCTGCCATGGGAGAGTTGTGGATTCAGGGAGGAAGGCTGTGCAGAAAATAAAATAGCAGAGATGCTATAGTCAATGTTTGTGCTGTTATGCATTTGCCCTTTAGATAATATGTTTGTTTGGCTCAAATTCATCAGTGATTGGCATGTTTTCAATGACCCTCTCAGTTTTCAGTATCTTTCTCAATCAACCCAAGAACAAGCTCTTATCAGGTCTGCAAATCCTCTTATCAGGCATGGCACTGCTGTCATCAGTTTTCCAGAGGACAAGTCTCCACATGACAACAGCAGTTCATAGCTCTATGAAGAAGGTAAAACATCTAGAAATCAAAAGATCTACAAAAGTGTGGATCTTCCTTAAGCTAGAGGACACTCAGCAAGCAACAGGGGCCTCTGGGTCTTCCTCATAATGCTTTGGATCATCATATTAGGCTGATTCAAGAAGGGTACCCTTCTGCAGCATACAATTAGTCAGTACACTGCATCCAGAAACAACAACAGTGTCATCAAGTAAAATTGCAAAACCCAGGGAGAGGGAAATACCAGTTTGGCCGACTTTACTATGAAAAAGAACACTGATAAGGTGCTGACGAAGGAGACGCCATCGATGGTGCTATTAAGATCCACGCATCTAAATCCTAAAAACAGCCTACATGGAGATCATGGCTTGCACGGTAGAAGACTATGGCAACTCACTTCCCAAGTACAGATAGAAGCACTGGAACAGGGCAAGCAGCCTCCAATGTGGTTTCTTGGAGGGTTTGAACAAAGGCCGGAGCTCCTGCGGGCCCGCCTACTGCTGACCCTCAGGCACAAGCAAGGACAAGGCCTCATGGAGGTTCAGGGGCCGTCAAAGATAGAGCCAACATGTCGACCATATGAATAAACATTGATTAGAACTGTGAAGCATTAATTAATGAATGGATTAGTTAAATTTATATATTATTACGGACTTTATATAATAAAAAAATTTACTCTTTTTTATTGAAATAAACAATGTGACACAAAGTAAAAGCAAACTGACTCAACTGACATGTTTGGATACACAGATGCCATCATCTTGGCAGCAAGCAAGCAAGATCACTCTGCCTCTCTCCTTCCCCAGCAGCCAATAATAATAAATACGATTCCATTGATTAACATACTGACCTAATGTCCAAGCTTCCTTCTGAGCAATCAGCGCTGTGTAAATCCATCCTTTCCAGAATTTGCGAGCGATGCGCTTCCCTGCAAAGTCCAAGCTCTCCGGGGGAAGATTCTCTACTTCCTTCCTTTTCCCAGGGAAAGCACAGAGCTTTCGTCTATGTTGCATCGCGCAGTCGATCGACGCATCAACCCTAGCGGAGCTGGTGTCGAAGCAGCACTGGTCAGAGGTCAAGCGTCGCCTCCGAAATCCCGCCTTGGCCCTCCCCCAGATGCTCGATTCGGGAGTTGACCCGGGTCTCCTGCTCAGGTACTTCGTCTGGTCCCGAAAGGAGCTCGGATTATCCCACTCGTTGGATCTCACTTTTAGGGTTCTGCATTCACTCATCTGCTCCAAGATGTACCCTAAAGTCCGGTCCTTCTTGGATCAATTCGTGAAGGATGACACGCCTCATTCGGTTTCTTCCGTGTTTCATGCGATTTCAACATGCAGCGACAGTATCTGCAACAAATCTATCATCGCTGATATGCTGCTGCTTTCCTATACAAAGAACATGAAAACCAGACAGGGCCTCGAGGCATTCTACAGAGCCGGCGATTACGGATTTAATCTGTCGATCCTTTCGTGTAACCCTCTGCTGAATAATTTGGTGAAGGAGAGGTCCATTGATGACGCGGAACGCGTGTACAGGGAGCTAGTTAGGAGGAGGTTTGTTTTCAATGCAATAACTTTTAACACTGTGATTAATGGGTTGTGTAAAGCTGGGAGATTGAATAAGGCTTCCAATGTTGCAGAGGAGATGAAGGCATTGGGGTTTTCGCCTAACGTGATTACATACAACTCTCTTATTGATGGCCATTGTAAGGCAGGTGGTCCTGGCAAAATGTACAAGGTAGATGCTATTGTTCAGGAGATGGCAAGGAATGGGATTCCTCTCAACGTGGTGACCTACAATACTATGATCCATGGCTATTGCAAGGATGAGAATCTGCAGGCTGCACTCAAGCTATTCGACGAAATGCGGAAGCAGGATATGATGCCTAATGCCATCACGTATAATTCATTGATTGGTGGATTCTGTAGCAACAGAGAGCTTGACAAGGCTCTTAGACTGCGAGATGAAATGTTGAGCTTGGGTTTGAGTCCGAATATTGTCACATATAATGTCCTTATTGGTGGACTATGTAAGAATGGGATGTTGTCGGAAGCACGGATGATGCTCGATGATGCTGAGACAGAAGGGTTGGGTCTGAGTGTTATCACTTTCAACACATTGATAGATGCTTACTCCAAGAGTGGTAGGATGGAGGAAGCACTCTCATTGCACCAGCTAATGCATGATAAAGGAGTCGTACCCAATGTCTCAACATATAATTGTTTGATAGGAGGTTTCTGCAGAGAAGGAAAGATGGCTTCTGTTTGGGAGTTGTTGCGTGAAATGAAGGAAAAGGGTCTGAATGCCGATGCTATATCCTATAATACAGTGATAGATTCGTTGTGTAATCATGGCATGTCGAGGAGAGGAATGATCCTCCTTGATGGTATGTTAAATAACAGTGTGAACCCTACTCATATTACATACAACACACTTATGGAGGGATACTGCAAGGAAGGAAACCTCAGGGCTGCATTGAAGGTCCGGGAACTGATGGAAAAGAGAGGAAGGAGAGCAAACACTGTGACATATAATGTGCTTATTAAAGGTTTCTGCAAGCAGAGCAAAATGGAAGATGCAAACAGGCTTCTAAACGAGATGTTAGAGAAAGGTTTGCTTCTGAACAAGGCAACTTTTGAGATAATCAAGGAAGAAATGGTAGAGAAGGGCTTTGTCCCTGACATAGATGGTCATCTGTATAATGCTTGACAGTGCTGCGTATTCAAAATGAAAGTTGGGGTATTGATTTCTTATTGAGAGTGCGCGTATCAGGAAGAGATGTGGAAGGGCTCTCAAAGGCCATCAATTCCAAATGAGATTATTAACCCCTGGAATCTTCTCAGAATACTGGCTCTTTGGGAATTTACTTCTGAATGCCTTTGGAGATGGAAAATGGTTCTGTGGCGAAGATGTTGGAAAAGATAGAAAATTTAATCTTGGTGGCAGGGTACGAAGAAAAGAAGGGAAGTCATCAGCCCAGCAGCATTGCAATTATCTCCTCAAGTGATGTTGGAATCTGCATAGAACATCACCGTGTTTCAAAATTAGCAATTATTAGTTTGAGGTTAGGTAGCGGAACTCTTAGAAGATTGATCTCTGCTGGCTTCATTGATGATGGTCCGGTTATGCGTGTTGAACCTCCGATTAACATGCCCTATGATCAGATTGATTCCTCCTTTGGTTCTTTAGAGATTTTGGACCGACACCTTTCCAGTGGCGATGGATTACTATTCCTATACAAGGTTCCCTGCTAAACCTACTCTATATTTAGCGATCAACATTGAAAGAGTGTTTTTCTTGGAAGGATTCTGCTCTATGGAACTTCAACAGTAACATATAGAGCTGATTTTTTTCCCATTCTTTCATCTGTTGTCTACTTCCTTGGTGCAATGAGTTTACTTCTCCAGGCAATTTTCTAACAGACGATCAATCACATGGTATCTGCTCGGCTTCCTACCGACGAGCTCATGGATTTTCGACCTATTGTTGCTTTTTACCGGAGTGGTCACTATCCTTTTCCTATCTCTCTTATTCTTATGGCTGTGAAGGTGTGGAGTTAGCTGGATGCAGTCTAGATGGATTGGACCTTGGCTCCCCCTTTTTTGTACACTTATCATATTTCCCTTTTGCCTGCAGAAAACCATTGGAAGGTGAATTGTGGTTGTGAAGTTGGTGGCGGGAGTCAAAACTGAGATATCCATGCTTGGAGGCTGCAAAATTCATTTGATGGGTGGGAATTTGGCGATCATAAGCATGCCAAGGCACACCAACGAACCAAAATCAGTGCATAATTTGATCACAATCAGGGCATCAGCTTCAACTGGATGCTTCTCCCATGGAAGGAACTGTGATGGGTGGACTTCAGCTCATTTACAAATGTGAGATTATTCAGCATGAAAGACCTAGTGGGATAACACACATCGATTCCGCCTTCCTTTGTCAAAAAAAAGAAGAAGAAGGAAATTCATCCAATAAAGACAAAGAATCAATGAATGGCAAGGGAGAAAAGGGGGAGATGGAAGAGAGCTCTCAGCTAAAGGTCGCGTGTGGCGGACACACACACACACACACATCTTCCTTTCCACCACTCCCCGTGGACACATCTTATTCCATTTGCTGTTTGGCCAAGATACCAATAATGTATAAAAATCACTGTACAAGATATTCATTTATTATATGGTATAAAACTTATTAAATATTGAAATTGAATGTATAAAATGTACAACGGTAAAAGGGATTTGACACAATTGTTGGCCAATGAAAATGGCCATCTTAATCACCTACCCACCACCACAATTGTTATTATTAAATTCACAATTGTTATTCTTCTATTCTCTACACCACTCTTTAAATTCATTCTTTAAATTCATACACGATGATCAATAAAAATAACCTAATTTACACTCCTCATGCACATGCATAAATAAACCTAATTCACTCATTTTGGGAGATTCAAGTCCCGTACCTTTGAAGACAACTTACCTTTTTCTACTTCAGTCATAGTTTTATTGCCTAGCTTCCATTTGCTCCTACAGAACCTACATCTACTGTAATGTAGTGTTGTTTCCATTCCACCACCTAAAATGGTTGGCACCCGTTGATCTATATTCAACCTGACATGTTGGAAGGACTTACTCATCAAATTCTAAAGGTAACCATAAGTAATACCAATTTGCCTCTAGTGATCTTTGAAAAGCTTTACCAACACTACATAAGGGTATTTTTTTTATGTTGAGTATTGGGCTCATCCAATGCCTTTTCCCACTTCACAGAAATACAATTTTGAATAATTTTTGAACCAATGATTCAATGTCGAGTAGTGGCATTACCATCAAGTGGACAAGCATATATATATATATAATTGAAGAATAATCTATCATATGAATTAAAAAGCTTCTCCATTTTTGTTTCTTGGCTTTTAATAGAAAGCAAAGGGATATGGCCTAGAAAACAGTATGTCATTGCCATGGCAAGACCAATCCAAAAAGAAAGAAGGGGACATGGCAAAAAAAGTGGAAAAGGCAAAGGTGCCAAGGATAACCTTTATCATCCATATGCACTACCACTATCCTTCTAAAGGGAGAGACCGATCCATCTCTTACTAGAACCACTCAAATTGATCTCAAAAGAAAGCACATAAATGCACTTTGCATCGTTGCTTTTTTAATCAATAAAGTATAGCTCGTGTATAATATATATGCCAATGCACTATTCTTCACTGGAATCTAACCCAAAACCACTCGTAAAAAAAGATGATAGAATTCCAAATGCCTATATTAATGCATTTGCCCCTTTCATGAGAATGATTTGATGGAGCAAATTGGCCTAACTCCGCATTGAGCATCTCAAAAGATTGAGATGTTGGTTGTGGTATGATAAAATATGTATTATAACAAATTTTAACAAATATAACATATATTATATCAAATATATAATATCTTGAAAAATGATAATATCAATTTATTAAACAATAATATTCTCTTATATTTTGTGAGTATTAGTGCACTTGCACATATAGTTATCTTATCAAAATTTTGATTCGAATTTTATTTGAGTATTAAAAAATAATTAATTTAAATTTGTTTTTGTCAATGGTTTGAAATCAAAATTATAAAAGGTGGTCAAGAATTATTTAAAATTGTATAAAATTTATCAAAATTAAATGTGAGAATAAATATTTAGAATATAATGATAAATTACATAAAGTTATATATATAATATTAAAAAATATTTTATTACTCATAATACTATTAGTACAAAATATTAAAATAATAAGAGAGTTTTATCACTTAAAATTCACAACTTTTAATTGATATTAATTTAATTTATGGACATTACTAACACCAAAAATCTTACTCATTATTTTTATATCGTTTAAGGAAAAAATTATATTCAATTTATAAACCATTTTAAATTATAAATTTAAAATTATATTTAATAAGTGTAAATATTAAAAATTGAAATTATCACTTTAAATGAAATATACAATTTTAATGAAAATATAAAATTTTAAAAAATTATCACATATAACTTATATTGCCACACAACCTGATTTGTACATAATATTGTGAACAACCATCATTACTTCTAATACTACTACCATTATTTTTTAAAAATATTTTATAATATATGATACTGTACAAAAATTTGTAAAATAAATTAATAGACCAATTAACTAGTTTGTCTTCTATTATCTTTTTTGTCATTATATGACATAAAAATGGTAATAAAGTATTGTGCAAAAAAAATAGTAATAAGTTATAACTTATTTTTTATTGGAAAATAATTTGTCATATAATGACTTCAATAACTTCACATGTTTGACGTTAAATAACTTTAAAAGGTTTGAAAAATAAATAAGTTATAACTTTTTTTTATTGAAAAATAATTTTGTGATTTAATTCACTATATCTCACAATTTAAAACTTACTTATTTTTTGTGTAAAAATTTTCATGGTTTGTAAATTTTAAATTTATATTAGATAAATAATAATCACAATTTTTCATTAAATTAATTTTCAACCTTATTTCTCATAAATTAAAACCGGTTCATTCCTATCCGGAATAACTTTTCACGATTTTATAATTTATTTTTCATATCTTTGTACGGTACAAACTTACAAACATCATTTTCAATAAAATTGATCAAATATTAGTAGAATAGAAATTTTTAATACTTATGTCCGTTAAACAGGAACGAGACCTTATCCTTCATTACACTTGTTCTAATTGTGCACGAAGCTATTAGAGCTCCATAACATACTAAAAGATCGTAATTTCCCTTGTACCAACATTAATGTCTAGCGGCTCTTATAACCAACACTACCCGTACTTTATATTTGCTTGGTACTGAAAGATTGCAATAAAAAATAAGTGTATTTTGATTTAAAACCTTTCTTTTCCGGTTTCTATTCCAATGGGCTCCAACTTGTCTTTGGTATAACAGCTTAAACACACATTATAACTTTTGTCAGAATCTTAAATCAAAATTTATCTATGGGGCTTGACCCGTTTCCATTGACTTTGTACACATTTGTTCGAGTTTTTAAAATATGACTTTGTCTGTACTTATTTTTTCAAAATCTTGGCCTTGACCCATTTTAAAAAACTAAATTTAATCAACCTGACCATGGGTCCACCCATATTCTAAATCTATGATCGATACTATATCATTTCCTTTAATTTAATCATACACATAGTTCAAATATATTACTAAAATCATTATTTATACTTTCTTAATAAATATATCCCAAAATAATTTGATCAGTTTTATACTACAAATTATATTTCTTAAAAATAAATTTTCTAAATAATCATGCTAGTAACAGACCATTGGTCAAATCGTATTTTCAAACTCCGTATTTTCAAACTTGTTCATCTCAAGGGTTTTCTAGTTTGGTGGACATTTCCTTTACGGGTAATTAAGTCCTAAATAATAATGTATTCACACTTAATGCCCTTAACTTTTCATAATTATTTATACCTTATTTCTAATTAGATTAATAAATTCTCTCTCCAGCGTTTCAAATTTCTCAAAATTTTCAATTAAGAACTTAATTTTTCATTATATACAGAAATTTTTCCAATTTTTAAAAATTACAATTAAGTTCTCAAATTTTTAATAATTGTAATTTAGTACTCCAATATTAAGTATCATCAATTTGATATTAAATTTTACCAATTAAGTTATAACATAATTATAATCATATTCCCTATATGCCTATACGCACGAGATCATTTCAAGTTTTTAATGATCCAATTTGACTTAAAAATAAGTTTAAATAGAGATTTGTTGAAAATTTGTTATAGATATAATTTCGATTACTAATCGGTGGGCCTAGTTGTCAGAGCTTTTTATACCAATTAATTACTATTTTTCTAGGTATAATATCTGAATTAAATCACGCGTTACGCTATTATTAGTTAGCGATTTTAAAAGTTAACCAAGTAGCTAGTTGGGCACTATTCGCCATATGGCACAAATTGATTGGTTTTCGGCTAATTTTTTAAAATTAAAAAAAATAAATTTATTATCTATTTAGTAATTATTTTAATTTTTAAATTAAAATTTTAAAAATAATTAGAAAAATAATTTTTTGTACGGGTCTAATTCAACCTAAATTTATTATATTTATTTAATTTTTAAATTTTAATTGATTAAATATGATTGTTCAGATTCTTATTTTATTTTTACCAATTTTGATTTATTTTAATATATAATTTTATCTCGATTTTTTAAAAAATTTTATTAAGAGAAAACGAGATTTAAATACTTTTTAAAATAAATACAATATTTAATTTATCACTAAATCTTAAACAATATTTATGATATAAACGTGGTGAGTAATGGGGAGGAGGGGGAGGCACGGGGTAGGGTTGATATGTTGGCATTTGTTTGATTTTTTTTAAAACTATATAATTTTTAAACGTCACATGTCTAATCATTGGTTTATCACAATGTCCACGCAATGTAAGCATACTAGTGCACTAAAAACGGTCCATTAACCCATTAGATTTAAATGCTATATTTAAAAAAACATAAAATATAAAAAAATGATTAAATTAAATGAAAAATGTAAGATTGCAAATGTGTACCTCATTAGAATTAAATTAAAGGGAGTGTATCACTTTGTTTGGCTTGAAATGGAGGTACCTGTTACACTGTCATCATTTTGATGCACACATATGAACACATTTGCTTTGCTGCTTGAAATGGTGAGTGAGTGAGTGCTCCAAACTTTTGAGTCATAATCTCAATGATTGGGCTCACAGTGCATATGTGGTCATCCTGTGTACATAAGCTAGTCTACTCTAAAAGATGGCCTGCCATGGTAGAGCTTGCCAAAAACACCACAGTTCATTTTAGATGGCCCACTCACAAAAATATTCTCAAATCCAAGTACGATTATTGTAGGGGTAATTAACAGTGTTTGTACTATCCATTCAGGTACAAGTGGAACTTGTAATAATATGTAAGAAAGTATTAAGCATCGATAATAGTTCGTATTATTTATATGTAACAATTATAATTTATAAATAGTTTAACATTTTTAATTTTATAAATTTAAAATAATTTTCTATTTTATTTAATATATAATTTTATTATCAATAAAAATAAAGATATTACAATATTACGAGTAAATGAGAAATAATCTTTGTGGGAATATACATTCCCTCATTCTTGGATATTCTTATAAAATTATAATTATAAGATAAAAAAATCGTCCAAATTTAAAATTATTAAGATACTTATTATTTTATATATTTTTAAAATAATATGTGATATTATATATTTATAAATCAATTTACAACTTATATTATATATATTTTAGATTATAATATATTATTTTCTTATTTTTAATCAATTATAAGATGTGAAAGTACGGTACTTGCATTAGAATGTGGACATGCTCCATTTTAGTTTTTTTGTGGACAAATTGCATTACAAAAAAAATCAACCCAAGTGATTGCTTTAGAATCTCTAATAATGTCAAGCACCATTCATAGGATTAAACACAAAATTAGGTTTTTCAATCATAATTTGGAAAAGTTTTAGGAAACATCTTGGATATTCATGATTTTTTTAATACTAAATTTAATACAATACTTTTATTTATTCCCTATTAGTACAAAAAAATATTAAATATAATATTTTAATACAAAAAACTATTTAAAAATATTAATTTTAACTTAAATAATTACGCAATTGGTACATAAAACATTGTGAATTTTCCAAATTATTAAAAATGCTAATTTTACTTTCAAAAACTAAAATTTACACTTCATAAAATTATTAATTTTTATTAAAAATTTAAACAATTTGTGTACTGAAAAAGAATAAAAAGGGACTGTGACTAAATGGACCCCACAATTGGCCCATAAATAATCGGCGAATGGAGGCTGCACTTCAACATTGTGAGCTGATCCATCCATCTCCGCAGTCATCCCAAACTCTGCTAGGACCACTCTATCGACATGGTTTGCCAGGAGGACCCGCTGATCAAGACCATCTGCGAGCTCTACGTGAAGATCTCCTCCCTCGAAACCCTAAGTCCATGCAAGGAAGTCAACGCCCTCTTGACCCAGCTGGTCCATGCCTGCATCCCTCCCCACCCAGTTGACGTCTCAGCCCTCTGTTCCAAGGTCCAGGACGTCCGAGCCAAGCTCATCCGCCTCTGCGGCCAGGCCGAGGGACTCCTTGAGGCCCACTACTCAACCTTGCTCGGCTCCTTCGACCGCCCCCTCGACCACCTCTCCATCTTCCCTTACTATACCAACTACATCAAGCTCGCCAAGCTCGAGTTCGATCTCCTCACCCAACACCTCCCGCCTCATGCCACGCCGCCGGCCCGCATCGCCTTCGTTGGCTCCGGCCCGCTGCCGCTCACCTCCCTCGTCCTGGCCGCAAATCACCTCCCGGCCACCGCCTTCCACAACTACGACATCGACGCCGCCGCCAACTCCATGGCTCTCGGCCTCGTCCTCCCCGATCCCGACCTGTCGAGGAGGGTTTTCTTCCACACCGGTGATATAATGGACGTCACGACCGAGCTGGGTCGCTATGACGTTGTCTTCCTGGCCGCCCTGGTGGGGATGGTCGAGGAGGAGAAGGCTAGGATCATGGACCACCTGGCCGAGTTCATGGCTCCTGGAGCTATACTGATGGTCCGTAGCGCAAATGGGGCAAGGGCTTTTCTCTACCCCGTGGTCGAGCCTGATGACCTCCGAGGGTTCGAGTTTCTCTCGGTGTACCATCCCACCGACGAGGTTATAAATTCGGTAGTTGTGGCGAAGAAGAAGAATCACGAACTAGACACGTTAAGCGCAACTGCCGCCAACGCCGACCCGGTTTTAAACGGGTCGGTCGTGAAGAAGCAGCAGCCGATTTCCGGCAAGAAGTGCTGCGAGATGGTTCAGCCGTTGCTCGACCCTCTGAACCCTTATGGGAACATAGCCGAGGAACTTGCCATTGACGACAAGTCATCTTGAAGTCCTTCGTCCTTCCATTCCATTCCATCGACCTAATGGAACGGGTTTCTCTTTTTACGCGCAATAAGCATCCCTCTACCTTTTTATTATCATAAATCCACTATATGCAGTGATCCGTATGTGGAGTTTCCTTTTTTTTTTCTTTCTGAATCCTACTATCGTCACTGATCTGAGTTGTGGCTTTCCTCCTGATCATTAGATCAACCGGAGCATGATGTGCTTGTGATCATCTAGCAATTACAACACCCATTTGATCGGCCTATCATGCATGCATGCATGCTTTCCAGTAATTAACTACATATCCTTTTGGATTTCAGAATCTCTTCTGCTGTTCTAACCGGAATGAAACCTAGCAGCTACTGTTGGCATGATGAGTGAATGCATCACTTACATGCTTTTGCCAGTTCTTCATTATTCGACTCTAATCCGCCAAGGGGAAAAGAATAACTGAACAGACTCATGATCATGCGATACACAAGTATCAATCCAAGAACAATAGTGGAAAAAGCGTGTGGATTAGTGCTGTAAACAGAACAATAAACATAGGCCGTTCTTTGAGCTGAACTATCCGCCTCGGTACTATACCACGATTAGATGGATGAGGGATCCTTGTTCGCTGCTGCGCATAACGACATTTTCATAATTCATGGGGCTCAATCATTGAAGCAGGACATGCCTGACCGACCTTCGAGGCTAATCAGAATAGGAATAGAATAACACTAAACGTGGATGTATGTGGCAATCAGTGGAGCGATGGGCATAAAGAAAGATACCAAGTGATGAGAATGGAGGATCCCCTCCTACTTTTATTGACTAAACATGATCGTTTATTCCTCAATTATATCTCATTAAATCAAGTGTGAGTAACTCTTGAATATTTACATACATACACATATATGCATGTAAATTGCATCCCATTTGCAAGCACCCAATTGTCGAGCATCTTACAATAGGAAACGTGGTTGGATCAATAATAGATTTATACCAAAATCTATTGCAAGGTTGTCATTGCAACTGCGTTACACCACACTGAACGCCGATTGTATCGTGGAGGAAACGTGGGATGCAATTGTCTGTTGAGCAAATGCCTGGATCTGCTTCTTGGCATCTGAAAACCATAAAAACCATATCGTCATTAGCCATCATTATGACTATTGGAAGTATGGTTTATCAGATGATAGTCCTGTTGAGGGAATATAAATAGCGCATAGACAAACCAAAATATACTATTTAATATTCAGGGCATAGGACGCAAATGGTAATGCACCTTTGCGGCATTTGGTAAAGCCAACTATATTGGCAACGCTTAGAGTCAGGCATACTCCAATCACAAGGAGATAGTCGGCTTGAAACCTTATCAGCGAAAATATACCCAACACAGTCCATGCAACTGCCTGTGAAACACATTCATTTAAGCAAAAGATGAATTGGAGCACATTCATATTCTGCATCTACCAAAACCTGTTATAGTTCAACAACAACCAGTAGAGCTGGAGGCAGCAGGTTTGCATTCAATGATACAAAATAATAGTCTTACTGTTAGATAAAGTGTCCACCAGAATAACCATGAATCCTTCTTGTTCATCCTTGCCAATGACTGGTAAATTATGCACAATTATTAAACAATATAGGGAGATCAATGAAATGACATTACGAAAGCAAGCATGCATGTCCGCAGTTTTTCAATGGTCAAACTAACCTCTTGATCAAGACACTCAAATCTCCAGACACTCTCACCAAGATCATTTATCTCATTCCACCACCTCAGACCCACCAATATACGCCCACTCACATTCTTGACGACCCAAAAGTCAAGAGCAGCAAGAAGAACAGTCATCACAAAAATGATGACAAAGTTACTAATGAAGAGGGCTGATAATATATAAAATGCCAAAGCCGCAGCCTGCCAATGGAAATGAAATTTAGAAATACAGATGACTGTGGATGGAGAAGTGATGAAGTAAAAACAGATAACAAATTATCAACCTTGAATAGGACATGGAAGAAGCATGTCTTTGGGTTGGCATAATTTTCCTGTACAGGCTGCACACAATGGAAATTCTACAAAAGTTAGAATGAAATGATACGAATGCCAAAAGCCAAATGCAGTTATATGAAGGTAGAAAAAATGTATAATTTAGCATTAGGAATCAAGGCTTCACATAGAGCCTACATAGTTTCCTCAATCGGTTAAATAAACAATAAGGAGAAATTTACAGCTTCCAGGTAGGTCAAGACTCATTAACTAATTAATTAAGGGCTTTGAACTTTAGATTTAACTCTGTGAAGAAGGTTGACTTGCCCATTCATATCACAGAGCCATCACCTGACATGTCCCTTAAGGATTCTCTCAGAGATCAGGGGGCGTAATGACAGCTACATCAATTAAGAAACATAGTTGAATCCTACACTCCAAAATGAATCAGATCAATATCTCCATTATCTACATCAGCTGACTTAGCATTGTTAAGATCAATCTCCAGCTCCCCAGGCTTATCTACATCACCTAACAATATTTTTTTCTCTTTTGCCTCTATAATGAGGGAGAAGTCTTCGGTTACTAATCATCATAAAGTCCATGAAACATACAGAAACGCAGGCGGAGCACTTCAGCACCTACCAAAGAGTTAAATCCAACACGCAGATCTCCTAGTCAATCTAACCAAACCAAATATAAAGTTTAATCCCACGCTCAGATCAAATAAAAGCGAGCAATAGGAATGCATACAAAGCGAAACAACAGTCGCACCCGAAAAGCACGAGACTGAGATCGAATTTCCGCGGAACCAACCAGCAATGATAAATCATCGAGAATGAGGAATTAGAGGCGAACAACTCACCAGGTTCGGGTCCATTTCAGGAGTCGAAGCAACCAACCAACGAGGACGATCAGTGGATGAATTCTTCGGAGACAGAACTTTCCTGGCAAGCAGACGATCTCTCTGGCGCCCTAAACTTCTACGGAATTATGATCCAGTCCTGGCATTAGAATATCAGTCCTAAACCCCCCCCCCCCTTTTTTAGGGGCAAAATGAGAGAATTGACAAATATAAACCCGGGCTTATATTTTTTGTAATTTTGGAAATGTAACCAAACTTGCAAAAAAAAAAATACTAGGCCTAATAGGATCCGAGATTGTGAGATGCAATGACCAGGGGAATCGGATAGTCCATTGAGTAGGCCCTTTTTAATATCATACACTTCAGAGGTAGGTGGATAAGTGAAATAGTAGTCAAATTTACAGTCAAGCCTATAAATTATATTCCTTTCTTATAAGAGGCAATTAAAAATTCTAGAATCATAACTTTGTTTTTTTGCTCAAGCTACACAGTAGCTGGATGCCCATCAAATTACAGATTCACCAGCAATTTGACTCTTCTCTTCAACAATATCTTGTTGTTCATCCCACATCAAAGGTTCATCAGCACTATCCAATGCAAGTCAAGGACAATCATTCATTCCTTGGATATAGAGGACCCTATATGTGTATGTTCCCCTATGCCCCACTCCGCTGAGAAGCAGGGAGCTCTCCACGCAATGGAATCAGAAGATCCTTCATTATTTCAAACTCATCCACACCCACGTGTGCACCATCTAAGACCTACATATCCAACAACAGACACGGTGAAATGGACGTGAGATGATGGGCAAAAGCTGTAACAATCAAGGGAAATAGATAAGCAACGTGCACAGTCTATGGAATAATCATATAATTGAGCCATTCAAGTGCAAAGTTCATGGGTTGTTAGTATATTATCCAGTTCATGCAAGAAAAAGAACAGGTATCTGGAACCAAACTTCAGCTGAAAAGGTTCGAGCAGATTCATATCGTCAGAATTTTGAAATCGTAAAAAAATTCCCACCATTGAGACTGTATACTCACCTTGTGCAGCAAGGCACGCTTGTTAGTCATGTGCGGAGTAAGTGCAGGAATGCGGAAGATGGAGAGAGCCTCGATAAATAGAACCAGAACCACTTGCCATTGTTTAGTTTGAAATGAAGGGAGTGGATCAACAAAAGTCATAGTATCCAATAAACGCCCCTATCAAAATGAAATCCCACATTTCTCAGTTATCAGAGTTTAAGACACTACAGGAAGACTAGACCTTCAAATATATCAGGGCAAAATAAATCTAGCTGAGATTAACCTGTATAAATCAAAACTAAGGGCGATGTTGAAAGATAGAGCCCGAAGAACATACCAGTCCTTTCTCCAAAGTAGATATAGGTATTGGAAGCCTCAGATCAGCGACCAATCCAGGCAAAGCTCGAGCAAGACAACCTGCAAGGGTTTGTTTGATTTCAGAAGAGCGACCATCTGCAAGCACAATCTTCTGTGGGTACTCCCTCCCATTAACTGAGGCGTAATCCTCTTGAAAGCTGTCGTCTCGTCCATATATATAAGCTAAAGAAGATGATGTAACCCATGAGAAAAGTCCACCCCACATAGTTGCAAAAGGCGATAGCTGAAAGACAGATTCAAGCTAAAGTCAAACCAAAATCTAGACAAATTACTGATATTTTAAGGGAGTATGTACAATATATAAAAAACCCACCGTCAAACTGAATCCTTCTGGTGGAGCATCAAACCAGGAGTCATCAGAATCAAACAAATCATAAGTTGGAACACCAGGCTTCCTGGGCCATTTAACTGTATCAATATCTATTTCTACTGTCTTGGGATCCTCCAAGGACACTTCTTCCTCCACACCGTGGGATGGTGGTAATATAATTAAACCTGCATCAGACACTGAACAGGGAGCATTCATTTAGAAAGCTCATATGACATCAGACACAATACATACAACTGCCAAAGCATCAAAACCAAACAATAATAATAGCCAATATGAAATTTGTGTACCCGCATCTGAAACATCAGAGTTTCCAGAGGCAATAGCTTCTGCTGCCTGGTTCAGTGCCATGGCACATGCTTCGGCAGATGAGAAACACAACAAGGTGTCTTCATCGCTAAAGCATACATCACCCAATATTTCTGAACCTTTTGTATCTTCTATTTCTCTAACGTCACAAAGCTTTCCATTCCTCGAGTTCATTTCATTCTCATCAGCCCAAGTAACAGAACGGACTTTATTTGCACCCTTAGACTTGAGACCATTTTCACCCAGTTTACCATCTATTATTCCAGCATTGGAAATATCTCCTGGTTCAGTTACTCGTTTGACTGAACCATCTTGATTGGAAGATGAAGGATCGTCTACTGAATAAGTGAACTTGCTCTCCCTTTTAGATTGGTTTGATTTTTTGTTATTAATTTTATGTGCCCCAGTTGGCTGGTCACACGAAACCACCACACTCTCTCCTTTCGATTCTTTTAAATTCGAATCAGAAGCCATTTTTGTCGAGCTTGGTGGCAATTTTGAGACGCTATATTCATCTTCAGTGATAATACAACTCACAAAATCAAAGCCATTGATGATAAGATTGGTGTTATCAGGCTTCACATTCCTTGGCTTATCCCCTGCAGTAAACAATGAAAGAATCCAAGAACATATTAGTGCTTGAGAAGGTCGGATCTTCACACCACAAGACAAACATCAGAATAGCCTTTTGTTACTCTAGTGTGCTAAAGGAGACATGAATCACCCCCTATAACATGCAAAAATATATTCATAGAACAAAACACTCCAAGAAAAGCAGCCATCATTATTATCTGGCAAAGGGAAGCCAACAAACTCCTCATAGAAAGTTTAACACCCATCCAGAATCTCTCCACATAGAAAGCTTAGATGTTAAGAGTTTCATGTCTGTTGTCCTATTTCAGAAATTGAGTTTATTGACCAAATCCTACATAATCACGTCAAGGAGTTCATATTTGCATTAAGCCCCAATTCAATAGCAACCTATATCAGCTGAGGAAATCACAGTTAATGACAGCTATAAATAAGTCCAAAATGATGCAAACTGATGAAGCCTAAGCTCATCAGCCACTCCTTACGCTGCTTCTGAGGGACATAACCTTCGATTGCATTCCAAGGACCAGCCCACTGTTCTGTAGAAACCTCCCCACTCTTAACCTCCCCCTTCTCTTGAATCTTCAACTTGGAAATCCCAAAATCCCCACTCTCTTTCAACTCCAAACTCAAACCGTCAAACAACCTCAAGACGTCATGGAGCTTCGCCGGGTTCAGCACTGAGCACCTTTCCTCTTGCAAGACCTCCGCGAATATCCTGCTGTTGACCAAGCATCCCGAGGAGCAGTACATGTAGGCCTCACGGAGATCGTAAACCTTGTGCTCCTTCAATGAAATCCGGTACCGCCCTTTGCGAGGCCGATCGGAGGGCAATGAATTCGAGCACAGCGGGTAGCCGCAGAGGTTGACAATCGTCCTCTCAGTGACAACATCCTCGTAGTCGCCCCGCGACATGATAGAACCCGCGGCGAACAGCTGAGACTCATTGCTGACGCCTTCGAGTAGATAGTTCTGGAGCCTGTACACGGCATCCTTCACAGCCAGTAGCTCATCAGCCCTCTTCGCCATCGACTAGGAATCCCCGCGTACCCTGTCTACGAGAGGGTTAGGGTTCGGGGTTCATGGGAGAGGACTAATCCTCAACTAATTCAGTTCGCCGACCCTATTTAACCGAAGAATATTGCGCGTTCAGTGTTCAATTTACACCACGTGGAGGGAACGTGTCATTTACTCCCTGGGGTTTTGTTACATTCGATTTGCCCCCTAAAGTATTTTAGGATTTCAAATTCACCGTTAACTTAAATTATGACGTTTTCAGTTCCCTTAGTATTTATACAAGTCTTTGTACATGAGCGTTGGGTGCATATTCCAACCTCCATGATCTGGATTAAGCAAGGGTCCTGTGTTGTTTGATATATTGTTTGAGTTTGTGATAAGGAGTGTGAATGGAAAATAGTAATTAATTATAATTAGTTTAATATTTTTTAAATTATAAATTAATAATATTTTTCTATTTTATATAATTTAAAAAAAAATTTAAACAGTTACACATATATATATATATACACTTTATACGTTAATTTTTAAACATACACTTAATAATTGAATACTATTCGTGTAATTTTAAATCCGTATTTAACAAATGTATATAAATTAAGTATTATTTTTTACAAGTGTATAATTAATTAGAGAAGTGATTTTCCAATATTAGGTAGAGTACGGATGCGAGTAAACTGAATATAATAATTTGTTAAGTATTATAAAATGATAACAATTTAGATTAAAAATTATTATTTATAAATAGGATAATTTTTTAATATTATAAACTAAAAATAATTATATATCTTTTCAAATTTAAAATTTTAATTTCCTAATGGACTCACTAAATTTCTCCCTAGAGACATAGCGCTAACGTTCACACCAACCGGCAATAACCACAAACACAGAAAGGATGATTACATATCTTTAGTAGAGTTGCTTTTGGTGTGCATATCAAGCCTAATTTTGGTTCCCCTCCACCTCTATACTCCACCGCCCCCAGAAGGTACCTTACCTTCAAAGGACACAATTCAATCACCTTGCCCTTTATCCCATTCGGGCTTTGGGCAATTATGCATATGATTAACTCAAGGCGTACAGGTGTTTAAAGAGAAAATGGGCACATAGATTGTCATGGAACGAGCCTTTTTATGGGTTTAAATAAAAGCAGAGGAGGGAAGGGAAGAATTAAGGCAAAGTTCCGTGCCGTGAAGTACAAGCACATGTCAAAATGTTAGCGCATGCCCGGCCAAGTCTGGGCTAGATGGGTCATAAGCTCACTGCAATGTGGTATAGTTTGGGCACGTCAAATTGCCACCCACCCATATGTGCGGTGAGTAGCTTAATAATTCAACTTGAGCCACACCTAAAACCCTTTAAGAATAGTGTTGATTTAGGCATTTAGGCAAGTAGTATGAGCTCCACATTGGGGAATTTTCATGGGAGTGAGGAAGACCATCCATGGAACTTAGCTTAGACTCCCTCTATCAGAGAAAGTGCAGATCTTTGAATAAGGTGAACACCTGCTCCGACAATACTAGTAATTATTTGGCAAAAAGCAGAGGACCAGAAGCAATGTGCTTTGTTTTTTCACAGAACAAAAAAGCACAGCTAGAGCAACAAGGGGGAAAACCCACATGCATGCAGGGTCTCCAAACGGAAAAAAGAAAAACATCTTTCTATCACCATGGACAAGACAGCACAGCACTGCTATTACAATCTTAGCACTGTATGATTGTTTGCAGCTAGGATTCTTCCACTCACTGGGCCATATAATTGGTCAAGGTATTCGGGTACCTCCTCACGCACTTAGGATTTAGTCTAGGCAATATAGTCGGAAAGCGGGAGGCAGAAGTTGGGCAAGCATGAGTACTTTGACCAAAATTCTACTTCAATCCATAGGTCTTCCGGTCTCTAGCATTATATGCACCAAAAAAAAAGCCTCAGTCATTTGTTAATGTTAGTGGACTTGGAATTTGGCCTAGATTCGCCTACCTGAAAAGGTAGCATATACCTAAACAAAATAATACAAGCATAAGGAAAAAAGGGCATGGCTTTGTGTTGAGCTGCTTCCCACATTCGCCTCATATAAATACCATGCAGCCTTCTGGCCACCAGAAGGCAAAGGAACACAGACCACTGAACACATTCCATACAGTTTCATACTGCGATATGGGAGGCAATAGCAGCCAGCGGCAGGCCAAGAGCAAGGCGGCCACATTGCCCACGACGTTCTCGCTGTTCGGCTTCCTCAGGCACAAGAGGCAGCAGCACCGTTCGAGGGACGACCACGGTGGTTGGCGCGGGTTCGAAGAGGTTCCGAGCCCTAGGAAGGTCTGGCCCAGCGACTACGATCGTGGACACTACGTAGCTGAGCCCGGGATCGACCGCAAGGCCTCCGCCTTCATCGAGAGGTTCCACCAGAGCCGTGTCTCTGAGTCCGAGCGCCATGCTATCAACACTAACTAGACGAGAATGATCATCAACCCGCTCAAGCCCCCATCCAACCGCCGTATTTGATTTGTCATGTATACGAATGAATTGCTTTCAAAGTTGCGTGTATATATATATATATTGTGGTAGCAGGGAGGGACTTGTGACTGAGTTCACAAACTGCATGAACTGTAATTTTATCATATAGAAATCCATATGAACATGATATTTTGGAACTGTTTATCATCTTCGAGTTTTCCATATTATTACTGCTGCTCCGGTTGATTCTTTCTGACAACATAAGTTGGTGGGCTCGCCGGCGCCGGCGAGTCCTGGATCGCCGGAGAAAGTACTGGGTTGCTTACAAAAGATATAAAGAGAAGTTACTTACGGCCTAGAAGCCCAGTGGGATGGACTTAGCCTTTCATCTTTTTACGGCCTATAAGCCCAGTCACTGTTTATTCTCATGGATTAGACGGGTCTTGCTTGTTGAAGGTGATGCTCCAGATAGCAGAGCATGGTATGGGCACAACAGGCATCCAAGAAATGCACAGCACTTCGTGAATTAACATTCAAGGTCTCTCTAAAGTTTGGAGAGAGAGAGAGGAAAGGAACAGAAGGCATGGTCTTCTTGGTCCAAATCATAATGCAATGGCTTCGCTCACTTTCTTGTTCTGTTCTGTTTTTTTTGGCATCTAGTATCAACTTTTTTGAAATGGGAAATGCCAAATCAGCAACGAGCCTGAGTCCTGATGTTCTCCCGTTTCAAAGTCTACTTCTTTACTGTTGACGGACTAAGATTTCTCCTTTTCTGACCCCCAGTCTATCTAATCTGAACCACCAAGATTTCTCCTTTTCCTGCCCTTTTCCCCCCTTTCTTGAGTTTCAATCTCACCTTCACCCCTCATGCTGTTCGGGTCATGTGGATTGGCATTTGCTTTACTGATTCAAGGGGTTCGACGCTTCTCCTGAACGAAAAAAAAATGTCCTTTCCCATTGATTTCAGGTGTTTGCCCTACAGGTTCTGGAGCACTTCTGGAGCTGCCGCCCTCTGAGTCTCTGGGTCATCTCCTCGATCAGTGAGGTGAGATAGGGGTTTTTAGGTGATAGAAGGGAAATAACAATGGGGAAGAAGGCGTTTTAAGACGGTGAAGATTGTAGGGGTTTCCTTAATTTTTAATCTCCTGGAGGCAGAACAAAGAGTGGGTTTTGACCAGTATAGTATAAAGTATATTACTTTGTTCAAGTTGGGATTCTATATCTTTATGCTACCCTATATAAGGACTTATTAGTGTTGAGCATAAGCCCAATATCTTATTAGTTATCCGATGTATAATTGCTCCACTTGCTTCCTCCATTACTTTCAGGTGGAGAGGAGACTTTTCCCTCTTCTGATTACACAGTTGAGTTCGTTCAACTTGGCAACCTTCTTGCGGTATTCTGACTTGGGAGGTCGGGAATTGGCTTGAAGATTGCTTGACCTTCTCGGGCATATCCTGGGTGAAACTAAAAGGGCAGTTTTCAGCTCTTCAATATGCCGCTGTTTGAATTGTTTGATGAGGTTGAAGGGAAGCCCAGTGCAGCTCAAGGGAAACCCACGACAGTTTCAGCAGATCAGTCATTCCCGTGAGTAGCACTTCACATAGTTTGTCTTTATGTCTTCTGTGCTCTTCGCTATTGTCATAATCTGTAAATTCATCTCTCTATCTGTGAATATTTTTGTCATGTCTTTGTTCATGTTGCAGAATTGAGAATGGGCTTGTAGAGTTAATATGGCAGAACGGTCAGGTTATGATGCAAGGGCAGTCTAGTAGGCATAAAAAGAACCATTCTCTGAATAGCTCTTACAGCTTACCTTCTCACAGCCCTAAAAGGGACAGAGATTTAAGCAGCGCCCCCCACTCAAGTCCTTCGTTGAAATTGACTGTGGAATCTGGTTTCAATGAATTACTTATGTCACCCTCTTTGGGTGAAATGGGCTTGAACAGTGATGATGATATAGTCCCTTGGTTGGACTACCAAATGGATGAGGCTCTGGAAACTGAATTCAGCTCGAGTTTCTTGCCCGGGTTATTGGGAGTAACTGGAAGTGAGCCTTCTCAGAAAGATTTCGACACCATGAAAAAAGGTGCATATGCTAATGATGTGTGCGGGAACTCAAATGCTAACTCTACATATTCGAGTTTAGACTACGAGAGTTCATCCAAGAGTTCTTCTATAGCAGCTGTGTGCGAACTCACAAGATCTGGGACTAGTCACAATCCTATTGGACAAGCTCAATTCCCATCTATTAGATCGAAAAAAGTCTGTGAGAACATTGGGATAACTACAAGTAATCACTTTGTTAGCAAGGATTTGAGTCAGGTAATGAACTCAGCAGCTGCAATTTCCAGGCAAGACTTGAAGAAACATAATTCAGGGCCCTCTAATAATTGCAGTGATTTGCGAAATTTCTCCCATTTTTTACGACCTGTAGCTCTATGTAAGTCCACTATTGGGAATAATAGTGGGATTGCTGATTCCGGTCCATCAAACATGGAGAGAGCTGGTTCTGAGCAAAAGACTCCTTCTTCTGATGTGAAAACTGTAAAATCTAATTCCAGTCCAGTTGGAGAATTAAAACCCCATTGCCATATTGTAGATAAGCAAGAAACTGGCAGTGTCAAGCCCTTTAAAGCTAAGCCAAATGAGACATTATCTTTTAAAGAATTTGAGGGTATCAGGCATGAATGTGCTGCCAAATGTGATGAACAAAATAATGAAGATGGCCAACAAGATAAGTGTATAGTGCCTCAGGATGCTGTGGAGCCTGTCGTTGAATCCTCCATCTGTTCAGGCAATGGGGTTGATAGTATATCAGATAGTCATCTAAAAAGAAAAGCTTCTAGCAGTAACCGTGATTTTGAAGGACCCAATTATGTAAGTGCAGGTTTCTTCTTCTTTTTCTTCCTTCTTCTAGTGATTATGAGAAGCACTTGGAAGTGTTTCCAAAAACTTTTTTCACAGAAATTAATTTCAAAATCAGCGTTAATGCCTTTTTGTGGCATTTTCAATTTACTTATGTGTTACAAAATAGTATTAAAAAATTCCCCATTTTTTATGAAAACTAATTTATCAAGTAAACTACCTGAGTTGTGAGCTAGAGTGGGGAAGAAAATAGAGGGAAAACAAGAAGGAAGTCTCTCAAAGTTCATATAGGAAACTCCATTAGTCTTTGAGAATTGTTCTCTGGTTATTATCTTTTTTTTTTCTATTTCTCCCGAGTACACTTTCCTTGCATTTCATGGGAATAGGTAACTTAAGTGCAGGATGTTGAAGAGGATTCAATTGGTCTCAGGAAACCGACATCTGCTCGGGGCAGTAGTTCCAAGAGAAGCAGGGCATCCGATGTGCATAATCTATCAGAAAGGGTGAGAAAAATGAGAACCATAAAAATTGTTTTAACTATGAAATATTCTTTTGTTCTCAACACCATGCTGCATTTTTTTATTTTAACGACCAGAGGCGAAGGGACAGGATCAATGAGAAGATGCGTGCATTACAAGAACTCATTCCAAATAGTAACAAGGTAGATAACTTCCTTAAGTTTTCATTGAATTTGACTGTAATGTTTATCTTCTCCATTGCCTTACATGCCATGCCAGGTCCTTATTAACTTCAAGTTTGCACTAACATTTATATCTTTGAATTTGTCACTCAAACACTTGAGGAACTAATTCAAAATACAATAGTTTAGTCCCATCATTTTATGTTTATGTACCAGTTTAGTCTTTCCATTAAATTCTTCAATGAAAGGTTTAGTTTGTTTAATGCAGCACTAACATGGTGCTCGATTTTCGTCTTATTGCGCCAATTTTTTGTTGAATAATTTAAGGAAAGGATTGAAGTGGTAAACAAAATAAAATTCCTTGGATTAGATTGTTGGATTTTGAAATTGAGATCCTCAAGTGTTAACGGGTGATGCAATCAGGGATATGTTCTAACTTTAACTCAAGCCAAGATGAAGTTTTGATGACCTACCAAGTAAACTGATGAACATAGGTGCACGCTACATTAACATTTAGAAATCTGAATATTTTCGCCACTGTTTTTCCTTTGCACGTGTTGTTATGACTGCCTCATCCAGTGGAAGTATAAGCTGATACCAACTTTGGCTGTTGAAAGGTGGACAAAGCATCAATGCTTGATGAGGCTATCGATTATCTAAAGACCCTTCAACTTCAAGTGCAGGTAAAAGCATCTTCCTTCCACTTAGCTTTGTTAGCTTCTCATTAATTCCACTTCCACTCATTGGAGTTTTATCATTCTTTTAGTCACACATTTTAGATTTTTTATTGTGGATGATTGAGAGTTTACTTCTATTTCAAGCAAATGGTTCTGATGTTTGGATGAAATAATTAGGGCAGTAAGCTTGAAAAATAATTAAAAATAATAATTCAAGACAATCCCCAAGACAACAACCTGTAACTTCAGCTGACATGTTTCAACATAAAGAACAGCAACCTTAGTTGGGTTACCAACGGCACCGGTGAGTAGTAGCTTGTTAGGATTATTTGTTAGCATCATAAGTTGTAAAATTTTACATCAGCTGGTTGTACGGAGCTTATAAAATTTCACAATCTTGGATTTTGAATGGCTTTTGTGAAGTCTCTATTAATTTTGCAGATAATGTCAATGGGAGCAGGTCTATGCATGCCACCGATGATGATACCAGGACATATGGCTCCATTTTCACCTATGAATGCAGGAATAGCCGCCGGATTGGGCTTCAGAATGGGTATGATCAACCAGATCAGTGGGCCAACTGCCTATTCAATGCTCCAAGTTCAGGCCATGCAAGGGCCCCATTTTCCTAGCCCAATGATGTCAGGGCATCAAGCTCTGCATGGAATGCAGGCATCCAACTTCCCCGTCATGGGTCTTCCTAGTCAAGGCATCCCAATGCCGCTTTTGCCACCCTTGTTTCCTTTCCCTGGCGGTCTCCCTTTGAGACCACCTGCAGGATCGAATACCAATACTGGGACATGCCTCGTGGAGACAACTGAATCATCTTTTGCCTCATGTCAAAGGGAAGTGGCAGGAAACCATGGCGGGACCAGTTGCCCTATTAATCATATCCCGAGCTTGGTATGTATTGTTTGTGCTGTAAGATTTTGGTTTTTGCTCCTGCTTTTGGTGTAATGGGATTGAAAGATTTTCATAGAGATTTTTAGAAGCTTAACTTGGTACCAGTAAAGTAATCAGTGGAAAATATGGATGTTTGTGTTGCTTTACCAAAATGAAATGAGAGACCTGGAAGGATTACTACCCATAACGGTTTTACCTCGTCTCCTAGTCAAAACTTGTGCTTGCTTTAAGCAACTTCCTCTATAAGTTTCTTTTCTTTTCCTTATTTTTAGTCCTAAACAAAAAATGCTGGTTTTGGACAGACTGACGAATATGCTTCCACCTCAACTACTGCCAAGAGAGATGAGACAGATGCGTGTAAAGTAGCTAACAAGTAAGTTGCTTCTTATTCTTTGTTTGCATGATGATTTCCATTCACTTTGCAAAGTTACTTGAGTAAAAAGCTTGAAGCTTCTGCTTCCTCTATGGCCAAATGTATTGGGAAGTTATGACTGGTTTATTGTTGTGGTGTTGCTGAGACTGTGGGACATAGAGGAAGATATTGCCCTTTTAGACTTGTATATTAACATATCCATTGTGTTATTGATAGCAATTCATTGCATTTGCTATGATAATTTGTATTTACTTCATCATTTTACAACAGGAGTTTTTTAGTGCAAGTATATATATACATGAGAAAAAATATGAAAATATAAAAATGATACAATGCCTATTCACACATCTATTTTCTTTAACACTCAAGTTAGAGAATGTACTTCTAAATGTCCAATGTTCTTTTCAGAATAACCAAGAACATTTTGGTTAGGGTATTCACAAGTTGACTTGATGGAATACATTGAGGGTTGAACCATTTTGCCTATAATAAAGTATTGTATCTTAATATATTTAGTTCATTCATGAAAAACAAAATCTTAGTAATATGCATTATTGTTTGATTGTCAAAATGTACTCACAGAACCGACCCACCAAAGAACTGACCCACCAAATTATACGAGTATACCTTTTGTCTAAACTATCTCACATAAAGGATTTGTCATTATACAGCATTCTCCCTATATGTTGGATCTAAAAAGAAGCGTTTGTTTCTTACTTTTTTTTAGGGAACAAGGTTACTAATGAATAATGTGCAAAATCTAGTGGCATCTTCCATTTATAAGACAATCTGCCCAACCTTGGATATTTTTTTTGGATCATCTAATAATTCTCCATATTATTGCATGAGTTTGGTAACATGGACTATTGGTCAATCAACAAGTCAGATACATGATATTAAGTGGGGATAATGTATGTGGATATATCAACTGGTAAAGGATTGGAAAGATGGATGAAGTTAGTAACAGTTAAGCTTAACAGCTCACATCCTAGGGAAAAGGAGAGTGGGATTGAAGTGGGTAACTATTGAAAGATGAAGGCATGAGAGAGACATGGAAAATTTCAACTAGACAAACCCCTTTTCCCCATTGATAGTTCATGATTTGAATGGAGTCACATACCCATTTCCCCCTGAAAATCCCATGCAATTAAAATCAATTCTTGAAAGGCTTATCTCTCATCATCCTGTCTTGCTGGTAAAACGTTGTCTTCAGTTATCATTTACATTGTCAGGTTGCAGTGCTGTAGAATGGATTACAGTTTTCATTACCAGAAAGTTTAGGACCACTAATGTTATAGGTGTGATGTTAAGCTTCCATTTATGGCAAGGGATTAGCCATGAGAGTGATGCTTAATGCATGTGCACACCATCATTATGATCAACTCCGGCTGGCTAGTCAAGAAAGATCATAACTTGTGATCTAAAGCAACTCTGTTGTAATCTTTCTCCCAATTTCACGCCCTGATTCATGCCATCACTGTGCTTCCCTTCTTTCTCTCTCTTTTTTTTATCAATGTCAAGAGAATTAATCAAAGCATATAAGATGTGTTAGTTGGGGATAACTATAAGCTCCATTGTGTGTTTTAAAATGGAGAACAATGATGATCTTTGTTAGTCCATACCCTTCACAAGACAAATTTGCTCTCAAATTTCAGTGTGCATATACCAGATGGGTGCCTTAGTTGGAACCCTTAACTGCTTTTCTACTGTTAGATAAGATTGCATAGGTTGCTGTCTAGATATGTGCCTGTGTATTGGAGCAACAGTTTAGCCATTCCTCTCTGAGCTATTCACACTGCTGATAAAAGGAAATAACTTAGAAGAGAAAATAATATGCTCAACAAGTCTCTCCTTTCTTGGCACACTCTGCATTTGATTAGGATGATGGACACATTGAATGCAATCTCTATTATTCTCAAGTGAGATGGCAAGAGATCTGCATCAGAGCCTTATGCAGCTGCATGGTGGTGCAATGGTTTACTTACTAACAATAACAATGGTTTCACCTAACTATTCCACTCTTATTCACATCCCCTTCCTGTCCTGATCTCTGCAATCTATTAGGGTAAAGTATCATCCATAATCAGGCCAACTTTAATTCTGCCATTAATGACATTCAGTACATACCATGCTTGTAGAAATTTTGAATGATGCTAAGCCTTTCTTCTTACTCACTGAATGCATAGTGTTCACACTTCAGTCCTTTCTCATGAAACACGAGCAAAGTTGAATTATTGGGCATGTCCCATGTAGCCCCGTCGGGCGGCGGCAGCATGGTCGTCCGTCGGAAAGTCTAATAATATACAACTTACTTATATTTGAGGAAAAATGTTTTTTTTTTTCTGTCAAGTCCGGTGAGGTAAGGTAATATACCCTGTGGATGGAGTACTGCTCTGTTACGTGGAAGTACTCTTAATTTGTCGGCTCCAAGAGGTCGAGGGGGCATAAAATCCAAGCGTCCTTCAACTTCCTTCTGCAGACTTTTTTCTCATCATCAGCCAAGACTCAACTCCCTTTTCCTAAATCCTCTACCCTCCATCTCCTCCTCGTCCTCACTCTCTTCTCCTTTCACTATCTCAACAGAGACCTCTCAGGTGCAGATATTATACTAGAGAAACGTATATGGGAAGGCATTCTTGCTGTTACAAGCAGAACCTGCGGAAAGGCCTGTGGTCTCCGGAGGAAGATGAGAAGCTCCTCAGCTACATCTCAAAGCACGGGCACGGGTGCTGGAGCTCTGTCCCGAAACTTGCAGGTAAGAGAAAAGCAGGAATAAGCTCTCACTAGCGACTCTGTTCCGAGCATAAATTGATACCCGTTGATGTGGGGATCGTTCGAGCAGGACTGGAGAGATGCGGGAAGAGCTGCAGGCTGAGGTGGATTAATTACCTGAGGCCCGACTTGAAGAGAGGCGCCTTTTCGCAGCAGGAAGAGAATCTCATTATCGAACTCCATGCGGTTCTCGGCAACAGGCAAAAAAGAAAACAGAGGATGTTATGTTCTGTTATTGCTTTTCATCAGCACATATTGGTGGATTCTTACCTTATTTTTGAACTGTTTTGTTGGGCTCTAGGTGGTCTCAGATTGCGACGAATTTACCAGGGAGGACAGACAACGAGATAAAGAACTTATGGAACTCTTGCCTCAAGAAGAAGCTGAAGCAGAGAGGCATCGACCCCAACACTCACATGCCCCTCTGTAAAACAGAGACCTCAACCCCTAGAACAGAGTACCAGGAGGATCAGAAGATTACTCCTACTCCAATGGCTTCTAATTTCTCTCCACCAGTGTCATTATCCTCAGCTTTTGACGTAGCTACGAACCTACCGTTTCAGCCCGAGTCGAACCTCTTCCTCATGAAACCTTCTCCACTGCCGAACCCAGCCTCTGCTCAGCCGCCCATTGTTAAGACCTCAAAGGTGCTCCTTTCTGACAATTCATGTGCAGAGTTCCGGGATGCCGGGATTTTGCAGGACGAGGGTGCTCTCGTCAATGACATGAGCTTGAACTTCTCTTGGATAATATCAGACTGTGGGAGGTTGTCCGGAATGCAGCAGTTCGAGGCCAGGACAGAGGACGCGAAATGGTCCGAGTGCATCAGAGCAGCACTCCCTGTGGGAATGGGAGGGCTAGGAGAGACTATGGAGAGTGGAATTGGGACGTCGAGCTCGACCCAGGGCGAAATCAAACAGGAAACAGAGATGTTGAATATGAACCAGAATTGGCTCCATGGCATGCAGCTTCCCGTGGCTTTACAGTCTTCTTCACTAGCTACGGCCTTTGAGCAGCAGATGCAGAATCCTTTTGTCCCCTTCTCTTCACATCTCCCAGTCCAGAGGCCATAAAAGCAGAGGAGCGAGCTGCAAGGTGCTTAGGCAAAGTGCAATATGCTGGTTTCAGTGTGTGGTTTGTAAGTAATCTGTTCACTGCTTGGGTCTTCTTCTTGACTCCTATTGATAATTTGTAGTACAAATATTTCCTTATTTTTTCGTTTTCTCAATTGCTAATTTTATTACCTATAAATAAATACATGTTATTAGGGTATAATCCATCTTTAATTAATGAATAATTAGTATTATTTAACTAAATAATTTAAAATATTAATACAAGGTTGATAAAAATAAAACAAAATTTTGGTATGACTAATAAAAACCATCAATAAACATTTAAAATTGTTAAGAATAAAAATTTTCATAAAATAGAGAATTAATGTTAATTTATAAAATTGTAAAATTTTAACAAATACAATTAATTATTTTTAATTATATATTATCTATTATCATTATATAACACTTTTTCAATTAGTATTAGAGTAAGTGTACTGGACCCAACTTATACTGAAAATACGGTTTATTTTATGTAAGAGTATATAGAATAGGAAGTATGTACAGGTTGTAAGTGAGGGTAGACGTTAAAAAATAAAAATTAAATATTAGATAAAATATAAAATTATTATAGTTTATAAAAAATATTTTATAAAAATTAATAATTTTTAAATACATGCACAGAGAACCTCTAAAAAAATAGACAAAACTAATTACATAAACATAAATTGCATGTGAAACTAATTTTGCCACTCATCACCTTGAATCTTGGGACCAAGGAGACATGATGGGGATAGATACCAGCAAAATTAATAGTATCTCTTCTCCTTGTCACATGCTGGACCCTTCTGAATTTTGCAGGCATTGTTTTCTTACAGCATTAGCCATTGTTCTTTTTGCCACTTACAGCAGATCAGATCCCAGCAGTAAATCTATCTAACTCAGTTATGATCTTCTAACGAAAATGACAGTCTACGGACTAGAAAGATCTGTCAAGTGTAAATGTTTTTTAGCTGGAGCTGGAGATGGAGATGGGGTCGGATGAAAACTGAAAACCCTTATTAATTTCCTCTAGCAAGCAGCCAAATTAGCTAGTCTGCGAAAGAAAGCAGTGTCTCCTCCTCTAGTCGAGCCCTAGCTAGTAAATCCGTCGGTCCCAGGCAACATGGTGGCATAGACATGTCTCGCTTGTGGGCATCTGTTCAATTTATTAAGCTTCATCTCTGCAAGACATTTTGGTCTGTTCATCCAGAAAACCAAACAGTGACAGGTGTCACACACACATAATAGGGCAGGGCTCATGTAACTGGCGTATAATTTTCGATATGAGATCTATACGCAAATATCTGATTAAATTATGCATTGTCGGTTTGGCCTATCCATGCAGCCTCACTTGAAGGGCTTAGCTTGAAGAGATAGGTAGTTGATATGCCATATGTGGTTCAATAGGAGTCTCACTCTCTCTTGTGCTCTCCCTCCAAGGGCAACAGCCAACCCCCATGTGGCATTTGATCTAATGCAACTTTTCCAGCTCCTCACCATTCTTCTACTTGGGGTTATCTTCCCTTACATGGGAATGTGTTTTGGAGTTTGGTGAAGCTTGCTGGAATTTATTATGGCCTTAAATACTATAATCTCTCCATGAAACATAGAATTGTCCTTGGGAAAATGGGTCAAAGGACTCGCGTGGCGTGGCGTGGCGTGGCGTGGCGTGGCGTGGCGTGTGATGGAAGCCTTGGAGGCTTCTTTTCATGTTTATAGTAGGCTTTGGATAATTGGACCGTCTCTTTTCTTGTCCCCTTTCGAGGAAAACAAAGTAGGAGAGATTTATGAGAAATCAGAAGAAAAATAAATCCAAATAGGAAAACAGTCCATGTTGATTTTCAAGTCCAACTAAACAAAATATTGGGTTTTTGTTGTCTAGCATGCACAAGAGAAAGTCCAACACCCACAAGATGGTCGGAGTCATGCTATCTAAAAATATTAATTTTTTAAATTTATATTTTTTAAAAAATATACTTTTAATAGAATAAACTCATATTCACTCTTGACCAGGGGGATGGTGACCATGGAAGAGGAATGAGAGAGGAAGCAGGAGGCCAAGGAGGGTTATACTTATGCAAGGATGAAATCAAATGCAGACTGAGTAAACGGTTTGGGAATATACATGAATGCACATATATAAAATGTATGTACTTACGTGTGCTGAATCATTTTCTTCACTGGTGAAAACGCCTTGCACCCTAAAATAAAATTCTGATAAGAATAATAGTCAACAAACTTCCTATGATCAAGTCAGATAATGCTGATAAATAGAATTGCCATAAGAAATGGAGGCTCAACAGAGAGATCAGCATCAAGGCGTCTTTTACTTTTACAGTAGTACATAGGAAGCATATTTTCCTCAAAGAACACAGCATAACAGGTATTGGTGCTCATGAAACACAGCCTCTACTGTCAAGAAACAAGCATGTTAATTCTAGATCAAAAGCATGGGTGGTATGAGAAGGTATCGTGGACTGGACCGATAAGGGTTTGCACTAATTATTAATTATAAATAGTAAAACATTTACAATCATATAAATCTACAACACTTCTCTATTTTATACAATTTGGGATAATATTTTCAACACCCGCGCTCGATATTTTTCCTCCATACTCGAACCTGTATTTTCCCAACTTGAAAATGGCCTTGTTACATTCCTGCTGTTTATTTTTTTCCATCATCCTTTTTCTGTTTAAATATGGACATGTAAAGGACTATGTTTCTAATATCGGCAACTGTCTAGCTTAAATCTCAATGTCACTGTTGTATGAAGTTCAATGAAAGGGGATAAATAAAAATTTTCCAGTAGGATGCGGCATTTTAAAATCTAGAGAATATAGTGCAAACAATATGTGATTTCTCCTCTCATATGAACCAATAAAGTTCTGATATAAAAAGCTACAGGTGAGGGAACAATTACCTAGCAGCAAGTCCAACACACAGTCGAAACATCAGGTCGAATGTGCCTCATCGTGTTAAAAATGGCCATGCCTAGGTAAGAAAAAGAGACCGAATAAAACAATGATATGCAATCTCCAGAGAAACAAAAACCAAACTTCAGATGACATTAATAGGAATATACCAGCAGTGACAGATCCTCCGGGAGAGTTGACATACATCACAATATCCTATTCATATACATCCAAATAAAACAGCATAGATATGAGTTCAATATTACAAATGGTTATCATATAGAGTTCTTGCAATCGTGAGGAGTGGCAAGTCCTGATCGTGTTGTTATATGTGCAACACAATTCCACCAAATATAGAAACTTAAGAAAATCAAGTCAGATAATGTTTTCCTCTGACACTTGAATATGAGATGTTAATGTGACATGGTAATAGAAAATGAAAGAAAAACCATTCACATCTATCAAGCCTCTACATCATACCTTGCTAGGATCGACAGCATCAAGGTAAAGCAACTGGGCAACAATAATGTTTGCCATATCATCATCAACAGCTCCTCCACATCATTTTATCCTCTATCATTGAAATGGAAAAACCACAATCATGAAAGATCTGATAGACAAAAGTCAAATGAAAGTAGAAACCCGAAATGAGAATTGCCTTACACGTTGAAAGAGTTGGCTTATAACACTCTGGAAACGTTCTTGCACCACTGCCAGTTTGATTCCACCTTCAGCATCTGGTGGAGGAATTTAACCCCAACGCCAGTTTGATTCCACCTTCAGCATCTGGTGAAGGAATTTAACCCCAACGCCAGTTTGATTCCACCTTCAGCATCTGTTTCGACTCTAACCAATTTAATACCGAATCTTTTACAACCTAACCCTCAACGCAGAGCCTCGGCTAAGAAACAGCCTCGACATTTTCGACCAAAGTAAGTCAGAAACTGAGCCCAACTCAAAAACAGAAAATGTAGCAGGTCTGCAGCTTCAATTCAATGCCTCCTCTTAAATTTTCCAGTGAACAGAAAAAAATAAAGAAAAAAAATCGAGCAATTACCGCAGTCGGAGGGGCTCCAACGGAAGGGAGTGCTTCTTGGTGTCCAGAGGGCGAGGGAATCGAATCGGAGAGATGAAGCCGCGCTGAAACCGTACGCATGCGCCATCTCAACGTCGCCGAGTAAATTACTGCTCAGAAGCTGAACCTGCTAAATCTTCTGCTCTTCTATCTTCAACCTCCAGCCGGGTCTGACCCGTTCTAGTCCAAATGGATAAAGTTCAAACCCCGACCCGAAAATTAAAATGCCCGTTTTTTAATACGAACCCGCCAAGCGATTACTGCCTGCTTCAAGATCGACGGGAGATCAGCTGTTCAGCGGATTAGGGTTTTGCAGACGGAACCCTCAAGTTCGACATGTCGAAGAGGAAATTTGGATTCGAAGGTTTTGGCATTAATCGGCAGCCTACCTATAACTTCGAGCAGTCGCAGGCTCCTCAGCGGCTCTATGTACCACCTTCCTCTCGCAGCAGCCGCGGCCACGACAACTACGAGGACACCGACCTTGATAATATAGAATACGATGAACCCGCTCCTGAAACCGGTCCCACGGATTCTACGACCGCCGAAGATGATGAAGTCGATCCCTTGGACGCCTTCATGGCTGGGATCCACGAGGAGATGAAGGCAGCTCCGCCTCCGAAGCCGAAGGAGAAGGCTGAGAGGTTTCCCGAGGATGATGATGAGGATGACCCGATGGAGAGCTTTCTTAGGGCTAAGAAGGATGTGGGGCTCACACTTGCTTCTGAGGCTCTGCATGCAGGATATGATTCGGACGAGGAGGTTTATGCTGCAGCCAAGGCTGTGGACGCTGGGATGTTGGAGTATGATTCGGACGATAATCCAGTAGTTGTTGATAAGAGGAAGATTGAGCCGATTCCAGCTCTGGATCACAACGAAATTGATTATGAACCTTTCAACAAGGATTTCTATGAAGAGAAGGCGTCAATATCTGGTAATGGTTCTACTTTTATACTCTATCTTGATGTTGATTCCTCGTAGCATCAGTTGATGTATTAAAATTTGCACGGTTTAGTGCATGTTGTTATTTTGGGGGTTCTATTTATCTTTGAATTTGACGTTCAGTGGTATGATTAGCATGCTATTTACTTTAGAAGCCTGATTATTCCAAGAACGTCATGTTAGTAATGATCTATTATAATGATGGTTTTCCGTTTAGGCGTGAGTGAGCAGGATGTTGCCGGGTATAGGAAGAGCATGGCCATCCGTGTCTCAGGTTTTGATGTTCCAAGACCTATTAAGACTTTTGAGGACTGCAGTTTTTCTTCACAGTTAAAGAATGCCATTGCAAAACAAGGGTATGAGAAGCCTACATCAATACAATGCCAAGCCTTGCCAATTGTACTCTCTGGGAGGGATATCATTGGCATTGCCAAAACTGGTTCTGGGAAAACAGCTGCTTTCGTGCTTCCCATGATCGTCCACATTATGGATCAGCCTGAGCTTGCAAAGGAAGAGGGTCCTATTGGAGTCATTTGTGCACCAACTAGGGAATTGGCTCATCAGATCTATTTAGAATGCAAAAAGTTCTCAAAGTCGCATGGGATACGAGTATCTGCTGTTTATGGTGGAATGTCAAAATTGGATCAATTCAAAGAACTGAAGGCAGGTTGTGAGATTGTGGTTGCTACTCCTGGTAGACTAATAGACTTGTTGAAAATGAAGGCATTGACGATGTTGAGGGCCACTTATCTGGTTCTTGATGAAGCAGATAGAATGTTTGACCTTGGATTTGAGCCACAAATCAGGTCGATTGTTGGTCAAATTAGGCCAGACAGGCAAACATTACTGTTTTCGGCAACAATGCCTGGGAGGGTTGAGAAGCTGGCAAGAGAGATCCTCTCAGACCCTGTTAGGGTCACTGTAGGGGAGGTTGGAATGGCCAATGAAGATATTACACAGGTTGTTCATGTAATCCCATCTGATACAGAGAAGATGCCCTGGCTTTTGGAGAAGCTTCCTTCTATGATTGATGAGGGTGATGTTTTGGTGTTTGCTTCAAAGAAGGCTACTGTGGATGAGATTGAAAAGCAGTTGGTTCAAAAAGGATTTAAGGTTGCAGCTCTTCATGGTGACAAGGACCAGGCTTCCAGGATGGAGATTTTGCAGAAGTTTAAGTCCGGCATCTATCATGTGCTTATTGCAACCGATGTTGCTGCTCGTGGTCTTGACATTAAGTCCATCAAATCTGTTGTGAACTTTGATATAGCACGAGACATGGACATGCATGTTCATCGCATTGGAAGAACAGGCCGTGCTGGTGACAAAGATGGGACTGCCTACACTTTGGTAACCCATAAGGAGTCTCGCTTTGCAGGGGAACTGGTCAACAGTTTGATTGCTGCAGGTCAGAATGTGTCTATGGAGCTGATGGACCTAGCTATGAAGGTAAATTTTAATTTAAATCCAATCTAGATTATGACATCTTTTCTGATCATTATATACTTATGTGCTGCAGTTATGTTTTTTAATCTCAAGTGATAATGTGGATTCCTCTACTTTTACAAAATATCTATATGTAAAACTTTTGGAGTTCTGCTAAGGTACAAAAATGCACAATCATCTAGTTCTACAATCTTTAGGATGCTTGAATTTAGAAATATTTTCAAAATGATATGAACTGTAGTTCTACAGTCACATCAATCCATTTTGCACTGTTTCTTCCCAGTCCAGAGTTAAGACACCTAAAAAAACTGACATGAATATTTGTACTTTAACACAGTTTTCTATTCATGTAATGCCTTCTCTATTTAATATTGAGTTAGAATGATGATTTTGAAATCTTTTTATACTGGGTAATATGTAGGCTTTGCCTCAATGATGCTATGTACACCAAATTGCAGTTAGAACCTTAAGTGATTTTTTAGTTGATTGATGTTGTTGATGATTTTAACTATGAATCTTCAGGATGGGAGATTTAGGTCCAAACGTGAATCAAGAAGGGGAGGTATGATTTTGCTGTGTCTTAGTGAAGAGTTTCTTTTCTGGGTAGTAATTTCCCATGGTTGCGGTTCTGAAGCTGCCTTTTTTTGTCATATATTTTCAGGTGGAAAGAAGGGTAAAGGAAGGGGTGGGGGTGGGGGTCGAGGTGTGCGTGGAGTGGATTATGGTATGGGCATAGGATACGGTTCGGAAACCAATAATAGCACATCATCCAACTCTGGTCAGAGTAGGTCAGCAGCTGTTAACTCATTGAGGACTGGAATGATGGCCCAGTTTAAGAATAGCTTTGTTGCAGCCTCTTCAAACAGTCAGAACCAAGGCACTAATAACACTTCAAGTATGCACGTGAACAAGAGACCAGCTTTATCTGGGTTTGTGTCTGGTGGTACTATTGGAGGAGACATAAATAGAAGTCAGATCACTGCTTCCCCGGGCACTCCGGTTAATCTAAGTGGCCAAGGTTCAGGACTTAACTCGAGCCATAGGAGTTCAGAAAGGTTAGATTCCTTTTGTATTTTACAAGATTTAACTCTCTCCCTGCTTTATTTTTACAGGCTGAATGATAAGATTAATTTCTTTAACAACATCTTTGATGTTTAAAAGAAGAAGAAAGATGACTGAAAATATTAGAAATATACAAAATCTATTAGATGTGATAGAATTGGAAGGTTATAGGATCCAGTTTCCATTTCAGCACAATGAGTGAGACATGAAGTCGTCTTAGGAATTCTTCAGTGGATGCAAGATGATGAAACTTGAGAAAATCTGGAGATTTCCAGAAAATTTTCTGCAAGGGAATCTTGACTCAACTTCATTTTACTGTACACTCGCATCTTGCCTTGCTCTTTTATACTTTAGTTCTACTGATTCTAATGTGTTTCCCCCTTTCCGTATGTAGCAGTAGAGACGGACCAAGAGAAAGGCGTCGTCCATCTGCTTGGGATAGGTGAGGCCTGGGCCTGCCTAAATTTTTCTGACTTGCATAATGTGGCTGTTTTCTACTCAATTTTAGATGGCTAGTGAATACTATTGAGAGTTGGTCGTGCCTCTGTACCAAAAGCTGTGGTATTGTTATTATAAGATATGCCCAGGATGCTGTTCTCCCACATTCTATGTTAAATTTTGTCAGTTTGAGCATATGAAGAGTAGATGCAATTGGCTCTTCCTTGCTTAGTCTCATTAGGCGAGATGAGCATCTTCTAGTTCTAGTATAAGTTGTGGTTAGGGATATCTCTGCCGGTGGCACAGAATGGGTCTGGGTCTTCTCGCCCGGACTCATGCACAGGACGGGCAGGTCGGGTGCCGCTGTTTAGAATCAGTCAGTTTTTTTTCTGCCTTAAAAAATTAATTTTATTATTTAATCATGGTTAAAGCAAAGATCCCGTAAGAGTTAACTTTGTGCTTATAGTGTGTTTATTGGAATAAATATAAAATTTACTTTATTATTGTAAATTTAAAGAAATATATAAGTAATATTACAAATATTTTAATTTTATTAAGATTGGTTCATTTGACTAATATTATTTTTTAATAATAAAAAATTTGCTCAATAAAGTTTAGAAGAATAAAAAATGGTGGAGGTTGAGGTAGGATAGTGGTGGGAAAAGACCGAGGTGGTGCTCCACTGGATTTGGATCCCAGGTCGGATCCCGGATCCCAGATTTAGTGGTTTGATCCGAACCAAGTCGTTGCTGGTTAAATTTATAGTGTTTAGATCCGGTCGAATACTTCATTAACTCCGTTTGGTATTTTTCTTGGTATTCGATTCGGGTTTTATTCGCTTTTATTCTATTCAAATTACCGATACTCAATTTATCTTATTTTTGTTAGAATCTAACTACAAACAACCCTTTTAATATATTTATTTTAAAATTATATCGATATAAAAATTTTATAATAATTATTTTTATAGTTTTGTACTATAATTTTAGTTGTGTATTTTTATAAATATAATTTTACAAATTATATAATTAAAAATTATTATTTTATGTATAATTTTAATAAATCCTAATTTGTTTACAACAAATAATTTACTAATTTATAATATTATAATTTTATTTAGGTGATTATATAAATATCCATTTGTAAAAAAATAATTTATGTGCATAAAATAATTTAATATAATTATGTATAATTAACTAATTATAAAATAGTATCAAATTATATAAAATAAATATCTTATATAATTAAAAATTATAAAATTTATGTACATACAATAAATCAATTTATTTATATTAAATAATTTATTATAATTACATTTTTAATTTTATTTACAATATTTATTTTATGTGCACTAAAATTAATTTAGGTAAATTAAATAATTTAATATAATCATGTACAATTTATTAACTTACTAAATAGAAAATTATAATTTTATATATTTATATACAACATTAATAACAATATTAATATATGTACAGATAATTTAATATATATATTTTTTAATTTTATGTAAAATAATCATTTAATACGTAAATTAATTTATGTAAATTGAATAATTAAAAAATAAATATGTAACTAACAAATATGTACTATACATATTTTTATAATTAAAAAATTCTAATTTTATTTACAAAATATTTTATCTACATGTATAATAAATAATATACTATTATTATTTTTTAATTTAGTATAATTATCTATAGTTAAATAATTATATTATGTACAAGTTTTTCGTTTACACTAATGATTTATATAATTACAAAATTATGAAATTTATGTACAAAAATATTAGTTTATATAAATAAATTATTTTTTAAATTATATGTACAATAATCATTTTATATGCAGTAAAATTAATTTATTTAAATTAAATAATTGAATATAATTATATATAATGTGTTATGTTACCGTAAATATTTTATATAAATAGAAAATTATAATGGTATATAAAACTTATTTTATATACATCAATATTAATTTATTTATGTAAATTATTTGCTATAATTAGTTTTTAGAATTTTATATATAGTAATCATTTTAATGTAGTAAAATAAATTTATATAAATTAAATAATTTATAATAATTATGTATTATACTATAATATATCAAGTTATATATAATATATATAATGTATATATAATAATTTACTATAATTAGTCTACTATCATCCTCATATAATACTTTGTTTGAGTTAGGCCCATTTGCTCCATCAAATCATTCTGAGGGGCAAATGCATCAATATAGGCATTTAGAATTCTATGGTCTCTTTTGATGAGTGGTTTTGACTTAGATTCCAATGAAGAATAGTGTATTGGAATATGCATTATACATGATGGGCTATGCAAGTACGCAAATTCTTCTACATTTTTTAATGGGTGGCCATATAGTAATTTTAAAGGGGTTATGCTTTATTGATTAAAAAAAAGCAAAGATGCAAAGTGCATTAGGCCCCAATCAGTTTCATTTCAGAGGTTCAAGTAAGAGATGGATCAGTGCATCACCTTAGAAGGGTAGTGGTGCATATGGATGCTAAAGGTTATCCTTGGCACCTTTGCCTTTCCCACTTTTTTTTTACCATGTGCCCTTCTTTCTTTTTGGATCGGTCTTGCCATGGCAATGGCATGCTATGTGGGAGCAAATGGAAGCTAGGCAATAAAACTATGACTGAAGTAGAAAAAGGTAAGTTGTCTTCAAAGGTACGGGACTTGAATCTCCCAAAATGAGTGAATTAGGTTTATTTATGCATGTGCATGAGGAGTGTAAATTAGGTTATTTTTATTGATCATCGTGTATGAATTTAAAGAATGAATTTAAAGAGTGGTGTAGAGAATAGAAGAATAACAATTGTGAATTTAATAATAACAATTGTGGTGGTGGGTAGGTGATTAAGATGGCCATTTTCATTGGCCAACAATTGTGTCAAATCCCTTTTACCGTTGTACATTTTATACATTCAATTTCAATATTTAATAAGTTTTATACCATATAATAAATGAATATCTTGTACAGTGATTTTTATACATTATTGGTATCTTGGCCAAACAGCAAATGGAATAAGATGTGTCCACGGGGAGTGGTGGAAAGGAAGATGTGTGTGTGTGTGTGTGTCCGCCACACGCGACCTTTAGCTGAGAGCTCTCTTCCATCTCCCCCTTTTCTCCCTTGCCATTCATTGATTCTTTGTCTTTATTGGATGAATTTCCTTCTTCTTCTTTTTTTTGACAAAGGAAGGCGGAATCGATGTGTGTTATCCCACTAGGTCTTTCATGCTGAATAATCTCACATTTGTAAATGAGCTGAAGTCCACCCATCACAGTTCCTTCCATGGGAGAAGCATCCAGTTGAAGCTGATGCCCTGATTGTGATCAAATTATGCACTGATTTTGGTTCGTTGGTGTGCCTTGGCATGCTTATGATCGCCAAATTCCCACCCATCAAATGAATTTTGCAGCCTCCAAGCATGGATATCTCAGTTTTGACTCCCGCCACCAACTTCACAACCACAATTCACCTTCCAATGGTTTTCTGCAGGCAAAAGGGAAATATGATAAGTGTACAAAAAAGGGGGAGCCAAGGTCCAATCCATCTAGACTGCATCCAGCTAACTCCACACCTTCACAGCCATAAGAATAAGAGAGATAGGAAAAGGATAGTGACCACTCCGGTAAAAAGCAACAATAGGTCGAAAATCCATGAGCTCGTCGGTAGGAAGCCGAGCAGATACCATGTGATTGATCGTCTGTTAGAAAATTGCCTGGAGAAGTAAACTCATTGCACCAAGGAAGTAGACAACAGATGAAAGAATGGGAAAAAAATCAGCTCTATATGTTACTGTTGAAGTTCCATAGAGCAGAATCCTTCCAAGAAAAACACTCTTTCAATGTTGATCGCTAAATATAGAGTAGGTTTAGCAGGGAACCTTGTATAGGAATAGTAATCCATCGCCACTGGAAAGGTGTCGGTCCAAAATCTCTAAAGAACCAAAGGAGGAATCAATCTGATCATAGGGCATGTTAATCGGAGGTTCAACACGCATAACCGGACCATCATCAATGAAGCCAGCAGAGATCAATCTTCTAAGAGTTCCGCTACCTAACCTCAAACTAATAATTGCTAATTTTGAAACACGGTGATGTTCTATGCAGATTCCAACATCACTTGAGGAGATAATTGCAATGCTGCTGGGCTGATGACTTCCCTTCTTTTCTTCGTACCCTGCCACCAAGATTAAATTTTCTATCTTTTCCAACATCTTCGCCACAGAACCATTTTCCATCTCCAAAGGCATTCAGAAGTAAATTCCCAAAGAGCCAGTATTCTGAGAAGATTCCAGGGGTTAATAATCTCATTTGGAATTGATGGCCTTTGAGAGCCCTTCCACATCTCTTCCTGATACGCGCACTCTCAATAAGAAATCAATACCCCAACTTTCATTTTGAATACGCAGCACTGTCAAGCATTATACAGATGACCATCTATGTCAGGGACAAAGCCCTTCTCTACCATTTCTTCCTTGATTATCTCAAAAGTTGCCTTGTTCAGAAGCAAACCTTTCTCTAACATCTCGTTTAGAAGCCTGTTTGCATCTTCCATTTTGCTCTGCTTGCAGAAACCTTTAATAAGCACATTATATGTCACAGTGTTTGCTCTCCTTCCTCTCTTTTCCATCAGTTCCCGGACCTTCAATGCAGCCCTGAGGTTTCCTTCCTTGCAGTATCCCTCCATAAGTGTGTTGTATGTAATATGAGTAGGGTTCACACTGTTATTTAACATACCATCAAGGAGGATCATTCCTCTCCTCGACATGCCATGATTACACAACGAATCTATCACTGTATTATAGGATATAGCATCGGCATTCAGACCCTTTTCCTTCATTTCACGCAACAACTCCCAAACAGAAGCCATCTTTCCTTCTCTGCAGAAACCTCCTATCAAACAATTATATGTTGAGACATTGGGTACGACTCCTTTATCATGCATTAGCTGGTGCAATGAGAGTGCTTCCTCCATCCTACCACTCTTGGAGTAAGCATCTATCAATGTGTTGAAAGTGATAACACTCAGACCCAACCCTTCTGTCTCAGCATCATCGAGCATCATCCGTGCTTCCGACAACATCCCATTCTTACATAGTCCACCAATAAGGACATTATATGTGACAATATTCGGACTCAAACCCAAGCTCAACATTTCATCTCGCAGTCTAAGAGCCTTGTCAAGCTCTCTGTTGCTACAGAATCCACCAATCAATGAATTATACGTGATGGCATTAGGCATCATATCCTGCTTCCGCATTTCGTCGAATAGCTTGAGTGCAGCCTGCTGGCTTACAGGGTTAGGGTTCCTGTGCAACCGTATCATCAGTTTCGTGCTATGGGGCTCCCAAGGTGATGGAGGTAAGCTTGAAATTGAGAATGAAATTTGAAGGAAATATATACTGACCCGTTTTAGGATTTCTTTTGTACGGTTCTGATTCAGCGGACTTGGTCAGATTCAACGCCAGAAGATTGGCCTTGGTCAGATTCAGCGCCACAAGTTCGATTTTCTCAAGGTAAGTCGTAGTAGTTGCCGGTATCTTTGCCCATTTTCAAGAACCTCTTGCACTTGGGCCCAAAGAAAAGTCATTGCACTTCGGCTATTGACTGTGAGATGAATTCAAAGTCAAACCCACTTTGGCTTCCTACTTTCTTGCTGCAACATAGAATGTTGGATGGAGCTGGGTTGCAGGGCCGCTAACCAGCCCAAATGAAGCGGCTTGGTAGATCTTCTGATTATGTAATTAAAGCAGGTATCATCGCACCACCATTCGAGGCCGAACCAGATAACTCCAATGTGTTTGTGATTATTGATTCTTGCTGGTTTTGTCATCTCGTTACTTTTTTTAGACAAGATGGGTCCTCTGGAAAACTGGTGTCGTAATCATATTTGAATCATGAATCGATAAACACTCTCTCTCCCACTCATGCACCTTCACGTTCACAGGAAGAAGAAGAGAGCACATGGAGCCAATTATAGAACACAAGGATGCCATATGCACAAAGAAATCCACTGCACGGTGCCAATTACAGGGCTGTCTTTTTATGCCGGGGGGAGCAATCGAATTCAATGAACAACAACATGAGGGAATGGTCCTGTCCTTCTTATCCTTGCAGATCCGGATGCCCACATTCCTTCATTCCTACAAAGGGTTGTGCTTTTAGCTGTAAACCTCTCATTCTAATGTGCAATGGTCCTGCTTGACTTCTGGCTCGTGTAATTTGCATATGAGGCGGATCAGTGATCCACATTCGTACTGGAATGTTGGTTTCCGGTGAACAATAATGCCATACTGGCAGAAAGATTTACTCTTTTAATATATCAACTGCAAGAAGCCAAAAATGGTGACTTGTCTTCCTCAGGAGTTTTAATGCTCTGAATCTGAATAAATAAATAATAAATCAATTCGTGGGAAGCCTGCCATTTCTCGCCTCCACCTCTCTCTCTCTATCCAACTGTTCTACTGGCTACTTCTCCAAGTCTTCCATCATTCCACGAACAGACAGAGCGAGAAATAGCAGGTAGAGAAATCCCACTTCCCACGTTTCACTTTTGCAATTTCAAGGCGGTTTGGCTTCTCCGAGAAGGCCAAAGGTACTATTTTTATATTGTCTGTTGCGTTTATCCATATTTCGGGGGCAATGCAGACTCAGATCTTTAGCTTCACGCGTCAATGTGCTCCATGTGGGCACTCGAATTAGGACCAGAATGAAGGTACTCCGAATAACGGGTAAGTCTTCTGTCCCTTGAAAACGTTCCAAGTTAATTAATTTCAGTGATTTCGAAGTCATTCATCTGGAAATGGTCGACTTTACTCTTCACCGTGTTTCCCAGCTGAGAAAGTTGTAAGGGTTCAGTAGATTTGACCGGTACTAGAGAAGCCAATCTTTCTAGTAGAGGTGAGTTAGAGATCAGAATCTTCTGCTGTATATTAGTTTCTCTCTTTTGCGGGTATTCATAGTTTACCAGTGATTTAGCCATCTCTCGTCTTGTTCTTTTCTTATGATTTAGAAGATTAGGTATTATCAGGTCAGCTGGTAACATAGGTCTGTCCAGCTATATATTTAGGAGTGATTCAAAATCCTGCAAATGGCTAATTTACATGTAATTTGAAGATTTGATGTCTGAGCACCAAGCAATTTGTCTTGAATAATTTGTATAAGCGTGATTTAGCAATGCCTCTTTGTTCTAACATGCCTCTGTAATTGAAAGAATGGAGGTAGACAAAAGGAGTTCAAAGGGAAGTGGCTTCTTGAACTTGTTCGACTTGAATGGCAAGTCCCGGAAGAAGTTGTTCTCCCACAAGTCCAGTATCCCTGGTATGACCAGTAAATAGTCATTTCTCGAGATTTCATCAGCTAGATTCAAGTGTGGTTTACTGCTATAATACTAAAGCCGTATTATATGCTTGCTGAATTCAAATATTTTGTGAAATATATGATTTCAGAAAGTGCAAAACAAGGGAAAGCCAAATTGGAGATGTTACCTGAGCCCGGGCTTCTTCCAGCAGTAATAATTCTTCCATTCTCAAAATAGGAATAGGATAATGCTGTTTGTTTAATTTTTTTTTTACTTGTTTAACTTTCTCTTGCTTTACAGAATGCAGCAGTTGAGAATGCAAGTCCAAATAATAGCAGGAGAATTGATTGGAATTGCAATTCCTCTTCTTCACCAGTAAGTTGCAATGGGCAAGGAAACCATGTCCCTGGAGTTGTGGCTCGACTCATGGGTTTGGAGTCAATGCCAAATCTCGAAGTTCCTAAATCATGTTCCACTTCATCTTCCAAATCCAATCCTATCAGAGGCTCACAGTATTACAATAAGCCGGAGGCATTCTCACAGGACCCGAGGATTGAAAGATTTCAAACTGAAGTTCTACCCCCAAGATCAGCTAAGCCCATCTCGGTCACCCATCACAAGTTACTATCTCCGGTTAAGAACCCTGCATTTATTCCTACGAAGAATGCCACTCACATAATGGAGGCAGCTGCCAAGATGATTGAGGCAAGTCCAAAAGTGCCTCTCGGGAGCAATGTGCGGCCCAGTGTGACATCTTCCTTTCCTATGAGAATACAGGACTTGAAAATGAAACTGGAGGCTCAGCAGCAATCTAAGAAGCTGAGGAACATCAAGATTGTGAATGGGAAATCCAATTACTGGAATCCTCGAGGATCGGGAGATGCTCAAATGGTGGTGAGAGATGTAGAATCCGGAAAAGGTGATATTTCACGAAGTTGGAAGGGTAATTCAAGATCAATGTTTCATGCGGAGCAGGCAAAGGTCAATATGCAGAGTGAAAGAAGGGGTCAGACATTCAGTAGGAATCTTCGAAGTGAGAGGGAACTTAAAAGTTCGCAGAGAAGAACTAATACAAACAGGACGAATACTAATGCCCTCAAACAAGACAATCAGAAGCAGAATTCATTGTTGGACAGATATGGTTCAGGTTCAAAGGCCTCTTCAGGTCCCAATATTTGTTCCAAGAAGACGAGGATGGTGAACAAGGCTACTACATGTACTGAATCTACGTCCTCATTGACAGTGGGAAACAATAACAGGAGGAATCTTCCATCCTACTCTTATTCTAGCAAGAAAAGTTTAAATCTAAAGAAAGGTGCGACTAATAGAGAGATCAGCTTGATTCAGAGCATTTCCACTACTGTTCTCATAACTAATGATGAGAGAAATGTGAAGAGTGAAATTGGCACTGATGTTATATCTTTCACATTTACATCACCTATAAAAAGGCCTTTTGAGGCTCATTCTCCTGCTCGATCATACTCAAGCATCAATGGCTTTTCTAATGGGAAACGTTTGACCTTTTCATCTCCTGGTGAGAGTGCCATTGTTGAGAGTTCCTTGAGCATGCTTTTGGAACAAAAGCTTCAGGAGTTGAAGGACAGGGTTGAATGTTACATAGCGGATGCTTCACTAACCTCAACATCAAGTTTGAAAGAAGAAGATAATCTGTCTACTTGTACGTCTAGCATTCAAGATTCAGAATCTGCCTTAGATCACTTGAGAAGTGCAACAGTTGGGCCCAATGTGGAAGAGAGAAAAAGACACACAGTTCATGGGAGACAAAAATGCCAGGTCTGTATATTGTTACTTAAAGCAAATTCGGGCACTATCATGCTCTGTTGATTCAGATAACTGTGTTACTTGAAGGTAAGAGCCTTTAAATAATTAAAGCAAAAGAGCAATGATGCAAAAATAAATACGAATTTTTGTGTTCTATAATAATACAAAAAAACTAAGGACTAACATTTGAATGAATAGTTAAACTACGGCATGTAAGATGCAAGGAATTCAATCTGCTGTGCATAAAATATTTCATTAGAAACGAGAAAGTGCTCTTTTTGTCCAAGCAATGTGATTGAAATCCATGTTCTAGCCTTAATTTGGACAAGGCAAAATGTGATGATGTATATCCTCTCTGAATTTCTGATGAGGAAAATAACATTTGAAAATTGAAACCAGATTGCTTGGTATGACTATACATCATTCTCTAATTCTACAAACTAAATGGGGAAAAAAGTAGCATTAATTTTCTTCCTGAAAAATTCATGATCTACCATTCTGGTTCTATGGATGCATTAGTTTTTCTAGGTTCTTGAAGCTAGTGCTGTTGTTTCCCTGAAAATAATCCCTTTTTTCTTCTTCCATGATTTTTGTATAGCTTCAAGTCATAGAAGCTACAGAAGAACATGGCAGAAATGCTACTAGCAGCAAAAGTAGAAAAGACGTTGATTGTCACCTTCCAGGCATTTCAAACCTTGAAACAATATCAGCAGCTGGAAGTAGCCCCAAAAGTACAGTTACTTGTAGTGGTAAGTCTAAAGAGTTTATCCACCATTTCCCTGTGCATATTTCTCTAGAAATGACATGTCCTCGAGGAAAAAGGACTGAAAAATTCAAGGGTATGGATTTTGGCTTTGTTTGAATTTTGAAACACGTGTTTTCTAGTATACTTTTATCGGAAATATACAAGAATATGATGGTGAAAAAACTTTTTATAGTCAAGAATATAGGCTCTTTGACAAGTCTGTGAAGTTCTTGGTATATTGAGAGGAAAATGATTTCGACAATGCCATTGATGCTCATTGAACAAGGAAAAGGAAGCTATTACCTTTTTTTTAATTAATCATTTGGCTGTTTCTGGGATTCTTTATGGATCACCATCCTATTTGAGAAGCTACTGAATCCATTTGTCCAATTTGATCAGCATTAACTGTGTCAAGTTTCTGCATGACAACTTTTTATATTTCCCCCTCATACATATTGTCTCTATTTTCTCAGGTGAGGAAGAATCTCTTGATTTACACTCTGCAATAAAATGTTTTGCAGCAGAAGATAATAGTGCTGAACTATCTGACACGGTATCGTCTTCATCACTTGCCAATGTAAGAGAAAACCGTGTTCCTCGTGCATTATGGTTGGACAGCTCCAATTCCGATCGATCAAGCACCTGGGAAATTGATTACATCAGAGCCATAATTTGTGAAGCTGAAGTGATGCTAGAAACCTGCTCATTCACTCACCCAAATGAAATCATAAACCAATCACTCTTCGATGACTTGGAGAGCCGTGGAAGCATGGCAAGCAGAAGCAATGAAGAGGAAGCAAGTAAGCTGAGGCGGAAGTTTTTGTTCGATTTCGTGGGTGAATGCCTAGTCTCAAAATGCTGGGATCTCCTCATTGGGGCCCCAAAAGGACGGGCTAGATGCACAGAACTGTTTGGGAGGAAAAGGCTGCTGGCAGAGGAAATCCACCAGGAGCTATGGGGTGGCAACTGTGTTGGGGACATGGCTGTTGACATTCTTTTGGATGAGGACATGAGTTCCAAGTATGGGAAGTGGGTCGACTTTAGGGTTGATGAGTTTGAAGAAGGTGCAGACATTGGGAAAGGCATACTTTGCTCCTTGCTCCAAGAATTGGTTGAAGAGCTTGTGGTATTGTCATGTTAGAGGCAGAATGTGTGATGTAGATTATACCAATCTGGGAAACCTTTTTATCCATGAATGCTTTTGATTCTACTGCTGGAATGATCCGCAAAAAGTATCCAGGCAAGTCCACATACCTGTAGTATAAGTGCAATGGTCACATTATTCACATAATCTAACCATTTTATGTGGAAACTGTGCCTTTTTCTCAAGTCTAGATGTAAGTTCTTTGTTTTTCAGGCTTGGATAAATTTAAAAATAATAAAATACTAAAAAGTAATATCTATCTTTATAAATTTAAAAATTTTAAATTAAAAAAAATAGAAAATAACTAATATTTCTCATCCGACATTGGATATGGAGATAGGTATCTCGACCTGTCCCGACATGCCACGTCACCATCCTGCTTGGAAATATCTGGTTTTGGTTTTGATTTACTTTGACTAGTAACAGGAAAATATCAATTCATTTTATAGCCATCTGAACTGACGGGCTTCTGATCAACAAAATATCCGGGTAGCTTCTCAGGGACACAGTTGTTCTATGTCCAGTTCGAGCTCGATCATGGCGGAGCAAGGGAGGAAGGGGAAGAGGATTCTGGTGGCGGTGGACAACAGTGACGAGAGCACTTACGCCCTCTCGTGGTTCCTTGCCAACTTCATCTCCGATAACCCCAGCAGCATCTCGAACGACACCATCATCCTTCTCTATGCTAAGCCTCGCCCCGGTGTCTACACCGCCATGGATGGCACCGGTGCGTATCCGTACTTCCAGGTTCACCCAACGTCTTCTCTAGTGGTGATTTTTTATTTTTTTGGGCAGGGTACTCGTTTTCTTCCGATATAATGGCGACGACCGAGATGTACAACGACGGTGTGGCCGGCTCCGTGATGGAGAAGGGCATGGCGATCTGCGGGGAATTCGGTGGAGTGAGTCATTCTCCTTTGCCAAAGGTTACTGATTTGATTGGTCAAATGGATTGCTTTGATTTGGGCTGGGAAAGCAGGTTAAGGTGGAGACAATGGTGGAGGGTGGGGATGCGAAGGATGTGATCTGTCGCATGGCGAAGAAGCTCGGCCCGGACTTGCTGGTGATGGGAAGCCATGGCTACGGGCGCATCAAAAGGTGTGTTAGAATATGAGATTTAAGGCTATGTAGTTACACTGTACTATGAAGCTTGATATTGTTTTTGCAGGGCTTTGCTTGGGAGTGTCAGCCACCACTGTGCGCAGAATGTGGAGTGCCCTGTCCTTGTGGTGAAGAAGCCCAAAAGTTCTCTGTCTACAGCTGATGGTCATTAAGTACTTGATCGCAGTTCTGTGTATTGCATCTCTGCATTTTAGCATTGTCTTCCCCATTGCATGCTGTGTAAAACTACATAATGCAAATGTAATGTATTCTCCTTCATCCTGAACTGATAGTCTCTGGTACATTTGAAGTTGACTGTGCTCTTCTTGGCTTGCCAATTATATGCAGAGAAGTGATCTATAGATCATGGTTAAGAACTGAACGATATTCCTCATTCTTCTTCTGCATCTCATCATCAGAAGCCACCCATCTGATCTTGTAGAAAGATGTTGCTTGACAGAGTAGTCTCAGACAGCAAACTTTACATTGTATATCTTCAAATTTATCAGCCACCATTTTAGCATAAGCAGACAACACTGTTGATCACATCTGATAGTGGGGCGTCCATGTTGAACTGGATATCTTCAGGTACAGTCCACGGATGCCATCATCTTGGCTGATACAAATATTAAGCAGGTTCCACTAGTTTGGATGGATTGGATTGGCTTGGCTGAGATGAAAGCATGATTCTTTCACTTGGGATATAATCTTGAATTTCATCGATGTCAAGATTTGTGAAGCTCCATTCATCACTTCCTTCGTGCTCTGCCTGTCTCTGCGTAAATTTACCCTTTCGAGAATTTTCCAGCGATGTGCTTCGCTGCAAAGTCCAAGCTTTCCGGGGGAGGAAGATTGCCTGCTTCCTTCGTTTTTCCAGGGAAAGCAGAGTTCTCGTCTATGTTGGCATCGCGCAGTCGATCGACACACCAACCCTAGCAGAACTGGTGTCGAAGAAGCAGCACTGGTTTGCCAGGTCCAGGAAGGAGCTCCGATTATCCCACTCGTTGGATCTCAATTTTAGGGTTATGCATTCACTCATCTGGTAAGCAGTATGCCCGGGATGGGTACACTATATGGATAGCCAAAAATCCGACCTAGACCCGTATGAACTCGGTGCTGCTCTTATTAGATCCGAATTTGTCATCTAGTACCCGGCATTCACTGGTTAAATAAATACAATATAGATGTATGGTACCAGCAATAATTCAAAAATCATAAATGTTTTAAAACTTGCGCTTCAAGTGAGTAGATATAAATTTTGATTAAAAAATAAATAATTATTTATTTAATTTAACTATTTTAAATATCGATATAATCGGAATAATATCCGATTAATAAATCAATTTTATTTAAATACTATTTATTTAACCCAACTCAATTCATATTTTGATCCTTTTTTACGGATTATATTTAATTTAATTGGTAACCTATTATACTCGATTGGTTTTATACTTCAATTCAACCAAAATTTATATTTTATTTTCGATATGGAAATTTTTTATACATTATCTATCGATACAATTCAATTTTAATACAATAATGTATTGGAATAGAACATTTAATATTTAAATTTGTCCAATTAAATTCAATTTAATTTGTAACCTATTCAAATAAATCTATTTTTATACTTCGATCCAATCCATCCAATTACCTGATACTAATATTCATTTAATTTATATTTTATTTTCGATATACCAAGCCAACTGTCTTCCATTTGTTTGGGAATATTTCAATTTTAAGAAATTATATTTATTGGTAGAATAACTTTATATTATGATTATAATTCACTAGTGTATTATGATTATATGTTTATTTAATTAATTGAGTGTGTATATATATATATATATATATATATTATATAATTAAAAAAAATATGATGGATCCAAATAGATTATAACATGGTGATTCGAATTCATCATATTTTTGGATAATAATTTATATTTTATTTTTGATACATCTAACTTGTACTAATTTGGTGATAATGCAGGTACACCATACAATTCGAATCTATTAATATATTGTAATAAAACATTTGACTTTTAGACAATTGTCTTCCCTATCCCTCCGAATATTCTAATTTTGAGAAATTATAGCTATTGTTTGGATAACTTTATATTATGATTATGATTCACTAGTGTATTATTATTATATGTTTATTTAATTAATTGAGTATATATATATATTATAATTAAAAAAATAAGATGAATCCAAATGGGTCACAAGTGAAATTGAATATAAAATGAGGATGTATTTTAGTTTTTTATATAGTTTTAGGTTGGTTGATTGCCATTGCTACCTATAGAGGAGTAGAAGTGACAGATCAAGCATGCTCGGCAGAAGAAAAAAATGCAGCAAATTTATTAGTAACTAAAATTCTTAGAATAAAATAAAATGCATGGATGTAAAATTACTTCTTGACGACATGCACATGAGAGCACAAGCCTAAGAAAATCACTTCTTCGGAAGAAGTCGGAGAAGGAGGCGGCAGAGGTGGTGGGGAAGAAGAGCTGCCCGCCTCCTCCTTTCTTGCGGACCAATTTTTCGGAGGAGGGGAACCCGGGAACAGAAGTAAGGACCAGGGGAGAGGAAGGTGAGCAGAAGTATATATATAAAACTTAAATAGATGCACGAAAATGTTCAATTTAAAAGATTGGAATTAATTTTACCTAATCCCACGTTAATTATTTTATAAGAAAAATAGAAAAAAATATAAATATACTTATTAATCTATATGAATTATTTATTAAATTATACTAACTATAGGCATAAAAAATAATTTAATAAATCAGTTTTTGAACTTTTTTTGTTTCATGCACAAAACAGGATATTTTTAAAAGCATGTAAAGCACCTAATCATATTGTTACACGTGTCTTTAAACTACTATAAAAAAGATATTTTGCAGATATTTTTAAAAATCTACATAATAGGAATTTTGACCCATGGTATTGCCAGGTATATCCTAGGCCAAGCCTGCTTCCACCTGGGCCTTATAGATGACGCCATGACACTCCTCCAGACGGGAGAGCGTCTCGCCTCCGCCGTTTCTCGCCGCAAGAGCATCGGATGGTCCGAAGACAGCTTCTGCCTCTCTGCCCTCCCCTTCCCGGTCTCCCCGCTTCAGGCCCCCACTACGCAGGCCGAGTCGACCAGAAACCTTCTAACTCACGTCAAGCTCCTCGTCCGCCGCCGCACGGCCGCCGTAGCCGTTCTCAACGCCGGCCTCCACTCCGAGGCCATTCACCACTTCAACAAGGTCGTGGAGAGCCGTCAGAGGGTCCCGCAAGCCTTCCTCGACGAGTGCAACCTCGTCCGCGCCGCTGCCTACAGCGCCTCCGGACGGGTGGCCGAGGCTATCAACGACTGCAACAAGACCCTCGCCCTCGAGCCCACCTGCCTTCAAGCTCTAGAAACCCGGGCCGCCCTGCTGGAGTCGATTTGCTGCCTTCCGGATTCTCTCTCAATGGCCTCGAGTACCAGAAGCTCCTCTACAACTCCATCGTCCATGGCCATAGGATGCACGACCCGCCGTGGAAGCGGCAGAGCGTTCAGTACAGGGAAATCCGGGGGAGGATAAAGGCATTGACGGCCAAGATACAAGAACTGAAGAAGAGGGTGGCCTCCGGCGAGACTGGAAGAGACGTTGTTGACTACTACGCCTTGATGGGACTCCAGCGGAGCTGGCTCAAGGCCGGTGCTCCTACGGGCCCACCTACTGCTGATCCTCAGGCACAAGCCAGACAAGGCCCTGGCTGGAGTTCATGGAGGTTCAGGGGCCGTCAAAGATAGAGCCAACATGTCGACCATATGAGTAGACATTGATTAGAACTATGAAGCATTAATTAATGAATGAACAGTTAAATTTATATATTATTACAAACTTTATATAATAAAAAAATTTACTCTTTTTTATTGAAATAAACAATGTGACACAAAGTAAAAGCAAACTGACTCAACTGACTTGTTTGGATGCACAGATGCCATCATCTTGGCAGCAAGCAAGCAAGATCACTCTGCCTCTCTCCTTCCCCAGCAGCCAAGAATAATAAATACGATTCCATTGATTAACATACTGACCTAATGTCCAAGCTTCCTTCTGAGCAATCAGCGCTGTGCAAAATGTACAAGGTAGATGCTATTGTTCAGGAGATGGCAAGGAATGGGATTCCTCTCAACGTGGTGACCTACAATACTATGATCCATGGCTATTGCAAGGATGAGAAAACTGACGGTGAGAGCTTTGGAGTTGAGGCTGGGGACACCAAGTTCAGAAGGTTTGCACTCAGGTAAGCAACTTCTAATTGCTGGCTTGATTGTTCAGCTTCTGTTTAGGCCTTTGTCTAAGGCGGACGCTGTGATCTCTCTGTCTGCAGTTCTCTCAAGAATGTAATCTCATGGCCATCTACAGGAGACATTATGCCCTATCTCGAGCCCTTCTACGAAAAGTGGTAAGCTATCCAGGGATGGTACTTTCCATAGGCGCCTTTCTTCCAGTGGAATATATCCAGTGAAGGACTTTTTGCGGCTGTATGAAACTGATCCCTTCTCCTTAAGAAATGTAATTCCTCATTACAGTCTCTCCAAACAAGAACCTTAACATCTATCTTCATTGGTGAATCTTAAATGTGAAAGTTTTGCTATATTATCTGCAGATAATGGGTTCTGCTGTCCCAAACAAGACATGGAAGGCAATTGTGGAACATGCCAACAACTGTGCTGTGGATGATGGCAAACTTTATGGCTACAATCAGACTCCATATAATAAGCCCAGCCTTCTTTTCAATTCTGTATACAAGGTCATCGGAACTGCTGATCAAAAGGTGAGTTTTGACACTTATAAGCCAAACATAGTAACGTGATACTGAACTGTAAGATTGGCCTAGCATATGATGCCTATATGACAACATGGAAGGTGACTGAACATGTCTGCTACTTCTACGTTTAGTCTCCATTTCTCCTCAAAGCTTAAGCTGGAAGCAGAGACCACAATAGAGGATTCAAAACCATTCAACTTTCTGCATTATCTCCAGGTTTTGGTGCAGAACATGAAGAAACAGGCTCTAAAGAATCTTCACAACCTGCTCCCATCCAAGTTCATTCTCCAACTCTGGGACAGAGCCATTATTGCCTGGGCAGGTTCACTCCTTCAGCCTCTTGAATTCCCCATCCTCCATCAAGGTCAACTAGAAAATGCACTGGAATTTGGCTATTTATTACCTTCCTTATCTCACAATGAAGCAGCAACCGAGAACCAAAGTTTCATAGCCCCAGTGACTTCTCTGAGCAAAGTGACTCATATGTGTTCTCTGGGCATAGCTCGGTTTCCATGAAAGTATGACCTTGATTCCTCTCCATTCTGTAATTGCACGACCTTCCGTTATGTGAATGGATACCTATGACATCCAACGGAACGAAATCTGCCACGTGGGTGGGCGAGACAGTTTGCCACCAGCTAGGGTTTTTCTAAAACCCCGCGGGCCGTCATATATCAGCAGCCACCTCCTCCTCAACCTTTCTTCACCTATGCCTACTTCATTCCCTGTTTCTTGATTGGCTGCGCCTGCGCTTTCACTCTTGCTCCTCAGTCCTCACCCCTGCCACGCCACCATCCTTGCCCATAACTACCTCTCTCTCTATCTCTCTTTCTTCCCCTGCCTCTCTCCTCCCCGCCCCGTGCAGTGTTCAGGGCATTAGTCAGTTTAGCTCAGTATTCCTCTCAACCCCATTCCCTCTCCCACTGTTTCGTGCTCTGTGCCTCTCATTCCTTCTCACTGGCAGAGGGGTTTTTTTTACTGGCATCAGCGGCCGCTGTCCTGGGGGTAAACTTGTGCTGAAGTTGGAACCCTCTATTTTTGCGTCTTTTCCACTGCTGCACCGGGACACTCTGCCTCTTTGCTCTTTGCACCTGCTCTTCCACCTTCAACCTCCCGAGGAATAATCTCCTTGTAGCTCAATTCACATGGTGAGTCTCGTCACTTCCTCTTCTTCCCATTGGGTGCGTGTTCGTGTTTGCCGTTATGATGATTATGTTTCCCCTTGACTCTGGTTCAGGAATCCATGGCGTCGGATGAAATGAACGGCGATAATACTAAGAAGAAGGACGAGAAGAACAGCAGTGGCAGCAGCAGCCCGAAGAGCTGCGCTGATTGCAGGACCACCAAGACACCTCTCTGGAGAGGTGGGCCTTCCGGTCCCAAGGTGACTTCGTCATATCCCTTTGTGCCCTTTTTTTTCTGTTGGGACTTCGGCATTTTCCCCGATCATCCCAACCATCTCCGTGATCGACCGAGCTGTATAATACTATTCATATATGGTCCTCTCCTGATGCTATAGCTCACAATCTCCTTTTACAGTCTCTGTGTAACGCATGCGGGATCAGGTACAGGAAGAATAGGGCGGCCTCGGTGATCGGGTCATCTCCGACGACTACCTCACCCGACAGAAAACGCCAGAGACCACCGCAGCACCCTCAAGTCGCAGCAGGATCGTCAGACACGAGCAAGGGCGGTCTCAGCGAATCCGTGAAGATGTCGTTGGTCCAGCTGGGAAAGGACTTCCTGCTCCAGACATCAGCGGTCACGAAGAAGCAGAGGTGCCAAAGGAAGAGGAAGAGGGATCTGGGGGAGGAGGAGCTCGCAGCTGTATCCCTGATGGCTCTCTCCTGCGGCTCCGTCTTTGCTTAGGAAAGATATGTAGGCCCCAACTCTGAAACCCTTGAGAGGCAACATTTTTCTTCCTTTTTCTGCTGTCTCGTAGTTAACCTAGGACTTTATTTAGGGTTATAGGAAGATGGGAAGATCATGTTTTTTTTATGACAGAGATGACGCCTTCTATGTAAATACAGTAATGGAAGTGTTCGCAGGAAAATCAAAATCTCAGTTTTAGCTTTTTCCTTTTCCTGCAACTTTCCCGGGTGCAGGTGCAGTATTCTCATTCTCTCTCATGCCATTGAAATTTTATATTAAATCTGAGTCGGACATGAAAAAAAAAGAGAGAAAATAATAATAATAATTAGACATTAAAATTCTACCGCAGAACACACGGAGAAGCCACTTTGTGCCTTCTCTCTTTCCCCTAGGCCACAACGGCGTTGGTGCTGCAGAAGCCAGACTGAGACATTTCCGTTTCTAGGGTTCTAATTTCAAGCTCTGAGGAGTTATGGATTCTGATTCGTGGACGGCTTGCGCCCCCTCTCTTTCGAAGCGTTATCAACTGGCCGTTCAATCGCGATCAGGTGACCTCGCAACGTCAGCTTTTTCGTTCTCAATCCGGTTATTAGTTTGTGTAAAAGTGATTTTATTTCGGTGATGGAGAAGCGTCGTTTCGTTTGTCATTTTATATAGGTGACGAAGAGGTAGGATTTGTTTAAGGCTGGATGCATCATAGATTTGTGCTTGAGTATGGGGGAAATGAATATGCATATGCTCATTGTATGATTGATTTCGCGTTAGATTTCTATAAGAACTTCCGTGAAGCGGTAATTTGGTCATGCAGGGAGGCACAAGGCATAAGGATTTTTTTTCTCAATTTAATTTTAGGTAGCGTCCAGGCTTTTCCTTGGTTGTTAAGTTGATGATTGTTAAGTCTAGGTATCCTGTTTAATTAATTGATATATGATTGTCTAAAAAAACCTCAGTTTTTTGTGTTTTGCAATGTCTAGAATTTATTGATATATTATTATGGATGCACATATTCATTGAGTTTTGTTACATAATGATGTTACAGGTCTGTCCAATTTGTGCAATGAGAGGGGGAATTGATATGGTTGCTCATATAACCCTGCATCATGGGAAAATCTTCAAGATATCCTTTCTCTTTGATATTTTTTGGATACATTCTGGATGCTGAATAATCTGTTTCATATATCTCCTTCAATTGATGTAGTTCTGGTTTTCTTTACTTTTATATTCATGATATTAGATTATTATAGTGAAAATGCTGATTGATCTTTAGGACTTCTTACAAACCTTTACCTTGGTCATCTATGATACTGGTCCTTGTGACTAACTTTTGTTGATAGATTTTACCTGCCTATCCTTGACAATAGATACATGCACTTTTGTTTAATCTTGTCCAGTGATTAAAACTCCTTGATAAAGCTTCATTTTTTTAACCTTTTCTTCAGTGCTGGTGAATGTTGGTCTAATCCCAGATTTGGAGTTTCATTATCTGGAAAAATCTCTCTTTTGTTTCTCAATATATTTTCATGCAACTTTCTGATGTCTAGTTCTATGAAAACCTGTTATCTGAAAATTACTCTCATGCATGGGTTTTCCTTAACCAGAAGTCTTTACATGCAACGCAAAAGTAAACCATTGTGGAAAGGTGTATCAGGGTCTGCACACTCTCTCTTCAGGAGAGAACTGCAGGAAGGAACATTGCAGTCCCTTTTTGGGGTCTCCTCTTGTATAGGTTCCTCAAATTGTGCATAGTCAGATCCTTTGTTGTCATCATTTATTCTACCAATATCAGACGGCTTAACTAGCATGCCTTCTCAGGTCCCAAGCCAGACAAACTCAGCTATGAAAATTTCAGATGAGAAAGTCACTGAAAGGTATGTTTTGATATTGCTTCAATTTTCCTCTTTAGTTTTTCACTTAATTAATTTGGTGTTGACAAGTTTTTGTTGAGATACACTTAAAAAAGTATTGAGGAAGATTTGAAGGGCAACTTGGAGTCTAATTTATTGGATGAGTGATTGATGATTAGAACTAGCTACTTTTAACTTTAATGAATTTTTTTCTCTCATTACTGGGACAAAGAGCAATCATTTTGTCCTCATGCTTGCCTCCTGTCACACATATCTTATTGAAAACTGTCTAAACGATTCTCTCATTACTAGGAATGAACATGTACATTGTTTGAGGTTGATTTAAGCGACTTCATAGTACACGGACAGTCTGCAAGCCATTACCACAGCATTAATTACCGATAGTATATATCCGATGGCCAATTCTGAGTTTCCTGATCATCAAACTCAGGAGGATACCATAGGAAGTGTGTTACTTGAAATTTATGGTAAATGGATATATATCCCATTGCTTGGTGATTACTGCCCATGGCCATTTGGCATTTGGAATTTCCACGCCACATTCTTATCAGTGCCAATCTTCCTTAGCTATGCATTTCACCCTTTTCATTTTCCTTTTCCCCGCATCTTTATATGAAGGTGCTTGTTTGTAGTTCTATATATATATATACATGCAAATGAAAGTGAATCTGCATTAGATCTTGATTATGGAGAAAACTAGGAAGCTAATCCTTTTAAATTGCTGTAACAGTTGGTTAAATTCTCCTCTTTTCGGCCAGATCCTGTCAAACCCCCTGCACCATGTTCTTCGTTATTGGCTCCTTTTATACGAAGAGGGTACACGTTCTTCATACCAAATGTTTAGGCAAAGGAAGGTTACCTTCCATGAGGTTCAATCTTCTTCCTTTATCATCAATTATTCCATTGATTGCTACAGAAGACAACCTGTGGACTGCATTATTCATTGTTTGGTTTTTGCAAAAAATAAAAGGGTTAATAGACCACGTGACTAAATTTTGAACTTCATCTACAACTCGATCTTGTTTTGCGGATGGTTTTCCAAGGATATCACCATCTCCCCATTCCTGCGTCTGCCTCTATATAAAGATTCTTTAAGTCCGCCCTTTTCCAGGCCCTGAAAATACAGCCATCGGTCAATCTCATTTTTATATAGTCTCCCTCGACCCACCAAGCAAGGTCATAAATTATGGAGCGACTGCCCGGAGACTGCGTCTCGGCAATTCTCTCAGATACATCCCCGCGGGACGTGGGCAGGCTGTCCGCCGCCTCATCCACCTTTCGTTCAGCTGCAGAGTCGGAAGCCGTCTGGGTGAAATTCCTGCCCTCGAACCACCTTGATATCGTCGCAAGGTCGGCAGCTCCGGTGAAGTTCTCGACGAAGAAGGAGCTGTTTTTCGGACTATGCAATCCTCTCCTCATCGATAATGGAAGAAAGGTAAGATTTTTATGCCGGGTTAATGTTCTATTTCATTACGTTTTATCTTTAGGAAATTTTGATAATTCATTGGACTCCTGTCATTCTCACCTGTTTTTTGGGTGAAGCAGAGCTTCAAGTTGGAGAAACCAACTGGGAGAATCTCTTATATATTATCCGCCAGAGAGCTCTCAATCACATGGAGCAATGATCCGATGTACTGGGCGTGGACACCCATCGCCGAATCGAGGTGGGTTCCCCATATACGATCTCACGAAAGTTAAAAATGACCATCGCCATCAGGTCCCTTTTTTTCTGCAGGTTTCAAGAAGTGGTGGAGCTAAGAACGATCCACTGGCTGGAGATAGAAGGCAGGATAAGGACCGGCGACTTATCCCCCAGCACGAACTACGCCGCATACTTGATCATGAAGGTCTCGGCCCGAGCATACGGTCTCCACACCATGCCGTCGGAGACTTCGGTCCAGGTCGGGGACAGAGTGCTCTGCTCCGAGCTGGCCTACCTGCAGGGCCCTGATGCTCGGAAGCAGGGGATAGAGTCTCTGTTCTACTGCAACAGGGTGGAGATGCTGAGGAAGAAGGTGAAGGCAGGGAGCACAAGCGTCCCGTGCCAGAGGGAAGACGGCTGGATGGAGATTCATCTGGGAAAGTTCTTCACTGCCGGCGTCCACGGAGGAGACGACCAGGAGGTAAAGGTGAGCTTGAAGGAGGTTAAGGGGTATCAGCTGAAGGGAGGCCTCATCGTCGAAGGAATCGAATTCAGACCCATCTGAATGAAAATGAAAGGACTTAGATCATCGAGAAGAAACTGCGTCGTCCATATGCCCATACTTAGACACTGTTATTTCACGGATTTTTTTTTGAGGTTTGTTTTTTTGAGATATTGCTAATAATAGATTTGACATTTTCATTATAAAAAGCAAAACTAGCAGCCTGTTGTCGGTTTTAATTTCTTGTGTGCTTATTTTTATATTATACAACCATTTATATATATTAATTTAGTATTGTTAAATATTTATAACAAATATAAATTTAATACTAAAACTTAAAAAATATTTTGATAATAAACTTTTCAGAAAATTAACTTATTTTAAAAAAGATGATGTAATATAATAATATTTATTATTACATTTCTATTTGTTTTTTTAATCACGTGGGCATTAAATAATAGTAATGTATGATGAGTGAAAAGCACACATGGACTTGAAGAGACCCTATCATGTGATGCAGGACCATAGTATTAATGCACTACATCCACACTTACATTACCTTCATGCTTCATGTGGACCAAGGAGGTATGAGCCATGGGTTAGTTACCCGCTCGAGCCGGAAGTGGATTGGCCCGCACATGCTTCATCGTGACCGTCAACCGGTGTCATGAGAAGGACATGTCCGTTGCCGTCCAACTTGGTCTATGGACCACACGCCCCCAAGCACCTACAGGCACGCATCCACATAAAGTTCAACAGATCGTTTCCATGTGTTCGGATGTCACCATACTGTCCCTTAAATGTCGTCATCTGATTCCTTCTTCCCAACTTGCGGCCATGTCGTCATTTGCTCTCCATGATCTTCTTCTAGAACACGATATCCTTAATACAGAATTCAAAACTATTTATAGGTGGATACGCATACTATATGTACCTGGGCTGGGCAGCCTCTTGCCCACTGCTCTAACCAATATTGTAAGCTGTTAGATAAAGCCTTGTGACATTACACCCTCCCCACTCTTCATTTTTAGCAGGGTGTTGAAGGTGACGCATTCCTTTGGGCGACACACATAGCATGGATCTGTATCAACTTCCATAGAAGGCTGTGAAAGTTGGTGTGTTGGGTTCATGCATACGGTCCAATTCCACATTTCTACTGCAAACCTCATAAGGTACTCATAATAAAGTTATCCTGCATCAAGTCAACTTGCATCCTTTATGGTAGCCCTCTAAAGGCAAGAGAAGGCAGACTAACACCAGACAGACATGGCTAATAAGCTTTTAACAGTAGAGATGACATAGACATGGAGATCTGACAGAGATGGCTCCTCATAAGGCTCATTATGCATACGTATTATATATATATATATATATAGTGGTGGGTAGTAAATCGGAATGTGGGCATGGAGCATGGCATGCTATCTCCCTGTGGCTGCTGGGAGTATGGATAGTATTCATGCTCCATGAAACAAAAATGCAAAAAGACTTGCTTCTGTGTTGACAGGCGGTGGATCAAATATGAATCGCGATTCTCACCACGGTTCATGTTTGATCAACCGGCTGTTAATGCATTGGCCGTCTTCCAAAACGAGGCTTTGCATGGGGTTTCACCGTTTTCACCGATATTAACGCAACCACTTGAAGCAGGCAAGGTAGGAAGGAGGAGGATAGAAAGTGACAGAGATTGGACGGCCTTATCGTCATTGTAGCAAGATATTGGAGGACCTTATCGTCATTGCAGCCTCTCCTAACAGGGCGTATGTTATATACTGGGCTCAAACCCTAAATGGGGCTCTCATCGATCTTTTCCCTTCCTCTTCTGTAGCAGTTGAGCTTCAGCCTCTTCCGCCTTCTCTTGCCTTTGACATCGTTGAGCGGAGGTTTATGTTTCCTTAGTTGCAGAGCCGCACATAGTTCTTCCTGGGAGCCTCCGGATGGTTCCGAGGATTTTATCTGCGCAGAGATCAAATCGCATACATCCTCTCTGCTTGAGCCTTCTCCCACGCTTTTCCTTGTCAGGAAATGTCTCGAATGGAGATGCCTGCTTCAATGATATTGGATGATATTGAAAATTGAAATCCTACCTTTGCATTCTCTCTTTCAGGTGAAAACTCAGTATGTGTTCGTCGAAATGCTTCTGAGCATTTTTTAGCATTCATTACACATGGCTTGGAATTCATTTGGTTGTTATTTATCCTTGAAAGATATCTTTCATGCGGCAACATCTTATAAAATGTTCTTAAATATTGGTTGAGATGTAACATTCGTTGAAAAACCATTTCCTGCAATTCCTTAATTTGATGACGACTTCCGGTGGTCTATAGGAGGCCGGAGTTCCTCAGGTCATCAAAGTTCGAATGTGAAAACTAATTTTCTTCTACTTAAAGATCTATACTTAACCTAAATAATCAACACTGTTATCTTGAACAAGCATCTATTCCAATGCAGTGTTTGTTACATGAAATCGATTAGGTATCATTTAGGATATATATGTCATGTCAACACTAAGATTTTGAATTCATGTGAGTGATATTGTTGCAGAGATTCATTCTTTTACCCAATTCTTTTGAATTTCTAAGTTCTAATTCTCACCATCATCTCCCACCTGAGAGAATTATTAGCTATTGGATTGAACTTTATGAAACGGCCCATTACGCCTTTTATCGTCTGTCTATTCATCTATACTTTTGTTCTCTTTATTGATTTAATCTTTATTAAAAAATAATGACCTTATTATAACATTTTTCCGATATATTGGCCCCTCATTAAGATCGAGTCTTTGGGTCTATTTCGTACAGTGTTCATGCTTGGTATTCATTCACATTAAGACTTCCTAATTGAGAATTTCCCAATTATAATAGTTAGTATAGCCATAATATCCATTGAGAAATGTAAATATGGTAAATATGTACGTGAGAAACTACTGTGTTTTGATAATATAAAACATTTTATACATTCCAAAAATATTTATTTTATTTATTATTATCAAATACAAAATTTTAAAACATTTGGTGATAATAATCATGGTTATATTTATTTATAATTTTAAAAAAATTAGTAAATTTTGTAGTCACCACGTAATATAATCGATAAATAATCTAGTATATATTTAATTAAAAATTATAATGATTTGTTGCTCCACCTATTTTTACATCATTTGATATTCCCTCTCACCCTTAATAATGTAAAATCTCATGTTAGAATGTAATGATGTGAGAGCATATATTGTGAATGATTACCTTAAAATTATTCCAATATTTACTAAAATAAATGAATAGATTGTTTTAGTGATTTATTTTACATTTATTAAAATAAATATTATAAATATATAAATATGTAATTGTTACCTCTTCGCATTTTCATAACTTTTAATATTTATAAAATTATAAATATTGGTTTGAATTGGTGGGTGTAAAGGGATATGTGGGGTGAAATGATCTCTATTTGGTAAAATAAAATAAACTGTAATCTCTACGCAGTGAATAGATTGTTTTTTATATATTTTAAATTAATTTATATATTATATAAAATTATATAATATACATTAAGATTATTTTTTACTATAATAATAAGCTAATTATTTTATATAATACATTATTTTAGTATATACTATATTTAATATAATTTAATTACATATTTATATATTAATTAATACTATATTTATCGATTTAATACTCTATAACATTCCTGTAGTAATATCTAATAAAATTTTTGACTTAATTGATTAAATAATATTTGTTAATGTTTGTGGAATTCATAATTTTGTGCTAACTCAATATATATAACCGGAAGAGAGTATATGATGGTAAGTATCCATTAATAGCCACCCTTTGTCGTGCGTGTCCCGGACGGGGTGGCTATTAATGCGATACTTAAATAATCCCCACCGGCTGTTGGAGGGACGTGGCGATCGTGGATGCATTTATTACCTACCCATGCATTTCCCAAACCACCCACCGCTTTCCTTCACAAGAACAAGTGCACTTCTTTAAACGTATCTTGTGCTTAAAGACCTGAACGGTGTTGACTCTTGCCTCGCTGCAAGGCACATCTCCCTAAAATCTCACATAAAAGCTCCATCACCACCGTTCACCAGTCGCTCATGGATGGGATCGAGCACCGGACCGTGCTCGTCAATGGCATCAACATGCACGTCGCCGAGATGGGCCACGGTCCTCGCGTGTTTCTCCTCCTCCACGGATTCCCGGAGATCTGGTACACCTGGCGCCACCAGATTCGGGCCCTGGCCTCCCTCGGCTACCGCGCCGTGGCCCCGGACCTCCGCGGATTTGGCGGCAGCGACTCCCCTCCTGACCCCTCCGCCTACACCTACCACCACGTGGTCGCCGACCTCGTGGCCCTGCTGGACTCCCTGGGCGCCGACAAGGCCTTCGTCGTCGCTCACGACTGGGGCGCCATGGTCGGCTGGTTCCTCTGCCTGTTCCGGCCCGACCGTGTCCGCGCCTTCGTCAGCCTCACCGTTCCGTACCGGCCACGGAACCCGGCGGTGAAGCCCGTGGCCGGCATGCGGGCCTTCTTGGGAGAAGACTACTACATGTGCAGATTTCAGGTAAAGGGGCGGCATAACATCCTTCATCACCTCCTAATAGAATGTTTTGTTCTTATTCCTCCTAAGAGCAGGTGGTACGGCCAGGTGGCCTTAAAGATCCGGGTCAAGATTTTAGACCCGGAAATGGTATATTCGGATTCGGATCCTCATTATTTGCACATAATATTTAATAAATTGTAAAAAATAGTATGTAATTTATTAAAGATGTATTTATTAATTTTTAGATATTTAATAATTTAAATAAGTAGATTTGTCAACTTTTCGTTCAACATCACTTCAACAGTGGATAATGCACATCTTCCTATTTTCCTGAATCTTAAGGCTGCGGGGGACATCGAATCCGAGATCGAAAGCGCAGGCGTGAGGAACGTGCTGCTGAAGATCCTATCGGAGAGAAGACCCGGGCCGCCGATGCTTCCCAAAGGGGGTTTTCTGGAGATGGGGGCCATCGACTTGCCGTCCTGGCTATCGGAGGAGGACCTCCAATACTACGCTGCCAGCTTCGAGAAGACGGGCTTCACCGGAGGTCTCAACTACTACCGAGCCATCGATCTGTACGTTGACAAGATCTACTTGATTCACACGGTTAACTGGTGATCTCTCTTTTATTGGGAAGGCGGTGGTTGTGTAGGAACTGGGAGCTAACGGCGCCGTGGAATGGAGCCAAGGTGACGGTGCCGGTGAAGTTCATCGTGGGCGACCTGGACATGACCTACACGACCCCTGGAGTTAAGGATTACGTCCACCATGGAGGGTTCAAGAAAGACGTGCCTCTGCTTGACGATGAGATCGTCGTGATGGAGGACGCCGGCCACTTCATCAACCAGGAGAGGCCCGAAGAGGTCAATGCTCTCATCCACGAGTTCATCAAGAAGTTCTGATGGACGATTCCACTTTCCGCTTGTCTGTGAATGGCAGTGTCTTGTGTTCATCTCTGTCAGCAGCAGCCTTAACTGCCCATTCCATTGAACTTTGAATTTATCAGATGGATCCTTTTAGCTTATACGATTAATGCTTTGATTGATGAAGCTATTTAACCTGATAAGCTCGTCTTTGAGATAATCTCTATATAATAACTACATATATTATTCTGCACTGAAATTCTTTCTGTCGTGTACTCTTCCTGGATATTTGACTTTGACCCGTTCTTCATCATTCAGCTTCTCTGCTGGCCCTGATAAAGAAAGGTGGAAACCTTGACCGAGTTCTCAAGTATCGACGAAGACCCATTTCACACTTATGTCCCAATCCAGACATCCCCAGCTAGAACCAAGCTTTCTTGGCTTATTTTCGGAGAGGGGTTTGCTGTGGAGATTTCGAGGGGTTCAAGATGATGAAGATGACGATGGAGGGGATGATGGACTGCGGGGTGTTGGAAGATATAATTCGGAGGCTGTTGGAAGGTAAAGGAGGAAAGCAGGTTCAGCTCTCGGAGGGAGAGATCCGTCAACTCTGCATTAACGCCCGCCAAATCTTCCTCTCCCAGCCCAATCTCGTCGAGATTCGAGCCCCTGTCCGAATCTGCGGTATGATGACTTCTCTTTGCCTTTCTCTATCTTTTGATTGGTCATCCCCTGTTTCGGAGTATGCAATTGTTTACTGATGATTCTTGGTGAGAGGTAGTATTTGGTTTTGCCTCTTGGGAGGGAGAGGTTGTGGATTAGGGAGGAGCACAGTATTTGTAGAACTGATGTAAAATTGGGATTTCATTGCATGCTTATCTCAAGAAACTGAGATGAAGAGACTGATTTTATTCTGGAATCTTGTTAAGTGTGTTGAAGTTCATGGTCTGTGTCATGCTAATTGGCAGAAGAGGCTGGTGGTGCCTGAAAATGTTTCAACTTTTGTGGCCAAAAGGCTCTGATGGACCTTTTCTTTAGTTCTATTTTCCTGGAAGTTAGCAAAATAACACTGCTTTCATCTACTCATGGAAGCAAAGCGTCAGGATCATGACCATGTCATCAACTGTGTAAAAAAAAATTGTGTTCCAATAGGATTCTTGTTTTGATGAGCGGTTTTAAGATCCCTTTTCACTGAAGTGATTATTGCTACCAAAATGAAAATTGAGGAATGTCACTAATGAGCTATGTTAGAACTGCTTTAGCTTTGGTTATCAGTTGGTTGTTTGTGAATGGTACTAATCTGAATTGCCTTCACTTGCACTTATTCAGTTTGCTCCGTAGTTGCTGCTATTGGACTATTTCAACCTTCTCATTTGCTCTGTCATTGTCTTGATTGTTTCTCTCTTGTAGGGGATATACATGGACAATATCGGGACTTGCTGAGGCTGTTCGAGTTAGGAGGGTACCCACCTAGTTCTAACTACCTTTTCCTCGGGGACTATGTTGATCGGGGCAAGCAGAGCTTGGAGACAATCTGTCTACTTTTAGCTTACAAGATTAGGTACCCTGATAAAGTTTTCCTCTTGAGAGGCAACCACGAGGATGCAAAGATAAATCGCATCTATGGTTTTTATGATGAGTGCAAGAGGAGATTTAATGTTCGTCTATGGAAGATTTTCACAGAATGCTTCAATTGCATGCCTGTGGCTGCCCTAATCGATGAAAAGATACTCTGTATGCATGGTGGGATTTCCCCAGAGCTGCAACGTTTGGATCAGATCAGAGAGATTGAGAGGCCGACCGATATTCCCGAATATGGACTGCTCTGTGATCTACTTTGGTCCGATCCAGACCCCGATATTGATGGCTGGGCGGATAGCGATCGTGGGGTGTCCTGCACTTTCGGTGCTGATAAGGTCACTGAGTTATTAGATAAAAATGGTCTTGATCTCATATGCAGAGGTCACCAGGTGAAGAATCCCAATCTTATATTTATTGTCTCCATGGCAATGCAATCAATATGCTGCTTGTCCCATAATATTTTCTATTGGAATTTCAAGGTGCAATTGTGTATACTGAAATGCAAAAGAGAGTATGGTGAGATTAATAGTACTTATATTGTTCATCTGTGTGTGCCTTTATCAGAAGTTGCAGTCAACTGCCTACATGTTTTCTTGAAAAATCTCAAAACTTTAATCAATGATGAACAGTCTTAGTTCTTATCAATGGAAAAACAAGGGGGGACAAATGAAAATGGAAGACAAGAAGAACTATTCCAGCCATTAGGCCAGAATAAAAACCAGAAAATTATGCTGTTTCCGTAATAGATAACATGAAGGTGAGTTGAGGTTTATGGTTTATACTTCTCTAGTATGATTCCTTTTACTATGACCCTTTTGCAGGTGGTAGAGGATGGCTATGAGTTCTTTGCAAAACGGAGATTAGTCACGTTATTCTCGGCACCGAATTACGGGGGAGAATTTGATAACGTGGGTGCATTCCTGAGTGTTGATGAGTCCCTAATGTGTTCATTTGAGATACTGAAGCCTATTGACAATGCATTCTCAAAGGGTGCCAGCTCATCAAGTGTGACACTTAGGAAGGTATGAGTGTTTGTGATTATCTTTTTAAGTATATATTAATCCGATCCATTATCGGTTTACAATACCTTCTCGCATATTATTAGAGTAAGGGTTTACAATACCTTATCATATAGTATCAGAGTCACACCCACCATACTTCTCGTATCAGTAATCAATGCAAGATTTTTGTTGGGGATTTTGGGTGCCATAGTAGAGTTAACCTTGCATGAGGGGCAGTATGCTTGGGTTAACATCAGTAAACCATATTACATTCTCTAGAGGAAAGTTGCCTGTGCAATTGATTGCTGATTTCTGAACCTTCTTTGAGCAGCCTCCCAAGATAGGGCATGCTCCATGAAGATTGGGGGAATGCTAGAGTAAATCCAAATGACCAAAAGGATGTATCTTCTATCTGCTGTCAAGTGGGTGGGTTGGGCTCCTGAAGATCAACCATCATCAGGCCGTTCATCAAGTGAGAACCTTGAGGCTATATTTTGGTTACTTTTTGGACTGCATTGTGTGTACCCTGTACATCTACAAAAGCATGCTGGATCCATGGCAGGAGCGGATCTGCCAATCTTCAACTGGTATTCTGCTGGGTTCTTATGTAAATTTAGTGTCCATCACAGTTACCCAGGAGCTTTGTTTGTAATCAAGGCGCATGCTCACATTTCACCTTTTTTTGCATCATTTCAGCCTTCACTTCTGCAAGAAAAAGGAAAACTCATCTTCTAAGAGGAAGATGAATGAATCTGCACTTCATTGCAGGGAAGTTCTTTTTTTTTTCTTTCTTTTGGGAAATAATATTATAAATCAAATGTGCCCCTTTCATTTCTAAAAGGCCAAGCAAATAGGGCGATGAAATGATATAACAGCTGATAAAAAAAACATAACATTGAATACTTATCCTCAGGACTGAGTCAAAAGCATAATAAATTATGAATCTATCAAATGCACCAAAATAAGAGCAATTGGATGGCAGGTTTGGGGCTGGTATGGCCCAGCAAAATTTATCTGCGTGTCTATCTGTCCTCATTTGCCTAGTCCTTGTCAATTTATAATAAGATAAGAGTGTGATACTATTTTTTAAATTAATAATGAGGTCACTTCACTGTCAAAGTGCCGTGTTTGCCATTGCAACACATTAGGCTCATTCTTGGCTTCTTCTCCATCTTGCTCATCAGCTCTCTATCGGCCCTATATATATATATATAATAGAGGTGAGCTGAGCATATGTCATAAAACTACTTGACACGCAGATAAGATAATGTAACTTATAAGTTGATTTCAACTTCTATTATAATTTATAATAAAATATAGAAATTCTGTTAATTTATATGAATGTTGTGTTGTGTAATATTTATTGGCCTAAATTCCCTAGAATCTCCCAACAAATTCTACATATAATAAAATTTGTTGATGTTACATTTCTACTCTATTATATAAGAAAATTACCTAGAAGGTTAACTAGGATGTTTTATTATTTACTGTTTAGGTTAATCAGGATGTGGATTAATTTGTTTGGCAAAAATCATATAAGCAAAATCTAAGGGGTTATTTTGTCTTCCATAGTTGTTTTTCAGTACTTAAAAGGGGCGTATTATACATAGCATAATCCTAAACAATTATATATATTTTTAACTTATTCCTAAAAATTTTAAAATAATTATTTAAATAGTAAAACGTCAACTATTTTATATATATTATGGGTCTTTTTTTTGTCAATAAACTCTTTGACCATTAAAATTGTAATATCCCAATTTAAGACGTTGACATGAATGAATGGTGCATGGTATGGGCTGCTGCACTGAGTCCGTGTCCCAATGGCCGAAGGCTGAGACACGAATGCAGCGCAGGCACATTTAGCACAGTTTTTTTTTTATCTCTGTCAAAATTGCTTCCTTGACAAGTAAAAAATATTTGGTGAAAGGGTCACGTTACAAAACATAATATAACAATAATATCTCGTCACAAAACTTGTCCTATATTAATATCACCTTAATACTTTCTTTTTGTTCAATACCTTAATACTTGATACAACATAATATACACTATGTTATAAAAAATATGTTATTACATTAAATTTAATAAATGAAATAAATTCATAGTTTATTTATGATACATGAATAGATAAAATATTAACCCTTAACACTATATAAATCTACATTAAGATGTCTTTAAAACTAGATAGGTTCTTCTATGAGGTTTAACGGTAGAGAGAAAAGTTAAATGTTTTTTAGGTTATAAGATTATGAGATCTCACAGGGATAATGCCCACTTTCTCATCAAGTTCTTTAAGCTAAATAATGGATGAATGAACTGTACTAACTCCGATAGAATTATCCTGAGTCAATCTTATATTGGATGCAATAATGATAATGAAAGGATATGAAGCAGTTACCACTTACAAGTCTATAGATAGTAGATAGCTATTCTTTCATTGCACCACATGAAAAGCACAGAAGATGGGGACATGACATTAGACATCATATGTACAGAGAGAACAGCACACAAGCAACATCACTCTCAAATTTCAGGGAATAAAACACCATTCTCATCAGCAACCCTTGCACAAGAAAGACTACAGCTCCAAACCACTGCTGATATCATACAAACAGACTAGATCAATAAAACTCACTTACCATCACCAGGCATAACTAAGTCATAGGGCTCTACTTGTACCGGATTTTTTGGGCATGACTTCAGAATGGAGGAGCCCGTTTTACTGCTCAGATGTCGCTGGTCCTAAGGAGAAGCGGGGCTTTTTGGTCTAGCTGGGCTTTCCTTTTCATACGCATCCGACGAAGATCTTCTTCGAAAGCGGAATGGCTCTCTGCTTCCTACGCAGCACAGACGGGAAGACACGACCTGGGTCTAGTTAATATACATAAAACCCACGTAGAATTATTCACATAATTACTAATACAAGATGGCAAGGATAATGGAAATACAGTATACTCGAAACAGAGCCACCGTTAGCAGTCAACTAGGCAAGGACGTCATTCCGCCCAGCCAGCAGTGGCAGACAATTCGCAATATTATAACCACAAGTTGCAGTCACATAATCAGACCCACCAGGGTACCTTTCGTTATCAGCATCCACTTAAAAACCGGAACAGTCGGAAAGAGACAAATGGAGTTATGCAAGAGAATAAAAAAAAGGACAGATCAGAGAGAAAGCCATCCAGCTTTATCTACAGTGGATGATTCTGGACAATACATACTGCTCATCTCCATCTCTAAACCTAGTCAGCCAGTCGGTACTAATAATTTTCTCCAGCTAAGTCGCCGATTAATAAAAATATGTCCAGGCTTTTTTTATTATTACCGGAGAAAGGAGACACCGGAGTAGTGGATCCGGCAGGTGAAATCGGAGGCGTAGTGGAAGAGTATCCCGGCGGTTTCACGATCATGATGCTACGCGTCACCCTCACAGTTTCCTCTGACGAGTCTTCGCAGAAAGATCGAGTAGCGGCTGCTCCTTCTGACTCTGTTATCCAATTCACAAAAAAAAAACCAAACAGTCAGCTAGCATAGAGATCATAGACAAATCTCGGAGAAGTTGAGCAATGCTCAACATTTAACCTCAGACAAGGAAGACTACTCCGGTGGAAGGAATTTTATGCACTGAGTTCTTCGATCAAGCGATCTGAAGCTTGTAAAGTAAGAAGATCATGAAATTATTGGCTCGATTCTAATCTACTCTGAAAGACACTAGATCCATGCATCAGATACGACTCCTCGGCGGATCCGAATGGCCGTGCAATTAGCGTGAAACGTAAAACAAGTTTCTCCGACATCCGATCAAAATAAACCAGTGGTGGTGTATGAAATTTATAATTCGTTGTTATAAGGTTCAGTTGTTCAGCAGCAGAATCAGATCCGGAGCTCCTGCAGCCGCCGGCCAAAGATAGCAGAAAGCGGCGTACCCTTTCCGGAGCTGGCAGATCTGAAGCTGAACGTATTGTGCTTCCGAAGCTTGCCGAGGCCATTTTCCGGACGAGGACCGGCGACGGTATCGTCCCATAGCTGGTCCAACAGTCCCATGGCGTAGCTTATCAAAGGCGGCACACCAAAGCTGGAAAAGGATCCCACCTTTTCAGTGGGAGGAGTAGTAGTCTATCGTAATACTCGAGGTTGTTGATAAGGGGATCCTCTCTCATATTTATGGAGCCGCGAATATTTTTTTAATATTAATAGTATTTAAATTATTTAATAATTTATTACGTAATATATCATTTAAAATTTTTAATTCTCTTATATTACTATTATTTATAAATTATATTAGAATAACTTGAGTTTAATTATTTTATTAATATATTAAAACTCTTACAATGTAATTTTTTTAATGACTCAAATTCGAAAATTTTATTTAAAGAAAATAATATTAGGTCACCTAAACCAATAAGCCTTCCTGCACAAAAAAAAAAAAAATTAATACACGCGAGGGGCTCGATCTTTCCCTAATTCACTAAAATGCTTACAACTTCTTTGCTAAATTACATTTTTAACCAAGCAATTATTGAGCAAAAGCTGCCAACCAGCTATCACTCTCACCGTGACCTGAATTTCAGAATAAGGAACGAAATCTATATGGAAAATAGAGAAGAATCTTTGGCCGATAATACATTTAGAATTTTTTAGAATTTTCGATAATGCTTTTTCATTTATGTTTTTTTTAAAAAAAGAGAATATAGTGGAGAAGCTTCGCTGTTCCATTCTCGGGTCACTATTTCAATTATGGAGTTTAGAAAAGCATTACACAGCCAATTATTGTGCAAAAAATATATAAACACGGCCAATGAAGAGTGAATAATGTGGGTTACAAACAATCAATAGTTTTTTTTTGTTGGCCAATGTTATTCTCACAATTTTGAGAAGTTTAAAATAATAAATAAATATAGTATTATTATTCAATATCGTTTTAAAATATAAAAATTAGCACGATAATATATATCGTTATGTTCTATATAATGATAAATAAATTAATCAATAGAATGCAATTAACATTTTATAAGCCCAAATATCCCACTTACACGTATAATTTTTAATTTAATTAATTATTTTAGAAAATAATCATAAATAGCATTTATCTGTAATTTAAAATCCCCCACTATCTATCCTAAAAGGTTTCAATTTAAATAGGTAGGTAATATGATAATACTAAATTATCAAATATAATCTTAGAATAAAATTTGAAAAAAATCGCAAAAAATGTTTGAATAATCGGTATTGCTATTACAAAATTTATTTTAAATATAAAGGAAAATATGATATAATTTGATGAATCCTATCATTATAAGTTAAAAATCTATATGAAAATAACTTCTTATTTAAATTAATTATAAATGGATAATACCTCATTTCCAATAAAATGGGATATAAGTGCCTAATAAAGCAGATATTGAAGCCCTCCTTGAAATTCTTTGTTGGGCCATACACCTAAATGATTTTTTGCAATTAGACTTGGATTGCTTATTTTTGTAATTCGACTTTCCCCCCTTAATTTAAGCCTTTTCATCACAAATCTTACTAAAACTTGTTCGCAATAAGGATGAGTTTGAGATGGGCCGAATAAGTTTAGGGCACACCTGATGAGTTCATTAAACTTTCAAGGGGCTGCATGAGACAATAAGTAACGTACAGGGGGCAAATGTTAATTAATGTTTGACAGGTGGGCCCCCACGGCAACTTATATATAAACGCAATACGTGTGACCCTCTTCAGATTTCCTTCACCCATTTTGACCTCCACGTGTAGTCCACAAGTTTGATCGGACGGTTCTTGACGGTTATCGGACTGAACCCTGACGCACCTATCAGCTGCTACTGGAAGGAAACGAACCTCCGAGATCCATTCCGTTTCTTTCCCACTTCCCCGCAGAAGGTACGTGCATATGGATCGATTCAGCCTGAAATTTTCTTTAGTTTGACATTTCGAAGGTATGCACTTCTACTGTGCGTGTGATCATCATCTTCAATCAGTGGCTATAGACTGCGTTGAAGATTTTATCAGTGTTCGGAGGTTATTTTTACCGCCCTGTTCTGTCAGTTTTTTATCGCTTCTATGCATTCGTATGTTTGCGTTTTGGGTGGCGAGTTCGTCTATGCATTCATATGTTTCAGTTTGGTTGGCAAGTTCGTCTAAGTATTTAGGGTTCTCGTTCATTTATATTCACTGTTGGTTTACGTGTAATTATATTAACAGAACTGGTATGATGAGAATCTTGCTCTATCGCTACCAAGTTATTAGAATTTGAGGTTATGTGACGATGGAATGTGTGAAATTGATAGGATTGGAGGTGACTGCTTGGTTAGAGCCTCAAGTTATATCCTCACTGAAGCAGTCTGTACTGATTGTCCTACACATGGATAAGCAGTTCTGACATACGTACTTTTCACTTTTTTATCCTTTTGTAGTTTGTAAACTGCTTTCTTTTATGTCATATTATGTGAAAACTCCTATCAGGAAAATGCCGATATGAATTTTCAGTAAATTCTGATGCTGTTCTTAGCAGTTTTGTTCATCATAGGGTCACCACTTATCTAAGTGGATCAAATGTAGATTGTCCTACACTCTCATCTTCTCTAATGGCTCTTACCGCTTTGTGGCTGTAGGTTCTTTGACAGTCAGGTTTCTTACAGTTTCAGGAAAAGGAAAAATGGACAGAAGCAACCGTTCAAGCTACACTGTTTATGTTGGGAATCTTCCTGATGATATCAGAATGAGAGAAGTGGAGGATCTGTTCTATAAGGTGATTTCTTTACTAGACTGTACTTCTGTGATATCTTTAATGTAGAAAACTGTTAAATTGTCAAGCAACTTATCACTTGCTGGAAACCCATCGGCTAAGGAGGCTTCCCCTCTTCTTTCTTCAATGTTAATGGTGGTATTTGCCTCTTATGGGGTCTGGAGGCATCGAGATATTGCAGGAGAAGAAATAACTATAGTTGCTCACAAACCTAACATTTATTTGGTGCTTAGTTGTTTATGTTATGGACTTTAGAGCCTGTGCTTTATTTATTGTTGACGTCTTCCTATGATTGGGGTCATTATTTGCTAGTTAGCATGTGAAGTTGGATATTATCAGTTTGAAGTCTTCTTTCTTTTTTGGTGGATAATATCAATTTGATGTCAAATACATTGTGGTGTTGAAAATTTCACGAGTTCTTTGTGGATAGTGTGATGATCCCATTAGACGTGCCAATGCTTCCATATATTTAGTTCACTGTAACAAAGTGCATCTAGTGTACAATCTGTTAAATTTTTAAATAATTAAAATTATGTTTCACCATTTTCTGATTTATCTAAAGCGGGTGTTTACTAATTCTTTTGCTACTACCTATCACCTTCATATTGCAGTATGGGCCAATTGTGGACATTGATCTGAAGATCCCTCCTAGACACCCGAGTTATGCTTTTGTTGAGGTTTGTATTAGTCTAATCATGTATTATTTAGGCTGTGTTGTTTCTCAAATGGTATGATTTGACATGGTCCGTGACTTGTGTTTTTTTGGTACACTTAGTTTATTTTAGTCATATCTTTTATGTGAACACAGTTTGAGGATTCTCTTGACGCTGAAGATGCAGTTGAAGGACGAGATGGGTACAAATTTGATGGGTACCGTTTACGAGTGGGTTCACTGTCTTCATCTCTTTGCCCTCTTTTGTGTCACTCATTTGCTTTTTGCAATTTCATAACTACATTATTTTCACCTATCTACCTGATGGGATACATATGTTTTTGAAGGTGGAATTTGCCCGTGGGGGACGAGGTTATTTGTCTTCCGTGGATCGGTATGGCAGCTATGGTGGTGGAAGTAGCCGTACTGGAGCTTCTAGGCATTCCGATTATCGCGGTACGTGGCATTTACCTGTCATGAGCTGCTACACCTACTACAATTTTCTTGCTGCGGGATATTCATTTATTTTTCATGCTACAGTTCTGATCACTGGACTGCCTTCCTCTGCATCATGGCAAGATCTGAAGGTAAGATAACTCCCCCTTCCATTTTGTTTCCATTTGACTTTATGCATGGTGATTTTTAATTTTTGGGTATGATTTTCATGTAGGATCACATGAGGCAAGTTGGTGATGTCTGCTTTTCCGAAGTGTATCTTGATCGCAATGGTAAAGATGAAATCACCTTTCATGCCGTTATTCTTATCTATGTACCTTAAGAACATTTTTAGAATTTATTTTTGATAGATGCAACTGCATAATTTTAGGTGTATCAGGAATAGTAGATTACACAAACTATGATGACATGAAATATGCTGTAAGTTCCACTCTATCCCATTCTTGCAAAGTCCTGTTTGTGAACTAGCTAGTATTTCAGGAGAGCATGCTTTCTGAGAATTATGTTTCTCATAAGCTAATCTGGCTTTGCAGATCAGGAAATTAGATGACTCACTTTTCAGGAATGCATTCAGCCGGGCTTATATTCGGGTAATGCAATCTCTAGCATCATATGAATCTTTTTATAATCGACACCTTATAGATTTACATTTTTATTTTTCTTTAGGTTCAACGATATGATTCAAGGAGGAGCTACTCTAGGAGTCCTAGTCATATCACCATTTTGCAAATTTGAATCTTGTGGACTACTCATTGCCACTGGATGTTTGCCTAATAGTGCTTCCTTGTTCTTACATGCGGCTCAACATTCTAGGAATATGTTTTACTTCTAAATCTTCATTTTAATTTCCATTCCAAAGGGAAAGGTTAAGTCAGAGGGAAAGTAATCACTTTCTCTCTGCTAAATGTGTCTAGTGTGCGCTCTTCTTTAGGTAGTTATACCTTTCAGATGAAGCACACAAGAACATTTTAATTTGAAGTTTGAATTTGTTACACCATCGGACACTAGTAAAATCCTCCTCAGAGGCATGCATTAGAAGTTCCGTTTAGTGATAAAGTTATCTCTACTTTGAAAAGATGGCGTTGCTAGTTTTTTCTTCTTGACCCCTTCAAGTTAACATAATATTTTAAAAAGGGAGTTTCTTTGGTGCTGTGGACTAATAGAAACAAAAGGTTTTACTGCTTGAAAGGTATAAACAAGGAATGGTTGAAAACAGGGTAATGGATATAATTCTCTTTGTTTTTGAGAGTTTGACCCTTGCTAGATTCGGCATTTTGCAGCTTCATGAAGCACCTTGATGGGAAGTGGTGCAACTCTGTAAGTGGTTGAGGTAAAAGTTCCTGTGGTAGTCTCTTCACAGGACTCCACCAGAAGTTAGTTATTTGTACTAAAAGCAACATATTGGACACTTCAATTATTGGACCTTCTACTGAAGAGGGTAGTGGTTGTTGATCCGTGACATCATGACCTTTGACTATAAATACATGTTTCTTGTGCTCCAGCTACGAAATTAAATCATTTTACTGGAATATCGAAGATCCAGCATATGGCAAATGAAGTGTGCTTTAGTGGACTATGTGGTGGCTATGATTTTCCATTTGCTGTTTAAATTACATGGGCTAGGCATTTCTGGGATGTCCAGGGCAGGTAGTTAATTGGTTGATGATATCTTTTATGTTAAACGCTGGAAATATTTTGCAGGTCTCCTTCAAGGTCAAAGTCTCCCCTCTCCCCTGTAAGTGGATTTCTGGTGGAATTCTACATAGTGAAAGATCTCACGGAATTGCTGTCTCAGTTCTGTCATATTCAATGGACACATGTTAATTTATTTGAATATTATTTGACCGTGTCATCCTTTGCAACAGCCTAGAAGCGAACAGGCTGCCAACTGCTATGTTGATCCCAGTGTTGACAGAAGCCCGAGGAAGAGCCCATCCCGATCCTCACCTTCTGTATGGTCCCTTCCCATGAATCTGTTCTTCATTGCAAAAGTTATGTCATCACATCATGCTGACTGCCTTTTTCACACTGGTGTAACTTTTACAGGCGAGACGGGAGGATTCAAGGAATTGCTAATGAATAAAAGCACCCGAGCGGCCACCAATGATGCCAGATGGGTTTTCAGACATCCATGATATAGTATGGCTAGTCTGGAGGTTTGGTTACGTGGCTATTAGTAGATCGTGGAGGGTGCACACCTGCCATGGTATGACTGTGGGGGTGGGTCTTGTGGCTTGGCATGTGCCATGGCTGGGGTTGTATGTTGAACTTGGACATTTGTTGTATTTTTTAGGTTAAAACAGATTTATAGTTAGTTTATACAATGCTTCCTACTTGACTCTGAGGCTTTTAGCCAGGCCTTACCTTCTAGCCAGTCATTTGTAGATCAAGCTACCATTTGAGGAATTTGTGTAAATGGATTGGCCCGGATTTGACGTTGTGGTTTGCTTTAATGCATCGGACTCGGAATAAAGTTGATGCTTGATGTTTGAATCTAGTTGGATTAATACCATCTCCACCACTTAGGAAAATGAAGCTTATTTTTACAAGTTTATTTTTTCAAGTTATTTGGTATAATATCATTGTTTATTTTGTGTAAAATTACTATATATTTTTTTTAGATTTTCAGTAATTGTTTTCCTTTTTCCTGGTCATCAATGTTGTTGGCTCCTTATTTTTCAAGGTTGCTTCTTCTACAACATCTTCCTCTCCATTCCCTAATTAATTTTACATTTATTTTTTTTATAGTACCATTGGATAATATACAAGATTTCTTCTGTAGATATTTACATTTCCCCCTTATTTTCAACTTTTATTATGGGATTACAGCTTTTAAATCAATGGAAATTTAAAACTGTTATTTTTTTTCCGTTTTTTTACCAAACATTGATTTTCTCTTTTGATGAAATTATGAAAAGGCAAAAGTGAAAAAATAACGGATAAATTTGATAAGTAAACTTAGGAGTATTACCTTATTTTTTCGATCAAATTTTAATCTTATAATCTCTCTAACAACCATTGGAGACTATGAGTACTCATCCCATCTAAAACAGCATATTTTTTTCCTCATTTATAAATGCACGTTTTTCCTTGCTGGCCAAAAACAGATATAAATTTTCTTTCACCACTCATGATGGATTCAATTTCTGCCTTTTGGACCAGGAGAGTTGATGTAGTCAATAACTGATATTTCAAAACATGAAGAACCGGCCCGAGCAGTTTTAAGTCATTACCAAACTGTCTTGACTAGCGGTCATTGTAAGTCATGCCTTGGTCACTAAAGGAGCACCTTATATGTAGTAGTAAAAATGCATCATTCAACATACACACAGAAGCCGCATTTCATAATGTTGAGAATGTTTTCCTGCACCCTAAATTTCAATTTTAGATGGCACTATCCTATCAAATTAAACTATTTTGATAGAATGGGTCTGGTTAATCATTTCCCTGTCAGAAAAATAAAATAAAACTCTGATGTAGTGTCAAGCCCTCCTGGCTAGCAGTTCATATTTTGACTCATCACGTCTGAACACGGATACCCAACCCAGGCTAAATGACAATTATCGAGAGGGCCTAATTATCATAGTGCATAATAGATTGAATATTACCATCATATCAACTTAAGATTTTAGGATATAACATATTTGGTTTATCATAAAAACAATGGGCATAATAAAATGATATGGCATAATACCCCGTACATTCATGTAGAATGTAGAATGTAGAAAAAATGCACCCAAAATATGGTATGCTTTTTTGTGCTATATTTTTTATAAAATACTTGGGTATAAATATTATATTAATAAAAAATAGATGTAATTTAAATTAAATAAAAAACATTTATATATAATTGAAGATAGTGTTTAAATATTAGTTTTAATCGGTAATTTAATAACACAATTATTATAAAATAATCCGTTGTCGTCCAGCGGTTAGGATATCTGGCTTTCACCCAGGAGACCCGGGTTCGATTCCCGGCAACGGAACTTTTTTGCTTTTTGAACATATATCACTTCTTTGCTGGCAGTTGGAGGCACCATCACCTGGGTCAATGGGTCGTATGGACCAGAATCATACCGATGGAGAACCATAATCATTTTTTACATACCGATCTTTCGGTGTAAAATGAAACAGAGTTGGGAACTTCATAGGTAGTAAGTATATCTATGTGATATGCATAATTTGAGGTAAGCCATCAGTAAAGGATTACCTTCCTGCCAATGTGGGTCAATTCACAGCAACTCCAGAAACCTGTTTTTATCTGTGATAAGAGCATTCTATTTTCGTAGTTCTATTCTATTAGATGAGCCAATCACAGTCAATATTTACACAACACGGACATTGAACATTAAGCTCATATAAGAATTATATACTCATCACATATACATTTTGAGCTTGAGTTCCCTCAAGTTTTCGAGCATGGTATAGAAAACTACTATACAGAGTTTCCCATCCTTGTACCACTTAAGATCTTTCTTCAGGTTTCAGGAAATTGTAATACTCCAGTTGTGTCATCTCTCCGCCGGCCACTGGATCAAACTGGCATCGATAGAAACTGCAACAGGATTGCAAAGACAATATAGATTATATTAGACTAATACCATCCTGATGAAATTGCAGAATCATGTTTTGGTTAGCATTGAATTTAAAGGAACCAGAAATTAAAGTTGCATAGGAGATGAAATCCAAGTCCCACCCACATACTCTACTTCATAAGGGAGAGTCTAACTTATTTACCGAATTTATAGCATAAAATATGAGCCACTTGGACCAAATGAGACCCGATGAATTCTGAATCTTTATTTATTTATTTATTTACAAGGCTAAACCCAAAGATCTTGCAAATGGAAAGAGGCTCAACCATCCCATCTCACCCAGCCCATACTGGTTATTTTGTCATACTATAGTTCACAAGCTTATTATTAATATTTTACTCCTTTCCATTAACATGTGAGAGGAAACAAAAGGATAAAGTATCGAGAAAGGACAAGCACCATCTGAGAGATCATTACCTTCCATCCATGCCAAGAATGATAACAGTGTTCTTCTGATGTCCAAAAGCAACAATATACTGCAAACCTTCATGCAATCTGAACTGAGCAACTGACCATTCTGAGCTGAAATATCTTGGTAGCACACCTGAAAATAAAATGCACGGACCACTGTGTAGATATATTTCAAATCCCTCATTGTACGTGGAGGGGAAGATATCATAAACCTTAGGTACTTCGAGATTATCAAAAGAGAAAATAAAACTTATGCGCTCCAAGATCCAACATCGCATTCATGTATGCACACCTTTCATGAAAGAAAGAGATGAAATCATTGAAGATGGAGAACCGGCAGGCTCAGATGCATCATGGGATAGCTCACTGCCCAACATCCCAGACTCAACTTTCAGGCTAAAAACATGGACGGTTCCTTTGTCACTTGAAACTGCAAGCCACTGGGCAGTTGGAGAGAAAGCAAGGCTGTATATTTCTGCTCGATCTGCACCTCTTCGTACCTAAGATAGAATATACAGCTCAATCACATCCCCCAATTGCAAAAATTCCCAACCATAGACACAATCATCATCCCTAAGCACAAATAAATTCATAAAATTACCGTTCGACCAATTAAATTGTCTATGAAAATCAACTACAACTTCTTTGCACGAACTTTCCACACAAAGCTGCAAGAAACAAAGACGGCGACAGAGTGAAATCCAACAAAAATAAGTCATTTTCCAGTCGAAAATATCATTTTTTACATATTAGATGAAGCATTCAAGAGGGTCTGACTTGCCAATATGAAGTATCATGACATTTTCCAATGTTCTTATATAAACTTTCACATCATTATAAAAATATTAACATACTCCCTAAGTTGACACGGCTGCCATTATCAAACAGCCTTCAGAAAGTTGAAAATGTCAATATCCTTATACTATAACAAATCGAATTCCCCTAAATGTATATAATAAAAATAGTAGCTTCGAATAATCATAATTAATGCCTACTCTTAGTACCCACAGAGCATGTTTCAACATAATGGCAAACTGTTAGAGGTACGAATTTTAGCCAAGAAACTGATATACCTCCTGCAGCAAAGAGCCATCAAGAGTGTTGAAAACCCTAACGAGAGTCCCCTTACTGCTCGCGGTGGCCAAGAACCTTCCATCTTGGGAGAGAGTAAAACAGGCGATTCTTGAATCATGGGCCATGATAAACTTGGTCCTCTTCGAGGCGTAGTGCTCGATCCTGACCTGCCCCTTCTGCAGCCCCGGGCAAACCAAAACCATCTGCCCAGAGTTCTGAGACAACACGCAGAGGCCATTAGGGTTCGCGAAGGTTTCAATTTGGTGAAGCAATTTAAGGTCCGCGAAGTTGTAGACAAGGATCTTTTGCAGGAGCACCACGACAATACGATCCCTCCTGAGCTTTACTGACTTCACCTCGGACCGGAAGGAGAGCTCGCCGATGCACCTTGACTGGTTGTCGTCCCAGATCATGACCTTGGTGAGAGGGTATTTGGGGCGGGATCCGCCACCGACCAGGGCAAGGATATTGCAACGGAAGAGCATTTCCGCAGCACCGATTCCGCCCTCCTCGAATTCACGGCGGAAAATCTCCCGGAAGGGATCACAGTTGTAGATACGGAAGCCGGACTCGGTGCCAGCCGCGAAGCATCCGTGGTCTTGATTAAAAGAGAGGTGGAGGAGGTTGGGAGCCTTGGCGACCGCGAGTGTAGGGTTCGGAGGACGGGGGACAGCGGCTGGGTGGGGGAGGGAGGAGACGGGAGGGGCAAAATCAGATTCGTCAACGTCATCGGCGAACACAGGGTTTTTGGGAGAAGAGGGAGGAGGAGAGAGTGGCGGAGAAGACATGTTGGAGGACGGAGAAGACCGGCTAGGATTCGGCAAAGAAGAGGACGGTGGTCATGGCCGAAACGTCTGCCCCTCAAGGAATCGCTTTTGATTGAAGGGGGACGACACCTAAAAGGCTACGGCGACGATGATGACGTCACTGCCAGCAAATAATATTCAGGCAAAGTAACCAAATTTAAAAAGCATTTATTATTTTTTTCTCAATGAGGGAAGGGAAAATGTTTTCTTCTAAATGCATAATTTATTATTTATTATAGTATGTAAAAAAATATTGTATATTTTATAAAATATTAATATTATTTTATTTCAAAATTTGAACCGTTTAACAAATGGTACTTTATTTTTTTTATAAATATTATACTATAATATATAAAATACTAAATTGTTTACGAAAATTTTATATTTGAATTGAGTAAATAAAATATTTATATTTAAATTAAATATATATATTTATACTATTTTGAGATTTAAACCTTTTAACTTTTTTTTAATATGAAATATTTAACTTTTTAATATGAAACAAATCAACTTAGGGTGTTCAATGTGGGAGGATCCATGGGGTCTATAAGGCAAAGCTTTGTTGTGTGCTTTCATCTATGATATACAATGAATTAGTAGTAGTTGAATCAATTCATGATAATTGTTGAGGATTTGTTTGATTGAGGGAAAGTGTAGGGATGGTACTGAATTTGTTAAAATTTTATAAAAATTCATTATTTGTATTAGTTATAGTGAATTATACTATTATTAATAAAAAAATTAGAAAAATAAATTCATTATTTTCAATTAAATTAAATAGTTTATTAAGTACTATATATATAATTAAATTAATGTATTATATAAAATAATGAACTTATTATTATAATAATAATTTTATATTGATTATATAATACTTGATATATATATACTTATTTTATAATTATAATAATATAAATGTATATAAAAATAAATAAGAAAATAAACAAAGAATGATATAAAAATAATCCAATTAATACCAAATAATATAAATAAAGTACCATTAAATCATATTTAATGGAATTAAAAGGAAGTTTTGCAAGATGCATTAATAGATAATCTTCTTTTAATGTAAGCATTAATAAACACCTAACCATATGTCCATCCAAACATATACATACTTAGAGTGATCAAATAAAAGTAAGCAAATCATGCTCCGGACAAAATGAAAATGAAAATCCTCAAAAGTCGAATCCGCCGTCGAATCCGTCGTCGAATCCGTTGTCGTAGCCGGCGTCATAGGCCCCATCGTGATCCATCATATCTCCAATTAGCAGTCCACCCAGCAATCCTCCGGCCAATCCAAGGCCGAACTTCGAGCCGCTCTTCGGAGGCTGCGCCTGCTGAACCGACGGTGGCTGCGCATAGCCGTATCCCTGCGGTGGATACGAGTACTGGGGTGGGCATCCGCCGTAGCCTTGCTGCGGCGGGGGGTAAGGCGGGTACCCACCGGGTGGCGGCGGAGGGTAGGCCTCAGCGGTACTGGGACCGGGATGCGCCGTCGAGGGGTACGCCATCACGGGCTCAACACCGATGTCCATCGTGAACGGCGGCGGGACGGAGCGGGTATACTTCTCTCCGAACCTAAACGAGAACTCCAGCATGCCCTTTTTCTTCCCCTTGGGCGTCGTGACGTCGTAGCTCATCGGCCGCTCCTTCGCGTCGATCTCCGACGACTTCCCCTCCCCTGCGGCGACGGATTCGAGGAGCTCCTTGATGGGGACGTGGACCTTTCCGATCACACGATCCCCGAGGCTCCGCTCCGACATGAGGACGAACACGAGGCTGAGGTAGTTCGAGGTGGCGGCCGAGGCATCGACGTCGAACTTCATGGGGCATTTCCACTTGGGGCTGGTACCACCCTCCTTGTCCACGGGGGTCTTCTGGATCGTGCGGGGGTCGCCGGATATGGACACAATAGCGTAGACGTCCATCGTGGTCATCAGGTTCACGTTCTTGAGGTCCTTGGCCGACAGGACCGTGATGTCCAGAGGGATAAACTCCATTTTCAGAGACGAGACAGGAGAAGCCATTTTCCTAGATTTTCAGAGAACAGGAGAGAGATGTTTTCCGATTAGACCTCCCAGAATCTGCCTCGATCCAAAAATATAATCGAGCTTGGAATGTAAGCCAAACCGACTGAAGAGGAGAATTTATTGGGGCATGGAATTTTTCACTGTCACTAATCACCCACCATTAATTTAAGGTTATTTCTGGTTCGGAAAAATTGGTAGATTACGATTTGATTAGGATAAATCTGTTGACTTTACCTAATATTCAGCATCTAGAAATCAAACTCGTAAAAAAATCTTTCACCTTTTTTTATCTAATAAAAGTATATTTTATTCCATTTTTTTTAATTTTGTGGTGATAAAATTTATAAAAATATTAAATGCAGTTTTTCATCTACAGGATTCCATGAGGCTGCACCAGTTTGGCCACTCTCTTCCTTGATCTCACCTGGGAAGAAGATGGGAAAGACAAAGGAGATCTGCTGCTGTATGCTGAGTGTATTTGTTTCTTGCAGAGTAAATGCAAAGTAGAAGAAACGATTTGTACATATATAGAATCTGCATATATGTGCTCATCCAGCAGCATCTAAAACTAACATCAACCATCGTCCCTCTAAGCCTCCCACCACATGGCTTTCTCCTCCATGGAATTTTGCTGCTGCTGCTGATGGAACTGGCTCAGCCCCACCATTTTCTGCTGATTATGGAACCCCTTGACCTGCAGAATCCTGTCGCTCCCTTGTCCATCCAGCCTCCCGCGCTGCCCCGTCCCTCCTATCCCCATGAAATCGACTGTCGTGGCAGTCTCCTTGCCGCTTCCTAGGAATAACCCCACCGTGTCGTTTCCTTGCTCTACTACAGTCTTCGGCAGCAGACCGCTCTGATCGAACAGCAGTCTATTGAACATCCCCATGTTGCTGACGAGCGACGCTTCATCGCCGCTCCCATTGCCGCCCATGTCCAAAAGCTCCGACGAGATCTCGTGTTGCTCATCGTAGTACCCTCCGGCGATTGGCCAGCCATTCCCATCCTGGACACGATGATGAGGGCTGTTGTATGAAGTGCTGATCTTTTGAGCTTCTTTCTCCGATGAAGACATTGAAGATGCCATTTTAGTACCACAATTGGGCTGTAAAAGTGGGGAGCTCAAACCTGCCCATGTCGGATAACAACAGCACTTCAATGTTCAGTATGAAATATATTCATGTAATAATCCCATGGCATGTAAAGTTGTAATTTTTTTCGTGATATATGATTATTTATTACTTGCAGTTGCACCCATCTGGGCAGCCTTCTGCAGCAAGGCAGTGGCGGACATGTGAGCCGAACCGAGATCGGTGAACCCGGCAGATGAAGAACCGAGGAGGCCTCCGATGCTGCCGGAGAAGATGCTGCTCGTATTCTTCGACGAGTTATTATATGCATTGCCGTTGAGCTTGAAGCCTCCTCCAGCATAGAAGCTCGGCAGCAGGGGAGTGTTGGTGACATCTGCGTGCACGTAATCGGTGGAGGAAGATATATTATGCCCGCTTAAGGGAAGTGAAGAAGGAGAGGAAAGCTCGTGATGGGGTCGAGCTTCTGCAGCGGCATGGAGGTTTGGAGCTAGCAGCCCACCTTGCTGGCCGTTGATCTTACCGTTCTCCTCCGTCAAGGCGTCGCAGAAGGCTCGGTGCGTGATGAAGCTGTCCTTTCTGTAACAACGATAAGAATTAAGAATTACGTGCTGTCCATACAAAACAAAAGATACTGCATGCAGGTGAGCCGTCATCCCCATTAGGTCAAGAACATGAACAATCAGCTACTACTGCTAAATTTGATGGGCACACATGCGTAGAATAATGAAGCTTTGGGCTGGGCACGGTACCTGGAGAAGATGGTGCCACAGTCGCATTTGTACTCCCTGGTGCCGCAAGTCTTGCAGTGCGCCTTCCAGTCGGACTGCACCGCGTACTTCTTGGAGCACCGCTCGCACTTCCACTTCTTCTCCCCGTGCTTCCTGCTGAAGTGCTTCTTGATTCCGGTGAGGTCCCCCAGGGCCCTGGTCGGGTTGTGGTGGACGCAGGTCGGCTCCGGGCAGACGTACACCCTCTTCCTCAACTCCGCCGCCCCTCTCAGCTTCAGCTTCCACGGCAGGTTGTGGCCGCGCCGGTGGAGCTGCAGGTTCTGGTCCCTCTGGAACCCCTTGCTGCAGATCTCGCACACGAACCGGTTCGTGGCCATCAGGGACGTGGGCGACAGCGCTATAACCTCCGCACTTGGATCTGAAATCATTAAACGGATAAATATTTCATTAAATCATATACAAAATTATATTATAAGTGCTAAATGCAGGATATAGACATGGATTTAAGATCTTATTTTCACTGATATAGTCTAGAAAAGTGAGTTTGAAAAGGTGAGAAACAAGAAGAAAAAGCAGAGATTGAGTGTCAAAGATTCTCAAAGCCAAGCATCACAGTTTCAGCGAACACAATCATTGCAGCTCTCAGGCAATAATTGAACCCCCACACCAATAATTCTTCCATAATAATTCATGATACAATTTTTGGTTTACCCGAAGACAAAACCCATGTAAGCTAATCCACATATAATTTATTTTGTCCATTATTAAGAGAATTCTATCAAGAACTTGCCTCAGATAATGCCCAGATTACCTGGAAAATAACCCATAAATTTCCACTTGGAACCATCATCAGGAAGTCAACTAGGCAGATTACTTGTTGGGTGTTTGATGAATATGCAAATTGAATAGGATACTGCCAATAATGGAAAAGTATGCCATAGCTTTAATTTCATGGGAGGAGGAGAAGAGTATATCCACATATATGCAGTGGCTAAGTGAGGTATTAATGGCGTTTTTGCAGATGGAGATTTTCCAAACAGCTTATTTGTAATTCTGTGTGTACATATTCTTTATGTTGAGCTGGGAAATAAAGTGTCTTTTCATCCATGAAACTTTCTGCATATACTTGGGAGAATCTGGAAAAGATCAGATGAACTTGATCACATCAGTTCAGCTTTTATGCAGGTTTTGTTATACACCACATCCACATACATACCTGTTCGAAGCCGAACTTTGTAGAACTAGCAAATACCAGAGAAAGTAGATTGACTGACAAACCTGGTGTTCCGGGGAGGTTCCTCTTCTTCTTGTTGTTGATTGAGGTAGGCGGCGGCGGAGGAGGAGGAGGAGGAGGATTGGCTGAGGAGCCATTGCTTATGGTTGAAGAGGCAGAAACTAAAAATCTGCTGCTACCGACTTCGCCGCCGCTGATATTTGACATGGCCAGAGGAGGGAAGATGGGAGAGAGAAAGTGTCTTGTGGAGTAGGACTTTCACTTTCAGCAGCTTATTATTCTCTGGTGATCAAAGAGAGAGAGTGAGAGAGAGAGAGAGTATGTATGTTTGCTTTTTCAGGGGTTTCGTGTTCTCTGGTTTCTAGAGAGGGAGGGAAGCGAAGTAGAGATTTGGTGTGCCGGGGAGAGAGAGAGGGGGGAAGACAAGACCATGAAATCCATCTTCCTTCATTTATGTTGGAGAGGATAAGCTCACGCCTGCCTGCCTGTCTGCCTGGGGAAGCAGAAGAATACAAGACCCTGGCCTCCATGTCCCTTTCTTCTCTGACTTGTTTTTAATATGCATTTCTTGAAGTACCAAGAGCGGCGATGATGATCAATCGGCATGGAAATGCACTGCAGTTTAAAATTCCATCAACAACCTCGAATTTCTCTCCAGGAATTGCCATACTCACAGTCTCCATCAAATGGAAACCATCACCAGCTTTCAACAAACACACAACAGGTTCAAAGGTTTAATGATAATGGATCATTACTTTTGTTCTCTTCTGCAAACTACAAGTTTTCCATTGTTGAAACACTGTACATTTCCTAGGAACACCCACCTACGAGTTAGGACGATCTCCATTGCAAGTCCATGCTTTCCCTGCAACAATACAGGTCAAAAGACAGGCAGCTTCCCAGCTGCTGCAGGTTGGCTTGTAAACTACTGACATGTAGTAATCTGAATTTAAGATTTTAAGTGGCATATATAATAATAATAATAATATGATGAGATAAGGTGGAGGTGGGTGGGGGCGAAGAGTATGTCATGAGGTGGTTCCACACGGCCGTCAAACTCTGCTGCGAGCTCTACTGTGCTCGTACACGATTCAGGTGATTCGACACCTCGACGAGAAATTCACGATTTTGGTTAATGAAAAAAAAAACGAAGAACAAAGCTGGAGGGAAGTGAAGGGAAGCAGCCTGCTGGTGCTGGCGACGATTTGTCTGTTTCGAGGAAGGACTTCATCACTGCTGCATCATCAGAGTGGGTCGGACATGTGGTGTAATTTGCGATGGATGTCAAAGGAACTGTTGACTCCTTAGGTGACTGGGTGGGTACGTGACAGTGTGTGTCGTGCTGATGACATGCAGGATTAACTGCTGTAAACTGATGAAGAAATCAGCTGAGAACGTCAATCATTGCAACTGGAAAGAAACCTGGGGAATTAGGGCATCGCATTTGAACCCATAGAGTGATGAAATTACGGTGGGCTCTCTCTCTCTGCTGTCTCTCTTTCTTTCTCGCTGTCAAGTGGAAGAAAAACCACTTTTTTCTATGGGATCCCAAGATTGTCTTGCCTCACAGTACGGTGATTTGGACTAGTTATGGGTTAATGATCTCAATCAACCTTAAACACACAGTGCCATTCAACTTGTCCCATTAAACCTTAGGCCCGCAATCGAATGCCAGCAAGCACGTCTGGTTGATTATTGGCTTTCTTGAATTGATCAGTTCGCGCATTTGAATTCCATGTGGGATGACAGAGGAAAAAGGGCCGGTGGTTCACTTTGAAAAGCAGCTCAGATTGGACTGACAGCACATGTTCGTTGAAAAGGGCACGCCGTGACCCATCGACTCACTTTCCCTCCGGCCTCGAAATTTCCTTGAAATTCTTCACTCTCTTTTTTGCTCTTTATCGGGCAAGAAAAGGAACTCCCTTTTTTGGATAATAGTAAAAATATTCTATTTGAATAAAATAGTTCAAATTATACACTATCGGCCATGCTTGCATTCGAAGCAAGAGCGAAGCCAGACTACATGTAGGAACGTACTGTAAGGATGACTGATCTGGCCCAGAAGCTCATGAGGTGATCCACTCCCACGGCGAGGGTGACTCCGCGGTTTACCATAGTTATTCACATGGATTGGGGATGTTGGGTTCTGGATGGCTGGATGGACCAATCTGCTGCTGATGGATTTTGTGCTGTTTGACTGGTCAGGTGGGTCGACCAATTCTACTGCAAAAGATAAGATCTCGACGATTACATGTACATGTTTCTGCAGATCAGATACAGGAAACAAAAGTGGGGAATCACCCAGAAGTCAGAGGACGAGGCTTACCTGTCTGCTCTGCTTGAGAAACCTCGGACAGCCATGGTTTATTAGGTTGAAGAGGTTCAGCCTCCAGCCCTGGGACAACTTTTCTGGCTTCTGGAGTGTTTCAAAATCATCAATATTGGCATTCACAGAACAAAATATAAACACCCAAGGAAATGTAGAAGGCTTGAATCATCCATTTGCTGGAAGAAGCAAGAGGTATACCAACCCTGAAGATTTTAATCATTTAGCAGAATCTTATAGCCTGGAAATTACACCAAATAAAATGAGATCTACTCCAGAAAATCCTCCCATGTAAGAAGTTACAATTATTCTCACACCCACCATGGGTTCTATGCTGCCTCTCAACTGAAAGCTTCCACAAGTTGAACCAAGTTTTGACATAATTTTGGCTCTCCATGCCCTAACAGAAAAGCTTCAAGTTTTGACAGAATCACCGGCTCATTATCGTTCGATAACACGTCGCCGGTTCCTAAACTCCTCGCCGCCAGCCCTCCCCTCATCGTAGTTCCTAGACCTCCCATGCTGCCTTCTACCGCTAAACTCATCTCCCATCCGACCCTTGAAACTCCTCGAATCCCCCCTATTTCTCCTCTGATCTCCAAAGCGTTCCCTACTGTGGCCCCCATGGAACCCTTGTTGACTACCAGTTTCAAAATCATCCTCAAGAAAATTTCTCCTCCGACTTCCCATCGCATCGTTTGATCTCAACCTGGTGCCTTTGTCAAAGCTTCGGGAGTTGCCGCCCCTGAAGTTGCTTCCTTGTCTCTTGTCTCTGAATCCTCCCTTGTCCCCTTTTAAGCTACTCCTCCGAGCACTGAAGTCATTATCTTCAGATTCTTCTGAACCAGAGAACAGGTGCGACTTTCCACGCCTTTTACCTGATAAGTTATTATTCATTTTGCTTTTCACTGACCTGGATTTTTTTCCTATATCATCATCATCATCAGAATCTAGCCCAAGTTCATCATCTGATCCATAACTTAACCTCCTCAACTTTAAACCTCTGCCTCCACTTCTAATCCCAGAATCTGTAACATGACTTGATCTCCAACCAGAAGGGCCAGAGAGTTCCTCATCTGACCCAAAATCAGACTCACTTTCCTCAGAACCATGGTGTGCCACCTTTCGATAGGTGGAAGTTGAGGGTTTATTGACGGAAAAATGGGTCTGTGCTCTTCCAGGATTCAGTGCTTCATCTTCATCTAATTCACCATCATCGGAATCCAATTCCTGTTCCAACTCTGAGAAATCACGTGAAGTAACATTACTTCTAGAATCCAACTCATAGCTGTCCACATTGTCATCCTCATCTTCAAAATCATCAAAACCATGTCGAGATTCTTTCCCCTCGAAATCAGAATATTTTACATCACGGACCGTCGAGAAACCACTGCCTCTATGAAAATCTTCTTCAGAGCCTTTAAAGCCTCTTCCAGAAGGAGAATCCTTCCCGGCAATAGAAGGGTCTGCATATTCAAAAGCCGCAACATCTGCCCCATCAGATTCGTCGTCATCAAAATCAAAGTTCCATGCATTAGACACATCTGTCCTTCGGGCAGCTTTCTCCGATCGCCTTGTCCTTGAGCTTGGACTAGTATCGAGAAATGCATCCTCCGTGAACTGGTCCGGGGGTCTCTTGCACTCACAATGAAAGCAGACAAGATTTCTCCTATAGTTCAAGAAGTTGCACCTGCAGGAATGCATTCACTGGACAGTAAGCACAGTAACAAAAAACTAGTTATAACTTTAAGGATAAGCCTGAGTTCAAACTTAGAAAAGTTCTTCAGCCATGTTAGATACATTTGGAATAGCATTAAAAATAGAATTTGACCTTGATATCCAAGACCTTAGATTCAAGGTTTGCTAAAGCTTAACTTGGTGAGAAACAGCTAATGCAACATTTGCAACAGAATTACACGAATAAATCCTTATCTTGCTAACTACTGCAACAAATGGATTCAGCTTATCTCAAGAAACATGTTCCCAAGTTCATAGAATATCCATGGCTCCTAAGTAATGTAAGCATTAGCAGTTTTAGGAGATCAGCGCAGAAATCATACTCTGGACACTCCCATTCTCCAGGAAGCAGTTGCCTCTTGGGGCGCTTGCCATCACATTGTAGGCATACTGTGTTCTTTGCGAAATTCATAAAATCACACCTGAAAATCAACTCATATTACGATAGAAATATAGCCTCATAAACAATGACATGTAAATTCAATGGCAATAACTCATCAATACACATACTTTGGACATAACCAATCTCCTTTCTTCATCTCGACATCGTCCCGTCCAACTCGTTTTTTTGGAGGTGGAGGAGGTTGCTTCACCTTTGGAGGAGGCTTTCTAATGATGGGAGGTGGAAGATTGGGGTCAATGGGAACCGAGCTCAACTTCACAACCTCATGAAGCAACTTCCGGACGACAGTCTTCACTGATTTTTGCCTCAACACAGATTTGTTTGTCACTGTTCCATGCATGTGATCAAAACCAAATGCCATTAAAACTCTCATTACATCAATGGTTCGTGCCTCGTCCTCCTTATTTGTCAGAAGGTATGCTCGCTCACAGGTGTTCCTTAAACTACAGGAACTGCAGACCTGGAAAATAGATTGAAAACCCATGTCAAGGATCCTTCCAAAAAATTCATGACCAATCTACATGTTGAGATATACGATCCCACATTGAACAAGTAAAGATAAAGTTGTGATTCATGATTATAGGTGGAAGAGGTCACGATTCCTTATGGTCATGTTTGATAATTGGGTGGAAACATGAAGCCTCGGAACCATCCATGCTTGTACTTATTTTTGCTAACTAATGGTTTGAAATAATTACACCTTAAAAGTACACCATCATGCTTCATGTTTATCTTTATACCACCATGTAAAAACACATTTCTTACATCTCCTTCATCAATGTGACCGAGCTTCCGCAACAATTTTGCTGAGAAAACCACCTTCTTATCAGCAGTTGGACATCCATAACCGACCAAGATTTGAATATCCTTCCTAGACAAAGACCTGAGAAAATTTTCCATCTTAGCAAAGTATCATACAACATTCTATTATTGGTATCTCCATACAACAATCTATCACTCTCTGAGAAGTTCAATGAGACAACAGAAGTTCTATTAGCTCGAAAATCCATAAAAAAGACTAATCAAAATTTCATCTTTGATAAAAATATAGAGCAGGGGGACTCAAATCAGTTAATTCTCTGCAAATAGCAACAAACCGATAAACCTGTGACCTGCAGAGTACAATATATGGAGCTTGAAGTAATGCTTATCATCAAGAATGAATTATAACACGAAATTCTATGAAAAGGCATCATCAAAATCTAATATTTGTTCACGGTACAGGGGTGGGGGTAGGGACAAAGAAACGATCGCTGAAATTTATCAATTGTTCTCAGAGAACTTCAAACTGATATTTGCCATCCGGAAGGAATCATAGCACCCCATCCCCAAGAAAATCAAGGATTAGCCATAACAGTAGGAAACGAACCTCAATATGTCGAATCGATCCTTGCCGAAATTTAGACAAGCAGTCTGAACAGTCTTAATGTCCCTACTGAGATCCAACTCTTCTTCGTCCTTGACGTCTTCTCCCACATCGAATCCCAACGCAGCCACCATTCTTCCTTCGTCTTTCCTCTTGTGGTCAAAGTAATTCTGCTGGACAAGCCGCTCCATCAACTCGATCCACTCGGGCCACGGGTGAACCAACTCTACTTTATCCCCACCAGTGGCCTGCGATTCCAGCCTAGCCAAACGACCCGAGCAAGGAGAACCCAGCTCGGTTTCCTTCTGGGTCCCATTTCCATGGGATTCCAGCGCTTCTCCGATCCGATCACTGGCGCGTTGGACATTCTTGGATTCACGCCAAGCGCGGATTCTTTGGAGGGTCTCGTCCTTCTGCGAGCGCTCGCGTTCGATCTTGTCGATTTGATCGAACACGAAGCTGAGCCGAGCGGAGAGGTTGGAGGGCTTCGGCGGTTCCGACGAGGCTGTGGAGGGAGCTGTAGAGAAGGGTTTCGAAATGACGGTGGGGCAACCCCGGGCGGCGTACAGAGAAGAAAAATAGTAGGAGCAGCACTTAAGACTATGGAGGGATAGTGAAAGGCGCCTGCGAGAAACAAGTCGGAGAAGACTTTGCGCCATTATATGATGAGTAAATAGAGTCTACGATTCAAGCCGGTAGAGAGTCTCCCATGGAAGGAAGACAGTAGTAGCAGGAGAGAGCTTCTAAAACTGAAGCAGAGGGCTGGGTAAACTGGGGAGACGGTAAAACCCTATTGTGGGCTTTTAATGGGCCGGATATTGTTTATCCTAGAGCTCATTGTAGGCCCTCAAGGAGGCCCGTTAAAAGCCCAATAAGCATGTTATGAATTGATAAATCATGGATATTGGAGCCGTTAGAAGCTGCCCGGAGATCCAACGGCTCTGATTCTCCCAATTCAAAATCAAATCTCATTCGAGAGCCACCGTCGTCTCCATTAGCATAAGAACGCTCTCTCTCTCTCCCCCTCTCTCTCTCTCGCGCTGAGCTCTGTATGATCTCTCTCTCCGCTTCCTCCTACTGACTAAGTTCTCTCAATCGTCTCTCTTTATCTCCCCATTGCGCCATGGATGGTAGGTATCCGGTATTTCCCCTATCGTCTCTATGAAGTCGCTGTTCCTTTTGCTGGCCACCTATTTCTGAAGTATTACTTGATGTTTCTTTCAACAGATCCAATGATCGAGATGCTCTCCGAAGAATTCCATCGCATTTGTCTCCGTTCCGCTAAAAAGGGCTCCGAACCATCCAGTACTGGTTTGTGATTTGTTCTTTTTCTTGAATTCACTTCAAATGCGTCGATCTTCCATCTACCTTTTTCACTCCAAGCTTTACCGCGGGAAAGCCCCAGAAAATATCGTTCTCTTCACTGATCCTGGTGATTTTATAAAGAGTCTTGTTATTGCCTGATATTACGAGATCCGAGTGCCAAGTCTTGCTCGGTGTTGATTCATCATTCTTGACCTCGAAAATTAATTGTCTGATTATGAGTCGCGACTGTGATATATCCTTTTTCAGATATCTTTTTTGAAAGTCGATTGTTTTTTTTTCATATTTCTATTAATCCTTTACTCTTGTTTTGAATTTTATTATTATTTCTTATATTGCATATGAATTGTCATGGGTCTGAGCGTTTCTGGTTGATCTCAGGTTGTGAGCAAGTTGATGGAAGTACCGATTTGGATGGTATGAATTGTGAGGCAAATGAAGTGCAAGAATTTTCTCCAGGACAAGGTCAGGTCCTTCCTATTCTGGAGAAAGTCATCGATTTGAGCACCACAGTAGAGGTAATCTTAACTGAATATCAGAGAAATGTCTGCATTGAAAGTGGCCCTGATTACAAAGTCACGTTTGAGAAGGTCCTATAGTAGCTACATATCAAAATGACCACTTCTTCTATTTATAAGATAGGCCATCTCAGGCTTGTCTTAGCAACAATGTGAATTGTAGGTTGATAAAGGATATAGAGATGACCCTGATGTTCCCTTTAAGCTATATTCTTCATTATATCATGCTTGATGTACCATTATGATTGTACTTGCAGGAATTAAAGAGGCAACACTCCATTTTATCTGGTGAAATGAGTGGCTTGACAACAAACCTTTTTGCTGGCACTGGAGTGATCAATGCACTCCAGCATCTTAGTAGGTTTCCTCCTCTATTTACTGATTGTACTTCGCCATTCAAGAGATAATCTAATGAACCCATGTATTTGATTCTTTTCAGGTGAAGACCATGAGAGATTGAGGTTGAAATTCCTCGAAGTGTCATCAGAAAGGAAAAAACTATATAATGAAGTGGTAGAACTTAAAGGGAACATCAGGGTCTTCTGTAGATGCCGGCCATTAAACAAGGATGAAATTGGAAACGGCTTAGGTTCTGTCATAGAATTTGACCCATCTCAAGATCATGATCTCCAAGTCAATTGCTCTGATAGTTCAAAGAAGCTATTTAAATTTGACCGCGTGTTTAAACCTGAAGACAACCAAGGTAACCCGAAAGTACAATTTCATTATATATAGGAATTAGTTCATTGTTTCTTAGTGATTGGGAAATTGCTTAATCTGTGGTCTTACCCGTTATGCAGAGGCAGTGTTTGCCCAGACAAAGCCTGTGGTGGTTTCAGTCTTGGATGGATACAACGTTTGCATATTCGCCTATGGACAAACTGGGACAGGGAAAACTTTCACTATGGAAGGGACAGAGGGAAACAGGGGAGTCAACTACAGGACTCTGGAAGAATTGTTCCGTATAGCTGAAGATAGAAGAGGGATTATGAAATATGAACTTTCAGTCAGCATTTTGGAAGTTTACAATGAAAAGATAAAGGATCTCTTGGTGGATAGCTCAGATGAACCACCCAAGAAGTGAGTTTTTGCTTCTTTTTTTTTAAATCTGTATAGCTTATCAAAATATCTTATTCTAGCCAATGGACAATTGAGAGTTGTCTGCTAAAAACTCCCAAAATTTCCCCCAAAAAGATTGGAGATAAAGCAAGCTGCAGAAGGAACTCAGGAGGTGCCTGGACTGGTTGAAGTTCGTGTTTCTAGTACAGCAGAAGTATGGGAAATATTAAGGTCTGGAAGTCGGGCAAGATCAGTGGGGTCCACAAGTGCAAATGAGCTCAGTAGCCGCTCTCACTGGTATGTATGTTGTGTGAATCACGATATTTTTCCTTGATTTAATCAAGAACATAAATGATATCTTATCTCTTATCTCTTGCATAGCCTGCTTCGTGTGACAGTCAAGGGGGAGAATCTTTTAGATGGGCATAAGACTAGGAGTCACCTTTGGATGGTCGATTTAGCTGGCAGTGAGCGTGTTGGAAGAATAGATGTTGAAGGTGAACGGTTGAAAGAGTCTCAATTTATTAACAAGTCCCTCTCAGCCCTTGGTGATGTGATTTCATCTCTAGCATCTAAAACAACCCATATTCCTTACAGGTCTCACTTTCTCTACTTGTATGTCTATTTCTGTGGGCTTAAAATTATTTGATGAAAGTCTCACGTGCTTGTTTTTATTTCATATGAAAACAGAAATTCAAAGCTTACCCACATGCTGCAGAGCTCGCTAGGTGAGATTTTTGCTTAATCCAACTCAAATGCCAGAGTTTGTACACATAATTCCAGGTTTAGTTAACGCCTTTCCTTGGACAAAAAATATGCAGGAGGGGATTGCAAAACGTTGATGTTAGTCCAGGTTAGCCCGAGTGCCGCAGATCTTGGGGAGACACTTTGTTCTCTAAATTTTGCTAGCCGGGTTCGTGGAATTGAAAATGGTCCTGCTCGTAAGCAGGCAGATGTTAGTGAACTCTTCAAGTACAAGCAAATGGTAACCATGTTATGCAACACAAGTTTTGCTTCTAAAGGGGTCCATTTTTAATCCTCACAAATCACTAATGATTTTATCTAATGCCGGTCGACAGGTTGAAAAGCTAAAGCAAGAAGAAAAGGAGACAAGGAAATTGCAGGATAACCTGCAGTCCTTGCAGTTAAGGCTCGGCGCTAGAGAGCATGCTTTTAAAAGTCTTCAAGAAAAGGTTAGAACTGATGATCATCCAGGCCTCCTTGAGAGATTAGAATTAGTTACTGCATGTTGAGTTGTTTGATTATTTTGACTTAACACTTCTCATAGGTACGAGATCTGGAGCAGCAACTAGCAGAGGAAAGGAAGATGAGACTAAAGCAGGAATCTCGAGCACTAACAGGCCCCTCTGTGCAGTCTTCGTTGCTAGCTATGAAACAAGCACCTCTGAAGTCTATACTAGAGAAGAAGCCCCCACTGGGTCCTTCAAAAATGAGGCTCCCCTTGCGGAGAATCACAAACATTGTTCCTTCATCATCTCCGTACGCCGCACAGGATGCTCCTCCAACCCACACTTTCAGGGCTTCATCCTCGTCATCCTACAACAAAGAGAACCTTCCAAAGCAGAGTACAAAGAGCTTCTTGAGGCAGCCTCGAAGAATTTCAGTAGCTGCAAGACCACCACCTGGTCCTCCCACTTCAGGAACAGCAACAAAGCAGCCAGTCCAGCCCAGGAGACGAGTCTCCATCGCCACTCTCCGCCCAGAACCGAGCATGCACGCGGCTTCTACTCCGTTGCACATGCAGTCGTCTGTCAGGGACACAAGGCCAGCCCGGTACTCGAGGCTGTTCTCCCCAATGCCTGGATACACCACCCCAATTGCCGCCAGGAGCAGCAGCAGCAAGTTCATGGGCAGCCCCAACAACAACGCGCAGCCTGGATCCTGGAAGCCGAGGCATCCCACAGTGATTGCATTGCAGCGCAAGTCATTGGTGTGGAGCCCTCTGAAACTAAGAGGGATGATGATGAACAACAATGTCAGGAGATGCTATTAGGAATATTAGAAGATTGCAAAAACACTCCCTCATTGTTTGTTCTTGTCAGTCATAGTGTCACAGTATAACTAACCATCAAGGGGTTGGTTCTTCTTCATGATCACAATGAATTCTTTTTACTGATTAGTTTGCAATTAGGCCAATTAGGCACACTTGGTTCATTGTCTGTTGTTGTTGGCCTTATCATTGTCTCTGGATCTTATCATAACATAAAAAATTTGCTGTCAAGTACTCAAGGTTTTTTTCTCATATACACCTCTTAGTTAAAAGTATTAAAATTTAAATAATAACAAAAATAATTCAAAAATATCTTTATATTAATTAATTGTTGTATTAAATAAGATTTTTATAATTTTAAGTGATATGATTAAATAACTATTATTGTATATAAATGAGCATATTGTAAAAGGGAATATAAAATGTATCAATAGTTTTGAATACTGTTTAATTTGATAATATAAGATATATTAATAAAAAATAAGAGAATTATTTAATTTTTATATTCGATTTTTTTTATATTTATTATTAATAATAAAATAATTATCTTATTTTTATCTAATTTATACTATAATATTAGATATATTATTGATAATTAGAGAATTATCTCATTTTAATTTTATTATTTTATATTATATCTAATTTAATAAATTAATAAAATATTATTTTGTTGAGCAAAAAACTATTTAAATGATCAATCTAATAAATTAAACATTAATCATACAATTAAGCCAAATTAATCACCTCATGGGCTTTCTTGTTCTAGGCTTAGCAAGTAATCAATCATCAACATAATTGCTCTCGATTCAATTTTTGAAAGAACTGGTCAAATATTTACGTTTGACTCATGACCACAGCTAACCGTCGGATCCAAAGCCAAATCAACGGTCAGTTCTCCCCCCAACCTCTTCTTCTTCCTCCCCCGTCCATAATAATAAAGAAGAAAGTAGCCGTTTCAGGCACGCACGCACTTCTCAATGGGATATATTGGACCGTTGGGGACAGACAGAACACAACAGCCAAAGCTTCCAAAGATCCGTTACAAAAAAGTCTTCCAATCCTCGCCTTCTTCCTTCTCCCCTTCCCCCTTCCCCCTTCCCCTACCTGACTTCGCCAGCACAGCACAGAGACAGTGTAGAAGGGACAAGGAGGAAGGCAAGCAAAGATGGTTGCGAGAACCCCGCCAAAGCTCAAGAAGGTCCCTGCTCCTCTCAACCCAGTACTGCTCAGAGAGACTGTGAAAAAGGTTCCCACTGAATGATGTTTCTTCTGAATTAGGCTGAAGAGGGAAACTTTGAGTTTTTTTTTTCTGTAACATCTGGAAGGAAAATGGAAACATGGTCAAAAGGGTTCTTTTTTTCTTCTTCTGTTATTTCCTTATTTGGCTGAACGGATGGATCCATCCCTCTTTTGGGTGGTGTGATTATGTTGAAGGTGGATAGATGCATGGCAAGGCTGCAGGAGTTGCAGTACACTGTGGCTGGAGGGAGAAAGGTGGTCTCGGGTGTGAGTCTCAGCCCTCGGAGCACTCGAGGCTATCTCAAGACAAGCCTGAGATGCAAGCAAGAGTCTTTAAGGTTATTCCACAAGTAATTCCAGTGACCCATTTTAGTTTAGTTTCATGGGCAATCTCAAATCTCAGCCTTGTTGCCTTTCTCTGCAATTCTGTAGGATAAGGAACGCTGCGCCATCAAAATCCCCTGCTGGGAAGTTTCCAGCATCTGCAGGAGGAGGTCCTTTTTCTCTCCCATGGTCATATGATGATTGTTAGAGAACTGATCTGGAATCTCAAATTTGGTCTAATGTCAGTTTGATGATTGCTTGTCTTTCTCCTTCATTCCAACAGGAGACTGGCGCAGGATGTCCTTGCCGGCAATGCTGCTGGGTGAAACAGTGGGGGAAATCCTGCAAGCGACTCAGTTTACAAGAGAAATCATATCCGCTGGCGCCGCTCCTAACAGTTACAACAAGAAGCAGCTGATTACTCATGATGATCCGAAGACTCCCATAACCCACAGAAAATCTCAGAAAACCAAGCTTGAAAACTCGGAGCTCCGGACCAGAAGGAAGCGGGAGAAGCAGCAGAACAAGGTCATTGCATCTCATTCGCCGCCGTCGCTTCGGAGGGCTCGGTCCAGAATAAACTTCAAGGTGTCATCCCCTCCAAAGCAAAGAGAAAGCGTTGAAATGGAAAACGGAAGGTACTTGGCTAACAGAGTCTCCCTAAGGCACAAGCCCTGGGCCAGAAAGACTGTCATGTTCCCAAACCCTCTCTTCTTGCCTGAATCCAGCAAGCAACACCATGAGAAGTTGTTCAGTAAGACGAGGTCGCCCATGATAGCTAGTAGGAAGAAGAAGCCTCAGTCCACTAGCCCGCATAAGTTCATGATCAAGTCCCCGCATTCAGCTTCCAAGTTCCAAGTGAAGATCAAGTCCCCACCAAAACTATCTGTATCTCCTCCCAGTAGAATGTTAAGTAAGGCTGTTGCACAGTCACCTAATGCCTCGAAACTTCGCCGGTCACTGTCACCCTCGAAGCTGAGGCGGTCTTTCTCACCTTCGAGAATAGCGAGCAGACTAATGTCTCCATTGAAGGGCAGGAAGAGTTCACAGATGAATGACAGTGAGAAGGCAGTGACAGGGTTGAAGCAGAGGCCAGCTTATACCACTACTACACTAGTCCCTCCATCATCGTATCGGAGAAGTTGAGTTTGAGGATGATGAAGATATTTTCTCAATGTCCATAGTTTCTTTCATCTATGGTTATACTTTCCTCAGACGATTGATTGTCTGACGACTTGATGATGTTCTCTTCCTGTGCTGAATAACAAAGAAACATTCTTTTTCTCCTTCCTCCAGCTTCTATATTATTTTTTTTAACAACTCCACCAAAACTTCTATATTGTTTTTATTCACTCCATATTAATTTTATAAAAATACATGCCATTTATTACTGTATTTAATATTTAAAATATCATATTATAATTTTACTGAGCTTCTTTGCGTGTATGTATGAGCTGGCATTGTTCTCAAGCAGAGAAATTGCCTGTCTTGGGAAAGCTTCATTAACCCGGCAGTCTTTGCACCCGATCAATATATGAAGGAATAAAATAATGACCAACGGGATCAAAATGACTGCAATCTGTTGCCAAATAAAGCAAAACTCTTTATTTCACGAGAGTTCTGCAAGACCACAATGTTCCCACCACCCTTTTCTACTACTGGTGTTTCAGGAAAGGTAACCAAGGTCACAACCTGATATATATCCTACTAAAAATCTAGCCACAAAAAAAAAAACAACGAACAATTCAAGCAGGGTGAAAAACGAATATCATAGATTAGTATTAAAAGGAAAATTGCACAACTTTGAAATAGTCGTGAATCTCGATGAACCAACCACATCTGATACTGGGGATAGATGTTCATGCTTTTGGAGATAGGAAGCCACCGTCCCCACCCCCCGATAAGCTGGAGTTATCATCCTTAAGGGTGAAGCCGTCCTCAGTACGCTCAACTGGAGTTCTTCCGAGCAGCATACACCCGATAAGCTGCCAATCCAACAATGGCTACAGCAGCCCCAACTGCCATGGTTAAAGAAAGCATCATAACATAACACACGGAGCTTTGCTCGAATGAACATCACAAAATCAATGAGAGCAGAAAATTAAGCCCTTGAAAGAGACATATCGTGTTTGACGCATGAGATCGAAAACAAACAAAATAAAATAGCATTGCCAAACTCCTATTTTTTAGGGTTCATCTGAGAAATATACAGGAAATTGTTTGGAAGAAATGGTTGAATAGGTAGGTGTTCTTGAACTTTAATAAGGGAATAATACTTTCACCATGAAGGCTAAAATTGGTATTCAGTTTTATCTAATTCTACTTCATTCTTCCATACGAAAGATAATCATACAACTCCTTTACCATAACCAACAATCAAAAGAAATTATTGCGTCCCTTTTGTAAAAGTCCAAGTTTGACTATGCTTCCTGATCATAACAATAACCCATGCAGACCTAAACTTAATTGTCTGCATTCTTTTTAAAACGGGAAGCTTCCCACCTCCAAAAACAAATGGACTAACAAAGAACTTTATAAATGGAACCCCCCTCCCACGAAAGGAAAAAAAAAGGTTAACACCATTCTCCTGGTAGATAGATCAATTTTATGAAGTGAACTTATTCTCATTTAGCAACTTAAATTTTACATATTTCCCAATTGAATGATAAGATGAGCACCCAAAAGAACACTTTACATGAGACTGCCAGTTGAGAAGACATGATTTGCGTACCTGAGACAAACATAAGAGACCGGTTGACAAGCTTGTGGTATTGTTTGCGACTTCTTCCGATTTCGGTTTCAGGGATACTCAGATGAGGATGCTCTGCTGCGCTAACAATTCTACGATATACATTGTTAAAGTCACCCAACCTCATGCTGATGGGTATGGGAGCCTCTATTCCCATATCCTGACTAACCTACAAATGGATGTGTGCCCCCAAAAGAGGGTGAAAACAATGAGTCAAGCCCAATCAATGGTATTTTCAAAATAATTCAACATATCGTAATAATAATGACTACAACTGTTAACACACACCTATGGTCACCCATGTTTTGTCTAATTTTGTTAGAGGTTTAAGAACTCAAACAGTATAAAATGAAAAGCATAGACAATAAACCATGCATGTAACAGTATAAAAGGAAAAGCATAGACAAGAAACCATGCATGTATCCTCCACGTGCACCCATGATATTCTCAGTTGGAAGCACAGTGATGAACAATAGCTGCAAGTTCCTCCGTTTTCTCTCCATACATAGACATGGTTTTTTTATGCTTGACTATAAAACTCCATACTGTTCATGGAATTGTCAATTAGTCTTGAAAAGAAATTATTACACCATTTTTATTTTTTAAATAACACTATGAATAATTACTAAGTGTTAACCTTTTAACAGTACTACTAAAATTTTCTGTAAGTGCTCATTATAAAATTTAAATATGATTAAAAACCACTAATAATTGGAGAGGCATTAGCCTTTTAGGGTAGATGTAAATTTAAAAGTGATTTTACAAATTAACACTCATTACTCGTTTTTATTACTCTGGCTCCTCTATTACATAATATGTATTATGCCAAGACACTGGCCAAAAACTTCTTTGAGGAGAAAATGCTGAGGCTGTATATCTATAGTGTATTTGCCCGAAATAGAAGAGTACTAGGCAAAATAATACCCTGGTAGAGTCCTGTATAGCCATTGGGAAAGGATCTAAATCGTCTTTAGCAGCAATGATGAGGCAAGGCACCTCAAAGCCAGTAACCTCACCATGACTGGCAACTTCCACAAGCAACTCAGTAGCTCTCTTCCAAGAAGGTTCATCAGAACTGCAAGAACAAAGTGGATGTAAAGGCACTGTTACATTTAACACAAGGAGACATGCACCATAATTCTGGAATCTGAAATTTGAAAATTCTAGAGCCATGCCAAAATGGTCTTGACATCATAATTAGCCCTGAAACTGAGTCACAATCCAACTATTAAGTTGCTTCAGTTTACATGAATTTAAGACTTAAAAATGATTCAGATCAGGATCAGATAACTTCCATGAAGTTACATGATCAACAAGTAAAACAATGGATAGAGGATAGAACATAATTAAGGTAATATTTATGAAGATGAGAGCCCTAAATAGAATGGCGTAAGCCAGGGCACCATTTACCTATCATGCACAAAAATTGCTATATCACAAGCAGCCAGTGACTCCTTACTGGACAGCAGATTCCTTGCCTTATCTTCTGGAATTTCTCGTAGGACAAGTATTCTCCTGGTTCCCTGGATAAGTACAAGTCCATGTAAGAATGAGAGTATGAACCACAATAGTGGACCATGTAAAGATTATCCATTTACCATAGACTGGTCCACAACATTCACAGCAAAACGCTCATCAGATGTTGAACTATAAGTATCAGCGAAGGGCCTGCAGTTATAATTAGAAGGATCCTTCAAGTCTACTCTCAAGGATAAATGGTTGGATGAAATGGTTCAATCCACAGTACAAAAATGAAACTATTAGGGATCCACCCAAAAAAAAGAAGATAATGACAAACCTTCCCAGAAAAGAATTCAACAGAGCAGATTTCCCAGCTCTTTTAGGCCCAAAAACAAAACACTGAAAAACATTTCTATCAGATTGTTGCTTCTTGCGGTTATGGCGTCGCGTCTTTGTCACATGAACGGCAGTCAACAAATCAACATATCCAAGATATACAAGATTCTCAAGGCTCCGAGCAGGATCCAACAGTGTCATCAGGGCCCACTGCACAATAATATTTCGAGATACCAAAGGATCACTAAAATAATATTTTAAAACATATATTCTAGCTCTCAAGCTTTGCAGGTTAGCAAAAGATTAAATCGGAGTAAAAACAATTTATATCCAGACCAGAGACAAGAACCCGTCAAGTGAAAGTCCTCCAAGAGCAGTTTTTTCTGCAGCATCCTTATATGGAGCTTCATCCCAAGGACTGAAATATGGAGTAAACACACAGTCAAACAAACAGTTGTCCAGAATTACATAAAAATGAGGGCAAATCAACTGGTAAATTTTATTAGAACGGATCATCTTTCATAAAGACAGAAGGCAAAAATTATCAACAAAGTTAACCAGCAGAAACATCCTTACACACTTCAATCCCAAATAATGCATAATTTTAACATAAAATTCATGTCAAAGAAACAGTTCCCTTACTAATAGCAAACTTTAATGGCACAGGCACAAACATATCAACAGAAAGCCCACAAATTAAACAAAAGAAGGTTTACAGTGTAATGTAGCAATTATACAAAAAAACAATTTGAAAAAACTATGACTTGAATATTAAAAAACAATTGCTGCAACAGAATTACCTTTCAGGAGCAGTGGAGAAAATATCATCTATTTCTTGTGGTCTTAAAGCCCCATCCTGATCAGAAACAACAGTTTAAAGTCAGAATCTGATGAACAAATTGTAATAAATGAAAGTCCAGGAAAATAATATAAAAAGATAAGTAGGTATAAACATACACCATCACTGTCAAATAACTCAAATATCCCCTTGAGAAAGTCAATGGCCTCATTCGTCAGCTCCATACTCTACAAACATCATTATTGCAAATAAGTACCCAATACTGTTTTTATGCATCAAATACTAAAAATACCACAGGGACAACAAACAATTATGCATCTCCAAAAAAAGCCTGTGTTTTCTTATACTGAAAAAAATGAAAAAAAGTCTCATACTAAATTAGTAAAATACAACTGATAAAACAAGAATCAGCCAGAAATTAAGATAAAGTAATATCCAAATTTAACAATTCTGTAAGTTTTGGATGGAGACCTGAAAGCAGATAATAGAAATATGATAAATAACAATCCAATCAAAAATCAAATTATGGAGATAAATATTCATGAAAATATAACACTACCAACAGAAAGATACCTAAGAAATCATCAGCAAACATAAGTACATCAAACAGTTTAATAATGATACATGATTTCAGACAAAACTAGAGTGGAAAATTATAAGGCTAATCTAATAGAGGTTGCAAAACCATCATTCCATTGGATTAGAAATGACTACAGATCTTTCATTTGCTGCAAGGATCCAGCCGCTTGTTATTATAGCTTATCTAAATGGAGATTGTAGTAGCATTCAATTGGATTAACAGGGAGGATGCATACACATACATAAAAAATCTTGTGTTATCATAGTTTACATATATTGTTTCTTGGCAAATACTGTAGTTTATAAAATTTCATTCATGCCCCAGATATGGCAATAAGATAGTACCTGATCAGGACTATGTTTAAAAGAAGAATATGGAATCAAATCTTCAGATAGTTTAATATCATTGTCGTAACCAAACTTCCTTAGAACCGTCCATGTTGTCTCAAGGCGCCCCTTTTCGATGAATAATGCATGGAGAAACAGAAACCCGGTCAATGTAAGACCGCGTTCATTAACTCCTTCAGGTAGCTTTTCTTGCACAACTCTCTTGACACCCACTATCTCAGATTGCTGTAAGGGTGCATTGAAGCATTTGAGCTGTTAACATGGAGAACTAAGTCAGTATAGAATCATGAAGTGGCTCACTTGCAAGCCCTGGGAAGATTTCTTTGGAAAGTACATAACCAGAATAAATCATTTTCTCTTTTTTGGTATAGGTAATACACCGATAAGATCAATGCATAAATCAAATCAATAAACTAAGATGGCTACAAGATCTTCTGCAGGACCATACTTTCCATGTGCGTAACAAAGTTTAAAATAAATTCATATGTTGAATATGTTAAATCTAGAAAATATGAAAAGAGAAAGCGGGAAAATAAAACCTGAAATTCATTTAACTCTGCATCACTGAGTGCACCATCTTTATCACGATCACAGATAATAAAGATCCGTTTCAAGGCTCGAACACATCGGGGCTTCAGAGTTTGAGATTCCTGATCAAATAGTGGGCCAGTAGGATGGAGAACTGCCTTTTGTGCATAGTAAAAAACCTCAGGGATCTGCATTGATGAAATCGGGGACATAAAATTTGAGTGAGGCTATTCAGACTTAGTTGTCCCTACAAAATAATTATTCAAGCATTCTAAGATTTAACAGCATGGCTAAATGAAAATTTCCTATTAATTCCAAACTTTTTAGGCCAAAATCCCATATAAGGATGGTTCAATTTAGTTGCAAACTTTTATTTGGCTCAATTCACCAAAAAGCATTTCATTAAGAGCAAAATTCATAGAAAAACCTTTTATTGACAACTCAATTCACAGGCAAAACTTTCTTCCAATTGAGACATCAATGATAATTGTGTATATGAATTTAACAAAATAAAAATTTGCAAATTGTGAGTAAACGTGTAAAGGTTTGCACCTTATTTGGGATTTTAGCCAAGTTTTTAAATGGATTTGGCAGAAAAATATTTTAAGAATATGGAAGAAACTTAATATTTTTTCAGAATTTTAACATGCAAACAAAAATAATGAATACATCTACATTGCTAAACTAGTTTAGTTTGTAATCGGATATCATAAAAGATGTACTGATTAAAACCTCATAAAGATAACAAAACCAACCTGAATTTGTTTGTATGCCGAACATTCAATGCAAGTTTCAATCTCCCTAAAAATCTGCATTATTGGGGCCATTACAGATTCCAAACTTATTTGCTGAAGTTCATCTCTCAAATCTAGTTTGCAGCCCACTGCTATGACTGGCACATTCACCTGTATAAATTTAGACACAACCATTGACATAATGACTCAAGAACATATATATCACAAACCCACCTGCCATAAGACTATGCAGTCTAAAAAGTGTCTGAATAGGACATACCTCCAATCTACGAAGTTCTGGAAGCCAAAAACTACTCAATCGTTCCAGAGTTGCAGGTTGGTCACAGCCATACGTGAGAACAACTGCATCTGCCCGTCTAAGTTCCTCCCCCAGCTTAACGCTGTCCTCCACTCTGATATAACGCATAAATATTAAATCTCTAAGCGAGTATACCAGGAGCATACGTTACTAATAACTACCACTTCATCTTCCATTCAGGAGGCTGAGTTCACTGGATTACGGAAAGCATGGATAATGAGCCATGATCCAACCATCTTTGGACCCTTGACGCTTCAAATCACACAGTTACATAAGATTTTACATTTCGATGAAGCAAAGGAGAGCAAGTGCTACCTGGATGAGGTATCAATGATCGTAATGGGAACACGATCAGGATAAAAATCCTCGGGCAAGCGTGTTGGAGGCAGGACCGGTGGAACAGTTGCAGGAAAACGGTCAGTCGCTGCACTGCAGATCAAGCTCGACTTCCCAGTTCCACGGTCACCAGCAACTACAATTCGTACGCTCGTTTTACCGCCAGGGCTAGCATTTCCAGCCGAATTTCTGGCCATGGAACCTGTAAATGTTCTCCGAGACTGGATCAGAAATCCCAAAACTCACTCACCTCTCGAAACTGAAGCCAAAAACAACTGCATGTTTGATTTGAAAAGGAACTAGGCAATCTAGCTGATTCCGTAAGTCTGGACGCTGATTTGAAGGTAACAGTAGACTCAGCACCGAATCTTAGCAACCTATAGCAGTAACCAATCAGAAGCCAAATCCCGCAATATTACTAAAAACCGATCGCCAACGTAAATCCCCGAAGCCTGGCGAAGCGGCTAAGGCACCCGAGAGCGGAAACAAATCGAGCTAAAAAAATCAACATACGGGGAGGACGGAAAGGGACGGCGGCTTATACGGTGCAGGCAAAGGTTAGAGCGATGACTACCTCTGAGATTTTGGTCTGAGATGGAGGAAGCTGATGGAGGCTTCCAAAACCCTAGCACCGGAGCGACGAGGCCTGGCGCGCAGTACAGAGTGAGGTGGTGGATGGGGTTAGGGGAGGAAAGAGGGCGTAGCTGATGAGGGACAGAGAATAATGCTATTCGTGAACCCCTCCCTTCAAACGAAATTTTATAGCCGTGGGTCCATCAAATCCGACCAACACTCACTCTAATTATAATATTATTGAATTTATTATATACGTATAATATGTGGTTTACTTATATTCTAAAATTATTATTATTCTTTTTATTTAAATTTCCTTCACTACAAACTTGATATGGCGTCCAACACCATGCTCAAATTTTTATTCAAAATGCCTATTAACCATATGTTTAATTTAATTAATAAAAATGCGTGCATTAAAAAAACGGTGGGAAAAAATGTCGTTGCGCCGCTGTTCAGGATCAACCCTAACAGGCAAACCCGGTACCCGGTCCCCGTCGGCAACCCAATCGTCCTCCGACCCGATCCGTGAACCTCGCCTTGTTGAAGTACCTCAGCACCAAGGCGGGAACATTCTTGTTCACGCAGACGACGGGGAGGATCACGCCGTCCCTCATTCTGTCGGAGGGAAGCTGGTCAGCTGGGGGGCGGTCCACGGGATTGACGCTGAGGAGACGGCGCAGAGATGGTCCACGAGGTGGTCGGCGATCTTCTCGGCGAGGCAGGCGGCCTTCTCGTTCTTCGCCATTGGCGTGAGATCCAGAGAGATCCGGTAGCTCTAGATGTCTCGGAGGACATCGTCATCCTTGTCCACTACCATAATACGAAAACAATTTGTGTGTGTATATGGCCAATCTGGCTTTCAAATCTGAGTATGAGATGCTAAGCTAGATAGGTGGCTTGCTGTCTTTCTAGGGATACTGATGAGTCCTATTCTGCTCATGAAGAACACGTACAGATCAGCAGTTCCATCAAGGAACGTCACTGGCCACCGAATGAAGCAAGAAGACCACATGATCGCCGTGTCAGGGGAGACTAAACGCAAAGGGTGGAGCCCTGAGAGCATGCATCATAGTTAGCTGACTACCTAATAAAGAGGGGAAGTGAGAAGGAACAAGAGAGATCCAGAGTTTGATCATAACATTGCTGCTGTGGCAAGTATACCGCAGAAGCTCCTATAGATCATTTAAGAGAGAGGTATCTAACTGCCACTGTCCTTGTATTTTGTTTTGTTTTGTTTCCCCTTTGTTGGGCAGGAATGGCCATGGAGGATTCTACAGATGTCAGGGTATTGGGGAAACATTTGATACACATGCAAGCTTAACATATGATGAGTGTCTTACAACATCTATTTATTCAGTTGATAGTTCAACAAACTAACAATAAGTTGCAATGCTAGTTATCCAAGTTGAAAACATTTGATATACATGCAAGCTTACTTGTGTGTGCCTGGGAGCTTTCTAGGCTATCCAGTTGAAATTTCAGCAAGCTTATAACAAGCTCCAATGGTGGCATAGTGCTCCAATGTTGGAAAGGTTGCCATGATGTTTCAAGTCCTCTCTACTTACTTGTCCATGGTTATTGCAATCCAATAGTCAGAGTTTTATTGCTACTACTGTGAGATCTCAACCAGGGCATCTACAAGAAGATTGTGTATTTTTCATTTAAAATAAATCTGCAGGTTCTCAGACAACCAAAGCAAAGCTGAGTCAACTCATTTGCCAAGGCAGAATGCCAATGGCTCTAAAAATACATAATAAGAGTTGGGGTAGTAAATTTATAATCTATTGGTGAACTAACTCTTCCAGTACATTATTGAGATGCAGGATCAGGATGAAATGTTGAAGCAGACCTGAACTCCTTTGCCTCCAATCCCCGCAGTCAGGTTCTGGAACCCACATGACTCGAGCTCTGCTATGACTTTCTCAACTACAGTTTGTGATAGCACTGATTCATAATGGTTAAGGTAAAAGAACAACCAAATTTCTTAAAGAAGAGGCAGCAGGATAAAGCACAAGGGCACTAAATACTCATGAAAGTGAAAGCCAGATGGAGCATTCTGTGTAGTCCCAACATAAATTACTGGAAAGGGAAACTGATACTGTGGAAGGATACAGGTTGGCAGCAGTGTTATCACACAGCCTCCACCTCCAGCTCCTGTTAGTTTGGAAGTCAGTTTGTACTTCAGAGTAGTTCGAAGAACTGTTTCAATGGTGGCATGACTGACCCCCATGCACTGTAGCAGTCCTTGATTCATTTCCATCAACCCTCCGATCTTTTCCTCGTACTCCGTCATGTCAAGGTTATTGGGAGCAGGTGATTTGATGATCTCAGAAAGTTCGTTGCTGATGGAATCCACAGCACTGAACACACAATTCATGGCATCAGGATGTCTTTTGGTCCTCTCAGACACACCCGCAACTAGAGCTTTTGTGTTTCTTCCCACTTTTGTGTTAGTGATGAGCACTCTGAGTGGCAAGCTTGAAATGATAGGGGTCTGGTTTCCAGACTTGAACTTTATCATGTTGCCTGTGAAAGAACAAAACATGGCTGAACAGATAGGCATCAAACACCAAGAAGAAGTTACCTGTTCAGTAATTATATTCTTGACAATATCCTGTTCAGACTGTACAAGATGTAGATTGTAATCAAGCTCTTATTCAAATGGCTTCTTTTATAGCAAGCAAGAAATCATGTTGCCTGATTCTCAAGACTGTCATGACTAATATAGAAAGTATGGCATGGTAACAATTGAGATTGCACTGTCTTGGTCAGTGATATCATAATGCAAGTTTTTATCAATCCAATCAACTGAAATTGTGTACCATATGTGCTCACAGTGTTGTCTATTCCTGAAGGTCTTCCATGGATTATCTTTTCACCTTCAAAAGCCCATCCATTCACCAACTTGAGCTCATTATCCTCAAATCCCTGCCACCCTTTCTGGCTCATGTCTAAATTCACACCACTGGATAAAGTAAGAAGTGCTGCTGATAAAGCAACGCAGTATGCGGCAGATGAACCCAATCCTGAGCCCAGTGGTAGTTGAGAAGTGACAGTCACTGTTGCAGGTTTGTATCTGATGAAAAGAAAGATAGCAACCTGAACAACTCTAGCCAAAACAAAGAAAGATAATTTTGGCAGATAACAAGAAATCAGGTCCATACCCCTGAATGCAGGTGTAAAGCCATAGGAAAGCTTCAATTCCAGAAGCAAGCCCGATTTTAGCCTCAGGAATATTCTGTTGCTCAACCAAGGAATGCAAAGTTGCCCGGTGTGAATGCGGTGAACTCGGCTCAGAACACTTTATGGCATCTGATTCTCCCAGGCGTTCCTTAACCTGGGCAATCGGCCAGGAAAACTCCAAGGCCAAGTCTGCAAGCTGGAGCTTGAGGTTACCGTCATTCTCTGTTCAAGAGATGCCAGCAGGGCTTGTAAGAATCGTGCCCGTATACTACATAATATTGCTTTACCAAAAAGATGACAACAACATCTTACTACAAAACACCAAAATTTGGAGATGACAATCTGTTAAACTACAGAGGAAGTATATGAAAGCAGTGATAACACGAGCTACAGACCAGCAGAATTTGATCAGTCATCAACGAACAATTGGAGAACTTTTAGCTTTCGAGGCATTAGATAACAGAAAACCAATCACGCGTGATCCAATTTCGGTAATCAATTGATCATTCGAGAGATACAGCATACAATCCTGTGGATTCGAGACTACTGGCAAACTTGCAACCTAAAGTTCTGCAGGCTATTGTTTCACCCATAAAAGATGAATAACGAAATCTAAGCGATGCTCAGCAATGGGGGAGTTGAGAAATCAGGTGAAACTGTAGCTTTTGGAGCGGGATCGCTTGGGATAAAAGGGAGAGAGAGAGAAAAAAAATGCAGGCTGAGCGTCGACAGGGGGGAGTACGCACCTGTATGAGAGGGGAAGTGGATGGTGACAGAGGTGTAGAGGTCGATGGCGGAGGCGACGGCGGCGGATCCGTACACCACTGCGTGTTCGCCCGAGAGGATGATTTTCCCTGGAGCCCTCGTTGTCACCTCCATCAGAAAGACTTCACGAGATTCGTCCTAAGGAGAGGAGAGAAGTCCGGATCTATACCTGGCCGGTGTGGTACAATTGGAGTATGTGAGATTGCCAAAGAAGTGCGGGGAAAAAAGAAAAGCTGCTGCAAATGCGAGAGCTCCAGCTCAGTACCTTCCTCTTCAGCTAGGACAAAAAAGAAAACTGCGCATTAAAAAAATTAATGAATAATCGTTTTCCATTTCATTTCTGTAGGCTGCTCTTGGGTGATCACACCTCATGGTGGCCCGCCATTGCCAACGATCAAGGCCGGTGATTGGCGGCGAGTGGCAGAAACGCGCTATATATGAAAGTCATCTATTGGATCAGGCTATCGTCTAGCGTGTGGAAATAAGAGTCAAAGTCTTCCCCTTCCCACCATTTATATGTAGTTAGCGAAAACTCTGCAAGATTAAGCATTTGCAGAGTGGGATACTGCCAAATCATAGTTCAAAAGTACAAGAGAATGCAGATGGATTAGATCAAATGTTACCCTATAATAGCAAAGGCGTCAGCCTTTTCCCCAGTTTCCCAGGCAGCTTCCTGGACCCAAGATGGGCTTAACTGTGCTGGCCAGTCCTCCATGGTTATTCTTGAATTCATAACCCACACTTCTCATCTGACTGATGCTATGGGGCAAACGGCCCACTGGGTTGGGTCTATGCGAACCCGAACCCGGCCGTCGGGTCCCGAGGTCCCACCGGATTCAATCGGACACTGTAGAAGCTTCTAGACTATCATAATGACTTTCAGGAACTGACAGAATAAAATAAAGAATTCTTGCTTTTTTAGCAAATGGATAATCTATACCTAAAATAATGTTAGTAGTGGGGGATTTTCATCTCTTAATCAAGAATTGCGTATATTACAAAATGAAGAAGGCAATTGATGCTTGAATTGATTCTTTTCTTCCCAAACTAACAATTTAATTTCATATACATTGGGTTTAAAGTATGAATATATACAATTAATTTATCCACAAAACACAAAACTCCAACCCTAGGTTCGAATGAGAGAGATGATCGAGACAGAAAAATGGTCAACAAAACTTCAATTGGTGAAGACATACATTATGATCATAGTGTTTTCCTATTATTTCTCCGCACTAAATACTAGAGCATTTTAGGGGAAAATTTTAACAACTTTTATCCATACATTCATGGCTAGTTCATTTGTTGCATACATGTATGAAAACAATTAAGTTTGCATTGGATACTCATCAAACCCTAAATTCCAAGAGAAAATCAAGAAATCAAGTTCGAAAGAGCGGAGAGCAGAAGACATACTCTGTAAGATTTGCTCAAAGAGTACTCTGACCATGACGTACATCATGACTAGGTTAATCAAAGTGTGCAAGGACTTAAATGATTTGGAAGCATCTCGAAGATCATTAACCAGCACCAGAGCCAAACCATAAAATAAGGTATGCATCTATCCAAAGCAAACCATAAATAAAAAAAGATCTTCCGGTCAGGCCGGATCCGAACCGGAGTCGGATTCCATGCCCGGCCAACATATTCAAACCTGTATTTTAATTAATATTAAATACTATTATTTATTACTATATAAAATTAAATATATTTTAATTTTCAATTTTGGGCTCGTGCTCGGACCAATGGGTGAGTCAAAAAATAGAGGTGAGATTCTAATCACGGGATTCTGAGTCTGCCTCCCATGTACTCATACCAGGGGTCCTTTAGACCGGGTGGGACCTGGTCGGATAGGAGTCCCACCAGATTTTCTTCCACTCCTACTGGTAAGCAACCATTATCTTCTTTGTACATTCCAACTTGATAGTTGCATCAATCATGCCACTGATTAGTCGAAATGCCATGAAAGAAGGTGTATAAGTATTATTCCTCTGCACAATACCATCATCTACTTAATTGATCACTTCGTATTTAACATTAAATCAAACTAACAAAAAAAAAAAAGAATTTGTTCGACCACATCCTTTACACAAATTAGACTCCGGCTGAGACCGCTAACCCTTGTTCAGTATGGCCTGTAGTGTCACGGAACCGGTTCTTAAGCTAAACCGGCGGTGGAGCTGCTTCCTTAGGCAAAACCACCTGGGTCTGCCTACTAGAGGTCCCTTCCCCGTTATTGGCCGCAACCCTAGGGGACCTAATCGACCCAGACTTTGAGAAAAAGTTAGGCACTATGCTGAAAGTCCACCGGTCAAACCGAGCCGATCTGGATTGCCTGTCGAACCGAGCTGATCGGCGGCCCCTGTTGCTGCCGTCACCTGTCTGCCTGTACCCTCTCCTGGAGCTCCCCTCACTTGGGAAAACTACCATGCTCATGGCCCGGTTTAGCTGTCGGTTCACGATCTGCTTCCTCACTTCGGCTGGCAATCTCAGGGTGAACCGCTCGGTGTCCTCCCCCGGTTGAACCAGAGAGTGGCCGGTAGAGTGGGATCGAGGGAACAGCCAGCTGGTGACCGGCCTGCTCGACCTCGATCGGCGGATGTTGCTACGATTTAGGCTCTTCATTACTGCCGGCGGCGGCGGCGGCGGCGGCTGCTCCTCATCGTCTTCTCGTCTCTCTCCTTCCTCCAAGTCGATTTCGTGAAATTCCTCCGCCGGATTAGCGGGAGTTTCGCCGTCGAGCTGGGGGATGCCGTCGACGGTGGGATCACCGGTCTGTGGGACAAGATTAGCGCGGCATACGGGGCAGGTAGTGTGAGAGGCAAGCCAGGCGTCGATGCAGTCGGGATGGAAGACATGGTCGCACTTGGGGATGAGGCGGAGCGTCTCGTCGTCTTCGAACTCACAGAGGCAGACGGCGCACTCGAGGGCGCCCTTACCGATCTTGAGGTCCTTGACCTTGGAGTACTCGAGCGTCGGGAACGTGTTGATGACGGACTGATCGAGACCGCGGGGGCCGCGGCGAGATCGGCCGCCGTTTCCGGCTGTCCGGAAGGTGGCGGAGGCGGAGTTGCTGGATGGGGAACGGTGGCGGAGGTAGATTGAGAAGAAGGCCATGAAGAAGAGGGCGGCCACGATGACCACCACGATTATGGCCAGGGAAGGGCTGAGACGCGCGTAATTGTACTCCGTGTCGTCAGTGGAGGAGTTGGATTGCGAGGCCGCCAGCGGAAGGGAAACCGCGAGGAGGAGGAGGAAGAAGAGGAGCAAACCTCCTTGGCCGCCGGAGAGCTTCATAATGTCTGAAAGAGAAGTGGAGAGAGAGAGGAGGACTACAAGTAGACTTCGGATCTTGCCTTTATAAATGAGGGGAGAGAGGTGGCGGCTGCCCACTTGGGGGTACGTGGGCCCCACTTAAATGAAGCTTCGGCCCTCTTCTCTTCTCTTCTTTCTGTCTCGTTTTCCTGTGCAACGACCGTGGAGCTGAAAATATGGTAACCACTTTACTTTTTCACATTTTATTATTAATTCTATATTTTAACTGAACAAATAATAAATTAAAATACAAAATACACCATTTATAGTATTAAATATTTGGACCACACGGCAGAGAATCATGCACGTGTTCTAAAAATGGAATCTAACTGTGGTCCGTTAGTAGGGCACGGCAGGTGGAGTTTGAAAATGGACGAGGAAGTTGTCTGTCTTGTTCCTTACGAGTTTTCTATATTGAATGTCAACACATGACACTTTATTTGAATCTTATTTATTGGAGTCTTAGCAAGCAAACCACACAATTGTTTATTTTGATTCAAATTCTTGAGATGCCGTGCTGCGTTTTCCAAGCTTGCATCTTTTTCCTGTAATCTTCCAGAATGAGTTCCAAATATCTATGCACAAATTAGTTTTTTAAATTAATATGTATTATATTTGATATAATAGCAACGGTTTTTTTCAGTAATTATATATTTGAAGCATTATTAATATAAAAAATTATAAATTTCGGTATTTCATATTTTATTTAATCCCATTAAGAAACTCAACTTTATGTTTTGATATAAGATTAGCCATCAATTCATGGTATACAGCGCTCATTTAGGGTAGGTTGGGTCAGAGGGAGGACCGGGTCAGGTCTGACGGTCGTGGACGGATCATCGTGATCACGACCGCAATAAATGGTGTGGGACCCACTGTTGATTCCAGAAGGTGGATGCGCGGAGGGGCGGAAGGGAGGAGGAGTAATCTCATGGGGCGAATCTTCCTCGGCTCCACAGAGCGATGTGAAGTGCAATCTCATCATTCTGCCGTCATGGCTTATCACATCCTCTGTTTACTCCTGCTATGTGGACTTTGCAAAGTCAACCGCTTCATTCCTCCTTCCTCCCTCCACCCCAATTGGCATCCAGACTATGAGGCCATCCATGGCCATGGGTACGACCAGTCGATCAATTCAAAGTTACTAAGCTCCTCACCTATCCTTTCAGGTTAATTGGATGTTAGCCAAAAGGCTAAAATAATGATACAGACACGGTTAATCAAAGCAATGAATGATCATCCAGCTGCTAATTACTTTCACAGGTTGTCCTCTAGCTCGGTAATAGAGACTTGTATTTCTTCCAGCGTCCGGCCCCTCGTCTCCGGCACCAGCCGCGCGATAAACACTACGGCGGCGGCACAGACACACGAGTAAACGAAGAAAATCCCTGAAATCACAAGGGCACAAGCGTCAAAAAAACAAACTTCATCGAGCAGACGAGCTCTTTGAGAAGATCTTCGGAGGAGGAAAACTGTGTTTCTTGCCTGCCGAGCTCCATTCAAAGATAGCGTCGAAGGAGTAGGTGACGACCCAGGAGCCGATCCAGCTGACCAGATTCGACAGGCTCCCCGCAGATCCCTTGATGTTTATAGGAAGTATCTGAATCAACAGCCAGCCAAAGCGGAAATATCTTCAGATTTCAAAGTAAAAACAAAGGCAGAGCATGCAGACAGTGTTGTCGAGGTGAATGTGTATACACCTCGGACATGATAATCCAAGGTATGCTGCCCAGGCCAAGCTCATATCCCCCTATGAACACCTAAACAAAATGAAAACCCAAATTATTACAATTGATCATTATTATTATAATAGTAATTTATAAAATAATTTGTTGCAGATTTTAATTATTTTAGTATTTTGAGAGGAACAGAGTCTGGAACACAGTGGTGCTAAGTTCCTGGCCAAGCACTTCCCTGCTACCAGGGCTCTAACAGGCAGAGACAAGCCATCAAAACCTTCAGGCAAGCTACCATTGAGTCCTTGTCACAGGCGTGGGATGGCTTTCATGAACTGCTTAAGACTTGTCCTCCATTGGCATATATCCAAGTGTATGATGGGTTGCAGGAAAAGATGGCTAATGATGCACAGTGGGACATACTGATGGTTGCAGTTGAGACCGTCTTAGCCAAGGAAGTGGCTCCTCTTCAGATCAATAATGACGAAGTGCAAGGAACAATAAACCATAGGAGTACAGGGCAAAGTTGTCAATGGCCTGGACTACACAAGGCATCAAATGATTTTGGAAGTAACTCATCCCTCTCAAACTTATATACTACTATAATTCTAGACTTTAATTTGTTTTAATTAATATGGGATTAATTCTCTAAGAGAACCAGTGGGCTTTCATCCTCAATCTCTAGAGTGGATTCCTCAGGGGCAGATTAAACAAGGCAACACAAAAGTACAAGTCAGTGCTGTGTCAAGAGTCTATAGTTAGTGAATTAGGTTGTCATTAACAGTACTTTGCATCAATTATTATAACACAATGGGTATTATTATGCTGTTTGAATTCTAATTTTGTTGATTATACATTGGAATTGATTGTCTAGGATGTGCGAAATTCAATACTTATCAGGTTTTAGGATAAATCACTCTCAAGCTAAGGATGCTCCATGTTCATGCAAAAGAACAGAAGAACAGTGACTTACCACAACCCCAATGAGGAAGAAAACTGAACATAGCTCCTTCAGCAAAAGACCTTCCTGTAGGTGACATATTCATTTAAGTTATGATAATGATGGAGAAGTATCTTTATATCAGAGTAAAGGGGGGAATATAGCAATAGTGTCTTCAGTGAGAAATGCATACGTGAGGCAAGAACGACAACCCGATGATTAGAGCACCCAAACACGCCCCTGCAGCAGAAACCTGAGACAAACAAGAGTACAATGACTGAAAGAAGCAGGACAAATGGAAAGGTGATACACTTCCACAGCCTAACCAGTAAGAGGGGTCGTCTTCCATATACACTCAGCAGCAGAACTCCCACTGCACCCACTGTGATCTGTCCAGAAAAGCAGAAATGGAAGATTCAATAGGTCTTCAGAGTAAAAGAAAGATCGGCATGTTTTTCACTTGTGTGTGAACTACTTTGGTTGCTGCAGCTACTATGCTCCCAACTTGACCAGGGAAACCTGTCGTGCAACTGACACGCATAAAAAGCTAATTCTGCTGCAGTAGAAATCCAGCTCAAAAAAATGTGGTTCAAAAGACCCAACCAGCTGATTCAAAAATTCTTGCTGTATAGAATAAAATTCCCCTCATGCCCCCAAACTGCTGAAACACCATCAGGCCGACTCCAACCTGCAGCAGATTTGGCGCGTAGCACATTGTTAGGGTTGAAGTTCCTTGCCTGATTTTTAACACCGAGGGAAGATTGGGTTTCTCTTACAATTAGACAATGTAAATATTTCCTCTGAAACATGTCCAGGAAGCTCTTCTGGGTGACTTGTTCAAGGTAGATTGTGTAGTCCTGTCATATTAAAATGAAAGTCAACCTGTGTTTGCAAACTGAGAGTTCATTTAAATTGTACCTTCCTTATAATTGAACATGCACTCAGAATATTACCTTGATTTCAGCTGCCTCCAAAGAAACATCAACATTCTTTCCCCTAAGCCGACTTAGAGAAGCTTTGAATGCTAAATCATGACCGGTTTTTATCTGCACAGTGCCGTGCATATCACTATACCACAATGACTTGGAAAACTTTGCTGCATACAATCAACTATAGGATTTACTAGCCAAAAAAGTTTTGGATTTACCAGCCACCTCGGAGACTCAGGAATGAACAGAAGGCCAAAAAACTGTACTAGACAAGGAATAAGTCCTGAAGATCAACACAAAGAGATACAGTCCATTGTGAATTTGGATACTCTCTATACTTCTATGTAACAGCAGATCAAAGAAACTTACCTAATAGAGCAAATATCCGCCAATTAACGAGAGACCCAACAACATATGCAATCGAACTGCTGCAACCTATCACAAACTTTAAAAATAATGTTCCATGAGAAAAAATGAAGCCCCCAGGCCCTTGATAGGTTATTAAGTTTGAACAGAATAAGAACCTCATGAAGTGCAGTAAATCCTCCTCTGAGATTTTTGGGTGTAATTTCAGATATATATACAGGCACCTGCATGGAAATCAAGTGCATCCCGAATAAGATGGATCCATCTATCAGTTTTCTGAATGTAAGTGATATTCTGCACCCACCAAGTAAGTTAGGAGGCTGATTCCACACCCCAGAAGTGCTCTCCCGCAGTAGAGCCACCAAGCTTTCTTTGAACCAAATTTGATGTCACAGAATTAGATTTACACTAATAATAACCGGTTAAGTTTTCTGTCTCGATTAAACTATAGAGCACATTCTAATCTACTCAGAAGAGGCTCACTGCATTGCAGTGAGTTCACAGCGGGCACTCACTCCCTTTTCTAAGTTCTTATAGAGAACTTAAAAGAATCAAGACTAGTAGCAACAATGTCAAGAATAAAGGAAAAGAAAGAACCTGCGCAAATCCAATCAAAAGCCAACCGAGGATGCAAATAACATCGGAAATCCACATTGCCTGTCAAAAAAACGATAACAGCAGCAATCTCAAGTAAATTTAAAGATTGATGGATGGAAGAAATCGTCAGTGGTAAAAAGTCTTACACCTCTACGACCGACCAAATCTGCAATGATTCCACAACATAGTGCACCGACAATGGCTCCAACTGACAATATCGAGCCAAAGAGCGAATACTGAACGGTAGTAGGCATAGCAAGACAAATTAGTTGTTCAGAAAATACAAGTTAGAGAAGTCTCGGCACAATTCCATCTTTATTTTGCATCTAAACCATGATTCTGATTATGCAGACGTGGTGTTTGCTGAAATAACTATGAAGACATCAACGGGTATTGGATAATCCCTAGCCACAATACCTCTTCAAGAGAAAGGCCCAAATCCCGTATGATTCCACTTTCCGCAGGCGACGAGAAACCTAGCTGCAAAACAAATCGAATAAGCTCATTAGTCTGATTTGACCAATAGCATTCAAAAGTTGTCAGCCCGTATCCTTCATATGGTTCTAAGATGGTCAACTGTCTCCCAATTGTTGCTCCCCTACTTCTATTTTAACCGATAGCATTGTCTGATACTCAACGGCATTCCCAAACACGAAGGAGCCCCAAAGGGCAACTGCGGTGCCCAGCACGACTGGGAAGGTGGCAGAGGCCGATGACGCTACTTCCGGATGCTCCTCTGGACTGGCCAGAAGGCAAGCTTCCGCCGCCGCCGCTGCCTCCTCCGTGCTTTCTCGGTCCATAATGTTCAACACGGTGGGAGAGCTCGTCGGTACTAAGGGGCCAACCTACCTTAGTACAACTAACTACTGGCAAGATTACTCTGTACTACTACTTACTACACCTTAACACAACAACTAATATGCCCATGTTCTTGGGGAAACAACTCCTAAAAAATAATTTTTTTTACATTATTTAAGAAATATTCTCATTTATTATTCTAATATGCTTTTATTTATTATAATTTGTTTTTATTTCTCCCCGTATCCGCTTCTTAAGCTAGGAAAATTCTCCGTTATTATAAAATATTTTATTAATATTATAAATTAGTATAAAAATGAATAATAAATTATTTATATTTTAACACTACATCACATTATTATTTTTAATTCTTTTTAATTTAACCATCAATTAATTTATCCACAAGAAAAAGCAACATCTAGGAACACAGGGAGCACACAAGCCCCTTGGAATGGGTGGACGAGGCTGGGCAACTCTTTGCTTGCTTGCACGTAAGATGATTTCGTTCCCTCATAAACAATGATTGGATTGGGGTAGGGTGGATGAATATCACTAAGTCACGCTAAGTGATTTAGACTTACTTTGAAGATGAATTTTCAGCCACAGGTGCATATTGCTAATTTCATAATTCATCCGGTCGCCGCTGGCAGGCACGGCAGAGCCGGCAGTCACCGGGCCGAAGATGAAGAAAGAGGAGGGAGAGAGGATCAGCAGATCGGAACTTATGGTTCGACATCTTCGCTACTCCGGCAGATATTCTTGCCTGTGTCGTCACGTAACCTAGCCTTTCATCCTCCATGAATTTACAGATATCGCCCTCGTACTTCTCATTTATCCCAATTCTACCCCTGATCCTTGGACCTTTGACGCCGCGTACCGTTCGGTGGCCTGAAATGACCTGTTTGGCCCTGGCTAGGAATTGCGGTCGATGTTGGACCTACTCGTTGTCTGTATATGTACTCTCTGATTCCGTCTGTCACCTTCTTTCCTTTTTTCACCCGTTTGTATTCTTCACCACAAAATTTTATTTTTTATAATTATTATAGACAGTTATTTTTAAATATTATTTTTTTATAAATACTATAATAATTTTACAATAAGATAGATAATTATGGTCATATAAAAAATTAAAAATGTTTAACTATTTATAATTTATTAATTTTATATATTTATAATAATTTAAGTTAAATTTAAAGACTAATTTGACTAATGATAATTTTAAATTTAATAAAATAAATAATTATTATATATATTTTATATAATACTGCCAAATGAGAGAAATACACCATATGACTCAAATATGGGTTTCGAGGATAAAATCGTAATTCGAAGTATATGGCGCAGACTACCAGACGACAGCTGAGGGGCCTGAATGATGTAACTAAACAAATATAAGGATTGATATCTAAATATGTGAATCATTTTACTCTAGACTCACGTCTCCGTTGAGAGAGGGGGAAGGAGAAGACAGAGAGACAGAGAGACAGAGAGACCAAACAAAGGGGAAGGACTGTCTCCGTCTCCGTTGAAGGTCAAATCCCAACCCCAGCCACCAGCTACGGTAGTCAGCGTGGAACGCCGTCCGCTCCGGCGTTCGATCCTCCTAAACAAGCTGCTCCCTCGCATGCTGATTTCCGATCGTCCTGCCGGTGACTTTCCGGTGGCCGGTGTCAGTCCAGGACCTTTGGATTGATTATGAAGAGTAACAATCACAAGGCTAATAGCGGAAGTTTTGATAGCAATAATCATCGCCACAGAAACATCGCGACGAATGGATTTTTGCCTCATTCTCTGAAATTCATATCGTCTTGTATCAAGACCGCCTCCTCTGGTGTACGTTCTGCTGGTGCCTCAGTTTCCGCGTCAATCTCCTCAGGCGATCCTCATGAACGCAAAGATCAGGTCCTTATATTTGTTTTTTGAGCCTATTCTTGCGATTTGTTCTTCGTTTCTCGGTTTCATTTATATGTCAATTGAACTTTATTCAATACTCATTTGATTATTCACTCTATAATGAAGGAGTTTCGTTGGTTGAATTTCAATGCAATTTTTGTAAGCAATAGTTGGAAGCTTAAGAAGTGATAATTTGCGGGAGAACTGAGATGCAAAGATAACATGCATGAAGTTTCGGTTTGAGCGTATGGAAGAACGAGTTATACTTTACTATTGGGGATCCAAAAATTTTGTTCAGAGGGGACGAAAATCAGTAGGAGACTATACTATTGAATTCAACTAGTTTGACAAATATTAGGTAAGGCTATACTAAATGATTACAAGATAACGTAGGAATTTCCCTGTATGTGGGCGATAACCCTCCCACCACCCACCTTAATTCCATTTCTTTGCCTTTAAGATGTTCATATGCCTTGCTATTCTGAAAGAAAAAAGTTTAGGATACCCTACGGTTTGTATGATGATCACACAAAGTAATGATTTTTTTTGTAAGTTAAGAGTAATGATTTTATGGGAGATGAACTGGCAGTTTGGAATATAACTTGTATGCAGGCTGGTGTCAGTGTCTCTAGACCTTGGGGATTCAAAGTATGTGTCCGTATATTAATTAAGGTTGCATCGCTAGCTGAGAAGTTTTACAATGGAGTTTCCATTTAAATTAATGATATCAGAATATGAGGAATCAAGATGAGATGTTGTTTCTCCACTGTCCATGTCAGAATGTTTTTCTTTGGTAGAATGCCAGAATCAGTTTATATTACAGTATGTCTTTATATTCTCAATACAAGATACTGTTGTAGTTCATGCTCATTATTTTAGAAACCTGCACCCTTGTACCATGAAAATTCCTGATGGTGAGTATTTCCTATTCCTAGCAGATTCTCTGGGCGTGCTTTGATAGGATAGGGCTTAGTCCATCTTTGTTCAAGAATGTTCTTCTGCTCGGTTACTCAAATGGGTTCCAAGTCCTTGATGTTGAAGATGCCTCAAATGTCAGTGAGATTGCTTCAAAACGCGACGATCCAGTCACCTTTTTACAGATACAGCCCCTCCCTGAAAAGTCCAAGGGCTGTGAAGGATTCCGGAGCTCTCACCCTTTGCTCTTGGTGGTTGCATCTGATGAATCAAAGAGCTCTAATCTGATGCAAAATGGGAGAGAAGCTTGCAGAGATGGCTATCCTGAGGCTCCAAATGCAACCCAAGCACTCTCTGCAACGGCAGTTCGGTTTTACTCTCTAAGGTCTCACAGTTATGTTCATCTTCTAAGATTTAGATCAACTGTGCATACAGTTAGATGCAGCCCCCGTGTAGTTGCCATTGCCCTCGCTGCTCAAGTGAGTATGATTATCTAATGTGTTCTCGAAAGTGGGGCTAATGTAATTTATATTTCATCAAGTATTTTTGTGTGTAAATACCATCTATTATCATGTGGAGCTATTACTCAGATTATCTTTAGAACTTAACAACAAAAGGGATTATGGTTTCATGGTCCTAAAGGTAAATGGGAATATGCTAAGACTTTTTCTCTTCTCTTACCTGGGGAGAACATTATAAACAAACTTAAGGAAGTAGGTAGGCACAAGCTGGAGTGTGTATTTTTGACAATTCAAGTATGTATCTTGTCCTCTACACAAATATTACTGATGCCCTAATTTGTTTAATGGCAGATATACTGCTTTGATGCTCTCACTCTGGAGAGTAAGTTCAGCGTCCTTACTTACCCTGTACCTCAGTTAGGGGGGCAAGGAAGCTTTGGTGTCAATATGGGTTATGGCCCCATGGATGTGGGTGCTAGATGGTTAGCTTATGCTCCCAACAACCCATTATTGCCCAACACAGGCCGCCTGAGTCCCAAAAGTCTCACTTCTTCACCCGGTGTCAGTCCATCCACTTCACCAAGCAATGGCAGTCTCATGGCTCGCTATGCAGTGGAATCCAGTAAGCAGTTGGCTGCTGGAATAATCAATCTCAGTGATATGGGCTACAAGACCTTGTCCAGGTACTACCAAGACTTTGTGCCCGATGGTTCAAGTCCTCCTGTATCATCAAATTCAAGCTGGAAAGCCATCAGGGCTCCAACTCACTCTGCGGATGCAGACATTGCTGGAGTGGTTAGTTTTTTACAACACACTTTGCATATCATAATAATATGTTTGTTCGAGAATGACTAGTTGAAGATCTTATATCTAATAAAAGTGTCATTTTACCAACTGTTTAGGTAATTCTTAATTGCTATTGGATGAATGTTACTATGTCCATGAGGCTTTCCTGATTAAGGGGGTTGCTTTGTTCATCAATTGGAACAGGTTCAATTTTTTGTTTAGTGTGGCTATTTTGTGTTCTTTTCAGGTGGTTGTGAAGGACTTCATCTCCAGAGCTATTATATCACAATTTAGGGCTCACTCCAGCCCAATATCTGCATTATGTTTTGATCCAAGCGGCACCCTACTAGTTACTGCTTCCATACATGGGAATAACATTAACATATTCCGTATCATGCCATCTTGCTCGAAGGCAGGATCTGGCACTTATGATTGGAACTCTTCACATGTGCATCTGTACAAACTCCACCGTGGAGTGACTTCAGCGGTAAATTTTCTGTTGGCTGCACTGTAGTTTGTGAAAAGATGCATTGTCATTTTTGCTCAATTTGATTTTGATGAATACAGGTGATACAAGATATATGTTTTAGTCATTACAGTCAGTGGATTGCTATTATCACAGCCAAGGGAACTTGTCACATATTTCTTTTGTCTCCATTTGGTGGTGAAACTAATCTTCAAGTACATAACTCTCATGTTGGACATCCTACCCTTTTACCTAGTTTATCTTTGCCTTGGTGGTCCACACTATCTTTCCCGGTAAATCCACTATCATCGACATCATATCTGTTGCCACCACCGCCACCACCGGTTACAGCATATGTAGCCAGCAGAATTAAAAATTGCAACTCTGGATGGCTAAATTCTGTTAGCAGTGCAGCTGCTTCTGCGACTGGAAAAGTTTCTGTCCCATCAGGAGCATTTGCTGCTGTTTTTCATAGCTCTGGACTAAAGAATTCTCAATCTTCTCTTGCTAAAGTTCATGCTTTGGAGCACTTGTTGGTTTTTACTCCTTCTGGACATGTTGTGCAATATGAGCTACTGCCTTCAGTAGGTGGAGAATCTAGTGAAACTGTCCCAAGAACAGTAATTGCTTCTTCCGCTCACATTCAAGATGAAGAATTACGGGTGAAAGTTGATCCTCTCCATTGGTGGGATGTTTGTAGACGAACAGATTGGCCTGAAAGAGAAGAATCCATTTCTGCTCCTACTTTTGATGGGAAAGAATCTGCCGGTGCATCTAGTTGTGAGGATAATGAAGAAAGGGGGATGGAAAAATTAGGCGATCCATCTCATTTTTATCTCGCCAATGCTGAGGTGCACTTGAGCTTTGGGAGGATCCCAGTTTGGCAACAATCTAAGGTGGGCCTGGAGTTGATTTTTTGAGCTCTTCCCAATTCTGTATTTTTAGCTTTCTTGACTCTGATGATCATCTGCAGATTTGTTTCTACGCGATGAGTTCCTTGAGCATGAAGCATCTGGCTCTGATTGATGTAAACACTGTTGGGGAACTTGAAATTGAGAAGTTCTTGGTTCATGAGATTGAAATAAGACGAAAGGATCCCTTGCCTGTTTTTGATCATTTTCAGAGCAGTCGTTCTGTTGGAAGTGAAAGGTGCATCATCTTTAACACTTTGTTTGCCGAGCTTCATTATCTTTTTATGACTTAATGTAGAATATTGCCAGATGCTTTGCTTAGCGTCTTCAGTTTACAAGTTAGTGCATTCCACCAAATTTTTTGTTTGTCATGAAACATAAAGATGCACAAGAACCAGATGCAGTGATCTTTAGTCAAAGGGTCAGATGCTAGATTTTTTTATTATTGTTACTGTCGTACTGTACGATGCAAAACAAAATTTCTCAGATTTGTAGAGGCCCAGTAAATTAAATCATCTTAAATAGTAGGAACAATGAAAATAACTAGTAATATTGGACATCACTGTTGCCACTTGGTTAAATAGCTAGATATTTGAGAAAACTTACAAAAAGTCCTCCGTGTTTCATCCAACAGTTTTGTCCCTATTGTTTTTATGCCATCAATATGGTCCTACATTGCATCTTTTAACCAACAAAAGCTTTTAGTTTGCCCTGTATGACCATTAGTTTCTCCCACTTGGTTGGTAATGTAACACTATCTAAAGGTTATTTTTTCTTTAATCTATTATGTAGGCTAAATGATGGAATATTGAACCATTTTGATGGCAAAAAAATAACAGAGACAACTTGTGGTGAATGTAAAATGGAGGAATATATCTTGTAGGTCTATCCTAGATATTTAGTTGTGATTGTTGAATTTTCCAACAAATCCTTGCACTGAACCCCATCCTCCTTGGTCCAGGCCTTTCAGCCCCAACCCTAAATATTCCTATTAGCAGCACCAAGATTATGATCTGTTGAATTTTGTGCTGATCTGAAGCATCATCATGATAATCAAGCTGTGTACAAAGCGGCATGATGTTGTCAGTAGGCGAGAAGGAGAAAGAAGTAGCAAATTTTATTGTAGAATGCATTCTTTCCTTTAGTGTCATTTGCCTTTTTATGTCTCATTTAAGGTGGCCTTTTTTTTTGTTTTTTTCCCTTTTCTTTATAGGCTCATTCAATGGCAGTATATTTTCCTTGCCTGTGATCACATATATTTACCATCAGGATTTCAAATTGCTGTTGCATTTGTAGTCGCTAGTGTTTTGCACAATTTTATATTGCTGATGCTTTCTCTTAGAATGTGGCATACTGAGACATACAATTGTGCCAAATGTTTATGCAGGGGACTTGCTAAGGGAATGTGCACGGCCTTTCTTCCTAGTATGCCCAAGGGGAAATCATCTGAAGATGGTATCCCATCCTACCCCAAGTTGAATGGCTTGATTGAAACTTCAAATAATACATAAACTTTTGAATGAAGTTCATTTAAATAATTTACTATTCACAAGACTTATTGTTTTCATTTTCTGAACCAGGATCAATGGAAAACTACTACTCATCCATTGCTTCTCAAAATGGCAATGTCCATCAGATGCAAAGGCAATTTATCTCGGCATCTCCTCCATCTAAGCAAGCTAATTTTAACAGAGATCATATTTTAGGTTCTCGTGAACAGCTTGAACCTGGTTGTAATGGTTCATCAACACCATCTACTAGTTCATTTCCTGCTAGCACAAGTGTTGCTAAAGTTGAGCTTTCCACTAGCAGTGGTCCAAGTGAAGTTAGCACTGCAAGTTCCATGGGTTCTAATCTGACATCAAACATAATTGAGGAGCATGTTAGTGGGTCTTTGGACTTTGAGCAGTATTTCCAGGAGGGATACTGCCGGCCATCAGATCTAAAGGGATGCCCTGATTCTGCAGAAGCTGTTGTAGATCCAGATGGCAGTAGCAGCCCCTGTGACCGGGCCAAGTCTGAGGATGATGGAGACAACGATGACATGCTTGGAGGAGTTTTTGCCTTCTCAGAATAAGGTACACCCCCAAGGCACTTTGACATGTGATTTTTCTGTATTCAGTACTACCCTATCAATTTATTCAGCAACCCATTTCGGTTCTTAAGAAATCAGAGGTACTTTCTTGCCATATCAAATGCACGATTCTTTAGGAGTTGCAGTTCCTTACCTGATTGCACCTCTTTTATCTAGGGTTAAGATTGACTGGTCGGAATTTGCATGCTAGCTATCTCTCTGAGATGAATTTGAATACTTGATGTCAGTTATACAGTGAAAAGAAGATTCGGACAAGCAGTGGCCATCATCGGCGGGCTATTCGAGTTCCTTTTAACTTACAATCCAACTGACAGATCACATTGATTTGGCTCCATCTACTCCGGTAAAAGATCACTGGGCAATTTCATTTCTTCTTTTCACTCCTTTGTAAATTCTGTACATTGGTAAGAAACCTTATCACAGAATTATGTGCGGTGAACATGTTGTTCTGTGCTTTGTAACATTATTCATTCTTGAAAATGTGAAAAAAATCGATGAAATAAAGTTAGTGGACCAAAACAAAAACGGGAAGAAAAGAAAGAATGCGCGCTTCCAATTTCAAACTTATTTCAAGTGTCGTGCCTTCAAGTTGAGCACGGTAGCCTGTCTAACTACATTTGGCCCGTAAACGGTCTTTCTAGCCTGATAAGCCTTGGCACGTAAACATAGTCTATTGGATCGTGCTCATCCTTATTACCGCTAAGTTCCTGCATAGCACGATTTCTTCATTTTTTTTAATCTTCTTATAATTGACCCAATGTAGACTTCTTTTACTTAAAATTATCTATTTTTAAAGAAAAAAGGTTAATTATTAGATTCATCTATTTAGTCTCTTCTCCATGAATTAATATATTTCTATTAACTTTATAATGTGTATATGCATCTTACCAGTGAATATAACTTGCTAAAAAAATACTTGTTTATACTTAACATTTTTTTTATTTTATTTTGGGTACTACGCATTCATTATTTATGATGAAAATATCATCTCAGTCCTACATGATATTTAATTTTTTATGTTTGGTTGTAAATATATTAGAGAAAGAACAACTCACACTATTAGTCTAACCATGATAATACTATTTTTTGTTTAATAAATTTATTTAGTATTAAATAAATACGAAAAACTCAAAATCTTGAGTGCTGAATCAACTTTTTTTGTATAATTAAAGTTGCCACTTGGTCCGTCCAAATGCATGTTATTCCCAAATCCTCCTCCATTATCACCCAGCCTTACACGCAACATGAACTCTTACAATTACACTCAGAGAGATTCGGGCCACCTAATTTTTTTTTGTTACTTTATAATTTGTATTTAATAAAATATTTTTAACTTTATAAACTCAAAATATTTATTTTATTTTAGATAGTATTCTTAATACATTAATTTAGATATAACGTGTGTATACATATCACGTGTAATTTTAAATCCGTTATAAAAAATTGTATATAATTTAAGTATTATTTTTCTGCTCTCATATGAGTGAGAACATGATCTCGAGTTGAGTATTTTTCCTCTATACTCGTACAGAACATTAGCCGAGTTTCCGGTATCGGGTTGGTTACTGCTATAAGTCCCCTAGATCTGATCCCATGTAAGAATGTATTGTGAGTTTATGAGATTAAAAAAGTTATACTACTTACAAGTAATAATTTTTAACCCCTTATCAATTCACAATATTTTTTAAGTAGAAATTGGTTTGAACTCTTATCCATTCACAATACCTTCTTAAATGGTATCAAAGTTAGTGGGTTCGCACCTGTACCCAATATAAAACTGGAAACTTTGGCTAGTGGTATGCCTGAGTATGGAGGAAAAATACCAAACTCGAGATAATTGTTCCCACTCGTCTGATACTAAAAAAAATAATACCCGGCTTATAAACAGTTATTGAGGGTGGTTTTGAAATTGTACGTGAAGTGTATATATGTTACAGGTGAGTACCTATATTAAAAATATTATCCAAAATTAGATAAAATAGAAAAGTGTTGTAAATTTATAAGATTAAAAATATTTCACTACTTATAAGTTATACCATTTAATAAGATATGGGTACTATCCTTGGCACACAATAAATTTTCGCTGCTATATTTAATACTTTTCATATCTATTATCAATTTACAACTTTACAACCATTTGTTATTTTCTCTATATATGGTTATTTAATACTGTATGATATAATATACAATTCATTCTATATGAATCAAATTATACAATCGGATCAATTTAGATATCTATTAAACACTCATAACAATTATTACCTAATTTTTACCCATTGGGCTTGATACTCTTGCCTAACATGTCGATTAATCTTCATAATCACTAATCCCACCTATGATTTCCTACCAAGTCGAGGTTAAACCATATTAGGTGTTATTTACCAAAATTCTCCAAAAGTTTCTAAATTCTTACTTAGATAACCCAACTTTTCTAAAATTTGTATTTTGGTTTTTAAGTTTAGCAAAATTACCAGTTTACCTCTACTCATCAAAAGTTTCCCAATTTGGACCATAAACTTCCAAATTCTCTTTTTTGGGTCCTCACAGCTCCTCTAAAACACACTTGGGCTATCATGCCTTGACCCGATTCCTCGGTTGGTGGTCTCGTGCAACCCACCAATCCCTCTGATATTATAGTGGCAAATACCTTCATCAATGTAACTTCGATGGTACTAAGGCTCAAAACTGTGGAACACTTGTTAAAAGTACAACGGAAATTTTGAACTTTTATTTCAAAGTCCCTCGTGGGAGCCCGTGATAATATTTTATCAAAATTCATGGAAATTATTATAGCATGATAGGGATAATCAAACTTTCATAAGTAGGGATTGAGGCTACCTCGAGTAGGGGTGTGCCTCGGTGTAACTTTCCTCTTCTTGCGACACTTTCTTGGCTTATGTGCATGTCACGTCCTAATCCGATTTTGTTGGAATCCCGTGATCAACCCGCCACCCCTTTTTGTACTAAAATAGTATTTCTACCAAAATATACTAGGAAAGGTAAATACATATGACCTATACGTTTTCCATAACCAAGTAAACAAAACGACTTAATAAAATTACTACTTCGTGGTAATCTAAGCTTGCTTCAGAGGCTTTCCCTATTCTTGTTGAAAAGATTCCTTGAAAGGGGATAAGAGAGTGGGTGAGTTCTACAACTTAGTGAGCGGGTATAAATGGAATAATGGTAAGAGATTATTCAATTTTCACATTATTTATCTATACTCATTCTTTGGAAATTAAACCTCCACATTTCCCTTTTTATTGTTAACAGGGATAATTCTACATTTCTCCTCCATGTATTTGGTTTAATAATTAAGCACACACCCTTTATCATCAAAGTGATCATATGTCACGCCCCGACCCGATTTGGTCGGATCCCCGTGATCAACCCGCCACTCTCCCGGTTTATTAAAGGATTTCCCCTTATCGTAAACCGTAAAGAGTAAGGCATCCTTTAACTTGCACCTTTTTCCTGGAATAGCATAATCAATACTGTATGAAATTTAAAACTTTACATACCTGTCTTACAGGCATCTTAGTTGACGATCTTTAAGGGGAGGCTTTTCGGGATTTCCTAAAAGGGATATAAGGGAGGGGTGAGTACGACTACTCAGTGAATGGGTTTTTAAAAGCTTTTGACTTTTAAGAAAAACATTTATATGGAGTGTGCCATACTCCTTTGTATTCAAAAATCCCATCATTTAAAAATTTGGATTTTTCCATTATTTCTTAGTTACCATGGTGTGTCATCACCCAACACACATCCTTCATCATGAAGGTTACACACATTCGCAAGTCAGTATCACTACTGAACCCGCTAGTGGCTTCGGAGCGACTTTTCCTGCCACTCGGATAGAAGTACGACCACTTCTACCCTAGTAATGAGTGGATGTACGTGACATCCTACCCACAATCCCGAAATCACTTCTTCATATCCGTATGAGGACAGAGACCTCATCCTGTCCCCACCCCGGTCTCATGCGCTTCGTGCTACTCCAGATTTCGCACAGACACCTGGAACGACGAACTGCCCTTATAGCCACCAAGTCGTCTAGTGCCCTTAGGATGCATCACTACCCCTCATGGGCGTCTTGATGATCCTGTACTCACAGTGCATGCACAAACAATGTTTTCTTATATTGCCATGTAATCTATAGTGCCACTAGTCCAACGGCCCCGACTCTCAACTCAACCCGCAGCTGTTTGTCTTGACTGGTCCGTCGACCTGTCATGTCGCACTACCGCTAGTTGACTAAGCATGTCGGTCCTATCTTGGTACCATGGCCAAACAATTCACTTATTAAGTTTTATGGCACATATATCATGTTCATTTACGAGCTCCTGCTCATGCCAACTGGCCTTGGGCCCACTGTACGAGATTTTCAAAATCGGGCATTTAGCCCCCCAAGTTCCAAAATTAAGGCCCCCGACCTATTAGAGCTATTCGAGCTCCCGTTGAGAAGGTCTCCCAAATTGTTTAAGCATTGGCACACAGTCAGGGGAGAGCACTTCCGACAAAAATAGGTTTTTACTGTCCATCATACCGACCGGTATAAGGACATCTCCGTTCATAACCGATGAACGGGTTTTCAACTTCCTTCAAGGAAGTCTAATCATACCAACCGGGTATGATCTACTTACAACTCGTAAGTAGTTTTTTTCGCATAACTTTCACATCACTTTCTCTAAGTAGTGATGATTAAAATATCACTAAACAGTGGGTTTTTATATCGAGGCACTTATCATCCCCAACCGGGTATGATGTTAGTAAACCCACTCACCCGTTAATGCCGTGAATTCCACTAGACTGGTTCTTTGTATTCACGCGAGCTTGTCCTTGCTGGTGTTCCCGGTATTTAACGTTCCTACACGATATGAACAACCTTGTTCATTATTACTCGGCATAACAGCCTTCATTCATTAATGAATGAGAAAATCCAAACTTTTAGTTATTTGCAATTAGGTCCCTAAAGTTATTTCTCTTTAACTTTAAGTCCATAATATCGATTTTTCCTCAAATGGAGTCTCGTAACTTTTAAAATTTATCGTGGGACCTCAATTTATTCAATTTCACCAAAAAGGGGTTTAATTTTCCAAATTTCCAATTTGGTTCCCCAATTTTTCCAAAATTACCATTTTGCCCTTCTTTCACAAAAATAGTAAGTTTTTCCCCAAAATTTTCAAAATTTCTCAATTGGTCCTCCAACATTATTTTCATGCCCAATTGACCCTCAATTTCATAAAAATTGTATTTTGGCCCCTTTGAATTTCGTAAATCCCCAAATTTTCCCCCAATTTCATCTCTTCAACACTACCGAATTTAATTTCATCAAATTGACCGATCAAACACTTCTAATTATTGAGATTGGAGTTAAAATTGAGTTCCTATATGTTCATACGATTCTAAGAAACTTTGAATCGCAGATTTTAACGTCGGAACGAGCTCAAACGGAGCTTTACCGGAAAACAGACTATAGAGAGAGAAAGCTTCGATTACTCACCGGTGAAGGCACGATAGTCCGAGCTTTCGATCTGGGCAGATAGGTCTCGTCTTGAGGTTCATCCTAAAATCAAGTATTGTATCAATTGGTGTGGAATTGGATTAGAATTTTGTCATTGAAATTCGGTCGACTCTCTCTCTAGCACCAATCGAAAATTATAAAGGGGATCCGAATTGGCTTACCTTTCGGTCCTAATTCGGCCGTGAAAAGGTTGAGGAAGTGTTGGGAAGACTTGGTTTGGCCTGAGTAGGGCTTGAAATGGCCGATTTCAGCTTGGCCGAAATAGGGCAGCTTTGGTCCGCCGGAGTTGCTTCACTATTCTATCATGTCGGCGCTTCTCCAACGATTCTCGGATTGACCGGAGTTTGCTATCAGATAGCTGTCTTCTCCCCATTTCTAAAGAGCCCGACCTTTGTTCAAGTCGAAGCTCTGGTTCGAGTTTTACTGGAAAATGGAGCAGTAGAGAGAGAGAAGTGTTCAGGTGTGAGGAGAATTAAATAGGGATGACCTCTTTATATAGTCGTAAAACCCGTGTATTAAATGGGCGAGATTTATTACTAGTATTAATATTGACATAAATTATTGGTATTAATTCCAATAATTTAATTTCGGTAATAAATTATTTGTATTAATTCCAATAATTAAATATATATTAATTGATGGCTATTTATGATAATAGCATAAAAATTTTTGACCAAAATTTCGGGTTACAAAAAAAACCACACTTCCCAGGAAGTCACCCATCCTCACACTACTATTAAGGAAGCACGCTTAACTTTAAAGTTTTTATAGAATCTAATTCACCTGAACCAATTTAGTTTTTATTTTCTAGTTTGTCTTAAATTTCTTTTCCAATGTTTAATAAATCCTTTGGATCAACCGAAAGTTGTAAATTTTCATATTGCTTATTCCCAAATGTAAACCGCTTTGGTTTTTCTTATTCGGTTTGACCGGTTCTTTTGCCGGTTTTTCCTTAACTCAAATGTGCGGGGTTTACATCATACGTTTGCAGAACAGTCTACAATAGTTCCACTTGTGGCTTGTAGCGACTTTACCGACTACCCTATTAGGATGTTACACCTTATACCACAAGTTTGTGTGGGCATCATTTGCCCAATCCCCAAACTTGAGTTTTCGTGTCTGCTATAGTGAGACGAGACCTCTCCCACGCCGTCCTTGACCACAATGCGCATGAAACTCCTAGTGTTTCTTGACTTACTGGACGACAAAACTTCCTTTATGCTCCCTGCGTTGCCTAGTAGCCTTTAGAACCAATGCTACCCCATACTGGGCACCTTGATGGTTTCATATCTAGCATACACAAGCATAAGTCTTTTTAATTAAGACCATTATCTTTGGTGCTAACAACCCTACAAGTTTGTTGACTCAGCTTCGGCTTGGTAACTACCAATCCAATGAGTTCGACGACCTAGCTTCGTCTTGGAAGCTACTAGCCCAACGAGTTTGGCAATCCGACCTTGGCTCGGTAGCCATGTCACACAATTTACCATTTATTTAAATTTTCCACAAGCTCGTAATTGGTTTATTTATATGTGGGTTTAAGCCTGTTCCCATTGGTGTTAGGCCCATTTAAGCAATTCTAGCTCTACTCAGAAATAACTCCCAAAACGTTGAGCAGTTCAGTAGTCAGGGGTGACTATATCTGGAAAATGGTTTTTCTAACTTGAAAGTATGTTAATCACCCCAAATGGGTATTATGCCGGAAACCCCACTCACTTGTATTCTAAGACTTGGTCATTCTGGGGATTTCCTAACTTGCCTTTCCCTTACACGGTCTTGTAGGTAATCCGTTTCTACAATAAATTGGGCAATTAGGTCCCAACAATAAGGTATTTATACTTAAAATCCGTAACTTTCCAATAATTATATTTATACCTTATTTCCAATTAGATCCCTAAAATGATCAAACCCTTCATTTGGGTTCCTAATTTCCTTAAATTTCCAATTGTGTAATATAATTCTCTTTAATTACAGAAAATTTCCAATTTTAAAAAAATTACAATTAACTCTCTAAACTTTCCAAAAATTGTAATTTAGTCCTTCAATTTGAATTTTATCAATTCGACCAAAATTCTTTACAATTGAGTCTTAACATGATATTAATCATCTTCCTCACGCCCCCTGGTTTATTTCAAGCTTTAAAATATAAATTTTGGCTTAGGAATAAGATCAAATGGAGCTTCGCCAAAAAATTGTCCTAAAGAGAGAAAGCTTCAATTTTTTTACGAGTAAGGGTTGGGCGATAGAAGCTCTTGATTCAACGAGTTGTTCTCTTCATGGGGATTCTTCCTATATCAAATTGTGCCCCCAATTAGTGGCATGAGCAGTGCGAATTTTATAATTTATTTTTCTGTAAAAACTCACTATGAATGGTGAATTCCAGCGAAGGGCGATGGAGGGACTTACCAATACAATTCAGGGGAGGCCGGTACCCCTCTAGGAAATGTCTGAAGGGTTTGGTTTGGTCGTGGTTGGTACGGGGGTGACTCAAATTAAGCTCGATCGATTCTAGTCACATGCTATCGAGGAAGCAAGGTTACTGTGTGAGCTCTTCGACATTCTCCAATGATCCTCGAGCTAAAAGGAGGCTGCAACAAGGTAGGGGACTTCTTCCCAGTTCCAGGGAACCCATATTCTCCTTCGGAGGTTGCAGGAAATGCCCAAGTTGGAGCTCTAGTTCATGCTTTGCTCGGAAATGGAGTACTTCGTCTTCTTTAGTTGTTTGATGGGTAGAGAGAACGAATGGGGAGGAGCTCTTTATATAGGGAGCTCATCAACTGACATGACTACTCAGTCGTCCCTAACTCGACCCCAATCTTACCTGTTCTCGATCAGATCAGAGGGTATTTTGGGTCACCGAAGACTGAGCAGCTCACTTGGTCTTTCTCTTTGCTAGCTTTCAGATTTTGATGTGGCGCACTGTGATTGGTTGGCTTTACTGATGCGTCTTCCCACTCAGTGTCCAAGTCACCCTTTGATTCTTTGATCGGACATGTGGTGGCCTTCCATTAGTCGTTCATTCCTACGTGGTCGTTGCCTATACTCTACTAGCGGTTTGGCTGTGACACATGGCGTCCTACGGTTGGCTATTTTAAATAATTTAGATTTCCCTCCTGAAACACTGTACCACTGCCACGTATTGACCTCTAATTGGATAGGGCCATCCGACGTGGCTCTCGCACGTGTCGACCTCTAATTGGTTAACCGTTTCTCCGACATCCTTGTCAGTTGCTGACGTGGTATCTTTGCCATGTGTCAACTCCTCGTTGGATAGCCTTTTTGATGAGGCTTCTCCTCAATTGACTGATGACTGAGGACACATGTCGGTTCCTATTGGTCGGTCGTTGGTCACCAAACCGTTGACTGAGGACACACGTCACACTCTTATTGGTCAACGCTTCTAGGTGTTGACCGAGCGATTGATTGGGCGTGCTTCACCACACATCACTCGCTAATTGGTCGCGCCTGCTGACTGTGTGCTGACTTGACAGGCGGTCCATTGACCGGTTCGATCAGACCAGGTTTGGTGATCCAAAATCGAAAATCGGCTAGTTTAGGCCTAATTCGACTAGTTTTCTACAAATTAAAATTTTCTAAATTTGTCTAAATTTATTTTCTACATTTTGCTAACTTCATTTGATGACATGTTCCTTATTAAATATTCAGGATTCATTCCCTCCCATTTGTCATTATCACGCTTTTATAAATGACTTTTCCTTCGATTAGACACATTATTTTTAGTCATTTGGACTTATGTATCCTTAGCACAGTAGGGTGCTTTAGCATGATTTACTTCAGAAACGTTTCCGCGTCTATCAACGAACTTCTAATTAGTACAATCATGGAATTTTCATCCATTCTTGGCATTCAGTAATATTCTTTAATTTCCATGAACATCATCCAATGTTCAACAACTATTCTTTCACTAATTTTTCATTTTTAACTTCCTTATGAATCTCCATTTAGTCATTTGGGCTTTCTCTATACCAATTCTCACCCTTTAATCCATTTAACAGTATTCTACGGAGATTTATCCAAGGCTTCCCGCTTGTTCTTCCTAGATTTTCTCTTCACCTTGTAAAAGTTAACCTTAAGAAATTTCACCTTGTAAACCCCACCCTTTGGTGTTAAGGAAAACCGGGGAAAGAACCGGTCAAATCGAGTGAGAAAAACTAAACCGGTTCACAAACCCCGATCATAGAGAACGGAAAAATTAGGAAATTTACAATTCCCGAGTGACCCAAAGAGTCATAAAAACCTTGGAAAAGGACCTTAGGACAATTTGGGAGAGAAAATCAAACCGGTTCAGATGAACCAGTTTGGACCAGTTTGAACTACTATTGAATCAGATGCCAAATTCATTTTTCTAGGTGGCTTAGAAAATTCAAATTGGAGAACTGATGCCACCATTTGATAGAGAATGAATTTAGATGAATTTACAATTTTTTAATTTTGAAAAACTTGATCGAATCAGGCTTGAACTGACCAGTTTAAGCGTTGAACCCGGTTCGTACCGGTCCGGTTCGGTTCGGAACAGTGTCGTCTTCTTCCTTCATATGACAACACTGTTCACTCGCCAGAAAATTCAATAGTGCCGGCAAAGAAGATATGTTTTCGTGTAGTACGTTTCATGACATCAATGACTGTCATTAAGGTGCCAAACGAACGACTGAAGAGCCCCCAAACTCCCTATATAAAGAGCCCTTCTCCATTCATTCTCCACACACTTGAAAACCTCACTCTCTCTCAACTACTTAGTTTTCCGTCGAAGCTTGAACGAAAGCTCCGACATAGGGTCTTTTTTTAACCAAAGAAGGTGTGGTCGGGTTCCTTAGACTCATGGAGAAGTCAGCTACACGGTGTTAGTCTCTAATTGCTTCGAGGGTTATCGGAGAAGCGCCGACGTGATCGAACAGTGAAGCAGCTCCGACGGACCGAAGCTGCCCTCTTTCTATCGAGCTGAAATTAGCCATTTTGAGCCCTTCTCAGGCCAAACCAAGTTCTCCCAACACCTCCTCGGCCCTTCTACGATCGAATTAGTGCAAAAAGATATGCCAATTTGGCTCCCATTTGTGAATTTCAATTGGTGCTAGAGAGAGAACCGACATACTTTTTCTGACCAAATTCTCCCTAAATTTGACATGAATTGTGGTGATTATTGATTCTAGGAAGTAGCTCAGGATGAGAACTATCTAACCAGATCAAAAGCTCAGACCGCCGTGCCCCCAACGGTAAGCTTTTGAAGCTTTCTCTCTCTATGTTCAATTTTTCGGCGAAGCTCCGTTTGAGCTCGTTTCGACATCAAATCGTGCAATTGAAAATGCAATTGAATTGTATGGAGGTGTAGTAATTTAAATATAACTTCAATTTCAATAATTAAACTCATTTGATCGGTCAATTTGATAAAATAAAATTCGGCCAAGTTGAAAGTGGGGGAAATTTTGGGGATTTCAAAAATTTGAGGGACTAAGGGAAATTTCCCTAAATTTAGGGTCAATTGGGCATGATAAAGATGTTGGAGGACCAATTGGTCAATTTTTGAAATTTTTTAGGTGAAATTTACCATTTTTGTAAAGTAGGGGCAAAATGATAATTTTGGAAAAATTAGGGACCAAATTGGGAATTTGGGGAAATTGAACCCCTTTATGAAATTTTGAATAAATTGAAGTTTCAAAGTAAAATTTTGAAGTTTCAGGACTCAATTTAAGGAAAATCGGCATTAGAGACCTAAAGTTAAAGAAAAGGAACCTTAGGGACCTAATTGCAAATATTTGAAAAGTTTGGCATTTTATTCATTTATAATGAATGAAGGCTATCAAGTCAAATGATAATGAACAATTATCTTCATACCGTGTAGGAACACGAAATATCGGGAACTCCAATTAAGACAAAGCTCGCAAGTAGACGAAAACTGGTTAAGAAATATTCACGATATTAATGAGTGAGTGAGATTTTTATATTATACCCAGTTGGAATGATAAGCAAATCGGAAATGAAAACCCGCTAAATTGTGGGATTTTAACATCACACCTAGATGGAGTGATGTGAGAAAATGCACAGAAAAACTACTTAACGATTATAAGTAGATAATACCCGATTGGTATGATGAACTTCATATAAGGAAGTAGAAAACCCATTCATCGATTATAAGTGTAGATGTCCTCACACTCGGTTGGTATGATAGATGACTAAAAGATTATTTTTGTTGGAAGTGCTCTCCCCTTATTGTGTGCCACTACTTAAACTTTTTGGGAGACCTTCTGACAAGAGCTCGAATAGCTCAGATAGGCCGGAGGCCTCAGTTTTTTAACTTGGGGGCTAATATGCCTAATTTTGAAAATCTCGTACAGTGGGCCCAAGGCTAGTTGGCACTAGAAAGAGCTCGTAAACAAACATAAAGTTTAAGCCATGAAAAATTTAAATGAATGATATGTTTGGCCATGGTACCAAGACAGGACCCACATACTCGATGGATTGGCGGTAGTGCGATAAGAAATGTCGACGGACCAGTCGAGACAAACAGTTGCAGGTCAAGTTGAGGGTCGGGGCCATTGGACCAGTGGCATCAAAGATTAAATGGCTTATGAGGAAAACTGTTGTTTTGTTCATTCAGTGAGGTATGGGACCTTCAAGAAGCCCAAGAGGGGTAGTGATGCGTCATAGGGGCTACTAGAGGACATGGTAGAGATAAGGGCAGATTATCGTGCCAGCAGTTAGGGAAGCTCAACGTAGCTTCATGCGCATGAGACCGGGGTGGGGTTGGGATGAGGTCTCTGTCCTCATATGGAGACAAAGTTTTCTTTACGGGATTGAGGGTCGGATGTCGAGTACATCCACTCATTCTCAGGGTAGAAGTGGACGGGCTTCTATATAGGTGGCTGGTAAAGTCGCCCCGACGCCACAAGTGGGTGTAATGGATGTGCTGCCCTACGAATGTGTGTTCCCTTCATGATAAAGGGCGTGTGTTATTTGATAAACACACCATTTGTGGTTAATGATGTGAAATGGCTATAAAGATTGAGATTTTGAGGATAAAATGTCTTAAAGAAAATAAGGAGCCTGACACACTCTAATTAAAAAAACTATTTTATTGAAATTTTATTATTTTAAATACTCATTCACTAAGTTGTAGAAACTCACCCACCCTTTTTATCCATTTTTCGAAATAGAGCAATGACTAGGGATAACACTAGGGTTTACCCTCTATTAGGTATTCTTGATTTTCTTAAGTTTGCATTTATATGATATATGTTTTCCAAGGAACAAGGTTGAGATTACGCCTAGCTCCTTTTGAATTAAGGATGGGGCAAATCCCTCTTGAAACCAAGGGAGCGGCGGGTTGCTCACGAGGATCCGACCAAATCGAGTCGGGCATGATAACTTTAGTGGTATTAGAGTTAAGTTTCCTTGAAATATTATCAATATTATGCTCTGACATTAAAACAACTTTAACTCTCATGTAGGGAGGAGAATCCCTAGGAAATTTGCAGTGAAATCCAATCCTCCACCCATAACCTTGAAAAGGACACCTACCCTAAGAAGGCATCAGTTCAAAGATTTTTAAAAGGCGAGAAATGAGTACCCTAAGACATGACAGAAGATCGTAAACTGAAGGGAGCCTTATTAGAACCAGAAGGCATCACATACCCTCCAACCAAGAAGGAGGCCTGAGATAACTACTGGATGCGTATGCCACCTTCAGCCCAATCGGAGAGTACCCGCACCTACTCAACCCAACTTCAATCCCTCCCAATGGATGAAGTGGACATATGAGTGTGAGGTAGAGGTACTAAGGCGGTACTGATTGGAACCCATACATGAAATTTATCCCATAAGGGAATACGAATTGACCCCAACTAGTTCCTCAGAGTCTTCTGATCAAGAGTTCCACAATCGTTCTAAGGCTAACTCTCAACCTATGACCCCAAGGGATTAGGGGATAGAAAATTTCTGTAATAAGCCAAGTATGACAAGAAAATATTTCTCTAATGAATGAAAGTTAAATTCTTCTTGCTAAAATATCTGAATTTCCATAAAAGGATAGGAAATCACCCAAGGAAGGAAAAATGAGTTATTTTCAATTAACCTCAATCTTTAAAATTATCCTCAAAAGTACAATAAAAATTTGGCAAGGAAGTGACTCTTAGAGTCATCCAAGGAAGATGAATCCTAGCTAAGAAAAGGAAGGAGAAGTTAGAACAAAAGAAAGTGAGCATTAGAAGCAGAGAAATTAGTAAAATCTAAGGAGTTAAGGAAGGGTTCAAAGGATTAGAGTAAATAAAACAAATAAGAATAGACTAGTACAAGGAAAACCAAAGGAATGAAAATTGATCGGGAAGAAAGAAAGAAGGTTAGGGGAAGCACTGAAGATGTTAAGATAATTAAGACATGATAAGGAGAAAGGAGAAGGGAAAGAAGTACAATAGAAGGAAACTCCTGGAATAATACCAATACTTGGGAAAGCGTTAGGACATGCATCCTTAGAAATTCGATAGTAATAAAGGACTCTATTTGGAGATAAGGATGCAAAACAAAAAGGAATAGAAGATAAGGAAGAAAGTCAGGGTGAATCACCATACAAAAGTCGGGAAGTATAATAAAAGAATGAATGGAGAACTTTCAAGGAGAAATAGAAGAAAATGAACGTGAAAATTTCATGATGGAAGTCCTTAGAAGAAGAATGAAGATAGGAAGTGGAATCGTGGAAATGAAGAAGTTCCAAGCTAAGGTAATCAACAAATGAGGTATCGTAAACTAGAGTAGTAAGCAGGATCTCATTAAAGGACATATGCGATTAAGTAAATACTTGGAAGACCAAGCATGATCTACTTGCAAGAGAGTAGAGAACCAAATAGGAATTTTAGGCGAGTCCAGTTGAAGGAAATAATTCATAACAACTAGATCATCCAGGAAATAAACTACACTGTAAGAATGATTGAAAAGTAGTAAGGATCATACCCAAAATAAGCCAAAGGGATGAATACCAAGGACACGAAGATTCGAGAGACAATCATCTCAAAACAAATAAACTATGAGGATAAAACAAGCAAGATGGTTAACAAGTTGACCCTTGTGAAGGTCACAATCCCAATAAAGAAGGAAAATAAGGAAAGGCCAAAACCTTTGAGAAATAAGGACAGAGGAAAGCCGTAAAGAGATCCATGGAAAAAATAAGGAATGACGACCTAAGGGCTATAAGAAGGTTAAATAAGCTCTTTGTAGGACGATCGGGAGGTGTTGAAATAAAGGAGGATGTGAACTTCACCTCCAAGAAATAGATAAATATTGTGTGCAAGTGAGAATGAAGATGAGGTATACCAAGAGTAACTGTAAGGTTTTAAGAATCAAGGTGAGTAGGAAAGGATGGTGTCCAGGAAATGTAATTAAGGATTGGACATTCGTGATGATAAAACTAGGAAAGAATTCTAGAAGAAAAGTAGTATAAAACTTACCAAGGAAGAGAACCTTGGAAAACATATGTGTTCTAATTAAGAAAAAATGGAACTAATAGAATTGGAAGAAGATAAGTCCCTAAAAAATGAGCCGTTACATATGAAATGATCTAGTGCAAAAGAAAAGAAATTGTAAGGGTCTAAGGAGGGTAAGTTAAACCCAAGTAATGGGTAAGTAGGATGATATTATCAAAAGATGCAAAACGAGTAAAAAAGGAACTAACTTGGAATAGAGAATCGTGAAATGACCACAAGGGAGTAAGCATGGAGTAAGAAAAAGAAGAGTCCTTTAAAGAAAGGACGCTACTGGCAATAAGGAATGATGTAAGAAAGGAAGAGTTTCAATATGTCAGTAAGTTATCGGAAAACTCAAAGACTTAAAGGTTGAAGAACCTAATAAAAAAGGTTGAAAAGACAAGTAAGTGAGGAAACCAATACAAGTATAAAAGATATGATGTCAAAAGGCAAAATGGACGATTGGATAACAATGATGAAAGTCAAGAAATACCACCTGACAAAAAGAGGGACAACGTTATATCATCTCTATAAGATAGAAAGATTGGGAATAGTTATTCTGGAAGTGCTTTAAAACATTATATGGTCGAAGACAAGTTCTAGATAACGTCATACTATGAAGGACATGTAATCCCAACTGTACCATCGAAATATGACTTAGGTAAGGAAGAATCTATGATTTGAGCATGATAAGGTCGGTCGTTAAAAGGTGGAACAAAGTTATAATAACCAACAAATGAGGAAATGATCAATGTAGGATGAAAAGGTGACAAACATCAACACCTGTGGAAGTATGTACGTGGTGTTTGAACGGACGCTGAGCTAAGGAGGTCAACAATAAGGAGAATGACTAGATACAGGAAGGATTGAGTATTTTAGAACTCCCAATCCTGAAATTTTAAGTAAAGGATCTTGGAATGGAGAAATAATGCTTAAAGAAATGAAGGATATAAATTTAAGGATATGACCTTAAATCTTCCCACGAAATATACTTAGCTAAAATAAGCTTAATGGAATGAGAAGGTGATGTGAATGAAAATAAAATTTTAAGTATATGATATAAGGAATAAATGGAAACAACCGGGAATGTTGTATGTCGATAAACTATAAATTATGTCAATAAAGATTCATTCCAGTACAAAAGATGTGGAATAAGTTTTAGGGACAAAACTCCTAAAAGGGGAGAGTTGTAAACTCCGCTCCTCTTGAATTAAGGATAGGGGAAACCCATCTTGAACCAAGGGAGCGACGAGTTGCTCACGGGTGTGACACACCTTCTCTTCCGACATCTACTCACTTTGTGGGCTTTTTCCTAGTTAACTCCTCATACTTACTTACTTATAAGAAATTTATACATTTTTACCCTAAGTTTTTTATAGTTAGGTTCTTTTCATTTTTCCAGGTTTGTTCTCCCTACGTCACCACTCATTTTAAGGGGTTAGCAACTATTTTTTGTACTACTTTTATTTAGAATCTCTTGAATATTTCATGCCATTTCTACGTGGTACCACTCTTACACTTCATATCTTTCGCCATCTCCTTTGAGAGCATCATTCGTGCCGCTACTTCCTTTGTACATTTAAACCCTTCATTTTTGTGTATTAGGTGTCCATTATTTTATCAATTATTTATTTATTGTTCCTAAAGGCGTGATTAGACACTAACAACCAAGGAGAAGATCTCGTAGCGATCTAACCTTTTATCTCTTCCTACTTGAGCATTATAAAAATTATTCTGAGTTAATAATAATTTATATTTATATCCAATTAAAATTGATAAATTAAGTAATTAAATATTTTCTAATTTTACATACTAATAATAATTATTTATTTTATTTAATATAAAATTATTTTTTCTCAACCAACATAAAAAAAAGTCACTTCCAAGGCATAGGTAATATTTTGAAGACCAAATCTTAGACACATCAAAACACATAAAAAAAAGTATAATATGAACACTATCAATAAATTGATGGTATCATGGTAAAAGCAATTCCAAATAAAAGTTGAATCTCAAATACTTCTTGGGATATTAAGAACAAAAGTATTAGTGTACTCAAATTACCTGACTGTCATCCCAATATATTGTGTTATGGAAAAGATGAAAGCATATAATAAGATATGTGTATATATACACATTACAATTAGTCCATTTAAGGTAGGTAAATCATTTGCATAACTTGTGCCAAAGATTACATACATTGAACATATAATTTTTTAAAATTGAAGTTCGGCCCATTATGAATAATTGGGCCGATAACCGACACGACCCATTATGTATAACCGGGCCGATAGCCGGCCCGGCCCTACACCATAGTCTCATCCTCTTGCGTTGATGATCATGCCCACGGAAACCCTAGAACCAAAATCTCTATGAAAAATGGGGATGTGGGCATCTTAGGATTGAAGTTCCTTTGGAGCATTACAAACACGGCTGTTTCCCTCTCTGCTTCGTCCTCTTGAAATTCTCTCCCTCTCTCTTCTTCGCAGCGAAGTCTCACTGCGAAGGAGTCCGATCTGTACAAATGAACTGCCTCTGCTTCTAGGGCTCCCTGACAGGTGAGTTGATTGGGAGCTAGAACTCTTGATTTTGCTTACAGTTTTTTTTTTGTGGCTCGGCGAAGCTAGCTACAATATCTTTTCTGGTAACTGGGCTTTCGCATGTGATGCTGAAAATGGGTTTATTGCTGTGGAAGGGGCTTCTGGAAGTTTGAGCTGTTTAAGTTAAGTGGTTCCTGCTGTCCTGTAAAACTTGTTGTGTTTTTTCCCACAAAGTTGGGTTGTGAGTGCAAATGAGAGAAAATGATTTTGTTATGTAGAAATTTCCATTTCTACTTTGTTTGTAGTGATTTAATCATGAAAATATATTTCCTTATACACAAGCTTTAAAAAAATATTACGACACAGATTCTTCTATGGTCAGCCTGTTAGTACTATTCATATAGCTGGGTTTGCACGGACTCCTGGTCTTATCATGCCATGGTTCAATTTGTTTCTGCTTCCAGTAATGGAGAATTTATGGATCAATATTAAGCTGAACCATACACTTACCTTCAACTACGAAGTTAAAGAAAGATTAGAAAAAATCCCCGATGATTGCAGCTTTGGATTGGACAAAGAAACCCTCTTATGTATCTATTCAACTATTTTGGTCGGTTGTCTTTGTGCCTTATTTTCTCCTTTCAAGAGGATTTGTTTCTTGCTATAGCAATTATATATTCTTATGCTATTAGCTCGGATAAGTGAACTGAATTTTGAATTTTTGTTTTCAGGGGTTATGGTTTTTGTTCTCTCTGCTATAATCTTGGAGTTGCTTCTTATGGGTTTCTCTCTTGCATTTAGTTTCCTCTATTCTCTGAGTTCGTGAGAAGTGTTGTTTTGTCGTATGGATCCGTTCTTCACAATAAAAAAAATGTCAACACTTTTGCCGTTTCCTTGTTTGTCACGTTGAACATATCAGCATCCTCTCTCAAAAGGTGAATAATATTTCAACAATTCGTGTTTTTTTCCATGTAGAAGGAAAAAACGCGAATTGTTGTTTTATACTTAATAGTAATTCCTATAATCCATCACAGTACATCTTCTGCCTTTTCTTTTCATTTTAAAAATCCAATTGAAAATCCTAACAGCTTCTTGAACTCTGGTTCTTGCTTGTGATGGATCATTTATGTACTTGTTAGAGGGCGTACTGTTTTGATGCTTTATGATATTTTAATAGTTTTTCTTGCATGTCTACCTTTCCATCACTTTTCTTCTTACTTGAATATTACCTTTTTATGAGGCATTGACTATATGTGAAATTAGTGTTCTTTCCTGTAAACGGTGCATGCACCAGCGTACCTTGCCCTTGTCTTTGACTTCCTCTCTCCGCTTTCTATTTTCTAGGTACATGGCTTCAAATTTTGAATTTTGTAGATTTCAAACAGTACTAATTTATGTGGGATGCTAACAGAGAGAGGGTATGGGCTATGAGACAGTGTGGACATTTGATTTAAATATGAAACTTGCAGGAGATGATAGGACAAGGTATATAAAATTGTACTTATAATGGAGCTGTACATAGAAAAAGAATGTAGACAATCCAGTGAATTCTATTTCTATGGCATGTCCAGGAAATGCTGAAGTAAAATAAGCTTAAATCTCAAATGAAAAAGAATGTAGACAATCCAGTGAATTCTATTTCTATGGCATGTCCAGGAAATGCTGAAGTAAAATAAGCTTAAATCTCAAATGAGGTCATGAGCTTTTATTTGGCCCAATTTAGATCATAAACTTTAATTCAAGTCTCAGTTCAATTACTTGTTTGACAATTGATGAATTATGAGAGTATTTAACTGCACTTAAGTCATGAAAACTTCATATGTGATATAGATATTTTTGTCAATGAATGGGGTTATCGATAATGCCATACTCTGTTATATGTTGGAAGGGTTACTTGAATTGAGCAGTAAATGAAGGTTCATGACCTAAATTGAGTCAAATAACATTTAATGATCTAAATTAAACTATCCATCAAAATCCATGACCTTATTTGTGATTTTAACCAAATAATCCTTCATTTAGAAAAAAAATACTATATGATGATGCTCTATTTGCTTTTTTATTTGCAGAGAGATCTATGCATGTGTAAATTCATTGAATACTTGTTAACTCTTGTGACATATAAGAAACATGGAGTGCAACAAAGAGGAGGCTTTAAGGGCAAAGGAAATGGCAGAAATTCGTCTGGCTAAGGGGGAATTCTCAGGGGCTTTGCGTGTTGCACAGAGAGCCCAACGTCTCTTCCCTGAGCTTGAGAATATATCTCAGTTACTGGCAGTTTGTGAGGTTCACACTTCAGCTGAGAAAATGTTTGGATCGGAGAAAGACTGGTATGGGGTCCTTCAGATTGAAAAAACAGCTGATGAGATGGCCATCATGAAGCAATACAGAAAGCTGGCATTGTTGCTCCATCCAGATAAGAATAAGTTTGCTGGCTCTGAGGCTGCTTTCAAACTAATTGGTGAAGCAAAAAGGATTCTTTCAGACAGGGAGAAAAGATCGTTGTATGATATTAAATTGAGAAGCTTTTCAAACAATGGTCAACAATATATGCCTCCTTATGTACCAAATAAGAAATCTGTAGCTGTTCCAAGGAAGGTGGAATCTTTCCTGACTGTCTGCTCTACATGCCGGGTGGAACACTGGTACTTGAAGGAATTACTCGGTAGAGAAGTGCGTTGTCAGACTTGCAGAACACTGTTCAAGGCCTATGAGAATGGAAAAGAGACTGGAGCTACAACAAGTTCTCATAGAGGATCTGGTGCTGCCCGGAAGGAATCATTCCATGATGCTCCCCCTAAAGCAGCCAAGGGTGCTGGATATCATTATAATCCAGTGTCTAAAGTCAGCTCTGACAACAATAGTTGTTTGAAATCCCAAAAGGGTGTCAATGTGACTGCAAAGGAGGGGGATAGAAAGGATGGGATAGGCTCGATGCCTAAAGTTACACGGAAAGTAGAAAATACTAGTAATTCGAAAACTAATTCCCGGAAAAGGCAGCGAAATGATCACACAGCTGGTTCTGGGATAACTTCCGAGAAGGTAAATGGTGAAGCCAATGTGGAAAATGTAGGTAATCCTGATCAATCTGGCTGTGATCCAAATCTATTTCATCCCTCTCGTAAATCTACAAGGCAAAAGCAGCATGTCTCGTACAACGAAAACATGCAATTTGAAGATGTCGATCATTTGGTTTCTCCGAATAAGTCAAGGACTTCAGATGCTGGAAAAGATGGAAGTTATGTGCAGGAAAATGTTGGAAGTTCTGCTGCTACAGAAGACAAGAGTAACGTGAAATCAACTGGTTCAAATGATGGTGCCACATCAGATGATAACAAGGCAGCTTCTCCAATGGTGCTATCATGTCCCGATGCTGAGTTCTGTGACTTTGAGAAACATAAGGAGGAAGGTTGTTTTGCTGTTAATCAAGTGTGGGCTATTTATGATGAATGTGATGGAATGCCGAGGTATTATGCACAAGTGAGGAAAGTATTATCTCCTGGATTCAAGTTAAAGATAGTTTGGTTTGAAGCAGACCCATATGCGAAAGACCAAGATGAAGTCAATTGGTGCCTTGCGAATTTGCCGGTTGCTTGTGGTAGATACTCTTTTGGGGGTTCAGAAGTGACAGAAGATCGACTCATGTTCTCCCATCAAATAATGTACAGTAATGTGGCCCGCAGAGGAACTTTTCTCATATACCCTAGAAAGGGAGAGACATGGGCCCTCTTCATGAATTGGGATATCAAGTGGAGCTTAGAACCTGAGAAGCACTCCAGTTTTAGGTATGAGTTTGTGGAGGTGCTTTCAGATTTTGTTGAGGGGAGTGGTATTACTGTTGCTTATCTGGACAAAGTCAAGGGTTTTGTGAGCTTGTTTCAGCCAACTGAGGCCAATTCTTTTCAAATACCTCGGACTGAGTTGTATAGGTTCTCCCATCGTATTCCTTCATTTAGAATTACCAATGAAGGAATGGGTATCCCTGAAGGATCCTTCGAATTTGATCCTGCATCTCTTCCTTCGGAAATTTTTGCTCCCTGCGTCGGAAACTCAAGGAAGAACAATGATTCACATGATGATGGGGGGCATAGTGGTGGAGGCTGTGGCTCAAGTGCTTCCCAAGGTAAGACTCAGCCTCCAAAACCGTCTGAAGAGATCAAGAGTCCTAGGAAGAGCAATTTTGAAGGACAACCCTCCACTGTTAGAAGATCTCCTAGAGGATCAAGCAAACTTCCCCAAGTGAACAGTGACTCTACTGCAAAAGAAGACCAGTTTACAAACATTGAGGAAGCTCAAGAGGATAACAGTACTTATCATAGTAAGCTCAATAGTCCAATAAAGCATATGAGGAATGGTGTTGATAGGGACACCTTACCTGTGAGGAGATCTCCAAGGAGCCTACACAAGAGTGAATGAAGGTGTAATATACCATTGATTTGGTACTGAAAGACATCCAGTTCTAGTGCTTATATGAAATGAGATTGTGCAACTTAATCAGATGGATTTATTTCCCTCCCTTTGGCTGACAACACTAGTCAGTGAGACTTTGGGCAGATCAGTACCAGTATGGTTCATGTTAGCCAGTATCTTGTTTCATCCAGGTAGGTTCTAAGATCTAACATGACAGGTCTGTGAGTGGACAAGTAGTTGCATCCTTTGATGCTTTTGTGGAAGAATATTATCTGGGTCTCTGTGCCGGTTTATTTTACTGGTTGTTCAGTATTACCCTAGGGACTAAAGATGTAATCTCCTCATATCCCTGTGTGGCTGTTGTTGGTATTGCTATTATTAGAGAACTGGGAAGGTAGGAATTGCCATATTGCTGGACTGTGTTCCCATGATTTGGTAAGTGGATCCTTTTTTTTTTCTCAATGTTGGGAAGTGGATGATGGGGTCTATTAATGTGAAGAAGGTATTACTCTTGCATTCCTGCCTGTAAATGCTTTGTGCTTATCTTTAAAACTTGATTAAGCTTATACAATGATGAGTTGATATCCAGTTTTATCCTCTATGTTTCACCTAGCCACTTGGGAGTGCATATCAGTTCCTTGCTACTTTTTAGTTATAAGCAGAAAATTTTGTATATTGATTGCATAGCAGAAAATTTTATATATTGATTAAATTCTAAAGATTAGAAATTTTATATGGAGAGTAATGCGGAATCTTGTTTTTTGAAAAAATTTATATATGTTAAAGCATGTAACATATATTACTAGTTAAATGCGCATCATCTAGATTAGTATAGTTTAAAAGTTTGTTATTTTTTTCTTAATTGAATGTATTAAATTTTGGTTATATGATTTAAAATAGGGAAAACGTGAGAAGAAAGTAATTATACTAAAAAATAAATAGTGTATATACCATTTACTATAATTAAAAAAATTAACTAGAATTTAAATGAATTATACACTATTATATTGATCAATTACTATTAAATAAAGTTTTTATAGTATTAAATTACACTATTTAAATAATTAAGTAACTTTACACCAATCAATTAAAATATTTATAAAGTAAGAATTGTAGTTAAAATGATTTTAATATTAGTTTAATCGATAATTTTATATATATTATTAATAATTACAAAATTATTTTATTTTTTATTTTAAATTATATTATATTTGATAAATTAATAAAATAATAATTTATTTAACAAATAAAATAAAATTAAAAAAAAATCTTGCTTCCAAAAGTCCCTGTGCTTTTTTTTTCCTGTGTCCCTTGTATGCTTTTTTCCGTGTGACCTAGAAGATTCCTCGAAAGCATCCATGGCGACACTGGAATCGGACGTCCCCATGACTCCAGCTGAAGAGGGGCTTACGGGCGATGCTCTTCCTTCTTCTTCATCTGGCGCATCGTCGTCGTCCAAGAAACCGAAGCGATTCGAGATCAAAAAGTGGAACGCTGTCGCCCTCTGGGCCTGGGGTAAGCACCTTCCCCTTAACAGCACACTAATCCTAAGGGTTTGAGACTCGTGATTGTCCGTGCTGATAGTTATATGTGTGGTCTTTGCAGACATTGTTGTAGACAACTGCGCGATTTGCAGGAACCATATTATGGATCTCTGTGAGTTCAGATCTCTATTCCTTTTCATGAGACCTAACTATGATGAAGGGAATAATCATTGCTTCTTTTCGTTTAGATGCCGTGAATTACTTTTTCGTTGATAACCGTTCGTGTTTGAGTGATTACTTTATTCCTTTGATTAGGCATCGAGTGCCAAGCGAATCAAGCTAGCGCTACCAGCGACGAGTGCACTGTTGCCTGGGGTAAGCTTACATTTTTGCTCCGGGATTCTAGTTTGCTCATAGGATATTTTGATTTCTTCACCCTTTATTGATCATGCAAAACTTCATAGGCTAAGTATCTCAATATTTACCTATTGCAGACTGGATTCAGCAGTGTCTGTAGCTTAGATTCGGTTATATCTGAGACATATATGAATTGAAGATATTAGTTCTTTACTCATTAGTTTGATTTTCGAGATTCTTATTTATCAGAATTTAATTCTAGTGGTATGCTTTTCTCAGTAGATTTCCCTTCTTATTCACTTGTGGAACGACTCTTAGCATTTAATTATTGCTACAGTAGTTTTTTGACATTGAAGATCTTAGTTCTTCACTCATCCAATTTCGCTGGATGGCATTAGGTTTAGTTGCCATCTAAACGAGTCCTTCATAACTCAACAACCTTTAATATAACAATCCAATCTCCGCTGTGATTTTGATGGCTGATCCTTTTTGCTCTGATTGTATTTTTGTTAACCTTCCCCATCATGCTGCAAGTCTTTTGGCTCTACATAATAAAGAAAGATGATTTTGGATTATACAGGAGTTTGCAATCATGCATTTCACTTTCACTGCATCAGTCGGTGGCTGAAGACCCGCCAAGTGTGCCCTCTAGGTATTGCTGTTCTACCTGATCAAGCTTCTGCTCTTTGCAGTTCTTCCCCCTCAAATGTTTAGTGATAATGGATTCATTTGAAATGATTTACCTCTGATCCTAACAGATAATAGTGAGTGGGAGTTCCAGAAGTATGGCCACTAAGGGAACTCACGGATTGATACAAGGTTTGATGCCTAGCATTCCATTATCAATTCCTGGATTTGATTTGTGGGACCAACGAAAACAAGTTCATTGTGGATCTTATGTTTTCCTGGGGATGGCCTATTTAATGTTTTTATTTTTATATTGCTGTTATTGTATGAAACATATGGCTATATGTTTGTAGATCTGTATTCTTTGGACCGTGTGCTTATAATTATAATGGTTGTATGCTTCTACTTGCTCACTCAGTCGTGTCCTTGTATGCTAATGGCTAGCCAGGTCAGGTCACAGGGTGGATGTGTGTGTGTATAGCTAGACTTGTTGCTTGTGCACTTGGCAGCCTAGACTTGTTGCTTGTGCACATGGACCCTTTTAGCCTATTAGTTTTCCCTAACAAATTAAGGTGGCAAGATGGACGCAGTAGGAATTGCCTTCACATACTAGTGAAGTGTGGCTACTCATAACAAACTTGAACTTGACCCATAAATACAGCTTTTGAATATTCCGAATGTATTCTCACACTGAAATGTTTTGAGGAACTGCCCGGAAATGAAGTATGCAAGCTTCTCAGTTGCAGACTGAGTTGCTTATTAATAGGGAATGCTTTTTTTTTGCTCAATTTACATAGGGAATGCTAATATGGATAAATTCATCATCAATGCTTGGAATAGTACAAACAGTGAGCAGTCCCTGTTATGTTCCCAGTCCTCGTATTTAACCTGCTACTTCACAGGATTTTAGAGAGAAATAGTGAAATCCATTACTAGTTGAACACAGTGAAGTCTCACTTTTTCGGTTTGGGGCTTACCTGAACCTGGTGATCGGGTACCACCGGTTTACCCGGTTGGGGTTGGGTCCACACGGACCGGGTCAGAGTCCCGAACACGAGATTTGGAACCGGTCGTATCCATTTGGGTTCGTTCCAATATAATGGAAGACGGCTTAAAATATATTTCTTATTGTGGTTAATTTTTAAATAAATTTATCTAATTATTGATATTTTAAACAATAAAAATTAAAATATCCTACCGCCCAGTTCATCGCCTACTTGGCCCGGAGGAGTCTCACTGTTGCCCATAAAAAAATCCTTTCATTGGGACGTCGGAGAAAAATGATAAGGCGACCCTAAGATCATATGGACCTCCATCCGGCAACTTAAGTGCCTTCCAAAGGTAAACTACAAAGGTAACAATAGCCTATCAACCAATATGAACTTGCATAAAGAGAGGCTCAAGTACATGTGGGACCTGCAATTTCTGTGACAGTTTGAGGGTAGAAAGTTAGAAAAGAGGTGCTTTGCCCTGGGATTGTCGCCAGAATTACCATAAGGAAATACTATTGTTAAAGATAAGAGATGTAGTGGGCAACTTAAGGATTACAAGAGAGGATATTCTAAGGGCAACTAGGTATTATTCATTATGCAAAAAGAAAAAAAAACTGAGTGAAGCTTAATAACATAAAGGAGTTCATGAGTATGCTCCAGTCACATATTACATACATGGTTACGTACAGCAAAACTTCCCCAGGACGTGTGGATGAGGGTCTGGAAGAGGGACAGCTATGGCCTCTCAGTCTCCACAGGTGAAATCCAGAAACGCTGATCCACACACCGAAGTTAGTGCAAGCTAGCTTAGCTACCATGGTTACAAAATACCGCACGCCTTTCCTTCCTCGGAGGAAGAAAAAACGTGCTATAGAAAGCCCACATAGGGTCAGGTCACCCATTGTGTGTATACACAAGAGTTGTTTACCTCGCTCCTCCATGGAGAGACCGGTCCGTAGGGGAGCCGGGGGCGAAGGGGACGAAACCGCGGCCTCCGAAAACAGGGCGCATGAAGGAGTCGTCGAACCAACGCCAGTAGTAGTGGACCGTGTGAACTGGGGTTGTCAAGAGAGCCCGGAGACCGCGTGACTGGATGACATGGAGATTGTCGAGCTCGCCATCCGAAACTTGGGGAGGCCCCAAGAGTGGCAAAGTGGCTGATTTCGGGCTACGTGGGCCGTAGAATATCGAGCTGGACATCTGATCTGAAGATACCGAGCTGGTCGCCTGCTTCTGGTGAGGCAATAACAGCCTTATGAGTGGCTTGGTCATTAAACCGAAGACCTGGGACATGAAAAGATTCGTCAGATGGAAGGAGGAGGAATATCTCTGGTTTTCTTTTCATCGAAGACATGCAGAAGAAGTTCAATTCACAGGCATTTATCATACCATTGTGCTAAAGAGGACAACCGTGATGGTGCTCGTGATCATGAGCGCGTTTCCTCGCAGATGAGTGTGTCCAGAGCTAGTAAACTACAAAACAAAATGGGAACGCCAGGAGTTAGCCACCAAAACTATACATATAGTTGAATAATTAACATGCAAGACTTATTCTTTAGGGTGAATTTTGTGTATCTTCTAATAATTTTTCATGTAATATGCCCATGCACGTACACCCAAATAGAAGAAATGGACTGGAACTTACCTTGTTATAGGCAAGAGCCATTGAAACCGCACCTCTCATGAGTCCAGCCCACCATATAATCACCTAATCAAAATTCAAGGGAAGAACCGAACTTTGAAACCAGTTGGCCAATTCTCGTTAAGAGTATTGAGAATCTTGAGATGCAAGATAACATACTTGCTCCCTGAAACTGATCTTTTCATTCTGTGTTTTCTTCATTAGGTTGGAGATAAAGGATAGTGGGAAGACAAAGGCTGCCCTTCCTGCTAGAACCAGAACAAGAAAAACAGAACTCACAGCTACCGAAGTTCCAGGACTGCACAGGTAAAGAGAAGCCACCAAAAGGCAAAACCTCACGTAAGTTGAATCTAGATGCCATTCTCTTGGTAAGTGAGGAGATAAAATTGGAGAACGTAAAGCTTGCCTATCACTGACGAATCTCCATTTCTCAATGTCCAGAGCATCCATTCCAACATAGACAAAGATGAAAATTTCAGCAACAAATGATAAGGTCGCAAAGGCATGCCTGACATTGCACAAAGAAAAATATTAGGTGCTTTTAAAGAGTTTGAATTAGACTATATTTGAGGCAGAACTTCTAAAACCGGCAAATTTTAGGATGATTTCTATAACACATACTTGGTTGTGACTCTTGAACTTTCGGTCACATTGTGCCAAGTATAATGGGACATCACGATTCCACAAAAAAATACTGTGAGAATGCCACTCAAATAAAAGAGCTGCACAAATCACAGCATGATCAAATTATAATCAGAAAGATTCAGAGCAGAAGTTGAGAAACAAGTTTTTTCTGATATAAGAATCTTACCTCGGCCAGCATATATGAAAGATATGCCATCAGCATCATAAGCGCAACTTCACGATCTGTTGAGTGTCTGGAATTGGTGTCACAAGAATTTCATTATTTATCTATCTTTTTTGGTAAGAGTATTAGTATAATGGAATTAGTTATTATATAGCACTTCAAGCAACATGTGGAAACAGTAATGCCAGAATGAAGGTGTTAAGCAAAGTGTGATTCCAACAAGAAACTGTAATGCCAAAAATAAGAGTCCCGATGGCATCTTTTGGATGCTACTTTCCTATCTATAATGCTCATATGAAAGCACTTCTATAGAGTCTAAATTCCACAATTTTTTTAATTTGCATGGCATGCCTTGCACCAGATTGCTATTCAAAGTACAATTGACACCTATATGTATGCCCTTAATACGTTTTCAAATTTTCAGGTCTGGAGATGCTACTAAAATTGGAGAGAGAGTAGTCAAGCTAAGGGAGCAAGTGTTGCACAAAAGGGCAAGTGATGCTCGATGTAAAAAAATGATGGTGGTAGTATACCTTCCAAAGTATAGCTTTTTGATTATGTAAGCACTCAGCAATCCCGCCTACAAAAAAATGAAGGGAAAACAGCATGACATTTTAAAGATATTAAAACTCATCTTCCAGATGAAGAAACATTATGCCCTAAATAAATAAAATGGAGAGAGGAGCTCACCAACACTCCTAACATTGTGCTCGAAATAAACAAATAGGAAAAGCTTCCAACAAACTGCAAAGCTATTCGGTGGTTGATATTTGATATATCAAAGCTCTGGATAGCATTGAAGAGCACCACTGAAGTTGCATCATTCACAACACCTTCCCCAAAGACTAAGCTGTAAAGCAGTGGAGTCTCGTCCTGATTGAGGATCTGCAAAAGTAGTTGTACTTCTATTATTTTTCTCCTCCTGGACTAAATTTAAAGATGAAGCATCAAGTAATGAGCAGTACCTGCAAGGTGCAAACAGAGTCTGTTGCAGCAAATATGGCACCGATTGCTTAAATTATTACAAAAAATGATGAAATCTGTTAGATCAAACAAAACAGTCATACCTAAAGACATGGATACTAATGAAACAGAGTAATTGTCAAGTACCAAGATAATCCCCTATGTCTAGGGAACCCACATCAAGCCTCTTGAAAATCTGTGACACTCCTGTGTTGAACATCATGTATCAATTATCAGTTGGAAGAGAATGAACTTCGACTGGCTCTATTCTGGAAATAGGTCTTATTCTTGTTTCCAATTTGAATGAAACTCACATCAAGTCCAGACAAATAAAGAGTCTATTGGAGGCCTTAGAAAAATGAGCAAGGTTAAAAAATAAAGGATTCCTGGTTTCTTGGCATACCTAGTGTTATAATTGCACAAGATATTAATGTACCAATTGCTCCAAATAACATAATGGTAATAAAGTTCTGAAAAAATCGCTTCTTCTTCACCTGAAACCTGGAACGAGACAGCAGGAATATATTTAGTAAAAACATCAGAGTTGCTTAAAAGGAACGAATAGAGCTCAACCATGATAAATAAGATGAACAGAGGATAGCCATCAATCCAAAAAATACAAGTAAAAGCCGATGCTTGTCACAAGATCTACTATTTTGAGTGCTTCAAAATGTATCGTGAATGTGATTTCAACGATTGTCATCTGTTAGAGTATCTTTATACCGAGGAATACACACGACTTTCTTTTAGAAGATGGTATCTGTTTGAGTCCTTAAGAAGACTCTAAAAATATGAAACTAACCAGAGATAGCAAATGGCTGAATTACAAGGATAAGAGAATCATGAAAAAGATAACTCACCCTGCATTAAATATAATAGGTGGTAGGAGATAAATAAAGAACAAATCTTCACTGAACACCAGAAGGTGGGAACTTTTCATCCCAGTGGTCAGCAAAATGACCACACCAGTACATAGACCCTGCCACAGGACAGAAAATACTTGCAGATTAACATTTCATGAGGTTTCACCTTATCAAAGAAAGGAGGAAGGGAAAGGAAAATTATTTCTAAAAATTTCTTCATTAACTGAATCTCATTTAGACAATGCTAATCAGAAAAACCAGGGAATAACAAGGGTGCAGAAAAACTCACAATTAAAAGAGCTGTGATTGACTCATTCATCCACCGATTTTCCTCCAAAAGATGACCAATAACGATACAAGCGCAAAGAAGCGCCACAAAAAGGTTCAGGGACACCACCGAGGCATGATCAGATGTCGATAGCATATGAACCTTTGACACAACGGCGCCTAGTGGTGCAGCCATTGTATCAACTAGTTTCCTCGGGTATCAGATATCCAACGCGGGACGAATTATGAAACGATCCCAGTACTTTTGCCAGGAGAGAGAGAGAGAGAGGGACTGGCAGAGATCTACACCATAGAATCTAATTTATGCTCTGAAGCAATCCATCTCTTCAGGTTCTGGACCAAATAATGCATATCAGCTCTGCATCAAACATGGAAAGCTAGCGTGAACATCAGATTCAAGATGATAAGATCAGGAACTTCAAATCGCGTGAAGACAGAGAGGCGAAGATCTGCTCGAAGTTGGTGCTGGATCAAACTATAATTTTCCATTATCAACGAGCAGGAATGAAATACAGAATCCTCAATAGGAGGAAAGAACTGCGAAATGAGACGATGAAAATCTTGAAATTACGATTTCAAGGTGTTCTTTCATTCTCGTCCTCCAGAATCCATTTTCAGAACTGGCTCACGACCACCAAATTTTGCTAAAGACAATTAATCTCGTTTTGGTTTCAACGAGACCTGCCATGGCGGGAAGGAACATGCATACATGAAATGGAATGAAACCAAAACTGAGCGATCCTTTTTTATACTTCTTGTTTGCAGCCATCCGAGGAAAAGGCCGTCTTCAAGATCTTCTACTCTATACACAATCGAAAACTTCCAGAGGCACACTTCCCACGAGAAATGGAAAACGGAAAGAACTTCGTGTATCCAAAATCACATAGACACCAGAAGCTTGAAGCGTAATCGAAAGCATACTTACAAGAGCTCTCTCGACCTCAGCGGCCAATCAAGATGAAACTGTATCACTACGGAATCCTCGAATCAAGAATCTCGCCGGAGATGGCTCCAACTCGCGGGTGGCAGAAACGTTGGTTGGAATACGGGAGCGAAAGTGAGATCAAAGAACCAATCCGAGGCAGAGAACGATCCAGGCGAACCAAGATTAGAAGAGAGGAGAGGCACGAGAGCATATTTAGAGAGCTCTAGAAATAGAGAGAAAATGTCGCTTCCTGTGTTATTTGAAGAGAGAGAGAGAGAGGAAAAAGGGGAAGACACTTTCGAGAATATATGAAAATGGAGGCCTGGGCGCAGCTAGTGTACGGTCGCGTGGCAAGTGGTCGTTGGTCTTCCTTCCGTTTGTTTGACCTTGGTTTGATCCCATTTGATCTAACGGTCAAGATTTCGCCCGCTTCTAATAGAAAGCTAAAATTCCAAATAAGGTAATAAACTTTTTTTTTATTTTGTTTAATTTGGATATATTTTTTTATTAAATTTAATTTACAGATACTCTAATTAATTTATTTATAAAAAAATATTTTTTTTATTAAAATGTATTTGAGTCGTTAATAAGAATTTTACATGTAAATTGAGTTATTTAAATTTTTTGAATATTTATCAATTAAGTTTTATTTATGAATTGAATGACTAATAAAGGTTTTTTAGTTAGTTAATTTATTTAATATTAAATTTTTTTTATCATTGATTGCAAAATTTAATTTGTTATTTTTCTTTCACTGCATTTTTCCAATGAAATCTATTATTAGAATATATGACAGTAATACATTAAATTAGGTAATTAAAACCTGATGAACTTTACTTTGGGTTGCAAAGTCATGCATGCAATTCTCCCATGACCCACAAAAGGCTGAGAATCACGGACAACCCCCCAGACTTCACGTGTTGTCAAACCACGTCCCGCTCCCTTTGATCTTTACACGTGTGATTTAATAATAAATATCGATTTAATAATAAATATCAATCTCTATAATTTACAGGGCAGTTTATTAGATGTTCGCCCACTGATTCATATAAGGTACCAAGGGCTATCAGTTCTAGGTTGATAAAAGATCTGAAACGTTAGACGGCATATACAATGGTTGGTTGAAGAATAGCATATGTGGTGATTTTGTCTTCTTGCAATGGGGCTTTAGATTCTTATCACATGAGACAGGGCATTAATGGCAGATGTCAGCTTGCTAGAACTGGGTAATGTGTGTGAGACCCAGTTGGAGGATTGGCTGTTTCTCGGATCTCTCTCTATCTGTGAGTGATCTGATCTCTGGTTGGTGAAAAGAACGGCCACATGAATGTGAACAGCTTGGCATCTAATTATTAGACCTTGGATAGGATGGTCTAATAATTGATGCAATAAAAGGATGGTGTCAGTATTTGGGGAGCTTGCAATGTTTTTATGGAAACCATAGTCTATGGTCTTGATCTGGTTGTCATCATGTTAGTCAGAGCAAGAAGACATACTGTCACAGATGGGGTAGAACTCAAGTGAATGTGACATTTGTTCCTTCAACCATGCTCACATTGGAAGTGGGTGTCCCTTCCACCCAGAAATCCCATGCCTTGTCCCTATCTGTAACTCCCCCATCATTGTTCTCCTAAAATTTGGTTAAATTCACAGTCACCAATGCACCAAATTAAATTCCAATGTTCATAGGGAAAATATGAGTAGCCAACAGGTTGATTGAAGAAATAGAACATCAAAGCAAACCATTGGAGCAAACATGGCTCTTATTACTAAACATTCCATATCAAAGGTCATCTTGGTCACTGGTCATCTTGGTCACTGCAGCAGGCGCCACAGCAACCGCAGCAGCACCAGCAGCAACAGCAACCAGTCAGCACAATGGCTCTGCATACACCAAAAAAATGTATATATATGCCCAGAAGCAATAATAAATAATCGAAAAAGAATGGAATAAACTCTGAATATTCACTAAAGGATGCAAACAACTCACAGTTTTGCAAAGAAGTCACAGATGCAAATGCTAATCAGCTGCAAGCAATCAACTTCGAGTTCCTGGACTTGTTGGGCCATTTTGATGTGTGAACAAGTTACCTCTCAAAGGAGATGCAGAATGGAGACACATATATATATCAGTGAATGATGGTCTTAGGCTCATTCATTGAGGTCTTTTTTTTTGGGTTTTTGGTCAACATTTGAGGTCTTTGTCTAAAGCCCTCTGAATTGATGTCTCACCACTTCATTATGTTATAGCAAATGAGGCAAAACGACAATGATCCTGCAGTTGGCTCAACATTGTTCAATTGATTCAGACCTGTAATTTATTCTCATTCTATTCAATTCATTGACTTCTACCAAATGTCATTCCTTTCATTCCTTCCTACCAATGGGAAGCTTTAATCCTACAAGCATGATAATTAAGTGTCACACAGAATATTAAGGGTAAAAGTAATGGAAAATGAAGACCCCAATGGCTAACTCATCAAAATGTTTGGTGCTAAAACTTGATCCACCCTTTATATGCTAAGAGAAATATTCCACTTGTTGATAGCAACTAATTTGCCAACTTCAAGCAAAATAATGATGCACGAGTTCCAATACATGAATTTCAAAAGTGTAAATAATTAAAAGTACTCCACTGCTGAGGAGGACAGCATCCTGGCTCAAACTACATGAGAAGACACAGACCGTTGACAGACTAACCAGCAAAGAAAGCTAAAAGCATGCCAATTTGAACATCACACGGGAAAGCATGAAGGCATGGAAGGAGTCGCCCACACATAAGTTTCAAGATATCTATCCAAGCAACAAAAGTGAGAGGAACCACATCAGGTAGTTTGTCAAGACCAGCCGCATGATCTTCGGAGCTGCATCAACTGTTTTGACTCACCAGACATGCCTGGTGCCAGGTAAATAGTAGAAACAGAAAAAGATGATGCTGAGTTAGTAGTAGTTCTGAAGACATTACAATATCCCCATTCCTAATTAAATAACTAACAACTATACCGATCATCAATCATATGCATAACAGAGAAAAATGGAATGAGGAGAAGAGGATGGTTGATAATACCTTCTGCAGAAATCAGTCACATATTTTGAGCTGTTGTAAAGGATAAAATACATCAAGACAATCATCAAGGTATCTAAAGAAGTTAAGGAACACATCCAGATCATGTCTAGAAATGGCACAAATAAGCAGACATGGAATTTGCCTTCAAATGGTATCTGTTTCATGAACGTGCAGAAAGTTTACAATCTATCTTGCCAAAATTACGGAGCAAGATATTCATGGAATGCTAATGGCTTGATAAGTGAAATGAAAAGAAGAAGACTATAACTGAAAGGGATTGAATATGTATAAATTGCAACAGTTTAAAGCATCAGATAAGATAAGTAGCCATGTCGATTCCATGAAGGATAAAAAAGGGCAGGGGGATAATAGGATACTGAAGAGATAACGCTCCCACCAATCCAACATGAACAGCCCAAAGGTGACATTGTAGAGATAGATCTTTCGTTGAATCCAGTTCATCTCTCTCCTACACTGCTCACCACTGCAATGCTCATAACAAGGGAGGATTAGGTGAGTTTTCAAGCTGAGAATGACCAAGATAATCTTGTCCTCCAAGCAATTTTAATTACATGGCATTACATAGATCGACTTTTTTTCTAACAAGCAGCATCAGAATCACCATATGGAAGTACCCTACGCCTGTAAATCAGTTTCCCCGAATTTCCAGCTCCAAGAAACACTGTTCATTTTCTTTCCTTGAATAATAAATAAGATTTTATTTCTCTGGCATTGGCATCAAGCAGGCGCATATAAACATATGTACAAATTAGGGCACTAAACATAAGTTTATGTACGAGACCCTAAATCTAGAAGCTGTGCAGATTAATTCAATGGCAAGACTGGTTAGCTGTTAACTCTCGGAATATGACTGCCTCACAATTGCGAGTCCCCTTCACTTGATCCTCAATCATCTAAAAGAGTCCAAACTTCTCAGAACATAGTGATAGAAAGAAAGCACGGGGCTTCCTGTCCTCCCTCACATGCAATCCTATCCAAGGAGAAACCTCATTCAAACAATACACAGTCTAGCTCAAGCAAGCGACCAGCACAACAAAAATCCAGTATCCCGCTGATCCTGCGGCTCAGGGCCGCTTCACAGCCATGATCGTGCAACACTTTCCGAATTGAAAAGCGAGACAAGTCTGTCCAGAAGATTTTCCCCGAATCTCCCAGCAAACAAGAGAGAGGGAGTACGAAATTCTTCACAGCGGACCGAATCTGCCATAATCAGATCGAAATCTAAGGACTCCAAGGAAGAGAGGAGATTACCTTAGCTGTCGCAGGGCAAGGCAGATCGACGATGGGCAGGAGGGAGAGAAGGAGAAGCAGCTGTCTGAAAATAAAATAAAATAAAAATTGAAGCTTTGGGCCTTTGAAGGCAATAATATCAACAACAGCTTATCGACAGAAATCGAATCTCCTAGTTTTGCCGGGTAAGACTACGTCACACTCGCTCCTCTGTTTTTTTCGCGAGAAACATCCTAAGACTAGGTGAATCTATTATATCATTTCCTTTATTTATTTATTTTTTTTATAATTACATATTTTATAATTTTGTTAAAATTAAAATAGTCAAAATTACCAAAATTTTATTGAATAATATATTGCTCAAATATTAAGAAAGTTTATAAATATTTAAGACATGCAACAAAAACATATATTAAAATTAATAAAAAAGATCAAAATTTGTGATTAAATAGGATATTAATTCTTTTTTCATTACACATAAAGATTCGTCAAGATTCAGGTAGGGCCGTAATTGAACTGGCAGTGGAGTGAACTAATTCCGCCGAACTGACTATGTGCCTATATATATATATGTGTGTGTGTATGGATAGATCTCTACTAATATTAAAATGGAAAAAAGATTCAGGGTAAGATTCGGGTCGGGTTGAGGTCATGGAACCGGTTTCAAACCATTTCCAATTCCAAAATGGGGCCACTATGATGTCTATTTCAGGGGGCTCGTTCTTTCACTCTTCTTTGCATGGAATTGGAGTCTCTGGTGTCAGCAAGGATGAGTACCGGTGCTGCCGCTGCTGCTTGTAATAATTACCATAAATTTTACCGCAGTCATGTGGAGCTTTATTACTTGAGGGCAGAGAGAGGAGCTTCAATGAATACAGTCTTCTATGCATAAAGAGAGCTCAGATGTATGCCTTAAATAGCCTGAAGAAAGGCAAGTGTGTATAGATGAACAAAACTTGTAACCAATGAATCCCTCTTAGTCGCCAGCTTGATCTTTCCATCAACAGTCTGTTCCCCTTTTGATACCAGTCTACAAACTGAGACCAATCCTGTAATGAAGCTATGCCCTTTAGGAATATGCTCAGCGTTGGCTTCAGGAGCAGGGTAAGCCTTGACAGTGCGTGGCGTGTACAGGCTTCAGCAGCCCTTAACCTGCACCAATCAAAAAGAATGATTTGCATCACTTGCAACATTACAAGGGCAATGAATACCTCGAAATCTTTTCCATCCGTTATGAATTAACTGAAGCTTGGTTTATGGAATGCCAAAGATCTTTATATTAGAAACATAGATGAGACAGCATGTATAAGGCTCCTATTAGTGACTATCATCAGTAAAACAGACCAATGATATACTTATTTCCCAAAATTTGCTTCCTTTTTTTTGTCTGCCCCAACTGATACTTCAAAACATTTTTGTATGAACTTTTGTCACTTGAAAAAGTTACTGATGGTATCCTATTTGGTTAGAGAAACAGGAGGAAGCAAGAGAAAAAAACATGTAGGAATTTGAAAATTCCAGTTTGGAGAAAATGTGAGGTTATCTGCACCCTTCTAGACTCATCCTCTCGTCATGTAACATCCATTTCCTTAGTTGGAGGATACTTAGGAAGGTTAGAGGGTTCACATGCATATGGTTAGTAGTGAAGAACTGCATAATATAAGTTTGCTCTTTAAGAATGACTATACAATAAGGATGCATAAGAATATGAACTAATAAAATGAAAGCAGTGAAAGAACAAAGAAACATTAATGCCGGGAAGATCAAGCTCACTTCACCTTGTAAAGCAGCTGTTACTGTTAGACGCTCTATGGGGTCAATTGCAAGAAGAGTCTCAATGAGATGAAGAGTTGGCGAAGGGAAGTTTTTAAATGTCACCTTGATGCATCTTTTGTAAGGCTCTCGAGGCTTGAACAAGGTTGCATTTGGCAATTTGTATTTCCTCCAGTACTCATCAGAAGGTGAGTTGCAGAGTTTGTATATCTTGTGAAGTTAATCCACCTATTATAAAAAAATAATTGATAGACTTTAGTATTGTAAACTTTCATACGTTTCTTTTTTATTTTAAAGGTATTTGATGACTTATACAAAAAAAGAGAGTTTGTATTGATAGAGTCATTCAACAGTATAGGGATATTTCTATTTATTCATTGGATAAGCACCACATCTAGCACCTGGAAAAAATGCAAGAGATATCATTGGAGAAAGGCTGGACTTTAAGAAACTAAAACTAGATAAATGTATAAGATATCACAAGGATTAAGGAACTTGAGTGTGGGTGGAAGTTTGAAATATATTCAGCTATATTATGCTTGACAGCTAGTTGTCAACATGCATACCCGTAAGGCTCAAGCAGGAGTACTATATTGGCGGGCTCAACTAACTGATGCTAACCCAAAGTCGGCAATCTTGATGACTCCATCATTGTCAATCAAAAGATTTGACACCTTAATAACACGATGAAGCACATGCCAATTGTGGCAGTGCTCAAGACCTGATAGAAGTTGATGTATGTAGCATTTAACCTACAAAATGAACATTCCCAATATCTCAAACATAAATCCATGGATATTCTTCCACAACATGATACTGTAAACCCACCCCATCCATTGAGAAAATGAGTTATAAGAAAATAGGTTTAAACATTCAAATTATGGGAAACCTGTGATTCTGTAAATTTGATATCTGGACTAGTTGCAAGTCCTGCTAAATAATGCTCTATGTACGGAAAAACCAAGTAGAGACTGTAGAACATTCGTGAAGTAACCAATCCTTCCAACTTTACAACATTTGGATGATCCAATCTCCACAAAATGAGGATCTCTCTGGCCATGAATTTGATGCTTTCTGGTTCCAAATTGTCAAACCGAACCTTCTTTAGGGCTACTAATTTACCAGTCAACATATCCTTAGCCATGTACACATTACTGCAAGTTCCTTTCCAAATCTAATGCATAAAAAAATAGCCACCAATTGCAGTTTAGGAAAATAAAGGAATAAACTGTTCCAAGAGAAATTATAGCAGGAAACTTCAATTAAATCCGAAGTCTTTAGTTTTGAACAAATAACACAATAAATTGTAAGAAATTTCCACGGTCATCAGTTATTTATGCTGTGTACAAAGCTTATTGATGTGAGTCAGGAAAACATCAAAGCTCAGCATCCAATTAAAAAGAATATCACTTAAATACATCATTATGAACTGTAGAGTTTTCTATTGTCAAACCGAACCTTCTGGTTCCAAATTGTCAAACTGAACCTTCTTTAGGGATACTAATTTACCAGTCAACATATCCTTAGCCTTGTACACATTACTGCAAGTTCCTTTCCAAATCTAATGCATAAAAGAATAGCCACCAATTGCAGTTTAGGAAAATAAAGGAATAAACTGTTCCAAGAGAAATTATAGCAGGAAACTTCAATGAAATCCGAAGTCTTTAGTTTTGAACAAATAACACAATAAATTGTAAGAAATTTCCACGGTCATCAGTTATTTATGCTGTGTACAAAGCTTATTGACGTGAGTCAGGAAAACATCAAAGCTCAGCATCCAATTAAAAAGAATATCACTTAAATACATCATTATGAACTGTAGAGTTTTCTATTCGTTAGTTTAATACAAGAGGTCATTCATTAAGCAAAAACAATTGTAGAGTTTTCATCAATTAAAAAAATCATGCACGACATCTGGAAGAGTTTCCTCAATTAAAAAACCTAGACGAGATTCATCCAAATTCCGATGCACCATAAAATAATGGTCAATCCTTCCTGCAGAAGTATCTTGTATGATAATCCAACAAACAAATAACAGTATTTAGCTCAGCAAGACTACTCTAGACAAAAGAAATCGAATAAGCGAAAGCAAATATACACATTGAAACAGAATAAGAAACCTTATTGATCTTCTCAAAGGTATTTGCTCTCCTTGGGATCCAACCACTAAGCGCCTCCCCGCATACTTCAGACAGACACGAGGGCTAACCGGCAGCTACCAGTTCCCCTTGAGAATGCTTTGGCAAGTTCCTCAGCCTTGTCCTTGATTGCTTCCAAGGCTCCTGTGACAGCTATCAGTTCCCCTTGATTGTCTCCTCCTCCTCCTCCGGAAAATTGCAGAGCAGGATGCAGGAGCTGGGCCAGGGAAACTCTTTTGCGATAATGCTAATAAAAATGAACTAATGGAGAAAGTCTTTTCTTCGATTACTATTTTTTTCTTAATTTTTTCTAATAATCATTTCTTAATTACACTGTTTTATATTTATTTTCCAATTAAAAATACAATAATTTTTAAAAATCTATCAAACGGTTAAGGGGGAAAGACGATAGAGATGGAGAGATCAGATGTTGCGACGTCGTTTGGATTCTATAGAATCCCAAGCTCGGTCTCCGGAGAAACCCCGTGGCTCAAGTTAAACCCTAGTCGAAGATCAACTGCGATTTCAATGAACAAATGGCTCTTTGGCGAACCACGACCGCCATTGCCGAGAAATTCCGGATCTTCTCCTCCCTATCAAGTACTCATTTCCGTGGGCGTTGGGAAGTTCTGCCGCAGCACCGTACGATATTCTCCACGCCGCAGCTCCAGAACTCGTGGATGGACAAGATCAAGGGGGTCTTCACGGGGAAGAAACCATCCTCCGAGGATGGAACGATCTCTCAGGATCAATTCACCCTCCTCCGTGAGTATCTCTGTCTGCAAAATATTTCTCTTGGCCAAAACTTTGCTGAGTTTGCTGATACTATCGTTGCCTGTCTATTGGATCTCAGGATTTGCAGATGAGCTGAAGAATGCGAGGAGAGTGGGAGCATTCAAGCAGTACATGGTTGGACGAAGCAGCGAAGCTACTTTCTCAGTTGCGTTTGAGAAGCAGGAAGCTATCATTCGATATCTGGGAGGATTTGATCCTACTGGAGAGGTTGGTTAAATGGTTTAACATGGTCGAATGTACAGCTCTTGCCATGATGTTGTCTGGTGCATGGAAGGAATTTAAAAAAGAAAACCATTTTTGTAGGCCATTGTTATGTTTTGATGCTGCGTTGTGATCTTATTTGATGCTGGCTCTTCACTTTCATGATTGAAGTTGTGATCTTAGGTATGTTGATTGTAGAATCTGCAAACCAGTCAGAAACAGGAAGCGGCGCAGAAGTGCAATTGCACAATGACTGATGTAGAGAATGCACTCTCAAAGTTTACGTGGGCTAAACAGGCCCATAAAAAGCTCGAGAGGCTGAAGGAAGAAGGGAAGCCGATGCCAAAAAGTATAGCTGAGGTAAAATGTTGTTGCATCTACTGCCGAATTTTTCATCTGGCATTGGTTTGTTGCTTTCATTGGCCTCTGGCTACGCTGAAAGAATGGATTTTCATCATTGTTTAAGGTTCAACTTGATCATCTAAAACACTTGCAGCCAGCCCATTTGATATCAAGGCAACGAAATTCAATTGTAATACTCTACTGGATTGCAGATGCAAAAAGTAATGGGGACAACACCGCTTGATCTTGCCCGATCAAATTTGGCAAAGAGCGGTCAGATCAGCAGGAATTCGCCCTGCCCGTGTGGTTCTAAGAAACTCTACAAAAGGTAACTCCGCAAACCCCTCCCATATCCCACCTGAATTCCCACTGTTTTGATTGGAAAAAAAAGGATTATTAACATGTTGAATTGTATTATACCTTAAGGTGCTGTGGAAAAAATTGATGGTGCTTGACCTCAACGATAGAGCTGAAGAAGGGAACAGTTATCAGAGATTGCTGATGCCATTGGAGCCACATCTGAAGGCTGTTTTTTTGTTTGCAATAAGATTGCTCTTGGACTTGGAGTACTTACAATTTTGCTGAGTTATTCAAGAGGGAAGTCAAGTTTTTCTAGTGGGAGTAAAGACGTGTACTTCCAAATAGACGCACGATTCCTTGCCATGTGCGTCTGCTGCCTTCTAGTGGGAGTAAAGACGTGCAATTGTATCATGTGCAATGAGAAAATGATGATATTTTTGCATTATTCAAAATATAAAAATGTAAATAAAAATAGGGCGCATAGTTGGAAGAAGATAGAAGGTAGTGGAAGGGAGTTCTAACAGTTAATTGGTGGATCAAATGTAAAATGAATTACCTCCTTTGGGTTCACCTCATCTGTTTTACAAATGCGCAAGTACATGCCTCTAGCAAGAAATATGGCACACTTCCTATTTTATTTCAAATTTGGTGAAAGCCGAGTTGCGTGCATAGAACTAAGATTATCTTCCTATATCATACAAAAATCAACTCAAAATCCCAATAAGAAGAAGATGAACAAAACCTCTAAAACAGTCGGGAAGCTCTCACACTTAACTTCCGGTATCTCTGATTGGGATTCCAACTCCATCTCAAGATGTTTGGGGAACTTTCTCGAGGGAAAGTTCTTTAGCAACAAGCCTGAGCAGAACCAAGACTAGCTCCCTGACTTTTGGTTCCCTGCAACTCCAGCAAGCGAATCCATTAGAATACACCATCTAATGCAATCTTTTGAAGCATGTGAAAGTATAGACTATTAAAGTAGGTAAAAATGATCTAATAATAATTGAACCACCCTAATAACAGTGGATACAAGTACATGCCAGAAGATCACATAACACCAGTAACAGTCATTTGACAGGTTTCAAAGTAACCACATTCAAAAAGTACTTGTTAGGACATAGTCATTTGTATTAGAGTAGACAAACTGCCACAGTAACTCTGAACAGCTTGAATATTTGCAATAACTCAAAGCCTACCTCTGAATATGCACTAATAAAATATGCAATCAGGTGACTTCAATATTTATCAGGTCCTTACTGAGGAACTTTTGTTCACTTGGAACCATAAGACAATATACTCGCTATTTACTTCTCTCAAGAAAAGCATAGATGCTGACCTTGATATGACAAGTTCACAAAGAGCAGGATATAGAACAAGAAGATGGGGCTGATGATTATGGCTCTCATCTTCATCTAGGTCCCGCATTAAGTGTTTACGCAGAGGCAGAACTGATGCAGTCTCTTTATGAATCTTGAGAAGCGCCAATTCCTTAAGAACAAAAAGACATTCCTCAAGCCGGGCTATTGGTAATGGGTATGCACCTGCACAGACAATATAATGACCCCAAGGTTGAGATGTAGAAGTTAACATAGACATGCATTTCTCATTTCTCATTTCTCATTTCTTCATGATAACATTGATACCCATGAAAACCAGTACCTAAGTCATTTTCATCTGCGAGAAATCTGTTCAAAATATTTTCACATCTTGACGTCAGAATTCGGATGGTGATTTTGGTGACTTCAGACCTCGTTGAATTCCAATTCCTGGCCTCATCAAAGCTGACAGAATTCAAATTTGAAATAATGAAATTGGTAGAAAGTTTGCCTCTAACTTTTTACACATGAGAACAAGGAAATTACTAATGAAGAAGCTCCATACCTGGCCAATGAAAATAACTTCTGCAGGCAAGTCAAGGAGAACCAGCTACAGTATGAAGGCATGAGCTCCACAGTTGCAATGGGCAAAGAGCTCGTCCGTGATGCACAGCGATCCAAGGTTGAAATAATCCGTTGCAGAATCTGAGAAAAACACACTACAATATCAGAAAAATAAGAAATGTACCATCTCCTTGTCCATACTCTTAATTTAAATTGTAAAGCACATCAATAATATGAATTGATTTCAGTCCAAGTATATAAACATCACATAAACCCTTAGGGTGCCCATAAAGCAGGGCATAGATCCTTCCATGATAGCTTGCCCTCTCTGCCACACCTAAATTACATTCAGAACAAGGACAGAACTGGGCATTCATATCTCAAATTCAATGCCTCACTATTGAACTCCTCTTCATCTTTTGCACATTATTCTAGATAGCATGCACTAATTTTTGAAAATTAAGAGAGAAAGCAGTCAGGCTCCAGAAATTACATCAGGTGGTGCATCTATTGTTGACTTCAGAATCTTATCTCCCAGAACACTAAGAATTTTCATCTCAAGGGACTCGTCAGAATTGTGTGTCCCAGCAGGGGGATAATTTGACGAAAGAGCACGACCACAGTAACCAGTAAGAAATATTTCATATACATCAGCAACCTCTTTCCAGAAGCGTAAACGCACAGGTCTACTAATGGTTAATTCCATTTCATTATTCATCTCCAACTTGTTGACTTCATTAATAACTACTCGGTTGAAGCCCTCAACTGCAGATCTCCAAAGAGCGCCATCTGGATCGTCTCTTCTCGTGGTCATAGACCTTTGAGAAAAGTTATAGCACCATTAGCTGGGATGCTAAATTAGAAACGGTATGGAAATATAAGCCCAATATCTATTCATTGACTAATGATTTTAATCATGGCAAGGACACATTCAACAACCTATTTTCAAGAAAACCAATTTCAACATTAACTCAAAATTGACGACAAAAACATGTTTGAACCAGCTTGCTCTCTTTGCTCAATGAAAAATATAAACTAAGACTACTAAATGCATGAACTTGTCACAACAGTAAATTTATCTACCATATATATGTGTTGTTAGAAAGGAATGCCTTGTAGGACAAGAAACTTGGAACAGAACTTTTTGTACCTTCCCAGAGTCTGAATAATTTCCGGTAATACAATGTGCTTTTCAACAACAGGGGCCTCTAAAGATAGGTCAATCAAAACTGACACCAGTTTTTCCATAAATGCTTGACATGGAATGCAGGTTGTCATAGTTGTATCAGATCCTGCATTAATACTTGTATTCCTTGGAGATAGGGGACTATTACCATTGGATATTTCAGACCGTGATCTTTTAGTAGCATCTGCAAGAAGATAAAAGTTTTAATACTTTTACTCAAGATTTGGCTAAATTAAGGACAGCTGCTAACAAGTCCCTTACCTTGAAGAAGGCAGCTAGTGTCAGTCTTATCAGCCTCTTCCTCATTTCTCAATGGATCGCTTATTTTCGGAAGATACTTCAAAAGCTCCCGAAGCAAGACAATCCACATAGATGACAGTTGTTCAGCTGGTTGCAAGAGAGGCAGGACTTCTAGCACAGTGCGCTGAACAGGTGGGAGACTAACCTGGATGAAAAAGAAATAGTATTCGTTTATAAAATTTCTTCAATAATCAATGTAAAATACAATTAGTAAAGTGGACTAGGTGACTGGACAGAAAAATATAGTCAGGAGGTCTAGGTGGAATAACATCAAGTTCAAAACATTTCTTAAAATTGATTCTGTCCAGTCAAACTGCCACTCCTAACAACATAGATATGCCTAGTGAAAATACTTTTGGTTTCTTTCCTTTTCCTTAAAAGGAAGGAAAGACATCTTCAGTGAAAGCATCAATAGAAGTACATTCATGGATGGACCAGTTACTCCAATCAAATCATCAATATTTGTATCCCTAATAACTGTACATCTTGAATCCGCATGAGAGAACTGTATGACACCCTATTCTTATGTTGCCACTTCAAATTTGAAGGTTCAAAAGAAAAACAATGTAGAGTATCCTAGGGGTTCTGTAAGGGAACTGCCGATGTAGCCTGTTTTAAAAGACAGACTTGCAAAGAACACCCTATAGAAGCTACTAAGAAATGAATTTTAGAAAACAAACAAGACAGCTATCCAACATACTGTATCCTCCATGTTTTCGGTCATCATTATGGATTGCTTCACTGCCAAATCCACAATTGCTAGTAACTGCATGTACATCGTGTTATCAAACATTCTCTTTGCTTGACCATACAATTCTCCTGTTAAAATGATCCGGGTTAATATTTACCTTACAACAAAGTATATAATTAAGAAATAAATGTTCTATACATTAGAAAACTACAAAGGTCACTATATTATTGCACATTACCAAGACCATGTAAAATCTCCTGTTTTGCTTTGTTCGCTGTATTACCACCATAGCTGGGCAATTTTCGAAATAGAAGATCATAGACATCAATTACTGAAGTAAGATAAGGCATTGGCAAGTCCCCCTGCATTACAGTTGGAAAGCAAGGTGAGATGCCAGAACTGGTTCGATATGAAGACCATCATCATCTTGCATTTGTGCTCCAACTTTCAGAATTGAGATTACCTTAAGAGAGTGAGTTATAACAGCAGTCTGCAGACAATTTATTGCGGCAAGAGCCACCTCTTTACTACCATTCAAAGTGCTATCTTTAACAACACTAAGCAGTGACTCCCATCCTGTCAAAGCCAGATGAATTGCATTATTTGCAGCAGAATTGATGATAATCATTGTTAGATAGAAAATCACATGTTGATACAAACTTTAAAATAATAACTTACCTTTCCAGAAATCCTTTAAAGTTTGGAGGAAGGGGAAAAATGATCTCAATAGACGCGCTATCCCACCAAAGACCAACACTAAAGTTTCATCCCACTGTTTCTGGGCAGTATTGCGGCTGCAAATTATTCAAAAGCTTAAAGAAAATCTGCAAATACTACCTGACACATTTTTTTTTAAAAACACTGACTACTGAAAAGATAAGTCTTCAACAATACCTGTGGTGTATGAGCATATGAATTGCTTTTCCACCCATTGTTCCAAGTTCTTTCCCACGCCACTCATCTTTTGATGAAGTTGCAGCCTGAGAAAAATAGGAAGATATCATTGACAGCAGATATACCATAACAGTTATACAAAAATTAGTAGTAAAGACCAATTACCATGTGAGATGCAAGGTCCAGCATTGGGAAGACATAATTCCAAAGACAATCTTCCCACATGGTCTTTGACAGTTTTTGCCCATGGCTAACAAGCGTTTGAAACAGAGTCCTGACAGCCGAATTCCTCACCTAGATGTGATCAGTAAAGCAAACACAAGATGAATGGGGGGGCTCTGGTTACATAATTAAAAGGAATCATCCAGAATGTATGAAATAATGATTTGAGATAAACAATGAAGAAGTGGATTAAGTTCAAAATAGAAATTAGAAAATTTTAAATCCAATTTTAACTTGACCACTTGGGCAAAGAAAGAATAATAAAAGCAAAAAGTTGAACTGAGGAAAATATCATACTTTGTACAAAAAGAGATCAATCAGAAGGATTGATTAAATAAACATAAGAAATACAGGTCTAGAAATTGCTTCGCACAAATATAATTAAGCAGAACGTACTCAGTTTACTATTTGGTCGACAGGAAAAGCCAAAAGTATGCAAGATCTTTCTAAAAACTTCTTAGGAATATACCTTTAAAGTAAGAGTAACTTAATATATTATGTCGCAATCACAAACATAACAAACTCTGAATACCAAAAAAGCAAGCACAGAAGGATCAATATTGCAGCTAATCACAGAGACAGAATCTTCATAGAATTGATATTGATGAGTTGTATAAACATAATAATAAAGGAACCCTTAAATTAAGAAAATGAATATGCAAAATATATCATCATCATGTCAGGAAAAAATTGAGTAATTTTATAAAAAATGCTCTCAAATTTTACATATGACTGATTAGCATTTCTGTGCGTGTAAGTTTTGAGCAGTTGCTGATCAGTTAGAACTATGTACATGTAACTGGGTAGCTTGGCACAGTAATTTCCTAGACCATAACTTAGAACAATTAGGCATTAGATTTGGTGGGAAGTCTTTGAAGGATGTAAGTTCTGGCCTGATGGATGAATATCTCTTATGTTGATAAAGATGATTCAGATTCATTCTTGAAAAAAAAACTCTACAGTGTTGAAAAGGAATTTAACAAAATACAATTAAAACATAGTGTATCAAACAAATTTTATATAGGGAAAGCCCATGACAAATGTCAAACTACCAAATATTATCACAAGTCAAGATGTTTGATAACTATCGATTTCATAAAATGGAATTACGGAGAAATGAAATATACATATTGTAGAATCTTAAGGATAAATTGTTAAGAGAGTTATTTGTTATTGCTATGTGCAATTTCATTTTCTCTAAATTAGAGCTCTTTGAATGATATATAGTTCATTTGTACTAAATATAGCACCAAGCTATGAATTTTTCCACAAATGGATACACCTATGGTTAGTAGTTGAAGGAGCAAGGGACTGGATCGGCACAACGTTAGTACTAGATCATAGAAGACTGGGAGATGTCCCCCATATTCCATTTGCACAAGGGAACAGAAGAACAGAAAACATCATAGAAAGGGATATACAATTAGGTAGAGTAATTTTTTTGAAGGAAATAGACTATAAAATATGGGAAGCAACTCAATTTAGAATTACCAGTTGACTTATATATGACATTCATGCTGTAACTGGTGAGCAACTTACCTCTGGCCTCTCATCGGATCCAAGCTTTTGAAGCAACAAGAAAACAGAGAAAAGCAACTTCTCATGATCAACTGTATCCACTAATACGGTTGATTCATTCTGTTCATTTGACATGTTTTTAGCTTTATCTTTCTTCTCCACATCATTCTTGGGGTTTGGAATGCCATGTGCTTCGACTGTCATATAATAGAACAAGAAACCGTTCATATAGATTCAGGCTACAATTGGTAAATAATTAATAGAATAATGTCTGACCTATTATCCTATCCTCCATTTGAGATCCATGAAGAAGTTCACGAGCAATAAAATCAGTCGCCGTCCATAAAAGGCCAAGTGCTGTCAAGCTGATGTTCAATTCAGTTTTCTGAGCACTGTAAGCCCCAGTAACATCAATGCATCTGCATATTTTATGGCAAAGCGGTACAACCTTGAGTGAATTTGAGAAAAAAAAAACACCAAGAGTACATATGCAGCAGCAGAACAGTATAAGCACCAAAACTTACATATCTAAAGATCCCAAAGGTATGGCAGAAAGTCCATCATTCATAATTGCACGAAGGCTCTACAAAGAAACATAAATTTTAGCCAAGTTGAATAAGTAATGACCAGAGTATAAATGGTTAGATAGAGCTTGTAAAGAGAACCATAAATGGAGAAGCCCCAAGGTCAAAGCTGGGCCATGTTTAAAAGAGGAATGATTAAGGATGTACATATTTATTATGTACTTTCAGCTATTACATGTTTCTAGTGGATAATATATCTCGAAAGAGCAGAATGAACGAGTCATGACTATTAATTGAAATTTGATTCCCTTCCATTATACCAACCTGGAAGCCCAGAGTAACAAGATCCTTCTCAGTTGCATCCGCTACCAATCTTGAAAGAATTAAAAGCAACACAGAAAAGCAAAATATTAGCAATGAAATGTACTTCAGGGTGTCAACAGTCATCACATAAAGAGTAATTGGCAGACATACCTCAACAGCTCAAGAACATATGGCCAACTGAACCGCAACTTGTCTCCATGCCTCTAAGAATTTTCCAGGAAATAAAAAGCTACTAAATAAGATAAAATCACTCGGGAAGGTATTGACACAAGAAAGAAAAGTGTACCACCTCTAAAACATGCAGAAGGATCTTCAGTGATGCGGCACGTACATCAATACTTTGATTAGAAAAATATAGGACCTTCAATGGAGTTATTATGGAGCATTCAAGTGATTGGATCTCTGCCTCTGTTGCTTCCAACTGGAGGAAATATGAGAAATAGGTGAATCAGATAATAGAAAAACTGTGTTACAAAATAGTGAGAAATGTATGAGTTAACTTACACCCCGAGGTATATCATTTCCAGATCGTAACATTTCATGAAACTGGTCTGAACCTAAAACAGCACAGATGGATTGATCTAATGCATCTAGTGCCATATTCCTTAGTTGTTGATTTGAACAATTAACAAGCTGCAGAAAATTTTATAACATTCAGAAAATCAATAATGTCTACCAAAAACTTAGGCATGAACTACACAACTGAAATCACCTCAAGGAAATGACTAATGACTTGATCCCATATTGGCTGCACTCCTATAGCATAAATTTATTTCATAGTAAGTTGCAATATGAGGATTCATAATGATGGCACTCGATACATATCAGCTTGCATGGAGAATTTGCTAAAATTATGCAGGAATGATAATATGAATCATGAACAAGCTAAAGGTAAAGTGTTAACAACTGTCAAAGTTCATTTGAAATAATAAGGGTGATAAAAGATTATCTTAGATAAGTCATCATAAAACTTACTATGAAGGTTATTGACCAAGATAGATATCATTCTTTCTATGGAAAACTTGATAGTAGCCAACTTTTGGCCCGATGTTGGCCCAACAACAGAGGCTCCAGCAATGCATTGATATGACAATTGGTGGAGTGCAGTCAGCAGTGATTTTACTGCAGACATATGCATAAGTGCCGAGCTCTCAAATAGCTACAAGGAAAAAAAACATTATTATTCATGATCTGCAGTGCACAAATGAATATAGAGAATATCACAGAAGGCATATGTGAGACCTACAATAAGAGACCAGTTTCACAAAGTAGACTAGAGAACAACGTCCAGGAAAAAAACAATCTGACTTAATCTCATCGTCTGCTGGGAGAGAAACCGTTTTCCATCTTTTGAAAATGCTGGCAGCTTATGATTATTTTCCAGGTGTATATAGAATTAAAAAATATCTTTGTAACAAACTGTTTGGGGAGATGCACCACCTTTAGCATATACTACACATCCACATTCAGGAAAATTAAGAAATTGACTCAAAAATCATTCTAAAAGTTTTCTTCCAACTCTCCAAATGTCTTTATAGATAAGTTGCAGTTAAGAAATCACCTGAGAGTTTAAAGAAGAAAGTATGTTGAAATCAGTGTACTGGCTTGATGATTGTCTAACGAGCTTTGGTACAGCTGTAGGAAGCTCCTGCCAAAATAATAAATATATATGTATATATTCATCTCACGTCAATAAAATCAATCAAAACATTTAAGAAGAAATGCAAGTATGAAAGTTATGACCCACCATTACGTTCATATACTTTTATTATGTTTGCTCAAATGGTGATCCATTATATCAAGAAAGGTACATTGCCTCCCATTTTAACCATTTCTTTTTAACAGTTATGCAAAATAAATAGCTCGACAAAATTTCACTTCTATTTGATCTAAGCACCAAGATTATTCAGGTACCAAATGTACCAAAGTAAAAAATGATCCCATACAGCACAAGAACAGAGCAAATACCATCCTTAAAAAGAAGGATCATTCACCTGGGTGGTAGCATGTGGAGAATGTATTGCCCGGTCCAAAGCAGCTAGAGTTTCCAGTACCTAAAGTTGTCTCATAGATAAGAATATGATGCACAAAATTTTCCACAATTTTGAACAGAGAAATTACATGAACGCACCAAAACCCAAGATGGTCCAAGTACATTGTGCAATCTATGGGCTATGTTGAAGAGAGTCCTTAAGGCCTAAAGGACAGAATGACATGTCAGATGTGTGGGAGACATAAAATCGTATAAAAGAAGATAGAAAGGAGTGTACCTGCACATTTTTGGGAGTAAGAACCAAATTATCTTTCAGATCTACCACAGGTTCAGAACGTTTTGAACTAGGAGATTGTAAAGTACTGATGAAGTGATAAAAATTGGAAATTATTAGCCACAAATCCAAATGGAAAATTTAATAAAGCTTTAGTTGGAATAATATGAATCAAGACCGAGCTCCAACACAACATATGGTTCCAGGACATTCCAATAGTGATTAAAATTTTCTCCACAAGTAAAATAGACAGTTAAGATACTTCTAATAAAGAGCAGAGCCAGTTAATATTTAGCTATTTAATCCAAGCTAGAAGAATAGGAAACTAAATTGTGCCAGTGCCATGCTCCACAATGACAATTCAATAGCACTTTATGAACGAGTGAAAAAAATAGCACTTTATGACAACCACCAAGTTAATGGCACTGAGATGCCTCAAGGTTCAATTTTTTTCATCCTCATATTTTGTCAGTAATCAAAGAACAATCCATCCACAACATTATTCCTTGTGAGACAACAGATTCATGTTCAAGGATGAAACGATCCATGGTTCAAACTGAAGAACAGATTTCAAAATGATCAACTAGTACTAGATTCAGATATAATTTGACTGAAGCAATGAAATATGATCCGGTATAATTTTTTTACTATAATTGGTTTATAACCTTGAAAACTAAATCCAACTTGTAACACCATGATTGATGTTAACTTCATAAGTCACAGATTGTAACAAGAATCACCTCATTCTCTCTGATTCAAGAGGGAAGTTGATAGTAAATTTGCAGAGAGAAGCAAGGAAAGAGTTTAATGGCTCCAAAGCATGGAGAACACCACATGCCTGTGATAAAAGATAATACTACATTAAAACAGTAAGTGGAAAAGATGCTAGAATAAGCACAGGTACTTTTTCTGCTGGCGCAAATAGCACATTGAGAAGACTAGCATATATGAAAGCCTCTGGGGTAGGGCTAACAAATGAGAAAGCTAACATAGCAGAAGAGACTTAACAATTACTACACTGCAAGTGAGAAAATGAAATAGCATGCCTGAATAAAGGCCTGGTATCCTTTCAAAACTTCCAAGACAATAGCCTCTCCCTGTGACCTTTTACAATCATCCCATGTTAGACAGAAACCACAAGCTTGTAAAAATGTAGAAGAATCTCATGTATTTCTGTTGTAAAAAATATTCCCAATGATTTAAGTGCAGATCAAAAGCCAAAATGTAACCCATGAATAGTATAGTATTCATATAATTGATGCAAAGGCACAAGAGCTCCGTAGAACTTGGCCAACAAAAAAGCATCCAAGTTATGTAATCCCCACTTTAGACTAGCACCCGTTTAAATCCAAGAAATTAAAAGGCGTCCCAGATTTATGCAGTCAGTCACTTGTAGTCAGCTTCTTGTCATAAGACCCAGGGAATCCATACCACACAAACAACCAAATGGCAAACTACTTGAACATTGAAAAGAGATTCAGCAAAGATTTTGATCTGTCTGAATTTAAGATTTTAAGGGCGCTTTCTTGATTTGTGAATTCATGATGGATTCCCTTTTCTAATTACAAGGACAACCTAAATTACCAAACAGGAAGTTAGATAACAAAAACTGGAACTAAACACACACCTTGTTAAGATAAGGGACAAAGCATCAAGTATTGTTAACCAGAAGGAATCAACCATGGAGACACATAGAACAGCTGTTTTCCCAGTAAATGTTGATTCTTGGTCATATTCACAGCGTGGGGATTCCAACTGATAAGACCAATAAATAAGCACAGTCATACTTATCATATAATTTGCGCTATCATAAGATTACACAATGCATACTAAAAAAAACTATATAAGATAAATGAGATGCCAAACACACCTCTCCCACATCCACAGCTTTATCAGTCAATGTTGCAACAGTAAAGACAACCCCTAGCAAACCCTCAACAGCCAAAGATATTGCGTGAGCTTCACTAGCAACCAACACAGCAGCATTGGATGCATCATTGTCAAGGCTCCACTCAATTCCTGCAGTATAAGACAAGCTTTCAACTTCTACAGGCACTAACACAGATCACTCATAAATAAGTCTCTTGAACTAAAATATCATAAATGATAAGACATGCTAAGCATTGTCATAATGACTTTTCTTTCTTCATGGTGACAAATAATTGCATTTTTTATCAAGCAGTAGTTGATTGCACAATCAACAAAGCAATTGCATACAACTAGCAAAACCCTGAGCAAGAAATCCATTTATTTCACATGATTAGGCATGCACACTAAATGACAATGTTATACTTGATGACAATGTTGCAAGGGATTAGAGTTATCAGCATTCAGGGGCTGAGAATATCTCATTATTGAGGCAGGGATCCCCACCACAAATCCAAATCTGTCAAATCTTCACTGTTTTTTTGGCACATACTACCTTTTGCTTTGCTACTGAACATCCCTGCTACAGCAGCCAGGCTCTCCTCACTTGTTTCTTGACTCTAGATATCAGAAAAAGGATAAGAATTATCTATAAATAAATACAACTCCAGTCGGAATTGTATGTCAATTCAGCTCTCAGAAGACTAAGTAATTGCACAAGGAGAGATGTAATAACATTTAAACGGAGTGTAGACCAGAGAATTATGATCTACATGGGTCACTAAAGCAAAAGAAGATAGCCAATTACAGAAAATTGGCAAAGCTGATAAGGCTCACATAAAAAAACAAGAAGATGCCACTGTTAGTTTGTTTATTCACACAGTCATATCACTTTGAGCTAGAGCTGGTGATATCAATCTTTTCAAAATAAAAAGTTTATAACCGTGAACATTAGCCAAGAGAGACAAGGACACATCTGGGCAAAATACATCAGACACAGTAATATAAACAAATACTATGAAACATATCCAACCTGTACACTAGACACAACACGAGCTAGAGTTTTGACCATACCCTCCACAACATTTGTGTTCTTGGGATTCCTATAAGAGATATAAAGCAAAGGTTAATTATGGTAGAGACAATCACATACAACAGATAAGTTTCCCTGCTTAAGAAGATAAAATTTTTAATGTGTTACAACTTGGCCATACAACCATGAGACACAAAATGTCGTAACAGGTCATGTACCATGATGACAGAAGCCCAGTGATGCACATGCAGTAGAATTCCCTGCTCTATTCCAGGCCATGGAGATGCAACGATTTTTTAAAGGACAGTTGAAGGTTTCAGCTAGCCACCATTCAATCTATTACGAGAATATAATCTAATCTATATGTCTTACTACAAAAGTGACAAATGAATGGAATCCCAATTCACCAAATAGGTCAGCGCAAATCAGATGCTTAAGCATTTACAATTCCACATGCATCTTGGCATCTAGTATTAAATTATTATAAAAAAGGTAATTTTCTATATTAAGTTCTTAGATAACTTTCCCTTTTTCTTTCTCCATTTTCACTCATTTCTCATTTAAATAACTCTTCCCATCATTTATTGTCTCTTATCAATGTAAATATGTCTGTGTCAGTATGTAAAACCAAACAGGAGCTGGGAAACATAAATTTTAAGTACAGCAGCCTTACATATCGAAGTTCTGGAATAGAATTTTCAATGTTCGCGCCTCTACGCAAAATCCCTGACAATTTTTAGATAGAAACATCTATGAACATCACTAAGCATATGTGATTGTATATGTGTAGCTGGTTTATCTTTCCAAGAGGATAAAGGAATAAACAACAAATTGTTGACTATACCCTCAAAATCTCAAGAACAAGAATACGATGCCATAGTGGTAAATCAAGAAATGTAACCTTCAACAACATACTGAGAAAAACCTGGATAAACAAAAAAAGGAGAATTTAATCAAGTAGGATCAATAGATTGCAATAAGGATGCCATATTATTTAAGAAAGTCCAAAAAGAATGTGGATATAAAAAGAAACTAAGAAAAATAACATTAGGATCAGCTGTAGCCACCGTCAAGTATAAGTATGGAAATACTCTTGGTATATAGATACCCTAACTTCTACCAAAGAGAGAATATTATTACAGTAAAGAATGTTAACAAAAAAACGGAGAATTTAATCAAGTAGGATCAATAGATTGCAATAAGGATGCCATATTATTTAAGAAAGTCCAAAAAGAATGTGGATATAAAAAGAAACTAAGAAAAATAACATTAGGATCAGCTGTAGCCACCGTCAAGTATAAGTATGGAAATACTCTTGGTATATAGATACCCTAACTTCTACCAAAGAGAGAATATTATTATGGTAAAGAATGTTAACAATCCTATACCACAAAGTTGAACGGTTGAATGAAATAGTCAATAAATATGCATTTTATCTTGGACTTTACCTCACACTCAGTTATAAGAGATGTACTGTAAAGCCTGATTGTATGAGCAACCGATCGCAAAACTAGGCGCCGGAAAGGTGGCTCCCCTGCTTCTTCCTCGTGCTAGTTTAATTTAATAAATGACCAAAAGAGAACACATTCAGCATCCATGCATAGCATCTTAATAGCATATGTTGTCCCTCTTGCAGTGCATAGAATTAGGATAATAAGCTCTAAAATGTACCTCTACATTAGTACGAAGCGAGGTCATAAGAAGTGAGCATATCTGGTATCGCAAAACCTATAGATTTAGATAAAAAGAGAAATAAGAAAATCACTGAAAGAAGTAAACCAAAATTTTGAACAAAAAGCAAGATGGAATATTGCTGAATAAGTTGGGTAACCTGTTCATAAGGTGCCAGGATTCTAAAAACAGCCACATAGTTGGACAGAATAAATCTGCAGAAAAAGAATTAATAAATTGCCAAGAAAGTTAAACAGGAATTTTTAGTTCTCTAACATAATAAGAGTTTTTATTGTTCTTCTCATGTTCTTATTGGAAACAAAATTCTGAATGTTTAACAACCTCAAAGCAAATTGTCTGATCTTCCTCCATATTAATCCAAATTCAAAAGAAAAGGAAAAGACTAATTTTTCAATCATTTCTAACTCTCGGTGCTTGATTGCTAAATAGCACACCGGGTAGCTACTTTTCTTTTCTCACTATTTAATGGTAAGGAGTTTTTGGACAAGCACTTTTCTCATTTGCAATGTGCTTCAAGTAGATGACTGCCTCCTCCAATGAGCACAGTGTGAATTTTAAAGGGGCAGATCATCATTGGCACAGTAGGACTTGTAGAACCACAGACATTCGAAAAAGGAGTAGTAAAAGAGATAATAATATTGCTTACTCAAGTATCTCAAGCACAAATATCCGTTGGAGAGAAGACACGTGTAACCAAGTTGCCTATAAGACATGAAACTAAGCATTAATCATCAGAACCAGCACATGCAATACATCCAACTAATTAAGTGACATGTGATGGCATTGTTTCTTTGCTAGTGATATAATAAGTATCAAAATGATAAGCATTAATAAACGGATAGTCTGAGTGAGAGTACAAGCTATGATAAGTATAAGTTGTCAAAAAATTCTAATTAATTTAATTCAACACATACAGATCCACCTGCAGCAAGTGCTGTCAGGTCTTCAAGCAGCCGTAGCCCGAGCTTTCCAGTTTGATTCATACATTCTCTCATTGGTGATGGCCCTCCAGAACCAAGTTCCTGCTCAAATGACCTGTGAAGCTAGAGCTAATTACAACCAACCAGTCATAAATGACAAGAAAAGGTGCATCAACAAGTTGGCCCGGGCAGATAAACAGCCAGAAAAAATGTATGTATATTTATTTAATGATTAAAGATAGATAAACAACCAGAAAACATCCAAAGTTACAATTAGTTTATCTTGTAACATAATGTATGAAGTATGAATGCCAACGAAATCAAAAGAAACTATGGCACATGTGAGAACATACTCTGACAAATTTATACTGCGGCTGATATCACCTGTAACTGAACTAGTTCGAAGTATTTGGGTCCCAGAAACAAACTTAATCACTGGAAGAGATTCCGCAGAAATTACTCGATCAAAAATCAAAGCCACTGCTTGCCTGAAAGTAGCTGCAGCAGTACTGAAACGAATAATGAGGATCCCTTAGCACCATGGCTCAATATAGAGTGTATAATTAAGCCCGCAACACAGGATATCCACGAAAGTGAAAATATAAGGCAGTGAAAATTCAAAAGATGAATCTCACAACACCTGAAAATTTAAACTTACTTCCTCACACTATCGGAGGACCGATGGTTCTCTAAAAGTCTAAGACAGATACCTAGCGCTTGAGCCATATCTTCCTGAAATTTAGACAACAGAAAGAGTGTCAGTATACGAGGAGCTAATAAGATACAGAACCAGGTCCTTTCAACTCTTATTTTCCAATCAGAAAAATAAATTGAAAATTTTGTGAGATATTGAAAACATGAATATTTCAGAGTTTGACCTATTGAACTAAAAAGGACAAAGCAGTCTAATGGACATTACCTCATTTTCAGGGTGTAAATGTGATTGAAGTATAATTAGTATAGTTTGTAAAGTCTTCAGCTGAACACTCTCATCACTCATCTCAGCATGCTGCCGGAGAAAAGATAAAAGTTACACATTCAATTTGATAAAGAAAAAGAGACAAGAAAAATACATCTGACCAGAGAAGGGTATTTTGCCACCACTGGGCCCATAAGTATACAGTTTTTGACTCTTCATAAGCAGTGAAATGTAAGAGAACAAATGGAATAACCTTTTTATCATTTCCTTCACCAGATAGGATACATGAATTGTTCCAGTCAAAGAAAATATTATACATACTAAGAGAAGATGCCTTCTTGGTTTTCATTTCTCTGGATGATTTATATGTTGAAGTTGAAAGGACAAAGAAAGTTATCAATTAGGTCTAGGTCACAAAAGAAAGTTGATAAAAAAAGATTGTTAATTATTCTTTTTTATTAAAAAGACATTGTTAATTACTCATGCCAATAGTTGTGCGTGTATGGTCTATGTGAGGAAGGGAGGGTGAGATAAAGATAAAAATGGCATATACAACAGACTTACATCTTTTAGAGTAGAAAGTATCGCCTTTAATGCAGATGGAGCAACGGCATCATGTGATATAAGCTTCTGTAAGCATGAGAGTCCAATAACACTCAACTTGACTGTTCTGACCTCACACGCCATCAAAAAGATCCTCAGTATGTCTTCATTATGAGCAATTTCACTAGGAGATGAAAGTGAACGTAGCTGCAAGGAAAGAAAGGAAATGTTGCTGTAGTCTGCTTGAAGTCACAATTATAGATGAAAAGTACTTAGATAAATGGAAAAAGCATTCTAAAGGCCAACTTCAAAGTCAAAAGCCTAGTGGCTACATATTGTGTATCATACTTTGGGGATGAAAGCAAGAGATCATTTGTAAGATATAACTAATCAGAAATCAAAGAATCCAATGAATTATGAAGAAGGATATTAATCCGAAGCTCCATGTCAGTCCCCCTACACACCAGGATTACCCCACCCCCCATTTCTATCCACTCTCCACATTACAATTGTTTCCGAAGTTTTGTTCCTTCTCTCAACATTTTTGTCCGTAACCCCAATATAGCAAGAAAGAGGGAAAATATAATGAAATAATAAGATGGTGATCACCTAAACATATTCAATACATACATCAAAACCATCACCAGTTCACTCAACTGCTAATCAATCATAGCGAGAAATTCCAGGAGTGATCAATTTAAGTTGGCTAATCCATACAAGCGAGAAATAATCTCATATAGAGAAACGTGAACTACGCTTCCCAGCACATCCCAGCATCACAAAAAAAATATGGCACTCACTCATACGAGGAAATACAGCTCACAAGGAATGCCTAGAGAGTAGAAAAAAGCTCTCACACCTTAAGTATTGCGTGCTCTGCTCCGTCCTTGACTGCAGGATACCGCCGACGAGCTTCGGCAGACAGGGCCCTGAGATCCGATTCTAGAACTGCCATGAAAGCCATCTCCGAGACTAACTATGGTAGAATGCCAACTCAGCTCAGAGTTTCCGATTTTCAAGAAGAATCTCCCTACGGATCAAGGAAGAATCGAGCTCGAAAGCTCGTCAGGATCGTTCCATGGATGGAAAGAGAGACTCGGACTGTCTGCAGAGCTCCATAGATCTGCCTGCTCTTCTAATCAAATGCGTTCGTACGTGTCGTCCACACGTGAGGAATGAGGTCTCGCCGTTTTGCCTTTGCGCGCGAGGAAAAGTTGGCCCGTCCTAGCATATCACCATTTCAGAGAACCGAACCGATAGACCGGACCATCTGATTTTGCATCAATATAATACATTACACTGGAATGAAAAAATAATTAATAAAATTATCATTCTTTTCTTTAATTTTAATATAATTATATTGTATTAATTATATCAACATTCATACTTTATTAAATGCTATATAATATGTTAAATTATTTATAAAATTTTATATTTTCATATTTTTTTTATTTTTATAATTAATACTTATATTTTAAAATATTTTATTAAAATAAAATATTTAAAACTGAGTTGCAACTTGCAAGGGAGCCTTTCCTATCTTGCCTGGTGAGAGGTTTGAGTTTTCTTTGGCAGCAGATATGAAGCTGAAGCTCCGCAAGATATGTGAGAATACTTGAATTTTGTATACCAATGGAGTTGGCAAATAGTTGAAACTCCTGAACATTAAACAGAGGTTCCAAGACATTGTATACCAATGCGCATACAATACAAGAAACAGTCACACCCACCAGTCAAAATGTCAAAAAACTCTCACTGGTTAAAGGTTCTTCTGTTATATCACTTGTTAGTGGCAACTAAAGACAGGCACAGACACAATACCTAAAAAGCCAGAGAGAAACAAGGGAGGTCACGACCCAATTATCGCTAACTCCAAGTTATAATCGTTGAGTAAATGTATAATAGCACAAATTTCCATGGCCGAGTATCTTCAAGGTTCAAAGATCATGTTCTCGGCCTCACGTTTGATGGACTCCAACAGCACAGAAGACAGGGAAAACCAGCTAGAGAGGCATCACATGGTTATAAACAGGTAAGCCAAACAGCACCATTGAACCCAGAAAAGCAAAAGAATTTATATATGGGAACTTGGGGAATAAGAAAGGAAGATTCAATTGGAAAATGGAACCCTATTCATTGAGGATTTGCTTAGGGTAAAAAATTCTGTCATAATTTAGAGGTTCTTTGATGTACAAAAGGGAACATCATTTACCACAATGAGCTATCCAGCATTTTCTGGCCTTTAAGCAATCTTAATTGCAGCAGCTCCTGATGATATTCCCACCTGGAAGCATTATAGAAAAACCTCTATGAGACCACAAATTTTTCTGGCAATTGCAGTTGGCAAGCAAAGAGCAGTCTATTGTCCGGAAACTTACCAACAAACCTTCCTTCAGTGCGAGAATCATTGCCATTTCAATTGATTCTTCACTTGACACCTATACAAGTTTGTGAAATAGTACCAAAGATATCATCAACAACATAAATATTTTATTGTCGAGAGTATTGGTAGAGCTTTTGGTGCCCTTCTGTTCCCCTCCTCCCGCCCATTGTTTTATATATCAATATAAAATTTTTAAAAATTATTATGTAGTATTTAATAATAATGTATTTTATAATAAAACAATTATAAAAAAAATTCGGTGAGTAAATTACATTAATGATTTATTCTATTTGATGTGATTTTTTTTAATTTGTAATAAGTATATTTTAAATAAATTATATTAGTAAGATAAAGATAATTAATAAATATAATATATTTTTATAAAAAATATTTTTTGAAGAGGGGTAAATGAGAAAGAATGGAACTGGGACCAAAAATCTAATTTTTCTGCTGCAAGATTGCATTTATTACACAGTGAAATGAGTCCACTCCGTCTACTTCGTCTTTGCAGAACTCCATTTTCGCCCCTCTCAACAGCATTCCCCGATTTTGTCCTTTCCATGTGGCCTCGCACTGCCCTGCAAAAGCTTGTCTGAATTTGACGGTCCTTCTCTTGAGCGGTATACATCATCTGACACTGCTGCCCACAGATAAAAAAAATGAACTTGATCGAGAGAAATCGTCCTCGGAGCTTCACCATGTTGGGCTTCCCAGGTTGGCACTTAACAGCAATTTTAAATTAAAGGTTAGCATCCCTTCTCATCTGTCTCCTTGCTTTAGGTTCTTTTATGATCTTGTCTTGGTGGGTCTTGTGTTTGATTCGCTGTTCTAGGTGCTTGTGAAAACGTCTGAGAGGGACATCAGCTTCAACCTTGAAGTATTTTTAGTCTTTTATTGAAATGCGGAGCTTCCCATCATGTTCTGGTGAGAATGGAGTTCAAGTTGCTGATTGTTCATCGTCAAATGCCTCAAAGAATTCCCATGATGTAGTCACTCGCGTGTACAGAGCGAAATTGAGGGGCTGCCCTTGTTTGATTACTGTTACTTGGAGCAAAAACTTGCTGGGTCAAGGCCTCACTGTTGAAATCGATGATCATTCCTCGAACCGGTCCCTCTGTAAGGTTGATACAAGGCCATGGATCTTTTCCAAGAGGAAAGGGACAGAGACACTTGACGCTTGCTCTACTCTGGTAGATGTGCATTGGGATTTCTCATCCGCCAAATTCGGGGCTGGGCCCGAGCCCTCCGAGGGATTCTATGTGGCTCTTGTTATTGACCGAGAGATGATTCTTCTCCTTGGTGATATGAAGAAAGAGGCCTTCAAGAAAACAGGTGCTTCCTCGGCCCCCAGGCAGGCGGTTTTGATCGCCAAGAGAGAGCATATTTTTGGAAAGAAAATATTTGCCACAAAGGCCCAATTCTGTGATAATGGACAAGTGCATGACTTGGTGATCGAGTATGATTCGGGCAACAGAATAAACGACCTATGCCTTGTGATTTGGGTTGACAGCAATCAAGTGATGCAGGTCAAGAGGCTAGACTGGAAGTTCCGTGGGAACCAAACAATCATGGTTGATGGGCTTCCAGTTGAGGTCTATTGGGACGTGCATGATTGGCTCTTTTCTACCGGGGCTGCTGCACCAGCAAATGCTGTCTTTGCATTCAACCTCTCAGCAGAGAAGTCATGGTTCACTCACGGTCAACCCTTGGGAGAACCTCTCTCATTCCCGGATATGTTCTTTGATTCAAAATCATCTCGCAACCTTGGGTTTTCGCTGATTTTGCATGCGTGGAAGAATGAATAGATATATAGGTTTTGCTTGCTTTGGGGGAATTCCTCATTGAGTACTACTACACCTATTACTTGCAAAAAGAACATTCTATTGACCAGTTATGGTTTTCTATCACTTGGTTCGGAATTGGTTTATAGTTTAGACTGAAATGAGTCAATTTTCCATATCTGGTTTCAGCATGTTTCCCTTGAGTAGATAGCAGCCATGCACTTGAGTTTCCATTAGATTAAGAGTTACACCTCTCTTTTAAGTTCTTTGTACATCATTCATAATATGTCACCATTATATAATTCATGTTAAACCTAATTACTGTATCCAATGTTAGTTTGATGCTGCCAACATCTCCTATAAATAGTACAAGGATCTGATTATAATGAGAAGATTCATCCAGTGAAAGTAGATATAGTACTAGCAAGTTGGGAATTCTTCCCTTTTTGATAAATTCAGGTGGAGGAATTCAAATGCCCTGCATTGTTGGTATAGAATAGTGTCAAGCTTCAGCCTTTATTCAAAGTTTGAGGTGCAGTTATCATCATCCATGTGTTGAATTGATCTGAGTATACCTTATGAGTGATCTCTTTACAATATCATCATTAAGGTGGCTTTAAATTTTCTCTTTAGTGCTGTAATAGATGCCCATTTACTGGTTTTTTTAATCAGTGATCAGGTTGTTTAATCACTACTGATTGCAATTGGATCATAAAATGGTGAACATAGCCTGCAGCAGAGGAAGAACAGATAGAGATGGTCTTGTGACAATCTTGGAATCCATACATTTCCTCCAAGAAAGCATAATATATTCCAAATCAGTTATGCAGCAGTAGGATGTCCCTTATCAGATTAATGCCAAATAATTTAACCCCCAAGGCATTTTTGGGTCAATGCAAATCATGTATGGGAGGATCAAACTCTAAAATCTCTGAACCACAGGAAAACTAGCCTTGTGAGACCATGACAAATGTAGCTAAGAAGATACACGCAGGCTCTTAAGAGCAGAACTTAGAAGCTGAAGTTTGTCAGGTGCTCTCTGCTTGTAGTCTTTCTCCAGAGCTGTTGCTGCAAGGGACTGCAGATGGGTTCCATCTTTATCCTCTTTGTTCCGCCCCTTTGAGAGCTGTGCTATTGCAGATGTGCACTGGAGAAAATCATAATACGGGAAAATATATTTATTTTTCTTATGTCCTTTGGTTTAATTAAGATAACCAGCCAAGAGATGTGGAAGGAAGAAAAGCTCACCAAGCAGACACCAAATAGTGCTCTCCTGTTCTTGCCTCCAGTTAAGTTTATAGTGGATGCATAGTATTTCTTTGCCATCTGAAGGTTTTCTAGTCCACCTATAGTATAAAGTACCTGTCCACCCAAGCAAAGCAATTAGAATGATTTTTCAGATGGACTAAGTGACATCAAGATCAGTGTGAAATAACTAGTTGTCTATGAGAGGTGTTCGGGTAAAAACTACACTGTGAATAACCACCATCTCCAAAATGTACTGAAATGGGTAACATGAAAATTAACACTACACTCTCTTTTGACAGACAACTACTACTTATGTCTAACTAACATAACATGAGACTTCAGAATATATTCACTTTTGATATGGGGCATTCATGGAATGTATACTTTATATACCATCAGGGCAATGCCAAGAAACTTAGGAGATGACAGAAAAGGGAGAAGGCTACTTACATCGGCATATGTGAGGTGATACAATGGATTTGTTGGCTGAGATAGTATTAGCTCCTCATAACAGAATGCTGCTTGTTTGTACCTGAAATGCATGTGACAAAGACAAGCCTCAATAGGAAATTTGATGAGAAAAGAGAAAAATAGTTCACTCTCTTCAGTTTGAATATAAGAAGATATGCATGTCTTACATCTGCAAGGAGTTGTATAATTCAGCAAGTTCTCTCCAAGCATCATGATCTGCCATAAAACTGCCAAAGGAAAAGGAGAAAGAAAGTGGATAATATCCAGCCAGGTCCAAAATGCAATTGCTTGACTCTATCTAAAGAGAGTTGACTGGTTGAACATTGGTATATATATGCACACAATATATTATCCTTACGTCTCAAGATATTTATTGATCAACCCAATGGCCCGAGTAATGTCGCCTTGGGCCTTCACCATGGCAATCATCCGCTTGTGGACCACCTTTTAAGATCACAAACTAAACTTGAGAACTCCTTCCATTTTATCAGTGAAAAGAAAAAAAGAAAAACAAAGCCTTTTTTTGTTCTGAAAAATGTTGATGAATATCCTTTGGCCCTTAATGGATGCCTAAATACAGGGAGGTAAGTCAGGAATTTACTTGATCAAATGGGTTCTCCTCCAGAAAACTTAAATAAGCCTTTTCAGCCTCTGGCAATGATCCCTTGGCTTCAAGCAGCATCCCCTCCAGCCTCCCTGTAACCATATTCCAACAATTAAACCCTGTCATCAGCTGCAATACACACTGTAGAGTTATTATGAATGAGAAGTTTCTAGGAAAATGTTGTTCAGCCTTATTCTATTATCTAATTAAAACTTATCCATTTCGAAAAAACCCTAACCCTCCTAATTTTGATGGTAAAGAGATGCAATATATTACATTTATTCTAGAAGATCAATAAATAAAATACATATAGTTTTTTAATTGTGTAATTTACAAGTGCAAACTTAATTTTCCATAATGTACTAGCATAAAAGTTATTCCCCCACTCCCAAAAAAGCTTATTCTCAATTATGATTTGTTATAAGAAACTTGCTTGTACAGTCAAATTAATGATATACTTATCCAAAAAAATCAATGCTATACTTACAATAATTTTCATTACAATTACTAGCGCATATCTGTATAATTTCTACAAGTTATATATCTATTAAAAAAAGTATTGATGCTGCTATGGAATGGATCAGTTCATTATATTAGATTTTATTGTGTATATTTATCTATTTATAAATAAATGAATCCTCACTAAAACGACAAACTTTCACCTTGCTTGTTTCCAATACTAAATACAACATATTTACCATAATAATTACATGAAAAATCAATTATTCCTCCCATAACCTTGTTTTCATCCTCTAATTTAGACCTGCAAACAGTTTAATTATTATAATACTACTAAATGTAAATATGTAAAAAATGCTTCCCAAAAAATTGAGAAATTTCAATTATTCTTGAAAAAGAACATATCAAAGATAAAATGCGCAAAAAACTAGTGCCTATATGAGGTTCTAGTCCTCAACAATTATTTCCATGTTATTGTGCATGCAAGGAATCTTGCAGAAATTTCTTCTTTCTACAAATAATATTTAGCAGATTTCAATAATTTGGTACTGATATGACTACACATTTCCTGGTCCTTGATGGAACCAAGCACTCTAAGGGAGCTGAAGTAGGACAAATAAGATACGACGCTTAGTGTAAAGGTATATACAGATATTAGTTTCTTCAAATTTCCAATTTTTTTCCATGCTACCCGAGACTCCATGTAGAAACATCTCATCACCAGGCCCATTCCAGAAATGCTAACAACTATAAATTCATTTTCAGAAGATGCATTCACAAAGAAGGCAGAGCCAAAGAAGAAGCAACTAATGCAATATTCCAGCTAAAAAGCTTAACTTGCTAACGAACGCTCCAAAATGTGAAGCGGAATAAAATTTATGTGGGTCAAAGAGTTCATAAACAGTAAGCACACTCTGCAGTAATATAGCTGCATTAAAATTTCAGTAAGGATATGTTTGATTTACCAACTCTTTTACTGCCGGGAAACCTCCTCCGTAAAATCTTTATGCAGTCCTACAAAAGATTGAGGAGCAAACACCGATCACTATGAACTCTCTTGCATGAATAATAGAAAGATGAAAAGGCTTACTTTTGGCTTAATAGTGGATTCGATTGAAATATTATCAAATGATCTCTCAGATTTGGATATATTAAGATAGATATTGCATGGTTTAGTATGACAACATTTAGCTTTTAATTTGTGGAATAAAAACAAATATCAAATACAAGCTAATTGGTACGTCTCATAGACCTGGAAAGAAACAACTGCAGCACCTTTATTGTGAATAGCAGAGTATTAGTTTGAAAAGTATGCCCAATAGAGTGGAAAATTATACCTTTGCAACCTCAAGGGATTGGCAGTCCATTGCTGCAATTGCTACCTGCTCATAGAGAGTCCACTCTAGACAACCAAAGGTGTAAAAAAAGGTCATCAAGGCTTGATTGTAAATTCAAAGGTAATACAAGCAAGAAAGATGCATGTGGAAAAGGTTTGACGAGGACTGTCACTCATTGGGGTAAACTCAAAAGAGAAATTGAAGGTATCTGTAAGCTGCATTCCCAGCCTGAATTGAAGGCACCTCAAGGCAAAGGAATGTGCCGATGAGTTCTCTTCCTTCCTATAATTACTGGTTGGATTAGATTTGATTAGTCTCTAAAGGAGGTCAATCAGTCAATGTGGAGACCACATGGTTTCTCACCAGAACCTTATTTCACTCAAGTTGTTGCAGAGCAACATCAGATCATAATTATGACTGTCCGGTAAAAACTATTTTGCCAACCTCTCTAACTCACGCAAAATACAATTTGAGGCAGAGGAGCAGGAGTGCTTTGGTAACTCCCAATATGCGAAGATTGAATGAAACCCTTCTCGATGGCCAAATCGGGAGTTTTTACAGGAATTCAAATTCCCATTAGTCATAAAAGAGGGAAACATGATCACCCCTTTTGGGCCCTAGCAACTTATTGAAGAATATGTGATCATGTGGTTCAAACCAATTTCTCATCCTACTTGCATCAGTCAAAACCCGCTCTAATGACCACAGACAGTTGATGGTTTAACCTTGAACTAAGGTACTAGGGAAGTAGGGGCAAATGAAGCTGGAAACACGAAATTCCTGAAATTTTATTTTCCCGTGGCCCAAATTGATCAGCATACTACAAACTCGCATACAGCTTTACCAAACAGTTACAATAAAAGGCATATGCAAGCTGAAAATAAAGATAATCTATAGCTTCAAAAAGACTTATCAACCTTTCTTTCTGAACGACCATCCCAAGATAGACTGAAGAGTTTCCTAATCCGGAAACTGTTGACAACCTATAAAAGCATGGCTCTTTCTCCACATAACAGCAATATAATCCAACAAACCAGCTAAAAACCAAAACTTTCTGAGAAGTTCAACGATAGTGAGAACTATCCCATGAATCATTCCCAACAAATGTTTCTTAATCCCATAGAAGCCTAATCCAGATCAAATTAAGCAGTCAAACAAGAATCGATGGAGTAGAAAAACCGCATCGTACCATGGGGACCGAGAGCTGATCGCTTCTTGGGATCGTTGAGGATAGAGAGGCCATGCTTCAAGACCTTGTCGGAACGGCGGACCTTGAGCTTCCTGACGAGGCAGAGAAAATCCCAAGCCCCGCCTCCGCCATTATCGACCTGGCTCTCAAGCCGGCTCAGTTGCGACTCCTCTGTTTTCGTCACCATATCTCTCAGGGGGTTCCCGTCTACTCAAGATCCAAAATTTCCCCTTCTCGTGGACTTCGCCGATGCGGGGCCGGCGATTTTCTGGGTAATTGGGAACTTCGTTATTCTTCTTTTCTGGCCGATTCGCGCTGCTCAGACCTGGATCTGCCCTTGTATCGTAGTGAAGTGCAGTGGAAAGGACATCAAGCCCATGAGTGGAGAATCGATCCAGTCACTTCGAACTTCGGAAGAAGATATGTAGGTTTTTTTTAATTACTTTTATTACTAATTTATTAATATTTTTATTACTTAATTTTATTTTTAATAATTTAATTACCTCATTTAACTTATATTTAATATTTTAATATATCAATTTTATTTCAAATACTTTACTCATTTAATTTCATTTTAACTAATACTTTGGTCTATTTATTTAATTGTATTAATTTGTTCGATTTATGAAATTATTAATAAATAAAAATTAAACTAATGAACAACTAATTTAGATGAATGATGGATGAATGATGATATACTAAATAATACTCAGATTAAAAGTTTGATATTAATTAAATTTACAAAAAAACGTTTGTACAAAAATAAGGAAAACAAAAAATAGATCAAGAATATTCGTAGAAAATTGAACTTAAATATATATAAAAAGTGTAAAAATATAAGTTTATATTTACTAAAATAAATTTAATTTTAATAGCTAAAATAAGAAAAAACGTACTTATGTATTGAATCCAATTTTAAGAAATTCGATTATAGTTTAAAACTAAATTATTATATGATTTGGTAAGATAGTTAATAAATAGCGAAATACGATAAGTGTTATTGTTATTTTTATAAATTAATTTACTGATGATAGAACGAATTAAAACTTGAATATATAACTAATCTAAAATTTATTAAATTATATTAAAAGTGAATCAAATAAATTATAAATTTTGAATTTTCTTTGTTTATATATTAGATGAGTGCAGCGTATTATAGTATTTATTTATGCAATATTTTACTGATAGAATGGAAGGTTTAAAAGTATTAGGTTTCACTTAATTATTCCCATCATTTTAATGGGTCGGGTATACACCCAATCCGGTTTCCATCCCTAATTTGACCCAACAAGGCCCATTTGAAGAAATCGGCCCATAATATTACCGAGAAGTCATACTGCCCCACGATTACTTGCCTGTCTTGAGCCCCTTCTTTCTTACTCCGGTGTGAGCCCCTTCCTTCTTACTCCTGTTTGAGCTTTCTCGCGTACAGGAGGCAACTCCGAATATTTACCGGCGTCCTATCTTCTTGTAAGTTCTGACATATTGATGCAATTGCGTGTTTTTTCTGATTGTTTCCCTGCCCTAAGTTATTCTAGAAAAGGTTGTCCGGTGTGTTATTCAGGTATTTAATGTCGCAATGTATTTGTTTGATGATATGCGCCTGAAAGTCGTTCAATGGTGAAAATTTCATTTGCATTTTGATGCTTTCTATGTGTTAATTCTGGCGTCGTATAGAGTCTTCTCTGTGGATGAAATCTGTTATATTGCTCGAATTATATTGGCTGAGCTTTGGTTCTGTTTATTTATGAACTAGGAAGCTATTTTCTATAATTTATCTAATATTTTTGGTCATTTTATTATTTCTATGGTTGCAGGCAGATTCTTGACTAGGACCATGTTTCTAACTAGATATTTTGGAAGAACACTTTTGGCTGCTGCTAGATCAGAATCTTCAGCTGGGACTGCTGCAGCAGCTGCAACAGTCACAGGGCACAATCCCCTTGAGGCGTTTTTTGAGGTAGACAGGAGTCCGGAAGATGATAAGCCAGTTGTGTATGGTATGGTGCTGCTTTTTTATTTCATTGTTAAACTCTTGCTTGGTGAATAAGTTTCTTTTAGACATGGGACACCCACAGCCTAGTTGCAAGACTTCAGAAAAGCATGTTCAACCATAATTTATTATAAGTTCTAAACGAGTAAGAAGAACCTCCAGATCATAATTGACAAATATGGGTTGAGTGAAACAACGGATTGTGAGAAATTAGTTACAATTTCTACAGCATCTATCTCTAAGTGACATATTTTGGAATGGAACATCTTGATGTGTATTTACTCTCTTAATAAAATGTGCTCTTCATAAGATGTTTATAGCGTTACCGTGAGGTTTCAGCTTGTTTCTTACTATAAATAATTAATATCTATATCATTCATTAATTCTCTTTTGTATTTTGGAAGAATGGATGATTTCACCAGTGATTTATGATAACGAATAATTAATATATAGATTATACATTAATTTTATTTTGGGTTCAGAAGAATGGGTAATTTCCATGATTTATGATTCTAACTAGCCAGCATTGAGAATTTATTTCAAAGCCAAGAGCTTTTCCATATCTAGCACGTCCTTGCTGTACAGGTTTCTTTGTGCGTCTATATCAGATCTTACTTTCATGTTGATGCTGTGTATTCTTCAATGTGTTATACAGTTTAGTACTGGACATATCCGGGAAATTAAAAAATGTGGCACTATGATGCCCCCCTGGAGTTTATCCGGAAGATGAATGTGGACATTCATCCATCATACATAATGCCTTTCAGAACCTTTGAATGCTATTTTCATGCTACATTCAGTCTGAGACAGTCACTCTGCTGATCCAGTTTCTGGGTGAATTTAGATAATGTGCTTTAGGGAAACCTATTTTCTACTGATCAGGAAACGGATCTGTCTGAAATAACCGAACATTTTTGTTCTCTCATTAGAATTTCAACTGAAAATTCTATATATTCATTGATGCAACATGCCAAAATTCTTCTTTCTACTATCTTTACATGATACTTTCTGCATGGATACACACTTTTATCCATCTGCCATTACAAATTCAGGTCGAAGCTGGAAGGCTTGTGAGCTGCGTCTCAAATCATGGGATGATCTCCATAAGCTATGGTATGTTCTTCTGAAGGAGAAAAACATGTTGATGACTCAGCGTCAGATGCTTCAAGCCCAGAACCTAAGATTTTCCAATCCTGAGCGACTTCCCAAGGTAGAATTTTGTTTCGGAGACAATCTTTAATTATTTCACCAATACTATTTTTTGGAAAAAGATTGGAACGAAACCACTTAAACCTGCTAAGAGTATCCAGGCTAGGAGTTACTTGTAGCAGTCAAGTCAACTTACTGACAAATGTCTTTGATCTTGTGAGAATTACTCAAGGTGAGGAAGTCAATGTGCCGGATCAAGCAAGTGCTCACTGAGAGAGCAATAGAAGAGCTGGATCCAAGGAGGTCCGCTGAGATGAAGAGAATGATTAATGCTTTGTGAGGCCATTACATTCCTTAAGAGGTACTGCCTGAATCTACTGGTGCATTTGCAGGGGCATCCCTACTGCAATTTCCGAATCTTGTTATATGTGAAAATGTTGATCTTTAATCTCGATGATCTGGAGCCTTGATGTCACTTCTTATCCAGCCAAGTGGGTTAGTTGGCTGTCACGCATGGATATTATAACAAAGAAATTTGTTGCATTTCTTGTGTTAACCCTAGTCTTGGATTGATTGGCCAACTCCATGGATCACCCAGTTGAGCTTAGTGTTTATATACCTGAAGACCATCAACCATCACCTCCATACCTTACACGGCCACACCCCCTTAAACCACCTCTTCAACCAACCCTTCTTTCCCAGCCCTGTCAACCCTTTTAAGAAGTCAATAGGAGAAGTCTTTGAAAACAAGAGATTGCCACATGAAGAAGAGTTCTGACTTCTTGTGCCCCTTGCTTATGGATGGAATGCCCAACATTAGGGTTGGTTGTTGCCTGGGCTATTGATACATTGGATTTTTTGGCCCATAATCCAATCCCTATCTTTGGCCCATACTGCAAGTTCTACCAACTTGCCAACCTATATTATATATTACATACGGAACCTCATCTTATTGCTCAACAATTTTACCAAACCTGCCAGTGAGATTTTTATGATGATAAATAATTTTTAATATAATTTTTTATGCTAAAAATTTATATTAAATAAATAGAAGTACCAGAATATAAAAAGGTATGACCTGCATGTATCATGAAGTTTCATGCACCTGCTTTTTTTCTTGGTAAGGGGAATAAAATGAATACAAGTCATTGGAAGCATCGAGCATCTAGAGATCTGTTTATGACATTGTTTATGATATTATATGCACGTGTTTTTTTTTCTTGGTAAGGGGAATTAAATGAATACAAGTCATTGGAAGCATCGAACATCTAGAGATTATTAAAGTTAATTTTTTAACCTATAATTTTAAATTAGTGATTAAAATTTGAGCATATTATTAATTAATTTTTAATAATATTTTTTTAATATTCACTTTTATTTAAAAATCATATGAATTTATAATTAGTATTTAAATAAAATTATAATATTTTTAAATTAAATTAAATACGAATTAAAATGTAAACTTTTTACTATTTAAATTATTATATAAAGTAAAATTAATGATTAATTATTTTATTTGAATTATTATATAAATATTAAAATTTTAAAATACAAATTATAAAGACACTCTACTCAGCTTGTCTCCCTCCAATTCCATCCTCTACTCTGTTCATCACAAGCTCGTCTCCTTCTCTTCCTTAAGCCTTTGTGATCGTCGTCCATTTCCTTCTGCCACCATGCAATCTCTCCAATCTCCTCCCCTCCGCATCTCCCCCATGGGCCCCTTCCGTCCCAAGTTCGCTGCCAGGGACCCTCCCTCCACCGCCGCCTTCAGATCCCTCCCCCGCACCCTGCCCCTCATCAGGGCGGCCGTCTCCCCCACCGTCTCCGCCCCCAAGCGCGAGAAAGACCCGAAGAAGCGCGTTGTCATCACCGGAATGGGCCTTGTCTCCGTGTTCGGCTCCGACGTCGATGCCTTCTACGAGAAGCTCCTAGATGGGGAGAGCGGGATCGGTCTGATAGACCGGTTCGATGCCTCCAAGTTCCCGACGAGGTTCGCCGGGCAGATTCGAGGGTTCAGTTCGATGGGGTACATTGATGGGAAGAACGACCGGAGGCTCGACGATTACATCAGATACAGCATTGTCGCCGGGAAGAGAGCCCTCGAGGATGCCGATCTCGGCGGCGACCGCCTCTCTAAGGTATAAGAATATTCCTTGCCAATGGATTATCTCATAATGTATAACTCACTCCTTACTTTTATCTGTTCTAAAGATAAATTAGGGCACTTCGATTGCATCTCTGCTACCTTCATCCTGTCAGTTCCACTGTGCAAATCGTTGATGGGTACTGAAACCAGGGAAAAAAGAGCTTTTAAACCTTTTCCATTTATGCAATTTTCTCCATAACCCATGCGCAATGAATGCAAGGTTGATCTGCTCAGAGAATATTCCATTTTTGTTGCACCATGATCTGAAATATCTTAACTACCAAGTGTCATTTTTATGGAAAGTGAAGATGGCTAACTTTCTCTTCATTTAATGGGTTTGATGTATGCATCTTGTTGGCTTTAGTTTCATTTCTGCAACCAATTTTCCATTCTCTAATTGGATCAAGCTGTGTTATCCTGACATATCAAATGTTTCCCTACTCCATATGATGGATTTCTCTGCTAGGAATCACTGCCTGAGGTATCATACCAGTTCTGCTATTGCATTGTTTGTGTTTGCTTTGTAAGCTATATGTTGTTGTCAGAGTTCTCCTACACCTGAGTCCACTACATGTGTGAGATGTAAGAAATGGTTGCCCTGCAAGGGAATTATCCCTTTCTTTCCACCATGGTAGATGATAGCTTTCAATTTCCTTGTAAATTTACAACATTTCACTACTCATTATGTGAAGGGTAAGAGTTCAGATTCTGCAGAAGTGATTCCATGTTCAGTAATTATGATGATCACAGCTAAAGTCAGGTTTTCCTCTCAATGTGGGAGGCCATTTCTTCTTAGATAAAAACTTGAGGCTTTCTACACTTGCTGAAAGTGACAATCCTTCTCAGACTGAAGTTCAGGTTCACTTTTTCCTTATCAGATTGACAAAGAGAGAGCTGGGGTCCTCGTGGGAACAGGTATGGGTGGCATGACCGTCATATCTGATGCAATTGAGTCTCTGGTCGAGAAGGGTCACAGAAAGATCACCCCATTCTTCATTCCCTATTCCCTAACAAACATGGGATCTGCTCTGCTTGGTATTGAGCTTGGCCTAATGGGTCCAAACTACTCAATCTCTACTGCCTGTGCCACTTCCAACTATTGCTTCTATGCTGCTGCCAACCATATTCGCCAGGGCGATGCTGATCTTATGGTAGCCGGAGGAACTGAAGCTGCAATCATTCCCATTGGCCTGGGAGGGTTCGTTGCATGCAGAGCCTTGTCTCAAAGGAATGATGACCCACAGACTGCTTCAAGGCCATGGGATAAGGACCGTGATGGCTTTGTTATGGGTGAAGGCTGTGGAATACTGGTTAGTTTGTGTGTTTTCTGACACGTTAGGCACCCTCTCCATGTTCTCAAGTAAATTTTCAAAGTGAAAATGCTTAGTTCTGCTCCCTCTCAAACTTACCATAGTTACACACACACATATATATATATAACTCTTGAACGTGTAATAGGATATTGATTTCTTCTGGAATGCTCAGGTGATGGAGAGCTTGGAGCATGCAATGAAAAGAGGTGCACCGATTATCGCCGAGTATTTGGGAGGTGCAGTCAACTGCGATGCTTATCACATGACTGACCCCAGAGCTGATGGACTGGGGGTCTCTACTTGCATCAAGAGTAGCCTTGAAGATGCCCGGGTCTCAACTGAAGAGGTAATTTTATCCTCTCTGGATCTTCTTGGAGTCCCCATCCACTTCAGTATGCTTTATCCTGTGCAATGCTGCCTCAAAGCAACTTGTTTGAAAATTTCTAGCTATTGCAACTTCTGCATTCATTTCTTTTGGTCTGAAGGTGAATGGAATGTGTGGGTTGAGGCATGAATTCAAAGTTTCTATTCTTTTTTCATGCCTTGTCCTTCAGGTCAATTATATAAATGCTCATGCTACTTCAACTCCTGCTGGGGACCTTGCTGAAATAAATGCCATCAAGAAGGTTTTTAAGAACACCAAGGATATCAAAATCAATGCAACTAAGGTAGCCCACTGACTCTCTACTTAGCTTACCAGTAGTGCCTTCACCTTGTATTTCATAATTTTCAGTCCTTGATTGGACACTGTCTTGGAGCTTCTGGAGGCCTGGAAGCTATTGCAATGATAAAGGGCATAACCACAGGGTGGCTTCACCCCTCCATTAATCAATTCGTAAGCAGTTTTGACTGATCCACTGTTACTTGCCATTTCTTCTTTCACCTTCCCACAGTGCTGCTCTATATAACCTGCAAATGCGTGTATGTTAAACAACTTGTAGAATCCTGAACCATCAGTGGAGTTTGACACTGTTGCCAACAAGAAGCAGCAGCACCAGGTGAACGTTGGTAAGTATTCTTGTGGATAAAACTCTCTGGTTCAGAAGTTCCCAGTTGGCTTTACTGGGACTGTGCTGACATCATGTTTGGTTGCAGCAATCTCCAATTCATTTGGGTTCGGAGGCCACAACTCCGTCGTGGTTTTCTCGGCCTTCAAGCCCTGATCATCGGGGATCTCAGCCTCTGCAACACCACACCATGCATTCAAGCACCTTATTTCAAGTACTTACTAATGTAATAGTGTTTTAAGATCGCCTAGGCAAAATCAAATTACTATTCACTAGTAGGATATTGAATTAGGCTTCACAATTCTCCCGCCAAATAGGGCATTGTACTAAATTTATAGAATTTCAAGCCCTGCAATTCAAATAGGGCATGATGGAAACTATGAACCTTACACATGGACCCATAATGTAATCTGGCTGCAGCAGCCGGATAATTTGATCACAATGGAGATGCCCACTCAAGCTCAGATTCAGACTAACTGATGACAAAGACAGCATATGAGTGAATTGGTACAGTACGAGTATGATACAAGGATTCTCTAATCAATCATGTTCACCAAAAAACGAAGATTAGTTCTTGGTACTCATGTCTTTTCTGATGCAGCGGCGAATCCAGCTCTCAATTTTTCCAGCTGCTTCTTGAGATAAGCCTGCTTGAGTTTCTCCCGGCGTGCCGTTGCTTGCTCTTGCCTCCGCTGTTTAAGATCCGAGGCCTTTTCTCGTGCTTGATTCGCCTCTGCATGAACCTCCCTGTAACAAAAGAGGGGAAACAGCAGAAATCTCACATCAGCACTGAATCTTGGGATAGCAAGTTGCCAATCAAGTGGAATATATCAATTAACTTATCACTGAATCAGATCAAAGTCTTGCAATATCAACATTAGAAACTAAAATATGGGGATACATCAAAGGTATGATGGTGATCCTAATAAAACATGTAGATAAAATAAGATGAGGTAGTGAGCCTGAAACTTTGCTCAAACAAGAGAGATAGGTTGGATCTACATTAGGCTGAACCAAGTCTGAATTTTTGAAAAACATGCAATCAGAAATCAAGATAGCAATATCCACTCTATCAAAAGCTCAGATGCACAACCCGTGGAATAAATCAATTAGGTTCCATGGTTTGTTGGTTACAAGGGCACTGCCTCGGCAATTATGCAATGTCTAGTACTAATTCAGCAGAACAACCTTTTAAGAAACGAAGGTGTAAAGTAAGTGTGCTTACCTAACAAAGCGTTTATGCTCATCATTATCCAGTACACCCGATTTCCGCCCAGGACCCACCACTTTCGTGTTAAACAATTCAGGAGCATCATTGTCACCGACGTCTTTATCTAGTGATTCCCCCACAGGATTCACATGGCCATGTGACTGTGGTTCCTCGACCTGCTCAAGGTTCTTTCGGAAGAAGTCCACACAGTACTTCTCCTGATCTTCTTCGTCGGATAATTCGCCTCTTACTAGCTTCTCATACAGTAGAGCTTTCTTCTCTAATGCTTCATAGCTTTTCGATCCATCCTGAACCGCTTTCAGCTCAAGTTTATCCCTGAAACATCAAAGAAAACATTAATGACCTAATACATGAACCTGCCCAGGTGGTCTATTACTTGAAGAGAAGACAATATTCTTTAGTAAATAGATACATTGAACAAAAAACTTACAGTTGACTACTGCACCAAAAAATCTTCAGCCTTTCGAAATAATAAAAAATACAAAGCATGATTTAACTATCCATCTTTCATTTTCCCCATCCTGTAGGCATTTCTTTAACTTACCACTTCCCACAAAATAGATGCAATCCTTGAATTCATTGTTATATTTCAATTGCTTGAAACATATACTGTGAGATTTGACTAACAAACAAAGGCAACCCTCATTGAAATATGATCCATCACAGACATCCCAACTCTTCCGAGCAATCAATAACAGGAAGTGCGGATGAGAATTCCGAACTGCACAATACATAGGCAGGATTTCGCTTGAATACTTCAAGTACAAGGGATTAGTTGATGATCAACCAACTAAATGCGGCAGACAGGTAGAAAATAATCACTTAATTTCTACGACTAAGCATGTGGTCGGCAAAAACCTATTACTGAGAACCCTAAAAAATTTGATTCGATAGGACTATATCTCCATGAACAATTAACAAATTGCAGTGATAGGAGGAAATGAATAGACGGTGAGAGGGAGGAGGGGGAGGGGTGCGATTACTTGAGAGCGCGAGATTCCACGCCGGAGTTTTTGGCGGAGAAGCGATCGGGGGTGGGGAGGATCTTCTTGGCACGGTGGAACTCGGTCGCGTCAGGGCCGGCCAATTCCTTGGACCTCTTGACGTCCTCCTGCGACATGTAGAGCTGGGCTTTGAGCTCCATGATGGAGGTGGGACCAACGCCGGCGATCGCCCGGTGTTTCTTCGGCATGATGGAGGATTCCGTCAGCCATCCCAGCGACTCCACAGACACCCGCTTCTTCTTCCCTACCTCTTCCGCCATGTCTCCTATACCTCCTCTCTCGAGTCTCCCTTCAATCGCTTCGCCTCTGGATTGATTGAGAATCTGAGATTAGGCCACACGGTGCTGGAAGAAGCGTGAGGATTGAACCGGACATGGCCGGCGAGACATGAAATGATTACTTGATTTGGGCCGGGCCTCTCCGACCGGATCGAACCAATCTAATGGCCAAGCCAGTCCAGAACACGGTAGAAGCCCAAAACCCCCCAATTCATACTATTTACACATTGATGTTTACACGTACACACGCGCGCGCGCGCAAATCAATGATGAGATTTTTTTGGCATATGCAGCAGAATGTAGGCCTCATTTTTCTTGGTCAATGTCGACCACCCAATGCACCAAACACTACAAAGGGACAAGATCTCAAACACGTATCACATGAATCACGTGCATTATATATATATATATATAAGTATATAATGCAGTCCCAGACTAACATCACCAACAACTACGAAGTGGTGAACTCTTAAATTGCAACGGTTTCTTGAATTGTCAGGTGTGGCCAACTGGTCTGTCTGCCACCCGAGAAATGAGAGAGACTGGTGAATGTGGTCCATGGACCAGATAACTCGGTTGCTTGTCATATTCTGCACCAGCACCAGCTTATGGCATGAAATGGCTAAGAAGTGTATATACTATAATTCCATTGCCCTGAGGAGATCTGCCTGAACGTATGCAAATGAAGCATGGAGGAAACATATCTTAGATATCCCCGAAAATGCTGCACCTGTTCAGTCACTGTCGAAGCATGTCCCCACTAACGGCGGGCAAATGTCACCGACAGACAAAGATTAGGCCCACCTTCTCTGCACTGACAAGGGATAGCTTGAAAATGATACCGCCGGTGAGATTATCGGTTGCCCGGAAATTAGTTTTAATCGGTGGATAATTTTGGCTAAAATTATTTTCATCAAAAAGTATAATTTTTTTTTGTCTATCTAGCCCTCATGTATTATGTCATATTATTATCATTTTTGTCGTTATTATCATCAAACTAAGACGCAATTTCTTAAAATTCCACATTAAACTAAAATTCGTATAATAATCTAAGTTAGAATATTTTTAATTAATTAGTAATAATAATAATTTTCAAAATTATCCCTAAAAATAGTAATTAAATTGATTATTTTTTTAGTATTTTGAGAGGCATAATCTAGTGTGACAAAAAAGGGGATCATAATACATCTTAATTTCTTCAAGTACAAGTCAACCAATAATAATCCACCAAACAAGATGTACTCCACACTCTCCCAATCAAATCTCTCCCCCATTAATCATCCCACCCCACACCATTCCACACTAAAAACGGAGGACCCCAGAACATGAAAAAAAAAACGAACTTGTAAATAAAGGAGATACATGAAGAATTTTGACCATTTCACCCCCACATTTGACTCTTAATAACTAAATTGCCACTACCGGACACGTGTTCGATGCTCCACCCGCCACTTTCTCCCTCACGCCTCGTAAATAACGCCACCCCTGTTCGGTTTGCACAAACTCACTTTCATCTTCGAACAAGTTCAGGCTCGCCGGAGCGGAGGTCGGAGCCGAGCGACAGCGACGGGAACCGAGCGCAGCGCCTCGACAGGAAGACCTTGCAGTCGTCCTTGGGGCATATCGTCGGGAGGTACACGAGGTCGTCGCAGCCATCCGTACGGTGTCGCCGGAAGTCGATTAGGGAGGCGAACATGGCGATGAAGAGCATCAGCTGGTTCAGGGCGTACCGCTGGCCGACGCACTGGTGTGCTCCCGCGCCGAAGGCCAGGAAGTTCCGCTTGTAGAGCTGGTCCTCTTGCCGTGGCTCGATGAACCGGTCCGGATCGAACCGGTCCGGCTCCGTGAAGCCCTGGAACGACGACTCGAACAGGGAGGGGAAGACGATGGTGCCCTTGGGGATGGTGTAGTCGTCGGTTAGCGGGAAGTCAGAGCCGGCGATGTGGGGGACCATCGTCGCCGGAGTTCGGAACCGGATCACCTCCCGGGCAACCGCCTCCGTGTACTTCATCTCTCTCAGGTTGTCGCCGGTTATCATGGCATCGGACTCCGGCAACCATATTCCGGCGACCTCCTCGCGCACCTGCGAAGGCGGACAGGACGAGGTTGTTGAGATATCAAAACCGACCGCCATCATTAAGGACAGTAGAATAGATAGGTTTTGACTGTACGGTTAACTATTTCTGATGGGCAAAATATATATAAGCAAGGTGAAAAGGCAATCATCAAAACCAGGTTAGGGTTTTCTACTTTTTTATCTTTTACTAGAAATAATGCAGAGATTATTTTGATCGGAGGAGAGAGAGAGGGGAAGAGAGAGAGAGAGCGCGCGCTTGACCTTTGCGAGGACATCGGGATGGGAGTCTAGAAGAGTGACGGACCAAAGCAGCGACGAGGTGGAAGCATCCTGAGCGGCAAAGAGGAAGTCGAAGAGATGACCGGCTATCTCCCGGTCGACGGAGTGCGGTGGCGCGGACTCGCCGGCCTCTTTGGCGGCGGCGATCTCCTTGACGGTCTCCTGCATCCAGAAGTCGATCAGGCAGGACGGGTCCTTGCCGAGCTCCATCCTGGCCTTGCTCTGCTGCACGCAGCCCGTCATGGTGTCCACCAGCCGGTCGACGGCGAAGCGCGCCTGCCGGAACGCGAAGCCTGGGAGGTCGAAGGGGAGCTTCATGAGGCCGACGTTGAAGAAGTTGTAGTCCTTCTTGAACCGGTCCCGGTCAGCGGGGCTGAGGTAGGGTCCGGCGAAGACGGTCTGTGAGGTCTCGAGGTTCATGTCCCTGGCGAGCAGCCGGAGGGCGATGGGATCCGGCGCCGCCGCCGACGAAAGCTCAACCCACCTCTGTAGGTGGTTGAGGATGATGATCTGCTGCAAGGCAGTGTACGTGGAGAGTGCTTTGAGGGTGAAGTTGGGAGCGATCCGGCGGCGGAGATCCTTATGGTCCTGACCGAACATGTAGATCAGGTTGTGCTCACCAAAGAGCTTCTTGCCGAAGGGGTGGCCAATCAGGTGGAAGCCGTCGGGGCGGACATTAGAGAATATCTTGTGGGAAAGCTCCGTGTCGCGGATGAAGAGGATGAAGCGGCCGATGAGGTAGTTGGCGGAGAAGCCGCGGGAGGATGAGGCGGCGAGGCGGGTCTGCTCGTCCCAGAAGCCAGTGGGGTCCTTGACGAGACGGATGGCGCCGCCGAGGACGGGGAATATCATGAGTGGGCCCGGGACGAGGCGGCGCTTGCGGAGGTAAGAAATCTGCTCGAGGAGGAAGACGAGGACGAGGAGGGTGACGAGATAAGTGCCCAGAGATGGGAGGAAGCCGAGTATCGAGATCATCTTTGTGGCCGGCGGTTTTTAACTCTCTCTTCTCCTCCTCCCCTGTTTTTTTCTCTATGTGCTGCTGAGATTCCTTCACAGAGGAATGAATCGAGCGGAGAGGAAGAAGGAATCACTGTTATGGAGTTGGGTTGAATCACAGCGGAAGTTCCATGGCTTCTACCTTTTTGCTAGAGAGAGTGGATGGATAGCCAGGGAGGAGGGGGAGAGATTGAATCACAGCGGAAGTTCCATGGCTTCTACCTTTTTGCTAGAGAGAGTGGATGGATAGCCAGGGAGGAGGGGGAGAGATTTAATAAATAGGAGTGAAGTGAAGAGGAAGGAGGTCCGGCGGGTGGCGGGTTCGAGCTGACTGCTGCTGGGCCAGCTAAGCTATGGCAGAGGGAGCAGAGAAGGAAGGTGATGATGCGGCAGATTTAGCAGGTTTACAGTCTCCTATAATTTAATGGCATACTACAATTTCTAAAATAAAAATATATAATTAAAGACATTTAAATTTTCTTTGTTGTTGATTTATGCATGCTGTCTGGTGTGGTCCCTCTAAAATAGGCAACTACTAATAACCTAAACTTGTCTGAGCAACTTGGCCAAAAAAAACAAGGGAAGGGAGATGAGGGAGGGAGGGAGAGGGATCACAGTAGCAGTAGCAGTGGTGGAGTCTGATGGCGGAGGCTGGCTCCGGACCCTTCTCCGGCAACCCTCTTCTGTGGGAGGGAGGGAGGGATCATTGATGACAACCCTTCTTCAATAACAGTTGGAAGCACGTGTCTAACTTATTTTGAGCTTTACCCCAAGTCTATTTGACCTGCAGAGTTCATTAAATATTTGTCCAATTTTACCCAAGTTGAAAATTCGGTCAAAAAAATAATTAATATTCTACCTTTTTTATTTATTGAAAAAACTTATGTGATATATTTTTCCATTTTATTCATTTTCTCCAATATGTTTTATCTCACAATTGTTTTTATCAAATATATTTGTTAGTATGTAAATGAAAATATTAAAAAGAGTAATTTTTTATTAGTTTGTGAAAAAAAAGTATAATAGGTAGGATTATTTATTAATTCAAAGGTTGTCATCTCAAAATAAAAATTAAAATTAGGATAAAAAATATATTTTCCCATGTAAAATACATTGTTCAACTTGCAATTTTTTCATTATTTGTACTAGCTTGACTTTATGAGACAGAGAATTTATTTATATACAATTTTTTTTATAAATTAATATAATGGTGGAATACATATTTTATCCATTTTATTAAACATAGTACAAAAATTAATTCTAAATATCACTTTTTTTAATCAAATTGAGATGTGTGATTCATACAAAGGGCTCTTATTCCAAATACTAAATGGGATGTGTGGAGCACTCACTCCCCATGCAATAGCCATAAAAACTGAGAGAAAAAGCAAAAAAAAAGGTATTTTTTGTGTAAAATAGGCCAATGCATGTGGCGTGTGGAAATTCTCGATGGAGTTATTTGGAAGAGAGCCAAGCTGACAGCAATTTCATCAAATCCCCATGTGCTTATTTTAGCCACCTCTTATGATGATATCAAGGTTGCCCTGGACTGGAGGGTCCTCGGCTGGACTCTCCCGTGACCTCCCTCGCCTCTGCTGAGGAAGATGGGTCATGGGTTGCAGTGGCGGGGGAACTGCCCATCTCGAGAAATTGAGCAGAGGGCTCCCCTGGTTTCCTCTGTTCGAGGGTGGACTCCATTAAGCGAGATCACCACAGTGACTTGAGAGACGGGCAATAGGTTGTCGGTGCAAGAAGAAAGGTTGTTCCACAAGACACTGATGTTGTCCAGAAAACATCCTTGACTTACTTGTCCGACTTGCAATATTTAGAAATGACAAATTGATCCTAATTTGCTTCCCAAGTGAAGTAGCTAACACACCTTGGGTGATCCTAACTTTGTATAGAAAGAGTTGACAAATAGGCCAATCAAATCATATGGAAAATGGGGTTAACTTGCAATAAGGAGTATGGCATGTGTAATAACTTCTGTGGGCAACCCCCTTCCCTTACGTAAATGATGGATGGTTAAATACTTGATGAGTGGTGGACCTCATCGTTAGAAAACTACTAATATGAATTAAAAAATAACACTTGTTGAGATGGGTTGTGTCGTGCATATGGTCACATGTTAAAAGACAAAGAAGGGGGGCCAGAGGACAGGACAGGTTGTCAATGAAAGAACAAGACAGAACAAGACAAGAGGTTTGCCTTCCACCTCTCATGATCTTTCCTTACCACAATTATTCACCATCATATATATATATATATATATATATCTTTTTTGTATGTATGGTCTTGGAGAGAGATCTCCTTAGGTCTACATAAATTTATTTCTTACAATTTGAATATACATGATTTATATTGTGTACTTACATGAAATATTTCATAAATTCTTATAAATAAAACTTTAGTCTACATCAACAAATTATATTATAGTAGCATACAATACATTTAAAAATTACATAGAATATTACTATATTTGACTAATTATTTAAATAATATTATCATAATTTATGTATAAGTAAATTAAATTAAATAATTAATAAATTTAGTTACGTGTACATGCAGATACAAAAATTATATATGGAAAACTAATCCTTTATTGTGTGATAAAACTTATTTTTAGCTAAAATAATCATTAAAATCAAAATTATCTTTTCATAACTAGAAATAACAATGATCCCATCTTGTCAGCCGCGACTTATTCGGCTAAATGGCCGTTGTTTATAACATCCCTAGTCCCCCATTTACTGCATTTCCAGCTTCATCCAGATCCAGTGTGCTTCTACCAGAGAGATCAATCGAGTAGGCATGTACAGGATCAATCCATGCTCATGTTATAGCAAGGATAATCGTAATTGCAATATTAGCAGCAAATAGACCTCTGCTTTGAAGAGCTTATCATCCCTCACCCTGCGCATGGAATACAGCAAGGGGGCATTGAGCAAGTGCCTTATACAAGCTTCAATAGAATTTGGCCTGTGCCTGGGCTGCTTTCAATAAAACGAATTGCCCTGCTGCTGCGTCTTTGCAGATCTACCAATGGTGGATGTCAGTTTACAAGTGCCTACGGCATTTAAATACACATACTATCCTGGCATTTTCTGTTGTCTAACTATGGAAGAGATTGCTCATATAACACAAAAAAAGGATCAATGGCCTCACCTACTAGGTGTTTTTTGTATAGTAGCCGTCTTGCTGGAGAATGACACAAGTATCATTTCTCATAGAACTTGTGCCATCATTTTCATTTTATGACCCTCTCCTAATTCATCCTTGCAAACATTTTGTTCATACAGTCACCAAATCTGTCCCTTCCCTCCAAGTCGACGTGCCAACTCGAAATCCTTTTTCACTGAAACAAATGATTGGTCAACACAGATGTAAATTTACTTTAGTTAAAGGCAGAGTCAAATGACAGGTTCTGAATCTTGACTAGGATAAATTCTACCTGGTGATAGCCCCCAGATAATGAAATTAGGCAATCCAATTTCAGATGCAATAACAATATTTACAGCACTTCACAACAAAAAGATGCTCAAATCATTATCAGTGATGCAGGACTCTATGAAACAATTCAGATTTCAAGAGGAAATTTAATTCAGAAATGTTGAGATTACCATACATGTATGAATGTCAGGGATTAACTTTTCAAGCTATGGATTAAGATCGCTCATTGTGCCATCATGAAAAATGAATGGACTGAACCAAATTTTGGTCTCTATAAGGAAATGAGCTACAAGGATAGACTTTTAACATATTTATTTCCAGCTAAATTTGGATGAAGAAATCAATTATAGAGAAGCTATCTAAATTCATATGGTGGGAAACAAATGCACTGAAATGTGTGGGGTTGCTTCAAATTGATAAACAACCCATCTTGACTTTCTAGGGCTATAAGTAGACAGTGTATAAGTTATGCCATTTGTCTGGGAATTCAATTCTAGAGTATTTTATAGGTATCCAAGGGTCTGTTTTGAACCCTCATAACTATTGAAATTAACTTTTTTCTAGGCATGATTGGTAAATAATCATCGACATTTTCATATATAAGAAAGTAGTTCTAGCATAAGGTAGATGACAAGTAAACAACTTCAACAGATGAAAGTAAAACTCACTGAGTGTCACACGTTTTGCATGAATTGCACATAGCATTGCATCTTCCATCAAGCTAACCACAAAGTCCTCTGCAGCCTACCAGAAAAAATTACACGTGAATCATTTCCATTTATCAAACAATCTAATGTTTATGTAAGAGCATCTAGTTATTTGTCAGTTTCAGCCTAGTAAGTGAACTGTAAGACAAGCAAACTGAGAAGCAAAATATCACACATTTTGGTTCAAGATCCACAATAGGACAAACTACATAGTTGTAATAATTAACCATGTCAACACCAATCTAAGTCAAAGATGAATTATATGTCATTTACTTGCATTAATCAGTTTTGTGCAGATTCTATTGCTTATATATTGATACTAGATGACATCGCAAATAGATGTCTCATGAAATCAACTTTATCAGCTACAGATCTGATTCCTAGACTCCCTGTATTTGAACTTAGATACAGAACAGATGCTTGAGCCATAAAGGACACAAATTTCTGTAACAACAATGGCACCAGAATTGAATTAAAGCTGCAAGATTATTAAGGAGACGACAAATCAAAAGAGAGATGCCATGGTAAAAAAACAGAATACTTGTGGTGGATAATTGATCACTTCTGCCCCAGAACAATGAAAATCCAAGTACCTCTTGTAATGCAATTAAAGCTTCGCCTGTCCAGCGGGTGATATCTGGGGATAGTGCAAAGCTTATCTCTCTAACCTACAATTAATTATGGCAGATAGTTATACAAGGTGCACACAGACATTAATCAAATGATGCAAAATGCTGGAAAAGTTATTATTCCAATATCTGTGTGGCTGTCTTAGTGAACCTTAGTTATGAATAAAATGATGGTGTTTCCTTTATGCTGCACCTTTGCAGATATATAATTTATCAAAAAAGTACTTGTAATTAACATGCAGATTCTTGTACATGATTGCAGTATTTTATAAATCTCTACCATATGTATTATGGCAATGAAGTCCATTATGATAACACCAGGAGACCCCCAAATACATTACTCAGAGAATCATATCAACAAAGGGCCTAAAATTATCCAATCTACACCACAAATATAGCAAAGTCTACATCCCACTTTTGTTTTGACAATAAATTATACTGAGTACTATGTAGTCTATTGAACATCAGTTATGATCAATGACTCACTAATCTTATGAAAGGAGCAGCTGGTATGAGCAGGTTCACAGATTTCTGGAACTTTCGAATCTCCCGCAGAGAAACTGTTCCTGGTCTAAAACGCCGTTTCTTCTTTCCTTCTGTTGTTTGTGTGGCAGGACCTAAGATATTATCAGACAAACAGCCAATCTCTTTTACATCCAAACATCCGAAATGAAATAGGGAAACAATACGGATAACAGGACAATAAACTCACTAGGACGAGATGTTTTCCTCGGGCTGCGACTTGGTTGTGGCGTGCTGGGCGTACCAGAAGCCTGTATGTTAAGGATTAAGGGAGGAATAAAAATATATTGGTCCCAAAATCAAAGCCAGAAGACAAACAAAATGGTAAAAAGTTCTTCCTAGAGCACTATTACTCATTTTCTCCATTTTAATTAAGCAATAGCAACATGTTTAGTGACTCAACTGAAGAAAACGGCTGAAACATAGCTATTCCAACACAATATCATCCAGAATGTTGAGAATCCAGGATTCAGCTAAATGATGCAGCGTATTCCAAATTGGACACCCGGAGAGAAGAGAGAACGAGATCTAACAAATTACAGAAGGTAAAAACTGGCGAGAAGAGCAACATAGAGGAGAAATGTGAGAGCGAGGGAGATACCGGTCTTGCCGATGACGGTGAAGCAGCAGCGGAGCCACCCCCTGTACACGCCGCATCCAAAAACCACAAAGAATCAGAAAAAACAATTAGGGCAAAAAGATAGATTTAATTGAATACGGGAGGTGAAGATAGTGGAGATATCTAACCAGGAGGCCTGCTTCTGGTGGACTTGGCAGCTTTATGTTTCACTCTCGCCATTGACGAGCCAGAATGTCAGCCCGGTGAGGACGTCCGGCGGGCAGACAGCTCCGGAAAATCAGAAAGCGAGAGACCTATCAGAAGAGTAGCCACGACTGCAGTGCTGAGGCAAATCGTCCGAGAAAGGATGGCGTGAAATTTCAGATTTTCTTCTTTCCCGCTCTTCTTCTCTCATGGCTCACATTTCAAAGCGCCTTGGCACATCAAGTTTCAGATGTTGCATTTTTCCTATTTATCTAAAATATGACTTAATATAAATAATATGCAGTCTTATTAAAATATTATGACGAAAAATGAATGCTTACAATCTCCATTTTCGTTAATGGAGGAATAATCTCGGAACATAATTAGCTCTGTACAAGGGGAAAATGGAAACGGTGAAAACGTGGGGAGCAGTAGTGGTGCTGGTGCTAGTGGGTGGAGGGGAAGAAGCCGAAGGACTGACTGAACGTGGAACAGATCTACCTTCCTCCCATCCCATCGCAGAGACAACCATGGAGGACCCCTGCCTCCCGCGCCATTGACCTGAGAACCGAGAAAAACCGCTCTCTCTCTCTCCTTTTACTATTGTTCTTTCCCTGATCCCTCGCCTTCCTTATTTGGGATTCCTCTCTCGATTTCTTCTCCGATTCTCCGTGATTCTGTTTGTTTTCTTCAGTGTGGTGTGTGTCTCTCGGCGGTCAGCTTTAGGTCTTCATTTCCACGTTCCACCTTATTGGAGGGAGCAGATCAGCCAGTGGGGAGGCGAGCGGAGCTCGATCGAGCACGGATCCGGCATGTCGAATCCCCTTCCTTACTCAATGAAGGATGTCCACTACGATAATGCTAAGTTCCGGCACCGATCCTTCTCCAAGGTCCTTTCTTTTTTTCCCTCCCATGTCAACGCTTGATATCGCATACCCGGACCCCTCTAGCCAAATTTTGAACTTGCTCGTGATATAATTATGTGAGTGTGGCTCTGGAAATCGCGCGTTGAGATTGAGGACACTTTCATTTAAGTTGTGCAAGAGCCTCATGCTAGGTCTATGCAGGTATTGATTTAGGGTGATTTTTATGAGCTAGAGATAGGCTTGTATGAGGAATCGACTTCCATCAGATAGCTTCTCTATACTATGAGAGAATGAATTGTGTGGCTTCGTTCATTTCACTTACCATTTCTTTCTTTCCCAGGTGATAAATCAAGCGTTGCTTACCAGGAAAATAAAAAGGGATTGTCTCAGTTGCAGTACAGGGAAGTTTCTTGTGTTGGTATTGGTCTTTGGTTTGGGATGTCTTATGTTGACCCATACAAGTCCAGTCCCCTCTGGTTCAGGTGGACTAGCAAATGATCGCACGACTGACAATACTGATGATGGTAGCCCTAGATTCAATAGGTTTTGGAGGAGAGCTCCTAGGCACCCAAAGTGGTTTGAATCATGACCACGTGAACTCCAGATCAAAGTGGATTGCTCGGCAACAGAATGTCAAAGATGCTTTTGTTCATGCATGGTTGGGCTATAAGAAATATGCAATGGGCTCTGATGAACTTATGCCTTTGAGCCATCATGGAGTTGATGGCTTGGGTGGTTTGGGTGCCACGGTTGTTGATGCTCTTGATACTGCTATTATTATGGGCCTAGATGATATTGTTGCTGATGCAGGTTCATGGGTGGAAGGTCATTTGTCTGAGAAGATTAGTCAGAAAGGCCATGTCAATTTGTTTGAAACAACAATACGAGTTGTGGGTGGCCTTTTGAGTGCATATCATTTGAGTGGAGGGGATGGAGGGATGAGGTTGACAAACAAGGGACCAAAGCCACTTGTTTACCTAGAAACTGCTAGAAATCTAACTGATCGTCTTTTATCTGCTTTTACCTCTAGCCCGACGCCCATTCCTTACAGCGACGTAGTTCTACGTGACTCTTCAGCTCATCCAGCTCCAGATGGATTGAGTAGCACTTCAGAAGTTTCAACTTTGCAACTTGAGTTCAACTATCTCAGCATGATCTCGGGTGATAAAAAATATAGTATCGAGGGCATGAAGGTTTTGGAACATATTAAGACTCTTCCAAAGGAGCAAGGATTGGTTCCAATTTACATAAGGTGCGTTTTTTTATCACCTGCGAAAGAAGAAAATTCCACTGATGTTTTGTGCACGGCTGCTTTATTTAAAATATAATAAATGAAAGTATTAATTTTTTTTAAATATAAACTAGTAATTTAGATATAATGGTAGCAGGGGTCAGGGTATCAAGATGCTGAACTTGCATTGACCCATTACCATCCATAATTTAGCTATAGTTATGAAAGGTCATTGTGCATAAATATCATCGATAACTTTACAAGATTCTTCACTGATATTTAATCCTTCTGGTATTCCCATAGAATTATGCCTCAGCCAAAATTTTGAACTACACAATCTATTTTTCCCTTTTTGTCTTTGTCGTCTAATATGACCTTTGTGAAATGCAGCCCTCGGTCTGGTGAATTCAGTGGAGAAAATATAAGGCTGGGATCTCGGGGCGATAGTTACTATGAATACTTACTCAAAGTGTGGCTCCAGCAGGGAGCGGGTCACCATGGCAATTTTTCTTACCTGCATGATATGTATATGGAAGCTATGAAGGGTGTCCGAAACCTACTTGTTAAAAAATCTGTGCCAAATGGCTTGGTTTTTGTGGGAGAGCTGCCATCTGGATTTAAGGGTGCTTTCAGCCCCAAGATGGATCACTTGGTATGTGTTCTTCTTGATAATGCTAATTGAATCTTTGTTCTCCTGTTTCATACAAATTGAAACACAAGGAGCTAGTGCCATTAGTTGTAAAAAATTAACATTTCTCTTGCTGCATCATCTTTTATGTTCCTGACATTGCTAATGGGGTCTTGTAATCTTTTACACCAAGAGAACCTTAACAAGATGGAAAATGCAATTTAGGCAGCCATTGTTGCATCTTTAGCCAGAACTTCAATTTAAGAGAAACCTGTAGATTAGTTCATCAACAACTAAATTGTCACTTTTTAACCCCTCAGTGAATTTTCCATTAATTTTAATAAATTTCCGTTACTCCATCTATCAATATAACTTGTATGCTACTGCAAGAAATCAATCCGAATGACAATCCATTTTTTAAAATTGGTCCTTATCTTCAAATTACCACTAACTCACTCTACCCACAAAGTTCTACAGAAAATTGACTTGATCATGTTTTCCTCTCTATTATACGAAATGGCTTTTCTATTCATTTCTTTCCCTCAACACCAGAAGAAGTGGGTGGATTTACACCAAGAGGCACCTTTTTTAGTTAGATCTGGCACGGAACTACAAGAGACAAATGAAAAGATATTGATTTAATATTTTTGTGTGATGCTACATATAAATGTAAATCTTCAATTGGTTTCTGTCCCTTTTTGCTTATGAAGAGACAAATGTGATGGACCAGGATATTAGCTGTTACAGGAGATTTTAGGTGCACGGTGATAGAGTGATAATCTGCTTGTCTACTTGGAAATACAAATTATCATTAAATTTGGACTACCTTCTATTGTTTAGATATTTAGCTTCATTAAAATAGACAATTGTTACTCTTTTTTTTCCAATATTTCATTTTGATACTTATGCTGACTGTCAAAGTGTTTTCCTCCCATCAGGTATGTTTTCTACCAGGTACCCTTGCTCTTGGTGCTACAAGAGGCATGACAAAAGAGAGGGCCATAAAAGAGAATTTGCTGACATTTGAAGACCTGGAAAATCTGAAGCTTGCAGAGGAGCTCACTCATACATGCTTTGAGATGTATGCAGTAACTTCAACTGGCCTTGCTCCTGAGATAGCTTATTTCCACACACAGGTTGGTTTGCTTCTGTTTGTATTCTCCTGATAATAACAAATAGCATTTCATCTGGGAAGGATTTTATTTTCCTTTTCTTTTATTTTCATTGCTCATAAAGATTTGCCTGATTATGATCAGGAATTTTCTGAAGATGGCCATGATGGTGGGAACAAGAGCTCTAAGTATGTGAATGACATTATAATCAAACCCCTAGACAGGCACAATCTCTTGCGTCCTGAGACGGTTGAATCACTGTTTGTCTTGTATCGAATCACAGAAGATCCAAAGTATGTTATGAATAATCTTAGTGTCACTAAACCTAGTATAGGAATAAAATATTCACTGTCAGCTTATACAGGAAAAGTAAATATTTGAAAGATATCTTTTGGTTCACTGAAAACCATTGCAATTTTTCAATTACAATCAAATTTCTCACTTCGCAGGTACCGAGAATGGGGCTGGCAAATTTTTGAGGCATTTGAAAGATACACAAAGGTGGATTCAGGTGGATATACTTCTCTTGATGATGTCACAACTGTTCCTCCGCATAGAAGGGACAAGATGGAGACATTCTTTCTGGGGGAGACATTAAAATACCTGTACTTGCTATTTTCTGATGCCGACTTGATTCCTTTGGACAAGTTTGTCTTCAATACAGAAGCCCATCCCATTCCTATAAAGGGGGCTATGGCTAGCAGTTGATGCCTTAGCTGCTTCAGAAGCATCTACTGAGATTAAAAGATCTGCAGAATTCTTGACAGCACAACCCTTGCAGGGACCACCTCATTAGTTAAATTGGTATGTCCCCCTAATCTGTACACATGCCTGGGAGTTGATTATGGCCAGATTGTGAGGACCTGGGCAAAGCAACTCCTTTCTGCAAAGGTGACAATGGTAAGCACCGCACTGTCACTTAGTGAAGAAGATGGACAGCTTATAAATTAAGTTATTTTGTCCCTTAAAAATAGAAAAAAAAATCTTAGTTAGGGGAAAAGATTCATGATTCTGTTAGCATAATAAATGTAGATCCAGTCATTGCTCAGGTGGGGTTAATGCCTTTATAGAGTTTTATCCTGTGTCAATATTATTACATAAGTAAAATTGCACTCTTTAGGCATACTTTTCTATGGGATACAGTTGCAGAGGAGTTATTTGAGTGATAGGTATAAATGTTGAGTGAGTGAGGCTGGGGATCTTTTTATTGACTGTTAAAGATTGTGTCCGAGACAACAGTATCATCACTTGGAAGGCTTTGTTTTGGGTTCTTTGTTCCATCTCTGATTTGGTTATCTCTACTAAGGTGGAATCTTCTGTTATTTGAGTGGAATATGGAGTCAATTTTCTTCAAATGGCTACATGTATATCATCAATTAGCACAAATAGCTGGATTGATCTTGGATTCTCGACAAAAATCGGACAATGAATCAACATAAACCCAAAGACGGTCGATCTATTACACACAGGAGAAAAGAGGCTTGTGTTTGTGCTGTTGCTTGCTTATATGGCTTAATAACCAATAGCATTAAGTTGAATTTTTATCATTAAATTATTTATGTTCATTTATTCGCACCCATATTCTTTTAGCCTCACCTCACCGCAGGGATGCATGTATCGCCTCAGTCTTGCTGGTTGCTAGGGGAAGTCGCTTTTTGCAGCCATATACACTGATACTTTTTAGCTGAGATTTCTGAGCAAAGGTTGGCTGCGTGCATTATTTACACAACTTTAGATCCCTTTCTGATGTGGACCAGACAGAGCCAAGGTGGGCCGAGTACTCGAGCTTTGGAGTGGGCGCAGTCAGTAGTGTATATAATAAGATGTAAGTAATGCTTCACTTATCTTCCCCATGTTGTATGTTGTGGTTACACATCAGGTGCGCATGGATATGAGTCTGATTAATTGGGACATAGGCATAAAGGAAAGTAGAAAATAATAAAACTTTTTTCTTGTTATTGTGACAAGCGAACCGATGGGGAAAATAAAAATCCCCATCCGAAAATGAGAAAATATATTATAAAGGGGAGTACTATTTTGAGATTCAGATTATTTTATCCGACTTTTGCTTATTTATTTGTCGTACAAAAAAAATGGCGTGTATAAGAACATAGTACCGGTCGAGTCCGAGCTGGGTCAGTGCCGCCTGGAGGCTGACCATGGCAGGGACCAGGTTGGGCATCAGGGCCGAGTCGAGGCTTCCGGCGGCTAGGATCTCATTCCCGACATGGATGCCTGCTATCCGGGTCCTCGGGAAGTATGGTTTCACGTGGGCACCGAGACACTGGAGGGCCTGTCGGGGTCCGTAAGTGGGCCCAGCATTTCGTTCTCGACGGTCGCTATGTGGTCCACTTTCGAGCCAGCGAAGGCGGCCAGGACCTGAGGGTTCGTGTAGTAGATCCTCACCTTCGTGAGCTTCATGGCGCTAAGGAGGTCGATCACCCTTTCCGGCGGCAGCAGATTGTTTCCGACTTGGCCGTAGTTGACCCCTAGGCAGGCTACACCTTGGAGAAGGCCATTATGATCTCCAAATGAAATAATAAAAAAAAAGTGATATCATGTAGGGATGCCAATAGTTTGGGGTCGAGTAGGTTTTTGCGGATTCGTGACCGAGTGGACCCGAGCTCGAATATACTTGGTTACAACCTAATCTTAGGTTTGCTAAATTCGAGACTCGCCTAATTTCAAGTTTGCTGGATCCGAGGCTGGTTTAGAAGTTCGACCTGAATACAATGCTCGTATCATTTCAATTTGAGTCGGTTATATCTTTTTTTATATATATATATATTACTAAAAATAAAAAATTTTAAATTATTATAATATATAATTTTTTAAATATTTATTAGATTTAATTTATCTAATAAATTAGACATGGTAGTCTCACATTAACACTATTAATTTTTGTAATATTTTTTATATAATTATTAATATATAAAATTTTATTTATATAATTTAAATTCAAATTTTTAGTTAAAAATAAATAATAAATTTATTAATTATAATTTAGAGATTAAGAAAGGGAAAAAAATTATTAAAGTATAAAAAAGGAAAAAAGTAATATAAAAGAAAAAATAATATATTAAGTTATAATAAAGGAAAAAATATAATATGATGAGAATATATTAAAGTTTAATAAAAAAATTAATATATTAGAATTTTTTAATATATTTTTTCATACATTTATTGAAATTACGTGTTTTTATCAGTGAAAAAAATTTAAATAAATTGTGAACCCAACTTGGGGTTCACTTTTCTAAATCCGAGGATTGGGTCCAGCCAGACTCGAGCTTGTAAAAATCAGCCAGCAGGATACGAGTCTCGAGTTTTGGGTCCAATCTATGTACTCGAACAGATATGATATTTATCGGATCGGGTACTAATTATTATGTATATTAGATTTGAATTCGAATAAAGTTTAATTATACTATATAAATCTTATATTTATGTACGTTTTAAATTGGTTATAATAAATCTAATTTTAAATTGAATAAAATTTAATATAAATAAAAAAAATAACATACCTAATCAAATACTTATAAAAAAAAATAGTCTAATTCTATTTTTGATATACGAGAGAGGCGTAAAAGCCCCTCCCACAAGGCAGGGAATCGGGAATCAAATTTATATAGAATGGAGGGAAAGAGGATGGAAGGGAATTGGGAATCAAATTTATATAGAATGGAGGGAAACAGGATGGACCTTAATTCTTTTCTTGTTTGAAATATTATGTCTTTGGGGCTTTTGGCTTGGCTTACATTGCCATGGAAATGTCTCCTAACTAGTAAGTACCACATAACCCTACCACCCATCTCAACATAAATGTAGCATTAGCATGTGATTCACTTTCTAACAAATTAATAGCTAATTTATAACATTGCCTTGTACTAACAAATTTGAAACTTTATATTCAAATTAATTCATAATTAATAAGTTCTTTATATACCTTATATAATATAAAATATTATTTTTATTTTATTAAAATAATCATTTTGGGATAAAATTAAGGTAACCAACTATCAGCCTCACAAGTACAATCGTTCATTTCTTTTAATCATTTGATACTTGATTCCCATTAACGTCACCATCCCACCTTGTGTAGTAATAGTACATATATCGATTATATCCGGACAATATAAGAGCTAATGGCAGTGTGAGAGTATCTGATAGTGTTAGTGTGTTTTATCTTATATAAGTGCTTTGGAATAACAATATCAACGAAATAGTCAAAATATTCGATGAATTATGCTTCAATAACCTAAAAATGAGTTACATAATAAGTATGAAAATGTCGTATAAGATTCTAGTTCTAATATTATTCCTTGCTCTCTAGAGATCTAGAGATTAATTAATTGATAAAATTAGGATAATCAAAATTTTGAAAGGGTATAAAAAATTTTGACCAATTTATAGTAAATTCGTTATCAAAGAATATATTTACTTTTGAATTTCAAGAATTCCCTATAGTTGTCGATGATTGATAAAATGGTTGAACATGTTTGTAACTGTATTAATTCGAGATATCACTATAGAAGATGTGAACTTGTCCATTATCACAATTGCGGTGTAAATACATGATCGAGTTTAGTATTTATTCACTAAGTATAATGGTTATAAGATTAGAAAAACTATTAGTTATATTTTGAATGTTGATATTGAGTAAGGATAATTTGTCTATCTATATACTCTATAAGTTAAAATAAAGGTGAATTACACTTTTGTCTTGTCATGCATACTCACAAAAGTAGATAAAAAAATTTAGACACAATATAAGTATGAAAAACTCTTAATAATATATTTCGGTAAAATTGAAATGACTCGAAAATCCGATAAAATAAAAAAAAAAATATCTGAATCATGAATCAACCCCTCCGCTAAGAAAAATGTGGTGCATTAGTGTTACTGCCAAACCAAACAGAGTTTTGATACAGCCTCGTCTCATTAGTCACATGGTGAAAGATGCATCACAGTGGGTTCTTCTCTAGGGGTAGGGCAAGGTTGGTGTAACTTGTTCTGTTGATGATGGTCGAAGTGCTTATTGGTATGACGGTAGGAAATGAGGTATCATATTAACAAATACATATTAAAAGGATTAATGATCAATTTGAATCGATTTTATTGATAGGCTCCAAAAAAAAGACCTAGATTCCTCTTGAGTTCTTATTATTGTAAAATGAGACTTAATAGCTAGGGATGGTAGAATTATTCTAAAACCCGCACTTGATCCAACTTGTATCCGATGAAATTTGGTTCCAGTGTTGGTTCCATTGTGATAGATTTGAGGATTGTGTGCGGGTGCACTATCACACACCAAAGGATCGATGTTAATCCAAATAGTGTCATTTTTTTCGTCTCTCCCATTTATCATATAAAAATTAGCTCTATTTGTTACATCGCTACAAACTAAAGTCGCATAGCCTCCATCAACCCCCGACCTCATTCTCTTCCTCAACTTGAGTCTCATGAGCAACCCTTGGCTAAGCAGTCCCAACTTTGAGCTCCTATTTACAAGTAATTGATGTCATTATCACCATGACAAAAAAACTTACTTGCGGTATAAGTATATGATGTCATCATACCTATTTAATTTTTCTTGTATAAATATGTATTACTTATTATTTAATGAAATAGTGTGAAGAAATTTCGCACACTATTAGTGCAATACATCTACTCTTCCTCTTTTTCTTACACTCTTCAGTACTTCACACCATTTTTTCGATCTTTCGTACAAGGAGCATCATAATAAATTTCTCAATTTTCTCATTGTGTTAACATGCAAGCAACAAGGCAACAATTAGCTAATCATTCACAATCACTCTTCCTTTTTTCTTGCCAACATTGTCAGTCAAACTCAATAGCACTAACTTCTATCTTTAAAAGAACAACATGATTCACATTCTCTAAAGCATATCGACTTCTTGTATATGCAGATGGCTCCTTACCTGCACCTTCCCTTTTCTCATTCAAAAAATAGATACTCATGATGAAATTTATCTACCAAACCCAAAATTCGAAAAATGGGATATTAATGACAAGTTGAGGCAAATCTTCAACTAATCGGAGCTGCCATGGTAGTCGAAGCTTAACAGTAGCTCGATACCCTATTTAGCTCACAAGTTCAAGCATAACAAGACATCTTGGACCAACATTGGAGGGATCTGAAAAAAGTTGATATTTCTATGTCCATCTACTTATCATCTATTAGTGACCTGACTACCAACTTTGCCCAAATCGAAAATCCTAAAACTGGTAGAGAAATAAAAAACAAGATACTTGGAGGACTAGGCTACGATTGAGAATCACTTACACTTGGATTATTAGACACCATGACAGTAGATTCTGTTAAATCTCTTCTTCTTGTTCATGAAGCATGTCGAATGTTCTTGTACGGCTCGCCAACACCTGGTGCACAACTATCTGGTCTTCTCGAAGGAGTACATAGTTCAAGTCCTCCTATTGCAGTACTTTTTTGCCATCAGAAGTGCCTTATTCCTTCTCCACTACTTGGACCGCACCGCTGGAATGATGAGTAGCAACCTTAGCCCTACTAGATTTTCGCCCAAATCTTTCGATAATCGAGTACGCACATTCGAAAGTAGCTATGACAGACAATCTGAACCGCATCATTTTGGTCACTCCAACAATTCTCTATCTTCTCAAAGGCTTTATGGAGTTTTCTCTTCAGGCCTTTCAATGGCAAGCCATGGGCCATCCTTTCGGCTTCGGCCAAATAGACATCGACATGGGCTTCATAGAACATGAGATTGATGTCATCATCACCATGAAAAGAAAACTCACTTGCTGCAACTTCTTAAATCATCTCCACTAGTACAAGTAATTGATGTCATCACACCTATTCAATTTGTCATTTAGTATACTACAAGTGTATAAATATGTAAGCCTTGTTATTTATTGAAACAGTGTGAAAGAATTTCATACACTACTAGTGCAATACATCTTCTATTCATCTTCTTCTTACACTCTTCTTTTAACACGGTATTAGAGCTTGATTTACTTCATAGCATTTTTTTGATCTACTCACCCCTTTCAATATCTAGTCTTTTGCAAGGAGCATCGTCGTGTTAACTTGCAAGCAACAAGGCGACAATGAGCTCATCATCGTGTTAACTTGCAAGCAACAAGACGACAATGAGCTCATTATTCATAGCCACTCTTCTTTCTTCCCTACCAACATTGTTAGTCAAACTTGACAACACTAACTTGTATCTTTGGAAGAACAACATAAGCCGCCTTCTTCGAGCATATTGACTTGTTGGATATGTGAATGGCTCCTTACCTACACCTTCCCCTTTCTCATTCAGAAAATAGATACTTATGATGAAATCAAGCTACCAAACCCAAAATTCAAAAAATGGGATATTCATGACAAGTTTTGTCTGACTGCTATAATGGCCTCTTAATCTTCAAGTAATCGAAGCTGCCACAGTAGTCGAAGCCTGGCAACAGCTCAATACCCTGTTTAGCTCACAGGTTCACTCACAACAAAATATCTTGGACCAACAATGGAGGGATCTGAAAAAAGTTGATCTTCGTATGTTCATCTACTTATTATCTATTAGTGACCTGACCACTAGCTTTGCCCAAATCGAGCATCCTAAAACTGATAGAGAAATAAAAAATAATATACTCGGAGGACTAGGCTATAATTGGGAATCGCTTACACTTGGATTATCAAACACCATAACAGCAACTCAATACCCTGTTTAGCTCACAGGTTCACACACAACAAAACATCTTGGACCAACAATGGAGGGATCTGAAAAAAGTTGATCTTCATATGTTCATCTACTTATTATCTATTAGTGACCTGACCACCAGCTTTGCCCAAATCGGGCATCCTAAAACTGATAGAGAAATAAAAAATAAATTACTCGGAGGACTAGGCTATAATTGGGAATCGCTTACACTTGGATTATCAAACACCATAACAGTAGATTCTGTTAAATCTCTTCTTCTTGCTCATTAAGCACGTTGAACGTTCTTGTACGGCTCGCCAACACCTGGTGCGCCACTATCTGGTCTTCTCGAAGGAGTACATAATTCAAGTCCTCCTATTGTAGTACTTTATCACCATGAGAAGGGCCTCCTTCCTTCTCCATTGTTTGGACGCACCGCTGGATGATCAGTTGCAACCTTAGCCCTGCTAGATTGTCGCCCAGATCATTCGATTATCGAGTACGCACATCCGGAGGTAGCTATGATAGACAATCTGAACCGCATCATTTTGGTCACTCCAACAATTCTCTATCTTCTCAAAAGTGTTATGGAGTTTTCTCTTCAGGCCTCTCAATGGCAAGTCATGGGCCATCCTTTTGGCCTTACCCAAATAGCCCTTGACATGGGCTTCCTAGAACATGAGATTTTCGGCTCAATTCACAACGGCCCTTCATGACATTTGAATTTCGATCCTATCTTCCTACATGCCACACTTGTCAATTATGTGGTTATAATGATCATATTGCACCCACATGTCCAAAATTGAGCATCTTTCAAAATCCACAAGCTTACATTATATTTGGGAGTGACAATGATCATCAACTGGATTGGTATATTGATTATGGTGCTACTAATCATATCACTAATGATTTGTCTCCGTTGTTTGTTCATAATAATCAATCATTCCTTGAGCGCCTGATAATTGGAGATGAAACAGGTCTTCCCATCATTTCCTGTGATTTCACTTAAATTTATAATTATACACATTGTTTTCTACTTAAAAATATTTATTTTGTGCATAAAATTTCTATTAACCTCTTATATGTCTTACAATTCATACCAGACAACTCTTGTTACTTTAAATTTTACTACTCTTATTTGTGTGTCAAGTACTTTCAAACACATCAGGTGTTACTCCAAGGGAAACATATAAGAGAACTCTACTAATTGCATCTAGAACATCTTCCTACCACACCTTCTACACATCTTAGTACCTCTATTATTAGATCGGTGTGGCACCAGTATTGGGCATCCCGTCTTTTCAATTATAAATGTGTTTTATCTAATCACTTATTAATGAAACATATCCCATTCACCTTTTTGTAAATTTTACTCTTTTGGTAAAATTGTTAATCAATCTTTTTCTCGTACTACTTATCAAATTAATACTCTCCTACAACTTATATATAATAGTATTGTTCCCACCATTTCACATACATTTTATACTTATTATATTCACTTTTTAAATAATTATAATAAATTTTTATGATTATTTTTTTTAAAATTATAGTAATTTTACTTTTTAATTTTATGTTGAAAACCTTTTTGATACATTAAATAATTACAAACGGGAGTGCTAAAAAATTTTTTTTTATAATTATTTTAAATTTACAAAATCAGAACATAAATAATTGGAACAATTCAATTTTCATGTGCCTAGTGCCAATTGAATAATATATATACATCAAGAGTAATAATTTACTATATGGTTCAGATGGTAAAGCCCTCGGTTAGCAAGAGATCATATACGCTGATACTTTTTAGCTGAGATTTCTTAGCAAAGGTTGGCTGCGTGTATTATTTACACAACTTTAGATCACTTTCTGATGTGGACCGGACAGAGCCAAGGTGGGCCGGGTACTCGAGCTTTGGAGTGGGCTCAACCATTAGTGTATATAATGAGATGTAAGTAATGCTTCACTTATCTTACCCGTGTTGTATGTTGTGGTTACACATTAGGTGCATGGATATGAGTCTGATTAATTGAGACTTAAGCATAAAGGAAATGGCGTGTATAAGAACATAGTACCGGTCGAGTCCCAGCTGGGTCAGTGCCGCCTGGAGGCTGACCATGGCAGGGACCAGGTTGGCCATCAGGGCTGAGTCAGGGCTTTCAGCGGCTAGGATCTCATTCCCGACACGTGGATGCCTGCTATCCGGGTCCCCCGGAAGTATGGTTTCACGTGGGCACCGAGCCACTGGAGGGCCTGCTGGGGTCCGTCAGTGGGCCCAGCATTCGTTCTCAACGGTCACTATGTGGTCCACGTTCGAGCCAGTGAAGGCGGCCAGGACCTGAGGGTTCGTGTCGTAGATCCTCACCTTCGTGAGCTTCTCGGATTCGAATTGAATAAAATTCGATATAAATCGAAAAATTGACAAGCCTAATTAGATAATTATATAAAATTATATAAGTATTTAGAGTTCGAAGTTTAAATTTATTTTAGTTCTTCTATATCGATTCAAATTTAAAATCTGTAAACGTTCATTTTTTCCCTATTTGGATTTAAGTAACTTTATTTAAAATTATATGAAAAAATTATTTACCTAATAATTATATAATAATCGTGTGTGATTATTTTGAAACGTGATTATGTGATATATAGTATGTTATTTTTATATAATATGAAAAGATATTTTGAGATTATAAAAATAAATTTTATATTTATTTAAAAAATTTCAATATAATAAGTGTCACCCATGTCTAGTTATAGAGAAAATAATTATTTATTTTATATTTATTATGGAAATTTTTTTGCTGGTTAGGTGTGAATGATTGAATTAGATTGGAAATTTTAAGAAATAATGAGTTGGGTGTTCTTTAAGCTGAAAGGCAATCTTCATTTCATTCCGACAGAAAGTAGTGAAAGAGAGGAGGAGACAGGATAAGATCGACGGAAGTCTACATTTCACACTACATTCTCATATCCGCCGACTTCTTACATGTGCCTTTTGCCCATAGATTCCGTGTATCCTAATTTCGAATCCGTTTGATATGGAGCCTAGAACAAGGCATGGAATCAAACTTATATATAAAGCAGGGACAAAGGATGGACAATAGAAACCTTAATTCCTTTCTTGCTTGAAATATTATGTCTTTGGGGGTTTTTGGCTTAGCTTAGATTGCCTTGGAAATGTCTCCTAATTAGTAATTTATAACATTGCCTTGTACTAACAAATTTAAAAATTTATATCCAAATTAATTCATAATTAATAAGGCTCTTCATATATCTTATATAATATAAAATATTATTTTTATTTTGTTGAAATAATCATTTTGGGATAAAATTAACCTAACCAGCAATCCTTCTCAGCCCCTCCCCAACTACAATCGTTCAGTCACTTTTGACCGCTTGTTACTTGTGATTGCATATTCCCATTTGCCTAACCAGCTAATGGTAGTGTGGGAGTATCTAATAGTGTGTTTTGTTTTATACAAGTGTTTTGGAAACGATGTGCGGAGGAAATAGACCGGATATCATAGGATAGGATGAATTGTACTTCAAATCCTAAAATAACCTAAAATGGAGTTAGGTAATAGATATAAAAATGTAGTCCTAAGATCCTAGTCCTAATATTGTTCATGACTCTCTAGATCTCTAGAGGTCGATTAATTGGTAGAATTATGATGATTAAGTTTTTGAAAGGGTACGAGAAAATTTTGATCGAAAAATATTTTTATTTTTAAATTTCAAGATTCCTTCGTAATTCATGATTGATAAAATATTAAAAATGTTTGTAGCAGGGATTGAAATACCAATCTATAGAATGTGAACCTGTCCATTATCATAATTGGAGTGTAAATACATGGTCTTACTACTTATTCATTAATTGGAGTGTAAATATATGGTCTTACTACTTATTCATTAAGTATAATGATTATACGATTAGAGAAACTATCAGTTAGGTTTTGAATGTTGATATTGAGTAAGGATAGATGTCTATATGCAACTGAGTTAAAATAAAGGTGAATCACACTCTTGTACTTGTCTTAGGAGTATGGATAACCACAATAATAAAGAAACTTAGGTACAATATAAGTATGAAAAACTCTTTGTAATATATTTCAATCGTGGAAGTACACTCCATGGTTCATAGCACCTTGGTGAATAGTACTTACTGAAGTGGTTATTTATCCTATTATTTTTTTGTATAATAACCTAATTTATATATTAGAAATTTAAAGTGTAGTATAGTTTATTAAATTATTATGATTATTGTATTTTATTATTTCGAAATAATAAATATGATAAAAAATTGGGTACAATAGTAAAATATCTACTTAAACCCCGATTTGTTTGATATTATTGTGTAATAGTATCGGCATATTTATTAGTTTTCCTATTAACCAAACTAAATCTAATAGAAATAACTTAAATCTCATTTTAGAAATGAACAACTCTCTCGTTATTGTTGCATGTCTCCTCCTTAATACTTTTGATTACTTTAGTGGAGTCGATCACTATAATAATGTCTTTTACATTGTTTTCTCTAGCTAATTGTACACCAAAAACTTTAGCAGTCATCTCCCTTTCCAAGACATTGCTATAGTTAACTTATTGTCCACCACCAAATTCCTGTATGGAGATATGTGCTGCTTATGTGACTCATATGGGATCCGGTAGAATACCTTCTTGCTTTGCACGATTGCATTCCTTCCAAATATTCCATCAAACTATGGTTATTCCCCCTACCTGTTCCAATTGATCCTCTTTTGACTGCATCCATTCTGATTTTTAGTTCTCCATCCATCTGCAAAAACAAACAATAGGCACATCATCTATTCTAATACCATATACCATGAGCCACACCATTCAGGTCTAGTCACAATGTACAAATAAATGTTAGACAAATTTATTATTTTGACAAAACATACAACAACTATTAAACCTCATATGTCTATTATAAATATTCTCATTAGTAGCTAGTGCATTATGAGAGACATTGCACATAAATTATCTCACCTTCCATTGGCAAGGGAGGTTACATACTATAGTAGCTTGCTCATAAATTGTCCATACCTGACTTGGAGTTTCATTAGAGTAGCTTGCTCTTGTGCTATAATTTTAATCTTTTTCTATGAGAAAAGTGTAACTTGAGCGAAATGTAACCTCTCCACTCTTCTCCCATGTCCAAATTCTACGGTCTTGTATATTTGCTTCAAGCACCGGTATCTTTCTAATTGCTATTTTTTCTTTCAGGTTAATCTTATCAATTAGTATATCTAGTTTCTATTGTCTCGATTGTGACTCAATAAGATATTAGATCATCAAATGTATGTTACAAGTATTGACGATCAATTTAAATCGATTCAATTGATAGGCTCCAAAAAATGTCCTCTCTCAGTTTTTATGATCCTAAAATGAGACTTAATAGTTAGGGATGGTAGAATTGCTTTGAGGCTCGCATGTGGCCCAACCTGTATTTGATAAAATTCGATTCTAGGGTCAGTTTTATTGTGACAGTTTCGAGGATTGTGTTCGGGTCCACTATCACAAACCAAAGGACCGGGTTATGATCCATATGGCTGGACCCGATTTTTTTTGTTTTGTTATTAAATATAAAAAGGCGCCATTTTGGGGCCACATCAAATGACCCCAAACAGTGTCATTTTATTCGTCTCTCACATTTATCCTATAAAAATCTAGCTCTATCTATAACACTATTACATACTCAAGTCGCATAGCCTCCATCGACCCTAACCTCATCCTCTTCCTCAACTCGAACCTCAAGCAACATACAACACCGAGGCCCTTGGTCCTAAGCCCTTCTACCCCAAGCAACTTGTAACTATGAGGCACTCGATCCCAAGTCTCTAACCAAATATGTAACATCGAAAATTTTAAAATCGAGATTTAAACCTAATTGGACAAGAAATCGGTGTTGAACAAGAAATGATAACCCAAATTAGGTTGAGAAATCAAAACGGACCAAAATCGGTACGAGCCAAAACTAACAAAGGGTAAGCATCATAAATTACACCCAAAAAATCTCCATTGATAATAAATCAAGAATCAGAAAAAGTTTAATTGAAAACAAGTTTGAACTAAGATCGAACAAGTTTGAGGCACAAAACCCCCTATTTTTAAGAGGGGTTATATAATAGGAAAATAGAAATTTTTTAGCCCACCTTATATATAATTAGAAAAAACTTTATAAAATAAATTAGGCCAAAATCAATTGAATTGGTGGTGGACCGACCAAAAAATGATCAAAATCGATCAAACTAACTTGTAGTAGTAATACCCCAAATTTTTAGAAATTGTTAGATAACTCAGAAAATGGATGTTATTAAGTTCAATTTGTAGGGAATTGAACATGAAAGTCTATGAAGGTCCAATTCGACCAACTATAGACATCGGGTGATGTACACTTGGTCCCTCAAGTTGGCTATATAAGCCTCAACTTCACTTTCATTAGCCGACCACCATAATTCTTTTTTAAAGCCAACACATTGAGTCTTCCTGTGACCTCACTTCCAAAAGAGGTAACTTGGTGATTATAGTAGCTTTTAGAACCACGTGGAAGCTACCTTTCTAATTGCACCTCTACGCTGAGGTATCTTGTAAGCCCAATCTTCCTTAAGTAAGAGAATCGAGAATGAGAACTGGAAAATTTTAAAAGATAATTGAGGTCATGATTAAATTGTGATTACGCAAAGTGATCAATGTGGGATGAAAACAACCCAAACACCCCAAATAACAAAGTAATTAACCAATTGAGACAATAACCAAACCAAACTAAGGTGAATCAGAGTCGAATTAGATAGACTAGTACCGAATAGAGAAAAACTATTTTGAAAATTTATTTTTCGGGGCATCTAAAAAATAACAATTTGGTAAATTATGATCACTACCATGTAGGAAGTATATTTATATTAATTTAGAAAATTTTAATTTTTAAAAATAAGTCGAATTGGTTTAATTGAACTGGTCAACAGTTCTCAACATATCATATGCCCTGGTTAGTTGGTTGTGTGGCGAGTGCACTCCATCAACTGCTTGATAAGTGTCTAGAACGGCTTACTAATTAGTGAATGACATGTGGTGAAAGTTAAAAGTCAAACCAATCAAAACCGAGTTAGAAAAATAGACTAATGAGAGGACAACACTTGAAAAGTGCATCTAGTCAATAGAGGACAACGACATCTCAGATTAACAATTAATAAGAGTGTGACATGTGACTATTCATCGCGATAAAAACCTTCAATCTTTCTAACGAGTACATGTGACATAAACGAAAAGTACAAAGAAATATTAACATATTTAAATTAGTCAATTATATATATACTTATAGGACTAGCAATTTCATAGTCAACCCTTTTTATACCGACTAGAACTGACCTAAAGTATGAGGATGGCGCTATTCTTTCACAATGAGAGGGAGTGGGAGTTACAAGGTGGTGTTTCAGCAAGGAGGATTGTCCCATCCGATTTCCACGGGACATTTATGGGATCGGAGGATCGGAGTAATTGGCTAGCCAATCCTAACTGGTCATGCTTAAGGAAATTTCAATGCCAAGATGTGGGACACAATTATAAGAACATTAACCTTAAATAACCAAAAATTGCTTTTCACCTTGTTTGAATTTGCCATGCTTGGTAGGGCAGGTAGAGTGATGGTTGTGTAGACTACGACCAAGTATGCTATTACTATTCAAGTGAAAATGTCACTCTATCACTCATAAACATCTATTTTTCTTTAACTTCTATTAATATTTTTCCCTAGAGGCCCTAAAAGTAAACAAAAATCACTACAACCCGGAAAAATATGGGTGCAATGCTACTAAACTAACCTTCCTTTATGGACCATTAGATAGCTTTCGAGTTGTGAATGAAATGTGGACACTGATTTTTCTTAGGAGAAACTTCTCAAAGACTGTGTCTAGAGCATGTATCACGGACAGCAGAAAGGTCGTATTCCCATTATCATGTGTGTTTTGCATGTGATGTGATGGTGTTATGTATATATATGTTCCCATTATTACTGCTACTTTTTTCTGGTGTTACATTAAGTCAACTATGACGTTGTACCGTGTAATTCATGTTGGAAATCAAACCATCCATCTCATATGTGGGATTACTAGTGTGAATAAAACTAAGATTGAGTAGGTGAAAGAGTATCAAGGGCTAGCTTTATTTAATTTATCCTTAATAAAATTATAATAAATATATATAGTTAATATTTTATTTAGTGAATTTAAAATAATAAATTAAATATTTTACACATATATAATACAAATTTTATATAATATATATATATATTGTACAAATTATATATAAATTATAATAGCTTACCAATTAATATATAACTTAAATTACGTGTATATTTTTAAAATAAATGGTAAATATTTTTATTAATAAAATTATATATAATTAATGTTTTGTATATAAATTTAAAATAACAAAATAAATGTGATGCCTATAAAATTATATATATTAAATTATTAATAATAATTATATGTAAATTTTAACTATATTAAATTAAAAAGGGAGAGTGAATGAAAAATGTAAACCAAAATTGGGATAAGTTTGTTTTTTTAGAGTTTTTTAAAGTTGAACGGTTCCACCAATAATCCGTAACCCCTTTCCGATTTTATAATTATATTTTTTCTCTTTTTTTTATTTTCTTAAGAAAGTATTAAAGTTGGTGAGTTATAAAGTCAATTAAATAGAGTTAGTTGAGATCATAATAACATACTTTCATATTTATCATATACTCTAAAATATTTAGATAATATGCAAGTATAATTTATTTAAAAAATATTTTTACAAGCGTTTAATAATACGTAGGTTAATGTTTTAGATATTGTTAACATATATAGATATTTTATGGACAAATATACAATATGTCACATTCTTTTCAACATAGAAAATGTATGAAAAATATTGTCCAACCCTAAATTATCTGCTTTGGTGAGACAAGACATTTATGCTTTTCATTAGGTGTGATGCATATAAAACTTCTAGAGTTGGATATATTAGACCAATGTTATGTTATCTGCACTTATTCCTACTTTACTTTACAGAAGTCCACCTAATTATCACTACTCATATCGACATCTCAAAATCTTATTCATGATAAAAACATATAAATTATTTTAAGTTTTAGTTTATCATATTTTTACTAATAATTATATGGATGATACCCCGTTTCTAACTTTATAATAAAATTAAGAATATGACTCATTTCTTAAAAATATCTTATTAAGTTTTTATTTTTAAAATTTGACTCACTCCTCTACTACAAGAGTTATTTATAGAATAAATCTCATTTCATGTTTTAAAATATAATATTAGGTCAATTTATCACAATTATTTTCAAAATATAGTATTGTACCAATTTTTAATAAAAATGGATCTAATATATTTCTATTGATCATGTAATTGATCCGTTTTTTTATATCGAGAACTGAACTAGACCCTAAATTTAAAAGAGTTTTTAGGAATGTCTATTTTTTAAAAAAAGTTTTTAATCAAGACTCATTATTTAATATACTAGTAATAACAAGTAGTAACACATAATTATTTCAATTTTATCTCATATAAAAAAATCTATAATCACAATAAAAATACATGTTCAATCTAATTAAAGTCTAATATTTCTTAATTTAAAATATAATTCCAACACAAAATTTTATAAAAAATTATTAATTTATTTTAAATCATAATTTAAAATTTTTAAATTTAAATAAAATTGAAATCTCGAACTTTGGTCAAGTTTTGATCACACGTACGATCCAATGACAAAGGAGTTCATCCATACCATCTACTCAAATTTTATTGTGGAAGCATTCAATGTCTCTCCTTACCAAAGAGAGACATTTATATCTAGAAGAACATTGTAATTTATTGTATGTAGTTTTACAAAAACATTTCCTGTTATCATAATCTCTCACTTTATAATATAAATTTCTTTATATTTCACTAAATTATTTGAATAACTTTATCGTGCTAATTGATAATGTTAGAGGAAGATGAAAAGCACCCAAGTACAATGACAGTCAGCACGGTTCAAACTGATTAATGAATTATCAAACCCTTATTAATATTAATTTAATTTGAATATGAACTATACAAATAAATAATGTTTCAAATTTTAAATATAATTATATTATCTCGGTTTAATTAGGTAATATCAAACTAAAATTAGTTTAATTCGTATCGAATTATAAATATAAATAAGTCAAAACTATAGTAATTGATAATGAACCCGTATCCAATTCTTGAATTTATTATCATGAATTCATACCCAAATCCGTAAATATTTTGAGTCGATATGAATAAATCCAAACCCGACCCTCATCTGAATGTATCCAAAATTAAACAAGTGATGACCGGGTTAGAGTATCAAGTACTATCCCTAGTGTGCAAGCAAGGGGACATTCTCATCCCTCAAGTCCATGTTCTCATTCTCACTTGTGTCATATTGAATATCACGTCTCCTTCTTCAGAAGTCAAGCTTCTCGTTATCTTATTCCCACTCATCTCTTGTCAGAACACCTTCATGCCTTTTTGTTTGTGCATTTCATTTGGTCAGCTGCATATCACCGCTCATGCATTAACGACCCCTTAGATTCTATCCAGAGTGAAACCGTATGGGAGGGAGGCTAGTGAAGACAAAGACTAGATGGAATGGGGCATAATAAAGTAAATTTTACACGTAGATCCCACAAATAGCTGATGTATTATTACTTGGGTAATGGGAATACTTGTCTAGTTCTTTTCTCCGCTTTAAGTTTCTCCACAACCCTCTTTTGCTTCCTTTATAGAAAAACTATCATCACTTAATACTTTATCCATATAAGTGAGTATGTAGTTTCGTTCAATAGTCACCAATAAAAAAAATGAACCATCTTTATATCTAGTAAAATAATATATATTTATATTTATATAAAGTAGATTAAATTTATTTAATAATTTTATTATTGAAAATATAATACTAGATAAATAGAGAATTATTCTATTTTTATAAGGTTTGAATTCTTCTATTACTTAGTCTGATTTTTCGTAGGAGAAACTTCTCAAAGACTGTGTCTGGAGCATTTATGACGGACAGCAAAAGGTCATATTCCCATTATCATGTGTGTTTTGCATGTTATATTACTGCTACTTTTTTTCTGGGTTATATTAAGTCAACTATGACGTTGTACTGTGTAATTCATGTTCTAAATCAAACCGTCCATATCATATGTGGAATTACTAGTGTGAATAAAACTAAGATTGGGTAGGTGAAAGAGTATCAAGGGCTAGCTTTCCTTTATTTTATCCTTAATAAAATTATAATAAATATATATAGTTAATATTTTATTTAGTGAATTTAAAATAATAAATTAAATATTTTACACATATATAATACAAATTTTATATCAAGTATATATATTGTACAAATTATAATAGCTTAAAATTAACATATAACTTTAATTACGCACATATTTTTAAAATAAATTGTAAATATTTTTCTTAATAAAATTATATATAATTAATATTTTGTATATAATTTTGAAATAACAAAATAAATATGTTGCATATAGTACAAAATTATATATATATATATATATTAAGTTATTAATAATAATTATATGTAATTTAATTTAAATAAAAATACATGTTATTTTAATATTATACAAATTATATAAAAAATAAATTATATATTTTTACTTAATAAAATTATAAGTGAAAATTTATATACTATCATAAATTTTATAGTATATTATTATAAAAAATTAATTATTATTTCAAATTCATCAAATAAAATGTTAATTATATATATTTTATTTTATGAAAATTATATATAATATATTTTTAATATAGATTAAGTAATTGAAGGTTGACATTGAATACATTATATTATCATATAAGTTAAAATATATTTTCAAATTGTTTTGGTGTTGTTATTGGTTAAAATGTTTAACTTTTGCCTATTTGGAAATATCAAACATTTGACACATATTAAAGATTTGGTTTAAAAGTGTTATTTAACCATAAATGTTTGACATATTAATATAATTTATTATGCATATTTTACTATTACATTTAACAAATCTTAATATATTGTTTTTTTTTACTTTCAAATAATACATTTTATTTTAGATCTGATTAATGGTATTTAAAAATAGTATTGGGCAATATTAATTCCTTTTAAATAGTATCAGTTTATTAAAAAATAAATATATATTTTTTAATATTCTCAAATTTAAAATATAAAGTATATGATATAATTTTTCATTCAACATCTTACCTCCCTTCATTTCACATCTCTTTCATCCCCCATTAACAACTTGTCTTGTGTACGGCGGGTGACATTTGGACTGGCCAGACAGGCGGCAACATCCCTGAGGCTGTCTACGCCGGTCGCTTTCCGGGGAGTCTGCCTCCGTCACGTTGATCCGCGGTTGATAGAACACAAGTGGGCAGTATTTTCTCACAAAAACTAACACACCTAAACTTTACAAGTCGTGAAAAGCATGAAAACGAAGCCAACAGTAAGGGGATGAACAACTTCATACACACGGCTGGCTGCTGACCTGACAGCCACAAGAAACCCCCAAAAATATATCAAATCTAACAAACAAAAAATGCACGCATGCATGCACGTGCCCTGCATGAAATAGTACCCTATTAAGCACGTTTTTTTTCAATGTGAACATGCACCTAGACAGACCAATCTCTCTATTATTTGAGAATATGATGGTTGATAAATTATTATATATATTTAATTAAAATTTTAAAAGGTATTATTTATAAGTAAAAATCATTAATTATCAATAGTTTAATTTTAAAATATTATATAATAATTATAATATTGATCTATTATATGAAATGTGATTAATTATTACAACATACAAATGAGTCTCGTGCTAAACAAAATAACATGCGGTCTTATCCATATAACGTGAAGTTGCCTGTGTATGGAATGTTGGGCGGCATGAAGCTGATTTTCTTCACGTGCATATCACTTAAGGCGTCTTAGTTGACTTATTACGATACAGTACAAAACTACACGTGCTACATCGTGATACATGTCCTCGAAACAGTTAGTATCCTCCTATGAAAAATCAGTCGCCAGGTTTAGTAAGGCAATGTCAACGACAAAATCCTATAGTTTAGGCTTGGTTGGGGACTCGCATTGATATTTTTGCCTCGAACCTAACCGGTTAGGCTTGGTTCGCCAATTCCTCGGAGCTGATAAATGTCCCGTGGAAACCGTATGGGACCCGGCTCGGTAGCTGAACCACCGCCTCCAGCTTTAGAGTCGACGCGTCCACAATCTGGAGCTCGGACACGCACTCCCTCTCGTCGTGAACGTGTGCGAGTATGTAACCCTCGTCCTCTCGCCCGGTCCGATTTGGTATGAAAAACGGCTCACCGCCGAATCGCTGGTCCCCGTAGAAGTACTCCCTCACATCGCCGGTTTCAAGGTTGACTTTTGCGATCCCTGAGACCCTAGGCCATGGCTCGGCGATTGCCAAGTAGGCGAACCGGGTCTTCCGGCCTAGGAGGTTCCTATTCACCATTCCGGCCTCCAGGTTCACCTGCTCGGCCTTCTCCGGGTCGATGATGGGCCGGCGGGTCGATGTGCGGGTACGGAGATTGAGACGGATCTCCGACAGTATGCTCTTGAGGCTCTCGTTACACTCGTTGAAGACCGAGTCAGGCGGTGTCATGCACGACCCAATCACCACCACCTCCTCCGTGTCGGGCTCCTCCCACGCGTTCCAAAGGTGGAAGTAGAACGTCTCCGGAACCTCGACCCACGTGATATCTGAACCGGTTCTGGCATCCTTGGGTAAGATACCGAACCGGGACCTTTTCTCCTTGTCGTAGATCAGGGGGGACCCACCTCGGACCAACTCGTGGAGCTTGAAAACGACCTGCTGGTCCGGGACCACCACGTAATGCTCGGTGATTGCGAAGTCGTGCATCATTGTCGGTACCGCCAGGGGGATCTCCACGTCCGGCGACTTCTTGCCGTCCCGTGAGAACCGGAAGTACTTGAGGTAGGGCTTATGTAGGACATCGTAGCTCAGAGCGTATAGCTCCTTTGTCACGGGGTCCACCTTCGGGTGGGCGATCATAGAGGAGTTGCTGAGAAGCTGGCCGGCGAAGTCGTAGCGACTCACTGTCTCGAGGTCTCCGGTGGGACCGACTCGTATTTGGTAGGGGAGGTCATCCTCGGACATGGCGAGGAGCCTGTCGTTGAAGTAGACGAGGCCGGCGTTAGCCACCCCGATGCCGCAGCTCGGGTCAATGAGGCCGAAGAGCCCCCGAGCGTAGAAGAGGAGCATGCGGGCAATGCCGGAGTGGCCGTGGAGCTCTCCGATGGCCTTGGGGAAGAGCGACCGGCCCAATTCCGACTCCTGAAGCAGCCGATGGGTCTGGGTAAACCGGCACGAGTAACTGGCCTTCCCGCCGGAGAATTTCACTGCGTGGACCATCCCATCGCCGTCGAACAGGTGGTGACCGGCCAACGGCTTGAAACGCGGGTTCGCACCATTCCGGACGTAAACCCCTTCGACGGAGGCCGGGATGGTCCCGATGACGGGGAGATCGTGCTGGACGGGGTGCTCCATCACGGGGGCGAAGTTTCCGGATATCTGAACGTCCGGATCGGTGGTCCGGGGGAGCTGGTGGCGGAGCTCGTGCGAAACAAGGAGGCTCTCCGCAGCGTCGAGGGCGGTGGCGGCAGCCCTCTGGAGGAAGTTCCAGTGGGGGAGGAAGTGGGCCTTGGAGCGGTGAGGGGCGATGGGCGGCTCCTTCCCAATGTTGGGCTGAGGGTAGTGAAGAATGGAGGGGGAGTCCTGGAGGGCGCTCTTTATTGGACCGCGCTTCTTAGAAATGAAGCCCAAATCAACGAGGCCAGCGGAAGGGGGAGGAGAAGTGGATAGTGGGTCAGTGCTTCGAACCCAACAACTACAAGTGATGGGTGGTGCTAACAAAGAACTGGCCATAGAGAGATCGATTCAGAACAGCTCTGAGCGGAGAAGTACTGAGAGAGTGAACGAGAGAGAGAGAGAGAGAGAGGGAGAGAGAGTTTGGGAGAGAAGTGAGTGGACATGAAGGGGTATATATAGGCAGGAAGAGGATGTGTGGGGTGTGGGAGAAAGGTCCATTCGAGACATCGAGAAGACAGACTACGTGTTGCAATAGAGATTACATCCCTAACATATCTCTGACCTTTTTGTGGTCTGATTTTCCTATTCAAGATCAAGTCCCCAACATATTTTTCATTCGAGGTAATACACACCACACTTATGTCCAAAAGGGCGATCACATCAGCTGTCCAGCAAGGGGAAGACAAGGCCACGTGATCGATGCATCCGTCTGAACTTTTGCCGGCATCCATGAACGAGGGATAATGGGTTACTCGTGGAATTTAATTCAATATAAAACAAGTCAATTTTAAGGGTCAAGTAACAAATTGAGAAGATGAATGGATATGACATGCATCATTTAAAATACTTGGATCGCGAAGATAAGGTGGAAGCAATGCATCACCCAATAATTTGTGCCTCTCTGCCGGACATTGGTCCGGTCGTGAGCTTACCTTTCGCATGCCCTCTTGATTGATATGGCCTATGAACCACCTTCAACATGACTCCTTTTTACTATAATACTATGCTAGCGGAGAAGTTTCAAATGGTTGGCGATGGCAGAAGCTACGTGCACCCAATAATGCTCAGGATGATCGACATGGCCCTATTGTAGTTCTTTCTATTTCTATTTATGTAGGGCCAATTCATTGCACCCATGATATATTTTTGGATTGGGTTCATGTTCATTGCTCATCTTGTATGGGTTATATTCTACTTGGGAATGGTATGTTCTTCCATGCATTAATGCATAAATATCTGGCACCAACTTGAGAAGCATATATATATATATAGCTGTAGAAGATATCCTTCCCTCCTTCCTAAACTGCTCCTCCAAGTTGATCATTTATGGCTTCTTTCTGTTTGGTGCCCCACTTTTATTGCTTATTCCCCAGTGGGAGTGGGACCCTTATTTCCATGATGAAGGCAGACTAGCAGTCCTCATCGAGGGATTGATTCAAGCACGTACCGGTTGGTGAGGCATTGTGTGGCAGCAGGCAAATCTGGTGGACATGGCGCTGCTCAAATAATACTAGATGGAACGCCCATGGGCATTGATGGTTACAAGTGATGGATCCCCTTGGATAGGAAGGGGGGATGAAGCATTGATACTGCCTGTACTTCGCTCAGGCTCTGCCATTTGGAGACATGATTTCGATCCAATTTCATCCACCTTTTGATCGATTGCCTTTTCCGGTCATTTGCGATGCCACTGCAGCAATTCGGATAGCCCTCCGTCAAAGCCGGGGTTTGGTTTTATAAACCAGTAAAAAAGGAAAGATGGGAGAGAACAAAGACATGCACGGCACCGTCTCAGTGTCATAATTTCAACCTGCTTCCCGAGGCACTGTTACGATGCGTGACGCTTTAAATCTCTGTACTTACGTGCGCTATCACGTTTGATCACGACTGGTATATGGCAGGGCACATGTATGAGTGTGATTGCTATCTTATATCCATGAAAGTAATCTACTTTACTCAATCTTGGGTATCTGCTCCGAAGGCCCATGTACGGCCTTGCTTCGGCCCGACGATGTTCGTGCAGCATGCGCTCCTTACAGTTAAAGGAGATGATGATGATGCTGATGGATACGCAGCATCGAGGGGAGGGAATCCTTTGTACTATACTCAGCATCGAGGGGAGTTGCTTCATCACGACTGCTTTTGAGTCCAGCTGTCGTCATCATCCCATAGGCTCGCTTTTCACGAGAGTTCCGTTCAGATAGAGAGATGGCAGCGATGAAGGCACGGAGGCACCTGCAGTGTCTTTTGAAGGGCAGGGGCAGAGCTGTATGGGGTGCGAGGTGCCTCAGCGCCCTTCCTCAAGGATCGTTCGCTTCTTCTTCTTCTTCTTCTTCTTCTTCTTCCTCCTCCCGGCAGCTCATCAGCTTGGAAAATGAGTACAGCGCCCACAAGTAGGTTTTCGTTAACCCACCTCAGCATTTTTCCCCTTCTGTGCTGGTGATGTTTGTACGTGATTGTGCGTCTCTCTAGAAACCCTTCCCCACAAGTTCCTTCTTCACTGATTGAGTGGATATGGGTTTTTAGAAATCGTCGAGAACTTCGTCTCTTATTATTTTCTTGGTTGTTGTTTCTTGTCTAGCGGTTGTGCTACCATCAGAATCGTGGAGTTCCTCGAGAATAGATCTATCTACCTTGCAATGCTTTAACTTATGAAATGTTCAGATTGTAAGATTGAAAGCTCCATTTCTTTTATTGGTAGCTTGATTGCCATATAATGTCTAGAGAAGTTATTCATCCATCAATACTTTGTGTAAGGGTAAGTTCTGATGACTGGATTTGGGTTCGGCATTTGCATGAAAGAAATTGATCTGGAAATTCCAATGAAGTCATTTGCTTGCACCCTATGTGGAGTGGTTGTATACTTTCTTGCAGATAGAATTCTCACCATTGTCGTCTGTTGCATAATTGCAGTTATCATCCTATTCCTGTTGTGTTTTCTCAAGCTAAGGGATCAACCGTGTGGGATCCTGAAGGAAAAAAGTATCTGGACTTTCTCTCAGCTTATTCTGCTGTTAACCAGGTATTGGATAGTTACCGAGAAATAATCGAGTCCCAGCTCTGATTTTATTATTAACCATATGCTTCTGCTGTAGGGACATTGTCACCCAAAGATAATCAAAGCTCTGCAAGATCAGACAGAAAAACTGACTCTTAGTTCCAGAGCATTTTATAATGATAAGTTTCCACTGTTTGCTGAACGATTGAGGAGCATCTTTGGCTATGATATGGTGCTTCCCATGAATACTGGTGCTGAAGGTGTGGAAACAGCCCTGAAGCTGACAAGGAAATGGGGTTATGAGAAGAAAAAGATCCCTAAAGACGAGGTGTGGATACTTAAAGGTTATGCCATTGTGGGAGGGGCTTAATAGTTATTGTGCAATTGGTCTACGGTAGGGTGGAGTGAGTGATTTTCATGGTATTTGTTTAGTGATTATAAATGCTAGTGGATTCTCATTATAGTGTTGGTAGATGTAATGTAGAATATACTTTTGGAATAGAAATTAAATTCACAATGGCATATTATTATCTGACAGAGAAATCTGTGACTGGGATTGTGGTGGTACAATGAATTGATTGATACATGGTTTATAAAGTCTCAGTTTACTAAGTTTATAAATGTGAAATCCACTTTAAGAAAACCATATTACACAAGGAAGGAGGCAAAGTTACTTGCAATTATTACACGGAAGAAAGTTACTACGCTTAGAAGCATTGAAACTGGCTTTTAATGTCTTCAAACTCCCCTTGCTCTGTGTTACTTGTTTTTTTTAATGAATTATTACTACCCCATGCTTATTTCAAACTATATGATCTTTACAAAATAAAATTTTAACGGTAATAGCTTATACTATGATGCAGGCAATCATTGTTTCATGTTGCGGTTGCTTCCATGGTCGTACATTGGCTGTGATTTCCATGAGCTGTGACAATGAGGCAACTCGTGGCTTTGGACCTTTATTGCCTGGCCACCTTAAAGTTGATTTTGGTGATGTCATTGCCTTGGAGAACCTTTTTAAAGGTATTGCACAATTTAGCATGAGAACTTTGCTTCTGATTAGCCTGCCTAAATTTAGCGTTAGCAAATTTCCATAATTCTCTCTGAGTTCATTTTCTCATCTTGTTTATAGAGAAGGGAGATAAAATAGCAGGATTCCTGTTCGAGCCCATTCAAGGAGAGGCTGGGGTATGTCACTAACTGTTTGTTGCATATGAAATTCATGGCCCATTCATATTCATTGAGAACTGTACTCTGTTTGTTATACAACAACGTCGTTCTGCTTAATGTAAGAAGTTGTCTTTGTGATTCTCTTTGTAGGTCATAATTCCCCCAGATGGGTATCTAAAAGCTGTTAGAGATCTCTGCTCAAAGTATAATATCCTAATGATTTCTGATGAAGTACAAAGCGGCCTAGGGAGGAGTGGGAGAATGTTGGCTTGTGACTGGGAAGATGTTCGTCCTGATGTAGTGGTAAGACAACTTTTAACAGTCTTTGATTTTTTAGTGCTAAACTGAGCATCCTCTTGCTCGTGTCAGGAGTTTATGGATAGATAGGTTAGATAACAAGTCCAACAGATCTGAGATGATTTAGCATGAAAGAGGCAGGCCATCCTAATATAGGCTTATTGATTTATACGAGTTTCTGCTAGATTCAAAGTGTCTCAGAGGATTTAGGAGGTAGTACAACAGTGAAAATCTAGGAAGAGGGGTGACAGTTCATTTGGAATCCAGCTTGAGCTTGCTCGATTTGTTGAGATCTGGAAAATTCAACTGGTAGTCTGAGCAAAAAGCTTCAGCATTGTTGCAATAATGATGTCTGCTTAGCCCTTTAAAGCAATGATTGAGTCATTGCTTTTTCTATGGTGGCTTCCTTTACAAGGTTCTAACATGTAAAAGGAATTAATTCCCAATACTCTGTTCATCCTTTAATTTTACAGGTTTTGGGCAAAGCACTGGGTGGTGGAGTGATACCTGTGAGTGCAGTTCTTGCAGATAAAGATGTGATGCTTTGTATTCAACCTGGAGAGCATGGAAGGTCATATTGTTTATTCTTTTCTTATTGCCTCTTTTCATTTTTTCCCCTAATTCTCGAAGGTGGAAAACAGTAGTGGTGATCGTCCAATCTCCTTCGTGCATAGTTTGGTCTTTGATGTTTAACCATGGTTGCATAATGTAATCTGGATGAACAGCCTTAGCATCACCCTAACTAGCATAGCCCCACAAATAACCCAGTCCAGTTTAATTAAATGCCTGAAGCAAATATTTAGAGCAGGCTTGAACTTTAGACATCAGTATTATTGAACTATGTAAGAGCAAGCATGAAACTAAATTAATTCTGAAGGCCGTGGTTGGTCAGATCTTCTACTATGGCATTTTAGTAACCAAAGATGTTTCCATGTGATCTGATGTGGCCTTCAAAAATTTCCTGGTTATTACTTGCCTCTAAACTATGAATAAATAGAATATCTCCAGCTCTTTTGTAGAGGTTCCTAAGAAAGGCTCGTACTTTAATCTGCTATTCCTAGACATATTGCATGTCATTTACTAAGTAATTCCTACTTCTATGCTTTTGAAATCCTTTTATTGTTTTTTGTAATAATGATTGGATATTAACCTGACATATTTTGGTGTGCTTTTTTTTGTTATCACCATCAGTACATTTGGGGGAAATCCTTTGGCTAGTGCTGTCGCTATTGCATCTCTTGATGTTATCAAGGATGAGCAGCTTGTAGAGAGGTATATTTATATATAATTTGCTTTGTTTATTGTGATAACACAAGAAATTAATTCCAATTTCATGACCTAGCTTGTAGGTTCAGAGAACTATAATAGGAGGGTGTTTGCTTGGAACATACCATTGGAACCCAAATCAAGCCAAATGTCCTGTTTGATTTGGGATATCAGAAATACTTCATTTTAGCTCAAGATATCAAAAGCATATAACATTGATTCTCATGGTTCAGATAATCATTTATTATTTTTTGTATAAAATAAACATAATTCCCTAGAAGTGGTTTGGTTTTGCTTGAGAGTTACTGAATCAATCCGATTCAACCACATGTTTGGGTCGACAATACAAATAACGGATTTTAGGTTGAAATTCATATATGTTTTTCCTTATAATTTTTCTTCATAATCTAGAAAACTGGTTTAGTTGTGTAATTATGGTTAACTGAACCAATTAAATGAAGAAACTGATTCTTGATCCATTAGAGGATAGGTTTGAGAAGTTTGGTTAGATTTTTGTTCAATTTGGCAATTCAGTTTGTCATATTGGTCGTTTCATGAAGTTACTGGCCTATCCACTAAGCCCACCATACATTGGCAATATCAACCAAATAAGGGCTGATTAGAATCAAATATGAACCATGCCATGCTTATTGCTTACCCACTCATTGGATGCATTGTCTAATTTGAAAGTAAGTTTTTTTTAATGGTGGGAAATGGGTCACCTGCAGTGTTAAATAATCAATCCTGTCATTTTTCCAGAAATCAAGTAATTGTTCGAAACTGCTTCATGTGACTATTATATTATGCATTGATGCTCTTTCTAAATGCCCCATAGGTCAGCTCAGATGGGAGAGGACTTAATGAAACAACTGATTGAGCTTCAGAGGCGATTTCCTGGTTACATAAAGGAAGTTAGAGGGAGAGGCTTGTTCAGTGCAGTGGAGCTGAATGGTGCTGCTCTATCTCCTGTCTCCGCATATGACATCTGCCTTAAGTTGAAGGAAAGGGGAGTTCTCGCAAAGCCTACACACAGTACTATCATCCGACTTACTCCCCCCCTTTCATTGAGGTAAGTTATTGGTCTATGCTTGGAGTTTAGTCATTAATTTTGTGCTGCTTGAAGTGTTTCTCCTGTTTTTGGTTCATGAGAGAAGCTTGTCAGCCTGATAATCTGCTATAGCTCGATTGCCTTTCCAATAGTTGTTATGGTGGGTTGTCTGTGAATTTGGTTCCTTGCAATTCATGGGAAAATTGCATGCATATGAATACATTGAAGTGACTCTACTACTAAGAAATTAGATCCCACAAAGATGCAGCATAGGAATACCAGAACTGTGAATAATATTCAGTGAATTAGGAAAGGCAGTTGGTTGGGACATAATGGCTATTAGAAAGTCTGGATTCGCTCTGTCCTCTTGAATTGCACCATGTCAGGGTTTGTGCCAATGCGAATCAGTCGGGATTGTTCCTGCAGATTGAACTACACATCCTTGCAAAGATGTTTGGTTTTGATATTTACGATATATTTTTATTTCTACATATTCCTTGCATGTTTTGGTAAATGTCTCCAGACCCATATGTTGGGGCCTATCAATTTGATCAATTGCATAGGTACTATTGAAATGAGCTGATTATTCTACCCTTCTATACCCTCTTTTTAGTGGTGATGAGCTTGAGGAAGGCGTGAAGGCTCTGCAGGACGTCTTCGAGCTTGATCTGCCCATGCTGCTGCAGACAAGGCCACAGACTTCGGCACCACATGCCCCACACTTATGTGACCGTTGTGGCCGGAAAGTCTATGGTGCATAACGTCATCGGGCAGCAGACTGTGACCCTCCCTGGCAATAATGTTCACAGAGGCAGCAATTACTGGAAGGGGAGAACCCATCAAAGGCAATCCTGCAAATATGCAGAAGGGCTTAGGTGCAGAAGGATGAGCCATCATCACTTCATTGTGGGTCATCGCCTCTCCTTTCATCTATCTCGTCATGATGACGCAGTTGTCTCCGGTATCTTTCCTCTTTTGATTTGAAAGGATATTTTTGCATTGATGTATTGGAATGATAATGGTAGTATTATGGATTGAATGAGAATAATTTGTGGGGGGACAGAAATGAAGAACAGAGAAATAAATCAGACCCCATTCGTCAAAGTCAAACAGCAGCGATACCTCCGGCGTCAAACAGCACCTGAACGGTGTCGGAACCATAAAACCAGGAAGTCCATCCCTTTTCCCGTGAAGATCACCCTCCTCGGATTCCGCCATGTGTCACCTCTCCTGATACTCCCCGAGCTCGGAGCACAGCTGTCGAACACTAGAGCTCCAATCCCGGGAAAAGCTACAAAAAGGCAGTTAAAGTCGGTAAGGGCATTTGAGCCATATCACTCGCCCCCAACTGTCTCCATCCTCCTCTATCTCATCACCTTCTGCAACGTCGGGATGGACCTGAGCTCGTTCATCACGTCGCTGACCACGTCGTTCCTGATATTCGTGTTGTTGATGCTACTCTTCACGTGGCTCTCCGGAAAGCCAGGCAACGAGTTCATCTACTACCCCAACCGCATCCTCAAGGGCCTCGATCCGATCGAAGGCGGATACGCTTCCCGCAACCCCTTTGCATGGGCCCGCGAGGCCCTCTCCTCCACCGAGAACGATATCATCTCCATGTCCGGCATTGACACTGCCGTCTACTTCGTCTTCCTCAGCACCGGTCAGTCCCCAAATCACCCCCTTCCTCTTGTAGTTCTTTCGGCCTTACAGCAGGCCAATAGTTTTCAAGGCCCTGAATTTCAGAAGTTCATATGATCTCCATGAACAACGAGCCAAGCCTGAGATAATAACTGAAGTGATTCCTGTGAACACATACATACCCTTCTGGTAGTTTAGTATTTATTGCCTCCTTATTGGGTTTGAGATAGTACAGAATTTCTAACATTATCTATCAGTCTTGGGTATACTGGCGTTATCCGGGGTTCTGCTGCTACCGGTGCTCCTCCCCCTTGCAGCCACTGATAAAAGCAGGAAGACATCAAATCAGGCCACCAGCAATGGCGCATTCAGTAACCTAGACAAGCTGTCGATGGGAAATGTCGGGGTAAGGCGCTGATCCCTCTCCAAACCTATCAATCCATTTGCTTCTGCTGTCTGATTTCTGCTCTAGAAACTCTGATCTAACTCAAGAGCTCCATTGTTTCCCTCTGATTGAGCAGGAGAAGACTGACAGATTGTGGGCTTTCTTCGCGGGGACCTACTGGGTCTCATTCATGGCATATTACTTTCTGTGGAAGGCATACAAGCACGTGTCCCAGCTGAGAGCAAGAGCACTGGAGTCCCCCGAGGTGAAGCCTGAGCAATTTGCTGTCCTTGTTAGGGATGCTCCAGCCCTTCCTGTCGGACAAACCAGAAAGGAACAGATTGATTCATACTTCAGATCCATCTACCCTGAAACTTTCTGCCGCTCGATGGTCATCACGAATAACAAAAAGGTGATTGTCTTTTGATTCCAAATCCACAAGTGTTTTCTATCAAATTCGAATGATGGACATGAGTGGTATTTGAGGTGCTCAGGTGAACGAGATCTACGAAGAACTCAAAGGGTATAAGAAGAAACTAGCACGGGCAGAGGCGGTCTACGCAGTCGAAGGCACCCGACCCACGAACGGAAGCGGCCTACTCGGCCTTCTCGGCAAGAGAGTCGACAGCATCGACTACTACACGGGGAAGATCGACAGGATCATCCCAAGGCTGACGGCGGCGCAGAAGGCCACCCTGAGGGAAAATCAACAAGCGGCAGCCCTAGTCTTCTTCACGAACCGAATGGCCGCCGCCTCGGCCGCCCAGAACCTCCACGCTCGATTCCTCGACAAGTGGACCGTTACGGACGCACCCGAGCCCCGGCAACTTATATGGTCCAACCTCGACATAAGGTTCTTCGAGAGGCAGGTAAGGCAGATCGCGGTGTACGTCGTGGTCGCCCTGACAATACTCTTCTACATGGTCCCGATCGCCTTCATCTCCGCATTCACGACGTTGGCGAACCTAAAGAAGCTGCTGCCGTTCCTTAAGGAAGTTGTCGACCAGCCCACGATCAAGACGATCCTCGAGGCCTACCTCCCGCAGATGGCGCTCATCGTGTTCCTCGCCTTGCTGCCGGAGCTGCTGCTATTCCTCTCAAGGAATGAGGGAATCCCTTCGCAGAGCCACGTTGAGAGGGCTGCCTCGGGGAAATACTTCTACTTCTCGGTGCTGAACGTGTTTATCGGCGTCACAGTGGGTGGGACCCTCTTCTCCACGCTCGAGGAGATTGAGAAGGACCCAAACTCCATCATCAACTTGCTTGGGCGGAGTCTCCCTCGAAACGCAACATATTTCCTCACTTTCGTGGCTCTAAAGTAAGATCCAAAGCCCCTTTTTTTGTATGATCATGAAAGTAGTACCATTCTACCAACGGACCAAGAACCTCAGTGCTGCTTAATGGATGCTGTCAATCAGATTCTTTGTTGGGTATGGGCTTGAGCTATCTCGGGTAGTTCCTCTTGTCATCTTTCACTTGAAGACGAAGTACATGTGCAAGACCCAGGAGGAAGTTAAAGAGTCGTGGTTCCCCGGCGATATGGGCTACGCGACCAAGGCCCCTACAGACATGCTGATTCTCACGATCGTGCTATGCTATTCGATCATCGCCCCTCTCATCATCCCCTTCGGAGTGGTGTACTTTGCATTGGGATGGCTCGTTCTTCGGAACCAGGTGAACCCATCGTCTCCCAAGTGATTTGTTATTGAGACGTGTAAATCACAATGCTGCCACTTCGCAGGCGCTCAAGGTGTACGTGCCGTCGTACGAGAGCTACGGGAGGATGTGGCCGCACCTGCACAGCCGGGTGGTCGCCTCACTCGTGCTGTTCCAGCTGACCATGCTGGGTTACTTCGGAGCCAAGAAATTCGCCTACACGCTGATCGTGATCCCCACCATCATCTTCTCCCTGGTGTTCGCCCTCGTCTGCCACCGGAAGTTCTACCGGTTCTTCCAAGACACGGCCCTGGAGGTGGCGGCCCGGGGGCAGAATGAACCTGCCCCTAACATGGGTCAGATCTTCCGATCCTACCTGCCCCCCAGCCTGACCCACGAGAAGGTCGACCAGGACTGCCAACCGCAGTTGAAAGACCCACTTTCTCATGTCTAGAGGAGTAGTGTAGCCTTTAAACCATTTTTTCTCAATATTTTGACTAGGTAAAACAACTCCGTCCCTGACTCGGGTTTGGGCGGGAGGTTCCGAGTACTGTCCATCCACAACAGTAGAGATTCAGGATCAGGTGGCCCACACAAACATCCCTAATCTAATTATTTTTTTTGAAATTATAGGCTCTAAAACATGCCAGTAAATGGAGAGTGCAAACTATATACATACAAAATAACACATTTCTCTCCATGTCTAAGGACACTCAAAGCTCAACTCTTTTAGGCTGGGCGGTTCCGTTTGCTTGTATGCTGTGGTACAGAACCGTCCTTAATAGATGGGTCGGTTTCAACTAGATTCTCCATGCACTCATGAACATGATCACCGTTGGTAGCTGTAGTAGTCATACAAGATCAATCAGCATTTAATAAATTGACTATATTAGTTGTAAGAACATTGGCTATATGCTTAGCAGTAAAAGTTGAAAGAAACTTACAGCAACCTTCTCCTCCTGACAGACCAAGAAGCACTCGCATTTGGTTTGATTCAGCTTGCCCAGACAAGGAATTCACAAGAAGTTCAAGCTCATTACCAGAAAAATTGGGGGTCAATCCATATACTGCTATAAACCTCAAGAGTGCCAACACCTCCACATAATAACTAGGTGAATCAGTTCTCAGCTGGCTCTTCCACTCACTGGCCAATATAATGGCAGCATCCCTCACCTGGGGTGTAACCATTGGAGAAACTTCAGACAAGTAACCTAATACAAGTATACAACTCCTCTCCATAATACCACTGCCAAATCTATGCACATCCTTCTTTGATCGATGAAATTCTTGCAGTGCCACCAAGACCAGCATAGCAGGATCAAGGGACATCTGAATTTTGTGCAAGAGTTGCCCTTGGACAGAATCCAGCCTCTCAATATGCTCACATACAAAAAACATCAAGTTCAATGGTTCATTGACAGTTCCAGCATAATGGGTTGTTGGGGAATCCAATCTTTCAACCTTCACTTGAGGATGAATGATCATACCTTCTTCTCCAAGTTCAATGGGTGATATCGGGTCTTGCAATGAGTTCTGAAAAAAAGACACTTCTTTCTGGGATTCCAGCTGTTGAAGTTGAAAATTAAGCTTTTTCTCCTTTTCCACCACAGCTCCCTCTCTCAATTCAATCTCTGCTATCCTGTTCCCAACTAGTTTGATGGTTTTACACAGGGAATCCAGCTCTCTCTTTTTAGAATCAGCTTCCTCAGAGCTAGCCTTTATGGAACACTTAATGGCATCGTGCTCTCTCTCTTTGGATGCAAGCAACTCCATCTGTTCATCTATCAATAATCTTATGGAGGCAAGCTCTCTCCCCTTCAAATCAAGTTCCTCCTTGTATCCATCCACTAAATTTTGAATTTCATGGATTTCCTCCTTCTTCCTGTCAAGTTCTCTGCAGCGGGATTTCAATGAAGATTGCAGAGATAGCAACTCAACATTCTTCAAATCGATATCCTTAATTATAGAGTCCAGCTCCTTACAGCGCCCGTCTATGTCCATCTCCAGTAGCTCCATATCATTTTTCTTGAACTCAAGCTCCGTAACACGACTCCTCAGAAGCTCCTCCACTGACGTCAGCTTAGTACTTTCTTCAACGAATTTCATGGAGCACGCCTCCTGCTGCTTCTGTAGGTCATCAAGCAGATGCCTTTTTACCACTAACTTCCTCCCCTCTTCCTCAACAGAATACCTCACGGAATTCAGCTCATTTTCCCTCACCTTCAACTCTTGAACACATTCATTTAGAGATCTCTTCACAATCATCATGGAGTCTTCATTCTCTCTCTGTTCATTCTGGCACTCCTCCAACCTCCTCTCCATCACAGCCAACTCCTCCTCCTTCATCGCTACCTCTTTTAACTTCTCCTCCCGCCTCCTCTCAAACACATTCAACTTCTCCTCTCTGATAGCAGCCTCCTTCTCTCTTATCCCCACCTCTTTTAACCTCTCCTCCAGCTCTATCTCTCGGACCATAAGATGTTGGAGGCTATCGCTAACCGTCCTGGCCATAGAATCAAAATGCTCCTCCAGGTCCTTCCACAGCAGCCCGATCATCAGAACCCCGTTCGTCTGCTCCTGGAACTGCTCCAGAGCTCGACGGAGGCCATCTTTCTTGAACACAGCCAGGTTCATGTCGGCAGAAAGCTTCTCCATGAGCAACGAAACAAGAACGTGACCCCAACGGAAATACGAAAAGAGGCAAATAAAAACCCTAGAGAGAAAAGGAGTGTAGGTTGATCGATCGTCTTCTCTCAATCCAAAACCCTGCAGAACTGTCGAGAAAAGGCAGGGCTCCCTCCATTTTTAGAAGGGGAGATGGTGATGATATATAGTATAGTGTTGTGTAGAAGAGATGGTAATCACGTACACACCTGATTATTCTGTTTATTTATTTATTTATTTTAAAATAAAATTTCATTATTTTAATAAATACAATATAATATATATTTTTGTACATCTTATATTTTCACTTTAATATTAGCTCATTTATAACATTAGCTTATACTAACAAATTTAAAACTTTATATCCAAATTAATTCATAATTAATAAGGCACTTCATACGCCTTATATAGTAGAAAAAAATATTTTAATTTTGTTGAAATAATCATTTTGGGATAAAATTAGCCCAATTAACCATAATTTATAATCAAGCATTCCTTAATTATTGCTAGAAAAATGAATTAAAATATGAAGTGATTTAAATGATTGTAGCTAAATTTGTTTGGAATCTTTAATTACAATTTTTAATGAAATGTTTATTAACATTTTTTCTCCACACCCGTAGTGGAAAGTAGTCCCACCTTGTGTAGTAGTAGTACATATGTTGCTTGTGTGCTCACAACACAAGGGCTAATGGCACTGTGTTTGGGTCCATTTTATTTCCTATGTTCTCGTCAAATTGGTCCTGTTTGACGACTTCGTGCTATCAATATTGTTTTGTCTTATACAAATGGTTGGGTATACGATCTAATATGAATGATGATCAAATTCTTCCTTTACTACTCTTATTGCCAAAACTAACAAGAGTTCTCTTACTCGAGCTGGTTGAGTTTATGACTTGGGCTGACGGAGATTGGGCTATTTCCAACATTTTCCATCCTAGTACGTGCCGAGTCCTTGACTTGGGCTGATTAGAATGGTTAGATGTTAATACAATAGAGTAGTTGATTAAATTACTACTTGTTTTGCTGATGTTTTAGGTAGGTATTACCCCTTCGGGCAATTCAGGCAAGTCTCCTGAACCCACTTACCCATATTCCCATCCCGTTCAAATATTACTCGGGCCACTATATGCTGACTTTACCAGCTTAACACTGGTGGCTTAAGTTGAACTTGCTTCCCCTTTTTGCATTATCCTTTAGCTTGTACTCCAAATATGGCGCAGCCCCTTTTGTGTATATATATATATACAAACCTAGATATGTGTTTCATTTTCACGGGGAATATATCCCTTTTAAATTGACGGGCCGGTCGCCACTTCTTATTCTTACATTCTCACTTAGCTTGGTGCTTGTATGATAAGGCACGGTCGAACAGGATTGCAGCATCCCGACCGTTTTATGGGCCTTCCCTCTCCTCACACCTCACTGGTAGGATGGTATCCGTAAACTTTGATCTCTCAAAATAAAAAATCGAAAAGGTGAATCGAAAAAATTTTTAAAAAAATTTATCATCAAAGTGAACTAGAATTAATTAATAAAATCTAAAATTGAAAATTGAAAAATTTCAAGTAGCCAATAATGATCCAAATATCATGTAGAAGAACCATAAATGAAATAGATTGGGAAAATCGGACTGTTTCAAAATAAATCGTACTTAAATCGGATATAAACTGGATTTAATCGTGAAAAACCGATTCAAATATACATTTTTCTAAATGAATTAAATATGTTAATTTAGGAAATTGAATTCACCATTAAATAGAAAATAAATTTAGAATTTTTTAGATTTTAGAAAACTAGTCGAATCGGCCTAAACTAGCCAATTTTCAATTTAGGGTCACTGAACTTAATCTAACTGAACCGGTCAACGGACTGTCTGCCAGGTTAGCGTTCAGTCAGCAGGCGTGACCAATCGGTGAGTAACGCAGGGCGAAGTGCGCCTAATTAGCGGCTCGATCAACGTTTGGAAGTGCTGATAAATCGAAGTGTGACACGTGTCATCAGTCAACGATCAAATCTACATCATCATCTACCGACAATAGGAGAGCGACATGTGTACTCAATCGATAGTCAATTAAGGATAAGCCTTGTCAGCAAGGCTGGCCAATGAGAAGTTGACACGTGGCAAGGATGCCACATCAGCAGGTGAGTAGGACATCACAAAAATGGTCGATCAATCAAAGATCGACACGTGGTAGAGCCACGTTGAATGATTTCAACCAATCAGATGCTAACACGTGGCAGTGACATAGTAAGCCAGTAGGTAAATTCGATTTATTTAAATCAGTCAATCAAATGATGCCACTTGTCATGATCAACGACTAGTTGAGGACATTCAGTGACCACGTTGGAATGACTAATGGGAAGCCACCATGTGGCCGGTCAACAAGTCAAAGGATGACTCGGACGTTAAGTGGGACGCCATGTCAGCAAAGCTAGCCAATCATAGCGCGTCCACGTTAGCAAAGCCAACTAATCATAGCGCGTCATGTGACAACTCACATATGCAGCATAATGTTGTCTTTTTCCTTGGAATGCTAATAGAGAGAGACGAGGCAAATTGCTTGGTCTCCGGCAACCCAAAATGCCATTCGATCAGATCGAGAACTGGTGAGATTGGGGTCGAGTTAGGCAAGGCGGAGTATCCCTGTCAGTTACCGAGCTCCATATATAAAGAGTTACTCCCCATTCGTACTCATCATCCTTCAAATGACTAAAAAAGATGAAGCACTCCATTTCCCAATGATGTAGGAACAAGAGCTTCGACGAGGGCCTTTCTTACGACCTTAGAATTGGAAAGAAGTTTTCTACCTTATTGCAACCTCCCTTCAACTAGAGTATTGTTGGAGAAGCACCAGCGAGCTCCCATAGTGAGTTTGCTCCGTTGGCCGTCTACAACCAGAATTGGTTGAGCTTCATTCGAGCCATTCCCGGACCAACCACGACCAAACCAAGCATCCTTGACCTCCCCTAGTGGGGCCTTGAACTCCCCTGAACTGTAATGGTAAATCCCCTTCGTTGCTCTTTGCCAAAAATTACTATTAATAGTGCACTTTTGTTGAAAAATAAAATATAAAATTCACACTGCTCAGCCCACCAATTAAAACGTGATTTGATTTAGAAAAAATCCCAAAAAAGCAATCCATTAGAATTAAAAGCTCAGCCATATACTAATGGGTTAGTAATCAAATATTTCTTTTTATATGTCGATTTTCCAACAAATCTCAGCTTGAACTCATTTTTAAGCCAAAATGGGTATTTCAAAACTTGAAATTAATAGGGGACGTAAGGATGATGATTAATTACATGTTATGATGCAATTGGGAGAAATTTAGGTTGAATTGATGAAATTCAAGTTTAAGGACCAAATTAAATTTTTTGGAAAGTTTGAGTACTTACTTACAATTTTTGAAAAAAAATGAGATTTTCTATAATTAAAAGAATTATAGTATTTCATTTGGAAATGTAAAGAAATTAGGGGATTAAATGAAAGATTTGATAATATTAGAGACTTAATTAAAAATAAGAAATACTTAAAAACTAAAACATAATTATTAAAAAGTTACAAGTATTTAATGCAAATAATTTATTGTTTAGTACATAATTACTTAATTTATTATATAAACGAGTCATTTACAAGTTTTTAGAGCGATAATTTTTGCATAATACCTGATTAACCTAATTAGAATATTTTTAAATTAAAAACTATTTTTTTTAAATAGTATCCATTCATTTCGTTACATTTTTTTGGAATTATTTATTAGTAAAGTTAGAATAAATTAAGTGGTACAATATCAATAAGAACCAATTTATTCCTGTACATAAATAAATAAATTACCAGCCAATACACATATGTAAACGTTTTTAAAAATTTCACACACAAAAGTATGATATACTAAGGTTAAATTCTTTTGAAAATTAAATGAAAACTAAAAAGTTTAAAATATAAAACTTTGTAAATTTATAGAAGAGTACTACAACTTATTTTACAAAGTATACAGTATAACATGTATGACTATCGGTGAGAGTAATTACGACTCATAGTTTTCCTTGCCTTGTTGCAAAAGTTGATGTTATTCCTATGAAAGAGCTAAGGGATCCCTTGGGAGAGCCACGTTGAGAGGGTCTTTTTGTTCTGGACCCTCTTCTAGCTCAACATTTATCCATTTTTGGGATGGATTTTTCTGCACTGCAGAAGGTCAAATGTTTATTTATATTTCTTTGACATATGTTGGATTTGGTTCCTTTTCTTAATTTCTATAATCTAATGATGTAAATATCTACAAAATCATGACATCTTTTAATAGCTCAAGTTTTTCTGTAAATGTTATTGCAGCAAGGGAACTTGATCAGAACAGTTTTGATTGGAATCGAATTCAAGAAAGTGGAAAGGATCTGCAGCCGCTCTTTGGTCCTGGTTTTACTGGACTCGTCAATCTTGGTAACAGGTAATCATCTGTACTGTGAGGTTGATCTTTTGTCTTCGATTGGCTTATCGATTGTGAGGCTGCATCTCAGGCTAGTTATTTCTATGCAGTTGCTATCTGGCTGCGACGATGTAGGTCATTTTCACCACCAAATCTTTCTGTTCTCGGTCAGGTTTCTCCTCCTGGAAACAATCCCAACTTTATTTTTGTTTTGACATTGGGTTAGGATTAATTACTTGTCCTTTTGTTGTTTCTTTAGGTATTATGAGAATCAAAACCTAAAGGTGGCTTTTGAGGGAGCTCCGACGGATCCAACAGTTGATTTAAACACGAAGTTGTAGGTGATTGGCAACCAGTAGTGTTTCTTTTTCACAACTTTCATGTTCACCTCCCTCTCTGGGAACTCACATTGCTCTGTCAGCTTGAACTGCTTGTATACTAAATGTATTGACCTTGCTTTATTACCATTAAGTTTTAAATACTTTCTTTTCCCAATCTATGGTTGATTTTCTCATTTGTTATTATCCAGGAAGAAAATGATGGAAATTCCGCAACAGAGGGGTATGTTTTCTTCTTGAAAATTTCTGTTATTATAATAATCGTCCGTCATTGTATATTTTTCTATTTGAAATTAATTTCTCCAATACCTTTCTATTCAGACAGCTACATTCTACTGCTATTTTTTCCTATAGTATGTTTTATATGTGCAAATCTTGTTTGGAAATCTTTTGAACTTTATTTCCTGCTTGTTTTATCTATTGTGTTTTCATATAAGTTTAACTTTCTGTTCTTGTATTAGTCTTATCTTTTAGTTTTTATGATGCTTTCTGCTGTTTAATTTTCTTCTTGTTCTTCCTCAACTGTAATTGTTTAGAAGCAGGAAGGGATACCCTTCGTATGTTCAAAACTGTAATTGCTGCTAGCCACCCTGCATTTTCAACAATGAGGCAACAGGTACATCTTACAGAATCCTTTCACATGAATTGCTTGCCTAATTTATGGTCAAATTGTTCATGGTAGTATAAGTATTTTATATGAATGATTTCAGTGTATTGAAGGTCCACTTGATTTCATGAAATGGCATATTCACTGAAGAAAATGGGAAGAGTCATCTAACCTGATTGGCTTGCATGCATATTCTTTTCTTTCCACCATCCGCCCCCAACTATTGAAACTAGACTGGATTGTGAAATTTTTAAGATTATGGTGGAGTGACGTACATTTTCTTCTAAACCCCATTAGATTTCAATTGTAATTTGTGGAATATATTGCTCTACCATTTTAGAAGTTGTCTACTGGTCATACATGATGTCGCATCATAACTTTATTCTGATTATTTGGCACAACCTTTACCTTTTATTAGACATTTTATTGTTTAGGCTGCATATATTCTATTTTCTATTATATATTCCCTTAAGAGCTGCCTTTTTTGAAATGCTTCCTTTTATTTAAATCCCAAGGATGCATTCCATCATTATATCCAACCAAAACAAATATGACTCGTACTATTTATTGTATTGGTCAAATCTATTATTTTGGACACAAACCCGAATTTCTTAATCCGCATTACAGGTTAGGTAGAGGTCTGATGGAATACTTTTGCCACGCCTACTAATAAGGAGGGTATGATAATGAGACTAGGCTTTTTCAAGGCCTTCCTAAATATGGGAGTATATATATTCCATGGCAACGTCCTAGGGGAATAGCAAGTTTGATGATCTAAAAAGAAATTCATTTCTAGCAGAGCGGAGTAGGGCGGATTGTTGAATTCAGTAGTTTTCTCTTTCCCATTTTCTCGATTTTATAAATAATTGTTTTTATGCAATTTGTATTACTTTCGTGTTTGTTTCCACAGTCAATTAGAATAGCAGTCGATTCATTCAGCAGAAATTGAAGAAATATACTAACAAATTAGAAACTAAATAAATAATTACCCAAATTAATTAATAAGCCTCTTCCGTATGTCTTATATAATACATAATATTGTTTTATTTGTCTGAAATAATAATGTGGGATAAAATAAATATGAACAAGAATAACTTATAATCTATTATTTTTTAAGTATTTCTAGAAAAATGGAAAAAAAAACAATTTATACATTCTATGATATAAAAATATATTAATATCATAAGTAAATTGAATTGAGATAACCCAATTGAATGCTTTCAAGGAGAAATTCTCTTTATTTGGAGAGAAGGTCATGTTTATGTCTACGCTCATCATACTTAGAGCAATAAACTCTTCATCCTTCCAAAACAAAATTGTGAAAAAAAGAGAGTATGGAAGCATTACATGAATATAATTAACTTCTTTTAAATATTTAGGAATAAAATTTAATTTAAATAATTAAATAATACAACCGTATTCATATTATAAAATATTATGGTTTTAATTTAAATTATATTTATTTTACTAGTAAATATCATACAATTTAGGCGTTGATTAAGGAAATATCAAATTAAGTTTGGTTATTTTTTTTCTTATTGATTCATTATTTTTGGGAAAAAATAATTGTAATTATTGGTGAGACAATAGAAAGGTCAACAATTATTGTAATTAGGGGTGGCAAAAATTTAATACTGTTTAAAAATAATCTTACAAGATTGGGTTCGAATTAAATAGAAAAATTAGGTGAGAATGATGGGTGTGTTTAAATTCAATTAAATTGAATGTATTAATATTTGAATTGTGGTAAGATGTTATAGATCGAATTCGAATCAAAATAAATTAGGTGGATAAAAATACAAATCACGATATTTTACCTGGTCTAAATAAAAATCTTAATAGAGGGAATTTAGTTTATTGATATCTGAATGAGAGAATGTAAAGTGGTTTACCGTCCTGATTAAGTTAATATTGGGATCTCCAAAATGTAAAATAAAGTCCACTGTAACGGAAATGAAGATCCACACTAATAATGTAAACAACTTACTCTCTTTTATACGTTTAATAGAATAAATAAAATAAATATATATATTTTTAATCACTTCTCCACGTTAACTTTTATACAATTTTATTAAGTAATAAATAATAGAATTAATGTACATTAATATTTTTTTAATTCAAATAAATAAAATAAAAATATATATAAAAGGATTTGAAACTGCACAAGTAAAGTATAAAGATGTATTGTCTACAAGTATTTAAATTTGGACAAGCAAAAATTAAATCTATGTTTTTAATCACTAAACCATATTTAATTTAATGTAATTTTATAGAAAAATAAACTATAAAATTGATTTCGTGTATGAATAGATTCTCTATTCTGATAGGTTTTGGATTTATTATTATTTTTCTTGACAGATATAGTGCTTTAGATATTGTTTGGTGCTTAAAGAAATAAAGACCATTAGGGAGCCCAATCTTTTCATTGTTTAAGTATAACACTCTTGGCTGTGAATTAGGAGGGTTGGTGTGACAGCTTAGGATCCGTTGAAGAAATTTAATCCAAATTACTCAAGAGGCAAGAGGCTGCAGCTAGGCGGGAGAGAGCCATGGCATATGCTTTGGCCCATCAGGTGATACTAATGTCAAAACAATTGTTCATATAGAAATATTTTGTTGGGAAATTAACTGAGTTGGGCAATATTCTTCTATTTCTCCAGTGGCAAGCAGGTTCAAGACAGCAGGGTGCCCCAGAGATGAACCAATCTGCTCCCAACAAACTGAAGCCTAAGCCATCTACTGATACTGCTGCTGAAGTCAGTTCTAGACCTGTTATTGATGTTCCATGCTGAATGGTGTAGTGATTACTTGAGAGTCACATTATCTTCATTTACTTGAAATCTGATCCAGGCGGGGCCGGTGGTTCTCAAACCACAAGAACTCAGGGTCGAGCAAATGATAAAGGGACTCCGTCCGAATTCTCAAAGGGCACTTAAGGACAGACCAAGACCAAGAGCCACTGCAGGAGGCAGAAGAGATCATAAGGCTTGATTTGCTAAGGTTATGTCGTCTCGTCATCTGGTATTTCGTATTAGGTTTATTTATTGGAGTTAGTTTACATTCCATCAAACAGACATGTAAGGCATTCTGGAAGGAGGCTTGTTTGTGTTATAAATTTGTTTGCATTAATCCCCTGTCGCTGTTGGCTTGAACATTAGGGGATTAAGGAACTATTCAATTGAATTCACGATCCCAGGTGGTACGGTACACAGCAGCCCCATCATCAGAACCCCGTTCGTCTGCTCCTGGAACTGCTCCAGGGCTCCACGGAGGCCATCTTTCTTGAACACAGCCAGGTTCATGTCGGCAGAAAGCTTCTCCATGTGCAACGAAACAAGAACGTGACCCCAACGGAATTTTGATTAATTCATGTTAGTTGCCATAATTCATGAGATTGGCCTATTTCCAATATTTTCCTATCCTAGTCCTTGTGGAGTCCTTGGTTGCACGATTCTTTGAGCCGTATGTCCATTTAGTAGTGATGAACACGCTATGTTATTTCTAAGTTTAGTATGAGTTTATTATATCAATAATCACCCTTTTTGTATCAGTGAAGAGATTTAAACACTGCTTAATGTATATGTTCGAAAGTTACATAACATGGTTGTTTGAACAAGTGATCAATGAAAATGTTTTTTGCAAATAAACGATATCTAGTAATAGAGGATATAGAAGTTTTGACGACTATTGATTTCAGAGCAGATCAATCCTACTTAATAAAGAAAATGGGCAAAGAATGACATTAGCCAAGGGATCTTAGTACACACTGGTAGGTAAAGTGCTGACAAGAGATACATACTACGAGCATATAAAATGGAGATAGAGAAAAAGTCACTCGAAGCAAATTTGATATTTTTATTTCTAAAGGAAGTAAACCTTAATCTAAGTATGAATTAGCTGATACTAAGGTAATTATCAGAAAAAAGAAGTGATATTTAACACTTTTTCCATTTTCATGGCCAACGTACCCACTGACAGGGAAGTACCCATACATTAATTGGTATCCCAGTAAATCTGAAAATATAGTTCAATTTTCATTCGAGTGTTCACTAACGTTATTATAATTTTTTTTTCTAATTATCTTTATGCATGCACAACTATAATTCATGTCATGAGTTTGGTTCATCTCTAAACTAACTCCATCACAATTATTCACTCAATCAATTCTATTTAACTCTACTCACTAAATAAAATGCAACTTAATACAAATGAAAGTTCCATCATTTATTCTACCAACTTCACTTAACAAATAAAATGCAATTTAATAAAATTAATAGTTTGGTATACTGACCAACTCATTTTAATAAATATGATATGTGTAGATTCAATTCTATAGATCTATTATATAATTATAATTTATATATCTTTTTAAGATATTTATCTTAATTATTAAATTTTTAAATTATATTTATTTAGTAAACATGCATGTCATTTTATACTTTTTAAAATCGACCTTAATATTTATTTCAAAGTACACTAAAAAATTGTAAAATCTTCTTGGTCCAATAAAACTAGTTATTACTCGTACTAATTATTTTTATTGGTAATTATTTATTTTTATTGTTAATTGTCAAGTATAATACTTATGGGATACATTAGAGTATTCATTTTAAATAAATTAAATTACACAATCAAGTTAGTTTATATATCTATTAAATACTTATAACTACTTTAACTTAATTTTAAAAGAAATTACAGTTTTATCCGAAAATTACTGTTTTGTCCATGGGATGGGTTTATCCCGCGTAACTGTTTGATTAACCTTCATAATCAAACTCCGCATGCAAGGAGGGAGTCGTGTGTTGGGGAAAGACTTACCCTATTCCACCTGTGGATTCTCCAGGATCCTTGCATTTCTGTAGCTTTCCTACCGAAACACATTCCTTGGCAAGAGAACATTCAGATGCATAACTACTAGTGAAAATGCTATCTCGTGGAGATCTCCTTCCATTTTGTTGAAAAAAAGAAGACCAAAATACAACAGAGTTTCCTCGCCCTCTCCCTCATCATAGTGGGATTGCTCTCCCTCTTCAGTGTTAAAGGAAGAGGAGGCTCCTCCATCAAAATCTCAGCCTTCAATAAACCAAGTTCCCCTAAATTTTCTACTTGGCTTTCTCCCCGTCCTTCAAAAGCTTTATGAAGACTGCCCGCATGCAGACTTGCTGCCCTTGCAAGCCTGGTCAGCAGAGAGAATTCCCTGATTCTAGAAGAATAAGATTGGTACGTGGTTTGCCCATGAATGGAAGAAATCTCCAGTTTTGTCTCCACGTCTTTTGATAATACTCATCCAAAGCGATGCTTAATCCATTTTATTTTGTCCCACATTCATAATTTTAATAAAATAGGGAAAAATCTCATAGTATATAAAGCCTATTAAAGGATCTCATTAATCAATTAATTTGAACTCTAATATTTTAGTATAAGATGAGTTGCATAATTGATAATGTGAACTTTTATACAGTTTTTAAAAAAAATTAAAACAAAATTTACCTAAATGGCTCCACACAACTTTGCATTTGTATTTTTGGTAATGTTATTAAAAATTAAAATTCCATATTGTATAAAAAAAGAACTATAATTTATGTATAAGTTTATAAGAGTCATCCAATTTAGAGTTATTATATATGAAAAATGTATACATATGATTGCTTGTTAAAATTAGAATAAATTTTAATAAGTAAGAAAATATTATAAATATATTAAATAATTAGAATTTTAAAATCTCACTTTCCCATGTGCTCATGGACTAGGTCAGTCAATGAAGATGGTGTGATGACGAAGCACACAAAGAATTATGAATTGATTATGGTATGTGACATGGCCCAATTTCTTGATTTTTGGGAGAAATTGTGTTGGCTGAGATTCTATTCCCACTTCTCCTTCCTAGCAAGTTCCTGGCTGGCCTGTCAAACGACTCCCATATGCCTATAAAAGATTACAAATTGAATTAGATTTAATTGGGAAAGTGTGTTGATCCAAACAACTGTATGAAAATATATATAAGTTGGTACTTAAAAAAAGAATTAGTATTGCATCATAAAGTTTATAATATTATTTACTTCACTTGTAATAATAATATAAATATTTATCATTTAAAACCAAATTTACCTTAAATTTGTAATATTTTATTTTAGTTGTAATTGACCCTCGCTAGGGATATCATCGTACCTTTTTAGCACTTAGTTTGCATGACCCTCAAGGCATGGCTCACTATGGTATGAGGCCCACCCATGACCTATCCACGAGACTAGGTTCGAACCCCTCTTGTATATTGAGGGTTTAACTCAATATATATATTTATTTTATATGTCAATGTTACAACTCATCAATTGATAAAAAAACAACTCATCTTCTACTTAAACTTTCATCGGATTTGATTAACAAAATGGTTTAATAATGTTTTTAAATAAAAACCATTTCTTAAATTATAAGTAAACATTATTAATATTATTTAAAATAATAATAAGTATTTTTGCACTAGAATAATAATTATAAGTATGGCCATCTTATTTTTTACCAAATTGTGTTGTGTCTGCTGCAAGCTCACCCTCCAATCAGGAAAGAGAAGAGGTGGCCAGCGAAGATGATGAAGATGACATCTGGGTACTTGCACGGACATCCCAAGGGTAGCTCAATGGCGACATCGTCCTCGTCGGCGGACGAGGCCGGCGAATGGGAGATGAGACCCGGAGGAATGCTGGTCCAGAAGAGGAGCGCCTCGTCCACCGCAGGCGTCACAGCCCTGAATCTCCGGTTGAGGATAGCTCACGGAGCAATCAAGCTCGAGATCTCCGTCAGTTCACAGGCTACCTTCGGTACGTACGATTATCAATCGCCTCAATCCTTGACCTTCAAAAGAATCCGTCAATTAAAGTGCTCTGGGGTTAGAATCGCGTTCAACTACCGAATACTGAGTGTTCCGATATCTAAGTCCGGCTGTCTCCATAATGATGTGCCAGGGGAGGTGAAGAAGATTCTGGCGGCGGAGACGGGGCTGCATCCGGCGGAGCAGAGACTGATATTCCGCGGGAGGGAGAGGCGGAACGGAGAGTACTTGGATACGAGCGGTGTCAAGGACCGGTCTAAGCTCGTTCTGGTCCAGGATCCGGTCAGCATCGAGCGCAGATTCATAGAGATGCGCCGGAATACCAGGATCCAGTCTGCCCTCCGCGCCATCTCCGACGTATCGGTGGAGGTGGATCAGCTCGCCGAACAGGTCAACTCTCTCTCACACACACATCTCTACCTTCTGGAGCATTCCATAAAAACAGTAAACGGATGAATCATACAAGAGCGCTGAGTTCTAGTTTTTAGGTTTCTGCCATAGAGAAAGCTACGGCGACGGGGAATAAAGTGCGGGAAGTCCAGATCACGACTTTGATCGAGATACTTATGAGGCAAGCGATCAAGCTCGACGGCATCTCTGCGGAGGGCGATGCGGCTTCTCTCAAGAACCTACAGGTCGGTAGTCATTACCTCACCAGAATCACCAGCTTCAAAAACAGTGTATCTCACGCGGCCATGGCGGTTCATTTTTCATTTTCAGGAGAGGAGAGTACAGAAGTGCGTCGAAACTCTCGACATACTGAAAATATCAAACTCGAAGGTGGCCAAGCCGGCGATCGTCACGACGAAGTGGGAGACGTTCGATCCTCCTCGGACGGCTGTTCATCAGATCTCCCCGAGCCAATCATGGGGGAACAATAATTCTCTGATTGATCTTTAGAAGTAGATTTTTGAGCTGGACTCGAATGATTCACAGTCATGTGATCCGTCATTGACCATTGACTCCGTTCCTTGGGCTCAAGGGCAGTATCTTCTTTCTCTACTGCAGGTCTCCATTAATGGGCTACATTGCCATTTGCCAGCGAGTGTGTTCGGCCAATAGGCGTGGGAACCTACAGGATCTCTTCTTGGGCTGATCCTATAGTCTCCAAGCTCAGAGAAAATGGGCCCATGGGCCAGCAAGTATGCGTGCTTGATAACCATCTCTGCATGGCAAAAAAAAGGTTAAATAGTTTTTTTAATATTAAAAAAATTGGGTTTAAAATAATATTATCACCTTTTTGAAAGACATTACCCACCATTAAAACAACTTATTTTCAAAATTTAACATAATTTTAGAAATTAAAAAAATATTTATTTATTTAAAAAATATTTAGGATTTCCACTATATCTTCATTAATTGATCCCTAAATAAATATGGCATATAATATGTCTACACATGTAGACTGAATGATGATCATCTAGGAAAGAGATCTTGATTAGATTTCCCTCTTTCCTTTTTTTTCATTTCCGCATGAGGTTGCTAATCAATAGACTAGGGGAGCTGTAAAAAAGCCAGCCTGCTCTACGGTCCTGTGGGAGAGACAGACAGACAGACAGCAGGCAGGCAGGCAGGCAGAAGAGATGTAAAATGGAAGCAAAGGCACGCTCACGCAAACCAATAAATTAATGGGCCATGGAAGATAGTGGGAACCGTTCTGGGGTGTTCTTTATTTTTACCAGTACGTTTGTGGGGAGTAGTATCATATCATGTCCCTGGTATTCATATTCCAATTTCAAGCATGAAGGGTGGTTTGCTTGAAATTGGAGTATGATTGCTTTATCCAGAAAAAAAAATGACACTGGAGCTATCATATCATACGTTTGATTGATCCCTTTTTCTTCATGTGAGGCTATGTGGGTCAATGATATTGTGATATACCACAATAGTGACAATGTGCAGAAGAAAGGGACTACTGAACCCCACTAGTGTTCTGTCTGTGACCTGCAAAGATCACCGAGAAGAATTTGGTGATATTTGGGTGAGCATGCTTGATTTCTGCTGGACTTTCCCTTTGGTGGGTCAACAAATATCCACTGCTTCTTCATTGGCAGAAAGGAGAAAAAAAATGGCAAATGAAAATGAGAGGGAGATCATATCAGAGGTTCACAAACCCTGATTCATCATTGGATGTTGTTGCCGCCTCTTTTTCCAATAGAGAGAAGGTGTTCAGAGAGTTGCAGAAGCTTAATTGTTGCATCATAGGGTTATTCACCTAAATTAACTCAAACTGATCTCAGAGGGGACCTTAGATTTGACTTCTTTTTTGGTCAGCAAATCATTAGAAATAATGCCATCTCATCCCAGCAGAGAGCAAGGCACAGAGCTCCTTCAAAATAGTACAAATTAATCAGTAGTGCTTGCTCTTCTAGAAGGACTATATAAATCATGAAAAGGGTAAGGGTACTTTGGTCGTTCTAGATACCCATCTAAATGGGCAATAGTGGATCACATCCTGCATAATGTAAGTGCAATTTGGGTTTATCAACTATTAGTAACTTTATATTTTTTTTGATTAATAGTGAAATTATATACATTTTATTAAGCATATTATCAGTAAGCAATTAGGGATCAATTCTGAATTTCAAGGTTGTATGCTTAGGGCTGTGAAAAATGGCTTTGGACCCTTTAGAAAAATGAGAAAGAAAGGAGAGAAAATGGTTTACATTCCTCATTAGTGATGATATGGTATATCAAGCTTGGGAGACAAGAAGACACCAAGTGAAAATTTGAACTGTGGCCCAGCCCCACCGACATGATTGATGAGCCCCTCTCATCATAGATTCACCAGCACCACAATAAAGCAAATAAATGACCTTAACACTAAAATTATGATAATGAATGAATGAAGTTTACTAGAGGATGAGGAAAAAGGGGTGGGTGGGGGTGAGAAAGCGATTGACTTTTGGGTTGACAGGGTTGACCTTTTTCTGGCTCCACTGTTCATGATTAAAAGGGTTTAGATTTGATGCAGAGAATCCAATGCCCGCATTGCCAAAGGAGAAGAGTGGTCTAGCAATTAAGCTTCTTGTCCCCACTTAGATAGACCCTTCTAAATGAACTCCGCATGCTCATGGTGATGTACAAGGGCATGGTACCTGTGGAGATGGGCAACAATGGGCCATGCTGCTGTGTTCATACACTCGAGTAGAAGATGGGCAACACGATTCAGAGGCAATACGGAAGAAGAAAACCATCTCCCTCAAATCTTACCATTATAGCAATCACGTCAGCAGCAGCAGCAGAAGCACAGAGCCATCAGCAGCAGCAGCAGATCTGTCAAAGTCGAGCAACATTGCTTGTCGTTACCACCCCATTTTCCACACATAAAACAGACCTCAGCGTCACCCTCATGCATGCCTTGTCCATAAAAAATATGTCACTTTTGCACCATCACCATCACGAGACACGAGGAGAGACATATGCTCTTTTTTTCTGGGACCAATGGGAGATGAGATGATGTTATTCGCGCCGCTAATGGTCGAACCATACGGATAATAAATTTATTTATATTAATTTAAAATTAAGATTAATTTTAGCACTCTGTCATTCAATAAAGCCGACCATCTGACGTGACCCTGTCAGTGGTCATGGCAAGAAAATCAGTCATCTCCATCAGCCTTATTCATTTATTGTTTTTCCTTTTCAAGTAATTTTTTTTATATATATATAATATTCGATTTTTGGCTTTTCCTTTTCCAGTCTGCTGCAGACTAGACTGCAGGAAGGGTAATAGGGAAGGAGGAAAAATATAAGGGAAAATGAAATAAAAAATTTTAAAAATATATTTTTTATTAATTATAATACAAAAAGTTTACTTTTTTAATAAAATAATCAATCATAGACTAAATAAATTAGCACTGCCAGCCATCACTTTCCTATTCCCTGTGGCTTGATTTTCCCTAACATACTGTGGTATCGAGTGCATGCTGCTACTGCTACTGCTGCTGCAGGAGAAAGAAAAAAAAAAGAATTCTTTCATTTTCATGGACATTGGGGTCGGAGATAAAGACCGGAGGACCACGGGCAGTGTTCTTTTTCCATCTCTTGTTTCTTCTCAAGCTTGAGACCAGTGCCCAAAACCATCATCGGAGGAAGCACCGCAGCAACTAGCAAGTGGAGTCGGTATCATTTCCTCGAGTCACATGAAGGCAGGAGTGGGCTCTCTTTTCAGAGGAGAGCCTGCCTGAAGAAGAGGAGGAAGAAGAAGACGGAACAAGGGAGGCGGAAGAAGAAAAAAAAACCGTTTGCATTCTCTCCCTTTTTTCTTTGGATTCGAGGCTATGGCGGCTTATTGCAACAAGAATCAGCAGCAGCAGATGGACATCAGCAAGTACGTGAGGTACACGCCTGAGCAGGTGGAGGCGTTGGAGAGGGTCTATAATGAGTGCCCGAAGCCCACTTCCCTCCGCCGGCAGCAGCTTATTCGGGAGTGCCCCATTCTCTCCAACATCGAACCCAAACAGATCAAAGTCTGGTTCCAGAACCGCAGGTAAAAGAAAGCAAAAGAACTACATTTTCCGAAAAGGGGGAACTGGAAGAAAGAACATACGGAATAAAGTTGAAAAGAGGAAACTTTTAGTAAGAAAAACTTCATGCGAAATGATGGCTAGTTTCTCCAGATTTCTGCATAGGGGAAAACTTCTACTGAGAATTTCAAACAGTTCCCCTTTGCCCCAATTTTTCTCTACTCCACATCGCTTTCCATCAGTCTAAACTTATAATGTATACATCCTGGGTCTCCTTCTTCCATCCATCATCTTTCTTTTAACTCTCCGATTTATTTTCATTGGTACTTCTGCTGTGGGATGTGCATAGGATTTTTTGAGTTGTCTTGTATATATCAAAACTTACTCTGTACTTCTTTTTACGCCATCTGTTGATCAATGTGTTAGTGATATACTATTCTTTTCTGGGTGAAATGAGGATCTTTCTTCTTCCTTTTCCGATTTTAGCTTCATCTTTTTCAGCTTTTTTCATATTTAGTAATGGGTCTATACCATTGCCCTTTAATGTAAGTTGGAAATGTCAATAAATAATTCTGCATCTGTACTGTTACTTTTGAAATCTTATCTTGTGGATCTGCTTTCCATGATTCCACCTGGTATTTGTCACCTTGCGGGTGTCCGTTTTATCATCATGTATTCAACATTATTTTCTTACTTTCTGAAATTATTTCTGACAGAAAACCCAGAATCTTTTCTTGGCTGCTTGAACTTTTTTGTGGTTGTTTTTGTATACTTCCATCCACAAAATGTAGCATCTTAAATGGAAGTCTGAATTTTTACAGGAAGATGGTGATAGATGTCATGTTATTGCCGTTTCTTTATCACCGTATATTAGTTATTCAGTTTGAAGATTTGAAATATTTTTCTACTGGGTAACAAGATTTACAAAATCTATTATATTGCCCTTCATTGGAATGAACATAATCCATTGATCGTTGGTTTTTCTTCTCAGAATAGCCATCTATTACAAATTACTTTCAGTGCTCAAAATCATGAATTTCATTGAAAAGGTACCTTACTCAAAGTTGCTATAGTTTTGATTGTTTGGCGTCTGAATTCTAGTGTTTCTTACTCCATAGATGTCGAGAGAAGCAGAGGAAGGAATCATTCCGTCTACAGACAGTTAATAGGAAGCTGACTGCTATGAACAAGTTGCTGATGGAAGAAAATGATCGTTTACAGAAACAAGTCTCCCACTTGGTTTATGAAAATGGTTACATGCGTCATCAGCTTCATGTTGTATGCTCCCCCTCTTTTTTACCAGTCTTATTCACCTTGCTTCCCTTGCCTTTTTCTGTATTTAACAAAGATGTATCTACAGCCATCTGGGACGACCACAGACAATAGCTGCGAGTCTGTGGTCATGAGTGGTCAGCAGCAACAAAACCCAACAGCTCAGCAACCTCCAAAGGATGCTAGCAGCCCAGCTGGGTAAGCAATTTCCTCAGAAGTGCATTTGAAAGTTAAAAGGAAAATGACTTTTATTTGATGTATGAACATACTAATTTCTATTTAACCATTGCTTGCAGTCTTCTTGCTATCGCAGAGGAGTCCTTGGCACAGTTCCTCTCAAAGGCAACTGGAACTGCTGTCAACTGGGTACAAATGATTGGGATGAAGGTAAGCTTTTTTCTTCACTTAGTGAATCATAGTTCATTTAATTAGCCATATGCTACTAAACTTTTTTATACACATTGCAGCCTGGTCCAGATTCTATCGGCATTGTTGCTGTCTCCCGGAACTGTAACGGGGTAGCAGCACGAGTTTGCAGTCTTGTTAGTTTAGAGCCCTCTAAGGTACTCCTAATTTTGCCTTATTCTTCTACTTGTATTGGCTTCACACAAGACCTGTACCACTTACATGCCTGATTTTGGTACTGATGCTCCACCTCATAAGTTGTGTCCATGGTATTTTTTGCTGCCATGGCCTTCTACTGGGAGTGACTTTTGGACCTCCAGCATATTAAACATTGCACAATAAATGGAATCCTATTATCTAACTGGCTTGACCCATACTCCTATCCTTGTTTATATTCTTGATGCCTTTGCTAGTAAATTCTATCTGTTTTGAATTGTCTTGTAGGTTGCTGAAATCCTTAAAGATCGCCCCACTTGGTTTCGAGACTGTCGGTGCCTTGATATACTAAGTGTGATTCCTTCCGGAATTGGAGGGACAATAGAGCTTATCTACATGCAGGTATCATAGACTGGTTTATTTTGACTAATCAGTTCATTTTCAATGCTCTTTTATCAAACTTAACTTTGGCTAAACCTTTTCACTTTTATTGTCCTGTGTAGACTTATGCACCAACAACACTAGCAGTAGCCCGTGATTTTTGGACACTGAGGTATACCACGAGTTTGGAGGATGGGAGTATTGTGGTAAGTACCAAGTGGCTTACATCCAGCTGATCCTTGGGTTATTCTTAGACCAGTTTGGATGTTGGGATTCTTGTGGTAATGTGTTTCTTATACTTATATGACATCTCTTACTGCAGATATGTGAGAGGTCATTGACATCGACCACTGGTGGTCCCTCTGGTCCACAGACATCTGGTTTTGTAAGGGCTGAAATGCTTCCAAGTGGATATTTAATCCGTCCTTGTGAAGGAGGTGGCTCCATCATTCATATTGTTGATCATGCTGACCTTGATGTGAGACCCGATTTGCTTCATCCACCCATTTCTTCCAAATACTTGAATTAGTTTTTCTTATGGTTAATAATGGATTTCATTATAGGCATGGAGCGTTCCTGAGGTTCTCAGACCTCTGTATGATTCATCTAAGATACTTGCCCAAAAGATGACCATCGCTGTAAGAAATTTGTCTTTCAGTGTCATGACAGTTTGCATTGTGCAACTCTTAACTGTTGTAGGAACTTTTCATCACAGGCTCTACGGTATATAAGGCAGATTGCTCAGGAATCTAGTGGGGAAATTCAGTATGGTGGGGGTCGCCAGCCCGCTGTTTTAAGGACATTTAGTCAGAGATTGTGCAGGTAACTCTTGTATTCAACCTAGAAGAGGTTTACCTTGATATTGATGGTCATCTCATGTTATTTCAAATTATGTTCCTCATTTTTGGAAGTTTTATTGAGTAAATATTGCTATCAAACTGATTGTTTCTTGTGGATTAATGTCATTGGAATATTTTCTTCAGGGGGTTTAATGATGCTGTTAATGGGTTTTTGGATGATGGATGGTCCCTTCTAGACAGTGATGGTATGGAAGATGTAACTGTCATGGTCAACTCATCTCCGAACAAATATTTTGGGTCTCAATATGGTGGATCAGCATTTCCCAGTATAGGACGAGGTGTACTCTGTGCTAAGGCCTCCATGCTTCTCCAGGTAACATAATGGTTTCTGAGTATCTTGATTCATAAGTCGAATGTTCAGTGTGATAATGTGGCAAGGCTTATTCTGAATTTTCTTGATAATGTTTGTAGAATGTTCCACCTGCACTCCTTATTCACTTTCTTCGTGAGCATCGATCAGAGTGGGCTGACTATGGAATAGATGCATACTCTGTGGCATGCCTTAAAGCAGCTAGTCCATATGGAGTTCCTTGTCCAAGACCCGGTGGCTTTCCTAATAGTCATGTCATTCTGCCCTTGGCCCATACTGTGGAGCATGAAGAGGTAATGAATCTTCCAGCCTATCCTCATGTTGTGAATTATACCTTTTGAGTAGATGGTGGGAATGCAATTCAGAGTGATTATGTCATATATGTTAAGGATTGATGTTGTCATGTATTATTTGTTGTAGTTCTTGGAAGTGGTTCGGCTAGAAGGTCATGCTTTCTCCCCAGAGGACATGGCTCTGGCTCGTGATATGTACCTACTGCAGGTTAGTTTTCCCTTGCTCCTCCATGCCCCTCGGGGAAATGCTGCTCCATAGTGTTCCTCTGCTAATAGCTGTCTGGAATGTCACTGCAGCTGGCTAATGGTCTTGATGAAAATGCTGTTGGAGCCTGTGCTGAGCTTGTTTTTGCACCGATTGATGAATCCTTTGCTGATGACGCTCCATTGCTTCCATCTGGTTTTCGTGTCATTCAGTTAGATCCTAAAACAGTTCAGTCCTATCCTTTTGTCTTCACCCTAAAAAAGAGCTTATTTTATCACTTTGACTAGAATTTGTTGCCATAAGAAATATGCATCTGTTCTATCAGTCTATCAGCACTGACCACTCATTGATGCAGCTCTTGACTATCTTTGATTATCATCAATTCTTAATTCCTCTGGCAGGACGGAGCAGGGGCAACTCGGACTCTGGACTTAGCCTCTACTCTGGAGGTGGGCTCTGGTGGTGGTCGGTCCAGTGGTGATGCTAACAGTAGTTACAACCTCCGGTCAGTTCTGACAATCGCCTTCCAATTCACCTTTGAGAACCATTTACGGGAAAGCGTGGCTGCCATGGCCCGCCAGTATGTTCGCAGTGTTGTGGGTTCTGTTCAAAGAGTTGCCATGGCCATTTCTCCATCTGGTCTCAGTCCACGGCCATTGGGCACAAAATCCTTTCCTGTTTCTCCTGAGGCTCCTACTTTGGCCCGTTGGATCAATCGAAGCTACAGGTTAGGTTCTTTCTAACATTGCTTTGAAAGTTCATTTACAGTGATCAACATTCCTTCCCCCTGTGCATATCCAACAGTGATATAGGCTAACTGATTGAAATTACTGTCTAGGGTCTATACTGGAGAAGAACTGCTAGGAAGTGATCCCCTTTCAGGAGATGCTGTCTTAAAGCAACTTTGGCACCACTCTGATGTTGTCTTGTGTTGTTCTATGAAGTCTAATGTAATTCTCTATTTGCCAACTGTATCAAGTTGACAGATTGACTCTAAACTAAAGTATACATTGATCAAAACATCAGATTCATTTTACTGTTTAAATTCCATTTCCAGGCCTCTCCTGTCTTGACATTTGCCAATCAAGCTGGGCTGGACATGCTGGAGACTACTCTACTTGCACTCCAGGACATCACCTTGGAGAAGATTCTTGATGAAAATGGAAGGAAGGCTCTCTTCTCAGAGTTCCCAAAGATCATGCAGCAGGTATCATATGATTTTCTTCCCACTGGCTAATCTCCTTTACCAACATTGACCCTGCGATTTAAGGATGAATTGTCTTTGCCAGTAAACTTTATTGAAGAGAACCAACAAACCAAACAAATGTATTAAGTGAAAAATCTCATTATTTCATCGCTATCAATTCCTGTGCAGGGATTCGCATACTTGCCTGCAGGAATATGCATCTCGAGCATGGGCAGACCATCATCCTACGAGCAAGCTGCGGCATGGAAAGTCCTGGACGATGATGATTCCAACCACTGCCTTAGCTTCATGTTTACTAACTGGTCTTTTGTGTAGCAGCAGAAGGGAGTAGCTTCCTCTTGTGGCCTGTGATGTCTTTTGGCTTTAATTTTGGCACACTTTTAATCCAAACATATGAAGCAGATAAGCTTAAAACTTTTATCTTTGTGATGGAAAGCTGACTGTGATGCTAGTACTGCTGTATTGCCATCATTAACTATTCCCATAGCTGCTCTGCTGAATATGGGCTTATCAGGACTTCCCTTATCTAAGAGATCCCTGTTCTACGATAGATTGTTGATGATGATTGGAAAAAATGCTAGTACTGCTATCTTTGTGATGGAAAGCTGACTGTGATGCTAGTACTGCTGTATTGCCATCATTAACTATTCCCATAGCTGCTCTGCTGCTCTGCCATCATACACAGTATATCTGGATGGCTACGATAGATTGTTGATGATGATTGGAAAAAATGCATTTTTAATCTCATCTGCTATGCCCATCAAGAAGTACAATGCACGGAATCAATTTTCACAGTCCATCTTTGGATTATAATCACTGATACGTGTTCATATATTTATAGGTAAAAAATGTGAAATCTAGCATTTTTTTTCATTTTAAGTTGTTCAGTTCAAGTTGTTTCTGGTCTTGGAATTACAGGTGTTTGAGTTTTTCTTTCCATTCCAGCTATACTTGAGCGTCAAAATTTGTTCAGTCAAATATTACCCACTGAAGTCATAGTAGGTCATCCACAGCTGCAGCTGCAGCAGGCTCTGTTCTCCCGATCATGGACCCCATTATGGCCAGTGATGAAGCCCTCCTCTTCACCCTCCCTTTCAGCTGCCGGATCTTGGACTCGACCCGGACGGAGAATCCGGTCTTGACCGACTGCCTGGCCTTGGACTGCTCTCTGGTCCACAGGTGCTTATCCTCCATGTCTTTCTTGTAGTACTTGATCTCCTGGATGACATGGTGATCCATTGGGTAGAAGCACCGCATCATCGAGCTGTGGAAGAAGTAGGGGATGTTGCAGGTGATGGTGACGAGGAGGGTGGTGGCCCAGAAGCTCTTGGACGGGGCTAGCACCTCGACATAGAGCATGTACACCTCCTCACTCCATGTGGGGGACAGCATGCCGTATGCCACAAGGAAGAGGTACCATGAGCCGATGCTACCCCAGATGAATATGTACTGGATCCAGGTGAACCGGGTCATGGTTAGGGCGATCTGGCAGTTCACAACCCAGATTATGCAGGTGAACATTGTGGTTCCCATTACTGCCTTGTCAGGCGACCTGCCATTTGAGCTGAAAGCACTGGCATAAAAGGAGAGGACGTTGCAGAAGAAGATTGTCAGGGATGCTTGGACCCCGTTTGCCATCCATCCTAATATTCGGTACCAATTGAAGAACAGGTTCTGGGGGCCTTGTTGGTACAGAGCCGGGAACTGCAACAAAAAAAGGGCCACCATATCATAGATGAGTAAAACAGACATTTATGCCTTGTTTATTGTTGTATTAAAGTTCACATTGCAGATTCACTGAGCAATTAATCACCTGCAAGCAAATATCAGAGGAGACATCCTGTTCAAAGACTCCGAGCGCGATCACAGGCATTGAGGTGAGAAACACGTTGAACAAAATCATGTACCAGTCGTAGTAGATTGTTTGCCCGGAAAAAGCTGTTGCTGCCTCGAAGTAGAAGAAGGTGAGGCCAAATGCTATATTCTTGTAGATGGAATAACATATCTGAGAAAATCACAGGGTTTTTTTGTTCAAAAAGTATTACATTGAGAAGGTTAAAATGAAAAAATCTGCAGGGTGTCCTAGTGGTAAGTTATTGTTACCATTTGAGCAATCCTCTTGTAGCACCAGTGCCCGTGGACTATTAAGAGACTCTCTAGAAATCGAAACTGTGCAATTGAGAAATCACTAGCCATCACAGCCTGCAAGATATGTTAGATCTGTAAGGCTTCAACTGGATAATATCAACTGTGGAGTTGTATGCATTGACTGCAGTTTCAAATTGTGATCATTTGCATTTTCTTATTTACAGGAAGTTCAAGACTGAAAAGATTGCACGGCTATCAGAAGATCTTGCCAAAGAACATGCATCAATAAACAAAAGATGTGGCAGGAGAAAATTAGACTATAACTGTGAAAGTATACCTAAGATGGTTTAGGGAGGAACAAGACACTGACCTGCATACCTTCCACGCCGCTGATGCCAACTCCAATATCTGCTTCCTGAATCATTCCAACATCATTTGCACCATCCCCAATAGCTAGGGTTGTTCTCTTGGTTCCTTCTTTTACCAACCTTGTCACCTGCCATAAAAATAAACAATTAAAACTTAAAAATCAAAGTACATAATATATAGAGCTATGCAGGCATTAGAGTGTATACAGTCAAAATCCTATTTATTTCATCAAAATCTGAAGCCATGGCCATAGTTTCTCATGTCAATAACTGTAGACAACAAAAGCTCCTGTCTGTACATAGGAGAATTTGGAGCTTTTGTATCCTGTCAAAGTGGGGATAGAGGGAGTGGAAGATATCTAATGATAGAAGAGCATTATTTGTACATATACATGTAAGAAATTCCCTTCTCTACCTACTTTACTTCATTGACATCATTAAAAGAGGCCCAAAACATTCTCCTTACCTTGCTTCTTGCCATGTTTTTCTCTTACTCACCAGAAAACGTCAAAGCAATGAAAAGCTGAAGAAGGGGAAAAGGATGTACCAATCCCTTCTGCATAGGAGAGACACGGCAGCATATCACCGAGGCGCATTCAACAGCTAACCCAAGAAACTGGAATTTCATATCATCCTCCAGGGCATATGTTAGAGTCTTCCCGTCAATGATCAGAGCAAAGGCAGCATGGGGATCTTTGGCTAGCTTGATCATCTGGGTTGCATTTGTCATTTGATTGATGATGCTCTCCTTCACTGCCTTCTCGGGGACTAAAAGCAAGGAAGTCTATTTGGGTGAAAATGATTTTCCTGAAACTAAGCCCCTCAACTCTTTCTCAAATCATGTCTTACCTCCTTTTCATCCTTGCCTGATGGGTCTGTGATTGTGGATGAAATGAAAATTTGTTTCATTTCTTGCCTCAGAAGGCTGCAAGCAAACCTGCACGGCCACATACAGAAGATTAGTAAAAGCTAATGACCTATTACATTTCATGCAACTGCTTGATTTTTCTGGGCATACCATACCCGATATTGATGGCAGTTTCTACCTTGTCCCCAGTTAAGACCCATATCTTCAAGCCTGCTTGGGCAAGCTTGTCAATGCACTGGGGGACCTGACAAATTGACAGTAAAAAGAAGCAGGGAATTAAGGAGCAAATCTCTACGAGAAGAATGAATGTAAGATATTCTCTACATTTATACTTCCACAACAATAATTTTGGAGTTACTTGTCAATGAATAATAGACAATCACAACAATCCCATATAATAATGCAAGTGGCATGGTAGAATATATGATCCTAGGTTTGAACATATTGTTGGTTGTCTAGTAATGAAAATTACCCCTCTTTGCAGCCTGTCCTCCACAGCAGTAGCACCAACGAGAATGAAGTCCTTCTCCATCATATCAGAAACTTTTTCAAGCATTCCTTCTCTGTCACCCCCAATAGATGTTTTTGCCTTGATGAACTCATTATCCCAGGCCACATAGTCCTTCTCTTCAAGCTTCTTGTAGGCAAGTGCCAGAGTACGTAACCCATTATCTCCGAATTCACTCAAGTGCCTAGTTGTGTTTTCTTCATGCACTCTTCCATGCTTTGCAAGTCGTTCAAAAATTATGCTGCAAAATTCACAGAGGCATAAAAGGGAGGAGGGATCTATTCAACATTCTGATTGGTCTGCAAAGGCTCATAAAAAGATCACTGACATCATTTGTCACTAACTTGTTGAATCAAGTCATCCATGTAGTTCGTATTTTAAGTGGATCAGTGCTCACACATTGTAAATTGATACATACTCAAAATGTTCTACTGATTGACCTGATCAAGGTCTGATTTTCAGGAGCTTGATGAAAAGAGGGTTTAATAATATGAGAACTTTTAAGTTTATGTTCTGTAAAAGTAGTACCTAAAGATCCATTTTCCCCAAAAAAGTTATAAAAAAGAGCATCTAAAGATCCATTTTCAGGTGTGCTATCTAAATACAGCTTCATGCATATAGCCTAGTTCCCTGCATTTAATCTAACTTATGGATCCCATACTGCAGGTAACACACTTAGTTTGTTATTAGTTATTTCTTCAAGCTACTATCAGCAGCATTAGGAGGTTTTGCAAGTCCAACCTGTCAGCTCCTTTGCACAGAACAAAAATCTGCCCCTCTTCATCCCGCAAAATCACTGACATTCTCTTCCTTTTACTTGTGAAATCCAATAGATTCAGAATCTTATATTCCCTGCAAGCATATGGTGCAGAACAAATAATGAAGAGTAAATATATATCGTGAAGCACCATTTAAGTTGACATGAAAAATCCATGAATTAGTTCTTACCTCTGAATTGGTTTTGCAGCATCAGGATACTTCTCATTGATAAATGCGCTAGACTGGGTCCTCTTAACAAACTCGAATCCAAACTCTCTTGCTGCTATAAGAAATGTCCCTTCATCTGGAGATTCTGCTTCATAAGTTAGCTTCCCTGTCTGCTCATTATACTCAGGAACTGCAGTGTAGCATAAAGATAGTATACGAAAGAACAGCAGAATCTCCTCAGCGTGAGATTCCTTCATCCAATTCCCTTCCATCAGCCTGGAATCTTCAAAGCTGAATCCTTTGATGCATGGTTTATTTCCTTCCTTGTCCTTGCAGGTGACCACAGTCTTCAATTCTATCTCGGGAACTGGGTAGTCTGCTGCATCCTCCATGGAATTATCTTGGAGGTCCAAGGCCATCTGCTTTGCAGCAGCAAGCTCAACCTCACTGGCTTGGACCCCATAGGCAATCCCAGCGATCGAGCACTTGAGAAAGTCCATTTGGTTGCATGTCAAGGTCCCTGTCTTGTCAGATAAGATTGTGTCAACCTGACCCAATTCCTCGTTCAAGTTTGAGGTCCTTGCATCAGCAGTAACCCCAGTCTCTTCATCATACATATCGATGTCTTGGTTTATGAAAATTGCCTGCAAAAACTTGACCATCGCAATTGATACATAAAGGGAGATGGGGATCAAGTATCCGTAGAGCATTAAAGCAGCCATGGCATGGCACATCCCCGAGGCAAAGGCATTTTCAGGGTCATAGCAAGTCTCAGCCTGATCTGGCCTCAAGTACCACCACTCAGGCATCTTATACTTGGTCAGAATGAAAAAGCCCAAGGAGCTTATCAGTGAGATCACCATGAGTGCTGCAAGGAGGAGGTAGATTATGTAGTCCATCTTCTTCTCAATGCTGCTTCTTTTGGAGGGCGCCTCCATGGAGTTCTGCATCACCTTGGTATCATGGCCTGTGAATATCACTACACCGTACACATATGCAGTGTTTCTGAGCTTTGAATCTCTGAGGAGGATATGAGCTGGTTCCAAAGGATAGATCTGCCTCTCATACTCCAGGTTACCCACAAAGGTGTAGAGACTTGGGTTTGGGTCCTCACACTTGATCAACCCTTTAAAGTCCTTGAAGCACTCCTCACTGTCCAAACACAAACTTGACTCAAGTGATCTCTTCACCTTCAGGTTGGTCTCACCATCCAAGTTCACGGTCTCCACATAGTAGAGTCCATCTTCATAGCTGGATGACAACAGGAGAAGATCCGCTGGAAAGAATTTATCCTTCTCAACCTTCACCACATCCCCGACCCGAATGTTCTTCCAATGCTTATTGGAGAAGATGCCATCAGTAATATGCATACTTGCTTTCCTGGAGTTCACCTTCATATCCTGCATGAACCGGCGCCAGTCCTCTAAGCCCTCCTTGAGCATACTGACCCCGAGAACAAATGCCAGGGGAGCAATCATGCTCACGGGTTTGAAAGGCGAGACTGGGAAGAGGGAACAGATTGCAGCCACAAGGAAGTATATGTTGGCCACTCGCCGGAACTGCTCAAAGAAGGCCTTGGGGACAAATGATATGATGCTGTACATTGTGGTGGATATGTAGTTGGACCGGTATTGTAGGGGAGGCTTCTGGTGCATGTGACTCTCATTGCAATGAACAATCCGGGAGTACCCAGGACCCTCAACTGTGTGAGGCTCATCAGTCTCGTTGCTCCTAGGCTTGAGGCAAGCAAATGTATGGAGCTGACTCCGCCGAATCCTTGCCCTAATCCTACCCCCTGTCATGGCTTAGGATGTACAATAGGATCTTTAGAGTCTTTGAGCAACACATATCGCCATGTTTGCGATGCTGAATCCACACTGTGATCATTCATCTCAAGCAATCATAATTGTATTCATTCACTTGAGGAATAACAATTGCCCTGCATTTGACTTTGTTGATTCATGCCATCCCTTCTTCTTCTGCAGCCTGACCAACCCACCATGAAAATGCTTAATCAAGCAGCATGCAAGCTACAAACAGAAAATAATTCTTCAGCCATATCAGCTACACAATAAACATGTATAAATACACCTAAACGTTAGATAGCTGCATTATAAAATCTCAGAAGTTACTGGGTCAACAAACATTTTATGGAGCATGCCATCAATTTCACAAGATTGCCCACATAATTTCATTGTCTCACAGACATATAACAGGAAGACAAACTGCCAAACGAATATCAGAGATCCAGAAAGATATCAAAACTTGATCATGCGTAGGTAATCGCCAGGCGCCAGCTGAAAAAGACCAGATTTCCACATAGAACAATGCAGAACTGTAACTCATCAAAACAAAATCAAATCCAGAACGTGGGTTCCCCAGAAAATTCAAAAACATGGGAAGGACAAAAAAAAAAGGAAAGGCAAAAAAGGGGTGCCTGGAATCGCATGGAGCTGATGCTTGCCATGCAAAATCACACGATCAGCCTGTGGGACATCACAGATCAAAGGTAATTGTGAGCGAAAGAGGGGGAGAGCGACCAGAGGAGAAATAGAATTTCAGGCCAAGTGGAGAGAAGAAAGGGCGCATAGAGCGCACAGTCTCTCCCTCTCTCTGCATCTCTGGTGGACCAATGGCAGGATTTTCGGGGGCTTTCTCGCTCTCAGCCATCATCTAATCTATCTGTGTTGACTCCAAAATACCTCCTTTGGGCATTTATTCGAAGAAGCATGGCCCAACTATGGCAAATTTTGCTACTTTGTCACCAGATGAATGGACATTGTGTTGTTCTATCGATCAATACTACAACCCAGTGGAAATTGAGACCCGAATGATGCTTTCCTCACATAGCTGGCCTAAGGATAAAAATCATACACACAATCGGTTGGTATCAGATTGTATTTACTATTTATTCTACCATTTACTACTATTTAAGCTAAAACTCTGTGAGGGGTATATATATTTGACAGAAAAGAAAGCGGTGGAAGTGAACCCTAACTCTCCTCAAGCGGATAGCAGAGCGCTTCCACCTTCCTCCCATCATCCGCCTTGCTTCTATATAATTGCCCTTCGCCTCAGTACGTCTATATCATCTTCTCGTATTGATCACTGGGGTCTCTTCTACCCTGTTGTCGCTTGCCTGGTTTCTATTATTGAATATCTAACTGGACTCGATCGAATTGAATTGAAAAGCTTGGTTTTTCTTTTTGTCCTGTGGAGAAATACTCTTCTTGTACAGGAGTAAATGTTGCCCCCTTCTCTCTTTTGGGCTTATTCTGAGTGAAGGTGATCATGGACAGCCGGCTATTCACCTGCAGTCGTAGCAGCATTCTCATCACCAAACCCCACCGAGTTGTAAGGTCCGGATTGCCCACATCAGCAAGCTGTAGATATCGCCAGAGGAACTGTTCCCTTGCCGGTACAATTTATTTCCTTTTCTTTTCCTCCAATTGTAATTTCTTTAACTTCAACAAAAGTCGAGAAATTTATCTTGAACTGAGATAATCTGTTCAACCCAAAAAAATTCAGATGGAGATAAAGAAAAAAGAAAATTCTTCCATAAGTTTGATGGTTTCTTAGTCGAACTGGATCTGGATCTCCACGTGTGATGCATATCATGCATACAAAAAGATTACATTCAAGATGTAGACAAGTCATTAGATTATATCTCTAATGCTCTCATTTCAAATCAGGACTAGTACATTCAAAATGTTGTTGCAATCTGTTGACATTATCATGAAACAAGCCTCAGTTTGAAACTTCTAGTGCTAAAAAGTAAATGAAAGCACATGCCAGTGCTCCATCTGAAACATTAATGTAGACTATGATTTTCAGAGAATGGAAAAAAGATAGAGTGGATCAGAGGATTATGTCATAGATGTTAAGATAGAGTGGATCAGAGGATTATGTCATAGATGTTAAGATAGAGTGGATCAGAGGATTATGTCATAGATGTTAATTTTATGAGGCAGTGGTGAGGAATGGGGAAATATAGTCAATATATAGTTATTTTACATATGATAATTATAACCTTGATTCATTCCCTTTTACATTTTATAAACTACATAGTTTATATAAGGGCCTTTTAGAAAGTGATTGTGAGATCAAAGAATTTTTATTCTAGCTTTATTATAGCTGGGATATAAGTTGCAGCTAATGGTATCAAATTCAGCCATAAAATAGAAATGAAAGCAAGAGCAGAGTTGTGTGCCAAAAATAGGAAGCTTGATTCCAGGGATATTGTTTAGATTATGCAGTTCTTATTTGGGAGAAAGAAAAACCAGGGATGGACAGAACATGTAGAAATTGTATCAGACTGATCTCTTGTATTTTAGATTGTGGATGGTCTTTTTATTTTGGGCCAGAATAAGGTGGGATATTGAAAATGCAGTTTTCTGCATGTTCCCATGCCCATCTGTATATTTTCCCCCTTATTTCACCAAAGGTACTATCTTCACTTATAAACCTCTAGTCAGAATATTCAGGCTTTATACAATGGAATAGATGATTGGATACTGTGCAGGATCAAGAGTAAATTGTGCAATGAAGTCTTACCAGCTGTCAGAACTCACTCGTGCTGAGGTCAATGGCCTCAAGGCCCGACCTCGTATTGATTTCTCCTCCATTTTTGGTGTGGTAAGCTATGGCCTTTTTTATCAGTAGATATATTTGCTATTTCAATACCTTGAATATTTTTGTAATCGAAACCTATATTTGCTAAATTATACCATATCTAAATGTAGGTCAACCCAATTGTTGATGATGTTCATGTTAGAGGTGATGCTGCAGTAAAAGAGTTCGTTTCTTTTACCTTTTCTGCATTTGTGTCATGATTTAAATGGCCACATCCTCATGTTTGTTGTGACTACTATTATTATTGCTTGAACATCTAGGTACACTGCAAAATTTGACAAAGTCAAATTGGAAGAGATAGTTGTGAATGTGTCTGATCTTCCAGACCCAGAGGTGCTCTCGTATGGCTCATATATTCTAAAGTTTCTGTGCTGCTTATTTATAGTTTCATGATTACAGCAGGCATGTGTTTTTATCATAGTTTTTTTTTAAATTATGCTGGTGGCATAACTTTAGAAGTTCTCATATTGCTTTCCTTTTCCTCCTCTTCAGCTAGATGCAAAAGTAAGAGAAGCATTTGATGTGGCATATAACAATATATATGCTTTCCATTTGGCTCAAAAGTCACCAGAGAAAAACATTGAGAATATGAAGGTAACATAGCATACATCCATCTTTCTCTCTTCTCTTGAGGATATCTGATTTACTAAATGAGAAATTTTCCTCTTGGTATGTCTTATTATAAGTTTGGATAATAAATCAAAATAGTCCATGTCCATTTTAAGGATGCAAATTTTGTCATATATCATGTGCTTATTGGCCTTCCAAATTTATCAGGGTGTCAAGTGTAAGAGGGTGGCGAGGAGCATTGGTTCCGTTGGTCTTTATGTTCCTGGTGGGACTGCTGTTTTACCCTCAACAGCTCTGATGCTTGCAGTTGTAAGTTGGTGATGGCCGCTAAAATTAGCTTTTGCTAAATTAACTAATTATAATATCTATTCCTTTGCTTATTTATATTTGAATCATATTTGATTGATATTAACTTTATTCTGTACACCAGCCTGCACAGATAGCTGGGTGCAAAACCATCGTTCTTGCTACTCCCCCCTGTCATGATGGCGGCATATGCAAGGTTTTTTTTTTTAAATTTTATAAGTAGGCATTTCTTAATTCATGGTGCTAATGTTCAAACATCATAATTGACCATATTACTTCGTGTCCAACTTATTTTGCAGGAGGTGCTTTACTGTGCAAAGAAAGCTGGTGTGACCCACATTCTGAAAGCTGGGGGAGCTCAGGTAGTATTTCCTCTTTAGATTGCTGGTTTTTCAAATTTACTCCTTGATTTAAGGAAGTCATTATCATTATTCAGGCTGTGGCTGCTATGGCATGGGGAACTGAGTCTTGCCCGAAGGTATTCATTTTCTTCCTATGGGTGTATTATATTTGGGAAATATGATAAAATCATTAATTTGTCTCTTAGACTACTTTTATCCATGAAATGTTCCCTGATAATCGAACTCAATCACTCAGTAAGGGAAAAAGTTGGTTTGATTGCAGATTAGTGGCATTCTCTAAACTTTCCATTCTATATAAGTCCATAAACTCTTTCTTTTAGCAATAGGAGGAAACTTTTCCAGACAACCATTGTTGCCCCTTGACGTCTTCTCTTTGGCCCTTTGGGCTTACCTTTGTGGTCCTTTTTTGAAAATAATTTATGAAATGCAATCAATATCTGAAACTATTGTATTTTTTCTCTTTTCTGCAAATAATGGGAACATCAATCAATATGTGATATCTCGCTGAGAATTAGTAGGTTACTATTTTTGTTAAAATATCAAATCAAAGTAGTCACTGTTGTAAAATCTGTTTCTAAATTGAATATAACATGCACTTCCCCCTCTTTATTCCTTGAAAGATTAGGAATATCCTTTTCCCTAGAAGGATTTCTCTAATTTCATTTCATATTTTTTTATAGTAATTTGTCAGTCTCATTGCAAAGTCTTACTGATCAACTTGGTGAAATACAGGTTGAGAAGATTTTTGGCCCTGGAAATCAGTATGTTACAGCCGCAAAAATGATTCTTCAGGTGTGTCATCTGGTTATAATCCTTTGCCTCTTAACTGTGAATCCAGATTATATATTATATAGCTAATTTCATGTCCTTTAATTTTTGCTCGGTTGATCAGAACAGCGAAGCCATGGTTTCTATTGACATGCCAGCGGGTCCTTCAGAAGTTCTGGTCATTGCAGACAAAGATACCAGTCCTGTTCATGTAGCTGCAGACCTACTTTCGCAGGTGACCTTTTTTCCCAACAACTCACCTGGTGTGCAATTCTTGGAGATGTGTAGCATTGTAGTCAGTCTTTGCCTATTATTTTGTTGTGCTCTTCTCACCACCAATCTCACACAATCTTCGAGCCCCTCTCTCTCCATAGCCTTATTTATGAGAAAATAATAGAAAAAATAAAAAATTTAACTTTATTTGAAACTTATGATAATCCTTTTTTTAATATAGATGGTATTCGAATAATGAACATTCAGCAATCCATTGGACAGTATATTATTATACTGTTCATGTCTGCCATTAAACCTTATATTTTGATCAAAGGGATTAAATGACCTCTAAGACAGATGCAAGTTATCATTGGATCATCACACTTGACTTCTAATATATTCAGTCTTAATATAGAATTGTATACACCCTTTATGGAAGTTGAATTTTATATTAGAACTAGTGCGCCGGCATTTGGTACGAAAACTATTCATATAAAATGTTAGGTTTGCATTGCCTAAAATTTTCTGGGACTGATTCAGTCAATCATCCTTTGATAATTCTCAGGCAGAACATGGCCCTGATAGCCAGGTTGTTCTTGTGATAGCTGGAGATGGTGTTGATATGAAAGCTATCGAGGAAGAGATGACTAAGCAGTGCCAGAGTCTTCCTAGGGGAGAATTTGCATCAAAAGCTCTTGGTCACAGCTTTACAGTTTTTGCTCGAGATATGGTTGAGGTTTGTCTTCCTCCTTTTCTTGTCTTGTTCTAAATTCTTCACACCTATCTTCATTATCTGCTACAATACAATTTCATTCTAAAATGTGTAATTAGAAAGCGCAAATGTTCATCTTTTTTAAGGTCAGTATCATTTTCTGTGTCGCACCAAATTGCAGAATCCTGTTTTATTGTATTTCCCATCTTTACCCTTTTTCTTTTACTCTTTCTCTATTTGAAAGTGGTGCTGATGATATTGCAGCCAATTTTTTATGCATCTATTTTACTATGTTATTCTCAATGTGTAAGCACTTATATAAGATCTAATTGATTCTTTCAGGCAGTCTCTTTCTCAAACTTATATGCGCCTGAGCATTTAATAATAAATGTAAAGGATGCTGAGAAGTGGGAATGCTTCATTGAGAATGCTGGTACCATTTGTTAATTGTACAGTGCTGCTTGTATGTTTGCTTGAAGTTCATCCAATTTTCTCTTGTTCCTTTAACCACCAATGCAGTTTCTCTGGCTCACTGATACTGTTTCTTTTAGTTGATTGTGGTTTGCATGACTGAGAATTTTTTGGGTTGAATATCTCTATGAAGAGACTTTTTCATTGTCTATTGATCATTTGTATAACTAATTTAAGATTTTTTTTATTTTTCTATATTAATAAATAATATTTCCTTGATGTAAGATCCTTGCTTGGGGCTAAGCATGTGGTTCTGGAAATTGGGTGAGATTTGTGGGTCAGAACTAGAGCTGGAGCAAGACTTCCTTGTTCTTTGAACTAATTGCTCATTGCTTAACTTTAATAAAACTGTATTCTGTAAGAATAAGATATGCCTTGTGATTTTTCAAAGGTCATGAAACATAACTTCTCCATTTCCTCTGCAGGTTCTGTGTTTTTAGGGCCGTGGACGCCGGAGAGTGTTGGAGATTATGCGAGCGGCACAAACCACGTCCTCCCCACCTACGGATATGCACGGATGTACAGCGGGGTGTCCCTGGACTCGTTCCAGAAGTACATGACGGTGCAGTCCCTGACAGAGGAAGGGCTGAGGAACCTGGGTCCACATGTGGCCGTTATGGCCGAGGTGGAGGGACTAGAGGCCCATAAACGGGCGGTCACCCTCCGGCTTCAGGACATCCAAGCGATGCATTCCCAGAAGACGCCATGATTGATGGTGATGATGCAGCAGCTAGATTGTGGTTTTTGTAAACCACTGCATTGTTGTACAACTGCTCATGTAGGAATTTTTTCATCTGCAACTTCAACTTTCATATTTTCAAGGAACTGCTATTTAGAAAATGGCCCATGTAGGAACTTTTTCATGTGCAACTGCTTCAGAGGTTGGCAACCCTTGAAGCATCTTTTCTCAAAGCACCCACCAGAAGAAAGGGCTGATAGAGATGCTGGTTAGCACCTCAGCCCCACCAACAGGCGAAGAAAATATATATTTTTTCATTTTTGTAAAAATAAAAAATGTGAGAGAATAAAATATTTGGACATAATAATAATATTGCTTTATTCCTGGAGCATAGTAAAATGTATTATTTTTAAAAAGAATTTCAAGTTTCAGCAGCTAAATAAGTTATATGGCAAGAGTTTTTGTAGCAAAGGGTGATGCTTTCTCTCTTTTTGTTTGAAGTTTTAGGATAAAAATGCCATTTTTAAAGTTTTAAAACTGAAGTAAAAAAGTATACAAATTTGAGATTAGATCAAAAAAATGCAAAATTTAATCCACTAGAGCACTTGGGCAGTGCCCGATGTCATGTTCCATTCCACGGTTTTGTTGGGTATAGTTGGGTGTAACTAGAGAGGTTCCACCGCCTGTTGCTGGCCGGAGAGCACAGGTATGGTAGGGCTGCAGTACTCTGCTTGCTTGAATTCTTACTTCACCGCCTCGAAGCATTCTCTTCCTTCTGCTCTGAAGTTATGGTTGCCTTTCACTCCTACGGCTTCTTCCGTTCCATTCTCTCTTTCCCAAGTTGAAAAGCCCTCCACGGGCAGCCCTCGTCTTCGTTACAGCAGTACCGCTGTCGCGGAGGACCTTTCGAAGGAGGAGCAGCGGCCGAAGAAACAGCTGAGAAGCCCCGACCTTGTTGCCTTGGAATACAGAGAGCTCAATCTTCCCCGCAGAACCTCCGAGGTAGTAATGCCTCAATCAAAATTGGAGATTGGCTTCTGAGTTTGTGTAGTTTTTAGAAGATTTGGGGGCGAGCGCTAATTGGACCTCCAATTTCTGTTTCAGGACCTGGGTCATGTCAGGATTAGGCAGCATGTCAATCCGCTCAGTTCGTCCTTCTCAGTATGTCTTCTACATCATGATTGATAACCATCCCAATTTGACGTTTTCAAATTAGAACTAGGAGCCGCTTTCTCTTGCTAAGTATTATTTCCCCCACCTCTTCTCTAACTTGGTCTGTTCAATATGATGATAGATGCCGGTGGAAGCGCCTGAATGGAACTGTGTCTTCAAGGACCCAACTTTGCCACTAATGGTGGACATTGGAAGCGGTAACCCCCTCAAAATATTTCTTGCTCGAGCCCGTTTGATTTTGTTCTGGGGGAATAACTAGGGAAATGCTTAGACATTAAGAGAGAAATGAATTTTTGCAGTGAAGGACATGGGGTTCATTGGTAGCTTGAGATACAATCAATATACTTGGAATGAAGTGAAGTGCAATGATGGATTTCTTTCTTTTACTGTATTTGGAATACTTCATTCTTGTATATAGTTGGACTTGAAGCCATTTTGTTCCCTGAGAAATTATTGAATGACACTTCTTGATGATCATGCTGTAGCTGTATCAGATTAAAGAGTATTTCATGGTGGAGGCTCATTCGGGTTCTCATGTTTCTAAAATAGCTGTGTGTGATGCTCTATCCACTCTTTTACTAAGATCAGCTTGTTAAGCCCCGACTTTAAGCATTACAGCCTTAGAGGCTTCTCATTGAAATGATTATGTTTGTGAATCCAGAATTTATTGACATGCACTGCACTGATTAGTAGTTGATCCTATTCATACTTTAGTGAGATGTTCCTTTTCATGCCCGTTTCCAATACCGTGTGTTGTATGTCGGATCATTTATAATGATGGTTTAACTCTTAACCTTTGACTGGCTTCTAATCTTAAAGGCTGATTTTCCTATTGAGATTCTTCTGGAATGATGAAAAGGTTGGTGTGCTTGTCTTAGCTTCGATCTGCCATGATCCTCATGCCGTGGAAAATTGCCTTTTAGTTTTCTTTGAACTACTTCAGAGAGTTCTATAATGGATTCTTGGGCAATTCTGGTATGCTGTGTATTATATACTTTATATGAAACTGACATATTGCTTTGCTATAAAAATCTTTCACAGGCAGTGGAAGATTTCTGCTATGGCTTGCAAAGAACAAGTCCGGCTTCGAAAATTATTTGGGTTTGGAGATACGGCAGAAAGTATGAAGAGGAATCCCGTCATGTTTCTTCCATTCCACTAATTAACTATCGGGTTTAGCATACAATTATATTTTTTATCCTCGTGATTAGTTTTCACGAATTATCTTCTTCTGCATAAAGTCTTATAATTCATTCTGATTTTTGTTGTATGTGCATGAGCAGCTGGTTAAGCGTGCAGAGAGTTGGGTGAAAGAGCTTGAACTTGGTAACATGTAAGGATTTCCTTAAGATAACATGAATTGGAAATCGGCTTTATTATGGAGAATTGAGAGACTATTGTTCTGCTGTCAATCTAATAGTTTCCTCGTCCTATCCCGCAGACATTTCCTATTTGCAAATGCCTCGGTTTCTTTCAACAATCTAATATCTTCTTATCCGGGTCCCTTGGCCACGGTCTCAATCCTGGTAAGTGCACACCAAAATTATGAATCTTGGTGGAACAATCTTCTTTACCAGCTTTCGGTTTCTGCTTCTGCTTTGAAAGCATGTTGATTGAACCCACAAGTAACAATGCAGTGCCCAGATCCTCATTTCAAGAAAAGGCATCACAAGAGAAGGGTTGTTCAGAAACCTTTGGTGAACTGCATTGTAGACAACCTAACACCTGGAGGAAAGGTTTGCTCCTTGCCCTCTGATGAAATGTAAAATCCATAATACTTGATGATGTTCATTCTCCATCCTATGTGCAGGTATTCATGCAATCCGATGTGCTCGAAGTGGCTCTAGACATGAGAAACATGTTCGATGAGAAGCTAGATGTGCTGCAAGACGTAAGCATGGTCGACCCCAACATGTCATGTGATGATGATGGATGGTTGATGGAGAACCCGATGGGTATTAGGACTGAAAGAGAAATACATGCAGAGTATGAGGGCACAAAGATATACAGAAGAGTGTACCTGAAGCTGGTCAATTAGATAGATTTTCATGGAGTAGTTAGATGGTCGAAACCTTGTTTTCCATGAACATGTCGACTAGAAGATACAAATAGACTCAATAATTTAACTACCATAGACTCAACAAACAACAGATTCATGCATTTGCCTTTTGCTAGCAGTGGCTTTAAGCATGGATCTCCTCTTCTTCCTCGTCGTACTCCTCTTCGTCTGCAGTGGCATCCTGGTACTGCTGGTACTCGGCCACAAGGTCGTTCATGTTGCTTTCTGCCTCGGTGAACTCCATCTCGTCCATCCCCTCACCAGTGTACCAATGCAAGAAGGCCTTGCGTCGGAACATGGCAGTGAACTGCTCGCTGACCCGCCTGAACATCTCCTGGATTGAAGTCGAGTTTCCGATGAAGGTTGAGGCCATCTTCAGCCCCCTTGGAGGGATATCACACACGCTCGACTTGACATTGTTGGGGATCCACTCGACGAAGTAGGAGGAGTTCTTGTTCTGGACATTGATCATCTGCTCATCCACCTCCTTCGTGCTCATCTTCCCACGGAACATTGCAGAAGCGGTCAAATAGCGGCCATGGCGAGGATCAGCTGCGCACATCATGTTTTTTGAGTCCCACATCTGTTGGGTCAGCTCAGGAACCGTCAGGGCCCGGTACTGCTGGGACCCACGGGAGGTGAGTGGTGCAAAACCGACCATGAAGAAGTGGAGACGTGGGAATGGGATGAGGTTCACCGCAAGCTTGCGGAGATCAGAATTTAGCTGTCCAGGGAACCGGAGGCAGCAGGTGACACCGCTCATGGTTGCTGAGATCAGATGGTTCAGATCGCCAACTGAATGGAAACCAACAAACAAGGCATTAGCCCCCCAAAAAAATGAAAGCAAGGGTGAAGTGCTGCAAACCAATGAGAATATTCACTGCTCAACACATAAGATAAAGAGGTGATAGTATGGAATTCTACACCAGAACAGTAAGCTTCCAAGTTCTCTTGAAACATGAAAGAGAACTGGATTTACATTTTCAAGCATAAAAGAAACAAATTCACATCAACATGTACATTGCCGGTGCCCATCAGGCCGTAAAGATCCCATTTATAAGAGGACCCAAAATTATTCAGAAAGCACTACCATTAGAGAACCTATGATCGTAAGGATGAGTATGGAAAAGGGATGCCAGGAAATCAATCAATATTGATAAACTAATGTCAAAGTTCAAAACCGGAGATTTGTACTTACAAGTTGGTGTTGCAAGCTTCAGTGTGCGGAAGCAGATGTCGTAAAGGGCTTCATTATCCAGAACCATGCACTCATCAGCATTCTCAACAAGCTGATGCACAGAGAGGGTCGCATTATATGGCTCAACGACTGTATCCGACACCTTGGGCGAAGGGAAGACAGAAAATGTCAACATCATTCGATCAGGGTACTCCTCCCTGATCTTAGAAATGAGAAGTGTTCCCATTCCAGACCCCGTGCCACCTCCCAAAGAATGACATACTTGAAATCCTGTTCAAGATTATATCAACTCACGGATGAGGGATTTGCTGCCTCAGCCATTTTCTCTTTGCTTTTATGTTTCGAATGCACATGTGAGTTTGACATATACTACATAGTAAATAAAAAAAACAGCTAATAACAACGTAACATCACATATCTTGAAGACTTTGTAATGATCAAAGAATGCCTAGAGATATGGCAGATGATTGATATGCATGGTATTGTTTATTATGGTTGATAAGTTCTAGAGCACATGTCACGATTTCGCTCACTTCATAAACTTTATTTTTGGCATTGCAAACAGTCTACAGAAATAAAAGATGCCATCAAAGTCAGTGCCATCTCGCAGCGCTGAAAAACATAACTTTTTAAAGAAGTGTGAGAGCCACTTCATAAATGCAATAAAAGATAACATCCGGCAGATCCAATGCCATATCAGTCGCAGTCAAGAAATGAATAAAGAAAGATGCGAGAAGATATCCGAGCACAAATTACCACAAAGAAACCAGAAAATGTCGCATTGCGAGAGTGGTCAAGGGAAAGCATCCAGAAATAAATAAGCATTTAGCTAGAAGGATGGGGAGGGGGAGAGGGATCTTTTACCTTGCAAGCAATCGCAGTTCTCGGCCTCCTTCCTGACTACATCGAGGACGGCGTCGATGAGCTCGGCGCCCTCGGTGTAGTGACCCTTGGCCCAGTTGTTCCCAGCGCCGGACTGGCCGAAGACAAAGTTGTCAGGGCGAAAAATCTGACCGAACGGGCCGGATCTGACGGAATCCATGGTGCCGGGCTCGAGATCCATGAGGACGGCACGAGGAACGTACCTTCCGCCGCTGGCCTCGTTATAGTAGACATTGATGCGCTCGAGCTGGAGCTCGGAGTCGCCACTGTACTTTCCAGTGTGGTCGATGCCGTGCTCGTCGCAGATCACCTCCCAGAACTTGGCCCCGATCTGGTTACCGCATTGCCCGCCCTGGATGTGTAGGATTTCTCTCATTTTCCCTTCTCACTTCCTCGGTAAAAAAACACAGTTCAGATCTGACCGGAGACAGAAACGGAGGTGTAGAGAGAGACAGGAGCGAACGCTGAGACGAGAGAGTGGAGTGTTATTAGGGATTCCGAAGGAAAGAAATTGCAGATGAGAATTATAATAAATATAAAATTCAAAATTCAAAATTTAAAATTTAAAATTAAATCATTTATATTATTTGCTATTAAAAGAAATTTACTGGAATTATTTTTTAAAATAATTATTATATATCATAATATTATTAAATGTTATAATCTAAGGCGACATCATCACGTGAAAAACGTCCTCGGAAATCGACAAGCAATGCCATGCTTGCCACCGTGTTGAAAAAGTCCAGGCCAGACAGACAAGTACATGAACAACCATGGAAGCTCCCTAGAAACAGACAGTATAGTACCCATTTTTTATATTTTAAATATTACATTATTATGTAAATTTAATTAATTAATTAATTATTCATCGTCTCCTCACTTCCCATTTCTCCATAAAGGAAACCTCCTCTGCCTCTCTTCGTCTTCCACCGGGAGTTCTACCCCTGCCAGAGACCCGTCGGTCGGATTGTCCTATGCCTCTTCTGCGTAAGAAGGGGTCGAGGATCCCTACGCTCTCCTGCCTGATGGCTGACCTCCACACGTCGCCTCGACCTGGGAGAGCCCTGATGGTGGAGACGGGCTTCCCCACCTCCATCGTTGACCTCTTCGTCAGGAACCGCGACCGCCTCGGGAAACCCTTCAGGTTCAGGAGGAGAACCAAGCAAACCCGTATGAGCTGCGTGCCGGCGCCGATGCCAGAGGCAGCTGAAGATTGTACATGTGAGCTGTTGCGTCCGGAAGCTCGAGCACCTGCACCCAGTCCGGAGCTCCGATCTGAAGACGCTCGGAGCTCCGGCGAGGGTCTCCACGTGTCTTCTGTGGCTATGGAGGTTTTCGTGGTGGTGATTCTGGCTCTGTATACAAGGAGGCTTGTGATGGGGATCACAGTCTCAGCTCTGGCGCTCTTGTTACTTGAACGGGTCGGGGTGGCTGTAGTGGCCCATGACCTCTTGAAGTTTCGCCGGAGCCAGAGCACAGGGAGGTCCGGCGACGTCCGGAATAAACCCAGGTACAAGAGAGTTCCCTTCGTCTTCGATGGCACGGAGGACTGCCATTTTGCAGAGGATGAAGCGATCGCAGACGAAAGACCTTCTACCGTCGCCCTGGCGGTGGCCGTCCAGTGATGGCTACTGTTCATGCGGTTGAGAGACATTCACTCTATGTTGCTGTAGAATGTAAACTGCTTTTAGACGGATACACTCTCTCTGTTATGAACATTCCGCCATTCCTTGTCTCCTCTTCCCCCTACAAAGGGAACACATCCCAACTCCAAGCGCGGGACAGGAATCAACTTATAGAGAAGAAAAAAAATGTGTATATTGGTTTAGGAGATACCAACTCTTGGGATGATAAGTGATTAAGAGGAAGCCCACTTTGCAAAAAAAAAGGTAAGTGACTGAAAGAAAAAAGAAAAGAGAGTAGGCTAGAGATGGAAGAAGCTGAGCCCATTTGATTAGAGACATCATAAAAGAATAAAGGTAAAAAATAAAGGTCAAGATGTCGATTAAAGAAGAATGTTGATGTGATCGGAGACAACAAATATCCGAAGGTTCAGTAAAAGAGAATGTGGCTTGGGTAAATATATGTAGAGTAGGTTGGTTATGACTAGGGTTGAAGATGTGGGAGAGCAAGAAGAAGTTGGTTGTGAAGAATATGACCATATGGAGGATAAGAAGGTCAAGAAAACTAAAGAGACCGAATAGGATGGTTGAATGTAAAAGGCCTAAGAGAGGGGTCGAACATTTGGAGCCCAATAAAAGACAAATGAAGTGAGAGAGTTAGTAGAAAGATATAAGCTCACCAAGGATAAAAGAGGTGGGGAGATAGTAACTCATGGTAATGGTAATCTTTGTATTTAATTTTTCATTCTAAAATTTAGGGTTTAAGTGTTTTGCCTAAGTTCAATAGGTTGGTTCCCTTAAATTCAATCGAATTTTACTTTAATCTTTTTTTAAAATATTATATCTTATTTAAATTAATTAAACTAAAAAATTATTATTTTTACTTAATTCCCCACCTACCCCTTTTTTATCCGATTTTTATTTCAGCTTCTCCCAATCTTTTATCCATGACTATGAAAGATTTACTTGGGGTTATTTGGGTGTACTTCTCACTCCCAATTTTGAGGTTTTGTACGTATTATCAATCCGGTTTGATTTCTTATTGATTCGTTGATATCCATATTAGATTTTCTGCTCCACTCGTGTTTAGGTCTTAATTCATGTTTTTCTAGTGTTACATATCTTGGTTTGCATCTACTTCATAGTATAATAGGCTATGCTTGACATCATTTGCTACACATAAGAGTTTCCCATATCATGTCACTTATCGGGTTGCTACCCGAGGCATTCTCAAACATTTGGAAGAGCTTGTATTATCTTGTTACTACAAGTATGCTCATTGTAGCCATAGGCTAAATGTCACGCCTAACCCAGTTTGGTTGGTCAGTAACTCTGTACACATATGATTCAATTACACAAAACTTCTCATCGTAGTAGTCTACAATTCTTCACACTTGACATTCCACTTGTAGTTCACTCCTTTCCTTGTGAGGCGAGTTAAGGGAGCTGCTATCCTAGAGAAATCTTCCATGAATTTCCGGTAGTATCCGGCAAGACCGAGGAAGCTACGAATTTATGTCGGGTTAGTTGAGGCTTTCCAATTTAATATGGTCGCTATTTTTGCTGTATCCACCTTTACTCCTTCTTTGGACACTATATGCCCTAGGAAGCCCACTTCTTGTAGCCAGAACTCGCACTTAAAGAATTTGGCATACAACTGGTTTTCTCTCAAGGTACTTAGGATTATCTCCAAGTGTGTCTGATGCTCTTCTTCAGTCTGGGAGTATATGAGAATATTGTCTATGAATACGATAACAAACTTATATAGATATAGTTGGAACACTCGGTTCATCATGTCCATGAAAGCCGCAGATGCATTGGTCAGTCCGAAGGGCATTACCCTGAACTCATAATGGTCGTACCGTGATCAAAAAGCAGTTTTCTGTATGTCCTCTTCACGAATCTTCAGTTGATGATATCCCGACCTTAGGTCGATCATGGAGAAGTAGGCGGCTCCTCTGAGTTGGTCAAATAAGTCGTCTATCCTGGGGAGAGGGTATTTATTCTTAATGTCACCTGGTTCAGTTTCCGGTAATCGATGCAAAGTCACATACTTCCATGTTTCTTCTTAACAAATAGTACGAGTGCACCCCACGGGGACTGGCTTGGGCGTATAAACCCTTTCTCTAAAAGTTCGTCTAACTGATCTTTCAGCTCCTTGAGTTCCGCGGGTGCCATATGGTAGAGTGCTTGGGATATAGGGTGGGTGCTTGACACTACCTCAATTACGAATTCTAGTTGGCGATCTAGGGGTAAACCAGGTAGTTCCTCTGGGAAAACTTCTGGATAATGGTTGACCACTGAGATCTCTGCTAGACCCTTCTCTGGTAGGTCCTTACAAGTGATCTGTGCTAGGAAGACCTTACATCCTTTCTTTAGCAAGTCTTGAGCTTCCATACAGGACACCTTTCTGAATACTTGGACGTAGCCAGCCACCATGCTGGGGTCCTTCCAGGCTTCTTCCTGGGTCAGGCTGTAGATCCTTGCTTGAACTCTCGTGGGTGCTTCCCGTCACCTGTCGTTTGGTCTCAGGTTCTTGGGTGGTGGTGGTCATGTAAGGCACTTCTTGGGCTACCCGAGCCTCGCCTTGGGGTGTAGGTGTTGGAAGGGTATTCTTTTGGGGCTCTTAAGAGATTTGGATTTTCTTGAAAGAAAATTTTCTTTATTTGTTGGATCGGAAAAACCCCGGCCAAGGTTTATTACAATAGATGCTTCTAGAATTTCCTACCCCTTTCTATCCCCACCAGTTGACTGATTGAGAATTATACCTATGCGGGTTGCGAGACTCTACATCAGGGGTCTCGAGGCATATTCTCCTTCTTGTTGGGCACTTGCCTCCATGGTTACTGCCGCAATAGGGGCCTAGATTCATGCTAGGCTCCTCGAATTCTGCAGATGCTAATAGACTCGGGGCCCTCCTGGCCTGTACGAGGTGAGTTATATTTATGCCATATTGGCGTAGGATAGTTGCATCGTGGGCATGTTGGGTGGGGCCCACTGTACACGTAATGCTATGAATTGGGGGAAGTTGGTGAAAAACCCTTACATAGTTAGCGCAGGCTTCCCAAAAATTCCTCTAGGTCTCCGCCTAAATCTAGACCAAGTCGGGTTCCCTTGGTGGAGATACTTCATCTTCTACCGAGTACAGAGGGGCATATCTCGAGGTGCATCCCATGGGATGGGCTCTTCTAGGGCCTCCACTCGTTGTTTCATAGCGTGGATCCAGGAAATATATTCTTCGAAGACGTTTTTGTTCATAGTATTTGCAAGGTTGTTGGGAATCATGGTTAGGATGGGTTGTGGAAAACTAATAAGGAAAGTTATGCTCTGATACCACTCAAGTTGTCACGCCCCGACCCAGTTTGGTCGGAGTCAATGATCAACCTGCCACCCTTCCTTGTGCCATTCAGGTACATCTACTCGAATGAGGCAAGGAAGGTCAAGGCGTGTCCACGTTCGAACCCTTACTTAAGTTGGGGGTAGGAAGCGTACCTTGAGGGCTTGAGCGTATCTGGAACTTCCTGTCGGGGTAATATCTTGCAAAGGGGTTGAGGGAAGGGGGTGAGCTCGACAACTTAGTGAGGGGAAGCTTAATATAACAGTTTACATGAATTTATCTTATATTTAATTTATTTCCGTTTCACACATTCACAGAATCAACAACCACCCTCCTATTATAGGAGGGATCACACGTTCGTAGAACGGTTCTCAACCGTGCCACTTGTGGATCAGAGCGCCTTTACTGTCCACCCTGATAGAGGGATGCTGCCTCTACTCGAAGTTTGTGAGGATATCAGTAGTCCGACCCCAAACTCGAATTCTTCCACCATGTCCGCTCAAGGGACGAGACCTCATTCCCCCTACTGCCTCGGTCTCTGTGCGCAGGAAGCCCTTGGCTTCACGACCTACTGAACGATGATACTGTTCTTATGCTCCCTGGGTCATCAAGCAGTCCTTGGGTCCCATCACTACCTCATATCAGGTGTCCTGATGGCCCGAACCTCACGGTACATGCACAATCAATAAGCTTTTTAAGTTATAGCCGTTATCTTTGGCCCTCTTGCACAATGGTCTGTCAGCTTGGCTTTGACCCTACCACGCGTACTGGCCCAACAGGTTCGACAGCCCGGCTTCGGCAGAGCAGTGGTTCGGCCCAACAAGCTCGACAACTCAACTTGGCTCGATGGGTTTCACACAAGTTCTCATTATTCAGGTATTTTAGCATCATGTATCACATGTCTGTTTTGAACGGGTCCATGCTCGTACCCACCGACCTTGGGCCCACTAGCATCTCGAGTATAAGCCTGAAATTAGCTCCCAAATATTTTAAGCAGAGTCACCCAGTCAGGGGAGGCTAATTCTGTGAAAACAATTTTTCAAATCTTAAACTGTCATTCCAACCGGAATGTACGTTATAGCGGTTCCCACTCACCTGGTGATTTTGGCGGGGTCGCACCGACGAAATGTAGCCTCGCAGTTCCTCTTCTGGAAGCAGGTGCTCGAATAGTTAGTACCTACATGTAATGGATATCCTTGTTAGGGCATTGAACTAAGGAATTGTACTTCTTGGCATATTTGCGTATAAGCCTTCATATTTGGCCTTAATTGCACTTTAGTCCCCGAGGTTTGTGTGTTCATCTTTTCCTCCTCAATTACCATTTTTTTTCTTAATCCGACCCCCAAATTTTCTAATTATCCCTTCAGCTCCTTAATTTTATCAACACTGCCCCTGATTTCCTTAAATTTTCTAAAACTGTCATTGAGCTCCAAATTTTTCCAAAAATTACAATTGGACCCCAACCTTTCAAATTTTACAAATTGGTCATCCATTTGATCCAATTTGTCCAACGGACCCTCAATTGGAAGGGAATTACATAAAAAGACCCTTAATTTTGTCAAATTTCCACTTGGTCTCCAATTTTCGAAAAATCCTCAATTTGCCCAAACTTTTCAAAAATTGCATTTTGGTCCCCCAACTTTTCAAAATTTTCATTTTGCCCCAAATTTGTCCAATTTGCCCAATTGACCCTCAATTGGGGTGAATTTCATGAAAATACCCTCAATTGTGCGAAATAGTGGTTCAGCCCACCAATTTTTGAAAATTGTACAAAAGTCCCCCAAAATCCCCAAATTGGCCTCCTCCTTCTTCCCCAATTTGAGCATATGACACTTCAGATCTTACCTTATCCAATTGGTGGCCTATAAGTCCTTTTTTTCTTCAATTATTGCTTCTAATCACCTTCTACAGCTCCCATCGATAATCTTGCACTTCGAATTTCATAATTTGGCTAAGTTTCGTGCCTTGTCGGAGCTCCGCCGGAAAAGTTACAGTAGAGAGAGAAAGCTTGCATTTCTTACCGGCGGAGAGGCGGTGGCCGGAGCTTGGGGTAGGGGCGACTAGAGCTAGTCAAGGGGAACCTAGTAGGATTGAGTTCTGCTGCAATTCGTTGCTGCACTGCGGGAATTTGAAGAGAGAAGTTTCGTTGGTGCAACTCTGAAATTCTGAAATTTCAATGAGGGGAGGCAAAATTGAGCTTACCAGGGCCTGTAGGGGTGTTGGGGAGGACCTTAGGCAGTTAGTGGTGGCCAAGGTGGGTGGTGGAAGGGCCGATTGGGGAGAGGTGGTGTCGGGCAGGAGCTTGCTGCTTCGAGCTCTAAAGCAGCTTCACCGTGCGATCTCCCTCACACCTTCCTGAGCACTCCCTAGTTGTTTTGAGGAGGTCTGGAGCTAGAGGATTCTTCCCCAATTTCAATGCCACCCTTCGAAGCTCCTTTGGTGGAGGTTTTGCCCGTCATCGGAGCTCTGGTGTGAAGCTCGCCAGAAAACTCACTCTTCTTCTTCAATCGATTGTGGGATGTTGAGAATGAATGGATGGGTGCCCTTTATATAGGGAGGTCGGCAACTGCTCGGGCTACCTGCCGGCGTAAAACTCGACTTCTGACGCGACTTCTAGCGACCTAACCGTAGCAGTTTTTGAGTCACCGAAGACTCGAGCTTTTCTGGTAACTTTCTCTCTCTTTATGTTCTCTGCCATTTCTTCTTTCTTCTTCTTCTTTCTTTTCTTCTTCTTTTTTTTCCATTTTCTCTTCCGTCTAATTAGACAGGTTTTACAATGCGAATATGGTTTCTCACGGCCTACTGACACTATTCCGTTTAGTTATTTATAGAAACAGTAGAGGTTAGTGAATATGCATCCATGTCGTTTTTATTGCTTTTCAAAGTCATTTTCCAAAACATGTATCATGTATTTCATGGTATTATAAAAAAAAATCAATAAAATGCACCGGTTGATCCAATCAGACTCACCATCAATTGTAAACTCCATTTTTTGGAGTAAGAAAAATCGGGAAAGAATCGGGAAAGAATCGGTCAAACCAAGTGAGAAAAATTGAAACAGTTCACAAACCCGATTATTGAGGAACGGGTAAATTGGAGAAATTTCAACTCTCATATGAGCCAAAAAGATTCATAAACCTTGAAAAAGAACTTTATAACCAATTGGGAGAGAAAAACCATATCGGTTCGGATGAACCAAATCCGAACCGGATTGAACCGATTTATGAACTGAGCTGGTTTATGAACCGAAACTGATAGAGAGAGGGCAAACCGAGAAATTATGGATCCCAAATGACCTAAATAGTCACATAAGTAATGAAAAAGGACTTATGGATGAATTGGAGATGAAAAACCAAATCGGTTCAAGTGAACCGGATCTGAACTGGATTGTACCGGTTTAGACCGGTTTGAACCATTATTGAACCAGATGCCAAATTCATTTTTCTAGGTGGCTAAAAAAACTTAAATTTGAGATTTGAGGCCACCATTAGATAGAAAATGAATTTAGATGAATATAAAAATATTTAGATTTGAAAAATTCGGTCGAATTGGAGGTGAACCGGTCGGTTTAAGCTTTGAACTCGGTTTGGACCGGTCCGGTTCGGTTCGGAACAGTGTCGTCTTCTTCCTTCAGATGACAGCACTGTTCACTCGTCAGAAAATCGAAGCAGTGCCAGCGAAGAGGAAACGTTTTTATTCAATACGTTTCAGGCCATGAATGACTGTTATAAAGGTGCCAAACGGACAGCCAGCGAGTCCCCGAGCTCCTTTCCATTCATACTCTCCATACCTGAAAACCTCACTCTCTCATAGTTGCTTAGTTTTCCGGTGAAACTTGAACCATAGCTCCAACATAGGATCTTTTCTAAGCCAAATAAGGTGAGGTCGGGTTCCTTATAACCGGGAAGAAGTCAGCAAAATGGTGGTAGTATCCATTCACTCTGAGGGTCGTCGGAGAAGCGTCAGCGTGATCGAACAATGAAGCAGCTCTGGTAGACCAAAGCTGCCCTATTTCAGCCGAGCTGAAATTGACAAATTCGAGCCCTCCTCAGGCCAAACCAAGCTCTCCCAACACTTACTCAGCCCTTCTACGGACAAATTAGAATTGAAAGGTAAGCTAATTCGGCTCCACTATTTAATTTTCGACCAGTGCTAAAGAGAGAACCAACCGAATTTTGATGATAGAATCCGCATGCAATTCGACTTCAATTGATACAATTCTTGATCCTAGGAATAACCTTAGGAGTAGAGCTATCTGCCTAGATTGGAAGCTCAGACCGTCGTGCCCCCGACGGTGAGTAATTGAAGCTTTCTTTCTTTACGTTTTATTTTCCAACGAAACTCCGTTTAAGCTCGTTCCGGCATCAAAACTTGCGATTAAAAGTGCAATTGAATCGTATCAAGATGTAGAAACCCAAATTTAACTTCAATATCAACAATTAGAAGTGTTCGATCGGTCAATTTGATGAAATCAAATTCGGTTGTGTTAGGAAGTTGAAATGGGGGGAAAATTTTGTTGGAAATTAGGAATTTTCAAAAATTAGAGGGACCAAAATGCAATTCTATATAATTGAGGGTCAATTGGGCATAATAAGAGTGTTAGGGGACCAATTGAGCAAATTTTAGAATTTTTGGGATAAAACTTACCATTTTTGTTAAGGAAGGGCAAAATGGTAATTTTGGGAAATTTTGGGTCAAATTGGGAATTTGGGAAACTTGAACCCCTTTTTATGAAATTGAATAAATTGAGGTCCAAATGGGAAATTTAAAAGTTTTGGAACTCAATTTGGGGAAAAATCGTCAATTGGGGCCTAAAGTAAAAGAAAAATAACTTTAGGGACCAAATTGGAATTATTTGAAAAGTTGAATATTTAGTCATTAATAATGAATGAAGGTGATCAAGCCAAATGATAATAAACAATAATGTTCATTTCGTTTAGGAACACGAGGCATCGGGAACGCCAACTGAGAGTAAGTTCGCAAGGGATGAAAACCGACTAAAAGAAATTTCACTGCACGATCAGGTGAGTAAAATTTTTATATCTTACCCGGTTGGGATGATAAACACCTCGGAAATAAAAACACACTGCTAAGTGGTACTTTAAACATCACATCTTATAGGAGTGATATGAAAATCACGCGGAAAAACTACTTATCGGTTGTAAGTAGATCATACTCGGTTGGTATAATGAAATTTACTCGAAAGAAGTGGAAAACTCGTTCATCGGTTATAAGTGGAGATATCCTCATACTCGGTTGGTATGATGAATAGTTGGAAAATATATTTTGTCGGAAGTGCTCTTCCCTGACTGTGTGTCACTACTTAAACAATTTATAAGACCTTCTTGATGGAAGCTTCAATAGCTCTATTAGGCCGAAGGCCTCGGTTTTGTAACTTAGGGGCTAATATGCCAAATTTTGAAAATCTCGAATAGTGGGCCCTAGGCCGATTGGCATGAGCAAGAGCTTGTAAACAAACATGATTTATATGTCATGAAAACTTAAGTAAATGGATTGTTTGGCCATGATACCAAGACAGGATCGGCATACTTAGTCAACTAGCAACAGTGCGACATGACAGGTCTCCGGACTAGTCAAGACAAACAGCTGCGGGTCGAGTTGAGGGTCGAGGCTATTGGATCAGTGGCATCACAGATTATATGGCATCATGTGAAAAATGTTGATTGTGCATGCACTATGTTTACAGAACCTTCAAGACGCCCAAGAGGGGTAGTGATGCGTCTTAGGGCTCTGGACGACCTGGTGGATATAAGGGCAGTTTGTCATACCAGAAGTCTTGCGAAGCTCGACGTAGCTTCAAGCGCATGAGACCAGGGTGGGATCAGGATGAGGTCTCTATCCTCATACAGACATGGAGATTTGTTATGGGATTGAGGGTCGGATGTCGCGAACATACACTTATTCTCAGGGTAGAAGTGGATGTTCTTCTATCTAGGTGGCTGGTAAAGTCGCTTCGACACCACAAGTGGGTTCAATGGACGTGTTAGCTCGCGATTGTGTTTTACCTTCATGATGAATGATGTGTGTTGGGTGATGACACGTCGTGGTAATAAGAAATGATTATTTTTAAGATACCTATTCACTGTGGTAATAATTCTGTGGTAAAGGAATTAAGGAGTCTAACATACTCCAACTTGAAAACTATTTTTATAGTAACTTCATTTTTAAAATACCCATTCACTAAGTTATAGAAAACTCACCCCTCTTTTTCTACCCCTTTTTAGGAAAAAGAGAAAATGACTAGTAATAATATCGAGCCTTACCCTCTGTCAAGTATGCTTAATTTCTCTTAAACTTGCATTTTATTTGATATTTATCTTTTTAGGGAACAAGGTTAAAAGTATGCATGACTCCTCTTAAGTTAAAGAAGGGGAAATCCTCTTGAACTAGGAGAGCAGCGGGTTGTTCACGGAGATCCGACCAAACCGGGTCGGGGTGTAACATCAATACTCTTACCCATGGTTTTCATCGGAACTTTTTCGTCTCAAATATATTTTATCTTAACTCGGGTTGTGTGATCCACGTGTGATTAGCTGCATGATTCATTATACATGAATCAAATTGCATAATCGATATTAGTTTAGATATCCACTCAACACTTATAAATGTTTTCCCATAATTTTTCACAAATTACGGTTTTGCCCTTAGAGCTTGATTCTCTAACCCACTTATTGATTAATTGGTTTTGACTAACCCACATCTATGATTTCATTTCAATTATCATAAGTTAAATCCATATTTGGTTATATTTACCAAAATGACTAAAAGTTTCTAATTTCCTCACTTAGATAACTTAACTTTTCTAAATTTTACATTTTGGTACTTAAGATGGGTAAAAATATCGTTTTATCCTTACTCATCAAAACTTCCTTATTTTGAATCTTAGACTTCTCAAATCTCTCATTTGGGTTCTCAAAATTCATTTATATACATTTGAGTCCCAAAAATATATTAATTATAATTTGGTCCCTAAAATGGGCAAAAATGTCATTTTGCCCCTTGCTTGAAAAAAGCCTCATTTTTGCTTTTTTACTTTGTAAAAATTATCATTTTTCCATCTATAGTTCAAAATGAACTATTTCATCCCCTTTGGGCACAATTGACCATTTTGCCCATACTTGATTAAAATTATCATTTTGCCTCGTTTTTACCAAAAATTATGCTTTTGCATCGGAACTCTCGATAATGACTTTACACGTCTCAATTTATCTTAAAATTACCTCTATTCCCTTGGGCTACTATTGGGGACATGTTTCACAAATTTATCCTTTTTTTCAAATTGGCCCCAAACTTTCCATATTTGCACTTTTAGTCCATAAACTTTGAAACTTCACCAAATTAACTCCTAATTTCACAAATCACTCTCAAATAATAATTATACTCCTAATAACTCGTGGGAGGAGTGGAGGTCTTACCCTAGCCAAACACAATCAAATTTGGTTATTTTCTAAAATTGGTTGAAACAGAGTTATTATAGGAGTTATCAGAAATTCTCACTCGAGTTAGCTAGAGAGGTGGTCGGAGATTAGGTGTTTTGTAGCCAAGGTCTAGGAAAAACCTTTTATGGTGGTGGTTGGCCAAATGGTCGTCGAAGTTAGGAGAATTTGGCCCTCGACTATTCGCGATCAAGCGAAGCCTAACATACCCACTGATGGAAATCGACTCCTAGCGGGTAATTTTCCCTTGGACGGAGGTCATCCCATGCTATGGAGGGGTAGAGAGGAGGTATGTGGTCACTTTAGCATATGTGGTCGAATTTGATCTCGTAAGACTGTTGGTGATGGATAGATTTTCTATCTCGCATCTTGATCGGCTAAAACATCTCTTGTGCAGTATTTTTCGACCCCTAACAAGTCAGGACCCGACCATAGAACTCAAAAGAAATCCATAAACGACATTTTGACACCAAGATCCTCCATTTGGTGATTAGACGAGAGAGAATCGATCATTCAATCATCGGGAGGTTAGTTAGGGTTCTAATATTAGGATTTCAGATTTTCGATCGAAAATTCGATCTATTCATGAGAAGTTAATATAATTAACTCCATAGGGGACCGATGACTCAATTATCAGCTAATCTCTATAATTTTTTACATGCAAATTCCTTCAATGTTGAATGAATTCATCTGATATTTCCACGGTGTGCAGCTGTCATTTTCGTCGGGTGGATTGGGCATATGCGATTACACTCACGTGAGTTAGATTAACCCAACTCGGATCCATATGACCCAACTTCCTTTACTTATCCTTTTGTTTTTGTAAATTAAATTACATTTTTACCCTTTTCGGATGCACTTGATAATTTAGTCTGAAATTCTAACCCCGTTTGAACGAAAATCGACTTTTTCCAAGACTTTCTATTCTCGTGCTCAGAAATCTGATACCTAATCTAATCGAAACTCAACTCGAGACATTGGGATCACTTTCCCACTTTCAACATTGGTTTATGACGGGATTCGATTATCCAATCCTAATTCGGGTTACATTCTCATTTTAAATTTCTAATTTCAATTTAAAATTTTATTCATGATTTATTTTCTCATTTTTAGTTTGGGTCCAATTCCCACTTTAACCTCGTTTAGTGGGACTTAACATCGGTTCCCAAAGTTCTTTTTCTACGCTTTTAAATTTTCAATTAGCCCGTTAGTAGTAAATTATCCAAAATGCCCACATGTTTTTAATGAAAACCTAAAATACCCCTCCCTTTTCATCAAACTTTCCCCAAAACAGAACCCACCCTTCCCCATTGCTTTAAATAAAAAAAAATATTAAAGGTGCCCCAAACATAAAAACTCACCGGAATGCATGTTGGGGACTCCTGGTGGTGGTGGGACGGGGACGAAGAGGCTGGTTGGAGTAAATCAGTCTTGGCCGGAGATGGCAGCAGACTCATTCCCGGTGACCGGATCCAAATTTGAGGATTGGGTTTTTGAATCAAATCCAAATTTTATAGAATTTTAATTTTATATACGGTAAATGTATAAATAGTAATTTGTAGAAAATTTAATTTATTTAAATAAAATAATTTAGTATAATTATATATAGTTAAATAGTTATTTTATACTTGTATACCTAAAATATTTTATATAATTAAAAATTATGAAATTTATGCAAGCTATTTTATGTAAAATAATATCAATTTATATACATCAAAATATTTATTATAATTATTTTTTTAATTTTATTTATAATGACTGTTTTATTATAGTAAAATTAATTTATATAAATAAAATAATTTAATATAATTATATACAAAATAAAAAAAATATAATTTTATGTACAAGTATCACACATTACAATATTTATATATTTGTACTATAAATGATTTACAATAATTATTTTTTATTTTATCTGTAATAGTCATTTTAATACAGTAAAATCAATTTATATAAATTAAATAATTTAAAATAATTATGATACTATATAATATATTAAACACACTACATTCTTTCTATAATTAAAATTTTGTAATTTTATGTACAGCCTATTTTATTTATTATAATATTAATTTATAATTTACTATAATTATTTTTTAAATTTTATTTACAATATAATTTATTATAAATATTAACGGATATTTATTTTCGTTATATTTATATTACGGTACATTTATACTACAATTTTAGGAGTTATATTTAATTTTAGTTGAAAAATGCAGTGCCATCTTTGGGATAGTACAATCAATCACATAAACTTTAAGAGATTTCTTTTTAAAATTCTCTGGAAAAACTCCTAAATTTTCTGTTGAAAATTGAGTGGTTATACCTCAATCTATGAGTGAGATCCATCATAGGGTATGGGTAACAAATTTAAAGTCTAACTTTCACTTATTTTGAATTTGTAATTAATATTACTAATTTGAAAATGGGGTTGGGCCTACTATAATTTATTAGTCTTTAATTTTTACCAATTTTTATAAATTTTGGAAAGTGTTACACACAAAAATTTAGATGAACAATTATTTAAATTTTGATCAAGGTGATGATTAGTCCATGTTGACCAGTCAAAGAATTTACACGTGGCGATCAATGGAAAAGGACGTGCATTCAATTAATTCAACCCAACTCGCATAAAGTAGAATATACGAGTGAATAGTCACACATAATATCATCAAACTTTCCAGAATATAAATATAGAGCACTGTAATACTTTTATAAGATGAAATTCTCGGCTAGGGCGTTTTCATTCACCCACTAGTCGAGCTTGACGGGGATGCTCTGCTGGTGCCTGAAGAAATTTGTTGGGTCCACCGCGGTCTTGACTTTCACCAGCCGGTCGAAGTTTCGGTCGAAGTATTTTAGTCCGTACACCAGCCCCTCGGCGTAGCTGTCCTTGCCGTTGCTCGTCACTCCTATGTCCAGATCCCTGTAATTGAGGAAGGCGCCTCTAGGGTTCCTAGAAACAAATGGTTCCATGAAACTGTAGGACTCCCTTATCTGAGTCATGTAGTTCTTCTCTGCCTCCGGCCCTTCCTCGCTCCAGTTGATCGAGTGTTGTATCTTGTAGAGGTTCCCGGCCCTGTGGGGGAAGGGTGTGGCTGTTGCAGGAATCTCGCTCATCCGACCACCGTAGGCGTTGAAGACGAGACCGGAATCCCCTAGTGTGATGAGCTTATTCCAGAGCCTGTCGAGGTTGGCCTTCGTGATGGGATTCTGCACGTAGTCGGACTTCCTCTTGAGGAAATACACCGAGTCCGGTGTTCGGTCTAGGAGGACGTTAGGGGCGGTGTTGTTATCGAAGTTGGCCCACCACAGCACAGACTGAATCCAGCTCATCTCCATGCAAATCTCCTTCTTTACGCCCAGCTCCGGCAGATCCTTGTCTAGGATGGTGACCAGACGGTCTGCCGGCCCGAGGAATTCGGCCAGCACCGAAGCCCTTACCGTCTTCTTACCATTATTTGCCCTCGAGCTCACGGGCTGTATCAGCATCCTCATGAAGAGGTCAACGTCCGTGGATGGCGCCACGAGCTGCCACTTGTGCACCATGTCCGTCATGTTCACCTTCTCGTCGAGGTACAGCTCGGCGCGGAACACCGTCACCGTCTCCGGCACCCGCACGAGCTTCACTCTGTAGGCCAGCACAATGCCGAAGCTGGCCCCACCGCCGCCACTGATGGCCCAGAAGAGGTCCTCCCCCATCGCCCTTCTGTCGAGGATCCTCCCTCTCGCATCCGCGATCCTCGCGTCCAGCAAGTTGTCCACGGCGAGTCCGTACTTTCGAAGCAAGTTGCCGTACCCTCCGCCGCTCACGTGCCCGCCGACGCCGACCGTCGGGCAGATCCCGGCGGGGAAGGCGTGGACCTTGCTCTTCTCCCATATCCTGTAGTAGAGCTCCCCGAGGGTGGAGCCTGTCTGGACCCATGCAGACTCGTCCTGGATGTTGACCTCGATGGATCTGAGGTTGAACATGTCAAGGATGATGAAGGGATTGGGGGAGACGTAGGAGATGCCATCGTAGTCGTGGCCGCCGCTCCTTATCTTCATGTGGAGACGGAGGGCTGTGGCGCATACCACGGCCGCCGAGACGTGGGACTCGACGAGGGGGGTGATGATGATGAGGGGCTTGGGGGTGGTGGAGGTGTTGTAGCGGAGGTTGCGGACGTGGTCGTTTAGGACGGTGGTGAAAGACGCGTTGGTCGGCTGGTAGACTATCTTGGAGACCTGGTTGGGTGGCAGTACGCGCTTGGAGAGGCATTGGACGAGGCCGTCGTAGGTTGTGTCGGACGCGCCGAGGTTAAAAGAGAGGAGAAAGGGAACAACGAGAAGAAGAAGAGGGAATAACGTTGAGGGCGTCGGAGGCTTCATGGTTTGCTCTTCCTGCTCTTGTCTTGTTGTCTTATGTTTCTCTCCCTGGTGGATAGGGCATATATATATATATATATATAGTTATAGGTGTCAGCGCGTTTTTCGTATCATGTGTGGTGAAATGTGTCTTCTGCAATTAGTTATAAGACTCCATATATATTATATTATTTTTATTTAAAATTAATTAGAATAAACATATATATATATATTCTTTTTTTAAATTTAAAATTATTTAAACAATCTTAAAAATTACTTAATATTTTTTATTTGAGTTTATTTAATATATTTTTGGCTAATATTAAACCATGGTAGATTAAATAATAAATCAAAATAGTATATGAAGATTTTTTTTGAACTCATAATAGAATATGAAGATAAGATTATTACAAGGAAAGTGATTAGAAAAATATAAATATATTATATTAAAAAAATTTGACTCCAGTATTATTCAGAAATTTTAGATACCCGTGCACTTCAATTTACTTTAAATAGTTTGTATTTAAAAACTGAAAAAAATGAAGGTGAGTTTGCATATTTAATTCTTATATATATTATTTATCTTAAATTATTTTTTTATAATTTACTCATTTTACTTTTAATTTATTTATTTTTATTTTTTCTTATTATATATATTAATTATTCAATTATTTTATTTATATACAAATTTAATTTGAATTATTTCACTTAATTTTGAGAGTAATAGAATGTATCCACAAAACAATAGAAAACAATACTCAAGTTCTACTTAATATACTGTTAGATTTTATATATCATATTCAAATATTAATTAATTATATATAAACTCATTAAATTCTACAAATATTTTAACAATATTTACACATCCTCTACTACAATTTTTCCATTTTCTATTATCTTTTTTTGTTATATTCTTTAATATTTACGATTCGTAGGAATGAGAAGTTTAGAAATAAAGGATTCAAAAATCATAAAATGTAGAGCTTTTGAGTTAGCCAATTGTACACCAACAAATAGGTTAATATTTGTTGTACAATTAAATAATAATATAAATTTAGAGTAATAAAAAAAGAATATCCTATAAAATTCAGATAAATATAAAAATATTATAATCATATATAAATTTCCAGGGGATATAGATAGAAATATATGCACTATTTATACATATAGAAAGCAGTCCGAGAAAAATTGCTAAATTGCAAGTATTATTCATCAATTATAATAAATTAATTTATTCTTCTAATTTTTTTTCAAACTACTTTTATTTTCTTAAATATTTCAACTCTTTCATTAATATTAATATTATGTCATGTGGTGGGTTAAAGGTACAGTTGCAAATATTATATTAATTTTGGTTAAAATAGAGAATTATTATAAATTTATAAAATTGTAAAGTATTTTACTATTTATAAATTATTATTTTTAAGAATATATTTAAGTAATTATTTTTTCTGTGTTATCAGATAAATAATATAAAATTATAAATAAAAATGTATAAATGTTATAAGTTATTTTGAGTATTGAAAATATAATATAAATTTTAATGAAATAGATAATTGTGTTAATTTATAAAATTAAAAAAAATTCTATATTTAAGAACAGGTAACACGTCAACAACATCCCTATGTACACGTGGAATCCCAAAATCAACATATAAATTCATCCAAAACGATATAGACAACCCCACTCCCATAAAATAGAATATTCATGTGGCCTTCAAAATATCTCCACAACAATAAATAGTAATACATATATATATAGCAAATGCTATATGATTATAAAACTTTCAACTGGAAAGCTGTATAGTGTAGAATATAGAGAATTAGAACAACCAATAGGATAGAAGTTCTCTACTAGAGCTTGACCGGGATGCTCTGCTCATTTCTGAAGAAATTTGTGGGATCGACAGCGGTCTTGATCCTTACCAGCCTGTCGAAGTTACCGTTAAAGTACTTCAAACCGTAGACGAGTCCTTGGGCGTAACTGTCGTTTCCGTTTCCGTTGGTCGTCACTCCGATGTCGAGGTCTCTGTAATTGAGGAAGGCACTTCTTGGGTTGCTAGACACCAATGGCTCCATGTATCTGTATGCCTCCCTTATTTGAGACAGGTAGTTCTTTTCTGCATCGGTCCCCTTCTCGCTCCAGTTGATCGAATGTTGTATCTTGTAGAGGTTCCCGGCCCGGTGGGGGAATGGGGTGGCAGTGGCCGCAATCTCGCTCATCCGGCCACCGTAGGCGTTGAAGACTAGACCGGACTTCCCCAGTGAGATGAGCTTATTCCAGAGCCCCTGAAGGTCTGCCTTTGAGATGGGATTTTGCACGTAATCGGACTTTCTCTTGAGGAAATTCAGGGAGGCCGGGGCTCTGTCGAGGAGGACGGTAGGGGCGGTGCTGTTATCGAAGTTGGCCCACCACAGCACAGACTGAATCCAGCTCATCTCCATGCAGCTCTCCTTCTTCAACCCCAGCTCCGGCAGTTCCTTGTCGAGGATTGGGACCAGACGGTCTGCCGGGCCGAGGAATTCGGCCAGAACCGATGCCCTTATCGTCTTCTTCCCCTTCTGTACCCTCGAGCTCACTGGCTGTATCAGCATCCTCATGAAGAGGTCAACGTCCGTGGACGGCGCCACCATCTGCCACTTGTAGACCATGTCGGTCGTGTTCACCTTCTCGTCTAGGTACATCTCGACACGGAAAACCGTTACCGTCTCCGGCACGGGCACGAGCTTCACTCTGTAGGCCAGCACAACGCCGAAACTGGCCCCGCCGCCGCCGCTGATGGCCCAGAAGAGGTCCTCCCCCATCGACCTTCTGTCGAGGATCCTCCCTCTCGCATCCACGATCCTCGCATCCAGCAAGTTGTCCACAGCGAGTCCGTACTTTCGAAGCAAGTTGCCGTACCCTCCGCCGCTCACGTGCCCGCCGACGCCGACCGTTGGGCAGATTCCGGCGGGGTAGGCGTATACCTTGCTCTTCTCCCATATCCTGTAGTAGAGTTCCCCGAGGGTGGCGCCGGCCTGGACCCATGCAGACTCGTCCTGGATGTTGACATCGATGGATCTGAGGTTGAACATGTCGAGGATGATGAAGGGATCGTCGGAGACGTAGGAGATGCCCTCGTAGTCGTGGCCGCCGCTCCTTATCTTGATGTGGAGGCCGAGGGCTCTGGCGCAGACCACGGCCGCCGAGACGTGGGACTCGACGAGGGGGGTGACGATGATGAGGGGCTTCGGGGTAGTTGAGGTATTGAAGCGGAGGTTGCGGACGTAGGCGTTTAGGACGGTGGTGAAAGACGAGTTGGTCGGCTGGTAGACTATCTTGGAGACCTGGCTGGGTGGCAGTACGCGCTTGGAGAGGCATCGGACCAGACCGTCGTAGGATGTGTCGGAAGCGCCGGGGTTAAAAGAGAGGAGAAAGAGAACAAGAAGAAGAAGAAGAGGCCACAAGGTTGACGCCATTGGTGGCTTCATGGTTTGGCCCTCCCCTAGACGATTCTGCTCTGGTTTTCTTCTTTTTCCCTTGCTTCTTCGATTTGCAGGTGTATGTTGGAGGTACAATGATAGATGGATAGCTTGGCTTCTGTCATCTATATCTATATATATAGCCATATAGATGGTTATCCATAAAAGCGTGTTTCAGTTCCATATAGTTTATGTTATTGTTATTTTGTATTATTTATGGAAAACCCGGTTTCATATGGTTGAATATTGAAGGGCGAGAAAATTCCTAAAGGACTTGTCGGAAGCAAAGTCTTCCGTAATTGGTGAATAAACGAATATTATGTTATTATTATTATTTAAAATTAATTAGAATACACATATTTATATTTCTTTAATTTTTTAAAAAATATTCATAAAAATTGCGTTATATTTTTTTATTGAATCTTACTCAATACATGTATATTTTAAAAATGTATTAAAAACGTTTAGAAATGTATATTTTTTCATGGAAATTGTCACTAAGTTTATTAATGATAATAATAATAATAATTAAAAGAAAAAAAATATGAGCACGAGACCTCTTGGCCACTCTGTCAAGGGGGTGGTTCGTAGGGGGAGGTTGGAATTGGAAGGCCGCCCCGGATAACCCCTTTACATGGCCGCATTGATAGGGCCCTAGAGAAGGTTGACCGGTCCCTTGAGCTTCGCCATCAGTCCTTCCCCACACCCGTCCCGATGGGGGACTGACCAACCTCCAATGGCAAGCGTGGAGAGGGAGCGTTCCCCAGGCGCCCCTCCCTTTTGACTGCCCAGCGGGAGCCGTCGAAAGGTGGCTAATCCCCAGTGGCGGCCCGGCGGGCCCCACGGACCAATTTTTTGTTTAATTATTATTTTTAGTAATAATTTGGGGATATATATATTTATAAATATGGTATATAATATATAATCATGAGATATGTTCTCAGCAAAAGACAAATATGCGGAAGGTTTCACTTAATAAAAAATTATTATATAAAACTTAATTAGAAATTAATATAAATTATTTAAATATATTATATAAAACTTAATTAGAAATTAATATAAATTATTTAAATATATTATATATTTTCTTTTAAATTAAAAATTATATATTCATTTTTACTTAGTTTTTAGAAAACAATAAAAGGAGTATTGGTAAGGTAACGATTCTAGTTTATATGTGCAACCAAATTCACATTTTAAAATCATAACTATAGAAGATATATAATTTAATTAATCTAGTCCAAATCAAGAATTATTACAATAACGTATATTTTTAGAATATTATAATAAATTATATAAAATAAATAATTATTTTATTTTATGGTATTTGAAATTTTTTATTACATAATTTCGATACTTATTACATTTAATTAGTGTGTATTTAAAAAATATTATTAAATATTAGATAAAATAAAAAAAATATATTATTAATTTATATAGTTATTTTTTTTTATTATTTATGATTAATAATTTTTAAATAGTGTAACTTTAATTAATTAGCGGTTAATAATGTATATCTAAATAAATTATTGAGATATAATATTTCTAATAGTTTTAAAGTTGAAAACGTGTTGTTAATAAGTCCAAATTTTACCGAGTTTAGAGGGTCAACGGCCACTAAATCATTCCTTCTCGAGTGATGGTGTTCGGTGGACAAACATATCACGGATATCCTCAATCACGGAGTCAAACATACACGCCATAGGGTACATGTGGACCGTGGAAATTTCTGGTTGGATGAGAGTGATGTCCCCCACCCGTGTCAAACTTGGAGAATCCGTAGCTTCTTTCCACCACATGACATCGTTTGCACTCAGAGGCTGTGGACCCCTTCTGTACAGAGGAATGAACCCTCAACTACTTTGAGCCATTACACCTCTTCCACTATGTATATATTTTTGGTGGATCATGATCTGTCTACCTGATCAAAATGTTCAGAAATCATGGATCCTATTCCTGGATGGACCATGAAGGCACATGCCAGCCAGAATCACCCTTTTTTTTTCTTTTCTTTTCTTTTTGGTGGACTGTTTCTTTAGTCTCATTCATCAGTATGAAATGCTCCAAGATGCCATTTGAGCTTCTTCAACAAAGGACCTTCCACCTTTGACCTGTGCATGTGGTTGATGACCTGTGCGTATTAATTAGGCATAGAAATGCAAAGCTGTGGGTAGTTTACCTAAAAAAAATCATCCACCAATATTTTGGCCATAGCTTAAAATGAAGGCACGTAGAGCAATTAATCCAAGTCAGGAGTCAGAATTGGCAGATGGCAAAAAAAAAAGTCAGACTTGCACATACATCTTTTACTTTGATTTTTTAATGCAGAAATCTCACATAAAAGTCCTTTGGATTGCCATGTGCTGATAGTGATGTTGATGCACAAATAGCATTATATATTAACTTGTTCATCATTGAATTCAAAACCTCAAATATTATAAATTTCTAAAACCATAGGTGAAAATATACTATAATGATAATATATAATCCATAATTGTAAATTAGTGGTTAACACAGAAGATAATGCATTTGTAAGTGCATTTGAAAAGTAATAATTTGTAACGAGTGAATATTAGATCTAATGTTATGAAAATTGTCAAATTTGGAGATCATAAGCACACCCACCATCATTTTTTCAGGCCCCTCTCTGCCGTGCCATCCTGGACTTGGGGGCAGATGGCCCGTAGCTGTTCCTGTTCCTTTCTAGGGTTCCTTAGCCCAATGAAAGCATGGCAGCCAGGGCATAAAGCTGGAAAGCCTTGAACCCACAGATTGGCATGGATTTTTAATATATTCATTTTTTTAAAAATTTTCTGGCGGAAAAAGATAATATGGGTATGTGATGCATCGACATCTTCAATTAATAAATGTCGGCTGACAAAACACAAAACAAAACCGCAGTGTCGTGTCTAGAGCATCCCTCCTGCTTAGAATATAAAGTCCACCTCGGCTAGAACGTGACATAATTACTTTTATATCAAAGTGACAGAGGAACTGAGATGGAAACATTATCACTTAGATTTATACTATTTCATGTATTTTGACATTAGTAGTACTAATGTGTCATTTTCAACCCCATGTAGTGAAAGTGGTTTTCCAGTATCATTCAAAGTTTGTTTGGGCTATATTCCATTAGGAAGATTCCCACAATGAATTCCCGTGTGGGTCGCCTTGTCTTAGTCTCATGAATTGACTTTTGGACCGCTTATGCCACCATGCTTCATATAATATGAAATTTAAAACATAGTAAATATAAAAAAAACATAAATAATTGAATATAGCTTATAATTTGTTAAGATGAATATAATAAGTTATTAAAATAAATAATACGTTATTCTTTTTATAAAAAAAAAATATAATGTTGGTCAATAAATAATCACATTGTTTTCTAGTATATCAAGTGTGGAAGTTGTGTACCATGTATTTAAGTGAAATTAATATTGGACTAATAAATAATGATTTTTCTTATTTTCATGGAAAATTTATATCTCACTCATAAATAATTATTAATAATATAAATATAAAAATTTATAAAAAAAATTAAATAATCTATATATAAGTTGATTGGTATCTAAATAAATTCAAATGGGAGAAAATTACTAAGCCCGCCCATGGAATGAGTCAATGGTACAAAGTTTCCCTGTACTTCATTCATCTCTCCTGCAGACTGGATATGGCAGCAGAACTCTGTGATGTCCTTATATATATATATATATAACAGTATATTGTGTTCTATCCTTACTGTCACAAATTCAAAGAAAAAAGATAGAGATAACGCTGCAAAGCCTTCTACCAGGGGCAGTTATGAAGCCCACGTCATTGCCTCTTCTTCCTCTTCTCCTAGTTCTGTTTCTCCTCTCCTTTTTGAGTGTCAACTCCTGTGCTTCTTACGCATCCTACGACAGGCTAGTCCGATGCCTCTCGCGGCGGGTCCATTCGGCCGACCAGGCCTCCAAGATGGTCTACGAGCGGACCAACTCGTCCTTCACCACTGTCCTCAACGCCTACGTACGCAACCTCCGCTTCAACACTTCCTCCACCCCCAAGCCTCTCATCATCGTCACTCCACTCCTGGAGTCCCATGTCTCCGCGGCCGTGGTCTGCGCCAAGTCCCTCGGCTTCCACATCAAGATAAGGAGCGGCGGCCACGACTACGAGGGCATCTCCTACGTCTCTGACGACCCCTTCATCATCCTCGACATGTTCAACCTCAGATCCATCGATGTCAACATCAAGGACGAGTCCGCGTGGGTCCAGGCCGGCGCTACCCTCGGGGAGCTCTACTACGGGATATGGGAGAAGAGCAAGGTTCACGGGTATCCCGCCGGAGTCGGTCCGACTGTCGGCGTTGGCGGACACCTGAGCGGCGCAGGGTACGGCAACATGATGCGGAAGTACGGGCTGTCGGTGGACAACGTGCTGGACGCAAGGATCGTGGACGTGAAGGGGAGAATCCTCAACCGGAAGTCGATGGGGGAGGACCTCTTCTGGGCCATCAACGGCGGCGGCGGGGCCAGCTTCGGCGTGGTACTGGCCTACAAGGTGAAGCTTGTACAGGTGCCGGAGACGGTGACGGTGTTCCGAGCGGAGAGGTACGTTGATGAAAACGTGAACGCGACAGACATTGTCTACAAGTGGCAGCTGGTGGCCCCGTCTACCGACGTTGACCTCTTCATGAGGATGCTGATACAACCGGTGAACTCGAGGACCCAGGTGGGGCAAAAGACGATAAGGGCCACCATTGTAGCAGAATTTCTCGGGCCGGCGGACAGGCTGATCTCGATCCTCGACAAGGAACTGCCGGAGCTGGGGCTGAAGAAGGAGAACTGCATCCAGATGACTTGGATCAAGTCGGTGTTGTGGTGGGCCAACTTTCCCAACGACACCGCCCCAACTGCCCTCCTCAACCGAGCACCGGCCTCACTGAATTACCTAAAGAGGAAGTCCGACTACGTACAAAAACCCCTCTCGAAGGCCGACCTCGAGGGGCTATGGAAGAAACTTATCTCACTGGGTAAGTCTGGTCTCGTCTTCAATCCCTACGGCGGCCGGATGGGCCAGATCCCGGCCACAGCCACCCCGTTCCCCCACCGGGCTGGCAACCTCTACAAGATCCAACATTCCATTAACTGGAGCGAGAAGGGACCGGACGCGGAGAAGATCTACCTGGCTCAGATAAGGGAGGCATACAGTTACATGGCCCCATTGGTCTCTAGCAATCCTAGAAGTGCCTTCCTCAACTATAGGGATCTGGACATCGGAGTAACGACCAACGGCAAGAACAGCTACGCCGAGGGACTAGTCTACGGACTGAAGTACTTCAATGGCAACTTCGATAGGCTGGTGAGGATCAAGACGGCCGTGGACCCAACTAATTTCTTCAGGAATGAGCAGAGCATTCCAGTGAAGCCCAAGTAGATCCTACTATGAAGTGGTGGCGGTGGGTGTAGCATTTTACTGGGCAGGGGTGTAAAATAAAAGGTCTCTATATTCTCTCTAATCTTATGTAGCTCTTCCAAATTCGAAAAAAAAAAACATGGGCACAAATGGTTCTTGGGACCAAACCTTGGTAAGATCCAATACTAAATATTAGTGTAAGTGGAAGTGTAGCCCAGTGGCCATATAATAAATATATCACAATCAATTGATTCCAGTGAAAGGTGGATAAGCCAACAACATGGAATAAGTCAGACAAGGGTGGAGAATTTCAACCCATCCCAAGTCTAGTTGGATAAGATGTGCTTGGGACAGGCTTCATTGGGCAGATTCATATGACATGTCTTGTGCCTGCATATGTGAAGTGAAAGTATTCAAATTAAGAAGATTAATAAAGCCATTTTTATCGAGGTATACTAATAAAGTAAAATATGAAGTATCATTGCAATCTCTCAAGTTTTTTAGGCCTAAAATCTTTGACTGGTGCAATTAGTATTTCCATTGACAACAATCACAACTTCCCAAGAAGAAATTGACTCCGTAATGGCCAAAAGATGAGAGGTGAAAGTGGAAATGTTTTATGGGGGGCTTTCAAATTATGTTACCTATCTAATTATGCCAGGCCTGTTGACTGTTGCTTTGCTTCGGGAACGATTTACTTGCTTAGGAGCATCGGGTGTCAAGGCATACATCTTAACGGAGAATAGTTCTTCAGGGAAACCTCTTTGATTCTGCAATGCAAACTAAATTAATATGAGAAGATATAGAACTGAAAGTATTTGATGATTCTAAAGCAGAACGCCACATGGATAACCTCCAAAGGAAAAAGTATGGCAATGTTGTCACTACTTTCAGAAGAAACCTGGCATTTGTATTACTTTTGGGAGGGCAATGTAATTGTATATTTTGAATACCTTTGATTTATATAGATGCAATCCACACTTATTAAAGAGCTCCTTGAAGTACAAGTCCGACCTAGTAACACTCCGGTCCTCTTTGTCCAATATAAATCCTGAAAATACCAAGGGCCAGTACATAAAGTTTCATATTTCACCTCGCTCAGTTTAAATGAATGCAGCAATGAACTCCAGAATTTTAGGAGCTGCAAAAGAAATGCTGCACGTTAATTTTTATGGGTTGGCCAGCCATCCAGAATCTATCATCCAATAGATGACTTTTCTTGCAGGCCTCCACCAGACAACATTTTGCTTATGAGACAAGAGTACAACTATATCTTTTCATGGCAAAGGAACTTAATTTTTTCATGGCAAAGAAAACTAGTAGCAATAATAGTAGATAAAACAAAAGTCTAAAGAGATGAGTACCATTCCTTGCAATATTTTCCTTGAGAACAAAGAAACCACCAGGTTTGAGGCCAACCTAAAACCAGTACAGTGAAAATCATTTATAAGCTTAGAATAAATAAGGTCCTAAAATGCTTATTTTGCAAAATAGCTCCCTACAAGACATAATAAATGTGATTATGCCCCCTGCCATCTTCAACATGAAATGACTGATAAATTAGCGTTTCACTGCCTACTAACTTATCTTTTTGAATGAATGCTTTTCACTTGCAGATGAGTGAGAAGATAAGCTAGTGAGATGATTAGGCAATCAAAAAGAAGGTTAATAACATTGTAACACGGAAATAGATTCTTGAGATGAGTAAAACACAATAAATCAGGACAATTAATCTAGCCCACTTTGGGCAATTGGAAATGATGCAACTGGGAAAATAATGTAAAATATGCATTAAAATACAAGGCACAAGTTTCATGTATTCACAGGGATCACTGTTAAATTAAATAAAAAGGCATAGATGACAAATTAAACAAGGACACAAGTTGGCATGTGCTGGGTAACTATCATGATACCCAACATAAATGGACAGATATTTAGAAACATAAAAATCATGAAAGTCAATATTTAGAGCACTTCCTGTCAAAGTGGTAAAACTAAAGTCACAACTTTGCAGGTGAAGTGATTGTACCATAACAGAGTAATTATCAGGCAAGTGATGCCCTTCCATTATGCAATTAAACGACCATCTAGCAAAATTTCAGTTAAGCTCCTATTATGGATAGATTAATTCAGATGGATTTCAAACAGAGGAAAACAAAAAATTACCTTTGCTCTATTGAAGAATGATATAAAATCATCATCCGCAAGGTGGCCGATGCACCATTGAATCCAAATTACATCATACCTACCAGCCTCTGGTGTGAACTCCTGATCAGAAAAATAATATTCCAACAATGAATTGTAACAGCAATTCACAAAAGACCTGAATCTTCAAAAACTAATGGGTGGCTGCTATCCATATTATATATATATTGTATGTGTACTATGGTATTTACACCTAGATAGCCACCAAACAAAATGAATTATCAAATCATGCAGTTACGAGCCATGGCCAATAAATAAACATATCTTTTTAGCAAGTATGACTTGACCTTAACAAATCAGCAAAGCAGTATTGTGTTTGCGAGCTAAAAAAAAATCAATGACCATAACTTTGATTCAATGGTAACTATATCATTTATTCAACAAGTTCACAGGTGAATATGAAAATTGTTCCTGTTTATTATATATTTCAAACATCAATAGATAATCCCTTTTAGATGGGACAATTTCATTTGAGTAATTTTCCTTTGGCAAAAATAACCACAAGCCACAACTTAATGCAATAATATGAATTTAATTAAACAAATATGTACTCCAAGATTTCTTTAAGGTGTTCAAACATACATCTTCAAAACATGTATTCAAACATAATGTTGATGACTCTATATATATACAGTGTTGCAAAATCGATAGAAAAATTAGTTTCCAAGATGAAAATTACCTGAAGGGGAATACAAAAAAAGTTAGAGGCACGATGTGTTTCAGCCACTGATTGATTTTCATGAACCAAGCTAGCATGAGCTGCTTCTAGAAAATGAGAAACAGGTTCGAGAAGATCAACCTATGGATTGAAAGTCAAGCTTCAGCAACTATCTGGAAATATCCATATGAGATATAAAAGTGTAAAAGATGCCTTCTAAGATAATTATATACATCCAAGTTACACCCACATAACAAAACAGCAATACTTGTACACAAACCAAAAGAACTAGTATAGGCTTTAGGCATTATAGAAGATAAGATTACACTGAACTTTTCCATTTGTCAGCATCAGATGAAAGAAAGCAAGAACCTATATGCATAGTCTTACATAAAACATAGCCCAACAAATGAGTGACCGTGCACAAAAAACAAGCGCAGGAAAAGAATTCAAACAGAAACAGAGACTTGCAAATAAACACAAGTATCAACACCATCTCCAGCTTCCCCACATGGGTAATCAACTACAAGTTTTCTAAGTGGCCTGTGAACATGAATTATAAGGAAAGATAAGATGAGCATATTTTCATCATTCAGCTTAGGAAAGAAGCCCATGATATCGTAATTTTTTTTCTTTTTCTGATTAGTGAATAAGCAATCAAGACTATCAATAGACTCGATTTTCAGCATGACAAGAGAGAAGAATATCTTTACCTCATTAAAATATTTTATCAACAGGTTTTTGGTGATTCTTCCTATGCCAGATCCACAATCTGCAAGAAAAATATTTACAGGTAAAGGTTTTGGACGGGGTGTGAATTAGCAATTCAAAATCTCCCATAGCACAAGCAAGGGGGAAATTATGTATTTTAATGGAAAATCAGAGAAGTTAGGACGCATATAAGCTTGTCAATTCCAAAATTTTCATGTACTATCCCATAGCAATGCATCATCATTATTTACTAAAAAAACAGTATACAAGCAAAAGAGTAGATAGATCTTCTGTTCAAAATGGCTGGTGGAAAATTGCTAATGGAGGATTACGCTCTCTTAAAAGCTGTCTAACCCCAAGAGAAAGACAGTACCGAGTGCGACAAGATGACGGTCTCTGTTGGCGCCGGAGAGCCGTTCGGCCAAGAGGGCTTTGAGGAACGGCTCACTGCACTTTATATCCGCCTCGTTCACGTGCCCGTAGCCGCCCAAGACACCGTCCACCGACGCCTCCACTCCCTGCCACCCCAAAAGAAATCCATCAGGAACTTGTTGAAAACGCATTACAAAGGAGGGGAAGGCTAGCGAAAATCGTTTGGACATTGGAAACAACAACGAACTGGGGAAGGGCGGACATACTTTCCAGTAGCGGACGCCCTCGGAGTACCACTGAGCCTTCTTGGCGCTGTCCCCTCCCCCTTCGCCGAACTCCTCCCGCCACATCTCCGACGCGCTCTTGAATTCCCGTCCCTCGGAGTCAGTCCCACCCGCCTCCATGGCTGATGATGCTGCGGCCGGCGATCGGAGCTTTGAGGAATGAGAAGATAGGAGGAGGGTGAAGGTCTTGGGAAAGTCGGAGAATGAGCCGGTTCGAAAGGGAGAGTGACCGGGTCGGATCCAGTTAAGCGATTGCATGTTTCAATAAATTCGAGTGGGCTTTTGCTTGCTCGGCTCCTCCCCTCTTTGAAAATGCCGGTTTGATTTAGATCGGTTTTCAAATTTGTGCTAAACCGAACCGCATTTAACCTAAGGTATTCTCAATAAATTTTAAATTTATCGATTTTTTACATATAAAAATATTGAATTATCAAAATTAAAATTCTAAATTAATGTGGTATGGACGTCACAGTCTTTCTCTATCTCCATCGGATAAGATGGATGAGTCCTACAGACTGAGCGCAGAGTGGCTGTGCAGCGGTGTTAGGGAGCTGAGTATTTTCTCCGACGTGATTCTGGGCAATTTAGAGACTCTAAAATGTCAGTTTGTAAGCCAATTGACATCTGAACCTTGATTAAACCCTGTTCTGCTGGAATCCGAACCTCGGATGAGAAGCCCTCAGTTTCTATCCCTTGATCGAGCATGAGTTTTCTTGCCACGCTGGGCAAATAAGGCTGGTTTCTTTGTCTTATAGAGGAAGCTACTTCATATCTTCTCCCATGCCTTACTTCTCTTGCGATTCTGTGCCATTGCTTTTTCTGGTATTGCAAACACTTTCCCTAGATATGGTTTTAAGCTAGAAATGCTTAGTCAATATATGAAGTAGGGTGCCATGGAGGGAATAAATTTTTCAAATGATTATCATTGTGTCAGTTACCTCTTAAAGAAGCCAGCTCTACTTTACAATGTAAGCCAGAAATTACTTTTTTCATCGGGTGTTTCAAAACCTGTACAGCCCCTTTTTAGTTTGCATTTGAATGCAAAGAGTGCAAGGAGCATACATATATTCACTTCAACTAGGATTGGTTATAGAAGAAGGAATGCCTTGGTCAAGGAAGAGTCAGGTGGAGTGTCAGTTGAAGGAGGCATTCTTCATAAGGAGTTCGAGTTCAAGCCCTCTTTTGATGAGTATCTGAAGGATATGGAATCTGTTAGAAGTTCTAGGGGCAAGAAGCATGAGCACGGGGAGAGTATGTTAGGATCCAAAAACAGTTCAGCTAAGAAAAAGGAAACTTCAGAAGGCAGAGAAAAATCAGAGCCACGTGAGAAAAGGAAGAAATTAGTGGAAAATGAGATTGACTTGGAGAAAGATGAATCTTCTGGCATTAAAGAACGTTTTTTGTGGCATAATGATATTACGGAGAGGACATTTGGTCTTGATAGTGGAGAAACTCCCAACATTTTGCAAAGGATTGAAGAAGATGCCAAGAAAGATCGTCCTTTGAGTAACAATGGTTATGATAAACTGTGGGAGACTAGCAAAGAAACTGAAGAAGTTTTCAATGGTAAATTATATTTGCAAAAAGTTAGGTCAACGAAGTTTCAAAAAGGTGTTAAGTACAGAGTCAATGATGCTGAGTATGTGGAGGAAAGGGCTGCCTTCAGGAATTATGATGAAGCAAATGACGTAGCAGAGAAGCAACCAGTTTCACGAAAGGAAATGGAGCAGAGGATCCAGAAGTTAGCAGATGGGTTAGAATCCTTTTTCATTTAATACTTTCTGAGGAATCTTTAATACGTGGTATGGTATGAATACACTTTGTTTTGGGTGAAGTGACATCGTGTCATCTCTTATCAGAATGAACATTTTATGCTTGCAGCATCTATCTTTCAATAAGATAACCAGACTAAATTGCAGTTAGTATATCATGTTCATAATATATATGCCAGTATGTTAAAAGAAGTTTACTTAATGCTTGTCTACCTGTGATGATATAACAAAATAATGGAATTTTGGGTCCAATTGAGGTCAAACATGATCCTTTTGATTCATAAGAAGAGATTTATTGCATCTGGATCTGCTAAGTTTTGATGTGTAGACCATCTGTTGTGCATGTAATGCAATGTTTATCTGCTCCAAATAAGTAAACTCATTTCAGAATTGTCATATATCCAAATCTTATATTTCTCTAAGACAACACCATGCCATATTCTCTACCTGAATTGTTTAACTTAACAGGTTAAACAGTGCAGACATTGACATGCCAGAATGGATGTTTTCTAAGATTATGCGGAGTGCAAAAATCAGGTTTTCAGACCATTCAATTATGAGGGTTATTCAGTTGCTAGGGAAATTAGGAAATTGGAGGCGGGTCTTGCAAGTCATCGGTTGGCTTGAGATGCGGGAGCGCTTCAAATCACATAAGCTCAGGTGCTTTTCTCATTGCATATTTTTTAATATTTTACCACTGTTTTCTTTCACTGTGGTGGCATTGCTATATGCAATGATTTTCTTTGGTTGTACAAATTTACTTATTGCGATGTTACTTATGAGAAATTTTATCTGTCAATTTATTGTTTTGCATAAAAGGAATGGACCACTTATCTGCTATCAAGTGATTGAATTCTTCCATTGTATATATTTATCTTTCACCCCCTTGATAAAACAATTTTTCTTAATTTAAGTGGTCATCCTCAATGGAACAATTGGTGAAGATCAGCCAGAACAGAGTGGAATTTTAATATATGCTCTACTATGGAATTGAGAATTAGATAAATATAATGTTGCTTATCAAACATGCTATTGGTTGTTTTCGTTTTTGAGGACCATAGATTGTATTAAATTGGAGATGAATAACTCCTTTCTGTGAAGAAAAATTGTCTTTATTCCCTTTTTTGTGTTATGTCACTATTCTCCTGAACTGTTAAATTTGAAAATATCTCAATGACAAAGATGTTATACATAGATTCTGTATATGAATGCAACATTTTTTTCTGATGGCAATGCACTTACATTATGTTCCATTTTTTTTATTGTTCAAAGTAAAACACTACTATCAAGATGTACTTATTTGGTTCAACCTCTTTTTCTATTGAATATATCTTTTCACTTTAATATGGTTAGTGGTTTCATAAGATAAACTCTATTGTTCTACAGAATTTTTACTTTATGACTGAACATGCATTTCATGCAAACACATCTCCAATTTGATGAGATATTTGACTCCTTTCTTTGACATAATTTCAAGCCTATGTTTCACAAGCATCTTTAAGTGTTTCATGAGTTATTCATGGTACAATAAAGAATGTGTTATCTGATTGGTTTTACCTCTAGAAATATTTACACTGCTGCACTTGATGTTCTTGGGAAGGAAAGAAGACCAGTTGAGGCATTGAATGTGTTTAGCGCAATGCAGGTAAGCTGTTTTCTGGTTCCTTAATGCTTTGTTTGGATTGAGGGGTTTGGAGAGATTTGGAGGGGAGGAGAAGTGATGAGTTTGGTGGGGTTATTAAACACCTCCAAATCCATTATTTTGATGAAGGGGAAGGGATGGGAAGTAAATGAAAAGTTAAAAGACCAATATATCATTTTCTAATTAATTTGATTTTTTTTATAAATTAATCACATATTAATTCATATATGTATAATTGAGTTAAATTATATTACTAAAAATAAAATAAAATGTCAAATAAAGTATAGAATTATATTATATATGATCAATTATATGTTTAATACTTTTATAATATAATTAAATCATATAACATGATTGAGTTATTATTATAATTAGAAAATAAGTTAATGTTAATTGTATAATAATGTTTATATATAAATATTCAATAATAGCAATAACATATATAATAAACTATATTGTATATATAAAACATATATTTTTTATCTATTATATAACACAAATAAATTATTATTACGATCATATAATCATATCATATAAAAGTTATTTGTATAAAAATATTTATATAATACTAACAAAAAAATGTGTATATGATAAATTATAATATATATACACTAAACATATTTTTATGTATCATATTCTTATTATATAATCATATCATAGAATAAAAAGGAGTAATTATTACAATCATAAAATAAATTAATATTAATTGTATAACAATATTTATATTTAAATATTATATTATATAATTATATAAAATAATTTTAATACATAAATTTATTTAAAATATATAAGACTAATAATGATATTAAAATAATGAATAAAATAAATAAACAATAAGATAAATATATAAAACAGCAGTAGAGTCATTGTTGAAAATGCTACAATCCTTCCAAATCCTCCCAAAAGTGGAGAGATTGTGTTTTAGTTCAAATGAAGGGGTTTGGAGGGGTTGTGAATCCCTCCAAAGAAATTTACCAAACTGAGAGATTGTGAATCCCTACAAACCCTTCAATCCAAACACTGTAAATTCATGGCAAAAATGTAGTGGAGACAGAAGTGGCTAATTCTCTTCTCTTATGGCTCTACAGCAACAATTTTCCACGTACCCTGATTTGGTGGCATACCATTCTATTGCAGTAACTTTGGGACAAGCGGGGTACCTGAAAGAACTCTTTGATGTAATCGAAATTATGCGCTCTACTCCAAAGAAAATGTTCAGACCAAACATAATTATAGAGTGGGACCCACGATTGGAACCCGACCTTTTTGTATACAATGCAGTGAGTAATGTACAGTTGTGATCCTTTCACATAGAATTAAGTTTTATTAGTTATGTAACTTGATTATGATGTGCTTCTGAATCTTATTATGGATTTGAAATCTATCTTAATATGTAGCTTCTACATGTGTTTGTTATTGTGAAGTATCTTTGAAATATTATCCATTGTAGTTGCTATAGCCTTCAAAGCTTGCCTCATTTTTCTTGAAAATTATGCTGTAGAAGCCAATAAATCTGTTACATGCTGCCTGAAGGTCCTAAATGCCTGTGTCAAGAGGAAACAGAGTGAAGGGGCCTTTTGGGTATTGGAACAATTAAACCAACACGGTTTGAATCCTTCATTAGCCACATATGGACTTGTTATGGAGGTAATGACATTGTCTATACTATAATTTCTGATGTAGTTTATGATTTTTTTTCCAGATGAGGAATGATAATATGATATATATAATAATATCATAAACATTGAATCTCATTTTCATGTTGATGGGCATAGGATAACAATCAGGTTTTAGTGTTCTCTTGCATTTGGCATCACTTTCTGCCATCAGTTTACTACATTGGATTCATTGTCTGCTTCATTTGTATGCTGAATTTTGCTTGCACACTGGATTCATTGTCTAACTGCCCATAAATTTTTTTTCTCTGGGGATGCAAGGTGTAGTTAATTGGACCAACCTGAACTGTATTTTTTTTTACTATCCGTAGTGTTTGAATGTTGTAGCATCCAAGCGATATATTATACAACATGGAGCTTTCAATTATACCCAGATGCAGATCCAAGGGTTCGAACCCAAATTGTAGTTATATAGACATGAGCAACAGAAAGTGCCGGTTCTGAAATAATGCTCACTTCAGCTTTTCTTTTGAGTGCATAGGTCCTGGTGAGAAATATGTCCCTGTGCATGGACTTAGTGGGCATGTGTTGTTTTCATAGGCCTTGAAAGAATGAATTCCTGGTTATCCAAAATAAAGTTTCCTACATTTTTATGGCAGAGAATTTCATCTGACTTAGAGAACTGGTTTCTGAGTGCTGACATATGTTGCCAAAAATACCTTTGCGCAGAATGTAATTTTCTAGTTAAAAATGTTTTTTGTTCGTGTAAACAAAACAACTATAATTGCATGACAAGTTAGGTAGTCAAAGATGGGAATAAAACTTGCTGACCAATTATTGAAAATGAACATATCTAAGAGAGCTTACATATAGATATTTTATCTCTTAGCCACAAGAATAGTAGAAATAATTCAAGTATTTGTTCTGTAAAGCCTTCTGCATGTGCTTTAATAGTAACCATTTGGTGCTGTATATTATAATAAAAGATTATTAAAAGGTTTTAATTTTTCTGCTTCTCATTATCTTATATTTTACTTCGTTCCTTGGCAGGTGATGTTTGCATGTGGAAAATATGATTTGGTTCAAGAGTTCTTCTTGAAAGCACAGAAATCAGGAACACCTAATGCCTTGACATACAGAGGTAATCTGAAGATATATACTTTATCTCACATTTGAAAACAGCAATCATGAAATTGTATTAGACATTTTTTTGTGGACCAATCAATGTCTGGTAATGCAACTTCTTTCATGTACCATTTCACATTCTTTGAATGGCAGTTATTCACACATTTCCTGTTTTCTCCTAGTGTATGCAACCAACTCTTGGTGGTTTTTTGTTTCCTTTCTAGTGTGAAATAATTTTTTAGATTTCTTTTTCAGATCCTTTAATTTGTAGTTGTACCATCACAACTTTGTGAATATCAGCCTCCCCCCCATACCTATCAACTATTTAAAGAATTAATCAAACATGCATTTCTTCTTGTGTGCAGTCCTTGTCAATTCTCTGTGGAAACAAGGGAAAATAGATGAGGCAGTATTAGCTGTTGAGGACATGGAAGGACTAGGAATAGTGGGTTCTGCTGCTCTTTACTATGACCTTGCTCGCTGTCTTTGTACTGATGGAAGATGCCAGGAAGCTCTCAAGCAGGTATTTTTCCTGTTGATTTTTTTGTCTGATTATTTTTTGGGTTTGAGGATCCTTTTCAATGTAGGATTGGGGAGCAAATGTAATTTAAGTAAAGGATAACTGTAGGCAGCTGACCCCTTAACAACTGTGTAACAACGTAAAATGATGACAATTGAGTTAAGGAAGTGAGAGCTGATACAAGGGTTGTACTGATCACTGGAAAAGGCATCAATGACTTGATTGTGGAAATTCCTTCTCTACTTCTAGGACCTCATGAGTAGAGTGATTGAAGGCATCAATGATTTAAGTTAGGTTCAATTCATGTTTTCCACAAGCATGTTACTGATAAAAAAAATTGATTGCAAACATGCTAGAGTGATGTACATGAGATTTGGAATAAATTTCATTGTGTTCAAGGGCAGAAGGTTGGCCTCTTTGGTCATTTGATTGTTAAACCCCAAAAATAGGAGGCAGGGAAGTAGGGAAGAGCATGCTTTGGTTTTTTAACAAGATCTGGAAACTGGACATGTGATGTAGTGTTAAGTGGATTTTGATGAATGGTTCGCCTGTATCACATTTTGTTCATGTCATTTATGAGATTTTGCTCATTTGCAGATTGAGAAGCTATGTAAGGTTGCCAGCAAGCCTCTGGTAGTGACCTACACTGGTCTAATCCAAGCATGTCTAGATTCTGGGAACATCCATGACAGCATTTCAATCTTTCAGCATATGGAGCAGTACTGCTCACCAAATCTTGTTACTGTCAACATAATGCTTAAGGGTTACCTCGAAAATAATATGTTCGAGGATGGAAAGAAGCTGCTCAGCAAAATGCTAGAAAATGGGGATCATATCCATAAGAGAAATCAGCAAGATCGGATTATGCCCGATGCTTATTCATTCAACACCATGTTAGATGCATGTTTTGCAGAGAAGAGATGGGAAGAGCTGGAGTTATTCTATAAGAAGATGCTGAGTCATGGTTTCTGCTATAATGCGAAGCGCCATCTTCACATGATAATTGAAGCTTCAAAAGTTGGGAAGGTAACAATATCATGTTCAGTAGGATGGTTGAAATTTGGAGTGAAATTTGGAATCACAGCAAAAAAACGTCTTTAATGGTGATTGTGTCCTGCTTTATTTCCATTCCTCCATACTAATTATTGCATGATTGCCTCAATCACTTTGGAACATTATGGTCATTGCTCTTGTCTAGCATGTGCCCTGAATTTTGTTCAACCATGTGCTGCTCTTCTTTGTGTTATTGCCATTCCTTGGTTTCAAAGCAAGGAAATGTTGGGGAATGCTCTTTTGTCAAAGTTATGCCATTAACGATGATCATAAATCAGGATTCTAGCATTTAAGCATGTTTCAGGACTGTGAGATACCCATTTAAGTTTTGCTTCTGTGCAGGGTGAACTACTGGAAACTACTTGGGACCACCTTGCCCGGTTGGGCCGCTCCCCCGAAGCTGATCTTGTGAAAGAACGCTTTGTGGCAATGCTCGAGAAAGACGACATTTTGGGAGCTCTCAACACTATCACAAGCCCTCCTACAGGCGGGCTGCTTGCCTATCATCCCTCCAAGAGGGCATGGTTGAGGTTTCTTGAAGAAAATGCTCAAAGATTCCAAAAGGACAAGCTGGCACATGTAACTCGGGAAGTCAGGGTACATATGACCTCGACCTCATCCTCAACCTCAACCTCAACCGAGCTTCTACGTCCGGAGTTGCAGAATTTTGTTGAATCCTGTGATGAGTTTCTTAGAACAGGTTGGTGATCTGAAACCACAGCTCAATTGCATCAAATGGTGCATCAAATAGCTGAACAAGTGCATTAACCTCTTCATTTCTGTATTGCTCAATCCATAAAACTGGGATGTTTCAGATTTTCCATCAAAAACTTCACTTCACTTGTAATCCACTCCTTATCTTGTTGTGTACATATAGATGATAAAAAAGGTATTAATGTTGGCTAACATAGAAGAATCCTAAGCATACAGAATAGTTCATTTCTTAGTTTCTCTTGAAATAACGTTGGTTTTGCACACATCAACAATGCCAAAAGAGACATTGCACCTCATTTACCACAGAAATCCATACAAGTTTTACATCAACTATGTCATATATGCACACATCTCAAAAGGTTATGAGAGGATTATGGATGAAGCATTCAATTTAACATTAGATTACATTAAAATAAGTCACACGCCCAGATTCATGGATGTTTATTGATATAACTCACCTCGACGGCTGTGCTGTAATATGCAAAATACATATCTGAAAGCTCCCCCTTGCGTTGTCTTTGGTTTGTTCTTTCCCTTTTCCCATCTCTCCCATCTGACAAGCTTTCACATATTTCAAGTAGAAGAAAGGAACCAACACTGGTTAATTTATTTTCAGTTTGCACGAGCACCAACTGCTTTTGTTGCCACATTGTCAATAGCTTGAAGTTCGTTATCTGAGGCAATCACCGCAATGCATCTATTGTCCACATTGATGAAACAACAAAATCAGTCGGATTAAATTGCTTTGAATGAATAAAAGCACTGGAATACACAGAATAATGAAAGGAAAAATGAATTTCTTCCCCACATATCTGAATTCTAACTAAAGGTCATATTATTTTTTAAACATAAAAACAACCCATATCATGATCATCCTATACATCTGAGTTATATATTGCCTTCAAAGAAATATGGCAGAGAAGATGCTCAATCCTAGTTAACCATTCAATAGCGACTATTTGTGGATACTTAACCTACTTGTGGTCTTTCCAATCCAGAGAACAGTAAAATGAAACATAGTTTAATGCTTTCTGCATTATAGAATAATTTTATTCTTAGGTCATGTATCAACTAGAACCTGCAAGATGACAGAAAAACTCACGGGAACTTGGAAATAACTCCATGCTCCACCACTCCATCTATCTTATATAAGCTCTCAGCCACTTCAGCTGCAAATAAAGGAAACAATGAAGTAGAGCACAGCCTATGGTCTTGCCACGAGTAATATATTACAGATGAGAAATTATAGTATTCCTAAGAACGTTACCAAGACTTGTAATAGGAGATGTAAATATGAGATCGAGAACATTGTGCCCTTCTTTGGTAATTAGTGGGTAATCGCCCCCAAGGGGATCAGCGTGTCCTACTGATGGTCTCCTCCAGACCTTTAGCAAGAATATAATAATATCAGTAAGCTATATACGGCACTGACAAATTGCCCATGTAGGGATCATCGTGAATTACAAAGATCCATAGAAAAAAGCCACTAATACAGTTAATGGCACCTAATGATGCAAGCAAATAAATTTTCATCGGTTGAAATGACATTTCACTTTCCCAAGGAAAAATTTATCGTCATCTTTTTTTTCCTTTGAAGGGGATTTTTGAACCTACATGTTCCATATCTACCATATTGTATTTCTGGTACCACCATAGACAACTGGTCTGATGCACTTCATTCTAAGTTTAGCAGGAGTATTCTTCCCAGTTTTTTCACCTATGTCGATTAATGGACGAACCGTGTTCCAAAAAAATGGTAAAAGTTCCCAGAAAAATGGAATCCTGGCAAGAAATAAATGATTGAGATCTACCAAGCGCCTCTCACGAAAATGCAGAATCATGCTTATGCAATTACTGTGATGAAAAAATTTTAAATTGGTGATCACATAGTTGGTCATGAAAACAATTCATTGGTATTCATCAAATAATGAACCTTGATACTTCAAAAAATGGAGATGAAGCCCACCATTACAAATTAACTTCATTGGTAATGATGCATTCATAAATATTTAAGGCACAGATTATGGTCATTTTGAAGCCATACCTCCGCATCACCCAAGAACATGTCATCAATCTCTTCAGCTGTATCCATCCAATTGAGCTGAAAACATAGGTTTTGACACTGAGTTATCACTAAGGTGAATAGAAACTATCAAATGTATTTAAATCATTAAAATATTTATAGCTGTTTACAGGTTGGACCAAGACAGGTACAGAACCCTCTGAAGTTTCTCTATATTTTCTTTCAGTGATCATGAACACAAGTTTCTCTGCTGCAATCAGTATATTCTGTAGAAAACAAAAAGAAGCATAATGTCCAAGGAAGTACTGACATAAAACCCTACTATAATTAGAAACTAGAGACGGTCTTCCATTGCCTAAATATATTCATCACTGACCTTCTCTTCAATAATGGACTCTCCACCTTGCAATCTCCGTTGCCCAATGACTGCAACTAGAGTTTCTTCTTCTATAATATCAGCATCATCAAATGCAATATCAATCTACAGGAAAGAACTTGCAATGAAATTAAATCTGAAAAAAGGGGCTCAATTCAACAACTGTATATAAATATAGAAAATTCTGAGTATAACAGAGAAGCTCATGAACAAATTATCCATTTGTGTTATCCCACTTCAAATTTTACAGATGTTACTATCACAGGGTAATATATTTAAAAGCATCACTGCCTCTGGCAAATTTCTATAGCCTAAGCTTCATAATGTAATGCAAAATAGGATATTGAGACAAGCCAGTTCAAGCAAATTCATCTGAAGTTAGAATCTTGTCCAAGCTTTAACTTTCAAGATTGTCGTGAAGGTTCAGCTGATCATAAGGCACTTAAACAGAAGAAAGATACAAAGTCATCTCACCAACAGCCAACATTAAGAAATCTTCATTATCAAAAACTACGATCAACAAGGGCATCCCCATTAGGTACATATTTTGAAGGGTTACTTTGGGCTCCTAACAATGTCCTCAGGAGATCCTCAAGGGAGGGGGCAAACAAATCCAATGCAGAGAGGCCCCAAAGCAGAGGCTGCAGCCTTCTTACTAGGGGCAAAGACCATTATGGATGCGGGATGGCAGGACATTATCCTCGATACTGACTCGGAGATCCTATTCCGAGGGCTACGGGGATACCCACTCAAGCCATGTATGTGGATGAGATCCAACAGCTTTTGAAATGACTCCACCGGGATAGAGTGAGCTTAATAAGACGACAAGCGAATGCATGCACCGAATTAGTGGCTCAAATGAACCGAGCAGGGGAGGCGCTTTATGTAGAAGTTTTACTACTGTACCTCCTTTTTAAGTAATACAATTATAATTGATGCATTATGCCATGGTAACATGGAGGACGAACCTCCGTACTTTGTATTTGAAATTATGAGATAATTGATCCTTGTTACTGAGCAAAAAAAAACAATATCAGGTTTCTTCCCAATATAGCATTCATAAAGGGGTGTCTTCCCAAGTACATGACTGTCTTATTTCAAATACACAAATACTTTAGTAACTAGTATCCTTTTACTATTCTCCCAGACAAATTTATTTAAAAATGCATTTATCACGGTAAGCCCACAGTTTCACCTTAACTTCTTAACAAACAACCAATTTAGAATATTAGACCAAAATATTCCAGCTTTAGAAAATTTTTTCAGCATGCAAATTAGATGTAGTCCATTTCAGTATTAGAATATTTCATACTTGACAACTTTCATGATAGCCATCCAGTGGTATTCCTGCCTTAGCTGCTTCACTTGCACTTGAAACAGAACTGCATATATTATGAATTCAGTCAGAAAATACAACCAATTATACATCTGGTAAAGCAGTGACATACAATTTCAGTGCTAGAATGATGTGTATTGAAAAACAGAACAATAACAACAAATGGATAGACAGGTAAAATGATCGTTTTAAATACATGAACAAGAAAATAGCAGTACATTCACAAGAAGTTTGATTATCATCCTAATATGATTTTCCCTGGGCTCCCAGATCATCCCATGTAAGTTCTTTAGATCATGTTAGGCATTCAAGGAATAAAACAAGTATCAGACAAAACCAATTTTTTATTACCTAAAAAGAACGCAAACACCTAAACTGTATGAGCAATCTTAGTTGTTATAAATCTTAAAAAAAAACAGGTAGATCATCGAATTTTAAAATGAAGACCAATAACTTTGGTTATTTTTTCACCTTAGTTAAAAATTAGTTTAAAAAACCATTGACTGAAAAATGATATATTTAGAAGAAAATTACATGCAATTACTCATCAAACAAGCTAATAGGGCTGACTTAAGAAGCATACTTACAAGATCTAAGGTTAATAAACTCACGTGGGTATCCCAACTATATCGTTTAGAGCACCGGCACGAAGTTGCTGCCCCAAATACTTTATGGCCATGCCAGAAGCAGGACCAGACCCTAATCCAATTACCATACCATTGGTGACGTATTTGTCCACCTGGAAATGAAGAAAAAAACGATCGAACAAGTCAGTAGAAATAGCTTCCTCCGAGTTGCAGTAAAATTGCCAATCACAACCCAATGGAAAAAGAAAAAACTAGTACATGAATGATATTTAATCCTTTTTTTCCAAAGAGCAAAACGTTGCAATGTTATGAAGAACCATAACCTTGATTTATAAACATCAGCTAAGCTTTTCATCAAATAACACTGAGAGACTTACGAAAATAACCAAAAGGAAACTCTGTGTCACTTGGAATACACAAACAGAGAATCATGAAGTCCAATAAATATTGAAATTCAATGGAATATATATCATTCCAGTTCTCTGTTGTAGGCTCTTGGATTGTTCCAAATCCTTAATGGACATGAAAATGAGAATAGATATGAGAACAAAAGCACCCAAATTCTCCAAATAGACTAATGAATAAGCTATGCATGACCATTCCGTGCATGACATTACCGACTAAACTTGAAGCCAAGTATCTAATCACTTATCAACTTGAAATAACTTCATAATCAGATCTGAACGAGCTTCAAACACACTGAGGAGCACAATTCGGCTCATTTTGCTCCAGAAGTAAGGCACATGATTTGAACGGTAAGAAAAAACGAGGAAATTTTGCACCAGCACTTAGGATGAAGAAACAAACATTACGGTGTACTTGGCAGCACGGAGGAGAGGAGAGGCGGCGTCTAGCAGGGCCGAAGACGCGGTGGCTCTGAGGAGAGAGGTTCTCATTCTTGTAGGAACCGTCGAAGGAGAAGAGAATAGGAGCGAAGCAGCTGACACTGAAGCGGCCATTCCCCGGGCGCTCTCTCTACCATTCCCTTCTTCGTGCAGCTCCACCTCTAATATCAGATGATCGTCAGGGAAATAAAGACAATTTATTGCCCAAGTAGTGTTCTTAGATATTTGGTAAGGTGATATTTTGGTGTTAAATATTTAAATTTTTTATTTTTTGATAATTAATAAATTTAACTTAATTAATAAAATATTTTAACTCAATATCTATTAAATATTTCAAATGTTATACTTTACTATCAAATATTTTATAAAATGGTAATTGTAACAATAATTTTAACTTTTTAAATTATATTAATATTAATTTAACCATTTATCATCTTAAATTATACCATAACAAATATAACTGAAAATTTTAATTAACTTACACTAATAATATAACAAATTTGAAAAACTATATTAAAAATAAATTACTTTTTGTGAAATTTGTAATATTTTATTTAATTAATTTGAAACAATAAATTAAATATATTATACAAATACATACTTTATTATCTATAATAATATAATTTTGTTAGTAAATTATATAATTTTCGTATGATCAAAATGTTTAATTTAATTTATTTGTTTGTATAATATCATAATTTATATATATATATACATATCTTATTTAATTTAAATTATATATAATTTTACTAATAATTTAAAATATATAATTTTAAATTTAATTAAATTTAAAATAATATATATTATGATATTATATAAATATATAGCTTAAAAATAACATTTTAGTTATATTAAAATTATATAATTTTCTAATAAAATTTTATTATTTTAAAAAATAAAATATATATTTGTGTTATATTTAATTTATTATTTAAAAATAATTAAATAAAATATTAATTATATATAATTTTTACTCCTAACTTTATTAAATAAATATTTATTTATTTTAAATATACATAGTTTAAATAAAATATTACAATTTAATTTTAATATAATTTAGGTTGATAGAAGAAAATATTATTTTAGAAGTGAAAGGTAATTATAAATTTCAAGTATATCTATTTACATTAATTATAATTTTAGCATTTTAAGTAAAAGTAGGAAGATATATTCTTCACATAATCATTTTGTTTATTTTATATTTAAGTATCAACGTAATTTTAAAAAATAAAATTACCATTTTATAAAACATTTAAGGTTAAAATATAACGTTTTAAAATTAAAATATTATTTTATATCATGATTACCAAAATAAAAAAAAAATAGAGAAGGGTAATACCATACAACCGTACATTATTTTTTTTTTTATTTTACATCAAATTGATACAAAATATGTTTATTTTATCAAATATTTAGTAACAAAATAATTGATAGTTTCCATTGTTTATCACCTCAATTAACTTAAATATTTGGTATAATTGTTTTAATAATATATGTGATACTTTTTTAATAAAAGTTAAAATTAGTATCAAATAGTTTTATTTTATTAAATGTTACAAAAAATTATATTTTCAAATGTTTGTTATTAAAATATAAATTATTTTGAGTTGTCTCAAAATTATAAATGGAATGTAAATAGCTAAAATTCCAATAGTTTTCCAACTAAAAAATCTTGTAAGAAAACACAATCGTGAAGTGGTTTACTTATTGAAAACAAATAATAGCAATAGGAGAATTAATGGTTTAGTCGTTTTATATTTTGTGGTGTAATTATAAGTTGAGATTATTACTTTAATTTTTTTCTAATCAATACTCGGGGGTCTGGTGCTCCTCAGCAAACACTCGTAGGTACGTTGGCACTATGCTCATTTTTCTACTCATGTAGAAATGGCTAGCTAACACAAAGCCACTCTCAATACAATATTCGTTCTTTAAATGTAAAACTACTTGTCATATTCGTGCTAATAGAATTTTATTTTGTTTAAAGTTAACATAGTAAATAGAAGTGAACTCCCTTACAAATTATTTGAGACTACAATTTTACCTACTTCACTTTATTCTCAATGGAATATGCATTTTAAATTTAGTTTGGTATATGTCCCAAACAATCATCATTAAATTATTACGAGTGTAAAAAATACTACACAAGAAAAATTTTGTACTAAAATTTTTAAATATATATTGTAATAATTATAATATAGATAAAATATTACGTTAAATTTGAAAAATGCTTAGATAGATTATTTACCAAAATCATACTCCCTTTATTATCTTTTTAGCATAATACTCTCTCCTTATTATCTTTTAACTTAAAATATATCCCCTTAAAATTGATTAAAAAATATACTCCTCGTTTACTATTAAGAAATAATTTATTACATTCATAATATTAATTTAAAATATTCCATGAATAAATGCCGTACAATTCATTTCATCCGTTGTATATATACTGCTCCTACCTTTTTATTATTTTTATTTTATATGATTAAATAATTTCAATCATGTTTATTAATATTTGTTATATTTTATTTTAAGAATAAAACGTAATACATATTTATCAGCAAAATATAATAATTTTTTAAAGTTATTAAAAATACCACCAAAATATTTTTAAGTTATCGAAACTTTATATATATATATATATCTATGATTAGGTAACAAATGAAATAAAATATACTATATAGAATAAAATGTAAAAGTTGTGTGCCATTTGTATAATTTTCGGTAAATACAAATAACATATGAATAATAATTTATAAATTATACAATATTTATAATGTTATCGTTGTCTGGGTGGTGTAGTTGGTTATCACGCTAGTCTCACACACTAGAGGTCCCCGGTTCGAACCCGGGCTCAGACATATAAAATATTTTTAATCCAAAATGCAGGTGTTCACAGTCCCAACAATCTTTTCATACACACTGAGTTTTCTGGAAAGCTTTGTTCATAGTTTTTTGTGCCTTCAACAATCTCACACTGTCCACAATAATTTCAGATACTGAGTATATAAAGACTCCATTTTTTATGCCAGTTTTAGAACACACAACATAAGAATGATGGGAGTCCATTCCATTTGCTCAAGGTTTGATTAAAAATGAAGTATTTTATCTACTACTCATCTTTTCATAATAACATGGACTTTTACTATGGTGGGATGGAACAAGTAGGGGTCACAAAAAGACATGAGAACTCAATCACAGTGTGAGCTGGGTCCAGATCCAGGAGACCCAATCCCCACAAATTTATGCATATAAATACACTGAAAGATGTAACTTTGATCAAGAAACTTGAAGAAAATGAAGGTTTTTCTGGTACAATGCATTATGTCAGATGAACAAAAGCTACAAGAGTAAATAACTGAAACATTGAAGAGTCAAAGAAGCCAACTATATGAAAGTTTCTAATAAGGAATAGTGGCACAAGTAAATACTACTACTACCACTGGCTGAAGCCCTTGGATGAATTCCACATCTTACCTGGGTTATTACGAACAAAAATCCCATACCATAGATCGTCTTTAATAAATGATGTAGCCCTCTCCACAGCCCCTGGATAAACACAAGGCCCAAGGCTAGGAAGTAAAGGATGAAACATCTTCTGATTTGGCTATAGTCCAAATCAACTGCACATTACTATTTCTCTGTGTGCTCGGGGACAGCCCTATATCTTCACACGATAATTATTTGTCGAGTATAAGAACAATAGGATGGGTATTCATTTAGTAATAGATAGGATGGACATTGCCCGTAAGACCCAGAGGAGAATGGTCCAGTGTGGCTAATCATCCTCTGGGAGGATTGTACTTTGAAGAAGAATCTTCACTAGGTTGACTGTAGTTAATGCTCATAAGGCAAGGGGACATGCAATTCTTAAAGATCAACTACATTCAGTATATGTTGAGCAAAAAAAAAAACTACATTCAGTATAGACCAAAAGAGACAGCAAAGAAAAAACTTGATCCAGCATAAGGTAAAATGTTTGTACTTATGAGAGAAAAAAGATTTTATACCTCAGATCCAGAACTTGTACATGGATTGCTTCCCCTCAAGCCATCTACAAGCTCTGTATATAGTTCCTTAGGGCTAGGGGTTGGTGCCCCAAAATAAGAAAAATTCAACAGCACCCACATTACACCAGACACTTCCTGTCCCTGTTGACCACTTTAGACACTTTAAATATATGGGAAGCCATATCCGAATCAGCTATATCTGTAACAAATAGACAATAACTGTTCATGTGCCATAAATATTTACTTTTAGTAGGATTTTGATTCTTTCAAAATTTAGTATACCAGCATAGTGAGGATGTTGTGTATTTTAAACCTCCTTAATTATTGGTGAATGAATGCATTTTATGGAGCAACAAAAAAAATTGACCAAACGTGCAATGGAGAGTTTTTACCAGCTAGAAGGTGTTGGAAATCTGCAGAAATGGAGGAAGCATAAGCACAACAACTATAGCATTTCTAACAAGCAGAGAAGCATCAATTTCCTATAGGTAGTAAGCATAGATACTATACATGTAATGCAAATGTTGTTGTAATGAGAGTAAGAGGAATTTCATTTCAGTTAGCATGGTATAAAAACCCAGATGTAACTAACTCCTCTAAGCAGTTGTTTTTTTTTGAGGAAATAAAAAGTGTGAATGGTACCTGCCATAGCTCTTCCTCTCGAGCAAAATCAGTAGCTTCTTGATTCATCTTCCATGGCCAAATTCCTTCAGTGTCTTCCATTGTAGCTCCTCAAAGTTCACTCGAAGCTTCATATCAATTACTCTGGTGATACCTGCCAAGAACAATCAACGGACATCAATGAAACTGAGATCTCCAAGAACTGAATCCCCAAAATCGAAAATCGCCGAGCGATCGTTCTCTAAAAATGAATGGTAAAGTGCAGGCTTGTACAGTGACTTAGGAGGGAGAAGGTTCTATGCGTCACTCAGCAGTCAACTAAAGGACATCAAGGTGACGGGATCAAATTTCACCTCAGGCTTCAGAAGGGTTCCTAAAATACCAATAGAAGGTCGGTCATTCTAAGTTTATAGCGGAACAGGCAACCAGGGACTGATTTGTAAATCTGTAATGGTGTGTGGGTTTATATATAATTATAGAAATATTTGATGCAGGGGCAGCGTGGAGGAAGCAGCTGCCCGTACACTCAACAGAAGGGTGGAGGTTGAAAAGGGAGTTTTGAGCGAGTAAAGGGGACCCGCCATTCCCTTCCAGGGCCAATATTCCTACGACCTGCTTAAACCCCTTCAAGCACATCTCTCTCTAGTCCTACTAGCAACGGCAGAATTATGTCCCTCCCGCCGGCTGAGTGCATCTACGTCACCGATGAATTCATCCGAGAATGGAAGAGTCCTGCCGGCAATCCTACCCGCAAGCCGCCGGACCCCGTGCCATTGCTCCGGTTCCTCTACGAGCTCTGCTGGAACACGGTGAGTCTAAAAAACCGCCCAGATTGACGAGGAAGTGTTGTCTAGGGTTGTTCTCTTATTCATTTGCTTTACTTCTGCTGAGATTCCATCAGGTCCGTGGAGAATTGCCGCTTCAGCAGTGTAAGTCAATACTGGAAGCTGTGGAGTTCTTGGACAAGCCAACGGGCGAGGAGCTCGGCTCTGCCTTCTCCGATATAGTCAGTCAAATGGCCCTTGACGTAAGTCTTCACCTTCCCTTGTTTTGGGGATCGGTCCTCTTTGTTGCTCTGTGACATTTTGGTCCAGCGAATGAAACGTGAATATATATTTTTTTGGTTCACTTGGCTTTTGCTTAGGTATCTGAAAATGAGATGGAATGTTTTAAAAATTGCTGATTGGTGCAGCTGTTTAAGGTTAAACTCCAGAGTTAGTCCATAATCATTAGATAGGAGCCATGTAGTCTTCACCACTTTCTTTCTGAACTGCTTCAGATAGGACCTATATATATATATACTGTAACCTGACAACTTCTCTTAAATTTTAACAGAGCCAGTTCTACTCATAACCTGACAATAACTGCACTTGTAATGGCATCTTCCAACCAGTTTCTTCATTTCCTTAAGAAGAATTTGTGGACAACTTCATGTTATTCAAGGGCTAGCTTGCAGCATCATTCACTCAGAGAAGTGCTTATTGCAGAAAAAACTTGTCACCTATAATATTGAAGCTATGAAAAAATCTTTCTTGATTTGCCAGATTATATATAACTTTTTCAACAAAAGTGGACATTGAACATTATGTCTTCTGTATTTATTGTATGCAAGCATTATTTGCTTATGCCAAAAAAATTATGCTGAAATTAAGTTGGCAGTATATGTTGAGAGGAGATGTCAAGCACATAGTTAATATTTACAATTATCAATTTCAGCATTAGTTAGATAATAATTATTTTTTATATTGCATCATTCAGGCTTAAGGGCATCTGTTTTATGCACGTTATTTCCAATTTCTTTTGTATACTTTAGTTTCACTACTTTCACTGAAATTATCTTGCAGTATATATGAATTTTTGATGGCCCTGTATCTTATTGGATCAATACTTTACTTGATCCAAACATCCATATTTTTTAGATTTTCTATGATATATTATAATTTAAGTCTTTATTGTACTGAAAGAATCACAATTCTCACTAGGTTTACCAGACTTACTAAAATTGTATTGCAGCATAGATTACTTTTGAGGCCCTGTATCTTATTTGATTAGCAGCTTATACTTGGACCAAACATCTATATTTCTGGATTTTCTAGGCTTGTTTAGAATTTTGATTCTGGATTGTTCTGAAAGAATCACACTCGCTATGTTTGTTACCAATTAGTCCTCTCAATGATTACAAAGTTTAACAGCATTTTTCATATACACTTATTTGGCAGCTCACTCTACAGGGAGAATTGCGCGCTCGCCTAATTAAATTGGTATGTTACAACCAGTTCTTCTATCAAATTCATTATATATATATGTATATCCAGCTCTTTCTACATATTTGATTTGATAAATTCATTCAGTGAATATGTTGTAGTTACCCTTTATAGTGTTCAGGTTTAGGGTATTAGTTTGATGGTTACTCTGTTATTTTGCTGTCATATTTTTTCTTGTTATGAGTGCCAATGTACTTTTACTTCTGGAAAAAGAAAAATGAAATGTTTCTGGTTCTTTTTCTGCATGATAGAATGGGGTGATAGATGAAGATACTAGTAAATTTCTCACGGACAAATCACATTAACATATACCTTATAATGCAGTACTTGCAGTGTCATAAATTCTATTCACTATCTAAATTCCAAGTTCTATTTATTTATATATGTTTGACTATTGTCCCTTTTCCATGGTATTACAATCTTTTAGGCTTGGATTGTTTTACTTTAAATGGTTGGATGAGGAGATCTTTTCCCATTTTCTGCATTTGGTAAAAATAGTACTCGTGATATATAGAAAATCATGTTAATGAACAGGGAAACTTAGTTATGTTGCCCAAAATGACATTTCAGGCCATTTTCTGTTAATGACTCGAATCATCCTTATCTCCATTAACAAGCACAATGAAAATATGTAACATATCTTCTTCTATAAGAAAGTATCAGGTTAACGCCCAAGCTGAATGTGTTACAACCATCGAGGTGATGGAAAATGACTTCTTTTGAGAGCACATTACACCATTAGACTTGGATATGAAAATAATTTTATTTGGAAAAGGAGATTGGTGCTTTTTTTGGTTTATACATATCAAAATTTTGCAAATGAGGGTAGACCTGTATGGCTGCTTGAGTTTAGAACAAACACTTTTATGGGTTCTAGTTATGGACTGCTGTTTGTTTTGTGTTTTTTCTATCTTTTATAATAAGGACTTAAAATTATATTGTGATTGTTTGTTTGGCATGACTTATGGATTCCCTCTATCTTTTATAATAGGGATTTATCATGTTTAGATTATTTTGTTTGGCATGGGTTGTGATTTTTCCTTCTTTTATAATAAGGATTTATTATGCTTAGATTGTATTTTTGGCATGGCTAGTGGTATATCTGATGAGAACCTCTTAAGTCTGGGTTATTTTTGTTGCATGTTGTAGATTCATTTTTTTGGAAAATTGTGTTGTAAATTCTTTAGTCATATAACTAGAAAAAAGCAATTGAATTCACATCCCACTTCCCTGAATTAAATGTTTGACATTATTGGCTAAGTCAAGGCTCTTCCTCTGTTTTTTGCTTCTGATTGGTTTTCTTTGGAGTGCTTGGTCCTGAAGCAGCATTCAAATTTTTTAGAATTAGATCCATGAAATCCTCTGTTCTCTGTCTCATCGATCTTCTTTACTTGTTGATTGACTTCGCCAAATTTACATGACTGTACTTGGCTTTTCTGAATTTACGTTCTTACATGTTTATGCTCATTTGATGTCTTTGCTCTTTTCAGGCTAAGTGGCTTGTAGAATCTACATTAGTCCCATTAAGACTTTTCCATGAGCGTTGTGAAGTGAGTCCTCCCAGGATACCCTCGTGCATTCAATAAATACCAACTTTTTCTGTTTTATTGGGCTGCAATATTCTCTTTAATGCTAAGTGAGGAATTAATCGCATGGTCCAATTCTATAATTGGTATGCCTCTCTTCGATAAAACTGATTACTTTTGTGCTTCCAATTCAGGAAGAATTTTTGTGGGAGGCAGAATTAATCAAGATCAAACCTCAGGAATTAAAGAATAAAGAGGTAGGTAAACTGCCAATATTTTTTCATTAAATTTTCAGCCATGATTATATGTTTTGTACAGTTAATAGATAAGCCTTGGGATTGTGTTTTTTGTTGTTTGATGCGTGCTAAAGCCAAGAAAAGAAAATTCATGCCCATCTTAAATATCCCTGATGCTTGTTTAAAATTTTAATGATTTTGAAAATCCCATTTTTCTGTGGTGATTTTGACATGAAGATCTGAAAGAGATGTGGTCTTGGTAAATGTAAGTCCTGCAGCTGTGGTTCATCAGTTATTTTAAGGGTGTGGAATATGTAGTGTACTTGGCTGAAAACTATTTTCCCAGATCTCTGAACACTGCATTGTTATTGCATGGCTAATGATGAATCTTTTGTAGGTTAGAGTAAATACACGACTACTATATCAGCAAACAAAATTCAACCTCCTGCGTGAGGAAAGTGAGGGGTATGCTAAATTGGTAAGTTAAATATAATTACTCCTTTTTAGAATGTGAGCTCAGTGCCAAATTATTTCTTCATGAGCCATGAAGATTTTCTTGTTGGTTTTGTTGTTGTGCTAATTATGAAGGGCCTTTTCTTTTCATTTATTATTATTATTTTTTGTTGATACTTGATAGTGGCAGCCCTGTGTTTAATTCAACTTTCTGCTGTTCAATGATTGTTGAGGATCCTTAAGATAATAGATCCATATGGTGGGAGCTGCTAGTCTTTTGAGGCCTATCTAATTTTTTTTTTGGTATACTTCATGAAACCAGATGCCCTATTAAGTAAATAGGAAGCACACTTATCAAACTAGAGCAAATTTAGAATTTGGATATAGTTTGACAGGGACTCAAACATGTGCGGAATCTCAGATGGACCCTTCATGATTTATTTGCATTTTTAATGATATATATATTGATAGTTACATTAGAGCCTATATACTTGCCATTTGTGGTATTTGATTCCTATATGATTAAAAAATGGCCTTTTGAATCCAAGATGTTTAGTTTCATGATATACTTGAATGATTTCAATGATCACTGATATGCTATAAAATCAAATATTCTACCAAAAAATCATAGCTGTGCATTTTGAAGCATATAGAACTCGATATAAAAAATGACAAACATATAGTACTAAAATATGTTTTTTAAAATATTTAGGATCCAACTGCCAGACATGGCAGACCTATAGGACTTAAAAGTGTGATTTTTATATTATATATATATATATATTAAATCTGTGATTGATATGGAATATCTTTTTAAAGTTCTTTGATGACATGCTAGTCCTTTTCATGTAATTGTAGGTAACTCTACTTTCTAGGGGTTCTGAGGCATCCACTCCAGCTGCTACTGCAGCCACAGTAGGCTTTATTAAGGTCTGTGCACCCCCTTTTTACTTGGTCATTGAATTTTTTATTACCTGATTTTTATGCCTTCAAATGCCCTAATTCTAAGTGTTAGTGATGAAATGGTCCCTGCAGTCGCTTATTGGACACTTTGATCTGGATCCAAATCGTGTTTTTGACATAGTAAGTTGCTTTATCTTACCCAAGTCTTTTTGACTATTTTATTCTGCACCTGTAGGTACTGACACTTTAACGATTGAGCAATCAGGTTTTGGAGTGCTTTGAACTTCAACCAGTTAATAATATGTTTTTGGAATTAATTCCCATCTTCCCAAAGGTATGCGATTAATATTTTATAGATTTATCTTTTTGCTGAAGGGTAATGTGAACAATTGAATTTTCAGGTTGTAATACTCTGTTCTATTTTCAGTCACATGCATCACAGATTCTTGGTTTCAAGTTCCAGTATTATCAGCGAATGGAAGTGAATTCTCCTGTGCCATTTGGGCTGTATATGGTCACAGCATTGTTGGTTAAGGAAAAGTTCATTGATCTTGATAGTGTGTAAGTAGTTTATGCAGCTGGCACTTTGCTCAGAAGTTTTAAGATCCCTGATTTGCTTTTCATATGATGAGCCTCTTGGCCCTATTCCTGATGTTTGCAATCACTTTTTTAAAGAAGCTTATTCATGTGTAGGGGAGTTAAGCTCCTCAATTTAAGTGTTTGATAACAAGTACTAATTGATTCTTTGGGCCAAAAAGGTATACTTCCAAAATAATTGAAAGAAGGTGGAAAATAGGTTTTTCAGCCTCTATTGTATATGAGTTATCCGCCAAAGTTTTTACAGATTTTCAAATGTTCTCCTGGTGAGTAATTATGTTCCTAATCTACTCCATCCTTTTTTGGCTAGGCACATGCCATTTTATTCTGATTCTATGAAATTAGGCTTTCTTTGTTACTATTGTGAAAAATTTTCTTTTAGTTGATTCCAAATCACTGTCATCCCCTTTTTTCCCTAAAAAGCACCACCCATCCCAACCTGAAAATCCAGATTTCCACAGTTCATATGACACCTATAGAAGGGTTGCTTGAATATTGACTTGAAGTAGCAAATTAAATATGAAATGATGTAACAGTGCCATTCCTTGGTATTTTGATTATGTTTTCCTTGTGTTGCTTAATAGTTCTTTGATGATAATAGGTACTCACATTTACTCCCAAAGGATGATGAAGCATTTGAACATTATAGTGCTTTTTCTGCAAAGAGACTTGATGAGGTTAAGACATTTTACTTAGACCTCTCAACATCAATAATATGATGGTAGATATTTCTGTTGATCTCATCTCTTTAGACACTTGCAACAGTGCTTTCTTCATTTTCTGGCAACAAATGTTATATTGCTTCTAAATGCCAGAAAGAAATAGCATTTTCAGAATGAACTGGATTTCTCCTACAATCTGTTGCATATATTTTGTCAGTTTTGGTTCGTATTACTGCTTTTTAATGGGCTTGCCGTGTAAGTATTTTTTTTTAATTTCCTTTTAGAAAAGTTTTGTTCCAGACTCATAATTTTTACTTGTTGCTTGCTACTGAATCTGTGCAGGCTAATAAGATTGGTAAAATAAATCTCGCAGCCACTGGTAGGGATCTCATGGATGATGAGAAACAGGGAGATGTGTCTACAGATCTGTTTGCTGCCCTGGACATGGAGAGAGATGCTGTAGCTGAGCGTCTACCTGAGCTACAAACCAATCAAAGTTTGGGCTTGCTTTCTGGGTTTCTTTCTGTTGAGGATTGGTAAATTTCTGTCATAATTTTTAGTATCATGTGTTCAGCAGTTTATAAGACTGCACATTTATTTGGTTGATGCTATATTTTTGTTATGCTAATATTCATGTTGCATGAGAGAGCTTTCAACTCTAATAAGCCCAAAAGGTTATCTGATGTCATTAGTTGATTTGTGATATCTTCATTAGGCTTTGGGTTCTCTGTTCTACTATGATATGGTCATTCCACTTGATATTGGTTCACATAATAGTATGGAATATGAGGATATTGTTCAAAATAGTGTTTTATTCATTCTCATAGATATTACTATCTATTTCTTAGAGCAATATCCATTATTCCAATTGATTTATGACTTCATTTTGTACCATGTATAAGATGAAAACATGGAATGCCGAGGTAAAATAAGAAGATTGAATATCTTGCACAAGTATAGTTCAGTCCATATTTTTTCCTTTGTTGACATTCAACTATGTTTTGTCAGGTATCATGCAAATGTATTATTTGAGCAGCTTTCATCTCTTAATCCTGTGGCACATCTTCAAATCTGTGAAGGCTTGTTTAGGTAAATCTTTTGACTAGTTGATTTTGATGATTACAGGAATAAATTAGTATATTCATGACTTGATGTGATCCGACAGTTCAAAAACCTTTTCCCTTTTCAATTGCTATTGTTTCTTTATGTTGTATAATCCTTTAAAATTCCAGTTGATACCTTTGTCAGGCTCATTGAGAAAAAAATCTCTTCAGCATATAATGTTGTGCGGCAGATGCGTTTCCATGGTCCTGACTTTTCACATGTTTTTGGCGGAGATGCGATGGAAACAACAAGGTCATCCCTCAATGGGTCATTCATTGATCTGTCTAAAGAACTTTTCCAGATGCTTGCTTGTGCTGGGCCATACTTGTACCGTGACACCATATTAATACAGAAGGTGATGTTACTATCCGTACTTATCGATATCACTGTCTTTTGTTGTTTATTTATTTAGTAAAACTGATGTTATCTTGATGTGTGCTTCTTGTTACAGGTTTGTCGAGTTTTGAAACTTTATTTGTTCTCTGCTATGGAGTATGTAGCTGGTGGTAATGGAGGATTAAAAATTGAATTTGTCAATGGGGAAGATAAAGCTCCTCATCACCACCTTAAGGAGGCTAGACTAAGGGTTGAGGAAGCGCTTGGAACTTGTCTACTACCTTCATTACAGTTGGTGCCTGCAAATCCTGCTGTTGGCCAAGAGATCTGGGAAGTAATGAATCTCCTCCCATATGAGGTTGTTCCCTTGGGCTTTTGCTTGGAGGTCTTCATTTAATTTTTACTTTCAGGAAATGCCTTTTCTTGTTTATATGCATCTCATATTGTCAGGTGCGGTATCGTATATATGGTGAATGGGAAAAAGAAGATGAACGAATCCCTATGATTTTGGCAGCAAGACAAACAGCTAAGGTCATAAATTGCACATATATATTCCCTGAAAATTTCCCATACTGTGATTCCCCCTTCTTATCAAGTCTTGGTTGCTCTTGCAGTTGGATACTAGAAGGATACTAAAACGTCTTGCAAAGGAGAATTTGAAGCAACTGGGTCGGATGGTGGCCAAACTAGCTCATGCTAATCCAATGACTGTGCTGCGAACAGTTGTTCATCAAGTATTTCAATTCCAAGAACTCTATACCATTTGGAAAGTATAAATCTGATGAAGTATTATTAATCTGACAATCTATATCGTCAATCTGTCAGATTGAGGCATACCGGGACATGATCCCTCCAGTAGTTGATGCTTTTAGGTATCTGACACAGGTCTGTTTTTTTTTTTTTTCTGGATTATATGCTTCTTCATATGATTTCAAACTCCCTTTGTTTGAGTAGGAGGTGACCAAAGTGCTTGTGATTACTGGAAGAACCATTGGGTGGCAATTAATAGTTTCTTCTTACTAGAATATTTATCATGCTCTTTGCCCATTGAAATACTCTGATAACACGGCTAAGTCTTTCCAACCAGCTTTGTTCTTTTCTCCTTAAAAACAAAAGTTCATGCAACATTCCCCTCTTTTTATGAGACCAAACCACAGTGATCTGTTCTCTAATATTTTTTTTATCTTAGTTTTAGTTGTTATCTCTATTTAATTCATGTGAATTCAAGCAAATAATATGAGGTACTTGTCTCCCTATTTAATATGATAACACATGAAATTCTATGGCATTTTCTGTTCTGATGTGGAGCCATTAAACTTTTACTGATTCTTGTTCCTTCATTTGGGAGCAATTTTTTACATATAAGCTTATATGAGCATTGTTGATAAGAAGAGTACAATTTGGAGAAAGCCTAAAAAAATATCCTTCATACGGACAACAGTTTGATACCCAATGACAATTTTTTGTCATCAAAATGGTTTAACATTATATTGTTAGACACTAAATTAGTTTATGGGGGAGGGTGATAGTTTACTCTACCACTCTGCAGCCACATAAGATGAAAATATTAGTGACCCAAAATATTGGTAAGGTGAAATAACTATTTTGTAGGTTTACTCTATAATACATTTCTCTTATTTTATGGGATTTTCTTATATGCAGCTTGAATATGATATCTTGGAATATGTGGTGATCGAAAGATTAGCTCAAGGTGGTCGGGAGAAGCTAAAAGATGATGGCCTTAATTTGTCAGACTGGCTCCAATCTTTGGCTTCATTCTGGGGCCACTTGTATGCATCTTTCTCTTTGTTTCTGACTTACGATAATGATTTTCTTCTACCTTTTTATTTTGTAGCATGTCACTGTTCATTTCTTTAATTTTATACTACTGAAGTGGAAATAAAGATTTACCCTTCCTCTTAGGATTTGTTTTATTTTTTGGACATTATTGAAGTTGAGCATGTTTTAGAAATCAAATATACTGTGTTTAGTGTGTTGCTTGTGCTTCTTATCAAAAGCAAAAGTTAAATAACAGTATAGTATGTTACCTGAACTGTTTCTGCTTGTCTGTTTGAATTCTTATTTACTGGATATACAGTAAAAAAGATGGTTCACATTCTCTATTTGGGATTTGGCTGACTAGAATTAGTATGTGCATGCATTCCTTGGTGCTGGATCTTTAAGTTCAGTCTCAACATTTGGATTGATATAGACCTCTGTGGGTTATTGTGTTTTTTTTTTTTTGCACAGAACCTCTATGGGTTATTGAATCAGGGCATTTATTGATACTAATTATATAGGCCATTTCATTTTCGGTCCTTTGTACTAACCAGGTCATACATATGGACAACATTTCTGCAGAGAGCATTTGCTTTTAAAAAAATATATGTATAAATAATAAGAAGCCCTAGTGGATCTCTACATCTAACATCTCAATATTTTTTTTTTGTATAAAGTTTCCATCTATTCAAAACCAAAAGAAAATCAAAATGTAAATTGGGTCAGAAATGACTCCATTAGGATCTTCTAGGCTCAGTTGATCTCAAGTTATGTGAAATGTAGATTGGGAGTGCGCATGATTGAAGTGGTTGCCGTTTACAAACCAAAAGGATACACTCAAATGAGTTAGAAATGACCCCATTGAAGTATATGGAGCTAACACAAAACTTAGATGAATGTAATTAGATCCTTTAGCCGGCTTTTTAGAAGATTATCAACTTATTCAGCTATTTGTAGGTATCCTTAATTATTCTTTACCATTTGAATAACTAAGAGTGGTAGAGAGAAACACTTCTCTGCAGTTTATTCCCTTTGTTTTCCTCGTGCCTTGGTTATGTTAAGCACCATCTTCACTGGGTTTGGCCTATCATTGGAATATTTTCATTTTATTGTAGGTGCAAGAAATATCCATCAATGGAATTGAGGGGCCTTTTTCAGTATCTTGTTAACCAGCTAAAGAGAGGTCAAGGGATTGAGCTTGTTGTCGTCCAGGTACTATATAAAACTTATTTTCACCATTTTAGTACATTATCCCATTTGGTTATTGATTGAATCTCTGTCTGCATCAGGAGCTTATTCAGCAAATGGCAAATGTCCAGTACACAGAAAATCTGACAGAGGAACAGCTGAATGCCATGGCTGGTAGTGAAACATTGCGACATCATGCTACTTCATTTGGATTGGCTCGGAACAACAAGGTGTTTGAAATAAGCCTGCTTAGTCATTCTTTTCTTGTATAGTGCATCTCTTTTTAGATAATTGCTTGGTTATAGATGGAACATATACTGAATGGATTATTTTTTCTTAAAAATGTTTAGATTAATTGTCATTTAATTATAGGGATGGCTGAGAAGATTATCTGCAGAGAATTACATAAATTATTTTACTAAATAACTCCAATTGAGGTGTAGGGTCATCATATTCTTTGAATGAGTGAAACACCTGCTATTGAATTCCAGTTTTTCCCAGTGTTTTGTCTCATGTTTTTATTGTTGGAAAAGAAGCTCAAATAATTGATGGTTGGATGCAGTCTCTCATCAAATCAACTAACAGACTGAGAGATTCTCTACTTCCGAAAGATGATCCTAAGTTGGCTGTCCCACTTTTGTTGCTCATTGCCCAACATCGTTCATCGTAAGTTTTGACTATCATATGCCGCTTGACATTCAGACCTGTTTGGTGAATAAATAAAAAAGGGCCTGTAGTTCTGGGGAGCAAGTGTCTCAATTGGCTGAAGTCTTCATATAAGTCATCAAATATGTGTTAGACCTTGAAGTAATCTGGATATGCATGCATTAGAAATGTTTCCTGTTGCTTACTACAAGCTTTTCTTTTCAAATCCAAACTATCGTTATATGTGTAAGTGTACAATGTCAGCACTTCTTGTGGGATCTATGTCATTCTGGATGAATATTTACCATGTTCAAAGAATGTGATAGTTAGTGTTGTAATGTAGTGTGAAATCATTTGAGTTGCGGGTTCCTGTTTCTGTCTTACCTTTCAATACTAGATTGCATATTTTATACATCTTTTACAACAAAAAGATTTCTCTTTAATTATCTCTGGCTAACAGGGGAAGACGAACTGTCTCATTTGATTTTTTTCCAGATTCCCTTGGAAAAATATGACATATACTCTTTATTGCAGGGCTGTCATAAATGCTGAAGCACCTTATGTTAAGATGGTGAGCGAGCAGTTCGACAGGTGTCATGGGGCACTACTTCAATATGTTGAATTTCTTTGCAGCTCAGTAACACCAGCCGCTGCTTTTGCTCAACTGATTCCCTCACTAGATGATCTTGTTCATCTGTATCACCTTGAACCTGAGGTCTCTTTATATCTCTCTTCCATCCTCTTTTTTCAAAAACATATTTCCCCAAATGTTTATGATTCTTTTGATGACACTCGAGTTCTTTGGAGTAGGTTGCTTTCTTGATATATCGCCCTGCAATGAGAATCTTCAATTGTCAAGGGAGTCCTGAAGTCTGCTGGCCTTTGGATATTAAAGAATCTGTCCACTCGGACACTGAATCAGAAGATATGTCTCATGAATTGGTTCTTGATCTTGGTACCCCAGAGAAGCCTATAAAGTAGTGACATCAATACTGAACTGGTTTTTTTTTTCTTTCTACATGCATCTGCTATTTTTTGTCATCATTCGCAAAACTTATCATGCTAGTCTTCTGAAGCAGAAATATTTTATTTATGGAATTTAAGGATTCTGCTTGTGCTCTTTTGTTGAACAAATTGTATGCAGGTGGTCAGATCTGCTAGCCACCGTCAAAACAATGTTGCCTGCCAAAGCTTGGAATAGCCTATCTCCAGATCTTTATGCCACCTTCTGGGGGCTGACTCTGTATGATCTTTATGTTCCCCGAGCACGCTATGAGTCTGAAATTGCAAAGCAACATGCTGCACTTAAAGCTCTTGAGGAGCTCTCTGATACATCAAGCTCGGCCATTACAAAGAGAAAGAAAGACAAAGAAAAAGTTCAAGAATCACTTGATAGGCTGACGAGTGAGCTTCATAAACATGAAGAAAATGTATCATCTGTACATGCACGTCTTTCTCGTGAGAAGGACAAGTGGCTGAGTTCATGTCCGGACACACTAAAGATCAACATGGAGTTCCTTCAGCGTTGTATATTCCCGAGATGCACATTTAGCATGCCTGATGCTGTCTATTGTGCCATGTTTGTGAATACCCTTCATACTCTTGGGACCCCATTTTTCAACACAGTGAATCATATTGATGTTTTAATATGCAAGACATTACAGCCAATGATCTGCTGCTGTACTGAATATGAAGTTGGAAGGTTAGGGAGGTTTTTGTACGAGACATTAAAAACAGCATACTATTGGAAGGTAATCATGTCTGTTATGTTTCTTTGTCTGAACCCAATTTGAGAAATTAGTCAATAACGTCTATTTTGCTACACTCTATTAATGTTCATTGCACTTCATTGGCAGAGCAATGAATCTATTTATGAAAGGGAGTGTGGCAACATGCCTGGATTTGCTGTGTACTACAGATATCCAAACAGCCAACGTGTAACATATAGCCAATTTATAAAGGTAATGGTTTTGTCATTTTTCTTATGTTTATTGAACCTCTTATGCAAATGTAAGCTTAGTGAAATAATTACCAGGAATATGAGGCAGCTCATTTTGAGATTCTAGTTCACTAGCTCATCAAATTTCTATGCTTTCTATGTGCTTTATTTGACTTGTGAGAATTAGAATTTTAGTAGTTTATTTTCCATAATTAATCATATTGTTCAAAATATGAAAGATAAGATATTTTAAACATTTAGGAATGCGATTTTATCAGTTATGCTTGGCCATTATACCTTGGAGCATGCCAGGGCATGCCTGAAGGTTAGTTTACAGAATGTTTCAATAACCATGGCACTGTACATATTCAACTTGTATAATAAAAAGATTTTTCAGGTTACATCACATTAAAAATTATCTTTTGCATTACATAAAACACATACTATCCTCTTTTTTTCATGCTTTTATCCTGATAGTTCATAATATCGTCTTTTTTCCTGATTATAGGTTCACTGGAAATGGAGCCAGAGAATAACAAAGTTATTGATTGCATGCTTGGAATCAACTGAATACATGGAAATCCGGAATGCTCTCATCATGCTGACAAAAATTTCTGGTGTTTTCCCTGTTACTCGGAAAACTGGGATTAACCTTGAAAAGCGAGTATGTTTGTGGAATCATGCTTGGCATTAACAGATGCACTCCATTTTCTGTTGTTTACAGTCTCTTCTTTTTCGACAGGTAACCAAAATAAAAGGTGATGAAAGAGAAGATCTGAAAGTATTGGCAACAGGTGTGGCTGCTGCTTTGGCCAGTAGAAAGGTAATTGTTTTTGTTATCTTATTCTCCATAATTCTATATATCTTTTTTCAGATTCTGTCTTAAATTCAATTGCATCACTTTTTCAGCCTTTCTGGGTTACGGATGAAGAATTTGGGATGGGCTATTTGGACTTGAAGCCTTCATCTCTTGCATCAAAGCCTCTCACTTCTAATACTAGTAATGGTCCAGCTGTTACAGTCTCACAAAGTGATTCTGGAAGGGTAGCTCATCCAGTGGCTAATTCTAGGACTTCTGTCAAAGAGCAGACATCAAGAACAAGGCTTTCGGACAGCAAGCATGAGAAACTAGATACTTTGCCTCCAAAATCTGAATCTAGTAAAGCTAGAGGTGGTTCATTGGTAAATGGATCTGATGATCAAATTTCTACTGCATCTGCTATACAAGCTGGAGGGCTGAATCAGATTCATGCAGACGATTCCATTTCTAAGGACATTGCTGATCCAGAGGTACCTTCTTATACTTGGCTTTTTGGTGATAAATGTAACTAAATCAAGAATTATATGCATAAGTAAAGTTGTGGGTTTAATCTTTGTTGCCTATGTCAATATTTCAATATGTATGTTTTTTGCTTTTTGTGCTGATGATGCACATCCTATTATCATGTATTATTATAGGCTTATTACTGACTGCATTTTTTTCCACAGTTTTGTACAAGGTTTCTGTATCCTAATTACTATAAATAATGGCAGGGTAAATCTTCCAGTAGACGGTCAATGCCTTCTGCATCAGTGAGTAAACCGATGAAACATGACTCTATCAAAGATGATAGCAGATCTGGGAAAGCTGCATCTAGAACTTTTACTGTTGCTCAGACTCTGGACAGCAGGCAAACTGGGGTTATTAATGTTTCTTCTGCCTCTATTGTCAATGGTGGAATAGCTAAAGGTTCAACATCATCAACGAGAGCATCCGTAGATGCGCAGAATGCTGAACCAAAGACTGAGAATACTTCCAAGTCATCTGGTGGTAAAACTCCTGGTGCTAGAGATGATGGAATTGATAATGCCGATGTGATAAATGCCACTGGACCAAGACAGGATTCAAAATTAAGTGAGAAACTGCAGAGAAGCATCCCTGCTGATGAAGCTGATCGGGTGAATAAGCGTAGAAAGGGTGATTCTGATTCAAGAGAAATGGAGGTTGAGGTTCGTATCTCGGACCGGGAGAGATCAATGGATGTTCGAACGTTTGATGTAGATAGACTCGGGAATGATGAGCAGAGTATGCACAGAACATCTGATAGAATGAAAGATAAAGCTGTTGACAGACATGATAAGGATTATAGGGAAAGAACAGAAAGGGATGTATTGGCTGAGCAATCAAGGGATAAGTCAATGGAGAAGTATGGAAGAGAACGATCTGTTGAGAGAGGTAAAGGCCGAGATGAGACAAGGGATGAAAGGAGCAAATTGCGACACGGTGAATCTGTGGCAGATAAATCTTATGGTGATGATCGTTTTCATGGCCAGAGCCTTCCTCCTCCCCCACCCTTGCCACCAAACATGGTTCCCCATTCTGTTCCTTCTAGTAGAAGAGACAGCGAGGATACTGATAGAAGGTTTGGCACTACACGTCTTGCCCAGAGGCTTTCCCCTAGACATGAGGAGAGAGAGCGGAGACGATCTGAGGAGAATATTGTACCACAAGATGATGCAAAATGGAGAAGGGAGGACGATTTTCGAGAGAGAAAGTGGGATGAACGGGAAGTCCAGCCCATAAAGGTAATAGTCATATCAAACTATGATTGTTCTCTGGAGTACTGTAGTGCTGCTGTTGCATGTACTATTCTATCTTCCAAATGGCTTTGGTTGGTTCAGGTCACTAGAATAGTTTAATACTATATACATGGTCAACTAGATTCCAGGTAAAAATAGGGGTAAAGTTCCAGACTAGATATATACAGTCATAATTTCAATAAATAGGAAATTATTTTCATGAACTCCATCTGTAACATTGAGATAATACAAATAAAAAAGGTTTATGTGCAGTTCAAGCATTCTTGTTTCTTTTGAAGAACTTTCTTTTAAGAAACTTGCCTCTATCTGTAGTCTTTGTTATTGTGGAAGGATATAAATGGTTTGAGCTCTTGAAAATCCCAAATATATGTTTGATGGATGATTCATGGAGATAAACTTTTGCCAAAATAATTTACCGGTTTTATGATTTTTCTCTGTTTCTGGAGCTGACTGAACTTCTGTTGTCCTGTTGATCCCTTTTCCAGTTCCTGTTTTATCTTTTGCAAATTTTTTCTGTGTAATAGCCTGCACCTTAAGGTGCTTTCACTAGAGATTTTTGTACTGATTTCTAAATCAGTAGCATCCCCTGTTATATGTACTCTTAACATGTTTGTTCTATTCATTGATATCCAAAGGTTAAATTCTGCATTTTCAAGAATGTCTTAATTAACTGTTCAGCCTCATTCACTCTTTCACGTTTGTTTTATTTTGTCTAGTCCGTAATAGATTATATAATAGAAGGCATTTTTATTAACAGAAATGGATTACTTAAAGTGCAGTAGATAAAAATTTCCTCAGGCTCAACTGCTCAAAAAGATTCTCAAATTTATCAGCGTCGGGTCTGATTTGGTTATTGCATTTGTTTCTTTGGTTGCTGGTTCACTATTTATAGAACTAACTTCGAAATTGGGTTCATTGTCCTTATTCTGAAATTTCTATCTGAAGGTGGATGAGAGGGATAGGGAAAGGGAACGGGAGAAGGAAAGCATGTTGATGGATGATATGGAGGTGACAGCAACTGCAAAAAGGCGGAAAATTAAAAGAGAGCACGTATCAACTGCTGAACCTGGGGAATGTTCACCAGGGGTTCCACCGCCTCCCCTAACTCTTAGTCTGTCACAGCCGTATGATGCTAGAGTAGGTCGAGATCAAAAAGGTGCAATAGCTTCACACCCAATTTACTCGGAGGATCCTGCCCAACGAGTCCATAGTAAGGATATGCCGGCAAAGACTGTCCGCCGGGACGCTGACTCGTATCCTTTAAACTTTTTAACTCTTGTTGATGAATACCCTTCAGGCATAAAATGTTCGTTTTCTTATTTATCTTACAAGAGTCTCATCATGAAGTAGCTCTCCTATGATAGCATTTTTGACATGCATTGTTGTGAAACTCGTGTTTGGATCTTCTTGCATTCTTCATTCGGATTCTTCCCAAGAAAAAAATCCAGGGTTCATTAATCATCTCATGTATAAATGATTTTCAGTGAATTACATCAATTTTATCTCTTTCACCCACTGGATTTATGCATTCTTGTGATGATCCGTCTTTCATAAAATTGAAAAGATAAAATGATTGATGTTTACTGGCGGGACTGTGCATTTGTTTTCATGTATTGAAGAGAGTTCCACCACTCAAAGTTCTTTAATACTTGTAATGTTACGTTGCTTTTAGTGAATCCAAAGCCTTAACTGAGGAGTAGAATGTACGGAAGAGACTGGGAGGACGAAAAGAGACGAAGGGCTGAACCCAAGCGGAGGCATCGCAAGTAGAAGAAGCAAAGTGCTCCCAAGGGAAAACCCTCTGGGTGAGACATCTTTGATACTTGAGCCCCTGGATATTTTCTCAGGATTTAGCAATTACTGTTGCCTGTAGAGTTACAGAAACATGAATGGATGGATGGGAGGGTTCCAGTTACATTTGAGTTCTGCCAATTGCTGCCTGCTGTGTTAAGTCCGTTCACTCTGCATGATGGCCTCCTGTCATTGCTCAGTTGTTGTGTTACCAAAAGAATATTTTTTGGCATAATTAAAAGATGGGTGAGATCAGTGGATAGGTTTTTGAGGGTCTGGAACCTTGTTCATTGGTTTTCATATATTGCCGCAGGGGAGATGCCCATGTTTGCATCCTTGTTGGTCATGATTATGCTGGTGGCACTCGCAGCATAGTCATTAGCTGGCATCTCTCTAGCTTGAGGTCATCACTCCGAATGCCCAAATGACAGGTGGTCCAAGATAAGCTGGTTTTTCAAATCTTCATATCATCCAGGCCTCACCAATGCGCATATAGATAGTTAGATAGATGCCTTCCTCCTATTTTAAATCAGTACAAGGGCTTCAGCTTTAACTCCAAATCCTTCAACTGGATCTCAACTCAGCTTTCCACCTGCCATGGACAGCAATCAAACTTCCTGTGGAAGGAGAGATGGAAACTCTTCAGCAACGCCACCTGGAACCACGGAAAACCCCACATGAACTTAACGCCGTTGGTCCAGGTGGCAGTGCTGCCTATTCTCCTAAATTTTCTTATTGTATGTTTTGTTTTATGCTTGTATTGAAGTAATTGGAGACAGGAAGTCAGTGGGTAATCATCACTGTCGTCAGTTTGAATTTTCCCCCTTTGTCATCTTCCTATTTTTTAAACTAATAGAATCTCCAGGGCCAAGGAAAAGGCACATTATCTCTCTAGTATATCTATCAAGCAGTATATATCCAAAATAAAGATTGGCAAAAAATAAAGGTTAGGGGCATGCTATTGAAGGGAGTGTTTGGTGCGGAAGGATTTGTAGTTATTAAAAATTTTTATTAATAAAGATGGGGAGGAAAGTGGGTGGAAGTATTATTAATAAAAATATTATAAATATAAATTTATTTTTTAATTAAATTAAATAATTTATTAGCTATTATATATTATTAAATTATATGTAAAATATTTTTATTTATAATATTTGTATTATATATTAATATTATATAATTTTATATAAAATATTATTAATATATAAATTTATTTAAAGTATATAAAAATAAATAAATAATATAAACAGTAAATACAAGTATTAAAATAATTTGAATAATAAATAAAACAATCGTTACAAATCCCTACACTTTTTAATGGATTATTTTATACTTTATAGAGATTTGAATATGAATTTTCGTCTCTCTTAATTCCTCTATTTTTTTTTATCAAATTAGAAATTTTTTCCTTAATCTAAACTTTTACCCTACAAACCACTTAATAGCACACCTTTCTTATAATCTTGATTATGATGACTTACTATTATAATAATAATTTCGGCTTTGGAAGGGCTCCAAAGAGAAGGAACAATTAATATATCAAGCAAACACCTCTACCAGGAAATATTTTTATTATTTTTATTTCTTGTGTTATTATGATTTTAACATTAAAAATTATATTTCTATAAATATATTAAATATATATACAATTAATGGTCATTTAAATAAGAAAATTTAATAAAACAAAGTGAACAAGTTATATCAGCTATGGAATTAGGTATTAACTAGGGGTTACAAAATTTTCAGTTGGGGTCACTAGATTCATGTGTTGTACGGATATAGAATAAAGGATTCGTAGCCATTAGTAGAGTACGTATTCAGGAGTACATATACAGCCTTAACTTTTTTTTTCTCGTAATAAAGCGAAATTTATTTTAATATTAATAAAATTCGAAAACTCAACTTAAATATAACACTAAAATAATTTTATTAAATTAACTGAGATAAATTATATTATATATTAAAAATAAAAATATTATATTATAAAATTAGATTTAATAAAAAAATTTAAATTTTGAATTTTTTGAAAAAAAAATTGATTTGAATAGTATTTTTAATTTTAACATACAAAAACTTATTTATATTAGAATATTTTTATTTTAAATAAATAACAAAATTAAATATATATCAGTTAGTAGTGTATTAATAGTATTATTAATTTAATTATATATTCAAATTTACTTATTAATATAATATATTTTAATTATCAAATTAGAATTAATTACAAAACATGGTATACAACAAGATCAGTGTATCTGATAATTAGATCATGGATGGACAGGAATTGCTTTATACCACATGGTATCTAAGGCTACCCAAGTGTCCAATCAAGGATAGACTCACTAATATGTGGAAAGAAACCAATCATACCTTATATATTTAAAATTACAAGTTAGTTTATTTTAATGCATTAGATGATGGAGAGAGGAATTATTAACTTTATATTAATTTTTATAAATTAAAAAAAACCCAAATATATCATTTCCAAATATTCTATTTTACCAGTTTCACGGTAATCTTAATATCTTCCAAAAAAATAATAATAATTGAATTACAACAAATTCATTAAATTAAATTAAATAAATGGAGTATTCCCATAAAATAATAAATATAATAAAATAAATAATTTATCCATAAACAAAAAAAAAACAAAGAGAGAGAAAACCTTACTTTTCTAATACGCCATTTCTCCACTACGAACAGTCAACCGAACATATGATTCCCACATCCTTGTCTGCTTTTTTTTCTCTCTCTCTCTGAGCTTAATGCATTCATTTCTTTCATCTCTCCTTCCCTTTCTATTACAGGCATCATGATTAATCAAATAGTAATAAAAAAAATTCTCTAATTTAATGACTGACTTCACTGCTGCAATTCCCAGATTAGGGTTCTATTCTTCTATCCTCGAAACCGTTCCTTCTCTCCCTTCCTCCCTGTTTCCCCGAGGAATCTGGTTGAATTCCTTCACGATAAGGTGAAAGAAAAATCTTTCACTTGATGTTGTTTGCTTATGATCTGTGTTTCTGGGAGACTGTCGATTACTCCTGTCCTTTTTTTTATTCATTTTCCGAGTGTGTCCTGTAATGGGTGTGCGCCAATTTCTCCAAGTCGTTGTCTTTGCCTCTATCTCTGCTGAGAAAAAAGACAACTTAAAAACTGTAATCGTAGAATTAGGGTGAAATTATTGATGGGTCTTTGATCGGATTAGCTGAGCTAGGCGGCTGGAAGCGAGTTTGATTTCCAAATCTTGCTTCTTGGTGTGATTTTTGTCTCTTTTATTCTCTTTCTCTGGTCGCCTCGAAATTGTGCAGATTTCAAGTGGTGCTTAAGTGAATATTTTGTCTGTCGACAGCGTGGAGGATGGGTGACGAGGAGATCTCCTCCTGTGATGTGATTTCAGTCGGGGAATGGAAGGCGGAAGAGGAGGAAGATTTTTGCAGTTGTTTTGAGGACGATGAAGTCTGGAAGGAGTCAGAGGAGCCAGCAAAGGAAGAGCCGGGAAATTTAGTCCTGGACGAGTTTTCAGTAAAATTGTTCTTCAAGGGGATTTCGATGAACGATGTGGGCGTATCTTCACCAGGGCTTTCTGGGATCGGTGTTATCATGGAGAGACCTGCTGGCCTTCCTGCTATTCAGGTTCAGAAGAAACTTGATTTCTATGTAGAAGAATCTGTTGCTGACTACTTGGCTCTGATGGACGGTTTAATGGAGGCTTTGGAGAATAATATTCGCCATGTCTACGCATTTACAGATTCTGAGATTATACAAGATCAGGTCAGCCTTCTGTTAGCTAGCATAAACACTGCCAGAATTGATAGATCTATCACCATTATTCATCTTGTGAAGGTTTCAGAATAGATTCTCACCACTTATCTTAGCCTTTTGATGATATGTTCAAAAGCATTTCAAATTTTGGAGTTTCTAAACTTACCAATTGAATTGTTGGATTCTTTCACTGGAAAAGTCCTTCTGAGGTTTTCCATAATTGTACTGTTGTTAAGGTAAGCAAGAGTACCATGGGAGAACTATGTCTGGTCTGCCTTCATTGGGCATTCTATACTCTATCTTGTGTCTTATTTTCTTGGCTTAGGATAAGTTAATAACTGAAATCTGTAAAGCATCTATCAGTTACTTTTGAATTGGCAACAAAGTTCTCCCTCATTTGTGCATTAGCATGTCTAGCTTACATCCTCAAGATATCTATGATGATAAATGTAGTTTTTTGACAGATTAAAGAGGAGGAGAACCTTGGTACGCCACTTCTCACGGCACTCAGACAGAGGATCCTAGAACATGTCAGTAATCTTGATACCTTTGTCATCCATGTTGTACCCAGTTTTGAGTTGGAGAGCACACTCAGATTGGCCCAAGTGGCAATTGGACTGGTCTCTTCTCCTGTCAAGGGGGATAAGTCTCGGGACAATTGTTCCATGTGTTCTGAGGATAAGCCGTCGCCCATGATGATCAGAATGAGGTGTTCCCACAAGTTTTGTTCTCATTGTATGAGGGCGTACATCGATGGAAAGGTTAAAGCCTCTGAGGTCCCTATTCCATGTCCTCAGTTGAGATGCAAATGTTATGTCTCAAGGCTTGAATGCAAAGCTTTTCTGCCTCTTGCTTCCTTTGAGTCTCTAGAGAATGCTCTAGCAGAAGTTGATGTTGATTTGGGGAAAATATACTGCCCATTTCCGAACTGTTCCATCCTGATTGATCCCCAAGAGTGCTTGTCTACTAAGGCAAGTTCATCGAGCAATTGGGACAGCAGCTGTATTGAGTGTCCAGTTTGTCGGAGAATTATTTGTGTGAAGTGTGGAGTCCCGTGGCACTCCTCCACTACTTGTGAGGAGTACCAGAACTTGCTTCTCGAGGAAAGGAATGCTTTGGACATTACATTGCATCGCCTTGCTCAAAATAACAGGGATGGTCTTGACTTTTGCTATTCCTGTGGGGCAGAGTACAGGGACGGCCATCAGACTTGTCAATGTGCCTTCTGGGATGAAGACATCAACTCCGATGACTCTTCAGTCTCACAGTCTGCACAGGTCTCTGAGCAGTGGGCTTGGGAGACCTTCAATTCCCTGCCGGTGATAATGGATGCCTACACAGATCAGGAGCGTTCCCAACTTGCTCTAATCCAACGGTTCCTAGCCGGTGGCTTCAGCCTCAGCGACCACAACACCTACCAACAAGCCTCCTCACCTCCTCGCTGCACAGACTCGTACGGGGATGCCATTAAGGACCTCCACCAGCTACCATGGCTTGAGAGGTTCGTTTCTGTGATAAGTGATGACTTTTACGAGGATTATATGCAATAAAGACACAATGATTACTCCTTTCCCAAGAATTTATCCTGGAAGAATGAAACTCTGGATCAGCAAATACTGATGGAGTAAACATTTTCCTCAAAGGACAGGTTAGTTGCAAGAGTCTCTCCCAGTCTTTTAGCAGTTGATTTTGTTTGGCTAGCACTGGAAGCTTGGCCACCTATCTTCGGTGTAACTACATACCATTCAATGTTCAAAACATTGGCATAACTATGAAAAGAAAGTGAGGAGGAAATCATTCATTTTCTCCATGAAATGATACTTTTTTTTCTCTGTTTCCTCTTCCTAACCTTAATCCACATACATAAAATGCAATAAGCAAAGGATTGTACACAAGGTCTCACATTTTTATGACAAAAAAGGATATGCAATATTGATTGTTTTATTGAAGCGTGTCACTGGTGCATTTATTCTATTAGATGTTAGAATAGATGATCAAATGCTGCATCTGTTCTTGACTCCCAAGTTCTGAGTGGACTTGACATGTGAAGGCGGACCTGCTATATTTATATAATCTCCGCCTTTGCAGTACCATCATTTATATGAGGCTCGTATCTGGGCAGCTAAATAGTAAGTAGATTATCTCTTGTTTCAATTTCTTGTCCACAAAAATAACAGGTAGGATTCAATTGGGAGTTACATTGGCCCAATGTTGCCAATCTATTAGGCATTCTAGCCAAGAGAATAAAGAAACTTTGGGGACAGCTTGGATGAAGACGTTCAAGATTAGAGGATTTCTAAGTAGAGAGGCCAATTTCAGAAGCCTTCACTCTACACCTCAGATACACTTGCACTTCTCTTGAGGATCTTGTTAGTTGGGCATTGGCAGGTAATATTTCAGCTAAAATGCTACCATCACTCATCCAACTATAATCCCATAATGAGACACTTCATCAACTTCCTGCATTACATGCGATTTGTTATCTAGCAATTGTTCTCCACTTCAATATTATCCTACAAAACCCAAGAAAATTTTGCTGCAGAAGAACTGACCAATTTGTTATCTAGCAATTGTGCAAGTTTAGGGTAGGGCTGGAGTCCAACCACTTGTACCATGATTATATCTTAATATCTATACATTTTATCTTAAATTTAACAACATTGGTCCATCTATGAATCTCAGGCCAATAATAAATATACTATATTAATCTCAACAAATATATTGACCCTACATATATTGCTTGGATTTGGAAAGCTCCTACATATTCTCTTCTATGGAGGCTTACAAGATGGCTAGTCTTTGAGCACTGGAAGAAGTTTCGTATTTCATGTCCATGAATTGGTTCTGATACTAACTGTTAGACTAATCTGGGCATGAGAAGCAGAAACAGGGAATCATCATAATATGAATATATGATATGGAATCACTGTACATCAAAGGGACAGGGCTATTACCATAGCATGTAAAGCCATCTGGTTCACTAAAATCGATTCTGCACATTTACAAAGACAAAACCTGCACCCTGCAGACAAAACCTGCATCGATTCTGCACACCATCCCAATGTGATAAGTGAGCATATAGGGCAGAGTCAAAAGGGATATCAGCACTGATGATTTGAGCTTGTGGTGATGATAGTTATCAGCTCTTGGGCGGTCCAAGTCACCAGAGAGATTCTGGAGATGGCTCATCGACCCTTCTGTTAGAGAAGAGAGGAGGAGATTGATCAGACCTGCCAAACAATGTTAAATTAGCATGGTGAGGGCTCTTAACGCTTTCTCTTGGACATTTTCATTGCAGAAACGGCAGTCCAGGGCTTCAGCCATAGCCTCCATAGCTTCTTCCCTGAATATGCTGCACTTTGGATGGCCTTCCTGCAAGACAACTGCAGCTCCTTAAGGAAACTTCAATGAATTGGACAAAGTTATAAGCTTGTGATAAAATCTAAAAATCCAAAAACATATCTTAGCACCATAATTTACCAGAAGATCCATCTGCATCAGTAGAATATGCATTATGTTCAGCCCTCATCCCCTTCTCTTAATTTGATCCAGCAAACTACTTATCTGCCTTCTTCTGCCAAAACAAGTCCATTGAATAAGAAAGTGCATTCATTGTGCTGGCAAAAACAACTCAAGCAACAGACATACCTATTAGGGAGAAGCAACTAACTGTGCCAGTAAATTTAGAGCACTCCATGAACTGGTGTTGAATTCCATCAGGAGAAGCTCCACCAATGAGGACATTGTCAGGTTCTTCACAACATAGTTTCTGGATGTTCCATCTGCCCGAATGCAACACATGGTGATCTGTGGCTCGAATACTCGTCGAAACCCGACTTTCTGGATGTTCCAAAGCCAAAAGCTTCTTCTGCAATGAGTTCCTGCAGGGAGGAAGACATGGTAGCTGCTGCTTCTGCGGATGAAAATTGAGATAGAAAGGGAAAATAGGAAGAAGACAGATCGAGGATGGCATTGAGGAGATGAGATGAAAGGAAGTGCAGTTTGTGAGTGCCATTATTATTAAGACAGGAAGAGAACAAGAAGGACAGCTATGAAGCCAGAGAAGGAAAGACAATAGTAATGGAGACGAGGATGCCTAAACGGGTGAGGCTGCATTGCAACCCTCCCAAGTATTCCCACCAAAAAACTGAAAGAACACCCACCGCCTCCCTTAAATTACTGATTCTGCTGTTACTGTTAGTCTCGTGATCCATGGACTGTTCATTCATCAAGCAACCCACCGGCGAAATCGATCCATTTTGGTATTTCTTTTGCCGATCTATCGAGAGCCCCGCCTGCACAGTAAGGACAAAGGTCACATGGACTACTACTTCAGGACACTTGATCCATGGGGTGACTGAAGGAGTGGTTGCAGTCATGACTGTGAAATGCTAGCAACCATCTGGCTGTACTGGCGACCCATTTTCTGGTTGGCTTAAAGTTGCAGATCAAAGTTGAGATTTATTACAATCCTCCGTCCCTGTTAGTCTTACTGGTCCTGTGAGTTTTCATGGTGTTCACTGTGGATTACTACCTTGGAAATGAAAGTATGGCCTTAGCACAGCCCATTTCATGGAACTGGGTCTCTCTTCAGGCCCCCATGGCATATACCCACCTCATTGAAAATGGAATTGCACCATAATCAACATCAACAAGCAAACCGCCAATCCTGCTGATCTGTCTAACACCTTGAACTTAAGCTGTATCATGTCAGGCAAAAAGAGAGTAAAACATGGGCAGAAGCAAGCAAAGCATTAGCTCTATAAAAAAACCAGATTTACGTGGAGGAACAACATAGGGCAACCTACCATGCCATTGACAAGGTAGTTGGGCTCGGGAAAGGAGAGGGGATAACGGTGGTGGAGAAGAGGAGCGTGCTATCATCAACCAGAACATCCCAACAGTTCCTATTCTATCCTTTCCTTTTTGACCTTTTCAAAGATACCCTCTCCTCTTCCCTAAAGGAAAATGATGGAGCTTTAGTTGCAGGCTTTTGTCAGATAGAAAAAAAAATTATGTATACAATGCTTTGCTCTCTAGCTGCCCTTCTTCCTCCTCCTCCTCCTCCTCCTCATGTCTGCAAACACACACACACACACACACACACACACACACACCAAGTAAGTATATGGCAGTAATGACGTCTGGGATCCGGTAGGAACAGAAGAATGGAGAGGGACCAACAAGACTTTAAGCATGAACATCAAAAAGTTTGATGATGAGCCACTTTGTTTGGTTTTCTTTATACAAGATTTATGAAAATATCGAGGGCAAGATTGCAAAAATGGGGACAACAGTTCATCACCAGGAGAGAGATGAGTGAGAGAGGATGAATCCGAGTGGCATTTTGACCGGTGGCGCCCATTACACTTTTTATCCCCTTGGACTCACTCGTCTCAGTGCCCCTCTGTTGTCATCATTTAATTACAGACTCATATATACATGTATACTTACACATACACAGTGTATACTTTGCAGAGGAAAATGAAAATGGATGGCAGCATCATCTTCCGACATAGAATTATAAGATACACCCTTCATTCATAGATCTATCCAGCTCCTTGATTCAGGTTTAATACCCAGAATGCAGAAGAATTAATCACAATGTAATCCTTGTTGATCTGTTCTTTGATGATCAAAACCCTTATATAGAATTTCAAGATTGATCATGGCCATAGCTTGGTAGTAATTGTAATGGAACAATGAATGATGGGCACCCTTTTAATCAATCGTATATTTACAGTGAGATACCGAAAGTGGGGGGTTTGGGGTTTTCTCTTCTCTCAGGATGCCCTAGCTATCTACCAGACGGAGATTGATTCTTACTGCTCCCGCCGGAGGAGGAGGAGGCGGCAGCGAGGGCGTGTATCGAGTCGGCAAGCTTGTTGATGGCCTCGACAAGGCCGATGATGCCCTGCCGGTTGGTCTCCGCGTTGGCCTCCTCGAGCTTCAGCCGCCTCTCCTGGAGGCCGATGAGGTCTCTGTGCCGCTTTTCCTCCCTCTCGTCGCAGGCCTGCAGCGCCTCCGCTATGATGGAGGCGCTCCTCGATATGGCAGTCCCCACCACCTCGTAGGTGCCCCCGCCGCTGCTATAGGCCGGAGCTGCCGCCCTCCTGCCCTCATCCTCTCCTCCGGCGATTCTCCTCCTCTTCGCTGGCGAAGAATGCGACTGCTCGTTGGTTTCAGAGTCCGATGACTCGCTCCTATCTGTAAAGTAAGAATAACAAAACAGCACAACCGACGAGTAAATTTGTCTACTACTTCTGTATGTATATGTGTATTTACGTGTGAAAATATACTACTGTTTGTAGAGAGAGAGGGGGGGTCGACCGATTGGACTGGTGAACGGCTGAGGCCGCGGTGTGGCCTCCGGCTGCGGCGGCAGTGCCGGCAACATCGGAGCCAACATGTACTGATGCGGCGGTGGCAAAGGGAGGGGAGACGGCAGTAGAGTCGAAGGAGTCGTAGCAGCCTGCTGGAGGCTCATGCAGCCCTGCCGAACAGCGGCTGGCGGCGACGGCGACGGTGGCGTCTGATGAAGATGAGATGAAGGAGCTGCTGAGCCACTTCCGTGTACGGTCACCACCAACGGTGTCCCCCCAGAGGCGCCGCCTACCTTCCTCTCCACAACCTCCACGAGGGCCTCGTAAATCTGTGGGATGAGATTAGTGGGGAGGTTCCGGTCCTTCCTCTCCGTCTTGTCCATCTTCCAGTACGAAAGATCTTCGGCGGCCTTGGAGCTATCGGCGGAGCGCCGCCGCCTCTCGTAGTCCCTGACCTTCTTGTAGTCCCTCATGAGGTTGTCCCACTTGTCATTGCACTGGTTCTGGCTGCGGGAACAGCCGTTCCTCCAGCAGTAGTCTTCCACCCACTTCCACCGAGGCTCCGACGGCTTGTTAGGGACAGCTCCGCCAGAGCTCGACTCCCCGGCGGTAGAAGGGCTGGAGCCGGTGGCCCGGATCCTCATCCTTCGCTCGTCGTCCATCTTCTTGGCCTCGATCAACACCATCGTCTCAATAACTGTCCAGTTCCCCTTGCTGTACTCCCTCATCACTGCAACTGGCGGTGCCGCAGCCGCCATACTGTTGCCGATGACTCCGCCCGGATGGTCTGCCATTAGCATTGCCTGATAAACATGGTTGATAGCTCACTTGGGTGGAAGCTGGGCAAGAGAGATAGATGAAGGGAAGGGAAGTAGAGGATGAGGAGGAGAAGACAATTAATGGGACCAAGATGGTCTGGTCTGTCTTTTTAGGGTCTGGTTTTAATTCTCATGTATGCCATGTGGCTTGGATGCTGATGGATAGAAAGTCTTAGACCGGTCAAAGATTTTCCTTGATTTCTAATTCGGGTAAGTAGACATTAATGCCAGCGTGGATTCTCCCCGTTACTCACTCATAGACATGTTGAACATGTTTTGGAGCACAACACCTTCATGGAACTCAACCACATAACAACTCAAACCCACTTCATTCAAAGAAGACTAGTAATTTAGGGTTTCCAGCCTTTACCTTCCTCCTCCCAATTCCCACATGATAATCAAGTACAATCATGTGGTGGTACACTTTGCAGACTAGACTACTGAAAATTTTGATCCTCCCAAAAAGCTTTTTTTGGACGTCACAGGAAGCTTTAAGCGCTGAGATTTTGGGCCCAAATTACCTCAAAATCATCAAAAATCTTTAAAAGCATAAAGTCAAATCTAAAGCTACTTATTCCATCATCTGCCTTCAGGGGAAAGTGCATGTGACATTTTGAAATGATAACAATCTCATCCAAGTTCAAATGTTAGAGGGTTTATACGTGACCATGAATGCTCTACTGATGCGTGTAAGTATACATTTTTTAGAATAATATAACAAATTAGATAAAATAAAAAAATATTATAAAATATGTACAAATTTTTATCTATACATAATACTTAATATTAAATTAATGTAATATCACGCATATTAAACTTGATATTAGAAATTCAACTATTTATTTATTCGAATATAGAAAAAAAAATATAAAATTTGAATATATTATTCCTATTTATACGATATCAGAAAAATAATATTTAATATTAAGTATAAATTTAAAATTAAATATTAAAAGTGTATAAAAGTGAATATACTTGATAATAAAATTATAAATTAAATAAAATATAAAAGTATAGTAATTTTATAAGTTTAAAAAATTACTCTAATTATAAATTATTAATTTTAAATATATATATATATATATATCCGAACCATTATCGTTTTATAGTAGTTTCTCACAACTTAGCCCTCCCACGGTGAATTTGCCTGATTCAGTTTCCTCAAAAAATTTCCAGTAATTATGGTCATGTCCTCGTACCCCATCTGGATTGCAAGTTCAAGTCCAAGTTCTATGAAATGCCAACCGGACCCTCCTAAAACGCGTAAATTACAGAGAGTCCCCGGAATTTGGAGCCTTGTGCACAAGTGGACAATCAAATGGCTCTCCCCATGGGGAGGAATGCGGATGTCCACTTCGTCCTTTTTGTGAAACGCATTTAAGAGCCTTGGTGACACGTGGCGGGTCTGCCATCTGCACTGCAGCTGCACTTTTTTAAAATTTTTTTTTCATCTGCCAGCTACGACAGCTGCAGAGGTACTACTGAAGTTTTGACTATGGGTTTGACCGGGCGAGCGGGGCCCTCCTAACCCTGCAGCGTCCAGTCCCTTTCCCCGGCCTGTTCTCTGGACTGTAGCCTGTTATTAGGGCTTTTTAGTAATTAGCCATATTACAAGCTAAGTGGCCCTTTATTTTCTTGGACTGTGGGACGGTCATGCATGCTGATCATTTTCATCTGCTAATGGAAATCTGAGGTGTTAACTAGTGTAATAATAGAGTAGCAACAGTTCAGCTCTGCTAGGCAGAGAGGAAAAACAATGGGTAAGAAATGTGTCCAGCCGACATAGTCCAAGGGTGGCGGGGTCGGTCAAGGATCTGGGTGGGTGAAGAACCAGTGGGTCAAGGATTCAATGGATGAATTTTTCTAAGCAGTCCATGCATGGCGGGCCCCCAGCCGGGTACTTCTTCAGAACTAGTAGATTGGATTGATTTTAAAAAAAAATGTATATATGGAAGATGGGGCCAGTCTGTGCCCAGCCTATGTACTACACTGAGTCATGCATGGCTCGATTACAGAGAAAGGTTACAATATTAGAAAAAAAATTAATATTTGTTTATTTTTATAGGGCATTGGAGATATTCATAAGGGAGGTTTGATGGTAATAGCTCAAGTCATAGACTTTGATCCATTGGCATGAATAGTTAGATGTGCTGTGATCTACCTCATCAACAAAACAGCAATTTTATGCCACAAAAAGCAAATGTTTTTCCTCATAAAAGGGTGAACATTGACATTATGAACAAAGATTCGTGGCTTTGCCATTGCAAGTTATGTAGGGTCTCATCTTTAACCATGCCAATTCTTCCTTCGGAGTTGATGCTGGAAACATTCTGTTCTCTTAGAGAGACCTCATAGAATGTGCCGGAGTCTGGAGATGGTGAGATCTGCACCTCCAAACCCGTCCATGATTGCCTTTGCTGATGGGAATTCTGCTCTGGATATCAAGCTACAGATAACCAGATCAAGTTAAAATTAACAGACCAGCAAATCAGGTATGTATGTATAATCCAAGAAAATTGTATATCCTCCTCCTCCTCCTCCTCCTCGCCAGAAAGTAGTACTTCATGCGAATACAAAGAGTCTGGAACCTTGTATCATAAATTTACCTGCTCCGAAGAACAACACAGGACATTCCAATCTGCTGAGCTCCTCCAACCCCGGATTGACTTCCGGCGACAAGTACACATTGATACAATGGGATTTCTGCAAACTCTGCTCCTGCATGCAATGCAGCCACAACTTTCTGTATGCTGGATAAAAGGAAGCCAAAAGGAAAATACAAAGTGAGTCATTCAATAACTGATAAGTCAACAGATTTTCCCAAGTACAAAACCTGGTTGAGTTAGGTCAAGTTTGGCTTACTCAAGAAACTCAGAAGAAAACACAGTTTCCCAACATTCCAGCTTGCTGAAGAATATAAAAACTATAAATTAAGATGAGTAGACCATGAAAAAGGAAGCTTCGTTCACCTTTCAGATGAGCTGGTATCAAGCTCCACTTTCAATTTTAACATAGAAGCAACCTCCTCGGCTATTCTCTGTTTCTCAGCAGAAACTGCCCCAGAAAGTGCAATCACTCAATATCCACGCTTTTGGAAGCATGTAAGCAACATGGAATGGATATGTGCCATCAAACATCAGAGATAACATAAAGGTGAAAATTTTGCCTCTCACTGTGTGTAACACGTGTGTCATGATGAACAAATACACCCTCCCTGATGATAGATGAGTCCGTTCCATCCTTGACATAAATTTGAACAAAGCTATATATCTAAACAAGAAAGAGCTATGTAGATGATAATGGACCATTACAATTTTATTTTCCCTATATCATGACTGCAACAAACAAACAAACAAACCAAGCTGCTAGTATAGAGTTAAACAAGAAACTAACCTAGAGAAAATTTACAATTTTTATGAATCAGAAAAGTGCTACGAATGAATATATACAGACCACTTCATAGGATAAATTACCTGCACCCCTCACTTCCTTAACAATTTCCTCATCTGACCCGGAAGCCAATCTGTTACCAAGTACAAGTTGACCATATAGACTCTGTCGAACCTCTGCAGTGCCAACAACCTTAATTTTTGACACCCTGTCTTCACCAAGCTTTTCTACAACAGCTCTGACAATTTACAATAAATAAATGGGATCAGTTCCAGATAGCTTGCCCATGCATATTAGAATAATGAAGGCAATACATATTGCATATTCAACTAAGCAGTAGTATGTGGAGATCCAGTATTTTGAAAAACAATTAGATTGTACTCGAAATTGGAAGTTGGCGTAGAAATGTTAGATATTTATTGGTAAATTATTATTAGTACAATAATGGTCAAGTGGCATAATAAACTATTTTTAATTAAAATTGACGTTATAAATGAACTTATATCTTTCCTATATGCTTAAATCTCCACTGAAGCCTTATATCTATAACAGGATCTTTGTATACTACTCAATCCTTTTAGTAAAAGACTGGGCTGAGTTTAAGTGAACTGCAATTCAATTAAGAGAATGAACAGAAATCAATGGATCACAAAATATACATTGCTTCGAATTCAAATTTGATCTCCTATTCAGTTCTTTATGAAAAGGGAAGAGAGACTAGAATTATAGCTGACTAAGCTAAAAACAGATCTTCTCAACAATAGATATTGTGTGTCTAGATCTTAGAGGGGCCTCTCATGGTTCTGCAGGATCAGTGCTAACTGGTTCAGGTAGAAGAACCATATAAAGAGGAGAGGTACTATATCAGTAACCTTCCAATAGTTAACATTTAATAATTCAATTCACCTGGTGACTTTCTCCTCACTTCGTCCATAGGAAGTTAATATGACCACTGGTATATCTTCATTACAGGCGCTATCAATAAATCTGCACTCAAACATATAAAGGCTGCCGATTAGAATTTCAGAAAGATAATAAGAGAATCTCAGTTCAGAATGAAGGTAGATGTTTGATAAGTTGGTTATATAATTGAAACAAAAACAGATTTGGACACAGGGGCAAACTAAGCAACAGTTTGAAATAAGATCTTAGGACCCTGAAGAGGGATTTAATAGGAGAAAATGCCAATGTTTTGCCGCAATAACCCATTTGTTGGGACTTTTGAATTTGAGAAACTCAGGATTTCATAACTGATATCATTTTTGGTGAGACATACAGGGGTGACCACAAGCACCTGGAGCTAAGCCAAGATGGCTAAAGAAATTATGTCAAGCAACTTAGATCTCCTTTCTTTGACTATTAAATATCTGACCATAGTGAACTTGCATTTATTTCTGAGCATATAGAGACAATTCATCTGAGAAAAGGCACGAAGATTTCTCAAGTTCTTTAGCGAAACTTACTCTTCAACTCCAGGTCGTAAAGGTATATCTTTTGACATCATGAGTTCACCCATCGCATTTTTCTGTAGTGGAATAAAAACTATCAGTATTTCAAAAAATTAAACATGAAGTGAGTTGATATACTCAAAGAAAATATGGTATGATATCCAAATACATTATTGATGAAAAGCACGAAAATACTCAACCATCAAGTCGCAAAAGAAAAATGACATGCTATTTCAACTGAGAGAAGATGGTATTAAGTATCAAAAAAGGTATCCACAAAAAGAATCAAAATGACAGTTACCTTCTCCTGCAAAACACTTTTGATAAATTTATCCTTCTCATTTGTTGGCAATGAAGTAGGCCATCCAATCTGAAAGAACTTGGGTTTCAACATGAGATGCAACGAAAAACAGGGAAAGATGTGGGGGGAGAAACATTAACATGTAGAAGGTATTCAAATTTCCATAAAAGGGAGGGGTGTAACTCACGCGATTAAAGAACAGAACCAGCATTCGTTTTTCATCCCCAGCACTCTTTCTGGGAGTAAAAAAAAAGTGGAATTAGTGGTGCCATAAAAGTTACTAAGAACAAGCCTTAATTCATGATCAAATTCCTTGAAAAATGAGTTAAAGTATCTCCGGGGAACTAACTTTTCTCAGGGAAATAGTATTTCAGAGCCAATTACTTGATTATTAGTTAGGAGAACAAAATGTAAACAATTTGTGTCAAATATTAGGAACTTGACAATGGATGAGCATGCTCAAGTATCTCAAACCTTACGAGATCTAGATAGATGGGTTGGGTCCAATTGGCGCAGTCAAGCCCAAGCTTTTGAAATGCTGGCAACGGCTACTATAATTGAATCAGAACATCGGCATATAGGCATCCTCGGAGCACAGAAAAATAATAATAACCCTAGGAGCAAGACACATCAAGCAAGACTCAAACAAGTAAACCTTTATTGAATGCTTGACGATTTCCCAGCCGGTAAGCATCGATGAGAACCCTGATAAAAAAGAGAGAGAAGGAAAATAGCAGCTCCGTCAAAAAAAGGAATAAAGCGATTTTTTGAAGAGGGAAAATGCATTAAAACAAACAAGGCCAAATACCCTTCAACTTCGAGTAGAAGCCCGAGTTCCGCAGGCTGCTGCTCACTGGAGAGCGAGCTGAAGGCAGTGGCTACACGAGCCGATTGAGAAGCTAAACCATTCGGTCGGCGAGTGAGGTTCGCGGAGAGAGTGGAGCTGTGTGAAGGAAAGACGAGAGGTTTACTGCCGGAGGCAACAGTTGGACGGAAGTAGAAGTGCCCTCTGGAGCTGAGCCTGCAGCTTAGGCGGCCAGAACTCAGATTGGAGAGGCCGTGAAGAATCGAACATGAGGAAGAGGAAGCAGTTTCCATAGAAGGAACTTTCACAGTTGATAAGTGGAAGCTGAGTAAGCAGAGTACATTTCTCCCAACCGGGAGGAGCATCGTATTTTCTAGAGGAATAATATTTATTTCTGTGTTATAAAAAATATATTTTAATTTTAAATAATTTTATATGAGCTAATAACCGTTTAATTCTTTAATATTTATTTATTAATAATCTCATCTTTTATTTTTATTTTTTAATATTTATATATTACCTTTATGTAGCAAAATTTTGGCATTTTTAACTTTTATTTCACAATTTTAAATATTTTTCACAAATAAAAAGAAATTTATTTTATTTGCATCAAATACGAAATAAATTATTTACGAATAAAGTAATTAACCCAACACGCCTAGATCTCAACAGACGCCACCGCATCGGTTCAGCGGATAACACGTGAAAAGGAAAACCGGGTCAGGCCGGATTGACCGGTCGAGACAGTACCGTCCGGTCAAGAAATTAACAGATGTTGGAACTCAAACCAGCACAGAAGTACACCCCAAAATCCTCTCATTAGAGCCGAGGAGGAAGAAGAAGGTAGGGACCTCCCTCCCCCCGACAAGAGACGAAGAAGAAGGAATCACCATACGACCTTCGATTCGTCTCTTCAAAAGCCTTTCCTCGATTCCTACGATTTCGTAGGTCAATTGATCCTCGTACTCTTGGATTGCGCTGTCGTTGCTAGGTACGCAATCTTAACTCGTCGCTTCACGGCCTTGTCGCGATCTCTCGTCCTCGTGACTCGTTAATTATCGTTTTTTCCTGCGTGTTTCTTACATTTTTATGGAACCTTCATGATAAATGATTATCGAGGACCGGTTACCTTGAAAGCTCCGATGATCGGCAATGTCATTGGATCGATTGACTGACGTCAGACCTCCTTTGAATTTGATTTGATTCCGCTGTGATAAATCGAGGACTATGATTTCTGAATTTATCCCGTCTAGAATGGTGACGATTGAACATTTTCGAACATTTCTTGCTTCCTTTATTGCATGGTTCTCGGAGGTTCTGCCTGCTGAATAAAACATCTTGTTAGGATGGCATCCAAGTTAATCTGCGATCCTGAGAAAGGGTGCCATCGAAAGACCCTCTGATTTTTTTTACAAGTTCTTATACAGTGCACGATTGCTGACTCGTTATTTAAATGGAAATCTACCTGCCGTAGGTTTGATGTTATCAGTATTGGTCTTTCTGAGAATAACCTCTTGACGTTTTAAACTCCTCTCTTTTCCGCATCATTTAATCCAAAAAACGCGGATTCTTATATTCTACATTTGAAATGCTTGATAATCGGGAGTATTTGTTTTCAAGTGTAGGAACTGATACTCTTAGTTCTTTAGTGGTTCTCTAAGCATCTTTCATTTGAGCTATATATGATCATTGTCAATGTGTATTTCATGCAAAGATTCTTTAGAATGATGTGAGGGACATTTTTGCCAGGTTTTGATGCAAATATGTTAATGTCTGTGAGTGTTCGTTTTTCCCCTTTAAAAACATTAGAAATGGGATTTAAATTGTCATTTCCAATGTATTTATCTTAGTACAGCTGTTGTAATGTGATTTATTTCTTCTTGCAGCAATGCAGAGCCAACTTATTTGCAGTGGCTGTCGAAGCATTCTTGTTCATCCAAGAGGAGCAAGTACCGTGTGGTGTTCAATATGCAGTACAATTACAACAGTGCCTCCCCCTGGTATGTCAACTTAACATTTTCGTAGTTATAATTGCAACTTACATTTTTATAAGGATGATTTAAGACGTGAATGATTATTTCCTCGAGTCCTCACCCTCTTAAGTAATATCTGTTGTCAAATAATATTTTTTTCTCACTCTTATCATGGTTATGATGTATGCCAAGTTGAGTTTTGATGGTAGGAATGAATTTAATGTTACCTTTAACATAGTGATTCAAGGAAATTTGTAGCATTGTATATTCCATGAGGAAACAGGAATTGAAAGAAAAAAATCCTAGTGATTCAAGGAAATTTGCTACAAAGGTTTCTTCAATAGGATCATTGCGGGTTACTGAAGTAGAGGAAGTTGCATATTATATAGGTTGATCTCTCAACTATGTCAGAGTCTACGGGCAGTTAGTGCCATTTGGTAGCTAATTTTGAATTCTGCCTCAGAAGGACCTCTTTTGCTGGAATGCCATTCCAACCACATTCTCCATTCTTGCTTTCTATTTGTGAAATTTATTAACAATTCATGAAGATGGATTTGTGGATTTACAGTGGATTTATGTTAAATACAGTATTTAACATACCTTACTTTATATAGTAAATATGGGGAAATGGTTATTGTTCATCTGAACATAGTAAACAAATTTAACAATTAAGATTTACTGGTGAAACTTGGAAAATACATACTGCATTTCTCGGAAAAAGGATTATTTATATGTGATTATAGATTAAGTTATGGTTGTGATTTAATAGACTTGCTTCATAAATAGGAATGGACATGGCCCAGCTCATATGTGGAGGTTGTAGGACATTACTTATGTATGCTCGTGGGGCAACAAGTGTGAGATGCTCCTGCTGCAACACTGTTAATCTTGTCCCAGGTAAATATTATATATACATTTCAGCATCTTCTCCAAGCGGTTTTCTGGAATGTTATTCATCCTAAGTTTCATTAGAATTACTGGAATCTGGAATAATTTTCTTAGTTGCGCATCTAAGCATGCCTCTAGATTCTATTGTTAATTTTCTTTCCTCCTTTTCTTTTAATGTTTTAGATGATTCTTTATGGGTAAAAGGATTTGTGGACAGCTAGTCCCTTTATTTGACTTTTTATGTGATCATTGATGACTTACCTTGCTTTCAATTTCTTCCTTTACCTTTGTGGCTCACAGTTCAATTCCCAACCCAAAAGTTTATACAATAATGATTATATGATCCAAATCAATTATTAGTAGCATGAAAGTAATTCTTCATTTCCCTTCACGATTTTTTTACAGTAGTCGTGTTCCATATGTTACTCCCAAAGTCATATGTTAATAAAAATGGAGTAGTAGAACTAATTTATCGCTACCTCAAATCAGGGGATTTTCTTTTCCATTAACCACATTTTCCTCAGTTAAGAAGGAACCAGCTTTTGAACATGGATTAAATATCAAAGATCATCTTTAGAAGTGTGGATTGTTTTTGTAGTTTTAGTTCTGATGCAGCCTGCAGAACTCATGACCTCAATACATTCTTACTTCCAAAATTTCCTTACCAATGGTCAGGTGACTTAATTCTCACCTATACAAGTACAATTGAGTACATCTAAGAATCATAATGAGGAATATATATTCTCCAAAAGTTTTTGTTGGAGTTTCTGTAAATTCTAATTTGTTAACTTGCTTGACTGCTGCTTTGCATTTTGTTTTATTCCTCACATTAGTAATTTGTTTTGGGGCCTTAAAATAGTTTTATGGTGCTTGGATATTTGATGTCCGTCTTTTTAGAAGCTATTAACGACAAAAATGTCTTGATGATTGATTCCTGATTTGTTCAGTTTGAGTGATTTATTGGGTTCTTGGAGGTGTTTAGATGGTAGATTTGCACTATTGAGGAGCATATCAACTATTGTTTTTGTCATCTTCTCACCAGGAACTGATTATATCTTTTTGCCTCCTTTTGGTGCTAAATTCAAAAGGGTCCAGTCAGTATGCCCATGTGAATTGTGGGAGCTGCAGGACAATGCTGATGTATCCTTCTGGAGCCCCATCTGTCAAATGTGCCCTTTGTCACTATGTGACTAATGTTGGGGTAAGAACGGATTTTATAGCTCTTTCTCTGTACCATTTATGGTAACAGTCTTGCACATTGCCTTGTGGGGAGACTTGGACTGGCAGTAAATATTTTTTTCTGGGGGATGGGGGTGGGGAGGAAAGTGTAATGATTATCATTTGCTTACCAATACAATCCAAACAGAAAAAGCATTTTCTTTCATTGTCCAAGACCTTTTCCTGGCATTTGTTTTTGTTTTTGGGCCAAATGGTATTTGTTTATATTGATAGACATACTTTATTGGAGTTTTGATGCTTTTTATATGTAAAATATTTAATATGTAGATCCCATGTCACATCCTGTTGTAAGGGCCCCAAATTTTGGATGCATATTTCATGTCATCAGCATTAAGTTAGTGTATGAGCAAAATAAGCATTTAGTTATAATCAAAGATGAGTGGGAAAGGCTTCTTTTGGTTGTCATCTTTTGTGTCTTCTTTCATTTTGGTTTCATTAGCATTATATGAACATGTGGCAGAGGCTGCCTAAGAAAATGACTGATGAGAATACTTTGGAAGATACCATTTTTGAATCTGTCAGTTTCTAGTGTTGAGCTTTCTTTGATATATGAAGTTAATAACGAGTTCTAATAATAATTATCAAATAATTTTCAACTTTTTTTTTATTTTTATCCTACATTATATTCATGTTTTTTGCGGAAATAACTGAGTGAGTAGGTTGGGTCCTGCAGTTCTTCCATATTTCATCTCTTCACCTCTCTCTCACACTAACCCAAACAACTGTCTTCTTGCAGGCAACCAATAATAGAGTGCCAATTCCTACCCTGAGAAACAATGGTACTGCAAGTTCTGGGTCGATACCCTCTACATCTTCAGTAAGTTCTCGTTTTTGCTTTGTTCTTATCTACTAGCTTTGATTCAGCTTGCTGCTTATTCATGGCTAGATTATATCATCTTCCACTTGCAGTCATTGCCCCATTCTACTCAGACTGTTGTTGTCGAGAATCCCATGTCAGTGGATGAAAGTGGAAAATTGGTAAACTTCCTTTCTGTCATCACCCATTGTTGTAATCTACATAAATTTCAGCCTCCGCCGAATGCATGATGTTATGTTGATGGGTAAAATTACGCAGGTCACCAATGTTGTCGTTGGAGTCACCACAGATAAAAAATCATAGTACGGCCGGGCATTCAGTGTTGTCTTGTTTCAGGGAGAGCTTGTATCCGAGACACACTACTCCAGACATTGATACTCAGTCGATCGTGTTACTTGTGTACGTGGAGGTCTCAACGGGGGAGGGCTAGCCGTACTGTACTATCATGATGCTTTTCACTGTATGTAATATATACATAAACTTGAAACTCTTGAGTTGCAGCTTGCTTTTCCCATGGAGGAGCTGTGGAGGCCTCATTGTTTTCCGATGCTGGTCGGACTCTCAGCACCCGGGAATTCACAGCACATGGCCATCAGAAAATCCACGGGTCGGGGATAAATGACTCGGCCGGAAATTTGATCCAAGTGGTGTCAGAAACGAGAAAAAAACAGAGATAAATAGAGAAATTGCGCGGATAAAAGGGCAGACCTAACGTATGGCAAATATAATTCATCGGTAATGAGTAGTAAGTAGTGTGTGGGTGCGCACCACACGGGTGGAAGGAAGACGGTGTCGGTTGGGAGTCTTACGTTGACCACCTGCTGGCCGGGCGGTGGCCGGCATTTCCAGCTGTATCTGTCGATGAAATTCGATTCCGACCGCCCCTCCCTCCTGACCTTATCTGAATTTCAATCCCCTCTGACTATTTTGTTTTTTGCTTTTAAAAATTCTGTTATTGGAGGGTGTAACAATAACCTTTACATTAAAATTGTTAAGGTCTAACTTAATTATCAGTTTAGCTTTCTTCCTTTCAACATTTTGTCCATATTACAATAAAAATATTGATTAAAATAATTAGACCTCTTCCTTTTCATTAATTAATTCAGATTTAAACCATACTAAGCTAATTAAGAGATAACAATCGCATATGTGCCACACATATTTTGGTATATGATAATAGCAAATGGAGGGCGGTAGATGTGAGCTTGTTAAATATGACAATGAGGGATTATATTCCATTCTATCCATCAAACATTGAACGAATGTCATTTTTAAATAATAATAATGTCGGTGGTGAGTTTGTGGGCCACAGAATTCTTGTCTGTTCTTGAACCGTCGGCGCGTAAAACGGGATGTGTTGCTAGGAAATTTAGGAGGAGGTTTATTATATACATGGTACGTTAAATTGATGGAGTCCCAAGTTCCAACATCAAGCTTTTACCAGCATGGCATCCCACACCGAGATCGACCATTGGTTGATTGATGCATCAAGTACGGCACACAACAGTGCCCATAAGCGTTTGCTTCTCTTGCCTGGAGTGAGAAGATGATGGATGGGTTAATACAATGCATCCAAGTACCGCATGGCGGTGGTGACCACCGCAACAAGCTTCTCTCCAATATGTAAATGATTTCTCGATCCAGAGGTACGAAATCTATGTACCTAACAGTACAGTACCTGTCGTCGTCGAGTGTCGAACCCATAAGTGAATGGACCCCAGAACTGTGAACGGGCTTGCAATAATGGAGAAGACTAGTTGTGGGCATGGCATCGCAGGGCATGGCGGTGCAGTGCAGTAGGGTGAGTTTCTGCAACCCACTCCCACTCCCCACCTCTTTACCCAAGAGATTTGATCGTTGGGCAGTTATTTTCAGTCGGTGGCTCTGGTTTGGTGAAACGTGAAAGATGGCATATCCACCGTACCGCCGGGCGTCCCAGCATTAATTTAACGGCATCTCGATGGGGTCTCCCCTGCCGGGCTGATATTTCCGGCTATGCCATCCCATCCCATCCCACCACACCTACATTATTTTTGCAGATCATAGATGATCACCATTTATGGACACTTCCCTCCATTATTTTATTTGGTAATATTTCGAGAATTAATTGAATGAATTTTAAATTTGACCCATTTTATGGATGTCAATTCATACTTTCTTAATATATTTTTTGTATTATTTATAATATTCAAATTTTAATTTTTTTAATATTTAATGTAAATTTGTGTTAAAGTTATTAAAAAACGTTATAAAATTCATAAATTTTCATGCCATTTCAACATACCAAACATGACATAAGAAGGGTGGGTGGTCCAACAAGAGGTGATAGGCCTTCCCCCTCTAGGCATAAATATTTATGGCATTTATTATTATATTATAAAATATTAACACTATTATTATATATTTAACAAATTCATTTATAGGCATGATCATCAATGGCCCTCCAACCACCTTGCTCTAGTAGCAATTAATAACTACAATTTATCATTATTAAATTATAGTTGTACATGAAAATTTAATAATAATTATTATGATTATATGTTATATATTATTGTTAATAATGTACAATTTATTGAATTATTTTCCATAGTGTTAATGGACCTAGAAATATAGAAAGAAATTGTAAAAAAGTAATAAAAAATTTTTTAAAAATAATTACATTTTAATAATAAATTATTATTATGGCAATTTACAGAATCTATTAACACTAAGAAAGGAAAATATGTGAGGGGAGGGAAAGGAGGGCTCAATCAAGGAAAGCCGGTTCACAGTCACCTTCCCATACGACGCCGTGATATGGAACCTTCGTCCCCTGTCGTGATTGATATTTTTACACGCGCTGGTCCCCAACCATCGTCCCACGCGCATCCACGCAGTCACCGCCCCCCCTCTCTCTCTTTCTATAAAACTTGTTCGTCATGTCGTCTTACCTCACCGTCCCTCAGTCTCACTCTCTCTCTCTTGCAGTTTACTCCTTATGGAAATGGCGGCACTCTCAGACACAGCCTCCGACGTCAATAAGTTGACGTATGAGATCTTCTCGATCCTCGAGAACAACTTCCTGTTCGGCTACGACAACGCCAAGCTCCCCAAGGCCATGCCGTTCCCCGGGGAGAAGCCGAACATGGGCGGCACTGCCGCTGGCAAGGTCAGGATCCTCTCTATCGACGGTGGCGGTGCCACCGGCGGCCTCCTCGCCGCGAGATCCCTCGCTCACTTGGAGTCCGTCCTCCGCCGCAAGTCCGGTAACGCCGACGCCCGCATTGCTGACTTTTTCGACGTCGCCGCCGGATCCGGCGCCGGCGGTCTTCTCGTCGCACTCCTCTTCACCCGCGGGAAGGACTCCAGCGCTCCGCTGTTCTCCGCAGAGGACGCCTTCAAGCTGCTGGACAGCCGCCGGCGGAAGTCCTCCGGCTTCCTCCGGCGATTCTCCAAGCCCGAGCGAGAGCTAGCCAAGATATTCGGCGACGCATACACGATGAAGGACACCGTGAAGCCGGTCCTCATCCCGTGCTACGATCTCTCTTCGGATGCGCCGTTCGTGTTCTCACGCGCCGACTCTCTGGAGACGGACAGTTACGATTTCAGGATGAGGGACGTGTGCGCCGCCACGTCGGCGGTGAAACCGGTCGAGGTGAGATCGCTAGACGGCCGGACGAGGATCCTGGCCATCGATGGGCGGGTCGCGATGAACAATCCGACGGCCGCGGCGATCACCCACGTGCTCAACAATAAGCAGGAGTTCCCCTTCTGTAACGGCGTAGAGGACCTGCTGGTCCTTTCGCTCGGGAATGGCGAGTCGGATATTGTGACAGGAAATTACGGGTCGACCCGAAAAACATTCTGCCGGATTGCTGAACATGGTGCTTCGGACATGGTTCGTTTTTTTGTATGCAAGCAATTATTTTCCCCAAATTTTACAAGTATGTCTGATGGAGAACAAAAAAAAAATGTTTTCTGACGGTCGGATTCGATCCTTATAAACAGGTGGATCAAGCTGTGTCGATGGCGTTCGGCCAGTCCTCAGGGACGAGCTACGTTCGAATCCAGGGGTTGGGGGTATTTTCGAGGGAGGAGCAAGATACACGGTCGAGGATCCTGTCGGCCGACAAGGTCATGGAGTGCGTGGAGACGATGCTGGCGCAGAAGTACGTGAGGTCGGCCATGTTCAAGGGGAAGAAGGTGGCGGAGGACACGAACAAGGACAAGATCGAGGGCTTCGCGGGAGAGATCATCGGGGAGCATGACAGTCGGAGGACGAGCATACTGTCGCCGGTGGTGCTGAAGCAGCTGGCGCCTCTCCTCCTCTCTCCCCGGACATCCTCGGCCACCACGTTGTCCTCTGTTTCTTCTTCATAGGTATGAGGCCACCACCCTGTCCTTAATATAGCATTGCTCCATGGAAACTGGAGATAGTCGGTCAGATTCGTCCGAGCTTGGGCTCTGCCGTGGAGCCGACAATGGCGGCACTGGCACCGGAATTTGTGTGTAGCTTGTGCATGGTTAGATAGAGAGAAGGGTGAGGCTAGGGCTCACGAAGGCAAAACTCAGAGCTTTGCCTTGATTCAGGTTGCTTGGTTTGTTTGTTGATATCTTTTGATCCAGAGGAAGTGTGTAATATTAAATAACAAGGAAAGAACTCAGAACTATGACAAGAGACCGGCCTAGAACAATCCAATCCATGGACACCAATGTCCTGCATCAACCGTCTAGTGCCATGGGTCCGATAGGGTATAGTGTATGAATCCAACCCTCCATCGGCCCCATTAGCCCAAAGCTCAGATGGACGTAAAGAAGCCCATATCGGTCCAAATGAGCAAAGATTATTTTTTTTCCCTTTGAAGGCCATGAATGGGGCAAAACGGTAAAGGGGGCCACCGGAGAAGTTGAGAAACGGGTGAAGCTAGCTAGCTATATATGGGGTGGGACTATGGTAGTGGTGGGTGGTTCTAGCTATATATGGGGTGGGACTATGGTAGTGGTGGGTGGTTCTAGCTATATATGGTGTGGGACTATGGTAGTGGTGGGTGGTTCTAGCTATATATGGGATGGGACTGGGACTATGGTAGTGGTGGGTGGTTCTAGCTATATATGGGATGGGACTGGGACTATGGTAGTGGTGGGTGGTTGGAGGTTGGAGGTAGGGGAGGAGAAAGATTTCCAATAGAAACCGGTGAAGCTTTCTCAATAGTTGAGGGCATTCAAGATTTTCCCACCCACTTATGCCAAGAAATTGGAATTAAGATGAAATGGTTAGACAACCAAAGACCAAGCTGTCCTGTCTGCTGCTGTCCTGCCTTCCTGCCCATTTCTCTATCTCCCCCCTCAAAAACGTTATAAGAACCAAACCCCTCTCCCAATACCAATACCAATACCAAAACCATCCAACCCACATTCAGATCCACCCCTTTACTCCATTCTCCCCATCTCTCCCGTTTCTCTAGCATGGCCCATGAAAATGGCATGAAGCCCGATGACCAGGTCGAGCCTGTGCTCGTATCGGAACCTCGGGAGTGGCTCCTGTTGACGCTGAGGGTGATCGCGTTCCTAGCCACGGCATCGGCGACCCTCGTGATGGCCCTCAACAAAGAGACCAAGAAGCTGGTGGTTGCCACCATCGGCAGCACCCCAATCACAGCCACGCTCACCGCCAAGTTTCAGCACTCCCCGGCTTTTGTGTAAGTAAGAACTGAACTACCACTTGGCAAGGATGATCCATTCCGTGATAATTGACTACACAAACATACACTATTTCAGCTTCTTCGTCATAGCAAATGCGAATGCCAGCTTCCACAATTTGCTGATGATAGGCGTTGAGCTTGGTGGGAGAAAGTTCGACCACAAGGGACTCCGCCTCCTCTTCGTTGCTGTTCTTGACATGGTATATACACTCCACTACTGACCTCTGATTTATGATCATGGGTCTTATCGCTTTCGTCCACGGTGCCTGCAGCTTACAGTGGTGCTAGCGTCCAGCGGCGACGGGGCGGCGACGTTCATGGCGGACCTCGGGAAGCGCGGAAACTCCCACGCCCGTTGGAACAAGATCTGCGACAAGTTCGATCACTACTGCAGCCAAGGCGGCGGCGCCCTCATCGCCTCCTACGTCGGCCTCGGCCTCCTGACCATCATATCAATCTTATCGACCATGCGCCTTGTTAGGCTGAAGCCTCTGGGTTATCAGCGTGCACCCGTTCCATAGTTGGGCTGCAGAGCTCACCCCATGGCTCTCTCTTGTACTTGTACGGATGTATTGCAGTAGTTGCTGATTATGAACTTTCAATATTTATTATAAAATTAAATTTCATCACAATAATATTTATTTATTCAGATAATTATGAGAGTTATATTCGATAATAAAATATTATTATCATAAAATTTAGTGCAGTAATATTTAAACATTTATTATAATATATTTTTGATATATTATATATTTAATTTGTATACATTCAAAGGGTGTTCATAGTTCATGCACATATGTACCGTACATACTTCAACCATTGTCGATATTCAGATTCCTCTCTAGTGTACCCTTTTGTCTCATTCACAAACTGCATGCGGGTCTTCAACTTCCTTGGTTGTCCCATCACTTCCAAAGACAAGTTTTTTAAATTTATTATTTGTGAAATTCAGTCGGTTTTCTAGATAAGAGGAAGACGAAGACCCGGTCAAGCAAGCAATCTGTTCTCTTTTGCGGGAAGTAGCATTGTGATTGCTGGGGGGTTTACATGAGTATGCGAAATTTCATTCCAAGAGGGCTCTTTTTTTAATTTTTTTTCCCGGTTTCCTTCATTTGTTAGCGCAGCGGGAGGCATTATATTAACTGCTGTTGACCCTTTCTAGTATCTCGCTTTGGGGATTACGAGGGGGCTGTAACCGTTTTCCGGGGTTGATATTCCTTCATTGGGATTGGGATTCGTGTCGTCAGGAAAGTTCGAGGTTTTTCTGAGAGATTTGCAGTCCAGCGATCCTATGCAGCATGGATAGAGAGACTCCGTTGAAAGAGGTTGGAATTCAAATTCACTTTTTCCATGTCTTTTTACCAAAATTTACCCTGATTCACATGCGAATGCGGTTCACGTTTAGCTTCGTCTCCGCTATGCCGTTCCTGTTTTTATTCAGAATTGTGGCTTTGATGATTATCATCGGTGATTCTTACAGGCTCCGAACTTTAGCTGAATAGGCATCGTAATACAGTCACAAGTGAAATTTTATGGCAGCAATACCTGATAGTTTTCTATTCGACCTTCTTGATTTAGTTTTTTCTGCACACTATGGATGCGTGGATGATGAATCTGATAAGATACTTTCCCTTTTCTGTTTCGTTGGTGAATTTCCTCTGGGTGTTTTAGGACATTACTTCAGCATAGTGAATAGAATCAAGTGGCATTATTACTTTCAATTTCTGATCAATATTAGGGCTGAGAGTTGCATGTATTAGCAAGTGACTCCTAGGCAGTGTTGCAAGAATTGGCGCTTGAATATTAGAAGCACTCATGCGTTGGATGGTGTTTTGACTAAAATCTTCGGTTTCCTTCCTTGCCAACGACCAAATTCTCTATTAGAAGCCCGAGAAATAAGGGTGCCTCATCGTATCTAGTAACCTAAGTATATTACATTTATAAATTAGGTTGTTCCTCTTGTACATTTTTCACCAGAGTAATGTTCCTCTTGTGATGATTGATTTCCTAAACCGAATCTGGTTTTTGGACTTTCTTCTTATTTTACTGATAAGACTCCATGGTTAAGCCTGAAAATTTTAATGCTATGTCATCATAACCACAGAGTACTACTAGATACTATGCCTAGAAATGAAATAATTATAGTTTTTTTAAACAATATCATAGATTGTTACAAGAAATTTATGTTGCAGGATCAGTATTATATGGATGCCAGGAGGAAGGGCAATACTATAGTAGATTGTTCGGTCAGTCCTCAAAGTCAAAAGGTAAAGAATCTCCCACGCCACTCCCAATTAAGGACTTTTGGTTTTCAATCTTGAATCTATTTTGTACTTAACTTATCCCAAAGTGTTCCATTATCTTAGTTATTTGTCAATATCTTTCATGTTGTTTTTTAAGTGGGCTTTCTAGGGAGGGAACTGCAATTTTCAGGATTATATTTATTGTTGAAGAAAAGTCTTGGGAATTAATAGGGATTTTGGATTTTACCAACAGATATCTGCTAGATGGGATCCCTCGGAAGCCTGCAGACCTGTGCTGGATGAAGCTCCTGCATTTTATCCAACTATGGAGGTGATTTGCTTTGGACATTTACCCATCTCCCTGCTTACCACCATATAATTTATGGAAGTTCCCTGGAGAGGATTTTCCATCTGAATTTTTAGTAATTCGTAGCTGAAAGAGAAAGAAAATTCTCAACAAACTTTCTTTTAGATCAAAACAACACATTCGGTCCGTATGGATCACTGCATGTTTCTTGATATTTGATGCATTTTCAGTAATTAATAGTTAAAACTTATCCCGTCTAAGATAATCCATCTCTAAATTGCATAAATATTATAATTTTCACTGTAGAATACTGGTTTTGCAAAAGAAAGATTCTGCATATTTTATGTTTGACTATAGATAGTATTTTGATGAGAATTTTATGGATTATGCTATGATGCCTTTTTCATGGAGTTCTTATCTATTTATGTTTCATTAGAACAAGAAAATATTTGATGACTAATTTCGTTAAGTTGCTGCTTTTGTTAGGAGTTTGAAGATACACTAGGATACATAGAGAAGATCCGCCCTGAAGCTGAGTCATTTGGAATATGCCGAATAGTTCCTCCTGCTTCCTGGAGACCCCCTAGCATTCTCAGGCAAAAGCATATGTGGGAAAATGCCAGATTTTCAACCCGAATTATGCAAATTGACTTGCTTCAGAATCGTGAGCCCATGAGGAAAAAAAGTCGAGGTCGAAAGCGGAAGCGAAGGAGAAACTCTCAAACGATGAAGAATGGGCAGAATGCAAGTTCTGCTGCAGACTGCAATGGGACTCCTCAATCTGATGAGAAGTTTGGATTTCAGACAGGGCCTGATTTCACACTAGCAGAGTTTGAAAAATTCGCTAATGTCTTTAAGAACTCTTATTTTGTAAAGGAATCTTCAACAGAAAACAGAATAGAGTGGGAACCCTCTGTGGAGGATATTGAGGGTGAGTTTTGGCGGATAGTTGAACAACCAACAGATGAAGTTGAGGTATGAATATGGCTTGAAGTTAAATATTATGGACAGCTTTTTCAACTCTTCCTTTTGTTTCTTTGTTATTTCATTTTAGAGCATTCCAGTATTTTATAATATGTTTTTGTGCATCATAGCCTACAGATCCAAACAATTAAATATGGGATATCTTTTTTTTTTCAATTGAATTAAATACTGAGATATCACTTTTATAATTTAGTTGTTGAGTAGGACCATTTTCTTAATGGCCCATCCATTTTCTACATGCTAGGATACACCATCAGAAGAACTAATAATGCTTATAAGCTGATGATACCTTTCCTTTTTCTTATTACATTACAGGTATATTATGGAGCTGACCTGGAAACAGGAACCTTTGGAAGTGGATTTCCAAAGTCCACCTCAATTCCAGCTTACAGTGATTCAGATCAATATTTGATGTCGGGGTGGAATCTTAACAATTTGCCTCGTCTGCCCGGTTCAGTTTTATCTTTTGAGGAGAGTGATATCTCTGGGGTTTTAGTGCCATGGCTCTATGTTGGGATGTGCTTATCATCATTTTGTTGGGTATGTTGTCATCTCATATGAACTAATACACTTGGACCAATCTACAGTTTTCAGAGATGTAACCTGTGAATATGCATAAATGAGCTAATGATGTGTCCAGAGCAGTAATCCTTTCTTTTTAACTCAATCTATTATAAGTATATTTTATTAAGTGATCTTTTGTAAACTCAAACCAAAGCTTAAACTCTGGTTTAGCTGGTCCCGCTTTTGGATTTATTCAGAAACTCTGGATAGTTCCTCAAAAGAATTTTAAGTAACCTAATGCAAATAGGAGAATGCACATTTCTTCAGTGTGAAAAAACTCTGGATCTCTACTTTCAACAAGTATCACCACAAATTCTTTGAATGCTTACAGACATTTTTAAATTAGTTTCATTGGTTCAAATGAATCAGTGTTTTAACTGATGGTTGTCTTATCTATCTAAAACAGCATGTTGAAGATCATCATCTCTACTCTCTCAATTATCTTCATTTTGGTGATGCAAAAGTATGGTATGGTGTTCCTGGAAGCCATGCCACCAAGTTGGAGAGAGCTATGCGAAAGCATTTGCCTGATCTTTTCGAAGAGCAACCTCTTCTGCTTAATGAGCTGGTAAGCAGCTCTCTATCCGTTTTTATTCCTTTCTCTTTTATCAGTTTATTATTGTCGGTCTCTATTCTGAAGACCAAAATATGTTGTATTTCTTACTGACTGAAAATCTAAGTAATTTTCACTGTTTATTGTCCCGTTCTTCACACTTGTACTTTATGTATTGAGATCTTTGGGTTTACCATTATTTTAAACATGATACCTAACTTAAGTGCATTATTCTTGGGCACACCGGGCATTTTTGGGTTTATTGGTTGACATTCACCTTCCTTAGCTCTCTGTTGGGGTTCTTAACTTTTGACTTCTGGCAATACATGAATTGACACTTTATTGATAAAAATCTGTTTAAGATGAAAAAATATATAATAAGAAAGGAACTTCATATTGGTTTATTTCATTATGTATTAGAACTAAGCATCTACAACATCATCTAGAAACGCTATGAACAATATTTGAAATAATCTGAATAGGAAGTGTTGACAGCCCACTCAATATATATATATATGAATATCTATGCAAGGCCTTTATCACACACCCATTCCATTCCTCCCCTGCATGCAAAATGCGCCAAATGCTTGTTTTAACTCTGGGAATCAGATTTTCAGCTGCTCGGGCACGTCATAATTATCATGTGTGATGTTATTGGACAGGTTACTCAATTGTCCCCTTCCATTTTAAATGCCGAGGGAGTTCCAGTGTTCCGGGCAGTCCAGCACTCAGGGGAATTTATCCTCACATTCCCGAGAGGATACCACTCTGGATTCAACTGTGGATTCAACTGTGCTGAAGCTGTGAATGTAGCACCAGTTGACTGGTTAGAGCATGGTCAGAATGCCGTGGAGTTGTATAGCAGGCAGCGTCGCAAGACCTCAATCTCCCATGACAAATTGCTCTTCTTATCCGCAAGAAAAGCTGTCAGAGCCCTTTGGGAGGTATCAGTCTTAGGAAAGGAGACTTTCGAGAACCTTAGGTGGAAAGCTTCTTGCGGAAAAGAAGGGTTGCTTGCTAGAGCCATTAAGGTTGGTTGTCCATCTCTTATTTCTGCCAAAGTTTGTGGAAGACTTCTTATGCAACCATTGATCAGTATAAACCTTTATTGCTTGAAATGGTGTCAGAGAAATCCTGGTGCTTGGTTGATCTGACATTGGATCAATATTTGAATTTATTTAACTGTGGTTCTTTCTTGAAAGCTGCTGGTTCAAACCAAATTCCTTGGTTAGCAGGGAGGTTCTTGCTCTAAACTGATAGGTTTAAAATACTAATTGAATAGATCATTTATAGTTCAGACTGTTGGCAGCGTCCTTTCAGGGCTTTAAGAGCTGATTCCCTCCTATGTACCTAATAACTTATATATCTTATCCTTTTTTTGTTATTGTTGAGCATTGGACTGGATGTCACTGGACCGCTTTTGGGACCTTCTTATTAATTAGACTGGCCATTCTAAAAGCCATTGCCACTTTTTTCATCTTATTACCTTCCCTCATACTTTGTGAGTTTCAAAAATGCACTTTAAATTCATTATTCATTGACATTCCACTACTTCCAAGTTTTTGGGCTAGAGGTTATTGTGTACCGGTATTTGGTCATAATTACATCATGTGCTATATTGAAAATATAATTTAATTTTATGTTATATTTTCAGAGGAGAATACAGATAGAGGAGGAGAGAATAGATTGCCTTCCTGATTGGCTTAAACTACAACCTCTTGGTCAAGGATATGACGACTTTGAGAGTGAGAGGGAGTGCTTCAAGTGCTTCTACGACCTTTATCTCTCTGCTGCCACCTGTCGATGCACCCCTAACCGATTTGCATGTCTCAAGCACTTGAACTTCTCCTGTTCATGTGAAGACAATGACAGATTTGTCCTCTTAAGGTACAGCTTAAAAGAACTGAACTTGCTTGTGGAGGCACTTGAAGGAGGACAAGAAGCTATGAAAGAATGGGTATCAAGAGATTTAGTTTCTTCCAGGAAAGAAGACAAGTTTTCTTCCAGGCTGATTCTGTCTGATTTCCAGAAAGGCGAGAACCAGGATGCAGTGATGTTTTGTGGATCTTTGCTCAAGAAGGACAAGGAGAAGCCTGACATTGTTATGAATAGTGTGAAGCTGGAAGAAGGGAAGAATGGAATGTCTGTTAGTGGTTTCCAGCTGTTTGGGGTTGATATTTCTCTTCGTGATCATGGTTCTCTTGAACAAAAGACTCACAATTCATTGACTATCGAGGATGGGAGCAACAGCTCGGAAGAGAAATCCTCTTTGACTGGCATGGACCATCATGTTAAGAGGTTAATTCCTTGTGTTGAGCCTATTGATTTTGGATCCATTACTGCTGGAAAGCTGTGGTCCTCCAAGCAGGCCATTTTTCCTAGAGGTGGGTTGCAGCTCAATATGTAGCCACTATTTTACTATTATCTCAGTTGTTACAGTCTATTGAAGGGCTAATCCTTTGACCCTTTGACTTTCACAGGATACAAAAGTCGTGCCAATTTCTTCAGCATCCTCAATCCCAACAAGATTTGTAGCTATATATCAGAAGTTGTGGATGCTGGTTTTCTTGGGCCTATCTTCAAGGTGTGTTGTCTTTACCCGGTCTTCATCTTGAATACAAATATTCAAGTATGATGTCTATAATTGCCATGATTTTTTAATATATCCAATTCACATCATAATCATGATGAAAGAGAGGTGTGAAGAATCTAAGATCTGCATACGGACATACAAAAAATGATAGGATCTCACATAACATACCTGCGCTTTGTGGCTTGAGAGGGCAGGGAAGATTTTTTAGTATTGTATAAGATCAGGCGTTCTACAGAATGTCATTGCTAATGATTTTGCATGTTTTTCACGAAGAAAAAATGAGAACTTGGTCTATCTGTAGGGGTAAATCATTCTTTTCTAGTCTCTGTAGCTGACTGGGTGTTTCTGAAAAATGTAATTCTTGATACTGTGGAAAAGGAGGAATCACTTTCTGGACTATCCAATAAAGTGTCAAATCATTGTAGCGGAATGTCCTGAAGCTTGTCTCTGATTATGCAAGACAAGCATTTGTTTTCTAGCAGGTTGGAACTTATGCAGGGAATCCTTGCTATACTTTGTGTTTTGGGTTGGATCATTCTGGGGTGATGCTTAATAGTATGTTTGAACTCACATGTCTGGCCCTGCGTGTTGTTCATTTTTCATTAATTCCAGGTTACATTGGAGGAATCCCCCGAGGTCTCTTTTGCCGATGTTTCAGCAGAGAAGTGTTGGGAATCAGTTGTACAACGAACAAAGCATGAAGTTGCTAGACAAAGAAGCTTAGGAGTGCAAGGATTGCCCACTTTTGATGATCTCCAGACTGTCAATGGTCTCCATATGTTTGGTTTTACATCACCACAAATCATTCAGGTAGACCTAACCTTAAGAACTCTTGTTCTCTCTCTCTCTCTTTGCATCTTGAGCTATTGGTGCTTTCTCCAATGAAATTTATGTCGAATCTCTTCCTCCTGAAATTTCACTTATTTTAAAGATGAAATTGGAAAATGGGCTCGGGATTTAAAAATAAGGAAAACGATATGGAACATGAATCTTCAATTGCTTGACTGGCAATTTTTTCCTATCCTTTCCCAATTGTTCCTCATCCAGTTCCTGCTATTGGTAAACTAAAATAGATCATATGACTTCTACTTGTCTTGTTATGGAATATCTTTCCAGGGTATTGAAGCCATGGATCCAAATCATGGGTGCACTGAATACTGGAGCCACAGGCTAGCCATAAACTTCTCTGAACCTTGTGCCAGTGGGCTGAATAGGGACATTGTCAGGGTAGAGGCGCCATCCATCTAAAATCAGCATTTTCATCATAGGTACACATACCAGTCCTCCTAGGTTCGTTGCTCAGGTAGGCACTTGCTGACTGCATGATTGTTTTGTCCTGTGAGATATTCCAGGCATTTGTGATGGATAAATAAGGTGATCAGGAAGCAAGTTCATGAATCTAACCCAACACATTCTTTGGTGAATCAGTACTTAGGCCTATTCTTTGTAGCGCAGCAGAACAAGGATCCAGTCCATATATGATCCCTTGGCTAGAAGTTATCACTAACTCTTAGAATGGCTACTCTTTGTACTTGCCACAGATTCTTTATAATCACCAGATTCTTTGTCTGGCTCCAATTTCACACCTGCACTTTGTTGGGCCTCCCTGCTTTCGGATGACCTGAAAAACATGTCCAATAGGGTTGATGAAAGCTGTGTTACAGGAAGCCAGTGGCCAAGATCCTTCTCCATATTAGGTGTAAAGGTAATCATTGCATGGAATTTAATCTCCTGGGTATATACAAAGCACCATGTTTTCTGTTTAATATCAACAAATACGTAAAAATATAGCCTCAAGAACTGTCATCAACAGTGACTCTAGAGAGTGATCGATAGATGCCCATAAGAATGCTTATTTTTTTTCTCTGAAAGAGATTGCCGAGGTAATTGTTAAGTAGCATTCACACCTACTGAATATGATGATGATGCTGGTGCCGAGGTATTAAAGTACAACGCCTCTCCATACCTTGATTTAATTGTCGGTATTCTTCTTTTCAATATGGACTTAAATGGGAACCTCAAAATGTAGTCCACGTAAAATGTTGAAAGAAATGAGGTTAGAGAGATCTTTTTGCCCAGAATAGCTGGGAACAAGGTAGACGCAGACGTAACCCCCTCTGCCTCGCCGGGCGTCTGGAAGAGCTTTAGACTAATTATCAGTGACAGTTTACGCTTAACATGGCAGGCAGGCATTCCACGGCAGTAAGTCATTGGAACATATTTTTTTTGGGTTCAGTGAAAGATATTTAGCCAAAGAAACATTTATGGGAAATTTGGGGGCTTCCTCTCTCTCCCTCTGCCTCAATCACCCTTCCATTCTTAAGAAGGATAGATGGCTCCGACTAGCTTATACGTATAGCTCGGTTTTTTGTCCTTTGAGATTCTTTCAATGGAAAAAGAAGAAGAAGAAGAAAATCAAGATCCCACGTTGACGGTGCCCGTCAAAGTCCAAGACTTGGGGAAATCGGATGATGATGGAGGGGGAGGACTGGGAGGAGGAGCTGATGATCATCGGGAAGTGATCTTCCGATCGTCGGCAGTGCGATTCGCCTGCGAGTTTTGCTCGAAGGTTTTCAGCTCGGGGAATGCATTGGGAGGGCACAAGAGGATCCATACACAATACAAGAGAAACCAGAGGAGGAAGAAAGGTGCTAAGAAGAAGCGACCAAGGCTTAGTACGGCTGATGATAGTAGTAGTAGTAGTACGGCTGATGATAGTAGTAGTAGTAGTAGTAGTAGTTGGAAGCCCAAGGGTAAGGTCGAGAAAGATGGTACCGAAGAAGATATAGACTTGGAGGAGGATAGGGATGGGGACGATGATGAAGAGGAAGATGAGGAGATGGCTGAAGTCGCCGCTATCCTGTTGATGCTTGGCGGTGATGCCGGACCATCATCAGGCCCGATCTCTCCTCAGCTTGAGGAAGATGCTAAGCACCGAAATCAGCCTATGGAAAACCTAGAGGTGCGTAATAAACGAAATTCATTACAGCTCGAGACGAAAGTGTATACCTGTGGGACCTGCAACAGGATTTTCACAAGCCACCATGCATATGGTGGTCACATGGCAAGCCACAGCAAGACCAAGAAGACCTCCTCAAGCTCAAGCCCCCGAAAAACCCTAGGATCTGCAACCGCTGATTGGGCACTGCAAGAGCTGGCAGCTGCTGCTGCGAGCACATCTAGCCAGGTGGAGGAGGAATACAAGAGACATAGCAATACCAGCAAAACGGCGTCTCCCCAGCGCCATGTGCTGAACTTCGACCTCAACGACCCCGCACCTGAGATCGACCAAGAAGAAGGGGGATTATAGAAAAAAACGGCATAGCAGCTGGTTCCCTCGTAGACTTTTGAATCCCAACGCAATCTCATTCATGTATAGGGTTAACTGATTGACTAAGGAGCCCTAGCTGAGGGCATCAGATCCATGGCCCATTAGACTTTTTTGAGTTTCAAACGCAAAAGATAGTACCACAAAATACATCCACGTTTTAGACTTGTCATCTTATTTTCTGTCGCATGCACTTGAGATTCTTCTTGTTCCAAACAAATCTAGGGTCAGTCTCACATGTAAATATAAAAACAGAAAATTAATGACGTAGAAAATAGGATAATCACGGAAAGAAGTTTGTTTGACTAAACCAAAATATAAATCTTAATAGGAAATAGAAGATCATCCTTTGGAGAAAAAACATAAATTTTACTATTAGATGTTTACTGCCAACAGAAATAATAAGATGACTTTCGTATTGTGAGAGAACCAAAGCTTGTCTCAAATAAATGGAGAAGAAACACAATCAAGTTAAAATTTGAATTTGTTTATTTTATTGGCAAAAGTAAAGTAGATGTAAATATACTTTCTCGAATTCAGCCTGCAAATTTGAGCAGTATGTCAGTCAATTATCAAGTTGCATCCGAGATATATAGTTTTCAAAGATTACATCCTCTACTTATCTGACCTGCTTCCAGATTGGTTTGGTCATCCATCCATACACTAACTTACATCTTCTCTGCAGACTAGCACATGGTCAATGGCATTAGAACGTGGAACATATTGCCCTTAAGAATAGGCTTCTATTTATTGTTATTATGATTAAATGCTTCATTATGTCATGGAACAATTGAAAATACTCTATAACCGTATGAGATAGAATGCTATGAGAACATTAGGCATAGAAACAGAAAGAAAAAGAGGTGATATTTTGCCAAGCACCTTGTGGAATGTTTGAATGGAAGTATCATTATATGCGAGTAGTCTGATGGTTCCAGCAACTCCATAAATTGTTGACGTCTTATAGGGACTTGTGGAAGAAGTGTCTTCTGAGACCACCAACAATAGTGAGAACAATTTTTTTTCGCTCCCTCAATAAAAATGGAAGCAGCTCTAGGCCGGCTGATTACAAAGATATGCATAAAGCTTAAAAGTTCCAAAAGCACGATCTGAAGGTTTACTATGCACATTTTCCATTTCCAAAATTGTAATTCGTTGAAACTTATCCTCAAACTACAGTCGTGCATCTTTCCAGAATGAAACTGTCCCTAAGAAACTGCAGCTGAATATTTTGGTTCTACCGAATTATGGCAAGCAATCACGAAGCTCAATATTACGAATCCACTCCTCATAGGATTTTATGTAGCCGAGTAAACAAATTGTGAAGCAGTTTGAACTAATGAGCTGGAAAAAAAAATAAGTTTACCGCTCAGCAGAACAAAGTTTCCTTCCGGACAGCCGATTGAGAACTCGTCGCTTGAAGACCCCTTGGATCTGATCACGAACTTGTTATGAAACTCTTGCAGCTCCAGTAACTCGTAGAACCGGAATTCACCATAAGAGGATCCATTCTCCAGTCACACACAAATTCCTGTCCGCCGCCAAGGATGGAGAAGAGGAATAGCAGCGAAGAAGAGGCGCGAACGCTAGGCGAGATTGATCTAGGCGCTTCTGCTTCTTCCTCGAAGAAGCAGAAGCGCCAAACAAAAAAATGTCATTCATACAATCCCATCACATCGCAACAAACTATGAGCCGGTCAGCAGTGGGACCCACCTTGCGGTTGGTACTGATGGTATTTCGGGTCGGATTATACCCGACCCTGCCCTTTAATAAAATAAAATATATTAGATACTTCGATCATTTATCATAATATTTTTACATATACTATAGTATAAAATACATAATAACATTTTGAATTTTTACTATGGGCATATTATACACAATATTAGAAATATTGATTTTGAAAAGTAATATATATATATATATATATTTTTTTTTTATAATGATATTATATTTTATTATAAGTTAACACAATTTCTTAATTTTATTCAATTTGGTATTATTTATTTTCAATTAATATATCAATAATTAAAATTAATGTATCATATAATGTTAAATAATTTCTCAATTTATGTTAATTCAACAATTCTATAATCAATCCATAATACATCTACATGTGATTATACACGTTACATTATGAGTGCGTTAGTGCAGGCTGAGTATATATCTACATTAAACTTGATTTGTTATGTCTAATACAATTTCCTAAATATATGTATATTGGAATGGGATGAGCCTACATTCTAACTCTATACATTTTAGAATTGATATTTTTTTTGCTCAATAGAATTGATAGGTTCAATATTATAAAATTTGTAAAATTACCAAATCTTTCTTTAACTAATACTTTGGTGCTAAAATTTTTCAGTTTCAATTTAAAAATAATTATATTTGAATCCAACGCTGACTATATAAATAATAGTTAAACATCCAATAAATAAATAAATATGATTTACATTATAATATATTATTTTAATATAATAATTTATAGATGGTAGTTTATTTATTTTAAATTACATAATTATTTTTAAAAAATATATAATTTATAATTTATACGTAATTTATAAAAGATTATAATTTATATATATTTATAAAATATATATTATTTAGTTAAATTATAAACAAAATAATATATCATTAATTTTGTGCATAAATTTGAAATGATAAATTAAATATTTTAAATAAATATAATACATATTTATATATGTATTGAGTTATTAATAAAATTATATATATTTTTATTTTAAATAAAATATTTATATAAAAATAAATTATATGTAATTTTTACTTAATAAAATTATAAGATAATTTATATAATATTATTATTTATATATAATTTGTATGATGATAATAAGTTATATATATATATATTTTATTTAAATTAAATTAAATATATATTTTTATTAATATCATAAAATATATAAAATTTTGTATTATATTTGTGTAAAACAATTAATTTATTATTTAAAATTAATTGAATAAAATGTTAATTATATATAATTTTATTAAATATAAATTATATATAATTAATTAATAAGGGATATCACTATTATAATTTAGTTGTTGATTAAGACCACTTTTTATGGCCTATCCATTTCCCTTTTTTTCTTACTACATTACAGCTATATTATGGAGCTGAACCTTTGGAAGTGGATTTCAGGTCTATACACTTTGGATAAATCCCTCATTTCTCTCCCGTCTCCAAGTGAATCTCTCATTCCAGATGAGTTACTTCTTTGATCATCGCCTCTGTGATTCTCTACCGCAGGTAGTTTATTCGAGTGTGCAAGAATGAAGATTACGGCAACATTACCAAAAGAACGTTGATTGCCAAAATGACACAACGATTTCGCAAGTTTGCTGCTGCAATGCGGTAATTCCAAACCCTCAATTCCACTTTATTATTCTGAAAATTGATTACACCCACACCCCTCAATTTATAACATAGAATCCTAATTGGATAAGCCCTAATTCTAACTGCCTTGACTATAATGTGCTTATCCTAATCATATATTGGATAAGCTTCTAATTTCAAATATGTTAAACTATATACAGTTCAGATTGGAAACAATTTTACACCCAAATAATCTCGTCACTTTTGGAACATTTCAGTACTAAGAGGCTTGGTTAAAATGTCTCTGCTCCTCAATATAGCAGTCCTGTAGATCAATTATTCCTTTTGCAATTTGTTCCTTTAGGAAGGGATATTGGATATCAATATGCTTGTCCGTCCCTCCATAACTGGATTTTTTGAGATATTGATTGCTGAAATATTATAGCAGTAGATAGTTGTAGGCCCACTTTGTTTGTAATTCAACCACTCGAGTATTCTTCTAATCCATATAGCATTCACAGGTATATCCATTTGCAGAAAGATATTCAGCCTCAGATGTAGAAAGCCTAACAATGACTTGTTTCTTTGAAACCCACCCTATGCAACAATTCCAACCATATATATAACCTAAAGTACTTTTATCATTTAATTCTCTTGCGTAGTCACTATCTGAAAATTCACTAAAATTTACACAGTTAGACTTGTAATAATACATTCCAAATTCAAGTGTCCATTTTAAATAGCTTAGAATCCTTTTAATTGCTTGAAAATGCTCCTCTTTAGATTTTCCATAAAAAGAATTACTAAACCAACTAAAAAACTTATATCTGGTCGAGTAGAGATAAATACATCAAACAACCCACAATTCTTTTATAAAGAGTATCATTAATCTTGCTTTCAGTTCCTTCCCTTTTCAACTTGTTGCCTAATATGATAGGAGTTTTCGCAGGTTTACAATCCATAGTACCAAATCTTTCCAACATTCATAAATTTGAAACATAAATAATTTCAACTCCCAAGAAATATTGCAACTTTCATAAATCTGACATTTCAAATTTCTTTTTCATAATCATTTTAAATTCTGTGATCATAGTTTCCTCATTTCCGGTTAATATAAGGCCATTCACATATAAACTTATAATAAGAAACTTCCTATTAGTCAATTTTCATAATAACTGCTCATATCCACACCTTTCGAAACCTTCATTAATGAAATTTTTTTTCTATTTTACCATATCGTGCCCTAGGAGGGGCTTGATTTAATCCATACAAACCTTTCTCAAGTTTGTGAACTTTATGTTCCTCCCCCTTCTTGATATATCCCTCGGGTTGATTTACAAAAACAATTTTAGTTAAGTTCCCATATAGAAATGCACTTTTAACATATAAATGATAAAGATTTTAACGGTTTTGAACTACAAGAGCAAAAATTATCCTTATGTCTCATCTTGCAACAGGGACAAAAGCCTCTTGGTAGTTAATACCATGTTTTGACAATATCACATAGCTACTAACCTTGCTTTATATTTATTTATCTCTCATCTTTTATTAAATTTAGTTTTCAAAATTCATTTAACTCCTTTTTTTTTTTTTGCATCCACTAGGCAAAGTAGTAATTTCCTATGTACCATTCATTTCAATGGATTGAATCTCTGCATCCATTTGTTTCCAGTGTGGGTGTTTGTATGCTTCTTCATAATTGACAGGACCTTCTGTGTTTGAAAACAGAATGCAGTCGTCTATCCAAGCCAGTTGCATTTTCTTCCTCCTTCTGTGCCTTCTTACCTTTCACTCGAATCAGTTCATCTCCTTCCAAAATTTCTTCGGTTATTTCATTTTCTTCCATAGGGTAAGTGATATCTTCTATCGCCATTTTGGTCTTCTATACATAGATTTTCAATATCCCTAATTGATGATTCCTTTCCTGTTTGATCACCTAAATTATCATTCCAATTCCACTCTTAATTTTCATCACAAATCACATCCCTACTTATAATGGGTCGTAAATCTTAAAAGTGGTAAAAATTATAATTATTATCCAATTTCAGTATATGAATGTCTTAATAAACACGTGTTAGACATCCAAAAATTCAGAGCATATAGATCCAAAAATTCAGAGCAATCGAGAAAACGGAGAGTTTAGACGCGAGAAAAGCTAGTAGGCATGAGAGCCAGCAAGTGAGGTACGGAACGCGCTAACAACAAAACAAGAAGACGCGCGCACCAGGGAGACCGTAGACTTGCCATATGGCAAGTGTAAGCTACATCTCGAAAGCCTACGCGCGCTAAGGGGCCCCAGCAAGCGGAGGTGCTGAAAGCCTCCGCGCGGTTTGCTAGCGCGCTACGGGTCGTTCCTTCCAAGCAAGCGTAGGTTCGAAAGAATCCGAAGTGAGACAGAGAGCAAGTAAGCAGAGGCGCTGGAAGCGAAGCGCTCCAATGCGCACTAGCGCTCTTACTTTCGAGCCCTAGCTTGCTCTTTGGCGCGTTTCGCTTACAGCGCCTTCGCTTGCTCTCTGGCGCACGTAGAGTCGGTCGTTCCGGACCGAACCTGAACTTGCTGGGAAGAACGAACCTATACGAGCAAGAGAGCAAGCTCTTACTCTAATATAATAGAAAACCTACGCGTATATAGTACGATTCGTTCGTGTATACGCTTTCCCTTTTTTCGAGAGCCTTTGCACTCTATCTTTTCTCGTTCGCTATTAGTTCTTTTTGTATTGCTAGCGCGCTCCTGCATGAGAGCCTACGCTTGCTTCCCCATCTCCTGGCAAAAAAATATCCCCTCACTCCAACTCATACCCATCCCGAGGTCTTAGCCGAGACTTGGCTTTATGCCCCTTTGGTCTTTCTTTTCTCTCTTGGATTGGTATCTTTTTCCCGTGCTTGTTTGCACTATACATCATAAAAGCCTAAAAACAAGGAAACCCGCTTGTTAGAACGAATGGTTAGGTCTCGCAAGAGACACTACTAACTTGCCTCCTCATACTAGAAGAGAACTGAACTCGCTAGTCCCTCGTCTGCTTTAGACTTGTTAAACTAAGACCCTTGAAATCAAAGTGAAACAAGATACCAGACTGGAAACTAGAAGGTTTGCAACCCTAACAACGATACTCAAAGGGTCAGGTCAACTCACTGCTTCCATCGCCTCTCCATACCAAAGCCCATAAAGCAAGCCATCTCTCCATCAAGGAGAAGCCGGCCGGGTCAATAGACGGATCGATCTTTTCCCCGAATACACCAAGAATCTTGATTTGCTTCTTAGTTTGAGGATCTCCACGGTTGATTCATCAGTATGCCAAAAAGCAAGTGTAGGCGCTGAAAGCGAAGTGCGCCAGAATGCGTAGGGTAAGAAGTACAAAGCGCACCAAAGAGCTAGTTCCAGTCTGAAAGGATCCGAATTACGCTAAAAAGCAAGCGGAGGTTCGAAAGAGCGCGTTAGTGCGCACTCCGTTTTCTCGCTGGCTTTCAAGCTTTCGCGTACTAGCGCGTATAGAGTACGATTCGTTCGCGAGCAAGCAAAAAAAAGTGTAAGCTAGCAACCGAAAAAACAACAAGTACGCTAGCGCGTAGGGTCTACCCAGTAAGTGGAGGCGCTGAAAGGGAAGCGAGCCAGATAGATTAGATTCCACTTCATGATTTTTTCGGTGTCATGTCTTTAACAGCCACAGTGAGGCTTCAATTTAATATATATACTGACCAGTTGACAACCTCATGCAAAAAATCTTGTGAACACCCCTTTTCTATTAACATGCACAGAACCATGTTCATAATAGTTCGATTTTTCCTTTCAGCCATCCCGTTTTGTTGGGGTGTATATGCTGGAGTAATATGTCTCTTTGTGCCCTTTTTCCTGCAAAACTCAATAAAATCTATAGACATATATTCAACACCCATGTGACTACGAAGACAAGTAATATAATTTTCTGTATGCATTTCAACTTGTTATGTCAGTACGAAGACAAATAATATAATTTTCTGTATGCATTTCAACTTATTATGTCAGTACGAAGACAAGTAATATAATTTTCTGTATGCATTTTAATTTGTTGTTTAAACTTTTTAAAAGTATCAAAGGCTTCTGATTTTCCCTTAAAAAAAATACTCACGTTTTGCAACTAAAATCATCTATAAATGGTCCACATATATTCGAGTATATTAATTGTAACATTTTTGTTACCTTCCATATACTTGATGTGGAAAGGAGTCTCGGTGTTGTTTTTCAGAGAAGGCTGGGATAGTAGGCAAGTCTCTTACCGTATTTTTTACTAGCAGGGTACGCAATCCTTTGTAGTTCAAGTGACTGTATGTTTGATGCCATAGTTTAGCTATGCCATTTATTGCAGTCTGGAAACAGGTAGCCTGTGGTGTAGCAACCTGCATAGTAACATTAATAGGGAACATTCTGTTGTGTGGTGTTGGCTGTGATTATTGTCCCTTCATTAGGATGAAGTATTCTACATGTTCCTTGCTCCATAATCATAGTTAAATTCTTTTCTTGCAATTGCCCTAAACTCAAAAGATTATTTTTTAAATTCGATGCAAAGTATAAGCATGTAATTATCCTAGTTATTACATTCAAAGAAAATTTTATACTTCCTCTACCTATCACAGACATTTTAGAGTTATCTCCAAAGTAACAGTTTGCCTAAATGTTTCATCTAAATAAAAAAAAAAAAATCCTTTTTATGACTCATATTATTATTGCATCCCAAGTTCAAAAATCACTTGTTTTCATTTTCCTCACTGTTTTTTATGTCACTAGTCATTAAGAGCATCTCTTGTTCTTCTCGGACATTTCAGCAAAGTTAGAAAATCAGGTAGAATATTCATATTGGAAGTGACCCATTTTATGCATCTAAAACAACTTTACTTCTGAATGACCTACCTCTTCCTCCACCTCTGCGCCCCAAACTTCCCCTGTTTGCATTTCTAAAATTGGGTCTATATTCAAAAGGGTTTTTTCTTTCAGTGCCTTTAAATTTTTATGCTTACCTTCAATCTTCAAAGCGTGTTCCCAAGTGTCGTGATTGAGCATTGGTCTTTCTTGAATTAAAAAACTGCTTAGAAGCTCATCAGTTGTGAGATTATCCACCTTGTTTGATTCTTCAATCGAACACACATTGTAATTAAATTTTGGAGTGAGTTCCTAGAATTTTACCAACTACTGCTTTTGTTCCAATTTCTCACTGTACATGTTCATTTTGATTAACAATTGTAAGCACTGTAAAGTAATTGAGCACAACTTACTCTTGTAGATCATTGGTATCTTTGATTCGTTGCTTCCCATATGCCTTTATTAGTTGTGTCCCTACTCATGATAGTTTTTATAATAGTTCGGTCAATAGATCAAAACAAATAATTTTTTACCTTCTTGAGTTCCTCTAAAACTTTTGGATCAATTTCCTCAGTTTTGTTTGGTAATCTGGGCAATCTATACTTGTTTGGATCGTATTTAATTTTTCATTAAAATTGCCCGGTGATTGTATGCCCATCAAATTTGAGCACTCTGGATTGGGTGTAGTTTTCTCCTTCGTTTGACATATTCTTGTAACATGCAGTTCCTGTTTTTTATCATAAACAAGATTATATTCTGAAAACAAACGAGGTACCTGTCTTTGCTCTTGAAGAAGAGATCTTGCTTTCAAACCGAGGGTTAGAAGTTGAAAATTCTGATACCAATTGTTGAACTACCAGTTGTATTCTAATTGTGCCGAGTGTCTTAAGACATTCACTTTTTACGGCCAAGACTGGGTTCGAATCCTGTGACAACCAACCCTGAGTTTAATTGACATTAATTGACAAAAACACAGTGTTTTACTTAACTAGATAACTTAAGCAAGTCGTCTCTTACACTTTTGGGTAAATCCCTCAATTTCCCTTCCTTCTCCAGGTTAGTATCTCCTTCCAGATGAGTTACTCCTTTCTCCCTAGCTTCTCCTTTCATTATAGCCTCGGTGATTCTCTACCTGCAGGTCGTTTATTTGAGCGTGCAAGAATGAAAAATACGCAAACATTACCAAAAGAACGTTGATTGCCAAAATGACACAAGGATTCTGCAAGTTTTCTGCTGCAATGCGGTAATTTCAAACCCTCAATTCCACATTATTAATCTGTAAATTGATTACACCCATACCCCTCAATTTATAGCCTATAATCCTAATTGGATAAACCATAATTCTAACTACCTTAACTACCTTGTGCTTATCCGAATCATATATTGAATAAGCTTCTAATTTCAATCTATTAAACTGTATACGGATATTTCCATCACTAGTACACTTGGATCAATCTACAGTTTTCAGAGATGTGGCCTGTGAATATGCATAAATGAGCTAATGCTGTCTCCAGAGCAGTAATCCTTTCTTTTTAACTCAGAAGTGGTCTTTTGTAAATTCAATCCAAACCTTAAACTCTGGTTTAGCTGGTCCCGCTTTTGGATTCATTCAGAAACTCTGGATAGTTCCTCAAAATAATGTAAAGTAACCTAATGCAAATAGGAGAATGCACATTTCTCCAGAGTGAAAAGACTGTATCTCTACTTTCAACAAGTATCACCACAAATTCTTTGAAGACTTACAGGCATTTTTAAAATAGTTTCATCTGTTCAAATGAATCAGTGATTTGACTGCTGGTTGTCTTATCTATCTAAAGCAGCATGTTGAAGATCATCATCTCTACTCTCTCAATTATCTTCATTTTGGTGATGCAAAAGTATGGTACGGTGTTCCTGGAAGCCATGCCACCAAGTTGGAGACAGCTATGTGAAAGCATTTGTCTGATCTTTTCGAAGAGCAACCTCTTCTGCTTAATGAGCTTGTAAGCAGCTCTGTATCCTTTTTTTCTTCCTTGCTCTTTAATCCCTTTATTATTGTCCATCTCTATTCTGAAAACCAAAATATGTTGCATCTCTTACCAAAAATCTAAATAATTTTTTGTTTATTGTCCCGTTCATCACATGTGCCCTTTATGTGTCAATCTTTGGGTTTACCATTATTTCAATCAGGATACCTAACTTAAGTGCATTATTCTGTGGTACACAGGGCATTTTTGGGGTTATTGGTTGACATTCACCTTCCTTAGCTCTCTGTTGGGATTTTTAACCTTTGACTTCTGGCAATACATGAATTGACACTTTACTGATTAAGATCTGTTTAAGATGAAAAAATATAGAATAAGAAACGAACTTCATATTATTTTATTATGTATTAGAAACTAAGCATCTACAACATCATCTAGAAAAGTTATGAACAATATTTGAAATAATCTGAAGGGGAAGCGTTGAAAGCCCATATTACACGGGAGAGTCATTGTAATTGTGCTTTTACTTTCACTGTATATAATTAGACAAAATTTGCATTTTCCAGCGGTAAAATATTTTAAGTTTTACGCCACTCAATATATATGTGTGTGAATATCTATGCAAGACCTTTATCACACACCCATTCCATTCTTCCCCTCCATGCAAAATTTGTTTTAATTCTGGGAATCAGATTTTCAGCTGCACGAGCACTTAATAATTATCACGTGTGATGTTATTAGACAGGCTGTATAGCAGGCAGCCTCGCAAGACCTCAATCTCCCATGACAAATTGCTCTTCTCATCCGCAAGAAAAAATGTCAGAGCCCTTTGGGAGGTATCAGTCTTAGGAAAGGAGACTTTGGAGAGCCATAGGTGGAAAGCTTCTTGCGGAACCTTAGGTGGGACCTTTGGGAGGTATCAGCCTTTTCATCATAGGTAAACATACCCCGTCCTCCTAGGTTCATTGCTCAAGTAGGCACTGACTGCATGATTTTTTTGTCCCGTGTAATATTACAGGCATTTGTTATGTGGATAAATAAGATGATCAGGGGGCAAGTTCATGAAACTAACCCAACACATTCTTTGGTGGATCAGTACTTAGGCATATTCTTTGTATCAGCAGAACAAGGATCAGTCCATACATGATCCCTTGGCTAGAAGTTATCACTAACTCTTAGCAATGGCTGCTCCTTGTACTTGCCACAGATTCTTTGTCTGGCTCCAATTTCACACCTGCACTTTGTTGGGCCTCCCTGCGTTCCGATGACCTGAAAAACATGTCCAATAGGGTTGATGAAAGCTGTGTTACAGGAAGCCAGTGGACAGGATCCTTCTCCATATTAGGTGTAAACATGATCATTGCATGGAATTTAATCTCCTGGGTATATACAAAGCACCATGTTTCCTGTTTATCATCAACAAATAAGTACAAATATAGCCTCAAGAACTGTCATCAACAGTGACTCAGAGTGATTGGTAGACGCCCGTCCGAGAAGGCAGTCAAAATAAGTGTGTTTGACCTTTGTAGGGTGGTGGCCCAAGTAATTGTTAAGTAGCATTCATACCTACTTCCTGTGGCATGTGTTCTTCGTGCATGAATGAATAGACTGGGACCAAGTAATTTTTTATTTCTTCAGGAAAAAAATGGGTAAATGGATAGCTTGGATTGTATCTACTTAATAATATATTTGGTCAGCCTGTACCCCAATTCAACCAGGGATCACTGCTATGGAACTCCAGCCCCGGATCCGGGTTCAGCAGTTGAACTCGGGATATTGGACTCAGCCGTCGAATTCACCATATCCATCAAGGACAGCTAAAGGACATATTCGGGTACCGGTCAGCAGATCCTATTGCGACACCTATGGAGACCAGACTATTAGTCCGACCAATCCTCATTCTCACCCCCTTTTTATCTCTTTTTGGTAGTGCTTTAAAATAAAAATGAAATGAATAAAAAAGTACTTTTCCTCTGTTCAACATTGTCGTCCGTCTGATGATGACGACCATCAATGGTGGCAAATTAAATAGGATAACAACTGTCCTAATAAATATGATGTTACACATAATATCCTAAATTCCACTCGTTGGACTTTCTTCTTCAGTGCCCTGTTCGCTGCTCCACTTCTCACTTGTTAGTGCTTCCTATTTATGCACATTTTTCCTCCACTCCCAGCTCACTACTGACAGAACACCATAACAATGGAGTTCTTCTTCATCGTCCTCTTTTCTTTGGCCTCCCTCTTCTTCTTCGCCCTCATTTACAGAGCCGGTCGGAGGAATACCACCAGCGGCGGGAACAAGAACCTGCCGCCGGGGAGCTTCGGGTGGCCGGTTATGGGAGAGACGGTGGAGTTCCTCTACGGGAAGCCCGAGAAGTTCGTCTTTGACCGGATGAAGAAGTACTCGTCCGACATCTTCAAGACGAGGATCCTCGGCGAGGACACCGCCGTGATCTGCGGCCCCGCCGGTCACAAGTTCCTATTCTCCAACGAGCAAAAGCTCTTCACTGTCTTCCGTCCCCACCCGATGCAGCGGCTCTTCCACTCCTACAAGGCCGCTGAAGGCTCCCCGCCGCCCCCCGCCGCCGTCGAGGAGGGGTTGAAGGCCATCAAGGTCGAAGAGACCAAGATAATCCGGACGCCGGGGTTCCTCAAGCCGGAGGCCCTCATCCAGTACCTCGGAAAGATGGACTCCATCACGCAGCAGCTCCTTCATGACCATTGGGACGGCAAGGACGTCGTCAAGGCCTACCCCTTCACCAAATCCCTAACCCTAACCCTGGCCTGCCGGTTCTTCCTGGGCACCGACCATCCCGAGAGGATCGCGAGGTTGGTCGGAAACTTCGACAAAGTGACCGTGGGGATCCACTCCATCATCTTGAACCTCCCCGGGACCATCTTCTACAAGGCCAACGTGGCGGCGGCGGCCATCAGGAAGGAGCTGAGGGCCGTGATCGCCGAGAGGAAGGAGGCCATCTCCGGAGGAGGTGCGCCCATGAGGGACATACTATCCCACATGATCGTCGCTACCGACCCCACCGGAAAGTACATGCCGGAGGCGGAGATCGCCGACAAGATCATGGGGATGCTGATCGCCGGATACAGCACAGTCGCCACCGCCATGACGTTCTTCATGAAGTATGTAGGAGAGAGGCCTGACATCTACAAGAAGATCCTTGAAGGTACATAAACCACCTCCATGAATTCATCATGCTATGCTATTTTGCCCATGATTATAGAACGGACTGTATAATTATATATGCCATGGATGATAATCCAGAGCAAATGGAGGTAGCAGCGGGGAAGAAGGAAGGGGAGCTTCTGGACTGGGAGGACATGCAGAAGATGAAGTACTCGTGGAATGTCATGTATGAGGTGATGAGGCTGACTCCGCCATTGCAGGGCACTTTCAGAGAAGCCCTAACTGATTTCACCTACGCTGGCTACACCATTCCTAAAGGGTGGAAGGTAATAAGAGGAGAGCTGATCATTTCCATACCCATACCCATTCCATTCCCACTCACTTTATTATTGCCCTTATTTTGTTCCTCCTCCGACTCTCACAGGTGTATTGGACGGTGAGCACGACGAACATGAACCCGAAGTACTTCCCGGACCCGGAGAAGTTCGACCCATCGAGGTACGACGATGCCAACACCTTCCCGCCCTTCACGTTTGTGCCGTTCGGGGGCGGACCGAGGATGTGCCCCGGCAAGGAGTACGCCCGCCTCTCCATCCTCGCCTTCATCCACAACGTTGTCAGGCGGTTTGAGTGGGAGGTGGTCGACCCCAAGGAGAAGGTGGAAGGCGACATGATGCCTGCCCCTCAGAAGGGCCTCCCCATTCGCCTCCACCACGGCCACTGAATCAAATGGAATCCAATCCATTCATGGTTGTGGTGGTGGTGGTGGATTATTGATTGGTGGGTCACCTCCCACGCCCCACTTTTGAATAGACAGCACAACCAAAGGCTCTTTGATCTTTCCGTCCACCTGCGCCTTTATTTTTATAAGTGCTATGTTCATTGTGGGCCTATTCACTATTGAAGATTGTACTAAGGATATTGATTATTACAAATAATATTTATTAGTAGTAGATGGCTATAGTTGGAATTATTCCAATAATAATTAGGCATTATTACAATTTATATATGAGATAAACTTATAAATCTTTGGGTATATAACACCATTTGGATTTACTCTTATATTGAAATATATTAAAATGAAGTATGATAATGACTTTTTCTAGTCATTAGAACTTAATACTATAATATTTTATCCCCGTAGTAGTGGTAAAAGTGAGCCCCACACGGTATAATTATATACCGCCCACTTTAGATATTGGTATTTGGTAGAACACCGAATCAACTTGAAGCAATCAATTTCTCCACTACTTAAATATATATAATATATTATTAATAATTTATAAATATTATATTCAAAACTACATTTTATTAATTTAAAAAAAATGGAGTGTGTCATGCCCTTCCAACACATGACTAGTCTTCTTTCCTCCGCCTAATGTAATTTTAATCAAATTTCAGCCCAATGAGAACTCTGGATTCTGGCTTAATGGGCCCAAAGCCCAAGAGTAAGCCCAATGAGGCCCGTTACTTTCCAATAGCTGTGTCATTTAGTCTCCTCCTTTCCCGTAAACCAAGACATCTATGCCTCTCTCGGTCTGCAACTCTGCAATTTTCTCAGGGTACTAGAAATGCAGAACCAGATCTGACTCGACAGCGCCATCGCAATTTCGCTGCTATCATATAGAGGAGGGAGTAGAAACTAAGCGCTTACACATAGAGAGAAAGAGAGGTTCCTCAATGGCGACAGCGGCATCAGCAGGGCCGGACCATCTCTTCAACCTGAGGAATTACTTCTACTTGGGAGCCTACCAGGCAGCGATCAACTGCAGCGACTCTCTACCTAGCCTGTCGCCCGAAGAGTCCGTCGAGAAGGACTGCCTCGTCTTCAGATCTTACATCGCCCTTGGCAGCTACGCGGTGTGCATTTCATCCCTTCATCTTCAGCTTCGAGGTCTCTGGAAATGATTTTGGGCGTAGATTTGATGATTTTATGGTGATGTGAATATGTGCAGCTCGTGATCAATGAGATCGATGATGCTGCTGCCACGCCTCTCCAAGCCGTGAAGATGCTAGCTCTGTACCTTTCTTCACCCGGTAACAAGGTGCTTCTCCCGAACCTTTTTTTCATGGAATTCGATTGTCAAGTTTTCCATTGTCAGGCGATCATCTGTTAGTAGATGTAACTGACAAGATAGATCCAGAGTGGCCGGAAATTTGCGAGAACAGCTGGATGAGGGAAAAGAAATTGCTCTCTCTGTCTCGGGGAGAATAAGGAAATTAATGACCATCTGATGCACTTATTGTATCCTGGTCGATAGATCAGATCCCAAATATGGCATCACGTTTAGATTCACAACCTTCCTGAATATTGCTGTTATTTGTTTCTGTGAAATAATTTGATCGGTTGAATTCCCTCTTAGAATCAGAAGCTCGGAATACATAGACTGATAATTGGTCTCAATTGTTGTTTCTTGCTATTCATTTTCAACGTTATAGATCTTATGGGTGTCAAATGATTATTGTACATCCAATCTTCCAAATCATTGTCCAGTGTTGAATTTAATCCATTATTCCTATAGGAAACTGTGATCTCAAGCCTAAAAGAGTGGTTGGCGGATCCAGCAATTGGAAATAATCCCATTTTGAAGTTGATAGCTGGCACTATATTTATGCACGAAAAAGATTATATTGAAGCTCTCAAGCATACAAATGCTGGTGGAACCATGGAACTGTAAGTCGCTTGTTGCTTGAAGTTCAAAATATTCCTCTGAGGATCTGCAGTGTGTTCCTTGATATTTTTTCTACCAATGTTCAACTAAATCTGAGACATGATAATTTTTGTATAAACTACTGCTTTTATTATCTTTTGATATCTTAACATTTAGAAACATCTGCATTGAATTCCCGGGGCATGATTCTTCATATATATTGTCACCCAAGAAGTATATGTCCTGAGATGTTTGACACATTTTACATGCATATTTTACATCATATAGATCCTATCCTTTTAAGGAATTCAAGAAACTGTCGAGACAAGCTGATCTATTTTTAGATTTATTGTCTTCCTTTGCTTAACGAAGGCTAATAAATAACATCTGTTAATCTGCAGGCATGCATTGAATATCCAAATTTTCCTCCAGATGAACAGGTCTGATTATGCAGAAAAACAGTTGAGGATCATGCAACAAGCTGATGAAGATCATACGCTCACTCAACTTGCAAATGCATGGCTAGACCTGGCAGTGGTATCCACCTACACTTCTTGTTTCTCACAAAGATGCTGGACGAATTTCCGATTATTTTAATGATTTAATCTTAAATAGGGTGGTTCAAAGATTCAGGAAGCCTATCTTATCTTCCAAGACTTTTCTGAGAAGTACCAGACGACAGGGTTGATATTAAATGGGAAAGCTGTTTGCTGCATGCACATGGGGAACTTTGATGAAGCAGAAACTTTGTTGCTTGAAGCTTTGAATAAGGCAAGTTGTTTCTCTAAGCTAGTGATTCCCTCTCTTGTAGATCTATTACCATGAATATACAGATTTTATCCTTTTAATCCTGGAATGCAATTAGCTATTGTGCATAAGGCTATATGAGTAACTTATAATAATTCCATATGCTCTGGCAAAAATTTTAATGATTTTAAATTGTCAGTAATAACATGCCCCCTTTTTTTTGTGATTTCGTATGAATGGATAACTCTGCATGGCAATCCTTGATAGAAAGGTTTTCACTAATTCCAAAAAAATATTTTTCTGAATCTGGTACTTGCTCAAATTTTCTTTTTAATTAATTCTGCTATATCAAATTTGACTGATGTTATCGACTCAATGAACAAAGTTCACTGGCTTCACTCTTTGGATATTAATATAAAGCCTCAATCTCCATGAGATTTGTTGGTTTATAGGTTGCCCAAGCTTTGGAAAGGGCTTCCTTGTAGGAATTGGACATTATAATAAAGAAGAAAGCATTTATACATCTTATTGGTTTGGGAAAGGGGCTTGTTGGTTCTATTCTCTATCTTCTGTTAATGAGACGCCACACCCTTGGTTTTGGTGTGGAAGCTCCAAGCAGCTCATTTAGAGTTGTGATATTATGTTCTCCTTAAGGTTGTCATTTATATGTAAGATTCAGGCATGCTTCACTATATTCATCTTGTAAAGTATCCTATTACTCTAGTGTCACTATTATTGAGCCAATTACTTGTCACCAGGCTTAGATGATTCCTGCTCATCATGTCCTTGATAGCTCTATGTAACGACTGGATAGTTGAGCCTGCTCTGGTTTATTTTGAGCAATAATCTTTGGTATTTCATGGTTGATGCAGGATACGAAGGATCCAGAAACTTTGGCCAATCTAGTTGTGTGCAGTCTTCATGTTGGCAAATCTGGTTCCCGTTATCTCAGGTGGAACTTTTCCTCACTTTTTACACACCAAAACTTCACTTCAACTGCATGCATCAGGGAGATCTATATGTTTTATTCTCAATCCAAGTATATTCTTGCTTAATATTCACTCTATATTTTCAAACTATCACTGCCATTCTATCTGCTTCTTCTCTCTTGGTATTATGCCCGTTGAAAATAATTCTCCTGCACAACCGCAGCCAACTGAAACTCTCACATCCGGAGCACCAGCTGGTTAAACGCATCACATCTGCAGAGGAAGATTTCGACAGAGCCGCACAGTCAGTTGCATGAGGAGACACTTGTGTTTCAGTTCCTTGTGAGAACTTGATATTCAATTCCAGTGGCTATAATATTACAGTTTGCTCTTCTCTTGAGCGGTCTCTCGGAGGAAGAGAGAGTGAGGACTCCATTTGCCTGTGAGTTTTTCATATGCAACTGAACATATGTTCTATGAATAGTTTCTTTGGAGATTACTATTATTAGTTGGAGAGCAATTGGGTCTAATGGTAGTCTTGTTATGTATTGTCCACCATTGGCACGTATATATGATTGAGTGCACATATGTTCCACAGGTCGAGTATGGGCTATGGCGGACACCCTCCTTTTTTTTAGCAGGCTAAAATTTATATTTAGATTAATAGTATTTAAATTTAATAGTTAATAAAATATATTTTTATTTTTGTTTTATGAGCGCCATTACAGGAGCATAGGATAAGTGAATCCCAACCCTCCTAATTGTAAATTAGGAGGGTGAGGGAAGTTAATGAAAAATTAAATAAATAAATGTACTATTTTATTATATATTGGTATAATATAATATAACTAAATCAATATTATAATTATATAATAATATTGATATATAATATTATAAAGGGGACATATATATATATCATATTAATACGTGAATATTACCGTTAAAAGATGAATTAGTGCATATTATATAATTATAATAATAAATTATATTATATTAACATATATTATATATATAATATTTTTATTATACAATTTTAGATAAAATATTATATTATATATAAATTTAATTAAAAAAAAATATATATATATATATTATAACAATTTTAAATAAAAAGTGACCATACATACCTCAGCTTTGTGTTTTAGTTTAAATAAAAGGGGAATTAGTGATTTATTAACAATTTCAAACTTGACTTCAAATCCCTTATGAGGAGGAAAGAACTAACTATTATTGAGTAGTGGGCTAGTGAGTAGTTTTATTTTATCCAAAGTAAAAAAAATCTCCATACTTTATTTTATTGTTTAGGAGCTGTGGATCAAATAAATTATTAAATAAATTAATGATGGTAGTCATAAATGTACATTCATGTCATTACAGCAATTGTTCTTCAAGCTCTAAGCTTTTCCAAGATCTTCAACAAATATGTAAGCATCAATAGAAGCACATCCCAATGGGGCAGTGCATGTAAGCAATGAAGTTGAATCTAAAGAACATTCATTCATTCATTCATTATCCATGAGTGAGAGAGTGAGAAGAACTGAGTTATTATTGAACTAGCACCTGTTTTCAAAATTACATCATAAATATAATGAATTAGAGCTCTACTAAATTTACCTAAACAACCCCAACTGAATCACCAAAATCCTCGGCCCTCTGAATCACCCAAATCCTCTAAACCTTTTCTTTCTCTAAGCTTCTGCTTAAATCTGCATTCATAACAAGAAAATATACTATGTTCCTAGTGGACCCGGACCCAGAAGGTCGGGACTTCAGCCTAGCTTTTCTCTCACCAGTATTGCATATAGGTACTGTCATGGGTCAAATTTACACCCACAATGCCCTTATGAAGTGACCATGACAGGCCCGTACCCGTTGGCGTGTGTCTTCTGCCATCTCCAGGCCATTCTTAGGCTCTCTTCAAGATTGGTGTATTTAGCAGTCCAGTTGAGCTCGAGCCTGATCTTGGTGGGGTCACTGTATACTTCTGCATAATCACCCGGCCGTCTGTCCAAGTATTCCACCTTTATATTCACCCCTGTTGCCTTCTGGCAGGCGCTAACAAACTCCTTGACTGATCGACCTGATGAGACACATGTTAAGTGAGTCAATTTGGAAAGTGGAATTCTACTTCTAAAGTTTGCAAGAAAAAATGGGTTGAACGCTGCACCGGAGAAAAAGGAAGCAACAATCTTGTTCATCACTTCAATTATGTATCATCATCAAATTCATTCAAAATAGTTTGGTTTCCCTATATAATATAGCCTTGCAAAAGATGAAAAGTGACTGACAAAACAATGCCACACCCTCATACCTTTACCAGTGCCAACATTGTAGATTCCGACTTTCCTAGGCTGTGCTTTCTCAAGAGCTTTAACATGAGCATCAACGAGATCAGTGACATCAATGTAGTCCCTCACACAAGTTCCATCAGCAGTCTTGTAATCCGTTCCTTTCACCTGAAAATGCAAAATCCAGAAAATACTTGAACTCATAGAACTGGTGAATATCTTTGAAAAGAGGGAAATATCTTTTGAACAAGTCACATCAGTAGATGAGAACAAATCACTACCTTTAACCCAGGTATGATGCCACGAGCTGCATCAAAGCAAGCACCCGAGATTCGTCCATGTTCACGTAGTTCAGGCCTTGGTGCTTCTCCCAGTCTGCCATCAGGATCAGAGCCAATCACATTGAAGTACCTGAGATTTGTCATCAAAGAGAAGTTTAGCAAAACAAAAAGGTATACATTACACGGGGGAGAGAGAGAGAGTGAGTATTGACCCGAGGGTACTCAAATCAAAAGATGAAGGTCTTATTGGTTATCATATAACATCATTTAAGAATCAGACGCGTACAAGAACAAACAAGATGTTGAATCCTCCATTTTTCTAGAAGAGCTCTTCAGAACTTCTATAATTAAAATTTCAGGCCACAAACAGGCAAAATTGACTTGTTAAAGGAGAAATTTAATCGGGAAGAAGGTAAAAGTTAAACTTCAAGAAAATATGATAATCAATGATGGATACAATATATGAAAACACAATCAGTATTTTTTTCATCATTTTAGTTTTATAATAATATCATTAATTTAGAAGTGATACCTTAAGATCATGACAGCCATGTCAGAATTCTTTGAGAAATAGCATATTATATCTTCTGACATCTTCTTGGCTTTTCCATCATTTTAGTTTTATAATAATATCATCGATTTAGAAGTGATACCTTAAGATCATGACAGCCATGTCAGAATTCTTTGAGAAATCGCGTATTATATCTTCTGACATCTTCTTGGCTTTTCCATATGGATTAATGGGTAACTGTGAACGACGCTCATCAATATCTCAAAACAAGCATCACCGGTGGATCAAATAAGAATATAGTTGTTGCCACTGCTGAAAGGGTAAAAAAAAAAGAAGGATTTTCCGTGGGAACCAAAGCAACGCAAACTTTCATTCACCTGCTGTGTGTCTTCAGTAATTGGCATCTTTTCAGGTTCACCATATGTTGCACATGTGCTGGAGTATATCAAGGTCTTCACACCATGAGCTGCCATAGCCTCCAGTATGACCAATGTATTTGATGTAATGTTATGGTAATACCTGGAAAGATCTATGAAGCTCATGCCACATTGTTTTTAAGGTTAACTTTACAAGTCTATCAGCTAGAATTGTGAATTATGAAAACTGCAACAAAGGGCATCCTACCTGAACTTAAAAGCCCCTAACAAGCAACACCCAAATAACTGAGCCCAAATCATGACTTACCTAAGAGGTTCGAGAGTGCTTTCCCCGACATAAGCAACAGCAGCGAAATGCATCACTGCATCAAATGCATTTTCCGAAAATATCTTATTGACCTGAAAGCCGGGATCAAGGAAACATGTGCAAGAGAAACCTCTGAAAAAATAATTTCAATTACATCTAAACAAGCAGCTAATAATATCAGCAGATAAGGGTGCAGAATGAGGATACAGCCTTGGCATCTCCAAGATCAGCATAAATAAATTGCAGTTTCCCAGGGTCAGGAAACATTTCCTGTAAAACCTTAACAGCACCAAGGTTTCCTCGAGAGAGGTTATCCTGTAAAAAAAAGCCATCCATTGATTAATCAATTTAACAAAATTGGACAAGTCTTCAATCTATTAGATAAAGAATTTGATCGTATACCACAATAGTCACACGGTACTTGTCCCTCAAAAGTCTCATCGTAGCATGTGATCCAATATAGCCAGCTCCTCCAGTCACTAGGACATGAGTAACCCCTGTTCCATGAACGGAGAACTAAAAGGAAAACAATAAAAAATAAAGGAAAAAAATTAGAAACTCAATCTACCAAGTGAAAAAGTTTAAGCTAAAAATAGAATAAACATTGAATTAAATTAAAAGCGCAAATTTAAGCATAAGGGCATTGTTCTAAAAGAGAATCAAAGCAGATTAGTGTCAAATCTAAAGACTACCTTATATTATTTATATTAATAAGTTTGTCAAAATTATAAAATATGAAAGTAATGGTGATTTTTCTCTGTAAAAAGGTAAAAGGTTCATTAGTGAATTTAAGCTGGACTATGGCATGTGCCCTGATTGCCGTATATTTGTATACTGCTTTTCAACAAAATCTCAGCCGTATAGCTAAAATTATAGATACATATAGAATATTACCATGCTTGGAGTGTTGAAATTTGGAGATTGCTTGAGCATTATTATGCATAATACTGTCAAGGAAGCAGCCAAAAGAACTTTTCCAACATAACCATTCTTCCTTTTCAGGTCCGGATAATCCATGCCTACACCAAGATTGACATAATGGTATCGGCACATTTGGCCCAAGTGGACACAATATGATTATTAGCAAATAAATCCCATCAAAATAATGGATGAAAGATATCAAACCACTGCCACGTCATTTCTTTCTGGATATGATGTGTGGAGAATATGATCTAGAGCATATAATACAGGTACACTTTCCAGTTATCAAGATCAAAATGGTTACCCAGAAAAGGGTTACTCAAGAGGTGTAAGTGGAACTCTGTGAATTGATTCTCAATGAGGTTCATACACTTGTTAAATCCGTGATTTTTATAAACAACTGAATCTTGAAGATGGAAAAGAAAGTTCTCCTTCATGTTATCCAGGGAGAACGAAACAATTTTGAGAAAATATGTCTGTGATCATCATAAAAATACAGTATCCAGCAAAAGGCTTTTTGCTGGAAAATTTGCATCCAAAAGTTAATATTGGAACTTAGCTATCCGCATAATGTTTTAAATGCGTCAAGATATTTCACATTAAAAGTTCATGAGAAGATTAGGATCAAGAGTACAATCTTTAATAAGAATCAATCCGAAAACTCACCCCCCAAGGACAATCTGTTAGGCCTAGTCTGATTTCTATTCCTTCCAAAATTTAGCATTTGATTCAGCCTTCAAGCAGAACAACAAACAAAATATCCTTCCCTCAAAAGCGGGCCTCTTGGGATGGTCCTGTGATAGCTGCAATGAAAGACCAAACATGATCAGCTGCTTTGACTTCAAACCATGACTTTGAGAGCAAAAGAGAACAATTTACCAGCATGGAACCCAGAGAAATATAAGAACCCTAAAATGACCATTCCCAACCCAAAATTTGTAAACGTAGAATTCAGTTTCTGACAGTACAGGAATCGAGATCCAGGAGTGACCAATTTATTTTAGGAAAGTTGAAGGGTTGGATTTCAAAGCCATCGGAAAGAACTATTCTGCCGGAGCTTCAGAGAGATTCAAAAACAGCAGGAGAGATCAAGAATTTGAGGACCAGCCTCCCGGTCAAAATTCCGCGGGACGGAAAATCAAATTCGAGGGGGGGGGGGGGGGGGGGGGGGGGGGAAATTTTCCCCATTGTTGGTAATAAAAGTGAAGGAAGATCCTCCCAAGGCAATTCACATGGTCTTTTCCAATGGTTTGACCGCCAACAGAGAAACCTGATCCTCCAACAGAGACCGTCATGCAATGCCGCGTAAAAAAAGTTGAAAAAGCACGACGAACCCCAAAGAAGAAAGCGAAGCCTCAACTCAAATAGGGGAAAAAGAGGAGAACGAATAGACGACGAGGACGGAAACCCGGCAGTTCAAAACAAGGTGAGTGATAAAGGAGAGACCTTTTACGTGGGAGAACCCCTGGGCTGCTCGAGCAAGGGGATCCGTCACTGGAGGGAGGGGGACTATAAAGGGAGTTGGAAGAGAGAGAATTCAACTGAAGTATGGAGTATAACGCACGGGGGCTTCAAGAGTGAAAAACTTAAAACGTGAAAGTGGAGAGGGGGAGAGGGGGAGAGGAGGGAACAGGTGAGGTGAAGGGGACGAGGCAGGAAGAGGAGGCTACCCAGGTGGCAGCTCTCCAAGGGTACGTTTGAATGGAAAGTGCAGCAAACGCCAGAGAGATGTAATAGGCGCAGAATTCTCGGCAAAACCCCGTTTTGTGACAAAAAAAATGATAGTCACAATAATATAATAAAAAATAATTATTTTTTTAAATAAAATCGACATAATAATTATTTTTTTGGTTATATAGAAAATAATAATCATTCAAATGTGAGAAAATAAATGACATTTGTGGGTAGATGAGAATAAAACCACCAAACTATTAATTTAACACATGATTTAAGGGTTATGAAATGATAATCACCTATTAATCCTCTCCATAATCATTTTTATTTTATGAGTTACTATAAGTGATAATCCTTATCCTCCCAAAGGGCATTATTAAATATCAAATTTAAAACAAAAAAAAGGTAAAATCAGTAACTCACCCATCAATCATCCTTATTTGTTCTACTTACTGTAAGATCTTCTATCTCGCCCTTTTAAAGTAATTGAGTTTTGCTTTTGATCCCTTATAAATGAGGTGTATGTAGCATTGAGATAGCCAATGCAAGCGTGTCCTTGTCATGACTCATGACAAAAGTAAAGTTAGTGGGATCCGTGGAGGAGGCACATGGACATCTACACCCACTCCTCCTAGTGGTTTATGATTGTCCGTTGAATCTATATTGTTTATGGTATAGTCTATTTCTAATTATGGCATACAAAAAAGTTTGCCACAAGAATTGCAGCAACATGATCCTGCATTAAGCACATCAATGTCAAACATAGATGAATTGCACTGAGTTTGATGGATTGTGCAGAAGTTTGCACTAATTTGAGATGTTAGTCTATATGTATCGTGGGTTGGATGGATAGTTAATGAAGGCAGGCAAGTTGTCTACTAAACAAACCCCTTTGATTTTATTTGCACAAAATTCTAATATTAGGCCACCTAACTTGGCCTTGACTTCAATTATTCAGCAATCCAGCCTCCTTCCTAAGTAAGAAGAACCCACCCCCAATTCAAGGCTTCCACCGTTTGACTTTGGGGGGCCTGTAATATACAATATCAGTGGCGTCTATGTGGAAAAAGCCTTACTTGGTGCATCTTAGGTTTTTTAATTTATTTATGAAAATATTGTAAATTCAATTTTTTTTATGGAATTTCCACTTATTTTTTATTATTTTCATATTCATCTGCCTAAAATTTATTGAGCATAATTAGCTGCAAGTATATGCAAAATACATCCCAAGGGCACATGTGTAATAAATAATTGGCAGCCACTGCCTGTCCTGGCAAAACTAGTAAATCTCACTGGGAAAAGTAAATGGCATTCTATTTAGACAATACAGCATCCAGAGATGCAGTGTTCTTTATGGGGTTGTCACATATCAAACCCAGTTGCAGATTTTTGGTCCAATGAAGACTCAACTTGGTTACTAGTCTATTTGGATTCAACTTTTTAGCTAATGTCCACTTTTTGAAATATATTAAGTAGTCCATATCACTACACTTACCCAGCTAGAAACCAGCTTCTAATACTCAATAATTCAATTCAACATTAATTTTGTTCCCACAAGTATTCAATGACAGTGTGGACTTTGATGCTGGTGCATGCTGAAGGTACTGTGGATGTCGGTCAGAAGGGGCAGAGGAAGAACAGAGAAGACACTGACGGGTGCCATTTACCATTGATTGGGTAGCCGCATGGTGCAGGCCCGTTGAGCCAATTTGACTTCCAGCCCAATACTTACAACCCCATGTAGAAAGAATTTAGGCTTGGAATCTCAAATTGTCGGCCCCTAAAATGAGTGAAAGTCTTCTTTATATATATATATATATATATATCTTCTTCTTCTTCTTCTCCTTGTTCTTGAATTGATGTTAGGAACTTGGAATCTACACAAAGGGGGTTGGCATTGGGATCTTGAGATTGAGATCCCCAAGGAGGAAAAGATATGCGAGTAAAGTGGGATTGGGCACACTGACCAGATCAACTCGCATCACACATGTGAGGCGCCCACAAAAGCCGCTGCCCAATTCTCACTTGCATGTACCGATGCGTCTGCCAATGATAGTTTTTTTTTCCTTCTTCTTCTCTCAGTGGTGTGGTGGGTGATTAAAAGGGCCTAATTTATTTCTGCATCACATGGCCGGAGTAAATGATTGCTGCACTCATCAATGTGCATGGCTGTTTATACCTCTTGATTTATCTTAGAGACACTCCTCCTGCTTAATTAACACCCTCACCACCAGAATACCCCATCTACCATCTCAGTCGCACCCAAATTTTCTGTCCCAATAACATTGCACGATCATGGGAAGGAATCTTTCTTCCATCTTAGGGCCAACTTGTCCAACTGAGATTGGATCCACCACCAACCTTAATTATATTAAGACCCAGAGACACAGAGACAGACAAAGACAGCCTTAACTTATGTGGCCCTTTTGGGTGTGGGAGTGGGTGTGGGTGTGCGCATTGCTGGCCATCGGAATAGAATTTGCACAGCAAAGGGCATATTACTTAACTATTCCAGTGCATAAAAAAAAAGGACAGGAAGACGGTGAAAATCCGATGCGTCCACCTAACTGTGGGCGGATATGGCCTGGAATGGATCGTTTCCCAAAAGGGCAGCGCACCGGTAGAAGCCTGCCTGGCTGTCTGGCTGTCTGGCTGTCTGACGTAGGGAGGCTTCTTTCTGCTCGGAGACCGGTCTCCCTGCCGGACTAAATTAGCTACAAAATCAGTAATTTAAGACAGTGGTGACGAACTCATCCTGTGACCTGTATTTTTTAATCCAATTATTTCTGTTAAACACGAAGAAATCCGTCAGCATTAGCTCATTAGGGGATTAGGGTTCTCAAGTCCTCCACGCAATGCCTCACATGGTGGGATGCTTCTGATTCTGTGTGAGAAGGACAAAAATTATATTTGTGGGCATGTATGTGTCCTTATATTTATTTATTAACTCATTTAAATAATACTTTTTTAATGCTCGGAGAATCCCACTTCAGTCTCGTTGTGTGTTCGGTCGACTGTCGTGGAAGAACGTGGCGCAACTGTCGCACTCCTGCGCCCATTTTTGAAAAAAAAACATTTCGTATATTATTATTTTTTTAATGTGGAAAAATAAATTTCATCGAATAAAATGTTTTTTAATTATTAATTTTATTTTCAACTATAAATTTAAATAAACATACAACAATTACTTATTAAATTCCATAAATTTGCCTATATTATCAATTTATTACAAACCTCTAATTTATATTCAAAATATTCATACTTTTTTTACAACAAATTGCCATGTCAGTAGTGACGTGGCCATTACGCATGCATGCCTGCACAATTGTTTTGGGGCTTGTTAATTGCTCATTTATCCATAAATGTCTATTATTAAGATTATGGATGCAAATGACACGTGTCGTTCCAGTTTTATTTCATCTCCATTTAAACGCCTGGTTTAAGGATGGTACAAGGGTTGGATCGGGTACCGGTCCGGACCCATTTTCTGATCCACGTACTCCTATTTGGACCGGGTGACCAAGTACGAGCTATAAAAAAATTTAAAAAAATCTTAAAAAACCTTAATTTAGTAAAATAATAGGCTAATATAATATGCTAATTTGGAATTTGTAGGGTGACTGTTCTAGGATTTGGGGGGCACTGGATGGTGGACCTGTAACTTGGTTTTGAAAGAGTTTAGGCAGCTAATTATGGCAGATTATATATGTTTGTTCCAACTGCCCTACTATGGGGTGCTGTGTCATGGGATACCGTATCATACATGCAAACCATGACCTCAATTCGTCAATTGAGGATTATGATGGATTTGGGTCGAATCCAACAGTACTATTAGGTCTGTGACATGTGGGACATGTGGTAGAGATGGCAATAATGGTGGAAAAATTGACTGGGGGAAGAGTTGATGAGAGTCAGTGAGAATGAGAAGACGACATCCAAAGCAATCAGGACCATTTAGATAGAGAGCTCCCAATTACCAAAGTGCAGACAGAGAGAGATGGAGATGGAGATGGGAGAGAGATTAAAATTGGTGGACAGGGAGAGATGTGAATAGTAGATTCTCAAAACGTCTCATCAAACATAACAGGTGGGCGATCTCCCAATGATCATTGTCACCTTGAAAATCTCAAAAATTCTGCGAGGCATGTCACCCTTTGAACATTTTGAACCCTAATTCTAATTTATTACTTGTGAACGGTTTATTACTTGGGATGTGCTCATTCGGGGAAGAAGATGATGGGTGTATTCAAAGATGGCCTGCACCAAGTGTCATAATCAATTTGAACAAGTCAACCCCACTAACTCGTGCCATTTGCCATTTATACGAGTAAAACATAAATTAAATGGGTATTGACTCTTCATAGTTTAACCCTCCCAACTCCCACAAAGAGGCGAAACTTTTTTTGGCAATTTGATTCTACTAATCAAGTAGTCGGATTAACATAAGCACTTGGAGATCTCTCAAATTTGTTCTTAATGATCCCGACAGGCCATGCTTACCCACCGCCTTTGCCAATAGATATACTAATTAATGACACCCCAATAGCCTTAAAGCCTCCTTTCTCCTCAAGACTGCAAACTTCCCACTAATTAATGTACGTCCCCATGATCGAAAAACGTCTTAGATCGAGACGATCGACCCTATAGGCAGAAAATTGCACATTTGGTGAATCTTTTAATGACCATTTGTATACCGACTTAGTTCAAATTTAAGTCGGTCCTTGTCTCTTGTTGCCAAACAATCCCGAGGCAGTTTCGCATTAGATTTGTGGGTTTTTTTTTTTCTTGAATGCTTTAGCTTATTAAAATTGGCAAAGTCACTTTTTTTAGGGTTTGTGTGAACTTTGTTCGGAAAAAGAATGGCCCCACAAATTCCCAAATAGTGATGAAAAGAGAGTACGTGCTTTCAGGTGAAGGCAATATGTGTGTGCAGATTGACTCGCTAGCTTTGGACTCGGTTGATTAATGCCATTGATCTCCCAAGTCTTGCAGTGCGTCCGAGTTGACTCACGCCCTTGCTGCATGGCGACTTGATGCTATGTAGTAGTTCTCTACTCAGAGAGTTGCATGACAAGCATCCACGTCCATGAACTACTAATCTGGTCAAGCACTCATCCCTCAAGAATTTCTTGGTCCGTGAATGTTTTTTGGAATTTATGCACTTTTATGTGCTACCGCCATGAGGGTGTCAAATGATCCCATATACATTATTGACCCAATGTTTTATTCCATCTGCCTGTTTTATACCCACTTACAAGTTCTCAGCTTCCAAAAAAAAAATGCCTCTCAATTCTTTTATTTCATTCACATAATAATATTTTTAAAAATATTAAAGTTTGGTTGGTTTATAAAATTAAAACTTAAAAATAATTACTTTTAAGTATAAATATTTATTAACTATTATCAATAAATAATATATTATTATATAATATTAGAATTATTTTTTTCGTATTTGTAAATTATTCAACCATATAAATTCGATTTATACTATACTAAATTATTAAGAAAAAATACTAAACTCCTATTATTTTCAGTTATATGGGATGAAAAAAAATAATAATCAATTAATAAAATATAATATAACAATTATTAATAAATAATAACTTCTAACAAATACAATCTAACCTTAATAGAATATACAATCCGCTCATACTACCTTTACTTACCCATTATAGTGTAAATCAATTCATTCTTATGACTTGTTTAGGGCTCAATCAAGATCAAGTTTTAACTCTCACTTTATTTCCATCTGGTGGACTAAGGTCATCTCCAACATCTAAGAATTTGTATTCAAGGATAAGCTTGCAAGTAGAGCCACCAATATGTTTTATTTTTGACTAGCTGAAGAGAGTAGAAAAAAAAGGAGGGTGTGGGTGTGGGTGTGGGTGTGGGTGGGGGTGGGGGTGGGGAGAGGACAATCAAATCAAATGAAAGACGTGTCGTTTTATTGCCAACTCATTTGATTGGAAGTGGGAGCATTATTGTAGCCACAATGTGAGAGCAGAACACACCCTCAAAACTATCCCACACCATTTTTCTTGCTAACCCAAGAATTCATATGGATACCTCCTAAACTCCCAACCCCGTGTCAGATCTAAGTACACTACACTACACGCATATATGTTCATAATATCACCTTCAATCATGCTCAAAGTGGGTGTGGATTCCGCAGCCATGCATCAGATCCCCCCTTTTTTGTCAAATTTCCCATGTGGGTTTCTTCATGTACATAAACAACAAAGTGCAAGCCTTGTGAGTTCACCCAGAGAGGTAGGATTGATCGGTGGCTGAGGTCACTGCCCGTGGCTGCTCAAATGCTCCCTAGCTAGCCCGTCAAAAAATGGAGGAAACCATCAATAATTTCACTTTGTGGGGTGGGTAGGGACAAAGGCTCGTCCCCTCTCCTCTTTCTTTCACTCTCAGTGAGGGCGTAAGGCTCACTGGGATGGCATGGCATGGCATGGGACCCATGAACGGGGTTCCCATTTCTCAAAACGTTCCCGAAAAATGCGGCTACTTGCCCCTCACTCAATTTCATCCAATAAAAATGCTCTTTTTGGTGAAATTTAATAAAAAATAATAATTTAATTTTATAATTATTTAAAATTAAAATATAGATAATAAATGTTTTATAAATCTAAAAAATCCTCAATTTTCTATAATTATTAATCTGTCCTCTCTCTCTCTCTCTCTCGGCTACCTTCTTCACCCTCCTCTCCCTTGCGTGTTGATCAGAAGAGCTGGAATTGCCTGCCTCTCTTTTGAGTGAAAAGTCAGCGACCTCCCTCCCTCTCTCTTTCTCTCTCTCTCTCGTTTCCCCCCAGAGAACACAAACCCACATCTCCATTCGAACAACAAGCCTGCTGTTAATCTTTCCTCCATTGTTAACCAGCAGAGTGTTGTTGCTTGTCCACGGACATCCTTAATCACTCCAAAGTCCAAAAACCAGTCCTAGAAAGAAGAAGCCCTCCAATAAAATCGTCCTCCGTACTTCTACTCCACAAGTGCAAGCTCTCACCTCCGAGGTCGGATATATATTGGCTCTCTCTCAGTCACGATCAGATGTTTCTGCGCCGCGAGGAGGAGAAGCTCTTCTGATCTCATGGACAACTACACCATCGGGGATCTAACCGACATATTCCGAGCCAGCGGAGCCGGGCAGAACGGTAAAGCGAACACCGTCGCTCAGGCGCCCCCGCCGCCGGTTTCGATCTTGGCGGAGCCTCCTTGGCACGGAAATAATACTAAAATCAACGATGACAGCTTCGGGGACCCGTTCTCGGACATGAAGGATCCGCTTTTTCACGGGCTGGATCCTGTATTCTTCAGCTCCAGCAGCAGCTCCTCTTTGTCGGCAGCAAGCGGCCCTCCTGTCGACATAATCGATGTGGCCTGCAGGGACGATGTTTTTGTCCCGAACATGTTCACGAGGATGCTCCACATGTCTGCTGCCGATAGCAGCCCTGCCGCCACCGGCCACCACCACCACCACCACCTACCCGTCTCGCCGATTTGCTCCGATTCGCCGGTGGTGACCTCTGCATCTTCATTCGTGAAGGAGATCAAGATCAATAGCAGCGGCCAGGCCTTGTTGGGTCATCACCATAGAGGAGGGGATGGAGCTATGAGCTTGAATAGGTCAAAGGGCTGCTTGATGGATAGCACCGATATGCAGATCCCTTCTCCCAGCAGCTCCGGCATCAAGAGAAGGTACTAAACAATCTCTTCACACCACACACACACACACACACATATATATATATATATCATTCGTGTTACTTGGCTAGTTGATTGATCGTTATTAGGGTGTATGCATAATGAACAATAATCTTGAGAGAATATGGACCCAACTGTAGGGTTTCCTTTAACGCTCACACCTGCCTGAAGAATCAAATCGGTGAAGCAATTAGCCATTCCAAGTGCTGTCGAGAATATCACTTTTTTGCTCAATGAACCAAACATCCCTTAGTTTTCAGAATCGACCTTTCTTTTACCCCAAGCCCACCTGGCTGGCTGGAGCGAAGGAAAGAACGCCTACTCCCCCATCTTTCACTGTCGAAGGCCGTGCCAAAAGGAAAAACGAGCACGCCATATCCTTTTTCCCTTCCAGGATTGAGTTCAAGTTAACAAGTTTTGTGGGGTTATACCAGACTAGACTGTAATCTTCTTCCAACAAGGTTCTTAGTTGTTAATTACCATGATTATGGGTCGCTAGCTAACATGGATTATTGGATATGATCGGACAGGAAGAGCCAGGCGAAGAAGGTGGTCTGTATACCGGCGCCGGCAGCGGCGAATAGTAGGGCAAGTGGAGAGGTGGTGCCTTCAGATCTGTGGGCATGGAGAAAATACGGTCAAAAACCTATTAAAGGCTCTCCTTACCCAAGGCAAGTCTCTCATCTCCTTCACCTCTTCCTTCATTACACGATCTAAATTAAATAAAAAAAATTATTAATTGACAATCTAGCTTTGATTTGATTGTTCATCGTTGTCTAGCTCCGACTGAATACATTATTCTTGGGCACTTTTGCATTGCATCACTTGTCAGCCCTCAATAATGGCATCATTAAAATAATCTTGTTGCTAACTTAACCCGCCATGTGAGTGTAAGGCGCTGAAAATTTCCTTGGTTAAATACATTAATCACTCCATCTCCATATTATATTCCTTGGTTAAATAATCGATGATGAGTTACTTCGATTTGATTCTCATTATGCTAGGAAAACCTAATGTGTTCATAATTTGGCTTGGAAATGTTGCAGGGGCTATTACAGATGCAGCAGCTCTAAGGGCTGCTCTGCAAGGAAACAAGTCGAGAGGAGCCGAACCGATCCGAACATGCTAGTCATCACCTACACATCGGAGCATAACCACCCGTGGCCAACCCAGAGAAACGCGCTGGCAGGGTCGACGAGATCCCAGCCCTCGAAGGCCAGCTGCAGCAGCACTGGTAATAACCCAAAGGGCTCTCACAGCAACCCTCCTCCTCTAGCTCCAAAGGAGGCCATTGCAATAGCGAAAGATCAGAAGATGGAAACCGATAGCGCCTCAGCTAACACCACAACATCGACGGTTAAGGAGGAAATAGAGGAGGCGGAGCGGAATCTGGAGATGAACGGCGGTGAGGATTTCAACACGGAGTTTTCGCACAGTTACCGGCCCTCGGATCCTGAAGGGACCAGCCGTTCCGATGACTTCTTCGCGGATTTAGGGGAAATAGATGGGGACCCAATGAACCACCTCTTGTTCAGCCATGGATTTGGAGGAGAAGGGGGCAAGGATACCAAGGGCTTGGATCCTTTTGGCATATTCGACTGGCCGGAAGAGCAGAACCCTTTTGGAGTGAAGTGATGAAAAGATAGTACATGGTGATATAATTCAATCTACTCAAAAAACTCTCGGGCTGAATCATCATCATATATACCATGCACACAGAGAGTCTCCTTTACAAGTTCAAAGCTATATGTGTTGTTGATTCAGTTTCATGGACTCGGCTTCTTATAATTGCGCAGAGAGAAAATACATGCATCCATGCCCCACACACACACACACGCCCTGGGTTTATCTGGTGCATGCAGAACCTATTTAGGTTCTATCTAGGGATTTGTGGTATGACATTATATGCAGTAGAGATTCTTTTCTTCCACATGCTTTCACCATTTTTTTCTTCTGTTTTAGAGCATGGGCAGTGCCAGTGATCACCATAAGCCCTTTTAATCTGTGTGGTGTTTTATATGTGTAAATTGAACTGTTTGATCCCACAGTCACCTGAATGAAATCTATACACGTGATGTGTGCATGGCATGAACTAGAAGAGAGATGAGCAAGCAATATAGGTCGTGGTGGATATTTGGAGCATGCCAAGTAAACTAAGGAGACCCACCCACATTCTGCCTTGGAATAATCATTATATTACACATATTTGCGAGGGAGGGAGGAAGATGGGACAGAAAGCAAAGGAACAGAAGGTCTCAACAGTTAAAACAAGTACGTCCATGAGACGTGACCTTTGTGATGGGATGGATTTATGCATTTTTCATGCATAGTATATATATGTATGTATATAATTAGAGGATGGGTTATTGGGATCGACAAGGCCTTTCATCTTTTCCCGCTTCAGCCTTTTTCCTCCCTCTGAAACCCAGAAAAAGGAAGAATTAAAGATACATGAACATTGCCAAGTACTCATTCTCACCAGTTACCTAGCTAACTAATAAGCCTAGCAGCTCCCTGATGATGCAGAACTCCCTACTCTTCAAGCTCAAGTCTTTTCATTGCATATTGATCCACATGCATTGTCGTAGATTGGTCGATGATATGGGCGGCGTGGTCGATGAAATCGAATGATAATTAGGGGATGTTTGGGAAGACGCAGAGAGTTTAAGATGACTTGTTGTTTGCTGGGTGGAGTGAGAAAAAAAAAGACACATGTGAGAGGAAGCTGATGGATTTGACAGAACTTCACGTCACTATTCCATTTCCATGTGGGAATAAGATGGAAAAAAAGGCACAAAACAATGCCTCCCATCGTGCCAGTGCTAATACAGGTTGTTCTTAATATTTTCTTGACATTCCTCTTGCACTCAAATTGGAAAGCAAGCAATCAATATCTAATCCCACAAGAGCTTCTAGTTGCTGTCAACAGAACATTGAACCCAAATTCCTATCAGCAAGTGAGTATTTTTTCCAGGTAGCAGATCATCAGGTATTGAAAGTATGCCTGGTGCATTGTGGAGAAGGTTCAGCCAGCCATATCTATTTTTGACCTTCTGCAGAATCCTGAAGAGAAATCTCATGTGAGCTGAACATGATTATTTCAGTGGAGTTGTACAGTAAATAACCGGTTGAACATCTTGCCACCTATAATAACATATTTTTCCGATCAAGAAGCCCCATGTTGCACCAACATGCCCTTTTCAGAATTCTGCAACCGATGCTTACCGGTGAAAAATTTGGCAGGAAACATGATAATGAATTATTAAGGATAACCAAACTTTACATTCATCAGTCAGCACTAACACTAATCCAATTTCCTAAAGACATGCTAACTTAACCATTCGGATAAAAAATAATTTCCAAATGGAAGATTAGGAAATTGTTCCCACATTTTTTGAATTAAAAATTAGAAAAAATATGCTCAATTATATATTAATTTTCATTTTAAACTTAAAATTTCTTTAATAAGTGCACTTAAAAAATTGGATAAAATTTGGATGAATACATAATTAATAATAATATAATTAAACCTTATTAACCTTAATTTATAATTTATAACTCAAATCCCAGGCCATTTATATAGGTGACATTTTAGTATGCTTGTACGAGTCTCCGCCACTCAGCTAAATTTTGTTGGAGATAGTACAATATAGTGAAAATGTTACTAACGTTAAGATATTTTATAATTACAACTTTTGAATTTCCTCTCTCTCTCTCTATATATATATATATATGAAATATTTGTTCATAAACGATATATCACACTCATTTCGTAAGGTTTTAAAATTTATATCTTTCATATTAATATCTTGCATTTTTCCTTATCAATGTGAAACTCCAGCTCATCATCTATACAACAATCAAATATATACTAAAAACAAAATAAAATATAACCTCATCATGTCCCCAATGCTTTATCCTATACTTACTAATCACAAATAATCAAGTATGTTCTCAAACAAAAACAACTATACATTACCTCACAATATCCCAAATGCTACATACACAATTAAGTATATAAGTTACGTGAGTGCATATATGGATGTTGAAAGCTCGGGGGGTGTGGGTTTTGGCGGACCTAAGCCTCGAGTCCACTTAGTCGGGTTCAGACCTGACCCAAGGTTCGGGTCCCTTTAAAATTGACTCGACTTGGGTGTTTTTGGAAAGGTTTATTTCGGATCCTTCAAAAATGACCTGATTCAGGTTCTTCAAAATTGACCCCACTGGTGTCCTTGTAAAAGGATTCGACCCGGATTCTACCTTACTTATAAGTTAATAAAAATTAAATATTGTTTAGTTATTACAATTTCTAAAAAAAAACTTACATGAGCTCATCTTTTCATCGCATTAATAACATTGATTATACTTAAAATTAATAAAAATAACTTAACAAATTTAAAATATTTAATCATTACAAAATTCAATTAAATTATCCTAAATACATACTAATGTCGTAAAATACAATACAAAATACAATAAACAATTAACCTGCTTAGTACCTCTTAATTATCATCACCAGCAACACACATCATTTGGACTAATAAATCTTTATTCGGATCGTAATCAATCTCATCAACATTAGTATTTATTGCAAAAATTAATAAATAAAATAAATTATAATAATAGAACATAGCTAAATAAATGTAAAAAAGTACAAAACTAAGCCAATAACATACTTAGTACCTTTGCTCTTATCCAACTTTATGCACAAATTATTAGTTCAACTACATCATCGGTAAGTCGACTATGGGATGAACTGATAATACGATCGCTGATAATAAATGTCGATTCCGAAGCAACCGTTGTAACCGGAATAACTAATATGTCCTTAACCTTTCTTGATAATATTGGATATCGAGCAATATTATTTTTCCACTAATAAAGTTTGTTAAATCCATCTAAATTGTGTATCAAGTCATTATCCAAATATAAGTTCAACTCATACTTTGATTTTTTTAGCTTATTTTTCTTATATTGCTCAAATTTGATAAAACATAAAAATATAAGTCCACCCATGCATTATCCTCACATGCTTAATTTCTACAATATTGACATATTTAATAAAATGTATTCAATATTGTGCCTATTTCTTGATCCGCCACTTTCTTTATTTTTTATCAAAATAATATGCCAAACTGTCCACATTCCATCATGTATAAAAAATTATTACAATTCCTAATATATCATTAACTTTATTTATCATTTTAACAGCCATGACCTGTCCACATTCCATCATGTATAAAAAATTATTACAATTCCTAATATATCATTAACTTTATTTATCATTTTAACAGCCATGACCTCAATGCAATGTATACCACAATACATTAACCCACTAACAATAGATTTGAACAATCAAACAATAGGCATATATGAATTAGCGGTGAGATAATTTCTACTAGAAAATATATTAGTGGTATCGTTGAACACACTAAGTTTGACAGTAATCTAATTTGCGAATGACCAATCTAATTCACTAGGCAAATATCTATAATGTGCGTCACACAACTTCAAACAAGTAAAAATATATTTACTTGCAACATGTTATAAGTTGAGTTCCAATAGGTCTTAGAATCAAGAGCAAACTTCTTACCTGATTCAATATGTAGTTAACGGACAGTTTTCTTAAATTTCTCACACTTCTTAGGAGTACCAGTCAAATATAATACGTTTTTGCGTACATTCTTGATACTTTCTACAATTGTTTCCAACCCTAATTTTACAATTAAATTTAGAATGTGTGCACAACATCGCATATATATTATATGTACTCCCAACATCATTAAATGCTATGACAGTTTATTAGTCAAAAACTATATCATACTATCATTTATAGAATAGTTATCCAAAGTGATAGTAGACAGTTTGAAATCAATATTCCATTCAAGAAGGGCTTGATATTTTCTCACATAATACCTCACTTGTGTGTGGACATAGTACATGAAAGAGTTTAAAACAAAATAAATTCAAAAAAACTAATAAATCAAATGTATCAAACCAATATCGAAGAATACAAACACATATTATTGTATTAATCATTAACTTAATATATGACTTTGTAATTTCTAATCATTATCAATGTAATGACCAATTATCACCATTTTCTCACATAATACCCATAATGTTAGTCCAATATAATACGTTTTTGCGTACATTCTCAATACTTTCTACAATTGTTTCCAACTCTAATTTTACAATTAAATTTAGAATGTGTGCACAACACCGCGTGTCTGTACTCCCAACATCATTAAATGCAATGACAGTTTATCAGTAAAAAAACTATATCATACTATCATTTATAGAATAGTTTCCAAAGTGATGGTAGACAATTTGAAATCAATATTCCATTCAACAAGAGGTTGATATTTTCTCACATAATACCTCACTTGTATGTGGACATGGTAAATGAAAGTGTTTAAAACAAAATAAATACAAAAAACTAATAAATCAAATGTATCAAACCAATATCGAAGAATACAAACACATATTATTGTATTAATCATTAACTCAATATATGACTTTGTAATTTCCAATCATTATCAATGTAATGACCGATTATCACCATATAACCCTTTTTCTATATCTATGAAGTACACATGTCATTAGTGATTGCAATTCGACTATTCAAATTCTCAAAACTCTCTTATAACGCTTTCTTCTCAAATGGATATAATTTAATACAATAATTTTTAATTGTATTTTGTGACATAACCTTGAATTGTGGTTGTAACTTCCTCACAAACTCTTTAAATCCATAATGAACTAGTTGCTAAATTCATTTTTCTAGGTGGCTTAAAATATTCAAATTGGGGAATTGAAGTCACCATTGGATAGATAATGGATTTAGAAATTTTTAATTTTGATAAACTCAGTCGAATCGGGCCTGAACCGGTTGGTTTAAGTATTGAACCCGGTTTGGACCGGTACGGTCCGGTTCGAAACAGTGTCGTCTTCTTCCTTCAGATGACGACACTGTTCATTTGCCAGAAGAACAGACAACGCCTGTAAATCTTGTCCTTTGATATTGAGAAAACCGGGGAAAGTACCGGTCAATTTTAAAATTTTAAACTGAAATAGTCTGCAAGCCTGATTATTGGGAAACGAGGCAAATTGATGATTTATAACTTTCAGGTGACCCAAAATGGTTCATAAATCTTGGAAAAGAACCTTAGGGTGAAAGGAGGAAGAAAAATCGAATTGGTTCACGAGAACCGAGCCTAAACCTAATAGAACTGGTTTATGAATTGAGTTGAATTGTGAACCAGAACTGATAGAGAATGGGTCAGCCAAGAAATTTATGGACCCCTTGTAATCTAAAGAGATTTATAAATCTTGGGAAGAAACATTAGGACAAAGTGGGAGAGAAAAACCAGATCGGTTTGGGTGAACCAGACCTTAACCAGATTGAATCAGTTTAAAGACCGAGTTGGTTTATGAACCAGAATCGATAAAGAGATGGTAAACCGGGAATTTTATGGGCCCTAAGTGACCCAAGGAGTCACAAAGGACATGGAAATGGATTTGTGAAGGAATTGGGGATGAAAACCAAATCAGTTCAAGTGAATCGAATTCGAACCAGTTTGAACCACTATTGAATTGAATCTTAAATTCATTTTTCTTGGTGGCTTAAATAATTCTAATTTAAGATTTGAGGCCACCATTAGATAGAAAATGAATTTAGATGAATTTAGAAATTTTTAGATTTGGAAAACTCGATGGAATGAGGGGTGAACCAGCCCGTTTAAGCTTCGAACCGGTTCGGACCGGTCTGGTTCATTTGGACTGAATGAAGGCTATTAGGCCGAGGGATAATGAACAAGAATGTTCATATCGTGTAGGAACATGAAGTACCGGGAACACTAGTAAGGAAAAGCTCACGTGAATACAAAGAACCGATCAAGTGGGATTCACTACCTTAACGGGTGAATGTGATTTTTATATCATACCCGATTGGGATGATAAGTACCTCAAAAATTAAAACCCACTACTTAGTGGTATTTTAAACATCACAACTTAGAGGAGTGGTGTGAAAATGACATGAAAAAATTACTTATTGGGGCTTCTTCTTGGCGGGGTTGTATTTATCTCCCTTTGTATTTGATAACCTTCCATTGTCCTAGGAAATCCCATTCTTGTTCTCCATTTCTATCCACCTAGCTCCTTTTGTCTTCCTCGACTGTCCTGTCCTCCTTCCTCTTTCCTACCGGACTGTTCTACCTAGCGGTGTCTCATCTGTACTAGACGCTCACATTCATGGGCCATACTGATGACGACAGCTAAATTTATGGGGCGTCCTAGTACTCCCATTTGGTCTCGTATGTCCATATTAAGACCGTCCACAAATCATTGGCAAACATTCGTAGGTCCGACTAGGTCAGGGGCAAAGGGACTTAACTTGTTAAACTTGGTTTCATACTCCGAAATAGAGTTAAGCCCGTGTCGGAGTCGGAGTAAGTCTTGTTTCTTCTCGTTGATTAGATGTGGAGCTAGGTATTCCTTCGTATATCTTTCCTCGAATTGCTCCCATGTGAGGGTGGTGACATGCAAGCTTCTGACGTTATCCCACCACCTCTTCACACTAGCTTCCAGGAAAAATTCTACTAGGATCACCATACCCTTTGGTGAAATCCTGACTATCCCCATGAGTTTCTTGATGATAGCTAGCCAGTCCATAGTAGCCCTCACATCCTTTTCTCCTAGGAATGGTTTACATCATAATTGTCAGAGGGTTTTGAGGTATTTGGGAATGTCCCCTGGAGGAGGGGCGTTAGCAGGAGGGGGATGAGATTGTACTTCCTCAATCTCAGCTCGAGGGTTGGTGTCCACCTTAGGAGTGAGTTTAGGCTGTCCAAACACTCGGGGGAACTCTTCGTACAATCTCTGATATTCCGAGCTTAATCCAGGTGGGGTTGTCTAGGCTCCGCGGGGAGTTTCCATAGGAAGGGTTGGTTAGGTAGTGTCAGAGACTGCATCTCTAGTTCTCTTGGTTCCTCTCTGATACCACTCAAGTTGTGAAGAGACTTCATATTAGTTACTATGTTCTATAGTCTTGATAATGTATTCAATGAAACATGCTCTGATACCACTCAAGTTGTCATGCCCCGACCCGGTTTGGTCAGATACCCGTGAGCAACCTGCCACTCTCCTGGTTTATTAAGGGTTTTCCCATTTTTTAACCGTGAGGAGTAAGACATCCTTTAAACATGTACCTTTTCTATAATAACATTATTCAAAATTGCATGAAATTTTAAACTTTACATACCTATCTTGCAAGTGTAGTTAACTAGGGTCTTTGGGTAGGTTTTCCCTAGATTACCAGAAAATGGATATAAGAGAGGGGGTGAGTTCAAAAACTCAGTGAATGGATGTTTAAAACTTAACTTTCAGAAAAATAGTTTGAATTATAGTGTGCCAAACTCCTTATTTTCTTAAAATCATTTTCTCAATTTTCAACACCATTATTCCTCATTAACCACAATTGATGTGTTTGATAATAAACATACGCCCTTCATCATGAAGGAATCACAAATTCGTAAGGTAGCCTGTCCATTGTACCTACTTGTGGCGTTAGAGTGACTTTATTGGCCAGCTAGATAAAAGCACGTCCACTTCTACAATAAGAATGAGTGGATGTATGCGACATCCGGCCCTCAATCCCGTAAAACAACTTTGTATCCGTATGAGGACAAAGACCAAATCCCGGTCTTGTGCACATGAAACTCAAATACAAAAGTTTTAGGAAGCCCCAAACACAATAACTTTGTGGAGTCCAAACACAGAAACTCCGTGTAGTACAAAAATAGAACTCCATGACTAACTGGTATGACGAGAAACACAAACTCAGTAGCTTCTCTTTCCCTTTTCCCCACCATGTCATCTAGCAGCCCTCAGGACACATTACTACCCCTCTTGGGCATCTTAATGGTCCTTAATATCAAGTGCATGCATAAAGTTTTCCTCAAAAGCCATTTAATCTTTGGTGCCACTTTTCCAACGGCCCCGACCCTCAACTCGACATGCGACTGTTTTTCTCGACTGGTCTGTTGACCTGTCATGTCGCACTGATGCCAGTTCATCGAGTATGTTGGTCCTGTATTGGTACCATGACCAATCAATACATTCATTTAATTTTTATGGCTTAAATTAATGTTTACAAGCTCCTGCTCGTGCCAACTAGCCTAGGGCCCATTGTTTGAGATTTTCAAAATCGGGCATATTAGCCCCCAAGTTCCAAAACCGATGCCTCCGACCTATCTGAGCTATTAGATCTCCCGTCAAGAAGGTCTCCCAATAATTTTAAGCAGTGGCACACAGTTAGGGGAGAACACTTCTGACAAAAATAATCTTTTGGTCGTCCATCACACTAATAGGGTATGAGGACATCTCTGCTTATAACCAATAAACCAGTTTTCTACTTCCTTCCTGGAAGTTCATCATACCAACCGGGTACGATCTACTTACAACTAGTAAGTAGTTTTTCCGCGTGATTTCCACATCACTCCTCTCATGTGTGATGGTTCAAATACAACTTAATAGTGGGTTTTCATTTACAAGATACTTATCATCCCAATCATGTATGATATAAAATTTCCACTCATCCAATAGTGCAGTGATCTCCTCTTGACCAGTTCTTTGTCTTCACACGAGCTTATCCTTTCTTGTGTTCCCAGTATTTTGTGTTCTGTCTGGGGCGCGACGGTCCGAGCTTTCAATCTGGTTAGATAGCTCTTGTCTTGAGGTTACTCCTAGGATTAAGAATTGCATCAACTGATGTCGAATTGAGTGAGAATTTAGTCATCGAAGTTCTATCGGTTCTCTCTCTAGCACCGATCGGAATTTACAGAGGAGAGCCAAATTGGCTTAACTTTAAGCTCTAATTCAAATGTAGGAGGGCTGTGGAGGTGTTGGGAGGGCTTGGTTTTGCCTAAGAAGGACTTGGTTTGGCATGAGAAGGGCTTGAATTGGTCAATTTTAGTTGGACGAAACAGGGCAGTTTCGGTCCGCCGGAGTTGCTTCACTGTTCGATCATGTTGGTGCTTCTCCGGTGACCCTCGGAGCAAATGGAGACTACATGCATGTAGTTGACTTCTCCCCGAATCCAAAGAACCCGACCACGCCTTGCTCGAAAACATGTCCAAGTCGGAGCTCTGGTTCGAGCTTCACCGGAAAATGGAGCAATTGAGAGAGAGTGAAGTTTTCAGGTGTGAGGAGGATGAATGTAGAGGGGTTCTTTATATAGGAAGATTAGGGACTTCTTGGTAGTCTGATTGGTGCCTTAATGGTAGTCCTTCATTGCCTGAAACTCCCTGGCCAGAGACTTTTTAGCTTCATTGGCGCTACTTAATTTTTCGGCGAGCAAATGACTTGTTATCTAAAGGAAGAAGACGACAATGTTCCGAACTATACCGAACTAGTATGAACTGGGTTTAAAGTTTAAATTGGCTGGTTCAAGCCCGATTCGACCAAGTTTTTCCAAATTAAAAATTTCCAAATTCATCTAAATTCATTCTCTATCTAATGGTGGCCTCAAATCTCAAATTTAAATTTTCTAAGCCATCCAGAAAAATGAATGTAGCATTCGGTTCAATAGTGGTTCAAGCCAGTCCAAACCAGTTCAATCCAATTTGGATTCAGTTCGCATGAACTGGTTTGGTTTTCATCTCTAATTCAACCTAAAGTTCTTTTTCATGACTTTTGTGTCTCCTTAGGTCACTCGGGATCCATAAATTTCTCGGTTTACCCTTTCTCTATTGGTTCTGGTTCATGAACCAACTCGATTCATAAACTGGTTCAATCTATCTCGGATCCGATTCTCTTGAACCAGTCTGGCCTTTCTCTCCCAAATTGTCATAAGGTCTTTTTCCAAGGTTTTATGAACCCTTTGGGTCACTCGGGAGTTGTAAATTTCCCAAATTGCTCGTTCTCTAATGATCGAGTTTGTGAACCGGTTCGGTGTTTCTTACTCGGTTTGACCAGTTCTTTTACCAGGTTTTCCTTAACTCCAAAGGGTGGGGTTTACACAAAAGTTGAGGATTAAATGGCTACGTGAGAGAGATAGAAACACAAAGTTCTTTCATCAAAGCACCATGATCCGACGAAATCATAATTCTATTCATGCAATTAGGTGCACAAACGGTAGTTGACTCACAAAACAAGACCAAATTATAAAGGGCTTCCACTCCACTACTACTATAAGAATATGTTTACAGAGGCACAATGTGATGGAATTGAACATAACCTAAGTGTTGTGGAGGGAGCTATCTTTGAAAATGACAATAACATGTTGATCAACCTGGTCACAAGAGAGGAAGTGGAAAGAGAAACCTTCCAGTTGCGGGGGGGTGGGGGGGGGGGGGGAATAAAGCACCGGGTCCAGACTAAATACTCTTATCGATAGAATAGTTTCTAGGGAGCAAAGTGCATTTATCCCAGTACGTGTAATACATGACAATATCGGTGTAGCACATGAGTACTTCCATTTTTTAAATAGCAAAAAAAGAAGAAAGAAAGAATGGTGTAGAGTGAAACTTGATATACTAAAGGCTTATGACCGAGTGGAGTGGCCATTCTTGGAGATAATTTTAATTAAATTGGGTTTTCATATTACATTTTTTTCAGTTGGGGGGGAGGGGAATAAAGCACCGGGTCTAGACTAAATCCTCTTATCGATAGAATAGTTTCTAGGGAGCAAAGTGCATTTATCCCAGTACGTGTAATACATGACAATATAGGTGTAGCACATGAGTGCTTTCATTTTTTAAATAGCAAAAACAGAGGAAAGAAAGAATGGTGTGGAGTGAAACTTGATATACTAAAGGCCTATGACCGAGTGGAGTGGCCATTCTTGGAGATAATTTTAATTAAATTGGGTTTTCATATTACATTTTTTTCATGGATTATGCATTGTGTATCTTTAGTCTCGTACAATGTCATTTTGAATGGGCAAAAGACAGATCCCATCCAACCAACTAGGGGTATGAGACAGGGAGATCCTCTCTCTCAATATCTCTTTATTTTAATAGCAGATGTCATTTCTAGAAATATTAATAAAGTTATTTTTAGGAATAAGTTAAGAGGTTTTAAGATTGGCAAACATTGTCCAACTGTGTCACATTTATTTTTTGCTAACAATGCTCTATTTTTCCTTGGCCTCATGTCAAAAGATCAATTTAACCAAATCTTCTTTATATTTCAATGCAAACACAAGGCTATCAACTCGAACAATAATTAATAACAACTTGGGCATAGGCAATAGTGAAGTTAATGATACATACCTTGGTCTACTTATCTTCTGGAGACGCAATAAACAGAAATTCCTCAATTTCTTGAAGGAAAAAATAACATGAAAACTCCAAGGGTGGAAATCAGCATACTTTTCTATAAGTGTTCGAGATGTTCTTATAAAATCTACCATTTGTGTTATACCCACATATGTTATGAATTATTTTTTGCTACCACAGATTTGGTGTTCAGAGGTGAACTCGCTCCTATCACAGTTTTGGTGGAGTAACTCAAGTGACCAAAAAAATATCTCTTGGGTTAAGTGGACCAAACTTACCGATGTAAAGAAAAGGGGAGGAATATGCATTAAAGATCTCTATATATTCAATTTATCATTGTTAATAAAGAATCCATGGAGGATTCATAATCAGTATGATACTCTTCTCTCTCAGCTACTCAAAGGTAAGTATTACACACATAATTACAGTTTCTCAGCTGGTTTGGCTAACCGTTACCACTGGTTGTGGAGGAGTTTTTATGCAGGTAAAGAACAATTGCATGAACGACTGCATTAGCAAATAGGTAATGGGAACCAAGCTCGTGTTTGGAAGGACAACTGGATTCCTGCCCTCTCCAATGGACATTTGCAGCATCAAAGAAATGATAAGAAAACCAACCAAACCCTAGTAAGTACCTCATTGATAGGAGTACATGTATATGGATGTTAGATAGTATCGAAAGATACATTGTCCTAGGGGAAAAGTAAGCCATCAAGATTATCCCTCTCATTTCTCCTACCCAGGAAGACAGGTTGATATGGCCTTGGGAACAAACTGGTAAGGTAACGGTAAGGTCTGCCTCTACTTTCATGTTAGATCAGAAATATGATGAGTCCATATCAGTTCCTCACTCCTCCTTAGTTATAAGCAAAAAACGTGGATAACACTTTGGCATATTGATTGCAATCCAAAGATTAGGAACTTTCTCTAGAGAGTAATGTCGAATGGTTTGTCTGTTCATGACAACTTATTTTTGAGAAAATCAATATCTTCTAATGCATGTCACATATGTGGTGAACTCAAAACTATACATTATTTACTAGTTAAATGCACATAGACTAGATTAGTGTGGTTTGCAATGTGAGTGGTAAGAATTGAAAAGTTTGCTAATTTGTCCTTAATTAAATGGATTGAATCTTGGTTATGTAATTTAAAATAAGGAAAACATGAGATGGAAGCAATAAAGTGCAGATTTTCCATAATGTGTTAGGTGATATGGAATGAAAAGAATAAAACTCTATTTATAGGACACTCACCACAAGTTGAAAATCTGATCGGTAATATAATTGGTTCGATTAGAGAATATGCATACATCAATAAGGATCAAAATCACACTAGAAATAAGCCAAAAAATTGTCTACCAAAATTGCACATGGAAGCGGCCACCAAGTGGCATTATAAAAATTAATATGGATAACTTATTAGATCAATTAATAATAAATGTAAATACAGTAATTATAGTTATTAATGAACAGTACCCTATAGTGCCCCTAGTATCCACATTAGTAGACATCTTATTCTTTTGGACTATTTTAATTTAACTTTTGTATTTTTTTTTAATTTCTTGATTTTATGAAATTTTAATATTTTCATTATTTTCCTCTCTCTTCTTATTATTAGTATTTACATTATTTTTTATTTCAAAGTTTTCATCCAGTAATAATGTTGATTCATCGTTATAGTTCATGTTTTCATTTTCTTTAAATATCATGTCTTTGTCTATGATTATAGAATTTTTTCCTCGATCATATAATATATAACCCTTAGATTATTTATTATATCCTACAAATATTTATTGTTTTCTCTTATCATCTAACTTATTTAGCCCAAAAATATTTAGGTAATCTTGTTTATGTAAGTATAATTCTTATCATTTTTATTAAATTTCTATTTTTCCTTTCATGTAACATGTTGCCTTGTAATTCAATTTTCTTTACCGTAGTCATTAAAACCCATTTAAGATAAGTTCACCTCATCAAACCCATTTAAGATAAATCCACCTAGTGTATTTTTCATCATATTTAACCCAAATTCCTTTTGTACTTTTATTTTGAATTATTTAAATATTTTACTTATTTTTCAATTAACAAACTTATACATATTTTTTTTACTAGAATCATCAGTAAAGGTAAGATGTACCTTCATTCATTCTCTTAATGTTGGTGTGATGATTTCACATATTAGTTGAAAATGTTGGTGTGCTCTTCATCTGGCTTGCGGTGGAATTATTATTCTTAGTTATTTTTCTAACAAGTTATTTGTACACACTTCAAAAGATAATTGCATATTTAATAATACTTTTACCATGTTTTTGGAATTTAATAATTGTATATGCATATTTGATAATACTTTTACCATGTTTTTGAAATTTAATAATTGTATACCACTCATGTAACTGTTTGTATCTTTTATGTCACAATATTAATTATTTATTTATATCTAATTGATAACAATTTTCCTATCTTAGTATTTTGATCATGCATTCCACCATTAATATTATGTTAGGTAATACACGGACTTTCATTAATGTTTCATTTTCATAATAATTTAATCTACACATATTATTTATTATATTGATATCCACTTTATGTTCTTGCAGTTGTCCAATATATAAAAAAATTAATTTTCAATTTAGATATATAATATAAGTCTATGATTATCAAGTTAAATTTTCATAATTGAATTACTATATCTTTATTTTTTAGCACCTTTAATATTGAGGTATCACCTAACTTAACGTATTGTCTAAAGTTTTCATTGAATATGAAAAAAAAACTCTAATGGTTGTTACCTCATCTTAACTATTAGGTTGATTTTTCTTGGTCATGCAGTGTGGATGAAATGTTGGGTGTCGTTGTTTGTTGTATTTGAAACATGTCATATGCCATATGTGTGCATGTGATATTTATGTTTATATATCCACAATAATTTCCTATTTTTCATCTTTTTGTTACGTCCAATGGACACTTAGGTATTTCATTGATTATACAAGGACTTGATCTTTCGTATGTTAAATGATCAGTATTCTCTCTTGGACAATTAAACTAATTTGTACTATTTCAATAGTTATTTCTTCCGTATAGTAAGTATTTTCAATGGTGCATATCACATGATTACATGTAGATGCTAGAGATCTTGAAAATTTTTCAATAATAGTCTCCTAACATATGAACTTATACTATATTTTTATTTTGTACACTACTTTTAGAACTCTTGTAAAACAGTTTTCAATCTTATCCCTCGTTATTATCTTGTATTCACCTAGTAATACATGTAGTTGAGCTTTTTTTCACTCTCTTGCTTCTTTGAAAATTTTGTTTCAACTTTTTTTTGTTGTTCAAGATCATCTTCATGATACATCTATCAATTGTAAGATAGATCTAATGATTTACCTTCCTAACTTTCAATTTAAGATCATGAGTAGTCTTCTTATACAATTCTTTTTATGTTTTCACGCAATCCTAACTCCATGACTTACTAATATTTTTTGTGCAATTTTTTATCATTGTGCTCTAGTGGTTGAAATAATCACAAAATTTTGAGATTACTGTTTGGAAAGTGCCGCCTAGTTCCATATTTGCTTCTCTCGGCTACTCTAATACAAATCGGAGATTTGTGTACACTCCACTACTTCTCTATTTGCCTTTTAAGAGATTTCATGTTTCTAGCATTTAATTAGTTAAACTAATATGAGACTAAAAAATATTTCAAGTGAATTTGAATAATTTTAACCATTTTTTATTTTATCTTTATTTGCAAAAAATAATTTTCAATACTATTCTAGGAATAATGGTGCTTGTCTTCGGAAAAAAAATGTGACAAATGGTATCTATATATGGTTGAAATGTTATGATATATTGTTAGAATAGTATTTTATATATTTATAATATATGAGATAATTTTATTAATTAATATTAGATTATATATTATTATATTAGTTGTTTATATATTTATTTTATTCTAAACTTATAAATAAGCGTATCTTGAGTCACTGAAAAAATATATTACTGTGATTTAGTCATTTGGGCTAGTGCTTCTATATTTTAAAATATTTTTTTATCTATTTTAAATTTCCATATAATATTAGAGTGTGTTCAATAAAATTATTCTATTAAAAAAGATAAGAAAAATTTACTACATTACCTAAATTTTATAAATTAAGTAAAGTCTAATATTTTAAATATGTGAATAAATAGATAGGTCACTTAAATAGAAAATAGTTAATTCAATATCAACTAAATCAAAATAGAAAACGGTATTTAATTGTTGTAATAAGTTATAAGGACAGAATAAAAAATAGATTTTATTTAGTATTGGCTATATTTATTTAATAAAAAATAATTTTTGGATGGTATTGGCTATTTTAAATAGTTTCTAGTTTATTAAATTTAAGTTGGTATTACATTTATAATTTTGTAATATAAATATATTGTTAAAATAATATTTTAGATATTTATAATATATGAGATAATTTTATAAGTTAATATTATATTATATATTATCATATTTTTTTTATGTATTTATTTCATTCTAAATTTATAAATAGACGTGTCTAATTTAATTTATTAAGTCACTTTTCAATAAAAATGTATTATTGTGTTTTAGTCTAGTGCGTGTATATTTCAAAATATTTTACTTATCTATTTTAAATTTCTATATAGTATGGAATTGTGTTTGATAAAATTATTCTATTAAAAAATAAAAGAAAGAAAGAAAAAGTAAATAATTTTTATGTGTGTTTATTTTTTACTTTTATGATAATTTATATATAATTTTTACATATAAAATAAGAAAAATATAATAAATAGAGTTAATTACTATTAATAATAAATTTATACAGTTAGCTTTTCTCCCAACAAGCATTAGACAGTAAAAAGCAAAACCAAGAAATAGACAGGCCTTTGGTAAGATTGTCAACCAATTAAGAATCGATACCAATAAATCAAACACAAAAATGCCCATTGCTAACTTGTTAACTAACAAATTGATAATCAATTTTAATATATTTGGTACGGGCGTGAAAAACAAGGTTGTCTATAAGATAAATTGCTAAGAGATTGTCATATCATAATATAGGATGGTCAGAGAGAGGTAGATAAAGTTTGTTAAGTAGGGAGCACAGTCACATAATCTCTCTAACAGTATTTCCAATACTTTTAATATTCAGCTTCAGTGCTTGAGCGAGTAACAGTATGTTGCTTATGGAAGCTCCATGAGATTAGATTACGACCCAGAAAAATGGAAAATTCACTAACAGAGTGATGATTATCAAGGTTGCCGACCCAACCGACATTAGAAAAATAATGCAGATCATGAGGTGAGTGACGCCAAAAAGTTAAGCTAATGTGGGTAGTACCTTGGAGATAGCGAAGGATACGCTTGACGGTAGTCTAATGAGCATCCATGGGTTGGTGCATAAACTGATATGCTTGGTGAACATCATAAGTGATATCAGGCCGCCTAATAGTGAGATATTGAGGAGAACCCACAATCTGACGATATTGGGTTGGATCAAAGAGTAAAGTGTCCGTAAGAGTAGACAAACGGGGGCCAGAGTTAATGAGAGTTGATACAGGCCGACAGGTAGTTATGACAGCTTTAGAGAGAAGATCATGAATATATTTGGTTTGGTTAAGGTGGATACCTTGAGAGTAGTGCATGACTTCAATGCCAAGGAAGCAATGCAACGGACCTAAATCCTTGATAGAAAATTCAACCCGAAGAGCACAACTAATGGACTCGATATGAGTAGTGGGCAAGCCCGTGATGAGAAGATCATCAACATAGACAAGCAGAAATATAACAAAACGAGAAGTGCGATAAATGAAGAGAGAGGTATCAGTAATGGAGCCACAAAAACCCAGAGTTTGAAGAAAGGAGCTGAGGCGGAGGAACTAGGCACGGGGAGCCTGTTTGAGTCCATAGAGTGACCGCCGAAGGCGACACACATGATGAGGATAAATAGGGTTAGAGAACCCGGGTGGTTGAGACATATAGATTTCCTTAGTAAGGTGAACATGCAAGAAAGTATTATTTACGTCTAATTGGTGGATAGACCAATTGGAAGAGACCGCAATGGAGAGGATGACTTGCATGTTGACAAGCTTGATTACTGGGCTGAAGGTGGCATCATAATCCAGACCTGTTTGTTAGGAGAAACCTTTGACAATGAGTCGAGCCTTATGTCGAGCAATGGTACCATCAGAATTTTCCTTATCTTATAAATCCACTTGCAGCCAATAACAGGACGATCAGGAGGGACAAGAACCAAATCCCACGTATGATTGTGAAAAAGCGTAGAGAGTTTAGCTTTTATAGCGTCCATCCAAAGAGGGTCATGACGAGCTTGAGCGAAGGTGCGAGGTTCCTGTGCCACAAACAAGGAGGGGTTGATAGTAAAGCGTAGGGGAGGAAGAGAGCCACCCTAAGAGTGAGTGACCATGCAGAGAACGAACGGATGAGGAGTAGGTGAACACGTAGGAGAGGCCTACGAAGAAGACTCATGTATATTTAAAGGAGAATGAGAAACCATACCTGAGTCCAATGGCGGCTCTGAGACAGGGGAGGGAAACAGGAGAGTAGCGATGGAGTGCTGGATGGGGGCAGTCGGGGGCGGAGGGTCATGAGAGAAGTGGAAGACAAACTCATTAACGTGGATGGTATGAGAAATAAAAATGTGACCAGTTCGAGGATCACGAACTCGATAACCTATATAATTAGAGGGATATCCGAGAAAAATACAAGGCGAAGAGTGGAGTTGTAATTTATTAGGATGAAGGTATGGAAAACAAAGACAACTAAACACACGAATATATTTATAATAAGGAAGAGTATGGGTAAGGACCTGAATAGGTGAATGAAACCCAAGAGACCGAGTAAGAAGACGGTTGATGAGATATACAACTGTCTCAAAGGCAAAATCCCAGTATTTAACAGGAGCATGAGAATGACTTAGAAGAGTAAGGCCCATATCGACTATGTGGCGATTCTTACATTCACCATAACCATTTTATTGAGGCGTATGAGAACATGAAATACAGTGTGAGATTCCTGCGGCCTGCAATTTTGACTGTAAAGATTTTGACAAAAATTATTTGGTCCCATCAGATTTTAAGTATTTGATTTTGGAATTAAGTTGATTTTCAACTTGTAAATGAAATGCTTGAAAAACAGAGATAATGTAAGAACGGTACTTCGGAATGTAAAACCTATAAAACTTACTATAATCATAGTAAGTATGACCTATATGAGAGAGAATGGGAGCGGGTCCCCATATATTGGTATGAATTAGCTTAAGTGGAGCGAGACTTTTATGATGGTTGAGAGGAAATGGTTGCTGAATAATTTTACCACAAGAACAAGATTTGCATAATGGCAACGGGGATATATTTTTCATAGAGAGATGTTTAGGAAGCACATGACTAATAACGAAAAAAACAGGATGTCCCAAACGTTGATGCCAAATAGAAAAAGACGCAACATGACTAACATAAGTAGTAGGAAAAACGGGAGAAAATGTACGACTTGTGCGAATATAGTAGAGTCCGCCCTTACAACTCCCACGCATCAACTCCTAATAAAAGAATAGATATTTGATAAGGAAATATATTGAATAAAATTCAAAATAACATGGGTTATCTTGAGTAAATTGAGAGATAGAGAGAAGATTTAAAGAAATCTGGGGAATATAATAATTACGATTGAGAATAAATTTATGATATGGATAGTGGAGATAAGCAGAACCAGAGGATAAAATTGAAAAACCTGTCCTATCGCCAATCATTAGATGTTCAGGAAGAGTAGTATCGTCCTGAATAGACATATAAGATAAGGTGTTAGTATGTGTGGTAACATTATAATCAATATACCAATTGAGTTGATGGAGGGTGGGCTCCAAATTATAAGAGGGATAAACCTGAGGTATAATGGACTTGAGTTCGTATTATGTACAATGGGTGGTCACTAACTTGAGAACTCTTGTAAAGTAGTGTTCAATCTCCTTTATTTTACTTGTTATTATCATGTATTTCCTCCATAATATTTGTAGTTGAGCTTTTATCATTTTGTTACTTAAAATTTTTGTTTTAGTTCTTTCCATATGTGTTTTGATGTCTCATTATTCAAGATTATCTCCATGATCATTTTATCAATTACAAGGTAAAGATAATATTTTAAAATTTTTTACTCACCTATTTTAAATTTATAGATGGTATTAGAGCGGGTTGATTAAATTATTCTATTAAAAATATTGGACAAATTTACTATCTAAATATTAAAAATAAAGTAAAGTAATGGAAAAAATATAAAACGGTATTTGATAGTTGTACGTTATATAGAATAAAAAACGAAAAAAAAGCAAATTGTACTTACTATGCCTACATCGTGTGAATATAAAAGAATTTTTTCTGTTTAATGAAAAACAGTTTATAATTTCTTAATAATTGAAGTTACTATTACGTATATAATTTTCAATATAAACAATTTATACGATTGACTGAATATTTATATTTATAAAATGATTAAAATATTTATTTAGTTGTAATATATTATATAATTTTATTAATTAAAAATATAATATATATATATATATTTAATTGATTTTGTTTAATATTCCTTAGTTCCATCACCTTTTGTCCCACTTTTTGTGTTAAAAATGGTTATGAATAGATTTATGCAAATATTGTTGTTTTTCACTGCAAGATAAGATTGAGGTAGATTCTATCACATTTTAATTTCCCTATTTAAATGGGATTTGGGAGTATACCTTATTCATTCCTCCCCTATTTTCTACTTCTTCCATTATTCTAATGGCATTTCTGAACCTCCTTCATAATGGATCTCTCTCTCAAGTCATTTAATAAATCTCAATCTCAGTTATGTTATGCAAAACTTAAATGTAACATTGAGATTAGTTTCGGTTAGTTTTGATTTTTCTTCCACCTTATTTGAATTTGTTCTGCAGTTATAGTTATTGTTATGTCGTCGTTACTTCTTATTATTCTATCAAAAAGGTTTATGTTTACCCAAAAAGTTATAAATACAACAATGATACCTTGCATTTGTTTCCCACCAATACCATTCAAGCACACCACACCAGCAATGGCAATGGCGTTCATACCCAGCCTTCCCTCCTCCAGTTTCCTAGCCATCCTCTTTATTTTCTCGCCCTACTACTTGGCTTACTGCGCTTCATCTGGTAATGACCCTCACGGGGCCTTCCTCAAGTGCCTCTATCGGAACTCCACCACCGCCGGTTCCATTTCTCAGGTCACTTACGACCAGACAAACTACATGTATTCGTCCCTCCTGGACCTCTCCATACAGAACCTTCGATTCCAGACACCCAATGCCCCGAAGCCTCTGGTCATCATCACCCCGGTGGCCGTCGATCAGGCTCAAGCCGTGGTGCGCTGCTCCAGAGAGTCGGGCCTCCAGGTTCGGGTCCGGAGCGGCGGCCATGACTACGAGGGCCTGTCGTACCTCTCCGGCGTCCCCTTTGTCATCCTCGACCTGCTTAACCTAAGGAAGATAACTGTCAACGTGGAAAACGCTACTGCGTGGGTGGAGTCAGGATCCACCGCGGGTGAGCTGTACTATAGGATAGGAGAAAAGAGCAACAGCCTAGGGTTCCCTGCCGGAGTTTGCCCGACCGTCGGGGTCGGCGGCCTGTTCAGTGGCGGCGGTTACGGGATGATCATGCGCAAGTATGGTCTCTCGGCCGACAATATCATCGATGCACGGGTAAATTGACTTGATATGCATGCTAGGGGTCAATTTGTAAGAACATACATGCATTGCATGATATCAACTTTCATGGCAAACCCTTCACCGTGACTGGACTAATTAGTCAAACAACTTTACTTGCAGATCATCGACGCGGATGGCAAGCTTCACGATCGGGAATCCATGGGAGAGGACCTCTTCTGGGCTATCCGGGGCGGCGGCGGGAACACTTTTGGGGTGGTCGTCTCGTGGAGGATCAGCCTCGTCCCGGTCCCTGAGACTGTCACCGTCTCCACTGTCCTCCGAACCTTAGACCAGAACGCCACCGCCCTCGTCCACAGGTGGCAGTACATCGCGGCCAACCAATTCCCCGATGAACTCACCATGAGGATCACCTTGCAGAGCTTGGACGGAACTGACGGGAACCGGACGATGCAGGCGTACTTCCAGACTCTCTACCTTGGACGGACCGATGACCTCCTTGCCGTGATCAGCTCGAGCTTCCCGGAGCTAGGGCTTACAAGAGAGGACTGCACCGAGATGAGTTGGGTCAACTCGACCCTCTACTTTGCGGGGCTTTCCGGCCAGCCCTTGGAAGCCCTAATGAACCGAAGCTCGAATGCGAAGATCTACTTCAAGAACAAGTCGGATTACGTGAAGGAGCCCATCTCGGAGGCGGCCCTAGAGGAGATATGGAAGTGGTTTTCTAGGGCGGAACAAGGAGCCTTGGTGATGATACTAAACCCTTACGGCGGCCGGATGGGAGAGATCTCCGAGTCGGTTATCCCATTCCCGCATAGGGCCGGAAATTTGTACAAGATCCAGCACATAACCGCTTGGACCGACGGATCCGCCGAGGTGTCTGCCATGAGAGTTTCACTGATGACGCAGTTCTACCAGTTCATGGGGGCTTATGTCTCCAAATCTCCGAGATCGGCCTATGTGAACTACCGGGACCTTGACATTGGGAAGAACGGAGATTCCGGCAAAACCAGCTACCAGCAAGCAAGTGAATGGGGGAAGAAGTATTTTCATGGGAATTTCGACAGGCTGGTGAAGGTGAAGACAGCTGTGGACCCCACTAATTTCTTCAGGAATGAACAGAGTATCCCACCCCTACCCCTCCCCTGAGTATGTAAGCCAATTTGGAGTTGCAGGCTTGGCAGAACACCTGAGGCTCTCAACTGAAGCATCGTAGTATAGTATCCGGAAGATTTGCTAACCAGCCTGAAATTTGTGGTAAAATTTAATTAGTAACTAGAAAGCAAAGAAAAATGAACGAAACACTATAAATTTCACTCAATATTATTTGGAAACTTGTTCCCTATTAGTCATTTTCTGGAATTATTGAGTGCATTTCCTTTTCTTTTTTTTGCACACACTTATAATTGATTGCTTACTCCCATAAATTGTACAATTATAACCCACATCATAAATATTTATACTTACAATATTTAACTTTTCATTAATTATAATTAAGTTTTTAAATTATAACTTAACTCTAACTAAATCTCTAATATTCTCAAATATTCTCTTTATCTTCCTAATTTCTCATTATTTTTAATTATATACTTAATTTCTCACTATTTGTAGTTAAATCCACAATTTTAAAAAATTACAATATAGTTTCCAAACTTTTAAAAACTACAATTTAGTCATTCAACTTTGATTATCATCAATTTGATATTAAATCTTCCCAATACTAACATTATTTTAATCATCTTCCCTATATTCCAAGATTATTTCAATATTTTAATTATCTAATTTGGCTTAAAACTGAGCTTAAATAGAGATTTACCGAAAAATTATTCTACAGATAGAAAGATTCGATTACTTACTAGCGAAGCCTCGGTGGTCGGAGCTTTTGATATAGGAAGATAACTTTATTTCTAAGGATACTCCTTAGATCAAATCGTGTCTCAATTGATTGTTTTGGTTGTAAGAATTTCATCATGTAAGTTTTCAGGTAAAATGCACTGTAAATAGTAATTTCCGATGAATTGCGGCGGTGAGACTTACCATTGGGGTGTAGGGAAGGTGTGGATTCAACTAGGGAAGGTTTGTAGGCTTGATTCGGTTGTGGGTGGCTCAAGGATTCAACTAGCGATTCTCATGGCGAAAGGAGGATGCAGTCGCGTAGAGAACTTTTGCATGAATCTAGAAAACTCAAATTCAACTTCAGAGGTGAAAAAAAGTGTCCCACTAGGAGATCTGGTTCGCAGGAGATCGAAAAACAGAGTAGTTTGACTTTTCTAAGTTTTCGAGGGTGAAAATGGTGAATGAAAAAAAGGTTTCTAACCATTCTATACTCAAAATTGGGAATTCCAAGGTTACTAACCATTCTTGTGTCTAGTTAACCCCTTGGTCATTGAAATATTTAGCTCGATGTTCTTTCGAGCATTAATTACTTATTTCCACGGTTTTCTTAATTATTACTTTTCGTCCTATTTTAACCATTCTTCAATTTGTTGTCTATTATAACTTTGGTCCAAATTGTTATATTTGACCTCGTTATTCTTATTAGCCGACTCTACCTTACTTTGAGTTATATTCTCCTCGAGTTATTGGGCTTACATGCCCTTGCAGCATATCATTTTCTAGAACCTATCTCTGTCCATTTGATTTTTAGAATATCTCCAGGAGTGTCTCTCTTAGCTTTTAGACCTTTCAGGGATTGTATAACTTCATTCCTCTTTTCTTTTGATAGCATTTCTCAACTATCCTTTTCCAACCGGTATAATAACATCTCCGTTCATAACTGATGAACGGGTTTTCAACTTCATTCGAGTAAGTCTTATCATACCAACTAGGTATAATCTACATAATTGTTCATTATTATTTGGCCTAATAGCCCTCATTGTTCCAAATGAATTAGAAAACTCAACTTTACATATATTTACAATTAGGTCACTAAAGTTATTTTTCTTTAACTTTAAATCCCTATTGCCGAGTTTTTCCTAAATTCGAGTCCTGAAACTTTTAAAATTTATCTTAGAACCTCAAATCATTTGATTTCACAAAAGGGGTTTAATTTTCCAAATTTTCAATTTAGTTTTTTAATTTTCCCAAAATTACCATTTTACCCTTTATTTAGAAAAATGGTAAATTTTGTCCCAAATATTCTAAAATTTCTCAATTGACCCTTCAATACGTGAGTTTCGCATGTGCGAGATACCATGTAGCACACTGTAATTGGTTGGCATTGGTTACATAATGTGTTACTCATTATATGAGTTATCTGTTAACCCGTTGACTGTGCTCGTGGTAACTTTCCATTTGCTACCCGATCTGACATGACTATTGACTAAATCTAACCATCAGATGACTGTTGCTAGCTTTGTTACGCAGCCTGAAATTTGTAGTAATACTTAATTAGTAACTAGAAAGCGAAGAAAAAGCAACTTTAGATTACATGAAAGGGACCGACTATTGTGATCTCCTTGCCAAATTATGTAGTAAAAACGGAAGAAATGCTTTTACCCACCAACAAATTGCAAGTAAACTGAACCTAACTTACCTCCCAAGTTGACCAAGGAGAACTATAATAGCAGCAGCACTTCTTTCCTGCATGTAGGATTTCAGCACTTTTAATAGTGCAGGCACGAGATTTTTAGTTGCGCTGTGCGTAATCGGTTAATGGTACTCAATTTTATAAATATAACTCTCCATTATTCCCAAACTTGTTTGTACATAGAGATTTACTAAACTTGTGTGTATTTCCTACTTTTATCTAATTGGTTTCCATTAATACCCAAATTAAAAGGCATTTATATTTAAAATACTTAATTTTTGGTTAATTACAATTAAGTTATTAAATTATACGTTAACTTTAATTAGTTTATTAAGATTATCAAATATTTCCTTTATTTTTCTAATTTATTATTATTTTCAATTAGATACTTGATTTTTTATTATTTGTAATTAAATCTCCAATTTTAAAAAATTACAATTTAGTCTCCCAAATTTCAAAAACTACAATTTAGTTATCCAATTTTGATTATTAACAATTTGATCTTAAAATTTCCCAATTGAGTTTTAAGATAATTCTAATCATATTTTATATGTCCCTATTATTATTTCAAATTTTAAATCATTCAATTTGACTTAAAAATGAGTTTAAATTGAGATTTACCAAAAAATTATTCTATAAAAAGAAAGATTTAATTAGTTACGAGTAAGGGCAACTGCTCTAGCGATCGGAGCTTTTTATATAGGAAAATAGCTCTCAACTGATTGCTTTGGTTGTGAGAATTTCATCGGGTATTATCAAGTAAGTTTTCAGGTAAAATACACTGTAAATAGTAATTTCCGATCAATGTGGACGATGGGACTTACCACAACTGTGTATAGAATGCATGAACTATACTAGTGAAGGTTTGGAACGCTTGATTTAGTCGTGATAGCTCAAGTACAACTCGAATTAAGCTCGAGTTACCCTAGTTACAGACAGTTAAAAGAGTAGCAGTACGGTGCTAAGTTACTGCTGTTTCTCTAGTAATTCTCATGAAAGGAGGATGCACTTGCATAAATAACTTATGCAGAAATTTAGGGAGCTAGAATTTACATTCGAAAGTGAAGAAAAGTACACAAGTGGGAGCTCTAGTTCGGAGGTGATCGAAAACGGAGTAGTTTGACTTTACCAAGTTTTTCGAGTGATGAAGATAATGAATGGAGAGAATGTTTTTATATAGCAAGTTCGGGTACTATTATTCCTATCCATTCATATATTTTACAATTATTAACTTGTCGATTTAAGTCATTGTAGTAGATATTTATTTGTCGTGGGACTTAAGGTTGCCCTCCTATGTTCATATATCTAAATGAAAAATAAGACACACTAGTATGTATGAGCTGACACGTACTGTATTGTGATTGATTAGAGTTGGTTAGGTAACATACTAATTAGCATTCGAGTTATCCGTTACTTCGTTTACTGTATATATAACGACCTCTAATTGGTTCATCAGTTCGACTCTTATTAATTAATTTAAATTTGTCCGCTTTGTGAATATACTATTTTAATGCTATATGTTGGTTTTACCATATATCGACTCCTTATTGGTCTACTCTTATAGTTAACACGTATAAGCTTTTTATTAAAAATCACTATTCATGCGAATTTTCCTCAATTAGCTATTAACTAAGTAAACGTATCAATCTCTCATTCTTAAAATACTGATAACCTGCATTATGGCATGGTGATTAGTTATGCACCTGTATTATTGCATGGTGATTAGTAATGCACGATTACGGTACGCCGAATTGGTATTCAATCCGTTGATCCTACGGACTCTAGAATAAGTTAGATAGCACGAAATTGAAAATAGGTCGGTTTAGAACTTATTTGACCATTTTTCTAAAATTTTAAATTTTGTAAATTTATTTTATTTATAATAGTAAACTTAATTTTCTAAATTAACATTTTTAATTTAACTATAAAATAATTTTTTGAACCGAATTTCCCTATTTCAATCTGTACCTCCATTGTAAAATTTTAACTTTCAATTTGCAATAAAATATTTTTACTTAATTTTTAAATATTTCAATTTATTTTTTTATTTTTAAATATCACTTAAATTATCATTTTAATTTATTTTTTCAAATACCATTTCATTTTAAATAATAGTTTACTTTCAAAAAAAATCATTTTTATATTTCGTTTTTCCTAATTTTAAGAATGCGAGTTTCATATAAATTTAGTTAAAAAGAATTTATTTTTTAAATTATATAACATTTCTAAAAAAGTAAATTTTACTTCGAATTTAATCTTTTTTTTTTTATAAATTCAGCTCTAATTTAAATGGTTATTAATCTAATTCATTTTTTAAAAAAAAATTATTTATTCAATTGTTTATTAATTAGAATAAAAAAATCACTATTTTCAAAAATTAATAAGCATAACAGGATTACCTTTCTCGTAGGGGTATTAGACCCATAGTACAGATGGAGTATTTGATACATCCCATCATAGTTTCTTGGTATATTTCAAGGTACTCCCACTTTTGATTATTTTTTGTTGCTAGCCAAATAAGGTTCCCGCCTCACTGACCCGACCCTTCACACTCTGCCCTCCCAACCACTCTGCGCACCGAAATTTTGGTCAGGGAACGGCACCGACCGATCATGGTTCATTGCTTTGGATGGAAATGTTGGGAACTCCAGACTTCATCTTCTTTCATTTTAGTTCGTTTTTTTTTCTATTTAATAATTTATATTTCTTATTTAATTTTTTTCAAAATTAAATTGGATTAATTTTAAATTATAAATATAAATTTATTATTTCATAAAAAAATCAATACATTTCTAGAAAAAAATGAAAATAAATCAAAACATTTTATTTTTTTATAATAATTTAATATTGATAATTTATTTTATACCCAACACTTGAAATTTAGACTTAACTATTCTATTCTATTAATTAAAGATTTTATACCTAAATGTAATTTGTCTCCAATTGAAGAAAACACTTCTGCTTTCCTTTTCCCAGTTTCAAAGTTGCATTTCTTTAAAGTATCAATATCAGCAATTATTTTTACATAATATAATATTTTTGTATTACAAATAGCATAAAAAGAATAGTGGAAATACGAGTTAATATATATATTGACCATATAATCTTTATATAAAGTAAATTACACACTCATTTATATAATCCAATTGATTGTAATAACATAGAACATATGCCATAAATTTCATGATATAAAATATAAGTATTTCTAGAGTTTACATATAATCTACAAACCATTAACTTGATGGATTGCAGATGAATAATCTGTGGAAAATAGCTATCTTGAAAGACCTCCCCCGGTTGGTTTCATTGGCATATAAGCAAGTCATTTTCATTGGCACACAAGTAAAGCGTTTCCGTGGGCTGGGCTGCTCCTTCAAAATTTGTTCATTTAAACTCAAATATTTAATGATTCTATCACTATATTAGTCCAAAATTAGATGTTTGATGAAGGCGATATAATATTTTTTTTAGAATTAATGTATAAGGGACATGGATAAGCCATTTGTCCTATCTCTAAAAAAGATTATTATTGTATGAACCTTTGTTGATTTCATGTGTATTCAAAATATCTTATTCTTTCTTTTTCTCTTAATTCATTCTAATAATTTTTACATTATATCAAAATAGATAATAAATATTTTTTAAAATAGACTTATATATAATTATAAATTTAATAACACCAAAAAAATATTCTTTCAACTTATTAAGTAAAAAACCCTCCTATAATAATAAAATATTTATTTTTTACTAATTTCACATTTGATGTGCGAGATTTTTCTTATTAGATGTAACTAACACAAACTTGGATTTTTCTTCTATTATCAAATAATTTATTGTGATAGATAATAAATTCATATAAATTAAAAAAAGTATAAAGATGACAAAAGTCAATAATGATAATAATTAATTGAGAAATGTTAAGATTGTTCCACATTGTTGAAAGAACTCGGTTGGAAGAGTTATGATACCAATATTTAATCACTTTGTCGAGTCTTCATTACTTAGCTAATTACAGTCTAATTTACTTTGTATTTTTTTGTATTACTTACTCACTACTATAATTTTATATTTGTCAATCTCTTCATTTTAATTTAATTTTTTTATATATCCATTTTACATATATTGGTTTTACCACTTCTGATAATTTAATGAGGTCTTATTTATAGTTTTTAATAATTAATTTTATTTCTACCTACATTGCATCTCTTTTAACATTTTTTGTATGTTATTCACTATAATCAATATTATCACTTATTTCAATACTTATTATATATTTTTGTGTCCATATTAGTAGACATCTTTTTCTATTGGACGATGTTAACTTAACTTATGTATTTTCTTCAATTTTTTTAATTTTATGAATTTTCAATATTTTTATTATATTATTCATTATTTTATAATATTGATTCATCATATTCATGTTTTAATTTTCTACTAATACCACGTTTTTACATATAATTATAGTATTTTTACTCGATTATATAATTTTTAACACTTAGATTTTTTATTATATTCTACTTATATACATTTTTTTGCTCTGATTATTTAGCTTATTTTTGTTAATACTATTTACATATACTATAAATTCAAATATTCTAAAATTTTAATTTCACACTTTTTCATGAGTTTTCTATTTAACTGATTTTGTAGTACTATAATTTAATACATTTGTTATCAATCCTATTGTTTCATTTATAAATATTTAAGTAATCTTGTTTATATAAATATAATTTTTACCATATTTATTAAATTTCCATTTTTCCTTTTATCAACTTCATTTTTCCAATGTGCTTAACATTTTGCCTTGTAATTCTATTTTCTTTATGATAGTCATTAAACCCATTTAAGATAAATTTATCTTATGTATTGATATCAAACATGATATATTTAACACAAATTCATTTTCTACTCAAATTTTGAATTATTTAAACATTTCTAATAATTGTGATTTTCAGCTAACAAACTTATGAATATTTTTTTACTATAATAATCAGTATCTAATTCTTTCTCTTAATGTTGGCGCGATAGTTGAAGAGGTTAGTTGTTTTTCTAATAAACAACTTGTACAAATTTAAAAAGATAACTATATATTTAATAATACTCTTATCATTTACTTAAATTTTAATAATTGTATTATGAGTAAGTATTTGTATCTTTTATGTTATAGTTGATAACAATTTTCATGTATTGGTATTTTCATTCTGTATTACACAATAAATATTTTGTTAGGTAATATACTAACTTTCATTAATACTCTTTTTTATAATTATTTAATCTACCCATATTATTTGTTATATTAATTTTCATTTTATGTTCTTAAGTTGTCCAATACATAGAAATTTTTATAATAAAAGTGTATGATTATCGAGTTATATTTTTCTAAAATATATTGTGAGGATAATATTTAATTTAGTTGTAATATATTATATAAGCTTATTAATTAATATTATATAATATATTTTTATATATTTATATTCTTTATTTTTTAATTTTTATTGTTTAATTCCATCAAATTTTAATTTCCCTATTTAAATGAAATTTGGGACGAGACATTATTCATTCCTCCCCTAGTCGTCTCGTGCTTCCATTATTCTAATGACCTCGCATTTATTGGATTTGTTATTGTTGTGTCCCCATTGATTACTGCTTCTTTCTTATTCTATAAAAAAATGTTTATGCTTATCCAAAACGTTATAAATACAACAATGATAACTCGTATTTCCCACCAGCAATGGCGATCATACCCAACCTTCCCTCCTCCAGTTTCCTAGCCATCCTCTTTATTTTCTCGCCCTACTACTTGGCTTACTGCGCTTCATCATCTGGTAATGACCCTCACGGGGCCTTCCTCATGTGCCTCTATCAGAACTCGACCACCACCGACTCCATTTCTCAGGTCACATACGACCAGACAAACTCCACGTATTCGTCCGTCCTGGACCTCTCCATACAGAACCTTCGATTCCAGACACCCAATGCCCCGAAGCCTCTGGTCATCGTCACCCCCGTGGCCGTCGATCAGGCTCAAGCCGTGGTGCGCTGCTCCAGAGAGTCGGGCCTCCAGTTTCGGGTCCGGAGCGGCGGCCATGACTACGAGGGCCTGTCGTACCTCTCCCGCGTCCCCTTTGTCATCCTCGACCTGCTTAACCTAAGGAAGATAACTGTCAACGTGGAAAACGCTACTGCGTGGGTGGAGTCAGGAGCCACCGTCGGTGAGCTGTACTATAGGATAGGAGAAAAGAGCAACAGCCTAGGGTTCCCTGCCGGAGTTTGCCCGACCGTCGGGGTCGGCGGCCTGTTCAGTGGCGGCGGTTACGGGATGATCATGCGCAAGTATGGTCTCTCGGCCGACAATATCATCGATGCACGGGTAAATTGACTTGATATGTATGCTAGGGGTCAATTTGTAAGGACATACATGCATTGCATGATATCATCTTTCATGGCAAACCCTTCACCGTGACTAGACTAATTAGTCAAACAACTTTACTTGCAGATCATCGACGCGGATGGAAAGCTTCACGATCGGGAATCCATGGGAGAGGACCTCTTCTGGGCTATCCGGGGCGGCGGCGGGAACACTTTTGGAGTGGTTGTCTCGTGGAGGATCAGCCTCGTCCCGGTCCCTAAGACTGTCACCTTCTCCACTGTCCTCCGAACCTTAGACCAGAACGCCACCGCCCTCGTCCACAGGTGGCAGTACATCGCGGCCAACCAATTCCCCGATGATCTCTCCATGAGGATCACCTTGCTGAGCTTGGACGGAACTGACGGGAACCGGACGATGCAGGCGTACTTCCACACTCTCTACCTTGGACGGACCGATGACCTCCTTGCCGTGATCAGCTCGAGCTTCCCGGAGCTAGGGCTTACAAGAGAGGACTGCACCGAGATGAGTTGGGTCAACTCGACCCTCTACTGTGCGGGGCTTTCCGGCCAGCCCTTGGAAGCCCTAATGAACCGAAGCTTGAATGCGAAGAACTACTTCAAGAACAAGTCGGATTACGTGAAGGAGCCCATCTCGGAGGTGGCCCTAGAGGAGATATGGAAGTGGTTTTCTAGGGCGGAACAAGGAGCCTTGATGATGATACTAAACCCTTACGGCGGCCGGATGGGAGAGATCTCCGAGTCGGCAATCCCATTCCCGCATAGGGCCGGAAATTTGTACGAGATCCAGTACATAACCGCTTGGACCGACGGATCCGCCGAGGTGTCTGCCATGAGAGTTTCCCTGATGAGGCAGTTCTACCAGTTCATGGGGGATTATGTCTCCAAATCTCCGAGATCGGCCTATGTGAACTACCGGGACCTTGACATTGGAAAGAACGGAGATTCCGGCAAAACCAGTTACCAGGAGGCAAGTGAATGGGGGAGGAAGTATTTTCATGGGAATTTCGACAGGCTGGTGAAGGTGAAGACAGCTGTGGACCCCACTAATTTCTTCAGGAATGAACAGACTATCCCACCCGTACCCCTACCCCTGCCATGAGTATGTAAGCCAATTTGGAGTTGGGCATAATATCAATGTGCATGGAAAGATATAGGTATAATAAGAATAAATTTTGTAGCAATTAATATATTTTCATTTAAAATTTAGAGTAAATAAAAAACTCAAATAATAGTAGTAATGGAATGAATAGAGGGATCTCGAACAACTTGATATTAAATACTTTCCTATATGTATTCAAGTTAATGTTATAGTTCAACTATATTTTATATATAGATATAGATGGTCTTCCATCACCTATTAGTAGGGGAAACTTCCTAAAATCGCTAGTATTATTGACAGCCAATGAATAACTTAATAATTCAGTTCAACATTATAGGAATAAATACGTGGAAATTAATCGATTTTTTATTAAAAAAAATTAATATGGAGATTATGAAACTGTAATATATGAATAACAGTTAACAACTATTAGATTTTTTAACTAAAAGTTTAGGTTTCAAATAATATGATGATATTTGTAACAACATTCAAATGATAGATATCTACCATCTATTTTGAGAAAGAGTGTGCAATATTAATAATTTAGGGATATATTTGTAAATAGTGTAAATATACCCTATATATATTCTTAATTTAATTTACTAGTTGAGTATTCTATTTTTCGATACTCAATATAGAACAAGCACTATGCTCGAGCAGCCGGCAAAGCTTGTTCATCACTATTAGAGTTCATCATGGGGATTGAATTAGTTTGGACCACATCCCCTTATTTGTGGACTGCACAAGTAGCATACAACACAAACTAAAAGACTTCTATTTTGAAGATAAATGGTTAATAAACCCTAACTGTCGAATTATTATTGAGATAGGTTGGGGATTTATGCCTTTGAATACCCTCAATTCGGTATGTTTTCAGCTTGGTCACACTGTCAAACACCTTCGAAATTGGAGTTGAGACAATTGTAATCATGCAAGAAAGGAGATCAACTGACCACAAGAGTAACTAGCCAAAGTGAATCATGCATCACGAGTGGGCATTGACATAATATATAGGCTGATAATTTAGGCTTGATCGAGCTTGGAAGGATGAGTAATTATACTAGAGCCAAAGGTCGAGGATTAAATGGCTACGTGAGGGAGATAGAAACACAAAGTTCTTTCATCAAGGCACCATGATCTAATAAAACCGTAATGCCATTCATGCAGTAAGTGGCACAAATGGTAGTTGGCTCACAGAACATGACCAAATTATAAAGGGCTTCCACGTCTACTATAAAAATATGTTTACAGAGTTACAATGTGATGGAATTAAACATAACCTAAGTGTTGTGGAGGGAGCTATCTCTGAAAATGACAATAACATGTTGATCAGTCTGATCATAAGAGAAGAAGTGGAAAGAGCAACCTTCCAGCTGGAGGAATTGGGGGGATAAAGCATTAGGTTCAGACTAAATACTCTTATGGATAGAATAGTTTCTATGGGGTAAAATACATTTATCCTATGACATGTAATACATGATAATGTAGGTGTAGCCCATGAGTGCTTTCATTTTTTAAACAGCAAAATGAAAGGAAAAAAATAATGGTGTGGAGTGAAACTTAATATGCTAAACGCCTATGACCGAGTGCAATGGCCATTCTTGGAGAGACTTTTAATTAAATTAGATTTTCATATTACATTTGTTTCATGAATTATGCAGTGTATATCTTCAGTCTCGTATAAGGTTATTTTGAATGGGAAAAAGATAGATCCCATTCAACAGACTAGGGGTATCAGACATGGAGATCCTCTCTCTCAATATCTCTTTATTTTAATAGTAAATGTCATTTATAGAAATATTACTAAAGTTGTTTATAGGAATGAGTTAAGAGGTCTTAAGATTGGCCGACATCATCCAACTGTGAATGCTCTATTTTTTCTTGAGGCATCTGGGGATAGTGCATCATGTCTAATGTGCTTATTGAGTGAATATTGTATGGGCTCATGTCAAAAAATCAATTTAACCAAATATTATTTATATTTCAGTGCAAACACAAGACCATTAACTCAAACAATAATTAGCAACAACTTGGGCATATGCAATGATGAACTCAATAATACATAGCTTAGTCTGCCTATCTTCTCAAGAGGCAATAAACGGAAAACCCTCATTTTTTTAAGGAAAAAATAATACGAAAACTCTAAGGGTAGAAATGAGCATGTCTAAAAGTGGTGAAGAGGTTGTTATAAAATTTACTATTTGTGATATAACCATATATATTATTAATTATTTTTTGATACCATAGGTTTGGTGTTCAAAGGTAAATTTGCTACTAAAGTTACTATATCAAGAAAAGGGAGGGATGTGTATTAAAGATCTCTATATATTCAATTTACTATTATCTCTCAACTACTCAAAGGTAAATATTACATACATAATGATATTTTCTTAATTGGTACAAGTAACTGTCACTATTGGTTATAAAAGAGTTTATATGCAAGTAAAGAATAATTGCGGGAAGGTGTTTGGAAGGACAACTAGATTTCTGCCCTCCCAAGACATTTACAACATCAAACAAATGACAAGAAAGCCAACCAAACCCTAGTAAGTACCCTCATTGATAGAAGTATAGGTATATGACGGTTAGACATTATCGAAAGATATATTGTCCTAGAGGAAAAGTAAGCCATCATGATTATCCCTCTAATTTCTCCTACCCGGAAAGACAGGTTGATATGGCATTGGGAACGGACTGGTAAGGTTACGATAAAATCTGCTTATAATTTCATATTAGATAGAAAATATGGTGAGTTTATAACGGTTTCTTACTACTTCTTATTTATAAATAAAAAAATGTGAAAAAATAATTTGGCATATTAATTACATTCCAAAGATTAGGAAACTTTATATAAAGAGTAATGTTGAATGGTTTGCTTGTTCATTACAACTTATTTTTGAGAAAATTCATATATTCTAATACATGTCACATATGTGGTGAAGTCGAAACTATACATTATTTATTGGTTAAATATGCATGGACTAGATTAGTGTGGTTTGCAACGTTTGGGGTAACAATTGAAAAGTTTGATGATTTGTCCTTAATTAAATTGATTAAATTTTAATTATATAATTTAAAACAGGGAAAGCATGAAAAGTAAGCAATGAAGTGCACATTTACCATAAGTGTTCGGCTATATGAAATGAAAAAAATAAAACTCTATTTCTAAGACACCTGCCATAACTTGAGAAATTAATTAGTAAAATTATAGGTTCGATGGTAGAATATGCAAAGTAAATAAGGATTAAAGTTGCAATAAAAATTAGTCAAAAAATTATAAACATGGAAGTCACTATTAAGTGAAATTGTAAAGATTAATATGGATGATTTATTTAATCAATTTACAATAAATGTAGGTAATAATAGTGGGTAATGAACATGGTTATCTAGTGCCACTAGTAACTCCCAATTTTATTGCACACACTTGTAGTAAGCGGGGTGAAGTCATATTATAAGAATTAAAACTTGCAAAAAAATAATGATTACCCAAAATTATACTTAAATATTACTTTCCCATACTATAAACTATATTTTAGAAATAGTAATTAGAAATTTTATAGATTGTCCGTTATTATATTGATAAATCATTTTATTACATGTAAATGAACACTATGTAAATAATTAATCAAATACTATGAAGATTTATTAACATAATTAATCAAATTCGGTAAAGATGTATTAACAAATTTCTACAGAAAGAATAAAATATTAAATAGTTTGAATACTATTATCCTCAATAATATTAAATTTATTATTTATAATTAGATAATTATTTTTTTATTTTTTTATTATACTAGTGTATCAAATTTGATAAATTAATATAATATTACTTTTTTTTAGCAAAAAAACATTATAATCTCTTATCCCCGAGTAAATACAAAACAGCATTAGCAATAGCGCCTTTCAAATATTCACTGGCCACGGGCTATATGCAATGACTATACAAATGATAGAATTCTTGGTAAAAAGAATTGTGCCCAATACAAATCCATTTGAGAGGTAGAGGGAAAAGAGGTGGCTCTTTCGAGTTATGCGGGAGAAGAACCGTAGCCTCCATCGGCCAGTGTTGGTCGAAGAGAAGTGCACATCCGGGCCTTTTGTCCTTGACTGAGGCATGAAAACCATCTTCGGATAGCCTGAACAGGAACGTTGATGCTAGCTGCCTCTGGAAGAGCAGCAGTATTTACAAGAACTTCCTCAAAACTGAGAGGCAGGACAAAAAGCAAAGCCTTCACGATAGCAGAGTGGGTTGGAAAAGCCAATTTAGAGTTGCAGGCTTGGCAAAAGAGAGAATATAAAGAACACCTGAGCCTCTCAACTGAAGCATCATAGTATCCGGAAGAGTTGCTACCCAGCCTGAAATTTGTGGTAAAACCTAATTAGTAACTCAAAAGCAAAGAAAAAAGGAACTTCAAATTGCATGAAAGACAGACTATAGTGATCTCCTTGCGAAATTATGTAGTAAAAATGGAAGAAATGCTTTTACCCACATATTGCAAGCAAACTAAACCTAACTTACCTCCCAAGTTGACCAAGGAGAACTATAATAGCAGCAGCACTTCTTTCCTGCAAGTAGGATTCCAGCACTTTTAAGAGCCCTGGCAGGATTTTTGTTTTTGTCCATTCCCATCCCTGCATAAATAAAAGGGTCGCTTTACATCAAAACAAACTCAGAATAAACTTATATTTGTATCATAATTATTTGGCTAGCAGATAAGCCAAGGACACTTAGAAATCTATATAGAAATTGATCCTACTAATGAGTCACTACAGAAAAAAGTAGTAAATAGATAATGAACATACGAGGTTGATTGCAACAAGCTCCACCAGTAAAATCAAATCACAATACAGATGAACTCCAATAGGCTTGTGTGATTTGGCATCATTCATAGAATAATTTTTATCATCTCTATCATCAAACTCGTTCTGATCTTTCCCAGAAATAACAGTGCACCGTAGCACTTCTAGTAGTGATTGAATAACCATATCCATTGGAAGAGCTTTTTCACTGAAAGGACATTGGGTACACAGTGTACATTCAGCTGCAATTTCCTCATGTGAAAAATTACAGACAGAATCTTGTGAATTGCTGCCACCCTCGAGAAACAACACCAATGATCTCGAAACAGCCATGACCAGACTGTGGCTCCTCATTGTTAGGTATTTTCCTCCAGATATATGTGCAAAAACATGAAGCATTGTGAGCGCCAGGGAAGAATCACTTCCACAAGCATAAAATATCCGGTAGGAAGCCTCATAAATACGACCAATTTGGTCAGTTGCAGCGCATATTGCAGCAAACACCACAGAACCTGCAACCAACAGGTTAGCTGATGCAGGTCCTAAGGATAATAAAACTTCAACACCCTCTAAGAGTATGCTGGTTCTTCTGTCAGCAGTAATAAGCTCCTCGGTACTGATTTCAGAACAAATGAGCTTCCTGTCCACAAGGAAATCCTCGATGAGATTGAGAAGTTCATCTAAGCCACCTATTTGTGTCAGAAAGTTTCGACCTTCCTCATCAGATATTACTGTAGCAGGCAAGAATAGGGAATTAGTACTTGCAGTCTTACTAAGAAAAGAAAAGAACTAGGAAAAGTAACCAGACAGATTGAAGAGCACACTAACGACTTACTATTGCGTATATCCTCAATCAATGAATCTATACAACTGATGGTATCTTTGTTCAAGGACAGACTCCACGTTCTTGTAACTGAAATTTGAAGCAACAATATTGAGAAAAGCGCACAAGCCTTGTCCCTAAAATAAGAACATGTGTTGAGAAATATATATTAGCATCACCATCACTAAACAAAATTTGGAAATTGTAAGTATTTTGCACCAACTAATGGGCAAGATGTTAAAATATATGAAAAAGAAAAGATAATATCAGGAAAACATACAATAACCCAAGATGGATGGATGACTTACTTCGCCACAAGATGTTCTTCCGTGATGAGCTTCACTAAAATGTTTTTTAATGACCAGCCTGTATTTGAAATACAAGAAGAAGAACAACCAATGCAACTTTTAATTGCACAAAAAATTCTAGAAATGCTTTCTAGGTCTTCCATATCAGAACCAATGAAATATCTAGGGAAAAGGATGTGCTGATTTTTCTGCTGATTGTGAAACACAGCCCTTTCATTTTCAGAGAAATTGGAGCTTGACTTGCTAGAGTCAACTTCCATGTTATTGAGTCCAGCATCGACCCCAGGTGAAAGATTCTCTACTTGACAACAAACTCCCTGAGGTGTGCCTTCCACCATATCAAAAACAGTGCCCTTAATGTTGTCCATATTTAATTCAGGGAGTGTAGGAGACAAAGGCCTTTCAATAGCCAACTGGCACAACTGCTCATCAGCTGGGTTATCCAACTCCAGCAATTTCATAAAATCACCATCTACTGGGAAACAATCCTCCATAATATCATCTAGAAAAGGGTCCTTTTGGTCTTCACCCTCCTCCAGAACACTTGAATGCACCCTGTCTGAACTCTGCCCACATGCCACTAGAGGAGCTTGAATTTCTGAGTGTTGGTTCTTCTGGGGGCAATCACGGCCAATAATTTCAGTACCAAATTTCTCGTCATAAGTACTCATTTTACTTCGAAGCGTTTGTTGAGTTTGAGGATCATTCTCAGCAATATATCCTCTATCATGAACTGGTATCTCCATTTGTCCCATCAGCATATCATTCGAAGTTAGTTTTTCTTCTTTTTGAGTAAGCAAGTTTTGACTCTTCAAGCACACGCTATCTACAGATTCAACTACATCAATCAAGCGCTTCATCTTCTGCCCATGCTGATCTAATCCATCACTCTCAATGGCAAGAGTACTTACGGCATTGTTCTCTGCCACCACCGGTGCATTTTCATAGGAAGTGATTCTGTTATTCCCCTCCAAAGGGCTGGAGACACTAGTAGGCCGATTCAAGTGATCCCCTAATGGTCCTGAAGGCCGAGGAGTGCTAACATTTATATCACCCATGTCCTGTGATCCCACCAATCCTCTATCAGAAAAAGATGCCAGAGTAGAATTTATGTCGGAGCACTTTAATTTTTTTCTGAAAGAGCCTTCATGAGAAAGGTCCAATTTAGAATTGGTACCTGAAATAAAATCAACAGAACTGCCTCTACATGTAAGATCCCCAACAGATGCTGTATAAGGATTCATAAGTTCATTAGAGGAAGATTGAAAGCTACAAATCTTTTTCCTCCAGCTTTGCATCTCGGTATTTTCATTCTGCAGCACAGGTAGACATTGAGTAAGATTTATCTGATTTGTAAAAAAAAACACAAAAGGAAAAATGGAGATCAAATTCTTTTTTGTATGGTAATGGAAATAAGTAATTAGAAAAAAAAACATCTTGACGATAAAATTCATCTGCAACTGATGAACCTAACAGATATATTAAGGAGTGAAAAATAGTTATCTAGAGAAGCAGCTAATGAGTTTCTTCAGAATCCACATCCATCTGACTTTACATAGTAGAAAGATATTGCTGCCAAGTAGAAATTTGAGGAGCAAGAGAATCATAGACAATGCTAGTTAAGATAGGTTATGCGACTTCATAAAATTGACTGATACTCTGAGATGACCGAGTCCAACAGGTCATCAGCTACAAATTACTTACTGTTCATTTCTTACTTAAGGTTTGATATAAACATTTTTTGCTTAAGGTTGTGAGATCAAATACAAGATTCAAAAGGTAACAAAAGCAATAGCATGCTCACTTATTTACTTTAAATTTACCCCTAAAACATAAACATCAGAAACCATCCTTAGAACTGAATAAAGAGCATATAATCTTTGATAGATTAATTATGAAATCAAACCTCTTTGGGCTCATAAAGGCGACCAGGGCTGGAATGAAAATAGCCATCTAGCATGTCCAAGCGATGGAAAATTTGTAAAAAGTCCAATTTAAATCGCTGAACTTCTTGCAGTAAAATATCATGGCGAAATCTTTCCAGATCAGCTACTTCTTTTGCATGATCTGCTGTGATCTTTTGAAACTTCAACTGCTCTTTCAAAATATTCAATGCAGCATCGTCAGAATAATTTCCAGCATCAGAACAGCCAGTTTGAACCCCAGTTTGTTCCTTTGAGGATTGTTCCCATTGCTGTTGGAGTTCTAGGTTCCTCTGTTGTTTTACCTCATTTAACTGAGCATGCAGTTGCTCCCCACAAAAATTTTCCTCCAAAGCTCTCTTTTTACATCTCTTTACAATCATTGTTTCTTTTCCTGCTTTTCTCATTTCTGATTCTGCTTTCTCTACCTCATTGAAGAGATTTGGCTTTTCCGCTTCTAATAGTTGTTTAGCAGCCTCAAGCGCTGCCTGATGATGCATTGCATTACTAGCTTCAGCCTCCATCTCCTTGGAAAGATTTGCTACCTCCTTTTGTAACTTTTCAATCACCTTGCTACTTTCTTCAACCTGCCTGGACAGATTATCTGCCCGACACTTCTCTGCCGCCAATTTCTTTTCATTTACTTCCACGAACTCCCTTAACTCATGTGCCCTGACCTTCTCCACATCTGCACGTTCTCTCTCTTTTATCAGTTGTTGCCTCTCAATTTGAAGTTGCTTGTTTGTCTCTATAAGCTTGGATGTCTCCAAAGCCAATTTCCGTCTTATTTCATCCACTTCTTTCTTCATTGCATCCACTAGAAGCTTGTTTTCCTCATTCTCTCGCTCTCGAATTTTCTTCTCTTCATCAACTTTACTTCTTTCACCTGCAATTATTTTCCATGCTTCATTAGCTCTCCTATTCTCCGACTCTGCATTCTTCTTTTCGGAGTCTCTCTTGGCTTTCTCTTTATTAAGAAGATCCTTCAAATGCTTAATTTCTCGTTCCCCTTTTGCCAGCTTAGCTTCAAGGACACTAACCTTCTCATTTCCCTCATTTGAAGCACATCCAACTGACTGTTGCAATGATGATATCTCAGCTTTTAAGGAAGAGATTTCATTCTCTAGTGAAACCCTAAGAGCTGATTCTCTTTCTTTCACTTCTTTCTCTACAAGTGCGCGCTCTTGCTCAAATGCTGCACCAAAATGCAACCACAATTAGGGGCTCTCTTCAGAATCTGAAAAACTCCCCTCCCCATAAAAAAAAAAAAAAAAACACTGCAGCAAAGATGATGGCACCATAACATTCTAGTAAACATAATGTGACGCATTACCTCTCTTGATCTCGAGATTATCCGCTTCAACCTTACGAATCTGCTGCTCGTAAAGTTTAACAGCTTTCCTGAGGGGGCGTATATTCGCTTTAAGTTTAGAGTACTCGGCCTGAAATTCAGCGCATTTCCCCTTCCACTGCAAGAACGCAAGCAACAGCAGAAAAATCAGGCTCTACCACTTAATGGCCCTACTTAAAAAAAAAAAAAAAAGACGGTGCACCTCTTCATCTTCAGCTTGGGAGTCACAAGGCGGTGGCGACGGTGGCGGTGACAGACGAACCTGCTCGGACATAGCCGAGGGCGAGGAGCAGCAGCTGTGACAGCAACCGCTGAGGCTTACAAAACCCAGAATTTGAGGTAGCGGTCAGTCGGGTCAAGACTCAAGACTCAAGGCTCAACTCACAGAAGAAGCACGAGAGAGCAGCAAGCAAGCGCCTCATATCTTATACTGCACTGCTAAATTTTCAAATGAATTTAGTTTGGAAGGTTATCTCTGCAATTACATTAGAAGGTATGATATTCTTCTGTCATTTTACTTTCCATCTCTGCCATGCAATTATTTCCTTTTGTTTATACATTTGTCATATTTTATTAGGGAGGGTTAATTTCTTCTTTTATTTTTTTTACTTAAACTATTTTGAATAAAATTGGGAGAAATATTTTTTTATTCTTTATTTATACAAAAATAATTGAAGTTGTATTTAGTTGGTATAAGTTTTCCATTTTTTACAAATTTAATTTTATGGGTTATATAAATTGAATTGAAATGTTCCAAATTTGTACTTAAATAATAATGATATATATAAATTAACAATAATTTTTTAGGCATAATATAATCCTATTATATAACTCTATAAAATACTACCTAAAATTTTTTAAAATATATAATAATAAAAATAACATCAAATAAGAAAGTATTATAATTATTTTAAGTGAAAATGTTACAATAATTCTTAATTCTAAAAAGCGAATAAATTGTATTTTAGTTTAAATTAAGTAATTTTGTACTAATTTTGTTTTAAATTTATTAAAAATAATTATATAAAATAAAAAAAATATTATAAATTTTAAAATTTTAAAATGTTGTACTATTAATAAATTTTAAATTTTAAATAAATATTATCTTTAATATTTTCCTATTAAATAATAGTTATTTAACTTCTATTTTATCCGAATATAAATAAAAATTACTTAATTTGAAATTATTGTTATAATAGTACAAAATTAAAGAGTGAATGTTGAGAATATATTATCAAATAGAAAATTTTAATTAATTTATAAGATTAAAAATATTATATTATTTATAATTAATTAATTTTAAGTAAATATATTTTTAATACATTACTACATTTAGAGCATCACTTATTAGTACATTCAAACACAATCATTTTTTTTTTGCTCAATCACACTTATTCATTCTTGTACAAGAAAAAATACAACTACACGTATGTTCATAACATAGTGAGTGTGATCAAGGGTTAACCTACTTTGGCATGAGCATGAGATTAAATGAAAAGGGTGTCTAGCAAAATTTCTTCCTAGAGGTCTTACTTTATTTTCTTCACTAAAACATGATGCAATGCACACTTCCATTAAAATGGAATTGGCCAAGATGCAGTGCCAAAATAATGCAGTTGAGTTGGTGATTGAACTGTAACTTTTAGTGGGCAAACATTCAAAAAGCTTATTTTTGGGAGGAGCAAAGATCCACACATGTTGTGGACTGGTTTGAGTCTCATCTATCTCATGGTTTGGATTGATAAAGGAGCTTCATAGTCACTAAGTGGAACTCTTCAAACTCTTTTCTTTGTCAATGATCTTATGGAGACAAGAAACCACTCCTTTCTTTTTTGGATGATTGGTCACTGTTGAAGCCCGGGAACTGAGAGGATTTGGAGAATAATGTTCATTCCACCATTGACAGAATGAGTAGAAGGAAGAAGATGAGGTTCAATGAGAAGACTGTGCCATGTGCCAGGGAAGAGATGAGGTGAGGTATCACCAATCATAGTCAATCAACTGCAGGAAGTTTCATGCTTTGGCTTCACCTTCAGAGAAGTGCAGGAAGGATGGAACAAGAAGCTTTGTCGGGCAATCGATGAACCTTCCCAACAAGCAACCAAGAACGAACGATGTTGTATGTTGTAGATCATGGGAGGGCTAGCAAACGGTGTCGTTTCAGCTAACAAGGTCCAGCTTGGCTGCCACGTTGGCTTTTAACTGAGGGATTAAATCGATGCCAATTTTGAAAATTACGAGACTAAATTATTAAAAATTAAAATTAAGAGACAAAATTATTAGTATTTCATAAATTAGAGGAATAAACTATTAGAGCAATATTATTTAAAATATTTTACAAGTGTGTAAATTTTATCAATTGAATTAAATTTTAAAAATATGTTTTTCGCATATTATAAATAAATATAATATTTTATCAAATTTATTTATCTGTCAAAAATATTTAGTAGCATATTTTCAATAATTTAGTAATATTTAAAAAATCCAAAAAATACGCAAAAAAATAACATCGTGTTAAATTTGATAAAATATGAAAAATTGCAAATATTGTGATAGATTTAGAAAAATAACCAGAGTTGTGCTTAAATGGTTTATTAATCATTGATTATCTGATTATTTTAACATTAATGTATAATTAAAAATAAAATGTAAAATACATATAAATATATATATATAGATATTGGAAATGGAACAAGAGAATGGCCAAAACTAAAGGCATAAAAAAATGAGAACATAGTCACCCATCTATCTATTTCATTTACTTTCCCTTTTCCCTTGAGAAGTTCCCTTTTCATGAGGCGAATCAATCATGTGCTCTTCTTCCCGGCCTTGGGTGGAGGCGGCATCGTCCCGAACACCTTGTCCCATATCGGCGAGGTAATCCCGAAGCCCCAGTTCTGCTCCCTGTAATGGTGATTCAGGTGGTACTTCTGCAGAAATAATGGCAGCAGCAGCAGCACATTCCGTGGTTTTCAGTTGCAGAGATGGAAAACCTTGATCAAGTGGTACTATCCTATGTGAGTGACAAGGTAATTACCTTCAGCTTTTTAGGCATCTGGCTGGATGGCTGACCATGGTGAAGGTAGTAATGGGTGAGGTCGTACAAGACATAGCCCAGCAGAACTCCTGCAAATATTGCAGGGGCCGTTGATGGAGTAGACAGCAGCTTGGTCAGGTTCCATACCTGATCATACATCAATTGTCATCTGTCCACTTTGAATATAAAGAAAGAGTAATCAGTCAGTTGGTCCCAACCAATAAATTTGGTCCCTAAAGAACTTTTGCCATCGTTTTGACCCAAGCATATTGATCCAGACCTGGTTAGTCCATGGGCCAACACATCTGATCTTGGACTAATGCGGTGGCTAAATACCAAAGCTTGAATCAAAATGGTGCCAAAAGTTATTGAGGAATTAAACTATTGGTGCTGACACAAATTTTCAGAGACCAAGCTGACTGTTTTACCAATAAATAAAGAAAGAAACAGAAAAGGATAATGCATTGGATGTGGATGTTGGGTGAGAATCTATAGGATAGTTACCGGAGTAGCGATGATAGCAGTTGCAGCAGGAGGGAAGACAAGCCTCAGGCTGTCCATAGGGTGCTTGTGGTGGCAGCCATGAAGAAGATAATGCATTGTATTTGTCCTACAGACAGTAAGTATACATTCAAAAACGTCAAGATCCATCAGATACTATGCATAATGCCATCAATCGTGTTTCTGTTCATCAGAAATGAGAATGGCACAGGAGGGACTTGCTAGCCGGTTCCACTTACCAGTAAGTCTTGGTCTTGGAATGGAATAGGAACCGATGCAGCGTGTATTCCAGCAGCGTCCACATGAAGATCCCGGACCCCGTAAGCAGTGCGAGGTGAGAACAGCAGTGCCCCATGGCGGCGGATAGGGAGATTAACCAGCACGCTACTGGAACCCAAACTAAGGGGATCACCCACCATCTGGTGCGGGTGAAGAACTGCCAAATTGAACCCCACTTTTGTTACAATTTCTAGGCCGAATAGGTGAAGAGAAGGAATTGATGATAATGATCATATGCATACCTCAAGGATGCTGCTCTCGAAAAACCGAGGCCCCTCCTTGCTCACTATGGCCTGGTGAACCCACTCCTCATAATCTTCACCCAGATGGCCAACCTGAAAAATCTCAGACAAACCTTCAATCATACAGCTAGGAAAATCATGGAAAGGCAGAGGAATACACTTTGGAAACACAATGCATTATGTGAGAAGGGATGTGGATCAGATCACCTGGAACACGAGGGGTTTGCTGAGGTCCACCTGGAACCCTTGCGCAACCATTGTTGAACTAGATGCCCTTCTGAAAGTTAAGGTAAATAAGTCAGTCGAGATGAGATCTAGGAAGAGTCAGTGGATCATACAGGAGTGTATTTGAACCAATCCGTCGTACAGGAGTGTATTTGAACCAATCCGACAGCTGACGCTGCTGCCAGCCGGGGAAGGGCTTAGCCTTTGTCTTCTTCTGGTTCTCTGGGTGCCCTGAATTAATATTGTTCTTCTATATGCCATGAATAGCAAGAAAAGAAACCTAAGCCGTCAGTTTCAATGGCTATAAATAAATTGGGCGCCTAAAGCAGGGCTCCAACACACGTCATTGGTCAAGTCAATGTATCCCTACATTCGGCACATGGACAGATAAGAGATTGCAGGAATCTAAATTGAGAAGGACAAATTGTGCCCATTAAACAATCCCTCCAAAAAGGCTGTCCCAATCACAGAGCTGATGACCATTCACTGATCCAAACTCCATTAACCAGCGCGCTTGGCCAAGGTGAAAAACAAGAGGGCAATATGAATTTTATCATTCCATAAGGCCACTACTGAAACCGAGTCCCCGAGACTAAACATAAGATTGCCAAAGAAAATAGATGCAACAATTGTATTCCTCAGACCATAATCAACAAGATCCAGAAATTTACCCACTGTTAACAGTTGCTGTGACATGAAGAGGTAAATCAATACCAGGAAAAATTGAATCGAATTGCTGTAGCATAACCTCAGGATTTTCTCCTTCAGAGCCTCCGGCCACTTAAATCTAGTTAATGCCAACTGCATCCATCTAGAGTTTCTCAAGAATAGGATGGAAAAAAGACAACTTTTTGTACAGAGTTATTTTTTTGAGTTCTGCACTTTTGATTTTTCATAGTCCTGGCATTAAGTCAGCCTACAGATGTGTTATACTGCCAAAGCTGGTGAAATAAGTCCCCCTAAAATAACAGTTTTTCCTCATTGGCAAAAGAAGCTCCTCAATTCTGGTACAAGCTTCTTCCTTCAACAAGATTGATCTGGGCAGTAGTTGAAAGGCCAAATCAGCTGTGGACCTTACTGTAGTGCTCAGCAGCTTTTGATAATGATTGTATCGAAACAGCATATCCAGAACCCATCTGCATGTACACAAAGCATGCATTATTTGCTGGAAGAAATCTGAGGACCGATTCATGCTAGAGAATATTGAGCCCTGTTCTAGGTTAATTGATTAATATGATTAAGCTTTCAAGAAAATGAATTTTTTATTGGAACTAGATCTTCGACACCCAACTAAACCATTAGAAATTGCAAGATAATAACCAAAGGTAACTTGTTCAAGTGGCATCAATAATAATAGAATTTCAGCATAATCTACTTCACCATGCAAATGGTAATAAAATGGTACATAGTTTCCCATTTACATCCAATGTCATATCACACACCAAAAGATAAGGAACAGAAGTTGGACATAAACTTACCGTGCTGCAAATATGAAAGGCATTGATATACCCCGCGTACTTGGAAGCTGAAAAGAAATGAGAGATAATATGTCAGAGATGGACATGCAACTCATTTCAAAATCCAATCAGGGAGAAAACAAAACATCTATCGAGAAAAGATTTCTCAAAACTTTGGATCCTGAAACTTATTTGATAATTAATGGAATCTCCCACTCCATATAGAGCAATACTAGAAATAGTTAATATCCATATTCAGAGTGGTGGACTGAAGAATTCTACAATGGTCAGATGGGAAAAAAATGCCCTGGAAAAGGTTTGATTAAAAAAACCTAGGATTCATACCTTTCTTGAGGCCAGCAGGCTTTGCACGTAGAAGAGCATTGATAAAAGCACCGATGTTCTCTCGTAATGACTCCTCAGATAGATTTATCTGCATTTTATTTGTGAAATGGATGGCCTTTGGCTGTAAATACTTCTTCCAGAGAATAATGCTAGAATCAGAAAATTAAATGTATTCAGAGATAAGGTACCTTTCCAAGTCCCACATGGACAATAGATGTTTTATCCATTTTAAAATCAATGTTACTCCTCTTTGCATCCCTAATTGCTTGACTTACATCTGTGACAAGTGTACCTTGCTATGCCATATAAAGTAAGAGTAACTTTAGTAATTCAATCCATGTTTACAAATAACATGATAAGAGAAAAAAATAAATTCACCTTGGCATTTGGGAGCAATCCAAGAGGTTTAAGAACCTTCCCTATCTACATAGGGAGATACACAAACTAAGTAAATAGTTCAATTCAGAAAATCGTCTGATCTTTTAGTAGAGAAAGAAAAAAAGAAAACAGTACCTTTAAGACATGGCGCATGAAGTCTGGAGTAGTGAAACACTTTTGGACATCAAACTTCCCACCGCCTAAATAGAAAAGTTGATTGAGAAAAAACATATTTTCCACATGAATAAAATAATCAGACATTATAAGAAAAACATTAAATTGTGAAGAATGATAATTTATATCCAGAAACTATCCGAAAATACTATCAAGAGGAAAGCATGCCCTTTAAAATGTTGCCCACTATCTAGTTAAGAATTTTATTCCTATAAGTTATTGATATAATTATGATGAATAACAATCCTTTGAACTCTTCTTACTGTTGGCTATTTGCTCAACCAATTCAAGGCCACCAACAATATCGGCTCCGGCAGCTCTAGCCTCCTCTGCATCCGTTCCCTCACCAAGGAATGCTATCTTAGAAACCTGAAGATAATTTTAAGAGCAAAATAATCTCAACTAGGACCGATATTGAAAAGGTTGATATAGAACCAACACAATCAAATTCACAGAGAAATAGAAAGGTAATAGCTAATACCTTCATCCCTTCACCATGTGGTAAAACCATGCTACCACGAACTATCTACATTTTCCATTCCAACCACAATGATGATCAGATACCTTTGTGTAAAGTTGAAAGTATAACAATGACGACTACACTATGTGCCAACCCAAGCATTGAAGTGCAACTCACCATCATAGTTGGAAAGCTTATCATCATGCAGCTAGTTTATAGATCATTTCCAACAAAAAACCAGGAGATTGAAGTAAAAAGGAGCACATAATGGAATGAGTTGCTCAGTACCAGGTCACTTCGTTTCCTTTCTATCGCGAGCCGCACATGTGCCTCAACAGTTTCATTGAATTTAGCCTTTGCATTAGCCTGCTAATACATAGATACAGATTCTTATGAATAATAAGTCTTCTTCCATATCCGGAATATATAGAAGCATAGTGGATATCCCCAAAGATTAGTTATAGTGATGATATACTAGATTATCTTTTTTCTCTAGTAAACTGAGTGTAACAGAACTCAGATGAAGCAACTTCACTTCCATCGAAATTAAACTAAAGGTTTCAATATTTTCTATTGTACTCGGGAAAAAGCCAATCAATTGTCGCCAGTTTATACTTATACTAGTGAAATAGAGGATCGCAAAACTAGAAATGTGGACCTTGACGAGCCGGATTGCCTCCGCTAAATCATAGACAGGCTTCCTCTCATTCTTCTCCACCTTAATCAAACTCGGAAACGGCGCCTTATCTCTTTCCTCTTCCACGAACATTCTAGCGGCCATCCTCCTCCGCATCCCTGCAACTCGGCTCTCTGCCTCAGCCTGCATCCTTTCCGTTTCCACCTCCTCGCCCTTCTTCTCATGGGGAGCCTTGTCCTCGGGTAAAGGAGCCACACGCGTCGGATACGACACCGGAGCTATCGCCGGACCCGTGTCCTTGATGTAACGCAGATCCTCCTGAGACCACGCGGCCCGGCTCCGGAGGCCCGGGGCTTCCTCCGACGGTGTCCGAGGCTGCGCAGGCGGCTGAGCCTCCTGAGGATGTGAGGTTTCGGAGGATGCAGACTCTTCTTCTTTAGGCTTCGCGGGGTAAGAGACGGGGTGGATAGGCACGGACTGCGGCCTCTGAGGATCGTCGGGGGCATCGGATCCCGCCGAGGAGGAAAGGGATTTAAGTAGGTGGAAGGAGGTAGGCGAGCGGAAGAGGGAGGTGGATCTGGCGAGAGAATGCCGCCTAGCTTGAGAGAATAGGAGCTTCATAGCAGCCATGGCAACCAAGGGACTGCGATTTGGCGGAGCAGACTTGGAAATGGGCTTTTACTTCATACTATACCCCTCTCAGGGTTTTAGAAGAAAGGCGAGACCAAAATTTGATTATAAAACATATGATAAATACCAAATAAGTGCTAAAATTTTCTACTTTATTAAAATAAAATATTACTCAATAAGTTAGATGCCATATCGAGTATATCTTTTACATTTTTCATACAATAGTATAATTGGTCTATTTTGGGCAGTTTAATTTCTTACCCTTATAAGAATTAAGGAAAAAATAAGGTTAATTAATATCATTAGACTAACATTGAGTTAAGTTCAACTATATTTACCCTAAAAATATGGAAAATATTATACATTTTTTTAATTTTCTCTTATCCTCCTGATATTTACACCACTATTTATTCTATTATTATTATTATTATTTTACATATAAATTAAATACTAATAAATTATTATACTGTCCAACCCAGAATAGCCCAAAGTAGCCTTATAAGTTTCTACGTTACATTATAGAAACAGTATCTAGTTAAATTAACGAATGCTGGATGCAGGATTCATCCTGTTCTTCACAACCATAACAAGAAAAAAAAACTTCCAAATTCTCTGATGGAGAGCTCAAAACTCTCTCCAAACGCTACTCCCATAAAATCTGTGGAGGCCTTGAGCTCGTCCAATAACAAATTCAATCAACCAAGGTCCGTTTAAGAGGGCAATGGCATTCAGAGAACATGGTCCCTCTCACCAACACCTTCCTACAAAGAAGATCCTGCATTCATGCAAGTAGGATAAGCAAAGCGGAAATTGGCCGTGAATTTGAAAGTGAAAACGTTAAAATGTACAGGGAAAGGATAGATTACATTGTCAAAGCAGAAGGGATTGGATCAAATGTAACCGTACTGTCCCAATAGCAAATCAAGCATGTCATTTGGGGTGAGAAGAGTTGTCCCACCAAGAAGCAGTTCCAGATCCGGCCTTCCACTCTCAGATACTGCCTCCTGAACTTCTCTTGCCTACAGGAAGCGCAGATCACCTATGAATATCAACCATGGAAAGAACAATTCATGCAGTGATTATAAATGGGAGAGATTTAGAAGTAACAGACCTCAAGACCGTTGATGCCCCCAACGACAAACACCAAGATTACATCTTGGTCACTGAGGCTCGGCTTTGCCTGTGCAGATTTGGAAAGCGGGTACCCTTAAGAGTCTTTAGGTTTCAAGCATAATATATGTTCCTGATGGAATTACAATATTGGAGTAACACTGACCTGCCCAAGACCAAATCTTCCAAACCCACTTTTAAATAGGCGACCCACCGCGGAGGAATGATGCTCCAGACCAGGGACATCAGATTTGCTCAAGACCCTTGTTACAAGCTTATATAGGAATCCCTTCCTTGTGCTGGAATCAATACTGAATCCGCTCTCCGGCAAAAATACACCTTCTCCAAATGACTTGTTCCTACTTTTCAAGCTCGATAGTTTGTGAAGGAACTTAAACAGGGTATCAACTCTATCACGCAGCTCCAACTTCAGCTGCATATCACCATAGGAATGATCTTTATTTTGATTGGTATCTTCGTCCCCCCAGGTATCCCACTGATCATCATCAAAATCATCAATATCGGGCTCCTTTGCAGGCGTACCTCGGTTTTCTTCTGCACTAATCCTTTTTCTGTTGGCCTCAAGCTCTTCCTTTAGACTGTGAAGGAATTTAAGTTCTGCAACATCAGGGTTTTCTATAACTGCATCAACAAGAGTCTCTTTTAACAAGCGCTCTTCTTGCCATGAGAAAGGGCCACTAGGGCCTGATGTTGGAAAGTTCTCACCAGCCAATATGTACCCAACTGCAGTAAGGAGCAATGCATCCTGAAGAGAAAGAAGACTTTGGGGTTTCTTTTTGTTTTCATTTTTCTGACCATGAGAATGGAAAAATGCACTTTTATTAATTAGGTCACCAATTTGAGCTGCAAGACTCTGGCTAGTGTCTCCAGCACTTGCATATAACATTTTCTCAGCACTTATAAAGGCATCCCACCTGGCACACTGTGACTCATCAAGAGCAAGTACTGTTGCTGTTGCTAACTGAATGAGTGCCTTATTCCTGATTAAAGAGGACTGGCTTTTTGCAAGGGCTTCTATCATAGGAAGCAACTCCGACCTTGAAGCAACACCGGCTCGGATGTTTACATTTATGCTTATATTCTCACGACGTAGGGCTTCTTGCAGCCACTTCTTCACTAGAATAACTCCATCTTTAGTTTTTCTGTCAAGAAGAGCTTCTAGGTATGGGGTTCTGCGAAGACTTTCAGTTGCAATTATGGAGCCTTTAAGTTCTTCCATCCGAGGAGAAATGTGCCCTTGTTTCTGAATGTTGCTACTCATTTCCACTGAATCAGCAGTTTTTGTACCAGAGCCATCAGAATTCCAGCCGAGCAGAAAAGAACCAATCCCATTGAAAAGCCGATTATTATTTACTTTGTCATCTTCTCCCATTAGAACTTCATTAAGTGGTATCTGAAAGTCGAGAGAAGTTCGTTGGAGGTTCACCATCCCCGGTTTGAGCTGAATTTGTGAACCTTTTTTTGGAGCAGATGCAGTTGTTCTTTCTCTTCGAGGCAAACAAGAAACTATGCGGTCAACAAGTGAGTCCCCATGGCAGCAAGGGGTGAGAAGATCAAGGGTCCGATCGACAAGCAACAGCCCCGCTGATCTTTTTCGACGTCCAACATCATATAGACTTGACATGTCTGTCAAAATTTTCCCAACCATTTTAGATGAATTTCCCAAGGAAAAGATTTCCATCTTCAAGTCCATCTAGAGGTCAGAAATGGGAATGAAGCATAATCAGGAAAAAGCATATACAGGGTCTCCAATTTTAAAATGTCTTGCATATCATGATAGATAGTAATAAAAGAGAACCAAAGCATGTTTTTGCAGATAAAAAATTTCCAGGATTATGCAAATTAAGTCACTTCCAGATGAACAAACTGTAATTAGCACTATAATGAGAATAACAGACTTATAATGCCATATAAAACATGATATATCTCCTTATGGTTCTCAAGTAAATCAGACTTAGCATGAATGGAAGAGAATAGATGTTATACCATACTTCTTCCCCCATTGAAAAATGAAGCTAAAGAAGGAATATGTTTAAATGCCATATGGGAACTGAGTAGATTTTCATATTCCACTCATGGTTTACCTTGGAAGCCAAATGGTATAGAAAATGTGCTGTAAGAATCACACCTGCAGAGGCATCATCACCATCAGAAGGCACCCCTGAATTCAAGGGAGGTAAGCCCTGACTCAAGGAATCCTCATGCTGGAGTGACAAGTATGCTTCAGCAACAGATCCCTCAGAAGGTAAGACAAAGGCTCTTGGAGAAAGGGGACACATTATCAAAGGGAAGTGATGCACAGATACCATCAAATTCTTCCCTACATAACCTGTATGACTGGTAAATTTGTCTTCAACTAAATTTCTTCCACCCAGATCGGGAATGTCTTCATCATTCGAAGTGAACTGCAACCATCCTTCGTCCTTTGCTGTTTTTGTTTCTGGATAATTTTCATCTATTGACTTTGTAGCCTTTGCCCACCTTTTCTTAACAAGCTCTTCAAAATCCTGAACAAGCAATGTCTCATATTCATGAAATGCATCGGGTCCCAAAGGTGAATCAGGATATGCTGAATGGGCTATCTGGAGCAAAATAGCATTCTGTTAGATGAAATAACCATATGTAGCTCGAGCAATATAACAAATACAGCTGCCAAAAGAATCGTTATGTGGAATAAGCACCTCCGAAATGCATGTAAATATTGTACAATGATGAACATCTTGATGTGAGCTTAGGCATCGTAAGATATATCGATGTGCATCACTCAGCAAATGAGACGTCATGATCACGATGTTACCTCTAGGACCCAACTTTGAGTTCCAATCAATCACCTATGATGAAGCCAAGAAACAAGTTCATTGAGAAAACCAGGGTATACATAGGCATGATAAAAGTGTTTTTCAAAATACACAGCATGTAGAAATGTGCCATAGATCAGAACATTCTTTGCTTTGGTAAAATTAGTTCTCAAACTTTTGAAGAACAAAACTGCTGCTTGATTCCTTACCAGTCAGCTGCTAGGATTCCAAATGATCAGGATGTAAGGCATCCACCAGATTTTTAAGCCACGTTACTGTATCGAATGAGTAAACATGCACATACTTGTACTATGTGAAATATAAATAAACATAATCTGACCAGGTCAAGAGGAGACATTTTCTCCAAGCTGCAAACTGCACGTGCCCCGAGGCCAAGTAATACAGGAAAAGCCCCAAGATACTGGAAGCTTTCAGCGCATCCTCCATCGAGGTAAAGAACACTATCCTTGATGTGATCAGATAGCTGGACCAGATGAAAACACGATAATGCTAGTATGATACCATGAAGAAAAAAAACCACTGGTAACCAATATCAGTAACAACTGAAGGATTTTTAGTGGCAATGTCTTAAGCAATAGCAACGGAAGTAAGAATTACAGAAGTGTCATCTTAGTACGGGTAAAAGAAATCATTAGTGACTACACTGCTATTTCATCGACAGAATCATCTAAACAACAAAAAAAAATAGCGTGAACTGATACGAAACATAATAAAAAGGTGCCCTAGGCAATCTCAACTTACTTGACTGATGGAATCTAGGCAAGAAATGGCAACGTCAGCCACGGCCATGATTCGTATCTACAGCTCCCAGCAGCAATCCAATTTCGCAAAAGCCACCGGAAATTCAAAAGTCGAGTGGCTAATTCTCTACGAGATTAACTGGAATATTAGGGTTTCCAAGGCTCCCAGCAGGTCAGCTCGGACAGGATGTTCATGGGAGGAGGAGGAGCCGGAGAATGGAGTCGGGAGACGTATAACGGACTTCGCTCTCTCCCGCAACGCACAAATCAGATGTCGTTTAGAGGAAATAACAAATATCAGTTTAGTCCTCCAACTCTGGACTATTTACAGAACAGCCTCCAATGTTGTTCCCTCTCATATAAATAAATTATATTTCAATTTTTACCATAAATTCCTCAAGGGTATACTGTTTAAATGCTTTTATACATAAATTCTTAAATATCACATTAATAAGTTTGAGTAAACAATTTTGGGACAAATAGTTTGCCCCTAACGACAATTTCATTCCAATTTTTTCGGTGTTTAGCAATTTAATAAAAATAATAAAAAGCATAATATGAAAAAAGTGTGAAATTATTTTATTTTTCCTCTCTATTTATTAAAATATTAATTTAATTTTTACCTTGGATATATATTTTTAACTTTCAGGCTATCGGGATGGGCACAATGCTCATCCTCCGTATGGGCTCGAAATCCTCGGTTCAGGCAGGCTTTTTCTGGCACGGACCTTGGCTTTGACGGCTTAAATTTATTATTTGTGAAGATAACTCTAGGCTCTGCTGCTTTTGTCAATTAGATGGTGCTGCATAATGTACAACCCGCCTGGTCACTCTGTCTTCATCTCTCTGTCACTTTCTCAGCTGTCTTAGACTTGATGTCCATCCTTCCTCGGATGCTATTTCAAGTGCTGCAAGAATATGGCTAATTTGACAATGTTAGGCCGTCAAGTCTGAGAAATTTCCACATGCTGTTTACTCATCTTTCCTTATCAGTAGTGGCTACTTAGAGATGCTTTTGATTAGAGGTCACCTCATTATCAGTAGTCTCAATCTCATGTACTGATGATGATCACTGCGCATCAACCATAATGTGGTTCCCTAGCTCAAAACCTGCGCAGTCAAGTTATTCAATTAACAAAAAGCAATCTTTTCCTGGCAGTTGAGCTTTCCCTTTTTAAAAGACTTGGCAGCAATCCAAAGATTCAAGACTGCGACATTATCAAGCTTAGCTATAAACCTGGCTTTAACAAGATCAGCAATGGAGCAATAGCTGCAATACCAAGCTTTACAGGAATTTGCACCAGATGATCGAAAAGGGGAATTTAATTAGCGATGTATCAGCACTAACCCATGTACAGTTATCTCCTACAACAACTTCGCTTCATTGGGAGCTTTCCATCTTATGCTCAGCGATTTTCCCTAAGCAGCAACCACCAATTTGTTTTACTTTCTACAACAATAGATAGCAGAAGCTCTGCAATCATGCTTGAGATATTACTTCCCCACGAGTCTCTGAGATTCAGACTCTTTCTTCTCTCCCCTTCTGATTCCGCATCTTCATTGACACCGCAATCCTCTTCAACATCTTCGGTCTTTTCTTGGCACTTTCATGCTCATTGTCCTGCACAGTACTGGTCTCCTCAATGTCTACAACTCGGCCTAAACATTCTTCATTCAGATCAGCAACGGCAGTGGGCTCTGAAACCTTGATTTTCCCATCTGAATCGAAGCCCTCAGTAGGCACCAGAGGGGCATCCGATTCAGAGTCTCCATCTCCCACCACTTCTTCTTCTTCTTCTTTTTCTTCTTCTTCTGTGAAGTAACACTCCTCGGTACCATCGAAAATAAATGCAGCTCTTTTGCATCTAGAGTTCCTGACATCCCGATGGCTCCTGCTCCCGCGATCCCTCACGAAGCTAGGTATCACCACGCCCATATATTCAAGCAACAAGAGCACTAGAGCCGACATTGTGATCCCCACCACGAGCCCCTTCGTAAGGATAGCCAGAACAACCATCACGAAGACCTCCAAAACCGCCAGAGAAATCCGATTAGCACGGGGCGCATTGACACCCTCTCCCCTAGGAATCCCTCCGATAACCAACGACGCATCAACAACACATCCAGCTTGCGATTCTGCAACGCGTGCCTCAGCATCCCTAAGAGAAGACTCCGTGATCGCAGCGGCGTCATCCACAGACTGCTCAAGGTTGCGATCACCAGCTTCCGCAAGAGCTGGAGGATTGCCGTGATCCTCCGCCGCCGGGGAGCTCCCGGCCTCGAGCGCCTGGAATTTATGTTTCTGTTTGGATTTCTTGGAAGGTTTCTTGAGGCAGTCGCGGTTCTTGACGAAGAGGTCGACGAGGGAGGTCGGAAAGCCAGTCTCCACCACCAGGGACACGCCGTGCTTGGGCGGCGACTGGAGATCGGCCACCAGGCGAGAGATCCGGTCGGTCCTCGACTTCTTCTTCCAGGGGAAGGTCATCGAGGCACCGTCCGATGGCGACCTTATTAAACCAAGAAGAAGAAGAGACGGGCCGAGTGGAAGAGGAGAGGTAGAGGGAAAGGGTTCTCGATTAGGAAGGAGACGAGGAAGAGGAGTAAACACTAAATACAGAAGATGGAAGGGGTGGAGTTAATCTATTTTAGCAATTAATTAATCAACCTGATTTTAATTAATTAATAATATTGTGCATTGTTGTGTGAGGAGGTTATTTCACGTGAGATTGTACGGTCCATAAGATTATTGTTTTAACTACTCAACTGTAAACAAAACACAGTACACCATCCCTCAAAATAAATATTTATATAATTTATTTTTAAATTAATAATATATCATAAATTTATATTTAAATAAATATCACCGCGATATCTATTGTTTCCACTCTCTCTCCTCATTTTCCTGTCTAATTATCAGTTCCCAGATTTTCCCGGGAAAATGAGAGAAATCCTCCACATCCAGGGCGGCCAGTGTGGGAACCAGATCGGAGCCAAGTTCTGGGAGGTGATCTGCGATGAGCATGGCATCGACCAGACGGGAAAGTACAGTGGCGACTCCGAGCTCCAGCTCGAGCGCATCAACGTCTACTATAATGAGGCCAGCGGCGGCAGGTTCGTCCCCCGCGCCGTCCTCATGGATCTCGAGCCTGGTACCATGGATTCCGTTAGATCCGGTCCCTTCGGCCAGATCTTCCGCCCTGACAACTTCGTCTTTGGTCAGTCCGGTGCTGGAAACAACTGGGCCAAGGGACACTACACCGAGGGCGCTGAGCTCATCGACTCTGTTCTCGACGTCGTCAGGAAGGAGGCCGAGAACTGCGACTGTTTGCAGGGTAACGGATCCGGCTTACTTATTAACAGCGCCAACAAATTAGAAATTGATACAATTTCCCATTGTCGATCTTCTCTCATATCATTATGCTCGATACATGTGGCCAATCCCTGTATTCATTCTGCTTCGTTTTGATTTCTTAGTATCTGCGTGATTTATTGTCTTTCATTTTTGTTCATTCGTCTCGGATATTGAACTTGTAATCTTATCCACGCATAAGTGGATATTGATCTTTTGCAAATTAGACTAATATACTCTTAGATCTGGTATTCTCATTCGATATATGGATTAACTATAATACATCCTTTCCGATCTAGCTTTCTGGGTAGCCTGATTGGATGGTAATGAGCTTGGTACTTCTCTTTTGCATATGAAAGCTAGTTCATGCTTGTACCATTTAATTCCCCCTGCAGCAACAACAATAATTTGTTGTGTCAGTGATGTACATTGTCTATCTCTTTTGGTGGTTCTTACATTCTGTATTGACCAAGTGCCTTTAGTTTTCTCGTCATATTGAGTTATTTTCAATTACCGCCCGCATCAAATGTTCTTTTCTTTATCTAAACTATCTGTAAGATATATATTAGATATGGGAAAAGGTGAATACTTCTATTCTACTTGAATTCTTACTGGTGAAAACATTCTACTCAATGATGATCTCATGTGTAACAGCAAAAATGTCCTTTTTTTTCCTGCCATTAATTGAGAATCTGAATCTGCAGTACCAAGTTCCCTATTGTTGTCCATGCCTTGTCCCATTTTTAAATTGATATATTGGTGCAACAGGATTTCAAGTGTGTCATTCACTGGGAGGAGGTACAGGTTCTGGAATGGGAACGCTTCTCATTTCAAAGATCAGGGAGGAGTACCCAGATCGCATGATGTTGACCTTTTCTGTCTTTCCCTCACCAAAGGTGTCTGACACAGTTGTTGAGCCATACAATGCAACTCTCTCAGTGCACCAGCTTGTAGAGAATGCTGATGAATGTATGGTTCTCGACAATGAGGCCCTTTACGACATCTGCTTCCGTACATTGAAGCTTGCCACTCCAACCTGTATGTACAAACTTTGATCTTGTATGGTGAAACTTTACCCATGAATTTGATAACTTTCTTGAATCCAATTTTGCTGTCATCCTTTAAAATCATTTCTGGGTTAGCCACTTCCGACGTTTAGAATTCTATCTGTGGGGCCATCTTTTTCCTTGTGTAAAAGAAATTTATCCTGCTCTTTCAGATTCTTGGAATTACCAGATTACTGTTTTTTTAGAAACATATAGTATCTCACTTATTAGTCATTACCATTTTATCTGTGTTGAAAGATGATGCATCCTTTTGGTTATGATTACTTCACCTTGTGTTGGTCTTCCATTTCCTTCCCTCCTATTTTACACTAAACTTTGCCACATTTCTCCTCTACTCAGTTGGTGATCTGAATCATCTGATCTCGGTGACCATGAGCGGTGTCACCTGCTGCCTCCGTTTCCCGGGACAATTGAACTCCGACCTCCGCAAGCTTGCTGTTAACCTCATCCCCTTCCCACGTCTCCACTTCTTCATGGTCGGGTTTGCTCCACTCACCTCCCGCGGCTCTCAGCAGTACCGGGCCTTGACCGTCCCTGAGCTGACCCAGCAGATGTGGGATGCAAAGAACATGATGTGTGCAGCTGACCCCCGCCATGGCCGCTATCTGACTGCCTCTGCTATGTTCCGTGGAAAGATGAGCACGAAGGAGGTTGATGAGCAGATGATCAACGTCCAGAATAAGAACTCCTCCTACTTTGTGGAGTGGATTCCCAACAACGTCAAGTCGAGCGTGTGCGATATCCCTCCAAAGGGACTAAAGATGGCATCCACCTTCGTGGGTAACTCGACCTCGATCCAGGAGATGTTCAGGCGGGTCAGCGAACAGTTCACAGCCATGTTCCGGCGCAAGGCCTTCTTGCACTGGTACACTGGCGAGGGGATGGACGAGATGGAGTTCACGGAGGCAGAGAGCAACATGAATGACCTTGTGGCTGAGTACCAACAGTACCAGGATGCTACTGTAGATGACGATTACGAGCAGGAAGAGGAAGAGGAAGAGGAAGAGGGCGTGGAGGAATAAGGTATAAACTGTGACTCGGATTTGATCATGGATAATGAATTGGTGTGCTTGATTTGTATGCGGTTGTTGGGTTTTTGGTGTTTTCATTGAGATGATTGAAATATTTGTATTGGGTAAATGGCTGCTTGTAATATGGTTTGAAGCTTCTTAGCTTAATATTTGTACGAGGTGATCTTTTGTACAATACTACAATTATAATTATCTCCATAGTTGCTGTAAGGTTTTCTTTATACTCCTTTTATTGTTTGCTAAAAGTAGTAAGTAATTAGTAGGTTAAGGATAAATTATTATATTGATATGAATTATTTTACAAATGAATATACAATTTTCAAATGTTACCAAAATATTTGAAAAATATTTTATTTCGATATTAATTTTTATTTATTTTTGTTTGAATTAATGAATTTGAAGGTATTTAAAGGGTAATGAAAGTGAAAGGTTATGATTGTGCAAAAAAAAGAAAGTGAAAGGTTACGAGTGTTTAATAACCACTCTAAATGAGAGTGTGGAGTTTGGGGAGTGAAGTTAATAAAAAATTGAAAAAATAATTTTATTTTTTATTGAATTTATTATTTTATTAAATAATATAATATTTATCTATCTAATAAATTGTATTATAAAATATAATGTTAAATAATATATAATATTTTATTATGTAATCAAATTATATCATAAAATTGAACTATTATTAAGATAATAAAGTAAATCAATATTAATTGTATAATAATAATATATAATATTATATATATACTTGACATATAATCATATTCTATATATATGGAATAAAAATATATTTTTATTATAATATATATTATATAATTAATATTAATTCATTTTTATTATAATAGCAACTTATTTATATTATAAAATACATAAAAATATACGTTGTTATGTATATTATAATTTATTATATATGTTATATAATTATTATTATACCATTTATTTATTTTCTAATTGTAATAACGATTTATTTAATAACAATGTAATACATAAGTAATACAGTTTGATTTTATTATATATAAAGCAATGAATTTGAGGAGCTCTCACCAAAATTTCCATTAAAATCCCTCAAATCCAAACACATTAATTAAGATAACTTAATTCAAAAATATTTTATTTATAAAATTTGATCTCTGTATAAAAAGGCTATCCATATTTGTCTACAAAATTGAGTTATAAATAAACAAATTATCCATTATTAGAAAATAACAAGACAAAATTGTGGATTCCTCTTCTTGTTCCACTAACGGTACACTCACTATTCTTTAAGAATTGCTGGCATTTCTTCTTGGAGAGTAATGCAATCCCCCAAACTTTGTTTTAATGAAGAGATGAACTGTAATATAAATCAATGGCAGGATGTAATGTCAACATCCAAAACATAATGCAGAACTTGACGGCTAAGAACATCAGCATTCTTAAAAGAGCAAGGGGCTCTAGAAGTAAGAAACATCCCACATAATCAGGACTACACACTCCCAACTTGGATACAGTTCACTAGGATCAAGTAAATACAAGGATCTAACCTAAAGCACTAGAAAACCCAGCAAAATCATGATTCTTTCTTCAAGAGATGGAGAAACAAATGAGGTATTCAGTTCCCACCATCTTGAATAAAAGGCAAACAAAAGCCAAAATCCCCTCTCCTAAACAAGTGGAACATTGTTTTCAGACCTATACCGATGAAAGATCCTCATATATTGTTTTGATGCCTGGACGCTCAGAGACCGACCTTATACACCTCAATGCGATCCCAAGCACCTCCTTCATCCCCTTATCTACTGTTGGGTTAGCCATCTCAGGCAGCAGGGCTGCCTCGAAGCACTCAGAGCCCCGACCCTCCGCCACTCTGAGGCGGACCCAGTCTGTCAGGTCCACACCACCCCCTTCCCCGGATATCACATCCCCTGCACATCTACCTGTTAGAAGCTCCAGTAGAATCACTCCAAATGCATACACATCTGACTTGAAAGAGGGGAGGGGCTTCTTGGATGCAGCAAGCTCTGGAGCTCTGTAACCAAGGACCCCAGCATCCAGGATTTGCTCAATGGTTCCAGCCTGAGTCATCAGCCTGTGGAGGCAGTAGTCAGAGACCCGGGCATTGAGATCAGACCCATCAAGGAGGACGTTTGTAGATTTGAGATTTCCGTGAGGGACAGTGCGGTCGAAGTGGAGGTAATTAAGGCCACGGGCAACATCAACTGCTATCTTCAACCTTTGAACCCATGTCAATGGTGGACCTTTCCTTCCTGGCCGATCTAGAAAATAAGTTCATAGTAAAATATAAGTAGTTGCCACCACTGCAAGGTGTATGCATAATAATCAAAACTACCAAATGCAATGAGCAACTTAAAAATCGATCAAGGAACTAACAGTGAAGTTGGTCTGAGTCATACATTTCAAATGTCTCAGAAAAATATGCATTTCAAATGTTGCATTCATATAACCGATTGTCACAACAGCACATGCTGTAGTAACAAAAGCAAACAAATAGAGAGAAGCTGACAAGATCATCATACCGTAGAGGAAGCTTGCAAGGCTTCCAGGAGAGATATAATCCGAAAGGATGAGCTTCTCATGCTGTGTAGGTCCCCAATAATAGCCTCTCAGACACACCACATTAGGGTGCCTTATATTGGCAAACTTCCTTGCTTCCTTGGAAAATTCCTTCCTCTGCTTTGCAACTCCTTCGCGAAGCCACTTAACAGTTAGGAACACCCCGTTATCCAGTGTGGCCCGGTAAGATGTCCCATGGCTGCTCCGTCCTAGAACCTCAGCAGGGGCCCGAGAGAGCTCCTCAGGAGTGAGGTTGATTGAGTCGTCGAGGAAGTGTAGCTCTCCAATTAAACGATCCGGGGACCTGACATCAAGCCTCCCAAGATTCTCTGCAGTAAAGGAGTCCCCGGACTCTGGGGACCATGAAGTGTGACTATTCTTGGATGGAGAGAAACCTGCTGCCACAGGCACAGCCGATTTCTCATCAGGGCTAACAATCTCGTGTGATGTTGACCCCTTGCGTGATGCTGCAAGATCCCCTGCCGTCACAAGTAATGCTCCACCACTATGCGCCCCTGCACTAACCTGAGATGATGGGTTAGATGGAACCCGTCTCCGAACATCCTTGCTATTAATAGGGCGCCCTGTTTTGCTCCCTCTTGTGAGAACATAATACACAAACAAGGCAACTAGGATGAGAATCAAAAAGGCAAGGACACAGGCAATGATGATAAGGACTTTGATAATTGTTCTGCTTGGTCTCTTTGTTGAATTTCCTTCCGGAGCATTGCTTGGTCCTGCAGGAAGATCAAGGTGTTCATTTCCTGGGAAAAAGGATGAGCGGGGAAACATCCTCAAGTTGTCAGGGACAGTGCCAGAGAGATCATTATATGAAACATTGAAGCTTTGAAGAATACTGGAAAGGTTATTGGGAATTCCACCAGTAAAGTTGTTCTGAGATATGTCCAAGGAACTGAGAGAATCCAAGGTTACCAAGGAAGTTGGTAGCGAACCGGAGAGGTTATTTCCAGCAAGATTCAAGACCTGTAGCCTAGTCAATAAGCCAATGTTTTCAGGAAGATAACCATCAAACCGATTGTGGGAAATGTCAAGAACTCTAAGGTTAGGTCCCAGAGAAGATGTGGTTGAAGGTAACCCCACTAAACCAGTGAGGGAATTCCCCAGCAGGTAGAGTTCCTGCAAGGTTGGGACAGAAAGAAGATCAGGTAAGAAAGGCCCTTCTAGTCGGTTGAATCTCAGGTCAAGCACTCCAAGCTTTGGGTATTGGGTCAAGACTCTTGGAAGGGAGCCACTGAAGGAATTGTATGATAGATTGAGGTGATTCAGTCGCACAAATTGTGGAGTTTCCTCTGGAATGGGCCCTGTCAAACGATTACGGCTGAGATCAAGAAACTCTATGTTCCCCCATTTTATGATCCTGGATAAGTTCCCTTCAAACTGGTTATTTGAAAGGTCCAGAACAGCACAGCTTCCACTGAGCATCGGCAAATCTCCAGTGAGCCCATTGGAGGAGAGGTTAAGAACTTGTAAGGTAGTTGATGTTATCATATTGATTGTCCCTGAAATATGACATTTGCAACTACAAGTTTCAGATTACATCATAATCAACAATAATGATAAACAATGACAATGGCTAAAAATTGTAGAGACAAGTGAAAGTAGAAAGAAAACCGAAGCAGAGTCTGATAGACAGAGGTAAATGGTTATTTCAATTCATCTTGTTTGACTGAAATCAAGTAATGGCTCACATGCAACCACTCAAGGAGCATCACAAAACAAAACAATTCTTAGGATTATGCCTACAATATGCCCTGTTGAAATATTTTACAGGTTCTCTAACAAACAGATAATATGTAATATCACATAAAGGCCTCCTTTATATCAGAACCATCCCAACAACAAAGTATAGAACATCAGAATTTGGTACATCAGTGAAATTTTTTAGAGACTTTGACAAGCAACTCAATTGATACCTGACAGATTATTGCCACTTAGATCAAGCTCAGTCAACATTAAGGAATCTCCTTTCAATAAGCTGCTGGGAACAAAGCCCGAGAATCTGTTATTGCCTAGCTTGAGGATCTCAAGACCATATATGAAGTTGAACCCAGGCAGCTCCCCAGTGAACTGGTTGTAACTTAAATCCAACACCTGCAAGTTCTCAAAGACTTGCATCTGACCTCCCGAGACCAATGATCCTGTAAGATGGTTGTGGCTCAAATTCAAGTACTTTATGCTATCAGAAATTGCAGGCAAAAACCTCTCCTGCTGCGAGCCCAAACTAGAAATCAGATTTTCACTGAAGTCGACAAATGTAGCATTGGACAGAAGAAAGAACTCCGCATCAATGCCACCATCAAATAAATTATCATGCAAATCAAGGATCTTGAGGCCCGTTATCAGCTCAAACCCCCGTGGAATCTTCTTCTCAAACTTGTTAGAAGAGAGATCAAGGTATAGAAGATTGGACAGCTTGGTCAAAGCAGCTGGCAAGGGGGTTGAGAAGGAATTATGGCTGAGGTCTAGGGACTGAACAGAGGCAAGGCCCTCCACAGAGCCAGGGATGGGACCAGAGAAGTTGTTCCCTGATAAATCAAGCTTCTGCAAGTTCTTCAAATTGCCAATTCCATCTGGTAGCTGCCCAAAGAACAGATTGTTGGAAAGGTCAAGGAACTGGAGCTGCGCAATGTCTCCGATATTGCTGGGGACCTGTCCAGTGATGGAGTTGTTTGCAAGGGAGAGCTTCACAAGCATTGTCAGATTGGAGAACACGCTGAGGTCAGCATCAGCAGAAAGGTTAAGATTATCAAGGACAACTGCAGCTACATTTTCTCCATTGCACACGATCCCATTCCAGGAGGAAGGGCATCCATTGAAATCAATGGCCTCATCATTCCAAGAATTGAGTACGTAGCCTGTGGGGTCATGCTTTATGCCCTTCTTGAACTCCAGAAGGGACAGAATGTCCTGAGAAGGAAGCTGGCCTGCCGCCACAGCAAACAGCAAGAACACCAACAAATGCCCATGGGATAACATTGGAGGGGTAATACAAGGGCTTCACCGAGAAGAAGAAAACCGACGAGTATGGCTATTCAACTACCCTCACAAAAGTAGTAAGCAAAAAACTAAAAATAATAAAAAAGGAATCCCCCTTCAACTTCCAGTAAGCTAACACTACAGAAAAATGCAGCAGCTCACAGCAACTCAAGATCCTTCCTTGGGCGCAATGGACACCGAGACGTTCGCAGCAAATGCCTCCGACGACTATCACTTTCACTGATATAGAAACCCAAAAACACCAGTGCCGGGAAATCAGAGCTTCATCACCAAAGAACAGAGGAAAAAAGTAAGAAGCCGACTTTAAGAAAATGCAGAGATCCCTCATTTACTATTAAGAATAGCATAGGGAAAGAAGCTCCAAACCCATGAAAAGAAACTCAAGCTTTTAACACAATGACTTTAAAGCATATACCTTTTGTCTTTTGACAAGCAGATCTCCGACTCTAGTAATCTCCATGAATCAAACCCACACGAATAAGCGAGAAACGGGTCCTGGGAAATGGCAGCTCCCTGCATTCAAGAGGAGGGACCCATAGAAAATAACTTTTTTTATCCCAGGAAGACACCTTTTTTCTGCATTCCAAATAACAAGATATACAAGAAGGGTGCATTTGTTTAGGCGCAGCTATGAACAAGACAAAGGCAACAGGCGGACATGGCTCTTGTCACCTAACCAGACCCTCATTCGACCACTATGAGGGCATGCGAAAGACAGAAAAAGAGCATACCCAAGCTAGATTTAGTACTGCATGATTAAATAAATCCAAAAAAAAAACCTAAACCTTTTTTTAGTTGAGCCTTTCAAGGGTTTACTGTCAGAGAGTGGTGGGGGAGGATGAAAGAAGAAAGTAGAGTTTTTGAATAATTTTATGGGCAAAACGGATGCCTTTACCCGCGAAAAAGAGAGGTATTTTAGGGAGAGAAGAGAATCTTTTCTCCGATACTCATCACCTAGCGGACGTCAAAGGCTTTTATCAAATGCCATTTAATATCTGGTTTTATCTCTGTCCCTTCAACCTTTGTCCTTTTCCATGCCCCCAATATTAAAAAGTGATAAAAGTGCATATCATCTCATCAATTCCCTAATTCTATGGCACCATCCTTTCCAATTAAAAACAACTATCTTAGACAAAACAGAACAATGGCTTTGGCATCTTTCATTTTTTTCCACAGAAAAATTCCTTACTAGAAGAAATCAGTGGGAGAATGATTAATACAGTAATGCTCTGGAATCATAGCAAACAGTTTTCATTCAATTTCATAGTATTATTAATTATTATTACCCCATCTTCGTATGAATAAAGAGCTCATCTTTTTAGCCAAAAGAGAGATAGCTCGTGTAAAAAAGTACACTTTTTTCACATAAAAGGAAGTTGTCATACTCTTTTTTTGGTTGGAGAGTGCAAAATATTCCATTTCGGTCGATGGAGTACCCATTAGGATGGTAATTTTTGTTCTCGGTTTAACCTGAACATTGTGATCTTGTAATAAAGCTGGGTATCAAAGCTATGCCAATGACAATAGCATAAGAATTAGCAGAACTTGCAGTAATATCTGAAGTGGGAGGGAGTCTCATAATTTAGAGATGCCCATGAGAACAAACTTTTTTCTATCATAAATAATAATTGGGTTGGAAGAAGAAAGGAATGAATGTACGGAGGACCTACAAGTGCCCCTTTGACGAGGGTTTACAATGAATTTGAGGAGACAGAGAGGCTCTTACTGAGCTTACTTCATTTTCCCAGAAATAAATCCTATAAATGAGTAGTGGTGAAGTAGGTGAAAGTCGAAGAAATCCGTCGCTTGGTGAGTACTTAATTGGATGGGCGACGGTGAGTCTCACGGTGGAGCCCCACCATCCTGGTCCTGCCTCATGGCTCTGCTCATTGATGGCGATTGGGCTCAAGATGGATTTGTGTTGTGGCCCATTAGGGTTCCCTCCACTGGTTGCTCACATGTCGTAAAATGACAGGTTTTTTTGTCACGCAAAATTATGATGAATTAAAGGCATGTTGGGATGGTTGGAAAAATAGGGAAAGGTAGAAAAAAGGATTCGATTATGGATAGTATTATTGAGAGAAAAAAATAGAAGAATTTATTATATATAAAGATAATAATGTATTATTAATATTTAATTTTTATCATTAAATTAAATAATGAAGCCCCTTTTGGAGAGATTGAGAAGTAAAAATATCGAAGGATTTGAATGGAAAAAAATAACCCTCAAAATCAATATTAATATTCCTTATGGGATAAAACTTATTTCGAGATTTATGTGAATTTATCTTAAAAAAACAAGATTTAAAATTATTGTTGGACGAATAAAATTTACAAAAAAATTAAAATCATCAAAAAATAAACTCATCCCAAAATCACTATCAAGGTATTTATAGTAACTTTACACATGAAATAAATAAGCAATTTTATACCAAATATCTAAAGTTTAAATTTAAACTAATAAAATCAATTTAGCTTAAATTTCAATATTAATTTAAATTTGGCTCATATAAGATTTAGGAGCTTTAAACAAACAAACAATTTCACTCCATGCTTATCGCTCCAAACAAAGACTATGAGTTTATACTAACTTTTATTTTCCATTAATTTTAGATGGAATGTAAAAGTGAGATGCCTAATATGTACTGCACATATTGGGCCATGTACACAGTGTCCATAGGGGGGGGGGGGTGCAGACAATACCTCCATAGTTACCATAGCCCTTTTGGAGCAATGAACACCAAAAGAAAATGAGATTCATATGATTTTGATCGCATCCCTGACAGTAAATCAATCTCGCCTGATCATACAATGATCAACAACACACAAGTTGGTCAATGGCATTTGAATAGGACGACACACTGGTACTATGCAGCAGCTGAATAGACCATGGATTGCAGAATGCCCTGCCAAAACTGCTTCCACCAGAGATTCTGTCGCCAACTCACGCGTTCAGAATTGTCAACAACAGTGCATGGACCCTCCCAAACTTTGGGCTTAACAAAACATCAATGTACCTATCTCAGTCACTGGGTGAAAACACGAATGTGAAGACAAATCAGCATAGAAATAATTAAGGGAGAGCATGGTTTATATGATGAGAAAGAATGATTAGAGGCAACCACCACCTGGCCATTTCGTCCCACTTCCCTCCAGCTACAACAGCTCACTTCTTGCCTCCCCCAGACACATTGAACTTGAAGAATATTACATCTGCATCTTGCACAACATATGTCTTACCCTCCTGTGGATACTTTCCGGCAGCCTGCATGTATAACATATGAATGTTACAGATGACATGGGAAATTTAACTGCCTTCAATTTGCTATGCTATAGTTTTTTGCCTACAGAGTTGTGCAGGTGAAATCAATTCCTTGATAATGGTACATTTCTGATGTCAACTGACAATAATTGGAAAAACTCTGGTATTGTACAAGAACATGTCTCAGAAAGAAAATTAATCTGTTGAACATTTCCTAGAATTCTAAATAGAGAGCTCTCAATTTTCCATTAATGTTATTTTTAGTTGGGTGCCTGGGATGGATACTTGCCTGCTAGTAATATATATAAGAGTGGAAATGGCGTATGAAGAAAAGCCTCTTTGCAAAACAAACAGATGCTTAATCTCAAACTTTTCCTATCAATAGAAAAAAAAAATCTACCCACCTTTACAGCTGATTCACTGCCAAGTTCTTTGAGATCATCGAATTTCATGACCTGCAAATCATAAAGTAAACAACATGCAAATTTAAGGGAAAAAGATTGAACATTATCTAGGACACCTGAGAAGAAGTCTCAAACAATCTTTTGATCACATCATTTTAAGATTTAATGTGGTAGTTTAATCATCTGATCTTCTAAATTTCTAAAGGTTTATGTTATCACCTAATCCTGCATTTTATATTTGGCACAGCAAGAAGCAGAAAAGAAGAAGACCATACACCAAATGTTCACTAAATTATCGTACTCCATGTTTGCAAGAGTAATTGGTCTATTCTCCTGTGGTTTTGAAAAATTGTTCATTACTTTAGTCTCAACCAAAGACATTCATCCCAGGTGAGTAATGAATTCAATAAAGTGAACAGATCATGCAGTAGCATAAGAAGAAAGAACAACCTCTGTACATATAAAACCCCTCTCAAAATCAGAATGAATGGCTCCTGCAGCCTGAGGAGCCTTTGTCTGCTTTCTAATTTGCCAGCATTTCACAAGCAAAAAACAAGCTGTGTTACTTCTTGCATATATTTGCCTATGCTACATTAGGAGTAAAAAAAGCACATCCAATTATAAAACTAGTGATACAACAAAACATTAACCTTAAAAAAAACCTTCCGTAGTTTCCAATCAAATCCAAATTCTCTCTAGAAAGCTAAGGAACAGTGCCTTTTTATGCATCTTTCATTTAGCTCCCATTTCGACTCAAAAAGAATAATTTGTTTTTTTTTCACATCTTGCATACAGCTTCTTTTCTGAAATTCAGGACATAAATGACAGCAGAATGAAAAACTCACCTCGTCAGGGCCAGCCGTGAAAAAGTATATGAGGTTGATTGCTGCAAATCCTGTCTTTATGATCTTCGGGAGTGGACTGCAAGAAAGCAGGAAGCAGTTAGTCCACTGCAAATAAGAGCTTGATCCGCAAGACGTTTTACCCTCATTTTTTAATATTTATGCTTTCAGTTTCACTGCAAGGAAAGCAGGAAGCAGTTAGCCCATTGCAAGGAAGATTCATTTTACCAAAACAGCCAATTAGAGAATTGTTTTCAGTTTCAGTTGTCAAAAGAGAACTATTCAGATACTAATTATATTTGGGTAAAAAAAACAACTTACAGTCTACATCAATAAAAAAGAACGACTTCAGTTCCTAAAGGGAGAAAATCACAGGTCCTTAATCTTGAGAGAAGCGAGGTAAGCAGTATAATACAATTATATAAATATTTATACAAGCTGACCAACACTCAAAATTTAAATAGATGGACTTCCGATTTTTCCACTAAGAAAACTTCGAAAGCACAAAAAATATTATTATTATTATATGACCTAATTAACATTATTCAATATATAAATGTTCTCAAGTTAAAAAAATGAGAAAATTACTTCTATGAATTTCTCATGGCAATGCAATCATCTCTTAAAATAACAGAAACCCATGAAAATCCAAAACCCAACCATGGTTCTATCGAAGTAATCAACCATATCTATGTAGATACATATTAATATATAGCTCAAATAACATGTCAACCCAAACATATCTGTAGGTAGATGTTTGATTAAATACAACAAGAATTCATCCCAGGAAAATAAAACCTTTCCAATTTAACATAAAGTCACGCTTACCTCTGTACCTTGTTTTCTTCACAATATTTAGCTGCCTCATCTTCTGGCATGTCAACAAGAGTTCTTTCCAATACACAACTGAAAAGAATGATCATCTCTCCACCATGTTCTTGAACCCTAGAATTTGATTTAATTTTTGGTAACACAGGATGAGGTTGAAATGATCATTTATGAAACTATAAAACATATTAGCACATTATAAAAGGGAAATTCTAGAATTACCAAAAAGAACCCTATTGGTGTTGCTCCATTATGAAATATATAATAAGAGTGATATCTGAATTGAGGGCTCTCAAGGTCATGCATATAGGATTGATTGGAAGAAAAAAAGGTCATGCATATAGGCATTGCACATGCGCAGATAAAAGAGTCTTGTGTTGACGTGATCCTTAAATAATCAATATATAGAAACAAGAAGATCATTGACATACCAAGCATGAATCTTAGGCAGAAACTTGTTTTTTTTCCCTTGGTAATCCCTCTCATTCATGTTGACTTGTCCATATTATGTAGATAATTCATATGGTACTCTCATTGAAGGATATATACAATACTCATGTGAATGCAAATTTAAAAGGCCAAAACTATTATATAGCTAAGACCTTCATGATGACTTAGTTTTTGCAACATACAAACACTGTGCATGCATATTTTAATTTGATCAGTATACGAACTCTACCAAAGGCAGCCACAGCACTGATAAAGCTACCAATAATCCATTAGAAAAGAATACATATTTTCATTTAAATATTTCACATGTAATTATGCAATCATACTGCACTAGAGGTAAGGAAAAAGGGTTAAGAACATGGTGCCAGAAGTAAATGCCAAAAACATGACTGGTAGAAAATTATGCCCACGTGAAAATGAAAAAGAAAAAATCAAGTGGACAAATTTAAAGTTCATTTTCAATTTAAGAAAAAAAGCACAGCTGATAGAACATAGAGGAAACAGATAACAGTCTACAAAAGTTACATCTTTTGAATTTATTCTCATTTATACAATGAAAGATTAGCCATCAGAAACAGATACACTACTGAAGAGGGGCTAAACCCAGTCATTAGTCAACCACTCATTCTCAGGGAGAACATAAAAACTACACACAAAGAAACACAAGAATCTTAAGTAAAACATGAAAGATCCCATCAACTGCACGAATGTGAGACAAGAAGTTGTTGCCCAGGCCCTGCCCTTGGTGAGCACCTCGAACAAATCCAGCTATATCATGGATTTCCAAGAATGCTGAGACCTATTTAATTGACTGAAAATTAATGGAGACTGATAGATAATAACAAAGTTTCAACTTTTCTACTTCTGCTTTCCTATTGTTAAGTCTGGAATAAGCATCGCTTAGTGAATATAACCATCATCAATGAAAGTTAGAATTGCACCAAATGCATTCAAACATTAAAAGGGTATCGTTTTGGAATGAAATACAAGAAAATGTCAATTTAGAAGGAGAGTTAGATAACCTATCAACAATTTTATGCCAAAACCTCATCTAGACATTGAATAAATGGTAAAAAAGAAACGGTTATGTATTATTGTATTTTTCTTCACTACTGTTTTTAGAGATGCTGCTGGTGTTCCTTGCAGCATTTACATCAGAAACTTCACAATCAAAGAATCTGCACAGGATATGCATGAGAGAAGTATAAAAAGTAATATGCAAGTGTTAAGGGAAATAGGTACAAGTGAATCATAAATTATCTTCCCATGGAGCTAAAGGAAAATTCCTCATGTAACTCTCATGGTAATACACAAACATGAAAAGGTGAAATACAGTTCTCATAAAAACTCAATTCACATGGTAATACACAAGCATGAAAAGGTGAAATACAGCTCTACTGCTTGTTCTTCTTTTAAAGTAAAAACTAAGACCTCAAATGACCTTTCAACATCCAGTTAGATTAGAGATGCATGAGCTCCTCTATATGTTGAGGACTTAGAGGTGCCTTTATGTCAGTTGCAGATAGATTTACCCAAGTGAATGTTAATGTTAGGAAGCATCAATTTGCTAAAACAATTTTAGGGTTTGATACCTACAAAGTACCTTGTCTGATTTCCACGCATCCAACTTATGAGTACATCACTTTATATGTCTCCTTTTATATATTAAACAAATATTGAATAGGTTAAAAATAAGATTTTAAATTGATTAAAATAAAAAAATATTCAACGTTAGTATATTAAATAGATTTTAGACATGTAAAAAATAAGATCCCACATTTATCAATAGGAAAATATTGTGAGTATTCACTTGATATATATATATAATATATCCACCTTTTAAAAAAAAAGAAATAGTTGTTTATTAGTGAAGAGTTTCAATGGCCAAAAACCATTCAATAGATAAAATGAAAATTTATGTATTATGTACCCTTGAATTTGTACTTTTGATATGCTTGGGCTCAATGTTGGAGATGATAGGGGAAGATTTCTTCAATGATTGTGTACCCAGATCCTATTAGGATTGCACACACTGGTCACATGCGGTACATAGCACACACTGCACTGTGCGTGTGCTTTGTGATTTTTTTAAAGCCCATATGCCAAATGGAAGACATCATACCATCATCAATATGAAAGTGGCTTTCAAAGTGATACTGCCTTTGCCTTTGGATGGCCGATCAACCATTGCACTTGTGTATCCCTTTGCCTTTGAAAGGCAGTATCAAAGGTGGCTTTCAATAGAAATTTTGGATGGGAGATGGTGGATGAATTTGAAGGGGAGAACCCTTTTAAATATATTTTGAATGAGCTAGATGTTAAATTAATAAAAATATAAATAAATATTAATATTATTTTATAGTTAATTTAAATATTTTTAATTTTATTTTTATATGCCTTTGCTTGCTTGACGGTCCAAATTCCAATATAGGTATCAATATAAAAATAAATGGAAGCGTGAAAGATAGATGAGAAATTCTGGTTAAATTATTACATGTCAAACGCCAACTGAGTGTACTCCCATATTGAAAACAAAGTTGGGCGGAGAGAGCTCTAATCAGACAAATATTTTTATTAATAGATGGGTCTATACTTAGCTCAATCCGACCCGTGGATCTGAATTCGTTAATTTGATTAATCCAACTAATTTTAAATTACCACAGAATATTACTGGATTAATTCAATAGATTAGATTTCGATCTAACTAAATAATTAAAATATATTAGGCTAATAATTGTATTTAAATATATAATTAAATTAATAATATTATAAATACTCTATTATATACGTTATTATTAAAATTATTATTTATTTAAAATAAATAATTTTTTTTTGTAAAAATTTAAAAATTATATCCAAATTAAAATTTTAAATTTACTGTAGAATAAGATATTATATTATAATATTTATATGTTTAAAATATAACATGATTTATTTGGTAAAAATAAATTATTATTAAGATATTTTGAGGTAAAAAAATAAAAAGTCATGTGGGGGTCAGAATTATAGTACCATACTTTCCGCATTGGAGCCTCCTAGATCTCCGTCGCTCAGCCACCGCTCCTCCTAGGTCTCCATCTCCTCCTAGGTTTCCTTTCCCTCTCCTCCTCCTCCTCCTGGCAACGCTGCAGGAGATCCCTCCGTCGCTCAGTCGCCGCCTCTTTCCTCTTCCTCTCCGTCTTATACTCCACGAGAGTCGGCTGCATCTTCACATCGTCATGAGGCGGGGACAGTTCGATCCCCGACGATGGAGCCACGAGCGGAGGCTAGGGTTCTAGGCTTGGGCTGGGATCTGAGGACCGTCTGAAGAGAGAGACAGAGAAAGCAAGATAGAGAGATACTACCCTCTGATCAGAGATAAGAGAGAGCAAGTACAAGCTGGAGACTATAATAGTAGTAGCCGGAGGAGGAGAACAGAGGTTGACGGTGATCAAGTGATCCTTTCGAGGATGGCAAAGGCCCGCCATGCTGCCCATTATTCCTGAGTGAAAAAGAGGATAATTATATTTTTTAATTTTAAATTTTGAATAATAATTTAAATGCAGTCATTTTACTCAAATAATATTTTAATATGTTTTGCATGATATTTAATTAAAAAGCAAGTTTTTTAAAAATGTTATATATTATTAAAGATTATTTTTAAATTATTCAATATTACCTTTTTTGAGTAAAAAATTTGCTAACATGTAGTTTGATATTTTTTTGGCTAAAACATAAACTATATAATTATGATATGTTTTTAATAAATTAGATATATCATATGTTATAATGTCCTGGTATATGATTTTAATGAAGATTTGATAAATATTTTTTCATTTAATAAATAAATCATAAATTAAAATAATTAATAATAAAATAAAAAATAAAAAATAAAATGACGTATGAGATACATAGTCTACATGTTGTATGCATTAATATTTACATTTTTTATAAAAGAATAACTATTTTAAATTTAATATTATATAATAGTGATTCATCGTCATTAATAGAACTTTCAAACTTTAATATCTATATACAAAATTATCTATCCTTAAAAATTTTATTTTTTTTGCACAAAATCCTTAAAATTTTTGAAATTTGACATTTTTCTTATTATAAAGTTGTAAAATATATAATATTAAATAAAACATTGAAATTTTCGAAATAAAATTTTATGACAAGTTAGAACGTAAACGAATTTAACCGATAATAATATCCCAAATCGAGAAGCTAAACTTAAAGTGAGAAATGAAAATTTGAAACTGAAATTAAACCCTGATCTCGAAATAAAAATTAAATCGAATAATAAATAAAAGATTGGGAACTAGAATGAAAATATTAATAGGGAATAGAGATACAATAATAATAAAAATATATTTATTAAGTAAAAAATTAAGATTTTTAGAAAAAAAATTAGTTTTTAAATAATGGGGATTGAAATTTTAGGTTAAATAATTGAGTGTACTTGATAAGGATAAAAAAAATAATTTAATTTACAAAATATGGGAGAAAAAAGGAAGTAAATTATATGTATCCGAGATATGTTAACTTAACTTGCTCGAAACCATCATGTGCCACTCTTCTCGCTTGATAGATTGTAATCACTAATTTTTAGATAAATGAGTCGAATTTATTCACTTTTATATCAAATTGTATCCCATAAAATGTAGGGATAAGCTGACAACTAATTTATCATATTAGTATACCTATAAAACTAATTGCATTAACTTTCTCTTAGTAGATCAAATTTCAAATCCAAATTCTAAAAACCTGATATCGGAACCCATCTCGAACACCATATTATTGATTGAGCAATTCTCCCTCACAGGATAATAAAATTAAGTGATATTGGTGTCAAAATACTACTAATTAACTAATATTGAGTTTTATAGATATGTTATAACTTGTTAGTGGTAAAAAAATGTTGCATGAGTGCCGTTTTCACTTACCCAAATCTAGAACAAAAAAACGGTTCATCATCGCCGCTTTTGAGAAGCCAAATTCAATCAACTCCAACAATCACTCCGGTGGCCACCAGTGTCAAAATGACTATCTACCTCCCCCTTATCTCTCATTAGCATGGGTCGACCTCCTACAATGTGAAAATCGATCGCCATAAGCCAATTTTCATTGTCGAGTCTATTTGGTTCTGTCCAACTACAACCAATTGGTGCTCAAATTCTCCCAACTCCAACAAACACTTGACTGACCACCATTACAAAATGACTCGTCTGGATCTTGGCTTCAAAATGGCTCAATCGAGCTACCTCTCTTGTTGTCCCAAAAACTTTTGTTATAGCTCTATTTTAGCTAGTTTTGAAAAATAATCAAATTTGACCATGTTTGGCTGGAATAAGGCCCTCACTCCTTTCACGGACCATTAGGAGTATAATGAAAGTATTTGTGAGTAATTTGTAAAAATAGAAGTTAATTTTGTTGATTTTTAAAGTTTTGGTACTAAATTGAAAATTTTGTAAAGTTTGAGGGCTAATATATAAAAATGGAAAAACTTATGTAAATAGTCCAAAAGGGTAGCATAAGGGTCTATATGAGGTAATTTTGAGAATTATGTAAATGTCTAAATTCATTTTCGGGAGATTGGGGTAAAATTGTATTTTTTGGTAAAAGTGGGGCAAAATTATAATTTTGTCCATTTTATGGACCAAAGTATAATTAATGGATTCCAAGGATTCGAACGAGAGATTTGAGAATTCTAGGGATCAAAATAAGAGAGTTTTGATAATTAGGGACAAAATGATAATTTTGTCAAACTTAAAGTGTAACATAAGAAATTTTGAAATAGAGAATTAAGCCTAAACCGATATTAAATTGAGAATGAAAATCCAAGAAATGAGAGTTGAAATCGAAACAGATAGGAAACTAGTTTAAACTTTGTAAGCGTACTGGATAAGTTCATGAAATTACTCTCAAATAATCTCGTTTGATCGTAAATCAATGATCGAGAAGGGTATACTTAAAAATTGATTTAAATTAGAATTGAACTGAATTGAGGTGAAAAATGCTCAATTTTTTAAAGAGTTTAAACAAATATAAAAAAAATAAATATTGAGTTCTATCAATATAGAATGTGATAGAGAATTTTTAGAAAAAGGACTCGCTCGAATTAGAGTTAAAATAACCAAAATACAGTTAAAATTAATAAAAATGACTAAAAGCGATAAATTATCTATTTTTAAAAAGGGATATATTAATTCAAAATTGAATATTCTTATTCCTAAAATATAGAAAATTAGATAAATAATTTTTATAAAAATAAATTGAGCAAAAAATTGGGTTAAAAAAATGCTAAAATTAGTCGAAATATTTGATTAATTTGCTGAAAATAACTCTATATTAGTGAGATTTTTTATATTTATGTTATAAGAAAAATAAATAAAAAGGGTGGTACATGACCTGAAAATAATATTAATTTCCTGATTTTCTTATATAAGTGAGAGCTATTCTTGTGTAAGGTTGACCAAAATTCCCACTAAAATCAAGATTGTTTACTTTTAGGTCACCTGCATATCAAAGATTATCATTTTTTTTCCTCCGACCAAAAAACTCAACTCTTTAGGTGTTGTTAAAACCGAGTAGAGGTCAACTATTTAACTGAACCTGAACGGCATAATAAACCAATGGTAAAGCCATGACTAAGCACACTGCCCAGTATGCGAGGTGGAACACGTAACATCATAAAAAATTCGCTACCGTCCCATATACATATAAGAAGACTGCCCGGAGAAAGATACTGATTATTTCCATTGTTTAGTAAGTAGCACTCCAAGAATTAGAGAGGATGATTGGTGCAATAACACCATCATTCAGCTCAACTGCTACAATTTGATCATTTCCATAGCTGAATTGCACTGCAGCTCAGTTAGTTGGTCGAATAAATCTAATCCATTGATGGGTACATAAAGTATCTATCACACTAAAGACTGAGGAAGCCCGATACTGTAAGCATGACTCTGAAAACCAGGCCAAAATTGGAAGAGCTCTCAAATAAAGCACCTTTTACTGAGACCCAAATCTTTTGCCTTACTCCACAAAAGAATTTCAGAAGGTTAGGATGTACTCAACAAGCCAAGCCCCTGGGGAACCAACCCATCGGTAATGGGTCTAGTGAGTCAAAAAGGAGCTTGAATGATCTCAAGATGAGATGACAGTATTCATGACAGCTTAAGAGCATGAATGGATACACCGTTGGTTGCAGCCCTTAGACGTCCCCACCTTCCCAATCGAGGTTCCTGTTCCAAATGATGTCACTCACATTAAGAGACATGACATGAAGATCATATGATAGTGCCTATTTCCTAATATATGTGTAGTTAATCAGATTATTTATTATACCCCTGTTGTCTGTCTTCAATGAGGAAAACATAGATTAGTAGGCAGAGCTATTTATAAAGACTAAAAAAACTTCATTTTACTTGAATTAAGATGAGCATGAAAAACAAGGAGGGCAAGCTCACCTGTCCAACTCCAGCTACAATGAACTTTCCAGATTTTGCAAAAGCCAGAGAATTCACAAACCCAACCTGCTCAGTAAAACGGTATCATCAATAGAGTGATCAAATGGCTACAGAAAATGAATTCCATCATGAACATTTAGATTATTATTGAAACATGTGAATGGGACTGAAGCACATCTTTTAAAAAAGGCAGCCTGTATCTTTAAAATATGCCACCAGAAAGGTATTCCTCTAGAAGAATATTTTAAAATGGAATTATGGAAAGAGAAAAAAACTGTGCATATATGGGAATAACCTAAGTGAGGGAAATAAACAATATGACTTACCAGGGGAAGGTCAAATAGAGACTGTATATCTTTAGTCTCACTTCCAATAGTCCACAAACGAACACAACCATTTCCAGCTCCTGATGCAGCAAGATCACTGCCTCTACATACAGTGACTGAACCAACCCAGGAATGTGCAGATGAAGATTTGTAGTTATCCAGGCTCACCTCCCCATTTTCTGCATGAACAAATCAGAGCCACCTCAGTGATTATCATAACGAACCATTAATGATCAAATAGCTATATAAGATGTAGCCTTAAAAAGGGAAACATATAGTTTCCTGCACAAGAACCAAACAAAAGCCTAAATTATGAAAAATTACCAATATGACCATTTGCAAGTTTTGCACATTCTTCTTGATACAGATTGCTGGAAGAGGTCAAGGAATGGGCATTCTTAACAATATAAATGGGCTTCTTCCTCAGCATGCTCCAGAGCTCAATGCTACCATCATCAGATCCAGTTATATACTCGTCATTGCTAATAAAATAACAGCATTCTAGAGAAGATGCTGGAGCACGGAAAACTATCCTCGACTCCTCAGGTATCTGCATTCAGATTTAAAACAGAGATATGGAAGTATTAGATGATTGTGGAGTGTTAAAGGTTTTTTCATATAATGTTTAGAATATTTAGCCAAACACTGTAAATCTAACATGCAATTTACAGAATTATTTCAAAAGGTGGACAACTGTTAAGCCAAGGTAGAAGATCCCTCCCAGAGGCGGGGCTATGAATCCTTCATTGGAATTTCGTTATGTGAGTGATTGCCTAAGAAGTATACCAACTAGATAGCACATTATTGCTTTATGGTATTTTGGATGCTGTTGCTCTTTGGCCAAAACAAGAAAATATGCATGAACTTAATAGTTCATTGTGAGTTGGCTTCTTCCCATTCTTGGCCCACCCTCCTGGAGATGGGACTTTGGGAGTTGGAATAATAGGTGATATAGCTATATGGATTGTAATAACTTCAGGGTGTTTTGACCACTTGTGACAGGACAACAGTCTTCCACGCATATCCAGATAAAGCATATAGCAATGTTGAGAGTACATTTGAAACAGCAATAAGCTATTACCAAAGCTAAAGGTCAATCCGTACCTTAAATAATTGCATAGTCCGGTCTCGCCCAACAGTTAGAACACGTTCCTTCCTCAAACAATCTATTGTTAAGACCTCACTTTGGTGCCCAAACAAGGTACTGATATAAGCTCTATCTTCAGTATTCCAAATCTTGATTGTTCTATCAAATGAACCAGAGAAGAGCTCACATGTTCCTTGCCTAAAAGTTAAGCAAGATACAGGACCTCGATGACCCGGAAAAGCCTGTCCAAAGCAACAAAAAACGTTCAGCTCCATGAATTTTATAGTATCTCATGAAGTAGCCACAACCAACACATTTTTGCAGGATTGCAGGGAAACCCATGTCCAAGTACTAAAAAAAGATGAATGATCTATTGGCAAACTGATGGTTGATGAAACTAAAGAAAAGCTCCAGATTATTATCTTAAAGGATGCATTCTCAAATGATTATCTTAAATACATGCATGGAGTGATACAAGGCATTCTATCATTGTAATATAATCTAACCTCTTAATAGACTCCCTCGATGAGTTAAAGGTATCAATTCAATTGATCCCACTTACATGATGTTTTCTAAAGAGACAACAAATTTGATGACAACCTGAACTCCAATTAAAGTGAATCAAGTACCTGAACATGTTGGCGTGTTCGGGTATCCCACAAGTGAATGTGGCGATCCAAGCCTCCACTTGCCAAATACCGTCCATCTGAACTAACGGCCAGTGCTAAAACTTGTTTACTTTGCTTAGTTGCCCGACCTTGAGGGTCTCTGGTACCATGAGATCTCAGTATCTCCTCGCTAGGCCAGGTATATTTTTCACCCTTTCCGCCGTTCACATCCCATTGTAATATAGTGCCGTCCTTGGAGGCCGAAAAGCCCTTCAAATCGTCATCAGACAAAGATACAGCTGTAACAGACTGTTTGTGCTTCACCAGGACATTAAATTGCTCTGATGTTGCTGGTTTCTCCACTCTGAAAATTTAGAAGAAACCAATGTAAACATCAATGTACTGACCTTCGTATTAATAATATCACCCATTACCGGCGAGAAGAAATCAGTCTTGGTTTATCTCTTTCAACATACAACAAGACAGGGGCATTGCAGAAAATTTGAACTATGGATTAGAATAAAGTACCTAATGGCAACTAAGAATCAGCTGTCAATTCGGGAACTAAGGATACAGAAAGCAAATTCTTCCGGGCAAGAAAACATCTATGATTATATTTGATATTTTTTCAAAAGTTAGAAAGATAATGCGCTTGCTCCCTCAGAAAGCAACAGCACCTGGAAGCAATCGATCTGCGGACTCTACCACTCTCTTCAAGCTGCTCCTGCATCAAGTATTTGGAGACAAGGGAATCTCTCAAGCCTTCCTTATCAGATTCCTCATCCTCACCATCATCTTCCTGATTTTCCTTCTTCACTATATCCCTGAACTTATCCAAGTAAGCCTTGGCCATCCTCTGCCGCTTCTCACCGGGAGTCTCCCTATCGAACTCTGTCATCTCTGCCTCCCCCACCGGTCCATCATCGAAGTCTCCATCTTCCTCGTCGCTGTCCGCCATCTCATCATCGATGTCCTCATCCTCCTCCATCTTCCTCCTCTTCTTGTGGCTGAAGAACGAGTCGTCGTTGATAGAAGGATTCCTACGGTTCTTCCCATTTCCTTTGCCACCTCCAGCTCCGGCGCCGACCTTCTTCGATCCTTTGTTCTTCATGGCTCGCCAACTCCGAGAGAAAGCAGGTTATACAGAAACGCCGCAAGAGCACCCGTCGGTGGAAGATGATATATGCTCGGTCCAGACGAGAGAGAGTCGGCCGGAGTTTGAGGAGGATTGACGGTTGTCTTGTATTTTTAGTGTTAGTGTTGTAGGGTTTAACAGACATCAGCCCAAAGAACAGAAAGAGCCGACGATCGCTAAGAGAACTCCCATCGTTACAAATATTTCGTATTCACCCCCGAACTTTTAGCACGTTTCATAAGATCACCATGAATATATGTGTATGCTTTTGGTGGCGATTTTAGGTTTAAATTCCTGTTCAAAATTCAAATCAAGGCTTGGCTCCTTTGGATATTTTTTTGCCATAAAATTATTCCTTATTTTGAATTTAAAAATATTAAAATATTATCTTATATTTACTAAATATATATATTTATTATACCTTATATACCATCACTTTAAAATTTTTAATATATATAAATTTATTCAAAATAATGATAACATTTTGTCATATAATATTAAAATTTTTTCAACCGGCAAAATTTTTAAAGATGAAAAGTGAAGAAAATGGCCACAAAAGTCGAAGCAACACATATAAACAATATTACAGGAGCCTAAGACAAATGGGAAAGAGAGCTAGCAGACAGCTACAGATTTGAATGTTTAAGATATATGTAAAATGAAGAAAAACTGATGGGTGTGGTCTTAAATGACTACGTGAACAGGGTGACAACATCTCTCCGGTAGCCCCTGACGATGAGGAGCCTGGGTACATTCTCGACCAAAAGATCCATGTACTCCATGTAGAAGTAGGCAGGGTGGCTCAGGGGCGGCGGCGGTAGGCTCACCAGAACCACCGCCGCCATCCTCGAGTACCTGAGTATAGTGGAGTTGAGCTTCAGCGTCGTGTAAAGGAACTTCTCCACCTGCTGCTCGTTCACCACGACTGGCTTCCCATCAGCCATTAATGGCCGACCTTCCCTGCTCGCCGAATCTTTCATCTCGGACAGGTAGTTAGAGATCCGCCTCTGGGCTGCAGTGAAGGCCTCAAGAGACTCGTCCTGCTGGCCCCCCTCCACATTCATATTTATGTCCCATGACTTCATCGATATCACAATCACCTCCGCCTGCATCCGGAGATCATAGAGGAACTTCTTCACATCTGCCTTGAGCTCCTCAGCATCAGAATCCTCCTCGGCGATACAAAAGACCTGAATCTTGCAGCTCTCGAAGCTCTCCTTTGTGAGGAGGAGCTGAGAGAGGAGGAGCATTAATCCCCCGTCCCTGACTATCCAGTACAAGTCTATGGTTCCATACTGTCTCTGGTACTCGTTTGGCCACTCATCTAGGCCCTTGACTATGACCACAGCCTTGTTTGCAACAATGCAGTCATTGATTATCCCGACAAATGTGGCCGGAATTTCCGTGAGGTTCTCCCGGCGCCATATCTCAGGGTATCGCATTACTACTATATTGGGCTTCAGATTTCCCAGACCCATTGTCTGTACAATGCCACGGAAACCCTCAGACATGTTTGGGGCAACCACGATTTCAGCCACTCCCTCACAGTTTTTATACTCAATGTATGTGTCAAGCTGCTTGCATGCAGTCTTTGCATCCTCAGCACGTTCGTGGTAGTCACCATCAAGTATAGAAACAAAAATGGACATCCCTCTACCTTTCTTCTTCATGCAGTTAGCAAAATCTGCAAGCTTGGGATGGCATGGTACGTTCTCAGGAAGCTTGCCCCAAGGACGGCAGAATATGAGAGGAATTGGGTACCAGTTCTTTGGGTGCACTTGACTTGCTGCAAACATTACTAGATGCGTTAACAAAAGAATCAACACAAGCACATTTAAATTAACATGGGAAATAGTTGCCTTTCTGAGGAAAAGACTATGGTCTATTGAAAATAATAAGCTCTAATTAGAAAGATCATGATCAAGCAAAGCTAACAATAGTTACATTCCAATGTGCAAATAGAGATGAGATCCAATTAAACACAACAAGAATAACACTGGTCACAGATTCCCCGTTCTCTAGGATGAGATATTTTTACCTCCCAGTGATCGAAGACTTCGAAGGGCCAATTGGAAATAGGCACTCTTGAAACCATCGCCCCAGTCACCAGCCTTCCCTTTGATGCTGACATAGTAATATATAAGACTCGCAAGAGCAAGTGAGACCACAGTGAATGACCATGAGATCAAGAACATAATCACTGCAATGACATCAGACAACTACAATTATGATTAAAAAGAGTGCACGTCTAGAATCGATATATATAAGAGAACATATAAATAAGCATCACTAACAAAATGCATTTTTTGGGAAAGTAATGCCATGGATAAGATTTCTGGTGATCGTTCAAATTAAAAATAGGATGCTTTATCAAGGGAGAAGCATACCGACACATAGGGAAGCCCCGAGTAGGGAAAGGCTCCAATGGTGAAATTTCCACCTAGGACGCCAGCTAGGGGCATCTAGAAGATCCAGAAGAAAACAGGATAAATTCACCCCCGCATAACACAGAAGAAAAAACATGGTTATTGCCGGGGTGATAAGGTCGAGATTCCCAATCACAACACAGCCAATGCAGATAAATGCTGTGAAAAGGGTAGCAGTATAAGGTTCAGTTCCCTCCGCAACCTTGAAATAATTGAGAACAGGGAGAATATCATCATTAGCTATAGCAGCAAGCAGGCGTGGAGCCCCAGTAAGACTCTGGAGAGCTGCACCTAGAGTTGAGAGGACAATTCCAACGTAGACAATAGCTGGGAAAGGCCAGGCAACTGTAGCAGTAAGCAGCCTGAATTGAAATGTCAAGACAATATCAAGATAGCCTCAGAGAAATAGAGCACATCTAGTATAATTTGTAACTGTTTCAAAATACAAGACAGCAACGAGTTCCATAGCAAGTGAATTTTCTTTGTTCGGGTATAAGTTCGGGTTGCTCCATACCAGATTGAGGGAAATAGCAATATGTTCACAAGTTTCAGACATTTTCCTTCTAAGCATCTATGTGGTAAAATATCTCAATTAATTATAAGCTGGATAAAAATGAAAAACAATAGTGACCTTTAAGATATTCCAAAATATAAGACAACATCGAGTTCCCTAACAAGTAAATTTTCTTTTTCGGGTATAATTTCCAGCTGCTCCACATCAGATTGAAGGAAATAGCAATATGTTCACAAGTTTAAGACATTTTCCCTCTAAACATCCATCTGGTAAAATATATCAGTTAATTATAGCAATATGTTCACAAGTTTCAGACATTTTCCCTCTAAACTTCATGTGGTAAAATATCAGTTAATTATAAGCTGGATAAAAAGAGTCACGTACATTTTCTAATAGGTAGAATAAAATATTATCTAGTTGTCTAAAGCATGCTGGATTGTCATCAGAATACCTGTTTGTCAAGAGTGTCTCTCTGCTTGCAAGAGCTCCAAATAATATAACAGAGAATAGGTACAGGGCAGAGGTTGCAAGAGTAGCAGCAAGTGTTCCAATAGGTATTGAACGTTGTGTATCTTTCAAAGAGGCAGATCGATTTGAACCAGCCATAATTCCCGTAACAGCAGGGAAAAAGAGACCAACCAGTGCACTGGGACAGATAAAACATAGGTTAGAAATCTCCACCAGATCCTACAAAGATATAAAGAAGGTAGTAAAAGATGTCTGAACTAAATGAAATATCATCTGCTTTTGCCATTTAAGTCTGCAAATTTCATCTTATCCTAATTTAGAATTTTCCTGTTCAGAACCTTTATTAAAATCCTAAGTTATAAGTACTGAAAGATGAGCCAAATCAATTAACATCAACGGTCATCAGGCTACCACATAAAATTCCACTGAGCAACAGATCAGATATAATATCAATTAGTCAAGATGTGATATTAACAACTTCCAAATAAAAGCATGAATGATTGGCTCATGAGAGTTGAAGTTTTACAAGATAATGGCAAACGGATATCCCTAAAAGTTGCTATATAACACTTTAGCATAGTGCCTACAGAAAATTCCTCAAATTCTCTCCAGTTTGGTCCATTTGAGCCAACTACAACTTTACATCTTAAAGTTTCCAAAGAAATTCAGAACATCTATTATCCTTAGGCCATCACAATTGAAGTTTTTTTCCAAAATGTTACCTTCTATAGTTATACCAGTAGCTTGAGAAGTTGCCATGGTGAATAGATATTTTAAAACCTTATCAAATGGATCAAATTACATAAAATAGTACATTTAACCCGAAAGATTATTCATCATATGTATATATAAAAAGGCAACCATGATACACTTACTTGAAATTCCATTCCACTTTTCCCTCAGGGTCAGGAATCCCAGCATTGTTGGTATTCTGGTAATTAGAGCCCCAGTTATCTTTGAAGGTGCTCAAAGTTAAACCAGTGATTCCTTCTACAATATTCAAAGGAAAAGAAGACTAAACTGAGTCCCACCCATAAGCAAAACCCAAACTTTCACTGTTATATAAGATGTAGATAAACAGATAAGGAAGAACGAATTTTCAGAAATTGCACATAATGATGACTTAAAAGATCATAACAATAAAAAAAAATACCAGAAATGCAGAGCATATATTATTATTAAACTTTATTACAGAGTTAGCCAAGTTCATAGTTGGGCATTAAATAGTTAAAAAGCCCCTGCATATGAACATACTAACTAGACTCAATGTGCACTGGATGGATCCACCAGTCCACAGAATATTCTAGTTTACAAGGCACACAAATTATACATTTATCATTTAAAAATATCAATGACAATAAGCATGGCTATGTGAGTGGGGCAATTACTAAATGATGGAGAACCTTACCTACAGGATCATTCTTCCCACATAGGGTAATGCCCACAAATATGCAGAATATGGACAACAAGACTGGTACGAGGAATGCTGGTGCTACTCGATTGATCGTTTTGACTCCTCCAAAGACAATAAAGCATAGCATGATTGTTATGACTATCCCATAAATTTGTAGATCATGAGAACTTGGACTTTCAATGGGTTGAACTGATGTGCCGTTGACTTTTGTAATAGTCTCTGCAATGAGAAAAAGAAAGGCATGAATAAAAAGATTCTATAACTGATTAGAAACATAAGGAGACTAAAAAGAAACAAACTCTATTTACTACTACATCAGAGAGACGAAAAGAACAGCTTGAAAAATATCCAAAGAACAGTGTGGCATTGAGTAAATAAAATCTAGAGTTCAATGAAGTTCTAACCAGAGAAGAAAAAACAGAAGCTTTTAGTCCTTTAGATCCATTAAATCTCAAACTTTTTCAATGAAATGTTTCCACATAATATATTATGGAAATTTGGAAGGAAATTTTGTCAAAAATTCATTCAGTTCTGCTATGCTAACATATTTTTTTCTCTCTTTCTGGGATTATAAGCAGACAAATAGAATATAAAAAATATCTACCAAAGATTGTGCCTTACCTCTAAATATCCCAGCAGCCGGTACTGCCTTTAAAAAGGTTTCCACAGCTCCCAATACATACCTAGTAACAAAATTATGAGATTGAAAGGTTATGCAAACAAAAATTGCATATATAATGTATGCATATTATGAACATTTGATAGCCATAAATCCAACATCTCTTGCCCTTGATAAAAATAAGAGGTGTCATCAGAAATAAGAAAAAAATTATACTCACATAGCACCAGCAACTGCATTGCCAAGGAAAAAACACAATCCAATACTGACACCAACCTCAGGACCCAAGGCACGACCAATAAGATAGTATGGTCCTCCACCCTGAAACAAATAAGGCAATAAACAAACAAGAATGAGCATATTAATCGGATAAACATATCAACCATATCAAGTCAAACTGCACCTATGTATGTCATATTAGAAAGATGTAAGAAGTAACTATTTGATCGCTGATCCAAAAACAGCCTCCAATGCATTCTCAAACAAATTGAAGAAACTAAACATCACAAAGATATAGGCTGGAGAAAGTGTACATTGCAGCACATCAATACAAGCCATTATATCCCACTTTCAAAAGTAGCTTATCAGTTAAAAGATGTTCCCCATTAACATGAACTTTACCAGAAATAACAAATAATATAATAGGACGAATTAAGAAGGTAGCTCTGGAAATGTACCATCAATATTTCTTGTCATAGAAAACCAAATAATAAAGCAGGCACAACTTATGGAAAACTATTTTTTCATAGACACTAGTACCTTCATTGCACCATTAGTAGCAATAGCACTCAGTGATATAGATGTCAAGAAAGTGCACAAGCCACAAAATGACACCAGAATCAGTGAATCAAATATGCCTCCCATGCCAACGATCCTGCAATTTGCAGAAATTTTAAGTTACACTAACAAAATTTGTTAACAATAGAAGTTAGTAGCAACTTATTATTGAACCCCAGGGTCAATCAGAATTCTTCCCTGAACTTATCATAAGATTTATCTGGATATATAAATTTACTATAATGAATCGTTCAATTTTTTCCAAGGAAAAACTGAGATCAACACTAGAGGCAACAAATTCAAAAGCCACTACTTTCCAACCAACAGAGACAGCAGGAGAAGACAATATGCAGATAAAGAATCTTCTTTTCATAATGAATGTAACTTCTGTTGATTTCATAGAACCATGCTCGGTGACCAGGCTATACAAATTTTCCCTTCAGTTAGTATGTGTGAGAAAAATCATCGTTGTAGTTACCAGGAAAATCGAATGTAGTAAATAATTCCCAAAATGTTCTGCAAACATGGGACGAATACACCCATCATTGTACCCAATTTAAGGCCTTGAGGCTGCATAAGGCATAAGGAAAAAATGAAAAGGGGTTAGAAATGATGACTTGTCTGACAACTGAAATTAAGTGAAAAAAAAATTGAACAATAGCAGAAATGATTATAAAGAGTACTAAGCAAAAAAAAGGATCTGCTGTGGAGCAGAAATCTATGCCAGCTATTATGCTTCAGCTTGGGTCACCATCCAGCTGTGAAACTAACCTATTAATCCAAACCTCTAATGTAGAGCAGAAATATATGCTGCATATAGAGCAAACAGGAATAATTTCACAAGGCAGCATACCTTCCTTTGACCAAGAGTAATTGCAACATCTTCACCATCTCTAGGACTGGATGGTGCTGCAACCTGCTCTCCTGTCATACTGAACTATCAAGTTATTATTCAGATTTTTTTGAAGAAAAAATGTAATTAAACAGATTAAAAAGAACTTTTAGAAGTTAAGAGAAACTATGTTGATGTCACATGTCATATTAGGAGCAGTTTCCAATTAGAGTGATTTTGCCATGTAGAAGCAAACCTTTCAAATAAATTTTATAAAAATAATATCTTAAACTCAAACAAAAAAAACTTATTATGGTTCAACCTTTTTATAATAATTTTATGTAAAGCTATTCCTAAAAAAACAAAATTCCCAACAATATGCAGCAAAGTTTTGGTAAATGCTATTGTCTCAGTAAAATTTTTTAATTTATGCCTATTTTAATCATAATAAAATGAAAAAAAAGTATGCAACATTTAGCCCATGCTACACCAGACCTATTGAATAGTATCTAACATACAATCCACCAGCTACCTTATTTCATTTCAAAAGTATGTGTGAGGAGCAAAACATAATGCAGATGGAAAAGATAAAAAGCGCAGGCTCATGATAGAACGGCAGTATGTCAAACTTAAAATGTTAAGAAGAACAAGGATTAAAACTAATGCAATATACCTCTTAAGACCAAGAATATTCACAAGCGAATCAAAACCAAACAACTCTAGTTTGGATTCCCTCTGGAGACCATTAGCAATAGTATGACTGGGGCCTTCTTCCTTTTCATCTGGGTTTATCTCAGCTCGATGACCTACTTTAATATTCCTGCAAAACAATCAAAATTGCTAACAATGTTGTTCTAAAGAGACAGAAAGGTCAAGGTCATTTATTTGGTAGGAAGTACAACGGATTTAACTAAAGTACTAAAAGATTGAAGAGAAGGGGAGAAAACTTAGTCAACCGGGAGTATTGAAGCTAATTGGCCTTTATCTTAGAGGTGCCATGTGTCTAATTCTCAAGTTTTAATTTAATTGGCCAACAAACACAACAAATTTATCACCCAATGGGGAAATATGATACTGGACATGGAAATTTTTAATCATTCATGATCAGATTCAAATTAGAGATTCTCCTAATGTGATATAATCTAAGTGGCCTAACAAAGGTCATAGTAATATCAACAACCTATCTAGTTATCCACCCTGGAATTTCTAAGTGAAGGCATTCAAGTCCGTTGATGAGTTGCACACAACTGGCCAATGGAAAGTGATATCTTACATAGTAAATATGATTAAAAAGTTATACAACTTATAAAATCTTATCACAAAGTATTCAATACTACATAATGATCTTTGGACAAAAAATAAATAAAGGGTCTGCAAATAAAACCCAGGATCTCATTCATAAAAAAAAATAAAATTACTTTTCTTATCAGACAATAAATTTAATTTTTATAAATGAGAGAATCTATGGACAAATTAAAAAAATTACCGGATGTGTTTTTTCCTATATAATTTTTCACAACACTGCAACTTCCAAACATTCTATCTCCCGCTTCTCAATTTGCATATACTTTGAAAGAACTAAAGTTTTTTACCCTATCCTACCTAGCAAACTAAGGGATGGACATCAGTAGTAAAAGGCAGAAAATGACAATTTCTGCAAACTACCATATTTATTTGAGCCATCCAATGTCCCACAAATTAAATGAATGTAAATGGAGAATGATGTGCCAAGGAACAAACAAGAACCTTATATCAGGAAGCACATTACAAGTAACTCCGTCTTACTGATGTATAATATAGAATGCACTACTAGCTCTTTGAGCACCTAGAATTCAGCTTCCAATAATACATCTCATCAAATACAAAATCTAAAAGATGGATAAGAGAACTTCATGATTCCTTCTACAAGCTCATTACATTTCATGTTCTTATAAATCGCCATAAAGCATATTACCAAATTTATTGGAGCATTATCCAATACTTTTTGTCAATCAAGATGCCAATGCTTACCTCATCATAAATTAAAGCTGCACATACTGATGAAATGCCTCATTAGGGAGGCATTGACCCTTCTTAACATATCAAAGGAATGAGAACTGGGAAAATATTAATATCTATTTTCAAAGGCAACTGTTGCTTGTTCTCAACCAAGAAGGCCGCTTATACCAAACCCTCAGTACAGCACTAAAATGAAATTTATGTGGAACAGGGTCTTCTCAGATGCCCAAATCAGTATTTGATAGTAATAATGAGCACAGAGAAGCCGAAACAGCCACTAGATGGTAAAAATTTGCAAATAAAAGGTAAAAAAATTCAGTTTATCAGACACGTACTGGAACCAATCAACCTGCTATCTGACCAACCCAGATTATCTGGATTTCTACTTCCAGATACACATAGATTTCAGTCAACAATTCCCTCATGCCATCCAGTTAGGGCCAAGCGTGGAATATATCAGTACCTACTATTGAAATAAAGAGATCATAACTCATTTTGAGAAGTTACCCAATCAGGATAAAGCTGGTTCAGTATCTACCAGTGTCTCCGTATTGTAATACACATTTCTCCACTGGTATCGGCGTTGCGCAAATTGAAACAGCAGCTCCTCACAAAAATCCTATTACGAAATGAGATATTACCTAAGATTTGGATCGAGAGATGAGGAAGACGATCCAGGATCTATCGTAGACATCTCAAGGACGGCGCGGTCGTGAGCCACCACGGGGCTATACTTTCTCCGGCCCTGTTGCGGGGGTTGGTGCAACTCCTCCACCGCGCCACCGCCCTCAATATCGTCATTGTCCATTTTCCACCGCCGAATTTCTCGCAGACACTCGGATCTCGAACTCGCGCCAGAGATCTAAAGCGCACAACACGGAAGATTGACGGCAATCCAAATCCGAAACAGCTCAGCAACGCAAACAGCAGAAAAGTGCACGAGGCCGTGGAGACGGCAACGAGATTATCTTCGTGAATCGGCTGCGCCACGGAGTGGTGCGAAAGAAGAAACAGAGAGAAAGAGAGAGAGTCGCCTTTGAAATTGGAGACCAGGAGGCAGGAGGAGGCGGTGAAGAGAAGGGGAGAAGAAAAGAAAAGAGCGTGAAAGTGAGAGGAATGATTGGACCTCACGCGCGTTCCCCAGATGGTTGAGCAACGACGGCAATCAGGATTTCCGTAGTCTTTTCAGTTATTCATTAATTATCATTTGCTCCCCGAAACTTCCTTCGTGTCTCGATTTGACTTTAATTCCATTGTCCATCAAAGGTGGCGCACGCTTCTATCCTGGCATTGCAGTCCACATTGGAAATAAAAGTTTATGCCTTATTTCTAAACTATTCAACGTTATGTTTACGGTAGAATATGCGAACGTAAATATATATAAAAGTTGCACTATAAATAAGTTAAATTTGCAAATAAAAATTAAATAAGTATAAAATTAGCAATCAAGTGATATTGTTAAGATTAATTGGGATAGTTAATTTGATCAATTGATAATAATTATTAAAACTACAGTAATTATATTTAAGAATGAACAGAACGAGCCAGTAACTCATTAGAAGGAAATCGGGTAACTTATTGGAATAAATAAAACTTAAATAAAAATAAGTATAATCTAAAATTATATTTGAATCTAATTATATTATTATATATTATCTGTTATACTTTGATAAGTAATAATTATAAGTTTAATTGATTATACACTTAAATTTATGAATCATTTTATTACATGTTATTAGAGTGTGAACTAATACTAGTTAAACTATTAATTAATTACTATACGTATTAATATATTTATAAAGTAAAAATTAGAAATTCAATGATTTAAATATTATCCTATAATATTAGATATATTATTAATAATCAAAAAATTATTTCATTTTATTAAGTATAGAAGCCGGAGGTCCCTGGAAGGTCCATTGGTACAAAGAAATTGGCATCTATTGCACACACAAACACCAGAAAACGAGCAAAAAACAAAGCCCCAACAAAACACGGTAACAACGCTTACCTTTCTGGGGACAGCCTTGGCAGCCTTCCTCCTTCCCTTTTATGGTTAACCTTCTTCTCAACCTTCCCACTAAATCCCTTGCTTTGTCGCTCGTCATATACCCACTCCTCCTCTGCGCTGCACATCTGAGACTTCACATTGATTCCGAATCTCCTCTTTCATTTTACCCCGAGTCCTCCCACTTCCTGTCGAGGCAGCATTGCCAATACCTGCGTTGCTTTCGTCATTATCGCTCTTTACCTTACCCAACTTCTCAATCTCCTGCTTCATGCTCTCGCACTCTTTCTCGATCTCTGAGACTCGCACCTTCATACTGTCCATGCCAACCCTCAGGACCTGGTTTTCCCTCACTGCAGTGGCCCACCCGCCTTCCGGTGCGCCTGTCTCGACATTGTCAGAGACAAGGAGACAGCCTGCGATCGAGGTCCTGAGCTGGAGCTGCTCGAAGAATAGGACCTGTACTATTATCCTTAATGGTAGTCGCTCGTTCCGTGCTGCATGGATGCGTGCTTCAACAGAGAGCTTCTCACAGTCCATTAGGCGACAGAGTTGCTCTCTTTCAGAATCCGATAACCATGGGTGTGACTGCAAAATATTGGTAATGGGAAAAGCCACACATAAGCCCCTGATGGAAACAGAAAAGGTAAATTGCATAAGCCTGTGCAGTTACTTTACCGAGAAGGCAACATGATTTGAAAGAAACTTCATTGAATGGATTAATGATATGTAAAAGAACACAATGCTTCTCATCATGAACATGTTTCTAAGTTTCTAACACAATGGTTTAGTAGCATTCTCTAACAAGAAGCTTCACTGTTTTGGTCATTCAAGCATGATTCAAATCTTAAGGTTGCTTTTAGGCCCCTGCTATTTCAGGTTGTTAAGTGACAATTACCTTGAGATATATATCGATAGCACGGTAAAGTCCATCATCATGTGGTCCCGCATATTCAGGAATAGCCCCGGCAAGAGCCCGAAATTTTGGCAGCTTCAAATTAACATCTGAAGCAACCTCTGCAAGATAACCATCGATAAGCTTTGCCACCTTAGCCACAGGAGCCAGAGCAGCAGGTGAACCAATTAAATGATCTTCATCCTCATAACAAGCAGATGTGCGTGGACCATCAGTAGTTTGGTTGGAAGCTAGGAAGTGTCCAAGGATTCTCTGCAGGCTATCAACATCGTACAATGTCTCCTTGGAGTGTGAGAAAGTTGTTATAAGGAGGTCCTCCAAGGTTGCCATGTTAAGCTGGGAGCCAATGCGCTTCTCAATATTTGATATGCAAGAAGGGCTGGCACGGAGAATTATGGCAGTTTTCAGAAGACCCGACAAGAATTTTGATGGGACTAGGCCCTTCTGCACAGGAAGTAACCGATGAATATCTTCTAGGAGAGCCTTCTGGGCAACCCCTGAGAGGGAAGGACTAAGACCTGAATGGAGATCAGTTTTCAGGTCAGCAAAGTCTTGATGGCGATTGAGCCCAGGGAGGTACTTCCTTGCATAGGAAATGAGGGAACCTGCAATGAGTTCTGACCCAATGCCGTGAGCCTCCATGGCCGTAATCAACCTAACATAAATTGGCAGGCTCAAGCCAGATACATCCTCATACCACCAGCCTGAGATCGAGTTCCAAGACCGGCCCCCAGTGCTAATCCCATTCCATAAAACACCCCCTCTGGGGCTCTGCAGAGGTCCACCAATTTCCACTAAAGGCCAACCGAACATATTCGGGTCATTCGTGGCCTTTGCAGCCAGTGACATGATGCACCGCTCTATGATGTTAAGCTCATCTGCATGGCGATAAATATCTTCATCACCACAAGATTGAAGTGCCCTTAAGGAGTCCCTCCAGCTCTTAAGGACTGCATGGTTCAGGAAAGCTTCAGTCTTGGCAATGAGGTTTCCTTCCCCATACTCCTCGGACATTATAAGGATCTCCGATGCACATCGCAAGGGAACAACATTAGAAGCAGTGAGTTCAAGTTTGACTTCATAACAGAACTTGGCTATCAGCTCAAATGTTCTGGGTCCACCTGGAAAGTCTGAAAGGTTGATAGCACATTTTTCTTCTTCCCCTTCTGATGAAGATGCCTCAGAGATCAGCCTTTCTATCAGGCCACTTCTAGAGAGCAGAGGGAACTGCATAGAGAAGCTTTCTACTTGAGACTCCAATTGAAAGCAGAAAATATGAAATAGGAGAAAACATTTTACCAGGGCATGTGAAAGTCAAAGGTGACCATTGTGCTTATTAACCTAACCTTGTGAAGATGAAAGGACATCCGGCCCACTTCAACAACCACATCGCTGGGAAGACTGGTTGTACAGAGCCTAGCCTCGAACAGTAGGAAATTGAGATATTTACCAAGGTGTATAAACTGAAGACACATCAAATTGACTTCTAATACATATTTACCAAACAGATACAAGACTTAGCACTAAGGACCGAAGAGATTAATCTGAGAGACATGGATGTATCCTCATTTTTCTCTGGAGTATCCTGGACAAGTAGAAGTATGAACAATTTCCAAGCATATAATTGAGATCACTAAGGTCTTGTGGAATAAAATATCAGTTTAAAAGGCTAAAATCCAAAGTAAGGTACAGATAACAGCAAGAAGTCAATCTTTGTGTAATAGCCAAATGTGCAGAAAATCATTCTTTTACAGCCAAAACATCTCCCATAGGTACCAGGACCCATGAGCAAGCATATACACAGGCACATAATATAACAGCAAGAAGTTCCAATAAGAAAAATAAATTAATTTTTTTCCTTCAAATATAGTACAAGGAATCTTTGGTACAAGAATTGTTTCCATTGCCTCCCTAGTTCTTTTCTTCCATCTCCACCAAAGAAAGGTGATATCAGTGCCACTGTCACATTCTACTCTAGCTTGAGCTTGTTAAGAAGCTTTCAAAAGTTCCATTTTTTTGCACAAATTTCAAAAGTTCCTATTAGAAAGATGAATTTTAAGGGACATATTAATATTTTCCACAATATTTTACTTAAAAGTGTTGAAGTTGAGACTCTGATCTCATCTTCAACTGGATCTTTAACTCCATAACCAGTTACTTCTTTCTTTCTTGTGGTCTCTGTCACCTACAATGATCATCATCATCTGTACAAATACATGCAAGTAATTCCTCCATTCAGGAATAACCCAGAAAGGACTCGGCTAAATGGCATCTTCTTCCTTCAATTCTATTAAGCTCAGGTCGTAAATAAAATTATGCTCCTAAGTTAGGAAAAACCCCTACAGTAATTGTTTGTTTAGTTCTTCCTAAGGTTGAAGGAACCGGAGGGAAATCACACAGGTGAAAAAAGAAAAGGCAACTTCGCAGGAAAGCTTCCAAAGTATGACATAAATATTCATCTCCATAAAGAAGAACTGTACATCCAGCTATGAGAAAGAATAAAGGGAAGGTAAATAGCAGACAGCTTATAAGTTGAACCTTGGAAAAATGGGAAATCACCGACTTTCTGAAAATCGAAAGTTGAAGGATGAAATACATGATTATGGGCAACATAATAACTGCAGAACATCCTCATATGAAGAACAAGAACCTCAGCATAACCTCAATGACAGTACAGAGGAGAAGAAGGATTGGAAGGCGCATACCAAGTCTGGCCTTGCCTCTGAAATGTGTCAGCTTTGGATCCCAATTTCATGCACGACATCTTTCTCTTCAAAAACAAGACGCAGAAACAAGCAGAGCATGAAAAATTATCCCAGCATATATTTCAAGCCCTTCATGTCAACACCAAGAACCCAGAATCATCATCGAAAATTCACCTTTAAACCATCGGGAGCCCCCCAAAGACGAATAAAACTGCCTCTTTTCACCGTTTTCCTTTTTTTTCCTGCTACTGCTCCTCTGAACCGCCTAAAAATGTTTAGCAACTTACTGAAAATGATTGATCCAACAAGGGAAGAAGATGCCCAATTTCTCAGTCTGAAGCCCCGCGAGTCAAACCAAGCATGACGATGTAAAGTTTCCACCTTTATTTTATCCTAGCTTTCGTGCCAAATACCCACCAAGAAGATTCCAAAATTTTCAACCTCAGCACTCATGCCCTTCAAGGAAAGCCAACCACTTGAGCACTTTGTCTGCTTGTTGATAGTATATTTAGGGTCTACTCCTTGTCAAAATTCTTAATTTTTGTCTTCATTTTATACAAAAACAAAAAAAAATTCCTTTTATTTCATAACACGAACATATTCTCCATTCTTTTATTTCTTACTGGAACACTTCTTTTCAAGAGAATAATTGGAACTCATTCTTCTAGTGACGGAAGCCAGATTCCAACTCGCTTCATTTCCTTTTAGAGCATGGAAAAGAGATAGAATGCCAAGTGAGTTAATCGGAGAAGACGCACGGTAAGTGAGCATGAAAGAATAGAAGAATAGGGAGAAAAGGAAAATATGAGAAAATCATGTACATAAAAATTGAAAAAAATGGATAATGCTGCGGAAAAAGGTTGTTGATTTTAAATTTCTCTAATTTTGCGGAAATTTTAAATTTTCCACGGAAGTTGATTTTCAACTTACTTTTACATGCAAAAGAGGAAGAAACCGGAGGCTTAAGAGAAAAAGAGGGTGAAAAGAAGGAGGAGTCATCCATCACTGTTAATGGCCCTCAGCTACTTCAGGCTGGCTCATCATTGCTATAATAGAGCCTTTTCCACTTTTCCCTGTTTCTTACCTTTTATCTGATTTTTTAAAATAAGCAGAAATGAATAATGGTGAGAGAGAAGTTCCTTTGACCTCAAGCAAATCTTTCAAATTCCACCTATTTCTGTCAAGTGATGGGCATGTGTTATAGTAGAGATTGTTGGGATTCAATCGTTTCTCTTTCTACATGTACCATATGATTGAGTACCAATAAAATGAAGTTGAAAAAATTGTTGATTAACACGTAAACAGAGAAATAATAATTAATTTCAATATTTTGGTACCAAAACAGAAAATGTGATTTGTAGTAAGATATTTCTATTATCATACTGTGATACATATAATATCAACCGTAGCATTAGTAAAATTTTTATATTGAGCGTTGTAAGAAGCAGTGTACTACTTCTTAGAACTCCAATATATAAGGTGTAAGCAAGGAAGATAGTAAAATCACTTAGAGTAATGATAATTAGTAATTAGCATACAAGAAATAAGATAAAATAATAAGAGAATCACGCCAAAAAAAAATAACAATGTAAGAAGTGTGGTGAAAGTAGGGCTAAATACACTTTGATAACAATCAAATGAACAAATGTAGATTGATGCATAAACTCACAAATTTGATAGATAACGTAAGTAATGTTATACTGAGTGCGAGTGAGATATTGAAAAGAATTCATAATTTGACAATAGTGACATAGATGTAGGGGTCGATCACCCTAATTGAGAGACAAGTGAGGGTCGGTCACGCGTAGAGTGGAGATATAATTTTATTAGAGTAAGACAAAGTTATCCGGATGACAAGTTGAAGCCATATTTTTTATAGAGAATTCTTGTTGCAGAAAATAAATAATATAATCAATAGGAGCATGGGACGAAACAGTAACAATAATATTATTAACATAAATTAATAAAAATATAATAAATGTCGACATGTGATAGATAAATAGGAAAAAATCAGTAATAGAACCTTGTAAGCCCATTTGTAGGAGAAATGAGCGGGATGAATTAAGTACTTGGAGCTTATTTGAGGTTATAAAGTAATCAACCAATGTTACAAAAATAACGAGGAGCTCAAGGGTCAACAAAGCCAAAATGCTAGGCCATATAGATTTACTCACTAAGATGCCCATAAAGGAAATGAATGTTCACATCAAGTTGACGAGTAATGGAGAGAAACCTAGTTGATGAGAGAAGCTTTTTGCAAAAAGGTAAGTTGCAATACAACCATCCAAATGTTGCTTGATCTTTTAAACTCATTTGCATCCCACAATATGACGATTCAAATAATTAGTGATCAGATCCTAGGAATAGCAGTAATTTCAACATGTATAGCTTATTTTCAACAAGAATGACGACTAAATTGGAGGAAAGTTCGGGGTTTCTTGAGAGCAAAAAACACCAATGGATTAACAGAGAAGTGTCGCGAGGGAAGAAATCCATCGTAAAAGCGGGTGTAGAGGATGAAGTAATACTTGAGTCCTAAGTTGGTTAGAGAAAAATAGGGGAAGAGGGGAAAAAAATTTCATCCAACGACTAGGAGGAGTACTAACACTTACATAGGATGATCGAGAGACCAACTCTCTATCAGGTTATGTCTATAATCGACCGGATGAGACTCCCTAATGTCAATTTTTTTAATTTTATAGTACATTATAAAAATTTGAGAGTTTTTACACCTCCAAGTCGGTTCAATCGGTTTTTACCGTGTTTTAGTCTGTTTATCTTATATTCGATTGATTATTGACCCAATTTTTTTCTAAATATTCTTAATATGTGTGCTCAAGAATTACCATTTTTTATTTATCTAATTTCTCTTAAAAATGGAGAGATTTTCGCTTTAATCCTATTCGATTCCGATTCAAATTGATTTTCAATATAACTTTTCCCGTTACTTAATTTCTAATCAAAAGAGGCTATTATGGGTATTTTCATTAACTTACCCATTGTTCAAGTTTAAGTATAAACCATATTCAATATGGTTGGATTCCAAATATTGGTTTTTAGGTTTTTATTCCTCGATTAATATTGATTTCATGTTAAATTGTACCTAAATCATAGCTATCCCACGTCTAATATCCATTTGTTGTGGACTCCTTACAATATCTAACATTAACCTCCCATGACATCATATATGCATATACACTCCATCGACAAATCTACAACCCACCAATCAAACAAATAGTATGGTTGCTTAAGGTCACTTCCACAGTTTGGTCTTGTTATTGGACATGACACTAAGATGATACTTCATTAATACTAGGATGTGGACTAGTTGCCAATCTTGATGTATTAGCGGTTATGCTATCTTTATGATTGACAATAAGTGGAAACCCCAACATTGGGAAAATGGTAGACAGACAAAACACGTAGCAGAGAGCATATACCAACATTCCTTGGAAGAGTTGCAAAACAGACTTCAAATGGCAGTTTTTTTTTCTCTTTTCCTTTCTTTTTTCTTACAAGGCACCGAGGTTCTTGAGGCCAAGAACGACCCCAACACCGATGATGTGGCCGACAGTACCGCAGGCTAAGGTGTCCGCAAGGGTGAAGCCAGCAGGGTCACCAGTCTGCAGTCCGGAGTCCCTTGCCTCAAGCTTCAACCCTGCTGTGGCCTTCCGATTGGCCGATGGGGCCAGTCCGAACCTTCCAGCGAACAGCATCAAGGTCGTTGAGGTCACCATGATCTGCCAGAAACCAGAATATAATAGAGATTGGTCAACTTATAAGCCATACAGTACTAAAAGCATCAGAAACTTGTTCACCCGATAGTGAAACAACTCACCAAGTTCGTGGAAGAGCCAATGAACTCACAGCGGGCACCGAGGGCTCCGTTTCCCTTGCGCCTCATTGGAAGAACTGCAGCCTGCATCATCATCAACATACATGAAGAGCATTCACCTGGCATTAATAAACAAGGCATTCCAGGGAAGCATTCGACTGCAAAATGGAATATGAGTCTAGAGTATAACATTCAAGATCAAGAGTTCAAAATCTAATGGCCCAATCTTTCTGATCTGATTACCTTCTGCCGGCAAATTTCATAATGAACATGTAAACAGACTATCGCCCTCTTCTGAAATCTACACTCCGTGGCATTTATGCTATAGTGATCTCAACAAAAGAGGAAGAAAAAGCGTAATCTTTCATGGTCAACGAGCTAACTCAAGAGCAACCTATAAAGGAAAGGAAACAAGCTATAAGCTCACCAGGCTCTTCACAGGAGCAGATGAAACAGAGGACCTCAGCCCATTGAACTGAGGGAGAGTGGTCATAACAGTTGTTGCCATTTCCTCTGAAGATGCGAGCACTTCTTTTTCACCTTCTCCCTCCTTTCAAATGGGTCGGTAGTATTAGAGACTCAATGGGATCACCAAAACGAAATGGCTATAATAGACAGGCAGATTTATGCAGCTCGGCCACATGATCATCCTGTGGTCTCAGAATGCTTGATTTGGATACGCTCGGACACTTTTTCTGCTGACGTGGAAATCTACTATTGGGCTCACTCTTTCGGATAAGGTTTTCAGGATGTCCTGTCAATGACAGATGTTCCATGTGGAGTAGCTCCACAGTAAATAAATGGGAAACAACGTATTTAAAAATAACGGTTTGAATGTGTTACAAATTATTACAAATTCATTGTTTAGACGCAGATGTAGATGGGGTTTGTAAACGAAAAATTTAAAAGATAAATTTAATTATTTATTAAATGATATGTAAATATATTATATGTATTATATAATTATATTATATACCATAAATTATACATATAAATTTTTATTATATAAAATAATTAAGTTATTATTATAATAAATAATAAATTAATATTAATTATATAATAATAGTTATATATAATCAATTATATTATATTTTATTTATAATTATATCATATTATTATATATTAAAATATTATTAATATAAAACTTTTATTTAAACTATATAAAATTTAAAATAAATATATAAAACCATTAAACTAATTTAAAGAAGAAACGTAATAATCCAAAATTACGTTTTATTTTATATAAAAGGATTTGGAGGGATAAATTCTACATTTTATTTTAATAAATAACTTATGAGCAAAATGAAATTATTGACTGTATTTGTGGGGAAAAAAACGGGTTCCTGCTATAAGTCTGGGATGCTGGGAGATCATCCTCCCTCACATGGTTTTTTGGTCAGGTTAGGGTTTGTTTTCAATTTTGAAGACCTGACCTCGTCCGTCTAGTGGAGCAGGTGCTGATGAGCACTTCAGTAGCTCCAATTAGGTTAGCTGGCGGTACAATCCAATGTTCTTTGATTGCATCTTCTATTTATTTTTATTCTACTAGTTGTTGCTATACGTGTATAGTTTCTTGAGTTTCTCACTTCCGGTGAAGCTTGTAATGACAAGGAATCACTGTTATTGGAGCTTCATGATGGGGAGAGTGCCTTGTGAAGTTTAAACGCAGTGATATATTAAGTGGAAGAGTACAAACCCTTTTGATCCTGAAATGATCAATAGGTTGCCTCTCATGAAGGTCCGCCATCGAACATGTCCGTGCGTCATTTCTCAGTGATTTTTATTAAAAAAAAAAAAGAATTCTTCCAATGTGTATGGTCAGAAAGGTTTTCTGTTTCGGGATCGAAAAACTGAGAATAGGATGAAGTTAATGGCTTAGATGGTTTTCCTGTTTCATATCTTATTCCTAATTCCATAAATCGTGTTTGCGTCTTCTTGTCACTATACATCAACAAATTAAAGGTTCTTGTTAGGTTTCCCCTTTTCAGCTTAGCTATCTGTTTCCATTCTCTCATTGGTATAGTTGGTTATTAACCTTAAATAAGTTGTATCAATATTTTCTGTCTAATGAGGCGAATACAGATGTAAACTTATGGCTGTGAAATTTGTGGATATCTGAATTATACCCGGTTGTTTTCTTATAGGGAGTTTGATAATGTCAAGATGAACAATATCTTTGAAGTATGAGCTTAGCCTGCTATGATAGTCAGAAGATAAACACAGTGACCATAGAAAACTTGAAAGTACTGATGCATTTTGTGGAGACTTTCCCTTCATTTTGTTTTCTTTACTGATACTTATGGTTTATTATTTCCCATCTAGATTTTGTCTCATGAAACATTCATGTAACTCAAAAAACCTGTCATGATTATCAATGAATGGCTTGATATGCATATAAGCTCCATCTCTTTCTAGCATTTAAGTGGAGTCTTGTTCAACATCCCTCCTAACCGTACATCTAAGGGCAGGAGCCTTGGTGGATGTTTCTAAGGCAGTGCATATATAATGAAGATGTGAGGTTGTCCATTGGTTGCTGATGTAAAAGAGGAGAGAAAGGGTGAAGAAAATTTTACCATATAAAGATCCACTTTAAGATTATGTTGTTTCCTCCTGATCTGTTCATGTATGTTTTTGGATCTTTATGGGTTTTTCTCATTGATTCTTAGAATGAACATTGACATTTGTATCTGTTATTTTCTTCAAAGTTTATACATATTCAATCTCATTATACGTTTTGATGTTTGGGCTGTTCTTTGAATAATCGTAGATGGAGTTTACCTGTTCAATATGACAGAAACTGCAAAGCTGTGAATTGCACACATTTCCAAGAGCAAGGATTCGTTAAGTTACATCTCACAGACTGCCAAATTACACAGCTTCTCGCCAGAAAGAAGAGAAGGTAAAAAACAGAACAGACACCTTTCCTTAATTAAAGACATTGTCATCAATCAACGGTAATGCAAGTGGAATATTAACTGAATTTACATACATCTCATGGTCTTTTTCAATTAGACCAGAGACGCTCTTCTCGAGACCTGAGAAAGGGCATCCTCAAACTGGTCATCATCGATCTTCTGGTTCCTCAAGCTCGGGGGGATGTATGATCGGAAGATCTGCTCCATGTCCGGGGTCTCCTTCAATTCTTCCGCGGCAACCTCAAGTGCTGTGTCTTGAAAGAAGCGGTAGAACTTCCTCTTGCAGACATAGGCAAACACCAGAGAGAAGACTATTACAGGTATGAGAATGACTGTATAGGGGAATTTCTTGGCCCCAAAGTAACCAAACATGGTGAGCTGGTATAGCACGAGGGACGCCAGGATGCGAGCTTGCATGTGCGGCCACATCCTGCCATAGCTCTCATAAGATGGGACATAGACCTTCAGTGCCTGCACAGTTGAGGAAGACATCATGATTAGGTTGCAGGAGAATCTGCCATGGCCCTTTGCCAAGTAAGCCATAGAAAGAACTGCCTATTTTCATATAAGATGGAAGCTCTATTTCAGGCCACTTCTCCCTATAAATGCATCTGACTGTTAATTGTAAGTGCATCAAAAATCTTAGCAGATTGAAGGTGAAGGAAGCTTATCCACATACCTGATTGCGTTGAATGAGCCATCCTAGCCCGAAGTAAGCCACTCCAAAAGGGATGATAAGAGGTGCAATGATGGAATAGCAGAGCACGATTGTGACAATCAGCATGTCGCCTGGGACCTTAGTTGCATAGCTAAGGTCACCAGGGAACCATGCTTCTTTAACTTCAGCTTCAGTCTTGCAGAGATACTTCTTCTTCAGGTGGAAGATGATAAGAGGTACAATCCGAGATAGCTCGAGTCCATACCCAACAAAGAACCTGGTAACATTGATCCAGTAGAGATAAAGCTTGGTCAACTGTCTAAATAGTGTCTGTATATGTAGGATTTTATAAGGTTCTCTTTGTACAGGACATATTCCTGCCAGTCGTCTATATCTTCATATAAGAAAAGGATAGCAGATGTTGGAAATGGAAAAATGATTGTATTTTTCATGGAGAGAAGAAGGGTTCTAGCTGGAGAGGAAAAATCAGATAGAAGAAACATGAGAAATCAGATAAAGTTGTAGGTGGATATGAAAATCCAAATGAGGATCATGTTTTGCTTTGTAAAAGCACACTACTTATAACACCTTTTTCAATCATTTCATTCAACAGGAAATGGAAAGAAGATCTACAAGATGGCTTTAAATCTTACTTGAGAGCCACATATGTGAGGAAGAATGTGGCATTGGCAGGAAGACCATTTGCTAGGATGGTAATTGCAGAGTCTGGGGTCTTCTGGATGGTCTTGAATGTAGTGAAGAGGGTTCCACCAACCGTGACGCCAATGAAAACATTCAGCACTGAAAAGTAGAAGTACTTCCCTGAGGCAGCCCTCTCTATGTGGCTCTTGGAAGGGATGCCCTCACTCTTTGAGAGGAACAGCAGGAACTTGGGCAGCATGGCAAGGAACACAATGAGGGCAATCTGGGGGAGGTAGGCCTCGAGGATGGTCCTAATCTCAGGCTGGTTTATGATCGACTTTAGGAAGGGCAGCAGCTTCTTCAAGTTCTCCAATGTTGTAAATGCAGATATGAACCCAATTGGGATCATGTAGAAGAATATAGTGAGAGCCACAATCAGGTAGACAACCTTCTGCCTTATTTGGCGATTGAAGAACTTTAAGCTGAAGTTGGGCCATATCAACTGTCGGGGCTCAGGAGCATCTATCACAGTCCACGAGTCGACCATCTGAGCATGGAGACTCTGGGCAGCAGAGGCGGCTGTGACCCGGCTTGTGAAGAAGACAATGGCTGCCCCCTGCTGCTTCTCCCTCAGAGTGGCCTTCTGCTCAGCTTCCCATTTCGGAATGATCTCATTGATCTTCTCATTGTAGTAGTCAATGCTGTCAACCTTCTCCCCAACAAGGCCTAACAAACCAGTCTTGTTTGTGGGCCGTGTTCCTTCAGGCTTGCTTGTGGACTTGGAGTCTGCATAGATTGCCTCTGCACGAGCAAGCTTCTTCTTGTACCCTTCCAATTCCTCATAGATTTTGTTCACCTGAGAAAATAGACATATCATGTATTAAATATGACCCCATTTAGAAGATAATGTCTCATTCTCCAGTGCTACATGAGGGTATAAAGAATAAGATTCTGATGTTGCATAAGCCCTTCCAAAGACTTACCACTTTGTTATCTGTAACAACCATAGATCTGTAGAAAGTTTCTGGATAAATTGATTTGAAGTATGAGTCAATTTGCTCCTTCCTCGTCTGGCCTTCAGGGAGATCAGGGATGTCTCTAACAAGGATAGCAAACTGCTCAGGTTTCACTTCAGGAGACTCCAATGCGTTTGCTCTCAGCTCAGAAACGTGCTCGTATGCCTTCCATAGCATATAGTAGGTGACGAAGGAAACCCAGTATGTCCCTATGAGGAAAGCCCACAACCTGTGGCTTTTCTCCTGTTCATTCCAAAAGATAAAGAGAATAATTTTGAAGTTAGCAATGGCCATCTATGCAGATAGAATGGTTCAGGTTCAGCAACTATCTTCTGCCGTGGGTGACCTAGATGCTACAAGACCCTAACAGAGCATGGAGAAAACTACTAGGAAAACCACACAGCATGGCCATGGCACAATCATCTGTGCTTCCAAAAGCTACCGAAACCACATCCAGCAAGTTTAGATTCAAATTATCAAGGGCTTACCCCGATGTTTCCCATTGCCAACTTGTCTAGATCATTGAAAGTGTTGTTACTGGTAGTTGAATTGCCTGTCTTCACACTTTTATCGGTTGCAGCAACGGGTAGAAGAACCGGTAACAGCAGAACTCCAGAAAACACCAGTATACCCAACACTGAGAAAGATAATTAAATGAAAAGGTTAAAATTCAAAAAAAAAAAGAGGCCTTCCTCGAAAGGATCGAACAACCGAAGCAAGACAGCCAAGGAAACAAACAAACAAACAAACAAAGAGTGAGCGACACCACACAGGGAGGAGGGAGTGGACAGACCAGTGCTGAGGAAGACGAAGTAGACGGCGGTGTCCACACCAGATATGGCGATGATGTCCTGTTCGGTGGAGGAGAAGGCCTCATGAGCCCATGACAAGGGGTTGCGAGAAGCGTAGCCACCTTCGACCGGATCGAACCCCTTGAGGATGCGGTTGGGGTAGTAGATGAACTTGTTGCCGGGCCTCCCGGAGAGCCAAGTGAAGAGCAGCATCAGCACGACGAATATCAGGAACGACGTCGTCAGCGACGTAACGAACGAGGTCAGATCCATCCTCACTAGCTAGTGATCTCTCTTTTCTCTCCCTCTAAATTGAATTGGACGAGACCCGTTAAAGGATCATTTGGTTAGCTTTAATAATGGGGTTTGAAGAAGGAAAAAGGAAAAGTAACCGTTAGAGAAGGGGAATAGAAAGAGAAAGAGAAAGAGAAAGAGAGAGCTAATATAACGCAAGCAAGCAAGCAGGGAGTAGGGGAGGAGGGAAGGAATGGAATGGAAAATATCTACGCGGGAGGGACAGAAGAGGAGGAGGAAGATAGATGAGACTGGCGAGTGAGCGGCTGATTTCATTGATGATGAGCTGTTGGTTGCAGTGGGGGCATTTGTCGTTTGCATGATTTGGAATTCATCGGCTGTTTCTGCAATAAAGTTGATTTCTTTGCCGCATAGAGACTCTCCGTCATCATGTGAGCTCAATTCTTCATAAACTATATTAGATTAGTGCTACACCAGAGGACACGAAGCAGAACGTTCTCTCTCTCTAAATCGCAGGCTAAACGACAGACAGTCCACGGAGAGAGATGAGGCAATGGAGCAAGCTTGTTTTGAGGGGGATGGGACACGTGGGAAATTTTGATGCTGCCGACATTTCTTAGGGAGAGAGAGAGAGACAGCCAGAGTGGCAAAGACAGGTTGCCCTTGCCCTGATATAAAATCAAATCCTCTTACTCAAGTGGGCGACAGGCATGGAAATAAACAATCCTCCAAGCCCACTCACTCACTCACTCACCCACTGTCTGTGGCTTCGCTGGGACCTGATCCCACAATGCCCCCTTCAATGATATGAAGACTTGGAAGAAGACGGGTAGTTGCCAGGCCTGGCTTCATTTGGTGGCTCCTTTTATTTTATATATATATATATATATATGGAGAGACAGAGAGGCGTTAGTGCTTATTAGCTAGCTTATCTTGCTGACAACAGTATGCATGGGCCTCACCTAGATTGCACCCCCACTGGGTGGTCATATATCTGCCCATCCTGTATGGACCCCTGGACCCGGGCTTGCACAGGGTGTGATCAGGTCCCCTATGAATTGAATAGTTCGGGTCAAGTGTAGGAAGGCCTCACTCACTCGCTGAAACAAGCTAGACCCCGAAATTTCTGAAGGCCCTGAATGAATATCCTTAATCCCCGAAGATGTACTTGTAGTGGAAGTATAATCAAAACAGTAGAGCTCATTGCAGGCCCGTTTGGCCAAATCTAAGCTCCGACCCATTAAGGCCTAATCTCTATGACATGGGATATGATCAGATCATGAAGAAGATGAAGAGATCAAGGAGGACACAACTAGTTGAGGAGGCACCAAACTAGCTCGGTGGGTGAGTCATCGACCTTTATGCCGTCGTCGTGGAGTCGCAGTCAATCTCGTGTAGGGTCGGAGGATGTTCATATATGCATGTAGGTATGTTTGCTTACCTTGTTCTAGGGTGGATGGAGAAAGCAAGCCTCCAAGGATGATAATTGAGCCGTCCTTCATCCACCAATCCATCCATTCATCCTCACCCCCAAAAATGTAATGAGAGGCGATGAATTGAATGATAGATAGATGGAAGTCACCATCTGGGCATTCAATTTAGTAGGTGTAGGTGTAGGTGTGGCCCTACCAAATCTAACTTATGCATTTGCAAGATCTCAAAAAGTGCTTTTATATTTTTCCAATGTAGCCCCCCTCTCTCATTCAATCTTCTTTCCAAATTAAGTATGCACTTTTATTTATTTTTTTAAAAAATTATATATTCCTATTAAAACTTCATAAATTTAATTTTCATAGGAAAATCTTTCCTACCCGCTCAAAATCTATTGAAGTTAGGATTCACGTGAGAGCATAAAGAAAATAAGGGAGTGAATTTAAAATTTGTGGGTTGGTTGTACATACATATGGTCTAAAATAAGGGACCAGGACAAGACAGTGGCATTATTCAAACATGGACACACTTTTGTGCTTTCCCACGTCAACAACAGTTCAACATGGACTCGTCCCTTTCCATATATATTTATTTTTTCCATAAAATTAAATAATTTAAGCAAAATATCATTAAAGGTAGAATATAATTTATTTTTTGATATCATGGGTGAAGTTCAAGTGAACTTCCATAATCCCCAATAAGCCCCATTGCTGAACTTGAAGCAAATGGGATCCTCCTTTCTTGTGTGCCATGCATGCACCATACCATTGTACATTAAATATTAAATAAGTTGGGGGAGAAAAAGAAGGGTCCATATTACTAATTAAATTAGTTAGCAAAGGTTATTGGGTTCACTAATTAAATAAGATCAACAATCATGTGAGTACATACATGACTCCACTGTCGCCCCCCTTATCTTGTCAAAATGATGGGCAAGTACTCTCTAAGGTACAATCCAACACAATTAATAGATGGGTTCCACACTAATCATCTTAAACCCCCTCGCCTTTATTGTTGCATCCCCATTACCATTACCATTACCATTACGGTTAATGTCTGTCTTGCTTTGAGTTTGTCGGCCAGGTGCCCAAGCCGTCTGTTCAAAGTAGTGTAATGCCCACATAATTCCTTGGATGTTTGTCTTCCAATAAAGTAACTTAATAGAATAAAATAATTTAAATTTATCTTTTTTCCTGGGAAGAGGATGAGGAATCCGGTGTGGGACCCACAAATCTAATCGGGTGAGCTGTCATGTCACCCTGGGGACGTCCAATCGGAAATCACAGCCATCCATCACCACCGTCAACAACATTGCAATTCAGATGTGCTGTCAGTTGTGCGTACTCGTACGGACATTCTTGTTCCAATAGAATAATATTTTTACAGAGTAAAAACAGTAACACCAATATGGATCCGTGCTGGCATCCCACACTGTTAAATTGATATGCCACGTGGTTCCAGTTATTAGTCGTCCAAATTATCGGAACAATGTAAATTTAGTTAATATATATATATATATGTACTAATAAATAGTTATAATAATATTAACTTAAAAATGATAATTTATTATTTGTGAAAATGTCACAAATTTATATATTAATAATCAAATTTAATAATTTATTTGTGTGAGATGGGTAGGTTGATGGGTAGATAAATGGAGTGTATTCAGCTCCTTAGTATGAATAAATGATGAAGTTTTTTTCGATTTTTTTTAGAAGGGCTCCTTATTTGGCTTCATGTAGTGCATGGGCATGGGGATTTCTGCCATAATCACATGCGTTCAAGCTTCAAGAACTGGGGAAGAGGATGCGGCCATTCATTCGGTCAAAGCAAAGGTGGAGGTGGAGGGAAGATTCTATTTCTTGGGTGGGGAGTGAGTGAGTGGCTTTTCTTCTTCCCTATGTAATTCCGGGAATCAAGGGAAGCATAATTTTCCTCTCCTAGCCATAGCCATAGCCATGCCTCTCTTTTTATTTTCCGTAGCTTTTGCCCTGAATTATTATCTGCGATCCCCCCCAAATATCAGCAAAAGGCAGAGATTCTATAGGGTTTTCTGGTTATTTGGAAATACCAATAGATCTAGAAGACCATGCAATGCAATGCAAGAATAAGTGAGCACAAAAAGTACAATGTTGAAAATCAAATACACAAATCTTTTAGTTGTATATGTTAGGGTTTTGGCTAGCAAGTTTTGATCAAACCCCATTAAAACTAGTTAAATGGCACATAAATTATGGATCATAGTTTGGTGGGAAAAATTATGTAAGTGATTCAAAATATTATTTGTCACGTGAAGTGTGAGGTGAAATGGTATCCAGCATCAATGAACTTGATCAACCAATTTTGTCATATAAATAAAGAAATATAAATATTTATGAAGGAGTTATACCCATGAGAAAAATGAGCGGGGAATCATCCTCCCAATCCACAAGTGATTCTTCCTTTATTTGGGGATGAAAAAGGTAGGGTGGGCTATGTTTTAATGTTTGAAGGGACTGAAATTGCTCCATTTTTGGGAGGAGGAAGAAGACACCCCATGTTATGTTATGTTATGCTAGGTTGAATTGATGCGTAAATACATCAAAATTAGATCAGACAAAGGGTTTTGGATTCCAAGGAAGAGCAATAAAATTAAAATAAAAATAAAATTGAAGAGAGGCCATTTAATGTTGTTAGGTATCCTTTTCCCTCCTCTCTTCATTATAATCTAATGTACTACTTTCATTACATCACACCTTTTAGATATTTAACTAGTTTGCTCCAAATGGATTAATGTGCTAAATTTAATTAATTCTTTTTATATATTTATTAGAGAATATGGTGTTACCATAATAAATTATTAATTATCAAGCACACTTAAATACAAACTTATATACACTTATTAAAATTAATTTTAAATAGTCATTAATCACTATTCACTAGTGAAACTTCTTATTGGAAGCATTTATTGGTCAGCAGTCGCTCTCAATGGACGGACCTACGGGACCCACGCGGCTTCCATCATCAATCAGATGGTCATTATTCGTCCTCTAGACATCATTTACGTACAACCCCGCTCCACTCCCGTAGGATTTCTTAATTTTTTTTTTCTTTCAAATAATCCCATTTTTTAATGAATAATCGTTTTAATCTTACATATTTTTTATATATTATTTAATATACCATTTTTAATTATTAAAAATCACACTATTTTAAATGGAGTGGGGGTGTGGGTGGGGGTGGGGGTGGGGGTGGGGTCAATGCAGGCTGGCTTAAGGGTACCCTACCCTACCCTACTTCAATTACTCTCAATAGGGTCACCTCAACTACCTTTTGGTACAGCTAAGAGTCGAGAGAGTTGAAGGCTCCATGGACCCACCCACAAAAAGAAATCAATTATTATTCACCGCACTTATATAATTAATTTCCTACTTTTCATTTAATTTAATTTAATTTCATTTAATTTTTTCTGTTTTGGTACATGGCATGCATATCTTCCTCCATGCCATATGGTCCACCCGTTCCCTAGATACGGAGATGCAGTAGTGCATGAACTTAGTCCCTTTCATGTATGTTAGTCACTCCCTCCTACCCCTATTCTCCATCTAAACATTTCTTTCAACCTTCTTAAAGTTTAGGTCACCTAAGCTAAGCATGTATGTACCCTTATCATTTAGAGCCATCAAGTACTCCAACCCTAATTAATTGAGGATGCAAGAAATTGGAGTATAGTATGTGATCTATACTTACTATTTAGATTTTAATGTATACGTTATAAATATGGTTGAGATAATTATAAAATAAAAAAATATTTTAAATATTTATGTACCAACGCATTATAGATAAATAATATTTTCTAATAGATAAGTGAATTTATACTTTTGCTATTATTAATATGATAAATTAATAAAAATATTATAAATATATAAAATTATAAATTTTAATTTAATAGATATATAATATACATAAAATATTTTCTAATAAATATAATAAGAAATAAAAATAACATAATTTAGATGAATAAAATAACCTTATCCTTTGATTTAAATACGATAAAATTAAATGTCACGGTATCTTAAATCTCTATCGTATAGTCCATTATATACCCACTTGAACATGAAGATTGTGATGCACGTGGCATCCCCACGTTATTAAAAATAAAAAATGATGAAATTCAAGAAAACTAAGATAAATATAAAAATATATATTATTAAATAATATAAGATTTTCGGCCAACTTGATTTGTGGAGGCAACTTGCAGGCTTATGAGTTCTACCCTTTTGTTATATATATATATATATATATATCATATGATTGACTAACGGAGACCTTATTAATTATAATACGTGAGATTAGTCAACTTTTATGCTCTTCATAAATTTAAGATAATTAAATTAGGTAATGTAATTATTTGAATTTTGTATTAGCATGTACATCTCATAATTGATGATGGGATGATGTCGAACAATATATTATCTAATGGTATACTATGTTTATTATGACATGGCCCGACCCGTTCCATTCAATACACGGGTCAGTCCTGTTCATTACATAATGTCCTGCTCTCAACTATGCCCCGAACTTTCTTAAAAATGCATTTCCAGTTAGAAAAGAAGATTAAATTTATTGTATAATACACAATATTTAAAAGTAATATTTAATAATATTTCGAAATATAATAATAATGATAATGAATTAAATAAAAAAAACATAAAAGAATTCACAAGTGACCAAGTCTCCCTGGGCGGCCACCCCTGGGCCCTGGAGGCTGAAGGAGGGAGGGGGCCCCCAGGTTGGTGGCCTTGACACTCACCATGGTCCCGCTCAACTTTTAAATATTTTTTCTTATTATTATTATTTTAAGTCTTATATTAAAATTATTGTTATTAAACAAAAATTGACCAAACTTAGGGTGATGCAAACTTATTGTCTTCATTATAGTGTAATTTGGGTATCTTTTAAGAATCTAGCTAATTTGTAGATTTTAGGTCACATTATGGAATACTATAATATTAGCCAATGTGAAAATATCATTTATTCCATAATATAAATATTATAAAATAATTAAATATATCCTTACTTTAATATGAATAATTAAACATTATATCAAATATAATACAAAATACAAATTAAAAAATTGTACTAAAACAAAAATAAGTACTTATTACATGTAAAAAATGCTAATATTAATTGCCAAAAAATTGTCTTCCATTAATACTTCGGTTGACAAAATTTTAATTTCAATACCTTATTAAAATATTTGGGCCAATTTATTATGTTTAAAAATTTGAGGATTTAAGTGTTAACGAGAAACATATTTGAGGACTATATTGATTGACCTTTTTTTTTCCTATTGTTATAGTTGGGCTGAAGCCTATAAAGAAAGTAGAAGAGTCCAAGTAACTAAAATGAGCACGTGTAATGGCGGGCCATGTCGGAGCTGAAACCCTACCCGAGCAGGTCGTCGGGCCAGTGCAGCTATCCTGTGTGTGTGCGCACATCTGTGTCTGTGTCTGTGTCTGTGTGTCTGGTGTCAGATTTTTTTGAAAGAGAGGGGAAGTAGAGATGAGAGAGAAGAGGAGAGCTAAAATGTTCAGCTTGCAAGAACCCATCACCCCTTTTTGAGAGAGATAGAGAGAGAGAACTCTATTATCCATTACTAGGAACTCCACAGCTTTTCTTTTCATAGTATACGTCAATCATCCCTGCCTAGCCGCTCTCCCTATGGCTTAGTGAGACACTTGTTGCTTCTCTTCCATCAAGCTACTGAGCCTTTTCTTCCTGTCCCCCCATTGGAGCCCGGCTTCGTGGGCGTGCGTGGGAGCTTCCCTCATCATCAACACCTCTCCTTCTCTTGGTCGGTGTGCTCAGGGCTGTGATCGGATGGAGATTGAATCGATCGTGGCCTGCAGTGGCACTGGCTTTGGTTGAACGACTCCTCCCTTTTGTGGTGGTGGTTCTTGCTTGCTCTCACATCGAGATCCACGGGAAGGGAAAAGAACAAAAAAAAAAAAGAAACTGAAACTATGGCTTTGTACGGCAACTATTACGATTTCTTGGAATGACTATATGGTGAAATATGGCTCTCTTAGAAAGGTTTTGGCTTCGGTGATCGGTGCTGCGAAGCCCGAGTCGCTGAGGAGCCTTCTTTCTGAGGATCTCTTCTTGTCTCTCTGAGACCAAATTTCAGTGAAGAAGAATCAGTTGATAGAGATTTTTGGGGAACCCAGAAATGAAGCTTTCTTCTGCTGGATTTTCTCCCCCAAATCAGGAAGGTACTGGCTCATGGATTCTGTATTTTACTTCTTCCCAGTTCTACAACCTCCCTTTCCTTCAGTTTTTCCGCTTTCTTGAAATTATTACCATACCTATTTGCATCTCCATCTTCTCCCCTTTAATTTCCTAACCTGAAAAAAACCAGAAAGGACAGTTCAATCAAAGCAGATGAATGCCCTTTTCTTTCTAAATAACGGAATCTGTTTTTCACCACTGTCAAAAAGTGGGATCATGTGTTGCTTGAGAACCAAAAAAAAGGGCCTTCTAATGATGATACAAATCTCATGTATCGCTTTCCGCAGATACTGTTGACATTTTACCGTTGTTAAATCATAGTATTTGAAAAAGCTCATCCCATGTTTCTTGAAGAATTATCCGAAGAAACTATTGAAGTCATGATGAGTGAACTGGTATGTGATAATAACCATTAGAGTTATCAAAGATGCTGCTTGGTGTTTAGGGACCAAAAAGACAACATAACTTTTCCCGTGTCTGCTGTGCTCTGTTCTTGCTCCCTCTGTTATGACACAAATCAAGCAGAGTGTCATCAAAACTAATAAAATGAAAAAAAAGGCAGGTCGATTTTCCTTTTCTTTTTTTTTTCCGATCGCGATCTTGGCGTGCCTATAACATCAGGCTTGCAGATCATATGACATGTCATGCTCCTGCTTCAGTCCCCCATGACATGGATAATAATGATTAACTTATCTCAATAGGATTTCTTCAGAACAGTTCAAACCATTGCAGATTCAATCCAGCACTTTCTTGTGGACTTTGAGGTTTTTTTTTCGTTCTGTTGGGTCTGGGAGTTTGCTAGTCCCATTAGTTATGTAGCCCATAAGTACTGATTCATCATGTCAAATATTTTAAATCATGTTCTTTGAGTTATGTCATGTTTTTTTCCTATCTGTTTGGAACTTTTGCAGGGGAGAAAAGGGTCCTGAATTCTGAACTTTGGCACGCCTGTGCTGGCCCTCTTGTCTCCTTGCCAACCATTGGAAGCAGAGTCGTCTACTTCCCTCAGGGGCACAGCGAGCAGGTCAGTACTATTTTATTGACTTTGCAAATATTGAGTAGTGAATAGATGGATCTGTACTGAAGGTGATCTCCATTTTTATCTGGTAGCTCATTTTGTTTTGGACCGAAGGTTCTCCAAGTCAGTCCTACAATCTATTAATGTATCGAATCATAAATTGACCAACTTTGTATTGAAACTTCAATAACATTATTTACTCTAAAGTGTGGAGCTGCTTGGTTATTTTTATCAGGTTGCAGCTTCGACAAACAGAGAGGCGGATGCTCATATTCCCAACTGCCCGAGCTTATCTCCACAGCTCATTTGTCAGCTTCACAATGTAACCATGCATGTAAGAATGCCCAATTCACTATCCATTCATGATGCTTCCTGGTGGGGACTGTAGAAATAAAATACAATAGTAGACAACACAATGCTAGTTTCTGTGGTGGAAGGGTTTCTCCTTTACTAGGATTTCAGTCTCAACTTTGTAATTAAAGATTTCTTAATGTCTTTTTCCATTTTTTCTTGGAAAAAAACATGTATATATTTTTCATTTGATGAACACACTTGGAAATTATAACTATGATGCAAAACTGGGTTTGTTTGCACGAAATTGACAGCTCTTTCCTACATTTAGGATGCTCTTAATTGATCCTAATATCCTGTTTCTTGAGTGAATTACTTTTGTTCTTCAAATTCTTTTACCAAATGGGGAACTTTTTCGTGTTTCCATCAAATGGAACTATTTGCTTTTTTCTTGTGCTTTTAGTTAAAAATTATGGTGAAGGGATGTTGGCATTAGTTTTTTTGAACTGAGCAAGGATGAATATTGCTATTCAGGCTATACTGAATACTGAATACAATGGAATATAAAGCTTTTTAACTTTTACCCCAGGCGGACGTTGAGACTGATGAGGTTTATGCACAGATGACCCTACAACCTCTTAGTCAAGTATGTATTCCACTTTGATTTTTTTCACTGTTTAGTTTTTCATTCTTTATTATTGCTTCACCTTTGATTTAATTCTGCAGCAAGAACAAAAGGAGCCCTTCCTTCCCTCGGAGCTGGGATCTCTAAGCAAACAGCCCACAAATTACTTTTGCAAGACTTTGACAGCAAGTGATACCAGTACTCATGGTGGTTTCTCTGTCCCTCGAAGGGCTGCTGAGAAAGTGTTTCCTCCTCTTGTAGGTTTTCTCCTACTATTTATGGACATTTTAAAATCCACATAGATATTATTACTTTTACTGCTCCTCTTCTCCCACAAGGATTTTGTTCCTCAAGAGCTTTAGAAATTCATGAGATTTTTGCTTCAGTTGATATGATAACTTGCATTATATTCTTGACTTGGTTTTTTCCTTCAAATATTTTCTACTTGGATACCTTTTTATGTCTAAACACCCACCCTAATGGAATACCCATGCATTTTATTTGTATGGTCCTTTAGTGTTGCTTCACTTCATGTACAGGACTACTCTCAGCAGCCTCCAGCCCAAGAACTGATTGCAAGGGATCTTCACAACAATGAATGGAAATTTAGGCATATATTTCGAGGTTGTTTTGCCTTTGAACATCCTTTTGAATCTCCATCACATCATTTTCATGAATGCTAATTCTTCAGTCCTGTTCCTGACAGGCCAGCCAAAGAGGCACCTGCTTACCACGGGATGGAGTGTTTTTGTCAGTGCCAAGAGGCTTAGTGCTGGTGATTCAGTGCTCTTCATATGGTATTTTGCATTCAATTATCTTCTTTAGCTGTACCTTTACAAACATGTGGCAGACAAATCATGTTTGAACTGCCTGACACATCTGCCTTTATTATTTAAACTAATATTTGGTGTATGACTAGGAACGAGAAGAACCAATTACTTCTTGGTGTTAGACGTGCTAATCGGCCTCAAACTGTGACGCCATCATCCGTTCTATCAAGTGATAGCATGCACTTGGGCCTTCTTGCATCTGCAGCTCATGCAGCATTAACTAATAGTCGGTTCACCATATTCTATAACCCAAGGTATTATACCAGAAATTATATTGAAATTTTCATGTTTTACATGTTAGTTGTTTCCTTTCCTGATTTCTATCACCTCTTTTTTGTTGTTGTCTTAGGGCTAGTCCATCGGAATTTGTCATACCCCTGGCTAAATACGTTAAGGCAGTCTATCACACGCGTGTCACTATTGGCATGCGGTTTAGAATGCTTTTCGAGACTGAAGAATCGAGTGTCAGGCGGTAGGTCCAAAATTTCTTTACTTTGGAATTTCTCATGGCTGATTAAATTTTCCTTCTGCAGTTACAACAATAATATATGGTTGGCAATATCAGGTATATGGGCACAATTACTGGCATAAGTGATATGGATCCTGCTCGGTGGCTGAATTCACACTGGCGGTCTGTGAAGGTCAGTTCAGAACAACTTCACATATTCCAAAATTCTATATTTTGTAAAGTTTGTGAGCTTTACTCTTTGAAAGACTTGTTTCCTGGCAGGTGGGCTGGGATGAGTCCACAACAGGGGAGAGGCAGCCCAGAGTATCATTATGGGAGATTGAGCCACTGTCAACACTTCCTATGTATCCCTCTCCATTTCCCCTTAGGCTCAAACGGCCATGGCCACCTGGTCTTCCCCCTTTTAATGGTATGCCACTTCCTTGGTTTGTTTTGCCATTCTGGATGCTGAAGTTCTCTCATTTACTGAGTCCTTTCATTAGAGACTATTGTATGGGCTCAGTACAATGAGAGCTGAAATGAAAGATGGGGAGGACATGCTGTGCGACCAATTCTAAGATTACTATAAACAGTCAAAGCCTTTCATAATTAGTGCAATCCCATAACTATGAATATAGCAGTCCTAGAGTCGTGATGATTACTTGGGCTAATGAAATTCACTTTCCTCTGTTTATTTACTAGATGTTTTTGACAGTGGATGCCGCAGGGAGACTGATTTCCAATCAATTCATGTCGGTTGCTTATGTACTCTTTGATCATAACCTCATGCCATTCTTTCAGGTATGAAGTATGATGACTTAGGTGCAGTATCTCAGCTAATGTGGCTCCAAGGAGATGGTGGGGACCCAAGGATATCATCCCTCAGCGTTCCAGGAATGGGTCTATCTCCATGGGCACAACCAAGAGGGTGCAATTCTTCATCTCTGGGTCTACAAGCTGATGTTTACCAGGCCATGGCTGCTGCTGCTTTACAGCAAGATGTGAGGTCTCTTGATCCTTCCAAACAGCCTTTCATGCAAATCCAGCAGTTTCAGAGCCTCCCGCCTGGATCCTCTTTGCAGCAGCAGCAGCAGCAACAGGACCACCAGATGGTCCAGCAGCAACGGTACCCTAAGCAGGCTTTTCTTCAGGAAAGCCCACAATATGCTGTCCATCAGTCACCAGTCCAGCCCCAGTCACACCCTCTCCTTCAGCAACAGCTGCCACGACAGCACTCATTCAATGAACAGCACTTGGTCAACCAGCAGCAGGCCCCAAGCAATTCCTCGACGTCCCAGCCACCTCAGCTCTGCAATCAAATGAGTTTCTCGGATTCAAATGGGAACACAGCCAGCAGCCCGATGATCTCTCCTTTGCAGAGCCTGCTGGGCTCATGTCCTCAGGACGAACCATCCCATCTTGGTTCTTTGCCTCTGGCCAGTCCTTTAGTATCATACCCTTCCTCATGGCCATCAAAGCGGGCTGCAGTGGAGCGCCTTCATCTTATGAGCGATTCCAATAATATCCGACCTGAGATGCAGCACACTGGCATCGTGAATCACAGTAATAATGTCACACAAGGTTGCATTTCCTTGCCGCCATTCCCTGGTGCGAGGGATTGCTCGGTGGACCAAGAAGAAAGTACAGACCCACATGGCCGTCTCTTATTCGGTGTCAATCTTGAACCTTCGGCACTTCTGATGCAGGAAGGTCTATCGGGCCTCCAGGGGGTTGTAGGAAGTGACGGAGAAGCTGCGAATCTGCCGTTCACTTCAAACGACGTGAGCAGTAACATGGGCGCTGACTTTGGCCTGAACCCGTCTATAACTCCCAACGGTTGCATTGATGGGTCCGGCTTTCTGCAATCACCGGAGAATATGGGCCAAGTAAACGCCCCCTCCAGAACCTTTGTTAAGGTGATGCTAGCTTGGAATTATATCCTTCATTATGGAATATGATTTCTTTTTCTTCTTTGTTAAGGTGTTTTCTTGTAATTGTCAAAACAGGTTTACAAGTCGGGATCCTTCGGCAGGTCACTGGACATATCCAAGTTCAGTAGCTACAACGAGCTGAGGAGCGAGCTGGCCGGGATGTTTGGGCTGGAAGGCTTGCTGGAGGACCCACTGAGATCAGGCTGGCAGCTTGTATTCGTTGACAGGGAGAATGACGTTCTTCTCCTTGGAGATGGCCCTTGGCCGTGAGTTCCTTCCTCCTGCTGCTCCGCTCTCGACTTTCTTCCATCCATATTGCAGCAGCTCGGTTTAATTAGTATTGATTCCCTTATTCACATTTCACACTATTGCTTTTCTGAAACTCTCAGGGAGTTTGTGAGCAGTGTTTGGTGCATAAAGATCCTCTCCCCACAAGAAGTGCAGCAGATGGGAAAGAGTGGCCTTGAGCTTCTCAAGGCCGCGGCTCCCATTGAGAGGCTACCCAATGGAATCACCACCACAACCTGCGATGAACTAATGACCCGCCAAGATTCCCGAAGTCTTAGCAATGGAATCCCCTCAATGGGATCCCTCGACTACTGAAGTCGGGCCACTACCACAACCTCCTCCTCCTCCTCCTCCCTGTAACAGAACAGACCAGGTTCAGGGCAGCCTCTACTTCTAGTGTTCGTGGAGCTGCCTTAATAGCAAAGCACCATATTACTTATAACACCATGTATGATAAGAAAATTTTCTTCTTAGAATCACCAATATTACTACTGCTACAGGGAAGGAGTATCCCTATTAGTTATATTGTCACTCATGAGTCGTTTCAGTTTCAGTTCAGCAAGTGAAAAGTCTCTAGATTGCAACCCACAACCCTACTTCAATGCTTGCTTTACTGTATCGAAATGAACAAAATGCTTGCTTTCTGTACTGGGTGGAAGGTGAAACTATTAGTGGAGCTATCATCTTTGGAGTGTAGCTTGAGGTTCATCTTTTCTGTATATGCTTTTATATGTACATAGTAAGTGTACTGAAATTGATCTTTTTATATTTGGAAATCTTTGTCCTAATCAATTACTGGGAATGGACATGAAAATCTTACTTCCATCCTCTAGCAACCACTTTTATAGTTTATGATAGAAAACAAAACAAAACAAAACACCCACTTGTAATATATTTCTAGGAGGGGGCAAACCAACCCTGATTTTGAGCGAGGGGGACCATCCTTTCTGGGCCATTAATGTACTCAGCATCATCACCTTTTTGTGTAGAATCTACCCCACTTCATTGAAGAGAAGATGATCAAATAATAAGGCTAGACATGGATTTGGAGCAGTATTACCACCGCAGATTGAAGATTTTCATGTATACATTTTGTATATGGACTACTTGGTCTGGTAAAAACCATATTCACCCAGCACTCTCCAAGTTAATGCCAACAGGGATAGGGATACACACAACACACTGATGGTTGCACCTAACACAGACCATCCCTGCATATACAAAGAACAGAGAGCATATTGTTTCACTAAGATACAAGAACAGAGTTGAAAACTGGAATTTGGATATTCTCTAAGATAACCAGCCACAGCAAATGTAGTTAGTCAATGGAAGTCTTCCCGTCTGACGGATGTACTCTGCTTGGGCTGCGCTTCTTTCTGCTTCCCGGTTTTTCCGTGCTTCAGCAGCAGCAAGTTTCTCTTCTGATCTTTGGCTTGCCATTGCCATCTTCTTCACCATCTTTGCTTGGGCATGGGCTCTCATTTGGTCGACTTTTGCCTGAAATTTTCCCCCTTATAATGAAAAGCATGTTCCACATACCATATCAAGGTTGCTATAGGAGGAGCAAATTTGAAGTAATCCTTAATGTCTGTTTTTTGCCAAGTACAAGGCGATAAAACTCGGGTTGTAGCATTCATCCCAAGTTTCTCAACAGCTTTCCCATTTTCCAGTTCTACCTTGCTGAATAAGTAACACAGTAGAATAAAACAGAATAAACTGTATGACCCAGAAATCCTTGAAACCTTCCATCCCATTTTAACAATACCGCGGAGTCAGCAAAACAACATCAAACAATAAAACCCAGAAATAATGCAGAAGTTTACAGCCAAGAAACAAAAAGGTACCTCGATTTTCCGCATTTCTGCTTCTAATTTTGTCTTTTGATGACTTTCCCATGCTTGGATTTTGATCTCCTCACGTTTATACCTGTAAGTTATTCTTCAGATTGAGAGAGAGATCTATGCATAGTTGAAAAATGGCCCATAAAAATCATTCAATGCTCTAATAATAGAGAATAGTGCATGACTGTGCTGCAACCATAGTCAAGATTTCACAGGGGATAGACGCAATTCATGGAAAACCATTATCATCACACATCAAGCAAGGGTGAAACTAACCTAGCTGTGTGCTTAGACCTCTCTGCCTCCTCCCATGCCACAGCCCGTTTCTCGAATTCAATCTGCACAAGTTCTTCACGAGTCATACCTTCACCTGCAGAAGCTTTGTTCTTCTCGACCACATCCTTACTTGCCCAAGCGGCGATATTCATCTTTCCCAGTTGGACACCGAGGGCTACAATCTCTCGTCTTGTCTTGAGCTTCAACTCTTCCTCTGAGAGTTCCCTTTTGCATTCTACAGGAGGGTGTGATTTTTCGTCTGTTGTTGTGAGGTCCGACGGGGTGGGAGCAGGCACTCCTCTCCTAGGAGTAGATGGGATTGAAGAAGGGGTCACAGAGCCCATTGGAGTTGTAGTCCTGGAGGGCTCTTGACTGGTCATAGGGGTCATTTCAGTCCCCATGTCCCGCATAGATACTTCTCTTACTGTAAGTATGCCTGCAAACACACACCAATTAATCTCATTAGCATCTGCCTGATACCAGTCACAGCTCAAAAGAATCCCTTCCATGGCTGCTCTGTTTTATGCAGTGCATAGATTCTCGTAAAAATCCAAACTGAAGACAGTAGATTAAAATTTTTTCCAGTGTTAATTTCATACCTGCAGATTCATCCAATGGGTTTTTCACAGATGGTAGATCTCCAAAAACCACTTCTTTAAGATCCATGCTCTGAGAATTCACTGTCATGTTTCCATTCCTTCCACCAACTTCAACATCAGGGGCAAAACAGAACCTATCAAGTCCCATGTTAGACAGGGGTTGGCAAGAGTCCACCCTCTTTGTATCAACAGCAGCCCTTATATCATCAATTGGCAGCTTATGACTATAACAACCAGTAAACTCTGGAGCAACCCGACCCATATTACTAATTATTGGCAGACGATTTGTCTGGTTTTGGAGGGCATTCTTCTTCTGGTGATTACTGTTTGGCTGTGAGTATTGTTGCTTGCTCATTATCCATTTCTCCGCATCATTCCACTTGGAAGCCATGGGCCGGGACAGGGATCTTGATACCCCATGAGCTGCCCCAGCTCTCTCAGCCTTGTGGAACTCGAAGCTTGATGAGCTCGCATTGCTATCATAATCGAGATTTTCATCTTCCATTATTCTTAGAGGGTAGATCGTGCTGTTTCCATCACCTTTTGTAAGTTTGTGCATCCTAGCATGGGGATGATCCTCAGTTTCCCTTGGGAGTAAGTCTTTAGAGTGGACGGGGAGTTGATCATGTGGAGCTGGCTTGACTTGGACAGCTGGAACTGCAAGATCAAATAAAGCTAACTTTGATTCTTGCATGAGAACAGAAAACTCAAGCCATTCCTTTTGGCTGATTAGTACAGGCTCTATGAAAAGCATCTTCATGGGCTGTTTTACATTCCTTAAATGAACTAAGGAGGGAAAAGGGCAAAAGAGAAGAAGAAAGAAGACCAGTAAAAGCAACTTTATTAATGAACTAAAAAGTTAGAGAGAGAGAGACAGATTTAGAACTATTTCCAAGCTCAGCTGTGCTTGCAGAGAAAATGGAAATTTATCCAAATAAAATTGAGACAAAGCACTGTCCAAATGCAGAACTTGCCCCAGTATTGCAACATTGAAGGAGTGAAAGATGGGTGATGAGGTGACATACAGACCTTCATCATCCAACACTGGATTGTCTGAGGCTAACAAGCTGTTCTTGACAAACTCAGAGTCCTGGAGCTTAGAAGGAGAAGTTCTTGTGGAGTTGCTGTTGGAACCTTCCCTCTTCTTATGGTTGTGGGGTCCCATGAGCTTCATCCTCAACTTGCTGGGAGAGAGTATCCCCGCCTGCCTCCCATACAAACAAGAAAAAAGAAAGTTAAAAAAATAGGCCAAGTAAACACTCCAAATGGAATCTCCATAGAAGAGAGAGCTGCTCAACACAGCCAACCGTGCTGTCAGAAAGGATAGACTAGAAGATGAACCGAAAATTTTCACTCAAGCAAGAACCTATGAACAACCCAGTAAGCTCACAGGAATCCCGCTATGAGATGACCGACCCAGAACACGAAACCACCTTTTCTTCAGCTCATGGATGAATTCAATAAAATGGCTTTCACTACTTTCTCCTAGGGGGGTGCAAGACAAGAAATGAAGATCCATCATTTTCTTCATTGGATGATGGCACATCATTACCTGAACCTTGTGTATCCTCTCGTACTCCATTAGATCTCTCTCTGGGACCTGCTCCCTTTCCCCTTTCTCAAGGAAAAGATTTCTCTGTATAGTGAAAGAACAGATGCTAGAGAAGGGTCAGACTAGAGAGAGGGGGAGGGGGCTTAAGTTATGAAGATCAGCAAAAAGAACGGCACACAATCTAATTTTTCTTGGAATTTTTATATCCGACCCATCTGATTTATTAGATTTATTTATTTAATAATTAATTTATTTTGTAGTTATTGTGTAAAACAATTTCTTCAAAAAAAAAAACTTTTTTCATGGGGATGATTTTTTTTGAACCTTTGCCGCCCTCTATTTGTTTTTTTAATTGTTTTGTCTAAAAATGGGGGACCGCGCATGATCCAGTGTGTGGGTACAGAAAGTGCAGCCTACCTTCTCTATCAGCCACGTCATCATCTTTGACCAGCTTGAAGTTTGAAACAAGTTCTTCATGATGACGTGGCACGATCCCATCGGCTACAGCCCTGTCCCGCGATCCCTTCACCATTCAAGGCAAGGAGGAGCACACTTCCCTTTCAAATTAGTGTACGAACAGCACTACTTTAGTAATCCTAACCTATTTTAAATTTTATTTTTCTAAATTGTATTATGTAATGAAACACTACTAGTTTTTTTATATATATTATTAATGTTTTTAATATGTTCATTAGTTCAATTTTTTAATTATAATATTTATTTTTTAATATATTATATATTTTTAATAATTTAAAATTAAATAAATATTTTGTTATAATTAGATGGTGGTGAAAATGAAATATATAGTTTGTAGGTAGGTAGGTAGCAGTTGGGTGGGTGTTGTGTGGAAAGTTTGACTGTAGGGGGGACTATAAGCAATTGGTATTTGAACTTTGAAGTTGAAATTTGGTCATTTGGTAGCATGGCAAAGGAGTCCCCACACTCTCAACCTCACCGTTTCCTTTCTTTGACCAGAACCCACTCTTCAATTCCCATTTCTTGATTACTTCCGTCATAGTCCTATCATTTAATGGCAAGGAATAATTTCGGTCCAACCTAAATAATTCAAAATAATCTGACCAAAATGTCCATACACACAAATCATAGACTACTAAAAAAGTACTTGATGTTCATACCCATCATAAATTGGCTATTGCCATCCCCATTCTAGGCCTCCCCTTCTGTCCTTTTCTTCAACTTTAGTGGAAAAAACCCTAATAGTAGGAACTTGATCATCTACCTATCATTATCAAGCCCTAGTATAGTGATTTGTGGAAGCGGCAATCTCGCCATCATCAACGCCTTAAGTTCAATTCCATATTCACCAATTTAATCATTCTTTTATATGATTGATGATCTGCTTAGTTACGGTGGCTTGACATTTTAGACTTATTTTGAACTGGGTCACTTTCCTTCCATCCAGTGAGAGTACATGTGCATCATCACAAAATCCAAACAAACAAACATACTCTCTGAATCTTGGAGCTATGCACTTGCAGTCCAAATTAGACATATTACTCAAGAGATGTGCTGGGGGATTATTGGAATTAGTAATGTGAATAAATAAATGGACATGTGAATGAGAAATAGGGGGGGGGGGGGGGGGGGGGGGGGAGGGGAGGGAGAAATTTAAACAGTGTGGGCGAGGTCATGTCATGATGAGTCAGTCAAAGTTCATGTTGGGAACAGAGAACACAACCCCAAGAACCACTCACCCACCGTCAGCCATGAGAGGCTCCTCTGCTCCACCAAGAACGTCTTGCAACACAATCAAGCAAGCTCCTTGCTTATACCATTTCATGGAGAAAGCTAATAGTATAGTATAGTATAGCCCTAGTGGATTCCCACAGCTAGAGAAAGCCAAAACCCTAGAGCCATCATCTTGTTGGCACTCAAAAACATTTTTTTAATTGTTTGATGCATATTTTATGCATATACACTCGCCATAAATTAAGTACAAAAGGTTCATTTGCAAGGAGGACATAAAATAACAAGGAATGATGCTTATTGGAGGAAGAGCTGCATGATATGCTACCACTACCTGGTTATGTGTGTGTGTATATATATATATATATATAAGGCTAAAGCTAATAAAGTGAAAGTGAAAGTGAAAGTTACATTAAATTATTAAAAGGGCATTTCTCGAGTTGCACAAGACAAGAATATATATGATGGATAATAATGGGACATGGTTGCATGTATTTGCGAGCTAGCCGAATGCCTAAAACCCTAAATTCAAAATAACCCTAGCTAAGCTGAATAAATACTGTAGTACAGTCTGATCTACTTGGAATAATATAATAACCTCAGCTCATCATCATCATTATTATTATTATGGAATAAAGCACTGAAATGAAATGAATTGACGACCTTCATGTGTGATGTTTAGGGTCATTTTATTCAATTTATTATTGAGCATATAACTTTTAAAATATTATCTTGTTGTATAATTTTTAAAAAATAGTTTTTTACATATAAATTTAGTGTTTTGAATAAATGAAGCTGGTTTGATCATGATCATTAGGTAGGAATATAATAATAGTAGTAATGTGAACTATAGAAATCACAAAACACAATGAGAAAGGAATCAATCCTATATATATATATATATGTATATGGGTGGCCTCCTATTGACACAGTAACGTGGTACGATGGATCATCACTGTAGATTGGACCCCGGTCAACCTGGTGGTGGTCCCATTACTTAGTTCTACATTTCGAAACACATCTCATGCTGGGTGTGTGCACCCACCGTACGATTCTGATTGGGCTTGACGGTGACACGTGCGAAGCGTGTTGACCCATCAGATGTACAATCTTTGACCGCATTTCTCCGCTTGTCAGCCCACTTCCTTTCCTATTTTTATGGAATTTACTCATTTCATATTTTATAAATTAAATGTTATATATTATGATCGGGTCCACATTATATCATTCGCACTTATAAGAGATTTTGGATACTAATTAATATTATTAAATATATATTAAAAATAAAATTATACTTGAAAACATAATATTTATGTAGTCCAATTCATCTGATCCGGGGATAGCATGGAATGTATAAATGATCACTCAGAGTCAGATCTCATGTGTTTCTTGATGAGCATATCCCACCGTCAAATACAATCAATCAACTCAATGGTGTTAGACACACCTTACTTTCATTCTACTGCTCAAATTTAGAGTTATTATAGAATACTATTTAGCGAGACAAAATTAGTATAATATTCCCTTAAAATCTCGATAAATAATAGTTTAGTTCATATTTAATAAAAATACATAAATTTTAATTAGTAAAACTTTATAAACAATTCTGTTATGTAATGCATGCAGTATTATTCTTCTTGGTCAATCAATCTCTTATGTCACTATCTTCATCACAATAAATACATCCATAAAAAATGAACTACTAAAGTTCCTCAGTGAAGTGTATAGTGACCACACCTGAACTATTTAGTTGCCAAGAAAGGCCCCGCATTCTCAGTACAATTTTTCACCTTCCATTCATCATAAATCTATGGGTATTCTCAGGCCGTCACGAGCAAGCTGCACTGAGATTCCTTCCCTGTAGACACAAAAAAATGTAATAGATTCAACACCTCGTTTTATCTTTCGCCTCAGCGCGAGCTTGCCTTCATCATCGGTTATGTTGAGTGGAAAAATAAAGTGCCACAAGGAAGACATGAAGGTAATACCTCCTTGACCATTCCAAGAGAAATTCGTTGTCTACGTGGTGATCATACTCATGGCTCATCCCAATGAGTAGAGCTCTCTTTGGACATAATCTCTTCACAGCTTCGAGAGCCTAAAGATGAAAACAATTGGAGTTCAATTTGATTAAAAAAAAACACTTGTAGCAATTTAAGTGAATATAAATCTAACACATTATGTGTATTTACATATGTTACCAACTAGTAACCTGAAACTTGTCTGGTGTTTTTCTATATTATATACCAAAAATACTCAAATTGTGGTAATTATTATCATATAGTTCAATAGGGAAAGAGTCGTACCTGTCCCACCATTTACAAATGAAGTGCATCGAGCCACAATATTTTCTCAAAAGTTTATAAGGAAATTGGATATCACCGCCTATCATTTTAGATTTTAAGTGAAAATGAACTCAAGCGACTACCATATTTTCATACACACTCCATTTTACAAATTTCATTCAAAGGGATAGCACACTGACCTTAGGAAAGAAGAGATGGCATCCCTGCAAGAAAGGTAGGAAGTTATAAAAGCAACTAAGTAGAAGTTGTAAAACTCTAGATAATGATGATAGTCAGACTGAAAGGGATAAAAGCAAATATTTTCCTGCTTTGCTGTGACAGAAGCTCAAAGAAAGCTTCTGTTGTCAATATACAACCTCAGTTCAGTATTTATAGTCGTCTTCTTTTTGAATACCAATTGAAGAAAACAATATCTTGAGGACTTGATTCATTATGCACTAAAAAGTAGCCAGTATTTATGAGAATACAAATGTGGTGTACGTTTTATTTACATCCATGGCATCTAATCAGAAAGCCATTTCATTTAGTGAGCACCAGAGAGAACAAATCAATCTCTCGGAATGCCATTGCGGTGATGATATATCATCACTGAATGCAGTCTAATGGAGGAAGTGTTTAATAAAAACCCAGTTTACAAATTTCCACAGTCATCTTACAGCACCCATGGAATTATGACAATCTCTTTAATCTATATGACCAGGGTCATAAACTTCATATTTAACTGCTAGAAGATGAATTACCACGTTCTTTAGGAAAATATTATACCTTCTGCTCTCCGAAGTATTTCTGATTAGTATCCAGGATAAGAATATCCAACTGTCCAGCTCCACTTTTTGAAATAGCTGCAAAACCAATAATCTTTTCAGAACTGCCATGTTATCACATCCAGTAGGATGTAAAATAGCCAGACATCAATAATAGAAATTTGACAAAGTAAAAGCTCCAATTTGGAGGAATCTTCAACAAGAAATTCAACCTATTGCCTCAGAAATAGAGAATGGTAAGAAAAAACAAAACATTCAATGTTTAAATGAGTTTGAAGGGAGTTATGAGGGCTAGGGCACTTAACACGTGAATAATATGTAAGTTACATGAATCTGACCAGCTGAAATCAACAACACATCATTAAACAAATTTGACAGAAACATGCTTACTGATATGCTTGAATGATATTCCCTAACAAAATTCATTGGAAAAATCAAAGTTTCAGGCATGCATAATTCAGTAGAAAAGGTTGACACCAACCATGTTCTGTTTCTGCAGGGATACGTGAAACATCGGATAGATAAGCTACTCTGCATTTTTCCCCAAAAAGAAAACCAAGGCAAACATAATCTTCCCCGTGCATCACCTGCATTAACATTATGATGTTTTAGAAAATTGGGATCATAAACATCTTCTATGAAATATTTTATCCATGAAATGCCGGAGTTTATAGGAGGTAACTGGCAAGGGAATGAACTGCAGCCCCGATGCAACAAATGGTTTATCACAACTTTCCTCTATAACAGTCCATTCAAGTTGTGCTACTCGTCTCACTTCTTGCCCCTCCTTTAGTTTCTTTTTTACCAAGTAAGGAAATTTCGTAGCAATACTGTTCAAAAGTACAAAAATAGAACCATCAAATAACTATTATAACTGTAACGAGCAATATTTTGAAGCGAGTGATCAACATTCTCCCGATATGAAGAAATAAAAATACACAAAGGAAGGAAAATATTACTATGATAGATATACATCAACAATAAATTGGTGGAGGGAAATTCCTTCAGAAAATTTATTCAGCATATGCTACATAGGCCGGTAAACTTATTTGAAAAGTTGACAAGGATAATGCAACAAGATATACAGATAAACAATACTTGTCAACAGATGTGTAATATTCTGCCAACTATGATATATGGAGAAAAATTAGAACAGTAAGTCTCCACTGTATACATATATTAATAAATACCTGTCCATGGAGTGCTGACTCAAGAATACGGGAGTTGGGTCAATGTCATTCGTTATACTAAAAGGTTGCACATTGCGTATGTCATCCAGGCCAAGAACTGCATCAGCATGTTCATGAGTCAAGATTACCTGCAGTTTAGTTTTATGAATATTAATTATGGTATCTTTTGTGTGTTTCCAGTGAAAAGAGTGACATAGTGGTACATTGGACAGGACATAAGGATATTGACATCCTCCTATGCTGGACTCAAAAAATATAAATTCGTTGAAATGGCAGCCTAAGGCAGCTTCTATCACAAGCCTGAACTTGAAAAGGGGAAGATAACTAGAAAAACAACTGGAATGTAGAATTCCTTTGCTGTTATATCATGACAAAATAATGAAATTATAAGCCAAGCATGAGGAAAATGTTGTTTCCCCTGTAACTTAACGGTAGCATGAACATCAAAACCAGAAATATCCTCCCTATTTATACTCTTATAAATGAAGACCCACATCTCCAGTCTCAAAGAGCAAACTTTTCCAAAGCCAGATAGTGAGATCAAACTATCCACGATAAGAAAACCCAAGGAAATTTGGTTGAATCAGGAAACGAAGAAAGAAACTCACAGAATCTACTTGTGGAATCTTGTGTAGAGTAAACCAACGAAGAACTTGCTCCCTGAAAGTCTTCCCCACATCAATCAGTATATACTTGTGCTTACCACTGCTCTGGCAGTAGTCAATCAATAGAGACGTATTGCACCTAAAATCCAGATCCTCGTTTTGTCAGATTAACCAACTATAAATACGCAAAAAAGAAAATCAATTTTCTTTTTTACAAACTCTTATATATATTCTATTCCTTATAATGCAATCCACGCACGGGAATTCGGTAAAAAGACGGGCAAGTTCAAGGACACCTAAGATGTACATATCAAGCTGTTATGGAAGCACCAGGCTAGCGGGACGACTTCATCAAGCTAACTCAGGGACGAACATAAAGAAAAAAAAAGGTATATCAGGGAACTTGATGGTTAGAGGGACCAATCGGGAGGCACGAGATAGAGAAGACCTGTAGTTAGGGTTCTGATCGGGTGGGAGGACCAGAGACTGGGAACAGACGCGGCAAGGAGGATCTGAGGGCTTGATCAGGCAGATTACGTAGGGGACGGCGGCGGAGCAGCCAGTGCCGAGGAAGATCAGAGCCGACGATCCAGTAACCTCAGCAGCGGTTGTCTCGGACGACACCATGGCTTCTGGCTTCCTTCAACCTTTCCTCTGTATGGGAGCCTGAGGATCGGAGAGGTCTGAGCGAGAGAGAATAGTACAGCAGGAGGAAGCAGAGACGCCTGAAATGTGAAAGGGATGACCGCAACTGAAAGTCTTGGCGGGGGCAGGGGGCGGCGGTCGGTCAACGTAGGTTGACCAAGTGCTCACCATTCGGTGTGCCATGGATTGACGGTTTTTCTCGTTGGGAAGTGATTTTGATATGGCAAGTCATTATACTAAAAAAAAAATTAATAAGTTGGATCACCAACTCCATGCAGGTCTTAAATTTGAGTAGGTAAAAATAAAAATAATCCATTTTCATGCTTTATAATATGTTTGGACGGAGTGATTTAAATTAAAATATAATAACTACCTTTTGAGATTTAATTTTTTTTACTTCAAATATTATAATATCATTTGATTTATTTTTCTTTTATCCAGCAAAAAAATATTTTTGAAATTTAATAATAATATTATTATATATTTAGATAATTTATATATTAAAAATATTTTGTATATAATTATATAATAAAATTATTATACGTAACAATATATATTATATAGATGTAATATATTTTTATTATATATTATTTTGATTACTATTATTTTATAATATTTATATATATGTTATTATAAAATTACTATTAATATAATTTTTCATTATAATAAGATATTATTATAAAATAAAATTTAGATATATAAAATATATATACCATATATAATTTATCATAATTAAATCATTTGTATCACAGTTAATATTTATTCATTTTCTCATTTGATTTGTGTTTGTCATAAATATATAACAAATATTTAATACATATAATTTATCATATATACTAAAATTATATACATTTTATTTAACATAATAATTTTTTCTACATATCTTATTTTATATTAATATATAGTATAATTCTTAATAATTTAATTTAATTGTATATAAATAAATATAAAATTATTTTATCAACTATTTAAAGAAGTGTGTTAATAACCTTCTAATTTCATCACTCTAGAATCTGGTGCCAATTCTTGCCAATTCGTGCCAATTCTTTACCCCAAAAGTGATAAAAAACGACATGGCTTTCCGTGGCAAAAAAAATTGTCCATTAACACCAAAAGGGGAAGAGTGGGAGGAATAAGGATTTGAAAAAAAAAAAAGGTTGAACCAGATCCAATCCAGGTTCATTACCACTCTTACCACAGAAAGTTGAGCTAAATTAGTCAAAATTTTTAAAATTTAATTACCAATAATTAGATAGAAGAAAATCTATCATATGCCGAGAGGCTAATGCCCATTTTGAGCTCCGTTGAGCTCGATCCCTTATACGAGTTCGGGCTCAACGGATTATAGTATGAGAATAGCATGACCTCCAACAGTCCAACAAATGAATTTCTAATTCGTAGTCTTACACAGATGAGTTCCTGTATGAACGTGAGAGCCTTGATTTTATTTTATACGATGTTTAGACTAGCGAAAGCGATAAGGATGTAGAGACGCGGCTAGTTCTCTAAATTGTAATGAATTGTACAACTTGACAGCTATTATGCATATAAAAGAAGGCTATTTTGCATAAACTCAATCGTTGGCAGTACTATATGGCCACGAAATGGACGTATGAAAATAATGATGTGTTTCACTGACTGAATATACTGCTCCATCTCTCCTTCCAACCTACCTGCATCCACGAATGGAATGTTGATTTCATCAGTAAGATTTTTGGTGAATATGAATGCAATCTACGAAATGATTAAGATTGAAGGATTGGGGCAAAAATGATCATCCAGTGTGGTTATGATACACAGCTACTGAGTTTCTCATTTCTAGATTTCCAGAATAGTGAAGCATCACAAGGATGATCAACAGCCTGATTCAAAAGATCTTGTATGGCAACTGGCTTCTAATTTGAAGGATACTATACCTTTCCTATCCATCATAAATCTACGGGGAGTCTCAGTCCATCACGAGCAAGTTGCACTGGGATTCCTTCCCTGAGTCACAACATGAAAGATTTTGAACCGTATTTCCTTTTACTTCCCAAGAGCATCTCTGTACCCACAAATTAGAAACAGAAAAAACGGAATATATGAACTGCTTACCTTCTGGACCATTCTGAGAGAAATTCATTGTCCTTATGGTGATCGAATTCATGGGTCATCCCAATGAGTAGAGCTCTCTTTGGACATATCCTCTTTATGGCTTCTAGGGTCTAGAGAAAATAATTTGCAATTCATGAGGTAGTCATTGTATTTCATAAATTTCATTTTAAGGGATATTTTATTATTGGTTTTGGCATATAGAATTCCATTGGTTTAATTTGGGATCAAACTATTGGTTCTAAGCCATATCTGGTGATGAATCAACAATTCAAAGTTCAAATGGTGGATATATGGACATGATAATTTAAATGCACACAGACCTGAGGAAAGCAGAAGTGTGTGTTGTGAGATCCATGCTGCAAGAGAGAAAAAATGGAAGTCATAAAGCAATTGAATAAGTAAAAATTGTCAAACTCTAGATGATCAGAACTACAACAGGGGGAAAATATTTTCCCTCTCTTTTCTAGGGGAATAAACTAGAAGGAAATCTCTACTGCCATCATACAGCCTCCATTCAATAAGAGATTCCTCGTTTACGATTGCAACTAAAAAGAAACATGCATCCCCAACTAGAAGAATACAAGTTTGAATATGCTCTACTTTTACCAATGTCAATTAATTACATTGCCACTTCTCTTCATTAGCCGCAGATGTCAACCATGTCAAGTGAATCTTTTTCGATCATATGTATTGGAATAATTTGTACCCACCAACTTGGGACACTGCTATTCATCTTTCATCATGTAGTTGATAGCTAGTCCAGTGATGACAAATCAGAATTACATGTAAGGAAGTTATAGAAGTATTTACCAAATACATAATTTCATTTTGACTGTCAATTTACCATATCCATGAAATCTGATGATTTATATAAACTATTATTAGAGCCATATGATTGTGCACTTTCTCAGCATCAGCATACTGCATCTAGATACTGTACTAGAAGCTGACCAATCGACTTGAAGGAATATACTACTGTACCTTTCATTGTGAAGAATGTAAAATTTAAGTGGGTACATAACTCATTCTTACTTACCCTGTAGAGAGTATCCAAGATAAGAAGATCCAACTGTCCAGCTCCACTTTTTGATATAACTGTAAAACAAGCAATATTTTCAGACTTGTCATGCTTTCTTTTCTACAGACTAGAGGCAACTTCCAGCTTCCAGAAAGGACTGAGGAACATAGTGATTACTGGCACATCAATTTAAAGATCTTGATTAGTAGAAACACAATAAAATCATGTATGACCGATTGAAAACTAGAATTTTTCCTCAAATAAAACTCAAATTAGGAGAGTGACTTTAAAATTACAAATAAAAACAAAATTTATGGATTTTCTTTGGGAAAGGTAACAAAACGCTATTGCTCTAAAAATACAAAGACAGACAATTTCCTTTTCCGAGAAATGAGTTCAAGAGAAGTTCTAAGAGGCTCAACAATATATATATCTATATGTATATATATATATGTATGTATACACAAATCTATTTTTAGTCTCATAATGGTGACTTTCAGTGATGATGAAACAGCAAAGCCATATAATGAATACAAAATATAATAACGGCATCATTTTACAAAGTCAAATTTGAATTAAACCATGCTTACTGTCATCATTGGATGTTATATTCCTAATACTCTACCTTTATTGGATAAATTAAATAAACCAGTACAAAACTTTCCAGTTGAGGCCTACCATATTCCGTGGTTGTGGGGAAGCGAGAAACATCAGATACATAAGCTACTTTACATTTTTCACCAAAAAGAAATCCCAGGCTAACATAATCTTCTCCATGCATGACCTGAAAAAAAATACAAAGTTTTAAAACTTGGGTTTGGAAAAGTTTTCCATATTAAATAGAGTAATTTTACTAGTGAGATTCAGAAGTTCATAGAAGGTTACTGGTAAGGGAATGAACTGCAGGCCTGACGCAACAAATGGTTTCTCACAGCTGACCTCGATAATTTTCCAGTCAAATTGTGCTACACGTCTAACTTCTTGTCCTTCTTTTAGTTTCTTTTTTATCAAGTAGGGGAATTTCTCAGAAATACTGTCCAAAAGAACCAAATATATACGTACATATATTCAATAGCTATCATAACTGTAATAAAAAAACAATCTCTTGCAATCAAACTGCAACGACAACATGAAGAAATCAGATAAACCAGATCTGGGAAATAATAAGTTGAAAGAAAAAAAATTGATTCTAAAGGATGATTTCCGAATATCAAATATTCTTGTGACAAAAGAGCAACAAGAATGCACTGTGTACAAAATGACATGATTATAGGGATGCAACTTTAAGGAAAGAGTCATGATGGGCAATTCCTTTTAAAAATCAATCTAAGATCAGCTCCACTAATTTTTAAAATGTATAATCTGGTCAACTTATTTTAGATGATAACATGGTTGTCACAGTAAGTAACCATGCATACTGAATAACACTAAGTGTTGGCAAAACCATATGACTAAGCCAGTTAGAATAACCATAAACCATAAAACCTTCAGTATATCTGAAAATATACCTCTCCATGGAGTGCTGACTCAAAAATACAGTAGTTGGATCAATATCATTTGTCGGACTGAAAGGTTGAACAGCTCGTACATCATCAAGGCCAAGAACTGCATCAGCATGTTCATGAGTCAAGATTATCTGCAGTTTTTTTAGGAATATTAGTTCTACTATTCTTGATGTGCTTTCAATGACAAGAATCTGACTGCAGGAACAACTTTGAAAGGATATAAGGTTATCCATATCCTCATACATTTCCTTAATGAAGTGATTTTACTGGAAAAAAAGGTAGTTTTAAACATAAACAGTTGATCTGGGCATGCACATCAAGGCCTAAGGAAGCACCATCAGTACCTGAACTTAACAAAGTAAGGAAATCCACATTTAAGAACAAAATTTGATGTTCCTTTGATGTATAAGCCACTTAGGAAGCATATGGGTGGCTGTAATGTTAGATTAAGTGTATGGTTAAATTACAGGTAAAATTGATGGTATGGGTTGAATTTGATATAATTTAAAATTGTTGTGTTTGTAAGTATATGACAATTGGGTAAAATATAATATTTTATATACACTAAATTACCACAATTCTTATCATTTTTTTACCTTTAGCTGATTCATTCTCTCTATTGGAAAAGGATATGGAAGGAAAATGAGATTGCTCAAGTGGGTCATGCGGATGTAAAGTGAAATTACCCCTATCTACTCTGCAATTTCTTTCTGGAAGTTGGATGAAGCCCTCCAATCAAATCGCAGCTGGTAAATCTCAATTACAGCCTTTATTGCAGCTAAACAACTTAAAAATGTAGAGGGAAAATCCCAACTTTCCACAGATCCAAACAACAACAGAAATATCACAAGTACAGCACCGTCCAGAGTATATGCTATTTCATATAATCAATATTTTATCCATATAGTGCTGATTATAATGAAAAACAATAGACCATGCACGAAGAAAAGGTTTTTCTCAGTAACTCTAGCATCAAATGCAGAAACAGCTATATCCTCTCCTTATTTTAGGTTATATTAATTGCAGATACTATTTTCCACTCTCAATCAGTAACCTTTTTCCAAACACTAGCAATGAGATCTTAGTAATCAGTGTGAATAAACAAAGGGAATATATCAAAACATGAAAAGCCGAGAGTAACTCACAGAATCTAGGTGTGGAATCTTATGAAAAGTAAACCATCGAAGTACTTGCTCCCTGAAATTCTTCCCCACATCAATCAGAATATAGTTGTGCTTGCCGTCGCCCTGGCAGTAGTCAATCAGTAGAGATGTATTACACCTGAAATCCACAGCCAAATTTGTTAAAATCTCCAATGGCTGCCGGACAAAATTGGAAATTCAATTCCATCTTTTTAATAAACTCTCATAGGTAAATAATCTGATGGACGGGATCTAGTAAAACAGTCTTTGTCCTATCAACAGGTAAGGCATACAGGGCCACCGCATAAGATAGATAGGTACGGGAATCCTAAGCGCCTTGGCAATCCTCGTACTCCCTCAACAGCTTAGATCAAGAGGCAGTGATAAAATAAAGCCAGATTCACAGGGAGGAGCGACACATTCCGAGATCAGAAGCAGAAAGCAATAAATATTAGAAACTCCATCCCGATTCCCAGGCTATCTCGAAACTATTTCAAGGAACTAGCTGGCCAGGGAGAGCAATCGGGAGGCAGAAGAAAGTAGATGACCTGTAATTAGGGTTCTGATCCGGTGGGAGAACCAGGGACTGGGAACAGACACGGCACGGCGGATCGGAAGGCTGGATCAGGCACATTGCATTGGGGACGGCACTGGAGCAGCCGGTGCCGAGGAAGATCAATGCCGACGATCCGATACCCTCAGTAGCGAGCGCTCCGCTCGACTCCATTGCTTGTGGACTCCTTGATCCGTCCTCTCGAGGGAAGTTCTCAAGAGCAGGAGAGATCGATCAGGAGTGGTGAGGAAGAAATGACCAGGAAGAAGAGAGGGTGTATGGAATAAACCAAACGAAGATCTCATTCTCGGTTAGATGTGGACGGAGGGATGTGACATCACCCGCGAAGGGGTTGACTTGACGGGTTTGACCATTGGAAATGCCATTTATTAGTTTTTTTTCCCATTGCATTTCTTATTTACATTATAAATAAATATTTTAAAATTTAATATTAAATAGACTGATATCGGTTGAGCGGTCTCATCTTATTGGGCCGGAGAGTTGTCAGGCGGGTCTGGTCCGTGCACTAGAATATCTGGTCGAACCGGACCGGCCCAATAAATCAAGACCTACCCAACAAAAGTATATCTAGGCTATCGGTGAGAGTTCTGGGCCATAGGCCGACCCGTGCAAACTTAGGTGAAGGTAGGGTGGCAAAGGGACCCGGTCGGACCCGGACTCGACCGTGTCCCATAAGCCAAGGGTCCGGTCTACACCGGGGACGGATCATTATGTATCGAGGGAGATGAGTGAACCTTTCGTTTTCCCATGTTTTATGAATGAAAGTGCCTTTTCCGACATCCCCCTCTTACTTGTTGTCATTTGTGTTATCGGGTCCCGATGTTCATCGGGTCGTTTTCCATATGCTCTCTCATCAACCTCCACTTTTCAAAGAGAGGAGTCATCTTCATGTGCACCAACCGATTCATTCAATCATAAAGGGCCAGAAGATTAACATGGATGAGGAGGAGGCAAGGTAAAGGGATGATTTTGCAGAGTCAAACCATGGCAATTAACTTAGAATTACACAGTGAGTTCTTCTATGAGAATCAATTTTAACATTTCTTAGTTTAGATGATGCTGAGTGTAGTGTATATTGTCGAGGCAAAACTTTCCTTAGTTTGTCCTTTTAAGTCGGCAGAGCAGCAGCCTGTATCATGTATAGTCACCATCATCCAAAGAAGGTGGATGGTTGGCCATGGTATATTATATAAACCATGGCTCTCTAGAGAGAGGGATGGCGGCGCGCGTCCCTCTCGGTCTGGTGTCCTCTGGACTGGGACCCAACCACCATACCTTTGGTTCTTTTAACCTAGCTAGCTAGATATGGAGATAAGTGGCGTGCCGGTTCTTTCTTCCCGACCACATTTCAAGAATCACAAGCCTAACTTTTGTGTGCAGGCCAGTGTACGGTGTATTTCGCTTGAGTATGGTCAGACAGTCCACGAAGGCTTGGCTGCCCCATGCCCATGCCCATGCGATCCGGTCCTGCTAAAGCCTGACCACTCAGAGGAGTCCCTCCAAGAAATGAATGCACTATTCCTTCTTATCTTAATTGTAACTGATGGAGACGGCATTCGAGTCCCCCGGTTTCGATCTTCAGTACCCTGTAAAGAGGTCGAATCTGGGGATAGAGTGGTCCAGATTGATCGTCTGGCAATCACGTTCGGATGAATCTGAGAGCCGATTCTCTTGTTTCATCAATGAACAAATACATTCCTTCCATTTTGGGGCTTGGTTCATAGACCAAACCCTAGCTCATTGAATGTAGCCAAGGCATGGCTGCTGCTGGACATATATGGGTCATCTCCCACAGCCCATGGCTGATGCGACTTTGTATGATGAAGGATGCGCCAATAAAGAATAATGTGTGCATATAGCAGAGTTAAGAAAGCTTTCTTGGCAGGAAAAAAAGCATATGAAGCATGACATACTTGTCGTGCATACTTTAGATCATACAAGTACATAAACATAGCAAAACATTATCTTATAAGACATAACATAATTAGAATGACTAATTTGATATTTCCCCTTTAATTTATGTTATGTCTACACATTGCAGAGACAATTAATTGGTCGCGTGAATACATAATTACATCAAACCCTCCACATCCATTTAGTACATTTTTACATCAATTGAGTCCATCCTTCATTTGCATATATCATGACGTTATATATTATGGTGAAATTATTATTATTATACCATTCATCCATATTTTTCACATTATTTTGACCATATTCCCAAAAATTTACATTAGTTTACTCCTTTTTACATTACTTTTGTTATTATTTAGGTCAATTTCATTTTTTATTATTTCAAATTTATTCTTATTTATATCAATTTTATCATTATTTACATCAAAATTTCCCTAAATGTCATCTTTATTTTACCCTTTTATGTCAAATTTATCCAAAGTGCTTCCATCACTTTGCCCATCTTTACATTAATCTAGTCCCTCCATTATTTGCATTAATCACCCTATTAAATATTTCCACTTTTAATTATCAAATTACTCATTTAGTGATTTTAAATGGACTTGCTATTGAGATTTTTTTTACCAAAATTGGTTTTTCATGTGTATTTTTACAAGAAACTCAACTAGTATATATGGCTTATTTAGCCTTAAAAGACTGTCAAATTTTGAAAGTGGTTCTAACAAACTCAAAGCAACTAATTTATTCCTAAAAAAACTCTAAAGTTGCTCATTAAAATCCAAAAAGTTAATGCCCATGACAACATTGAATTTAAAATTATATTATGATGATTGTGGTGAAGCTTCCAAGTTTTTCAACCAACTCCCAAAATTGATCACACACTTAAGAGTCCTAGTGCAATAATCACCCATCAATCTTTCTACTTCCTCGTACAAAGTCTTAGTTTCTGACCCTTAAACATGATTGGCTACCTCCATTCATTCTTGACACTAAGTTCACAGCTCACTACCTCTCTGTGGTCAAAATGAAGGGTTATTGGTGGAAAGATGAGGACTGGCTAGAAAAAAAAAGATTATTTGATGGATCAATCAATCAATGGCATCAGCATGCACTATCTCCTGTGGCAGTACCAACTGCTATCCTTTCCCACACCTGCCCTCCTCTCTCTCTGTATACCACCTTTAGCTGTACATCTCTAAAGCCACCACCTTCACACAGCTCCACCACCCACTCTATCCCATCACTTTCTCATCTTTTTAACTTCTCCTTCCTTCCTTCCTTCATTCTTCCTTGCTAGCACCTCAATGATTTTGATTTTTCCATGGCTTAAATGCTCCCACTTTGGTGGGTCTACCTCACATTTCAATTTGTTTGTCGATGCCATATGGATGGTGGCTCCCGCAAGCCAATTGGCCGGGTCTTATGCTATGCCTACATGATGGGCAAATGAGAGTAAGACACATGTTGGAGGAGTGAGTTTTATATTTGGCAAAACATAATCATTTTTAGAACTTTATGGTCGGTTCTTCATTTAGTTATACGGGGATAAGTGATGAGTCTTTGATCACTTGACCACCACATCCACACCCAAATGACCAAATTATAGGGAGTTATCTAATGCTAGAGGAATAAAATTATTTTAAATAATATATTTTAAAATAAAAAAATGCCATATATATATATATATATAGAATAAGAAAATAACGGACCAGAGAGCTCCTCACCAACCCCACATTCACTACCTTTAGGAGCCTCTAGAATCTCCGGCCAAGCCGCCTCAGGAGGGGGGAGGGGGCTATCAGCTATGATCCGACCTTCCGAGCTACCTCCACCTCCAAATCCATTGAGTGAGAGACTACTTCCAATTAACCATTCTCATTCAATTTATATTTAATTAAAAATTATTATTTTTAAGTAATAAAACATTTTTAATGCTATAAACTCACTTATATAGAATAAGATATTATATTTGATAAATGATAATTTTTTTGAACTATAAGTTTCAAAATGGTGTATTGAATTCTCATTACTAATATTTCTCTATTATCTGTTTTTAACGGTAGCCATCTAAGAGAAGCATATTGTCGTATGTGTAATGAAGCCAAATGGAAATGATTAACTTTAAAAGGGTGGCTATATTTTATGTTCTAATATAATATACACGTTTAATTTAGGGGAATTGTATGTCCATAACCATTTGGATTTTAATGAACGAGCTCGAATGGACCCATAATTAATGGAACACTTTTTTTAAAAATAAATATGCATTTCATCATAAAGCTTCAAATATGAAGGTTTTAATACATTGTTTAAGGAAGAAAAATCAAAGCATATTATATTGGTGAATTGGCCCATGTGTGTGGTTGGCCAATTGGGTAGTAGAAAATCAAACCCCAAAAGAAGAAGAGGAAGACAACTTACCATTAATGGCACCAATAGCATAAAATTACAAGCCAATGCGCACTCATATTGAGATGGGTTTATATGTTTTTCTCCTAAAACATTATTCCCAATTTAGTAAGTTCTCTTCCTCATTATTGTAAGAAATTCCTAAGTATGACTTCTATCAAATTAAAGAATAACCTCCTAAATGGATATAATGAATATATATTTACTTAAAATTATTAATTATAATTGATCAAATATTTTTAAATATTATATACTACATAACTTATTTATTATATTTTATATATAATCTCAATTCTCAGTACATACATTTTAAAATATAATATTTATATTTTAAATATATAATAAAATTAATATTAGCTTAGTGCTTATCGTTATTTTATAGATATAGGTTTAGTGTTTAAATTTGACCATTTGAGCAATTTACACCATGATCATGAAACATCATCCTTGATCTTGACTATTCAAGAGTACCATGTCCCGTATATCATATTCCAAGAATTATAGATATATTTTAAGTAGATAATATTATTATAAAAAAGCTTGATATATATTCAATAATTTGATATTATTTTTCAAAATTTTATTTTACATATCAACTTATATTGGATAAAAGAATTAAAGTAGGAAATTTAAAATTTATGCATGTTTATCATGGTTATGCTAAATTTATTAAAATAATTAAAATTCATGTTTGAATAATATTATATATATATATATATATTACTATAGGAACGACTATATTTATATTAATATGATTTTTTATCACCTAAGAGATAATAAAAATAGATAATCCACATAAAAGTTTATACGATAATAATTAAATTTATGGCATTTCTATTGAGTGTGGGGGTTATGATTTGGCTTTAAAGAAGAAGCACACGCAACAAATCTAGCCATCATTGAGTGGTCAAGTTGGCAAGTTTTTGCTTGTGTCCAAAATTTACAAATTCCACTTAAAATCTTTGATTATTTAAATATTAGATAGGCTTTTAATGAATTCGACCCGACCCACTGGTGCAGGTCGGGTTCCATCGGAATTTTTGGACCGGATTATGGTCGGATCATATCAATAATATATTATATATTTAAAAATATAAAAATCATAAATTAGAATTTATTTTAAATTATAATTTTAAAAATTAGAGTATGAATGTTAGTGATCAAATTGTATTTAATTAGATTTGTCTCACATTTAGAACATAATAAATAACGATCTATCACGTTTTATCCATATTAAAATATTAAATAACTTAACATTTATAGTTAATATAAAGTTAAAATAAAACATAAATCATATTTTCATTAAAAATTTAAACATTTCTTCTATTAATGAAATATTTACAAATTTATAGAAAATAACAAAATAATAACAACAAGAAGTAATAAAAACTTTGTACCTTCAATTACAGATTTAATAAATAAAATTAAAGATACTGAGTATTTTATGTACTCTTACGGTAAAATTTTTATAAATGTATATAATATAATTTTTATTTGTCCTATTAGTTTACAAAAAAAAATAGATAACTCTTAATTATTTTTCAATATTAGTTTATTATAGAAATACTAAAATTAAAATAGAGAAGATATAAAAAAATAAAATAATTTAGTTATTTTTACACTATTATTAAAAATAATATTTATAGATTATAATTATAACAGTTAATTACAATTTTGATATAAATATTAAACGAGATTCTCAATATAATTTTATTCTCATTTGTTGTTGAGAAATATATGAAAGGTTATTTACACCATTTTGTAAATTTTGTAGTTGTGTAGTTGCACTTGCATTGATAACTTATAGTTGAAAAATAGGTAAGTTATCTCCATAAGATAAAATAATATTTGTGCTAACACTCTCTCGCAAGCTAACAGTAGTAGGCCGAATGTTGAGCTTGTATCCCAATTCCTCAAATCGGTTATAATTAAGACCATTCGTGATAATATCTGCAAGTTGATCTATTGTATTAATAAAATATACTTTTAACAAGTTGCGATTAATACGTTTACGAAAAATAATAATCAACATCAATATGCTTAGTACGTGCATGAAAAATCGGATTGCATGTTATTTGGATTGCAGATAGATTGTCACACCAGATAACGAATTTTTGAAGAGTGTGAATAAGCAAATCAAATACTAAAAATTCAATCCAAATAAGCTATAGTTGTATTTCCCAAATTTTTATATTCCGCCTTCGTACTTGAACGAGCCACAATACGTTACTTTTCCGAGTTTTAAGAAATAAAATTAGGACCAAGAAAAATAGCATAATCACTTACGTAGCATCGATCATCCGAATTTCATGCCCAATTTGCGTCCGAAAAACAATGAAGATGCATGGAGGAGTGACGACATATATTTAACCCTATGGAGGGAGTGTAGGTAAATAATGAAGAATCCGCTTCACAGTTATCTAATGGGCATCGATTGGATGATGTAGAAACTGACAAACTTGATTGACGGTATAAGTAATATCAGGTCGTGTTAATGTCAAGTATTGGAGATGATACCTGATAAGCCGAAGGTTTGTCAGAGATATTAAACTGACATGGAGGTAAGGTGTCATCTTGTGAACGGCTAGTCATCCGATATTGTGAATGAGACAATGCAGGTGGAACCGAAGTACCATTAATGGAGTTGAGGTCAGCGCCAAATTAACGCTCTTCTTAACCTACAGAATGAAGTAAAACATCCAAACTACAGTCTTGAGATAGATTTGGAAGTGATAGTGAGAGGTTAGTCGGGTAGGTGGTGATGGAGATGGTTGAGATGAAGCTATTGAACGATGCATAGAAAATGGAAATGTGCACTCATCGAAATGAACTGTAAAACAAATGAAAATTTAATTAGTGACAGGATCAAAACAATGATAACCTTGATATTCTGGTGGGTAACCGAGGAATATACATGTCGTGGATCAATTTTGTAACTTTGACGTCCGATAAGGTCTAAGATAATGATAACAAAGACACGCAATGAAGAGTAGTCGGGCAATTTTCATGAATAATAAAATAAGGACTATTATAATTAAGGGAACGTGTAGACAAACGATTTATGAGAAAAACAGTTGTTTCAAAAGCAAAGTACCAGAACTTGAATGATAAATGGAAATGTGCACTCATCGAAATGTGCATAGAAAATGGAAATGTGCACTCATCGAAATGAACTGTAAGACAAATGAAAATTTAATTAGTGACAGGATCAAAACAATGATAACCTTGATATTCTGGTGGGTAACCGAGAAATATACATGTCGTGGATCAATTTTGTAACTTTGACGTCCGATAAGGTCTAAGATAATGATAACAAAGACACGTAATGAAGAGTAGTTGGGCAATTTTCCATGAATAATAAAATAAGGACTATTATAATTAAGGGAACGTGTAGACAAACGATTTATGAGAAAAACAGCTGTTTCAAAAGTAAAGTACCAGAACTTGAATGATAAATGACTTTGAGTAACAAGAGTAATACCATGTCAACAATGTGATGATGCTTACTCTCAGCGGACCTATTTTGTTGATAAGTATGATGACAAGAGATTCAATGATGAATGTCATGAAGTTGAAGCAAATTTTAAAAATCCAAGGACAAGAACTCTTTGACCCCATCGATCTAAATACTTTTGATGCGATGATCAAATTGATTCTCCACTTGAAGACGAAAGGCGCAAAAAACATGAATAACATCAGAACGGGTACGCATGACGTTGTATCAAGAATATTTATTGTGATTATCAAGCAAATATTTATAGTATAGATGACTAGTATGGGATGTGACAGATGTGGGACCCCATATATCTGTATGAATAAGGGCCAATGGGGAAAGACTCTTATAAGTAGTGGAACGAAATAATTTTTTTTGAATTTTTCCAAAAAAGCATGCAACACAAAAAGTGAAATCCTTTTTGCACTGTATAGAGAACTGAGACATAACACAAGCAATAATATAATGGGTAGGATGACCAAGACGTCTATGTAATAAAAGTTGAGATAGAAAAATGTCAACAATAATGCTAGGACATGGACGACAGAGCTTGAGGAAGTAGAGTCCGTCGTTATGGTACCCTCAAAGAAGTTCCTGATGAGTGTCCAATTCCTTAACAATAAAAAAATTAGGATAAAATTCGAAGTAGCAGGCATTGTCCTTAGTGAAGCGAGACACAGGTAAAAGATTGAGGGAAATAGTGGGCATAAAGACGACATGACGTAAATGAAATGTATGGGTGTCAGTTGAGATGTTAGCATGACCAAAATTGAGTATTGGTAAATCTGATCCATCACCGAGAAATAACTGGTCGGGAGTGTTTAGTCCATCCTGCAAAGTCAAGTTAGTCATTGAATTTGTAACATGATTAGTAGTACCAAAGTTAATCTACCAATTGACTCCATGTCCATCAGACAATTCACTCATTCCGAAGTTGATTTGATGCACTTGATAGTTTGGAGGCAAGGTTGGACATGCTGGAGCAGAATGACTAATATCTCAACATAATTGGCAAGTGGAGTTTGGACCGTGAAGTACTGCTGGGTGGCATTGGGTCACAAAGCTCAAATTAAAATTGTCTGGAGTGGGTTGTTGCACTTGACGAATGGATGGTTGTCTTCATCCTTGTACTGCATCGAAACCCATCTGTCCAACATGAGGGGAAGGGCCATGCCCATTATCTGACCAGTGTTTGATGGAGCCTCGACGTGTAGTGCCTCGACAAGGAAGAAATCGTGTGGAGCTTCCTCATCCATAAAAGCAATGAGGGGGTTGTTGTCTCCAGAAGGATGACGACGAGGCGACCTGTGGAGTGGTGGACCGAAATCTGCAAAATCTCAGCGCTACAATGAAGAAGAGGCTATGCAAGCAACAACATATGGAGGTACTGCTCCAAGTATCCCAGAAAGAGGTGCAGTAGTAGAGGCACCCAACAAAGATCTCTTGTATGTGCGTTTGACCTACTGTGTGAGTAAGAGGCTACAAAGCTCATCAATCGGTGTGACAGGTAGGATTGAGGCGAGTGCCAAACATAGAGGATCCCAATCTTAACTCAATCCTGACAAGATTCGGCCCTTCACATTGGAATCAGACTTCAGATGACCAATTTGACCGAATTCAATTGCAATGGTGGTGACTGCAGTTAGGTACTCGTTCATGGAACTATTGTCCTTTCTGATATCTCTCAATTTTTGTTCTAGTAGATTTTTTCTTACATGAATTTGTGTGGTGAAGGTTGTTTCGAGTCGTTGCCATGCCTCAGCAGTAGATTGGACTCCGATGATTTGCAAATTAACAGAGTTAGGTAGTGTAGCTGGAATTGTAGTTAAGGTAAACTTGTCATATATTTTTCAGTTCTCGTATTATGGATTGGATTTCATGCAGAGAGTCGTGTATTCGTGATCAGTGTCGTCTTCATCAGTTTTTGTCAGGATTATGAGAGGTGGAGCGAGAATTAAACTGTCTGCATAACCCAGTAGTTTGTATGCATCAAAGAGAGTAATAATGTAGTAATTTCCTTCATCTAACTTGATTGCCAATATTGAAATATTGTTCATTATTATATGCTGCTAGGAGAGAGAAAATTAACTTATAAAAGAGTACTGCAAATGAGTTTGAGAAAGAGGATCTTACTATGCTGTTGAGATAAAAAAAAATAAATACTATGATAAAAATACTAAAAATAAAATAGAAAATAGATAAATAAAGAAAAGATTAGAGAATAAAATAATTTTGTTATCTCTACACTACCATTAATATTTATAGATTATAATTATAACAGTTAATTACAGTTTTAATATAAGTATTAAATAACACTGTGACTAGCATTTTATCTAATGATATTGTAATTGAAAAATAGATGGAAGGTTATCTTCATTTTATAATTCAGTACTTACTATTGATTACCGGTACTTCTCTTTCTCCCATCATATATACTTGAACTCAGTCCAGATGACATTAAAACTATTAAATTATTCACATATCCAAAACTTTTCATCTATTACAGATTATACTGGTACACAACCTCTTAATAGATCTAATAAAAAAATTTAAACATATTCATTAAATTATTTAATAAACATAAATAAATTAATTTACTTTTTTATAAAATTTCTCTCCATAATTTGAAATTTAGTCCGGGTTAACAAGATAAATTATACGTGAAATTATATTGGCCTCATCCAAATTTAAATTTTGTACATTATATGTGGGAATAATGTTCTCTTTATAAATATTATATCCGTACCTTATTGTATATTTTTATTTATTTTATTTAAAAATATTTTTATAATAATTTTTAAACATATATATATATATAATCATGAACTTTTTATAAATACATAAAAAAATCGATAGTTCAATCTCAATAAATTCATTTATAATTTTATTTATTACTTATTTGTCCCAAATAGTTACATAAATCAAATTTAAATAATTTACTTTAAATTCATATTTTTTTCTTTAAATTCATTTATATAGAAACCTAAAATTTTAAATTATTCCATTTTATTCCTTATATTATGTTCCACTATTATTTAGATACTCAAGTTGTATAAATTATATTTTTACCTTAAATTTTACATTATTTATTATTTTACTCGTAAATATTTTCAAACTTTTATTTAAATCTCTAATTTTTCTCAAGTTACTTTCGGATTACTAAACTTTCTAACACTTCACATCATACCCTAGATTTCTAATTAATTTGATTCGGATTCTCTTTTTTATAAAATTATATTTTAACCTCTAAAATTTTTAAAATAATTATTTTAGTAGTAAATTTTCTGTCTCACCAAAATCCATCACTTAGTAAAAATTTATAACATTACCTTAAACATTTTTCCTAAGTCCCACTGTTACTTCTGAGCTACATGTGGGCGGAACAGTATAAATTTGACCCGTTTGGGCATTCACCAAAAAATGTCACAGCCGATTTTAGATTATAGCTTACTATAGAGAGTGACGATGGTCGGCATGAGTTTGTCACCTAAATCACTTTGAATGGTGGTCAAAATTGTGTGTAATTTATAGTTTACAGAGTTCAGATAAAAAGAGATTGTGGTTAGAGTTTCCATGACAAAGTACATCCATGAGACTTACTTTTATCTTGTATGACCGATAGAATTCGATAACCTAAGTTGGGAGGAGTATATGAAAATTTTAAAGAAATTTTAGGCTCTCGAGTGGCGACGAATTTGGCTTCGAAAGATGCTGACCAATTATCAGCGTATTAGGATCGATTATTATACAGGCTTTCCAATACTGATAAAGAAATAGTCGATATCAGATATAGGCGGGTAAAGAAAGTTAACTTTCATACTCACATAATTACACAAAATCGCTATGTTTGGTGGTTGGAAAATAAAGAATTTTACTCCAAAATATTGAGTGGGTAGAAGTAATTATATTGTGTTTCTCAACTTTTAGTAGTGAAGAAAATTTAGTGAGTAATTCAATTTTGCGTGTTAAATAGAAAAAATTCATAATAAAGTGGTTATAAGGATAAATAGTGTTGAACCCCTAATCGAGTGAAAAAAACGATATACATTCTCTGCATACAAGTGTTTTAATATTTATTCGTATTGTTCGATTTACACTGTAAAAACTTGTTAATATTGTAGTAAATCGATTTCTTATAACTAAATTGACAATTTTAGCTAATTTTAACATTTTTTTGTTAATCTACCTCTAATTTGATCCATGGTTAACCTAATTTATTTTTATAAATATTATTCAATTAAATTTTTAAAATATGAAATTAATAATTTTCATTTTCCTATTTTAAAATATTTTTAAAAAATTATAGAATTTTCGGATAAACTAATTCAATTTCGATTCAACCTTAATTTATAATAAAAATTATCATGTGAGTTAGTACAACTCCATTTATCGATTTTATTTTATTTTTAAATTTCAATTCAAATCAATAATTTTATCTCGAATTTTTACTTTTAATTTAATTTCGATTTTTATTTTAATTTATTTTAATTTTGTATGAAAAATGTATTTCATATCCTTAAAATTTTAAATTTGAGTACTTATTATCAAACTCAAATTTAGTGTTTAGATACGATCCAAACCTAGTCGGATTTGAAACGACTTTCACTTTTGAAAAACCTAATATTATAATTATTGTATGCAGAGAGAATTATGAAAAGGGTTTGCTACATTATTGAATGATGTTATTATATTAAAAAAAAGTTGATCAAAGAGTGGTGTTGCAATCATTTCTCGTCTCTCTCACGCTATCAATGATTAATTTCCCTTTAAACAAATGATCTAATCATTCCACAAAACCTCCAAAAATCCATTATCAATGTTATTTTACTAGTTCAACTATCAATATTAGTTTCACATGTATGCTTACAACTTATTTATATACTCTAAATAATTGATATGGCATTTGGTCAAAAAAAAAAATTGATATGGCCCTCATTGTATTTATTATATTTAAATATGTGCATTAAAAATATTCTCTATGCCTTCTCTACTCATTCTATAAATAAAAACTCTTCAAGAGAAACAATTTATTTTTTATTTCTTTATTACCATTCTTGTTTTATATATTTCATCCTGATCTTGTAATTTTTCCATGAAATAATAATAAAAAATCAATTTGTAGAATTAATTTATTGTTTATATATATATATATATTAAATCTCTATTTTATATTTAAATATATAATTATATTTTATTTTTTGAGGGACTCACGTATAAAGTAATAAAATAACTGCTTAAAAATATGATTTTCTACTTGGCTCACATACTGAATAAACTCATTGGAACATTTATGGTTTTCTAATTTGTTGATATACTCAATAAACTCATTGAACATGTATGGTTTTCTATAGGAGTAGGGCAGAGTATAATGATAAAATATTATATTTATATTAATTTAAAAGTGATTAAACTCTTTTAACATCAATTCAATCTCCATTTCTCAAAAACATTAACTTAATTGTACGGAAATAAAAATTAATCCGAGAATTGTAATTCGAATAAAATTTTTTTGAATGAGTTGAATTATAAAACAATTATGTGAACAAAAAATCAGTATTTTTGAAAAAAAATAATTTACACTAATAGAGATAAAAAAATGTAGTTTAAATTAACAAGATAAACTAAAAAAGAAAAAAAATATAAAATTATAAAAAAAGATCACCTAGTCCAGTTATGCCATCCAACCCAACTTCCCATTGTATCCAAATGTCTTTTCTCTTACAATAATCTGGTCAAATGCATACAATAAATCTCATATTTGATTGAATAATTTTTATATCGATTTTCTTATAAAATTAATTAAGCTATTTTCTATTTATTAGATTAAATTTTTCTCTCCACACTTATAAACACGGCATACCTAAAATATCTCATTTACTTGACCATCAAATAAGTTAATTATTATTTTAAAATATTGATAAAAAAACTTCTCTTAAGTTCTAAAGGTCATTTTTATTCTATTTTTTTAATAGAAAAAATGTGCTTCGTTGTCACACTTCTCGAGTCAAATTCAATTATCTCTAACCATTATTTCGATCGAAATTAGTGTAAAAAAAATTATTGTGTATCTTATACCTATGATTAATCTCTAATGATGTGACTTTCGACTGTTAGAAGCTGATTCGTTATATAAGTTTAAACTACAACTGTTCGAAACCAAAATTTGCTTATTCTAACCCTTAACTACTCACACAACCTTTTAAAGATAAATTAAAGTATTTAGGATAAATTTGTTAAATTTGAAATTGGTATTAGTTATTTTTAGATTTGAATTTAAGAACAGATATAAAAATGATTTTTTATAGTTTAAAAAGAAATTTTCATTTTTTGTAAATAAAAGATAAAATTGTCATTTTTGTAATAGGGATAAATTTATTATTTTTTGATAAATTAAGAGTAAAATAGTTAATTTAAATGAATGGTAGATAAAAATAGTAATTTTTGCATAAAAAAATAAAAATTTATTTTTGCCTAAATATGGTCAAATAATTTTTTTTTTTACCTAAAATGATTTTACACCATAAAGGTAGAATGATCAATTTTGACAAATGGTGGGTTAAAATAATAAATTTTTAAAAATAAATAGATAAAAATAAAAGTTTTATAAAATAAAAGTAAAATGATAATTATGCAAATATGACTGTTGTAATGTGATTTTTGAATAAAAAAGATCAAAGAGTAATTTAGATAATTTTGAAAAAAAATTATTATTTAAATAAAATCGAATAAATATTAACAAAAAAGGTTTAATTATGTATAAATAGGACAAATTATAACTTAAAAGTAAAATTGTAATTATTTTAAATTAAGGGTGGTATAAAATATATTTATATAGATGAATTTTAAAGTATTTTAAATATTATAATAATTTATATATATTATTTATATAAACACTTAAATAATAATTTTACTACTAAAGTATTGAAATTTGAAATAATTTCGGAACGAGCATGTCTCAAATAATAAAGTAGTAAAATTTTTATTTTATTTCTCATTGAACCTATTTAGTTTATAGGTCTCATGTTATAAAATGATAATACAAGAATAGGCTAGAGTTCAACATTTATAAAATAAATGAGAGATCAAAGTATGTTTTAAAGAAATGAATCGGTTAAAATTAACTTTAACTAAATGATTTGTAACCGATGATATAACTTTTGCATGATTTAATTATAAATAATCTTACATAATATATATATATATATTATAATACGTTCTTTGGTAGACCGTTTGGTGAACCGCTAATAAACTTGTATGAATATATCATAGCATGCCGTTAGAATGACCTGGTCAATAATGGCCTTACTTGAATGATACGTACTTTATAGTATATTTTTCATATAAACTAGTCAGTAATAACATTATATGAATGGTATGCACATCAGACCTTTAAATCACTTGTGTGAAAAATTTGTGTGGTAAATGGTGAATAATAGTATTCTCTTAATGGTAGACATGTTAAATTACAATCTTCAAATATATTCTTTATGATTTTATGGAAGAATTTTTTGAATTAATATTGGGATGACAGCCTAGAGTAACTAGAGTAGATAGTGAGTTTTGAAAACGCCTATATATACATCCAATTTAAAATTTCCCACATAAAATGTCTATATACTTAGTCAATGTAATTTAAATACCTACTAATTATTTACAAATTAAATATTATTTTTATGGTGTACAGAGGAGAACTCCAATTACAATTGGAGTATTTTTTTTTTCATATTTTAACCTATCACAAACCAAATCTTTATCAGCCTAACTCCATTTAATCTAGAGTATATTATTGAATATTAGAGGTTGATAAAAAGTTAATTTCCTTCCAAACTTATATGTGAAAAAATAATATTATACACTAATAATACTTTTATATTTTATATTTAATATAACGCGAATATTTATATTATTGAACTTAAAGTTAATTAATTTTAAATTTAAAAACCTCTTTGTTTAAATATTATAACTTGAAATAAAATATTAATTATCAATAAAAAGGGTAAAAAATATGAATTATCTCAATAAAAATAAAATTAAAAGAATAAAAGAAAGGAAGTTTAGGCACCTCACTTAGCCATCATTATTAAAGATGTGATGAACTATAACTAGTATGATCCATTTTGCTTTGCCCCACCACAACAATGCTCATTTGGGGCTCTACCACTAAGCTAGTTGTTATTGTGTGTGTCATCACATGTTTGTCACATTTCATTTTTTTCCTTTTTCATTCTAATATTTTTTATTCATTACATATAAAATATTTAATTTATTAATTTTTATATTTATCTTCTCCCACTTAATATTTTCAAGCATTCCACAAAATATAATTTATATAAAATGAAATTGAATATTAGGCAGATGTTAATATTGAAGTTTATTTTACGAATTAAAATTAAAAATTTCCCATTTTCTCTTAAACCAACGAATTTTGGATAATTATTTACACTGTTTCAGTGCATACATTAATTTAGATTATTGGACATCAGACATTCATTGCCATTATTGAGAAAAAAAAGCAAAAATAATTGGAATTATTTCTTCGAAAAAAAACTTTTTTCATTTACAAAAAAAACAAAGCCTTTCCTTCTTTAAAACGACACAGGCTCTCTTCTCTGTTTCCCGTCTCTCCCCTTCCATCCCAAAGAAGTACTACACATGGATGAGTCATGGTGGATGCGCATGGGAATGTCAGCTACTTCCCGTACTCCCCGGCGCCGTATGTCGGAGGCATCGTCTCCTTCCTTCATCCACCGCAGATCATCCCACTCAGAATCCACGAACCTTGATGACTTTACCGACGTCTTCGGCGGCCCTCCTCAGACCGTCCTCCTCCGCAAGTTCTCTGGCGACTTCGTCTTCTCCGTCTCCCCGACCTCCTTCTACGACGAGGTCTTCCGGCCGTTCGATTTTGGCTCTCCGGCGACGAGGAGCGGCCGGAGCCTCCCGGCGTTCCGGATCCCGGAGAGACCCGAGGCGTTCTACGAGGACATTTTCGGATCGGACGTTGATCGGAGGTCGAGGGACCGGACGAGGCCGGGATCGAAGGCCAAGTCGAAGCCGAAATCAAGGTCCAACTCCTCATCCGTCTTGAGCTCGGAGGATCTCAGCCCGCTCCGGCCGTTGGCCGGAGACGACGCAGCTCTCTCCTCCTTTGCTTCGAAGCTCAGGTAAGGCAGTGGGTGGTGAGCCGCCACTGTTCTTTTCAGCTTTCTCTAGAACTTTTAGCTTTTACCGATCGGACGCTTTTGCCCTTGCACATCATTGTTTGACCACTACTTTAGATGCAACTGTCGCCGTCTGGATGACAATGGGAATTTCGATGGTTCCGTTATAATCTGTATATTTTCTCTTTCTATTTCTCTCGTGCCTTTACGTTTCCGCGGTTCAGTCCCTTCTGGCCCTCTACTATTTTCTTATTACAGCTCGCTCCCATAGTTTTGGTTTATTATGTTCGACACCGCGTAGTTTTGTAACTCGAATTTCTCTCCTCTCGACTCATCTGTTGATATACTTTTTTAGATTAGCAGAAGGTTAATGATGATGTCACGCGTACCTGTGTATGGTTTTTAGGATGATACTGACAAACAGAAACCAAGTTGGAAAATTTCACATTTGATCAAATTCTTCCTAATTCAAATAAAATGGCATACGAGATTATCATGTATAGATCCAAAACTTGGAGAGACTCAATTAGTGGAGAATCTAACAGCTAAGATTGTCCATTTTTGGTGTGCATCGCATGCTGCATCAGTCCTTATCATGTTGTTTTCGCTATGCTAGAGTCTGGTAAATGTAAAATTTATAAATCAATGGTTTTTTTCCCATTTACGTACTTACAGGTTAGAGTTTCCTTTGTATTCCCTCTCATGGGTGGGCTAGGTAATCCTGTCCTGTCAACAATGTTGAGATTAGCAACTTAGGCAGATCAGTCTTGGCCCAAATAAACAAATTGAGTTTAACTTTAGATGAAGAAAATGATAAGAAGGCATAATTGAGAGGGAAAGCAATTGTGATGCCTAAAATGAAGGTTTTCATCTTTTTACCTCAAAAAGTTTGTTCAACTCCATGATCTCGCAAATATTCAATCTATAATTATTTTGCGCTCAAGTTCCATGTAACAAATCATGAAGCAGAGCATTTTACGTGTACTAAACTGTGAACCATACTTCTTGCAGGCCAATCAATGTTCCATGCCAATCATCGACTGCTAAGTCTGAGGAGACTCTGAAGAACCCAACAGTATCCCCATTTCCGTCTACTCGAGCCTCTCCTACTTACATTCAACACATGGACACTTTGTACAGGCAAAAGTTCAGAAGCCCCTTCAATGGTTTTTCAAGGCGCGTTACATCACCTGAGACCATTAGTATTGATCCCAGTTCCTATAGTAGTGTGAAAATCTCTGGCGATGATATCGAGGTCAATTCTCCCTCTGCAACAGAAGTCTCTTCATTCTACCATCAGGATCCTGAAGATAATAACTTAATGGCTGAAGAAGAAATTGTTAACGGGGATGAAAATGAAGATGAGGATGAAGATGAGACCTCAAGCTCTTTCATCATAGAAATTGGTCTTAACCACAGAGAAGTCGTGAGAGACGCAGAAGGAATTGATGATGCCATTGCTTGGGCAAAGGAGCGGTTTAATGCTCACAAGGAGTGGAAAGATTCAAACTTGACAAGACAAGGGAAAGATGACAACTCCTCCGTTGAAGAGAAAGGTAAGATTTTGTAGCATTCTTTAAGGTGGAATCTGGTGATTTTGGTGCTGATCATGCTTTTACTTTGAATCAAATTGTCTTGCAGAGGGACCTGATACTTCTAAATACATCCATGAAAGTAGGGGAGGCCACCATAAAATGCATTCATTGGAGGTAAGCCGTAAGCTGAGTCCATGCTTGGAATTTTTACGATATATGTCTAGTAGTAACTAAGGACAGTAGTGCAGCCTTACTGATTAAAAAAATCTAATAGAAAATAAGACTGTAACGCAACCCACACATAAAACTTAATGCTTGTTCCCCAATTATATGAAACTAAGCAAACCTATCTCTTAAGACTATAAAACGGCATTCCATGTAAGAAGCTACCTGCTTCTATACTCACTGTGGGTAGATGAATTAGTGCAAAAGTGGATCAAAGAGGATGGAAACAATCAACCGGAGAAAAACGTAAATTTTTGCATAGTTCGAGTGCTGGAGTTCTTTTTCCTTTGTTGTAGTGTGCTGGAGTTTGAAAGTTACTCAAAATGGAGAAACTATTGTCTCCACGAAAAGCAATACCATCCCAAATCGTACTTAATAGAACGTTGCTGTGTTCCCAGTGATCCAACATAAATATTGAGTATGATTGCCTCAAAATTTTGCAGATAGAAATGGAACAAGTGGATGAAGACATAAGGTCATGGTCGGCAGGAAAAGAGAACAACATTCGGTTACTACTGTCGACACTGCATCAGGTAGAAATTGTATCTTTCAATCCGTCGTCCAAATAGGTTCCGTCAGATTTTGTTTTCCTCAACGAAGCTTCTATGTGCATTTTTCTCAGATACTGTGGCCGAACAGTGGCTGGAGCATGGTACCGATAACAAACCTTATAGAAAGCGTTAACGTGAAGAAGGCTTACCAAAAAGCAAGGCTATGTCTACACCCTGATAAGCTCCAACAGAGAGGAGCAGAACCTCGAGAGAAGTATATTGCTAAGAAGGCCTTCTCTATCCTCCAGGTAATTATTATGGACATGTCAATTGAGGAACAATAAGTTAGATAGATGTGGCCAACCTCTGAAGTATTCGTATGCAATTGCGTATGCTAAATCTTTATCATCTATCGATTGCTCCATGACGATACTGCTTCAGTTCGAAAGGTCAAAAAGCGAGCATCAACCATGTGAAGCTTCTCTTACATGGGCCCAGAAATCTGGAAACTTTTCTTTTTCTTTGCCCTTGATTACCAACGGTGGAAAATGACTTAAATTGAATTTGACATGACAAGCTAGACAACTGCAAAAATATCTTATTAAGTGCCCACATATTTGTTTCTATCCCGTTGTCCATTTCTTATTGTAGTATAGTAAAGCGAAACCAATGAGAAATTTCAACCAGGCAAAGCTAAGAGGACAAAGGAGAGTTTGAATTGAATTTCATGGGGCAAGTGGACTGCAAAAAGATATATATATATATATATATTATGATATGCATCCATAGATTTGTTTCTATCCTGTTGTACATTTCCTGTTCTGGTGGAGGAACAATGAAGCTGCAATAAGTTTCATTCTCGTGGCGCAGGATGCCTGGGCTGCATTCACTTCACAAGACTTTCTCTTGAGCTAACCGCATGCGTATGATATGGGGTTTCCCTCGTTCAGAGACAAGGTGGTGATGCTGATGTTGATGATGATGGTGATGCAAAGAAGGTTTGATTCTCTTCAAGTTCTTGTAAATGATGGAAAGTGTTCTTCTATTCTCATCCTCATGTCAACTTTGAAGATGTGTCCTGGTAATGTTTACATAATGATTCCAAGTGAGGTAGTATCATCGGGAAAAAGGGGAAAGGAACCCACTGAACCTATGAAAATAGCTCTTTGTTAAATCAGTGTTATAATTTGATGTTCCGCTTGTGAAACCTGCTGAGCCGATGCAGTGACTGGCTGATGTCTTTCCCATATTTTGACAAGGCTTATACATCATGAGCATTCTCTTGTTGTCTGATCAGTTTCCTTTTCTTCCTAATGTTTATCATCTACTCATTACCAGCATCATAATCATGAACTTTTTCTGTTCACAATATTCCATCACATTCAGGGGTTATTCTCAGACTATGCCACCAGAATAGGATTGCACCTTTTGGAATAGCACAAGACATGGATCCAGAGAGAGTGGTGATTGTACATCAGGATATGTTGCACGCAGCATTAAACTATTTTTGACATGGATCATACTTTTTGGTGTTATGAAAATTGCATGGCAATACTTGCAATCAGTCACACTAAAATTCTTTTATAAGGCAAGTAACCCACTCCTAAGCATCAAGACCGAGCCCCAGCAGCACTAGCAGCAGCAGCACCTGCAAAACATACAGATCACAGCCTATGAAGATGGGTGCTTGGTAAATTAATCCCCATTCAATCTTATAGGAAGTGCTGTGACTTTCAAAAATGGAGTCCTTTGATGTCTCAATGCAATTTCTCATGCTGAATTGTGTAGAAGTGATTGCAAAAAGGTCAGCATCTTTAGAAGAAAGTTTTGCTGGGATAAGAGCACCTCAGCCCTATGCTTGCCAAATAAGAAAGTAAATTTGGCTTTTGAGAACAATGATTAATGTAAAAGAAAGACTGACCACTGGTTTCCTCTTCTATGGCTTCATCAGATTTCCATACGATATCCTTGAGCCCGGTCGAGAGGTTCTTGTAGAACTGCACAATGGCCCAAATTGGTCAGGTAAAAAATTCCACTGGAGGTTATTAGAGCTTCAAATTCTAATGATAATCATAAATTATCAGTGTCAGTTTCAAGCATGATGATTATTTATACCTTATGGAACTCCAGGGTATCTCCTCCAGATTTTCGAAGCTCAACCATGTAAAGTGATGGGGCCACCTCAAATATCTGGAAAAGGTGAGATTATAATTAAGGCCACGGTAATTTCCAGATATCATCCCTAAAAAGTTTGTCCTTTGAGGATTATCAAACCAATTTACCTCAGTTGCAACAGCTAAATGTCCCTTTCGTCCAGTTTTCTCTCCAAGCAACTTCATCTGCATCAAGTAAACAGTGGGCACCCATCAGAACATATGAGAACAACAGACCACTTCATTTCATGGATGGTGAAGTTTTTGAATCCTTTCTAATTAATATGATCACATAAAATTCATTTTCTCCAATGAAAAGGTCAAATAGCACAGACAATTCTATTTGTAGAAAGAAATACAAGATGACAAGTAGGTGGCATGAATATCTCAGGCTTTATTTGTACAAAGATGAATTAGTTTGCAGAAAGATTACTCTGGGTTTTTTTCTGAGGGAACTAATGTTTTCAATGAACCAAATTACACAGAAATCTCCACAAAATGTATAATAAATATATATATTTATTTCCAAGAAAATGGAAGAGTTATACATAATTGGTAAAAGCTTAGAGAAGCAACTGTTTGTACCTTGTAGTTATTTTTCTTGACATCAAAACCCAAAGGCTGTGCAGTTGCTTCAATCTTTGAGATTATATCCTTAGCTGGGCATTTGGATGTAAATCTTGTCTCCCTTTTGACTAGTCCCTTCATATAGATGGCAGCAATTATTTCAATGAGCATCATCAGTCCCAAAAGATAAAATAAATCATAATCACTGACCCACCAACAAAGGTGAAGTCCTTCAAGCCTTATTTTGCAACTGCATATTACAGCTTAAACAAGGCCTAAGATTTACTCTTAGTCTAATTAATGATTTCCTAACAAATATCCCAAAGCATATCATTACACGCGAGATATTATATTCTATTTTATTTATTTTTAGGTTTGAACAATTTAAAAAATCAGGGTTTATTAATTTTCCCAGGATTTATTTAATATTTCTATGTTCTAATAATGTAATTTTTAGGGTCTATTAATTTTCTAAGTTTATCTAATAAAAATTAAACTATTAAAACCCAAAAATATTAAATAAATAATATGAGAATTAATAAACCCTAAAAAAGGGTCGTTATAAAATAAAAAAGAAAGTGAGTATATATATATATAAACACTGAGTATGTGGCTCTTTATAATATGTATGTATTGATACTTGTTAATGAGCAAGAGGGAACAAGGGTATATTAGGTATGAAAAACTGTAAGGGGATCATTAATTAGTTTTGTTTCTAGTAAGTAAAAAGATCAGTCAAGCATGCAATAACTCAAGACTCTCAACAGAAATTTGTGATTGGGGGTTCCAAAATGCTCTATAGACATGAAAGTTACCATTTGCTTTTCAAAAAGACAACTGAGATTGAGACCCTGTGACTTTGATATGAGCTCAAAAGCATTCATGGCAACAGGAGCAGCAGGCCTTTCTTCTCGCCTCTCCACAACAAGGTTTCCGACGTCCTGACACAAAGGTTCAAGAAATATTAGAGATATTATATGGTCAAAAGTATACCGAGAACTATAAAGATATTCCGACTTACCCCTGAATCATTAAAAATAGCATTCACATCATCCAAACTAACATCTGCCTGCTCAAAACTTGGAGGTTTATATCCTTTCTTGAACCAGTCATTTTCGATGACCTCCGCAATTGTAATGCGCTGTTCAAATAGGAAGCAGACAGGTGGATGAGAAAAAACGACCAACCATGAACTGTGAACTTTCCAATATGAATATAGGACACGAGAACCATATTGCAAATGAAGAGTCGAATGGGCAGAAACAAGATGATACCGTCATGGGATTAGGGTCCAAAATTTTCTTGGTAAGCTTTTTTGCACTAGACGAGAACCAGGGAGGACATGTAAAATCAGCTTTGAATATCTGCAGCGATGGGGCTCGGTAATGCCATTAGTAATTGTAAATAATCTTGGATTTAACTCATCTAAATCCTTCTGGTAAAAAAACTCATTCCAAGTCCAGAAAGAAAAAGAAAAGGAAGGAATAGTTACCTTTTTATACAAAGCCATGAGATTAGATTCCTCAAATGGCAAATAGCCAGCCATTAGAACAAAAAGTATGACCCCGCAAGACCACAAATCTGCCTTAGCCCCATCATACCCTTTGTTGTTTATCACCTGTTAAAGCACAGAAAATATGATAAACTGAACATTTCAGAGTGATTGATACTGATAAGTAGTTTTTGTCAATTCAGATAGCCATTTACCTCAGGAGCAACATAGTTTGGAGTTCCACAAGTCGTGTGCAGAAGTCCATCTTCCTAGATTGATGCCAGCAAAAGATCAAATGGGAAAATTTATCATCAGTACAGAATTTTCCAATATAAGTTGAGGCCAAAAATAGTCTTCAATACATATAAATGTCGCTGAAAGACAGGGAAGAACTGTAGAGTATAAAAGAAAAAAAGGTTTTCATGCATAGTTCCCAAATTTTCAATTTACTTGCTGGAAAGATATATGAGGAAAGCAATTATCATTAAGTATACAGTATAAATTGTCTTCTTTACAGTAAATGACAACTCACAAGTATACCCTTCAAAAGTTAAGCAATAATAAGCAACAACATGCAATTTCTTTCCACCAGATGATAACAATTTGTACCCAAGGATTACTCAATACATTAGAATGTGCATACTGACCCGAACTTGCTGGGGTAGTGCGCTCAGTCCGAAATCTGAAACTTTAAGAACTCCATTAGCATCCAATAGCAAGTTCTCTGGCTGTGATTTTCAAATCCAAAATAACTACTTAGAACCCAAGCAAGAAAGTTTCTAGGAATAGGTTTCCCTAATCATGGACTAAATCTGCAGTAATGAGGCTAAGCAATATTTTTTTTGAACGGTTGCAAAGGCCCACCTTAAGATCTCTATGGTAAACACCTCTGCTATGGCAATAATCAACTGCATTAATAAGCTGTTGAAAGTATTTTCTGGCTTCATCTTCTTTTAGCCTTCCTTTACTCGCCTATATAATAAAAATTCATATTACAACAGATAACATTAATATTTCTGTTGCCCAAGAAAATTTTCTTATTCTGTGCAAGTTGATGAAATCTTCCTTACAATTTTGTCAAAGAGCTCTCCCCCAGTCACCAGCTCCAGAACAATATATATCTTCGTCTTGCTAGCCATCACCTGGACATTACATAATTATTTGAGGGAAAATAAGATATCTTAAAGCTGATTTATGCAAACAGACAAGAATATACAGAAGGGCATAAGCTGTAAGGCAACACAGTCGCAGCCTGATGATTAGCTAAATCAACAGCCAAATTGTATTCTTACTTCATACATGCGGATGACATTGGGATGTCTGACCAACTTCATTGTTGAGATTTCTCTTTTGATCTGTGATAGGTGACGAGAATAACAATAAAAAATAAATCCAAGAAAAAAATATATTTGTCTCAGAGAGACTATGCCAACAAAGAAATCCCTGTATCAGGAGAAAATTAATGAAATTGGAAATGTAGCTAATTATCACATGCTGGATATAAGAAAATCGAGTAAAGGTTTAATATAGATACTTTGGCTAAGGCTAGAAGAATCGAGAAAAAAAATACTTCAGCAGGCAGTAGCAGAAAGAAAGAAACATACAGACTGGAAAAGTAAATATGAACTTACATGTAGCCATTACAATAAAGCCATACTAAGTAATTGCTTAACCATGAAAACGTGACTCAGCTTGACGTTCAGCTTAAAACATCATATTTATATATACATGAATGTTTTCCTATGAATACCTTAAAATCATAATAAAATAGAGATTCGGCGCAATATTATGCAGCTCATGGGAGCAATTTAAGTTTAAAGATGCAACATGATAATTTGATTCCTGTTGGACCTACCCACATGAACAGAGTCAACAAGTTGCAATTGTTTTTCATTGCTTCGGAAGGATAAAAGTCAACAATGGAATATAAATCCGGTGGGACATTTGGACGGGATAAAAATGACCAAACAGTAATTGCATCTTCTTCTTCCTCCTTTAACCCGCATCATCAAACGAACGAGTAATAGAGAAACTATACAGTAATGTAGTTTTATTTGACGAATCATGCAGAAAAATGGGCATGAGAGACAGGATCTATAATATTATTCTAAAGGCTAGAGCAAGAAAGAAAGAAAAGTGAATGCAAAGGACATACTTGACCGATCATTTTGTGCTTGAGCACCTTCTCCTTGTCAAGAATCTTAATGGCCACATCCTCTCCCGTCTCGACATTCCTCGCGAACTTCACCTTCGCAAAAGTTCCTTCCCCGAGCGTCCTCCCGAGCTCGTACTTCCCCACGCGAGTCCTCCCGCCGCTGCCGTTGCCGCTGCTCGTGGCCCCACGACCCGCCATTCTCTCTCTCTCTCCTCCTCGCCAAAACGCACTTCCGCTCTCCTGCTCTCTTTCTATCACCCTCGCCAAAGCGCGCGTCCCCTCTCCTGCTCTCCCTCTCTCTCTCCTTCCCGTCCGACTCTCCACCCTACAACTCCGATTCGGGCGCCGACAGCACCATCTCCAGCAAGGCTATCAAGACCTCTTCTTCTTGCAGGGCTGCCATATCTGAGTCTTGGTCACCTTCATAATACCACGATTTCGATGCTCCTGCCGATTGAACGCATCAGATTGGGATCACATCAAGATATACATGTGCCGTAATTCAGGGCGAAAACGAACCTAGATTCGGAACTAAAAAGATTTCCGCAGATGATAGGGAAGATCCTCCAAGGATTAAGATCGTGACCTGACCTTACTGGGCGAAGCCAGACAGCGATCTTCGCAGAGAAACAGAGGGCCAACGAGAAATTGACGATAATGGCGGAACTAAACTAAATAAAATTAGGATATTGCCCTAAACACATATCACTGATACATACATACATATAGTTCGACTGTGCCACGAAATAGACGCTGCCCTCTAAGGTAGACCACCACTGCATCTAAGATCTAACCTATCTATTTAATATATATATATATATTAAATTAATTGTACGTATATTAATTAATTATGTTTATAAAAAAAGTGCACATCAAGTAATCTTTCTAACACTTAACATTAATAATTAATAATGATTAGTATATTATTAATTACGTCATTTTAAAAAAATATAACAAGGTATTTTCTTTCTTTTTATTCAGTTTTATTTTATAGTATTAATTTAATTAAAATTAAAAAAATATTCCGGATATATTAAGATGCTAAGATAAAGAGAAAGAAAACCATTGTTATCTCAATAATGAAGCTTTCATGCCTCCATTATTCACTCACTATGCATGCATGATTGGAGGGCCATGTTTAGCATGTATCCACGTGGAATGAGGATACCCAATCACGTTATTAGTTGGGTATAATAATAGGAAATATTTTCCGGTAAAAAAATAAAGACAGAAATATAATAAAAATAAAGTGTTAATATAAAAAAATTAAATTGCTAATTAATTAGGATTAGGACGACTAATCCTGAATCTCACACGAGGAAGGTGTTATTTCAAAACTGGATTATTTACGAGGACTGAGATTGATTAACTAAGCCGTAGCACGCGGGGTTTTGATCCGGTGCGGCGCTGGCATACGGCCATCCCATCCAAGTTGGATTGCTTGCTGCTATGGAGGAAGTCTATGATATATCATTTTCTGATTAATAAATAAACGTCACCGTTTGGAATAGGACTCGTCGGGCCCATCATTTTTTTTCTCCCGCTAATATTTACTAGTTATAAAATTAGAGATAAATAAATATGTTTTTTTTTTATTTTTAAAAATTCGAAAAATATTTTAATAAATATAAATTTTACATGTTAACTTTTTCCTTGTATATATTAGTCAATGAAACTTGATTGAATATTAGTTAATTTTTCGTACCTGGGTAGCGTATTTTAATTGAAAAGGAAAATAATTGGCGTACTTTTGACCAAAAAAGTGCAAGTTGGACATCTCATTGCATGCATGATTGTATATTTTATATTTCATATTAAAAGCTACCTCAGGTTTTAATTTTCTTCATTATTTTTGTATATATCTATTTTAGGTAATATTCTAAAATTAATATATTTAATTAAAAATTATAAAAACTTATAATATTTATATATTTTAATTAATTTGAGATTTTATTTTCAACTTTTATCATATATAAAATTACACTTAAAAAATAATTCATTTAAATGAAAATTTGCTATGTTAAAATCAAAATATCCTATTATGTTGTCATTAATTATATATATATATATTCCTTTCACCTACACTCACTTTGTCTCTTTGGTATTATTCATAATATTTATTTATCTATTCATGTATTTTATATTCAATATAAATATCATTTTTAGTATTAGATTCAAATCATATATTCGACCTTATTGATCTAAATATAAATATGCATCAATCATGTTTTTATTGATGGTGTACAAATAATATAAATATTAATATTTAATGAATAAATATAAACAATAATCAATTTAAAAATAGTTGATAGAATATAATATAGGGTTTTCAATCAAATTACCTAACCACACACATAGGATGTCAACATCATGAAAATAATTCTAAGTTGGATTCAAATATTGGTTAGTGTAAATATATTTCTAAATAGCTACAAAAAGTCACTATTATCCTATTTCACAAAGGTCAGATCCCAACAAAATGAATAGTAAAATTATATTAGTATATGTTCTAATCAGGTACGAATTGGTCATTTTAGACCCAAACATGGGTGAATCTGGGTCCTCTTTGGTGGACGCAGAGTACACGATGGGTGGGTGTATAGAAACGGAGATTCAAGAGCATATTCGATTTCCTTGTACTAATAGAATGGTCTCCAGGTTCCTTCCTTCCTATTATATTACAAAAATAAAAATTTAGAAAGGAGAATAATTGACTTGACTTTTCTAGTTTATTCATCAAATTTTATTTAATACCATTATTATAATTTAGTATTTATAATTATATAATAATTATTTATTATTTTATTATATAAATATAATCGATTTTATTATTTATGTAAAAAATTGAGAAAATAAAATTATTAAATATCATTAATATATAACATATAATTATATATGTTATATTATATATATATTCGAAATATATATATATATTATATCATAAATGATTTTATTTTAAATTTCAATAATTCTTTATATCTTATCAAATACAATTATAACAATAGTTTGATATTAAAATTTGGACTAAATATGTTTATTTTATTAAACGTTTGGTATCTAATATTGATATTTTTGACAAAATCTTTGGTATTACTATTGTAATTTAATTTTTACAATCATATAAATAATTTTTATTATTTTTTTTATATAAATATAATCTATTTTATTATTATATAAATACTTGAGAAAATAAATTTATTCAATATTATTAATATAAAATTATATATAATGTATATTTTATAAATATTATATAAATAAAATGTTTATATCATAAATAATATTATTATAGAATTTAATATTTTCTACAATTTATCAAATAAAATTATATCAATATTTGATTTTTTATTAATATTAATATATTTGTGTTAATATAATTTATATAATATTAAATATTAATAAATACCATATTTACTAATATATTTTTTCTTAAATATAATATATTTTTATGCATTATATATTATTATATATTTGATCATATCATTGATATTATCTTAATTAGGAGAGTGCAATTTTCCAAACACAAACTAACATGTTTAGTCAAACAAATGGTAGCAGTAAATGTTTAGTGAGGCAAGTGAATACCATAAATATATTTTAAGTTGACATTAATTTAAATATAAAATGTATATATAATTTAATACACATGATAAAAAATATGAAATATAAATAAATTAACCCAAAAATAATAAATAATACAAATCAATCATTCAAATTTAGTATATTAATGAAATTATATATTAAGAAACAAAATAAAAATTTTAAATACTTGTGCGGGAGTCTAAATAGGTTCACCAAATTTTGATGTTGAATGATTTTATATTAAATGCAATTTAGTGCTTCGTTTATGTACTAAAATTTAGAAATTTAATTTTAAATATATTTGGTAAAAAGTGAATTATTAATATTTAATATATGTAAAATTATTATAAAATATATAATAATTTAATTTATTTTCATATCTTTTGGTCTATAATTGTATTTACTAGTTTGTCAAATATGTAATGAAATAATAAGTATATATTTATGATTTAAAATTAATACAATTTAATTATGAAAAATAAATAAATAATTATATAAGATAGAAGAATAAGTTAGAACAAAAGAGAAAAATGAAGAGAATGGACAAAAAAAGTGAATAATTTTGGGATAAACTATATAAGTTTGGATGAGTTGAGATAGAAAATTATTTTTGACAAATTATGATACCAAATAATAGTTTACAAATTGATTTTTTAAATAAGATTTTGTAAGATTACATAACCTAAAAATATGAGAGTGTTGTTTTACCTTTAAAATATGGGTAGGTGGGAGTATGCTTTTGATTAAGTCTATTAACCCTTCTCACCTCCATCTAGGCCTCCTTTTTTATCCCTATCTTAGTTTCCACCACTTATAATATCATATTATATTTTTAATATTATCTTCAATACCCATCTCTAGTAGATTTATGATAGTGAATTGTGAGTGATTTATGGGCTTATGGTTCACAACTCCTAAACTTGATAATTTTTTTAATATAATTTTATATATTTTAGTCTAATTGTGCATAGATTTGACCCTATTAACTTAATTGATTTCCATAAATTCAAACATATGTTATTTTATTAAAATTTATGCTTCATCATAATGGAAGTGGATGAAACTAATTAAACATTATTTAAGTAAATTTATGAGATCATTCATCTCATTTTTTTAATTCTCAGACTAATATCAACAAAATATTAGTTAAAATAATAAAATGATAAAAATACTTAAATGCTAAAATAACATGTTGAAATTTCATATAATATCATATATATGAAAATGGGCTATTGGGATGTCAATATGATATCTTATCGTTGTCAAATCTAAGTGTCTTATGCTGATTTCCTTACATGCACAGCTATCTTCTCTCAAGTAAACCTAACACAAAATGTCAGCATGTCTTGTAGACCCCATTGTGACGTAGGCATAATTGTTTTTCTCATTTTTTTTTATTAATATAATATAATATTATTAATTCCACATGGGTGTCTTAAGTATGGTGGGAATGGACAAATAACATACATGCAATAATGCAACCCTACATGACATAGAAATCTGTACTGGGGATCCATGAAGACAAGTACCCAAAATGGAATTATGGGTTGGCACATTTGGTGGGATTTACAAATCAGTCCTCTGATTTCCTTGGGATATTTTTTAATAGATTTATGTCATATTAATTGCCGTCTTAGCTCAGCCGGTAGAGCGCATGGCTTTTAATCATGTGTTCGTGGGTTCGATTCACACAGACGGCGTTTGAATTATTTTTTAATTGTATTTTACTAATTTACAAAAAAAAATAATTATATATATATACACAATAAAGGGCTACCAGCAGTTCTCTTCTCCCCCTTCAAATCCCCATGTTACAAAACACTTCCTCTAGGGCTCCCATATACTCCAACGATAAGTCAACATAAACAGTAAATTCAACACACAGCTTCTGATCATGGATCTCAGCCACCCCTCTTATCTATTTCTCGAAAGGACGCCTCCGAGCTTATTCGTAAAAATAGCGAGACCCTCAAACTGCTGCCGCAAGAGTAGCCGAAGAAGAGTTGTACGGCAAAGATACGGCAACCGCTTCCCCTTTCCTGCCGGAAAAGAAGGACAATGAACCGTACGAAGAGCCGCCGCTGCCACCGGAATCCAACGACCGGGTCTCCTCCTCGGCGATTGTGTCGAGCACGTTCTTGGACGTCTGCCGCCTCATCACGCTCACAAACTGTGGCGGCACCGCCTCCATCACGAACCTCGCCAGCCTCGAGTTCGCCATTACTCAAACCCTCGGCTCCTTCAATGAACAATTCAAAGAAGTGTGCATTGTGGGCTGGAAGAGGGTGGGGGAGGATTTATAAGGGCAGAGGCTGAGGTTGAGATGGAGTTAACGGTCCAAATCAAGCTCTTGTAGGGATAATTCTGAATTTGAAAAATGGGATCTTTTTCTAATTTAATTGATCTCCACGAAGAAGAAGAAGAAGAAACGGGTAGTGATAGGAGATTCATTATCTTGCAGCTAGTGTGCCGACGATTGGGGAATTAATGCGGCCTAAACGGGAGGGAACTTGGGTTTATACGTGGCCGTCCATGGCCGGATGTTGAGAGATCGCTTATATTTTGTCGGGGTCGATACCCTACAAATTTGAACTTTTCACGGTTCAATGGGGAGTGGGTTGTCCAGTGGAGGGAGGACGGAGATAAAAAAAAATGAGAAGTTGATAGCTATGTAAAGACGACGGACGATGATAAAAAAATGTTTATCTTAAATTATTTTTTTAACAATTTTTTATTCATTAAATTACTATTTTATTAATTTATCAAATTTAATAATATATATATTAATAAAATAAAAATAAAATAATTTTCTAATTCTCACTTGTATTATATATCTAGCCTATAGACCATTTTGACATATACCTACATGACATAGTCATATGTGTACCTAAGTTTCTTGTTGCGGTTTTAGTCCAATATTTGTAATTAGGTCCTACTACTCATTTCTCTAAACATATTATTACATCCTCCTTGTATTATGTTCCCAAAAAATATTTATTTAATTTATTATTTAAATAACTAATACATAAATATTTATTTTGATGTATAACATCACACTTTAACTAACTTGCTCGCATTATAATTGTAATTGTAATATAAGTATATTTTTTCACCTTACTACGCTAAAAAAAAGAAAAGTGATAACATCCTTAATTAGACTTTCTTGACTTATTTTTATTATAATACTCGGATTGGCTTCGCCTTTTCTCGTATCATGTTGTAAACTATTAGGTAAAATCCTTATTACATTTTAAGGTAACTTCGAATCCCCTTTTTCTACCACTCCCTAATGGAAGATTATTCATGTTTTGAAATATTATTTGTACACATAATAGACTGTACTCTAACAAAAATTTGGGTGAACCTTTTCGAACTTCAGACATTGGGGTGACTTGTTCCCCATATAGTCATTACTGTTCATTCTCTTCATGAATGAATACCTTATACTACCCGGTGATTACCTTACCTCTGGGCTGTACATCCTTAGAGTGATCAATGTTACTCCACTCTCTTTTCTATTTCCAACCCCTTTATTTGGGTATCGATTGGTAACTATTGCTAGATCCATGGGTCGCTCTACGATTATGATGTGAATCAAATTGGGGACGTTGTGATTCACAAGTAAAGTCCAAAAGATTTGAAGAAGGATTGAATGTACTAATTGGAGCAATTGAAGAAACCCAAGTGGAAGCCCAAAGGAAGAGCCCAATAAGATCTCAAGCCCAAAAGGAAGAGCCCAATAAGATCTCAAGCCCAAAAGAAAGATTTCAAGAAGATAATTCAAATTTGAATTTAAAGTGAGAGATTTATCATAAATATTCTAGAAGTTTAAATTAGGAAATAATATATTTTCTAGATATGATCAAGAAATATATTAGCAATATTTTCTATATGGTTGGCATGTTAATCCCAATATTTTATTTCCTTATTTAGATAATTGCTAATATTCTCAAGTACGTATAAAAGGCTAAATTTAGACCATTGTAAAGACATATCTTTAATTTCAATTTTATTGTGAGGCTTATGACTTCTTTCTCTTTTGAGAGAACTTTTGAACTTATCGGGTTTTTTTACTTGTGGCGTTCAAGTAATCAAACTTATCACCAGGGTTTTCTAGGAGCTCTTCTTAAAGTTGTTTGGTGTGGCGTCTACTTCTACCCATACCTTGTTTTCTCAACCAAACAAGGTATATTCCATTCTTTTTACTTACATCGTGAAAGTATTGGGTTCTATTCCATATTTGGTGTAGGGTGCCGTTAGTATATTGGCGGGATTCGCATTAGTTTGTATCAGAGCACACGGTTGCACGACAAGTTCCATACTATCCTTTCAATTTTCGTTCTATTTTCTTATTCTTCTTCCTATTTCTATACAGTATAAAAAAATCACAAAAAAATCTCTTTTTTTCTCCTATCAAGTTATATTTTCATTATATTCTATCTATTTCTAATCAATATAAAAAAATCTCAAAAAAAAATCTCTTTTTCTCCTATCTAGTTATACTTTCATTCCACTTCTATTCTCTATAAAAAAAATCTAATCTTTTTATCTAATTTCTTTATAATAGAAAAAGCCAAAAAAAAGCAAAAAAAAATTTGTAGAAAAAATATTTAGAAAGAAGGCGTGAAAAAGAATAAAAAAAGGCAAAAAAAAAGTAAAAAAAAAAAAGAAGAAAAAAAGGCACAAAAGTATATATATTCAGTATCTTATTCATTATACTCTTTTAGATTTTATTCTTTTTAGAATTACTTTTTGAAACTCTGTTGATTTGTCTTGATTGTTCCTCAAGTTGAACATTTTTATAAAAACGATTTGTTCTTTAGTTCAATTAAAATTGAAAGAAGACATATGAGTGGATAAAGGCAAGAGTGTTTTAAATCTTTAAAAAAAAGCCATTTAAGTGTTAAACAAGAGTGTTTGAGAGAAACATATGAGGGAGAGTTGCGAGGTTCTTTTGTTTCTAACAATTGGCAGGATTACAATTTCCAACAAAGAGGAAACACATGGAAGGAAGCTAGGTTCCCTCAACCCGTTCAAAATCTAGATTGGAAAGCCATGATGAAACAAGTTGTAAAGTCTGGATTTGAGCTACTTCACACGCGAATGGATCGCTTGGAGGAAGGTGTGAGACATTGTTTACATCAATATACTTCTGTTGAACAACAACCTTGGGTCTTTCAATCTATGCATTTCAATACTCAAGAACACGAGGAATTTGAAGATCTTCAAGTTAATTGTGATAGCGCCAGGCACGATTGCATCAATCAATGTACTCCAAGTGAAAGGCCATGGATTGATGACGTCATGGACAACCAACGTGAGAATCTATTTCATACTCGTTGTTCTATGAAAAATAGAGTTTGTTCTGTTATTATAGATGGAGGAAGCTGCACTAATATGGCTAGCACCGAGCTTGTGGAGAAGTTGGCATTACCTACACTGAAACATCCGAAGCCCTATCAAATTCAAGGATTGAACGATCAACACAAACTCGAGGTAACCAAGCAAGTGTTGGTTTCATTCTTTATTGGAAGATATAAGGATGAGGTATTATGTGATGCGGTGCCAATGCAAGCATGTCATATTCTATTGGGACAACCTTGGAAGTTTGATCGTCAAGTTACACATGATAGATTAACAAATAGGTACTCATTTGTGATGAATAATAGACCGATATCTCTTGTACCTTTGACTCTACAGCAAATACGTGAGGATCAATTGAAAAGGAAAAAGGTAAATGAAAAGAAAATAGCAGAAAAACAAGAAGAGATAAAAGCTATAATTGAAAAGAAAGATACAAAAGGCAATGTTGAAAAGGAAGAAAGAGAAACAGAAGAGAGAAAAGCCAAATTTGAAAAAGAAAAGAAAAAAGTCATAATTGAAAAGAAAGAGTAAAAATAATTTTATAAGTTTATATGTCCTTACAGTACCTATGTACAAGGATATATTTTTAAATACTAACCCTATTGTCGAATATCTGCCGAGCAATATTATATCTTTTTTACAGGAATTCAAGCATGTTGTAATGAAGAAATCTCGTGGTTTAGCACTAACTCAAGGAATCAAGCATCAAACTCAACACCAAGTTATAAAGCTGATGACAAAGAGAATCATACCAAGGAGAATTAATCTACCAATTGTGCAACTATCCAAAAGAGGTAATACTTGGTAGACATACATTAATCGTCGAGTTATTAACAATACCCAATTATCTTTTCAATACTACATTCCTTATTTAAATCATATAGTAAATGATTTGCATGGATTTTATTTTATTTTAAAAAGAAATCTTAAAAGTGAATATAATAAAATTTGAATTAAACATGAATTAAAAACTTTAATGAAAATAAAACCTGGTTTATATGATTGGTTGATTATGATATTTTGTTTGAATAATGCAACTAATACTTCTTTTAGGATATTGAATTATTTCTTAAGTAATTTTATTGAAAAGTTGGTTGATATATATTTTGATTATATAATAATATATAATATGTCCTCATATGAATATGAAAAGTATTTTAAAATTGCATTAAATATTTTTATAAAATATATGTTATTTTTTAATTTTAGTAGATATATATATTGTTGGAATGATCTTATATTTTCTAAATATGTTGTTATTTCTAAATGGATTGTAATTAAAAAGTAAATTAAGGTAAGTAAATATTGGTTAATATCTTATTTGGTAAGTGAGATGAGAATTTTTCTTAGATTAACTTACTTTTATATATATATTCTAAATATGTTGTCATATACCTCTCATTATATTTTTAGAAACGAATATTTTATTTAAATTATGTGATATATAAGAAAATATATTCAAATATTTAGGGGATAAACTAACTAGTTTTCATTTTATTGTATTATCTAACTTTCCTAAATTATTCAAACTTAATTGTGAAGTATAAAAAATAGGCAGTTTAGATATATTGATAATATATTTTAGTGAAAAGTTGAGCAAAGTAGCATTCAACTATTATACCTATGATAATAAGATATTTATGTTTTCTCAATCTCTACAAATATGGCAGCTAAGGCAAAAAGAATCTATTATTCAAATGAATTATGTATTTGATTTTCGTATTAAGAGGAAGTATAAGTTGAAGAAGCATTATGTAAGGTTGGTGGTTTTCATCAACACTTTTCCATATGTGATCAAGTATAGATAAGGTATGAAATATATCGTTGTCAATTCACTATTACAAAGGTATGCTGTGTTTATAATCCTTGATAATAAATTTCTTGGTTTTGATTATATAAAGAAATTATATGCAAATATTCTTTATTTCTATGAAGTGATTAAGAGTTGTAAAAATAATATGTTTGAAAAGTTTTACTTGGAAAATTGGTTTCTTTTTCAGGAAAATAAATTATGCATCTCTCTATTTTTTTTGTGTAAGTTATTTGTTAAGAAATCATATATCTTAAAACTTATTGAACAATTTATGATAACTAATATTATTGCAATATTGCATAAGTATTATCCATATATGAAAATGAATGTGATGAAATTTTGTGTTAAATGCATTACATATAGAAAAGATAAATTTAGCCAACAATTTCATATTTTGTATATTACTATTTCAATTCTTAGAGTATTTGCTTGGATTGATATTCTTATGCAATTTATTTATGGATTACTAAGGATTAAGAAGAGAAGATACTTTATATTTTGTTAAGTAAGCTGGAAACAAAACTTTTATTTTCAATTAAATATTTACATGATATTTACTTTACATATAATGGTTATATTCCTTATACGATTAGATTTACATTATTAAAAGTTGTTTATTGTTTTAATTCTCATTTAGATTTAATATTATTTAATAATGTTGAGTTAGTAAGTTTAGTTTGGAAGAGTAAGGATAAGTTTCTAAAACAAATTCAGAGGACAACGTATGAAAATCAAGTCAATCAGGGATTTAAGAAAATTGTTTTTGATCCAGGAATTTGGGTTAAACTCCATCCTAGAGTTGGTTTATCTATTGGAGTATTGAAGCTAATCAATTACATTTTTAATATTCCTAATTTAATATTTTTTTTATGTAGGTGACAAGGAGATCTAAGATTTGAGGACAAATCATTTTTAAGAGGGGGAGAATGATGTGAATCAAATTGGAGACGCTGTAATTTACAAGTTAAAGTCCAAAAGATTTGAAGAAGCATTGAATGGACTAATTGGAGCAATTGAAGAAACCCAAGTGGAAGTCCAAAGGAAGAGTACAATAAGATTTCAAGCCCAAAGAAAGAGTCCAATAAGATTTCAAGCCCAAAGAAAGAGCCCAATAAGATCTCAAGCCCAAAAGAAAGAGCCCAATAAGATATCAAGCCCAAACGAAAGAGCCTAATAAGATATCAAGCCCAAATGAAAGAGCCTAATAAGATATCAAGCCCAAAAGGAAGAGCCCAATAAGATATTAAACCCAAAAAAAAGAGCCCAATAAGATATTAAGCCCAAAAGGAAGAGCCCAATAAGATCTCAAGAAGATAATTCAAATTTGAAATTCAAATTTGAATTTAAAGTGGGAGATTTATCATAAATCTTCTAGAAGTTTAAATTAGGAAATAATATATTTTATAGATATGATCAAGAAATATATTAGCAATATTTTCTATATGGTTGGCATGTCAACCCCAATATTTTATTTCCTTATTTAGATAATTGTTAATATTCTCAAGTGACTAGAAAAGGCTAAATTTAAACAATTGTAAAGACAGATCTTTGATTTCAATTTTATTGTGAGGCTTATATATTATTTCTATTTTGAGAGAACTTTTAAACTTATCAGGTTTTTTTACTTGTGATATTCAAACAATCAGATTTATCACCAGGGTTTTCTACAAGCTCTTCTTAGAGGTGTTTGGTGTGACGTATACTTCTATCCATACCTTGTTTTCTCAACCAAACAATGTATATTTCATTTTTTTTTACTTACGTCGTGAAAATATTGAAATCTATTCCATATTTAGTTTAGGGTGCCATTAATATATTAGCGAGGTTCGCATGTTACAGTTGTGGGATGGTGCAACATGTACATTCTAGACTTCGAATATTAAATAGAGATTGATAACTTGATATATCCGAATTTATTAAGAGATAGTTTATGATATCTAGATAGGCACGAACATATTCTAAAGTAATAACAAGTGAATTATAATTCTAATAACAAACTTTATTTTCCTCATTTTCTAATTTTTTATGTTAGGTATTTCAATCATTTCATTATGATGCTTCATAAGAGTTTTTTTTGTATACAGCAAGCCACATCCTTCTTATTTTCTACAAAACTTCCCTTTACTTATTATAACTTACTCATTTCTTTATCATTCCATAAATTATATTTTATTAAAATATTTTTCAAAATAAACATTTCTTTAATTTGATTTAATTTATTCACGAGTATTTAATTTTTCTATCCTTGAAATTCTTATCCAAATGTTTCTACGGCAAGATTTTTTTCGTTAGCACAGTGTTTTGTTTTTTTGCACAATTTAGGAGTGTTTAGTTTACCTAAAACAAGATCATCGGTGAGAATGTGCGGACGCCAATCGCACAACCACATCTTTGCCCCGCATTTACTCAGGTTTTTTACTCGATATGAAAATTCATTTTTATTTATTAATTATGTATATTTTAAATTTTATTAAATTTATTTATTTATAATTTTAAATTCAAAATTACTATTTTATCATTTTACGGAAATTTTCACAAATTATATCAGCACAACTTCACACGAATTTACCCACTCTTCTTTTACTCAATCTTTGAAAAATAATTTTTATTTAGTAATTATGTATATTAAAATTTTTTAATTAAATTTATTTATATTTTTAAATTCAAAATTACAATTTTATCATTTTTAGATACTTTTCATAAATTATGGCCATTTTAAATTGATTTTCATTTGATTTTCAATCAAAATTCCTAAATTTAATTTTATGATTTAAACTATTATTTTAGATTTGATGTAAATTACAATTTGATTAATTTATTAATTTTTAGTTCAAATCAATTAATGATTGTATTTTCGGGTTCAATTCATAATTAATTTTCAGTTAATTTAATTTAATTATTCTTAAAAAAGTGTGATATTATAATATTAGTAGCATTTTATAAACTATTTACATATATTTTTCATTCCTTAAATTATGATTTTTGTATTTTTAGATATATAATATACTATTAATAAATTAAAATTAAATTAGTAGGAAAATGTTAGGGCTTGAATATATGAATATTTTTTTTATATATTATGAATATAATTTTTCTTTTATATCAACTATTAGGGTTAGTTAGTTATGTTAATGTTTATATTAAATTTTACATTCAATAACTTCAAAAAATAAACAGTGGAATTAAGAAATTTTTTAAAAAGTTGAACATAAATAAATTATATTAAATTAAAAAAATAAAATAATTTAGATCTAGAATATGTTAATAATCCCTAATTGATTATTAAATTTTAGTGTATATATATTATTAGATTAATAATAAATAAATTGTGAGGAATTGATAAATATTAAAATGTTTTTGAATTAATTAAATATTAAATAAATTCAATGTATTAATAGACTTTATTTTTTAAAATTTATTAAAACTGAAAAATATAAAATAAACCCAAAGGAATAATGAATCCTAAAAAATAAATTAGTAAAATCTAAACAAAGAATAAATAAACTCTAATGGAAATAACGCTAAAATATTTATTATAAATAAATATATAATTTCAAATGATCTAATTAAAAATAAAATAAAGTCCATTATAAAAATAGAAAAAAATATTTAATTAAGTTAAATTCAAATAAGATAAAGGGTTCGGGAATACACGTGTACAAATCACACGGCATCAATTTCGTCACTCTCCTTAATTCTCTCTGACCGCCCTCTGTCTTGTAGAGTCTACAACGGCCCCTTTGAAAAAGTCAAACATGCTGACATGGCATCACCTCCGCCCCTAATTGGCCAAACCGAATCAACCCCGATTCTTCTCTCCCCTCTATTTTCAGCATTAATACATCCCCATATAAACCCCTCCTAGCCTACAAGACACAAGAGGTAAGAAACACCTCCAAAATCTTCCATTTTCACTGCTAAAAGAGAAGAGAAGAGAGGAAGACAAGGGAGCCCTACTTGCTCGCGGGTACTGAAGATATCATAATAAACTCCATGGCCGGTAATAACACCGTGAGGCGGTTGGAGTCGCAGAGATATTTTACGTGCGAAGTGGCACCGTCCATGTTGATGATGACTAGGAGGAGGATGGAGGGGAGATGCTCGAGATATCCCCGGATGGAGACGATACTCGAGGAAGGGCACTCGGAGGTCTCAGCCGAAGCGGCGGCGTTCCAGAAGGGAGCGATCTATTTTCTTCCGATGTTCCTCTCTTTCATTTCCTATTACATATTAATGCACAGACTATGACATGTGTATGTATCGAACTGCTGAACTACCCACGGTTGGTCCCTTTTTGGAGAAGCATCTGATGTGATGTGACCGGAGTTGAAATTAAGTGCACGATTCTACAGCCCAACTAAGCATCGAATTACATATTACTTCCGGTATGCCATTTTTGGCCTCATCGATTTCTCCGAGGAGGCCTTCAGGTCCGTTCCTAGTAGCAGTACTAGTGTGACTATCTGGCCTCAGTCCTCAATGCCATGATATGAACAATGTTTTACGGACCACCATGATCAAAGGGTATGTGGCAAATTATCAATTTCTTGATGCAAGAGTCTCTTTTCTTGAGAATGAGATTAGAGGGTGTTGAAACTAATTGTGTGATGGCCTCCGTAAATAAAGGCAAATAGAGAAAAGGAAAGGAGTGCTTGAGGGAGATGACTAGCACACTTAAATCTCCGATTGGATTCTCTCTTTCATCACCACTAGATCACTAGAGGGTACAGGTCCGAAGCAATTACATTACCTTATGCTTCTACCCTTCTTGATCACACACAATTCCCAATTCCCAGTAAAAATAAAAAATATGTAATTTTGTGATGAATGTGAAAATAAAAAAAGTGTGATTGGGCTAACAAATTAAATACCAAATTTTTATTAAAATTAATTGATCTATCTACCGTACGATTTTTACCTCAAAATAATACTAACAAACTTTTCTTAAAATTTATGGTAGTCATTTAGCACCAAACTAAAGTGATCGAAAACCCAGAAAGTCATTTTCTGTTTTCTTAGGGTAATGTTTTAGTATTCTTCTTTACCTCCTATAAACTCCACCCTAGCTCTCAAAAGCTAAGTTTCTTCCTCCCATTGGCTCAATTTCATCAACTTTTAGAAAACAACAAAATTCAGTTAAATTTGATCGAGGCAAGGTTATTCACTACTTTTTCGAGCCTTAATAGATAAATAAAAGTGTTTAGCCATGAATTGAGAAATTTAAAATTAGTTGAGGTAATTTTCAAAATTTATATACTAAAATATAAAATTTGAAAACTTTGGGACTATTTTGTAAAAATGAAAAATAAAAAGCTAAAGGGAAGAAGATTATTTTAAAAAAATATGAAGATATATATATATATATATATATATATATATGATTTTTGGAAGTGTGGAGTAAAATAATTATTTTTGAACAAGTGATTGTAAAAGTGATCATTTTTACAAGTGATGAATAAAATAATTATTTTTTTAGAAGTTAGCGGTAAAATTATCATTTTTTATAAATGATGTGTAAATTAATAATTTTTTTTTGCATAAAATTAGTAAAATATTTATTTTTACTAAAGAGGAGAAACACTAAATTGGAATATTTTTAGGCCTCAATAAAATCGAAAACTATATGTTCGAATGATACAAATAAATATCGGTTAATGAGTTTATTGAATATAAATTCAATTGGAACTATTATTACATTTTACAAATTTATAAAAATATAATTTGTGTGTTTCAAAATGTGATAAAAATTATATAAACTTAAATTAAAATATTATTTTATAACACATTATTTTTAAGAAATAAGGAAAATGTCTTATTTATAAGGAAATGGATGTTAGCCACATTTTAGAAAATACTGGTACTAATTTGATATTCTTGAAAAATAAACTTATTCATAATAATATTATTTAATTTTTATGGTCAGATGTAAATTGCTATATAAAATATAAGTAGCAGTCAATCTTACACTAATAAAAATTTATTATTTTTAATGAGTTGTGTGGTTAGTATATGTCATTAACTTGTATGTGCTTGATATATGCTATTTATTGTTGTTTGGATAGACGCATTATAGTAAATAGGGGAGGAGGGAGATTATAGTTTTCATATCATCCGAGGGAGACATACAATGTAGTGCTTATGTATTTATGGTCGGGAGTTGGCACGAGCATATGATCTTAATAAATGGATGTTTGATGACACGTTATAATGATCATTGTGTAGAGATAGTGAATGCACACATGATACAAACTTCAAGAAATTTTGATGTTTAGAAGGTGGTTCACATGTATGTTTGATTCTACAGACCCCACTGCCATATCCTACAGTATTCTACTCAATACCTTATAAGTTTATAAAATAAGAGATACTATCTAATATCTTAAAATAATTTTTTAAATTTTTTTATATATCTAAAATAATTTGTCAAAAAGAGAGTTTGGGAGAATTTTTCAAGGAAACCATCTATCCATGAACGAGAGAAAGCACCTTCACCATTGCTCTAACTTGTAATTAAAGTTAAATAAGATATTAAAATTTACTATAAGTTTTATATTTATTATTTAAATATCTTTATATTCTATTTTAATTTACATTAATAATTAAGAACCTTATTATCATCTTAATGGAAAATTAGTATTAATGAAACACCATTCATAATATCTTATATGCTTTAAAGTAATTTAGAATAATAAATAAACTTATTCAACTTAAGTGTAAATTAGTTGAGATATGGATAATTTAATATGAAACAAATGGATTAAAAATTCTCAAGAATAAAAAAGGAACAATTTATGGTACAGGGCATTCATTACTTTCATTAATGCGCCGATGCCAAATTAATTACCATTACTATATGACAAGTTTGTTATCACTTTGTCAAATTAGCAATTTCCATCTTCTTGTCAAATTAGCAATAGTATAGTCACATCTTATCTTTTTTTTCATAATCAACTTTGAATTCAAAGAAATTTGCATTAAGAGAGTTGTACTTGACAACTCAACTTATATTTACAACTAAATCATAATTATTTATTAAGTCAGTTATGAAATTTGAAAATTGTTGAAAATTAATTATGAATTACTTAATTAGTATTAAGAAAGGTTTGGGTAATTTGAGTCAATTTTGACCCAATTTTGACCCAATTAAGTCATTTTGGTCCATTGGGTCAAATTTTGGCTGATTGGGCATACTTGACCCGATTATCCTAAACTCGAATTGATTGGCCCAAACACTATTTGAACCATCAAAATTCGATCTGATCGACCCATACTAACTCGATTGACCCAAACTCAAACTTAGTTGCCCAAATCAACTCAATCAGTCCAAACCCAACCTAATTCATTAAAAATTGACTCAAAAGGGTCAAACCCGACAAGATTAGCATAAACCCAACCTTATTGACCCAAATCGACCCAATCGTTCCAAACCTGATCTTATATGTCAAACTCGAATCAATTAGCCCAAATCCAACACATATCCTAAACTCGAACTAATTGGTTAAAACCCGACTGATTGACTCAAACCAATATGATTGACCACTCTACCTGATTGGTTCAAACCCGACCCAATTTGCTCAAACTCGAACTAATTGGCCAAAACTTGACCTGATTTACTCAAATCCAAACTATTTGTCCAAAACCCGACCCAATTAGTTTAAATTCGATTGATTTGCCCAAACCCGACCAAATTGGCACGAACTCCACTTAATCAGCTAAAACCCAACCCAATTGGCCCAAACCGATCTAATTGGTCAATACTCGACTCGATTGGCCCAAACGATATTCAATCGCCCAAAAACCCAACTCGATTAGCCCAAAGCCGACCCGATTGGCTAAAAATGATAGGATTGGCCGAAACACTACCTGATCAGCCAAAACTCAACACAATTGGCCCAAACCCTATATGGTTGGTCAAAACTCGACCCCATTAGCTCAATTTGACCCGACTTCGGGTCTCGAGTCCAATTTTTTAACTCATACCCGAACCTTCCCTAGGGTTCGAGTACAACATTGAGATCCAAACTTGAGCATGGACCCGAAAAATTCGGGTCGAGCCAGACACGAGTTCAGGTATTTTTTACATACCTATCCCTCCCAAATACTTTTATTATATTCCTAATTATTGGTAGGTGGAGTGAAGGTTTTATACTGACCAAATTTGGTCATTTTCCAAAACTGTCCAAGCTAGAGCTACTAAAGGGTTTGCTAGTAGTACTCGCTAATATACTTACATAAACTAATTTCATATCGTATTTTAGTACTAGTATATAAATGAGCGTAGCTCATAGATGTAAAGAAAAGCACCATCGAATTATTTACAAAAACATACACATGCACATGTTGATTGATGTCTAAGAGTAAAAAAAATACTTACGCATCATTTTTTTACCTTCTAGAATTAGCTATGTACTAAATGCTAGAATGCACTTGCCTATTCTTTTCTTCAATATGTTAGAATGCACTTGCCTATTCTTTTCTTCAATATGTTAGAATGCACTTGCCTATTCTTTTCTTCAATATTTGTCTGCTAATTTTCAAGGAATGAAATATTTGAAATACTTTTTGGAGAGAGGTAGAATTGGTGAGTTGTGAGGGTTTTATATAGAACAAATTTGGTCATTTTTCAAAATTACCAAAGATAGAGATAGTAGAGGATTTGTTAGTAATACTCACTAAATAATATACCACTATTACTAAGGGTAGATGTTTTGAATCTAAGATACTCACTAAATAGGCCCCAAAATGGCGACAATGCAACAACAATTTTCTGTCCTTAATTGGATTCGATCAAAACAACTATAATGCGACATTTTTTTACCATTAACATATCAGGACCCAACCATATAACTAAAGAATAGCCTTTTAGCGGTATTTTGACGCTAAAATAACTTAAGTTAATAGTTAGATGAGTGAAAAATTTTGAATTTGACCAATCGGGTGTGAGAGTGTATATGAGGACGGATTTTATGACTTTAGGAATAAAACTTGATATTATGAGAAAAATATATGTCAATTAATTTTTTAGGCACACCACTATATAAATTGTCAATTTCATCATATATTCTGTGTAAAAAATTTGGTTGAAAATTAAGTAGATAAAACTCCCTAGTGCTTATTTGTAGATATTTTGTAAGGAGAAGGGGAGGTAATGAGTGTAGACAATAAAATAAGGAGTTGGATAGGATCCAATAAGTAAATTAAGCGCCTTTTTTTCTTTTTTATTTTAAAGTTTAAATTTTAAATATTACATTTTTATCCTATTTATTTAACCTTAAATCTCTATATCAATGGATCAGGAACATTTTTTTATTAAAATTTTATTTTTTTACACTAGAAATTTATCTATAACTTCATTATATATTTATTCTCAACTTAGGTTTTAATTCTCATTATCAATTTAATTTTACAACGCTTTTAACTTTTATTCCCATTTTAGGTTTTTATTTTTAATTTAATTTTTTATTTCTATTTCAAAATTTTATTATTTATTTGAACTTGATTTAAGGTTAAATTTACTTTTTTTTTACACAATAGGTTAAATTTACTTGAATACAAGTTTTGAAAATTCTAGTTTTATATATTATATAATATAATAAGTATATAATAAAATTTAATAGGTATAATTTATTATATATAATATATTTATATATTTTGAAATTATATATTATTATTTTTTATATATTATATATAATTTAATATATATTAATTAAAAAATTTAATTAAAAAATAAATTTACATTTTAATTTTTTTATTGAACACTACAATTAATATAAACAATTTATTTGTTAGGCGCGTAACACCACCAAACCCTAACTTCACAAACACTCCATATCATAAACCAAATCATAGAAGGCTTCACATTTATGTAGGTTTTATTGTTTATTTTAGGCGGAGGATTTCGTTCATTTATAATTGAAAAATGAATTGTTAATAAATATTAGTTTATCATACAAGAAGTACTGAGATTCGATCGCCGCAGTTTGACTCTGAGATGAGGGAACAGCCGGTACCGCCGTCCGGAGAATCGGCGGCTACTGATGGTGCCGATCGCTCCACTTCCGCCCAATCTGACCTGCCACCATGCCCACTGCCAGCAACATTTGACCCCAGTCGAAGTAACTCCATCTTCCCCTACTTGTAATTTATTTTTTACTCCGATCTGGTTTCTCTCCTTTCTAGAATTGAATTCACGTTGATCGTGTTCTGAATTGCAATGGGCGATATTACGGAGTTTCAGTACATCATTAGAGTCCGTTTCTCAAGGTGCGAATGTGCAAATTAGGGTTCGTTATCTCGGTTCATGGTGGTTTGCGGGTTATTGCCGTTTCAGTGCTCCCTATTGTTTATACAGGAATTCTATATCAGGGATATGAGAATAAGGAATAGAAATCGACTCATACTGTCTGTCACTCTTACCTCTCATCTTTGGTTCGTTAGACAATGGAGCTTTAGAGATTCAGGATGTTAGAACTGACCTTATCGTTCTGGATTTTTTTTATCTCAAATGAAGTTGAATTTCTTATGGATCGTCCATGTGCAGTCCGTCTGAGTTTTTTATGCACAAAATTACAAGAAACTGGAGAAAAAGATAATAGGGTCTGGCCAAAAAAAACTGAAACTCTCCTTAGGGTAACCGATCATGCGCAATTCAGGGCATGAGCATATGGGAGCACTAGTTCAATTTACTAGCACAGCTCACTTTGAATTCAAATTTAGTCTCCTGTATGGATGCGAAAATTGTTCCTTGCCATGATCAATCTACGAATGGGCAATCTTCGTAGTCGTATCTTCATTGATCCCTTCACTTTGCTGCTCTCAATCTCCACTTACTCTCAGCATAACTGTAGTTACAGTTGTTTCTAATCTCATAACAAAGAATTGTATGAGAACACGATGTTGGGAACAGGTGAAGGGTGAGCAGTAATGTGATGGTTATTTAAATTTGCTCTGAATGCAATGCAGTGATTGGCATAATTAGGAGAAAGGCAATGATAAGGGAGTTAGCTGCAGCATACCGTGAAGAATGTCTCGCATCTTGTGAAGAACTATTGGAGCTTCAGAAGAAATGGGATGAGGTCGGCAACAAAGCAAATTACTTCTATGAAATATTTTACTTTGATCCTCTTTGCTGATTTCATATCTCAAAGTTCGTGGTGTTAATTGATTTCAATTTCACTTAATGAAGGTAAAATTTAAACGTGCAGCCTTATATAGAGCTAAAACCACCACAGGAGGAGAAGAAGAAGAAGAAGAAGAAGAAGAAAGAGGCTTCAAGACCACCTAAACGACAGAAGAAATCTCGCTAGAAGAGAGTTGGCATCAAATATTTATGTGCGCTGGGCGGGTGTCCTTGGGGATTTCGTTCTCAAGGTAATGGAGCTCTTACACCAGTAGAGTCATAGAATTGTTATTTTGGTAGGGGCTTTATCTCTCATATTTGTTCCTGCATTCTAGTGACAAATGAGCTTTTTAATGAAAATCTTGAACAGTTTCTGGCATTCTTGCAAAATGCAAGCCTCGTTTAATCTGTATGTCCATCAATAGGCTTGATGGGTCTAAGCATATGTGCCCACTTGAATCAAAGATCTAAGCAGAATTGAAATATGAGCTCTTCAATCTTTGGTGGGCAGTTCAGATTCTCTTTAAAAATTTGCTGAGATATAAATGTTATTATATAATTAATATTAACCTATTTTTATTATAATAATAATAATTTAATTATATAATACAATTTATTATATATAACATAATTTTTAATTTTTTACTAATAAATCAACACCTCCATCCAAGATGTATGTTTGTAGGGATTTTTAACCCTATAAAACCTGAACTTCACCTATAAATCCCTACCAAGCACTCAATCCAAGGTTAAGCCTCATGACTAAACATCTCCAGCTATCACTGAGCCACTTCCTTGCCCAATGATGCATTTTCTCTATATAGTTCTACACCCAAGATGACCTCTGGAAAGTATACCACTTAGTACATCTTTGGACTAGTGTCTACATACAGCTCCCGAGCCAAGTCCCAAGACCAGACAAATCTCGACTTAGCTTACTCTGCGCGAGGACCACATGCGGTGTAAAGGGCAACTCTGAACAATGGAGGTTTTCGGCCTCCCTCAATGGCTTCCGCCTTGGGGCCCATCTCCTTCACAAACTTAACAGATTCAGAGAGCCTGTTGAGAAGGTTCATCAGGGCTATCAGTTCTTTCCTCTGCAACTCCAGCTGAAGGGTAAAGGAGCAGGTGTCAGAAATATTAACAAACTGACTCAACTCGGGTTTGCATTTATTGCTACAATTCCATGCCTTCATAGCAAATCAATGTTGCTTACAGGTTGAGCTGGATGCTCCTTGCCGTCTACTAAGAAGAGAATCTTCAAAGCAGTTCCAAGACCAAGGACCTGAGGTTTTCCCCAGAGCCGACACTTCTCACATCCCACACAGTCCATTATAGTGCTGCAGATATATTTAAGTCAAGATGAACTTCAGTACACCATGGAGGCAATCATGCAAAACCCTAGGGAACTTACTGCTTAAGAATGAAGAAAGCTTTAAACATAAGCCATAATAAGCCTCTCACTATATTATCAGTGGGCATAGGTTTTTCCCCAACTCTTGTTTACATAAACTAGCAATCAGCATTCAAAATTAACCTCTTCCTCAAAGCAGGACATAAGAAACCAAATTAATTGGGTTGCCTTCAGAGATGCCATTGCAATCCAACAGTTATTCCTCATTTTCAAAGAAATAGTCATTAAAGAGATGACATGGAGGAGGGATGCATCTCACTTGTTCCAAAAAGGTGACTTCAAAATGTTAAAAGAGAAGGATGTTTTTCACTCAACTGAGATACATGCACATTTCATACTGCAGAAACTCAAAGCACTTCAGTGGAGTAGATAGAGGACTACCTGATGTTTCTGAACTGTTTTTGTATCTTGTACTTCAGCTCAGGCCCACTTTGTCCTTTCCAAAGCTTTGCTTCATCAAAGGGGAGCGGACATGCAGATTGAAGTGTTGGATTACATAGCAGCTCTCTCATCAGTGACTGTGCCTTCAAGTCCTCGGTAGGGTTCCCGGTACTGTAATCAGCATATGTCAAATACTCTGCAGCCTATGGAAACAAGTGTGACAAGATTTTAATCAAAACAGTTCATGGATTTGGCTATCAAAACATAAGTATGCCCAATTAAGTTTTAAAGCTGACCTTAGTCACTGCACGTAGGACAAAGAGGAAAGTGAAATACAAGTTTCTGACCCGGTCTGGATATTTTAGGACTCGGGTCATATAGTAATGTGAGATTTGGACCCCACTGATGAGTAAACAGTCAAGGATTAGTAGACCAATACCCTCTAAGAAAAATGTCTGGGCGGAACATTAGGAGAATTCTGCCATATATCCTTAATAGAGGAAAGGTAAAGGGACAGTACCATGTTTGTGGCCTCTTCAAGAAGATATTCAGATGCAATATGAACAGAAATGGAAGAATGAAGGCCTGATATCAATTTGTACAATATTCTTTCCTCTTGGCACATTTCTTCAGATGGGTCTGCGGAAAATGCGAATATCAACTTTGCGTAGTCATTATCTCAAAATAGCCAGAGAAGAAGTGGAGACTAAGAAGATAGCGGAAAAATGAATATTACTCACACTTGGGACAATTCTCGGAGTACACAGCATCCCATATTCTTCTAGCAGACGGGCCAGAATAACCCGTGTAGCGTTCAGGATTTAGTTGAAGATTCACATATGTTGTTTCAGCTGGACATCATAGCAGAGAGAAGAAAAAGCAATCCATCAACATAACATCTAAATCAAGAATTCAAACAAAGGCCAAGTCCCATAACTTCCCGCACTAAAGAAATGCACAGTTGACAAAAACATCAAAACAAACAGAGAGATGGCTGAATATAACAATCCATAGAAGTAGGCACATCGTTTCTGACCTTTAAATACCGGAAAAATGGTGTTTTGACGAGATTCTGAAGGAGAGGATGCAAGACATGCTCATTGAGACGGTCTACGGTTTCGTACTCACAACAACAGTCCTCCACAAAGCCGCTGTATTTATGTGTACCCTGCAGAATTCCAAAGGAATCATAGTCCGGCAGACCCGAAACCTCATAACCGAAAGCTGCATTTAACTGAATCTGACTCTACATCCCATAAAAGAAACAAAATGCAGAGCTTCAGCTTGAAAGGTCGAATAAAACAGAATAAAAAACCAAATTAGTATATATTTTTTTATCGTATTTTGCAGCAAAAGCAGCACCTCGTTCATTTGAACTGAATAGCCACAGCATGCAATCAACCCATTTCACATCTCAGGTTCTTCAAAAGAATCCAATATATTGCAGAGCCAAAAGGAAGGGATTACCTTTGCACAGTGGCAGGGCTTATCGCCACTACGATCGAGTAACCCCAATAGGGTCGATCTTTGGATAAGATCTCCACCTCACTGCCACCGCCAGAAGCACTATACAGATCGACCCAACTGCCCATAATCCGCATGGACGCATCGGGCCCTTCTCCGGCCTACTCTTGTTCTTCGTCTGATTCTTCATATCCTGCACCATTTCGTACCGAGTCCAGGAACCCCACGCTTGCCACCCAAGAAAACGGGTCCCCGTCGATACTTTTGATATAGAATTAGATGGAAGCCGTAATTTGACCCCGAGGGTGTGGGTCAATGAATTGAAGGCTCTTGATCACAGACAATGGAGTTCCGTGTTGATGGTTTTCCTTTGCATTTTGCTGTGCTGTGGAGTAATTCAATCCGGATCCGGTAAATTCGACCCGAATCGAAAGTCCGGATCATTAAACTTGGCTCCAAGAGAAAAAAAACATTTTACAACTTCCAATTTTGCAACCATTTTCTATTTTGTTTTATTTGATTTCTTAAAATGGCGACATTTCTAGTACAATGTACCTATGTATGCTTCTAGTTTTTGGTTCTATCTTATCCACATCTCATGAGGTGCAGCCTCATTAGATTTGCCTTCTGAAATAATCTGCAATTTATCTTCTTTGTAGTTAGATACACGATCTCGTAATCCTCGTACATAGTTTTTTTTGCACATTTTCTGTCGTATTAATGGAAATCTTCTATTTAAGACTACACTTGATAGGTGAACTTTATTCCTTCTTCCACTCTCTTGATAATGTTCTTTATAGGTGTGTTGTAGTCGAATCCAAATTTTTTTATTGTTAATAAAAATTATAATTTTTTTTAGAATGTAATATATACCGATAAAATATAAAAGTAAAATTTATAAATTTTAAATAATGTATTGTAATTTTATAAACTCAACCATTCTCTATTTTATTTTATATTTAAATAGTTAAATTTTTTTATTAATCAAGTTAAATATAACTTTTAAAACTGTATTATATAATTTTATAACAGTCGAGTATTATTATTATTATTTCGAACAAGTAGAAAAGTAGAGTTAAATCTTATAATTTTATTAGAGAGACTTGAAAAATAAAAATAATAAAAAAGAAAATAGAATAAAAAATAATAGATAATGAGAGAATAATCAAATAATGAGAATTATTTTAATAGATCGAGTACAGTTACGGAACTCCATACTCTAATATCATTTGATAATATATTATAAAATGATAATATATCGAACATATTTATACTTAAAATTAATAATTTTTAGATAATATAAAATTTATAAGCTTATAAATATAAAATACTTTTTTTATTTTATGTATTACGTGATTTTATTCTAACACTTCTAATTTATATATTAATTTTTTTAAGTAGGTTCTTAACTATTATTTATATCCTTATGTTTCAGTGCTTTCAAGATCATCTCGAACTCTGTCATCTACTTGGAGCTACCAGAGCAATAACGATAAAGAAGGGCTCTCACTTCAACAACATAAGTGATGGATATTAGGAAGCGTTCTTGGGAGGTGTTCACCATGAAGCGTTCCTCTCTTTTCCCTTTTCGAAGTCTCGAGTTTTTGGATGTTTTTTGCAACTTGGTTATATGGCTAATAAGTATATACATAATATTAATACAATATTACTATCTATAACCCCCTTCTCTTACCACAATTTAGTGATTAATTGATATCGAAATAAATTGTCAAAAAATTATCACATTAATTGAAAAATTAATGAGAAATGTCAGTTTTTTAATATAAGGTCAAAAATTTTATACTTAACCTCAATATTATATCAAGTGACTGTTCGTTGTTTGTTAAATTTAGATAAGATAATTGTTATATAAAAATTATAAAACTACTAATACAACGTCTATCATCCACCTTTACAGTTCAATCAAATTTCATAAATATAGTAAAAAAATGTGCTTAATAGCAATATAATAGATTGTATATGAAAAAGTAAATTTAGTATGGTGATGGTGAATAAGTAGAAAATATCGCGAATATACTTATACTGAGCAATAACTACAATTTCCAAAAAATGATAAAGTAAATAAATATTAGAATTTTCTACTAATGGCATAATGTTAATAATGGGTGTAGAAGAAAAAATTATTAAATATAATATAATCAATCGGTTAGTTTGGTAGATAAACATTGCACTATAAATAATAGAGTTACGAAAGAAGAGCTTATTCATATATAATTAAGATAATTATGAAAAAAAAGCGTTATCCATGTAAAAATAACTAATTGAATAATTGAAAAATACAAAATGTAAAAAGTTACTCGAATAGTAATAATTTTAATAAAATAGCTAAAAATATCATAATAATCAAAATTAGGGCGCTCTCATCAACACTTAACAACAAAACTAATTTTATATTGTATTATTTAATTGTTAAAATGATGCTTAATTTTATAAAATAATTTACACTTTAGATCATATAAGGGGTTAAGATGTCAAGTGTGGTTATAAAAAGAGTGAATTTAGAATGAATAGCGTTAATTTAAAACGAGTTATTTAACTCTTTTTTTTTAAATTTAAGAGAATGCATAATTTCACGTGTCATAAATAAAAGCCATTTGCACCGGAGAGATGAGATTAGGCAGACTGAAAGTTTGGAAATTATCTTGTAAAACGAATTAAGAGTTGCCTCATTTTCCGCTTTATAGATCAAAGCAATATTGCATGGTTATGGAATTTAAGAAGGTGGTTACCTTCAAAGAAGCAGTGGGTTGAAGCCATCTCATCGTCTCCCACAATCCTCCATTATTTTTTATAGAACAATGCTTGGCATTCCGTCCAGTCCGAACGCTTTCCTTGGTTCCAGTGCAATCACTGCAGCCTGTAATTTCAACAATTTGGAGCGCAGTAGCCTATAAATAAATCACTGTGTCTAGAATTCCCTGTTCATACATAAAAAAACATAATTACAGTCCACAAAAATGGTACCAAAAATCAACCAAAAGAATTGACAATTGCTAGATTCAAGCTAGTCATCTTGGTTGTTAATTATTGGATCGATCGAGTCACTCTCACGGGCTGTACAAGTGTCCAAAAACAAATGTCAAATCGCCAATTTGGATGCACATGCATTTGTCAAATATTGTGTACCATCATTTATATCCCTCCTCCTCCTTTGAACTTTCCATCATCCATGGCAGATGACTCCATTAACTGCACAAACATCTGGCTGGTGAAGCTCCTGCACACACCAATCCTATACTAAAAGGGTGTCGGTCCCGACAGCAAATCCTTAGACACTGATCAATAATTATACGTAACTCAATATTAAAAGGGAATGTTTGTTGGGATTGATTGACATTGACCAGCAAGTAAATTTTGATTGCAGGATTGAGCCACTCCTGTCTCATGGTCAATGGAGGAGGCCCACGTTGACCCTTAATATCTCCCTCCCTCCTATTAAGTACGATTAAATGAATAAATTTTGCTAATTAAATTAAATTATTAAGAATAGAGATTTAATATTTAATAAAATAGAAAAATACTAAAAATATATAAAATTGAAAGTATTCTACTTTCACATAATGAATTTGAAATGAATATAAATTTAATATTTTATAAATTCACACTATTTTTAATTTATTATTAAATTCAATGTATTTAAATTTATATTCGTTATATTCGATTCATATGCAAATTTAAAAATTGTGTTTCACAAATGTATATACAAATTATTATAGATCTTAAATTGAATTTACAAATTTAATAAAATAACAAAATGTGATTGTTAGGTAAATTTGTACGATTTCACTTATTTTTAATTTTTAAGTGGATATATTTTTAAATATTTATTAATTAATAATATTTATATTAGAATAAAAAGATGAGATTTATTAAATTTATATAATTCCCTTAGTTTCAAGCTGACCTAAAATTAGGTTAAAGTATGATTAGAGCCGTTGACCTATGGACAAATCCATATATTTATATATGGCTTTATTTGCAATAATTTTGTATAGTTAGTATATGAGCACTCCCACGTGTTTCTTGGGGTTGGTTTTTCATACTTGCTAAAATGGGTAATGGTGCTTAATTAGTACATTTTTGCTTCTCGATTTGACAATGCTAAGATTAATAATGGTCGTGAATTTGATGAGAACATAATTTTTTTTCCATTTTAAATAACATTTAAATTAATAAATATTTGATATTTAAATGGTTCTTTTTTCCACGCTTCCATGCTTCAAATTCGGATTAATTAGATTTTAGTGCAATTGCTGAATATTAAATATTTTATCATAAAAAATATTTATTTATTATGATTTAGCATTTATCGAGATGTGAATGGTGAAGATCAAGAAAAAAAAGAGGGGCAGGGCACGTGTCACTGTCTATGTGAATGAAGAGACAAGCGTGTAATTAACTTAACCTTTTTTTTCGGTAATGTAATTAATATGTTATTTTCGGGGAAACAAAATAGGTCGGATAATATATTTTAATTGAGTTTATTTAGTTTTTTCATGTAAAGTATTATATTAATATTTTTAATAAAGTGAATATTTTTTAAAAACAGTGGTACCATTTTGGCCTAGAAATTTTTTTATATTTTTTAATTATAACTAACAATAAATTTGAAATTATAACAGTAAAAAACATTATTTTCAACAAGTTTATGTCATTATCTATCTAATATAAATTATATAAAATATTTGATATTCATTGAAAATTAAATATAAAACATTTTATTTTATACATATTATATTAAATACTCTGATTTTTTCTGACAGGTTCTTACGTGTCATAATTTTATTGGATCTGTGATTACATAACTGAATTTTACTGATCAGGCTATGCTCTATGAAATCTGAATCACTCACTGCAAAAAGCTTCCTCACGTAGAAAGAGAGATAGCTAAGCAATAAGTGTGAAAGCATTAAAAATTCTAAAAAAACTGAAAAATAAATGTTTTATTTTTATTTATGAAAATATTTAAAATTAATATTTACATAATCAAAATCTCACAAATTATATTTGAATTTCCCATTAATGAATTCTATTTGCAGACCAAACTTGACAGTGGTAGTAATAATCTCCTCTCTGTAAATGAAATATCTACATCAATGCCATAGCCATAGGACATCCATTCCTTGCCCCCACCACCATCTCCCCCACCTTCATCTCCAATTTCCCCTTATCTTTCCGGCTTCTACCATTCGATTTCCCACTTCTGTCTTTAGCTGAATCTGTTTCCCCTCTTTCCTGGCCTTGCTCCTCCTCCTCCTCCTCCTCCTCTTGTCCTCGTGGGTTTGCTTGTTACTCGGCCTGAGTTTTTCGTTGAGGAATGAAAGTACCAACATGGAGCTGGAAGAGATACAGACACATGCGCCGCCTCCAAAGCTCCCTCGCGTCGACCTCGATTCTCTCAAGGTGGCCCGGAATTACCCAGTAGAGGAGGAAGATGGTAACCTGAAGCTGCTGACGACTGCTGGCGGTGGAGCCGCCGCTGCTGTTGACGGCGGCTCAGCAGACCGTCTCCACAGGTGGCACGGCCACTCGAGGATCATCAGGGTTTCCCGGGCCACGGGAGGGAAGGACCGCCACAGCAAGGTCCTTACCTCCAAGGGTTTAAGAGACCGGAGAGTCCGATTGTCTGTTTCCACGGCGATCCAGTTCTACGACATCCAGGACCGGCTCGGTTACGACCAGCCTAGCAAGGCGGTGGAGTGGCTGATCAAGGCCGCCTCCGACGCCATCTCCGAGCTTCCTGCTCTGGACACTTTTATCGGTACTCCAAAGCAGCCTAGAGATGGAAAGCGGGCTAGCGAGGGGGGCGAGCAAGGGTTTATCGATTCAGCTGATGTGGAGATGGTGGATGACCCGAGCCACCAGCAGCATGCTTCTCTATCGAAATCAGCTTGCAGCAGTAGCCCATCCGAGACCAGCAAGGGCTCGAGCCTGTCCCTCTCGAGGTCCGAGATCCGGGCGGGTAGGGTTAAGAGATCGCGCGAGCGAGCCCGCGAGAGGTCGACAGCCAAGGTAAAGGAAGGTGTGAATGGTGAAGCTGCAGCAGCTTCGATGGCCGCTCCTCCGATTTCTCAGAGTTCCTTCACGGAGCTTCTTATTACTGCTGGAATCGCCAGCATCAGCAACGGCAATAACCACCATCTTACAGGATTATCTCACCAGCCGAACCCTATGGACTACATCAGCACGAGGCAGCTGCTATCTCGGCCGGCCCAGAACTTACCGGGGATTCTAGGGCAGATCCAGTTTCCCCAGGCAATGCCCCTCCACGTCCCTCACTTCTCCATTTCTGGGTATAACAACAGCAGCGATAACAGCCACCATCAGGAGGTGCAGCATATCTCGTTCCTGAATTCTGACCACTTGAACCTGATACCCGTAGCGGCTTCCTCCATGGGGGAAGCTGATTACAATCTGAACTTCACTATCTCCCCTTCCGCCGTTTCTTCTTCATCCTCGTCTTCTCCGGGCCTCATCGGTGGCTTCAGCAGGGGGCCCCTTCAGTCCAATTTGCCTCACCTACATACTTCTCTTCAGCATCATGTGGATGGATCCACTACCAACGTTAACTTACCCTTCTTCATGGGAGCAGCGGCAATGGCTTCGGCGGCAGAGACCAGCGCGCGCCACCAAAACCAACAGCTCCATCCTGAGCAGTTCTCATCCGGGATCAATGGAAAACTGCAACTCTACTATGGTGATGGGAATAGGCAGGGGGGCGGTCACAGAGAAAAAGCTTCAAAGAGCTAAAACTCTCTCGCAGAGAAACATTTCCCTTTTAATTTCTGGTAAGCATGGTTATGTTAACTCTCATGTGCTCTGATAATTTATTGTTCATTTGTGTTTTATAATCCAGTTATACTTTCAAACTGGCTCAGTATGCATTTGTGAGCTTCTATGTTTGATTCTTGGTTCTTGATGGCCTATTGATAATGGGGTTTCTTCTGTGTTATTTTCTGCCTAGTCTAGGTAACCAAAAGGCTCCTATTAATGTGTGTCAGTATTCATATGGATAGGTAATTAAGATAAGCACTCTGGTGTTAGTTATCAACTGCAATATAAAAAAAACAAAACACACATGTGAGTTGAAAGTTGAACTAGATTAGTATGAAAGGATATTGACTGGACCCATGATATAAATATATATATAGGGTGAGAGACAAGCAATTGGCATGCTTCGTTGAGCTTTTCTCCATCTGAAATAAGATGATTGTGTACTTGCAAGAAAGTTGATTAGCTTACTATGTTAGATTAGAATGTTGTGTTGTGGAAATCTTCCAAGTTTCCTTTTCTGCAGTTTGCAGAAAAGAATAGGATATGTTGCTTATGAGTTATGAACCAAAGAGAGGGACCAGAAGTATGTTTCTATTGCCTTATTAGGAAACACTATGGTATGTGGCTGGTGGTTTGATACTTGGAAAACATGATGAGAAGTGGATGAAAGAAGGATGGAGTTTGCATGATATGAATTAGATAAAAGAATCCAGACCTCATGTAACTGTGCGTGGAGTTAAGGGAACCATCTCTTCAAAGGTACCATAGGGATGCTACCCATTTATATTAATAGAGTAGGAATAGGCTTTCTAGTTGGAGTACCACACATTGTTTTGCTTAGAACAATGCTTGAAAAGATATTCAATTCAAAGATCTTAGTTATTTATAATTAAGTAGGAAGAAAACAACTAAACCATTAATGTAAGAATTTAATCTCCCTACCTAATTTGGCTGTTCACCCCAAAATTTTCTGGTAATGATGCTTTGGGAGTAGTTTTTTTGGATTGATGTGCTATGTGATGTACTAAGAATCAGAGTGAAGACTTTTCCACGGTTTCCCATGCTTTCCTGGGAAGCCTCAAAGGATTGGACACCAGTTGGGTGACATTTTCCATGACAAATATGAATAATTAGCTCTTTTTTTTTTACCTAAGATATGTGTAATTAATTAGTTGAGGCAACACAACAAACAGGAGAGATAATAATCCTTTCCATTTATTTTTTTCTCCTAGCATGACCTTTGTTTTTCTTTGCCATATTTAAATATTGGAAAATAGTTAATTAATTATAGGGTGTTCTCAAAGTCAAGTGGTTGTCTCCTAGAATGTGTTAAGGAGAAGTGGTCCGGTCTCCTCCTCAACTGGCAGGCATGATTAAGGGTATCTAATTCTAGGCCAGGTGTTAAGTGCATGGCTGAAGGCCAGCCATCTTTCAGTGAAAAGGGTTTGTCCATATATTTTGAAGAACATTTCTCTTCATTGGTTCATTTAGCATAAACACAGGCAGACCCAGATACGCATTTATGGCGCTGGCTCGACCATGTGATGAGACCAAAGGAAAAGGACCCATCACAAAATCTCTTGATTGTCATGTTGGGGGATTAGAGCAAGTTCCTTTGTCTTATGGTTTTCTTAGCTAAGTTGAAATAGAGGAGCACTGTTACTAAGAATGGGATAATCTGCAATGGGTTTTGAGCCCTCCGAGGCTCCACCACATGGCTGTTAAGGGCGCCTTGTCAGGCTCCAGCTTGGCCTACTTGCTGAATTGGAGGGTTCTGCTGTGTTGTGCAGTCTGTGTATTCAATTATAATAATACTACATTATATATATATCCCTCTCTCTCTCTCTATATATATATATTCAGAGAAGCCCATGCACGTAGGCACATCAACCCTTTATTATTATTGTTTTCCTCCCCCATCTTTTCAGTCCTTCCTTTTTCTGTGTATATAATATATATAGAAAACATGCAGTGTGCCTCACAGTCAACAGAGTTTAGCTAGTCTATTGCTATTATTCGTAGGGTCCTTCTTACTTTAAAAATATTTTTAATTTAAGTTCTCTAAAATACTTTAAATTTATCTCTAAAAAATATATTCTTAATTTAGAAGTCCTAAAATTTTACACTTTTTGAAATTCGACCTACATCTTTGAAAATAGCTCTTTTAATATTAAAACATGGATATGTTACTTTGGCTATCTATATTCTTAAAATCTTGGAACTATTTATATGATCGGCTGTCATAAAATTTATTAATATCTTGAGCAACCTGTTTGCAAAAATACTTGTAATCTATGCATTAAAAAAATATTACAACAATTTTGTAATTGAATATTATAGTATGTAATAAGTAGTGTTATGCTGCTCACACCACTAGCACTACAGTCATCATCTCTTACATATTTATGTGTGGAGTCAGGAGACCTAGTGCCCCTCCTCCTAATAATAGCTACATGGACTCAACCCCAGAATGCACTCGAGTACCTACTACTACTATTATTATTATTATTAACCATACAGTCTAAAAGAGGAATGGGGTTGCTACTGTGCTTTTGGGGTGTTGATTTTATGCTTTCTACAGAAAGGATGATCACCTGGCTTCTTTGCTGGACATGCTGATTCATACCCATGGAAGCTCTGCATAAGCTAGCTCTTCCTCTCAGTGAGTGGGGGAGAGTGTTGTTTTACTCACTAATGGAACAGTGCAGTGCGGCATTAGATAATGAGCAATTAAAAGTACTGACAGGCAGGCAGGCAGGCAAGCACCCCCTCATGATTTATGGCACTAAATCCACCTTCAATGGAAGGGCAAGTTGAGGGGACCATCAGCCATTGTCATTTTATTTAACCCTCAAGAGATTATACTCATGGAGAGTGAATGCTGTGGGGAGCAGGGGCACGTGTCAGTGTTGGAATCAAGGCTAAGAAGGCTAGAGAGGGCGTGAACGTAATTATTAATTAAAATAATGTGTCCCCACGTGTCACGGTCTCACTAGCATTGGCTTAGCATCCCATGGATCTCTCGTAGTAATTAACTTAAGCGCTTTAAAAAAATCGTCGATCATATGAAATGTGTACGAGTGACTGCCTCATCATAGAAAGTAGGCAGGGTGCTTGAGAATAATGAGTAGGGTATATTGGTAATTTTACTTTACAGAAATTCCAAGAATCAAATCAAGAGTGATTGATTGATTGATGGTAATGGCATTATTATATTTTTTTCAATAATAAAATAATTGGATATTATTTTATATTTCATGTTCTTCTCCTCAACCACCACAAGAAAACCCAGCCCCATCCCCAAAAATCTCGTCCCTCTGTCCGTTTCAAAGATCCCCCCGAAGAAATCACTCTCGCTCACTGCGGAAGCTCGAGCTCTCAGCTGTGTCTCCTGAAGGTCCGCAATGTGCACGGGGAGATCCGTACGTTCGTGGCGATTCTTAAGAACATGTATCTGTCATCATGCTTTCTTTTAGAAGTGTTTAATCGCGAGAAAGAGTGTGGATGAGAACAGCAGGGAAGCGTAAATCGTCACTGCTTCTAGCGGTCTTTCCCCGATTAAAGTGGAAGATTCAGTTCCGGAGTTCCTTGTCTAGCGATGTCGTGTTTCATACTGATATGAACTGCTGTTTGGGGTTTTCTGTTGGTTTCGGTGGAGTAAGTTTTTGTTGCTTCTGTTTGATTTATTGTTGCCATGGCGGCGGTGGTTTGCAGGTGTTGATTGATCGGTGAAAGCCTTGAGGGCATTTGGGAGGGAAATAGGAAGAAGGACCACGGATCTAGCTAGCTGGATGCTTTAATTAAGCTTATAAAATTCTTTTATATATTTGCCGTCTGTATCCTTAAGAGAGGCAGGAGGAGGAAGCACAAAAACAAAGCAAATCTGGAGTTTCCCTCTGAGAGCTCAACACCTGTCACTCACAAAATCAAATCAAAGCGAATCCCTTCAACATTTGTTTCCGGGTATGCAGAGGTTTTTTTCCTATTACCCACCGTCCATTCTTTCTTCCTTTCATTTTTTTCTGGTTTTCTTTTCAAACAAATCGATTTATAAATTTGCCCTCAATTATTGTCCTTTTTATTATGAATCTTGTTGTTACCATGTTCATCACCATTCCAAGGCTCAGAGCTGTAGGCTGTAGCTTTGCATTAGTAGCTCTGTCTGCCATTCAGAGGAGACATTGATCAATAACTTTAAATGCAAATAGAGAGGGGGACTGATTAAAGAGTTGTGATGGGATTTAGCTCCGCTCAGATCCAGATCGAGAGTGTAGCTTCCCAACACTGTTAATTTCTCACTGCTTTCCTTTTACCTTTTGATTTGCAAGCTTTCCATTTGGCAAAAACCTTCATAGCCCCCAGGAAAAAGCTATTTTAGCTAGGCATCTATTAACTGAAGCTACGATATTTAGCCACAGAAATGATTCAGTTCCGTCTTATGACCGAGTCAATGAATCAAACTTGACTATTTTGTGTTGTGGGTGTGGTTTATAACTTAGGAGATATTGATGGAGATTTATAACTTAGGAGATATTGATGGAGATAAAAATGTCCTTAAGCACTTATGCTCTGTTGCTATTTCTGATTTATGCAGGCTATTTTATCACCTTCTCCGGAGAATGCTGAGACTGAGGTGCCTCTCATGCTTTGAAGGGCCCTCTGAGTCACTGCGAAAAGGTTGCCCCTCCTTCAACTGAGAGGGGGCAAGAGAGAGAAAGAAGCATAATTGACTCTCTTCATATCTCACCACTCAAAACCCTGACTTGGACGGCGATGTATCATAGGAGGAATGGACCCCTAAAGGTGGAAGAAAAAGAGTGAAGGAGGAAAAAAAAAGAGAAGACAGGTCCCTCTTTTTTACCATTACCTTCCCTCTGCACCACAGACCAAAGTCATATCCTCTCTGAATTATAGTCATCAATGCATAGGACATCCATACCCCACCACCTCACTCCACCACTCTCCTCTATCATTCTAACTTCAACACCTCAACTTCTCTCCCTAGTCTACTCCTCAGAACCCATTTCCCCCCTGTAGTTGTAGAATCGAAGGAAGAAAAGTCAGATATTGAGAGAGATTTGTTGCTCCTCTTCAGTTGCCTGTTTCTGATTTTCTGGGCGAGGCATGAAAGTGGGATGGAGGTGGAAGAGACCCGGACAAAAGCCCCCCCTTTAAAGCTGCACGGTATGGACCTCGACACTCTCAAGGTAGGGCACAGCTATCCACTGGAGGAAGAAGGTAATAACTTGAAGCTCACAACCATGGCCAGTGGTGGTGCAGCTGCTGACTGTAGCGCCAATAGACTCCACGGGTGGCACCACTCGAGGATCATTAGGGTTTCCCGGGCCTCTGGAGGGAAGGACCGCCACAGCAAGGTCCTCACCTCGAAGGGTTTAAGAGACAGAAGAGTCAGACTGTCTGTCTCCACAGCGATCCAGTTCTACGATATCCAGGACCGCCTCGGCTACGATCAGCCTAGCAAGGCGGTGGAGTGGCTGATCAAAGCTGCCTCTGAAGCCATTTCTGAGCTCCCTTCTCTGAGTACTTTTCCCGATACTCCAAAGCAGCTAAGTGGTGAAAAGAGGATTAGCGAGGGGACGGAACATGGCTTTGATTCTGCTGATGTGGAGATGGAAGATGAGGACAACTGCCACCAGAATCAGGACCACCATCACCACCATCAGCATGTCTCTTTATCCAAATCAGCTTGCAGCAGCACTTCAGAGACTAGCAAGGGATCGAGCTTGTCCCTCTCGAGGTCCGAGATCCGCGTCAATAGGGTTAAGAAGTCCCGAGAGCGGGCTCGTGAAAGAACAGCAAAGGAGAAGGAGAAGGACCCATCGCCCTCTGAGGCCCATCAAGGGGGAGGCCATGGAGCAGCATCCTTCGCCCCTCCGATCTCTCAGAACTCGTTCACCGAGCTTCTCACCACTGGAATTACCAGCCACAGCAATAGCAGCCCAACTGGATCAGTTCATCCGCCAAACCCCGCATCCCGGCAGTGGGGTTCGAACGGTCTGATGGACTACTTCAGTACGAGGCAGCTATTTGGAAATATGCAGCTGCCCCACGCATTGCCCATCCACATCCCACCCTTCGCGATCTCAGGAGATGGGAACAGTGATAACAACAATAATAACAACCATCATCAGGAGTTGCAGCATATCTCGTTCTTGAACCCTGAGCATTTGAATCTGATACCCATGACTTCCTCCGCTGGGGAAGAATACAACTTGAATTTTACGATCTCGCCCTCATCTGTTTCTGCTTCCTCTTCTTCTCCGGGCCTCATTGGTGCCTTCAATAGGGGGCCCCTTCAGTCCAATTTGCCTCTCATACAGAGGTTTACTTCTCCTCACCACCATGTAGATGGATCCACCAATAATTTACCCTTCTTCATTGGAGCAGCAGCAATGGATTCACCAGTAGAAACCAGCCAGCGTCACCATCATCAACACCAGCAGCTCCACGATGGGCAGTTCTCATCAGGAATTGATGGTCGACTGCAGCTGTGCCATGGTGACGGCAACCGACAGGGAACAGACCAAAAGGGAAAGGCTGCAAAGAGCTAAGATCTTTTAAGGAGAAAATTTTTCTCTGCCCATCTCCTCACTATCCGGTAAGCATGTCTTTGTTATAACTATAATGTCACTAATACACGCTCGATGTGCTCTATCCCCCCGGTCATACTTCACACTGACTCTGTATGCATGTACTTAGTTTGTGTTTTGCTTCTGGGTTCTTCACAGTCTATTCAATAATCGAGTTTTCCTGCTTATATTATCTTCCAAGTAAAAATATTTAGAGAACTTGATAAAAAATTGCATATGGTTCATGATAAGATTAGTGGAGTGTGGTTTCATGTGAAGTCTACGATGCTAAATTAGTTCTCGACTAGACTGGTTTTCAAAAACCTGTAACAGCTAAAAGTTGAATCAGAATTTTATGAAATGTCTGAGGTAATGATTGAAATGAAAATACACATAGTCTAATGTTCTTTTCCATATGATGAAATGAACCTGTGGGCAAGAAAGTTGAACCTTCAGCAATATTCAGACCAAATGAAAAATAAGAAAGTCCACAAAAAATGATAGGAGTTGAGAGCAATGCAACCCAACTATTTTTCTTTGCAGTGGGAAATTGGTATACAGTTTATAGCGACATGGGACCATAGTTAGAATATTTGTCTGCAAAGTCTACTATAATATATGCATCACACTGATTGTTTATGATTAAAATATATCAAATAGACTACAGTAATTTAATTTAATGCAGATTTTGTAATTGGTCTAATATCTCTTACCCCAAATTATAATCTCATATTTGATATGTAAAATTTATAATAATTTACCTTTTGAATTTTCCAACATCAACTAATAACACTTAAATGAGACAGTATAATACTACCCATTTTATCTATTACAATAAAATTTTTGTTCCTATAAATAATAGTGAAAATAGATAATTAAATTGGGAATATGAACATGAATCAAACCAACAAATTTTTAATTATTATGTGAAGTGTCGAACTATTTCATTATACACTCAATTTGCAATAATGCCATCATTTGAAAGCTTGAATCCTAGAAAAGTTATTTTTTTGACCAAAATTGAAATCAAAGTTCACTGTTCATTTTTCCTGCTAGGCTAATTGTGCAGTTGTCTATATGTAGATCATTCTTGTAAATTAAGCATGCAGATGCTATTCGCACGTCTACATTATTAAGTAGATTATAGTTTTGGTTAATGGCTTCGAGCAGCTTTTTGTGACAAATTTGGTAGTAGCAGGAATTATTTCCTTCGCAGTAATGTGATTATCAAACATGCTCTACTTTGTTTTATGTCAAGCATTCATTCGTCATATATGCCATTCTTAGCTGGTTCCATTCAAATGTTTTATTTCCTTTAGAATTTGAAACTATTCCAGGTAATTTATTTTATCAATTTCTACTGCTAGGGATAACTCTAATATGAAAATTTCTCTAGGAAAATCACTAGTCGATGTTACTTTTTTTTTAATTTTTAATCAGGAAAACTAGAAGAATCATCTTTTATTGGTTTTAGGCATTGATGGTATAGATTTTGTACTAAAAAAAGTTTTCTACTTGTAAGAACACGTCTCTTCTTTTTTTTGGGCTTAACATTAACAACCGTGAACATAGAGATATAACTCATTGTCATTACCTTGGAATAGTTTTTTTCTAAATGGTAACTAACCCTTTATTATGGTTGGAAATCATGACAATTATAATGGCACTAGGGCCTGCTTTTCTGGATTTATGTGCTCATTGATGTAGGGTTGTAGGAGAGAGGGAGAACTTTTCCACCCCATCCCATGCTTTCCTCGAAATCCACCAAGTAGTGGACACCCATACGGCGAATTTTCCGTGTCTGATCCATAAATAAAATCACAACTTAATTTAAAGAACAAGAAAATTGACGCACATTAGTTATTAAAATCATCCTTCTTTAGATTGGTTAATATATATTATGTCATGATATGGAGTAAAAAAGTTCATATAAGAAGATATTGAGGAGTGATTTATTGGCTTAATTAGCTGCCATTTGAGTGTCTCCTAACGATAGATCATCGAGAAGTGGTTCCCCCATAGCTGGCATGATTCCTTTTTACTGTTTTCTATAAATATAATAAAAACTAGATTATGATTCCTATCCTTTAGTGACTTTCTTTCTCTTTTTTGTTGAGTACCCAAGAAATTTCATGAAAGTTGATGTTAACATGATTTTTTCACTAAGAGCATTTACAAGTTTTGAGCTCCAACAGCGGATTTGATTGTCCGTTAATCAGTATGCCAACTATGCATGTTATTTTTTTCTGGAAAAGATAACTTTTTTTTGTGTATATTGAAAAGATGTCAATAGCAAGAATCGAATCCCCTGACCTAAGTTGATTCGATTCCAAGAGTTCTAGATATACTTAGTTTTTTGCTGTCCAAAGTGCTTTTTCTTCATTCTCGAGTGTTTCTGAATCCTACGAGGCTTCACATGGCTGTGAGCCGGCGTCCTGTCGGGCAGCTGCTAGGCTTGTTTGCTGAATTAGAGGGTTCTTTCTCAATTCTTTGTAGTTTTTCTTTTCACATGCAAGCAGGTAGGCTATATCAAGCTTTTTCCTCTATGCTTTTCCAAGTGAAGGTTTTATGCTGGAAAACAAATATCTGGTTTCTAAGAGAAATGTCCCCCAGTGAAATATCTTGTTTTTTTGTTGGGGTTTGAGCTGTCGCAAAATTCCTTTTTTGCTCCTTTCAAATGCATGTTTTGCCTTTTGGGGGAATTAAGATTGTTGGAATTAATTCAAATATAATATTATGTTGAGAAAAATATGAAGTTTGTTGAAAATTTAGGTATGCATGCATATAAGGGCTGTAAAACTTTATAGCCACATAATCTCATATTATTATTGCCTACTTTCCATCTAAACGTTAGTGGTAGCATAATATCACACAAGCCAATTTTCCATTTTCTTAGAAAACAAAAAAGTTCATGCTTTGTTGTACATAATATAATTATTGAAGCATGTGACCCTCTTTTTTTTCTACTTATGTTACTGGGAATCTCTTTTTACACCAACTTCCAACAATAGGTGACGTTCTTGTCTGGAGGATTCATGTTTTATTCTTCCCACCCAATGGGATTGCTTTACTGAGAACCAGTTTTGAACATGCTCATCTCTAACTTTTATGCTTTCCTCTGCTTAAACAAGGAGCACTTTTTTTTCTAATCTACTTTCATGTCTTGTTTTAGTACTAGCATATAAATGAGCGTCGCTCATAAAATGTAAAGACAAGCACCATCTATTATTTACAAAAGCATACACAAGCACACAGATTGATGTCTCAGAGTAAAAAAACCTGGAATCATTTTTGTCCTTCTAGTATTAGCTAGGTGCTAAATGCTAGAATGCACTTGAGTGCCTATTCTTTTTCTCCAATATTTGTCTGTTAATTTTCCAAGGAATGAAATACTTTTTTCGAGAGATGTAGAATTGGTGAGTTGTGGGGTTCGTCCGTGCATATTTTGATATGGAAGCACTTCAATCTCTTGTTTTTGCACACGACTAGGAATAATATGCCTTGGCACAATCTCATGCAATATGATGCCTTTTACCAATAGATAGCTTTGTTGTTCATGAAAATGGGATGCTAAATAAACTAAGACTTGAGCTCCTTTTGTATAGATGCCTCTGCCCTCCACCCCTTATACAGTTCCAGTATCTCTACTATTTGATTTCTCTGTTACCTTATTAACTCTCACGAGCTCCGTTTTCCCCCACTATGCAGTGGAATGCTGGCGAGCCTCAGAAGACCGAGGAAAGAAAATCTCGCAATTGAGCCACACGAGTGCCCTAAGGGGCACAACCTTTCATTTTGTGCCACTGATAAGTTAAAAAGCACTTGTTCTTTGTGCATTTTGTTCATGGATCCATTCAGGAAAATGTGTGATGATAGGGCTGTCTCCTCTCCTCTTGCCAGTTTAACATTGTCTCCTGCTCGTAAGGTTTGATTGTTCAATTTATATGGAGAATATTGCTCGCATGGCTGAACAAGACCATCAAAATAAATTCTCTCTTGCTTACCAAAGAAGTCTGTTCAGTAATGGCCAGTCTGATAATGTTGGATACAGTGGGCAAACAGAACTAGGTTTGTGATGGAGTTTTGACAGCCATAGTCCATGGACATTGATGGCCATGTCTGCTACCTGCTTGGTCTCAAAGAGGAAGAATGTTGTCTCCTACACACTAGCACACTTCAAATACAAAATAGGCAATCGAAAGATGCAAATAAAAATTCAGATTTCATACATCACAGAGAGTTCTTACATTGTACATAGTGCAGCAATAGCAGGAAGAAAAGAAACATAGATTTGTACCCAACAACCATGGCAAGATAATCTACAATGATTCAATTCTAATTTTAACTTCTCAAAACATCAAAGCAGAGTTAGAAATCACACATCAAGTTCCTGATGATTTCTGAGTATAAGCCTACGGTTATAAATAATCATTCATACTAGGCTAACAGAAAGTTCATGCCCTAGTGACCCACTAATCCATCTCACTGCAATCCACGGCATGAGGAAAAATAATAGGGATTTTAAGGACTAGAAGATTGAAAGGCTTGTGTTCAATGATGGCGGCCGAACAAGCCACAGTATGTTCCTCAGAGACAAGTTGATGCCAATTACAATACTAGTACAGGTAGATAAGCTAAAAGATTTGATTGTTGATAGAACATGTATTGAATTTAAAAGTAAAAGATGAGACAGATGAAGGGGAGAAATATTGAGAGTTACTCGTGGTAGATCATATACCTAAATCACGAGAATACAATTTTATTAATAAGTGAATCAAGAAATTACAATAATCTCTGAATAACACAAAAGTATAAACAAGTAATGTCAGAATATCATGATATAATCTTAATTCATAAAATTATATCATATATCATAATTACCTAAAATAATATCCTAATAATCTCTTATAATATTTCAATAACATGAAAAAAGCCCATTCAGTATAAAGGAACTTGCATTAACTCAAGTAATCTAGATAGAGGACATTCATCAGTTAATTAATGGACATTGATTAAGAATACGTAGCTTTTTTTTTACTTAACACATGATTGAAAACTCAAATGCACAATAATCTATGAAAGCAATCAAAATCTCAGTTCCTATTAAGCTGGTACAAGGACCCTAAGACCAATCGTACAAAAAGAAAGGAAAGCTCTATGAAAGAATACCTGAATAAGAATAGGTTCATGTTCCTATACCTCTTTGACAAGAAAGAGTCCTAATGAGTATGATGTAAGAGAAGCAATGGGACACTAAGCTACCACCATAAGGTCATATTAGATGATTCAGAATACAGATCCAGGAGCATAATAGTACAGAAACATTGAGACAGGGATTTGTAATTCGTTTTCCTATGCATTGCTAAATTTCAGGACCACCATCGGAACTTCAATAGTTTTGAGAGTGAACATCGCATATAATAATGTATATATAAATTCCACTGGTGACAGATAGGAGATTGAGAACTTCCTCAATCCCATCATATCAAGATCCAAAAATGATCAAGGCATAGAACTCAATATTGGAGGACTGAATTGCAACTGATACAGTGAATTTGATAATGAACACTGGTTTGATAATGACAAGTCTTCAATTTCTCCATAAACACCACCAAGCAGTGAGAAGGTAGCAACTTGGGAATTAGATTGAAACAAGCTGATCAGAGATATACCTTGACCAACTAATAAGACAGGAAACAAACAGATATCCTATCAATTGCTATGAAAGGTAAACAGATATCCTATCGATTGCTATGAAAGGTAAACAGATATCCTATCGATTGCTATGAAAGGTAAGAGCTTTATCCTTCAAAATGTAGGAGTAATCTCTCTTTCCAGAAATCTGATGGTATTTTAAGATGTATAAGACAGTTGGAATGATAGAGGACAGTGCCATGATGCACCCAACAGAGAAACTGACAAGGATATTCCTGAAGGAAATTAAAATGTCAAGGCTTTCTCCTACAAAACTATGCCATAAGAATGTTTTGATCAGGTGGACAATATAAATGCTTGAATCAAGTTTTCAGCAGTACGCTTCTGCTCAGGAGTGCCGAAAATACGAGCAATACGATCACCCCGGGAAGATTTGGGGATGGAAATCTCTATCATTGCACCAGATATCTGGAAGAAGCAAAGTTGTGAGAATTCATCAAATCATATTTTTATCCAGAACAAAGTTCCTTGGATAGGCATATGATGACTCGACATCATTAAGAAAAATGTGAACCGAAAAGGATAAACATAATTATGACAAGGGATGAGAAGGCTACAAAAAATGGCCATTATAATAAGCAAAAATTATTATGACAAGGGATGAGAAGGCTACAAAAAATGGCCATTATAATAAGCAAAAATTGGTAAGACCACAAAATGGATCACGAGAAGAGCTCATGTCTTAATATATCAATCATTGTTTTTCAAGAATTACTTAGAGCAGCAAAAGGAAAGAACTGGAGAGTCCCAAAATACTACACTTTTATGCAACCAAAAAGAAAATAAAGAATTAAGGAATACAGCATATCAGCAATTTCAGAAAACAGAGACCCCTCAAGTAATAGTTGGCACCTACTCCAAAGATATAGTGCTTAAACTAAAAGTTTGTTTTCATAAAAAATGACTTACTAATTTCAGCAGGTAAGCATAAACAGTGCTTGATACAATAAGAATGGCTAAAATGACATGGTTATAACTGGACAGTGGGAAGATGGCGTCGGTTGGAAAATAGATGGAAGTGAAGAGGGATGGATAGAGAACGCGAGGAGTAGAAAGAGGATGGAAAGAGAAAGATATGTTTATGAATGGGAGGGAAAGAGAGAAAAGGACAGCCAGTGGATAAGGCAGCAAAAGAAGAGAGGTCTAAATGATATACCTGATCTAATTTAAGCCAGTGGGTAAGGCCATATGGGTAAGAAAATCTAATTTTCTATCTACCTCAGAAAAGGCAAGTTTGGGGAATCAAATTCACTGTTACTCAAAATTCAAGAGAATCCTCCCAGATCTCGCTCCCCGCTGGTTATGGCAATCTAAAGATATACCTGATCCACAATACTTAATAATGTGGTGAGAACAAGAAAAATCAATGCAAAGAATAGAGAGCCCAACCTTACGGATATTTGCTATATTCGCCCCTCCTTTACCCAGTACTTTCCCTACAGAATTTCCAGGGATCACAATTTCAAGTTGTGAGGGAGGCGGTGCCAAACTGCAAATGCAAATAAGCAAGTGTTATCAATATGACAAATTTAAAGTAATGATCCAGGAGTGTATAATCATCATAAACCACATCATTGACCTGTCAATCAATTTGGATGTATAGGAAGAGAGAGATCCATATCCAATATCACCCATCTGCAAAGTAAAGCATGAGGTGAAACATCAGAATGGAGAATGACAGAACAGAATGGAGATATGGCAATGACACAAGAAACAAATGTCAACCTTAAGGATGTACAAGCAAACTGAGTATTTGATGCTTCAAAGATTGATGGAGATAAATAAGAGGAAATAATTAATGGAGTTCCACTAACAAATCTGAACAAAAAGTACCCTTTGACTGTCACTTTTCTTTTCTAGGTATAATAAATTAAACAGTGATCATGCATACCGATAGAGACCCATATCCATAAAGATTGCTTGAAGAAATCATCCCCGTGCTACTTCCAGATTCCGCCATGTGATCATAACCCAATGGAGAAACTGCAGGAGTTACAGAAGGCAACATAGATGACAGTGACAGACCTGGCCTGCCCCCAGCATATAGAGAATCAGGCCCCACAGAAAGGTTTCGATCAGCATCCTTTTCTTTCAATACCTCATCTCGGAGCCTCAGTACAATCTGTACAATGGCATCTCTGACATTTCCTACTTCTCCACCAATCTGTACTTGACAGATTAGGTTTAATTCAGTGCAGCAATAAATACAAAACAAAAGGAGGGAAAGAAAAAAACTAGAAGCTATAGAACAAACCTCAACTAATTCATCATTCTCATCAGCAACTTCAGGCTTCTTGCCCTTGGAAATACGGATATCTGCTTTAGTTCTCTTTCGCATCTCATTAACAATGGATCCACCTTTTCCTATAAGACAACCAATAAATTTTGATGGAATGAGGAGTCGCAATGTAACAATGTTGTCATCTTCATCATTTATCTTGCTTTGGAGCATCAAAACAGCTTCAACACCCATGGATTTTAGATCATGAGGTGACTGCACAAGAATGAAGATTCATTAAATGAAGTATTACTGTAAATCAAGTATCGGGAAAACCAAATACCGAGTAGACCCACAAAATATAACCGATGAAATTGAGTGCTATGTCAAAGACAACTTTCCATATTCTAAACAAAGTTTCTAAGTTGCTGCAAGGGTATCATCAATTGATAATGAAAATTGCATACCCTGCAGTAAGTATCAATGTTTAAAAAAGGTAAAAATGCAACAACTTTTTTATTAGGAAATCACATTAAAATACATTATAGAAAAAAAACGATGATAACTTGAAAAAAAAAATGGGAAGCCAACTCAGAATTTCAACATTTATCATTCAGTTGTAAATAACACAAAAAACCAGTTATAAGAATGGGGGGAAACCTCTTTTGCAGCAACTCTTATTATGCAATCATCACCACCATTATTGTCGTCATTCACATCAATTTGAGCTCCGGTCTCCTGCCTCATATTCTTAATGGTACTTCCTCCCCTTCCAATAACTCGTCCAATCTTGTCGAAGGGGCACAAGACCCTAATAATAAACTCCTCTGACTGGGAAGAGGCTCCTTGGCTAGAAACCATAGGAAGAGAGGACGAATAAGCAGGCCATGGATTCCCAGCATCGGCATAACCCTGAAGTTCTGGTAAAGAAGACAAGATCCCCGACACTGCTCCAGAAGAAAATAAGGTATCACTGACACCAGGGTAGAGTCCAGTTGGATGGTGGTAAATAGGAACGTCAGGAGGGATGATAATGCTTGTAGTGTTTTCAAGTACATTAGTACTTAGGGGTATATCCTCCTTAGGGCAGTACTTGTACATAATTGCAGAAACTACAAACAGTGCCTTCCTCACTGACTCTGATTTACCCGTAATCTAGCAAGAGTAACTTTTCCAGTAAGAACACATTCAAATTTCCACCCAAAAAATAAATTTTATGCCTTCTCAATAGTCAGAAAAATCATAATATGAAAAAGCGACAGTTCCTCAGAGCACTGAACACTGAAATATTTGCATATATCAGGGGGAAACACATGACATGCCAAAATATCATGATAAGATCCCTATAAACATGATCTATGTATAGCTCGTTGTAGCATATAGTTCATACATTTATCTAGTAAAAGTTCAGACATCAAGCAACTCAAAACAGACTGAAGAATATAAACTAACCAAAACGACGTTGTCGAAATCCATCGCACAGGAGTGACTAGGGTCTGATTGATCCTTGGGAGTGAGCTTAATATATGCCCCAGTCTTGTCCCTAATTCTCTTAATAGTATAACCTGCTTTCCCAATGATGACAGCTGATTGGCTAGACGGAACGAGAATCTGACACTCTTCCTTGCCCCCCCTTCCTTTGTCGTAGTCCGACTCAGAGGAAGCGCTTGCAACTGAGGTTGCAATCTCTGACTGCACCCGAAGAAGAGCATCCTGTGCAGGGCACAGGGGCTTCTTCTGATCGAACCCCTTGTCAATTTCGAAGTCTAGCTTCTCCTTGACATAGCAATATATGGTTATTACCCGATGGTTAGAAGCAGGGAACGAGTCCACCACCTTAACCTTTGCCCTCGTGTCCTGCCTGATGGAATTGATAACCTTCCCGTTCTTGCCAATGACGCTCCCGATGGCTCCGTTGGGGCACAGAATCCTGTAAACGACCAAGTTGTTCTCGCCCATCTCATCCGTGCCGGTTGCACGCCTCTTGAAGTTCTTATTGTCCCCGTCTTGGTCCCTCTGTGGACGAGGTCGTTTCCCATAATCGACCATCTTATGAAGCGGAGAATCACCGAATTCTAGTGAAGACGGAGCTGACCTACAGAGAGCGACGAGATCTGCTATCGACCGATAAACCCTAATTGAAGGATTAAAATAGAGTGGAAGGATATTGCTGGCGGAAGACGACGACGACGACGACGATGATCAGTTGGGAGAAGATGCGATGCGAGGTCTCCAACCTTTGACTATACGGAAATTTTCAATTTGGCCCTTCGTATCATCATATACCTTCAAATTGATCCCTACTCTTTTTAGTTTATCTCAAACAACCGTCAGGAATTTTGTATCGAAACGGAAAAAATGTAAAAGTTTATACTTTTTTAGATAATTTATCATTTTGTTAAAAACCAATTTAAGCTGTCAAATTTGCAAATCTACCTCAACCAGAATTCTACATATCAGGTAAGGAATAAAGCGTATACAAATCATAACCACACTTGTCATCCATCATTGGCATAGGAAAAAGGTGTAGCAACGTGTTCGTGTTCATGAGAAAGAAATCACAGAGCTTTTAATGTACATAGCCAGCTTAGATAGTGAAACGGGTCATAATCGACAAAAAGGTGAGAGTAAAACGGATCACGATCCTCAACCAGGATCAACTTCTTCAGAAGAAAAACACCCGCACAAGTACAACAGAGTCACCATCTTAGACAGTTCCTGGTAAAGCAAACCTAGAAAAAGCTTCGATTCGAGAGTTGATAATGGAGAAAGAAGAGCTGGTGGAATGGATGGCAGGTCATGGGTTGGAAGCGGGTGTCGAGTGGGACCGGCTCTTCCGCTTTTGTAAGAACATCTGGAGCGATCTCTTCATGGAAGCTGTGTTGTTGGGACTATAAGTCTGGTAGGGTTGCCAGCTGGATGAAGCCGGCCCAGACCCCCCTGACCCTTTCGGGCTCTTGGCCATTCTTTCCAGCTCCATTTCTCTTCTTGCAAGGTACAAGATGGTCCGTGCCTATATGCACCAATCCAATACAACAAATTGAATATGCTTTAATTTATTAAATTCATGACTAATAAGATAATTATCCAAATATTTTAATAGTATATAACATTAGCAACTAAATTATTAATTGATTAAACTATGGTGAACTATTTTAAAAGACAGTTGAGTTGACGGGACAGACAAACGCAGGAGTCAATGCCCACTGACTAGGACTAGGACTAGGACAGTGGCTAATAATTATCTACTTGGCACGTGTTTCATTTCTCTCCTACGTTTCCTCTTTCCCGTGAGCTATGCCCCATTTCTGAAAAGCTCCCATTTTGAGTCGGTCCGAAAAATGGTTATGTCAAAGTTTGCCAAACAGCAAAATCACATGTAAAGCAAGTTCCACATATACTAATATGAGATGAAATTCTATCTTCTATATACTTTATAGACAAGTTGGTACCTGCTGATGGGTGACGTTGGAGACACATACGTTGCCATCGTAGAATATTGTCAAGGGCTGTTGCTTTCCGTCATCATCACCCGAAATTTTAGCCCTTTATAGCGTACACATCAGGATGTTTTTTAATCAGCAAGCAAAAATAGTTCTTATTTATAGATTGATCTAACAAGGGTCTAAATCCAAGGCTAAAAATGCAAGCTTTCATCTTCTTTCTCAATGTCACAAACTCGAATTGCAGGATAACTAAAAGGACAAATCGAATGAAGCATCTTAACCCATGTGATCCGCAGTGGCTTTTAACACACGTATTTGAACTTTTCCTCCATTCAGCATCAGAATCATGACCTCCATTACTAATATCCCGAAGAAAAGAAAAGGCCACTCGTGATAAGGAGCGACTATACGTTTCAGTTCAGAACAGCGTTAAATGATCAAACTACCCGCAGAAGTACACAATCTCTAGAAGAAAGCACGCACACATTAAAGCCCGAAATGAAAGGCATGCACACAACTGTATATATATATATAGAGAGAGAGAGAGAGAGAAAGAGAGAGTTACCTGGGCTGGAGGTGAAGATCGACGGACTGCAGCTGCTGAGACTGATTAGAGGAGGCATCAGTGGGCTCCGAGTCGAGCTTCTTCATCTTCACATCTGGCTCAGGAAGATTAATCATAGGGAGAAAACCACATACGCCTGTTGGTGCATGTATAGGTTTATGTATGAAGGATACACGGCTCAGACACAGAGATCGGTGGCATGTGTTTGCTGGGAGGGGAGGGGAGGAGGGAGAGATGGCCTTATAATATAAAGACAAGATAACATATTTATTAATTTCTTATTAATTAAGGAGCATTTAAGCATGGAGAGGTAGGAATTGGAATGCGATTGGAAGGGGGGCCGAGGCCACATATGCCCTCACCCTAAAAGAAGGTGGGTGGCGTAAGGAAACAAAAAGAGATTCGACACGTGCTGGACATGGCTGTCTAGAAGAAGACATGACATTTGAGCACGTTGATCACGAGGGCGACATTGTTCCTTTTGAACAATAATTCTTTTAAGGTGGGAACACCGAACACGCACATAAATTTATAAACTACATTTTTGTTTAATGTAAGAACGCCATGCAGAAATGAAGAACGTGGAAAATTCGAGTCGACTTGCTGGGAGATAATAATATTAATTTTATATTTTAAAAATTAATATTACTATATAAATAAACGTACCAAGTAACATGTAGCACACTAATATAAGGAAGAGAAAAATACAACCCCACATGCCATTTATACAAGCATGAATAAAGAGAACAAGGCATTAAATGGGCAGTCCACAGGCCAATGGAGTCCAACTAAAACAACTCGAATGGGCTCCTCATTCTTCCATGGAAGTTTTGTTTAAAGAGCTCACCTCTTTGAACTTCTCATCTTCAAGCAAGACTGCCTGCATGCACTTGTTTATGCAGATTGACTCCATGACGACAAGTGAATGCAAGTTTGTTGATATGTTTATATTTATTTTTCCCTTTAAAATGATGAAATGAAGCAATAATGAGTCTATAAATCTATGTGAGAAACTCAATTTCCATTAAACAGCCACAAGTATATGGCCTTCTACAAGGAAGGCTTCTAACGGTGTTGGATATACACTGGTACATGGATAGACCTGGAAAGTGCTGTCCAGACTACCAACTCCCACGAGCTAAAACATTATCAGGAGCTGGCCAATCGATAATCTGGTTTTGAAATGATGTGGATTGCACTGTCGTGTTCTCTTTACATGTGAGAAACGCTCGTCTCCCACTTTTGCCTGTATCGTCTTCTCTCTTGGCTCTCGTCCAATGGCTTCCACTCCATCATACATGGAGCTGATGCTAGCATGAGGTAGTGAGGGTTTTCTCTCAGTTTAGGAACCCTATTTTTGGATCAACTACTAGCTAGATGTGTTATCTAGGAAGTGGGTACATTTTGTTTTCTCCTCTCTTTTTTATCATATTGAGCAAGTTGAGTCCATTTGTATGCTTGGATGAAATTGTCCCATCACATCAATCATGCACGGTAGACCTACGGTCGAGAGAAGGTAAAAACTCAACCTGTTTTTACGGACGACCTAATTAGGATTTTAACCCAGCCCGAATCTGCCAAGCTTGAGTTCCTTATCAATATATTTGATATGGCAATATTAATTTCAGTCTAGTGCTAGCTAATTAAGTAGCATTTTACTACTAAATTTGTGTTTTCTATTAGAAAAATCAAATCGCGAAGGAGAAGTTTCACTGGAGTAGAAGGAAACTCAATGTTGTTATATCTCGAGGTCTTTTTTATTGTTAATCCGGTTTGTAGAATAGGTTCTAAAAGACGGTTAGTTCTCAATTTTATTTTCAACCGTCGAGGTAAGCCCCGTGGCATAGTTTTTACTCAGGTTGCTTGTATTCACAACAGCGTAAACGCCTAAATATAAGGCGTCCCCATTTACTCATATCGGAAAATACCCGAATCCTAGAATATTAGTGGGCGATTCCGTGCCATTATTATTACATATTGCTGGTTGTAAAATGCAGGGATAAAGTAAGTCATAGAGCGCCCTAACTGACTTTGAACTCATAAAAACACACAAAAGTTGTACTAAACTTGAATTCAGCGTCCACCGCCCTTAACTTGAAGAAAGGTTATGGATGAGAGAACATTAAGTTGTGGCAAACTGAAGAATTGCTAAAATGGACATCGGACAGCATCAGACCTGTGGAAATAATCAGCCACATACCAAACATATTTTTTTGTATTTGATAGCACAAAGATGTAGAAATAATTTTACAAGAAAGTTCATGGACAGTGAAATGATATGTTACTCAAAAAGTGGGATGAGAGCCTTAAGATATTAATGATAGAAAGGTAATTAATGCCTTTTTGGATACAAATTCACAACCTAACTGCAACTAAATGCTCAAATCCAGTGAATGAAAAATAGGAGGGGTGGTTGGAGAATTGCTCAAAGTGGAAGATCTCAACTTCAGCAAGGGATCACTTTACATCTAAGGGTTAAGGTTTGAATTCAACTTGATCTACCTTTACCGTGTGGAGCCTGGATAGGAAACGAGGTGGGGGAACTCGAGTAGATACACTTCAAATACAAGATACTGCCATTATAAACCCCATTTCCAATAATAAGGAAGCCGGAAATGAGAACCAAAAAATTTTGAATGAAAACCAAGGTACAAAGAGATCCAGAATTGGTATAGAGAAACCAAAATGAGAATTTGAAAATTTTCAAATGCCAAATAAATAATAAAAAATTATAGAAGAGAACAATGAATGAAATTAAGTGAGGAAACTGGATCGTTTTAGGGTGAACCAGACCAAAATCGGATTGAACCATGGGGAACCTGTTAAAATATCTATTTTTCTAGGTGATTTAAAAATATCAATTTGGGAAACTAAAGTTACCATTATGTAGAAAATAAATTTAGATAAATTTAAAATTTTTTAATTTTTAGAAAATCGGTCGAATCGTGTATGAAATAGTCGATTTTCAATTTTGGGCCATCGAACTCGGTCCAACCGATCTGGTCAATGGACCACCTATCAGGTTAGCGCCCAATTAGTGCATGATGCGTGGCAAAGCGCGCCCTGTTAGCTGCTCGATCAGCATTTGAAAGCGTTGACCAATTAGAGCGTAACATATGTACTCGTTCAACGGTCAGATAAAGAAAAAGTCACGTCACCAAAGACCTACCAATGAGGGAATGACACTTGTCCAAGTCAACGGTTAACTAAGTAGAAGCCTCGTCAGCAAGTCTGACCAATGAGGTATTGACACATGGCAAAGATGCCATGTCAACGATCGACTAGTATGTCGAAGAACAACCGAACAATAAGAGGTTGACACGTGGCAAAGTCACATCGGACGGTCCCAGCCAATCAGAGGCTGACATGTGGCATTGGTAAACTGCGTCAGGTGGGAAAACTAACAAATTTAAATTAGCCAATTAGAGAACACCATGTGTCATGGTCAATAGAGGCATATATTCGGTCAGCAGTCACGTCGATGTAGGCCAATGAGAGGCCGCCACATGTACGGTCAACGAGTCAACGGATAACTCAAACGCTGAGTGAGAAGCCGTGCTAGCGACGCCAACCAATCATAGCGTGTCGTACGCACGCGCACAATGTTGTCTTCAACATTTGAAACGTGTAGATAGGAATAAACAGAACGACGACCATTACTCCGGCAGCCAATAAATCCTCTCGACAGGGCCTTAAATGGGAGAAATCATGGCTGATTGATTAATGAATGGATTAAACGGTCAATCTCCAGGCTCCCTATATAAATAGCTTCCTTCCATTCATTCTCCCCATCACCTAAAAGCCTGAAGAAGAAGAAGATTGCTCCAATTTCCAACTACCCTCGAACTAGAGCTCTAATATTGACATTTTCCTCCACCTCCTACCACTCAATTTAGTTCCCTAGAATCCTAAGGAAGTCCTCCACCTTCCTTCATACTTCATTCAGCTCGAAGGTCACTAGAGAAGCTCTGAAAAGGCTGCATAGTATACTCACTTCGACAACAAAATCCGAGTAGAAACGTTTGAACTAAATTCCGGTCACCCCGACCTCTTGAGACCAGGCCGACCCTCCCAAGACTCCTCACGATCGAGCCTCGACTCCCTAAAACTTTGTGGTAAGCCAATTCTGCCTCCCTTCGCGGGAATAGTATTCGTGAAAACTTTCCTGATGAAATCCCTATTGTCTGGTCTACCAATTGATTCAAAGTTTAATCCTAGGAGTATTCCCTTGACGAGCACTAACCACCCATATCCAGAGCTTCGAACACCGCCCCTTCGCCGGTAATAAATTGAACCTTTCTCTCTCTAGAAAGATTTTTTGGCAAAGCTCCATTTGAACTCGATTCTTGGTCAAATTAAGTAATTCAAAGCTTAGAATGCTCGTTGGGAGATGGAGAAGATGATTAGTATCATGATAGGAGTAAATTAACAAGGTTGAGATGATCAATTGAGGAATTGAATATTCAGAGACTAAAATACAATTTTTGATAAAATTGGACAAATTGAGAATTTTTTTGAAACTTTGAGGAATTTTGGGAAATTGACATCAATTGAGAGTCATTTGTAATTAAGAATAAATTAGGGACTTAATTGTAATAGTCTCCTCGATGGCTGGTTTATGATAGGGTCTCCATGACTAACTAGTACGATAAGAAACCCAAACGTAACAGCTTCTCCTTCCCTTATTGCCACCATATCATCTAGTAGCTCTTTAGGACCCATCACTACCCCTAGGACGTCTTGATGGCCCCGTACCACAAGTGCATGCACAAACAATAGTTTTTTTTTTTTTTATTTTCTTAGCCATTCTCTTTGGTGCCAACGGTCCAACGGCCACGACACTCAACCCGACCTGCAGTTGTTTATCTAGCTGGTCCGTCGACCTATCCCTGACGCACTACCACTAGCCCATCGAGCCTTGTCGGTCCTAACTTGGTACCATGGCAAATCACATAGTTAATTCCACTTTTAATGAGAGTTTTCATAGCTCTTCCTATTTATGTTTGTTTACGAGCTTCTGCTCATGTCCATTAGCCTTGGGCCCACTGCATGTGATTTTCCAAAATCGGGCATTTTGCCCCATAAGTTCAAAAACCGAGGCCTCTGGCCTATCTAAGCTGTTCTAGCTCCCGTCAAGAAGGTCTCCCAAAATTTTTATGCATTGGTACACCGTTAGGAGAGAATACTTCTGACAAAATCACTTTTCAACTCGTCCATCATGACATCTCCGCTTACAACCGATAAGTGAGTTTTCTACTTCCTTCTTGGATGTTCATTATACCAACCGGGTATGATCTACTTACAACCAGTAAGTAGTTATTCTGCGTAGTTTTCACATCACTCTAACTAGGTGTGATGTTAAAATTACACATAGAAGTGGTTTTTCATTTCCGAAGTACTTATCATCCCAACCGGGTATGATGTGAATAATCCCACTCACAACCGGTAAGTAGGCTTTCCTTAAATAAAAGTGTTTATCATCCCAACCAATATGATGTATAAGATTCTCACTCACAACCGGTAAGTAGGTTTTTCTTAAATAAAAGTTCTCATCATCCTAACCAGTATGATGTATAAGATTCCCACTCACCCGTTAACTGCGAAGTGTTCATCATCGATGACACTTGTCCCATCAGAGGTGCGACGGTCCGAGCTTTCTATCAGGAAATGCACAATAACTTTCTACTATACCTCAGGTATTAGAGAGCTTTTAGGGTGGTCTTCCTACAAAAATAGATTGTTGGGTAATGTTGGAGACATGAGTCCTAGTTTTTTTTGGTTTCTCTCTTGGGAGCTATCTGAAAATTTTAAAACTTTCTCTTAGTTACTATATTATATAGTCTTAATAATGTATTCGAGGAAACATACTTTAATTCCACTCAAGTTGTTAAGCCCCAACCCGGTTTGGTCAAATCCCTGTGAGCAACCCGCCACTCCCTTTGGTTCATGAAGGGTTTCACCCTTTTCTAAATAGTGAGGAGTAAGACATCATTTTTCCCATATTTCTTGTAATAACATCATATAAAATTAAAAAACAGACATACATGTCTTATAGTTCTCATACAGGAAGGTTTTTAAGTTTGGTTTTTCCATTGGTTACTTGAAATAGGTAAAAGGGAGGGGTGAGTCTACAACTTAGTGAGCTGGTGTTGTGAGTTTTAAAAACAACTTTATCCAACCCGTGCCAAGGTTTCCTCAATTTCAATTTCTTTTTCCAAAACCTTTTTCCAAGGTTTACCATTTCATTTTCCAAGGATTCTCAAATCTTTTCCAAGGTTTTCTTAACCTTTTTCCCATTTCTATATTAGGTGTGTTTCACAAACAACACACGCCCTTCATGAGGAAGGGTACACACATTCGCGAGATGCGGTTACGCCAACTGCATCCACTTGTGGATTGAAGCATCTTTATCATCCACCCTAATAGAAGCCCCTAACTTCTACCCAGAGATTGAGTGAACATCTCAGATGTTCAACCCTCAGAATAAAAAATACTTCGTGTCCATATGAGGATGGAGACCTTATCCTGATTTCGTGCGCATGAAGCTCAAACATAGAAGCTTCAGGAAGATCAAACACAGAAGCTTCAGGAAGCCCTTAACATAGTAGCTTCGTACTCCATGACTAACTAGTACGACGAGAAACCCAAATGTAGCAGCTTCTCCTTCCCTTATCGCTACCATGTCGTCCAGTAGCCCTTAAGACCCATCACCACCCCCTAGGGCATCTTGATGGTTCCGTACCACAAGTGCATGCACAAACGATAATTTTCATTTTCTTAGCCATTATCTTTGGTTCCAACGGTCCAACAGCCTCGACACTCAACCCGACTTACAGTTGTTTATCTGACTGGTCCATCGACCTAGCCCTGAAGCACTACCGCTAGCCCATCGAGCCTTGTCGGTCCTGACTTGGTACCGTGGTGAATCACACAGTTAATTCCACTTTTAATGAGAGTTTTCATGGCTCTTCCTATTCATGTTTGTTTACGAGCTTTTGCCCGTGTCCACTAGCCTTGGGCCCACTGCATGTGATTTTTCAAAACCGGGCATCTTGCCCCATAAATTCAAAAACTGAGGCCTTTGGACTATTTGAGCCGTTCTAACTCCCGTCAAGAAGGTCTCCCAAAATTTTTAAGCATTGGCACACCATCAAGGTAGAATACTTCTGACAAAATCACTTTTCAACTATTTCATCACACCTACCGGATGTGATGACATCTCCGCTTATAAACTATTAAGCGGGTTTTCTACTTTCTTCTAGGAAGTTCATCATTCCAATCGGTTATGATCTACTTACAACTGGTAAGTAGTTTTTTCGCGTAGTTATCAAATCACTCTAACCAGGTGTGATGTTAAAATTCCACATAGAAGTGGTTTTTCATTTTCAAAATACTTATCATCCCAACCGGGTATGATGTGAATAATCCCACTCACAATCGATAAGTAGGTTTTCCTTAAATAAAAGTGCTCATCATACCAACCAGTATGGTGTATAAGATTCCCACTCACCCATTAACCGTGACGTGTTCGTCATCGGTTGGTTTTCCTAGTTGAAGTGAGTTTTCTCTTGCTAACGTTCGATCACACTTGTCTCATCGGAGGTGCGACGGTTTGAGCTTTTTATCAAGAAAGGTATCTCTCTTCCTAAAGTACCTTCTAGGATTAAGAATTCCTACAATTGACCTTTCCACTTCATTGAGACCGTATGAGGGTTGTGGGGATGTTGGGAGAGCTTGGTTTGGTAGGAGGAGGGCTGAATTCAACCAATTTCAGCTCGACCAAAATAGGGTAGATTTGGTCTGTCGAAGCTACTTCACTATTTGATTATGCCAGCTGTCACGCCCTGACCTAGTTTGGTCAGATCCCCGTGATCAACCCGCCACTCTTCCGGTTTACTAAGGGTCACCCCTTCTTATAAACTGTGAGGAGTAAGCTGTCCTTTTTAACTTGCACATTTCTTGGAATAACATAAATAAAAATTGTACAAAATTTTGAGCTTATCATACCTGTCTTACAGGTGCATTAGCTAGTGGTCTTTGGGTAAGCTTTCTATGATTTCCTGAAAGGGATATAAGAGAGGGGGTGAATACAATGACTCAGTGAATAGGTTTTCAAAGTTTAACATTTAGGAAAAATGTGCCAGACTCTTTATTTTCTTTTAAAAACATTATTTCCTTAAGTTTTTGTTTTCAAAACCTTTTTCCAAGGTTTACCAATTCTTATACAAGGATTTTCAAATCCTTTCTAAGGTTTTCATAACCTTTTTCCCATTTCCATATTTGGTGTGTTTCACAAACAACACATCCTTCATCATAAAGGGATCACACATATTCGTGAGATGCAGTTATGCCAACTACACACACTTGTGGATTGGATCGTCTTTACCATCCACCCTGATAGAAGTTTCTGACTTCTACCTGAAGTCTGAGTGAACGTCTCTAATTTCCTACCCTCAGACAAAAATACTCCATGTCCATATGAGAATAGAGACCTCATCATGTCCCCTACCCCGATCTCATGCGCAATGAAGTTACGTCGAGCTTCGTAAGACTTCTGGTACGACTAACTGCCCTTATATCCACTAGGTCGTCCAGAGCCCTAGGACGCATCACTACCCCTCTTGAGAATCTTGAAGGTACCATAAACATAGTGCATGCATAATCAACAGTTTTCACATAATGCCATATAATCTGTGGCGCCACTGGTACAATGGCTTCGACCCTCAACTCGACTTGCAGTTGTTTGTCTTGACTAGTCCGAAGACATGTCATGTCGCACTACCGCTAGTTGACTGAGTATGTCAGTTCTGTCTCGGTACCATGGACAAACAATTCATTTACTTAAGTTTTCATGGCATATTGATCATATTTGTTCGAGCTCCTACTCGTGCCAACTAGCCTAGGGCCCACTGTTCGAGATTTTTAAAATCGGGCATATTAGCCCCCAAGTTCCAAAACTGAGGCCTCCTACCTAATAGAACTATTCGAGCTCCCGTCAAGAATGTCTCCCAAAATGTTTAAGCAGTGGAACCCAATTAGGGGAGAGCACTTCCGACAATATATACTTTTCAACTGTCTATCATACCAACCAAGTATGAGGACATCTCTGCTCATAACCGATAAACGAGTTTTTCACTTCCTTCGAGAAAGTTTAATCATACCAACCGGTTATGATCTACTTACTCCAGTAAATAGTTTTTCTGCGTGATTTTCACATCACTTCTCTCAGGTGTGATGTTTAAAATACCACTTAGCAGTGGGTTTTCATTTTTGAAGTGCTTATCATCCCAGCTGGATATGATATAAAAATCCCACTCACCTGTTAATGTAGTGAATTTCTCTCGACCGGTTCTTTGTATTCGCACGAGTTTGTCCTTGCTGTCCTTCTCGATACTTCATGTTCCTACATGATATAAACATCCATGTTCATTATCCCTCGGCCTAACAGCCTCCATTTATTTGAAATGAATGAGAAAACCAAACTTTTCATTTATTTGCAATTAAGTTTTTAAAGTTATTTTCCCTTAACTTTAAGCCTCTAATGCAGTTTTTTCTCAAATTGAGTCCCAAAACTTTTAAAATTCACGTTGTTACCTCAATTTATTCAATTTCACAATAAGGGGTTCGATTTCCCAAATTTCCAATTTGGTCCCCCAATTTTTCCAAAATTACCATTTTGCCCCTACTTTAGAAAAATGGTAAGTTTTGCCCCAAAATTGCCCAATTGGTCCTCCAACGTCTTTATCATGCCTAATTGGTCCTCAATTTTATGAAATTGCACTTTAGTCCCTCAAATTTTTAAAATTCCCAATTTTAACCTTCTAACTTAGTCGAATTTGATTTCATCAAATTAACCGATCAAATGAGTTTAATTGTTGAAATTGAAGTTTGATTAGAGTTTCTGCACCTTCATGCGATTCAATTGCACTTTGAATCACATGATTTGGTACCGAAATGAGCTCAAATAGAGCTTTGTCAGAAAATTGGATTTAAAGAGAGAAAGCTTCGAAAGTTTATCGTCGGGGACGCAACGGTCCGAGCTTTCAATCTGGACAAATAGCTCGTGTCCCGAGGTTCTTCCTAGGATCAAGAATTGCATCAATTGATGCCGAATTGAGTGAGAATTTCATCATCGAAGTTCTGTCAATTCTCTCTCTAGCACCGGTCATAAATTACAGAAGGGAGCTAAATTGGCTTACCTTTCAGCTGTAGGAGGGCTGTGGAGGGGTTGAGATGGCTCGGTTTGGCCTAAGAAGGGCTCAAATTGGCCGATTTCAGCTCGGACAAAATGAGGCAGCTTCAGTCCGTCGGAGTTGCTTCACTGTTCGATCATGCCATCGCATCTCTGACGACCCTCGGAGCAAATGGAGACTACATGTGTGTAGTTGACTTCTCCCCGGTTCTAAAGAACTTGACCATGCCTTCTTTGGCTCAAAAAAGACCCTATATCGGAGCTTTGGTTCGAGCTTCACCAGAAATTGGAGCAGTTGAGAGAGAATGGAGTTTTAAGGTGTGAAGAGGATGAATGAGGAGGGACTCTTGATATAAGAAGTTCGGGGACTTCTTGGTCGTCTGATTGGCGCCTTAATGGTAATCATTCATTGCTTGAAACTCCATGGCCAGAGATGTTTCAGCTTCCGCGGCACTACGCAATTTTTCGGCGAGTGAACAGTGCTGTCATCTAAAGGAAGAAGACAATACTGTTCCGAGCAGGGTTCAAAGCATAAACCGGCCGGTTCACTACCGATTTGACCGAATTTTTAAAATATAAAAATTTCTAAATTCATCTAAATTCAATTTCTATCCAATGGTGGCCTCAAATCTCAAATTTGATTTTTTTAAGTCACCTAGAAAAATAAATTTATCATCCAGTTCAATAGTGGTTCAAACCGGTCCGAACTGGTTCACCTGAATCGGTCTGGTTTTCATCTCCAATTCATAATAAAGTACTTATTCTTGACTTTTGTGACTCTTTAGGTGACTCGAAATGCATAAATTTCCTGGTTTTCCCTTTCTCTATCGGTTCGGGTTGATGAATTGACTCAATTCACAAACCGGTTCAATCCAATTGGATCCAGTTCATCAGAACCAATCTGGTTTTTCTCTTTCAATTTGTCCTAAGGTCCTTTCCCAAGACTTTATGTACCCTTTGGGTCACTCGGGAGTTGTAAATTTCCCAAATTGTCAATTCTTTGATGATCGGGTTTGTGAACTAGTTCAGTTTTTTCGCTCGGTTTGACTGGTTCTTTTCTCATTTTTCCTTAAATCAAAAGGGTGGGATTTACACCGGCGCTTCTTTGGCGATCCTCGGATCGAATGGAGGTTGCTATCAAATAGCTGACTTCCTCTAGAGTCTAAAGAGCCCAACCTCGCCTTCTTAGATTGAGAAAAATGCCCAAGTTGGAGCTCTGGTTCGAGCTTCACTGAAAAATGGAGTAGTAGAGAGAGGAGTTTTCAGGTGTGAGGAGGATGAATGGTGAGTAGCTCTTTATGTAGGTGTAAAATTATTTGTTCAATGGGGAAGATTTATTACTAAATTATGAGTATTAATGTTGCTAGTTATTCTCTTGGGGAAATTGATGGGTATTATGGGTATTAATTCCTAATTGAATGTAGTTATTAATTTATGGGTATTAATTCAATTAATTAAATGTAGTTATTAATTTATGGGTATTAATTCCATTAATTGAATGTAGGTATTAATTTATAGATATTTATGGGTAATAATTCCAAATAATCGAATGTAGTTATTAATTTATAAGTATTTATGGTAGGGGCGTAGTACTAATACTATTTCGTACTAAACTAAATTAACATGATTATCTTATTATTTTCACCTAAAGGAATTTACCAGGTATTTATCTTATCAATTCTATCGAGTTATTTATTTAGGTCAAAACAACACATTTCATTTTATTTTAAATCAAATCTATTTCAATTATAATAATTAAAATTTAAACTTATAATACAATTACAGAAAAATTTCAACCGAAATTTTAGGTTACTAAAAACACGGTGTGACATATCATAATCCATGGTATGTCCCAAGTAGTATGTTGATTGAAGGAATTGAGCTTGGGGTTGTCACGATTAACTTAAAGATTATCGAACTCCCTCAGTTAATGTGGATGGAAGTATCGAGATCAAATGCTCTACAATCGTTCAATAGAAGTATGTTGATGTGAGCATCGTCTCACACCTTCCTCGAAAAGATACATTCACGTATGAAGTGACACAAATTCAGACTTTACTATCTGTTTCATTTCATCTTCAGTGCTTTCTACTGTAGATTTTGAATGGGCAGTATGGAACCTTCTTTATTCATAGTATTTCCTTATCGTTGGGACTTGGGATCCTTGCAATTATTAGAAAGAAAAAAACCTCTCAACTCCCCCTCACATTTTTCTCTCAAACACTCCTGTTTCACAGTCAAATAGCTTTTTCTTATAGATTTAAAACACTCTTTCTTTTTTCCACTTATATGTCTTCTTTTCATCTTAATTGAACTTAAAACAAATCGTTTTTATGAAGCAGTTCAAATTGAGGAACAATAAAGATAAATCAATAAGATTTTTAAAAAGTAATTCTAAAAGAATTTAAGTGTGAGCTACGAATTTACTTATATAAGATTGAAACTTAAATAGACCATAATGAATAAGAAACTCAGATAGAATGATGAATGAAATACAAATAATAAAAAAGAATAATAAAACTAAGAAATACAAAGGATAATAAATAATAATAAAACTCAGATAGAGTATGGTGAATCTCAAGATAGAATTTTGTGCCTTTTTTGCATGAATTTGTTTTGCCTTTTTTTTTTTGCACTTACCGAAAAGAAGAAGATTAGACTTTTTTTATTTTATATAGATGATAGAAATAGAAAGAAAAAAAAGAACTAGATATAAAATATAAGATGGAACTCGCCATGCAACTATGTGCTCTGATACCAACTAATGCGAACCTCACCAATATACTGATGACACCCTACACCAAATATGACAAGACCCCAAGATTTTCACTGTAAACCCCGCACATTTGAGTTAAGAAAAACCGGTCAAACCAAATAAGAAAACCAAACCGGTTTACATTTGGGAATAAGTAATATGAAAATTTACAAATTTCGGTTGATCCAAAGGATTTATTAAATATTGGAAAAGAAACTTAAGACAAACTAGAAAATAAAAACTAAATTGGTTAGGTAAACTAGATTTCATAAGAACTTCAAAGTTAAGCGTGCTTACTTGAGAGTAGTGTGAGGATGGGTGACCTCCTAGGAAGTATGATTTTTTTTAACCCGAAATTTCGGTGAAAAATTTTTATGCGAACGTACGGCTATTAATATATATATTAATATATATTTAATTATTAAAATTAATACCAATAGTTTAATACCTAAATTAAATTATTGAAATTAATACTAGTAATAAATCTCGCCCATTTAATACACGGGTTTTATGACTATATAAAAAGGTCATCCCTATTTCATTCTCCTCACACCTAAACACTTCTCTCTCTCTCTACTGCTCCATTTCTCAGTAAATCTCGAACTAGAGCTTTGACTTGAACAAAGGTCGGGCTCTTTAGAACCAAGGAGAAGACAACTATCTGATAGCAAACTCCAGTGAATCCAAGAATCGTTGGAGAAGCGCCGACATGATGGAATAGTGAAGCAACTTTGGCGGACCGAAGCTGCCCTATTTTGGCCAAGCTGAAATCGGCCATTTCAAGCCCTTCTCAAGCCAAACCAAGCCTTCCCAACACTTCCTCAGCCTTTCCACAGCCGAATTAGGACCGAAAGGTAAGCTAATTCGGCTCCCCTTTATAATTTTCGATCGGTGCTAGAGAGAGAGTCGACCAAATTTCAATGACGAAATTCTAATCCAATTCTGCATCAATTGATACAATACTTGATTTTAGGATGAACCTCAGGACGAGACCTATCTGCCCAGATCGAAAGCTCGGATTGTCGTGCCTTCACCAGTGAGTAATCGAAACTTTCTCTCTCTACAGTCTGTTTTTCGGCAAAGCTCCGTTTGAGCTCGTTCCGATGTTAAAATCTACGATTCAAAGTTTTTTAGAATCGTATGAACATATAGGAACTCAATTTCAACTCCAATTTCAATAATTAGAAGTGTTTGATCGGTTAATTTGATGAAATCAAATTTGGTAGTGTTGAAGAGTTGAAATTAGGGGAAATTTTGGGGATTTTCGAAATTCAAAGGGGCCAAAATACAATTTTATGAAATTGAGGGTCAATTGGGCATGAAAATAATGTTGGAGGACCAATTGAGGAATTTTGGAAATTTTGGGGAAAAACTTATCATTTTTGTGAAAGAAGGGCAAAATGGTAATTTTGAAAAAATTGGGAAACCAAATTGGAAATTTGGAAAATTAAACCCCTTTTTGGTGAAATTGAATAAATTGAGATCCCATGATAAATTTTAAAAGTTACGGGACTCAATTTGAGGAAAAACCGACATTAGGGACTTAAAGTTAAAGAGAAATAACTTTAGGGACCTAATTGCAAATAACTAAAAGTTTGGGTTTCTCATTCATTAATGAATGAAGGCTATTATGCCGAGTAATAATGAACAAGGTTGTTCATATCGTGTAGGAACGTTAAATACCGGGAACGCCAGCAAGGACAAGCTCGCGTGAATACAAAAAACCACTTACCGGTTGTGAGTTGAAATTTTATATCATACCCGGTAGGAGATGATAAGTACCTCGGTATAAAAACCCACTGTTTAGTGGTATTTTAATCATCACCACTTAGAGAAAGTGATGTGAAAATTATGCAAAAAAAAAAACTACTTACCGGTTGTAAGTAGATCATACTCGGTTGGTATGATGAGACTTACTCGAAGGAAGTTGAAAACCCGTTCATCGGTTATGAATGGAGATGTCCTTATACCGGTTCGTATAATGGATAGTGAAAACCTATTTTATCGAAAGTGTTCTCCCCTGATTGTGTGCCAATGCTTAAACTATTTGGGAGACCTTCTTGACGGGAGCTCGAATAGCTCTGATAGGCCAGGGGCCTCGGTTTTGGAACTTGGGGGCTAAATGCCCAATTTTGAAAATCTCGTACAGTGGGCCCAAGGCCAGTTGGCACGAGCAGGAGCTCGTAAACGAACATGATATATGTGCCATAAAACTTAATAATTGAATTGTTTGGCCATGGTACCAAGATGGGACCGACATGCTTAGTCAACTAGCGGCAGTGTGACATGACAGGTCGACGGATTAGTAAAAACAAACAGCTGCGGGTTGAGTTGAGAGTCGGGGCCGTTGGACTAGTGGCACCACAAATTACATGGCAATATGAGAAAACATTGTTTGTGCATGCACTGTGAGTACGGGATCATCAAGACGCCCATGAGGGGTAGTGATGCGTCCTAAGGGCACTGGACGACCTGGTGGCTATAAGGGCAGTTCGTCGTTCCAGGTGTCTATGCGAAATCTGGAGTAGCACGAAGCGCATGAGACCGGGGTGGGGACAGGATGAAGAAGTGATTTCGGGATTGTGGGTAGGATGTCACGTACATCCACTCATTCTCAGGGTAGAAGTGGTCGTACTTCTATCCGGGTGGCAGGAAAAGTCGCTCCGAAGCCACTAGCGGGTTCAGAAGTGATACTGACATGCGAATGTGTGTAACCTTCATGATGAAGGATGTGTGTTCGGTGATGACACACCGTGGTAACTAAGAAATAATGGAAAAATCTAAAATTTTAAATGATGGGATTTTTGAAAACAAAGGAGTCTGGCACACTCCATATAAATATTTTTCTTAAAAATCAAAAGTTTTTAAAAACTCATTCACTGAGTAGTCATACTCACTCCTCCCTTATATCCCTTTCAGGAAATCCCGGAAAGCCTCCCCTTAAAGACCATCAACTAAGATGTCTGTAAGACAAGTATGTAAAGTTTTAAATTTCATACAGTTTTGATTATGCTATTCCAGGAAAAAGGTGCAAGTTAAAGGACGCCTTACTCTTTACAGTTTACGATAAGGGGAAACCCTTTAATAAACCGAGAGAGTGGCGGGTTGATCACGAGAATCCGACCAAACCGGGTCGGGGCGTGACATTCACGATGTAAGTATAAAAAGATGAAAATATATCTTGTTTATGTGAGAAACAAGATATGAGATATGTAGACGTTGCACACAAATCCTCTAAAAAGAACTCATAGAAAACCCTGGTGATAAATTTGGATTGCTTGAACGCTACAGGTAAAAACCTTATAAGTTCAAAAGTTCTTTAAAGAAAAAAATAAGACAAAAACTCACAAAAATGAATTTCCAAAAGTGTGTATTCTCGTCCGATCAGCAAATTGAGATATCTTGGTGTCCAAAAGTCGCTTATGAACTCCTCTTGAGTTTTATGGTTGAGTCTTGACTTATTAGTGGCCAGAAAATGTCATGCAAGGGTCGTTTTGTTCAACACACATATGGGAAAGAATTTTTTTCGTTCTCTGGTGTCCACTAGTGCAAAAGTGATTGTCTACTTTCCCTCCACCTCTTCATGGCAAGGTTCGACCTCTGGTAAGGGCAAAATCGGTCAGCACAAGCCGATTTCCACTGGTGGGTCTATCGGGTTCCGCACGATCACGGTCAGTAGATGACCAAATTCTCCCAACTCAAGCGATCTTTTGACTAGCCACCACCACAAAACTTTTCACTTGGAACTTGGCTACAAAATGTCTTAGCTTCGACCACCTCTCCGGTCACCTCCTATGAGAATTTTTTACAACTCCCTCAATAGCTCTATTTCGGCCAAGTTTGGAAAATGACCAAATTCAGTCATGGTTGGTCGGGGTAAGACCCACCACTTCTCCCACGAGACATTAGGAGTATAGAGATAATACTTGAGAGTGTTAGAAGTTTATTTGATTAAGTTTCAAAGTTTAGGTATTAATGTGCAATTATGGAAGTTTGGGGAGCCTATCTTTACTTGGTAAAAGTTATGGGGCGAATCCCATTTCACACAACTAGTTATCATACGCTTCTATTATGGTATGGCTCTATCATAACAATTGTGTTATTTATGGGAAAATACTTGTTTCCATTATGGGGCCCACTTGATGAGTACTTTTAAAGCATGCCCTTCTGCCCACATCATTTTAAAAAATGATAGCCTTTGGGTCCATTGTATCATCAAGATATAATATGAGCAAACTGACATAATTCTAACAACAAAATTCATGTAATCATCGGGTTTAGGCTATCACATGGCTCGTATCATCACAATTAATGATACCAGTATGATTCATGTAATCATAAAAGGTTCATTATCGGGTTTAGGCTATCATATGGCTCATATTAATAACATATTGGGTTAATAGCAGGGTTCATGCTATCATATAAGGTTTATGCTCTCATCAGGTTTAGGTATCTGGAGGGTTCATGCTATCATAGGTTTAGCTTGTCACGTCTCGACTCGGTTTGGTCAGAATCCTCATAAGCAACCCACCACTCTATTTAGCCTAGAGGAGTTACTCCTCCCAAGACCATGAAGAGTCAAGCATAATTTCTGCCATCGTTCCCTAGAATCACATTATGCAAAACTAATAGCGTAAAAAAATAAAATACCTGGGTTTAGACACTTGGCAGAGGGACTCTTTAAAGATCATTTCCTTCTTGTAAAACTTTTAAAGAGAGGGTATGAGTTCTACAACTTAATAAGCAAATGTTAGGGTGAGTTTTCGTAAAGACAAAAGAAAGTTTATACTCCTTTTTGTTCATAGGTTTTTGTGGGTTTAACTCCTTCTTAGAAAAAAAACATTTCAATATTACCCCTTGCTTGGGTTTGGTTTAGCATACAACCACACACCTTTTATAAAAAAAAAGGTTCACACGTTCGCAGAGCAGTCTCCGACTGCACCACTTATGGACCAGAGAGTTTTTACCATTCACCCTAATAGAAGTCCGTGACTTCTATCTTTCGTATGAGTGGGCATCAATTTCCCGACCCTCAGACCCAAAGAATACTCTATGTCTACTGGGGGATGAGACCTCTCCCCCTTCGATCTTGGTCTCAGTGCGCATGAAGCTACTCCAAACTTCGAGACTTTCTAGACGACCAAACTTCCCTTATGAACCTTGTGTCGTCCAACCACCCTTAGAACTAGCACTACCTCATGTTGAGCGCCTAGATGGTTTTGTACTTGATACATGCACAAACAATAGTTTTAGTACTTATATTCATCATCTTTGGGGTTACTGGCCCAACGAGCCTGACACTTGGCTTCAACTCCATAATCGCAATGCCCAACAAGTTCGACGACCTAGCTTCGGCTCAGCAACTACTAGCCCATCGAGTTGACGACCCGGCTTCGGCACGGTGGCGATTCACACAATTACCCGATTGTGAAAAGATTTATTAGCATATAAGATTATTTGTATACGAGCTTCGACCCGTGCCAATTGGCCTTGGGCCCACTTCATGAGTTTTTCCAAAATTGGGTTTAAGGCCCTATTGGTTTCAAAATCGGGGCCTCAGGCCCACTAAAACAATTCTATCTCTCATCAGAAAAGTATCCCAAAAGGTTTAAGCAGGTTCACGTAGTTAGGAGAGACCATTCCTAAAAAACGGTTTTCAAAATAAAAAAAAAGGTATTCATCACCCCAACCGAGTATGATGTTGGAAATCACATTCATCCAGTAATAGTGACATGTTCGTCCCAGTGAGATTTCGATCCGTGAGGTGTTCTTCTCCACATGTACTCGGACAACCAACTCCTACATGGTTCAAGTATTTTCATCAGGAAACTTGACATAATAAACCTTATAGTTTTGTGTGTTTGCACATACGTTCTTGCATTATGCCTTAATTGTAATTAGTAATTTTATCTTTAGATCATAATACTTCATTTATCTCTAATTAGGTCCATAAGGTTTCCAATTTTCCTCTTATGTCCCTAATTTTCCAAAATTACCATTTGGTACTTAATTTCTTCAAAATTACCAATTGGTCCCAAATTTTCCTCAAAATCATCAATTTCATCCAAATTGGCCATTGGCCCTCAATTGGGAGTTAATTTCATAAAAATCTCTCAATTTTCCTTTAATTCCAAATAGTCCCAAAATTTTCCTAAAATTCCTAAATCATCCAATTTTTCCAAAAATTGCATATTGGCCCCCATATTCATTTCAAGCTTTAAAAACACTTGATTTGGATTTGAAATGAGCTCAAACAAAGCTTCGTTGGAAAATTGTCCTAAAGAGAGAAAGCTTCGATTATTCATTGACGATGATTTGGTGATCGGAGCTTTTGCTTCTACTGAATTGCTCACTTCCTCGGGATCCTCCCTGGATCAAATCGTGCCTCAATTGGTGGCCTGAGCAGTGTGAATTTCTCAATTTAGTTTTCAGACAGAACACACTATAAATAGTCATTTCCGGCGGAAGGGACTTACCAACGCAGCTTAGGGAAGGTCATGACTCCTCTGGGGTGGTATGGGGAGCTTGGTTTGGCCGGAGTTGGCCCAAGAGTGGCTCGAATTGGGCTTGACCAACTCTGTCTGTGGATTGCCAAGGAAGCGAAGGTACTATGTAAGCTCACCTGTGTTTATCTAGCGATCCTCGAGCTGAATAAAGTATGCAGTCATGTAGCTAACTTCCTTAGGATTCCAAAGAACCCGAGTTTACATTCGGAGGTGGAGAAAAGTGCCCCAAGTCAAAGCTTTGGTTCGAGCTTCGTCGAAAAACTAAGCAATTCTTCGTCTTCAGGCGTTTGAGGGATGATGATATATGGTTCCTCGTAGCTTGGTACAGCTGAAATCTTGGCTTCCCTACTTGCAGGAAAATAAATGGTTAGAGCATATCCCCATAAGTTGTCCATAAGAACAAAGCACAAAGGGCATGAATCACTTGTTCTCAAATGCCATTGAAATGTCCTCCCGTAGGTTGTCACCATCTATATCTAATGGCTTGGGCCATTAGTTGCAAATATGCACTATTGTATACATACCACGATGTGTTTATATGAATGGTTTGGGAAAGTTTGACCAGACAAAATGTGGAATTATAGTTTTTGGGTGGTCGAGACAGGAGTATCAAGGGGTCGGATAAGACTATCAATGTGGAATAATTTTGTAAAACTGATAATGAATATCTATATTAGAATTTTTATGCGAAGTATGAGGTATTAAATCATGTAGTAGCTTGACGTTAATACCTTATTCACTAAGGTGTGAGCTCACCCCTTGCCCCAATATAAGTGAAAGTCGAGGTTCCATAAGATACAAGTGGGATCACATCTATAAAACAAGTGTAGCTTGAGGTAGATCTTGAAGCTTGTGTATGAATATTTTAATTATTCTTTATCAATTGCTATATTCTCGGGTTGATTGTGTAAATAATTTTGAGCACACCATGTATTTGAGAAAAAGTTGAATTTTTTGCTAAAATTGAGGTAACATTTTATTTTGAGTCTTAGTTCCTCTATATTATTTTGGTGAACGTACTCACCATTGTAAGATCGAGTGTATTGGCAAATTGCACGGAACCGTTGATCGGGAATCGAGTCAAGGCTTGACAATCATGATTATGAATGTTGTTCTTAGTGTGATCAATGTTTTATATATGTTTGGCATGGAGAGATAACAAGATACCTAAGAGGGCTGTCAAGTGTCAGGGTTGACTAGGAACAGTGTGATAAGGGGAGTGTGTAATATGATTTTCCCAAATCACCCACGAACCTAATAAGAGATCTGAGTATACCTGTTGTAAGTGAATTGCGTGGAATACACAGGTATATATGTACACTTTGTTATACAAATGATGAAAAATGTCAAAATGTACGGATTATCGATGGCACCGTCTCGACATTCCAATGAGAAAACGAACCTATATGATATCTTGGAAGTGTCCCTATACAACTGCACATATCCTCATTGCCTTGAATGATTCTCATGTGTGAGGATTCGAGCATAGAAATGGATGGAACATATTTATGATATGATTACGACTATGTGTACTTGTTTGAAGCACTTGACATCAAAATGATATGAATAAAAATGGCAAGATAATGCATGAACTGAGAATATGATTTAAGAGAATTGTGCTTGCATGCATGTTTAAAACAGAAAAAAAAAAGTGATAAATAAGGCTAAGTGACACATGACAAATAAACTAATGAGATTTGTTAATAAACTAACGAGAAAATTTCAATATGTATAAATGTAAATATTTAAGTAAATAAAATTTACTTTATATATAATATTTTAGAAAGAGAATCTGGATTGGGTAATAAATTAATTAGATATCAACAAAACTACTAATTGAGTGGAAAGTTTATTTTGAATTAATATAAGTAAACTAATGGAGTGATTACAAACTTGATATATACCTCTCAAGAGTTTAATGGGAATTTTAAAATTTTACCAATATTGTTATTAATTGTGATTTATATTTTATTTTAAATATTGTATTATTTTTAAAAAAACTTTAGAAATTGTGTGAAATATTTTTTATATTTTAAAATTTTAGTGTATTTGTTTACAAAAATACGAGTAACAACAATGGTAGTGCTAAGAAAACTTGGTGAATTTTAATTGTATTGAATGGTAATTAATTATAATAATTGTTACTACTATAAAATATTATGATATTTTGATATTAATGAATTTTACCGTAAAACATATTAATATTTATATTTATTATATATTACTTTAATTTAATATAATATTTTTGTAAAATTTATTAAATAATATTTAAATTTAAATTTAATATCTTTTTGTATTTGCACTTTTTATATCAATACAAAAAAGAATTTTTTTATTATTTCAATTTATTTTACTCTTGCTCTACATCTATTGGATGAATTCACTCTTTAATATTAGAATAATAGTAGCATAAAACTATGCTATTGAGTTGCTCATACGATAATTCTAACTAATTCACTCTTGCTAATTTTCTTTTATCAATGTATTTACCACTAATTTATAATTTTACCAAAACTTTAATACGTTGAAAAATTCTTAATTTTATCGTATTCCATACTTTTTTTCTGTTTGCCAAAGAAACAAATCATCCAATAATCAGGTTGACACACGAGTTCTCACCCGGACATGGGTAGCTCATTTCTAATTCGAACACTATCCCCATTATGTAATTTTTATTGGAATCTCGTTCTGGTTACTTATGTACCATTAGAATCCTGTTAGGGAAGTATGAGTTTTATTCAAATTGGTTTTTAATTAATCGTGTCAGATTTAAATTAATTCCCGAATAATCGAGTTTTATTTGAATCTGGATATTTGAATCAGACTTGATTCAACACCCGTATGTTCGGGTTCGAACCTGACGGGACCTGGGGACCGGCTATCCATTCTGGGTATGGTGGCAAGGAACGAGCCATTGCGACGTGTAATTGTATTATGTCCATCAATAAAAATCAATGAAGTTAAATATATTTCCATAGTTTATTGTCGATTTTATATATTAGATAAGATTTTTTTGTAGTCTCTATTAGAGGGGACAACGTCCAAGGTTTAGATAAAATTATATATATATATATAGATATATAATAAAAATATTATATATATTACTCTCCAAAATATATTTAATATAATTTAATTATATATTTATTAACTAATAAATTATTTAATTTAATTAAAAAATTGTTTTTTAATTTTTTTATCAATAATATTTCATTGTACTTTACTTAATTTTTAGCATTTTTAAATAAATCACTTTACTTTCTATCATAATATTTAGGAAGACCTAATCTACAAATCACTCAATAAAAATATAGTATTATAGTAATACAAGATTAGAATGTGTTGTCTTTCAATAATAAATTATTCATATATTAAATTAAAATTTATAATTTTTAAGTAATAAGTTTTACCAAATTTATAAACTCATCCTATTTTTCTAAATTTAGATACACCCTATCACTCCGTATCTCTATCTGCCATGATAGCCCTATATAATGTTCCGTATTGAACAAGTGACTTTAACTTTTATAAGGGTCCAAGTGTCGCACTTTCAGTTGAGAAACTCCTTTTCAATGGCTGGATTAAGCTACATAGCATTCAACATCGACAATAACTCTCGTGATCATTATTGTTTTGGCTATTACGACCCCATCCAAATTATTGAATAAGAAAACTCCAAGGTCACATGGATGAAATAGAAAAGATCTACTCCAAGCTGACCTTCCATATCTAAGCATGTGTGGTAGGCAAATCTTTCCTTCACTCACGGGAAGTTGCTCAAAAGTAGGAATTTGTCATATTACATGTATACATATTACCCCTTGTCATTTTCAAGTAGCCCTCATGAGTAACACTTCTTCCTTCTTCTACTCTCCCGAGCCGGAGCCGGACCACAGTACTTGGGACCACGCAATGAAAGTTTGGCCGGCAATAAGGAAGTACTCGGACTAGAATCATCCAAATGGTTACATGTGCTAGCAAGAAGATCGCACAAAACCAATGATCTGTAACAAGAAAATTCGAATGAATCTCGATATGATATAGCAGGAGAAGTTTCTTTTCTAGTATATCAGTCAGGTTCCTTGGGGTTCATGATACACATACCACTTATACGGCTAATCGAGAAGGGGCACAAAGCCAACATGGATCATTCATGTTCAACCGTATTAGCATAGAATTATTGAAGTTTTAAGATGGTTTCGAAGAACTTTCATGAACAGTGAGGGGATCCAAGTAAATCCACATGGTGCCATGGCAATCATTCTTTTTGGGAAGTAAAAGGAGACAAAAAAGCGTTGCTTTCAACTGGGAATTTTGTGGGCGACCTTTCTTTGCCGGTGGATAAAACTTGTGATGGTGAGGGCAGGGTGACACTGATGTTCCACTAGTGGCGTGCAGTGCATGATATTTGGACATCCATATGCAGCATTTATTGGCCAGTCGATTCTACGGATGACACAGAATTGATACGTATGAACCAAGGCATTGCTGCCATTTTGGTATGCAGCAATTTCGACCGTCCGTAAGTAAGATAGGCTCGATTCAGAACGACACGTGGCCTGGATAACCATACGATACTGCCACATCAACTAAGCCGTACATGCTAGATTATGGCCTCGCAAGAAGGATGCGATGCCTTCTTGCGAGTCCATCATGGCACGCCTCCCGCGAAGTACCAACAAGTCCTCCCACCACGATAATGATTGATAGCTCGAGAATCTGTAGAAACAAATGTCATCCAATATCTAAATAAATATTTAGATAGAGTAAAGAAGGGACATATAAATACTAATAGACACTAGATTAATCAGCTAACTCTTTATATCACATACCCATTCGATTTCGACGGAATTGTATAAATAATTTGTCAATTCTCTTAAAACTATAATATAAATATTTATATAGTGATAGAATTAAATTTTAAAATTGAAATAAAAATAAAATATTATATAAGTTTTTAAAAAAAATTATGAAAATAAAAATTACAGTAAAGGAAATTGTTCACGTATCATTTTGGTAAATATTTCTCTAACTTAATCATAATATTTAGGATTGAAGGAGTTAATTGAGTAGGGTGAGTTCTATACATGAATTATTTAATACTCAAAATTTTAATCTTTTCAAATTTTATGAGTTTAAATATTTATATAAATAATATATACCTTGTCTTATTATTTTGAAAAATATTTTTTCCCACGTAAATCCATTAATTGTATTATACAAATTTCTTTATAGTTGAAATAATTTATCATACTTTATATTAAATAAATTTTTATCGGTTTATATCAAACAAAAATACAAACACTCTTTTTTAATAAATTAATAAAATAATTACACAATATATTCTAATAGACTATAAACTCGATATGTTCCAATATTAATTAGAGCATTTTTATCGTACACCCTTATTATATATTATATCATTTATCACATTGTATCTATTAGCACTATTGCCCAACCCTAAAAATTTAACGTCTTCTTTTTCGTCGATTTCAATACACATAAATATTGTAGAGATTCACATAATACTAAAACAGCGTAACTTATTTTTGTGTCAACATTACTGTATAACAATACTTAGAACCAAAATTAACTTATATAATAGGTTTATTTGGTTATAAACAATTGTAATAACACATAATTATTTTTTATTTAAAACTTTTATTTTTACGTTGCTAGTTCAATAAGCTTCTACTTGAATTTGACTCAGTAAATTCAATAAATATTATCAAATTGTTATAATGTTATCATATTCTTAAATTAAATTTATTTAAGAGAGTATATCAATTTCTCATCGGCCTTATACCCACTTGTACAAGTTTTTAAAACATGACATTTGACCCACTTTATTTTTCAAAACCATGGTCTTAGACTCAACTTCACAAAACTAGATATATCCAATCTTCTTTCCACCATTTGTGTTGCCCAATTCCTGTATCAAATGTTGAAATTAGACCATTTCCCTTAAATTGTATCTATATATCGTTCAATGATTATCTTATTAACATATTTCATAATTTCTTCAAAAATATAATTTCAAAAAGCTTTAAGCGATATTACATAATAATTAGATTATATTTATAGAAATTTGATTTTAAGATAAAACATTCTTCTAAGTATGTAATCAGTTCGATCGTACTCGATACCAATAACCCCACTCACCCGAGATCTGTGACTTGTTCATCCTAAATAGATTTCCGATACCTCAGGTAGACTCACGATTGTAGGTAAAAAAAAATTTTCACACCTACATGATCATGAATAATAAATCCATTAATTATTCGATAATTACACTTAGTTACCTATATTTTCTTTAATTAACAAAATAGTCCCTAATTTAATTTTATTAACAAATAAATTCTCAATTATTTACCATGCTTTTCTCGATATTATTTTATTTATAATTTTATCCCCAAATAATTTTATTTAATATAAAATTATTAAAAAGTACAAATAAAGCATATTATTCACATTTAATTAAAATTAAATTCTCCAAAAATTATTTTAATTACAATTAAGCCTTCAAATTTATTTAATTACTCAATTGACTCTCAATTTATGTTAATTGCACAAAATCCCCAAATTTCCAAAAATTCTCAAATCCCCCAATTTCTCCAAAATTGCATTTTGACACCCAAAATCTCAATTAATCAAATTGACCAATTAAACTCAATTAATTACCTCCATGATCATTTAATCTTTGAATCATTCAATTTGGCCTAAAATTGAGCTCAAACGAAGTTTTGTCGGAAAATATTTCTAAAAAGAGAAATATTTGATTTTTTTTACCAGCAAGAACTCGATTGTTGAAAATCTTGATTTTGGGAGTTAGCACTCGTCAAGATATAATTTTAGAATCAAATTTCACCTCAATTGATGCCCTGAACAAAGATAATTCAATCAACAAATTTTTCACAGTTTTCTTTTTGTAAATTCACTATTTCGATGAAGGGCAGCGATAATTGCTTACATCGAATGCTCAGGAAGGACTAGGCACGATTATGGAGAGTAGTGGGAGGGTTGGCATGGCCTTAGAAGGTTCGAGTGTGGCCTGAATTTAGTTTGAAAGTTCCTACTCAAAGTCGACAGCCATTGTGACAGTACTATATAGGCTCATATGTGCTTCTTTTGTGATCCTCGAGCTGAAGAGAGTATATATATCAAGATAGAGAACTTCATTCTGATTCCAGGGAACCCGAATTTACGTTCAAAGGTGAAGAATTGAGTCGATACCAAAGCTCTGGTTCAAGAATGGTCGAAAACTGGAGTAGTTCATTTTTTTTTTCAGATTTTCAAGGGATGTAGATGACGAATGGAGTAGAGCTTTTATATAGGGAGCTCGATTACTGACCGTTCTATCAGTTTATCTATTAGTTTATCTATTAGTCGGCAATTAGCTCTTTGATTTAAGCCCTTGTCAGAGAGATTTATTGGCCACCGGAGTAATGGTGACCGTTTAGTCTCTCTCTCCCGCTTGTTTAAAGGTTGAAGATGACACTCGGTATACGTGTGTGAGTTGCCATGTATCGTGTCATGATTTGCTAGTTATGCTGATGCGACGTCTTACTTATCGTCTGAGTCGTATGTTGACTCGTTGATCGAACACGTGACAACCTCCCATTAGTCACTTTATCCGACATAGCACTTGACCGAATCTAACCGTCAGTTGACCATTACACGTGGTATTCTCTAATTGGTGATTTAAAATCGTTAGTTTTCTCACATGACGCACCGTGTCATTGCCACGTGTCGGTCTCTGATTTATTGTAACTATCTAACGTGGATTTGGCACGTTTCGACTAGTAATTAATCAACATTTCTCAAATATTTTAGTGGATTGTTAACCTGACACATTTGCCACATACCAATCTCTCATTAGTTAGCCCAACTCACTGGAATTTCTTTAGTTGACTGTTGACTGATTACATGGGTCACACTCACATTAGTAAGTTTACAATGACGTGAATTTCACCATTGACTAGGAACATTTTTCACATTTTGATTGGTCACAGCTTTTAGAAATTGACTGAATTACTGACTAGGTGCACTTACCATGCATCGTATGCTTATTGGTAATGCGTGCTGACTAGGCGCGGACGACGGTTCGTTTACTGTCTGTACCGTTGACCGGTTCGATCAGACTGGATTCGGTGAACTGAAATAAAAAATCGGTCGGTTCAGATCCAATTCGACCGATTTTTTAAAAATAAAATTTTTTTAAATTAATCTAAATTTATTTACTACATATTGGTTACTTTAATTTTACAAATTAATATTTTTAAGTTAAATAGAAAAATAAATATTTAAACTAATTATTACTTGTTCAAGTTGGTTCAGTTCCGTATCACCCTTAACTCTCACATTCAATTTGGTTAAAAATTAAAATTTATTATTTTTAAATTTTCATTTAACATTTAAAATTTTTGAATTTCTCATTTTTACTTTCTTTTTACCGGTTACGATTTATTTTAAATAATATTTTTATTTTAAAAAATTTCAATTTTTATTTTAAATTATCTTATATTTGAGGTATAAGTAATTGATGAATTCCCAATTTCTTAACAAAGAAAAATGTTTCCCACGTAGAAGTGATTGATGAGTACTTAATTTCTTAATAAAGAAAAATATAGGATGAAATAAAAAATAGTAGACATTATTTGTAGTTAATTGGGAGATGTATTAAAATTGTAAGAAAATGGTGGGGAAATAATAAATATTATATTGTAAGGCAAAAACGGGCATGTGAAAGTATGATGAGAGAATGAAAATGTTAACATGAAGATTGTGGACTATGATGGGAAATACAATGTGGAAGAGCTTCAGAAGGATATTTAGATGGATTTAATTATCTATTATATACCCCCACTTTGTCCGCTCCCTCCCCTCCACTCCCCCTCTCTATCCTCGGTGAGCTCCATCTCTGGAGCAACTGGGAGAGGACACCAGGGGATAGATTGGTCTGATCATCTGCCATGGCCGCTTCTCTAGTGGGGCCGCCCAGCTTCTGTAGCTGGGCCAGAAATGGCGCTGACCCACTCTGTAATAATTCCACTACTCCATCGTCGTCGTATCTTGTCCATTTGGGGATTTCTAACAGCGGCAAGTGCAACTCTGTAATGGCCACCTTACAGCACTCCCCTTACGTCCCCCATTTCCCAAAACACCCCCACCACCATGCCGTAATCAACAAAGAGCTCCACGCCCTCCCCCGCTGGAACCTCCTCCAGCGCGCGGCCGCAGCCGTCCTCGATTCATTCGAAAGTCACCTCGTCTCGTACGAGCACCGCCACCCGCTCCCCACCACCGCCGACCCGAGGGTCCAGATCTCCGGGAACTTCGCCCCCGTCCCGGAGCAGCCCGTCCGGCGAAACCTCCCGTTGGTCGGAGTTATTCCGGAATCGGTCGACGGGGTCTACTTACGGAACGGGGCGAACCCGCATTTCGATCCGGTGGCGGGCCACCACTTATTCGATGGCGACGGGATGGTCCACGCCGTGAAGCTCTCCGGCGGTCGGGCCAGCTACTCGTGCCGGTACACCGAGACACAGCGGCTGATCCAGGAGAGAGAGCTCGGTCGCCCCGTCTTCCCCAAGGCCATCGGAGAGCTCCATGGCCACTCCGGCATAGCCCGTCTCCTCCTCTTTTATGCCCGCGGTCTCTTCGGCCTCATCGACCCGAACCAGGGTATCGGAGTGGCCAACGCCGGTCTCGTATACTTCAACCACAGGCTACTGGCAATGTCCGAGGAAGATCTTCCGTACCACGTACGGGTCGTTCCCGCGGGGGACCTCGAGACTGTCGGCCGGTTCGATTTCGGCGGCCAGCTCCTTAACAACTCCTCCATGATTGCTCATCCCAAGGTGGACCCCATCACCAAGGAGCTCTTCTCTCTAAGCTATGACGTCGTTCGGAAGCCGTACCTCAAGTACTTCCGGTTCTCCCCTGAGGGTACAAAGTCGCCGGACATTGAAATTCCGGTGGCCGTTCCGACGATGGTTCACGACTTCGCAATCACCGAGAAATTTGTTGTAATTCCGGACCAGCAGGTAGTTTTCAAGCTTCAAGAGATGTTCCGCGGCGGCTCGCCGGTGATCTACGACAAGGCGAAGAAGTCCCGGTTCGGGATCCTTCCTAAGGATGCGAGAACCGGTTCGGAGATCCAATGGATCGATTTGCCGGACACGTTCTGCTTCCACCTATGGAATGCCTGGGAGGAGCCGACGACCGACGAAGTCGTGGTGATAGGCTCGTGCATGACCCCGCCCGACTCGATCTTCAACGAGTGCGGGGGAGAGAGTCTGAAAAGCGTCTTGTCGGAGATCCGACTGAACCTCCGTACGGGTGAATCGACCCACATACCGGTTCTGAACCAGTCAAAGCAGGTCAACCTGGAGGCAGGGATGGTAAACCGGAACCTCTTGGGCCGGAAAACCCGGTTCGCATTCCTCACTATCGCCGAGCCATGGCCCAAGGCTTCGGGATTCGCAAAGGTCGATCTTCAGACGGGCGAAATAAGGAAGTACTTTTACGGGAACCGGAAATTTGGGGGTGAACCGTTTTTTCAACCGAACCCAACCGGTCAGGAGGACGATGGCTACATACTTGCCTTCGTCCATGACGAGAAGGCATGGAAATCCGAGCTCCGGATCGTGAATGCATCGACTTTGGAGCTGGAGGCGGTGGTTATGCTGCCGAGCCGGGTCCCTTACGGCTTCCACGGCACCTTCATCGAGTCCAAGGACCTAGTGAACCAAGCGTAACCACGGTCGAATTTCGAGCATCGGATCAAAGTGGTTAAAATTATTTAATTCTTCCATCTACGGCGGAGATTGATAGAGCATTTGCTTGTTGTATACCTGATAGACGCAGAAACCGGCAGTGCATGTCTGTCCCCGGTATCCCCGTGGAGTACATGCCGGTTCAGTTCATGCCATGCTTTTCTGTTTTTTTTTTTCATTTGTGTTTTTAGGGTATTTTTGGCTTGGAGAGGTAGTTGTTTGATGAGGCAGTACAAAGCTTCTTTTTTCCTTTTGACAGGGACAGTTTTTTAAGGTTGAGCTAGTTTTTCTGCATATATATATATATATAGTATAATATATTGGTTGAATTGAATTCCAATTGATTTTTTTAAACTGAATATCATAATGCAAAGTTTACAGGTGGAATGAACTATAATTCAGCTCTAAGGTCAAGCACACCCATGAAGATGATAAAATATATTACTTGATTAAAAATAACCCAAAATTAAGAATAACCATCCAACAATAGCATCATCTCTGAGAATTTCTCTTTCTGTGAATTGGTACTTGGAAGCTCCTTTTTGTAACTTGACCGCCCCACTGCCATTGGTAGCATATCATGGCATGAAGCAAGGGTTTCTATGGATGCACATGCACCTTAGTTCAAAGCCGAGCAGCAGGACACATGCCAGTGTCTTTCAGAACTGATTGTCCCTTCTTTTAAAGACACATGCCGAGCTGAAAGACACAGACATCTGCAGATAATGATACTGGAAGGACACAACACATACACATACACATGCTATCGACTCTAATAATATCAAAGTGGCAAATTCATATAAACAAGGGAATAGTGTAAAATGCTCAAAAAAATGAAAAAAAATGATATTGGGATGAAAGGAAGGAGTAAGTATTAAAAGATGTGATACGGAAGGAATGAAATTATGCAAATGTTCTGATTGAATGAAGAAGAGACTATGAAAATGAAGCTGCTGAAGAGACTGAATCTTCCCATGAATCAGTGGAACTAGAAGTAGAGCAAATAGGAGCAGGCACGGGCAATAGGAGCTTGTTTGGGCAAATGAATTCCGATTGCCCTATGACAAGATGATCGGACGAGATGGGAATTACAGGCCCAGGATAAATGGGCCGGCCCATTAGTACAGTGTCGACCCATCTCTTCATGGGCCGTAATGGTCCTAGGCGCGGTAAGGCTGAGGCACCAGCCTCCAGAGATTTCTAGCGTCTTCGTCTCCATCGACATGGAAGCGCTCCTCAGTCCTCGCTGTATTTAACCTCCTGCATTTCCCAAGCCCCCTCCGTATCCCTCTTACTTTATAAGTTCCAACGGCCCCGTCAATCAACGAGCTAGCGGAACGCCGGTGCAATGGCGGACGAGATGGCGCTGGATTTGGAGGAACTCAGGCAGCTCCACAGCATCGCGAAGCGCCCACGCATCGTCTCGCTCATCTCATCAGAAATAAGCAAATTGGAGAAGGTCCTATTTTGTTTCCATGTTACTCGCCCTACTGAGCTTGTTGCATCAATTGAATTTGCTGTCTTTGCTTAATGATTTTGCATTTTGTGTGCTCTCGCTCTGTTCCTGAGACACTAGTTTAAAAGTAGAAGTTATAGGCCCGCTTCATTACACGTGTTTTGCGTTGCCGCTGGAATTTTGCCAGCGAGTGAGTTAGGTGGTTCTGCTTTCCATGGTTCCATCTTATGATTGTTCATTTCCATGGATCGAGCTATCACAATGTTTACTTTTTCCTATTTATGTTACGTCTTTCTTGTTCTTCGTCATGAAATATTTAAAATGTATCTGTTAATTGTAATGTATTTTCTCTATGCTTTCACTCTGGCAAATTCTTTGGTGTTTGTTCCATTCGGTATTATTTGATAGATTGGACCAAGTTGCATGAGCTACTATTCTTAATTGTGCTTATCATGAAGCCTGTGTTGTGTATGTAGAAAGCAAAGTTGTTAAGTATAATAGTATGATGGCAGGCTATTTTTCTGCTAAACCGTTGTTGAATATGATTCAATATGTTCAGCTTTCAAGTTTGAGCACTCCACAGATCCCGACTCCATCTCCAGTTCCAAACCCTGCTAAGGTTCCCTCTACTTCATCATTGATTTATACCACTCTTGGATCTTTCAGTTGGGATCAGGATAGCGACAAGCTCAAGGTATACTTCATTTGTTTTCATTTGGGGATCATTATGCATAAGCTGTGCATGCTTTTCATTAAACGCTCAAGCACATTGTGATTAAACTTTGTGAAAATCAGAACCGTATTCTATATTAGTTCTTCAGTTTTGATTCTCTACTTGTAATCCACGTTTGTCTCATTTTTCCTTTCCTCTGTTCCGTTATGCAACAGATTTACATTTCACTGGAGGGTGTTGACGAGAAAAAAGTGCAGAGTGAGTTTAAGCCAATGTCAGTTGATATTAAGATCCATGATGTTCAAGGAAAGAACTACAGGTGTGCGATACCAAAATTAAACAAGGAGATTGTGCCGGGGAAGTGTAAAATTGTTGTCAAGCCTACAAGGATTATAGTCACCCTACCTAAGGCTGCAAAAGGCAACTGGCTGGATTTACATTACAAGGATGACAAGGTATCATGATTTTTTTCATCCAATTGTTAGTTCTCAGCATGCTTCTTCAGAGTAGTTATTGATGTGATCAAAATTCTTGGAACAGCTGAAGCCGAGTGCTGCAAAGGACAAAGACCCCATGGCAGGGATCATGGATCTCATGAAGGTAAGACTTGGTTACTTGCTTGAATATTTATTTATCCAAGCATGTATTTAGAATTGGTATGTTAATCTTTCGTTGTAGCATACCTTGTGAGATTGATCCTTAAGGATTAGGCCTATCAAAGCTTCACCTGATTGATATGATGCGTATACAAATAAGGTTAATGATCCCAAGTAGTTCTTTCATGCCACGTGACTGGCTGATCGAAATGAAGTTCTCCTTGCATGAACCTTGATCCTCTTTCTGATGTCAAACTTGGGAATGCATGAATTTGCGATGAATCTCTGTTTGCTCATCCAACTTGCAGAACATGTACGAAGAAGGCGACGATGAAATGAAGAAGACCATAGCGAAGGCATGGACAGATGCTAGGTCGGGAAAAGCAGCTGACCCGATGAAGTTCTAATGAGAGGGTGGCTCAGATTTTGCGAATCCCAGTTTTTATTGCGTCAAAGGGCGAATAAACGTTGGATTTTGCCATAAATGTGTACGGTGTGTTTGGTCGGTGAATGTTCATTTTGCATGTCCAAATTGCCGAACTGTTACCTTTTTAACTACTATCTAAGACTGTATTGTTTGTGCAAACGCACGGCTTCTCATGATGATATATCGTTTTGTTGTCGGGCAATTTGCTCAATAACTGCAGTTACATGAAATCACTCACAATTTCTTTAAATATGTTTTATGTAATTTAACCAGTTATATAATTAATATAAATGAAATTGAAGTTCAAGACCAAGTTTAAAAGACAGCAACCTTTTGGAGGCGTTTTTTGGCTGGAAAACCTTTGGGAGGTTTGCAAAAATAAGGATACCTACTTACCTACCTACCTGTTCAGGACGAAGATTGACGATTGTGGGGACTTTGAAGCGACCCTTCCCGCTTTTTTTCTCTTTCTTCTTCTTCTTGTTGGTGAGAATGACAATACTTGTTATGCTTCCCAAAAAGGGGAAGAGACACTACTTCTTATCTCATCCATCCCAAAACTCACAACGCCCTTTCAGAAAATCCGGCCAACATATGATAGATGCCGTGACTCTCTCCCCCTCTTTCATAGACTGTCGTCATTTTTTTAAGCATTTTGTCTACCCAACAACAGGCTGATCAACTTTATCAGGTACGTTATATGATTCCCTGCTATTACTTTTGTTCCATCCTTGGTATCATCTATGGTTTTCATTCTTCTTTATGAGAAGCCTGACCTTTTCATTCTGGTCATGAAATAGATCTTCTTTTTCTATTATAATTTTGAATCTAAGTTTGGCTCCCTCCAACTGAGCTCGTTCCCAACACCTCCTTTTTAACTCATCGTCTAAAACAGACAGGTTTGCTGTTTTAAAATTTTAATGAACCAAATCTGATTTTGATTCCACAAGACGAAGTTATTAGGAAAGATGCATTGATGTCAGCAAGCAGCCAGGTGTCTTTTCCTTCTCTATATAAGTATCATTTTATATATATATATATATATAATTAATTATACTACCAATGATTCCAAAGTTTCCTTATTTTTCTGAGGCTCCACGCTTCTCCCCGATTCTATAAATATGGACAGAAGTATAGTCATCTTCGTCATGAAGAACCACATGGAAATTCTTAGGGCTTCTGCTTTATTGCACCATTCAAGCCCCTTCATTAATCCAAACGACTTCACCCCTCATTAACCCCTCATACGCCTCTTGCTCTCTTATTGCCATCAGGTAGATTTGTCCATCCGCATTCCATCGTCTCTCCCGCAAGGATAGGATGTTTTCATTCCCACACTGTGCTGCTCTTCATGTGTTTCTGATGATTCATGTCCTGCTCCTCTCTATCAATAGCGAGGCCTGGGGTTGGTTCGGGTCGGCCTCCTCCGGGAGGGGACCCGCCGGAGCAGAAGGCACCATGGGCTCTGCCGGTGGTGGCGTGATGGCGAAGTTTTCCATGGAAGGTGTCAGCAGCTCCAAGGGGGCCAAGCTGGTGGAGAACGCCAAGGGGAAGTTGGTGAGCCCTAACACCTGCTGGCAGAACGCCTATGGGAACCTCTTTGCCGGGTGCTCGGAGGTCCTGGCTTCAGAAGAGAGGCGGTCGAGGTTCGCTTGGCACCTCAGCGACTGCTTTCAAAAGGATTCCGGCAGGTCCCCTTTTCCCCGATGCGACGGTAGCTCGTCCCTTGTTGAATGCCGGAAGAAGCTTGACGAGGCGGAGAGCATGGTGTTCCTCCAGTTCTACATCGAGACCAACTCCATCTGTCACCAGTTACAGTTAAGTCCCATCATCTTGCTTTGGGTAAAACATATCCCCATATCTGTTAAAACTGATACTTATGGCAAATTTTGGTTTCCGGTGATATACTTACAGGGCAGATGCGTTCAAGAGGGACACGGAGAGGCTGGTGAACGACCTGAGAAGCTCCGCCGCAGAAGCGGAGGACAGGCTGGAGACCATCCAGGACAGGTCGGAGTCCATCCTCCGTACGTCGGAAGACCTCCAAGGCTCTTTGGTTTCCATCGACCATCGCACGCAGCAGCTGTCCCAGCAGTCGCAGGCAGCCGAGGAGCACATCCGGGAGGTGCTGAACCACACGGAGGCTGTCTTCGAGCAGTCTCGAGACATCGCGGCGTCCCAGACGCTGCTGCAGGAGGGCCAGTCGACGATGAAAGAGCAGCTCCGGGACGGAATGGAGAAGATCAAAGATTCTTACAGCAGGCTGTTCGAGGACATCGAGGGCCTGAGGGCCGAGGCAGCCGGGATTGAGAGGGAGATCGCCAGCGTCCGGGAGGGGATGTTCTCGAAGATGGAGGCGCTGCAGGGGAAGGCCGATGAGATAGGGATCGTGGCGGAGACCTCACTAGAGAAGAACAGGGAGCTCCTCGAAGGACAGTCGACAGCGGTCGAGGGCATTCGGTCGCTCGCCGGATTCATGTCCGAATCGCTCGAGGAGAGCAGGTAAACCAATGCATACGAGATAACCTCTGGCAATCAATATTGCACTCATGGGTTTTAATAACATTTGAAATGCAGGAGTACTATGCAGGGGCTGGCGGAGTATAGCAGCCGCCTCCAGTCGGAGCTTCTCAAGCGCCAAGACCAGCTCTATCGGGCCAATGACCATCTAGTCGAAAGCTCCAAATCTATCCTTGCTGCTCAGGTCAGTTACTTCTTCTCCCCCCCACCCCCTTCTTCGAAGCCTTTGCTGATTTCCCTTCCAACTTGCAGGAAGCCTTCGAGTCGAAGCAAGCGACCATGTTCGTGGCCCTGGAGAAGCTATTCGCGTTGCATAACGCCATGCTGCTCGAGTCCCGCTGGATAAAGTCTTTTTTCATGTACGCATTGTCCATCTTCATCATCTACATGTTCACCAGCACCAAGCAGACTTACAATGTCCGGCCCTGGCTCTACATAGGTCAGTACTTTTCATTGCATTTTTTTCAGGGTTAATAACCCAGTTGAGCTACTCGACAGTAATTGAGTTTCTTTCTTTCTTTCTTTCTTCTGCAGGACTGTGCGTCACCTTCGTGATCGAGCTCCTGGTGCTCCGGATACCGGCGCTCGAGATCGAGCAGCAAGCGAAGATCACCACCTTCTTCAGATCCCTCTTCACTCTTCTCGCGGCGGCCCAGCTTCTGCACGCCATCTTCACGTACAGGTAGGTATATAGCAGCATTAGTTGCTGATGAAGTGGAAATATCACGCTAACGAGGAAAGTTAGTTCCATCCATAGATTCTTGACTGTCCTCGCCTCTGACTGTTTTGTTTCAGGGATTACGAAGTGCTGAATCATCATATGCTATTGACATTGATGGAGAAGGTCAATGGCATTCATAAACATGACGAGCTTTCATGGGAAGGCCATAGTGATGATGAAGACTGGTCTCTTTGGATCGACAAGGACCTGCCTGATGAAGTCGACAGCTTGGATGACCCCGACTACGCTATCTCTGGAGATGGCGGTGAGGGTCAGGTTGCTATTTCTGACAGAACGGTGTACAATTTGCGGCGAAGGCTCCATTAGAAATCGGGTGGATAAGGCTCCATTTCAGTCCTTCACTGTCCTTCTCGTGGGCAATAGGCATTGAGCTCAGAAACTCATATGTAATATTGCATGTAATCTGATTTAAATAATAATAATTTTTTTATTTTTATGTTGATGTCGAATACATCTTTTTATTTAAATATTTTATTAATAAGCCAAAATTAATTGAATCGTTATTCTTAATTACCGAATGAATCGATTTTATTTTTAATTAAATTTTTTCGATTTAAATCTTTGCTTGAAATTTTCGAGATTCGAAAACATGGTATTGTATTATATAAAGTGGTTCTTACAAATACTCTCCCTTTTAAGAGTTGTATCCGAAAACGTTTATCATATATTCATGAGTGATTTGTCCATTGTTTTAGTCGATTCCCGCTCCAAGATTCCTCATCCTACGTTGTCGCTATGCCACAATACTTTATACCCATCAATCATCTATTTTTTCTTATTGCTTTTTCTTTAGTCAACCGTTATAGCTCATTCACAACCTTAGAAACTATCAAGGTTGGAAGCTATAGTAAGTGATCGATCGCCAAGGACGAGATTTGATGGAAGGAGGGCAACAAGTGCATTGTAGCCACAATCACAAAACGGGGTTTTGCAACATTGGTGCTTGGAGCATATTAGCGAAAGAATGAAGAGGGATTAATTTAAGGATATATCCTCATGTTGGTGAATTTCATAATACCATGTTCCACTACATTACTCAGTCATACCATATTTTTCACTTTATTTGTAACAGTGTCTGCAAACTCTGTATTTTTTATCATCTGATTTAATATACATTTCTCCGGGCTTTAGTTGGTTACCCATGATCAAGAATGGATGTTAGAAGGGAGGTCGAGGGGTGGAGCGTCATCACTAGCATGGGCTTAGGATAAGCTATGACTTTGAGTAGGTGAGGGCTCCAAGAAGTCTAGGGTTTTCTAAGAAGGCTTAGATAAGCTATGACTTTGAGTAGGCGAGGGCTCCAACAAGTCTAGGTTTTTCCAACAAGTCTAGGGCTCCAAGAATGGATGTATTGGAGACCTTTGTATGGTTTATGCATAATCATCCTTATATTTTAGTTTGTTATGTAGAACCATTTTTTAGTCATTGATCTTCTCATAAAAATTGTGTTCTATTTTGTGTTTATTTGCAGAGATAAATGGGGATAAACGACTAAACTAATAATTGATGCAATGGAAATAAATCATGGTCTAATAATATCAGACATAGAGGTGGAAAAGATGATCCATAATTATTAGTAGCACTCAGTTAAGTATCTGACTGCCGTAATCTGAGTTGAACTTTTCATACCGATGAACTTGGAGGTGGGCGGAGGGCCTTGTGTTCTTCAAAGCCGCATCTATGTCATCCGCCCTGATGGGTCCAACCTTCGGTAACTCTGTCATTGCAGATTAATTCGCTCAGTTCCGCAAATGCATTACGAATAAAATCACAATAAAATAAAACCTCTGAAATTTTCTGGTGATTGCAACTTAAACTCTGGCATTTTGTTTGTTGTTTGGCCCTTTACTTGTGTAACTGTGTTGCATAAAATAGTGCTACAAACATGGTTTTCTGTAACAATAATATTGGAGAGAATATATTATTAAAAAGAAAAGATTGGAGAGAACATACCATCCTCAGTCACCACTTCTGGACAGTTCTCAAGATGTGTCATCAACCTTCTCAGGGGCTGCATAGCAGCCTCTTTGCAAAGTAGCCTTATATCTGAGCCTGAGTAACCTTCAGTCTTCTCGACCAATAAATCATATGGAAGGTCGTCTTCACCAGCTGACGAAGGCAAGAGCTCCTCAAACATAGCCCTTCTTGCCTCTGGCTCTGGAAGAGGAACCAGTATCTACCATGGTCAAAGAGAAACAGTTGAGTGTCTTCATGCAGATGCTTACTGTGAAGAACATTTCTATAGTGAATAGAAGTTCAAATGATTGTCTTTTTTCTTTGGTGAACTTTTCCTTGATTTCAATTATAGGAAGTACAGTAACCTTCTTCACTTCAGTTATCTCGACCCCCTCAAATCAAGGCACAAAATTCATGTGTAACCTATGAACAGCTTTGGTCATGTTTTTCTAGGTAAGATATATGTATCACTACTAAAATATTTAGGGATGGAAGGAACATGTGTAGCTAGATGGTTTTTCAGGAGGACTGTGTTTCTTACTAGTGTTTGCAATATCCAAGACATCATGTAGCATTATGTATATATATTATATCCCTGTTGCAAATTTAATTATCCAGATAAATATAGATTACTTGTTGGAACTTCAGAGTAAAAGTTGAGTATTTAGGACAAAAGGATACTCTCTTCTCAAGCCGTCTAAGCATAGCTGCATCCAATTCCCATGGTAGATTTGTAGCGGTCAAAACAAAGACAAGTTCATCAGACTTCATTAGACCATCCATCTGCAACACAACAATTGTCAACTTCCTATGGTAGGAATCATATCACACCTTTCTTACCATATCCCATAGATAGAAACATGACAAGGATATTTTATTTACATACACTACCATGCATAGTGAAATTACTACCCGGGAACTATATGAATGAAGAACTCTTATTTCTGATCACTTGCTCCAAAAGCTACTTACCCGATAGAAAAGTTCCCTCTTAAATTACATATTTAAAGATTGGATAGGTGAAGTTGATTACTAAACCCTATAAGGATGTTTCCAAAAGCTTATAGAACTAGAAAGGCGAAACTCAATTTTTCAGCAAAAATGAACCCACTTAAGTTACTGAGCATATCTTCCTAATTTTTCTAGTAAAATAAAACTATGAGAAAAATTTTAAAAAGTCGCAAACAAGTATTAAAGCCAATATACATGAAATTTTCTTGAAGTAACTTATAAATTCAATTCTCCACAGGGCACAAACATCCAATGACAAATCAACCAGACTATACAAGGAGATAATTCCAACCTAATAGTGCAAAAACATCACCTGTATTAGCAGCTCAGTTTTCAAGCGCCTGCTGGCTTCATGTTCACTCCTACCCTCACCACGCTGACTAATAATTGCATCAATTTCATCAAGAAATATAGTTGATGGAGCATGATGCCTCGCAAGCTCAAATAAAACTTTTACCAATCTCTCTGAGTCACCTGTTATATTGCAAATCATAACAAAAAGTGGTAGTGCCATGAATAATTTTTATTCCAAGGACTTCAAAAAGTATTTGAAAAATACAACCCAGCCAAACTGCATCCAATTTACTGAGATAAACATGATAACTTCAATTTTCCCAACATCAACATTTTAGGTATCATTTTAAAAGCTATCACTAAAAAGAACACACCACAGCATCCCACAACCAAAAACTCGTAAAGCATGTTTCTATTCATTCAGACATTTATGGCCACCAACACTTAACATTTGCTATAGGCCATATGCTCGATAATTACATACCACGCCATTTGCTGACAATAGATGATGCTGATATGTTGAAGAATGTGGTCTTGCATTCAGTAGCCACAGCCTTTGCAAGCATAGTCTGTAACAGAGAATTGACAACACATGATCATATGTCAATGATTAGATGGGGAAATAAAACATATCAGAAAACAGCATCAGATAGAGTTATGAGCTTTTCATAGTTGATATTCTGTGCTGTATCAAAAGAAATTTTGGAAATGGCTATAGAACTCTATGAAAGATCAAAGAGTATAATATGTTGAGAAAAGGATCCGTGGAGGTTGCTTTCTACTTTCCTCGTGAACTTAATTCATGTGAATTGGAGAATATATATATATAAGAAAGAGACTGCTACAACGGAAAACCAACATCAAAATTATGAACATTAAATGGCATAGAAATATGAAACATGACTTTCACACCTTCCCTGTCCCTGGAGGACCAAAAAGGAGAATGCCTTTCCATGGTGATAGAAGACCAGTAAAATACCTGCCAAGAGCACATAAGTAGTATGCTACTTCGATTAATTGATCTCCAAATTTTGATTCTATAGTGATTAATTATATATTGGGAAGGTAACAATGGCAACTTTCCCAAATACTGCAAAAGATTGAATAGTCAAGATGTGGCATTGATCACCCGGAAAAAATAAGAATGTGCCTAATGCATGCAAACCATTAAATCTCCAACCAAACTTCTATCAAACTCTGAGAACAAAAAAAAACCCAAGGAAATCAAGGCAAATTTGATCTAACATGTGACTCTCCTCAAAAAACCCCATAAGTCTCAAAAGGAGGAAGTAAAAAATATGGTGGATCAAAGATCAAATGGAGAGCAATGCCTACTTGGGATATTTGATGGGCATTACAACTGCCTCTTTCAGAAGGCGCTTAGCATTCTCCAGTCCTTTAATGCTATCCCACTTAACATCAGGACTTCCCCGAATGATATCTCTGCAGACAGATTAATGTAGTTGCAAACTCAATACCACCTCTGTCAAGGTGACACAAAGTAAGACTGAAAATTTTTAAATATTCAAATTCATAATACATAATGATAAGTAATGCCATTATTTTTTTCATTAATACCTGCTAAGACTCTCTGCCAGTGTAAGCATTTCTGCAGATTCAAAGGTAGGAAACAAAGGCTTTGGCCTGAAAAATAAAATAGAATGTATGAGGAACCAAACAAGAAAATAATATGGAATAGAAAAGCAGTTATGGCAATGAGAAATCATGGCCGTGATTGGACCAGAAAGATTTCTAATAGAATGCCCAAAAAAATGTTGCAAGTTCAGTGAGGAAAAGTAAGGATGGCTAGCAGTGCCAAATTCATACTGAACATAGGATTGACAAATGCCCAATATTAAATAAAATGCAGTTCTAACTTTCTTAAATACTCATACCAGAAATAAAACACTTATAAGTAATCTACTCAACACCATAAAAAATGAAGTAATGGTTCAAAGGCAGTAAACTTCAATGACCCAACAAAAAACAATACAGATAACCAAAATGAAATGTTACCATTTTTCATGTTATAGAATCATGGATGATAAGTTCACGAATCAACAACTAATTTTGACATGTGAGATGTATAAAACAAAAAGGTTCTTACGGCTTCTCAATATGTTGTCTTGACTGTACCCCTTTCAGGTGCACTGAACTTCCCTATGAAACCAACAAAACAGAATTTAAGATTTTCAAATTTTATAATGAGATAATAACCACCACTAGATATTAAAGTACCTGTCTCTGGAACTGTTCGTATATGGCCATACTGGATGTTTTTTTGGCACGGTCATTTTCATTTGGCATAGCAGAGGAGTTCCCATTAGATGTAGGTGCTGCTGCTATATCACCATCACCATCATTTTGTGGTTCTAACCTCTTCCTCCCAAACTTGGCATCATAAAATATTTTAAAATCCTATATATAGAGTTGCTGCTTAAATATGTGCATTGCTATTAGCATAACTAGGCTGAGATTAGTATCACCATCAATTCACTTCATGACACACAAGAAAGAAATGCATAAATTAGGCAGAACGTCCTTTTTTTTTGGCAGAATAAAGTCAATGGCAAAACCAAAGGGCCAGAACGTCAGCCAGAGCATTTACTTTAAGGACCGTTCAATTAAATTTATTTCCGGCCCCTCAAAGGCAAAATGATTTCCAGATTATTCGGGGACGATCCGTGTGGGAAACGAAATTGAATCTATCAAGCCAAAATCGGAGGCATAGCGAGGTAGAATACTCCACTCATTTAAGCAAAAGAAATATGAGAATTTCAAATATGATTTTCTATTCGGAGGTAGAAGGCAACACACTCCAACACGCAGAGTCAGGATCAGCTAAGGGACTGCTACATTGAAAGGACAGACGATGATTATCGACACATCAACGACGCCACAAGGCCATGCATGCAGATGCATCCAGGCTGAATCTTCCAAATCCGCGGACAGGAAGCGGGAATCCAGCTCAGATCAGCCAAATAACGCAGTCAACACAAGCGACTTACTGGAGGTGGTCCCAAGGATCTAGGACTCCGAATTTCATGAGATAAATAACAAATGCGGACATAGTTTGCAGAAACGGTCTTACCAGAAACGACCAGCGAGTGAGGGAAGGCTCGTCCGCCATCAGTGGAGGAGAAAACTTAGTGAGGGAGCTAAAGAGAAGAAAGAGATCTTGTGGCAGGAAGTAGCTCAGCTCGGAAAGGAGCACTGCCACTGGCTTCACAGGAATTGGAATTGAAAATAGTCGAGGCAAAGCACTGGACTGTGGGGCATGTGACAGCAGAGAGGCGCACGTGATATTTTTTAAATTTTACAGGAAAAAAACGTTTTTTTGTTAGGACGTAATTATTAATATGATCTATAATATAAAATTGTTATGCATCTTAAATGGGACCCAATGGTTTAAAGTTAAATAATGCATTACCTTTTGCAAATCAATGGTGTCACTTAGATTAACTCTAGCATTACACATTACATTCAATTGAAAGTTAAAAAGACTACTATTTGTGAATATTATTGTGACTGTTCTTTGCTGTGGGAGTCTCCCACGTGGAAAATCCCTTATTATAGTTTTTTCCACTTTCAAATAAATGCCAACTTCCACACTTATTTCTCAAAGCTCTTGCAAACTGAAGATACACTAGAGATGGAGGCGACCATTGTAATAGTCAAAAGGTGATAAACCCTAAGAACAAGACCATCATGCTGCAAATAACTGAAGATTCACATCGTATCTTATCCCGTATTGCACATAAATATCGGGATCTGTACATTTTAAAAAATGATAGGACGTTAGCCCTTTATTTTTTAAAACATAAATGATAAGTTCTTAGTCCCTATTTTTTAAAATATTAGGCTATGCTAATTCACACGTATAAATATCAAGTTTCGACCAATATTAAATATAAGTATGGGCTTTTCCATTTTCATAAAATATAGGACCTTATTCCTTATTTTTCAAAATATTGAGCTTCACTTATTTATACACAAATAATTTAGACTTTATTCTATTATTTAAAAAAAGATATCGTCTTCTAAAATTATTTTTTAATCTTTAACTAAATTTTAAAATTAGTTTGAGTTTCCATCTCCTTTTTAAAATGTGAGAGGAGATCTATCTTAAATATGAAATTGGTGGTGGATTCATATGATTTTTTAAACATTTTATAAACTTACATATCATGCAAATATTTTTTAAAATTATAAAGAGATTCAGTTAACTCAATCGAACTTAATTTTAATAAATCTCACTTACCCAACTAAGTTCTTATTCTCCCCCATTAAGTTGTTGGTCTTATCATATACTTGTATGTTAGTCTCCTTTTCCATACAAGTTATTCCTAAAATATTCAAAAATATCTAATTTACGTCATTTAAATATCTAAATTCATTTCTTAAAACATATAAGCTCATTCTCCTTTAAACATATTCAAACTCATCTACTTTAGTTCATCTCTTTTAGCGTATCCAAATCAATCTTTTTTAGCTCATCTATTTAACATATTCACAAATTCATCTCCTTTAAAATTCTAAGCCCAATTCCATACATATCCAAACTCATTTCATTCGAATAACTAAACTTATTTATTCAAAAATTTAAATTTATCTCTTTCAAGCATATGCAAGTTGATCTCCTTTCAATATTTGCACTCCTCTCGTTTTAACCTATCCAAAATTATCCTTTTTAACATATCCTAATTCATCCCATTTAAATAGCTAATCCTATTTCTTTAAAGCATCCAAATTATATACAAATTCAACGCATTTAAATTTCTAATCCCATCTTTTATAACATCCAAATTTATCTACTTTAAACATATTTAAATTTATCTCTATTAAATACCTAAACCACCTCTTATAAGCATCCAAACTCATCTCTATCAATAATATCCAAATTTAATAAAAAACATGAAATTTCAACCCAATTTACCGAGGAAAGGTGAAAGTCGGTGTTTTCGAACCTACAAAGCTCTCATAGACATCTCGTTGAGCACCTTGTGTACTCTCCAGATTTGATAATTTACTTCACCCCAACTAGCTCCTTCTTTATGGACTCCATGAGAAATCCAACTATTCAGGAGGTACTCTTAGGGTACCCAAGCTCCTCAATTATTTTCTTCCAAGGAACTAAGGTCAGTCCTTTAAGGGGGAAAAGCTTTCGTTTGGTCAAGAGGAGGAGAAATCACGTTCAGACCTGATTTAAAGGACGAGTTGAGGAGCCAATGACAACTCGCTACTTCCAATAATGGATAACTCCATCAAACTAGTACCGATTCAGAATAATACTTACAAAAATTAACATAAATTAAAATTTTTATAGAATAAATAGTGTACCAAAATTTTTTAATAACATTTAGGGAATATAACAATTAATAATTATAAAATTTAGCCCTTATGCATTATTTTCAATTCCATTCCTAGTTTGCATGCACTTGGGTGTTCCTGCTATTATAGAGTCTTCTATTATTTTTGGCACGCACATGTAATTGGTTTGAGTTGGTTTGAGTAAGTGGGTGAGCTCATAAATTAATGAATGTGTATTTTCACACCATCTTTTTCTTAAAACTTATTCACATTTTTAGTTATTCACAATTACTTAGTTCCCCATTTTTAACATAGTGTCACACATTAATTTAAAACAATCATTCCCGAGTTCGCACACATGTGATTTTGGGATAGGACGAGTGATATGTGTAGTGCACTCATGGGGTCATCTCGGATGACCTTCCCCCATGTATTGTTATTGATGGAGCTCATGCTATTACGACATCACACAGAGTGTCCCTGCCACCGTATCCCCTAAGATCTCACACACAAGCATCTTAGGGCTATGAGGGGTAATGTGCATTATATAAATGCACTCATTTGGAACATCACTAATGAACCGCTCCCCTATTTAGTCTCTTAGGAATACCACACAAAAAACTAATTCACTTTTAAGTTCTCTAACTTTTACTTATTTACATTTTAGTACCCGACCTTAGACTCATAATAAAAATATCTCCAAAAATTCTCAGACTAAGTGTCAAGGCCCCCTTAGCCTCCCTCTAGGCCGTTATAAACTTGATTTGGCCATAGTCTAACAGAATTACTCCAATGGAGCTTGATCGAAAACTTAACAGAAAATGGGTAATAGTCGTGTCAAATCCGAGAACTCACTAGTGATAGCAAATTAACCAACAAGGCTAGTAGGGGTTGGAAAGTTGAATTCTCAAGGAGTTAGGAGCCACTTGAAACACCATGATTGGTGGTCGGTACCTCTTACAATGTCCATTTTAGTTAACTCGCACACTTAACCAAAAAAATAGAATTTGAATGATTTAATTCTCCATCCATAGTTACTCAAATCGAGCAAGGTCATTGGCCATGAAAAATAGGTGGTCTTAGGAGTTTGCTGAATATTTCTTAGCCGTTGAGGGTTGTCAAGGCCATCGGAATTGGCTATCAAAGAAATTGCTTTGTTTCCGGTTGTAAGAGCTTTAGTAATGTGCGATCACCCAGTGTTGGTAGACTAAGAGTTGAGGGTCGAGAGAGTTGGTGATTGAAATATGACTTCCTGAGCTTTCCGTGATACCAATATCGCCTTCTGAGGCAATCATATGGCAAAGCTAGGCTCTTTGTAAATCGGGTCACTGGAATTGGGAGATGTTTGTATTCCAAGGAGGATTACGATTGATTTCCAATGAAGGAACACCTAATATTTATATAGATGGATTCTAGACTCATGTGAAAATTCATCCATAGCTTTCTTTCACCATTTTATAGCTTATAGTCATGTGTATGAATTAATTTCCCCAAGCAGTGGAGTTTGAGTTGTCTATCGATGATTATCGAGTTTTTTCTAGTAATTCGAATCGAAGTTGGGTGAAGGGGATGACGTGCGCGCGCTCTGCACGTGCAACGCAACCACATGTGCATGTGCCCCGCGCTCCGCACGTGCAGCGCGTGTGTGCACTCGACGTGGTACACCAATAGGTGTGCACTGTAGCAAACTAGTTTTCCAACTAATTTATCAGCTGATTCAACAATTTTTAACACAATTCAAGTCTTTCCCTACCGATTCTTGAGAAAATAAAAGTACCAAAAAATTCTATATTCAATTTTCTATTAAGTGCACTCAGGAATAACCACATTTGGATTTGTTTAGCACCCTCTAAAATTCGTGGGGTTTTATCGCTCTATGTCGGTTCAATTGGTTTAGGCCATTGCGAGGTTGGTTCATATTTGATTCGACCAATTCTTAGCCCGATCTATTTTTCTAAAAATTCATCTTCTTATTCTCTATTGATTGCGCTCAATATCCTCTCTTTTTAGTGTTGTTTATTTCCCCTTAAAAATCGGGGGTATTTTCCCGTAAATTGGTTTGACTCCGATTTGGGTCGGTTTTCACTTGGGCCTTTTCCACCCCTCGATTCTTGTTCCTTAATGATCTTTTGAGGGCATTTCTAGTGGTCTTACCCACTTACTCATATCATTGAGTTTGAATCGGTTTACAACTCAATTTTTACTCTAACCCTTTATCATCGGGCTTCCATTCTCGGTTCAATAATATTTTTCCAGTCCAAGCAGGTTTAACCCTAGATTCAGAACTTTCGATATTAATAAATCATATAGAACCAAACCTTATATGAATTATGCTATGTAGATTGTAGCTTGAGTTGTTGTAACTATTGTGTGAGAATCTTCGTTTAGAGGTACTCGAAAAACACGTATGACAATATAATATTTTAGGATTGAAATAGTTAAGTGAGTAGGGTGAGTTCCACCGAAATCATGATTTACTATACACTTTAATCTTTTCAAATTTTAAGAATTTAAATATTCATATAAATAATATATAACTTGTCTTATTATTTTGAAAAATATTTTTTCCCACATAAATTCACTACTTGTATTATACAAATTTTAAAACAAGTTTCTTTCTAGTTGAAATAATTTCTCATATTTTATATTAAATAGATTTATATTGATTTGTATCAAATAAAAATACAAACACTATTTTTTAGTAAATTGATAAAATAATCGTAGAATATACCCTAATAGGCGATTTTTTTTGTCTACTATTAAGGAACAAGACCTCTCCCCCCTTTTTATCGATCTCAATGCGCACGAAGTTTCTAGAGATTCACAACATAGAACAACGTAACTTTTCTTGTGTCGACCTTACTGTACAACAATACTTATAACCAAAATTAACTCGTACCATACGTATATTTGGTTATGCACAATTGCAATAATACACAATTATTTTTTATTTAAAACTTTTATTTTTGCGCTGCTAGCTCAACAAGCTTCTACTTGGATTTGACTAAGCAGCTTCAAGAAATATTATCAAATTGTTATAATGTTATCATATTCTTAAATTAAATTTATTTATGGGAGTGTACCCATTTCTCATTGGTCTTATACCCAGTTGTTTCTGGTTGTTGGAGCTTTAGTAATGTGCGATCACCCAATGTTGGTAGACTAAGAGTTGAGGGTCGAGAGAGTTGGTGATTGAAATATGACTTCCTAAGCTTTCCATGATACCAATATCGCCTTCTGAGGCAATCATATGGCAGAGCTAGGCTCTCTGTAAATCAGGTCACTGGAATTGGGAGATATTTGTATTCCAAGGAGGATTACGACTGATTTCCAATGAGGGAACACCTAATATTTATATGGATGGATTCTATACTCACATGTAAATCCATCCATAGCTTTCTTTCACCATTCTATAGCCTATAGTCATGTGTATAAATTAATTTCCCCAAGCAGCAGAGTTTGAGTTGTCTATTGATGATTATCGAGTTTTTTCTAGTAATTCGGATTGGAGTTGGGTGAAGGAGATGGCGTGCGCACGACCACATGTGCATGTGCCCCACACTCCGCACGTGCTGCGCGTGTGTATACTCGGCGTGCTACACCGATAGGTGTGCACTTTAGCGAACTAGTTTTCCGACGAATTTATCGGCTGGTTCAACGATTTTTAACACAGTTCAAGTCTTTCAATTTTCTATATTAAGTGCACTTAAGAATAACCACATTTGGATTTGTTTAGCACCCTCTAAAATTCGTGAGGTTTTACCGCTCTATGTCGGTTCGATTGGTTTAGGCCATTGCGAGGTTGGTTCATATTTGATTCGACCAATTATTAGCCCGATCTATTTTTCTAAAAATTCATCTTCTTATTCTCTATTGATTGCGCTCAATATCCTCTCTTTTTAGGGTTGTTTATTTCCCCTTAAAAATCGGGGGTATTTTCCCGTAAATCGGTTCGACTCCAATTTGGGTCGGTTTTCACTTGGGCCTTTTCCACCCCCGATTCTTGTTCCTTAGGGATCTTTTGAGGGCATTTCTAGTGGTCTTACCCACTTACTCATATTATTGGGTTTGAATCGGTTTACAACTCGATTTTTACTCTAACCCTTTATCATCGGGCTTCCATTCCTGGTTCAATAATAGTTTTCCAGTCCAAGCAGGTTTAACACTAGATTGAGAACTTTCGATGTTATATTACGGGACGATATAGTAATAAATCATATAGAACAAAACCTTATATGAATTATGCTATGTAGAGTGTAGCTTGAGTTGTTGTAACTATCGTTAGGGAATCTTCGTCTAGAGGCACTCGGAAAACACCCGGAACGAACATGTTACCTGTTACTCGAGTGAGTGGGTTTATAGACGACGAGTTCTATCAGACCGATCGTGGTGCTTTACTAAGTATTAAGTTTTTATTGAACTATTGAAAGTAGAAAGCATGATAGACCTCACTTAATTGAGCAATAAGATAGGATGAACAAAATAGGTCATGAAATGGACTAAGAACCTACGATGACGATATAAGAGAAAATCAGAACTATGTTCCATATGAAATTTTCTAATGAGGGCTACCACCTAAAACGGACATAGCAGTAAGGCTAAGAATCCAAGACTTTCTAAAATAAAAAGCTAGCTAGACTTTGTGTGCTTTGATTAATCTAAGAAGTGAACAATGATGAATTAATATGTAAACCTTGCTATTTTGAGTTAAGGAAAACCGGGAAAAGAACCGGTCAAACCAAGTGAGAAACATCGAACCGGTTCACAAACTCGATCATCAAAGAACGGGAAATTTGGGAAATTACAACTCTCGAGTGACCCAAAGGGTTCATAAAAGTCATGGGAAAGAACCTTATGTCAAATTGGAAGAGAAAAACTAGTTCGGTTTAGATAAACCAGAATCGATAGAGAAAGAGCAAACCGGGAAATTTATGGATCCCGAGTGACCTAAAGAGTAAAAAAAGTCAAGAAAAAGGATTTTAGGATGAATTGGAGATGGAAACCAAACCAGTTCAGGAGAACTGAATCCGAACAGGATTGAACCGGTTTGAACCACTATTGAACCGAATGCTAAATTCATTTTTCTAGTTGGATTAGAAAATTCGAATTTGAGATTTGAGGCCAAAATTATATAGAAAATGAATTTATAAATTTTTAGATTTGAAAAATTCGAATGAATCGAGGGTGAACTGGCCGGTCTAAGCTTTGAACCCCGTTCGGACCGGTATGGTCCGATTCGGAACAGTGTCGTCTTTTTCCTTCAGATGACAACACTGTTTACTCGCCAGAAAATTGCGCAGCTCTAGCGAAGCTGAAAAGTCTCTGGCCAGTGAGTTTCAGGCAATGAATGACCGCTATTAAGGTGCCAATCAGACGACCAAGATGTCCATGAGCTTCCTATATTAAAGAGCCTCTCCTCGTTCATCCTCTCCACACCTAAAAACTCCATTGTCTCTCAACTACTCCATTTTTTGATGAAGCTTGAACCAAAGCTTTGACTTGGGCACTTTTCTGAGCCAAACAAGGTGAGGTCGAGTTTTTTAAAACTGGGGAGAAGTCAGCTACACACATGTAGTTTCCATTTGCTCCGAGGGTCGTCGGAGAAGCACCGGCGTGATCAAATAGTAAAGCAGCTTCAGCGAACCAAAGCTGTCCTGTTTATCGGCCAATTTGAGCCCTTCTCAAGTTAAACCAAGACTTTCCAACACCTCCACAGCCCTCCTAGAGCTGAATTAGAGTGAAAAGATAAGCCAATTTGGCTCTACTTTGTAAATTTCGATCGGTGCTAGAGAGAGAACCGAAAAAAAATCGGTGACTAAATTCTCATTTAATTCGATATCAATTGATGCAATTCTTGATCCTAGGAGTAACCTCAGGACGAGAGTTATCTTCCAAATCGAAAGCTCGGACCGCCACGCCCCAAACGGTAAACTTTCGAAGCTTTCTCTCTCTAAATCCAGTTTTCTAGCGAAGCTCCATTTGAGCTCATTCCAGCATCAAATCGTGCGATTAAAAGTGCAATTAAATCGTATAAAGGTGTAGAAACTCCAATCTAACTTCAATTTCAACCATTAAACTCATTTGATCGGTCAATTTGATGAAATCAAATTCGATAGAGGTAGAAGGTAGAAATTGGGGGAAATTTGAAAATTTGAAAATTTTGAGGGACTAAAGTGCAATTTCATAAAATTGAGAACCAATTGGACATGATAAAGATGTTGGAGGACCAATTGGGCAATTTTAGAATTTTTGAGGCAAAACTTACTAATTTTGTAAAATATGGGCAAAATGGTAATTTTGAAAAAAATTAAAAAACCAAATTAGAAATTTAGGATTGAACCCTTTTTTGTGAAATTGAATAAATCGAGGTTTTAAGGTGAATTTTAAAAGTTTTAGTACTCAATTTGAGGAAAAATCGACATTAAGTACTTAAAATTAAAAAAAATAATTTTAAAAACCTAATTACAAATAAATAAAAAGTTAGTTTTCTCATTTATTTAAAATAAATAAATACTATTAGGCTGATAAATAATGAATAAATATGTTAATATCGTGTAGGAAAATGAAATGTATTTTTTGTTGAGTTAACGAATACGTAACTACTTTTTTTAATAATTGATTTAGATATTATATTATATAAGAATTTAAGTAATTGATTTAGATATGATATTATATAAAAATTATAATATTATCGAGTGTATTGGTGGAGAGCACTACGTAGTTGATATAAAATGAAAATTTTTGTCTAATAATGTTTAGATAATATATAGACTTGTTGAACAACATTCTAATGTTTATTTTGTAAATAAACAACTACAAATAATTTGTTTTGAAAATATATCAAAGAGAAATTGTGAATTTATAAAAAGTATTTAAAAAATTAAAGAAAAAATATAAAACTTGGTATTAACCATTTTTATTATAAACTAATCATTTTCACAATTAAATGTTTCATAGCCACTCTACCAACATATTTTACCAGAACAAAATAAGTGAGTGAAGAAAAAATAAAAAGAGCTCAAGTGTCGATCAAATGTTTCGATTCAACCCAATATCAAAGTACAACCAGAGTGGATGAAACGTTTTCCTTTATTATCATATATTTTACTCATTTTTTAAAATATTTTTAAATTATATGTTATACATCAAATTTTTTTATTAAATATTAATTTTACCGTAGTATAATGTTATATTTTGAGTTATTATGTGAATAAATCAGGTTGATATATGAGATTTATTGATATTCTATGATATTTAATATAAGTATACATATTTTTTAAAATATGTTAAATATTTTTCATAAAGTATAATTTATAAAATTACTTTTAGTTATTGACATTATTATATTTTTTTAAGTGCAACAATATTGTTGAAAGAACCATACTATTACTGTAAAGTGAGTGAAAGAAATATTAGAATGAAAAGAGTAATACTTGATACATGGTAGATTTAATAATTTTCAATAACTTATCCAATGGATTGATATATTCTAACTATTCACATGAAATCATGTCAATTGAGTGAACCAATGACATTTAAATACAACAATCAAGTGACATTTTTTTGCTATCTTTTCATTTTATTAAAATATATTTTTTCATATTTATGAATCATAATTTTATTTATTTGCTCTTAATATTGAACCTTCACAATATTTTACCGATTTAGTTTAGTTATGTAGAGAAAATTTTTAATTTTTTTGTATTAATTAAGGAAGAAAATTTTAAAATTTTTAAGAAAATTTAATTTATATTCTCATTACATTAAAAAAATTATAAAATAATTTATATGCCAATAATTTTTACAAATACACTATTAGGGTGACTTTTTATTTGGGAATAAAAAAATATTTTACATTTTAGTACACGAAAATTTTATTATAATTTATTTATAGTCAAATAAGATAAATAAATATAGTGAATAACTTATTAATTGTATAATATATTCTAGTATAATTTCAATATAAATTCACTTGAAAGAATTAATTACGTCAATTAATTATCTTTAAGATTAGATTTTTGTCACCCCTACTATTTATAGTAAATAAAATTTATTTTTAATTTTTTTAAATATATATCGCATATCCATGTGATGAAAATGGTGCATTTTAAAAAAACGGTTGGTTCGACCGGTTCAGAATAGACCGATTGCCGACCTAGTTGGCAAATGGGAAACCAACCAGAAAATAATATCTCTTCGCATTGCCGTAACCTTCTTCTCTCCTCCCTTATCAACTTCCCCCCACAGCATCAAACTTCTCTCCTCTCCATTGATAGGGCTGCTGCGAGAGCGAGGAACAAAGGAAGGTAAAATGTATTTGAGTCTCTCTATCCCAAGCCGTCCTTGTTCCCCCTCCCAGTCTCTTCTGACACCGAAGTTCAGCTCGTTCCTGGGCATTTCTCTTTCCCCTTCGAAGCTACTGCCGTATTCCTCTGTCAGGAGAAGAGGGAACGGCAGCTCCACGACAACGAGGGCGATCCTGTCGACTTCCAGAGAGCTCGTCCTCAAGGATTTCCAAGAACGTCGAGCCCTCAAGGTGAAACCATTTCAATGTCGGCCTAACCTTTTTAGCCCGTGAGGGCTGTCTGGCTCGTTTGTTGAAAGTGTCATTTCCATGTCAGACCAAGTTTTACTCACCTTGAAGCCGCGCACCGCACCGGTCATTTTAAATCGTTTATAGATTATTAATCTTTTGTCTAATGCATGCCGCTGATGATGTGATTTCTACTTGATTTATTTGCCTTCTATAGATTATCTCGGGTTTGCAGAATCTCGACAGAGACAATGTTGCTTCAGTTGTTACTGCCGCAGATAAGGTTTGTTCTAATATCTGTAATGACACTATTTCAATTCAAATATTATGTCCCATTGTCGTTACAAGTTTTATCCTGTATGAATCTGACTTGCAAACTGAGTCTTGGGTTCCAAAGCTAATATTGGAGTGAAAACGCAGCAGTGGGAAGATTCCATAAGATAATTTGCTCGGCTGAGACTTACCTAATATTCTGCTATTCTTCGGGCAACAGCACCATGTCTACCTTTTGTCATCCCTGCATTTTCCAGGCATGTATAGTGTTCTATAGTGTATGGCAATGATGTGTAATTGATGAGGAAAAAATACAGGGTGGAGCAACTCACATTGATATAGCTTGTGACCCTGAGCTAGTGAAGCTCGCCATCAGCTTGACTTCTCTTCCAGTAAGTTTGTTATGTAAGAAATAATGCCATTCCATCTCGAATAGATTTTCACATCAATGACTGCAATTTCTTGCTGCTGATGATATGGATATTTATTAGTATAAAGAAGAACGGATGCATTTATCAAATTGTTTCTATATTTACTTACAGGTTTGTGTTTCTTCAGTGGATCCAACAGCCTTTGCAGCTGCTGTTGAAGCAGGAGCACTCATGGTTTTGTAGCTCATCCTTTATCACCATAAGAATATTCACATTTGCAATGACTTATACATCATGACACTGAAAACTAAAATGTTGCAGGTGGAAATCGGGAATTATGACTCGTTTTATGAATCGGGTATAATCTTCTCACCCGAGCAGGTACCAGGAAACCATCCTCGATTAATCATAATGTTAGGTCTTAAGACTACTGATAGAACAGTCCCTAACACGGGCTAAGTATCATGTGCTCAGATATTAAGTATGACGAGAGACACTAAGACTATCCTTCCATCTATTCCATTATCCGTTACTGTTCCACACATGCTAAGCCTACCCGATCAGGTTAGATGAATACAACTTATCTATCTTGTGAAGTGCATTGGTCCACTATATATTTTCCAAGCCTGTTGATATATTAGTGGAGTAACATTTGACCATAAGATTTGATAGGTTAAGCTCGCTGAGTTGCTTGAACAAGAAGGGGCTGATATCATTCAAACTGAAGGAGGGAAGTGCTCTAATCCTATTGGATCAGGAGTGCTTGGCTTGATAGAAAAGGTAGGCTATGAATGTAGTACCATATCACTTCAAGTGGCCAATATTCAAAAGCATATTAAATTTTCTAGATTAGTTTTATTGTTCTATTTTCTTGTGTGAAGAATAATGAGTCAGTATCTATTCTTAAAATTTTTTTAGGGACAACCAAGAATTGATTTCCTGTTTTTTTCCATCAAAGAAAACATTTATCTTCTGAAGATCAATATACTAAGCATTACCACAAGAGTCAATGTTCTTCTAGTCAAGAACTATCATGGAACACTTGCACAGAGCCAGTACTTCCGAGGAAGTTTTTTTCTTTAATGAATTTTCTTTTCAATCTTCCTTCAAGCATTTGCTTCTCATCCGAAAAGCCTTCAAATTTAGCTATTTCAAGGTGAACAATATGAGAGATATCATGTTTAATGTCATATGATATATCTGACTTCTCTGTTCGCTTCTGCTGTAATTCCAGGCAACACCTACACTAGCAGCAGCTTATGCAATTTCAAGGGCAGTGAAGATTCCTGTACTCTGCTCATCTGGGCTAAGCTCTGTCACAGCACCATTGGCGATCACAGCTGGGGCAGCTGGTGTGGTATGTCCCAATCATTCCATGCTCATTTAGCTTTACCTTCCCTCTTCTTCAGTATACAAAAGTAAAAACAACTTCAAAAACAGTAGAAGAAATATGGATTGCAAGCTGTTTGATCTAATGAATATATAAACCAGCTGACCCAAATCAATTTAACTTGGAATTCAATTGAGGGGCTTGAAGGGATCCATTGGGTTGTGTGAGATGAATAATGATTTGAAGGGGAGTGATTTTTGAGGGATAACTCTATCCATTCCACATGGTTGGCCTGAGAAAATACTACAAGTCAGGCGGAGTTCCTGTCTAGAAGACAGATTGTTATTCCATTTTTGCAGCTGATGGACTTCTTGTTAAAATGGCAGGGAGTTGGCTCGGCAGTGAACAAGCTCAACGATGTGGTGGCAATGATTGCTGAGGTACGGAATATAGCAGACTCCCTGAGAATGGCAGGGACAAGCAAGGCAGTTCCAAGGGGCAAGTCCTTGAGTGTGTAACAAATTTTGTAGGTTGCTATCTTCATGGTTAAATTATAGAGGCCAGTGCATCCTTGAATTGAATATTGCGACCCAATGTCCCATTTTTATTAACCATTAAGACTTCGTATAGCATGCCTTGTGACAGTTTTGGTGCCACTGGAGGAACATAAGTCATTTGAATTCAGATATTGCCATTGAACAAGCCTATGAATTCCCTTGTCATGCACATTCTGAGCCTATAAAACTCCCTCGTTTCTATCAACATGTATGTCAGAGTGAATCAAATGTATCCAGAGTGAACTAGCCCATCAAAATTGTCCTAAAGCATTAAGAGAATGGCTCAAGTAACTTTCAAAGCCTTTCTAAATTCATGTGGTAATAATGTTAAATTCAACAGCTCACATGTAAGCATAAAACTTAGAGGTGCAAAACCAATAACTGACTATAAATGATCATCATTTCCAGAAGTTTGAGAAAAACAAAAGTGAAACTTCAATTCCTCAAACAAAATTAAGGTTCTACTGAGAAAAAATGAGAACACATTCCATAGATTCCACTGGCCCCTTCAAAAGATAGGAATTGATCACATAAACAGGTTGGGTCTTGAGGCCTTGAAGGTGGTCTTCAGACCTCGGGTAGGGGGCCTGACCTTCCTGAAGACTAGAGGAAACTTGATCTTGGAATTATGGAACTGCTTGGTGCTCTCACGCTTGCATAGCTTGGCAGGGACTGTAGCAGTCTTGATAATCTGGATGCAGGGGAAGCGGACACGGTGGCGAGAGGCCATCTCGGTGTACATTTGCTCAACTGCCCCATTGAGGGTTGTATCCCTGTACTCCTTGTACATGTTATGGTATCCTGTCCTGCTCTGATACCTCAGCCATATCCCATAGTTATCTATCTTAGTTGGGTTCTTCTCAAAGATCTGCAGACAAAAAGATGTCTTATAAGCTTTTATTGCTGGTCACCAAGTAAGTCCCCCCAAACAACAAATCTCTTAAATTGTTCTCCATTTCCATGTCTTCAAATAGCAAAAAATATGACATGAAGAGAATGTAACAGCAACATAGGACGCCATAAGGAATCCCATTTGATTTCAGGAAAAAATAGGAAAAATGTTGAAAACAATTGCTGACTGATCAAGAGAACATTACTGACTAGAAACTTGTCAGAACTCAAAGCAAAATATTAAGACTGCCATCAGAATATCCTAAGTCCCATCTCCTTAGTGATATAAGATGGATACTGTGTTCTTAAATCATATAATTTCCCAATAACCGTTACATCCTTCCATAAGGGAGAAATATGAAGGGTGAAGCCTGAGTGACCGACTGGAAGGGATACCTCATTGATGGCCAGGACTTGACCATTGCTCTTCTTGACCTTCTTCAGCTTCCTCAGGAAGTACCTGACCCAGAATATATGCAAAAACTTAGCACCAAACAAGCAAAAAAGAACTGCAATTTGCAAGTCCTCGGGTAACAATCAAGCATAATGGACAAATATTAACTCATTTACCAGAATTTAGATTTCGCGCGAACCTCATTGGTTGCCCAGAGCTTCATCCTGTAGATCTTGGGGTGCTCATCGCCTTCCGTGGGCAGAGCTCTCCCCACGACCTGGTACTGGTGGAACTGGGCAAACAAAAAATAAATGGAAACTTCATCACCAATAATATCGTTGGACAAAATAAACCTATTTTGTTGCATTCTGACAGATTGCAGATTGGCAGGAAGTCCATGAACATTTTACTAGCAGTTAATCATCAATAAGCAAAAAGTAACACATTACAACCATTAAAAACAACGCTAGCATTGATTTCAACGATGAAAATAACCAAAGAACGCAGAGAGTATCAAAATTTCCGAGCGTAAGATGCTTAATTGGTCTTTCACAAGCGAAAGAATGAAAAATTATCCTACTACCAAACGATTAAATAACATGACGGTAAACGCAACTATAGAATGCAGAGGATACGAATCTCACCCTGAAAACCATTTCCCAGGAGAGGTGAGAAGTGAAGATCGGCAATGCCCTCGGTATCTTTCGAGAGTGCAGATGGTTAGGGTTTTAATTGGTTTTTATAGTACTGCAGAATTTGTCGGGAGAAAATTAGAATATTCACTATATATATTAGTTAATTGATCCACAATTTATTTATTTGAAAATCCTGATATCTGTGCTATTATAGTTTACTCCCCACATTTTTCAGCTTCTCTACTTAACTCCATTTATAACTTTATTTTAGGGTTAATTTATAAAATTTTATCATTTTATCAAAAATATTACAAATAATTTTATATATCTTACATACCTACAAACTTTATTTGGGTTATCAAATTAACCCCTCATGTAAATTTATATGTTAAAATTATAGTGGCTATTTAATACCCAAATATCTCAAATATTATATTTGTCTATTGACCTCTAATAAATAGAGATTATATTAAACTCAAGTTTTGCCTTAGTCCAATGTAACCAATGTCTTGTTTAGTTGTCCCCAAATCTTTAAATAGGTTGGCTTTGAATGGTAGTGACCTTACATTCCATAATTGACATTCCAAGTGTTAGACTTAAATAAAAATGAAATTAGACATAATATGTCATACTTAGTAATAAAAGGATTGTTAAAATAGCTTGAAAAGTCATAACCTAAGTAAATGAGGCCTGCTCCAAACAAATGTTTGAATTTTTAGTCGGACCATTGAAGTTAAGTCTAGACTAATCCGACATGTCTTCAAGTAGGTCATCCAACAAGTGGGAGGTCCCATTGCTTCATCCACTAGATGGCAACCAATTTTAAATAAATGGTAATAGACTTTATTTTTCGATAACTTGTAAATCATACTCACGATTTGGACATTTTTTTACATATTAAATCACAAATTTGGGTTCACTACAAATTTTAAAAATTCTTACATATGATAGTATATTCCATTAAACTTGAGAATAATCAGAGAAAAGTCGATAAGTTTACACAATACAATTGCTTAAACGCTCAAATGCTCCTAGTATAACTCGAGCTACCTCCACACTATCCACGATCAAACCAAGCATATCATACCTTTGATAGTCATTCTCACGTCTTCCCTACATCATCGTGGTAAGTTCTCACCGCTGTCATTTGCTAAAATTTTTTATTTTCAGTACGATTTTACTAAAAACTTATTCTATTATTGTGATAGCTCATATACACTTGTCACTTGATCTTGGAAGGATCCCTGAAGTAGAGCTAGATTACCATACCGAGAGATTCAGTCATCGTGCCCTTTTTGGTAAAAAAATAAAGTTTTTTTAGAAATATTTTCCTGTGAAACTCTGTTTTAAATAATTTCTATGCTAAATTGGAGGAATAAAATCTTAGAATGATCGTGGTGACATAGGAAAGATGATTAGTTTCATGTTATAACTGAATTGAGAAGATTTAAATTTAATTTCATGATAATCAAAGTAAGGGAACTAAATTGTGAATTTTATAAAGTTTGGGAACTAAATTAGAATTTTTAAAAATTGAGTACTAGACTACAAATAGTGATGAGTCAAAGAACCAAATAAAAATAAAGGAATATTAGGGACTTAAAAGAAATATTTAAAAATATTAGGGATCTAATTGAAATAATGTATAACTTATGAACCCTTATACAAATAATGAAAAGTACAGGGTATTAACGGTAAGTACATTAAGTTATAGGACATGATTGTTCAATTTATTATAGTTACTGATCACTTTTTTACATGTGCAAGGAAATATATAAAAATTTGAAAATCCCCCGAGACAAATAAGTCACGTAACACAAGTAAGTGAAATTTCTAGTATCAAGTTTGATTGAATTAATGATGCAATAGTACTTGCACACTTGATAGAATGATTGGTTTAAAAATCTTTTTATAGTTTATATTCTCTAATAACATGAACCTTAAAATATTTTAGTAATATATTCCTGATAAGAGCTTGCATTATCCTTAGAAATTTCCTTTTAAATTTGTTGTTTGTGAAAAATATTTCCAAAGATTGGATACATATCCATTACTCAATACAAGAAATGGGTCGAGCCCATTATCTATGGAAGTGGGTTAAATCCATTTTTGAGAATTGGGTTTAAATCCATCATTTTCAAAAAAAATAGTAAGCCCAATGTCATATTTTGAAAACTCGAGAAAGTGGACCTAAGACCAATTAAAATAGGTCAAGTCCCATAAATAATTTTGATCATAAACTATAAAGCATGTTAAGATACTAAAACAAGTGATTGTGTGAAATGAGTCATGGCCAATAAATACTATCGAGATAGATGTGAGACTCATTCCATAGGGATGATAATACAAGAATGAGGGTCTTAAACTAAAACTTTGTTTGTGTGTGATCATAAACGAGACCATAAAGCACTCGGTATGGGATAATGATGGTTCTAAGAACTGGTAATCAACAAGATTAGCATAAAGGAAGCTATCGTTGGACCAATACATCAATGGCTGAAGGAGTCCTATGTGCATTAGGATCGATAAATGTCTGGGAGATGGACAATAGTGCTCACACAGATAATGTGGCATGGACATCATGATCCAATTAGACACGCGGTCGAGATTGTAGCCTCGTACCAATATGGTTGGTAAAGGCGCTACGGACCACAAATGGGACATATGAGACTTATGTTCTACGAACGTGTGATAAACCATGTGAAAGATCATTTCATAAGCGGACAAACGTATTATTTGCTTATCCAATACAAAACCCCACATATATATAAACTTTAAACCCCATTTCATGATTAAAACATTATGAAATATTTCAATGATATCCTTATAATTGTTTAGAGTATATGTTGAATCGTATACATGATATTACAATATCAGTTAATACTACTCACTAAGTTATCAAATTCACCCTCCCTTATCCTATTTAGACAGTAAAATATCGAATAGAACCTTAAAAGCTAATCTACTAGTGCAAACCTCATTTTCTCTTAATAAGAAAGCCGAAATAGAGAATAAAAAATTTTAAAATAAAAATATGGTTCATAGTGAACCGAAATTAGTAAAAAGAAATCAAAATAGGAATTTAAGTGATCCCAAATTATTAATAAAGATCCAAATATCAAGGAAAAATATCATAATGCAAATTGAATGCAAGAATTAGACTCGTTTAGGGTGAACAAGATCCAAACCAGGCTAAACTAGAATAAACTGATAAAAAAAAAATTCAAAGATTTATTTTTAGAGGTGACTTAAAAATGTTAAATTGGAAAATTGAAGTCACCACTATTTAGAAAATAAATTTAGACGAAATTATAAATTTTTAATTTTTAGAAATCCAATCTAATCGGGTCTGAACCGACCGATTTTTTATTTTGGATCATGAAACCCGGTTCAACTAAATTGGTCAACGGTCCAGCTGGTCAATGAATGGCATGCCATGTTAACGCCTCATTAATGCGTGTGACCAATAAGCGTGCGACGCATGGCGAAGCACACTTCGTCAGCCACTAGGTCAATGTCTGAAAGCGTTGACCAATCAAAGTGTGATACGTGTACTCGATCAATAGTCAAATGAAGAAAATCCATATCATTGAGGATTGACCAATAGTAACATGACATGTGTCCTTAGTTAATGGTCGGCTGAGAAAAATCTCCGAGAGTAGGGTTCACCAATGAGAGACTAACATGTGGTAAAGATGTCAGGTCAGTGGCAATAAGGATGTCCGAGAAAGGTCAACCAATTAGAAGTCATCACATAGCAAGGTCACGTCGGATGTCCACAACCAATCAGAGGAGGACACATGCCAATTACACAGTGCGTCAGGTAGGAAAACTTATGAATTTAAATCAGCCAATGAGAGGATATAATGTGTCATGGTCAACCGATGGTTAGATCTAGTCAGCGACCACATCAGATTAAGCAACCAATGAGAGATCACCACGTGTCCAATTAATGGGTTAAAGGATGACTTGAATGTTGAGTGGGAGGTTGCATTAGCAACGCCAACCAATCCTAGGGTGCCACATGACAACTCGCATGCGCACGCACAATGTCTTTTTCTTCCTTCAAACTTTTGAATAAAAGAGGAGAGGAATAGTCGCCTTAACTCCGTCGAGCCATAAATTGCTCCAATAGGGCTTTAAATCATGGAATTTATGGTCTATCGTCTAAGAACAGATAGAACCTTCAGTTCCCGAGCTCACTATATAAAGAACTCCTCTCTAGTCATCATATACACACCCCAATATCTCAGAGAACTCAAATTGCTTCAAATTCTGACCATCCCTGAATGAGAGCTCTAACATCAACTCATTTCTTCACCTTTGAACGCGAAATTGGGTTCTCTAGAATCCTCAGGAAGTTCTCTACCTTCCTACAAATTCTTTTTAGTTCGAGGGTTGCTAGGGAAATGCCAGTGAGGTTGCACAGTATCGTTACCCAGATGATCAATCTTGAACATAAATTTTCGAGCTAAATTTAGGCCATCCCCGTACCTCTTGAAACCAGGTCGACCCTTCTACGACTCTCCATGATTGAGCCTCGTCCTCCCTAAGCTTTTGTGGTAAGCAATTATCACAGTCCGTCGCCAGAATATTAAATTTACAAAACAGAAATTGTGAAAATTTTGCTAATTAAATTCTCCCTCTTGCTCATGCTATCAATTGAGATGAAACTTGATCATAAGAGGATTCTCTTGACAAGAGCTAGCTTTTCATATCAAGAACTCAATTAAAGCTTTCTCTCTCTAGAAAAGTTTTACAGCTAAGCTTAATTTGAGCTCAATTCTAGGCCAAATTGGACGATTCAAAGCTTGGAATGATTGTGAAGAAGTAAAAGAGATTATTGGCAGCATTTTAGGAGGCAATTAACGAAGTTTAGGCAGTCAATTTGATAAATTAAAGATTATGAGGCAAAAATACAATTTTTGAAGAAGTTGGGTGAAGTGGGGGATTTTTTAAAATTTGGTAAATTTTGTGAAATTATCTTAAATTGAGGGTCACTTTGTAAATAAGATGAGTTTAGGGATTTAATTATAATTAAAAATAATTTTTAGAATTTAATTACAATTAAAAAAATAAATATGAGGAGTTATTTGTAATTTTGAACAATTTAAAAATGTTTTTATTATAAATAAAATAATATGAGGATTAAAATGTAAATAAATTAAATTTAGGATATTTTGGTAAATAATTGTAATTTATTTGCCAATATGATAAACTTAGGTACTTATATATAAATAGAAAAAAATATAGGGATATAAGTGAAAATTTCGGGTATTTGATAATTTTATTATCTATGATAATTTGATATTAATACAACTAAAAAGACAACGAATTCATGAGTCGATCAACCTTACCTGCAAAGTAGGTGAATAATTTATCAGAAAATATACTAGAGTAGGGTATAATAACAAGGTTAAGGGTTAAAAGATTAAAAAAAGTTTTATATGTATTGAATAAAGAAATTGCAGAAAATATAAGTATAAGCCCAATAAAAGAGCTCAAGAAAAATAAAAGAGAATGTATATATTTAATTAATAAAAAGAGATTTGTTAATATAATAGTCGAGCTATTGATACCTAATACCTCATAATTTCATCTTTTGTATATAGATACCTAATTTACACCTTATTTTTAATTAAGTCTTTAACTTATTCTTATTTATAAATATTTACTCATTTTTTTCTAAATTATAATTTAGTACCTAAAATTTAAATATTCATGTAACCAAGTTTAAACCACTCTAATTTAGTGATATGTCAATATCACTCTTTGGTACTCTTGTCAAACTTCTAAATTATTCCACAAGATCACTTATTATCTCATATAAAAACTTTACATATTCACTCAAACTTAATCAATCTTCATTATTCCAAAAAGGGTTGATATGTATTTCTCAAAACACATTAATTAGTTTATCTTATAATAGCTTAATTCTCTTCTAAAATATATTTTGTTTCTTATATTTGTATAGCATATACCTAACAAGGTTAAAAATCTCATATCCACTCTACCTGTTGCATTTCCCTTTGGACTTTGTTTTCCTTTGTTAATACCATCCCTTCTCCATTGTTCTTATAAAGTATTTCAGAAATTTTCGTTTCCATTATAAAATCTCACTTCAATCCGTGTCAAATTTCCTTTTTGGGTCTTCTGATGTTTACTTAGATGCACATACTTGTAAATTATAGTGTTCTCCCTACTTGTGGTGGCCAATGACATCAACTAGGATGATACATAGAAAATATGAAATTTATGTGCGAGCAGTAGTGGTGATTGGGAAATAATAACACTTGCATGTGCATTATTTAGAAGAAATTAGGAAGAAAAATGATAAAAAATAATATAATATTCCATGAATTAGAGTAAGGATTTACGTTAAAGCTAGCAAGACCACATGCATTGCATTGACAAAATGATGATAATATTAACTTAGAATATGATTTATATTAAATGTTTAATAAAAATATTGTGAGATTATAAAAATAAATTAGAGAGAATATATGTAAAACTTTTATGCATTTACAATAATTTTAAAGCCTCTTTAAATTAGTGTGGTTTGAACTGAAATTGTAGGATCCATTCATTAAATATCATATATTTATTGTATGTGACTCACATATGCAGATGTATATCCTACCAAAAATAAAAATTAATTGCAAAACAAGCTGAAGATCAACAATATAATATATTATGCATGTAAGTCCACCCTACTAGGGTTCTCTCTAGATAATATTCTAATGTTCAAAGTAGTAGTAATAATAATAATAATAATAATAATAATAATAATAATAATAATAATAATAATAATGCAGTACACCATTGTTTCTCAACCAGCTAGCTTAAGCTCCACCAGGTATGAGCTCCCTTTGATACACCGAATGTCATTGCCACAAAAGCAATTGCAGACTGCGCCAAAGCAAAGTCACTTAGGTTTGTTATTTTGAATATTACAAACATTTGGCCCCCAAAAAATTAGACTATAAAAATGTTTGTGAGAATGCTATGAAGGGTGTGGTTTTATAAGATAATAATGTACTATCACATATTATTTTAAACTTTTTAGTACATGAATAAAATTTTAAAATAATGACAATAATTATTAAAAAAAAATACTTACAGCTACAACGCATGCTATGTATCCGGGCTTCTCCCTTATATCCAGTTGGGTGTAGAGCAGAAGGAATGTCCCCACATACCATGGAATACCACCCAAGAAAAAACCCACCACAAACCTATCAATTACCATAATTATTTTTTTTTAATTTCATGATAAAAAAGCAGAAGACACTTGCTCCATATGTTAAGAAAAAGAGAAGGTGTGGAATGGACTTACAATACCCAACCCATGCCAAGGCCGCAGCATGGAAGGCGGCCGTGGCCGGCCGTCGGTCCTACAGTTAGAGGTGTCCCATCAACCATAGCATAGCCTATTCATCATATAAATATAAAATAATCATTCCTTACTATTTAAGAAATTATACAAGAAAAAATGGTGAGTGATTTTTTAACCTGTTGTGATGGATGTTTGGTACCCGTTGGAGTAGAAAGCGGTGTTGGGATGGACTGCGAAGGTGGTGCCGGGCGGAGGTGCGGGCTGGGGGAAGGCCGTGAGAGGTGGACGGGGGAGTGGCGGCCAGTAATTGGCCACGCCCTGAAATGTGCCGTAGTAATTGTCGGTGCCTTGGCCGGCCCTACTGTCCTCACCCATCTCCTCTTTTCTCTTCTTCCTTCTCCAACTTGGCTGTTGAGAGGGTTGAAGCTTTTGGGGGGGGTGAAGAGAAGAGATTGATTCCCCACCCTTCTGCTTCTCTTGGAATGTTAAGAAAAGGAGAAGGGAGAGAAAAAATGTGACAGGATATTAATGGCTATTGTTTGGGCTGTCAAGGTTTTCCTTTTTTAGTAAGTGGTAGAGATTTTGATTTGATTACCCTGCTGTTCCTTCGTCCGTTGGACTAATTGTGCAGAGAAAAAATTTGGAAAGGAAATATATATAAGGAAATTATAAAAAAATATCTCAATCATTGATGCATTTTAAATTAATAAAGCTAATGGCTGATTATTTCAATTAATTGGAGAAGTGGAAGATTCTGAAGACTATCTTTGTTGTTTCATGAACAGATATGTGAGTTCCATATAAGATATATAGCTTGCATGGCAATTGTAGTATAAGTATGATAATTTTGCTTGTTAGGTTGTATTGCTGAGTGCCTCTATATTATACTGTTTAGGCAGCTGGGAAGCCTTGTTTTGGAGAGGTTAATTATCTTTTAAAGCGTACTTTGTTATGTTTACAACTATTGGCTGCTTTTGATGGTCATGAAGCTGCTCACTCAGTCTCTTGTTATCCAGATAATATATTATCGATATCCAGAATTTATATTGATAATATCTGAATATCATAGTATTCAGTAATGAACAGAGGAATACATTAACCACTCAACTATAGGTTATTAAACCCACCCCAGATACTGATCCAAGAACCTGCCATTTATTTACTAGTTATAAGACAACACTAAGAGAGATTTCAGGAATAAGGATGATGGATTATATGATTGATCCTTGTGTGCAGATAGATTTGTCACAAACTTGAATTCTAGAAGAGCTTTTATACACAAGCTTTGAGGGAAACTTTTTACACAGAATCACACTTGTTCTCTCTACTTGGCTAGAAGTTCCGGAGGATATATGATATATCTATCTCCGAACAAAACATCAACTACTTTCCCTTTTTGTTTCTAATAATAAAAATAAAACTCCAATCTTAGCTCTAAACTGATCCATGATTATATCAGAAGCAGAAAGAATAGACAGCTTAAGTAACTGAAAGATCTGAGGGAGGAAGAAGATGAGAAAATATGAAGGTTGGTGCAAAGAATCACACAGAGGTGAGGCCCACGTAAGCTGCAAATAGGGACAGGAAGGCGGATACCGCATAGGAACCGGCAACTATGACCGGTTCCTTGAAGCCGCATAGTTCCATATAGTAATGAAAGGGTGCCATTTGAAGTAAGCGATGCCCATATCCCCATAAGCTTTCTGTGGCCTTGAAGTATGACTCCTGGAATGAAGAAGGTAGCAGTTGTATTCAAATTATCAGCAGGGACGTTATAGCAGGAAAACCATAAAGTATCTTCAATGCTTTCACTATTCTACTATCTCAGTCTTTGATTTTGTCTCTGCAACAAAGACTGACCTGCAAAATTACGGAAAATGCTTCTAGTACAAAAATGCCCGATGAGATGAAAAGAGGAAAGAACATCCCCGTACAGGAAGCCATCGCGGCAAGAGCTCCACCGATGGCAATAGATCCTGTGTCTCCCATGGATATCGAAGCTTCATAGCGATTATGCAATAGAAAGCCCACACAGGCTCCGGCCATGGATGCACCAAATATTGCGAGCCCTGAAAGTCCAAACAATCAAATGTGGCAGATAGTCCAGATTACATTAGAAGAAAAGGTAAAAGGCACTGTTTTGATCACCATAGCATGATTTGATGGCTAATTGACAAGTCCATCTAGGAATTTGTAAGACCCCTTTTTTCTATGTAGCTTCGAGGCTACACATAATTGAAATTTCTGTGGTACTGCTCCTAAAATGCCAATAAATTATTCCATACTTTTTACTCCAGTGGTGCCACATCTAATTTACATCATATAACTCAGCCCATCTAGCTTCAAAGCCAAATTGAGAATACCAGTATCCAATGATATGACAGAAAATGCAACTCAGCATTGCAAAGCTTATTAATTATTTTGTAATCTGGAAACTTCTGCCACTTACCAGGAGATATAGGGAGAACAGCAATCGACATAGCTACGAAAGCAAAAGCAGCAGTACCACCAGCCAGTCCATCGAGACCGTCTGTCAATTTAACCCCATTTCCCATGGAGACAAAGCAAAATGAAGTCAAAGGCATGTAACATCTGCCGAGGGAGACAATGCCTATTGGAGCAGGAAGTGGTACCAATTTTTTCCTGTATTTTTAAGTCAAAACTGAACAACTTAGAACATCATGAATTGAAAAGCACTTATAAAAAACAGACATGAACAATAACTAAAATGATAGCATTAAAAGTCAATACTCAGATCTTGGGGTGGCGGGAGTCGAGTAGACCCAGGAAAAAGTTCCACCAAAATTATTGAAGTTCAGCCAGTTTCATCAAATTATTGCTTTTTAAAGCACCATAAATTTGATGGTTGTATTTCCTCAAATTGCTCTTGGAACTATGATGTGAGTTATACCATCATGTAAATGTTGTTCAGTGTAGTTAGAAGAAGATATACATGCCATAAGGTGACGATATGCGTGTGCAATCCAACCAAGAGGAAAAAAAGATCCCAACAGTCATCTGTGAACAATTGAAAAACGATATCATTCACAATGCCTACAATATCTGTCAGAAAGACCAGTAAAAGTAGTTGTTATCAGTGATTATAATTATTCCCCACCACAACTGGCAATCGGAAATATGTGGGAAGGAAAATATACTTACCTCTAACAATATTCTTAAAGCGGTGAACAACCCATAATTTTGATTGTCCAAGAAGGCCAAAGTGTCATGGAGTAATCCGATTGCAGCATATGCAAGAGTCACTGCTGCGGCACCAGTAACTTCAACAGAAGAAAAACCGGCTATATATAGTGCAACAGCTACACCAACAGGAACAAAAAACAGCCCACCCATTGTGGGGGTGCTCTCCTTTAGGGAATGTCTAAAAGGTCCTTCCTTCCTAATATTTTGGTAAGCATGTAAACTATCCAGTAGTGGTAGAAATATGTATCCGGCACAGGACGCTATGACCGCTGACATGAAAAAAGGGCGGGTCAAGTAAAACGGCTCCAATGGTAATCTTACAATCCGCCACACACATCCATCTATAAGTAGAAGAAAAGCTGTTATGAACCCTATCAACCCCATATTGACAAAAGCCCCATATCTGATCCTGCAAGAAGTAAATTATTTAACACAACTTAGCATAGCAAATTAGCCCACTTAATAACCCCATGTATATGAATATCATATGGGATCAGTACAAAGAAAATCCTAGAGATCTAAACAGCTCTACATACTTGCTTTTCTTACGTTGCATTCCAATCATCGCAAAGCGGTGAATAGTCAATGTTAAGGCATCATTTGTTGATACTTTAACACTAGGCAGATCCATGTCAGAGACAGGATTTATGATTATTTCTCCATCGCTGTCTTCACCATCACTGGATGACATCATATAATAGCTTGAGCCTTCGTTGTCACTCCAGCAGCTATTAAGTGATGGAATATCAAATGAGTCCTATGAAGCAATTAAACTAAGTGAAATTTTGTTCCATGAACATGATGATATCGAGTTAAGAAAACAAATGGATCAACTGTTTCATGATAACCGCACCTGCTCTTCAGAGAGAATAATATAGAAAAATTCAAGATCATTTACTCTGTTTGAGGCGAAACTGATGGAAAATGAAGATGAACTTCGAAAGCAAATAAAAATTACATCATCAAAGGCCTTAGTGTGCTCCAAGCGACTCTGATGTCTCTGAATAGTACCTGGCACCTGCTCATACAAATGATCGAAAAAAATCACTAACTTTTTCACCTAGTGCACGATCAATTAGTAGAACGCACTAGTTACAGAAACTTCAAATTGGAAAACTCAAGGCATTTAATGCAACTGACAGTAATAAAAATTTGATAAACTTCCACATGCAGAGAATCAGTTGATCTGAATTCGCATGCTTTAAGATACGTCGATCGATTCTATTAACAACTATGAAAGACAGGTCCTCCCTGGATGAAAATCCAGTGGTCCTTTCAGATGTTACGACGTGAGATAGGCTCAATCCACTATTTTGTTCAATCAGCAGAGAAGTTGTCAAGAGAAACAGGCAGAGGAGTACCCTCAGAAGGCGATGGCATTCGGTTTCGCTAACGACAAGACGAAGGAGCCGAGGAAGACAACTCGAACGGGAGGAACGGCGTTGAAGTTCGAGCGGAAGCACATGATCGGATTTTAGGTAGAAGGAAGAAGATCGCATCGCTGACATAGACGGCTCCAATGGAGAAACTGAACTGAGAGACAGATTGTAAGGCGAGGGAAGATGGATTCGGCACTTCAGAGTTGAGATTGATCGGGGAGAGGAAATGAGAGGGACGGGCAATGGAGAGGCGGGAAGGAGGAAGCAGCTAGATTGACGAACAATTTATATTTATAGGCTTCGAAAATTCTCTCTGTTCTTCTCCCTTATTTTTCTTTTTCGAGTCATTCGAGAGCAGGCGCGCGTGCCCGATGATTTCAACTTCCAGCCGTCGTTTCATTTTCTTTATATAAAGCAAAAATGGGATAATCACATTTATTTCCTTAAAAATATTATATATTTTATAATTTAATTAATATATTCAACCCATTAATAAATTCTAACTACCGCTCGATCTTCATAATCTTGTCCTCAAAATATTCATGAATATCATTAATTTTGTTTTCTAAAATATTTACAAATATATATATATTAAAAATAATGAAAATTGTTATTAAATATTACTAGAAATCATGATCTAAAATAATAATAATAATAATTTTTAGGTAGCTTATGCTGTGCTAGATTATCAAAGCCTGATCAAATCATCAGCTTTTTTTAAACGTCTTTGAGCTTTCCCTCATTGGTCATGGCAGTTAGTTTTGTGGCGTCATGCAAGAGATACTGCCATGCCAGCCCCTTGGGAAAACAGAAAAGGTACCGTGAAACGTTGTACACAGTTCCAAACTCCAGATTAAATTAAATACGCAGGAAATGTATACAAGAGGCACACAAGCACAAGCATAGACCCCCGAAAGTGCCAAAACCTGTGGTCCAACACAGAGGGATCACCGTGTGTAGCTAGCTAGCTTGAAGCATAGGGGATGGTGAAGATTATCTCTTGTTGATCCGATATTGCCTTAGCTCCGGTCAGAGCTCAGAGGCCCACCACGCCCCACTGCAAAACCGCGAGTCCCATCGGGCATTTTCGGACCCACGGGTGGTTTTGAAGTCGTCGTTGCCTGAGCGCAAGCTACAGTTCCATGGCCTAGTTAAGAATATGGCAAAAACCCAATAAACATATGAGAAACAGACACAAAAAAGATGATATCCTCACTGAAATGATTTAGAGTGGGAGAGATGGTGGTAACATAGATATGCATATTACCATGGCCATTGATCCCTCGGTGTTTGTGCCTCCTCCCCCGTCCGTAATTTCCATTTTTGCGTTCTCTGTCCCCGGTTTTCTCCTTCAAAGCAGGGTCTCCATTCTAAAATGAGAAGTAGAAGCAAAACCAAATCTTAGTTCCAGACCTGAATGCAATTCCAGTTTTACTGTTTCCCCATCTCAGGAAATTATGCACGGTACTGCATTAAAATATTACACAATCTTGCAAAACTTGTGAAGACACACAAAACACTGAGATTCACCGAGCAAGTAAAGACAATGGAATCCTCCAACAGAACTCTGGAGAGGCTCCCAAAGTTTATAGTCTAAAGTCCCTCATATGAAAATCATGTAGCCCCCACTAAAATCATCCAGACATGAAAAATAAAAGTTCCCAGCAAACTAACCTCTTCACCAGCTGTATCACTGTTATGGCCATGATTCTCTTTCACATGTTTTTCAGCGCCTCCAGTATGGTCAGATAAGCAGCTAACAGTTTTCTTGTCAGGTTCATTTTCAGTCCCCAGTCGTCTTTTCTGCACATACTTTGCCTGAAGCATGTATGATAATAATATCACCAAATAGTTCTTGCCAGGAGAAGAAAGACTAGATAAACAAATATAAACTACCACTCGCTTGAGAAGTTTGACACGCATGCCATTTCTCCAGTCCTCTTCATCATTCAATGTTGTTACCTGATAAAAGAAGCAAGGCAGAAATTTTGTGCATAAGGAATCAGTTGCACAATAATTTTCAAATGTAAAAGCTGTGAAAACTACACCAGATGACTCACCGCTTTCTCAGCAGATTCAGCTGCTACATATTCTACAAGAGCATGTAGCTACAAAAAGAGCACAAACGTTTAATTACTTGGTAAATGATTAGAACTGAATAAATGAACACAGACAAAATACTAGTACTCCAAGGTAGGATCATGTGCACTTCCATTTAACAAAATAAGACCAGAGCATATAGCAAGTCTTCATAAGCAGTCTGTATATACCTTAGTGCTATAAAGTGTTGTGTTGCCCTTTTTCCCATTTTCATTAGCAACTGGGTCATGAATGGAGATTTTCTTTATCCTAAATATTCAAGGACAACTTCCATCAATTTTCATAAAGAATCATATACATTTAGAAGATATCAAGAGGAATGCAGTATAATGATAGAAAAAAAATCATAGGGAAAGAGATAACTTACTTTCCAACATAACCAAATATTTTCCGAAGGTTTTCAACCGAGTGATCCACTGGTAAGTTCTCTACCAAGACGGTGCATAACTAAAATGCAGAAAATTAGATGGAATGGAATGCATAAGATAAATATTACAGAATACATAACTCAGTATGACCATCTGAAAAGGATATAAGAACCTTATGATCTTGGACCTCAACAACAGGAAGTGGATTTAATCGCTTCACCTTCTTCCCATCAGCACTAACAGCCTGTATTGCTAGGAGAGATTAGTTTCTTACCTAGTATATCATCCAGCATCCATGATTAGTCTTGTTAAATAACAACCAATAACATACAAGAAATGTAGATTCCTTGAGTGCAGCTGATATGAAAGCATGGTCTTGTGACAGCTTCTTCATTTTCCTAAAAGAAGCAATGATCCCAATTGGTACTGCAAAAAGAAAATTTGTATCATTCTTCAGGGACCAAAGTATTCGTATAACAATAAATTTTTAAAACTTTTTCATGAATGTGCATATTTTTCTAGTTAAAAATATAATTGCATCCATATAAAAGTCTAGCTCAATTTACACAAGAAAAAAATGAAGAGGTTCTATATTTGTAAAACTAGTATTTCATACTGTGCTCAAGTTGAAAAGAAGGCTTGACTCTCGAAACCTCCATATTTCACAACAAGAGAACAATCAGATTGTTCCTTATAAGCATATTAGATGAAGAAATTGAACATACTTCCAACCCTTAATTCACCAAAATAGAACGCATTTCCAGCCCAATTTTCCCGCTAATTTCTATACCAGCATCCAGGAACTTCAGATAGACATTAGCATGGAACAATCTATGGCTATTAAATGAAAAAAAAAAATTGAACATACTTCCAGTCTTTTATTCAACAAAAATAGAACGCATTTCAATCCTAATTTTCCTGCTAATTTATATACCAATATCCAGGTACTTCAGTAGACATTAGCATGGTAAATCACAGGCTATTAAATGAAGAAATTGAACATATTTCCATTCCTCTATTCACCAAAAATAGAGCACAATACAGCCCAATTTTCCTGCTAATTTCTATACCAATATCCAGGTACTTCAGATAGACATTAGCGTGGCACTATCATGATTATGATGGAAATTAGGCCCATCCTCAAGCACTGTATAAGAGATTACGGATCCCAGTCAAGATACAAAAATCCATTTACTTACCGAATCCTTGTTTGTTCTTCTTCATCATGTTCAGCATATACTTGTCGGTGGGTAAGTTTTCATCGCTGAAGTAATACTCCACCTGCAAAAACAGAGAAATGAAGGATGAATGGAAAACTCTTCTAGACGAATATGCATCCTAAAAAATAAGTGTAACCCATCTCAACGCAGAACTATATTCCCCCAGACAAGATAACCAAGAGAGAGAGAGAGAGCCTGCTCAATGAAAGATGAATGGAAAACTCTTCTTGACAAATATGCATCCTAAAAAATAAGTGTAACCCGTCTCAACGCAGAACTATATCCCCCGCCAGACAAGATAACTAAGAGAGAGAGAGAGAGTGCCTGCTTAATAATCCGTTGTTTGAGATCATCAACCGTCATGGCACCGTTTCCAGAGCCGTTATCAGCGTCCCAGCCGTACTCCGGCACCTTCTCGTGGTCATGATCATCCCCGTCAGACAGTGGCGGAAGCTCGGACATCTTCCTATCCTCTGGCGATCCGACGGATGCGAGATCGATGTCAGAAGACGAGCTAGCAGAGAACGCCCCGTCTTCGGCGGAGGCAGGGATGGGGAGGACCGGTTCGCCTTCCATGGCGACGGACGGGAGAGCAGAGGAGAGGAATGAAGAGGCCAAAAATCTTCCCGCCCCTTTCTCGCTCTTCTTCGCTCTCCTGAGTCTCCGGTGATCTTACGCCATCACCAACACCTTGTATAGAAAGAAGAGGCCCCAAGGACATTTCGGTCATTTCGGCCCCTGGACAAATTGGGCGGCGGAGGATTTAATCGACGGCCCACAAGGGACGTGGAGCCTTGACCGCCTGCAAGTTTTGCTTAAATTCAACTAAGATTATTAGATCAGTTTCAAATTTTATTTATTTATTTATTTAAATCAGTTTAAAAGGGATATTTAAAAGTTACAATTAATAGATAATTAGAGCATTAATTTATTATATTTAAATTTTTAATTATATAAAATTCAATTTTAATTTCAGATGTGACTATTTTTTTTTTATAACCGATCGGCTCATTCTCATTCTCATTACTATTTCTATATTACTTGAAAACTAATTTAAATAGTATGAGAAGGACCGGTTCACAATTCAAACCGAATTATACAGTAAAATTGCCCGCGTAGATCGGCGAGAACGGGGTTTGAAATGTAGTACGTAATCCGCCCGACCGGTAAGATTAATAGGTGGTCTAAAGGTGACACTACCGTGCCGATGGTTGCGGACCCATTTATAAATCGGCCCTGCCCGCCCATTAAAACTCCACTCATACTTGTCATTTTATTTTTATTTTAATAAGAACTATGAGCATATGAAATTTAATCATTTTTTATCTATAGGAATTTTTTAAAATATATATAATTATATTTATATTATGAATATTTTTATTGAGGGTAAACAAGTTCCGATTATTTTCTTTTTTCATATTTAACCTTATATTTTAGTTTATTTATTAAAATTATTTGAGTATTTATCATAATTAATTATATAATCTCATAAATTATTTATTATTTTATATTTTAATAAGCTTTATACCCTACTTATATTTGTAAAAATAATTATTCCGTTACCGTTGATAATATCTCATCTTTTTTTTGAAAAAATAAATGTATCATCTTTAAATCTAATAATTGGTGATCAAATTTCATTAAATTCATACTTTTATATGAGAAGATTAAGTTACTAATAATAAGAAATTCTATCTAAATCTAATCTAATATTTTTTTGTTTGTTGATAAATAAAGTATACATAAATGGATAATCAAAATCAGGTAGTGGGGAGTGAGTTTTTAACTCAAGTTTTATAACTAATTCTTATACACTAAAAACAATATATATTTTATCACAATTTAGTCTAATTATTTGAAAACAACATATATCTTATCACAATTTAGGGCCAGCACCCAATAATAACTTTTTAGAGCATAATTTTAGACAATAGTTAAGTGTTATGAATTTATCTCGAAAAAAACTAACTTGATTGGGAATTTAGAATTATAAAAAGTTCGATTGAAAATCGGTTTGAATCAGGATAAGCTTGAAGCTTAAAACCTACCCATTTCTAAAAAGGGTTATATAATTAAAAAAAATAGAAATACTTAAGCTCATCTAAGGGAATTGGACAAGAAATATTTAGAAAAATAAATCGGGCTAAGAGTTAGTTAATTGGAAGTGAACTAAGAAATGACTAAAATCAATACAATTATATGATTTATTTGTCAAAAACCAATTCAATGTAGTGAATTGATTGGCGGTGTGGGGTGCATAGTATAAGTGCACACGTTGTTTATTCGTTCGACTTCTGACTTAGAATCAACCCTAAAACCTGGTCTGAAACTTAATTTCAAAAGAAAATCTCATAATTTTTGGAATATTGTTTCCAAAGGGAAATTAAATGGAAAGTAAGCCAATGGAGTCCAATTCGACAAGGTATAAATATGGGTTGATGGGTAATTGTCCTCTAGAGTTGTCCTTATAAAGCTCAACTCCCCTCCTATTGGCCGACTACCAAAATTCTCTCTAAAGTCACCATACTCAATTTCTTGACTACACTAGTTTTAAAGACCTTAACTTTTCATTTTACTCAGTAAACTGTGTCAGAACTACTATTTTTAAAGATCTTAACTTTTAATTTTACTTAGCAAACTATGGTGTCAGAACCATATTGAAGTCAATTTTCAAAGTATGAGTCTCTCTGATGTGCTTTCTACTAGCGACACCACATATAATAATAACATTGCTAATTTGGTAAAAAATAGAGCATGCTCTTTCCAAGTCAACCCTAATTTCTTCATTGATTGCTCAACATGGCTCAAACAAAAACTTTTCTTAATACCATTTATCCAACTTCACTAGCCCCCTCGTAAAACTCGTGATTATGAAAATTATCAAAAGTTCCAATAATACCATAATTATAAACATTCACTGTGAATTATAATTTTTAGGTAATACTGTGAATTATAATTTTTAGATGACATATATTGCCTAAAAATTATGAAAGTAGTATAATATAAGAATTTATGAAATAATTATCTATGTATATATATTTTGAATGAAGTTTAAGGTGGTAAATGATGAAGTGATGAGAGGTATAATAAACTAATTAATTGGATTGTGAGCTTAACCATACTCTTTCCCTCCAAAAAAAAATTACAAGTGAAAGGGGAGTAATAAAACTGCTAGTAGCACGATTTAATTTTATCTTTATCAATTAATATATTCCCAATAATTTTTTAAGAGTTTTTTGGTATGCTATTTTTATGCCATAAATTTCTAATGAAATTTTTTATAAATTTTATTTTAAGAATTGATACTATTTATATTATTCAAATAAAAATACACACTATTATAAAATTGAGAAAAAGTTACCAACTATAATTAGTATTAACTTAAATAATGAGGTCGGATCATAATAAAAGATGTAGCTCCCTTTCCTCCAAAATATAAGTAGCTAAAGAAGCCAAAGTGGGGATAGAGAGATGACAAAAGTAATACCCTCAGCTACCAACATATGTGCCCGCCTTACCCCCATGGATCCGCCTCAGGCCCATGCTTATATGGGTGGCTCTGGGTTCAGATTTTCAAACCCGTTGGGGTCTCAAGTGGATGCGAGTTATCCAATGCATGCCATTTTTATGCATAAATTTAACATAAAAATTCAAGATGTCCCACCTTGTCTTGACCCGTGCTTACATGGACGAGCTGTGGTCCTCCTTTTGGACCCACCGGGTGGTTTCAGGCCTTTGCTTTTAGATCTGTCATGGGTATAGTGCGGGTCCAAGCCTCCCATACATGTAATGGGCTGGTCCGTATCCAACTAACCCAAACCCGGCCCAACCCGTTGTCATCCGTACGGGATAATAGACTTACTTTGTATGTTATTTTTCTTTCCAAAAAATGAGAATTAATGAAAAATGCTCCACTTTTATTTCAGTCATGTCTTTACAAGGGAAATAATGTTGGCTACTTTTATTTATTCCACTTTTTGAGTGAGCCAGCCAATTTTCAGTGTCTCCAATAGTCGAAATTCCTCTTATTAACCCAAATTTTATAAGACTACATAAATGTTTAAAAACTCATATTTTTGTTTAGTTTTTTACATTCAATAATCAATTTTTTTTGCACAATGAGTCCAATTTCTTCGAACCTCATGCTAAATAGATTTTAAAATATTTTCTTTTTCTTTCGATGGTTACATGTATTTATCTTATTCTACTTTTTGTTTCTTTTTTTATTTTCAAGACCACCTTGATCATTATTTTAATGGTTAAAAATCCAATAATACTTCTTCTTTACTTATTAATCCAAAATATTCAATTTTCTATTAAATAAGTGTATATGCTCTCATTTTCTATATTGTATCAAATAAGGTTAAATTAATTGAGCTTTTTTTTTTACACTTTAACGTAATATTATCATCATATCATTTTTAGGTGTTTTTCAAAATTTACTCATTTAAAGCACTATGGTTCGGCTCCATTTATCCCAATTATCTATCTTATTTTCAATATAATTAATTTGATTATTTATTTTTAATCAAGCGGATTCTTTAGTGAATTATTTAGTGAAATTTTATTTTTTTAAAACTAATTCAAATTTCTTTTTTTTTTTTTGAATTAATTCACTACTCAAATTCAATTTTTTATTCTAATTTTATTTTTTTTATCAATTCACCCGACGTATTTTTTCCTTCAATCACTTCATTCGGTTCAACTTGTTTTAATCACTTACTTAAATTATTTCTTGATCTAAAATTATTCTTTCTTGCTTGATTCTGGTTGGTTTAATCCAACTTTTGAAATCCTAATATTTATGTGATATGAAAAGTATCAAAGAGTATAATGTGGCACATTAACACTTATATGGGTATTAAATTATATTTCCATAGACAATTGTTTTAGAAAACATCATTAACTAATTTAAAAATAAAAAATGAATCTGAATTAATAAATGGTTAAATTTTATTATTTGGACCAAATTATTGACTCAAGTTAAGAATTTGAAATGTGACCGTATCATATATTGTGTTAGGGGGGGACAATTTGTGAAATTAGAGGAACATGTAATTACCATTTCATTAAAAATTTGATTGGAAGTTATAAATTGATAATATTGTTATTAAGAGATCAAATTGTTAAATTTTAATATTATAGGTGATGGAAGGAAGACATGATGTTGGAGTGCCATAAATGTTGATGCTCCATCAATCATTCAAAGGTTGAAATTAGGCATAAAGCTCCCTAGCCAAAAGTGATAATGGGCTCTAAATGATCTTTCATGGAGGATTTGACATATAGAAGTTCATATTAATATTTTTCTTTTAAAGACTAATTGGTTTACAAATGTTCTCATAAATTTTACCGAAATTTCATGGCCCAAGTTCTAGATTTACATGAGTATTCACCATGGACTTATGAATATGAAAATAAAATAATATTGAGAGTTTAAATTATTAAAATTTAATATTATTGGACTAAATTATTAATATATAAATAATCTACCCATCAAATAAAGTTTCAACTAATGCAATTAACATAGGAATGAGAATATAATAATCTTTTGCTGTGATTTTATTTGATATATAATATTTTCAAATTATATAATTCAATTATAACAAAGTTGCAAATATATAATTTTATTTTTAAAATAAAAGATCATTTTATTCACATCAGTCCAAATTGACAGTATATTATGGGAAAAAATACTTTATGAAGTCACTTCAACTAAACTTTTTAAAAAATAAATTTATAATTTGTATTATAAAATAAAAATATATTAAAAATAAAATTTCATTATATTATGTTCATTTCTTAGTCTACAACCAATTAAATTGGAAGAGTGAAATAAGAATGAATTTTGTATTCCTCATCCTATATACCATCATTTAATGGGAAACGAAAGTATATGGCAATTTATTGGGAGTTGAGAGTGTAGCCCTAATCTAGGGATGAGGACACGCTTGTCATTTAATACTAACCAACATGAGCATCCTCCATATAGATACATGAGAAGAAAAGGGGGAGCTGCAACATAAAATAAAGGTTGTATATTTTTGTCGGATTAATATTCTAAAAATGGACTATCTTTTTTATTTTCTTGATTTTGGCTTGAACATTTTCCGTTAATTTGATTAGTACAAAAAAATATATTTATGCAATCTCATTGGACATGATGTTCAAATTTTTATTAAATTATAGTAACAATTCTAATTTTACTTATTTAATTGATTAATATGATATCACATGAATAATTGAATTTAATTAGAAAATTTATTTTGATGGGATTAATCTCTAATTAGTGAACATATAATTTATATCATATGGCATATGCTATATGTAGTGTTTAAATTATAAAAATAGTAATATAGTTTATTTTTAATAAAAAATAAAATTTAATTAAGTGAATAATATAATGATGTACTTTGTATCGATAATGGGTTAAAATCAAACTTATTATTTTTTACACACAAAAATTATGATGTTATTTATATTATTATTTTCTCTATTTTATAGAACCATAAATCTCTTATTCAAAAAGATCAATGGGGGTAGGAAAGGAACTAGCTAGAGGAATAGGAAGAGAGGATAGGACTCATGGTAGGGCCAATTAGTCCAACCAATGCTAGTCTCCCTCCCCCATCCATCCATATATAAATGTAGGGCATCGAATAATAGTATACTAACTTAACCCAATAATCAAACATTTATATGTGTTAGTTTACCTTGTAAGACTTTTCATACTCATTAGTCACATGGTCTTATTATCTATTCTACCCTCATAAACCAAACCTCATCATCATAATTAGCCGTCAATGCACATATTTGACTTTGCTTTGGTTGCATGAAAGCAACATCTCACTGCACCCCATCACTCATTACCAATCCACAGTACCATAGATGCTTTATAAGTTGTATATGATCATCTTGGTTTCTGCCAAAAGCTGCCCATAATCCATAATCCATCCATCCATCCATCCCTCCACACGTGATCGAATCTGACTAATCTAGACGGGCCTCCAAATATTCCAGGAGGGGTCGTGACACATCATCTAGCTAGCTAGCTAGCTAAACTCTATGATGATATAGCCCATGCACGTGTTAGTTTCTCGATTTCGTTGGCACTCCATAAATTTCAGGAGACAGCTATCCACTTTTACAGTGACTGAATAACCTGCAACTTCTCAGTGTGGGGAGAGCCCCACAATCACAGTGCAAATTGCATCCAAGAGCAGCTTCACAATTCCCACCGAAGGAGAAGGAGGAGACGTTGAGATGGCCTTCTCCGGCCAGACCAAGACAGCTTGGACATGGGAAAAACGAATCTCATTGCCTTCTTGCATAGGGGAAGGATTCTCCGCTCGACCCAAGAGATTCCCTTCTCCACTTTTCCTTCCACCCCTCTTCCCTACCTAAAAACCCAACGGAATCTTGAATGTGTCTAGTCTAGTCATGAATGACATATCATTAGGGTTTGGAGAATTAATTTTATATTCCATAAAATAAAATAAAAAATATATATTATAAATCTATAATGTTAGTATGTTACAATCATCACAACTTTTTTTTATATTAGTTTAATATTTTATCGACTTAAGTAATGCAGAAGATACATTTTAAGATATTTCTGTTAAACTTATCCATAAAATGACTGGTACTGTTGTGTCTTCCCTCAACCAGAATGCTGCAATAATTATAGAGCATTTTTTCTCCAATATTTTCTTATACCCACAAGGCATTGTAAAGCTTAGCTTGAGACCCTTTGTTTAGTTGTCCCAAAGCCATGGCGTCCATTCCATTCTATTGCCATCTCGAGTAGAGTTATGGGGATTTCTGGGGCCAATCGAATCCACAACCATTAGTAGTTATACCAATGGTTGGAGTGTTACAGTAAGGGTAAGGGCTGGAAAGAAGATACAGCAATACTGATCTCTAATAGACTATGGCATGTGCGTACGGCTGCTTCATTGGCCAACCTGGACATTCTGAAACCCAGGACATTATTTTGCTGACAAGGGTGGAGATGAAGAAATAAATGGTAATCTGAATGGATGAAGGAATAGTAGTGTAAGAAGTACGTCCATGTTACTCCCTAGCCTACCAGTTTCCTGTGATGGTGACTCTTCCTAGAGCCAGAGGCCCACCTCTCTATTACATACTGCACCAAGTTCATGTAGCTAGCTACCTATTTACCTTCACCGATTGTTGTACTTTTAATTTCTTTCTTTTATCATCCAATTATATCAAAGTAACTCCCAAACCCTATAGGTGTTTCTCTAGATAACTGTTGCATCCATAATCGACAAGATCCTATGTTCGAATTCCAGTTATGTTACATTGAAGGCTATATTTCACAATAGATGGCCACGGCCACGGCTACGGTCGGACAACCCAACTAGTCGATTACCTTGGTCAGTTATGGCCCCGCAACACCCACTACCCAGATCGGCCATCACACAGCACTGCTCAACTGGTCACGGACCGTGTCACATGGGAGTCATGTACACACATACATCCACTACGACTATAAATGCGCTTCACTAGGCGAGTTGGAGGAGGTAAGATCTCTCTCATATTCATATTCAGTGTCTTCTCTCTCACTTAGGGCATATCATCAGATGACCATTTGCAGAACAACCAGCAGGCTACGGCTGGATGCCTGAGTCCACCTCCAGCTCGATCACTGACTGTATCTACTTTTCAGGTCCATTATGAACTACCCAATTCACGATAATAATTATTAAGAAAGAAATATTGTTCACACACAGCCCACCACATTTCCCTTTACCCACCAAACCTAGATGTCCCCTTTCTCTGCTCCTCTTTTTCCTCTTTCCCTTGTACTTTACCTTTATGGAATATGATATACTGCGCATTCTTACGTTACCATCATATCATATTCTAGGGTTATGGCTGCATTAATCTTTTACATGCTATCGGCCACCTATTCCAGTAAAGTCAGCCCGCTTACATTGAAAAGATTGATTTCATGAAGCATAAAGATTGGCATCATGGTGGATTTCTTTTCTAGTGGGAATACCTCAACTAACCTATGTTTTGATAATTGCATATGTCACCTAATAGAGAAAAAAAATCATTAGTTTTTGTTTTACTTGGACTACAAATGGACACATGCATGAACTTGGTTCACAAGATAGGTTAGAATAAATGGGGTGTGAGGACATAGTTAACAAGAATCTAAATCAGGACCTCTAATCAATTTGGAGAGTTAGACAACGATGTCAACTGTGCAAGGCGTTCCTTGGTATGGAAAAGTGGTGTGAGGGGGAGTTTCCTGGTGAGGCAAGAAAGAGACAAAGATATCTCGGTTAATGCCAACTAATAATCGAATATATATATATATATATATATTATATAGGCAAGGCATAGGCAGTCTATGGGTAGAAGATGATATGCCCTTTGGCTGACCTTTTGAAGAGGAGATGCAAAAGTGTCACATTTAATGTTAAGATAATGGTCAAAAGGGAAAGTGATGCATCCTAAATTTTCCTGTGACAGAGATCCACACTCAATCAATATTCTTTATTTGAATTAATTAGTTGGCTTCCATTAAGTGATTTTGTTGGGCAGTCACATTCCTCACGAGTATGATGCTGACTATATATATACATATACATATATATATTATTTAAATAATAATTTTATATTAACAAAAAAATAAAGTGTAATTTTATAATATTCGGTCGAGAGATACTCTTAAAACGTTGTTTTAGTAATTAAGTTGAAGTTAATTATGTTATATATTTAAAGTATAACTATAATATTATAAAAGCTATATAAATTAATAGTAAAGGTTGCAAACTTAAAAAGTTATGATAAAATTAAGAAACTAACAAATATATTGACATTTCTATATTATTAATTCTAGAAAAGATTTCTAATATAAGGAAAAAAGAGAATACATATTTAATTATTAAATATGTATTTAAAATTAGCATGTTTAAGATGTATTAAATATGTATTTATAAAACTCGTACTAATAAATTAATTTCAAATTAATTTAAATTAATTTTCATTCAAGTTCGAATATGTTAATTATAAATGGATTTAATCTATAAATTATAAATTTAAATTTTAAATTCGACTTGCGTGATTCAAATACCAACTCAACTATTAAACTTGATCCATTATGTTATTCAAATATTAATTTTTTAAATTATGATTAATAACATTTTATACACTATTTATCGAAATTGTTTCGTAATTTAATCCATCATTAATCTTAATTTATAATTTTAAAGATATTTATTTATTTAATTATATAATTTATTATTATTAATTTTGAAGTAAATAAATATTTAATATATGAGTATGAAATAACACATTTTAATAGATTATAAATTCTAATATAAGTATACTTAATCTTTATTTATTAAATTTTAATATTTTTATTTTTATTATTTTTATTTATTAAACATGGAATACAAGTACGGGAATAAAAAAATTCAAACCAAAATCCAACTAACAAAATGGTCCATTTTTCTCATAATTCTCAATCCCCAAATTTGAATATCAACTAATAAGAAGAAATATGAAATTAATTCAACAACTTATTCATCTTTTATATTATATTATGCTAATAGCCAACCTCAGGCAAGTCCAATTGGAATTTGATATTTATTGATCCCAATTCACTATATCATATCAATTTTGTCTTCTCTAACCTTTTAACCTAAAAAAAAATCCTTAAATGGAAAAAATTGGGAGTTGGTGGGACCGGTTTTCATTGAAAAGTTTTGACAAGGATTAAATTGATTCCTCTTATTTTTTTTGGATATTAAATTGCTAATGTTATTTTCCTTCTTTATTATTGATATCTTTGTTTTACCCCCTCACAATTTCGACCTAGAGACCAACCATAGCTAGAAAATCTTGGACCCTCATAGGGTTTTTCTCCTTGGAATTTAGAATAGAATAGTCTTTGATAGAACATAAATAAGGGTCAATCATTTACTCACTTTCTTGATTTGTCTCAATATCTGAACTTTCGTATGGAAAACCATTCAAGAAAATGATGCATGAGACGGAAATAAGACTTGTAACACAATCAAACTTGTTAGGTAAGCCTTATAATGACACGCATAAATTGATATTAAATACAAGTAAATTATATATGGAATGTCCGGTCTTCATATTTATATTCATATTGATTATGAGATCTAATTGGATTTTTGGATAGGTAGTAGCGTTTGCATAACACAATGGTCCAAGCTTGCTTCTAATTGGTGTCTCTTCTCCATTATCTCAAATGGGTCACTTGATATTAGAGGGAGGGTCTACATGGGACATCCAAGTCCCACCTACCCACACCCACTATGACAAGAGGAAAATAAAGGTCTCTTTTTAGTCACTAAAAGGAAGAAAGTGCCTTCTCTAATTGGCTTAACCTCTAGAAAACTATTATATATGATATTATTTACTTAAAAGTAAATTTAAATAATATTTGTTTTTATTTAATTACAAACTTAGAAATTTTCATCAGAAATTTTCATCACACTGATTTTCATAATTATATTTAATATATGCCCTTTGATAATTTTGAATAATGTGGATATTTAATGGGAGCCACCCGCAGGAGTGGACCCATATGGCAGAGTTATTGTATACGTTCATCCAACCCCCTTCATTGACATTTCTAGTCACATTCAATGGCCCTTCAACCAGTTGCTTGCCCTTGGTGAGATGAATCCTGTATGAATGAATGGTAATGAGTGATCATTCTTCCGACAAAGCATATATGGAGTTTAGAGATGTTTATTTAAAAAAAAAATAACTTTTTAATCTAATATTCAGTTTTAAAACTTATCCAAATTAAAATTTTGTAAAAAAATTAACTAATACTCCATACTTATTCAACCTTTTCTCATTTCTCTTATTTTCTCCAAATTTTAATTCTTTTTTTCTACTTGATCATTCATTTTTTATATGATTGCATCCATTTAATTTTTCTGTAATTAAATTATTCTAATTGTAAATTATAAATATACATTTATTATTTCATAATTGATAAAATAATGGAAAGAAAAAATGAAAATAAAATAAATCTATTTTATGATAATTTTACATATAAATTAAATATTAATAATATACCCTCCGACTCCTTTAAAAATAAAATTTTAAATTTAAATTTGTAAAATTATATTTGTCATTTTTTGCTCTATAAATTAGTGTTTCATTAATTTATCAAATTAAATATATTTATCAAATTAAATACAATATATGTACAATAATAAGATAAAAATGAAATAATTCTCTAATTGTTAATAATAAATTTAAATTATGAGATACAACCGTATTAAAATGGTTTAATCCCCAATTATTACTGTATAAGTATGTTAATATATCTACATATTAGTTGCTTAATTATTTAATTAGTATCACTTAACACTCTAAAAATCTCATTTAATTTAACGATTTATCGATATAAAGACAGATAATCCATATAACTTATAGTTTCTAATTTTAAAGTACAGTAAATAATATACGAGAATTATATTTAATTATAATTTTAGGTCATTCTTCTATTTCTAATTATAATTATTATTAATGGATCACTTTCTATAAGTCACCATATTAATATTTATAGTGTCAATTTGTGGCCACTTACATACTACTTCACTTTCTATAAACAAATTTACATATTCATGATTTTATCAATAATTTACTAACTTGTGGCATAAGTATTACAAATATAGTTATATACTTTTACTTAAATATCTCAGACATATTTACACTTTATTATTTTACTCTTATTTTTTATGTTTTAAATTAAATAACCAAAATTTAATCAATTTAAATTCAATTTATATAAATTATATTTTACATAACCAAGGCTAGTGTTTATAAAAATATAAAGTACAACTATTAAGTGAATATATAGTTAGTGTTTATAGGCTTATCATTCCTTTGGTACGAGACTAAGAAAATACATGTGAGATTATTTTATAAATCAAATGAATAAATGGGGAATTTCGCATTATTTCTAATAAAAATCGAATCTTGAAGACAAGATTATTGAATAGGAGGAAGTACCAAGTGACAACCTTGTACTATTTTTTTTTTCTCTTTTTGCTAACAAGGCAATGGGGTAAGCTTATCCCATGTTCCAGGTAGGAGTAGGGGCTAACAATATATATATATATATATATATATATATATACGTGCAATTATATATTTATAATTGTATGAATATACAATTAGATGAATGGTGTTGGATGGTTGACTTCACATAGTCTAATTCAACATTCCTTTCTTTTCTTTCAAACATGGGAGAGAGTTCATACTCAAATATGGCTCTCCATTTTTACATGATATTTTTATGTTAATTGAATTGTATTTATGCAAAAAAAAAAACTTGTCATTTTTTCCATCTATAAATAAATAGCTTTCAAGTTCTTCTTTCCTACCATCATCTATGATCTCTTTCCTTTCCATGCATTAGCCTTTCATTTTCAGTTCCTCCCATTGTGCACACTAGACCGCAATTCTTCCATCCCTGCCGCACCAAAAAACCTTCAAACCCCCCGCAACCACCATGGTGGTCCTGTCTCAGCCAGCCATGGACCACTTCACACCGATCAAAACCTACAAATCCGCGGCAGCCACTGTATTCACCGGAATTCCGACCATTAGCCTGTCCCGCCCCGACGCGGGATCCCTCCTCGTGAGGGCCTGCGAGGAGTTCGGGTTCTTCAAGGTGGTCAGCCACGGGGTCCCCCTCGAGCTGGCGAATCGACTAGAGGCCGAGTCGATGCGGTTCTTCGACCAGCTCCAGGTCGAGAAGAACCGGGCCGGCCCCCCCAACCCGTTCGGCTATGGGAGCAAGAGGATTGGGTTCAATGGCGACGTGGGGTGGATTGAGTACTTGCTGCTCTCCACCAATCCAGACACCGCTGTCCCTCCGAGATCGCTGTCCTTCTTCCAAGAACACCAGCCATCTTTACGGTAAAAAAACATTATGAAGTACATTCCCTTCATTTAAGTTCTCACCCATTTATCTGTTCGTACTTCTTGTCTAGGGAAATAAATCAAGTGTATATGTTCTTAAATTACAGCGCAGCAGTGGATAACTACGTGAAAGAAGTGAGGAAGCTGGCCATTGAAGTCCTCAAGCTCATAGAGCAAGGCTTGGGCTTGACCACGGCGGCGGAAGAGGGTCGAGACGTTGACGGCCCTATGAGTGGCCTACTGAGGGATGTGAAGAGCGACTCGTGCTTTCGGGTGAATCACTACCCGCCATGCCAGGACCACTGGGAGGTGGCGGTGAGTGGCCGGAACTTGGTGGGGTTCGGAGAGCACACCGACCCACAAATCATCTCCGTGCTAAGGTCCAACAACACTTCGGGTCTCGAAATATGCCTCCGGGACGGGTCGTGGGTCACGGTCCCTCCGGACCACTCTTCCTTCTTCATCAATGTCGGAGACACCCTTCAGGTGCATTATTTGAATTTAGTTGTTAAGTAGTATAAGCCAAAGGGTGCATCTTTCCTAGGATCCCGAAAAGAGAGGAAAGCTTCCCTAAATTTAGGGTGCAGCCTTAAGTGGACCTTTTGATTGCCTTATATTCTTCTTTTGAACTCATCACGATCGATGCTGGTACTTTCAAAGGTCTTATTCCCCTTTATGGGTGTCTTCCTTTTGGCTTGATTCTTCCTTTGCTTGGTTAACACGCACCACATGGAATAAGGCGGGTGATTAAGCTCTTTGCCGGCTCGATGATCTTAGGTGTTGACTAATGGAAAATTCAAGAGCGTGAAGCACCGTGTATTTCCCGACCGCAGGAAATCGAGGGTCTCCATGATCTTCTTCGGAGGGCCGCCTCTCGACGTGAAGATCACACCAGTGCCGTCTCTGATGGAGGAAGGCGAAGAAAGCCTCTACAATGAGTTCACATGGTCCCAGTACAAGAAGTCCGCGTACAAGTCAAGGCTGGCTGATTACAGGCTCGGGCCATTTGAGAAGACAACGGGTCAATGATTGTGTATGGTCAAGGGGAAAGCCGAATGAAAGAAAAGGAAAACCCCATCTGGTAAATTCTAGGGCTTTTGTCCAAAGGTTGATCATAGGACTTTTTGAAAAGACAGAGAAAAAGTTGTTTGCTTTTAACAAATGGATCGAACAAATAGGTTTAATGCTTTTAGTCAAAGTGCAAACGCATATTATGGAATAAACATCATCAATTTTAATGCTTTTAACGGTTTGAATTTACTTGGATCAACATCAGACCACAGACATCGGCTGATTGGACCATCATAAAGTTGGAATAGATTTAACGACAAATACAAATTTCCGATGCCATGATCGAGGGGGATTCGATGTCGCTTTTTCAATTATTGGACGGCATTTTGAATTCTAAGCCGGTCCTTTCTTTCCCCTACAAACGTCTATATCTATCACCCTCCTTCCACCTCACCTTATGTGCTATAAGGTAGGGGACTACTCCGCCATAACTTCCCATGAAACACAGAGAAACAAATGAATGTGACCCAAAGAGAGTTAGCATCCCGGTGAGCAACGATTCACATCGGCCTAGTCTAGACAGCTCGTGATTCATATCTAGCTATAGCACACTCTTATTATCATATTGGCAGCCATACTCTGGTTCAGACTTTGCGGCCGGGTGGGATACCGACCCTCCTCTCGTCAGCGCCGCAGTTTTCTCCGGCCGCAATGAGCTTTGTGGGTGTGATTTTATTGGTTGTTTGCACGCAAAAGAGTGAGGGTGACGTGAAAAAGGAAAAGAGGGTGGGAAAACCTCAAAAAGGGTTATGGCTGAGAAGGGTTCTGAAAGCTGGGTGAGGTGTCATGTAGACCTTGAGGAAGCAAGCAAGCTCATTCAACAGTTCCACTCAGAAAAGGTGTTGCGTCTTTTTGACTGAACCCATCAATATCAGATTGTAAAGGAGGAGATGCTTTTCAGTAAATTTCTTTATTTTTTTTAATATTTGAAAAATAATTATATATATTTTTTGGCATCATCCCCCTTCAATTCCAACAAAACCTCCAAAATTACAGATCCTCTCCCTTGGGTAAGTTTGGCTCCGGACCTCTACACATGAACCACCCGCATTTTCATCCCTGACCCCCTCTACTTGGCTCACATCTTGTCTATACCCGAAATACTGTTTTTGCTGATGATGAAATATATTCCCGTATGAGTTTTATCAAAAACACAAAAAAAAAACTGTTTTTGCTGCTTCCAACAATCTGCCTATATAAACTTGTAACACAATGTTATTTTATCCTAGTGGAATGCTAGTAAACCCTTTCAAGAACGACATCATTCTGGATATTTCCAAGGACACCGGTCTTGTGATGGTATGGATGCTTTAAGAGACTGTGCGGTTATATGTGGGATTATGAGAGAAATCTAAATACAGGGGATTCCTAATGTCCTTTATCTATTCCACGGCTCTATGAGCTCACTGTCCATATGCTTTTTTATGTTAATTTGAGAGGTGTTATTGCTTTTATAATTATTGAACCTATTAAATTGAGTATAAATACTCTCCCATGCAATATGACAATAAATGAATTTAATCCATCTAAATAGTACATAATTAGGTTGTATATTTGGAATATTATAATTTATCTTTATTTTAGAAAAATTTATATAAATATACACTAATTAAATAAATAGAGTAGGGTAGTTCAAATATTAAATACTTTTTATTTCTCTGAATTTCTTTTTCTCTTTCCTTTATTCCTTTCCTAGTAACAGAGTATTAACACTTACAATATTTTCTTCACCAATGCACTACTACATCTCTATCACCTACAAGAATACTCAATAAGATCCAACAACTTTACAGTTTTTCTTCCAGCCTCATTATCTATCCTACCTATTAAATTGGATCATTCAAACTAATATATGTGAAAGAACAACATTAGTCATCTCCTTAAAACCTATAAACTTCTTAGCTATGCTGATAGATCCACACCTTTTTCATCTCAATTTATTTCTCACAAATCTACAGATGGAAATGAGTTGCAACACCCCATCCTAAATATGAATCATGGGTTATCCATAATCAATTATGCCTTACTGCCATCTTTGTATCTCTCACCACTAAAGTTAATTTGCAGGTCCTTTTAGCAACCACTGCTACTGAAGCGTGATAACAACTTGACAATCTTTTTAGTTCACAGGTTCATGCACAATTGGACATTCTCAACCAACAATAGAGGGATCTCAAGAAACTCGATAACCCCATGTCCACTAATCTATCCTCGACCACTAGTCTTGCCCAGATTGAACAACCTAAAACACCCAAGGAAATTAAGAATCACATACTAGCCAGTTTGGGTTATGAGTGAGAATCTTTCATCTTAGGGCTATCAGCTACCATGAGCATCGATGCAGTCAAATCTCTCCTTCTCTCCCATGAAGCCCATGAGACCTTCTTATACGGCTCGACTACTCCTAGGGCTCCTTTGTCGGGTCTTCTAGAGGGCACCTACAATTTCCATCCTCATGTTGTGGCTGTGAGCATTCATCCCAAGGGTTTGCTCCCGACTCCTCTGCCCGGTCGCCTCTCTTTCTCTAGTGGATTATGGGAAGGAGCCATCACCCTTAGAAAATCGCCCCCAAGTTCTTAGAGCATCAGGGGCACTCCTCTACATTTTCACCTGTAAAATTTGCCCAAACGGTGCGTTTCAATTCTCAAGATGGGTTTTATACAGGACGACACATGGCTTCATCTGCCCATTCTGTGGGCCACATCCATGGGCCTATCCTACGGACTTCCTCTACCTAGTTTGGCCATGTTGGGCCATCTGCTGGATCCACGCCCAAGCCCAACCTGCACAACTCCTTTAGGCTGCCTTTGTCTTCACTGTCACGCCCTGACCCAATTTAGTCGGATCCCCGTGAATAACCCACCACTCTCCCAGTTTATTAAAGGTTTTCTCCTTCTCTAAACCATGAGGAGTAAGGTGTCCTTTTTCACCTGTACTTTTACTAGAATGACATTAATCAAAACTGAATATATTAACCTTACATACCTGTCTTGCAGGTTCAACTTTAGGTGTGTTTTCCCTTGGTTACCTAAAAAGGGGTAAAGGGAGGGGATGAGTTCGACAACTTAGTGAATGAGTGTTGGGTGATAGTTTTCACAAAATCAATTTTAATCGGAGTGTGCTAGATTCCTCATTTTATTAAAAATGATTTTCTTCAAATTCCGGTTTATCAAAACCTTTTTCCAAGTTTTACTAATTCATTTCTAAGGATTTTCAAATCCTTTCCACGATTTTCATAACCTCTTTCCCATTTTCATATTAGATGTGTTTCACAAACAACACACGCCTTTCATTAGGAAGGGTACACACACATATTCATGAGATGCAGTTACACCGACTGCACCCACTTGTGGATCGGAGCATCTTTACCATCCACCTTGATAGAAGTCCCCAACTTCTACCCAGAGTCTAAGTGAACATCTCTGATGTTCAACCCTTAGACCCAAAAATACTTCGTGTCCATATGAGAACAGATACCTCATCCCGACCCCACCTCGGTCTCATGCACATGAAGCTACGTCGAGCTTCCCTGACTGCTAGCACAACAAATTGCCCTTATCTCCACCATGTTGTCCAGTAGCCCATAGGACCCATCACTACCCCTCTTGGGCGTCTTGATGGTCCTAAACCTTAAGTGCATGCACAAACAAAGTTTTCCATAAATCCATTAATCTTTGGTGACACTGGTCCAAGGGCCCCGACCCTCAACTTGACTTGTAGTTGTTTGTCTAGACTGATCCATCGACTTGGTCCTGTCGCACTACCACCAGTCCATCGAGTATGTCGGTCCTATCTTAGTACCATGGCCAAATTATATAACCACTCATTTAGAATTTTCATGGCTTATCATCATGTTTGTTTACAAGCTCCTGCTCGTGCCAATTGGCCTTGGGCCCATTGTATGTGATTTTCCAAAATCGGGCATTTTAGCCCCCAAGTTCCAAAACCGAGGCACATAGTGAGGGGAGAGTACTTCTGACAAAATAACTTTTTACTTGTTCATCACACCAACCGGGTGTAATGACATCTCCGCTTATAACCGGTAATCGGGTTTTCTACTTCCTTCGAGTAAGTTCATCATACCAAGCGTATATGATCTACTTACAAACGGTAAGTAGTTTTTCTGCACATTTCTTACATCACACCAACCAGGTGTGTTGTTAAAATTTCACATAGTAGTGGTTTTTCATTTATGATGTACTTATCATCCCAACCTAGTATGATGTGAATAAACCCACTCACCCAATATTCGTAGTGTATTCCTCCTTAATCGGCTTTTTGCCTCCACACGAGCTTATCCTTGTTGGCATTCTGGTCCTTCGTGTCCCTACACGATTTGGACATCCTTGTTTATTAACATTTGGCATGATAGCCTTCATTTCCCACGTATTAACGAAAATGCCCAAACTTTTTAGTTAATTGTAGTTATGTCCCTAAAGTTCTTTTTATTTGACTTTAGGCCCCTAATGCTAACTTTTCCCTAAATTGAGTCCCAAAACTTCTAAAATCCACTTTTGGTCCTCAATTTATTCAAAATCACTTAAGGGGTTCAAGTTTTCCAACTTTCCAATTTGGTCCCCAACTTTTCACAAATTATAATTTTACCCCTAATTTACAAATATGGCAGTTTGATCCCATTAAATTTCAAAAAATTGACCAATTGGTCCTCCAACATTCTTTTCATGGCCAATTGGCCCTTAGTTTTAGGAAATTGCACTTTGCTCCCTCAATTTTACAAAATCCCCAATTTCCCCCAAAATTTCCCCCCTTTTAAGATGGCTGAATTTTATTTCATCAAATTGACCATTCAATTGGGGTTAATTGATCCAATTGAAGGTATGGACCAGTTTCTACACTTCCACATGATTCAATGGAGCTTTAAATTGCGTCATTTGGGTCCGAATTGAGCTCAAACGAAGTTTCGTCAGAAAATTGAACTTAGAGAGAGAAAGTTTCGAAAGCTTACCGTCGAAGGTGTGGTGGTCCAAGCTTTCGATCGGGGCAAGTAGCTCTCGTCCTGAGAATTCTTTTAGGATCAAGAATTGCAACAATTCATGTCAAATTGAGTGAGAACTTGGTCAATAAAATTTCACCGTTTCTCTCTATAACGCTAATAGGAATTTACAGAGGGGAGCCAAATTGGCTTACCTTTTAACTCTAATTCGGTTGTATGAGGGCTGTGGAAGTACTGGGAGAGCTTGGTTTGGCATGAGGAAGGCTTAATTTGGCCATTTTTAGTTCAGCTGAAATAGGGCAACTTCGGTTCGCCGGAGTTGCTTCACTATTTGATCATGTCGGTGCTTTTCCGACGATCCTTGGAGCAAATGGAGACTACCATCGGGTAGCTGACTTCTCCTCGAATCTAAGGAACCCGACCTCACCTTATTTGGCTTAGAAAAATGCCCAAGTGAGAGCTCTGGTTCGAGCTTCACCAAAAATTATAGTAGTAGAAAGAGAGGTGTGACGCCTTTATAGCAATCATTCATGGCATAAAATGCCCTAAATAAAGACTTTTCATCTTCACCGACACTGCTCACTTTTCTGGCAAGTGAATAGTGCTGTCATATGAAGGAAGAAGACGACATTGTTCTGAACAGGACCGGACCGGTTCGAATCGGGTTCAATGCTTAAATCGGCTGGATCATGCCCAATTCAACTAAGTTTTTCAAAATTAAAAATTTCTAAATTCATTATCTATCCAATGGTGGCTTCAATTCTCTAATTTGAATATTTTAAGCCACCTAGAAAAATGAATTTAGAAACCGGTTCAATAGTGGTTCAATCTGGTTCAGGTCTGGTTCACCTGAACCGATCTAATTTTCTCTTCCAATTCATCTCAAAGTCCTTTTTTTCATGACTTTTATGACTATTTAGGACACTCGAGAGTTGTAAATTTCCCTTTTTACCCTTTCCTTATCGGTTGTGGTTTGTGAACCAACTTAGTTTTCTCACTCGAGTTAACCTGTTCTTTCTCTGGTTTTCTTACCTTTAAAGGACGGGGTTTACATTCACTCTTTAACTCAACATGTCAAATTTGTGGACACACCGATCATATTGCACCCACATGTCCCAAATTGTCCAGCTATCAAATCCCACATGCCTACACCATATCTGGGGATAACACTGCTCATCAACTGGACTAGTATATTGACTATGGTACTAATGATTTATCTCAATTATCTGTTAAGGATTCGTAAACATTTCCAAAGCATATGCTGATTGGAGATGGAACAGGTTTATCCATTCGCGCTTCCGGATCTACCTATCTCACTAATTCTCTTCATCACTTTCTTCTAAAAAATGTCTACTATGTTCCCACTATATCTCTAAATCTTTTATCCGTCTCTCAATTTACTATTGATAATTCCTGCTATTTTGAGTTTTACCCTTCTTATTTTCTTATTAAGGGTCAGCAAACACATCAGGAGCTACTTCGCAGGAGTAGTAAAGGTGGTATGTACTACTTGCGTTTGGGATCTTCATCTAATTTCTCTCAAGCTTATGTTAATCATTCTATTAGTAGCACGATGTGGCACTAACGTCTTGGGCACCCATCTTATCCTATCTTACATCATGTTTTATCTAAACTATTATTAATGAAATATGTTTCTCCCTTATCTCTATGCGAAGTATGCTCTTATAGCAAAATTACACAACGTCTTTTTCCTTCAACTAATCATCTCAGCATTCAACCCCTCGAACTGATTCATGCTGATATTTGGGGTTCTACTCCTGTTACCTCATACATATGTCACACCTACTACTACATTTCTTGGATGATTTTAGCAAATATTCTTGGTTTTTTGTTCTCAAGCATCAATCTGATGTCGTATCCATATTTTGTGCCTTTCGTCTTCAAGTTGAAAACGTATTTAATTGTAAAATCAAGTCACTTCAAACTGATGGTGCCAAGGAATTTCTCACTACATCCTTTCAAATTGAACTTCAAACCAATGGAGTTCTTCACCAGCTTTCTTGCCCTCATATTCATCAACAGAATGGCTTAGCAGAACGTAAGCATCATCACATCGTAGATATGGGACTACCTCTTCTTGCCCAATCTCATCTTCCGCCTAAGTTATGGGACTTAGCATTTGAAATAGCCATTTTTCTTATCAATCGTCTTCCTTCTCACACTCGTCTCTCTCCTTATCACATACTTTTCAACCAACCTCCCGATTACACTACTCTCCGTATTTTTGGGTGTCTTTGCTTTCCTTACCTCCGTCCATACCAACTCCAGAAACTCCAACCCTGATCACGACCCTGTATTTTCTCGGGTATCCCTCGGGTTATATTGGTTATTGTTGTCTCGATCCCTCTACATATCACATTTTTCTCTCTCCTACTGTTCATTTGCATGAATTTGTCTTCTCTTATGTAAGTCTTCCCATCTCTTCTCTTGCTTAGAGCTCCCTATCCCCACACCCTTCACTCCCTTTACTTGTTCCTCTCCCCCGGCAACTGCTCCAGGTATGCATTCCCCTACATATACTATTGATTTTTTTATTATCTTCCATACTTTGAGACTCTTTGTCGCACAGGTCTTCCGACCCTTCTCCAGCTGCTCCACCACCGCAACCTCTTGCATGGTTACTCACTCTCAAGATGGTACTCTCCATCCTAGACATTTTACTATTAATTTATCGACATTTCTTATTCTTACAGAACCGTAGACGTTTGTCTAAGCTCTCCGCTTCCCTTGTTGGCTTACTACTATGACTAAGGAATTTTTCGCCCTATGTGATAATCATGCATGGGATCTGGTTCCACCTCCACTTGGTAAAAATATTGTGGGCTGCAAATGGATTTATAAGATCAAACAACGCTCTGATAGTTCTATTGCTCAATATAAAGCTCGTTTCATAGCCAATGAGTTTTCTCAGCAACGTGGTTTGGACTATGTTGACAACTTTAGTCCTGTTATCAAGCACGTGACCATTTGTATCATACTATCCATTGCAGTCTCTTATTGCTGGGATATTCGCCAACTCGATGCGAACAATGTGTTTCTTCATGGTTATCTTCATGAAGAGATCTATATGGCTTAACTCCCTGGCTTCGTCAATTCTACCACCCCTCATCATGCCTGTCATTTTGGGGAGATTTTCATGAAATTAACTCCCAATTGAGGGCCAGTTGGCAATTTGGATGAAATTGAGGGCCAATTAGTGATTTTAAGGAAAAATTGGTTACCAATTGATATTTTTGTATAAATTAAGAACGAATTGGTAATTTGGGGAAAATTAGGGACCTAAGAGGGAAATTGGAAACCCTAGGGACCTAATTAAAGATAAATTGAGCATTGGAGACCTAAAGACAAAATCATGAACTTTAGGGACCTAATTACAATTAAGGCATAATATGAGAACCTATGTGCAATTACATGAGATCATGAGGTATTTTATGCCAAACCGTCCTTATGTGAATACTCGAACCATATAGGAACTGGTTATACGAGTACTGGTGCAGAGGAGCACATTGGAGATTGGAATCCAGCCGGGATGAATACGTCACAATACCATGTGAGTGGGATTTCGAATATCATACCTAGTTGGGGTGATAAACACCTTGTTAAATTTGAAAACTGTTTTCTAAGAATGGTCACCCCTGACTGCGTGAACCTGTTTAAACCTTTTGGGAGGCATTTCTCATGAGAATTGAAATTGCTCTAGTAGGCTTGAGGCCTCAGTTTTAAAACTAATAGGGCCTAAGGCTTAGTTTTGGAAAAACTTGTAAAGTGGGCCCAAGGTCAATGGGAATGGGCTCAAACCTATAAATAAAATCTTGATCCCTACACAATCTGAAAATTCACCAAAAATGGCTAAGTTTTGTGATGCATCCACCTAACCAATGCCGGATCGTAATACTCGATTGGCTAGTAGTTATCGAACCGAAGCCAAGTGGACGAACTTGTTGGGCTGGTAGTTACCGAGCTGTAGTCAGGGTATCGAATTCATTGGGCTGGTGGCACCAAAGATAAAGGTCTAAGTTTAAAAGACTTTTGTTTGTACATGCTGAGATACGGAACCATCAAGGCATCCGACATGGGGTAGTGTTGCTTATAAGGGTTATTGGACGACACATGTTGCATAAGGGAAGTTTGGTTGTCCAGAGAGTCTGTAAATTCAGAGAAGCTTCCTGCGCATTGAGACCGAGACAGGGGAGGAGAGGTCTCGTTCCACTATAGCGGACATAGAGTATTACGGATACGAGGGTCGGACAATTGATGCCCACTCAAACTCAGGGTAGAACTCACGGACTTCTATCAGGGTGGATGGTAAAGACGCTTTGATCCACAAGTGGAGTAGTTAAAGACTGCTTTGCGAACGTGTGAACCCTTTTGTGATAAACGGCATGTGTGATTGTATGCTAAACCAAACTCGAGCAGGGAAAACATTAAAACATTTTTCTTGTCACGCCCTGACCCGGTTTGGTCGGATCCCCGTGATCAACCAGCCACTCTCCCAGTTTATTAAAGGATTTTCCCTTATTGTAAACCGTAAAGAGTAAGACGTCCTTTAACCTGCACATTTTCCTGGAATAGCATAATCAAAACTGCATGAAATTTAAAAATTTACATACCTGTCTTATAGGCATCTTAGTTGACGGTCTTTAAGGGGAGGCTTTCTAGGATTTCCTAAAAGGGATATAAGGGAGGGGGTGAGTACGACTACTCAGTGAATGGGTTTTTAAAAGTCTACTTTTAACTTTTAAGAAAAACATTTATATGGAGTGTGCCAGACTCCTTTACTTTCAAAAATCCCTTCATTTAAAAATTTGGGTTTTTCCACCATTTCTTATTTACCACAGTGTGTCATCAGCCAACACACATCCTTCACCATGAAGGTTACACACATTTGCAAGTCAGTATCACTACTGAACCCGCTAGTGGCTTCGGAGCAACTTTTCCTGCCATCCGGATAGAAGTACAACCACTTCTACCCTGAGAATGAGTGGATGTACGTGACATCCGACCCACAATCTCAAAATCACTTCTTCATGTCCGTATGAGGACAGAGACCTCATCCTGTCCCCACCCCGGTCTCATGCGCTTGGTGCTACTCCAGATTTCGCACAGACACCTGGAACGACGAACTGCCCTTATAGCCACTAGGTCGTCCAGTGCCCTTAGGACGCATCACTACCCCTCATGGGCGTCTTGATGATCCCGTACTCATAGTGCATGCACAAACAATATTTTCTTATATTGCCATGTAATCTGTGGTGCCACTGGTCCAACGACCCCGACTCTCAACTCAACCCGCAGTTGTTTGTCTTGACTGGTCCGTCGACCTGTCATGTCACACTACCGCTAGTTGACTGACATGTCGGTCCTATCTTGGTACCATGGCCAAAAAATTCACTTATTAAGTTTTATAGCACATATATCATGTTCGTTTACGAGCTTCTACTTGTGCCAACTGGCCTTGGGCCCACTGTACGAGATTTTCAAAATTGGGCATTTAGCCCCCAAGTTCCAAAACCGAGGCCCCCAGTTTATCAGAGCTATTCGAGCTCCCGTCGATAAGGTCTCCCAAATATTTAAGCATTGGCACATAGTCAGGGGAGAACACTTCCGACAAAATAGGTTTTCACTGTCCATTATACCAATTGGTATAAGGACATCTCCGTTCATAACCAATGAACGGGTTTTCAACTTCCTTCGGGGAAGTCTCATCATACCAACCAGGTATGATCTACTTACAACCGGTAAGCAGTTTTTTTTCGCATAATTTTCACATCACTTTTTCTAAGTGGTGATGATTAAAATACCACTAAATAGTGGGTTTTTATACCGATGTACTTATCATCCCCTACCGGGTATGATATAAAATTCCCACTCACAACTGGTAAGTGATTTTTATCTTTAAGTTGTGCTCATCATCCCAACCGGGTATGATGTTAGTAAACCCACTCACAATCGGTAAGTGGTTTTTAAATTATAAGGTGTGCTCATCATCCCAATCATGAGAGGGTTCTAAGTATGATTCTCATGTACCTTATCCCTATTCATGAGGTATCCTTCTCGATTTGACCTTCTTAAGAAGTTTTTGTATTCACCTCGTCTTTTCTTGACCTCTTTTTGAATTGTTTATGTAACCCACTCCACGGTATCTGTCTCTAATCCTTCATGTCCTTCATGACATTTAAGGAGGTATTGTGTAAAACCCGCATTTTTTTTAGTTAAGGAAAACCGGGAAAAGAACCGGTCAAACCGAATAAGAAAAACCAAGTCGGTTTACATTTGGGAATAAGCAATATGGAAATTTACAACTTTCGGATGATCCAAAGGATTCATTAAACCTTGGAAAAGAAACTTAAGACAAACTAGAAAACAAAAACCTAATTGGTTTAGGTGAACTAGATTACATAAGAATTTCAAAGTTAAGCGTGCTTGCCTTAAAGTAGTGTGAGGATGGGTGACCTTTTGGGAAGTATGATTTTTTTTGTAACCCGAAATTTTGGTCAAAATTTTTTATGCAAACGGCTTATCATAAATACCCATAAATTAATATATATTTAATTATTATAATTAATACCAATAATTTAATACCTAAATTAAATTATTGGAATTAATACAATTAATTTAATACCGAAATTTAATTATTAGAATTAATACCAATAATTTATGGCAATATTAATATGGGTAATAAATCTCGCCCATTTAATACACGGGTTTTACGCCTATATAAAGAGGTCATCCCCATTTCATTCTCCTCACACCTTAACACTTCTCTCTCTCTCTCCCTACTACTCCATTTCCCAGTGAAGCTCGAACTAGAGTTTCGACTTGAACAAAGGTTGGGCTCTTTAGAAACGGGGAGAAGACAGCTATCTGGTAGCAAACTCCAGTCAATTCGAGAATCGTTGGAAAAGCGTCGGCATGATAGAATAGTGAAGTAGCTCCAGCGGACTGAAGCTACCCTATTTTGGTCAAGCTGAAATCGGCCATTTCAAGCCCTTCTCAGGCCAAACCAAGCCTTCCCCAACACTTCCTTAGTCCTTCCTCGGTCGAATTAGGACCGAAAGGAATAACCTCTGGAGGAGAGCTATCTGCCCAGATTTGAAAGCTCCACCGCCACGCCCTCACCGGAGAACGAGACATCGGGAACGCCAGTCGAGGTCCAGCTTGCTATGGACAGAACCCGATTAAGTGGAATTTCATTGCACTATCGGGTGAGTGGGATTATATATCATACCCAATTGGGGATGATAAGTACCTCGGTATAAAAACCCACTATTTAGTGGTATTTTAATCATCACCACTTAGAGAAAGTGATGTGAAAATTATGCGAAAAAAACTACTTACCGGTTGTAAGTAGATCATACCCGGTTGTATGATGAGACTTCCTCGAAGGAAGTTGAAAACCCGTTCATCGGTTATGAACAGAGATGTCCTTATACCGGTTGGTATAATGGACAGTGGAAACCTATTTTGTCGGAAGTGTTCTCCCCTGACTGTGTGCAATTGCTTAAACTATTTGGGAGACCTTCTTGACGGGAGCTTGAATAGCTCTTATAGGCCGGGGGCCTCGATTTTGGAACTTGAGGGCTAAAATGCCCAGTTTTTGAAAAATTTGAACAGTGGGCCATAGGCCAATGGACACGGGCAAGAGCTCGTAAAAGAACATGATATATATATATATATATATATATATGTGTGTGTGTGTGTGTGTGTGTGTGTGTGTGCCATTAAAACTTAATAAGTGAATTGTTTGGCCATGGTACCAATGCAGGTCCGACATACTCAGTCAACTAGTAGCAGTGTGGCATGACCGGTCTTCGAACCAGTCAAGACAAACAGCTACAGGTTGATTTGGAGGTCGGGACCGTTGGGACAAATGGCACCACATATTACATGGTAATTTAAGAAAACTTTGTTTGTGCATGCACATGAGTACGAGATCATCAAGACGCCCATGAGGGGTAGTGATGTGTCCTAAGGGCCCTGGACGACCTGGTGAGTATAAGGGCAGATTGTCGTTCCAGGTGTCTGTGCGAAATTTGGAGTAGCACAAAGCGCATGAGACCGGGGTGGAGACAGGATGAGGTCTCTGTCCTCTAATGGACACGAAGAAGCAATTTCAGGATTGTGGATCGGATGTCGCGTACATCCACTCATTCCTAGGGTAGAAGTGGTCGTACTTCTATCCGAGTGGCAGGAAAAGTCGCTCCGAAGCCACTAGCGGGTTCAGTAGTGATACTGACTTGCAAATGTGTGTAACCTTCATGACGAAGGATGTGTGTTGGGTGATGACACACCGATAACTAAGAAATAATGGAAAACACAAATTTTTAAATGAAATGATTTTTGAAAACAAAGTAGTCTGGCACACTCCATATAAATGTTTTTCTTGAAAGTTAAAAGATTTGAATCCCATTCACTGAGTAGTTGTACTCACCCCCTCCCTTATACCCCTTTCAGGAAATCCCAGAAAGTCGAACCTTAAAGGACTTGCGCAATTAAACACCTGCAAGATAGGTACAACTAATTTAAATTACTATGCAGTTTTGATTTATGATATTCCTGGAAAAAGGTGCAGGTTAACGCCTTACTCTTTACGATTTATAATATAAGGGAAAACCCTTTAGTAAATCGGGAGAGTGGCGGGTTGATCACGGGGATCCGACCAAACTGGGTCGGGGCGTGACATATTGCCCTGAATCTATGAGGTGTGGAACACCCTTTCTTTCCTTACACCTATAATAGTTCAACTTAGTACTTGTCCTTTAGTAGGGTTGGGCATCTCTTCAGGTAATGTCCCATCGTCATTCCCTTACATGGATTGTTGTGATTCTTACTTTCCTTCGAGTGGGGCTTTTTTCCAGGGTTACTATTAGTTTGGTGCTTACTGTTCTTGAGTCTGATCACTTTGACAGTTTTCTAGCTGAATCACCTTTGCTAAGGGTCATGGTAAGAGTCCTCCTAGGTTTCCTGATTCATCTTCCATCACTGGGTTGCGACTCTTCCTTAGTTTCTAGGATAGTGCAGGTTTGTTTTATTTTCCTTATGCCATATTCCTAGTAAGATCACATCCTCAAAAGATAGAGTTTTGGGGAATTTGAATCTTTTATTAACATGGGGATACAAAAGGTTGGGCTCTTAGCCCTATCACAAAAAATGGTTGCAAAATAACTAAGGAGCTATGGAATTTTGATAAACGTCTTCCTCCATAATTAGAGTTGTACCACAAATAGGTCCTAGCACCATTCTCCAGGATACTTCCCCATTTGGTCTTGTGACATTTCGCCCCGGTCTCAAGTATTTGGGAAGCTTCTAGGGTTGTCTACCTATGGAGGTAGGGTGTTGAGTAGAGTCATTCCAAGTTTTCTTGGTTCCTCTTCGGGAGCCATCTGAAAATTTTAGGATAAATCCTATTAGTTACTATATTTTCTAGTCTTGATTATGTATTCGAGGAAACAGGCTCTGATACCACTCTAGTTGCCACGCCCCGACCCGGTTTGGTCGGATCCCCGTGATCAACCCACCACTCTCCCGATTTATTAAAGTATTTCTCCTTATTGTAACCCATAAAGAGTAAGACGTCCTTTAACCTGCACCTTTTCCTGGAATAGAATAATCAAAACTGTATAAAATTTAAAACTTTACATAACTGTCTTACAGGCATCTTAGTTGACGGTCTTTAAGGGGAGGCTTTCCGGGATTTCCTGAAAGAGATATAAGGGAGTGGGTGAGTACGACTACTCAGTGAATGGGTTTTTAAAAACTTTTGACTTTTAAGAAAAACATTTATATGGAGTGTGCCAGACTCCTTTGTTTTCAAAAATCCCTTCATTTAAAAATTCGGGTTTTTCCACCATTTATTATTTACCATGGTGTGTCATCAGCCAACACACATACTTCATCATGAAGGTTATACACATTTGCAAGTCAGTATCACTACTAAACCTGCTAGTGGCTTCGGAGCGACTTTTCCTGTCACCCGGATAGAAGTACGACCACTTCTACCCTGGGAATGAGTGGATGTACGTGACATTCGACCCACAATCCCGAAATTACTTCTTCGTGTCCGTATGAGGACAGAGACCTCATCCTGTCCCCACCCCGGTCTCATGCGCTTGGTGCTACTCTAGATTTCGCACAGACACCTGGAACGACAAACTACCCTTATAGCCACCAGGTCGTCCAGTGCCTTTAGGACGTATCACTACCCCTCATGGGCGTCTTGATGATCTCATACTCACAGTGCAAGCACAAACAATGTTTTCTTATATTGCCATGTAATCTGTGGTGCCACTAGTCCAACAGCCCTGACTCTCAACTCAACCCGCAGCTGTTTGTCTTGACTAGTCCGTCGACCTGTAATGTCGCACTGCCGCTAGTTGACTGAGCATGTCGGTCCTTTCTTGGTACCATGGCCAAACAATTCACTTATTAAGTTTTATAGCACATATATCATGTTCGTTTACGAGCTCCTGCTCGTGCCAACTGGCCTTGGGCCCACTATACGAGATTTTCAAAATCGGGCATTTAGCCCCCAAGTTCCAAAACTGAGGCCCCTGGCCTATCAGAGCTATTTGAGCTCCCGTCGAGAAGGTCTCCCAAATAGTTTAAGCATTGGCACACAGTCAGGGGAGAACACTTCCAACAAAATAGGTTTTCACTGTCCATTATACCAACCGGTATAAGGACATCTCCGTTCATAACCGATGAATGCGTTTTCAACTTCCTTCGAGGAAGTCTCATCGTACCAACCGGGTATGATCTACTTACAATCGATAAGTAATTTTTTTTGCATAATTTTCACATCACTTTCTCTAAGTGGTGATGATTAAAATACCACTAAACAATGGGTTTTTATACCGAGGTACTTATCATCCCCTACTGGGTATGATATAAAATTTTCACTCACAATAGGTAAGTGATTTTTATCTTTAAGTTGTGCTCATCAGCCCAACCGGGTATGATGTTAGTAAACCCACTCACAACCAGTAAGTGGTTTTTATCTTTAAGTTGTGCTCATCATCCCTACTGGGTATGATGTTAGTAAACCCACTCACCCGTTAATGCCGTGAATTCCACTAGACCGGTTCTTTGTATTCACACGACCTTGTCCTTGCTGGCATTCCTGATATTTCGTGTTCCTACACGATATGAACAACCTTGTTCATTATTACTCGGCATAACAACCTTCATTTATTACCAATGAATGAGAAAACCCAAACTTTTAGTTATTTACAATTAGGTCCCTAAAGTTATCATGAAACCTTTAACTTTAAGTCCCTAATGTCGATTTTTCCTCAAATTGAGTCCCGTAACTTTTAAAATTTATCATGGGACCTCAGTTTATTCAATTTCACCAAAAAGGGGTTTAATTTCCCAAATTTTCAATTTGGTCCCCTAGTTTTACCAAAATTACCATTTTGCCCTTCTTTTACAAAAATGGTAAGTTTTTCCCCAAAAATTCCAAAATTCCTCAATTGGTCCTCCAACATTATTTTCATGCCCAATTGACCCTCAATTTCATAAAATTGTATTTTGGCCCTTTGAATTTCAAAAATCCCTAATTTTCCCCCAATTCCAACTTTTTAACACAGCTGAATTTGATTTAATCAAATTGACCCATCAAACGTTTCCAATTGTTGAAATTGAAGTTGAAATCGAGTTTCTACATGTTCATACGATTCTTCAGAAATGTGAATTGCAAGTTTTAATGCCGGGACGAGCTCAAACGGAGCTTCACCGGAAAATGAACTATAGAGAGAGAAAGCTTCGATTACTCACCGATGAAGGCACAGCGGTTCGAGCTTTCGATCTAGGAGGATAGCTCTTGTCCTGAGGTTCATCCTAGAATCAAGAATCGCATCAATTGATGCGGAATTAGATTAGAATTTTGTCATTGAAATTCGGTTGATTCTCTCTCTAGCACCGATCAAAAATATTAAAGGGGAGCCGAATTGGCTTACCTTTCAGTCCTAATTCGGCCGTGGAAAGGCTGAGGAAGTGTTGAGAGGGCTTGGTTTGGCTTGAGGAGGGCTTGAAATGGCCGATTTCAGCTTGGCCGAAATAGGGTAGCTTCAGTCCGCCAGAGTTGCTTCACTATTCCATCATGTCGGCTCTTCTCCAATGATTCTCGGATTGACTATAGTTTGCTATCAGATAGCTGTCTTCTCCCTAGTTCTAAAGAGCCCGACCTTTGTTCAAGTCGAAGCTCTAGTTCGAGCTTTACCGGGAAATGGAGCAGTAGAGAGAGAGAGAGAGAAATGTTCAGGTGTCAGGAAAATGAAATGGGGATGACCACTTTATATAGGCGTAAAACTCGTATATTTAATACTAATAATTTATGGTTATTTATGATAAGGCGTACATACAAATTTTTGACCGAAATTTCGGGTTACAAAAAAATTTCACACTTCACACTACTCTCAAGCAAGCACGCTTAACTTTAAAGTTCTTATGGAATCTAGTTCACCTGAACCACTTTGGTTTTTGTTTTCTAATTTGTCTTAAGTTTCTTTTCTAACGTTTGATGAACCCTTTGGATCACCCGAGAACTTGCCCGTTCAGAAATAATCGGGTTTGTGAACCGGTTCTGAATCCTCACTTGGTTTGACCGGTTCTTTTGCTGGTTTTCCTTAGCTCAAAAGGGCAGGTTTTACACTAATAGTGGCCTCAAATCTCAAATTTGAATTTTCTAAGCCATCTAGAAAAATGAATTTAGCATCCAGTTCAATAGTGGTTCAAATTGGTCCAAATTGGTTCAATCTAGTTCAGATCCGGTTCACCTGAACCAGTTTGGTTTTCATCTCCAATTCATCCTAAAGTCATTTTTCATGACATTTATGACTCTTTAGATGATGTGAATCCGTCTAAATAGACTACGAATTCACAAGTCCAATCAATCGAACCTGCAATGGAGCTAAACAGTTTGTCAATAAATGAGATGAATAATCATTTAAGACTGCAAGAGGGCCCAATCACAAGGTTAAGGGCTAAAAGATTCAAATAAGTTTTATATGGGCTGATTAAAGAGGTTGTTGAATATTCAAATGGAAGCCCAAATGAAGAGTACAAGATGAGCCCAAGAGAAGATCCATATTTAATTAATAAGGAGATATTTATTAATATAATAAATCTCTTAGGATAATATTAGGTAGTTCAAAATTTTAAATTAGTTATTAAATATCCTAGATATTAAGATTAGATATGGTTAACTTATAACTATAATAGATTTTTTTCCTTATTTTGTGGGTTATTCGGTTATTTTCTAAGCCTATAAAAGACATACTCCACAACATTGGAAGACACACTTTAGAATTTCAATCTTGTTAGTTTTGTTTTCTTTTTTTTCTTGAAAAAGCTTTTTGAACTTATCAAGTTTTTACCTGTTGCGTTTAAGCAATTTAAGACTTATCACCAGGGTTTTCTAAGAGTTCTTCTTAGAGAATTTGGGTGTAGCGTCTAGATATCTGATACCTTATTTCTCACATAATAAGATATATTCCATCATTTTGTACTTGCGTCGAGAAAGTCCTGGGGTCTTGCCATATTTGGTGTAGGGTGTCGTCACATATTGGCGAGGTTCGCATCAGTTGGTATCAGAGCACACGGTTGCACGACAAGTTCTATCCCATCTTTTATATCTAGTTCTTTTTTTTTTATCTTCTCTAACTATCTTCTCTTCAGTAAGTTAAAAAAAGAGAAAAAAAGCCAAAAAAAAATTCATGCCAAAAAAAGAAAAAAAATTCGTGCTAAAAAAAAGAGCAAAAAAATTCGTACAAAAAAAAGGCAAAAAAGAGGCACACAATTCTAGCTTGGATTTCATTTTGCTCTATCTAGTATACTTCATTTCATCTTAATTTCTTTCTCTATCTCAATTTTATTGTTCTCTGAGTCTATTCGTACACCACACTTAAATTCTTCTGGAATTAGTTTTTGAAAACCTTATTGATTTGTCTTGATTGTTTCTCAAGTTGAACTACTTCATAAAATCGATTTATTTTTAAAGTTCAATTCAGATTGAAAGAAGACATACGAGAGGAAAAAGGAAAGAGTGTTTGAATCTATAAGAAAAAGCCAATTGAGTGTGAAAACACGAGTGATTGAGAGAAATACGTAAGGGAGAGTTGGCAAGGTTCTTCTGTTATTTTTATCATTTGTAGGAACTCATGGCACAACGACGAGGAGATACACCAAATGAAGAAGATTCCCAACAACCGATTCCAAATTTACAAATGCAAGCTATAATAAGCGAAATGAGATGAATGCTGAAGTCCGAGTTAGAACCGCTTCATGAGCGAATTGATCAATTGGAAGGAGTGAGGGGTTCGTGTCAACATACCCCTACTGAAATGCGACCTCGAAGGTTTCAATCAAGACGTTTTGATCCACAAGAACTCGAGGAGTTAGATCGATATGCTCATAGAGAACGACCCCGAGTTGATGACAACATGGATAATATCAAGTTGAAGATACCCTCTTTTCAAGGAAAAACTGATCCAAAAGCGTATCTTGAATGGGAAAAGAGGATGGAGATGGTTTTTTATTGTCATAATTACTCGGAGATGAAAAAGGTACGACTTGCTACCGTCGAATTTACTGATTATACTATAATATGGTGGGATCAGTTGGTGAAGGAAAGGAAACAAAATCACAAACGCATTATGGAGTCTTGGGATGAAATGAAAGCGATCATGCGATGACGATTTGTTCCTAACCACTATCATCAGGAGTTGTTCAATAAACTCCAAAGGCTTACCCAAGGATCAAGAAGCATTGATGAATACTTCAAGGAGATGGAGATTACGATGATTCGAGCAAATGTGGAGGAAGACAGAGAGGCAACAATGGCGAGATTTTTGCATGGTCTAAACCATGAGATAGCTGACGTGGTGGAAATGCAATATCATGTTAAGCTGCAAGATATGGTACATCAAGCTATCAAAGTCGAACAACAATTGAAGAGAAAGAGTTTACACAAAAGGGGATTAAACAATGGTTCCTCGAACTCATGGAAACCATCCTCAAGGTGATTTAAGAGTCATTCAACTCAACCTCAGCATGCTCCACTAAAAGAGACAACCAAGCAGGCTGTGGCCCAAAATCAAGGTAACACCCATATCACAACTCCCAAAACTCGTGATATTAAGTGTTTCCGATGCCAAGGCAGGGGTCACATTGCAAGTCAATGCCCAAATAAGCAGGCAATGGTGATCAATGCTAATGGTGAAATTGAGACCGATGATGAAAAAGAAGATATCGATCCGGGGATGCCACCATTTGAAGATGCTGATGAATATGCAGAAGAAGGGGAATTGTTAGTTGCACGATGAACTCTTAGTGTTCAAGCCCAAGAAGAAGAAAACAATCAGCATGAGAACTTATTTCATACTCGTTATTGTGTGAAAAATAAGGTTTGTTGTGTTATTATGGATGGGGGAAGCTGCACTAATGTAGCTAGCACTGAGCTGGTGGAGAAATTGGCATTACCAACCTTAAAGCATCCGAAGCCTTATCGACTACAATGGCTGAACGACCGAGGTGAATTCAACGTAACCAAACAAGTGTTGTTTGCATTTTCTACTGGAAAATATCAAGATGAAATAATATGTGATGTGGTACCAATGCAGGCATGCCATATACTTTTGGGACGATCTTGGCAGTTTGATCATCAAGTTATGCATGATAGATTCACTAATAGGTACTATTTTGTGATGAATGATAGACCAATATCTCTTGTACCATTGACTCCAAGGAAAGTTTTTGAGGATCAACTGAAAAAGAAAAAGGTAAATGAACATAAAATAGAAGAAAAAAAGAAAGGAGAAATATCAGAGTTGAAAAAAAAGAGGGAAAAGCCAGAAGTGGAAAAAAAAGAGAGTAAAAGCAATTTCATTGCAAGAAAAAGTGAGATCAAGCGAGCTTTACTTTTACATCAGGCTCTTATTGTACTTATTTACAAGGACACCATTTTGAATACTAACGATCTTGTCGGATCTTTGCCGAGCAATATTATTACTGTTTTGCAGGAATTTATTGATGTCTTTCCTGATGAGATACCACCAGGTTTGTCACCAATTCAAGGAATTGAACATCAAATTGATTTCATCCTTGGAGCGACGATTCCCAACCGACCAACATATAGAAGTAACCCTGAGGAAACAAAGAAACTTCCACACCAAGTCCTAGAGCTGATGGAAAAGGGGTATGTTCGAGAGAGTATGAGTCCATGTGTTGTGCCAGTGCTTCTTGTACCTAAGAAGGACGAAACTTGGCGAATGTGCGTGGATTGTCAAGCCATCAACAACATCACTGTAAAGTATCACCACCCTATTCCTCGTTTGGATGACATGTTAGATGAGTTGCATGGATCTTGTTTATTTTCAAAAATAGATCTTAAGAGTGGATATCATCAAATTCGAATGAAAGAAGGGGATGAATGGAAAACTGCATTTAAAACTAAACAAGGATTATATGAATGGTTAGTTATGCCCTTTGGATTGACTAATGCACCAAGCACTTTCATGAGATTAATGAATCATGTATTACGTGCTTTTATTGGGAGATTTGTAGTGGTATATTTTGATGATATTCTAATCTACAGCAAGACCATGGATGAACATGTAGCACATTTAAGAGCTGTGTTAGAAAAGGTAACATAAGTTGTTTGCCAACTTGAATAAATGTGTCTTTTGTTCGGATAAACTTGTGTTTCTTGGATATATTATAAGTTCAGAAGGTATTGGAGTTGATGAGGAAAAGATTAAGGCAATTCGCGACTGGCCGACGCCTAATTCGGTAAGTCAGGTAAGAAGTTTTCATAGATTAGCTAGTTTTTGTAGACGTTTTGTTCCAAATTTTAGTAGTTATGTTGCACCTCTTACTGCTGTTATAAAGAAAAGTGTACCTTTTAAATGGGGTAATGAGCAATAAAATGCATTTCAATTGATAAAGGAAAAACTAACTACTGCCCCATTGTTCTCATTGCCTAATTTTTTGAAAATATTTGAAATTGAGTGTAATGCATCAGAAGTAGGTATTGGAGGGGTATTAATGCAGGAAGGAAGACCAATTGCATATTTTAGTGAAAAGTTGAGTGGAACAACCTTTAACTATCCTACCTATGATAAGGAGATGTATGCCCTAGTTCGAACTCTTCAAACATGGCAGCACTATATATGGTCGAAAGAGTTTATGATTCACACAGATCATGAATCTCTTAAGCATCTCAAAGGACAACACAAGTTGAACAAACACCATGCAAGGTGGGTGGAGTTCATTGAAACATTTCCATATGTGATCAAGTACAAACAAGGTAAGGAAAATATAGTTGCAGATGCTCTATCGCGAAGGTATGCTATGCTTTCAATGCTTGATTCTAAATTGCTTGTTTTGATTATATCAAGGATTTGTATGCAAACGATCCTGATTTCTGTGAAGTGTTTAAAGGTTGTTGAAGTAGTATGTTTGGGAAATTTTATTTACAAAATGGATTTCTTTTTCGAGAAAAAAAATTATGCATCCTTCAGTCTTCTTTGTGTGAGTTACTTGTTAGGAAAGCACATGCTAGAGAACTTATGGGACATTTTGGGGTATCTAAGACTATGGCAATAATGCATGAGCATTTTTTTTTTGCCCCACATGAAAAGGGATGTTGAGAAAATTTGTTCTCGATGCATTACATGTGAATTGGTGAATTTTGATGGAAAGGGAAAAGTAGAGTTTGTGAAAGAACTACACGAGAAGACAAAGATGCACATTGAATGGATGACTAAAGCTTATGAAAAACAAGCAAAGAAGGGCCGTAAAAGTGTCATTTTTGAACCCGACGATTGGGTGTGGCTTCATATGAGGAAAGAACGATTTCCTGAACAAAGGTGATCAAAACTTCTTCCTAGAGGAGATGGACCATTTCGTGTGTTGGAACGCATTAATAATAATGCTTACAAGCTAGAGTTACCTAGTGAGTATAGTGTTAATGAAAGTTTCAATGTTACTGATTTAATGCCCTTTGATGTAGGTGATGAAGAAACAAAAGATTTGAGGATAAATCATTTTCAATAGAGGGAGAATGATGTGAATCCATTTAAATAGACTACGAATTCACAAGTCTAATCAACCGAACATGCAATGGAGCTGAACAGTTTGTCACTAAATGAGATGAATAATCATTTGAGACTACAAGAGGGCTCAATCACAAGGTTAAGGGCTAAAAGATTCAAAGAAGCTTTATATGGGCTGATTAAAGAGATTGTTGAATATTCAAATGGAAGTCCAAATGAAAAGCCCAAGATGAGCCTAAGAAAAGGTCCATATTTAATTAATAAGGAGATATTTATTAATATAATAAATCTTTTAGGATAATATTAGGTAGTTCAAATTTTTAAATTAGTTATTAAATATCCTATATATTAAGATTAGATATGGTTAGCTTATAACCATAATAGATTTTTTTCCTTATTTTGTGGACTAGTCGGTTATTTTCTAAGCCTATAAAAGACATACTCCACAACATTGTAAGACACACTTTGGAATTTTAATCTTGTGAGTTTTATCTTCTTTCTTTTCTTGAAAGAGCTTTTTGAACTTATCAGATTTTTACCAGTGGCGTTCAAGCAATTCAAGACTTATCACCAGAGTTTTCTAAGAGTTCTTCTTAGAGAATTTGGGTGTGGCGTCTAGATATCCGATACCTTGTTTCTCACATAAACAAGATATATTTCATCCTTTTGTACTTGCGTCGTGAAAGTCCTAGGGTCTTGCCATATTTGGTTAGGGTGTTATCAACATATTGGCGAGGTTCACATCATTAGGTCACTCGGGATTCATAAATTTCTCGGTTTGCCCTTTCTCTATCGGTTCCAGTACATAAACCGACTCGATTCATAAACCGGTTCATTTCGGCTTGGATTCGGTTCTCCTGAACCGTTTTGGTTTTCTCTCCCAAATTGACCTAAGCTCCTTTTCCAAGGTTTTATGAACCCTTTAGGTCACTCGAGAGTTGTAAATTTCTCAAATTGTTCGTTCTCTGATGATCGGGTTTGTGAACCAGTTTGGTGTTTCTCACTCGGTTGGACTGGTTCTTTTCCTGATTTTCCTTAACTAAAAAGGGCGGGGTTTACAGAGGGAATGTTCTAGAAGTATAATGTAGAAAAATAGCTCTAGAATAAGTCAAGCTTCAAGGGACATGTAGGTCTAACAGTTCCAAGAAAGTGTGACTCAAGTAAGGAAGAATCATTTATTTAATCATGATGAGGTCAAATAAATGGATTTGGGTGGACCAAAGTTATAATAAAGAAAGAATGGATTAAAAAACCAATAAAAGACGAAAAGGGGATAATGTCAAAACTCGAGAAAATAAGAACAAAAATCTCGAAAGGACGTCGAGCTAAAGATTTTAACGACCAAGGGGAATAACCAGACATAGGGATAGTCAGACATTTCACAACTCCCAATCTTGTGATTTAGATTAACATTTGGACGAAGACCTCAAGTGGGAGAGTCTTAACCCTAAGCGACATAAGAATTGGACATAAAAAAATACCTTTGGGCAAGTGGGTAAGACAAGCTGATCATAATAGTCCCATGAAATAGGTTGATATTTGAGGAGAAGAGAAATCACTTAGGGGCATTATCTAAAGGACTAAGTAAAAGAGTAATCGAAGTGATATTTGGCCAAGGAAAGATCCTATGAGCCAGGAAATGCTCAAAGAAAAGGAAGTGAGAAGCTGGATTGCTGCGGGATCTTCTCCTCAAGTGGGAATACCAAATCACGCCATTAAGGTTGATGGAAAAATAATTGATAAAATAATAGACACCCCAAGACAAAGGAATGAAAGACGCTCAAAGGAAGGAGAGGCACAAAGGATGCCCAAAGAAGATACAATTAGGATGGGGGTGTGTCCCATGGTATCATATCGGATCGAATCACAAGTGACATGAAGGGAAATTTAAGCCCCAACTAAATTCAATTAGAAGAGACACGCTGAATGGATGGCTGGAATGGGAAAGGAAAGGAGGAAAAGGGAAGGGGGCATCATTCACTATTTAAGGGATGCATAATGAGTTTTGTGGACAAAACTCCTAAAAGGTGGGAAGAGTTATAAACTCTATTCTCTCAGAATAAGGAATCAGAAATTTTCGAGAGAAAACAGAGTATCTAAGTGAACTCGAAGTGGTAAAAACGGGTTAGGACTAGAATTTAGAAAATTTCAAGTGGCCAAAAAATACCTAGACATCATGGAAAAGAACAATTAAGTGGATTGGATATGAAAATCGGACCGGTTCAGGGTGAATCGAAGTTAAACTGGATTGAACTATGAATAATTAGTTAAAAGATTCATTTTCCTAGGTGGCTTAATTATATCAAATTAGAAAATTGAAGCCGCCATTTTATAGAAAATAAATTTAGAATTTTTTAATTTTAAGAAAACTAATCAAATCGGGTCTAAACCAGTCGATTTTAGGAGTTCACTTAGATACTCCTAAAAGGTGGGAAGAGTTATAAACTCTATTCTCTCAGAATAAGGAATCAGAAATTTTCGAGAGAAAACAGAGTATCTAAGTGAACTCGAAGTGGTAAAAACGGGTTAGGACTAGAATTTAGAAAATTTCAAGTGGCCAAAAAATACCTAGACATCATGGAAAAGAACAATTAAGTGGATTGGATATGAAAATCGGACCGGTTCAGGGTGAATCGAAGTTAAACTGGATTGAACTATGAATAATTAGTTAAAAGATTCATTTTCCTAGGTGGCTTAATTATATCAAATTAGAAAATTGAAGCCGCCATTTTATAGAAAATAAATTTAGAATTTTTTAATTTTAAGAAAACTAATCAAATCGGGTCTAAACCAGTCGATTTTAGGAGTTCACTTAGATACTCCTAAAAGGTGGGAAGAGTTATAAACTCTATTCTCTCAGAATAAGGAATCAGAAATTTTCGAGAGAAAACAGAGTATCTAAGTGAACTCGAAGTGGTAAAAACGGGTTAGGACTAGAATTTAGAAAATTTCAAGTGGCCAAAAAATACCTAGACATCATGGAAAAGAACAATTAAGTGGATTGGATATGAAAATCGGACCGGTTCAGGGTGAATCGAAGTTAAACTGGATTGAACTATGAATAATTAGTTAAAAGATTCATTTTCCTAGGTGGCTTAATTATATCAAATTAGAAAATTGAAGCCGCCATTTTATAGAAAATAAATTTAGAATTTTTTAATTTTAAGAAAACTAATCAAATCGGGTCTAAACCAGTCGATTTTAGGAGTTCACTTAGATACTCCTAAAAGGTGGGAAGAGTTATAAACTCTATTCTCTCAGAATAAGGAATCAGAAATTTTCGAGAGAAAACAGAGTATCTAAGTGAACTCGAAGTGGTAAAAACGGGTTAGGACTAGAATTTAGAAAATTTCAAGTGGCCAAAAAATACCTAGACATCATGGAAAAGAACAATTAAGTGGATTGGATATGAAAATCGGACCGGTTCAGGGTGAATCGAAGTTAAACTGGATTGAACTATGAATAATTAGTTAAAAGATTCATTTTCCTAGGTGGCTTAATTATATCAAATTAGAAAATTGAAGCCGCCATTTTATAGAAAATAAATTTAGAATTTTTTAATTTTAAGAAAACTAATCAAATCGGGTCTAAACCAGTCGATTTTAGGAGTTCACTTAGATACTCCTAAAAGGTGGGAAGAGTTATAAACTCTATTCTCTCAGAATAAGGAATCAGAAATTTTCGAGAGAAAACAGAGTATCTAAGTGAACTCGAAGTGGTAAAAACGGGTTAGAACTAGAATTTAGAAAATTTCAAGTGGCCAAAAAATACCTAGACATCATGGAAAAGAACAATTAAGTGGATTGGATATGAAAATCGGACCGGTTCAGGGTGAATCGAAGTTAAACTGGATTGAACTATGAATAATTAGTTAAAAGATTCATTTTCCTAGGTGGCTTAATTATATCAAATTAGAAAATTGAAGCCGCCATTTTATAGAAAATAAATTTAGAATTTTTTAATTTTAAGAAAACTAATCAAATCGGGTCTAAACCAGTCGATTTTAGGAGTTCACTTAGATACTCCTAAAAGGTGGGAAGAGTTATAAACTCTATTCTCTCAGAATAAGGAATCAGAAATTTTCGAGAGAAAACAGAGTATCTAAGTGAACTCGAAGTGGTAAAAACGGGTTAGGACTAGAATTTAGAAAATTTCAAGTGGCCAAAAAATACCTAGACATCATGGAAAAGAACAATTAAGTGGATTGGATATGAAAATCGGACCGGTTCAGGGTGAATCGAAGTTAAACTGGATTGAACTATGAATAATTAGTTAAAAGATTCATTTTCCTAGGTGGCTTAATTATATCAAATTAGAAAATTGAAGCCGCCATTTTATAGAAAATAAATTTAGAATTTTTTAATTTTAAGAAAACTAATCAAATCGGGTCTAAACCAGTCGATTTTAGGAGTTCACTTAGATACTCCTAAAAGGTGGGAAGAGTTATAAACTCTATTCTCTCAGAATAAGGAATCAGAAATTTTCGAGAGAAAACAGAGTATCTAAGTGAACTCGAAGTGGTAAAAACGGGTTAGGACTAGAATTTAGAAAATTTCAAGTGGCCAAAAAATACCTAGACATCATGGAAAAGAACAATTAAGTGGATTGGATATGAAAATCGGACCGGTTCAGGGTGAATCGAAGTTAAACTGGATTGAACTATGAATAATTAGTTAAAAGATTCATTTTCCTAGGTGGCTTAATTATATCAAATTAGAAAATTGAAGCCGCCATTTTATAGAAAATAAATTTAGAATTTTTTAATTTTAAGAAAACTAATCAAATCGGGTCTAAACCAGTCGATTTTAGGAGTTCACTTAGATACTCCTAAAAGGTGGGAAGAGTTATAAACTCTATTCTCTCAGAATAAGGAATCAGAAATTTTCGAGAGAAAACAGAGTATCTAAGTGAACTCGAAGTGGTAAAAACGGGTTAGGACTAGAATTTAGAAAATTTCAAGTGGCCAAAAAATACCTAGACATCATGGAAAAGAACAATTAAGTGGATTGGATATGAAAATCGGACCGGTTCAGGGTGAATCGAAGTTAAACTGGATTGAACTATGAATAATTAGTTAAAAGATTCATTTTCCTAGGTGGCTTAATTATATCAAATTAGAAAATTGAAGCCGCCATTTTATAGAAAATAAATTTAGAATTTTTTAATTTTAAGAAAACTAATCAAATCGGGTCTAAACCAGTCGATTTTAGGAGTTCACTTAGATACTCCTAAAAGGTGGGAAGAGTTATAAACTCTATTCTCTCAGAATAAGGAATCAGAAATTTTCGAGAGAAAACAGAGTATCTAAGTGAACTCGAAGTGGTAAAAACGGGTTAGGACTAGAATTTAGAAAATTTCAAGTGGCCAAAAAATACCTAGACATCATGGAAAAGAACAATTAAGTGGATTGGATATGAAAATCGGACCGGTTCAGGGTGAATCGAAGTTAAACTGGATTGAACTATGAATAATTAGTTAAAAGATTCATTTTCCTAGGTGGCTTAATTATATCAAATTAGAAAATTGAAGCCGCCATTTTATAGAAAATAAATTTAGAATTTTTTAATTTTAAGAAAACTAATCAAATCGGGTCTAAACCAGTCGATTTTAGGAGTTCACTTAGATACTCCTAAAAGGTGGGAAGAGTTATAAACTCTATTCTCTCAGAATAAGGAATCAGAAATTTTCGAGAGAAAACAGAGTATCTAAGTGAACTCGAAGTGGTAAAAACGGGTTAGAACTAGAATTTAGAAAATTTCAAGTGGCCAAAAAATACCTAGACATCATGGAAAAGAACAATTAAGTGGATTGGATATGAAAATCGGACCGGTTCAGGGTGAATCGAAGTTAAACTGGATTGAACTATGAATAATTAGTTAAAAGATTCATTTTCCTAGGTGGCTTAATTATATCAAATTAGAAAATTGAAGCCGCCATTTTATAGAAAATAAATTTAGAATTTTTTAATTTTAAGAAAACTAATCAAATCGGGTCTAAACCAGTCGATTTTAGGAGTTCACTTAGATACTCCTAAAAGGTGGGAAGAGTTATAAACTCTATTCTCTCAGAATAAGGAATCAGAAATTTTCGAGAGAAAACAGAGTATCTAAGTGAACTCGAAGTGGTAAAAACGGGTTAGGACTAGAATTTAGAAAATTTCAAGTGGCCAAAAAATACCTAGACATCATGGAAAAGAACAATTAAGTGGATTGGATATGAAAATCGGACCGGTTCAGGGTGAATCGAAGTTAAACTGGATTGAACTATGAATAATTAGTTAAAAGATTCATTTTCCTAGGTGGCTTAATTATATCAAATTAGAAAATTGAAGCCGCCATTTTATAGAAAATAAATTTAGAATTTTTTAATTTTAAGAAAACTAATCAAATCGGGTCTAAACCAGTCGATTTTTGAATTCGAGTCACCGAACTCGGTTAGACCGTACCGGTCAACAGACCGTTGTCGGATGAGTGCCCAATTAGTAGGCACGACCAATCAGCATGAGATACGTGGTGAAACGCACCCAGTTAGTGCCTGAAAGTGCTGGCCAATCAGAGCACAACAAATGTATTCGATCAAAGGTCAAAGGAGGAAAACCCACATTAGCGACGATCGACCAATAGGAGCGCGACACATGTCCCAAATCAACAGTCAACTGAGAAAAAGGTTCGTCAGCAAGGTTAACCAATGAGGAACAAACACGTGGCAAGGATGCACGTCAGTAGTCGACAAGGATGTCAATGAAACGACCAATCAATCAAAGGTCGACACGTGGCAAAGTCATGTCAGATAGCCTTAACCAATCAGATACTAACACGTGGCAGTGACATTGTGCTAGGGGAATCCGACGCATTTAAAATAACCAATTAAAAGATGCCACGTGTTACGGTCAACTGAAATGCAGTCAACCGCTATGTATGAACGAGCGGCCAATGGGAGGCCGCCACATGTACGGTCAACGAGTCAAAAGTTACTGGGACGCTAATTAGAAAGACGCATCATAAAATCTATCCAATCACAACACGTCATGTGGCAATCCCGCACATGCTAAGCTCGTATGTGCGACACATTGTCATTTTCCTACTTAGGAAAGTTGACAAAAAAAGGATGGAGAAAGGGGCAGTCTCCGATAACCCGAAAAATGCTATAGTATGACTACCAGCGATCGAGTATGGGATCGAGTACTATATCGGCCGGTAACTCTCTTAGTTGTCGAGCTTTCTATATAAAAAGCACCACTTCCCTTAACTTCCTTATCCCACAAATGAGTGAAAAAAAAAAGTGCTTCATTTTCCGACAAATCGTAAAACAGAGCTGTAAGATCGGGTTTTTCTACTCGAATAACACTCGACCCATGTAACTTAGAAGTCAAGCTAATTCTGTACAGTTTCGCCGGAATTATAAATTTATAGAAACTGAAGCATAAAAACTTATATTACTAAATTAACCTTGCTACAACTGCTAATTAACTCGTGTATTGATCCTAGTAGAATCTCATTTACGTAATTATTTCAATTTATCAGTTCGGGATGGATTTAGGTGGATCTGCGCCCGATCCGAGGGCGCGTCTAACGGAACCTGGCTAGTGAATCCGAGCCTCGGGTTCACTTAGTCGGGTCCAGACCCGACCCGAGCTCGAACGGACTCGAAGCCCAAGTCATTCACAAAAGGAACCATTTGTTGTTAATATCTAACCTAGTTCATATTCTAGAAAACGAGCCGCTAAGCATCCATTTGCACTCTGAGTATTTTTTGCATCAATAAATATTTTGGTTTATGGATACCTTTCAGCTTCATCTTGGAAAGGATAAGAAAGGGAGTGAGACATGGGACAAATTAGTGGGGAGGAGATTGCCAAATTAGAGAAGATGCAAGCGATGTGTGCTGTTGAGGAGAAGATTCTAGTTTTAGTAAGGTTGAGACCACTTAATGAGAAGGAAGTTATGACGAATGAAGCAGCAGATTGGAAATGCATCAATGACACCACAATGGCAACAATCTCAGGGAAGGGTCTCTATTTCCATCTGCCTATACTTTTGGTGAGATAGTTGTTTACTTCAATTTTTTGTAGCTGGTGGTAATATTTCTTATTTAAGTGTCATGGACAACACTTAAACAATGGTTACTCATTGAGCTAGTCTGATTCTTGCCTTTTTAATGCTACTGATATACTGTAAATTGGGCTATTTATTCTACTTTTGCGGACAGACAGAGTATTCCGTGGTGACTGTTCTACGAGGAAAGTGTATGAGGAAGGAACCAAGCAAATTGCTCTCTCAGTTGTTAGCGGTATTAACTGTATGTGCATGTCTCTATTGCTGCCATGTATAACCTGCACATGATATACTTACTATGGCACTTGCTCTCTCATTGCCAATGCAGCAAGTATTTTTGCTTACGGACAAACAAGCAGTGGAAAGACACACTATGGATGGGATCACTGAACAGACAGTAGCTGACATATTTAAACTACATACATACACAAGGTATACAAATATACCTTCTTCTGCAGTTGTCCAAGATTTTTTGTGATTATATTTTTGCCTTGGAAGTAAAAACTTGGAAATTTTTTGTTATGCTGCCAGCATGAGGAAAGAGCTTTTATCTTGAAGTTCTCAGCCATTGAAATCTACAATGAGGCCATAAGAGACCTTCTTAGCTCTGACAATACTCTACTTAAACTGCGAGATGATCCAGAGGTATGTGTATGCCCTAGTTATCAATTTCACTTAATTGTGCATAGAATGTTTGTCTGATCACTGATTTCATCAGAGAGGAACTATTGTGGAGAAAATGACGGAGGAAACACTAAGAGATTGGAACCACTTTAATGAGCTTGTTTCCATTTGTGAAGGTAACCAGTAAGAATACTTAATGAACAAAGGTTTTGCATCTTAATGTTTTGCATTCTTAAGGATATACTTGTATAATTGCAGCTCAGAGACAAATTGGGGAGACATCCTTAATCCCACCAAATTCTCAGATTGGTAAACCATTTTCCAATCTTCCACTCCTGTAGTCTTATGTAACCTGATCGTCAATCCTATGTCATCTAGCTAATGTCCTCAAAGTAGTATATGCATAGCATTTTTTGGGGAAAGACAATTGTTCACTTTTCTGCCTGCAAGAAGCCATGTTGAACAGAAGAGGAACACTCTTTTGTTTGCTTGTTGCACAAAAGAAGTAACAACAAAAGCACATGTAAATGTAGTCATGTCTGACAAGGCTCTCGTCAAGCATCTGCAGAAGGGACTGGCAAGGTTGGAGAATGAACTGAGGAGTACAGCACCTGCTCCATCACAATGTGACTATACAGCTTCGGGTGAAAGATTTGTTACGATTAACTGGAGATGATCAAGGCACAAGAAAATATGTATGTACTCTACTCTTTGCATTGAATCCTTAAAATTTAGAGGGAGTTCGATTTTTAAAATTTAGCCCCTCCGACCTGTCAATGCAGGTAGAAAATGGTTATCACCTCAGCTGTCATGCTGATGAAAAATGGGAAGACGACTATTCAGAATTAGATTCTCCACTCATGGTGGATTCATTTGGGAGAAATGCAACGATGAGAATGTTGAACACAACCTATACCAATGGTTTGAGAGAAGAAGATTCCCTCACCAATGATGATTGGTAATTACAACCACTTTGTTGTTAATATCTAACCCAGTTCATATTCTAGAAAACAGGCCGCTAAGCATCCATTTGTACTCTGAGTATTTTTTGCATCAATAAAGATTTTGGTTTATGGATACCTTTCAGCTTCATCTTGGATATGTTCAGAAAGGGAGTGAGACATGGGACAAATTAGTGGGGAGGAGATTGCCAAATTAGAGAAGATGCAAGGGATGTGTGCTGGTGAGGAGAAGATTCTAGTTTTAGTAAGGTTGAGACCACTTAATGAGAAGGAAGTTATGGCGAATGAAGCAGCAGATTGGGAATGCATCAATGGCACCACAATCCTGTACCGCAACAGTCTCGTCTCATGGAAGGGTCTCTATTTCCATCAGCCTATACTTTTTGGTAAGATAGATATTTGCTTCAAATTTTTGTTGCTGGTGGGAACACAACATGTACCAATGGCGGCTCCTTGAAGCACAGGGGCGGCTGCAAGAAGCACGGGTGGCGGGTGGCAGTTCAGGCGGAAAACTCAGGGGCGGCTGTGGGAAGCACGGGGCCGCAGCTCTAGCAGCGGGCGACAGCTTGAGTCCTCTCTTAGCTAGAGTTCACTTTGTATGTCTTAAATGAATGAAATGGCGTCCTCGTCGAGGTTAAAGGCAACCTGACGAGGTCGTTTCTCCCCTTTTTTTTGCCTCGTCTAAATGAAATGCAACTGTCTTGACATTTTCGAAACTGGGTCCATTTGTTAGACCCACCATTCCCGTCCACCTTTCTAGATCTGAACTCGTGTTTTCAGCAGGGCTCGTGTGCGCTTGGGTCGGGTAAGGACTAAGTTCTCGGGTCCAAATCTCATTGATATGCCTAATTAGACTAGTACGAGTAATCCCTATCCAAAGCTATACTTATCTCATAATAAAATAAGCTCCCTTTATAAATATCTTTTTGGTAAATATCTATTTGAGCTCAAAAGTGGTCAATTCGTATTTTTCAAGGTTCGAATTCTAGCAAAGGATTAGTAGCATAATTAGGGGTAATTAATCAAGTTTAAGTGGTCAATTAAATAAAACAATAATTTGGGTGTAAAAGTGTAATTTTTGAAAAATTGGGCAATTTTAAGATTTTTGAAAAATTGGGCAATTTTGAGATTTTTGAAAATTTGGGGGCTGAATTGTAATTAAAGTAAAATTGAGAGACTTTTGTAAAATTAACTTTTAATTGAGTGTCAATTGGCAAATTAGATGAAATTGAGGGTGTATCGGTAATTTTGAGGAAAATTGGGGATCAATTGGTAAATTTGAAAAAATTAAGAACCAATTGGTAATTTTAGAAAAATTAGGAATGTAAGAGAAAAATTAGAAACTTTAGTTACTTAATTAAAGATAAATTGAATATTAGGAATCTAAAAGTAAAATTATGAATTTAGGAATTTAATTATAATTGAGGCATAATTAAATATTTAGGTGTCCATAACTGCAAGTATAAAACCATTGATTTCAATTTTCTATTCTAACATTCGTAAAATGTAGAAAGATGATTTTAGTACTTGTGTAAAGTAGCACGTAACCAATCGAGATTTCGCCGAAAATGACTCAATCGTACCGAGTAAGTGGAATTTCCAACATTATACCCAATTGGAATTATTAACACATTTTTTATTTGAAAACCGTTTTTTAGAAATAGTTTCTCCTACATAATTAAACTTTTTTGGAGATATTTATGATAAAAGCTAAAATTGCTCTAGTGGGCCTCGATCCTTAGTTTTGAAACTAATAGACCACAAGGCTTAGTTTTGGAAAAACTCGTGAATTGGGTACAAGTTCAATGGGAATGGGCTTACACCCATAAGATAAAATCTTGATTGCTAACCATTATGGAAATTCACAAAAAATGGTTAAGTTGTGTGATAAATCCACCCAGTTGAAGTCGTATCTTAGAATTTGTTGGGCTAGTAGCTAATGAGTCGAATTCAAATTGTTGAACTTGTTGGGCTAGTAGTTACCAACATGAAGTCGGGTCATCGAATTTGTTGGGCAAGTGGTACTAAAGATAAATGTCTAAATTAAAAAACTCTTATTTATGTATACTGAGATACGGAACCATCAAGACGCCTGACATGGGGTAGTGTTGGTTCTAAGGGCTACTAGACAACTCAAGGAGTATAAAGGAAGTTTTGTCATCCAATAAGTCTCGAAACTCGGAAAAGCTTCACATGCATTGAGACCGAGGTTGGAGGAGGAGAGGTCTTGTCCCACCATAGCAGACACAGAGAAATTCAAGTTTGGGGACTAGGTAATTGATGCTCGCACACACTTGGGGTAGAAGGTATCACCTGCTACCACGGTGATCCGCAAAGTCACTATGGGCCACAAGCGATGCAGTCGGAGACTGCTCTGTAGATGTGTGAACCTTTTGTAATAAAGTGTGTGTATGATTGTATGCTAAACCAAACTCGAGCAGTGGAAAATATTAAAATATTTTTCTAACGAGTACTTAAACCCATGAAGCTTGTGAACAAAAAGAATAGCAATCCTAAATATTTTCTATATTTTTTTTCAAAAGTCACCCTAACATCCACTAATCGAGTTGTAGAACTCACACTCTTCCCTAAATATTTTTTCAGGAAAAATCTTCCATCAAGAAAAATAGAAGCTAGGGGAGCAAGTCATAGGTGTCGCGAATAAATAAACTTTTATTTAGTTGTTTTGTTAATTTTATTATGAAAAAAATGTGTATTTATACGTTTTTATCTTCCATAGTATATTTGGTAGAAATACTAATTTAGTATGGGAAGGGTGACGGGTTGATCACGGGGTTCCAACCAAACCGGGTTGGGACGTGACATATAAAGCTCGCCAAAAAACTGACACGGATCGGTAAAACAAATGGAACTCATCGGAGATGGCGTCTCAGTCAATAATGTAGGTGGGCTCCAAAAGCTAACTCCCATACGCATCTCTAGGTATTAGTTTCACCTCAAATTGAGGTATGATTCTTATGCAATTCAAGTTTTACCAAGTTTAGTCTAAATCATAGTAGTGTCGAAGATTTCACGGTGGAGTAAGGTCATAAGATTTATCTTGATCTCAAGTGGCCATTGGGGTTTGCTATAAGAAGTCAAGAGTAGTTGGTGAAATTTTTTTCTTGGTCATGATTAACCATTGATAGTAGTGAAAATTGATGTGAAAGTTGGAGACATGTTTTCAAGTGTCTGACTGTGTTCATTTTCCATCTTGTCGATGTTGATAGAAAGATATCTATGGCATGCAAATATGAGGATAAAATTGACTCAATTGCGGTGCCAACACCATTAGAATCACTAATTTTAGTGATTAGAATCAAAATTTATACTCTCAATTATCAAAATTATTAAAATTTTGAGTAAGTTATATAGAAAATTTCAGTAAAATATCGATAAGGGAGCTATCATGGCTTATATAGGGAACTCCATGGGTAGATGGACAATCGACCCATGGCCTCATGTCGTCAAAATAGGGCTTTATAAGTATAGTTCGAATTTATTTCTCCTCATATCTTATAGTTAGGATTTGGGCTAAAGAATTCAGTAGAGTTGGGGTGGTGGTTTGGATCCAAATTATTTGTGTTGGGCGGAGACGACATGTATATTACGTGTCACCCCCTCACATTGACCTTGCATTGTGCTTTATTGTGCTTTATTAGGTTTTGACGATTTTTTTAGAGCTAAAACTTTTCACACTTACCGAAATTTCTCAAAATATTATCTATGTTCTCAGTTCGGTTTGATTTGATTTTTAATTTATTTCTCAATTATGCGCTTGTCGATTCTTAATTTCCAATCAACGAGATCATCCGAAAATGGTTCAAGCTATTTTCACTAATCTCTACCATCTCAATTCAAATTTATTTTCAATTCCGTTTCAAGTTTTTTCATATGTTCAACATTAGTTTCCGGTACAATTGACATATTTTAACATTTTAAAAATTATGGTGAGCATGAGTAAAATCATGCACCAATAGTTGTTTTTGCATTTATTTATCTTGAAGTATGGAAAGCCAGTAATTCGGATGGGAGAACAGTAGGGAATTAGAGTGTCATGCAAATTTGAGTCGAAGTGAGTCGATTGAAGAAAATGTGTCTACGCGGGGTATGACCCACCCTTCCCAACAAATTTGGATGATTTGAAGTAGATTTTGGTGAATAAATTAATTGGTTTAATTGATTTTAATTTTTATTTAACTAATTCACATCTAATTCGATCACTTTTTTATCTAATTTAATTTTGTAAAAAATTTTCAACTCATTCACTTGAATTTATGGCAAAAAATTATATTTTTTTCTTTTGCCATACAAGTTGAAAATTTAATTTTATTTTCAATCCAAATTGCTCTGATTTTTAATTTAATATTTGGTCGTACATTTTTCTATCATTTATTTATAATCTAAAAGTTATTTAAGGTTTGATTTAACTTATTTAGCTCAATTTTTAAATTGAAATCCACTTCTAATACAATTCGATTTTTAATATGGTTTAAGTTCAAATTATGGATTTAATTTTTATTTTCAGTATAATCGAGGAAAATTACTTTTTTAAAAACTACTATATTCCCCTTAAAATAATATTTATAATGTAATTGTGATGAAGGAAAATACTAGTCGGCATACTATGTCATAAGGTATTCCACAACAAATAGTATTTCAATAAAAGATTATCAATAGTACTTCTCAAACATTAAAATTCCTACCTCCTAAACATCAAAATTATGCATCCATATCCAACATAATTATAGATAATTCTTTTTAATACTAAGAAGAGTTTCTTGGCAATTCTCCTTACTAAAATTGTGCTCATTTCATGTTGGTATTATTTTAGCATAATTTTTGACAAGTGAAAGATATTAAAGAATAGATAAAATATATTAAATATATATTATTTCACAATTGTGTTACAATGATTAAATTTTCCTAAATTTATAATACATATAAAGATACAAATATTAGGAATATGTCTTTTAATATAGACATATTTTTTAGTATGGATATTTCTATTCATTTATTCTCTTTAATTCGAGTAAACTCGAGTCTTTTACCAGAGGTTGTGACTGAATTCGAGATAGTGTAATCTGTAGATCTCTTAGTGTAATATGCAGATTTCTTGATATAATCTGTAAATCTCTTATTACTCCCCCGCAAGCACAATTAGAGGTCTCGAACATTGAGCTTGAAGCGAAGTGTGCCAAATCGGTGTGAAGAGAGACCTTTGGTAAATATATCTGCAATTTGAGCTTATGTGCCAATGAAGCGAATGTGGAGTTCCCCGTAATTGACTCGTTCACAAATGAAATGATAGTCTATTTCAATGTGTTTAGTACGAGCATGAAAAACTAGATTGTCACTAAGATAAATTGCTGACATATTATCACACCAGAGAGTTGGCAGAGATGAAGAATGGAATTTGAGTTTATGAAGTAGTGACTGGATCCAAATGAGTTCAGTAGTTGCATTTCCGATACTTTTATATTCCGCTTTAGTACTGGAACGGGCAACTATGCGCTGCTTCTTAGCACTCCACAAAATCAAGTTATTTCTAAGAAATAGTGAAAACCCACTTATGAAACGCCGATCATCAGGGTTGTTAGCCCAATTGGCATCAGAGAAACAATGGAGATGTTGCTGGGAGTTTTTCCAGAAATATAATCTGTGACTAGACGTTTCTCGAAGATAACGTAAAATTCTCTTGACTGCAACCCAATGAATTGTCGTTGGTCTGTGTATAAATTGACAGACCTGATTGACAGCATAAGAAATGTATGGTCGAGTCAATGTTAAATATTGAAGAGAACCAAGGACTTGCCAATAGATTCGAGGGTTATCTAATAGAGTGCCATCATATAGAGATAGTCTAGACCCGGGAGTTACTGGTGTAGAGATAGGTTTGCAGTTGGTCACTGATGCTTTTGTAAGAATATCATGAGTATACTTCTATTGAGTCAAGATTAGACCTCCAGAATGGGAATGTACCTCAATTCTAAGAAAATGATGAACGGACCCAAGATCCTTAATAGAAAATCCTTTTTTGAGAGCAGACACAATAGACGTTAGAGGAGCATTAGGTGAGCCAGTGAGAATTATATCATCCACATACACTATGAGAAATATGATAAATTGAGGGGTACGGTAGATAAAAAGAGAGGTATCTGCAACAGAAGCTTTAAAACCAAGTGTTAACAAGAACATACTCAGTCAGAGAAACTAGGCCCGAGGAGCTTGCTTCAATCCATATAATGAGCGACGAAGGAGATAGACATGATTAGGATATGATGGATCTGTGTAGCCTTATGGTTGTTTCATATAAACTCTCTCATTGAGATGGACGTGAAGAAATACATTATCAACATCAAGTTGTCGAATTGGCCAATTATAGGAGACGACAAGTGACAAAATAACCCGAATGGTGACTGGTTTAATTACCAGACTAAAAGAATCATCATAATCGAGTTCTTCCTGTTGAGAGAATCATTGTGCAACTAAACGAGCTTTATAACGTGCAAGAGTCCCATATGGATGGTGTTTGAAATTGTAGACCCACTTGCAGCCGATAATATGTCTACTAGGTGGAGGGGACACTAAATCCCACGTGTGGTTCTTCAAAAAAGCTGCATATTCAGAATTCATAGTATCAACCCAATAGGGTTGTGTTTGAGCTTGTTTAAAAGTCTGTGGCTCCTGAATAGTGGAAACAAGGAACACAGTAGGATCAATTTTAAATCGTCGTGGAGGTAAGGTGTCTTCTTGAGACCTATGAGCATGCGACGGGGTGGCGAGATGGGAGAAGACCCATCAACATCGGCGGAAATTATGTCTGGAGATGTAGGTGGGGGTGGAACACTAGGTGTTAAGGAGGATAACTCATAAAAAAATTGTCACTGGTGCAACATGTTCAGGTAAAGAAGGAAAGGAATATGTAAATAAAGGTAAAGAGGGAATAGAGTTACCAGGAGTTGTAAGGGGTGCACTATCTACAGATGAACATTTATCAAAGGAAAATCTAGTCTCATCAAAGTGAGCAATTCGACAAATGAATACATGTCCTGTTTGAGGATCGAGACAACGATATCCTAAAAATTTAGTATGATAACCAAGAAAAACACATGCCTTGGAACGAGGTTGAAGTTTATGATCTTGGTATTGACGTAGGTGTGGAAAATACAGACACCCAAAAACTCGTAAAAAATTACAATTATATGGTGTTTGATGAAGAATGTGATATGGAGATTTGAACTTAAGGGAGCGAGTGGGCAATCGGTTAATGAGATATACAGCTATTTCAAATGCAAAATCCCAAAATTTCATAAGAAGATGAGAATGTAGTAAAAGTGTAAGTCTCATATCAACAATATTTTTATGTTTTCTTTCAGCGAAACCATTTTGTTGTGGTGTATGTGGGCAAGAAATTCGATGAGTAATTCCATTATTGTGTAATTCATTTTGAAAGGCAGATAACAAAAATTCATTTGCACCATTAGTTTTAAGAGATTTAATTTTTCTATTAAAAAAGTTTTCAACTCGTAAACGAAAAGTGCAAAAAATTTGAAGAACATTAGAACGATTTTTCATAACAAAATACCATGTATATTTGCTATAATCATCAAGAAAATGAATATAATAAATATGACCAGTAAGTGATTTGATTGGTGCAGGTCTTTAAATATCAGTATGCACAAGTTGAAAATGATAAGTACTTTTATGATGAGTTAATGGAAAAAGGTTTTTAAATGATTTTACCTAAGTAGCATGAATCACAAAATTGAGAATAAACAGAATTACTTTTTATTGAATTCTTAAATAAGACATGGGAAACAATATTAGGGGTAGAATGCCCAAGTTTAGCATTTCAAACTACGGGATAACTGAACACTTAATACACGAGGACTAACTCTTGATAAATGTGTCGCACACAGGTAGTACAATCCGCCTTTACGATCTCCCCAGAACAACTCTTGATGGGTGAGACGATCCTTTACAACAAAAAAAAAAAGATGATGAAATTAAAGTAGCAAGAATTGTCTTAGGTAAATTGAGAGACTGAGAGTAAGTTCATGGCTATACTGTGGACATAAAATACTTTATTTAGAGAGAATTGTTTAGTAGGAGTGGAAAATAAAGTAGAACCGACAAAGGAAATTTTTAAACCTGAACCGTCACCTATGAGCAGTTGATCTGGATGAGTTATGTCCTCTTGTAATGAAAAATGTGAGATATCATTGGTTACATAATTGGAGGCACCTGAATCAATGTACCAATCAAGGGTGTGTGTGCCAACATCTATGTTCTAGACAACATTGACATGAGAATTCTGATAATTTGTTGGGAATTGTGGACATTCTATAGCTACGTGTCTAGGTTCATGACAAACTTGGCAAATAGGTGTACAATTCCGGGTCTGAAAATTATGCGCACGGGGTAGAGGAGAATTAGATCCAGTTGATGATGGAATATGCTTATTCTAATGAGATGGGATAGACTCTTTCCATTATTGAAGTCCAAGAGAGCCAGAAGAACCCCACCAATTGTGATTTTGGATAAATGTAAAATCTCTTTTCCCATTGTGGCGATTATTGCATCTGAGTTGTGTGGGAGTGCTCGATAAGTAGCATGGTCGACGGTTAGATGAGAACATAGGAGCTTGATTTCATCGGTTAGATGAAAAGGCAACATTGGCAAATTTATGAGTATCAATACCTGAAAGACCAAATACTGATCCTGAAATAAGTCCTCGAGTTTTCTTGTAATCTTTATTTGCTTATGCATTCAATAACATAGATTTGAGCTCGTCAAGATTGATGTGTGCAAGAGTCGGTGTGAGGGCAAGACATAGTGCCTCCCATTCATCATCTAGTCCAGTAAGAATGTGATCCTTGATTTGAGCTTCGATTTTAGGACATCCAATTTGAGCGAAACTAGTAGCCAAACTTGCAATCGCAGTGAGATAAATGGCCATGGTGCGATCGCCTTTGTACAAAACTCGCCATTGATCATCAAGCGGGTTGGTTTGGGCACAAACTTGGCTGGAGTAGAGAGGTTCCAATTTTGCCCAAATGTCGGTTGAATTTTGAATGCCGATAACTTGGAGATTAACTTAAGTAGTGAGAGATCCCAAAATTGTGGATAAATAAACACGATCATAGATATTCCAAGAAGTATAAGCAGGATTGATGATAATAGTTGAATTGTCTTCTTTCTGACCAGAAAGGGTGAAGGTGTTGGAATTGTGCCATCAGCATACCCTAATAGTTGATATGTCTCCAACAATGGTGTAATGTTGTTACGCCATAAGAAATAGTTGGTCTCGTCCAATTTGATTGGTAAAGTCAGGATATTACTTGAAAAATTGATAACTAGTGAACTCATATTTGGTGTAGAGACTTATGAGATAATTACTTCAATAAATAGAAAATCGAAATAGGAGAATTGTTTTACAAAAACTTTAGATTATAAATGTTGCAGGAGCTTAGTGACAGCGAAAACTTTGTTTAAACGTTCTAGATTTAATATTAGTATTGAATTGACCTTTTAGTAGCATAGTATCGGAATGTTGTAGAGTAATACGGTTCTGATATCATAAAAAATAGAGAAAATATACTAAATTTATATTGTTTTACAATTATGTTACAATTAGTGAATTATCCTAAATTTATAATATATGTAAGGGTATAAATATTAGGTACATTTCATTTAATATAGACACCTTTTAATATAAAAATATCTATCCATTTATTATTTTTAATTCGAGTATACTGGATTTTTTACCATATACCACACCTTATTGTTACATGTTTCATATAATATTTAGGATATGTTTGTATAGATGAATTTAGAAGAGATAAATTTATCATTTGTATATTTAAATTATGATATATTTGGATTAATTTAAGGGATAGAGTTATCCCTTCCAATCCTTCAAAATCTCTCAATTTTTCTATTTCTTAATCCTTACGTGAGCTACCTTGAAATTGATATTAAGAAAAAGGTATAGGCATTCAAGCACAAGCAAGAGCCTCTCTCCATCATGAAGCATGCCCACTTTCATATTATTTATTAGCAATTGGCAGTCCTTGGCTGTCAACAAGTAGAACCATACATGGCAATGCCAAGCTGGAGCTTTCTTTGACCATCATCCCAGAACTGGTCATCTTAGGCAGCATAAGTCATTTTCAGTAGTGCTTGAACTCTCCCTTGTAATGCTGGTTTCTTTTCATGCTCGCTCTGAGAAGCAATCACGCAACATAACTGTCGGACAGCTGATTCAATGCGGTCCATTACGTTGAAGAGTTCTGCTACAGTGTTTGAACCCAAAGACTTCGAAGAGAGAGAGTTGAAAACTAGGAAGAACTTCATGCTCTGCTGTTAGTGGCTTGGCGAAACAGGGAAAGAGGCAGTGCTGTTTTTTCACGTCTATTTTGACGAAGGGAAGTGAGATTATTAGAAGCATTGACCTTGACCCGAGCCGCTGATTGCCCTCGTTTTGCACGCAGAACCGTGGTGATATGAGAAGCTATCTCTTCGTGTGAATTCCATTAACAAATGAAAGAACTGATCCAGACAACAGCAACAACAGTCAGCCGAGGGGAGCCGAGAAAACAGAACGGATGGCTCTAGTGAGGATAAGATGAACAGCCGGAACATGAATACACAAACTCGAGTTTAAATCATATTTTACAGACAAGGACAGGGTGGGGGTGTGTTGATGGACGCCTTCCTTCCGGCATTACAGCGCCTCATCGGGGAGAGGTCGGGTCAGGAAGTCAGATATGGCAGCCGCAGCAGAGGTAGAAGAAGCATAGGGTGGAGACGAGGGCGACCGCTTCGAGGACGGAGACGATCTTGAACAGAAAGTTCTCGAAGATGGAGACCCTTAGGCTGGTGACCATCTTCTTCCACTTCATTGCTGCTCCCTTCCTCAGCCTCTTCAGCATGGCCACCCTCTTCATCCCCATTATCTCTCTCTGGCTGCTGCGTATATTTTGTCTCTCCTCCTCTCTGTAGCTCTGTGAGATAGATCTTCGGATCTTCCGGACGGATGTAAAGAAGAAGAAGAAGAAAGTGAGTGGAATTGGAATATTCGACCTTCTCTATTCCTTCTTATGGGGATGGAGATATAAAGAGAGGGACAAGACGGGGATATGAGGAATTGTTAGAAGGTGTTTTAGTAATTGCGCGAGGGAATCTATCGCCAGCGAACCGCGTCTAACAGACGGGAAAACACGGATTCAAAAGTAGTTTGGTTGTAGTTGGGTGAAGGTGACGGGGTGAAATTGGAGTGTGGCTGCTCATGGAACTTGATGAGAAGCTTCCAATATGCCAGAAGCTAAGAGGAATTAGGGTAACTAGGGGTAGGAGAATCTCAGGTCAAAGGCCTATAGACTGATTTGTAGTTTAGGGAGTGTGATCAATTGCATGCTGACGTGGAAGCAATTGTAATTAGGACGCCTATCTTAGAAAATTCATGACCAGCGGGTTCAGAACAGAGATTCGGGTCCAACATACATGACCAGCGGGTTCAGAACAGAGATTCGGGTCCAACATACATGACCAGCGGGTCCAACAAGCTGATCTTAAATCCTGCCAAATAATTTTGTATGTATAAGGGATAAAAAAAAGAGTATCCGGCAATTCTATCCATTTAGACCTGCACCCAATCACCTATCCTTCCCTTGTACACATGTTAAGCACTCCAATTGCGACCTCTACTAGTCAGTTACCTCAGAAGGTGAAAACAGACTACCCTACTTTGGGAGGACGGAAAGGTGACAAACCCACCATCCTTTTAAAAATACTGAAAAGGCAGGAGAAATTAGATTCCTTGTTAAAATCTTCATCATTTTAAATTTGATGTTTACCAGAACCAAATCTGGTTTCTTTCTGATCATATGCCTTTCTTCTACATACCATTCACATTAATCTGATGGGCCTTGCAGCAGCCGCAAAGACGAACGGAAACTGGCCTCGTGGAATGGCGAATTCTCAGGCAGTTTAGAAGCCCCAAGTCTCTCTCTACAAGAGATTTTACCACCAACCATGAGCTCCATACTCAAGACCTACCTAGCTATCACAGACACCAATATTAGGCTCTGAAAGCAGAGCCTCAGCATGGCAGAAGGGGAAGAAAGATTGCCCTCACCATATCTCCATTCAATCAGCTAGATCCCTCAGCAGCAGTTCCAGAGTTCATTGCCATGATTTGATCCTTTGAAACCGGCAACCCATACTTGAGGGCATTATAATAAGCAATGGAGATGGGAGAGGGGGAGAAACGAAATATCTGACCTATGCAGCACAGATTAACACTATCCAAAGGGCATGTATACAACAAAATTTATTTAGCGTGAAAGGCTTGACATTAGAAATGGAAGTAGCTTACTGCTTTCCTGCACAATTGGATGTAGGGGCTGCTTTTATTAGTCACTCTGTTCTCATTCTGGCAGCACAAAAACAACCAAGGTCTGCAGAGGAAGGCACCCGTGTATCCTAAGAACTTTGACCGGCATTTTTCCGAGCTTCTTCTCACATGGTGGCTCTCACGTAGATTTCATAAGCACAGCCTGAAATTATGGACAATATAATATTTGAGTCCCAGATCTTAAAGGGCACAAAAAGTCAAAGATTTCTTTTATAATTCCCAAGTCCTAAAACACGCAACAATCTTTTTGCTTATGCCATGTTTATACATCTTAAGATGTGAAAGAGAGCATTAGCAATTCATGTATAATACATTTAAATAATCGAGTCTAACATATATGAATGATAAATAGGTAAAATGCAGCGGTAAAAAAACTGTCCCTGCAAGCATCAGAAGTATAATGATTAATTTGCATCCGTGCATGTGATTATTTTTCAAAGGGCACTGCAATGAGAAGAATCAACTAAATGTTTTCTTCAAGTTTTCTGGAGAAACAGAACATACCAGCAGCAACAACAATCGTAAGAACATCGGACAATCTTTTCAATCGCTTGACAGACTTCTTATATGACTTGAACCGACTGAGAGCTGGATCAGGTGCTAAAAGCTGCAAGCATATTTTCCAGTGGAAATAAAAAGTCATAATTCTGATGTTGAATTCAACTATCAAGTTCTAAAAGACATTAAAGCACTTCATTCAACAAAAAAGCATAAAAACAACATTTTCTACCATAACATAGCCTATAAATGCAAAGTAATCCAGAGACAAGATGTTGACTACAGTTGCAGCTTATCTTTTCACCGTTCAGAGCTCAACCAATTTTCATACCCCAAAATAAACTGCTACAAGATTCTAATAGCTTCGCCTAAAGGAGACCTGCCTTTTTACTTCAAAGTTGTAACAAACTTCAATAAATACAATATGAAAACATCAATAAGCAGAACATCCATTTAACAAGAGAAGGCTTATTCGGCTTTTTATATGGCCGGAATCCATCTAAAACTAATCTGAAACTTCCCGGACACTGTTGACTGCTCATAAGGCCAATCACATTGAACCAAAACATACGCTGCGGAAATTGAAAATGCCAGGAATCTAGAACAATCGTCCTGATGGAACCCACTAAAAGGACAACATAGGAAACTGAAACGAATTCAAATCCGCAAACGAAGTAGTTCTGGGATCTTACAGCTTTTTCGCGAGCCCCTGGCTCAACATGGAAACCACGACGGGAGAGCGCGACAGCATCCTCCATCTTCCGCACCTCCAATAAAGATCACCAAATCAATCAGTAAATGAGAATCGGGTGATAGAGTGGATCCTCGTCTGATACAAAAAGGACCAATAACCACACACCTGTGAACTAGATCGGAGACAATGACTCAGAAGGTTCGTTTTGTTGAGCAAGAAAGCCATGGAATGGTGTTCCGATCTGAGACTCAAACCCTAACGTGACTCCAAATGAATTATTCGACCGGCCGAGAGAAGAGATGGATCCAGGAGAGGCGGTGGTATGACGACAATCGCAGACAGACGGAAATTTACGAAAAAACCCTCAAACTTTCACCATTTCACTCCCTCTCAGGTGTCGCTCTGTGGAGAGTGAAGACTGATGCAGTATGGTCATTGCCAGGAAGAGACAAATAGGGACTTAAGTGACCAAAGATAAAAGTTTAGGCATTAAAAATAAATGTGGCATATTTATATGACTCCAAGTAGATTACCGATGGGAATTTCCCTAAAGATTTTTGTTCTTCACTGAACTCTGATCTCTTCCAAAAATGGCGGGAATCGCTTCCAGCATTCGTTCAACAATCGCTTCCAGCATTCGTTCGACCTTCTTCCCTAACCTCCGGCCCGATGGCGGTTGGTGAGCGGAAACGGAAGGCTCTGAACCATTCGTTCTTTTTACTGCAGAGATTCCGTGGGAAGCGGTCACGCTGCTCGAGAAGCTCACGGAACAATGGCGATGCTTACAATTAATTACGGAGGTGGCGGAGACACGCGGCAGCTTCTTAAAATCGCAGTTACGGGAGTCACGGGGCTCCTCAGGAGCGCAGGTACTTGCATTGCACTTCAGCACGACTTAAGTTAGACAATGCTTTGGAAGTTTCCTTTCTTTTTTGCTCAGAAAGGGAGTTTGCAATATATTATTAGTTAGAAAGTGGAATCGGGAGGTGCGGTCGAGGGGGAAACCACGAGGCTTCCAAGTGAATAGTCCTGAATCCCACTTGAAACTAGAGATTTCATGCCCCAAGGCAAAAACATGACAACTATTGACATGGCAGAGTAACAGTAAAAGGCAAGAATTGATCGAACTGATTGACATAAAAGCATGATGGTTGCCCCTCAAATGGTACTTCCATGGTGACTTGCCTCCATGGAGCAATCTGAACTGAGGTGAATAGTGCGAGTACTGAATGGATGTATGGTAGTTCATGGCAGAAATCCTACCACTAGTAAACAAATGGAGGTAAGGAATCAATCCCACAGTAAATCACATCAACATTGCAAAGTTCATGGTTCAATCTTTGGTTTTGAGCTCTAAACTGAACTATGCGCCAAGCACACTAAACTTGGATATCCTATTAAAGAGACAGAACACCACTGATGTACAAACCATGAGAACAGAGAATGATGCCAAAGTAATTTGTTCAAGATATACGAGATCAGATGATGAAAACTGAGGAACTGCTTGGCTTTATTATCTAATATGAGAATTTATTATCTAATATGAGAAAGAGTTTGGCACAAAACCTGGAATACAGTCGGATGAATGAACAAGTCATTTTCAAAGACCCACTAGGCAACAAACCATAGATACCATCAAAAAGTAATTGATGACCCATGATCATAATTGAAATTGAAATCATCTAGTAAGACTGGGAGAGAGGCACAAAGGGATAGCTTAACACTATGAACAACAGAGATTCAGGGATACCAGTGAGATATTAACAGTCAACCAAAGCCAGTGCATTTCAGGTAATAAGAAAGTAGAGGAGGAAAACACCCAGGTACTTGAAAAAGTTGCTTCAACAATATTGCTGATGTATGTACCAGGCACTTCATACTTGGCTTCTCATACAGATAAAGCATTACACATGAACAATCTAATCCAGATCTAGACGACAATAAATAGATTCATTTATTTGAAAGCTGGTCTGATTAAAACCCATATCTGCAGCAGCACCTCACTACCAATCTGACAGTTATCTGATCATCCACATATTCTTTGTAAAACAAGATGAGAGGAGGAGAGGAAAAGGAACTGACAATCAGTTATTACCAACCTCACACAAGAACTCTGAGATGGAGGGGCTCAGAGGATCGGATCGGATCAGATCACCTGCCCCCTGATCGTAGTTCGTCCAACTTTGCTCTGATTTGTTCCTGCACGAGCTCCAACCTCTTGGAATACACCTCCAACTCTAATATCTGCTGCTTCCTCCACCTCTCATCCACTGGCTCTACCGGAAACCCCCTCAGTGGCAGGGCTCCCAAGCTCAAGGGTGATGGAAGATTTAAATTAAATGGAGCTGGAGCCCCGCCGAGTCCTGGAAACCCACAACCACTGCCCATCAGAGACCCATTTAGCAGCTCCTTCAACAATGGAGATATGCAGCTCCGAACAATCTCTTCAATGCTCGCACCGTTCAGCCCTGCAGAGATATCGCCTCCAGGGATGGTCTTATCCTCAACTTTGACAGGCTGGGATTGAGATCTCGGCCTCTTCCGAGGATTGGCCGGCAAGACAATCGCGTCGTAAACGGGTCTAGTAGAGTTAGAGCTCGGGTTAGGGTTTGGGCTATTGAAATTAGGGCTAGGGTTGGTGAAACTAGGGTTTATGCTGAAGCTATTGTTGTTATCGTTGTTATCATCGTCTTCGTCGAGGGCGTCACCGTGAAGGCCACGAGAAGCCGTGATGCTTGTCCAGATCTTACGCGAGATCTCGAAGGTGGCCCGGTCGTGGGGGCTCTTGAAGGAAACATCCTTCCCGGAGCTGATCTTGTTGATGACGTTGCGATACTTCTTCTTAAGCCGGCGGAGCTTCTCGATGAGCTGGTTCTTGTTGAAATCGAGCTGGAGCTTCGACCTGATCTGGTCGTAGAACAGCGATGTATCCTGATGGCCGGGGCCTCCGGCGACGCCAACGCCGCCACGCTGGGAGGTGAACTCGAGGAAGCCCTGGAGGAGCTCGATCTCGTCTTCGTCGGTCCAGAGGCGCTGGAAGAGCTTACGCGAGTCCGCTGGAGTGTTCTCGACACGGAGGGGGACCGGGGTGGCGACCACGGCCACGGGAGCGGAGGCGGACGAGGCTGGGATGGAGGAAATCGGAAGAGGATCGGCGCCGTTGAGAGCGAGGGAGGTGGAAGGGACAGCGACAGTGACAGAGGGGGTAGAGCCAACGAGAGTGGCCGTCGGAAGCGAGGAGGATGTAGAGCCGGAGTTGGCGTCGTCCTCGTCCAAAACGTCGTCGTCTTCTTCGTCGAGGTCCTCGTCCTCAACGGGGAACCCCGTTCTGTGGTGATCTGGCTGTTTTGAAGCCATCCGGCACACTAGGGAAAGAAAAATAGAGAAAAGATAGCGGAGGCGGGAGGTGGTGGCGGTAGCAGTGGCAGCGAGGGTAAGGGTTAGGATCCGGCTGGGCGGCGGAAGATGCCAGAGATTAGAGAGAGGTAAAGGGGGCGTCGAACACAACCCGGCTCAGATTGGCTCAGATTGGTTGGTCGGTTGGTTGAAGTTTTTGCGTGTTGGACTCGATGGATGGGTCTAGGTGGGTGGGTGGGTGCATGAATTATTTCGTGCTCCAGGTGCACATATTACCTTCTCTCCTTCGACAATTACAAGGCACCTTTGTGCATCGGCTCACCATGTCATGGAAAGTGCACCCTCTGCATGCGCCATTCAGGATCGTACTTTTTCTTTACCATGAGACAGGCACTAGTTGACCTGTTGCAGACAATTAGGCTTAGCTAATACGCCAGTCTGCTGGCTGGTCCCTCTGATTCAAAATTCATAAATCAATAAATAAATAAAAAAGGAGCCTTGGTTGTTCATGAATTATGACACCAGCGGCCACACTTGTTTTGTTCAAATGTGAACGGGTTCCATATTGGGACATGTTTTTCAATGTTACTTGCTTAGTTCAATAGTTTGATGAAACTTCTTGTTCCGAGATTTTGACCAAGGAGTGGGAACATCGCTGGTAGCCGTTGTCTCTCTTGTGGTCCCCGAACCACATCAACATGCGTGTCCGGCTGTGTTATTGAGCATTTATTCGACCAGTGTGCTATTTGTTTATTTATTGTATAAATAGTAATATAATATAATAAGCCTTAAACATAACTTGTAGTAATTGTTTTGCACTGACATTGTTTATAAATAAATTTATGATAATATCATAAAATTATTGAATATATATTAATTTCCTTATTATAAGTTATATGTTTAACATATATTATCAAAATTATATTTCATTTTATTTTTTATCAAATAATTATCATCTTACATCTATGGAGACTTTGGAAATAGCACATATAATTTTGATAAAAGGCACAATGTTAAAGTTAATATAATATTAAAATAATCCTTAAATATTATGTTATTAGTATGGCACACAATTTCACCCACGGACTGTGGGCTACCTTTCAAATACATATCATAAATATAATAATAAGTTATTTTTATATTTAAATAAATAATAAAATTAACAGTAAATTAGTTAATATACTATTAATGTGATTAAAATTTAAATATTTTGATTAATAAAATATATCTTAATTTTATAATTCGATCAAATTTATTAAAAACATTAGTCTGAATTTCGAATTTTTTAGGTTTTAGTTACATCAGGCGGAAAGAGTCAATTTACAACCCCTACTTTTAAAGGATTGATACGAATAAAAGCACTGTTATTTTCTAAGGGTCCGGATAATTAATACTTAGTGGGAAAGTATGAAATTACCTTTCGGTCCTTGCAATATCTGTGAGCTACATGAATCCGCCACTTAATGAAGCAAGCCTATCACCATCACGTTTGGTGTACATGACTGCCAAATGCAGAGGTAGAGGTAGGTTGCCCTTCAAAACCAAATCCATCCATCCATCCACGGAGGTTGCCCAATCCGACACGACATGGAGCTGTCCAATGTCCACAAAGTCCACCCATCTTAGCCCTATTCGTTTGTTTTGCATTTTTTAAGGAAGGAACAGAGAGAAACACGAACACGACTATTTCAGATCGAGTTTGAAAGATTTGTAAATGAATTAGATTAAATTTCATTATTGATACATTACTTCGAGAATAAGGATTGACCCTCGTGCACAGAGGGGCATAGAGAAAAACAAAAGAAACAAAAATTCAATGCGGGAAACCGGTGGCATGATGTCTTCATTTCTGATCGTTGAGGCGGGCCGACGCCGCTATGGAGGCGGAAATGCCGCCAGGGTGGGTTTTCAGGTTGGGACTGTTCCTCATCTCGGCCTCGGCCACTCCCTCGGCGTCCCTCCTCGTGGCCTTCTTGTCCGATGGCAACTTGGAAGCTGCGTCCTGAGTTATTTATAATGAAAAGTTTGTGGGCTGAAATTGGCATAAGCAATAGTTTGGGTACTTGTACGTCAATTAAGAAAGTTCACCGTGGTACCAAATTTGCCCCGAATTGTTTACGTTGACACTCACGGTTAAAACGTCGGCAAGTTTGGCCTTGTCAGCGTCCGAGGTCATCCTTGCGTTACGGATTGCAGCTGACTGGGCGGTGGCCGCAATCCCACCGGGAATGATGGTGGTGCGGCCGGTGGCCCTCACTTCGGCAGCCTGGATGGCGGCAGCGTCACTCCTTTCCACGGGCTTCTGGGCGGCGGTCAGTGCAGCCGCCTCGAGAGCCTCGCCAATGGTTATCGCATCATCTTCTCCGTTTTGGGACTACGTACAAATCTCAAACAATATTATTAGCGGACTCCTAAATTTATATATATAGATTGTGATTAAAAAAACTAACATAAGAATTGACAGGAAACCTCGTCGGAGTTGCTGTCACTGTCGCTGTCGCTGGCATCACTGCTGCGGCCGCCTCCCTTGCTGGAGAGGATGCCGGATCGTACATTCCATGAGGCTGCGGACTGCATAAGAGACGCCGCACCGCCTCTCTGCGTGTGGCCGAGCAAGGCGGTCTCGGCCATCTGCATCATCGAGGCGTCCCTGGGCGTCACCGGCTTCTCCGCCAACTCACCCTGCACATTGAACACGTCCCCGTAAGTGATAGGCTGTAGCTGGGACGAACTCGTTCCGATCCGCGGCTGCTGCTGCTGCTGGCTCATCTTCGACCCAAAACGGATGATCCAAAACCAGGTCGAGAGGGAGAGAGAGGAAAAAAGAAGAATAAGTAGGAGAAAAGGGATGGGAAAAGCCCGCGAATTGGTGGATGCATTCCATGGCTTATAGGTGCATTGGGCATGCAGTTGTTTAGATGAACGGTGCTCCGGCGTGACAGGTGTTTGGTTCTGAAGTGTTCAGTGAGGAGGGACGTGAGCGGTGTACATAGAATGTGGACGAGGACAGGTGTTGGGCGTGACAAGGTTTTTTTTTTTTTTGGTTTTTGCTGTCTCCTGAAATTGAACTTAGCTTTCTTTCAGTTTCACCCCCTTATATTTCAGCCAAATGATCTTCTAGAAAAAGGGTGTTTGGGCTGCTTCTTTATTTTTCTTTTTATTGGACGTATAATATCACATCCTGACATGCTTGATCACAGTATATCTGTATTACTAGCTGTAGTCCATCATGGGAACTTATTGTAGCTGTAGTCCATGCCATTGCCAACCTACTTCTGATTTCATCCATTTATTCTGATATATGGTTAACATATGACGTGGTAAAAGTTCAACAATAGCTTATTTCTTTAACCTACCACCTCACTTTGTCGTTTTTTTTCTTGTCTTCAGCATTCTTCAGTCATTAATGAGTTGGATGTCATCATTGTGGGAGTCGAAATGGTACATTTCATATGTTTTACAAATATTAAGTCTAGGCTGACTAACCATTGCAGCTTCTAATGATGATTGCAACCCAGCTGTGTTATAGATAAAGGTGATAAAACACTTGTTGTTTGTTCTTCATATACCACTGTCAAGGCAGTAGCCAGTCCCATTGAGATCAATTCCAACCATCTGAAGCATACTTACACGGGAGAACACTACCTCCAGACTGTAAAGGCAGTAGCTAGTCCCATTCTGCATCGAAGAAACCAGCCTCCTCCATTTCTGAGTAGTACACATTCTCCAAGTACAAGTCATCCTCCTGCGTGTAATGTAATCAGTACAAATGATCTATGCCTTGTCATGATATGTTCCAAAACAAAAATGGAGAGATAGGAACAACGGTAAACAGTAAGAAGAGGAAGTTGTGGAGAGGTCCTAGAAGAAATCGGCTAGAAAGATCACGTATAAAAGGGGAAGATAGAAATACGGTAGCAGACAATTGTGGCACCGTATAACCTGTGACAATTACAAGTTTTGTGAGAGGACCATCTTCTGAGCAGGATTTAGATAACAAGTACTATAACTGGAAATTACAGCAACCCAAAGGCTGCCCCAATTCCAGTAAGCCCACAAGCAATTACAAACACAGCATTCATGATGAACATGATTATGATGTACTTGTAGAATGCTGGCCTCCATGGATAGAGAAAAGAAAGAATGGGGCAGATGTTTCTTTTTGGAAAATAAAGAGGCAGATATTTCAGATACTAACTACGTAGATAAGGGTGGAACAATGTGTGCATCTATCTCCAGAGGACTTTCCTGGTAACCGCTCTCTCCATCTTAAGTTGTACACGAGCAATAGGCATCCATAGACTGCAGTCAGTACTAGCCTATGGACTACCCATATTCCCCCCTTAATCCTCCGTGGATGTTCACTGTCGTTGATGAACAGAGGAATCCCATATCCAAAAAGGTAAGTTACCTGAGAAAGAAAGTCAATGTATGATATATAAAACCTATGCCATTCTTTGCAGAGTTCTTAAGCCCACAGTAAAGGTTGAAACTCAAACATGTAAAAGACACTTTGGCAGGATAAGAGAAGTACCTTCAGAAGAAGATCTAAACCAACAACCAGCCCTGAGATCAAGAAAGTGCAGAGTGAGAGCTTCCAACCCACTTGCATAGTTCCCTTGAAATAGAAAAGCCACCAAGCTTACTTCCAGAAACAGCATTCCTGATGTTGTAAACAGAGAAAGAACATTCCACACAACATCATTCCTGGGTGTGCATTCCATGACCGTGCCAACAAATAGGCAGAAAAACATGATTTAATGTATATAAGAAGAATTGTTTTGGGCCTGAAACATAGAAAGTAGGTCATCACCTGATACTACTAATGAAATAGAAACATGCATCCCCCTATTCCTTAGTAAGGCCAATATTGTCATCAAAATGTTGAGTACATGGAAAAGCCTACAATTACTAATGTAATTAGAACAGTTGTAAAAAATAAGGAAGTGCATGAACAAGGCTCTTGATGCATGAACAGTTGTCAAAGGTCTTCATTAACCTTAATAAGAACTGGGGATGTATGCTGAGCTATATTTCCACATCAACAGAGTTTTCAATTTTAAGGTGAGGCATACAGCTCTTGATAGACCGGCTTCAACATCAGAACTTACCCAAGAAAAACTTCGCAGAACATCACCTTGCATTATACTCACTTGAAATATCCATGCGGATATGTATATCAATCACATCATACATACTCAGGCGCAAAGACAACATATGCACGCTTATGTGTATACCATAAAATTTCCAATTTTTGCATAACTCTGTTTTTGAAGCTCGTTTACTTCCAAATCACATCCAAGACCATATATCAATTTCAGAAATGGGCTTCGAAATGCTTATACATTAAGCAACGATGTCAGTGCGGTATTCAATCCCCCTAACCGCCACGCATCATGTCATAATTTTTATACATGAAGATTCAAAGAGAGACGGGGAATGAACGAAACCAACCTGCAAACAGCACCAAGCGAGATTAAGCAAGCTGAAGAGCCAGAGGCTCGCGTAGTAAGCAACCATGATGTGCGATCTCCCACCATGCGACAGCTTCGACAAGCTCCTTCTAGCCTGAGAAGCTAAGTACGACATGAACAGCATGGACGACGTGATCAGGAGCGCGTTATGCCAGAATCCGTGGCACTCGAAGAGCCAATCGTGCATCATCGGCTTCGGATCGATGAATCCTCCTCTCACGAAGCTCAAACTCGAATCCGCCTCCTCCATTGATAGTAATCGCAAAGCTGTGGAAGTTACGTACTCCATCTTCTCGGGAGGGATAAAAGAAATGGATTTTCACCTAAAAACATATTTATTACTAAAATAATAATAATTATTATCATTTTATTTTTATTAAAAAAATGACCCGCAAACAAAGTCTTATTTTTTCTTTCAACTAACGGCAGTGGCAAAATAAGCCACTGCCGTTAGTTACGCCCTAGATTCCGTCAACATCTAAGCCACTGCCGTTGGTTGGTAGGGGCGTCCGAATAGTTAAGTCTCACAGGCTCGCAGCCGCTCTCTTTTCTATTTGCTCAGACCTCCCGATATCTCAGTCGTCTTGCCTCATCCTCGCTTCTGCTTTCTCGTCAAGGGGTGCTCTGAGGTAACCTTTTGCTTCGAATCTCTTTTTTCCTTGAGCTAATGCTGGTATTATCCAAATCGCCAGTCTCCGGTTCATGATTTTGTTGTAAAGTTTTCGATATTTCTCCCTTCTTTTTTCCTTCACTGGCTGCTCTAGCGTAATATTTCCTCCTGTGCTTGAATCGGACCAACACTTGAAAGATACGGTCATGTTTCTCGAGTCTATATGGATTCTATTCAGATCGCATTAGATTTTCTGTCGGTTGTAGATGACTTGCTCAAATGCCATTTCATTGAAGATCTCTCGGTCTTGTTTGATGTGACCATTTTATATTTTGGTTCTGTGTTTAGTAGAAACCTTCAACTGCTAGAGAAATGTGATGTTGAACTTTATTCGCGATTCACACTCTGAAATATGTACATCCCAGCGATTTATCGCTCCGCTTACCAGTGAAAAAGCTCACTGGGTTTAATTATTTGATTGATACATAAACTTTTCGAATCCTCCAAATCGGTCTAAGTACTTTTTTTGTTCTTAGATGTTACAAAAACTCTTGAATAAATTTTTTTGACAAATTTAATTATATGTTTAGCCTGAATGTTCTAAATTGGTTCATATGCTTTTTTTCTGTATTAGTACAAAAATTCTTTAAACTTCCCATTTACATGATGGATTTTAAGGAGATAATATTTATAGTTTATGTTATAATAATTTAAAATATTCAAAACAGTCTACATGTTGGTTGGGTACTTAATCATGTCAAAATTGAGAATTTGGACAAACAAGGTTCAGTTTAAAGAGTTTTCAGGCATAAATTATACATTTAATGAGATTTTGTTCCAACAGGAAAATAAATAAATATATATTTATATAAAATTTGAACATTTCAACCATATATTGTCTTCCAATTGCTCCCTTCTATCGGTGTGTATATATGGAAACGGGGAAGGCACGCTGCACCAATCTTCTTAATAATGGAGGTATGATTACTGATTCCCACTAGTTCATCCTTCAGATCACAAAAAGATGGTGAAGGCCGTTGTTGTCCTTAGCAGCAGTGAAGGTGTCAAAGGGACTATTCACTTTACCCAGGAGGGAGATGGTAATTTGAGGTGCAGTTTGAGTGTTCTCTGGATGGCAATGTTTTTGTGATATTAATGTTACATTTTTTTATGTGGCGTTAGGACCTACCACTGTGACTGGAAGCATTTCTGGCCTTAAGCCTGGACACCATGGTTTCCATGTTCATGCCCTTGGGGACACCACCAATGGGTGCATGTCAACTGGTACACTTTAACTCTGAATTTTATATGATCTAATTAAAATTGTACATGCAGTTGGGCAGCATGCCTTTTTTTGGCACATGTCAGTTCATCTTAATATTGCATAGATAAAATGTAATCCTTGTTGGTTTTGAGCTGTTCATCATGATAATTAGGACCTCATTTCAATCCTGCTGGGAAGGAGCATGGTGCACCTGAAGATGAAAACCGACATGCTGGTGATCTAGGCAATATTAATGTTGGTGAAGATGGTATAAGCTCAAAGCTTTCCGGTTATGTGCTATTATTTACCTTGTTGATGTTATCACAAGTATTACAATAATAGAATTTTCAAGAGAATATTTTACCTGGGCAATGAGTTTGTCAATAGCCTATTTGCATCTTCCTTGTTAGAAATTATTTGTGAATGGAATGATTTGTTCCATGAATTTACCTCAGTTGATGGATTTTTTCTAACTTAATATGTCACTCCACAAATATGTATTTTAATTGTATCATAGATTTGATTATTTGATTATCTGCTCCTTATTTTTTCCAGGTTGTGCTAATTTCACAATTGTTGACAGTCAGGTCTACATTCCATTTATAGTATTTAGCTTCTTATTGTTGATTCTTGTGTTATTTATTTGTTGATAAACAATGCCTTAGTTTCTCTATGCATCTATTTGTAGATTCCTCTCAGTGGTACACATTCAATTGTTGGAAGGGCTGTCGTTGTCCATGCAGATCCTGATGACCTTGGAAAGGGTAATTCATAGTGATATTACCTTTAAAATTCTCTAATATTTGTGAGAAACCGTAATTTGTGCTGCACAACATCAGCAAGAAATTGTTTGTGTGGATATTGTGGTTCTGAAGTAAGTTATGTTATGGCTGAAGTGGATTTGTTTCTGTCTCTTGTTGAATGTTGCTCATGAAGCATGTGTTTGCTTGTCTCATGTTAGGATTCCATATTCTTATCTAGGCATTTCAATACTAAAATTTATATTAACTTTCCTGTCTTTAGAAATCTTTTTACCTGTAGAAGTAGCTATAAGCATATTTCTGGACTTCCTCAGTATACTGATCTCCTGGACATATCTCCTAAACCATTCCGTGCAGGAGGGCATGAGCTGAGCAAATCAACTGGTAATGCTGGTGGTAGATTGGCTTGCGGTGAGTATGACTGCCAATATGAATTCCTGTTTATCCATACTACATGAATACTTTATTTCATTGTCCAGATCTTGGTTCCTTATTCAAAGGATGGGTGTGGTTTATGCATGATTTTGCAATTACCATCTACACCATGGTAAAAAGTTCCTCTCCGTCTTCATCTCTAACGTTTATGTGGCATGATCTTATCGAAAACCATGCCACATATGTTTCAAAAGCATTGGTGCAATAGAGTGAAATCTGCATCCTATCTGCCAATATTGAGCTCACTTTGTTCTTAACTTCAGCATTTTCTACTAGGCTGATATACCCTTATCTGCATATCATATATATATATATATATTTTGTTCTCTTTCTTTTTTCATGTCCTAGCAATCTGCCCATCTTGTTTGCATGTAGGTGTCATTGGTCTCCAGGGATGAAGCTCTCTCCAAACATCTGACAGAAGCAGCTGATGCATGTTCTGCATGAAGATCACCAGCTGTTTCTCCTTATATCCAAAGCCATGTGCTGAATCCACCTGGTTTTTTTATTCTCACTCTGACTTTTGGCTACCGATACTGGACTACCGCCTTAATAATCCTCATGACTATTTGCGCCTAACCCCATCAATGGTAGTTTATGTTGAGCAAGTCTTGGAGTCGAACTGAATGCAAGTCGTGCCTCCTTCAATGATTTCATTCAATCACCTTTGTCTTATCTCTTAGATTTGGTAGTTGAAAATATGGACTTACCCTTCACAGGTTTTGAGGATATGCAAGGGGCGAACTTGCAGGAGGGTTCTAATGGTAGCTCGGCTTCTATGGTCCATATCTCATGGGAGGTTCCCAAGTCCCCGAATTCTCATTAACCCGTACATTAAGGATTCACTATTCCATAGGGTGAACGGTCTCCATAACATACCCACAATTAGGGTTGGTAATGGAGCGGGGCCAATCATGGGGATCCATGCCGGTCCGTGTAAAGGGGACTCGAACCTCCCTGACCGGTCGGTGGAGGAGTCTTATTAATTTAGAATATTTCTAATATTATTTGCGTACTTTTTTAGAATTTATAAACAAAATTTTTTAGTCCATTTAAAAAAAAATATTAAGAATTTTATTGATAAGATTTGAACTCAATATTACCTAATGAAACTAGTTAGCCAATTACATTAACAAATTTATTGAGTTTATTTTTAATATAATTTTATATGATATATTTTTAATATTATTTATATTTTCTTTTTTTATACTATGTAAATGTTATAAAATAAAAGTTCATCTTATTTTTAAAACAAAAAAAAATGCAAGAGTCTCATCTTAGTGTGGCTACTCACTTAATTCATCTAAAGAATATGGTTATTCTTTGCATTAATTTCATTTTGTATTATATTACTTTAGTATTTTGTATAAAATTCACCCTTTTATATCAAATTTATTTCATTTACATCAAATTTATTATTTTACGCTAATTTTAACATAACAAGGACAATGTTATTCTCATCTAATTATTTTCGTCAATTTCATGATCATGATTGTGTTTACCGTATTAGATTAAAACGGTAAACTTTTGACAAATTGATCACTCATTCATCTCCTCATGTTTCAAAAATATTTTAAAAAATTAAGTTATTTAGCCTTGAAACATTAAATTCTTCATTCTCCTTCAATGTAAAGGATAGTCCTCTCATCTACCAAGTCTGTCAAGCTTCCTCAAATCTTGATCCACAATGATTTTTTCTTCAATTATTTTTTATCCATCGCAGCAAAGGATGAACCACCCTTCCTTAGATACTCGTATTTAATCAATTGAGTACTTTTTTATATATTATTTTGGCAATTTAGTATAAAAATACGAGGGAGTGCCACAAATTTACATATATTTTATTTCATGATATAATTGGAGTTCATAAGCCTAGAGCAATCATATGAAAAGTTGAGATGCATGGTAATAAAATATTATGCATGAATTAAATTCACATGAAAATTTGTTCATTATCTATATATATTCCTAATATATATTGGATAGAGGAAAAAAAAAACTCTTTCTTCCCTGTGTCTAATTTTAAATTTACCACTCCTATATTCTATTACGTTCATGTTAATATGATTATTCTAGAATGTGTATAATATTTTATTACCACTTTTGGAAATTATAGACTCCTCGACATATATTTGATGGGATTTTGAATAAATATGTTAACCAATAAAATTCGAAATATATCCCTAAATTCGGATGAAACCGCTCAATTTTAATATTAATACACTTGCCTGTATTCAATATTGGCACTGAATAACTCTCTCCTTCTCTACAACACTGAGGCGACGGTTTTGGCATCTTCTCCAGCAAGTATTTTCTTTCTTGTCTTTCTCGCAGAGCTGGTGTTGGCACCTATAGTAGCAAGTGGTTGCGAGTCTATGGATGATATCGTCATTTCCGCCGACCTAGGCAAGGCGAGTTTGAAGAAGGAAGCGTTCCGCGACGGACTTGAGCAGTTCCACGCGCGGTGCTCGTCGCTGCTGTATCTGTCTTTGCAGTGGAAGGACCTGGATGACCACTACAATGGGGTGCATGAGGCCCTCGAGAGGAAGTCGGAGGAGCTTCGGCTTAGGGAGAGGTCTCTTGGCGAGATTTACCTCGACGTGGTGGCGAAGCAGGAGGGGTTTCTTATTATGGAGGAGATGATTGAGGACCGGTGCAAGGAGCTTGACTTGCAGGCCGATGGTTTGGTCGAGAAGCATCGGTTGGCGATTGAGGAGAAGGGGAGAGAGATTGAGAAGGTGATTGAGAGGAGGTTGGAGAATCTTGAGGCAAAGGAGAAGAGCTTCGAGTTGAAGAACTTGTTGGTGCAGAAGTTGATTGACGAACGGTTCAAGGTGATTGAAGAAAAAGAGAGACAATTTGCTAGGATAGAGAAGGAAGTGAGACGCCAGAGTGAGCAACTAGAGAAGAAGTCCCGGGGATTGGAAGCGGAGAGGGCGGATTTAAGAGAACGCGTATGTGAAGTAAAGTTGAGGGAGGAGCGACATGAAGAGAAACTGAAAGAAGTAGAGTTAATGAATGAGAAGGCTGATGCCAAACTCAGAGACCTTGATTTGAAAAGTAAGGAACTGGAGGTGCGGAGCAGAGAGCTTGAATCAGAAAGGAAACGTTTTGATTTGGATTGTGAAAATCTACATGAGCAACTGAAAGCAGTGGAATTGAAAGAGAAGCAAGTTGAAGATGGAGCAAAGGAGTTGGGGTTGAAAAATAAGAAACTGGATGAAAAAATAGATGATCTTGAATTAGATATGAGATTACTTGAGGCTAAGAGGTTAAGGTTGGATGACCGTCTGGGAGAGCTCGAGGCAGATAAGAGAAAGTTCGAATCAGAAAGGAAACGTTTTGATTTGGATTGTGAAAATCTACATGAGCAACTGAAAGCAGTGGAATTGAAAGAGAAGCAAGTTGAAGATAGAGCAAAGGAGTTGGGGTTGAAAAATAAGAAACTGGATGAAAAAATAGATGATCTTGAATTAGATATGAGATTACTTGAGGCTAATAGGTTAAGGTTGGATGACCGACTGGGAGAGCTCGAGGCAGATAAGAGAAAGTTCGAGTCTGAGAAGAAGAAATTTGATATACGAGTGGGAGAAGTGGTGTCTTTAGATGAGGAAACTAACAAGAGGGCTAGGGACCTTGAGTTGAGGAAGAAGCAGTTGGAAGTGGGATTAGAAGAACTTGAATTAAATAGGGGGATATTTGAAGCTGAAAGGTACAAATTAAATGAACGTCAGGCAGAGATTGAATCTAATAAGATAGTGTTTGATTCTGATAGGGAGAAATTTGATGAAAGTTTGAGGGAACTTGACATGAAAACTAAGCAACTTGAAAGGCAGTGTGAAGAGCTTAAGTCAATTAGGAAAGGATTTGAAGAGCAAGAGGAGAAGCTCAAACTGTCCGAGAAAAAGATGGAAGAATGTTCAAAAGATTTTGAACTAAAATTGAAGCAATGGGAAGAAAAGTTTCTAGGAATTCAGAATTCAAGGGTTAGAGGTTGTGTCGCTGTTGATGGGAAGAACTTGCAGGTTCTTCTCAATGAGTGTGGGAAGAATGATCTTGAGAAAATGGGGGATGAAGTTTTGTTCTTCCTCAAGATTTCTGAAGATCCTGCCAGGGTTGTCCTGGATGGGATGCAAGGATTTTTTCCTCCACATCTCAAACATGGAGAAGTGGAGTTTAAGGGGAGAATTGTCAGGGCAAATTGTATTTTATTATTGGAGCAGTTGTTGAAGATTTCTCCTGATATTAAGCAGGAAGTCAAGTCAGAGGCAACAAAATTGTCTTTTGATTGGATGACTAAGTTAAAACCAGATCATGAGCATTCTTTCCACATTTTAGGATTTCTACTGCTTGTAGCAAATTTCAAGCTGCGCCAGGCTTTTGATGACAATGAACTATTAAATTATGCAAAGGTGATTGCTCACTGGAGGCAGGTACCTGAATTATGTCGGCTAATTGGGTTCAAAGATGAGATTCCAGGTTGTTTTCTATTTTGATGATATTCATATGGATTTGAAATTTATTTACTAAGCTAATAATTTTATCCCTCAAGTTAAATACTGACAATTTGGTACCTCAATATGAAATTTTAACAATTCAGTTCCTTATACTAAAATTTTCAGCGGAAATTTAATGTGGCTCCCATACGATGTTGAAGAGACTAAATTGCTGGATTTTTAATGTTTAGTGCACCTTTTTTTTTTTAAATTAGCCCTCTTATTTTTTACTTGCTGCATTTTGTGATTCAGTTCTTTTCTCAATCATCTGGTAAGTTAGTGATTGCAAAATGAAAATAAAATATTCTAACGAAGCAGTGGATATATTGGGGAAGTACTAGGTCATGACATTAAGTACAAGTGGAAGAAATGATAAAGTTAGTGCTTTTGTATCTGAATTTTCATAGATGCAGTATCATCCAGTTTTATGCTTTTATCTAGGTGCACTGTGCTGCTTCAAAGTTAACAAATATAAGCAACTAATATGTAATCCATATATAACTGCTGACTTTTTGGCAGGTTTTATTCAAGATCTCCTAGCAAGGAAGAAGCATCTCGCTGCTATTAGATTTGCATCCACGTTTGATCTTCTTAGTGACTTCCCTCCAGATCCCATTATGGTAGAGTTTATGGAGATATCAAGGGGTGCATTTAAAACGACTTTTCATGACAAAAATAGTTCACTGAAAGCACAGGTACATGTTGTTACTTCTGCCCTGCTATTCCATTGATCTTGGTTTTGATCTGATTGGGTTTTTTTTTTCTATGTAATCTTGTAGAGCCAAGCTACAAAGAAAAGGATAAATGATCTTAGATCTGCTATTAGGTGCATTGAAGATCATAAGCTTAAACTGGGTTATCATCCTGAAAATATTAGGCAAGCTATTGCTTCCCTGGAGCAGCAACTTGCAGATCGAAGAAAAGAAGTTGCAGTGGTTGGAGAAGGGCTTAATTTTCAAGGAGGGCAGGATGAGAATGATACGGTGCATGGTTCATTGTGGATTTCTCCTCCATTGAGCACTCCTGTATCTGTTAACTGTTCAGTGGCTGAGAAAGCTGCTGCAATAGCATCCTCAGATATGTCACTGCAGCAAAAACAAACCATAATGCATTCTCTAACAGCTACATCTCAGCAAGCTGTACCAAGTGCTCCTGTTGATTCAGATAACTATTTTCAGTCATTGGGGCTTGAGTCGAACCAGCAACTATGCTTATCAACTCATCAAGGTAAACACTATGCCTGAACTTGGTGTGCAGGTGGCTTCCTATGCAAGTGATGAATGATGGAGAATATTGTGGTTGATAGTAGAATTTAGTGTTCTCTGTTCAATGTGATAATTTTTTCCTACACCAAACTCTTTTGGTATTTTGCTTATTTCGTGGATCATGCTGCTCCCATGAGGTGAAAAAAACTCTGCTTTCAGTCATCCTGTGTTGATAGCAATGCAAGATTGGGTGTATTTTTAATGACCCCTAGTTAAACAACACTTGGTGATATGCTAGAAATTTGTTTTTACTATAGTTCTCTTGTTGGGAAATTTGATTCATAGGCCAGCTAGGCATGGAGTCCATAGTCCCTATTCTGCCTCTCCATAGTACCTGGTAGTTAACTATTTTGAGGTCCTGACTTCTTGAAATTTTTCATGGCAATTTTCTCAACTTATATGGCCAAATTTTATTATTTCAATTTTGTTGGTCATCCAAGCCTTCCAAATTTTATTCTTTCAATTCATAGGCCAGCTAGGCATGGAGTCCATAGCCACTTTTCTTCCTCTCCATAGTACCTGGTAGTTAACTATATTGAGGTCCTGACTTCTTGAAATTTTTCATGGCAATTTCCTCAACTTGTATGGCCAATTTTTATTCTTTCAATTTTGTTGGCCATCCAAGCCTTCCAGAAGGCTTGGAGTTGTCATGGCAGTAAATTTTCTTTTTCATTTTTAAGTTCCATGGCAGTTTTATAAGCGCTGTTAGTTTTTTTGGTAGATATAACTTATGTTAGTTAGTAGAGGTTTTGCAGGCATTAAATTATTATGATAGGCACAATAATCAACAAGTTATAATATTTTTATTAAGTAAATATTATATTCATGATCCAGATAGTGAGCACTTAGATCTTACTTTTTCACACTTAACCACTGCATTTAGGTTTAAGTTCCATTTATTTTAGGTTGTACATTCCAGGGAAGTTCATTTGGAGCCTTGGTATTGGTACAGGTTAACAGGATATATTTTGAAACTTATGTAAAGGGCTCCTTGCCCCATGTTTTCATCTTTAGTGGAATTCACAACAATCTGCTGGACTGTGATTTTCTGTCTCCCCTAGGAAGAAGAATTTGTTCAAGTTGGCTTTGCACTGTATACTTGTTTTTTCCCCTGTTTGACAGTTGCACCATATATTTATTTTCATTTTTCACTTGCTTAATGGATGGCATGTTTTTTCTACTTTGTATAGATCACCTCCCAAAGGGAAATTCAATTGAGGATGTCATATCAACTTTACAAAAGGATGGTAATACAGAACCGCAAAAGTCTCCTTCTATGGATGGGGAGAGTCTAATATCCTTACTCAGAGGAGATGCGGAGAAGTTGGTGCATAATGCTTCTACAATATTCAAATCCTCATCCAAACCAGAAGATCTTGTCCTTTATGTTTTTGAGGACATCCGTCCTTCTCCAGATATGGGAATCCTTTTAAATGGTTCAATCTCACTGCTAAAGGAACTAAAAACAGTTTCTTTTAACCTTGATCCACAGTTGCATGCAAGAGCAAAAGAAATCTCAAAGATCTATGAATCTTGGTTGAGAACAGCAAAAAATAATCTCATGGGAGTAATATGTTTGCTGCAATTTTTAGATGCCTACAAAGTGCCTCATGATGCGGATGATGTTATAAGCCTTTTGGATCCTTCAATCTGGCAGAAAGAGGTGCTTGACTCTTGCGAACTCCTAGGGCTGCAAAGATTTATTCCTGGTAAGTTCTTCTCTGTTATTTTCCTGAATGCCCGCTAAAATTCCAAATAAGGTCATAACTGATAGCTCAATTAGATGGAAAACTTTGATTTTTGCTCAATTTAGGGTCTGTTGGTGAGTTTGTAACATATCAAACTGATTTAGGGTCTTTAACCTAAATGTTTCTTCAGCTCAATTTGTTTTCTGCTTTTCTTCATTGGCTAGATTTCCTCGGAAGCTTGTGTCAGAAGAATCAGAAGATTAATGCTGTAAAATACATACATGCCATGGAGCTGGAGTCAACATTTCCTGTTGATGCTATTTTGAAGAATCATTTGGCGCACTGGGAAAATAAAGCAGATATTCTACTCAAGAAACAAAATGGCACCCTGCTTGCCCAGGTAAGCTTCACCGTTAAGAATTCTTAATATATATATTTATAATTTCACCAAACTTTTGTGTACTCGGTCCCTTGCAGATTAAGGCTCTAGATATGAAAATAAAGGCAGCCAAAGAAATGATCGAGTGCATCAGCATATCCAAGCTGCCCTCGGCAGAATTGATGAAGGACGTTGGGGAATTCATAAAAAACGCAGAGAAACAAAGATCTGAGATATTGCTGAACTTGGACTCTAATGAAACGAAACCTTTGGTGGGATCAAAGCGTGCTGCACCAGAATGCTCTCAGCCTCAGGTAGAGGAACCTAGTTCCACGGTTGCCTCGGCCACCAAGTATAGCAACTTGAAGAAGAAGCGACAGACCAAATTCCTTGCGACTTCTGATCCCAGCTTTGTGCCCCCTCCTCCTCCCCGACCCCTCAAGAAGCCAAGGCTCCATAACAAAATGCTTGATTCTTTTAAGGGGCCCTACTGTAGGGACAGAAATCGTGGCCAGTTCGTGTACCCATCACATGATGATGAACAACACTGTCCAACTTACCTTACAGACCTCACATCAAACGGATGTTTTTAACATGGAAAAGTACATAGCTGGGGTGGGCACAGAAGGTGATGCTAAAGGGCTTCCATGGCTCTATGTTGTTACTAGTCTCTTAGCTCTAGCCATTGCATTCTCGAGGGTCCATCCCAACCTCTTGTAAATGTTCATTGCACTGTGTAGATTTTATGGTAATAAAATAGTGATATTCCTATTGTGGTTATGAGTTGGAAGGAAGAAGTCACATTAATGGGAATATCTATTAAAAGAGATTATCAACTTCACATATTTATTATACAATGTATGAAATATGTATACACGTTCAAAATTGGATAAGTTTAAAAAGTTATTTTAAGAAATAAATAAGATAAAATCTTATAAAATTGAAATTAAAAAGCATTTTATAGCATAGATAATAATTAAATAACTTTAAAAATAAGAAAAAAATCTATTATAATTACATACTAATTATATCTAATATAAATATCTAGTATATTTTAATAACTAATTTAAATGTTTCAACTTAACTAATTAAATATCTAATATTATTATTTAATATCTTAAAATATTTATTATATTAATAAATTTATCTTTATTAATTAAATTTAGACATTTAATCTTTTCTATTGGATTTTCACTTTAATTTTCCTCAATCTTTTTAATCAGCCCAAATAAGTTTTATTTGAATCTTTTAGTCTTTAATATTTTGATTGAACCCTTTTAAAGTTTTAAATGATTATTTATCTAATTTGATGACAAACTATTCAGCTATATTGCAGTTGATTGAACTTGTAAATTAGTAATCTATTTAGTCAGATTTACATCATTCTCCTCCTCCTTTTGAAAATGATGTCTTCAAATCTTCTGTTATTCATCACCTACATCAAAAAATATTAAATCACTAACATTGGAACTTTAATTAACGATATACTCATCAGGTAACTATAGCTTATAAGCATTATTATTAATGCGTTCCAACACTCAAAATGGTCCATCTCCTATAGGAAGAAGTTTTGATCGTCTTTGTTCCGGAAATCGTTCTTTCCACATATGAAGTCATACTCAATCACTGAGTTCAAAAATAACACTTTTGCGGCCCTTGTTTGCTTGTTTTTCATAAACTTTAGTCATCTGTTCAATGTGCATATTTGTCTTCTCGTGCAATTCTTTCACAAACTCTTCTTTTCTCTTTCCATCAAAATTCACTAATTCATGTTGTAGTTAGATCTAAAGGAGTTAATGAATTGAAACCATAAACAATCTCAAATGGTGAAAACTTTGTTGTAGAATGAACAGAACGATTATAAGAAAATTCAATATGTGGTAAGCAATCTTCTCATGATTTCAAATTCTTTTTTATTATATAACGTAATAAAGTACCTAATATCCTATTTACTACTTCTATTTTACCATTAGTTTGTGGATAACATGTTGAAAACAATAGTTTGGTTCCCAATTTACCCCATAAGGTCTTCCAAAAGTAACTAACTAATTTAGAATCACGATCATAAATAATAGTTTTAGGCATACCATGCAATCTGACAACTTCTCTAAAAAACAAATCAACAATATTCGATACATCATCAGTTTTATAACATGGAATGAAATGTATCATCTTTGAAAACCTATCAACTACCACAAACACAAAATCCTTCCCCCTCTTTGTTCTTGTTAATCATAAAACGAAATCCATGAAAATATAAATCCAAGGTGTATTAGGAATCGGAAAAGAAGTATACAGGCCATGAGATTGTTGCCTAGATTTAGACTCCTTACATATAATGCATCGATAACAAATTTTCTCAACATTCTTTTTCATATGGGGCCAAAAAAATGCTAATGCATTATCGCCATACTCTTAGCTACCCCAAAATATCTTATAAGTCCTCCAGCATGTGCTTCCCTAATAAGTAATTCACACAAAGAAAACTGATGGATGCATAATTTGTTTTCCCGAAAAATAAATCCATTTTATAAATAAAATTTCCCAAACTTACCACTTCTACAACTTTTAAATACTTCACAGAAATCAGGATCGTTTGCATACAAATCCTTGATATAATCAAAACCAAGCAATTTAAAATCAAGAATTGAAAGCATAGTGTACCTTCACAATAGAGCATCTACAATTATATTTTTCTTACCTTATTTGTAGTTGATCACATATATGAATGTTTCAATGAACTCCACCCACCTTTCATAGTGTTTGTTCAACTTGTGTTGTCCTTTGAGATGCTTAAGAGATTTATGATCTTTATGAATCACTAACTCTTTCGACCATAGATAGTGCTGCCATGTTTGAAGAGTTCGAACTACGGCATACATCTCCTTATCATAGGTAGGATAGTTAAGGGTTGCTCCACTCAACTTTCACTGAAATATGCAATTAGTCTTCCTTCCTGCATTAATACACCTCCAATACATACTCTAGATGCATCACACTCAATTTCAAATATTTTCGAAAAATTAGGCAATGGGGCAGTAGTTAGTTTTTCTTTTATCAATTAAAATGTATTTTGTTGCTCAATACCCCATTTAAAAGGTACATTTTTTATAACAGCAGTAAGAGGTGCAACATAACTACTGAAATTAGAAACAAAACGCCTATAAAAACTAGCTAATCCATAAAGACTTCTTACCTGATTTACCGAATTAGGTGTCAGCTAGTCGCGAATTGCCTTAATCTTTTCCTCGTCAACTCCAATCCCTTCTGAACTTATAATATATCCAAGAAACACAAGTTTATCCGAATAAAAAATATATTTATTCAAGTTGGCAAGCAACTTATATTGCCTTAAGGCTTCTTACACATCTCTTAAATGTGCTACATGTTCATCAATGATCTTGCTGTATATTAGAATATCATCAAAATATACAACTAAAAACTTTCCAATAAAAGCATGTAATACATGATTCATTAATCTCATTAAAGTGCTAGCTGCATTAGTAATCCAAAGGGCATAACTAACCATTTATATAATCCTTGTTTAGTTTTAAATGCATTTTTTCATTCATCATCTTCTTTTATTCGAATTTGATAATATCCACTCTTAAGATCTATTTTCGAAAATAAATAAGATCCATGCAACTCATCTAACATGTCATCCAAACGAGGAATAGAGTGGCGATACTTTACCGTGATGTTGTTGATGGCTCGACAATCAACGCACATTCGCCAAGTTCCGTCCTTCTTATGTACAAGTAGCACTGGCACAACACATGGACTCATACTCTCTCGAACATACCCTTTTTTCCATCAGCTCTAGGACTTGGTGTTGAAGTTCCTTGGTTTCCTTAGTATTACTTCTATATATTGGTCGGTTGGGAATCATCGCTCTAGAGATGAAATCAATTTGATGTTCGATTCCTCGAATTGCTGGCAAACTTGATGGTATCTCATCTTGGAAGACATCTATAAATTCATGTAAAACAATAATAATACTGTTTGACAAAGATCCAATAAGATCGTTAGTACTCAAAAAGGCGTCCTTGTATATAAGTACAATAAGAGCCTGATGTGAAAGTAAAGCTCGCTTGATCTCACTTTTTCTTGTAATAAAATTAGTTTTACTCTTTTTTTTTCCACTTCTAGCTTTTCCCTCTTTTTTTTTTAACTCTGATATTTCTCCTTTCTTTTTTTCTTCTATTTTTTGTTCATTTGCCTTTATCTTTTTCAATTGATCCTAAAAAACTTACTTTTGAGTCAATGATACAAGAGATATAGGTCTCTCATTTATCACAAAAGAGTACCTATTAGTGAATCCATCATGCATAACTTGACGATCAAATTGCCAAGGTTGTCCCAAAAGAATATGTCATGCATGCATTGGTATCATATCACATAATATTTTATCTTGATATTTTTCAATAGAAAATGCAATCAACACTTGTTTGGTTATCTTAAATGTGTTACATGTTCATCAATGGTCTTGTTGTATATTAGAATATCATCAAAATATACAACTAAAAACTTTCCAATAAAAGCATGTAATACATGATTCATTAATCTTATTAAAGTGCTAGCTGCATTAGTCAATCCAAAGGGTATAACTAACCATTCATATAATCCTTTTTTAGTTTTAAATGCATTTTTTCATTCATCCTCTTCTTTCATTCAAATTTGATAATATCCACTCTTAAGATCTATTTTCGAAAATAAACAAGATCCATGCAACTCATCTAACATGTCATCCAAACGAGGAATAGAGTGGCGATACTTTACCGTGATGTTGTTGATGGCTCGACAATCAATGCACATTCGCCAAGTTTCGTCCTTCTTAGGTACGAGTAGCACTGACACAACACATAAACTCATACTCTCTTGAACATACCCTTTTTTCCATCAGCTCTAGGACTTGGTGTTGAAGTTCCTTGGTTTCCTCAGTGTTGTTGGTCGATTGGGAATCATCGCTCTAGGGATGAAATCAATTTGATGTTCGATTCCTCAAATTGGTGGCAAACCTAATGGTATCTCATCAGGGAAGACATTCATAAATTCTTGCAAAACAATAATAATATTGTTCAATAAAAATCCGAAAAGATCGTTAGTATTCTAAAAGGCGTCCTTGTATATAAGTACAATAAGAGCCTGATGTAAAAGTAAAGCTCGCTTGATCTCACTTCTTCTTGCAATAAAATTATTTTTACTCTTTTTTTTTCCACTTCTGGCTTTTCCCTCTTTTTTTTAACTCTGATATTTCTCCTTTCTTTTTTTCTTCTATTTTCTGTTCATTTGCCTTTTTCTTTTTCAGTTGATCCTCAAAAACTTGCATTGGAATCAATGGTACAAGAGATATTGGTCTCTCATTCATCACAAAAGAGTACCTATTAATGAATCCTTTATGCATAACTTGACGATCAAACTGCCAAGGTCGTCCCAAAAGAATATGGCATGCATGCATTAGTGTCACATCACATAATATTTTATATTGATATTTTCCAATAGAAAATGCAACCAACACTTGTTTGATTACCTTGAATTCACCTTGGTCGTTCAACCATTGTAGTTGATAAGGCTTCAAATGCTTTAAGGTTGGTAATGTCAATTTCTCCACCAACTCGGTGCTAGCTATATTAGTGTAGCTTCCCCCATCTATAATAACACAGCAAACCTTATTTTTCATACAATAACGAGTATGAAATAAGTTCTCACACTAGTTGTTTTCTTCTTCTTGGGCTTGAACACTAAGAGTTCATTGTGCAACCAAAATTCCCCTTCTTCTACATATTCATCAATATCTTCAAGTGGTGGCATCTCCGGATCAATATCTTCTTCTTCTTCATTATCAGTCTCAATTTTACCATTAGCATTAATCACCATTGCCAGCTTATTTGGGCATTGACTTGCAATGTGACCCCTGCCTTGGCATCGGAAACACTTAATATCACGAGTTTTGGGAGTTGTGATATGATTGTTACCTTGATTTTGGTCCACATCTTGCTTGGTTGTCTCTTTTGGTGGAGCATGCTAAGGTTGAGTTGGTTGAATCTCAAATCGTCTTGAGGATGGTTTCCATGAGTTCGAGGCACCATTGTTTAATCCCCTTTTATGTAAACTCTTTCTCTTCAGTTATTGTTCGACTTTGATAGCTTGATGTACCATATCTTGGAGCTCAACATGATATTGCATTTCCACCACATCAGTTATCTCATGGTTTAGACCATGTAAAAATCTAGTCATTGTTATCTCTCTATCTTCCTCCACATTTGCTTGAATTATCGCAATCTCCATCTTCTTGAAGTATTCGTTGACACTTTTTGATCCTTGAGTAAGCATTTGGAGTTTGTTAAACAATATTGGGTGATAGTGGCTGGGAACAAATCGTCATCGCATGATCGCTTTCATTTCATCCCAAGACTCTACAGGGTGTTCATGATTTCATTTCCTTTCCTTCACCAACTGATCTCACCATATTATAGCATAATCAATAAATTCGATAGCAGCAAGTCGTACATTTTTTTATCTCCAAGTAATTATGACAATAAAAAACTATCTCCATCCTCTTTTTTTCATTCAAGATACGCTTCTGTATCAGTTTTTCCTTGAAAAAGTGTGTATCTTCAACTTGATATTATCCATTTTGTTATCAACTCGGGGTTGTTCTCTATTAACATATCGATCGAACTCCTCGAGTTCTTGTGAATCAAAACACCTAGATTGAAAGTTTCGAGGTCGCTGTTCAGTAGGGGTATGTTGATGCGAACTCCTCACTCCTTCCTCCAATTGATCCATTCGCTCATGAAGCATCTCCAACTTAGACTTCATCATCCGTCTTATTTCACTTATTATAGCTTGCATTTGTAAGTTTGGAATTAGTTGTTGGGAATCTTCTTCATCTGGCGTATCTCCTCGTCGTTGTGCCATGAGTTCCTAAAAATGATAAGAATAACAGAAGAACCTCGCAAACTCTCCCTTACGTATTTCTCTCAATCACTCGTGTTTCACACTCAAATGACTTTTCTTATAGATTCAAACACTCTTGTTTTTTTTCCTCTTATATGTCTTCTTTCAATCTTAATTGAACTTTAAAAATAAATCATTTTTATGAAGCAGTTCAACTTGAAAAACAATCAAGACAAATCAATAAGGTCTTGAAAAGCTAATTCCAAAGGAATTTAAGTGTGGTGTATGAATAGACTCAGATGAGAAGAAAATAAGAAATTAAGATGGAATAAAGTAATAAGAAGTAGACTTAGATAGAGCGGAATAAGAATGAAATTCAAGATAGAATTGTGTGACTTTTTTTTTCTTTCAACCTTTTTTTTGCATGAACTTTTTTTTCACTCTTTTTTTTCTTTTTCTTGCACAAATTTTTTTATTTTTTTTGTACTTACGGGAAAGAAGATAGATAGAAGATTATGAGACTTTTTTTTTTAAGAGAATATAAATAGGTAGAGAAAATAAAAGATAGGATAAAACTTGTCGTGCAACCATGTGCTCTGATACCAACCGATACGCCAATATGCAGACGATACACCCTACACCAAATATGGCAACGCCCCAAAACTTTCACAATACAAGTATGAAAAAATAGAGCATACCTTATTTATGTGAGAAACAAGGTATGAGATATTTTAACGTCATACCCAAATCCTTTAAAAAGAACTTTTAGACAACCCTAATGATAAGTTTTTAATTGCTTGAATGCCATACGTGAAAACCTAATAAGTTCAAAAAACTATTTTAAGAAATAAAAAAGATAAAAACTCACAAAATTGAAATTTTAAAGTGTGTTCTCTAATGCTATGAAGTATGTCTCTTATAGGTACAGTTAACAACTGAATAGCCTAAAAAAACAAGGAAAAAAAATCTATTATAGTTACATGTCAACCATATATAATCTAAATATTTAGAATATTTTAATAACTAGTTTAAAGATTTAAACTTAATTAATTAAATATCTAATATTATCATTTAATATCCTAAAATATTTATTATATTAATAAATCTATTCTTATTAATTAAATATATAGTTTTCTTGAGCTCATCTTGGGCTTCTTTAATGGGCTTACACTTAAATTTTTCGCAATCTTTTTAATCAACCCATATAAAGTTTATTTGGGTTTTCTTGTGCTCATCTTGTGCTCTTAATGTGCTTACACTTAAATTTTCCGCAATCTATTTAATCAACCCATATAAAGTTTATTTGAATATTTAGTCCTTAATCTTGTGATTGAGCACTCTTGCAATATCAAATTATTATTTATTTCATTTGGTAACAAACTAATCAACTACATTGCAGGTTCGGTTGATTATAATTGTGAATTTGTAGTATTTTTAGTCGAATTCACGTCAATTTATATATAAGCTTATATTTACATAAAGTATGGTTAAACAATGATATATTATAGAAGAAATGAAAAATTACTACTTTAGGAAAATATAATCACTTAACATATTACTTCTTTTTTTAGATTTTTTTGGGAAAATAAAATATCACTTAAAATATTATTTTATTTTTTAGAAATAATTTCGAAAAAATGTTATCATTTATTATTTAAATTACTTTAATACTCTTATTATATATACTATATATTAAATTATTTAATTTAATTAAAATAATAAAATTATATTTTAATTTTTTTATTAATAATTATATACACTAACTAATAAACAAAAAAAATAATTATTAAATTTTTTTTTATATATAAACTTATCAATTCATTTCACTTTTAATTCAAATATATATAGAAAACACTCAATTCAAACGTTAATTAAATGTAAAATCCGTTAGTTTCTTAATGGGTACATAGCTTGCAAGTTATAAATTTTAACGGCCGCAAATTCTCGGTGTTGTGGATGCTAACGAGATGAGGATGAGATGATGGATGCAGTTGAGCATCCTCCACTTTTCCATGCCATTCCCCAAACTAAGAAGGAAGTCGGGTCCGACCCGATCTAACCCGCACGTGGTATGCTGTCCCCACCTCGCAATCCAAACCATTGTGGATAGACCCTCTTTGGGCCGGTCTGATCGGGGCCGATTAAAAACTTGTATTATCGAATTATATTTTAAAATATAATTATTAATATATATTTTAGCGTGCATATCTAAAAGTTTAGGAGTTAGAGGAGTTAAGAGTGCAGCCACCCGAGTCTAAAAGCAAGACAATGTATCTACAAATTATCCATCAATTATATATCATTAACCATTCATTTACATTTTTATACAATTTTATAAAATAATAAATAATATAATTATCTACTGTAAGTGTTTTTTTTAGATTCGAATAAATAAATAAAATATGCTTAATTCTATATTAATATTAATTTTTATAAAATATTACATATTAATAATATATTAAAAATAACCAAATTGTTATAAAAAAATTTTAAAAAATTAATATATTCGAATTTCAAGTACATTAAATGAACACAAATTTAAAATTATATATTATTATTACCATTTTAATTAAGTTGTTTTGAATATATTATTATATTTTAAAATTATATCAAAATTAATATAGTTTACTTATTAATAATATAAACTTAAGTTTTATTATGTACGTATTTTTCTTTTATTTATTCAAATTTAAAAAAGTAAAAATATTAATTTATACTAATTATAATATTTATTGCTATTTAAAATTTTATCAAAATTAATATGAATTAGTGATAAATTACATAGAATTAAGGTTTGCATAGTTGGTTTATGCATTTTTTATTTATCTGAATACAAGAAATAAAAAAATTATTTATGTAAACCAATTCTATTGTTTATTATTATGTAAAATTGTATAAAATTAATATGAATTAGTGATAAATTACATAGAATTAAGGTTTGCATAGTAGGTTTATGCATTTTTTATTTATCTGAATACAATAAATAAAAAAATTATTTATGTAAACCAATTCTATTGTCTATTATTATGTAAAATGGTATAAAATTAAATAGAATGTAGTGATTAATAATATAGATTTGAGATTTATTTGTTTACATTCAAATCAATTTAAAGTGAATATAAACAAATGGTTAATAAAATAAAATTAAAAAATTAAAAATATTTAATAGAGATCTATTATTTATTATTATGTAAAATTATATAATAAGTTGGGTGAGTGATTAATAAATAAATTTAACTTTTGTATTTATATATTTAAATAATTGTACGATGAAGGTCTAATACTCATTTTATAGAATATTCAGATATCGTTGCTCTATCGTCTAATATTTGATTTAGATTTGGATTTGGCATACCTGATACAAAATTTTAATTAGTTACAATTGATTTGAAATTCGAGTGAAAGATATTATTAAGATTTCAAAATTTTTTAAGAGTACTAGTTAAAAGTTTAGAATCTAACTCAACACTTAATACTATAATTAAAATATTTCGAATATGGTGCAGACAAATTAAATTTAAGATATTTATGACATGTATAAGAGTAATGATTCTCCAACCATTACATAACAATCATATATTGTTATGTAATTATTATAAAATATTACTATTTATTAAAAATAATATTACAAATTAACTAAAATAAATAAGTATTATACACTTATATAATTTAGAGTTTTTTTTATTATTTACAAATTATTAATTTTAAGAATATATATATTAAATCATTATTTTACCACGACTTACAAAATCATATTTTAATAATTTAGTTTAAATAATAAATTATAAAAAATTCTAATAAACTATAATTTTGAAAAAAAAACTATATCACCGCAAACTCTTTGCTTGCTAACTGTACAGGGAAAAGAACAATAAGGGAGAGGGAGAGGGAGAGAGAAAGGTGTATAATCTCCTGAGCATATTGAAGGAACTTGAAGACGATGGTGTTGACACTTGTTTTCTCATGGTAAGTAAGCATGTGTGTTTGGTAAGAAGGAAGAGGCAGAATATAAATGCACACAAGCACCCGTTTGATAACAGTTTTACACTGGCATGTAGGTTAAGGCTTGAAATCAACTACAATACAATCATTAATCTAACTCTTTGAATAAGGTTACAATTCCAGTCAAGCAGAGCAAATTGCGCATCTTTACGAGAAACACATGTTTTGCAGGTGGCTAAGAAGGGAGGGATGACGCCATTTCCCTACGTTATTGTTGACCAGAATACGTTTATGAGGCACCCATCTCCTAGCTTTAGAATTTTTCAATTTGAAGAAAAAAGCTTATCAATACTTCCTATGGCAGTTTGTTGAGCAGCACTTACTACCGTTGGGTTCTGTAGTTTACATTGAAAAATCTGAGCTTTTCATTTATAAACGCCATTTGATAGTGCAAATTGATACTCCTTACCAAGTTTCCCAGTAGTATATGTTGTTTTGGATCATTGGTTTATTTTCCTGGAGATAAAGAATATTTTTATAGTGCCTCAGTTGATAAACTCCTTGAAGGGACTGATGAAATATGTTGTTTTCAGGAATTGTTATAAATGATATATGTGCAGGATTTAATTTATTAATTATTTTTTTTGCAATTTTTTTTATAAATAAGCTGGATAATTTGAAAATTAAACTTAAAATTATGATATTTTTTTATATTAATTAATTAATAATATGCTTAACTATTTAGGTATAATAAATCAAACAACAATTAAAATAAAATTGGATTAGGTGAGACAGAGTGACAAAATATTTTATTTAAAAATTTGAAAATAAAATAATATACTTTAAAAAAAATAGGAATAATATGCTTAACTTAAAAAATAGAGATAATTAAAAGTAAAATATATATATCATGAAGTCCCGCACCCCTCCCTAACCCCAGTTCACGTATAGATAATTAAAAGTAAAATCTATTTATCATATTTTAGTAAGATTGAGATAGAGACACGAAGTCTAGCACCCCTCCCTAACCCATTTCATGTATAAAAATTTTTAAGTTAGTAATGTGATACTGAATAAGCATTCAATATATAAGTTTTGAAAAAATATTAAAAAGACACTTATTATTAGTGATTGTTGTAGTTGATAGTTCTGTTTGCCTTTTCGTTTTATTGTTGTCCTTGTAGAGGGTTGTTCCAACCTATGGGACTTTCAGCCGCCATTTGACCGAGTACCTTGACCAAAAAGTTCCAGTTAATGCAAACCCAGTGGGTGGAGTCTTTTCTTTCCATATGATAATCATCCGGGATCTAAGTCTTCAAGTTCGGATTTACAGACCTTTTTTCGAGCAAGAGCTTCGTCAGCAAAGCATAGCTGATCTTGAAAAGCCTGTATACTCTGACATTGTCCCTGTTATAGTTTTCTTTCATGGTGGAAGTTTTGCTCATTTTTCTGCAAACAAACAGTGTCATATATAACACCCTGTGTAGGAGGCTGATTGTTATGGACTTGCCCCCAGAGAATAGGTACACTTATGCATATGATGATGGTTGGGCTGCCCTTAAATGGGTAAGCACAAGATCTTGGCTTCAGAGTAAGATCGACTCGGAAGTCCATATTTATCTGGCTGGTGATAGGGCCGTGGATTATGGGAATGAAGTGTTAGAAAGTATATATCTGAACCCAATGTGGTAGGACGAGAGAACCGACTCATAGAGGAGATTAGATGGCAAATACTTTGTGACCTTGTGGAACCGTGATTGGTATTGGCAGGCTTTTTTGCCAGAGGGTGCAGATAGAGATCATCCTGCTTGTAACCCTTTTGGCCCTTACGATAAAAAACTAAAGGGGATAAAGTTCCTGAAGAGCCTCACTGTTGTGGCAGGTTTGGACCTTGTTCAAGATTGGCAATTGTCATATGCAAGCGGGCTTGAGAAGTATGGTCAGAAGGTTAAGCTTCTCTACCTGAAGCAGGCGACCGTTGGCTTCTATTTGCTGCCTAACAATGACCAATGGAATTGGATTCATATGTTGAGACAGCTGCAAAGAACAACACATATCATGATATATAATAATATATTAAATGTGTTCGGGTATTTTCTACTACATTTTATGTTGTTCATTTAGTCTTCTTATCATTGTTATGGCAAAGTGTACATGGAATGAATAATTCCTATTCCTGAGAAAGTTGTGTAAAAGGTGTCTTTGCTGGGTCCATCTGTTGTTATATTGGTTTGTCTAAATTTGGAGTGGTTCCAAGGAGCCCTCATTTCCTTCTCTCATTTCCTTCTCTCATTTCTCTTGCTACCTTCTGTCAAACTCGATCACCATCCTTGGCCTTATTTTTATATGTGCTGCATGTTTTGGAATACCTTATAGTTATGGACAGGTAGAAAAGAAGAATCCCCAACTTTTTTTCAATGTTTCCCTGACATGGAAACCCATACTGCAAGTGGCATTATTCATTCTTCTTCATCCTGTTTGTCCCACCTCCTTTTGCTCTGATGTTAAATTCTTGAGTGCAATGGGTCTCTCTATCTCTATCTCTTTTAGTTGATTGGTCATATTGCTACCTGTGAATGGTTCTGTCAATTCAGGTAATTCTAACACAAACTTAATCTACATGTAATCCTACAAAATGGTCATTTTTTCATATAGACACAAGGATTCCACAATATGTTTTGAAGAAACCCACTTTACATCCAGTACCTTGGTCCACAATTTGTTAGAATTGAGATTTCATTTTCTGCATGATTACATTGACATGTTTGAACTTTATGTCACATTGATGGAATGTGAGGTTCCTGTATATATTGCAAAAAATAGTTCATGTATGACTATGTTATATAGTCATTTACATATTATTAACAATCAATTAATCATATAATCAACTTTTACATGCTTAGTCAAACACAACAATCTCATCTATATGGATTTAAAAAAAAACAAATAGGAGGCAATAGTGAAAGCAACTATTCGTTTATGGGAAGAATTCAAGGAGAAAACAGGAGCATGGCAAACCTTGAAACTCTCTAATGTGCAAAGGCCAATGCTGGAGATTATGCAAGGCATCTAGATAGGATAGAAACCCACGCAAACTTGAATATGACTGCAAGTCCATTGGACCCACTAAACATACATCATACTGCTTCCATAATGAGAAGATGGGTTTTAACTTTTAATACTGGAGAAGCAGAAAAGTGTCATAACAAAACAGCAATCTCCTCAGAACAACGAGAAACTTCGATGTCTCTTGACATCTGCATGATAATCTCAAAGTCTCATGGCATGCTTATAACTTTTTTGAATAGGAGATGGGTAAGAAAGTACCAATGTTAGAGACAGCAGAGCCCTGAACCAGAATGGAAGAGCCCTGATGATTTCTTTAGTAGGTCAAGAGAGGATCAATACACCTGGATTCATCATATGGTCTTATCATCTTGAATGACTCTCCAGTTAGAGGAGCAAGAAAAGCTAAAACAGATTAACCAGTTGTCAGCTGTATCTCCAGACAAACAAACAGAAAAAAACACAGAGAGCTCAGCGTGCTCGGGCAAGATAAGCAACAGAAGCTGCAACAAACAGGGTGGCTGCTGAGGACAGCAAGGTCCACAAGCCCTTTTTCTTCTCGGCCTTTACAAGGGAATCTTGCACAAACTCGAGCTGCCTCTTCATGTCATCCATCACCAATTCCTTAAGCTGGAAGGTGTTCTTGATTGCTTCCAACTCCCTCACAAAGGGCTGAATATCTTCCTTCATCTTTGGTTCATCTAAATTTTCACCTTTATTCAGGAAGGATGCAGTGCTCTTCAAAAAGGTCAAAGCACGCTCGGATTTTAAGCCTTCCAATTCTATCTTGGCCAGCAACTCTCCAGCACTTCGTTCTGAATCCGATAGTCTCTTGTCAACTGATTCCTTTTCCCTCCTCAAGATCTCAAACTTGTGCTCAAATGCAGCCTTCTCCAATGCGAGCTTCTCATGTTCACTACTTTTCTGCAATAATTCTCCCAATATCTCCTTGATTTTCATCTCAAGTTCTAAGACCTTGGAATTCAAACTATCAACATCTACTCTCGCCTCATCTAGATCTTTCTCGATGCCATCTTTCACAATCAAAAGCCTGTCAAATTCTTCCTTCGATCGGATAGCTTCAGACAAAAAAGCTTCATTTTTATCTTTCTCAACTCCATACGAAAGTTCCAGAGAAGAAATGACATTTCTCAGCTCAGAAACTTCCATATTCAATCCTGAAACCACACTCTGATTGTGAGAGTTCTCCTCCTCAATTTCAATTTTCTTCCTGATGGTTTCCTCCATCAACCATCCCTTATCTTCCAGTTCCTTCACTGCATCTTCCAACTTCTTCTCCAACAAATCTCTTTCACCCTTCAATGCCATAATACTTGCTTCCTTCTCCTTGTTATCCCTATCCAAAGCCTCCACCTCCCTCAACACCTCCTTCTCCCTCTCCTTCTCCATCGTGTATCTCCTCTCTAACAACAGCAACTCCCCTTGTAATCTCTTCTCCTCCTCCTGCATTGTCACAACAAGTTCCTTCAGCTCTCTCACTACCTTCTCCAGCTCAATTATTATCACACTTTGCCTGTTTTTCTCATCCTCCAAATCCTTCTTCTCATTCAGTAATCCTTCCATCTCCCCCATCAACTGGCCTATCTCCTCAGCAGCCCGTGCCAAATCCCTAACCAGAGAATCCTTCTCTCTTTTCAACCCCTCAAAAGCCTTCCCACTTTCATGGTTTTCTATAACCAGCCGCTCATGCTCCACCTTGAGCTTCTTGAACCCTTCCTTGAGGGCTCCCCGAGCCCTCTCCACCTCCTCCAAATTCTCCCTCATCTCATTCACCTTCTCAATCCAGGAGCCGCATTCCCTCTTCGCCAGCTCCCTTTCCCTAACCGCCTCTCCCAAAATCGCCTTCTCATTCTCAAGACTCACAGAAAGCTCACCCAAATTCCTCTTCAAGCCCAGAACCTCGGCCTCCCTCTGTTCCTCCACCTTCCCAAACTCCACAGCCATCTGACCCATCTGGGTCACCAGGAAAACGCAGAAGACTGCCCTCTCGAGCTCAACCTCCACATTCTGGTGGTCCGACCGAGTCAGCGCAGCCTCCAGAGCCCGCTTCTCTTCTCCGAACAGGGCAATCTCGGCCTCCAGGGCCACCTTGGCCTGCTCGAGGGACTCGACTTGCTGCCTGCGGTCGAACGTTTCCTTAACGAGGAGGGAGTTGAGGGACTTGAGACTCTGGAGCTTCTCCTCGGAAGGGTCCTGCTCCATGGGCTCTTGTTTGGGGGCAGTGACAGGAGGAGGGCAAGCTTCTTCCTTGTTGGGAATGGAGTCCTTGGGCTGGTGCGGGTGATGATGGGTCACTTTCTTTTTGGCCATTTCTTGCAGGGGGTTGATTGGGACAGGGAGAGGAGTAGAGAGAAAGTAGTGAACTGAGGGGGAGGAGGAGGAGGAAGTTTTGAGGCTAGGGTTTCTATGATCGGGCAGGGAACAAATGCGGGAAATTCAAATACGAATGGGCCCCACTTCTGTTGTTTTTTGAATTCCAAAGAAACGATTAAATAGCTTTTAAGTGTGGTATTTAGATGGAAGGTTAATTAAAATTTTAAAATATTAATATCTTAATTTTTAATTAATTCAAATATTTTATTAAGTAAATTTATATTTATTTATCTATATGTAATTATATTATATTATTTAAAAATACATTATATATAATATAAAAAAGATATATAATAAAAAATTACGTCATATAAAAAAAAATCTAATTATGTTATAATTAATAATATTTTTTATATTAACATTAAAAATAATATTTTAACGCGTGCCTGCTCCATTACTTTTTTTTCCTGGTAAATGCTCTATAAGTCGGTCTTGTTCCATCATTCTCCATTGTTACTGTTGTTTTACACTGGTAGGTGTGTTTTGTCCATCCCTCGGCGTAACAAGCTAATACCCACCTTCTATTATGGAGGAAATTTCTCATTGATGGGATCTTTGTTATGCTGGAAGACTGGACCCAGCAGGAAGGAGTTGCTAGACAGAGCCACCTTACTTGAGGAGGATACAGAACTGCACAAACCTGTGGCAAGAGACTCCCAAGTGGTTGGTGATAGGAGCCTTCAGGGGAACCCTTGGTGAGATTCCAAAGCCTAGCATCAAAGTGCAGAGTTTGTGTGGAGACTTGCGAGAAGGGAAGGGAAGGGAAGGGAGAGGGAGTGCAAGTAAATTAACTGTCAAGCAAGGCTTAGGGAGACCAGCAAGGCATGAGAAGAGGCATAAATGAGTTCACATGTAAATATACAACTACCAGGTTAGATCAGAAAGATCCAAAGTGGATGGATGGATGCTTCATTAATTGAAATTCTATTCTCAGAAATTCTGGGGGATAATTGAATCAATAGAATTTTAACAAAGAATGGATAAAGAAGAATCTGACTAATGCATATTTCTTAGTATGGATAAATACTAGAGCCGCATCATAAGGAAAGATCCAAGAACAACATGCAACATGTTCAAGTACAGAAGAAGCATGCAATGCAAAAAGCTAGTTGCAGATCTTGCCAATGAATACAGAAATCAGAATAAGCTTTTAAAGAAAGGCCATTTTCCTTCAAAGTGAAACAACAAAATCTACTATTCTATCTGGAATGGATCACCGTGTCAAACTTACAAAATGGGTGACCATGATTATTTGCTCCATCTGTTGGTCAAGCAGATCTTGGGCTTGTGAAGAAGAGCTGACTTATTGCACCAACTTCCCACAGAGGCGCCACCTTGAACCAGAATGGAAGAGACATTTCTCGAATACCCAAATATCCCGGACAAGAATCTACTCAAGCATAAAGTGGAAAAGTTTCACTAAAAATGGAACAAGCAATTACTCGAAATCAGAAAAACTTGGACAATTTATAAGACCAAAGTTTGTGATTTGAACTTCGTGTTCAATTCTCTCCTGCTTGACAAGAAACAAAATACTCTAAAGAAATTCTCCATGGTTTATAATATAATCTCATCCTTTTAAATTAAATTAGGAAGGGCCATTCGTGTAAAAATATCATTGTTTCAATGTCTATTAAACTCGTGATACCGTGATGAAAACAAAATTTTCTAGCTTTTTCTTAAGAGGAGTCTAAGTAGAGCATTTTCACATCGTGAAAATTCTTGTGAAAGTATCATCCTTCTGGAACATACCTCCTTATCTTTATCACCAGCAACAACAATGCCCTTGGAATCATATGCCTCAAACTTCTGCAAGAAAATGAAACAGTTGATCTCCAGACTTCTTCACAAAATAATTCTTCTAAAAATCCTTCAGGCTATAAAGGGTTCAACAGATACCAAACCAATTATAGGGAAAAGAAAAAAAAAATATTACAAAGAAACTGAAATTCTATACCTGCTTAGTTAAAAATTCAAGCGTCAGTTGAACAAATACTTTGTCCATGTCGTTTTTGTCCACTCCTATCTGTCTTAGAAGACAATGTTATTGCTTTCAAACTATTAAAGACATTTTAACCCAAATGCAGAAAGTATTTTAGGATTTCACCATAAATCAGTTTCTTCTGCTGATGCATCAACGATAATTATTTTGGATAAAACATAAGATTTACTCATTAAATGTTAATTTACTAATAATTGGAAATTTAGTACTTTGGTAAATAAATCAGTATCTGCTTACAAGCCTAGCTCGTAAAGTTCGAATCTTCATAGCAGGCTCCATCATTTCCCAGAAAACAGTGCTCCACATGGATTCTCTCTGCTTAATATCATTTTTGAGAGTCTGAAACGGATGCACACAAAAATTAAGCCCAGAAATTTGGATCACAGGATGAAACGAAAAGTGAGAACAGAGGCATACAGAGTACATTTTCTCTGTAACAAGTTTCCGCAGAGATTTTTTGTCACCATGAGCTAAGAGAGAATTTATCTGGAACAGAGTAACAAGAGTCAGGATAAATTTTCAGAAAACCAACTTCAGAACCAGCCAAATTACACCTGAGAATATGATAAACTTTCTCACAAAAAATTGACAACAATATTGGAAAGCAACTTAGCAGTCAGATCATAGCTGGTAACAAGTTCACCTGTTTATAGGATTCAATGGCCTCCTGGTAAAACTGCTTTTTTGTGTATCCGGTTTTCCTCAACTTAGCTATGGCATAAGCACTTTTAAGCTGTGTGAGGAATGCAGAAATGAACTTTAATTGAGGTAACAGGTAAAGCACATTCTTCAGGTTTCACTTTTCAGAAAGCATTTATTTTCATCATCACTCTTCTTTGTCATTTTTTAAAATACAAATTTAATGAAGACATAATATTACAGTAGTCTTCAGAAGATTTTTCCATGTTTTTTCCTCTCCTGAAAATCTAACTTCAGCATTCCAAATTAAGAAAAATAGTAAAATCTGATAGCTAGTAATGCAGAAATAAAAGTATTACCTCTAGGATGAGATCATCTTTAGTTCTTTTCCAACCACTTCGTGTGAACCATCTGACACCCAAAGCAACAGAGTCTGTGTAGAAATGTAAAAGAATCCACTATAGAATTCTACTAATGCCAGAAAGTATTGGATTGAAAAATGCCATAGCCAGAGTATGGTTGGACGACAGACAATAAACAATGAAATATGCATTTACAACTGTAAAATAGATAACTTTTTTCCAGACCTCTTCCAAAATGGAATCGCTTCTGGAACAGCATATGGTTCATAGACAAAACCAGGGCTCAACATAGATACTTGGAGAGCCCCCTGCACGGAGCATGCCATTGAAGAAAAATAAATTAGTCTTGATGAGAATATTGCTAAGTTGTACTTTCTCTATCATAGCATTTTAACAAATATGAGAATGCTCAGGATTTGCGTTTATTTTTATCTGTCTAGTTAAATGTTAAAGTCTGGAAGCAAAGATTATGAAGAGAAACTATGCCATTTCACATAAAACAAGAAGAAGATATCACTTTGATCTTGACGCACAAGATCAGAAGTTCAATTTTCCCTTAGAACAAAATTGCTTGCTGAGTACTTGTATTTGAACAATATTTCAAGGTGTGTTCCAGATGAAGAAGGCAAAGGATCAATAGAAAAAGGACAACACACCATATGCCGAGCCTGTGCTGGAGCTTTTACTTGGGTTGATAATGACCTCACAGAATTTAAAATCATTGGTAGTGAAGTTATCTGCAAGTAATGGAGAGAAAGTAGTCAACAGACGAACCCAGATTAGCTTCTAAATATGCAGAAAGTAATTAAACAGATATTAGTTATAAGACAAATGAAAATTCACATAATATGAGTCCATAATTTTACCAGAGATCCATATATAAGAAGTTACCTCTGAAGAATGAAGAGATATTGCACTTCCATGAGGAAGCGGAGGAGCATTTTGGCTCTCATTTGACAAAGAAAAGATACATCCTAAGGTAAAAGCAAGAAGCCAATCAACATTATGAACCAATTACAGGAATAAGCCTTCACTAGAATTATATACTTTCAAAACATCAGCAAATCAACCAAAGGCTCTATGTCTTAATTAGATTAAAAGGGAAAAGAAATTATCTCGGCTAATGATTAAGAAAATAAATTATTGCCATATCCTTGTGGTTATGAAATACAACTAAAGGAAAGACATTTTTTAACCAAAAACAATCAGAGAGTTCTTGCTTTTCACTAAAAAGAAAGCTAGTTTTCAAAGCTATATCTAAAATTCATATGAAATTTGTGACATCAAATGCCTGTGCTTCAGCTAGCATGGTATGAAGAGTAACTACAATGACGATGAATTCTATTTCCATCAATTAAGCAACTGGGTTCAGTTTTTCTACTTTGAAAATCATTAAATGAACTCTTTTTTAAGTAGTATTACTCAAATTAATGCAAGCTGCTTGTCCATATTAATTGGTATGCAAACTGCTGATCTGCCATAAAAACTTAGTTATTGGATTCAGTGCTCTGTCCACCAGAATCTAAGCCAACACTATCCAAAATCTTCCTCACTCTACAGAGGAAATCAAAGTCAAAATAGAAGGAGAATGGAATATACCACTTGAGATCACTCGCGAGTAGCTTCTTGAGCTCCCAATACTGAAACTTGAAAAGTGAAACTCCGTAAATTCAGCCAATCCCCAAAAAACCATAAAAAAAATTCATACTCAAGCTTCACATCGTTAAAATCGTAATCGAGAATTGAAATGAGAAGCCAACTGACAAGGATGAATATCCATGAAGCTGAGTTGCCCGTTGAAGACTTCGAGCTCCCTGCAGCAATCCTCTATAAGCCATCTCCCCTAAAACCCGAAGATCTTGACAGTATTTGCCAACACTCCGCCAAAGGGGTGAAGGAAACAGGGAAAAAGGAGGAGCGGAGAAGACGGATGCAGAGGGAAGGACTCTCGGAAGGTTTAAGCAAAACGTCGACTCTGGCTGGCTCCACAACGACGACACATCGATGTGGGTGCGGCCGCAATCATGGGCCGACGGCTGGCCAATCAAGGCCGTAAGAAATCAGGTCAGCTCAACTTTACCTATTGCCCTCCCCAAGCCTTTTCATTTTCTATAAATCTTTCCCTCAACTATTCTAAACTGTGCAATTCGATCCTTAGTAATTCGCAATTCTTTTAGGGTAAATAACAAAAAGTGCACAATTTTTAAGCATTTCATAATTTTTTGACCTTAAATATTTCATATTCTTTTCTCTGTAAGCTTTTCTCTTCTTCTTTTCATCAGCTATCACAAACTATACTGGTTAGTGAATATTACAGTAAAATGCAGATGAACAGTAAAGCATGAAAGCATATCTGAGTCGATTTGGCAGAGGATACAGCAAAAAGAGATTCCACATTACCGATCAATCAGATCAGAATAGAAAATGAAATGCATAAACAATTTAGAAAACAAAGTTGATTAGATTGATGGAAATATAGTAAGAGATGAGGCCATGAGAATGGCGGCTTCCATGCTAATTATACGCTTCCCAAGATCTGGTAGACAGCAGTGGCTACATCATTCCCTGAAGTCATCTTGCAGCCATCCTCAATCTGCAAATCAACCATAAAAGAGCACGCATCAGTGCATCTCCAATCGAAACCCTTCCGGGCTGTGAAAACCCAAGAATGTGCGAGAAAAATCTGCCCATCTAAGTAATTATCATAGCAAAGACGAATTCTGCATATGCTGGATTCATAGAAAACTATCAGGCGAACATCAGATTGGTGCTCTTTTAGTTTCTGAAAACAATTAAAGCTTGATTTGATAAGCGGAGAGCTATATTACCTTGATACCGAGGAAGTAGACAGTAGTTTCTTCATCTGTGTTAACGTTGAGGTTGAGGACAAGGAGGCCCAAACGCTGCAACCCCTTGACCAGCTCAAGCAGCTGCCTCTGCTTCTTCTCCGACCGTATCTTGATGCTGCCGTAGACACCCACAAAGCTCACCTCCACCGCAGCTGACGACCGAGCGGCCATGTGATGTGACAATCTAGGGCTCCTCAAGGAAGCTAATTGCAGCACGGAGAAACAGAAGCCTGCGCTCCCCTGTTTATATATCGGTTTTTACAACGCCTGGCTTTCAAGAAATCCTATGATTAGGAATAATGTATAAACTAGAAGAGATTGTGGGGTCGCCGTACATCACTTTTTTCTTTTAAGAATTAATATAAAGAGGATTTAATAGTGTTATAAAGATGGAAACAGAGTGTTATACATTTCTACATCATCATGGCCCTTCCCGCTTCATGAGTAGAGTGGCAGGTTACTGGGGCCTGGCCTGCAGGAACGATCATTACGATGGGATCGTGATCCAACTGCGGCGACATCGACCCATCAGCAGAAGGAGGAGTAGGAGGATTAGCAGAAAACCAGAAACAGGATGGATGTCGGGATGATGAGGGAGCTGCAAATTTCCATCTCATCATAATTATTCCACTCTCTGCCCATAGAAACGATACCGCCGCTTGGTTCCCGGGAGAATCGAGAGGGAGAGAGGGAGAGAGGAAGACACGCACACATACACAAAAGCACGCACTGCATTTTCCCTCATCTCGATCCCCCTCCCTCCCTGTTCCCACCAGTCAAACCCGCCATTATCATCCATGGCATGGATGGAAAAGGAAAGGTTGCTTTTTTTTTTCGAAAACCTTGGGTGAGAAGATGAAACGATGTTCTACAGAAGGAGAAAAGAGCACGTGAGGGATGTTATTCGTTTGTTTGACATGACGGCAAGAATATGTCTGAATGTTGTGTACGTGTCGGTAAAGAGAGGAAAATGGAAAAGGGTTCTTTCTAGGGAGAGAGACCGGTGCTCGCTGTTGGAGGAGAGGGCACTGGGACAAAAGCATATGACGGCACCACATAAAACAGGGGGAACAGGAGAAGGAACATATGACTAATTGCTGGACCCGTAACTGAAAGTGATCATTGTGCGAGCGACCAGTGTTCAACGTACAGACAAACTGTTCCAACTGCTGTAGTGGGCTTCCGTGGCGGTGCTCTGCATGCAGTATTATATAGATAATATAATACACGCATCTCACCTTGTTAACTAGATTTAGATTTGCATCTACAAAATAAGTAATTACAGAGGAATTCAAATTTAGTATTTTATTTCAGAGAGAGAGAGAGATTGGACGAATGTTGAATCCAACATGGCTATGGCCTTTTTCTATGAACATTGAGTGGCTTTTCATTAGTTAAGATTTACAGCTATGGTTTCGTGGAACTTGATGTTAATTCTATGTTTAGATGTCAAAAGTATGAAGAGAATGTTTAGCCTAAAAAATCCCCCCTCCAACAGTAGAACTAATTTCTATGGGTCAATCTAATATTGCCTAGTTCACTTCCTAAACTTTCTTTGACTACCACTCGCTGTTGCTTGCTTGTGCCAAGGATCAGGTCAGGGAGCTTAACCAAAAGGCATTACAAAGCCATGGCACGTGTCTTCAGTGCAATTGATTCTAGTGTATGGGGAGATATTGGAAATGAACCAAGGACTGCACCAGTGTACCTGGGGTTAGTCATGCCTCCATCCATACAGTTCTTAGTACCAGATGAAGCACATCCCAATAATCATTTGAGTTTCTGATTTGAAAGCACTAAGATTCAAAAGTTTCAACAACAATTCAAAATGTTTTCAATGAATTAAACAGCCAAACAAGCAGTGGAACAGAATCCTGACACGTTTTATGCAGTGAAAACTTGTAGATTTAACTCAAGTATGGCTAGTAATACTACATTTGGGAGCAAAGAATCCACTGTGATTAACTTCTTTACAGATGACTGTGAATCAGGGCCCCTATACGGTGACTGTGAATAAGTAAAGTTTTAGGACAACAGAGAGAGCAACCTGTAAGAGAAAGATGGCAGCAACAATGAGGAACCATCTCTCACCAGCTGATACGATGTGCGCTCTAAGGTTGAGTGCCACAAATGTTGCAGACATAAAACCGGCAACACCTGCTATCACCCATCTGAAAATTTCCATTGGCACAACAGAGAGGCACTGTATTCAATAGAAAAATATGGGGATCAATTAACAATATTACAATCTTGATTATACTGGGACATGGGTAAAAATTTCTTGAACATACTGAGATATAGCCAAAACAAACAATCTTGTAATGCGAGCCATGTGAACGCAGTCCTATGTCATGCATATATAACACCACCACATTAACTAAACATAAGCAGACGTTTTAAATTCATTGTAGCTACTAAATTCCCAATCCACATGATCTATGCACCCTTAGAAATCTAATGGTGCCATTGGCGCTCCAAATAGATAAGATCAAGAACCTGACTTACCAATGCTGGGATGAAGACAAAGAGAGAGTAGCCATAAAGACAGAATAGCTGAACGAGGCCTGAAGGTGCTGAAAAATACTTGAGGATTACATATAATCCAAGAGGAACGATTAAGACATAGCCGTAGAAGACACCGGCAGACCAAGTAACAAGGTTGATGTCATAGGCCCAATCTTGGTTCTTCAGTTTGTGCGCTACATAAGTGACAAAAGTGCTGATTGATGCTGCCACAAAAATAAGGGTAGTACATATCCAAAACGGTCCGTACCTGCATGGGTTTACAGCCAAACAAAATTATGCAACTGTACAGTAACTCTAGTTGGGGAAGACAAACACTAGATTATGTCCGAGGCTACAAGATTCAAATGCCAAACAAGACACTAGATAAAGCCAAACAACAGAAAGTCAATTTTGGGGAGAAGTTGCAGTGTAACAGGATTGAATTTACAAGTAATATAAGGTCATGCACAAAAGTTCACAAAAGTATGACCAAAAAGCCATATATCCTCCTTCCAAGCCATACTATTTAACACTTAACAAATCCAAAGTAGTTTCACACTAATTACTGCATCATCCCACATGAGAAATCTTAAGAGCTCCAATGTGATCTCAGATAAAGAAATTCAATAAGAACACACATCTATGCCGAGACCAGGATTCTAATCACAGGGCAACAACTAGGTAGAATCAGAACTTACAAATCAGGGTTATCAGCTGTTTTTTCAGTGAAACTTCCTCTGAACGGAAAGAGAGACTCCTTAATCCGCTCTAATACATCAGAAGTGTCAACATCAAAATATGGCTTATATGCATCCACCGTGAAACTTCGAAACCATCCACTTTGCTGAGCTTCCTCGGAACCAAAAGTTGTTTTTGAAAATGTATCTGAACCAGAAAATTATTATAAGGGAGTTTCAAGTTGAAAGCATTGAATCACATGTCCTATGGAAGCAGAATGAGTCAATAAAATTAGTATCATGCATACCATCAGCATCACGAGGAGGGTGTGAGCCACCAGAGATCTTCCCCTGAGCCTGAGATGGAGGAAAAGTTTGTAGATTTGAATCTACAAAATAAAATTCACTGAATTGGTCACTGATGTAGACACATATAGCAAGAACCGTAGAAATTACTGATCAAATAAGATCTCCTTCGGTCAAAAAAAATAAAAAATAAAAAGTAAAAAAACAAACAAGATCTCCGCTAGCTATGTATACGGTACATGACATTAATGCATAGAATTAAATAAAAAATACTAAGATTTGAGTTCAAATGGCAGCTTTGAGAATCAAATCTCTATGATTCACTGAAATCCTCCAGTAACTAAAAGATCTGAAAATGGTTCCCTGAGCATTCGCTGGAAGATAATACTGAGCCTTCAGAACACATTGGATCGTGTGGAACAAAGGAAAAGATTTTCCCAGCAGCTAGTTTCAGCTGAAAATCGTCCCAATAACAGGCATATGCAAGTGGAATTTCATCAATAAACCTCACCAGCGAACTTTATGGTTACCTCCCCTTGATCCGGAACAGCCTGCAACAATTATACTCGGTGAAATCAAAATGAACCACGCAGATCCAACACTCTCAAGGCGATTGAGCTACTTCGAAGGATTGAGGTAGATAATGTCAGATCGAACAAAGAATTACTCACAGGTACGGATCCAGAAACCTTCTGGTCATCGAGATGCGTATACTTTCCAGCCATCATCTTTTCTCTTCCGGGTGTGATCTAGTCCTTCCTGAGTTCCCCTCCACACCTTAATTTTGCTCTTTGCAAATCCTCTTTCTCCGTCTTCCTCCCCGTACACATTTGTCATTTCCATTCTTCCTCGGCCGGCCCAACCCAATCCCCAAACCGACTATTCATATTCCGGTTCGGCTTAGTCTAGAGTGAAAAAATCCGGATCCGACCGGGTCCCACTCTCACCCGGTTCCAATATCTAGGGGCAGATTCATGGCCGGGTCACTCCCTCGAAATCGGAGCCGTTGGTCATGTACGGGTCCAACTGCGGGATATGGTGGTAGGATATATAGTTCCATTGGCTACAAATGTTATTTACATTAAATTGATAAAAAAATTACATTGTTTTTTGTGTAAATAAAAAATAAAAACTCGAAATTTATATTTATAATAAATTATATTATATGTAAAATTCAAAAAATTAATTATATTAATTATTTTGTATACCTAAATATTTTATAAATAAAATTAAAAAGTTTTAATTATACTAAAATATTATTTTGTTTATAAAATTAATAAAATTTAATTATAGTAAAATTTTTATTTACATCAAATAATATATATATATATAAAATTATGGTTATATATTATATAATTATACTAAATAATTTAATTTATATAAATTGATTTTATTGAATATAAAATAGTTATGACACCTAAAATAAAAAATAATAATTATATATATAAATATTATTATATATAAAATAAATTTTATATAAAATTATGATTTTTAATTATAGAAAATATATATTAAATATAATTTGATATATTATAATATATTACATAGTTATTCTACATTATTTAATTTATCTAAATTGATTTTAGTGCATTAAAATGATTACTATACATAAATTTTTTTAAAAATAATTATACTAAATTATTTATAGTAGCTAAATTAATATTATTATAAATAAAATAAGTTGTATATAAAATTATAACTTACTAGTTATATAAAAGATATATTATACATAATTATATTAAATTATTTAATTTATATAAATTAATTTTACAACAATAATGTAAATCCCATATTATTGAATCAAGTAAACTGGAAATTTTCGAGAAATAAAATAAGAATTTAAACCAACTATAATTGGTAAAAAATGGTTAAAATAGTAATTTAGAAAATAACAATTGACCAATAAATCATAAAAATTATGGAAAAAACTATAAAGTGGATTGGGTGTGAAACTAGATCGATTCACTCTAAACTAGACCTTAACTCGACCGAACTGGGTTGAACCATGAAAAACTAGTTTAAAGGTTCATTTTTCTAGTTGGCAAAAAATATCAAATTGAAAAATTGAAACCACTATTAGATAGAAAATTAATTTAGATAAATTTATAAATTTTAATTTTTGAAAAAATCGGTCAAATCGGGCCTGAACAGGCCGATTTACAATTTTGAGTTATTGGACCTCGTCGGATCGAATTAGTCAACGTATCGCTATTAGGTTAGCGCCCAGTTAGCTGGCGTGACCAATCAACGCACAACATGTGGTGAAGCACATCCAGTCAGCTGCTCAATCAACGTTTGAAAGTGTTGGCCAATTAGCGGGTGACACATATACTTGGTTAATGGTGAGAGTAGGAAAATCCAAATCAGTGATGACCGACCAATAGGGGAATGACACGTGTCCCGATCAACGGTCAATGTAGGAAATGCCTCATCAACAAAGACTGACCAATGAGAAGCTGACATGTGGCAAAATGCCATGTCAGCATTCGACAAGTATGTCAAAGAAACGACCGACCAATCAGAGTCCGACACGTGGCAACGCAAGTCGAATGACCTCAACCAATAAAAGAATAACACGTGGCAGTGACACTGTGCGTCAGGAGGGAAATCTGACACATTTAAATCAGGAAATCAGAGGGCGCCACATGTCACGGTAAACGGTCAACAGAATCTGGTCAGCAACCACGTAGGAGGGAGCAACTAATGAGAGGCTGCCATGTATCGAGTTAGCAAGTCAAAGACTCACCAGGCTACTGAGTAGGAAGCTGCGTCAGCAAAGCCAGCTAATTACAGCGTGTCACGTGGCAAATCTACATGTGCGAATCTCGCACGCATAGAATAGTGTCATCTTCAACCTTAGGCTAACAGGCAACCTGTGACCACTGGAGGAAGATCGAATCTTTCACCTCCAGAAAATCGACCACCGTTGAAGAAATAGGGCGAGTCAGATGCTGAAACTAATGTTGGTCGGTAGTCGTGTCAGTTGTTGAGCTCTCTATATAAAGAGCACTCTCCCACTCGACCTCTCCACCGCCCGGGCTCCCCCTAAAGATAGACATTCCTATTTCCGATGAAGTGCAGACCAGAGCTCCCGCGATAGGTCTTTCCTTAGCCAAAGGAGCTTTGGTCGGTGGCAATGGAACTGGGAAGAAGTCCTCTAGCTAGCCGCACCCTCAACCCGACCTGAGAACACCTTAAGGAGTGCAAGAGTGATCACACAATGAAGCTACTTTGACTGCTCAAAACAACGTACCTCCAACCAGCCTAATTTAGGGCAATTCTGACCTCCCGCAACTGAAATCGGCATCCCACGGCTTCCCTGAGACACCTCATGATCCATTCAAGTCGCTAGGTGAGCTAAATTTGTCCCTCTCCATCGAAATAATAGAGTATTAGAGCTTTGACCCAAAGAAATTTCTCTCTTTTGATTCTCACTGTCCGTCGGCCAATTTTGTAGGACTCAATTCTGGTAGGACACCCTTGACGAGTACTAGCTGCCCATATCCCAGAGCTTTGGCCATCGCCCCTCCATCGGTAAGCACACTAAGCTTTCTCTCTCTAAGTCCAGATTTCGGCGAAGCCCCGTTTGAGCTCGTTACGGGTCTAAAAACCACAATTCAAAGCATAGAATGATCATGGGAAGGTAGAGAAATTGATTAGAAGCATGCTAGGAGAGAATTGGTAGAGTATTGGTTGTCAATTTGATGAAATTTGATTTCAGGACAAAAAGGAGATGAATTGGGGAAAATTTGGGGATTTTCAAAAATTAAAGGACCTAAATGCAAATTTTAGAAATTCTAAGGACTAATGAGCAATTTCAAAGAAATTGGGGGCCAATTGACCATTTTGAAAAAATTTGGGGTAGTCCGATAATTTTTGGAAGTTTGGGGGCAATTCGATAATTTCTAGAAAACCTAGGGCCAATTTGGAATTTTTAGAAAAGTTATGACCGAATTTCATTTTTTGAATAATTAAAGGCTCGGGTCATGTAGGGCAGACTGTATGAGGACCTACGCCGAGGAGCATGCCATGAATCGGAACCTAGTCAGACAAATGCGTTGCGACTATTGGGTGAGCGGGAATTTCCTGTATCGGAACCGATTGGGACGATGGGCTTACTCTTAAATTTAAAACCTTTTTCTCAGAATTAGCCTTACTCGACTGAGTGACTCTATTTAAATGATTTGGGAGCTAATTTCGGGACTTGGGCTAGATGATGTAAGTGGGCCCAAGGCCGATGGGCAATGGTACATGCCTGTTGAGAATTAGTGAATAATAAGTCCATCAAGACTTTCAAACTTAATAATTATGTGTTGAACCTACCGAGCCAAGAGCAGGTTGTTAGGCTTGTTGGGCCAGATAGCTGCTAAGCCAAAGTCGGGTTGTTGAACCCGTTGGGCTGGTGCGCACGGGGCCGAAGCTGAGCCAATGGACCCTTGGGGCTAGTGGGCCAAAGATAATGGCCACAATGGATAAAATTTCTTGATTGTGCATGCATGAGATGCGGAATCATCAAGTCGCCCATTATGGGGTAGTGGTGGTTCCAAGGGCTATTGGATGACCCATGGAGCATAAGGGTGGTCCGTCGTCCAGTATGTCAAGAAGCTCCGGGAGCTTCATATGCATTGAGATCGAGGTCGGAGGGGGAAGAGGTCTCGTCCCACATTGCGGACACGAAGTATGGCTCGGGTTTGAGGGTCGGACGATTGATGTCCACTCGGACTCAAGGTAGAAGTTAGGAACTTCTATCAAGGTGGATAGTAAAGGCGCTTTGGTCCACAAGTAGTATCATCGGGAACGGGACTGCGAATGTGTGATCACTTTTTATGATAAAAATAGCAGTTGATGTGTGAACCCTGTATGGATTATGGAAAAGAGGAAAAGAAATAAATATATAAAACTCGATTGTTGTAGAAATATTCCACCCATTGAGTCATACTCATTCCCGTCCTTTCATCCCTTTTAGGAAATCCTAAGAAAGGGGTCGGGACAAATATAATTTAAGTCCAAGCAAAAGCTCGAACACTCAAGGTAAGTTCCTTACAATGGGACCCAATTATTTTAAATTGTTATGGAAAACTTGTATTGGCACACTTTTATCTTCCCTAAGTCATCAAGGTAAGGAATATTAGGATGGTACAGGGAAGGGTGGCGGATTGATCATAAGGATTCTGATCGAACCGAGTCGGGATGTGACTTATAATTTGAATATTTTAAATAAAATTAAAAAGTTTTGATTATATTAAATGATTTCATGTATATAAATTAATATTTTTGTACATAACTTTTACATAAATTTCAAAATTTTTAATTTTATAAAATATTTATTATATATAATATAAAATTATTTTAACACCATAATTTTCGAGACTGTAATTTAGGCCCAAAATGAGATTGAATCAGAAATGAAATTTCAAACTAAAAATAATAACTATATCCGGAAATAGAACCTCGAAGTGGAAGTGTGAGTCGAATCAGATCAAAAAATTGATATTGTAAATGAGAATGAGAATCCAAATCGAGAATATAGGTTCAATCGAGTTAAATATCAAATTTCCAAGCAATAAACCAAGATTTGGAAAAAAAAAGTTGATTTCCAATCAATTGAGATCGTGATTTTAGGTTAAATTACCAAGAGAACCCAAAAAGTAAAAAAAATGAAATTATGGAAATTTGTAATTTAAAAATAATAAAGGAAAAATACAAGGGCGTCGAGTTGGGTTGTCGGATCCGACCCAACTCCCTCATCCAATACCCCATGCCCAATGGTCCACTTCCTCTCGCCAAGATCCCACGGTGAACCGCTCAAAGATTCTGATGAAATAGACCTAATTTTTGGCTAAATTGTATGCCACAAATCCTATGATTGACTTGAAAATTTCCCTACCGACCTACACACGAAGTTAATTGGCCTATATCTTAATCGTCGATCAAAATTTAAACTAAAAGTCTAAAAATGCATTTTTGGATTCACTCCCAATACCCGATTGTTCCTACTCCAAATTCTCTCTCACCCGATCACCAAATTAAGTTATTTTGGTCTCAAAATGCCGCTAAAGGACTACTCTTGAGTTTTATTGTCACACCCCAACCCGGTTTGGTTGGATCCCCGTGATTAACTCGCCACTCTCCCAATTTACTAAGGGTTGCCCCTTGTTTATAAACCGTGAAAAGTAAGGCGTTCTTTAAACCTACACCTTTCTTGGAATAACATAAATCAAAACTGAATATAATTTTAAAGTTATCATACCTGTCTTACAGGCGTATTAGCTGGTGGTCTTTGGGGTAGGTTTTTCGGGGTTACCTGAAAGGGATATATGGGAGGGGATGAGTACGACGACTTAGTGAATGAGTTTTCAAAATTTATTTTATAGGAAAAATATTTGATTCAGAGTGTGCCAAACTCCTTATTTTCTTTTAAAACCTTTCATTTTCAATTTTGTTTTTTATCAACAGTGTGTAATCACCTAACACACATCCTTTATCATGAAGGTCACACACACAATCGTATGTCAGTACGCCTACTGAACCCACTTGTGGCGTCAGAGCGACTTTACTGGCGACTTAGATAGAAGTACGTCCACTTCTACCTTGAGAATGAGTGGATGTTCGCGACATCAAACCCTCAATCCCGTAACAATTCTTTGTTTCCGTATGAGGACAGAGACCACATCCTAACCCCACCCCAGTTTCATGCTTAATGAAGCTACGTCGAGCTTTGCAAGATCACCTGGTACGACTAACTGCCCTTATATCCACCAGGTCGTTCAGGGCCCTAGGACGCATCACTACCCCTCTTGGGCATCTTGAAGGTCTCGTAATCACAGTGCATGCACAATCAGTATTTTCATATCATGCCATATAATCTGTGGTGTCACTAGTCCAACGACCCCGACCCTCAACTCAACCTGCAGCTGTTTGTCTTAACTAGTCTAGAGACCTGTCATGTCGCACTGCCGCTAGTTGACCGAGTATGTCGGTCCTGTCTTAGTACCATGGCCAAACAATTCAAGTTTTCATGGCATATAATTCATATTTGTTTATGAGCTCCTGCTCGTGCCAACTGGCCTATGGCCCACTGTTCGAGATTTTCAAAATTAGGCATGATAGCCCCCAAGTTCCAAAACCGAGGCCTCCAACCTAATAGAGCTATTCGAGCTCCCGTCAATAAGGAATCTCAAATCGTTTAAGTAGTGGCACATAGTCAGGGGAGAGCACTTCCGAAAAAAATATATTTTTAACTATCCATCATACCAACCGAGTATGAGGATATCTCCACTCATAACCGATAAACGAGTTTTCCACTTCCTCCGAGTAAGTTTCATCATACCAACCCGGTATGATCTACTTACAACCAGTAATTAGTTTTTTCGTGTCATTTTCACACTACTACTCTAAGTTGTGATGTTTAAAAATGCCACTAAGTAGTGGATTTTCATTTTCAAGGTATTTATCATCTCCAACCGAGTATGATATAAAAATCCCACTCAGTAGTGAAATTCCTCTTAGCAAACTTGTTGTCCTTACTAGAACTTGTCTTAGCTGGTGTTCTCGATACTTTTTGTTCTTACACGATATGAACATTTTTGTTAATTATTCTTTGGCCTAATAGCCCTCATTCAACCTAATTGAATGAGAAAAACCAAATTTTCCTTTATTTATAATTAGGTCCCTAAAGTTATTTTTCTTTAACTTTAAGTCCCTAATGTCGGTTTTTCCTCAAATTGAGTCCCAAAACTTTTAAAATTTATCTTAGGACCTCAATTTATTTAATTCACAAAAGGGGTTTAATTTCCCAAATTTCCAATTTGGTCCCCCAACTTTTTCCAAAATTACCATTTTGCCCTTTATTTACAAAAATGGTAAGTTTTACCCCAAAAATTATAAAATTTCTCAATTGGCCCTCTAATATTCTTATCATGCATAATTGACCCTTAATTTTATAAAATTGTATTTTAGTCCTTCGAATTTTTAAAAATCCCCAATTTTCCCCCAATTTCAACTTTCTAACACAACCGAATCTAATTTCAACAAATTGATCGATCAAATACTTCTAATTGTTGAAATTGAAGTTAGGTTGAGTTCCTACACCTTCATACGATTCAATTGCACTTTGAATCGCGCGATTTGGTGCCGGAATGAGCTTAAACGGAGCCCCACCGGAAAAGTGGACTTATAGAGAGAAAGCTTCGAAAGCTTACCGTCGGGGGCGCGATGGTCTGAGATTTCGATCTAAGTAGATAGCTCTCATCCTAAGGTTTATCCTAGGATAAAAAATTGCATCAATTGATGCCGAATTGAGTTAGAATTTCATCATCAAAGTTTTGCCAGTTCTCTCTCTAGCACCAGTCATAAATTATAGAGTGGAGCCGCATTGGCTTACTTTTCAACTCTAATTCAACTGTAGGAGGTCTATAGAGGTGTTGAGAAGGCTTGGTTTGGCTTGAGGAGGGCTCAAATTGGCCAATTTCAGCTTGGCCGAAACAGGGCAGCTTCGGTCCGCCGGAGCTGCTTTAGTGTTCCATCACGCCTGTGCTTCTTCGGCGACTCTCGAAGCAAATGTAGACTTTAGGCGTGTAGCTGACTTCTCCCTAGTTCTAAAGAACCTGACCTCACCTTGTTTGGCTCAAAAAAGTGCCCAAGTTGGAGCTCTAGTTCAAGATTCACCGAAAAATGGAGTAATTAATAGAGAATGGAGTTTTTAGGTGTGGAGAAGATGAATGGGTAGGGACTCTTTATATAGGAAGCTCAGAGACTTCTTGGCCGTCCGATTAGAGCCTTAATGGTGGTCATTCATTGCCTAAAACTCTTTGGCTGGAGAATTTTCAGCTTCGTTGGTGCTGTGCGATTTTCCAATGAGTGAACAGTGCTGTCATCTGAAGGAAGAAGACGACACTGTTCCGAACCGGACCAGACCGGTCCGAACCGAGCTCAAACCGGCCAGTTCACCCCTAATTCGACCAAATTTTTAAAAATATAAAAATTTTTAAATTCATCTAAATTTATTTTCTATCCAATGGTGGCCTTAAATCTCAAATTTGAATTTTTTAAGCCACTTAGAAAAATAAATTTAGAATATGGTTCAATAGTGGTTCAAACGGGTTCAATCTGGTTCACCTGAACTGGTTTGATTTTCTTCTCCAATTCATCCTTAAGTCTTTTTTCATGAATTTGGTGACTCTTTAGGTCACTCGGGATCCATAAATTTCTTGGTTTTCCCTTTCTCTATCAGTTCAGGTTTATGAACCGACTCAGCTCATAAACCGGTTCAATCCAGTTGGATCCAGTTCATCGGAACCAATCTAGTTTTTCTCTTCAAATTTGTCCTAAGGTTCTTTTCCAAAACTTTATGAACCCTTTGAGTCACTCAAGAGTTGTAAATTTCCCAAATTGCTCGTTCTCTGATGATCGGGTTTGTGAATCGGTTCAGTGTTTCTCACTTGTTTTGACCAGTTCTTTTCTCGGTTTTCCTTTACTAAAAAGGGTGGGGTTTACATTTATAGTCGAGTCCTAGCCTCTTAGTGTCCAAAAAATGCCACACGAGAGTCATTTTGGCTGACTTTGATTCGGAATAGAAAATTACCACCGCATCTATAACACCAAAAATTTCACGATGCATAAACCGGAAAGAGAAAGTCTAGGTGAGGTGCTCGGTCTACAATGACACAAAATACTCTCCGATCTTACCGTGGATGGTTGTGATTGGTGTCAAGTTAGAGACAGTTGAGTAGCCTTGTCAGTTGCCGAGCTCCCTATATAAATAACTTCTCCCCATTCATGCTCCTCATCCCTAAAACAATCGAAGGAGAAGAAGCACCCCATTTCCCAGTGAGGCACGAACCAGAGCTCCGACGTAGGCCTTTTCCGCAACCTCCTAAGGCAATGTTGGGCTCTCTAACACTGGGAGGAAGTCCTTTACCTCGTTGCACTGTGCCGATACTCCAACGGTTCCAAAGTGGCAGAGCCTCTCAAGCTAAACTCTGAGCACCTCTGACCTTGTGTGACCAGGTCAACTATCACGCCCCGATCTAGTTTGGTCGAGGTCCCATGATCAACCCGCCACTCTTTCCTGCATCATCCAGGTATTCCTACCCTAATGATGCAGGGAAGGTAAAGGCGTGTCTATGTTCAAACCCTTAATATAAGTTGGGGGTAGGAAACATACCTTGAGTGTCCAAGCTCATCCTGGAATTTTCCGTCTTGTTTCTGGACTTGAAAGGGTGAGAGGAGGGGAATGAGTATACAATACTCAGTGAGGAAAACTATTAAACTCATCTTTTGGGATCAAAGAAAATCGGGAAAAGAACCGTTATAAATTTATGAATGAAGAAACGAGTCGATTAATGAATGAAAAATATTTAACGTGGGAAATTGAAAAATCCCAAGTGACAAAAAAATCAAAAAATTATTAAGGAAGAACTAGGAAGTGGAATTGAGGATAAAACCAGATCGATTCAGGGTGAATCGAACCCAAACCGGATCGAACCAACACGAACCATATTGAACCGGTTCACAAGTTCATTTTTCTAGGTGGCTTAAAAATGTCAATTTGGAAAATTGAGAACACCATTGAGAGAAAATAAATTTAGATGAATTTATAAATTTTTAAAATTTTAGAAAAACGGTTGAATTAGGTCTGAACCGACCGATTTTTAAATTTTGGACACTAAACTCAGTCGGACCGGACCGATCAATAGTCGGATTGGTCAACGGACAACAAACAGCAGTCAACGGTCAACAAACAGTTGGTGCCCCGTTAGCTGCCACGCAGACACGGGCAGCCAATGGGAGGTTACCATGTGTCTGGTCAATGATCAACTGATGCCCCATCAACACACCATGTAGATGCGAGCAATCAATGAGAGTCTATCACATGTTCGATCAATGGGTCAATGGCACACGCGGCGACTGAGTTGGCACTACACGTCAGAAAAACTAACCAATCACAGCACGCCACGTGGCATGACTACCACGTCATCATTTTCAACCTTCAGACGCTGATAGAGAGAAGGTAGGAGAGAGAGATGCCGGAAAAGCTGGAGTCTCCAGCGACTCAAAAAACTCTCCGGTCGGGTCGCTGGCGGTCGAGTCGGAGGCCAAGTCTTACGCCGACGGGTAGCATGAACATTTATCGAGCTCCCTATATAAAGAGCACCCCTCCATTTGTCCTCAACATCCCACAATCGATCAAATAAGAATAACATTACATTTTTCGGCAAGCTGTGAACCAGAGCTTCGACGACGGGACTTTTCTCAGCCTCCAAATCCACATAGGGTGTCTCTGGAATCAAGAGGAAGTCCTCTATTTGACCATACCTTCCATTCAGCTTTAGAGCCACTGAGGAGGAATGAGTAAGCTCAAACAGTGCTGCCACTCCTCGATAGGAAAATAGCCAACCTCCCGCAGCCTACTTCGAGCTCTTCCTCAGCCAACTGCGGCCAAGCCAAACCTCCTACGCCCCACCTAGAGGTGTCCCGACCTTTCCCTAAGCTAAGAAGGCAAGCTCCCTCCACCAAAAAATACTGTGCACGACCGAATTCTACAAAAATTTTAACATTAAAATTCACACTACTCAGGTCATCAATTGAAGTGTGGTTTGATCCAAGGAGGATCCCCGTGATGAGAGTAACACGGTGGTAGCCGAAGCTTCGATCATCGGACCCTCATCGGTAAGATATCGAAACTTTCTCTTTTTAGACTGTATTTTTCGAAAAAGCTCCATTTGAGCTCATTTCTGAGCCAAATTGAGCAATTCAAAGCTTGAAATGAAGAGAAAACATAGAGAAGATAATTCAAGTCAAGAATGAGGGCAATTAACGAAGTTTCAGGAGCCAATTGCACGAAATTGTGATACGGGATCTAAAATGAAAATTTTGAAAAGTTTGGGAAAATTGGGGATTTTTCAAAAATTGGGGACCGAATGAAAAATTGTTAAAATTGAGGGTATTTTCATGCAATTCACTCCCAATTAAGAGTTAATTGGGTAAATTGGATCAAATGGAGGACCAATTTGCAAAATTTGAGAATTTGGGGGTATAACTACAATTTTAGAAAATTGAGGGGCCTAGGGGCAATTTTGATAAAACCATGGACCATAAAAGATAATTACAAAGCCTAGGGGCCGAATTGAAGAAAAAGGGGAAATTATGGACTTAAAGGTAAACACACAAACATGAGGGACCAAAGTGCAAATAAGGCAAAATATGTGGGCCTGTATGCAAATGTGCAAATAAATGCGATCCCTTAGTTTAATACCCTAATGAGGACATTTGTGCCATGTAGGAGCAGGCTACTCAAGTGTCGGCTTCTAGAAAGAGACCGCAAGGCCAAATTCCCTCGGGACGACCCCGCCGAATTACCGGGTGAGTGGGAACCGCTGTAACCTCCATTCTGGTTAGAATGATGATTTAACTTAAAATCATTTTTCTTGGAATTAGCCTCCCCTGACTGGGTGACTCTGCTTAAAATATTTGGGAGCTAATTTGGGGCTTAGGCTCGAGTTGCTACCGGGCCCAAGGCCGATGGATACGGGCGTGGACCCGTCCATAATGGATATGTGATATATAATGCTAAAAGATTTGAATAATGGGAACTTTGTGTGATACCCATCGAGCCAAGTTCGAGTTGTCGAGTTTGTTGGACCGAACCGCTACTATCACGCCCCAATCCAGTTTGGTCGGATCCCTATGAATATCCTGCCTCTCTCTTGGTTCAAGAGGGGTTTCCCATTTCTTTAATTCAAGATGAGCCAAGCGTAATTTCAACCATGTTTCCTGTAATAACATATATCGAATAAAATGCAAGCTTAAGAGAAATTAAGCATACCTGACAGAGGGTCGGTGTTATCCATAGTCATTTCTCTAATTACTGAAAAGGGATAAAATGGGTGGGTGAGTTTCTACAACTTAGTGAATGAATATTTTAAAAAACTAAACTTTCAATAAAATGGTTTTTAAATTGGAGTGTGCCATACTCCTTATTTTCTTTAAATTTCTTTCTTCCTTATTTTCTCAATTTTCAAAGCCATTTCTTCATCATCAACAACAAAAAGTGTGTTTAGCAACCAACACACACCCTTCATCATGAAGGGATCACACATTCGTAGGGCATCACGTCCACTGCTCCCACTTGTGGCATCAGAGCGACTTTACCGACCACCTAGATAGAAGGACGCCCACTTCTACCCTAAGAATGAGTGGATTTATGTGACATTCGACCCTCAATCCCGTAAAGAAAACTCTGTATCCGTATGAGAACAAAGACCTAATCCCAACCTCACCCCGGTCTCATGCGTATGAAGCTACGTCGAGCTTCCTTGATTGCTGGCATGACGATTTGCCCTCATCTCCACCATGTCATCCAGTAGCCCCTAGGACACATCACTACCCATCTTGGGCGTCTTAAAGGTCCCGTACCTCAGTGCATGCAAAAAACAATTGTCACATCCCGACCCGGTTTGGTCGGATGCCCGTGATCAACTTGCCACTCTCCCGATTTACTAAGAGTTACCCCTTGTTTATAAACTGAGAGTAGTAAGGCAGCCTTTAAACCTGCACCTTTCCTGGAATAACATAAATCAAAACTGAACAAAAATTTAAACTTATCATACCTGCTTTACAGGTGTGTTAGTTGGTGATCTTTGGGGTAAGCTTTCCGGTGTTACTTGAAAGTGATATAAGGGAGGGGGTGAGTACAACGACTTAGTGAATAAGTTTTCAAAATTTAATTTTTAGGAAAAATGTTTGATTCGGAGTGTGCTAGACTCCTTATTTTCTTTTAAAAACCTTTCATTCTCAATTTCAATTTTTATAACCATTTCTTATTACCACAGTGTGTCATCACCCAACACACATCCTTCCTCATTAAGGTAAAACACACAATCGCAAGTTAGCCCATCCATTAAACCCACTTGTGGCGTTAGAGCAACTTTACTAGCCACCTAGATAGAAGTATGTTCACTTCTACCCAGAGAATGAGTGGATTTTTGCGACATCAGACCCTCAATCCCGTAACAAAACTCTATTTCCATATGAGGACAGAGACCTCATCTTGTCCCCTACCCCGGTCTCATGCGCTTGAAGCTACTCCGAGTTTCGCAAGACTTCTTTGTACGACTAACTGCCCTTATATCCATCAGGTCATCCAGAGTCCTAGGACGCTTCACTACCCCTCTTGGACATCTTGAAGGTCCCGTAACACAGTGCATGCACAATCAACAGTTTTCACATAATTCCATATAATGTGTGGTGCCACTGGTCTAATAGCCCCGACCCTCAACTCAACCTGCAGCTGTTTGTCTTGACCAGTCTGGAGACCTGTCATGTCGCACTGTCGCTAGTTGACTGAGTATGTTGGCCCTGTCTCGGTACCATGGCCAAACAACTCATTACTTAAGTTTTCATGGCATATTAATCATGTTTGTTTACTAGCTCTTTCTCGTGCCAATTGGCCTAGGGCCCACTGTTCGAGATTTTTAAAATCGGGCATATTAGCCCTCAAGTTCCAAAACCGAGGCCTCCAGCCTTTATGAGCTATTCAATTTCCTGTTGAGAAGTTCTTCCAAAATTTTTAAGCAGTGACACACAGTCAGGGGAGAGTACTTCCAACAAAAAAATATTTTTCTCTGTCCATCATACACACCAAGTATGAGGACATCTCCGCTCATAACTGATGAACGAGTTTTCCACTTCCTTCGAGTAAGTTTTATCATACCAACTAGGTATGATCTACTTACAACTGTTATGTAAACCCTGCACTTTTGAGTTAAGGAAAACTAGGAAAAGAACCGGTCAAACCGAATAAGAAAATCGAGCCGGTTTACATTTGGGAATAAGCAATATGAAAATTTACAACTTTTGGGTGATCCAAAGGGTTCATTAAACCTTGGAAAAGAAACTTAAGACAAACTAGAAAACAAAAACCAAATTGGTTTAGGTGAACTGGATTCCATAAGAACTTCAAAATTAAGCGTGCTTGCCCAAGAGTTGTGTGACCTCCTAGGAAGTATGATTTTTAATACTGAAAATAAATTATTAGAATTAATACCAATAATTTATGGCAATATTAATACTAGTAATAAATCTCTCCCATTTAATATACGATTTTACACCTATATAAAGAGGTCATCCCCATTAATTCTCCTTACACCTGAACACTTCTCTAGAGGCAGAATCCCTACTAATTTCACCGGAAACGCCCTTCCGGAGGCAGAATTCCCGGGAGCTACATCAGCTCCGAGCACCAATGGCTATATGAGGAATTCACTAGTGTGTTCGGGGAACCCCATCTCAGCGATAAACTCCACCTGGACTCCGAGTCCTAGACCCACCAGGAGGAGGTCCAATCCCAACCCCCTTCCGCACCCATTCCACCTCTCTTCGATATCCCTAGATACTTAAAGACACTCTGACAACTCGGGTGCAAGCCCTTCTACTGGGAGAAGGAGGTCGGGGCCACCATGGACTGGTTGGCAAGCCTCAAGAAATTCATGGGTATCATCAGGATACCCCCAGAGGAGATGGTCACACTGGCAGAATTCTTTTTGGAGTCCAGCGCGAAAAGATGGTGGGATAACACACGAAGCCTCTTCCCGACCACACCTACCTGGGAAGAGTTTGAAACGAGGTACGTAGAAGAGTACCTGGCTCCTCACCTCATCAACGAGAAGAAGGTGGAATTTTTCCAACTCCACCAGGGAGCGCGCACGGTCTCAAAATATGAGACCAAATTCAACGAGCTAAGACCATTCGCCTCCGACCTAGTAGGACCGACTGACCTCTGCCAAACATTCATTGATGGTCTCAATATGAATATAAGAGACCGAATGGGGGTTTTGGGACGCCCTACCGACCTAGCCGCCATAGTGGGCATGATGTACGAATGCGAGCAGTTGGTCCAAACAAGGCACCACAGGATGGAGATGGGTGGGCGAAGGAAGGAGAGGGGGCAAAGCAGCCGAGGAGTCCCGAGAGAATAGGGTCACCTTGATGGAGGAACCCACCCAGATTCCACCGAAGGGAGGATGGCCTTCGTGGCCATAGGTAGATGGATGCACTCCCTCCCAGGAGAGGCCTCTACTGCCCCCAGTGCCAGTAAAACCATGAAGGGGCATGTATAACATGCTACAAGTGTGGGCAGTCCGAGCACTACATCAGGAATTGCCCAAGGGCACGGGAAAATGCCCTGCTACATGCCCCGCTACATGCACCCGCCACCATCGCCCGAAAATTAGAGGGCACCCAATGGGGGAAGGGAAGAACCCACAAGAGTTCCAGCCAAGGTCTACAACCTGACCCAAGAAGAAGCCTGAAAGGACCCTAACATGGTGGCTGGTACATCCCAACCCTCCTCATAAATCAAGTTTGTAGTCGGAGTCTTGTAGTCCCCTTTCGATTTAATAAAATACCTTCCCTTAAAATTTTTATTAATTCCCACTTAGGTCTTGTCCAAGTATTCGGAAAGGAAAGATACACCCTCTTTGACTCAAGGGCAGAACGATCTTTCATCGAGTAAGCCCTAGTTCCGGAACTCCTAAAGAAAACATCCCCTCTCCGGCCATCCCTCCACATCCTTGCACCTCTAGGCCAAACACTGGAGTAGCACACGTACTTTAAGGCCTGCAAAGTACGAATAGGAAGGTCCATCCTAGAAGCCGACCTGATTCCTCTTCCGCTACGAGAAGTAGAAGTCATCTTGGGGATGGACTAGCTAAACACGCATCAAGCTCAAATGGACTATAGAAATAAGAGGATAATCTTCCATGCTCCTGTGAAGGAAGATGTTGTATTTGAAGGGGACATGGGAAGAACCGGAATACACCTACTGCCTTGTATGGAAGCACAAGACTTACTATGAAAAGGATATAAGGTATTCATCACACAGATCACTTGCAAGGACTTGCCGGAGAAGGGTCTAGAAGGAATTCCAATGGTCAACTGTTACTTGAAAGTTTTCCCAAAAGAACTACTTGGCCTACCCCCAGATTGCCAATTAGAATTCGTGATTGAGGTAGTGCCAAGCACCTACCCCTAGTGGTAGCCTCAATTCTCCAAATTGACATTTTTAATCCACCTAGAAAAATGAATTATCGAATTCGGTTCACCATGGTTCAATCCGGTTCAAGTCCGGTTCACCTTGAACCAGTCTGGTTTTCCCGCCCAATTTACTTCATGGTTTTCCCCATAATTTTTATGACTTCTTGGTCATTTGAGATTTTCCAATTTCTTATTTTAACCATTATTTACCATTTTTTGTTCATTTATAGATTCAGTTCTCTCATAAAATTACCGGTTCTTTTCCTAGTTTCCTTGTTCCGAGAGTACAGGTTTCACAAGTGTGGTATAGTTGGCTAACGGGTATCGAGATAGTATGTATGGATAAAAGAAATCACAAACAGAGAGTATTTGTTAACCTAAAATGCTATAAGGTATTACCAAGATAACAGACTCAAAAGAAAAAATATATATAATGGAATATCCATTACAAATGGACATAGTTAAAGAGGCAACAAAAGATACAACCATAATAATTGAATGGGATGCTTAAGTGTGGAAATTGGAACCTATATTACAAAAGTTTTAAAAACAAAACTTCTAAAAATATGAGAAGTAATTGTAACACCGTAACTTTTGGAATAAGAAATTTAATAGGAACTATACTTAGCTTACAAGTTAATTAATTTGAATAATAGCTTGATATAAATTGGAACAAATTTAATATAGTTTAGCCGAGATAAATTATTCGAAGGAATCGAGTTCAATTCTTTAAATTTAAATAAAAAATTATAACTAAATATTTAGATATATAAAGGGTTTCATTTATATTATTAGAAATAAATACAAATGATAAGAAAAAAATAATTAGAGAGATTGGATTGTATTAATATGTACAACCATAATCTTATTAATATGTTCAAGTACATATATAATAATATTATATAACAAGAATGAGGAAAGACCGGAACCTAATATAAAAACCCCATCATAAATGGACAAATAGAAATAAAAAACTTTGGAACAAATGGACTATAAGAAAGTTTATCGCGTAAAAGCCCTACATGAATAATAACCAGTCTAAGGAAAACAAGCATGTCAAAAGTATTAAATCCCAAAGTTACAAAATAATTCATAGCACAAGATTAATAAAAATTCTACATCTAATAGATCATCGTAAGAATGAATGGACGATGAGAATGCCCTTTCACTCCATTAACACCGATTGGAGAACTTCTTCACATAATAACAGAAAAATGTTAAAACCCAAGTAATGCTTATCAAGAAGAGTCAATCACCGGAAAATGAGAAAGATGAACTATGGACCTACTCAGACTCAGGTTCGACTAACAAAGATTACCAAAACTTACTTGTGCTATGATAGGCTTCTATTTCTGATTAAAGGAGGAAGCAGTGAAGAGCTCGCCCACGCTCCTCATCATCTTCTAGTTAAGATTATTGAAAATATATAACTACAACGGATAGAAACTTAGCAATGAGATTACCAATAAATATATAACTATAACCTACTAATAAAAACTTAGCAAGAGACTACCAAGGAATATATAACTACAATTTACAAGATTTAAGCTTATTTATGGTAAATTTTATTTTTATTAAAAATTCGTGTAAACCTATTTAAAATATGTGCTGAATCATGGACATACGGTCGTGATATTAGATAAACATCTCAACAAGTTGTGAACTCACTCCCTTGCAATACCCATTTTCGGAATGTAAATACTTTCTAAATACATGAAGAATTAAAAATCTTCATATAACACCAAGTTATGAATTACATTAAATATTTGGTTCCAGTGTGGTTTGTAAATTTTATTTTCCAAAAGTCCAATTTATTATTTTTAGAAAATAATTTGAGTTATTTTGTTTTGAGCATTACACACTGTGAGATTTACAATTATAAAGTGTCTATTATTGTAAAATTGGAAGGATGTGATGGTTGTTTGCAAATCCGACCAGGGAAACCGGGTCAGGGTGTGACTAGAATCCCCTTCTTGTCCTCTATCTCATACATGCCTTGGTCGACCTCTCACAAGGGAGCCTTCGACCACCACGAGTTGATTTCCCCTAACGGGTTTGTTTTGGAACATCCGACAATGACTCTTTATGGCCAAAATTTTGCCAAGTTTCGATGACCTCTTAGCCGACTACCACCATAGAACGAGTCACCGATGTCTTAGATTCAGAATGTTTGCCCTCCTCCGACCACCAGTGATACACTCTCCGGTGAGTATTTTCAACAAACCTTTTGGTAGCTCTATTTCGGGCGGTTTTAGTAATTGGCCAATTTCGGCCAAATTCGGCCGAGATAAGACCCCCCACTCTACCTATGAACCATTAGGAGTATGATAAAGGTATTCGAGAGGTATTAGTGAAAATAAAATTTAGTTTGGTAGATTTTTAAATTTGGGGAACTAAAGTGAAAATTTAAAAAAGTTTGGGGATCGAATTGTAAAAAGGGGAACTTGTGGAAATTGTTTTCAATGGTACCCTAAGAGGCTAATAGGTGATTTCGGGACAAATATGAACGTTTAAAGTTGTTTTTGGAAGTTTAAGAGACAAACCCTAATTTTTGATAAATTAGGGGCACAAATATAATTTTGCTCAAAATGGGAAAAAATAGTTATTTATGCCTAATGTAAGTTAAAATAGTTCATTTTGGGCAATGAGGGCAAAAGTGTAATTTTTCAAAGTAAAGGAGGCAAAAATAAGATTTTTACTATTAAGGGACAAAATGATAATTTTACCCATTTTAGGAATCAAAGTGTAAATTAATGAATTTTTTTATCCATAAATAATATTTGGTAAATTAGAGACCAAAATAAGTGTAAATGAAATTTGAGAACCAAAATGGAGACTTTAGAAGTATAAGGTCAAAAAATAAGAGAGTTTAGATAAGAAAGGGAAAAATGACAATTTTACCCTACTTAATAATCAAAATGCAACTTTAAAAAAGTTAAGTATACAAGTAAGAATCTTGAAAACTTTTGACATTTTAGCTAATATGACCAAATATAGATATACTTTTGATAGATGGAATTAAATCACATAATAGACTTAGTTAAAGTGGATTTACCGACACGCGAGTCGAGCGAGCCATACCCAATAAGTAAAACTATAACTTTTAAGAAGTTATAGGAAGATATTAAAATTACCCTTTATAACTAAGTTTGATATGTGCTATATTATTAGGACATTATAGTGACAACGGTTACAAGAGGTACAAGGGGATATCTCGATAAGAGATACTTGGAAAAACAATAGAATAACCTTATTCTATTGAACCGGTTGTGATTTTTATACAATTTTTTTTAAATTGAATGAGTAGGATTGACATATGATATATGAAGTATTATAAGCATGATATCACAATAATAGTACTAAAACTCATGTTGTACACGTGAAAAAACCAAGATTTATACTCTAAACATGAATATGGCAGTAGGTCTTTCGAGTATGGCTAAATAGTCAAAATGAGTAATTTGGTCAAATGTCTAGCTACAAAATGCTAAATAGTTACACGAATGATGTATGTCAGATAGTATATCTTACACCTAATTAAGAATTATCTTATTGTGATATAATTGAAAAAATACTTATTACAATAATATGATACATATTATCAAAGATGATGTTGTAAGGGGAAGACTGCAAAGGATAGAAGACGCCATATAATTTATTATAGATATTCATGTGAGTGATATGATTATATTGAGATATTTCTTGAGATATTTTTTTAGAGTACGCTCTAATGAGATATCACTCATTCATATATTAAAAAACTTTGGAGATTATAATTATATATTTAATATGTGAAGTTGTAAAATAAATAAATAAATTACTAAGTTTGTGAATATGTTATAAAATTTTAATGAGAAATATAATCGTAAAATTAATATAATTTTAATAAAAGAGTATGTAGTGATAAGATTGTAAGTATTATTTTAACTCGACTTTACTTATTTACAAGCTCACCCACTCATTTAACTTTATTCAGTATCGTATAATAAGCACGAATATTAAGGAACAAATTCAACTCATATATACACTCAACCAGTTACACATCTCAAGTGTTCATAAATATTACATTTATTTATTAGATATTTAATTACTAAGAAAAAATTATAAATACATTAGAATTATTAAATACTTTTATAAAATTTTAAATTTATATTAAAATCTGTATATACTATTATGACGCTTTATATAATGTGGGTTCTATTTAGGTAAAATAACTTAGTGTACATGATCTTTTATAGTTAATTTTTTTATTTAAGAAATTTATGAAAATTATAATAAATAATTATTTAATTATATATAATTATACTAAATTAAAAAGTTTTAATTATAATGAATTATTTATCTTACATAAATTAATATTATTATAGATAAAATATCATGTACATAAAATTAGAATTTTTATACTACATAACTTATTATTAGTTGTTAAATTATAGCATATTATATAATTATTTTAAATTATTTAATATATATATATATATATTAATTAACAAAAATTAAAAATTTTTAATGGTAATAAATTACATTACATGCATTAATATGTTGTTTAAATAAATAAAATTATAATTTTATATTTATATTGTAAATTGATAAATTGTATATAATTATAATAAATTATTTAATTTACATCAATTAATTTTATTATACATAAAATGGCTATAATACATAAAATTAAAAAAAATTATTATAATATTATACATATATATTAATATTATTATAAATAAAATATATTCAACATAAATTTTACAGATATTATTTATATAAAATATTTACGGTAAATAAGTCAATACTATTGTACAAAATTATTTTATTTATATAAATTATGTTTATTATTTATATAATTACTTATATAAAATTAGAATATTATAAATTAGTAAATTATTTGTTGTAAACGCGTAAATATTTATTAAAATGATACGTAAAACTAATAAATTTTAATTATAAAATATATTAATGATATAATTTATAAAATTTTAATTATAAATTATGTTACTATATTACAAAAATAATTATTATAAATTATATATATCAATATAATTTTAAAATAAGTATATACAATCACTTTCTCTAAAATACAATTCACTATAATCCGAATCCGAAACCAATAAAGATAGAGCGGATTTAATTCAAGTCAAATTCGAATAAAATAATTTGAATAAAGTAGGAGAAACTCCTAGGGTTCGAATCAGATTTTAATAGCAAATATTCTCGTGTCCAACTAAATAGTAACCGGTTTAGAACGATAAGACCCCACAATCGAATCGAATGTACCCGACCGTTCGATGAACGAGAAGGGTACCCGACCTCATCTTTTGCGACTCAGGTATATTACTGTCAAATTTTAGAGTCAATCTTTCAGAGATTTGTATATGTTTGTCCCAATCTTTTAATATTTATAAAAAAAACTACATTCTTGGCATTCATATTAATTTTAGTCCACCACCAGTTATAAAAAAAATTATACTATTAACTAACAAGTTGAAAGAAATATACCACTAAATATCATTTTATTAAAAAAATTGTACTGTTAAGAAATGAATGGAAAGGCCTACTATTTTGTAATATTTGAAAAAAAGTTTACTTATCCTAGAATGACTTATCCGATGAATTTGAACATAAACATGATTTTGACTCTTGCGCGTGTAGAAATACACAATAGATTTTTGTATGCGTATAATATATATATATATATATATATATATATATATATATATTCAAAAGACAGTAGATTTTTTTGTCTGACATAATTTGGGGTACAAATAGTATGAAACGGAGCTAGTACCAATCGACATGTTCGGATGAGTCCCTCGGCTGCTTATTGGGCTTTCGGTACCGATTGTTTTCGAACCGAGCCTTCACTATCAAGGAGTAAAGCAAGTCAGCTTCAGCTGAAGTGTCGTATGGCACATCCATTATGCTGCAATTGCAAAATGCCAGAATATTAACCGAACCTCCAATGAATCCTGCTGGTGAGTCGTAGCAGCTCTTGTGAAAATGAAACATAATATACCTGTCAAGTAGCTCCCCCAAAATAATCCTCTGTGATGGGGTGACATAGTGAATACAGCTTCTTGGGCATTGGCCCACTGCAGCCTGAACTTGGGAGTCTTCACCTGTGCCTGTAAACAGTAAACCAGAAGAATGAAGCAAACCGATCTTAGATCAGTAAACCCGTTTTCCAGCCTGAATGCTATATCATAAGGAAATTATGAATATTTTCTGGACACTGAGATTCTATCCTACAACTTAGCTTCTACTCATACAAGGCAAATTTTGAAGGATATTTCAAGCTATATAGATAAAAAGACACAGATTCAGTGATGAATGAATGATCATACATACCTAAAGGAAACTTTGAATGATTTCTACAGCTTAGTTTGTAATAACATAATGCAATTTTTGAAGGCTACTTCAAGATATATATATATATATATATATATCATTACTCACCCTGCGAAGTGGCCCTTGCAGTACCAGTGGAGGTAGCAAATGTGAAAGCTTGTGGAGCTGTTTCAACACATGGGTATGGACACCCTGCGGAGGATCTCCAAAATGACTTCTGGACCCAGATAAGCATGATAAAATAATAGGCCAATTCATATATAGGCTGCTGAGATATTATTTATGTAGTTTAGATACTATCTCAGTTAGCTTTGATGTGATCTGAAGTCTGGTGTGACACTCTTTTAAAAATATGATGAAAACATTACATTAAAATGGTTGTTGATACTAGTCAAGAGATAGCACTGGATATTTGTGTGGCATGACAGATTATTGAAATACTGTTTTTACAGGCACCAAGTAAGATGGAGAAGCATATATATGATAGGGAAAATTATACCTTGGTACAAATCTTTGGTCAACGTAAGACTTGGGTACAAAATTTTTAAAACATAATATGATAAAACATATTTCAAAATGTAAAGAATTGGTGCATTTTGTCAAAATTTCAATTGATGCATTCAGTTTTTGATAACATGCAATGACTTAGTAATATTTGCTGACATATCATCAAAATTTTATAACGTCAACTAGAACGGGGAGGAGGGCCTGGCCGGGCACCAGCTCCTCCCTCCAGTGACCGGCCAATACCTCCTCCCCTATTCGAGCACCATTTCCTTTTTATTTTAATCATATTCTAATGACATGTAAGCAAATATAAGTGTTATATCATCAAGTACCTTTAAGCTTGAGAAACAGAAGGATTTTGTGTGGGTTACCTTTGCCCATACAAAGAAGTTCGTTAACAAAGAGATCGAATGCTTCACATTCTGGTTCATCAAATGGGTCCAAGCACTCCCTGCAAAACCATAGGCGCCTTTCAGTATCTAGCACTCCATGCAGCAGCAAAGACACTTGGGTTATGCATAAGGTTAAGAGGAAAGGCAATAGTAGGTAATGTCTTTTATTTCACTGAGGAGCAATAGAGAAGGTATCTACAAGTTTGAATTGATCAGCTAGTAAATGTGCAAGATATTGCAGAAGGGTACATTCTTGAGAGCCCAAATACCCAAAATTTTACCTCTCAATGATCTCAGATCTGCTGTAGTTTGATAGTATCTGCACAGATTTGCCCCTCACCACATTCACCAACAAAGAAAGAAGAAGCAGGACTAACTTTAAAAGTTCAAGCATATGAACATGATCAGAGGATACAGGCAGCTCCACATTGTAAAGTGGAGGATTCCTATAACACGATACAATCACATTTTAACTAAGAGAAGATTGAAGAAGTAGGAGGTTCCATAATTTCAGTTAAAATCCATCTCTAGACGACACCTGATATGCCTGAATCACGCGGCGTATCACCGTGTCGGAATCTCCATCTCTACTCACGTCGGGGTGATACTTCTTCACCTTCACATCAGATATGGAAAATCAGTATATTAGAGATTTACCAGATACGAAACGGGGAAAGAAGAAGGGAGAGTTTTTGATACCTTGGCTCTGAAAGCTGCTTTTAGCTCGGCTTCCGAACAGCCAGAGTCGACTCCGAGGATTTCGTAAGCTGATGTGGTGGAGAGAGGACCGTCCCCTCGGATTCCCCCTCGGCAATTCGCCGTAAGCCGAGGTCTCGACGGAGACAGCCGATGGGGCTGAGAATAGGACAGCAGTGAAGTATTACTGTGGCGGAGCGTTGGGGAGAATGCGAGCACCGAATTAGACGAACAACAGAGATGAAGAAATTCCATCTCTCTCTCTCTGAATCTGAATTTTTTTTCCATGGCCGAGTTGAGACTTGAGGGACGACGACGACAATACCTCTAAACGCACCGTATTTTGCTTGGCGGCCAAAAAAGCCTGAAAGGGAGCGTATGAGGTTACATTTCATTTACCCCCCAAAAAAAGCACAATTCATTGAGCTTAGAGATCACTTATGAATCTGCTGAGAAGGTATTTCACTGACTGATCAAAGAAAGAGAAGCTGAATCACTGCCTTAGGAGACTATGTTCTGTTACAAAAGGGGATTGATTCCCTCTCTGCAAGTGGGATTCCAGAGAACAAATGACAATGAAACAAGTGATCTCTCAAGTCTACGGGCATTCTAGCCAAGCCGCCTCCTCCTAGCAGACCTGGGTCCTTTTGGCACATTTGGCTGCATATCTAACAACTGCTCAAGCATCAGCTCACCTGAGATCATCTTATGGGTGCCTTCACCAGTCACCGCAATTCTCTTTGCTTCTTTTCCATCAAAAGCCTGTGGCATCTTCTCCTTTTCCTCGTCATCTTCTTCCGTAAACGAGTATGAGACATCCTCGGGGAGCTTGGAGCATCTGCGAGTCACCACCTTCGTCTCCTCTCCTTCCACAATGACAGTGTCAGCAAGCACCATAGAGAAAGTACATCCATTCGGTTTTTTTGGGTCCTTCAGCAAGTCCTGCAATCCCAAGTACACATTGAACACCATGTTTTGCCTTACAAATTTCTCGTTCCTGGCCTCAATGGCCCACCCTATCTCAAGAAACTCCAGCCCCATGCTGGATCCGGCGGTTTCTGTCAGATGGGGCACTAATTCCGGGAATTCCCTCTCGACCACGGACACCGCGGCCTGATAAACCGCACTGAGCTTGACCCCGGGCCTCAGAGAGCTGACAACCGCCTTCTCGGCCGTCACAAGGACATTATACGCCTTTTCCTGCCATGTACTCGGATCGAACAACATCATCCTCGCAATGACCGAGCAGTACCCTTTGTAAGAACATCCTAGGCCAATTATGGCAACACCAGCAGTGTCATACTGCAAGAGCCCAGAGCTGCTGGCTGCATGGTGCGGCCTTATATCGAACCCTCCACCGCTTTGGATGATGGGACCGAAGCAGATACCTACGCCGCCCAGATCCATCTGCAGCCTCTCGTTAGCCCGCAAGGCCACCTTGGATACAGCCCCCTTGACCTTTTCCGTCAGCCGAGAGTGAGCCTCGCTGCCTTCTTCATCAACAGCATCTTCGATCAACGGTTTCATGTAGTTCCTCATCACATTATCCGTCAAGTAGGCCGCCTTCCTTACGTTCATGATCTCGCGGCGGTCTTTGACAGAAAACAGATCGGAGAACCCAGCAACCACGTCGCGGAGAGAGAAATTTAAGGACCTGAGCTTGCCTGTCCATGCCCTCGCAAGCCAGCCCCGGGAGGCCTCTCGAGCTACGTGACCCACGGTCAGAATGGAAAAGCCAGTCCTCTTGGAGATATCTTCCAAAAGGCCGTCCATCAGCCGGAGCACCGCCTCCTGGTCGGCGCGACTGCCCTTCACGTGCAGAAGACAATCTGCTCCGATGGCCTCCCTGGCGGGTCCTTGCAGGGCTTCAAGGATGGTGGCACTCTCCGTGGAGCATAAGACATGCATCACAGTTTCCATGAAGACCATTATTGTGTCCTTGAACTCGTGGCCGAGCAGCCACAAGCTCAAGGCCGCCGACTTCGGGTGCTCCGCCGATTCAGGAGGGTAAGCCATTGAGATGACGTGAGATGATTGCCACAGATCGGATTTCCGTTCGTTCCAGTGCGAATAGAGGATCTTTAACCGCTTCTTGAAATGATCGAGGTCGATGGCGGGAGAAGGGTCTCTACTTCCTCCTCTTCCTGCAGATTTTTTCTTATTAATATGAAAAAAGGGTTGTTGATCACTGCTACCTCTTCCCTTCTTATCACTAGCCATATCTCACAATGAATCTGCAAAGTTTAGAATATGAATAGAAGATGCAGTTTGTTCCTCAAAACCCTGAACAGAAAGGAAATGATGCCATCGTAAGGAACAACACTACACGTAGTTTACGACTGCTTGCTATTATCATGAGAGTCAGACCATTCAAGAAAAGTCCCGTCTAAAATCGATGTCATCTGTTCCAAGAACAATGTTCTTGGTATTATTCTCAAGCACTCAAACTGATATATCACTGGGCCAAGACACCAACTGGCCGGTAATGCAGAAACCAGATGAAGATTATAAGAGTGGCTGAAAGGAAGAAGATGGGCAGTGTAGAAAAATGCAAAAGTGATGCAAATAGGAGAATAAGTGGTTGTGGTTGTGGTTGTGGTTTTTGAAGGGAAAAGAGAAGCATACATACGGTACAATCTCACTCCATACAATAATGGTAATTATGGTTGAATTCAAGATTGGAAAGTGATTAGAATGATGTTCATATCTAATAAAATGTTATATAATTAAAAATTACTAAAATCCTTCCTCTTTAAAAGCACAATATTTGTAAATAAATTATTTTAATACTCTCTCCCATGTGTTAACATATAATATTTATGATATAATTAAATATATTATCAATAATTGTATAGAGTGGAACACAACTTAAGTATTTTTTTTCTTACATATTTCCTCGTACAAAAAATTAAGTTTTCCATTTGGCAATAACAATTTTATCCGACCCGCAAACTCCACTGGAACTCGAAGTTTTTGGGTCCTATTAAGTGTAGGATCGGGTTACTGGTCCAATAAGTGGACCTGAACCTTTTCCTGGATTCAGGTAAAACTTTATCGATAAAAACTCTAAATCACTATTCCAAATACCGCATGCCAGTAACATTTGTCGGCACCCGAAGCGGACGAGCCCCACCCCTGAGCCCCCGTCGAGCCTCATTGAGTCCCTGACCCTTTGATCCTCACTCCCAACCCGCCTGTTGCATATGAACATTGTTCTGACCCCGATTGCATTCATTGGAACAGTGTGGGAGTCCCCTGCCTTGACTCCGAGTTCGAGCGCCCCGCTCCTATGTACCCCATCTCACATCCCGACCTAATTTTATTGATCGACACAATAACAAATCACTACATTCCATATATCACATTTCAACCTGAATTACTAGGCGAGTGTGCACATAACAACAGTTATATTCTATTAATATTATATTCACTAAACTACAGCACATAAATATACAAAAATTTTAACAGAAATTTAGATTTTTATAAAATATATGATGAGCCTCAATATTAGTTATAAATTAACCTTATAATTAGTACAATTAATAAGTGAAATTAACATTAGTGCATGTTGTGGTAGTTGATTGTCTTTACACATGTCCATTACATTAATTTCAACTAGTTCTCTACTAAATTTTCTTATTTAAATATATTTCTAAGTAAATAAGTTTACTAGTTATGACAAATTTCTCCTATTTTGATTATCTTAAAATTTATCTTTTATATCACAATCAATTTATTACAATAATAAATAAAACACCTCTAAATATAGGCAATGTATGATTTAGGGTCAGAGTGGTAATTGTGCTTGTATTTTCCACACTCAGTGGGCTTATCCTATATAACTTCCCCTGTTTTATCGATGATGGAACTGATGTTATCACGACATGACACAACACACCACCTATCCAATAAGAGCTCACAAACGAGCAATTTGGGGCTATTAAGAGATATGTGTTATATATCCTTATTCACTTGAAACATCCCTATAAACTTCTCCCCTCATACACATGTATATAATTTGTCATTTAACATACTTTAATCTACTCAACCTACACTATAATCATAATTGATTCATGGATGCCATCCATAAACCTTTATGGGTTATGAGAATTTCTGAAATTAACTCTTCTTTTATATCCCTAATTCCATTAATCCATATACGCCGACATCACCTTTTATTTTAGGTACAATGTTGACATTATAACTCGTCCACCCAATAAAATCATATCACACATATGATACAATAATAACAATAACATTTTTTTTATGCATACATCATATTCAACACATGAAAATATTTTTAATTCACTAGGTTTATTTTCTCATAACATTTATTTGAGTAATTTATCATTATTTTCCTTTTTTACTTAATTGATAAACCTTGATGCTATCCATTTTTTCTTTTAGAAAAATTTTGGCATATTAGCCTTATTTAGAAAATCACGATAAGAACATACTTTTTTTCTCGTATGTCATCATAGTCATTAATACAATTCATGATTTAGCATTCACATTTCATATCTCTACTCATCTTAGACAATCCTATCATACTTCTAAGTTTTTTAATTTTGATGTACAACATGTAAATAACCATGATTGGTCCAATAGAAATTATTGTTTATAAATGTAAGGCCCCGACCCGATTTGGTCGGATCTCTGTTAACAACCCGCCACTCTCCCAGTTTATTAAAAGGTTTCCCCTTATTATAATCCGTAAAGAGTAAGACGTCCTTTAAACCTGCACCATTTCTTGAAATGGTATAATCAAAACTGCATGGAATTTTAAACTTTACATACCTGTTTTACAAGCATCTTAGTTGATGGTCTTTCATGTTAGGCTTTCCAAGATTTCCTAAAAGGGATATAAGGGAGGGGGTGAGTACAACTACTCAGTAAATGGGTTTTCAAAGGTTTACTTTTAACTTTTAAGAAAAATATTTATATGGAGTGTGCTAGACTCTTTTTTTTTCAAAAAAATCCATTCATTTAAAAATTTAGGTTTTTCCATTATTTCTTAGTTAACGGTGTGTCATCACCCAAAACACATCCTTCATCATGAAGGTTACACACATTCGCAAGTCAGTATCACTACTGAACCCGCTAGTGGCTTCGGAGCGACTTTTCCTGCCACCCAAATAGAAGTACAACCACTTCTACCCTGGGAATGAGTGGATGTACGTGACATTTGACCCACAATCCCGAAATCACTTCTTCGTGTGCGTATGAGGACAGAGACCTCATCCTGTCCCCACCCCGGTCTCATGCGCTTCGTGCTACTCCAGATTTCGCACAAACACCTGGAACGACGAACTGCCCTTATAGCCACCAGGTCGTCCAGTGCCCTTAGGACGCATCACTACCCCTCATGGGCATCTTGATGATCCCGTACTCACAGTGCATGCACAAATAATATTTTCTTATATTGTCATGTAATCTGTGGTGCCACTAGTCCAACGGCCCCGACTCTCAACTCAACCCGCAGCTGTTTGTCTTGGCTAGTCCATCGACCTGTCATGTCGCACTGCCGCTAGTTGACTGAGCATGTCGGTCCTATCTTGGTACCATGGACAAACAATTCACTTATTATGTTTTATGGCACATATATCATGTTCGTTTACGAGCTCCTGCTCGTGCCAACTGGCCTTGGGCCCACTGTACGAGATTTTCAAAATCGGGCATTTAGCCCCCAAGTTCCAAAACCGAGGCCCCTGGCCTATTAGAGCTATTCGAGCTCCCGTCGAGAAGGTCTCCCAAATAGTTTAAGCATTGGCACACAGTCAGTGGAGAACACTTCCGACAAAATAGGTTTTCACTGTCCATTATACCAACTGGTATAAGGACATCTCCGTTCATAACCGATGAACGGGTTTTCAACTTCGTTCGAGGAAGTCTTATCATACCAACCGAGTATGATCTACTTACAACCGGTAAGTAGTTTTTTTCGCATAATTTTCACATCACTTTATCTAAGTGGTGATGATTAAAATACCACTAAATAGTGGATTTTTATACCGAGGTACTTATCATCCCCTACCGGGTATGATATAAAATTTTCACACACAACCGATAAATATTTTTTATCTTTAAGTTGTGCTCATCATCCCAACCGGGTATAATGTTAGTAAACCCACTCGCCCCTTAATACCGTGAATTCCACTAAACTGATTCTTTGTATTCACGCGAGCTTGTCCTTGCTAGCGTTCCCGGTATTTCGCGTTCCTACACGATATGAACAACCTTGTTCATTATTACTCGGCATAACAGCCTTCATTCATTTCCAATGAATGAGAAAACCCAAACTTTTAGTTATTTGCAATTAGGTCTATAAAGTTATTTCTCTTTAACTTTAAGCCCCTAATGTTGGTTTTTCCTCAAATTGAGTCCCGTAACTTTTAAAATTTATCATGGGACCTCAATTTATTCAATTTCACCAAAAAGGGGTTTAATTTCCCAAATTTCCAATTTGGTTCCCCAATTTTTCCAAAATTACCATTTTGCCCTTCTTTTATAAAAATGGCAAGTTTTGGCCCAAAAATTCCAAAATTCCTCAATTGGTCCTCCAACATTATTTTCATGCCTAATTGACCCTCAATTTTATAAAATTGTATTTTGGCCCTTTGAATTTCGAAAATCCCCAGATTTTCCCTCAATTTCAACTTCTAATTATTGAAATTGGAGTTGAAATTGAGTTCATGCATGTTCATACGATTCTAAGAAACTTTGAATCGCATATTTTAACGCCAAAACGAGCTCAAACGGAGCTTCGCCGGAAAATAGACTATAGAGAGAGAAAGCTTTAATTACTTACTGGTGAAGGCATGGCAGTCCGAGCTTTCGATCTGGGCAGATAGGTCTCGTCCTGAGGTTTATCCTAGAATCAAGAATTGCATCAATTGATGCAGAATTGGATTAGAATTTCGTCATTGAAATTTGGTCGACTCTCTTTCTAGCACCAATCGAAAATTGTAAAGGGGAGCCGAATTGGCTTACCTTTCAGTCTTAATTTGGCCGTGGAAAGGCTGAGGAAGTGTTGGGAGGGCTTTGATTTGGCCTGAGAAGAGCTTGAAATGGTCAATTTTAGCTTGGCCGAAATAGGGCAGCTTCGGTCCGCCAGAGTTGTTTCACTATTCCATCATATCGGCGCTTCTCCAATGATTCTCGGATTGACTGTAGTTTGCTATCAGATAGCTGTCTTCTCCTCGGTTCTAAAGAGCCCAACCTTTGTTCAAGTCAAAGCTCTGGTTCGAGCTTTACCGAGGAAATGGAGGAGTAGAGAGAGAGAGAGAGAAGTGTTCAAGTGTGACGAGAATGAAATGGGGATGACCTCTTTATATAGGCATAAAACCCGTGTATTAAATGGGCAAGATTTGTTATTAGTATTAATATTGCCATAAATTATTGATATTAATTCCAATAATTTAATTTCGGTATGAATTCCAATAATTTAATTTCGATATATGTTAATTTATGGTTATTTATGATAAGGCGTACAAAATTTTTTTTTACCGAAATTTCAAGTTACAAAAAAAATTCATACTTCCCAAGAGGTCACCTATCCTTACACTACTCTCGGGGAAGCACGCTTAACTTTGAAGTTCTTATGAAATCTAGTTCACCTGAACCAATTTGGTTTTTATTTTCTAAAGTTTCTTACATTTCTTTTCCAAGGTTTAATGAACCCTTTAGATCACCCGAAAGTTGTAAATTTCCATATTGCGTGTTCTCAAATGTAAACCGGCTCGGTTTGACCGGTTCTTTTCCCGGTTTTTCTTAACTCAAAAGTGCGGGGTTTACAACTCCCCCCTCCTTTTAGGAGTTTTGTCCCCAAAACTTAACCAATAAATTCCACATCATGAATAATTTTCCTTAATATCAACTTGGATTTTCTTGACATGCTAACACTGTAATCATTCATCTAAGGAATTTCTTTTCATTTATCATGCTTACTCCTTCCATGGTGTTATAATAATGAGGCATGTATGGCTCATTAATCCAAATGTATATTTTTAGGTTCACATCTCCCTTTATTTAGGATAAGGTTCTTCCTTTTGGGGATTTTACTCAAGATTTCAGGATTGGGAGTTCCAAGGTGCCCAATCGTTCCTTTGTCTAGTTATTCTCTTCATTGTTGAAACCCCTAGCTCCATGTTCTTTCAAGCATTACATACTTGTTTTCACAAGTTTTTGTGTTATTATTCTTTCGTTCCAATTTAACCCATCCTTCATCCGTCATTGATTACAATTTCGGTCAAATTTATATTTGACCTTGTTATGTTTACCAACTAACTCCTTCTTACTCGAGTTACATTTTACTCTGCATTGTTGGTGCTTATATGTCCCTTACAATAGAGATTTCCATCTTAGAAGTTACATGCTCAACCTCCTTATCATTCATTGTATGGTTCTTTCTCCCTTTCTTCGCACCCTTATCTATGTTAGGGCATCTGTTTGCTTTGGATCCTTTTCTATCCACAACTTTTGTTTTATCCCTTGTTCCTTACATAGGATACTTCCGATTATTAGTTTTATTCTGTGCATTCCACACTATGCTTGGTTATCTACTCTTTAATCTTCGTATGCATGTGTGGGCTATGACTCGTCTTACCAATTGTGGTTATTCCTTCTTAGCTACACCTTATTAGGGAACTTACTTTCCCAACATCTTCTCTAACATTTTTCCTCTATTACCCGAGTATGGGTTGTCCAATCATTCATACTTATCACAACATCTTTTTGATGCTAACCCGTTAACTTATTTCCGTTTAAGGAGGGTTCACATCCTTCTTGTTTCAAAATCTCTTGTTCATCCTTCGTGAAGCTCACTTAACTGTCTCAAGACTTTAAATTAGAAATCCGATTTTCGTCATTAATTTCTATAAGGATTTTCCTTCATTCTTCTTTTTCCAATGTTTTGGCCTTTTTACTTTTCCCTTCTTTGTCATGGTTTAAATCCAGGGTTCTCTCGAAGACCAATTCTTCAACTGTCTCCTTCTCTCTCCTTGGAAAAATTTCAAGACAAAAAATTTTTTGCACGCCTTATCATAAATAACCATAAATTAATATATATCGAAATTAAATTATTGGAATTCATACCAAAATTAAATTATTGGAATTAATACCAATAATTTATGACAATATTAATACTAGTAATAAATCTCGCCCATTTAATACACGGGTTTTACGCCTATATAAAGAGGTTATCCCCATTTCATTCTCCTCACACCTAAACACTTCTCTCTCTCTCTATACTCCTCCATTTCCCCGGTAAAGCTCGAACCAGAGCTTTGACTTAAACAAAGGTCGGGCTCTTTAGAACTGGGGAGAAGACAACTATCTGATAGCAAACTTCAGTCAATCCGAGAATCGTTGGAGAAGCGCCGATATGATGGAATAGTGAAACAACTCTGGCGGGCCGAAGCTGCCCTATTTTGGCCAAGCTAAAATTGGCCTTTTCAAGCCCTCCTCAAGCCAAACCAAGCCCGTTACCAATTCTTCTTTTTCCAATCACCTTGAAATTCCGTCGACTCTCTCTCTAGCACCGGTCGGAAATTGTAGAGGGGAGCCGAATTGGCTTACTTTCAGTCCTAATTCGGTTGTGAGAGGGCTGAGGAAGTGTTGAGAGGGCTTGGTTTGGCCTGAGGAGGGCTCGAAATGGTTGATTTCAGCTCGGCCAAAATAGGGCAGCTTCGGTCCGTTAGAGCTGCTTCACTGTTCCATCACGTCGGCGCTTCTCCGGCGACCCTTGGAGCAAACGGAAACTATAGGCGTGTAGCTGACTTTTCCCCAATTCTAAAGAACCCGACCTCTCCTTGTTTGGCTTAGAAAAGACCCCATATCGGAGCTCTGGTTCGAGTATCATTTGTTTGTCCCCTAACAATCGAGTTTTTAGACCAATTCGGTTTAAAGATTCAAATTGATCGGTTCTTTCCCCAGTTTTCTCATTACTAAAGGACGGGGTTTACAAGCTACCTGCCTCGATTGAAAGCTCGGACCGCCGCACCTCTAACGATAAACTTTCAAAGCTTTCTCTCTCTAAGTCCAATTTTCTGGCAAAGCTCAATTTGAGCTCGTTTTGCCCTCAATTCATAAGATTCAAAGCTCAATTGAATCGTATAGATGTGTAGGAACTCAATTTTACCATCAATTTCAATAATTAACCTCGATTGAATGGTCAATTTGATGAAATCAAATTCAGCCAGTTTGAAAGGGGAAAATTTTTTAGGAAATTGGGATTTCATAAAATTGAGAGACTAAAGTGCAATTTCCCAAAATTGAGGGCCAATTGGCCATGAAAAGGATGTTGGAGGACCAATTGGTCAATTTTTGAAATTTATTGGGGTTAAATTGCATTTTTTGTAAAGTAGGGGCATAATGGTAATTTTTGAAACATTGGGGACCAAATTGGAAATTTGGGAAACTTGAACCTTTTTTGTAAAGTAAATTTTAGAAGTTTCGGGACTCAATTTGGGGGAAAAATTAGCTTTAGAGACCTAAAGTTAAGTAAAAAAAACTTTAGGGACCTAAATACAAATAATTAAAAGTTTGGGCATTTTGTTCATATGTGTGGAATTAAGACTATCATGCCAAATGTCATAAATAAGAATATCCAAATCGTGTAGAAACATGGATGATCAGAATTTCAAAAAGGATAAGCTCACGTGGAGGCAAAAAACCGAATAAGAGGAAATACACTACAAATATCGGGTGAGTGGGATTATTCACATCATATCCGATTGGGATGATGAGTACTTCGGAAGTGAAAAACTACTTTTATGTGGAATTTTAACATCACACCTGGTTGGAGTGATGTGAAAACTAAACGGAAAAACTAATTACCGGTTGTAAGTAGATCATACTCGGTTGGAATGATGGACAAGTTGAAAAGTTATTTTATTAGAAGTGATTTTTCCTGAATGTGTGACAATGCTTAAAAATTTTGGGAGACCTTCTTGCCAAGAGCTCGAATAGCCCAGATAGGCCAGAGGCCTCGATTTTGGAACTTGGGGGCTAAAATGCCCGATTTTGAAATCACGTACAGTGGGCCCAAGGCTAGTTGGCATGGGAAGGAGCTCGCAAACAAACATGATGATAAGTCATGAAAATTCTTATTAAATGATTGATGTGATTAGCCATGGTACCAAGATAGGATCAACATACTCGATGGACTGGCGACAGTGCATCATGACCAGGTCAACGGACCGGTCTAGACAAACAGCTGCAGGTCGAGTTGAGGGTCGGGGCCATTGGACCAGTGGCACCAAAGATAAATGGTTTATGGAAATAAGGGCAGTTTGTGCATGTACTTGAGGTTCGAGACCATCAAGATGCCTAAGAGGGGTAGTGATGTATCCTAGGGCCTACTGGATGACAAGGTGGAGATAAGGGCAGTTTGACATACCAGCAGTTAGGGAAGCTCGACGTAGCTTCATGCGCATGAGACCGGGGTGGGGTTGGGATGAGATCTATGTCCTCATATGGACACAGAGTTGATTTTTGGGTTTGAGGGTGGGATGTCGCGAACATCCACTCATTCTCAGGGTAGAAGGGCTCCTATCTAGGTGGTCGGTAAAGTCGCTCTGACGCCACAAGTGGGTGCAGTGGACAGGTTGCCCTACGAATGTGTGATCCCTTCATGATGAAGGGCGTGTGTTGACTGTTAAACACACCAATTGTGGTTAATGAGGAAAATGGTTTTGAAAAAAGAGAATTTGAGGAAGAAATGATCTTAAAAGAAATAAGAAGTCTAGCACACTCCAATTAAAAACTATTTTTATAAGAACTTTTTTTAAACACCTATTAACTGAGTTATAGAAACTCTCCCCTCACTTTCTATCCCTTTTAAGAAGTAGAGAAAATGACTAGAGATAACACCAGGATCTACCCTTTATCAAGTATGCTTAAAAATATTTTATTTTTAAGCTTACATTTTATTGATATAAGTTATTCCAGAGAACACGGTTGAGATTTCGCCTAGCTCCTCTTTATTTAAGAAAAGGGGGAAACCCCTCTTGAACCAAGGGAGCGGCAGATTGATCACGAGAATCCGACCAAACCGGGTCAGGGCGTGACAACTTGAGTGGTATCAGAGCTAAGTTCCCTTAAAACATTATCAATATTATGTCCTAACATTAATAAAACCTTAACTACCGTGTAGGAAGGAGAATCCCTAGAAAGTTCACCATGAAATCCAATCCTCCACACCTAACCTTGAAAAAGATGCATACCCCAGGGAGGCAGCTGTTCAACGATTTTTGAAGAGCAAGAAGAGAGTGCCCAAAGATATGGTGGAGGATTACCGAAAACTTGTGGGAGCCTTACTAAAACCAGAGGGCATTACATACCCTCCTCCCAAGCAAGAGGAACTTATTTCTTCCTCTAGGAGCCCAACACCTCCTCCAGCCCCACAACAACCGGAGAGAAATCCCACTAAGAAGGAGGCTTGGGACAACTACTAGGATGCTTATGTCACCTTCATAAAAGTCCACCAAGTATCCCTCACCTACTTAGTCCAACTTCAATCCTTCTCAATGGATGAGGTGGTCATATGAGTGTGAGACTGAAGTGTTACAGGAATATGGATGGATTTCAACTAGTTCCTCGAAGCCATCTGATCATGAATCCCACAACCGTTCCAACGCTAACTCTCGGCCTATAATCCCAAGGGACTAGGGGGTAGAAAAATCTTTAATAAGCCAAGTATAACAACAAACTATTTCTTGAATGAATGAAAATTCAATTTTTCCTTGATAAAATTTGAGACTCTTTGATGATTTCAACTAACAATGGAAGTATTCCAGTAAGTATTGGAGTAACAAGTAGGGAAGAGATCACCTAAGGAACAAAAAATGAAAGGTCACTACTAGTTAACCTAAAACCTTTAAAGTAGCCAAGTAAGTTTCCCAATCTAGAGAATGGGAAACATGATGACTTGAAAAGGAATTCTAGAAGAGTCTATCTAGAGTGCACCAAGAAAGACGTATCCTAACAAAGGAAGAAGAGGTCTGATACGAGAAAAGTAAGCATCAAAGGGTACGGGATTAATGGAATTCTAAAGAGTAAGGAAAGACTCTATGGATACAAATAAGGAAAACAAGAAAAATTATACTAATCCCAAGGAAACTAATGAAATGGAAGTTGACCAAAAGGAAAGTAAGAAGGATAACGAGTACATGAGAAGTTAAGTCAATTTAGGATAAGATAAGGAGGAGGGAAAGAGGAAAAGAAGTATGATAGAAAGAAAACCTAGAACACAAATTATGAGAAACTTAGCAACGACCATGAGACTTCTTGAAGGAAGGATGTGGAATGGAAAGAGAAACACAAATTAGAGGTAGAATAGAAAGAGGAAAAGAAGTACCTAGAAAGAGCCAGTTAGAGGTAGAACACAAATTATGAGAAACTTAGCAACGACCATGAGACTTCTTGAAGGAAGGATGTGGAATGGAAAGGAATTGGAGATATGGAAGAATCCAGAGTGAATAACCATACTAAGGTCAAAAAGTGTAAGAAAAGAATAGAGGAAAAACTTTCGAGAAGCATTAGGGAGGTTGAACGTGAAACTTCCAGAACGGAAGTCCATAGAAGAAAGATAAGGATAGAAAGTAGGATTGTGGAAGGAGAAAGTTTCAAGCTAAGGTAATCAATAGATGAACCATCATAAATTAGAGCTGAAATAAGGACCTCATTAAAAGACATATGTGGCTAAGGAAATACCTAGATGGCCAGGTGTGATCTACTTTCAAGATAGTAGAGAAACCAAATAAGGATTTCAAATAGACCCAATTGAAGGAAGTAACTCATAACAACAAGATAATCCAGGAGAATAAATGACGCCCTAAGATGGACCGGAAAGTGGTGAGGACTACGTCCTAAAAAGGGAAATAAGATGGATATTAAAAATAAGAAAACTCAAGAGACGACAGTCTTTGGATTGCTTAATAGGGAGAATGAAAGGATCAATACAATTAATGAATGGACCCTTGTGAAGGTCAATACTCTAATTAAGAAAGGAGAGGTGGAGATGCTAAAAACACTTGGGGAAAAAAAGGATGAAGGAAAGCCTTAAAGGGATTAATGGTTGAGATAGGAGTAACAATCAAAAGCCATGAGAATGCTAAGCAGATCCTCCTGTAGAACGATCAAGAGATCATAAAACTAAGAAAAATGTGAAATCCACCTAAAAGAAATTGATGGGTACTAGGATTGAGTGAGAAGGAAGAACAAGTACACAAGAAGTACACATAAAGTTTCAAGAGCAATGGAAAGCAGGAGCAAATGGCATCGAAGAAGGTCATTTAAGGATTGATGTTTTCAATGGCAAACATTTAAGAGAATTTAGAATAAAGGAATATAAATTCTATCAAGGGAGGAAGCCTTGAAAGGACATACATGTTCCAACCAAGAAGTAATGAAATCAACCAAAGTGGAAAAGAAGATAAGATCAGAAATGATCTACCGATGGAGGTAGAAAGATCAAGTACAAAAGAAAGGTACTCAAGAGGAACCAAGGAGTAAGCAAAGTCCAAATAAAGTATAAGTAGAAAAATAACATCAAAAGCTATCGTGTGAGTAAGAAAGGGGCGAACTACCATAAAAGAGGAAACAGAGGAAAACACATCTAAGAACCCTTGGAAAAGTTAACCACTCAGTTAGGAAGGGATTAAAGTACAAAGATCACTGGCATCAGAACTAGTAGTGATCAATGCTCAAATTGATAGAGCCTAAAGAGAGAACGACTAGACATAGTGTGGAGTACATGGAATGAGATCGATAATTGGAAATGTATCAGGTAAAGAATAAGGGAAGAGACCAAAATTTCAGTTAGAGAAGGATTCAAAAGGACAAATACCCTATTATAGAAAGGGGTATGAAAAAAGGAAGGAATGAAATCTTTAGAGCAATGATAAGAAGGTTGAATATGTAGTTCCTAAGGTGAACGTCTCTACTGTAAGGGACATGGTAGAGAGCAAAACATAAATAAGGGAGCTATCACAAATATGCAATCGCCACTTAAGACCGAAGGAGATTAACACTTATAAGAGTTTTGAAGTGATCACGAGAGAATAAGAGTTGACTAAAAGAAAGGAAAGTCCTTTAGAAAAGGACGCCACTAAAACTAATGAAGGACATAAGAAGGGTCAAAACTGGATAAAAGAAGTTAACATCGAAATCTATGAAGTGAGTAGGTAGTGCTCGAGAGGACTCCGAGCTAAGGGTTTTAACGACAAATTAAGTGACTACAAATAGGAATGAGTGGGTATCTTGGAACTTCCAACCCTAAAATCCTGAGTAAAGAACCTAAAAAGAAAGAATTATTTTTTAAGGAAAGAAAGATGTGAATTTAAGGATATACTCTTAAACTTTCAAGTAAGGTATGCTTAGCGAAGGAAAAGAAAATTTTTAAGTACGTGTTATAAAGGGGCTAAGTGGAAAATAACTGAAATGGTTGTATGTTAATAAACTACAAGTTGACATCAAGGGGAGTTATTTCCAGTGTGAAGGATGTTGAATAAGTTTTAGGGACAAAACTCGTAAAACAAGGGGAGAGTTGTAAACCCCATCCTTTAGAATAAAGAAAAATCGGGAAAGAACTAGTCAAACTGAGTGAGAAAAACCGAACTGGTTCACGAAACCCAACCATAAGAGAACGGGCAAATTTGGAAATTTACAACTTCCGAGTGATCCAAAGAGTAATAAAAACCTTGGAAAAGGACCTTGGGAATATTTGGAAGAGAAAACCCAACCGGTTCAGGTGAACCAGATCTAAATTGGATTGAACCAGTTTGAACCATCATTGAACCATATGCTCAATTCATCTTGTCTCTTGGTTCTTTGGGACTTCTCGGGTATTTTAGGGTAATCTCCATATGGGGACAGAGTGTTGGGTGGTGTTTGGTAATGCCAGTCCTAGTTTTCTTGGTTCCTCTCTTGGGAGCTATCTGAAAATTTTAAAATTTTCTCTTAGTTACTATATTATATAGTCTTGATAATCTATTCGAGGAAACAGACTCTAATATCACTCAAGTTTTCACGCCCCTACCCGGTTTGGTCAAATTCCCATGAGCAACCCGCCACTCTCCTAGTTTATTAAGGGTTTTCCCCTTCTTTAACCTAGGGGAGTAAGACGTCCTTTAAACCTGTACCTTTCTTAGAATAACATTAATCAAAATTACATGAAATTTTAAACTTTACATACCTGTCTTGCAGGTGTGACTAACAGGAGGTCTTTGGGTAGGTTTCTCTTGATTACCTGAAAAGGGATATAAGAGAGGGGGTGAGTTCAACGACTTAATGAATGGGTGTTCAAAGTTTGACTCTTAGAAAAAATAATTTGAATTGGAGTGTGTCAGACTCCTTATTTTCTTTTAAAATAATTCAACCTCAAAATCTCAATTTTCATAGCCATTCTTCATTCATTAATCACAATTGGTATGTTTATCAACCAACACACGCCCTTCATCAGGAGGGGATCACACATTCGCAGGGTAGCACGTCCATTGCACCCACTTGTGGAGTCAGAACGACTTTACCAGCCACCTAGATAGAAGCACGTCCACTTCTACCCTAAGAATGAGTGGATGTATGCGACATGTAAACTCCGCATATTTGAGTTAAGGAAAACCGGGAAAAGAACCGGTCAAACCGAATAAGAAAACCAAATCGGTTTACTTTTGGGAATAAGTAATATGAAAATTTACAACTTTCGGTTGATCCAAAGGATTTATTAAACATTGGAAAAGAAACTTAAGACAAACTAGAAAATAAAAACCAAATTGGTTCAGGTGAACTAGATTCCATAAAAACTTTAAAGTTAAGCGTGCTTACTTGAAAGTAGTGTGAGGATGGGTGACCTCTTGGGAACTATGATTTTTTATAACCCAAAATTTCGATCAAAAATTTTTATGCCAACGTACGACTTATCATAAATAGCCATCAATTAATATATATATTTAATTATTAAAATTAATACCAATAATTTATTACCTAAATTAAAATTATTGAAATTAATACAAATAATTTAATACCGAAATTAAATTATTGGAATTAATACCAATAATTTATGGCAATATTAATACTAGTAATAAATCTCGCCCATTTAATGCACGGGTTTTACGACTATATAAAGAGGCTATCCCCATTTCATTCTCCTCACACCTAAACACTTCTCTCTCTCTCTACTGCTCCATTTCCCGGTAAAGCTCGAACTAGAGCTTCGACTTGATCAAAGGTTGGGCTCTTTAGAACTGGGGAGAAGACAACTATCTGATAGCAAACTCCAGTAAATCCGAGAATCGTTGGAGAAGCACCGACATGATGGAATAGTGAAGCAACTCCGGCGGACCGAAGCTGCCCTATTTCGGCCAAGCTGAAATCGGCCATTTCAAGCCCTCCTCAGGCCAAACCAAGCCCTCCTAACACTTCCTCAGCCTTTCCACGGCCGAATTAGGACCGAAAGGTAAGCCAATTCGGCTCCCCTTTATAATTTTTTATCGATGCTAGAGAGAGAGTCGACTGAATTTCAATGACAAAATTCTAATCCAATTCCACATCAATTGATACAATACTTGATTTTAGGATGAACCTCAGGACGAGACCTATCTACCCAGATTGAAAGCTCGGACCGTCGTGCCTTCACCGGTGAGGACGAGACCTATCTACAGTCTATTTTTCGGCAAAGCTCCGTTTGAACTCGTTCCGACGTTAAAATCGGCGATTCAAAGTTTCTTAGAATCGTATGAACATACAGGAACTTAATTTCAACTCCAATTTCAATAATTAGAAGTGTTTGATCAGTTAATTTGATTAAATCAAATTCGGTAGTGTTGAAGAGTTGAAATTGGGGGAAATTTTGGGGATTTTCGAAATTCAAAGGGGCCAAAATACAATTTTATGAAATTGAGGGTCAACTGGGCATGAAAATAATGTTGGAGGACCAATTGAGGAATTTTGGAAATTTTGGGGAAAAACTTACCATTTTTGTGAAAGAAGGGCAAAATGGTAATTTTGGAAAAATTGGGGAACCAAATTGGAAATTTGGAAAATTAAACCCCTTTTTGGTGAAATTGAATAAATTGAGATCCCACGATAAATTTTAAAAATTACGGGACTCAATTTGAGGAAAAATCGACATTAGGGACTTAAAGTTAAAGAGAAATAACTTTAGGGACCTAATTGCAAATAACTAAAAGTTTGGGTTTTCTCATTCATTAATGAATGAAGGTTGTTATGCCGAGTAATAATGAACAAGGTTGTTCATATTGTGTAGGTTAAATACTGGGAATGCCAGCAAGGACAAGCTCGCGTGAATACAAAGAACCAGTCTAGTGGAATTCACGGCATTAACGGGTGAGTGGGTTTACTAACATCACACTCGGTTGGGGATGATAAGTGCCTCGATATAAAAACCCACTGTTTAGTGGTATTTTAATCATCACTACTTAGAGAAAGTGATGTGAAAGTTATGCGGAAAAACTACTTACGGGTTGTAAGTAGATCATACCCGGTTGGTATGATGAGACTTCCTTGAAGGAAGTTGAAAACCCGTTCATCGGTTATGAACGGAGATGTCCTTATACCGGTCGGTATGATGGACAGTAAAAACTAATTTTGTCGAAAGTGCTCTCCCCTGACTGTGTGCCAATGCTTAAACAATTTGGGAGACCTTCTCGACGGGAGCTCGAATAGCTCTGATAGGCCAGGGGCCTCGGTTTTGGAACTTGGGGGCTAAATGCCCGATTTTGAAAATCTCATACAGTGAGCCCAAGGCCAGTTGGCACGAGCAGGAGCTCGTAAACGAACATAATATATGCGCCATAAAACTTAATAAGTGAATTGTTTGGCCATGGTACCAAGATAGGACCAACATGCTTAGTCAACTAGTGGCAGTGCGACATGATAGGTCGACGGACTAGTCAAGACACACAGCTGCGGGTTGAGTTGAGAGTCAGGGCCGTTGGACTAGTGGCACCACAGATTACATGGAAATATAAGAAAACATTGTTTGTGCATGCACTATGAGTACGGGATCATCAAGATGCCCATGAGGGGTAGTGATGCGTCCTAAGGGCACTAGACGACCTGTGGCTATAAGGGCAGTTCGTCATTCTAGGTGTCTGTGCAAAATCTGGAGTAGCACGAAGCGCATGAGACTGGGGTGGGGACAGGATGAGGTCTCTGTCCTCATACGAACATGAAGAAGTGATTTCGGGATTGTGGGTAGGATGTCACGTACATCCACTCATTCTCAGGGTAGAAGTGGTCGTACTTCTATCCGGGTGGCAGGAAAAGTCGCTCCGAAGCCACTAGCGGGTTCAGTAGTGATACTGACTTGCGAATGTGTGTAATCTTCATGATGAAGGATGTGTGTTGGGTGATGACACACCGTGGTAACTAAGAAATAATGGAAAAATCCAAATTTTTTTAAATGATGGGATTTTTGAAAACAAAGGAGTCTGGCACACTCCATTTAAATGTTTTTCTTAAAAGTCAAAAGCTTTTAAAAACCCATTAACTGAGTAGTCGTACTCACCCCCTCCCTTATATCCCTTTCAGGAAATCCCGGAAAGACTCCCCTTAAAGACCGTCAACTAAGATGCCTGTAAGATAGGTATGTAAAGTTTTAAATTTCATAAGTTTTGATTATGCTATTCCAGGAAAAAGGTGCAAGTTAAAGGACGCCTTACTCTTTACGATTTATGATAAGGGGAAACCCTTTAATAAACCGGGAGAGTGGCGGGTTGATCACGGGGATTCGACCAAACCGGCTCGGGGCGTGACACGACATCTGACCCTCAATCCCGTAAATAAAACTTTATGTTTGTATGAGGATAGAGACCTCATCTCGACCCCACCCCAGTCTCATGTGCATGAAGCTACGTTGAGCTTCCCAGACTGCTAGCACGACAAACTACTCTTATCTCCACCATGTCGTCAAGTAGCCCTAGGACGCATCACTACCCCTCTTGGGCGTCTTGAAGGCCATGTACCTCAGTGTGTGCACAAAACAACAGTTTTCCATATAAGTCATTTAATATGTGATGCCACTGGTCCAACGCCCGACCCTCAACTCGACCTGCAGCTGTTTGTCTCGACTGGTCCATCGACCTATCATGTCGCACTGTCGCCAGTCCATCGAGTATGTCGGTTATGTCTCGGTACCATGGCCAAACAAATCATTCATTTAAAGATTTCATGGCTTAACTCATGTTTGTTTATTAGCTCCTGCTCATGTCAACTGGCCTTGGGCCCACTGTACAATATTTTCCAAAATCGTGGCTAAGTTCCAAAATTGAGGCCTTTGGCCTATCTGAGCTATTCGAGCTCCCGTCAATAAGGTCTTCCAAAAAGTTTAAGTAATGGCACATAGTCAGGGGAGATCACTTCTGACAAAAATAAACTTTTAGTCGTCCATCACACCAACCGAGTATGAGGACATCTCCGCTTATAACTGATAAGTGGGTTTTCTACTTCCTTCTATGAAGTTTATCGTACCAACCAGATATGATTTATTTACAATTGGTAAATAGTTTTTCTACATAATTTCCACATCACTACTTTCAAGTGTGATGGTTAAAATGCCATTTAGTAATGGGTTTTTATTTTCGGAGTGCTTATCCTCCCAACCGGGTATGATATAAAAATCTCACTCACCCGATCGTGCAGTGAATTCCCCTTATTTGGCTCTTTACCTCCACGCAAACTTGTACTTGCTGGCGTTCTCGATACTTCATGTTCCTACACGATATGAACATCCTTGTTCATTATCCTTTGGCCTATTAGCCTTTATTCTCCACGAATTAATAAAATACTCAAACTTTTTTATTTATTACAATTAGGTACATAAAGTTCTTTTTCTTTAACTTTAGGTTACAAATGTCGATTTTCCCCCAAATTAAGTCCTGAAACCTCTAAATTTCACCTTAGGATCTCAATTTATTCAAAATCACAAAAGGGGTTCAAGTTTCCCAAATTTCCAATTTGGTCCTCAACTTTTCCAAAATTACCATTTGGCCCCATACTTTACAAAAATGGTAAATTTCACCCCAAAAATTCTAAAAATTGACCAATTAGTCCTTCGACATCTTTATCATGCCCAATTGGCCCTCAATTTTATGAAATTGCACTTTAGTACCTCAAATTTTTTAATTTCACCAAATTTTCCCCCAATTTAAACCTTCTAACACAGCCGAATTTGATTTCATCAAATTGACCGATCAAATGAGTTTAATTGTTGAAATTGAAGTTAGATTGGAGTTCATACATCTTCATACGATTCAATTGCACTTTGAATTGCACTATTCGACATCAAAACGAGCTTAAACGGAGCTTTGCCGAAAAACTTAACTTAGAGAGATAAAGCTTCAAAAGCTTACCGTCGGGGGCACAGCAGTCCGAGCTTCTGATATGGGCATATAGCTCTTGTCCTGAGGTTCCTTTTAGGGTTAAGAATTGCATCAATTGATGCCGAATTGAGGGAGAATTTGGTCAGTGAAGTTATGCCGGTTCTCTCTATAGCACTGATTAGAATTTATAGAGGTGAGCCAAATTGGCTTATCTTTCCGCTCTAATTCAGCTGTTAGAGGGTTGTGGAAGTGTTGGGTGGACTTGGTTTGGCATGAGAAGAGCTCGAATTGGCCAATTTTAGCTCGGTCGAAACAGGGCAGCTTCAGTCTGTCGGAGTTACTTTATTGTTCTATCACGCCGGCGTTTCTCCCGCTACTCTCGGAGCAAATGGAGACTACATGTGTGTAGCTGACTTCTCCCCAAATCCAAAGAACCTGACCATGCCTTCTTTGGCTCAAAAAAATGCCCAAGTTGGAGCTCTGGTTTGAGATTTACCGGAAAATGGAGCAGTAGGGAGAGAGTGGAGTTTTCAAGTGTGAGGAGGATGAATGAGGAGGGGCTCTTTATATAGGAAGCTCTGGGACTTCTTGGCTATCTGATTGGCGCCTTAATGCCGGTCATTCATTGCATGAAACTCCCTGACCGGAGACTTTTCATCTTCATCGACGCTGCTCAATTTTTCGGCGAGTGAACAGTGATGTCATGTGAAGGAAGAAGACGACACTATTCTGAATTGCACCGAACCGGGTTCAAAGCTTAAACCGGCCGGTTCAGGCCTGATTCGATCGAGTTTTTCAAAATTAAAAATTTGTAAATTCATCTAAATTTATTCTCTATCAAATGGTTGCCTCATTTCTCCAATTTGAATTTTCTAAGCCACCTAAAAAAATAAATTTAGAAATTAATTCAATAGTGGTTCAAAGCGATTTAATTCGGTTCAAGTTCGGTTGAACCATTTTAGTTTTCACCTCCAATTCATCCTAAAGTCCTTTCTCATGGCTTTTGTAACTCTTTAGGTCACTCGGGATCCATAAATTTCCCGCTTTACCATTTCTCTATCGGTTGGGGTTCGGGAACCGGTACGGTTTTCTCACCCGGGTTGATCGGTTCTTTCCCCGATTTTCTCATCCTAAAAGAGCGGGGTTTACAGTCGTCCAGTATGTTAAAAAGCTCTGAGAGCTTCATGTGCACTAAGATCAAGGTCGGAGGGGGAAGAGGTTTCATCCCACAAAGCAAACACGAAGTATGGCTAGGGTTTGAGGGTCAAACAATTGATGTACACTCAAACTCGAGATAGAGGCCACGAACCTCTATTAGGGTGTATGATAAATGCGTTTCGGTAAACATGTGGAACAGTCGGAACTATTCTACGAATGTGTGATCCCTTTTTATGTTAAAAAGGACAGTTGATATGTGAAACTTATGTTCATCATGAAAAAAAGGGAAAAAGAAATAAATTTATAAAAATCGATCGTTGTAGAAATTTTCCCCTTACTGAATTGTGTACTTATTCCACTCCTTTCACCATTTTCAAGAAAAGGTAAGTCTTATATTATGAGTTTTAATTATATTATGGAAAACGTGTATCAGAATGTTTAAGAGACAAATAGTCGAGGGTATCATGAACGACTTATAGTCTAGGGTTTTTATAGCCCTAATTTGTAACTTCAATTCAACTGAAACTCAAACTTCCATAAAATTACTCTATTTTGCTATTTGTTACAACATTTAGAGATCACTCGATGAATTTGCTGATATGCTAAAACAATGTCTTGTCAAAAAATGAGAACAAGATAAACTACTGCGTTAGGCTAGTTAGATTCCCTATCCTATTAACTCGACGGGCCTCCTAGCCAAGCCATCGCCTCCTCCTAGACCTGGGTCCTTTTGGCACCTTTGGCTGCTGCCGCCTCCTACTAGACCTGGGGCCCTTAGGCACCCTTGGGAACTCCAGGTCTAACCACTGCTCAAGCGTTACATCTCCTGAGATCATCTTATGGGTGTCTTGACCAATTACCGCCACCCCTCGTGTTTTTTTCCATCAAAAGTCGTCGGCTTCTCCTCATGCATACCCTCGTCCTCGTCCTCGTCCTTGTCCTCTTCATCTTCTTCGGTAAACGAGTAGGAGACGTCCTTGGGGAGCTTGGAGCATCTCTGAGTCACCACCTCCGTCTCCTCTACTCCTACGACAGTGTCAGCAAGCACCATGGAGAAAGTACAGCCACTCTGGCCATCCTGCAAGTCCTGAAATCCCAAGTACACATTGAACACCATGTTTTGCCTCACAGCTCTCTCGTTCCTGGCCTCAATAACCCACCCCGGCTCAAGAAACTCTAGCCCCATGCTCGATCCGGCGGTTTCCGTCAGATGGGGTACTAATTCCGGGGATTCCCTCTCGACTGCAGACACTGCGGCCTGATAAACCGCACCGAGCTTGACCCCTGGCCTCAGAGAACCGATCACCGCCTCCTCGGCCGTCACAAGGACATTATACGCCTTGGTCTGTCGTGGATCCGCATTGAACAACATCATCCTTGCCATGACCGAGCAATACCCATTGTAAGAACATCCTAGGGCAATAATGGCAACACCAGCATCGCCATACTGCAGGAGCCCTGTGCTGCTCGCTCCATTTCCCAGCCTTATATCAAACCCTCCGCCACTTTGGAAGATGGGACCAAAGCAGATACCTACGCCGTTCGGATTCATTAGCAGATTCTTGTCGACCATGAGGACCGCCTCAGACACGGCCTTCTGGGCCTTTTCCGTCAGCCACGAGTGAGTAGCATCGTCTTCCTCATCGACCACATCTTCTATCTCCGGTATTATACGATGCTTCATCATGTTATCCGTCATGTAAGCCGCCTTCCTTACATTCATGATCTCGCCATGGTCTTTTACGGCAAACAGATCGGAAAACCCTGCAACCACGTCGTGGAGTGGGAAATTCAAGGACCTGAGCTTCTCGGTCCATATCCTCGCAACCCATCCGCAGGAAGCCTCTCGTGCTACGGGACCCACGATCGGGATGGAAATGTGGGTCCCCTTGGAGATATTTTCCATAAGGCCATCCATCAACCGCAGGACCGGCTCCTTGTCAGCACGATTACCCTTCACGTACAGAAGACAATCTACTCCAATGGCCTCCTTGGCAGGTCCTTGTAGGGCTTCAAGGATGGAGGCATTCTCCGTGGAGCATAAAATATGCATTTCAGTTTCCATGAAGACCATTATGGTGTCCTCTAACTTGTGGCCTAGCAGCCACATGCTCAGGGCTGTCGACTTCAGGTGCTCGGCCGCCGTTTCGGGAGGGCAAACCATGGAGATGACGTGAGAAGAGTTCCATAGATCGGATTTCCATTTGTTCCAGTGCGAGTAGAGGATCTTTAGCCGCTTCTTGAAACGATCGAGGTTGATCGAGGTCGATTGTCGGTCACCGCTACCTCCTCCCTTCTGTTCACTGGTCATCTCTCACAGTGAAACTGCAAAGTTTAGAATGTGAATAGAAGATCTAGTTAATTCCTCAAAACCCTAAATGGAAAAGAATAATGCCAGGTATTATCATGAGAGCTCAACCATTCTGAATCATCAGTTCCAAAATTATGATCACATTTCAGTACCAGTAGAATTATGCCAGGTTCTAGAACCCGCAGTTGGCCAAGAAAACTGTAGTTGGTATTCTTCTCCAGCGTTCAAGCTGATCAGTCACATTTGGCCGAAACATCAGCTGACTGACAATGCAGAAACCAGATGCAGATTAAGAGAGGGGTTGAAAGGAAGATGGACAACATACCTAGGGCAGGTCCAGTTGTAGGAGAAGCAAATGAAGAAGTGGAGCAAATAGGAGAAGAAGTGATTGTCGCTTTTGAAGGCGAAAGAGAAGATTTTCAGTGAGAATGAGGGAGCCACCATTATATATATATATATATATATATATATATATAGGTTCTCTGCATGAAGCAAATTAATCCTTATAGTTGAATTCAAAATTGTAAAGTTCACACTTTCAAGTGAACTGGATAGCCAATTTTCCATAATCGCTCGAGGGGTAAGAGAGTCATAACAAAACCTTTGTTTGAGTAGACTTTTGAATTGGGCATATGCATAGTGCCTCACAAGCCTGTTGGAAACTACTGAGGTAGTATTGCATGGTCATTTTATGTCGTCTTTGACATTGACAGACTTCAAATTTGAGCTTTGATCTTGATATAAACCCATGTGATCATCAGGTCTCCATTGGCCCGCTGAAAGGTCCCCTAAGTTGACCCTTCCGGAGAAAAGAGTCTGTAAAGGAGAACCAGATCGGGTTTACCTAGAATGACCAGGGAATGCCTAATCTAGAAAGAGCAAGACCTTGATTTGGCATTAGGATTGATTCTTTAATAGTTTTCTACTTGAGGGTCATGTGACCCACTTGCTAGACATGCATTAGTATGTTAGGAAAACAATCCCTAATAACTTAATATAAGTGGAGTGTATCACCTATTTCCTTAACTACTATATATCAAGTTTGTAAATATATCAAGTTTAATGTTGAACCTCTCAATATTTTACCTAACTTGCTTGCCATCATAGCTGTCTTTTTACAAAAAAAAACTGCCATTGTAATCAATATTTCTTCTCCTTGGTTGTAAGCAGCTTCTTCATCTTTTATACTTATTAGTCATTTCCAAACCAACCATATAGTCTCCCCACAATCCTTTTCTCTTGGGTTATCAAGACTAGATATTTATTTCAAATAAAATGATTTAGAAATGGGCATATTACCTCTTATTGTCCATACTATATAATTTTCAATTACTGGTACACATTTATTTAATATATATTTGTGTTTGTTACAAATTGACATACCACATCATGTCAATGTAAACTTCTCCAAACTCATTGTTTATATACATATTATTGAAAATATGACTAAAATAGCAAACAAACACTTACATAATTATAATACCTTCAACCCAATTAATTATTTTTATTTTTTCAATTAAATATAAAATATTATTAAAGAAAATTTATGAAAATATAATACTAACTTAAACTTATATAGCCCAAATAACATCTTATTTCACAAGTTCAATATGAAACCAAATACCTCAAAACAATTATTTTGAAAAAAATGATATTGTCATCATACATATTTTAAAATAACATTTCATTTTTATATTTTAAAATAAATATTTTTTTATTTTATATTTTTTTTAAAAAACCAAATTATAATAGTTATATCAAACATTTAACCCAACTATAAGGTTAAAAGTATTGACATAAATTTTATAAGTATATATATAACAAAATATAATGCATAAAAATATATTATATATAAAAATATGTATTAGTAAATATATTATTTATTAATATTTAATAATATATAAATTATATTAATAAAAACATATCAAACTATTGATATAATTTTATTTGATAATATATAAAAAATATTAAAATTTACAATAAAATTATTTATTACATAAGAAATTCATTTATATAATATATGGCATATATAATTATATATTTATATTAAAAATATATTATTTTTTTAAATATTTATATGGACAATAAAATATATTATATTTACATAAGAAAAAATCATAAAAATATTTATATAATTATAAAGGCTAAATTACTATAGTGATAAAAAAATTTTGTTAAGTGATAAAAATATCATTTTGGAATAAGACATTTGATTAAATAAAATTATATCAATAATTTTTATTTAATAAGATATAAAAAATTATTAAATTTTAAAATAAAATTTTTTATTATATAAGAAATTTATTTATATAATATTTATCAAAATATATATAATATGGCGTATATATAATTATACATTTTATATTTATAATATTGAATAATTTTATTTTTTTCAAATATTTATATATATACAATAAAATATGTTAAATATTTATATAATTATAAAGCTAAATTACAACGGTGATAGAAAAATTTTGTCAAAATTATGAATTTTGGTACCAAAATATTTGATAAAATTAAGATATTTAATATTAATTTTAAGATCAAAACATATTAATTTTATCAATTGGTACCAAATATGTTCATTTTATGATATTAAAAGTGATCATTTCATAGCTTTACAAATTTTTTTATATCAATATTGTAATTTAGCCTTTTATAATTATATAAATTATTATTATTTTATATAAATTTATTATATTTTATTGTCTATATAAACATTTGAAAAAAATAAGATTATTCAATATTATTAATATAATATATATATAATATAATTATATATGTTATATTATATATGATTATAAATATTTTTCTTATATTATAAATAATTTTATTATAAATTTTAATGTTTTTATATCTTATCATATAAAATAATATCAATAGGTTGACATATTTTTATCAATATAAATATATTTTTTAATATAATTTATATAATGTTAAATATTAATAAATATTATTTATTAATATATTATATTCTTATATATAATGTATTTTTATACCTCATATTTGTTATGTATATTTTTCATTTAATTTATATGATAAGTTTGTTTAGCTTATTTGGTAGTGTCATACTTTTTTAAGCTAAATGCCTAGTGAGTTATTTTTTACTGAATTTAAAATTTATACTAATTTACATTTTATAAAATATTTAGTACAAAAGTATTTATTTTATTAAATATTTGGTAAAAAAATTATTTTTTTTCAAAATTTTGGTACTATAATTAGTTACCCCAAATGTTTCATTACCACTATTCTAATTTAACCTTTTTTTTAAATAACTTTAAAATTTTATATATTCAATAAAAATGTCATTTTAAGTATCATTCATTATAATTTTTTTAGAATTGGAAATTCCACTTTTTATCAAATGTATAAAACAAAAAATAATTTTAAATATATAAAAATGAAAATATTTTTTTTAATATATATACTTTTGACTTAAAAAATATGACTTCAATGCCAAAAAAAAAAACTAAACCCTAATTTTTTTTCTTTATTTTGATATGTGAAGCCTCATCTCTTGTTGAGCAAAAAAAAAAAACCCTTTTCTCTTTTCTTTTTTCACCTCATCCCTCCATATGCTAGATGTCTATTGCTTCCATTCCAACTTGTCTCCTCCTATTGCTAACCTTCGATGTCCATGTGATCATGCTACTAAACATTTATATGCAATTTCCTTTGGTTTCCACTATTTTTGTTACACATGATCAGTTCTGTCTTTAATAATATTTGATGCTCTCCAAAATTTCCATGAACTTGCTTTTTATTACTTCTTTCATCAAAAGTAATTCATATTTCCTTGAAAATGGAGCTATATGGAAGAAAACTCAAGAGTTACACTAGTTGTATTCTAGAGTTATATCTCTCTCTTGTGGGCTTGTCATTGTTGAATTTTTATGCATTGCCATAATCTCTAGTAAGCTTGACTTTATATTTGATCTTATAAGCTTGTCCTAAATATAGGCAGATTTCAAGATAGTACCAAGGGTCCACACCTGCAAAAGGAAGGCCACATTCAATTTCAACTAGCCATATACATTGTGCAAAAAAATAGCCATATACAAAATGTATATTAATTATATAATCTTGCAATCCAAAATACCATGTGACTTACCAAAAGTTAGGATTTCCATGCATTATGCCTATTTGTTAATTAAATATTGATTAAATTTTATGGCATGAAAAGTAGAATTTTGCAATATCCAAAGTCCTAACATTTATAATAAATTTCAATAACACTCCAATATTTAATATATAGTTAAATTAATTGTAGAGGATCTTATATGCCATTGTTATGAGAGCTGAGTTCAAAGATGAGTCCAGCATTTGAACAGCAAGTGTTCAGGAGTCAACCTAGCATTTGTATCTGGACATTGGTGAGCTTTCGGAAATGCGAGAATTCTTCTTACAATGCTACTCAGCAGGTAGAATGGGATTAGCCGGTTGAATGAGGCCTGTGTAAACAAGCCTAGCTATATGAGCACATTATGCATGTGTGATGTGAGAATTCTAGGCAATTTTTTTTCAGGGGCAAACTATCTTCTTTGCTTTGTCGTTCTTTCCAGGTTCTCTGAGACCATTGCAGTAAGATTTGGATCCTCAAACCCGAGCTCTGCACTGAACCTGCAAATATCCGGACCAAATTACTCAGGGTTCATCAGCAAGCAGGCTCTCTCTGTCCATTCGGATGGAAAATATGCCAATGTATGAAGCAAAGCATAGATCAAATTGCAGCTTCTTTTTACTCTCAATAATGTCAAAGTAGACGAAGGGAGGTTGCTTACTTGGGATCCAGAACAAGCTTTTGCACTTCTTTGATGGCTGAACTTGCTGCGTAGAGGGACATCTTCTCCACCTGCATCACATTCCTGTGTTATCATCTCAGAAATTCGAAGCCCAAGCTAACGGCCAAGCAACACTTGTATTTTTCCCATTATATATTTCATAGGACAAGGTTTTTAATGCCTGACCTCGACGGTTTGAAGTTTTGCTTCATGGTCATTGGGAAGACAGCGGACTTGTTGAGCCAACCTCGCAGCTTCACCTAAGCTCTCGGGTGATAAGAAGTCAAGGGCCACCAGAACTGTAGACTATTTTTAATCACAAAAAGGAGGAATTAATTACAGAAAATCCTCAACTCCAAAAACGCATATCAATCAGAACCACACTTACCTGGAGATTTCTCATTTGGAAAGGGCATCCAGCAGGGATGAACACAGCTTGTCCTGCATGCTGCTCAATTGTCCATGGTTCTACACCTGTGAGACATGATGCTTGAGAATAGTCATTTTTTAAATTGATAAACAATGAATTTCATTGATCAAGCACCAAGTAGATGCAAAATGGCCATGTGCAGAAAATGTTGAGTACGACATAAACTCAACATGCTCAAGAATACATTAGTCACCCCACTATACTCTTAATTGTATCAAAAGAATACATCTCTAATCCATCTTTCATACAAATATTGCCCTCAAATCCTGCAAGTTAAAAGGCCCTTCCATTACTCTTGTTCCATATATTCTAAAACAAATAGAGAGGTATTATCCCTAAACAATAAGAAGAATTACACCGACAAATACAGAAAAATAAAATCGTTAACTATCACATGGAGAAGAGCAATAATCCCTAATTGGCAGCAACTTGCTATAACTACATAAAAAAAGAGGTCTAACATAGATAACATCTAAAATTAAATGGTTATAAATCAAGGTAAAGGGCTATTGCAATCAACTAGTCTAATATAAAGAATCCCTTTTGGCATAACAAAAGAAGAGATATAGTTAGCATTTCTTACCAAACTCTTCCTTTAATTTTCTTTTGTGTTGACTCCTCAGATATATTGCTTCATCAAAGAGAGGGTGTGATACCTAGAAATAGAAAAATATATCCGTAGTTGCAAAACAAAAAAGCTACAAAGTTAACTGACAGAAGTAAAAAAAAGAAAGAAACTTACAATATAGTTAGAATTGTCCGGCTTTCCAATCTCCTCACTGTATTTTTGAAGATATGCAATCAATTTGGGTACATCCTGCCGCCGAAACACATCCCAGATGATCCCCGAACTAGTATTCTCTCTATTGACGTTCATCTTTCTGTTATCAAAGATAAGTTCACCTTCCTTATTATTCATCGTTTCAGCTTCATTTGTAGCCATATATCCATTGCCATCTTCTCTTTCATCAAGCCCGTTGACATGAAAATCACGTATGCTTCCTTCATGCGAACACTGTACTGCATCCTCATCTAGCTTTTTTATATTAGAATGGTCATCAGTGTTCTGACTCTCTTCATTCAAATTACTCTGTTGCTCATGGTTCCAATCACAGGTGTGTGCCAACAGATACACCTTATCATATCCAAGCAAACTCAATCAGTATTATACAGTCACCAATAAGGTACAATTTACCTGATGAAAGGAACATTATGAACCCCTAAAAAAAATTAGCTATACAAGTTTCAAATTTCCCATATCTGGTAATGAAACAAAAAAATAGTATAGCATATCTTGACAAATGACATCGAAAGACCAATATGCAAGAAAATTACCATATCACGAAGCTTGTAATGGAGATTATTCACTGAATCACCTCTGCCAAGTTCTTTCTTGGTCCCATAAGAAATAAAAATCTTGGGTCCAACATCATTCTGCAAGGAGTAATGAGGCAGTTTTGCGGCTATATTGAGGACTCCCCACTTGGAATGAATATATTCAAGCAATGGAAATTTAGTGATAAATTCAGTTCTCTGGTACATTAGAAACTCTTCAGCAACACTGGGAGAAGGCCAATCCTTCAACTTCAACAATTTTGGTAAACCACTTGCCCGAATGCGCCCCTCAGTGTAGCCATCAATGAATTCATCAAGCTCAATATCAATCTGGTAATATTAACAGTAGATAAGCTCTTCAGAGGTGATATTGTTCTAAATTGTAAGTTTAATTCACAGCATATGAGAAAAATCAAACATGACAAAAGATCAACCTCAGAATTTGTCAAGCAGTCAATGGCCTTTACTCTCCTATCATCACCTTGCTTTCTCTCTTCTGTTGTTTCATGAATCCCTCTCCATAAAATAATGGGATCCCAGGTGAAAGTGCATGAACTATCCCAAATTTTTTTAACAATTACTGGTTCACCCTTAGACCAGTGTTCTCTGAGCATGTCAATTCCCCCAGTCTTGATATCTTCAGATGTAGTACAATACAAGGCATTATCACCATCTTCTCTACAAGCATCCTGCTCAAGACTGTAATTGTTTACTTTAACACTCAGTTTTTCAGGAGAATCATTAACTGTACATCCATCAACCATTTCCTCCACATTTTTCACAAGTTTTGCAACCCAATTCATCTTGAAGATGCGGCATAAGTTAAGGGTATGGTAATTGCAGCCACCATATTTCTTAGGGGGGCAAGGAAGAGTGCCATCAGCACCAACTTTCCAGTCAGGAAATTTGTCTTTCAAATTTATGTGCAGATTGAATCCCTTTATTGGGTGTTCTGTGCTTTCATTAATACTATTCTCATTTCCTAAAGACACTTCTGCATCTCCTTCCTTAGATGCTTCACGAAGATCCTGACAGCAGTGAAGGCACATATCATACATGCAATTTGCACAGTGACGATGGTAATCAATGATAGGGATTCGACAAATGTTGCTGCACAGAAACACATCATGAACAAATAAGCCTTCAAAGAAGTGATGCACAATTCTAATTTTCTGGAATTGGCAAAATATACATATCTTTAATTTAGACAGGAATATCTGAAGCAATATTTAAGTTTAATTTGCAAAATCTCACTCTTATCATTGCATGATATAATGTATAGAGCATATAGGGAAAAAACGAACCAGCACATCTGCTCATCATCATTCAATTTTGCCCTAGCGAGATTAATTTCAGCTCCTGCAAAGAGACTGTGTTCATAACTCATGTTGACCCAGAATTTTTTAAGCAAAATAACATGCAAAGAAAGCAACTCACCATGTATCATTTTCTCCAATTCCACTTCAGAGCACTGCTCATTATGGATCTGCTTGATTACAGGTCGCACTGAGGACAACAATGAGTAAAGATACCATATCTTATCAAGGACAGGTATCTCCCGTATTTTCGTCTGTAAGATATCAACACAAGAACTCTTGAATGATCGTCCCATGTAAAATTCATTATGTATCCATTGATTTTTCAACTCATGTCAATGCATAATTTGGAAGATGTACCTTAATAAGAATATCAGCACGCATACAAACTTTGCAATTGCAAGCACCACGACAGGCAGGGCAAGCCTTTTGAAGATCTTCAGGTTGAATTTCAGAATAACTGAGATATTTCAAATTAGTGACTAAGAAAATCAATATGCCAACCTTTTTTACAGTAATATTCTTTTCATTGATCTTTATTTTAACAGTAGCAAGATAAATATGTTTGAGCGAGAGGACCTCCTCACCATTGAGAAATGCAGCTATTACAGTAACCTCTTCGGTCACACTTGAGGCACCAAATAATGTGGTCACGGGAGTTATTTAGGCACTGGTGGCAAATCAATCCATCAGCATCCTCAGAAGAATCCATACTTCCATCAGATTCCTCCTGAAACCAACACACTATTCATATTTTACAATATTACCAATTTACCATAGCGACTGAATTTAACTAAAAAAAATAAAGTAAAATTTAGGGATAACTGAACAAACTTATTTTGGAAAAAAGAAAAAAATGAACTTCAATTATACAAGCACGAGGAAAGATGATCCTACCAAACTAGTGCAAGTAAACTCTAGATTAACCAACTCAGTACATGTAAATGAAAAAGGGTTCTGGAAGAGAATCTGTTAGCCCTATCTAAAGCAATGGTGCACTGGAAACCATAAAAGAATACATAGTTGAAAGATGGAAATGCCAAATTTTGAGAAGCAGGTCCATCTACATCATATTCTATGCCAGGCAACTCTTTACAGGAGACTATTAGAGTGTGATTTTGTTGAGAGTTAAAGGCAGAAAGAATTGTTCATGCAAAATTTTCATAACAAATATAATTATAATTTTTCATAGTAAGGTCATCTGAATGCAATTTTCAGCCCTGACATCCAACTAAACCATTCATAATATACTAGTATAGATATATTACAAAGAAATAAACTGCCAAAGAGAGTTTCTTATATCTACCAAAGATTAACTGACCGTCATTGGACTAGCCTCAAAACTCCTTTGATTTTTGTTCTTGGAAAAATCTCTTGTAGCTTGAATTGTTGTTCTATGCATCAAGTCATATTCAGAATCTTCAGTATCCCCATCAGAACCTTCTCCAGCCCTTGTAAAATTGGGCAAGGATGGACTCCTTGTAGGAGTCATCACTGGTGAAAGTTGAAACTGATTTTTCTTGGATTTCTTCCTCGACTTTGGAACAGAAGAATTAGCACCTTTCTTGCTTATTTGGGGCATGTCAAACTCGTCCACTTCCATTTTGCTCTCCAAGTATACATCACTTTCACCTACTGGCTTTCTTTTGGCTTTCTTAATACTAGCTCTTAAAGCAGAATTTGCAGCCCGCCTCTTTGCTTGGATATAGTGCTTCTCACATACTGTTTTATCAGGCATAGACATAGCAGTACATCTCCATTGTTTTCCATCTGACCTCTTGCAACGCAGATCATCAGGTATTCCAAGGTTATCATCACCATTTCCTGAGCCTGATCGTGATGGATCCATAGTATCCAGTCACAATATTAGTGACTGAATATTAGATATATACAACTATTTGATAAAATGATAACCTGCAAGTTAGCAACCACCCATCTTAACAAGTTAGGAAGAAACTAGAATCGGTTCATGAAAAGGAAATCCCTCCAAAGTGGAAAAAATACCATGGTGCACAAGATATGCAGATAAATTATTACATAATATAACACTATCAATGGCGGCGTATCCAACCTATCCATTACATATGTATTGTCCACATTGTAATAGAAAACCAGCATTTACTCATGTTTAACTATTTGGGTGAATAGTTAAATACCATGGTACACAATAGAAAAGCATCATTCATACGCCGCAAGTAGTTGTCTATTTGTACTGCAAGTAGTTCTCTATTCGCTTATCAATGAAAAAAAGGAAATCCACTCTGTCAAAAAATCAATAAACTTATAATGTAGAGCAGAATACATGAACACTGTATATTTTCAAGGCCAATCACGATGTGATCCAAACCCAACAAACTAATGTAAACGACCACGAAACACACTACTTGGCCAGAGAACAGTAGAGAAAGCTGGACGGAAACAGGTCATACACGTAAATTTTGAGAGAGACCAAGGCTGTACAGCTGTACTTGAGGCTAGGGTTTGGGAGAGTAGAGTGAAAGCAAGTGTGGGCGGTAGCAGAACTGGAAAACCCCCGAGGAAGTGAACCACAGAAGAGCTACCGTAGAAGCATGTAGCTAGGAGGCAAAGTTGAAGTCTTCAACGGAGCTCCGGCGCTTGGAAGCTAGGAAGCAACCGTCTGAGCAGACCAAGGGATTTTCGTCTCCTTGCTCATATGCTCACAAGCTGTTGTTTTGTTCCTAACAGGGAACAGTATTTCCTCCGAGAAAATACCGCCGAAATGCCTCCAGAAAAGAAAAACTAATGCGGTTTATCCCAAAGTCAGAGGGTAGGAGGATTTTGCCCCAAAGAATAAGAGTCGGAGGACTCTTCGGCGGATTAATTCGGAAGGAAAAGAAAAGCTGCCCTACAACTTTAACGAAGTCTTTCGAGTAGCTTTAACAGTTTAGTCCTCAACCTTTTGATAGATTAACAATTCCATCCCTTTGTTTTATTTCTTAATAATTTAATTATCAAATTTCGTGAAACACAACTCATAGTCAGTCATCTACTCGTTGGTTTAAAATGCCATGTAGCACAAGATGACGTCATCTGACCGCTCAGCTTCGGTGAACCATTTTGAAAGAACCATTTTCACAAGCCATCCGTCAATCATATTTCAGCATCTTCAAACGCATTCATCCTTGAATTTGATCGGATCCTAACGCGTCCAAGAATCTTCCGGCTCGGGTTCCCGCTGTTGCAACTTCTCTTTCAATTTAATGGAAGGCTGATCTGGTGCGTTTCGAGAGATAGAGAGAGGATAGAGATGGCGATGGCCCGGGCCAGCTCGGGGCCCGCGTACCCCGAGCGGTTCTACGCGGCATCTTCCTACGCCGGCTTTGGTGGATCTCCAAGGGGCTTCACCTCCAAGTTCTCCAATGACGTGGCGCTGCTCCTCTACGCCTTGTACCAGCAGGTCCCTTTCCAGTTCCCCGTCCTCTTCTTCTTTCATTGTAATCCATATGCCTAGTGTTGAATCTATTATCGGCCCACATCACGGATGCTTGTCTGCCAAAAATACTGAGACGCACGCTTCTTATTGCCTACTGCCTCACCAATGGTCTAGTCGAAGGATATAAGTTCTCGTTGATTTATATTTAACGTATCCCTGATAAGCAGGAATGCTATATCTGCATAATGCTGCTGTACTTCCAGGTCGTTAGATTTAGTTTGCAATTAATTGATGCCATTTTGTATTTTTTTTTGGGGGGATAGCAATGCTGAAAGTTGTGAATTTGATCTATCTATCATTGGTGTTGTTATATTATGGGAATGAATTTAAAAAAGTTTCTTCTAATAAGTTGCAGCAGATTTGCCACTTGTAAATGTATCAAATTTGTTATTTGGAACAAACTTTTATTTTTGGAACAAGTAAAGAATTGTTGAATGCTTAGTGCTCTGTGAATTGTGAAAGAAAGAGAAATAAAATGCCTTTTTTTTGTTTTCTTCATCTAAGATACCATAGTGTGTTGGCTTCTTGATGGCTGTCTTATTAAAAATTCATTCAAATATGCTGATCTTTGTTTTAGTGCATTTGCGCATGGATACAGGCCACTGTAGGTCCCTGTAAGGTTGCAAAACCTAGAGGCTGGAGTCCTGTTGAACTGAGTAAATGGACAAGGTCTGCATTTCACAGTTATTCTACTGTACAACTATATTTGTCATCCTTGTCTCAAATATTTTAACACTTAAATACTTAAGCATGCTATGGTAGTTGTTGATGCAAATGCTAGTCATATTTTGGATATTCTTAATGAGGGCATGGCAATTCCATCATAACATCCAGAACATTAACCTAAATAAAGCTTTTTCCTGTATGTCATCTTCATTTCTCCAGCTGGCATGGGCTTGGAAGCATGGACTCTGCAGAAGCAATGCAACTATTTGTGAAAAAATTGGAGGTCATTGCAAATGAGGGCTGCCTTTTTTGTCAACTACTATTTGTGTTAATATGACTGATTCCTCATTTTTCTACCACACAGGAAGAAGAACCAAGTTGGTATTCAAAAGCGTCTAGCCTTGTTGCTGATCCTGTTGTTGATGTGGAAGCCAATGTGAGTATATTAATCAGTTTAGGAACTTTCTTATTGTGTTACACAAATCGGGTATGGCACTAGTTAGTTATGTTCTCAAAATTTGTTTGAGGAGCTGATATTGGTGGTTATCCCTCCCCCCTCTGCTCCGCTTTCTTGGAAGATAGGGTAGGGGACATGAAATTATTAATGATCTGCATGTTTTTTTCTCTTTGTAGCATAATTTCAAAAGTGAACCATTCATTGAGAATGGGGAACGTATTGCTCAAGAAAAGATTATTTCTTCAGAAATTGAGATCATGGACAAAACTCAGGACAAGGATGTCATCTCAGAAGGCCCAAGTTCAATTGCTATCTATAATCAATGGGTCGCACCTCCTATGCAAGGTGCATGTCCAAGGGCTCGTTATGAGGTATTGTCAATCTTTTTTCTTGCAGTTCATTAGGAAAAGGGAATTTCCCTTAATATCTGTTGTAGGATCTTGTGTGCCCCATATTTCACTTGAACAAAGTTTTTTTCATGCATCCACAGCATGGAGCAGCAGTCATTCAGGATAAGATGTATGTATATGGTGGCAATCACAATGGCCGTTACCTCAATGATCTTCATGTGAGTATAGCAATCTTGCTAAAGGTTAAAAGAGATGATATTCTGTTTTTTATTTGTGATTTAATTGTGAAATTTTTCGAGAACCATCTCCTCATCATTTTGAACTTGTTTTCAGAATAGTGTATTTTTTTGCATGTAATGATATTTTCTCTGTTCAAACTATGGTTTGTCATTACTATTACAGCTTCCTTTTTTTATTGATCTATTACAGTTGTCCAAATGCTTGGATATATGTACGAGTCTTTAGATGTTACACTGATTAGATGAAGGTGTAGGTTTTGGATCTAAGAAGCTGGACCTGGTCAAAAGTTGATGCCAAGTTTAAAGATGATGCAGCAGAATCGCCTGGTTCATTTGCTCCTTGTGCTGGCCATTCTTTGGTTAGTAAGAAAGAAAATGCTCCTTCACCATGCTTTTGAGAATTTTAAAACCAGTTCACAACCATTTTAGGTATTTGTACACCCCAGCCATTATTCATTACTGACTTTTTTATAATACGTTATGTAACAATAGATCCCTTTTATTTTTAGATAGGTTGGAATAATAAGCTTCTTTCAGTTGCTGGATACATAAAGCGCCCTTCAGAATCCATGACAGGTGCATCTGAACATTTTAAAAAATATTCCAGCTTGAATTTTTAATTTCTGTCTGTGTAAGTTTTGATTGTTAAGTTGGGAATTTTTAATTTCTGTCTGTGGAAGAACACCCTGCAAATTATTTTATTCTTATAATTTGTTCCTTAAAAATTAAGGCTTTTAGTTTTCTGTTGGTGATTATTCAGATTGAAAAGCATTCACTTAACCCAAATTTAACTTCTGTGGTGAGTACACATGTAAAGAAGGTTCATCTTTGTCCAAATTTCTAAATATCCTCAATCTACTTCACCTTGACAGTTAGAGAATTTGATCCACAAACATGTACCTGGTCTATCTTGAAGACTTATGGGAAGCCACCGGTACCTATTACCTTAATATTCTTCTTTTCTCTAATTTAAAGATTTATATGGAGGCTAATTTTAGGACATTATTTTTATGAATATTACTTTTATTGGTACTAATGACGTAAGAATGTAAGAAAAGTTAGTTTGAAAGATCTTAGGGAACCTATACCTATCTTATTTCCCCGATTCTTTACAGGTTTCTCGCGGATGTCATTCAGTGACCCTCATAGGAAACACATTAGTCATATTTGGTGGCCAGGATGCAAGAAGATCTTTGCTGAATGATCTGCATATATTGGACCTTGAAACTATGACTTGGGATGAATTTGATTCTGTGTAAGTAGATATTACTGTATGGACAATGTGAAAGGTGCATTTTCAGTTAGATAAAAAGTGATCTTTTATTGCAGAAAGAGGAATTGACTGAATTTTACTCAGATAATTATTTTGCTTAAGGAGCCACAAACAAACTTTGTAGTAGAATTGGTTGTATATATTAAGATCTTAGATGAACCATTATTCTTTTGTATCATCATCCATATAGTTTTCTGGTACCATAATTTCTTGAAGCTATATGAGAGGGCCTGCTTAAAGTTTCTCCTGAACAAGTTCTTGTTTTTTTTTTTTGCTCATTCTTGTTTTAATTATTAGAAATTGATTTCCCACCAGAAATTGCAAAATATTATTGCATAATCATATAGCTAGCATTTATATCTGCATTCACCTTGGCCATATATTTTAATTATTGCATTTTTATTTTTTTAGAAATATTGCATTTATTTATTGTGTGCAGGGGTAATCCTCCCTCTCCTAGGTCTGGTCATTCTGCAGCAGTTCATGCAGAACGATATCTTCTAATTTTTGGTGGGAGTTCCCATGCTACATTCTTTAATGATCTGCATGTCCTTGATATACAAACAGTAAGATGATAAGCTTTGTGATATAGACTATAGATGTAGACTTTTATTGACAATTTAATTGCAAGGTTTGATTGTCTTAGATGGAATGGTCGAAACCAACACAGCAAGGAGATATACCTTCTTCCCGAGCTGGACATGCAGGTGTAACTGTTGATGAGAATTGGTTCATTGTCGGTGGTGGTGATAATAAGAATGGTAAGTAGCAATATTTTTTTTTGCACAATAAAAAAAAATAGGATAACTATCAATCATTGAATAGGCATAATCTGTGTGGTCACATGCAGTACTATGTTCCCTATTCTCTACTGAAGGATGAGGCTTACATAATCATTACAAAGCTTAGGTTCAAATTATCCATAGTGTCACATATAAAATGCAGCTTAGAGGATTGCTGCTAGAATTTATGTAAGTTTATTTGAACCTACAGATCCACTGAATCAAGTTTTAGTGCATTGCAGACCATGTGTAGTATAAAGATACATAGTTTAGGGGGTTATATTTTTGGCGTGCACATTTGGATAAGTGGGGGAGTCAGTGTGCACATGCCATGTAGGGCTTGAGATTGTTTGAAGGGATTAATCTTTAACACATCTATTCATATTTGTTTTATTAATCTCTTTTCTTATTACGGGACTTTTAGTTTCCGCCTTCATCTCTTACATTTACTCCATCCAGGTGTCTCTCAGACCATTGTGTTGAACATGTCTACATTAGTTTGGTCAGTTGTAGCTACTGTTCAAGGACATGTTCCTCTCGCTACTGAGGTGTGTAGTTTGTTTATATCTAATTTATTTATTTGAAGGCATGCTACTTTTTTTCTTTTGCCTACTGGATCATCATCAAACTACCTTCTCCCTCATCCTGCCGTTCCAAAATATTTTTCTAGCACTGGGGATGTGCAATGTTTATTCTCACTCTGACTGTTTGGTTAAATAGGGCTTGAGCTTGGTTGTCGGCTCCAACAATGGAGAAGATATACTTATATCTTTTGGAGGATATAATGGACATTACAACAATGAGGTTTAAGGCTCTAACTTTATTTTACATTATAACAGAATTAATTGTTCCACATCTTTTCTTATGGTTTGAAAAATGCAGGTCAATGTTCTCAAACCAAGTCAGAGATCAATCTTGCCATCAAAGATGAACGAGAGCACCTTACCAGGCAGTACCTCTGCTGTGCGCAATATATCACATGCCACCAGGGATGCAGAATTGGAGACCGAAACAGTATTGGTCGGGAGAATAAGGGAAATTGCCACTGGCAATGCTTTGGATCTTGTGGTATTGCATACTGCCTGAGTTATCTTTCATTTGCAGAGGGATATTATCCAAGATGCCCTTCACGTTTCTTAAATGGAATTGAACATGTCATTCACTGGCCCATTCACTATCTTTAGGGGAAAAAGCTAACATTCACTGAAGAATGCTAAGTTAGTCTGTGGGTTCGCCCTCTCATGATTAGTCTACAACCAGAAGTATATTCCAAACTTGTTTTTTTATTAAGTATATTTCAATTTCTTGCAGTTTCATAATTGTAGAAGGCATCTGACTTTTGGTTTTTCAAGATTCTTTTCTCCTTCGCTAGTGTGCTTTCTCCTTTTTCTTCTATAGCTTTGTGTTTCATCTTATGATGAATTCATCTAGTAAATTCCTCATTCTTGTACAGGAAACAAAAGGTCAGGAAGGGTTGGAGCCTCTTCTAACAACCATCAAGGCTGAGAAAGAAAGGCTTGAATACTTGTTAAATGAAGAGAAGGCACTGACTCTTAGTTTGAAGCAAGAATTATCAAAAGCTGAGGCTTGCAATATGGACTTGCACAAGGTATAAGTTTGTCCAGTGATGATCTGATGATCATAAATAGGAGCCAATCATGGGAACTTTTCAATGGTGTTTAGTGAAGCTGTTACACTAATCCGACTGGTTAAAGGGTACCAAATTTTTGCTGGATGTGATAGATAACCCAAAATTCCATGTGCTTGGACTTTTTCTTTTAAATCTATGGATGAAACTATAACCAGGAAAGTCTTTCTCAGCTTAACATATTGATTATTACCGTACAGGAACTTCAGTCTTTACATGGTCAGCTTGCTGCAGAAGTGTCGAGATCCTTCAAACTTGAGGTATATACAGCCGAGTACACTTTGGCAGGGTTCCCTCCTGGAGACTATCATTGTTTCTGATCACCCTGATGCCCTTTCTTTTCAATTATAAATAGGATATCACATGTACCCTATGGGATTGCAGGTTGATGTTGCAGAGCTGAGGCAGAAGCAGCAAATGATGGAAGCACTGCAGAAGGAGCTCGAGCTCCTCCAACGACAGAAGGCTGCATCTGAGCAAGCCATCTTGTCAGCAATGCAGAGGCAGAACTCTGGTGGCATGTGGTCCTGGCTTGCCGGAACACCTCCTCCTCCTGGCATGAAGGAGAGCAGTGCTTGAATTACCACTTCCCTATGGCTCAACAGGTTCAATATTCCCCATTCGTTTCCTTACTATACTCATCCCAAGTCCTTGAAGTCTCCAACTTCACAAGGCCGGGAGATTCTGTCCTTCAGAATCAGGGACTGCAGTTTTAGCTTGGTAGCATAGTTTCTACTTCATCACTTAAGCAATTTTCTCCTGGTCCACAAATTTATCTCTGTAGTCCAGGTTGAATTTTTGAGCGGTTGAGCTTTTCTCGATCAATAAAGTGGGCTGAGCTTTTTTATTGCTGATGAACAGCGAGGCTTGAGGGATTTATGATTTACACATTGCTTTCCTGCAAAGCTGCATTGTCCAACACTAAAGTCACCTGTCATGGTTATGCTTTTCTGTTCTTAGGGTTCAACACCACTGCAGTAAGGGGCGAATATCCGGCTTACCATATAGCAGAAGCTTTCTTTTCTTGGACAAGTAAATAGTATAATATTTTAATTTTATAAATCTAAATTATTTCTCGATTTTATTTAATTTATAAAATTATTCTAATACTTTCTTTAACATATAATACTTATACACGTATTAAGTGTAATTTTTAAATTATTTTTTTAGTATCATAACATTAAAATAATAACTTTGAGTTTGATATTTTTATTTAATACTCGGGTAATAATAAGTCGAGTTTCTATTATTGAATTAGGTAAGTATATGAACACATTATCTATAAGTTTATCTACTTAAAATTCGGGCTAATATTTAATTAAAAACTGTAAATGGAAAATAGTGTAATATTTACATTTTTATAAATTTATAATAATTTTTTATTTTATACCTACATTAAGAATAAATAAAATTTAAAATTAATTTAAATTTATTAGATCTTAAAATATATAAATTTATATTAGAAAAAAATATTTATTTTAAAATAAATTTATATAGTGTAATTTTATATAGGAATATATAAAATCTCAAATATTTTTCTAATAATATTCTATTTTTTGTAGAATAATTTTAATAATTCGCACTAATTAGACATTTTACTATTTTTAGCTACCTTCGCTATGTATGACTTCCATATTAATCAACAAGTGCATATATAATATATAGAATTAAATTTACACGGTATAATCTTATTTGAACTATTATATAAATGAAATAGTATTTTATTGTTATTACTTTATTTAGATGAAAAGATATCATCTTAATTCATATTTTTTATGAATGAATGTCATATGAATTTTTAACTAATTAATAATATTTCATCATACTCTATATGGTAAATATTAAATTAATGATAGTTTATGAATGGGTAAATAAAATAAGAAATTACAATATAAGGAAAGGGGTGGTGTAGAAAGTGAGGAACATTATGTTACTTTTGATGGAGCATTAAGGGAGGTTGGAGGAAGCAACATTAGTGTATAATTTTGAATGAATTTGATGTGTAATAATTAATGATCCATGTAAAATTAAATGTTTTGAGGTATAAATTATTAAATTTATACTCACTTTAAAATGTTAATATTAATACAATATTTATTTTTAATAAATATATAATTATTATCTCAATACTTGGTTGAGAAATGATAAAGCTTCAATGTGCCTGTTAGCTGACATGTCATCCAAGGATGATGTGATGTGCTTCCTCTGGGCTGACGGGGCGGTCCCCCCGCTCAGAGATCTTGATATCTTATGGGCCTCGAGGATCTGGGCCCCATGAACACTGGGCCCATCAGAAAACATCCACTTCGTCCGGAAATGAGCTGAGAATCCTAATCTGCATCTTCCTCAACTTGCCTGCAAACTCCAGTGCCTCTTCCATGGATCTCCTTGCCCCAGCCAGTGCCTCCTCTAGGTCCTGGTTGGTCAGGTAGAAGGCACAGATCTGGCCGAGTATCTGGTCGTGCCTCTCTTGAAACCTCGTCACCCTTTCTTCAGCGCGATTCAAGGCATCGGAGACGAGCCTCAGCTTCTCCGCCCCTATCTGCAGCCTCTGCCATCTCCTGAGGCTCGGGACGAACAAGAAGAAGGAAGCCGAGAAACCAATAACGGCAAACACCAGGCGTCCACAATCCATGATATAATGGTACTATTGGCATGAGAGGGACCTTGATGGCTGATAAGTACACGGCCTTTAAAATTGCATTTATTCTTTGCCCAGGTGAAGGGCAAAGGTATTCACTTGCTTTCTAGGCACTCCCTCTCCAGACTCCTGAGATGATTATGATAAGGAAGCTTTTCAGTCTGGTTTTGTTTCCAAAAAAAGTCATGGAGGATTATGATATTTTGGTGACTTACTTGGAAGCATAATCTTATCATATAGCTCATAATTTTACATGAAATGGTATGAAGGGTTATCATATCCTTTTTTCATAGAATAGCAGGAACAGAATGAAAATATGGACTCTAAGCTTATACTAGCTTATCAAATGGCAGCACACTTCAAAAATACTGATCTGGTCAACAAATCATCAAAGGTCTAACTGTAAATAATGACTTGAAAGACCGTAGAGTTGCATGTTAAGAGCCCACAAGAACTAACTGCAGAAACAAAATATAAAGAAATGTTGCCTTAAAAAACTGGTATGACAAGCACAGGGGATATCATTGGCGAATTTCTGCCTTCTTCTTCTGCCAAAGCCTGTCCAGAGCACTGTCAGCATCGCCCTGCACAATCAGTTCATTCAGCTTAATTACCCAGTCTTTGTTCCTGTGGACTGTCTGGTTAGAGAGGTACAAAATGTACAAGAGGGATTCTGGGTCAGAGGGGGAAGGGACATTCCCTTGATTCCATCTTGATCCAAACTTATCCATAATTAGTCTACATAACCTTTCAGCACTTGAGGCCTTGTGGACCCAACAGAAATCATTTCCATTTTCTTCTAGAGAGAAATCTAAGAATGAGATGGCCTAGAATCAATTTTAAGTTAGGTTACAATTATAGAAAAATATTTGGAGATCCATCAGCTTCAAGAAATCCTGGCAGTGAAACTTTTTTTTTATTATTCACCACAAACAAAGGTATCAGGAAGACACAAAAATATAATACTCTGTTATCACAGCATTGAAGCTGAAGGAATGTCACTATGCATCATAAACCAAAATCCAACTATTAAGGAGAGGATGGTACTCTACACAGTGAACCATGATAAGTGACAGAAAGCTGAATAGTAGACAAAAACATGCCATGTAAAAGCATAAGAGAGCGACAATACCTGAGCTCTGATGTAACCGCATAGGGCAAAAGTGGTGAACTGGTTGGTGTAAATACCGTCTGAGCCCAGGTGACCAACGTTAATCTGCACTGATGCGTGATCCTTTGATGTGATCAATCTGTTTGTGGCAGAGCTACAATGGAGAAAACACGTTCGTGTATTATTCTGACGAAAATGACAATTGAACGTTGTAGCACACCTCAGAACAATTTCTGTTAATTACCACTTTCGGGGAATGTAGAGATCCATGTTTTGACCTTCCTCGTTCTGCATCTTGGATGATGGCCTTCAAACACTACCAATGAATCACAATCAGCATCAAATCAACAAAGTATTTTGTCCTATTACAAAGGACGCAAGCCTTCTTTCATGTTCGCGCTTGCTCTGGTGTGTGAAAATTGAAAATTACCACCACCTTATCTTATCACATCACACATTCCGATACAATTTCTATAACATGCTACTGCAGTTACGGGCTCATTCATCAAACAAAAGCAGCTGATTCCAAGCTAACTAACAGTGATAAATAACTAAAGAAATTATTCCATGTCAGTTACTTCAAATTGAGGCTCAACAATGAGTTCAACGGCAATAATAGAAAACGGAGAGAACCTTAGCGAAGGGGAGAAGCAGAAGAAGGACGACCGGCGATAGCAATGACGATGCAGAGGTTCTAAGAATTCCTCGAAAAACTAATTATATACAGAGTCCCATCGCCACAAACCCTAACCCGATCCTCGAATGACGAAACTGCCCCCAACCGAGGCTTCCGCCTTTCTTATCCAGCTGTCTCATGGACCTCGAATCACTGAATAAGCTTGGCTCACTACTGAATTAATGTGATTATTAGTCTTTTTTTTCAAAATAATTATAATAATAAAAATAAAAATAAAAGTGGTTTAGGTAAAAACCCTAATTTCCTAGTGCTAGCCATGACATGCTAAGCCATTAACAAGTGAACATTCTAGATCCTTCTGCGATGCAAATTTCCTATAATAGCTTCAGATAGTTCTAGATATTACGTTCGTGCGACAAAACTTAGTCGGGAAGCAGTCAACGATGAGAACGCGCTGCGCTTACCTAAGATTACCCCCACAGCCGTTGATTCACGCCGTTGGATCTGCGTGATTACCGATGACATCACTCCTCGAAACGTTTTACTTAACGGAGGCTATAAATAAGGACCCCTTCGTTCCTAGACGGCTTACCGTGAACATTCGTGGTCTTCTAGATTCGGAATCCCCTGATTTTTTGGCGTTCAAGTGAATTCCATCATCTCTGTCGTAAATATTGATAATTTCTGCCTGATTGAATCATCGGATATGGCCGAAGGTGACGCGAAGCTCACTCAGGAAAAGGTGAGGGTTCTCTCTCCCGATCTCCTGTTGTTTTTTTAGTGGTGTGATGGGGGGTGGGCGAGGGTTCATCGCCGATCCGGATGGTTTGGTTTCATTTTTTGATTTCTTGATCAAATTTTCTTGATTGTTTGATTGATTGCGTCCATTTCAATTTCATCCGTTGGTTCATTCGGTTAGCTGCAATTGAAATATTCTTATTGTGTTGGAGGATATTAATGATGATGAGATGTGGCATAATAGTTTCGTTCGTAGAATCATTGTAATAGTTCATCCTATGCCCGTGGTATACGGCAGGCCAGGTCACTTGAAATCACAGATTTTAGGTTTATTAGGGCTTTAATTTCAATCGCTGTGTGTTATTAAATTGATCATAGCCAAGACAACTAACTGAAGCATGTGTTGGGTCACTAGGTTGTAGGAGAGGAAGAGAAGCTCAAGTACCTCGAATTCGTTCAATCTGCAGCTGTTCATGCTGCCCTTGGCTTCTTGAACCTCTATGGTTATGCCAAGGAAAAGTCTGGTCCATTGAAATCTGGTGTTGAAACGGTTGAGGGTACCGTGAAGACTGTTGTTGGGCCTGTGTATGATAAATTCCACGATGTCCCGATTGAGGTCCTCAAGTTTGTAGACCGCAAGGTTAGTAGCCGTTCACAATTTATGTTGCTTTCTGTTCTTTCTCTTATAGCTATTCTCGTTAAATGTGCATATCAGATTAAAGATATACTGAGTAAGATCCCTCTTTGTCATTTTGGGATGGGAAATGTATTGAATAATTGTGGATTCACTGCTAGAGAACTCTGTCACATATGATATGTCTGTTGCTTTCCCATGTCCTTTCAAGGTCATCTGACCGATACATGGTCTGTCCTGTTAGTAGTAAATGGTTAAGACAAAATGAAAAACTTGAACTTAGTTGGACATTGTGTAAATTTTGTATGCTTAGTCAAAGTAGGCTGTTGAAATGTTCCAACTTTGATGGATATTTGCCTGAAAATTGAAATGAGTGGTGAATGAGAATCTGCACCAGGCTAATCATTTTTATTATTTCCCTTTTCAATGAATGCAAGCTGCTGATTCTCATCATGAATAACCATTTAGTTGTTCTACACCAATCTTATATCATTGTCCTCTGCACTTCTTTTAGTGAAGAGTTTTGACCTACTTATTCTGGTTTTGCATATTCATAAATATCATCAAGCATTATAATATATGCTTAACAGTAGAGAATTAGAATCAAATCCCTCAGAATTTTCTGTGATACTAAGCTTCTGGTGAATTATTGGATGCCTGCAGATTGATGAGTCTGTGACCGAGCTGGACAGGCGGGTACCACCTGTTGTCAAGCAGGTATCAACTCAGGCCCTCTCAGCTGCCCAACAAGCTCCATCTGCCGCAAAAACTGTGGCTTCAGAGGTCAAGCGTGCTGGAGTGGTGGATACTGCTTCAGGGATTGCGAAATCGGTCTACACCAAATACGAACCCACTGCCAAGGAGATCTACTCCAAGTATGAGCCCAAGGTCGAGCAGTGTGCTGTCTCCACTTGGCGCAAACTCAATCGCCTGCCCTTGTTCCCCCAGGTTGCCCACGTGGTCATCCCCACCGCGGCCTACTGCTCTGAGAAATACAACCAGACGGTCCTCAGCTCGGCCGAAAAGGGCTACAGGGTCTCAACTTATCTTCCACTGGTCCCAACGGAGAAGATTGCCAAGGTGTTCAAGGATGAAGCGCTGGAAATGGAGCCATTGGTTTATGGAACCGGTGAAGCTCCCGGCGTTAGCGTGCATTAGTCGCACATGTGCTCCTACTTTCCTTGGCTCCCTCAATGTTGGAACATCTAGAACTAAAAGTGAAGTTTCTCACTTGTATTTTGGTCCCTTTATTTAATGCCCTCGTACTTTTCAGTTGTTACATATATCCCCTGTCAACCCTTCACAAATCGGTAATGGCCCATGCCCATTGTATGTTTAATTGATTGCGTTAATATCTCTGGGCTCCAGCCAATCAATTAGGCCATTGGTACATACCAGTTGGATATTGACACAAATCATTGTAAGCTGTCAATGGAAATGATAATGTGTCTTATTCCCATTGACTAAGTACACCTAGATATTTTGGTCAACTCTCTCTGTATTGATTAAGTTAATTATAATGTAAAAAAATTTCATTTTAAAAAATATTCCTTAATGATATGAAAATTAATCAAACATCACATCCAATGAATCTTTAGATATTAAATCAGGATATAAAATCTTTTTTAGTTGAAAGAATTTTGAATAAGGAGAAGATGAATTCAAAGAATAGTGATGTCACTATTATTTTTTTAATATTTTAATTGTGAATTTTTTCAAATAATTCCAATGATAAATATTTTCATTTTTTTTATTTCTAAATTACTGTAAAATTTAGAGAAGTGTGTATAAATTTTATATTAAGTTTTTAATACACGGCTATGATAATTTTATACTAGCACTTGGAATTTCTCTCCCCTCCTAAATCCCTCATTCTAAATATACCAAAAAATTTCAAATAAAAGCTACACCGATAGAAAGCTAATCTATTGTTGTAGAGTGGTCAGGAAGTCCTTATCAAACACACCCTTAATTATATTCTAATTGCGCCATGAATTTTTTTTAGCTTACATAATGTCATGAAATCAATACATTAATAACACAATTTTGGTGGGACCAATAAAATGATAAGAAGAAAACTGAATCAAATAATCAATGGAAAGAAGGTATGAACTACTTGTTTATAATCTTATTAAATTTGTGTTAATATTATAGTATAAATCAATTTTTAATGATTTTTTTTTTTGCACTCTCAATTTTTTTATGATGAGAATACTAAAGGTATTAAAATTTGAATTTCTCTTTCATTTCCCAACCCCATATATATATATTATATAGGGTTAGGAGGTGTGTGACATTACCTCGGCTTATTACAACTAAAGTGGTAAATAGCTTAACAAAACAATATCTTAATCACTTAGAAAATATTATTTTCAAGTACATTTGTACTAAAAGCTACTACTAACATCACATCTTCGGGTTATATATACATGAAGTGAAGATAGGAAAGATGGCGGATGAAGAAGTAACGTTAGCAGTGTGAAAAGACCGGCTTGGCTTTATACTGAACCGTATCTGAAAAAAGATTTTTTTTCACTAAATTCGAACCTTCCTAGAGCGGGATTTCAGTTCTAGTAGTTAGATACTGTCTATTAATGGTAATTATACATTGGTTATTTTATATGCAGTAAAATTAGTTTATCTAAATTAAATATTTTAATATAATTATATTATAATTTTATCTATATTGATATATATATAATTTGTTATAATTATTTTTTATTTTAAATACAATATTAATTTTAGCGTAACAAATTAATTTATGTAAATAAAATAATTATTTATCAAACCAATTATATATTATATATATTTTCTATAATTAAAATTTTCAATTTTATATACACATTATTTTATCTACGGTTACATTAAATAATTTAATATAATTAAACTTTCTAATTTAATATAATTACGAATAGTTAAATATAATATAATATAAATATAAATATTTTATATAATTAAAAATTGTAAAATTGATTTAAAAGTTAGGTACGAAATATCAATTTATATAAAGTTTTCAAGGGGAAGGCACTAGTGAATAAGCAGTAGAGAATAATGCTTAATTATTTTTTAAAATAATAAGTATTCATGAAATATGTATATAAACTCACAAAATTTCGAATAGTGCTTTAAATCTCTATTTATTAATTTTTTTAATATTTTTTATTTGTTGTGTGTATATTTACTTTTTAGGGATGTAAAAAATAAATTAAAATAGTTTTTTTACTAATATATTTAATCAAATTACACATATTTGATTATGCAAAATTTACGTCGGAAGCTACAAATTATTAATAAAATACAAAAAAATTTGGACAAAAAAGCATACCCAAAATCTCACTCGTCTCATCTCTCAGCCTGCGCGGCCGCCCCGTACCTATCTCTGTGCTCGCTGACTCCACATTCCCCTCTGCACCTCTCTCCATCTCTCTCTTTCTAACTGAGGGTTCTTTGGAATAAGAGGAGTGATCACTCTCCCTCCCTCTCTCTCTGTGAAAACTGTAGATTCGGCGTGGAGATGGGGGTTTGGGAATAGGGTTGTGATGGCCGATCAGGCGGACCTCTGGAAGAGCAAGGCGCGGTCTCTCCAGCTCCGGCTCCGCGATCGCTTCAGAGTTGCGGTGGATCGCCACCGCCGCCGCTCGTCGATGTTCGCTGATGGCTACTTCTCCGCGACTCTGGCGCGGTGGCTCCGGAGGTACCGCGATTTTCGAAGGGATTCACTACCGTCTTCTTCTTCTTTCTACCGCAAACGAGGTGAGCGGTCTAGCTAGGGTCGGCATTATCTGCCGATGAAGTTATCGTCGTCCTCCCTCAGGATATTATTAACTCCTCAATCTACACAAATTCCTGATATTGATTTAAAGTTCTTCTTGCTTCTTTGATTCATGATATTGAGTGTGACTGCCTTTAATCAATTGACACGTAGTCAACAATATGTTTATTTGATTTCATGGTCGCACAGATGTTGATATTCTCTTATAATTGGAATATATTCAACGCTGCAGTAAGTAAGGAATTCGATGAAGAAGAAGCTTCAACGATTCTCCGAATGCTTCAAGCAGTAGCCGTGCCTGTCATAGGCAACGTGTGTCATGTGTTTATGCATGGCCTTAACAATGTGCAGGTGAGATTACGCTGTTTTAAGTATCCGTTCACATGAATTGGGGTGTACATTGTTGATCCATCTAACGGTTGGGTGATCTTATATGCTTATTTCTGGTGACAGATATATGGTATGGAGAAGTTACATGATGCGTTGTTGAACAGACCAAAAGAAAAGCCCCTTATCACGGTATGACAGAGTTTATCCTGAAATGAGCCCGCTTTTGACGCACTCTTTTGTATTATATCATCCATCCAGTGTATCAGAATCTCATTTGAATGTTTTGCAGGTGAGCAATCATGTTGCTTCCGTAGATGATCCATTTGTTATTGCATCACTTCTTCCCCCTAGCATCTTATTAGATGCCCAAAACCTGAGATGGACAATGTGTGCCACTGATCGGTGCTTCAAAAATCCTGCTACCTCTGCTTTCTTTCGGTGCGTAAAAGTGTTGCCAGTTTCCCGGGGCGATGGGATTTATCAAAAGGTAATGACTACTAGTTATCACTATGTAAGAAGTTGCACTTGGAAAGTCGTTCACTTAACCTTTTTGACTTTCTAACAAAATGCAAGAGCCAAGTAAGCCTGTTTGCAATTTGAAAGTTGAGGTTGGCAATAAAAAAAGAGTATGATATTTAATCATGTAAGTTATTAAAGCATTTCTAGGTGGTAATTCGGTTCTGTTTATGTACACGATAACTGGAGTCCTCAGTGAATATGTAATCGTTTGTTTTATCTATTCTATATGTCAAATAGCTGTTTCCTCTCTCTATAGAACCAAGTAGTCTAACCAATGTCATTTCTTGCTTATGTGGTCCTCCGGCTGGGATCAAGCAGGGCATGGACATGGCAATTTCTAAATTAAACAGTGGTGGTTGGGTTCACATATTTCCTGAAGGTAGCAGATCTCGGGATGGCGGAAAAACATTGGGATCACCAAAAAGAGGTGTGGGAAGGTAAGGGTTTATTGTTTATTATTTGGATTTTTTTTCCTTGCACTGCTCCTTTTGGATGGGAGAAGTTGCGAAAGGATGCTCTTAGCGATTTTCCTGATAACATGGATTTTCAAATTCTTTGTTTCTTGTTGGGTAACAGTTGCTTCTCAGTTTAGGTACACGTATTTCTCACCATAAAGTTTAGAACAAGCGCTTACTAGTGATTTATGATGTTTGCACATGTAGACTCATCCTTGATGCAGACAAGATTCCTATGGTTGTTCCTTTTGTGCACACTGGAATGCAAGATGTCATGCCAATTGGCGCAAAGATTCCGAGGATTGGCAAAACTGTAAGGCTCTTGGCAATTCTTGATTCTTCTTTCCATTCATTAAAGAGAACATAAATAAGAGTCACAATGCACTCTTCCTCAATGGTTAATCTAGTGTTTACTAGATTTTAGCAGTGTGATAGGTAAATTATATGGGCTCTTTATTTTGGATATTGCAGGTGATTGTACTTGTTGGAGATCCTATACTATTTGACGATATACTTGATATTGAAGAATCCAAGGAGGTCTCCAGAGGAAAATTATATGATTCAGTTGCATCAAGGATTGGTGTTCGACTTCAGGAACTGAAGAATCAGCTTGACTGGCTGGCCCTGGAGCATGCAAAGCAACTATACAGCCAGCCCATGGAGAATTCGGAACGTGCTATTGGAATCCTTCAGCAAGTTGATTGGGATTCTTTCGGGATGGGTAGTCACATATTCCTGAAGGATGAGCCCACGCAAAGACATGAGCCTCTGCTCCTGCAAGGCTCAGAAGAGAGGCATGACCAAGAATGGATGCCCAGGGATCCGTTATTCAGAATGGGTTTCTCATACAAAGGTGGATTCATGTCTCATGTGCGTGGATTTGTTGATCCATCTGACTTAATGGGTTTTGCAGCCAGAGGCCTGTTCATGAGTCGGGTCACAGTGGAAAGAACGCCCAAGAGCATCAAATCCATCAGTCCTTTGAAGACATGGAAGCGGTTCCTAGAAGACAATGTGTTACAGAATTGGAGTACTTGCTGACGATATAACAAAGCTATTTTTGTGAACTTTCAAGGAGTGCCGTGTGAGGTAGAGGCTTGTTAGATGTTTTTTGGTTAGTGGTAGAAGGTAGGCGCCTGATATAGGTTGAACTATCTGATTCTACTGTAAATTTGAAAGAGTAATATAAAGCTTTGAAGGTGATATGCGAAGTAGAAGATTCTCCTCTCTGCTTCCACTTGTGTTTGCGGCGCCTGGCAGTGCTACTAAAATTTTCACACATATTGAGCGCAGTGGAACGTGGAAAAAACTTTCCATTGCCGGGAATCGAACCCGGGTCTCCTGGGTGAAAGCCAGATATCCTAACCGCTGGACGACAATGGAAGTTTTGTGAATATATCAATAAATATATTTGAAATAATATTAATCAAGAATTTTTTATTATTTTTAAATAATTCAGGTATTAATTAATAATTAACACATTAATGTTAAAAATTAATAAAATTATCCAAAAAATAAACCCAAATTTTATAGGATAAGCGGGTCATGTCATAAGTAATCAGCACAAAAACTAGGGAGACCGTCATTAAATTTTACCATTTTTTTTAATTTATCCTATCACTTTCAAGATAACATAAATACACTCCCACTCACATTTTGCTTACCAATTCGTAAGAAAATGTTGTTGATTTATAATATAATATATCCATATTTCTTTTAAAATCTAATATAATAAGACATTTTTTATGATATTATCATTATATTCTAAATAAGTACACTTGTCATATGACAACTAACAACCAAAACAAAAAATTAAAAGGAGAAATTTGTCCAATAACATGCCTCCACATCAGCCGAACTCAACTGCCCCGAAGTCCCCAATTTGACGTCACAGCCTGTTATTAATTGGTTGATATGAGATGTCGGAGGAAATGCCACTTCACAGATGGAATGAGACAACCGTTGTACCAAACACGGAGGAGTTGGAAGACTATGACAAATTTTATAATAATAAATAATTATTAAAAATATTATAATCTAACGGCGACTCCCTTCCTTCCTCTTCTCCCCACTACTGAATCCATCTCCGATCGATCTCCCGGCGACCATTTCCGGATTCCCACGTTCCGAGGGTGGTGTGCTGTTAATTTGTGTCCGATCAGCTTCCCTTGGCTGATAAGCCGAACGGAACCGAGCGGGGAATATAGGGTTTCCCGTTTTTCGCTTTAATTTTGTGTTGGTCAGTTGCCTGGCTATGGGATTGAAGAGCGAGGGTGACCGCGCAGCCGACGAAGATGGAGGTGGGAAGTCTGTCCCCTGCTCAATTTGTCTCGAGGTTGTCGCCGACAATGGCGATCGGTCCTGGGCCAAGCTCCAGTGCGGTCATCAATTTCATCTCGGTACGGTGTGCCTGTTTATGATGTACATATCCTCTTTTTCTTTATTTTCGTTTTGGATTTATACAATTCAGCGCCCTGAATTGACGAAATCTGGCATGTAACTGATGTCTGCGTTTAAGCTTTGCACCTTTTGTGGATTGCTTCAGCTTAAACTTTATGTTGCACGCTTGGTATCGAAATGAGTTTCTGGATTTTTTTTAGTTTAGATTGAAGTGATATGATTGACTTCTTGGCTTCTCCTTACTGAGTTTTGTTAAAAATCATTGTTTTGCTTGATTGGTAGGTCGACTGGTTTCTGAATAATTACAACCGAGTTAGCTTGCTTAGATTTTGTTCCAGCTGAAATTTGAATTGATGAAGGGGAACAGTTGGGATCATTTGAATTGATATAGGATTCTGGTTAGGTGTATGGTTCATTAGATACCTGTAACGTATCCCTCGTCTGTTTTGAATCTGCACATGTTGCATTGGAAACTTTGCCTATCTAAACATAATATGGTTTTCTTGAGATCAAAGCCCAATTATTCTTCTGTTAACCCCTGTTCAATATAACCTAGCATGAATAATAGCTACATCATACTGGAGGATATTCAAGTTCCTTGGCCAGTTTGTTTGTTTTGTACTAAATAAGTGTACTTTTAAGTGTGTAATGCCCTTGCTCTTTCCCAGACCAGATTGTAGTTATTGTGCTGTTGACTGATAGGAACTTTCACAGAAATAAAATAGATCCACAGTAGTAGGAAATTTATTGCAGTATTTCCTGTTTAAAAGAAATCTTGTTTTTATGTTCAGACTGAAACTCTTATTTTCCCTGATTTATCTTATATGACGTTTCATTTTTATTTCCAATCATATGTTTGTATTTGCAAAAGAATATACTGCCTTCTCAATGATGGTGTTTATATTGCATTGCATCTAAATCTCTTCAAACACAAATTTATCTCTTAGTTTTCTCATATGATTAATGGTTCTTGAATTTCTGCTCTGTTATGCTTGTAGAGTGGAATTAAGGTGGAAAAGAGATAGCTTCATCATTTCCAGTGCATTATTTCCAGTTCTAGAATGGGAACAACTCCATCCTTGTTATCCTTTTTTTGGGGGTTGGGGGAAGATGTATTTTAGTCAAACCATTTTGGTTTCGTCTGAGACTTTCGTTCTTAAGGTCAAAACTTTCAACAGAAAATTGACATGGTAGGTTGATACATCAATTCCTTCTCACCACATCAATGCCTTCTCATCACCACATCAATGCCTTCCCATCACCACATCAATCCCTTCTCAATGTATATTGAAAATTTGAATTGGGGACTAGATTGTTAGGTTTTGAAATATAATGACCCAAGTGTTAGTGAGTGACAAGTTCAAGGACCAAACTGTTAGTCTACTCTTTTATGTTCTCTTCGGTAAAATGGTGCAACTAGCAGTCCATGGGAATTAGATACACAATTCCTCTTCCTTTTCTGCATTTGGTAATATATTATACATGCTTGCTTCTAAAGAAAGACATTACGCTGAGTACTAGCAATGTCAAACACTTTATGAACGCCTTAAACTGTATATGCTAATTCTCTCATTCCCTCTCCTCTTGTTTTTTTTTTGAAACCTCAACATGCTTCTATATCCAGTGTCTTTATATGATTTATTTTGTATACATGATTACAAGCAGACTGTATTGGTTCAGCATTCAACGTAAAGGGTGCAATGCAGTGCCCAAACTGTCGCAAGGTGGAGAAAGGCCAGTGGCTCTATGCTAATGATTTCCATTCTTTACCTGACTTTGGCATGGATGAGTGGACTTATGATGATGATATTTATGATTTAGCCTATTCTGAAATGGTGAGCAGTTTTACACTTCAGTTATAGATTACACTTTTTGTTGCATCTGTCATCTTTGTCATCTTTTGCGACATTCTTAATGCACTTATTTATATATTCATTTGTAATTTCTTTTTTGTCTTGTTGATATGAAGTTTGAGGAGCTCATGTTTTCTATGTCTACCATATGGTTATTTAGATGGTTTGTTGTCATCGTTAGCTAGAAGTAGTAGTGACTGTGAAGCCAATTCCTTACTTATCCTATGTAGTATTATTCGTTTTCTTATCTTTATTTGACCAATCTATTTTCAGGTTACTCATTAATTGGACACAAAGATCCATATTTAAGATCTAATTGAAAATTTAAAAGAAAGAAGATATATTACTGAAGTTGATGAAGGAGATTTGAGATTATACAGGGAACTTTCTAAGTTATTTTCTTTATATGATTTCTCTTACTAATATATGCAAGAAAGGAGTAGAATTCATTAAAGTAACAACAAAGGAGAAAAGATAAGTATTGTTAATTAGAGTGTTCTGACATGGCCAGCCTTTTGCTCCAAATAAAAGATAATTATTATGCATTGGGCCTCGTCTGGCATGATCGCCCGTATTGCATTGAGTTTCCTATTCAAGAATAGTTTTTTATGCATATTTTATAATTATTTGGTTGAAAGATGTTCGAAAGTATTATTTTGTATAAATGCCTCAATGGTTCATTTGTTAAATGTCAGATGCCCTTACAAAATTCTCTTTATGGGCTGTGCCTCCAGGCATCTGGTGTCCACTGGTGTCCATTTGGTCAACTATCAAGATTTCCATCATCATTTGAGTAAGGCCCACCTTTTTACTTATTACTTTCCCCCCAGCACTTACTATGTGCATTCATTTATTTTTATCTATTAATCTAGCAATTGATGTAAATATGTATATGAATAAATGTCCATCACTGTTGAGCAAAAAAAATGTCCATCACTCTTTTCCTCGGAAATATCTACAGAACCAATTCACATTTATTATGTGAACAGATTGATGGATGAAATAAATATTGTTCCCATCCATTTCCTCCTATTATTATAAACTCTTCCTGATATGTTGTTTCTCTTTTACACAGGGAAACAGATTTTTCTTCATCTGCATGTAAGAAGTAATTGATCTCTCAATCTGCCAGCAAGTGATTTTTTTCTTCTCTCTTTTGTTGTGGAGGGTGAAGATGCGGATAATGTTGACATGCAGATCTTGATGTCCTGGGGCAGCATGCCACATTTTCTGAGCAGACAATATCTGTTGCTCACCCTTGCCCATATGTTGGTTATTTAAGACCAACTTATTATCCATCCACATCAAGTTCCAGGGTTAGTGTTGTGGATGCTTCCTTCAGCAACCAATGGAGAGGTCCTGGTACTGAAATTGGTAACTCTACTTTTCCCAACATGGAGCGTCAATTTCTTATTTGGGACAACTATTCTCACATCTTGACTGTGGTCGTGCTGTTGGTGCTGTTAATCAAGCTTTGGGCCCACCTACTGTTCTTAGGTCAAGTAGAAGCCATGCCGATATGCCTAGATCAGGATCCATCATGCCTCCGCTCCATGTTGGTCACACCTACAGGTATTGGAACAAATGGTATTGTTTTCTTGGTAGAGTTCTACGAGTAACTCGTTTATCTGCCTTATTGTCTCTTGATTGAAAGAGCACACTTTGTTTACCTTCCTTGAGGTTACACTAATATCTTTAGCATTTATCTATTATCATGTCCCATATGAACCGTGGAAAATTTGTTGTAAATAGAATATCAATATAATATTGATTTTTTTTGTATGGAAAACCTTTGTTGGTAGCATACAGACATGTGAGCATACCATGGGAAAGCTGATTCTCATTGATTCTGATTGCACCTGCTGCACCCACAGCAGTTATTATTTGTCCTTGATTAGGCCTTAAACAAGGAAAGCATGACATGGATTTATTCTTTGTAGGTTGTGTTCCATCTGCAGATTTCTAGCACGTACAAACTTAATTTTGAAATCACTCATTGATTAGAAACATTCAAATATTGCACAAATCATATCAAGCTGAAGCCATAAAAATGCTTTATCTTATCTGTTCCAGTTCAGGGATGAGGCCTGGTAACTCAGTGGCATCAGGTGTAATCCCTTCTTATCCAGGAAGCAATGCACAAAATCAGGATCGAGTACAGTCTCTGCAAGCATATTATCAACAACAGCAACCAAGTGGTGGTCCAGCCATTCACAGCCACACAGGTATCTCTGCGAGGCGATTTACCAGCTACAGGGGTATGGTGGCCTCATCCTCAGAGCTAAGTAGTGGTCTGTACTTCATGCCTACTAATTATCCACCAGGCCTTAATCTTCAAGAACTGGAGGACCCAGTGCCAACTGGTTTTCCTGCATGGGAGAGAGAGCCTTCGCCTTCAGGTCGGGCTTTCTTCCCCCTACCTTCTACAGGTGGATCTGAGCCTAGCATAAGGCCAGCTATATTCCGCCAAAGGCATAGACCTGAGAGGACTCCATCTCATAATCAGCCATAGGCTCAAAACTCTTCTTAATTGGCTCTGGTCGACTCAACTTTCTCATTTCTATGTTCAGTGAGAGAATGCTGAATCTCTTATGACTGAATTAAAAGGAAAACCTGTATCTTTGACACCAGAAGAAAAGGAACAGGATGATGTGCCATGGAAGCTGGTCTTCCTGACCCAGTTGGGTTTTAAAGTGAGAAGAAAATGAAGTGTGGAGAAGCTGGAGAAGCGACCTTTCTTCTGATCACCACACTGGTGAGTGATGGACTTCTTGCTTAATTTAGTTTGCTGAGACTTTTGAGGAATGTTTAGTTATGCTCCCCCATGCGGTCATGCACTGTTTGGAATCTGACGGGTTCAGGATTTGTGGGAGGGCAATGCGTGGAATGTGGAAATTGAAGTTTTCTGATTGAACTTATGGAGTTGTAATGTCTCAGTTAACCATTTGGAAATGGTAGGCTTGTATATCATACCATTTTATTATTGTGGTGGCAATGTGCCTAGAAATTGCTTTGTATTCCAGAGGTATGTTAAGATGCCATGGAAGCATTGTGAAGGTAATGGCACAACAGGTGGGAATGAATTGCATTCCTATTTATTACTAGCTCTAGACTAGATTGTTGGATGGCTTTTCCTACGGAAAGGTTGTTTATCCAAAAATAGAATTACGACAAATATTATACACGTGTTGTATTTTTTATAGATATTTGAACAGATAAATAAAACATCATTACATATAAAGGAAATCAAACTATTATCGTTAATATCTTGTCTTCTCTTTCCATATTTTTTAAAATATGCTTATTAAAATTGTGTTGATTTATTTTAAATATAGAAAATAAGAAAATTAGAATTAATATATTGTGATTTATTGGTTGTGTGAAATTTACTATTTATTAAAAAAATATCAATTGAGAAATACTTTAATTCTTGTTTGGAAGATCTCGAGAAATACAAGTTATACATTTTTTGTTAAAATCTATAATTAAAATAGAAAAAAAAAACTTATTAAAGAGATTTCCTAAAAAATACTAACAACCTTATGTCTAATTAAAATAAAATAAAGGGGTTTGGAAGATTAATAATCACTTATTTTAAAATATTTTCAAGGGTTAATTCCTAATTTATTTTATTAATTGTTTTAATATCAATTTATTCTTCTGTATTTTAAATAAATTATTTTATAGAATTATTTAATAAAATATTATACATAAAATATATACGAGGCATATAAAATATAGTTTATCAAATATATATATATATACTATTTTTCATATTATTATTATATAATATTTATGTATAAATATTTTTATAAATTAATATTAATTTATTTTGTAATTATAACTACTTATTTATGACATGATTATATAATAAGAATATAATACATAAAAATATATATTTTGTGTATATATTATAATTTATCACATACATTTTTTTGTTACAATTATATAATATATATATATTATAAAAATAACAATTATAATAATACAATTATATAATTGTATTAATAATTTATTTATATTATATAATAGATAAAATATATATTTTTTACATATATAATATAATTTTTTATATATGTTATTTCTATAATAGAATATTTATATATAAACATTATTATACAATTAAGATTAACTTACTTTATAATTACAAGAATAACCTAATTATGTTATATGATTTAATTATATTATAAAAATATTAAACATATAATTGATTATACATAATATAATTATATACTTTTATGATTTTATTCTATTATTACTAATATAATTAAATTCAATTATATAAATATAAATTGATTATATGTATTGGAATTCGATTGCTGTATCTTTGTGGACCGGCCATAAGAGGTATGATCATTTTGTTGTATCTCGGTGGGGTGGTTGAGGTTGACAAGATGACATCAACTGGCTGGGGTACACCCATTACCTCCATCACCACCCGCCACTCGGGCTGACACATGTATGTACAATTATTTTGCATGTATTAATTAAATGTACATATTACAACCATATATAATATAATATTATTTTTACACGTATAAATTATATATGACCGTAAATTAAAATGAGCCTTCAATTACACATTTTTTACCACTCATTCTTGTTACTATCCTTTGCATTTTCTTCACTCTCTTTAAATATGCCCAGTAAAAAAATTTACTGTCTGATATTTAGATCAGCCCATTTATAACTCATAAAATGAAAAATCTAAAACCTGGCCAAATACATCTTCCCTTGCAAGATCTTCCATAAAAATATCATGCAAAGAGACAAACTACTAACATGGAATATTGGAGAAACTATAAATTGACACTAGTTTACATATTTACCCAACACACAGGTCAAGTGAATATCTCTCAAGAGAGAGCGATGAGAAAGACATCTGAAATCTAAATGAGAGCTAAATGAGAGGTGAGGTGAGGTGACTCGTGGATTATATATATATAGGCTATAGGTAGGTACTATAGTATAGGAGAACAAACCAAGTAATAATATTCATTGAGAATGATTGTTTAGTGCCTGCCCGGTCAATTCACGATAGCCATTACCATTGTATAGTTACTGCATAAGAATCTAGATGATGGAATGACATTATCCACTGCATCCATTTGTCAATTTTGACAATGCATATCATAAATCTGATTTTCCAGTCAAAATGGAATTGGTTGGGATGGATGGACCTAACATTGGATCAGGCATACCCAATCTGGGTCATCAACCCATCAAAACATTTATAATAGAAAACTCTTTTGGCAAGAAGAAGCTACAAGCAGTGCCATGATAAGATGGACATGGCATGCATCTCCCTTTTGCAAAATTTATTGCAACCAGCAGTTCCTAGCAATATCAGCAAGTCATTGATATAGACTCCACAAGGGGCAAGCAACATTTGCTTTTGGCTAGATATGGCTTTTACCAGACCACCATTCACTTCATTCAAAAAGTTCCAAGTAAGATTAAAGAAAACCACAGATGACATCAGTTCTGCAATCAATCAACTTAGAATGAAAGTACATAATCCAATAGTGGGTAGAAAGTTCTCAAGTGTACTGCCCACCCTTGCAAAACTCCAACCCGTTGGAAATAAGAACAAGGATTGACTGACCAATGTAACTCAAACCCGGAATCCTCTGCTGTTCCTCTTTCCTCTGGCTTTCTCAAACTTCCTCCCCTTGGCCCGCACGTATGGCTTGGTGTGGCTGTGAGGAACACCAGGTGCCGGACCAAAGTGTTTAACCGCCTCACGGGCGTTCTTTGGACCTCGGAGAAGGACCTGAAAAATGCAGACAAGAGTTTCATTCAGACAATATTCCCTTATGAGTTTACAAGATCTGTTACAGTTTGCATATCTGTTTAGGGAAAACAAATTCAAATTATGTCTATCAAGTTTGCTTTCCATGCTTTTTGAGAATGGGCATATTATGAAATGCTACAGTTGTTATACCTAATTACACAGAGCTCCATTGAAAACTCAAAGATTAACTTTTGTGGCTACGCGCTGCTACATACCGTGTTTTGTCCGAGAGGAGCCCGGAGAGCAAGCTGGTCGAATGTCAAGCACTCACCACCAGCCTTCTCAATCCTTGCCCTGGCTGTCTCAGTGAACCTCAGGGCAGTCACCTTCAAAGCTGGCACCTCATAGACCCTAACATCATCAGTGACTGTCCCAACTACTACAGCAATATTATCCTCCTGAGAAAGCATAGAATAACGGAAGAGAAATTTCAGATACATGGAAAATTGTACAGTGAAAATATCAAAGGCAAATATATCACTTAGCGCGTCAAGTTGCCAACCTTCCCTTTCATAAATCTGATGAGCCTTGAGAGGGACAGTGGCGCCTTGTTAACCTTGCTCATGAACAAACGCTTCAAAATGACCGCATTGAACTTGCTTCCAGTTCTCCGGACAAGGAAACGGTACAACTGCACGCATTTAACTTAACAATAAGACTCCTGAGACTAGAAATTGTCATAGCTTATATGCTTATGGTCAACAATCCTCCAGTTAGAAATAAGGTGATCTACACAAAAAGGAATATCAATGGTTCTTCATCACAGATATGAAAATAAATTAGTTGCCGAGATAAAGCAACAAAATCAATAACGCATTAAGATACACTGCGTATAATCAGAAGCTACAACACCTTCACTATGAAAACAGAATCTAGCACAAAAGCAATAAGCATTTCAAGGTCAGAAGTTGAGGTAAAGTTAGTTAATTTCAGCTCATAGAGATTTACACCGACCTTGACGAGTAGCTTGAGATAGACATCATCCGATTTGGGCGCTGTGCGCTTGGTCTTCTTGACCTTCCCTCCTGCCTTCAGATCGATACCCTGCGAGCACGCCAGTAAACGTTCAGCGAGATCAGAGCAGTATCATTAGGATGACATGCTCAACTACGAGAGATAGAGAGAGACCATTATCTTTAGAGCCTCTGCGTCTTCCGGCAAGCACCCGGTCTTCTGTACTTCGACGGCGGTGTGGGGTGAGGAAATGGCATTAGGGTTTTCTAGGGGCTTTTTATTTCCCTGGCCTCAGAGCGCCCGAATCGACCCGACCCGATATCATATGGTTCTTTCTTTGCCGATGCAGTAGTTGCCTCTTGGGCTTTGTAGATGGACATTTGATCCCATCAGTCGATGAGCCCAAATACTTTTTATTTCCAGTGGTGAAATAAAAAGTATAATTAAAATATTATTACGCAAAAATCTGTAAGAAATAAAATTAATTTTATTAATAAAACGTTATTAATTATTAATTAATTTAAATATGAATTAATTAAATATTTAATATTATTTCTACCACTACCAAATAATAAAACATTGCGAAAATATGGATAACTCCCACAACTAAATAAATAAATTTATATGTTTTGCATTTTTTTTTCATCTATATTACATTCTGTCTTGATGTGTCGGTGACACAAAACTCTTCCTCTGCATATTCATTATATGACGTCTCATAGAGTGAGCGAGTTACATTTAAACCAAGGAACGGGTGTACGGAATCCCGGCATCCTCAACCCACTGATCCGGGCTCAGCAATATTCCGCCTGTGAGACGCATAGCCTGGGTCGGTCCGATGTGCTTGATGCCGGGCCACTTCACCCGCTTGGCGGTGTCAGAGCCGGGCCCATGGTTGCCGTACTCGGCGTAGTAGCAGGTCTTGAGGGTGAAGCTACCTTCCCAAGGGTACCAACCGTCGGGGTGGATGAGGTCGCCGATGAAGCTCTGCAGGTAGACGGTCCTAGAGTAGGTCTTCCACGGCCTGCCGAGGTAGGTTGGGAACTGGCTCTTCACCGGCATGAGGCTCTGGTCAGCATCGATGGTGCAGTTGTGGAGGACGATGGCTGTCTTGCTCTTACGGTTCTCCCTGCCGGAGGCGGTCAGCATGTTCTGCTGCCCGTCCATGGGCCTCCTTGCGAGGATCTGGCAGTTTTGGAAGAGCGCCCTCGGGTCGCCGAAGATGAAGTCGACGGTGCCGGTGATCGTGCAGTCGCGGTAGAACTGCCTGTTGGCATGCGCGTACAGGGTGTCCTGGTACCCGTCGAACCGGCAGTTGTGGAAGGCGGTCATGTCTCCGTCGATGACCACTGCTACGGCCTGGTGCTTGATCGCGCCCGCGCTGTTCTCGAACCCGACGTTCTTGAATACGTGCCCTTGTCCCACAATGGCTGCAGAGAAAACGGTCAGCTTAGATTTTGTGATTATTTTTATTTATCACGGTCCATATTTAATATTTCATTGTAGCACGCCATTGAGCCGGGGAGAATGGATGACTTACTGACTGTCGCGGACAGGTAGGTCTTAACTCCGTCGACGAAGTTGTCGCCGAAGGTGATCTTGGTGGTGGCGGCGTCATCGCCGATCCAGACGATGTTCCAGATATCCTTGGAGAGGTTGACCTTCTCCTTGTAAGTGCCGGCCTTTACGTGGACGACGAAGGGCACCGTGCCCATGACGGGCAGGTGTGGGACGGCCTCCTTGAAGGTCTTGAAGTCACCACTGCCGTCCTGGGCAATGACGAGGTCGTGCTTCACACTTTCGCCTCCGGCGAGTAACTTCCGCTTCACAGGATCCAACCACATCGGGTATTCGACGTGGCCCGGGACGTCCTCCTGGAGGAGGCGGCGAGAGTGGGCCGGGGTGGGAGAGTCGGCGTCTAAGTTAATGGAGGCGGCGGCGTTGAAGCCGGGGATTTTGAGGCTCTCGAAAATGCCGTTGAGCTCGAGGACCATGGTGAGTGCGTTGTCGGAGAACTTCTTGGTGTGGCTGAGGGCCTCCTTGACCTGAGGGACGGCTGAGCTGGTGACATTCTCGAACTCGTCGAAGCAGGTCTCCTGGAAGACCAGGACTGCCTCGAGCCATGTCTGGAGATCGGAGAGAACGTCATTGAGGCTCGACACCTCCAGGGAGCCGATCCTGTCGAAGGCCTTGTCGAGGTGGTACGTGGCAAGGTCCACCTGGTCACGACAGATCTCCAGGGCCTGGCTGGCCATGGGATCCTTCTCAGCCTCCTTGAGGGCGGCCGACTGCTCCACCACCTCCAACAGCTTCTGCTTCGTGTAGGTGAAGCTGACCTTGATCAGCTCCTTGGGGTCCGTGACGTTGGCGATAGCCTCCTCCTCGAGGCTCTCGACGCACTCGCTCTTGAAGTCCGTTGGCCTGCAGATGACCTCCACCGCCTTTTTTTTTACCACCACATAGGAAGAGTCGTCTTCGTCGTCCGTGCCATGGCCTCCTTCAACGCTGTCATGGCTATTAAGGCCGACGGTGACAGCAGTTCCAATCACCACTAGCATGAATGAAGAGGCGATCAAGACAGCTAATCTCTTCTTCTTCTCATCAGAATCGGACATCTTTGACCAGCTCTTTAAAAATCCACTTTTTTTTCTTTTTAAATAATAATTTTTATGTTTTTAGAAGAAAAAACAATTTTTTGGGAAAAAAAGAAAGAAAAAACAATCAAAGAAGAAAGAAAAAGGAGAGGGTCTCCCCTATGTAGGAACGTTGATGTCCTACGGGGAATGGGAATGTGGCCGCTCAGGAGATGGAGGAGAGGGGGAGAGTATATATAGTAGCCATTGGAGGGGAAGTTGATTGCAGATCTTGAGGACGAGAGAGACATTAGGAAGCCCGAACCCTACTAAACATGGAAAGAGGAGCTGGAGGCATAATCAAGGACGACGACCACTTCTTTGTCTTCATGAATGCATAGGAGCTGGAGGCATAATCAATGGCGTATTATGTAGCATGCATGACTCTCTCTCTCATCATACCACGTATAGGTGGAGAAGCAGAAGTGCGACCTGAAGGTCTACATGCCATGGTGACGAGGAGGAAACTGTAGTGAGTGGTGGTGGAACCTCCGCTCGGAACCAATGAATAGTGGTCGACCAAGTAAAAGCCGCTTTATTTCGATTGTGGCGGGTGTGGGGGACGACTTAATAGTCAAGGATTTTAATTAAAAAATAAAAAATAAAAATTTTTATTATTTTTATTTAAATTTAATATTTTATTAAGTAATATATATAATTATATTTATTTATATTAAATATATTATATAATACAAATAAAATATTAATATAACTATATAAAAAGATATTAAAGTAATTTAAATAAAAAAATTAAGAAATTAATTTTATTTTAGTGAGGAGTTATTACTCAAATACAACAAGCCATTCCTTCGAATATCTTTTTTTATATAGAAGTATATAACTCCTATAAGACAGCTGTAGTTTGATCATCTGGACATTTTTTTAAAATAATTTTATTTTATGGGCATGTACACATTTACAACATATTCATTATATGCGTCTAATTCCGTCTAATTGCTGAGGCCAGCAGTGAATCTGATCCCTGTGGAAGGCAGCCAGGTCCTCCCGTCGATGAATCGCCCGGCCGTGAAGAACTCGGCCGTCGAAGCGTCCCGGATGATGTGGTAGCCGGGCCATGTGATCCGGCCTGCTAGCGAAGCCCCGGGTCCGTAGTTCCTGTACTCGCCGTACCACAGGGTGCCTAGCGCAAAGTCCCCGAACCACTCGAGCCAGCCCCGGGGCTGGACCAGGTTGCTCATGTAGGTGTTGATGAAGACGGTCCGGGAGTACTGCTTCCAGGGCCGGCCCAGGTAGGTCGGCTGGGAGGCCAGGACATAGCTGTCTTGGATCGTGAAGCCAGTGCTCTGGTCGGGGCTCTTCCGGCCCTGCGCCGTGATGGTGACCTTCTGCAGCGGGAGTGGGACGCGCGTGTAGATCTTGCAGTTTTGGAGGACGGCCGCGCCGTTGCCGAAGATGAAGTCGATGGTGCCGTGGATGTCACACTCCCGGTAGAACTGGCGTAGGGAGTGGGCGTACAGGGTATCCTGGTGGCTCTCCATGCTGCACCGGTAGAAGGCTGACTGGTCCGAGTCCACCCTCAGCGCCACAGCCTGGTGGTTCTCCGGGCCAGCCGTGTTGCGGAAGGTCATGTCCCGAGCGATAAACCCCTTTCCGGATACAGCTATAGACATATTAGGAGAACATGAGCTTACTATAGAACATCCATGAAGATATTTCAGGGAAATGAGTAGAACGAAGCCGCAGTCGGAGACTCACCGACGGTGGCTGTACGGAAAGTCGTCCAGCCCTGCATGAAGTTCCGATTACCCGTCACGATCGTTTGCCCAACCCCATCTCCGACCAACATTATATTCGTCTTTTTCTTCTTCAGATCGATGTTCTCCTTGTAGATTCCCTTCTTCACATATATAACGTACCTCCTGCTGCTGTAGCTCGGGGCCTCATCAATGGCTTCCGCGATCGTACGGTACCGCCCGCTTCCGTCCACCGCCACCACCGCATCGGCATGCATCTCGGCAGGGTTGGAATCCACGAGCCCTCTATCTACCTTGGCCATCCACTCGGGGTTGTCCTGGTCTTCGCCAGAGGTGCCGTTCCTGGGCGGCCTGAAGGGCAGGGTATGGAGCTGGGTGTAGAGGGCCAGAACGTTTCCGATGAGCTGATTGACCTGCTTCAGGCTGCCCCTTATGAAGCCCTCGACACGCCCGTCTGTGCCATCAAAGCCCTCGAGGCAGGTGTCCTGGTTGCTGAGGGCGGCGCTCAGCCACGCCTTGAGGTCGCCTTCGTAGTGGGGGCTCTTGACGCCCTCACGGATCCTCTTCATCACGCCCAAAGACCAGGCCAGCTCCGAGACGGAGAAGTCCAGCAGCTCCTTACAGTCCCCAATGGCCACTTGCTCTCGGTAGTTCACCGACAGAGCGGTGAACCTCGTGATGGCGTGTATGGCCTGCCTCGCCTCATTGAGGGTGGCAGCCATGGCAGCGGCGAGGATGGCGGAAGAAGCCACTGATTTATTCAGAGCTCCAACCAGGGTCTCGAGCTCCGCATGCATGTTCGAGAAGCATGTGTCATGGTCATCAACGCCGTCACAAACTCGAGAGAGGAGGAGCTGCAAGTCAAAAAGATCAGTCTGGTCTTTCGAGTAGGATTCGGGTTTTGAAGCACCGGTCAATGGCAGGAGGACGGTCAGGATGAGGAGGGCAAGCTTCGCCATTGAGGCCATTTTTCCACAACAATGGCAGGGATTCGTTTGTTAAAAGGGAGAGGCAAGAGAGTAGGTATCTGTGAGATTGTTTGGCTGCCAAGGAGGGATTTTTTCTCACTTTGAAGGGCCTGAATATTTACTTCTTGCTTTATGCTTTCTCCGGTGAACAAGTGATGCTTTCTTCTGGCTGGCGGCTTTGTCATATACTCTTCTACGCCTTCTTCATATTCCCTTCAGTAGCTAGCCTGACCCACAAGATGAAAGATCTGCTACCCTTGACCTCCTTCCACATTGCCTGTCTCTGCCATGATAGACTCCATTAAGGAAGACGCAGCCAATTGAATCTCCTCCCACCATCTTCTCTCTCAAGTGGGATTTTCACCTTATTCTTAAGGTATTCATCACTATCGATGCCTAGTAGAGTAGAGGTTGTTAGCTCCATCACATCCTGAAACATGCAATGGATTTGTCAAGAAACATTACATTTTTTTCTCTTTTCCCCTATTGAAAAATGTAGTTCGGGAAATTGGAAATGGGATATCAGGGACTTACCTCGATTCAGGCATTAACTTCTGAAACCAATACCTGGGATTTTGCTAATCCATGTGGATTGAGTGCTCTATAGCATGAAGTAATATACTCTGCCAAGTTTCTCTCCAAAATGAGCATCTGCATCACAAAACAGGGGAATTTACAGAGGGTGAACAATTACAATACAGTTCAGAAAGACCCAAAAGAAAAAGAAACAAAGAACACAGCCTCCAGGAAAATCCTGCCTTTCCTCAATTGTAATTTTGCAAGGACAGCTTTCCCAAAAGAGAAATACTTCAAGGAGAATGAATTAATGAATGCCATGACAATTGCTAAAGGGGAGCCATTTCACTCTATAAACAAATTATTTTTCTTCATACTAAATTCATAAATGGCCCATGAGCTACAATGCGTGGGAGATGAGGGGAACTTGTTTCAAGCCTGGAGACTCAGTTTGTCCACATTGCAACTAATTCCTATAAGCATGAATGACCATACTTAGCTTCATTTAATACAATTTTGGATACAAACTGAAACCCACGGTACACTGGGGAGATGACAACGACTCTCTCTGCTCACGCTTGCTCTCTCTCCCATTATCTTCTTGTCTATCACCGTCTTCATAAATCTCCGTCCAAGATGGTTGATAGCAGCAGTCCATGCACAAATTCACTCCTCTTGGCCCTTTCCTCCCGATCCTTAACCGACAAAGGAGTTGACTGAACATTCCTGTCACCATATACCAATAAATATTTTGAGATCTAGGGTGGAGATTGTGGTAAGATATAGAGAAGGATCTAGTTGTTGGACTGAAATGTATTCCTTCCAGTTCAGTTTAAGGATAAACAATCACAGAGTTTACTAAAAGAAATTGGCCTGAGGTAAGAAATCATAGATCCAAAGAGTCCAGATGCACATGGCAATAATCATCAGGAAAAATTTCACTCATTCACACAACTAAGGAAAACTTTCTCCTACTAATTCTCCAGCTTGATGCTTAGGCAACCTAGATCTGACATAATATTGATATCAGCAAATATGGAGACATTTAAACCTACTTCAATCAATTCATGATATTTCCTACTTTTTAACATCTAGTGCCATTTCATATTTCACTCGGGGAGATGGGTAGCAGTACAGGAAAAAGAGATTTGAGATTTTTGAAAAATGTTGGGAGGACATCTGTAAAACTGAAATGAAAGGTGGATTTTAAGCAATATCAAAGCGTACCTTTCCATTACTTTCTCATCCAAGATTTTCTTAGCTGAGCCTGTCTCATTCAGAATCTGAGATGGCGAGCTACTTAAATCATCATTCATAGGTATAATAAATGATGACAATAGTGGATCTGGTGCTGCACTAGGCGAGGAAACTATGAACGAGGATGCCCCAAAAAGGGACTGTAGAGTTCCTTCCCGCAGTTCTCTCCTCAACAGAGAGAGAGTAGAATGTGATTCACTTTTGCATGACTTTCTCTTGCGTTGCATGTAAAAAATTATTAAAGAAAAATTGTGGTGAATGACATTCCAAATAATTTCTTCCTAGAAATAAACATTAGAACACCATGTTTAGGGGGATAAGCATACAATTTTAAATCTAGGCACACAATAACAGAGTATATGGGATGCAGAGTTAAAAGCTCCATAAAGAGAAAATCAATGCAACAAATCCTCTTTTGCAGACCCTCTAGAAAAAGACAGGTACTCTAAAAACCTCTTTTTTTTCCCAGTCTCCTACAAAAATTAATCACCACACATGATTGAACAACAATTTACAATGGCTGCATTTTTAGATAATAAAAGTAAAATTCTTTTTCTGAAGAATGTGGCATAAGAAATAAAATATCACCAGGGCAACTGCATTGATAAAAAGCTAGTGCTTGTAAGATCGCTTGGAAAACAATTACGAGTTTCCACTGGAAGTGAATGTTGCAATTGTCCATAGAATGCAAGAAGAGAACTCGCGGTAATTAAAGAAAGATATATGAAACAGATCCAGCATGTAACTGGAATAGATTAAATAGAAAGGATATCTTGAAAACGTTTCCGTGATGAATGGTTATGTGAGCAACCATATCAATCCCCACCTTCATTGCACAAATTGGACAGACCTGCAACATAACAGTAAAATCATGATATAATCAAACCAATCAATTTGTAATTCGTAGAAAGATAAATCACTCTTATTTTTAACCCCTAAATTGTATATGAAAAAGTTAAAGGCTCGGCTATGTATCTTTATGCACAATTCATGCCAATACAGAAATAGATAACTTGTGAAATATGAGTTTGAGGACTGCACCAGTGGAATAGACAAACAAAGTTAACACCTCTTTGGTGTAAACATTGCTTTTGAAATTTCCAAAAATTCATGGTCATCAAAGCAAGTCTAACACAGATGCCTACTTACATTAGCTGAGTAGGGTTTTCCTGGTAAAAGCACTTCCAGGAAACGTGACCATTACCCCAAATGGCCTGAAAGGTCAGGCCTAAAACATAGCATCACAAGTATAGCATCAAATCCTATGGCTTGTGTTTTGGCTAAGCTAGGTTGGAATAGTAGATTTCAGCATTATGTACAGACAATCCTTTTGGGGGGAAACACTCTTCTAATAATATCTTGCCCACTTACTTGACAACACACACATGTATATATATACATCTATATTAAATTTTCATAATTTCCTTTATTTCCACTTCTAGAGTTCACCCTCAAGACAACAGTATGAATTGCTACCATGAATTGAATACTGCAAAATTTTTGACTTAAGGGTGTTTTATAGGTGGATAGAAAGATTAAGAGATATATTTCTGATCAAAGTGAACTGCATCAAGGCCTAAAGTAACAGCTTGGGGAAACAAGAAAGCAAATCTTGATTAAGTATAACTACATTTTTTACAGTTCAGAACCACCATGTAACATATTTGTGCTGATGCTGATGGTGATGCAATACTCTTGTCTCTGTAGATAGGAACTCATGGAATAAATTTGTAGCAATCCATTGAAACCATTCTCCTTTGTCACATAAACATGAGAGATGAGTTTACAATAAACTACATCCATTTTAAAATCATACTACATAACAATGCACCTGTGAAATATTAATATTACTAGATACAGATTAGTGGGGTCGAGCAATACCCCATTCTTTGCCTCTATATGATGCTCCTCATCAATGTGACAGCACAAGCCCACAATGTCAAAATACTCTGAGCAGAAAGGGCAGGGGAACTCCTCCCTAACCTCATCGTCTCCATCGGTTTCTTCGAATCCCGTGGACGTATCTGCATTTTCATGGTCATGCTTAGCAAAGAAGCTAGAATTTTTCTTTTTTGCTCAAAGGAAGCTAGAATTACTCCCATTTCCCATCATATATAGAAATTTGAACTACACATTTTCTATGATAATAGGGGCAGATGAACAAGCTCCGTTGATGACAATTTTACCTTTTGCCCCATAATTTGCTTCATTTCCTTGATAATCAGGCATATAATTACAAACAATAAATAAAGAGCAGCATTTACATCGACAAGAACAAAGGCGATCAGATGTGATTTTCGTCCATGGACAATCAGGAAATGGCCTTCCTCCAACACAGGGACTTCCCTTTTATTATTAATTTTTTGGTACCCCAAGCTATTAACCCCTTGAGAAAGAACCAGCTGAAATGATGGACTCACCGGATCGCGTATGAAGGTACCACGGGTACCGCTTCGGAGCCGAAGAGAGGCGGTTCCACGAATCAGCATCCATGGATCCTCAGAGAACAGAAACCACCGCAAAGACCAGAGAAAAGAGTGAGACGATCGCGCAATAGAATCCAAAGCGATGACCCTTGGCCTAACCTTCCGTTATGAGGCGGAATCGATAATCCTAACGAGCGGTGAGTATTGGGGTTCGTCGAGGCCCAGAGAGAGAATTCGGCTTCTGTGGGTGTATCCCAGCGAAGAGAGAGCAGTGTCTTTTTCCAATAATAATAATAATATTATTATTAAATATCCATTTGTCAGCAACAGCTGGATTTTTGTGCAAAAAAACAACCGAAACAATTGCATGTAATTTAGTTAATTAAAAAATATATATTTATTTATTATATGTATGATTACATTCATTTATATTTTTCAAAATTAATTTTTACTAATTACAAATCATAAATATAAATGACATAATTGATGAAATAATTAATTTATTTAGATATAGAAAAAATAAAAATAAATAAATAAATAATATTATATTACTATGATAATTTTATACATAAATTAAATATTAATAATTTACTTTATAGAAAAAAATTAAAAATAATTTTCTAAATTTTAACTTGTAAAATAAACTTAAATTTCAGATTGATAAACTCTAAAAAATCCTAATATGTTTTATATAATATATGTTTAGTCTAATAGAGTTAAGTCATATTTTATTCAAATGAAAATTATATTATTTTACTTAATTTATTGATAAATACTTTAATACTTAACTCACATTAATTTATAAATAATAATGATAATGTTCATTTTAACAAAATGGGGGAAATAAAATGCAGATTTACTAGAAATTTTCCAAGTATATAGAGTTAGATTGACTTCAACCAATTTTAGACGGCTTCCCACCGCCCCTTCTACCTCCCTACCATGATTGGCCGAAATATTCTTCTAACAAACTGGTCCAGTCATCTCTGGATGATCTTACACATTCTTCATATTTTGATTTTTCCAAATACAAATATCAGATTCCCAAGTGATTTGAGCTCTCAGATTGTCTTTCTATGGTTCCAATCGAGCTCTGCTGTGTAGGAAACTCACTAAAGACCGTACTGCCCCCGTTGTCAACCTTGCCACTAGGGTTATCTCCTATTGGAGATTTTCAGTTCTTCAACCGCGAAGCATACTCGATCTTCTCCTCTCTGCGATATATATTAGTATGAAAATGAATTTCCGATTTCTCCATTGGTGTCAACGCACATGGCAGCCATGTTGGTCAAAAAATATCAAGTAAGTATGAGTTTGTTACTGGAATTTTCAATAGATTTCAGCAGTTATAAAAGGCAACTAACTGTACCCAAGATTGTAGATGAAAAAAAATAAAGAAATAGACAGGCGAGAGGATTTTTTATTGAAAGACCTGGAAATTTCCTGTGTAATTTTTTCTTCCTTCTCCTTTTGCATTTCTTCTAGGCTTCTTCCTGATCGTATTGAGAGAGTCTTCTCTTCATCGACGATTTAGGCGTAGAGTAGCAGATTTTGTGAAGCATCTGAGAAATAGCTTTTTTGAGGATATGTCTTAGGGATGAAATCGAGCAAATTTATCTTGAACAGTTGAGACTTGTGATTATATTTTGTAGAGTTAACATAATAAATCTCAAGGTACTCGCATGCTTTGAGTTTGAATCTCCTCAACAGCGTTTTTGCGCACTGGATTTGTCTTACTCTGTAACTTGAGTTCAGATTAGAGTTGGAACCTCGCCTGAATCAATCTGCACAACCAATTCAAAAAAATCAATTTGTAATAGTGGTATCAGATAGGGTAAAAATAATTTCTGTCATAGCTCATATATTACGAGATAATGTATATTTGGAATTATTTTCTGATTTTGAGAGTGATTTTAGACCGAATATTCCAAGATGGAAGTAAGGGAAAAATGAAGTGTATGTTTGTGTATGAACCAACGGATAGCTTAGGAAGCTTACAGAATTTTATTACGTAAAGCTCAAAAAATAATCTTCTCATTTTGGAGCAGTTATTAAAAAATAAGATAATCTTTTGTTGGTTTATGAGTGGAAAGGAGCCAAGGGAAATCAATAAAAAAGAGAAGTTGGGAGTTTTAAAAAATATTCACTAGAGTACACTTATATATATTCTAAATTTTATTTATGATTTTAGATAAAAATTTTAATTTTTTTTCTTGATACATTAAAATTAGAATTTATGGATACAGAACAGTCTCTCATTATATTTGATGTATTCGATGCCATACAAAAAATTTGATCAATTCTCTATTCGAATAATAAATAAAAATACTGAATTCGATATTATTATTCTTAAATTTTCTAAACTAAAATAATAATATTTATATTATATATGATAAAAATTTTAAAATTATATATATAAATGTTGCAAGTGAGTGTATTAAAAATATTATTTTAAATTAAATAAAATATAAAATTATTATACTTTTATAAATTTGTAAATATTGTTGTATAAATTTTAATTTATCAAAAATAATGAACTTGTACCAGATACTAATACTAAAAATTTAATTTATACTAGAGTAAAAATACTCAATTTAAAATTATTATATTCCACTATTAAAATGAAAGAATAATAACTAATAGTAAAAATTTATTAAGTGCGAGTTGAAAAATTATAACGATATTAATTAATTTTTAAAAATATTATTTAATATCGAATAAAATAAATAAGTCTTATATATTTATAATATTTATAAATATTTTACTATTTAACGTTCAATAACTTTAACTAAATATTTGCTCGAACACTTATCATCGCTCTCTCACAATTTTTCTCAACAACTTTAGTTCCAACCTCCACTCAAGTAATAAATTAAGATCAATTTATATTAGCTGATCGCTCAACTTGATAATACAGGGAGATCTCTCTTTTCATAGTAAGTAGAACTCGGTCCTCCATGGAACTTCCCTGGATGACGGTCCCGTTTCCATTTTCCAAATCAATGGAAGATCGTAGAAGACCGGCAAGGAGAGCGTGGAAATTGCTTGTTTCTTTTCACTCTATGCTCTGCGGAGGATGTCTGTGAGATGATTATGGCAGTGTAAGCCGGTGGAGTTACGTGAGGTGATTCTTTTTGAACGTTGCTGATCCTGTTTGTCTGTAGTTTGGAAGCAGCAATGTGAGGATGATAGCTGACGAAGCGGCGAAATTCGCTTTCTATGTAGCGGTAATTCAGCACTCACTCAAACTGGTGCTTCTTCCACCTGCTCTGCTCGGTGGATTTCTCCGAAGAGATAGCAGTAAAGGTGCAGAGTCCAGGAATAAAGATGTTGGAACTGGGCAAGGCTCACTCCTTTTCGAGAGATGGCAAAAAGAAGATCAACCCCTGCCCCTGATGGAGTCCCTTACACAAGAAATAGCCGAGGAAGCACAAGCACACGCTTTCAACCCAAACAACATCAACTAGCGGATGAACAGTTGATATATTTTAGAACAATTAAAGAAACAGAGAAGGAGATACCAATGGATGGAGCACCTCCATTCAATCAATCAGGTGTGAAAGAGATGACTCAAATAGCATGGAATTGCCATGCAAAAAAAAAAAAAAAACCATGTAATTAAATATGGTTAACTTAAAGTTTTTTTCTTATATCTACTTACCTATTATTTTTAGTAGCAGAACTTATAATTTATATATAAAATAATAATTTTAAAATAAAATATTATATATATAATCGAATTTAAAAATTATACTTAAAAACCATTAATAAAATCATTAAACTATAACACATATATTTGAAAATTTTAATTAAATTTTTTTTCGTTATAAATATAAATTATATTAAAATTAATTGGTAATATTGTATTTAAATTATATATAATTAAATATATATTTTTACTTATTAAAATTATAAGTAAAAACAATATATTATTAATATTTTGTTTAATTAATTTGAAATAATAAATTAAATGTATTAAACAAATACATTTTTAATTTTTATAATAATAAAATTTTAGTAACAAATTATATAATTTTAATATAATTAAAATATCGATTTTAAGTTATATATTTGTATAATATTATAATATATATTTATTATATAATTTATATTTAATAAAATATTAAAAATTATATGTAATTTAACTTAAATAATATATATATATATATATTAATATTGTACAAATAAAAAATTAAATTTAACATTTTAATGATAATAATTTATATAATTTGTTAACAAAATTATATTAAAATTTTTATTTCAAATTAATTAAATAAAATATTAATTATTATTTGTACTTGATAAAATTATAAATAAAAATTATATATAATTAATTATTTTATTTAATTAATTTGAAATAATAAATTAGATATATTTCACATATACATGTTTTGTTATTTATAATAATATAATTGTATTAATAATTATATAATTTATTGTTATTAAAATGTTTAATTTAATTTATTTATTTGTATAATATTATAATTTATATATTTTTATTTAAATTAAATCTAAATTTAATATTTTATTAAATATATATTATATAATTAATATATATATATATATATATATTATGATATTATATAAATATATAACTTAAACTTAACATTTTAATTATAATAAAATTATATAATTTGACATTAAAATTTGGTGTAATACAATTCATTTATTGTTTAAAATTAATTAAATAAAATATTAATTACATATTATTTTACTTATAATTTTACTAAATAAAAATATATATTAATTTATATTTATTTTAAATATATATAAGTTAATTTAAATACAGTACTAACCATTATTTTTAATATAGTTTATATTGACAACGAAAACAAATATATTATAATAAAAAATAATACTAACAATTATTTTTAATATAATTTCTATTTATAACTAAAACTAATAAATTACAAGAAAAATAATTAAAATTTTTAAATATATCTATTATTATACATTAGTTATGGTATTTTAACTAGAATTCTTAGTTTAAATTTTCTAAATAACTATTTTTATTTTATATTTAAATTATTATTTTATCACTTTACAAATTATGATTTAACAGTTAAAATAATAAATTGTTAAATTTATTTTAGCAAAAAATAATTTAAGTTAAAATTATTAATAAAATTACTATTTTATTAAAAAATTAATGCTAAAATGTAAATTTTCAAAATTTACATGATAAATTGAAGTGTTAAGAATTAATACAAAACTATAATTTAACTAATTAAATAATTAAACTATACACTAGCTTTTGGAAGATCACCGACCACCACCGGCTGGTAGCCTCACCGGGCCTCCCCATGCCTATGCCCCTCCAAAAATATCAAGGACAGAGGGCATAAGATTCCCGCGGCTGCAAACGGACCCACATCTACAAATCTAAGACAAAGGGACGCCATTGATTATTATCATCGTCATCATGGAACAAGAGAGAGAGGCGAAAACACACACAACATTCAACCAAATACCAGTTTTGCAATTAATTGTTTGATCGCCCGAAGGCCAATTTCTCGTTCAATTTCCGACAGCCGGGCGGTCGCGCGCACTCTCTCAACTCAAATTGCCCTAAAGTTTCCATCTTTCTTCCCCAAGTTAAAGTCGTTCACTATTTCAATTGGGTCACTCTCACTCTACAGGAGAAGATTGAAGCAGATTAAGACTTTTACAGCTCGGTGGGAGCTGGGAGGTGGCGGCGGCGGCGGTCTACCGGTGGGAGCTGCTCCTCCCTCCTGCCACGTTCACACGCTGTCCCTTGTGGGTCGTCGGATCCATTCCGACTGCATCTCCACTGACCATCTCTTGGAACATCCTCTGCAGGTCCTCGAAACTATCCCTCTGCAATTATTTTCCCAATCAAAGCACGTCAAAAGAAGCGGCATGGTTAATTGGATCTTCCTCTGTAGGGCATTTCTCATCCTCTGGATGAAGAAAAAGATACGAGCTTTGCTTACCTCATCACCGTTCACACTGTTCATCATCGTTATCATCTCTTGCATGAAGTCACAAAAACCCTAATCAGACCATTCACACATAATCAAAGGATCAGATGATATAAGACTTCAATTAGCGTTCATTTTCGTTTCTTAATTTAGAGAAAGGGGAAAAGGAAAAAGCTTTTATGGGTGAAAGGTGAAAACGCATCAAGAGTTTCCACTGAAACCCGTCCGTTTAAGCGAACAAAGAACAGAGTTGTTAGTCATCTACACTAACAGACCTCGTCTTCTTCCTCGAACGGATTGTAGAGTCCAGCGTCATACATTGACCTCTTACCCTGATCGGAGAGGACTGATCAACGGCAACAGATTCAATAACGTCCGTTAGCTACTGCTACATGTGCGAGGTGAAGCAGAAGTAATGTCGTCAAGAACTAGGAGAAACTGTCTGATGCATTACCGGAATACGCCTCCTGAATTTGCTGGAAGCGCCGCTTGGCTTCTCCGGTGACCCGCGGGTTCTTCGCCCACTTGTCCGGATGCCATTTCTCCATGCACATAAAAGGTAAAAGAGAGAAACTCAAAATCAGTACATCCCCAACTGTCGAATTCGCAGCTGATCAAACGCGTGATTGATCGAGCAAGCGCAGGAATTGAAACGTACCATGGCAAGCTTACGGTAAGCCGCCTTGATGTCGGCGGAGGAGGCGCCCTTTCGGAGCCCTAGAACAGAGTAATAGCAAGATCCGCCGTCTGAACCTCCCCCACGATCCATGTCGCCGTTGCAAAACAGAGGTAACAAAAATTCGACCAAGGTGGAAGAAGATCACAAACCCATGAATGGAGAAAGGAGAACTCAAAGGGTATGGGCGAAGGAGACGCCCAGGGACTCCACTGCGTCCGAGGTTGAGAACTCCTTAGAGAGAGGAAAGGCAAGGGAAAACGCTAGAGAAAATATCTTCTCGGATGCCAGGCCTGGAACAGAGAAGAGATACAGGGAGAGAAAGGAAGGAAACTTCGAGAGAATTAAACCCGATATTTGTTATATTAATATTTGCTAATTTATAAACAAAATTCGATCATTTTTTCTACCAAAAAAGTGGCTTTATAAATATTTTAAATTAGAGTTTTTTTACGACATATATATATATAGTTTTATTGACGTGGTTAATATTAAAAGAATCTGGGGAAATCCGACGTGGCGTAAGATATTTTCGATGGTTATCCGTTATTTGACACTGTTATTGAAGGAATTTACGGCTGTTGCCACTGTCTTCGCCATGTTTGAAGCCTGGAGTTCGAGGAGGATATCAGTGGACACGTTTCTGTCGTCTCAGGTTTCCTGTCGACCCGAAGGAAAGGAGTAAAATAAATAAAATTAATAATTTTTGGTGTAGAATATTATTTTGGCGACGTGAATAAATTATATAAATAGGTAAATATTTTTAAATATTACATTATTGATTATCTTATATTTCTATTTTTTGCTCATAAAGTTACTTTTTTTTTTATCTTGAATTATTTAAGATCCATTGAAGTAAAATGTGCAAAATATATATTACATATAATTTTTTGGGTAATTTTTTATTATATACTTTAGATTTTTTTCATAATTTAAATTATATTTGTAAATACCTTTTTAGAGCATTTACAAATTATATGTACCCTTACCCATGCATACTCGACAACCATTGACAAATTACCTTATTAGTCAATGGTAACAAAAAATGTTAGCAGAGTTTGGTAACTTGCAGGGAGCGAAAGGACAAATTCGACCTCAAGTCGGAGTCATATTTCCATAAACGGGCTATGATAGATTCTCAGTTATGCATATAAAATCTGCGTTATAGCGAGAAACACGTGACCTGGATACTTTCTGAATCGACCGGGTGACTCCTACTTAGGGTTGGTACATCGCCTCTGAGCTGTGTTGGGAGGAGAATTATCCGGTTGCGGGGAAACTCCAGTTCCGCGGCTCTGCATCTATTCCTCAAGGTCGATCACGGTGAGTTCTCTTCACAATCACAGAGAGTACCTGAAAATTTCGTTCGATCATTGCCTCTGTTGATCTCCAGGGAGGCTAAACAGTTTTCTTTACTTCGTTCGATACGATAGGAAGCAAAACTTTTTGAAAGAGTGCTGCAAAGATTAGCTTTTTTTTCGTGATTAGGACTTTAGGAAATATGATATCCTTCGAGCAGGAGTAGTTACCCATGTCTGAGTTTTCTCGGCAACAAAAGCGGTATCGTGTCTGTCGTACTCTCTGCTGTGCCTTTTGCGCTCTGTTGTGGAAGCGGACGACGATTAAGTGATGACGTACTTCATGTTTGATCTTATTTATATTATTGGGACTTTTTTGGGGGCTTCTGTGCTACTTTTGTCATATTCTATGCTTCACTGTCATCTTTTATTTGTCACTGATACCTTTTCTGCATCAATCAATCACTGATTGCTTTTCTGCCCTCAGTATCCTGCTTTTCCAGTTATTCTGCCTAGTGAGAGTTGATACACTTATTTCTTGCGTAAGTCGAAAAACAGCAAGTGAGATAGTTTACCTGCTTTATATTTTACTGTACAGGTTGATGCTTTACATCAGTGAGTTGCTGTTTTGATTAAACTTTACTTTGTAAGAATCTCGTGTGGCTGTATTGGCTAGGACTTTCAGCCAGTTGCCTAATTTACGTATTATGAGATCTTTCCTTCTTTTGATATATCATCAATAGACTCATGCTTCAACCTGGACTGCTGGTATATTCTGTAGGATGTAATTTACTTGCAACTGTCCAAAACTCTCGACTGTCAAGGTCTCTACTCTGGCCATACTTCATAATGAGTTGCATGGCTCAATTTTGACATGCTAAAGTTTTCTTGTTTGCAATGTGGTAAGGATGATCGTTTTGCAGGCAAGGGCCCCGCTAATATGGGCCCGGAGAAGGAATTTGTCAAGCGCAAGCAAGAAGCCTGTCATGGGACTCTTGCTGTTCATGCTTTCTCTGATTTAACGAGCGTCTCACCAGTCATTTTCTTGTACCTCTTGAAAGCATGCTATGATTCAGGTTCCTGCCTTTTCCAACCTTCCATGTTTCAAATCATCCTTCTAATTTCAGTTAAAGGTTATTCATATGTACTATTTAGAACCAACGATCGCTCAATAATTAACGCATAGGATGACAGAACATTATTCATGCAACATAGTAGTCGTCAGTCATAAAAAATCATGTGCGTGTAAGCCAAGTACTTGCCAGCATGCATGGCTCCCATGCCAAGTAATATCTTGCACCTTGCTTGTCTTGCCTACATGAAGTTATAGAAACTTACAAGCTACATTTAGGATCTCTTTAGAACCAAATTAGAGAGTACTAAACGCTGGAGGCAGGCCGGCCTATATTATTTTGGTTGAATCATTCTATTTTTCAGTTGCTAAATCTCTTCTTATTCAGGTCTAATTCTCCTAGAATTCACCTGCAGGCACTTTGAAAGCTGCTACAAAATTTTCTGCTCTTCAACAGCAGATCCATCAGATATTGTATGATTCACCCCAACCAGGAGCTGCTACTTTTATCATACGCTGCCTTTATGCACTGCCTATACTTGGAGTTCACGCGGAAGGCTTCACTCAGTTGATAATCTCTGGACTTCGACCTTTTTTGAAAAGTAGTAGAGCTGAGTTTGAGGTGGCAAAAGATCTAGCTGCTCAATTATTTCTAGATATTCTTGGGGGTTCTGTCAACCATTATGACAAGGTCGCCCTAAAGCTAATTGAAGTTTTTGAGGTGGGAATATTAAATCTTGAGAATGTTATTCTCAGGAGAAATGAAAAAGGTGATATGAAGTATGGTGCGGCATCACTGATTCTTGAACAATACATAGGCAAGTTTATACAGTCCCAGTCGTACATGACAGCGGTCTCTCTAATGGAACATTTCTCGATTCGTCAGTTCAGGCATTCTTTTCTTCTTGCTATGCTGGACAATAATCAATTCATGGCTGCAGATAAGTGGGCGAAATTTATGGGAAATCCAATGTTAGGCGTTCTTGTACAAGAATATGTCGATAGAAACAAGTTAGAGAATGCTTTCAAGATTATCAAGGAAAACAACCTCGAGGGAGACTTCCCTGATGTGTATCATCTCTGTAAAGAAAGGTACTTCATTTCCTTTATTTCGAAGAAGGCAAATTGTCTTCACCGACTATAAATGGTGTCTCTAATTATGTAGTTATTTACTCTAAAAAATTACCAGAACAAGGATCTAACTTGGTAAATTGCAGTTCACTCAAGAACTTGGCAGAAAAGGGTTGTTGGGACATTGCAGAGATGGAGGCTAAGGGTGATAAACAACTTATAGAATATCTAGTAAGCAGCAAATTATACATTTATCTCTTTCTCTCGGCGAATTGTACAATTATCTCTTTTATCTGCTCTTTGTTTCTTCATTGGTTTTTGTAACATATCTGGTACAAACATAATTATGTAATTAGAACAGATGAACAAATGTCACATTTTACCTGTAATGTGGAGACAGAATAGTCTTCAATCTTTGGCTGTCTTCTGTTCTTCTAAATCGGCCAGTACTAATGCATTTACCTTTTAATAATAACTATCAATCTACTCTCTCTCATCTGTGCACTGCTTTAAGGTATATTTGGCAATGGAAGCTGGCTATACCAATATGGTTGATGAGTTGTGTGATCGGTTCTCTCTTCAAGGTTTTCCTAAAGTCGTAGGTATGCCAACTCTCTAAAATTATTATCAGTAATCAATGAATCAGCAAATAATTATTTTTTGCAATGTTTTCTAGAAACTGATGCAGGTTTAAAGCATGATTGGCAATATTTAAACCTGGCTATGCTTGCTGTTCAAGAAATTGTTTGGATTGATGATATTGAAAGATTGCACAGTGCAACATGCCATATTGAGAGTTCTAAAGTAATTGGCATTGACTGTGAATGGAAACCCAATTACGAGAAGGGTAGCAAGCCTACTAAGGTAGCTCTTCCTATCCTATAGGTTTTCACGCATCTTCTTAATTTTCCATTGTACAGATCACCATGCAGTTACATCCTGCTGGCTGTTAAAATTGTTGCTGAGCTTGGTAGAACTGGAAAGATATAGTTTATGGTGAACTTTTCTGAAGGTCCATAAAAGTCGGGAATCATGAAAGTAATGATTTGTTTGAATGCTTGATTTATATGTCGGGAATCATGGAAAGATATAGTTTATGGCTTGCTTTTGGTATAAAATTTATCAGTGCTACATGCCATACTGATACTTGCAAAAGTAGTGTTGAAGTCTTTGCATGCTACTTCTATTTTGGAATAGAAAGGGACATGATTGTATAGGTGCAATCTGGTCTTTCAGTTTTCTTGCATCTGCAGTTCATATTTCAGACATTTATTTCATTTACTTATGGAATTACATTTTTCTAGATTATCAGTTTGTCTTGTTCAAATGTGCAGCATGCCAAATAATATTCTCACAAGTTTCAGCCTGTGTTTATCTCTTGATCTCTTATGACTAATTAGTTTTATCCTTATTATCTACAAAACAAATAGTTTTATCCCTATTATTCTAGGGAAAGAAAGCTTGCAGAAGCCAATCATCAATTAAATTTGTTTTATTTTGTATTTTCTCAGGTCTCTATCATGCAGATTTCTTCAGATAGGTCTGTTTTCATATTAGACCTCCTAAAACTGTCTCGGATTGCGCCAGATGTTCTCGATAGCTCCCTAAAGCAGATTCTACAGTCTACTCAAATTCTAAAACTAGGTATCTTGAATATTGGGAGAATAATCTTCTATCATCAAAGACAGAGATGAAGTCATATGGTTATTCCTGGGATTAGAATTAACCATTTTTGGTAGATAGGTATTAGATTTAATTATGTTCTTCTCTTCCTATGCCTTTTACAAAATCTGCTCTTTTGGTACCCAAAAATATAGCACGGGCAATTTATTAAAGAAGAGATGTTAATTGTTAAATGCATAAAAATTTTCAACTTGTTCCACTAAACTTCCATTTGACCACTATCTGGTCTCTCTGTTCCTTCCAGGCTACAATTTTCGGTGTGATATGAAACATCTAGTCTCTTCTTATGGAGAAATGGAATGCTTCAAGCACTGTGACATGTTATTGGACTTCCAGAGTTTGTTCAACGAACCTGGTGGTCTGTCTGGACTTGCGCAGGTAAATCTAAAGCTTTTTACACATTATATTCCCGTGATCTTATCTGTTACTCTGCCATTTCAAATGGTGGCTAAAGATAGCATATCCATGTTATACCTGAATTAGAAAATACTGGGAGCCAGTTTGAATAAAACAAGAAGAAACAGCAACTGGGAGCAGCGTCCATTGACTCAGAATCAGGTAACCTTAGATTCAGATACACACCATGTTGGTGACCCAGACTGCACTAGCCTAATATAACACGTGAAGTGTAAAGTGAGCAAAGTAAGCAAATACTGTTAGTTCTGGTGTTTCTCCTGTCGGTTTTGATCCTTGAAATGCCAATGCCGCTGATGTTGATGGATGGACTCTTGCCCATCTTTGTTGATTTGGTCCATTAGTTCTACTGTGAATCCCCCTGAACTGAGAGCGTGCTTAATATTGTTTCTGCAGCTGGAGTATGCTGCGATGGATGCCGCTGTACTCGTGCACATATTCAGCCACGTCCGTAATCATCCCCAGCCAGCTACAACAGGCAACGAGAAACCCGAGTGGAAGTCCCATATTGTAAGTACCATATACATGAAATGTCCAAATTACCGTAACCCAATCATTCCAGAAACATCTTTCTCTCATCTCTTATCCTCTTTGTTTCAGATTTCGCACACTAATAGCACCAAGAGGTCCAAAAGGAAACCCCGGAGAAAGAAGAAGCGGGAATCGGTGTCTAAGTGAGGCCCTTTCAGCTGCCATTTCACCTTCCTCGCCAGCATCAGCATCAGCATCTGGTATGTAAATACATACAATAGGTAAATGACTGAAAAACATATATCATGGTGTGCTTAGGTCTTTATGTGTATAGATCAATGAGTGAGATTTTGCTGGAGAAGGCTTCCTCTTTTATCTCTACCTCCACCTTTTTTCTCTACCTGGCATGTGTATCCCCAATCACTTTAGAAGGAATATCATGCAATGACTTCCTTTGGGAATCCTTAATAAACATGTAAGCAGATTTTGCAGTTAATTGGCTTCTTCTCGCATATGACCAAACAAACATGTCAGGTTGAAAGCAGAAGAACCAAGTAGAACTTTGGTTATACGAAGATGTCCACTCCTTTATTCGCCTTAATAACAAGGTATGGCCAAATTGAGTCCACTTTCCGTAGCTTAGATAAGATCAATAATGCACGAGCATCAAGACTAATTGCTATAAGGGGACAGTATCTTTTGCGCCTTAATCCAACTTCTTATGTATCATATGGTCATTCCTTAGTCCACGTCACCATTTTGACAATAAATGTGTCCACTTTTTTACATCAACATAAGAAAATGTTGACACCTAAATGTCACTTGGAACGCATATTTAACACCACTACTACAACCGTTTAAATTTTTTGAATAAATTATTACAGTTTGTCTATTTCAATACAAGTGGGGTCACTACAACTCCCAATTATTACAGTTTGTCTATGAATAAATTATTAGTGAGGATGAGGATATTCAAAGGCAAGTTCCAAAAACTAGTTTAAATTCTAAGAAAGTCACTTGATGATGATGCAGAGGTTGTGTTGACTTTTCACGACTCTGCATCGATATTCTAACAAGTTTGCTGATATGCATGTATAGTTAGTTCAGCACATTTTCCATCAGAAAATAAATAGAGCATCAGTAGCAGCAGTATCTGATCTAAGACTCGGCATAACATGATGCTCAACAGCGGGCTTCAACAAGCCTCTAAGACTGACTTTTTACAGACCCTTGTTCCTGTCATGGCTGCCGTGCCAAGTTCTACGAGATAAAGATAAAGAATGGCATGGCATCCATTCTTTCTTTTACTGAGCAAACCCTCACTTGGGTAAACCTCAACCAAAGAACTACTCGTGAAAGCGTCTAAGGTGATGCAACCAAGCGCAAGAAGAAAGTCGACAGCTCGCAACTCCTGCAAGTTGTTGGGCTGACACTCGATTTAATTGACGTGCCATGTCCTATACTGTTATCACCATAATTCAACTCTAATGGCAGGCAGCCCATAGCTTGTCGCTTGCCACAGGTGAAGTTGAAGTACAACAAACCCTTTGAGATTGGGAAGCCAAATCAAAGGTGGATCGATTTCCTAGCACGATGGAACGGCACACGGTGACAAGTGAAAGGGGTTGTGCGTGATTACCAATGCATATGTGGAATCTCCACATGGCCCCATTTCCCATGAAACCCTAAACATTTTATATTTTATTTTGTATATTAATTACGGAGGAGGACATAGCATGTGACCCGTCTCAGTTCCATTACAAGGCTTGGAAATTACCGTTCAGTCCCTCCTAGCTCCATCCAAGCTGTTTGTGGGCCCGTCTGCCAGTGTCAGATCCGAAGGCCCAGAAAAAGCCCAATAGTGCGGATGATTTCCCTCTTTCCACGCGCCTCACACGAGCGTCCTCTTCAAACGCCCTAGATCTTATTAACCATATGATGAAAATCAGTCAATGGTAAAAAAATTCACTTTCATTTCTCATATATCTTAAATACCACAATAAGGGTATGCTTGCATGCGAGTGTTTGGATAAATTGGGAGGGAGGATTGAGAGGTATATTAATTAATAATTAGTTTGTAAAATTTGTACAAAAGAGTTTTATTAATTAAATATATTAATTGATGAGAAAAGAATTAAATATATTAATTAGAAGTCTTGCCTCATTTAGCCATGGTACCCTTGATTAGGGAGCAAATATTAGGTGATTCAATATTATAAATTATATTATATTTAATTCATATATATTAAAATACCTATAATTTTTCAAAATATTGTCAAACTAAAACATAATTCTCTATTTTTTTTTAAATTTGGAAGAGGGGTAGTTTTTTATTTAAAGTAATATTAAATTATAGCAATATATATTTTTTATATTTTTATGTGCATATTTTGTTTCATAATATCTTCTTAATTATTGCTATATTTTGAGTGTTATATTATTTTCAAGAAATTTAATAGTTTATATTATTTTCTGGATTTAATAGTTGATTATTATATTAATTATTCAATTAATTGTGTTAAGGGACTCGTAGCTTCCGCACTTGCCATTTCCACCGCCATTGCACGGGCATAAATTTAAGGGGATCCTAAAAAACCCTAAATGGGGAGCATAATTAATAAATAGTAGAAAATACGAAAAAAAGACATGTTTTAGTTAGAGTGGGGGCGGGACATATTCAGAGACGGGTGCCAGTGACATGATTGGTGCACGTGTAAGCTATGGTAGGCTGACAATGTAGGCGAACTTTACCTCGATAGAGAGAATGCTATTTCTACCTACTACTCCCTAATATTATTAGGCAATTCTTTTTTTTAGTATTATGGACAATGCAATTTAGATTTTGGATAATATTATGAATAATAAAAAATTAAGATATTTATATATGAAAATGTTAATAATATTTTAATATTTTTAATATCATTATATTTAGATATTAAATAATAATTTTTACTTAATTTTTCATTATTTTTCACTTTTTAGAGGAATATGGAGGGATTTTAATTAACTGTTGGGTCACTTAATCTACTAAATACATTATATAATTTTTTTTTATCAAATAAGATATTCACATACTTCTCCCAAATCCCCATTCATGCCTCTTAGCCATTTAGATTTGTGATATGTTATTGATAGTGGTAGTTATGAAGCACCTCAATCGACTATGGTTTTTCCATCTCCACTTGGTTATACCACACATTTTCAGCTCACCCAACTCTATAGAAACTCCTTACAACTCATTTTCTCCTCCATTAGTCCAATGCATCTCACATTGATTTCCCTACATTTCCTTTTTCATATTCACTAAACTTCCTACAATTCACACACAATCCTATCATACTCGTGGTCAGGGAGTTAGTTGGATTAATAAATGTTCATGAACGAAGTAAACACTTGGAAATAACTTGAGTTTTACTTCACGTTTTATCTTGATTCTATCAAACATACTTATAAATTTCTATTCGTCCCTGTCAATAGCCACTATTATAGGTAATTTTACCATAGTCGAAATCGGAGTAGTCAGTACTTCCAATAAAATAACTTGTAAAAATATAATGGAAATTCAAAACTTTTCTTTTAAATTTTCTCATTTCCATTTTAACCACCCTTTATCACTCTTGATTCATTAAGTGGTTTAGTTTTCTCATTAAATTGACCAGTTTTTTCTCGGTTTTCATTGATTCAAGGTGACGGGTTTCACAATTCTCCCATCGTTTTAAGAGTTTTGTCCCCAAAACTTGACTACGTATCCTTTACATAGGGAATAATTTCCCTTAATGTTAAATTGTGGTTCGCTTGACATGCTACCACTTTGGTTATTTCTTCACTTAGCCCTTTAAACCACACACTTAAGGAATCTTTCTTCCTTTCCATTATCCACTCACTTCATGGAGAGTATCACGATTAGGTATGTCTTACCCACAAGTCCCAAGGTACATCCTTCAGTGCACTTCTTACTTTACTTAGGGTAAGACTATTTCTCTTAAGGGTTCTTATCCAAGTCATTGGGTTGGGTGTTCCATAAACATCCGATCGTCCCTGTTCCCATTTATTTCTTTAGTCGTTGATGCTTTTTAGCTCAGCATCCTTTCGGACTTTTTGTTCTTAACCCTATGGGTTTTGTTATGATCCCCCTTTTTATCTTATTTTACTCCTTTCTCTATCTTTTGTTTACTACAACTCCGATTCAAGTTTTTGGGTTTGACCTTGTCATGCTTAACTAACAGACTCTTTAATACTTGAGTCACATTGTTCTGGGACTGTACAACATGATAGTTCCAGAATATTCTTTGTCCATTATAATTTTAGAACATTTTCTCGATAAGGGTTCACGCCTTTCCAACCGTTTAGGAGTCGTGTGGCTTCTTTCCTTCTAGTTACTTGGTAGTGTTTCCTAACTAACTTCGACGTTATCCAATTTCCCCTTACCAACTTTCTTATTGGTTTTTTCCTGGTTCCAACCATTGGCTCTCCCGATCACTTCATGACTTACCTACATGTTGGAATTTTTCCCTCTTTATGTTCTTCCACATCTCCAATGGCATCATTTACTCAAGCATTCCCTTTTCTTCCTTCTTTCCGTACTCATTCGTGACGATTTCACGATTCCTTATTCTGAGTTGATCCCTTTTAGTCTACGTGTCGATTCCTTTATTTGTGGAGTTCCCTTTTTGTGATTTCATTCTCTACTGTATCCTTTAAAGTAGAGACTTCCACCTTATTAGCTACACATTCGACCTTCTTACCATTTCTTGAAGGTTTTCTTCCTTCACATTCTTACACCCTTATGAATTGGAGCTTTCGCCCAGTTTAATTATTCACCGACCTTAATTTCCCAATTCACCCTTTACTTCCTATCCGAGGTATCTCTGATTGTCGAGTCTTATTTCGTGTCCTTTACATTAGGCCCCGACAATCAATCTTAAGCTCCATAGGCGTGGACCGGAATTAGTCCTCGTGTCCATCGTTATTCCTTTAAATCCTGTTTTGACAGGAGTACGTCCTTTCCTAAGGCTTTACTTCCTTTGAAATTCGTTTCCTTGTTCCTTTTATTTGGGGTATGCCACCCGTTCCCGCTTATTATTGCATCCTTTGATGCTATTCTACCACTTAACTGTTCATTGGGTTTAACTTACTACTCGAGTACTCATGAGTATGCTTCCTTTGTACTTGATCTTTTCACCTCAACCTGCATTGCATTTGCGAGCTTATCTTTTTTTTCCAATTTAATTAGGTTCGTCGCCCCTCTGTTGGGATATATATACCACCCCAGGACTCCCTTCCTTGGTAGGCTCCTTCCCTTTATGGAATTTCCCCTTTTTATTCGTCCTTGTGGTTATTTGACCTTAAATTGACTTTATGACATCCTTTGATACCATCCTTTTCTACTTACCATTTCCTTGGGAATCCTGCTGGCACATCCTTTGTACCTCATCTTTATTCCTACTTGTAATTACTACGATTTCTATTTCCTTAGGGAGTAATTCCGATCTCTTTTGTTTTGAGGTTTCTTAACCTCCTTCTAAGAGCTTGCTTAATCCTTCGCGTGACTTGAGTTTGGTCGCCAATCTGTTTTAGGCCATTAATTTCTTTAAGGATTTCCTTCTTCATTCTTTTCCAATGTTTGGCCTTTTCACCTCTCCTTTCTTTGTTGGAGTTTCAATCTATGACCTTCACGAGGGTCATATCATTAATTGCCTTGTCCCTACTATTTTTCTTGTCCAACTGTCTAGGGGTAGTTGTCTCTCAAGTTTACTTGTCCTTGACATCCATCATATCACCCCTTTTTAGGGTGTAGTCGTTACTTCTTCACTATCCTTCTTAGGGCACTGTTTATCCTCCTTGATCACCCTAGGGTTACTAGTCACTTCCCATCGCTAGGTTCGTCTGTAACCCTATTTTGGCTCCTCCGTTTTTCCAAAGTAGGTCATACTTCGCCATCTGAGGCATCCTAGTTGTCATCCAATGTTCGGGGCTTGTCTTCTCTTATGGAGGCACTTCCTTCTTTGCTCCTAAATGGCTTGTAACTCTACTTAGAAAAAAATCGTCTCTAAGTTTCGTTCCATTTGCAACTTCTCAGGGTCCTTCCTTCGATTTTTCTCATGACTCTTCATTATATAGTTGAGGCATACAGTTGCATCATCATTAAGGGACGGAAAATTTTTTAGGAACTCAAAATTTTCTTATTTATTTTTGAAGTATGAGTACAATTTGGGGTTTTAACTCTTCCTAAAGGGAGATTGTTACAATGACAGATTGAGAAGTACCCACTAATATGCTAGGATCTTAAAGAGCTTCCTCCTGAGTGTGGTTGAAATTCCGAGCAGGAGTTGTGGTTCTTGGGGTGATATCCTTTGAGAATCCTATAGTTGAGGAGGTGTTGTTCTTGGAAGTTATTACCCTAAATCCTCACAGTGTGGGACAACCCTTCTCCATATGTCCTATTCCTCTAAACCTATAACATATTATCTTGATACCTGTCCTTAGTAGTGTTGGGCACTTCTTCATGTAGTGTCCCCATCGTCCATACCTGTAACAGGTCTTTTCCTTGCGTGGACCTATGTGGTTCCTCCTATACTTTGAATATTGTGGGGCCTTTCTAAGGGATTGCTGGTGGTTTGGTGCTTCATCGTCCTTGAGCCCGAACACATTAAAGGTTTTCTTGTCGAGTCTTCTTTGACCAAGGGTTACTCCAAGAGTCCTTCTATACTCCTTAGTTCCCTAGCTCATTTCCTCCTTTGGGATGTGATCCTCAATGGTTTCCGGGGTGGCTAGGTTAGTGCGGGTTTGTTTGGCTACTTTTCTTGGGGCCATTCTCCTACATGGTAGGTAGTTTTTGTTTAATTCTTATGTTATATAGTCTTGATAATGTATTCGAGAAAACCTGGCTCTGAGACCACTCAAGTTGTCATGCTCAACCTGGTTTGGTCAGATTCCCATGAGCAATTCGTCACTCCCCTAGGTCTATGAAAGATTTCACCTCCTTCTAAACTGCGAGGAGTTAGACGCCCTTTTTCCCTGATTTTTCCTGGAATAAGATTATATAAAACTTAATATATTAAAAGCTTACGTACCTGGCTTAGGGTTCAGCTGCGAGAGGTCTTTAAGATTGGTTTCCTTTTTCCTGAGAAGGGTTAAAGGGAGTGGCTGCGTTTCTACAACTCAGTGAGTGAGTGTTGGGAGTGAGTTTTAAGAAAAGGATTAGTTTGTCAAAATCATGTCCAACTTTAATGTCATTTTCAAAGCTTATCTCAAATCACAAGGCCTTTTTCCAATTTCATAATTAGGTGTGTTTAGCTCTCTTAGCACATCCCCTTGCCTCTAGAGGTGTTTAGCAAATAGACACACGCCATTTATCAAAAAGGGTACAAACGTTTGCACGACAGTCCCAGACTGCACCCACTTGGGGATCAACGCGACTTTGCCGTCCACCTTGATAGAAGTCTTAGACTTATACCCTGAGTCTCAATGGCCTTAAGCCCCATGAGTTCAAAACCGAGGCCCCTGGCTTATTAGAGTTGTTCTCGCTCTTGTCAAGAAGGTCTCCCAAATAGTTTAAGTAATGACACACAGTTAGTCATGAAGCTCTGTAAGCTTCTTACATATGAGACCGGAGTGGAAATGTGATGAGGTCTCCATCCTTATACGGACAAGAAGTATTTTGGGTTTGAGGGTCGAACGTCTGGGACATTCACTCAAACTCCGAGTGGAAGTCAGGGACTTCTATTAGGGTAGATGGTAAAGATGCTCTGATCCACAAGTGGGTGAAGTCGTCGTAACTAAATCTCGCAAATGTGTGTACCCTTCTACCCTGGGTTTGAGTGGATGTCCTAGATGTCTAACCCTCAGACCCAAATGCCATTTCATGTTTGTATGAGGACAGAGACCTCATCCCAACCCCACCCCGGTCTCATGCGTAAGAAGCTCCCAGAGCTTCAAGACTAACTGACACGATGAACTAACCTTACCTCCACCATCTTATCCAGCAGCACTTAGGACCCATCACTACCCCTAAGGGCGTCTTGATGGTCCCATACCATAAGTGCATGCACAAATAAGAGTTTTTACATAATAGTCATCATCTTTGGTGCCAACGGTCCAACGACCCCGATGCTCAACCCGACGTGCAACTGTTTGTCTAGGCCAGTTTGTCGACCTGGCCCTGACGCACTGTCGCTTATCCATTGAGCATTGTCGGTCCTAACTTGGTATCGTGGCGCAATTACACAATCAATTTCATTAGACATTTTCATGGCTCTTCTTAATCAATTTTGTTTACGAGCTTCTACTCGTGCCCATTGGCCTTGGACCCATTACACGTGTTTTTCCAAACCTGGGCATTTAGCCCTATGAGTTCAAAATCGAGGCCCTTAGCCTATCTGAGCTGTTATAGCTCCCGTCAAGAAGGTCTACCAAATATTTTAAGCATTGGCATACAGTAAGGGGAGAACACTTCTCACAAAATTCACTTCTTAACTCATCACACTAATCGGGTGTGATGATAACTCCGCTTACAACCGGTAGGCGGGTTTCTCATTTCCTTAAGGAAACTCATCATACCAATCGAGTATAAAGTTCATTTATTCCTACTCACAATCAGTAAGTAGGTTTTTCTTTAATTAAGTGCTCATCACCCCAATCAGGTATGATGTTAGAAAATTCTTACTCATGGTGGTCTTTCAAGTTTAAGGGTGCTCATCATCCCAACCGGTATGATGTATAAAGATCCCACTCACCCGTTGACTATGACGTATTCGTCCTTAGTTAGTTTCCAGTTCACACTAGCTTTCTCTTGCTTGCGTTCCAGTCTCACGTGACCCTACAGGTTTGGATATCGTTATCAACAAGGGTTCGACATAACAACATTCGTTTTCTCACTTATGAGCGACTAGGCCCAAATTTCTCGATTTATTTGCACTTAGGTCCCTAAAATGCATTTTCCTTGACTTTAGGTCCCTAATGCTAACTTTTCCCCCAAATTGAATCCCAAGGTCTCCAATATCCTCTTTGGATCCTCAAATTACTTAAAATTGTGTATGGGGCTCAAGTTTTCCAAATTTCTAATATGGTTCCCAAATTTCCAAAAAATATGATTTTGCCCTTACTTTGCAAAAATAGCCATTTGGCCTCAAATCTTTCAAAAATTGACTAATTGGTCTCCCAACACCTTTCTCATTACTAATTGACCTTCAATTTTGAGAAATTGCATGAAGGTCCCTCAATTTTTTGAAATCCCCAAATTTTCCCCAATTTCACCCCTTTATACTAACCAAATTTGATTTCTTCAAGTTGCCCATTCAATTGGGGTTAATTGCTCCAATTGATGGTATGGATCAATTCCTACACTTCCATACGATCAAATGGAGCTTTGAATGACATAATTTGAGTCCGAAATGAGCTCAAAAAGAGTTTTGCCGAAAAATTATTCGTAGAGAGAGAAAGCTTTGAAAGTTTACCGTCGGAGGTGCAGGGGTCCGAGCTCTTAATCTATGGAGGTAGCTCTCATCCTTAGGTTTATTCTAAGATTAAGAATTGCTACAATTGAAGTCCATATGAGGGTGAATTTTATCAGTGAAATTCGACACTTTTTTTCTCTAACATCGACAGTTTTATCAAGATAGATTTGGTCCGTTGGAGCGGCTTCACTGTTTGATTCTGTTGGCACTTCTCCGAAGTACTTGGGTTGAATGAAGGGAGATTGCTGTCAAGTAACTAACTTCCTTAGGAGTCTATAGGACCCAACCTTGCCTTCTGAGGCTAAGAAAAGTTCCCAAGTCGTAGCTCTAGTTCGAGCTTCACCGAAAAATGGAGCACTTGAGAGAGAATGGCGATTTGAGGTGTGTGGAGGATGAATGGAGGGGAGCTCTTTATATAGAGAGCTCAAGGACCCTTTGCCCTACCGGTTTCCATATTGGTCAAGCTTATCCTCTTTAGAAAATTACCAAATCGAAGGAAATATTCCTTCACTGGAGATGGAAAGTTTTTCTGCCATATGAACAGTGCTGTCATCCCAAGGAAGAAGATGACATTGTTCTAAACCGAACTAGACCGGTCCGAGCGGGTTCATTTCTAAGCTAAATGAAGTGATTCATGGCTTAAAATGATGAGGAAAACATGAGGAAGGTGATCCAAATCATGAATGGGGGCAATTAACAATGTTTTGATCATCAATTTAACGAGATTGTAATCTAGGGGCCAAATGTCAAATTGATGAAATTGAGGGCATTTTCATGAAATTCACTCCCAATTGAGGGACAATTGAGTAATTTGGACAAAATGGAGGAATAATTTTTAATTTTGAGAAGTTTGGGGTCAAATTGCAATTTTGGAAAAATTGGGGGAATAAATGGCAATTTTGGAAACTTTAGGGGCCAATGGGTGATTTTGATAAAACTAAGGACCCAAGAAGGTAAATGAAAATCCTAGGGGCTAAATTGAAACTAAGGGGCAAATAAGGTAAAAGTACAAACTTTAGGAAAATTGGCCGATTCAGGCCTGATTCAACCTGTTTTCTTAAAATTAAAAATTTCTAAATTAATCTAAAATTATTCTCTATCTAATGGTGGTTTCAATTTTCTAAATTGAGATTTTTAACCCACCAAGAAAAATGAATTTAGAAACTGGTTCATGTATAGTTCAAAACGATTCAATCCTATTCAATTAGGTTCAGGTCCGGTTCACCCTAAATCAGTCTGGTTTTCCCATCTATTTTACTTCATGGTTCTTTGTCATGACTTTTTTGGTCACTTGAAATTTTCCAAATTCCCATTTTAGCTACTCTTTATCATTCTCGGTTCCTTGAGTGGTTCGGTTTTCTCATTAAATTGACCGGTTCTTTTTGGGTTTTTCTTAATCCGAGATGATAGGTTTCATAGGACCCCACCGGTAAGATAACGAAGCTTTCTCTCTCTAGACTGTATTTTTCGATGAAGCTCAGTTGAGCATAGTGTGAGGGCCTATGTGCAAATGCCCAAAAAGATGCGGCCTCTTAATCAAAACATCCTAATATGGATATTCATGCCTTGTAGGAGCAGAGTACTTGAGTGTCGGCTTCTGGAAGCACACCGCGAAGCGCGACTCTGCCGGGACAACCCCATTGAGGATATCAGGTGAGTGGGAATGTTATACTGCCCTTTTCAATTGGAATGACGATTCATTTTGAAAATGATTTTCTTGAAATTAGCCTCCCTTTACTGGGTGATTCTGCTTAAAACATCTGGGAGCTAATTCCAAGGCTTAGGCTCGGTATGCAAGTGGGTCCAAGGCCGATGGACATGGGTATGGACCCGTCTAAAACCAGCATGTGATGAGTAATGCTAAAAGATCTGATTAACGGGAAATTGTGTGTGATACCCATTGAGCCAAGTTTGAGATGTTGGGCTTGTTGAGCCAAACCACTGCTAAGTCGAAGCCAGGTCATCGAACCTGTTGGGCTAGTACGCGTAGGCCGAAACCAAGCCAACAAACTGTTGCACTGGAGAGACAAAGATAATGGTTATAACTTAAAAGACTCTTAATTGTGAATGCACTCTGATATTCTGGCCATTAGGACACCTGGCGTGATTATAATTTTATTAATATCACTCTTCACAAAATTAAGTTTATTCTTTAATGATAAGGTAATAATTATACTCTGACACAACATGTAATAATTTAACCATGGTTTTTTTAAAAATATTGTGAGAATATATTAAGGATCGATAAAAGATCGTACATATATCTAATTAAAAATTATTACTTGTATGTAGTAGAACGTTTCCAATCTTATAAACCCATAAAATTTTTCTATTTTATCCAATGTATAATCATATGCTCAACACCTGCACTCATGTGCAATGTGGATACACTTGTCATGTGCAATTTTAAATCCGTCCTCAACAATTGTCTATGAGACAAGTATGATTCTTCCAATCTCGGACGAGGGGGAACAATGGCCTCGAGTTGGGTATTTTCCTCCATACTCGGGTAGACCACGAGCCGTATTTTCAGTCTTGGGTCAGGTACGGGTGTGAGCCCACTTGCTCTGATACCATGTGAGAATGTATTATGGACCAAGAAGGGGTCATGCATATATCTACTTAAAAATAATGACATGTAAGTAGTGGAACTTTTCCAACCTTATAAACTCACAATACTTCTTTATTTTATCTCATTTATGATTGTATTATCAACACATGCTTTCACGTGCAACGTGTTTACACTTGCTACGTGCAATTTTAAACCTGCCTTCAACAATTGTATATTTGTTTAGAAAAGCACTGTCACGCCCCGACCCGTTTTGGTCGGATCCCCGTGATCAACCCGCCACTCTCCCGATTTACTAAAGGGTTTTCCCTTATATTATAAATCGTAAAGAGTAAGGCGTTAACCTGCACCTTTTTCCAGGAATATCATAAATCAAAACTACATAGTAATTTAAATTAGTTGTACCAATCTTGCAGGCGTTTAATTGCGCAAGTCCTTTAAGGTTCGGCTTTCCGGGACTTCCTGAAAGAGGTATAAGGGAGGGGGTGAGTACAACTACTCAGTAAGTGGGATTCAAATCTTTTAACTTTCAAGAAAAATATTTATATGGAGTGTGCTAGACTCCTTTGTTTTCAAAAAAATCATTTCATTTAAAAATTCATCTTTTTCCATTATTTCTTAGTTATCGATGTGTCATCACCCAACACACATCCTTCATAATGAAGGTTACACACATTCGCAAGTCAGTATCACTACTGAACCCGCTAGTGGCTTGGGAGCGACTTTTCCTGCCACCCGGATAGAAGTATGACCACTTCTACCCTGGGAATGAGTGGATGTACGAAACATCCGATCCACAATCCCGAAATCACTTCTTCGTGTCCGTATGAGGACAGAGACCTCATCCTGTCCCCACCCCGGTCTCATGCGCTTAGTGCTACTCCAGATTTCGCACAGACACCTGGAACGACGAACTGCCCTTATAGCCACCAGGTCGTCTAGTGCCCTTAGGATGCATCACTACCCCTCATGGGCGTCTTGATGATCCCGTACTCATAGTGCATGCACAAACAATGTTTTCTTATATTGCCATGTAATATGTGGTGCCATTAGTCCAACGGCCCCGACTCTCAACTCAACCCGTAGCTGTTTGTCTTGACTAGTCCGTCGACCTGTCATGTCGCACTGCCGCTAGTTGACTGAGCATGTCGGTCCTATCTTGGTACCATGGCCAAACAATTCACTTATTAAGTTTTATGGCACATATATCATGTTTGTTTACGAGCTCCTGCTCGTGCCAACTGGCCTTGGGCCCACTGTACGAGATTTTCAAAATCGGGCATTTCGCCCCCAAGTTCCAAAACCGAGGCCCTTGGCCTATCAGAGCTATTCGAGCTCCCGTCGAGAAGGTCTCCCAAATAGTTTAAGCATTGGCACACAGTCAGGGGAGAACACTTCTGACAAAAATAGGTTTTTACTATCCATCATACCGACCGGTATAAGGACATCTTCGTTCATAACCGATGAACGGGTTTTCAACTTCCTTCCAGGAAGTCTCATCATACCAACTGGGTATGATCTACTTACAACCCGTAAGTAGTTTTTCCGCATAACTTTCACATCACTTTCTTTAAGTAGTGATGATTAAAATACCACTAAACAGTGGGTTTTTATATCGAGGTACTTATCATCCCCAACCGGGTATGATGTTAGTAAACCCACTCACAACCGGTAAGTGGTTTTTAACTTTATAAGGTGTGCTCATCATCCCAATCAGGTATGATGTTTGTAAACCCACTCACCCGTTAATGCCGTGAATTCCACTAGACCGGTTCTTGGTATTCACGCGAGCTTGTCCTTGCTGGCATTCCCGGTACTTCGTGTTCTGGTGAAGGCACGACGGTCCGAGCTTTCGATCTGGGCAGATAGGTCTCATCCTGAGGTTCATCCTTTCGGTCCTAATTCGGTCGTGGAAAGGTTGAGAAAGTGTTGGGAGGGCTTGAAATGGCCGATTTCAGCTTGGCCGAAATAGGGTAGCTTCGGTCCGCCGGAGTTGCTTCACTATTCCATCATGTCGGCGTTTCTCCAACGATACTCGGATTGATTGGAGTTTGCTATCAGATAGCTGTCTTCCCCCCGGTTCTAAAGAGCCCGACCTTTGTTCAAGTCGAAGCTCTCGTTCGAGCTTTACCGGGAAATGGAGCAGTAGAGAGAGAGAGAAGTGTTCAGGTGTGAGGAGAATGAAATGGGGATGAACTCTTTATATAGTTGTAAAACCCGTGTATTAAATGGGCGAGATTTATTACTAGTATTAATATTGCCATAAATTATTGGTATTAATTCCAATAATTTAATTTCGGTATTAATTCTAATAAATTAAATTTCAGTATTAATTCTAATAATTTAATTTCGGTATTAAATTATTTGTATTAATTCCAATAATTTAATTTAGGTATTAAATTATTGCTATTAATTATATATTAACTTATGATAAGGCGTACATACAAATTTTTGACTGAAATTTCGGGTTACAAAAAAAATTCATACTTCCCAGGAGGTCACCCATCCTCTTAACTTTAAAGTTCTTATGGAATCTAGTTCACTTGAACCACTTTGGTTTTTATTTTCTAATTTGTCTTAATTTTCTTTTCCAAGGTTTAATGAACCCTTTGGATCACTCGAGAGTTGTAAATTCCCAACTTGCCCGTTCAGAAATAATCGGGTTTGTGAACCGGTTCTAAATCCTCACTTGGTTTGACCGGTTCTTTTCCTGGTTTTCCTTAGCTCAAAAGGGCGGGTTTTACAAGCACACTCCCCAACCCCCGCTCATTGAGCTGTAGAAACTCACCCCCTCCCCTAAACCCTTTCGAGGAAAAAGCCTCTCATTAAGAAAACCAGAAGTTAGGGGGAAAGTCAAAGGTACGCGAACAGATAAACCATCATTTAAATGTTTTGTAAATTTTGTTATGGAAAACATGTGTACTCTTACGCCTTTACCTTTCTCAGTCTATTTGGTAGAAATACTAAATTAGTACGGGGAAGGGTGGCAGGTTGATCACGGGGATTCCAACCCAACCGAGTTGGGGCGTGACAACTTAAGTGGTATCAAAACTAGGTTTTCCAAACAAAGTTTTCAAAACTAAAAGCCCTAGAACCCTAACCAATGGTAAACTTCTGTCAGATAGATATGACCCCTCGTAGAGGAACCGAACAAACCCACATTGCCACGACCACCACAGGACTAGGAAGAAATCCTACCCAAAGTGAGGAAGTTAACTTAGGAGCTCAAGAGACTAGGAGAACCCAACCCACTATACTAAGAATAACTCATAAGCCGAGGATACTTTACGAGTAATTTGTCAAGGTATTTGGGAGACCTTGCTTCACACTAAGGAAGGGGGACTGTTTCGTAGGAAGTACACACCTAAGGATGGTGAAACGTTGGGATCACTAGCAACCACCAAGAAAAACTCCCCAAGGTTTGAAATGGAGAAGAAGCTATAAAGGTCAACGCAAGGAAGTAACTTATTACAGTTATGGACAGTGGGGACACTACGCACGAAAGTGCTCAAAACTACTAAGGGATGTGGCACCAACAAATGGGGGCACTGCCTCCACTGGTGGGAAAGGACCCAAAGAAAGGAGGGAAAAGGAGGGGAGAATAGAAAGGGAAAATGAAATCTCTCAACAATGTAAATGTTGGAGGATCCACATAGGAGCCTATATCGGGATAACCTATTATAGGTGTGGACAGGTAGGACATATGATAAGGAGATCTCCCATACCGCGAGGATTTGTGGCAATACCTCCTAAGAATATTACCACCCCGACTATCAGAGTCTGAGGGGATGGAAGATAGGAGGTCGCCCCAAGAACCATAACTCCAATTAGGGATTTTAAACTCACCCCATAGGGAGTTCATCAAATCCCTAACATAGGAGCAAGTACTTCCCGACCTTTCATTTTTACCATCTCCTTTAGAGGTGAAGAAGTCCCAAATGTATTGTATTATGTTCCCAATAAATAAAAATTTCAAGTTCCAAAGAACTTCTGTCGCCCAAATCATAACACGTCTAATCAGGATCACGTGCCTCAACTCAAGTTATGAACAAATAAGGATTGGGAAGGACAAACCTTAGATAAAAAATGAAGGGTCGAAAGAACTCGAATGTAACTTCAATTTCAACAATTAAAATCAAATTAGATTGAGTTAGAAGGTTGAAATTGGGGGAAAAATTGAGGGGAAATTTGGGAATTTCAAAAATTTGAGGGACTAAAGTGCACTTTCATAAAATTGGGGACCAATTGGGCATGATAAAGATGTTGAGGACCAATTAGGCAATTTTGGAATTTTGGGGCAACACTTACCATTTTTGTAAAGTTGGGGCAAAATGGTAATTTTTGAAAAATTGTGGGACCAAATGGGAAATTTGGGAAATTAAACCCATTTTGTGAAATTGAATAAATTGAGGTCCAAAGGTGAATTTTAAAAATTTCAGGACTCAATTTGAGGAAAAACTAGAATTAAGGACTTAAAGTTAAAGAAAATAACTTTGGGGACCTAATTGAAAATAAATGAAAAGTTTGGTTTTTTCATCCATTGGGAATGAATGAAGGTTGTTAGGCTGAGGGATAATGAACAAGGATGTTCATATCATGTAGGAACACGAAGTACCAGAAATGGCAGCAAGGACAAGCTCGCGTGAAATACAAATAAACAGTACAGAGAAATTTACTGCATTAATGGGTGAGTGAGATTTTAATATTATAACCGATTGTGATGATAAGAACCTCGGAAATGAAAACCCACTACTAAGTAGTATTTTAAACATCACATTTGAGAGGAGTGGTGAGAAAATAATGCGGAAAAACTACTTACTGGTGTAAGTAGATCATACCCGGTTGGTATGATAAAACTTACTCGAAGGAAGTAGAAAACCCATTTATAGGTTATGAGCGGAGATGTCCTCATACTCGGTTGGTATGGAAACTTGAATAGCTCATATGGGTCGGAGGCCTCAATTTTGGAAACTTGGGGGATAATATGCTCGATTTTGAAAATCTTGAATAGTAGGCCCTAGGCCAGTTGGCACCAATATCATAAACAAACATGAATTTGAGCCATAAAACTTAAATAAATAAATTGATTGACCATGGTACCAAGACATGATTGACACACTCGATGGACTGGCGGCAGTGCGACATAATAGGTCAATAGACCAGTCGAGACAAATAGCTGCAGGTCGAGTTGAGGGTCGGGGCCGTTGGACCAGTGGTACCTAAGATTAAATAGCTTTTGAGAAAAACTTTGTTTGTGCATGCACTTGAGGTTCGAGACCATTAAGACACCCAAAAGGGGTAGTGATGCATCTTAAGGGCTGTTGGATGACATGGTGGCGATAAGGGAAAAGAGAAACTACTGGGTTTGTGTTTCTTGTCATACCAGTTAGTCATGGAGTCTTGTGTTTGTACTCCACCAAACTACTATGTTTAGGGCTTCCTGAAGCTTTTGTGTTTGAGTTTCATGCACACGAGACCGAGATATGGTCTTTGTCCTCATAAGGACACAGAGTTTTATTCATGGGATTGAGGGTTGGATGTTGCGTACATCCACTCATTCTCAAGATAGAAGTGGACGTGCTTCTATCTAGGTGGCTAGTAAAGTTGCTCTAACACCACAAGTGGGTGCAGTGGACAGGTTGACCTACAAATATGTGTTCCCTTCATGATGAAGGGTGTGTGTTGGTTGATAAACACACCGGTTATGGTGAGGAGTGAGTAATGGCTATGAAATCGAGATTTTGAAAATGAGAAATTTTATAAGAAAATAAGGAGCCTGACACACTCCAATTCAAATATTTTCCCTAAAAGTCACACTTTAAACACCCATTCACTGAGTCGTTGAACTCACCCCCTCCCTTATATCCCTTTTCAGGTAACCAAGGGAACCTACCCCTAGAGACCTCCTATTAATCACACCTGCAAGACAAGTATGTATGTTTAAAAGTTTATACATTTTTTATTTATTTATTACAGGAAAGGTACAAGTTTAAAAGATGCATTCCTCTTAATGGTTTATAAACAAGGGGCAACCCTTAGTAAACTGGTAGAGTGCGGGTTGATCATGGAGATCTGACATAACCAGGTCGGGGCGTGACAACTTGAGTGGTATCAGAGCCTGTTTTCTCGAATACATTATCAAGACTAGAGAACATAGTAACTAATAGGAATAATTTTAAAATTTATAGATGGCTCCCAAGAAAGGAACCAAGAGAACTAGAGACGCAGTCTCCGACACTGCCCAACCAACCCTCCCTATGGAAACTCCCCGATGAGCCTAGACAACCCCACCTGGATTAAGCTTGGAATATCAGAGATTGTACTAAGAGTTCACCCGAGTGTTTGGATGGCCTAACCTCACTCTTGAGGTGGACACCAACCCTCGAGCTGAGCCGGAGGAAGTACAATCCCATACCCCTCCTGCTAACATTCCTCCTCTAGTGGACATTCCCAAATACCTCAAAACCCTCCGACAATTAGGATGTAAACCACTCCTAGGAGAAAAGGATGTGAGGGCTGCTATGGACTGGCTAGCTAGCATTAAGAAACTCATGGGGATAGTTAGGATCTCACCAAAGGATATGGTGATCTTGGTAGAGTTTTTCGTGGAAGCTAGTGTGAAGAGGTGGTGGGATAATGTTAGAAGCTTGCATGCCACCACCCCCACATGGGAGCTATTCGAGGAAAGATATATGGAAGAATACCTAGCTCCACATCTAATCAACGAGAAGAAACAAGACTTACTCTGACTCTGACAAGGGCTTAACTCTATCTCAGAGTATAAAACCAAGTTTAACAAGTTAAGACCCTTTGCCCCTGACCTAGCCGGACCTGCGGATGTTTGCCAACGATTTGTGGACGATCTTAATATGGGCATACAGGACCGAATGGGGGGGGGGGGGGGGGGGTACCAGGACGCCCCATAGATTTAGCTGTTGTCATCAGCATGGCCCATGAATGTGAACGTTCGCCGGGTAGAACAGACTGGTAGGAAAGAGGAAAGAGACTAGGACAGCCAAAGAAGACAAAATGAGCTAGGTGGACAGAAATGAAGAACAAGAATGGGGTTTTCTAGGACAACAGAAGGTTATTATACACAAATGGAGACAAATACAGTTCCGCCAAGAAGAAGCCCCTATTGTTCCAAGTGCCAGAAAAACCATGATGGACCATACCGAATATGCTATGAATGTTGACAACCTGACCATTTTGTGAAGAAGTGTCCAGCCCTTCAGAGCAATACACAACAAAGTATCCATCTACCACTTCAAGGAAACACAAGGGCACTAGATCGAGGGCAAGACATCGCCACTACATCGGGAGTCTCGACCAGAGTATACAACCTCACCCAAGAAGAAACACGGGAAGACCCTAGTACTATAGTTAGTACTTACCAAAATTCCCTTGGATAAATATAACAAAAAACTGTAATTTGTTATCATCATAATGGAAATTATATTTCCTATATAGATAAGATAATGATACAAGAGAAAATACAAAGGACGTACCCACAAAATTTCAAGGAGAAAACGAGAAAGGATGACATCTAAGTACGTCACTTTGATGATAGATACACTTAAGGACACTTAGAATTTTGGAAGAAAAGGAAAGAATACTACCAAGGAAGGAAACCCTAGGGAATCATACATATCCTAACTAAGAGGTAATGGAACCAAGTGACGAGGGATAAGGAGATGAGGTTGCAAAGGAAGTACATGCTGAGGTGAAAGAATTTTAGAAGGCATGCTAGGATGATCCAAGAAAGTAAGTTAAACCCAAGAGAACGATTGGATAGCTTGGAACTCTCAATCTTGAAATTTTGAGCAAGAACCCTCAAGAGGAAGAATCCACCCTAAGTAGAGAAGGAAGTGAATATAAGATATCCTTTTGGACGTGTGGGTAAGACATGCCTAGTTATGATAAACTCTAAGAAGTGAGTAAACAACAGGAAGGAAAAGACATTTCTTAAGTGCGTGATTCAAAAGGGATAAATGAAAGAACAACCAAAGTGTTGGCATGTCAAGCAAATCCCGAGTTAACATTAAGGGAAATTATTCCTAATGAAAAGGATGTTGATTAAGTTTTAGGGACAAAACTCCTAAAAGGAGGGGAGAATTGCAAACCCCATCCCTTTAAAACAAGGAAACCACAGAAAGAACCGGTCAACCCATGTGAGAAAAATCGAACCAGTTCACAAACCCGATCATAAGAGAATAGGCAATTTAGGGAATTTACAAATCATGAGTGACCAAAAGGGTTCATAAAACCATGGAAAAGGATCTTGGGACAATTTGGGAGAGAAAACCAGACTGGCTTAGGAGAACCAGATTCGAACCAGATTGAAACTATCACGCCCCAATCCGGTTTGGTCTGATCCCCGTGATCAACTCACCACTCTCCCGGCTTATTAATAGGTTTCCCCTTATTATAAACTGTAAAGAGTAAGGCATCCTTTAAACCTGCATCTTTTCCTTGAATAACATAAATCAAAACTGCATAATATTTTAAACTTGTTATACCTGTCTCACTGGCATCTTAGTTGATGGTCTTTAAGGGTAGGTTTTCCAAAATTTCCTTAAAGGGATATAAGGGAGGGGCGAGTACGACTACTCAGTGAGTGGGTTTTTCAAAACTTTTACTTTTATGAAAATGATATGTATCAGAGTGTGCCAAACTTCTTTCTTTGAAAAATCCTTTCAATTTAAATCTCGATTTTTACCACCATTTCCATATTATCACGATGTGTCATCACCCAACACACATGCTTCATCATGAAGGTCAAACACACATTTGTAGGTCAGCACGACCATTGAACCCACTTGTGGCTTCAGAGTGACTTTACCGGCCACCTAGATAGAAGTACGTCCACTTCTACCCTGAGAATGAGTGGATATACGCGACATCTGACCCTCAATCCTGAAATCAATTCTCCGTGTCCGTACGAGGACAGAGACCTCATCCCGTCCCCACCCCGGTCTCATGCGCTTAGTGCTACTCCAAATTTTGCATGGTCACCTAGTACGACAAACTGCCCTTATAATCAATGGGTCATCCAAGGCCCTTAGGATGCCTCACTACCCCTCATGGGCATCTTGATGATCCCGTAATCATAGTGCATGCACAAACAATATTTTCTTATCATGCCATATAATCTGTGGTGCCACTAGTCCAATGGCCCCGACCCTCAACTCAACATGTAGCTATTTATTTTGACTGGTCTAGAGACCTATCATGTTGTACTACCACTATTTGATTAAATATGTTGGACCTGTCTTGTTACCATGGTCAAACAATTCATTTATTAAAGTTTTATGGCATATATCTCATGTTTGTTTATGTGCTTCTGCTCGTGCCCACTAGCTTATGGCCCACTTGTTCGAGATTTTCAAAACCGAGCATAATAGCCCAGAAGTTCCAAAACCGAGGCCCCGACCTATAAGAGCTATTCGAGCTCCCGTCAAGAATATCTCCCAAATCGTTTAAGCATTGGCACACAGTCAGGGGAGAGTACTTCTGACAAAAATATATTTTTAACTCTCCATTATACCAACCAAGTATAAGGACATCTCCGCTCATAACTGATGAACATGTTTTCAACTTCCTTCGAGGAAATTTCATCATACCAACCGTGTATGATCTACTTATAGCCGGTAAGTAGTTTTTCTGCATGATTTTCACATCACTCATTTAAGTTGAGATGTTTAAAATACTACTTGGTAGTGGGTTTTCATTTCGAGGTACTTATCATCCCCAACCGGGTATGATATAAAATTCCACTCACAACGGTAAGTAGTTTTTAAATTTAAGTTGTGCTCATCATCCCAACCGGGTAGGACGTTATTAAACCCACTCACCCGTTAATGTAGTGAATTCCACTAGACCGGTTCTTTGTATTCACGCGAGCTTGTCCTTGGTGACGTTCCCGGTACCTCGTGTTCCTACATGATATGAACATCTCAGTTCATTATCTCTCAGCCTAATAGTCTTCATTCATTCTAAATGAATGAGAAAAACCAAACTTTTATTTATTTGCAATTAGGTCCCTAAAGTTATTTTCCTTTAACTTTAAGTCCCTAATGCCGATTTTTCTTTAGGGACCTAATTGCAAATAAATGAAAAGTTTGGTTTTCTCATTCATTTGGAATGAATAAAGGTTGTTAGGCCGAGGGATAATGAACAAAGATGTTCATATCGTATAGGAACACGAAGTACCAGAAACGCTCGCAAGGACATGCTCGTGTGAAATACAAAGAACTGGTTGAGAGGAATTCAATGCATTAACAAGTGAGTGGGATTTTAATATCATACCCGATTGGGATGATAAGCACCTTGGAAATGAAAACCCATTGCTAAGTGGTATTTTAAACATCATAACTAAGAGGAGTGATGTGAAAATCATGCGGAAAAACTACTTACTAGTGTAAGTAGTTCATACGTGGTTAGTATGATGAAATTTTCTCGAAGTAAGTGGAAAACTCGTTCATCGGTTATGAGCAGAGATGTCCTCATACTCGGTTGGTAAAAGGCACAGTTGAAAAATATATATTTTTTGAAAGTGATCTCCCCTGACCATGTGCCACTGCTTAAATATTTTGGGAGACTTTTTTAACGGGAACCTGAATAGCTCATATAGGCCGTAGGCCTTGGTTTTGGAAACTTGGGAGATAATAAGCCCGATTTTGAAAATCTTGAACAGTGAGCCCTAAGCCAGTTGGCACGAGTAGGAGCTCGTAAACAAACATGAATTTTAGCCATAAAACTTAAATGAATAAATTGATTGGCCATGATACCAAGACAGCACCGACATACTCGATGGACTAGAGGTAATGCGACATGACAGGTTAACGAACCAGTCGAGACAAGCAGCTGCAGGTCGAATTGAGGGTTGTGGCCGTTAGACCAGTGGCACCAAAGATTAAATGGCTTTTGAGAAAAACTTTGTTTGTGCTTGCACTTGAGGTTCAAGACCATTAAGAAACCCAAGAGAGGTTGTGATGCGTCCTAAGGGCTACTGGATGACATGGTGGCGATAAGGGAAAAGAGAAACTACTAGGTTTGTGTTTCTCATCATACTAGTTAGTCATGGAGTTTTGTGTTTGTACTTCACAGAGTTCTGTGTTTGTACTCCATGGAGTTTTTGTGTTTGGACTCCATGAAGCTACTATGTTTGGGGCTTCCTGAAGCTTATGTGTTTGAGTTTCATGCGCATGAGACCGAGGTATGGTCTCTGTCCTCATCGGATGTCGCGTACATCCACTCATTCTTTGGGTAGAAATGGACGTGCTTCTATGTAGGTAGTCGGTAAAGTCGCTTCGACGCCACAAGTGGGTGTAGTGGATGGGGTGGCCTTTGAATATGTGTTCCATTCATGATGAAGGGCGTGTGTTGGTTGATAAACACATCGGTTATGGTGAGGAGTGGGTAATGTCTATGAAACTGAGATTTTGAAAGTGTGAAATTTTAAAAGAAAATAAGGAGTCTTACACACTCCAATTTAAATATTTTCCCTAAAAGTCAAACTTTAAACACCCATTCACTGAGTCGTTGAACTCACCCCCTCCTTTATATCGTTTTTCAGGTAACCAAGGGCAACCTACCCCAAAGACCTCCTGTTAATCACACATGCAAAACATGTATGTAAGTTAAAAAGTTTATATAGTTTTGATTTATGTATTCTAGGAAAGGTACATGTTTAAAGGATGCCTTCCTCCTCATGGTTTATAAATAAGGGACATCCCTTAGTAAACCGGGAGAGTGGTGGGTTGATCATGGAGATCCGAGCAAACCGGGTTGAGGCGTGACACACTGAGTTCTCAAATTCACCCCCTCCCTCTAAACATTTTTCAGGAAGGAATGTGACTACGTTAGCCTCTTCCTTCAGGACCTACACCAGGTATAAAGACTTAAAATTTCAATTTTATTTAATGTTATCTATGGAAACATGAAGGTATTATGCCTGACACTCTTTGATCTCCTGGAGGAGTCCCTCTTCGAGGTCCGGGAGAGTGGTGGATTGATCATAGGACATCGTCCAAACAAGGTCGGGTCGTGGCACCATAAGTGCATGCACAAACAATGGTTTTCATCATTTAGCCATTCTCTTTGGTGATGATGGCCCAACAGCCCTGACACTCAACCCGACCTATAATTTTTTGTTTGGTCGGTCCGTTGATATGACCTTGACGCTCTCCTGCTAGCCCATCGAGCATTGTCGGTCCTAACTTGGTACCATGGTGAATCACACAATTAATTTCTATTTTAAATAAGATTTTTCATAGATCTTCCTATTCATGTTGGTTTATAGGCTTAAGTGTAAACCCCGCACTTTTGAGTTAAGAAAAACCGGAAAAAGAACCAGTCAAACCAAATAAGAAAACTGAGTCAATTTACATTTGAGAACACGCAATATGGAAATTTACAACTTACGGGTGATCTAAAGGGTTCATTAAACCTTGAAAAAGAAATTTAAGAAACTTTAGAAAATAAAAACTAAATTGGTTCAGGTGAACTAGATTTCATAATAACTTCAAAGTTAAATGTGCTTACTTGAGAGTGTGAGGATGGATGAACTCCTGGGAAGTATGGATTTTTTTTTTGTAACCCGAAATTTCGGTAAAAAATTTTTATTTACGCCTTATCATAAATAAACATAAATTAATATATATTTAATTATTGTAATTAATTCTAATAATTTAATATTAAATTAAATTATTGAAATTCATACAAATAATTTAATACCGAAATTAAATTATTGGAATTAATACCAATAATTTATGGCAATATTAATACTAGTAATAAATCTCGCCCATTTAATACACGGATTTTATGTCTATATAAATAGGTCATCCCCATTTCATTCTCCTTACACCTGAATACTTCTCTCTCTCTCTCTACTGCTCCATTTCCCGGTAAAGCTCGAACTAGAGCTTCGACTTGAACAAAGGTCAGGCTCTTTAGAATTGGGGAGAAGACAACTATCTGATAGCAAACTCCAGTCAATCCGAGAATCGTTGGAGAAGCACCGACATGATGGAATAGTGAAGCAACTCCGGCGGACTGAAGCTGCCCTATTTCGGCCAAGCTGAAATCGGCTATTTCAAGCCTTGCTCAGGCTAAACCAAGCCATCCCAACATTTTCTCAACCTTTCCACGACCGAATTAGGACCGAAAGGTAAGCCAATTCGGCTCCTATTTACAATTTTCAATCGGTGCTAGAGAGAGAGTCGACCAAATTTCAATGACAAAATTCTAATCCAATTCCGCATCAATTGATACAATTCTTAATTCTACGATGAACCTCAGGGTGAGACCTATCTGCCCAGATCGAAAGCTCGGACCGCCGTGCCTTCATCGGTGAGTAATCAAAGCTTTCTCTCTATATAGTCTGTTTTCCGGCGAAGCTCCGTTTGAGCTCATTCCGATGTTAAAATCTGCGATTCAAAGTTTCTTAGAATCATATGAACATGTAAGAACTCAATTTCAACTCAAATTTCAATAATTAGAAGTGTTTGATCGGTCAATTTGATGAAATCAAATTTGGTAGTGTTGAAAAGTTGAAATTGGGGGAAATTTTGGGGATTTTCGAAATTCAAAGGGCCAAAATACAATTTTATGAAATTGAGGGTCAATTGGGCATGAAAATAATGTTGGAGGACCAATTGAGGAATTTTGGAATTTTTGGGGCAAAACTTACCATTTTTGTAAAAGAAGGGCAAAATGGTAATTTTAGAAAAATTGGGGAACCAAATTGAAAATTTGGGAAATTAAACCCATTTTTGGTTAAATTGAATAAATTGAGGTCCCAGTTACGGGACTCAAGTTGAGGAAAAACTGACATTAGGGACTTAAAGTTAAAGAGAAATAACTTTAGGGACCTAATTGCAAATAACTAAAAGTTAGGGTTTTCTCATTCATTGGAAATGAATAAAGGCTATTATGCCGAGTAATAATGAAGAAGGTTGTTCATATCGTGTAGGAACGCGAAATAATAGGAACGCTAGCAAGGACAAGCTCGCGTGAATACAAATAACCAGTCTAGTGGAATTCACGGCATTAACGGGTGAGTGGGTTTACTAACATCATACCTGGTTGGGATGATGAGTACAACTTGAAGATAAAAACCACTTACTGGTTGTAAGCGAAAATTTTATGTCATACCCGGTAGGGAATGATAAGTACCTCGGTATAAAAAACCCACTATTTAGTGGTATTTTAATCATCACCACTTAGAGAAAGTGATGTGAAAATTATGCGGAAAAACTGCTTACCGGTTGTAAGTAGATTATACCCGGTTGGTATGATGAGACTTTCTCGAAGAAAGTTGAAAACCCGTTCATCGGTTATGAACGGAGATGTCTTTATACCGGTTGGTATAATGGACAATGAAAACCTATTTTGTCAGAAGTGTTCTCCCCTGACTGTGTGCCAATACTTAAATTATTTGGGAGACCTTCTTGATGGGAGCTCAAATAGCTCTTATAGGCCGGGGCCTCGATTTTGGAACTTGCGGCAAGAATGCCCAGTTTTTTGAAAATCTCGTACAGTGGGCCCAAGGCTAGTTGACACGAGCAGGAGCTTGTAAATGAACATGATATATGTGCCATAAAACTTAATAAGTGAATTGTTTGGCCATGGTACCAAGATAGGACCGACATGCTCAGTCAACTAGCGGCCATGCGACATGACAGGTCGATGGACCAGTCAAGACAAACAACTGCGGGTTGAGTTGAGAATCGGGGCCATTGGACCAGTGGCACCAGATATTACATGGCTTGATAAGAAAACATTGTTTGTGCATGCACTATGAGTACGAGATCATCAAGACGCCCATGAGGGGTAGTGATGCGTCCTAAGGGCACTAGACGACCTGGTGGCTATAAGGGCAGTTCGTCGTTCCAGGTGTCTGTGCTAAATCTGGAGTAGCACCAAGTGCATGAGACCGGGGTGGGGACAAGATGAGGTCTCTGTCCTCATACGGACACGGAGAAGTGATTTCGAGATTGTGGGTTGGATGTCACGTACATCCACTCATTCCTAGGGTAGAAGTGGTTGTACTTCTATCCAGGTGGCAGGAAAAGTCGCTCCGAAGCCACTAGCGGGTTCAGTAGTGATACTGACTTGCGAATGTGTGTAACCTTCATGATGAAGGATGTGTGTTGGGTGATGACACATCGGTAACTAAGAAATAATGGAAAAACCCAAATTTTTAAATGAATGGATTTTTTTTTTGAAAAGAAAGGAGTCTGGCACACTCCATATAAATATTTATCTTAAAAGTGAAAAGTAGACATTTGAAAACCCATTCACTGAGTAGTCGTACTCACCCCCTCCCTTATATCCCTTTCAGGAAATCCCGGAAAGCCTACCTTGAAAGACCATCAACTAAGATGTCTATAAGACAGGTATGTAAAGTTTAAAATTTCATGCCGTTTTGATTATGCTATTCTAGGAAATGGTGTAGGTTTAAAGGACGCCTTACTCTTTACTGATTATAATAAGGGGAAACCCTTTAATAAACTGGGAGAGTGGTGGGTTTTCCACGGGGATCTGACCAAATCGGGTTGGAGCGTGACAATCAGAGTGGTATCAAAGCTTGTTTCCTCGAATACATAATCAAGACTATAAAATATTGTAACTAATTGGATTTATCCTAAAATTTTCAGATGGCTCCGTAGGAAGACAACCCTATAAGCTTCCCAAATGCCTAAAGCATGGCAGGAATCTCAAAAGAGCAAATGAGAAAGTATCCTAGAGAATGGTGATAGGACCTATTGAGGTCACAACTCTAAGAATAAAGGAAGCCAAGCGTGAAGCGATAAAATGGGGCATATAACCTTACATAGGAGGATGCTTATCAAGAATCTCATAGCTCCCTAATTATTTGGTGACCATTTTCTGTAATAGGGCCAAAATCCCCAACATACTGTACTACTCTATTAATGAAGTGCTCCAAATTCCTAAAAACCCTGTCCCTCAAATGATGTGATCTTCAAAGAAGACTCCAAAAAAGGAAAAAAAAACTCTCACGGTATCCAGACTTAAGGACGAAGGAGCACCAAAATTAACAATTCCCAAGAAAACGCCAGGAGGAACTACTTATGTTCATGTAATTACAAGCATGAATGATAGGGACATTGCGTGGAGAAGTGCCCAACCCTACAAAGGACATGAATCAAGTTAACCTATAGGGGAATAGGACACGAAGTGAAAAACTGTCCCACATTACCAGGAGTCAAGACAATATTTTCCAAGAATATACACCCCACAACTATAGGAAATCCGAAAGGATACCATCCCAAGAAACGTGACTCCATTTGCAACCATAGATAAGAGGAAACTCTTCAAAATATTAGCAAAGTGGTAAGAAGGAAAAAGGGGTAAAGGTAGGACCTCAATAAAACCACAAACGGAACAAAGGATAGCTGAAGAGAATTCCCCCTTTAAGAAGAAAATCCAAACAATTTAGGAGTAAAAAAAGGAGTGCATCCACAAGAGAAGACAAGACGAACATTTGATGACAAACGGGACGTATTGGGATTACAGGAATAAATCACTTTGGAAAAAGCAACTATGTCAAATAGGAAGTTCGGACCAACAGGACAAGAGAAAGCAAGTTGTTACAACAAGATAGTTAGAGGGAACAAATGACATCCTAAGGAAGACTGGGAAGTAGAAGGGGCTACACCATAAAAATGTCAGTGAGATGGACGTTAAGGACAAGAGTACTCGAGAAACAACTGCCCTAAGAAACTTAGACCAAAGGAATGGTGGAGGTGAGGCAGTGAACAAACTAATACGCGGGAAGACCATAATTTGAGTTCCAACAAAGAAGAGAGGGGCGAAAAGGCCAAATACTCGGGAAAAGAAGGATGAAAGAAATCCTTAACAGGACCAAAGGCCAAATTAACCAAAAAAAAAGGCAAGCCTCTCACATAATTATCAAGAAATCTTAAAACAAGGAAGATTTGAACGCTCTATAAAGAAATACACTATGAAAGTAAACTTTAGAGGGATGCATATGACTAACTACCCTTGAAGGAATTTTGATGGGCAGATGGACATAATGTGGAGTGTAAGGAACCAACCTTTAATTGGGAAATGTTTTGAAGGAAGAAAGTATCGTGATGGCCCAATGTGACCTACTTGGAGAGAGCAGGAGAACTAAACAATAATTTCAGGAGAACAGAGTAGAAAGAAGAAACGAGTAGCAACGAGACGACCAAAGAGAATAAACAAAACCCTAAGAAAGGCTGAGATGTAGTAAAGACTACACTCTATGAAGGACAAAGGATGGGCATGAAGGACGAGTGATACAACTGCCTAGATGATTGGATAAAAAAAATGGAGGGAAGGAGACAGTTGAAGAATTGGTCTTCGAGAGAATCCTAGATTTAAACCACGACAAAGAAGGGAGAAATGAAAAGGCCAAAACATTGGAAAAAGAAGAATGAAGGAAAATCCTTAAAGAAATTAATGATCAAAATCGGATTTCTAGTTTAAAGTCTCAAGACGGTTAAGTGAGCTTCACGAAGGATGAACAAGAGATTTTGAAACAAGAAGGATGTGAACCCTCCTTAAATGGAAATAAGTTAACGGGTTAGCATCAAAAAGATGTTGTGACAAGTATGAATGAGTGGACAACCCATACTAAGGTAATAAAGTAAAGAATGTTCGAGAAACATTGGGAAAGTAAGTCCTCCAAATAAGATGTGTCAAAGGAGACATAATCGCAATTGGTAAGACGGGTCATAGTCCACACACGCATATGAAGCTTAAAGAGTGGATGACCAAGCATAGGGTGGAATGCACGGAATAAAACCAATAATCGGAAGTATCCCATCTAAGGAATAAGGGATAAAACAAAAGTTGTGGATAGAAAAGGATCCAAAGCAAACAGATGCCCTAGCATTGATAAGGGTGCAAAGAAAGGGAGAAAGAACCATACAATGAATGATAAGGAGGTTGAGCATGTAACTCCTAAGATGGAAATCTCTATTGTAAGGGACATAGTAGAGAACAAAACCGGAAGGAAGAAACCTTCCCAAGCAAAGTAATCGACACAGATCGAAAGTAATTATTATAGAATGAAGAATCATGAAGTGATTATGAATAAGTAAAAGTGGATTAAGGAAAAAGGAAAAACCCTTTAATAAGGAATGCCAAGGACTTAAGAAGGAAAGAATCCCAGTTTGTTGGTAAACTATTGGGAAACCAAATAATTGGCACCAGAAAGACCCAATAAAAAAGTTGGGAAAGGACGAGTGGGTAAGGAAAATTGACACGATTATGTAAGACATGTTGTCAAGATACAAATGATAATTGAGTAACAATCAAGGTAGTTGAGGAATACTACTCGATGAAAGGAGTGATGAAATTATACAGTCCCTGGAAGGTTGGAAACAACCCTAAAAGAGGTGTTGTAGGAGTTTGATGGACTAAGACAGGTTCAGAACTATGTCATATCATAAGGGACATATAAGCACCAACAATGCCAAGTAAAATGTAACTCGAGTAAGAAGGAGTTAGTTGGTAAACATAACAAGGTCAAATATAAATTTGACCGAAGTTGTAATCAATGATGGATGAAGGATGGGTTAAATTGGGACGAAAAAATAATAACACAAAAACCTGTAAAAACAAGTATGTAATGGTTAAAAAACATCGAGCTAGTGGTTTCAACGATGAAGAGAATAACTAGACAAAGGAACGATTGGGCATCTTGGAACTCTCAATCCTGAAATCTTGAGTAAAATCCCCAAAAGGAAGAACCTTATCCTAAATAAAGGGAGATATGAACCTAAAAATATATATTTGGATTAATGAGCCATATATGCCTTGTTATTATAACACCATGGAAGGAGTAAGCATGATAAATGAAAAGAAATTCCTTAGATGAATGATTACGGGGACTAAGCGAAAGAGCAATTAAAGTGTTAGTATGTCAAGAAAACCCAAGTTGATATTAAGGAAAATTATTCCTGATGTGGAACATATTGGTTAAGTTTTGGGGACAAAACTCCAAAAAGGAGGGGAGAGTTATAAACCCCGCACTTTTGAGTTAAGAAAAATCGGGAAAAAAACCGGTCAAACCGAATAAGAAAACCGAGCGGTTCATTAAACCTTAGAAAACAAATTTAAGAAACTTTAAAAAAATAAAAACCAAATTGGTTCAGGTGAACTAGATTTTATAAGAACTTCAAAGTTAAGTGTGCTTGATTGAGAGTGTGAGGATGGGTGACCTCCTGGGAAGTATGAATTTTTTTTTTAACCCGAAATTTCGGTCAAAAATTTTTATGTACGCCTTATCATAAATAACCATAAATTAATATATATTTAATTATTGTAATTAATTTCAATAATTTAATACCTAAAATACAAATAATTTAATACCAAAATTAAATTATTGGAATTAATACCAAAATTAAATTATTGAAATTAATACTAATAATTTATGGCAATATTAATACAAGTAATAAATCTCACCCATTTTAATACATAGGTTTTATGTCTATATAAAGATGTCATCCCCGTTTCATTCTTCTCACACCTGAACACTTCTCTCTCTCTCTCTCTCTACTACTCCATTTCCCGGTAAAGCTCCAACCAGAGGTTCGACTTAAACAAAGGTTAGGCTGTTTAGAACCAGAGAGAAGACAGCTATTTGATAGCAAACTCCAGCGGACCGAAGCTGCCCTATTTCGGCCAAGCTGAAATCGGCCATTTCAAGCCCTCCTCAGGCCAAATCAAGCCCTCCCAACACTTCCTCAGCCTTTCCACGGCCAAATTAGGACTGAAAGGTAAGCCAATTTGGCTCTCCTTTACAATTTTCAATCGGTGCTAGAGAGAGAGAGAGTCGACCGAATTTCAATGACGAAATTCTAATCCAAATCCGCATTAACTGATACAATTCTTGATTCTAGGATGAACATTAGGACGAGACCTATCTACCCAGATCGAAAGCTCAGACCGCTGTGCCTTCACCGGTGAGTAATCGAAACTTTCTCTCTCTATAGTCTGTTTTTCGGCGAAGCTCCGTTTGAGCTCGTTCCGACGTTAAAATTTGTGATTTAAAGTTTCTTAGAATCGAATGAACATGTAGGAACTCAATTTCAACTCAAATTTCAATAATTAGAAGTGTTTGATCGGTCAATTTGATGAAATCAAATTTGGTAGTGTTGAAAAGTTGAAATTGGGGGAAAATTTGGGGATTTTCGAAATTCAAAGGGCCAAAATACAATTTTATGAAATTGAGGGTCAATTGGACATGAAAATAATGTTGGAGGACCAATTGAGGAATTTTTGAATTTTTGGGGCAAAGCTTACCATTTTTGTAAAAGAAGGGCAAAATGGTAATTTTAGGAAAATTGGGGAACCAAATTAAAAATTTGGGAAATTAAACCCATTTTTGGTTAAATTGAATAAATTGAGGTCCCAGGATAAATTTTAAAAGTTACGGGACTCAATTTGAGGAAAAACTAACATTAGGAACTTAAAGTTAAAGACAAATAACTTTAGGGACCTAATTGCAAATAACTAAAAGTTTGGGTTTTCTCATTCATTGGAAATGAAAAAGGCTATTATGCCGAGTAATAATGAACAAGGTTGTTCATATTGTGTAGGAACGCGAAATACTAGGAACGCCAACAAGGAAAAGCTCGCGTGAATACAAAGAACCAGTCTAGTGGAATTCACGGCATTAACGGGTGAGTGGGTTTACTAACATCATACCCGGTTGGGATGATGAGCACAACTTAAAGATAAAAACCACTTACCAGTTGTGAGTGAAAATTTTATGTCATACCCGGTATAAAAAACCCACTATTTAGTGGTATTTTAATCATCACCACTTAGAGAAAGTGATGTGAAAATTATGCGTAAAAACTACTTACCGGTTGTAAGTAGATCATATCCGGTTGGTATAATGGACAGTGAAAACCTATTTTGTCAGAAGTGTTCTCCCCTGACTGTGTGCCAATGCTTAAACTATTTGGGAGACCTTTTTGACGGGAGCTCAAATAGCTTTTATAGGCCGGGGGCCTCGATTTTGGAATTTGCGGGCTAGAATGCCCAGTTTTTTGAAAATCTCGTACAGTGGGCCCAAGGCCAATTGGCACGAGTAGGAGCTCAAATCGGTCAAAAATTTGTATGTACGCCTTATCATAAATTAATATATAATTAATAGCAATAATTTAATACCTAAATTAAATTATTGGAATTAATACAAATAATTTAATACCGAAATTAAATTATTAGAATTAATACTGAAATTTAATTTATTAGAATTAATACCGAAATTAAATTATTGGAATTAATATTAATAATTTATGGCAATATTAATACCAGTAATAAATCTCGCCCATTTAATACACGGGTTTTACAACTATATAAAGAGTTCATCCCCATTTCATTCTCCTCACACCTGAACACTTCTCTCTCTCTCTACTGCTCCATTTCCCGGTAAAGCTCGAACGAGAGCTTCGACTTGAACAAAGGTCGGGCTCTTTAGAACCGGGGGGAAGACAGCTATCTGATAGCAAACTCCAATCAATCCGAGTATCGTTGGAGAAACGCCGACATGATGGAATAGTGAAGCAACTCCGGCGGACCGAAGCTGCCCTATTTCGGCCAAGCTGAAATCGGCCATTTCAAGCCCTCCCAACACTTTCTCAGCCTTTCCACGACCGAATTAGGACCGAAAGGATGAACCTCAGTATGAGACCTATCTGCCCAGATCGAAAGCTCGGACCGCCGTGCCTTCACCGGAACACGAAGTACCGGGAACGCCAGCAAGGACAAGCTCGCGTGAATACCAAGAACCGGTCTAGTGGAATTCACGGCATTAACGGGTGAGTGGGTTTACAAACATCATACCTGATTGGGATGATGAGCACACCTTATAAAGTTAAAAACCACTTACCGGTTGTGAGTGGGTTTACAAACATCATACCTGATTGGGATGATGAGCACACCTTATAAAGTTAAAAACCACTTACCGGTTGTGAGTGGGTTTACTAACATCATACCCGGTTGGGGATGATAAGTACCTCGATATAAAAACCCACTGTTTAGTGGTATTTTAATCATCACTACTTAAAGAAAGTGATGTGAAAGTTATGCGGAAAAACTACTTACGGGCTGTAAGTAGATCATATCCGGTTGGTATGATGAGACTTCCTGGAAGGAAGTTGAAAACCCGTTCATCGGTTATGAACGGAGATGTCCTTATACCGGTCGGTATGATGGATAGTAAAAACCTATTTTTGTCGGAAGTGTTCTCCCCTGACTGTGTGCCAATGCTTAAACTATTTGGGAGACCTTCTCGACGGGAGCTCGAATAGCTCTGATAGGCCAAGGGCCTCGGTTTTGGAACTTGGGGGCGAAATGCCCGATTTTGAAAATCTCGTACAGTGGGCCCAAGGCTAGTTGGCACGAGTAGGAGCTCATAAACGAACATGATATATGTGCCATAAAACTTAATAAGTGAATTGTTTGGCCATGGTACCAAGATAGGACCGACATGCTCAGTCAACTAGCGGCAGTGCGACATGACAGGTCGACGGACTAGTCAAGACAAACAGCTGCGGGTTGAGTTGAGAGTCGGGGCCGTTGGACTAACGGCACCACATATTACATGGCAATATAAGAAAACATTGTTTGTGCATGCACTATGAGTACGGGATCATCAAGACGCCCATGAGGGGTAGTGATGCATCCTAAGGGCACTGGACGACCTGGTGGCTATAAGGGCAGTTCGTCGTTCTAGGTGTCTGTGCGAAATCTGGAGTAGCACTAAGCGCATGAGACCGGGGTGGGGACAGGATGAGGTCTCTGTCCTCATACGGACACGAAGAAGTGATTTCGGGATTGTGGGTCGGATGTTTCGTACATCCACTCATTCCCAGGGTAGAAGTGATCGTACTTCTATCCGGGTGGCAGGAAAAGTCGCTCCGAAGCCACTAGCGGGTTCAGTAGTGATACTGACTTGCGAATGTGTGTAACCTTCATTATGAAGGATGTGTGTTGGGTGATGACACATCGATAACTAAGAAATAATGGAAAAAGATGAATTTTTAAATGAAATGATTTTTTTTGAAAACAAAGGAGTCTGGCACACTCCATATAAATGTTTTTCTTGAAAGTTAAAAGATTTGAATCCCACTCACTGAGTAGTTGTACTCACCCCCTCCCTTATACCTCTTTTAGGAAGTCCCGGAAAGCCGAACCTTAAAGGACTTGCGCAATTAAACGCCTGCAAGATTGGTACAACTAATTTAAATTACTATGCAGTTTTGATTTATGATATTCCTGGAAAAAGGTGCAGGTTAACGTCTTACTCTTTACGATTTATAATATAAGGGAAAACCCTTTAGTAAATCGGGAGAGTGGCGGGTTGATCACGGGGATCCGACCAAACCGGGTCGGGGCGTGACAGGCGAGTTGTTCACGGGGATCCGACCAAACCGGGTCGGGACGTGACATTCAGCTTGTGCCCACTATCCTTGGGCCCACTGCACGTGTTTTTCAAAATTGTGCCTTAAGCCCTATGAGTTCAAAACCAAGGCTCTTGGTATGTTAGAGTTGTTCTAACTCTTGTCAAGAAGATCTCCCAAATATTTTAAGTATTGGCACATAGTTAGGGGAGTACACTTCCAACAAAATCTTCTTTTTAACTTATCACATCAACTATGTATGATGATAGGTCTACTTACAACCGATATGCGGGTTTTTCCTTTTAGCAAAGAAGCTCATCATACCAACCGGGTATGATGTTTAAATAATCCCACTTACAACCGATAAGTAGGTTTTCCTTTAATAAAAGTATGCTCATTATCCCAACCAGGTATTAAGTGTATTTAAGCCCACTCACAACCAGTAAGTAGGTTTTTAACTTTTAAATATGCTCATCACCCCAACTGGGTATGACGTTTAAAGTGTCTCACTCATAACCGGTAAGTAGGTTTTCTTTTCATATAGTTGAACTCATCATCCCAACCGGTATGATATATAAAATACCCACTCACTCGATAACCGTGACGGTTCGTCCCCAATTAGTTTTTCAAGTCCACGTTAGCTCTCTTGCTTGCGTTTCGATCCCAAGTGTCCCTACATGATTTGGGTATCATTATCAGGAAGGGTTTGACATAACAACCTTCTTTTTCTCACGTATGGGCGACTAGGCCCAAATCTTGGTTTTATTGCACTTAGATCCCTAAAGTTCATATTTCTTGACTTTAGGTTTCTAGTGTTCAATTTTTCCCAAATCAAGTCCCAAGGATTTCCAATATCCTCCTTGGGCCCTTAATTTTATCAAAATTGTATATGAGGCTTAAATTCTCTAAATTTCTAAATTGGTCCCCAACTTTTTCAAAATTACCTTTTTACCCTTAAATTCCAAAAATGAACAGTTGGTTCCAATTCTTTAAAAAATTGACCAATTGGTGCTCTAACATCTTTCTTATTACCAATTTGAGAAATTACATGGAAGTCACTCAATTTTCTGAAATCCCCAAAATTTCCCCAATTTCTACCCCTCTCTATTGATCCATTTTGATTTCTTCAAATTGGCCATTCAAATGGGGTTAATTGCTTCAATTAATGGTATGGACCAGTTCCTACACTTCCATACAATTCAATTGAGCTTTGAATTATAGCATTTGGGTCTGAAACAAGCTCAAACAGAGCTTTACTGGAAAATTGTACGTAGAAATAGAAAGCTTTGAAAAATTACTCTTAGAGGTGTTGCGGTCTGAGCTCTCAATCTGTGAATGTAGCTCTCATCCCTAGAGTCCTTTTAGGATCAAGAATCGTTACAATTGATGTCAGGATCAAGGTGAATTTGGTTAGTGAAATTCAACACATTCTCTCTCTACAACCGATCTGCAACGACGGAGGAAGGCCGAATTGGCTTAACTTTCGCCTCTGTGGAGGTCGTGTGATGGCCATGTGAACTATGGGGAGGCTTGGTTTGGCCGTAGGAGATCTAAATTGGTCGAATTTTGATCGGCCAAAATAGGGCAGCTTCGAATCGTTAGAGTTACTTCATGATTCAATCTCACTGGCTATTCTCTAACGATCCTTGGGTCAAAGGGAGGTAGGTGACTTCCATGCAATTTCTCAGGTAGCTAACTTCCCCCAAAGTCTATAGTACCCAACTTTGCCTTCTTAGGCTAAGAAAAGTGCCAACGTCGGAGCTCTAGTTTCGGTTTGTGTTAATATCGGTTTTCGCTCAAATTTTTTTGATTTTCCAGTCCAATTTTTTTTATTATTGAAAATAAGGTTTAAACTATTATTCCCGTAATTTTTAACTTTATGTTTGCAAATAGTTCACAAGAGACTTATTCCAAAAAGTTCAAAATTTTTATCGTAATTTTCATGATTTCACAGTTTTGAGTATTATTAACACGAATATTATATTAATAAATGTAACGTTCTCTATAAAATCATGGAAATTAATAAGGGATTAACATGTGCTCGAACGAGAAATTCGGGGGCAGACATGATAGTTTTTCTTCTTCTCTCATATATTAGAATACTTGCTTAGGAATTTCTCTCATGTGAACTTTAAAAAATAATTTTACATACAATATAATTGAATTTAGAAAGAACAAAGGTTGTAATCTTCCTCACATTTATTTTCTCACCATGTTTTTTCATCATTTTTTTCCTTTCATCAAGGGTTTCTAAATACTTCTTACTTACTTGATCTAATATATTTTTTTAAGAAAGATTGAATATCCTTTGTTTGTGTCTTTATTGAGGATATCTTTCATAATAACTCTATATGACAAAAACAAAAAAAATAGTTAACATAACACTAATAATTATCTTTATCCAAGTAAATGTAATTTTTGACATGTGAATTGAATGTCAAGAAATTGAATTATTCAATACACAACTCATTATTTCAATATCGATTCTTTATACTTGAATAGAGAGATTTATAGTAATTTTGATTTAGAGTGATTTAAAAGTATTTGGAAATTATAAAGGGTTTGAATAAGATACCAACCATCTAAAATTTTTTATAATAAAAAATTTTATTAATGAAAAATTAAAAATATAAATTCCTTTTTTAATTAAATTCAATAATTTATTTAATAATATATATTAAATTATATTATATATACTATATAATAAAATATTTACATAAAATAAAAAATACAATTTTAAATTATATATATTTATATATTATATAGATTCAATTTATTATCTAATTAAATTATGTAACATAATAATTGAGTTATTATTATAAAAAATGAATTAATATTAATTATATAGTAATAGTTATATATAAATATTTTATAATTATAACAAAAAAATATATATAATAAATTATATTACATATATTTGACGTATTATTTATTTATGTATAATATTTTTATTATATAATTATATATTGTAAATTTATATAAAATTTTATTTAAAATATATATGAATAAAAATAAATAAAACAAATAAGAAAATAAATCAAAAATAATATTACAATTATTTAAATAACAAAATTACAATCTTTCTAAATTCTTGAAAACTTAGAAATTGTTATGAAACTAAACTTTCCAATCACATTATTTTATTTTACAAATAAACCCTTACATTCATTTAAGTTATGCCATTTTTAGATTAAGTAATTTGTCCGGTTGGGAGGGGAAGTTAAATAATAGATTTGAAAGTGTTAAAAAATTTTAATAACTATACAGGTGAAATGAGATTAATGATTATTAATAAAAAATTAAAAAAAATAAATTTATTATTTTAATTAAATAAAATAATTTATTAGTTAATATATAATTAAATTATATTAAATATATTTTGTATATTATTTTTTATGTATAATATTTTTATTATATATTTATATAATATAATTTTATATAAAATATTATGAATAAAAATAAATAAATAATAATATAAACTATAAATTATTATATTAAAATAATTTAATCTCAACTCAAAATACTTAAATAGGGTAGATATTATACGTAAATAGACTGATTTGTAGATAATTTTCCACCCCCACTTAAATTTGTGCACTAGATTTGTATTAATTTATTATTTTTGTATTATTGTTAATGTTTATCTAAACAAATTAGTGAGATTTGAATAGACTAACATCCAACACAAACCCATCCAATACGGGTCAAATCTCATATTAATATATAAAGTGAAATCTATATATGAAATGCCGTAATAATTCAATCTTGTTTTAACAATTTTTTTTATCTATTTCAGTACACTACAACATCATTAATTACTATTTTAGGTGATTTATGAATATGAAAAATAAAAATATTATTATCATAAGCAAATTACGTAAAAGGAAATGAAAATATATAAAATTATATTGTAAATAAATAAAAAGGAGGAAATGAAAAAGGACAAGTATTTGCATAAAAAGGCTGGATTAATTAAAAGAAAAAGGGCAGCGAAGGTATCACGTTCTTACATTTCTCCTACCCATTCTTATTTCACAACCCTTTCTCCTACCCATTCTTACTTCACAACCTTCTCTCTCTCTCTCTCACTCACAGTTTCACTGCTCGGTTGTCAGTTCTCTCTCTTCTCTCTCTCTGTCGCATCATCGCCCTCATCATCCTCTGCATTGCTTACAGAGCTGCATAAACAGCAGCAACAGAGGACGAGAAGTGGTGAGATAGGAAGGAAAGGTCGAAATGGATCTCCAAGCTCCAAGCTCCAACAATGGCGAAGAGGAGGCAGCCAACTTCTGCTGTTCAGAGACCTCCCAGAACCTCCTTGCATTCGAAGATTTCGACAGCAACTGCTCCACCCCATACGTCAGTGCCCCTTCAAGCCCAGGCCGCGGATCTCCCTTCGGCGGCGGTGGTGGCGGCGGATACTACTACAGCGCTCCGGCAAGCCCAATGCATTTCGTCCTCACCTCTGGAGCCGCGAAGCTGCTCTCCGCCCCCTCCTCTCCTCCTGAAAATCGCAGCGTCGCTGTCTCATCCTCGTCTTCCTTCGAGTTCGAGCTGTTCGGGCACGCCGGCTCCGGACAGGCCGGGTGGATGAGCTCCGCCGACGAGCTCTTCCTCAACGGTAAGATACGGCCCATGAAGCTCTCCACGCACCTCGAGCGGCCGCAGGTGCTCGTGCCATTGCCGGATATGGACACGGAGGACGAAGAAGACCCGAATATCTCCGACTTTGGGGGCTTGGACGGTGGCAGGGGAAGAGATCTGAGGCTCAGAGACAAGTCCCTGAGAAGGAGGACGAGATCCATGTCGCCGTTAAGGAGCCTGCCCTTCGAATGGAGCGTCGATAACAACAAGAACCATCCTCTGCAGGGGGTGATCGATCAGGAACAGGACGACATGGCAAAGATCGAAGCTCTCTCTGCAGAAGCTTCTGCCAACGGGACCTCATCTGCTTCAGCCTCTTCTTCGAGATCGAGCTCCGCTGGGAGAAGCTCAAAGAGGTGGGTCTTCCTCAAGGATTTCCTGAGAAGCAAGAGCGAAGGGAGAAGCAACAACAAGTTCTGGGCCACCATATCCTTCTCTCCTGCGGTGAAGGAGAAGCCCGGGAGGCCCAGCACTAGCACCATCTCGGCCTCTGCCGCCGCCACGACGGCGAAAGAGAAGCAGGGCACCACCCCTGATCCCGACAAGCCGAAGAGGAAGAACGCCGCCGGGAAGAAGAAGGCCGGAAAGCCCATTAACGGCGCGGCGAAGAGGCGGGTGCCGCCATCGCCGCACGAGTTGCACTACACCGCGAATAGGGCTCAAGCGGAGGAGATGAGGAAGAGGACCTTCCTCCCCTACAGGCAGGGCCTACTAAGCTGTTTAGGGTTCAGTTCAAAGGGCTACCGCGCCATGAACGGATTCGCTCGAGCCCTCAACCCTGTCTCCTCGAGGTAAAAACTAAAAGTTAAACAGAAAAAGGATAAACTATCTGTTGCAGTAGTAGCTTCTGTTCATGTCGGTGGGGGAGAAGAGAAACGAAGGAATAACATAGAACTGTGTATAGATCTATTTTTCTTTGCCTTTCTTGGGTCAATCAGATCCTATGTCTCTCTCAGATCATATTCATATCCCCCTAGTATGTATTTTCAGTTATCCATCGAGAAAGATCTTCTCTTTTTAGTGGTTGACTAGGGTAGGGTAGGGAGAGGGGAAAGAGGATGATCTTTGTGTGCCCCCTCCTCTCTTGCTATCATTTGCCATGGCCTTACGATCCATCCCATAATATTACTTTTCTATTAAAATGTGATGCTGATTGAAACTCCTAGTTCATGACACTCTACACCCATTGTCTTAAGATTGTAATTATAGAAAGTCTAGTTGGTTTTCTACTTGAGCATTGAGTGGGATGCAAGAGGTACACATGGCTTTGTGACCTATGTTAAGTGAAGAGAGAGGACCCTATAAAAACTCGTGGTCTCACTCAATTTTGGCCTCATCCCACCACCCTCTCTCTAGTCCTTTCAAATTCATCCATCCCTGGTTTATGTCAAGAAGTGGCCTTCTGTTATACATGGGCAAGGATGTCCCAATCTTATCCTGTCCTGCCCACGGGCCCAGAGACACACATGTCCATGATGTGATGGTGGATATGTGGGCAAACTCAATGGGGATGATAATGTTGCTTGTCCGTATTTGTGATGGTGGATATGTGGGCAAACTCAATGGGGATGATAATGTTGCTTGTCCGTATTTGTGATGGTGGATATGTGGGCAAACTCAATGGGGATGATAATGTTGCTTGTCCGTATTTTAATGTTTGATTTCGCCATAATCTTTGTTTGGTAGGAAGAGAATAGGACCTGGATGGAAGTAGTTGCCATTGCTAGGAAGATTTTGCAAAGTTCCTAATAAGGTTCTGGGTCAGGGTGTTTCCTTCCCTTTCACTTGGAGAGAGAGATTGACATAAAAGTGAAGTTGGGAGTAGAGTGGTGATTGAGATTGGAGAAGAGATCTCTTCAGATTGAGTGATTGATAGTGACATGTGATTGAAATGTTTCATGCTATCTCTTCCCCCTTATTAAATTGTGTTTGGTAGAGAGGTTGTTACTATACATACATATTTCTAATTTGTTAATAAATATGCATATATTTTTATTTTTACTACCTTCTAAACTTTATCCCTTTTATAAAAATGAAAATAGGTTATTAACCCTTGAATAAAATTTTAAAATATGAAAAGTTTAACTTTATATTAATTAAAATTCCATAGTCTGACTCACGACATCAACAAGTTAGAACAGCTTAAACAAGAGGCCTCCGTGGGCCGCGAAGAAAGGGGCGAACACTAGTGACTCTACGGCCATGAGCTTGATGAGGATGTTCAGAGACGGTCCTGATGTGTCCTTGAGGGGGTCGCCGATCGTGTCCCCGATCACCGCCGCCTTGTGCGGGTCCGAACCTTTCGGGCCGAGCGACTTAGCATGGTCCGACGCACCCGCCTGGGTTTAAAAACAATGGTTGATGAGTGATCGATCATAGAATGCTAAAAGTATGGGAGGCGCGAGGACTACCTCTATGTACTTCTTTGCGTTGTCCCATGCTCCGCCTGTGTTCGAAGCCGAGATGGCAACCTAGAAAATGCAGAGAAGGAATGATAATAGTGAGAGAGAGTCCAACGAATTACGTCCTACCGTCAGGGATTAAGTACCTGAACGCCGGAAACGAGAGAACCGGCGAGGACTCCGGCGAGGGTCTCAACTCCGAACAGAGTTCCCGCGATCAGGGGTGTCAGCATCACGAGAGCTCCGGGCGGGACCATCTCCCTCAGCGAAGCATCGGTCGAGATCTTCACGCAGTTTGCGTAGTCGGGCTTGGCCCTGCCCTCCATGAGGCCGGGGATGGTGTCGAACTGCCGCCGGACCTCCTCGACCATCTTGAGGGCGGCTCTGCCGACGCTCTTCATGGTCATGGCGGAGAACCAGTAGGGCAGCATTGCCCCTACGATCAGCCCTATGAAGACCTTCGGCGTCAGCACATCCACGGCCCCGAGGCCGGCTCGACTCACGAAGGCGCCGAACAAGGCGAGGGAGACGAGGGCGGCCGACCCGATCGCGAAGCCCTGGCAACAAGTAAATAAAGCCCATAAACATGCACCCTTTAAAAGCCCATAGGAAAATTTGTTCCACGATCCGGCAGAAACCAGTTACCTTGCCAATGGCGGCGGTGGTATTACCGGCGGCATCCAGGGCGTCAGTTCTCTCACGGATACTGTAGCTCATCCCGGCCATCTCCGCAATTCCGCCGGCATTGTCGCTTATGGGACCGTAAGCATCGATGGCGAGGCTTGTGGCAATGGTGCTAAGCATGCCGAGGGCGGCCATGGCGATCCCGTACATGGCGGCTAAGCTGAAGCTCGTGTAAATGGCAAAGGCGATGGCGAAGATGGGAACGATGACAGACTTGTATCCGAGGGCCAACCCGAAGATCACGTTCGTGGCTGCACCTGTCCTGCAGGAGTCAGCCACATCCTGCACAGGGCTGATAAAGAAAGTATGTACGACACCTGGATCGTCAGCATCGACCATTGCAATTTACATATGCAATTCATAGATATTAGATGCATACGATTCATGCCATTCTCACCTGTAAGCGTTGCTTGTGTAGTACTCTGTGGTGTAGCCGATGACGAGTCCGGCCCATAAGCCGATGGCCACGCAGAAGAAGAGGTGCCTTGCACGTAAATTAAGATTTGAGCCGACCTTACAGTGTGATTTTATTACAAATGCAATTGATGAAATAATTATATTAAATTAATTAAAATAAAGAAATAATATAATTTTATAAAAAATAAAAAATATAATAGAAAGGTTGAAGAAGGGCATATACCAGTTCTTCACGACCTTATGGGTCCCAAAATCGAAGAGGGTGAACTCTGACGGTAGAGCCAGGAAGCTGACCATCGCGATCCCTACTGTCATCAGGACCGTCGAGATCAGGAGCTGACGCTTCAGGGACGGCTCGATCTCGCGGACGCTCTTGATCTCGATGAAATCTGTGGCGAAGAGCGTGGTGACCAGGCAGACAACGATCCCCATGGCGCTCACTATGAGAGGGTAGGACATGGCCGAGAAGTTGTGGCTCACCCCGAAGGATGAGATTGACGCCACGAAGAGAGCCGCGCAGGACGACTCGGCATAGGACCCAAAGAGGTCCGAGCCCATCCCGGCGATGTCGCCGACATTATCTCCGACATTGTCGGCAATGACCTGCAAATTTGGATCGGCATCTATACTGTGCAATAATATTTAAACGTAGAAATTTACTCTTATATTATATAATTAAAATTAGAAAATATAATTAATAATCGCATATTTATACCAGCCCGACAAAACAACATCTAGCATTACCGCAGGATTTCTGGGGTCGTCCTCCGGGATGTTCTTCTCGACTTTTCCGACGAGATCGGCGCCGACGTCGGCTGCCTTGGTGTATATGCCGCCTCCGACTCTCCCGAACAGAGCCATCGAAGAGCCTCCCAGCCCGTAGCCGGTGATGGACTCGTACAGCCCCTCCCAATCGTCACCATAGTAGAGCCCGAACAGGTTTATCGACACGTAGAGGACCAGGAGCCCGTTTGCGGCGAGAAGGAAACCCATGACGGCGCCGGAACGGAAAGCGATGACGAAGGCCATTCCGACGCTCTTCCTGGCCTCGAGGGTCGTCCTGGCGTTGGCATAGGTGGCAATCTTCATGCCGAGGAAGCCCGAGAGGATGGAGGTGAGTGCGCCGAGGAGGAAGGCGAGGGTACTGAAGGCAGCGTTCGCGACGGCGGGCTTGCAGATACTGCCGGGACTGTAAGTGCAGGGTTGGGGCTCTGTGCTGAAGCCCTTGACGGAGCTGAGGAAGAGGAAAATGGTGGCCGCGAAGGCGCCCATGAAAAGGGAGAGATACTTGTACTCGGTGAAGAGGAAGGAAGTCGCGCCTGAAACAGAAGGGAAAAGAAAAACAAAGCACGCAATGAGATATGGAAAAAAAAAATAGGAGCAAAAAATAGAGACTGCCGGAGACCCACCAACGGAGATGGCGTTCTGTATCTCGGCGCACTTGATGACGGCCTCCAGATTATCGACACCATCTTCCTCCTCCTGCTCTTCCTCGATGAGCCGGTCCTTGTAGCCGTTATCGGCGTCGAAGGCGTCAGCCACCTTGACGCGTGACACAATGAGCCATTGCAGAAGGGCGAACCCAATACCGACGAGAGCAGCCGCGGGAACCAGGACCTGGGTCGCAGCCTCGCTCATAGGAGTACCCATGTCAGACTCTTCCACTAAGTTACTAAGCGATGTCGAAGATTCTCCTGTGGTTATCTTGGAGAAACTGCAAAGATATTTAGGGTTAGAGGACACTGCGTGGGGATCTGGTTGGTAGTTGGAGGTTTGTAAGTGGGATTTACTGCGCGATCTACAACCGGTGGTTCTGAAGATCAGTTCCTCTGTAGTTGTTGATAAAATAAACGTGATTATATATATATATATATATATATCATATTCTTAAAATAAGCACATTTCTTCTACCATAGACAGAGAGGACTTGTCAATGGATGCTCACAAGACTTACTTTGCAAGAAAACCTGTGGAATATTACTACACATGGGAAGATGAGGAGGATGAAGGAGAGTGAGTGGCTTTGAATCACTAGGCATCTGAATATTTTCTTATACCACACTGACATAATTTTCAGGTGTAATTACTAATCACCATATCAATTATAGCATAAAATTTCATCCGATATTTACATAATATGTTAGAATTTATGTGATAAAATAGGACATTCCAAGATAAATGCGCCATAAAAGTAGGGGTGAAAATGTCAAATGATGCTTGCTTGAGAAGGAAAGGAAAGTTTAGGCTTTTGATGGAGTCAATATGAATCGTCCCGCCAGACCGTCATTTAGTATAATTTGATTGGGTTGTGGTTTGACTATTTTGTATTGTATAGCAACTTTACCCATATTTATCTTCATAATGGTTCTTAATTAATAATACATAATGTTTCACAGTTGAACATGTCTAGGATTAGTCACAAATATCATCTTACCCTAAAAAATATATTAACGGACAAATATTAAAATTGTAATATTTTGACATATTTATTTAGTTTAAATATATTTATAACAATTCATATCTCAAATATAAATATTATGATATGAATTTTCTATATTATACTTATACTTAGGTATATAGTATAGTTCAAAGGGAATGGAAGATGTACACACAACTATTATATGCTATTGAGGTTCTAATTGAATATAAGTGATTTTTAAAAAGAATAAAAAATAGGAATGATCAATGCACCTAAAGTTTTAAAGTCATGGTATATGTGGATGTATTATGCCATATTATTTAATAATATAGCGTAATCCGACCGCCAGTACTAAGAAGGGATAACTTGCTTGCAGGTCAAAAAAGATGATAGCATGAACCATATCGCCTGAGAGAATGAAGGAAGTTGATCATCAAGTAAGTTCAGTCCGCAATTGAGCCATTGCGTCGAATTGGTCATACACCTTTTAACCACTCAAAGACGAACAAGAAGTACTTGCCAAAGATAAACAATGACATGATGATCCTGTGAGCCGCAAAGTGTGCCAAAGGAAGGCAAACTTATGACATGTGAGCATGTTTAGCATATGACCGATTCATTCAATCAGTAGGCCATGGAAGGATCCATGTAAACCCGGTTGTACATTAATAGAATAATTGTAAATATGAACTAGAAAATTGGAAAAAAATTGAAATTATGAATGAACGGATATTAGATAAAATAATCAATATAAAATATAAAATAATCCAAAATTAACATGAAATATAGATCAATTCAAATAAGTGAATTTAGAATTAGAATGGATTAAAATGAACCTGATTTTAATCCTATTAATAGTATTAAATCAAGAGTAATTAATTTAAAATTTAAGTTTGAGTTAACTTAAAATGAGCAAAATGATAATTTCATATTACTAGCATGTAGAAAATAAATTTTTAATTTTTAGAAAATTGATCGAATTAGGTTTGAAATTATTGATTTAAATTTTAGATGGAACACAATTTAATTCAACCATTAAACAGCCTAATAAGATTAACAAACCAAAATATCAGATCAGCGTCTTGTTAGCACACAAAGCGTGGTGACGCCATATAAGCTTATAAAAATGTCGACCAATCAAATACTGACATGTAGCGATCATCAACGGTCATTTAAACGAATCTCACATGTGACAATCCACGTTAGAAATTGACAACCAATTATAAGTGGAAACTTGGCATTAGGATAGACAATTAACAGGGAAACCTAACTTATTTAAATGAGTCAATTATAGTAGAACACGTGAAATGATCATTGGATGACTAAATTCGGCCATCTAGACAATGATGATTTGGACCATGAGTCTTCAAACTCAACATATTTGTATAGTAGCCAAATGGGAAAGAAAATATAATCTTTCCTTTTAAGCTCTTTATATAAAAAAAAAACTCATCCACTCTTATTTTTAAATTCTATTAACCTCGTAAGGTTTGGCTAAATATTGAGCTTAAATAAATTTATAGAATTCACAACTAGCCTTTAGTCTTACGAAGCATAGTAACATGATATTTTTAGGTTACTCAAACCTCCATTTAAGGTGATTTAAGTGGCTAGAGTCTTCTCTAGGAGTTAACTTTCCAAATACACCAGTGTTACTAGCCAAGTCACTATCTACTATGAGATCTTGACTTTTATCCGACTATTGCTCTATTTCTATAGGCATTAGATCAAGCCCTAAAACGACATTATTCTAGCAAGCCCCAACCAGGCAAGGATCATGACGATCTCCCTTAGGGATATTATATTTGAGTTTGATTATTTTTTAGAACTATTTTGTTGAGTAATCAAGGGCTCAGACCAATATAATTTTGGTAAAGTTAAATAACTTATTCGGGAAATGAGATTTCTTGAAGGTCTTTATTAGGGTATGAATGAGTTCTAGGGATAAATAGGAAAGAATAAAAAATGCTTGAGAGTTAGATAAAGAGTTTTAGATGCTTAATGACTTAATCAGAAGTTTACAAAATGTTTAAGGACCATAGTGTAAATAATAGATTTTGAGAATTTATAAGTGATTTTTAAAAACTTAGGGATACAAATGAGAATAAAGAATGTTTAAGGAACAAAATGAATGGCTTAAGAATTCTAAGGTACAAAAATGAATAGTTTTGAGCTATAAGGGTAAAATTGTAATTTTATCTATTTTAATAACTAAAGGGTAAATAAAGAAATTTAGAGATCCATAAATAATTTTTTTTAAAATTAGGGACCCTAATGAGTCTAAAGGATGGTGTGAGTTCTTAAATAAAAAACTTAAAAAGGATAGGGTCCAAAAAAGAGAGTTTTAATGTATGAGGGTAAAATAGTAATTTTACTAAAATTAAGTGTCTAAGTGGGGAACTTAAAAATATTTTGATATTTTTGTAAATATTACAAAACTATAATTTTGAAAAATTATGGGGTATTATATGAGTACCAATTAGAAGTTGAAACTGGTTTTAAATATATGATTTGATTTTTATAAAATAACTCCATCCAGAGGCAATAGGAAAACTATTGGGACGAACAAATCACAATTATAACAATGAGTGAGAATATTAATGATAAGTCCGATTGGATCGACCACTACACTTTACAATTTTTCATAAAATTTATAAATATACAGATTATCACATGATAGTACTATATGAATTCATAGTACGAAATCCTAAAATAATATTATTTACTGAAAATAAGGCATAGAACCACAATAAAAATAATGCTCATAATATAATGTGTAATGATGGTATGGTGCCCTAAAAAAACACAAATAGCGGAGATCGTTAATAAAAAAATTTAACTTTCAGAAAATCTATTTATGATTGCAAAACTTTATGCTTGATATACATGACTATATGTAGGGTTGTGTGCTCGATATACATAATTATTTGTAAGGTTGTTTGCATAATATATATTATGATCAGTAAGGTTGTGTATATGATAATATATCAATATGAGGCCATCATGAGGTCAACTATCAAGTTAGTTCCATGGAGATTGAAAGTGAGAAATAAGGGAGATTGAGTTATACTTTTAGATTGTCTCATGAGTGAGTAAAGGGTCAAGCTATAGTCATGTGTATAGTAGAGAACAACCAAGATATACTTATAATTGAGTGTATTGACACATTCTCCATATCCATATAAGTATAAGTAATGTGTTTGTTTGAAACATGTGATGTCATATTTGCTCTAATGAGTGCATAGAATTCATTTATTGATATGATAAATGATGATTAAGAGCTCTACCTATATATACATAAGTGCGAAAAATTTAAAACATGAATAATAAGAGGTGTGAAATTATAAAAGTTAGATAATATATGAAATTATTAATAATTTTTCATGTATATATTTTTTTAATGAAATCTTGGGTCGTAAAATACATATTAACCCGACATGAGTAATCAAATTCAATAAGTTATAAGGTTTATATCGACAGTAAAATTATATGAGATACAAAGTCGAGAAATCACTTAAATTATTTGTGTGGCTTGAAGCACGAATATCAAAATACATGTACGAATGTTTTAAATTATATATTTATCAATTATAGTATTTATAAAAATTATTATGAGTTTTATGGTATATTATTTATGAAAAAAATTTTAAATTTCAACTAATACTATATATTTTACTTTAAGATTTGATTATATTATTAAAAAATTGATAAAAATAATAAGTATTATATTATCAAGTAATTATGGCGTAGTATTATTGGACCCAAATTGGGTTGAAAAATAACAGATGGAGGCGGTCTCCTCATCCCTTTGTTCTCTTAGTAATGGAATGTAAATTATTTACTTTCACACCTCACAAATGTTTGGAAGTGGGCATTAAATTATTTAGCCCCAATTTGGAATGAAGTTTTTATTAATTTTGTATTGAAAGTAGAACTTTTCATAAGATGGGTGGAAAACGCTCAGTATTTATGAATTTAAATAATCCACATTCTTGCTGCAGGACTCTGCAATCTCTTTGGGCATTTCAAATGAAATGAGGAAGAATTCAATCCCCGCTTTCAATAAGACATCGGTTTTTCAGAAAGGGGTAATGCTCGATGTATTACAAAAAAAGATGGGCTTTATCAATTTGTTCCCAAGGAAGCCCGTTGAAGACCTTAGCTTGTGTCCAACCCACTGCGAGGAAATTTTTTAAAGCCTAACATCCCAGAAATTGGCTATTATGGCTCTTCATCTGGGTTCATTGCATGTAGCCCAACTTTCAATTGGACCTTGTATCGTGTCGGAATTTGTAAACGTTCATGGAGGGGTTTAATTAACCGCCCTTCTGCCACATTTTTAGTTTTATATTTAACGTATATGGTACGAGTTTTATGTGCATTATATTCCCTGTTGACCCAACTCTCTCACTTAAGTACTCTAATTAAATCGATATTTAAAATTTTTTATTATTTAATTTTTTGTGCTTCAATGGAGGGTTTCATAGTGAGAATTTTACCGGGCACTCAGTATCAATGAAAAGAGGTCCCTCTCCAGTGAATTTTACCGGGTATTGACCGTAGGAGAAAATGGATATTCTAGAAAGTGATCTACGAGTTATAGAAAGGAGTTTCACATAAGAAAATTCACTCCATAGATGGATGCTTAACATTCTCATGTAATTCCCTTTATCGACTCCATTTTTCTGGTTGGTTAGGGAAATTAGCTTTTATTTGTCCATCCATATGTTTGAAAACATTTGTATTTCCTACTTGAATGCACGAGAAAATATTTAACTTTTACGACTATAAGGGATAAAGGAAGATAATTCGTTTGTTGAATAGAGAACAGATGAGAAGTATTCTCTCCCTCTAATTTCTCCCTTAAAATTACTCCTTTCACTTATTATCCTGGTATATTAAAATTATTTACTTCAGTTTTTTCCTTGATAAAATTGTGAAGTAAATTAATTACAATTAAATTTTGTAACTTAATTGTAGGAAAATGACCGAATTTTATGGATGGAAGTGTTGGACTTATCTCAAGGGAATGGAATGGGAATGTTACTTATTGAAGAAGAGCATTGATGGAATCTTCAAGATCTCCAGGGAGTCCAAACAGAGGAGAGGAGCATGTTACAAGGCGAGCTAAGCAAGACCATCTAATCCAATCGGTCAAGAAGAGACATTTGAAACCCAAACAACTTAATATGAGGACGGAAGAAGCGAGTGACGATGAAAGGGAAGAGAGTGTGTGATGTATAAGAAGATAAATGTATGAGGAGCCTCTAAGTCCAGTCCATGGGTGTAACAAATCATGTCTAACATTCTCTACTCTTATAGGACTATTTTTCTCTTCAACCTACTTTTCCTTCTCCCTTTTTAATTTTGCAGTAAGAGTATATTACATTTTACGCATACCAATAATACCTTACCCGTGAGTGAGTTTTAGTGTAATACCGAGTTAAGGATCCTAACCTCCAAACTGTGAGCCTGTGACACTAGGGTTCGGGTTCGGGTTCGGGTTCGGATGATAATCTTAGAAAAAATCAATGTTGATAGTTAGGGCAACTTTGTCGCAAACGCACATTGATAATTTCCAAGTTTTATCCTCCTCCACACACGTTTCTCCTTCTTCTTTCCTACACAGTTTAATACGTTCGGCCACAAGTGGGCCACTCTGATGCCCCCATAAATAGTCGGCCATGGGAGTGTCGCCATGACAACATCCTGCGCCATATTCCCCAACGCCAGCCAGAACAGCTCTGTTTTTTTTTTTTTATTACTACATAAGGAAAAACAACGTCTACTACTACACAAGAGGGCCTCGAGTCGACCCAGCCTCGTAGTGAGTCGACATGGTTTGCCAGCAAGATCCTTTAATCCGGACCGTCTGTGAGCTCTACTACAAGATCTCGGCCCTCGAGACACTCAGCCCATGCAGAGACGTCAACAACCTCCTGACCCAGCTGGTCCGCCTCTGCATCACTCCTCACCCGGTCGACGTCTCCGCTCTCTGCTCCGCAGTCCAGGAGATCAGGTCGAACCTCATCCGCCTCTGCGGAGAGGCCGAGGGCCTCCTTGAGGCCCACTTCTCCGACCTCCTCGCCTCCTTCAACCGCCCCCTCGACCACCTCCTCCTCTTCCCCTACTACAACAACTACCTCAAGCTCGCCCAGCTCGAGCATCGCCTCCTCTCCCACCACCTCCCCAGCGACAGAGCCCCTGAAACCGTCGCCTTCATCGGCTCTGGCCCGCTCCCCCTCACCTCCCTCGTCCTCGCCTCCAACCACCTCCCGGAGGCAGCCTTCCACAACTATGACATCAACCCTTCGGCCAACTCCAGGGCCCGCCGCCTAGTTCTCCCCGACACAGACCTGTCCCGGAGGGTCCACTTCCATACCAACGATATAATGAATGTCACCGCGGAGCTGGGGAAGTACGACGTCGTTTTCCTGGCTGCCCTTGTGGGCATGGCGGAGGAGGAGAAAGCTAGGGTTATAGCGCACCTGTCTAAGCACATGGCCGCTGGTGCCATAGTAATGATCCGAAGCGCTCATGGGGCTAGAGCTTTTCTCTACCCCGTGGTCGACCCTTCGGACCTCCGAGGGTTCGAGTTCCTCTCCGTCTACCATCCAACCGACGAGGTTATAAATTCGGTCATAGTCGCGAGAAAGACCACAGGCTCGATCGAGGATCCGACCATAAGCGGGCAGGTCATGATCAAGAAGAAGTTGCAGCCCCCCCTTCTTGCCGGCAAGAAGTGCTGCGAGATTAAGCCGTTCTTGGTCGACCTGCTGAATCCTTACGGGGACATAGCCGAGGGCCTCGCCTTCGGGCAGAAGTCCTCTTGATGATCAGTTCTTTTCATCTTGGGATTTATGATTCACTGGCTTTAGCTATCGAAACTCGATTGTAGATACAATCTTTGATGATTTGATATTGACCATAAGCCGAGTGATGTTATTATATTTTGAACAAACCCCGCGCACAACCCAAACTGTAGACTGCGCGGAAGATTAATCCATCATCCATTGGTCACGCTTTCTAGTAATTATAACATGTGTCAAAGCCTTTTAATAGCTTCTCCAGTTCATTTTTGTTCAATAATAATAATCGAAAGTTTGTCACCTCCTCCCTCCTCCCTCCTCCCCCAAGACCAACCAACCGTAGATCCAGATCCTAGTTGTCACGTGTTCTTAGTCATCCTTGTAATTGGACTTGACATCTGCTTTGCCTTTGCATCTCTCTTTCTTTCTTAACTGCATCTCTCTCTCTCTCGCTCTGGCTCTCGTTCCCATGGAATGGAATGGAAAGCAAATGCCTCAATCAATCAATCAATGTCAGAATGATCCGACTTTCTCGGTAAAAATTAAGTCCGAATCTCCCTCCCGTACATGAACAAACCCAGTAGAACTGAACTTACTGTTTGAGTACCGCCTCAATGCAACATTAACAATTAATGGCTGTATTGCTCTGTTGGTTATATCTTTTCCTTCCAAAAATAAGTTAAATTACATTAATAATAATAAACGTATACAAAAAATGACAATTAGGTATCAAATACTTTAAAATGACGTTTTTAGTACCATATTTTTAATAAATAGACTAAAAATAATTATTTTAAAAGATTTAATAAATAGGCGATGCCAAATTTAGCAGAGATTTGATAAACTTTTAATAACCGATTTATTATAATTATGGACCACATATATTTCTTAATAAATATTTTACTTCACTATTTTAAATTTAAAATGAGTTTAATCAAATGATTTTACTAGATAAATTATTTGGAAGTTTGTAAAAAATAGATTACAACTCAAATTAATACTATATTCGTTATTTTAGCTAAATATAATACGACTTTAAGTATTTTTTGGTGTTTGTTAATAAAATGGAATATAAAATAATATTTTATGTATTTTAATGGGTGATATATCAATGAAATAAAAAATAACTTATTGTTTAATTTGATTTACACGGTCTAAATATAATATAAAACGAGTTCGAGTTAATTTATATTTATTTAGTATATTATAGTTAAAATTTATAAATTTTTAAAATTAACTTTTTATTATGTGAATGCATATTATTTTTAACAAAAATATTAAAATATATTTTTATAATTGTATTTTCCATACTTATAATATTATAATTAATATTTTTATATTATTTTAATTTATAAATAGACAAATATTTTATATAATTTATAAAGTTAATAGTTAATCTACTTTTATTTCTTTTATTTGGATATATATCTTATGACGTCTTCATTTTATGACGTATGTGTCATCATTCATATATATATATAGTCTAATTTTTACACGAGATAACACATTCGAATATGCGTATAAATTAATTGTTCACTACTACTTCACAGATAAGTATTCTTCACTCTTCTCGGATCCTGGAGTAATTTAAAAGCATAACTTGCTGATTTTTTATTTTTCATTTCTAGTTTACGAAGTGTTAAGTACACTCTCATTCACAACATATTAATATATATACAATGCAGGCACACCACTTATATTTTATCACGTATATCATAACATATTCATATATATATATATATTTAACATAGAAACATACATATGTTCATTTATAACCCAACATATCAATATATATATATATATAAATAAATAAAGTACAAATCTTACATATTTTCATAAATATCACATTATATTCATATATACTAAGCACATATATAAATATCAATTGTATAAATCAACATTTCTAAGAATTGGTCATTATTTCAACCTATTCCCTCACTTATCTTATTTAGGGATATGATGCATTCATTTCATATATTACTATCATATAAATATCATTTTTAGGGTTTTTAAATCTTTTATAATAGAAAAGTAATATATATCCACTCCTTATGTGATTATGCATCAATTTAGTTTTTGTTTATTTTTTATAACACTTTACAAAGCATATCACATACATATTTATGGATTTCATGAAAAACTTTAAATAGAAGTTGTTAGACAAATGTGACTTGATGTCAACATTCACACTTAGTGTTATAATCAAGACTGGTTTGTCCCAATTATTTTCCTTTCATTTAGTGATGTAAAAATGTTATTTATGGAATTATACTACACAAATAATAGTAAAAATCTAGGGTTAATTTTTATTTTTACTTAATACTCATATATTATATTGTAATTTAAAAAAAAATACGAACTTTTCCCTTAGACTTAATTTGCTTAACGCGCATATTAACTAACCTATTTTTACTAATCCATTCTATTATTTCCTTTCACATATCAAAAGTTATACCTATATTTGGTCATGTTTTCTAAAATTCTCCCATCCCACTTAAATACAACATTTTCTTAATATTTCCAAATTTTGTATTTTGGTCATTAGTATGCACAAAATTACAATTTTACCTTTACACATCAAAACTCTATTTTTAGACCCTAGACTTCCCAAGTTTTACATTTGTGGCCTTGTACTTCATTTACACTCATTTGATTCACTTAGTACCCCAATATTCCATCATTTACACTTTGGTCCCTAAATTGGACAAAATTACCATTTTACCCTTATACCTTAAAACTCTTTATTTTGGTATCCTAGAATTCTCAAGTTTTTCATTTAGTTTATTAGACTTACTTTAGTATCATTTGTGCCACTAAGTTTCTTATAATAACTTATGGGTACCTAGATCCTATTATTTACACTTTGGTCTATAAAATAGGTAAAATTACCATATTGCCCTTACACTAAAAACTCTTTATTTTGGGACTCTATACGTTTTAAGTATTTCATTTAGGGTTTTAGACTTTTTTTATTCTAATTTTGATCTCTATATTCCTTAGAATCACATACCCAAATACGATTATTTACACTTTACCCCTTACACCTTATTTTTAAAAATTCAATTTAGGTCAGTAAGTATTCAAAACTCATCATTTAGATCTCAAACATTTTTCCATTATTTCTAGTTGTTCCGTAGACCTTCTTAAGACCCCCACTAAATCTCATTCCCGAATGTTACTCTAACTTAACCAAAATTACATTTTGGTCACCGACCTTAGTTACTCAACCAAATAATTTCATAAAATTATTAAATTCTAATATGATATCCCTAAGGGCTCCCTCAGGTCCCCATGGTCCTCGTCAAACTGGGGAGTAGTCGGAATAGTGTTGATCATGGCTAGATATCACTCATAGAAAATATAGTAAGAGTAAATTTAAAGTTAGCATCTCACCAAAAATGGAGACTCAACCAGTGACATTGGTAGGTTGGAAAGCTGACTACTAAAAAAATGTGTGCCTACTTGAATCATCTCAAACTGGGGAGTAGTCGGAATAGTATTGATCATGGCTAGATATCACTCATAGAAAATATAGTAAGAGTAAATTTAAAGTTAGCGTCTCACCAAAAATGGAGACTCAACCAGTGACATTGGTAGGTTGGAAAGCTGACTACTAAAAAAATGTGTGCCTACTTGAATCATCTCAAACAAAGGTCTGAGCAACATGCAATGATCATTTTACTATACTCTATTATGTGTAAAGGCTAGTCAAGACTTCCATAAATTTATTTGACCTCAATAATTACACAAATATTATAAGTCTAGCGGGGTTTGAAAGTTAGGACCAAGAGGTATTTTCGATATTTTTGTGGCCATTTTTGGTTGTCCAATGTGTCATAAATGCCTTGAGAAGAAGATTATCTATTTTTGGTCATTAGAGCATATGTACTATTTTATTAAACCAAAATGTTATATTACATCACCATATTCAAACACTACTACATCAATGACATCACCTCCCATTTGCAAGAAATTGATGTCATCACCACCATGACAAGAAAACTCACCTGCTGCAACTTCCCTCGTCAATTATATCACCTCCACTAGTACAAGCAATTGATGTCATCACACCTGCAACTTGTGCTCATTTATTCTATTCAATTTGTCATTTAATATACTACAAGTATATATATAAGTCTTGTTATTCAATGAAACAACATGAAGAAATTTCATACACTACTAGTGCAATACATCTTCTCTTTCTCTTCTTCTTTACACTCTTTTTTCACATGGTATCATAGCTTGATTAGCTTCATAGCATTTTTGCGATCTACTCACCCCTTTCAATATCTAGTCTTTCTCTTCCGAGCATCTCTTCTGTGCATGGAGTATTGTCACAAATTTCTCAACTTTCTTATCATGTTAACCTACAAACAACAAGGTGACAATGAGCTCATCATTCACAGTCACTCTTCCTTCTTCCCTGCCAACATTGTCTATCACACCCTGACTCGGTTTCCCCGGTCGGACCTGTAGACAACCCGCCACATCCTCCTGGCTTTACAACAATGGGTGCCTCATCATTGTAAGCTCGTCACGATGTAAGACGTAAAATAAAACAACTCAAGTTATTTCCCAAAAATAGTCATTTAAATGTTTGGAAATATAACTTCATAATTCACACCGGGAACAAGCACGAAACGTAAGGCGTACCTTTGGTTTTGGATGGCTTTACTATTAAGTAAATGACCTTAATCACCACGTTTCCTGAAAGTGGTATTTGGAGGGGAATGAGTTCAACAACTCAGTGAGTGAAGTAGTTGACATTGTGACATCAAGTCCACGATTCAACACATACTCTAATCAAAATAAAAGAGACTCTTCCAAATAAAGATTTACAATTTATCCCATTATGCATGGTTGGATCTTTATCATATTTCAGAGGGTTTATATCAACAAGCAATCACATACCCTTTTTATCATAAAAAGTAATCACATGTTCGCAGTCTCGTCCCCAATGGTACTACTTGTGGACTAGAGCATCTTTACCGTCCACCCCGATAGAAGTTCCTAACTTCTACCATGAGTTTGAGTGGATATCAGTCATCCGACCCTCATACCTAGGTCATACTTCGTGTCCGCAAATGTGGGACGAAACCTCTCCCCCTTCGACCTCGGTCTCAGTGCGTAGAAAGCTGACATACTAGACGACAGATCGCCCTTATGCTCCTTGGGTCGTCCAAGAACCTTTAGAACCACCACTACTCTATGCCGGGTGTCTCGATGGCTCCGCATCTCATGCATGAAAAATCAACAATTTTTTTATTTGTTATAGCCATCTTCTTTGGTGTTACTAGCCCAACGAACCTGACAACCCAGCTTCGGCTTCGCAACTGCTAGCCCAACAAGTTCAATGACCCGGATTTGACTTAGCAGTTACTAATCCAACGAGTTCGTGTGTTCGGCTTCGACACTATAACAAGATCACACACAATTCACTAATTCTTATGAGAGTTTTTGAGCACAAAAGCCTTATTTTGTCGATGGGCCTACGCTCATGACAATTGGCCTTGGGCCCACTTTCACGAGATTTCCAAAATATGTACTTGGACTCACTTCTCTTTAAAAACTGTGGTCTTGGGTCTATTGTGTCATTATAATCCCCATACAGAATATATTCCCCAAAATAAATTTTTTAGCTTGGTTCACACAGTCAAGTGGAAATATATTATCAAAATATTTTAATTAATAAAAAATAGAAAATTACATCTATTATTATATCATTGGTCCAATCAGTACCGATATCAGAAATCCCACTCACCTTTTATCCGAGGACATGTACATCTTGGATGGATTCTTGAGTGCACGTGTTTCCTCATGCACCATCGTGTGTGAATTATCTCTCTTCTGCTCCCATCGGGCCCTTGGATAAATCTAGGGCCCGTCAGATAGCATTCCATTGAATTCCTGATCTTAGGGGTATTTCAATAAGTTCCTTTCTATTTTACTTTGCAGTCAAACATGTCCTTAATCCCTCATTTCCAATTTGCCCAAATATGCCCTTACTGACAGTCTCATAATTTCAGTCACCTAGTGAGGGTAATATGATCATTTACATGATAGGGGCACTTTTATAATTTAAACTTATGTGTAGGGGTAATTTTTTTTGCCCTTCCATCCTCCGTCCTTTAGTTGAACAATGGGTTCAGGAAACCTCGTACATTTAAGCCCTAAAGTCCTCTCGATTGCAAATAAAATGTGAACTCTCTACCTCATTATCTACTTTAATTTGATTTCTCCATCTCTCCGGAGTCTGACGTTTAATCCTTGCGCAAGTAGTTGGTTTTGGCCTTTCCCCAATGTACTTGGCCTATCTCGCAAAGAAGCCCTCTATACCATATGAACCAATTTCTTTCTTATGTAAGCCATGATAATATATATATATATATATATATATATATATCTTGTGAGCCCCTCTAGTATGCATAGTCTAGCTCTCTTGATTTCTTGCATGATAAAGAGCGCTTTCTCATTGTGGCCCCATTTAAAATACCCAAAAAGGGGACCGTTCCATGTCATTAGATCGTGCCTCATCCATGCATTCACCATTTAGAACAGTGTCACTGAGCAAGCTAGGCTAGTGCTCACTGAATATGTGCCACCGAGCAACCTTCGCCAATCGCAATTCCATAACACACTATGTAAAGTATTAATTCATTGAAGGGATATATAAGTTATGGTTTTATAAAAGAAGTTATGGTCAAATAGCTAATTAAGTTTAGAATACAACCATATAAGACTTGAAATCACTCTCATCATCGGTGACTCATTGAAATTCTCATTGAGTTCCCTCCGTTTTCCGGTGACCTAATTTGCAAAAGCTATAACATTTTTACCTGACCACCAAATTAAGTGTTTTAAGTACCATTGGAAAAGCTACTTGAGGTAGCTTTCTAACACTATCCATCTCTATTGATTGCACTATACCAACGTTGATGTAATTAAATAATGACTACACTATGGTGTTTAGAAACAAAACATCTCTTTCTCAGACCATTTTTTATGCCCTTGATAATCAAACATAGCCATGAAAAATACCTCAAACAACTCTTGGTCCCATCTTTTTAACTCCACTAGCCTCATAAGGTTTGGATAAGTTTTGAGGTCAAATAAATTAATGAAAATCTTAACTAGGTTTTAATTATAATAAAATATAGTAAAATGACATTTGTAGGTTACTCGTACATTTGTTTGAGTTTATTCAAGTGTCCACACTCCTATGAGAATCATCTTTCCAACCCCACCAATGCCACTCACCAAATCACCATCTCTCATGAGATCTTGACCTTTATCCAACTGTTGTTGTATTTCTATGATCCTTAGAAATTACCCTTAAAACGATACTATTTCGACTAGCCCTATCACGCCTCAACCCAGTTTGGTTGGGACCCCCGTTATCAACCCACAACCTTTTTTTGTGCTATCCAAGTATTCCTACCAAGGTAGAACATGAAAAGTAAAGGTGTACAATGGACATATTTTCCATGACATAGAAACAAAACAAAATAATACATAATTACCTCTTCTAGGGCAATTATGGCATGCTTCTTCGGCTCCCCCTTTTTCTTGTCGTAGAAGGTTTCCTGGAAAAGGGTTTAAGGAGAGGGGTGAGCTCTACAACTCAATGAGTGGGGTTAGGACATATTGTAAGGAAACAGGTAATTTTATTTAATATAAACGTGCTACGATTTTTGCTCTTTCATTGTTTTCATCATCAAGGGGATGACTCGATGTTTTTCATTACTAATTGTGTTTATCACACATCACCACACCATTCATCATCAAGTAGATCACACATTCGTAGAACAGTTCCCGGCTATTCCACTTGTGGACCATAGCGCCTTTACTGTCCACCCTATTAGAACTCTCGGACCTCTTCCACAAGTTTGAGTGGACATCAATTGTCTGACTATCAGACCTCATCATACTTTGTGTCCACATATGTGGGACGAGACAGTTCCCCCTTCGACCTCGGTCTCAGTGTGTGTGAAGCTCCCAGAGCTTCTTGACTCACTGGATGACAGACTGCCCTTATACACCCTGGGTCGTCTAGTAGCCCTTAGACCAATACTACCCCATGTCGGATGCCTCGATGGTTCCGTATCTCATAGAATGCACAAACATAAGTTTTTAACTTAGACCTTTTCATCTTTGGTGCCACCAGCCCAACGAATTTGGTACATTGAATGTAACTCAGTAACTACCAGCCCAATGAGTTTGTCCACTCGGCTTCAGCTTGACAACTACTAGCCAATCGAGTATTTATGATCCGACTTCGGCTGGGTGGCTGCATCACAATTAACTGGTTATAAGACTATTTCTTAACTCATAAGCCTACTTGTCTATGGGCATCAACCCGTGTCCATTGACCTTGGGCCCACTTCACGAGTTTTCCAAAATTGGGCCTTATGCACTATTATTTTCAAAACCAAGGCCTCAAGCCTATTAGAGCAATTCTAGCTATGAAACCCATTCCCCGGACCAAGTAAATTGGGGAAAGAACCGACGATTTTGAGAAAAACAAGCCGAAAAAGGAACAAAAAATGACAAGTAAGGGTTAAAATGGGGAATTGGAAAATCCCAAGTGACCAAATATTCATAAAAATCACTTGGAAGAACTGGGAAGTGCAATTGATGAGAGAATTGGACCAGTTCGTAGTGAACCGGACTCGAATTGGACCCGAATCGGACTGAACTTGTCACACCCCGACCCGGTTTGGTCGGATCCCCGTGATCAACCTGCCACTCTCCCGATTTACTAAAGGGTTTTCCCTTTTATTATAAATTGTAAAGAGTAAGGCGTTCTTTAAACCTGCACCTTTTTCCAGGAATATCATAAATCAAAACTGCATAGTAATTTAAATTAGTTGTACCTATCTTGCAGGCGTTTAATTGCACAAGTCCTTTAAGGTTCGGCTTTCTGGGACTTCCTGAAAGAGGTATAAGGGAGGGGGTGAGTACAACTACTCAGTGAATGAGATTCAAATCTTTTAACTTTCAAGAAAAACATTTATATGGAGTGTGCCAGACTCCTTTCTTTTCAAAAATCATTTCATTTAAAAATTCATGTTTTTCCATTATTTCTTAATTATCGGTATGTTATCACTACTGAACCCGCTAGTGGCTTCAAAGCGATTTTTCCTGCCACCCAGATAGAAGTACGACCACTTCTACCCTAGGAATGAGTGGATGTACGCAACATCCGACCCACAATCCCGAAATCACTTCTTCGTGTCCATATGAGGACAGAGATCTCATCCTGTCCCCACCCTAGTCTCATGTGCTTTGTGCTACTCCAAATTTCGCACAGACACTTGGAACGACGATCTGCCCTTATACTCACCGGGTCGTCCAGGGCCCTTAGGACACATCACTACCGCTTATGGGTGTCTTGATGATCTCGTACTCATGTGCATGCACAAACAAAGTTTTCTTAAATTACCATGTAATATGTGGTGCCATTTGTCCCAACGGTCCCGACCTCCAACTCAACCTGTAGCTGTTTGTCTTGACTGGTCCGAAGACCGGTCATGTCGCACTGCTACTAGTTGACTGAGTATGTCAGACCTGCCTTGGTACCATGACCAAACAATTCACTTATTAAGTTTTAATGGCACATATATATATATATATATATATATATATATATATATATATATCATGTTCTTTTACGATCTCCTGCCCGTGTCCATTGGCCTATGGCCCACTGTTCGAATTTTTCAAAAACTGGGCATTTTAGCCTTCTAGTTCCAAAACCGAGGCACCTAGCCTATAAGAGCTATTCGAGCTCCTATCAAGAAGGTCTCCCAAATAATTTAAGCAATTGCACACAGTTAGGGGAGAACACTTCCGACAAAATAGGTTTTCACTGTCCATTATACCAACCGGTATAAGGACATCTCCGTTCATAACCAATGAACGGGTTTTCAACTTTCTTCGAAGAAGTCTTATCATACCAACCGGGTATGATCTACTTACAACCGGTAATTAGTTTTTTTTCGCAAAATTTTCACATCACTTTTTCTAAGTGGTGATGATTAAAATACCACTAAACAGTGGGTTTTATACCAAGGCACTTATCATCCCCAACTGGGTATGATATATAATCCCACTCACCCGATAGTGCAGTGAAATTCCACTTAGTCGGGTTCTGTCCTTAGCAAGCTGGACCTCGACTGGCATTCCTGATGTCTCGTTCTCCTACACGAGATGAATATAATTGTTCATTATTCTTTGGCCTAATAGCCCTCATTCGTTCCAAATGAATGAGAAAACCCAACTTTACATATATTTGCAATTAGGTCCCTAAAGTTAATTTTCTTTAACTTTAAGTTCCTATTGCCGGGTTTTTCCTAAATTCGAGTCCCGAAACCTTTAAAATTTATCTTAGGACCTCAAATTATTTGATTTCACACAAAGGGGTTTAATTTCCCAAATTTCCAATTTGGTCCTTGAATTTTCCCAAAATTACCATTTTGCCTCTTCTTTAGAAAAATGGTAAAATTTTGCCCCAAAAATTCTAAAATTTATCAATTGGCCCTCTAATATTCTTATCATGACCAACTAACCCTCAATTTTAGAAAATTACATTTTGGTCCTTCAAATTTCCAAAAATCGCCAATTTCCCCAACTTTTTTTTTCCCAATTTCAACTCTTCAACACTGCCAAATTTGACTTCATCAAATTGATCAATCAAACACCTCAAATTGTTAAAATTGGAGTTGAAATTGAGTTCCTACATGTTCATACGATTCTAAGGAACTTTGAATCACAGATTTTAACGCTGGAACGAGCTCAAATGGAGATTCGTCGGAAAACAAACTATAGAGAGAAAAAGCTTTGATTTCTCACCGGTGAGGGTGCGGCGGTAGAGCTTTTCAATCTAGACAGATAGCTCTCCTCCAAAGGCTCTTCCTAGGATCAAGGATGACATCAATTGATGTCGAATTGGATTAGAATTTCTTCATTAAAATTTAGCTGACTCTCTCTCTAACAACGATCTGAAATTGTAAAAGGGAATCGAATTGGCTTACCTTTCAGTCTTAATTCTGCCGAGGAAGGACTGAGGAAGTGTTGGGAAGGCTTGGTTTGGCCTGAGGAGGGCTTGAAATGGCCGATTTTAGCTTAACCGAAATAGGGCAGCTTCGGTCCGCTGGAGCTACTTCACTATTCCATCATGTCGGCGCTTCTCCAACGATTCTCGGATTGACTGGAGTTTGCTATCAGATAGCTGTCTTCTCCCTGGTTCTAAAGAGCCCGACCTTTGTTCAAGTCGAAACTCTAGTTCGAGCTTCACCGGGAAATGGAGCAGTAGAGAGAGAGAGAGAGAAGTGTTCGGGTGTGAGGAGAATGAATGGGGATGACCTCTTTATATAGGTGTAAAATCGTGTATTAAATGGGAGAGATTTATTACTAGTATTAATATTGCCATAAATTATTGGTATTAATTCCAATAATTTAATTTTAATATTAAATTATTTATATTAATTTTAATAATTTAATTTAGATATTAAATTATTGGTATTAATTACATTAATTAAATATGTATTAATTTATGCCTATTTATGATAAGGCCTATTTATGCCTCACACTACTCTCAGGCAAGTACGCTTAACTTCAAAGTTCTTATGGAATCTCGTTCACCTAAACCAATTTAGTTTTTCTATTTTAATTTGTCTTAAGTTTCTTTTCCAAGGTTTAATGAACCCTTTGGATCATTCGAAAGTTATAAATTTCCAAATTGCTTGTTCCCAAATGATCGGGTTTGTAAACCGGCTTGGTTTTCTTACTTGGTTTGACCGGTTCTTTTCCCGGTTTTCCTTAACTAAAAAATACGGGTTCTATAGAACTATACTGAACCAGTTCGATAATTCATTTTTCTAGGTAACTTAAAAATGTCAATTTGGAAAATTGAGGTCACCATTAGATAGAAAATGAATTTAGAAATTTTTAATTTTTAAAAAACTGGTCGAATCGAGTCCGAACCGGTAGATTTTTTAATTTGGGACAGCGAACCCAGTCAGACCAGACTAGTCAACGGTCACTGATAAAGAGAATGGAGGAGAGAGAGAGGGCGAAAAAGCTAGAGTCTCTAAGGACTCGAAAAACTCTCTAGTGAGGTTGCCGGTGGCCGAGTCGGGGGTCGAGTCTTACACCGATGGGTCGCCTGAACAGTTGTCGAGCTCCTTATATAAAGAGCACCCCTCCATTCCTTCTCAACATCCCACAATCAACTGAAGAAGACAAACTACTCAGTTTTTTGACGAGCAACAAACTAGAGCTCCAATATCAGGGCTTTTCTCCACCTCCGAAGTTGCATCTGGTCCTATTAGAACTGGAAGGAAGTCATCTACACAGCCATACCCTCCGTTCAGCTTGAGAACCACCAAGTACGAGTGAGGGAGCTCAAACAGTGCTACTGCTCCTTGGCCAGAAAATAACCGACCTCTTACAGCCCAGTTCGAGCTTTCCCCCGACCAACTACAACCAAGCCAGACCCCCTACACTCCACCTAGAGGTGCCCTGACTTTCTCCCGAGCTAATATAGTAAGCCCCTCCACTGAAAAACACTGTTCACTGTGCCTTTCTGTAAGAATTGAAACTAAGAAATTCACACTACTCAGGCCACCAATTGAGACACGATTTGATCCAGGGAGGATCCCTAGGAGGAGAGCAATTCAGAGAAAGCAAGAGCTCTGGTCGTCAAACCTTCACTGGTAAGATATCGAATCTTTCTTTCTCTAGACTAAATTTTCTGGCGAAGCTCCGTTTGAGATCATTTCTAAGCCAAATCGAGCGGTTCAAAGCTCAAAATGACGAGGGAGGCATAGGGAAGAATTCAGATCACCAATTGAGACAATTAACCACGTTTTGGGGGTAAATTGAACAAAATTGAGATTCGGGGGACAAAATTGTAACTTTTAGAAAATTGGGCAATATGGGGGTTTTTGGAAAATTGGGGTTCAAATTGCAATTTAAGGAAATTTGGGTCAATTTCAATAAATTAACTTAAAATTGAGGTCCAATTGGATGAAATGGAGGGTCAATTGGCAATTTTTAAAAATTAAAGGACTAATCAGTAAATTTTGAGAAATTGAGGACCAATTGGTAACTTTGGAAAATTCAAGGACCCATGAGGAAAAATTGGAAGTGTAAACCCTATCCCTTGAAGATAAGGAAACCGAGGAAAGAATGGGTCAACTCAAGTGAGAAAACCAAACCGGTTTAAAGACCCTAGCCGTTAGAGAAAGAGAAAAATGGGAAATTTACACACCCCGAATGACCCAAAGAGTCATAAAAACCATGGAAAGGGACTTTAGGATAATTTGGGAGAGAATACCACACCGGTTCATGTGAATCGAATCTAAACTAAATTAAACCGGTTTGGACCGATTTGAACTACTATTGAACCAGATGATAAATTTATTTTTCTAGGTGGTTTAAAAAATTCAAATTTGAGATTTGAGGTTACCATTGGATAGAATGAATTTGATGAATTTAGAAATTTTTAATTTTGAAAAACTTGGTCGAATCGGGCCTGAACCAGCTGATTTAAGCTTTGAACCAGGTTCGAACTGGTCCGGTCCGGTTCAGAACAATGATGTCTTCTTCCTTCAGATGACAACACTGTTCACTTGTCGAAAAATCGACCAGCATCGGCGAAGATGAAAAGTCCTCGGCCAGGGAGTTTTAGGCTATCACGCCCCGACCCGGTTTGGTCAGATCCCCGTGATCAACCCGCCACTCTCCCAGTTTATTAAAGGGTTTCCCCTTATTGTAAACCGTAAAGAGTAAGGCGTCCTTTAACCTGCACATTTTCCTGGAATAGCATAATCAAAACTGCATGAAATTTAAAACTTTACATACCTGTCTTACAGGCATCTTAGATGATGGTCTTTAAGAGTAGGCTTTCCGGGACTTACTGAAAGGGGTATAAGGGAGGGGGTGAGTACAACTACTCAGTGAATGGAATTCAAATCTTTTAAATTGCAAGAAAAACATTTATATGGAGTGTGCTGGACTCCTTTCTTTTCAAAAATCCCTTTATTAAAAAATTTGCCTTTTTCCATTATTTCTTAATTACCGGTGTGTTATCACCCAACACACATCCTTCATCATGAAGGTTACACACATTCACAAGTCAGTATCACTACTGAACCCGCTAGTGGCTTCGAAGCGACTTTTCCTACCACCCGGATAGAAGTACGACCACTTCTACCCTCGGAATGAGTGGATGTACGTGACATCTGACCCACAATCCCAAAATCACTTCTTCGTGTCCATATGAGGACAGAGACCTCATCTTGTCCCTATCCCGGTCTCATGCGCTTGGTGCTACTCCAAATTTCACACAGACACCTAGAACGACGAACTGCCCTTATAGCCATCAGGTCGTCCAGTGCCCTTAGGACGCATCACTACCCCTCATGGGCGTCTTGATGATCTCGTACTCATAGTGCATGCACAAACAATGTTTTCTCATACTGCCATGTAATCTGTGGTGCCACTAGTTCAACGGCCCCGACTCTTAACTCAACCCACAATTATTTGTCTTGACTGGTCTATCGATCTGTCATGTCGCACTCCCACTAGTTGACTAAGCATGTCGGTCCTATCTTAGTACCATGGCCAAACAATTCACTTATTAAGTTTTATGACACATATATCATGTTTGTTAACGAGCTCCTGCTCGTGCCAACTGGCATTGGGTCCACTGTATGAGATTTTTAAAATTGGGCATTTAGCCCCAAGTTCCAAAACTGAGGCCCCCGGCCTATCAGAGCTATTCGAGCTCTCGTCGATAAGGTCTCCCAAATTGTTTAAGCATTGGCACACAGTCAGGGGAGAGCACTTCCGACAAAACATTTATTTTCTCTATCTATTATACTGCCCGATATAAGGACACCTCCATTCATAATCGATGAACGGGTTTTCAACTTCATTCGAGGAAGTCTTATCATACCAACCGGGTATGATCTACTTACAACCAGTAAGTAGTTTTCCGCATGATTTTCACATCACTTCCTCTAAGTAGTGATGTTTAAAATGCTACTAAATAGTGGGTTTTCATACCGAGGTGCTCATCATCCCAACCGGGTATGATGTTAATAAACCCACTCACCCGTTAATATCGTGAATTCCACTAGACTGGTTCTTGGTATTCACGCGAGCTTGTCCTTGTTGGTGTTCCCGGTACTTCGTGTTCCTACACGATATGAACATCTTGATTCATTATCTTTCGGCCTAATCGCCTTCATTCATTCCGAATGAATGAGAAAGTCAAGCTTTCATTTATTTGCAATTAGGTCCCTAAAGTTATTTCATTTTAACTTTAAGTCTCAAATGCTGGTTTTTTCCTCAAATTGAGTCCCAAAACTTCTAAAATTTATCATAGGACCTCAATTTATTCCTTTTCACAAAAAGGGGATTAGTTTCTCAAATTACCAATTTGGTCCTCCAACTTTTCCAAAATTACCATTTTGCCCCTTCTTTACAAAAATGGTAAGTTTTGCCCCAAAAATTCTAAAATTTCTCAATTCGTCCTCCAACCTTATTTTCATACCCAATTGGCCCTCAATTTCATAAAATTTCATTTTAGTCCTTTGAATTTTGAAAATCCCCAATTTTCCCCCAATTGTAACTTCTTAACACAGCCAAATTTATTTTCATTAAATTGACCCATCAAACATTTCCAATTGTTAAAATTGAAGTTGAAATTGAGTTTTTACATGTTCATACGATTCTTTAGAAATGTGAATCGCAAGTTTTAACGCCAGGATGAGTTCAAACGGAGTTTTGTCGGAAAATGAACTATAAAGAGAAGTGTTCAGGTGTGAGGAGAATGAATGGGGATGAACTATTTGTGTATTAAAATGGGAAAGATTTATTACTAGTATTAATATTACCATAAATTATTGATATTAATTTCAATAATTTAATTTTGGTATTAAATTATTTGTATTAATTCCAATAATTTAATTTAGGTATTAAATTATTGGTATTAATTACAATAATTAAATATATATTAATTTATAGCTATTTATGATAAGGGTAGTTCGCATAAAAAGTTTTGACCGTTACAAAAAAAATCATACTTCCCAAGAGGTCACCCATCATCATACTACTTTCAAGCAAGCACGCCTAACTTTAGAGTTCTCATGGATTCTCGTTCATCTGAACCAATTTGGTTTTTCTTTTCTAATTTATGTTCAGTTTCCTTTCCAAGGTTTAATAAACCCTTTGGATCACTTGAAAGTTGTAAATTTCCAAATTGCTTGTTCCCAAATGATCGTGTTTGTAAACCGTCTCGGTTTTCTTACTCGGTTTGACCGATTCTTTTCCCGATTTTCCTTAACTCAAAAGTGCGGGGTTTACACAGGCAATGAATGACTGACATTAAAGCACCAATCGGATGGCCAAGAAGTCCCTGAGCTTCCTATATAAAGAGCCCCTCCCCATTCATTCTCTCCACACATGAAAACTCCATTATCTCTCAACTGCTCCATTTTCGGCAAAACTCGAACCAGAGCCCCAATATAGGGTCTTTTCTAAGCCAAAGAAGGTATCTTTGGGTTCTTTGGATTCAAGGAGAAGTCAACTACACGCCTGTAGTCTCCATTTGCTCTAAGAGTTGCCGGAGTAACGTTGGCGTGATAGAACAGTGAAGCAGCTTCGGCGGACCAAAGCTGCCCTGTTTTGTCCGAGCTGAAATCGACCAATTCTAGCCCTTCTCAGGCCAAACCATGCCTTCCCAACACCTACACAACCCTCCTATAGCTGGATTAGAATGGAAATATAAGCCAATTTGGCTCCCCCTCTATATTTTCTGATTAGTGCTAGAGAGAGAACCGGTGAAACTTCACTGACCAAATTCTCCCTCAATTTGGCATCAATTGATAAAATTCTTAATCCTAGGAGTAACCTCAGGACAAGAGCTATCTACATAGATTGAAAGCTTGGATCGTGGCACTCCCGACGGTAAGCTTTCAAAACTTTCTCTCTCTAAGTTCAGTCTTCTAGCGAAGCTCCGTTTGAGCTCATTCCAGCATCAAATCGTGTGATTCAAAGTAAATTGAATCATATAAAGGTGTAGGAACTCCAATCTAACTTCAATTTCAACAATTAAACTCATTTGATCGGTCAATTTGATGAAATCAAATACGGGTGAGTTAGAATGTTGAAATTGGAGGAAATTTGGGGATTTCAAAAATTCGAGGGACTAAAGTACAATTTCATAAAATTGAGGGCCAATTGGGCATGATAAAGATATTGGATGACCAATTGGGCAATTTTGGAATTTTTGGGCAAAACTTACCAATTTTTTAAAGTATGTGCAAAATGGTAATTTAAGAAAAGTTGGGGACCAAATTAGAAATTTAGGACACTTGAACTCCTTTATGTGATTTTAAATAAATTGAGGTCCCAAGGTGAGTTTTAGAATTTTCGAGTCTCAATTTGAAGGAAAAACGACATTAGGGACCTAAAGTTAAAGAAAAAGAACTTTAGGGACCTAATTGCAATATATCAAAAAGTTTGAGTATTTCATCCATGTACGATAAATGAAGGCTATTAGGTCAAGTGATAATAAATAATGATTTTTATATCATGTAAGAACACGAAGTACTAGAAAGGACGAGCTCACGTGAAGACAAAGAATCGGTCGAGAGAAATTCACTACATTAACGGGTGAGTGAGAGTTAATATCATACCCAATTGGGATGATAAGCACCTTGGAAATGAAAACCCACTATTAAGTGGTATTTTAACCATCACACTTGAGAAGAGTGATGTGGAAATAACGCAAAAAAACTACTTACCGATTGTAAGTATATCATACCCGGTTGGTATGATGAACTTCCTGGAAGGAAGTAGAAAACCCTCTTATCAATTATAAGAGAAGACGTCCTCATACCCAGTTGGAGTGATGGACAAATGAAAAGTTTATTTTGTCGGAAGTGCTCTCCCTTGACAATGTGCCATTGCTTAAAACTTTTGGGAGACCTTCTTGACGGGAGCTCAAATAGCTCAGATAGGCCGAAGGCATCGGTTTTGGAACTTGGTTGCTAATATGCCCGATTTTGAAAATCTCGTACAGTGGGCCCTAGGCCAGTTGGCACGAGCAAGAGCTCGTAAACAAACATGATTTTAAGCCAAAAAACTTAAATAAATGAATTGATTGGCCATGGTACCAAGATAAGACTGTACTCGATGAACTAGCGGCAGTGCGACATGACAGGTCGACGGACCAATCGAGACAAACATCTACAGGTCGAGTTGAGGGTCGGGGTCGTTGGACCAGTGGCACCAAAGATTAAATTTTCCCATTTTGGAAAATTAGTTTTCCAAAATGGAGTGTGTCAGAATCCTTAATTCCTTTAAATTTTCCCATCTTCAAATTTCTATTTTTCAAAAAAAAAAATATTTCTCATCACAACGATGTGTTTATCAACCAACACACGCCCTTCATCATGAAGAAACACACAATTGCAGGCCAGCTCGTCCACTAAACCCACTTATGGCATCGAACCGACTTTACCGGCCACCTAGATAGCAGTGCGTGCACAATCAATAGTTTTTTTTTTCACATAATGCCATATAATCTATGGTGACACTGGTCTGATGGCCCCGACCCTCAACTCGACTTGCAGCTGTTTGTCTTGACTAGTTTCAAGACCTGTCATATCGCAATGCCGCTAGTTGACTAAGTATGTCGGTCATGTCTTAGTACCATGACCAAGCTTTCATGGCATATTAATCATGTTTGTTTATGAGTCCTGCTCGTAACAATTGCCCTAGGGCCCATTGTTCGACATTTTCAAAATCTGGCATATTAACCCCATGTTCAAAAATCGAGGCTTCCAGCCTATATGAGCTAATCGAGATCCCGTAAAAAAGGTTTACCAAAACTTTTAAGCAGTGGCATACAGTCAGGGGAGAGCACCTCTGAAAAAATAAACTTTTCTACTGTCCATCATAATAATCAAGTACGAGGACATCTCCACTTATAACCAATAAGCGGGTTTTCCACTTTGTTCGAGTAAGTTTCATCATACCAACCATGTATGATCTACTTACAACCGGTAATTAGTTTTTTTTGTATGATTTCCACATCACTCCTCACAGGTGTGATGGTTAAAATACCACATGGCTGTGGGTTTTCATTTTCGAGATGCTTATCATCCCAACCAAGTATGATATTAAATTCTCACTCACTTGATTGTGCAGTGTATTTCCCCTAAGTCGGCTTTCGTCTTGTGCGAGCTTTGCTTCAACTTGCATCCAGGATATCTCATGTTTCTACATGGTATGAAGATCCTTGTTCATTATTATTTGGCTTGATAGTGTTCATTCATTATAAATGACTAAAAATATCTAACTTTTCAAATATTTGTAATTTGGTCCCTAAATATCTTTTTCTTTTACTTTAGGCCCCAAATATCGATTTTTCCACAAATTCAGTCCCGAAACTTATAAAATTCCCTTTGGAATCTCAATTTATTCAATTTCAGAAAAAGGGGTTCAAGTTTCCCAAATTCTCGAGTTGGTCCCCAATTTTTCCAAAATTACCATTTTACCCTTCCTTTACAAAAATGGTAAGTTTTACCCCAAAATTTCTAAAATTTGCTCAATTGGTCCTCAATCACTCTTATCATGCCCAGTTAATCCTCAATTTTATAAAATTACATTTTAGTCCCTTAAATTTTCAAAATCCTCAAATTTTACCCCAATTTCAACTTTCCAACAGAGCTGAATTTGATTTCATCAAATTGACCGATCAAACAAGTTTAATTGTTGAAATTGAAGTTCCTACATCTTCATACGATTCAATTGCACTTTGAATTGCAAGTTTTAATGTCGGAATGAGCTCAAACGGAGCTTCGTCGGAAAACAAAACATAGAGAAAGAAAGCTTTAAATGCTCATCGTCGGAGGCGCGGGGGTCTAAGATTTCAATCGGGGCAAATAGCTCTCTTCTTGAGGTTCCTCCTAGGATCAAGAATTGCATTATTTGATGCTGAATTGGGTGAGAATTTTATCATTGAAATTCTGTCGGTTCTCTCTCTAGCACTAGTAGGAAATTACAAAAGGTAGTCGAATTGGATTACCTTTCAGTTCTAATTCGGTCGTAGGAGGGCTGAGGAGGTATTCAAAGAGCTTGGTTTGGCCTGAAAAGGGCTCGAATTGGCCGATTTTAGCTCAACAGAAACAAGATTTCGGTCCGCCAAAATTGCTTCAATGTTCGATCACGCCGGCGCTTCTCCGGCGACCCTCGAGTCGAATGAAGACTACCACCGTGTAGTTGACTTCTCCTCGGTTCCAAAGAACCCGACCAGGCCTTCTTTTTGGCTCATAAAAGACCCTATATCAGAGTTCTGGTTTGAGCTTCGCCGAAAAACTGAGTAGCTAAGAGAGAGTGGGGTTTTCAGGTGTGGAGAGGATGAATGGAGATGGGCTATTTATATAGGGAGCTCGGGGACTCGTCGATCGTCCGTTTGGCACCTTTATAACAGTCATTGATGGCCTAAAATGTACTGAATGGAAACGTTTCCTCTTCGTCGGCGCTACTTCGATTTTTCGGCGAGTAAATAGTGCTTCATCTAAAAGAAGAAGATAACACTGTTTTGAACAGGACCGAGTTTTTCAAAATTAAAATTTTCTAAATTCATCTTCAATCCAATGATAGCCTCAAATCTAAAACTTGAATTTTCTAAGCCATCAAGATAAATGAATTTAGCATCCAGTTCAATAGTGGTTCAAATCGGTTCAATCCGATCCGGATCTGGTACACCTGAACCGGTTTGGTTTTCATCTCCAATTCATTCTCAGGTCCATTTTCATGACTTTTGAGACTCTTTGGGTCACTTGGGATCCATAAATTTCTCCGGTTTGCGCTATCTCTATCGGTTCTAGTTCATAAACCAGCTCGGTTCTTAAACCAGTTCAATCTGGTTTGGGTCCAGTTCACCCAAACCGGTTTGGTTTCTCTCTCGCAATTTGTCCTAAATTTCTTTTCCAAGGTTTATGAACCTTCTTGGGTCACTTGGTAGTTGAAATTTCTCCAATTTGCTCGTTCCCCAATAAACGGGTTTGTGAACGGGTTCGGTATTTCATACTCGGTTGGACCGATTCTTTTCCTGGTTTTCCTTAACTCAAAATGGCGAGGTTTACCTACATAGTGATTGGTTATAACCCGCTGACATGTGCAACTAACTAGATAAAAATAATATAATTGTACTTTTCACCACGTGGGGCTCAACGATTGGTCGTGCCCGATTGAGTGAATTCGGTCATTTACTGACTGTGTAACTATCACCACATGGTGATTTGTGATCGGTTATCCTTATCCAATTTGTTTTAATTATCATTTACAGTTTTTGTTCGACATGTGGTGCACCATGATTGGTCACGCTTGCTAACATGGCTTAGTTTCCGCTAATAGGACTGTTTCACCACGCGACATGCAGTGATTGGCAGCCAAGTCACATTGTGTGCATTGATTGGTCGTGACCTATGATATGACAGTCCGACCCACACTTGTCGCTCGACATTGTTTAAACCAGTTTCTTACAAATTTTTCAACAAATTCATTCAATTTTAGTCATTTTTGGCCCAGTTCACTCACAATTTTGTCGGCCCTTGACCTAATTTATTTTTCTAAATATGTTTTTACTATCTTTCTTCATTATAGAGATAATAATTATTTTTTTATACCATTTTAATTTCTTTGACAAATTTCTAATGTTATATGATTAGTTAGGTTCGTCCCAAGTTCAAATTAGTATTTCTATAGATCATGCAACACAAAGTATTTTAGGTTATCTATCTTTGATTCCCTATCAAGGATAACTAGGGTTTTTTCTTCTCAATTATTTTGTTCCATTCTATGATCTCATTTTAATTAAATTTCCTTATTTATTTTGGTTTTATTTTATAATTTCACGAGGTTTCTAATTTTAATTTTTTAAATAATATTTATAATACAATAATTGAGTATTACGGTACATGTCTTTAATGAGAAAGAAGTTAGAATATAATTCTAAATAAAAAGGGTTATTTTAGGTGAATTAAAAGATAAATAATAAATTACTAATAAAGATTATGTTTTGCTCAGTTGGTCCTCAATCACTCTTATCATGCCCAGTTGATACTCAATTTTATAAAATTGCATTTTAGTCCCTTGAATTTTCAAAATCCCAAAATTTTACCCCAATTTCAACTTTCCAACATAGCTGAATTTGATTTCATCAAATTGATCGATCAAACAAGTTCAATTATTGAAATTGAAGTTAAATTGGAGTTCCTACATCTTCATACGATTCAATTGCACTTTGAATTGCAAGTTTTAATGTCGGAATGAGCTCAAACGAAGGTTCGCCGGAAAACAGAACGTAGAGAAAGAAAGCTTAAAATGCTCACCGTCGGAGGCGCGGCGGTCTGAGATTTCAATCGGGGCAGATAGCTCTCTTCTTGAGGTTACTCCTAGGATCACGAATTGCATCATTTGATGCCGAATTGGGTGAGAATTTTATCATCAAAATTCTGTCGGTTCTCTCTCTAGCACTAGTAGGAAATTACAAAAGGTAGTCGAATTGGATTACATTTCAGTTCTAATTCGGTCGTAGGAGGGCTGAGGAGGTATTCAAAGAGCTTGGTTTGGCCTGAAAAGGGCTCGAATTGGCCGATTTTAGCTCAATAGAAACAAGATTTCGGTCCGCCAAAATTGCTTCAATGTTCGATCACGCCGGCGCTTCTCCGGCGACCCTCGAGTCGAATGAAGACTACCACCGTGTAGTTGACTTCTCCTCGGTTCCAAAGAACCCGACCATGCCTTCTTTTTGGCTCATAAAAGACCCTATATCAGAGTTCTGGTTTGAGCTTCGCCGAAAAACTGAGTAGCTAAGAGAGAGTGGGGTTTTCAGGTGTGGAGAGGATGAATGGAGATGGGCTATTTATATAGGGAGCTCGGGGACTCGTCGATCGTCCGTTTGGCACCTTTATAACAGTCATTGATGGCCTAAAATGTACTGAACGGAAACGTTTCCTCTTCGTCGGCGCTACTTCGATTTTTCGGCGAGTAAACAGTGCTATCATTTGAAGGAAGAAGATAACACTGTTCCGAACAGGACCGGACCGGTCCGAACTAGGTTCAAAGCTTAAATCAGCCGGTTCAAGCCCGATTCGACCGAGTTTTTCAAAATTAAAAATTTCTAAATTCATTTTCTATCCAATGATAGCCTCAAATCTAAAATTTAAATTTTCTAAGCCATCTAGATAAATGAATTTAGCATCCAGTTCAATAGTGGTTCAAACTGATTTAATCCGGTTCGGATCCGGTACACCTGAACCGATTTGGTTTTCATCTCCAATTCATTCTCATGTCTATTTTCATGACTTTTGGGACTCTTTGGGTCACTCGGGATCCATAAATTTCCTCGGTTTGGCCTCTCTATACCGGTTCCAATTCATAAACCAACTCGGTTCTTAAACTTGTTCAATCTGGTTTAGGTCCGGTTCACCCAAACCGGTTTGGTTTCTCTCTCGCAATTTGTCCTAAATTTCTTTTCCAAGGTTTATGAACCTTCTTGGGTCACTTGGGAGTTGAAATTTCTCCAATTTGCTCGTTCCCCAATAAACGGGTTTGTGAACGGGTTCGGTATTTCATACTCGATTTGACCGGTTCTTTTCCCGGTTTTCCTTAATTGAAAAGGGCGAAGTTTACATACATAGTGATTGGTTATAACCCGCTGACATGTGCAACTAACTAGATAAAAATAATATAATTGTACTTTTTTACCACGTGAGGCTCAACGATTGGTCGTGTCCGTCTGAGTGAATTCGGTCATTTACTGACTGTGTAACTATCACTGCATGGTGCTTTGTGATCGGTCATGCTTATCCAATTTGTTTTAATTATCATTTATGGTGTTTGTTCGACATGTGGTGCACCATGGTTGGTCACGCTTGCTAACATGGCTCAGTTTCCGCTAATAGGACCGTTTCACCATGCGACATGCAGTGATTGGCAGCCAAGTCACATTGTGTGCATTGATTGGTCGTGACCTATGATATAATAGTCCGACCCACACTTATCGCTCGACATTGTTTAAACCAGTTTCTAACACATTTTTCAACAAATTCATCCAATTTTAGTCGTTTTTGGCCTAGTTCACTCACAATTTTGTCGGCCCTTGACCTAATTTATTTTTCTAAATATGTTTTTACTATCTTTCTTCATTATAGAGCTAATAATTATTTTTTTATACCATTTTAATTTCTTTGACAAATTTCTAATGTTATATGATTAGTTAGGTTGATCCCAAGTTCAAATTAGTATTTCTATGGATCATGCAACACAAAGTATTTTAGGTTATCTATCTTTGATTCCCTATCAAGGATAACTGGGGTTTTTTCTTCTCAATTATTTTGTTTCATTCTAAGATCTCATTTTAATTAAATTTTCTTATTTATTTTGGTTTTATTTTATAATTTCACGAGGTTTCTAATTTTAATTTTTTAAATAATATTTATAATACAATAATTGAGTATTACGGTACATGTCTTTAATGAGAAAGAATTATAGGTGAATTAAAAGATAAATAATAAATTACTAATAAAGTTATCTTTTACTCTATTACTGAATATTTACGAGATGTGTATTTTTTTATAAACATATAAAAAATATCAATAGTTATATAAGTAATAGTAACAAAATGAGTATACCAATAGAATTAATGTTCGGCGTGTGAGCTTGATCTAACTGAAAAATTGAGAGACGATGGCAAAGTGGGGTCGAATGACCATGGTGGCTGCACAACTAAAATTGTGGGCTAGGGAATGAGACTAAGCCGAAATGTATAGAAAGTCGTTGACTATTGACTCGAGCTCCATCCTATTGTGAAGAGAAGTTATGCTGAATAAAACACATCCTAGAATCCAGTCCAAATTTTTTTCCGGTTGTCTAAATCCTATAGACGGATATGGGCCTGCAAAAGTGAACCTAGTGGACAAATTCGAGTGAGCCCACCCAGAACCAAATACCCTATTCGCAAAGGGCGAATAGTGGCACCCTATAGTAGAAGACAAATGGAAGAAATTATGGTTGTGCAAGGTCTATCTAGGCGATCATTGTGTGATCAGGAGCACTAGATCTGAAAGAATACCGGTTCGCGATAGTTGTGACCGGTGGAGTCAAGGTGGAAGTGTCCCCAAGTATTTTACCTAATAACTTAGATAGGGGAGGGTCGATTCAAGTGTACTGAAAAGGTTTTTCGAACGTCCTAGGCCAAGAGAAGTGCCTTCAGAGCATTGACCATCATAATGTCCAAGGTAGGTGACAATGACCGTGTTAATAGCTTTCAATCATATCCCAATCCATTGGACTTTTTTTAATTTCAAAGTTTGGCTTGGGATGTCCAATTTAGGCCTATCTAGTGATCATGGATGATATAGGGTCACTAGGAAGCCATCACACGCTTCAATTTCTTAAGCTCACACCATTGCTATTGGAGTAGGTCGTTACCTCTTTCCCTACTATCATAAACACCTCAAGCTGGCCAAGCTCCAGAACCGCCTCCTCTCCTACCACCTCCCGAGCAAGCGACGGATCGGAGGTTGCTCTACCGTCACCCCCAAACTACATCACCCCTTGTGACCATAATACAAGAGGTTGCACCACGAGGATACCCAATTATCCCATATTGTAAATAATCGAGAATTGTCTTTGGTCTATTTTTCTATTATTTTTACAATAATTGTATAAATATGTGATATGAGACCAATACACAAATTACCTCTTCTCTTTACTTCAAGTTTTTATAGTATCAAATCTATAGCTCAAGATCCTTCAATCTTGTTCTGGGTGGCCAGCCTCTCACTCAACTCTTGCACAACCTCTTTCTCCTCTAAAGATATTATTCCACCTATTGCTATCGAAGTTTTTCTACCCTAATACACCAAGCATTAATGGTTTCCTCTCGATCATTAATCTATTCTCTTTGTTTACTTTCCCCCCTCAAAACCTGCGTATAACAATAACAAAATGAGCATTCCAATATAAATAATGACTATTACTTTGACCATTTTTACGTTATCTATCAACTTATATAGTTCCAACTATTAATTATGAAAAAATGTCATCGGTTATATTTTATATTTTTACCAATTGCTTATCTATACTAATGAGTCTATTTTCGAATTTACTCATTTTATTTTTTAAAATATTTTTAGTATTTTTTAAGAAATTAGGATCGTAAATCCCGAACATGAGAGCTAAGATTTTCATCATAGATTTACACTAACAATTATTATGATTTCTTTGACTACGGAGGTGAATCTACAAGTGACACGCTTTGAAATACTCTATAAGTTGCAAGTCCAAGCCTAAATAGTTTCTTGTTGTTTCAAGGTCATGTTATAATGGCACGGGAAGTATATGTGAAGCCGGCACAAAATAAAGAGCCTCTAACGGTAAAATATTAGATTATGTTTTTAATGAGTGATTTTGAAAGATTTGTGATTGAGGTGTTGGGAAATGTTGAATGATTTGTGATTGATGTGTTGTGAGTGTAAGTTAAGTGGCATATTTGAAAATATTAAAATTTTGTAATAATAAAATATTATTAATTAAAAAATTAGAAAAATAAATTTATTATTATAATTAAATTAAATAATTTATTAATTACTATATATAATTAAATTATATTAAATACATTTTATATAATATTTTTTATGTATAATTTTTATTATATATTTAAATTATATAACTTTATATAAAATATTATTAATATATAAATTTATTTAATATATATAAGAATAAAAATAAATTAAAATAAATAATAAATGAAGCTATTAAATTAATTTAACTAATAAATTACACAATAACTTTAAATACCCCACCATCATCATATTATAAATGGAGTGATTTAAATGTGAATTTCTATCGCTCCATTTTTTTTTTATTTCTAAAGAGCCATTTCTCCCCCCAACAAACCCCTCAATACAAGCACATCCTTGGAACAATTTGGATGGAATGTAAGGGGTTTGACTTTGGAGGGTGATCTTGGAGGAACTCGTTAACCCTAAAAATCAATGGATACCTTTTGGGTATTAAAAATAATTTTATTTTTTGTTTAAAATAGTATTAAATAATAATACAATTTTATTTTAAATATTATAAATTCATTTTCTTCTTTTTTGCACAAAGAAAGTCATTTTCCTCTATATTTCCTCTTTTGTTCTTCTTTCTCATTTTTTCTTCATTTATAAATCCATTTGTCACTTTTATTGTTTTGGGTGCCTCTTTCAATGCGTCATAAATATTTGTCATTTCTCTCAATTTAAATATATTGGCCTATTAATAATGCATTACAATATATATCTAAAATTATTTATATGATTGATTATATAATAACAATGTGATATATATAAAAGTATCTTGTATATATTATTTTTTATTTTTGTTATATATACCATATTTCTTATACAATTAATATTTATCAATTTTGTAATTATATAATAATAATTAATTTATGTTATATAATTCGATAAAATTTTTAGTTATATCATTTTTATATAAATACTTTATTATATACAATAAAGTTCTAAATTATATATTTTTGTATTAATACTTTAAATGCATTTTTCAAAAGAACAATGGATCAATAATATTCATATTACTCGATATTACAGGAATATTATTTAAATATATTTTACATGTTATCGAGTTTTGACATGTCACATGGTAAATGTTTATATTTTTTAATATTTAATTATATATATTTATGAAAAATAATTTATTTTGAGTTATAATAAAATGCCCGAGGTAAAAAGTCATGTTTAAAAAAATTAGAAAGTTAATTTATTGTATGAAATTCTAAAATGAATGGATGAGTTTTTTATTAGGTTAAAAAGCTTTCGTCAATAATATATTACAATTGTGAGGATTATATGATGTAATGCCACATTGTCATGTTTGTGACACAAATTTATACGAGGAAACATTAATTCATATTAATGTTTTATAAGAAAAAGTTAAAATTAACATTAACTAAATATATTTAATAAATAAGTATTAGTGATATACCAAAAAAGATATTTCGTACATTTGATTATATAATTTATCCTCACATTTATTTGATTATCCAGTTAAGTTATAAGTATCATTATAATGCTATCGATTAAAAAAATATTTAAGACATCTTTTAAATTTTATACCATACATATTTTCCTTTGAGGAGGAGCTTGCATTCATTTCTCACAAAATACAAATATGGCAAATATGCCATTTTGCACATCAAATAGATGACGAGAGCATGGATTAGATATATATTATATTTGTACATCAAATAAATTAAAAATTGTATAAAAAGGATGTTGATATGTCAATTAATAATAGTTAAAAGTATTATTAATGGTTGTTTTTTTTGTAATTATTATGTTGTTTATTAACTTTATTTTTATTCATTTTATTATAATATTAATTTTTAATAATTAACTTAATTAATGGCGGGAATTCAAAATTGATGGGTATATTTATTTACATGAAAACTCAGTCAACTAAAGTGGATTGCTTGCAGTGAAGAAAGAGAGCTTCATGCATCTTTTTTTAGCTGTGAGCCTCATGCATCTTGAAAAAGACCATTTGAGGATTGCTTTGACAAACTTTAGGTTTAACCGTTTATTTTTGGGCAATTACATTCATTACATATTTCCTCTAATTTTCAGTTACACAGATAAAAATGGAAAATAAATTTTTGCAGCAAATAAAAAGATGCTCCAACTTCTAATTTGCTGCTATATATGAAGATGCACCAGCCAAAAATGTTTTGATAATCATATTTCTACAGTTCCTACCCCATTTGGAACGTCAAAATGCAGCCTCTTCTTCTATGTCTACTGCCTGTGATCGCTATCTCCATGGGGTTCTCGGGAGCAGCGGCCGTAAAGTGCATTGGATCTGGCAGTGACCACATAGAACCGGCGAGGACCATAGTGGTGGATCAGAACGGGCATGGAGATTTCACGAGCATTCAAGAAGCCATTCTCTCAGTCCCTTCCCGCAACAATGAGTGGGTCAAGATTGAGATCAATGCCGGAACATACAAGTAAATGACCCACCCTCAACCCCATATTATACATATAGTAAATCCAGTAGGAGTGTTCTTCTTCATGTTAAGTATTGATGAACTACATTAATCCTGATGGCATGTACACGTACAGGGAACAGGTGGAAATTTCATACGACCGGGGCTGCATTTTCCTAAAGGGCAAGGGCCGTGAGGCGACGACGATCGAGTTCAATGCCAGCGACCAGACCGACACGAGCTCGACGTTCACTTCAAATCCCGACAATGTGGTCGTTCAAGGCATTACTTTTAAGGTATTACACGCTCATGGATCCTTGATAAAACTAATTATAACCGTATGCATCCTACAAGTTTAGAACAAAGGAACCGAACCCAATTGGACTGAAGTTTGTTTTCTGTTGCATGCAGAATTCTTATAATCGTTTCTGGAGTCTCTCCGACCCGGGGAAGGAGTGGAAACCGGCGGTGGCTGCTAGGGTTCTCGGTGACAGGTCGCTGTTCTATGAGTGTGGCTTCGTGGCATTCCAGGATACGCTGTTTGACGCGATAAATCGGCACTATTATAAGTCGTGCTATATCGAAGGCGCGGTTGACTTCATCTTTGGAATGGCCCAATCATATTTCGACGTACGGACTTCTAATTAATTCTTGTTTTCTTAAACGTTTTGAAGAATTTTCCGCCAAGAATTTCCCAATACTTTAACTAACTAACTTGCATGTGATCATCACATCAGGACTGTGTGATAAACGCTACAGTTGGGTCGAACCCGTTTGGCTTGATGATGGGGTACGTGACGGCTCAGGGCCGATCCTCGGAAGCAGACCCGAGCGGGTTCGTGTTCAGAGGCGGGGTGTTGTACGGCGGCGGCAAGCTCTACCTCGGAAGGGCTTATGGTCCGTACTCACGTGTCATATTCTACGGGACGAACCTCTCGGCCACTGTAACGCCTGAAGGGTGGGATGCTTGGACTTACCGAGGGAATGAGTAAGCGACCAGCTCTCCATAATTCCCCCCTTTTTTTTATCTCCCTATAATTAACTCAGAGTAGCTGCCGTTTTTCTGACCGTTAACATCTTTCGAAAAATCAATCACGTGCAGAGAAAACTTCTTCTACAGTGAGGTTGGCTGCCGGGGGAATGGATCGAACAAATCGAAAAGGGTCCCGTGGATGAAGAAACTCAACAACGCACAGTTCGAAGAGATTTTCGGGGTGTCTTCCTTCATCAATAAGGATGGCTGGCTGATGGAAAACCCGTTGGCCAACACCATCCGTTTTCCTTGAACCATGTCGATTCGTGACGCTGGTCCTTGTTTGTTCCTAGATTAGCTAGATCATCCCGAGTACCTCGCTTAAATGCAATCTTCTCGACCATAATATGAGCATAATATCACTTATGTTGATCGGACTTAATTAATTATGAAATATCGAGGTTCTCGTACACAAAGCGCCTATTATATAATATGTGCAAGGTTATAAAAAAAACTTCCTGGAAGTGGCAGCTAGGAGAGCGCCAAGAAATATGGTGGATTATGGTGATCTTGCATGTGGGTCAAGGTGGTAGTTGGGTAGAGTGGTGATAGATATACACATTATGCTATTATTTACACAAGTTCAAGGGGAGCTCTTTTTCATTGACCTTGGACCTTGAAGAGAGATGACCAAGTATCTAGATCTTAAGGATACCATCGATTAAAAATTAAATATGGAGATATTCAAAATACAATGTTTAGAACTCCATGTATACATTGTGATGTCATTGGCCATCATTAAAATTGTACCAACATAATTTATGGATGTAATGATATATATACTAATTTATAATAGAATTCATATTATAGGATTACAAATTATCAAGGAAAATAAGCTATATACCAAATTTTAAAAAAATATAAATTTTGGATTTGAGAAGTAGTATGACTGGGCATATTGTATTGTGTGCGGGAGATTGTATAAAGATCAATCAATTAAAAGATAGAACTAGTGACAAACTAGAAATAACTCACAAATCACTTAAAACTTCCTATAACTTTGTGGGTATTACCAGAAATTTTTAGAAAATTTCTCTATCCTTGCATCCCCATTTACTCGGTTAACATGAAAATGAAAATAGATAATTTATTAGTGAGACAATAAGCATGAGAAGGCATTCTAAGAATTAAAAATACACCTCATCACAATCTGATTCAACAAAAATAAGTGATTGTCTATTCCTTAACAAAGTAAAAAAATCATGAAGTGAGCTGTCCAATTGGGAATTAACATCCATAGTCGTTATCTTATTATATGAATACACGGGATTAAGGGTAAAATATACATATATCATAAAAGCTTAAAATATGTAATGAATCCGAAGTAGTTAAACTTAAGGCAAATGCAAAAGTTGAAGTTAATAAAAAATTATGATCCGATCATTGATTACCATGATCCAAAATCTAACACAGTAGCATATGCTTTAAGTGGAAAATATAATACAAGGTTAGCGTATGTTTGAATCAATTACATAACAAATAGGGTACTGTAACCTTGGAACTTTCCAAATTAGAATTTAAGCCTAATTGGATCAAAAACTAAGGTTGAATTGGGAATAAAAATCTAAATCGAGATTAGAAATTAAACCAAATTAAAAATTGAATAATGACAGAATTTTTTATAATGAATAAGTGTTATAAATTATGCTCAAATAACCTACTTTGATTGAAAATAAAAAATCGAAAAAATGTCCGATTGAAAACCGGTTCAAACTAGGAATCGAATCAGCTTACACTAAAATCTCCACAATTTTTAGATTGAGTTTATAAACCAGAAAATGAAAAATTTCGAGACCAAATAGTATGGAATTGGACAAGAGAATTTTAAAAAATAAATCAGGCCAAGAACTTATCAAATTGAAGGTAATCATGCCAAGAAATACCCTAAATTGGTCGAACCGATCGAGAAATTCAATGTAAATCGGTTTGGAACAGTGTCGAACCACCGAGCAAACCGAAACACGTGTCGCACAATAACACCACGCGCACACACACTGCGTCTCATCCGCTTAACAAATGACCCAAATTACATATTCATTAGTTTTTCCCCATGACATTTCCAAAACCCACCATATATAGAATTTAATTCTTATAGGGATAAGTGAGTTATGATTTAATTAAAGAAAGTTATAACTAGATAATTATGTATAGAAAATAGTTATATAAAACTTGTCCTCCACGGCTGGTTGCTCATGGAAATTCTCTCTAAAAGTCAGATATTTCTATTTTTCAATCTTCTTGTGGCATTCTGTGCCACCAATAGTTCTCTATTTTCTCAAAGGTATTATGGAGGTTTCTCTTCAGGCCTCTCAATGGCAGGCTATGGGCTATCCTTTCGGCCTCGCCCAAATAGCACTCGGTATGGGCTTCCTAGATCAGGAGACTTTTGGCCCCATTCATAATGACCTTTCATGATATCTGAATTTCGATCCAATCTTCCTACAAGCTAAACTTGTCAATTATACAGTTATAATGATTATGTTGTACCCAAATGTCCAAAATTGAACACTTTTCAAAATCCACAAGTTTACACTATATCTGGGTGTGACAATGATCATCAACTGGATTGGTATATTGATCCCAGTGCTACTAATTATATTACTAATAATTTGTCTCAGTTGTTTATTCAGGAAAATCAATCATTTTCTAAGCACCTGATAATTGGAGATGGAACAAGTTTTCTCATCATTTCCTCTGGTTTCACTTATATTTCTAATTTCACTCATCGTTTTCTACTTAACAATGTTTATTTTGTGCCTAAAATTTCTATGAACCTCTTATCTATTTCACAATTCACACAAGACAACTCTTGTTACTTTAAATTTTTCTCCTCTTCTTTTTGTGTCAAGAACCTTCAAACACATTAGGTGCTACTCCAAGGGAAACGTAGATGAGGACTTTACTACTTGCGTATAGGACGTTCTCCTACCACACCCTTTGCATATCTTAGTACCTCTATTAGTAGCTTGGTGTGGCACCAACGTCTTAGACACCCTGCCTTTCCAGTTATGCATCGTGTTTTATCAAATCACTTATTAATGAAACATGTCTCTCATTTACCTTTGTGTGAAGCTTATTCTTCTTGTGGTAAAATTGTTCAGTAATCCTTTCCTCATACTACTAATAAGAGCAATACACCCCTACAACTTATCCATACCGACATATGAGATCATGTTCCCATCACTTCACATACAGGTCACACTTACTATATTCACTTTTTAGTTGATTATAGAAAATTCTCGTAATTATTTCTTCTTAAAAACTGCTAAGATATTTTACCCGTTTTTCATGCCTTTCGACTTTAAGTTGAAAACCTTTTGGACACATGCATTAAATCACTACAAACTGATGGTGCTAAAGAATTTATGTCCTAATCCTTTCAAATCGAACTATAATCTCATGGGATTTTTCATCGAATTTCAGGTCCTCATACTCACTAATAGAATAGATCTACTGAAAGATGGCATCGTCGTATCATCAACATAGGTCTCACTATTCTAGTCCAATCCTACCTTCCCAATAATTTTTGGGATTTTGCCTTTGAAACAACCATGTTTTTGATAAACCGTCTTCCCACCTGCTCTCACACCTCCCCATATCATTACCTCTTCCACCACCACTGTAACTATACATTTCTTCAGGTCTTTATCTGTCTTTGCTTTCCTTATCTTCATCCCTACTGTAGTGACAAACTTCAATTTCGCTCTAAGCGATGTGTGTTTCTTGGGTATCCTCTTGGTTTTCTTGGTTATCACTGTCTGGACCCTTCTATCGGTCGCCTCTTTTTTATGTCGTACTATTCATTTTCATGAGTCTATATTCCCTTTTGCCCCTCTCCTAATGAGGTTGTACCTCTCCTCCTCATCCTATGGATAGAACCGCCTCCCCTTTCCCTTTCCCCTCTTCCCCTATTCCTCTCCAACCATCTCAGGACTTAGGTATGACTTCATCCATTATGGACACTATTGACTTGTGGGGTGCAAATGGGTTTACAAGATCAAGCAATACTCAGATGGTTCTATTGCTTACTATAAGGCTCACCTTGTTGCAAAAGAATTGTCTCAGCAACCAGGTTTGGACTACGATGATACATTTAGTCTAGTCATCAAACCTGTCACTATACGTATTATTCTCTCCATTGCACTTTCCTCTGGTTAGGTTACTCATCAACTCGATGTGAAAAATGCTTTCCTTCATGGGTATCTTACTAAGGAAATCTATATGGCCCAACCTCCTCGCTTTGTTGACCCTGCAACTCCTCATTATGTTTGTTGCCTTCGTCGATCACTTTATGGCCTCAAACAAACTCCACATGCTTGGTTCCTCCATCCCAGCTCATTTCTCCTTCAAATGGGCTTCCGAGGTTCTATTGTTGATTCTTCCCTATTTATATATCATTTATATATCATACCTCGACATTTATTATGTTCTTGTTGGTCTATGTTGATGATATTATTGTTACTAGCTCATCCCATGCTCCTATTGAGCGAGTTATTTGTTCTCTCCAACAAGAATTCTTTCTCAATGACTTGGGATGTAAACCCCTCCCTTTGGAGTTAAGAAAAATTGGGAAAAGAATCGGTCAAACCGAGTGAGAAAAATCGAACCGATTCACAAACCCGATCATAGGGGAACATGCACATTGGGGAATTTATAACTCCCGAGTGACCCAAAAGGGTTCATAAATCTTGGAAAAGAACCTTAGGACAAATTGGGAGAGAAAAACTAGACCGGTTTAGGTGAAATGGATCCGAACCAAATTGAACCATTTTATGAACCGAGTTGGTTTATGGACCAGAACCCATAGAGAGAGGGCAAACCAGAAAATTTATGGATCCCAAGTGAGCTAAAGAGTCACATAAGTCATGAAAAACGACTTTAGGATGAATGGGGGATGAAAACCAAATCGGTTTAAGTGAACCAAATCCGAACCAGATTAAACTAGTTTGGACTAGTTTGAACCACTATTGAACCGGATGCTAAATTTATTTTTCTAGTTGGCTTAGAAAATTCAAATTTGAGATTTGAGAAGACCATTGGATAGAAAATTAATTTAGAAATTATTAATTTTGAAAAATTCGGTCGAATCGTGCTTGAATCGGCCGATTTAAGCTTTGAATCCGGTTCGGACCGGTCTGGTCCGATTCGGAACAATGTCATCTTCTTCCTTCAGATTACATCACTGTTCACTCGTCGGAAAATCGAGCATACGCCAATGAAGCTGAAAAGTCTCCGGCCGAGGAGTTTCAGGCAATGAATGACCGATATTAAGGTGACAATCAGATGACCAAGAAGTCCCCGAGCTTCCTATATAAAGAGCCTCTCCTCATTCATCCTCCCAACACCTGAAAACTCCATTCTCTCTCAACTGCTCCAATTTCTGGCGAAGCTCGAACCAAAGCTCTGACTTGGGCACTTTTCTAAGCCAAACAAGGTGAGGTCGGGTTCTTTGGATTTGGGGAGAAGTCAGCTACATGCCTGTAGTCTCCATTTGCTTCGAGGATCTCCGGAGAAGTGCCGATGTGATTGAACAGAGAAGCAGCTCCGACAAACCAAAGCTGCCCTGTTTCGGTCGAGCTGAAATCGGCCAGTTCGAGCCCTTCTCAGGCCAAACCAAGCCCTCCCAACACCTCCACAACCCTCTTACAGCTGAATTAGATCTGAAAGGTAAGCCAATTTTGTAAACCCCGTCCTTTTGTAATGAGAAAACCAAGGAAAGAACCTGTAAACCCCGCATATTTGAGTTAAGGAAAATCGGGAAAAGAATCGGTCAAACCGAATAAGAAAACCAAGCCGGTTTACATTTGGAAATAAGTAATATATAAATTTACAACTTTCGGGTGATCCAAAGGGTTCATTAAACCTTGGAAAAGAAATTTAAGACAAACTAGAAAACAAAAATCAAATTGGTTCAGGTGAACTAGATTCCATAAGAACTTAAGTGTGCTTGCCTGAGAGTATGATTTTTTGTAACCTGAAATTTCGGTCAAAAATTTTTATGCGAATGTACGGCTTATCATAAATAGCCATAAATTAATATATATTTAATTATTGTAATTAATACCAATAATTTAATACCTAAATTAAATTATTGGAATTAATACAAATAATTTAATACCAAAATTAAATTATTGGAATTAATACCAATAATTTATGGAAATATTAATAATAGTAATAAATCTCGCTCATTTAATACACGGGTTTTACACCTATATAAAAAGGTCATCCAAATTTCGTTCTCCTCACACCTTAACACTTCTCTCTCTCTCTCTCTACTGCTCCATTTCCTAGTAAAGCTCGAACCAGAGCTTCGACTTAAACAAAGGTCGAGCTCTTTAGAACCGGGGAGAAGACAACTATCTGATAGCAAACTCCAGTCAATCCGAGAATCGTTGGAGAAGCGCCGACATAATAGAATAGTGAAGCAACTCCGGCGGATTGAAGCTGCCCTATTTCGGCCAAGCTAAAATCGGCCATTTCAAGCCCTCCTTAGGCCAAACCAAGCCCTCCCAATACTTCCTCAGCCTTTCCACGGCCAAATTAGGACTGAAAGGTAAGCCAATTCGGCTCCCCTTTACAATTTTCGATCGGTGCTAGAGGAAGAGTCGACCGAATTTCAATGAAGAAATTCTAATCCAATTCTGTATCAATTGATGCAATTCTTGATTCTAGGATGAACCTCAGGACGAGACCTATTTGCCCAGATTGAAAGCTCGGACTAACGTGCCTTCACCGGTGAGTAATCGAATCTTTCTCTCTCTACAGTCTATTTTCCGGCGAAGCTCCGTTTGAGCTCGTTCCGGCGATAAAATCTGTGATTCAAAGTTTCTTAGAATCGTATGAGCATGCAGGAACTCAATTTCACCTCCAATTTTAATAATTAGAAGTGTTTGATCGATCAATTTGATGAAATCAAATTCAGTAGTGTTGAAGAGTTGAAATTGGGGGAAAATTTTGGGGATTTTCGAAATTCAAAGGGCCAAAATACAATTTTATGAAATTGAGGGTCAATTGGGCATGAAAATAATGTTGGAGGACCAATTGAGGAATTTTGGAATTTTTGGGGCAAAACTTACCATTTTTGTAAAGGAAGGGCAAAATGGTAATTTTGGAAAAATTGGGGGACTAAATTGGAAATTTGGGAAATTAAACCCCTTTTGGTGAAATTGAATAAATTGAGGTCCCAGGATAAATTTTAAAAGTTACAGGACTCAATTTGAGGAAAAACCGACATTAGGGACTTAAAGTTAAAGATAAATAACTTTAGGGACCTAATTGCAAATAATTAAAAGTTTGGGTTTTCTCATTCATTGGAAATGAATGAAGGCTGTTATGCCGAGTAATCATGAACAACGTTGTTCATATCATGTAGGAACACGAAGTACTGGGAACGCCAACAAGGATAAGCTCGTGTGAATACCAAGAACCGGTCTAGTGGAATTCACGACATTAACGAGTGAGTGGGTTTACTAACATCATACCCGGTTGGGATGATGAGCACAACTTAAAGATAAAAACCACTTACCGGTTGTGAGTGAAAATTTTATATCATACTCGATAGGGGATGATAAGTACCTCGGTATAAAAACCCACTGTTTAGTGGTATTTTAATTATCACCACTTAGAGAAAGTGATGTGAAAATTATGCGAAAAAAAAGCTACTTACCGGTTGTAAGTAGATCATACCCGATTGGTATGATGAGACTTCCTTGAAGGAAGTTGAAAACCCGTTTATCGATTATGAACGGAGATGTCCTTATACCGGTTGGTATAATGGACAGTGAAAACCTATTTTGTCGGAAGTGTTCTCCCCTGACTGTGTGCCCATGCTTAAACTATTTGGGAGACCTTCTTGACGGGAGCTCGAATAGCTCTGATAGGCCAAGGGCCTCGGTTTTGGAACTTGGGGGCTAAATGCCCAATTTTGAAAATCTCGTACAGTGGACCCAAGGCTAGTTGGCACGAGCAGGAGCTTGTAAACGAACATGATATATGTGCCATAAAACTTAATAAGTGAATTGTTTGGCCATGGTACCATGATAGAACCGACATGCTCAGTCAACTAGCCCCAGTGCGACATGACAGGTCGATGGACTAGTCAAGACAAACAGCTGGCGAGTTGAGTTGAGAGTCGGGGTCGTTGGACTAGTGGCACCACAAATTACATGGCACACTCTATATAAATATTTTTCTCAAAAGTTAAAAGTACACCTTTGAAAACCCATTCACTGAGTAGTCGTACTCACCCCCTCTCTTATATCCCTTTCAGAAAATCCCGGAAAGCCTACCTTGAAAGACCATAAACTAAGATGCTTGTAAAGCAGGTATGTAAAGTTTAAAATTTCATGCAGTTTTGATTATGCTATTCCAGGAAATGGTGCAGGTTTAAAGGACGCCTTACTCTTTATGGATTATAATAAGGGGAAACCCTTTAATAAACCGGGAGAGTGGCGGGTTGTTCATGGGGATCCGACCAAACCGGGTCGAGGTGTGACAAAACCGATCAATTTGAATCTTTAAACCGAATAGGTCTAAAAACCCTATTGTTAAGGGACGAGCAAATTTGAAAATTTCTAACTCCCATGTGACTAAAAAAGGTTCATAAACTTGGGCAAAAGAACCCTAGGATGGAATGAGGAAGAAAGACCAAAGCAGTTCAATAGAAACGGGTCTGAACCAGATAGAACCAATTTAGGAACCGAGTTAATTCATTGAATTGAAACTGATAGAGAATGGGTAAACCAAGACACTTATGGATCCCTTGTGATTCAAAGAGGTTTATAATCCTTGGGAAAGAACCTTAGAACAAAGTGGGAGAGAAAAACCAGATCGGTTCGGATGAACTGGACCCGAACCGAATTAAACCGGTTTAAGAACCGAGCCGGTTTATGAACCGAAATTAATTAAGGCATGGTAAACTGGGAATTTTATATACCCTAAGTTACCCAAGGAGTCAGAAAAGACATGGAAATGGGCTTGTGAAGAAATTGGGGATGAAAACTAAACCGGTTTAAGTGAACCGGATCCGAACTAGTTCGGACCGGTTTGAACCACTATTGAACCAGATCGTAAATTCATTTTTCTAGGTGGCTTAAATAATTCAAATTTGAGATGTGAGCCAGCATTGGATAGAAAATGAATTTAGAAATTTTTATATTTGAAAAACTCGGTCGAATGAGGGGTGAACTGGCCGGTTTAAACTTTGAACCCGGTTCGGAACCGTGTCATCTTCTTCCTCAGGACGATAGTACTATTCACTCGTCGAAAAATCAAAGAAGCGCTAGCAAAAAAGAAACGTTTCTGTTCAGTATGTTTCAGGTCTTTAATGTTTGTCATAAAGGTGCCAAACAGATAGCCAACGGGTCTGCTAGCTCCCTATATAAAGAGCCACTCTCCATTCGTCCTTTGCACACCTGAAAAGCTCACTCTCTCTCAGTTGCTTAGTTTTTCGGCAAAGCTCGAACTAGAGCTTTGATATAGGGTCAATTCTAAGCCAAAGAAGGCAAGGTCGGGTTCATTAGAACCGGGGGAAGTCAGCTACATGGTGGTGACATCCGTTCGTTTCGAGAGTCGCCGGAGAAGCGCTGGCGTGATCGAACAGTGAAGCAGCTCCGGCGGGCCGAAGCTGCCTTGTTTCAGCCAAGTTGAAATCGACCAATTCGAGCCCTCGTTAGGCCAAACCAAGCTCTCCCGATACCTCCTCAGCCTTTCCACGACTGAATTAGGACTGAAAGGTAAGCCAATTCGGCTCCCCTTTACAATTTCTGATCAGTGTTAGAGAGAGAGCCAGCCGAATTTCAATGATGAAATTGTAATCCAATTCAACATCAATTGATGTTATTCTTGATCATAGGAAGAACCTCTGGAGGGGAGCTACCTGCCCAGATAAAAAGCTCGGACCGACGCACCCTAATCGGTGAGAAATCGAAACTTTCTCTCTCTACAGTCTGTTTTCCGGCGAAGCTCCGTTTGAGCTCGTTCCGGCATTAAAACCTACGATTCAAAGTTCCTTAGAATCGTATGAACATGTAGAAACTCAATTTCAATGAATAGAGGTGTTTGATCGGTCAATTTGATAAAATCAAATTCGACTGTGTTAAAGAGTTGAAATTGAGCAAAAATTGGGAATTTTTGAAAATTTGAAGGACCAAAATATAATTTTATAAAATTGAGGGTCAATTGGTCATGATAAGAATATTAGAGGTCCAACTGAGAAATTTTAGAATTTTGGGGGTAAATTTTACCATTTTTTAAAGGAAGGGCAAAATGGTAATTATGGAAAAATTGAGAGACCAAATTGAAAATTTGGGAAATTAAACCCTTTTTCATGGAATTTAATAAATTGAGGTCCCAAGATAAATTTTAAAAGTTTCGGGACTTAATTTGAGGAAAAACCCGATAATAGAGACTTAAAGTTGAAGAAAAAAAACTTTAAGTACCTAATTGCAAATATATATAAAGTTGGGTTTTCTCATTGGCATGAACGAGGGCTATTAGGCCAAAGAATAATAAACAACTATATTCATTCCGTGTAGGAAAACGAGACATCGAGAACACTAGTTGAGGTCCAATATGCAAGGGATGAAACTCGAATAAGTAGAATTTCACTCCACAATCGGGTGAGTGAGATTTTAGATCATACCCGGTTGGGGATGATAAGCACATCGAAATGAAAACCCACTACTATGTGGTATTTTAAACATCACGACTTAGAGTTGTGATGTGAAAACCATGCGGAAAAACTACTTACCATTTGGAAGTAGATTATACCCGGTTGGTATGATGAAACTTACTAGAAGAAAGTTGAAAACCTGTTCATTAGTTGTGAATAGAGATGTCCTTATATTGGATCGTTATAATGAACAGTGAAAACATATTTTGTCGGAAGTGTTCTCCTCTGATTGTGTGCCAATACTTAAACAATTTGGGATACCTTCTCAACAGGAGCTCGAATAGTTGTTATAGGCCGGAGGCCTCGGTTTTGGAACTTGGGGGCTAATATGCCATTTTTTTTTTAAAATATTGAACAGTGGGCCATAGGCCAATGGGCATGAGCAGGAGCTTGTAAACGAACATAATATATGTGCCATAAAACTTTAATAAGTAAATTGTATGGTCATGGTACCAAGGCTGGTCCGACATTCTCAGTCAACTAACAGTAGTGCGACTTGACTGGTCTCCAGACTAGTCAAGACAAACAGTTGCAGGTTGAGTTGAAAGTCAGGACCGTTGAACTAATGACACCACATATTACATGGCATATTAAGAAAATATTGTTTGTGCATGCACTATAAGTATGGGATCATCAAGACGCCTATGAGGGGTAGTGATGCATCTTAAGGGCCCTGGACGACCCGGTAAGTATAAGGGCAATTCGTCGTTCCATGTGACCATGCGAAATTTGGAGTGGCACCAAACACATGAGACCAGGGTGGGGATGGGATGAGGTCTCTGTACTCATACAGATACGAAGAATTTATTTCGGAATGAGGGTCGGATGTCTTGAACATCCACTCATTCTCAAGGTAGAAGTGGACGTACTTCTATTTGGGTGGCCAGTAAAGTCGCTCCGAAGCCACAAGTGGGTTCAGTGGTCGTGCTAACCTACGAATGTGTGTAACCTTCATGATGAAAGATGTGTGTTGGGTGATGACACACTGTGATAATAAGAAATGGTGAAAAACCTAAATTTTTAAATGAAGAGATTTTTGAAAAGTGAGAAGTCTAGCACACTCTAATATAAATGTTTTTCTTAAAAGTTAAAAGTAGAACTTTGAAAAACCCATTCACTGAGTTGTAAAAACTCACCCATCCTTTCTACCTCTTTTCAGGAAAAGAAAAAATTACTAGAAGTAACACTGAGCCTTGCCCTTTATCAGGTATGCTTAATTTTTCCTTAAGCTTGCATTTTATTTGATATACGTCTTCTAGGGAACAAGTTTGAAATTTCGCCTGGCTCCTCTCGAGTAAAAGAAGGGGGAAACTCCTCTTGAACCGAGAAATAGCAGCGGGTTGTTCATGGGGATCCAACCAAACCGGGTTGGGGTGTGACAAATTTGGCTCCCCTTTGTAAATTCTAATCGATGCTAGAGAGAGAACTGACAAAATTTTGTTGACTAAATTCTCACTCAATTAGGCATCAATTGATACAATTCTTGATCATAGGAGGAACCCTAGGATGAGAGCTATCTGCCCAGATCGAAAGCTCGGACCGCCGTGCCTCAGACAATAAGCTTTCAAAGCTTTCTCTCTCTAAGTTTAGTTTTCCAGCGAAGCTCCATTTGATCTCATTCCCGCATCAAATCACACGATTCAAAGTGCAATTGAATCGTATGAAGGTGTAGGAACTCCAATCTAACTTCAATTTCAACAATCAAACTCATTTAATCGGTCAATTTGATAAAATCAAATTTGGCTAAGTTAGATAGTTGAAATTGGGGAAATTTGGGAATTTAATTCAAGGGACTAAAGTGCAATTTCATAAAATTAAGGACCAATTGGGCATGATAAAGATGTTGAAGGACCAATTGGATAAATTTTTAATTTTTGGGGTAAAACTTACCATTTTTGTAAAGTAGGGGCAACATGGTAATTTTGGAAAAGTTGGGAATCAAATTGGAAATATGGGAAATTAAAACTTTTTTTGTGAATTTGAATAAATTGAGGTCCCAAGGTAAATTTTAAAAGTTTTGGAACTAAATTTGAGGAAAAAATTGTATTAGGAACTTAAAGAAAAATAAATTTATAAACCTAATTGCAAATAAAGGAAAATTTTTCTTTTCTCATTCATATGGGATGAATGAGAGCTATTAGGCCACAAGATAATGAACAAGAGTGTTCATATCGTGTAGGAACACAAATTGCGTCTCATCCGCTTAACAAATGACCCAAATTACATATTCATTAGTTTTTCCCCATGACATTTCCAAAACCCACCATATATAGAATTTAATTCTTATAGGGATAAGTGAGTTATGATTTAATTAAAGAAAGTTATAACTAGATAATTATGTATAGAAAATAGTTATATAAAACTTGTCCTCCACGGCTGGTTGCTCATGGAAATTCTCTCTAAAAGTCAGATATTTCTATTTTTCAATGACCCAACTTACAAAAACTACATCCTTTCTTGACCACATGATCGAGTACTTCAAGTGTCATTTGAAATCTACTTCAGTCATCTTTCTAACTTTATCTCTCTCGACCACCAACATACACTGTATCGGCATTGACGTGATCAAACATGTGAAATAAGAGTGTAAAGAAGAAGATGACGAGAATATGCATTGCACTAGTAGTGTATGAAATTTATTCACACTGTTTCATTGAATAACAAGACTTACATATATATACACTTACACTGAATGATAAATTGAATAGAAAAAATGAGCACAACTTGCAAGTGTGATGACATTAATTGATTATACTAGTTAAGGTGATGTAATTGGTAGCAAGTGAGTTTTCTTGTTATGGTGGTGATGACATCAATTGTTTACAAATGGGAGGTGATGTCATTGATGTAATAGTGTCTGAATCTACAGTAGATGATATAATATGACATTTTATTTTAATACTCCCTCGCAAGCTCAAGGGGAGTTCATGAATATTGAGCATGGACTGTAGTAGAGAAAATAGGGAAGATAACAGTCCCTTAGTGAGCAAGTTGGTCATTAGTGCCAATGAAATAAACTCGAAGAAGTTGTTGAGTAACATGCTCATGGACGAAATGATAATCAATTTCAATATTTTTTGTCCGAGCATGAAAAACGGGGTTTGCAGTAAGATATATGGCTGAAAGGTTGTCACACCACAATGTGGGAGGTGGAGGGAGCGATAGCCCAAGCTCACTAAGCAAGGATTGGATCCATATAAGTTCAACTATCGTATTGACGAAACTTTTATATTTAGTCTCGGTGCTGCAGCGAGCGACGATGCGCTACTTTTTAGAACTTCAAGTGATAAGGTTGCGACCAAGGAAGATAGCAAAACCACTTACAAAGCGACAATCATTAGGGTTACCAGCTCAGTCAACATCCGAGAAAAAAGATAGAGTAATAGGAGAATCATGCCAAAGAAAAATACCAAGATGAGAAGTGCCCTGAAGGTAGTGTAGAATACGCTTGACAGTAGTTTGGTGAACATATGTAGGTTAATGCATGAAGTGATAGAATTGATGGACAACATAAGCAATGTCAGGCCGAGTGAGTGAAATATTGAAGAGAACCCACAATTTGACAATAGTGACATGGATCTAGGAGTCGATCACCCTGAGTGAGAGACAAGCGAGGGTCGGTCACAATGGGAGTGGAGATGGGTCAACATGTATAAATAGAAGCCTTGGAGAGTAGGTCATGAATATACTTTTGTTGAGTAAGATAGAGCCCGTTAGGATGAGAGGTTACTTCAATTCCAAGAAATTGATGAAGAGGTCCCATGTCACGCCCCAACCCGGTTTGGTCGGATCCCCGTGATCAACCCGCCACTCTCCTGACTTACTAAATGTTGCCCCTTCTTTATAAACTGTGAGGAGTAAGACGACCTTTAAAACTGCACCTTTCCTAGAATAACATAAATTAAAACTGCACAAAATTTTAAACTTAATATACCTGCCTTACAGATATGTTAGTTGGTGGTCTTTGAGGTAAGCTTTTCGGGGTTACCTGAAAGGGATATAAGGGAGGGGGTGAGTTTAACGACTCAGTGAATGGGTGTTCAAAGATTTACTTATAGAAAAATAGTTTGAATTTGGAGGGTGCCAAACTTCTTATTTTCTTTTAAAAACACTTTATTCTCAATTCTTGGTTTCCATAACTATTTCTCATCATAACAGTGTGTTTATCACTCAACACACGTCTTTCATCATGAAGGAACACACAATCGCAAGCCAGCCCGTCCAGTGAACCCACTTGTGGTGTCAGAGTGATTTTACCGGCCACCTATATAGAAATACGTCCACTTCTACCTTGAGAATGAATGGATGTTTGTGACATCCGACCCTCAATCCCATAACAAAAACTCTATGTCCGTATGAGGACAGAGATCTCATCCTGTTCTCACCTTGGTCTCATGCGCTTGAAGCTACTCTAAGCTTCACAAGACTTCTAATATGACTAACTGCCCTTATATCCACTAAATCGTCCAGAGCCCTGGGACGCATCACTACCCCTCTTGGGCATCTTGAAGGTCCCGTAACATAGTGCATGCACAATCAACAGTTTTTCACATAATGCCATATAATTTGTGGTGTCACCGATCCAATGGCCTCGACCCTCAACTCGACCTACGGCTGTTTGTCTTGACTAGTCCGGAGACCTGTCATGTTGCACTACCGCTGGTCCATTGAGTATGTCGGTCATGTCTTAGTACCATGGCCAAATAACTCATTTACTTAAGTTTTCATGGCATAATAATCATGTTTGTTTACGAGCTCCTGCTCATGCCAACTGGCATAGGGCTCACTATTCGAGTTTTTTAAAATCGAGCATATTAGCCCCCAAGTTCCAAAACCGAGGCCTCCAGCCTTTATGAGCTATTCGAGCTCCCGTTAAGAAGGTCTCCCAAAAATTTTTAAGCAGTTGCACACAGTCAAGAGAGAGCACTTCTGACAAAATAAACCTTTCAACTATCCATCATACCAACCGGGTATGAGGACATCTTCACTTATAATTGACAAGAGAGTTTTCCACTTTCTTTATAGGAAGTTCATCATACCAATCGAGTATGATCTACTTACAACCGGTAAGTAGTTTTTCCGTGTGATTTCCACATCACTCTTCTCATATGTGATGATTAAAGTATCACTTAGCAATGGGTTTTTATTTTCGAGGTGCTTATCATCCCAATCAGGTATGATATTAAATTCCACTTACACGATAGTGTAGTTAATTTCCTCTTAGTTGCCTTGTTGTCCTTACTCAAACTTGTCTTAGCTAGCGTTCTCGGTACTTTGTGTTCCTACACGATATGAACACTCTTGTTCATTATCTTGTGGCCTAATAGCTCTCATTCATCCCATATGAATGAGAAAAGAAAAATTTTCCTTTATTTGCAATTAGGTTTATAAATTTATTTTTCTTTAAGTTCCTAATACAATTTTTTCCTCAAATTTAGTTCCAAAACTTTTAAAATTTACCTTGGGACCTCAATTTATTCAAATTCACAAAAAAAGTTTTAATTTCCCATATTTCCAATTTGATTCCCAACTTTTCCAAAATTACCATGTTGCCCCTACTTTACAAAAATGGTAAGTTTTACCCCAAAAATTAAAAATTTATCCAATTGGTCCTTCAACATCTTTATCATGCCCAATTGGTCCTTAATTTTATGAAATTGCACTTTAGTCCCTTGAATTAAATTCCCAAATTTCCCCAATTTCAACTATCTAACTTAGCCAAATTTGATTTTATCAAATTGACCGATTAAATGAGTTTGATTGTTGAAATTGAAGTTAGATTGGAGTTCCTACACCTTCATACGATTCAATTGCACTTTGAATCGTGTGATTTGATGCGGGAATGAGATCAAATGGAGCTTCGCTGGAAAACTAAACTTAGAGAGAGAAAGCTTTGAAAGCTTATTGTCTGAGGCACGGCGGTCCGAGCTTTCGATCTGGGCAGATAGCTCTCATCCTAGGGTTCCTCCTATGATCAAGAATTGTATCAATTGATGCCTAATTGAGTGAGAATTTAGTCAACAAAATTTTGTCAGTTCTCTCTCTAGCATCGATTAGAATTTACAAAGGGGAGCCAAATTTGTCACACCCCAACCCGGTTTGGTTGGATCCCCATGAACAACCCGCTGCTATTTCTCGGTTCAAGAGGAGTTTCCCCCTTCTTTTACTCGAGAGGAGCCAGGCGAAATTTCAAACTTGTTCCCTAGAAGACGTATATCAAATAAAATGCAAGCTTAAGGAAAAATTAAGCATACCTGATAAAGGGCAAGGCTCAGTGTTACTTCTAGTAATTTTTTCTTTTCCTGAAAAGAGGTAGAAAGGATGGGTGAGTTTTTACAACTCAGTGAATGGGTTTTTCAAAGTTCTACTTTTAACTTTTAAGAAAAACATTTATATTAGAGTGTGCTAGACTTCTCACTTTTCAAAAATCTCTTCATTTAAAAATTTAGGTTTTTCACCATTTCTTATTATCACAGTGTGTCATCACCCAACACACATCTTTCATCATGAAGGTTACACACATTCGTAGGTTAGCACGACCACTGAACCCACTTGTGGCTTCGGAGCGACTTTACTGGCCACCCAAATAGAAGTACGTCCACTTCTACCTTGAGAATGAGTGGATGTTCAAGACATCCGACCCTCATTCCGAAATAAATTCTTCGTATCTGTATGAGTACAGAGACCTCATCCCATCCCCACCCTGGTCTCATGTGTTTGGTGCCACTCCAAATTTCGCATGGTCACATGGAACGACGAATTGCCCTTATACTTACCGGGTCGTCCAGGGCCCTTAAGATGCATCACTACCCCTCATAGGCGTCTTGATGATCCCATACTTATAGTGCATGCACAAACAATATTTTCTTAATATGCCATGTAATATGTGGTGTCATTAGTTCAACGGTCCTGACTTTCAACTCAACCTGCAACTGTTTGTCTTGACTAGTCTGGAGACCAGTCAAGTCGCACTACTGTTAGTTGACTGAGAATGTCGGACCAGCCTTGGTACCATGACCATACAATTTACTTATTAAAGTTTTATGGCACATATATTATGTTCGTTTACAAGCTCCTGCTCATGCCCATTGGCCTATGGCCCACTGTTCAATATTTTAAAAAAAAATGGCATATTAGCCCCCAAGTTCCAAAACCGAGGCCTCCGGCCTATAACAACTATTCGAGCTCCTGTTGAGAAGGTATCCCAAATTGTTTAAGTATTGGCACACAATCAGAGGAGAACACTTCCGACAAAATATGTTTTCACTGTTCATTATAACGATCCAATATAAGGACATCTCTATTCACAACTAATGAACAGGTTTTCAACTTTCTTCTAGTAAGTTTCATCATACCAACCGGGTATAATCTACTTCCAAATGGTAAGTAGTTTTTCCGCATGGTTTTCACATCACAACTCTAAGTCGTGATGTTTAAAATACCACATAGTAGTGGGTTTTCATTTCGATGTGCTTATCATCCCCAACCGGGTATGATCTAAAATCTCACTCACCCGATTGTGGAGTGAAATTCTACTTATTCGAGTTTCATCCCTTGCATATTGGACCTCAACTAGTGTTCTCGATGTCTCGTTTTCCTACACGGAATGAATATAGTTGTTTATTATTCTTTGGCCTAATAGCCCTCGTTCATGCCAATGAGAAAACCCAACTTTATATATATTTGCAATTAGGTACTTAAAGTTTTTTTTCTTCAACTTTAAGTCTCTATTATCGGGTTTTTCCTCAAATTAAGTCCCGAAACTTTTAAAATTTATCTTGGGACCTCAATTTATTAAATTCCATGAAAAAGGGTTTAATTTCCCAAATTTTCAATTTGGTCTCTCAATTTTTCCATAATTACCATTTTGCCCTTCCTTTAAAAAATGGTAAAATTTACCCCCAAAATTCTAAAATTTCTCAGTTGGACCTCTAATATTCTTATCATGACCAATTGACCCTCAATTTTATAAAATTATATTTTGGTCCTTCAAATTTTCAAAAATTCCCAATTTTTGCTCAATTTCAACTCTTTAACACAGTCGAATTTGATTTTATCAAATTGACCGATCAAACACCTCTATTCATTGAAATTGAGTTTCTACATGTTCATACGATTCTAAGGAACTTTGAATCGTAGGTTTTAATGCCGGAACGAGCTCAAACGGAGCTTCGCCGGAAAACAGACTGTAGAGAGAGAAAGTTTCGATTTCTCACCGATTAGGGTGCGTCGGTCCGAGCTTTTTATCTGGGCAGGTAGCTCCCCTCCAGAGGTTCTTCCTATGATCAAGAATAACATCAATTGATGTTGAATTGGATTACAATTTCATCATTGAAATTCGGCTGGCTCTCTCTCTAACACTGATCAGAAATTGTAAAGGGGAGCCGAATTGGCTTACCTTTCAGTCCTAATTCAGTCGTGGAAAGGCTGAGGAGGTATCGGGAGAGCTTGGTTTGGCCTAACGAGGGCTCGAATTGGTCGATTTCAACTTGGCTGAAACAAGGCAGCTTCGGCCCGCCGGAGCTGCTTCACTGTTCGATCACGCCAGCGCTTCTCCGGCGACTCTCGAAACGAACGGATGTCACCACCATGTAGCTGACTTCCCCCGGTTCTAATGAACCCGACCTTGCCTTCTTTGGCTTAGAATTGACCCTATATCAAAGCTCTAGTTCGAGCTTTGCCGAAAAACTAAGCAACTGAGAGAGAGTGAGCTTTTCAGGTGTGCAAAGGACGAATGGAGAGTGGCTCTTTATATAGGGAGCTAGCAGACCCGTTGGCTATCTGTTTGGCACCTTTATGACAAACATTAAAGACCTGAAACATACTGAACAGAAACGTTTCTTTTTTGCTAGCGCTTCTTTGATTTTTCGACGAGTGAATAGTACTATCGTCCTGAGGAAGAAGATGACACGGTTCCGAACCGGGTTCAAAGTTTAAACCGGCCAGTTCACCCCTCATTCGACCGAGTTTTTCAAATATAAAAATTTCTAAATTCATTTTCTATCCAATGCTGGCTCACATCTCAAATTTGAATTATTTAAGCCACCTAGAAAAATGAATTTACGATCTGGTTCAATAGTGGTTCAAACCGGTCCGAACTAGTTCGGATCCGGTTCACTTAAACCGGTTTAGTTTTCATCCCCAATTTCTTCACAAGCCCATTTCCATGTCTTTTCTGACTCCTTGGGTAACTTAGGGTATATAAAATTCCCAGTTTACCATGCCTTAATTAATTTCGGTTCATAAACCGGCTCGGTTCTTAAACCGGTTTAATTCGGTTCGGGTCCAGTTCATCCGAACCGATCTGGTTTTTCTCTCCCACTTTGTTCTAAGGTTCTTTCCCAAGGATTATAAACCTCTTTGAATCACAAGGGATCCATAAGTGTCTTGGTTTACCCATTCTCTATCAGTTTCAATTCAATGAATTAACTCGGTTCCTAAATTGGTTCTATCTGGTTCAGACCCGTTTCTATTGAACTGCTTTGGTCTTTCTTCCTCATTCCATCCTAGGGTTCTTTTGCCCAAGTTTATGAACCTTTTTTAGTCACATGGGAGTTAGAAATTTTCAAATTTGCTCGTCCCTTAACAATAGGGTTTTTAGACCTATTCGGTTTAAAGATTCAAATTGATCGGTTTTGTCACACCTCGACCCGGTTTGGTCGGATCCCCATGAACAACCCGCCACTCTCCCGGTTTATTAAAGGGTTTCCCCTTATTATAATCCATAAAGAGTAAGGCGTCCTTTAAACCTGCACCATTTCCTGGAATAGCATAATCAAAACTGCATGAAATTTTAAACTTTACATACCTGCTTTACAAGCATCTTAGTTTATGGTCTTTCAAGGTAGGCTTTCCGGGATTTTCTGAAAGGGATATAAGAGAGGGGGTGAGTACGACTACTCAGTGAATGGGTTTTCAAAGGTGTACTTTTAACTTTTGAGAAAAATATTTATATAGAGTGTGCCATGTAATTTGTGGTGCCACTAGTCCAACGACCCCGACTCTCAACTCAACTCGCCAGCTGTTTGTCTTGACTAGTCCATCGACCTGTCATGTCGCACTGGGGCTAGTTGACTGAGCATGTCGGTTCTATCATGGTACCATGGCCAAACAATTCACTTATTAAGTTTTATGGCACATATATCATGTTCGTTTACAAGCTCCTGCTCGTGCCAACTAGCCTTGGGTCCACTGTACGAGATTTTCAAAATTGGGCATTTAGCCCCCAAGTTCCAAAACCGAGGCCCTTGGCCTATCAGAGCTATTCGAGCTCCCGTCAAGAAGGTCTCCCAAATAGTTTAAGCATGGGCACACAGTCAGGGGAGAACACTTCCGACAAAATAGGTTTTCACTGTCCATTATACCAACCGGTATAAGGACATCTCCGTTCATAATCGATAAACGGGTTTTCAACTTCCTTCAAGGAAGTCTCATCATACCAATCGGGTATGATCTACTTACAACCGGTAAGTAGCTTTTTTTTCGCATAATTTTCACATCACTTTCTCTAAGTGGTGATAATTAAAATACCACTAAACAGTGGGTTTTTATACCGAGGTACTTATCATCCCCTATCGAGTATGATATAAAATTTTCACTCACAACCGGTAAGTGGTTTTTATCTTTAAGTTGTGCTCATCATCCCAACCGGGTATGATGTTAGTAAACCCACTCACTCGTTAATGTCGTGAATTCCACTAGACCGGTTCTTGGTATTCACACGAGCTTATCCTTGTTGGCGTTCCCAGTACTTCGTGTTCCTACATGATATGAACAACGTTGTTCATGATTACTCGGCATAACAGCCTTCATTCATTTCCAATGAATGAGAAAACCCAAACTTTTAATTATTTGCAATTAGGTCCCTAAAGTTATTTATCTTTAACTTTAAGTCCCTAATGTCGGTTTTTCCTCAAATTGAGTCCTGTAACTTTTAAAATTTATCCTGGGACCTCAATTTATTCAATTTCACCAAAAGGGGTTTAATTTCCCAAATTTCCAATTTAGTCCCCCAATTTTTCCAAAATTACCATTTTGCCCTTCCTTTACAAAAATGGTAAGTTTTGCCCCAAAAATTCCAAAATTCCTCAATTGGTCCTCCAACATTATTTTCATGCCCAATTGACCCTCAATTTCATAAAATTGTATTTTGGCCCTTTGAATTTCGAAAATCCCCAAAATTTTCCCCCAATTTCAACTCTTCAACACTACTGAATTTGATTTCATCAAATTGATCGATCAAACACTTCTAATTATTAAAATTGGAGGTGAAATTGAGTTCCTGCATGCTCATACGATTCTAAGAAACTTTGAATCACAGATTTTATCGCCGGAACGAGCTCAAACGGAGCTTCGCCGGAAAATAGACTGTAGAGAGAGAAAGATTCGATTACTCACCGGTGAAGGCACGTTAGTCCGAGCTTTCAATCTGGGCAAATAGGTCTCGTCCTGAGGTTCATCCTAGAATCAAGAATTGCATCAATTGATACAGAATTGGATTAGAATTTCTTCATTGAAATTCGGTCGACTCTTCCTCTAGCACCGATCGAAAATTGTAAAGGGGAGCCGAATTGGCTTACCTTTCAGTCCTAATTTGGCCGTGGAAAGGCTGAGGAAGTATTGGGAGGGCTTGGTTTGGCCTAAGGAGGGCTTGAAATGGCCGATTTTAGCTTGGCCGAAATAGGGCAGCTTCAATCCGCCGGAGTTGCTTCACTATTCTATTATGTCGGCGCTTCTCCAACGATTCTCGGATTGACTGGAGTTTGCTATCAGATAGTTGTCTTCTCCCCGGTTCTAAAGAGCTCGACCTTTGTTTAAGTCGAAGCTCTGGTTCGAGCTTTACTAGGAAATGGAGCAGTAGAGAGAGAGAGAGAGAAGTGTTAAGGTGTGAGGAGAACGAAATTTGGATGACCTTTTTATATAGGTGTAAAACCCGTGTATTAAATGAGCGAGATTTATTACTATTATTAATATTTCCATAAATTATTGGTATTAATTCCAATAATTTAATTTTGGTATTAAATTATTTGTATTAATTCCAATAATTTAATTTAGGTATTAAATTATTGGTATTAATTACAATAATTAAATATATATTAATTTATGGCTATTTATGATAAGCCGTACATTCGCATAAAAATTTTTGACCGAAATTTCAGGTTACAAAAAATCATACTCTCAGGCAAGCACACTTAAGTTCTTATGGAATCTAGTTCACCTGAACCAATTTGATTTTTGTTTTCTAGTTTGTCTTAAATTTCTTTTCCAAGGTTTAATGAACCCTTTGGATCACCCGAAAGTTGTAAATTTATATATTACTTATTTCCAAATGTAAACCGGCTTGGTTTTCTTATTCGGTTTGACCGATTCTTTTCCCGATTTTCCTTAACTCAAATATGCGGGGTTTACAGGTTCTTTCCTTGGTTTTCTCATTACAAAAGGACGGGGTTTACAAAATTGGCTTACCTTTCAGATCTAATTCAGCTGTAAGAGGGTTGTGGAGGTGTTGGGAGGGCTTGGTTTGGCCTGAGAAGGGCTCGAACTGGCCGATTTCAGCTCGACCGAAACAGGGCAGCTTTGGTTTGTCGGAGCTGCTTCTCTGTTCAATCACATCGGCACTTCTCCGGAGATCCTCGAAGCAAATGGAGACTACAGGCATGTAGCTGACTTCTCCCCAAATCCAAAGAACCCGACCTCACCTTGTTTGGCTTAGAAAAGTGCCCAAGTCAGAGCTTTGGTTCGAGCTTCGCCAGAAATTGGAGCAGTTGAGAGAGAATGGAGTTTTCAGGTGTTGGGAGGATGAATGAGGAGAGGCTCTTTATATAGGAAGCTCGGGGACTTCTTGGTCATCTGATTGTCACCTTAATATCGGTCATTCATTGCCTGAAACTCCTCGGCCGGAGACTTTTCAGCTTCATTGGCGTATGCTCGATTTTCCGACGAGTGAACAGTGATGTAATCTGAAGGAAGAAGATGACATTGTTCCGAATCGGACCAGACCGGTCCGAACCGGATTCAAAGCTTAAATCGGCCGATTCAAGCACGATTCGACCGAATTTTTCAAAATTAATAATTTCTAAATTAATTTTCTATCCAATGGTCTTCTCAAATCTCAAATTTGAATTTTCTAAGCCAACTAGAAAAATAAATTTAGCATCCGGTTCAATAGTGGTTCAAACTAGTCCAAACTAGTTTAATCTGGTTCGGATTTGGTTCACTTAAACCGATTTGGTTTTCATCCCCCATTCATCCTAAAGTCGTTTTTCATGACTTATGTGACTCTTTAGCTCACTTGGGATCCATAAATTTTCTGGTTTGCCCTCTCTCTATGGGTTTTGGTCCATAAACCAACTCGGTTCATAAAATGGTTCAATTTGGTTCGGATCCATTTCACCTAAACCGGTCTAGTTTTTCTCTCCCAATTTGTCCTAAGGTTCTTTTCCAAGATTTATGAACCCTTTTGGGTCACTCGGGAGTTATAAATTCCCCAATGTGCATGTTCCCCTATGATCGGGTTTGTGAATCGGTTCGATTTTTCTCACTCGGTTTGACCGATTCTTTTCCCAATTTTTCTTAACTCCAAAGGGAGGGGTTTACATCCCAAGTCATTGAGAAAGAATTCTTGTTGGAGAGAACAAATAACTCGCTCAATAGGAGCATGGGATGAGCTAGTAACAATAATATCATCAACATAGACCAACAAGAACATAATAAATGTCGAGGTATGATATATAAATGATATATAAATAGGGAAGAATCAACAATAGAACCTCGGAAGCCCATTTGAAGGAGAAATGAGCTGGGATGGAGGAACCAAGCATGTGGAGTTTGTTTGAGGCCATAAAGTGATCGACGAAGGCAACAAACATAATGAGGAGTTGCAGGGTCAACAAAGCGAGGAGGTTGGGCCATATAGATTTCCTTAGTAAGATACCCATGAAGGAAAGCATTTTTCACATCGAGTTGATGAGTAACCTAACCAGAGGAAAGTGCAATGGAGAGAATAATACGTATAGTGACAGGTTTGATGACTAGACTAAATGTATCATCGTAGTCCAAACCTGGTTGCTGAGACAATTCTTTTGCAACAAGGTGAGCCTTATAGTAAGCAATAGAACCATCTGAGTATTGCTTGATCTTGTAAACCCATTTGCACCCCACAAGTCAATAGTGTCCATAATGGATGAAGTCATACCTAAGTCCTGAGATGGTTGGAGAGGAATAGGGGAAGAGGGGAAAGGGAAAGGGGAGGCGGTTCTATCCATAGGATGAGGAGGAGAGGTACAACCTCATTAGGAGAGGGGCAAAAGGGAATATAGACTCATGAAAATGAATAGTACGACATAAAAAAGAGGCGACCGATAGAAGGGTCCAGACAGTGATAACCAAGAAAACCAAGAGGATACCCAAGAAACACACATCGCTTAGAGCGAAATTGAAGTTTGTCACTACAGTAGGGATGAAGATAAGGAAAGCAAAGACAGATAAAGACCTGAAGAAATGTATAGTTACAGTGGTGGTGGAAGAGGTAATGATATGGGGAGGTGTGAGAGCAGGTGGGAAGACGGTTTATCAAAAACATGGTTGTTTCAAAGGCAAAATCCCAAAAATTATTGGGAAGGTAGGATTGGACTAGAATAGTGAGACCTATGTTGATGATACGACGATGCCATCTTTCAGTAGATCTATTCTATTAGTGAGTATGAGGACCTGAAATTCGATGAAAAATCCCATGAGATTATAGTTCGATTTGAAAGGATTAGGACATAAATTCTTTAGCACCATCAGTTTGTAGTGATTTAATGCATGTGTCCAAAAGGTTTTCAACTTAAAGTCGAAAGGCATGAAAAACGGGTAAAATATCTTAGCAGTTTTTAAGAAGAAATAATTACGAGAATTTTCTATAATCAACTAAAAAGTGAATATAGTAAGTGTGACCTGTATGTGAAGTGATGGGAACATGATCTCATATGTCGGTATGGATAAGTTGTAGGGGTGTATTGCTCTTATTAGTAGTATGAGGAAAGGATTACTGAACAATTTTACCACAAGAAGAATAAGCTTCACACAAAGGTAAATGAGAGACATGTTTCATTAATAAGTGATTTGATAAAACACGATGCATAACTGGAAAGGCAGGGTGTCTAAGACGTTGGTGCCACACCAAGCTACTAATAGAGGTACTAAGATATGCAAAGGGTGTGGTAGGAGAACGTCCTATACGCAAGTAGTAAAGTCCTCATCTACGTTTCCCTTGGAGTAGCACCTAATGTGTTTGAAGGTTCTTGACACAAAAAGAAGAGGAGAAAAATTTAAAGTAACAAGAGTTGTCTTGTGTGAATTGTGAAATAGATAAGAGGTTCATAGAAATTTTAGGCACAAAATAAACATTGTTAAGTAGAAAACGATGAGTGAAATTAGAAATATAAGTGAAACCAGAGGAAATGATGAGAAAACTTGTTCCATCTCCAATTATCAGGTGCTTAGAAAATGATTGATTTTCCTGAATAAACAACTGAGACAAATTATTAGTAATATAATTAGTAGCACTGGGATCAATATACCAATCCAGTTGATGATCATTGTCACACCCAGATATAGTGTAAACTTGTGGATTTTGAAAAGTGTTCAATTTTGGACATTTGGGTACAACATAATCATTATAACTGTATAATTGACAAGTTTAGCTTGTAGGAAGATTGGATCGAAATTCAGATATCATGAAAGGTCATTATGAATGGGGCCAAAAGTCTCCTGATCTAGGAAGCCCATACCGAGTGCTATTTGGGCGAGGCCGAAAGGATAGCCCATAGCCTGCCATTGAGAGGCCTGAAGAGAAACCTCCATAATACCTTTGAGAAAATAGAGAACTATTGGTGGCACAGAATGCCACAAGAAGATTGAAAAATAGAAATATCTGACTTTTAGAGAGAATTTCCATGAGCAACCAGCCGTGGAGGACAAGTTTTATATAACTATTTTCTATACATAATTATCTAGTTATAACTTTCTTTAATTAAATCATAACTCACTTATCCCTATAAGAATTAAATTCTATATATGGTGGGTTTTGGAAATGTCATGGGGAAAAACTAATGAATATGTAATTTGGGTCATTTGTTAAGCGGATGAGACGCAGTGTGTGTGCGCGTGGTGTTATTGTGCGACACGTGTTTCGGTTTGCTCGGTGGTTCGACACTGTTCCAAACCGATTTACATTGAATTTCTCGATCGGTTCGACCAATTTAGGGTATTTCTTGGCATGATTACCTTCAATTTGATAAGTTCTTGGCCTGATTTATTTTTTAAAATTCTCTTGTCCAATTCCATACTATTTGGTCTCGAAATTTTTCATTTTCTGGTTTATAAACTCAATCTAAAAATTGTGGAGATTTTAGTGTAAGCTGATTCGATTCCTAGTTTGAACCGGTTTTCAATCGGACATTTTTTCGATTTTTTATTTTCAATCAAAGTAGGTTATTTGAGCATAATTTATAACACTTATTCATTATAAAAAATTCTGTCATTATTCAATTTTTAATTTGGTTTAATTTCTAATCTCGATTTAGATTTTTATTCCCAATTCAACCTTAGTTTTTGATCCAATTAGGCTTAAATTCTAATTTGGAAAGTTCCAAGGTTACAGTACCCTATTTGTTATGTAATTGATTCAAACATACGCTAACCTTGTATTATATTTTCCACTTAAAGCATATGCTACTGTGTTAGATTTTGGATCATGGTAATCAATGATCGGATCATAATTTTTTATTAACTTCAACTTTTGCATTTGCCTTAAGTTTAACTACTTCGGATTCATTACATATTTTAAGCTTTTATGATATATGTATATTTTACCCTTAATCCCGTGTATTCATATAATAAGATAACGACTATGGATGTTAATTCCCAATTGGACAGCTCACTTCATGATTTTTTTACTTTGTTAAGGAATAGACAATCACTTATTTTTGTTGAATCAGATTGTGATGAGGTGTATTTTTAATTCTTAGAATGCCTTCTCATGCTTATTGTCTCACTAATAAATTATCTATTTTCATTTTCATGTTAACCGAGTAAATGGGGATGCAAGGATAGAGAAATTTTCTAAAAATTTCTGGTAATACCCACAAAGTTATAGGAAGTTTTAAGTGATTTGTGAGTTATTTCTAGTTTGTCACTAGTTCTATCTTTTAATTGATTGATCTTTATACAATCTCCCGCACACAATACAATATGCCCAGTCATACTACTTCTCAAATCCAAAATTTATATTTTTTTAAAATTTGGTATATAGCTTATTTTCCTTGATAATTTGTAATCCTATAATATGAATTCTATTATAAATTAGTATATATATCATTACATCCATAAATTATGTTGGTACAATTTTAATGATGGCCAATGACATCACAATGTATACATGGAGTTCTAAACATTGTATTTTGAATATCTCCATATTTAATTTTTAATCGATGGTATCCTTAAGATCTAGATACTTGGTCATCTCTCTTCAAGGTCCAAGGTCAATGAAAAAGAGCTCCCCTTGAACTTGTGTAAATAATAGCATAATGTGTATATCTATCACCACTCTACCCAACTACCACCTTGACCCACATGCAAGATCACCATAATCCACCATATTTCTTGGCGCTCTCCTAGCTGCCACTTCCAGGAAGTTTTTTTTATAACCTTGCACATATTATATAATAGGCGCTTTGTGTACGAGAACCTCGATATTTCATAATTAATTAAGTCCGATCAACATAAGTGATATTATGCTCATATTATGGTCGAGAAGATTGCATTTAAGCGAGGTACTCGGGATGATCTAGCTAATCTAGGAACAAACAAGGACCAGCGTCACGAATCGACATGGTTCAAGGAAAACGGATGGTGTTGGCCAACGGGTTTTCCATCAGCCAGCCATCCTTATTGATGAAGGAAGACACCCCGAAAATCTCTTCGAACTGTGCGTTGTTGAGTTTCTTCATCCACGGGACCCTTTTCGATTTGTTCGATCCATTCCCCCGGCAGCCAACCTCACTGTAGAAGAAGTTTTCTCTGCACGTGATTGATTTTTCGAAAGATGTTAACGGTCAGAAAAACGGCAGCTACTCTGAGTTAATTATAGGGAGATAAAAAAAAGGGGGGAATTATGGAGAGCTGGTCGCTTACTCATTCCCTCGGTAAGTCCAAGCATCCCACCCTTCAGGCGTTACAGTGGCCGAGAGGTTCGTCCCGTAGAATATGACACGTGAGTACGGACCATAAGCCCTTCCGAGGTAGAGCTTGCCGCCGCCGTACAACACCCCGCCTCTGAACACGAACCCGCTCGGGTCTGCTTCCGAGGATCGGCCCTGAGCCGTCACGTACCCCATCATCAAGCCAAACGGGTTCGACCCAACTGTAGCGTTTATCACACAGTCCTGATGTGATGATCACATGCAAGTTAGTTAGTTAAAGTATTGGGAAATTCTTGGCGGAAAATTCTTCAAAACGTTTAAGAAAACAAGAATTAATTAGAAGTCCGTACGTCGAAATATGATTGGGCCATTCCAAAGATGAAGTCAACCGCGCCTTCGATATAGCACGACTTATAATAGTGCCGATTTATCGCGTCAAACAGCGTATCCTGGAATGCCACGAAGCCACACTCATAGAACAGCGACCTGTCACCGAGAACCCTAGCAGCCACCGCCGGTTTCCACTCCTTCCCCGGGTCGGAGAGACTCCAGAAACGATTATAAGAATTCTGCATGCAACAGAAAACAAACTTCAGTCCAATTGGGTTCGGTTCCTTTGTTCTAAACTTGTAGGATGCATACGGTTATAATTAGTTTTATCAAGGATCCATGAGCGTGTAATACCTTAAAAGTAATGCCTTGAACGACCACATTGTCGGGATTTGAAGTGAACGTCGAGCTCGTGTCGGTCTGGTCGCTGGCATTGAACTCGATCGTCGTCGCCTCACGGCCCTTGCCCTTTAGGAAAATGCAGCCCCGGTCGTATGAAATTTCCACCTGTTCCCTGTACGTGTACATGCCATCAGGATTAATGTAGTTCATCAATACTTAACATGAAGAAGAACACTCCTACTGGATTTACTATATGTATAATATGGGGTTGAGGGTGGGTCATTTACTTGTATGTTCCGGCATTGATCTCAATCTTGACCCACTCATTGTTGCGGGAAGGGACTGAGAGAATGGCTTCTTGAATGCTCGTGAAATCTCCATGCCCGTTCTGATCCACCACTATGGTCCTCGCCGGTTCTATGTGGTCACTGCCAGATCCAATGCACTTTACGGCCGCTGCTCCCGAGAACCCCATGGAGATAGCGATCACAGGCAGTAGACATAGAAGAAGAGGCTGCATTTTGACGTTCCAAATGGGGTAGGAACTGTAGAAATATGATTATCAAAACATTTTTGGCTGGTGCATCTTCATATATAGCAGCAAATTAGAAGTTGGAGCATCTTTTTATTTGCTGCAAAAATTTATTTTCCATTTTTATCTGTGTAACTGAAAATTAGAGGAAATATGTAATGAATGTAATTGCCCAAAAATAAACGGTTAAACCTAAAGTTTGTCAAAGCAATCCTCAAATGGTCTTTTTCAAGATGCATGAGGCTCACAGCTAAAAAAAGATGCATGAAGCTCTCTTTCTTCACTGCAAGCAATCCACTTTAGTTGACTGAGTTTTCATGTAAATAAATATACCCATCAATTTTGAATTCCCGCCATTAATTAAGTTAATTATTAAAAATTAATATTATAATAAAATGAATAAAAATAAAGTTAATAAACAACATAATAATTACAAAAAAAACAACCATTAATAATACTTTTAACTATTATTAATTGACATATCAACATCCTTTTTATACAATTTTTAATTTATTTGATGTACAAATATAATATATATCTAATCCATGCTCTCGTCATCTATTTGATGTGCAAAATGGCATATTTGCCATATTTGTATTTTGTGAGAAATGAATGCAAGCTCCTCCTCAAAGGAAAATATGTATGGTATAAAATTTAAAAGATGTCTTAAATATTTTTTTAATCGATAGCATTATAATGATACTTATAACTTAACTGGATAATCAAATAAATGTGAGGATAAATTATATAATCAAATGTACGAAATATCTTTTTTGGTATATCACTAATACTTATTTATTAAATATATTTAGTTAATGTTAATTTTAACTTTTTCTTATAAAACATTAATATGAATTAATGTTTCCTCGTATAAATTTGTGTCACAAACATGACAATGTGGCATTACATCATATAATCCTCACAATTGTAATATATTATTGACGAAAGCTTTTTAACCTAATAAAAAACTCATCCATTCATTTTAGAATTTCATACAATAAATTAACTTTCTAATTTTTTTAAACATGACTTTTTACCTCGGGCATTTTATTATAACTCAAAATAAATTATTTTTCATAAATATATATAATTAAATATTAAAAAATATAAACATTTACCATGTGACATGTCAAAACTCGATAACATGTAAAATATATTTAAATAATATTCCTGTAATATCGAGTAATATGAATATTATTGATCCATTGTTCTTTTGAAAAATGCATTTAAAGTATTAATACAAAAATATATAATTTAGAACTTTATTGTATATAATAAAGTATTTATATAAAAATGATATAACTAAAAATTTTATCGAATTATATAACATAAATTAATTATTATTATATAATTACAAAATTGATAAATATTAATTGTATAAGAAATATGGTATATATAACAAAAATAAAAAATAATATATACAAGATACTTTTATATATATCACATTGTTATTATATAATCAATCATATAAATAATTTTAGATATATATTGTAATGCATTATTAATAGGCCAATATATTTAAATTGAGAGAAATGACAAATATTTATGACGCATTGAAAGAGGCACCCAAAACAATAAAAGTGACAAATGGATTTATAAATGAAGAAAAAATGAGAAAGAAGAACAAAAGAGGAAATATAGAGGAAAATGACTTTCTTTGTGCAAAAAAGAAGAAAATGAATTTATAATATTTAAAATAAAATTGTATTATTATTTAATACTATTTTAAACAAAAAATAAAATTATTTTTAATACCCAAAAGGTATCCATTGATTTTTAGGGTTAACGAGTTCCTCCAAGATCACCCTCCAAAGTCAAACCCCTTACATTCCATCCAAATTGTTCCAAGGATGTGCTTGTATTGAGGGGTTTGTTGGGGGGAGAAATGGCTCTTTAGAAATAAAAAAAAAATGGAGCGATAGAAATTCACATTTAAATCACTCCATTTATAATATGATGATGGTGGGGTATTTAAAGTTATTGTGTAATTTATTAGTTAAATTAATTTAATAGCTTCATTTATTATTTATTTTAATTTATTTTTATTCTTATATATATTAAATAAATTTATATATTAATAATATTTTATATAAAGTTATATAATTTAAATATATAATAAAAATTATACATAAAAAATATTATATAAAATGTATTTAATATAATTTAATTATATATAGTAATTAATAAATTATTTAATTTAATTATAATAATAAATTTATTTTTCTAATTTTTTAATTAATAATATTTTATTATTACAAAATTTTAATATTTTCAAATATGCCACTTAACTTACACTCACAACACATCAATCACAAATCATTCAACATTTCCCAACACCTCAATCACAAATCTTTCAAAATCACTCATTAAAAACATAATCTAATATTTTACCGTTAGAGGCTCTTTATTTTGTGCCGGCTTCACATATACTTCCCGTGCCATTATAACATGACCTTGAAACAACAAGAAACTATTTAGGCTTGGACTTGCAACTTATAGAGTATTTCAAAGCGTGTCACTTGTAGATTCACCTCCGTAGTCAAAGAAATCATAATAATTGTTAGTGTAAATCTATGATGAAAATCTTAGCTCTCATGTTCGGGATTTACGATCCTAATTTCTTAAAAAATACTAAAAATATTTTAAAAAATAAAATGAGTAAATTCGAAAATAGACTCATTAGTATAGATAAGCAATTGGTAAAAATATAAAATATAACCGATGACATTTTTTCATAATTAATAGTTGGAACTATATAAGTTGATAGATAACGTAAAAATGGTCAAAGTAATAGTCATTATTTATATTGGAATGCTCATTTTGTTATTGTTATACGCAGGTTTTGAGGGGGGAAAGTAAACAAAGAGAATAGATTAATGATCGAGAGGAAACCATTAATGCTTGGTGTATTAGGGTAGAAAAACTTCGATAGCAATAGGTGGAATAATATCTTTAGAGGAGAAAGAGGTTGTGCAAGAGTTGAGTGAGAGGCTGGCCACCCAGAACAAGATTGAAGGATCTTGAGCTATAGATTTGATACTATAAAAACTTGAAGTAAAGAGAAGAGGTAATTTGTGTATTGGTCTCATATCACATATTTATACAATTATTGTAAAAATAATAGAAAAATAGACCAAAGACAATTCTCGATTATTTACAATATGGGATAATTGGGTATCCTCGTGGTGCAACCTCTTGTATTATGGTCACAAGGGGTGATGTAGTTTGGGGGTGACGGTAGAGCAACCTCCGATCCGTCGCTTGCTCGGGAGGTGGTAGGAGAGGAGGCGGTTCTGGAGCTTGGCCAGCTTGAGGTGTTTATGATAGTAGGGAAAGAGGTAACGACCTACTCCAATAGCAATGGTGTGAGCTTAAGAAATTGAAGCGTGTGATGGCTTCCTAGTGACCCTATATCATCCATGATCACTAGATAGGCCTAAATTGGACATCCCAAGCCAAACTTTGAAATTAAAAAAAGTCCAATGGATTGGGATATGATTGAAAGCTATTAACACGGTCATTGTCACCTACCTTGGACATTATGATGGTCAATGCTCTGAAGGCACTTCTCTTGGCCTAGGACGTTCGAAAAACCTTTTCAGTACACTTGAATCGACCCTCCCCTATCTAAGTTATTAGGTAAAATACTTGGGGACACTTCCACCTTGACTCCACCGGTCACAACTATCGCGAACCGGTATTCTTTCAGATCTAGTGCTCCTGATCACACAATGATCGCCTAGATAGACCTTGCACAACCATAATTTCTTCCATTTGTCTTCTACTATAGGGTGCCACTATTCGCCCTTTGCGAATAGGGTATTTGGTTCTGGGTGGGCTCACTCGAATTTGTCCACTAGGTTCACTTTTGCAGGCCCATATCCGTCTATAGGATTTAGACAACCGGAAAAAAATTTGGACTGGATTCTAGGATGTGTTTTATTCAGCATAACTTCTCTTCACAATAGGATGGAGCTCGAGTCAATAGTCAACGACTTTCTATACATTTCGGCTTAGTCTCATTCCCTAGCCCACAATTTTAGTTGTGCAGCCACCATGGTCATTCGACCCCACTTTGCCATCGTCTCTCAATTTTTCAGTTAGATCAAGCTCACACGCCGAACATTAATTCTATTGGTATACTCATTTTGTTACTATTACTTATATAACTATTGATATTTTTTATATGTTTATAAAAAAATACACATCTCGTAAATATTCAGTAATAGAGTAAAAGATAACTTTATTAGTAATTTATTATTTATCTTTTAATTCACCTATAATTCTTTCTCATTAAAGACATGTACCGTAATACTCAATTATTGTATTATAAATATTATTTAAAAAATTAAAATTAGAAACCTCGTGAAATTATAAAATAAAACCAAAATAAATAAGAAAATTTAATTAAAATGAGATCTTAGAATGAAACAAAATAATTGAGAAGAAAAAACCCCAGTTATCCTTGATAGGGAATCAAAGATAGATAACCTAAAATACTTTGTGTTGCATGATCCATAGAAATACTAATTTGAACTTGGGATCAACCTAACTAATCATATAACATTAGAAATTTGTCAAAGAAATTAAAATGGTATAAAAAAATAATTATTAGCTCTATAATGAAGAAAGATAGTAAAAACATATTTAGAAAAATAAATTAGGTCAAGGGCCGACAAAATTGTGAGTGAACTAGGCCAAAAACGACTAAAATTGGATGAATTTGTTGAAAAATGTGTTAGAAACTGGTTTAAACAATGTCGAGCGATAAGTGTGGGTCGGACTATTATATCATAGGTCACGACCAATCAATGCACACAATGTGACTTGGCTGCCAATCACTGCATGTCGCATGGTGAAACGGTCCTATTAGCGGAAACTGAGCCATGTTAGCAAGCGTGACCAACCATGGTGCACCACATGTCGAACAAACACCATAAATGATAATTAAAACAAATTGGATAAGCATGACCGATCACAAAGCACCATGCAGTGATAGTTACACAGTCAGTAAATGACCGAATTCACTCAGACGGACACGACCAATCGTTGAGCCTCACGTGGTAAAAAAGTACAATTATATTATTTTTATCTAGTTAGTTGCACATGTCAGCGGGTTATAACCAATCACTATGTATGTAAACTTCGCCCTTTTCAATTAAGGAAAACCGGGAAAAGAACCGGTCAAATCGAGTATGAAATACCGAACCCGTTCACAAACCCGTTTATTGGGGAACGAGCAAATTGGAGAAATTTCAACTCCCAAGTGACCCAAGAAGGTTCATAAACCTTGGAAAAGAAATTTAGGACAAATTGCGAGAGAGAAACCAAACCGGTTTGGGTGAACCGGACCTAAACCAGATTGAACAAGTTTAAGAACCGAGTTGGTTTATGAATTGGAACCGGTATAGAGAGGCCAAACCGAGGAAATTTATGGATCCCGAGTGACCCAAAGAGTCCCAAAAGTCATGAAAATAGACATGAGAATGAATTGGAGATGAAAACCAAATCGGTTCAGGTGTACCGGATCCGAACCGGATTAAATCAGTTTGAACCACTATTGAACTGGATGCTAAATTCATTTATCTAGATGGCTTAGAAAATTTAAATTTTAGATTTGAGGCTATCATTGGATAGAAAATGAATTTAGAAATTTTTAATTTTGAAAAACTCGGTCGAATCGGGCTTGAACCGGCTGATTTAAGCTTTGAACCTAGTTCGGACCGGTCCGGTCCTGTTCGGAACAGTGTTATCTTCTTCCTTCAAATGATAGCACTGTTTACTCGCCGAAAAATCGAAGTAGCGCCGACGAAGAGGAAACGTTTCCGTTCAGTACATTTTAGGCCATCAATGACTGTTATAAAGGTGCCAAACGGACGATCGACGAGTCCCCGAGCTCCCTATATAAATAGCCCATCTCCATTCATCCTCTCCACACCTGAAAACCCCACTCTCTCTTAGCTACTCAGTTTTTCGGCGAAGCTCAAACCAGAACTCTGATATAGGGTCTTTTATGAGCCAAAAAGAAGGCCTGGTCGGGTTCTTTGGAACCGAGGAGAAGTCAACTACACGGTGGTAGTCTTCATTCGACTCGAGGGTCGCCGGAGAAGCGCCGGCGTGATCGAACATTGAAGCAATTTTGGCGGACCGAAATCTTGTTTCTATTGAGCTAAAATCGGCCAATTCGAGCCCTTTTCAGGCCAAACCAAGCTCTTTGAATACCTCCTCAGCCCTCCTACGACCGAATTAGAACTGAAATGTAATCCAATTCGACTACCTTTTGTAATTTCCTACTAGTGCTAGAGAGAGAACCGACAGAATTTTGATGATAAAATTCTCACCCAATTCGGCATCAAATGATGCAATTCGTGATCCTAGGAGTAACCTCAAGAAGAGAGCTATCTGCCCCGATTGAAATCTCAGACCGCCGCGCCTCCGACGGTGAGCATTTTAAGCTTTCTTTCTCTACGTTCTGTTTTCCGGCGAACCTTCGTTTGAGCTCATTCCGACATTAAAACTTGCAATTCAAAGTGCAATTGAATCGTATGAAGATGTAGGAACTCCAATTTAACTTCAATTTCAATAATTGAACTTGTTTGATCGATCAATTTGATGAAATCAAATTCAGCTATGTTGGAAAGTTGAAATTGGGGTAAAATTTTGGGATTTTGAAAATTCAAGGGACTAAAATGCAATTTTATAAAATTGAGTATCAACTGGGCATGATAAGAGTGATTGAGGACCAACTGAGCAAAACATAATCTTTATTAGTAATTTATTATTTATCTTTTAATTCACCTAAAATAACCCTTTTTATTTAGAATTATATTCTAACTTCTTTCTCATTAAAGACATGTACCGTAATACTCAATTATTGTATTATAAATATTATTTAAAAAATTAAAATTAGAAACCTCGTGAAATTATAAAATAAAACCAAAATAAATAAGGAAATTTAATTAAAATGAGATCATAGAATGGAACAAAATAATTGAGAAGAAAAAACCCTAGTTATCCTTGATAGGGAATCAAAGATAGATAACCTAAAATACTTTGTGTTGCATGATCTATAGAAATACTAATTTGAACTTGGGACGAACCTAACTAATCATATAACATTAGAAATTTGTCAAAGAAATTAAAATGGTATAAAAAAATAATTATTATCTCTATAATGAAGAAAGATAGTAAAAACATATTTAGAAAAATAAATTAGGTCAAGGGCCGACAAAATTGTGAGTGAACTGGGCCAAAAATGACTAAAATTGAATGAATTTGTTGAAAAATTTGTAAGAAACTGGTTTAAACAATGTCGAGCGACAAGTGTGGGTCGGACTGTCATATCATAGGTCACGACCAATCAATGCACACAATGTGACTTGGCTGCCAATCACTGCATGTCGCGTGGTGAAACAGTCCTATTAGCGGAAACTAAGCCATGTTAGCAAGCGTGACCAATCATGGTGCACCACATGTCGAACAAAAACTGTAAATGATAATTAAAACAAATTGGATAAGGATAACCGATCACAAATCACCATGTGGTGATAGTTACACAGTCAGTAAATGACCGAATTCACTCAATCGGGCACGACCAATCGTTGAGCCCCACGTGGTGAAAAGTACAATTATATTATTTTTATCTAGTTAGTTGCACATGTCAGCGGGTTATAACCAATCACTATGTAGGTAAACCTCGCCATTTTGAGTTAAGGAAAACCAGGAAAAGAATCGGTCCAACCGAGTATGAAATACCGAACCCGTTCACAAACCCGTTTATTGGGGAACGAGCAAATTGGAGAAATTTCAACTACCAAGTGACCCAAGAAGGTTCATAAACCTTGGAAAAGAAATTTAGGACAAATTGCGAGAGAGAAACCAAACCGGTTTGGGTGAACTGGACCCAAACCAGATTGAACTGGTTTAAGAACCGAGCTGGTTTATGAACTAGAACCGATAGAGATAGCGCAAACCGGAGAAATTTATGGATCCCAAGTGACCCAAAGAGTCTCAAAAGTCATGAAAATGGACCTGAGAATGAATTGGAGATGAAAACCAAACCGGTTCAGGTGTACCAGATCCGGATCGGATTGAACCGATTTGAACCACTATTGAACTGGATGCTAAATTCATTTATCTTGATGGCTTAGAAAATTCAAGTTTTAGATTTGAGGCTATCATTGGATTGAAGATGAATTTAGAAAATTTTAATTTTGAAAAACTCGGTCCTGTTCAAAACAGTGTTATCTTCTTCTTTTAGATGAAGCACTATTTACTCGCCGAAAAATCGAAGTAGCGCCGACGAAGAGGAAACGTTTCCATTCAGTACATTTTAGGCCATCAATGACTGTTATAAAGGTGCCAAACGGACGATCGACGAGTCCCCGAGCTCCCTATATAAATAGCCCATCTCCATTCATCCTCTCCACACCTGAAAACCCCACTCTCTCTTAGCTACTCAGTTTTTCGGCGAAGCTCAAACCAGAACTCTGATATAGGGTCTTTTATGAGCCAAAAAGAAGGCCTGGTCGGGTTCTTTGGAACCGAGGAGAAGTCAACTACACGGTGGTAGTCTTCATTCGACTCGAGGGTCGCCGGAGAAGCGCCGGCGTGATCGAACATTGAAGCAATTTTGGCGGACCGAAATCTTGTTTCTGTTGAGCTAAAATCGGCCAATTCGAGCCCTTTTCAGGCCAAACCAAGCTCTTTGAATACCTCCTCAGCCCTCCTACGACCGAATTAGAACTGAAAGGTAATCCAATTCGACTACCTTTTGTAATTTCCTACTAGTGCTAGAGAGAGAACCGACAGAATTTCAATGATAAAATTCTCACCCAATTCAGCATCAAATAATGCAATTCTTGATCCTAGGAGGAACCTCAAGAAGAGAGCTATTTGCCCCGATTGAAATCTTAGACCCCCGCGCCTCCGACGATGAGCATTTAAAGCTTTCTTTCTCTATGTTTTGTTTTCCGACGAAGCTCCGTTTGAGCTCATTCCGACATTAAAACTTGCAATTCAAAGTGCAATTGAATCGTATGAAGATGTAGGAACTTCAATTTCAACAATTAAACTTGTTTGATCGGTCAATTTGATGAAATCAAATTCAGCTCTGTTGGAAAGTTGAAATTGGGGTAAAATTTGAGGATTTTGAAAATTTAAGGGACTAAAATGTAATTTTATAAAATTGAGGATTAACTGGGCATGATAAGAGTGATTGAGGACCAATTGAGCAAATTTTAGAAATTTTGGGGTAAAACTTACCATTTTTGTAAAGGAAGGGTAAAATGGTAATTTTGGAAAAATTGGGGACCAACTCGAGAATTTGGGAAACTTGAACCCCTTTTTCTGAAATTGAATAAATTGAGATTCCAAAGGGAATTTTATAAGTTTCGGGACTGAATTTGTGGAAAAATCGATATTTGGGGCCTAAAGTAAAAGAAAAAGATATTTAGGGACCAAATTACAAATATTTGAAAAGTTAGATATTTTTAGTCATTTATAATGAATGAACACTATCAAGCCAAATAATAATGAACAAGGATCTTCATACCATGTAGAAACATGAGATATCCTGGATGCAAGTTGAAGCAAAGCTCGCACAAGACGAAAGCCGACTTAGGGGAAATACACTGCACAATCAAGTGAGTGAGAATTTAATATCATACTTGGTTGGGATGATAAGCATCTCGAAAATGAAAACCCACAGCCATGTGGTATTTTAACCATCACACCTGTGAGGAGTGATGTGGAAATCATACAAAAAAAACTAATTACCGGTTGTAAGTAGATCATACATGGTTGGTATGATGAAACTTCCTCGAACAAAGTGGAAAACCCGCTTATCGGTTATAAGTGGAGATGTCCTCGTACTTGATTATTATGATGGACAGTAGAAAAGTTTATTTTTTCAGAGGTGCTCTCCCCTGACTGTATGCCACTGCTTAAAAGTTTTGGTAAACCTTTTTTACTGGATCTCGATTAGCTCATATAGGCTGGAAGCCTCGATTTTTGAACTTGGGGTTAATATGCCAGATTTTGAAAATCTCGAACAATGGGCCCTAGGCCAATTGTTACGAGCAGGACTCATAAACAAACATGATTAATATGCCATGAAAGCTTGGTCATGGTACTAAGACATGACCGACATACTTAGTCAACTAGCGGCATTGCGATATGACAGGTCTTGAAACTAGTCAAGACAAACAGCTGCAAGTCGAGTTGAGGGTCGGGGCCATCAGACCAGTGTCACCATAGATTATATGGCATTATGTGAAAAAAAAAACTATTGATTGTGCACGCACTGCTATCTAGGTGGCCGGTAAAGTCGGTTCGATGCCATAAGTGGGTTTAGTGGACGAGCTGGCCTGCAATTGTGTGTTTCTTCATGATGAAGGGCGTGTGTTGGTTGATAAACACATCGTTGTGATGAGAAATTTTTTTTTTTTGAAAAATAGAAATTTGAAGATGGGAAAATTTAAAGGAATTAAGGATTCTGACACACTCCATTTTGGAAAACTAATTTTCATCAAACTTTAATTTTTTTTAAATACCAATTCACTGAGTAGTAAAAACTTATCCCTCTTTTTTTTTTATCACTTTTCAGGAAATAGAGAAAATGACTAGGGATAGCACCAAACCTTACCCTCTGTCACGTATGCTTGATTTCTCTTAAACTTGCATTTTATTTGATATATGTCTTTCCATGGAACAAGGTTGAAAGTACGCATGGCTCGACTTGAGTTAAAGAAGGAGGAAACTCCTCTTGAACCAAAAGAGCAGTGGGTTGATCACGGGGATCCGACCAAACCGGGTCGGGGAGTGACATAGTAGCTTCTCTTTTCCTTATCGCCACCATGTCATCCAGCAGCCCTTTGGACACATCACTACCCTCTTGTGCGTCTTAATGGTCTCAAACCTCAAGTGAATGCACAAACCTAGTTTTCCTCAAAAGCCATTTAATCTTTGGTGCCACTGGTCCAACGACCCCGACCCTCAACTCGACCTGCAGATGTTTGTCTCGATTGGTCCGTCGACCTGTCATGTCGCACTGCCGCTAGTTCATCGAGTACAGTCTTATCTTGGTACCATGGCCAATCAATTCATTTATTTAAGTTTTTTGGCTTAAAATCATGTTTGTTTACGAGCTCTTGCTCGTGCCAACTGGCCTAGGGCCCACTGTACGAGATTTTCAAAATCAGGCATATTAGCAACCAAGTTCCAAAACCGATGCCTTCGGCCTATCTGAGCTATTTGAGCTCCCGTCAAGAAGGTCTCCCAAAAGTTTTAAGCAATGGCACATTGTCAAGGGAGAGCACTTCCGACAAAATAAACTTTTCATTTGTCCATCACTCCAACCGGGTATGAGGACGTCTTCTCTTATAATTGATAAGAGGGTTTTCTACTTCCTTCCAGGAAGTTCATCGTACCAACCGGGTATGATATACTTACAATCGGTAAGTAGTTTTTTTGCGTTATTTCCACATAACTCTTCTCAAGTGTGATGGTTAAAATACCACTTAATAGTGGGTTTTCATTTCCAAGGTGTTTATCATCCCAATTGGGTATGATATTAACTCTCACTCACCCGTTAATGTAGTGAATTTCTCTCGACCGATTCTTTGTCTTCACGTGAGCTCGTCCTTTCTAGTACTTCGTGTTCTTACATGATATAAAAATCATTATTTATTATCACTTGACCTAATAGCCTTCATTTATCGTACATGGATGAAATACTCAAACTTTTTGATATATTGCAATTAGGTCCCTAAAGTTCTTTTTCTTTAACTTTACGTCCCTAATGTCGTTTTTCCTTCAAATTGAGACTCGAAAATTCTAAAACTCACCTTGGGACCTCAATTTATTTAAAATCACATAAAGGAGTTCAAGTGTCCTAAATTTCTAATTTGGTCCCCAACTTTTCCTAAATTACCATTTTGCACCTACTTTAAAAAATTGGTAAGTTTTGCCCAAAAATTCCAAAATTGCCCAATTGGTCATCCAATATCTTTATCATGCCCAATTGGCCCTCAATTTTATGAAATTGTACTTTAGTCCCTCGAATTTTTGAAATCCCCAAATTTCCTCCAATTTCAACATTCTAACTCACCCGTATTTGATTTCATCAAATTGACCGATCAAATGAGTTTAATTGTTGAAATTGAAGTTAGATTGGAGTTCCTATACTTTTATACGATTCAATTTACTTTGAATCACACGATTTGATGTTGGAATGAGCTCAAACGGAGCTTCGCTAGAAGACTGAACTTAGAGAGAGAAAGTTTTGAAAGCTTACCATCGGGAGTGCCACGATCCAAGCTTTCAATCTATGTAGATAGCTCTTGTCCTGAGGTTACTCCTAGGATTAAGAATTGTATCAATTGATGCCAAATTGAGGGAGAATTTGGTCAGTGAAGTTTCACCGGTTCTCTCTCTAGCACTAATCAGAAAATATAGAGGGGGAGCCAAATTGGCTTATATTTCCATTCTAATCCAGCTATAGGAGGGTTGTGTAGGTGTTGGGAAGGCATGGTTTGGCCTGAGAAGGGCAAGAATTGGTCGATTTCAGCTCGGACAAAACAGGGCAGCTTTGGTCCGCCGAAGCTGCTTCACTGTTCTATCACGCCGACGTTACTTCGGCAACTCTTAGAGCAAATGGAGACTACAGGCGTGTAGTTGACTTCTCCTTGAATCCAAAGAACCCAACGATACCTTCTTTGGCTTAGAAAAGACCCTATATTGGGGCTCTGGTTCGAGTTTTGCCGAAAATGGAGCAGTTGAGAGATAATGGAGTTTTCATGTGTGGAGAGAATGAATGGGGAGGGGCTCTTTATATAGGAAGCTCAGGGACTTCTTGGCCATCCGATTGGTGCTTTAATGTCAATCATTCATTGCCTGTGTAAACCCCGCACTTTTGAGTTAAGGAAAATCGGGAAAAGAACCGGTCAAACCGAGTAAGAAAACCGAGACGGTTTACAAACACGATCATTTGGGAACAAGCAATTTGGAAATTTACAACTTTCAAGTGATCCCAAGGGTTTATTAAACCTTGGAAAGGAAACTGAACATAAATTAGAAAAGAAAAACCAAATTGGTTCAGATGAACGAGAATCCATGAGAACTCTAAAGTTAGGCGTGCTTGCTTGAAAGTAGTATGATGATGGGTGACCTCTTGGGAAGTATGATTTTTTTTGTAACGGTCAAAACTTTTTATGCGAACTACCCTTATCATAAATAGCCATAAATTAATATATATTTAATTATTGTAATTAATACCAATAATTTAATACCTAAATTAAATTATTGGAATTAATACAAATAATTTAATACCAAAATTAAATTATTGAAATTAATATCAATAATTTATGGTAATATTAATACTAGTAATAAATCTTTCCCATTTTAATACACAAATTTTACACATATATAAAGAGTTCATCCCCATTCATTCTCCTCACACGTGAACACTTCTCTTTATAGTTCATTTTCCGACGAAACTCCGTTTGAGCTTATCCTGGCGTTAAAACTTGCGATTCACATTTCTAAAGAATCGTATGAACATGTAAAAACTCAATTTCAACTTCAATTTTAACAATTGGAAATGTTTGATGGGTCAATTTAATGAAAATAAATTTGGCTGTGTTAAGAAGTTGCAATTGGGGGAAAATTGGGGATTTTCAAAATTCAAAGGACAAAAATGAAATTTTATGAAATTGAGGGCCAATTGGGTATGAAAATAATGTTGGAGGACGAATTGAGAAATTTTAGAATTTTTGGGGCAAAACTTACCATTTTTGTAAAGAAGGGGCAAAATGGTAATTTTGGAAAAGTTGGAGGACCAAATTGGAAATTTGAGAAACTAATCCCCTTTTTGTGAAAAGGAATAAATTGAGGTCCTATGATAAATTTTAGAAGTTTCGGGACTCAATTTGAGGAAAAAACCAGCATTTGGGACTTAAAGTTAAAATGAAATAACTTTAGGGACCTAATTGCAAATAAATGAAAGCTTGACTTTCTCATTCATTTGGAATGAATGAAGGCGATTAGGCCGAAAGATAATGAATCAAGATGTTCATATCGTGTAGGAACATGAAGTACCGGGAACGCCAACAAGGACAAGCTCGCATGAATACCAAGAACCAGTCTAGTGGAATTCACGATATTAACGGGTGAGTGGGTTTATTAACATCATACCCGGTTGGGATGATGAGCACCTCGGTATGAAAACCCACTATTTAGTGGCATTTTAAACATCACTACTTAGAGGAAGTGATGTGAAAATCATGCGGAAAACTACTTACTGGTTGTAAGTAGATCATACCCGGTTGGTATGATAAGACTTCCTCGAATGAAGTTGAAAACCCGTTCATCGATTATGAATGGAGGTGTCCTTATATCGGGCAGTATAATAGATAGAGAAAATAAATGTTTTGTCGGAAGTGCTCTCCCCTGACTGTGTGCCAATGCTTAAACAATTTGGGAGACCTTATCGACGAGAGCTCGAATAGCTCTGATAGGCCGGGGGCCTCAGTTTTGGAACTTGGGGCTAAATGCCCGATTTTAAAAATCTCGTACAGTGGGCCCAAGGCCAGTTGGCACGAGCAAGAGCTCGTTAACGAACATGATATATGTGCCATAAAACTTAATAAGTGAATTGTTTGGCCATGGTACCAAGATAGGACCGACATGCTTAGTCAACTAGTGGCAGTGCAACATGACAGATCGATAGACCAGTCAAGACAAATAACTGCGGGTTGAGTTAAGAGTCGGGGCCGTTGAACTAGTGGCACCACAGATTACATGGCAGTATGAGAAAACATTGTTTGTGCATGCACTATGAGTACGAGATCATCAAGACGCCCATGAGGGGTAGTGATGCGTCCTAAGGGCACTGGACGACCTGATGGCTATAAGGGCAGTTCGTCGTTCTAGGTGTCTGTGTGAAATTTGGAGTAGCACCAAGCACATGAGACCGGGATAGGGACAGGATGAGGTCTCTGTCCTCATATGGACACGAAGAAGTGATTTTGGGATTGTGGGTCAGATGTCACGTACATCCACTCATTCCCAGGGTAGAAGTGGTCGTACTTCTATCCGGGTGGTAGGAAAAGTCGCTCCGAAGCCACTAGCGGGTTCAGTAGTGATACTGACTTGTGAATGTGTGTAACCTTCATGATGAAGGATGTGTGTTGGGTGATGACACACCGGTAATTAAGAAATAATGGAAAAAGGCAAATTTTTTAATAAAGGGATTTTTGAAAAGAAAGGAGTCCAGCACACTCCATATAAATGTTTTTCTTGCAATTTAAAAGATTTGAATTCCATTCACTGAGTAGTTGTACTCACCCCCTCCCTTATACCCCTTTCAGTAAGTCCCGGAAAGCCTACTCTTAAAGACCATCAACTAAGATGCCTGTAAGACAGGTATGTAAAGTTTTAAATTTCATGCAGTTTTGATTATGCTATTCCAGGAAAATGTGCAGGTTAAAGGACGCCTTACTCTTTACGGTTTACAATAAGGGGAAACCCTTTAATAAACTGGGAGAGTGGCGGGTTGATCACGGGGATCCGACCAAACCGGGTCGGGGCGTGACAGCCTAAAACTCCCTGGCCGAGGACTTTTCATCTTCGCCGATGCTGGTCGATTTTTCGACAAGTGAACAGTGTTGTCATCTGATGGAAGAAGACATCATTGTTCTGAACCGGACCGGACCAGTTCGAACCTGGTTCAAAGCTTAAATCGGCTGGTTCAGGCCCGATTCGACCAAGTTTTTCAAAATTAAAAATTTCTAAATTCATCAAATTCATTCTATCCAATGGTAACCTCAAATCTCAAATTTGAATTTTTTAAACCACCTAGAAAAATAAATTTATCATCTGGTTCAATAGTAGTTCAAATCGGTCCAAACCGGTTCAATTTAGTTTAGATCCGATTCACATGAACCGGTGTGGTTTTCTCTCCCAAATTGTCCTAAAGTCCCTTTCCATGGTTTTTATGACTCTTTGGGTCATTCGGGGTGTGTAAATTTCCCATTTTTCTCTTTCTCTAACGGCTAGGGTCTTTAAACCGGTTTGGTTTTCTCACTTGAGTTGACCCATTCTTTCCTCGGTTTCCTTATCTTCAAGTGATAGGGTTTACACTTCCAATTTTTCCTCATGGGCCTTGAATTTTCCAAAGTTACCAATTGGTCCTCAATTTCTCAAAATTTACTGATTGGTCCTTTAATTTTTAAAAATTACCAATTGACCCTCCATTTCATCCAATTGGACCTCAATTTTAAGTTAATTTATTGAAATTGCCCCAAATTTCCTTAAATTGCAATTTGAACCCCAATTTTCCAAAAACCCCCATATTGCCCAATTTTCTAAAAGTTACAATTTTGTCCCCCGAATCTCAATTTTGTTCAATTTACCCCCAAAACGTGGTTAATTGTCTCAATTGGTGATCTGAATTCTTCCCTATGCCTCCCTCGTCATTTTGAGCTTTGAACCGCTCAATTTGGCTTAGAAATGATCTCAAACAGAGCTTCGCCAGAAAATTTAGTCTAGAGAAAGAAAGATTCGATATCTTACCAGTGAAGGTTTGACGACCAGAGCTCTTGCTTTCTCTGAATTCCTCCTAGGGATCCTCCCTGGATCAAATCGTGTCTCAATTGGTGGCCTGAGTAGTGTGAATTTCTTAGTTTCAATTCTTACAGAAAGGCACAGTGAACAGTGTTTTTCAGTGGAGGGGCTTACTATATTAGCTCGGGAGAAAGTCAGGGCACCTCTAGGTGGAGTGTAGGGGGTCTGGCTTGGTCGTAGTTGGTCGGGGGAAAGCTCGAACTGGGCTGTAAGAGGTCGGTTATTTTCTGGCCAAGGAGCAGTAGCACTGTTTGAGCTCCCTCACTCGTACTTGGTGGTTCTCAAGCTGAACGGAGGGTATGGCTGTGTAGATGACTTCCTTCCAGTTCTAATAAGACCAGATGCAACTTCGGAAGTGGAGAAAAGCCCCGATATTGGAGCTCTAGTTTGTTGCTCGTCAAAAAACTGAGTAGTTTGTCTTCTTCAGTTGATTGTGGGATGTTGAGAAGGAATGGAGGGGTGCTCTTTATATAAGGAGCTCGACAACTGTTCAGGCGACCCATCGGTGTAAGACTCGACCCCCGACTTGGCCACCGGCAACCTCACTAGAGAGTTTTTCGAGTCCTTAGAGACTCTAGCTTTTTCGCCCTCTCTCTCTCCTCCATTCTCTTTATCAGTGACCGTTGACTAGTCCGGTTTGACTGGGTTCGCTGTCCCAAATTAAAAAATCTACCGGTTCGGACTCGATTCTACCAGTTTTTTAAAAATTAAAAATTTCTAAATTCATTTTCTATCTAATGGTGACCTCAATTTTCCAAATTGACATTTTTAAGTTACCTAGAAAAATGAATTATCGAACTGGTTCAGTATAGTTCTATAGAACCCGTATTTTTTAGTTAAGGAAAACCGGGAAAAGAACCGGTCAAATCAAGTAAGAAAACCAAGTCGGTTTACAAACCCGATCATTTGGGAACAAGCAATTTGGAAATTTATAACTTTCAAATGATCCAAAGGGTTCATTAAACCTTGGAAAAGAAACTTAAGACAAATTAAAATAGAAAAACTAAATTGGTTTAGGTGAACGAGATTCCATAAGAACTTTGAAGTTAAGCGTACTTGCCTGAGAGTAGTGTGAGGCATAAATAGGCCTAAATTAATACATATTTAATTAATGTAATTAATACCAATAATTTAATATCTAAATTAAATTATTAAAATTAATATAAATAATTTAATATTAAAATTAAATTATTAGAATTAATACTAATAATTTATGTCAATATTAATACTAGTAATAAATCTCTCCCATTTAATACACGATTTTACACCTATATAAAGAGGTCATCCCCATTCATTCTCCTCACACCCGAACACTTCTCTCTCTCTCTCTACTGCTCCATTTCCCGGTGAAGCTCGAACTAGAGTTTCGACTTGAATAAAGGTCGGGCTCTTTAGAACCGAGGAGACGACAGCTATCTGATAGCAAACTCCAGTCAATTCGAGAATCGTTGGAGAAGCGCCGACATGATGGAATAGTGAAGTAGCTCCAGCGGACCGAAGCTGCCCTATTTCGGTTAAGCTAAAATCGGCCATTTCAAGCCCTCCTCAGGCCAAACCAAGCCTTCCCAACACTTCCTCAATCCTTCCTCGGCATAATTAAGACTGAAAGGTAAGCCAATTCGATTCCCTTTTACAATTTCAGATCGTTGTTAGAGAGAGAGTCGGCTAAATTTTAATGAAGAAATTCTAATCCAATTCGACATCAATTGATGTCATCCTTGATCCTAGGAAGAGCCTTTGGAGGAGAGCTATCTGTCTAGATTGAAAAGCTCTACCGCCGCACCCTCACCGATGAGAAATCAAAGCTTTTTCTCTCTATAGTTTGTTTTCCGACGAATCTCCATTTGAGCTCGTTCCAGCGTTAAAATCTGTGATTCAAAGTTCCTTAGAATCGTATGAACATGTAGGAACTCAATTTCAACTCCAATTTTAACAATTTGAGGTGTTTGATTGATCAATTTGATGAAGTCAAATTTAGCAGTGTTGAAGAGTTGAAATTGGGAAAAAAAGTTGGGGAAATTGGCGATTTTTGGAAATTTGAAGGACCAAAATGTAATTTTCTAAAATTGAGGGTTAGTTGGTCATGATAAGAATATTAGAGGGCCAATTGATAAATTTTAGAATTTTTGGGGCAAAATTTTACCATTTTTCTAAAGAAGAGGCAAAATGGTAATTTTGGGAAAATTCAAGGACCAAATTGGAAATTTGGGAAATTAAACCCCTTTGTGTGAAATCAAATAATTTGAGGTCCTAAGATAAATTTTAAAGGTTTCGAGACTCGAATTTAGGAAAAACCCGGCAATAGGAACTTAAAGTTAAAGAAAATTAACTTTAGGGACCTAATTGCAAATATATGTAAAGTTGGGTTTTCTCATTCATTTGGAACGAATGAGGGCTATTAGGCCAAAGAATAATGAACAATTATATTCATCTCGTGTAGGAGAACGAGACATCGAGAATGCCAGTCGAGGTCCAGCTTGCTAAGGACAGAACCCGACTAAGTGGAATTTCACTGCACTATCGGGTGAGTGGGATTATATATCATACCCAGTTGGGGATGATAAGTGCCTTGGTATAAAACCCACTGTTTAGTGGTATTTTAATCATCACCACTTAGAAAAAGTGATGTGAAAATTTTGCGAAAAAAAACTAATTACCGGTTGTAAGTAGATCATACCCGGTTGGTATGATAAGACTTCTTCGAAGAAAGTTGAAAACCCGTTCATTGGTTATGAACGGAGATGTCCTTATACCGGTTGGTATAATGGACAGTGAAAACCTATTTTGTCGGAAGTGTTCTCCCCTGACTGTGTGCAATTGCTTAAACTATTTGGGAGACCTTCTTGATAGGAGCTCGAATAGCTCTTATAGGCTAGGTGCCTCGGTTTTGGAACTAGAAGGCTAAAATGCCCAGTTTTTGAAAAATTCGAACAGTGGGCCATAGGCCAATGGACACGGGCAGGAGATCGTAAAAGAACATGATATATATATATATATATATATGTGCCATTAAAACTTAATAAGTGAATTGTTTGGTCATGGTACCAAGGCAGGTCCGACATACTCAGTCAACTAGTAGCAGTGCGACATGACCGGTCTTCGGACCAGTCAAGACAAACAACTACAGGTTGAGTTGGAGGTCGGGACCGTTGGGACAAATGGCACCACATATTACATGGTAATTTAAGAAAACTTTGTTTGTGCATGCACATGAGTACGAGATCATCAAGACGCCCATAAGGGGTAGTGATGTGTCCTAAGGGCCCTGGACGACCCGGTGAGTATAAGGGCAGATCGTCGTTCCAAGTGTCTGTGCGAAATTTGGAGTAGCACAAAGCACATGAGACTGGGGTGGGGACAGGATGAGATCTCTGTCCTCATATGGACACGAAGAAGTGATTTCGAGATTGTGGGTCGGATGTTGCGTACATCCACTCATTCCTAGGGTAGAAGTGGTCGTACTTCTATCTGGGTGGCAGGAAAAATCACTTTGAAGCCACTAGCGGGTTCAGTAGTGATAACATACCGATAATTAAGAAATAATGGAAAAACATGAATTTTTAAATGAAATGATTTTTGAAAAGAAAGGAGTCTGGCACACTCCATATAAATGTTTTTCTTGAAAGTTAAAAGATTTGAATCTCATTCACTGAGTAGTTGTACTCACCCCCTCCCTTATACCTCTTTCAGGAAGTCCCAGAAAGCCGAACCTTAAAGGACTTGTGCAATTAAACGCCTGCAAGATAGGTATAACTAATTTAAATTACTATGCAGTTTTGATTTATGATATTCCTAGAAAAAGGTGCAGGTTTAAAGAACGCCTTACTCTTTACAATTTATAATAAAAGGGAAAACCCTTTAGTAAATCGGGAGAGTGGCAGGTTGATCACGGGGATCCGACCAAACCGGGTCGAGGTGTGACAAGTTCAGTCCGATTCGGGTCCAATTCGAGTCCGGTTCACTACGAACTGGTCCAATTCTCTCATCAATTGCACTTCCCAGTTCTTCCAAGTGATTTTTATGAATATTTGGTCACTTGGGATTTTCCAATTCCCCATTTTAACCCTTACTTGTCATTTTTTGTTCCTTTTTCGGCTTGTTTTTCTCAAAATCGTCGGTTCTTTCCCCAATTTACTTGGTCCGGGGAATGGGTTTCATAGCTAGAATTGCTCTAATAGGCTTGAGGCCTTGGTTTTGAAAATAATAGGGCATAAGGCCCAATTTTGGAAAACTCGTGAAGTGGGCCCAAGGTCAATGGACACGGGTTGATGCCCATAGACAAGTAGGCTTATGAGTTAAGAAATAGTCTTATAACCAGTTAATTGTGATGCAGCCACCCAGCCGAAGTCGGATCATAAATACTCGATTGGCTAGTAGTTGTCAAGCTGAAGCCGAGTGGACGAACTCATTGGGCTGGTAGTTACTGAGTTACATTCAATGTACCAAATTTGTTGGGCTGGTGGCACCAAAGATGAAAAGGTCTAAGTTAAAAACTTATGTTTGTGCATTCTATAAGATACGGAACCATCGAGGCATCCGACATGGGGTAGTATTGGTCTAAGGGCTACTAGACGACCCAGGGTGTATAAGGGCAGTCTGTCATCCAGTGAGTCAAGAAGCTCTGGAAGCTTCACACACACTGAGACCGAGGTCGAAGGGGGAACTGTCTCGTCCCACATATGTGGACACAAAGTATGATGAGGTCTGATAGTCAAACAATTGATGTCCACTCAGACTTGTGGAAGAGGTCCAAGAGTTCTAATAGGGTGGACAGTAAAGGCGCTATGGTCCACAAGTGGAACAGCCGGGAACTGTTCTACGAATGTGTGATCCACTTGATGATGAATGGTGTGGTGATGTGTGATAAACACAATTAGTAATGAAAAACATCGAGTCATCCCCTTGATGATGAAAACAATGAAAGAGCAAAAATCGTAGCACGTTTATATTAAATAAAATTACCTGTTTCCTTAAAATATGTCCTAACCCCACTTACTGAGTTGTAGAGCTCACCCCTCCCCTTAAACCCTTTTCCAGGAAACCTCCTACGACAAGAAAAAGGGGGAGCCGAAGAAGCACGCCATAATTGCCCTAGAAGAGGTAATTGTGTATTATTTTGTTTTGTTTCTATGTCATGGAAAATATGTCCATTGTACACCTTTACTTTTCATGTTCTACCTTGGTAGGAATACTTGGATAGCACAAAAAAAGGTTGTGGGTTGATAACGGGGGTCCCAACCAAACTGGGTTGAGGCGTGATAGGGCTAGTCGAAATAGTATCGTTTTCAAGGTAATTTCTAAGGATCATAGAAATACAACAACAGTCGGATAAAGGTCAAGATCACATGAGAGATGGTGATTTGGTGAGTGGCATTGGTGGGGTTGGAAAGATGATTCCCATAGGAGTGTGGACACTTGAATAAACTCAAACAAATGTACGAGTAACCGACAAATGTCATTTTACTATATTTTATTATAATTAAAACCTAGTTAAGATTTTCATTAATTTATTTGACCTCAAAACTTATCCAAACCTTATGAGGCTAGTGGAGTTAAAAAGATGGGACCAAGAGTTGTTTGTGGTATTTTTCATGGCTATGTTTGATTATCAAGGGCATAAAAAATGGTCTGAGAAAGAGATGTTTTGTTTCTAAACACTATAGTGTAGTCATTATTTAATTACGTCAACGTTGGTATAGTGCAATCAATAGAGATGGATAGCGTTAGAAAGCTAACTCAAGTAGCTTTTCCAATGGTACTTAAAACACTTAATTTGGTGGTCAGGTAAAAATGTTATAGCTTTTGCAAATTAGGTCACCGGAAAATGGAGGGAACTCAATGAGAATTTCAATGAGTCACCAATGATAAGAGTGATTTCAAGTCTTATATGGTTGTATTCTAAACTTAATTAGCTATTTGACCATAACTTCTTTTATAAAACCATAACTTATATATCCCTTCAATGAATTAATACTTTACATAGTGTGTTATGGAATTGCGATTGGCGAAGGTTGCTCGGTGGCACATGTTCGGTGAGCACTAGCCTAGCTTGCTCAGTGACACTGTTCTAATTGGTGAATGCATGGATGAGGCACGATCTAATGACATGGAACGGTCCCCTTTCTGGGTATTTTAAATGGGGCCACAATGAGAAAGCACTCTTTATCATGCAAGAAATCAAGAGAGCTAGACTATGCATACTAGAGGGGCTCACAAGATATATATATATATATATATATATATATTATCATGGCTTACATAAGAAAGAAATTGGTTCATATGGTATAGAGGGCTTCTTTGCGAGATAGGCCAAGTACATTGGGGAAAGGCCAAAACCAACTACTTGCGCAAGGATTAAACGTCAGACTCCGGAGAGATGGAGAAATCAAATTGAAGTAGATAATGAGGTAGAGAGTTCACATTTTATTTGCAATCGAGAGGACTTTGGGGCTTAAATGTACGGGTTTCCTGAACCCATTGTTCAACTAAAGGACGAAGGATGGAAGGGCAAAAAAAATTACCCCTACACATAAGTTTAAATTATAAAAGTGCCCCTATCATGTAAATGATCATATTACCCTCACTAGGTGACTGAAATTATGAGACTGTCAGTAAGGGCATATTTGGGCAAATTGGAAATGAGGGATTAAGGACATGTTTGACTGCAAAGTAAAATAGAAAGGAACTTATTGAAATACCCCTAAGATCAGGAATTCAATGGAATGCTATCTGACGGGCCCTAGATTTATCCAAGGGCCCGATGGGAGCAGAAGAGAGATAATTCACACACGATGGTGCATGAGGAAACACGTGCACTCAAGAATCCATCCAAGATGTACATATCCTCGGATAAAAGGTGAGTGGGATTTCTGATATCGGTACTGATTGGACCAATGATATAATAATAGACGTAATTTTCTATTTTTTATTAATTAAAATATTTTGATAATATATTTCCACTTGACTGTGTGAACCAAGCTAAAAAATTTATTTTGGGGAATATATTCTGTATGGGGATTATAATGACACAATAGACCCAAGACCATAGTTTTTAAAGAGAAGTGAGTCCAAGTACATATTCTGGAAATCTCGTGAAAGTGGGCCCAAGGCCAATTGGCATGAGCGTAGGCCCATCGACAAAATAAGGCTTTTGTGCTAAAAAACTCTCATAAGAATTAGTGAATTGTGTGTGATCTTGTTATAGTGTCGAAGCCGAACACACGAACTCGTTGGATTAGTAACTGCTAAGTCAAATCCGGGTCATTGAACTTGTTGGGCTAGAGAAACTTATCCCTCTTTTTTATCACTTTTCAGGAAATAGAGAAAATGACTAGGGATAGCACCAAACCTTACCCTCTGTCACGTATGCTTGATTTCTCTTAAACTTGCATTTTATTTGATATATGTCTTTCCATGGAACAAGGTTGAAAGTACACATGGCTCGACTTGAGTTAAAGAAGGAGGAAACTCCTCTTGAACCAAAAGAGCAGTGGGTTGATCACAGGGATCCGACCAAACCGGGTCGGGGAGTGACATAGTAGCTTCTCTTTTCCTTATCGCCACCATGTCATCCAGCAGCCCTTTGGACACATCACTACCCTCTTGTGCGTCTTAATGGTCTCAAACCTCAAGTGAATGCACAAACATAGTTTTCCTCAAAAGCCATTAAATCTTTGGTGCCACTGGTCCAACGACCCCGACCCTCAACTCGACCTACAGATGTTTGTCTCGACTGGTCCGTCGACCTGTCATGTCGCACTGCCGCTAGTTCATCGAGTATAGTCTTATCTTGGTACCATGGCTAATCAATTCATTTATTTAAGTTTTTTGGCTTAAAATCATGTTTGTTTACAAGCTCTTGCTCGTGCCAACTAGCCTAGGGCCCACTGTACGAGATTTTCAAAATCGGGCATATTAGCAACCAAGTTCCAAAACCGATGCCTCCGGCCTATTTGAGCTATTCAAGCTCCCGTCAAGAAGGTCTCCCAAAAGTTTTAAGCAGTGGCACATTGTCAGGGGAGAGCACTCCTGACAAAATAAACTTTTCATTTGTCCATCACTCCAACCAGGTATGAGGACGTCTTCTCTTATAATCGATAAGAGGGTTTTCTACTTCCTTCCAGGAAGTTCATCATACCAACCGGGTATGATATACTTATAATCGGTAAGTAGTTTTTTTGCGTTATTTCCACATCACTCTTCTCAAGTGTGATGGTTAAAATACCACTTAATAGTGGGTTTTCATTTCCAAGGTGCTTATCATCCCAATCGGGTATGATATTAAATCCCACTCACCCGTTAATATAGTGAATTCCTCTCGACCGATGCTTTGTCTTCACGCGAGCTTGTCCTTGTTGGCGTTCCTGGTACTTCGTGTTCTTACATGATATGAATATCATTATTCATTATCCATTGGCCTAATAGCCTTCATTTACCGTGCATGGATGAAATACTCAAACTTTTTGATTTATTGCAATTATGTTCCTAAAGTTCTTTTTCTTTAACTTTAGGTCCCTAATGTCGTTTTTCCTTCAAATTGAGACTCGAAATTTCTAAAACTCACCTTGAGACCTCAATTTATTCAAAATCACATAAACGAGTTCAAGTTTTCCAAGTTTCAATTTGGTCCCCAACTTTTCCTAAATTACCGTTTTGCACCTACTTTAAAAAATTGGTAAGTTTTACCCAAAAATTCCAAAATTGCCCAATTGGTCATCCAATATCTTTCTCATGCCCAATTGGCCCTCAATTTTATGAAATTGCACTTTAGTCCCTCGAATTTTTTAAATCCCCAAATTTCCCCCAATTTTAACCTTCTAACTCAGTCGTATTTGATTTCATAAAATTGATCGATCAAATGAGTTTAATTGTTGAAATTGAAATTAGATTAGAGTTCCTACACCTTTATACGATTCAATTGTACTTTGAATCACATGATTTGATGTCAGAATGAGCTCAAACGGAGCTTCACTAGAAGACTGAACTTAGAGAGAGAAAGCTTCAAAAGCTTACCGTCGGGAGTGCGACGAACTGGGCTTTCAATTTGTGTAGATAGCTCTTATCCTAAGGTTACTCTTAGGATTAAGAATTGTATCAATTGCTGCCAAATTGAGGGAGAATTTGGTCAGTGAATTTTCGTCGGTTCTCTCTCTACCACTGATCAGAAAATATAGAGGGGGAGCCAAATTGGCTTATATTTCCATTCTAATCCGACTGTAGGAGGGTTGTGGAGGTGTTGGGAAGGCATGGTTTGGCCTGAGAAGGGCTAGAATTGGTCGATTTCAGCTCGGCCAAAACAGGGCAGCTTCGGCGGACCGAAGCTGCTTCACTGTTCTATCACATCGACGTTACTCCGGCGACTCTCGGAGCAAATGGAGACTACAGACGTATAGCTGACTTCTCCTTGAATCCAAAGAACCCAATGATACCTTCTTTGGCTTAGAAAAGACCCTATATTGGGGCTCTGGTTCAAGATTTGCGAAAATTGGAGCAGTTGAGAGAGAATGGAGTTTTCATGTGTGAATAGGATGAATGGGGAGGGGCTCTTTATATAGGAAGCTCGGGAATTTCTTAGCCATCCGATTGGTGCCTTAATGCTAGTCATTCATTGCCTAAAACTCCCTGGTCGGGGACTTTTCATCTTCGCCAATGCTGGTCGATTTTCTAGCAAGTGAACAGTGCTGTCATCTGAAAGAAGAAGACATCATTGTTCTGAACCAGATCAGACCAGTTCGAACCTGGTTCAAAGCTTAAACCGGCCAGTTCAGGCTCGATTCAACCAAGTTTTTTAAAATTAAAAATTTCTAAATTCATCAAATTCATTCTCTATCCAATGGTGACCTCAAATCTCAATTTTGAATTTTTTAAACCACCTAGAAAAATGAATTTATCATCCGGTTCAATAGTGGTTCAAACCGGTCAAAACCGGTTCAATCTAGTTTATATTCGATTCACATGAACCGGTGTGGTTTTCTCTCCCAAATTGTCCTAAAGTCTCTTTTCATGGTTTTTATGACTCTTTGGGTCATTCGGGGTGTGTAAATTTCTCATTTTGCCCTTTCTCTAACAGTTGGGGTTTGTAAACCGGTTCGGTTTTCTCACTTGAGTTGACCCGTTCTTTCCTCGGTTTCCTTATCTTCAAGGGATGGGGTTTACACTTCCAATTTTTTCTCACGGGTCCTTGAATTTTCCAAAGTTACTAATTGGTCCTCAATTTCTCAAAATTTACCGATTGGTCCTTTAATTTTCAAAAATTGTCAATTGGCCCTCCATTTCATCCAATTGTCCAATTGGACCTCAATTTAAAGTTAATTTCATGAAATTGCCCCAAATTTCCTTAAATTGCAATTTGAACCCCAATTTTTCAAAAATCCCCATATTGCCCAATTTTCTAAAAGTTGCAATTTGGTCCCTGAATCTCAATTTACCCCCAAAACATGGTTAATTGTCTCAATTGGTGATCTGAATTCTTTTATATTCTTCCCTCGTCATTTTGAGCTTTAAACCGCTCGATTTGGCTTAGAAATGATCTCAACCGGAGCTTCGCCAGAAAATTTAGTCTAGAGAGAGAAAGCTTCGATATCTTACCAGTGAAGGTTTGACGACCAGAGCTCTTGCTTTCTCTGAATTGCTCTCCTCCTAGGGATCCTCACTAGATCAAATCGCATCTCAATTGGTGGCCTGAGTAGTGTGAATTTCTTAGTTTTTATTCTTACAGAAAGGCGCAGTGAACAGTGTTTTCCGCTGGAGAGGCTTACTGTATTAGCTCGGGAGAAGGTCGGGGCACCTCTAGGTGGAGTGTAGGGGGTCTGGCTTGGCCGCAATTGGTCGGGGGAAAGCTCGAACTGGGTTGTAAGAGGTCGGTTGTTTTCTAGCCAAGGAGTAGTAGCACTGTTTGAGCTCCCTCACTCGTCCTTGGTGGTTCTCAAGCTGAACGGAGGGTATGGCTATGTAGATGACTTCCTTCCAATTCTAATAAGACCAAATACAACTTCGGAGGTGGAGAAAAGCCCCGATGTCGGAGCTCTAGTTTGTTGCTTGTCAAAAAACTAAGTAGTTTGTCTTCTTCAGTCGATTGTGGGATGTTGAGAATGAATGGAGGGGTGCTCTTTATATAGGGAGCTCGACAACTGTTCAGGCTACCCATCAATGTAAGACTTGACCTCTGACTCGGCCGCCGGCGACCTCACTAGAGTTTTTCGAGTTTTTCGCCCTCTCTCTCTCTCTCTCCTCCATTCTCTTTATCAGTGGCCAAAGGTTGAAGATAATGACATGGCGGTTGTACCACATGGCACGCTATGATTGGCCAGTTTTTCTGAAGTGAAGGTCCAGTTCGACTGCCACATCAGTCGTTGACCTATTGACCGAACACATGGTAGTATCTCATTGGTTGTCCGTGTCTATGTGGCATGCTGACCAGTGATCTATTGACGTTAACTAGACACGTGGCAACCTCCCATTGGCTGAATGTGCTTACGTGGATGCTGACTGGGCGCCATTGACCGTTGACTAGTCCGGTCCGACCGGGTTCGCTATCTCCAATTAAAAAATCTGCCGGTCCGGACCCGATTCGATCAATTTTTTTAAAATTAAAAATTTCTAAATTCATTTTATATCTAATGGTGGCTTCAATTTTCCAAATTGACATTTTTAAGTCAACTAGAAAAATGAATTATCAAACTGGTTCACTATAATTAAGTCTGATTTAGGTCTGGTTCACTACGAACTGGTCTAATTCTCTCATCAATTGCACTTCCCAGTTCTTCCACGTGATTTTTATGAATATTTGGTCACTTGGGATTTTTCAATTCCCCATTTTAACCCTTACTTGTCATTTTTTGTTCCTTTTTCGGCTTGTTTTTCTCAAAATCGTCGGTTCTTTCCCCAGTTTACTTGGTCCGGGGAATGGGTTTCATAACTAGAATTGCTCTAATACACTTGAGGCCTCGGTTTTGAAAATAATAGGGCATAAGACCCAATTTTAGAAAACTCGTGAAGTGGGCCCAAGGTCAATGGACACGGGCTGATGCCCGTAGGCAATTAGGCTTATGAGTTAAGAAATAGTCTTATAACTGGTTAATTGTGATGAAGCCGAGTGGATGAACTTATTGGGCTGGTAGTTACTGAGCTATAATTAATGTACCAAATTCGTTGTACTGGTGGCCGAGATGGATAACGTTGGAAAGCTACATCAAGTAGCTTTTCCAATAATACTTAAAACACTTGATTTGGTGGTCAGGTAAAAATGTTTAGTTTTTGCAAATTAGGTCACCGGAAAATGGAGGGAACTCAATGAGAATTTCGATGAGTTGATTTCAAGTATTATATTGTTGTATTCTAAATTTAATTAACTATTTGACCATAACTTTTTTTATAAAACCATAACTTATATATCCCTTCAATGAATTAATACCTTACATAGTGTGTTATGGAATTGCGATTGGCGAGCACTGAACCCGCTTCTAGTGAATTTTTTAGTTGATTCGATTTAACTAAAAAATAAAGTAGGAGTATAATCAAAGGATGAACCAGTTGTTGCAAGTATTGTTGAAAATGTCAAAAGAAATGATTTAAAAATAATTGAAAAAATGAATATAAATCAATGTTAAGATGAATAGAGAACTTCAAAAGAAAAATATGAATGGATTATCCTTACATAGTGATAATGACTTCAAAGGATGCAACAAGAATTGCAACATTTTGTAGCTAGCTTGCAAGACAACACTTGTTAGTGGGAAATATAAAGAAGCATACTAAGGAGGAGAGGAAACCTTGTGGGAGACTACACCCAACCTCACATCACATGTTCATAAGATATACTCTTGGATTAGAGCGTTCACTGGAAGGTATACCTGCTTTGTTGTTGGCATGTGAAAATTTAAGATATCAAGCAATACTCATTATAATCCCAAAAATAGGATTCCATATTCACTTAATAAGCATTTATTGAAATAAAAGCAAGTTAATACTTGCACAGTCCTGAACACATTGTCAAACTTACTTGACAATAGCGAGCAATAAAGAAACACATCTGTACAAGAATCTCCATAAATTAGAATAAATTAAACCCGATGGACAAGTCATATTATGGCCGAGAAGGCTGCGTCCTTGAGGACCCTTAACTCAAGGCAAACTGATGGTGTTGGCCAACGGGTGTTTCGCCAGCCAACCGTCATGATCGATGAAGGTAGACACGCCGAACATCTTTTGGAACTGTGCTTCTTTCAGTTTCTTCATCCACGGGACCCTTTTGGACTTGTCTGATCCCTTCCCCCCGCAGTCAATCTCACTGTAGAAGATGTTTCCCCTGCACGTGATTGATTTTTCGAAAGATGTTAATTATAGGGTGATAAAAAGGTTAATTATGGAAAGCAAGTTTGTCGCTTACTCCTTCCCTTGGTTAGACCAAGCACCCCACCCTTCAGGCGTTACGGCGGCGCTGAGGGTCGTCCCGTAGAATATGACACGAGAGTACGGACCGTAAGCCCTACCGAGGTAGAGCTTGCCGCCGCCGTACACAACCCCGCCTTTGAACACGAACCCGCCCGGGTCTGCTGCCGAGGCTCGTCCCTGAGCTGTCACGTATCCCATCATCAAGCCATACGGGTTGGACCCAACTGTAGCATTTATCACACAGTCCTGAATATATGATATGATAATCGAATGTGAGTTAGTTGACGGAAAATTCTTCAAAATATTTCAGAAAACAAGTTAATTAATTGTAAGTCAGTACCGTGAAATATGATTGGCCGTCTCCAAAGATGAAGTCGACGGAGCCTTCGATATAGCACGACTTATAATAGTGCCGATTCATCACGTCAAACAGCGTATCCTGGAATCCCACAAAGCCACATTCATAGAACAACGATTTGTCACCGTAAACCCTAGCAGCCACCGCCGGTTTCACCTTCTGCCGCGCGTCCTCCAGACTCCAGAAGCGATTATAAGAATTCTGCATGCAACCGAAAACGAACGAACTTGAGTCCAGCTCGGTTCCTTTGTTTTAAACTTGTAGGATGAATAGGGTTATAATTAGCTTTATCAAGGATCCATGCACGTGTATACCATACCTTAAAAGTAATGCCTTGAACGATCACATTGTTGGGGAATGAACTGAAAGTCGCGCTCTTGTCGGTCAGATGGTTGGCATCGAACGTGATCGTCGTGACCATCCGGCCCTTACCCTTGAGGTAAATGCACTGCTGGTCCTTTGTAATTAGTACCTGTTCCCTGTACTTGCGATCAGAATTAATGTAGTTCATCAATATCAATACTTAACATGAAGAAGAACGCTCCTCCTACTGGATTTACTATATATATATAATATAATATGGGGTTGAGGATGGGTCATTTACCTGTATGTTCCGGCATTGATCACAATCTTGACCCACTTATTGTTGCCGGGAGGGACTGAATCAATGGCACCTTGGATGGTCTTGAAATTTCCACGACCGTTCTGATCCACCACTATGGTCCTCGTTGGTTCTATGTTGTCACTGCCAGATCCAATGCACTGTGCAGCCGCTGCTCCCGAGAAACCAATCAAGATAGCGATCACAGGCAGTAGGCATAGCAGAAGTGGCTGCATTTTGATTTTGATGATCCAAACTGAGGTACTGTAAAATATGATGACCATCATTATTTTGGAGGGTGCCCATTTATAGTGGCCTACTGGACCATGTAAATGATGCACAATTTCAGCTCCTCCTAAGTGAAAAAGGAAACAGGGCGTTCATATATGGCAGCAAATTGGTAATTCGGGTATTTTTTTTATTAATTTATTTTTCTTTTCTTTTATTTGTGTAACTGAAAATTAGAGAGAAATGTAATTAATGTAATTACCCAAAAATAAAATGTAAAGCTAAAGTTTGGCAAGTAATAGGTTTTCCATATCCAATTTTTGGATTGAGGGGCTTACATTTGACACGTGAGGTTAAGCAAGCATACTATTAAATTAAATATTTTAAAATAATTATATATATATTAATTATAAAATAATTAAATGATAATTTAGTTATTATTATAATTACTATATATATTTACATTACACGTATTTTAATAAGAATAAAATTAATATTTATATTAATAATAACATAATTTATAAATAAAAATATAATATATTCATTTAAATCATAAGATTTAAATATATTTAATATAAATCAATACTATTCTTAGAATATTAGTATACCTAATAAGATAAATATAAATATCACTTAAATACTTTACATCAATATTTAAATTATTTAAATAAAAATATAGTTATGTTTACTTAATAGGCATATGTTGAAAAACTTTTTTAAAATATTTTTTACACTATGAGAATTATTATCAACACCATATTACAGTTTTAATGCATATGAATTATTTATCAACTTTGACATATTTGACATTTTTTCCTTTCACATATTTTTTACTTTATCAAATTTCTTTATCTTCCAAGTTTGTTCAAGTATATCCTAACTTTTTAATATTTTTAAAAATAACTTAATTTTGATAAATCATATTATATATATTATAGTTTCCATAAATTCTTCAACCATTAGAGATTTAGCCTGCTATTCAATTGATCTATTCTTTTCATATAATATAAGCATCTTATCCTAATTTGTAATTTACTTATTTATCCACTTTTCAAGATGAGAATGTGTCTATTAACAAGAAAACAAATAAATACTTATAATTACAACATAAAATATAAAGAATATAATTTTTAAAAGAATACAAAATGAAATCATACCTCATTTAGTTTGTTTCAAACTTTAACTTCATTATCTCAAATCTTATTAGTTGTATTCTATAAAAAATTTATTTATACCCACTTGAAAATATTAAATTATTTTGAAAAATATCTTTTTAAAAGGTTCAAACAATTTTTAATATTTTTTCAATTTATTTTTTAATTTTAAATTTATTTTCATAACAATGCTATTATATGCACTAATTGTAATAGTACATTAATGAGTTTGACATTATGAGTCATTAGGGTTTTTTAGGGTCATTACTAATTCTTTTTTACTATTATAATCTACAATTGTAAATATTATAAAATAAATATATTAATATCAAAATATAATAAAAACATAATAAATAATCATCAAACTCATAGACAATCAAGTAACATAATTATTACACAAACTAATACTAATAGCTAAAATATCTATAATAATTTTTACTTCAATTTTATCTTCAACTTTAAATATTTGATTATTACGTTCAAAATAAATATTATTCGTATATTATTCATATTATTAATATAGAAATCAAATTTAACAACTAATTCTTCACCAGCTCCCCCATCCATTAAATAATTATATAAAACACTACCTGATACAATTATGTATTTTTGAGTTTTTACTCAATAATTAGATTCCCATGAACTTGCAACAATAGAAAATTATTTATTCAAAATATGAAAGGATAATTTAATAGAATTGCAAAATGAAGCATGACGAATTTTAAATAGTTTTTGAGAATTTTGTGATACTTTTCTTATATATTCTTTTAAATAATATTGTATCTCTTTATATTTATATAGTGAAATAAATGTATAAGTAAGTTAAAATTCAAAGTTAAAAAATAGTATTTACCAATTTATATAAAAATATATTATTATTTGTTATTGATCGAGAATAATATTTTATTTATATATAGAGTTTATATTAATGTACTTTAAGATTATCTTATCTTATTAATTTATTTTTATAATTCTTGAATCTAATGCAATTTATTCCCATCCCATTATTAAATTTCATTTCAAAATCACATGCTAAAACATTCAGCATTTCCTAATATTTTCTACCACGATACATAAATACATATATTTTTTTATACTTGAACACTCACATGAGTCTCCACTAATACTGAAATTATACTTAATTATAAGATAAATAATAATAATATTATTTTTAATTCAAATTTATAAAAGTAGATAAATTTAAATTATCTTAAACTATGGGAAGAACCTATTAATGTTGAGTATTTGGTGGGAAATCTATTTACTGTCTCACCAATAAGTTTTTATTCTATTTCAATTATAGATTTCAACTCGTGGATTATAGTTTCTCTAAATATTGGAAATTAAAATTGAAGTTCGATTTGTAACACCATGTCTTAATATATATAATAATTTTACAACTTTTTTCTTAATATATACTTTTATGGTATGTCGTATATTTTCATAATTTTTCAACAAGTCACACAAATTTAAAAATTGTTATGGTCTTATTCTATTTAGTTTAAATCATTGTTCACTATTAATCATTATTCATCCAAATAGTAACCAAACATATGAGATTAACAATTATAGATTGTTTTTCTTTATATGCAATGATAGCCTTATTTAATAGCTCAGAATCCATTTATAAAAAAAATACAACACAATATACATATATTAGTAAATAATTATAGGAAATTAAAATCTCAACATATTTAAAATAATAATTAATCATTAAAAAAAATGGCCATAAACATACTCTAAACGGATAATGCTCATATATTGATCGAAAATATATCTTTTGGATATCCTACTTCTTTATCTTAAGTTGATAATATCCAAATCGTAGATCTATTTTTAAGAAATAGACAGCTCCATTGAGTTTATAAAATGAATTATCGATCCTTGGTAGAGTATACTTGTTCTTGATGGTTACTTAATTTAACTTTCAGTAATCTATACATAATCTTATGATCACATCCTTTTTCTTCACGAATAATACTGGTGTGCCCCATAGGGATTGGTTGGGTTGTATAAAACCTTTATTTTTTCAATAATTCATCCAATTTATCCTTTAACTCTTTTAGTTCTGCTAGAGCCATTCAGTAAAGGGCTTGAGAAATGGGGTGGATCCTATGAATCACTTCTATAAAAAATTTCAATTGACGATCATGGGTAATACAAGTAATTCCTCCAGAAAAACTTTAGAATAATATCTTATTATTGGAATTTCTTCTAGTTTCTTTCTCTCATGGGTCTTGTTATTGGTTAAAATCATAAATGATTTGCACCCTTTCTACATCATATTATGAGCTTGAATATAGGATACCAAATTGATCCCCTTCTTGTTCCTATCTCTGTAAAACATCATTCCTTCAAACTTCGAGGAATGAAATATTGATATATTATCGTAACAATTGACTCTTGCATGGTGTAGGGATAATCATTTCATTCCTAGGATCATTTCAACATCCTTTAATGGTAGAGGAATCAAGTCCGCTTCTAAATCTTTCCCCATGATTTCCACTTTACACCATTTGAAGACTTTGTCTCTAATCAATTCTTCTCCCAAGGGTGTTAGGATTTTTATGGTTGGATCTAGTGAGACAGGGTCTTTGTGACTTCTTTGAATCAGTGATTCCTTGATAAAGAATCGTTCAACACCAGAGTCGATGAGGGCAAAGATTTTTCTACTGAATAGTTGGATGTATCCTGATTAGAAGATAGAGGTATGCTAACACCCTTTAATGGTAGAGGAGTTAAGTCCTCTTCCAAATCTTTCCCCAAGATTTCCACTTTACACCCTTCGAAAACTTTGTCTCTAACCAATTCTTCTCCTAGGGGTGTGAGGATCTTTATGGCTAGATCTAGTGAGATAGGGTCTTTGGGAATTCCTTGGATTAGTGATTCCTTGATAAAGGATTGTTCAACACTAGAGTCGATTAGGGCAAAGATTTTTCTACTAAATATTTAGACATATCCTGATTAGAAGATAGAGATATGCTAAATGGGGAAAATTGTAAATAATTTTTTTGAACTTGAGACAAGTATATTTCTCTTAGGGATCATACTCCATCTATAGAAAGAAATTTTACTAGATAAGAGGTGTAGAGGTACCGCTACAACACTAGGTTCCTTCTTAGCTTACTCTTATGTAAAGTTGTAAACTCTTGTCGGTATCCTCAACATTGTGTTGGCTCCTCTAACTCCACTTTCTTGTCCTCTTATGATCGGTGGAGCATTGTTTCCCAGTTTTGTTACCACGTTCCTTGGTGGCACTGGACAATTCTTTGCAAAGTGCCCTAATTGTCCACATTTGTAGTAGGTTGCTTCACTACATGCACCTTTATGGTTTCTTCATCATCGTGGGTATTAGGGAATTTTTCTCTGGGAATTCTTATTACCCCCTACTTTGTTTGGCCTAGGGAGTTCAATCTGTTCCTCCATTCTTGGCTTAAACTCCTTGTGAGTCCCTTTTCAGGATTTAGGGAAATTCCTAGTTTCCCGGGGATGGTTACTCCAATCATCCTTTCTACCCAGGTCATCCATCCTTCAACGTCGTACCATGACTAGTCGCTCACACTCATGTGTCATGCTAATGATGGCAGTCAAGTCAGTGGGTCTCCCAAGTACCCACATTCTATCTCGTATATCCAAGTTAAGACCATCCACGAATCTTTAGAAAATGTAAACATGCCCAACCAAATATGGGGCAAAAGGTCTCAACTAATTGAAGCGAATTTCGTACTCGGAGATGGTACTTGAGCGTTGATGGAATCAGAAGAATTTCAACTTCTTCTCGTTTATTAAATTAAGAGCTAGATATTCATCCGTAAATCTACTCTCAAACACCTCCCTTGAGGGTATAGTAGTGGTGAGGTTTCTCACCTTCTCCTACCACCTCTGTGTACTTCCCTCCAAGAAAAATTCTACCTGGTCACCATCTCATCCACAGGGATTATTATTAACCCTATAAACTTATTGATGTTGACAAGCCAATCCATAGCAGCTCCAGCAACCTTTTCTCCCTTGAAGGTTTTACCTCTCAATTATTGGAGTGTCTTTAGGTGGTTAGGGATATAAAAAAGGAGCGGGGTTAAATTAGTAGTATTTTGGGATTGTACCTCTTCCTACATGAGGTGTGAACTTCTCACATGGTAAGGGCTCTCTCTTTGAGGAAGGTTAGGTTCTCCAAATACCTTAACAAATTCCTCGTAAAGTTTCTTTTGTTCAAGAGTTATCCCAGGTGTAGTGGTTTGAGTCCCTCTAGACTCATGTGCTCTCGTGCTAATTCCCTCATTGGGAATAAAGTTTTCCACCAGTTCGATAGTGGATTAAGATTTAGCAACCCAAGTCCATTTGATTCCACTCTTAGGAGCCATATCTACAAAATAAATGGTTATTATTTGCTGCATTCCAAAGATTTTTAGATTTTTTAAGTTTTGAAAACTTTGCTCTAATACCACTAAAGTTGTCACGCCCCAACCCCTTTTGGTTAGAACCACCCGCCACCCTTCCATGTGGTATTTCCACCACCACAATTCAAAAAGGTAAAGGCTTAACAACCTGAATGTTTTCCACAATAAAATTTACGAAACAAATATAAGGTTACCTTTCTTCTTGATAGACTGTTTTGCTCATAGAATTCTCTCTTATTCTGAAGTGGCAGCTTTCATGAAAGGGGTTTAAGAAGAGTGGATGAGTTTGCAACTCAATGAGCAGGGTTAAGTGACATCGTGACTTCTTGTCCACAATTCAATATATACTCAAACATAATATTTTCCTTTCTTTTTAAAAATCATGTAATATTTTACTCAAACTTGGTCGAATCATGGCCCGACCAAATTTTTTAAAATTAAAAATTTCTAAATTAATTCTCTATACAATGGTGGCTTCAATTCCTCAATTTAAATATTTTAAACCACCTAGAAAAATAAATTTAGTAACCGGTTCAATGATGGTTCAAACCAGTTCAATCTGGTAAAGGTCCAGTTCACCTAAATCGGTCTAGTTTTCTTTTTCTAATTTTTCCCAAAGTCCTTTTTCATTACTTTTATGACTCATTAGGTCACTTGGGATTTGTAAATTTCTCTTTTTGCCCTTTTCTCTATCAATTAATGTTAATGAACCAATTCAATTTTCTCTTTGGAAATGTTCAGCTCTTTTCCCGATTTTTCTTATTTATAAGAGGACGGGGTTTACACCTCTCCCCTCCTTTTAGGGGTTTTGTCCCCAAAACAATTACACATCAAATAACTGAAGGTACCCATCCCTCATAATGCTTTCGGTTTCCCATGTCTCCTCTTGCACAAGTCTATTCTACCAAAGAACCTTGACCATAGGAATTCTCTTATTCCTCAAGTTCTTGTCCTTCCGATCGATGATTTGTACCGGTTTTGCTTGATAGGTCGGGTTCTCTTCTAACTCTAGTGGAGGTCAGTCCAACACATTGCTAGGATCGTTGGTACTTCTAGAATATCGAGATATGGAATACATCATGTATTCTTTGTAAGTCCAGAGGCAGTTCTAGTTTATATGCCACCGATCCTATCCTTTGGGCTATTGTGTAGGGAGAATATCTGATTGCATAAGGAGATGGCTATAATTCCATCAGAGCTGCTTCACTATTCGATTCTACCGGTGCTTCTCTGGTGGTCCTCAGATCGAATGGAGGTTTCTATTAGATAGTTGACTTCCCTCGGAGTCTAAAGAACCCGACCTTGCCTTCAAGGGTTGAGAAAATTGCCCAAGTCAGAGCTCTGGTTCAAGATTCACCGAAAAATGGAGCAGTCGAGAGAGAATGGAGTTTTCAAGTGTGAGGAGGATGAATGGAGAGGAGCTCTTTATATGGAGAGCTCGGGGAATCTCTACCTGACCGTTTGGCCTCTTTATGGTGTTCATTCATGGCTTTAAATGCCCTGAATAGAGGTGATTTATCTTTGTCGACGTTGTATGTTCTTCCCGCGAATGAACAGTGTCATCATCTGAAGGAAGAAGACGATACTGTTCCGAACCGGACCGGACCGGTCCGAACTTGCTTCAATGCTTAAATTGGTCAGTTCACACCTGATTCGACCAAGTTTTTCAAAATTAAAAATTTTTAAATTTATTCTCTATCCAATGGTGGCTTCAATTCCCCAATTTGAATATTTTAAGTCACCTAGAAAAATCAATTTAGAAATCGGTTCAAGGATGGTTCAAACCGGTTCATGTCCGGTTCACCTAAACCGGCCTGGTTTTCCTTTCCAATTTGTCACAAAGTCATTTTCCATGACTTTTATAACTCTTTAGGTCACTCGAGATTTTGTAAATTTCTCTTTTTCCCTTTCTCTATCGGTTAAGGTTAATGAATTGACTCGATTTTTTTTTGGAAATAACTAGTTCTTTTCCCGGTTTTCTTATTATAAAAGCACAGGGTTTATATCCAATATCCTACTTGGGTCCTTAATTTAATTAAAATTGTATAAGGGGCACAAATTTTCCAAATTTCCAATTTGATACCAAACTTTTCAAAAATTACGATTTTACCCCTACTTTCCAAAAATAGCAATTTAGCCTCAAATATTTTAAAAATTGACCAAATGGTCCCCCATCATCTTTCTCATTGCCAATTTGCCTTTAATTTTAAGAAATTGCATGGAGGTCCTTCAATTTTTTGAAATCCCCAATTTTTTCCCAAATCCCCCCTCAATTTCTACCCCTTTTTATGACCGAATTTGATTTCTTCAAATTGGCCATTCTATCAGGGTTATTTCTTCAAATTGATGACATGAATTAGTTTCTATACCTCCCTACAATCCAATTGCACATTGAATTGTAGGATTTGGATCTGAAACGAGCTCAAACGGAGCTTCGCTGTAAAATTGAACGTAGAGAGAGAAAGGTTTGAAAGCTTACCGTTGGGGGTGCGACAATCCGAGTTCTTGATCAGAGAAGATTGCTCTTGTCCTTAGGGTCTTCTTAGGATCAAGAATTGGGGCAATTGATGTCCAAATTAGTGGAATTTGATTGAAAATTTTCATCACTTTCTCTCTCTAGAACCAAACTGTGACGACAGAGGAAGGCCTAATTGGCTTACCTTTCGCCTCTATAGAAGTCGTGTGGGGGCTCGATTCGGCTGCCGAAGGTCGAAATTGGCCGAATTCTGATTGGCCAAAATAGAGTCGCTTCGGTCCTCTAGAGCTACTTCAATGTTTGAGCTCGCCAGCGCTTCTCCGGCAATCATCGGGTCAATTAGAGGTATGCATCTGGTAGCTGACTTCCTCTTAAGTCTATAGTGCCCGAATTCGGCTTCTAAGACTAAGAAAAGTGCCCAAATCGGAGCTCTGGTTTGAGCTTCACCAGAGAACAGGGCATTTCATAGAGAAGAGAGAATTAAGGTGTGTGGAAAATGAACGGAGGGGAGCTCTTTATATAGGGAGCTCGGAGACCCTCTGCCCGACCAGTTTTCATATTGGTCATGTTCATCCTGATTGAAAATTGCCCAAATCAGAGCAAATTTCCATTCGTCGGAAAAGAAAAGATTTTTTTCCTCGATGAATAGTGTCATCGGACGAAGGAGGAAGATGACACTATTCCGCACGTGTGGGCGGGCCATGTAGCAACACGTGATTGGTCGGTCCTCATGACATGGCAGTCCAACTCAGTCGCCACATCAGCCATTGACCGGTTGATTGGGCACATGGCAGTTGGTGATTGGTCAGTCATGCTGACATGGTGATCCGACTCAGCAGCCACGTCATCCGTTAACCGGACTTGTGGCCGCCTCTCATTGGCTAGTCGTGCCTATGTGGCTACTAACTGTGCACCAGTTGACCGTTGACTCACTGACAGAGTGCGCCTTGCCATGAGTCACACTCTGATTAGTCGTGCACGTGCTGACTAGGCGCTGACTGTCAGCGGTCCGTTGATCGGTTGGACCGTTGACCAATCCGGTCCAACTAGGTTCGATGACCAGAAAGTGAAAATTGGCCGATTTAGGCCCAATTCGACTAGTTCCCTCAAAATTAAAATTTTCTAAATTTATTTTCTATTCAATAGTGGCCTCAATTTCTCAAATTGATCATTTTAAGCCACCAAGAAAAATGAATTTAGTGGTTGATTCATGTATAGTTCAAACTAGTTTAGTCCGGTTTAGGTTCGGTTCACCCCAAACCGATCCAGTTTTCTCATCCAATTCCCTTCACAAACTATCCTCGTGATTTTTGTGACCTATTTGTCACTTGGGATTTCTAATTTCCCATTTAAACCCTTCTTTATTGTACTCGATTCATCAAGTGAGTCAGTTTTCTCTTCAATTTAACTAGTTCATTCCCAGTTTTCTTTGACTTGGGTGATGGGTTTTACATATTCCATGAATAACCTAACCTCAAACTCGATCCAAACTGGCGATGAGGAGGATGTGTCATGTATGTTTAGCCACTATCTATGTTCTCTTCCAGAAAAGAACCTCAATCCCGGTAACTCTCTCCACCATTGGAACTTTTAACATATTTAGCATCTTCTTAGTACTCTGCAACCCGTCCATAAATGTTAAAACATCATTCTCACCCGAGAAGGTTTTACACCCTAATTGACTTAGGGGTTTGAGATTCCTGAGAACGTCAAAGCCTCGAGCATCCCGGTCCTAAGATGGGAATATCTCCGGAGGTGGTGTAGTCTCTAGCATTCTTGCCTCTAGTGGTAACACAAGAAGGAACACCCTAATTAATTCTAGGTTTATCCCAAGATCCTTCATGATATTCAGTTAGGCCCAGAATTACTCTAGGGTCATAACATGTGCATGGGAGTTCTCAATATGAACTACCCTTGCCTCCAACTCTAATTATCCTCAGTTTATTCCCCTAACATATTCATTTGTATGCTCCATGATCTACAAGGATTACGTATCTCATTAGATTTTTGTTTTGTGCTCTCTTTCACATGAAATTGTTAATGTTATAAACAAAGGTTTTTTAGTGATATTCCCATTTTTTTTAACTACCCAAGTCTTTTATTCCCAAAATACCATGTTTTGAAAATGTGGGCTCTAATACCACTAAAGTTGATATTAGGGTCGGGGTCCGATAACAACACACAACATCCCTCGATGTTATAATAGTAGGTACATTCACCAAAATAGTACTAATAGGATCAAGGCTCGTAATGAAATACATACCAATTTTCAACAAAATTTTAAATATTTCTTTCATAGATGGTGTGCCAAAAACTCATAAAAAATTTCTAGGAATACAACAACTAATAAGTATATAATTTAAAACCTTTGCATGTGAAATTCAAGATCCGCACCTCTAACCGCACTTGTGTTGTAGGTGATGTCCCGAATTTGTGTCTCACTAACTTCTGCTTTCACCTGTAATTATTTTAGGGAGGGAAGTGAGGTCATGGCTCGGTGAATGAGATTATTGAGGTCGATCCACTACATTACTTACGACCCAAACTAAACTAAAAATGACTATACATTAAGAATAATTCGTAAATCCATATATTATGTTACTTTTATAATTTATCGACCATTGGTACTCATGTTTTAGGTTTTTCACACTCATTTATATTCATGTAGAGCTTATGCTAACCATTTACATATCAATCAATTATTTGGATTTACATACAATAGTAACAACATGGTCAAGTCATGCCCTAAAAGCCATATTGGTGCAATCAAATATATGAGAGCATGTGAGACACGGGCACTCACACATTCGGTACCACACGAGTTCTCTCTCTCATATGGATTTCAATATATCATGAGGTCCATGACACCTCCCACAAGCTCCTTATCATGCATTTGTACACTTATAACCATATCCTGCCAACTTCTAACCATAATGGTGTACTTAGGACTTGCCTGTACATTTTTTCTCAGGGTCCTCGGTAATTTGAAAGTATAACAAAATTCTCTCCTTATCTACTTCAATCTACCTTGGGCATTGACACTACCTCGCTTGGTATCATGACGATGCTCCACACTTCCATAATAGGAATATACACAATAACACATATAAACAACATTCATGTTTAAATCACAATTTTTCAGAGTTTTGTCATTATTCCGACCAACTCCAAAACTTATGTCATTAAGGAACACCATGCCCTTAATTTATATAGTCCTATTATGCGACAATCATTTTCACGGTTTCTATACATCATTTTCTTTAAACATTATTATATGTCATATTTCTTACATACATGCATTCATGTAGTTTTCCTCTATTTTTCAAAGAACACAACATGCAAATTTATGGATTTCAAGGAAAACTATAAAGTGTAGCACTCGATCTAATCATACTCGTCATCAATAAACTCACAGTTATAGTCAGGACTTTTTTATCCTAACGGTTTTCCTCTTGTCTTGGGTTATGTGATTTTCGTATGACAATTGAGTTACTCTATATAAATCAAAACAATAAATATGAGGTAAGTTTCAACTTCTACTTGGTATTTGTATATCACCCTATAATTGTCCAAATTTTATGATTTTGCTCGTTGGGCCTAGTTTGTTTAACTCGCGTGTCGACGAACTCATTTTAACTAACGCCTTCTATGTTTCATTCCAAATATCAAAAGTTATACCCATATTTAGTAATATTTTCTAAAATTCTCTAAATTTTTCACTTAGATACTTATCATTTTCAAAATTTTCATTTTCGTTATTAAGTTAGGGGAAATTATCATTTTGGACCCTACACTTCCCAACTCTCTCATTTGGGTCCTCAGATTTTCTTTATACTCATTTGGGTTTTTAGATTTCATTTAAATTCATTCGTGTTCCTAACTTCACAAAAATCACTTCTCGAGACCCAAGTTTTATTATTTACACTTTTGTCCCTAAAATGGGCAAAATTACCATTTTGCCCTTACACCTCAAAATTCTTTCTTCTTTTATGCTAGACTTCTCAAGTCATTCATTTAAGTTCTTTGATTTCCTTTAGTCTCATTTGGGTCCCTAAGTTCCTAAAAATCATTTTTAGCTACCCAAATTCTATTTACACTTAGTACTTCAATTTTTCCTTAAGTTTCATTTAGGTCCTTAAGCATCCAAAACTTATCATCTAAGTCTCAAAACTTTTTCATTCTTTCTCATTAGTCCCTAAACCATTTTTAATCCCTACTAAAGACCCCTATGGAATCTCATTTCCAAATGGTGCTCTAACTTTGTAAAAATTATGTTTTGGTCCCTAACCATGGTTACTCAATAAAATACTTAAAAAATATCAAATTAAAATATGATGTCGGTAAGGGCTCCCCCAAGGTTGCTATAGTCCCTTCCTGTCGAGGCTAGCTAGAATAGTACCTTTTAAGGGAAAAATCTAAGGCCCACATAAATACAACAACGACTTGGTCAACGTCTGATTCTCACGAGAGACAGTGACTCGGTAAGGGACACTAGTGAGGATAGAAAGATGACTATTATATGAGTTCATGGACACTTGAATCAACTCAAATAGATATCTGAGTAACCTCGAAATGTCATTTGATTACACTTTTTTATTATTGAAGGCTAGTTAGTACTTACATTAATTTATTTGACCTCAACATTTAACCAAAACTTGTGAGGCTAGTGAGGTTCGAAAGATGGGACCAAGAGATAAATGTGATATTTTTCATAGCCATTTTTTACCAATGGGAGCATCAAAAATGACTTGTGAAAGAGATACTCTATTTCTAGCCACTAAAGTGTAGTCATCATTTAATTACGTCGAGGTTGGTACAGTGCACATCAACCGAGATGGATAGCATCGGAAAGTTGAGTCAAGTAAATTTTCAATGGCACTTGAAGTATTCAATTTGGTGGTAAAGAAAAAAATGTTATGTTTTCTGCAAGTTGGGCCACCGGAAAATGGATGTAACATATTTTTAGAGAGAACTTCAATGAGTCATTAGAGAGTGAGGCCAAGTCCTATATGATTGTGTTCTAAATGTAATTACCTATTGCACCACAATTTTTTATAAAACCATAACTCACTTATCCCTTCAATGAATTAATATTGTACGTTGTGAGTTTTGGAATTGCGATAGTGGAATCGGGTTTTCTATTCATAATTAGGTCATATTCTAGCGGTGGGAATGCCATGCATGCGATGCGTGTCCTAGTTCGCTCTATTGTTCGACCAGTTCAATACTATTCCAAACCAATTTTCAGTGAATTTCTCGATTGTTTCTGTTAATTTTGGTCATTTATCGATCGGTCTATATTTAATTCAACCAGTTCTTAACCCAATTATTTTTCTAAAAATAACTTTTACAATTCCATACTATTTGGGTTAAAAAATTAATTTTCCAATTTATATGAATTTTCCTAAAAAATTGTATAGTTTTATGATACAAGCTAATTCGATCCATGTTTAAAAGAGTAATTTATACAATTTTATCAACTATCTAATATTCTTATATAATCTGATTTTCAATCTAGTTCGTTTTCCAATTTTAGTTCAACCTCAGTTTAAGGTATAATTGGAATTAAATTATGATTTCAAAAATTTTGGTGTTATAGTTTTCCTATGAACAGATAATATCATGATGAGATATCTTAGTAAAGATGCTTTTTTAACTAAGAAATAAAATAATAGGAAGAGTTTTGTGAGAAGGTATTATAAACTGATAAGGGGTCGGGCACATGTCTACTTAAAAGTCATAACTTATAAGTAGTGGAAATTTTTCAACTTTATAAACCCACAACACTTCTTTATTTTATACAATCTGTGATCTTATTCTCAACACTCACCCTCACGTGCAACGTGGATACACTTACCATGTGCAATTTTAAACTCACCCTCAACAACTGTATACGAGTCAAGTATAATTCTTTCGGTCTCGTAAAAGGGGAAACAATGGCCTCAAGTTGGGTATTTTTCCTTTATACTCGAGTAGAACACGAGCCGAGTTTCCAGTCTCGAGTACGGGTGCGAGCCTAGTAGCTCTTATACCATGAAAGAACTGATAGAGAGAAAAATATTGATGCACAATTTATCTCATACATTCTTAATATAGATAGTTTAAAATATATATATATATAATTAAATATGATACATTAATGATATTGTAACCACTATAGCTTCATTTTCTTCATTGTAACTACTATCTCTTCATTTATTATTCTTGTCTTCAATATTATCTCTATTATTCCCCTGCAATTTCAAGAGAGCTATCGAGATTGATCTTAATCTGAAGTCGGAAAATAATTTTAATATGGTTGGATTTGCTCACTCGAGTGAGCAAAAAAGTGAAGAAGTGTCAAGGTGTTGACATAAGAGTAATTTCTTCATGTTGAACTGTACAAGAAAATATAAGCAAAGAAGAAATTCGAAAGTGGACTAATTAATAGAAGGATAGATTGATGTGTATATTGGATTTGTGAACTATATCTACAATAAAAAAAATCATAAATACTTTAAAGAAGTTTGACCAGCAAAAGAAAGGTAAGCATATTGCTAGTTGTTTATTAAATATGTCAAACAGATATTGTGATTAATAAAAATAAGGGATGAGAGTATCAAATAGTGATTTAGTGTTTGTTCCAATGATTGCAAGTGCAACTAAGATGAAGAGAGAGAGATAAGGGGGAAACTAAGGTATCTACTCTAGTGGGGATAAGATTGAAGGGTAGAAAAAGGAAAATAATATTGGATAAATAAGAAATGGTAGTTAGATTATGAAAAATCGTAAAGATCTAATGGTAATTGAGAATAGGCTAATGGTCAATGTAGGAGAAAAGGTCAATTAAGGTGACTCAATTATAAAAATGACATGTTGTGGATGGAGATGTACAAAACATAGACATGGTGATGGAAAAGTTGTTATCGAAAAATCGAGATTTGAATATCCGACTAATTCGAGAAGATGATAATTTTTTATTGTAGGAAATTTAAGATGTTATTGAGTCAAAAAAATAGATTTGGAAGAGATAAAATTGATGGTGAAGCCAAGATTTTGCTCCGGGGTGGGGCGGAAGAGAGGAAAACTATAGGGGTGACGGTGTATCAAGTGCAATAGACCATGAATTATCATTTAAAAATGAGCAAAATATGAAAAATCGACAGAGTATAACAAGAATAGAAAATTCTAATTTTGAAGAGCATTCTGAGTAGAAGGAGAAAGACGAAGTTGGGTAAGAGAACAAAGTATTTGACTCCCATTCTAAAGGGAGTGATGATTCTAACTATAAGTAAAGTTAGAAATCTAGTAAATAACAACAAGAGAGATCCTCCACTGAAATTAATACTAGAAATCTTAATGCAGCAGCTAGAAATCTTAATGCAGCAGCGTAGCAGAATAATATCCTCAAAAAAGCTTTTATATCATATGAGAAAGTATTGTAAACCGATAAAAGGTCGGACTTATGACTTGTAAGTAGTGGAACATTTTTAACATTATAAATAAACAACACTGTTCTATTTTATCAAATGTATGATCTTATTCTCAAAAGATTTATCCGTAAAAAGTGATAATGACTCTATTCTCTAGAAAGTTTTTTGTTATTGTGAAGCAATAATAATGCAACATTTTGTACTAAGACTTATAATGAAACTCGATTAGTGATGAAAAAACATAATGAGGAGGCAATGCCACTCAAGTGAGAGTGATTCATCATCGGCAAGAACTACTAAAACTCAAAGACAAAAGATAGCTGCAATATTACTCTAGAGAAGAGAGAATCATCGTCCCAAACAAAATAGAAAGCTAACAAGAAAGTAAAAAAAAATGAGAGATGTTACCACACAATCATATTTTTTTTTTGTACAATCCAAATATAAAAAAATGTATTTTAAAAAGGAAAAATCTCGTGTCTCCAAAATGACAATTGTCCTACTTCAAGTAGAAGTTAAATAAAGTCAAAGTGATCAAATAATTTACACATCATAGGTTGAATTATTGTATTAGTAGGATTTAAGAAGTTAAGTGAAAGAAACTTAATATTTTAATGAGTTTTACTTTCTTATTAAGCTAACATGACTCAAATTACTAATAAAATTTCTTATACCATTAATCATTTAAAAAGGTTAATTAATCAACATTAACCTTTATTCTGATTATCTCTAGCAATTATTTCCAAATTCACTTAATAGCATTATTGAATTTTTTTTTTGCACAATTAATAGCATTATTGAAATGAAGGCAAGTTAATACTTGCAATACCGAAAACAAAGTCAAACTTGAACTTGACCCTCGGGAGTAATCAACAAACACACATGTACAAGAATAAGTCATATTGTGGTGGAAAAGGCTGCAATTAAGCGTACTCCGGATGATCTAGCTAGCCGACAATATTCAAGGCAAACTGATGGTGTTGGCCAACGGGTGTTCCCTCAGCCATCCGTCATGATCGACGAAGCTAGACACACCGAATATCTTTTCGAACTGTCCTTCGTCGAGTGTCTTCATCCACGGGACCCTTTTGGATTTGTCTGATCCCTTCCCCCCGCAGCCAATCTCACTGTAGAAGATGTTTCCCCTGCACGATGATTGATTTTTCGAAAGATGTTAATTATAGGGTGATAAAAAGGTGAATTACGGAAAGCAAGCTTGTTCGCTTACTCATTCCCTTGGTGAGACCAAGCACCCCAGCCTTCAGGCGTTACGGTGGCCGAGAGGGTCGTCCCGTAGAATATGACACGAGAGTATGAACCGTAAGCCCTCCCGAGGTAGATCTCGCCGCTGCCGTACAGAACCCCGCCTTTGAACACGAACCCGCTCGTGTCTGCTGCCGAGGCTCGACCCTGAGCTGTTACGTATCCCAACATCAAGCCATACGGGTTGGACCCAACTGTAGCATTTATCACACAGTCCTGAATATATGATACGATGATCGAATGTAAGTTGACGGAAAATTCTTCAAAATATTTCAGAAAACAAGTTAATTAATTGTAAGTCCGTACCGTGAAATATGATTGGCCGTTCCCAAATATGAAGTCGATGGAGCCTTCGATATAGCACGACTTGTAATAGTGCCGATGCATCACGTCAAACAGCGTATCCTGGAATCCCACAAAGCCACATTCATAGAACAACGACCTGTCACCGTAAACCCTAGCAGCCACCGCCGGTTTCCACTTCTGCGCCGCGTCGGCGAGACTCCAGAAGCGATTATAAGAATTCTGCATGCAACCGAAAACGAACGAACTTGAGTCCAGCTCGGTTCCTTTGTTTTAAACTTGTAGGATGGATAGGGTTATAATTAGCTTTATCAGGGATCCATGCACGTGTACATATAATACCATACCTTAAAAGTAATGCCTTGAACGATCACATTGTCTGGGAATGAACTGAACGTCGCGCTCTTGTCAGTCTTGTCGCTGGCATTGAACTCGATCGTCGTCACCTCACGGCCCTTGCCCTCTAGGAAAATGCAGCCCCGGTCGTATGAAATTTCCACCTGTTCCCTGTGCGTGTACATGCCAACAGGATTAATGTAGTTCATCAATACTTAACATGAAGAAGAACACTCCTACTGGATTTACTATATGTATAATATGGGGTTGAGGATGGGTCATTTACTTGTACGTTCCGGCATTGATCACAATCTTGACCCACTCATTGTTGCCGGAAGGGACTGAATAGATGGCATCTTGGATGGTCCTGAAATTTCCACCGCCGTTCTGATCCACCACTATGGTCTTGGATGGTTGTGTCTGGTCACTGCCGGATCCAGTGCACTTTGCCGCCGCTGCTCCCGAGAAACCAATCAAGATAGCGATGATCACAAGCAGTAGGCATAGCAGAAGTGACTGCATTTTCATTTTGATGATCCAAACTGGGGTGTGGTGAAATCTCAATGCCTACTGTTCCATCAGCATTTTGGAGGGTTCCCATTTATAGTGGCCTAGGGATGATTCGCGCATTTGTGTAATTAAAAATTAGGGGGAAAATGTAATGAATGTAATTACCAAAAAATAAAATGTAAAGCTGGAAGTTTGACAAAGCACTGGTTCTTTTCCAAGATGCATCAACTCCTCTTTTTCTTCCAATTGCAAGGAATCCTCTTTAATAGAAAGAATTTTCATATAAATAAATACAACCCTGGTTTAGGTAATCTTTGCTCCATTCCGTATTGGCCTCCTCTTGTTTATGACCACCTTCTTTTCTGGAATTTCCTACAATTCATTACCATCTTCTCAATCATTTCTGGAATTTCTCACCATCATTTCTGTAATTGCCTTTCCGCTTCCCACTCTATTTTTGAGTTTTCAATTAAGTTAATTATTAAAAATAATTTTATAATAAAATGAAAATAATTAATAATATTTTTAACTATTATTAATTGACATATGGACAAGGTTATATATGATGATGTGCAAAATGGTGGTATATCTGATGCATAAAATGACATTTGTATGGTCTCAAAAATAAATGTAAGTTCTTGCTAAAAGGTAAATACTTATTGTGAAGATACATTTCAACTTTCATTTTAAAATATTTTCTTTCAACTTCTTGTAACATAGAGAATTTAAAAATATCTTAAATAGAGATTGACAAATATCCGGGCACGGAGTCTAGGTACATGGTGCAGGCCCAAGACCCTACGTTATATTTCGAAAATTGGACCTCGTAATCCGGTACGACCGGATAGATACAGTAATAAAAATCTCGACCAGGTCAAGTCGAAACTATCCGAACTCGGGTTTGGGTCCATGGGATGAACTCGAGATCCCATAACTCGACATCGGATACCTGAATTTCGTGTCTTGAAATTGGACTTGGGTTAATTTTTATATTAAATTGATAAAAAAAATATTGTTATTTTTGTACATAGAAAAAATTTTAAATTAATATTTATAATAAATTATATTATGTATAAAATTTTAAAAAATTAATTAAAATAATTCTTATATAAAATAAAAAAGTTTTAATTATAATATTTTTTGTACATAAAATTAATAAATTTTAATTATTGTAATTTTTCTCTATCTAATATAAACTTATAAAAATATTTATTATATTATAAGCTGATATATAGTACTACTAAATAATTTAATTTTCATAAATTATTTTTCTAAATATAAAATGACTAATATAAATTAAATTAAAAAAATAATTCTATTAAATTATTTTGTATACATAAATATTGTTGTATATAAAAAATAAGTTATATATAAAATTATAAATTTTACTATATAACATGATATATTTAGTATCATACATAATTATTATAAATTATTTAATTTAAATAAATTAATTTTACTCCACTAAAATGTCTACTATGATTAAAATTTTAAAAAATAATTATACTAAATTATTTATAGTCAATAAATTAAAACAAGTTGTAAATAAAATTATAATTTTATAATTATATAAAATATTTATTATATTATAAATTGATACATTATATATAATTATATTAAATTATTTAATTTACATTAATTAATTTTATTACATATAAAATGACTATAGTACATAAAATTAAAAAGTTTTAATTATAATAAATTATTTTATTTACATAATATTTATATAAATTTCATCATTTTTAATTATATAAAATATTTATTATACGTGATAAATTTGTACATAATATAACTATTCCCCTATACATAATCGTACTAAATTTAAAATTTTAGTTATAGTAAATTATTTATTGTACCTGTAGATAAAATAATTTATAAATAAAATTAGAAAATTTTAATTATAGAAAATATATATAGTATATAACTTGTTAGTTGTTAATTATAATATAATACATAATTATTTTAAATGATTAAATTTATTACTACACTAAAATAACTATTTTACATAAAATTAAAAAAAATAATTATAGTAAATTATTTGTACATATATCAGTATTAATGTGCATAAATACATAAAATTATAAATTTCTACTTATATTGTAATTAAATACAGAATTATATTAAATTGTTTAATTTATATAAATTAATTTTACTGCACAAAAAATAACTATGTACATAAAATTAAAAAATTTAATTATAATAAATTATTTTATATAACACATCAAATAGGATATACATAAATTTCATCATTTTTAAATATATAAATTATTTATTATATACAATACTATTCTATAACTATTTAATTATACATAATTATTTTATTTATATAAATTATTTTTTACTATTTGTATAATTACATACATAAAATTAGAATATTATAAACTAGTAAATTATTTTTTGTAAATAAATTATATTTATAAAAAAATGTACATAAAAATAACAAATTTTAATCATTAAATTATTAATTATTTAATTTATAAAATTATGTTTATAAAAATAAATAAATTATTATAAAATTACATGTGCGGAATTATATTATAAAATTATAAAAATAATTATTATAAATTATATAAATAAATATACTTTTTAAATAATTATATTAAAATAATTGTTCCATACATAATATATTTACATTGCGAATGTGTTAGTATGCTAATATGATTTAATGGTAAACTATATTGCGAAAATTAAATTAATGTTAGTATTTTTTTAGTGTATTTTAAATTTTATATTAAATAAATTTACTTTATAAAACTTTTGATAACAAAAATAATATTCTCAAATATTTAACACCAAATTGTCACTTGTTAGCACCAAAGATAATCATGAAACCCCACTAAGTATGCTCTGGATCCAAATGACAGCAAAAATTTGGTATCGGGAAGCTTATCAACTAAGCAAATGGCCTCTGCAGTCCAAAACTGTCCATTGATGCAAAAGGGGTCATGCATTTTCTTTTTCTTTTGGCCAAAGAAAGAAGAATCCTCATCCATGCTGCTTTGTAAATGTAATTCTCTGCCGGAAAAGTATCAGTCATGCTTGTTATGAGAAAGCTTAGCTTTATGCCTTAGCTCAGCCTTTTTCCATTTGACAATAAGGTAGCACAAGTTAAATAGAGTGTTTACCTGCAAAAGCAACAGATTATTATGGCTTAGAAGAAAGGACATGGTACATAAAAAATAAAGAGAAAAATTCAAGCCAATACCAAAATTATGATTGCCATCACAAGGAGGGGGCCAGACCAAAGCGTGGATAGGAAAATCCCATGTGAATCGAAATAGTTTTGCGTTGCAAAGCTTCTCCAATTTTCTCTCAGAAATTTGTTCAGCTTCTCAGCAAAGTATACACCACCCACTATAGAAATCAACCACCACAATAAAAAATATGACTGAAGCAATACTTTCATTTTTGATATCCTGATTGAGGTTAATACAATGCAGATCAAGATTTAAGAGAATAAATATATATATATATATATATGTATCCATCTTCAAGTGTTTCTAGTGGTGAAGATGCATCAAGTACAAAACATGAGCCAGTTCTATATGCATCTTCTTGTGAAAAATGCCCCTGCAAACAAGAAGCAGAATCTTTCTTCAAACTAACACACCAGCCTGAATATTTTAAATTTATCACCAATGCTTTCTGGAGATAGGAGTCCAGTCCATACCTTTCTTATCAGGGCCTTCTAAGAGGAACAAAGAGTCACTTGGAAAGTCTCTGTGAATTGGAGTAAAGTATACCAATGCACTCGTGGAAATTTCAGAAGAGGCTTTGTGAATTGCTTCAACAAACATAGTTCTAAACTGACCTCCAAGAAAAAATAAAGTGCAAACAAGAAATCATCTATCCAAGGACAAGTCATCATCAAATCATATAGGCAACTCTCTGTGCCTCCATGATAGTCCCCGGATAACTATCCAAAAACATTGGTTTACCTGCAGCTTCCCAATGTAGTAATCACAAAAAATCTATCTATTTTTTGAATGATGAATTTACATATATCCCAGTTCATCGAGAAGAATCCGAGACAACTTACATGCCAGAAGGAATAGACACATCTGGAAAGTAGAATTCTTCCTCGAGATAATGGTAGTTACCAATAGAAGAAAATGGAACACTAGCAAGCCCATTAAGAAGGGTTCCTGAAAAAGAAAAACTATATGAACCAGAATGGATTTTGATAGTTCAACTTGAATGAAGTATAAGCTTGAAAGCACTCTAAAGGAATTATACCATAAATATAAGCAACACATTATAGAAATATTATAGCAGGCATATAATTAAGTGGCAAAGAGCTATCAAGAATGAAATTCCAAGCATGTCTACCCAAAAAGAACAAATTAAGCTGTCTGCTGTCAATTTACAGAGAAAACACCAGTTGAAACACTCGGAAATAAACAAATACACCAGAAGAATAATTTTTACAAGTATTGCCCGAATATGATTGCATGTTTTGAACAACATCTGGACAAAGCCCAGACGAAGAATACACAAATACAACAAGATAGTTCATTTTCCCAAATTCCAAAAGCATGCAGAACATGAAAGGATTTTGACCATTTCCAGATCCATGTGAATCGTTTTAGGCACTAGCAAGCAATAGAAATAGTCATAAGGAAACCTTCCAATCAATGGCATGGATGAAACCCATGAAGTTCTCATAAGCTGGTTGAAGACCAGATCTGAGCTCCGTAGAGAACTTCTGGACCAGATCTTCCATTTGCACCATATGCTGCTCAAAAGCTTTTTGTATCTCTTCCATTACCTCCTTAAGTCCTCAGAAGGTCTAAGCAATTGGAATATAGATTTCAATCTAGAAAACAAATCAAACATGGTAACGAGGAAAAAATATTACACCCATCTTGCAATCTTATGCACCCCTCAAAACATGGTGTGACTTCTGGGGAGAAATTTTAGAAATATCTCTACAAACAAAATGAGGCCTCACATTGAAGATAATCTGGAGAAGAACGGGAGAGTCCAAGATGATGACAACCCATTTGATTTTAAAAGGTTTCATTTGAACTTTACTGATCTCAAATTATTTATAGATTCAACCTATTAGTTTATTAGTTCAAACATAAACACTAGCTTAGAAGAAAAATAGAATCTCTTAGATAGCTGAATCCAAGTCAAATATCAAAACACCAAATATAGCTGGAACAAAAAATTAAAAAGAGATATATATCACCCACCACAGCTCCGAAAAAAGCTCAGATCTCATCCAATTGGATAATTGGGGTTCAAATCCATGCCAAATTCAAAAGCCGCATCTTTATGGAACTACATTTAGTACCAACCACATAAAACCAAAGTTAAAGTATTGGTAAACCCAATTTTTTTCATAATAGGAAAATACCGATCTGCAACTTAAAATCATTCATTAGTTTGCATATCCGTAAATCTAAGTCCTGAGGGCAATGGAAACAATGCCGATATCATTGATAGCATGCCTAAAATGTTCCCTAGATGGCCTAATGGACAGCTTCAACTATGGGAAACTTCAGAATTTTGTAAAAAAAAACTTCTTCAAATGCTTAGCTTGAACCAATTTGGTAGGATTCAATCAGTAGCTCGAAAGAAAATAGAAGATCCTGAGGAATCAAGCAGCCGAGGGGCAGAGATGGTAACAGACCTGAGGGTGAGGTACTAGAAACAACGAAAGCAAGGGGAAGGTGAGTCGCTACTGCTTGCCACTTGACCGCCGACGGTCGTCTCAGGATGTTTGGCCTCTCTCCCGGTTTGGACTCTGAAGAAGAAGAAGGGGATGGGGATTTCCAGTCTCGGATTCACAGATGGATGGTTTGGCCTTTGTTCTCATTTTCCATTTTGTACACCTTCAATTTGGTCCTCACATTTGATTAAATTAATAGTTTAGTCCTTAACACTTTAAAAACTGCGCATAATTCTCCTCTTCACCCACGGTCACCTCCTCCGATCGTATATATGTATGTTGTAGTAGCCTTGGAATCAAACCTTATGAGCACGAAAAATAATTGATCGACACTTTCAACAATTCCGAATGTATGAAATTTTGTGAATACAATTTTCATATGTCATCTTTTAATATTATATGAAATAAATTATATTCGTTATTATAAAGTATTTTTAAAATAAAATTCTTGAGTGGGAATTTTATTTGTGCGTACCAATAATATATATATGGACATAATAAACAATACTTGTGTCGGAATTAGATGGTGGGATAGATAGGAGGATAGACCGACAGAATACATCAAATGTGGTCACCCCTTTGTACCGGTGCCGACATATATAGGGTTGGTAGATTGTCTTTACCCACTAAAAAAGACAATATCACCCCGCCCTTGTATAAATTCAACGATTGTACTGAGTGCTGGTCTAGTTAGCATAATATTAAAAAAAGGTAGAGGGAAGTACAAATGTTTGCATGCTAGGTCTATATTATTTATATTGCAAGTAATAATTAAATATTAAAAGCTTATCTTATCTTGTTTTATGGGAAAAAAAAATCAAGCATTAATATTAAGCTCTTTTAAGTGATCTTTTTGGGGAATTTTTGCTGTATTACATTATATTATTTTTTTTCTACAAAATTACTTATGTATGAATACACTTAGCAATCAAATAAATTTTACTTTATTAATATTATTATTGAAAATATAATTAAATATTAGATAAAATAAATAAGTAAATAAGTGTCAATTTATAATATTAAAAAAAATTACTACTTATAAATAATAAATTTTAATTATAAATCGATAAAATAAATTATTAATACATATATAAATGAACGTGATCATAAATTGGAAATACTATTTTTTATTTACAAAAAAAATAACCAAATCGATAATATTATTACTAATTATTCGATACCATAAAATAATACATCAATTTTATACTACTCTTAAAATTAGGTTTAAAATTACATATATAAATATAAGTAAATATATTGATAATATTATTAAATATTATATAAAATAAAAATGTAATATAAGTTTAAAAAATTATAAATATTTTATTATTTATAATTAATAATTTTTAAATAAAAATATGTAATATAATTGATCGATATATAATAATTTCTTACAATTATACCATTAAATTCGTTAGATAAAGAGTATTATAACTTTTTATTTTATGACGGCATGTATACTTTGCATTTGCACAAAATAAGATAATGTAAATATTAGTGCATTAAATGGAATAATAAGATAAATTGATTCTTAAATTTGAGTAAACATATATTGGAAGTGATTTTAAACATTAACTATATATCATCGTTATGTAAGTGGATTTAATAAATAATATACCCCATAAAAGGTTTCAAAAAGTATAGTATAGTATACTTCAATAAATTAATATCTTATATTTTTTAAAAACATTCAATTACCTATATTTATTTTTTTTATATTGATAATGTTCTAATATTTAATTTTTAATCGTACAATGTATTATATTTTTAATTATTTTTATTGATGAACTGCCACCGACTCACTCCATCTACTTTTGAGCAATTGATTGCTCTTGGAATCTGATACCAAAATGAGCCTCCACTAGTAAAATTGATAGTAGTCCAATCCTCCATCCACCTATTAATTTAATGGGTGGCTTCTCTTACTAATATACCCCAATATGAAGGTACGGACATAGTTTCTAACTTCTAACTTTTAAGGGGGTATTCTTGGATTGTGGAACGTGAGGTAGGGCATGAGTAAGATTTGAAAGGGAGATAGAAGCCATAAGGTTAATGCCCTTTGTGCCGGAGATTGGCCGGAAATTCAGCTGCCTGCCCTAATATAAAACATAAATGGGGACATGGGAGGGTTATTATTGGCTAACTGCCTCCATCCCAACCGCTGGCCTCTCTTTAAATGTCCCTATTAATTTTTTTCAACTGTCCCTAGCCCCGGCACTCTGAGATTCCCAAAGTGCCCCACCCCTTCACTCAGAAGGAACCCGTGAAGATGGTGGGGTGGTTCCACGGATGAACCCACAAGGTGGCACTAGTTGGAAATTTCCCTGCTAAGAAAAGGGCAAAAAGTTAGCTCATCTACTATAAAAGCCAAGCAGTACATGGTGTCTCCTTCGTCCACCCCAGCATTGATTCCATTCCATTCCATTACAGCGCCTGAAAGTCAGAAGGCCCAGAAAAAAAAGGTCAGTGTATAATATCATCATCATGTCTCTGGTCACAGAGGAGATCAAAGCCAAGGCTGAGGTTTACCATGGAGACGAGATGTGCCAGCAGAAGTCCAAGGAGCTGCTGAAGGAGATTGGCCTCCCAAACGGGCTCCTGCCCTTGAAGGATATAGAGGAGTGTGGGTACCAGAGGGAAATAGGGTTCGTGTGGCTCAAGCAGAAGAAGAGCACCAACCACAAGTTCGAGAAGATCGGGAAGCTGGTATCCTATGCAACGGAGGTCACGGCCTATGTGGAGCAGAATCGGATCAAGAAGCTCACAGGGGTAAAGACAAAGGAGTTCTTGATCTGGGTGTCCCTCTCTGATATATATGTGGACGATCCTCCCACTGGGAAGATCACTTTCAAGACGCCTGCTGGTTTATCACGGTCGTTTCCTGTCTCGGCCTTTGAGATTGAGGAGGAAATCAAGGATGTGAAGGAGAGTGGTGAAGTCAAGGAAGCAGAAGCAAATGGAGCTGTGGAAGTCAAGGAAGTATGAAGTCCGGTGGTGAAGAAAGGGGATGATATGTTGAAATGATTTGTTCTATGATCATACTTTTGCTCCCCCTTTGATCAATAATTATGGTTTTTTTTCAGTCAATGATGGAAGTTGCTTCTATATTGAACCTTATGCTTCATACTTTGTTTTGGTCATACTGAGACGAATAGCCTAATCCAGTAGATTAAAATCTCCTGCCTTCCACTAATTTATTTTTAAGATACTGCTCATGCCCAACTGCTACCTCTCTTTACGTTGCAATCACTTATCCAAGAAGCAACTATCAGAAGCAGGCACTTGTAGGCCAAACCGTAGATATGCTGGAATCATAAGCACCTGAAGATCTCTAGAATGGAGGATGAACAAAGAGGACAAAGGTAGGTGCTGAAAGTATCACCTCCTCTGACTGGTTCACAACTCCAAAAAACTGGAAAACAATTTAAGGGTTAGTCAACTGTAGACAGAATTAGAAGAGAAAATGACCCATTTCTCATCTATACATTCATTAGGTGACCTTAGTGCAGATCCATGAAACTCAAATTTCTCATTGGGTGGGCATGGCCTTATAGGTATAGAGTCCACTTCCTCCAATAGCATTTCTCCATCATCTTAGTTTCTCAAGTTTGGGTATTGATAATGCCTTTAAAATCTTTGCAGAGAACTAAGCACCATGGTACCTACACACACCTCAACCGTTATTCCTTACTTGAACCTATGGTCTTATCCTTAACATTTATGTTGTTGTAATACTGTTGTAATATACCTAAGGTTATTGTAATACTAATGGGTTTATATAGGCTTAATAAAACCTTTACATAATAGGAACAAAATCTAATAATATCAAAATAAAATTTAGAAAAATTTTATCAGTAATTAAATATTCTAATGCTCATATCTCTTAGTAATCCTTGTTACTTGTTTTTCTTGAATTGTGTAGACTTATATATTATAATCTCTTATTAACGTCCCTTGAGTTTGTAGTCTCTTAATAATACCATTTGGGGCTTGACTTGTGCACACTCATGAGTGTCTTATTTTTCTTGACTGGTGGCGTTTTGTGATTTTAATGTAATCCTTCAGCAACATTTATATCCTTGGCCGGTGATTCTTCCTATAGTTAAATCAATATGTTAGCTCAAAGAACTCAGTCTATTCTCAATGAAATAAGCAAGTCAGATTAATCACTTAATCATCAGTAGAGAACTATGCAGCACTTAACTTTTTTAAAACCAAAATAGCCAAGTTTTTTATTGAGCATTCTCCTGCCAATAAATTGGCTTTGAATTCACAAACTCTGAAATATATTAATTGTGTCATCCAAGGATCAAGAACACCTAAGGTATCACTGCTAACAACCTACTCTTCAAATAAACAATGAAGTGCCTTCACATTTACCAGATAGTTCATTTAAATGACTACTTCCCTCATCAAGATTTACTTTGGTAAATAATCTATAAAAGCTAGCTCGTGATGGTTTGAAAAGTCCATCTGAATCTCCATTTATAAGCTCTTTGGATATTAGGAAAAACAATGAACAACAATCAATCCCCCACAAGATTTTAGTGAATACACATTTTTCTATGTACAGTAAGAAATCAAATTTGCACACATTTATCAAACTCAAAACCTAAAGATAAGAGGCTTACAACACACTTTTGTGGCATTTGGTAAAGCCATCTATATTTGCAATGCTGAGAGTCAAACATACACCAATCACAAGGAGAGTGTCAGCTTGAAACCTTATTGGGCAATATATTACAAGCACAGCACATGCAACTGCCTACACAAAAAGGGACTTCTTTCACGTAAGAGGAATGAAATAATAAAGCTGAAATCTAAGAGAGATACTGCATGTGTCATGTTATGTCTCACCTGCAAATTTTAAATAATAAAAGAAGTAAATATAAAATGCAATTTATTAGCAATGGACAAAATAACCTATTGGTCACAACACTCAAAATCTCCAGGCACTCCCACCAATGTCATTGATCTCCTTCCACCACCTCAAACCTACAAATATGCGCCCACTGACATTCTTGAAAATCCAAAAGTCAAGAGGAGCTACAAGAACTGTCACCATAAACATAATCACAGTTATTGATGAAGAGAGCCGATAATATGTAAAATGCCAAAGCTGCAACCTGCCAAGCCAATAAGACACGGGTACTCAAAAAATGCAATTAACTACATGTATAATAGCAACATGGGAAAATTTGTAAATAAAGTAATAATCTTAAAAAGGAAATGGAAGAAACAAGTTTGTGGGTTGGCATAGTTTTGCTGTACAGGCTGCACAAAATGGAAAAGTCACAACATTTAGGGTATGAGAATGTCACAAGACAGAAAATATAGAAAAAAGGCGGAGATGGCCAAAAATTCAAATAAATCTGCCTAAATTCCAAACTTCTACTCAATCAGATCAAGTCAGTTCCTTTCTAGTTGCTACAATAACTGAGCTTGCAACCACGCACAAAGAATGCAGGGAAACCACTACAGCATCTACCAGGATGCTAAAGCCAAAAAGCATCTACTCTGACCAAACCAAACCAAACTCAAGAGCAAGCTGCAGCTCCTATAAATCGAGATCAAACCATAAATCGAGGCAAAAACAAATTTCCAGGAGAAGGAATATGAAACGAGTAAACTCAGTTCGGATCCATTTCAGGAGACGCGATAACCGATAACGGCGGTTTGGCGAATGGCTCCCGGTGAGGAAAAGATGTTCTGGCGAAATTCACACCGGTGTATAATGGACATGATGGTGCATCATCTTAATTTACAGTGAGGTTCCGGGACTCTGTAAATTATGGCTCACTCACTGCTTCAGAGGGAAGGATAAGACCGGAAAACTAATCGAACGCAAGGGGATACTGGATACAGCAGTAAATGTAGCCGGGAGGGGTAGGGGTAAAACGGTAAAAAAATGCAGCCAGGTCAATAATATAATTTGTTATTAATTTCGTTTCACAAATAATATCCATACCACTATAAAAACGATATAATATTCATATTCTAAAAGGATATGTATAATGTTTTGTTCCAAATAATATATCGCATATTCCAAGTTTATTAAAGGATAGAAATAAATGTCAATTATTATTTTCAATTCAAACTCAAATAAAATCAGTAAATTTTATATAATTTTGTATGCATTATAATATAAATTTACTATATTAATTCGCTCTCTTCAAATCAATCATAGCTATTCACCTCATTACATGAACAAAATTGATGCAATCGTGAGAACGGTGGAGATAACACTGTCTAAATGGCATATTTCTTTTAATATAATTTACTCACAATTTTTTTCTTAAAAGTTAAATTTGATAACTTCAAAATAGAACACAAAATAATGAAAAACTGTATATTAATTGACAAATATGTTTAGCCATTTATATGGTAAATGATTTGATTCAGCACTAAATATTATGATGAATAAATATAATATCAATTATTTACAACCTAAATTAATTACGGTATTTGACGGCATAGTAAGAGTTGTGGTTATTACATTACATTAAATATACAATAATAATCTAACATTAAATTAATATTAAATGATACTACAATGAATTTCTATAATTATTCAATACTATTTTAATATTTAAATATTATCTTGAAATGCTATATGCACATGTCACATCAATAAATATTGAGTACTTCATTGAGCATGGTGTTTGGAAAAAGGCTCCTTATTTTAGTATTTGTATTTTTTTGGGTGATTGTCTTGTCAAAGTGAGGATCTTTGTACAATGTACAAAGATGCGGCATTGCGTTGATATGCATATGCTCGAAGTGCAAGTGCCAAGTGTCGATTCCTACATGAGCATCCTTACTCCACCACCAAGCCTCCTACCAAGAATCTGGAAGAAGCTCTGGAGATCCAAACTAGATGAGAGAGACAAGCTCGTTATATGGAAAATTCTTAATAATCCCCTTCCATCAAGAAGCAGAATTGGACAAAAAGATTGAATTTAAGAGGATAGATACCCAATTTACTCACTGGCAATAGATTCACTTTACCCATTTAACAATACAAAGGGGGAGCAAGTAAGGCCCTTCACCCGTGAGCTGGATAGATGCAAGAGGACCAAATTGATTAGCTAAATGGCACAGAAAAATGAATCGCAAAACAAATATACATAATCTTTTATATTTTTTTATTTCCATTCTGAACAATGTTAACTTAGAGCTTATTATCCAAGATAATTGCTAATAGCTTCCATGAGAGCTCAGGAGAGAGTAAGAGATACCGGACCATCTATGTTGAATGAGACATCCTTACCACATTTAAGAAGAGCATGGCACAAGCACAGAACGGCAAGCCTTCCAAGTATATCTACAAAACTAGAATGTTGCTTAACTCCAGGCCATTGACACTGCTATTGATTCCCTACTGCTGATTGAGTACTGTAAAGGAAGCAGAACAACATTGAATAGTCAGACAGTACTAACACGAGAATCAAAAACAAAAATCTTAATAGACTATGATAACTCCATCCACTGAATATCCTCCAAGTTTTCTTTATTGACCAAATAAAAATATATATTTTCTTGATCCAAACTCTATTGTTCAATCACAGCAACAAGAATCAGCATGGCAGGATAAATGGAAAAGGTGTGCGCCAAGGGATAAAGAAATTAAGAAGAAAAACAAAAAATAGCTGGAAAACAATCTTTCTGTGCACTCACATTGTAAGGAGCTCCTTGCAAGTGGACTTGTTGTGTCCATGGCCCTTGCATCTGCTGCACTGAAGTTGGCGTTTGGCCAGCTCCTGTGGTCCAGACTTCTTTGTGGTCGGTCGACCTGGTGGGCGCCGAGTTGGGGGAGGAGTCACAATCACCATAGTAGGATCCAGACAGCCCTTCTTCTGGCCAGGAGATCTCTCTATGCTCGGAATAGGGTTTATAGACTCGGCGTATGTCAGCCTATAGCTCTCAGCTGTAAGGTAACGGGAACAGTGATCATATGGGTCTGCCCTTCGAATGCAGATCACAGCAAGCGCATGACAACAAGGTAAGCCAGTGAGCTGCCAACCCTTGCAACTACAGTCCCACCGGTCAATATCAACCATCTCACTGGACCCCATTTGGACTTCAAAGACATTACCTGCCTGAAAAACCACTCCCTGGATGTGATCTTGGATTTTGTGTCTCTCTTCCTCTAACTTTTCTTCCATGGAAGGTGTAAGTTTTGTCACCCAAAGGGCAGAACTCCTGTGGCGCTCATAAATTAGCTCCATCATCTTGCCTCGGATCACATCCACCATCTGTGTTATTGGAAGTTCATGCGCATCTGATACCCATCTGTAGAAAAGCTCTCCAAAATTTGAGGCCAGATGGTTGTACCTTGCACCCTGGAAGAATGCATTGGCCCAATTCTGGGGCTCACTCTGGAGAATCCATTGGTAAGCATCAAGGGAGATGCTCTTGATGCTCTCCATGAACTGCTGGAATCCCTCTGGCCTTGGGGCATATGCAGCAGCATAGAAATCCTCAACAATTAAACGCTTCACATCGTGAGAGAACTGGCCCTTCAAGTCTTGCATCAGCTGCTCGGTGAGATACCTGAGACAGTACGCATGATATGACCCATTGAAGATCTCTGCAATAGACTCCCTTAGCCCCTTAAGTCGGTCCGCTACAAAAGTTAGTGGGACTAAAGTTGAGAGAGCTGACTTCAGTTGACCCAAAAACCAGTGCCAATTCTCAACAGTCTCTGAATCTACAACAGCAAAAGCGACAGGGAATACAGCATCTTCAGCATCCACAGCTGTCGCAGCTAGTAACATTCCCTGGTACTTTGACTTAACGGGCATGCTGTCAAGAAAAATCAGAGGTCTGCAACCCTGCTGAAAGCCATGGAGCGAGGCATGGAACGAGATGAAGAGACGGTGAAAGCTTGAGTCCTCCTTGGTTGTGAAAGTTGCGAGGCTCCCGGGGTTGGTCTCCATAATCTTCTCACAAAAGAGAGGCAGCTGACTGTACGCTTCCTTGTATGAACCTTGGAGCTGCTCCTTCGCAATTTCTTTCCCTCGCCATGCTTGGAAGTAATTCAGCTGAATCCCATACTCCTGCTTGATATCATTTACAATATCTTTTGGCTTGTAGTTTGGAAACATCAGGAGTTTCTCCTTTATAATGCTTGCAACCCAACTCCTTGTTGCCTGGTGACTGTTTCTTGAATCTGTCCCTTCACATGTATGAGTTGGATTCATCTTTTTTATGCAAATCAATTGGGTAGTGGCCAATTTAGATGCATGGATCCTCCAGGGGCAGCCATCAGCCTTGCACTTGACAGTCACCCGATGACTGTCATTCTTCTTGTAACGAAATGCAAACTGATGGGCTATTGCATACTTCCGTAGGGCGTCACGGAACTCACACACACTATTGAACCTCTGGCCCTCTCCTGTGATTGCATTCTGCCACCGCTGGGCTCCCTTTGCATGCTTCTCGCTCATAGAGGTGAGTGCTGAGCTGTTCATGACAGTCACGATAGGTGAGATGTCAACAGAAATGTCATCAATGTGGGCCCCCACATGACCTGTGTCATCCATCATGTCAAGTGGTGCGGAAAGCTGTAAGTCAGGATTGGATGTATCAACTATTACATCCAGGGAAGCAGCATCAATAGAGACCACAGCTTCAGACAAAGTTGTCCTGCTGGATCTGCAAATCCATAAAGAAACCTCAAATTCGTATTCCAGAAAAATAAAAACAAAATGACAAGCCTTTTGTATTTCCGTTGACATCATACTTTTTGTCTATAAAAAAACAAATAAGACCATCTATGTACAAGCTCTTCAAAGAGATCATGTAGGTAAACAATAAAGGGTCAATTACAAATCTTAATGAATCAAAAGCAGCTCGGTGTTATTCATATTCAGGAGATTTTGACCCTTTCATGAAGCCAGCCATGCTAAACAAGGGGTGATAACACAAAACCGAGGAACTGTTTACCCCAGTTGATCTACAAGAAGAAATCACCAAAATGCACAATGAATTTCTAAGTATTTAATTTAAAATGCGCACCCGCTAGCTGGCATGTTGGAGACCTCCAAGGCCATGGCATCCTCCATCATGACATAAACATCAACCATGTCAGAGTTGTCAAGGAATTTTATCATCCGCTGTAAGTCTTTATCATTAGAGATGGTGATCAGAGTCTTCTTATTTCCAGGAAGGAAGTACTTGATGGACATTAAGTTGACGCTGAAGTTAAACATCTCTGCTACTTCAGTCTTGAAGTCTCCAAATTTAGTTCCTTCATCGACATCTATTGCATGAGCATCACCACCATGATATGATAAAAACCCATTATTATCAGCTTCGAATTGGCCTCCATATTGACAAATGGCAATAATTTTCTTCCCTGCCATGACCTTCTCCTGCCAATATAGTATAAGATCATAGAAATCCAACAACTCTCACTGTAACTTTTCAAATTACTAATATGGAAAAGGAAACCAATTCAGATCCCAATATGGATTTGATTTCTCATCAGAGGTTATGCAGAAAGTATGTGATTCATATCTCATGGTGCAACTAGGATGCTGTTGTTCAGATACACATTGCATATGCATGAGCAGGATCACATTCAGTCCCCCCTCTTAATCTATAGGCAATGTATATTCAACTATCGTACCAAGATGCTATTATGAGTTTACCAGAGATTTTACCAAATCTAAAGGTCCAACCAAGTATTTCAATTAGAATCCAATGACTTGACTGATAATATGAAAGGAAGCTACTGAATGGAAGTTGGTCCATTTTTGTAGGAATTAGCAACAAACTATCAAGGGAATCAATGATGCAATGCCTATCTTACGTATAAATTAAGCTCTCAAAAAAAAGTTGTATGTTCAGGATAACCTATCGCAATATATATACACACATAGCCAAGCAATATTCAGCTAATAATACCCAGTCTGAAGATTTTCGGAATGCTTTCTCCATGAGCCAACATCAATTATATATATATATATATATATATCAACAAGAATACAAGAAGAAAAGATAGAATCTGTAATATAATCTTTGGTCAAGGAAATTGGAGCTATCAATCCCGGCAGAAAACAATGACAAAGCAGAAACAAAAAAAAAAAAAAAGAGGCGCCAACAATTCAATTCCTTCCAAACATCAGAATAAATAAAAGGAAGTAATTATGGCTTCAACAATTTTGATTGACGCATCTTGTCAACACGGAGAAGGCTTAAATTTCAGTGAACGGATGCAAGCGAGATGAATGCCAAGGGAAGCACCCATTGCTCAACCCGTCCACTCAACAAATAGCAGTAAATTAACGAATTCGTAACCCTAAAACTAAAATCCTCACCTATTTCTCTCTTAGCGGTTGTGGTCTAGAGTCGGCCCAGAGCGAGGAGGTAGGGAAGGCGGAAGCAGTCGAGGCTCCAGCTCGGCTCCAATATGAGGGACTGGAGAAAGAGGAGACGAGAGACGGAACCGCCAGGCGGCAGAGTCGCAGGAGAGAGAAAGTGAGATAGATTAAAAGAGAAGATCCGAGTGATGAGTGAAAGGTAATATTTTTGTTCCGTGAAACTTGTTTACATAGTATAAAAATACCTTGATTTACATAGTAATTTGAATAATAATAATAAGAAGAAGAAGAAGAATATAAACTAATTTTAGAATAAATTATTATCATATACTTAAAAAATAAAAATAATATATTTTATATTTACACATAATTATAATTGAATAAAAAATTTACTTCTTATATCAATATTAGGGGCCACAAGAATATTTTTTCTAACACTTTATTTCATTTACTCAATTCTAATACAATATTAATTTTCATAATCCAAAATATACCGAATAAAAAGTTAATAATCAAATTTGTGCTATTAGTTAAATTTTATAATCTTATTAGAGATTTTAGTCTATTATAAAATTCATCAATTTAGTTCATATATTTTAGTATTTTTCTAATAATTTATTCATTTATTTCACTTCCCTATAAAAATTGATACATAAAGCTCCATGTAAATGCAATGTCAATTTTCGATAAAATTAGAGATGATTGCTATGCTAGGGTATTGTATAAAAATCAATTGGGTTGTTTATGACTAGTAGATCATTAATGGGGGACTCAAATGAGTATGGGATTTTATGGCTGGTAGGTCCATACCATTAACATTTATAGTTTGGAGGGTTTAAAGTGGATGGCGAGGTAAAGTGATACATTTAAAAGTTATATTCTCTCTTTTTTTCTCAATAAATTTATATTATCTCTCTGGGTAAATATTTGTTAATGAAAATTTTAAAAAATAATTTTACCATTTTTAATTAAATTAAATATTTATAATATAATATTAATATAAAATTATATTATATATGGTCAATTATATGTATAAAATTATATTAGATAATTAAATTATGTAAAATAAATGAGTTATTATTATAATAAAAATATATTAATTATACATAAATATTTTATAATTATTATAAGAAAATAATATATATAATAAATTATATTATATATATTCAAAATAATATTATTTTTATGTATAATAGTTTTATTATATAATTTTATATAAATATTATTAATATATAATTTTATTTATCATATATAAATATAAATATAAATAAATAATATCACAAACATATAAAATAATATTAAAATAATTTAAACAAAAATAGGTGGATGAGAAGCTTAATAAACGCGTCCGTATTGCTCTACAATACATCCCCAAAGTCTTCCATTACTCTATTTCATTTGTGTGATTTAAATATTTACATTACTTTAATATATTGATCACATTTGCTACTTTATTTGTCCATGAGCTATGCAATATCCAAGTGTTTCTGTACCATACAAACATTATTAGTGAACTCCTAGTTGGTTGCAACGGCTTCTTTTACGGACTTAAAAGTGGCGACTAGTCCCAAAATATTACTTACCATTATGATGCAATATTCTTGATATTATTCATATTAGTAAAATGATATATGTTAGTAATTACATTGTTCTGGCGCCATTGGTTATTAAGCATTACATCAACTAAATATCAATAGTAAAAAGTATATATTACTCTAAGCACCCGAATTTGTACCCTATCTCAGTCAAACAAATTAAACAATTATGCAAATATAATATAGGCATCTAGTGTACTAAATAACAACATATCACAATAATCAACTTCTTGTTAGTTCTATGCAAATAATGTATGGGCTTATGGTTATTAATATTCTCTCCACCTATTCATACTCTCATAATTGAGGGCATTCTTTACTTGCAGTCTACTATCTTATTGAAGGCATATCAACATTTACCTCAAACCGTCGTTGAATGGAAAAGAACACGGAATGTCCGTACCGGTTTGATCAGGCAAAAAAAAAAACATACCATCTCAAGCGGAGAGAGAAGGACAAGTAAACTTGTCACTCACAAGCTTATTAATGGCGTCCCTGAATCTCTCATAATCCTCCAGCTTGTTATAGACCTGATGAGAAATCCTTGCATAACCGGTAATTGGGTCAATCTCCCCTTCCCTTGGTGACCGGTAATATATTGGAACCTCCACCCTATAGCACTCCCTCAAATGCGCCCTTAATTTGAGGGTATCCCTCTCGCACGTGATCCTCAGGCAGGATGGCAACCCAACCATGATCATGCTAGAGCACATATCAGGTGGGCACCCAAGGCTTGTCCCCCATGATTCAGCCAGCATCTCCCCCATCCTCACTACTACTTCATGGTTCCTCTTCTTGATTCCTTCAATGCCACCTTTGAACCGGTTGACAAACTCAACAGCTGAAGGAACCACGAGCTGTGAGCTATAATCCCGGGTCCCAATCCATGTGCTCTCAATAGCTAGCCCATTGCCATACTCATGGGACACCACAGGGTGGTGCAAGTCAGAAAACTTGGCCGATTTCCGGCAGTACAAGAAGGCTGCGGATGGTGGGCAGAAGAACCACTTGTGGAGGTTGCTGGTGTAGAAGTCCGCCCCTATCTCCTTCACATCAACGTCAACGCAGCCAATGCCATGAGCGGCATCCACAAAAACCTGGTCAACTCCCTCTTCCCTGCAAATCTTGACCAGCTCTTTGACTGGAATCACGACGCTGGGCATCGATGTGACATGATCGATAACGGCTAATCGAATCCTCTGTCCCTTCACCTTCCCTCTCTCCAGCGCCAACTTGAACTCGGTTATGATTTCTTCATTAGAGCTCACCGGGAAAGGGAGCTGGACCTCGAACACTCGCCCTCCAGCGCGTGTCACGTACGCCTCCATGGACTTCTTCACAGCACCGTACGCGTAATGGAGCATCACCGCCACGTCGCCCTTCTCGAACCTACCCTCAGCGAACGCCCACGTCATCTGCTGGAGAACGATTGCAGCGGCGGTGGTCGCGTTGTCGACAATGGATACTTCGCTGACGTCGTCGGCGCTGATGAGGGAGCGGATGGCCTCGCGCGACTCGAGGATGCCGGGCTTCAGGTCGTTGAAGTAGAAGCTATCCGGCTGGCGGAGGAACCGGAGTTGCCACCGCTGCTGCGCGGAGATAACGGACTGAGGACAGGCCCCGAAGCTGCCGTTGTTGATCCGAGCGACGGAGGCGTCGTGGTGGGAGAACTCGGACATAATCTCGTCATCGGTGATTAATTCCGTGATCTTCTGCTTCTTCGAGTCGGGCGGTTTGGCCTCTCCATTGGTCTGGGAGCGGCAGTGCTTCCCGTCCGGAGAGGCCATTGATCAGCTGTGGGGAGCGGAGGAGATTAGGGTTTTGGAGGAGAGAGTTTTACAGTGGATTGCGTCGACTGGGGATTGGCGCAGAAACTGAACGGAGCAGTGATTCTGTTGCATAGTCCCTCTCCAGTGAGCTATACTGTAAAAATGCTATACTGTAGAGAGAGTGCGGATCATGCTCCGGGATCATATATCATTTCCAGAGTAATTTTTTCGTTTTTCCTTACTTTATTTTTCTGGGCCGAATCTTTTTAGAATTTACTCAAAGGGAAAGACTTGTTGAGCAAATGGAATATAAATTTGGGGCAAAATGTAAATGACATACACATTAGGGAGATTAGTAAGGTTTATAGTGATATATTAGATTTTCCATATGTCCATTTAAATCATTAGTAAAGTTTGTAATAACAAAAAAGTAAGTTTATTCGCCATTTTGTCTTTTATGAAATTTAAACTTAAATTAATTTTTATACAAAATTAAAATATTTATATTAAATTTAAAAGTTTAAAAAGTAAAAATTAAATTCCACTCCTAAACTTTCACTCAATTAAAAATTAAAAATTAAAAGAATTTTTTATTCTTCCGTTATGAAGAGGGGCTGGAGAGTCATTTAATAAAGTCATTAATAACTACCTCTTGTTTAATCCATAATGTCCCATCTTCTATTAGAGTATTTTTTGCCGTTAGTTGGCGATTTGGTAGTGAGCTGATTTACCACATTTACCCCTGCTAGCAAAGTGCCAGCCTTGCCCGAGGAGGCTCCATCAATTTTGGATGGAAAAACATTGCGCCGAGTCATTCTGAAAAGTTTATAGCAAATTATTTAAAATGGTTAAAATTCATACCTCTATACGCAATTGCACCTTTTTGATAGGCTTATCAGACCATCCCCATCACAAATGTCTTTGTTCCGTTCCCTGTTTATGCACCACTTTCCCTGATGCTCCCGTTGAGATGTCAACAATATAACACTTGAAAAGACATTTCCTGTCACCATAACTTGCAATGAAATGGATGAATAGTCAGCAACCATATCGAGCAGAAACTACAGAGATTAGTTTCATGGATTTCTATGAACTGCTTGCTGCTCACTCACATATAATGCCGGCTAAAAGGAAATCTTTTCTGATATAGATCGACTGCATTTCTAACACAGAAAAGGATAATATATTATCACTCCTTTACCCTTAAGGTAAACAGCTACATCCTGTGGTTCACACTCAGGACTAAAAAGGAGGGGCAGCAAAGCTGTAGAAGGCCCCACAGTTGTAGCTCCACCTGCCCACCGGAGGATCCTTGGTGTGGTGGTTCTTGGACCTGCATAACCAAAGGTGGACATAGGGTATGATCTTCTATGATTTTGCCTAACCACCTATAGTGAAAGAGAATCATGCCAAAAGGGTTACTAAGTCAGAAGCGACCAATGACCATCACATATAGAGGCAAGTTTTAGTGCAAGAAAGAACGCCAAAATTCATCATATGAACATCATGACCAACATATTTAATTTTACTTGATCTTACTCACCTTTTGGAGATCCAAATTCTGGACAATGTAAATATTTTCCTCCCTCTCAGGTCTTAGCCATATACCCAATGTTTAATCTACTAACCATGGTCATCTAAAGATTCTAAAGAGATATCATTAATTTCCCCAAATATGGATGAATTACTAATCACAAGCTCCTCCAACAGAAAATATAGTAGCAGTCTGCCTCATCAATTTTGAACAGGCCCAGCATATGCCTCCAAGCCATATCTATACCACAAGCTGTCAAATCTGACTTCATCATTGCATCATAAATGAAAGCACATGAACTCATCTTACATAAAAAAGGACAGAAAATGAGATGGCATTATATAATAATCAAAACTTGCACCACAAAAGAACATATGCTTTATGCATTTGATCCTGCATTTTAAGTAGTAGAACTTTACACTCATCCAATTGTTTGTATAAAAAATTATATATATTCAATCTGGACCTTTGGAGACTCACAGGGTAGAAAAACTTCACATTCACTAAAAAAGAAGTATAAGGCTCAATATACAGTCTATAATAAACACACTTTCCTCAAGGGGACATTTCTTCGAACACCTGGCTATCGTAGCAGAAAGCCTGTGGAGAGTAGACCCCTCAATGCGACAAGGGAACCACGCGTAGAAAGGAAAAGCAGAACATCAACGGGAAAGTATTTTACTGGAGCAACAGAATTTAATTGGTTTCCCAGTTTCCAAACGTGAGTTGCTGAGAAATGGGTAGGCACGGGAAGGGAGAAGAGACAGGAAAATGATGTCAAATGTAAGGAATTGACAGATGGGCTGGCTCTAAACTTCACCGGCCTACAAGCTCAACTTATTTTGGGTTCAGTGTGAAAACCCGACTCAAAAGCTAATGGTACCAAGTGACTAATCAAGATTCTAACTATATATTCTTCAAAGTGGACGAGTAACCTTTACGAGTATTACACTTATAACGGATAAATCAATATCTAAAAAATAGAAAGTATGTTATGCTGGGGATTATCACATCCACACCACCTCTTTAGAAAATTGGGAAAGTGCATTCTTCCTCCACTATTACTTTATTTTTATAACAGAAATTATATAATATTATTTTTAATTTATTTTATATTTATTATATTAAAGTTGTATAAAATGTACACAAATAATAGAATGCTAATAAAATTATATACATCCAATATTTCCAAAAGCTTTTCATCATATAAAATTGAATTATTTTAGAGAATATTAATTTTACTATAAGCCAATTTAGAAAAAATTATTTTCCTTCAAATAATTTTTCCCACGCACTTATAATCTTTTTATATTTCTTACTCATTCTCATTATAACATATTTTTTTTAGATTTTTGTCATATGCATTAAACAAAAATTTACAATTAGTTCTATCTCTGGCTAAACTTTCGATTAAACATACAATTTAAATTAGTATACATAAAATAATAATATGTATCACTTTCCTCAAGTATATTAGCTCCGGCTTATTATCTACACCACTCAATTCATCAGTTAAACAATTAAATAGGGAGATAATTACTAATTATCAAATCTAAAATTTGAATTTTGGTAAACTAACAATAAGATTTACCTTATTCTTATTATTCTCTCATCCTCCCTTTAAAAATATTTTTTAGGAAAAAGACTATTTTTAAAGAATCTCACTACTACATGTTACTAAATTCAACTATTTTTATTTTAAGCTATTAGTTTTAAATAATATTATTATAAGAATAATGACATAAGATACACTTCTCACATGTAATTAGTGACTATTCCCATCAAATCGGGTCGAAATGTGACATTTTACTTGCTTGAAATTATGATATGACTTTCGATCATTGTATTGACCATTAGTTTATAACATGTGTTATTCTTGCATATGAAGTATTGATGATGTGATTTGGGGAATGAGTGCTTCATTCGACATTTTTATAGATATGAATGCGAGAAACTTAAGGTAACAATGGTAACGCACAAGTAAAGTTATTAAATTTATGAAATCGTAACTATAATATCAATGTGTAGATTTTTATATGAATTCTGAATTTGTAAACTATTTATCGATACATTGTCAGTATCTTATTTACTTATTTGTGAGTATACCCACTTTTCAAATAATTTTATGTGAAATCCAAGTTCATATAATATGGTTCTAAGTTATTTTCTTATCGGTTGTTGTATTTTCGTGTATTTGTATATTTTAGGTTTACTATTTATGAAATAAGAATTTAATTTTTCGCTAAAATTTGAGTAATACATTTTTTATTTTGAGAATCGGTCTCTTCAATATTATATTGGTGAAGGTATCCACTATTATAATATTGAGTGAATATAATGAATTGTACGAGATAATCTACCATGAAACAGATCCGATCTCACAACAATGATATAATATTTTACAAATAAATAAGATTGTATAATGTATTATAACATTAATGGTCAAATTAATAATGATATCAATATAAGATGAAAATTAGCAACTCAATTTCTAAAATATGATTACTTATATAAATAAATTATTTACTTTTGTTATTTGGCATGCTTATATCTCGTAGTAAATATGTGCAATCAACACCTACTTAAGGTTATGTTAATTATCAAGGATAATTGTTAAACAATGTAAATTATTCTAATATACGAGTACCCGAGAATTTATATGATGCGGGGCATAAATATGACTTGGAGGGTATAATGGGATCACATACATGATCCATTCACTTTAGTATGCCATTCTATTGAAAGACAACAAATTATACTTCTAGGCATCTATTTCTTCACCATCTCAAATAGTAGAGTAATCGTCATCTAGTGATTAGGTACAACTAAGTGCAAATGTCATGTGCGTGCATCAATTCTTTTGATTTAACACCTCTAATTAGTATTAAGACAAATTATAAAACATTATAAAATTTATTTCCATTATTAATATGAACGATTATAATAATGGATAAAAAATAACTACTAACTAAACATCTGGTATTTAATTACATTATATTGATATAATAGTAAAATTCTAGTTTAATGAATCTAACTTAAATTTGTAATACGAGTGAAATGAAATAGAAATAATAAGTATTTAACGAATAAAATTATTAAATTAATTGGTACAAATAATAGTTAATTATCAAAATTTTGTTAATAGTATAAATCAATTAATTATATTAATGTTCAAACCGTTGATATAATAATAAACCATCGTAGAAAATAAATTCAATATAATATCAACAATATAAGAGAAATATTTGATATAAAAATAATGTTAATTTAATTTGAAGATCCTATCCAAACCTATCTGTCAAAAAATTTTCATAAAATTAATCACAATTTTCTTTAAATTGACAGTGCAATCGACCGAGAAATTGAGTTAATGTTCACAATTGTCGTGGTGATGGTAGTGGTTGTGCTTGTCAAATGTTTAAAGTCATTTTTTTGAATGAGTGCACAGTACAATAATACAATATTTTGCTTAACAATCAAAAGATTGTGAGCTTAATTCATGTTAGGAGACTTCATTTCTCACTTAATCCCCTATTTCATATAATTCTTTAAATGTGTACACATTTATTGTAATCGAAAAAATGCTTAAAACTATCATTAACATGATTTTTTTCAATTATATTATGTAAATTAAATACATAATATCTTGATTGTTAGGGGAGGGTCACTGCATTACATACACACTAACATGGATTTTTTATAAGATAAAGAATACTATAAAAAATATAATAAATTAATTAAGGAAAGGGGCTTATGATGCATGGCATGTGGTTATGTTTCCACTAGTTTCTGTTGATGGGCAAAGGCCAAATTAAGTACCATTATGACATCACAAGTGTGTCATTATTCTCTTTGTCATATTAGCAATTTCGAATACCCGAGAAAAAGTATGCCACATTTTTTTATGACTAACTTTGATAGGTGGAGAAAGAAATTATTTGCAAACCAAGCTAATGACTCACGCTACGGACCAGGGGAACACTCGACGTGATACACGGCCGGGACAGGTCCCGGCTCTTACGCTTGACAAGGAAGGTCCGGTGAACTTTAACGTCAGCCGACGCACATCGATTCTTCGAGGGTTCTCGGACCCCTACATCTTTTGGGCCGACAGACACCACCAGCGACCACATAAGGGCACATCAAGATATTGGGCGGGCAAAGTCTCGTGGCATACAAGATAGCAGCGAGGGTCACATCGATTTGATGTCTGTCGACGTAATTTGCTTTTTAAAACGCCTTTTTTTTTTCAAAATATATATAATTATTTACCTAATTACTCTTCGCTTTCCTTAGTCCCTTGTTCCATCGCTTGCTTCACGAGAGTCTTCTTCATTAGACAAATGGTGTAATACCACACAAATCCATGAACACACAACTTTTCACAAGCAGAAAACTGTCAATGCTCGGAGATGCCGCCACAATGATCAGCTCGTAAGCAATTTGACTACCCAAAACCAGAAAGCATCTTCTCCATTCACGGGTGCTGGTTTAGGCTATGGACTTTTCCAACCCTTGAGGTGATGACAAAGAGCTCTGTCTTCATCGTAACCGGTAGGGTTCTTAATATCCAAGCCATCTGAAACTATCATCGGCCCACTTTTGTGCTGTTGATAGATATGCCACGTACTGTATCAAACATTGGAAACTATCAGACGTCTGTTGACATCTCAGGACATAAGAGGCCACCGAGTTGATAGATAGGGATCTGTCAGTTCCTACTAGACTAGTTCGGTTTCTTCTGCGCCTCTGAGGTTGCCTGCAAGAGACTAAGTGACGTAGATGCAATAGAGTCGATATTATCTTCTTGTCTCAGCTATATCTGTACATTTCTTCTTCATTAGAAACTGTCCGTTCTGAAAATGAGGAATAATACCAATCAACCATTCACGAGTCTCATGCACTCTGGACATCAGTGTGAAAGCAGGAGCTAATATGTCAAATTGCCCGAAAAGCCGAAAACATGGTAGAATCCAACACCGACCCTGGTCCCCCAAAATGATTCTGAAACTAGTGCAGCATTGAATTGGCCTTTCTATTTCCTTCAGATGAGAAAGCAGAAGGCGCAAAGCCTCTGCAGCCATCAAAAGTTGCCATTGTGTCATCATTTACTGAAAATGGCCCTTTCTGACTAATCTAGAGGGTTATCCTATCTATCTCCATGAAATCTACTGCTAGAGCATTAGCTAAAATCTGGCCTTCTAAATTATGCAGAAAGTGACATTCAATAGATTAATTCCAATTTACTTCTAAGCTCAAAGGAATCAAAATTTTCGCATACTTACAATGATGCCACAAGCAAAGTCAAATGATTGGGATCCCCATTGTACTCGTGACCATGTTTGTTATGCTGTCCTTTCGGTCTCACCCCGATGAGCCCCCAAGGCTGGGATGTACCGTGATGGACCAGGACTGGACCCGGGACAGAAATGACCAATACAGCTAGCTAGCTCTGCAGGCTGCTGCAGAGGTCAATAGTGCATAAATACAAGCATTCTTTAAATCTTTCCCTTCTGACCCTTTTTTCTCATAAGCCCCAGCTACCCAGCTTGCTCCCAATTTCCACATCTCCCCCTCTCTTCTCCTCCTCCCCCCTCACTCAACACAAACTTCACATACAGTACACAATTAGGCTTTTCAGCCTAGCAGCAACCCCTGAACATATATATGGGAAGGCACTCCTGCTGTCACAAGCAGAAGCTGAGGAAAGGCCTGTGGTCCCCCGAGGAAGACGAGAAGCTCTTCAACCATATCACAAAGTACGGACACGGGTGCTGGAGCTCAGTCCCCAAACTCGCCGGTAATTAGAAGAGAAACCTAACCATTTTCATGCTAAGAAGTCTGCAATATGCCGTTAAGCTCCGTTTTTTGTTCTTCTCCGGCAGGGCTCCAAAGATGCGGGAAGAGCTGCAGGTTGCGGTGGATTAACTACTTGAGGCCCGACTTGAAGAGAGGCGCGTTTTCCCAGCAAGAAGAGAATCTGATCATCGACCTCCATGCAGCTCTAGGCAACAGGTAGCAAGATACCATTTTTCATCCTCGAAAGTTACCTCTGAAAGTTGATTTTCACTATCCCTTTATTCCTTCCTTTCTGTTGAGTGTTAGGTGGTCCCAGATTGCGACTCATCTACCAGGAAGAACTGACAATGAGATCAAGAACCTCTGGAACTCGTGCATCAAGAAGAAGCTGATGCAGAGAGGCATCGACCCCATCACCCACGGGCCCCTCTCGGAGGTCGAGAGCTCGACGATCACAACAGCCGATACACAGAAGCAGAAGATGATCCCAACTGCCCATGAAAATATCACTGCAGTCACATACTCAACTTCGAGTATATATGGAAACTCTTCCATTCAGCAGCTGAACTCTGGGGCGAGCGAGATGGCTCCCGACCCGAGCTTCTTCATCACCAAGTCCCCATTCACAAAGCCCACAAAGGTGCGTCCTTCCGACGATTCCCATACAGACCAGCCCTCCATTTTCGACACAGTACGAGGTTGGGATGCCTTGGAGAGCAGCATCAGCATGCCCTTCTCTTGGATACTGTCGGACTTCGGGAGGCCGAGCCAAATGCAACTACAATTCGAGGGCGGCGATCCCAGATGGCCATCGGAGTACCTTGACGTGCCGCTCTCCGCAGAAGGGCTAGGGACAGTTACAGAGTCTGGAATGGGTACATCAAGCTCGATGCATCTGCATGGAGATGCCGAGCCGGAAACGTGCTGGTTCCAGAGCCAGCGTCCGGTGGTTCTTCCACTGGCCTCTGACCAGCAACAGCAGCAGGGTCCTATTGGGTCATTCTCTCAGAGAATGCAGCTTCAGCACTCAATGATCCAAGAAAAGATGCCATGAAACAGCGATGATTAGAACGCTATCAAGGAGAAGCGGCACTGCCGTAAATCTTCTCTTGGTTAACAGGTTTGTGTTGCCATATAATAATCTTTCTGGTTTGTATTTTCTTCTTCTTAATTATCAAAGCTCTGCCAATTTCTTGGTAGAACACATTGATGTACTACAGGAAAGTTCACCATTACTATGGAATCTACAGCAATAGTAATAATGATTGGGTTATTTACATAGTAAATGGGTACCAAGGAAATCTTTTTTACAATGTTAGTACAAAAAAAAAGCTTACTTTTTCTCCATTAATAGAAATTACCAAAATCTTTTCATGGCTGTGATCACATGAGATCAAGTTTTCCAAGGGTACAAATTGTTTAGAAAACATTTTAAATTAGTAGACAAAGTAGAAAACCCTCTGCCCTAGAACAAAGTACAGTTATTAGCATGGGCAACCACAATAGTACGCTGAATTCTATCTCTCATCCTTCCATGGTGTCTGTCCATCTGTCTTCTAGGGGAATATGTGTCCACCATGATTACTTGTGGACAAGCTCGAAAGAAACTTTTTTCATCACGAATGCTATCCACATTAACAATATTATGGCGATATTATTATACTCATAGCATGAGAGTCAAATAGAACTTCGCTTCCTATTTTCTATCGCCATATTGAGATTAGGTGCAAAACCAGTTAGGGTTTGGTGGACATAGTGATGATAATATCACCGGGTCCCTCCAGGAAGTGCAACTTTTTGCGAGCCAAAATTATGGAGTCAAGGCAAGGGACTCTCCAGAACTCATCTTAAGATGGCATCAGTCCATGGTACCATGGTTTGCTCTAGTATAATAATGACAAATGATGTGTATATGGGGAGAGGATGTGAACTAAATGCACTAATTTATAAGTTTTGTATAAAAACTTTGTATCAAACTTTTTAAAAATTATATTTTATAAAATGTTCATTTTAACAATGATTTTAATTTTTTTAGATTTTTAATCACATTTTTTACGTGTGAAATATCAAAATAACAATTTAAATATAAAATAAGAATATTTATATAGAGAATATTATAACTTATATAGAGATATAATTGAACTTTTTAATTAACTTTCATTTCCCTATAAACGTAAATTATATTAAAAATAATTATTTTTATTTTTATTTAAATTAATTTATGTATATATTTAAAATAAATATAATTAAAATATATATTTTAATTAATAAAAATATATGTAAAAATGATATCTAATCACTTTTTTAATTAATAAAAAAATAAATTAAGCATACTACACCAATACATCTCATTTTTTATAATAATATAATTTTGTTAATAAATTATATAATTTTAGTATAATTAAAATATTAATTTTAGGTTATATATTTATATAATATCATATTATATATTTGTATAATATCATAACAAGCCTGTCCTTGTTATGATATTAAAATTTTAATTTATTATATAATTTACATTTAATAAAATATTAAAAATTTATATAATTTAAGTTAAACAAAAATATGTATATATATTATGATATTATACAAATAAATAAATTAAATCTAACATTTTAATGATTCTAAATTATATAAATTTTTAATAAAATTATATTATTATAAATAATAAAAAATTTATTTGTAAAATATATTTAATTTATTAATTCAAATTAATTAAACAAAATATTAACTAAGGAAAATATATATGATTTATATTTATTTAAATATATATATTTTAATTTAAATACAATATTATCAATTATTTTTAATATAATTTAGGGTTATACGAAAAATTGTTATATTATAAATGAAAATTAATTAAAAACTTCAAGTGTGACATTATATTGTGTAGTGGTTATAGTATTAATATTTCAAGTACAAGTTATAAATTCAATTCTCAACATAATTATTTTTATTTTAGAATTATTATTTTTTATTTAAATGATTAGATTAGCATAACATGACAAACCCTTTAAATTTATTTAAAATTATTGCTAAAATAATTATTTTATAAAATTTTTAATGCTAAAATATAACATTTAAAAGGTTTGGTGCTAAAATAAAATTTAGTTAAAAAGTTTTATATAAAACTATAATTTAACTTAACTAAATCATTAAATTTTATGTTTGTAATATTGAAAAAATTTAAACTAGCTCATTGAGAAAGGGAAATCAAATTGATAATTTGAATCAAATAAGAATTAGGGGACACTTAAACAATTACTTAATATCACTTTTAAGTTGAACATAGAATGATCGAAATATAAGAATAGAAAAATATTCGAATAAAAGATTTTCCAATCGATCAATTAATTGAAATTGGAATTTGTGAGCCTAAATAATATGAAAATAGAGGAAAAAAATCTTTTTAAAAAGAATGGGTCAAGAATCGGTAGGATTAGAGTAAATCGAGAGCAATAAAATTTCTAATTTTTAGAAAAAGTAATATAAATTAAAATACCGTAGTTATTTAATGGGTTAAAAATAAGTCAAATTATAGGTGAACTAACCGAAAAACAATTAAACAAGTTAATTTATTAACCCAAAACCAGTTTATTACCGTACAAAATATGTTGTGTGGGACAATCGCATGCGTTACAGGCATGTGTGATTGTCTTCCTCGTATAACTCTTGACCTTAATACTCGATTGTAACCTAGAAATAACTCGATTTATAACGCGAATTTTAGCATATTATGCTCAAGTGAAATTAAATTTAAAGTGTCATTTACGAGGTTTAATCTGACTAACTATGAAAATGGTGTGATAAATTATTTGATCTATCTCTGGCAAGTTGTAACCATAATTCTCTCTGAAAAACAACGCTATTAGTTTCTTGTTGACCTCGCTCCCATACTTTACCATTTATCCATTTAATTACCAAAATTTCTCGTATTTTTCTGCTACCGACATCGGCACGACAAAATAGTAAACCGACTCCTTCGGTTGAAAATAGGGCAAATCCTTTTTGAGCTCGCACTTACCTCCTCAATTGCCAACCATAACCTAAATTTATATTAGAAACTATTCTCAATCCTCTCTCGTCAACCCGAGTGGTCATTTACATTAAAAGTAAGATTCGTGGACACGAAAAATATGAGAAGCTTCGATAACTCTTTATTTCTAACACCGTTCTGTAAATCGAGTGTTAGAGGTAACTTCGACCACCTCAAAATGTGATCTTGATGTTCAAGGACTCATAAAAAACAGTTATCGACCATCACCACTTCCTCTCTAGTAAGTTTTCAATCAAAACTCGACTCTATATTTTTTTTTCGGCAAAAGCCTGATTAGAGCCAAAATGACACTGTTTTAGACAAGGCTAATCGAAAAATGGTCATTAAGATCTAGGGAAAATGACGAGGGATCAAAAAAAGGTTTTTGAAAAATTATGGAGTATTGTTGAAATAGATAAAAGTTTGAGGACTAAATAATATTTTTTTAAAGTTAAGGGGCCAAACTATTATTTCATAAAAATAGGGACCTCATGAGATTGAATGGAAGTATAGTAAACTGAAAAAAAATTAGTAAAAAATTTAGGTATCTGAAATGATAGTTTAAAGGAGGCTAATGATATAAGTAAAACGTTTAGAAAATTTTAAGAATTAAATGGTAATTTTTAATATGTTGAAAGATAAAAAATGGATTATGAGAAGTTAGTGATTTGAGCTAAACTCAAGAAAAGTTAGACTCGGATAAAAATATATCTAAATTTAAAGTTCAAAAAGGGGAAATGAGAAAATAAAGTGACCAAAATATAATTTTAGAAAATTTTAGGAACTATTATGTGATAAGTGGAACTTTAATGAAATACTTAATGTATGCTAGGCCCCAGTGAGAAAATGACTAAGAGAAATGAGAAAAACATGGAGATTTAGAATATACTAATGAGAGTCATTTGAAAGGGTTGTTGGTATGCGATTTGGTAAATCTGACCCGAGTGGCAAAACTGTAATTTTGAGAAAATAACAGGATGATACAATAATATACTATTTAGAACTAAACCTGATCAAATTTGTGTTATGTAAATTGTGTAGTTTGATTTACTGTGAATAGCCATACAAAATCTCCAATTAAATATACTCGAAAAAATACTCATAACGAACATGTTGTCGGATACTCAAGTGAATGGAGTTTATAGGCGAAGAGTTCTATTGCACTAATCATGATTCTTTACAAGTTTTATTAAACCAATAAATAAATAATGGGATATGATGAGCATGAAAGAGCATAAAAATGAACTATTAATTCACTATAATAATATGTGAGATAATTAGAGTTATGGTTTAGGTGATATTTTCTAAGTACGCCACACAAACTTATATAATGATAGAACTAATAATATAAGTTTTTTTGAATTAAAAATGGAGCTAAACTATCATATGATTTGATTAAGATAAGCTTAACAAGTGAATAAATAAAGGGTGGGTCAGTTAGAGAACTAAATCTCTTTTATTCTAGCAATAACCACATAATGTTTTGAGAGCACGCGGGGATGGTTAGATGACATACCAAGTTTGGAGAATTGATGATACAATGTATGTGTTACTTTATTTTGTATGATGGGAATATAAGAAGTGGGTCTGTAATATACCGAGTCGAGAGAATTAAAGAAATGAATTATGTATTGTGCAAAAAAAAAATTATGTGTTATTATACATGATAAAAACATAAATAATAATGTCTATAAGATAACATATTGTACATCTGAATAAAAATAATTATTATATTGTTATAATCATATATGTGATATGATTTGATTAAGTAGATACATTGGTATGATACTTGGTATTAGAGATTATGTCGCCTTATAGTGAAGAGTTGAACTGGAATATAATGGAGAGTTATAATTTTCATAGCTTCCCATGTACCTATATATACTTGTAATACGGAGTAAGCTGAGTGGATCGAAGTGTACATGATTTCGGATAACAGATTATTGGCATCACTATAAGTGAGATTATTATTGTAAGATGTGGAATATAATGGAGAGTTATAATTTTCATAACTTCCCATGTAAACATATATACTTGTAATACGGAGTAAGCTAAGTGTATCAAAGTGTACATGATTTCGGATAACACATTATTGACATCACTATAAGCGAGATTATTACTGTGCATTGAGAGAATATAATGCAGTATTACTAGTAGCCTTGAGTTACACTGATATTAAAATGGATATATGGTGGAAGGACCACCATTTAAAAAATTATGACCGTATATGCATTATCCATAATTATAAGAGTGAGATTGTAATTTCGGTATATAAATTGTGAATATGGTTTATAGCGTATATACCATTGGTAACTCGAATTCTCAATCGTAAAAATTAAGTAAATAATTTGTGTAAATTGATATGGGGATTATAAAATAAAAAAATGAGTTGATGAAATAAGAATAATTAGTTAAAAAATTATTGTAAAAAATAATAAGTTAGAAATCAGTAAATGATAGAAGTGATAAATTATTTATATAAAATTTTTTTAGTAAATATAGGATTGTAAATTATATTTTAACAAGAAGTTGGTAAACAAATTAATTAGGTTGTGCGTTCAGCACTCTTCTAAACCTTATCACGTATGAGAGTATAAACAAAGTTACGTCAAAACTAACAATTACACTCAAACAAGATATAAAAAGCAGGAAAATACACTATTTTTTTTATATTTACTTATAAATAGCGTGATTAAAATGGAAAAATTATATTTGATTTAGGTATATTAAATATTTTTTGTAAAAAAAATAAATTTCTACTAAAATTAATGAAATTTTATTGTTATAAATATTTATTTTATCAATATTATTTTAGTGAATATATCTAATATAATAATATCGAATAATTGTAATCTATCTAAGAAATCCATTGATTACTATTATTAGTTCTCAAAACTTTTTAAACTAACTATACAATTAAGATGATAATGTTTTGCTATTACTTTTATTTAATATTATATTATTATATTAATATTTATAATGTGAATACTTTTTATACACAAATAAACTTGCTATTAACTATTTTCTACCGATTAAAAATAAATTTTCATATGATAACATGGAAGAAGGGTTACCATTTTATTATTTTTATTTCATATTGGTGGTGATTTTGATCGAAATTTTCTAACATTTCTCATTCATTCTGTTAATATTTCAAAAATTATAAGTGATTAAACTTATATTTATTTAAAATTTTATAATATTAGTATTCTATTTTATAACTTTTTTATTAATGTACAATCTTATAATTCCTTTTTTATAACAAAAAAATTAGCAAACCTAGAAATATGGGACATCAATCCTGACCACAAGTTGTAAATCCAGCCCTTCTGTTTTCTCATTGTCGAGGAACCATTTCTTCCACCAGATACGTTATTACATTTAAAGGTCTAAGGTCTAATTCTCTCCCCCAATCACACGAAGGGAATTTTCAATTACTACAAATTGTTTTTCATCTGGAAACCAATAAGGGCTCGAGACATTTTTCTCTCCAGCCCATAGGGTATTATATTATGCCCCAAGATGACATTTTTTTTGAAGGGTCCTCCAAGTTGGGACATGAAAATGGCCTTTCTTTTTCTTACTAATTAACCAATAATTGTATTTCTTTGTCCAGTAGTCTCAATAAGACAGGAGAGAGACTAAATTTCATGTACCCTTCAACCCATTGGACCCCAAAGGAGATGAGATGAACTATGAAACCGCGCCGACCCATGAATTTGGTAAACGAATGGACGTACATTCATGGATTCCATTAGCCTTATCAACAAGCTTTCACAAGATGAGATGAACTGAGCTCCCAAGTGTGAGAGCAACATGATATGCAAGAAATATGGGCTTCGTGTGGATACTTAGCTATCAGGTCCAGCAAGAAGCCCCAAGAACCTATCCCTATCTATTTTTATATGCGCCAAAAATGATCTACATGTCTGTCTTCTGAAATTTGAACGCCCAACTAGACATCACATATCTATTCAGTTCTCAGATTTTAACAATGACAACACCAGGAAGCTGCAAACCGATGTTAGCAGAGAAGAAAATGGGACATGAGACATAAATGAAATCTGGAGAAGGGTAAGGCTAGAGAGTTTTGTATTGGCCCTTCTGCTCTTTTCAGCAGCCTTATTGTTTGTGTATGTTGTTTATCTGATGCTACCCTGTAGATGTTCTGGAGGTGAACTGAGTTCCCCAATCATAGGAATAGTTGCCATCACTTAAAAACGAGGTTGTGGCAAGTTTTGTCACATGGATAGGCGCAGTCGATGGCCTTGACGGTGGCTCGATCAAAGTACCAATCCCCGACGGCCGTTGCAATTGCCTGCAAAAAACAAAACATGCTTCAGCTCAGAAACTTTTTTTCCTTGGAGGAATTCGGTACAACACAAAGCATACCTTGTTCCCTATGACAGGTGAATCATCACCGAACCATGTGTCGTGCCTCTCGGATTGGCAGTGTGCAAAACAGGAATTTATGAAGAGCCCGTTTTTGCTGGACCTTCCAAAGTCTTTTACAGCATTCAGCATTTGATTTCGGAAGCCTGTTGTCAACATAAAACATAAGACCCTGTTGATTTTAACAGCTACGTAAGGTTCAGAAAGAGCAGTGCCATCCTCGAGGGAAGATACATTACCCTGAAGGAACTGGAGCTGGGCTGGAGAACACTTTGCATGATCTTGTGTGCATTCTCGCCAATATCCAGCAGGGTCAGCTGATGGCGGAGCTAAACTTGCTTGTATCTGATTCATATTAAAATCAGAAGAGCTGAGAACAAGAAACACCCCAAGCTTAATTTTTTGTAAAGCATATGCAGTTTCTCTTTGTAAAGATCTGTTACCTGCCATGAATCATAGGCAGCGTTGAGAATGAATAGTGGGGTTTTGATGCCTGCGATCAAGTTTTGTGGAAAAAAGCACTGCAAGGGGCATAGCAAACGGAAAGAGGGAAATCAGTTTCAGAACAAGCTCATCATAGGACACTTTTTGATGAATCGAGCCTTGATATGTGAAGGCATAATGTCAAGTATTACCGATATAGGGTCATGCTCTCTTGTGCATATGTGAGGAAGGTTCTCTTCAACACCCTGAGATGCATCATAAAGTCGAGGCATTTGTCAAAAGGATTGTTGGGTGTAACATTGTCAAGGCACGTAACAATGGAAGCGTTTAGAAACAACATGAAGGATTTCTAAAGCTTTGAATGGTACCTGCATGTCCACCACGCCTTGATAGAAATTCCTAAGAGTTCGACCACCTGATACATCAGTGCTGCTCATGGGAAAAGATGAGGCAAGATAATGAGCATTCAGCAATTGTAATGAGAAAGAAATCACTGCAAACTTAGAGGCAATGTTGATTCTCACGCATCGAGGAACAGCCCACCATCGCTCAAGCACTTCACTGTTGTTTTTCCGGGAAATAGATCTCGAAATTCATCGCAGTGCAGTACAGATGCCAGACCCCCAGCAGAGCAGCCTGAAAGAAGAGCCTGGAATAGCCGTTTGACATAAATTTACAACCATAAGAAGAGAAACTGGAGATGGGTATCTGAAAATAAGCTTGGAATGGATTATGAAACCTGATGAGCATTATGCATTCCCTTCAACATTAGATCATCCATGGCAGCCAGCCAAATAGGCTGCCCCCTGAATTCGAGCTCAGCAGACTACACCAAAATTTGTTAAAGGGGATGTCATCAGGAAGAGGAACTCTATATTATGAAACAGCAGAATTCAATTTTTTTCAACAAAATAACTCTATGAGGTCAAAAATATTTCATTTGAATGAAGTGTAGAGATTGATTCACAATTTGATTAGATATCTCATACCAAAAAGGATCAATTGAGTTATATCATATCAAGACAGAACCAACATTTAAATGCAAATGTGATTTGAAATTGACAACAGTTATACAGCTAATCTACCTTATCTTGGCTATCACCAGTAAAGGAGGCACCGTCGCAATACCGAAGCTTCACTCTATTCCAGTTGAAAAAATCTGGGATTTGGAATCAATCCCTTGAGGAGTAAGATTCTGAGGTTTACAACACAAAGCATAAGAAAAGTGCAGAATGACAGACAAAGCAGACCAGGATTTTCTTGAGGATTGCTGCTAAGTATTCCTGTGAATGGGATCTCCTTCTCCATATACCTTGATGACCCGCGTCTAGAAGCTTTCCGATAAACACATGCCCTGACATTATTGCACCATCCACCTCCCTGCCAAAAAGGCCAATAAGTTTGAGTTTTGCAGGTTTCCTTTTGCACTATTGATCTTTCTTTTAATGATTGTGACGGAATCTCATGATGCCGGGAATCCATGCATCCAGAGCTCTATCCAATAGAAACCCAAAACAAGCATAAACAAAGAAAAACATATCGCATTTCTACCAGCAACATGTTATGGGAAACATTTTTACCTCTAAATTAATGAGCCAACTGTTTACTCCCGATCCGGATCCACGATGCAGATGGTAGCCCGGTAATGTCCCATCGAGGCAGACTGTACGATTTACAAGAAGTAAGAACAGGGGCAAGCACCGAAAAAAAACTTCTTTTGTGCAAGTAGGAAAAATGCGTCAAATCTCGAAAGCTATGTTGCAGCATGAAATTCTATCAGGTTAAATCTTCAAATAGGAAATGCAGGGGGGTTTTGCACGGAGAGCTTCCAAAGAGAGCTGGGGCTTTACAAAGTAAATTTGGAAGGGAAGACAACCCACCAGTAAGGAAAGAATTACCTCTTCATTCCTTCCACTGGATTATTCACCCCAAAGCAAAGTATCAAACTTGAAACTTTGCAATAGAGCGAGAGGCAGATAAAACAATGAAATAGTGTCAGAAACTATATGTGCAATGGAAATGTGTTTGCACACCGTACCGGCCCCCTTTGCACCAGCAGATTGAACAAGGGTGAGCCCCACCATGAGAGGGTCATTAGCTGCGGGAGCTTTGAAGAAATCTAGGTGGAACATCTCTGTCTCGTTGAGACTAATGAGCTCATTCCCATTTAACCCTGTAAGCCCACCAATCAGTATCACTATCACCCACAACACAAGTTCCACTCCCATTTTTGGGTATCTGCCGGTAGGGAAGAAGAAGAAGAAGAAGAAGAAGAAGAAGAAGAAGAAGGAGAAGGAGAAGAAGAAGAAAGCTGGAAGCTTGATGGTGTGAAGCAGCAGACGATGTTTATTAATGGTGAAGTGAAAGAAATCTGATGGGGCCGAGCTGGAAATTAAATGCAGAGGGCGAAGAGAGTGAAAGACCGATGGGTGATGGAGAAGGCGAATGTGCTTTAGACGTTACTTACATCAGACAACAGACACAGGCACATACAACAGACAGACATGAACACGAATATTTTATATGAAGTATTGGTGGGCCGCAAAGGAATTGCATTCCTCGGGAAGAAGCTACGCTTCGAATCTTGCATGTAACCCGGCAAGAAGGAACGCCAAATCATGAATAGAATCTCAAACAGACTACTATTTAGTATAAAAAATCGAGCAACTCGAAATTCGAAAAAATGGAACAAGATTGTTCTAAAAATGATAGATTTTTTTACCTGCTAAATTAAATTTGGATGATTCTTAAACTAATGAAAATATCTAAAAAATTTGGGATCCGAATAAAATATTGACGAGACGGCTGAGAAATTATGGTATCACATCTAATTTTATATTTCATTAACTTCAATCATATATTTAATATTAATTTTCATATTTAAGATCATAGTATTATCATTAATTAATTTTAAATAATACAGTCTAAAATTATTTCTCAATTAATATGTAAGTATCTATATCTTTTACAATTTTAAAAATAATTATATGTTTATGTTCAATTTTGGAGTTCAAAATAATCACGGAAAGCCTAAAAATAAATAATGGATATTTTTTAATTTTTATAAATTATTTATGTGTATATATATTTTTTTAAAATCGAATAAAAAACTTTGGATCAAAAAAATTAATAAAAACTCTCTAGCACGTACTATTTACACCTTTAATGATCACAATTTAGGTAGTTTATAATTTTTTATAGTGGAAGAAATCAAAATTATAATATTATAAAATATTTGTTAGTTCATATATTCTTATAATAATGTATATATAAAATATTTAGTATCATATTTTAATATTATATATAGATGTCAAGAGTATTCTCCACTGCTGTATTGGAAAGAAAATTAAGTTGTTATCTATTAGATTATTTAAATTTTTATTAGAAAATTTTGTGAATAATTATTTAAAAACAATAATTTATAAAATGGTAATATAATTTTAATTTTATGTATTTATAATATTTATTATTTTAATTTTCAATAATAGTATTTATCTGCAAAGTGAATAATTCTCATTATATTGTTATGTGTAATTTTTAATTGATAGGTTTATAATAAGTGTGATGAACCCTCACTAATTTAATATCTTTTTTTAATAATATGAGAAAATTAAAACATATATTTTCAATCACAATTTATACAAATATAAGAAAATTTAGTATTTATAAATATTTACACTCAAATTAATTATCTAATTTATTTAATAAATAATTTTAATTCTCCAGAATTACAATGAGAATTGAGAACATTGATATATTTCCTTTGAACTCCTCAAATTTTATTTATAGATGTAGATTAAATTCCCCTCAAATTTTGTTTATGGATGTAGATTAAATTCCACTCCGATCGTTATTAGTCATTTTTCCTTGGTACATGCATGGAAGGAACATAAACTACAACGAAGGATCCATCCATATAATTTCATATTTGAATTAGATGTGGGATGAATAAAATTTAAGAAATCTATGTATTGGATCATTAACTTCATAATGATTTTAATATTATCCATTGGAACTTTCACGTCAATCTTCAAACACTTTGAGATTTCATCCTATTATTTTCATTACATATACATAGTACCATATTGTGTTTGTATTAATAATTTGAATTGATTCGAATGGATAATGGTTTGGAGAGATTAAAAAATTATTTGTTTTATAAAAAAAATTGAGTGGTTTGAAAAAAAATGTTTTACTTATTATTTAAATTATTTTAATACATGTTTATATTATTAATTAATTATTTTAATTTATTTTTATATATTTTAAATAAATTTATATGTTAATAATATTTTATATAAAATTATATAATAAAAATATTATAAATAAAAAGTAAAATGTACAAAATATATAATATAATTTATTATATATATTTATATTATTTTTTATTATAATTAGAAAATAGTTATATATATTAATTATTTATTATAATAATAACTTTATTATTTTAGTATATAGTATATTTAATTATATATAATCTAATAAATTATGTAATTTAATTAAACTAAAAATATATATACATAATTTTTTTAATAATAATAATAATAATATATGAATTAAAATAATTAATTATTAAAAAAATTTATTGAAATCAGCCTATGAACAGTATTTACTCTAATAGTTGGAAAGTAGCTCGCGAGACCCGAATATAATTGCCTCCATTCTAAAAGGGATTGGCCCAAAGTCGGCCTTTGTTTATTAGACCCCAACATAGCTTTCGTAAACACGCACTTACGAAACCTTTTGCGCAAGTCCATACTCTCTCATAAAAATCTTGGACAAAGTTCATCAGTAATACCCTTAGGCAATCTATAATTGGTTATACAACTTTGATCACTAATCAACGTCCTACACATCATGGAGCATTTGACTCAATCCTCTCTTTGATCCGGGAGCAATATTTAACTGTTTCAGCAACCATCGCATGTGATACTGATCTTCAGCTGATTTCAATAATGTCATCTCACAACGAAAAAAAATTAACCTGCAAGAAGCGGCTCCGGTGGATCATGTGAATCGTGCAGTGCATATTAAGAAGGGTCTAATTAAAATATATGTTGGAGAGAATTGAATTGTGTAAAATGGCACCCATGAACCCTAACACTTCAAGGTTGTACAAACAATTATAATTATGACATCCAAAAGCTTCGAGGGCACGGGACGTCTTTCTTCTTCTCCATAGATTATTTTCTTGATTCTTCAGGTTTCAGCAAAATATTTCACTAAATTCAATGTGGATGTGTGGATTGTAGATCTATGCCTTAATGCATGTGGTAGGTAGGTCTCTGTTTTGCTCGGCTGTCTTCTTTGAGGGTCAACCATTGAGAACGCATCATGACTCCATGAGCACTGTCCACATGCATACCCAGTGATAAATAATAAATAATATATATCTGATTATACAAATTGATAGATGAAATTTGGTGTACTAGGGAAAGTCATGGCTAATAACAAAGGTGTAGGGCCCACTAATTTAATGTCCCTTTATTGAAGGTGGGTTCCAATTTTCTACCAAAGAGAGCTTTGGCAGGAGTTTAAAATTATTAATTAATTACTTGCATCGTAAAATTAAAGGAAGAAATTTATAAATTGGTTTAAACTTTGTCATTTAATGTCCACTATTATAGAAGGAACAGACGCAAAGTGGAGGGTAGGGGTCCACTAATTTAAAGTCCACTATAATTGTTGGCATAAATTGTACATTTTTTACTTAAAATGATTATAATATTATTTTATATACTTTTTCTTCTTTTCACTTCATTTCTTATTTCAATATAATTTTTATTTTTATATTTTTAGATAACGTTGTGTTAATAATATTTTATATAAATATATATGGTATAATTATATAATAAACACACATATATATATAAACATTTATTATGCGTATATAGTATAATTTATTGTATGTATTATTTTTTATTAGTATTATACAATATCTATATATAACTTATTTTTATTTGTAATAATGACTCATTTGTATTATATAATATAATTATATGAAAAATGTATGTAGTATATAATATACTTTATTATATAGATTTTATTGTTATTATATAATATTTATATAAATATTATTATATAATTAATATTTATTAATTTTATAATAATAATAATCTATTTAAGTTATATTATATAATTATATGATATATAAAAAATGGATGATATACATATAATTTATTATATTTATATAAATATTAATATATAATTAGCATTTATTAATATAAAATAACGAATTTATGATTAAAAAATAACACAATCAATATTCTATTTAATAAATACTCCAAATCCCTCTCTTTATTACTAAGCCCTCTCCAAACTCTTCTATCAACAAATCCTCTCTACAGATATTGTAGAAGGAATGAAGCCCTGACATGTCCCAAGAAGAGAAAGTGAGAGTAAGGCTTGCTATGAAAAGAGTGAAACCAATCTCATTGAGACTCCAATGCTGGGCTTAAGAGCTTTGCTCACGGCCATTCCCATCTCGACCCCCACCCAAAAAACTTTCACCTTTATCGAGGAAGTTGTATCCTCGTCAATGTTTTGCTGAATATATAACAATAGAAAATTTTAAAAAAAGTAAATGAACTGTAAATTTAAAGAACAGAAAAAAAAAAAAAGGAAGTTGAAAGGGAGGGCATGGGCCTTTGATGGTTATTTTTTAATAGATTGTGGAGTCAAACTGAATCTTGCATTAATTATATTGATAAAAAATCTAAGCCATTGAGCATTAAGTAATATAAATTCAAGTCCAACTAATGCAAGAGGCCACTTGCTCTACGACTTTTGCCGGTAGCAACAATAAGCTTAAGAACGCATCACATCATATTCAAATAATTATATGGATGGAGTTGAGCGTATGGATGGAAAGAATGATGCTGTTTGGTTATCAAATTTTACTAGCCTGGAAAGTATCATATATTGCTATTTTCGCGTCTATATGATTTATTAAACCAATTATAATAAATATATATTTTAAGTGTATATATATACATTTGAAATCTCCTATAATACCTGTGCAACCTCCTATAATAAATATATAGTCTGGGGATGGAGTTGAGCGTATGGATAGAAAGTATCACGGCTATATGATTTATTAAATCAATTATAATAAACAGATCATGGTAATGGGACAAGTGTGTAGGTTGGACCACACCTGTGCAAATCCGAGTTCACGTAGTAAATTATACCAAATTGGAAAATTAGGATTATTTGATAATTTTAATTATTTTTTAAATTAAATTTATGAGAGATGTATAGATAATAGAGGATAGATACAAAATTAAAAAAATAATTGCACAAAACTAATAATCAAACTTGAATTTCTATCATGTTGTTATACTCTTACTGTCAAGTTTTGGTGGTATTCTACTAGATCAAAACAAATAATACATTGAGTGAATAAGAATAAATTAGGGCAATCCAAACAAAGGGGTGGTTTGGGGTTTAAGAACCTTTGTCCCATCAATATAGTACTGCTTATGAAATAAGTGTCCCTTTCTAATCTTATCTCTATTTGTACAAAAGTTTTAAAGAAGAACTCATATGTTAGGTGGGGATGGGGCAATCATGTTATGGGAAGATTGATGGTTGACCACTCTGTCTAATCATAGGATGTAGCTGTCAGCGAGTGAGAGACAATGTTGAGTGTGCTTTATTATTGACCATGGAAAGGTATGGGATTTAGAGTCCCGAATGCCTCCTCAAAGGTGAGGCTTATATAGCGATCGGATAGGATAAGTAAGTTCTCGGTTAAGTCGGATTATGATTTAATGGTTAGTTAGCAAAGGGATATTTGTATGTATCTTATTGTTTTATTCCTAATTTTGTTTGGTCTATTATATACCATGTGCACCTAGAATTAGAAATTTTCTTGAGCGTTTTTTCAAATTCATTAGCGGTTAATAATCATAGGTATGTTAGGAAAATCAATAGGTATACTAAATGCTTCTTGTGTGGTAATACTAAAACTATAGATAATATGCTTTTGAGATATTCTTGTACTAGGCCGACATAACCGGGTTGAATATGTAATTCTTCCTTTGAAACATAGGCTTGTGTTTACTGCAGGAAGTCTTTATTGCTCGGAATCGAAGGGGACGAGTAGTAGGAAGAGGGGGCATAAGCGTTAGATGTAATTCTTCCTTTGAAACATAGGCTTGTGTAGCTATTCTAGGCGTCAAACATAGATATGTAGTCTATGAGACTATAACATGGGTACATGGTGGAGAGTGTTACCATAATATATATTATTTTTTAAGGTTAATTATTTAAAAAGTATTAATTTTAGAAGCAATTTTCATTTTGACTCAAATTTTTTATTATTAATCTAAAAGTATATAAGCATAATTCTTTACAGTAATTTTGATTTTTAAGTATATAATAATATTACAATTTTTTAGTATTTAAAAAAATTGGTCCTTAAAAAATTCGTGTAATGGGAAGGAGTTCCGCTGATGATTGCAAGCGAGGGCCATCCCTCTCCGTCCTGCCACTATAACCCTTGCTTTGGAAAGGAAGTAAGAAGATCCTGCCGCCGTTGACTGGCTTAATATAGAGTTCAATTGCCTCTTGAATGAAGACCTTGCTTGCCGGCTAGAGGCCCTCTAATATTATTTTATACTTGAAATAAAAATTAAAGAATATATACTTTTAAACCACAAAAAAGAGCTAAAATTAATGTTTTATAATTTCAATAATAGATTATTATTATTATAAAAGGAATTATAAATGCATAATTTAACGTTCATTTCTTGCGTGCCATTCCATGAATGCTCTGTCAGACGGACATATAGCTGAATATACAGTAAAAAAATGAGTCGATAATTTCAGGTTTGACACGACTTTCATCGGAAATTCGGGTCAACAGGAAATGGAAAAGGAAATTGCATAAGTTATTTTGTTTCCCATCATCTATCAAAAACTTCCCTAAAAGCTAAAGATCCATTGACTCTATTAATTTTCTGTTCTACACTGATATCGCATGTTGATGATGAATAATATTTTTCAAGCTGTGAAGTACCAGGATTCATGAATATTTTACATTGAAGTGATTGGCGGCCTAATAATATGGAATCCGTTCGCCGCCGCTGAGTGATTTAACGGAAAAGTTTTCTGCTCAATGTTTCCCATAAAAGTTGACAGTAGGGTCTTGATCCTTGACTTTGACAAAATAGTGTGATATTGTGGATTGGTGATGATTTTGTTATGCTGCAGAATCTAGATCTGGAAGGAAAATAAATAATTAAGTATTTGTGAATAGAAAGAGAAACAATTGATCAACATTTTGAACATAATCGAGATAGGAAGGTCGGACTTGCAGCAAGTAGAGCTTCCAGGTCGCGTACTGGCCACACATTACCGTCGAGTTTGAGTATAAGTTTTCTAGTTAAATTTGTGTCACTCTCGTTACTCCTAACGCCGGGTTAATTCTTCCAAAGCTCTTCACAACCGAGCATTGTTCTCCCTTAGCATTTAAGATAGTAATTATGGTCTTGAAACAGTAAATTTATAAAAGTAAAATTATAAAAAATTACTAAAATTTTTTGTGAGGTGAAACTTCATCACAACAATATCATTTCAATAAATACGCACTTGTTAGTAAAAAATTAAAATTTTATTTCTTTAGTATTGTTTTCGGGCGAACCTTTATTTAAGATTAATTATATGTTAAATTGTACAATTAAAAACTTAAAATGATAATAGAGATAGATATGATGAGCACCAATATAGTAGGTAATTAACTGAGTTTAATAAGTTAATTTGATGAATTGAGATTTTGGGAGCTAAAATACAATTTTAGATTTTTTTGAAATTTGAGAATTTTTATGCAATTGACATAAATTATGGGTCAATTGGTAAATAAGAAAAGTTTATAGACTTAATTGTAATTAAAAATATTTTTTGGGAATTTAATTGTAATTAAAAATGAATATAATGCTTTATTTATCATTTTGGATAATTTTATTTTAAATAAAATTATTTGGGGATAAAATTATAAATAAAGTAAATTGATGAAATTGTGGCAAAATTATTGGTCAATAAAATAATTATACGAACTTATGTATTAATTAAAAAAAATATAGGGATATAAATGAAAATATTGGATAATTGATCGATACATTATCCGTGATCATTTAGGTGAAAAATGAATCCCTTTGCTTACAACCGCAAATCCAACTGAGTTCAATTGAACCAATTATGTGTTACTACTCACAAGTTAAAGGCATACTTGCTTAGGAAATTCATATTTTTTAGAAATATAATCTTATTACTATGTGAAACTGCTCAAACTATTTTGGTACATATTTATGAAGAAAATATAAATCATGTTTATAAAACTATCCTTATAAGGTATATGGATACACATCAAGGGATGATCTAGTCTCGACTTTTGATGTAGGATATGGGTGAGGTCCATGATCAACAAAGGGTAGGTTAGATCTAGTTTTGAAAGTGGTCAAAAGGATATGGTTTTTTAAAAGTGAAGTGGGTTTGATACCATATTTTGAAAACTTTATAAGTGGGTATAAGGCCAATAAAAAATGGGTCAAATTTTATAAAAAAGTTATGATTTAAGAGTATTATAAAGTTATTATAATTTGATAATATTTGCTTAAACTGTTGAGTAAAAGTCAGGCCGAATTCTATTGATATAGCAATACAAACAAAAAGTTCTTAAATTAAAATATATTTGTTTGTTATTGCAATCATTTATAACCATATAATGGAGTAGTGTTGGTTCTAAAAGCTGTTGAAAACGAATAAAAAAATAATTTCTATGGGTTATAATTGGTGTTCAAACAAACAATATGGTAAAAGTTGTAATCTTTTATCAATGTGTATTTATTCTGCCATTATTTGATATCTTATTAAAAAATGGTATTTATGTGATACAAATCTATATTTGAACTCGCAAATAACTTATATGAAAATTTGTGTTTTAAAAAATTTAACAAATTATAAGTTATTTATGAAATTATTTAAAACTATTTGTTTTAAAATAAAATAATAAAATTCTATTTCGAGTACATTCTAAATTGGTAAGTTAAAATATTAATAAAAATCTATTCACTTAATTATAAATTCATCAATTTTCATTTACTCCTTTCAAATTCTAAACATTTCCCAAATAATATTAAAGTAAAAAATATGTTAAAAGTTTTTTAAAAATATTTATTTACTATTTAATCTATTTTGATAAATTTTTAAAAAATTTATCTAATATATTATTTTTCTTTTATATTTAATCTTATTTCTGTTAATACTATAATAATTTAAATGATTTTTATTATAATATTAAAATAAGTAAAAATTTGTTCAAATGATTTAGTTCAACTTAGGTTCGACATCTTTATAAGAGCGATGATGTATTATAGGTGTTTAAGTGCGTATACCGTCGTATATCCCAAATGGTTGATTGAGTAACATGACCGAGATTTACTAATTTGTGTTTTAATTAATATTTGACACTGAATCTTAATAGTACCAAGTTTTTAAAAAATAATATTTTTTCTAGAAAATGTGTGGATAACAGCTTTTAAAATATTTCGTAATTGATAACGTTAATTTATAAAATAGTATTGAAGACTTATAAAATAATATTGAAAGATGTAAATTAATATTTTATAAACTAAGTATCAGTTATTGAATGTATTGAGATTATAAACAACTTAATAATGATATTTGTACTCGCTAGTATTGATCCTCCATTTTCTTAATATATTTTTTAAATAATAGAGAATTTATTTAATATATTTTTTAAGTAATAGAGAATAAATTATGGAAGTAAGAACATCCCGAGTATCGAACCGTTTCTCGGTTTCTTCGACTAAGATTAAGATATAACGAGAGATTTGACAAAAAAAATTATTTATTACTACATAATCTCCCTAATTTTTAATTTTTTTATAAAGGTATGCCTTAAATTTATAAAAAAAAGTTTAAATTGTATAGAAAATATATATTTTTATATTGTGAATTTTAAGTAAACTAAATTTAATCAGAGTAAGTAATATTACTCAAAAAGCTTATAACTCTAATGAAGATGAGATTTAACATCTAAATTTTAAGTTTTCTTCTTTATTTAAAATAAATCATTTTATTATATTAATTCTCTCCAAATTTATATGAGTTTCATTTATTATTTTTCTCTTTTATCAAGTAACTATTTATACCTTCATTATTATTCAATATCTTTTGTTAATATGATATATACAAAACTCCAACACATCACTTTAAATAATAAATAATTCTAATATATATATTAAAAAATAATTATAATTTTAAATTATTGTACCCAATCTTATTCGTGATCATGTTCCACTCCCACGTGGACTTGGGCCGCATTATCTAATTCTTTGATTTGTCTAATAATTTTTTACAATATATTTAATTACACAATTAACATGTATAAATTAACATATATATATATATATATAAAGATAAAAATAACTAAATAGTATTATATTAGTGAATACCAGAAAAAAAAGCAGAACAAAATCTAATAAAATTGTTCTTTGCTTTACTTGCACACGCAGTGCAACCATATATATATACATAGGTCTTTTTCCCGAACAGAAAATCATACATACATATATATATATATATATAGCCATACTATTACTACATCGACATCAGAAAAAGATTTACGCGAAAAAATTAGTGCAGAGTCTCGACCCACCACACATTATGTCGATGGAGCATCACGAAACCAAAGACAGCAAACCCCGAGAAGAAACAATGAGGATCAAACCAAAGACAGCATTGTACTATCCTATGTTGAAGCCTTTTCTCCCTCATGATCGCTCTTCTTCCGCGCGTTATGATCTGCTCCGGTAGGGTCGCCCGCGATCTTGTACGTTTCCTCCTGGGCACTGTCGTTGAGGATCAGAGGCCTAACATCGGAAGACTTAGGACCGGCTGAAACAGACGGCCTGACCGCCACCCTGTCGGCCTCGTCCTTCTTGTACTTGTACCAGGAAGCGGCCCATATGTAAAACGCTAGGTTGATCAAACCTAGGATGGCCAGGAACCAGTAGAACAGATGGAGGTTGTTAGAGTTTATGTCCTGGCCGGACAGCCACCCGTGGCGGCTGGGCGTGATCCTCTCAGTGACGGCGTTGATGGTGTTTACGAACACGGCACTGAGGAAGTACCCGAATGAGAGGGACAACCACGTGAACGACGTCGACAGTGACCTCATCCCGACGGGGGCCTCCATATAGAAGAAGTGGAGCAGACCCACTAGGGTGAACATGTCGGCGATGCCGAAGATGCCGTACTGGAACGAGAGCCAGAAGAGGCTAATCCTGTGGCCCCTGTTGAGGTTATCGCGCCTCTTGACCTCCACAATGCCAGCGACCGCCATGGAGGCCGCCGCGAGGACGAGGCCTACACCGACGCGCTGGAGCTGGGTGATGCCGGAGGGGTGACCGGTGAGGCTTCTGGCGAAGGGAACGAAGGCGAACTCGTAGAAGGGGATGAGGACGGACATGAAGAGGAGTGGGATGACGGGGATGGACGGCGTCGGCACGTTCAGGCGACCGAGATGGGGCTCCATGAACCGACCCTGCTGGACCGAGAAGGTCTGGAGCTGGGCCATGCACGTGTTCAGCAGGATCGTGCTGGCTAGCACGGGCAGCATCCGGGTCAGGATCTTCACTTCCTCGACTTGAGTCACGGTGCAGACCGTCGTCCCTGGCTCGGGTTTCGTGTCCGGAGGGATAATCGCGGCCTTGTCTAGAAACCTGTCTCCACGAAAAAATACACGGAGTGAATCTACTGACTGATATCAATACTTTCACTTGATATATATATATATATATATCCCATATTCCTATTTGAGTTACGTGTTAAGGATTAGCGATCCTTCTCACTCACCTGAATTGCTCCGTATGTGCAATCCTCTCCGACTTATCAGTGTTCTCGAACAGGTCATCGCCGTTGTCGGGGAGCCTCAACTTCCGGTTCTTGACGGCAAGCTTCACCACCTGGGCGATCCTCACGAAGGGGCTCTGCCCGGGCGGCTGGATACGGTAGAACGGCCGCCCCATGGCCAAGACCACGTAGCCAACGAAGATGGCTAAGGTGGATATGAAGAACCCCCAGAACCAGCCCTTGTTCATGCTGACCCACACGATGGCCGTCACCCCGATGGCCGCCCCTGCCGTGCTGCTGAGGGTTAGCCAGTTGAAGAAGGTGGCCAGGGCCTTGGACTCGACGGCATCTTTCGCGTCAAACTGGTCCGCCCCAAGGGCCGGCATGGCCCCCTTCATTCCGCCAACCCCCAGGGCTAGAAGTGCCAGCGATACGTAGAAGTAGGCTGCCTTGCCGCCAGCGATGCAGCTCGATTTGCCGCAGTAATCGGGCTGGAGGCTCTTCGAGTGCGCTTGGATCGTCACCATCACCAACGCCTAGACAATTAAGTTTCACGTATGCAAATAAAATTTATAAGATAATTGAATATGGTCACTCACACTCCATAGATTTATCCATTGACTATAATTGCAAATGAGGTCACCAAATTTCACCTATAGATCAATTTATTTGAGACTATTTATATGTAAAATTGTTATTGACATATAATTCAAACGTTACTTCAAAAATAAAACTTCGGTTAATCACTCAATTTCAAATGCATTTTTTATTATAAAATATTTGTAAATGAACAATTTAATAAAAAATTAAGCAGTTTGATAGATTATCTACACACTAAATTAAATTTATTTATAAATCGAGTAATTAATTATTAATACGGTGATGATGACTAACTTACGATGACTTCAAAGGAGCCGAAGAGGAGGCAGGTAGAGAAGCGGCTGATGTAGGTGTCGGAGAGAAAGCCGCCCAGGAGAGTGAGGAGGAAGGTGGAGCCCATCAGGTTGGTGAGGGTGTTGGAGGCGCTGGCCGAGTTGAAGTACATCACGTACAGGAAGTATAGCACCAGGGACACCATGTTCGCCACGAACCCCATGTTCTCCAGCCCCGTCAACACTGCCGGACAGGAAACAATAAACTCGTGAGATGTCGCCATCCGTCGACGCAGAGAATATCCGGTTATTTATACGTGTACTCACCGAAGATGAAGGCAGAGGCCCGGAATCCTCCTTTGTTCCTTCCACCGGTCGGATCAGCAGCGAAACCTCCGACAGGGCCATACGGCATCTGCTTCTTGGCTTCCTCGCCGACTTCCTGTGTCATTTATTGCTCACTCACTAATAAGGACACTGTGGGGAGAGATGTAAAGAAGGGAAGGAGACAGCTCTGGTCATGAATCTAAACTTACCATGTTTGTGAACCTGGAAGACAGACTGTTGTGCTGCGTTGTGTCAGAGAGAAAGAGAGATAGAGGGATGGGCTTAGTTGGAAGGATCTTCGTCCGGTGCGTAGAACATATAGCTGATAGGAATTTCAAGGGGATCGATGTAACGTCGGTAGTGGTAGTGGTAGTGGCAACATCATCAGATGAGAGTCGATGATGATTTTCGGCTCTGCTTCATTATATCCATCATCCATCTCCTACCCTCCTCCTGCCCTTTATTGCCTCCGGTCGCTCTCTCTTCCATTGTTTTTCTCGGGGGCTTAATAATTGCTATGATGCACGAGTCATGTGCTTAGTCAAGCAGGCCTCCATTCTACCTTGTCGATCCATTCCAAGGCGATCGTGTATGGATCTACCCAGACCCACGACCTAATAACGACCTGTCCATAAGTCGATTCTGATCACCTTTCCCTATCACGGCATAGTAATATGTGACTAGCTCAGCAACCCGCCGATGGAGGTGGGTCAGATGACCGTTTGGTGGCATTCTCCCTTTCCATGTCGTTATATCCTCTTTATAAATGATTATTACACGAGATTTTCTATTCCCATACACGTTCTTTTCTTTGTTATAGTATGAGATCACACAATTAAGCTTACAATGTTTCAATTATTAAATGGACGATGATGCTATTGCACTATCTATATAATCATTTATGAATGCATGTATGTGTTGATTTGTTCACTTCCTCATATCCCCTATTTCCATGATCTACTAAGGAGTTGGAATATATATATATATATATCATATTTAAATTTTGACATTTTCCATACATTTTTCTTATATTTACTAGTTCATATATCCAATTTATTTTACATAATTTTTAGAAATAATCTTTGATTAACATATAAAATTTTATTTATTTTTATTTAAAAATTATTAAACTAAAAATTCTATGAAGTATTAATAATGCCATTAAATTTTTACTAGTCAATAAATTTAGTCATAAAAGTTTTACACTCAAATTAAGTTATTACACGAATTTTATAATCTTACTTCAAATATTATACTATTATTTTCTATTTCCTCAAATGCATGAACTTGGGCAGTAGTCCCACCCATTAAAGGCGAAGATGGAATTGGTCTAAAAAAAGAAAAAAAACAAACAAGGTGAAGTTGGATGTGATATATGAGTTTTTGAGAGATGTAATAAACAACATTATATATCTTAACATACATATATATATATATATGATAAATATATTGTTTGATCTTTCTGGAAAGTATTGGATATCTAATAAATTAGGTACACTGAGTTATTGGCGTTGATAGTCCATCATCAATGAAGCTGCTCTCATTTGGTTTTATCTTGTGAGCATCTTTCTCTGACAACTCATGATTCATAGATGTTGGACGCTTATCTTACCACAAAAAACGGGCGGGCACTCTGCACTCTCTCCTCCTATTGCTGAATAAAGATGAATGACTCTTCCAATTGCACTGTCAGTGTCAGTCAGAGCTGTTGCTTCAAGAAATGGGAGATTCTTTCATTGGAGATGGATGGACATCCGATTTCCATAATTGAGGGGGAGGAAGGTTAAAGGTTAATCGTCCATCACAAGAGTTTATGTCAATCAGATAGGATCAAGCAGGTGGGGATGGGATATATTTGATAGGGTCCAAGCTAAGGGAGAAATTGTCCCCACGTGATGTTATTTTTTTTCTTTTGAAAATTGGAAAGGAGAAGTGTCATCTCAATGTGCAGATGAGTGGATAAACACTCCCTTTTTTCTTCCTTCTAACTTCCAAAAGAGGGCACGCCTCATCACCAAGGGTTCTTTGCATTTGGGTACCTCTATTTTAAAGATCATATTATGTTATCACTATAATCCCTAATATGCTACTCAATTTGAACTAACTCATTTGTGTCACCTTATTTAGTTTGTTTAATTGGACTGATCCTTGACCAGTTGGTCACTAATCTAGAAATCTATTCACATGTCATATAGTGCACACCGAGAGATGCGTTATCATATATGAATAAAATAATATGACAATCATCATGCAAGAGATGGACAGGTTTTCCATGATGGGTCAGTACAAGCGACCGTTCTATGCATATGGACGCACTCTACATTATTTGAATCATGCATCCCGTGTCTGCACTGTTATGGTCCAGTTAAAAGAGACGGTTCTTTGGACCTATCTAATATGGGTTACTGACCTTATTTCTTGCCAGGGTTTCAATAGCAATCCATTTTAGAAGCTTAGTCACAATTCTCAATGATGGAATTGGCCAAGCCAAGGGTTGCAAATAGTTCCTGTCATGTCTAGTTGTCCATGGCACTTATCTTCATCCTTTTTTTGTAAACTAATCATATGGATATGGACTAATTTAGACTATCATTTAGCTCATAAGAAGTCTTAGAATTGAGGGTGTCAGTGTCTTAATTTAAATAAAAGAACATCCCATCTAATCACACAAGTTAATATTACTCTCGTTAATTGCATCCACACTTGTAAACTTATATTAAAATTTGAAATTGACAGCTTATTTGAAAGAGAGCTCTATATAATCTACCAAGTGAGGAAAAAGTGGAATCGATTGTAATCTCTCCCACGATCCCAACTTTAAATGGGTACGATCAAGGGGAGAGTCACTCATAGAGCAAAAAAAAAAAAGGGAGAGTCACTCATTAGCTATACAACAACCCTTCTCATGGTCCCCATCTCAATTGACGGCCAAACCAGTGGGGCTCATAGCAGGCAGGGCAATCAAGCTCAATTAATTAGGAACGATATAGACCCATTTGCATATGCTTCATGCATCCCTTCTCATCCACATCTAACTTTTATAAAAAAAAAAAAGAAGCTGGATAGGACCATGATTGCCCAGTATGATTCCCTTTCTACTGCATTTTAGTACAATTGAAAATGTGACTACAAATAAATAAAAAGTACAAATATAACATGTTTATAAAAAAAATAAATATTAACACTTATAAAATTAAAATTTTAAAAATTGGTATGATTCTTATATGCTCGCACTCATTTATCACATTCACACATATATCACTCCTTTTTTTTAACACAAAGGTGAAGTAGAAAGATGTTCAAACTATTGGGGATTTGAATATTTGTAAAGTGGGGGGATGATTAATACAATTAAATTAAAAAAAACGACGATCTAGGGGGTGGACAGCTGTATAAAGCTAGTGCTTGGCCGGGTATACAGTCAAAATTAGAGCATGGTCATGAATACAATATCTTTATGCACATGCTTCATTCACGCCTAGTAATTACATTCAGAAATGGACATATGAAAAGGTTCATCCAACGTGTAAGGATTTTGTATTTGACCAAAAGAACAAACAAGTGCCACCCTCTTCAGTTTGGTCTTCGATGTACCATCTTATATTCATATCAATGGAGGTGGGTCCTCTATGGGTTCCCCATCAAACTTCTTCTATTCAATAAAGTGGAGTCTCTTCCCAAAAACATGCAACATGCACACAGTGGTACAGCCCCACCACCCTTGGCTTTGCCTTTAGGTATGCTTTATTTGAAAGATCTCCTCTAACCCATACTTTGGCAACCCAAAACTCTCCACTCCTAACCCTTTGTAGAAAAATATATCAGTTGGGAAGGGACTGACCGCAACTCTCTCTGCCTTTTAGGCCTCTGAGCTTCCTTCCACCTTCTTTGGATCTCGACCACAAGCTTTAGATTATTCGTTAACAGTCATGTCCCAGCTTCTTCAGGGGTTTCCTTGCTGGCCATCGAGTGCATCCGGGTATCATGGTACGCAGTGAATATGATCTACAGCTTACTTACTGTACGAGAACGTGCGCCACTTTGAAAAGAACAAAAGAAACCTTACAAAAGTGAATCGGAAAATTTAAAATAAAAAAAATGGGTGATACCAACCAATTGTTGTGTTTGATAGTGAGATGGTAGAACAAAAATGGTAGGCGCCGATGGGAAAGAACCCATTTATTTTCTTTAAAAAATCAAACACAACAAGCATAGTAGGCGCGGATGAGAAAGTTGTGCTCACGCTCAATCGTTGTTGGGCAGGGAAAAAGGGGAAGAGGAGCTCGGAGTTGAGTAAGAACTCGATTATGCGGCGGAGAAAGGAGTAGGAGAACCGCTGGAGGTGCAAATGGTGGTCATGGGTAGAGGGTGGACTTGTAGGAATCGTTCCGCTGGAGTGGTGTGGTTGCAGAAGACTTCAAGTAAAAGAATATACACAAGATAGTGAATAGGACGAGGAAGATGAAGGCGAGAGAGGTGGAGCTCGAGGTAGATCCACGTGGTGTCAGAGTTGTTGTCCTGGTCGACCAAGTTAGAGTCGGTGAAGTAGGTATAGTGGGGCCTTGTCTAGTCCAAACGATTGGAGTGGACACATGAGCGGGATTCATCAATGTCGAGGAACATGAACGAGGGAACTACGAGTCTGACGGTAGACGTCGGCCGTGAGATCATAGAGAAGAAGTAGGAGTGCTAGGGAATAAGTATATAAATAATATTATAGATAGATAATAATTTATTACTATATTTATTTAAATTTTATAAGTTAAAATTCTAACCCATTATATAATTATAATATTTTTCTATTTTATTAAAATTATAATTTCAAATCTTAACAATTGTGCTTACTTTCTAATACACTTTATAAATACAATTTTAAATCTATTACTGTATACATAATAAATATGATTTTTTCGACAAAGGTGAACAACTAAGTTAAGTTAAATAGCTTTTTTTAATATTGAAGCCAATTACAAATCGAGTTTTTAGTTACCGGTCGAGTAGGGGTGCTTTCTAATATCTCACTTTTCAAAAGGGAAAGTTCGGGTAATTAGATAGGCATTTAAACTTAAACAGATAAATTGAACTCGACATAAATAATAAATCGAACCCGTTAAAATTGGTATTTAGAAAGTTATAAATAAAAATAGCATAAAATAAACTATAAGAGGTCGAATAGATAGAAAATCGAGGATAAAAACGATAACTAAATTGAAAGTGAAAAGAATTTTTTAAGAAAATATTGCAAGGGCAAAACACTAATTTTAAATTATCTATATAGAAAATGAGTGGGTAATTTCTATAAAAATATATTTAATTAATAATCAATTCAATTGTAGGTAAATTAACTAAAAAACTTTTAAAATTAACTGATTTATTCATTAAAACTCGTTACAAACAACATCAAATTAGTCAACCAACACTAGATTAGTTAACAACTAATGTTGCATTTATGATCGCCAATTTCCTCGCGTGTAGGCTTGCACATTTTCTCTGTCTAACTCACTCGAATTGGATCCAACAGTCAACCCATTAAGAAATCTAATTTCAACTGTATTTATAAAGCTCAATCTGATTACTGTATAAGCTGAATTTACAACCTTCATATCTTCCTAATACTTGAATAGTGAGTCCCCACAACTGTAAGACTAACATATTATAAGAGACAAATAACACAAATACTTCTATTTTCAGTAGTACTTTAACACATGTTTCTAAAAATATATAAGAAATTCATTGTTACAAAATCTAAAACTCCTAATAATACATAAAGTAAAATTTATATACTGAATAAGGTTTATTCTTATCTGGTAAGTTTTTAAAAAATAGCCTTATAAGCATTTCTTATTTTGAAAATAGATTGAAATTGGGTCCACCTTAGCAATATAATTATATTTAATTTATAAAATTCATAATTAATGCTTATAACAAAAATATAACTTAAAAATAGTTTCTAAACTAGGTTCACACCATCATTAGAATATATTTTCAAAAAAAAAAAGAGAATTTTATAATAAGAATTTTTAAGATATCTATGTGTAATTAATCCAAATGTACTCGAATTTAGAAATTTTACTAAATGGAGATTTGTAATTTATTTGTACTCGATGAATTTTTGAAATCTTAAGCTTGCATTTATCCATTTTGGTAGGAGATCTTGTCCCTACAACATTTCTAACATTTAAGTAATTTTACACTTAAGTATCTATAATTTTTTTTATTTACGTATAAGTTCTTAAATTTATTTTATTTATAATTAAGACCATAAAATTACTAAATCTCTTTTTTAAGTCCTTAATTACTCTCCCCTTCCATTTGAATCCTTCAATTCTCATTAATTATACTCAAATCCTCCTATTTTTAAAAATTGCACTATAATCCCCAACTTTACAAGAATTGTAATTTTGTCCCCAAATCCAAATTCATTGAATAAGCATATTAAATTCCCTCAATTTTATCCTAACATGATTCTAATCATCTTCCCCATGTCCTTATGATCCTTTCAAGTTTTGAATAATCAATTTTGGCTTATAAATGAGTTTAAACAAAGTTTTGTTGGAAACTTATTATAGGGAGTGAAAGTTTCGATTTATTACTAGTGAAGGCATGATTATCGGAGCTTTTGATGTGGGAAGCTAGCTATCTCTAAGGGGATACTCCTAGGAACAAATAATATCTCAATTGGTGACCTGAGAAATGAGAATTCGATTTAGTAAAATTTAACGATTTACGTTTTGTAAATCGAATATTCTAGTAAAGGGTAGTGGTAGGGACTTACCACTAGGATACAGGGAAGTCGAGGCTGAGCTAAGGATGATTGGGGAAAGGTTGACTCGATCGTAGGAGGTTTGGAGGTGGCTCGAAGTGATCTTGGTGTAGTCAGTTGTCGGGACAAGGTTATTGTGCGGGTTCGACGACACTTATCTGGTAACCCTCAAGCTGAACATAATATGCAGTCACGTAGAGGGCTTATTCAAAAATCCAGAGAATCCAATTTTGCATTTGGAGGTGGAGAAAAATGTTGATGTCAGAGTTCTCGTTTGAGGATGGTCAAAATTTGGAGGAATTTGGGTTCTCTAAGCTGTGAAGGTGTGGAGAGTACGAATGAGAAGGAGCTATTTATATAGGGAGCTCGAGAATTGACGGTTCTATACATAGCAAACTTTCTGATTTAAGGCCTTGTTAAAGTAATTTATTGTTTGTTGGAGTTAAAGGCAATCAGTCGACCTTCCTTCCCTTCGTTTGTTTAGAGTTTGAATATGACACTATTCGCAAGTGTGCAAGCTTCGCACGTGTGAGTTACCACTTGTTGCATAGTAATTGGCTGGAGTTACGCAACATCCCACTCAACTTCGAGGTCACCCGTTGACTTATTGATTGGACATACGGTGACCTCCCATTGGACGCTCTATTCTACGTTTTACATGGTAGTTAACTAAATTTGACCGTCAAATGGCTGTTATTGACTTTTCCATGTGTCAATTCCATGTGTCCACTTAAGATTGGTTGTTGCCATCCAACGTGGCCTTGCCACTTGGCGATCATTGATTACTCGGTCCTTTCATATCATTCTATCTAGCTAATGACCTTGCATATTTTTCACGTGTAACCCTCTCATTGGTTAACCCAACTAAAAAGGATTTCCTTCAATTGACCGCTAATTAAGGATACATGTCTCACTCCCATCGGTCAAATTCTAATAACATGGATTTTCTGCAGTTGACCATTGATGAGGGACATGTATCACACTCTGCTTGGTCAACGCTGACTTAGCGGCTGTTGGGGCACATTTTGCCACGTGTCATGCACTGATTGGTAGTGTGTGTTGACTAGGCATTGATTTGGCATACAGTTTGTTGACCGGTTCAATTAAAACGGTTTTGACGATCCAAAATAAAAAATCGACCAGTTAATGTATGATTCGAACAGTTTTCTAAATTTAAAATTTTTTTTAATTTATTTTCTCCATAATGGTGATCTTAATTTTTCAATTTGACATTTTTTAGTAACTACAAAAAATGAATTTTTAAATTGGTTATTCTCGGTTCGGTTTAATTTAATCTTTTTTAGTCTCGATTAACTCTTAACTATTCTAATTTTCACTTCCAATTTGTAATTAAATTCTTTTTTTTAAATTTTAAAACTTTAATTATTATTTGAAATATATTCAACTCACGTTTTGTTTTTCTTTTTATAATTCCGATTCAATTTGAATTATAGTTTTTTTTAAAAAAAAATTTTGTTTCCTTCAAACTTTATTTTTTTTTAGGAAAAACATGATTTACAAATATAGTTTTTAAAAAGAAATGATTGGATTTTAAATGTAATTTGCATTTATTTGATCATGGATATATGTGTAGTAGGACATTTAGATAGTTTGTTTAGAAAATATAGAAATATAAAATAGTAGAGTAGAACACGTTGAAAAATAGGATTGGTAGGTATTAAGCCATTAATTAATTAATTAAATAATAGGCACCTATATTTATAGAATTAGAATAATATAAATATAAAAATAAATAATATGAGAATATATAATCTACTATAACTAATAAAATTATATTATATATTATAAATAGTTAAAATACTATATTAATAATTTAGTATAATATTTTCAACATTTTTTTCTCAAAATTAATATTAATTTATATAAAATATTTATTTTATAAAATCATATATATAAATTACCAAATACATACTCAAGTTTAAGCAATTATAAACGATTTTCTATTAAGTTGTAATAGCATACACCAACCAAAAGTTATTTTTTATTCCATTGGTATAATGTATACTAATAAAAAAATATTTTATATTTCGGCTGTATAATAATTTTTTTACAATAATTAAAAATTATTTTTCTATTTTATCGATATAGCGATTTATTCACAACAAATAAAAATTATTTTTTATTTTGCTGGTATAGCAACTTTTTATACATTTAAAAGTTTGTACTTCACTATAATCGTAATATATAGATAAACTTGTCAATCAGAACAGAATTATATAAAAATCTACTGTGATACTATATAGAAATCTAAAACAATAGAAAATGTTGAAAAATAAGATTGGTAGGTCATAAATATAAGTTATGTTAACAACTATTTATTGATAAATTACTTAATAAATTATATAATAAATACTTATATTTATAATAATATAAAAATAAATAATATGAGAATATATAATATAATCTCAACTAATAAAATTATATTATATATTATAATTATCTAAAATACTATACCAATTATCTAAAATAATATTTCTAATAGAAACAAATCTCAAAACATTTAATTGCTTTGAAAACATGAATTTGTGTTAAATATAATTTATTTTAAATAAAATATTATTATATTAAATAATTTGAGCAAATACTAATATTGAGTATATAAATAGTAGCATGAGTACTATTACTAACTCTCACTCATTCTCTCCCAATATAGTTTATATATAGAAAAAGTAGTGAAGGTGGAAGAAATATTGAGTCGAATCGAGTTAGTAGGTAATTCACAAAAACTTTATATTTAGTATAGTTTTTCATATATTTTGTAAATACTTATATTATATTTTATAAATGTTTAAATTTTTATAAAAAAATTATGATTAATTTATATTTAAATTATTTTATACTCGTTTGTTAGACTACAATAGTATAATTTCTAATGCCATAGAGCCCGATAAGGTGGGACGGATGGTTATGCGGATCTCACCTCAAATGGTAAACGTTTAAATATTTTATAAATGTTAATTTTTTTTATAAAAACTGTGATCAATTAATATTTTAATTATTATTTATTGGATTAGAATAGTAGGATGGACCACTGTAAAATTGCACAATGGATTATTAGGTTGATCTGAACTAGAAATCGAGTAAATATGGTAAATTTCACACTTTTGAGTTAAGTAAAACCGGGAAAAAAAACTGGTCAAACTGATTAAGAAAACCGAGCCGGTTTACAAACCCGATCATATGGGAACAAGCAATTTGGAAATTTAGAACTACGAGTGATCCAAATGGTTCATTAAACCTTGAAAAAGAAATTTAAGACAAAATAAAAGACAAAAACTAAATCGATTTAGGCGAACGAGATTTTATAAAAACTTTGAATTTAAGCGTGTTTGCTCGAGAGTAGTGTGAGGCTTGCTCGAGAGTAGTGTGAGGATAGGTGACCTCCTGTAAAGTATAATTTTTTTTGTAACCCGAAATTTCAGTCAAAAATTTTTATACGAATTGTACGCCTTATCATAAATGGTCATAAATTAATATATATTTAATTCTTAAAATTAATACAAACAATTTAATACCGAAATTAAATTATTGAAATTAATACTAATAATTTATGTCAATATTAATACTAGTAATAAATCTCTCCAATTTAATATACGGTTTTACACCTATATAAAGAGGTCATCCCCATTCTTTCTTCTCACATCTGAACACTTCTCTCTCTACTGCTCCATTTCCCGGTTAAGCTCGAACCAGAGTTTCGACTTAAACATTTTTCTTAACCTCGAAAGGAGAGGTCGAGCTCTTTAGAACTAGGGAGAAGATAGCTATATGATAGCAAACTACAGTCAATTCGATAATCGTTGGAGAAGTGCAGGCATGATGGAATAGTGAAGCAGCTCCGGCGGACTGAAGTTACCCTATTTCGGCTAAGCTAAAATCGGCCATTTCGAGCCCTTCTCAGGCCAAACCAAGCCCTCCCAACACTTTCTCAGCCTTTCTATGGCCGAATTAGGACTGAAAGATAAGTCAATTCGGCTCCCCTTTACAATTTTCGATCGATGCTAGAGAGAGAGTCGACCGAATTTTAATAACGAAATTCTAATCTAATTCCACATCAATTGATACGATTCTTGATTCTAGGATGAACCTCAGGACGAGAGCTATCTGCCCTACCACCGTGCCTTCACCGGTGAGTAATCGAAGCTTTCTCTCTCTATAGTTCATTTTTTGGCGAAGCTCCGTTTGAGCTCATCCCTACGTTAAAACTTGCGATTCACAATTCTAAAGAATCATATTAACATGTATAAACTCAATTTCAACTTCAATGTTAACAATTGGAAATGTTTGATGGGTCAATTTAATGAAATTAAATTCGGCTGTGTTAAAAAGGTGGAATTGGGGGAAAATTGGGGATTTTCGAAATTCAAAGGACCAAAATAAAATTTTATGAAATTGAGGGTCAATTGGGCATGAAAATAATGTTGGAGGACCAATCGAGGAATTTTGAAATTTTTGGGGCAAAATTTACCATTTTTGTAAAGGAAGGGCAAAATGGTAATTTTGGAAAAGTTGGGGGACCAAATGGGAAATTTGGGAAATTAAACCCCTTTTTGTGAAATGGAATAAATTGAGGTCCTATGATAAATTTTAGAAGTTTCGGGACTCAATTTGAGGAAAAATCGGCATTTGGGACTTAAAGTTAAAGAGAAATAACTTTAGGGACCTAATTGCAAATAAATAAAAGTTTAACTTTCTCATTCATTTGGAATGAATGAAGGCGATTAGGCCGAAGGATAATGAACCAAGATTTTCATATCGTGTAGGAACACAAAGTATTGGCAACGCCAACAAGGACAAGTTCTCGTGAATACCAAGAACCGGTCTAGTGGAATTCACGACAATAACAGGTGAGTGGGTTTACTAGTTGGGATGATGAGCACAACTTAAAATTAAAAACCACTTACCGGTTGTGAGTGAAAATTTTATATCATACCCGGTTGGACAATGATAAGTACTTCGGTATAAAACTCACTATTAAGTGGTATTTTAAACATCACTACTTAGAGGAAGTGATGTGAAAATCATGCGGAAAAACTATTTACTGGTTGTAAGTAGATCATACCGGGTTGGTATGATGAGACTTTCTCGAAGGAAGTTGAAAACCCGTTCATCGGTTATGAACGGAGGTGTCCTTATACCCGGGCAGTATAATGAATAGAGAAAACATATGTTTTGTCAAAAGTGCTCTCCACTAACTGTGTGCCAATGCTTAAATAATTTGAGAAACCTTCTCGACGGGAGCTCGAATAGATCTGATAGGCCGGGGGCTTCAGTTTTGGAACTTGGGGGCTAAATTCCCGATTTTGAAATTCTCGTACAATGGGCCTAAAGCCAGTTGGCACGAGCAGGAGCTCATAAACGAACATGATATATGTGTTATAAAACTTAATAAGTGAATTGTTTGGCCATGGTACCAAGATAGGACCGACATGCTCAGTCAACTAGCAGCAGTGCGACATGACAGGTTGACAGACCAGTCAAGACAAACAACTACGGGTTGAGTTGAGAGTTAGGGCCGTTGGACCAGTGGCACCGCATATTATATGGCAATATGAGAAAACATTATTTGTGCATGAACTATGAGTACGAGATCATCAAGACGCCCATGAGAGGTTGTGATGCTTCCTTAGGGCACTGGATGACCTGTTGGCTATAAAGGCACTTCGTTGTTCCAGGTGTCTGTACGAAATCTGGAGTAGCACCAAACACATGAGACTAGGGTGGGACAAGATGAGGTATATATCCTCATACGGATACGAAAAAGTAATTTCGGGATTGTGGGTCTAATGTCGCGTACATCCACTCATTTACATGGTAGAAGTGGTCGTACTTCTATTCGGATGGCATGAAAAGTCGCTATAAAGCCACTAGCGGGTTCAGTAGTGATACTGATTTGCAAATATGTGTAACCTTAATGATGAAAGATGTGTATTGGGTGATAACACACTGTTAACTAAGAAATGGTAGAAAAACCCAAAATTTTAAATGAAAGGATTTTTGAATAATAAAAGAGTCGGACACACTATAATAATAATTATTTTCTTAAAAGTCAAAAGTTTTTAAAAACTAATTAACTGAGTAGTTGTACTCACCCCTCACTTATATTTATTTCAAGAAATCCCGGAAAGTCTAAATTTAAATACCATCAACTAAGAATTCTGTAAGACATTCATATAAAATTTTAAATTTAATTTAGTTTTGATTATGTTATTAAAGGAAAAATATGTCGATTAAAAGATGCATTAATCTTTACGGTTTACAATAACGGGAAACTTTTTAATAAATTGAAAAAATAGTGGGTTAATCACGAGTATACGACTAAATCAGGTTGGAAAATGATAAAATACATAAAATATATAATATTTTTCTAATTTTTTTAACGTGAGAGATAGAAAGGAGTGAATGAGTTTTTTTTTTGTGTGCAAAAATTATGTTGAAAATTGATGAGGTTGGCTAAATATGTGGAGTGTGAAGAGGGCATGTTGGGATGAGATATTTCAGTGTGGGACGCAATTAAATGATCAAGATAATGCATATATTTATATTAGAAAAATATAATAAATACTTATAGGGCTATAATTGCCATATTAGTAGATCCTACAAATGATAGGTAGGTGACCGGCCTAGATGGAGCCAACCTAATAATTTACTATATATAATATAGATAGATATTAACGATAAGAGTATGCTAATAGTTTACTCCTTAAAAGCTTAAAAGTTGTTTCAGAAGGGTTTTTTTTTTTGTACTCATAGTTTGCTACTCAAAGTCCTCAACTTACTGGATCATAGTAAGCTAATAGTTAGCTATCTAAGAAAAATAAACTTTCAATAAAATATTTTTTAAAGTTGAAACATGTCACATTTGAGTATTTCAAAAAAATTAAAGACACCATCCTTAATGGGCCACGTGAAAGCCCTTTAAGTATCCAACTGAAGACCATAATAAGCCTCAATTTGTCTTGCTTAAGCCCATATCCGGAGAAACTCTCATGAGCCAAGCCCATATCTCGGGCTGCGGCTACGGCTACGGCTACGGCTACGGCCACCTCATTCATCGAGGTTGGTTGTACCCTTTCCTAGCCGCCGACGGCTATGAATTAAGTAGTCTATTTTTTGGTAGGATTAAAACTTCACGAGGCATTTCAATTGACTATGGGTCGGAACAATAATCCATGAATATCTTCACTAGTTACAGCCACAAATACTCGTAGACAACCTTTTGCAAATCTATATTATGCACACCATAATATGACAGAGCCATGCCTCGGTCTCTGTCAATTTGGAGTCAGCATCTTACCCATGACGCCTTTTAGGTGTTGTCAAGTTGTGCTTTTCAACAAGGTAAATTTTGGCCATGTATTCATAGCTAACTGATGTATTCTATCACCCTGAAGATGGTTTTCTCTGTTCTAAGATATTGAAAATGGTATTTCCAGAGAGATGAATTAGCTTGAGTCTTGCTAGAGCTGCACTTGCACTTTTCTATTTCGTGAATTTGTAATAGTCTAACCAGAAGCTATATATCACACAAGGTTCTGTTCATGGAGCTGAATAAATATGTTCAGATCTGATACGGTGACTGACGTTCTCGCAGTTGTGGCACTGCTCCTCTAAAGTCAAGTCAGGCTGCTGTGTAAAGACTAGACTGATCAACCCAAGATGCTCACGGAATCACCGGTCCCAGCACGGGATGGGCTCACAGTTGCTTTCTCCATTCCAACGATCTCACTAACTCAAATGTGTGTAGTGTGTGTTTGAATACAATTGTTGTTAGATCAAACTCAAGTAAAAGCTATGCAGCAATGTGATTTAACTATACAATTTGAATGATGTAAACTGCCTATTCATAGTTAACCAAAGAGGACACTGGATAGATGAATTAGATAGAACAATTGGAAATAACCAATCGGGTATGATTAAAATAAAATACAAGCTCCCGTGGATAGAGAAGTAGGGTTTTTAATCATTCCAAAACCATAACTTTGAACAGTACGGCTTTCAATGACTCCAAAACCATAACTTTGAACCTGGACATAGTAAGCTGACATGTCTAACTCATACACCCACATATGGACGATGCTTAAGTTATTGATACACAACTTGATAAAGTAAAAAGCCAATTTAGGAAATTAACTGACAAAAACATGTGCATATCTGATTGTACAAGTGTCCATTAATAACCCAGAAATATTTATTTTACAACAGTTATTTAATTTATTTAGATATTTAAAAGTGTAGCATAGATATCCCAAAATCATAAATTCTATTTTGACAACTATTGATTAATAAAATTATTTTTTGGTACAAAAAATGTTATGATTGAAAGAATTGAAAATGATTTTTTTAAGTAGGTGTACTAAAAATTTATTTGAATTAAGAATTTGGTAATATGTTTTGAATTACTATACTAAAATTTCAGAATACTAGGAAATTATTTTATCGTATGATTGGATCCAGCGAGAGAAGGGCGAAGAGTGACTTACATTAATAAAAACATAAATTGACCATTAATTTTATATTTATTCGTTTATATATAATTGAATTAAATTTTATTATTAAAAATTATATCGTATATAATAGAAATTATTATTAATATAATATAAATATCACATCAAAAAATAATTATATATATATAATTTTGTTAATATGGTAAAATATATATTGTATAACAACAATAAAAAATAATATATAATAAATTATATTATATATGGACGATATATAAATATATCATATTTTTACTATACAAGTGTATCATATATATATATATATATAAGTAATTGTTTTAATTATAAAATTAATAAACATTAATTATATAATAATATTTATACGTAAATATCGCATAATAACAATAATAAAAATAATATATATGATCAATAGTATATATCACATATGTTGTTATGTATCATATTTTTGTCATATATTTATATTATATTACACAAATGAGATATCGTTACAATTATAAATTAAATTAATCTTATTGTATAATAGTATATATAAACATTATATAATAATAATTTTTATTATATATATATGCCATATATTTATATATATCACATTTTTATCATATAGCTTATTAAATCTGAAAATTAATAAATATTGATTTTATAATAATATTAATTTACATATATATTATAATAGTAATTTATGTATACATCTATTTTGTATATTATATTTTTATTATATAATCATAATATAATTGTATAGAAAAAAAATATAAATTCATAAATTTCTTTTAAAATATAATAATAAAAATAATATTAAGGAGGAGAAGGAAGGAGGTTGAAAAATATAATTTCATATTATTTTAAGTAAATCAATTATAAGGAAGCGTGTAGTATTGAGTTTTAGGTTAAATGTGAATCCTACCAACCCATTCAAACTCCTCCAAAATATTTTATCAAAATAATTATTAATCTCTCCAAAATTATTTTCCAATCGTTCTCAACCCCATAAAAAAGTTGCCAAACAATAAGTTAATTGGTATAAAACCAATAATAATAACATGTAATTATCTTTATATCTTATATGATATATTAGCACTCATATTACTCTAATATTAGGGTTATGAGATATTATGATTATATTGTTGAAACCTTTATTGGGTAAACAAATTCTTCCTTTTTGGATGAATAGAAGACTCAATTCTCAAGACAAAGGAAATGGTAAGTTCCAAAAAAAAGGAAAGAGAGAAAAGAAATGAAATGTAGTCTGGGCACAGCTGTTCCAAATCCCAATTCCAACGCGCCATAAGCCATACTGGAGGCGAGGCAAGACCCCTCCCTCTCAACCGATAACGTTGAGAATCCTCGGCCAAACAAGCCCCCCGCTGTTTTAAAAAATAGTATTAATCAGAATTTTAATTAATTAAATATAATAAGGAGGAAATCGCAATTTTGCCCCCCAATATATTTTTTATTATAAAAAAAAAAGCTCTCCATCATGGATATGATACTGCTTGATATATTTTTATTTCTTACACGAAATATAGGGGCAAATGCAAATTAACAAAAAATACGCGGACGAAATAGAAAACAAAAAGGGAAACCTGACAAAATATATTGATTTTGTTATTTTATTACACCCGAGAGCCAATCAGAATCCTCGGCTTCCTCTATAAATGGCAGCATCGACTACCATTGAAAACCTTCTTCGGCATCGCCTTCGAGTCCATCGCCTTTCGTCCATGTCTCTCAGCTAAGTATTCGGTTCCTTTTCCTTCTCCTTCATTTTCCTCCTGTTCGGTAGTTTCTCTCTCTTTCTTCTTGTAGCTCTTAGGAGTTTCGTTTTCTTTGGGCATTTCTCCCTGTTAATTCTAGTTGCTGTTCCAAGCCCTAGGCCGATTCGATCTTCTGCAGCTCCGGGGTTCTGTTATAATCTCAATCTAGGCTGTTGTTAGATCTGTGAGGTTTTAATTTCAGATATCTGTGGGGGTATTGAACTTCTGTTGGATCTGAGGGTTTATTTAGATGAATCTAGGGTTCTAGATGTGGAAATTACAGTTTATCTGTTAATAAATTTTGCCGCCCTCATGCGTCAACTTCGGATGCTCCACTCGTTCTCTGTCGTTTTCTTGTACTGGTTCTACGTTTTCTCACGAGTCAGCTTCTCATCTTTCGATCCTAAGTAAAATCTCGATCTGTACCTACCTATCTGTGATTCCCTGATTGAATCTTAGACTTGGGGAATTCAAAAGTCCTGTTTTTTTCTTGATTGAAATTGGTCAAAGAGGATTATCCGGCCAAACAAGAATAGATCAAAGGGGATCGGAAAATAAAATGGCTTCACCACAAAGGCCAGCAAGTTCGGGATCAGGCTCCGATATGGGGCCTGGGAATGTTGGTATCGATGAGAGGAAGCGGAAGAGGATGGAGTCTAACCGCCTATCCGCTCAACGCTCTCGAATGAAGAAGCAGAAGCTGATGGAGGACCTGATTGGGCAAGTCACCGAATTGCAGAAGGCAAATGTCGGACTCGTGGAGAATATCAATTCCACCATGCAGCACTACGTGGAAATGGAGTCCAGGAACAACGTCCTCAAGGCTCAGATGATGGAGCTCACAGATCGGCTTCGGTCTCTCAACTCATTTCTTCAGATGGCGGAGGAGGTTAGTGACCTTGCCCTCAATATCCAGGAGATCCCTCAATCCCCAATGGAACACCCATGGCAGGTCCCGTTTCCCATCCAGCCCATACTAGCAAATGTCGATGCATTTCAGTGCTGATGATCACTCTCTGGCCATTTTAATTTGGATAAGTTTTCCTAATGGTTGTTGCTTTACCTTCCCATCATTCTATATGCATCTTGTGTGGTGTATCTTGCTGTACCTAGGTTGTCTAATCATATGTAATGGTACCCAATAATTATTTGAACCTGCTCGGGATTTGTAGCTATATGGGGTCTCAGTGTGATGCTTCAGTATTTCTTTGTTCCTTAATTTAAATCATTGGAGACTGCACTTTTGGGATGAATTCCATGCCTATGATTCCAAATGTTGGATCTTGACATGCAGGAAGTATCCTATCCCATGTTCTTTTGTCTTCGGGGTTTCCATTAACCCTTTATAAACAACCCTTTATAAACAAGGTGGGACCTGAACTTGGTCAGTTTGATGAGCTTGGTCATGGAAAATAAGTCATTTTGTTTGATGGGTAATTATATGTAACCATAAAGGTTTATAATTAATTTAAGGGGAATATATTTGCAATTGCAATTCTGTTTGTACCAGACAAATGAGAACAATTATTTAGATATTTTTCTTTCAAAATTTTCATTTTAAATTAAAAAAAATTCTTAAAAATCTCGTTAACGGTTGAAATGACGATGAAAGTATAATTTATATTTTTATTATTTATTTTATTAAGCAGAAAAAAGAGGAAAGGGATCCCAGCATGAGATAGAAAAATGCAGTCTTTGAGAATTTAAATTATAATTACTCATGGCAAGTGCGGCACTCCTCGGGTCTCTGGATTGTCCTTCCAGTAGTTCTCGAGTGGGTCGTTTTTTATGCTCTCCATCACATTGTCCTCCAGGTTCTCTGATGCCGCTGCAACGACCACCGCCGGCCTCGCCATCCTCTTTAACCTCCAGCCACCTCACGCCGCAGCCCTCACCGCGACTGACATGGACTGCGGCCTCGTCGGAGCTGAAATCGACGTGAGCAAGACTCAGTGGGAGGAGGCGGAAGGTGAGTCCGTTCAGAGTTGCCGCCAATGCCATTACTAATAGGAGAGGCAAGGATTCGGATGTAAAGAGTTGAAGAAGAGGAGGAACAAGCTGAAGAGCTTAAGGCGAAGTTTCATTGGGGGATGCAAGGATTTTTAACACATTAGTCTTATAGATGGTCAGCCAATCAGGAGCAGCCGTGTCATGCGGTCATTCCCATCTCAACATATCTCAATTATTTTCTTTTTATTTTTTCAATAAAAAAAAGGCAACATCCTCCCTTTTCTTTCCTTTTTCTCTTATAACATATATAAATAATAAAAAATATAAACTTGAGAACATATTTAATTTTAGTCAAACTATTTTCATTAATTAATCATTACCAATTTTGGTTATTGATAGAAATGTAAATAAAATAATAGAATTGTAAATATTTGTCACTTACTTTCACATTCTAAATTGTTTACTATATATATATATATATATATCAAATGAAAGTATTATAAATACTCATAATTTAATGATTATAAATACACCAAATTTATAATTTTATAAGTGACAATTAATGGTATTATAATCTATAATTATTTACATTCTTATATTATTTTCAATTGTGATACTTGAATATTAGCACTATTAGTTATAGTATCTTTTAGAGTTTAAATTGGTGACCATATAAAATTTATTTTTAAGGTGGAAATGAACTCATTCATTAAAATTTAATTTATTCTATATATATATATATATTAATAATAAACATCAACTTACCAATCTTGTATTTTGGGAGAACCTATTTTCAAATTTAATGACAGTATTCATATTAAAAAGACATCTATTAAATATTTGTATATTTTTATCTATTATAAATTTTGTGCAATTTATATAATTTTGATAAAAAAATTATACAATTTAACATATTTTTATAATATTTATGGTATTATAGTAATATTGCTGCACAACATCAAGATTTTAGATAGTTAAATTTCAATACATAGTTAACATCACATGCTTTAGAAGTTGTTTCCAACTTCCTAAGTATAATTCACTTATTACTGTCTTTTTACTGTATATATGTACAATAAATATGTATTTATCAATTATTAATTTTCTAAACAATATTTCGATCCTATTAATCAAATTCGACAATATCAATTATTTTTTGACGAAGTGGTTCTCCTAAAAAGTGGAAGAGTATAAGTTTTGACAACTCATTTTAGCGAGAGTTGGGAAGTGAGTTTGAAAAATAAATAGTTTATCAAAGCGTTTTATAGTTTTAGTTCATTGTAATGTAAGTTAATCTCTTCTTTAATATTTCCCCTTGCTCGAGAGGCATTTTAGCAAATATTCACCCGCCTTTTCTATCATAAAAAAAAGATTATACGTTCGCAAAATAGTTTCATATTGTTACACTTATGGACCGTAACATCTTTACCGTCTACTCGAATAGAGGTTAACAGTCTCTACCCAGAGTTTGAGTATAAATCATACGTCAAACCTCAAATCCTAATCATTTCGTCATGTCCGCTTTATGGGACGACACCTCATTTCCCCTAATACCTCGGTCTCGGTATGTAGGAAGCTCTCCGTGCTTCATGACTAACTGACATGACAAATCCGCCCTTATTGCATCGAGGTCATCTATCAGCCCTTGTGACCTATCGACTACCACTCTCGGGCGTTTAAATGCTTTTGGATCCTCATGCATGTAGAACAACAGTTTTGAATTATTAACTATATTCTTTGGTGCCAACGGTCCAACGGCCCCAACACTCGACCTAAATTGCAGTTGTTTTTTCTTGACCGGTCCGTCGACCTAGTCCTGGCGCACTGCCACTAGCCCATCGAGATTTGTTAGTCCTTTCTTGGCCCCATGGCAAATCACACAACATTCCCAGTTTTATGAGATTTTTCATGGTTATTATAATCATGTTTGTCTACGGGTTCCAATCCGTGAACACTAGCTTTGGGCCTACTTCACTAGTTTTCCAAAACTGCACCTTCAACTCTATAATTTTCAAATTCGAGGCCTTGAACCTGTTAGAGTAATTTTAGCTCCCATTAGGAACATGTCCCAAAATTTTTAAGTAGTTTCACGCAATCATGGGGAGACTGTTCTTGCAAATAATAATTTTAAAATTTAAAAGCGGTTATCATCACCCCCAACCAGGTATGACGCTAAAAATTCCACTCATACAGTAATAGTAATGTGGTCATCCCAATGAGATCTCGATTTGTGGTGCGCTCTCTTGCACTGGTACTTGAACAACCAGCTTTTACATAATTCAAGTATCCACACCAGGAGAATTTACATAAGGGGCCTCATACTTTCGAGTATTTGCACATAGGTCCTCAGACTAAGCCTTAATTGCATTTAGGTCCCTCAAGGTTTATAACCTTATATTTAGGTCTCTAATCTTCATTTAATCTCAATTAAGTCCATAGTACTTCTAATTTTCCTTCATGGTCCTTATTTTTTTTAAAATCACCAATTGACCCTCAATTTTTCCAAAATTTTCAATTGGTTCTTAATTTTCCAAAAATTCCCAATTGGCCCTTAATATCTCAAAAATTGCCAATTGACCCTCCATTTCATCCAATTGCTCAATTGAGCATAAATTGAGAGTTAATTTCATGAAAATCCCCCAAATTTTCTCAATTTACAATTCGGCCCCAATTTTCCAAAAATTCTCAAATTGCTCAATTTCTCAAAAATTGCAATTTGGTCCCTAGATCACAATTTCATCTAATTGAATCACAAAACTCTCTTAATTTCCCCCATTCATGATCTTAATCATTTTTCCTATGTTTCCCTCGTCATTTCAAGATTTGAACCGCTTCATTTAGCTTAAAAATGAGCTTAAATGAAGCTTCCCCAGAAAATTCAGTTTAAATAGAGAAAGCTTCGATATCTTACCGGTAAGGGGCCGACGACTGAAGCTCTTGTCGTCACTTAGTTGCTCTCCTTGTGGGGATCCTTCTTGGATCAAACTACACCTCAATTGGTGGCCTAAGTAGTGCAAATTTCCCAATTTAAATTTTTACAGAAACGTACTGTGACTAGTATTTTTTGACGAAGAGGTGGCGGAGGGGACTTACCCACTTAGCTCATGGAAGGTTGGGGCACCTCTAGGTGGAGTTTGGGGGGCTCGGTTTGGCTAGAATTGGCCTAGGGACGGCTTGACTTGAGCTCGAGTTGTTGACAGCCGAGGAGCAACGACACTGTTTGAGCTTCCCTACTCTTCTTCAGTAGTACTCGGGCTGAAGGGAGGATGAAGCAGGGTAGAGGACTTCCTCTCGGTTCTAATGACACCAAATGCAGCTTCAGAGGTTGAGAAAAATCACGATGTCGGAGGTCTGGTTTGTTGCTCGTCGGAAAACTGAGCACTTCACCTTCTTCGCTCGATTGTGGGATACTTAGAATGAATGGAGGGGTGCTCTTTATATAGGGAGCTCTACAACTGACCGGGCTATCGGCTGTTATAGGACTCGGTCGTCGACAATCATACCGGAGCTCTTCATAGGTCACGGGAGGAACCGACCTCCCTCTCTCTTTAACTCTTCTATCAGCTAACTGAGGTTGAAGATGATAACGTGGTGGGTGTGCAACGTGGCACGCTGTGATTGGTTGGTTTTTCTAACGTGGCATTCCAACTCAGCCGTCGTGTCAATTGTTGACCAATTGACTGGACACGTGGCAGCCTCCCATTGGTTGCTCATGTCTACGTGGCAGGTTAACCGGTCGTTTGTTGACCGTTGACCGAACACGAGGCAGCCTCCCATTGGCTGCCCATGCTTGTGTGGCTGCTAACTAGATGTCGTTGACTGTTGACCGATCCATTCCAACCGGGTTCGGTGACCCGATTTTGAAAATCGGCAAGTTAAGGCTCGATTCGACCGGTTTTCTAAAATCTAAAAATTTCTAAATCATTTTCTATCTAATGGTGGCCTCAATTTTCCAAATTGACAATTTTAAGCCACCTAGAGAAATGAATCATTGAATTGGTTCACTAGGGTTCAATCTAGTTTAAGTACGGTTCACCCCGAACCGGTCTGGTTTTTGTTGGTCAATGTTTTCAAGCATTAACCGCGCGGCTGACTGTACGCACTTTGCCATGCGTTAAGCACTGATTGATCTCACGCGCTGACTAGGCACTAACCTAGCATGCGATTCGTTGACCAACTAGACCATTAACTAATTCGGTCAGATCGGGTTTGGTGATACAAAGTTGAAAGTTGGCCGGTTTTCTAAAATTTAAAATTTTCTAAATTTATATTCTATCCAATGGTAAATTCAATTTTCCAAATTGATGTTTTTATGTTATCTAGAAAAATAAATCTTTAAATCGATTACTCATAGTTCAATCTAGTTCAATCCGATTGACGTTTGGTTTATCTTGAACCGGTCTAGTTTTCTCATCCAATTCCACTTATGGTTCTTTTCCACGATTTTTGGGTCTTTATTAACTATTTGGAAATTTTCAATTCCCTATTTTGACTCTTTTTACTAATTTTGGATCACTTTGATACTCAGTTTTTCTCTAAAAAATTTCGATTTGTATTTCCAAGTTTCTTATTATGAGAAAATAGGATTTATAACTCAGACCATCAATTAAGTTGTGATTTGATCCTGGAAGGATCCCCACAAAGATAACAATCCATTGGAATCAAAATCTCCAACAATCAAACAATCATCGATAAGTAATCGAAGATTTCTCTCTATAACGATTTTTCCGGCGAAGATTCGTTTAAGGTCATTTCTAAGCCAGAATGAGTGGTTCAAAGCTTGAAATGATACTGGGATATAAGAGAGATGATTAGAATCATGTTATGTATTAATTGGGAATGTTTAAGATCAAATTGATGATATTCAAAGTTGGAGTACTAAATTGTAATTTTTGAAATTTATGGACTTCATTGCAATTTTTGAAAAAATTAGAGATCTTCTACAATTAGGTAGAAAATATGTACCCAATTGAAAATTATGAGAAATTAGGGAGGCAAATGAAAGATTTAAAAATCTTAGGGATCTAATTGGAATTAAGGTATATATCACGCCCCGACCCGGTTTGGTCGGATCCCCATGATCAACCCGCCACTCTCCCGATTTACTAAAGGGTTTTCCCTTATATTATAAATCGTAAAGAGTAAGGCGTTAACCTGCACCTTTTTCCAGGAATATCATAAATCAAAACTGCATAGTAATTTAAATTAGTTGTACCAATCTTGCAGGCGTTTAATTGCGCAAGTCCTTTAAGGTTCGGCTTTCCGGGACTTCCTGAAAGAGGTATAAGGGAGGGGGTGAGTACAACTACTCAGTGAGTGAGATTCAAATCTTTTAAATTTCAAGAAAAACATTTATATGGAGTGTGCCAGACTCCTTTGTTTTCAAAAAAAATCATTTCATTTAAAAATTCATCTTTTTCCATTATTTCTTAGTTATCGATGTGTCATCACCCAACACACATCCTTCATAATGAAGGTTACACACATTCGCAAGTCAGTATCACTACTGAACCCGCTAGTGGCTTCGGAGCGACTTTTCCTGCCACCCGGATAGAAGTACGACCACTTCTACCCTGGGAATGAGTGGATGTACGAAACATCCGACCCACAATCCCGAAATCACTTCTTCGTGTTCGTATGAGGACAGAGACCTCATCCTGTCCCCACCCCGGTCTCATGCGCTTAGTGCTACTCCAGATTTCGCACAGACACCTGGAACGACGAACTGCCCTTATAGCCACCAGGTCGTCCAGTGCCCTTAGGATGCATCACTACCCCTCATGGGCGTCTTGATGATCCCGTACTCATAGTGCATGCACAAACAATGTTTTCTTATATTGCCATGTAATATGTGGTGCCATTAGTCCAACGGCCCCGACTCTCAACTCAACCCGCAGCTGTTTGTCTTGACTAGTCCGTCGACCTGTCATGTCGCACTACCGCTAGTTGACTGAGCATGTCAGTCCTATCTTGGTACCATGGCCAAACAATTCACTTATTAAGTTTTATGGCACATATATCCTGCTCGTGCCAACTGGCCTTGGGCCCACTGTACGAGATTTTCAAAATCGGGCATTTCGCCCCCAAGTTCCAAAACCGAGGCCCTTGGCCTATCAGAGCTATTCGAGCTCCCGTCGAGAAGGTCTCCCAAATAGTTTAAGCATTGGCACACAGTCAGGGGAGAACACTTCCGACAAAAATAGGTTTTTACTATCCATCATACCGACCGGTATAAGGACATCTCCGTTCATAACCGATGAACGGGTTTTCAACTTCCTTCCAGGAAGTCTCATCATACCAACCGGGTATGATCTACTTACAACCCGTAAGTAGTTTTTCCGCATAATTTTCACATCACTTTCTTTAAGTAGTGATGATTAAAATACCACTAACAGTGGGTTTTTATATCGAGGTACTTATCATCCCCAACCGGGTATGATGTTAGTAAACCCACTCACAACCGGTAAGTGGTTTTTAACTTTATAAGGTGTGCTCATCATCCCAATCAGGTATGATGTTTGTAAACCCACTCACCCGTTAATGTCGTGAATTCCACTAGACCGGTTCTTGGTATTCACGCGAGCTTGTCCTTGCTGGCGTTCCCGGTACTTCGTGTTCCGGTGAAGGCACGGCGGTCCGAGCTTTCGATCTGGGCAGATAGGTCTCATCCTGAGTTTCATCCTTTCGGTCCTAATTCGGTCGTGGAAAGGCTGAGAAAGTGTTGGGAGGGCTTGAAATGGCCGATTTCAGCTTGGCCGAAATAGGGCAGCTTCGGTCCGCCGGAGTTGCTTCACTATTCCATCATGTCGGCGTTTCTCCAACGATACTCGAATTGATTGGAGTTTGCTATCAGATAGCTGTCTTCCCCCCGGTTCTAAAGAGCCCGACCTTTGTTCAAGTCGAAGCTCTCGTTCGAGCTTTACCGGGAAATGGAGCAGTAGAGAGAGAGAAGTGTTCAGGTGTGAGGAGAATGAAATGGGGATGAACTCTTTATATAGTTGTAAAACCCGTGTATTAAATGGGCGAGATTTATTACTGGTATTAATATTTCCATAAATTATTGGTATTAATTCCAATAATTTAATTTCGGTATTAATTCTAATAAATTAAATTTCAGTATTAATTCTAATAATTTAATTTCGGTATTAAATTATTTGTATTAATTCTAATAATTTAATTTAGGTATTAAATTATTGCTATTAATTATATATTAATTTATGATAAGGCGTACATACAAATTTTTGACTGAAATTTCGGGTTACAAAAAAAAATTCATACTTCCTAGGAGGTCACCCATCCTCACATTACTCTCAAGTAAGCACACTTAACTTTAAAGTTTTTATGGAATCTATTTCACTTGAACCACTTTGGTTTTTATTTTCTAATTTGTCTTAAGTTTCTTTTCCAAGGTTTAATGAACCCTTTGGATCACCCGTGAGTTGTAAATTCCCAACTTGCCCGTTCAGAAATAATCGGGTTTGTGAACCGGTTCTAAATCCTCACTTGGTTTGACCGGTTCTTTTCCTGGTTTTCCTTAGCTCAAAAGGGCGGGTTTTACAGTATAGCTTAAGGGTCAAATCATAATTAATGGAAAGTTACGGGTTACAAGTGTAAATAACTTATGGTTTGGGACTTAATTTCCCAATTTCTTGTAACAACTAATCATCTTCAACTTCGGACGAAGGAAAAGGATGTCAAGCTCAGAAATCCCCTGGGACAAACAAGTATCGAAATGCGAGTGAATGAGATTTCTAGTATCGAGTCCGATTGGACCGATGAAAAAGTATATTTGCTTAGAAAACTTATTTTTCATATATATAATCACTTTAGTGTGTAAAATTACTCAAACCATTTTGTGATATATTTTTGAAGTAATCATGAAGTATGTTAATAGGACTACCCTTGAACAGTGTATGGATACACTTCAAGGGGGGTGATTTGGTTTCGACCGTCGATGTTGGAAATGGGTGACGCTCATGGTCGACAAAAGGTTGGTTAGATCTAATTCTGTAAAAGTGGGTCCAAGGCTACTATTTTAAAAAGTGAAGTGGACCCAAAGTCGTGTTTTGAAAACTCGTACATGTGTGCCTAAGGCCAATGGAAACATGTCAAATCCCGTAAATAAGTTCACATTTAAGAGTATGATAGAATTATTACAATTTGATAATGCTTGCTGAAGTTGTTGAGCTCGAGTCGGGTTGGAGTCCGTTAAGTTAGCAGCGCAAAAATAAAGGTCTTAAATCAAAAGACATCTATTTGTGATTTCAATTGTTCATAACCAAGTAGATATCCGATACGAGGTAGTGTTGGTTTTAAGGCTTGCTTGACAGCAAGGTTGGTACAAGTGAAGTTATGTCGTTTCAGTATGTCTTGAAACTTTGGGAGTTTTGTGCGCACTAAGACTAAGAGAAATGAAAAATTAGGTTTTGTCCCTTAATAGCGAACAAAAGTATCAATAATGTATGGAGGTTGGACCATGGTGTTCACACATACGATGTGGTAGAGGTTATAGCCTTTCACCGGGGTAGACGGTAAAAGCGCTTTAGACCACAAGTGGGATAAATCGAGATTATAGACTCAAAGAGTTTTTTCTGTAAATGTTTCACCCCTTTTTTGAGAAAGTGTGGTTGTGTGTTTGTGTGAAACAAACTCGTGCTATATTCATTATAAATGAATTATAAAAATTCTTCCAACCATGAAGTAACTTACCTTGAACTTGTGAGAAACAAGCACTGAATTTAAATAAGAAACTATTTTACTTAAAAAAAAAAGAAAATTCTTATATATTGAGTACATGCTGAAATTGTGGACAGTAAGTCACGGTATTATTAAAAACCTACTCATTGAGTTATAAACTCATCCACTCTCCCTAAATCCCATTTCAGAAAAGTTTTCATTCCATGAAAAAAAGACAACTCTACGAGTATGTCAAGTTACCAACAAAAAGTTGATTTTTATTAAGTTTGTTTTATAAATTTTGTTATGGAAAATACCCATTTTTATAAACTTTTACCTTTCTTATACTATCGTGATAGAAATATCTTTCTAGTACATGGACTGTGGCACGTTGATTATGGGGTTCCAACCAAAATGGATTGTGGCATGACAACTTAAGTGGTATTAGAGCAGCGTTTTCCAAAACTAAAACAATCCAAAATTTTTGGAACCTAGTGTATAACCACACTTTATATTGTAGATATGACACCCAATAGAGCAACCAAATGAACTCACGCTGCCCCATCCGAACCCACTACCAAACCAGAGGAAAACCTTATTCCCAATGAATGGATAAGCATGGGAGCACATGAAGCAAGAGGAACTCAAATCATTACACCTGGGCTAACTCCCGAACATAAGAAATTATACAAAAAATTTGTTAAAGTGTTTAGAGAATCTAACATTACTCAAAAAGAGAACCATTACCCTACTGGAAGTCTACACCTCAAGGATGAAGAGGTACAATCTCAAAATACCATCAACCTGACTCCTTCCCTTTTTGATATCCTAAGGCACTTAAAGACACTTCGACAATTGGGGTGCAAGACCTTCAAGGAAGAGAATGATACAGAAGCTTATATGGATTGGATTGCCAATAGCAAGAAGTTTATTAGATTAATAAGAATTTCGTTGGAGTATATGGTAACCATGACGGAATTTTTCTTGAAAGGAAATGTCGGCCTCATCGTCGCTATACCATCATGGGAGGTGTTTGAGAGTAGATTCATGGAGAAATGTCTCGCCATTCATTAACGAGAAAAAGCAATAGTTTTTTCGATTTTGTCAAGACTTTAGTATTATATTCAAGTACAAAACTTGTTTAAACGAGTTGAAACCTTTTGTCCCAGATTTGGCCGGACCAACATATATTTGCCAAAAATTCATGAATGGTCTCAACTTGGATATATAAAACAGAATAGGATACTTGGTAGACCCACTAACCTAGCTGCTATCATTAGTATGGCAAGCAAATGCAAACAATTGGTCTAAGCACGACCTCGAATGATGGGTGACCTAAGCACTAATGAAGATTGGAGTAATTATCCTTGACAAACTCAAAATTTTTCCAAATATCGAAAGTGCTCCCACAAATGAACTAAGTCAAAAGAGGAGGAAAAGATGGAGCCCACTACATAAGGAAGTGAGTAATAAAAATACAAAAAAGGATTACTCAATTTCTAAAATATTGAATGAACCATCAATGAGTGTGGATAGTAGTAACATGTTATAATTGTGGAAAATTAGAGTATTATATAAATAATTATTTAATATCACCCATGAATGTAATAACACCTCCAAAAAAATAATACTCATCTGACACTTATAAGACAAAATAATGAAAGAAAACTAACCACGACAACATTTAAAATTATAAAATAGTTTACAATATCATAAAATAATGAGCTCAAAAGCTCAATAAAATAAATAATCAATGTAGTAAATAAAATTTTCATCATCTAAATTATAAATTTTCTTATTCCATTACAATAAATTCTTTTACTCTACTAACTCTTTCCAAATTTTTATTAGTTTTCTTCTTATCTTTTTCTTTTCTATCAAACAATTATTCATATATTTCTCAATTTCAATTTTATTTAGTTAATATCATATTCAAAATACTCTAACACCCATATCAAATTATAAAATATTCCAACAATAACATAAAACATTTACAATACTTCCTCTGAAATATTTTAGCAAATATCCTTAATTTTACCCTAAAATGATTCCTCATCTTCCTTGAGAATTTTATGAGGGTGGTGTCTCTCTAGTGTAACTTGCATCATTTATGTTCTGAGGAGAACCCTCTCTAATAATCAGAGCACTGTCCATTTAATGACGCTGTTGATGCTCTAATAATGCCCATTCAGGACACGGGCTGTTGAACCGTGTAACCTCTTGTGTCTGTGATGTGAATTCCTGCAGACTTTGTCAATGCATGTGTTCAATCTGCAAACCAATCAATGAAGAGGATTAGAAGAAAATTTTGAAGTAGACGTATTTGCCCAAACTGCAAGATGAATTACTTAGAAATTGGGGTATGAGGTAGGAACCAAATGCATGTGTACAGAGACATGACTACTTAACATAACTCTGTACACATCAGTAGTAATTGCATCTATAAAAGAGTTAGTTCTTCTATTCATACCATCGTCCAACTTTATAAAATCAAAATAAGGGTATGATTGTATTTTTACCTTTTGGGACATATAAGTAGCAACCGTCCATGTTACATCATATTTAGTTCCCTAAAATGCTTATTCCATGTCTCATCATGTATCTATGTTATTCAAGTTAATATAAAAGTATTTTGGCACGATTTTGAATATGACAAAAATACCCTTACTAATAACTTTTCCCCCCCAAGCATTCCCTAAATTCTCTATTTTTTTGTGGATATTTACTTATTTTTATTTTTTTAGAATTTAGTAATTGATTTTTTTTACTTATTAGATTCAAAACTTAAATAGTTATGGTAAATATTAAATAAATGTTATTCATTCATTTATTTTATATTATTAATATATTACCATCCACTTAATATTATTTGAATGTTGGATTGATAAAAAATTGTGAATATTAAAAAATATTAATATCATTATTTAATATTGTGATGTTTTTGGACAAAATAAAATTTATATTACGTGAAATTAGCTAAGAAGTACTGAAGATGGGAAACTAATTAAGGAAATTTTGCTTTAATTTTTCTGTCAAAATGAAACTGTCATAAGTTTTCTTGTCTTTTGCATAGTGCTTGATACAACTCTTGCAGGCCATGAGAAATCCTTTGCAGTGGATGGGGAAGGCTACATATATGTAACTAACTGATGCAAAGGCTAGCAAAATGTGGAAGGTGAGCCCAGAGGGTGAGCTCTTATCGATCATCTACAAAACCCGAAAGAGTTGTACAAAACCCTGGTGGGGCTGAACGGGATCGTCTACCACCCTGACGGGTACTTGATCGTGATCCCTACTCTTACTGGCAACCTGTTCAAGATCGATTTAGCAAATGGAAATGCGGTTAAGTTGATAAATGTGGTGGGAGGTCCATTGTCATTTGGAGACGGTCTGGAGTTGGTGTCGCCGACTAAGCTAGTGGTTGCAGGAAACCCTTCAGGGAGGTTAGTGGAAAGCTCTGATGGGTGGGAGAGTGCCTCCTTGGTGGCAAAGTTCAAGGGACAAGCAAGCCCACAGGCTTGCTATTGCTGCTGCCACAGTGAGGGATGGCAAGGTTTATCTCAACCATATGTTTGGAATTGGGTATCCGAAGAAGAAGCATGCCATTGTTATTGTTGAAGTGATCTTTCCCATCTGGAACTCAGATGAAGACTACTGATAGATGGCCACCAGAGCAAACTTCCAAGAGAACTACCCAATCTTTCATGCTCTACCTCAACGCATTCATTCAATGAGAGCCAGTTCTAGTCAGCCCATTTCAACATTGCCCGTCAATATTGGCTGGCGGCAATCCGATGTCCACGCAGCAGGTAGGAATTGCATAGTACGGACGTTGCCCCCACATCCCAAACCACTTGGCGACAAGCCAGCTGGAGCCATATCCAATGCAAGAAGAAAAACTTCACAAGTTTCCTAAACCATTAATGGCCATATGTCTATGCTATGCCATTAGTTAAATTACAATTTGTCATAAAATCAGAAAATCTTGGTAACTAGTGAACTATTTAAAAATTTTATTAATAAAACGAATGATTTCGTATCAATTTTAAATGATATCCTAAGGACGGAATGATAGTGGGTTTTTTTTGGGGTCAAATTAGAAAATTAATTCAATTCAAGTACTTCAACATCTTTTATAAAAATACAATGAGATATATTGAAAAAGGTTATATAAAAACTTTTATCCTTGAATAAAATTTTGTCTAATCAATTTGAAACATATATTTTACACATATACATCTCTATTTTTTCTAATTATTGAATTTTAAAACTAAATTATTTTATTTTTATATCCCTAAAATGTTAAATTTAAATTATGTATATATATATATATGATATTTTAATTTTTATATAAATATTTTAATTTAATTTATGTATATTTGTAATTAAAATTTTAAATTATATATAATTTTACTTAATGAATATTTAATATATATAATAAAATATTTATATAAAAAATAAAATAACATATAAATACATATATTAAATTTAACATTTTATTGGTATTAAAATTATATATTTACTCTCAAAATTTTATAAAAAATATAATTAAATAATTGTTTGGATAAAAGTTTTACTTTATTATTTAAAATTGATTAAATAAAATTTCAATTATATATAATTTTATTTAATAAAATATTTTAAAATATAAAATATATATTATAGTAATTAATAAAAATTTAAATTAAATAAATTATTTATATATAATTTATAATATATTACACACATCTATATTAAATTTGACATTTTAGTTTAGAAATATATCTATATAATATATTTAAATTATCGTTTTAATTTGATTATACTAAATTTTAATTATATATAATTTTTTTTTATAAAAAATGTATTTAGTTTAAGTTAAATAAAAATATATATCAAAATATTATACAAATATTTAACTTAAATTTGACATTTTTTTGTACTAAAATCATATAATTTAATTAATTTATTAATAAAATATTATTTTTATAATTTATGCATATAATTAAGCATTTTTTATCCTTAACTCTCTCTTTTGTAAAAGTTTACTTTTAAAATTAAATTTTAACGTAAATATAAAATTGTTATTGTGAGAATATATTATAAGATAAATGGTTGATATCATATTTACTTAAAAATAATTTATTCTTTATTTTATTTAATTTAATATTATATTCTCAATACTTACTTAATATGTATAAATTTATTATTTATAATTTTAAATTTATATTCAACAAATTAAACAAGTATTATTTTTACTTGTATCGGATAGAAAATTAGTTAATTTTTTCAGTATTTGGTTAAATACAAATGTGTGGTAAAAAATATTATATACTAATAAATTATTAAATTTATTTATAATTACAATTATAATTTCTATATTTTATTAAATTTTAAATTATATTCTCATTAATTACAATATTAGACTTTTACTCTTCCGCTATATCTATATCCACGGTGAAATATTGAATTTTCAACTTTCAAAATTTATGAGTTTTGCAAAAAAAAAAAAGAGAGAAATATGTCAATTCAATTCCAAGACAAGAGGAGGCATCCTTGATGCTGATGTTGGTGTTGGTGTTGTAGATAGCTTTTGTATTAAATGAGTGAATAGAAAATAGAGGAATCCACTTCAACTTCAACTTCAACTTGGAGGGAGATCTTGTCATGTCTCTCCTACATCTACTCTCCCTCCCCCCCTCTCTCTCCTATCCTTTTATCAAAATTTAAAGCTCTGCTATGTCTTGGCCCATGTCTTCCCTTTATAACTTTGCAGAAGCCGCTCAGCTCCAGCACTGCACCTTCTCCAATCTACAACTTCATGACATATCATATCAAAGAAACTCGGGGAGGAGGAAGAACAATGGTGTCAGTTTCTCTGTCTCCTGCAATGAATGAAGGCGCGGTTGATGAGGAACGGAGGAAACCACCAACACTCCCTGCTAAAAAGAGGTTAATTGCTACACCTTTTCGGTACATGCACCCGGATTTGGTCGACCTACTCTTCGCATTGTTGATGGTATATGAAATACAATGAAATTTCTGACAGGTTCTTGTGTTCTTATTTTCCTCTTTTCCGGTGACAGGAAGGGTGTGGAGAACACCGTGATCAGAGTAAGAGTTGGGACTGAGATTGGGAGGGAGAAGAATGAGAGCCCTCCTTATGATTCATGGTCTTGGAGGAAATACGGGCAGAAATCCATCAAAGGCTCCCCTTACCCAAGGTGAATATCAAATGTTTTCAGTCCATTTTCTGCAATTTTTAGCCCTTTTGTCCTCGTGAATTCCAACTGCAAGATGGTACAAAATTACTACGCCAGACCTGTGATCTGGAAGTCCTATGATGGTCAATCGGCCATCTCTCATCTTACCAACCTATTTGGATTTGGTAAGAAAGTTTCGGTTTTGAAAGTAGCCATGTAAACCCTTCAGATGCAGATTTCCAGTTACTTCTTATCCAAGTCTCTGTTGCATTGCAATTACCTACAAAGAGTTCTGAGACCTTGTGTTTCTCATCCCTGAATTACTAAGCAGGGGCTACTACAGATGCAGCACAGCAAAGGGCTGCTTGGCCAAGAAGCAGGTGGAGAGATGCAAATCTGATGCCTCGGTTCTCATCATCACCTACACATCTTCTCACAACCATCCCGAAGGAATCCGCAGCCTCGCCCGGATCTCGAAACAGACAAGACAGCAAAGGGTATTATCACCTGACTCTCAGGGTTCAAAAGATCCTCAAGAACAAGAGCCACCCGCACAGAATCAAGAAGCTCAGGTCCCTCAGAGATCCACCATGGAGCCAGAAGAGTTCCACTACTCCCACAACCTTCCTGTGGGAGAGCTCTTCACAACGAGCCAACTAGACACGGCAGGCAACAATGGTAGCTTAGGTCTGGCCTTGCTGGAAGAACGGTCAGCGCACGATGCTCTTCCTCTGGAAAGCGGTGGTAATAGCATCAGTAGCGAGTCAGCTCCCACAGCAAGGCCCGCAGAACCAGAGGCAGACGAAGACGATTACTATGACCTCTTCGATGATCTTGAGGAGCTGCACCCGACAATCAGCTTCTTCTCCTACGGACTCCAAGAGGGGCACCATCGCCACCATCAGCTCGCACGATGAAGGGACTCGTTGTGTCTGTCTTATGCCTTGCCTTTTTCTTCATTTTGGTGGAGGAAATGGTGGATTGTGCCTCTTGACTTGGAACCTGCAAACTATGAATAAGCATTTTTTTTCTGTCAATATTTGTAGTTAAAAGAGCACGGTACACTAGCTCATAGTTCGTCTTCTTATTCCCCACTACGAGTATGCCAATTTTTTGGATGTCAATGATAGTGCAGAAGCTTTTTGAGAGCATATAGTCAAATGGAAGAGTAGCAGAAGATATTAAGACCTCAGAAAGCTTGGAAGGTTTTCAAAGATAGACAAACCTGAATATCCAAAGAGTTTGATGGATCATTATTATCCAGTTTGACAAGCTGAATCTTTTCCGGACAGTCATTTCATCAGAGAATAATATAAAAAAAGTCGGAAAGCATACCTGAGGTGGAGAGAACTTGGTATTGGCCATTGACATGGAGAGATTGAAAGGTGAGGACAACCTTTACCTTGAGTCTCACCACTGAGCAAGAAAGCCATACTGCCAAGGAAAAGCAACATAGCTAAAAGTCATCTCTGTTGTATGATGATGAGCGCGGTAAAACAACATAGTTCAGACATGATTGATAATGGTAGAAGAGAGGTTGGTGCCATTACCTAGCTGCAACTCCAACACCACACGATCCACAGGTAAGAGGAAGGATACATCATATACAAATCTTTTGAATCAATTTATTCATGCTCGAGCTTTCCGTTTTTTTTGCTGTCTCCGACCTAATTGTTACTCCTCTAAGTAACTTCAAAATGATGATAGCTTTTGCGGGTTTGCATCTCCGAGCAAATTCCTTTTCAAAGGGTGCTCGCCTCAATCGCAGGGGCTCGAAGGGGAGTATTGAAGATAGCAAGAGGAAGACTGACGACAGAGTGGAAAGAAACAACAGAGCCCAGACTTCATCTGGTGAGCAGTTGACCTATGCTCGATCCAGTAAAGGACATAACTTTCCAAACCCAAGATAGTTTCTTGTTAGAGAGTGGGATCAAGGATGAGTTATCATGGTTGGGTTATGAAGCTTAATCCAAGAAAATGAATTTTCTTTTATATCTATTTGTCTTTATGCTTATGATTTTGCATCAGGATGATTCGTTTATTTACAGGTGGACTTGTTGGGCGATGGCCAAGCAGTTGCTGCCGATCTTGGAGAGCTTGGAGGCAACGGTGGAGACAGGTGACCTCGCGGAGGGTCTCTCGACGAATGCGTCGTTGCAGGTCTCGATGTACGTTATGACGGCGCTGAGCTCGCTGCTTAGGGTGCCTCTGTCGCGGCCGGCGATGGCTTGGAGTGAGGACTGGAGGCTGTCGAGGGCGGAGTCGTAGCTCTCCGAACAGACGGAGAGGTTGTCCTTCATGGTCTTAGAGCTGGAGGGGTTGTTGGACACCTTCTCGATCTGATGCTTAGCCGACCTGAACATCACGGAGGCGGCCCCTATCTCCGCCTTCAGCGCCAACATGAGGTTGGCCTTGTGGCCCCTTAACAAGGGCTTGATCGTCGAGAAACAGATGTCCGCGTAGTCGGTCTTCTTGCATATGCTGCTCAATTGGGGATCCTCTTTGACGTGAAAGAAAAGAAATCAACATCAATACGAATTCGATACGGTCTCATTAATCTGCATTATCATATCGCATTCGAGAGGGGAAGACAGGCGGTCTTACCGGATCTTTCCAAGAGTCCGAACTTCCGAGGGGCGGCAATGGCTTCCGAACGGGGGAACAGCAAGACGGCGAGGAGGAGCAGGACGATACGAGGCTCCGGCGACATTTTTTTTTGTTTGGATATGGATGTACTCTCTCCGGCGACAATTTCTCTCTTGTTGGCAAGGAGAAAATCTTGGGGATGGGAGTGGAGGAAGGAGGAGACACAAAAGGGATGAGAGATCCCGTTTGGATCGCGCACTTTAAATAGGAAAGGGTATATTGGGCAGTTCACGTTGAATCTGTTCTTACCCCATAAAAAATTGATCTTTTCGTGTAGATTTAGAGAGGTTGTTAGATTAAGCTTCCCTCCCCCTGTCTTTCTTATAAGTGAGACAAAAAAATATTGCAACCCAAAGAAAAAAAAAAGCGAACTTTGTCATCTCCACTACCAGTCCACTACCCTCAGCCAGACCCGTCTTTAGAAATATAAACCCTCGCAAAACCCTCATCTCAAATCCATCCACCCGTTGACGGAAAATGGGTGCTTGTCGCCTGGTTGCAACCAAACTGTGGCAGATGCGACGGCTTTGCGTGGCGGCGGAGGTGGCATCGGAGCCCGGGAAACCGATGCGACTCTATCAGAAACTGGCGGCTCTAGGGGCCACCGGAGGTAGCGTATCGAGCACGCTGAATGAGCATATAATGGAGGGGAATCGGGTGAAGAAAAATGATCTGGTGAGAATCGCTCACGAGCTTATGAAGTACCGTCGACCCGATCATGCTCTTCAGGTTAGTTTTGTTTATTCAATGCTCAAAGCGTGCGAAGATGACCTATTAGCTTAACGCTTGATGTGCTGAATGAGCTGATAGTAGGCTGTTAGTTTATTTTCTGATCACCATCCTTATTTCTGGTGTAGCCTTTGGTATGTTTTAAATATCAGTTTCTAAATGAAGCATAATAAGGTAGCGTTTGATCCATAATCATTGCTTGAAAATGAAATTTGTTCATCCATAGCAAAGTATCATAATCTCTGGCAACAAGGAAAAGATAGAACTGTATTGAGGAAATTACACATCCATTTATATTTTGTTGCTTCGTTTTTGTATAGGTTATGGAGTGGATGGAGAATCGAAAAATGAATTTTTCATTGGCTAATAATGCATTTTGCTTGGATCTCATATCCAAGGTCAAAGGGGTAGCTGAAGCTGAGAAGTATTTTCAAAACCTCCCCAAGAAAAAGTTCACCTATAGTACTCTTTTGAGCTGCTACTGCAACAATGGCATGGAAGAGAAGGCATTGTCACTGTTTAAGGAAATGGAAGAATTGAATCTCGCCCACTCAACTTTGCATTATAATAACCTCATGGGCCTATATTTGACGCTCAGAAAGGTTGAGAAAATACAGAGCCTTGTAGAGGAGATGAAGCAGAGAAATATCTCATTGAATGCACTTAGTTATAAGTTGTGGATGCAAAGCTATTCCCGCCAAGATGACACTGAGGGTGTAGAAAGGGTCTATCATGAAATGTTGGAAAATGATGCAGCTCTTTGTGATTGGACTGTATGCAGTAATCTGGCTGCTCACTATATTAAGGCATGTCTAGATGAGAAAGCAGAGTTATCTCTTAAGAAGCTAGAGTCAGTGATGGATTCCTCAAACCGAGAGGCATTTCATTACCTCATGACTATGTATACAAATCTTTCTAATGCTACCGAGGTACATAGAGTTTGGGATTTGTTGAAAACTGCATTCCAAATAACCACCAACACCAGCTATCTTGTGGTGCTGAGCTGCCTCCGTAGATTAAAAGACTTGGAGGGCATGAAGAGAATTTTTGAGGAGTGGGATTCAAAATGCACGAGCTATGATGATAGGTTAGTAAGGACCATCATAAATGCTTATCTGGAGCATGACAGGCTAGAAGAGGCTGAAGATCTATTCAAGGAGGCCTCCAGGAAGGTTTCCAAACCATTCCTCAGAGGTATGGAACTGTTTATCATTTACTTCTTGAAGAGGGGTCAGGTGGACCGGTGTGTGGAGTTTCTGGCAGCTGCAGTGTCCATATCTAAGAATGAGACATGGGTACCACATTTTTCTACAATTGCTGGGTTTCAGGCGCATTTTGAGGGCAATGGAGACGTAGAGACTGCCCATAAGTTATTCAGTCTTCTGAAGGATGTTGACAGTCTCAAATCTACTGCTTACCACTTGCTACTTAAGGCATATGTTGCTGCAGGCAAAACTGACACTGGATTGCGTAGGATGGTGGAAGAAGATGGGATTAGGATAAATGGTGAACTTAAGGAGTTGCTCCAAGAAGTTTGCCCACTGTAAGCATAGCCCTTTCTTTGGGCCTCATTTGTAAGCATAGCCCTTTCTTTGACAGTGCTTTATCAGTTGATCTTAGTCAAAATGATATGCCAATTTTTATGCTGAACTAGCTGCTAATGTTCTTGGTCTCCAATGTGCAATGGTCCTCCTTAAGGACCCCATTTGTGTTCGGATCTGCCTTTGACTTGTTTTAACAGTCCTGATGGTATAATATGGATTAAATAACCGCACTATGCGAGCTTCGTTCATGGAGGCGAGCGTGAGCCTAGTCCGTTGCTCATACGGTGGAATCAATCAGGGATGACACCCAATTCATTTTCCTGCTAAAACTAACTCCTGGATCAGAGATCCATTTTACAGCTAGCAAATAAGCCACTCATTTCCCAATCAAAACATATAAATTTGTATAAATAATATTTATATATAAATTAATGAGTTATTTAATAAATATACTATATATTTATTTTTAATAATATATATACATTAAACACAAAAAAAAATATATAATAAAATTGTAATATATAATAAAATAGAATTTTAGTAAAATAATATTTGGAATAAAATATTATTCTAAATAAATTATATGTAAATATAAGTATGAAACAGTACTTAACTAAGAATTTTTGTTATTTATAACATTAAAAATAAAATAGGTGGAATAGAATATATCATCACAAAAAATATATTAAATATGATATAATTATATTATATATAATAAAAACTGTGTATATAAGCAGTTTATCATAAATGTCCATATATCATAATCCTATATCAATAAAAGTTTAAATTTAAATTGATATGATTAATTGAATAATGTAAATGTAATTGAGTTGAATTATTGACAATGAGAAAATAAAAAGTTAATATTAAAATTAATTGACTAATTAAAATTATTATCATTAAAATAAATTAAGAGTTATATAATTTCACTCAATAATTTATAGTTAAAACAATTATATATTTCTTTTATCGAGCTACTCTCCGGTCAGTTCTAGGCCGGATATGAACCGGTCTTAGTCATTAATCGATTCGATCTATTGAACCGTGTTCATCACACCAGCATTTAGCAATTATTTTTAATGAACTGTCCAAACCGGTCTCGAATTAGAACGAGTTCAGCCGATTCCGGATTAGGATGGCAGGTCCCGGGCGGATTCGGTTTAATAACATCTCTACCACCTGCCCGAAGAGATTTCACTCTGCGTGATTCTGCACTTATTTTTAGCATATAGGTCCCTGACGTCGAGAACCAGTGAGTATGTCCAAGCTCTCGTAGTCCGTATTTAGAAGTAAAACCCTCGTCTCAATTAACTTACCTCTGGGCGGAAAATGAGTGCAAGTCGTCTGGTTGCAACCAAGCTCTCACAGCTGCGGTCGCTTTGCACAGCAGCAGCGGCTGAGGCGGCGGCGGCGGTGGCAGAGGTGACATCGGAGCCCAGGAAACCGATGCAACTCTATCAGAAACTGGCGGCTCTCGGGGCCACTGGAGGTAGTATATCGAGTACGCTGAATGAGCATATAATGGAGGGGAATGAGGTGAACAAAAATGATCTGTTGAGAATCGTCCATGGGCTTCTTAAGAACCGTCGACCCGGCTACGCGCTTCAGGTTAGTTTTGTTTATTCAAAGCTCAAGCGTGTGAAAATGACCTATTAGTTTAACGTTCCATCTGCCAAATGAGCTGATAGCGGATTGTTGATTTGTTTTGCTGATCATTGTCACTTATTTGACTGAATAACTCTTTCTGGTGTTACTCTTTGGTATGCTTTGAATATTAGTTTCTAAATGAAGCATAATAAGGTAGCGTGGAATCCATAATCATTGCTCGAAAATGAACTCTGTTCATCTATAGCAAAGTATGATAATCTCTTGCAATGCTGTGTGTCTTCAATAAAGGGCCTTCCAGTCCTCTCAGAAGGAAAATATAGCAGTGCATCGAGGAAATTACGCATCCATTGATATTTTGTTGCTTCATTTTTTGTATAGGTTATGGAATGGATGGAGAATCGGAAAATGAATTTTTCATCGGCTAATAATGCCTTTTGCTTGGATCTTATATCCAAGGTCAAAGGGGTAGCTGAAGCTGAGAATTATTTTCAAAACCTTCCGGCATCTGCTAAGACAAAGTTCACCTATACTGCTCTTTTGTGCTGCTACTGTAACAATGGCATGGAAGAGAAGGCATTGTCACTGTTTAAGGAAATGGAAGAATTGAATCTTGCTCACTCAACTCTGCATTATAATAACCTCATGGTCCTATATTTGATAGTAGGCAAGCTTGAGAAAATTCCCAGCCTTGTAGAGGAGATGAAGCAGAGAAACATATCATTGAATACATTTAGTTATAAGTTGTGGATGCAGAGCTATGCCCGCCAGGATGACACAGAGGGAGTAGAAAGGGTCTATCATGAAACGTTGGAAAATAATGGAGCTCTTTGTGATTGGACTGTATGCAGTAATCTGGTTGCGCACTATATTAAGGCAGGCCTAGATGAGAAGGCCAGTTCAGCTCTTAAGAAGCTAGAGTCAGTGATGGATTCCTCAAACCGAGAGGCATTTCATTACCTCATGACTATGTATACAAATCTCTCTAATGCTACTGAGGTATATAGACTTTGGCATTCCTTGAAAACTGCATTCCAAATAACCACCCACACCAGCTATCGCATGATGTTGAGTTGCCTTCGCCGATTAAAAGACTTGGAGGGTATGAAGAGAGTTTTTGATGAGTGGGAATCTAAATGCACGCTCTATGACCATAGGCTGGTAAGGACTGTCATATATGCTTATCTGGAACATGACAGGCTTGAAGAAGCTGAAGATCTATTCAAGGAGGCCTCCAAGAAGGTTTCCAAACCATTCCTCAAGGGTATGGAACTTTTTATCATTTACTTCTTGAAGAGGGGTCAGGTGGACCGATGTGTGGAGTTTCTGGAAGCTGCAGTGGCCATATCTAAGAATGAGACATGGATCCCACACTTTTCTACAATTGCTGGGTTTCTAACTCATTTTGATGGCAATGGAGATGTAGAGACGGCCCATAAGTTATTCAGTCTTCTGAAGGAGGTGGACAACCTCAAAGCTATTGCCTACCACTTGTTACTCAAGGCATATGCTGCTGCAGGCAAAACTGACCCTGGATTGCTGGGGATGCTGGAAGAAGATGGGGTTAAGATAAATGATGAACTTGAGGAGTTGCTCCAAGAAGTTTGCCCACTGCAACAATCATCTACTTAAGAATCAAGCTCTTTTTTCTCATTGTATTTCCTGAAAGTTTAGAGAATTCAAAAGCTTTTTGTAGGGCATTACTTCCATGTATGCTATGCTGTTTCCTAAACCCTATATTTGGGCCTTATTTGCGAGCACAATCCCTTGGCTGCTTTTTATCAGTTGATCATAGTCAAAATGACATGCCTCCTTTTATGCTAGGGTTGTTACTAATGAATTACTTTATCAGTCACCCTCTTACATTTTAGGATATATTTGTCGATATAACATTCATTTCTCAATTAGAAAGCATAAAGGGGTTGAAAAATTAGAAAACCACTACCCCAGTTATTATATTATTCAAAATTCATTATTTGATAATTTGGAGAATAAATGTTATTTAAACGGATTATCTATATTTCTTGAATTATTAATTAAATATTTAATTTTAAATTTATTAAAATAAAATATTTGTATCTAAATTAAGATTTTACATAAAAATTATATGTTATTTGAGATTTTAATAAAAAAAAAGTGTTATGGATAATACGAGTTTCCAATATTAATATAAATTTAAGGGATATGAATAGGACAACATTAGACTTCAGGGTGCAAAATGAGATTTTTCATAAATTTAACCTGATTGCGCAAAAAAAAAACATTTAACCTGGTTAAATCAATTGATGCATTCAGTCGGATCTTCCGTCCAGCCGAGCATTCATCTAGAGACATTCTCTAAACCCTCACAAGTCATCAGCTTTACATCTGGTCTGAGACTGAGAGGGGTGATGTTGATGAAGCTCTGTTTATGAGCATCAGATACCTCTTTTATCCATCGCATCTCGTGACAATGGCAACGAGCTCCGTGCACTGTCTGATATGGTTACTGGTCATCGCAGTGCATTCATTTTCTCAGGCTTCAGCTGATTCGATCCATGGTTGTGGGGGTTTTGTCGAGGTAAAGAAATTGATAGTTCATTCACTCTTATGCACGGTTCCATGACAGCTCGTTAGGGGGTTAGAGCTGTGGATCTGAATCATTCTTCAGCTAATATTCTCATATCCGACTGTCTAGTCGCCGGCATCTTTCTATTATGATAACTGAACCTTCAGACCTCTGATTGGATTTGTCTTTGTCTATGTGTTTTTTTTCAGGCGAATCCATCTCTAATCAAGTCGAGGAAGCCTACTGACGCTAAATTGGATTATTCTCATATCGCGGTAATTTTCAGTTTTACTTGGAGTTGTCACAATTGTATCTTCTTTCGTTCATGGATAAGAAAAACATAATTTGTGAGGATTCTTGTGACCGAATAAGGTAAAGAAGTCCTTGCCATCTTGTTAAGTTTCTGTTAGTTATACAAAACCGGGTCAGATACATCAACATCAATTTTTGTATTTCCTCCTCATGTGTTGGATATTGTAAATTCGTTAGTTTGGTGTTACTACGTGGTAATTCTTCATTACAAGAACCTCATGTCTTAGGTGGAATACTTCACTTTTTAAAGTTGTCGTCTCTAATTTCTTATCCTTCTTTTCAACATATATCAATCCCAGTTTTTCCTCTTCTAAAAGATGCCCTTCATTCATTTAATAAAACAGGTACTTGCACAACCTGCAATCTTAAATTATGCTAAGTTCAGTCTACTTGAATTGCAGGTTGAGCTTCGGACTGTTGATGGGTTGGTGAAGGACAGAACCCAATGTGCCCCCAACGGTTACTATTTCATTCCTGTATATGACAAGGTGTCAAATTTTTGCTCTCCATACAGTTGATTGTGCATTTCTTTTGGTTACACTTATGTAATTCAAACATCAAAATCTTTGTTTCTTTTTTAGGGTTATAAAAAAAGAAAGAAGAATTTATTTGGTTGCATTACTGTTTTCTCTTTCAAAACATTCTTTGTGAAAACTTTCTAGTTTTCTTGTTCAACTAGATTTGCATTAGCAAAGATGGCACATACATGTCATGAATGTTTTTATCAGTATTGTCCATGGACATAAATAATACCTTCTTCCATTACAATTCTTCATATTGGTAGGGTTCTTTTGTGCTTGCAATCAATGGTCCTGAAGGATGGTCCTGGTCTCCAGACAAGGTTGAAATATTCCTTTATTATACAGCGTATAACTTCTTCGTTCTCTAACTGATCAATAATTTCAAATTGGGTTCTCTGTTGATCTGTTACTCAACTCTCTGACAGGTATCTGTGGTTGTGGATAATGCTGGTTGCAATGGAAATGAAGATATTAATTTTCAGTTCACTGGGTATTCCTTGACTTATTGTTTTATCATTTAATAATGCTCAAATGTACCCTGGTCACAAGTCATTCCCTCATGCTTGTCTGATGTTACTTTCAACTTTACACATGATAGGTTCGCTCTATCAGGACGAGTTGTTGGAGCAGTTGGTGGAGAGAGCTGTTCTGTGAAAAGTGGAGGTCCTTCAAATGTAAATGTTCAACTTTTGTCTTCTACTGGTGATCTTATCTCTTCCACATCAACAACATCTGAAGGGAGCTACTTATTCAAAAATGTAGTTCCAGGTACTTATCTTCAAATGTTTTTTTATTGATTTTTGTTTTTGGAACCCTGCCTTAGTGTATTGATTGGCTTGCTTATTTTAAGATTTTGCCTAAGCATCAATAGAGTCAGTCATTCAATGTATCTGTCTTAGTAGAAGCATAAATTTGCAGTTGATGAATTTGGATTAGGTCAGGATATCATATTGTGTTAATTTTATTATTATAATGTGCCTATATTTTTCAGATGTGGCTTAGTGCACTTAATACATAAATCTTTTGTGTATAGGGATGTATACATTAAGTGCTTCACATCCTGATTTGAAGGTTGAAGTTCAGGGTTCAACACAGGTTGTTTCCTTTATGGTGTTTACCTAAAGAAAATAAATTTTTTATGTTGAATAGTAACTATTGAACAGAACATAATAAGCATAATGGTTTTTCTACATATTATGTATTATCTATTGATTTTCAAATGCAGCTTCCATTTTTCCAGATTTCTTCTTCCATGACACTGGTGCAGAATTGTAGACATTTATTTATCTACATATTCATCTTTCATTTCTGTTTAGCAGGTACAACTGGGATTTGGTAATGGAGCAGTGGATGACATCTTTTTTGTGCCTGGGTATAATATTTATGGTTCTGTTGTAGCACAGGTAATGTCTTTGGTCGAGATATGGTTATTGATGGATATTGTTATTTCTTTTATGTTTGGAAAATTATCCATCAATCTTTTTATATGTAAATCTCAAGTATTTAGAGGAGCTTCTTCTATCTTTGATCATTAGGAATTAACATTCACATCCATCATTTGGACCTCTATATTGACTTACTTGATATATGGAAAATATTTATTCACTCAAGATTGAACTATTAACTATTAAATGAGAATGGCCTAATATTTTCTTGTTGGTAGTAAAAATATTTGCTATTCTTAACATAGAAGATTTTCATAAATCTGGATTTTCTATACAATCCATGCTCTTGGCAGGTTATTTTGAGAAGGCTAAAAGAATTTCTTTTTTTTAATAAACAATTAGACTGATGATGGTAGTGTAAGATGAGTGAAAGAGTTGAGACCAAATTAATTCTAACCCTTTTCATTTTATCTGATTATGCTTTTGTAGCTTCTACTTTTATCTCTGTTTTCCTCATCTTAATAAAGAAGTTTTTCCAATTTTTCTAGGGAAATCCGATATTGGGTGTTCACATTTATCTCTACTCAGATGATGTTATGGAGGTGAATTGTCCTGAAGACTCAACTTCTTTACCTGGGGATAGGGGGGCTCTTTGCCACACAATATCTGATGCTGATGGAACATTCTCCTTTAAGTCAATGCCTTGTGGTATTTTTCCTTTTATGTTTCAAATGTTTCCGTGTTTCCTTTTTTTGTAGATATTATTTCTGTGTTATATGTCTTATATACTGCCTTTGATTATGTCTCCTTTTCCTTGGTTTTTATGTTTTTCTAGCCTTTTCAAATATGCTTTTCTTCAATAGATGCCAACATGGTGAAATAATTCTTGCAGGAACTTATGAGCTCAGACCTTTCTACAAGGGTGAAAATACAGTTTTTGATATTTCACCTACTCTTTTATCAGTTTCAGTCAAGCATCAACATGTCATTGTTTCTCAAAAGTTTCAGGTAAGATGTTTTTCTACCAAATAAAATAAAATAATTATAATTAAACAACTGAAATCCCGGGCTGCTGTCCTACTAATATTTTCTTGTCTTAGATTTATTGGTCAAAATTGTGCCGGTAACTTATGAAGCTTCTTCTCTCTTTTTAATAATTAATGATAATTCTATCTAATTAATATGTTGAGCTTCTGTTTCCATTTTGATGGTAAAGCACTATGTTATTATAGTGCCCTTTCTTTCTCGGTACAGGTTATACCTTAAGAAAATAATATTTTTTAATTTGAAGTTAGTTTCATACCTCTTTATCCATCACGTTTTTGTCGAAATGTTGTCATTAGCACATTCCCTTATATAAATGATCATTAAGGCAGTTTGGTAGACAGATGAATTCTTAAGTTAAATATGTTATAAGCATCTAATACTCTTCTTACCTTCAAAACTATGAAACTAAAGAATGCTGATTATAAATCTGCTTTCTTATTGAAAAGCATTTAGTACTTTTTTGCTTCTCATGAAATTTACTGCTCCAATATTGATGCCCTTGTTGACTTTATTGGTCCATTTATTTAGGTGACTGGATTTTCGGTCGGTGGTCGTGTTGTTGATGGGAATGACATGGGAATAGGGGGTGCCAGTATCATAGTTGATGGCCACGAAAGGTCAATCACTGACAAACAAGGATATTATAAACTTGATCAGGTTTGCTTCTCTCTATGCCCCTCCTTCAATTTCAGCCATTATGTTGTATCAATAACTGATTGCAGGTATGAAAATAGATATGTTACCTTATATTTTCTTGCTCCTGGTGCTTATAATAGGTGACGTCCAATCGTTATACTATAGAAGCTGTGAAAGAGCATTACAAATTTAGCATGTTGAAGGATTACTTGGTACGTTATGTAAACAATTTTACTATCTTGTTCTGTTTTATTCAAAAATAAAGAATCTGTTTCTGTTGGATGATGCTTTCCTCCCTTTTATCCTTAGTGCATTGTAAAGTAGACTCCCTAGATTTCAGATTCTTGTGTGTTGGGTTTGCATTGTTGATCTACTTATTTCTACTAACAGATTCAATTATTTAGGTTTTGCCTAATATGGCCTCAGTAGCAGACATTAAAGCAGTCGCCTATGATGTATGTGGCATTGTTCGGACTGTTACAGCTGGTCAGAGAGTGAAGGTGATTTCACTTTCAGTTTCTGTTTTCCCAAGATTTTAGCTTCCCCACATTTATGTGTTCATCGAATGAAGCTTCCATGTTATTAGGTGGCTTTGACTCATGGACCTGAAAATGTCAAACCTCAAAGGAAACAGACAGATGAAAGTGGAAGGTTCTGCTTTGAGGTATGCAATCAATTCTCAAACTGCCCTTGAAATATTAGCATTATACTTTGAACCTCATTAGATGCAATAACATACATATGACTTGGATAGGTATCAACTACATTGACAGCATCCATATACATTTATCTCCCTCGTCAGTACTCCTACCATTCAAGGCATCCTCTTCCAAACTGATATGAATTGCCTTTTTCCCTTTGGTATCATACAGGTTCCATCGGGTGAATATCGGTTATCTGCCTTATCAGCAACTTCAGAGAGTTCTTCTGAGCTTCTGTTTTTGCCAGCTTACATTGATGTTACAGTTAAAAATCCATTATTGAATATTGAATTCTCTCAGGTATTAGCGTCCCTTAATTTTTTTTAATTTTTCCAACATATATGACTATTCTATTGCCTTTTTTTGCTCATACAAGTTGTTAAAGACCCCTTATATTGATATTTTATTTGTCCATTTTGATGGAAGGAGGTTGATTTTGTGTACTGCATCTTAATTATATCATCCCATCTTAATTATATTGATCTTTTGCATTAGTTATCTTACTATATAATCATGCTGCATCTCAAGAGAGATACTATATGATATGGTAACAATTTTTTTTCCTTAAATTTGCTGATATCTCATGACTAAAGGAAATTTGAGTAGCCAAAATTTTTATTTTAGAAGGGGCACATCTGACCTGAATAGCGAACATGGAAAATTGAGGAGGACTGAAATAGTTAATTCCTTTCTTTGATGTTGCCTATAATGTAATGAGAGGAAGATGTTGAATCTTGAAAAGTGAAAATCTCTTCATTTTGTTCAGTTTCATCAATTGATTTTTTTTTCATTTTCATAACCTTATGCTGGAAAAATGATGTTCTAACTTGATGAAAAACGATTTGATATCTAGTAGGGTTTGTGGTTTATAGTTAGAATTCTTTACATTCTTTTGAAAGACAACCCATTTCACTTGAAGTTGCTACGAACAATATCAAAATATATGAAAATCACCCAATGTAGGCTTGACTGGACTAAGATTTAAATATTCTGAAATATAATTAGGAAGCAAGTCTTCTAAAGTTTTTGAATCTAATTATCATTGTTCCGCTGCAGATAACACCTTAAAATGTTAATTTTATCTTAATCTAGCCTTTTATTCCACTTCTTGTACGTGGGTGTTATATATGATATGCCTTGTAACACAATTTATTCTCCTTCAAATGAAGGCTCTGGTCAACCTTCTTGGTCATGTGGATTGTAAGGAGAAATGTGGCCCATCTGTGTTAGTTTCTCTTGTAAGATTGACAAATAAACATGGAGGGAGGAAGATAGTGGAGTTGAATAATGATAGCAATGAATTCATCTTTTCAAATGTTTTGCCTGGGAAATACAAGCTTGAGGTAAAGTTTTAAACTTAAGTTTGTTATACAGCACACATGGGTAGTTTATTTGTCCTGTGCAAGCTAATGTGAAGCATCAATTCCTACATGTTCTAAATGATTTTATTCTTTCAAGTCTTATAGATCCTCATCTACATCCAATCTTATATTAAAACAACTTGTTTTAGGTCAAGCACAATCCTGATAATACGAACTCCATGGAAGATAACTGGTGTTGGGAGCAGAGCTCAGTTGATATTGATGTTAGTGCTCAAGATGTCAATGGGCTAGTATTTGTCCAGAAAGGGTATTGGATTGATTTCATCTCCACTCATGATGTGGATGCTTCTCTGACTCAACCTGATAATCAACCAGTTAAATTGAAAATTAAGGTTGCATTCGATGACCTGAAGTTTGGTGTCTATATGATTATGTTAAACTGCAGAATCATCTTTATTTGAATCTCATGTTATCTTCTTTGAAATTGCAGAAAGGTTCTCAGCGCATATGTATAGAATCTTCTGGTATCCATGAACTAAAATTTGCTGATTCTTGCATTTTCTTTGGAAGTTCATCCCTGAAGATAGATACTTCAAGTCCATCAGTATTTATCCCTTGTCTTTGATTTTTTATTCATATTTGATTTAAATGTAATTAATTTTGAGAAATTCATTGTTTTACTCTTTTTTTCATTACAGCCTGTCTATTTGAAAGGGGAGAAGTATCTTCTTAAAGGACAGATTATTCTAGGCTCCAGTGCAGTTCAACTACCCAAGGATATCCTTGTTGACATAATAGACAATGCTGGCAATGCTGTTGATAGTACTACTGCAACTCTTTGGGCCACTGGATCTGAAGACAAAACTGCTGCTACATATGAATACTCCATATGGGCCAGAGTTGGAGATAAAATAACCTTCATCCCCCGTGACTCCAGGTCCATATACTTATTTCATCTTCTGGAAACTACATTTTTTTCTTCTGTTTTTGGATGGTTTATTATATATATATATTATACATTTCTCTGACTTTATTGCTTGTTGTGCCTAAACTATTTTTCAGCTTAAATTTTTTCATGATCAAATCAGCAGTGGCTTTCATCTCCCTGAAACATTTTCTGGATGATGTTTTCTTGTGTTGCCCATTTTAGTATTACTGTTCATATAAAGTGTTTCACAAATCACAAGAAATTTTAGTATTACTCTTCATAGAAAGTGTTTCACAAATTTACATGTGCATCATCATCATCATCATTTTTCTCTACTTGGTTAACAGAAGTAGAACAATGATAGAATTTGTGGCATTTTTTCTTTGAACAACTGATGATTTTGCATCTACTTGGAATATCAATTGTATGTCTGGCCCAATATTTTCAAGCTGGATGGAATATATATAGTTATTGCACCATCTGAGTCAAGTTGATGACAATCTCTTGTCAAGGCTGTTTTTTTGTGGTTGAATTTATCTACCCTGAGCCTTACCTTCTTTAGTCAGGATCCATTTTCTCCCTAGTTTTTTCTCAGTGCTGATATTAATATAAACCATGATTCAATTAGTCTGTTCATATTTTCTCAACCACTGCTTTGATCAAATCCATTTGTTTCTGCTGAGTGGTCTTGCATTCTGTTGCAGAGATAATGAGGAAAAGAAGATATTGTTTTATCCTCAACGACAAGAGGTAAGATTGTGTTCACTTTTTTTGTTCCAAAATATTTGCTCTCTGTAACTTCGTTTAAAAAAATTTAATTGATTCAACAACCAGTGGTCAATCCATAATTTATTGCCAGGTTCTTGTTAAAGATGGTGGCTGCCAATCTATGATTTCTCCATTTACTGGTCGGATTGGGTTATACATTGAAGGATCAGTCTTGCCCCCACTTTCTGATATTGATATTAGAGTTATAGCTTCTGGAGAGAGTAAGAATGCTTTACTTAGGGAAGGTGATGTGGCCTTTGAGACTGCCACGAAAGGAGATGGTTCCTTTGTAGCAGGACCTCTCTATGATGATATAACCTACAAAGTCGAAGCTTCTAAGGTCTGACTTTTCTTTCATGTCCCATTAATGGTTGAACTTTAGCCTCTTTGATTCATTTATTATTGGCACCTTCATCCTGCATTTTATGGAAAACGGTAAGTAAGTTAGCCGCACAGTGCCTGAAACATTATAAGTGGGAGCTGTCCTCTTATAACACAACAGCCTAACGGAGAATAAAGATTCATTTTGTTTGCTTCAGATGATTTTAATTGAAACCTTGCAAAATTTAACAGAGAAGATGATTAACTTTGGTATTATTCTCATTAAATGGTACACTAGTGTATTTTAATTGGCTAATGAGGCATTGTTTAATGTTACAGCTGTTTTTTGTAATTTAGATATTCTATGAAGGCAGCACTTAGTATTCTCATCATCAAGAAATATTTAAGATTGTGTTGATCATTTCCATATAGTCAGGACTGGAATCACTACATGGTTATGTACCCATTGCACATTTGATCTAATGTCATGGTCATGAAACTCTTTGTGACATATTCTGGCTTTCATTTGTACCTGTTCTTTTTGCATCTTCTCTTGCCTTGAAATTAACCTATATAGCCTTACTGAAATACTTTAGGGTATTTATGTGTACTTAATTGTGTTTCCTGATATTCCTGTTCCTTCTGCAGCCTGGATATTATCTTAAACAACTAGGACCTCATTCTTTCTCTTGCCAGAAGCTTGGTCAAATATCTGTTCGTGTATATTCTAAGGATGATGCTAGAGAACCCATTCCATCTGTGCTACTTTCATTGAGTGGCGATGTTGGCTATAGAAACAATTCAGTTTCTACTGCTGATGGGACATTCCTCTTTGATAATTTATTCCCTGGGAGTTTCTATCTGCGTCCTCTGCTTAAGGTATTACTATGGAAAATTGCTAAGAATTTCTTTGGATTTATATGTCAGTTGCTGATTTTTTTGAATTCTTTCTGATATTCTAGCCAACTAACCTGCAAATTCTGTTATAGCAATGCACTCTCGTTTTATTTTGTCTTAGGCTGTTCATTTTTCTCCATTAATGAGTAAAATAGGATCTTTTGGCACTCCTTACTCATTGTTGAACTTCTTGCAGGAGTATGCCTTCTCGCCAGCAGCACAGGCAGTTGAACTTGGTTCTGGAGAATCCAGAGAAATCGTTTTCCAGGCAACCCGTGTTGCATTCAGGTCAGTGTGTGAAGTACTCTTTAATAGTTGGATTTAATTGATAAATAAGCAGGAAAAAAAACATTGACGATACAATGTGCAATTAGTCCCAAATTTGTTCAGATAGTGGGTTGTGGGTGAGTTGAAGCTGAGTAATGGAGCACCCCTGAATGCCATAAATTTGCAAAAAAAGTGTTGAGAGTTGAATATATAAAAGCAACTTAAGCAATCACAATATAAATTGTTTGTAGAGTGTTAGGAATGGCTTTAGTTGACTAGTGCCTTTTGATACAGTGCCACTGGTGTTGTCAATCTTTTGTCCGGTCAACCGAAAGAGGGTGTTTCAGTGGAAGCTCGTTCAGAGTCAAAGGGATACTATGAGGAGACGCTCACTGACTCCACAGGCAGCTTCCGATTGAGGGGGCTTCTTCCTGAAACCACTTATGCAATCAGAGTAGTGAGCAAGGATGGCCTGGAAAGCAGTAAAATTGAGAGAGCCTCTCCCGAATCTGTTACCGTCACGGTAAAAATAATTGAATCTGCAGTTATTGCCTCTTATTTTTACCTTTAACAGTTGTATGTCTTGCACTGTGAAGCCCAAGGATCTTGCATTTTATTTGGTAAAAAACAGGGGGTGAATCCAAATAAGTTCAAGTCAAAAGAACAAGTTTATGTCATCACATAAATCTTATCTATCCACTGTAGTGTCCTTGTTGCATCTATTTCCTATTCTCAACACTCCTTCCTCACTTGTATGATTAGATGTAACTATAAGCTATCACCATGCTGGAGTTTTATCAAAGAAATTATGCTGAATTTTTGGAACTCATCTACTCTTGGCAGCAATTGAGTCAACTTTTTTGGTGTCTGACCTATGCTTGTTGCTTATTTCCTTTTAGGTTCGGAGAGAGGACATCAAAGGGCTGGCTTTCTTGGTCTTTGAACAGCCTGAAAGGACCATCTTGAGTTCCCATGTTGAAGGACGCAAGTTTGGAGAACAGCATACAAGCCTTCTAGTGGAGATTAAATCTTCTATTGATCCATCCAAGGTCGTATCTGTCTTCTCACTTCCTCTCTCAAACTTCTTCCAGGTGAAGGATTTGCCCAAGGGCAAATACCTTATTCAGCTGCAGTCCGAGGTCCGTTCATCTGCTCACAGATTCGAGTCTGAGGCCGTCGAGGTGGACTTGGAGAAGAATTCCAAAATTCATGTTGGTCCCCTCAGGTACAAGATTGAAGATGCTCCTCACAAGCAGGATCTGACACCTGCGCCCGTGTTCCCTCTCATTGCTGGAGTCTCTGTGATCATCTTGTTCATTAGTATGCCAAGGTAAATATGAACAGGAGAAAAGCCTTCACCTTTCCACTCAAAATTTTCTCTACTTTGTCAAAAACTCACAAGCTTCTTGGTCCTTTCTATCAACTGTGAAGGTTGAAAGATATTTACCAGAGCTCGCTTGGAATGCCAGCTCCAAAGAAGGAAATAAGAAAGCCTGCAGTTAGAAAGAAGACATACTAGAAGAATGCATATGCCTCGTCTAACTTACTCAGCTTTAGCTTAGGCGTGCAACTTAAGCCCTTGTGGAGGGTTCTCTTGCTAACTTGATCCACCACGGCTCCTACATTGTTCCATTTGATGATGATTAGGGCTTCATAAGGGCATGAGATAGGCGACAGTTTGTTAAGGGACAAATTTTGTTGAGTTGCAAGGCTATTGTGGAGAATCAATGACTATGAGTCTGTTTGTTTTGATACTGGAAGTTGGATGATCATCCGAAGGAGAAACAATTACACTTTACCATGTCATGTTTCCTTGTGTATCAATGCAGGTTGATTTTTCTTGGTTAATTCAAAATTTAAGCAATACATCAAAAGTTTAGGCCGTGTAGCAATGTAGCAATTTGATGGGGAGATATTCGGATTTAAAGGTATTGTAATTCCTTGTATAATGGCATGTTATTCTTTTCATTATTGTATATCATATATTAATGTTAATTTAATTCTTATGTCCTTTTTAAATATAAATTAATAATATTTTCTATAATTTATTTTCTCCATTTCTACTATCACCTATCAATTTAATCATTTTTATGCTTATTTATTTGAATATTGTTACTTCTAAATTCTAAAACATGTTATTACTTTTTTAAGTGGCAGCCACGCGTGTGGCAGGATCATAGGACACAAGGGTGGACACGTATCCCAGCAAGAATAGAGAGCCCCATTAGCATGCACGTGTTTACAAGAGATTCGACAGACCTACCAAAGAACTTCTTTGATTATTATACAAGCACTCAGATGTGGCAGACAGACAGATAGGATAGATCTACTCATCTTGCACTAATGCACTCATAATTTAACATGTACAATGATCAAGATTTCACGCATTGATACATGGATTTTAATGGTTGATATATTAATTGAAAATAGATAATACCAAATTGATTAAAATTAAGAAATTGTGTTACCTTATAATAATATATAATATCATCATAAAATGTATATTGATTTTCAAAATCAATATTTCTAATATTGTGTATAATATGGCTATTAAATTAAAGTGGATCTTCTCAAAAAAAAATATATAGTAGTAGAAGAAGTTCCTCCTTGGGGCAACCCCCGTCTGTCTTGTCTAAAGCTGCAATTGCTGCAATCACTCTAATGTTTGGGGGCGTCCAAATTTATATCGATTAGATAGGTTAGTGGAAATCGCCTGAATATATACTTATTGGATCGGATCAGTGAAGGGCAAGCTCCAGCGTCCTACACACGTGGCGATGTATATTACTTTGTACCACCCGATATTTTATAAATGATAAATACTAAATTAAAACACAAAGGAAACTTAATTTATTGTATAATTTTTATGCTATAAAATTCATTGAAAAAACCTAGGGTGAAAATTTTAAATATTATTAAGTATTTTATATTATAGTATATGTAAAAATATTATGATAAATGATCAAAGTATTTAATATATTTTATTTTGTTAAAGGGCAGGGTGGGGTATAATTCGACCCGAAATACCATGGGTGGGACCCACTACCTCGAAGGTCATAAATGATATCGCAACAAGTCCGCAAAAAAAGTGTTGAGAGTTGAATATATAAATTGTTTGTAGAGTGTTAGGAATGGCTTTAATTGACTAGTGCCTTTTGATACAGTGCCACCGGTGTTGTCACTCTTTTGTCGGGTCAACTGAAAGAGTGTGTTTCAGTGGAAGCTGGTTCAGAGTCAAAGGGCAGACGCTCACTGACTCCACAGGCAGCTTGCGATTGAGTGGGCTTCTTCCTGAAACCACTTGTGCAATCAGAGTAGTGAGCAAGGATGGTCTGGAAAGCCGTGATCGTTCCATTAGCATGCACGTTTTTACAAGAGATTCGACAGACCTCTTTCACTCTAAATACGAAGGAACTTCTTTGAACATTATTTTATCTAATTATATAGTTATTTCTCCTATTTATTAATCAATTTCTATGAAATTTGAATTACTCTAAATAATAATATAATAGTTTAAATAAAAATTGAGACCAAAAAAATATTATTCTGTTTAAATATAACCCTATATACATATATGTATGTATGGCAGGGAGGAAGGCATTGCGGGCTGCATTTGCACGTATCCTCTCAACACATGATGGAAAGTACTTTCTCAGCTTTGTCGTTTTACTATTGGCTCTTCCCGACACGATTACAGTTGCCATTTTCTCCTCCAGAAACAAGTGCCCAACATGGAATTACGAGAGCCAAACGTTTGACTTGCCACTTACAGTAGCCTCCATCCATTATTTAATTTAAGAAAAAAACATATTTATGAGTTTGTTTGTGATTACCTACGATATTTTTTATTTTTTAGGGTATGGTGGAAGGGTAGGCGACCCATTATTTATTAATTATAACAAGTCTTTTCATTTGATCTACAAAATAAAATATTATAGATTATCGAATACTCTTGACATTACTTACGTGGGTACAATTAGTCTACTAAATTATTTATTTATTTATCAATAAATATTAGATTTGACTAATAACTATTATTCATGTTATTTATTTCTGACTTACTACCTTCTTTCTTTCTCTTACATTCATTTTGAATCTTTTTGTTTTCCTTGATTTAATATGCTTTAAATCATGAATTAATTGATTGCAAGTTGGAGAGGAGTGGGCATGAACAGAATAACGGGTAATTAGTTGAGCTAGGGTTAGGTGATGAGATAATATGACTAGATAATTCGTTCATTTTTTTCAAAGTATCCTCACTTTTTCATTTTTAATAAATAATAACATTTACATAAAGTAGATATAAATAATTTTCAAATAATTTATCACAATATCAGCCAGTCCACACATTTAATTTTTTCCGCCATGAAAATAAATGAATAAGAAGAGTTCTACAAGAATTGAATTTGAAATAATTTAATAATTGTTAGGTACAATGCGATCTTAGTATTCAAAATCCGACTTGTATGGCTTCGAATTCGGTAGGGGCAATTTCGAGGGTTCTTCTATAAAAAAAAATAAAAAAATAAAAAAATTGGAAGATAGTGACTTCTTCCCTACAAGACAAGGTGCTTTTCATAGAACAACCTTTTCTGCTACTTGTCGTGCCCATTAAGCAAGATCTCTATATCCATTCTGGAGTATAACTTTAATAATTGTGTTTCTTTTTCTCCGTTTATTTATTAAATGTGTGATGCATCAGACACCTTAAAGATCTACAAGTTTTCCCAACTCGTATTACAATAATTGTTTACACCTCACAAGTATTATATGGAGTACAAAGTTTGCCTAAAGGGAGACTTGGCACAAGAAATATGAGGATTTAGAGAAAATTGGTTCGTCCGGGGTTGGGACTAGGGGTCCCAAAATTTTCTAATTTTTATAATGTGCCATACAAGTCCAAATTAATGAGTTTTTGAATTATTTAAAAGAAAATTTAATTTAGAATGTTTATATATTTTTATTTTCTCAAAATTTAGTCGAAAAAGTGGTAAAATGGATAAAAAATCACTAACTAGTCGAAAAAATTGTTGAAAATTGGTTCGTTACAGTACAAAACAATCAGATGGGACGTAAATTAAGTCCTTGAGCCTCTAGCTTTCCATAGCCTTAGACTTTATCTGATTTGAGTAAGATTTGAGGATTAATTAAATCATCAAAGTACCAAATCATGGGTTAAATGGCCGAACTGACGAAAACATTAATTTCAAGAGCTACTCACCACAATTTAAGGTAATTCAAGTTGCAAAAGGTTCTTGGGAGAGTCATGTAAACCCATTCCTTTAAGGATAAGAAAACCGAGAAAAGAACTGGTCGATTCAAAAGAGAAAACCGAGCCGGTTAACGAATCGAAACCGGTAAGTAAGGGTAAAATGAAAAATTGGAAAATCCCATGTGACTAAAGGAGTTATAAAAATCAGGGAAAGAATCATGAAACCAATTGAAAGAGAAAACCGAACCAGTTCAGGGTGAATTAGACCTGAACCAATTTGAACTATATATAAACCAGTTTCTAAATTCATTTTTCTTGGTATTTTAAAATGATCAAATTGGAAAATTGAGGCCATCATTGGATAGGAAATGAATTTAAAAATTTTTAGATTTGAGAAAACCAGTCTAATCGGGCCTAAACCGGCCAATTGTTGCCATTGAACCCGGTCAAACTGGACCAGTCCTGTTTGGAACAGTGTCGTATTCTTCCTCAGGATGGCATCACTGTTTATCTGTTCAAAAAATTTCTATCTCCAACGAGAGGAATATTCCTCCGATCAGGGTATTTTTGGACGAGGATAAGTTCGACCAAAATGGAAACAGGTTGGGCAGAGGCTTTCTGAGCTCCCTATATAAAGAGCTTGTCACGCCCCGACCCGGTTTGGTCGGATCCCCGTGATCAACCCGCCACTCTCCCGGTTTATTAAAGGGTTTCCCCTTATTTTAAACTGTAAAGAGTAAGGCGTTCTTTAACTGCACATTTTCCTAGAATAGCATAATCAAAACTAAATGAAATTTTAAACTTTACATACCTGTCTTACATGCGTCTTAGTTTATGATCTTTAATGGTAGACTTTCCGGTATTTCCTGAAAGGGATATAAGGGAGGGGGTGAGTACGACTACTCAGTTAATGAGTTTTTAAAGGTCAACTTTTAATTTTTTAAAAAATATTTATATGGAGTGTGCTAAACTCTTTTCTTTTTAAAAAATCCCTTTACTTAAAAATTTGAGTTTTTCCATCATTTCTTAGTTACAACGGTGTGTCATTACCTAATACACATCCTTCATCATGAAGGTTACATACATTCTCAAGTCAGTATCACTACTGAACCCGTTAGTGGCTTCGGAGCAACTTTTCCTGCCACCCGCATAGAAGCACAACCACTTCTACCCTAAGAATGAGTGGATGTTCGCGACATCCAACCCTCAATCCCGAAATTGCTTCTTTGTGTCCATATGAGGACAGAGACCTAATCTTGTCCCCACCCCGGTCTCATGCGCTTGGTGCTACTCCAAATTTTACACAGACACTTGGAACGACGAACTGCCCTTATAGCCACCAGGTCGTCCATTGCCCTTAGGATGCCTCATTACCCCTCATGGGTGTCTTGATGATCCCGTACTCACAGTGCATGCACAAACAATGTTTTCTCATATTGCCATGTAATCTGTGGTGCCACTAGTCCAACGACCCCTACTCTCAACTCAACTCGCACTTGTTTGTCTTTACTGGTCCGTCATGATCATGTCGCACTACGCTAGTTGTCTGAGCATGTCATTCCTATCTTGGTACCATGGCCAAACAATTCATTTATTAAGTTTTATGGCACATATCATGTTCATTTACGAGCTCCTGCTCGTGCCAACTGGCCTTGGGCCCACTGTATGAGATTTTCAAAATTGGGCATTTAGTCCATAAGTTCCAAAACCGAGGCCCCCAACCTATCAGAGCTATTCAAACTCCCGTCGAGAAGGTCTCCCAAATTGTTTAAGCATTGGCACACAGTCAAGTGAGAACACTTCTGACAAAACATATGTTTTCTCTATCCATTATACAACCTGGGTATAAGGACACCTCCGTTCATAATCGATGAACGGGTTTTCAACTTCCTTCGAGTAAGTCTTATCATATCAATCGGGTATGATCTACTTACAATTGGTAAGTAGTTTTTCCGCATGATTTTCACATCACTTCCTTTAAGTTGTAATGTTAAAAATACCACTTAATAGTGGGTTTTCATACCGAGATACTTATCATCCCCAACCGGGTATGATATAAAATTCTGACTCACAACCAATAAGTGGTTTTAAATTTTTAAGTTGTGCTCATCATCCCAACCGGGTATGATGTTAGTAAACCCACTCACCCGTTAATGTAGTGAATTCCACTAAATCGGTTCTTTGTATTCACGCGAGCTCATCCATGCTGGTGTTCCTGGTACTTCGTATTCCTACATGATATGAACACCCTTGTTCACTATTACTCGACTTAACAACTTTCATTCATTTCCAATGAATGAGAAAACCCAAACTTTTTAGTTATTTGCAATTAGGTCCCTAAAGTTATTTCTCTTTAACTTTAAGTGTCACGCCCCGACCCGATTTGGTCGGATCCCCGTGATCAACCCGCCACTCTCCCGGTTTATTAAAGGGTTTCCCCTTATTGTAAACCGTAAAGAGTAAGGCGTCCTTTAACCTGCACCTTTTTCCTGGAATAGCATAATCAAAACTGCATGAAATTTAAAACTTTACATACCTGTCTTACAGGCATCTTAGTTGACGGTCTTTAAGAGGAGGCTTTCCAGGATTTCCTAAAAGGGATATAAGGGAGGGGGTGAGTACGACTACTCAGTGAATTGGTTTTTAAAGGTCTACTTTTAACTTTTAAGAAAAATATTTATATGGAGTGTGTCAGACTCCTTTCTTTTCAAAAACCCTTCATTTAAAATTTCTCTCGAGTTTTTCCATTATTTCATAATTACCGGTGTGTCATCACCCAACACACATCCTTAATCATGAAGGTTACACACATTCGCAAGTTAGTATCATTACTGAACCCGCTAGTGGCTTCGGAGCGACTTTTCCTGCCACCCGAATAGAAGTACCACCACTTCTACCCTGAGATCGAGTGGATGTATGCGACATCTAACCCTCAATCCTGAAATCAGTTCTTCGTGTCCGTATGAGGACAAAGACCTCATCCTATCCCCACCCGGTCTCATTCACTTGGTGCTACTCCAAATTTCGCACAAACACCTGGAACGACGATCTACCCTTATACTCATCGGGTCGTCCATGGCCCTTAGGACACATCACTACCCCTCATGGGCGTCTTGATGATCCCATACTCATGGTGCATGCATGTAATCTGTGGTGCCACTGGTCCAACGGCCCCGACTCTCAACTCAACTCGCAGTTGTTTGTCTTGACTAGTTCGTCGACTTGTCATGTCGCACTACCGCTAGTTGACTGAGCATGTCGGTCCTATCTTGGTACCATAGTCAAACAATTCACTTATTAAGTTTTATAGCACATATATCATGTTCATTTATGAGCTCCTGCTTGTGCCAACTAGCCTTGGGCCCACTGTATGAGATTTTTAAAATCGGGCATTTAGCCCCCAAGTTCCAAAACGAGGCCCCTGACCTATAAGAGCTTATTCGAGCTCCCATCAAGAAGGTTTCCCAAATAGTTTAAGCATTGACATACAGTCAGGGGAGAACACTTCCGACAAAATAGGTTTTCACTGTCCATTATACCAACCAATATAAGGACATCTCCGTTAATAACCGATGAACGGGTTTTCAACTTCCTTCGAGGAAGTCTCATCATACCAATCAGGTATGATCTACTTACAACTAGTAAGTAATTTTTAAATTTTAAGTGGTGCTCATCATCCCAACTGGGTATGATGTTAGTATACCCACTCACCCAATTTGGGGAAAAGTTAACATTTGGGAACCTTAAGTTAAGAAAAATAAACTTTAGGGACATAAGTACAATACTCGAACAATTTTGAGCTTAGTCACTCATATGTGAGAAAACGATGGCTGTCATGCCAAATCTTAATTGATAAGGATATCCAAATCATGTAGGGACATGAGAGACTGGAATGTCTGCAAAGAAAAGCTTGCGTGGACTTGGAAGCTGACTAGGGACGAACACGTCACGGTCACCGGGTGAGTGGGAATTTTCTAATGTTATACCCGGTTGGGGTGATTAGCTCTTTATTAAAGGAAAACCTACTTACCGGTTGTGAGTAGGAATAAATGAACATCATACCTAGTTGGTATGATTAGTTTCCTTAAGGAAAGGAGAAATCCGCCTACCGGTTGTAAGCAGAGTTATCATCATATCCGGTTGGTGTGATGAGTTAAAAAGTGAATTTGTCATAAGTATTCTCCCCTAACTATTTTCTAATGTTTAAAACATTTGGGAGACCTTCTTGATGGGAGCTAGAACAACTCATATAGGTTAGGGGCCTCAATTTTGAACTCATAGGGCTAAATGCCTAGTTTTGGAAAACACGTGCAGTGGGCCCAAGGCTAGTCGGCACGAGCAGAAACTTGTAAACAAAATTGATTAAGTGCCATGAAAATTCCTAATGAAATTGATTGTGTGTACACCACGGTACTGAGTCAGGACTGACAGTGCTTGATGGACTAGCGGCAATGCGTCAAGGCCAAGTCGACGGACCGACCTAGACAAATAACTGCATGTTGGGTTGAGCATCGGGGCTGTTGGACCGTTGACAAGAAAGATGATGGCTATTATGTGAAAACTCTTGTTTGTGCATGCACTTGTGGTACGAGACTGTAAACCTCGCCCTTTGGAGCTAAGGAAAATCGGAGAAAGAACCGGTTAAACCGAGTGAGAAAAACCAAACCGGTTCACAAACCTGATCATCTAAGAATAGGAAAATTGGGAAATTTACAACTCTCGAGTAACCCAAAGGGTCATAAAACCTTGGAAAGGGACTTTAGGACAATTTGGGGAAGAAAACCAGACCGGTTAAGGTGAACTAGATCCAAACCAGATTGAATTGGTTTGGACCAGTTTGAACCACTATTGAACCAGATACTAAATTTATTTTTATAGGTGGCTTAGAAAATTAAAATTGGATTAATTGAGGCCACCATTGGATAGAGAATGAATTTAAAAATTTATAATTTTGAAAAACAAGGTTGAATCAAGCCTGAACCGGTCAGTTTAAGTGTTGAACCCGGTTCGAGCCGGTCCAATCCGGTTCGGAACTGTGTCGTCTTTTTCCTTCATATGACAATACTGTTCACTCACCGAAAAATCGAGCAGCATCGGTGAAGATGAAAAGTCTCTGGCCACGGAGTTTCAAGCAATTAATGACCGTCATTAAGGCTCCAATTGGACGACCAAGAAGTCCCCGAGCTTCCTATATAAAGAGCTCCCCCTCATTCATTCTCCTCACACCTAAGAACTCCATTCTCTCTCAATAGCTCCATTTTCCAGCGAAGCTCGAACCAGAGCTCCAACTTGGGCATTTTTCTGAGCCAAAAGGCGTGGTTAGGTTCTTTGGATTCCGGGAGAAGTCAACTACACGCCTCGATGAAGAAGCGTCGACGTGATCAAATAATGAAGCAGCTCTGGCGGACCGAAGTTGTCCTATTTTGGCCGAGCTGAAAATGGCCAATTCGAGCCCTACTCAGGTCAAACCAAGCCCTCCCAACACCTCCACAGCCTCCTACAGCTGAATTAGAGCAAAAAGATAAGTCAATTTGGCTCCCCTCTGTAATTACGTGAAAAAACTACTTACCGGTTGTAAGTAGATCATACCCGATTGGTTTGATAAACTTCCTGGAAGGAAGTAGAAAACTCGCTTATCAGTTATAAGTGGAGATGTCCTCGCACCCGGTTGGTGTGATGGATAGATGAAAATGTTATTTTGTGAGAAGTGCTCTCCCCTAACTTTGTGCCATTGCTTAAACTTTTTTGGATACCTTCTTGACAGGAGCTCGAAATGCTCATATAGGCTGGAGGGCCTCGATTTTGGAACTTGGGGACTAATATGCTCAATTTTGGAAATCTCATACACTCGGCCCAAGGCCAGTTGGCATGAGCAGGAACTCGTAAACAAATATTGGTTTAAGCCATGAAAACTTTAAATGAATGATATGTTTGACCATGGTACCAAGATAGGACTGACATACTTGATGGACTGGTGGCAATATGACATGATAGGTCGACGGACCAGTCGAGATAAACAACTGTTGATCGAGTTGAGGGTCGGGGCCGTTGGAGCAGTGGCACCATAGATTAAATGGCTTATGTGGAAAACTGTTTTTTTGTGCATGCACTTGAGGTTCATGACCATTAAGATGCCCAAGAGGGGTAGTGATGCGTTCTAAGGACGGCTAGACGACATGGTGGCGATAAGGGAAAGAGAAGCAACTGTGTTTAAGTTTCTCGTCGTACCATTTAGTAATGGAGTTATTGTGTTTAGACTCCACAGAGTTATTGTGTTTGAACTCCATAAGACTATTGTGTTTAGGGCCTCCTAAAGCTACTGTGTTTGAGTTTCATGCGTATGAGACTAGGATATGGTCTCTGTCCTCATACGGACACGAAGTTGTTTTATGGGTTTGAGAGTCAGATGTCACGTACATCCACTCATTCTCAGGGTAGATGTGGACGGGGTTCTATCTAGGTGGCCGGTAAAGTCGCTCCGACGCCACAAGTGGGTGTAGCGAATGGTCTGCCTTGCGAATATGTGATCCTTTCATAATGAAGAGCGTGTGTTGATTGTTAAACACACCGACTATGGTGAATGAGGAATAATGGTATTGAAAATCGAGAAATTGAGAAAATAATTTTAAGAAAATAAGGAGTCTAGAACACTCCAATTCAAACTAATTTTTGAAAGTTAAGTTTTAAACATCCATTCATTGAGTCGTTGAATTCATCCCTCCCTTATATCCTTTTTCAGGTAATCCAGAGAAAACCTACCCAAAGATCCCAGTTGACTACACTACAATACAGGTATGTAAAGTTTAAAATTTCATGCAATTTTGATTAATGTTATTCTAGGAAAAGTAAAAGTTTAAAGGATGCCTTACTCCTCATGGTTTAAAAGAAAGAGAAAACCCTTAATAAACTGGGAGAGTGATGAGTTGCTCACGGGGATGTGACTAAACCGTGTCGGGGCATGACAACTTGAGTAGTATTAGAGGCTGTTTTCTCGAATACATTATCAAAACTAGAGAATATAGTAAGTAATAGGAATAATTTTAAAAATTTTTAGATGGCTCCTAAGAGAGGAACCAAGAGAACTAGAGACGTGGTCTCCCACACCGCCTAATCAACCTTCCCTATGGAAACTACTTGAGGAGAAGAAGTATGCTACGCATGCTATTTGTTTGAAAAAATGATCAAAAAAGAAAAGATAATTCTATGCATTAGCCAAATTCCCACGAGAAGGAAACTGTTGTGCGAAATGCTCTAATACCATAAAATAAAGGAAGAGTAATTGAATAATTTATACGTGTATTCATTATCTGTGCAAATATGCTGAATTAGTTCATATGTGTTGTTATCTTTGATGTGATGTAGTGTGATAATTGCAACTTATATTAAAGGTAAGATCAATTTATTACGAAGATATTGTAACAATTAGAAATACATAAATTTAGTTGTTTTTAATTCAAAATTTTGTGCTTTAAAACAAACTAAGATAAAAAAAAAAAACAATAGTAAATGTCATTTTCACCCTCAATTTATAAGTAGAAACCCGTACAATCAACTTGGAAATTATTGACCCCATTAATGATAGTCTCAATTTATAAGCAATTTTTTTGGCCAATCTAAGCCGTTAAAAGCACCCAATTGACCAAATTTGTAAGAAAATGGAAAGATTCATTAGGGTCTAATTATTTGCACCAATGATAAAAAATGATGGTAAATAAATAGTTGAGAAAACTATGAGAATAGTTTAAATTACATCATTATAATATCAGTGCAAAAAAAAAGTAGTAATAATAGCATGCCTCATTTTATTGATTGTAATGTTAAATTACTTACAAAGTATTCCATATCTCCAATTATTATGATATAATTTAAAAATCTTGTATTTATTAAATATTTTAAGTAATTAATAATAAATAATATAATATTATAATAATATACTAATTATATATTAAAATATTTTTTGTGAAAATTTTAGAGTTATTTTTCTACGCCAAGTTTAGCATTATATTTTATATTATTAATTTTAACTATCCAAGTACTTATTATAATTAATTATGAATTAAAATTACTTGCATGTTTTTTATCCTTTTCGTTCACACTTATTCCCAAAACTAATCCGTTTCCCAAGAACTCCCTATTTCCAAATTCATTGTCGGTACGATGGAAATAATATTTTAATTATTAAGTACAATATTGAAAATTGAGTTTAGACATTTAATACTCAGTATTTTATTATTCTCGAAATATACCACTTTTTATTGCTAACGATTTATAGATTTCAACTAATAATTTTTTAATAATATTGAAATAGAATCATCATTTTTCCTTTTTTTTTATAATTTTTTAGTTGATAAAATTTGTTTTTATTTTTTATTTTAATTTATTTCATACAAATTTGCATTTTGAATAAATATATCTAGAAATTGTGTGCACCGAGTAGTGGATCGGGAACTTAAAAATTGTTGAAATTATAAATAAGTTTATAATATTTAAATAATATCTTAAATAAAAGTGTAATATTTTTTACGCCCAAAGATTATTGCATTTAAAAGTCTCTAAATACTTAATATTATCGAGATAATTTAAATAATATTTTATACACATATATGGGAAATATCAATGTATTATTTTTATATTGTCATACCATTCATGATAATTATATATAGTATTATTTATATTATTTTTTTTTATAATACTTTTGTATCCGTTATTATTTCCTTGGGTTTCCACGGGTGGCCCCTTCGATTTGAGTTGATGGAAAGCTCGCATGAATGTACACGGGCGAGATCGTCTGCTGGCCCTCAAATCTCGCCGTAATCACCCTACGTGGCATTGATTCCGTTCATACTGAACCACGATGGCAGACATCATTATTAAATATCATAGAAAAAATATTAATTGGATATTATTTGGATTAGGGATTTGGGGAAGGCGATGATAATTATTGATAGGTGGGTTATTAGGCCCCGTTTGTAATGAAAAATCGGATAGAATTTTTTTATTAATTACACTAAAAATATTATTTTTAATATTATGTAATGATTTTTTTTAATTATTAAAAATATTGAAAGAATATACCTGTTCCAATATTTACACTGGAATTAATAAAAATAACTATTCAAATTTCAATATCATATAAATCTGACAAGTCGGGTATGGGCAAATATCTCATATAGGGATCCGACCCGTTTAATGGGTTTGGGGACCCGGATGCACCCCTAACCTAGGACATGTAAAAAAATACATATAAATAAATTTCTCTCTACAACAAAGTGAAAAAAATTTATTTCGAAAAAATCACAGTATAGTAATCCGATAATTTAATAAGCTAATTAATTATTGGAGATATAACTATTCACCCTACTAAATTACAGCTGGGGACAGCATCTGTACAAAGTTTGACCTTCAATCCACGGTCAATTTCTCTTTCTACAAGCAACAATTTTAACAAATGAGCAGTCGTCTCTCTCTCTTATATGTAAAAATCAGACCAAACCTACTCTACAGCTTTAATCCTACTTACCCTGCTCTCTCTCTCTCTTCACCACCACTATCTTCTTCTTCCTCCATCATCTGGGAGTGATCCAGAGGCACATCTTTGATGACCCTGTGAGTGCTTTGATCCCATGGAGAATCTCGTTAAGCGGACGCCATCACCAGAAATTATCCCATCTGACCACTTCACCCTCCTGCCAGCTTCAAAGTATGGGTTCATGGAGCTGATGGGTTTACAAGACTTGGGTCCTCCAAACTGCGAAAACAAAAGTTCCATGCTCGACCCCATGCTTCTTCTTCACCATCAAGCTCTTCCTCGGAAAGTAACCTCGAGGGTTTCCACCGCCCTGTTGGAGTACCCATCCCCCAATGTAGCGAATCAGCCCGCCACCCCTAACGCCTCCTCGATCTCCTCCACCTCGAGCGGCACTGCTGCTGCAACGGACCGAGATGTGCTGGCCAAGGCGGCCGAGGAAGTAGAGGAGGAAGAAGATGAAGATTATGATGACAAGGCCACAAAGAAGTGAGAGAATCCTCCTCCTCCCATATTTAATTCATTTCCCTCAATTTTTTTTTATCAAACCCTAAAATCAGTTTGGTTGACCTGGATTTTTTAAAAATCTTTCTTAGCTCCCACATGATTTTGTTTAGGACCTTAGCCCTAATTTGTTGTGGAGTGTTACATTATCATGTCGATCCCTAATATTAACTCATTTTGTGTGAGGGCCGTCAGACCAGTGATCAAGAAATCGAAGGAGAAGAAGTGGAGGGAGCCAAGAATCGCGTTCATGACAAGGAGTCAGGTCGATCACCTGGAAGATGGCTACCGCTGGCGAAAGTACGGACAGAAGGCCGTCAAGGGCAGTCCCTTCCCCAGGTACTTAAGTACACCCACTACCTTTAACTTTAGCTCTTCTTCTTTTGTAATGCGCAGATGATTTCTTCGATTTTGAGGATCATAAAACAAACTCATGTTTCAGATGCCCAAAAATGAAAAAAAAACATATGGGAAGACATGGTTTTGCTACATACTTCAGCTCATGATGTACCTTCAATTTAAACCTTCCTAAATCTTAGGCACTCTTCAAGGGTTTCTATCCCACGGGAGATAGCTTCGCCTGGTATACCATGGCCAAAGCATACGTATTATATATATATATATATATCTGGATAATAAGCTTTGGCCATTTAGTATTCATATATATATATATATATATATCTGGATAATAAGCTTTGGCCATTTAGTATTCATGAATTTCTGTCATGTATATTGTGGGTTTTTTTTTTATCAAAGCAGGAGCTATTATCGTTGCACCAGTGCATCCTGCAACGTGAAGAAGAGAGTGGAGCGGTCTCACGCCGACCCAGCTGTCGTCGTGACAACGTACGAGGGTCAGCACAGCCACCCGAGCCCTCTCCTCATGCCTCGCCACCCTGCCTTCGTCAGGCGTATGCCGGAATGCCCTGCTGCCACCGCCTTCTTCTCCTCCGGGGACGTCGGCAGTGGGAGCATCTTCCCAATGGATCAGGGGAATATTGTGAACCAAAACAACAGTGCCACCCAACACCAGCAGTATGGTCCGCACTACATCTCCCTCGCCGCTGTCAGTGCCCTGTCGTCGTCCATGAACATCATGAGGTCCCGCGATCAAACGGTCGGGTCAACAAATGCAGCTGTTCTGGGTAAAAGACGGCTCCTCCCCTCTGGGTCGCCGGTGACAGGTGACCACGGCCTCCTCGAAGACGTTGTCCGGTCTCAAGTCTCAAAGGACGAAATTTGAGTATTCATTAAATTAGGAACCCATGCATCTATATCCCTCTTATCTCTAGGGTACTTACTGATCATTTCAATGTAATTAATGGGACATATGTAGATTGAACCAACTCCAGGAGGCCATAGGAACTCCGCCTGCTCGGACCGAAACTAGTCTAAATCTGCCTGACGATGCTGTGATAAAGTGAACTACAATGAGACAACTACTAATCTTCGTATGCTTCGCGAATTCTTCGCTAAAAAACGTTTAGCTCGAATCGAAACCGTGGGCTGACCATGAGAATTCGTTTATACAGAAGAGCTGCAATTCCCATCCTCATTAATTTGCAGCGAAGACTATTTTGTCCTGAGGTTCTTGTTTGGGTTCAGGAGGAATGTGCATTCAATTCAATTTCGATTCTATAGTATCTAATCGAGCAAGTAGAAAGCAAGATTTTTTTTCTCTCTGAAGTACCCCTAACGCCTCATCTGTCTAGGAATATGAAAAAAAACCCATTTCGAGGAAGGGGAAAATCCGATCAGAAGGGACGATTTTCTGCTCGTTTGAAAGATGGAAAGCAATAAAGAAAGTCGGAAAATGAAAGTATATATAATACTATTAATTGTTTATTTGATTTTTTTATCAATAGAAAAGAAAGGATTTGATGGGACTTTTTGTGGGGATTTCGAGTTTCATTTTTATTAAACTTCTTTTTTTTAATACAATTTGGAATTTGAATATATGAATGGTCTTTTTTTTGTGGGGATTTAGAGTTTTATTTTTATTGGAATTTTTTATTTCAATACGATATGGAATTTGAATATATGAATGTACTTTTTTGTGGGGATTTGGAGTTTTGTTTTTATTGAATTCTTTTTTTCAATACGATTTGGAATTTGAATATATGAATGTGAATGAGTTTATTAGGACTAGTCAATAGAAGGATAATTTAGTTTCACCCCTCACTTATAAAAGATGAATCTTACTATTTTGTTATAATTTTTTAAAAATATTTTATTTATATTTTAAAAAAATATTATTTTATTTATTTTAAATTCAATTCCACATATTTAATAAATATATTTTCTATACGTGTGGTATATAACTCACTGTACAAACATATTAAACAGTATTATTTTTGGTGTTTATTGTACTATAATTTAATTAGGTTGAGAATATATTCAATAATTTAATAAAATAAATAATTATTATAAATTTATAAAGTTATAATTGTTATATTAATTAAATTTATAAGTTTTAATTAAAAAATAAGTTTAACTTTGAGTATAAAAAAATAATCAACTTGAGTAAATTATTTTTAATTATTCGATAACTTAAGAATAATACCTGCTATTATACAATTTTTAATGATTATTTTAAAACTGCAATAATTGTATAAATGTTGCAAATGAGTGATTATATTAATTACACGTAAATAAAATAGAAAAATGTTATAAATTTATAAAGTTAAATAAATTAATTAATTATAAATAAAAATGAGTATTATAACTTATAGGTCAATAATACATTTTAATAAATTTATTTAATTATATAAATTTAGGTTAGATTAATTTGAATACTATTAGTGAATTCAATATTATTATATAAAAAAAATATTAATATTTTAATAAACCAAATTAATATAGTGAATTATAAGATTGTATGTAAGTAATAAAAAACTTAAAATGAGTATTTCATCTATGACCACTCCGTCATCATTTATTTAACACCTCATTTTAAATTACACAAATTTTTAGGACCAATATTCATATTGTCCCCTCCACATATGTATATATGTATGTATACAGATACACTATATATATATATATATATCATTGACCAATATATATTGTATGAAAGTGTTCCTTCTCAATGCTCAATCCATAGATACAAGATGTCCTAGGTGCCACCTCTAAATTGGAGTTACTTTGAAAGACCATAGAGCTTGGGTGAGCTAAGAGCAAGCAACTTCAGATAATTTTCCAGCTGGCTCGTGCTAACACATGCAAGGCGATGGATCTGCCGGAATGAATGGCCCATAGACCATCAACCTTTGCGACAAATAGAATAAACTTGGGAATCATGCAAATTTAGTCTACAATTTAAACAAATATATCAAAATTAATCTAAATTACAAGACGGATCAGAGGAGAGAGTTCTATCATTTAAATAAGTACATTAAACATAAATTTAGATTATTCTGATTTAGAGATAACTTTTTATTATAAATAAAAATGATTTATACTAAAAAATAAATTATTATAAAAAATGGCTTTGATTAGAAAGTGAGCTGTGATATGCACATGGGCACCAAGGCCACGAACCTACGTATTCCCCCTTCCTCCTCCAAAGCTGACTTTCCGTATATTTTTTTCCGTTTTTTTTCAAGATTCAACTTTATTATTGCTTGACCATGAAAACAATATACTAATTAAATTTTTTTGAATATGATTAGTTCTAATACGCTTTTAATGCCAAATTCTTACTAAAAAGATCAAATATAAAAGGGAAAAAAAGCATAAGAAAGTAGGGAGGGGAAAGTGAGGTCGATCAACTACTTCCTAATGCACGCATCTCAGGTCTAACTGGGCCATGCGTGGCTGTGGGATCCCTTACCCCTAAAACATAATTCAAGACAGATACGCAGGCATATCATCTAATATTTTATCTAGTACCGTCATAAAAATGCTGAAAAAGAAGTGTTACCAATATCGAAGTAGATCAAGTCATGAATTCCTGACCATAAGTAAATAAGAAATTGGGGTTGTTACCATGTTTTCTGGAAGTGACTTTTTTTTATTTATTCACAAGCATCAGCAAGAGGCCATGAAGGTAGAGAGGACGAGTGACTTACACACAAAAAAATCACAAAAAATAGAAAAGTGACTTCTGCTAGCTACAATATTGAGCCCTCTTGTACATAAATGAAATTTGACCTTGTGCTCCACACGCAACTGAACTTGTATGATTGTATCTAATAATTTCCTAGATATGAAATTCTCAATCTCGACATTCACTGTGCAACAATTAAATTTAAGAAAAATTGGGAAGTATTGGAGCAGAAAAATACCAATAAAACCAATTAGGGATGGGTACCTAAGAATCACTCTAGGATGAACATGTCTATTGATAAAAGGTGAGTGAGAATCTTATACTTCATATCCGGTTGGAATGATAAGCACATTTTTGAATTATAGATCCACTATGAGTGAGTATATTTACATCATACCCGGTTGGTATGGTGAGTATTTTAGAAATGAAAAGTCACTTATGAGTGGGACTTTTAACATCATAACCGGTTAGAGTGATGAGCGATTTAAGCTAAAAAACACTTATCGGTTGTGAGTGGGATTATCTAACTTTATGCCCAGTTAGGATGAAGAGTACCATCTTTCATTGATAAAACTTACTTACCAGTCGTAAGTAGAGGTAATCATACCCGATTAGTATGATGAACTTCCTTGAGGAAGGGAGAAATCTACTTGCCAGTTGTAAGCGGAGATATCATCATATCCGGTTGGTGTGATGAAGTTGAAAATATACTTTTTGTCAGAAGTTTTCTCCCCTGACTGTGTCAATGCTTAAAAGATTTGGGAAGCCTTCTTTATGTGAGCTAGAGCAGCTCAGATAAGCTAGAGGTCTCAATTTTTTAACTCATGAGGCTAAATGCTCAGTTTTAGAAAAACACGTGCAATGGGCCCATGGCCAGTGGACATGAGTAGGAGCTCGTAAACAAACTTGAGTAAAGAAAGCCATGAAATTTTTTAATGAAATTGTTATGTGAATTTGCGATGGTATTGAGTCAGTACCGACAGTACTCGATGGACTGGCGGTAGTGCGTCAGGGTCATGTCGACGGACCGACCTAGAAAAATAGTTGCAACTCGGGTTGAGGGTCGGAGACGTTAGACCATTGACACCAAAGATAATAGCTATATGTGAAAATTGTTGTTTGTGCATGCACTTGTGGTACAGGACCATCAAGATGCCCTAGGGGGTAGTGATGGGTCCTAAGGGCTATTGGACGACATAGTGGAGATAAGGGCAGTTCATCGTGCCAATCAGTCTTGAAGCTTAAAGTAGCTTCTTGTGCATGAGATCAAGGTGAGGTGGCGATGAGGTTTTTGTCCTCATACGAACACAAAGTATTTTGGGTCTGAGGGTCGAACGTCTCAGACATTCACTCAGACTTCGGGTAAAAGTCAGGGACTTCTATCAGGGTGGATGGTAAAGACACTCCAATCCACAAGTGGGTGCAGTAGTCGTAACTGCATCTCGCGAATGTGTGTACCCTTCTTGATGAAGGGCATGTGTTGTTTGCTAAACACCTCCCGAGGCAAGTGGATGGGCTAAGAAAGCTAAACACACCTACTATGGAAATGAGAAAAAGGTTTTGAAAACATTGAAAAGAATTTGAGAACGTTCTATTATACTTCCAAGGAGTGGACAGTGATACCTCATTTTTCTTCCTCTTCCAATCTCATCCGTTGGCCACCCCATACTCCTCAAACAAAATGGATTTCCAAGGAGATTTAGTCTAGGAATGACTAGCATATATCTATAGGATTGGAGAAATCTGGTTCAAATAGTTGAAGGGCATTAAATCGATTCTCATACGCGACCACATATCTTATGTCATATCATAACTCGAGGAATTAATGTTTCTTCTCATTCATAATATAAGCAGATAGGTACTCCTTCAAAAATTGGATCTCAAATTTAGTCCAGTTCGACGGAGAGAAGGATGTGATCCATATGTTTAGCTGTCACCTATTAGTATTTTCCTCTAAGAAAAACTCCACCATGGTGACTCATTCTTCCAAAGGTACTTTTACTATGTACATCATCTTCTTAGTGTTCCTTAGCCAATCCATAGCAGCCACCACCTCCTTCTAACCCGACAATGACTTACAACCCACTTGCCTCATGGCTTTCAGATTCCTCATGATAAGAATGTTAAAGTGCCAATTGAGGAATTTTAGAATTTTTTGGGTGAAACTTACCATTTTTGTAAAGGAAGGGCAAAATGGTAATTTTGGAAAAGTTGGGGGATCAAATTGGAAATTTGGGAAATTAAACCCATTTTTGTGGATTTGGATAAATTGACGTACTAAGATAAATTTCAAAAGTTTCGGGACTAAATTTGAAGAAAAATCGGCATTAGGAACTTAAAGTTAAAGAAAAATAATTTTAGGGACCTAATTGCAAATAAATAGAAAGTTTGGTTTTCTTGTTCATTTGGAATGAATGAAGGCTATTAGGCCGAGGGATAATGAACCAAGATGTTCATATTGTGTAGGAACATGAGGTACTGGGAACGTCAGCAAGAACTGGTCTAGTGAATTTCACTACATTAACAGGTGAGTGGGATTTTATATCATACTCGGTTGAGGATGATAAGTACCTCAAAATGAAAAATCCACTATTTTGTGGTACTTTAAACATCACAACTTAGAGAAATGATGTGAAAATCATGCGGAAAAACTACTTACGGGTTGTAAGTAGATCATACCTAGTTGGTATGATGAAACTTACTCGAAGGAAGTGGAAAACCCGTTCATCGTTTATAAGCAAATATGTCCTCATACTCAGTTGGTATAATGGACAGTTGAAAACATATTTTATTGGAAGTGCTCTCCCTTGACTATGTGCCAATGCTTAAGCGATTTGGGAGACCTTCTTGATGGGAGCTCGAATAGCTCTTATAGGCTAGGGGCCTCGGTTTTGAAACTCAGGGGCTAATGTGCCCGATTTTGAAAATCTCGTATTGTGGGTCCAAGGCCAGTTGACACGAGTAGGAGCTCGTAAAAAAACATGAGTTATATGCCATAAAACTTTCAATAAAGGAATTGTTTGTCTATGGTCCCAAAATAGGACCGACATACTCAGCCAACTAGTGGCAGTGTGACATTACAGGTCGACAGACCAGTCAAGACAAACAATTGTGGGTTGAGTTGATGGTCGGGGTCGTTATACCAATGGTACCACAGATTATATGGGATGATAAGAAAATACTGATTGTGCATACACTATGATTATGAGACCATCAAGATGCCCAAGAGGTATAGTAATGTGTTCTAAGGGCACTGGACGACCTGATGGGTATAAAGGGCAGTTCATCGTACCATGTGACTGTGCAAAATTTGGAGTAGCACCAAGCGTTGAGACCAGGGTGGGGACAGGATGAGGTCTTTGTCCTCATACGGACACGGAGAATTAATTTCGGGATTGAGGGTCGGATGTCGCGTACATCCACTCATTCTTAGGTTAGAAGTGGACGTACTTCTATTTAGGTAGCCGGTAAAGTCGCTCCGATGCCACAAGTGGGCTCAGTGAACATACTGACCTGCGAATGTGTGTTTGACCTTCATGATGAAGGATGTGTGTTGGGTTATGACACACTGTGATTAATAAAAAAAATGGTGGTAAAAATCGAGATTTGAAATCAAATGACTTTTGAAATAAAGGAGTCTGGCACACTCCAATACAAATCTTTTTCCTTAAGTTAAAAGTTTTGAAAACCCATTCACTGAGTAGTCATACTCATCCCCTCCCTCACATCCCTTTCTAGAAATTCTGGAAAGCATACCCTTAAAAACTATCAACTAAGATGTCTATTAGACAGGTATGATAAATTTAAAATATTATGCAGTTTTTATTTATGTTATTCCAGGACATGATGTATCTTTGTCTCTTTAATATTATAAATCAAGTTCTTATCATTATTATTCCCATTTTTTTTCCAACTATACCAAATCCTTTCATTTTTAAAATACCAAGTTTTTTTTAAATGTGAGCTTTGATACCACTAAAGTTGTTATGTACTGGCTCGATTATTAAAGTTAGTACCAATAACAACCCACCACGTCCTCTCGATCCTACAATGGTGGATACTTTCACCAAAATAGTACCAATAGGACCAAGGGAAGGAATAAAATACATACAACTTTTTAGTGGGAATTTAAAATTTTCTTTCATAAAAACAATGTTCCCAAAAACTCATAAAAACTTCTCGAGAATACAATAACTCATACTCATAATATTAAACATTCATGTGTGCACTTTGAGATTTGTACCTAAAGTTGCACTAGTGATAAAGGTGATGTTCTGAACTTGTACTTCCACGAGCTCCCTCTTTCATCCGTAATTGTTTTGTACTTCCACAAGTTCCCTCCTTCATCCGTAATTGTTTTGGGAAGGGGGTGAACTCACATCTCGGTGAATGAGTTTACCGATTTCGAGCCACTACATTGCTTACGACCTTGTACTTCACTCAAAATATATATGCATGGATATTCCTTTCATAAATTCTTATAATAGGTTACTTTCATAATTTAAGCACACACATACATGCAGATATAGCTCATCTCACCATACACCATATATATCAATCATACATTCCCATCGGAACAAACATGACCCCATCACATTCCAAACAATATGTACATGGTTCATATGGATGTTGAGGATATCTCATCGACCATTTGATACTTTGGTTGTCCCCTCTTACCATGCACTCAAGTATATATATACTCGAGTTATCCCTTTGTCAGGCCCTGACCTGGTTTGGTCGGATCCCTGTGAACAACCCACCACTCTTCCGATTTATTAAAAAATTTCCCCTTATTATAAACTGTAAAGAGTAAGGCGTTCTTTGCACCTTTTCCAAGAATAACATTAATTAAAACTGCATAGTAATTTAAAATAATCATATCTGTCTTGCAAGCGTTTATTCCTGACAAGGGATATAGGGGAGGGGGTGAGTACGACTATTCAGTGAATGAGTTTCAAATCTTTTGACTTTCAAGAAAAACATTTATATTGGAGTGTGTCAGACTCCTCTCTTTTCAAAAATCCCTTCATTTAAAAATTCTGGTCTTTCCACCATTTCTTATTTATCTCGGTGTGTTATCACCCAACACACATCCTTCATCATGAAGGTTACACACATTCGTAGGTCAGCATGACCACTGAACCCACTTGTGGCTTCGGAGTAACTTTACCAGCCACCTAGATAGAAGTACGTCCACTTCTACCCTGAGAATGAGTGGATGTACGCGACATCCGAGCCTCAATCTCAAAATTGATTCTCCATATCCGTATGAGGACAGAGACCTCATCCCGTCCCCACCCCGATCCCATGCGCTTGGTACTACTCCAAATTTCACACAGTCACCTGGAACGACGAACTGCCCTTATACTCACCGGGTCGTCCAAGGCCCTTAGAACGCATCACTACCCCTAATGGGCATCTTGATGATCCCGTACTCATAGTGCATGCATAAACAATGTTTTTTTTTATCATGTCATGTAATATGTGGTGTCATTAGTCTAACGGTACCGACTTTCAACTCAACCTGCACCTATTTGTCTTGACTGGTCCGAAGACCGGTTATGTCGCACTGTTGCCAATTGATTGAGAATGTCGGACGAGCCTTGTTACCATGACCATACAATTTACTTATTAAAGTTTTATGGCACATATATCATTTTCGTTTACGAGCTCCTGCTCATGCCCATTGGCCTATGGCCCATTGTTCGAGATTTTCAAAACCGGGCATATTAGCCCCCAAGTTCCAAAACCGAGGTCCCCAACCTATAAGAGCTATTCGAGCTCCTGTCAAGAATGTTTCCCAAATTGTTTATGTATTGGCACACAGTTAGGGAAGAGCACTTCCAACAAAAGTATGTTTTCACTATCCCTTATACTGCCCGGGTATAAGGACATCTCCATTCATAACCGATGAACGGGTTTTCAACTTCCTTCGAGTAAGTTTCATCATACTAACCAAGTATGATCTACTTACAATCGATAAGTAGTTTTTCCGCATGGTTTTCACATCACTTCTCTAAGTTGTAATGTTTAAAATAACACATAGTAGTGGGTTTTTATTTCGATGTGTTTATCATCCCCAACCGGGTATGATATAAAATCCCACTCACCCGATCGTGCAGTGAAATTCCACTTAGTCGGGTTCCATCCCTAGCAAGCTAAACCTCGACTGATGTTTTCAATGTCTCGTTCTCCTACACGAAATGAATATAGTTGTTTATTATTATTTGGCCTAATAGCCCTCATTCGTTCCAAATGAATGAGAAAACCCAACTTTATATATATTTGTGATTAGGTCCCTAAAGTTATTTTTCTTTAACTTTAAGTCCCTATTGCCAGGTTTTTCCTCAAATTGAGTCTCGAAAATTTTAAAATTTATCTTAGGACCTCTATTAAATTTCACAAAAACGGGTTTAATTCCTCATATTTCCAATTTGGTCCCTCAATTTTTTCAAAATTACCATTTTGCCCTTCCTTTACAAAAATGGTAAATTTTACCCCAAAAATTCTAAAATTTCTCAATTGGCCCTCTAATATTCTTATCATGACCAATTGACCCTCAATTTTAGAAAATTACATTTTGGTCCTTCGAATTTTTGAAAATCCCCATTTCCCCAATTTTCCCCCCAATTTCAACTTTTTAACACAACCGAATTTGATTTCATCAAATTGACCGATCAAACACCACTAATTGTTGAAATTGAAATTGAAATCAAGTTTTTACATGTTAATACGATTCCATAGAACTTTGAATCGCAAGTTTTAATGTCGTAACGAGCTCAAACGAAACTTCGCTGAAAAATAGACTATTGAGAGAGAGAGCTTCGATTTCTCACCAGTGAGGGCGCGTGGTCTGAGCTTTCTATCTGGCAAGTAGCTCTCTTCTAGAGGTTTTTCCTAGAATCAAGAATGACATCAATTGATGTTGAATTGTATTAGAATTTTGTCATTTAAATTTGGTCGACTCTCTCTCTAACACCAATCGAAAATTGTAAAAGGGAGCCAAATTGGCTTACCTTTCGGTCCTACTTCGGCCGTGGAAGGGCTGAGGAGGTATCGGGAGAGCTTGGTTTGGCCTGAGGAGGGCTCGAATTGGCTTATTTCAACTCGGCCAAAATAGGGCAGCTTCGGTCAGTCGGAGCTACTTCACTGTTCGATCACGTCAACGTTTCTCTGGCGACTCCCGGAACGAAGGGATGTCACCACCGTGTAGATGACTTCTCCCCGGTTCTAATGAACCTGACCTCACCTTCTTTGGCTCAAAATTGACCCTATATCGGAGTTCTATTTCGAGTTTTGTTGGAAAACTAAGCAATTGAGAAAGAGTGAGATTTTTAGGTGTGGAGAGTATGAATAGAGAGGGGCTCTTTATGTAGGGAGCTCAGGGACCCATTGGTCGTCCGTTTGGCACCGTTATGACAGGCATTGAAGACCTAAAACATACCGAACAGAAGCGTTTCTTCTTCATCAGCGTTGCTTCGATTTTCCAGCAAATTAACAGTGTTGTCATCCTGAGGAAGAAGATGACACTGTTCCAAACCGGGCTCAAAGCTTAAACTGGCCGGTTCACCCCCATTCGACCGAGTTTTTCAAATCTAAAAATTTCTAAATTCATCGATAGGCATTTGATCACCCCATTTCATAAAGATGATATATACTAAGAAAAACTCATGATCATGCAAAAATACATCACACATTTATTTCTCAAAGCATGGTCCTCTATTCAGTAACTCCACTACTCATATTACTTAGAGCCTCATACCCTCATATCACATGGTGTTATTAGTATCATTATTATGGGTTCTTTAACCCTTCTTTTCGGTAAATAATCGCATTTATTCATTTACCTAGGTGTGCATGCATCCATGTAGTTATCCTCTATTTTGCAAATACACTTTTCAAAACACTCACTAATATATTCATGCTTTTATAAAGTGTGGTAAAGTACAACGGTTTGTCCAATCAAACTCTTCGTTAGTAAATCTCACTCACTATTATATATGGAACTTGTTTGTCCTAGAGGTTTTCCAAGTGTTTCACTAAGTGTGATCCTATTATATTAGCATGATGATTTATACTAAATAAATTAAATCATATCACTATGATCAGATTTTCCTTGAATCGGTACTTCTAGCACTATCCCTTAATTTTCTCAAATTACGATTTTTGCCCACCAGGCTAGGTTCGCTCAATTCGCGTATTGACAAACCCGTTTATACGTTCCCTTCCAAATCATGAGAATTTTAACTTTATTTGGCTATATTTACCATAAGGCCTTTATATCTTTAAATGCTTCACTTGTACACTAAATACTTCCTAAAATTACTTTTTAGTCCTTACTTCTTTCAATATTTACCAAAATGACCATTTTTTTCAAGGTCATTCATTTAGGATCCTAACTTGTAATACTTCTCATTTTTGTCCCTATATTTTGCATTGGGTCTCATTTGGGTTCATAAGTATTTGAAATTACCTTTTGGCCAATCATTATACAATTTATCATTTTGCCCCTAAACTTTTTCAAACTTCTATTTAGGAGCCTAAACTTTCTTAAACTACCACTTCGGGTCCTTAAGCATTCTAAAACTTCTTCTTAGGTACTTAAACTTTTGATGAGTCCCATTGAGGTCCCTTTTTTTCTAAAATTACACTTTGGCCCCATATTTTTTAAACTTTCATTTTAGTCCTCAAACTTTCTCTTTCCTTGAAACATCTCGAAAAACCTTTGTATAATCCCTAACTTTACCATGTTCCACAGCTCTACACAATCACTTTTCGGCTAGCCTCGGTTGAAATAGTGTCATTTTGGTTGTTTTTAGGCCTTCGAGGGAAAATAGTCACATTGCAGTAAAACGATAGGAACTCGTCGGAGATGGCGAGTCGGTCACGACATGAGTGGGGTTAGATAGCTTACTCCCTTGTGCATTCATAACATTTTGAATCATCTCAAATGGTAGTCTAAGTCCTCTAAAATTGTGATTTACAGAGAAAGTGGTGTCATTGGAATTTCCATAAATTTTCATAGTTATGAAACTATCTTCAGCTCGAAGGGCCAATGGGTTTGGATAAAGGGGTCGGGAGGAGTCTCTAAAATTAATTTAGGTCATGTTTGGCCATTAGGATGGTCGGGGTTGGCTCAAGAAAGGGATGGTTTATTTTTAGTCGTTGGAGCAAAGTTACTATTCCATTGTACTAACACTAGTAGAGTGAATGTCATTGTTAGAGTGGGGTTGGAAAACTAACTTCACAGTGGTTTCAATGCCACTAAAATCATTAATTTTAGTGGTCAGAATCGAAAGTTATGGCCTATAAAATTTTGGTCATAAAAAAATGGAGTATACTAGATTTCAGAGAGAACTCTCGTGATCGGCCGATGTGAGCAGGGTCGAGTCTTATATGAGGATCCTAAGGAGTTTGATAGCTATCAATCCATGTCATTATTTGGTTAGATTAGACTCCTATAGAATTAATTTGTATTTAAATTCCCTTGGGTGATAAAAGTCAGAAAGTGCGCTACTTTCGGTTGAACTCGAGTTTCTAGCCGAGTTTTGGGTCATTTGGTTGGGCAAAAGAGATGACGTGTACCGCATGCATGCAGTGCGTGCTTGCGCATGTGGCATGTGCCTCGTGTGTGTGACACATGCCTCATGTGTCTTGCATGTACCTCATGCATGGGTGAATACCTTGCGCCCGACACACCTCCAACCAATCTGTATTGTAGCGAATCGGTTTCCGATAAATAAATTGGTCGATTCGATCAATTTTGGTCGTTTCTTGGTCGGTTTGCATCCAATTTAGCCGGTTCTTGACCTAATTTATTTTTCTAAAAATTAATTGACCAATTACACAATAATTGATCTCAAGAATTTCCATTTCCATATTTTTTAATCTATTTGGAAAAATAATGGAGTTTTCAATCTCAACCAGTTCGATCCCTATTTGAACCAACTCTCAATTGAAATTTCCTCGATACTTGATTTTCAATCAAGTGAGGTCCAGTGTAATTTATATCACTTTTTTAATTATCTAAAATTCATATCCAAATGGATTTCCAAACTAGTTTAATTTACAATCCTGATTTGGGTTTTCATTGTCGGTGCACTCTAGAAATTTTTAAACCAAAACTTAAGCTCAATGAGACCAGAAATTGAGAGTGCACCGACAAAAAATTTCTAGTGTTATAAGGAAGGGGAATTTTGACACAAAAATCATCTTATTGGGTTGTAGATTGAGTGAATTTTGTGGTTAATCACTTGGGTGTGAGGAAATGATTTTTTAACTTATAGAGAGAAATTTAATATGATAGAGAGGAAATAGTTCAATTAATTTCATAGGGAGACCATATGGGAGTTTTCAACTCAAGAATAGGCTTCCTTACATGCACTTTTGCTAAAAATCTAGTCAATTTGATTGATTTTCCTAATGATGTGTGGTTGAATTCAGCAAAATGTGTCTAGAAGTAGGTGAAGGGGGCGAGTTAGGTCAAGCGGGTGAGTTGGGTCGGATTCGGTGACTCGAGTTGATCACACTTTTTTTTCTAATTTCCCAATATTTTTTTACAAAATTATCATTTTTCACTCTTCAGATCCTCTTAGTAATTTAAATTATGTCCCCCGAACTCGATTGGTATAAACCGGCTTTTCCATACACTTCAATTTCTCATTTAAGAAATCAATTTTCTATTCAATTCAATCTCAGATTCTCAGTTCCCATTCTCATTTCAACCTTAATTTTTGGTCAAATTGAGTTAAATTTTATTTTCGAAAATTGTGGTGTTACATACCTAAAGCTTAATAGGATGGCGGGGTTCGAAAGTTGGGATCAAAATGAATGTGTAGCATTTTTCTTGGTTGTGTTTAGTCGTTGGGGCGTTGAAAATGATTCATGAAGTAAATGTTGCATTTTGTCGTCAAAGTGTGTATATTGTTTGATCACACCAGCTATGGTAGAGTGGTTGTCTGTATTGAAGATAGGTGGTATTGAAAAGATGACACAAGAAAGGTTCTAATGACACTTGAATCACTCGATTTGATTGTCGAAAATAAAGTGATAATATTTTCATAGATAATGTTAATGATTTTTTAGTTTTCAGACCTTGGTCGAGCAAAGGGAACAACACAATAATAAAAAGGGAACAACACAATATTGTGTATAGCATATGGCTATGTCATGTGCCCGCGCCTATAGTTCGTGTCCAACTTGTTCGACCAATTCAACACTATTTCGAACTGGTTTCTAATAAATATTTTAGTCAATTCATTTAATTTTGATATTTTTTGCTTGTTTCACCTCAAATTTGATTGTTTTTTAGTCCAATTTAATTTTCTAAAATTTTCTTGACCACTTTGATATTATATGGATTGAAGAATTTTAACTTCATAATTTTTTAACCTCGTTGGAAAAATTGTGGAGTTTTCAATTCGATCTTGATTCGAATTGGTTCTCCATTAAACTTTTTATAATCTTTGATTTTCAATTCAAGAAGGTTTTTCACAAGTAATTCATGTTATTTTACCACTTGCTTAAAATTCTATACGAACTGATTTACAATCCGATTCAATTTCTAATCTCGATTCGGGATTTCATTCCTTATTAAATTTTAATTTTTTGTCCAATTAGGTTTAAATTTAAATTACATAAATTTCGATTTTACACTCACTCTTCTATATACAAAGCATTGCATTCCCCAAATACGTAATACAAGATATGATGAGACTATATCGATAGTTTGTTAATGTCATTATAACCCTCTCACAAAAAGTTGATACTTCATTTTTCTACCTCAAAAAGTCATAGGGTTCTTGAATTCAGTGTTAGGGATACATAAGTTTCCTAATAGTTCATGCTCTTACTTGTAGTTTCATTTGCATCATCAATCTTAATTGTTTAATGTTAATCGACACAAGTTATTCACATTCATACATTAAGTTTATAATTATCTTCAAATTTAGTATCCCACACTACACATGAGTTCATGTATTTCTAATGTTAACATTAGACGAAATTGTGACATATCACCCACTCCATGGTAAAATATTTTTTGAGGAAAACTCCATATATTACACCATAGTTTCCCTACATGACTTAGGAGAACTTGACTTGTGGAGGATATAAGTATTATTTCATAAATTTTTGTTCAAAATCACTCTATATAGTCATTTTTATCATATTATTTTATCAATTTACCACCATGGTCTATTATCTCTTTCGTGTTATCATTCAACTATGTAACTCATGTGATGGATGAGTGACACTACTTCTTGAGTATTTTTTTAGAATGCCCTCAACCAATTTATGATTAAAATATTGTTATTCTCTACTATCAATACTCTACCATTCATTTATCGAGCAGAACATTCGTCGAAGGGAAGGAAGATGTCGGTTATACCATTTCAAATATACTTTTATTAGTTTATATTTCTAATTTCTTAAAATTTTTAATAATGAATCGGACTTTACTCGTTAGGCACATTCCACAAACTCAAATAAATCAGTTAACTATCCTTCTAACATTACTAGAAATTTCAATCTATAATTGTTATAAATATCCTAACTCAAATCAATGGGTATATATATATATATATATATATATATATATATATATATATATATATATATATATATATATGATAACTCCATGAAACTTTTGTTACAATAAATTGTAAAACTTTAAAAATAGAATTTTTGTGTATTACTCAAAAAAATTTCTCAATCTTATTTGTATAAAAAAAAATCCACTATGGATTTGTATTTTAAGCTAACATAAACTTATAAACTTGGTGCAGTGCATGTGTGGCATCAATGATGAAAGATAATTTGAAATTGGGGAAGTGATACAAACTTGTTCTTTAGGTCAAAATTAGGTTGGATAGAATTTCTTTCAAACTAACAAAATTCAAGAATCTTATTTTTAGAATTACATTGTGTATATTTATTATTATTATGAATAGCTAAAATAATATGGACACATATATGGTACAATTGTATCAAATTATTGAAAAATTATCAAAAGGAAAATTGTGGAATAAATTTATTAAAAAGATATAAAAAAAATATTTTCCCCTTTTACAAACTGCACAATTTTTCCTGCACAGCATCTTTTCATACTACTTTCAAGAATCATCTTCGTACACATGATGTGCTGCTGATCCACAACCTTAGTTCATACTAAAAATTTAAATAATATTAAATTTAGATATTTTTATGATTAAAATAATGTTAAAATATGAGATAATATGATCAATGAATTAAAAATAAATTTGGCGAATTTTTCCATGTAGTTATATATATTTTAGTATAATTTAATATAATATTAATTATATCGTATTATATGAAAATTGGTCTTACCAAATGGGTCGAACTGATGCACATTTTTAATTTTAGTTTTACACATTTGACCTAAAACTTTTACATTTGACTAATTTTGGTTTTATTGGAAAATATTTTTTTTAATTTTAAAATTTTAGTATTATATAATTAATGTGAAGTTATAAGTGGAAGATGACAAAATTCTCACGCTTACGAAATTTCAATGGTAGTTAATAACATTTCATTATATGAAATATTTTTTCATTTTAAAAACTTAAATAACTTCAACCATGTAGTCACTCTATTAATTTCACATGTGAAGGAAATTCATGGGTATATTGCAGCTTATATTAAAGATAAGATCAATTTATTAGGAAGATATTGGAACAATTAGAGATACATGAATTTAGCGATTATTAATTCAAATTCTTTTGCTTCAAAACAAATTAGGGTAAAAAAAATAATAGGAAATGTCATTTTCTCCCCTCAATTTATATAAACCGATTGAATCAACTTGTATATTATTGACTCCCAATAATGATAATCTCAATTGCTTATACTTATACCTTATCTCATATATATCTCTCAGTTTTCTTGTGCATATGTACATTGCTATTGACTCATAGGCTCGTTGATTTGATATAAGCAATTTTTTTTTGCTAATCTAAGTGCTTAAAAGGCATCCAATTGACCAAATTTGTAAAAAAAAAAGGAAAAATTCAATAGAGTCTAATTATTTACACTATGGCAAATAAATGGTAGAGAAAACTATGATAATAGTTTAAATTACATCATCAAAATATTAATAATATCACGCCTTATTTTGTTGATTGTAATGTTAAATAAAGTATTTTATATCTCCAATTATTATAATATAATTTAAAATTCTTGTATTTATCAAATATTTTGAGTAATTAATAATGAATAAATAATATACTAATTATAAATTAAAATAATTTTGTGAAATTTTAGAGTTATTTTTCTACGCCAAGTTTAGCATTATATTTTATATTATTAATTTTAACTATCCAAGTACTTATTATAATTAATTATGAATTAAAATTACTTGCATGATTTTTATCCTTTCATTCACACTTATTCCCAAAACTAATCCATTTCCCAAGCACCTCCCTATTTCCAAATTCATTGTCCTTACGATGGGAATAATATTTTAATTATTAAGTACAATATTGAAAACTGAGTTTAGACATTTAACACTTGGTATTTTATTACTCTCGAAATATACCACTTTTTATTGCTAACGATTTATAGGCTTCAAATAATAATTTTTTTATAATATTGAAATAGGATCATCATTTTTCCTTTTTTATAATTTTTTAGTTGATAAAATGTATTTTTATTTTTTTTTAATTTTTTTCATACAAATTTGCATTTCGAATAAATATATCTAGAAATTGTGTGCACCGAGTAATGTATTGGGGACTTAAAAAGTGTTGAAATTATAAATAAGTTTATAATATTTAGATAATATCTCAAATAAAAGTTTAATATTTTTATGCCCAAAGATTATTGCATTTAAAAATCTCTAAATACTTAATATTATCGAGATAATTTAAATAATATTTTATACATATATATGGGAAATATCAATGTATTGTTTTTATATATTTGTCATATATATATATAGTATTATTTATATTATATATTTTTTATAATACTTTTGTATTCTTTATTATTTCCTTGGGTTTCCACAGGTGGCCCTTCGATTTGAGTTGATGGAAAGCTCGCATGAATGTACACGTGCGAGACCGTCTGCTGGCCCTCAAATCTTGCCGTAATCACCCTACGTGGCATTGATTCCGTTCATACTGAACCACGATGGCAGACATCATTATTAAATATTATAGAAAAAATATTAATTGCCGGAATGCCCTGCTGCCACCGCCTTCTTCTCCTCCGGGGACGTCGGCAGTGGGAGCATCTTCCCAATGGATCAGGGGAATATTGTGAACCAAAACAACAGTGCCACCCAACACCAGCAGTATGGTCCGCACTACATCTCCCTCGCCGCTGTCAGTGCCCTGTCGTCGTCCATGAACATCATGAGGTCCGGTGATCAAACGGTCGGGTCAACAAATGCAGCTGTTCTGGGTAAAAGACGGCTCCTCCCCTCTGGGTCGCCGGTGACAGGTGACCACGGCCTCCTCGAAGACGTTGTCCGGTCTCAAGTCTTAAAGGACGAAATTTGAGTATTCATTAAATTAGGAACCCATGCATCTATATCCCTCTTATCTCTAGGGTACTTAATGATCATTTCAGTGTAATTAATGGGACATATATAAATTGAACTCCAGGAGGCCATAGGAACTCCGCCGGCTCGGACCGAAACTAGTCTAAATCTGCCTGACGATGCTGTGATAAAGTGAACTACAATGAGACAACTACTAATCTTCGTATGCTTCACGAATTCTTCGCTAAAAAACGTTAAGCTCGAATCGAAACCGTGGGTTGACCATGAGAATTCGTTTATACAGAAGAGCTGCAATTCCCATCCTCATTAATTTGCAGCGAAGACTGTTTTGTCCTGAGGTTCTTGTTTGGGTTCCAGGAGGAATGTGCATTCAAGTAGAAAGCAAGATTTTTGTTCTCTCTGAAGTACCCCTAACGCCTCCTCTGTCTAGGAATACAAAAGAACCCATTTCGAGGAAGGAGAAAATCCGATCAAAGCGACGATTCTCTCCTAGTTTGAAAGAGGGAAAGCAATAAATGAAGTCGGAGAATGAAAGTACATATAATATTATTAATTGTTTATTTAAATTTTTTTTAACAAACTCTAAAAAATACTAAAAATTTTGTATTCCCTTTAGTTTGAGCGCAATCCAAATTAATTTTTTATTTAAATATATTAAATTAAAAACTTAATAGTAAAATAAATTAATAATTATATACCATCTCAGCATTTAGTAAACAATATTAAAAAAATTTCAATTTTTTTAAATTAGAAAAGTATACAATATTATAATTTATTAGTTTGTATTTGATAAATAATTGAAAATAAAAGTTTTATTGTAAATTTAGCATCACAATATTCAAAAATCCGATCTAGGAGATTCGGATCGGCCTTGTTCCATTACAAGCCTTATTGCAGAGCCCACGCCCGCTTGAATGGAAGTTTGGTCGGCCCATTTTCTTGGGCTGGTTCATCCAAGGGAAGTAAGGACCCTCAACTGTCGACAATCCGAAATATAAGGATCAAGTTGCAATTTACTGACTACTTCCCTTATGTTCTAGCAATATTCTCACTCGCAAGTCTCAAGTCCGGAGAGTCCAAAACTGCTCCTCCGGCGTTCTCACGTCAACCCTTACACCTTCTCTCTGATAAGGCGCAGTTAGTTTCCGCTTAGGGCTTCTGCGTAATTGCATTTATTCTTCAATCTTATTATACCCGGAGCCTAGAGCACCTCCTGTCCCCATCGAGGGCATCGCTTAATTAGGGTTTTGTTTGGATTGATGGGAACGGAGAGGAAGAGAAAGGTGAGCCTTTTCGACGTGGTGGGCGATGCCTCTATCACATCCAAGATCAGAAAGCCGAACGAAGGCTTTTCTGATGGCGGCAGCAACGGTAGCAGCCTTATCAACCGTTGGAATGGTAGGGCATACTCGGCGAGGTATTACGAGATATTGGAGAAAAGAAAGTCGCTTCCCGTGTGGCAGCAGAAGGAAGAGTTCCTGCAAGTTCTGAAGGGGAACCAGACTCTCATCCTGGTCGGGGAGACGGGGAGTGGTAAAACCACTCAGGTCAGTTTTCGGTCTGTTTCAATGAATTTTCTGCTATAAATCCATGCCATTGAGTGCTGATATTACTCTGATTATCATGGCTCTTAGTTATCAGCTCAGATATCATTAACGACTTTAAATTTCTAATATGCTTATGAATTGATACTTGCTAGTTTGAGTTTATTCTGTTAATTCTTTTCGGTCACAGAGAACTGACTCATGCTTTATGTCCTTCCTTTTCCCATTTTCCATTTCCATTATGTTATAGTCCACGGACTCTGGAATTTCTCTTTTTTGGGGATCCGGGACCCTTTCTGTTTTTCAGCTTTTATATTACTCTATATCCTAAACGTAGCCCATCACCTCCATCCAGATAACTTATGGGCATCCTTAACACATACAATGTGGGTGCTAAATATTTTCCTTTTTCAGGGAAAGAAAGGGGGTTGGATGTGACACCTTTTAGTTTCAGATTGTTAATTTTCTACTCGGGGATAATTTTGGCTTCGTCCATTGTGTAGAAATGCAGCTTTGGTGGTTGAACATTCTCTGACATGTAGATTTGCTCTGACATGCAGTGTTCATGGGTGCTTCTAAATTTATCTCTAGGAATACTAGCTGTCCTGAGACTCTTGCTTAAATTTTAAATGAGTTGTTTGATAATTATTTTTTGTATGTATTCTTTTTGAATTACAGATACCTCAGTTTGTCCTAGAGGCTGTGGATATAGAAACTCCTGATAAGCGGAAGAAAATGATGATTGCATGTACACAACCTCGAAGAGTGGCAGCTATGTCCGTTTCTCGGCGTGTTGCAGAAGAGATGGATGTCACAATTGGAGAAGAAGTAGGTTATAGCATTCGTTTTGAAGACTGCAGTAGTGCAAGAACTGTCTTAAAGTAAGTCCCACTTCTTTGACATATATGTGTGTGTGTGTGTGTATCATCCTAAAAAGCATGTTGATATTTTATGATAACCATAAAATTCTTCATTTGAGGAAAAGTCCTTACCTACTTGCAATTTTCATGACAGATACCTCACTGATGGGATGCTATTAAGAGAGGCTATGACAGATCCATTACTGGAACGCTACAAGGTTATCATCCTCGATGAAGCCCACGAAAGAACTTTAGCAACTGATGTTTTATTTGGTCTTTTGAAAGAAGTCCTAAAGAATAGGCCTGATCTGAAGCTTGTCGTGATGAGTGCCACCCTTGAAGCTGAAAAGTTTCAAGGCTATTTTAATGGGGCACCTCTTATGAAAGTACCTGGGAGGCTTCATCCCGTGGAAGTCTTCTATACTTCAGAGCCAGAGAGGGATTACCTGGAGGCTGCTATCCGTACTGTTGTGCAGATACATATGCTTGAGGGCCCAGGGGATATACTTGTTTTTCTTACTGGTGAAGAAGAAATAGAGGATGCTTGCCGCAAGATCAATAAAGAGGTTGGAAATTTGGGGGATCAAGTGGGCCCTATAAAGGCAGTCCCATTGTACTCAACTCTTCCCCCTGCAATGCAGCAGAAGATTTTTGAACCTGCACCACCTCCCTTGGAAGAGGGTGGTCGCCCTGGGCGGAAGATTGTGGTGGCAACAAACATTGCCGAGACTTCTTTGACCATTGATGGCATAGTTTATGTTATTGACCCGGGCTTTGCCAAGCAGAAGGTTTATAATCCTCGTGTTCGTGTTGAATCACTTCTGGTGTCTCCCATATCAAAGGCAAGTGCACACCAAAGGGCTGGTCGTGCGGGTAGAACTCAACCAGGGAAATGCTTCAGACTTTATACCGAGAAAAGTTTCAATAATGATCTTGTTAATCAGACTTACCCAGAAATCTTGAGGTCGAACCTTGCCAATACAGTGCTTACCTTGAAAAAATTAGGTATTGATGATCTCGTGCATTTTGATTTTATGGACCCTCCAGCACCAGAGACACTGATGCGAGCCTTGGAAGTTTTAAATTACTTGGGTGCATTGGATGATGATGGGAACCTGACAAAATTGGGGGAAATTATGAGTGAGTTCCCATTGGATCCTCAAATGTCGAAGATGCTGGTGGTTAGTCCCGAGTTTAATTGTTCGAATGAAATCTTATCTGTGTCTGCAATGTTATCAGGTATGTGTGACAATTAATTATATCATAGTTTAACTCTAGCTTTTTCAAAATCAGTTGGCTTTTAGGTGATTTGTTTTTTTTCTTTTGCACAATGAGGTGATTTAGCTCTGGTTTTTTAATGTTGTATGCTATCCTTGCCTGCTGAATTTTATTACCAGTATATAAGAGTGAATCTGTAAAGGCAGAATCAGTTTTTTTTATCAAATTAGGTAGGGTGATATAGAAACTGTTTTTGTCTGGGTCCCATTCCCCCTTTGTGATATGCACCATAGGATTCTGAGCAAGTGCTGGTGCAGATAGTTGCAGTTTCTCAGTATTATCTCATGAAGCAAATGGTTCATCTTCCCTCTATGCATTGCTGACCTGCCCTGGGCCTCTCTGCTGTGATACCCAATTTTTTCTCTAGTACCCAATTGCTTTGTAAGGCCTAGGGATGCTCAAAAGGCTGCAGATGAGGCTAAAGCTAGGTTTGGCCACATTGATGGGGACCACCTGACTCTCCTGAATGTTTACCACGCCTACAAGCAGAACAGTGAGCTTTTGATTCTCTTCTTTCTGTTACTTTAGCTTTGATGCTTTCTTAAGTTCTGAGTCTTTCATTTTGGATGGAATGTAGATGAAGATCCCTCATGGTGCTATGAGAACTTCGTCAATCATAGGGCAATGAAGGCTGCTGATAATGTGAGGCAACAGTTGGTTCGAATAATGGCCAGATTTAATCTAAAATTATGCAGCACAGATTTCAGCAGCAGGGATTACTATGTCAACATAAGGAAGGCAATGCTCGCAGGGTACTTCATGCAGGTTGCTCACCTTGAAAAAACAGGGCACTATTTGACAGTTAAAGATAATCAGGTATGCATATGTTCTCCATGGTGGGGCAGTATATTTATTTTTTGGCCAAGTATCTCAATTATAATTACTTGGATGCATGCCCTCTAGATGGAAATTACCTGCTGATATGTCATCATTTTCTAATAGGTTGTGCACTTGCACCCTTCAACATGTCTCGATCATAAGCCTGAATGGGTGATTTACAACGAGTATGTCTTAACAAGCAGAAACTTCATTCGGACAGTTACTGACGTTCGTGGTGAATGGTAAATTTTTTTGTGTGGACAATTTTGTTTGTGATAGTGTTGGTGAAAATAATACATTTTCCCCCTTTTACTGAAGGTTGGTTGATGTAGCACCCCATTACTATGATTTGGTAAACTTTCCCCAATGTGAGGCCAAGAGGGTCCTCGAGAGGCTCTACAAGAAGAGAGAACGGGAAAAGGAAGAGAGCAAAAACAGAAAATGAAGATTTTTCCGTGTGGCTCAACTTTGAAGCCGAGCTTAAATTCTTTATGGATAGTAGTATCCCATGCCGGTTGTATTGCAGATGGAGAGTGTTTGGATGCTCAATCCTCACTATTAGAGAGGATACTTGGTGATTGGAAGGGCACAAAATTGGCCAATTGGTGATTAGACACTGCCCCATGTAGTTTTCTACTTAGTTACTCGAATGTGTATGGTTTGAAGTTCCTCTGCTGATGTGCTGGCGGCAGTGCATGGAATGAATTCTAATTCAATTTATGATTAGAATATTCTGTTATTTTGGCTTTTGTTAAAAGTTTTTTAGACTGGTGAATCAGCATCATCCCTTGTTGGTTCATCATCTATTCTTGTGAAATACTTTGATTCAATGGTATTTATATACGGGTAGTCCTACTCTCTTGTGAATCCTTCTTTATCAGGTGCATGAATGGTTCATCAAATTGAATATGTGGGCATTAGGAGTCCTTAAAAAGTGCAAAAGTTAGATGTCAAACAGAGTTGTTAAACGGCCGTTGACAGGGGCCAAACATTTTGAGCTGTTCTGTTCAGATGGCCAACCTAAAGACTTGATCACCTCATAACTTTTATTCCACGACTCAGGAGAAAATTGGCAAGAAAATGCAATGGTTCTCATGCAGGGTTGCTTATATGTTATGCACTTCCCAACTTCTGCAGTGATTGTCCCCTAGGGAGGTCTCTCCTTAATGCTGCCAAGGAGATCTCCAATAGTTTGAGATTTCAAATACCAGACCATCTGGATTCTTTCTTCGCTCGTGGAGTCGGAAAAGCATGGCTTCATTGCTCTTGTTGCTTGAAGCACTGCTCGGCTGCTGCGATGTTGATCTCCTGCTCAGTCTGGAGTGCAGCGAGGGTGAAGCTTGCAGCAGCGAGACAAACACAGAGCAAAACCGTGATGGGAGCTTCTTAGAAGGGGGAACCGAGTTGGTTGCTTGGCGACCCGAGGCCAGCGTCGATCATCTCCAGCAATGGGGTATTGCAAATGATTCTGTATGGCCGTAGATTTCACTGGTTTCATCTGTACAAAGCAATAAACCGTGTCATATTATCCCATGGTAGCAAGAATATGACCACTGTGGAAATCTTGTGGAAATCCAATAAGACGCCAAATTCATCGCGATTTGGCAATGTCTCAATTCGAAACTCCAAGCATTATCATTCTCATCATCTTCTCTGTTTATGAGCCCTCTCTTTTCTTGCAGGCTAAACAATTACTCTGCTTGATCAAAACAAAAAAGATCAATTATTCCAAATCCGATTAAGGATGGATGGAACACTCATTAATTCATCCCCTCGTCGTTGGCACGAGGGTGTTGAGGGCAAGAGATCGATTCCGAAACCCACACACCAGCTTGCATCCGACAGGACCCTGGCTCACGACGCCCAAGTTCTCCCATGGCTGCTCTTTTACCTTATATGAGATTTTGAATTTGATTTCGGAATTTTAAATTATTTTTAGTGTCCGTTAACACATAGGTCGGACCAAATTATTGATAAGCATATAAGTAAGGAAGAACACGTGCATCCTTTCACACCATTCATTCTGTGGTTTTGAAAGGTAATAAAAGAAAAGGTCAGACCATATAATGTTCTGAAAGATGAACAGATTAACTTCATAATTCCTTTCCTCTATTAATTTCATGGTAAAAAAGAGACAAATGTAGGGTTAGTGAAATTTTAGTATAAATTAAATTTAATACATATGATTTTGAAATTGATAAATTTATATAAAATATTATAAGATTAGTGATGGAATATATATATTTATATATTAATATATTTTTTACTTAATAACAAAAACATTATGAGTTTGATTTAAATCATAGAATTTATCTCATATTTTTTTATTAATATAAAATATTTATTAGTCTATAGTGTAATAAATTAGGGTAAATTAAGTATTATTTCAAACATTGACGGTAAATGATATTTTGTCCAAAAATTTTCAAACATTACATTTTAGTTTTAAACATTTGGTAAAATTAACATATTTATGTTAATTTGAAATTCTATTAAAAAATATTTAACTCATCTTTTTTACCTGTGTTATACGCTAAAATGTCAATTAAAAAATAACCTTAAATACAATAAATAATTCTAAAATAAAAATTCAAATATAAGTGTGAGATAATTTGAAATATATAATTTATTTTACATAATAATGTTATCAACCTCTAGATGTTTTATTTAACTTAAATCATATAATATTACAAATATTATATATAAATTTCACTTAATAAAATTATAAATAAAAGTTATATAATTAATATTTATTTTAAACATTTTAGAATAATAAATTAAATATATTATATAAATAAAATAAAAAATTATATATATTGAGTTACTAATAAAAATGGTAATTTAAATAAAATATTATACAAAATTTTATTTATAATTTTATTAACAAAAAATTATATATTTTTTTATATAAATTTATTTAATTTAGATAAGTATACTTTTTATTAATAATTTAAAATATATAATTTTGTATTATGATTATGTAATTTATTATTTCAAATTTATACTATTAATTATATATAATATATATAATTTTATTAATTAAAAATTATATACAATTTACATTATTTTAAAAATATACATCGTAATTTAAGATAAATAAAATATTCAATATAGATTATGATATTTTATTAATTAAGATGAGATAGTATGAAATAAATAAATATTATATATATATATATGATTAGATGTAGATCAAATTTATAAATAAAAATTAAAAGAAAATTGTACTTTTAAAGGTATGCATAGTACAGGGAAAACCTGATACAAGCATCCTAATCCTCCAAGGAAAGAAGTACTACTTTTTCTGAAAAATGAACTGAACTAGGAAACTAGGAGTGAGTGCGCTAATGGTCTAACTGCCTATGTCTGATGCTCATGCCCTTATTCTCCCAGCTGCTGCTGCAAGAACCATGTCTTCTCATCATTCCACAGATTCTCCAACATCAGGTCACCCTCGTCGATCAAACCCTCGGGCCACGACCGTTGCCCCCCGTTGATACTACTAGACTCCGTGCAGCAGCTTCCAGATGGATCCCAAGTGGCTCCTGCCAGAGGTGCCCCTTGGGTATCGCCTGAGTAGGATAGAGACGATGATGGTTCAGTAATCTCCCAACATATACCCCAGTCCATGGAACCTGACCAACTCTTGCCGACCACCTGGTAAGCGGCCTGGTTGGATGTCGGATAGCTTACTGCAGGGCGGTCGGTGGTGCAGGCGGAGGTTTTAATGGGTTCCGTAGATGAACTTTCGATCCGCTCCCTCAGCCGGGGCATCCAGACGAATCGCATCGCATCCCTAAACTGCTTGCTGTTTACATCGCACTTCATCTTCTTCGCCTGCTTCTGAACCCTCGTCCTCCAGTAGTTCTTTATCTCGTTATCTGTCCTCCCGGGCAAGCACTGAGCTATCTTAGACCATCTGCAATATTACCAACACACAATCATCATAATCACATTTGATCCTTTGGAGTTTGAAAATACGGTCTAAAAGAATTGTTAAGAGATTTAATACTAAGTAAGTGAGCTTAAAGTAATCTACCCATCATCATCTCGACCACCACAAGACAAATCATATGATATTAAATGAAACAAGTGTGTGAAGTTCATTGATAAATAATTACCGGCTTCCCCAGCGAGAGTGGAGTTCAAGGATCAGCAGCTGCTCCTGGAGGGTGATGTTACCCCGGCGAAGGTCCGGACGCAAGTAGTTAAGCCACCTCAGTCTGCAACTTTTGCCCGTTCGGTTGAGCCCTGCATCAATCATCATCCACACCATATGATGATTAACTAAGGAACCTTAATTTATGTGCAATGCACGGGTCTCGGTTCAATTAGACAAGCTAATCAATCACCTGCAAGGCTAGCGATGGAGTTCCAGCGACCTTCGCCATAGACGGTCACACAGTTGAATAGCAAGGCATCCTCTTCCTCCGTCCACGGGCCTTTCTTCACCCCCAATAGCTGATCTTCCTCACCGCAGACATCGTCACTCATCCACGAAGGGCTGAATTGACTTGGTGTGCAAGCTCCCATGTCCGAAGCTGGATGGATGGATTTGTTGAAAAATAAAATGTATAAGATCCAACAAAGCTCTTCCAAGCAAGAGGAAATGTGCTTGCTTTGCCTGTGGGGTTTAAGCAGGAGATAAGGACGATAGGATATATATATATAAGCGGAGATGACAGTGGAATTGACCAAGATAACATGAATTGAATGGTGGAATTTAACATATAAATATACAATTTTGTCAAGGCACACGATCATATTAGGCCCTCTTTTTTTGGAGAGTTTGACCCTTGGACTTTTCAACAAGTTGGACACGCCCACTTCAGTTTCTCGCTGAATCCCATTTATATCCATGGCCGCCATCTGGGTGGGTTTACAGGTGGAAGACCACAATCCAAACATAATTTCCCATGCCTAGCTAGGCTACTAGCTAACCCACCTTGGCAGGTCCCTGGGTCAAGCTTCATAAACAGGGAATATATATATATATATATATATATATATTTGATATATTTTTTTATGAAAGATGGGTGATTAAGAACTCTGTTGTCATATCCCTAAACCCAGATGGAATGTTTATGCATGTGAAGATAATGAAAACTATTGATTAACACTGATATAAATACTGAAAATGTCACTTTATTGACCACTTGTAGGATTAAAAATACGTATTCCTTTTGATGTAGTTTGGGAATCTCGGGCTCATGCGATGGTGGGGGCATGAGTCCAACATGGTTGCTCCAATAGGGCTGACCAAAAGAGAGGAATTTGGCTTCCTATTCTCCAAATTGATGGGAAAAGCTTGCCACTAAATTTTGAATATACATCAAAATTTGAAACCACGAGGGAGGAAAAATGAATAGGTTGTTATGAATACTAGAAACACTTGTTCTTTTTTGGAGTAGGATTGCAATATAATTCTTGCCCATTGAAGTGCTAAGACCGTAAGACATGCACACGAGTCCATTTATGAGGCAGTCAAGCTGCATGCAGGACGATGGGACTGGAAGAAAGCCAACAGCTTCCAGAGAGGTATATATATTATATCGATATATATAAATGGTTTGAGGATGAGTGGGAGAGACAACTCCTTTGATTGTGCCATTGTTGACTTGATTTCTCATTACTCACTCGTGCAAGTGAACTAATAAAATTGGACCCCTGTCGTGTACTCATAAAATACAGAAAGAAATCATTAATCAAAAATATATTTAACAAATTTAAAGAAGAAAAGTTCAACAATTAATTAATATATTAACTATCATGAGAGTAGATATAATAATATATAGTGTGAATGAGCAATCAGATAAACTTCTATATAGATGGGGACAGGGAAGTAGAACTCTCACCACTCACCATGTTGCCCAACTTGCAAGTGAGAGTAGCTGCCATTTCCATTGAGCTTAGTCTAAAGACATCATCTGAATGTGGAGTCCAATAGTGTCGACAAAAACCAATAGGCTTGGCTTTTTCTCCTTTCGATTATAAAGTCAATCCTGGAGAATGTTGACAGGTTGAATGTTACATTATACATTATTTGTCTTTTTTTTTTTGCACTCAAATAATACATTATTTGTCTAATATAAAGATTAGGGAAGAAGCTGGGAACTGGGGCTAGTGAAGTTCAAGCCCAATAAGCTTTTGTTCATGGACCACACCAACTATTGTAGGAGCGCAAATCTCTCTCAAAAAGTAACCACGTGCAATTTGCACCTCGAATGATGAGGAGTGTCCTTACCTTTTTATTTTTATTTTGTAAAATTAATTATAAAACTTATATTATTCTGTTTTTTATTCTATTTGAGATACTAAATTACAATATAATATGGAAGAGTTACATTGATGCCTTTTGGAAATTCATTCAATAATCATATATTGTCTTTTTATGAGAGACTTGTCTTTCTTGATGGTATATATGTAGATGATGTTGATGATGATGCAGGGTCCATTATGAATTTGGCTTGAGGCAAGAACCCCACTTGAAAATGAAACAGCCTAGGGTCATAATGTCATGCTATTTGGTGCAAAAAAAAAGTAATGATAGGCTATAAAATAATATTGTAGAACAAAAGACTTTTAATTTTTTTAATTGTACTCATTCATCATTTTATTATTTTATTTTTGCATTTCTTTTACACACAAATACCAATTTTAAAATTGATATATAATTATATAGATATGGAAAGCGGGGTACTTAATTCTCCCGAGAAGATTTGGGGTAGGGAGATAAAGTGTGGGTTAATTAACATGGAAGATCATACTTCGTAAACCTTCTCAATAAAAGTACTTTTGAATTCAAACAAAGTATTGTTAGCATCAAATGGGTTCTTTCCGCAAAAGAGACGACAAATTTTACAGCAGCAAACAGAACGAAAACAACTAAAACCTAAACAAGGCAGAGTTTGAACTTGGCAATATGGATGAAATTTCTGCTTCAACTCAAAACTCAGCTGGAAGAAACATGGCCCATGGGGTGGGGATCCTTCTATGCCTGCCATTGATTAAAAAAAAAAAGGGTGCAAATGTTTCGTATGAATCCCTAAGAATGCGTATATTTATCCAAATGGCTAGTTTTTCAGGAGCTTACCTTGCTTGCGATGTTGTTCGAGAGCCAGTCTAGGCCCTCATACAGCCCCTCACCAGAAGTCGCACAGGTGCTCTGGATATACCTACAATAACAAAGTCAGCGGGATCTGATTTACGGAGTTTACAACTGATTACTATTTCAAATCAGTGGAAAGAGAGATATATCTTGGTGAAAAGAGAAGAGAGACTTACCAGTGGCGCTGCCTGAGGGAGTGGAGCCCGAGCTTGTCAGTTATTTCTGCAGCATTCATTGCATTGGGAAGATCTTGCTTGTTGGCAAACACCAGCAGCACAGCATCACGCAATTCATCCTGTCAAAAGCACAATGGATCTTATAGCTTGCTGATTGGCATCCCATAACTTCCTGGTTAAATATATGTTCTAAACTAGTTGGGACGTAAGTACTGGGCTGGGGTAATCTATGTATTACCTCATTCAGCATTCTGTGTAGCTCGTCCCTGGCTTCAACAACACGGTCCCGATCGTTGCTATCAACCACAAAGATCAGCCCTTGTGTATTTTGGAAGTAATGCCTCCATAGAGGACGGATCTAGAGTAGATTAGCCAAGCAGAGACAGATCAGATTAGGAGCCCCATCCACTTAAGTTTTAATCTTGACTAGTACATCATTCATCAATTATTGTAGGTGACAACATCATTCATCAATTATTGTAGGGACAATGAGAACCAAGTTTGGCAAAAAAAGACTTGAGAACCATAAAACATAAACAGGGCATGAAGAGTGTCAGGGCATGAAGGGAGCTATCATGTCAATTTCAATTTTGATATATATTAGTATGAAAGGACCTGGATTCTGCTAGAAGGAAGATGGTTTAGATAGTCCAAGTAATAAAAATGCCACGATATTAATCATGAGGACTTTTCACTAAATTCTGCATTAGATCCTCATCTTGGGGGTATATCAAACGATGAAGACAAGGAAGGAAAGTAAAAAGAGATTATTTATCAACTATTTCACGAATGAACCAGACAAGTAAAAGTCATTGGGAAGTACATCAATCTAATCATGCAAGAATGTAGGTTGTACCTTGTCCTGGCCACCAACATCCCATACGGTGAAGCTGATGTTCTTATACTCAACAGTCTCCACATTGAATCCTGATATAGAATATAGACAGAAAAAAAGGTAAAAATCATTTGTATTAATGAGCCTCATGCTTAATCTAAGAAGCAATTTGAAATGGAAATAATATAAGCTAAGAAAAACAGTTTCTGAATAAAAGAATGCTCTTAACAGACAAATCTAGATTAGATGGGTTTGTGCAGACAGCCTTACCAATGGTGGGAATGGTGGTAACAATCTCTCCCAGCTTGAGCTTGTAGAGAATGGTAGTCTTACCAGCAGCATCAAGACCAACCATAAGAATGCGCATCTCTTTCTTGGCAAAGAGCCGGCTGAAAAGCTTTGTGAAAGACAGCCCCATTTCTGATACTGCGCCATCAAATTACCCAAATCAATACAAAGTTCAGATGACAGATACTAAGCTGCATCAGATCTCAAATTTGATAAAATCCATTCTAAGTGAAAGACATCCACATTCCCGATTTTACCCATCTGGGAAACTCAAACTAACATGTTAATTCCCTTAAACAGGTACAGTTTTTAAAATGAAAAAAAAAATCAGGGTACTTAAAAAGACGGACCTGACCTATTCCTGATTCTGTAAGATGCAATCACCCAAATCAAATGGATTTCTCAGAATGAAAATATCTTATCCATGGAAATCCCTTCGAAGATCAAATTCAGAGAAGTGCAGCATACGGATCAAAAACATCAAAGCATGCTCGTTGAACTTAGTTATGAATCAATAAAGAACATTTAAATGTCAAAGACCAATCATTATGACCGCGGGAATGGCCTCGTTCGGCTACATTGACGTATAAAACATCTTCTCATATTACGTATTGCAGATGACAGTCGGAACAACAACAATTAAAGATCAGAACAGATGAATTCAGTAATCCGGCATAAACTCGAAAGATCCATGCCAAATCGCGCTAGTTGCAGGGATGGAGCAGTTATAAAGAACTGAATCTCTCTCGGAACGTTCAGATCGGCTGTCCAAACGGTAAGCCAAATGAAGCGTACCAAGAATCCAAGAAGCGTGGAAATGAAGGGCAGACGAAGATGAAGATAGATCCCATACCTCGAGAAAACTTCCGATCTCGAATATGACCAGAGAGAAGAGAGAGATAGATGCCAAGGGAGGAGGAGAGGAGACGATAAAGGAAAGAGAGGAAATGGGAAGGCTATGGCTGAGAGATCTTAAATCAGAGGGAGAAGGAGAGCGAGAGGAGGCCGAAGATCGAGCCGTCTTTCACACACCAACGTCGGTGATTTTTTACGAGATACTAAACTGCTTGAATTTAATATTAAGGACTAAATTGTTGAAAATTAATTAAATTATTTGGTATAATCGGTAATTTTCGCATTTTTTGTCCTAGTTTTGAAAGCTCCGACGGTAGAGAGGCCCATTGAAGAAGGGAGACAACCACACTTGGGTTCAGGTAGAGGCCACTCAAGAAGGCCCATCCCGGCCCAACAATTTCCTGCCGGCCCAAATCATAAACGCAGTAAAAAAATAAAAGGGGATCCTGTTCATCAAAGAAGGTCAAGGTGGAGATCCTTTTCATCTTCATACTAACAGAGCATATTGTTCAAGATAAACTGAGCCCCAAAGTATGCTGAAAAAGAAACAATTCGAGTCAGAAAGCAGGCTTTTGCACACTGGGCAGAGCTTGTTATCTTACTGGAAGAAAGATCAGCAGAATGAATGGTTCATAGAACAATTAGCAGATCATGATATAGACATACACCATCGGACAGACACTATTGTTCTTCCTGTTAAAAGACCATGGAGTCACGGACGACTGAATCAGGCAATAGATATACTCTTATTGCATAGCAACGCAGATATCAGAATGGATAAAGAAAAGGGATGCTACGTTCTGTTTTCGCCTCACCATGCACTGAACCTCAAAGAGCCATACTCATATCAGCTCGGCCCCCACTCATCCTTTCAGCACTCTCGCCTCGTTCACCTATATGATTGACTTGTCAGATTCAAGCATGTATAGTACCATGCTCATAATGGATAGCCCAGCTGAAATATCAGTTACTTACCTGTGCGGATTCTGATTATATCTGCAATGGGCATGACTGTACAAATAGCAAAAGATGTCAAAAAACTTGATTCACATAAAAATGTCCAATTAAGGGAGAGATAAGTGTGATTGTTCATGTTCCAGAGCAAAATAAGCACAACTATCTCTAAAAGATAATCAAGTCACTTGAATTACCCAATCCCCCAAGAGAAAAAAAACTCAGTTGGAAATTGATAAGGTCATGAACCTCATGGTATTTTGGCCAAGATCAAGAAGAGTTTGATTATCCTAAAAGCTAAAACGTACTAGAGAAAAGGTGAACCTACAGCCTGTAGCTAGAATATTGTTCAACTATTCCAGCTACTCAGGTGAGATAATCCGCAGAAAAGAATTTTAGAAGATGTTCCTACCAAATATTTTGCCATCACCAATCTCGCCAGTTCTGGCCTTCTCAATGATCTTATCAATTACTGCATCAACCTAGGGAAACATGATATCACCAGGAAAGAAGGTATACTTTTAGCAGCATAAATATTTATGTGCATATTTGTCTCCATTGGTGGTTTTTTTGAGATACCTGGTCTTTTGTCAAAACAATCTCCATTTTAACTTTGGCTAGAAACTTGTCCTCCGAGAATTCAGAACCTATATAGTCCATCAAGCAAATGTTTATTGGCAATGGTTGCCAGGAACAAAGACACAGCAAGTTGACTAGAATAGAAACTATAAACAAGTCCATGATAGCAAAATAAAATGATGAATAATGCTGGAGAGATTAAATCTAGTCAAGTTAACTCCACTCCGAATAAGTCTACAGCACAAATTTTACTTACCTCCCTGTCTTTCTGCTGAACCACCCTGAGCACCAAAGCCTCGAACATCAGAAATTGTCACTCCGCGAATGCCCATCTTCAGCAGAGCCTTGAAACCCCAGATAAAAAGACTGGAAATAAGGAAGGTGGACCAGGAACAACAAGCCATAACATTTCAGAAACAAAGCCACGTGCAATGTTAGAATAGAAATCCTTTCGTCTTTAAATTACAGTTTCTACTCAATCCAGATCTCAAGCAAAAAACCTACGTCTGTTTATAAAAGAAAATTCCTCAAAGTTTAGCATCCTAGGTGTCCTCTGACAATTAAAACTCATCCTGCACTACAAACATTTTACCTTCTTAGTTAGTTAGGAAAGATTTTGCATGAGATCAAGCATGCAAGCCATCTAACTTGTAGCTTGACTCGGAAATTAAACCATGTATAACCATTTGCAAATGGACTATAGAAGCAAAAAAATTCAAGATCACGTCATCCTAATGAGACACTAAAAATTGAAGCTATATTAGATAAGCCATTCCTTAGGTTCTGAAACATGCGATAGAACTTACAGCGGAAACCTGAGATACCCGCCAAGGCCTGTCCAGCAAGTGCCAAAAAAGCTCAGAAATGACAAACGCAGAGACAAGAACTGGCAAAGGGAAATTGACACCACAAGTCTGATATTAACAGCTTGATCACCTCAGTATGGCTTCAATTTTGTAGAACTTCGCATCCGAAAGGTAATCTAGCAATCACAGCAACAAAGCGAAAAGAACACGTTAATCCTCCAACCAAAGAACTAAGGTTCGGAATCAAAACACAATTCTGCCGTACGGGAAGAACTCTGGGCTCTGATTGGGCGAATAGCACGGAATGCTCCCCCACTCAGGCACCGTGGTTTTGCAGCGGTCAGGCGAGAGGACAGCGAGGCGACGGAGCCCATGAAAGCGAAGTCCCTGAACGGCGACTGGAGAGGGCGGAAAGTGCTGGGGTTCGCTACCATTGCGCTCGAAACAGCCATGGAGGTGAAAGGCCAGATTTTAAACTGAGAAGGCTTCTGTCCACTCTGGCGGGTGCCGAGTCTCGACGGCGGCAATAAATCTCTGCCTGTCCTCCTGACTTGAGTTGGTAGGTACACTACTGATGTACAACCTCGAGCTCCAACTTCAATGGAGAAGAGCGGCGAACTTCGATTAGGCCCGGCCCGCCCTATAGTCGATAATATCAGAGCTGGATATGGATAGAAACGCGACGACCGCAACTCAATTCAGCAAATACTCGAATTAAAGGGACATGTACCACAGCGCAACCAGGCTGGGCCTAATCGATCACGCAGGCCAGAGTCCAGATTGCATTTGACACATACATCAGCATTGAGGCTTTATAGCTAGCTAGGCCTTCTTCTGAGGTATGAAATCTGCAGTATTGAACATACCAGCACAGTGCTTTAAACAAACATTAGGGGCATCTGAACAGCTACTGAAAATGGTTTTAAACCACTAATGTTGAGCAAATGGTGTCCTTATCAATCGAGAGAGTGCACTCATCATTATTATTATTTTCTATTTTTTAATAACAAAAAATATTGTCTTGGTAAAGAATGATGGGCATGGTTATCAAATGAATTCAGCTTTCTCCTTTTTAGAAATAGTTGGCGGTGTCCTTACCTTGATTTTATGTCAATCATCTGGGGTTCTCCATTATTGTAAAGTGAAGTGCCAGACAGAATCATTTTATGTGAGTACAACTTCACCACCTACATCTTCATATGTAGAGACAAGCATCACCTCTTCCGCTTCAGCATATATCCTCATGTTGGCATTCGGAGGTGTAAGATCAGTAGAATCTCACGTTTCATTTGGGTATACTTTTGATTTTATTTGGCACATCATCTTTTACTATGATCGGATTGAGTGGCGGCGTTCCATGATCTTCTATCGGCCCTTTTCCTTGTATTAAAAGATGCTCCCACGAGGGAAGGTGGGACAATGACTGAACCATTTCTTCAAGTATAAAAATAAAATAAAGCAGCACGCAAGTCGAGTCCCAATTGCCAACTTCCACTGTGTATTTGCTCGTAGGCTAAACTTTGGAAGCCACAAAAAGTTGGACCACAGTTCTTAATAAGATGATTTTTGGACATATATGTCTAATAAATTCAGGAGGACGGTGGATTATGACAAACACGTCTAAATCATCGATGAAACAAAAACTTATATAAATCAGGGAGATGATGTAGTTATTAGGTGCGAATAGTATGATCAAATCGGGCTATTACACCAATATGCACTGCCAAATTAAGCCAAATGGGATCTCTTGTAATGTTATTAATGATAGTTTTCATTTTCATCATAAAAATTCTCTTTTACACTATACATTATATATACAACTCGAAAAGGAGAAAAGGAACTTTCACAATTAAGGGTTATGAAGCAATAGTTGGAGGGGTTGAATGATGCTTTACATCACATAAATTAGGAGGATTAGACCCCATCTCATCTCATCTCATCTCATCTATTGGAACCAATTGTTTGAAGAATGTGGTTATTGATCAATGGTCCCACATGGGCACACATTTCTACAAAGTCTTGGTCATCATGTGTTTGAGAAAGGTGTATTTTCTTATATCACACAACCATATGAAAAAGGGCTTGTAAAACCTTGAGTTATCATACTTTTTATTAGTCTTTCACTCCACTAATTATATTTTAGATTGATTTCTTTTACCATCAAACACAACTTTTACATATATCTTAGATTTTTTTTGTAAGGAAAAATAATATAATAAACTTTATGTCCTTAGCCTTATGCCCAATTTCTTCCGTTTCTTACCCAATTTTTTGTTCTCCTCAAATGTTAGGGGTGATGTGTAAGTATCATAACATGTGTTTAAGTGAATAAATTAAAATAAAATTTCGATGTACTCAATTCAATTCCAAAAACAATACAATGGAAGATATTTGTAAATTTGATTAATATTCACATAAAAATTGATGAAGTTCAAAATATCATTTTTGCAAAAGCGAGGAAGGACACTAACCACTTTTTTTTTTTTTTACTTCTTTTTAAGTTTTTCATTTTCAATATAGAAAATATCCTGGATCAATTTGACATTGATCTATTTATCACTGCTACCTTTGTTAGAGTAGTATTCATGGAGGATGGAATTGAAATATATATTTTTTTACTGATTTAATGTGTAATCATTGAATGATATAATTGATGTGTAAAATGATCTAATTAATGTATAAATAGATCTATTTTAACCGTAATGACCTTAAATAATATATAGAATAATGTATCTGCATGTGAACAAAATTGATGTATCACATAAATGAGAGATTGAATCAATGTGCAATTACCTCACTTTCTATTTTCCTCTTCTACTTGTGAAGTAGAGGGGACCAGCATGTAAAGTCAAATCATGTATTATAATAATCCAGATAAGTATACTACAGTACAAAGTTAGGACATGCATTATATAAGTACATTATCTATAAAATCTATATATGCACGTGTCTATATAAATACTCATATATCAATGGAAAATGGTTTGGCCAAAATGTCAAAAACAATGAACTATCAAATATAAAAAAAATATCATCTTAAACATTAAAAACATCAAAATATGAGTAGAGTTAGTAATATATATTATTTTTCAATGATTTAATCTTTTTTTCATGTAAAAAACGATATAATTTTTTGATAAGTAATTTCTCTAACAATATAATTTATATGCCAATCTAACTTGATTAAAATACACACAATATACTCGTATGATTACATAGATTAATCATTGTTTATGTATACACTATATAGTTAACAATAAAATAAAATAATTATTGTACTATCTATACAAATAAAGTGCATATTTTTTTTGGAACTCTCTAAATAACTTATCAATTGTAATAAAAGTAGCGCCAATTTGATTAATAAAAATAAACTTTTACACCATAATAAACCTCTTTAAAAATTTGTACATTTAAATGATATATTTACAAAAAAAATGGTACTTAATATTATGTTACTCTAAAACTTCTACAGCTTTTTACAAGCCTACGTTGGAAACTCTCGGAGTTTCATTCGATTTTAAAAATATAAAGTTGTTGTAACATCAAATCATTTGAGTCAGGCAACTATGACAGACAGTATTTTGTCGGTACAGCAACTCGGTGGTGACGTGACACACATCGTCATTTTCTCATTGTTGGCGTGTTCCATATGTGCAAATAGTTTTTTTTTTCACTGGAATAGTTGCCATACATACTGACATTAACATCATAATTAGCGTTTTTAAAAAAATTCAACTAGATCCCATATTTGTAATAAATAAATAAACTAAAATAATAAAAATAAATTAAAAATTGGAATTTTAATAAATTATATTTAAGAGTATTCTAATAATCAAATCTATACTCTCATATTTTCATATTTAAGCCAAATGTTATACACTGCAAGTAAGTGCTTATTTATTTCAAAATTATTAATAATATATAATATATTAAAAAATATTATAAATAAATTTTATTCAATTTACAAAATAATGCCTTCAAAAATTTAAAAAATTAATATTATTTTATTTTAAATCATAATTTATAAAATTAAGTTTTAAATAAAAATAAAATATTAGACCCAATTAAATTACATTTAATTAAACCCGATATTGAATATATCCGGATCCTACAAGAATAAATCCGTTGAGTTCGGGTTGGCGTAAAGAATCTTGCCCTAATGAATCTGTACTTGAATACATGTGATAAGGTAACGAATCCTACACTAATGAATCTGTACATGATCATGTTCGGATTCCGGTTCAACCATATCGTGTCATCATTGGGTCCGTGTCTACTGTACCCACCTCAAGGCTAATCATGATGGGGTTTGAAGGAAGCACTATTTTTTTTGCACACAATTTTGGTATTTTTTTGCTGATTACTTTATGAGCAACACAAATTTTTAAGACCGATATTCATATTGTCCCCTCCACATATGTATATATGTATGTATACAGATACACTATATATATATATATATATATCATTGACCAATATATATTGTATGAAAGTGTTCCTTCTCAATGCTCAATCCATAGATAAAAGATGTCCTAGGTGCCACCTCCAAATTGGAATAACCATAGAGCCTGGGTGAGCTCAAGAGCAAGCAACTTGATAGAATTTTCCAGCTGGCTCGTGCTAACACATGCAAGGCGATGGATCTGCCGGAATGAATGGCCCATAGACCATCAACCTTTGCAACAAATATAATAAACTTGGGAATCATACAAATTTATGCTACAATTTAAACAAATATATCAAAATTAATCTAAATTGCAAGATACTATTTCATGTTCGATTAAAGGAGAGAGTTCTATCATTTAAATAAGTACATTAAATATAAATCTAGATTATTCTGATTTAGAGATAACTTTTTATTATGATTTATACTAAAAATAAATTATTATAAAAATGTCTTTCATTAGAAAGTGAGCTGTTATATGCACATGGGCATCAAGGCCACGAACCGTATTCCCCTTCCTCCTCCAAAGCTGACTTTCCGTATATTTTTTTCCGTTTTTTTCCAAGATTCAACTTTATTATTACTTGACCATGAAAACAATATACTAATTAAATTGTTTTGAATATGATTAGTTCTAATACGCTTTAAATGCCAAATTCCTACTAAAAAGATCAAATATAAAAGGGAAAAAAAAGCATAAGAAAGTAGGGAGGGGGAAAGTGAGGTCGGTCAACTACTTTCTAATGCACGCATCTCTGAGGTCTAACGGGGCCATGCCTGGCTGTGTGATCCCTCCCCCTAAAACATAATTCAAGACAGATGCACAGGCAGCATGTCATCTAATATTTTATCTAGTACCGCCATAAAAATGCTGAAAAAGAAGTGTTAACAATATTCAACTAGAGCAAGTCATGAATTCCTAACCAGAAGTAAATAATAAATTTGGGTAGTTACCCTGTTTTCTTTTCTTTTAGTGACCTTTTTTTTTGTTTATTCACAAGCGCCAACAAAAGGCCATGCAAGTAGAGAGGACTGAGTGACTTACACAAAAAAAAAAATCACAAAAAGTGACTTCTGCTAGCCACAATAATGAGCCCTCTTGCACATAAATGAAATTTGACCTTGTGCTCCACGGGCGGCTGAACTTGTATGATTGTATCCAATAAACATTAAAATTCTTACTGGACAATTTTTTTATTCTAAATTTGTAAATAGTAGTTACAATAATACTCTTTAATATGTTCATCATCTTCCCATATCAACCCTTGTCTCATTGACATACATTATGATACCAGATAATGACATGCCCACAAGTTGACATTCCGACCTTAGGCATAGCACGCTAGCCCACGTCATAATCTACCCTAATAGGTGTTTAAATTTTTCTGTGTTTTATAAGGGCAATTATTGCATATTCAATTCAAACTTTGAAGTTATATAGGATTGCAATGCACAATTAAATACGTTGAAAATATAATATTTGATAAAATAAAAAATTATTATATATTTATACGATTAAAAAATTACCGTAATTAATATTAAAGTAAACATATAAATAACTTAATTATTGGTACATAATACATTTTCATACGTTTATAAGGTAATTTAGTTAGTGTTTGAATTAAGATGGATAAATATAAAAGTTAATGAACTAAATTGATTAATTAATTAATGTTTAGGAGGGTATTTAGGATTTTAATTAGAAAATAAATAAATAATACATGAATTTAATAATAAAAAATAAATTTATTTTTTTAATTATTAAAATAAGGCCCAAATTATATTTTTATATGGAGAATCAATAATGTATCCAAATTATTCCTATTTTGAATCCAAATTACCATATTGAAAATTGTGAAACTATAAACTAATATTAATATATGATATTTCATATTTTATTATTACTTTTATATTTATAAAAATATTTTATTAAGTATATGATCCACTTATTAAACTCCTTCCATTTTATTGAACTTGTGATGTGTGTTGGATTTGATACTATAAGGTTTTAATAACTAAGATTAATATGAGGAAGGATAGTAGTACTAAACCTCCTTTCTTAATATATTTAGCATTCTTTAGTACGCATTATTGTCTCCCCTGTAGTATTAACTTTGACATAAAATAATAAAATATATATGGACCGCAGCAGGGCGACTTAAATATTCACTCACAAAGTCAAACTAATGTTTAATTTTTGAAGAAAAAGAGATACATGGCAATGCATGGTTGTCCCTCCATGGAAGCCGCAATCATAATATTATTAAAAAAATCATCTTTATAACTTAAAATTACTAAATTAAAGCTCATGAAATTAATTAGATTACTTTCGTAGTGGCTAAGGAATCTCCAAGGAAATGCATGTGCTGAATTATCATTCAATATCTAGAAAATTAATTGTGGTTAGAAATATGTTTAAATTACAATGATACAAATTTAGATGAATAATAAATAATATAAATATAAAATAAATAATATTATAATATATTATTAATTAATAATATTATAATTATATAAAATATTATTATAATAATATACTATAATATTTCCACACTTATTCTCTATATTAATATAAATTTAAATAAAATATTTATTTTATAAAATTATAAACCCAAACTATTAAATAACAACTATAATCCAATGCCAAAATATATAATAATTCATTTTCTATTCCTACGGTATATTAAAAGTTTTTTTATATTAGAATTGAATAACCGAAAAAATTTTAACTTGAATTTTAACATATGGATACCAAAATTATCCGTATAAATTGTTATATAATCCAGCTGAATTCGCTCTAAAAAAGTGTATAAATTAAATATAATTGGAGGTTAACTGCCTGTATAATAATACTAAAGGATATTAAGAAAAAATTGAGTTAGAGAAAATAAATATATTATCAAACAAATAATAGTCGTTGGAGTATATATCGGAGTAGAAACTTGATGTTTGAAGTTCTGGAATGAGAAAATTGTTGACTGGGATCAAATAAGTTCGGCATGTATTAGAAGGTGTACTAGTAATGTATGAGATAGAAACCAAAAACGTTATTGCTTATCGTGATAATTTGATTGATATTGATATAAATTTGTATAAAAAATGAAAATGAGAAAATTTTGTTGAATATTTTGGAAATAATAGATTTAAAAAGAAGATAAAGTGAGTTGAATTTAATTGATGAATATTGTTAAACTAACTTATACTTCAATACCATCTTAACCATAAAATAGTATAGAAGAAAATATTAAAACGTTATAATTTTTTTATGAACTAAAATAATATAATTTTATTAATAAGTAAATTAATAAATTAAATAATAAACGCACTTATTTATAACTCACAATAATATAGATATAAAAATAAATAATATTATAATATAATTTTAACTAATAAAATTATATAATATATTATAAGTATATAAAATATTATTATAATAATATATAAATATTTCAAAAAAAATTAAAATTATATATTTTTGCACACAAACAAACTATATTTTATTAATCATTAAAAGATATTATCGATTTTTACAATATCTATATCAAGTGCGCTTTTTAATTTGATGCACTCTAATTTGTGTAAAACATAATATGAAATGTTTAAACTTAGGAATTCTCATAGTTGCATACAATTGGATCAACATGAGAGTTTGATGCTATATGTTACGTTTTGACTTGGTTTTTCTAGTTGTACATGCAGATAATATTTTATAGTCTAATAGTTTTATAACGATAAACGCTTTATAATTGTAACCCTTTATAATTGTAACCTTAAGAGTATGTAATACTCAAAATAAAATAATTTTAAGTTATTTCCCGAAAATATTCAGATGGAATTGGAAAATAAACTATATAAACTATATCGAGATCAATAGTGTATGTAATGTATACCTTTGGGACATTTGTAGATTTTTAATTATTTAGTGGGAGTATTTTAGTGGAGTGAGTTCACAACACAATGAGTGAGGTTAGCTCATATTGGAATGGAATAAGCTCATATCGAAACAGAATATACACGATTCAGAACATACTCTAATTCGCTATAAGGAATGAATTTAGAAATATGAATAAACTGTTCTCACATTCACATACTTTAATCCCCCTCATATTCACATAAAAATAAACTACATCCATCCAATGACCAAGGGCTTTCAACTAAGATACTAATAAAGATAACATTGAAGACAACAATATCAAATGAAGAGATAACCCTTAATATGTCATATTTAATAGTTGTTACAATAGAGCAAATGAAACAATAGTGGTTACAATATTATTAATGTGTCATATTTAATTTTCTACATATATATTGTACACAATTTATTTTGAATGATAAAATAAATTGTTATTCTATATTTTTCTTTCTATCAGTTTTTTCATGGTATTAGAGCTTTTTTGAGAAAACTCCGAATAGTACGATCCTTGGGGGGTCGGGCAAAAGTCCAACCCTAGAGCAACATCTTCTTTGGTCGACTCGTTGCCTTATACATCATTTTGCATCAAAACTACACCTGATGAATCTATACCATTTTGCAACGCTGCTGCATCAAGATTTCCAATATTAATTTCTGTACAGGAGGTTCTCTCTTGTTGTTCTTCACTACATTTTTGGCTTTCTTGAGAGTTAGAATCATCACTCCATTCAAAAGCTGGTTGGTTTGTCTCGGGGCACTATCTATTAAGTGATTCTTCTGCTTATATGTTTCTTTGTAATTGGAATCAAGCTTGTCCTAACCACTATCAACAAATTCATAGTTAAATATTTTATTCCCTTGTCCTAATCTTGTCACTCTGTTGGTCTTCACTAGTCTGCTCATTTTTAGATAATGATTCTCCTGCTTATTTGTTTATTTGTCATTAGAATCAGGATTGTTATGACCACTATCAACAAATTCAAAGTTAAATTCTTTATTCTCTTGTCCAACTTCGTCTTTCTCTTTATGCTCTTAGTGCTTTTCAAAATTAGAATTATTTGTTTCACTCTGTTGGTCTTCCTCAATCTACTCATTTTTAGATAATGATTCATGTTCTACTGCATTTGATGTACCGTCATCCTTGCAGTTTTCCTCTCTTTTGCCCAACCCCAGAGCAAAATCTTGACTTCACCATCAATTTTATACTTGCAGTCATTAGTTTAGCCGAACTACTTTTAAATATATTCTTTTGACTCAATAATATCTCATATCTTATACAATAAAAAATTATCATCCTCTTGAATTAATTGTATATTCAGATCTCAATGATTTTTCTTGATCCAACTAGTATTTCTCATTCCTCCAATGTTATTTTCCTTTTTATACCCTTCAATCTTATTCCCACTAAAGTGGATCCCTTAGTTTCCCCCTTATCCCTCTCCCTCTTCATTTTGGTTGCACTTGCACTCATTCAAACAAACACTACATTACTCTTTATGATACTTTCATCCCATATTTTTATTAATCACAAAGTTTATTTGTCACATTTACCAAACAACTAGCAATTTGCTTACCTTTATTTTGCAGATCAAACTTGTTTCAAGGCTTTATGTTGGTTTTATTGGAAATATAGTCCACAAATTCAGTATACACGTCAATCTATCCTTCTATTAATTACTCCACTTTCGGATTTTTCATTTGCTTATGTTTTCTTGTGCAGTTCAACGTGCAAGAAATCACTCTTACGTCAATACCTTGATACTTTTTCACTTTGCTAACTCGGGTTGGAGCGAGTGAGCAAATCCAACCAATTTCAACCTATTTTCCAACTTTATATTAAGACTCAATCTCAATATCGCTAACTCTCTTGAGATTACGGGAGAATAATAGAGATAATATTGAGGACAAGAATAGAAAATAATAGTGGTTACAGTAAAGAAAATGAAGATAATATTCTCTTTATTGTCATTGGAATCATGCTTGTCTTAACCACCATCAATAAATTCAGAGTCAAATGCTTTATTCTCTTGACCAACTTCGTCTTTCTCTTTCTGCTCTAAGTGTTATTCAGAATTAGAATTCTCTATTCCATTCTGTTGGTTTTCCCGAGTCTACTATTCAGAATTAGAATTCACTGTTCCACTGTTAATATTCTCCAATTTGCTCTTTTTCAGATAATGATTTATGTTCTACTACACTTGATGCACTGTCACTCTTGCAGTTTTCCTCTTTTCACCTGACCTAGAGCAAAATCTTGACTTAACCATCAATTTTATAATTGCAGTTATTGTTTTAATCGCTTTCAAATCTATTCTTCTAACTCAATATTATCTTAGATCTCTTACAATCAAAAGTTATAATTTTATAGAATTAGTTAGATATTCAAATCTCGATTTTTCCACAACAACTTCTTAATCACCATGTCTATGTTTTGTGCATCTTCATCCATAACATGACATTTTTATAATTGAGTCACCTTAATCGTCCTCTTCTCGTACATTAACCATTAGTCTATTATCAAGTACCATTAAATCTTTACGATTTTTCTTAATCCAACTAGCATTTCTCATTACTTTAATACTATTTTCCTTTTTCTACTCTTCAATCTTGTCCCCATTATAGTGGATGCTTTAGTTTCCCCTTATCTCACTCACTCTTCATCTTTGTTGCACTTTGAACTAATTCAAACAAACACTACATCATTTTCTGTGATATTCTTATCCTTTATTTTTATTAATAAAAAAAATTTATTTGGCACATTTACCAAATAACTAATAATATGATTACCTTTATTTTGTATATTAATTTTTTAAGGCTTTATAATAGTTTTATTGCAAATCAATCTATCATTATATTAATTAGTACACTTTCGAATTTCTCCTTTACTTGTGTTTTTTTCTGCAGTTCAACATGCAAAAAATCACTATTATGTCAACACCTTAACACTTGTTCAATTTTGCTCATTTGAGTGAGTAAATCCAACCATTTTCAACCTATTTTCTGACTTCAAATTAAAATTTAATCTCAATATCACTAACTATTTTAAGATTGCAATGTGAATAATAGAGATAATATTGAAAATAAGAATAGCAAATTAAAAGATAGTAGTTAAAATAAAGAAAATAAAATAATAGTTGTTACAATATCATTTGTATTCAATTTTCTACATATAATAAATTATTATTTTATATTTTTCTAATTGATTCTAATTTAAGAGAACCAACATCTATTTAATACTCCATTAATCATTCTCCAACTTACTTTTTCTTTAGAGTTTACCCTTCTAAGATAATAATTATTGTGCAAAAAAAACAAGATAATAATTACTCTAGGAAAAGTGGGCATTAAATCTAGATTATGACCCGTAATCTAATTCATCGTCCTCCTCTAAGCCCCACTAGTTGATTATGTCATATTCTTCCTCGACATGCAAATATCCAAAACCTGCAACTACAAAGATAAACGAACAAAATAGATAAAATATTTGAAAGTAATTATAATTCGATGAAGCTGATGACTCCAATTTCAAATGACAAGAGTGAGTAACGTAAGATTAAAAGAGGAGTTTCAAAAGGAAGAATAAGAGACAAATATAATTTAGTCGATAAATAAACACTAATAGGTTACCCATAAGAAAACAAGAGATGGACAATTAGATAAAAATAATTAATAAGGAATGATAATATGGAAGGATAAGGATACTTAACCGATAAAAACATACAATTATGAATGGTGGTACCGTGCTCGATGCAACTATGCAACAAAATAGAAGTGTCTAAAAAAATGGGGTTAAAGTTAAAGACTTCATACTCCAATAATACGCTAAAAGAGTGATTGTGGAGGGTGATTGTTTTTATAAGGAAAGTCCAAAAAGTGGACAAATAATGGAAGAACAACCCATTATTCAAAGGCATGCGTATATCTATATGAATATTCGGACCTCTCTAAGCATCCAATCATCTTTCTTTTTCTTTATGAAACATTATCACCAAATTTCACCTTAAAAAATCAATAGAGGATGATTAGCATTTGTTTGAGACCTCCAGTATTTCTTTTCATTATATTATGCAATATCTTGTTTCTCTTAAATGAAAATAATTTATTTTAACATAATTTTAATAATTTCATACACTAAACAAACTCAATTTAAATTAGTTATAATCACATTAAATTAAAAAAAACAAATGTATTATGGATGTGCCATACATTAATGATAACATGTAATTAAAAAAATATTAATGCCCAAAATTGTCATTTTTATAATAAAATAACATTTCACCTAACAATTTTGAATTCTAGTATGAGACTATCTTTACCCTTTATCCAATATTCTTCCAATGCCTTCCAAGTTACCCGCATTTTATTGTAATTAGAAAAAAAAAAAAGGTTACCATTCACACCTCCCAGAACGCATTTTCTCTTGGCTATGAATGCTATTTGAACTCAATGCATATTCCTAGCTGTAGCTATTGGTCGAAGATCTTAGGGTAAGTATACACCTAACTCACATGTTATATTTCGAAGCCCCCAACCTTGTCTGTCCACCTACACCAAAGTCTACCTATCGTGTTGTCTTTTCGTTGTTCCTTTTTTTGTTTATGGACAGTGAAGACGAGAGCCAGTTCACACATTGTCTTGGCCAGTGAGCCAATTCCTACTTTAATAATACAATCACATATCCACTATATAAAATAAAAGCATACTCCAATTACAAGAAAATTGTATAATTGATACTCTCACCTATAAATTTATTTAGGGTTTTTGATAGAAATAATTTAATCATCAACTCCTAATAATTCATAGTACTTAATTTATTACAAGCACAAAAATTCATTTTCATCTAATTAATGTAATATCGTACATCACCCTCATGCAATAATTTGCATCACTATTCTGTTGCTTGAACTGATGGATCAATTTATTGGGCACTATGAAATGGCACATTTTGGAGCTTATAAGATGAAACCCCCACTTCCCTTCTTCCCTACACAAGTGAAGTGAGAAAGAGGGAGGAAGGACAGTAGGAGATCTTAGGGCTCCGCCATTTGCTGTCACATCTCCTCGAACATTTTAAATTATTTGCAGCTTCTGACTCTGATCTTCATCCTCTGTATTTTTCCGATCCAAGTTGTGCGGTGTTGTTGGGTGTATAAAAACAGAGCACCCCTCCACTGGAATTCATTGCATTAACTACACCTCATCTCATCTCCCTGCCTCTCCTTTGGTCAACCTCCTCCATTTTCCTCCATCAGCCAGTTTGCAAATGGAGATAGAAGGAGCTTCTGCCAAGCCCAAGTAGTCTCACCCACAGCGCGTCTCCGAGGAGAGCTTGAGATACGTTTTCGGTCGAATCGAAACTCGGGTTGCTGATTGATTGACTGACAGAGAAGTGAAGTGAAGAGAAGAATCCACAATGGAAGAGACCTTCATCCCTCTTCAGGGGATAAAGAATGACCTCAGGGGGAGGCTCATGTGCTACAAGCAGGACTGGACGGGGGGCTTCAGAGCTGGATTCAGGTAAAAATGGACTCAAAATAGATCTCAGCATATACATTTATGGCCGCGGCCATCATTTTTCTCTGATGAAATAAATGTAACTGACTGCAGGATTCTCGCCCCCACCACGTACATCTTCTTCGCCTCCGCCATCCCCGTGATATCGTTCGGCGAGCAGCTCGAACGAAACACAGGTACGTTATTTGCATTGGAATCTGAATCTCGAATCAGAATCAGATCTTCAGGAAAGCAGAAAGCTCACTTCTTCTTCTTCGGGATCTGATGCAGACGGTGTTTTGACGGCTGTTCAGACCTTGGCATCCACCGCAGTCTGCGGGATCATCCATTCCATTATCGGAGGACAACCTCTGCTGATCCTCGGAGTTGCGGAGCCCACCGTCATCATGTACACCTTCATGTTCAACTTCGCCAAGGAAAGGCCTGATCTTGGGAGGAACCTCTTCCTGCCATGGACAGCTTGGTAAGAGGATATATGATGAGAGAAAAAAAAGCAAAGATTTTTCTCTTGGAGTTGTTCTTGTCGGTGCCGAGCCTTAAACGCCCGATATTTATTTATTTTTCTCTTTGCTCTGATGAATCATTGATTGGTTTTGGGTACTACTGTAGGGTATGCGTCTGGACTGCAGCCTTGCTGTTCCTGATGTCCATACTCGGAGCTTGCTCCATTATTAACCGGTTCACCCGTGTCGCTGGAGAGCTCTTCGGCCTGCTCATAGCAATGCTCTTCATGCAGCAAGCCATCAAAGTAAATAAATTCTGTTAGACCCTTTGAGTTTTAATTGACTTCAAATCCACCCATTGACAGATCAATTGTTTTTGCCTATAGTTTTGGTTCTAACTTGTATATTCATCTACCAGGGACTAGTCGAAGAGTTCCGTGTCCCACAACAGGAGGATCCGAGCCGGACAGAGTTCATACCTTCGTGGAGGTTCGCCAATGGGATGTTCGCTCTAGTACTCTCCTTCGGCCTCCTCCTCACGGCCCTTCGGAGCCGTAAAGCGAGATCCTGGCGATATGGAACAGGCAAGTTGAATGAATAGAATAAGAGTTACAACAAGACCATTCTGCAGTTTCTCATTTCTACTTTAGACCCAAGTAGCTCTTGCTCATATACGTGTACGGAACAGGCGGGCTTCGGAGTCTAATAGCAGACTACGGCGTCCCAATGATGGTCCTGGTCTGGACCGGAATTTCCTACATACCGTCCCACACGGTCCCTGATGGGATCCCGAGACGGCTCTTCAGCCCCAACCCGTGGTCCCCGGGTGCCTATGGGAATTGGACTGTCATCAAGGTACGGACTGGTCAATAAGCTGTGATCCAGTTCCAAATTTAGGTACTGCGGACTGGACTGGACTGGACTATATAGACTGACATAAGTTTTCAACCTGATGGATTCATGGGCAGGACATGCTAAACGTGCCCATCTTCTACATCATTGGGGCCTTCATCCCGGCCACCATGATCGCAGTGCTCTACTACTTTGATCACAGTGTGGCGTCCCAGCTTGCACAGCAGAAAGAATTCAACCTTAGGAAGCCCCCTTCTTACCACTACGACCTTCTTCTCCTGGGCTTCTTGGTATGCACTTTCCCCTTCAAAATGCAGTCCTCTTTCATTTCCTGATCAATATTTTGAAGAGGGTCTAAACAATTTCCGTCCATAGACCTTGATGTGCGGCCTGGTTGGCATCCCACCTTCAAATGGTGTCATCCCTCAGTCTCCCATGCATACAAAGAGTCTTGCTACACTTAAACACCAGGTATTTGATCTTGGTAACCATCCATGCAGTAGTTCATACACGTGCCTTTCAACTTCTCATCATTTGAGTTGGGAAAATATGCAGTTGCTAAGGAACCGACTTGTTTCATCTGCTCGGAAAAGTATACAGAAGAATGCCAGCCTGGGGCAACTGTATGGGAATATGCAGGAAGCCTATAATCAGATGCAGACCCCTCTCATCTACCAGCAGTCATCAGCCCTCGTACTTCTCGAATTCCCCCCAATACATACTAAACCTGGGAAAAAGCTAAACATCCCACTGAAATCAGAAACATAGAGTAGTATTCTTACTCAAATTTCATCAACTACAGGGCCTCAAAGAACTGAAGGAGACCACCATACAAGCTGCTGCAGTCACGGGACAGATGGATGCTCCAGTGGATGAGACGCTGTTCGACATAGAGAAGGAGATCGACGACCTTTTACCTGTCGAGGTTAAGGAACAACGCCTGAGCAATCTCCTCCAAGCCATGATGGTGGGAGGCTGCGTCGCAGCCATGCCACTCCTCAAGATGATCCCCACATCGGTTCTGTGGGGATACTTTGCATTCATGGCCATCGAGAGCTTGCCTGGAAATCAGTTCTGGGAGAGGATTCTGCTTCTCTTCACTGCCCCAAGCAGGAGATACAAGTAAGCATTCAGAGACCCTTTAAGCACAGCGGCTGTAAAGTGCAGGCACATTCTGAAAAGCTACTTATGTCTCAACTTACCAGATGAGGGTTACTTAATAATTGATCATGATTCTGCAGGGTTCTTGAAGAATACCATGCAACATTCGTCGAGACAGTGCCGTTCAAGGCTATCGCGATTTTCACGGTCTTCCAAACGGCCTACCTACTGGTCTGCTTCGGGCTGACTTGGATCCCTATTGCTGGTGTCATGTTCCCTCTGATGATCATGCTTCTAGTCCCAGTTAGGCAGTACATTCTGCCCAAATTCTTCAAGGGAGCTCATCTCCAGGACCTTGATGCAGCTGAATATGAAGAGGCACCGGCATTGCCCTTCAACATCGCCGCCGTAAGTACACTGGGTTGAGCAAATTTTCTTCTGCTATCAAGTTTCCAATTGCCTTACAAGTGAACTTCTCTTGTGTGTTTTACTTTAAAAACTTTCATTAGGAATCGGAGCTTGGCGCTGGAGCTTCCTATGCAGCCGACGGAGAGATCCTTGATGAGGTCATCACGAGGAGCCGAGGGGAATTCCGGCACATGAGCAGCCCGAAGATTACAAGCTCGACAACTACACCAGGTCATGATACGGCCAGGAGTCTGCAGAGCCCAAAGCCGGTGTTTAGCCCCCGCATTAACGAGCTGAGGGGGGAGAGGACTAGCCCTTACACAGCACCCCATAGCCCAATGGGCGCGGACAAGAGGTCCAGTCTTGGCAAGAGCCCGAGCAGTAATGAAGGCTGGAAGTAGCTGATGGTGGCAGCCGATCCTTCTCCGTCTAACTTTCGATATGTCAGTGTGGTGTTATAGTATAGGCGTTTGCTGTAAAATCACAATCTTGGTTGCTTGTTTTCCCGAATGAATTATATATGTTATGGAACATTAGTGTAGTATGTTCTTGTTATTTTACTATGACTATATAGTGAATGCTACGGATACTTAAATTATTTTTTTATATGCAACTTTTTTGTTTACTTTTGGTTTAAAATATGAGATATATAATATAATAAAAAATATTTTATTAATAAATAAATCTAATTTATTTATAATTTAACAAGTATAAAAATAAATAATATAATAATATAATAATATAATATTAACTAATTAAAATTATATCATATATTATAAATAATTAAAATGCTATAATAATATGTTATAATATTAACACTTTTTATTAATATTAACATGTAATTAAATAAAATATTCATATTGAATAAACATAATCTACTAAATACTAAACAAACAAAAGTTATTTTATATTTGACTACCATAACATATAACAAAAATGGTTTTATATTTCTACTGTAGTTCATATGTAAAATAAGGGATTTTTAAAATTAAGATTTAATTGAAAATTAATTTTGAACGATTAATGAAATCATAAAGCAGAATTAATATCAAATCGAATGAGTAATCGAATTTCCAAATAAAAACTTAGATTTTTATTGAGATTTTAAAAGTTAGTTTAGATTAGTTGAGATTAGAGAAAATGATTTAAATTACTGAAAGTAATTGGAAAAAGTAAAAAATGTAATTGAAATTATAAACGCCATCAATCTAACCTAACCCTACTCCCCATGGTAAGATCCCATCCCACTCCCCTTTAATCAACGGGTACTTTCCCTTCCACACGACATGTTATTTGAAAAATCGTTTAAAATAACTCAAATTTTCATTAGTTTCCATACAATAAAATCCATGTTTAAATTGAGATCTTTACAAATGAGTAGGGCTAAATCATGAAATTGTAAAAAATGTATGGTAGGGTGGATTGTGAAATGGTAAAAAATAAAACTGGTAATATTGTTGTTAAACCTTATAGAGAACGTAAGAGTATAATTTAGCAAAATCAAGAGCGAAATTTTAGAATACCTAACTGACACGTACCGTAAAAATAGACACCGAGTCCGATTGTACGGACTAGAACATAAGTTATATACTTGATTTATTGTGTGAAAATAAATAGAAATCTGGTCTTATAACTCATATAAGAAGTGCAAATTAATAAATATATGTCCACTAAAAAAAAGTGATTTTTAGTAAGAAATGGTAATGAGACCAAGGCATTTACCGTGAATACGATTGGTTATTAGGAACACGTGAGTATGCAGTGAGACCACAAGTGTCATTGTTATGGTATATACTGATTGAGAGACAATCGGATTAGGCTCTCAAGATTTATTAAACTATGCAAAGAGTTGGTTCAAAGGTTGTTATTGTATAAAGTATTAAATACACTATTTATAAAAGAAAAATTTAAGTTTTCGTTGAAATTTGAGGTATGCATATTTTATCCTAAGCCTTAGTCCCTTCAGTGGATGTGACAATTTGTATGGAACTATCAATTATGAAAAACGTCGGGACTCAATAGAAAAAATGATAATTTTACTTTACTACATGAGAGGAAAAATGTCAATTTTGATAATTTATAGTGAAAATAATAATTTTTGGAAAATAAAAGGGGTTAAAATAAAAATTTTTCAAGAAAAAAGGGAAAATATGTAAGTAGTGTAACGTTTGGGGACAAGATGCAAATTTTAAGACTTAGAGACTCAAATGGGACTAAGTAATATAATGGAGAATAAATTAATAAATTTTAAAAGTTAGAAGCCCAAATGAAAAAAAAGTTGAAAAAAGGAAGGACATTTTTGGTAATTTATGAAAAGTTAAGGGGGTAAAATATAATTTTAAAAATTTTAAATTATAAATGTTAAAAAAATGTATAAATTTTAAGGAGTAGAGTAAATAGAAAAAAAAGGAGAAAATTTTAGGAATTTTGAATATATGGAAATGATAGTATGATGAGTTCCACTATGAAGTTAAATTAAGTGGTACTATGAAGTTAAATTAAGTGGTAGGGTGATAACAATAAATTTAGAATTTTAAAATAATGTGAATGTAATGAGATGTATCGAGCTAACTATTACATTATGATATGATTGTGTAGAGTAACTAGATTGCATGATTTGCGAGAATTGCACTTACTAATATAATTAAAAAGGAAGTCGACGGATTCTAGATATAAGAATAGTGAGATTTACTAACGAAAAGTTATATTAAACCGTAGTCTTTTATCATTTTTTTATAAATGAATATGTATTTGTATTCTTGAAAATTATTATAAATAAGTTGGGAAGGGAAAGTACATTGAAAATAATACTATTTTAATGGAATATGCTAATAATTCAATTTAGAGTTATAAGAGAATGAAAAAAAGGGTTAGAACCCTGTAATCGTTAATAATAAGGTAAAAGGGCTAATTGCTACCCTGATAAATGAGAAATAAATTGGAATGATGCACATAATAATTTATTTAAAGGAAAAGTATGCTAAGTTTTATATACCTAACAAGTTAGATATTAATAGAAGCTAATGAGTATGTGAGATAGTAAAACGAATTCCAAAAAATCATTGTTAAAGATGCATATAATATAAGGGTCTAAAGCATGAGATTATGATAATATCATAAGTGGAGACAAGTGAGGATCTTGATTCAAGAAAATTAACACTATTTATGTATAATACAATCCTCAATAATGTGTGTGGTGGGGTCAACCAGTAGAGTGTCTGATCTCGGGAAAATAAAAGATTGACATACTTATGAAATAATGCATATATGTATTAAATGCATAATATCATGTTAGGGAAGAAAGTCAAGTGAGGACCAACTTTGAGAAAATCACTATGTTTATGTTTAATACATAGTAACATGAGTAGTGTACACCGTCCAGTGAGGATGTACTCTAAAAATAATCACTCTGATGCGTTTTTTTGTATGTTTATGAGAATTGATTGGTAATACTTATGATTGTTGGATTGATAGAGATCCTAGTATGCCAAGATGTATGTATGGCTGGAAATACCTAGTATACCCATACCTTTACATGGATGTCGAGTAATGCATGTTTGATGATACCCTTGAATAGATGTCGAGTAATGCATGTATGATGATACCCTTGAATAGATGGCATGAAAGGTAGGACATAGACTATACTAAGTTTCATGGAAGGTAGAGAATTTGAGGTATGGACATACTTTACATGAGGGTTAGGTAATGTAAGAATGTGGATGTTCGAGCTCACAACTTCGATCTCCTTATGAGTGAATGAATTGTATAGTAGTACTACGGGCATATGGCTCATATGAATTTATATCACCATGTTGTGTGTGGTATTTAGCCATGATATGATTATATGAATTGTGAAATGTGTATTAATATCATTAATTAATTGATGAATGGTGGGTGGTAGCTCCGTCCCTATATGCATTTTTGTGAAAATCCTAATGTATGAGTCCTAAGGATTAGTAAAATTTAAAAATAACCAACTATAAAACTCTAAAGGAAATATCCATGAATATATATTTTAGTAAACTATGAGAAAGTTATGTAGTAACTCAACGCCACTACAATCATTCAATTATTTGTAAGCTTACTCCTCTTTAAAACAATTTCAAGTGAGAGTAGATGTTTAAGAAATTACAAGTTTGGGGCATCTCCTTTAACATTAGTACAGTTTGATGTACAAAATAAACAGTGTGCACACTAAGATTTAATATTTTACTTATTAGTTATTATATTACTAGGATTATGTAAGAATTTTGGGCACACCTATGTATTAAAAAAAGTTTAAATTTATGTTGAAATTTATATGTATTTTGAGACTTATTCCTTTCAATATTTAATTTAGTAAACGTACCTACTATAAAAGTATCGAGAGAATGTGTGAAGTTATAATTAGACCTTTATTAAAAAAAATTAGGATGTGGCAAAGTTATCTCTAATATTATACTTTCCTGAGTGGAGTTGTTTGAGTCGACCCTTGAATGATGGCATGAAAGGTTGAACTCATAAGTGAATAAGATACGAGAAAGTGATTAAGATTAAATCAACCTCCTCTTTAGTGTCTACTGATCATATGACACTCATATAACTGATGTATAATAATAAGATATGAGAAAAATAGTTGATATAACATTAATTGTGCGGAGTGTTAATTGTGATCTTATTACACTCAAACAACGGATTTATAAAGATAAGATATGAGAAAATTGGTTAAGATATAACAACCATTATTTAAAGTATTAATCATGATCACATGACACTTAAATAATATATATATATATATAAATAAAAGATATGAGAAAATTAATTGAGATATAACAACAATTGTGCCGAGTGTTAATTGTGATCGTATTACACTCAAACAACGGATTTGTAAAGATAAGATATGATAAAATTAGTTAAGATATAACAACAATTATTTAAAGTATTAATCATGATCACATCACACTTAAACAAAAAAAAATATATATATATATATATATAATAATAATAATAAGATATGAAAAAATTTGTTAAAATATAACCATTATGGTTGGAGTGTCCAATATTATTGTGTGAGATTCAAACAACGTATTTGTAATTATAAGATATGTGAAAATTTATTAAATTTTAAAAAATATTATATAAAGTTTTTATCGAATAATACAAAATTACCTTAATTAATAAGTGGTAATTGTGATCATTGATAATGGTTTGAAAAGATTGTGCACAAACAGTATGTTTAGCGATGGATTAACTAAAGTAAAAAATGAGATGTGAATAACTCAAGAGATTTATGATCTTTAAAATTATTGTGGAAAGATAGAAAAATAAAATTTACAACTATGTTTTTTTTTTTATTTTGAGTATAAATTGAAGTTATGATATTAACGACGGGAAAATCAACAATCATACTTAAATAGTGTTCCTCGCCTCTAACATATTTTCAGGAAAATACTAAGTAGAGTAGAAGTTCAAGGAAATAATAAACTTACAGAGAAAGTGATCCAATACAAGGTGATCAAATTTAACTATTAATCCCGGTAAATGTTTTATGTGTTATAGTGTATATTTAAAAGTTATTTTATAAAATTTTAAATTTAGGGTAAATTTTCGAGTTATTGTATTAATTTGAACTTTTTGGTCTATTGATAGTAAAGTATCTTACAAACTTGTTGCAATTGTTATGTTAATTTGATAAAGAATCAATTAGAGTAATGAGAAGTCCTTTTCTATTTTGCTGACATAAATTAGAGTAAAAGTCAATTTTATATTCTAATTGAATAACAAATACCAAAAATCACTTTATTGAGTGAAATAAATGTTTAGAGATAGAACTAGTAACCTATATACTTAAATCATCTATTGATAAATTACAAATAATACAAATATAAAATAAATTAAATAAGAAATTTATCATATAATATTAATTAATTAAGATTATATTATGTATAATAATTAAATAAAATAATATCGTAATATTATATTATAATATAAATATAATTTCGTAAGTGATTTATTGTATCAATCTCCAAGAAAGAACATGATCTGAAACTTGGCTTTGAACTAACGAATTATATGGCTTGGAACTCCGGCTTGGACAACATACACATCTGACTGTGTTATGAAGCAGTAGTTGCAACTCTTTTCGAACAAATAAAGGTACAGTTGGAGCTCAACTTTTGCTGTCTTTGGAGAAAAGAAGTCAACTTTGCACGATAGAGCATTTTTCTGCACATATGCACGAGAGAGCATAACCAAAAGCTTTTGAGAGACAACCGCACTAACTGGTAGAGTGAACACGAACATCTGATTTTCCATGAACACGTCAATCATATCAGCAATGCGAGTAAGCAGGTTCAAGGCGATTGAACAGCTGGATCCAACAGAAGGGTCAATAATGCATTCCCATAACTGTTGACAGTAAACTGATGGCTGGGAATCACTGAGTAATGCTACATAAGAAAGGGATCTCTCAGAGCACACACTGAGTAAAAAGAAGTGATGGAAATTCATGCAATCGAGTGCTCGAGCGGACTGACCGGCTGGGCGGTCTCGCTTGTGCTCGGTTGCAAGCAGACAGAGATGAGTTGGATGCAATGTTGGTGGTGTGTGGAATGGAAATGCTTTTCTCATTGAGCTGACCGCTCATGGCTTTTAAGTTGGATCATTGACACAACTTAAACGTACTTTATTTAGAGATTTCAGGAGTACTGCTTTGTTGGTGATTAACAAAACGATCATAAATCGACAAAACGACATCCCAACATCATTCTATTATGATGAGCAAAAAAACATCATCCTATTATCATCCCACCCGCAATCTATTAACCACCAGACATGATATAACATGAAAGTTGATTCTGATTGATCACAAATAAAAAATTTTATTTAACAAGAATATAAAAATATGATAATATTTTTTATAATTTTAATTAATTCATATTATATATTTATTTTTATATTAATATTATTTATACATTATAATTAAACATTATCTTATTTAATTTTTTTAGTTAATTATGGATAAAGTTTTCTTTCACATTTTATGTATATAACCTACTTTTTTTTTTTATCTTTCAACCTCTCTTATATTAATTTAGTTACTTTAAATTTAACAATTATGTCTCTTGATAATATACATGATATAGTCTTAAGAATTGACTCCGCTCTCTTTAAAGGCACATAACTTAATAATTTAGTTCTTTAGGAAATAAAAAAAACTTTTAGAAAATAATAATAAAAATAAAATAAAAATGAGTGAATCTTACCTAATGTTAAAAAATAGGAAAAATACATGTTTATTGTTTATTAAGTTAAATTGTTATAATTGTCTAAAATTATAATATATAAAAAAGTATAAATATTAAAAATGTATGTTTTTATAAATATATATAATTTTTTTAAATTAGTAAAAACTTGAGTTTTTCACGAGTGACATGATGCAATATATTAGTAAATGGTGTATATGAAAATATATTTTATTGTGTACCCGTGATTTTCTACAAATTTAATTGTTCACGAATAAAATAATAATTTATTTAAATGTTTCCGATAGAATAATTAAAAACTGAATTGTAATTAAGATAAATTGCTGATATATTATTAAATTAAAAAAATTGGTGGAGATAAATAATAATATTGAAGTTATCCAAATAATGATAAAATATAGATGGATTTAACCTTATGTGAGATTTTTATATATTTTTTATTAGCACTCCATGTAATCAAGTTAAATTAAATAAATAATTAATAGGTAATTGATGATTATTTTTCTAAAAATATAATAAATAAAGTAGATTTCTATTAAATGTTATCCAATAAAATAAGTTATAGTTAGATTGTGTATAAATTGATAAACTTAATTGAAAATATATGAAATGTACGATTAGATATTAAAAAAAATCAAAGATTTGTTTGTAAATACCAGAGTTATATAAAGATAATTTAGACCTATTAATTAGTTACATTTGAGGTTGGTAATGAAAATTTTTGTAAAAATATTATAAATGTAATTATGTAGAATTAGAATAAAATCTATATAATAAAAATATATCTCAATTTAAAGAAAATTATAAAGTGATCCAAGATATTTAATAAAAAAATTATTTTTTAGAGTAGATAAAATAAAATGAATAGTAGGTAAATTATTAAAAATGATATGATACACTTAAAATATGTAATAAGATAAATTGAAGTTTCCATTAAATAAAATAAAATAGAGTTTTATGCAGCATAATTTTTAAAATTAAGTGTTAACAAAAATGTTCTTAATTACACAAATAGTGGAACTTATTTAATTCATGGTTTTGAAGTAGCAAATATGTAACCTAAAAGGAGGCTAAATCTTGTCCGTTCTTTTAGTTCTATATTGCAATTAAGTGAAACAACTTTAATGGTCGGTCCCTTGTCAATGAATTAATGACATGAGAAAAAGAACTCATAACACTATTATAATAATCAATATTAACCGTAGCAATGTTGACTATTTGTGTGGTCGAAATCCACAAATAGATACCACACTCCATCAATGATCATGGGCGCCCTTCTACTTTGTTGTCTAGTTTGATGGATTTCGCCATCCAACGGAGCCAAAGCCGATTTTCTCGAAAGCAAAAGATAAAGATGAGTATGAAATTTGGCAATCTCTCACACTGGTCACCACAATTGTAAGGGGATATCCAAAATTTGTTCTTCCCTTGAGAATAAGTTTTGACCACTATTTTTATTATTTTTGGCATTGTAATAAATCACATTAATGCTACAAGGAAGTACGGTTAATATTTTCAATTTGGCTATGTAGTATTGTAACTAACAAACAAGAATTTGTGGGTTGGAATAACGTATTATCACATCTATGCAAATCTAAGGAATAAAGAGTTGACCTACAATTGTGCTCATATATTTGATATAAATAAAGATTTTGTCCATATAGTTTTTTTGAAATAAAAAACCTCAAACATCTCACAACTATCAAAAATGTCCCTTCTTGAGTATACATTATATAAAATATAGTCTATATTTATATAAATATAAGAAAAATCATATCTCTCATGGAAAATTATAGTTATGGGTTATTTTTCTATGTACAAGTATTTGTAAATTTGTGTATAAACATTTATGAATAATTTTATCTAAATTTATTAATATTTACTTGCACATAAATTTATATATTATTTTATGTAAATTTGTAATTTTTGTACATATAATACATATACAAGTTTATATATTTTTAGAAAATAATTTAAAAATGACATAAATTATGAATGAAAATCATATATATAATAATATTTATGAACATAAAATAAATTTATAAAACAATATAAAAATCATGATGCTAAGATGCATATATTATTTTTATTTTATATACATACAAAAATCTATAAATTTAAATAAAATAATTCTTAAGTTTATATATTATACATATATTTAATTTATAAAATTATATACATGGAAAATGATGTATACATATTTGTTGTATGTATCTAAATAAATTAATAAATTTACTTCAAATAATTTATATAAATTTATGAGTTTATATTTTTGTGTATATAAAAAGTTCATAAAATTACTTATAAATATATAAAAAAAACTATAAATATAAATTAAATAATTAATAAATTCATGTATGTGGATGTAAAAATGTTAATCATTTATACAAATATAAAATTATTTTTATGAATATAAAATAAATGAATTTATAATTTACACATTTTAGTGGTAGGTCTCTAACCCAACAATTAAATGCAAAATCATCAACAAAGAGGATGATCTAAGACAGACTACAAAAGGATTGAAACAAATAGTTTTTATATATACATAAATAATATATATTTATGAATTATTTTATTTTAATTAAATATTATATATATTGATGTATATATAACATAATTTCATATGCATACACCAAACAATATATATATATATATACATGATTTTTGTATTTACATGTTCTTATAAATTAATTTATATAGATTTACGTATTTTTACATGTACATAATTTTAAATTTACTTGGTTAATAATTTTTTGCACTTTATATATGCAATTTATGGAGGAACCTGTTTGAACAATAGCCTAACTTCACATGGGTCTAGTTTGATTTCGTGTTTTCCTTAACCCATAAAAATTGAAATCGTTCCAAGAATACATATTTATATTCATGTGAAACAAAGTAAAATGGATAAGCACAAACTAATACTGTGTCCTCAAAACAAAGTTTATATGAGATAAAATTGAAATTGATATTAATACTAATGGGGAATCTAATTTTAGGAGCTGAAATTTAAAAGTTTTATTTTAAAAATATTGAGTATAAAATAAAATATTATTATTAATTTTATGAATAAAACTATCATAAAATAAATAAAATATTTTAATTTATTTTTATCCTTTTCTCTCAAAATATATGGACTTTTTTTGTTAATGGAAAGAATAAATTTATATTTATTATTTTTAAGTTAATAAAATTTAATTTTACAAAAAAAATAAATGAATGTAATTATAATAAAAAAGAATAATGAATAATTAAATAAAAAATAATAATTAATGGAAAATTGAAGAAGATCAAAATAAATTATAAAATATAAAAAAAGTTGAATAGGCTTATAAGTTTCCATAAAATTGGAAGTGTGGACTTATTTTTTATTTTTTTGACAAATTTTAACTATGATTGTAAACCCCGCCCTTTTGAGCTAAGGAAAACTGGGAAAATAACCGGTCAAATCAAGTGAGAAAATCGAACTTTTTCACAAAACAAATCATTTGTGAAGGGCAATTTAAGAATTTACAACTTATAGGTAATCAAAAGGGTTCATAATAATATTGAAAAAAACCTTAGGACGAATTGGAAGAGGAGAACTAGACTAGTTTGGATGAACCAGATCTAACTAGATTGAACCGGTTTATGAACCGAGTTGGTTCATGAACCGAAACCGATAGAGATCGGGCAAATAAGAGAAATTCAACTCCATTGTACTCCAAACAAATTTATAAACCTTAGGAAGGAACTTAGAACAAAGTGGGAGAGAAAAACCAGATCGGTTCAGGTGAACCGGACCTGAACCGGATTGAACCGATTTAAGGACCAAGCTAGTTTATGAAGCGGAATCGATAAGTAGATGGTAAACTGGAAATTTTTATGGATCCTAAGTGATCTAAGGAGTCACAAAAGACATGAAAATGGACTTGTGAAGGAATTGGGGATGAAAACCAAACCGGTTTGGACCGGTTTGAACCACTATTGAATCGAATCCTAAATTCATTTTTCTAGGTGGCTTAAATAATTCAAATTGGAGATTTGAGGCTACCATTGGATAGAGAATGAATTTAGACGAATTTAAAAATTTTTATATTTGAAAAACACGGTCAAATGGGAGGTGAACCGACCAGTTTAAGCTTTAAACCCGATTTGAACTGGTCCGGTCCGGTTCGGAAAAGTGTCATCTTCTTTCTCATGATGACAACACTGTTCACTCGCCGGGAAATTGAAGAAACACCGACAAAGAAGAAACGCTTATGTTCGGGGCGTTTCAAGTCTTCAATGTCAGTTATAATGGTGCCAAACGGATGACCAACGGGTCCCCGAGCTTCTTATATAAAGAGCTCCTCCCCATTCATCCTCTCCACACCTGAAAACTCCATTCTCTCTCAACTGCTCCATTTTCCGACAAAGCTCAAACCAGAGCTCCGACATGGGGTCTTTTCTGAGCCAAACAAGGCAAGGTTGGGTTCTTTAGAACCGAGTAGAAGTCAGCTACACGTCTGTAGTCTCCGTTCACTCCGAGGGTTGTCGGCAAGACGCCGACGTGATGAAATAGTGAAGCAGCTCCGGTGGACCGAAGCTGCCCTGTTTCGACCGAGTTGAAATCGACCATTTCGAGCCCTCCTCAGGCCAAACCAAGCCTTCCCAGCACTTCCTTAGCCCTCCCACGGCCGAATTAGGACTGAAAGGTAAGCCAATTCGACTCCCCTCTGCAATTTCCAGCCGGTGCTAGAGAGAGAACCGACAAAATTTCAATGATGAAATTCTAACTCAATTCGGCATCAATTGATGCGATTCTTAATTCTAGGATAAACCTCAAGATAAGAGCTATCTACCCAGATCGAAAGCTTGGACCGCCGTGCCCTCATCGGTGAGTAATTGAAGCTTTCTTTCTCTACAGTCCGTTTTCTGGCGAAGCTCCGTTTGAGCTCGTTCCGGTGTCAAAACTTGTGATTCAAAGTGCTATTGAATCGTAAGAAGATGAAGGAGCTCAATTTTAACTTCAATTTCAACAATTAAAGGTGTTTGATTGGTCAATTTGATAAAATCAAATTTGGCTATGCTAAGTAGTTGTAATTGGGGGAAAAATTGGGGATTTTCGAAATTCAAAGGACCAAAATGTAATTTTATGAAATTTAGGGTTAATTAGGAATGAAAATGATGTTAGAGGACCAACTGAGGAATTTTAGAATTTTTGGGACAAAACTTATCATTTTTGTAAAGGAATGGGAAAATGGTAATTTTGGAAAAGTTGGGGGACCAAATTTAAAATTTGGGAAATTAAACCCCCTTGTGCGAAATTAAATAATTTGAGGTCCTAAGATAAATTTTAAAAGTTTGGGACTCAAATTCAGGAAAAAACCCGACAATAGAGACTTAAAGTTAAAGAAAAATAACTTTAGGGACCTAATTATAAATATGCGTAAAGTTGGATTTTATCATTCATTTGGAACGAATTAGGGCTATTAGGTCAAAGAATAATGAACAATTATATTTATTTCGTGTAGGAGAACGAGACATCGGGAACGAAAGTCGAGGTCCAGCTTGTTAAGGACGGTACCCGACTAAGTGGAATTTCATTGCACTGTCGGGTGAGTAGGTTTACTAATATCATACTTGGTTGGGATGATTAGCACAACTTAAAATTTAAAAATCACTTACCTGTTGTGAGTAGAATTATATATCATACCCGGTTGGGGATGATAAGTACCTTGGTATAAAAATCCATTGTTTAGTGGAATTTTAATCACCACAACTTAGAGAAAGTGATGTGAAAACGATGCAGAAAAACTACTTACCGATTATAAGTAGATCATACTCGGTTGGTATGATGAGACTTCCTCGAAGAAAGTTGAAAACCCGTTAATCGGTCATGAACGGAGATATTCTTATACCGGTCAGTATAATGGACAGTGAAAACCCATTTTGTCGTAAGTGTTATCCCCTAACTGTGTGCCAATGCTTAAACGATTTGGGAGACCTTCTCGACGGGAGCTCGAATAACTCTGATAGGCCAGGGGCATCAGTTTTTGAACTTGGGGGCTAAATGCCCAATTTTGAAAATCTTGTACAATGGGCCTAAGGCCAGTTGGCACGAGTAGGAGCTCGTAAACGAACATGATATATATGCCATAAAACTTAATAAGTAAATTGTTTGGCCATGGTACCAAGATAGGACCGACATGCTCAGTCAACTAGCGGCAGTGCGACATGACAGGTCGACGGACAGGTCAAGACAAACAACTGCGGGTTGAGTTGAGAGTCAGGGCCGTTGGGAAAAATGGCACCACATATTACAGAGCAATTTAAGAAAACTCTGTTTCTGCATGCACTATGAGTACGAGATCATCAAGACGCCCATGAGGGGTAGTGATGTGTCCTAAGGGCCCTGGACGACCTGGTGAATATAAGGGCAGATTGTCGTTCCAGGTGTCTGTGCAAAATTTGGAGTAGCACCAAGCGCATGAGACCAGGGTGGGGACAGGATGAGGTCTCCATTCTCATATGGACACGAAGAAGCGATTTCGGGATTGAGGGTCAGATGTCGCGTACATCCACTCATTCCCAAGGTAGAAGTGGTCGTGCTTCTATTCTATTCTAGGAAAAGGTGCAAGTTAAATGACACCTAACTCTTTACGGTTTACAATAAGGGGAAACATTTTAATAAACCGGGAGAGTGGTAGGTTGATCACAGGGATCCGACCAAATCGGGTCGGGGCATGACAATGATAATATTGATAAGTTATTATATCCAATAATAGTTAAAAATCTTATTTTTTAAAATAAACTCATCTAAACTAAAATAAACTCTATGGAAATGATCTTAATAAATATAGATAATAGAAGTTTATAAATTGTTTTTTTTACTATTTAAAAATAAAATTTAACTATATTTTAAATATGCCAAATATATATACAACTATAAATTATTATTCTAAAGGTTAAAAATAGGAGTCGAAAAACCATTATTCTTGTATATCTAACTGTCATATTTACAGAATGTATACCTGTGCTTGCATTTTTATTACTTTGTGCCTTTAGAATTTAATCTTGTGGGAGAAGGTATTGTAGACCGATAAGGGGTCGGACCCATATCTACTTAAAAGCCATGACTTGTAAGTAGTAGTACCTTTCCAGCCTTATAAACCCACAACACTTCTCTATATTATCCAATGTGGGATCTTATTCTCAACACCCACCCTCATGTGCAATGTGGATACAATTGCCATGTGCAATTTTTAAACCCGCCTCAACAACTGTATACGAGCCGGGTATTATTCTTTCGGTCTCGGATGAGGAGGAAGTAGAGGAATGTCTCATGCTCTTGTTGGAGAGACTTGAAAGGGTAGAATAATCAAAGGAGAGACTTGGAAGGGTAGAAAATTGATAGATAAGGGGAGAAGAGTCAGACCACGAGCCAAGTTTCCGGTCTCGGGTCAGGTACGGGTGTGAGCCCACTAGCTCTTATACCATATGAGAGAAGGTATTGTGGACTGATAATGGGTGAGATTGAACATAAAATACTTTAGTTAAAGGGCGGGTGTTGAGAATAAAGATCCCACATTGTATAATATAGAGAAGTGTTGTGGGTTTATAAGGTCGGAAAGGTACCATTACTTACAAGTCATGGTTTTTAAGTAGACATAGAGCTGACCTCTTATTGGTCCACAATACCTTCTCTAACATGGTATTAATGCCAATGGGCTCTCACCCGTACCTAACCTGAGACTAGAAACTCGACTTGTGGTTTGACTCTTCTCCCCTTATCTATCAATTTTCTAGTTTTTTTTTTATCTAAGATGATCGAAAGGCCCATTGTCTGTGGCCTAAAAAATTGAGCTTTTTTCAAGTACAGGATAGCTAATTTCTAAGTTGCCTTCCTTATTCATAGGGGTCACAAGTTAAAGCAAATTGTGTTCTTAACTTTCAAATAAGGAGAGAACTACTCTTGAACTACATGCTTTTTTTTAGGGTGACTCCGACCTTGCCCAACACATTCATTAACTTCACTTCACCTATAGTTGATGTGCCTTACCATATCTTTTTCCTAGTAAGTGTCATTGGACTATTTACTGTTACTTTTGTCAACGTTAAGGTACTTTAGTTAACTATGGCATGCCCCAATTTGTTTAGAATTATTTATGTATATGGAGAACAATATGTGCATATAAATGATTAACTATTATTATTAAAGCCTGAAACATGGTTAAGAGGAGGCTGGTAGAATTAAATATACAAATTGGGTTAAGCTCGATTTAATTCAGACTTGATCAATCGAATTTTATCCCATTCGAGTCCTAAATCCACAAGGTCCAATTCGTATCTGAATCGAAGCCTCACAACCTGGTCGTACCAAGTCGGATCCCATATGCCCGATTTCGAATTGAATTGGACTTTGATCGGTGGAACCCAAGTTGGGTTCCAGATATCCGGGTCCAAATCGAATTGGATCCGAGCAACCGATGGGACCCAGAGGTCCATTTACCTAAGATTATACAACACTCAAGAAAAGGTGAAACCGATATGAGTATTGTATCAAGTAATATTTAAGAAAAGTTAACTAAGAATTTTATAACTCTTTTATTTTTTAGAATATCAATGTGAAAAATATTCTTATATTATAAATGGAGCATTTTACCTCAAATGTGTTCTTGTATATAAAAAAAATATGGTTATGTATTTATTTTTGGAACAATAAATCAAATAAATGGCTTATGTTTTGGGAATACACGGCAAATAGCCTTATAAAGAAAAATGTCATAAACACTAATTGAAAAAAAATACTACAAACCACTGTGTACTAGAACTAAGGTGAATGGGTAATGGGTCCTGCTATTCACCCGTTAAAATAAGAGAAAGGGGATGCTACTTAAGGAAATATATATCATGGACAATACATACTACTCTTGTAACAGGAAGGATAGAGTATGTCATAAAAAGTGATATGAATAAGCAAAAAAAAAACATAGGTGTAAACCAAAGCAATAAAAAACTATTGTAATGAGTGCGTGGATAAAGTATGCCAAGTAATCACGATAGAATATTTTAATGGAAGATATTCTATGAAATGAAGGATGTAGTGAATTAATTGGAATAAGAAGTTTAAGGCTCATGTTAAGAATAATTGAAATAATGGTTCAAATTAACTTACCCCTAAAGAGGAGAGAACCCTACGAGTACAAAAATAGGTTGTAAGAAAATGATGGAAGGCGCATGACCGTGAGAATAGAAACTCGACACCAACCAAGGTGATGTCTTACTGAGGTAAATGAAAGGTCTAGCACCCTAGTGTAAGAGGGTGAAGAAATGATTGTTTATGTCTCGACTTAATTTCCTGACTGAGGGAATGATGGCAACCCATAACGTACACTCGATGCTACTAAGGTGGGTATCTTTACCAAATTAGAACTGACGTGACAAAAGACTTTATAATGAAACACAAAAAGTTCAACATAAATTTGAAACTTTTAAAAGAATGTAGTAAACCCAAATCAATTACAATCTTTTCCTTGAGAATTTAAGAAACTAATAAGGAAAGATAACCTTGGTGCACGTTTTTCAAGTGTTGTACATCAGTTGTATGCGGGTAGGAGTCGACGTTGATGCATGATCTCCTTGCTTCTTTTATGTCCCTAAAAAGAGTTAGTGAGTGAGCTCACAATTTAGTGAATTTGTTTATCGACGTCAAGCCATTACATAACTTTCAACCCGATCCCTACCTACTATTTTATTATAGTTTATTTACTTATATCTTTTCACAACTTTCTTTCTTACATTAGTATTATATCTCATATTCATGATCTCGGGATTTCATTTCCTATTTCATAATCCACACATTTAATGCACAAGCATAATCCCTAAGTTCTTACACATACATGCTCGGGATGTGAGGGGTATGTGCGTCAAGATACACTCCCATGGAAAATCTCGAGATAATTGTACCCCTCACACGAATGTCGATGATGTGTTATCTGACATCCCACATCCTTTGATCCAACTCAACCCATCTCTTGGATCACAAGCGATGTTTGAACCCCCACCATACGCCTCCTTCGGGTTCATTGGAAGATTTTGGAAGCCAACTCTTCCCTTGTACCCCCAGTTCCAATCTTCCCCGTTATGCTCGACATCCCTTGTACCCCCACTTCCAAGATGCATGAATTGTAAGTGCCAAAAAACTAAAGAAATTAAGTTGGTAAAATAGAAGGTTTTGGGAAAAACCAATGATCACTCTTTTATCTATGTTGAGTAAGGCCAACACAAGGAGATAGTTTGTGTTAGAGGAGTAAATATCTTAGTATTGGTACAACTGTGTATATGAGTACAATCAGACAAAGTTAGAGAGGGTTGTACCCTTAGACACATGATCCAAACACAAATACTTTTAGAACGAGTATTATGATTTGGCTTTGAAAAGTATTGGTCACTCTTTTATCTATGTTGAGTAAGGTTAACACAAGGAGATAATTTGTGTTAGACGAGTAAATATCTTAGCATTGGTACAACTGTGTATACAAGTACAACCAGGCAAAGTTAGAGAAGATTGTACCCTTAGAAACATGATCCCAACATAGACACTTTTAGAACAAGTATTATGATTTGGCTTTGAAAAGTATTGATACATGTGATATGTAAATCTCCTCCTTTGGAGTTAAGGAAAACTGGGAAAAGAACCGGTTAACCTGAGTGAGAAAATCGAACCGGTTCATGAACCCCGACCATTTGAGAACGGGCAAATCGGAAAATTTACAACTCCCAAGTGACCTAAAGAGTCATAAAAACCTTGGAAAGGGACTTTAGGACAATTTAGAAAAGAAAACCAAACTAGTTCAGGTGAACTAGATCCGAACCAGATTGAACTAGTTTGGACCGGTTTGAACCACTATTGAACCATATGCTAAATTCATTTTTCTAGGTGGCTTAGAAAATTCAAATTGGAGAATTGAGGCTACCATTGGATAGAGAATGAATTTAGAAAATTTTAATTTTGAAAAACTCGGTCGAATCAGGCCTGAACCGATCAGTTTAAGCATTGAACCATTATTGAACAGGATGCTAAATTCATTTTTGTAGGTGGCTTAGAAATTTTAAATTTGAGATTTAAAGCCACCATTGGATGGAAAATGAAATTTTTAGATTTGGAAAATTCGGTCGAATCGAGGGTGAATCGGCCGGTTTAATCTTTGAACCCGGTTCAAACAGGTTTGGTCCAATTCGGAACAGTGTTGTCTTCTTCCTTCAGATGACAGCATTGTTCACTCACCGAAAAATCGCGCGGCACTAGTGAAGCTGAAAAGTCACAGCTAGGGAGTTTCAAGCAATGAATGACCGCCATTAAGGCACCAATCGGACGACCAAGAAGTCCCTGAGCTTCCTATATAAAGAGCCCCTCCTCATTCATACTCTCCACACCTAAAAACTCCATTCTCTCTCAACTGCTCCATTTTCCGATGAAGCTTGAACCAGAGCTCTAACTTGGGCACTTCTTTGAGCCAAAGAAGACATGGTCGGGTTCCTTATAACTGGGGAGAAGTTAAATACACGCCTGTAGTCTCCATTTGTTTCGAGGGTCGCTAGAGAATTGAAAATTCTATCCAAAATTTGAAAATTGGCTGGTTCTGACCCGGTTCGACTGTTTTTCTAAAATTTAAAATTTTTAAAATTAATCTAAATTCATTTTCTATCTAATGGTGGTCTCAATTTCTCAAATTAACATTTTAAAGTCACCTAGAATAATGAATTTGTGAACCGGTTCACTATAGTTCATGCTAGTTCGGTTCGGTTCGGTTCGATTTTCAATTCCACTTCCCGATTCTTTCTTGAAATTTTTATGAATTTTTGGTAACTTTGGATTTTTTAGTTTCACACGTTAACTATTTTTAGTTTATTAAATGGCCTGTTCCTTCATGTATAAACCTATATCGATTCTTTTCCCAGTTTTCTTTGATTCCAAGAGACGAGTTTTACATGTTGTGTGCATGTGATTGATTCTTTGATATGTAGTTGGTCGGGTTAAGGACTAAGCTCCATGTGATTGAGATTGAACATGTTTACTGCTTTCTATTTAATTATGTGTGTTGATATGTGAACATTCCTTTAAAAGAATATGGAATGATGTTATGAGTTAAGCAATAAGCTTATAACCATGAAAATTGAATTAAATCTAAATCCAATGTGGATTTGAACCAGGGGCATGTAGCTTGTATCCTGAATAGCGAGGTCAATTAGTAGAAAGTTGGACCACGAGAAAATCAGAGTTTGTTTTACTTAGAATGATTTCATGAATTAGTATATATACCTTTATTGTTATGTTGTGGACCCGATGGGGTCCAATTATACCCTTGTGCATGGATGATGGGGACTATTAGTACATGTATACATGTGATAGGGATCGCTTGTGTAGACACATGTATTTGCATGGATAACGGGAAATGCAAGACATAACCATACTTATTGCATTGATGGCAATGAATACATGGTATGAAGATATCTATTGCATGGATGAAGGGGAATGCAAGATACATAATGATACTTGTGATTTGTATGGCAGAAAATGTCAAAGTATACATATATTATTACATGGATGGCAGGGAATGCTAGTACGTGGATGATCGAGGTCACAATCTCGACATCAATGAGTGCAGAGATATTTATAGTATCGGGTGAGTGCAGACATGCGACTTAAATACACTCATATATTCGACTACAAGCCAGTAACTTTTAGGTCATGGCATGGTCATTTTGTTTGTCGTATATGAATACCTATGATTTGTTGATAATGTGATTTTGGAAACACAAGTTCTACCCGACGTATTTATAGATAGGAATACGAGAAGCCCAAGGCAAGAATCCTAAAGGATGGGTAAAAATTATGAAAATAAGTAAATTTGTGAGATGATAAATTATAATCTTCATGTGTAGATTTTATTTAAAATTTGAAGTAGTAAATCTTATAGTGGCATGACATAATCCACTCCTCCAAATAATTATAGGTGAAAACGATTGTTCTATGAGTTACAAGTCAAGACATTATCTATAGAACAAGTATGATTTGTGGTAGATCTTGAAACTCGCGTGTGAGTATTTTAAATTATTACTTATTAGTTGTTATATTCATGGGTTATTTGTATAACGTTTTAAGCACACTATTTACTAAAAAAAGTTTAATTTTTAATTGAAATTCATGGTAGCCTTATTTATTCTGAGTTCTAGTAACTCCATCTTACCTTGGTGAAAGTACCCACCATCGTAACTTTGAGTGGATTGACGGGTTGAATGGAACCGCCGACTTTGAATCATGTCAGGATATGATAAAATATATTAGATTTCTCACCGGCTTACATGTGTAAAAGTCACATGTCCTTCTAGGATTGAATAACTGCTTCTAATGTGGCTGTGTCAAATGGCATATGATGATTAATCAATTTTTTTAAATATCCTAATTGCATACGGACTCACCATACTTTTTAGATATCCCTCTCTTATCGGTCAACCTAGCTAATGTGGCTTGTTTACAGTAATTTCTTTCCGTTAATCTTTAACGATTGTCGTGTGTCATATGATTATTGGTTAGCACTTTCACACTGATTGTACTTTCCACATGATGTCGGTTGGTTGGTTGTACCTACCAACTTGATACTAACCTCGTAATGTGGTCGGTTGGCTGGGTTGGCTATATTGATTAAATCGAACCAAGATGAAATCATTTTTCGTCCTAATTGGATTGGTTCTCTAATCGTTGAAAATTTCTAAATTTATTTTCAAATGATAGTGATCTCAATTTACCTTTTTTTTTATTTTGATTTAGTAAATCTTAAAAGTGTTTTTCTTAATTTGATACGGTTGAATCCCATTTAACTCCAATTCACCATCATTGGATTAATTTCTTCTAAATTTTGGTAAATTTTATCCCACTTTGGATAATTTTGATCTCATATTAATTTTTATGTGATGTCACTTTCATTCGAATCTCTGTTTTATTTGAAATTTTACATTTATATTTTTTTATTTATTTTTTCATTTAGAATTGGGTTTACATGGGTGGGTGCTTTGGATATTCAATTAACAACATAACATAGTTTGAGTTGATCCATTTGCCATAGTAACCTAGTGCTAAGGTAACAACATAACATAGTTTAAGTTGATACATTCGCCATGGTAAACTAATGTGAAGGGGAGGGTCGTCTGTCATGTAGTTGAGACTAGTGTTCTATCTAATATTTCTATAATATGTAGAGGAGGATACCTCTTATTTGACCACGTGAAAATTTGTCAGTAGAGCTTGAAAATTATTTATAAATTTGGTCGTTTTTTGAGCTCCCTTTTTTGTCTAGTTGTATATTAAAATTACTTACCACTATTCATAGCGCATTAGTACTTATAGCAAGATATCTTAAGGTATTTCTAAGTGTATTCCTCTCCTAGGACCCGCCTTAACTACCGCCAATTGATTTAACTCGGGAGAATGGACTTGGTGTGAATCATATAGGATTCTTCCGAAATTATTTCCACTTGTTCCCTATTCCACTATACAGATAATCCTCATAATAAGCAAGATGGTTTCACTTTAAATCCACCAGTATACCCTAATTACTTCCTCATTTCATTGATAATATAATCTCTGTCCTTTATTTATATTAGGAAAATGACATCAAGTTTAATATTTTTAACGAGTCCTTCATAGTACGAATTTTCAAGCCAAATCCAATACCTTAACAATTATAGGTCATGGGTTTAATGGAGAAGGTATGGTTGTTACAGCTAACAGTTAGTTTCCGCACATTCTTTTAGCACTCATTTAGTGCTTTGATTGGGTAAATTGCTTTACTTGTCACTAAATACTGGTTTTTTTTTATTGGGACCTTGAAAACACATATGGGCCATGACTAAACGATCAAAGCTGATTAATAGATTTGATCCATGTTGTACAAGATCTTATGAATCTGAAGGTCCATGTTGTACAATTGATGAACCATAGTCTACATGAGCTTCCAGGCCCTACCACCATGCATGTTGAACTTCATCATCCTACCAAACACCATGACAACCATGAGGACAATCTTGCCTTGGTCGCTCCATTTGCCCGAGAACCCGTACCACTTGTCGGTGCATCTGGCCTCCGGCTCCAGCTGCCGGCTGCAGCCATACCCCATGGAAAATCCCACGTTCCTATAAGCACTGCGTTACCGCACCAGAACGATGGCACCGATTAGGTAGTGGTAACACATACAACAGCTGCACGTATATGCATCATCATTGAACAAATGGTTTTTCGTGGATGCATGAATTTGGATGAAAAGAAGGAAGAGTATGTGGTCATGAAGGGGCAAGGCGAGTCTGGGCTGGCGATGAATGTGTTTTGTACCCATCTGTTTGTTAACATGTCTGGTGCAAAAACACATGCGTGAATTCCTATTCCATATATATATGAAATTGATTGTCGTTTTCACACAACCCAATATTTTCTCGTGTATATTTATGGATGTCGACGCTGCTGATATATCCATGTCTATGTGGAATAATATATAATAATGCACACGTGGGTGGTGCTGACTGGTGCGTGATCGTGGCGTCTAATTTGATTAGAGTTAGAGTAATGAGGATCATGTGAAAGATAATCTCTTTATTTGAGACTTGTTAAAATGGTAAAAGGAGTGCTCACCTTGTTACTTCCACCACAATGTTAAACACATTGAAGTTGAGCGGATCTTCCTTCATCTTCTCCCTCTCCGTGATGCAAACCAGGATGATGAAAATCACTAGATAGGTGAGCTGCGAGAATAATAAATTTTCTATAGTATTTCCACGGTACCTTGGCGGCTTCCTCATCTCCCTGTCATCATGGTGGGAGAGCTCTCCCTCGCTACCTTTGACGGGCAGGAACGTTGTGTATGGTGGAAGATACCTGCAAAGAAAAAAACAAGTGGAAGGAGACGAGATCGTCTGTAAGGCATTGCTCCAGAAAATTAATGAAAGACCAGTTCAGTAATCGATAAGATACGGAGGAAGCGTCGATCATTTTTTTAACAGATTTGGGCGGGGGACTAACATCATGGCGACAAACAGCACCAAGATGGGCGGTGCGAGTTTCGACAAATCAACGACGGTCTCGCCGGTGTGCCTTGTGTTGACGCACTGGAAGAGTATCGCGACGACCTTCTCGATGGGGCTGAGCCCAGCCAGGCCTTCTGAGCCCCGCTGCATGGCAACAAACAGAGCGGACTGGATCCCTATGAACCCCAAGACCGTCGCCACCAGGAGCCGCGAATGGAGGCCCGGCAGAAGGTGGAGGTACCTGACCTCCGAGATACCCGTACTCCCTAGCAGGTACGAAGTACCATCGCCATTGCCGTCCAGCTTGAAGCAGCAACACTTGCGGACCACCCACAGACAGAAGCGCAAACAAGAGGGGAAGAGAGCGTTTCCGAGGAGGGACTGAGGGATGAGGATGAGGAGGAGGCCGGAGTTCCTCCTGAATACCATCATGTTCTCGTTGGTCGGCAGGAACCCGCAACCGGAGAAGGTGGAGACGACGGTGAATACGGTGAAGGTTACGGCGTTCAGGCCCTTCCTCTTCAGCACGTCCCTCGCGCCGTTGACCACCCAAAGGTAGGCTGCGACCATGCATAACCCTAGAAGTTGAACCGCCACCTGGTAAACCAGCACGGCGGACGCCAAGAATCTGAAGGAGAGATATCGCCGGTAATATAAGTTACGCTCACAGTCTATGGCTTGGACGGCCTCCCTAACACCATGATCCGACTTCGGGAGCATCATCATCATCATCCTCAGCTTGCAGCGCTTGAGGTGCAGACCGATGGTGGAGATGAAGACCTCGCCACCGACAAGCATGAGGAATGTGAGAACAAAGAGCTGGGCGTTCGAGAAAGCCTCCATCTCCACAGTGGACATGCTGGACACGGTGGCAGCGGAGACAGAGGTGAAAAGCAGGTCAAGGCTTCTTGGAACGTCGTCATCTTCGGAAGAGGATGAGCCGCCGTGGACGTGAGTGATGGCGGTCGTCCAGCTTCCGCTCCTCCTCATCACTCGGCACATGACGAGTAGCCAGAACCCGAGAATAGACAAGAAGACGAGGTAGAAGAGCTGGAGGAGGAAGGAGTTGATGTATAGGAAGACGTAGCGGTGGAGGCGGCCGATGACCGACCGCATCCAGCTGCCAAGGTGGGCTAGCTTCAACTTCACCCATGAGCCTCCACAGATCACGAGGTCTTGCACTCCTTTTATAACTACATGTATCAAGTGGATCATCCCTCCTTGACAGTAGCAGTCTACTTGAACTGTACACCACTTGAAGATATTAGATAGATTGATGGGAATGGATGGGCCTACATGCACGTATATATCGAGAGAGAAGAGAGAGGAACACCACTTGCAGAGAGGGAAGGTGGTAGAGGGTGTGTATTTCTTACATTACAAGAGAATAAAGATAAAAGCCACCTTGCTAATAATTTAGCGAAATGGGCATCTATCTATCTATAGGGCCACGTACTTGGCATCTATGGAGCTCCCATGGTACGGATGGCTGAGTGCATAGTATGCTTTACTGTTTTGTTCCAACCCTTCTATATTAATGTGATAGAGTTACTAACCAAAAGAATAGTGGGTCATGTAATACATATGGTCCACGGGAGATGCTCATTCCCATCGAGGGTGGCTTATGTGTGGTTGTCAGTGCCGCGGGTGTATGGGGCCAGATGAAGTTTAGATGACGACAATGTTCTTTGATAGAGAGGAGTGAGCTGTCCCTTTTCCACAATGGATACTCCTCGTCCAAGTGAAAAAGAAAATTGAAAAAGACATACTTGCTAGTGGGTGAGTTGGCATCTCATACACACACAAATCACTCTTGTAATGGCCCTCCTATTCATTATTTAGTCCAATAATTGAAGGTTTCCATCGCAGACAAGTCAAAATCCAATAATTTGATTGAGATAGCTTTTTTTTCGATGAATAAATATGGTTCTTGATTATTAATTAAGATAATTTATAATAATAAAAAAAATTGTAATATAATTGAAACGATATATTTTATAAAAAGATTTTCATCTTAATAAAAAACATTATTAATTTAAATAAAAAAGATAATTTGCGTAGTAAGAATAATATTCTGAATTCAAATCTTGTATGTTATTCATATACAAGAGTATCTAACATAAACTTTATTCCGAAAAAAGGCAGATTTAGATGCCACTCGACTTGAAATTCGATTCCACACGCGGAGTCGCCTCGGAGGACAAAAGGGGGAATTTAAGCCGATTCTCCGGTCTCCCAACTCGGAGGGAGGCGGATCAAACAAGAACACTCCACAAAAGTTTGACGCGTGGAGGGACGCGTGTAATGATTGTATTTATATATTTTAAAATTTTGTATCAAAATATAATATAATTGAATATGTTTCATATTTCATACTAATTTTTTATACATAATAATTGATCCCATATTATCATTTTACACGCGTGTAAGAATTCATCGTTACAATTAATTAATATTAAGTAAATATTTATTTAATAATTCATTAATTAATAATATTTTTAATATTATATAAATTCTAGTGGCGTTACCTTCCTACCTAGTGATTAAAAATCGGGGTACGAGCTTTATATGGGTATAAAAATATATACCAAACTTTATTTCTCATAATATCCATTTGTAAACTATTAATGATGAATTTTAAAAAATGGGAAGTAATAAGTGTTGATAAAATTTGGTTAAAAAATTGCATCACTTGTAAAATTTTTACTCAATATGATGTGAACCTCAATTATGATATTATTTAATAATATAAAATTATAATATTATTAAAAAATTGTACAAACAATTATCCATTCATAAATAATTAAATACAAATATTTTTTCATACCATAATATCTTTTTCTATGAAATAAATATTATTGTAATTTAAAGATTACAATAATATTTACTATGGCAGTTAGTCTTAATTCATAAATAAACATTTATAAATTAATGTTTAAATATATAAAATAGTATTTACGTAAATAATGATGATATTTAGGTCTATTTATGATCATTTTTAACTTGTGCCTCTTATAGCCAATCATGCATTCCACGGAAGATTGCAAAAGGAAAAATACAAAAAGTAGCCCCCATGGCAGCCTACACTGGCCATACTGATATCTAGCCCAGCCCCCTCATCATCACATGCTCCAGACCCCATTGGAGGCTCTGGTGGATTCATTTGGTGGCCAAGGTATGATGCATGCCAAGCTTGTAGTTGTAGGTTCTCTTGACATTGGAATGTGTACGTACACTAATTATGTATTGAAATGAAAAGTAAGTGTGAATAAATATATTATTATAATATTGCACGGACAAAAAAATTTATAATTTTTTTGAAATTGTGGTTTTATTATAATTTAAAATATAAATTTTACCTACCATAAGTTTTGGTTTCTATACTTTGAACGAATTAGAAAGGGTTGAGCAATATTTTTTTTGTTAAATAAAATTATTTAAATTATGTTTAAATTGAGTAATTTGTAAAAATTTGGAGATTAAGTATTTGGTGTCCAAGTGTTCAAAAGTGTTAGAATTGGAATTAAAATTATTAATTTAGATCGGTTAAATTTTTTTTAATAATTTATGCTTTGAATTGAGATAGATTGAGTTTAAAAATTTTTAATTAAAAAATTAGAAAAATAAATTTATTTTTAATTATATTAAATAATTTATTAGTTATTATATATATAATTAAATTATATTAAATATACTATCTACTAAAATAATATATTATATAAAATAATTAACTTATTATTATAATAAATAATTCATATTAATTATATAATACTTAATATATATTTTTTTATAATTATAATAAACCAATATAAATATATATTATAAATTATTAAATACTTTTACACGGTTAATTTTTTATATATAATATTTTTATTATATAATTATATATATATATATAATATTATTAATATATAAATTTATTTAAAATGTATAAAAATAAATTAAAATAAATAAGAAATAAAAAATAATAATATAAAAAATAAATAAATGTATTAAATAATTTAACTAATAAATAAAACAATAACTACAAATACTCGGAATTGCATTGTTTGTAGTGGTTGGGAAATGTTTGTACTAATAGATAATTATCTCCAAATCTATCCAAATTTCTCAATACAAACACATTGTTAATTAACTCTTCAAAATTATTAATTTAAAATAAAATACAATTAATTAAATTTAGAAATTTAGTTTAAATCAATATAATATCTTTTAATATTTATACTATTCTTTTCATTTTTTAAATTATATATTTTAAATAAATTTATATATTAATAATATTTTATTTAAAAGATATGCTATAATTATATAATAAAAAAATTATATGCATATATAGTATTTATTATTATTATTCATATATAATTAACATTAATTTATTTTTATTATAATAATAACTTAATTTTATTATATTATATATACTTTATTATACATATTTTATATTATTATTTCATTTAATTATATTGAATATGTAATAAATTTTAATTTTATATTACTTAATAAATTATTAAATTTAATTAAAATAATAAATAGGTGTTTTTAATTTTATTAACATTCTTCATTTCAATTAAAATAATAGATTTTAAAGGTTTTCTAACTAATAGGCGAATCGGATTACACAAACTAGAGTTACGGATAGAGATTAATAAGAACGAACTCAAAACCAATGGATGAGTTTGACGGGTAATGTCGGATAAACTCGACCACTTTGGGTAAAAAAATAAAATTGTCACTTAGGTCACATAAATAGTTTATTGGAATTAAGATTAGCGTTCGTCTTATAGGCCGAATGTATTGGGCCCTGTGACCCTCTATCGGTCCTTTTTAAGGACTATTTGTAACCTTTACAAACTCTTCTTTAATATAAACAGTTTTTTTTGTTCTTCATCGTACAAAAAACTATTAAAATTTTAAATATAAATTGTCAATTTTTATAATTAGTTACGTGATAAAAACATAAACTATTTCAATTATTTTAAATTGATACAAGTATTTATTTATTGTTTCCTATTATTATAAAACTCTTTAATTTATTACTAAAATAATTAATTTTGACCAAATAAAATTATAGTTTTTGAACTATTAAAGAAAAATAATATTTATAATAATTTAAAAATATTCATAATAGTTTATATATTAATAGTATAATTAATCAGTTCAAAATTAAAATTTGTACCAACAAAATATAATTTAAACAATTTTGAGTAACCTCTATTATTAATTTAAATAAATACAAAGATTATTGTGCTTAAATGACATATGGTGTTCCTTGTGTATAAGTCTATAGTTGTATCTATAAATAGTTGGATATGACATCCCTTAAACAACCCCTTAAACCTCATCTTCCGGATACATGTACTTAATGCAAGCACATTTACACACACATTAATTCATCTATCCACACAATATATATATATATATATATATGTATTTGTACTTATCAAGTATGACGAGCACTTCTAGAGGTTTTGTGCACTTAACACTCCCGCTTTACGCACTAGACTCTCAACATTTCTCACGAGCACTCTCAGTCTAGTTATATATCTATCACAAGAGAATGACGTGTCAATATTAATTTTAATATATCCCATACTAGCTCAAGTCCAACCATTTGGCCTTTTATTTGTGAGAGGAGAACTTTATTACATTGTTGGGCAACTTTATCATATTCTCGTACCATTCAAGTATAGTTGTCATTGAGGGGAATAAGAACAATTCCATCAAACATGATTTAGTTCACTTTCATATACCCAACAAATGTAGATTATATTTGTCATATCTCGATTTAATTACATATGTAATAATCATAATTTTTATTTTAAAAATATTAACCATACATAATACACATCACAGTAGAAATTTAAACCTTTTTTTTATATAAATTATTTATTTCAAAAACTTGTACAAAATTAATGAGAATAAAAATAACTAATAAAAATAAAGAAATTTTTATATGCATATTTTAAGATACATGTCTCAAATTACAACTAGGTGATCTTCAACTTATAAATTTTCAGTATTTCTATTTTCACTTAAAAGTGATTTGGAAAGAGCCGTATGAGCTCACAATTTAGTAAAAATAAGATTATTGATGTTGAATACTACATGATTAACTCCATCATCTATTTAAAACTTTTAAAATGAATAGTTTTATAAGTTTTACCATATATTATTCGGGTTTTTAGACCCTTTAATTAGAGTTTACCAATGTGAGACGGTAGAAGAGGTACCAATGTGATACAAATATGACCCTAATTATTTTGTTTGATTCATGTATATTAACTAAACACGTTATCATGTAAGATCACGCTTCCCAGGATAATTGGAAATTTATCGGGACGAACAAGTACTAAATAAAATTGTGAGTGTAATTATTGATAACGAATCTGATTGAACCATTCTCTACTCTTTACAATTTCTATGAACTCAATAATTGTGTGTATAACTTTTAGAAAAGTATTATGAAAATTGAAAAATTACATGTAGTTATAATTTATAATAGAAAAATAATTGATGTTGTATTATATTTGGAAAAGAATGGCTTAAGCCATAATTTGTGAATTATAAAGAGGGGATAAAGGCTTAATTAAATTATAAATGAGTTACAAATATTTCTTAAAAAATGCTGGTAAGGAGCTTGGTTAGATAGCAAACCAAACTTCGAATGATAGGCACTACCATGCGTATTGAACCATCATATGTTCTATGCATATATATTGTGCTTATTGTTTGTGATGATGTTGACAATTGAGAGCACATCTACGAGAGATTATGTTGATGTCAATGTTAGATTGGAAATATTGCAATAAATGGGAGTTGTGTTTTTCACTTTCAGGCCATCCAGGACCCAATGAGACATATGATGGTGATTTGTGCATACTTATGGCCACATGAGATATGGTGCAGCCATAGTATGTTGGTGTTCAATGGAGCATTAGCTCGAACACCTCTATGAGGGGAGGACTCTTGTGTAAAGTTTTGTGAGTAAGCTTGGACACATACTCTCATAGATCTCGATCGAGGGGACGACTTTTGTTTAGAGCTTTGCAAGTATGTGATACGCACATACGTTTGATGAACACAAATGGTCTATAAATGACATTCAGGAACATGATATATCCATGTTGTGGGTTTGACATATTATTGTTTGGCTTACACATGTATCTTGAATTAAAGTTTTATGTTAAATCATGACAAATGGGTAAACTCTAATTAAATGGTCTAAAAACCCGAAAAATATATGGTAAAACTTATAAAACTATTCATTCTTTTCCAAATATAATATGACATCAATCATTTCTCTATTATAAAGTATAAATACATGTAATTTTCCGATTTTCATAATACTTTTCTAAAAATCATACACACAATTATTGAGTTCATAGAAACTCGTAAAGTGTAGAGATTGGTTCAATCATAATCGTTATCAATAATTTCACTCATAATTTTATTTAGTGCTTGATCATCCCGATGAATTTTCAATTATCCCGAGAAGCGTGATCCTGCATGATAACGTGTTTGGTTAATCCACATGAATCAAACCAAATAACTAGGGTCATATTTGTATCACATTGGTACCTCTTCTACTGTCTCACAATTTTTTAAAAATTAGGGTTTTTGACCCTTAGACATGGTTTACTCGATTGGCGTGTCGACAAACTCGTTTATCTAACCCATTCTATCATTATTCTTAAATCCAAGGCTATTCCCAATATTTGTCATATTTACCAAAAAATTAAAAAAAATCTCTAAGTTTCCACTTATACTATCACACCCCAATCCGATTTAGTTCGAATCCCATAAACAACCTGCTACCCCTTCCTATACTAAAATGATATTTCTAACAAGATAGATGTCACGCCCTGACCCGGATTAGTCAGATTCCTGTGATCAACCCGCCACTCTCCTACTTTATTAAGGCTTTCACCCATTCTTTTAAAACGTGAGAAGTAAGACATCCTTTAAACTTGTATATTTTCTACAATAAAATTAATCAAAACTGTAAAAAATTTTAAACTTAACATACTTGTCTTACAGGTGTGGTTAGCTTGAGATCTTTGGATAGGCTTTCCCTTGGTTACCTAAAAAGGGGTATAAGGGAGGGAGTGAGTTCAACGACTCAGTGAATGGGTGTTTTAAAATTTAACTTTCAAAAAATAGTTTAGATTGGAGTGTGTCAGATTCCTTAGTTTCTTTAAGACATTTCACCTCAAAATCTCGGTTTTCATAGCCATATCTCATCATTAATCACAAACAGTGTGTTTATCAACCAACACACGCCCTTCATCATGAAGGAAACACACATTCGTAGGGTAGCACGTCCACTGCACTCACTTGTGGCGTCGGAGCGACTTTACCGACCACCTAAATAGAAGCCCATCCACTTCTACCTTGAGAATGAGTGGATGTACACGGCATCCGACCCTCAATCCTATAAAGAAAACTCCATGTTCATATGAGGACAGTGACCTCATCCTGACCCCACCCTGGTTTCATGCGCAAGAAGCTACGTCAAGCTTCCCTGATTGTTGGCACGACAATCTGCACTTATCTCCACCATGTTGTCTAGTAGCCCCTATGTAAACCCTGTCCTTTAGTAATGAGAAAAATTGGGAAAGAACCGATCAATGTGATCTTTAAACCGAATTGGTCAACAAGCCCGACTATTAGGGGACGAGCAAATTCAAAAATTTCTAACTCCCATGTGACTAAAAAATATCCATAAACTTGGGAAAAGAACCCTAGGATGATATGAGGAAGAAAGGCCGGAGCAGTTCAAGAGAATCGGGTCCGAACTAGATAGAACCAGTTTATGAATCAAGTGGATTCATGAACCGAAACCGATAGAGAATGATTTAACCAAGAAGTTTATGGATTTCTTGTGATTTATAATCCTTGGGAAGGAACCTTAGAACAATGTGGGAGAGAAAAACCAGATCGGTTCAGGTGAACCAAACCTGAACCGGATTAAACCAGTTTAAGAACCAAGCTGGTTTATAGACCGAAATTGATTAAGAGGTGGTAAACCAAGAATTTTATGGACCCTAAGTGACCCAATGAGTCACAAAAGACATGGAAATGGACTTGTGAAGAAATTGGGGATGAAAACCAAACCGGTTCAGATGAACCGGATCCGAACCGGTTCGGACCGGTTTGAATCACTATTGAACTGAATCCTAAATTCATTTTTCTAGGTGGTTTAAATAATTGAAATTGGAGATTTGAGGCATCATTGGATAGAGAATGAATTTAGATAAATTTAGAAATTTTTAGATTTGAAAAACTCGGTCGAATAAGGGGCGAACTGGCCAGTTTAAGCTTTGAACCCAGTTCGGACCGGTCCAGTACGGTTCAGAACAGTGTCATCTTCTTCCTTAGGATGACAACACTGTTCACTCACCGAAAAGTCAAAGCAGCGTCGACGAAAAAGAACATTTCCATTCGGTACATTTTAGTTCTTCAATGCCTGTCATAAAGATGCCAAACAGACGGCAAACGGGTCCCCGAGCTCCCTATATAAAGAGCCCCTCTCCATTCGTCCTCTCCACACCTGAAAATCTCACTCTCTCTCAGTTGCTTAGTTTTTCGGTGAAGCTCGAACCAGAGCTCTGATATAGGGTCAATTCTAAGCCAAAGAAGGCGAGGTAAGGTTCATTAGAGCCGGGGAGAAGTTAGCTACACGGTGGTGGCGTCCGTTCGTCTCGAGAGTCACTCGAGAAGTGCCGACGTGATCAAACAGTGAAGTAGCTCCGGCGGACCAAAGCTGCCCTATTTTGGTCGAGTTGAAATTAGCTAATTAGAGCCCTCCTCAGGCCAAACCAAGCTCTCTCGACATCTCCTTAGCCCTTCCACGGTCGAATTAGGACTGAAAGATAAGCCAATTCGGCTCCCCTTTACAATTTCAGATCGTTGTTAAAGAGAGAGTCGTTTGAAATTCAATGAAGAAATTCTAATCCAATTTGACATCAATTGATGTCATTCTTGATCCTAGGAAGAACCTCTAGAGGAGAGCTACCTGTTCAGATAGAAAGCTCCGACCGCCGCACCCTCACCGATGAGAAATCGAAACTTTCTCTCTCTATAGTCTGTTTTCCGGCAAAACTCCGTTTGAGCTCGTTCCAGTGTTAAAATCTACGATTCAAAGTTCCTTAGAATCGTATGAACATGTGGGAACTCAATTTCAACTCCAATTTCAACAATTAGAGATGTTTGATCGGTCAATTTGATGAAATCAAATTCGGTAGTGTTGAAGAGTTGAAATTGGGGGAAATTTGGAGATTTTCAAAAATTTGAAGGACCAAAATGTAATTTTCTAAAATTGAGGGTCAATTGGTCTTGATAATAATATTAGAGGGCCAATTGAGAAATTTTAGAATTTTTGGGGCAAATTTACCATTTTTCTAAAGAAGGGGCAAAATGGTAATTTTGGAAAAATTGAGGGACCAAATTGGAAATTTGGAAAATTAAACCCCTTTGTGTGAAATTAAATAATTTGAGGTCCTAAGATAAATTTTAAAAGTTTCGGGACTCAAATTTAGGAAAAATCCGGCAATAGAGACTTAAAGTTAAAGAAAAATAACTTTTGGGACCTAATTGTAAATATATGTAAAGTTGGGTTTTCTTATTCATTTGGAATGAATGAGAGCTATTAGGCCAAATAATAATGAACAATTATGTTCATTTCGTGTAGGAGAACGAGACATCAAGAATGCTAGTCGAGGTCCAGGTTGCTAAGGACAAAACCGGACTAAGTGAAATTTCACTACACTATCGGGTGAGTGGGATTATATATCATATCCGGTTGGGGATGATAAGTACCTCGGTATAAAAATCCACTGTTTTGTGGTATTTTAATCATCACCACTTAGAGAAAGTGATGTGAAAATTTTGCGGAAAAACTACTTACCGGTTGTAAGTAGATCATACCTGGTTGGTATGATTTGACTTCCTCGAAGGAAGTTGAAAACTCGTTCATCGATTATGAATGGAGATGTCCTTATACCGGTCGATATAATGGACAGTGAAAACCTATTTTGTTAGAAGTGTTCGACTATGTGCCACTGCTTAAACTATTTGGGAGACCTTCTTGACGGGAGCTCGAATAACTCTTATAGGTCGGGGGCCTCAGTTTTGGAACTTGAAGATTAGAATGCCCAGTTTTTGAGAAAACTCGAACAGTGGGCCATAGGACAATGGACACGAGCAGGAGCTCGTAAACAAACATGATATGTATGTGCCATTAAACCTTAATAAGTAAATTGTTTGGTCATGGTATCAAGGTAGGTCCGACATACTCAAACAACTAGTAGTAGTACACATGACCGGTCTCCGGACCAGTCAAAACAAACAACTATCGGTTGAGTTGAAAGTCGGAACTGTTGGGACTAATGGACACCACATATTATATGGAAATTTAAGAAAACTTTGTTTGTGCATGCACTATGAGTACGAGATCATCAAGACGCCCATGAGGGGTAGTGATGTGTCATAAGGGCCCTGGACGACCTGGTGAGTATAAGGGCAGATCGTCGTTCCAGGTATTTGTGTGAAATTTGGAGTAGCACCAAGCGCATGAAACCGAGGTGGGGATGAGATGAGGCCTCTGTCCTCATATGGACACGAAGAAGCAATTTCGGGATTGAGGGTCGGATGTCGTGTATATCCACTCATTCACAAGGTAGAATTGGTTGTGCTTCTATACGGGTGGCCGGGAAAGTCGCTCCGAAGCCACTAGTGGATTCAGTAGTCGTACTGACCTGCAAATATGTGTAACCTTCATGATGAAGGATGTGTGTTGGGTGATGACACACCGGTAACTAAGAAATAATGGAAAAATCTGAATTTTTAAATGAAGGGATTTGTGGAAAGAAAGAAGTTTGACACACTCCATATAAAATATTTTTCTTAAAAGTTAAAAGTAGACTTTTGAAAAACCCATTCACTGAGTTGTAGAAACTCACCCCTCTTTTCTACCCCTTTTCAGGAAAAGAGAAAATGACTAGAAGTAACACCGAGCCTTACCCTTTATCCGGTATCCTTAATTTTTCTTTAAGCTTGCATTTTATTTGATATATGTCTTCCAAGGAAAAAGGTTGAAATTTCGCCGGCTCCTCTCGACTAAAACAAGGGGGAAACTCCTCTTGAACCGAGAAAGAGCGACGGGTTGTTCACGGGGATCCAACCAAACCGGGTTGGGGTGTAACACCCTAGGACGCATCACTACCCCTCTTGGGCGTCTTGAATGTCTCATACCTCAGTGCATGCACAAAATAACAGTTTTCCTCATAAGCCATTTAATCTTTGGTGTCACTGGTCCAACGACCTCGACTCTCAATTCGACCTACAGCTGTTTGTTTCGACTAGTTCGCCGACCTGTCTTGTCATTCATTCATCACGAATGAATGAAATACCGAAACTTTTCAATTATTGTAATTAGGTCCCTAAAGTTCTTTTTCTTTAACTTTAGATCCCTAATGCCAATTTTTCCTCATATTGAGTCCCGAAACTTCTAAAATTCACTTGGGGCCTCAATTTATTCAAAATCACAAAAATGGGTTCAAGTTTCCCAATTTGGTCCCCAATGTTTCCAAAATTACCATTTTGCCCCTACTTTACAAAAATGGTAAAATTGACTCCAAAATTTTCAAAGTTGACCAATTGGTCCTCTAACATCTTTTCCATGCCCAATTGGCCCTCAATTTTAGGAAATTGCACTTTAGTCCCATGAATTTTCGAAATCCCCAATTTCCCCCAAAAATTTTCCCATTTCAACCTGGTCGAATTTGATTTCATCAAATTGACTGATCAATCGAGGGTAATTGTTAAAATTAAATGTGAAATTGAGTTCCTACACATCCATGTGATTCAATTGCTCTTTGAATCGCATGAATTGACGCTAAAATGAGCTCAAACGGAGCTTTGCTGGAAAACTGTACTTAGAGAGAGAAAGCTTCTAAAGCTTACCGTTGAGGGTGCGGCGGTCTAAGCTTTCAATTTGTGCAGATATCTCTTGTCTTGAAGTTCCTCCTAGGATCAAGAACCGCATCAATTCATGTCGAATTGATGGAGAATTTGGTCAAAGAAGTTTCGTAACTTCTCTCTCTAACACTGATTAAAATTTACTAAGGAGAGCCAAATTGGCTTACCTTTCTACTCTAATTCAGCTGTATGAGGGTTGTGGAAGTGTTGGAAGGGCTTGGTTTATCATGAGAAGGGCTCGAATTGGCCATTTTCAGCTCTGCCGAAACAGGGTAGCTTCGGTCCGCCGGAGCTATTTCACTATTCTATCACACTGGCATTTCTCCGGTGATCCTCAAAGCAAATGGAGACTACCATTGTGTAGCTGACTTCTCCTCAAATCTAAAGAATCTGACCACGCTTTCTTTGGATAAAAAAAATGCCCAAGTCGGAGCTTTAGTTCAAGCTTCACCGAAAAATGGAGCAGTAGGGAGAGAGTGGAGTTTTTAGGTGTGAGGAGGATGAATGAGGAGGGGCTATTTATATAGAAAGCTAGGAGACTTCTTAGCCATCCGATTGGTGCATTTATGGTGGTCATTTATTGCCTGAAACTCCCTGGCCGGAGACTTTTCATCCTTGCCAGCGCTGCTCGATTTTTCGTTGAGTGAACAGTGCTGGCATCTAAACAAAGAAGACGACACTATTCCGAACTGGGTTCAATATTTAAATCGGCCAATTCAGGCCCAGTTCGACCGAGTATTTTAAAATTAAAAATTTGTAAATTCATATAAATTTATTCTCTATATAATGGTGGCTTCAATTTTCCAATTTGAATTTTCTAACCTAAACTGGTATGGTTTTCTTTCCCAAATTATAATAAAGTCCCTTTTCACGGTTTTTATTACTATTTGGGTCACTCGTTAGTTGTAAATTTCCCGATTTGCCTGTTCTCTAGCAGTTGGGGTTTGTGAACCAGTTCGATTTTTTTACCCGGGTTAACCGGTTCTTTTCCCGGTTTCCTTATTTTTAAGGGATGGGGTTTACAATGGTATTCTAAACTCAAGTTGAATTCGTGTTGTGGGTCGCACCTAAATGGTCATGAACAACCGATCCATCGATTATTCGACATTCGACATTAGTTCTCAATGTTTTCTTGACAAATAAGCTCCAATTATTTTCCAAAATTTCTTCACTTTATTTCATTTGAAATTTTCTACTCAAATAATTTATTTAATATAAAATTACTTAGAAATTATAATAAAGTATTTTAATTAGTTTTAATTGTAATTAAATTCTCCAAAAATCATTTTACTTGCAATTGAGTCCTCATTTTCTTTTAAATCACCCATGGCCCTCAATTGATGTCAATTTCACAAAAATCCCCAATTTGCCCAATTTTATCAAAACTTGCTTTTTTGGCCCCAAATTCTTGATTTATCAAATTGAGAGCTGAAATCATGTTAATTTCCTCCTACCATGCTATTAAACTTCCTACGAGAATCCAAAGCTTTAAATGACTTCAATTGACCCAAAATTGAGCTCAAACAAAGCTTTGTCGAAAAAGTTTTCTAGAGAGAGAAAACCCCATTTATTTTTCGGTGAATGGACGATTGTTGGAGCTCTAAGTATGGATGACTAGTGCTCGTCAAGGGGATCTTCTTAGGATCAATTTACGCGTAAATTGGTAGCCTGAGCAATGAGAATTATATAAGAGAAGTTTTCATGTTCCATGTTCTAAAATTCTACTATTTCGGCGAAGAGAGGCAGACTTAGCTTACCTTAAGGGTTCCAAGAGGTCAAAGGTCGGTCGAAGATAGATGGGGGAGGGTCAGCCTGGTCGTAAGAAGTTGGAGATGGCCGAAATTCATCTCGAAGGATGCTACTACTTTGTAACTACCAGAGTGACGGTACTGTGTGAGCTCACCAGTGCTCCTACGGTGATCCTTAAGCTGAAGGGAGGTTGTAGCAAGGTAGGGGAACTTCTTCCCAATTCCAAGGAGCTCAAATTCGCCTTAGGAGGTTAAGGAAAATGCCTAAGTTGGAGCTCTGGTTTGTGCCTCACTAGGAAATGGAGCTCTTTTTCTTCTTCTTCTTCTTCTACTTCTTCTTCTTCTTCAGTCGTTTGGGGGATGAGGAGGATGAATGGGGAGAAGTTCTTTATATAAGGAGCTCGAGGAACCTTGGCTCTAATTTGGGGGATGAATAGGGAGGAGTTCTTTATATAAGGAGCTCGAGAATCCTTGGCTCTACTAGTTTCCATATTTGACCAAGCTTATCCCCTCCAGAATTGCCATAGTCAAAGCAAATGCTTGCAGGAAATGGAAAATGGAATTATTCTATTTTCCGTCCATGAACAATGTAAACTCCATCTCCGTACCACAAGAAAAACAGATAAGGGAATCGAAAAAATTGAAGGAAACCCAATAGGGAAGACGGACCAAAATCGGTAATGTCGGCTAAAATAAGAAAAAAGAGACATGTCGAATGATCAATAAATACCCAAATGCCATGAGAAGTAACCATGGGTTGAAGGGGGAGTGAGAACCTGACCGGTTTAGGCCGAACCGAACTCAAACTAGATCTGAACCAGATTGAACCGGGATAAACCCTATGAAACCTATAAACCTCGCACTTTTGAGTTAAGGAAAATCGGGAAACGAACCGGTCAAACCGAATAAGAAAACCGAGCCAGTTTAAATTTGGGAATAAGCAATATGGAAATTTACAACTTCCAGGTGATCCAAACGGTTCATTAAACCTTGGAAAAGAAACTTAAGACAAACTAGAAAATAAAAACCAAATTGGTTTAGGTGAACTAGATTCCATAAGAACTGTAAGTTAAGCGTGGGTGACCTCTTGGGAAGTATGATTTTATTAATTTAATACCCAAATTAAATTATTGAAATTAATACAAATAATTTAATACTGAAATTAAATTATTAAAATTAATACCACTAATTTATGGCAATATTAATAATAGTAATAAATCCCTCCCATTTAATACACGGTTTTACACCTATATAAAAAAGTCATCCCCATTCATTCTCCTCACACCTAAACACTTCTCTCTCTCTCTCTCTACTACGCCATTTCCAGGTGAAGCTCGAACCAGAATTTTGACTTAAACATTTTTCTTAGCATCGGAAGGAGAGGTTGAGCTCTTTAGAACTAGGGAGAAGTCAGCTATCGGATAGTAAACTCCAGTCAATCCGAGAATCACTAGAGAAGCACCGACACGATGGAACAATGAATCAGCTCCGGTGGACCGAAGCTACCCTATTTAGGCGAAGTTGAAATCAGCCATTTTGAGCCCTCCTCATACCAAACCAAGCCCTCCCAACACTTCCTCAGCCCTTCCACGGCCGAATTAGGACTGAAAGGTAAACCAATTCGACTCCCCTCTGCAATTTTCGGCCGGTGCTAGAGAGAGAACCGACGGAATTTCAATGATAAAATTCTAACTTAATTCGGCATCAATTGATGCAATTCTTGATTCTAGGATGATCCTCAAGATGTGAATTATCAGCCCAAATCGAAAGCTCGAGCCGCCATGCCCTCACTAGTGAGAAATCGAAGCTTTCTCTCTCTACAGTCTATTTTCCGGTGAAGCTCTGTTTGAGCTCGTTTCGGCGTTAAAATCTACGATTCAAAGTTTGTTAGAATAGTATGAACATGCAGGAACTCAATTTCAACTCCAATTTCAATAATTAGAAGTGTTTGATCGGTCAATTTGATAAAATCAAATTCGATAGTGTTGAAGAGTTGAAATTGGGGAAAAATTGAAGATTTTCGAAATTCAAATGGCCAAAAGACAATTTTATGAAATTAAGGGTCAATTGGGCATGAAAATAATGTTGGAGAACCAATTGAGGAATTTTGGAATTTTGTAATTTTTGGGGCAAAACTTACCATTTTTGTAAAAGAAGGGAAAAATGGTAATTTTGGAAAAATTAGGGGACCAAATTGGAAATTTGGGAAATTAAACCCCTTTTTGGTGAAATTGAATAAATTGAGGTCCCAGGATAAATTTTAAAAGTTACGGGACTAAATTTGAGGAAAAACCGACATTAGGGACTTAAAGTTAAAGAGAAATAACTTTAGGGACCTAATTGCAAATAACTAAAAGTTTGGGTTTTCTCATTCATTGGAAATGAATGAAGGCTGTTATGCCGAGTAATAATGAACAAAGTTGTTCATATCGTGTACGAACGCGAAATACCGGGAACGCCAGCAAGGATAAGCTCGCGTGAATATAAAGAACCGGTCTAGTGGAATTCACGGCATTAACGGGTGAGTGGGTTTACCGACACCATACCCGGTTGGGATGATAAGCACAACTTAAAGATAAAAACCACTTACCAGTTGTGAGTGAAAATTTTATATCATACCCGGTAGGGGATGATAAGTACCTCAGTATAAAAACCTATTGTTTAGTGGTATTTTAATCATCACCACATAGAGAAAGTGATGTGAAAATTATTCGGAAAAACTACTTACTGGATGTAAGTAGATCATACCCGGTTGGTATGATGAGACTTACTCGAAGGAAGTTGAAAACCCGTTCATCGGTTATGAACGGAGATATCCTTATACCGGTTGGTATAATGGATAGTGAAAACCTATTTTGTCGGAAGTGTTCTCCCCTTATTGTGTGCCAATGCTTAAACTATTTAGGAGACCTTCTTGACGGGAGCTCAAATAGCTCTTATAGGTTGGGGGCCTCGATTTTGGAACTTGAGTGCTAGAATGCCCAGTTTTTTAAAAATCTCGTACAGTGGGCCCAAGGCTAGTTGGCACGAGTAGGAGCTCATAAACGAACATGATATATGTGCCATAAAACTTAATAAGTGAATTGTTTGGCCATGGTACCAAAATAGAACCGACATGCTCAGTCAACTAGCGGCAGTGTGACATGATAGGTCGACGGACTAGTCAAGACAAACAACTGCGGGTTGAGTTGAGAGTTAGGGCCGTTGGACCAGTGGCCCCACATATTACATGGCTTGATAAGAAAACATTGTTTGTGCATGCAATATGATTACGGGATCATAAAGACGCCCATGAGGGGTAGTGATGTGTCCTAAGGGCCCTGGACGACCCGACGAGTATAAGGGCAAATCGTCGTTCCAGGTGTCTATGCGAAATCTGGAGTAGCACCAAGCGCATGAGATCGGGGTGGGGACAGGATGAGGTCTTTGTCCTCATACGGACACGGAGAAGTGATTTCGGAATTGTGGGTAGGATGTCACATACATCCACTCATTCCCAGGGTAGAAGTGGTCGTACTTCTATCCGGGTGGCAGGAAAAGTCGCTCCGAAGCCACTAGCGGGTTCAGTAGTGATACTGACTTGCGAATGTGTGTAACCTTCATGATGAAGGATGTGTGTTGGGTGATGACACACCGTGGTAAATAAGAAATGATGGAAAAACCCAAATTTTTAAATGAAGGGATTTTTTAAAATAAAAGAGTCTGGCACACTCCATATAAATGTTTTTCTTAAAAGTCAAAAGCTTTTAAAAACCCATTCACTGAGTAGTCGTACTCACCCCCTCCCTTATACCCCTTTCAGGAAATCCCGGAAAGCCTCCCCTTAAAGACCGTAAACTAAGATGCCTGTAAGACAGGTATTTAAAGTTTTAAATTTCATGCAGCTTTGATTATGCTATTCCAGGAAAAGATGCAGGTTAAAGGATGCCTTACTCTTTACGGTTTACAATAAGGGGAAATCCTTTAATAAATCGGGAGAGTGGCAGGTTGATCAAGGGGATTCGACCAAATTGGGTCGGGGCGTGACAAAACCAATCCAAAGAATTATTTTTCTATGTAGCATAAAAACATGAATTTGAGAAATTGAGGCCACCATTAGATAGAAAATGATTTTAGAAGAATTTAAAATTTTTAAAATTTTGGAAAACCGGTCGAATCGGGCCTAAACTGGCCGATTTTCTATTTCTGGTCATTGAACTCGGTCGGACCAATCTGGTCAACTCTGCTACGAAGGCTCAAAGTAGAGAAACTCTGACCAGCTGAAAACAGGACTTCTCCAACCTCCCACGGCTAGAATTGACCCTCCTCGACTTCCCTGAGGTGATTTTTGTCCTCTTCCCATTCCCAAGTAAGCCACTCGACCCTCAATTCGCCTAAGTTCGACATTCCTTGAGAGAGAAAGTGGCTAAAACTTTGTAATCAAAATTCCCCAGCCTAGGACATCAATTGAGGTGAGCTCCAATTCCCCGAGGATCCTCCCAACATAGGCTAACTTCACGAATTCGAAGCTTGGACAATCAACCCTCCATTAGTAAGAATGAGAAGCTTTCTCTCTCTACATCCTTTTTCCAATGAAGCTCTGACGCAGCTCAAAACACAACCAAATTCAAAAATTTGAAGTGCAAGATGATCGTGGGAACCTGGAGGAAGTGGATAGAGGCATCGAAGGAATAAATCGAGGAGGTTTAGGCGGTCGATTGGACAAGGTAATAATTGATGATCCAAAAGCTCATTTTGGGAAGAAATTAGGAGAAATTTGGGGGTTTTCGTAAAATAGGGGGCCTAAGTGCAAATTTTAGAAATTTTGAGGACTAATGAGTAATTTCAAAGAGATTGGGGATCAATTAACCATTTTGAAAGTGTTTGGGAGCAATCTGGTAATTTTTGAAAGTTTAGGGGCAATTTGGGGATTTTTCAAAATACAAGGGCGCTTGTGCAAACCTTGCAAAAACCTGATGGCCAATTGGTAAAAATGAGAAATCCAGGGTCAATTGGCAGTTTGAAGGGACTGTGTGGGCCAAATTGCCAATTTTTGTGAAATATGGTCCATTTGGTAATTTTGGAAAATTTTACGGTAATTTTGTAATTTTTGATGAATTGGGACAAATTATGAAGTTTAGAGAAATTAAGGTTTAATTTCAGTTATGAGGAATTGGAAGCTTGGATTGGGTGGAACGGACCCCACAAGGACCTGCATCGGAGAACACGCCCGAGATCGGATCCCAGTTGGGCGAACACATCACAACTATTGGGTGAGTGAGAAATTTACAACATCGGTTCCGATTGGGACGATGGCTTTTCTTTCAAAACAGTTTTCTTGGAATTAGCCTCCCCTAACTAGGTGACTATGCTTAAAATATTTGGGAGCTAATTTCGGGACTTGGGCTAGATGATATAAGTGGGCCCAAGGCTGATGGGCACGAGCATAGGGCAGTTGAGAATCTGTAAATACGAGTTCATCAAGACTTTCAAAATGGACAAACTTGTATGTTTCACCCATCGAGCCAAAAGCTAGTCGTTGGGATTGTTGGGCTGGGTAGCTGCTAAGCCGAAGCTGGGTTGTCGAACCTTTTGGGCTGGTGCGCATGGGGCCGAAGCCGAGCCAACAAACCCCTGGGCTGGTGTGCTAAAGATAATGGCCATAATGAATAAAAATTTATTGATTGTGCATACATGTGATGCGGGACCATCGAGATGCTCGGTATGAGGTAGTGATGGTTCCAAGAGCTGTTGGACGACCCGGTGAGCATAAGGGCGGTTCGTCGTTCAGTACGTCGAGAAGCTCTAGAAGCTTCCTGCACATGGAGACCGAGGCAGTAGGGGGAAGAGGTCTCGTCCCACAAAGTGGACACGGAGTATGGTTAGGGTTTAAGGGTTGGATGATTGAAGACCACTCGAACTCTGGGTAGAGGCCACAAGCCTTTATTAGGATGGACGGAAAAGGTGCTCTGGTCCACATGTGGATCAGTTGGGGGACTCGTATGTGATGGTTTGATTCCTTTTTATGATAGAAGGGTGGTTGATGTGTGAATACTATGCAAATTTTGGATAATGAATTAAGTAACTAAATCAAATAAATCAATCGTTGTAGAAATTTTCCCTCACTAAGTATATACTCATTCCTCTCCTCTCACCCCTTTTAAGAACATTTAAGAGAAGTCGGGTCAGGAGAGATTAAAGCCTCAAGCGAAGGCTCGAACCCTCATGGTACGTCCCACATCACAAAATTTCAATCAGATTAAGGGAACGTATGCCGATATGCCTTTACCTTCTTCGGACCATCAAAATAGGATTGTTAGGATGGTTCAGGGAAGGGTGGCAGGTTGATCACTAAACTCTTATCAAACCAGGTCGGGGTGTGACAGCATGTATGCTGTTAGAGAGGTTTTCAAGTACATCATAGGTTTTGTGGCATGAAATTTGGCTAAAAATTAGGTTGATTTGATCGAAATCCCTAAGAAACACACTCCAGATTTCTGTCTGAGGAAGGGGTCGCAGGTGTGGGGTGTTAGGTCGAAAGTCGGGTCAGATCCGACAACTTGAGTCGATTCCCTTATTCTTTTCCCCTTTTATTTTAAATTCCAAAATTACATTTTTACCTTCCTATGGTCCTCACGGTAATTTAACTTGAAAATCCTGATCCTGATCTGTCGGAAACCCAATTTTTTTCCCAAATCGCGATTTCTTGCTCGGGAGATCAATCTCTATCTCAATTGGATCTTCATTCCTAACTTGGGTTTCCATTTTTGTATTCAACCTCAATTTCCTATCCAGTTCAACTCCTAATCCCATTTTGGGGTTCCATTCAGGGATCAAGTTTTCATCCCTAGTTCGAGATTCCATTCCTAGTTCGATCTTGGTTTTCGTTCCAAATGGACTGAAATCCGATTTTGGAAATTTCAATGTTAAACAAAATAAAAAACATATGCACAACTACACACAACTAAGCAACACATGCATAGTTGTGTCTCACACACCGTCTAACTAACACATACGTATTCATGTCTACTAGGATCTCACACATGAGTACTTAGGGCTATGAAGGGTATGTGTATTATTTTCCGAACTAACAAGACACATACTATGATGATCGTCCTCCTTGTAGCGATGTCAACTACGCTTGATCATATTTCTTACCTTGTCAGCTACGCTTGATCATAAGCACGCCTAGGCCCCACTATGCATCTTTATACGGGTTTGTGGTTAGATCTAGAAGTTATTACTACCCCTCTTATACCCCCACTTCCAATCTCTCATATACATTGACACCACCTCTAGTACTAGGTGCCGTATCAGTGTACTGACGCATCCACAAAAAAACGATCATAAGAACTTGATTAAGCATATATTCATTCAATTAAGCTGATTAACCATTGATTCCCGAGGGTTAGGTTTGCTAATAGACTGACCTCAATACTCATATTCTTAAATAACTTTATTCAATCAATAATGCATATCAGACATTTAATTATGCAAAATTCAATTTTCTATTTGACTAATTACACTACTCATGTTCTTTTAATAATGTGTCACTTATTTGTAACACATGCATGACTTAACTACCTTTTATTTTAACAATCGTCATGGCCTTAACCTAATTTTCTTTATGTCCATTACGTGGAATCTTAACCTCTTTTTTATGAAAACTTGTTAGACTTATCCCTTTCTTTACTTGTAATCTCAAATGTGGGTTTCTATTTCGTTTCTCCAAATAGTATGTATCCATGTAGTTTTCCTTCGCAACATTTTCATAGTATTTTTTTCAATCAAACCCACATGCATACTCTTATGTAAAATAGTAAAGACTAGGGGTCGATCAAATCAGACTCGCTGTCTATAAACCCACTCATTATTATAATCGGGACTTGATCCTCCCAATGGATTTCCTCTTGTCTCAAGTCACATGATACTTGTATGACAGATGTTGCATTACTCTACATAATTAGATTATATATTTGGGGTCAGTTTTGAATTCTACTTAAAGCTCATAAACTACCCCGTAATTTTCTAAAATTACAATTTTACCCCTCAAACCCAGTTTGCTCGACTTGCATATTGACAAAATCATTTTAACTAACCCCCTTCTATCATTTGATTCCACATATCATGGGTATACATATATTGGTCATAAGATAGGCAAAATTATTAGTTTCTCCTTACTTGCAAAAGTCTTATTTTTGTCTTTTTTTTTCTTTTACAAAATTATCATTTTACCCTAAATAGTTCAAAATAAACAATTTTATCCTTTATTGGACGTAAATGACTATTTTGCCCCTATTTGAGGAAAATTACCAGTTTTCCCCTATTTTTCCAAAAAATACGTTCCCCCAAATTTTCAAAAATAACTTTAAATATCTTTATTTGTCACAAAATCACCCCTAGCTCCTTAAGCTACATTGGAAACTATTTCCACAAGTTTCTCCATTTTTCCAAATTGGCCCAAACTTTTCAATTTTTCACTTTAGTCTACAAACTTTGAAAATAAACCAAACCAACTTTTATCTTCACAAATCACCCCCAAATACTTTCATTACACTAATAATGACTTGTGGAAGGAATTGGGGGACTTACCCCAACCAAACACGGTTGAATTTAGTCATTTTTCAAAACTGGATGAAACACAGGTACTAGAGATATTGTCAAAAATTCTCACCGGAGATGGTCGAAGATGTGACCGGAGTTAAGGTGTTTTGAAGCCAATGTACCGATGAGTCATTATGTGGTGGTGGTCGACCATGTGGTCACCAGAGTTGGGAGAATTTGGGCCTCGATTGGCCGCGACCAAGTGTAGCTGAATAGACCCACCTATGGAAATAAACTCGTGGTAGTCGATTCTCCCATTGTTAGAGGTCGACCCTTGCTAGTGGGAGGTAGAGGGGATGCATGCGATCACTTTGGCACTAGTTTCCATCAGAGTAGTGGTCAAAGGTGGTCGAAATTGCCCCCGCAAGGGCAGCGATAACACACAGATTTTCTATCATGGAAACAAAGTCAGGAAAACAACCCTTGTGTAGTATTTTTTGGCCACTTACAAGTGAAAACTTGCCATAGAACTCAAGAGAAGTCCATTAACGGCATTTTTACATAAAAATCACCTCATTTGGTGGTTGGGTGAGAGAGAATTACTTGAATGATCACTTGGTGGATGGAAGAGGTTCCAATATCGGATTTTTCAATTTTGGATGCACAATTCAATCTCATGAGCAGATGAAAGCTCAATTACTCTTAAAATTAGGCTAGTATGGGATTTGTTAGCTTATCCTTGTATTTTGTTGCATGAAATTTGGTCAAATTTTGATTCAATTATTGTGTTTCCAATTTGAGCCAACCGCCCAAAGATTGCATGTCCGGGGAGGTTGCGCACAGTTTTGTGATTTATTTCAACCTAACTTGGATATGGGTAACCCAACTCTCTTTCTCTCTTTTTTTAGTTAAATTATATTTTTACTTCTTGGGTCCCATTGATAATTTAACCCAAAATCTCTATCTTAATTGGTTGAAAATTAATTTTTTTTTCTAAAAATCCTAATTTTCTTGTTTTGGGCATAATTCTCTAATGCGATTTGATCTCAATCAATAGTTTGGGTTTTCATTCCTATTTTCAACCTCAATTTTCAATCCAATTCAGTTTTAATCCTGGTTTGGGATTTTATTCCCGAGGTTGCATTCCCAATTCAGAAATTCAACCTTGATTTTCAATTCAATTGAAATTAAATTATAGTTCCATAATTTCCAGTGTTACACCCGTCACTAAACACCTCTTACAGTTAGTTTGTAACCATAATATGTGGGTATTTTGCTGCAATCACAATAAAGTGTTTGTGAAGTAATGAATGCATTATTACTATGATTTGATGTGTTATTATATTTTCTGATGTGTTATTACTGTTATTACGTGGATGCGGAATTATTCTCCTAATAAATAGTAATACGAAAATTACATTTTTTAAAAAGAGAATAATATATATTTTAAAAAGAGAAAAATATTTTTAAAAACTTCTCCAAGTACAAGTTTTGCATGTGTACAAAAAAATATTAATATTATTATTCTATTTACTAAATTTTGTAGCTAATCATTCTCCTAACTTTCACGTACGGTTTAAAACAACATTCTTAAAAGGCCATCATACAAAATATGAAATAAGTCAAATAAATTATAATTAAAAAAGTATTTCAAATAATAGATAATTTTGAAATGTGTGTTATTTTTGTAAAGATTATTTTTTGTATATTGTGATTAAATTTTTACTATATTTTATATTTTTTATATATATTATATAATATCACTTATACATTAGAATAAATTTCACTATTATAGCATTTGACCTTTCGCTTAGAGCATTATATGTAATTTCACCTAAAAAAACTATTAGTCAATAAAGCACAATTATTCATTCATACGATTGTGGAGGATATAGGATCAATTATGGATGAAGGCTGATGATTGATTAGTTTTCCACTTGTTGTGTTTAAATTGCCTTACCACCTTACATATAAAATAAAATAGGTGGACACTTTGGAATGCAAGACATGAAATATGTATGATGTGATACTAATACAATACTACGCTAAAAGTTATAAAATAATGAGCATATGTATGGTGTCAAAAGAATCATTGAATTACACGGTCAATCTAATGGCACATACAAGCTAGTATTTTGAGTATTGTTATTTGAGTAAATAGGTAATGGTCAATATCAAGATGAATGGTTGAGGTAAGTCATTTTTTTTATAAATAAGTAATTGAAACGGTCTCTGTCATCATTACTTAGTGCTTGGAGAACAGAGGACAAGGACGGCACACGGCAAATTCGTCCTATCATCAGCAAGATTTGCTTACTACGATCGTCCGTCACATCTATCCACAAATTCTTGTGTTCATAATTGTTTTAATTAATTTTTAAAATTTTGTCACCGTATTTTTTATTATTTAAAAATATTCTATAATATTAAATGCATATCACATATTTTTATATATTTATTATATTTTTTAAAAATTTGTACTAAATAATTAAAAAGAGTAAAAATAAATTTAAGTAGAGCATTTTTAGTTTATAATTTAATAGATTATGAAACAATTTGTCCAATGGATATAGTTCACTACTTTTATAACATATTAGATAGTAATATTGATAATGTGTCACACTTATATCTAATTAAAAATTATAAATGGTAAATAAAATTTATAAATAATTATGGTTATTATTTTTATTAAATTTAATATAATATTTTTTTATTAAAATTATGTATACTAATAAAATCAAGATATATATATATATATATAATACGCTAAAATTTTAAAATATGATAAATACAAAGTTACTTGCATTCACTTGATATTAAATTATATGGTACTGGAATGGTTATATTGTAGAAATTATCATATAATTAATTAAATTATATTAAATATACTATATAAAATAATTAATTTATTATTGTAATAAAAAATCATGTTAATTATATAATAATTAAATATATATATATATATTATAATTATAATAAAAAATAATATAAATACATAGTAATAAATTATACCGCCCTAACGGCATCTCCCTCAAGAGGATTTATAGTGTAAAAAGTAGATTCTCCTCCTATATATCCGGCACCAGCATCCGGGATAAGAAAAACGGATAGCAGTTAATTTTACTGGTCGACCCAGTGCTAGTTAGAATCTTGACATTAGTTAAAGACCCAAGGGGACTCTTTTGTGAAAGCACTCGTTCGACAGGGGCACCTGGCACATTTCGTAGAAATCAGATGGACGACCCGGTCGGTCTCGGTCAGTCAACGACAGTGAGTCGTCGCAGATAAAGACACAAGCATATTCATAATAATCATATATCCCTGGCCCACCAAACCAATCAAAACCACATGCGATGACTTGGACGGAGTCCAAGTCCCTCTGCCCTCCCTGTAAATTCTTTGGACAGAGAGAGGAACCATCCTGGAAAAGTAAGACCAGACCTACTTGTTTGCTTACCTGTACGATTTTACCCTCGAGCTTGCCCAAGTGGTGAGCACTGGAACACACTGTGGATGCCATGCATTGGAACATGTAAGACCAGAATACATTAGCCCAAATGGAAATGGTGATCTATGAGAGTATTGAATTGGAAGTGTGAATTAAATATGGGAATGAAAATTGAAAGTCGAAAATAATAATATAAAACTCATAATATCAATTAATACTTGTTTATATATATTTTATATGGTTAAAATCTTTTTAGAGGTTTCAAAATAGAAGTTTTTTCAATTATAAAGTAAGTGATAGTATATTATGACTATTTAGATTAAAAATAAATCTATTGAAGAATAATGATTCTATTTAAATGGATACACTTATTTAATAAATATTTTTTAAATTATATAAATGAAAATATAACAACTAATTTATAAAAATGGAAATACATTATTTTAAAAGAAATATAATTTTAAATAAAAATATTATAGATAATTAATCTCTCCTTTGAGGCAAAGTGAAAGTAAAAAAATGAGCTTACGATTTTCCCTTCATTGGCAAGAATCTATCTATATAAAGACTTCAACTCTCCTCCTAAAGATATATCCTCAGGGACACTCTGAAACAGACAGTTAGAGAGAGTATGGAATTCTACGGTGAGCCAGAGTACCCCAAGAAGGCACTGCCTCATCGTCTTCTTAAGCGCCAACGCCACCATCCTCATGGGTTGACAATAGCCGCCGTGCAGATCATGGCCTCTGTCTTCATCTTCTCCGCGGTCTTCTTCTTCTTCTACTCTCCCATGTTCTACCTCCGGCTCCAGCTCTTCCTCAAGGCCCACTCTGTCCAGTCCCTCTCCCTCAGCTCTGGCAGCAGCAAGAACTACATGTTCTTGCTCTGCAACGGAATCCTGGCCATCCTCGGCCTCATCAACATCTCCTCCTCCTCCTCCTGCTCCTCCTCCTCCTGCTCCTCCTCCTCCTGCTCCTCCTCCTCCTCCTCCTCCACCTCCTCCTCCTCCACCTCCTCCTCCTCCTGCTCCTCCTCCTCCTCCTCCTCCACCTCCTCCTCCTCCTCTTCCTTCTCCTCCTACTCTCATCCCCAGTTAACATCAACCCCTCCGCACCAGTGGAGCAGACCCATTCCCGAGGAGCACGAAGCCGCCGCGTCTTCGCCCGTGATGGAAACGAGAGATACCGCAGCGATGGAATCCGTTGAAGATCAGGGCAACGCTGGCGCTCCAGTTGAGTCAGGGGTTCAATATGGCGATTTAGTAGAAGGACACGGAAGCGCCTGTGAAACAGAGGCGGAGACTCTAGTGGGTTGCCAAGAAGAAGATGATGAAGAAGGGATGATGAGCATTGAGGAGCTCAACAGGGAGTGTGAAAATTTCATCAGGAGAATGAAAAGGGAAATATATTTCGGATTGGATTAGTTACTATTCACATATATATTAGTTTTCAGTTTTGAAGAAATGTTACTAAGCATTATCTAATTTGTTAGAAGCCCATTTTTTTTTTCTCATAATCATTCCACGGGTCAATTCTCCCACCTCAGCTTAACTTCATGGAATTATTCTAATTCTCAAGAATAACATTGTTAATAAGCATTCTCTCCCTCTCTCATCAGATTTCAACTCCCAGACTCACATATATATAGGGAATATTGCAAGAAGAATACGAGCGATCCACGGTGATGCCGGAATATTCAAGTAGCAATGCAAAATGTAAAATATGGGTCCTTGTCTCCATTGCCTTCCCTGTCCGCTGAGAACGATCATTATTTACAGCACTCTGGTTCTGCCTCTGAAAATGAACGCACGAAAACTGGAGGAAACAGGTTTCTCAATCGTTTTATTTTTTTTTTATCATAAAAATCGGTTTACCTCTGTGTATGGAATCCGGCTTGGCCCCATTTTCTTGTCTAGTCTTGAGGAGAAGCTTCCGTTCAGTTTCAAGGTTGACTCCTATAACTCCCTCAAGTCTTCTTCATGTCTGAGTTGTCTTGGCAGAATAAAGTCAAGGGAAGAAGAGATGAGTCAAAGATGCTACTTGTCTGGGCGTGATCCATAAACTCTTCACCCTAACAATATCGTGGGATTAATCTCATGTGAAGAAAAATGTAAGATTTTCCAAAAGATTTGAAGATATATGCATTGATATGTCTCCATATTGTTGATAAGTAGATGGTAATATATATGCAAGTCTCCACATATAAAGCACTGTAGCAAACCACCCATAACATTTCATGAATCATCCTTCAACAACCGGCACCACTTGCAGCACCAATCCATAATATGGAGTTTCGGTAGTTACATGAAAAATCCGAGTTTAGCAATGCAAGACTGCGAGGCATTATAAAACTTTTCAATCATGGCACATGAAACACAAACATGATGACGATTCCCACTCAGATTTGTAGACATTCGAGACAGAATGTTAAAAGATAATGCCCAACAACATGATTGCTGACTATAATATCCCCACAGGGTTGCAGGTAGGTGTTCTTGGACATGCTCAATGGGGAACATATGGGATCTTCAATGGACCAAAAATTGTGTTGGTCATAAGGTTATCACTTGTCAGACAAACTTTTCCTGCCGCCTTGCAGGTTCTTTCCATATTGAGAATTGCGTTCAGGGAAGATCTAAAAGAGAAAATTTTGCATTCTCTGTCTACAGAAGGTAATTATAATGGCACAGATGTATAATGGCTGCCAGCAAGTCAGGTAAAATGCTAAAGCGGCAGAATTTGCATGAACTGAAAGACCAAGAAATGTCATATCCTGCAGACATGTGATAGGCAGACCGACAAAGCATGGAACCTGACATGATTCTCAGACCTTATGTGTGGTTGACAATGATTATTAATATTATTTTATCCAAAGATTAATCATGCACACCAAACATTATTGCCCCCAATAAGCAAAAAAAATTATATTGCCAAATTTATGCTTTGCTGTAGACATAATTGTCACCCAATGACTTCACATATGTGAGGAAAGGGAAGGAAAATAAGATCTTTGTACTCATAATTAGTCACTCAATTATTATTTTCTAACAAATTAATCTTTCAATCCTTATGTCGCCTAATAATATAGCATTTCTATTAATCTAACTAAATATAAAATACACATAATTATATTTTTTGTGTATAATATCACAAGTCTTCAAATATATTTATAAGAAAGTGTTCTTATATTTGTTTAAGTATTAAGATAATATAATTATATATATAAATACTAAATAGTAATAATTATTTTATAATATATATTTTTGAAACTTAACATCACATATAATACTCACTTTTCATAATTTAAGGATTAAGAACGTTTTATATTATATGTTTCACACGGGATCGACTCTTGATATCAACTTTGACCTATATAGAATATTTATGAATTCAATTTGAGCAAACTTACATTTTTAGTAATATCAATTCCACATTGATACTGAAGATTTATGAGATATAAAGTTATCTTTCTTAATACTTTACAGTAAAGTTAATAATTTGATATCTTATTCATATATATATATATATATATCTTAAAAATTAATCAATTAACAAAATGTTCAATAAACTTTTATTCTCATGTGCGTTGCTTTCTGGTAGATAATATTTTCTCTGGTAATTTACGAAACTTGAAATTGTATCCAATTAATAGAAAATTAGATATATGAATTTTAGAAAAATAAATATAGTCAATAATTAGTCAAATTAGAATTAAATCGACCAAAATCATAATAGTAAAACCTCTTTATTATTAGAATGGGCTAGATAAAACAAAAAATTGAGTTTCTTAAATTTAATTTATAAAAAATTGATAAATGAATTTTTAGAAAAATAAATGAGTAAAAAATTGGTCGAATTGTAGTTATATTGATCAATCAATTACCAAAATCAGTTGAATCAACCGATTTTTTCGCTAGAAACCGTTTTGTTACCATGCAAAGTAGTCGATGTATTATGTCAGGCGTACGCACACGCTGCATGAACGGGGTGTGCAGCGCATACGTGTCGTTTCCTCCACCTGACCTTGGACTTGAAAACTCGACCTGAATTTAGTCTAATGCTTGATTTCAGTCAATTTTTACAAGATTCTTGACTTTCTATTCACAAGAAGAATTAAATGAGAAGTAAGGCCTAGGGGGATTATGAAACCCGTCACCTCGAATCAAGGAAAACTAGGAAAAGAACCGGTTAATTTAAGTAAAAAATCGAATCACTTTATGAACCGAGAATGATACAGAATGGTTGAAATGGGAATTTGGAAAAATCTTAAGTGACCAAGATGTCGCACAAGTCATAGGGAAGGGTTATGAAGGAAATTGGATGAGAAAACCAGATCGGTTCATGGTGAACCAGACCTAAACTAGATTTAACTATACATTAACCGGTCTCTTAATTCATTTTTCTAAATGGCTTAAAAAGATAAATTTGGGAAATTGAGGCCACCATTGAATATAAAATGAATTTAGACAAATTTAAAAAAAATTTAATTTTAAGAAAACCGGTCGAATCGGGCTTAAACTGGCCGATTTCCAATTTCTGGTCATTGGACCCAGTCAGACCGGACCGGTCAACGAACCTGTCACGCTCCGACCCGATTTGGTCGGAACCCTGTGAACTCCATTTGGTCCATGAAGGGTTTCACCCTTTTTTTAAACTGTGAGAAGTAAGAGGCTCTTTTTCTTGTGTTTCTTAGAATAACATTATACAAAACTTAATATCTTAAAACAAACATACATGTCTTACAGTTTCCATACAAGTAGGTATTTAAGTATAGTTTTTCATTGGTTACCTAAAAGGGGTAAAAGGGAGGGGGTAAGTTCTACAACTCAATGAGCGGGTGCTGAGAGTGAGTATTCAAAATAGTTTTATCCAAACTGTACCAATGTTAACATTTTCCTCTCAAAGGGTTTTCCTCAAATTTAATTTCTTTTCCAAAACCTTTTTCCAAGGTTTACCATTCCTTTTTCCAAGGATTTTCAACATTAAATTTCAAAACCTTTTTCTCATTTCCATATTAGGTGTATTTAGTTTTCTTAGCCCATTCCCTTGCCTTGGGAGGCGTTTAGCAAACAAATATATGCCCTTCATCAGGAAGGGTACACATTCGCAGGTGTAGCACGTCCACTGCACCCACTTGTGGATCGGAGAGTCTTTACCGTCCACCAAGATAGAAGCCCGTCCATTTCTACCCTGAGTCTGAGTAGATGTTCTTCACATCCGACCCTCAGACCTGAATGTCATTCTGTGTCCGTATGAGCACAGAGACCTCATTCCGATCCCACATTGGTCTCATGTGCAAGAAGCTACTGCGAGCTTCAAGACTGACTAGTACAACGAACTACTCTTATCTCCTCCATGTCATCTAGTAGCCCTTAAAACCCATCACTACCCCCTAAGACGTCTTGATGGTCTCATACCGCAAGTGTATGCACAAATAAAAGTTTTTCACATATAGCCATCATCTTTGGTGCCAACGGCCTCGACACTCAACCCGACTTGTAGCTATTTGTCTAGGTCGGTTCGTCGACTTGGGCCTGATCCACTGTCGCCAGTCCATTGATGTCGGTCCTGACTTGGTATCATGGCGAAATCACACAACAAATTTCATTAGAAATTTTTATGGCTTTTCTTAATTCAAGTTTGTTTACAAGCTTCTGCTCATGCCCACTAGCCTTGGGCCCACTACACATGTTTTTCCAAAATCGGGCATTTAGCCCCATGAGTTCAAAAACCGAGGCACCTGGCCTATCTGAGCTGTTCTAGCTCCCGTTAAGAAGGTTTTCCAAATATTTTAAGCATTGGCACATAGTCAGGAGAGAACACTTCTGACAAAATTTCATTTTTTGATTCATCATACCAACCAGGTGTGATGATATCTCCGCTTATAACTGGTAGGCGGGTTTCTCCTTTCCTCAAGGAAATTCATCATACCAACTAGGTTTTATTCGTTGAAGATAGTGCTCATCATCCCAACCGATATGATGTGTAAATTAGCCCATTCACCCAATGACTATGACGTGTTCGCCCCCAATTAGTTTTCCAAGTTTAAGCTAGCTTCTCCTTGCCGGCGTTCCGGTCTCTCATGTCCTTACATGATTTGTGCATCCTTATCAATTAAGGTTTGGCATGACATCCATCGTTTTCTCACGTATGAACGACTAGGCTCAAAATTGTTATTTTATTGCACTTACATCCCTAAAGTTCATTTTCCTTAACTTTAGGTCCCTAATGCTAACTTTTTTCCCAAATTAATTCCCAAGTCTTCCAAAATTCCCTTTAGGTCTTCACTTTACTCAAAATTGTGAAAGGGGCTCAAGTTTTCCAAATTTCCAATTTGGTCTCCAACTTTTTAAAAATTATAATTTTGCCCCTACTTTTCAAAAATGGCAATTTGGCCCCAAATGTTCCAAATAATTGACCAATTGGTCCTTCAACATCTTTCGCATTTCCAATTGGCCTTAAATTTTGAGAAATTGCAGGAATAAATTCAAATGAGTCCAGCCATTATAGGTCAGAAAGCGTAATGACCCTAGGCCATGAGAGAAGGGCAAGAAAAAGGAAGGACCCCTTGTTAGCCGGAGAATGTCAGCAAACATAAGAATAGATGGTGGCATGAGAGCTAATAGGTTAACGGGGTCAACCTAGGGCTGAAAAACCAGACTGAGGGAGACAGGCAGACTCAATACGAAGATGAAATAGAATGAATCAACATGAGATACCCCAAATTGATATAAGGAGTCGAACATCTACATTCTAGGGACATCGGAGCACGGAAGGGACACGTAAATCCCAGAGTAAAGTGATCAAGTAACTAGGTAACCTAAATAAAGTCGAGGATGAGAACTAGAGGGAGTATGCCTTGATGATAAGAGCAAAAGGACGTGGTTCCAACCACAAAGCAGGCTAGGCCTCAGGCCTAGGGTGGAGCAACGAAACGCCGGGTCCTAGTGCCCGGGACCATTAAGTTCAACAGCCAACCAAAATGGGAAACCAAGCACGAAAGGACGAACTAAAGGACCAAGAAATAGAAATAACACCCAGAAGGACAAATGCAATAGCCCAAAGGGGGTGAAGTGCCAAAGAGTCCCAACGGACAATGGAGTAAATGAACCCAAGTACAGTTAGATGTCAGAACTCCAAGTCCAAACAAAACCATGGAATGAAAGTCTGGCCCTAAGTTGCAGGAAGTATCGGATGCGAGGGACTTTGAGAACATTGGGTAAAGGAACAAGTTAAACTAACTAAGTCCCAAAGAGTCAAGGAAATGAGGAAAAAGGAATTGACCCAAAAACAGTAGGATATCAACTCATATCCCAAGGAGGTTGTACTGGGATTTCTTCCGAGAGAAAAGAGGAACGACAGAGTTTTGAGGACAAAACTCTTAAAAGGAAGGGAGAGTTGTAGAACCCCTCCCCTCAAACCAAGGAAATCGAGAGGAGACCCGACACTATGGTCGAAAAACTGGGCCAATTTAATAAATGGAAAATAGTAAAGAATGGTTAATGTGGGAAATTGGAAAATTCCAAGTGACCAAAAATTCACAAAAATTGTGAGGAAGTGCTGGGAAGTGGAATTGAAGATAGAACCAGACCAATTAGATGTGAACCTAACCCGAATTGGGATGAACCATAGTGAATTGGTTCACAAATTCTTTTTTATAGGTGGATTAAAAATGTCAAATTGGGAAATTAAGGCCACCATTAGATAGAGAATGAATTTAGAAAATTTTAAATTTTAAAAAATCGGTTGATTCGGGTCCAAACTGGCCGATTTTTTAATTTTGGATAGCGAACCCGGTCAGACCGGACTGGTCAACGGTCCTACCGGTTAATAAACCTCTCATGCTCCAACCCGGTTTGGTCGGATCCCCGTGAACAACCCACCACTCTCCTAGTTTATCAAGGGTTTCCCCTTTTTAAAACTACGAGGCGTAAGACGTCCTTTTTACCTGTATCTTTCCTGAAATAACATTAAACAAAACTGAATATCTTAAATCTTACATACATTGTCCTAAGGTTCGGCTACAGGGAAGTCTTCAAGGTTGGTTTCCCTTGGTTACCTGAAAGGGGTAAAAGGGAGGGGGTGAGTTCTATAGCTTAGTGAATGAGTGTTGGGAGTGAGCTTTCATAAACAAAACATCTTAAATAAAAGTGTGCCAAAATCCTTATTTCCTTTAATAATGATCTTTCCTCAATTTCTGGTTTTTCAAAACACTTTTTCCTCATTTCCACATTAGGTGTGTTTAATAGTTAACACATGTCCTTCATCAGGAAGGGATCACACATTTGTAGGACAGCTCGTCCACTGCACCCACTTATGGCTCGGAGCGTCTTTACCAGCCACCAAGATAGAAGCTCGTCCACTTCTACCCTGGGTCTGGGTGAATGTTCACGACATCTGACCCTTAAACCCGAAAGTAACTTCGTGTCCGTATGAGGACAGATACCTCATCCCGACCCCACCCTGATCTCATGCGCAAGAAGCTAAGGCGAGCTTCATTACTGTTGGCATGACAAACTACCCTTATCTACACCATGTCGTCCAGTAGCCCTTAGGATACATCACTACCCCTCTTGGGCGTCTTAATGGTCATGTAAATCAAATGCATGCACAAACAATAGTTTTTCCACATAGACATTTATCTTTAGTGCCATTGGTCCAACGGTCCTAACCCTCAACCCGACCTGCAGTTATTTGTCTAGGTCGGTCCGTCGACCTGGCCCTAACGCACTACCGCCAGTCCATTGAGTATGTTGGTCCTATCTTGGTACCATGGCGAAGTCACATAACCATTTCATTAAGAGTTTTCATAACTTTTATAATCTCATGTTTGTTTAAGAGATTCTGCCCGTGCCCATTGGCCTTGGGCCTACTGTACGTGTTTTTCCAAAACTGGGCATTTAGCCCCACAAGTTTGAAGACGAGGCCTCAGACCCGAAAGCAACTCTGTGTCCGTATGAGGACAAAGAGCTCATCCCGACCCCACCCCAGTCTCATGCGCAAGAAGCTACGTCAAGCTTCACGACTGTTGGCACGACAAACTACCCTTATTTCCACCATGTCGCCTAGTAGCCCTTAGGATGCATCACTATCCCTCTTAGGCAATTTAATGGTCATGTACCTCAAGTGCATGCACAAACAATAGTTTTTCCATATAGCCATTTATCTTTAGTGCCACTACTCTAACGGTCCCGACTCTTAACCCGACCTGCAACTGTTTGTCTAGGCCAGTCCGTCGACCTAGCCCTAACGCACTGCCACCAATCCATCGAGTATGTCAGTCTTGTCTTGGTACCATGGCGAACTCACATAACCATTTCATTAATAGATTCCATGGCTTTCATAATCTCATGTTTGTTTATGAGCTCCTACTCGTGCCCACTAGCCTTGGGCCCACTGTACGTGATTTTCCAAAATCGAGCATTTAGCCCCACAAGTTTAAAAATCGAGGCCTCCGACCTATCTGAGCTAATATAGCTCCCGTCAATAAGGTCTTCCAAAGAGTTTAAACATTGGAAAATAGTCAGGGGAGAACACTTTTGATAAAAATATAATTTTTATTTTATCACACCAATCGAGTGTGATGATACCTCCACTTACAACCAGCAAACGGGTTTCTTCTTCATTCAAGGAAGTCCATCATACCAACCGGGTATGATTTTCTCTACTTACAACCATTAAGTAGGTTTTAACTTAATTTTCCCATCACCCCAACTGGATATGATGTTAAAATTCCACTTATAAGTGGTTTTTCATTTCTAAAATGCTCATAATGCCAACTGGATATGATGTGAATAAGCCCACTCACTCGATAACTGAATTGTTCTCAAGTCGGTTTCTACTTCCATACTAGCTTATCCTTGTTGGCGTTCTAGTCTCTCGTGTTCCTACACGATTTGGGCACTTTTATCTATTAAAGTTTGGCATAATAGCCTTCGTTTCTCACATATGAGCGACTAGGCTCAAAATTGTTAGTTAATTACACTTAAGTCACTAAAGTTCATTTTCCTTGACTTTAGGTCCCTAGTGCTAACTTTTCCCCAAATTGAGTCCCGAAACTTCCAAAATTTTACTTGGGGTCCTTAATTTACTCAAAATTGTTTAAGGGGCTCAAGTTTTCTAAATTTCCAATTTGGTCCCCAATTTTTCAAAAATTACCATTTTGCCCCTACTTTCCAAAAATGGAAATTTGACTCCAATTATTTCAAAAATTGACTAATTGGTCCTCTAACATCTTTTTCATGGCCAATTGGCCCTCAATTTTGGGAAATTGCAAAGAGGTCCCACAATTTTTATGAAATTCCTAAAGTTTTCCCTAATTTCCCCATTTCAAACTGGCCGAATTTGATTTCATCAAATTGACCATTCAATCGGGGTTAATTGTTTCAATTGGAAGTGTAAATTAGTTCCTACACTTCCATAAGATTCAATTGAGCTTTGAATCTCATGAATTGAGGCCAAAATGCGCTCAAATAGAATTTCACTGAAAAATTGTACATAGAGAGAGAAAGCTTTAAAAGCTTACCATCGAATGTGCGGTAGTCCGAGCTCTCTATTGGGGCAGGTAGCTCTCTTCTTGAGTTACCTTCTAGGATCAAGAATTTCTATATTTCACCTCGAATCGATGAGAATTTTGTCAGTGAAATTTCGTAGTTTCTCTATCTAACTCTGACCTACAACCACTGAGGAGGGTTGAATTGGCTTTCCTTTCAGCTTAGTTGAGGTAATATGAAGGTCGTGGGAGTGTCGGGAGGGTAGGGTTTGGCTGGAGGAGGGCTGAGTTTAGCCGATTTCAGCTCGGCCAAAATAGGGCAGCTTCGGTCCTTCGGAGCTGCTTTACTATTTGATTCCACTGACACTTCTTCGACGATTCTCGGATCGAATGGAGGTTATTGTCAGGTGGCTAACTTTTCCCAGAGTCTAAAGAACCCAACCTCACCTTCCGAGATTAAGAAAACTTCCCAAGTCGAAGCTCTGGTTCGAGCTTCACTAAAAAATGGAGATTTGAGAGAGAATGGAGATTTTAGGTGTGAGGAGGATGAATGGAGAGTAGCTCTTTATATAGGGAGCTCGGGAACTCTCTGCCCGGTCGTTTGGCATCTTGGTCAAGCTCATTCATGACCTAAAATAGCCTGAACAGAGATGATTCCTCTTCACCGACGCTATCCATTCAGCATTGAATGAGCAGTATCGTCATCTGAAGGAAGAAGACGACACTGTTCTGAACCAGACCAGGTTCAATGTTTAAACCGGCTGGTTCAGGCCCGATTCGACCGATTTTCTAAAAATTAAAAATTTCTAAATGCATTCTCTATCCAATGGTGACTTCAATTCCCCAAATTTGAATATTTTAAGCCACCTAAAAAATGAATATAGCAACTGGTTTAATGATAGTTCACACCAGTTCAATTCATTTCAGGTTCGATTCGCCTGAATCGTTTGGTTTTCTCTTCCAATTTGTCCCAAAGTCTTTTTCCATGATTTTTATGACTCTTTTGGTCACTCGGGATTTGTAAATTTCCCAATTTGCCCCTTCTCTATCAGTTATGGTTCGTGAACTAGCTCAGTTTTTCTATTTTGAAACAACTAGTTCTTTTCCCAATTTTATTATCTATAAAGGTACGGGGCAAACCGGTCAACGATCAATAGTCAACGGAAAAATGCACCCGTCAATTGCCACGCAGATACGAGCAACCAATGGGAGGCCGCCATGTGTCTAATCAATGGTCAACTGGCACCCATCAGCATGCCATGCAGACACAAGTAGCCAATGAGAGGCTACCACGTGTTCGGTCAATGGGTCAACGGCTAACGCGGCAGTCGAGCTAGACCGTCATGTCAGAAAAACTAGCCAATCAAAGAGTGTCACGTGGCATGACCGCCAAGTCATCGTCTTCAACCTTCAAATGCTCATAAAGAGAATGGAGGAGAGAGAGACGCCGAAAAAGCTAGAGTCTCCGGTGACTCGAAAAATTCTCCGATTAGGTCGCTAGCGTAAAGAGCACACCTCAATTCATTCTAAACATCATACAATTGAGTGAAGAAGAAGAAGAGTGCATTTTTCGGTGAGCAACAAACCAGAGCTCCAATGATGGGCAAAATCTCCACCAAAGAAGCTCTCAAGGGTGGCATTGGAACCAGGGAGGAGTGCTCTATCTCCAAACACCCTTAGAATGACAAGAGGACACCTCGAGATGTACAATGGATCGCATATTGAAGTTGCTCTAGAGCTCGAAACAGCGAGCTCCTGCCCGACCCAACCTCAACCCTCTTGGCCCTTCTGCCACCCACATTGCCTGTCTCTGACCACTTAAGACCCTCCACAACACCCATATAGACCAATGTAAGCTCAATTTCGCCTCTCCTCGTCGGAATTTCTAAGTTTCAGAGCTGCACCCCCGAAACTTCTCTCTTCAAATTCCCGTAGGACAGCAATGAATTGCAGCGAGATTCAGTCCTACTAGGTTCCCCTCAACAAGCACTAGCTGCCCCACCTCAAGCTCTAACAATCGCCCCTCCATTGGACGATCGAGGGGAGCTGGAGAAGATTAATTGAGGCAAGAATCGAAGAAATTAATGACTTACATGCCGCCAATTGGACAAGGAACAGATTTCTCGAGCGTCGACCCCCAAAAGGGCACCAAGGAGAGAGAATCCGCCAGTGCAACCTTGCCGAAATCACCAGGTGAGTGGGAACAACTATAACGTCAATTCTGATTAGAATGATGGTTCAACTTTGAAAACCATTTTCTCGGAATTAGCCTCCTCTGACTGGGTGACTCTGGTTAAAATATTTGGGAGCTAATTCTAGGCTTAAGCATGAGATGCTAGTGGCCCAAGGCCGATGGATACAGGCATGGACCCGTCCAAAATGAATATGTGATGGATGATGATTAAAATATCTAAATAATGGGAAATTTGTTTGATACCCATTGAGCCAAGTCTGAGTTGTCAAGCTTGTTGGGTCAAACTGCTACTCCGTTGATGTTAGGCCATCGAGTTTATTAGGCTAGTACGCGTGGGCCGAAGCCAAGCCGACAAACCGTTGCACTAGAGGGCCAAAGATAAAGACTATAATTTAAAAAGACTATTGATTGTGCATGCACTATGACGTTCGGACTATCAGGAGACCTGGCATGAGATAGTAATGGAGTCCAAGGACTACTGGATGACCCAGGGTGCATAAGGACGATTTTGTCATTCAATAGGCTGTGAAGCTCGAGGAAGCTTCCTGCGCATTGAGACCGAGGCAATAAGGGAAATGAGGTCTCGTCCCACTATGCCGAGAGGGTGAAGTGAACAGGGTTTGAGGGTCGGACTATTGATGTCCATTCAAACTCCGGGTAGAGGCAGTGCACCTCTATTAGGGTGGATGATAAAGGCGCTTCGGTCCACAAGTGGTACGGTCGAGGACTGTTCTACGAACGTGTGATCCCTCCTATGATAGGAGGGCGATTGTTGATCATGTAAAGTATGTGAATAACGACAAATGGAAAAAATTTAATGGACATATAAATGAATTAAATGTTATAGTAGTCCCATTCACTGAGTATTATGTACTCATTCCCCTCCTCTCACCCTTTTCAGGTCTAGCACCAGGACAAAAAGTCCCCTGACAAGCTTGGACCCTCAAGGTATGTTTTTTACCCCCACTTATAGTAAGGGTTTGAACATAGACACGTCTTTACCTTCCATGTATCATTAGGGTATGAATACCCTAATTATGTAAGAAAGGGTGGCGGGTTGATTATGAACCCCAATCAAATCGGGTCGGAGCATGACACGTCGTTAGTAATCCTACTCATCTTTAGTTGGGATCTTGTTCTTCCAGTGAGTGTTTGATTTGTCTCTTAACTATATGATGGTCAAATTCGTTCGACTTACAAGTATAGGTGTACTCAGTTATATAATATTAGGGTATTTTATGTCAAGTTTTATCGATAATACACATACATTTTCTTAACTTTTACCATATTTATGATTTTTCCTTTATGGCTCAGTTCACTCAATTTGATTATCGATTAATCCTATTTCATTACTCAACACTCAACTTTCTCAAATTTACCAAATCTCCCTAAAACTTTTTCTTATTTACATTCATGTCTAGACCTCATTTACAGGTTAGGTCGGTTTAAAAACCTATCAAGCCCTATTGATACTACAAAGGTAGGCGCCACACTAATGCAGTATGTGAGTACGCACGACTTAGAATATAAAATATAACACAATATTTTTATAAATATTTCCATATGACAAAACATATTAGGGAGGAGAAAGCAATGATTAATGAGTGTAAGAAAGCAATGATTAATGAGTGTAAGAAGTATTGAGGATTAATTTCTCAATTTTAATCAAAATACTAATATAGAGTTAGTTATATCTTTCATAAATACATACCCATCCATAAAACGTGTGCTTTAAAAAGAGATGACAACTCGGAGGTTTGAGCTAACAATACTCAATGTGCACTCATTCACTACCATAAATTTCGTATTTTCAAAACACATGATAATTAGAGGTTGTTACAATGCTAAACATTTGAGTGTCGTAATTCAACTTGCATTTATATAATATTATAAATCTCATGTTTTCAAAATAGATAACAATTTGGAGATTCCATATTCATCTAACCATTCACAAAACTTGTATTTTCAAAACAGTAACCTTCATAGGTTCCTTACCAAACTTAACCATATAAAGGAAGTGAGATAACTTTATGTTTAATAAATGCATACAATATGTCAAGTATATTTTTCCTTTAAAAATGTATTACCGGTCGGAAGTACCATTTCTAACCATCTAGAAATTGTATTGTTGGTCAAAATGTATTTTCCAACCAACTAATAAAATAAAGTATGACCCACTACCTATGCTTTGCATCATGACGGAATTAGTGTAACTTCCACTGTATTACTCCAATATTCTAGTAATTGAATACCATCAAATTCATCTTAGATTCCAATGAGCTCGTTTATTCGTCCATCATAGATACAATTAATAATATCCATTCCATCGTAGATACAATCAATCATGTAAAGTATAAAATAAATATTAGCATGCTATTTAGCAAATCATACAACTCACTAGAATATTACATTTTAATCATACATGAACGGTCCCTTAAAAACAACTCATTAGGGACATTACATCATAGTAAGATTTTTTATTTTGCTGTTATTATTCACTAAAAAACCCTAAAGCACACCACTGAATTTTGTAACTTTTTGAGTAGTAACCTTATTTTCTAGAAAAGTAAGAAATAATTAGTTATATTTGCAGAGTCAGTTAGAATATTATATAATAACAAACATTTTATTTGATATAATTTGAATAAAAATTTTGTTTAGAGAATTTAGTGTGCCCTAGGGTGAATTAATAAACTTATATTGAAAATCATAATTTAATAAGTGAACCAAACATATTTAGATATATTATTATATTTTTTTTGAGATATGGATATGTAAATAGGTACTAATCATCCATGTATTCAATTAGATAATTAATTAATGTACCAACAAATTTTCAATTTGCCAAAATTCTAACCAAACCCATCCCAAAAAATCAAACATTTATAATATATTTAGGATATTTAGGATGTTGGGTATTTGGGATGCTATGCTCCACCTAAATGGGTAATATTAAAAAATAGATTTTTTTTTCATGTATATATATTTACATGACTTTGAAGGGTGACATACAATAAAATACAGTTTTAAAAAGTATGGCACAAAAGCAATGGAGATTGGTTTGTAATATTAACGTTGGATTCTATGACCGAAGGGGCATATTGATGTTCAAAATTTTATGAAGGACCATTTTGCAAACACTCCTACCAATGTGATGTTTCTTTTTCCCATTTGGTCGAGTGTTTGTTATGGTAGTTAAGCTCCTACCAGGCAATCGAGAGCCGCGGTTCACCTCCTGTGATCAGAAAAGAATGATGGCTTGGAAAAATGCTTTCTAGCTCAGCCTTGCTGCCATGTAAATTCCCCAACCCCAAAGTGTCATCACCATTACCAGAGCAAAAAGAAGACGACAGGACGACGATCGATTCTCCGATTCAGCGATTCAGCATTTTCGCTTCTCCTTCCTTCTCGGGCTCTACATTTCTTCTGTTTGACCGTGGGAGTTTCTGGTAAGTCATGTAGCCTACTCGTATTCCTGCCTACGAGGCATCTCATTTGCTTCTGCTGACGGTTACCTCCATTTCGCCGACATGCATAACCTCGAAAGGTGATCTGTCTTGATGGCGACGAATAACGAAGCCGCTGAAGGTGAGATGGCGAAGAAGGAAGACGCTGTCGCCTCGCAGAAGAATCGCAAGGGGCTCATTTCTCGAATCTGGAATGGGATCTTCAGGCTGCACGGGGATGATTTCGGGAAGCGGCTGCAACATATCTCCAAGGAGGAGGCCACTGTGCTTGCTCGGATGAAGCGGAGGTCCCACTCCTGGAAGCGGATGCTTCGCCATCTCATCCTCTCCTCCGTCATCTTGGAGGTACAGAGGAAATGGATTGAAATTGTAGACAAGAGTAGAATAAATGTCTTTGGACAGACTGGTTTATTTTTTAGGGCCATTGGAATTTCAGATTATCGCAGTGGTATATGCTATGATGACTGCCAGGACTTTGGATTCGGATTGGAAAATGAAGGCTATTCGAGTTCTTCCAATGTTTCTCTTGCCGGCCTTAAGTTTCACCTTCTACTCAGCTCTTGTACGTTTCATGAGGATGTGTAAGTATCTTAAATTTTTGGAATTCTTCTACTTTGACATCCATCAATTACTTTGAAAGAGCCTTTTTTTTTCTTTGAAATTAATCACAATTTTGGAATTATTTGCTTTTGGGCTTTCTGATGTTTTTTTTAACGTAAGTGTTAATGTAGAAGAGTTCACAAAATGACCTTTCTCCTAAAGCTGAAGCTCAATCTTGGACGGACATTTCCCTTGGGTAAAAAGTGTACATTTTCCTACCAATCCATGTGGAGCACAAATAGCAATTTCATGCTAGTTCCTGGGTCACATTTTCTTGTTTCCTCCACTTTCTATTATAAATAGGTTAGATTTGTATAGTGGTCAAACTTGAGTGACTAAATACTTTCCATTATCTCTTAATTTTTTTCCTTTTCTTGTGCAAGTCATTTTATTTAACATAAATAGTATACTCATCATTGGAAATCTTAATCTCTATTTTAATACTCATCATCATTTTTTTCCTACAATTTTTATGAAATTTTTTAATTATTTTTTATTAATTTTGTACATCAAATAGTTTTTCCTCTATTGATTAAGGTGATAGGAAGAACCAGCGAACCTTGGAGAGCCTTCGGGCTGAGAGGCAAGCTAAAATTGATGAACTCAAAGAAAGAACTAACTTTTATACCACTCAACAGCTCATTCAGGTGATCTTTGTCACTTTCATTTAGCAGCATCTTACTATTGCATGTTTTTAAGACTTTTAGTTTAGGGAATTGATGAGCCAAAAAAAAGTTTAGGGAATTCAGTCCTTCAAGAAAGCGTGAATTTATGGACCTTGGGGGAGATTCTTTTTTTTTTATTACAATAGAAGACCGTTGGGCATATAAATATAGGAAAAATATAGGACTAAAAGGGCAAGTTTCACAATGTAAATCGAATCCACAACCTCGTGTCTGTTGGAGAAGTATCTTGTCATTCACTTTGGTGGACTATTTTGCTTGTTGCATAAGCTATTAAAGAATGTGTTTGTTGAAGGCAAAATGTTTGTTCCGGATTAAGTGTTCTCAAGTTGAGTGAAATGGCTGGACCAATCTGTTATAAAATAATACCTTGCACAAGTCCATTAACATGGAACAATTTGTTATAAAATGTCTTCTACTGTGAAACTTTAAGAAATTTATGTATACATTTATGGAATGTCAGTCGATTCATACTTATAAAACAACATTTGGGCAATTCAAACTTGAAATGTATAACTGCATTGTGAAGTCACATTACTCATTATGTGCAGTCTTGGTAGTTGTGCACCTGTGTTAGAATTGATGAATATGTAAGGTGCGTTTCAACACAACTCATGATTTTTAAGTGAAAATAAATATAAATCATTTGTGTACTCTGTGGCAGCGATATGATCCTGACCCTGCTGCCAAGGCAGCGGCTGCAGCTTTACTGGCGTCTAAATTAGGCGCTGATTCTGGCCTGAAGGTGTACCTTGGACGTGACACCCATTCAAATGTTTCAAACGGGAAAAGCAATGATGTTGAACTTGTTCCGTCAAGTGGACTCCGGAAGAGGAGAGAGACCTTGACAAGATCCAGTAGTGAAGGTAGCACTAAGATGTATCAGTTTGAGGGCGAGAGGTCAAGTGAAGGGAGCCCGAGCCCTTCTATTTCTGAGAATGGGCAGCTGATGGTCAATCACTACAATCTTCAAGGATCAGTGGCACGGGATGGTGGTTGGATTGCTCGACTTGCAGCGCTGCTTGTTGGTGAGGATCCAATGCAGTCTTATGCCCTCATATGTGGCAACTGTCACATGCACAACGGTAAGTACATCAAAAGCTTATTTTGTCTGCTTGAGCGAGTTCCTTTGAGTTGGAAAGTTTATTCTAATAGCCCACCACTAAATGTCATGGATGCATTTCTTTTTAATTTGTAGATATACCAGGCATGCATGTTATATATACTATTCCTGCCCCTCCTTTTAAGTTAATGTAGACATAATGACTAGAGCTTCTTTCATGGTCTCCTCAAACCTCGATAATTCCGTACCTATAGAACTTTTTTTCTAAAGGAAAAGGGTACGAGATAGAATTATGCCCGATAAGAAATTAGGCAGTCAAATGTCGCATGTATATATACTAGTTATGTATAATTTTAAATTAACTATATACAATTTAAATATATTTTTTTTAATTTTGAATAAGTGGGAAAACTAATATCTAATGATGTATTACTATATACTCGTACAGGGTACAAATTCAATAATTTTGATATTATATTATAGAGTATGGCGCAGTTAAATTTATATACAATTAAAAGTTATTAATTTTTATGTGATGTAAAATTTTTAAATATAGTACTAAATGTGATATTTTATTCTAAAGGTAGGGAAAATGTTTCTTTTAATTAATATTTAGTATTCATTGATCTAGACTTCAAGTCCACGGTAAAAGGTAGCTGACATCTTATAGAATATCATTGTGACAACTGGACTTTCAGTCGGACAAAGAGTTGATCAGCTAGTAAAATGGGAAAAAATGGAAAGCTTCTCTATCCCATTTATGTGTGGATATAAAGGCAAACTAGTTGCCAGAATTACACTTCCAGATTCCTTAAATTTGCAGCATATGATTGTGTGTTTTCTATGCTTAATCTTTGACAGGGCTTGCAAGGAAGGAGGATTTCCCGTACATTACATATTATTGTCCACATTGCCATGCATTAAATCGGACCAAAAATTGGGAGCAGCCTCTTTCCGGGAATATATCCCCTGGAATGCATTCCATAAGAGGAGGAAGTGAACACAATGACTTCGGCGAGTCTCCCAAGGAAAAATTTGGAGCAAGTAGTCCTCTTCTGTCTGAATCTCAGATAGTTGAAGCATCAGAAAGGCCTGCAGAGGCGGAATCAACTGCCAAGTAAAATCCAGTAAGTTGAAGTATGAAACTTTTGAGCTATGCTGTTTAGTTGTTTGTTTGTATGCCGTGGACTTCAGAGATATAAGTGTACCTTTTGATTCCTAAGTGTGAGTGCTCTAGGATTGACACTAGAGAGGGTGCTCACTCATTTAGTATAGTAATAGTTATTGTGCAAATTTGTAGTAACTTTTTGCACTGAAAGTTCCAACCTGAACTATGTATTTGATTTGAGGCAGGAGGTTAAGAGATTAAATCTGAAGATCAACATGTTTAAGCTGCAAAAGAATGAAACAAAACTCAATGCCATATATAGAAAGATTAGTGGCCTTGAATGACATCGCACACCTTTCTCGTTTTGACCATTAAACTCTTATTTGAGATATATAACAACGTTATTTTAGAAAACATTATCCTATATGAAATCACTTGGAAAATGAAAAGTTAAGACAAATTTGGAAGATCAAAGGAGATTAGTATAGGTTTGAAAAAAAAATTTTGTACATTTAAAAAAATTTTATAAATTATTTTGGAAACTCTTTAATTAATAATTAAAATTTGGAAATAGTTTCATAAATTGGAAAATAAAAATTGTTGTACACAAATAGTTTGAAATTTGATAATATATTTTAAAAAAATAAATTGGATTAACAATTGTTTGAATTAGAGTTAAATAAGATAATAAACAACTAAAATTAATCGAATTGAATGATAGTTTGGAATAGTATCGAAACAACGGATTGAATATAAATGTGTTGTATGCACAAGTACATATCGCATGTGCACTATCCACTCCACGTGACAAAAAATTTGACAACCCGAAAATTGGACTCCATTCTTAATAGTAATGATAAAAACACACTGTTAAGCAAAATTAATTCTTATAAGAATAAGTGTACTATAATTTAATAAAAGAAAATTATGACAAGATAAATCATTCCGCCTAGAAAATGACCATATAAGGTTTGGACACCTCTCGGCTTACCAGAATTCTCTTTGAAAGTAAGATTACTATCTTTTTTAACGACTTAATTTGTAGAGATAATAACTTTATTTTTCGATCACCAAATTGATTTTTTCAAGTGTAATTGGATTCTTACTTGAGTTTTCTTTTCAACACTATCTTGGTCAAACACAGCTGAACCAGTCTGTAGGGAAGTTAGGCGCACGCACGTGCTGCACGCCCGCATGTCTCATCTTCCTCGCCCGACTCCCCCACCCGGATCCCTTGTTTTGCCCAACACCTCATCAGTTGACCCACGACTCCACCACTTTGGGAAATTAATTTATTGTTAGTACCACATGCTATCAATTAATGAAAGGAAGTTATAGATAGATTGACACGGAGGTCTAGGACATAACCATATAAATTAGAGCTGCTAACTCACCAACAATTGCTTAGAATTCTCTTTCAACCAACGACTGCTCTCAACTTTGATGACCTGACTAATAGACACCATAACTTTGTCATATAACTTCATCATCTGATCACCTCTAATGATGTTCTAAGTATCCCTGGAAAGCTGAGAACCGCATCTTTTTATCACCTCCAACTCTTCCTCTACAGGCACAGACAAGATCACATATTAATTGATCTCCAATGAGCAAAATAGAGCACCTATTTCCGAGGCCAATTTTGATAACCTCAACGGCACTCATGAGCTGAGAATAATTTGGTGAGTACCTTGCATCACTAGCGTTTCATAGCCACCAGACTAGAACAAAATGATTAAAAAATGGTTTTGATTTAAATATTAAAAATAACATAGAGACCCATCTGACTAAAATGTAAATTGCATGAGCTACATAACATCAATTGAGTCAGTTCAAGTGGCTACAAACTCCTAAGAGTATAAACTTTCCAACCCCACCAGCCTTGACTATTGACGTGCCACCTCCAATGAGTTTTTGGGCGTTAACCCAATTTACTATTGGATGGGTTAAACTTCCTAATCGAGCTTGGTTGAAGCAATTTTGGTTGAGTTGGCCAAACCAATCATACAAAGGGGTAGAGGGAGGTCAATGGGACCTTCTCACTTAATTTGATAATTTTTGGAAGTACTTGAAATTTGGGTCAAATGTGGGGGACCAATTTGTAAAAAATTGAAAGTTATGGGACCCATTTGGGAATAAGCTTTTATGGGGTCTTCCTAATAGTCTAAATAAGATGGTGGGGTTGATTGAGAAGTTTGGTGAAGTTTGAGGACTAATTTTCCTATTGAGAAAGATGTAGGGACCTTTTTGCAATAAAAGTAAAGTTTGTGGCTAAAGTACAAATATGAACTTTTGCATGGCCAATGGACTTTTTGGGAAGTTCAAGGACTTAAACATAATAAAAAGAAGTTTAAGGACCTATTTGAAATTTTTGGGGGTCAAATGGATCTCGGAACCCAACTTCTCAAGTTGAGGGGCAAAATTATAATTTTTCCAAACTTAGGGCCTTTTGGCAATAAAGGAGAAATGAGTCTTGAAATCATTTCTAATGCCTATTGAGACCTAAATAGGACCCAAAAAACCTTAAAACTGATTTGGAAAGATTTAAGAAAAGTCTTAGGTCTGAAAAGAGGAACCTTAAAAAGGGTAGAGGCCTTGAGAAAAGTACAGTAAAAAAAGATTAACCATGGATTTACTATATACCTTGCAGAGAATGCAAGGAGCATCAAATTGGAATTAGAACGGATTCCAAGCGCATCACAGAATGAACAAGTTCTATGAACTAGGTGAGTAGGTTTTGGTTTAATACCATCATTGATGGCGCATCCAATTGAACCGACCGAGCCTTTGTGTGATTTTCGTGGCCTTGTGTGTTTTATTTAAATAGCACTTTGATAACTGATATAAGAAGTGCGAATCGGTAAGAATCATGCCCGTTAAATAAAAGATTATTTTGAAAGAAAAGGAAAGAACTGGTCATGAGAACCAAAGGTTAGATAAATGTCAATTTTTGAGAAATCGAGGAAAAACATAGAATTGGCTTGTGCCTTGTGTGAAATTGGGGAGAGAGTCGCAGAGGGTCGGATGCCCCATGTGTGTGCTTTGCTAGTTGTGATTGTGGTTGGGCCGAGTTTATGAGGTCAAACTTGAGCCTAGGGCCATTGGGTCGTTTGCTTGAAAAAGGAAGGTGATTCACATAGAGTCAAACTGTCAGTGTTTGTGCATTCATAAAAAGAAAAGGGGAGAAGAGGTCTGGCCTCCCGTGCTTCAAGCATGTTTTAGCACAAAAACTATGTAATGCATTCGGTATATTAAATAATGAGGAAATGGCACGTGTTGCACAAGCTCCAGGTAACATTGTGCGAGTGGCACTGTTAAGAGGAATGGTCATGGGTGCCATGTCATGATTGTAAAGTATATTATTTATACCTTTATATGGGGGATGGGGGTGACGGAGGGGGCAACTAAGCAGTCGTGTCGTCATTCTAGGGAAAGGTGGCACATGTGAAGTGCTAGGTGATGAGGATGAGAGTTGTAGTGCCTCCCATACTCCAGCTCTCAGTCTAGGATGAGACGAATGGTTATCCATTCCGGGTGGATTTGTGCTTATGTGTTTAGGGCCATGAGTGCCCCTTGTTTGACTTGTTCGCCTAAGTTTTTGGGCTGGGGCATGGGTCAAGATAACCCGGAAGTGTCGCCCGAGCGAAGGCCATATGATTGTGCTGGACCACGTCCCTTGCTTGAATTTTATGAATTAGATACGAGAATACCCGATAAAGATAAGACCGAAAATACTCAGGTCGTAAGATAGAGGCGAGTTAGATGACTTGAGACTATGTCTTAAAGGGGAGGAAGTAAACCATGTGACTCATATGAGAGATACGAGCAATTATAGTAGACCTTATATACTAGGTAGTTTATGGGAAATGTTTGGGTCGTAAGTCATGTAGTGGCACGACGCAAATGTCTCACTCATCGGTGTTACCTTAGTGAAGGTACCCACCTCTCTAACATCGGGGGGATTGGTAAGGGGTACACGGGTCAGGGCATGACATGTCTCATATGTCTATTTGGTAAGATTTGACCCTTTCTATATATCTACTAATTGGAGACGGGATAAGTTTATCAATTTTATCCTCTGGTTCTACCCATCTCACCTCTCCTACTCGTTGCTTCACTCTCACTAATATTTATTATGTTCCCAAAATCTCTCTTAATTTACTTTATGTCTCTCAATTCACAAAGGATAATGCATGCTATTTTGAAGTTTACCCTACTTATTTCCTTACCAAAGATATTATTTCTCATCAAAAGCTGATACGCGGGAGTTTTAAGGATAGATTGTACTGTTTGCACACTTGTCGTACTTTCTCCACTATTTCTCCTACTACTTATGTTAGTCGTGTTGAGTCTGTTTTTTTATGGCATCAATGTTTAGGGCATCCCACCAATTCTATTGTCAATTATGTGCTTTCACAACATTTATCAATGCTTATTATTTCTCCTTTATCATTTTGTGAATTATGTTCATGTGGCAAAATTACAGAACAACTATTCCCTTTAGCTTATCATAAGAGTATTTATCCTTTTGAACTTATTTATACCAACATCTAGGAGGCTATCCTATCACTTCACATACAAGTCATCTTTACTATGTTTATTTTCTTGATAATTATAGTAAATTTTCTTGATTTTTTCATGAAACATCCCTCTAGCATTGTCAATTTTTCATGCATTTGGCTTACAAGTTGAAAATATAATTGATTATAAAATTAAATTCTTTCAATCTGATGGGGCCATATAATTTATTTCTTCTTCATTTCAGTTTGAACTACAACTTACAGGAATCAGTCACCCGCTCTTTTGTCCTTATACCCCTCAAAAAAATAGATCGGTTGGATAAAAGTATCGTCATATTGTCGACATGGGGCTCACTCTCTTCATCCATTCTCATGCTCCTGCTAGGTCCAAGGATTTTTCCTTTGAAACAATCATCTATCTTATCAATATTCTCCCCACTCATTCACTGGGGTTTTATTCCCCCATTAGGTACTTCATCATACTCACCCTGATTATAATTTTTTTTTTTTTGTGTTTGGTTATCTTTATTCCCTATATGTTTCTTGGTTATTTATCTAACTATATTGGTTATCAAGTTTTTTATCATCGCACCAATCATATCTTCATCTGTCGGTCTGTTCATTTTCATGAAACAATCTTTCCCTTCTCTACCATTACATCTCCTTCTTCTCCTCTAGAGCACTCCAATACCCCCTCCCCATTCTGTCCCCTGTCCCGGCTCCTACTACAGACTTAGGTATGATGCCTCTCACTATTGTACTTGAGCATTCTGTCTCACCTGTGGTTCCCCTTGAGCATGTTTCATTGGCTAACTCTTCTCCCTGAACCTCGTACCTATGCTCAAGTCAATCGTCACCAATCTTGTATTGATGTCATGTGCACTAAATTCTCTTCTCTTCTTCACAATTATACGTGAGATTTTGGTCACATGGGTTTACAAAATCAAGGAGCATTTTGATGGTTTTATTGTTGTCTCTCTACAGTTGCTCATCCGTCAACTAAATATTAACGTCTTTCTTCATAGTCATCTTCATAAAGAAGTCTACATGACTCAACAACTATATTTTGTTGACTCTCTATTTTCTCATCATATTTGTCGTCTTTGCAAGTTTCTTTATAAACTTAAACAAGCTCATCGTGCTTAGTTTATGCGCCTTAGTTCCTTTCTACAATGCTTGGGGTTCTATAGATCTGTTGCGGATACCTCTTTTTTTTATCTATCGCACACTCCAGTTTATTATCTTGCTACTTATTTATGTTGATGACCTTCTTATTACTAGCTCTCTGAATGGCCCTATCTCTACCATTATTTGTGCCCTCCATGATGAATTTTCTCTCAAAGACCTGGGACCTATACACTATTTTCTTGGCATTGAAGTTAATTTTCATTCTCAAAGACCTTCTCTCTCGCATGACTATGAGCACATGTTGGCCCATCACTATGCATGTTTCTCTACCGGTTGCTGATCCAACTCTGTATCGACAAATTATGGAGTACATTCAGTATCTCACTCTTACTTGTCCTAATCTCGCATATGTTGTTCACCAAGTTTGTCAATTCATGCATTAACCCACCCATGCTCACTGGACAATTGTTAAGTGAATCCTTTACAATCTTCAAGGAACTCTTCATATCAGCCTCAACTTTTGAAATCACACCTCCTCCAACCTTCATTGCTTCTCTTATGTTGATTAAGCTGGTAATATTGATAATCATTATTTTATGAGTGCTTTGCTATTTTTCTCAGCAAAAATATCATATCCACGAGTTCCAAGAAATAACATATCGTCGTTTGGTCTATAACTGAAGTCGAATATAAGACTTTTGGTAACGTCACTACCCAACTTATTTGGGTGGACACTATTCTCCAGGAACTCAAACTTTTCCTATCTTCCCTACCTACACTTTGGTCTAACAATGATATCTATCTTACCGCTAATCATGTCTTCCACACTCACACCAATCATATTAAGATTAAGATTGACTATTATTTTGTTCGCCAGTAAATAAATGACAATTATCTTTATATTTGTTTTATTAGTATCGATACTTAACTTGTTGATATTTTACTAAATGTCTCTTGTCCACTCTTTTCTCCCTTTTTCGAGCCAATCTACTCTTAGCTTGTGGGGGAGAGTTTTGTACACTCACTCACCTCTTCTAGACAAATAAGAAGGGACCACTATTTTGCATATACGGGCAACTTACTACACCTAGTTGTCAAACACCTACGGTCATCATATAAGAGATATTAGTATAATTTAGTACAAATTATTACGTCTTATAATTTTTGTATATATATGTATTCTAACTCTTTATAAATATGGATACTAATAAGAAATGTATACAAAATTATAGAAATACGGAGTCTCAATCTTAATTCTCTAAAGTTTTTTAATTATAATAATTCAAGAAATTTGAATTGTTACCGTTTAAATTTGTGAGTTGTTGGTAGATGCACTCCTCGTGTTGAATGAAAGAAAAAGATTCTCTCACTTTCTTTTAGAATATCCTATAGGCGCATGGTAGCATGAAATCTCTATGTTAGAAATTTCGATTAGGTTCCTTTAAGCTACTATTGATGCCTTCTTCCCTTTCTTTTGCAGGAGTTGTGCAGTGAAGTTGAACCATGTATGTGAGTGAGGAGAGGATGAATGACAGTATTGAATGAAATGAAAGTGGAAGAACCCTTTGCCAACCCAAAATAACATGCAGTAATATTGGGAGTTGAGGGCTTTTATCGAATCTATTTCTTGTAAAATCTCTCACCCTTTAAAATACTTGCTTGCCCCTTTTATATAGTCTGTTACACTTAGTACAAGAAAAATTGACTCCACTATCATTATTACAAACTCTATATTGCGATTTAGTAACTACCCTAGAACTTCTATTTGTTCTTTGCTTGGGTTTGTACACACTTCCTTTGACTCAAGATTTAAATTTTTATACAGACTCTGTTCAATGCATAGAGTATTTTTTGCTAACAATCGATGGTTGGGGCTAAGGCAAGGCGATCCTTGATATTAGATTCCTGCTTCGGATGATCAATCTGCGAGAATTCAGTGATGATCGTCGCAACTCGGTGAGATAGGAAGCCATGGAATGGTCGCTCTTGGCCTGGTCTCACCATTGCTACTCGAGTAAGTCTCATTGAGCCCTGATTTGAGAGGTAAACAAGTATGGTTGTGGGAGCAAAAACGGTTTTGATACGGCATGCCTCATAATCAAGATTAGAAATGACGTCAAGTATTCACAATGATAGTGGTTGAAGGAGCCAGGATGGTGTCAAGTTTCCATAGCCAAGGAGCAATAGGCCTCTATATTGTTTGCATAGTATCTGCCGAGTTTTGTTCTTTTGCAGATTTTGTCAAGCGTATATTGCAAGACTTTTTATGGGCAACTCAGATCTATACTTTGTACAATGTAAATTAATTACTCACTTGCATATGTAATGGAAGTTCTCATAGTTAGTGCCAATGGACATGTCTCTTTTTCATCTATTGATCTATGTGCTTCCTTTTCTGGGCATACTCATTAAAGTTGTTTTCATGAAGGGGTTGCTTTCATCGGTACAAATGACTTATCAGTCAATCCATTTCGTGAATGGAACCAACTTTGTTTTCCCATCAGCATATGGGTTCAGTGCCATAAACTGCAAGTAGATGCGATGAACTCTAACAGGCCAGACAAGAGACAATTTATTATTAATGAAACTAATAGCGGGAATACTCTGCAGGCCCAAAATATGGGTGATTTAGCAGCATCACAGTTCACACCATTTGTAACTGTTCATGGAAATCATCACAAAATCAAACAAGAGAAAAAAAATAGATGCAAAAAACAAAAAAAAAAGGGATGAAGGCAAGAGGACACCTCTAGCAGTCCTATTTAATGTATTCACTAAAGCCACGGAGAACAAAAATAAAAGAAGGAAGAAAACAAAAGGCAAACTGACACTTCCCGTATGAACCGCCAGATCTTGAGGTCCATGAAGAGGCACAGCGTGTAACGGTGGAGATTCTTCCGACCACGGACACGGATCCAGGGGAGAACATTCTCTCACAGCATCGCCACCGACAAGAACAAGCTCAGGAGGAGCGAGCCCGCCACCAGCCTACCGCCGGCGACGAGCTCCGCGGCGAAGCCACTATCGTCCGCCGTATCTTCCAGCGGCTCTCCGTCGGGGGAGTCCGCACCATCGTCGTCGTCCGAATCGTCGTTGGAGTTCTTACTCTTCCCAGCCTTCGGCGCCGGAGCGGCCTCGGTGGCCTTGAAGAGCTCCTTGGGCTGAAGAAATTTGTCGACCTTGAAGACGATGAGAGGGTCCCGCTCGACCACCGTGCCGGTGACCTTGGCTGTCACGACCTTGGTCTTCAGGGTGACGTCGTCGCCATCGTTCTGGACAGTGAAGTCGTACTTGCTGGCGCCGTTAGTGGCGAGGGTATTCATGAGGCCGTTGCTGGACTTGAGGCCCTGGAGGGACATGAAGATGGGTACGCCGTGGTAGAGGATCAGCGACGTCTTCTGGGCCTTGGTGAGGTTCTTGTACTTTGGCATGAAGCCGTTCACGACGCTGTCCGGCGGGCAGAACACCGTCAGCCCGCTGTCAACATTCTCCTGGTACGTCACCGCCGCGCCAGAGGAGGTTATCAGGTCCGAGAAAGCCTTGCATCCCTGCTTCGTCAGGATCTCTGTCAAGTTCAGGTCGCTCGGCGCCCCCGTCGGCGCCTCGGCCTCCGGCGAAGTCAGCACCTATACGAAGATAGATGTAAAGTAATCCACGTCAAATTCACTCCCGGCAGTTAATCAAATAACAGCATTTAACAAATGAATTTGTTCATTTGCACGTTTTGTATCTCAACTTGCTTCACATTGAACCTCCATATAAACTTTTTAACAGGAAAATTTCCAAATTGTTAATGTCGGTGATCTAGTTCAACGCAAAATCACGTAACCCAGACACGTGTTTAATTACAGATCTGTGTGTTTTTTCCCGGCAATTACCGTTAATAGAGAACGGGAGTGGGGGCGTATAATAAACCTCACCTGACTGATCTGCAAAACGGAGATGTTGTACGGACGCTCGACTATGGACTTGATGAAGGTGGCCTCAACATTCTCGACCTCGGTGACTCCGAACCCGACCTTGCCCCCCTTGAGGTCGGTGATGTTGACAAATCCGGCAGTACCCGGGGCGGCGCCGGAGGCCTGGAAGAGGGTGGAGGTGGAGGTGCTCCGCTGCGACAGCTGGTGGAGTTTCTTGGTCCCGAAGTAGTCCACCAGCACGTGCAACGATAGCACGTTCTTTATGGTCCCGATCGACAGGTGCTTCGCAAGCAGCTCCGACATGGCCGCATTGTCGACGGCCAGAACTGTGATGGTGAGGCGGCGGTTGATCTCCGACGCCAGGTGGGTCAGCGTCAGGTAGTGGTTGAACGTCGAGAGCTCCGGATGCTTGGCCAGAATGCGGGTGATGTTGTGGGCTTCCGCCCCCGGGAAGGCCAGGAGGAGGAGGAGTAGTGCGGAGGCCGCTGCCGCAGACGGCACCGGAGATTTGGTCGGCTTCATCGGGGGAAGGGATGGATGGTATACGTGAGAGTAAGAGCTGAGGTGAAGGATCTGTATTGTAGAGTAGGAAGTGTGGGCAGTGTGGAAGATTTGGCGATAGTGGGCGTGCATTATATTTCTGCTTTGGAGGAATTATGACAGCTTGGCGTCACGCAGAGATGGGTCCTACGAATACTCTGCCCATTTCAATTGTGGTCGGAAATGTGATTGGCCCTCGCGGTTTAAAGTTCGACCTGATGATGAAATATCGAACCAATTCAATAATCTGATGCAGAGACTATGTTTCCCACATGTGAGGGAGAGATTGCTTTAGCATAATATAATAGTTATTATATTATATTATATAAATTTATTAATTACCAAATTAAAGTTGATACTGCGACCCCCAAACTGTCGGTAGCACAGTACAGTGAGGGGGCCGGCCTGGTTTTATAAATAGCCAATAGTCACGTGACATTTCGACAAAGGTGGTGCCGATCTGCCACGTCAGCATTTAATTATTATTTTGGGCCGTTCCTTTGATATGGAAGGCCCAAAAACTATCTTCTTTTGTGAAGGATAACATATCCTTTCCTTGATATACAAACAAAGCCGATGCTGTGAATCAGAAATCAGAAGCAAGTCATTGGGTCTAAAGCTGCTGCTTGCTCCGTTGGAGATTGGACAAAAACCAGATTCTCCGTGAGCTTTTCTCTTTGCAGATTTTGTCCAAAGTAATATTGCAATATCGATCTTTCCGAAACTATCTAGCAGCATATATTATGTAATAACTTACCCACTGCTAACTAATCTGTAAAAAATGTATGGGCTTTATGAAACTGAAACACAGTTTACAGTTCCATCATAGCAGGGAAGAATAGTGGAGCAGCAGATAATGAAGTAGACTACATTCCTTTAAGGAAACAAGTATTGAAAAACCCAGCATTGTAATAGAACTCTACATCTTTCAGAAGCCCCGAGGAAAACTAGGGGTCAGAACATTACTACAGGAAACTTGATCCGTCCATCAGCAATTGCAAATTGCAATGGCTAAGACCATCACAAAAGGAGTTGAGAAACTTTGTAAGATCAACCTTCAGCAAAGGCAATGGCTATAAGTTAATACACGGAGTGGAAAAGGGTGATTTTGATGATCTAAGATCATCGGATAGGAACCTTGATCCACCCATTGGCGTAAGCGATGGCCAAGATGACAAAGGGGGTCGACATGCCAAAGATAGTTATGTAAGGGAGTGGTGTCTTCATGGGGTTCTCTCCTTCCCTTTCTCCCGCAGTCTGCCAGTACCTACATTTCAAGAAAATTATGAGTAACTTCCTATGCTAAATCCCGCCATAGAAATCGAAAAAGCTAACTTATGGTCGGGCAAGTAGAACAGGACTATTTACTGCTCTGGCTCTTCATCCTTGGTGATGAACTTCTTCTTTCCTCCACCCTTGTTGAGCTCACCATCTCCTCCCCCTGTTCCCATATATATCATTCACAGCAAACATAAAAAACCCATGTGAAAAGACATCAACAAAATGAACCAAAAGAAAAAAAGTTCGAACTACTCAATTATCCGTTTTTCTTTACCAATTTGGGCGTGAATCTTCAAACTCCGAGACCTAGTTGAAGGTGGTGAGGCAGGCAGGGAATGGAGAAGAGAACTGTTGAACCTTGGGTTGAAGGGGAACGCAATTTTTGTGATCAGATAGGAGTGTGGAGGAGGATGGAGAAGAGATACCCAACTGGGCTGCCATTTTCGTTCTTCAAAAGATCTCTATTATGACTAGGGCTCTATATTTTGGTAACTAGATGGGATAGACGTCACTGGTTCTGGATATGGCTGGAGAGATTTTGGTGGGTTCACTTGTATCTATGATTTTTCGTTTTGAGTCGGCCCTGTAATCTGGAAACGTGTCATGTTGAGTGCAAACCGAAATCTCGGTCCCGGGTGGCTGTGCGTTGATTGGTGTTGGGGAATTATGGAGCGGAAGGGAGATTAGGGGAGGGAGGACTTAATTTTGTTAGGATAAGATAATTGGTGGAACCAAATATCCAAAATCTGAAAATAAAACTGGCATGGTTTATACTTTTTGAATAGTTGTCGGATATATGAAAGTTAGTAGTACGGTGTCAATTGAGAATTGTATAAATTATTTAATCTTATTAAACAAAATTGTTATAAATAAATTGTTGATAACCAATTATAATGTATGGTTAGGTAATAATAGTAAAAAGATAATAAAAAAAGTTATCAAGTAAATTTTCCGTTCAAAATAAACAGTTCTGTAGTGTGAACTTAAAAATAAAACGTGAAAATAAAAAAGTAAATTAATATTTTTATAAGAAATGATGGAATACTGTGAAAATAGTAAAAATAAGAGCTTAATAGAGAAAGTAACAAGTGTCGGACAAATTCTCGTAAAAATACTAAAAAAAAATTCGTATGAATAAAATAAAAATTTATAAATAAATCAGAAATTATTAAATAATAGAAAAGTATTTATTTAACATTTAGGTAATATTTACAATAATTAAATAATTTTACCCATAAGAACTGATGAAATTTTATAATTACTACGAATTAGAAATTTGACATTTGAAAAGTAAATATTCTTTAATAATATAATGCGAAAATACCCTACTGCATTTAGTACATATAAGTTCAAATAAATTAAATTATTTGGCTTATTGGAGTAAGAGTCATTTTAATGTAAAATGAAATATTGGAAATACACAAATTATTATAAGCTAAGATTCAAATAAAGAATATTTAAACAAAAATTAGTATAATTATAGATTATTTAAGTTGGATATATATCCTTAAGTTTTAATAATTTATTAAGTTTAATAGTGAATAATATACTATTCACAAGTCGACGTGTGAAAAAATATACAGATTACATCTCGAATGGGAGTATCGGTCAAATATTAGACAAAAATGGTATTAAAAAATTATATAAATACCTTAAAATAACTATTGAATGAAGTAGATAAATATTATACTAATATAAAAATGAGTAGTTTGATGAAGAATTAATGCCATATAATTAAACTCGAGTAATAATTTATCCTATAATATAGTTTATATTTGAATTAAGGATTATGAGGAAAATAATTTTAAAAATGAAAAGATTTCAATGGTAAATATATTTTGGTGTATTATTGAGTAAGAAAAGGAGTGAAATAGATTTTGTGCTAAAAGAAAATTATCTCTAATTAATTGATGTATAATAAATTTTTGTGAAAAGAGGTAGAGTAGTTATAAATCTCATTTTCTCATAATATTAAAGTTGGAAATAAGAAATATAAAATTTTGAGAGAAAATAATGGTTAAAAATAAATTAAAATTAGTTAAAATAAATTAAAATAAAAATTTAAGTAATTAATTAATATTTAAAAATCAAGAAAAATGAACATATTTTAAATTGAATTTGAAAATCGAACCCAATTAATCGAAATCGAATTGGGTCGAAATAAAAAAATAATTTAAAATTTTATTTTTAGAGATAACTTTAAAATAAGTTATTGAATTCACATGTAGGGTTAACGTACTTGTGGCCAGTGCACACTTAGCACTTGCCAGCAATCAACACAATAGGTAAAGTGCGCCAAGCCGATAGATGAGCATCTGAAATCTCTAAACTATTAGAGTATGAATAAAAAAATGTAATATTTAGATCTATTACATTAACTAAGAAAATTGATCACTTCAATAAATTTTCATATGCTCTAATCCAAATTAATTATACTTCAATAATTTTTTTATTAAAAAGTATTATAAAATTGTAATTATATTTACTTAAAATTAATAATTTAAAATAATATAAATATTCTAATTTTATGTACTTAATATAATTATTTATTTTATTTAAATTAAAACCTTACACTTTTAAATATCACAGGAGAAAAAATTGTTACAAATGTATACTTTGAAAAAACTGAACGGATCGTAATAAAAAAATGTCTAACCGATCCGTACAACGTTCACACACACACACACCTAGTGATTAAACCGGAGCGACGAAAGTGAAACGACATCGTTTCAGTAGAAGTGAGACGGAGGGAGTACGATGTCGTCTTTAGCTATCTAATGGCGGAGCCCGGTTTTACAGGTTCCTCCTCAAAACCCAAGATTTGATGACGCAGCGAAGGATTCTTGCTTCTGCAGAATCCAATTTCGGGAAAACCCTCGATTATCGTTACTCTTCTTCATTTCACGGTTCGTCCTACTTCAAAGCACACCACCTCACGGCTTCAGTTCTTCTCAAGTTCAATCCAATTCATACCGCAAGAAAACCCCCATACTACCCACAGTTTCCAGCTGCATAAGTTTTCTTCAAGTAAGCTGTTATTGCAAATTACTTTCTTGGTCTTCTCTTTGTTCTTTCTCAGTAGTTTTGCTTCTTGCTGAATTCGTTCTTTTCTTGTACGTGAGCTATGTCCCTCATGCGATAACTTACTGAAAGTTCTCCCCTTTTTATCTGCGATTCCTTTTCTGGTTGTTTTTCAGGTCCCTCTGCGTTTTTTTCCTTTTAAATCTTGATTTGGCGTTTGGAAATTAAGGCCCTGCATTGAATAACCTGGATCCCTTTGTTGAATTTCACTTGCAGTAGGACGTGAAACTTTTGATTTTTCAGAAGGGTTTCAACTTACGCCTGAGATTTTACCCCTCTTTCCAGAGCTTGGGGTTTTGATTTAAAATCTGGTTATTATTACTGGGAGGCGCGGTATTTGTTTGTTTTGATTGGGAGATTCTGTTTTTTTCAAACGCCAAAGATGGCTGTCAATGATGGGAAATAGAAGACTGCCTACTATGGTTGGTCATAGGATGCTAGAAGTCCCCCTGAAAGGAGTCAAAAGTTGCACTATCTTAATGCGGGAATGGAGAATAGTTCGTCATTGCTGGGTACTCGAAGGCTTATAAAGAGACATGAGCTAGTGAGAATTGTGTTACAGTGCTTGTACTCTTTAGGCTATAGTAAATCTGCTTCGACTTTGGAAACAGAATCTGGGATAAGATGTAAATCTGCAGAGCTTGAGCTGCTTGGATCGCAGATACTCAAGGGAAATTGGGATGATTGCATCAATACTTTAAATGCTCTTGATTGCTTAGCTGAAGACTCAAGGACCTCAGCTCTGTTTCTGGTATCTAAGCACTGGCTCCTGGAATGCTTAAACCGTGGAGATGATACCTTGGCCTTGTCTATCTTGCAGGAACGAGTTTCGAAGTTAGGAATTACAATGGAGAGAGTCCAAAATCTTTCCAGTAGTATTCTCTCTATAAAGGATATTGAATTGGGTGTTATGAATGATAACATTGTTCAAGAGTTGCGGAGGAAGTTATTGATTGAGTTGGAGAAGTTGCTTCCTCCACCAATTTCACTGCCAGAAGGAAGGTTGGAGCATCTGATTGAAACAGCTGTCATGTCACAGCTCGATCACTGTGTTTATCATAATTCCTCACGAGTGGCTTCTCTTTATGAGGACCATTGTTGTGGCAGAGATCAGATCCCAACTGAAACAGTTCAGGTGAGCTTTCCTCATAAACTGTTGTTTTAAACTGATGTAAATTCTTCTGATTTCCCCTTAAGTTTGAATATATTCACCTTGGGAAGGGTTTATATATCCGTGATCAAAGGTTTGTTATTCTTTGGAGTTCTATTGAGCTGTAGTATTCAATTGACTTTTACTAGTATATGTTATTGTATTTCTCCTGGAAATAATAAATAGGAGAGCATGATTTCTATCAACTTTTCTTTGTTTTTCCCTTGTTTTACTAAGACTACCAGGAATGAGAATTATGAACATTGGAAAAGAAAATAAATAGTGATAGCTAAAGATAGAAAAGGGGTTTCTTCTTTGTTTAGTCTAGCCTTATTATTTACTATGCTATCCTAGTATGATACAGTAGCCTTGTCAATTAGGCGAAAATTTTCATGAAGCTGGGATGTTGATGTTGCAGATCTTGACTGAACATAAGAATGAGGTCTGGTTTGTACAATTTTCTCATAACGGGGAATACTTGGCCTCTTCATCAAGTGATTGCACTGCGATCATTTGGAAGGTAATTTTTAGACATCATATCTAGACACTACAAGTGAATTTATGTTACACAGAAATTGAAAAGGTGCTTAATTTTATGTATCGAACTTGTGGGAATGAAAAATTGTTGGAAAAATTAATGGTTCTATTTTTCTTTTTTCTTTTTATAGAAAGCGTGCAAAGATTTATTTCAATATGTAATAAAGCTATCATATCAGTGTCATACATGCATTTTGCTTTTTTGGGTGTGCAAAAATGCATTTTCTTAGCTTGATCGAAAAAAAAAGTGGAGGAACCATGAAAAGTTTGTCTTTGGGTTGACAACTGCAGCAATCCTGAGTAAGGATCTGCACCAATATGGGTGGACTGCTTTTAGATACCCATTCAATATTCATAGATAAACATAAATACGAAATATCAACACTTTTTGTGTACCAAGTGAATTCTCTTAATTTTAGCTATTGAAATTTGGTCATGCCTAGAAGGTGCAATTTATTTTATGATCCACATATACCGAGTTTACAGGTTCAAGAAGATGGTAAGGTTATTCCAATGCACACCTTACAAAGTCATCAGATCCCTGTCTCATTTGTAACATGGAGTCCTGATGATACAAAGCTCCTCACTTGCGGGAATGCAGAGGTTGCTAAGCTTTGGGACGTGAAGTCAGGTGCATGTGAGCACACATTTGGGGACCGTGACTTTGTAGTAGGCTCATGTGCTTGGTTCCCAGATTCGAAGCAACTTATTTGTGGGAGCTCTCACTCTAAGAAGGGCATGTGCATGTGGGCTCGTGATGGCACTGAGATTAAGGCTTGGAGGGGCTCCAGGATGCCTAAGATCCTGGACCTTGCTGTCACTTCAGATGGTGAGAACCTTATCAGTGTCCTTTCAGAGAGGGATATTCGGGTGCTGAACTTGGTGACAAATGCAGAGCGTTTAATAGTGGAGGAACACCCAATCACTTCCCTTTCTCTCTCGGCAGACAGCAAATTTTTTATAGTCAATCTCAACAATCAGGAGATTCACTTGTGGGATGTTAAAGGGGATATGAAGAAGCCATTGAGGTATTCTGGGCACAGGCAGAGAAAGTATGTGATTAGATCCTGTTTTGGAGGGTTGAATAGCAGTTTCATTGCCAGTGGCAGCGAAGATTCGCAGGTATGCTACTCATTCTGTCAATTATTAATCTTTCTGTGATTGAATACAATAAGGTAATGCTTATATCTTCCTTTATTTGGTGAATGAGACCTGCAAAAAGATATCTTCTTGTGTGCAATCTTATGAATTTGGAATTTCATATAATTTTACATTTTTGCAGTCAGTGTTATTTGGTTGTGTTCCCTTTTTTGCTTCTATGTTGGCCTTATGTAAGATTTGTGGCTTAGGGGTTGCCGATAATCATTGAACAAATTCTCAAAATAATTAATTGGACAACAAATTTGAAATTGAGGCCTAGGTTTTTTTTTAATTACTTTCCAAATGACAGAATGAAACGCTATCTCTTTTGGAGGTAATGCGTTGAGAAACCTTCACAATAATTTGGTTTATACCAATTCCATCTTTTGGTATGCATTAAGGGATAGGAATATGAATGCATCCGATTGGGGTGGAACCACAAGATTAGAGGTGGATATGGGATGTGTATAATTTTTGTTATATTCAAAAGAGTTGTGTAATCATGAGTGATTCATGAGCAGGCTCTACGAGCTTTGTAAGTTAACACTTGTATATATATATATATGATTTTACTCGTATTCTTGATGTGTTATTAATGAATTTTCTTTGTTGAATACACAATAAAAAATTAATATCACCCATTTTTTTATTGATGGTTTTTGCAGGTCTACGTATGGAATAGGCAAAGTACTCGACTGATTGAGGTGTTATCTGGCCATAAGATGACTGTAAACTGCGTGAGTTGGAATCCCATGAGGCAGAAAATGTTGGCATCGGCAAGTGACGACCACACCATCCGAATATGGGCGCCAGCGACCAAGACCATACCGTGAAGGGAGCCTAAGTGAGAACCTTCTGCTTTAATCTCGATGTACAGACTTTTTATTTGTTCTGCCTGATTGATATTTTGTCTGAGAAAATGTTTTGGCCTGCGTGATATCATCCATCTCATTGCTTCATTTGTTTGAAGATATACTAGCCGATCCAAATAAAAACAATATGCTTAAGAGATCAATAGGCTTTCTAGCATATTGTCGAGTGTGTAAAAAGAGTTTTGGTTAAAATTAATATAGTATTCAAAGTTGGTGCACAATATGGACCATGATTGATAAACATTTCAAAAGGGCTTATGCCAAAATTGATAAAATCGTCTGAATTAATACGTATTTTAGCTATTAACCCAATAGAATTTCTAAATTGGCAATCGAGTAGTAGAGCGAGTATAGAGCATGAAGGAAGGAGAGACCAGAAAGCTAGAAGGAAAGAAGGTTTGTGGCTATTCTAGGATGGAGAAGAGGACTTGAACTTGTAGAAAATAATTGATGCAAAACTTTAATTTAATATTTTATAATATTCCAAAAATTTTCCCATATAATATAAAAAATAGTAAATTATTCCAGATTAAAAATCATATTTAACTAATAAAGTGAAATTTACTTTCTATAAAGTGTATTTATATTATACGACTTCATGTATTAAAACAATAATTACACATTTCTTATTAATTAAGAGATAAAATAGCACTAATTATGATTGATATCAAATTTATTGAATGGTTGAATAAATAGAAAACTTGCAATCTTCTTTTCTGTTATGTTAGGACCAAATTATATAATATTGTACGAAAATCTTGCTTTCTTACTCACCACTCAAGGTTATAATAGATGTATCACGTATATATAGATATATTGCGAGTTACCACTATATATAAAAGAAAATTATAATCCTATTAAGCAATTGAAAATGGCCTATTCAACGCTTAATCATATCGTTGGGAGGTACTCCATCCAATGATCCAATTGACGGACAAGCTGGTCCCAAGGCTGCATGAATCCTTCCTCATGGGAATTATCTTTTTCACTCACCAGTGAAAATGGCAAAAATGAGAAGGAAAAAAAAACAGCAAATGAAAAATGGAAAATAATGGTCCTCATGCAATGGCGGGTCTATAATTGTGCTGATGCTTCTTCAAAAAGAAAATTTACTATCAAGAGTGTCAATGCAAGTACTGATCCTAAAGCTTGTAGTGAGGTAAGAATAGATAGTCTCAGTTGCATACCGCGGGATAAAAGGCCATACTGCTTACAGTAGCTCCACAGCAAGGGCTGATGCGCCACCACCTCCGTTGCACACACCACCAACACCAAATTTTCCGTTTTTCTGCTTCAATACCTGGACAATGATGTACCCATTGGTAAGATGAAAAGGAGAAGGCAACGTGAGATTAAGAACTATAAGTAGTAGCTAGCTAACATAGGACTTCTCCTGGGTTTCTTTGATTGTTTTATTCCCCTTTAGTTTTAATGGAATCCAGTTTTCCTGGTGATAAGTAAGATAATGGTCTTATGCGAGAAACACAAGGCTTACCCCCAAAAGTGTGACCAAGATACGCGCTCCACTGCAGCCTAGAGGGTGGCCCAAGGATACAGCTCCACCATGGACGTTAACTTTTTCCTGAGAAAAAGGACAAGGAAAGAAATAAATAAAGAGAAGTGGCAGTATCTCTGTTTCAAATAAATAGGGCATCTCGCATGCATAGGAAGAAGGAATTAATTTCTTCATGTTTCTACAGTTTCAAACTTACAGAAGGGATTCCTAGAAGTTTCTGGTTAGCAAGGGCCACAACCTACAGAGAAGTTTTAAGATCAGATATCTCCTGGGCATAAATTCTGATTCCCAAGATATTTTGTCAAAGAGAAGCTGATCTGACACTTACTGCAAAGGCTTCATTGATTTCATAGAAATCAACTTGGGAAGCTTCCAAACCAGCATTTGATATGGCTTTTGGAATTGCAAGTGCTGGAGATGTTGTGAATAGCTCTGGTGCCTGCAGGTACAAAGTTTAGTTGGATATCAACCTATCCAATTATGATATAATAATATATTGAAGGATGGCAATTAGACTCAGCATGATTTTGAGCATAGTAGAGGGCGTACACTTGTGGAGCATTATATATCCATGAATTACCTGAGCAGCATCAGCATAACCTGTAATCTTGGCAATGACTTGGAGTCCAAGCTCAACTGCTTTCTCTCCACTTACTAAGACCAGAGCAGCAGCACCATCACTGTCATAAAAAAATAAGTTATTTGTCAACTCAACTCTTCCTCACTCTTATAGATAAATAGGTTCACCTTAAAGAATGATCAAACATCTACCAAGGATCCTTTTTATGAAACTATGGAGCCATCAGTTTGTTTGATAGGCTTTTTTTTTGTCTACTGTCCATAATCAATATGAAAAGACCAAGTTTATGCAGTTACAAAGATGTATATGGGATTATATTTCTTTTGTATCTGTGTTGGAGATATGGAATTCAATCTTAGTAGGCATAGAGAGCTTTCACATCCTACTAGCAGGAAATAAATAGTAGAATGCTGCCCTCACTAGCTAATTACATGATGATTAATAGTATTTGGGATTCATCATATTAACAAGCACAGACCTTATACTGGAGGCATTTCCAGCTGTTACGGAGCCTCCATTCTCCTTGAAACTTGGCCTGAGCTTCCTCAGCTTTGCAGCATCAAACTGGAATTAAATGAACATTCACTTTACTGGGAGGCAATGAAATTTTCATAATCAGGGAATCTTGTTTTTTCTATTGAATTCACTATTCTGATCATCGAAATACCAATTGAAGAATGTGTCCCATTAGATTGGGCATTCTACAAGGTACACTACCTTTCCAAGACCCTCATCCTTGTCAACAATTGTTGATGGTCTGCCCCTTCCTCCAGATACCTCAACAGGAACAATCTCCCATGAGAAAGCACCGCTATCTTGAGCAGCTATACCCCGTTCAAAGCTCTGTATAGCATAGTTGTCCTGCAAGAATTGCATATAACTTGGTGTCATCCTAAAACTAGCTTAAGTTATGCCTTGTAGCCAAAGTGAGGAAAGGACCAAACCAATTGCAGATTACCTGATCTTCCCTTGTAACTGTATGGTGATCAGCACATAACTCAGCACACACTCCCATGCCATAATCATTGTAAACATCCCATAAACCATCCTTCAACATTCCATCAACAAGAGAATCATGCCCTAGCCGAGAACCCTTCCTGCTCCATAATGTGGGCATATATAAATATTCAATCTTCTTAATATTCTTAAGTTAAGCAAAAATCAATCATAAGATAAAATGATGACGATGAAATAGTGCCAGAAAGAGAATATAACTATAAGGGGGAGATCTTGCAAAAGATCCAAACAATAACTTTCAGTAGAGATTTTGAGACCCAAGGAAAGCATAACTTCTAAGTTTTCTCCTAAAGCATGACCTATGATAAAAAAGGATACATTAGTAAAAAGTAACAATCAATATTGCGCAAAACCACCAAAGTACCTTACTTCAGCAAGGTATTTAGGTACATTTGACATGCTTTCCATGCCACCAGCAACAACAACATCATTTATTCCCAGCTGGATGCTTTGGGCAGCAAACATTGTTGCTGCATAACAGTTATTCTAGCATTATTTCCATTGTAACTAGAAAAAAATGATATGCTAGGGAACAGAATATTAGATGGACGAAACAGAACCTTTCATTCCTGATGCACAAACTTTGTTGACAGTGGTGCAGGCCACTGAATTGGGAATTCCTGCACCTAGCGCAGCTTGTCTAGCGGGAGCCTGTCCCAAGTTTGCACTAAGAACATTGCCAAAGATTACTTCTTGTACAAGAGATGGATCAACATTTGCTCTTTTCAGTGCAGCTTCAATTTTGGAAAGACCAAAATCAATTGCAATTACAGGGAAAATATTCATTCAAGCATCATAATAGTTTATCAAATGTAGAGCATGCAGTACAGAAGAGTCTGAAGCATTACCTTCGATAGCAATTGAACCAAGCTTTGTTGCTGACAAGGATGAGAGAGTCCCAAGAAATCCACCCATGGGTGTACGTGCAACTCCCACTATGCAAACATCTGCAGGAATCATCAAATATGTTAGAAAATACCAAAATCATAAAAGAACTTAGAAAATTCATGACATGCAACTCAATTCAGTAGAAACTTAGAAAATTCATAAGACTTTTATTTCCAGTCTCATACAAGACAAGATGGGCTTCTAGATAGAATTGTAACAAAGTATTTTCAATAAAAACAAACAATGTCAAGATCCAAATCATCAGATTCTAGAAACTTACAGTCTGAACATTCATTAATTAATGTCCTCTTTTGTTATGCAATCAATAAAATAGACACTTGAAACATGAATAACAAAAATTTATGATGTCACCAAAAAGAACGACAAGAACTGGAATCATGCAGTGGAGAGGGCAGACCTCTGGGCTTGATAGAGTCTTGAGAGCAGGAAGCTGATACTGGAGCCATAAATAAATGATAAGTATCCGGTTCTGCACATAAAAATAAAATAGAAAATCCTTTAGACACTGACCAAATAGTATCCGTGTATAGTGAGTGTATACTACAGCCTGAGAGACGCAAGGATATGAAAAGGTCACGGGTGACCCAGAACTCCTCTTTTCAGTCTTCATGTTGATAGGTATGATTACAGAAAGGCTCTCGGCCAGCTCAATAATGCAAAACTCATATCGGGGAGAAGAATACAGGCGAGAATCCGCTGAAAGTGCCCATTTGCGTGAATTCAGAGGTTAATATCACAATTAATAAGTGAAATTTATGGATTGAATCATTAATCAAAGAAACAGCCGGAGCTTCACTCTATAGCAAAATAGACTGCCCAAAACGACTCGAGCTGACTAACAAGAAAGTGGAATTCAAGGAGCGGATAAGCTGATTTCTACAGTTACGCTGATCTATTGTGGGCACGAACAGATCAGCAGCTCTAGAATTTAAGCGTGGCGAAGATGAATTTCGTCTTCAGCAGGAAGAACCAATCCGCAGAAATGCAAACCGTTGGTGGCAGAGAACATGGAGGAACCTAACAATAGATCAGCGTAACTGTAGAAATGCAAGACGAGAAGGAACCCTACCTGCCTCTGCTTGCGAGAGAGAGAGAAGATGGAGCTCCAAGAGAACGTGAAGAACAGAGGGGAGCCGGACAGCGGCAACTGCCGTGGAGTGACGAGTGGGCCCAATTCCTTATATAATAGATAATTGGACAATAAATAAGTGAATTTAAGGTAATAACTTCAGAGTTAACACATCAACAGATTATGATTATACAAGTAGATGTAGGCATCAAATCCAAATATTCTATGAAAATTAAGGTGGAAAGTTTGATTACCTATAGGCAAAAACTTATTAAGTTTAAAAATTCTCTTGATATATAATATTTGACTGTTCTTAAAAAAATTATGAAAAATTTATTTTATAAGAACATAGAGGTGCTAATAATATTTTAAAAAATAAATAATATATTACAATTAATAAAGCAATTATTTATAATATAAGATAATATAATATTAATTATACATATTAATGAACATGATATTAAAAAAAGTCTAATAAGTTACCATAAATTTATAGCATAAGAGATATAATCTAATTATTTAATATTAAATTTATTGTAATCACTTGTTACTCTGTGGTAGTAGTAAATTTACTCTATTGTATAGCAATATATTAATTTAAAAATACTCATAGAAAATATATTTATATTTCACTCTAGTTATATTTATTCTATCATTTATATTTCACTATAATTATATTTGTTTTATCATTTTTTGGTGTGTTTTTATGGTATCATAATTATTTTTATTCACATCTCTTTCAAACTTTAAATATTGTTGCATCTTCACTCTCCAATTTTTCTATCACACATATACTCTAAAATTCAGCAAACACAATAAGTTTACCGTCCTTATTTCTTATCGAATTCTTGTGTTTCACTAATCTTTTTAGCATTTATACTTGCAAAATTTTTCAATTTTTCAAATAGCCACCTCCAACCGATACTTAACTTGTCCTCTTCCTAATAGTATTACAACCATTCACACCAAGTTGTACGAACTAATATATTTAGAAAAATAACATTACTCCAATACTTATATTCTAAAATTTACTTATTTTCATCCAAGCACATTTTTACCAAAAAAGGATCGTTCATTTCCCTAATCTTGAATATAGGGCATGACTCTCGAGTAATAAATTTTATCTCACCATTATTCTTGAATATCTTTCAACTAATGCAAACTTTTAGCTAATTGGAGTTTCCTCTATCCCTAAACTTGGAAACCATCAACCCTTCACAAATTATGATTCAAACAGACCTTTTAGACCATGAATGGCAAAAAATCACAAAAGGCGACCCTCCCATGGATACTTATCTCTCTGAAGTCACCCAACTCACCACCCAATTTTCACAAATCAAGTACCCCAAATCTGTTTTAGATCCCAAGAAGTGAATTCTAGATGACCTTAGAGATGATTGGGAATACTTGTGCCGTGGGATTGCCTTCTCTGTCACTTTACTATATGTGGAATCATTGAAATCCTATCTCCTCCAAGAGTACTCCAAACGAGATTACAAATCTCGCTCAAAGTAGCTTGTCATTACCCTTCTTTTGTGTTTACTAGGCAGCTTACCATCGAGTGCCACTGTTGATGTCGAATACAAATCTTGTGGGTTGCACATGCCGATGCCATCGCCAGGAGCATATCACCATCTGTAAACTCCGTCCTTTTATAAATAAGAAAATTGGGAAAATAATCGTTCATTTTCAAAGAGAAAACCAAGTTGTTTCATGAAACTTAACCAATAGAGAAATGGCAAAAAGAGAAATTTATAAATCCCGCGTGACCTAAAGAGTTGTAAAAGTAATCAAAAAGGACTCTGGGACAAATTGAAAAAGAAAACTAAACCGGTTTAGATGAACAGGACCTGAACCGGTTTGAACCATCATTAAACCGGTTTCTAAATTTATTTTTCTAGATAACTTAAAATATTCAAATTAGGGAATTGAAGCCATCATTGAATAGAGAATGAATTTAGATGAATTTAAAATTTTTAATTTTGAAAAACTCTATCAAATCGGGCATGAACTGGCCGGTTTAAGCATTGAACCCGATTCGGATTGGTCCTGTCCGGTTCGGAACAATGTCATCTTCTTCCTTCAGATGACGACATTGTTCATTTGCCGGAAGAATGGACAGCGTTGACGAAGATTAATTGCCTCCATTCAGGGCGTTTCAGGCCATGAATAAGCGCCATAAAGGTGCCAAACAGATGGGCAGAGAGTCCCCGAGCTCCCTATATAAAGAGCTCCTCTTTCATCCTCCTTACACTTGAAAACTCCATTCTCTCTCAACTGCTCCATTTTTCGATGAAACTCGAACCAGAGCTCTGACTTGAACATTTTTCTAAACCAAAGAAGGCGTGGTCGGGTTCTTTAGATTCGAAGAGAAGTCAGCTACACGACTGTACTCTCTATTTGCTCCGAGGATCGTCAGAGAAACGCTAACGTGATAGAATAGTGAAGTAGTTCCGATGGACCGAGGCTACCCTAATTTGGTCGAGCTGAAAATGACCAATTTGAGCCCTTCTTAAGCCAAACCAAGCCCTACTAACACTTCCATAGCCTTTTTACAGCTGAATTAGAGCAGAAAGGTAAGCCAATTTGGCTCCCTATTGTAAATTCTGATCGGTACTAGAGAGAGAACCGACATATTTTTACTAACCGAATTCTCCCTCAATTCGACATGAATTGAGGTGATTCTTGATTCTAGAAGTAACCTCAGGACAAGAGCTATCTGCCCATATTGAAAGCTTAGACCGTCGTGCCCCCGACGGTAAGCTTTCAAAGCTTTCTCTCTCTACGTTCAATTTTTCGACGAAACTTCGTTTGCGCTCATACTGGTGTCAATTCATGCGATTCAAAGTGCAATTGAGTCGTATGGATGTGTATGAACTTAAATCTACCTTCAATTTCAACAAATAATCTCATTTAATTAGTCAATTTGATGAAATCAAATTCAGCCAAGTTGAAAGGTTGAAATTGGGGGAAAAATTAGGAAAATTTTGGGGATTTCAAAAATTCGAGGGACTAAAATGCAATTTCATAAAAATTGGGCATGGAAAAGATGTGGTAGGACCAATTGGTCAATTTTTAGAATTTTTTGGGTGCAATTTACCATTTTTGTAAAGTATGGGCAAAATGGTAATTTTGGAAAAGTTAGGGACCAAATTTGAAATTTGGGAAAATTGAACCCCTTTTTATAATTTTGAATAAATTGATGTCCTAAGTTGAATTTTAGAAGTTTCAGGACTCAATTTAGGGGAAAATCGGCATTAGGGACCTAATGTTAAAAAAAAGAACTTTATGGACCTAATTGCAAGTAATTAAAAAGTTTGGGTATGTTATTCATTTGTGATGAATGAAGCCATTAAGCTAAAGGATAATGAACAAGGATATTCATATCGTGTAGGAACACAAAATACCAGGAATGTAAGTCAAGATAGACTCGCACTGAGGCAAAAAGTCGGATAAGTCGAATTCACTACATTAATGGGTGAGTGAGATTTTTATATCATACTCGGTTGGGATAATAAATTCCTTGGAAATAAAAACCGGCCACAATGTGGGATTTTAACATCACATCTAGATAGGGTGATGTGAGAAAAATACGAAAAAACTACTTATCGGTTATAAGTAGATTATACCTGATTGGTATGATAAACTTTCTGGAAGGAAGTAGAAAACTCATTCATCGATTATGAACGAAGATGTCCTCACAGCGGTTGGTGTGATAGACGTCCGAAAGATAATTTTGTCGGAAGTGCTCTTCCCTAACTGTGTGTCACTACTTAAACTTTTTGGAATACCTTCTTGACGGGAGCTCGAATAACTCAGATAGGTCGGATGCCTCAGTTTTGGAACTCGGGGCTAATATGTCTGATTTTAAAAATCTCGTACAGTAGGCCCAAGGCCAGTTTACACGAGCAGGAGCTCGTAAATAAACATGAGTTTAAGCCATGAAAATTTTAAATGAATGAGATGTTTGGCCATTGTACTAAGACAGAACCGACATACTCGATGGACTGGCGGCAGTGGGACATGACAAGTCGACAGACTAGTCAAGACAAACAGCTGCAATGCAAGTCGAGTTGAGGGTTAGGGCCGTTGGAGCAGTGGTATCAAAAATTAAATGGCTTATGAGGAAAATTGTTGTTTTGTGCATGCACTGAGGTACGAAACCTTCAAGACGCCCAAGAGGGGTAGTGATGCGTCCTAGGGGCTACTGAACGACATAGTGGAGATAATGGCAGATTGTCATGCCAGCAGTCAGGAAAGCTCGACGTAGCTTCATGCGCATGAGATCGGGGTGGGGTTGGGATGAGGTTTCTTTCCTCATACGGACACAAAGTTTTTCTTTACGGGATTGGGGGTTGGATGCCATGTACATCCACTCATTCTCAGGGTAGAAGTGTATGGGCTTCTATCTAGGTGGCCGGTAAAGTTGCTCCAACGCCACAAGTGGGTATAGTGGATGTGTTGCCCTGTGAATGTGTGTTCCCTTCATGATGAAGGGCGTGTGTTGGTTGATAAACATATCGTTTGTGGTTAATGATGAGATATGGCTATGAAAACTGAGATTTTGATGATGAAATATTTTAAAGAAAAATAAGGATTCTAACACACTCCAATTCAAACCATTTTCTAAAAAGTCAAATTTTAAAACACCCATTCATTGAGTCGTTGAACTAATCCCCTCCCTTATACTCCTTTTTAGGTAACCAAGGAAAATCCTACCCAAAGACCTCAAGTTAAACACACTTGTAAGATAGATATGTTAAGTTTAAAATTTATTACAGCTTTAATTAATGTTATTACAAGAAAGGTACAAGTTTAAAGGATGCATTACTCCTCATGGTTTCAAAAGAAGGGAAAAACCCTTAATAAACTAGAATAGTGGTGGGTTAATTATGAGGATCTGACCAAACCGGGTCGGGGCGTGACATAAATTACTTTCTTTTATGGTTCTCTTAACTGACATTATTCAGGACCTCCTATTCAAACCAAGTATATTTCTATCTCATTTAGATGATATCGATTTCTTAGTTCAATATATTTAAATGTTATATCTCCATGTAGTTTTCCTTTCTCCTTTTTATTCTTACTTTTCAACTCATAAGTATGGTAATTGATTTTTAGTATGAAAGCTTTTAAAGCTCTACGGTTGATCCAATCACACTCACCAACAATAAATACACTCACCTTATATTTGGAGCCTATTCGTCCCAATTTTCTTTCCAATTATCTTGTGAAGTGTGATCCCTCTAAATTGCGTGATCCTATTTCTCTACACAAATCATATTACAATGTTAGGATTAGTTTGGTACACTCGATTATAATTGCATCATCTTGAAATTTCTAAATTTATGGTTTTGTCTCCGCAACTCGGTTCCACTCATAACGAATTGCAGAAACCAACCATTCTACCCATTCCACATATATTCATAATTTCCAAAGTCTCCCCCTCTTTTTCTCCATTTACTCTACCCCTAAATATATACACTTTTAAAATAATACTTCAAAATTTTCAAAATTATCTTTTGGCCCCTTAACTTTTCATAAATTAACAAAATATCCTCCATTCCTTCATTCCTTCAACTTCTTTTGTTTTAGAGTCTAATTTTTAAAACTTTTCTATTTAATCCCCATTATGTGCCTTAGTCTCATTTGGGTCCTCAAGTCTTGAAAATTACATTTTGGTCCCAAACATTACACTATTTACATTTTTTAAATTTTCTTGCAAAATTGCCATTTTTTCCCATTTACTTCCAAAAAATAATATGTTCACCAAAAACTTATCACAAATGACCATTCTGCCCCCGTGGTACAAAATAACTATTTTGTCCCTATTTCGACAAAAATTACCATTTTACTCCTTATTTTCTAAAATTGATCGTTTTGCCCCTAAACTTTTGATAATCATTTTTTCGACACTTCCATCTGTCTAAAAAATATCTACTAGACCCTTAGAATTCCCTTATTCACTATTCCAAAAGTTTTCCTTTTTTAGAAAACTAGTTCCTAAACTTTTTAAAGCTTGTAGTTTGTCTCCAAACTTTGAGAATAATCTCTAACCAACTTCAAAATATTCAAATCCACCCCCACATACTTTCATAAATCTCCTAAGGGCTCATGAGAGGAGTTGGAGTACCTCAATCAAACTTGGCAAAATTTGTTTATTTTCCAAAAATGGTTGAAATTATGCTAATAGAGGGTTAGTCAGAAATACTCACCAAAGAGGGCACCACCAGTGGCTGGAGAGTAGGCATTATGAAGCCAAGGCACATGTGACTCATTCTGTGGTGGTGGCTAGCCAAGTGGTAACCAAAGCTAGGTGAATTTTGGCATTGAATATCCGCGATTGAAGGTTCCAAAATAGACTCACCAGAGGAAATCAACTCATGGTGGTCAGAACTCACCTTGATGGTGGTCAACTAAGGCTTGTGGGAGGTAGAGGAGAGCTAGGGGTTATTTTGGAACTGGTGTCGGTCGAAGAGGTGGCCGAAGTCGGTCGAATTCATCCCCGAAAGGGTGGCGATATCATGTAGTTTTTTGTCTTTAGTCGGAGCCAGCCAAAATGACCCTCGTGCAGCACTTTCTGACCATTTGCAGGTTGGGATCGAACCACACACTTCAAGATGACTCCCTTAGCAGCATTTTGACACAAAAATCCCCTAATTTGGTGGTCAAATGAAGGAGTATTGCTCGGTCGACCACTCGGGTGTCTAGAGCATTTCTGGGAATAAGTTTTCTGGGAGCAAGTGCTCTGGTCGGTCCAATCAGACACGCTATCAATACTCTCACTCACCTTAGTTTCTAGAACACGTTCGTTCCAGGTGGGTTCTAGAATTCCTCCTCTAGTGCTACATCTTGAGCAATCTCTTACTCCTCTACAATTTTTAGCAAGAATAGTAGATCAATTCCCACTCTTAGTACCCTTAAACGGTTATACCAAAATTCTTTCCTGAATTTACGGTTTCGCCCCACGGGCCTGGTTTACTCGACCTACTAGTTAGAGAATCAACCCTTAACCAACCTTCACTAAGGTTAATCCATTGGGCTCAAGGTCATCACCTTTCCAACTTGCACTCACCTAAGTGTTCAATATTCCCTTACTTACACTTGGTGGCCTTACTTTTCCAAATTACAATTTAGTCCTTAACTTAGGCAAAATTATCATTTTGCCCTTCTTATTTACAACTAAACTTTTGAGACTCATTTGTTCCTTTATTTTTCCATTTAGATCCCTAAACATTCTTTAATTTAGTTTAGGTTCTTGTACTGCCCAAAAATTACCTTTTGGTTGAATAAATACATTTAATTTAGTTTAGGTCCTTCTCAAACTAAAGCACGAGATCCCCCTGGCCTCCCTTTAGGCCATTGTAAACTTTGTTCGACCAAGGTCGACCAAAATAGTGCTGATCAGATTTGATTGTGAACTAAAAATAGAATGAGAAATAGTCAAGTCAAGGTCAGGAACTCACCGAAGATGACACCTCAATCATTAAGGCTGGTGCAATTCGAAAGTTGGCTCCTCAAAGAGTCAATGGCCACTTGAACCACGTCAATTGATAGTATAAGCAGCCTATAATGCTCATTTTAGTTAGCTCTGCCATTTCTTTCAAAATCTAAAACTTGAAGTATTTAATTCTATCTCTACGCTTACCCAAATTGTATGAGATCGGTTGTAATGGAAAGATGGTGCCACAAGGATTCTACTAAATTATTTTCAGTCTTCGAGGGCCATTGAAAAATGCTCTCAAAATAGGTGCTCTATTTTCGGGTGGCGTGGGTCTGGTATTGTGCTATATCATTAGCGCTGATAGTGGGAGAGTTGAGGGTCAAGAGAGGTGGCATGGAAAGTTGGTGTCCGTAGCTTTCCAGAGATACCAAGATCACTTGAGGTGGTGGTCAAATGGTGGCGCAAAGCTCTCTGCAAGTCTGATCATCGAAAACGGGAGATCCTCAAATGTTGGAGAATTATATGGATGAATTCTAATCCAAAACTAACAAGGGGACATCCAAGCTTTATATGGATGAATTCAAGACTTGTGCGGCTATCTATCCATAGCTTTCTTGCATCATTCCATAGCATGTAGCTCTGTGAATGAATTAATTACTCAAGTGGTGAGTTTTGGATTGTCTAATGGGGTTTATCAGGTTGGCAGGTCTAAAATCGGGCAAAGAAGATGACACATGCACATGTGGTCATATGTGTAGCGTGAAGACCAGTTTGCACTGTAGCGAACTAGTTTCCGACAAATTAATGAGTTAGTTCAGTGGTTTCTTTGTTGGTTTAACCTGATTCTGATCGGTTATTGGGAAAATAAAAATACCTAAAAATACTACATATGTTTAGCCCCCTTAAAAATCAAAGGGTTTTGTGACATGAGTAAGCTCGAACCCAGTTCGAACCGATTCTTTCCCAAATTTTTCCAGATCCTTGATTTCATATCCAAGGACATTTCCTAAGGTCACACATGACCTTATTTCATCACTCTAGAACTCTCTATCGAACCTTTCTCTCGATCCGATTCGATTCGAACTCCCGGTTCATGTTTCCTTCCTTGTTTGATCTCATTTCCTAGTTCGGTTCAGCCCGATTTTCGATTTGGGATTTCTTGTTGTTACAACTATCCCCTTTTTTTGGTGTTTTATTTCCAAAACTAGTTGTACTCATATTGATCAATTTAAATTATAAAATTTAATTTACATGCCTGGGTCGAGGGAGAGTTCAAACAACCTTAAATATTTCTCTCTCATTCTCTCATCTGGTTCCTAAGTATCCTTCTCTACTTGATCGTTCCGCCACAAGACTTTGACAATGAAAATTTTCTTACGCCGAACACTCTTCTCTTGTCAGTCGAGTAGGAGTATTGGTTCTACTAGGTAGGTTAAAACTTCTTCTAGCTCTGGAGAAGGGTAGTCCAACACATATCTCAGATCTGGTTCGTATTTCCTTAATATTGACACGTGAAAGACATCATGGATCAGGTCCAGTTATGGCAATAACATAAGTTTGTACGTCACTAATTCAATTCTTCAGATGATCGGGGAGGGCCAATATACCTTAGTTTTAGTTTTTCCCAGATTTGAAATATGATTACCCTTTCCATGGGGATACTTTTAGGAATACTCGATCGCCTACCTGAAAATTTAGCTCGTAGCATCGGTTACTGACACAACTCTTTTTATGATCCTATGCTGCCGTGAGCTGACCCCAGATTATTCGGATCTTTTCGGTCGCATCCTCTATCAGTTCCACTCGCTCCAACTTGCGTTCTCCTACCTCATCATAGTGTAGTGGAGTTATGCATTTTCTCTCATATAAAACCTTATATGGGGTCATCTAAGTGTTGGTTTGATATTGATTATTATAAGAAAATTCCTTGAGGCACATGTAGTCTTTCCACCTTTTTTCAAAGTTGAGAGGGCATGCCCTAAGCATGTCCTCTAGATTCTGGATTGTCCTCTTTGATAATTTGTCAGTCTAGGGATGAAACATCATGCTCATGTGTAACTTTGTCCTGACTAAGCTCTACATACACGGCTAGAATCTAGAGGTGAATCTCTGATCCCTATACAACACTATAGATTCTAGGACCCCATGCATGCATACTATCTCTACCATGCACTATCTGGCTAGTTTCTCTACTAAGTTTGTTAGCTTGATGTGTAAAAAGTGGGCGACCTTTATGAGTCGGTCCACGATAACCCATATCACATTGTGTCCTCGAGCGTATGGGGTAACCCCATCACAAAGTCCATCGTGAGTTTCTCTCATTTCTATTTCGGAATGGGTAGTGGTTGGAGGAGTCATGCTGACTTCTAGTACTCAACTTTTATTTGTTGACAAGATAGACCTTGGGCCACGTACTCCACGATTTTCCTTTTCATGCATGGCCACTAGTAACATCCTTTCAAGGTTTTGTACATCTTAGTGCTACTAGTATGTATCGCATAAATGGAGTCGTGTGTCTCCTCTAGTATGGCGTTCTTTAGCTCAATGTCATTAGGTTCCACCACCCAACCCTTAAATGCTAATAATTCATCTGCCCTAACACAAAAGTCAGTGGAGTGGCTTCCATGATCGCGTCCACGTATTTCTTTAACCCTAGGTCAGTTTTCTATTTTACCCATATCTGATCCACCAAGGTGGTTCAAACGGTTAAGATCACCACCAAACACGAAGTTTCCTTATCTGTGTACAATGATATGCAAACTAGGTACACTGACCTTACATGAGCTAGGCTCACCTCGTGCTTGCGACTTATGGCATTAGCTACCATATTTGCCTTTCCCGGGTAGTACTCGATGATCAAATCATAAGTTTTTATGAACTCCAACCATCACATCTATCTTAGAGTTAGCTCCTTTTGTGTTAAAAAATACTTAAGACTTTTGTGATCCGTGAAGATCCAACACATTAACCCATACAGGTAATGCATCCATATTTTATGGATAAATAAAATGGATGCCAACCCTAGGTCATGAGTTAGGTAATTTTTTTCGTGCTTCTTTAGTTGTCTAGATGTATACGAGATTACCTTGCCTCGTTACATCAACACACATCCCAGCCCATGTCCAAATGTGCCACTATAAATTGTATATTCTTCCATGTTCATATCCGGAAGAGCAAGTATGGAGGGTGAGGTGAGTCTCTTCTTGAATTCCTTAAATTCTACCTCACATTCCGTGCTCTACTCATACTTGACGCCTTTATGCGTTAGCTGCGTCATTGGGGCTACTTTGATTGAGAAGTACTCAACGAACTTCCAATAGTACTCGACTAATCCCAAAAAAATTACTCACTTTTATGGAGTTTTTGGGTGCCTACTAATTAGATACGGTCTCTATCTTGGCGGGATCTACCTAAATCTCGTTCCACAATATCACATGGTCTAGAAATGCTACTTCTCTTAACCAGAGTTCACATTTTGTGAATTTGACATATAATATGGGAGTGCACCAATATGTCATTAATAACAACTATGATGAACTAATCAAGGTATGGTTAGAAAATTCTGTTCATTAGGTCCATAAATGCTGCTAATGTATTTGTTAATCCAAATGTTATTACCCTGAACTTCTAATGCACGTACCTCATCCTCAATGTAGTGTGGTATCGTGATCACAGGCCAATGTTGGAGAAATGCGATCTTCCAACCAACTGATCGAATAGATCATCGATCCTGGGAAGTGGATATCGGTTCTTGCTCGTTAACTGGTTTAGGGTGATGGTAGTCAATGCACAAACTCATGCTCATGTTCTTCTTCTTTACAAATAGGATGGGGCACCAAGGAAAATAATGGGGTCTAATGAACCCTCTTTCCAATAGCTCCTCGAGCTATTCGTCTAACTTTTTAATTTTTACTAGTGTCATCCGATATAATATTACAATATTAGCTTAGTCCCTAAGATAACGTCAATTACGAAGTTAAACTGTCGACCGGCGGTGGTCTATGTAAGTTATATAAAAACAAATCTGGGTATTCTCGTACTAACCGAGTATCAATCGGTATTGCTCAACACTTGTGACTTATGCTAAGAATAATTCAAACCCCTTCTGTATTATCTTTTGAATTTTTAGACTAGATATTACGTGAGGTTTTACTGGGCTATGTAAGAAGAATTCCTTGCGTTTCTCTATGGTACTGGTCGGCGGTTGGCGAACATGTATTCTCATTCGCACGCAGAGCTAATTATTGCGACAAACTCAGTGGGACACCTAATATTGCCCATGCAACATCTAACATTGGGCCCATTCCATCCAGAAATTGATTGTAGATATCTGCCGGGCTCATAAGGTATGGACCCTCCGAGAGCTTAAAAAACACATATTTCTTCTAGCTCATAATGGAAGTTGACAAATATTTATTTGCATCGGCCCATCATAGAGGCGTGCCGTGGCTTACAAATTTATTCACCACCTATTTATATTTCCATAACGGAAAAACTTTCATTATCACCTTATCAGCTTCGGAACCTTTACCATTACTAAAAATTTATTGGTTGTCCGTAACCAATCCATGGTTGTGATAAAAATGGATTGTGATAAAATTTCGCTGCCCTTTGACTAGAAACTTCAAAGGTGAAAGTGTTAGGGTTCACCTTCTTAATTTTTACCTTGTCTTTTCCTTTCCCATGCTTGTTTGAGTCTGGAAGGATCCAGCGCTGCTCCTGAATTCGTTCCAACAATTCTCATTCCAGGTCTCTCCCAAAACAAAGACAGAAACGACAATTAATCGTAGGAAAACAGCCTAACTACAATTGTCTATAATATTATTATTGATGAATTAATAACAAAGATTAAAGTGTTGCTTTTAACAGTTATTAAGATACTGTACTGGTTACTCTATCCATGGCTCCATGCCCGCATAAGGCAGTTTCCATGATATGTTGAATTTCAAGAACCAAATATAGATATACACTGGTTCTCGCTAAGAATATATGATTCAGTGTTCTTCTATGAGAATGAGTTCCTTCACCTATAAGCTGTCTTTGGAATTTGGGGATCATATCAACTTCTCAAACTTGTCCAGCTTCTTCACCCGCTGCATGGACCGAAGGAACAGCGTGAGGAACACTCCTGCACCGACAAACGAACCATTTGTGATGAACTGGTTCCCCTGACTGCTCAAGGAGACCCCGAGATTCAAGAGGGTGCCTCCGAAAACTGTATACATGGTGGCCATCTGAAGTATGGTGGCTTTTCGGGCAGCTCTTTCGGCCTGGGAGGTGGAAAGAAATGCGTACTTCTCAAATTTAGAATACCATGAATTAACTAGGACTGATGATCAGTGGGTGTTGGAAAGATGATTTTACCTCCAGGACACGGACTCGGAGTTTTAGATCTCCAGCCTCGAGTTGATTCACAAACTCCTCTATTCTCTGAACTCTGTATGGCATAGTCACTGTATTGGTTCTAGCCTGGAAATTAGGAAAGAAAAAGAGTGGTGCATGTTGTAAGTAGATATCTTCAAGCAAACGGGGAGATGGTAAGTGAAGCAAGCAAAGAGGTAAGATGGGGTACATTGTCAGCCTGTTTCCTTATTTCTTGCACAAGTTGAGTTCCACTCCTCTGTCTCTGTCTTATGTCCAGAAGCTCCTGCAAATGAAGTGAGCCACTGAAATTTGAGATCAATGTTTGAATGTAGAGTGACTGCTGAAGCTCTACTAGATGGAGACAAACAAGTAATCTAATATATGGTAGAGGCAGAAAGGGGAACCTGTGCATATGGTGCAGCAATTTTGACGAAGGAAAAATCAGGGTCGAGTATGTATCCTATACCTGCAAGACAATTGACAATGATCAAGGAAATGAAAAAGATAAGTAAGAAGTTGGTGAGAGGGGATGAGAGAAAACCTTCAAGTGTGGAGAAGGCCCGCAGGACGAATGTAAATGTAGATGGGAACCTGAAGGGCTGATCCTGTGCTATTGCAAACAAATCCTACCAGATTCAAGTATGATATATCATAAGGCAGTTTTGTTCCATTCAAGAAACAGTTTATAATCTCCATGAGTAGTTCAGGGTGCATACTTCTCCAATTGCAGCCAGAGTCTGCTGCTGGTCCGGTGTTTGGCTCAACAAATTATCCAAGAAGAACTGGATAGATCTTCTCACCTGAATTTTGAAGTTGAATTCATTCCATAAGATGTCCCAATATACTGTCTCAAGACTGGATAAAAACGTCATAATAACATTTTATTTCTAATTCAGAGAGGGCATACAGCAGATAAGTCTCCTGTGGGCTGAAGAGCCCCAAGATCTATCAAGGCTTTCATGACCTGCATGAAGATTACTCTCGAGATCAACAACTTACACATCTTAAGCACTTCAGATGCAATTTAGCATAAAAATGGACCTTTTTTGCATCTTTCTCATACACGGAGTAGAAGAGTTCAAGTAACCTCTCGCGGGTGAAAGACTTTATCTCCCCCATCATGCCAAAATCATAGTAAATAATAGCCTCATCCTTGTCAATCGCCAGATTCCCAGGATGTGGATCAGCATGAAAGAACCCAGTCTTGAGAATCTATAAAAGATTCAAAATTTCCACCACATATATGATAAGTAAAACCATCCCATGCATTTTCAATACATACTAGTAGAGAGCATTTGTGCAGGAGGATCCAACAAATAGAATGGAAACTAAGATGGCTTCTAAACTATATAATTTTGAAAAGCAGTCTCAGAATTATATTTCCTTTTTTCCATATCTTTTCTTCTACAAGGGAATTATAATGGAAATGAGGACAATTTTTCATCACCCACTAATGTAGATTTCGAGGTAACATGCTCACCTGAATCAGGTACGCCTCAATAGCACGTGAAGATATGCGTGATCGATCAAAACCACGTGAATCTAACATCTCCAATTGGTTAATTTTAACCCCTGTCATATAAAGACAGCAACATTCATTCATATGCAACCAATTGTTTTCATGAGATATCCATATTGTAAAAGAAAAAGATGCTTCAGATTAAGTAAAAAACCTGGTGCATACTCCAATGTCAACACCTTGGATGCTGTGTAGTCCCAGTATACAAGCTACCCAGATGGAAAACAGCCTATAAGTTCCAAGGATATGATTGCCAATTGCAGAAGGTGATTAATTTGTCACTGTGGTAAGATGGAACTTACAGGAACTCGAACCCACTTTATATTCCGAAAATCCCTTCTGAATTTATCAGCATTCTTCCCCTCGTTTATATAATCGATCTCTTGATATAGAATCCTGATATCGTCAAAAAGAACATCTTTTTAACATTAACTTTCCAAATAGATGAACTATCACCGCTTTAGATTTCAGTAAGAAAGCAATATATATGAACTTACGTGGCACATTCCTCATAAATACCAACCCAGTCTCTTGTAGGGCCACCCAGAGTTTCACTCCTCTGAAAATATTCAGCAATCAACTTCAAGTTTTCTGTAAGAGAGGAAAGAATCACCAAAACGTGTCTTAGTCTGAATTTCTAGTTGCATTCTTTAAAGTTGTATAGCCATGTCCTACTCAAATCAATGTCAAAAAGTTTCTTCAGCCCAGGCCTCTGAACTTTTATAACTACCCTCTCTCCGTTGTGCAGGAGAGCCCGATGTACCTACAATACAATATTTCCAGAATTGAGTCAGCACTCAGCAGGTCAGACACTTGATAAAGGATAAAATGTTGGAAGGGGAAATCAAACAAAATTGCAGAATTTCTATTCAAGTGAGCACCACAGAACTGACTTTTCACAAAGGTTGTCTCCATATATCATTTGACATATGATACCATCAAAGACAGCAGCTTTCTTAATCTTGTTGTCAAAATAGAGCAATCCATGATTTAATAATCTCTATTAATCAATCCAGAAAAAAACTTGTAAAAACAATAATATAAATAAATAAAACATGATCAAACACCTGACCAAGACTTGCTGCAGCGATAGGTCGATCTTCAAACTCCCTAAATATAATGTCCACGGGAGCTCCCAGTTCACTCTCAATGAAAGCTCTTGCTTTCTTTGGTGAGAAGGCAGGAACCCTGTCCTGAATCACACCAAAAGGTTAATAAGCATAGCAACTTCACATAAGGATGCCCCCAGTCAGTGCAGTTCCTTGCATGAGTTTTGAAGAAAATAAAAATCTAGTAGTGTATCATGTACAACCACATACTATCCATGACAATCTAGATTTTTGTCCACCTAAATTCCGGGTATGCCAAAACTATAGAGGATCCAAACACACACTGTGCAGTTACAACAAGAATGAGACTAGCAATGAAAATTCCAGTCTGATCAAATATCAATTAGGACATGTTCAAGCAATCTATACCTGCAACTTGGCAAGCTCATCTACAAACTCGCGTGGGAAAAGATCTGATCGTGTTGAAGATAACTGCCCAAGTTTAATGAAGGTAGGACCAAGCTGAAGCACACGTTCCCGAAGCCATGAAGCAGTTTTTCTCCGTCTGTTTTTCTGAAATAAACACTTTCCAGTTATACACCAAATAAAATTCAAGAAAAAGCACAAGGAGCACAAGTAACTAAAACCAACCTGCTTCTCTTCTGAGAAATTCCCGAGGTAAGCCCACTTGGCACTGTCCAACAAGATACGAACACGCAATGATATAACAAAGGACCATACATCTATGCTTCTTTGTACTGAATTATAGTTCTCATTCGCCCAACTGAATCCTTCATCAGATGGAAGAACCTTCAGCTCCTCTGCCGGTGGTAACTGCTTTGCCTCCTGAACTTTAAGGCTCTTCTTTATCATTGGGCTTGGACCAGAATTGCTCTTCACAATGCTTGCACCATTAGTGATCTGCTTGGAGCCATTAAGAAACTCTACTCTATCACTTGGTAGGTTCTTCCTCTTCACCACTTCGCTTGCAGGCACCATCTCAACAGCTCTACCATTAGCGCCTAATCTCGATGATGACTCGGTCTGTCTCATTTCAACTTGGAACCGTGATGACCTGCCCGAGATAGACATACTACTTCTGTGGTGTTTCCTCTCCAGTTTAGGAGACTGACCCAAAATAGAGCCTGAGAACCCAGGATTCTCCCATGTTCTTCCAACATTCATCAGTTCACTGCTGCAGCAATGAGATCCGTGAGAAGCTAGCACTGATGCCATTTAGGAAAATCAACTCCTGCACATAATTGATAGTGCCAACCAACTCAATTCCAGTGCCAACTTCATTTATAAATAACAACTCACTCGATTAGACCGTCAGAGTGAGCATAGCAAAATCATAAGGCAGATAGATTTTCTATTTTTAATGAATCAGAATTTCATAATGTAAATAAAAACAACAGTCCGACAAAATCCTCATACTATTCGGAGGAATGGAATAACCATATACAAGATGCTCACCAGGCAATCAAGAGGTGCTCAAAATCAAGAATCTCGGGTCCCCCCAAATATATTCAAGAGGAAGACTTCACTGGACAATAGAAAGGTCCGAGCTTGGGAGGTGGGTCTAATCGACAACTGAGAAAACAAGAGAATGGATGCGCGCGGAAAAGGTAGAGCTCAGATGTCTGACGAAGTGCGTTATTTGCCCGAAAATGCTTGGTCAGTACCCCCCTTATTCTCTGCCTTCTGTACTCCAAAGTTTCACAGTTTTTTCCCAACCAAAATAAAAAGAACGTGGCAGAGGGCACTTCTTTAATCTTTTCTTAGGGGTCTTAGTACTTTTTTTTTTTTTGTAATTTAACCAGTGTGGGAAATGCCTTGTTCATGGAAATCACGTTTTGACTTCAACCCGAGCCTAATAAGTGAAACAATCCATCCGCGTATCAGTTCAATGGCATGAGGGAAAGAATAATAAAAAATATCTAACTCTTTCTAATTTTAATTAATAATTTATTCAATATAAATTTTAATTATTTTTTATTTTAGTATAATATTTTTACCAAATCCTAAATAAATATGTGATAAATATATTTAATATATAATCTACTTTATATAAAATAAATTTTATAATAATATTATACAAAATTAGTCAATAGTATAATAAATAGAGAATATTATGTTTAAAAGTATAAAAATAATTATTAAAGTTGCACTTGAATATTTTTCCTACGATATTTTATTTATTTATTTTGAGTTATTTAACTATCTCGAGATATTTGAGGCTGAAATGGTCTACATCCTGAACAAGCCACGTATCCATGTTGGACCAATGACAACCAAGTAAATTTCATGGCTGTGAGCTGTTGGCACCTTGGTTCCTCAATCAATCTATTCTCAATTTTACAATGTACCCTATGGTTATCATGGTTAGCAGGCTAAATTTGGATTACACTAAAAAAATATTTTACATTTATAATATTTTTGTATAAAATATTAAAAATATAATGAAATAATATACTATTGTACAAATCTCTAATCCGTATTAATATCATTACTTGTAAATATGAAAATATTGATATCAATAATTTTATTAATATGTTATTAAGATAATAATATATATATATTAGAATAACAAAATAATTAAAAAACTATTATCATCATTTGTGATTTATATGCAAACATTTAAAATATTAGATAAATATGTAAAAACAATATATTTACTTATTATAAATTATATTAATAAAAGGGAATTAAGGAGTAAATAAAATTTTGAGAATTAAAATAGAATAGTTAAGCAACATATTGATGGTGAAAGGCAAGGGAAAATTATATGCGTGTTCGATCCAGGGCCTTTCTTTGGCAGATTTTTTTTTTCGTATGTTTCCTGTAATGTAGTTGGATGGACACGGGTCAAATTTTTTGTATTCAGGCAATTAACGTGTCAATGTCTCCCTCCAGTCATCTAAATATCTCACTAGGAAACATTTTTCTGCCTATTAAATGTGGAACTTTGTCCATATAATGTAATTTCGGCTCATTGTTTAGCGTTACGTTACCTGCCACATATTGGTAAGCAGTTTTTGCATAAATTATACAACTTGAAATTCGCCATGTTAACCAATATTGTAGTAAGAAGATCGATGTATGGATGGCACTCGCAAGAACAATCAATATTTTTTGGTAAAAAAATCTGCGTCTACTTTCTAACACCGTTAATTTCACTCGTTCCGATCTGTATTAGATCATAACGGATCGGATTCTACCGTTTTTAAAGTTCAAGTAGTTCGAATTCAGAAAAACAGAAATTATCTACTCGATCATTAAGTTTTACTTATATTAGTGGTGCGGGGCCGTGTAAATTCGTCTTTCTTTTTCACTGGAAAAAATTTTAAATTTATTTTAAAATTTATATATGTAATCTTAATTTAATAATATTATTATTTTATCAATTAAAATTAGATATATTTTATTATATATTTAAAATATAAATATTATATTATAAAATTTATAATAAATTTTAAATTTCAGTAAAAAAATTACCAATATAAAGTTTTTAAATTTTAAACCTACAAATTAGTTTATTTTATAATACTTTTATTTTAAATAAATAATAATTTAGTTGATATATTACCAATTATATTATAAAATTTATTAAATATTTAAATTAATTTATTTATAAAATATATTTTAGTTTTCGAGTCTTGTTAGAAAGGGTTCGATATAATTTTTTTTTGTCTTGACAAAATATAAAATTTATTTGGCTATTAATTAAATTTGATGCAACCAATTATAAAACTTATTATAATATAATAATAAGATTATATTATCAATTCAAATATATTTTAATTATATTTTAACCGAATATAAATATTTTAAAATATATTTTATTAATAAATAATTAATAAAAACAGTTAAATTATAAATAATATAAATATTTTTATAGATAATTAATTTTATTATTTACTTAAAATAAATAAGTATTTTGACGGTAATTTTAAAAACTCTATATCCATTAAATTTATTCATTAATTTATTAAATTAATTTTTTTCACCTAAATTTTAAAGTTTATTTTTGAAATAAATTTTATAATATAATATTAATATTTTAACTATATAATATAATTTACTTTAATTTAGTTGATAAAACTTAATTATTCTTATATTTAAGTTGGATACTTGAATTTTATTAATATTAAAATAACACATAGGGATTGAGAAATATAGAAATATAGTTGAAAAGAATTTCAAGGAGTGAAATGTTTATTTGCCACTGTGACATCTAGAAATAACATTTAGGGATTGAGGCTGCACAGGTAATTTATAAAAATGTTTGGTCGATTAAATTACAATTTAGGCAGGTGTAATTTCCTAGCATCAGTCACATGGTTATCTTTGTGGGGTGGTGTTAGAGTGGATGCCCATGGAGTAATATTCAACTAAGTTTTTCCAGAAGAGCTACCTAGACTACCTCCAAGTTGCCAAGTGTAGTTTACTATAGAAATAACCCCAAGAACCAACCCCATATCCCAAGCCCCATATCGCATGGCTCCGGCAGAACTGAAAGAACTAAAGGAACAACTGGACGAATTATTGGAAAAGGATTTCATACGTCTAAGTCAGTCTCCATGGGGTGCTCCTGTTTTGTTCGTGAAGAAAAAGGACGAGAGTATGAGACTATGTATTGACTATAGGAAGCTGAATCAGGTCACCATCAAGAACCGATACCTACTCCCAAGGATAGATGATTTGTTTGATCAGTTGAAAGGAGCAACATACTTCTCAAAAATAGATCTTCGATCAGGCTACCACCAACTAAGGATTAGAGAAGAGGACATCCCTAAGACAACGTTTAGATCCAGATATGGATATTATGAATTTCAAGTGATGCCGTTCGGATTGACAAATGCCCCTACAACTTTCATGGACCTGATGAACTGTGTGTTCCAACCTCATCTGGACAGGTTCGTGATAGTATTCATAGATGATATCCTTATATACTCACGAACCAGGTTGGAACATGAAGAGCATCTGGCAATTACATTGGAAATCTTGAAGAAAAACCAATTATATGCAAAGTTTTCCATGTGTGAATTCTGGTTGCAAGAAGTAGGATTCTTAGGGCACATTGTATCTAAGGACGGAGTTAAGGTGGATCCAGCCAAGGTGGAAGCTATATCAGAATGGAAAGCTCCAAGGAATCCTACAGAAATTAGAAGTTTCTTAGGATTGGCAAGATACTATAGGCGGTTTGTGCAAGACTTTTCTAAAATAGAAACTCCTCTAACTCGACTCACCAGGAAGGGAGTTGAGTATAAATGGGATGAGGATTGTGAAATATCTTTTAAGGAGTTAAAGACCCGACTGATGATCGCACCAGTACTCTCCTTACCTAATCCTACTGCAGGAGAGTACACAGTCTATAGTGATGCCTCAGGACAAGGACTGGGATGTGTTTTAATGCAACGAGGGAAGGTTATCGCATATGCCTCACGACAACTGAAGATACATGAGAGAAATTACCCGACTCACGACTTGGAATTAGCTGCAATAGTATTTGCCTTGAAGATATGGCGACACTACCTTTACGGGGTTAAGTGCAGGATATACACAGATCACAAGAGCCTTAAGTACTTCCTAACTCAGAAGGAGTTAAATCTTCATAAGAGGAGATGGCTAGAATTAGTGAAGGACTATGATCTTGTGATAGAATACCACCCCGGAAAGGCAAATGTTGTAACAGATGCCTTTAGTCGCAAGTATCAAACTGAGTCGACACAAGTCAAGACAAGCTACTTACCTTTGTTGCAACAATTGGGAAGAATGGAAGTGAGTCTAAGGATGGACCGACAGGAAAAATGCTTGGTGGCGAATGTAGTGATAAGGCCCAGTCTAACCGAGGATATAAAGGCCCAACAAAAGATTGATAAAGAACTTCAGTCCTACTTGGATTCAACTAACAAAGAAAGGAAACCGGACTACGATTTGCGAGGTGATGGAATACTGACCTATAAGGGTAAGGTATGTATGCCTCAAGACAAGGAGTTACAGAGATTAGTATTGGAAGAGACATACGATTCAGTGTATGCTATGCATCCGGGCAGTACTAAAATGTACCGCACCCTCAAACAAGGATATTGGTGGAAGGGTATGAAGAGGGACATTGCGAAATATGTAGCCCGATGCTTGTCCTATCAACAAATATAAGCAGAGCATCAGAAGCCGTCAGGACTACTACAACCCTTACCAATTTCGAAATGGAAATGGTAACACATTACCATGGATTTCATCACGGGCCTATCGGTGACCAAAAAAAGGTCGAGATGCGATTTTGGTAATTGTGGATAGATTGACCAAATCATCTCATTTCCTTCCTATAAGAGTGACGGACACAGTAGAACAGCTGACCATCCTATATATGAAGGAAATAATAAGACTCCATGGTGTCCCGGTGAGTATAGTATCGGATAGAGATCCGAGATTTACTTCTAGGTTTTGGCCGAGTCTGCAAAACGCGATGTGAACCAAACTCCACATGAGTACGACATTTCATCCTCAGATAGATGGTCAGTTTGAGCGAACCATCCAAACCATGGAAGACATGCTAAGGGAAAATTGGGAAATTAAAACCCTTTGTGTGAAATCAAATAATTTGAGGTCCTAAGATAAATTTTAAAGGTTTCGGGACTCGAATTTAGGAAAAACTCGACAATATGAACTTAAAGTTAAAGAAAATTAACTTTAGGGACCTAATTGCAAATATATGTCAAGTTGAGTTTTCTCATTCATTTGGAACGAATGAGGGCTATTAGGCCAAAGAATAATGAACAATTATGTTCATCTCATGTAGGAGAACGAGACATTGGGAACGCTAGTCGAGGTCCAGCTTGCTAAGGACAGAACCTGACTAAGTGGAATTTCACTGCACTATCGGGTGAGTGAGATTATATATCATACCCGGTTGGGGATGATAAGTGCCTCGGTATAAAAACCCACTGTTTAGTGGTATTTTAATCATCACCACTTAGAGAAAGTGATGTGAAAATTTTGCAAAAAAAACTACTTATCGGTTGTAAGTAGATCATACCCGGTTGATATGATGAGACTTCCTCAAAGGAAGTTGAAAACCTGTTCATTGGTTATGAACGGAGATGTCATTATACCGATAGGTATGATGGACAGTGAAAACCTATTTTGTCGGAAGTGTTGTTCCCTGACTGTGTGCAAATGCTTAAACAATTTGGGAGACCTTCTTGACGGGAGCTCGAATAGCTCTTATAGGCTGGGGGCCTCGGTTTTGGAACTTGAGGGCTAAAATGCCCAGTTTTTGAAAAAATTTGAATAGTGGGCCATAGGCCAATGGACACGGGCAGGATCTCGTAAAAGAACATGATATATATATGTGTGTGTGTGTGTGTGTGTGCGCGCCATTGAAACTTAATAAGTAAATTGTTTGGTCATGGTACCAAGGCAGGTCCGACATACTTAGTCAACTGGTAGTAGTGCGACAAGACCGGTCTTTGGACCAGTCAAGACAAATAGCTATAGGCTGAGTTGAAGGTCGGGACCGTTGGGACAAATGGCACCACATATTACATGGTAATTTAAGAAAAACTTTGTGCATGCACCATGAGTACGGGATCATCAAGATGCCCATGAGGGGTAGTGATGTGTCCTAAGGGCCCTAGACAACCCGGTGAGTATAAGGGCAGATCGTCGTTTCAGGTGTCTGTGTGAAATTTGGAGACCGGGGTGGGGACAGAATGAGGTTTCTGTCCTCATATGGACACGAAGAAGCAATTTCAGGATTGTGGGTCGGATGTCGCTTACATCCACTCATTCTCAGGGTAGAAGTGGTCGTACTTCTATTTGGGTAGCAGAAAAAGTCGCTTCGAAGCCACTAGCGGGTTCAATAGTGATACTGACTTGCGAATGTGTGTAACCTTTATGATGAAGGATGTGTGTTGGGTGATGACACACCGATAACTAAGAAATAATGGAAAAACCCAAATTTTTAAATAAAGGGATTTTTGAAAAGAAATGAGTGTGGCACACTCCATATAAATGTTTTTCTTGAAAGTCAAAAGATTTGAATCCCATTCACTGAGTAGTTGTACTCACCCCCTCCCTTATACCCCTTTCAGGAAGTCCCGGAAAGCCGAACTTAGAGGACTTGCGCAATTAAATGCCTGCAAGACAGGTACAATTAATTTAAATTACTATGCAGTTTTGATTTATGATATTCCTGGAAAAAGGTGTAGGTCTAAAGAATGCTTTACTCTTTATGATTTATAATATAAGGGGAAACCCTTTAGTAAATCGGGAGAGTGGCAGGTTGATCACGAGGATCCGACCAAACTAGGTCGGGGCGTGACAACTAATTCACACAATTATCCATTTTTATGAGAGTTTTCAAGCACAAAAGCCTTATCTTGTCAATGGGCCTATGCACATGCTCATTGGCCTTGGACCTACTTTCACGAGATTTCTAAAACATGGTCTTGAACCCATTCTCTTTAAAAATCATGGCCTTGGGCCCATTGGGACATTATAATCCCCATACATAATATATTCCCCAAAATATTTTTTTAGCTTGGTTTACACTGTAAATGAAAAATATATTATGAAAATGTTTCTCTTAATAAAGTATAGCAAAATGCAAGTACTATTGCATCATCGGTCCAATTAATACCAATGTTAGAAATCCCACTTACCGTTATCCTAAGACATGTTTGCCCTAGAGGGATTCCTAAATCTTCGTACTCCTTTCGCACTATCATGTGTGAATGTTCTCCCTAATATCATGTACAAAATTTATCAATACGACTGGTGTCACACCCCGACCCGGTTTGGTCGGATCCCCATGAGCAACCCGCCACTCACACTGTTTATTTAGAGTTTTCCCTTCTCTAAACTACAAGGAGTAAGACATCTTTTCCCATATATCTTTTCTGGAATAACATTAATCAAAACTGAATATATTAAATCCTACATACATGCTCACAGGTTCGGCTACAAGAAAATCTTTGGGTTTGTTTCCCTTGGTTACCTAAAAAGGGGTAAATGGAGGGGGGTGAGTTTGACAACTCAGTGAATGGGTGTTGGGTGAGAGTCTTCACAAAAATAATTTTAATTGGAGTGTGCTAGTCTCCTTATTTCATTTAAGAATGCTTTTTCTTCAAATTTCGGTTTTCAAAATATTTTTCCAAGGTCTACCAATTCTTTTCCAAGGATTCTCAGATCCTTTCTAAGATTTTCAAAACCTCTTTCCCATTTCCATATTAGGTGTGTTTCATAAACAAAACATGCCCTTAATCAGGAAGGGTACACACACATATTCGCGAGATGCAGTTACGTCGACTGCACCCACTTGTGGATTAGAGCATCTTTACCATCTACCTTGATAGAAGTCCCTAACTTCTACTCGAAGTTTGAGTGAACATCTCTGATGTTCAACCCTTAGACCCAAAAATACTTTGTGTCCATATGAGGACAGAAACCTCATCTCGACCCTACCTCGGTCTTATGCGCATGAAGCTATGTCGAGCTTTCCTAACTACTGGTACGACAAACTACCATTATCTCCACCATGTCGTGCAATAGCCCTTTGGAGGTATCACTACCCCACTTGAGTGTCTTAATGGTCTCTAACCTCAAGTGCATACACAAACAATAGTTTTCCACAAAGCCATTTGTATTTGGTGCCACTATTCCAACTCATCCCTCAACTCGTCCTACAGCCAGCCCGAGTATGTCGGTCCTGTCTTGGTACCATGGCGAAATCACATGATCCATTTATTAGGAATTTTCATGGCTTTTACATCATGTTTGTTTACAAGTTCCTGCTCGTGCCAACTGGCCTTGGGCCCACTATATGTGATTTTCCAAAATTGGGTATTTAGCCCCACAAGTTCCAAAATTGAGGCCTCTGGCCTATCTGAGCTATTCCAGCTCTCGTAAAAGAGGTCCCCCAGAAGTTTTAAGCATTGGCACACAGTAAGGGGAGAACACTTATGATAAAATAAACATTTCATCCATCATACCAACTGAGTGTGATGACATCTCCACTTACAATCGGTAAGCGATTTTTCTACTTCCTTCGAGTAAGTCCATAACACCAACCGTGTATGATCTACTTACAACAAGTAAGTAGTTTTTTGCGTAGTTCTCACATCACTTCTACTAGGTGTGATGTTAAAATTTCACATAGAATTAGTTTTTCATATTCGAAGTACTCATCATCCCAACCGAGTATGATATGAATAAACCCACTCATGGTGGCTTTCAATTTAGAAACGGTGCTCATCATCCCAACCGGGTATTAAGTATAAATTAGCCCACTCACCTGTTAATTGTGACGTGTTCGTTCTCGATTGAGTTTTCCTAAGCCCACGTGAGCTTCTCTTGTTGGCATTGCAGTCCTTCGTGCTCCTTGGACAACCTTATCTATTAACACTTGGCATAACATCCTTCGTTCCTCATATATGAATGACTAAACTCAAAACTTACAGTTAATTGCACTTAGGTCCATAAAGTTCATTTTCCTTGACATTAGGTCCCTATTGCAAACTTTTCCCCAAATTGAGTCTAGAAACTTCTAAAATTCATTTGGGTTCTCAATTTACTCAAAATCACTTAAGGGGTTCAAGTTTCCCAAATTTCCAATTTGGTCCCAAACTTTTCAAAAATTACCATTTTACCCCTACTTTACAAAAAAAAAAGCAAATTTACCCCCAATTATTTTCAAAAATTGACCAATTGATCCTCCAACATCCTTTTCATGGCTAATTGACCCTCAATTTTGGGAAATTATAATTTGGTCCCTCAATTTTACAAAATTCTCAAAATTTTCCCCAATTTCCCCCTTTCGAACTGACCGAATTTGATTTAATCAAATTGACTATTCAATTGAGGTTAATTGCTCCAATTGAAGGTATGGATCAGTTCTGACACTTCCATATGATTCAATTGAACTTTGAGCTGTGCCATTTGGGTTCGAATTGAGCTCAAACGGAGCTTCGCCAAAAAATTGAACTTAGAGAGAGAGAAAGCTTACTGTCGGAGGTGCGACGGTCCAATCTCTCTATCAGGGAAGATAGCTGTAACACCATGTTTTTAGTAAAAATAAAAAAATTTACTAACATTAATGCATTGGATTCCATCAGAACTCCAAAGTTAAGCGTGCTTGGGTGAGAGTAGGGTTAGGATGGGGAAGTATTTATGTTTCACCCCCTCAATAGTTGTCAAACTATATTTTTTTAGTAAACCAAAATTAAAAAAAAAAAAACATACTAGCACTAATGCACCAGATCCCATTAGAACTCCGTAGTTAAACGTGGAAGTATTCATGTTGCACCCCTCAATAATTGTCACATAGAATCTTTTTAGTAACCCAAAAATAATAAAAATATATTGGTATTAATGCATTGGATCCCATTAGAACTCCGAAGTTAAGCGTGCTAGGTTGATTTCGGTCAAAAATATTTTATGTAATTATATTATAAGTTTAAAATTTAATTGATAAAATTGGAATAAATAAAATAAAAAGTGTTGTTTTGACCGAAATAAATAAATACCTAGTAAATTCATTTAGGTGAAAATAATGAGATAATTATATATATGGGTTTAATTAGTATTAATCCTAAATACCGAAAAATTAATACCCATAATTTAATAACTATATTTAATTATTAGAAATTAATACTAATAAATACCCATTAATTTCATAATTTAATGAGAATAATGGCAATATTAATACTATAGTAATAAATCTTCCCCATTTAATACACAATTTTACACTTATATAAATAGCTCATCCCCATTCATCCTCCTTACACCTAAACACTTCTCTCTCTCTCTACTGCTCCATTTCCCAGTGAAGCTCAAACTAGAGGTTCAACTTGGGCATTTTTCTTAACATCAGAAAGAGAGGTCGAGCTCTTTAGATTTCGGGGGAAGTGAGTTATCTGATAACAACCTCCATTCGATCCGAGGAACGTTGTCAACATAATCGAAGCTGCTCTATTTCGGCCTAACTAAAATTGGTCGAATTTAGCCCAACTCTAGCCAAACCAAACTCTTCTAACATCCCCACAACCCTCATATGACCTCAACGATGCTGAAAGGTCAATAGTAGGAATTTTTTATTCTAGAAGGTACTTTAGTAAGAGAGCTACCTTTCCCGATAGAAAGCTTGGACTGACGCACATCCGACGGGACAAGTGTAACACCATGTTTTTAGTAACAAGAAAAAAAAAACATACAATCACTAATACACTGGATCCCATTAGAACTCCAAAGTTAAGTGTGCTTGGGCAAGAGTAGTATTAGGATGAGTGACCTATTGGGAAGTATTCATATTGTACCCCTCAATAGTTGTTACATTAGAAGTTTTTAGTAACCCAAAATTAAAAAATATACTAGCATTAATGCACCAGATCCCATTAGAACTCCATAATTAAGAATGCTTGGATGAGAGTAGTGATAGGATAAGTGACCTCTTAGAAAGTTATTTTTTTAGTAACCCAAAATTTCAATAAAAAATATTTTATGAAATTATATTATAAGTTTAAAATTCAATTGATATAATTGGAATATATAAAATGAAAAATGTTGTTTTGACCAAAATAAATAAATACCTAGTAAATTTCTTTAGGTGAAAATAATGAGATAATTATATTTTTTATTTAATTATTATTAATCCTACGCCCCTACTATAAATACCCATAAATTAATACCTAAATTTAATTATTGGAAATAATACCCATAATTTAATACATACATTTAATTATTAGAATTAATATTAATAAATACCCATCAATTTTTAATTTAATGAGAATAATGGCCATAATGTAGTAATAAAATTTTCCCAATTCTAGACCTATATAAAGAGCTCATCCCCATTCATTCTACTCACACCTTAAAACTCCTCTCTCTCTACTACTCCATTTTCCGGTGAAACTCAAACCAGAGCTCCGAGTTAGGCATTTTTCTTAACCTTAGAAGGAGAGGTCGGGCTCTTTAGTTTTTGGGGGAAGTCAACTATATGATAGTAACCTCCATTTGATTCGAGGATCATCGAAGAAGCGCTGACATAATCAAACAGTGAGATAGCTCCAGTAAACCGAAGCTGCCCTGTTTCGGCCTAGCTAAAATTGGTCGAATTCAGCCCTACTCTAGCCAAACCAAGCTCTCCCAACATCCCCACAACCCTCATATGATCTCAACTAAGCTGAAAGGTCAATTGTAGGAATTCTTGATCCTAGAAGGTACTTTAGGAAGAAAGCTACATTTTTCGATAGAAAGCTCGGACCGTTGCACCTTCGACGGGACAAGTGTAATCGAAACGCTAGCAAGAGAAAGCTTACGTCAACTTGGAAAACCAATCGTGGACGAACACGTCACGATTAATGGGTGAGTGGGCTAATTTACACTTCATACCCGGTTAGGATGATGAGCACATTTTCTAAATTGGAAGCTACCGTGAGTGGGACTTTTAACATCATACCCGGTTGGAGTGATGAGCAAGTTAAGCTAAAAATCACTTACCGATTGTGAGTGAACTTACTAATATCATATCCAGTTGGGATGATGAGCACAGTTTAAAGTTAAAAGCCACTTACCAGTTGTGAATGAGATTTTATATCATACTCGGTTGGGGATGATAAGTATCTCGAAATGAAAACCCACTAGTTAGTGGTATTTTAAACATCACAACTTAGAGTAGTGATGTGAAAATCACGCGAAAAAACTTCTTACCCGTTGTAAGTAGATTATACCCGGTTGGTATAATGAAACTTACTTGTAGGAAGTGGAAAACCCGTTCATTGGTTATTAGCGGAGATATCCTTATACCCGGTTGGTATGATGGATAGTTAAAAATTTATTTTTGTCGAAAGTGCTCTCCCCTAACTGTTTGCCACTGCATAAATGATTTGGGAGACCTTCTTGATAGAGAAGCTCCTAGTTTTGGAACTTTGGGGCTAATATGCCCAATTTTGAAATCTCGAATAGTGGGCCATAGACCAATGGGCACGAGCAAAAGCTCGTACACAAACATGAGATATATGCCATAAAACTTTAAATAAATGAATTGTTTGGCCATGGTATCAAGTCAGGACCGACATATTTAATAAATTAGTGGCAGTGTGACATGACAGGTCTTCGGACTTATGAAGACATACAGCTACAGATTGAGTTGAAGGTTGAGGCCGTTGGACCAGTGGCACCACAAATTAAAAGGCATGATATGAAAATACTGATTGTGCATGCACTGTGATTATGGGACCTTCAAGACACCCAAGAGGGGTAGTGATGTGTCATAGGGCCCTGGACGACCTAGTGGGTATAAGGGTAGTTCGTTGGATCAGGTGACGTTACGAAGCTCAACGTAGCTTCAAGCACACGAGACCGGGGTGGGGTCCGGATGAGGTCTCTATCCCCATACGGATATGGAGAATTGATTTTAGGATTGAGGGTCGGATGTCGTGTACATCCACTCATTCTCAGGGTAGAAGTGGACGTGCTTCTATCTAGGTGGCCGGTAAAGTCATTCCGACGCTACAAGTGGGTTTAGTGGACGGGCCGGCCCGCTATTGTGTGATTAACTATCATGATGAAGGATGTTCTTTTGAAAACTGAGATTTTAAAGTGGAGAAAGATTAAAGAAATTAAGGAGTCTGACACACACCAATTTGAAAATATTTTCTTTAAAAAAATAATTGGAAAACCTTGGGAAAAGGTGTTGAAACCAGAATTTGAGGAAATAATATTTTAAAAGAAAATAAGAAGTTTGGCACACTCCAATTAAAGTTGTTTTGTTTATGAAAACTCACTCCCAACCCCCACTCACTAAGTTGTAGAACTCACCCACTCCATTTTACCCATTTCAGGTAGCCAAGGGAAACCGACCTTAGAGATCTGTTGGTAGCTGAACCTTAAGATAGGTATGTAAGGTTAATATATTTAGTTTTGATTAATGTTATTTCAGGAAAGGTACAAGTGAAAAGGACACCTTACTCCTCCCAGTTTATTAAGGGGAATACCCTTAATAAACTGGGAGAGTGACGGGTTGTTCACGGGGATCTAACCAAACTAGGTCGGGGCGTGACAACTTTAGGTTTAAAGGACGCCTTACTCCTCCCGGGTTTCCAAGAGGGGAAAACACTTAGTAAACCGGGAAGAATGGCGGGTTGCTTACAGGGATCCGACCAAACTAGGTCGGGGCGTGACAATAGCTCTCTTCATGAGGTATCTTCTAGGATCAAGAACTCCTAAAATTGACCCCAAATTGAGGGAGAATTTCGTTAGTGAAATTCTATAGTTTATCTCTGTAAGTCTGACCTGCAATGACTGAGAAGGGCCGAATTGGCTTAACTTTCAACTCAATTGAGGTTGTCTAAGGGCTGTAGAGATGTTGGAAGAGCTTGGTTTGGCCAAAGGAGGGCTGAATTCGATTGATTTCAGCTCGGCCAAAACATGGTAGCTTCGATCCGCTAGAGCTGCTTCACTGTTTGATTACACCAACACTTCTCTGACAATACTTGGAGCAAATGGAGACTGCTGTCTGGTAGCTGACTTCTCCCTGAATCTAAGGAACTCGACCTCACATTCTAAGGCTAAAAAAAATGCCCAAGTCGGAGCTCTGGTTTGTGCTTCACCGGAAATTGGTGCAGTAGAGAGAGATGAGTTTTCAAGTGTGAGAAGAAGGAATGGGGAGGAGCTCTTTATATAGGGAGCTCGGAGACTCTCTGGTCATCTGATTGTTGCCTTTATAGCGCTCATTCATGGCCTAAAACGCCCTGAACGGAGACTTTTCACATTCGTCGACGTTGTTCATTTTTTCGGTGAGTAAATAGTGTTGTCATCTGAAAGAAGAAGACAACATTGTTCCGAACTGGATCGTACCAGTTCGAACCGTATTCAATGGTTAAACCGGCCGGTTCAGGCCCGATTTAACCGATTTTTTCAAAATTAAAATTTTCTAAATTCATTATCTATCCAATGGGAGCTTCAATTACTCAATTTGAATATTTTAAGCCATCTAGAAAAATAAATTTAGAAACCGGATTAATGGTGGTTCAAACCAGTTCAGATCCGGTTCACCTGAACCGGTTTGGTTTTCTCTTCCACTTCATCCCAAAGTTTTTTTTCATAACTTCTATGACTTTTTATGTCACTCGTAATTTGTAAATTTCCCTTTTTACCATTTTCTTATCGGTTGTGGTTTGTGAACCAAATTGATTTTCTCATTCGGGTTGACCGGTTCTTTCCCTAATTTTCTTACATTTAAAGGACGGAATCTACAACCTAGGTTGTTAATTGATGTATTTAATATGCGTCACTATAATATTCCAAAAATTATGACATTCGCCCTATAATTCTAATTAAAATTAAATGAAAAATCTAATTTATTTTCTAATTGTTATACCTTTTGCTCTCATTGAACCATTGGGTAAATTTGGGATTTGTTGAATAGCATTCCACTGAATTCCCGGTCTTTGGAGTATTTCAATAATTTCCTCTTTATTTTACTTTGCAGGCAAACATGCCCTTAATCCCTCATTTCCAATATATAAGGGGCATCTTGCATGTTTTGGAAATACTCACCCAACATCATGCATATCATGGCTCCATTGTGGGCATTTCCTTAGCAAATTTTTTACTAAAACCAGAGTGTTTCAGCGGTCACATAATCTTTTTCCATTTCAAGAAATTAAAGGAGCATACCAACAATTGCATTGACATTTTATTGCTACAATGTAATTTTTCCAACAGCCAGATGGATTCTCTTGTGATATGAACGTCAATATTCACATAATTCCATCACAATTTCATAAGTATTACTCTCATTTACAGCATTTCAAGTTTAGCATCTTGACATAAAATGGTTCGTTGTATTGTCAGTAGAAGTGTTTGTAGTATGATGAAAAGAGCACCGGTGCGCATCACCAAGAGATAGAGATGGCCTAAAACTGCATAAGATTGCTTAGGGAAGCTCACTAGGGTTAGCAAAGGAGCTTTAATACGTTCATAGACCTAGTGATGCACATCAATCATCAACAATGTCAACTGTAGAAAAACCTTGTTAGTAGCTAATATCACGACACCATTTGCATGCTAAGTTTGTCTTCTAGGATATTGTCAAACATTTTATTGTTGCATGAAGGCACATATTTAGCAACCAACTCCGGGATAAGACCTTGCACCCATTCACTAAATTCCTTAATCCGATTCAATAGATAATATATCAAAGACTTGCAAAGGAAAGCGTCTCTCTTAGGATGCTTCCCCAGAGTTGCTTCCTTCTGCAATTCAAATCTCTTGTAAGGTCGATAAGCAATGTGCTATCACCTGAGTATCACTGTCATTAATCATCAAATTTTTTAGAATAGATGGGAAGTTTGCATCTATACAAGTCGCAGATGATATGTGATATAACTTCAGAATCCTAATAACGGCCACCATACTTATATAACTATTGATATTCTTCAACCCTGATCCTAAAGGTCCACCACCAAGTTTGGAACTCTTAAAGAAGAAAAACTTCGAAAAGGTAGACCTTAGATCATTGGATCTTCATCCTTACAGCCCCTTTGGAGGAAATTTATTGTCAAAGAAAAAAAGGCGAGGTCTGGGTTTACCTTGGCATAATTCCCAATATACAGGTAATACATTTTCTTTAAAACAACGTCAGATGTTGTAAAGCACATCACCATTTCACCAAAAAGAGATAAGACTTAATGCCAATTGTCACGTAGGAAATGACCTTAAATAGGTCAGGCTTGGAGTCATCAACTCCAGGAGCTCGACTGCCTGCCAACTGTCGCAACTGTGACTTTTGATATGATACTTCCCGTTTTCCTGAAGGTTGGGAAGGCGATGAGGACTGAGAAGAATGAGCTGGGGAAGCCATTGCGAATTCGCGGAGAAGTGCAAAAGAGAGTTCAGTTGCACTGATAGAGGAAGGAGCGGAAGGAACATATCTAAGATAGAAGTGCTCGAAATAGGCACGTAACGTGAACGGATAAGAGGGACAGACTATGATCGATCCCCTTTTTGAACTTCACAACAATATCCCTTAAACATTTCCACCCATCAACCCGAAAAGCAACAGATGCTCCAATTACTCGGCTGAGAACCAAAGCTACTAACCTCGCAGAGAATATGAAGAGGAGCCAAAGCACTACACATGCCGCGAGGAACCCGAAAAGGAATCTAGCAGGCGAGGAGACCGCCATTAGGGACAAAGACGAAGAAGGATCATTGTGGAGGTGGGGGCTGGGTCAATCAAGCCATAGGAAGCGTCGAATCAGAGAGTGAGTGCGGTGGAAGGCCGTGGACTCTAAAATTGCGATTGTAAGATGAAAAAGAGGACTCTAAAATTGAGAGGGAAGCAAGGATGTTCGAGAGGGTTGTACAATGAGCCTTTGGTAGCAGGGGAGGCTCGGTGGATAGCTAACGGTTGACTCGACTGCTGTAGCATTTCAGCATTTTAAATAGGAGATTATAAATAGAGTGATATTTAGGATTTGTAAAATGAGAAACAAATGCTAGGGTTTTATCCTAAGTAGATATATGGATACCTTGTGATAATAGATGTACTTGGCTCAACCATTTTATTGTTAAGTTTAATGTATAAATTTGTATCTCACTTATTATTTATTTATAAATTAAAATAAGATATATACTATTTATAATTAATATACTTTCATACAATTATATATGTATACACATTTATATTTTTTAATTTTTTATTCACAACTTTATATACATATATTTAATAAATATTTATATTTATTTTTAAAATATTTATTTCCACCTTATTCCTAGAATTTAACTCTATTCCTTTTAGTTATTTAAAGTGGTTACATTAGTTATAATCAATTAAATAAATTAAGTTCGTTTATATCAAATTTGAAATCAAATCGATCAAATCTTAAATTTAAAACAAAAATTTCGAAGTAATTTATGATCGATTTTTTTCAAAAAAATATTAGCATTACATATTTTCAAATAAAATCCACTTCATGATTTTTTTTCATGATATTTAAGTATTTCTTATCTAATTGTGATTTTCCAAATTCCCGTTTTACCATTATTTACCATTTTCAGTTCACTTATATTCTCAGTTTTCTGTTTAAAAATTTTCGGTTTACTTTTCAAGTTCCTTAGTCCGAGAAAACGGGGTTTACACTTGGCTCTACTGATTTCCTAATTGGTCGAGCCTATCTCCTCCGGAATTGCCACTGTCGAGTAAATATTCTCTAACCGGAAATGAAAATAAAATATTCTAATTTTTCGTTCTATGAACAGTGCTATTATATGAATGTTGAAGATGATATTATGTGATTAGCTGGCATCACAGGCGCGACTTCTCCCTCAGCGTTCGAGTCACTTGTTGACTTGTTGACCAAATACATGGTGGCCTCTCATTGGTCACATGCATCAACATGGCAGCCGATCGAATTTATGCCTCTATTGAACATTATACATGGCGTCCTCTTTTCTCACCTAATGTACTGTGCCAATAACATGTGTCAGACTCTAATTAAGTGAGATCATCTGATATGGCTTTAATACGTGTCAACCTCTAATTAGTTAACTATTCTCCAACATTCTTTGTCTTGTGTCAATACCTTATTAGTCAGTCCTGCTGACGAGAGTTCTTCTGAGTTGACCGTTGATTGAGTACACGCGTCGCCCCCTCATTGGTTGGTCTTTAGTGACGTGTATTTTCCTTCATGTAACTGTTGATCGAGTACGCGTGTTATGCTCTGATTGGCCAGTACTTCCAGACGCTGACCAAGCGGTTGACTGGGCGCACTTCGCCACATGTCACGCATTGACTAGGCACTAACATGTAAGGCGGTCCATTGACCAGTTGGAGTATTGACCGGTTCGGTTAGATCGGGTTCAGTGACCCAAAATCGAAAATTGGTCGGTTCACGTCCGATTCAATCGATTTTTTAAAATCTAAAAAATTTTTAATTCGTCTAAATTATTTTCTAAACAATGTTGACTTCAATTTCCCAAATTGATATTTTTAATTCACCTAGAAAAATGAATATTTGAACCGATTATTCACAGTTTAATTCGGTTCAAGTATAGTTAACCCTAAACTAGTCTGGTTTACTCACCTAATTTCATTTATGGTTCTTTTATATAATTTTTATGTTTTTATTGACTAGTTAAAATTTTCAAATTCCCGTTTTTACTTTTTTTCAGTTTGGTTTGAAACTTAATTTTCACTCGAAATTTTTCAGTTCATATTTATGGCTTTCTTATTAATGGAAACTGTACTTATAGAAACTAGAGAAAATTCAGATTGTTCTGAATTTTGTAGCAATGAAAAAAAATATTTAGCATCCATGGAATTTGGTAGGTAACGCGTGCCTTCTAGGTAATTTGAAGAGAAATGCTTTATGGGAAAGATGGTAAGGAACCTACGCTCCGATTCGTGGAAGAAGGAACATTGAGATTCTTCAAGAGCCTAGTGCTCATCAATCGTAGAGAAGAATGACGCCCAAGTTCCCGAGAGGAAATGGTCGTCCTTCATGGGTAAAAGTTTTTGTCCTTGGTGAAATATCTAGCTTTGATTACGAAGGGAATGATATGCTTTGATAACCGTAAATGCTCAAGAATTCCAGGGAAATTCTCTCAAAGGAAAATCGTGATTTAGTTTGGTAGAGGATAACTCATCATTAATGCAAGAGAAATTGTCAATTTTCTTTGAGATAAATAATGTTCAACGTTGACAAATTGTACAAGTAATAAGTTTAGGTTTTCATCAGTGTTTTGCCAAGGGATGCTAATGATGATCGGGCTCCGCATTTGCTTACACCCATGAATCAGGCGTTCTTCAAGGCCCATGCTCCAACCACTTTCATTTTCCCGAACAGTTGGCCTAGTTACTTGCCATGTTTAATTTTCTGTTGACGTAATCCCATAGAGTTGACTGGGTTTGACCGCCCAGTTTCCTCGGTCGATCGGCCAAGTCAAGTCAAACAATAATCCTTTATATATATATTCACACTTACACTTCTACACTTCTTAGTTCCCTTAATATGATAATAAAACTAGATCTAATTTGATTTGGTTCAATCTCAATCTCAATCTGATTTTTGATTGAATTATATTAATTTAAGAAAAAAATTTTAACTCTTGATTTTATATCAAATAAGCTTTTTTCAATTTAAATTATTTTATCTTAAATCTACTTTCAATTTCAATTATATTAGTTATTTTTTAAAATTAATTTTAATTTTAATTTATTTTTTTCCAACTTAAATTGCCAATCTAATTAGTGTTACAAGAATATGACGTTACACCTACTGAACTTTAACCAGAAATGGGAGTAATTTTAGTATCTTATATAATTTTTTGTTAAGTGATCAAAATATAATTTTTAAAACGTTTAGGAACTATATTATTTTTTTTTGTAAAAATAAGGATGTGAAAGAAGTTCTATGAGGATCTAGAGAAAAATTAAAAAGGTTAATATATCTTTAATGAAAGCTTAAAATTAACTAAGTGCTAAAGTGTAACTATTTTAAAAGTATAAAGGGACTAAAGTGTAATTTTTAAGAGTTATAGGATTAAAGTGAAATATGCTATAAAATAAGAATCACTTAAGAAAATAAAGGAAAGTTTGATGAATTAAGGAAAATTAGTTTTTACCAAAATTTAAGTCTAAAATGAGTGAATAAAAAATAGGACTAAACGGTAATTTTAGAAAAGTTATGGACTAATATGAAATAAATACTAAAATAAGGACCTTACTAAAAAATGTGAAAAAAAGGCTTAGGACAATTGTTAGAAAAGACATAGAAATAGAAGTAAAAATATTGGGAATTTAGGAACTACAAGTGGAAGTTAATAGCAGGTTTCAAACATGAGATTTGAGTAAACACGATCCAAAAGGGCAAAACTATAATTTTGGAAAAGTACAAGCGGTATCATGACATACCAAGTAGAACCAAGTTTGATCTTGTATTACTATTTATGTAATAGATTTCACTTCTACACATTGGTCACGTGGAGGAATATGGGTGAGAGAGTACATAAACAAACATGTGTTCAGATACACGGGTGAGCGAGTTTATAGACATGAGTCCTATTGGACTGATCGTGATTCCTATTCGACACTTCTTTTATTTAAATCTAAACATGGCTATAGAAGCATGATAGGAGAATAAGATATTATAAGATATATAAAAAGTATGATGATAAAAACCAAGAGTCATGTTACTCGTCACGCGAAGAGATCCTAACTTATATTTCTAAATTTGAAATGAGAACAAACCACACGAATAAGAATGATGGAGGCAAACGGGAAATTGGTTAACTTTCCAAGTCCTAGAATTTGACAAAGAAATATTCATTTGCATTGATGCATAATTTTTGTTTGAAAGCATGATAGTAGGCCAGTTAGATAGCATCTACACACACATATTATTTTTAAAAGGTCATTGTGATAATGACACCTAATAAGAGTGTTGGTGTATAAAGAATAATGGAAGTGGGGATATAAGGGTAGAGTCGACTTCCAAAAATTCTCATGACCTAGGGAGGTACAATGAGCATCGCTTGTGATCCCGATATAGGTCGAGTATACTGAAGGATGCAAAATGTCAGATGACACATAATTAATATTTGTGTGAGAAGTACAATTATTTCTAGATATTTCGTGGGAGTGCACTTGATGCACATACCCCACAGAGCCTAGAGTTCCTTTTGCATGTGATAAGACTCTATTTTTATTTATGCACTCAACATATAAGGTTGTGAAAGGGGTGATAAACTCCTGAGTTTTTTATGAATAAAAATAATGACCCAAACTAAGAGAATAAGCCAAATAATAGAGTATGTAGAGATTTGGTCATAAGTCGTGTAATAGTTGGACGTCCTTATATTCATTTATTAAGTTGTGAGCTCACTTCCGTCCCTAACTATTTTCAAGAAAATACACTGATGTAAATCCGACTAAAGAGACTACTGCTGTGAATCCGACTAAATAAACTACGAATTTACAAGTCCAATCAACCGAACCTGCAATGGAGCTGAACAGTTTGTCATCAAATGAGATGAATAATCATTTGCAACTGCAAGAGGGCCCAATCAAAATGTCAAGGGCTAAAAGATTCAAATAAGCTTTATATGGGCTGATTAAAGAGATTACTGAATATTCAAATAGAAGCCCAAATGAAGAGCCTAAGATGAGCCCAAGAGATGGTCCAAATTTAATTAATAAGGAGAGATTTATAAATATAATAAGTCTCTTAGGATAATATTAGATAGTTCAGATTTTTAAATTAGTTATTAAAATATCCTAGATATTTAGATTAGATATGGTTAGTTTATAACCATAATAGATTTTTTTTCTCATTTTGTGGGTTATTCGGTTGTTTTCTGGGCCTATAAAAGACATACTCCACAACATTGGAAAGACACACTTTGAAATTTCAATCTTGTGAGGTTTTTTCTTCTTTCTATCTTGAAAGAACTTTTTGAACTTATCAGGTTTTTACCTGTGGTATTCAAGCAATCAAGACTTATCACCTAAGGGTTTTTTAAGAGTTTTTCTTGAAGGATTTGGGTGTGGCGTCTATATATCATATACCTTGTTTCTCACATAAATAAGGTATATTTTATCTTTTCGCACTTGTTTTGTGAAAGTCTTGTGATTGTTGCCATATTTGGTGTAGGGTGTCGTTAGCATATTGGCGGGGTTCGTATCATACACAAATCTCGAATACTTACTATAACCTCGACTCCTATTGCCACGCAACTAAAATATGATACTCGATAAGTGTGCACGAAGATTAAATTACTTATAAGATGTTGTAATTTCTGGGAATAAAATATATATTTGATTTGTAGGGCACATTACACATTTATAAAATTTTAAACTTTCTTTTAAAATTGTATATTTTATTATGAGTTTTACCACTTATCAACTCTACTCGCGTGTATATACCAATTTTAATAGTGATAGGAGAAATTGACGGATTTTTTTTATCTCCCAATTTTAACAGTGATGGGAGGAATTGACGGATTCTGTTGATCTCCCTGATCAGAGAGATCGGGACATGACATGTATCGACATATAATAGTTAAATTTATTTATCTCACTATTACTCAATCTTACATTTATTATAATATCCATATGTTATCCTTATATATCTATTAGGAGGATAAACTAATCTTAATGAGTACTTGGATATTCCAAAGGTACTAGTTAAATACTATTCTTCTCTCTATCACCCCTTCATTTAACAATAACCACCAATGCTCTTGGGCTTCTTATCTCAATATATTCTACATAGTTGAAATTGGGTAGTTAGTTTGTTAATTGTTGTGATTATTCAGAATGTGTATAAAGAAGCCATAAGTTTTTATATTCTATTTTCCACTTTTTCACTATCCTTTTATTTATGTTCATAACTTTACTCTCTAAATATATGATTGAATTATCCTTGAAAGGTAGTTGAATTCAACATAGCAAGTAAGATAACAAATATTATTAGTTTTTCTAAACATTTGTGTTAAATTTATAAGGTATTTAGCATTCAATTATTCATCTTTAACACGATATTTACTGTAACTTATGTTGCCAAATAAATTTAGTTTTTTCGAATAAAATGGGTTATAAGATTATTGTGTAGAATTCACAAGAATTATGATAATGTAAAGGAAGTAGAATTTATTTAATTTTATAGTAAAAAAGTTAGAGGCCTGCTCCCCTAAAAATCTATTTAAATCCCATAATTTGTTATTTTTTTTTTTGGAAGAATGCGATTGGAATCTCTTTTAAAAAATTGATATAGTGTACATACTGTAATGTAGTAATGATATGATGTTGATATTATATGATATGACATTATGACAACTTTATAGTAAAATTTGAAATAAAAGTATTCTATTATTAGATAGAACTAAAATGATTAAAATTATATTATTAAAATTAGAAATTAAAATGTAAGTATTAGTGAAAAATAAATTGGAGAACTATTCTATTACTTTCCCCTAATATGAGTAGACAAACAATTTTTTACACAAATACAAAAAAAACAAAATAGAATGCAAGTAGTCAGAAAAAAATTGAATAAATATAATGATGTTTTAATTGTTTGCAAGAGAGAATTTTTAATTTATTTATTTGACTTTTAAAAAAGAAATAAAATGACAAATTAACTTGTGATAAGTCACTAAAAAAAATCTTATAAAGTATCAATATGTTTATTCAATAAAAAGTACATTCATATTTGATCAATGAAATTCAATTGACTTTGAGGTAAGGGGTGTTTGGCTTTAAGAGAAATTTATTTTATGCTGAAAATGGCAAGCAAATTTTCAAGTTCATGAATTGAAGAAAATTTAGACGGGCATAGTTATACTTCCCAGTATGACCTGGATTAGTCAGTTTATGACTCTGAATTAGTCTACAGAGCAGTCTTATCAATTGTTGCTGATGGGTAAAATATAATAATCGACATGTATGCAGTTCCTATTATATTCACTAACTGGCAAGTGCTCCATGTCCTCACATGTGCAACAGCTGGTCCGAGTGCATACTGTGATCACTTTTTCATGTTTGAAAGAGATAGAAAGATGTTGGTCCTGAACCAGCCAGCACGTTATTAGGTTGGCCAACCCTCAAAGACGAGTAGGCGGCAACCCAATTACCAATTATATGCCACATAAATATCTTTTATTTATATTTACCTCAATTTGATCATCTACTTGCTTTGACATTTTCAACACTATAATGTACACATCTCATATATTCTGATGCCATTTCAGTTGTATAAATGCAATTGAACAAGAGGCACTAGCATCCACGGATCCCTACCATATGGGTTATATGTACATGCTTATATAATCAATTGGTATAAAGAGATGGAGCACAAGTCTGCCCACATAGAGTAAATCTATAGACATTCCATCCTCAAATATTAAAATTGATATGTATATACATATATATATATTGAAATAATGCACCCCATAAAATACATATAAGCTGATAGAAAACGTATAGAAAATATACGTTAATTCTGCCATTAAAAAGGAGAATTTGCATGCACACCCCATACAATACATATGCTAGTTATGTGTTTACAAGGGAATACATTAACTAACGTTGCTTGACTACTAAGGATTATATAATATGTAAAGATATGGAAGGAAATATTAAGGAAAGAGGTTTATTGAGAAATTAAGCTTCTGATGATAGCGGCCTCTGCACTATCAGCGTCAATGGTAGACAGCAGCTGGGACAGTCTCCCACTCAGATCATCCACTTCCCTTTGAAGTTTTCTTATGTGGCTGCATGTCTCTTGCAACACTTTAGAAGCCGATACCTATAAAATTAAAAGCTCAGTTGAGATATGAAATCATTGAGAAAATATTATAAAGTTGAAAATAATTTTACTCATTTTTATTTAAAAGTGTAAAGTTGGTGATACCATTACTCCCCTTCTTTGCCCTTATCACATGTAGAAAAAGATTAAAATCTGAATGACTATTACAGTCTACCAAACAAGCCAAATGGTAAGCGCACATGTATAATTATCCTGTATGGAGAAATAGAGAGAGTGATTTAGTTGTACTTTGCTAGTGCCGCGATTGCGGATCTCAGGAAGAACTTGATGTAACTTGGAGATGAGATCGATAATTTGGCCGTCGGTGATCCTTCCTGACGACTGCTGCTGCCTCGAGCTCGACGTCCTTCGGCTACTCGACATTGTTCTCGTCCTTTGCGTTTGTTTAATTATATTCAATTTGGGAAGACAGCTGACGGAAAACTGGAGGATGAAGAAGGGGTGAAGTGAGAAGAGAGCAAGACATGAGCCAACAGATATATAAAGAGATGCGAAAGTTGTAGAAACTTTAAAATATTAAAATATCAGCAATAGATTGACAACATTATATGCATCCAATTTATTATTTCAACATTTTAAAATAATTTATTATTACAAAAATTATAAGAAATTAAATAATATTTTTTTATATACCCTTTTATGAGTACATGTTGAATTTCTGTCAAACGGTATAGTGTACTAAAATATGGTAAGGATATAAAAGAAGGTATAAAAATGAATTTATATATATTTAAAATATTATGTTTTTTAAGTACTTGGTAATTTATATTCTTATTATTTTATAAAGGTCTAACCAAACACATCTATTATAGGCTATAATAAAATAATACCGTATAGAAAATGCTCGTAATATTATTTCTTTTTTTTTGCTCAATTCCGTAATATTATTTTAACTCGGGATTTATAAAGTTATGAATATTTAATTGTTATTATCGATAAAGTTATTTTAAACTATAATATTATTTTTATATGGAATAAAATAATATATCTTGTAAAACAGGGAAATTTTTGTTATATATTTGATTTTTGGCACTTTAATGCTACACATTTGCAAGTAACTTTTTATTCGTATTTATTTGAAAAATATGATATTTTTAATATTTATGCATTATTTAATTATTAGATATATTTGAAAATTACTTATTTAGTTTTATATATTTAAAAAATATGATTTTACTCTTATTAATTAATTTACACTTATATGCGGAAATTCAATTTATATTTGATATTCATAACTCAATATATTCTTAATACTAGTAATTATATTAAGCGTTGGCTAATATATAATATTATAGATCCAATTATAGTTGCACAAGTGTCATAAAATATTTAAAACTACTTTAAATATAATTGTAAAGAAGGAAACTGAGAATAGATGGAAGATGGCCCTCCCGCCGACCTCACAGAACCAGGAGGCCGGTGAGTCCCCAACCTCTGGAATCAGACCGAGTAGGGGGACCGACCACTTGAGCCCCTCTCCCACTTGGTTTCTCATTTTTTTTTAATTATAGGAAAGAAATTAAAATATAAATAATTCATTTTTAAAATATTTGTCAGACAATTAATGTTCATAGAGAGAGACGTGAAAAATATACCCCCAACATACTGATTGATGTTGGATATCGAGAAGACAACGGTTGCAAATCGAGCAAGACCCACAGTGAAGGTGAAGCCAAGAGCAGAGTGAATTGTGCACACAATAATTTCGTTATTTAATCAGTTGTTTTGTTCATTGTGCAAATGGTTCTTAGTTTATGTTATGTGATGACTGAGATACCAATTTTAGAGTCGGAAAAATTGCACAGAAACCGACCCACACACAAAGACAACAATGATGTTCTTTGATTCTGTCGGACACAGTTACTTATCACGAGTACATGTCAGTGTGCCAAAGATGCTGTCACAGCCCAACAACAGCCCTCCAATTTGGCTAATTCAGTGTCAGACCTGGGGATCCACACACCACCTGACCACTTGCAAAAATCATTGGTAAATTCTAAATTATTTAATGTACCAAAACAATAATCCAAATAACCATCCCCACATCCAAGTTCATGAACCTCTGCCCTCAATCAAATTAGAGACAGAGCTAACTAGCATCATATTTCTACATGCATCGTGCAGACAATTGATCCATGTTTGCTTTCTAGCTAGTTGGCATCGTTTCCATGCTTTGGTGCCTTATGTTTTCCAAATAAAATCAAATAAGATACAGTTTAATGCTCAATTTCATTATTATTTTATCGTATTCATTTTAAAACGTTTTAAAAATACATGTCATAATACATATTTTTAGTTTTTTTACTATATTTATTGTTAAAAATTCACATAATATGGTAAAAATACCCATAAGAAGCCATTGAAGATGCATAAATATATGGTATAGCATAAAAATGTCAAATTTGCAGTCGATTTATCAAATTTATTTGACCCTTTTAACAAGACTCTAATGCCTCAAGACCAAAATAAATAAAGCTTTAGATAGTTTAAGATCCACAACCTTGGGAACTAAATGTTTATGGTTATGGAAACTAGTAAACATATAGGAGGATAGGGTTGATGGCAGACAAATAAAGTTTAAAAGAAACATACCAGCAATAATTAAGCATGGGTGGGCATGGTACCAAGTTGCTGTTTCTGGTCAGGTCAAGTGGTTCAAATATGAAACATGCATGAGACTAACGTGGGCCTTTATGTGCATGCAATTCAATATACATGGTCACGTGAAAGTCACGAGGAACACTTCTGATCTTCTGTGATCCGAAAGCAATTTATTCAATAATGTATGGTTGTGATGAATTTTTAAGCCCAGTGTACTAATAGTTAAATATATTTATTGGTCCGACACCAATATTTCAATAAATAAATTTATAATTTCCTCTATTTAGTAATTTCCTCCATTTGTTTGAAATTTAAGGGATCATGTGAGTGACACGATGCCATACTTCAATTTTAGTCCCAACTTTTTTCTAGTAGTGCAAGGATATTTTAATTTTTACCAAATTTTAATCCGATATACAAAATAATATTAAATTTTAAAATATAAAATAGAAATAAGAAAAAGAAAAAGAAAAAGAAAAGGAAGAAAAACGTGCATGGACCTACTCCGTGGGACTGAACAGTTTTTTGTTCTTTTGCTTTATTGAAAAACCTATGTAAAAATTGAGAATGATCATTAAATTTGGGTTTTTTTTTCCAACTTTTAAGTATTAATGCTATAAATGGAGTGATGAGAGTTAGTCTAGTAGTGAATGTTACTGTTCTATCACTCTAATTCCATCGTTTTAATGGATGGTAGGGAACGAGAGGGAAGAGACGGATAATACAAATTTGAAAAAATAAATATTTTTAATTTAATTTAATATTTTATTAATTTATCTATATGTATTTGAATTAAATTGTATTACCAATAAATGTCTAGTATGTAACGTAAAATTATATATTATTATAAAATAAAAATATGTATAATAAAATATATAATTATATTATATATATAATAAATTATAAGTATAAAATTTTATTATATAATCAAATCATATATAAAATTGAATTATTGTTAATATAATAAAATAAATCTATATTAATTGTATAATAGCAATTATATTAATTGATCTATATGTTTGAATTAAATTGTATTACATAAAAATAATATAAATAATATATATACATAATATATAATTATATTATGTATATTACATATATTTGATTATATAATTTTATATAAAATATTATTAATATATAAATTTATTTAAAATATATTATAATAAAATTAAAATAAAGAAAAAATAAAAATATATATAAGTTAAATATATAAAAGGACATTAGAATTATTTTAACTAAAAAATATTAATTCCTTCAAAAAGTGGATGGTTCATTAACTAGTATCATTCGCAAATCAATGAACTAAATATTGAAGAAAAAAAATATAGACATCATATAAAAATATAATATTTTTTTATAAAATATTAATTATTTTATTTATCATTTTTTTGTAGAGCTTACTTTATTTAATATTTTTAAGAGTTAAGAACTCGAAAAAATAATATATAAAATCACGAGATTCTCTGAAAATATATAAAATTTTAGTAATTTAATATAAAGATTTGACCTTATGGTTCAGTTTATAAATACATATTTGCACAACTAACATGAATAAGCTGAGTCTAGACTTAGATGGGTGATAATAATTTTCTCTTAAACAATATCAAATTTTAATTTTTATGAATATGGAAAACTCATATAGTAAATGTTGACAGAAATTCATATCTTAAATATGGATTAATCAAAATTCAATGTACTTCAACATATGATTTCACAAAAAAATAAAATGTCATATTTATTTTGTAGAAATTATGAAAAATGATTTAGGTGTGGCAATTTTAAACTCTTACTAAATAATATTAATATTTTATATTTAATAGTGGAGTGGATGTCCTCCAAATATTGCAACTATGAAGTACATCAAGCTATGTGGAAGAATATCAAATTGTATTTTTCACAAAACTATATAGGATCAACTACTAAACTATGATACCATTTTAGTTAGAAATCTAGGCGAATGATAATCTTTTATAAGGGGCTGGTCAGGAGAAGGATTCATCCTTTAATTGTTAAACTCTTTCAAAATTGAAGATGCTTTTTTTTCACAAAAAAAAAAAAGAAAGAAAGACTTCATTAATCAAGTTGAGTGAACATGTTCCCCATGATGAGGTTGAAAATAAAAAATATAATCTCCCTCAAATAAATGAAGTATTATGTCTATTACCTAAATTCTAATCCTTGTAATATACCTATACTTTAATATCCAAAAATAAGGTTATATTTGTTATTTCATATTTAATTATAACCTATAACTTATAAATAATATAACCTTTTAATTTATATGTATAAATCAGTAAGTATTTATAATAATAGCCTCAATAATATGTATATGTGTTTTTACAAAGTGTTATGAAAAATAGTGAAAAATTAAATGAATATATGCTTACATAAGAAAGATGATAACAATATTGTTGAAAAAAATTGCTAAAAACTCATTGAAAATGATAGTTATGAAGTATCACTATGAATTTAGGTAAACGATAATCCTATTTAACACAATTATTAAAATGATTGTGTGTTTCATACATATTATTTATTTATTGTGTAGTGAGATCTAAAGGGGTGGTAATAAGAATAGATATTTATAATTTCGAGATCATTTGACTCAAATAGAGATCTAAGTATTCTTGAGTGTGTGGTAGAAGGAGACAACCATATTATATATATACTCATGCATGATTTCATGTGATAATCATAATATATAACTGATTAATGACACATCATCGACGTACATATGAGTGTTCAAACTTTTTAGTAGTACCAAGCTAGTGTGGGTATATAACTCACATTACACTCGCACAATAGATTTCAGCTGTGTGTTGCTTTCGAGACCATGGCATGACCATTTTATTATATTGGAGTATGGCTAGGCCATGAATGGTGTGTAGAATATAACATGGTTGTGTCCATCATTTGGCATCTAGCCCAGTCATGGTTGGTTTATTTGCACAAGCATGTAAATATTTTATATGTGGTAAGCTAAGATTCACCTTGATAAACCAAAATGAAAAAAAAAACCTAAGACAAAAAATCTAAGGCTAAAATTTAGGAAATCATAATGACAAAAAGTTATAAATTTTTTTTCATGTATATATATTTTGAGTGAAGTATATGGTTGAAGGCATAAATTGGCTCAATGTTAGTAATTTTATTCACTAATATATGAGCTCAACCCCTTTCTCAACAAATTTCATGTGAAGGCAGACTATTGATTATTACATCATCTATATAACTCGCGATACTTGTATAAATTTTAAAGTACTCATACGAAGATTTAATTATATTCTTATTAGTTGTTATACTCATATGAATTATGCATGAGTTTTGGAGGCACACTACTTACGAAAGAAAGTTTAAATTTTTTATATAAATTGAGAAGTATTTTATTATAACCCTGATCTCATTTGGACGTGAAAAGTTGTTATTAGACTCCAACCCCAAGATACGACTGTGACATGACATGTAATGTGAGTGAATAGCCTTAAGAGATGTGTTTCATACATGTATTAGTGCAGTGGTATTTTTCTGTCTCCTAATCATAATCATCCTTTTTCACAAAGGAAGCATATTTTTAAAATGTTCTATGATTTTTCTTAATGTTCAATATGAGTCTCAAATCAAGTATTCAAAGATACATAGTTAATCAAGCACATGACTATGCCTCATCATCGAGTGATTCTCATTCGACTATTCGGGATGGTGAGTGAATAGATGCGTGTGAGCATATTCTCAATTTTCACATAGAATAATCCACTTGAATCATAAGTTCCCATTAAGGGTCTTAAATTAATTCATTCAATACATTCATGAATAATACAAGCAGACAATCGTGCCTCATCAACGGATGTAGTTCATCCGACTATTTGGGACTGTGAGTTGATAGATACATATAAGCATCCACCCATTTAAATGTTGAGGGCCTTGCCATCAATTGTGCCTTATCAACGAATGTCATTCATTTGACTATTTGGGATGGTGAGTTGATAGATGTGTATAAGCATATCCTCCGTCTTTCACATGGACTGACCCACTTATTTAAATGTCGAGACCTTACCATCAATCATTCAGGTGACCTCGTCCCACCAATTCCTAGTCTTACTTATGGGCCTTTTCATATAATTTTTAGGTCTTAGTATACTATAAAATCAAATTTGTACTCCGTCTTATTAACTCTATTTTGTAGTTACCCTTATTAGTTGACACGACCTTAAACAGGCATATGTCAAACTACTGATTGTACTCGTTCTCCATAATCACAAATGTGACGCATGCATGCCAAATAATAATTGACTAAAACAAGTCACCCATACAAGCAATCGTGTATTGGGGATCCACTTTCTAATTGGCCATCTCCTCTAATGGTATCATTATCAATTCAACCTCAAAGACCATAATATATCACATGAATTTTATTTGCATATGAAAATACAGGGTCATTGCCCTTCTTTCGAAATACATACTTTTAAATTCTTTTTATAAGTTCCATTTAGCTTAGTTTATAAACATTGAATCTTATCCCTTTTATAAACATAGAGTCTTAGCTCTTTTCATTAATATCAAGTCTTAGCACTTACATAAGCATCATACTTTTTCCTATATTATGAACGTTTGGTCTTAGCCCCTTCATTCCTAGCTTGTTCTAAAGGGTTGAGTTATCACCAATTTTTAAACCCTCGAGTTTACACCTATCTTTCCCAAAACTATCAGGTCATGGCCAATTTCTCAAATAGCCCAATTTATCAACCGTCTTTTGATAAAAGCTTATATCATGCCCTGACTCAATTCATCGAGTGACAGTCATGTTCAATTCCCGCTAATCCCCTCAATGTTTTCATGGAGGGTACCTTTACCATAGTAAAACCAGAGGGACTACGACTTCGAATAAAAACTCTTCTCTATTTTGCAGTGAAAATTTGAATATTTTTTAAAAGTATAGCATGCCCTAAAAATAGTTTCATAAATAACTCGAGGATATAGTAGTTAATAAGTAGTAAATACAACATTTGTACGTAAGTCAAGAGGCCTACCTTAAGATGTGCTTATTTGGGAACGCTCCCCCACCCAAACTTCGCTCTTCCTTGGCTCTTTCTTGCAATGGTTTGGGGAAAAAAGGTGAGCTCACAATTCAGTGAATGAGGTACTGGCGTCGGATTACTTCATGGCTAACGACTTCAAACATCTCATAGCATGGATATTTATTATCGGCTTACGAAATTCCTCATTCCACATTATTCTATTCGGTCCCTTGAGACCACGGTCTCGAGCTGCCTGTAATCGTGGTCTCACCTTACGGTCGAGTTCACTCTCATCCCCCTCCCCCCACCCCCAAACAATTTAAGATAATATAATTCATGGTATGCATAATTCAACATAAATTTGGGCACACATGGGCAACTCATGGCCCCCTTTTTTCTTTCATTTTCATCCATGCTCGAAGGGTATGTCATAATACTGATCAAGTGCTATTAAGAGTGTGAGAGCCATATGTACTCTTCAATAATAGATACCCCTTAGTTTATCTCTCAATGAGATGCCTTTGCATCCGGGGTCATGACCAACTTTCCCTTGAAGAGCCTTGCACGTGCCTCTTACATATGAGACTTAATCACACCTCTTCTCATTAAAGCGATGTAATAGGACGGTATCCATACAACAACTAGGTGTCTTGAGAAATCTAGAAGAATTCGTTAAATCTCCCCTTGTTCTTCCTTTCCAATTTCCCTTGATATTGACACTACCTCAATAGGTGTCCTGCCAACACCCACACACCATATCAGTATACATTATTTATATAGATGAATTTCAAAACATATTCACAAGCCATATTCAGGCATACCACAATTTTTCACGAGTATAGTCCTTATTCTGACCATTTCTATTTATTTCACAAACATGACACAACATATATGATGCATCTAAATGCAAACTAGGAGTTTAGTCCATCACTCGACCAACTCCCCTCAGCAGATATAATGCAAACTTAATGCACATCGGGAGTTTGGTCCATCACTTGGTCAACTCCCCTTAGCAGATATAATGCAAGCTCAATGCACATCAAGAATTTGGTCCATCACTCGACCAACTCCCCTCATCAGATATAACAGGTACACATCCCCAATCACATAGCCCTAACATGCCACTATGGTTCACTTATACCCATCCTTAAGGCTCTTACCCCCATCTCTTAACTTCTTAAAAAGTGTATTACTTTCGTAGGTGTAATCATGCCATTTTGCACTTCTTATATGAGTTTTGAAATCAAGCGTAATGTGTACTTTAGATCAAAGCTAAAAAAATCATAAAATGCTCTGGGTCAGTCCAATCAAACTCGTCATCATTACTCCCACTCACTGTGTGTACTAGAACTTATTCATTCTAGTAGGTTTTCTGTGTATCATGCCTCAAGGTCCCAGCTTGGGTGATCTCATACTCATTTTAAAAGGGTCAGAGTAGGGTATACAAACCAATTAGATTACCCCAAATTTCCTTACAATTATCACATCATAACTTCTCTAAGAAATCATGATTTTTGCCCCTCAGGCTTGGTTTATTCTACACACTTATCAAAGAACCATCTTTTCACTAATTGTAAACCCTGTCCTTTAATAATAAGAAAAAAATTGGGAAAAGAACCGGTCATTTCCGAAGAGAAAAATGAGTCGGTTTATAAACCAAAACCGATATATAAAGGACAAACAGGGAAATTTATGGATCCCAAATGACCTAAAGAGTTACAAAAGTCATTATAAAGGACTTTAGAGTGAATTGGAGGTGAAAACCAAACTGGTTTAGGTGAACCGGACCTGAACCAATTTGAACCACTATTGAACTGGTTCCTAAAATCATTTTTTAGGTGGCTTAGAAAATTCAAATTAGAGAATTGAGGCCACCATTTGATAGAGAATGAATTTAGAAGAATTTAAAAAATTTTAATTTTGAAAAACTCGGTCGAATCGGGCATGAACCAGCCGGTTTAAACATTGAACCCGGTTCAGACCGGTCCGATCCAGTTCGGAACAGTGTTGTCTTCTTCCTTTAGATGACAACATTGTTCACTCGCTAAAAAATCAAGCAGCGTCGACGAAGATGAAAAGTCTCCGACCAGGGAGTTTTAGGCAATGAATGACCAACATTAAGGCAATATTCGGATGGCCAAGAAGTCCCCGAGCTTCCTATATAAAGAGCCCCACCTCATTCATCCTCCTCACACCTCAAAACTCCACTCTCTCCCTACTTCTCCATTTTTCGGTAAAGCTTGAACCAGAGCTCTGACTTGGGCATTTTTATGAGCTAAAGAAGGCGTGGTTGGGTTCTTAAGATTCGGGGAGAAGTCAGCTACATGACGGTAGTCTCCATTTGCTCTAAGGATCATCGGAGAAATGCCAGCGTGATAAAATAGTGAAGCAACTCCGACAGATCGAAGCTGCCCTGTTTTGGCCAAGCTAAAAACGGCCAATTTGAGCCCTTCTCAGGCCAAACCAAGCTCTCCCAACACTTCGTCAGCCCTTATACGACCAAATTAGAGTGAAAAGGTAAGACAATTTGGCTCCCCTATATAAATTCTGAACAGTGCTAGAGAGAGAACCGATGAAATTTCACTAACCAAATTATCCATCAATTCGACATGAATTGATGTGATTCTTGATCCTAGGAGTAACATCAGGACAAGAGCTATCTGTCCAGATCAAAAGCTCGAACTGTCGTGCCCCCAACAGTAAGCTTTCGAAGCTTTCTCTCTCTAATTCCAGTTTTTCAGTTAAGCTCCATTTGAGCTCGTTCTTGCATCAATTCATGCGATTCAAAGTGCAATTGAATCGTATGGATGTGTAGGAACTTAAATCCACCTTCAATTTTAATAATCAACTTTAATTGATTGGTGAATTTGATGAAATCAAATCGGGTCAAGTTGGAAGGTTGAAATTGGGGAAATTTTGGGAATTTTAAAAATTTGAGGGACTAAAGTGCAATTTCCTAAAATTAAGGGCCAATTGGGCATGGAAAAAATGTTGGAGGACCAATTGGTCAAATTTTGGAATTATTGGGATCAAATTTACCATTTTTTTTGTAAAGTAGGGGAAAAATGGTAATTTTAGAAAAGTTGGGGACTAAATTGGGAATTGGAGAAACTTGAACCCCTTTTGTGATTTGAATAAATTGAGGTCTCAAATGAATTTTAGAAGTTTCGGGACTCAATTTGGGGAAAATATTGGAATTAGGGACCTAAAGTTAGAGGAAAAGAACTTTAGGGACCTAATTGCAATTAATTAAAAATTTTGGGTATTTTATTCATTTGTGATGAATAAAGGCTATCAGGACAAAGGATAATGAATAAGAATGTTTATATCGTGTAGGAACACGAATTATCGGGAACGCTAGCCTAGACAAGCTCACATAAGAGGCAAAAAGCTGATTGAGAGGAATTTACTGAATTCATGGGTGAGTGGGAATTTTTACAACATACCCGGTTGGGATGATAAGTATCTCGGAATGAAAATCCGCTACTATGTGAGATTTTAACATCACACCTCGAAGGGGTGATGTGAGAAAACACACAGAAAAACTAATTATCGGTTGTAAGTAGATCATACCTGGTTGGAATGATGTACTTCTTGTAAGGAAGTGGAAAATTCATTTACCGATTGTAAGCGGAGATGTCATCACACTCAGTTGGTGTGATAGACAAATGAAAAGATTATTTTGTCATAAGTGCTCTCCCCTTACTGTGTGCCTCTGCTTAAACTTTTTGGGAGACTTACTGGATAACATGGTAGAGATAAGGGTAGTTTGTCGTGCCAGTAGTGAGGGAAGCTCAACATAGCTTCATGCACATGAGACCGGGGTGGGGTCGAGATGAGGTCTCTGTCCTCATACGAATACATAATTTCTTTACAGGATTGAGGGTTGGATGTCACGTACATCCACTCATTCTCAGGGTAGAAGTGGACGAACTTCTATCTAGGTGGTCAGTAAAGTCGCTCCGATGCCACAAGTGGATGCAGTGGGCGTGCTGCCCTGCGAATGTGTGATCCCTTCATGATGAAGGGCATGTGTTGATTGTTAAACACACTGATTGTGGTTAATGAGGAATAATGGTTTTGAAAACTGAGATTTTGAGGATGAAATGTCTTAAGAAAATAAGGAGTCTAACACACTCCAATTCAAACTGTTTTTTTGAAAGTCAAGTTTTAAACACCTATTCAATGAGTCGTTGAACTCACACCTCCCTTATACTCCTTTTCAGGTAAACAAGGGATTGAGGGTCAGATGTCGCGTATATCCACTCATTCTTAGGTTCAAAGTGGACGTGCTTCTATTTAGGTGGCCGGAAAAGTCGCTCAGATGCCACAAGTGGGTCCAGTGGACGTACTAGCGTGCAATTGTGTGATTGACCTTCATGATGAAGGATGTGTTTTTAAAAATCGAGATTTTTAAGCAGAGAAAATTTAAAAGGAATTAAGGAGTCTAGCACACTTCAACTTGAAAACTATTTTTGTAAAAACTCCATTTTGAAAATATACATTCACTGAGTTATAGAAACTCACCCTCTTTTCTATCCCTTTTCAGGAAAAGAGAAAATAACTAGGAATAACACTGAGCCTTACCCTCTGTCAGGTATGCTTAATTTCTCTTAAGCTTGCATTTTATTTGATATATGTCTTTCCAAGGAACAAGGTCGAAAATATGCATAGCTCCTCTCAAGTAAAAAAATGGGGAAACTCCTCTTGAACCAAGAGAGCGGCGGGTTGTTTACGGGCATCCAACCAAACTGGGTTGGTGCGTGACAAGCATAACAACAGTTCGTCCCAACAAGCTCGACAACTTAGCTTGACTCGATGGGTATCATGCAATTTCCCATTATTCAGGTCTTTTAGCCTCATGTATTACATGTTTGTTTTGGACGAGTCCATGCCCATATCCACCGGCCTTGGGCCCACTAGCATCTCAAGTCTAGGCCCAAAATTAGCTCCCATTTAAGCAGAGTCAACTAGTTAGGGGATGCTAATTCCAAGAAAACAGATTTTCAAAACTTAAACCGTTATTCCAATTGGAATGGATGCCATAGCAGTTCCCACTCACCCGGTGATCTCAGCGGGGTCGTGCTGGCGGAATTTCTCCCCTCGGTGCACTTCTAAGGTCGACGCTCAAGTAATCCAGTCCTGTAGGGGGGGGGGGGGGGGGGGGGGGGGAGTGTTGGTATTAGGATGTGGTGACAAATGGGTCCTATACTTTCTTATATCAACACCTAAGGCCCCGTACTTTGCTTAAATTGTACCTAGGTCCCTAATTTCTCTTTAATCTCTATTGGGTCCCCTAGGTTCCCAATTATTCTTTTTAGGTCCTTAGCTCTTTTAATATCACTAATTTGCCCTTAATTTACTAGTTTTGCCTTTTAGTCCTTAATTTTCTAAAAATTGTAGTTTGGTCCCCCAACTTTAAAAAATTTCCAATTTTCCCCAAATTTGTCCAATTTGACCAATTGATCCTCAATTGGGCTGAATTTCATGAAAACACCCTCAATTTCGTGAAATTTCCGTTCAACCCTCCAATTTTTGAATATTGCACAAAAGTCCCCCAAAATCCCCAAACCACCCTTCATCTTCTTCCCCAATTTGAGCATATGATACTTCAAATCTTACCTCATCCATTTGGTGGCTTGTAAGTCCTTATTTTCTTCAATTCTTGCTTCTAATAGCCTTCTACAGCTCCCCTCGATCATCCTGCACTTCGAATTTCTGAATTTGGTTGAGTTTTATGCCCTATCGGAGCTTTGTTGGAAAAGTTACAGTAGAGAGAGAAAGCTTGCATTTCTTTCTGACAGAGAGGTGGTTGGGCGGAGCTTGAGGTGGAGGCAGCTAGAGCTAGTCAAGGGGGACCTAGTAGGGTCGAGTTCTGTTGCAATTCGTTGCTCCCTACGGGAGTTTAAAGAGAGAAGTTTTGGTTGGTGCAGCTCTGAAATTTGGGAATTCTAACAAGGGGAGGCAAAATTGAGCTTATTAGGGCCTGTAGGGGTGTTGTGGAGGGTCTTAGGTGGTCAGTGGTGGCCAAGGTGGGTGGTGGAAGGGTCAAATGGGGCAAAGTGGCATCGGGCAAGAGCTCGCTGCTTTGAGCTCCGAAGTAGCTTTATTGTGTGATCTCCCTCTTACCTCCGTGAGCACTCTCTGGCTATTCTGAGAAGATCTGGAGCTAGAGGACTCTTCCCCGATTCCAATGCCACCCTCTAGAGCTCCTTTGGTGAAAGTTTCACCCGTTGTTGGAGCTCTGGTTTGCAGCTCACCGGAAAACTCACTCTTCTTCTTCTTCTTCTTTGCTCGATTATGGGATGCTAAGAACGAATGAGGGGGGTACACTTTATATAGGAAGGTCGGCAACTGCTTAGGCTACTGGCCGGTGTAAGACTCAACCGCCGGAGACGTGACCGAAGCACTTTTTGACTCACAGGAGACTCCATCTTTTTCAGCAACTCCCTCTCTCTCTCTCTCCTCTCTACCAGCGTCTAAAGGTTGAAGATGAAGACGTGACGGTCATGCCAAGTGGCGTGCTATGATTGGTCAGTTTAGTTGACGTGGAACGCCAGCTCGGCCGCCACGTTAGTCGTTGACTCGTTGATCGGACACATGGCAGCCTTTCATTGGTTACTCGTGTCTACATGGCATGGTGATGGGTACCAGCTGGCCGTTGACCAGACACATGGCAGCCTCCCATTGGTTGATCGTGTCTACGTGGCAACTAACGTGGTGCTAGCTGATCGTTGACCAGTCCATTGACTATTGACTAGTCCGTTGACCGGTCCGGTCCGACCGGATTCGCGGTCCAAAATTAAAAAATTGACCAGTTCGGAGCCGGTTCGACTGGTTTTCTCAAATTTAAAATTTTCTAAATTTATCTAAATTCATTTTCCATCTAATGGTGGTCTCAATTTTCCAATTTGACATTTTTAAGCCACCTAAAAAAATGATTTTATGAACTGGTTCACTATGGTTCATGTCGGTTCGGTTTTGTTCAAGTTCGGTTCACCCCGAACCGATTCGGTTCTCTCTTGAATTCCACTTCTCGGTCCTTAAAGTTTTTGTGAAATTTTGGTCCCTTGGGATTTTTCCAATTTCCCATTTTTGCTATTTTTCGTTTATTAACTGGCTTGTTTCCTTTATGTATAAACCTATATCGGTTCTTTTCCAGGTTTTTCTTGGCTTCCAAGGAAGGTGTTTTACAAACAGTGTCATCATCTGAAGGAAGAAGACGACACTGTTCCGGACTAGACCGGTTCGACCAGGTTCAATGCTTAAACCGAACGATTCAGGCCCGATTCAACTAATTTTCTCAAAATTAAAATTTTCTAAATTAATCTAAATTTATTCTCTATCTAATGATGGATTCAATTCCCCAATTTGAATATTTTAAGCCACCTAGAAAAATGAATTTAGCAACTGGTTTAATGATGGTTCAAATCAGTTCACTTCCGGTTCACCTGAACCGGTCTGGTTTTCTTTTCTAATTTGTCCCAAAGTCCTTTTCCATGATTTTTGTAACTCATTGGGTCACTTGAGGTTTGTCGATTTTCCCATTTTGCCCTTTCTCTACGGTTTACAGTTCATGAACCTATTCGATTTTCTCTCTTGGGTTGACCGATTCTTTCCCCGATTTTTCTTATCTTTAAGGGATAGGGTTTACATTAGGTCTCTAATGTTCAATTAATTTCAATTAAGTCCCTAGGATTTCCAATATCTCTTATGGGTCCTTAATTGTTTTCCAAAATTGCCAATTGGTCCTTAATTTTTCAAAATTTCTAATTGGTCCTTAATTTATCCAAAATTACCAATTGGTCATTAAATTTCCAAAAATTTGCCAGTTGGCCCTCAATCTCATCCAATTGCCCAATTGGACCTCAATTTGGAGTTAATTTCATAAAAATCTCACAATTTTCCTTAAATTACAATTCGGCCAGCAATTTTCTAATTTTTCCATGTGATGTATTCAGGTTGTTTGGGTGACTCACCTGGTAAAAATAGGAAAATTTGAAAAAAAAATGTCAAATGAGAAAGATAACATGCTTGTGCGACCACGTGTTCGTGCATGTGGTGTCACATGTCGACCAATTTACACTATAGTGAACCGGATTCTGATGAATTTCTCGATTGGTTTGGCAGTTTTTGATCGAGTTTACCCCTTTTGCAGCTAATTGTTGGCCAAATAAAAATACCTAAAAATTATACATTCAATTTCTTATTAAATGTACCAAAAAATCGCTCAATTTAGATTTGTTTTGCACCCTTAAAAATTTCGGGGGTTTTATGACTCCCCCTAGCCCGTACCCGATTCAACTCGGTTCTCTCCCTATTTTCTCCCAAATGTCTTCTTTGTGTATTATAAACACAAAATTGGGTTTTTTTCTAGAAACTCACCAGCGTGGAAGTGGCGACAGTCAAGGGCAGTAGGGTTGTCCAACTAACTCTCCCACGAGTTTATGGACATCTAGATCTAGTTTTGTTGTGGTCAGAGCAGCCTATAAGGTTTGATTTACAAAGAGGTGTGAATAGTGGAGAGCTAATGGAGCTTTTCATATTTTTTACGGCCAGGGGGCGTACCTATTACCTAAGAGACCACGTGGTTAGCAAGAGGGGGTCGAGATGTACTCCATAAAATGATTTGGCCATAGTTGGTCATCTCGAAGGTGAGGATGAGCCCTGAAAGCCTATGCTCTATTTTTTGGGCGACGGAGTGGTGTTACTCTTCCATTGGTTTGCCATCGGTAGAAAGCACGTCCAGGGTTAAGATGGGTGGAGTTCGAAAGTTGACACTCTCCTAGTTGTAACAACACTTATTGGGCCAATCTTGGTGGTTGTAAGAGAAAATAGGAATATCTGGTACAAAGGTCACCAAAAAGTGGAGGTGTTTGACTTCTAGAGAGAATTCTGGTGATCCTCGAGCGAGAGTAGTGTTGACAGTTATATAGACAGCTCGAGTGAAAAGTTCTCTATCATTCCATGTCCATAGCTAACTAGATGGGACTCCATAGTCTATGCTTTTCATTTAATTTTCTTGAGTGAGCAAGTGTAGAAAGTCGTCCAACATTTGGGTTATTTCCGGATCCGGTTCGATTATTCTGATCCTAAGTCGGGCGAAGAAAATGACACACACACAAACGTGCACATATCTATGTGCGGCGTGCGTTCAACATATGTGTAAACCCCGCACATTTGAGTTAAGGAAAACCGAGAAAAGAACCGATCAAACCGAATAAGAAAACAAAACCGGTTTACATTTGGGAATAAGCAATATGAAAATTTACAACTTTCGGTTGATACAAATGATTTATTAAATATTGGGAAAGAAACTTAAGACAAATTAGAAAACAAAAACCAAATTGGTTCAGGTGAACTAAATTCCATAAGAACTTTAAAGTTAAGTGTGCTTACCTTAGAGTAGTTTGAGGATGGGTGACCTCCTAGAAAGTATGATTTTTTGTAACCCGAAATTTCAGTCAAAATTTTTTATGCGATTTATTATAAATAGCCATCAATTAATATATATTTAATTATTAAAATTAATACCAATAATTTAATACCTAAATTAAATTATTGGAATTAATACCAATAATTTATGGCAATATTAATACTAGTAATAAATCTCGCCCAATTAATACATGGGTTTTACAACTATATAAAGAGGTCATCCCCATTTCATTCTCCTCACACCTGAACACTTCTCTCTCTCTCTACTGCTCCATTTCCCGATAAAGCTCGAACCAAAGCTTCGACTTGAACAAAAGTCGGGCTCTTTAGAACCGGGGAGAAGGCAGCTATCTGATAGCAAACTCCAGTCAATTCGAGAATCGTTGGAGAAGCGCCGACATGATGGAATAGTGAAGCAACTCCGGCGGACCGAAGCTACCCTATTTCGGCCAAGCTGGAATCAGCCATTTCAAGCCCTCCTCAGGCCAAACCAAGCCCTCCCAACACTTCCTCAGCCTTTCCACGACCGAATTAGGACCGAAAGGTAAGCCAATTCGGCTCCCCTTTATAATTTTCGATCGGTGCTAGAGAGAGAATCGACCGAATTTCAATGACGAAATTCTAATCCAATTCGGCATCAATTGATACAATACTTGATTTTAGGATGAACCTTAGGACGAGACCTATCTGCCCAGATCGATAGCTTGAACTGTCGTGCCTTCACCGATGAGTAATCGAAGCTTTCTCTCTCTATAGTCTATTTTCCGGAAAAGCTCTGTTTGAGCTCGTTCCGACGTTAAAATCTGCGATTCAAAGTTTCTTAGAATCGTATGAACATACAGGAACTCAATTTCAACTCCAATTTCAATAATTAGAAGTGTTTGATCGGTTAATTTGATCAATTCAAATTCGGGAGTGTTAAAGAGTTGAAATTGGGGGAAAATTTGGGGATTTTTGAAATTCGAAGGGGCAAAAATACAATTTTATGAAATTGAGGGTCAATTGGGCATGAAAATAATGTTGGAGGACCAATTGAGGAATTTTGGAAAATTTGGGGAAAAACTTACCATTTTTGTGAAAGAAGGGCAAAATGGTAATTTTGGAAAAATTGGGAAACCAAATTGGAAATTTGAAAAATTAAACCCCTTTTTGGTGAAATTGAATAAATTGAGGTCCCACGATAAATTTTAAAAGTTACGGGACTCAATTTGAGGAAAAACCGACATTAGGGACTTAAAGTTAAAGAGAAATAACTTTAGGGACCTAATTGCAAATAACTAAAAGTTTAGGTTTTCTCATTCATTAATGAATGAAGGCTGTTATGTTGAGTAATAATGAACAAGGTTGTTCATATCGTGTAGAAACGTTAAATACCGGGAACGCCAGCAAGGACAAGCTCGCGTGAATACAAAGAACTAGTCTAGTGGAAATCACGGCATTAACAGGTGAGTGGGTTTACTAACATCATACCCGGTTGGGGATGATAAGTGCCTCGATATAAAAACCCACTGTTTAGTGGTATTTTAATCATCACTACTTAGAGAAAGTGATGTGAAAGTTATGCGAAAAAAACTAATTACGGGTTGTAAGTAGATCATACTCGGTTGGTATGATGAGACTTTCTCGAAGGAAGTTGAAAACTCATTCATCGATTATGAACGGAGATGCCCTTATACCGGTCGGTATGATGGACAGTAAAAACCTATTTTTGTCGGAAGTGCTCTCCCCTGACTGTGTGCCAATGCTTAAACAATTTGGGAGACCTTCTCGACGGGAGCTCGAATAGCTCTAATAGGTCGGGGGCCTCGATTTTGGAACTTGGGGGCTAAATGCCCAATTTTGAAAATCTCGTACAGTGGGCCCAAGGCCAGTTGGCATGAGCAGGAGCTCATAAATGAACATGATATATGTGCCATAAAACTTAATAAGTGAATTGTTTGGCCATGGTATCAAGATAGGACCGACATGCTCAGTCAACTAGCGGCAGTGCGACATGACAGGTCGACGGACTAGTCAAGACAAATAGCTGCGGGTTGAGTTGAGAGTCGAGGCCGTTGGACTAGTGGCACCATAGATTACATGGCAATATAAGAAAACATTGTTTGTGCATGCATTGTGAGTACGGGATCATCAAGACGCCCATGAGGGGTAGTGATGCGTCCTAAGGGCACTAAACAACCTGGTGGCTATAAGGGCAGTTCGTCGTTCCAGGTGTCTGTGCGAAATCTGTATTGACTTGCGAATGTGTGTAACCTTCATGATAAAGGATGTGTGTTGAGTGATGACACACCGTGGTAACTAAGAAATAATGGAAAAAAAAACACAAATTTTTAAATGATGGGATTTTTTAAAACAAAGGAGTCTGGCACACTCCATATAAATATTTTTCTTAAAAGTCAAAAGCTTTTAAAAACCCATTCACTGAGTAGTCGTACTCACCCCCTTCCTTATATCCCTTTCAGGAAATCCCGGAAAGCCTCCCCTTAAAGACCGTCAACTAAGATGCCTGTAAGACAGGTATGTAAAGTTTTAAATTTTATACAATTTTGATTATGCTATTCCAGGAAAAAGGTGCAAGTTAAAGGACGCCTTACTCTTTACAGTTTACGATAAGGGGAAACTCTTTAATAAACTGGGAGAGTAGCAGGTTGATCACGGGGATCCGACCAAACCGGGTCAAGGCGTGACAATATGTGTGTGCCCTGTGTAGCTCGTCGCCTTGTTCGTAATGTAGCAAACCCATTTCTGATGAATTAATTAACCGATTAAGCCAATTTCAACCTTTTCTTGATCGGTTAACCCTCTATTCTGTCGGTTTTTTGCTCAATTTATTTTTCTAAAAATTCTCCATCAAGTTTTATAGTATTCGGTCTTAAGAACTCCCATTTTCCAATTTATATTATCCCTTCTAAAAATCGGGGGATTTACTGCTCCGAGCTAGATGAATGGATTTTGGCCTTCTTTTACAATTCTGATCTAGATCGTTCTTAACCTAATTATTTTTCTAAAAATAATTAATCGTATTCTAAGATGATTGGGTTCAAGAATTGTTATTTTATGATTTATTTAATTACTTTTATAAATCATTAGCTTTTCCTTAATTTGATTCGATACCGATTTGAACTAATTTTCACCTAAATTTTTTTCAATCCTTAATTTCCAATCAAGGGGGTTTCCGAAGGAAATTTTATAATATTTTACATTATCTGAGTTTTATATTTTGAATCAGCCTCTAATCTAGTTTGAGTTAACTTCTCGATTTTCGGGTCTTCATTACTAGTTCAACATCGGATTCTTTGATTCAAAAGTTTCTGATGTTAAACTTTACGTTATTTATATTTTGGTTCTAAACTTTTTTCTATAGTTTCATGTATGTTATTAGCATCTTCCAAGCTACTTCTTTGAGTTTCTAAACTTTTTAAAACTTTTTTCAAATACCTAGACTTCCCCTAAGTCTCATTGGGGTCCTTACTCCCTAAATGGCACTTTGGTTCCCAAACTTTTCAGAAATTGAATTTTAATCCCTCCAATTTTCTATTTCAAAAAACCCCATAAATTTCTCAAATATCCTTTATAGGTCACTAATCGATTTTCTTAAGTCCTCATGATCACTTTTTGGGTAACCTCGATCGAAATAGTATCGTTTTTGTCTTAATCGGACCTTAACTAAGAAACTAACATAATTCAATAAAGTATCGAAAACTCATTAAAGACAAGTCAATTATTGATGTGATAGGTATTAGAAAGACAACTCATTTACGCATTTAAAAACTATTGAATTATCCCAAATGATTGTCTGAGTATGAAAAATATAATTTATAGATGGTTTTTAAGATAAAGGTCATACCAAAAACTACAAACAATATTTACGAACATGAGTTTTACATTCACCTCAAATAGTCAATAATGTTGGCTTGACTAGAATGAGTGTAGTCTATAGAATTAGATTAGATCAGACCAGATCTAATTTATTTGAGATGAAGGTAATTTTATCGTTAAATGAAAATTGAAATTGAAATGATTGAGTCAACTTATTCTTCTACTTAGATGGGCTATGAAGTTGGGCAGAGATGGACTAAGCTTGATATGCTCAAGGGATTAATTCTTGGTGAACGGTGTATTTATGGGTCGAATGGTAGAGTGATAGGCAAGCTGTGTGAATGGGTTGGGCTGAGATCTCATTGTGGTTGAGTTAATGGGTTGGTCTAAGATCTTATTGGTAATAAAGTAATTATTCGACTTAAGAGGATTGACCGAGGGAGATGAGACCAAGCCTGTTCACACACTTCTCCCCCCATTGGAAATACTAAAATTCATGTCCTGTCCTTTAGTTCCGTAGCGTCACAGTTCCTTACGATCAAAGAACTATAACTTTTATCTTGTCAATAATTCTGAATGATTCACCCAAATCAAAATAAATGATCCAATCCACATTCACTCATCTAATATACTCCTTCTATAAATTTCATTTTGGTATGAAACGAGCAAATTTCCCTTTAATTATCATCTGACGCAAATGAGTAAATTTTTCCTTGGAGATTCTTCCTCCGTGAATGTTAACAAGTCTCTTCCTCAGATTTGTGAGAGTAATTGAGTGCTCCCTATTTTTCCTACTAAAGAAGGGGAAGATCATGCAAGGAGGATCTAGGTTACCCGTCATTCAAAAAAAATTCTGAATTTTCTTATCTGTCGTTCCTAGTGAAGCTCTTCTAAACTTGGATGAGAGTATAAGTGCTTGAGAACATGGAGTCTCTCTTTCCCTCTCCAAGCCAATATCCCTTAGGTTCCCATAATTCTCTTTGACAAACAAATTGAACTTTCTATTTGAAATGGAAAAAGTCTAAAGGAGGATTGTTGGGGGCCCATTGATTTAGTTGGTGCTTGCCTGAGATGCGTCCAAGGCTTAAATATCGGAGAATGCTACAAGAATAGGGGGATTCCAATGGGTGAATTCCTCAGAACTCATCGTTGGATGATTGGGGTGACTACTGGGGCATTGAAGTTGGCAACTTCAGGATCAGTGTATTCCAAGAATTTTGGTGGCTCTCCACCGCCATAAAATACAATGAACTACTGTGGAAAGTCTAACCCCATCCATGCAGTTGATGCATTGTTTTAGAAAAAGAGGTACTTACCTTTCTCCCCTCGAGAACATAGGGGGTTTCCTTCTAATGTTAGGGGTTGACAACAAGAAGGTAAGGAGGCGAAGGAGATGGAGGATCCTTCGAGCTGCTTCAGTGGGCTTGTGTGACAGACACTGAGGGCCTGCATGGGAATTTGGACATAATGATGCCAATGAAAGAAGCCTGAATTGGATTTAACTTTGATGAGTATTGCAGTGAATGAAACATAGTTTAAGCTCTAAAGGAAGAGGCCGACGCAAATGAGGAATCTGAGTCGATGATTTGGGTGCTCTGAGACGGGCATGCTTGAAATTGTTTCTGATCTTCAATAATGGGACTCGCATGAAAATTCGATGATCACCAGTGATGAAGTCGAAAACCCGATAAATACTGACCTATGTTGGAAGTTTCAATCGTAGCACACTACTGGTAATTAAAATTGATTCTGGTGTCGAGAGAACGGATTAAATCTGATAAGGGCTTAGCGTTGGATGTTAGCTTAAGATAGATCATGGTTTGTGGAAAAACATCTCTTAGAACGAAGAAGGAAATTGATTACCTTATGATGGTAGGGGCGGACAACATTAAGTGAAGGAGACGAAGGAGATGGAGATCCTTCGAGCTGGCGAAAATGATGAATTTGGAACCTACTTGTGCGTAGGTTAGAAAGTTTTGAGTAGAATGAACGTTAAAAGAGGCTGGGTTAGTGGGCTTGTGGGAGACATAATAATGAACCCAAAGAACGAAGCCTGATTTGGATTTTAGGCTTTGGGAGGAAGAGTCGTAATAAATTGAGTTGGGTTTTTTCGCCCGATCGAATAAAAAAAAATGGGTGCATGGCTTGCATGGTCTAAGCGGATCTTTTATTTTTTTTTCTTTGTCAAAAAGTTTAAATTGACGCAGGTTGAATTTAATGGAATGAGCTAAAGGAGGAGGAAGATAATGGCTTTTCTTTCCCTATTATGTGGTTGGCATGTGCAGCTTCGTTAATGCACATTTGGTAGATCGAATTTTTGGTAGGAGACGAAATTAAGACCAAGGAACATGAGCAAGGACAAGATAATCTAACTCATATTTTAAGTATCACAATTGTGAACTAGAGTTAAGGGATTTAAAGTTAAATTAATTAAAATGTTTATTATTTAATTATAAAAAATATTAAATTTAATTATTAAAATGAATAAAGGGTAAATTATAATTTTAAAAATATTAAATTATGATATATTAAATAAAAATATTAATCGATATATAGTGTCGCACCTAATTCAATTGGTAAGATCGAAATATGTGAATAATTTATCACTAATCTCGTTAGTATAATATCAACTAATATTATAGTGTTATCAATAATAAATCTTAGAATAATGATATAAAAAGGATTTCAATTTTTTAAAAATTTTTTTTAAATATACTCAAATAAATATAAGTAAATGTTGTAAATAAATCTACAAATTTATATGTATTAGGAAACAATATCGGTGTAAAATGTTATATTTATGATGTATAAAAATGTTAAGAGTTGATAAGTTGGATTGTAAAAAAATTTTAAATTCATACTTTAACCTTTTTTCTCTATAAATTTTTTAAGATTTAAAAAAGATAATACATACGATAATTTTTAAGGTATTGGTATTTAGAAAACACATAGCATACAACGCAATCACTCTTTCCAATATGTAAGTGATTATTTAATAGCAAAACAAAATTGTCATATGCCTCATTTGTGGTTCGTAGGTCTTCACCAATTATTTTAGTACGAGCCTACAACATTAACCATATGTATTATTTGATCATAATATTCATTTTAGATAGTATAGCAATATTATCTAACCGCTAAACATATTCATTGATTTTTCCGTTATACAATAACTAAACCTTCCAAATTCAACAAGTCTAATGTGCATAATACTCCTAAAACACTTGACATATTTGACCAACGATAAATTCTCTTGTACCAACCTTATTAACCAGTAGTCTTTAGGACCATTACTACCTATACTGGCGTTTTACAATCATGTTTATAAAATAAACACATATAGATATTTTATTTTAAGATCATCATCTTGGTACTATGAGCTCTCCCCAATCTAGCATGACAGTAATTAATTCACACAATCAATTGAGTTTTAGTTTTAATATATATAGAAAAATTATATACATAACAAGATTCATCCATATCATTTCACGAGTTTTTAAAAAATGGCATTGTGCCCACTTTTTGTTAAAAATGATGGTATTTGACCCACTATAGCAAAATAATCCATACTCATGTTTAAAGTAATTATGATTTATACTAATAATAAAAATATATCCTGAAAATAATTTTAAACGGAGTTCATATAGTAATGGAAATATATTTTTAAAGAAAAAAGATGATTAACAATCTCATACTTTTAGTTTGTATCGGTATTTAAGCATAATCGGTCCAACGAGAGTCGATTTTTGAAATCTAACTCACGTGAGATCTATGACTTATTCGTCCCGAATAAATTTCTAAATTTTTGTACCTTTACTTTGCACATGTATGTAAGAGATTCCCTTACTACATGATTTTAAACAATTGAGTTCTATCAAATATGAATTTTCACTTAAATTCCTATATTTTCCTTTATTTATATATAGCTTCTTAAGTTTACTTTCTTTACAATTAAGTCCCCAAAATTCTCAATTCTCTCCTTTAGGTCCTTAATATTCTTTTGTTCCTTTTGGGTACTTGATTTATCATTAATTAAACTTAAAATCGTGTCATTTCAAAAATTAAAATTTAGTCCCTAAATTTTTAAAAATTACATTTTATCCCTAAAACATCGATTTTCAAGAAATCATGTTAAATTCCCTTAATTCCATTGTTTCTTGATACTAATCGTCATACTCATGTCCCTACGATCATTCTAAGATTTGATTCATCCAATTTGGTTTAGAAATGTCCCTAAGGAGGGATTTACCAGAAAAATCATTCTATAGAGTGAAGGCTTCGTTTTCTTACTAAGGAGTGTGCGACGATCGAAGTTCTTAGTGTGGGAAGCTAGCTCCACAAGATTTTATTCATCCAATTTGGCTTAGAAATGTCCCTAAGGAGTGATTTACCAGAAAAATCATTCTATAGAGTGAAGGCTTCGTTTTCTTATTAAGGAGTGTGCGACAATCGAAGTTCTTAGTGTGGGAAGCTAGCTCTCTCCAAGAGAATCCTTCAATGATCAAATTGTGCCTCAATTGATGGTATAAGTAGTGAGAATTCGTTTTAGAAATTTTTCAATGAATTCACTCTATAAATCGAATATTACAGCGAAGGACGACAATAGGGACTTACCACAAAGATTTGGGGAAGATGAGACTCAATTAAGCATAGTTCGAGAGGAATGGCTCGCCTGAAGGCAGTCTAGAGGTGACTCGAATTAGGATTGAATTATCTAGTGAGTATTCGAACATCTCGGTAATGTTATTTTGCAGGCTCACCAGCGCTTCTTCGGTGACCCTCGAGTTGGACGGAGTATGCAGTTGAATAGATGACTTCCTCAAAATTCCAAAGAACCTAAATTTGCGATATGAGGTGGACTAAAGGGTCGATGTTAGGGCTGTAGAATTCCAGAGAACATCTCGGTAATGTTCTCTGAGCTTTTGAGGTGTGAAGAAGACGAGGGAGGAGAAGTTTTTTTATATAGATATCTTAGGAACTCTCGATTCTATCCATTCCACTATCTGATGGAAATTAACTCTTCGATTTATGGCCTTGTCGAAGCAATTTACTTCTTGTCAGAGTTATGGTGACTTTTTCGCTCCCTTTTGTTCAGTTGTTTGAAGGTTGAAGACGACACTATGTGTGCTCGTGTGAGCTTCGCACGCAAGAGCTGCTACCTCGTGTACTATGATTGGTTGGAATTATGGATGTGGCATCTCACTAGGTGTCCATGTCATTCATTGATCATCTGATCTAATGTGTAGCAACCTCTAATTAGTCATTTAATCTAATGTGGCTGACCAAATTTGATCGTACAACGACTATTAAGACTCTCACACGTGGTATTCTCTGATTGGCTAATTAAAATATGTCAGATTATCCATCTAACGTCATGTGCCACTACCATGTGTCCTCTCAGGATTGATTGGGGTTTCTGACATGGCAACATCATGTGTTGTTCGTTGATTGGTCAATAGTTCTTCGACATCCGAGTTGCTACTAACCTGGCATACTTGACATGTGTCATTCCCTAATTGGTCAATCCCATTAACATGGAATTATGTTGGTTGACCATTAACTATTGACACATGTCACTCTTTGATTGGTAAATCTATTAGAAGTGCATTTTTATTAGTTAACCATTGATGATGGACACATGTCGCTCTTTGATTGGTCAGCACTTTTAGACTCTGATGTGTCGGCTAATCGAGCATGTTCGCCATGTGTCACGTGTTGATTGGTCACACGCGCTGACTGAGCGCTAACCTGGCAAGTGGTCCGTTGACCTGACGAGACCGTTGAACGGTTCAATTGAACCGGGTTTGGTGATCTGAAATAAAAAATCATCTGGTTCAAGCTCAATTCAACCAGTTTTCTAAAAATTAAAAATTTTTACATTCATTTTGTCACGCCTCGACCCAGTTTGGTCGGATCCCTGTGAACAACAAGCCACTCTCCCGGTTTATAAAAGGTTTTCCCCTTCTCTAAACCGTGAGAAGTAAGACGTCTTTTTCACCTGTATCTTTCCTATAATAACATTAATCAAAACTTAATATAAATTTTACATACTTGTCTTAAGGTTTAGCTACAGACAGATCTTTAAGGTTCATTTTCCTTTGTTTCATGAAAAGGGGTAAAGGGAGGGGGATGAATTCAACAACTCAGTTAATGGGTGTTAGGTGTGAGTTTTTCACAAAAATAACTTTAATCAGAGTGTGTCAAACTTCTTATTTCTATTCTTTTCTCAAGTTCTAGTTTTCAAAACCTTTTTCCAAGGTTTACCAAATCTTTTCCAAGTATTCTCAAATCATTTCCAAGGTTTTCAAACCTCTTTCCCATTTTCATATTAGGTGTATTTTACAAACAACACACGCCCTTCATGAGGAAGGGTACATACACATATTCGTGAGATGTAGTTACGCCGACTGCACCCACTTGTGGATCAGAGTGTCTTTACCATCCACCCTGGTAGAAGTTCCTGACTTCTACTTGGAATCTGAGTGAACTCTTCGATGTTCAACTCTCAAACCCAAAATACTTTGTGTCCATACGAGGACAAAGACCTCATCCCGACCCCACCCTAGTCTCATGCCCATGAAGCTACGTCGAGTTTCCCTGGCTGCGGGTACGATAATCTGTCCTTATCTCCACTATGTCGAGCCCTTCTCAAGCCAAATCCAAGCCATCCCAACACTTCCATAGCCCTCATACAGCTGAATTAGAGTGGAAAGATAGTGATGTGTCCTATGGGCTACTGGACGACATGGTGGAGACAAGGGCAGATTGTCATGCCAACAGTTAGGGAAGCTCGACGTAGCTTCATGCGCATGAGACCAAGGTGGGATCAGGATGCGGTCTCAATTCTGATACTGACATAGAGTTTCTTTACAGGATTGAGGGTTGGATGTCGCATACATCCACTCATTCTCAAGGTAGAAGTGGACAAGCTTCTATCTAGGTGGCCAGTAAAGTCGCTCTGACGCCACAAGTGGGTGTAGTGGACGTGCTGCCATGCGAATGTGTGATCCCTTCATGGTGAATGACGTGTGTTGGTTGCTAAACACACCGTTTGTGGTTAATGATGAGAAATGGCTTTGAAAAAAACTGAGATTTTGATGATGAAATAACTTAAAGGAAATAAGGAGTATGGAACACTTCAATTCAAACTATTTTCTGAAAATTAAATTTTAAAACACCCATTCACTGAGTCGTTGAACTCACCCCTCCCTTATACCCCTTTCCAGGTAACCAAGGGAAAGCCTACCCAAAGACCTCAAGTTAACCACACCTGTAAGATAGGTATGTTAAGTTTAAAATTTCTTGCAGTTTTGATTAATGTTATTTTAGGAAAAGTACTGGTTAAAGGACACCTTACTCCTCACGGTTTAAAAGAAGGGGAAAACACTTAATAAACTAGGAGAGTGGTCGGATCTGCTTCATTGTTCGATCCTTAGAGCAAATGGAGACTACTGTCGGGTAGCTAACTTCTCCCCGAATCTAAGAACCCAACCTTACCTTATTTGGCTCAGAAAAATGCCCAAGTCAGAGCTCTGGTTCAAGATTCATCAAAAATTGGAGCAGTAGAGAGAGAGAAAGGAGTTTTTAGGGGTGAGGAGGATGAAAGAGGAGGTGCTCTTTATATAAGAAGCTCAGGGACTCCTTGTTTGTCCGATTGGTGCCTTTATGGTGATCATTCATGGAAAAAAATGTCCTTAATGGAGACTTTTCATCTTCGTCGGTGCTGCTCGCTTTTCTGACGAGTGAACAGTGCTGTCATCTGAAGGAAGAAGACGACACTGTTCTGAAATGGACCGGACCAGTCCAAATCAGGTTCAATGCTTAAATCGATCAATTCAAGCCCGATTCAACCAATTTTTTCAAAATTAAAATTTTCTAAATTCATTCTTTATCCAATATGGCTTTGATTCTCTAATTTGAATTTTCTAAGCCACCTAGAAAAATAAATTTAGAAACTCGTTCAATAGTGGTTCAAAATCAGTTCAATCCGGTTCAGGTCTGGTTCACTTGAGTCAGTTTGGTTTTCTCTTCCAATTCATCATAAAGTCCTTTTCCATTACTTTTGTTACTCTTTTGGTCACTCGGTGTAAATCCCACTCTTTGGAGTTAAGGAAAACCATGAAAACAACCGGTCAAACTGAGTGAGAAAACCAAACTGGTTCATAAACTTGATCATCAGAGAACGGGCAATTTGAGAAATTTACAACTTCTGAGTGACCTAAAGGGTTCATAAAACCCTGGAAAAGAATCTTAGGACAAATTGGAAGAGAAAAACCAGATTAGTTTAAACGAACAAGATCCAAGTTGGATTGAACCGGTTTATGAACCGAGCGAGTTTATGAACCGGAATCGATAAAGAGAGGGCAAACCGGGAAATTTATGGATTCTAAGTGACCTAAAGAGTCACAAAAGTCATGAAAAAGGACTTTAGGATGAATGGGGGATGAAAACCAAACCGGTTTAGGTGAACCAGATTGAACTGGTTTGAACCACTATTGAACCAGATGCTAAATTCATTTTTCTAGGTGGCTTAGAAAATTCAAATTGGAGAACTATGCCACCATTTGATAGAGAATTAATTTAAATAAATTTAGAAATTTTTAATTTTGAAAAGCTCAGTCAAATCGGACCTAAACCGGCCAGTTTAAGCTTTGAACCTGGTTCAGACCGATACGGTCTGGTTCGGAACAGTGTCGTCTTCTTCGTTCAGATGACAACAATGTTCACTCACCAAAAAATTGAATTAGCATCGGCGAAGAGGAAACGTTTCCTTTCAGTACATTTCAGGCCATCAATGACTATTATAAAGGTGTCAAACGGATGGTCGACGAGTCCTTGAGCTCCCTATATAAAGAGTCCATCTCTATTCATTCTCTTTACACCTTAAAATCTCACTCTCTCTCAGCTACTTAGTTTTTCGGCAAAGCTTGAACTAGAGCTTCGATATAGGGTCTTTTTTTAGCCAAAGAAGATGTGGTCGGATTCCTTAGACTCGGGGAAAAGTCAGCTACATGGTGGTAGTCTCTAATTGCGCCGAGCATCGCCAGAGAAGCACCGGCGTGATCGAACAATGAAGCAGCTCCGACGGACAAATGCTACCCTATTTTGGGCGAGCTGAAATCAGCCAATTCGAGCCCTCCTTAGGTCAAACCAAGCTCCCCAATATCTATCGAATTAGAACTGAATGGTAAGCCAATTTAGCTCCCCTCTATAAATTTCAATCGGTGCTAGAGAGAGAACCGACAGATTTTCGATGGCTAAATTCTCATATAATTCGATATCAGTTAATGCAATTCTTGATCCTAGGAGAAACCTCAAGACAATTGCTATTTTTTCCCTGATTTCAACCTTCCAACTCAGCCGAATTTGATTTCATCAAATTGGCCAATCAAATGAGTTTAATTGTTGAAATTGAAGTTAGATTGGAGTTCTTACATCTTTATACGATTTAATTGCACTTTGAATCACACGATTTGACGCGGGAATGAAATCAAACGGAGCTTCGCCGGAAAACTGAACTTAGAGAGAGAAAGCTTCGAAAGTTTACCGTCGGGGGCATGACAGTTCGAGCTTTCGATCTGGGTGGATAGATCTTATCCTGAGGTTCCTCCTAGGATCAAGAATCACACCAATTGATGCCAAATTGAGTGAGAATTTAGTCATTGAAAATCTATTGGTTTCCTCTCTAGCATCGATCAAAATTTACAAAGGGGAGCCAAATTTGCTTACCTTTTCACTCTAATTCAGTTGTAGGAGGGTTGTGCAAGTGTTGGGAGGGCTTGGTTTGGCTTGAAAAGGGCTTGAATTGGCTAATTTCAGCTCGGCCGAAATAGGGCAGCTTCGATCTGTCGGAGCTACTTCACTGTTCTATCACGCTGGCATTTCTCCGGCGACCCTCGGAGTAAATGGAGACTACAGACGTGTAGCTAACTTCTCCTCGAATCCAAAGAACCAGACTACACCTTCTTTCGCTCAGAAAAATGTCCAAGTCGGAGCTCTGGTTTGATTTTCACCGGAAAATGGAGCAATAAGGAGAGAGTGGAGTTTTCAGGTATGTGGAGGATGAATGAGGAGGGGCTTTTTATATAGGAAGCTCGTGGACTTCTTGGCCGTCTGATTGTCACCTTAATGCCGATCATTCATTTCCTGAATCTCACTAGTCAGTAACTTTTCATCTTCACCGGCGCTGCTCGGTTTTCTGGTGAGTTCATAGTGTTGTCATTTGAAGGAAGAAGACAACATTGTTTCGAATCGGACAGGATCGGTCCGAACCGGGTTCAAAGCTTAAACCGGCCGGTTCAGGCCTAATTCGACTGAATTTTTCAAAATTAAAATTTTCTTAATTCATGTAAATTTATTATCTATCCAATGGTGGCCTTAATTCTCCAATTTGAATTTTCTAAACCACCTAGAAAAATGAATTTATCATTTGGTTCAATAGTTGTTCAAACCGGTTCAATACAGTTCGGATCCGGTTTACCTGAACCGGTTTGGTTTTCATCTCTAATTCATCTAAATGTCCTTTTTCATGACTTTTGTGACTCTTTAGGTCGCTTGGAATCCATAAATTTCCTGGTTTACCCTTTCTCTATTGGTTGAGGTTCGTGAACCGGTTCAGTTTTCTCACCCGGGTTGACAGGTTCTTTCCCCGATTTTCTCATCCTAAAGGAGCGGGGTTTACAACTCTCCCCTCCTTTTAGGAGTTTATTCCCCAAAACTAAATCAACATTTTTCACTTCGGGATATACTTTCCTTAATGTCAACTTGGACATGTTAATACTTTGGTCATTATTTCTCTTAGCCCACTTTAAATCACGCACTTAAGGAATTTCTTTTCCTTTACATTGTTTACTTCTTCCATAGAGTTTTATCATAACTAGTATGTCTTGCTCGTGAGTCCAAAGGTATATCCCTAGGTTCACATCTTCCTTTACTTAGGACAAGCTTATTTCCTTTGAAGTTCTTACTCAAGATTTCAGGATTGGGAGTTCCAAGATGCCCAATCGTTCCTTTGTCTAGTTATTCTCTTCATCGTTGAAACCCTTAGCTCGACATTCTTTCGAGCATTACGTACTTGTTTTTCAGAGGTTTCGGTGTTATTATCCATTCGTCCTAATTTGACCATTCATCTGTCATTGATTACAACTTTGGTCAAAATTATGTTTGACCTTTTCATGCTTACTAAATGAATCTTTCTTACTCGAGTCACATTTTACTCGGGAATGTTGATGCTTACATGTCCCTTATGACACGACATATTCTAGGACTTGTTTCTATCCATTAGACTTCTACAACACCTACTTTAGGGTTGTTTCCAACTTTCCATCTTTTCAGGGATTGTATAACCTCATCCCTCTTTTCATTGGGTAATATCCCTCGACTACCCTTATCGTTATCCAATCATCCTTCATGCCTTGACAAGATGCCCTACACAACCGTGTCGGCTATCCTTGCCCATTCATTCTTTCCCAACATTCTTGTTAGGTCTTTCTTGTGCAATCATTGGATTTCCTGATGACTTACCGACACACTGGGATTCTTCCTTTCTTATGTCTTTCTTCCTTTTCCTTAAACTCACTCTTATTTACTTGTGACCATTTCACGATTCCGTTGTTTGGGGAGTTCTCTTTCAATGATTTTCATTCTCTACTATGTCCTTCAAAGTAGAGATTTCCCTTTATATGTTAGATGTTCAAATTTCTTATTACTTCTTGAAGGTTTCCTTCCTTTGCATTCTTACACCCTTTTGAATTAGGGCTTTTGTCCACCTTTAATCATTTGCTGATCATAATTTCCCAGTTCACCTTTTACTTTTCTACTCAAGGTATTTCCAATCGTCGAGTCTTATTTTGTGTACTCAACACTATGCTCACTCTATTACCCTTCCTTAGAGTGTAGTCTCCACTACTTTCCGGTCCTTCTTAGGGTCTCATTTATTCTCCTTAGCCATCTCATTGCTACTAGTTGTTTCCTTCTTTTCTAGGTTCATCGGAAATCTCTAATTGGCTTCTTTGCTTTTCCAAATCAGGTAATACTTTGATCATCTGGACTTACTCTTAACCACTTATGGTTCTTTATGAGATTCTTTATGTTGGATTAATCCTCTTAGGATCCATCTGGTTGTTCCTTAGCTTCGAAACTTCCCTTTTTGAGGTCTCACTTCCTATTATTATCCTTTTACCTAAGGATTTTCGTCTTGGTTCAACCTCTCTAACGCTTCTTGAAGGCTTTTCCTTCTCTCCTTTCTTACACCCTTCTGATATCGATATTGTTGCCCACTCTTTATCATTTACTGCCCTTCATTTCCTCTTTGTGCCTTATCTTCTCTTCGAGGAGCTCCTCCTAATAGATTGGTTCTTAGCACTCTGTTTTATGTCCAACCATCCACACCTTAGGCTCTATTTAAGCGAGTGTGGGCCACGACCAGTCTTGATGTCATTGGTTATTTTCTCCTTACCCACTTCCGAATTGGAGGGCTTACTTCTCCAAGGTTCTTTGGGTGTTCTTTCCTTTATTTCCTTATTATGGGTAGCCCACCCATTCATACTTGTCACTGTGTCCTTTGATGCTATTTCCTACTTACCCGTTCCTTGGATTTAACTTTCTCATTGGGTCCTCTTAGTATGTTTCCCTCGGTTCTTTCACGTCGGTGTGCACTTCATCTCCTCATCCTTCGTCACTTGGTCCATTACTTCTTAGTTGGAACATGTATGCCTTCCTTGGGAAAGGTTCAAGCACCATTTGCTCTAAGACTTCTTTGTGCGGGACTTACTGAATCCTCCTTATGACTTGAGTGTGGTCATCATTTCATTTTCGACCATTTATTTATTTAAGGATTTCCTTCATCCTTTTTTTCCATTGTTCTGGCCTTTCCACCTCCCCTTCCTCACTAGGTTAGTCTACAACCCTACTTCGTTCCTCTATTTTTCTAAGGTAGATCATATCTTGTTATCTCGAGACATCCCAATTGTCTTTCATCATTCGGCTTGTCTTTTATGGAGGAGGTGTTTCCTTTTTTGCTCCTAGGTGGCTTGTAGTGCCCCTTAAGGAAAATTCCCTTTATCTATATTCTACTATTTCTGAATTTTCTTAAGATCCTACCCTTGATCTTCTTTCGTGATCCTTCCTTGGGTAATTGGGACATACAATCATATTATTAAAGGATAGAAAATTTTTTAGGAATTCAGAATCTTATTCATTGAAGTAAAAATACTATTTGGGGTTTTAACACCTCTTGAGGGAGATTGTTACAATGTCGGTTTGGGGAATACTCAATACTAAGATATGGTCTAGAAGGATTTCTTCATGAGTGAGATTGGTTTCCTAGCCATAATGGTGGTTCTTGTAATGTTATCCTTTCAGGATTCTGTAGGGGTGAAGGTGTCCTTATTGGAAGGTATTGCTCGGATTCCTTGCAGAGTGAGACAATTCCTTGCTATGTGTCCCACCCTCCTACATTCATAACAGATCCTCTCGGGTCTTGTCCTCGGAAATGTCCAGCATCTTCTAATGAAGTGTCCCCATTGCCCACATCTATAACAGGTCATCTCCTTGCGTGGATCTTTGTAGTTCCTCTTATACTTTGAGCATTGTGAGGCCTTTCTAAGGGGTTGTTGATGGTTCAATGCCTTTCCGATCTTGAGTTTGAACACCTTGGAGGCTTTCTTGTCGAGTCTTATTCGACCCGAGGTTACTCCAAGGGTCCTTCTATACTCCTGGTTCATTTCCTCTCTTGGGATGGGGTTCTCTCTGACTTCCGGAGTGGTTAAGGTAGCGTGAGTTTGTTTGGCTACTTTTCTTGGGACAATCTAAAAATTTTAAAATTATTCATATCAGTTACTATGTTATCTAGTCTTGATAATGTATTTGAGAAAACATGCTCTAATACCACTAAAGTTTCCATATCCCTACCTAGTTTGGTCGGATCCCTGTGAACAATCTGTCACTCTCCCAATTTATTAAAGGTTGCCCCTTCTTTTAAAGCGTGAGAAGTAAGGCGTCCTTTTAAACATACACTTTTCCTAGAATAACATAATTTAAAACTGGATAAAATTTTAAACTTATCATACATACTTTAGAAATGGGTTAACTTGTAGTGTTTTGGTAGGTTTTCCCCGGAATTACGTGAAAAGGATATAAGGGAAAGGGTGAGTTCAACTACTCAATAAATAGGTATTTAAGGTATAACTTTCAGAAAAATAGTTTGAATTGAATAGAAGTAAATTTTTGATATTTTTTTCTCATAAGTTCATATATAGATCTTGATTTATTTCAATAATTGTTCTTTTTATAAATTAAAATAAATTATTTTTACGTGAAGATATTTAAGTTTATATGCATGTAACATTTTTGCTTTAATGTCTATTTTTTTATAAATTTCTTATTCAATAAAGGTTTATAATTTTTTAGATCGAAAGAAATTCTCCATTAAGATTAACTAATAATCACAATGTCTAATAAATCTCGAAATAATTGGTTGTATAAAGTCATTAAACATTTTATTTCTCACACAATTTGTTGATGAAAAATTATTTGTTACTTTTAATATAAATAACTTAAATTTAAATTATTTAAGATATTAGCCCTGATGCACATGATATTTATACCTTATGAGCAGGTACAAATTCAAATGTGTCTTGTTGTTAGTTCTTCTAACTTAGAATTCTTCTAATACAGTAATCAAACTTTTGACCATGGAAACTCCCAATTATTCCAATTCAATGAGCTCACTAAGATCTGAACAGAGGAGAGAGCCTTCCTTGGTGCTACAATTAAATGAGTGGGAACAAATAGAAGCATACATAAAATTAGGTATTAGATAGGAAGAAAGAGAAAGTGGGAGGCAGGAAATGACAAGTGTGATGAAGCTGCAGCAATGGTAATTCCATACATAAGAAATGACCATTTGCAATGAGGATGACAAAGATGGAAAAATTTTAAAAGTATGTAAAATTTTCAACCTCCTAACAGAGGTTTACATTTTTTAGTATATATTAGTAATTAATTATTAATTACAATATTATCAATTAAATTTATTTAAGTAATATTTCTTCGTGTATATATATATATACACACTATAAATTATAGAAATTTATAAGTTATATTTGATAAAATACACTTTACAATACATTTCACTTCTAATTATATATATATATAATACTTCAATATTTTAACTATAGTTTTCAATAAAATATTTGGAACCTAACTTGTATTATAGGTTTTGAATACGGTGAGATTCTCAACTTTATAATAGGTTCCTCTTATTAAATTTTAAAATAATATATAATAAGATTAGAATATAATAAAAAAATAGAGGATGTGTAGGTAATGCAAAACAAAAATAGACCCTATATTTCCAAAAATAATTATGACTGGTCATTGTTGTTCAGTAGTCTGAACACAATTTATATGTTTGAAGCCAAAAAAATATGGCCCACATCATTCTTTTTCTTTCTATAATCATTAAATTGGAATTTAAAGTGCTTTGTGTTTCCATATCAATTTAATAATGACCAATAGTTGCTTTAAATTGGTCAGATGGGACTTGTTTGGGCTTACAATTGAAATGTGCCATTAATTTGTGGGTTCCCATTTTTTAAATTTTAAATCTACCTACCTATTATTAGCTGCCAACTTACATAGTTATGGCAGATCGTTAATTTAATATTATAAAAAAATACAAAATAATTTACAAATTGGTGGAGCTTGGTGTCAGAAGTTCACGCGCTGAAATAGCATCGGCGCTGAAACTACTTCCACCTTAGAATTCTCGGAGTAGTTTCTTTATTATCGGATTGGATCTGCACGCCCCCACTCCGCCCTCTCTTCGACTGTCAGGTGGAAGGTTGACAGAGGGCATCAATGGAGTCGAAGGGGGTGATCGACTCAACAATCGAGCCTCTGATCCTTCCTGTTATCGACGAACACCAAGGCCAACAGTGCTGCGAGTTGGGCCAAGATGAAGACCACATCCGACTAACAGAAGTGCCACAGTCCACCACCTCCTTCTTACGGACTTTCTTCAACAGCCTCAATGCTCTCTCAGGTGCTCTTTTGATTTGCTCTTCCTTTTCATCGATTCTAACACCGCACATTCTTTACCTTATTATGCTTAACATAGCTACTAAAACCCTTCGAGGGTGCCCAGAAAAACCAAATAAAACTAAAGTCTGAGTTTTTTTTGCCACCTTCTTCCTTATATATGTTTAGTTTTCCAAATGTTACCTGTTAAATTTTAATCATACATAAAAATCACACTTCATCAAAGTTAAAATTGTTGAGCAAAAAAAACAAGGTCAAAATCATCAAAAAAAAAATTATGCTTTGAATTAAAATGAACCCAAACTCCATTTTTTTGGGTAATCAAAACTCGGTAGACCCGTGAATACAGCCATGGAAAGTGCTGGATTTTGCCACAAACCATCTTATCAAATTCTCAGTTAGATAGAGACCGCACATGAAAACTGGACATGACTTCTTTGTCGCCTCCACCTGCTTCATTTAAAAGTTGGGCATCATTGGAGTACTACAATAATTTGTCCTCTTATTCATGATTAAATTATACTATACCCTTTCTCTGTGCGTGTCTCACACCTAGATAGATAGAGACTACTAGATGATTAATTACATTAATTAGACACCTAGAAATTGTAATTCATGAACGGACTATTTGTCTCTAAGAAATACAAGTGGTGGAATAAAGGGATTTTGGGTGCCATAATTTTATTTAATATTTTAGTTTTACCTACTTTATTAAATTTTTATTTGTAGCCTATAATCTCATCATCTCTATTGCTAGTAATATGGCACTTATTGCTAGTAATTTGCCTTGAAACTAAAGTATTGTGGCTAACAACAGAACACGTGGGGTCTCAACCTTAAGAGTCATAGATCCGCCCTATTTGAATGGAAGGGAGGGGTTAGACAGATGAGAGGACCCGGAGGAAGGTTCTGAGCTTGGACTGTGCAAGATTGGGGGTGGGTCCAGGGCAGGTGGCTTGAGTCCAGGTCTAGGTATACGCTAAAAAATAAGGAATCATAATTAGGTCGGGTTTGTTGAGAAAAAAAAATTAGGTCGGATTTGTTGAGATAAAAAATTAGGTCGGGTTGAATTTTTTACCTAAATAATTTCTTTAAATATATTTAATTGGAGAGTTTAAATTGAAAGATGATAATTAAGATATAATTTAAAAAATAACTACACAAACTGAGAATCAAACATAAACTTTTATTAATACCATATTAATGATATTATTATTTTATTATAAATAAAAAAACAACACGTTAAATTTAATTTAAAATTTATTAGATTGGTTAAAAAATTAAATAGGGTAGGAAGAAGTTCATTTTTTTTATCAGCCTAATTATTTTTTAAAATAATTTGAATTATTCTAATATATATAGTATATATTAATATTATCGATTTACTTAAAATAATAAGTAATTTTATTTTAAAAAATTAGACATAAAAAAATTGATGTAACACTACTGCATGTAACTTGAACCTTCCAACCATAATTTATAATAAACATAAATTTTTAATATTATATTTAATCAAATAGAAAAATATTCAACTTAAATTTTGTTATTTTAATGGTACGAAATTATAAGAATTATATTCGGATTATAGTGTTGAATAATTACAGTAATTACAAAATATAAATACTAAACGAGTATCATTACTATTTAAGAAAAAATGGTAACTGTAACATTATATTTTTTAAAGTGATATTATTATTTGCTGACATAAGTTTATTTAAAAAAAAGAAACAACTTTAACAAATAATAAAATTACATTAGCAAAAATAATGACTAGGGTTACCATGTAAACCTCTCTATTTGCCATGGTTAATGTATTCTTAGCCGCACGTCAATTTTAGAATTGATTACTTATTTGACTGGTTGATGAAATATTTGGCATTATGTATAAGATGGAGTATATATTTGACACTGGTGATTATTTATATTTAATTTCATATATAAATTATTATTAACATTTATTATAAAAAAAATTATTTAGTGGTCGTGGTGCATCCCAGCACCTGAATTTTAGTATGGACAAAGAGGGCACATGGCCACTAGTAACATGATACATATACTAGAGAACCGGACAATATTTCAATATAATATGGGAGTTTGGTTATAAATTTTGCCAAAATCTGACACTTGGAATTTTTTATAAGGAAAAAAGAAATGATAGTAGTGATAACATTGCTACCGTGAGGTTTCATATATAATTACTCATTAAAAATAAAAGATAATATTGATTAAAATATAAAAAATAATAAATCTTAGGCAAGTAAACTGCAAGAAAAAGAATATATAAAAATACCTCTCAAGTTTAAAAAATTACAATAAAAATAATGGGTTTTTTTCTAAGAAGAAAAATAGGAGTTGAACTATTGAATATCTCTTACTCGTACAATTTTAATATATATTTATATAATATAATTTTATATAAAATATAATTACTATATAAATTTATTTAAAGTATATAAAAATAAAATAAATTAAAAATAAACAAATTATAATATGAATATAAATATTAAACTAATTTAAATAATAAATAAAATAATTTCTCTAAAATCCCAAATTAGAATTAATACGTTTTACTATAATTTCTGGATATAGAATTATTATTTCTACAACATTAAAAACTCGTCCGTCTTCATTTATTATATTACGAGTCATATTAATATGATACAATTATTTAATAAAAAATTTATGGTCTTATTTTATAAGTATTAAATATTAAATATATTCCATATATTGAAAAAAAAATGAATAGGAGTAGATTTTCATAATCCTCCAATAATGCATGGAAAAAGTTTCCTCCTCCATACTTAGTGGAAAACCTCTCCACCTTTTTGTCATTTAGCCAATGCCTTTGGAATCTATGGCAGGAAAAGAGGTTCCTCGATTATGGAGTTCCCCTCGTGCATGAAATGGTAGTAAATATATTTAAAAAACATGAGAATCTATGGAGTCACGTGGCTTCTACAATATAGATACAAATAGGAGGCTCTATTTAAAGATGAGAGATAATCATTTTAGGCTCTTATGTGGTTATGATCTCATATTCAGCCCCCATCAGCTTAGATCCTCATATCTCATTGTATTATCTTATATTTTTTTAAATGCAAGAACTAAATTTTTTTATAAATTAATTATTATTATCTTATTGAATGGAATGTATCAACTATGTATTATTACCTTGAACAAATACATAAATTTTATTTAGATATGTAAAATCAATAAGAATAATATATGAATGAATTTGGGAGTGAATTAAAGTAAGCTATCAAATATTAAGTTAAATTATATTGTAGTGTATATAAAATTATATAATTTTTTAAATGCATACGGGAACGTAGCCCCTAAATATATTCATGATTATAATAAAATTAATTATATCGTAATAAAAAAATTATATGATAATAATTATATAATATTTTTCATATATATATATTATAAAAATGCGATCAAGGCTAAAATACAAAATTTTGTGTGACGCAAATCTTTTATTTGGTATAATTTAGATACATTCCCTTCATAAAATTACTCAATTTAAAAACCCTCCTTTTATAAAAATTAAGTTATCATTAAAATATAAGATTAAACTGAGTATTGAGAGAAAAAATATCTATTAATTAAACTATTAGTAAAAAAATTATTTTGTGAATTTAGTACCTTATTTAATATTTTAGCCAATGACATATATAGAAAATATATTTAATAAATTTGATTGTGTATATAAAGTAGGTAAGATAATAAATTCAAATAAGAAATTTTAAAAATAAATTTTTACTTTTGTATGTCATATATAAATGAACACGTAATTATTTACCTAACTCAATTAATTAGAAAATTATGATTTATTCGTATTGATATTTTATTTACCTCACTCTTATGATTTATAGGACATCGGCAAGACATTATTAATAAAAAAATGTCTCATATAAATGTTTAAGACATAAACATAGATTAAATAATCTCATATTTCACAAGATTTTATACAAGTACTTTAATTGAATGGCGAATTAAAGTTCATGACCTAATTTAAAACAAATAAATTTGATGAGCCAAAGTGATTATTTATGATATTACTAGAGATTTTAACATTTAAATTTAAAATTGCACAATATAATCTTTTAATTTTTTTTGCACAATATAATCTTTTAATTGAATGCAACATACTTATTATAAAGTACTCACGGAATTAGTCCCGTAGAATGAATCTGATCAAACATGATAAACGTGATTCCAAACATGTGGTCAATCTTATGTGTCTCATCCTCCACGTTCCAAACTTCTTCCCCTTAAATGAGGTTGCATTAATGGAGAAAAAATTGGATTGGACTTCCATTATTTGGGAAAACAACACATTTCAGTCAATTTTATGTACTTAGCGTGTCATTCATGTTAAGCACACCCCAAACCCGGAACACGAGGACGGACAGCGGCTAGGGGCTGGTGAAGTATTTACATTATTACCATGGTTAACTTGAATGAATTAAACTACTTGTAGGTTAAATTGTTTTTTATATGTTAAATTATATAATATAAAAATATTTAAATATAAAATATTTTTATTTAGAAATAAGATTTTAGAAAAATTAAAAAATATTATAGCTGTCCTCTCAACAAATTTAAACAATATTTATCACATTACGGGGCGAGAAATATTCAAATATGCAAATATTAAGAGTTTTTTTTCTCTCTGTCTATAAATATATTTATGGGCGAAAGGAAATCTCAATCTCACCTCACTGCTCAGTTTCAAGCCTTTCCCCAAACCTTCGCTCCTGCCTCCCTCCTCCTTTTTCTCCTCTCCTTCAGTCTTCCTTCCTATTCCTATACGCACATGGAAACACACGAGCACAATCTGAACGTATCTCTGTTAGCTGACAAGGTGCAGCAATGGGCATCCCAGCAGCCGATCGGCTTCGCGCAGAAGGCCGAGGAGGTAGAGTCACAATTGGACGACAACGGCAACTCAACCGCCAGCTGCACTTCTTTCTTCAAAACCTGCTTCAACAGCCTCAATGCTCTCTCAGGTGCCATTCCACCGTCTCTCCAATCCCATCAAGCTTCTCCTTTCCTTCACCTCTCCTCCTTAACTCTCATTTATTCCTAATTATGAGATGCAATTGGGGTATTCAAGCAAATTACATCTACTTTCCGAGCCCAAGTGGATCATACACTCAGAAGTATATAATTTCCATCCCTTTGATGTGTCGCTAATCCCGTTATAAAGTAGGAAAATTTCCAAATCTTATTGTTAGGTTTTTTGGATGTGATATTTGAATATTGAGGGAGATAAGATGATCTAAGGATTTCTATATTTTCATATTTATCCCATTCTGCTAGAATTTTCCGTCTTTTATATTATAGAGTCATTGCTGCATCAGCAAAAATGGAGCTTTATCATATTCAATTGTGATCATGTTGTATTGTCCCCTGTGGTTGATACCTTTTTTTTTTTGGTATGCACATTAGCTGGAAGGATGCGTGTCCAGCCACAACTTGATCCATTTTTCATTCTTTTATGCAGGAGTGGGCATTTTATCAACCCCGTATGCGCTCGCATCAGGGGGATGGCTAAGCCTAACACTCCTATTTGCGATAGCAATCGCGGCCTTCTATTCGGGTCTATTAATTCAGAGGTGCATGGACTTGGACCCCAGCATCCGAACATACCCCGACATAGGAGAGCGAGCATTTGGCAAAAAGGGACGCCTTCTTATCTCTGTGTTCATGTACGTTGAGCTCTTCCTTGTAGCGACAGGCTTCTTGATCTTGGAAGGGGACAACTTGCACAATATTTTTCCAAGTATGGAGTTTGAGATTGGAAGTTTCCTCAGCGGTAAGCAAAGCCTTGTGGTGATCGTAGGCCTCTTTGTTCTTCCCACGGTCTGGGTGGATAGCTTGAGCATCCTCTCTTATGTATCGGCAAGTGGGGTCCTAGCCTCAGGTATCATTCTCATCTCGATTTTCTGGACCGGCGCATTTGATGGGGTGGGTTTTCAGCAGAAGGGGAGGCCCGTGAACTGGAGTGGTATACCAACAGCAGTCAGCTTGTATAGCTTCTGTTACTGTGCCCACCCAGTTTTTCCAACCATCTACACTTCCATGAATAAGAAACATCAGTTTTCTTGCGTAAGTATAAGGTTCATTTTCAAAAAAATAAGCTTGAGGTGCCAGGGTGCCTTTACCACCTGCTTCTCAGTACGAAGTTTAATTTTATTTGGAAATTTCTAATGCTGATTTCCCTATTATTTATATTACAGGTCCTGGTTGTGTGCTTTATTCTTTGCACCATCAGTTATGCTGCCATGGCTGTGATGGGGTACTTAATGTTTGGGGAGGCTGTTGAATCTCAGGTAACTCTCAACCTTCCCATTGAAAAACTGAGCTCGAAGATAGCCATCTACACAACCCTTCTGAATCCCATCTGCAAGTATGCTTTAATGGTGACTCCCATCGTGAATACTGCTAAACAACTCTTCCCATGTCGGTCTCACACAAAGAGGCCGCTTGGAATTTTAGTGGGCACTACATTGGTGTTAAGCAACGTCTTTGTTGCTATATGTGTGCCCTTCTTCGGGTACCTCATGGCCCTAGTCGGAGCCTTTCTCAGTGTAACAGCATCCATAATCCTTCCGTGCTTGTGCTATTTGAAGATCTCTGGCAGTTACAGGAGTATCAGCTATAAAAGCGTCATGATTTGGGTGATTATTCTATCTGGGGTAGCAGAAGCAGTGTTTGGAACTTATACGGCTCTAGGGCAGATATTAGCGCATTTATAGATTGTTTATGTCGATAATGAGTCATATGGCTGTGTAATCGGATAATATGACCAAGAGAAGAGTATTCCACTCCCTTGTGTTCTGGATTAATGCACTTCAGGCTGAATGACATGCTTTCAAGTAAATGGTTCTGGGGATGCTGTGTTAATATTTCTCTTTTCTGAATATACTTGTTCTGGAAAAAAAAGGTCAAACAAGGAATTTGTAGAATATGCAAAAGCATAGATAAAGAAAGAATCCTTTGTTTGAGATGAGACTACTGAAGCAGAAGAATACATTCTCAAATGATAGTGATCCAAAGCACTAGACATAAAGACTGTAAAATAGGCTATTGCACATCAGGAATCAGTGTAAATCTTAGAGTCGAAGGACGTATCTTGATGCTTTAGATGGAGTCCGTTTTCTTTGGTGCCAAAATCCATTACTGGGTGCAGCGTATGCTACCATCGACGATTGGAATATGCTTCCCCACTCATATTCCACCCCTATTCATCTCCACAATCCTACCCTTGTTCATCTTTGTCAGCTGCTGCAGATTACACATTGGCAGTCAGGGGTTTGAGCCCTCTATGTAGTCCTCACCCGGGACAATGCAAGTACTCAAGGGTTAGGTGCAGCGTAATCGATCATCATCGCCCCTATGGGAGAGTGTGATCCCAGTATTTTTCTCTTAGTTTATCCTAACCGTGACTGTGACAGTAATCCTACAGGAATTTCATCTAAATCCCAGTATCATTGGATTTCATGGATATGGGCACGGTAGGATTAATTGGTATCCCTAGACGAAGGAGAGATAATAACTAGGTAATCCGTCTGTCCCCTATATAACTATTAGGCTGATTGAAAAATTGATCTTTAGAAGGAATATCGGGAACATCTCTGTTGTGCCTAAATGGTCTTGAATTGACTATGGTTCAAAGTGATTCCCAATTGCTTCTATTTTAACTTCAATAACGTTGATATGAAAATGAAAGTGTTAGTAAAAAGGGTATGATCAATTGAAGAACATTTTATGGGATGATAAGTTAAGTACCCAATAGACTTGTATTCCATCCGGTTACAAATTAAGCTAAGTGATTTGCCCCGAATGGAGGAGCAGTATTAGAAGTGGATGACCAGATAAATAAGTACAACAATGAGCTATATATAAAAAATTATGTGAATGGAGTATGGTTAGTGCCCCAAATGGGTATGAATTCTAGATTCAGTTTAAATACGAGTGTCTCTTCTTGTATTATAGGTGTGGATGGTTGACACACTCAGTAAAATAATGTTCTCATTAACCTCTGAGTAAAGTATGTATGACCCTTGGTTGAGAGCCCAACGACTAGAATTCCTTCTTTGATTTATCACTATCCACAGTTTTAAGTCAGGCTAAGCCATTTTAAGCCTGATAAGGCTAAGCCATCTTTGTTGATAAAAGAGAAGTACCAACCAACTAATAAATAATCTAAACTAATTATAAAGTAGGAAAATATGAATTTCCCTCATCTTGATAATGGGGAGGAAAGTCAACAAAAACCAAAAAAAAAAGTAGGCTCTTCTAAGTAATATGCCTCTAATCAATCCCAGGAAGGTGGCAGTCCAGATCTGATCACATCAAGGGAGCTTCAGCATTAAGATAATGCTCGCAATCCAGTATGGTATGCTCTTATTATTATATGGATCGAAGATATTGTCATATCATTTCACAAAATAATTCAAAATTTATCCTTTAAAAGAGGAACAATTCCTCGTGAAAATGACGAGAAATCACGAGCCCAAAAGTATGAGAGTTAGGAACTTCCTAAAATCAGCAAAGCCCCCCAATTCTCTTACAATTGGTGGTAAGAATAGAAACGACTCTCACATATTCAAATTAATTCCTTTCGTTCTCGAGGTTATTTCTACCAATCTTCCCTCGGTGATGATCTATATGGATAACTCTCCGGGAATGCATATTATAGGCAATGGTAGTCAACATGCAACAACTATAAGGCAAACATGAATCTATAATCATGAAACTATGAATAAATTAGATCAATTTGACAATTGTCAACTAAAAAATCTAATTAAAAAACAAATACTAGAAATAATTTTTCTTATGAAAATAAAAATGACGTAGGATAATATAATTTTATTTTTAGGGATTAAATTAATCCTATAGGATTATGTGATGAATTATCAATTTGGTGTCAGCATGATAAATTAGAAATTATTTCATTAAAAACATATATAATTGATACTAAAGTATGGAATTTAGTCTATATTATAACACTATTACTATTACGATTTCTCAAAAAAATAAAAATACAATGAGAATATTTCAAACAACTCATAATTTTATAAAATGAACATCTTATATATATATAAAAGACTTTAACTTTTATCTTTCGTTAAAATGAGAAGAAATCTCGATGAAAAAAATAATTAGAGAAGTATAAATCATTTTAGGCAGTTTGTTAATGATTACAAATTACAGTTTTGAGGGATGCATGAACAATCAAAAGGGCTCCCCTCAATGTGTATTTTGTGTGATGAATGGTAATCCAATCTTGGGTTATCAACCACATCATAAGGAGATTAAAATACTTTTCACTAGTTTCTGATTCATTTAAAGTCAACTTAATGCAACATTCAATTAATTCATTTGCGGACACCTTAGGGCACTAATACGACACTGCTCAAGTACTATGGTAACTATTGTACCTATTATGTATGCATTATTATTTACATAAAATTTATAAAATTTGTATTAATTTATTGTCCAACGATAACGGCATTTAATGCTGCTGCTTACTTTTGTGCAAAAAAATGTCTAGGCTGTACGAGATTCTTTCTATCATTTTGTTAATATTATAATATAAGGTCTTTGCGGGTGGAATTCATTTTTTCAAAAGGCTTGAGAGTTAGAAATTTATTTTTTTAAAATATTATGGAAAGAGTGAGATTTATACTTAAATATTTAAGTGTTGAAATATTATTATATATTATTATAATACTATTTTAGATAATTATGATATTTAATATAATATTATATAACGATTATTTATTTCTATTTTAGTGTTATTTTAAACTTATAAATAAATATATTTTTTATATAATTCCTTGAGACACTTATTAATAAAATTTTATTTATGTGGTTTATATTTATAATTGACTATATCTAACTTTTAATATATTATTTTAAATTTAATATGGTATCATAACAAATTCCACTGAATCAATATATTGTGAAAGAAATTATATAAATAAGTTTATTATCCAAATGTTGTAACTTAATTAAAAACTATGTTCGCTATGTTACTAAATAAAAAAAAAAGCTTATGATATTATGTGAGCATAATAGAAAGCGACTAATGTTGACCAATATATCAATGAAATATAAAATAACTTTTATGAAAAAAAATAAAATAAAATAATTTATGTTGTTTACAATATTAGAAGAGTATAAAATAAATTTTGTTGTATACTATGTCAACAAAATATTATATAATTTATGTTTGATTTGTTAAGCTAATATTTGATAGATTACGTTTATGTTATAAGGGTATTTTATATTTCTGCCATGATTTTACAAATCAGAACTCATTCTCAAGTATAGTTGTTGCATGAGAATTAGTTAATTAACATATATAATTTAATTATAATATAATTTAATTATAATATAATTTAATTGCAAGATAAAGTAAAATACATAAAAAAATTTACTTTTCTTTTCCCGATCTTCAAGTGCCACCCTTATGACTACCCTCACAAATAACATATAATTCTCCCCTTATAACCTCTCGGTAAAAGGCATTATCTTCCTTATTTTTCGACCGAGTGAGTAAATGACTCCCCTTATAATCGCTCCCATGCAAATGCTATGCATGAATGTAATATATCTCAACATAATCATGAATGGCTCACTATCGACCCAATCCGTCTATCGATAATCATTTAATAGGGTAAGCTCTCATGCCTTCCCACCAAATTTTTGGCTTATATGTCGTATTCATTCTTAGAGCACAATTTTCACTCAACCATCTCCATTTCATGTTCATTAGGGGTTTTATCATTGTCACACACAATGATCGTTTGGGAGCCCAGTCCTAACTGGATCGTCTCACCCATATGATCAATATAGGTATCTGACATGTATGTCGTATTCATTCTCGAAGTACAATGTTCTCTCAATCGCTTCCATTTCATGTTCATTAGAATGAGCCTCTCTCTACCCCTACTTATTTTCATATATGGGCCTCGCCCTTGGTTATTCATAGGGTTCGACCCTCTACTAGTTGTCCCTATATACAATCTTCTCTGGGGATCATCTCACGATTCCCCATGAATTGCTTGACCTCTTTTCAACTATCAGTTTTAGGTCTTTAATCTTTACGCTATCTGGGGCCTTTATTAGGTCCCCCAAGTTTGGGATTTCTTAGACCCGACGAGTATTAGCTCCCTTGGTTGTCTCGTGGACCCATGGTCTTTTCTATAACATGAGTCTGGGCTCATTTCCTTAATATGGACCATATGTCTTTTCCCGAGACATGTCTTGAATCCATTTACACCAAATGATCGCCTCTTATGGTTATGTAGTCTCTGTGTTCCTTTTTACTCATGGTATCTTAAGGGTTGGGATCTCATTCCGATCGTATCCACTAACGATTCTTGGTTCATTCTTTCCAGAATCGATCGAGTCATGTATTTGATTATCTATGGACATTTAGGTGTCAACTTTTTTATGCTTTCCAAAAATAAATTTCCAGCATATTCACATCAGCATTTCATATAATATGAGTAAATGCATATCAGTCCAATTAGACTCGAAGTAAAAAACCTCACTCTCTGTTTCCGTCAAAACTTGTTCGTTCCGACATACTTTCCTCCTGTCTTTGAGTCGATGATCCTCACTAAACATTCTTGTACTTCTCTACAAGAGCCAGAGTAAATATTTGGGGGTCATCTCAAGTACCATAATAACTATATAAATGGTACATTGAAATTTCCCTTGAAAATTATAGTTTTCCCCTTGGGCTCGATTGACTTGATTCATTCGTTGAACAACCATTTTTTTTGGACTCTAGACTTTTACAAGTCCTTCATTTGGGTCCTCAAAATACCATAGGATATTCCTAGGTCTCACATCCCACCATTTGAACAATAGTCCCCAAGTTGGGCAAAATTACTATTTTTCCCTTACTATTTTACCCTTATCTTTCTAGTACTTTTAGACCTCCTAAACCTTCCATTTGGGTCCCTCAAGTTTCCTTGGGTTTCATTTTGGTCTCCAATAAGCTTTGGAATAATTCCAAGCTCTATTTCTTTCAAATTACCGAATGGTCCCTAAATTTAGGTAAAATTATCATTTTACCCCTATTCTCTATAACTTAGGTTTCAGGATTCCCTTATCCTCCATTTTTCTTATTTGGGTCCCTAAACTATCTCAAATTATGTTTAGGCCCTTAGACCACCCAAATGTTACCTTTTGGACGTGCAAATACTCTTATTTGCACTTCACTCCTTAACTTTACATTTATTATAAATAGGTCCATAGACCTTCCACAATAGGCAAACCAGGACCCATATCTTCACCAAACTTTCCAATCAGTGCCAAAACTTTCTAATCAACCCCAAAACTTTCTTTAGCCTCTTAGGAAGACCCCATGGAAAGCTCATTCTTATTTAGATTCCCTAAGTTTCACTTATTTGCATTCTAGTCCTCGACCTTAGACCCATGACCAAAATATCTCAAAACATTCCCAAACTAAGTGTCAAGGTCCCGTTGGCCTCCCTCTAGGCTATCACAAACTTGGTTTGGCCGGATTCAGGAGAATTGCTCCAATCAGGCTTGATTGAAAGCTTAACAGAAAATGAGTAAAATTTGGAAAGCTAACTCTTTAAGGAGTACATGGACACTTAAATCACCTTTATTCGTGATTTGTAGTTCCTCAAATGTCCATTTTAGTTAACTCACTCACTTAACCCACAAATTAGAAATTGAATGATTTAATTCTCCTTCCATATTTACTCAAATCGAGCAAGGTTGGTGGCTATGGAAAGCTGGTGATCTCAAAGTCTGCTGCAATTTTCTCAACTATCTAGGGTTGTCAAGGCCTTCGAAATTGGTACTCGAAGCAACTACTTTATTTCCAGCCGTCGGAGCTTCGATACCGTGCAATCATGCCGTCGCTGGTGGACTGAGGATTGAGGGTTGGGAGAGGTGGCATTAGAAATATGACTTCCTTAGTTTCCAAGGATACCAAGATCACCTTCTGAAGTGGTCGAACGATGGAGCTCAGCTCTTTGCAATTTGGTTCATCGGACTTGGGAGCTGTATGTGTTCTAGAGAGAATTTCAGTCAAATTTCGATGAGAAAACACCTTATATTTATACGGTTAGATTCTAGACTCACGTGACAATCCCTTTTTAACTCTCTTTCATTTATCTATAGCCTCTAGCCATATGAATGAATTAATATCCCCAAGCGGTGGCTTCTTGGTTGTCTATCTATGATTATTGGGTGCTTCTGCAAAATTCAGGTCGGGTCAGGCAAAGGAGATGAAAATCGCTCATGGTCGCATGTGTAGTGCGTGCATGCACCCGGTGCGGTGCGCCAAGCGATCTGCACTATAGCGAACTAGTTTCCGGTGAATTTATCGACTAGTTTAGCTGTTTTTTGCCCGGTTTACCCCTTTCTTGGCTAGTACTTAAGAAAATAAAAATACCAAAAAATTATACATTCAATTTCCTATTAAATGGATTCAAGAACTACCTCATATGGATTTGTTTAGCACCCTCTAACATTCATGTGGATTTATTGCTCTTAGCTAGTTCGATATGTTTTGGCCCTTCCGAGGCTGGTTCACCTTAGATTTGACCGGTTCTTGGCCTAATCTATTTATTAAAATATTCCTCTTCTCATTCTCTAATTATTGGGCTCAAGATCCTCTATTTTTGAAGTTGTTAAGATCCCTTTAAAAACTGGGGGCATTTTTAATGTAAATTAATTTGACTTCGATTTGGGCTAGTTTTTCACTCGACCTTTTCCACCCCTCGATTCATGATCCTCATGGATCATTTGAGGGAATTTCTAGTGGTCATAGCCACTTCCTCATATCCGTGGGTTTAATCTAGTTTACAAGTCAGCTTTTACCCTCACCTTCTATTCTCGAGTTTTCGTTCTAGGTTCAATAATAGTTTTCCGATCTAAACGGGCTAAACCCAAGCTCTAGAACTTTTGGTGTTACAATATTGGATGACACCAACAGAACTCAAGGAGTTAAAGGAATAACTCAAGAAGCTATTGAAGAGAGGGTTCATTAGACCCAACCATTTTTGTTATGGTGACCCAATCCTATACGTAAAGAAAAATGATGAGAGTATGAGGTTGTGCATCAACTACTGTCATCTCAACTAGGCAACGATCAATAATCGGTATCCACTTCTCAAGATAGATGATCTATTCGATCAACTGATAGGAGAATCAAACTTCTCTAAGATTGACTTACGGTTCGGATACCATCAATTGGAGGTCAAAAAGGAAGATATTCAGAAAATGACCATGATGAGGTATGGGCATTATGAATTCAAAGTATTGTCATTTGGATTAATAAATGCACCAACAACATTTATGGACATGATCAACATAATTTTGTTGCCTACCTCAACCATAGTATTTATCGACGACATACTAGTGCATTCCTCAATAGAAGTGGACCATGAGGTGCGCCTCTACACACTGTTGGAAGAACTAGGGAAGGAACAACCGTTTGCCAAATTCACCAATTATGAATTCTAGCTAAGAGAAGTAGAATTTTTAAGACATGTGATATATGGAAACGGGATCCAGGTGGATCTAGCAAAAATAGAGGCACTATCCAACTAGAAGGCACCCAATAACCCTATAAATATAAGGAGTTTCCTAGAGTTAGCTAGATACTTCAGGATGTTCGTAGAGAACTTCTTCATCATAGAAACCCTCATGATGCAGCTAACATGTAAAGGCGTCAAGTATGAGTGGAGCATGAAGTCTAAGGAGGCATTTAAGAAACTCAAGAAGAGGCTCACAATAGCTCTGATACTTGCCCTGCTAGATATGCATGAAGGAGAGTATACCATTTACAATGATGCGTCTTCGCATGGGCTGGGATCTACGCTAATGCAATGAGGAAAGGTGATCTCGTAAGCATCTAGGTAGTTAAATAAACACTAAAGCAATTACCCGACTTATGACCTGGTGTTGGCAACCATCGTATTTGCTCTCAAGATATGGAGGCATTACCTATATGGGGTGACATGTCAGATCTTCACAGATCACAAAGGCCTAAAGTATCTCTTGATGTAAAAGGAGCTAAACCTAAGATAGAGTCGATGGGTAGAGTTGATAAAGGATTACTATATGATCATCAAATACCAAACAGGCAAAGCAAACATTTTAGTTGATGCCCTAAGTCACAAGCACGAGGTGAGCTTTGGTCATCTAAGGTCGGTGTACCTACCCGTGCTAGAATAGTTGAAGCAGCTACACATATACTTGGACGTGGATATGGAAACATCGTGTTTGGTGGCGAACTTAACAATTCGACCCACATTGGTGGGTTAGATCTGTGTCAAGAAAAAGACTGACCTAGGGTTAAAGAAGTTCATTGATAGGATTGTGGAGGCTGACACCACTGATTTCTACATCAAGACAGATGAGTTACTAGCATTTAAGGGTCAGGTGGTGGTACTCGGTTATATTGAGCTAAAAAACTCCATACTCGAAGATGCACACGACTCACTCTACGTGATGCATCCTAGTAGGACCAAGATGTACTGAACCTTGAAGAGAGGTTATTGGTGGCTATGCATAAAAAGGGGGATCACGGAGTACATGGCCAGGTGTCTATCTTATCAACAGATGAAGGTTGAGCACCACAAGCCAGTGGGACTCCTCCAACCACTCCCCATTCCGAAATGGAAATGGGAGAAGATCATGATGGTCTTCGTGAAGGGGTTGCCCCCATTACCTCAGAACACAATTTGATATGTGTTATTATGGACTGACTTAGTGGAGAAATTAGGCAAGCGGTACGTATGAGAGATCGTACGCTTGCACATAGTCCTATTATTTATAGTATCCGACCATGATCGAGATTCACCTCCAGATTCTGGCCGAGTTTGCAGAGCTTGCTCGAGATGAAGTTACATATGAGCATAACGTTCCATCTTCAAACTCTAGATGACATGCTTCAGGCTTTCCTTATGAACTTCTAAAATGGTGGGAAGACTACTTGTTACTCATGGAGTTTGCATATAAGAACCAGTACCATGCTATCACCTAAATGGCCCCGTATGAGGCATTTTATGGGAGAAGTGGGTGAACATAGGTTGGAACGAGTAGAGCTCATTTAGAATGCGTTAGAAATGATCCGAATATTTTAGGAGTGAGTAGAGCTCAAAGTGACACAAGACCGACAAAAGAGCAATGCTAATAACCGATGCTACGAGCTAAATTTTGAGATGGACGCTATGGTATTCTTATAGGTATCCCCATGGAAGGGGTAATCAAGTTTCAGAACTAGGGTAAATTAAACTAAAGATTCATTTGACCCTACTCTATCACATAAAGAATCAAACCATTGGCGTACAAACTTATGCTCTAACAAAAAATGAATCAGATCCACGATGTGTTCCACATGTCCGTGTTGTGAAAATATGAACCAGATCAACAACACGTGCTGGACCAACCTCTTTTGGAGATAGATGAAACTATGACATATCAGGTGGAATCAGTATGTCACACTATATTTTTAGTAATCCAAAATTTCAGTCGGAAATTTTTATGGAATTGTATTATAAGTTTAAAATTCATTTGATATAATTGGAATAAATTTGATTTAAAATAAAATGAAAAATGTTGTTTTGACCGAAATAAATAACTCGATGGAATCGATTTAAGTCCGTTGAATTTAAGTGTAAATTAAATATTATATATGTAATTGTTAATTATATATATATATGTATAAATGTTGAATAGATGTTTACATATAAGGGTATATATACAAATGTGCAAAATTAATTGCCAAACAAATATAAAAGAGAAAAGAATTCGAGAGTTGAGATTGTACCATTATCAAATAAATACAAACATAATTTTATGTTATACAATAAGGAATGAAACCAAGTCTAAATGAGAAACTTAAATAACAATTTCACTCCATTATACTACTAAGTGAATGCCGATATAAAACATAGATTCATATAATGTTAGACAATAGAAAATAACATTTGTGGAATTAAAAGGGTCCTAAATAGCATATGCCCTATGAAAATTCAACCATACATATTTACAATTTTATTCTAATTTATCAAAATGGAATGGATATGGTAAATACCTAATAAATTTCTTTAGGTGAAAATAATGAGATAATTATGTGAATTTAGTTTAGTGCGAAAATATTAGTCCTATGCACCTACCATAAATACCCATAAATTAATACCTATATTCAATTATTGGAATTAATACCCATAAATACCCATCAATTTAGTAATAAATATTTCCCATTTAACAAACAATTTTAGAGCTAATAGAGCAATTCGAGTAGAAGAGAGCTACCTGATCCACTAGTACTTGTTCACATCTCAAACGTCATATTTGCTATTATCACATTAGATCTATCAGATTAATACTCTCTACCTATAAAATTCTCAATCTTGACAACCATCATACAACAACCAAATTTAAGGAAAATTGGGAAGTATCGAAGCAAAGAAACACCAATAAGACATAGGCATATCAATAGGACCCGAGACCCGAGCTTTGGGTCCCTACTCGAGGAACCTCAGGTCCGTGCTCGGGTTCAAGTCCGTGCTCGGGTTCAAGTCCATAGATTGGACCCGAGACCCGAGCCTCGAGTCCCACTGGCTGATTCTTGCAAGCACGGGTCCTGTTGGCTAAAACCGAAGGTGGGACCACGATTTTTTTTTAATTTTTTTCCTTTTTAATAAAACCACATCCTTTCATTAAATGTAGGGAAAAATATTAAAATTTTCTAATAAAAATTGATTTAAAAATTGCTCTATTTTTTCTATCACATAATATTTTCTTGTTATATTATATAATTTTTTTCTTTTCTTAAACCCTAATTAATTTTTTTCCTTTCTTATACTTTAATAGATTTATATATATATTCTCGTTATATTATATATATATATATATATATTTTTTTTCCTTTCTTATATCCTAACATATTTATAAATATATTTTCTATATTAATTATTTTTCCTTTCTTATACCATAATAAATTTATAAATACTAGGAAAAATTACATTATAAAAATTTATATTAAATTAAATTACATCTCTAATTAACTGTATTATTTGATACAAAATTATAACCAGTATTCAAAATTTTGATATGTTTAAAAGATTTATAATTTATTTTTAACTAAAAAATTGAACTTAAATTATATAAGTACAATTTTATATATTAATAATTATACAAAAAAATATCACATGAATCAATAATATTAATATGGGACCACCTACGTACATGCATATACAATGCATGCCATTATCATTTTTATGTATATAAATAAAAATAAGTATTTATAAGTAAAAAAGTGATCCGAAAATAATATAGAGTGATAGAGATGAAGATGTTTGTGGGAATATTCTTGGTGCTGCTTGTCCTTCCTTCCCGTAAGTTGTCAATTAATTCGTACTTATATTCTAATTTTCTCACCTTTACAGTATTGTATTCTTGATTGATTGTTTCTTATTATTTACAAGCTAAAGTTAATAAAAAATTATACTAGTAATTTATTAGATAAATTAAAGCTAATAAACATATGCAAATTAAATTATCAAATAAATATTATAAAATTTATATATTACAATTATTTTAATTTTTTATATTTAGTAAAAAATATATATTAAAAAAATAAAATAGACTCAACTCAAGTCTAAATGGACCCAAGCAGCGGGTTCGGGTCCAGGCAGGTTTCGGGTCCATGCGAGTCTCGGGTCTAGCAGACCCAAAATCGGGTCGGGTCTAGACTCGACTAAGTAGACCCGAGGCTCGGGTCCACTCAGGCGTAGATCTACTAAATCTAAGCTCATGCCGAGCACGGGTCTGCTAAAACCCGCCCCAACCCGAGCTATTGACATCCCTAATAAGACCAATCAGGGACGAGTGCATGAGAATCTCTCCAAGATGAACATATCTCTTGATAAAAGGTGAGTGGGTTAATTTACATTTCATACCCTGTTGGGATGATTAGCACTTTTTCTAAATTGAAAGCCACCATGAATGGGTTTATTCACATCATATCCGGTTGGGATGATGAGCACCTCAGAAATGAAAAGCCACTTATATGTGGGATTTTAACATCACACCTGGTTGGAGTAGTGTGAGAACTAAGCGGAAACCTACTTATCGGTTGTAAGTAGAGAAAATCATACCCGGTTGGTATGAAGAACTTCCTTAAAGGAAGGAGAAAACTCACTTGTCGGTTGCAAGCGTAGATATTATCACACCCGGTTGGTGTGATCAATTGAAAGATGATTTTGTCAGAAGTGTTCTTCCCTGAATGTGTACAAATTCTTAAAATTTATGGGAGACCATTTTGACGAGAGCTAGAACAGCTCAGATAGGCTAGAGGCCTCGGTTTTGGAACTTGTGGGGTTAAATGCCTGATTTTTTTGGAAAATCGCATACAGTGGGCCAAGGCCAGTTGGCACAAGTTGGAGCTTGTAAACAAACATGATATATTTAAGCCATAAAAATTCTTAATGAATGGATTATGCAATTTTGTCATGGTACCAAGACAAGACCGACATACTTGATGGACTAGCGGTAGTCCATCAGGGCCAAGTCGACGGACCGGCCTAGACAAACAGCTGCAAGTCGAGTTGAGGGTCGGGGCCGTTAGACTAGTGGCACCAAAGATAAATGGTTTTATGGAAAAATTATTGTTTGTGCTTGCACTTGAGATTCAGGACCATTAAGATGTCCACGAGGGGTAGTGATACGTCCTAAGGGCTACTAGACGACATAGTGGAGGTTCAGGACAATTAAGACGCCCATGAGGGGTAGTGATACGTCCTAAGGGCTATTAGATGACATGGTGGAGATAAGGGCAGTTTGTCGTGCTAGCAGTAAGGAAAGCTTGACGTAGCTTCATGTGCATGAGACTAGGGTGGGGTCGGGATGAGGTTTTCGTCCTCATATGTACACGAAATATTTTGGGTCTAAGGTTCAAACATCTAAGATGTTCATTCAGACTTCGGGTAGAAGTCAGGGACTTCTATTAGGATGGATGGTAAATACGCTCCAATCCACAAGTGGGTGCAGTCGGCGTAATTGCATCTCGCGAATGTGTGTACCCTTCCTGATGAAGGGTGTGTGTTACTTGTGAAACACACCTAATATGAAAATGATAAAAGGTTTTGAGAACCTTGAAAAGGATTTGAGAATCCTTAGATAAAAAATTGGTAAACCTTAGAAAAAAGTATTGGAAAAAGAGATTGAAAATTTAGGAAAAACCCTTTTAAAAGAAAAGGTCTACCTTGGCAGGGTAAAGATTTTGAAAACCAAAATTTGAACAAAGAATATTATTAAAGGAAATAAGGAGTTTGTCACTATCCGATTAAAATTATTTTATTTATGAAAACTTACTCCCAACATCCATTCACTAAGTTGTAGAACTCACCCCTCTCTTTACCCCTTTCAAGTAACCAAGGGGAAATCAAAATTAAAGATCTCCTTGTAAGCCATGTATGTATGTTTTAAAATATTCAATTTTGTATAATGCTATTCGAGGAAAGATAGGAAGGAAGGACGCCTTACAACTCGCAGTTTAAAAAGGGTGAAATCCTTTACGAACCAAAGGGAGTGACGGGTTGCTCACGGGGATTCGACCAAACCGGGTCGGGGCGTGACATAGTATGACTACTGGTCGATAAGAGAAGAATCTTCGATGGAATAAGATCACAATGGTTAAGGCACTGTGGTGAAACAACTAGGTAGATGAGGAAATCTGGAGACCCGAGGCGAGGATGAGAGAGAAATATCAGAGACTATTCAGACTCTCCTTGGACCCGTACATGTAATTAAACCTTGTAAACTGAACTAATTAATAATTGCACATGTAATTTTGGGGATAAAACTCCCAAAAAGGAGGGGATAGCTATGACACCATGAATTCCCAAATCGAAAACCAGTCGAACTAAACCATAAAACATGTAAACCCCGTTCTTTAATAAAGGAAAACCGAAAATGAGAACCAAAATTTTTTTAGTGGAAATCGAGGTTAAAACGAAACGGAACACGTAAATGAAAGCAAACCCGCGAAATTGAAGAGTCCCAAGAGGCAAATAAATACCCAAAAATCATGGAAGCAAACCATGGATGAAATTGGATGTGAGAACCGGAGCGATTCAGGGTGAACCAGATTGAACCTAAATGAATCGTAGGGAATTAATTCAAAATTTTATTTTTCTAGTTAGTTTAAATACATCAATATGGAAAATTGAAGCTACCATTAGATTGAAAATAAATTTTGGTAAATTTAGAAAATTTTAATTTTTAGAAAACTGATCGAATCAGGCTTAAATCGACCAATTTTTTTATTTCGGGTCACCGAACTTGGTCAGACTAGACCATTCAACAGTCCATCCGATTAATGGACTCATGCCAGGTCAGCGCCCAGTTAGTAGCCGCGACCAATCAACAAGCGACACGTGTTGAATCGTGCCCAATCAACATATCAGTTAGCACCTAAAAGCGCTGGCCAATAAGAGGGTGATAAGTGTCCTTGGTCAACAGTAAAAGGAGGAAAAATCCACATCAGCAATGACTGACCTATAGGAGAGCGACACGTGTCCTTAATCAAAGGTCAACTAAGGAGAAATCTCATCAGCAAGTCTAACCAATGAGGAGTTCACACATGAAAAGTGTGTCAGGTCACCATCCAACAAGGATGTTAGAGAAATGACCGATCAATTAGAGGTCGCCATATCACGCCCAACCCGGTTTGGTCGGATACCTGTGAGAAACCCGCCACTCCCTTGTTTCAAGAGGGGTTTCACCCTTTTTTTAATTCAAAAGTAGTCAGTTGAAATCTGATCAATAATAATGTAAGGAGAAAATTAATTGATCAATGTAAGGAGAAAATTAAATACACGTAAGAGAGGCTAAATCCTCATATTATTCTTAGTAATTTCTCTATTTCTAAAAGGGGATAAAAATAATTGATGATTTTTTAAATAGAATTTGATCAAACAATAAATATGATTTTAAACTTGTGATCCACCCATGGTGGAACAAAAATGTTTTTGATACATATTATATTATGTGTCTCATCCTCCATGGTTCGAAGCTTGTTCCCTTAAACAAGGTTGAATTAATGGAAAACAAAGTTGGATTGGACTTCCATTATTTGGGAAAACAACACATTCCAAGTCAATTTTATGTACTTGTTTGTCATGCATGTTAAGGAGACCCCAAACCCAGAACACGACGATGCACAGCGGCCGGTGAAGTATTACATTACCATGGTTAACTTGAATGAATTATACGTTAAATTATAAATTGTTTTTTATACGTTAAATTATAAATTATTTTTTATACGTTAAATTATATAATATAAAAATATTTAAATATAAATTATTTTTTATTAAGAAATAAGATTTTAGAAAAATTAAAAAATATTATAGCTGTCCTCTCAACAAATTTAAACAATATTTATCACATTATGGCGAGAAATATTCAAATATGCAAATATTAAGAGTTTTTTTTCTCTGTCTATAAATATGGGTGAAAGGAAATCTCAATCTCGCCTCACTGCTCAGTTTCAAGCCTTCCCCCAAACCTTCGCTCCTGCCTCGCTCCGCCTTTTTCTCCTCTCCTTCAGTCTTCCTTCCTATACGCACATGGAAACACATGAACACAATCTGAACGTACCTCTGTTAGCTGACAAAGTGCAGCAATGGGCGTCCCAGCAGCCGATCGGGTTCGCGCAGAAGGTCGAGGAGGTAGAGTTTCTTTCTTCAAAACCTGCTTCAACAGCATCAATGCTCTCTCAGGTGCCATTCCACCGTCTCTCCAATCCCATCAAGCTTCTCCTTTCCTTCACCTCTCCTCCTTAACTCTCATTTATTCCTAATTATGAGATGCAATTGGGGTATTCAAGCAAATTGCATCTACTTTCCGAGCCCAAGTGGATCATACACTCAGAAGTATATAATTTCCATCCCTTTGATGTGTCGCTAATCCCGTTATAAAGTAGGAAAATTTCCAAATCTTATTGTTAGGTTTTTTGGATGTGATATTTGAATATTGAGGGAGATAAGATTAATATTTGATAAAAACGAATAAATAACACATATAATTTTGAAGGGTGGAGCTTCTTGCATTGGAGTTACATGCATAGTTTACACATGCCTCCCTCGAGTATGCATATAGGTGGCTAGAGGTTTCTGAACATGATTGTCTAAGGATTTCTATATTTTCATATTTATCCCATTCTGCTAGAATTTTCCGTCTTTTATATTATAGAGTCATTGCTGCATCAGCAAAAATGGAGCTTTATCATATTCAATTGTGATCATGTTGTATTGTCCCCTGTGGTTGATACCTTTTTTTTTGGTATGCACATTAGCTGGAAGGATGCGTGTCCAGCCACAACTTGATCCATTTTTCATTCTTTTATGCAGGAGTGGGCATTTTATCAACCCCGTATGCGCTCGCATCAGGGGGATGGCTAAGCCTAACACTCCTATTTGCCATAGCAATCGCGGCCTTCTATTCGGGCATATTAATTCAGAGGTGCATGGACTTGGACCCCAGCATCCGAACGTACCCCGACATAGGAGAGCGAGCATTTGGCAAAAAGGGACGCCTTCTTATCTCTGTGTTCATGTACGTTGAGCTCTTCCTTGTAGCGACAGGCTTCTTGATCTTGGAAGGGGACAACTTGCACAATATTTTTCCAAGTATGCAGTTTGAGATTGGAAGTTTCCTCAGCCGTAAGCAAAGCCTTGTGGTGATCGTAGGCCTCTTTGTTCTTCCCACGGTCTGGGTGGATAGCTTGAGCATCCTCTCTTATGTATCGGCAAGTGGGGTCCTAGCCTCCGGTATCATTCTCATCTCGATTTTCTGGACCGGCGCATTTGATGGGGTGGGTTTTCAGCAGAAGGGGAGGCCCGTGAACTGGAGTGGTATACCAACAGCAGTCAGCTTGTATAGCTTCTGTTACTGTGCCCACCCAGTGTTTCCAACCATCTACACTTCCATGAAGAAGAATCATCAGTTTTCTTGCGTAAGTATAAGGTTCATTTTCAAATAAATAAGCTTGAGGTGCCAGGGTGCCTTTACCACCTGCTTCTCAGTACGAAGTTTAATTTTATTTGGAAATTTCTAACGCTGATTTCCCTATTATTTATATTACAGGTCCTGGTTGTGTGCTTTATTCTTTGCACCATCAGTTATGCTGCAATGGCTGTGATGGGGTACTTAATGTTTGGGGACGCAGTTGAATCTCAGGTAACTCTCAACCTTCCCGTTGAAAAACTGAGCTCGAAGATAGCCATCTACACAACCCTTCTGAATCCCATCTGCAAGTATGCTTTAATGGTAACTCCCATCGTGAATACTGCTAAACAACTCTTCCCATGTCGGTCTCACACAATGAGGCCACTTGGAATTTTAGTGGGCACTACATTGGTGTTAAGCAACGTCTTTGTAGCTATATGTGTGCCCTTCTTCGGGTACCTCATGGCCCTAGTCGGATCCTTTCTCAGTGTAACAGCATCCATAATCCTTCCGTGCTTGTGCTATTTGAAGATATCTGGCAGTTACAGGAGTATCAGCTATAAAAGCGTCATGATTTGGGTGATCATTCTATTTGGGGTAGCGGAAGCAGTGTTTGGAACTTATACGGCTCTAGGGCAGATATTAGCGCATTTATAGATTGTTTATGTCGATATTGAGTCAAATGGCTGTGTAATCGGATAATATGACCAAGAGAAGAGTATCCCACTCCCTTGTGTTCTGGATTAATGCACTTCAGGCTGAATGACATGCTATTCTTATTGGTGTCACTTAAAGTAAATGGTTCTGGGGATGCTGTGTTAATATTTCCCTTTTCTGAATATACTTGTTCTGGAAAAAAAAAGGTCAAACAAGGAATTTGTAGAATATGCAAAAACATAGATAAAGAAAGAATCCTTTATTTGAGATGAGGACTACTGAAGCAGAAGAATACATTCTCAAATGATTGTGATCCAAAGCACTAGACATGTAGACGAATCTTGATGCTTTGGATAGACTCCGTTTACTTTGGTGCCAAAATCCATTACTGGGTGCAGCGCATGCTACCATCGACGATTGGAATATGCTTCCCCACTCATATTCCACCCCTATTCATCTCCACAATCCTACCCTTGTTCATCTTTGTCAGCTGCTGCAGATTACACATTGGCAGTCAGGGGTTTGAGCCCTCCATGTAGTCCTCACCCGGGACAATGCAAGTACTCAAGGGTTAGGTGCAGCGTAATCGATCATTATCGCCCCTATGGCAGAGTGTGATCCCAGTATTTTTCTCTTAGTTTATCCTAACCGTGACTATGACAGTAATCCTACAGGAATTTCATCTAAATCCCAGTATCATTGGATTTCATGGATATGGGCACGGTAGGATTAATTGGTATCCCTAGACGAAGGAGAGATAATAACTAGGTAATCCGTCTGTCCCCTGTATAACTATTAGGCTGATTGAAAAATTGATCTTTAGAAGGAATATCGGGAACATCTCTGTTGTGCCTAAATGGTCTTGAATTGACTATGGTTCAAAGTGATTCCCAATTGCTTCTATTTTAACTTCAATGACGTTGATATGAAAATGAAAGTGTTGGTAAAAAGGGTATGATCAATTGAAGAACATTTTATGGGATGATAAGTTGAGTAAGTACCCAATAGACTTGTATTCCATCGGGTTACAAATTAAGCTAAGTGATTTGCCCAGAATGGAGTAGTATTAGACGTTGATGACCCCATAAATAAGTACAACAATGAGCTCTATATAAAAAAAATTATGTGAATGGAGTATGGCTAGTGCTCCAAATGGGTATGAATTCTAGATTCGGTTTAAATACGAGTGACTCTTCTTGTATTATAGGCGTGGGGGGTTGACACAATAAAAGAGTGTTCTCGTTAACCTCTTAGTAAAGTACGTATGACCCTTGGTTGAGAGCCCAACCACTGGAATTCCTTCTTTGATTATCACTATCCATAAGGCTAAGCCATCCTTTGTTGATAAAAGAGAAGTAACAACCAACTAATAAATAATCTAAACTAATTATAAAGTAGGAAAATATGAATTTCCCTCATCTTGATAATAGGGAGGAAAGTCAACAAAAACCAAAAAAAAAGTAGGCTCTTCTAAGTAATATTCCTCTAATCCATCCCAGGATGGTGGCAGTCCAGATCTGATCACATCAACGGAGCTCGACGAGCTCAAAAGTATGAGAGGTAGGAACATACTAAAATCAGCAAAGCCCCCAAATCTCTTACAATTGGTGGTAAGAATAGAAATCACTCTCACATATGCAAATCAATTCCTTTCCTTCTTGATGTTATTTCTACCAATCCTCACTGGGTGATGATATGTGGATAACTCTCAGGGAACGCATATTATAGGCGATGGTAGTCAACATGCAACAACTATAAGGCAAACATGAATCTATTATCATGGAACTATGAATAAATTAAATCAATTTGACAATTGTCACCTAAATGATATAAATTAAGAAGCATACTATAAATAATTTTTCTTATGGAAACAAAAATGACGTAGAACATACTATAAATAATTTTTTGGAAACAAAAATGACATAGGACAATATAAGTTTATTTTTGGGAATTGGATTGACCCTATAGGATTATGTGATAAATTATCAATTCGGTGGCAGCATGATAAATTAAAATTTATTTTATTAAAAGTGTATCCTATCCATACTAAAGTATAGAATTTAGTCTCTATTGTAAAACTATTACTATTACGATTTCTCAAGAAAGGAAAATACAATGAGAGTATTTTAAACAACTGATAATTTCACAAAATGAATCTCTTATATGTATAAAGGATTTTAACTTTATTCTTCATTAAAATGAGAAGAAAGCTCGATGACAAAATAATTAGAGAAGTATAAATCATTTTAGGCAGTTTGTTAATGATTGCATACTACAAGACTATGGTTAGGGGATACATGAACAAACAAAAGGGCTCCCCTCTTTGTGTATTTGGTGTGATGAATGGTAATCCAATCTTGGGTTATCAACCACATCATAAGGAAATTAAAATACTTTCACTAGTTTATAATTCATTTAAAGTCAACTTAATGCAACATTCAACTAATTTATTTGCTGACACCTTAGGGCACTAATACGACAGTCCTCAAGTAGTATCGTAACTATTGTACCTATTATGTATGCATTATTATTTACATAAAATTTATAAAATTTATGTTCATTTGTTGTCCCCGATAACAATAACGGCACTTAATGTTGATGTTTACTTTTGTGCAAAAAAATGTCTAGGCTGTACGAGATTCTCTCTATTATTTTGTTAATATTATAATATAAGGCCTCTTGTGGGTGGAATTCATTTTTTCAAAATGAGAGTTGAAATTTATTTTTTTCAAAATATTATGGGAAGAGTGAGATTTATACTTAAATATTTGAGTGTTGAAATATTATTATATATTATTATAATACCATTTTAGATAATTATGATATTTAATATAATATTAATTAATATTATATAATAATTATTTATTTTTATTTTAGAATTATTTTAAGCTTATAAATAAATATATTTTTTATATAATTTCTTGAAACACTTATTAATAAAATTTTATTTATGTGGTTTATGTTTATAATTGAATATATCTAACTTTTAATATATTTCTCTTTTATCTATTTATATTTTAAATTTAATATTATATCATAATAAATTCGACTGAATTATCATTATATTAATAAGTTTACTATTCAAATATTATAACTTAATTAAAAATTATGTTCGTTGTGTCACCGAATAAAAAAAATCTTATAATTATGTGAGCATAATAGAAAGAGACTTATGTTGATCAATATATTAATGAAATATAAAATAATTTTCGTGAAAAAAAGAAAATAACTTATGTTGTTTACTATACTAGAAGAGTATAAAATAAATTAGGTTGTAATTTATATCACTAAAATATTATATAATTTATATTTAATTTGTTAAGTTAATATTTGGTAGATTACGTTTATATCATAAGAATATTCTATAATTCGGCCATAATTCTCGAGCATAGTTGTTACCCTTAAGAGAATTAGGTAATTAACACATATAACTTAATTGTAATATAATTTAATTGTAAGATAAAGTAAAACACATAAAAAAATTCACTTTTCTTTTCCATGGTCTTCAAGTGCCACCCTTATGTGCTACCCCTCATAAATAACACACAATTATTCCCCTTATAACCTCTCACTAAAAGGCATCATCTCCCTTATTTTTAGACGGGGTGTGCAAATAACTCCCCATTATAACCACTCCCATGCAAATGCTATGCATGAATACAATATATCTCAACACAATCATGGATGGCTTACTATCGACCTAATTCGTTTATTGATAATCATTTCATGGGGTAAGCTCTCATGCCTTCCCTCTAAATTTTTGGCATATATGTATTCATTCTCCGAGCACAATTTTCACTCAACCCATTCGTTGAACAACCATTTGTTTTGGACTCTAGACTTTTACAAGTCCTTCATTTGGGTCCTCAAAATACCATAGGATATTCCTAGGTCTCACTTCCCACCATTTGAACAATAGGCCCCAAGTTGGGCAAAATTACCATTTTGTCCTTACTATTTTACCCTTATCTTTCCGAGACCTTTAGACTTCCCAAACCTTCCATTTGGGTCCCTCAAGTTTTCTTGAGTTCCATTTTGGTCCCCAATAAGCTTTCGAATAATTCCAAGCTCTATTTCTTTCAAATTATCGAATGGTCCCTAAATTTAGGCAAAATTACTATTTTACCCCTATTCTCTATAACTTAAGTTTCAAGATTCCCTTATCCTCCATTTTTCTTATTTGGGTCCCTAAACTTTCTCAAATTATGTTTAAGCCCTTAGACCACCCAAAAGTTACCTTTTGGGCGTGCAAATACTCTTATTTACACTTCACTCCTTAATTTTGCATCTATTGTAAATAGGTACATAAACCTTCTACAATAGGCAAACCAGGTCCCATATCTTCACCAAACTTTTCAAACAGCCCCAAAACTTTCTTTAGCCTTTTAGGAAGACCCCATGGAAAGCTCATTCTTATTTGGATTCCCTAAGTTTCACTTATTTGTAGTCTAGTCCCCGACCTTAGACCCATGACCAAAGTATCTCAAAAAATTCCAAAACTAAGTGTCAAGGTCCCATTGGTCTCCCTCTAGGCTATCACAAACTTGGTTTGGCTGGATTCAGGAGAATTGCTCCAATCAGGCTTGATCGAAAGCTTAACAGAAAATGAGTAAAAGTCGGGCCAAAGCTGGGAACTCACGAGAGATAACACGTCGGCCACCAAGGCTAGTGGGATTGGAAAGCTAATTCTTCAAGGAGTACATTGACACTTAAATCACCTTTATTGGTGATCTGTAGTTCCTCAAATGTCCATTTTAGTCAACTCACTCACTTAACCCACAAATTAGAAATTGAATGATTTAATTCTTCTTCCATATTTACTCAAATCGAGCAAGGTTGGTGGCTATGGAAAGCTAGTGATCTCGGAGTCCGCTGAAATTTTATCATCTATTGAGGGTTGTCAAGGCCTTTGAAATTGGTACTCGAAGTAACTACTTTATTTCCGACCGCTGGAGCTCCAATACTGTGCAATCACGCCGTCACTGGTGGACTGAGGATTGAGGGTTGGGAGAGGTGGCATTAGAAATATGACTTCCTTAGCTTTCCAAGGATACCAAGATCACCTTCTAAAGTGGTCGGACGACGGAGCTCAGCTCTTTGCAATTTGGTTCATTGGACTTAGGAGTTGTATGTGTTCTAGAGAGAATTTCAGTCAAATTCCGATGAGGAAACACCTCATATTTATATGATTAGATTCTAGACTCACGTGACAATCTCTTTTTAACTCTCTTTTGTTAATCTATAGCCTCTAGCCATATGGATAAATTAATATCCCCAAGCGATGGCTTCTTGGTTGTCTATCTATCATTATTGTCTACAAAATTCAGGTCAAGGTCAGGCGAAGGAAATGACACACGCTCATGGTTGCATGTGCAGTGTGTACATGCACCCGGTGCGGTGCGCCAAGCGGTCTGCACTATAGCGAACTGGTTTCCGGTGAATTTACCGGCTATTTAGCAATTTTTGGCTCGGTTCACCCCTTTCTCAGCTGGTTCTTGAGAAAATAAAAATACCAACAAATTTTATATTCAATTTCCTATTGAATGGACTCAAGAACTGCCTCATATGGATTTATTTAGCACCCTCTAAAATTCATGTGGATTTATTGCTCTTAGCTAGTTCGATCGGTTTCGGCCCTTCCGAGGCAGGTTCACCTCATATTCGACCGGTTCTTGGCCTAATCTATTTTTCTAAAAATTCCTCTTCTCATTCTCTATTTATTTGGCTCATGATCCTCTCTTTTTGAAGTTGTTTAGACCCCTTTAAAAACTGAGGGCATTTTTCTATAAATTAATTTGACTTCGATTTGGGCCGGTTTTTCACTTGGCCTTTTCCACCCCTCGATTCATGATCCTCATGGATCATTTGAGGGAATTTCTAGTGGTCCTAGCCACTTCCTCATATCCTTGGGTTTAATCTAGTTTACAAGTCAGCTTTTACCCTCACCTTTTATTCTTGGGTTTTCATTCCAAGTTCAATAATAGTTTTCCGGTCTAAACGAGCTAAACACTATATCTAGAACTTTTGGTGTTACAATATCGAATGGCACCAACAGAATTCAAGGAGTTAAAGGAATAACTCAAGAAGCTATTGAAGAGAGGGTTCATTAGACCCAACCATTTTCATTACGGTGCCCTAATCCTATGTGAAAAGAAGAATGACGAGAGTATGAGGTTGTGCATCGACTTCCGTCGTCTCAACTACGCAATGATCAATAATCGGTATCCACTTCTCAAGATAGATGATCAATTCGATCAACTAATAAGAGAATCGTACTTATCTAAGATTAACTTACGGTCTGGATACCATCAGTTGAAGGTCAAAAAGGAAAATATTCAGAAAATGACCTTCTTAACAAGGTATGGGCATTATGAATTCAAAGTATTGCCATTTGGATTAATAAATACACCAACAACATTTATGGACATGATCAACAGAATTTTGTTGCCTACCTCAACCATAGTATTTATCAACGACATACTGGTGTATTTCTGAATAGATGTAGACCATGAGGTGTATCTCTACACACTGTTGGAAGCACTAGGGAAGGAATAATTGTTTGCCAAATTCACCAATTATGAATTCTAGCTAAGAGAAGTAGAATTCTTGGGACATGTGATATATGAAAACGGGATGCACATAGATCTAGCAAAAATAGAGGCACTATCCAACTAGAAGGCACCCAATAACCCTATAAATGTAAGGAGTTTCCTAGGGTTAGCTAGATACTACAGGATGTTCATAGAGAACTTCTTCATCATAGAAACCCTTATGATGCAACTGACATGTAAAGGCGTCAAGTATGAGTAGAGCACGAAGTGTGAGGAGGCATTTAAGAAACTCCATAAGAGACTCACAATAGCTCCGATACTTTCCCTGCCAGATATGCATGAGGGAAAGTATACCATTTACAATGATGTGTCTTTGCATGGGTTGGGATGTACGCTTATGCAATGAGAAAAGGTGATCTTGTAAGCATCTAGGTAGTTAAATAAACACTAAAGCAATTACTCGAGTCATGACCTGGTATTGAAAACCATCGTATTTGCTCTCAAGATAAGGATGCTTTACCTATATGGGGTGACATGTCGGATCTTCATAGATCACAAAGGCCTAAAGTATCTCTTGATGCAAAAGGAGCTAAACCTAAGATAGAGTCGATGGGTGGAGTTGATAAAGAACTACTATATGATCATCAAATACCACACAGGGAAAGTAAACATTTTAGTTGACGCCCTAAGTCTCAAGCACAAGGTGAGCTTTGGTCATCTAAGGTCGGTGTACCTACCCTTGCTAGAATAGTTGAAGCAGCTACACATATACTTGGACGCGGATATGGAAACCCCGTGTTTGGTGGTGAACTTAACAATTTGACCGACATTGGTGGATTAGATTTGTGTCAAGAAAAAGACTAGCCTAGGGTTAAAGAAGTTCATTGATAGGATTGTGGAGGCCGACACCACTGATTTCTACATTAGGGTAGATGAGTTACTAGCATTTAAGGGTCGGGTGGCGGTACTCGATGATATTATTTTGAAAAACTCCATGCTCGAAGAGGCACACGACTCACTCTACGTGATGCATCCTGGCAGGACCATGATGTACTAAACCTTGAAGGAAGGTTATTGGTGGCCATGCATCAAAAAGGGGGATCACGAAGTACATGGCCAAGTGTTTATCTTGTCAACAAATGAAGGTTGAATACTACAAGCCAGTGGAACTCCTCCAACCACTCCCCATTCCGAAATGGAAATGGGAGAAGATCATGATGGTCTTCGTGAAGGGGTTGCCCCCATTTACCCAAGGACACAATATGATATGTGTTATCATGGACCAACTTAATGGAGAAATTAGCCAAGCAGCACGTATGAGAGATCGTACGCTTGCACAAAGTCCTATTATCTATAGTATCGGACCATGATTGAGATTCACCTCCAGATTCTGGTCGAGTTTGCAGAGCTTGCTCGAGATGAAATTACATATGAGCATAACGTTCCATCTTCAAATTGATGGACAATTAGAGAGAACAATCTAAACTCTAGATGACATGCTTCAAGCTTTCCTTATGAACTTTGTAAAATGGTGGGAAGACTACTTGTTCCTCATGAAGTTTGCATATAACAATCAGTACCATGCTATCATCCAAATGGCCCCGTATGAGGCATTATATGGGAGAAGTGGGTGAACGTAGGTTGGAGCGAGTAGAGCTCATTTAGGACGCATTAGAAAAGATCTGAATATTTTAGGATCAGCTCAAAGTGACACAAGACCGACAAAAGAGATATGTTAATAACCGATGCCGCGAGCTAAATTTTGAGGTGGACGCTATGGTATTCCTATAGGTATCCCCATGGAAGGGGGTAATCAAGTTTCAGAACTAGGGTAAATTAAACCAAAGATTCATTTGACCCTACTTGATCACATAAAGAATCAAACCAATGGCATACAAATTTATGCTCTAACAAAAAATTAATCGGATCCATGATGTGTTCCACGTGTCCGTGTTATGAAAATATGAACCAGATCAACGACACGTGTTGGACCAACCTCCTTTAGAGATAGATGAAACTATGACATATTAGGTGGAATCAGTATGTCACACCGTGTTTTTAGTAACTCAAAATTTTGGTCGGAAATTCTTATGGAATTATATTATAAATTTAATATTCATTTGATATAATTGGAATAAATTTGGTTAAAATAAAATGAAAAGTGTTGTTTTGACCAAAATAAATAACTCAATGAAATCGATTTAAGTCCGCTAAATTTAAGCGTAAATTAAATATTATATATGTAATTGTTAATTATATATATATATATAAAAATGTTGAATAGATGTTTACAAGGATATATATATATATATATATATAAATGTGTAAAATTAATTTCCAAACAAATATAAAGGAGAAATGCATTCGAGTTGAGATTGTATCATTATCAAATAAACACACACATAATTTTATGTTATACAATAAGGAATGAAACAAGTCTACATGAGACACTTAAATAACAATTCCACTCCATCATACGAATGCTGATATAAAACATAGAATCATATAATGATGGACCATAGAAAATAACAGTTGTGGAATTAAAAGGGTCCTAAAAAGTATAGGCACTATGAAAATCCAACCATACATATTTACAATTTTATTCTACCTTATCAAAATGGAATGGATAGAGTAAATACCTATTAAATTCTTTTTGGTGAAAATAATGAGATAATTATATGAATTTGGTTTAGTATGAAACTATTAGTCATATGTCTCTACCATAAATACCCATAAATACCTATCAATTTTCCAATTTATTGAGAATAACTGACAATATTAATATTCATAAATACCCATAATATAGTAATAAATCTTCCTCATTTAACAAATAATTTTACTGCTATATAAGGAGCTTAGAATAATTTATCAGAGCTACACCAACTGAGCTAAAAATGTAATTCGAGTAGAAGAGAGCTACCTGGTCCACTAGTCTTTGTTCACACCTCAAGCATCATTTTTTCCATGATCACATTAGATCTACCAGATTAATATTTCATACCTATGAAATTCTCAATCTCGACATCCACCATACAACAAACAAATTTAAGGAAAATTGGGAAGTATCGGTGTAGAGAAACACCAATAAGACCAATAAGGGACAAATACTTGAGAATCTCTCCAAGATAAACATATCTCCGGATAAAAGGTGAGTGGGCTAATTTACATTTCATACCTGGTTGGGATGATTAACAATTTTTCTAAATTGAAAGCCACTATTAGTTGGTTTATTCACATCATACCCGGTTGGTATGATGAGCATCTTAGAAATAAAAAACCACTTATATGTGGGATTTTAACATCACACCTGGTTGGAGTGATGTAAGAACTAAGTGAAAACCTACTTACCGATTGTAAGTAGAGAAAATCATACCTAATTGGTATGAAGGACTTCCTTTAATGAAAGAGAAAACTCGATTGCTGGTTGCAAGCAGTGATATTATCACACCCGGTTGGTATGATAAATTGAAAGATGATTTTGTTAAAATTGTTCTCCCCTAACTGTGTACCAATGCTTAAAATTACTATGATTTTATTTTGAACTAATTTATAAATTTAATTTCAGTTACAATCCTAATTCAACCTAATTTTTACTTTAATTGGCTTAATTTCTCCCTTTTTAGAATTAATAGTGTTACACGACTTATGTTTGTTGTGGAGATTAAGTAAATATATCATGTGTGTATGCATCCTCCTATACACTAATACCAAAAAAAACTTATAGACATTAGCATGACATGTTTTTGTCAGCAAAAGTAAAATAATTTATTTGAAAAGTATGTAGTAATTAGATGGCTACATACTAGAATTTGTTTAGAACGGTTTTAGGAGACAATCAATTATGTTTATTTTTTTAATATAAGTGAGATTGTTGAACATATATTGATACATATAACTTGTACTGGTGTTATTTTTGTGTATTTTCATTTAATAGGTAGGTGGCATGTTGGTTTGAAGATGAAATGTTGTGGAAGACTAGACAAGCATATGTGAAGACTTGTTCACAGATGTTGGCACATATTGAAGAGGTAAACTTCGGCCCATCCTACTTTCTATTGGAATATGATGGTATATACAAGATAACATACTCGCGGCCCACATAAAACTGAATTAGCAATCCATGATTCCCAAGCAATAGCAAGAGGCGGATCATTCACCCCTCGTAGAGCTTTTTGGATCCAATACTTTTGTTGTTATAGTACCAAATTTCAATAGAAAATTGAGATTACATATCTTGAACCCAAACTTGATGATAGTCGTCATCTATCTTTTTCTTTCCACGTTGATCAAACCATATACTAATCCATAAATCAAACATTATAATATTATTGCCTTAGTGGCGATCATCATCATTTCATAGCTCTCCAACTCCATCCATCCTACCGAACAGAAATTTTAAAAAAGATAAAAGGTCCATCTCCAACCTAGCGCGGACATCCAGACCGTACGGCCTGGAAGACTGATGCTGATCCAGTCAAACATTCTCCGTCGACGGCGGAAGTAGCGGCTGGGTCAGGGATGACTTTGTGAGGACAGGCACTGTGGCGTTACCGTGCTCCTGGCAGGACTGGATCCTCGCCTTCTCTGCGGCTGCGGCTGCTATCTTCTTCTCTTCGCTCTTCCCCCAGAGAACAAGGTAGAGCCCCGCGATGATCAGCACAGCTCCCATTATCCTGCACAACCGGTTCCATGGTGAGTTCCGATTCTGAGGTGAATCAATAGTTTCCACAAAATTTGTTTCTAAAAAGTCAAATTGAACCGCTAGCTCAAATATCATATTGAAATTTGTTATCTGTCAAGATGCAGGTTAATATTTGAACTCCACAATTTTTTAATTGATTTTCCATACGTGAGATCTTATGTCTAAGCAGCAACTATACCCGCCCAAGTAGAACTCCTCTCCTAGAGCAATAGATGCCAAAATGGCGACCACAAGTGTCTGCACGGGCTGGTAGACGGCCACGAAGACCGGGCCGCCTCTGTCGATGCACCATATCTGCACTGCAAAGGCTATGCCGGATGCCACCACTCCCTGCAGAACATTGGAAGATCATACATTTATGGATCAGTTGGTTCATTAAGACGTAGGAGTAGGTGAAAAAGTAGAATAGAAGGATCCCGTATGGTCGGTGAACTGACGGCGTAAAAGATGCTGAAGACTTCGGCACCGGAGTGGACGAGCCAGGCGTGGTGGTCCCTCTCGATGAAGGCCGCGATAATGAGGAACTGGATAAGGCCGAAGAAGCAGGTATACGAGGTGACCGAGAGCCGAGCCGGGTACTTCTTGAGAACGGGGGCCTGCAGCACGAGCCATCCCGACCAAGACAAGCAATGGCCGATCAGGAAAAGGCATCCCAGAGTCCAGTTCTTGCCCCCCGCATCCCCAAGGGATAGACCGGTCGATGACTGGAGGAGGGAAGGGAAGAATGGGTTGAGATTCGAACTGGCCAGGTGAGATCCCGTGGTCGACTGCAGGGTCAGAGTCGGGCTGTAGATGGTTGGGCCCTTGTAGAGGGTGATGACCGAGGCTCCAGCCACGCAGAACGTGGTCCCGATCACCTTCGCGATACCGTCCTTGCGGTTTAACCGGACTTGCTCGATCCTGTAAAGCGAATTTATAAGGAAGTCATGAAGAGACTATGTATCTCGTAACTCCCACAGGATCGTCGTTCAAAAACCTTGAGGCTTGTATCTGGTTTGCGAGACCATATGATATATTATTAGTTAGTTTTTTCATGACAGACGGACACATCGACATTAAAGAAAGGAATCTGATAAAAATGGCGTGCCTTAGTATTGCAGCCATGAGGAAGGTGATGGCGGGAACCGAGTTCTGAATGGCGGAGGCGAAGGTGGGGGATGTGTTATCGAGGCCGAGCAAATAGAACCCTTGATTTGCTGTTATTCTGGGTTTCATCAAATTAAATGCTTGTATGTTAATATAAGTGGCAGTAACAATGATCAACATTTTATAATATGGCATGGCATGATACGTACCCGACAAGAGCCAGGAGGAAGAATTGAACAAGGAAGTTTAGAGTGATCGCTGGCCTCTCTTTCCTGTACGAAAGAACAAAGAAAAAAGGATAAATAATGGGGTCAGCTTAAGCGGGGGATCAGAAGGAAGATGAAGGATACGGTGATATACTTTTCGAGGAAGTAGGCGAAGGGAAGGAGGAGAAGGAAGGCGATGACATTCCGGTAGACAATGAAAACGATCTTGCTGATGCCCATGTTAAGGGCGGCCCTGGACACGACGTGGAAGCCGGCATAGCCAAACTGCAGGGCCAGCATGGCCACGTGCAGCTGCACCCGCTCAGGCACAGAGCACCACATCTGCCTCCCGCTCAGCTGACCCGAACCAGAATGATCTGCCATTTCTCACAAAAGGGTCACTGCTTGCTTGATCTCCCTAAATGTCTGTCTAGTTAGTGGTTCCTCTCAGCCTGACTGAGCATCAATGGGGAGGATCGACTAGTGGAGGGAAGGAGAAGCCATGAAGCAGGGATGGAAGGGCAGGTATAAATATAAAGAGGGCAGTGGTGGCTCTTAGCACCGCACCTCGAGTGGATTATGGGTCCCATAGTGCACCCACATATTTCTATCAACATATTGAAGAACAAAACAATGCGTCCAAGACAAATACAACAAACCGTTTTGGGACACGACATAATGATCTAACCGCATTGCGATTGTTCCTTCCTTCTTCCCAACATTGCATATGCCCTACTTCACTAAAAATAAATTATAGCCATCATTTTCTTTTTCTCTTTTTTCACCTCTCATGATTAAGGAATTTTTTAAATACAATCCTCAATTGTTTTATATTTATTTATCGATCCTATAAAAATCAATTTAATTAAGTTGACCAATTTAGTAGATAAATTTATTTTGGCATAAATGGTTTTATTACAATATTGAAATTGTAGCATTTGCTGATGGAAAGAGATTGAAAAATGAACGGCCTCAATCAAATCTATGTTGGCTTTTAACCTCAACAATTAATTTACACTACTGTCTCAAACTTTGTAACATAGGCCATTTTGATTATAATAAATGTACTAATTTTATCAAGTAATTAAAGGGTACATCCACTAAAAATGGTAGTTCTAAAAAAGGAGATGAAATGCATAAAAGGGTACAACAGAGTTGCATCATTCTTTAAATATAATTAAAATTAATCCTGATTACTTTTAAATATCTTCCATTATGTGTTTGTGGCTCCAAATGATAACTGACCAGTTGAACTTATATAGGTGGGATACAAATCAAATTTATGTTGAGGTCAAACTAGCAAAAGGGATAAGATGGAAAACAATCTATCTGGAGTCTAATAGACTCTCAGTAGATGGTTAACAATCTCACCAAGAATGTGCCAAGTACTTATATTGGCAACTTCATCCATATGTACACGTCAAGACTTTGAACTTTTTTTATTCGATTTAAATGTCTCTTATCAACAAGACAACGAATTCATGTACCAGTGTAATAGCATGCATGTATCATGCAGGCAACACTACAATGAATATATATAATGTTATACTTGTATATAGTATGAAGGAGAGATTGATATTATTTAATTAATGATTTTTTTTTTGTGCAAAAAGAAAGTTGTGTCTATTACAAGTGGGCATGAACATCACTATATTTCCTATCATTTCTATATGCCATTTTGCATTCCTATAGGCAGTCTATTTCATTTCAGATCATTTCCTTCAATCAGATCCATTAACCTAATAGAAAGAAAAGTAAAAAAGAGGGGGGAAAGAGTGGTAGTGCTGGCTATATTAATTAGCACTTCCCACGGGCAAAAAGCTTTACTCAACTATGTTCCTGGGTTGTGCCTTGAGATCTTCTGCACTTTGAGAAGAGGCTGTTCCCCCTCAATATATATACAGACCACCATCATCATTAAAAAATCTCATGAAACAGTTGACACTGGTTGATTCTTCTCTAGGTATGATAATGAGCATGACCTCTATAAAAACATACAAAAATTCAAGCTATCGTTTCAAAAATTGAAAAAAAAAAGTGACAATTCATATCATATTGTAATATTTTCTCAAATAATTGAAAATTTAAATTTAATTATAGTCGGGAGATTTTTCCTTTTATCACATGTTCTACATTCTTCAACCTCGTATGATAATAAAAAAAATCAAAGTTAGTATGTACAAAGACAGGAATAATGGATTATTAAATGCTACACATATGAAATAATAAAAATGTAAAGTGGGAATTCTATGCACGATATAATGAATAATAAATAATCTGGTGAAACTAAAAATGAAAAAAAAAAAAAAGAAGGTTAGGAAGGGAATTGAGTAAGTTTCCCTGAGTTCCAATGGATCAGTGCGCACGGGAGAATCAATCTCTCCCACACCGACACTCCAAAGCCTTCCATTTCTTTAGAGGCATTGTCTCCATGGTTAGAGAATCATGCATATAATTTCATGGTTTACATGCATCAATAATAAAGAATTTAATAGAGAAATAATTTATGAGTGAGGAACCATATAGAAATAATATATGTAATATTATTATTATATAATTTTAATAAATAATTTATCAAATATATACATTAAATTGAAATATTATAAATAAAATCTAATAATATTTGAGAAGAATATAACAAAAATAAAGAATTTTATTTTTGTTACTAGAATTCGGTGTACTTTATCTATTCATTTGTGAGTGCTTGTATAATTTAGTTTCAATATAATTTTTTTTATTAATTTTCTGAAATAAATTGAGTTTTTATATAAATTAATTAATAATTAATTTTAAATTATTGAATATATTAGTTAAGAAAAAAATTAATAACTAAAAATGAGTGAAATAAGAATAATGTTTTAACGTAGTTGAAAAAATAATGTTTATAGTTATTGACAAACCTTTTTTTGTAGGTACGAAAATAAAAAAATTGATGAATTAAGCGGAACTTTAATAAAGTAATGATATTTAAGCCCACTAATAAGAAACTATTTGAGAAATAAAACAACTTATTGATATTTTATTGAATTTATACTAAATTAAATAAATATTTTAAAAATAATAAGTGATTTTAGATTGTTTAAAAAAATAAATATGAGCTAAAATTTTGAAAAAGAAAATTGAACTAAATTTTTCTCAAAAATTATACATTGGTTTCTTTATATTATAATGAAATGGGAGAACTAATAAGTTAAAAAGTGATATAATTAATAAAAACAAACTATTAAGGGTCGATATTTACACCCTTAATATTGTATTTTAAGAGTTTTATTTAATAATACTCTAACAACATTAATAATAATAGAAAATTAATAAAAATAATTTGTATAATATTGTTGTAATAAATAAATTTATATTTTATATAGTTTTAATAAATTATTTATATGAATAAAAATAATATATTAAAATATTACGAAAAAAAATATAAAAACATATGAGAATATAAGAAAAATCTAACATTATATAAAAATGTTTAATTTATTTTAGTAAAACCTAATATATCTTATATTTATTATAGTGTTTACATCTTATAACTCGAATTTAATTTATTGTTTATTAAGAAAAAAATTAAAATGATTAACTCAAGAAATTTCAAATAAAATATTAAATTAAATTCTATTTTTCATCTATCAAATAATTTCATTATATTTCAATAATACATCAAATAAAATTATTTATAGTAAATTAATATGGAGTATTAATATCATATTTAAGTGAACTTAAAATGTTATTATCTTATACAAGTTAAATTAAAAGGATTATAACCTTATTTTTTTTATCCAAAATATATACTGTACACACTAATTCCTCTATCCTATCTATAACTTTTTGGCTCATTGTCAAATTTAATAAATAATAAATTTTAGATTATGCAATTAGTCAACAAACTTTTAATAATAATAATAATTTATTATAAATGTCCGAACATTTTTTGGCTGCAAAAAACAAAACAAGACCTGGCTATATGTGTTGGATGAGGCATTGGAGAAGTCTCTTTCAAATTTTTATACTGCTGAGTTTGTGGTCCAAACACAATATTTAGTAAAAATGAAGAGGGCGATGACCGCTGAGTGGTGTGGATTTGTGTGTCGTGTTTTCAACAATATATCTCCCCGTGTTTTATACCCACCCTATCATATTTAAGATTCCTTTTTCCTTTTAATTTCAATTTTCATGCCAAGGGAGGGACAACAACATGATCACGTGCTGATAAACACGTGGCAGGTTGACTGATGCTCATTGGTCCGAAACCAACTTTCCAGACATACAAGTTTTTCTTGTCGAAAACATAACAAGATCGTTTCATACTTTTAATTCACTTTCATTAAAATACTAAACTGGAGTGGTACATGCCAGTAATAAGATAAAATAAATAAGAATTGAAACCTAAAAAACAGTAAAGTTTTAGGGATGTTTCGTAATTTACCACAAAATAAAATAAATCCCATTAAATAAATATCATGACATCCACCTAATAATAATAATTGTGTACAAACTGACGATGACCTTACTTGCATCTAATCATCCGGGTTGTACCCCTTTAACTTGAAAGTTGGTGTCAATAATGTTGGAGAAACCTTGGGATCTTTGTCCCATCTTATTTGCAACATCAAATTGTATATGCATAGCAACACTTAATCTCGTATAATTGTAATATATTGGTGACGGAAAACTCGGATTAAAATTTGTATGCTAGTATAATAAAAAATATAAAATTATACAATTTAAGTTTATAAATACAACTATTATATTATATTATTTTATTGGTGCTATATTAAACTCTCCTCATATTTTCTATTTTTCTTAAAATATATAAACACAATTTTAATTCACCCCAAACTTAAATTAATTTAAGATCAAAATATCACTTATAATATAATAATATATTTAACTATTTTTATCCATTTTTAAATATATATTTTACATTGAAAGGTTTTATAATATACTAAACTTTTCAATGATCCCCTTTATGAACTTTTTATTGATAAACTCTTTGTATATATGAAATGTCACCTAATATTATTAAAACTTTGCTATCATTATGGTTGAATTTTTATGAATTATATATAATTCCCATTATTCCTTCTATTTCTTGTATAAATCTCATACATGAAATTTCATTTAAACTCAAGATAGTAGATAGGATATACACCTTCCATATCACAAATAAATATTTAATATATAATACCATGAAATAGACCTAATTTGAATCATAGTCAAACTTTTAAATATATCAAATAGGTAGATTCTCTATTATATAAAAGATAATTTAATTACGTGAATCAATAAAATTATTTTTAACATCCTATAAAAGTGTAATAATTTTTTTTTACAAATATACATTTTCCTTAAAAATTTTATTTCATAAAAACATACTCACATTATACTTGAGATTATAAATTTAGTGAAATGAGTATAAACTTTTAAAAATAGTATAAATAGAATTCAATGGAATTCGATAATAGTAAATACTCACTTTAAGGTGAGATAGTTAATATCATCTCTAGTGTGTTAGGTAACAACAAAACATGATATCAATTTCTAAGTTAAGGCGGGGTAATTAGGAATTTTAGGCTATAAAATGAGCCATCCTCGAATGTATACTATATAAAAAAGATAAATGAAAGTATCGAATACAGATGAGGATTTTTGGTGCTTACCTTGCAGGTTGTAAATAATTTGTGTGAGTATGTAATATTCTCCTATTATTCGTAGTTTTTTAATTTCTTATTTTATCACAAGATTTCGCTTCCAAATATCTAGACGCTAGGAGAAGAAATTACCACAATAAAATCGTAAGAAGGAAAAGGAGAGACTTACCTCATAAGAGAGAGTCATGATTTCTATCGTGAGAGAAAATGAAAAAAAAAATCATTTTATACTGTTTTTATCCTCTTGCAACATCTCAAAACTCATTGCAACCTTTTGGGTCTACTGAATAGCTCAAAACTCATTACAACCTTTTGGGTCTACTGAATAGCTCAAAACTCATTCAACCTTTTGTTGAGAGTTCGATTATTCTTACTGTCTTCTCCCTTATTTGATCTTAACAAATTGTCGAGAGTGAGAAGGATATAATAGAAGTTGAGGAGTCACGAGTGAGTCTTTTAGGTCTTTCAAGAATCAGAATTGCGCCAGGATTGTGTCACTGGAAATGATATCTTGTTTTCGCGGTAAAATATGCAGAGTATGCAACCGGGTTGCGTTGTCGAGACAATACCGCATAAAACTAGACTTAGTTGTGGTCACTGGATGATGATAGACTTCAAAAGAGGGTAGAGGTTGTGATTCCGAGTTAGTACATGACCGATCGAGGCATCGCTGACTGTCTATTGCTCTAGTTAATCAATCGAATTTTCAGCGAGAAAGGCAGAAAAGAGGACAAAGATAGCTTGGGTAGCTCGAAAAGAAGTTATATTTTAAATATTTAACTTTTGTTCAAACTAAATAAATTTAATTTATTTGAAAAAAAATTAGGAAGAAAGTTAACCTGAATTACAAGTAAAAAGTTGACCAGTTGGATATTATTGAAAATATTATTGTATATTATATAAAATAGAGAAATATTATAAGGTTATAAGTTTGAAAATATTTAATTAATTATAAATAATTAATTTTAATTACACATGTATTTAAGATTATAAATAAATTTGATTTTGTATTATTCTAATTAGATTTATCGTTTTTTATAATTTTTAAAATGTTATTTATTTATTAATTTAATTTTAAAAATAAATATTTATCTAGTTAGCTTATTTAACAAAAATAAATTTAAAATCATACTTTTTATTTAAGTTTTATGTTGGAGATTTAATCTTTCTCTCATTAATTATCAACAATATTCATACTCCAATCTCCCTATGTTCAATGTCACTTTACTAGTCATCCCTCACGCCTTGATATAATAAATTGATTAAGATCATTAGTCATTAGGATATATTTAGTAAGTTCAGGTATAAAAATAGATAAATTAAACAACTTTAAAATGTCATATGTCAACTTATTATCCAATCCTAAATGATGAAATTCCCTAACATTAGCGTAAATTTGATTATCGTAAAAAAATATATATTCTTTATTCGTTCTCTCCTATCGAGAGACCCATGTAACATATATATATATATATATAGTACAATATAATTTTTTAATAATAAATTCATCCATGATTTTCTTCGCCGGCAAAATGGTGCGGCCTAATGGAATACTGACGTGTCAATGTGACACGAGGATGTTAATCGCATTAAAGTTTTCTTCAGCAAAATGGCAAGAATAGAGCCCTACCGTTAGGGAAAATGGTAGCTGACTGACTTTTTCTCATAGTAAAATTAATTCGAGTGGCAAGTATTGTGTGCATATAATCTGGGAAGGATAAATACCGTACATGCAATTTCCAAAACAAAATACAGTAGGTGCCTTAAACTTTTGTTATAATTATTTTTTTCTAAAATTTTAATTTAATTAATTTTTGTTTTTAAAATTTTATTATATTTTTAAAATAATATGTTTCATGAAAAAAAAAAAAGAAGAAAGTTTTATGTCAAGATAAAAGCTCCACGTCCTATTGTCGGAGAGAGTTTGGGAAGATGCTGTTAGCTTTAAGTTGGCTGGCTCCATCCAAGCTTTGTGGGTTGATAGCAAGAAAAAGTTGGGGCACTATCGATTGATTTGATGCATGCATTTACTGAGCCAACTATGTATGCTTGCGTCTGGTCGTCCTTAGTGAGCATACGGGAAGGAAGAGTCCATAAGTGTTGAGACAGGCGGATTTGGTGAAGAAAATGTAGCTCTCACATGCCTTACGTGCATTGCTTTATATCTCTACTTTGCCCTACCAAATTTAGGTTCGAGTAGGATCTTGTCTACAGCTTGAATTCGTCCACTCGTCGTCGTCAGTTACCAGAGTCTGCAGTTCACGCTGCTGCTGGTGGACGAGTTGGAACTTAGGGCTACTGTGGTCGGTTATTTCTAATGGGCTGGCTTATAAGGCTACTAGAGTGGACTGTTTCTAACGGGCTTGTGGACTATAACTACAAAGATATGCCCCTCGAACAAGGGTTCGGTACTGACCGACCGTGAGACACGACCCGCCCCGCGCAATCACTGTAATATTACTTATTTAATTTATTAATTAATATCATAACTAATTAATAAAATAATAAATTAAATTAAAAAAAGTTATATATATATATATATATATTTAATTTATCATTAACTTCTCCTACTCTTCTTCCTTCACCCTCCATCCAAAAAATATATTTGAATAAATTATCAAATCACTACAAAACATTCACTTATATTCCCTTCCAATCTCTAAAATTTCTTTGATCGCCTATCATATTTTGTCCCATGTCGCTGCCCTATTTTTCAGTTATTCGATTGAGTTTGGGCCGATCTTGACGATGTCCCAACTGCCATGGTTTCAATCAAGAGGACACCAAGAAGACCTCTTCGACTCTCTCCGACCTCCATTTTAACCCTATAGGTTAAGTCGTTTAGTACAACAGGGGCACTGGAAGGAGCTCACTACCTGTCCATGGGTGAGCTTGTGAGGCTCAGTGAACAGCAGCTTGTGGATTGTGATCATGAGGCAAGTATCTACTTTCCATGCTACATTGTTTGATGCTTTACTAATATATACGTATAGAAGATACACAATTTGCTTTTCCCTATACGTTGGTCGAGGAATGATAGTTCTTAAATTCATTTTAGGATACGATATTCCCAACTTAATGCCTGTGTAGTATCGTGATAGGTCGGCTACACTACACCTTTGGTGACGGCTTGTAGTATAATATGACTTTAGAGGCTAGTTAATCTGAATAGCAATTGTTATATACATTTTTTTTGTAAAATAATTGCTATATACTGGGAAGCTTATATAGTTGCACTATTTGATGGTATCACATTCCGATAATCTTATCCTCATTGCAGTGTGACCCTGAAGAATATGGTGTATGTGACTCGGGATACAATGGGGGTCTGATGCCAACTCAAGGCAGTGGATTTCAGCGAGAGGAAGACTATCCATACACGGGGAATGACCGTGGTCTCTGCAAGTTGGACAAGTCCAAAATCGTTGCATCCGTGTCTAACTTCAGCCTCATCTTCCTGGATGAAAGCCAGATGGCTGCCAATCTCAAGTAAGGCCCTGTTGCAGGTAATATTTACGCCATTAATATCTGGTTAGATGCACTCTTTTTCTTTTCTGCAATCAGTTACTAATCAGAAAATGTACTTGGCTAAGATAAGAGTAAGTTCTATGGTAGTAGAGTTGGCAAGTCCCTCCCTACCAAAGTCATATTAAGGACCAGTTTTCTGAAGCAAACTGTTGCAAAATGATTTTGAATTACTGCTGAAGTTGCTTTAGAATCTACAAGTATAAGGGCTTATGAAACAACACTCCTGAAAGCTAATTATATTCCACCTCGACTATTGATTGATGACCAGTTATGACTATGCATTGGGTATGTTATGTGCAGTGGGCATCAATGCCCTTTACATGCAGACTTATTTTAAAGGGGTTTCCTATCCATACATCTGCTTAAAGCACCTCAATCATGGAGTCCTGGTGGGTTACGTGTCCCCTAGCTATGCTCCCATCAGGTTCAAGGAAAAGCCATTCTGGATCATCAAGAACTCATGGGGAGACAACTGTGGTGAGGACAAATACTATAACATAAGATCTGCAAGGTCCGCAACATCTGCTGGGTAGAGACTCCATGGTGTCAATGGTGGCTTCTATTGGGACCAAAACACAGTGATAATGAACGGGGAAGCTTGGAAAATTTGATGAAAGTCCAGTTTCCAAGTGATTTAGTTCTGCTGTAATTTTTAAAAATAAAACCAAACTACAACAGTGGACAAATCTATGCAAATTATATTGTTTCCATCAATACTTGTGTTGTGGGTTCGGATAAAACTTTTCTGAGTGGAACCAGCACATCCCAATTTTTCTGGGCCACGCTGGCAAGGCCTGATAACTCACTTAGCCCTGAATGCTTGGTCCATGCAACCCGAGCATAGCATGAAAAAGATGTGCATGGATCAACCTAGTAACCCTTTATATATTGGGTGAATTGTTTTCATTATATAAAAAGTTAATATCTATTATATTATAATCATATAAATTATTCTAAAAAATAAAATAATTTATCCGCTTTTATATATATATATTATAGAGATGGTATGGGTCGAGAAAACATTGCATGTGTCAGAGGTGTGGGCGCATAATTTCTTATTGCCTTGAAGTATGCAAATTATGTTAGAAGAAAAAAAAGTATATTTTATGAGAGAAGTTGGAAATTTCTGATCCCTTTTTCTTAATTTCTTAATTTATTTTTGAACAATTTAGTTATCCAATGTCAGTTTCTCTAAGACCTTGATCTCTACACTCAAATTGGATAAATAAATAACCATATTACACAAAAGGATCAAAGTGTTACACATGACAAAATTGAAAGACTATATTAAAAATTAAAATATTAGGTGGAAATGAAAGATAACTAAACACTAAAAATAAAAACAAGTATTTAAATTATTATTAACTCCAAAAAATGAGAGGCCTAAACTTGAAATTTTGGGTATAACAAATATTTAGCATTCTAAAAGAATTAATTATAAAAACAAAATTTTAATATTCAATAATTTTTTTGAAATATTTAATATTTATTTAAAAACAATAACATAATCAAAATTTTAATTCAATTATTACTCTCTCCTTTCATAATACTAGTCAATAAAAAGTATAAAATTAAACTAACACTTTACCCTAAAAAGCCCCTAATGATTTCTAACATTTAAATCTCACTACTTTTTTCTCTAAAAAATTAAATTCTTAAAATTTACTGAAGAAAGTATTTAAAATATCTAATTAATATGCGTGTTAGTAACTTGCCCACACAAAAAAAAAAAAAAGAGATACTCTGTTAGTGCACTGCATTTAGTCATGAATGTATATTTTAATCCTTGATAATCCCTCGGGTCCTTCACCAACAATAAAAATCAATATCCATCGACCTTTTGTGTACACTCCCCAATCCAATGAAAATGTAAACGAACATGGTCTGTCCACTATTTTTAATAAAGGGGCCACCATTGCAAATCTTGGAGGGTGATATCTAATAAAGTAAAGCAATATGCACCAGATTATCTATTTTTAAAATAATGGCAATATTTTTATTTATTTTCAAATTTTAGACCCAGTGAAAACATTTGGTGTGCAACAAGTAATTTTCATGTATTAGCTTACTTTCAATAATTGGCTCAATATTTTGTATTGTATTATTCAGTAAGATGAGATTTTGATATTCATTGAACCCTCATTACTTAGTATGATGAAAGCATTTAAGTGAAGTTATATTAAAATAAAACTCAACTAAATATCATAATTTATAAGGTATAATTAACTATGCTATTTTGATAAAAGATGAATCATCTATTTTTTCAATTAGAAAAAAATATTTTACAGTTGAATTATTGCAAATTAATTTATATTAATAAATTAGATGCGAGGACAAGAAATAATGAATTTTTCGTATATAAGTTGAGTTGTAAAAGGTTTTTATAATACTCATATTATCTTTGGAGCAAAAAAAAGAGTGACTCGCCCAATCAAGCTAAGGTTTCCTCAATAGAATCGTCGAGTTGCAACATTTCTCCATCTGGCAGGTGTCGGAAAGGGAAGTAATGTCCTCATGATTGCATAATTTAATATTAAAGTTGTATACATATATGATGAGCGATAAAAATTGTGAGATTCTGGTGTGCCTGCCGAAAAAGCCTACCCTATACTACTTTATAATTTATTATGTTGGATTGGTGGGTGATGCTAACCCGCATCCATTTAATGTGCGTGTGTGAGAGTGGTCTCTCATAGATGGGATATAGTAGTGCTATTAGCGTAAGTACTAGTTGCAACTGATCCCACCCTCTTGGGAGTGGGTTGAGCTGATGGTGATAATGGATATTTGATAAACCTAAATCACCTATCCCTATTGGACATAATTTATATGAAATAACTTAATCCTTAAGATTGATAATATAATATTAAATTTAATGAAATAAAAAAATGTTGTAATTTTATATTATCGTAAATTTTACGATACTTAAAAATAATAATTTTTAATTAAATAAGTGCTCAATTTTTTAATAAGAATATTATATTAAATTGGATAAAATAAAAAATTATTATTAATTTATAAAATTATAAAAAATTTACTAATTAAAATTAATAAATAAACTTTACCGGTAAATAATACTTTCACACACTTATAATTGATTGGGATAGAATAAAAATAATAAAATGATAGAATTTTTGTATATTATTTAATAATTATAATGTATAATATTTTTTTACATTAATGAAGGTAAATAATTTATATTACCTACTAAACTCCAATTGAAAATCAGAAAAATACATCAGTTAAGGAAAATTACCATAAAATCTCACAAATTTCACACTATTAAATTCACACGGAGTTTGAGATATTTAAATATCACTCATTTTATTCTTGACTTATTAAAATATCTAATTAGTAGCCTAATTTTCTGATAAAGATTAACCCTGAGCTTCACATGGTAAGAGAGAATTCACTATAGTTTCGTTAGCATGGGAAAATAGTGCTTGTGTTTATGGCGCAAGAAATATAACATATTCTCTTCACAGTACTCTAATGGACAAAGTCGGCTAGGTAAGGCTCCCAAGATTCCTCCTATCTTTTTCTTCGTCACCGGTGGCAGTTAATAATCTAATGTAAGACAATTCTGACTGTACTCATTCATTTTTTCTTGAGTTTTTTTATTCAATTTTGGGATAGGTAGATCAACCCGAGATTTAGGAAACTTAAATAACCAATTAGGGTGACTTTGATATAGGAAAGTTGTCAAATCCTGTCCCAATTTACAGCTGATGAACCGTATAAGTGTATAAAGCTCAAAATAAAATGATAACTCAATTTTTTTAGTGGAAACTTAAACTTTAATAAAAAGGGAAATAAAAAACTTTACATATCACACCTTGACCCGGTTTACTCGGATGAAACTTGTAAATAATCTGTCACACTTTCCGATACTACAATAGTATTTACATTTACTATCGTATTCTCAGCATGGGTAAGACTCATAATAATATTATAAAATTAGTTTATTTTCTAAAATATTTATAGAAATACATGCCCGAACATAACACATATACTAACATAAATTCTACAAAGTACATACTAAACTAGTAGGTCAACTTCTATAGTTCTTTTCGTCATTCTACTACCTTGAATGGAAGGTGGTGAGGTTATGACTCAATGAGTAAAATTGACTGAAATCATGATTTCATATGCACAATTTAGCACATACTCTAAAACAATTATAAGGATATTTTAGGAAATATTTCACAATGTTTAACCATGAAAAATAGCTTAAAGTTTTTATACATGAGACTTATATTGTACAAGCAAACAATGCGTCTATTCCACCATGGAAATACCTTTCATAGGGTTTGAAAAGTTTAAGTTTTCAATTCATGGGGTATTAGACAAGCAAATAACACATCATATACACATTTTTCATCATAGAATAGAAGTTTCATTTGAATCACTTATGCTTCGAAGAGACTTTATCGATCACCTTGGTACGAGGCTATGACACGACTACATGTATGATTGGATTAAAGTATCCATGTTAGACTATTTGTATAAGCATTATTACTCAACTCCTAGACATATCGATTTAGTTGTTCGCTAAATAGTAACTAGACCTTTCTCATTCATGAGGTCTAATGCACACAAGACTCACATAGCCCTTGATGTACTAGCCTAGCAATAGTTTCACTTGTACCAACATTGCTGACTAGTAGTTCTTAGAACTGTCACTACCTTGTACTAGATGTCACACCCCGACCCGGTTTGGTCGGATCCCCGTGATCAACCCGCCACTCTCCCGGTTTATTAAAGGGTTTCCCCTTATTATAAACCGTAAAGAGTAAGGCGTCCTTTAACCTGCACCTTTTTCCTGGAATAACATAATCAAAACTGCATGAAATTTAAAACTGTACATACCTGTCTTACAGGCATCTTAGTTGATGGTCTTTAAGGGGAGGCTTTCCAATATTTCCTGAAAGGGATATAAGGGAGGAGGTGAGTACGACTACTTAGTGAATGGGTTTTTAAAAACTTTTGACTTTTAAGAAAAATATTTATATGGAGTGTGCCAGACTCCTTTGTTTTCAAAAATCCCTTCATTTAAAAATTTGAGTTTTTCCATTATTTCTTAGTTACCACGGTGTGTCATCACCCAACACACATCCTTCATCATGAAGGTTACACACATTCGCAAGTCAGTATCACTACTAAACCCGCTAGTGGCTTCGGAGCGACTTTTCCTGCCACCTGGATAGAAGTACGACCACTTCTATCCTGTGAATGAGTGGATGTACGTGACATCCGACCCACAATCCTGAAATCACTTCTTCGTGTCCGTATGAGGACAAAGACCTCATCCTGTCCCCACCCCAGTCTCATGCGCTTCGTGCTACTCCAGATTTCGCACAGACACCTGGAACGACGAATTGCCCTTATAGCCACCAGGTCGTCCAGTGCCCTTAGGACGCATCACTACCCCTCATGGGCATCTTGATGATCCCGTACTCACAGTGCATGCACAAACAATGTTTTCTTATCAAGCCATGTAATATGTGGTGCCACTGGTCTAACGGCCCCGACTCTCAACTCAACCAGCAGTTGTTTGTCTTGACTGGTCCGTCGACCTATCATGTCACACTGCTGCTAGTTGACTGAGCATGTCGGTCCTATCTTGGTACCATGGCCAAACAATTCACTTATTAAGTTTTATGGCACATATATCATGTTCGTTTACGAGCTCCTGCTCGTGCCAACTGGCCTTGGGCCCACTGTACGAGATTTTCAAAATCGGGCATTTAGCCCCCAAGTTCCAAAACCGAGGCCCCTGGCCTATCAGAGCTATTCAAGCTCCCGTCGAGAAGTTCTCCCAAATTGTTTAAGCATTGGCACACAGTCAGGGGAGAGATCTTCTGACAAAAATAGGTTTTTACTGTCCATCATACCGACCGGTATAAGGACATCTCCGTTCATAACCGATGAACGGGTTTTCAACTTCCTTCGAGGAAGTCTCATCATACCAACCGGGTATGATCTACTTACAACCAGTAAGTAGTTTTTCCGCATAACTTTCACATCACTTTCTCTAAGTAGTGATGATTAAAATACCACTAAACAGTGGGTTTTTTATATCGAGGCACTTATCATCCCCAACCGGGTATGATGTTAGTAAACCCACTCACCCGTTAATGCCGTGATTTCCACTAGACTGGTTCTTTGTATTCACGCGAGCTTGTCCTTGCTGGCGTTCCTGGTATTTAACGTTCCGGTGAAGGCACGACAGTCCGAGCTTTCGATCTAGGCAGATAGGTCTCATCCTGAGGTTCATCCTAAAATCAAGTATTGTATCAATTGATGCGAAATTGGATTAGAATTTCGTGATTGAAATTCGGTCGATTCTCTCTCTAGCACCGATCGAAAATTATAAAGGGGAGCCGAATTGGCTTACCTTTCGGTCCTAATTCGGCTGTGGAAGTGTTGGGAGGGCTTAGTTTAGCCTGAGGAGGGCTTGAAATGGCTGATTCCAGCTTGGCCGAAATAGGGCAGCTTCAGTCCACCGGAGTTGCTTCACTATTCCATCATGTCGGCGCTTCTCCAATGGTTCTCGGATTGACTGGAGTTTGCTATCAGATAGCGTCTTCTCCCCCGATTCTAAAGAGCCCGACTTTTGTTCAAGTCGAAGCTCTGGTTCGAGCTTTACTAGGAAATGGAGCAGTAGAGAGAGAGAGAGAGAAGTGTTTAGGTGTGAGGAGAATGAAATGGGGATGACCTCTTTATATAGTCATAAAACCCGTGTATTAAATAGGCGAGATTTATTACTAGTATTAATATTGCCATAAATTATTGGTATTAATTCCAATAATTTATTTGAGGTCACCCATCCTCACACTACTCCAAGGTAAGCACGATTAACTTTGAAGTTCTTATGTAATCTAGTTCAACTGAACCAATTTGGTCTTTGTTTTCTATTTTGTCTTAAATTTCTTTTCCAATATTGAATAAATTCTTTGGATCAACCGAAAATTTTAAATTTTCATATTGCTTATTTCCAAATGTAAACCGGTTTGGTTTTTCTTATTCGGTTTGACCGGTTCGTTTCCTGGTTTTCCTTAACTCAAATGTGTGGGGTTTACACTAGACATCTCATGGTCTCCTTCTATGATCATACACAAACAAAACTCTTAGCTTAAGACCATTATCTTTGTACTATCAGTACTATATGATGAGACCCACCTTTAGCTCGATAGTATTTACTAGGCATGGAGTATTTTACACAAAATCACTTATTAGAATGTTTTACATTAAAACTTAGCACATAATTTCATAATCAAAATTGTTTACAAGACAAAATCTGTTTCCATTAGCCTTGGGCCCACTTTCATAAGTTTTCAAAATATGGAATTGGACCAATTTTTCTAAAAACATTGGCCTTGTGCCCACTAAATAAAATATGGATCTAACGCACTTCCATCGACACTAGGCTCGACCAATTTCCTACATTGAGTAATTGATTTAGATCCTATCTTTGAAAATTTTTCCTCAATAACAAACTTCAAAGGGAACTGCTGAAAAGATTCTTACTCTTATCAGAAATATATTTCTCAAAATATTTTTAGCGAACTTCATGCTATCAAGAGAAATATATTTCATCAAAAGATTTTAGGTTTTTCATGCTATTAGGAGTGCAAGTATATTAGTGTAATCGACCCAATCGAACTCGATGCAAAAAATCCCACTTATTCGTGTTTCACATTTTGTGCGTCCTGGGGATTTCCGAACCTTAGTGTTTTTCCTTGCATGGTATGTAGGTGAATTGTCCTTACAATAAGTCAGATAATTTTAGTTTGTACTAATAAGATATTTGCACTTAAAACCCTATACTTTAAATTATTTACATATGTCCCTAAGTTATACACCCCCGGTTTGTCGGTCGAAAGTTGTGAATAACTCGTCAAATCTCCCGATACTATAATAATGGTAACAACTGATACGGTAGTACCGACGTGAGTAAGATTCATAATAATAGAAAAATAATTATCATAATAATTTTTCAAAAATATGTCGGAATATATAATGATTGTGCATAAAACTATAATGGTGAAAACAAACCCGGTAGATAGGCTTCTAAGGTTCTACTTGACATTACTGCCTAGTACGTATAAAATTTCAGATTTATGTACATCATTTACTCACCTATTATTATGGTATGTTTAAAATAAAATATTTAAAAGGAAATTAAAATCTTTTTATATCATTATTTTGAGTCTTACTGATGCTCATACTATAGTGGTAGTTGTTATTATAATATTGGGAGTAGTGGTGAATTATTCACAGGTTCCCACCGGCCAAACTGAGTTAGGGGTGACATACATTCTATAATGAAAGTTTTAAATTTTGTGGAAATTTTGTAGTAAAAGTTTTTATTTTAAGCCTTATATGTTGTTGATACTATGGTATTGTCGACCCACTACCGTAGTGTAGTGAGTAGTACGACAGGTTGTTCATAGTCAAAACAAGAAATTAGGCCATGGCAGATACATAGAGATAAATGGTTCAATCCTAATTGTGCCATGTCATTGAGAATCAATGAGGTTTTGATAAGTGCAAACTTGATTGACAAATAATACCTCCAATTTCTCTCACATATCAATTGGATTTTGGATTCCTATCTGGTGGAGATTGACATGGGTGGTTAGGGATCAATGAATGGTCGTTAATCATAATAGATCATGGTCTTTCAAGTGATTCTACACTGGATTGGGATTGAAGACAATTTGATCTCCCTTCTGAATCAACATTGATTATGGGGTGAAAAGATGATTCAATCGTCATATCCCAATAATTGATAGATTTCCAACAAGGTTTCATATTATTACGCCACAAAAGATAGTTAGTTCTATCTAACTTAACAGTTATAATGTAAATATTGTTGGGATGTGAAATCACTAAAGTACTTATTTTTTTTGCTGACATTGTAATCATGTTAGTAAAAAACTATTAAATTTTGGTTTGATAATGTTCTTACCATTAAAAGAACATGTGATAGCAATCAATCACAAAAGATGCTTCAAGCATTAATACAATAACAATAGGAAAATAAAAATAGGTAGGACAACATCTGTAAACCCCGCACATTTGAGTTAAGGAAAACCGGGAAAAGAACCGGTAAAACCGAATAAGAAAACCAAGCCGGTTTACATTTGAGAATAAGCAATATGAAAATTTACAACTTTCGGGTGATCCAAAGGGTTCATTAAACCTTGGAAAAGAAACTTAAGACAAACTAGAAAATAAAAACCAAATTGGTTCAGGTGAACTAGATTCCATAAGAACTTCAAAGTAAAGCATGCTTGTCTGAGAGTAGTGTGAGGATGGGTGACCGAAATTAAATTATTGGAATTAATATATATAATTTAATATCAAAATTAAATTATTGAAATTAATACCAAAATTAAATTATTGGAATTAATACCAATAATTTATGACAATATTAATACTATTAATAAATCTCGTCCATTTAATACATGGGTTTTACGCCTATATAAAGAGGTCATCCCCATTTCATTCTCCTCACACCTTAGCACTTCTCTCCCTCTACTGCTCCATTTCCTGGTAAATCTCAAACCAGAGCTTCGACTTGAACAAAGGTCGGGCTCTTTAAAACCAGGGAGAAGATAGCTATCTGATAGAAAACTCCAGTTAATCCGAGAATCGTTGAATAAGCGTCGACATGATGGAATAGTGAAGCAACTTCGGCGGACCGAAGCTGCCCTATTTCGGCCAAGCTGAAATCGGCCATTTCAAACCCTTCTCAGGCTAAACCAAGCCCTCCCAACACTTCCTCAGCCTTTCCGTGGCCGAATTAGGACCGAAAGGTAAGCCAATTCGGCTCCCCTTTACAATTTTTGATCGGTGCTAGAGAGAGAGTCGACCGAATTTCAATGACGAAATTCTAATCCAATTCCGCATCAATTGATGCAATTCTTGATTCTAGGATAAACCTCAGGATGAGACCTATCTTCCCAGATTGAAAGCTCGGATCGCCGTGCCTTCACCGGTGAGTAATCGAAGCTTTCTCTCTCTACAGTCTGTTTTTTGGTGAAGCTCCGTTTAAGCTCATTTCGACGTTAAAATATGCGATTCAAAGTTTCTTAGAATTGTATGAACATGCAAGAACTCAATTTCAACTCCAATTTCAATAATTAGAAGTGTTTGATCGATCAATTTGATGAAATCAAATTCGGTAGTGTTGAAGAGTTGAAATTAGGGGAAAATTTGGGGATTTTTGAAATTTAAAGGGCCAAAATACAATTTTATGAAATTGAGGGTCAATTGGGCATGAAAATAATGTTGGAGGACCAATTTGAGGAATTTTGGAATTTTTGGGGCAAAACTTACCATTTTTGTAAAAGAAGGGCAAAATGGTAATTTTGGAAAAATTGGGGGACCAAATTGGAAATTTGGGAAATTAAACCCCTTTTTGGTGAAATTGAATAAATGAGGTCCCAGGATAAATTGTAAAAGTTACGGGACTCAATTTGAGGAAAAACCGACATTAGGGACTTAAAGTTAAAGAGAAATAACTTTAGGGACCTAATTGCATATAACTAAAAGTTTGGGTTTTCTTATTCATTGGAAATGAATGAAGGCTATTATGTCGAGTAATAATGAACAAGGTTGTTCATATCGTGTAGGAACGCGAAATACCGGGAACGCCAGTAAGGACAAGCTCGCGTGAATACAAAGAACCAGTCTAGTGGAATTCACGACATTAACGGGTGAGTGGGTTTACTAACATCATACCCGGTTGCGATGATGAGCACAACTTAAAGATAAAAACCACTTACCGGTTGTGAGTTGAAATTTTATATCATACCCGGTAGGAAATGATAAGTACCTTGGTATAAAAAACCCACTATTTAGTGTTATTTTAATCATCACCACTTAGAGAAAGTGATGTGAAAATTATGCGGAAAAACTACTTACCGTTTGTAAGTAGATTATACTCGGTTGGTATGATGAGACTTCCTCGAAGGAAGTTGAAAACCCGTTCATCGGTTATGAACGGAGATGTCCTTATACTGTTTGGTATAATGGACAGTGAAAACCTATTTTTTCGGAAGTGTTCTCCCCTAACTGTGTGCCAATGCTTAAACTATTTGGGAGACCTTCTTGACGGGTGCTCGAATAGCTCTTATAGGCCGGGGGCCTTGATTTTGGAACTTGCAGGCTAGAATGCCCAGTTTTTTGAAAATCTCGTACAGTGGGCCCAAGGCTAATTGGCACGAGCAGGAGCTCGTAAACGAACATGATATATGTGCCATAAAACTTAATAAGTGAATTGTTTGGCCATGGTACCAAGATAGGACCGACATACTCAGTCAACTAGCAGCAGTGTGACATGATAGGTCGACGGACCAGTCAAGACAAACAACTGCTGGTTGAGTTGAGAGTCGGGGCCGTTAGACCAGTGGCACCACATATTACATGGCTTGATAAGAAAACATTGTTTGTGCATGCACTGTGAGTACGGGATCATCAAGATGCCCATGAGGGGTAGTGATGCGTCCTAAGGGCACTGGACGACCAGGTGGCTGTAAGGGCAGTTCGTCGTTCCAGGTGTCTGTGTGAAATCTGGAGTAGCACCAAGCGCATAAGACCGGGGTGGGGACAGGATGAGGTCTCTATCCTCATACGGATACGAAGAAGTGATTTCGGGATTGTGGGTCGGATGTCACGTACATCCACTCATTCCCAAGGTAGAAGTGGTCGTACTTCTATTCGGGTGGCAAGAAAAGTCGCTCCGAAGCCACTAGCGGGTTCAGTAGTGATACTGACTTACGAATGTGTGTAACCTTTATGATGAAGGATGTGTGTTGGGTGATGACACACCGTGGTAACTAAGAAATAATGGAAAAACCTGAATTTTTAAATGAAGGGATTTTTAAAAACAAAGGAGTCTGGCACACTCCATATAAATGTTTTTCTTAAAAGTCAAAAGCTTTTAAAAACCCATTTACTGAGAACTCGTACTCACCCCCTCCCTTATATCCCTTTAAGAAAATCCCGGAAAGCCTCCCCTTAAAGATCGTCAACTAAGATGCCTGTAAGACATGTATGTAAAATTTTAAATTTCATGCAATTTTGATTATGCTATTCCAGGAAAAAGGTGCAGGTTAAAGGACACCTTACTTTTTACAGTTTATAATAAGGGGAAACCCTTCAATAAACCGGGAGAGTGGCAGGTTGATTACGGGGATCCGACCAAACCGGGTCAGGGCGTGACAACATCAACACATGAGGATTATTCAATGGTAGAGGAAGATACTTTAATCGAGCTTCAGCAAGGTAAGTAAGTTTTGAATTTTGCGTTAGGATCGAGATATTGCATTAGCATGATCACTCTTTTACCGTGATACGAGAGATGAGAAGTGTAGACATTTTATATATCATTTGATAATTGCAATGTACAATATTTATAGATCAATGAATGTACAATTGACCTCTTAAATTGCAAGTATTGATGGTGAATCCAGAGACGACCATTAATGAAGGTGCTCCAAGGGTTGTAGTCTTTATTAAAGGGTAATATAACGCCCCGACCTGATTTGGTCGGATCTCCATAAACAACCCGCCACTCTCTCAGTTTACTAAGGGTTGCCCCTTCTTTATAAACCACAAGGAGTAAAGTGTCCTTTAAACCTGTACTTTTCCTGGAATAACATAAATCAAAACTGTATAAAATTTTTCATTTACATACTTGTCTTGCAGGTGTAACTAATAGGAGGTTTTTAGGTAGGTTTCCATCGATTACTTGAAAAGGGATATAAGGGAGGAGGTGAGTACAATGACTTAGTGAATGGGTTTTTAAAGTTTGACTTTTAGGAAAAATGTTTGAATTGGAGTGTGCTAGACTCCTTATTTTCTTTTAAAACCATTCATCCTTAAAATCTTGGTTTTCATAGCCATTTCTCATTACCACGGTGTATTTATCAACCAACACACGCCCTTAATCATGAAGGGAATACACATTCGTAGGGAAGCACGTCCATTGCACCCACTTGTGGCGTTAGAGCGACTTTACTAGCCACCTATATAGAAGCATGTCCACTTCTACCATTAGAATGAGTGGATGTACGCGACATTTGATCCTCAATCCCGTAAACAAAACTCCATATCTGTATGAGGATAGAGACCATATCCTAGTCTCGTTCGCATGAAACTCAAACAGAAAAGCTTGAGGAAGCCCCAAACATAGTTGATTTGTAGAGTCCAAACATAGAAACTCTGTGGAGTACAAACACATAACTCCATGACTAATTGGTACAACAAGAAACACAAGCCCAATAGTTTCTCTTTCCCTTATCACCATCATGTCATCCAGTAGTCTTTAGGATGCATCACTACCCCTCTTGGGCGTCTTAATGGTCCTGAAGCTCAAGTGCATGTACTAACAAAGTTTTCCTCAAAAGCCATTTAATCTTTGGTGCCACAGGTCCAATGGCCGCGAACCTCAACTCGACCTGCAGTTGTTTGTCTCGACTAGTCCGGAGACCTATCATGTCGCACTACTGCCAATCTATCGAGTATGTTAGTCCTGTCTTGGTACCATGGCCAAACAATTCATTTACTTAAGTTTTCATGGCTTAGAATCATGTTTGTTTACGAGCTCTTGCTCGTGCCAACTGCCCTAGGGCCCACTGTTCGAGATTTTCAAAATCGGGCATATTAGCCCCCAAGTTCCAAAACTGAGGCCTCTAGCTTATATGAGCTATTCAAGCTCCCGTCAAGAAAGTCTCCCAAAAATTTTAAGTAGTGACACACAGTCAGGGGAGACCACTTTTGACAAAATAAAATTTTCAACTGTCCATCATACCAACCGGGTGTGAAGACATCTCTACTTAGAATTGACAAGCAGGTTTTCCACTTCCCCCAGGAAGTTTCATCATAACAACCGGGTGTGAAGACATCTCCACTTAGAATCGACAAGCAGGTTTTCCACTTCCTCTAAGAAGTTTCATCATACCAACCGGGTATGATCTACTTACAACCGATAAGTAGTTTTTTCGAGTGAATTTCTCATCACTACTCTCAGGTGTGATGATTAAAATACCATTTTGTAGTAGGTTTTCATTTTCAAGGTGCTTATCATCCCAACCGGATATGATATTAAATATCCCACTCACCCGATAATGCAATGATCTCATCTTGACCGGTTCTTTGTCTTCACGCGAACTTATCCTTGTTGGCGTTCCTGGTATTTCGTGTTCCTACATGATATAAACATTCTTATTCATTATCTTTTGGCCTAATAGCCTTCATTCATCGTGAATGGATGAACTACTCAAACTTTTCGATTAATTGCAATCAGGTCCCTAAAGTTTTTTTTCTTTAACTTTAGGTCCCTAATGTCGATTTTCCCCAAATTGAGTCCCGAAACTTCTAAATTTTACCTTAAGACCTCAATTTATTCAAAATCACAAAAGGGGTTCAAGTTTCCCAAATTTCTAATTTGGTCCCCCAACTTTTCTAAAATTACCATTTTGCCCATACTTTACAAAAATGGTAAGGATTACCCCAAAAATTCCAAAATTTGCCTAATTGGTCTTCCAACATCTTCATCATGCCTAATTGGCCATCACTTTTATGAAATTACACTTTAGTCCATCGAATTTTTGAAATCCCCAAATTTTCCCATAATTTCAACTTTCTAACTCAACCAAATTTGATTTCATCAAATTGACCGATCAAATGAGTTTAATTGTTGAAATTGAAGTTAGATTGTGATGAGAACCTCGCCAATATACTAACGACACCCTACACCAAATATGGAATAGACCCCAAGACTTTCACGACACAAGTAAAAAGAATGGAATATATCTTTTTTGGTTAAGAAATAAGGTTCGAATAGATGTAGACGCCACAACCAAATCCTCTAAGAAGAGCTCCTAGAAAACCCTGGTAATAAGTCTGATTGCTTGAACGCCACAAGTAAAAACCTAATAAGTTCAAAAGTTCTCTTAAAAGAGAAAGAAGAAATAAACATTATAATAAAATTGAAATCAAAGATTTGTTCTTATAATGCTCTGAAGCTAGTTTTTTTTATAGGCACTTGAGAATATTAGCTATTATCTAAATAAGGAAATAAAATATTGTGGTTGACATGCCAACCATGTAGAGAATATTACTAATATATTTCTTAGACATATCTAGAAAATATATTGTTTCCTAATTTAATTTTCTAGAAAATTTATTATATTAATAAATCTCTCACTTGAAATTCAAATTTAAATTATTTTCTTAAGATCTTATTGGAATCTTCTTTTGAGCTTCCACTTAGGTTTCTTCAATTGCTCCAATTAGCCCATTTGATACTTTTTCAAATCTTTTAGCCCTTAACATGTTAATCACAACATGCCCAATTTGATTCACATCATTCTCCACCTCTTGAAAATGATTTGTACTCAAATCTTTAATCTTGTTGTCAAAACGTCAAAAAACATTAAATTAGGAATATTAAAACTATAAATAAAATCACACTTACAAGATAACACCCTTTTGTGAGTATTATTGATTAATTTCACCACTGAAATTGATAAACCTACTCTAGAAATACGTTTAACCCAAATTCCTAGATAAAAAATAATTTTTTTAAAGCCTTGATTGACTTGGTTTTCATATGCTATTTTCTGAATTTGTTTTAGAAACTTATTTTTTCTCTTCAAATCTAAATTTACTAACACAACAATAATAAATAATATTAAATATAAATGAGGCAATGAATTAAAACAATAAACAATTTTAAATAATGAAAACCTAATCGAAGAAGTTATATAACCATTATATACAAACTTAATATCATGTAAATATTAAGTGGAAAATAAAAGTTTTCTTTCCAATTTACTCCACAAAATATTCCAAAAATGACTTAATAATTTATAATTATAATTAACTTCAATAATTCTAGGAATATAATGCAATATAACAACTTATCTAAGTAATAAATAAATAACATTTGATGCACTCTTAGTTTTATGATATTGAAGCAGATGTGTTATTTTTATGAATTGTTTATCTATGGTGAATATAAAGTATATTCTCTTCTTAATCCTTAGTAATCCATAACTAAATTCTATAAGAATATCAATCAAAGTAATTATTCTAGGAATTGAAATAGTAATATACAAAATATGGAATTGTTGGTTAAAATTAGCTTATTTACATGTAATTAAATGAAAACAAAATTTTCTCATATATGGACCCAAAGAATACTCATGCAATATTGAAATAATCTTAGCTAATATAGATTGTCCAATAAGTTCTAAGACATAGGATTTCTTAATAAGTAACTTACATAAATAAAATTGAGAGATGAATAATTTATTTTTCTGAGAAATAAACCAAATTTGCAAGTGAAACTTCTCAAACAAGCAAATTATATAACTTTCAAACTCTTCACAAGAATTATAATAAATTGCATACAATTCCTTAATATAACCAAGCAATTTAGTATCAAGTAGTTTAAGAAAGTCATACCTTCGTGATAGTACATCGATAACTATATTTTTCATACCTTGTCTATACTTGATCATATATGAAAAAGTTTTGATGAAAATCACCCACCTTGTATGACGTTTATTCAGCCTATGTTGCCTCTTAATATGAAAATCAAATACATAATTAATGTGAATTACATATTCTTTTGGTCTTAGCTTCCATATTTGTATAGGTTGAGAAAACACAAATGTCTCATTATTGTAGGTAGGATAGTTGAAGGCTACTTTTCTCTACTTTTCACTAAAATATATAATCAGTACACTTCTAATGCCTATTTTTGATACTTCATAATTAAATTTGAATAATTTAGTAAAATTGGGTAATGCAAGCAATAAAAATCTAGTTAGTTCATCCTCAGAATATTTGAATATATTTTCTTACACATCACATAATTTAAATAAAATATTATTTTCTAAAAATATAGTGAGATGTATAAGACAACTATTAAATTTAGTAATATAATCTATATAAAATTAAGTTAATCTAAGAAAACTTCTCATATGACTTACCGAATAAGTTGTTGGCCACTCTTGAGTTGCTTTAATTTCCTTTTTAATTACAATTCTTTTAGAAATAACAATATATTTAGGAAGTATAAGATTATTACAACAATATGTATATTTCCTAAAATTAAAAAATAACATATATTTCCTAAAAATATTTAAGAAAAATTTTAAATATTATTCATGTTCATATAAGAAAATGTTATATATTGTTATATAATCAAAATATAAATCAATAAACTTTTTAATTAAAGTATTTAAAAAATATTTCAATAACCTAATAGAAGTATTAATTACATTATTCAAACAAAATATCATAATCAACCATTTATATAAACCAAGTTTTGTGTTTAATGTATTTTTCAATTTATATTTATCTTTAATTTTCATTTTATTATATTGACTTTTAAATTTTATTTTTGAAATTAAATAAGATTCATACAAATCTTCTACCATATGATCTAAATAAGGAATAGAGTATTGAAAAGATACCTAAATATTGTTAATAACTCGACAATTAATGTATACATGCAAAGTATTATTCCTTTTGGATAGTTGCACAACTGATGAATTAATTATCCTTGGTACGATTCTCTTTTCCATTAGCTTTATGACTTAGTGTTAACTTTGATGCTTGATCCTTTGACTTGACGACAAAACAAAAGATATTTTCTGTAGAACATTCTTGAATTTCTTCAAAAAAAGATATAATATTACTCAGCAAATATACGATAATTGGGTTAGTATTCAAAAATATATCCTTATACAAAAGTACTATAAGGACATGTAAATTTATATTGATCTCACTTTTTCTTATAAAATTATTTTTACTTTATTTCTTTTCAATTATGACTTTTTTCTTTTCTTTTTCAATTTTGGCTTTTCTCTTTTTTGTTTCAACTCTAATTTTTCTCTCTTCTTTTTAAATGATGCCTTTTATTTCTTTCATTTCAATTATAGCTTTTATCTCTTCTTATTTTTCTACTATTTTCTTTTCATTTACCTTTTTCCTTTTCAATTAATACTCATGTATTTGTTGTAGAGTTAAAGGTACAATAGATATCAGTCTATTATTCATCACAAATAAGTATCTATTTGTTAATCTATTATGTGTAACTTGACGATTAAACTTCCAAGGTTGTCCCAATAGACTATGGCATGCATGCATTGGCACCACATCATATAATACCTCATCCTTATATTTTCCAATAGAGAATGAAACCAACACTTGTTTGGTTACCTCGAGTTTGTGTTGATCGTTCAATCTTTCAATTGGATAAGTCTTCGGATGCTTCAGTGTAAGTAATGCCAACTTCTCCACAAGCTTGGTGCTAGCCATATTAGTGCAGCTTCCCCCATCTATGATAACAAAACAAACTCTATTTTTTTATAAAATAACGGGTATGAAATAGATTCTCACGTTGATTGTCCATGATTTCATCAATCCATGGCTTTTCACTTTGAGTATATTAATTATTGGAATCGTGCCCGTTGCTATCATAATTAACTTGGAGATCATTAACTCCTTGAGTTCTTGTGTATCAAAATGCCTAGATTGAAAGCCACAAGATTGTTGTTCAATTGGAGTATGTTGATGTGAACAACGTCTCACACCTTCCTTCGAGCTTTCCATTCGCGTGTGAAGTGGCTCAAATCCAGACTTTAAAACTTGTTTCATCATGGCTTCCCATGTAGATTTTGAACGGGCTGAGGGCAACTGTTTTCTTTCCATGTGTTTCCTCGTTAGTACTTGTAATCTTGCCAATTGTTAGAAACAAAAAAATCTCGCAACTCTCTCTCAAATGTTTCTCTCAAACACTCCTGTTTTACACTCAAATAACTTTTTCTTAAAGATTTAAAATACTCTTGCCTTTTTTCACTCATATGCCTTCTTTCAATTTTAATTGAACTTAAAAATAAATCATTTTGATGAATCAATTCAACTTGAGAAACAATCAAAATAAATCAATAAAGTTTCAAATAGCAATTCTAAAAAGGATATAAGTGTAAGGTATGAGAATATTTAAAAAATATAGGAAGAAGAATAAAACCTAATAAAGTAGCATGAATACGATACTGAATATAAATTTTTTTTATTATTCTTTTTTTTTGCCTTTTTATGCCTTTTTTATAATTCTTTTTTTGCCTTTTTTATTCTTTTAACTTTTTTGCACGCCTTTTTTTTCCTTTTTTTCAAGATTTTTTAAACTTTTTTTGTTGGCTTTTTTTAAATATATTTTTTACACAATTTCTTTTGGCTTTTTTAACAAAATTTTGGCTATTTTTTAAGATAAAGAAAGTAGATAAAATAGATGAGATTTTTTTTATAAAGAGTAGAAGTAGAAAGGAAATAATGAAAATATAAGTAGATAGAAGAAAAAAAGATTTATTTTGTTGGTTTTTATATAGTGAATAGAAATAGGTAGAAGATAAAGGAAGTACAACGAAATTCCAAAGGATAGTATGAAACTTGCCATGCAACCGTGTGCTCTGATACCAACTGATGCGAACCCCACCAATATATTAACGACACCTTACACCAAATATTGAATAGATTGTAAGACTTTCACGACGTAAGAAAAAATAATAAAATATACCTTTTTTGGTTAAGAAAAAAGGTACAAATAGATGTAGACGTCACACCCAAATTCTCTTAGAAAAGCTCCTAGAAAACCTTGTTGATAAGTCTGATTGATTGAACTCCACAAGTAAAACCTGATAAGAAAATAAAATATTGTGTTTGCCATGCCAACTATGTAGAGAATATTGCTAATATATTTCTTAGACATATCTAGAAAATATATTATTTTTTAATTTAATATTCTAGAATATTTGTTATATTAATAAATCTCTCACTTGAAATTCAAATTTGAATTATCTTCTTGAGATCTTGTTTGACTCTATTTTTGGGCTTGAGATCTTATTGGAATCTTCTTTTGAGCTTCCACTTAGGTTTCTTCAATTGCCCCAATTAGCCCATTTGATACTTTTCCAAATCTTTTAGCCCTTAACATGTGAATCACAACATGCCCAATTTGATTCACATCCGATTGGAGTTCCTACACCTTCATACGATTCAATTGCACTTTGAATCGCATGATTTGATGTCAGAATAAGCTCAAAAGGAGCTTCTCCAAAAAAATAAACTTAGAGAGAGAAAGCTTCGAAATCTTACTGTAAGGGGTGCGGCGGTCCGAGCTTTCAATCTGGATTGATAGATCTTATCCTGAGGTTTCTCCTAGGATCAAGAATTGCATTAATTGATGCCGAATTGAGTGAGAATTTAGTTATCAAAGTTCTGCCGATTCTCTCTTTAGCACCAATGAAAATTTATAGAGTGGAGCCAAATTGACTTACCTTTCAGCTCTAATTCAGCTATTGGAGGACTGTGGAGGTGTTGGAAGGGCTTGGTTTGGCTAGAGAAGGGCTCGAATTGGCCGATTTCAGCTCATCCAAAATAGGGCAACTTCGGTCCACCAAAGCTGCTTCATTATTCGATCACATGGGCGTTTCTCCAGCGACCCTTGGAGCAAATGGAGACTACATGCATGTAGCTAATTTCTCCCTGAATCCAAAGAACCCGACCACACCTTCTTTGGCTCAGAAAAATGCCCAAGTCGAAGCTCAGGTTCGAGCTTCACCGAAAAATGGAGCAGTTGAGAGAGAATGGAGTTTTTAGGTATAAGGATGATGAATGAGGAGAGGCTTTTTATATAGGAACCTCGGAGACTTCTTGACCGTTTGATTGTCGTCTTAATGGTGGTCATTCATTGCCTGAAACTCTCTGGCCGGAGACTTTTTAGCTTCACCAGCGTTGTTCGAATTTTCGACGAGTGAACAATGCTGTCATTTGAAGGAAGAAGACGACATTGTTCCGAACCGGGTTCAAAGCTTAAACCGGTCGGTTCAGACCCGATTTGACCGAGTTTTTTAAAATTAAAATTTTCTAAATTCATTTTCTATTCAATAATGGTTTGAAATATCAAATTTGAATTTTCTAAGCCACCTAGAAAAATGAATTTAGCATCTGGTTCAATAGTGGTTCAAACTAGTTCAATTTGATTCGGATTCGGTTCATCTGAACCGGTTTGGTTTTCATCTCCAATTTATCCTAAAGTTTTTTTTCATGACTTTTGTGACTTCTTAGGTCACTCGATATCCATAAATTTTTCAGTTTACCCTTTCTCTATCGGTTCCGGTTCATAAACCGACTTGGTTCATAAACTGGTTCAATCTAGCTCGGATCCAGTTCTCCTGAATCGATCTATTTTTTCTCTCTCAAATTGTTCTAAGGTTTTTTTCCAAGTTTTTATGAACACTTTGGGTCACCCGAAAGTTGTAAATTTTCCAAATTGTCGGTTTATCTAATGATCGTGTTTGTGAACTAGTTCAATTTTCTTACTTGGTTTGACCGGTTCTTTTCCCAAATTTTCTTAACTCCAAAGAGTGGAGTTTAGAGATAACCTCTAAGAGGTATGCTATTAATAAACTTTGAAAAGAATTCTATTCTAATTGGTTAAACTATGATCAATTTGTGGGACTATTCATCCATGATTCCAAGTAATGAATCTAGTTTAGGCGACTTTGCAATGAAAATGGTCCATGCGAATTACGATTAGCAAGCCAATTCTTTCCACCTTTACCCATACAATTTATTTGCACCAATCTCTCTTCTTAATAGTTCAGAAAGATGGTTTATTAGTTGAACTAGATCGATTTACTATTTAAAATTCATACAATCAATTTTAATTCTCTTTTATATTATAAATAAGTCATATTATTAGAGAGTATTATGTAGCGATAATAATTTGGACTTATATTCAGTTAAATGACATGGCTTATATATAGTGGATCACTTACGATCTTATAATCTTATAACACTTTATTTTTTAGTTAATTTGTGATCTTATTCTCAACACGTGGTTACACTTATCACATGTAATTTTTTAAATGCACCTTAAAAAATTATCTACAAATCGATTATTATTCATCTAGTTTTAGTGAACTCGTGTTCTATCCAAGTATGGAGGAAAAAAATACCTAAATCTATATTATTTTTCCACTAACTATGATATCATATTAGAGAGTATTATAAGTAAATAAGAATTTGAACTTATATCTATTTAAAAGTTGCAACTTATAAGTCGTAGAATTTTTAACCTTATATACACACAACTATTTTTTATTTTATGTGCTATTATATTTTCAATAATTATACTCTACAACATGTATACCCTTATTATATGCAATTTTTAAACTCCCAATCAACAAATATCTATAAAACATATATGATTCTTTCCGTCTAATAGAGTGTGAACAATGATATTGAGTTAAGTATTTTTTTTTTCAATAATCGGGCAAACCCCAACATAAGTTTCTCGTTTGTACCGATGCAAACTTATTCACTCCGATATCATATTAGATTGTATTATAGGTGGTTAAATAGTTAAACTTATATCCACTTAAAATGTATTATTTATAACTAGTGAATCACTTCCAATATAATACACTCAAAATAATTCTTTATTTTTATTAATATATAATATTATTCTCAACATCAATTGCGTTTAAACACTTACCTTTGTAAAATTTGTAAAATTTTAAAATTGCACTCAATAATTATATAAAATAAAAAAAATATTATTTTATAATATTAAAATTATTTTACCACTTATAATTAATTAATTTTAAGTATATATACGTCAAATCTCTATCGTTCTACAATATTATCATATTGTATGAGATCTAGTGAACTTACACACTACACAAGAACTCGATTTGAGATTAGAAACCCGACTAATATATAAAAAAAAATATACAACTCGAGGTGGATTGCACACTAATCTAGAACTTTTATAATAATATCGATAAATATACAATTTTTAAAGGTTAGTTTAAATTTATATATATTAAGTATATAAATAATTATTATAATATATTTAATAAAATAGTATATTTTTTTGTATATATAATATTAAAAATATTTTACAATTAATAAATAATAACTTTTAAATAAATATAAAAATAATATTTTATTTACCCATAATACTTTCTTATACTATCAGTGAATCTAATTTAGAAAATTAATTTTATATTTAATTCCATTCATGTCTTTGAAAATGACCGCAATTTAATGTACATTTTACTCCCACTTTTGATGAAGTGCACATACCTTCATAATTCTACCCATAAATGCCGGGCTACACCCACTTGGCATTTTTGGAGCTAGAAAACCAGCCCGGTAAATGTTTATTTTAAATACATTCTAATCATTTTTGTTTTCTGTTTTTTAAATCATATAGCCATTTTTGTTTGTCAACTCTACCTCTTTGACTCTTTATGTACCGGTGCGGACAATGAACTAAATTATGGACTTGTAGAAACTGACGCAGAAACGTCCTCTTATAGGAACAGTCTGGTGCATGTACGAGTGATTCCGATTGCTGATGAGTGCTTACACGACCTTTCCGTGTATGGAACTTGCAGAGTTCAAACTATAATGGGTGGGACCTCTTAAAAACCCTCAAATGGCCTCCCAGGCTTGCTGTAGTTGCTACTTGCCCTCCACTTTAGAATAATTTGACCCTCCCAAGTAGAATATGATTCTTGTCGTGGTCGATATTCATCCTCATCGCATCCGCACAACTTGATAGCTCCTAGCTCAATATAAGATAATGACAATCTGTGACCACGATCTAGCGACCTAAACCGGACTCCTTGCCCACTGGCCGAGGGCATTAGGATCCTCAATCGGTCACTTTGTCGTGGGTTTAGTATATGCATCAGCCTCAACTTTGGCTTATCCAAAATCCATCATCATAAGCACCATCAACCTACTTGCAGAAAGTGTGGAAGTAGCCCTAGGTGGCAGTCCATACTATGGATATCAACTTGCATATATTCCATTTATGGAGGTCCATTTGAGCTACACATGGGTGTGTCACTGCCATCCCATTTGAAAGGTACATATATCCTCGACCATCAAACATGTCCGGACCATATCAAGAAATATGGTGACCTTTCACTTTTTCCCTTATTTGTTGTTTACATATATTTCAACATATTTTTAAATTATATAACTTACTTTTTTTGGATTAAACCCATTAATGGTCATTAAAAGATTAAATAGATTGTTTAAATAATTATTTTAAAAAATATAGGTATAAAATATAAAAATGATATATATATATAGCTTAGATGCCAGACATAATAAATATACAAAACTTTTAAGACACACCACCTGTCTATTGGTGGACCCATGCTTATAAAAAGACTGATAAATTGTTAAAATTATATACAAAATAATATAAAATGTAGTTAAATAAATATATTTATAAAAACTAATTTTAAAATATAAGTTAATGCAAGAGTGTTACTAATAGTTTAGTCCATCAATGTGTAAAAATCAAACAATTTAGTAATTTAATATTATTTTCTAACAATTTAATCAGTCAATTCTTATGAGAAAAAAATCGGTCAATTCTTAATTTATCTAATCAATTAATACATATGTTAATTTTAACTCACATGGATCATTTTTGTAATCATATCATATAATAATAACAAAAAATGTATATAATAAATTATAATATATAAATACTGCTTATACTAGTTTTATCATATAATTATATTATACAAAAATGAGTAATTATTACCCTTATAAAATAATTAATTTTAATTATATAATAATATATATAAATATTATATAATAATAACATTAAAAATAATATATATGTATTTAATAACCTATATTTTTTTTACGTACCATTAATTTTTATGTATAATATTTTATTATATAATCTTATAAATAATTTTTAATATACAAAATTATCTAAAATATGTAATAATAAAATGACGTTAAAATAAATAATAAAATAAAAATATTAGAGTAAATTTATCCCAAGAAGACCATAGGAGTATTTACTGGTGAGAGTTTGAGCAAAAAAATGTATTACTGGTGGGAGGGAAGAAAAAGAGGCAAAATCATAAGACCAGATTGTCAAATACAGTGGAAGAGCAAAGATAGTGGACGGACCAGAAGATGACCATGAAAAAAATGCCACATGTCAGCATAAAGAACGCGAGCCTGGACTGTTGGTTGGTTGTGCTGCAGACATGAGATAATCTTTAAAACTAATAAAAAAGTCGAGATCTCTTCAACCCAGATGGAGGAGGCCTGATCTGGGGCACTGCAAGTATGTCATCCGTGCTCCTCTTGTTGTTGGTGCTGTTGTGTTTGGCTGTGACCGTCTGTCTTGAGATTGCTGCTGCCTCCTTGACACGGTAGGTTTCCCCAGAGATCTGATAGTTGGTATTGGCTGCCGATATGGTGAGAGTTGGACCTTGAGGAACCAAAGTTCCCAGGCTTTCTGAGGACAAGAAGGAGCTGCCCAACGAATCATCTCCATCCTCCGTAGAAAATAGACTTCCATAATCATTAGTATTACCAACGCTCTGCAACCAGTTGACAAAAAGTTTTACAGACCCAAATTGTCAGACTTTTAATTAATGGGGGAAATGAAAGGCCAATGCAAACCTTGTAGAAACCAAAAGAATCAGAGCAAGTATCAATAAATTCCTCGAAGTGCCATCCGGGGAGCATGTCGATCAGATACTCTGATATGCTGCTCGTGGAGCCCTTCCCGTGATGGACCGCCATCGACAGGGAGTTACTGCTGCTGTTACTGCCTTCCTTGTAGCTTGTCGGAATTGCTGCAGAAAAAGCAGAGCCCGGAGCAGAGCCCGGAGCAGGCAGTTTTTTGGCAGAGGATGTCTCTGCTAATTTGAAGTCTCGGACCATACTGACGCCGTTGCAAGAGTGTGGCTGAGCAGCTGTTGAGGTATATAGCGACGGCGTGGTGGATAGCTTAACGCCAGTGAGGAAGAAGCGGCTGTGCTTCTGAGTGTGCTCGTTGGCCGTATGGATAGGGACGTCACACTCCTTGCAGAGGATTGCTCTGTCCTCCTGACAGAACAAAAAAGCTCTTCTCTCCTGTTTATGGAAAAAAGAAGAGAAAAAATGTCAAAAGATAAAGAAAACTGAAAACACGCCATTCAAAATATGAATAACAAACAGCAGCAGTCGATCGTTAGGAAAAGTGCTCCATCATCTCCGTCTTCGGACGGATAGATGGAAAAAGTTAGCATGAACGAAGAAAACAGATATCAGACCTGAGAGACTGACCTGACAGATATCGCAGACGGGGAGGTCCTTGGAGGAAGGTGAGAGGAGGGAGAAGCGCTGGTGCTTGGAAGCCAGCTTGTTCGCGTGGTGGACGCGGTGGTCGCAGCCTCCACAGAGGGCCGCCTCATCCGCCGTGCAGAAAACCGCCGCCTCGTCCTTGCCGCACACATCGCACCTTATCTTCATAATCAACAGTATCCCTCTCGGCTAGCTGAAAATGTCTTCAAATTTTCCAACTCCAGGGGAAGATGATGCTGCGTCTAAGAGCATATGCTGATGAAGGCTGTTTCTATGGGCCAGATAGGTGGGAGGTCAATTGGATATGCGAAGGTTTTAGAAGATATGGTATTTTTTCCGGTTATAAATAACACCATAATTTATAAGGAAACATAATAATAAGATGATTGGAAATATCTTTACTGACAATGTAGAAGTGATGGGCCAAATGATATTATTCTTGGTCTAATAATTAAAATAAAAATTTTATACACTATAACTTTTGGGCATAGAATAAGCATACAATAATTATTTTTTTCTTTTATTATGTCAACCAATGATATATCATCGTTTTAAAATGGAATAATAGCTCAAAAAGATTCTGAATTTAGGACTAGTCACAAATTTAGTGCAAATTTATCAATATGATATTAGAATAAGGATGACAAAATTGGGTTTGGTAAAATAGGTAAGCCCAACCTCTAGCATATTTAAGGAGTCTCAATTTATCTAGTATAGATGAATGAAACATGAAAATGCAACTTGGATTCTTTGAAAGACTGGAAATTAGTTGGACTTATTCATGCCATTTATATTAAAATTAAGATAATATATATAACTTGTTCAAGCATAAATAAGTGATAGTATTTTAAATATTGAATATTACTATGCACATTTTCAGAATTATTCATTTTGTATATATATAAATAAATAAAATCTAATATAATGGGATAATATTTTCCCCAAAATTTCTCCTATGCCTCTCTTCTCTTATTTTCTGTTCCCATGCAATGAACAACTAATTCTCCCAACGATTTTAGTCCCAATTATCCGTGCCTACAATGGCCTTGAGGAATTCTTCACCTAACCAGAATGGTTGATTCAGATCAGACTCATCTTCGAGACCAGGAGGGTAGGAAATTCGGGATAATTAACAACCTACCCACCATCAAATCTATTGATACGGGTATGTTTTAGGTAAGGTAGAGCAGTTGAATTCAAATAAAATAAATAGGTAAACTTTGGTTAATTTTTTTATAATTTTTATTAGGATGATTAAATTGTAATGGTAAGAATCAATAAAAATTATTTATTTCGGAGTAAACTTATTTAGGTCCAAATAAATTCACCCATTTTATATCTAGTGAGTTTAAAAATTTAATCTAATTTTTTTTATTCTCAATTAAATTTAATTTTAAATAATCTCATACCACTTTTATCAGTTTTGCATAAAATGGTATGAGTAGAATTGAAGTCATAACTAGTGGTTTTGGTCAAATATATCTACATGTGAACGTTGAGAATTATGAAAAATATGAGAGAAAATCTTTCATGGTAATGGAGACTACTACTAATCAATCATATAACTAATTACTTATATTTTAGTAGAGATTGATCAGTGTGTTGAAAATTCGTATCATCTATCTCTTAAGTATAATTTCAATCTCATATATGTGTTGATTATATTTGTTGAAAATATAATAACATGATAGATAAAATAGAAAAGTGTTATATGTTTATAATATTGAAAATATTCTAATACTAAGTTATGACTTTTAAGTAAATATGTATCCGATTTCTTATCGGTTTTTAATATCTTCTTACATGGTATTAGAGCACGTGAGCTCACACCTATATCTGATCTGAGACTGGAAATCTGACTCGTGGTCTATCCAAGTATGTAGGAAAAATACCCAATTTGAGGCCATTGTTTCCCCTTGTCCGATAATAAAATAATAATATCTGACTCGTATACAATTGTTAAAGGCGAGTTTAAAATTGCACGTAGCAAGTGTATACACGTTGCACGTGAGGGCATGTGTTGAGAATACAATAATAAATGAGATAAAATAGAGAAGTGTTGTGAATTTATAAGGTTGTAAAAGTTACACTACTTACAAGTCATGATTTTTAAGTAGATATAAGCATGACCCCTTCTCGATCCATAATACATTCTCACATGGTATCAATGCAAGTGGGCTTGCACCCGTACCCGACCCAAGACTAAAAATACGGCTCGTGGTCTATCCGAGTATGGAGGAAAATACCCAACTCAAGGCCATTGTTCCACTCGTTCGAGATCAGAGGAATCATACCCATCTCGTAGACAATTGTTGAGGGCATATTTAAAATTGCACATAACAAGTGTATCCACATTGCATGTGAGTGCGGGTATTGAGAATATTATCACAAATTGGATAAAATAGAAAAATGTTATGGGTTTATAAGATTGGTAATGTTACACTACTTACAAGTAATAATTTTTAATTAGATATATGAATATATTCTCACAATATTTTTAAAAAAATCAAGGTTAAATTATTACATGTAGTATCAGAGTATAATTATTACCTTATCATTAAAGAATAAACTTAATTTTGTGAAGTGTGACATCAATAAAATTATAATATTTAAATTAATTTACTAAAGCGACCAGAAAAATAAAATGATAATTTTGAATATAAAGTGAAAATAAATAATTTTAGAAAAATAAATAAATTAGAAAATTGATCGAACCTACTAAATTTAGATTGATCTTTCCATACCCTTAACCCTAGCTAATTCATTATCTCTAGTGAGTTTCAGTTAATTTCTCTAAATTGTACAAGTTTTTGACAACCTTCAAAACAAAACCAAAATAATAATGTTCTGCCCAACAAAAATCGAAAAATGACTGTGATAATATGATAAAATCATTTAGTATCATGTTATGAATGGTTATAATACTTAAAATTGAGTTTTGATGGAGAAGGAGATTGGAGACCAAAATATAATTTTTGGTAAAATTGGGGAGTAAACCACAAATAATTAAAATTTAGGTACCCAAATAAAATTAAGAAAAAATTTAGGTAACTAAATATAAGATTTGAAAACTCTAGTCACCTAAATGAGAGACTTGAAATGTCACACCTGACTTGATTCTTAAGTTGAACCGATATAATAATTGTCACACCCTCTCCAAACTACAATATTGCTTAATCCAAAATGGAGTTAGGGAATGAGGTAAGTTCATGCTACATGAGTGGGAGAACTAATATCAATTAATCATTTTCTCAAATCAATCTCTACTCAAAATATCTTAAACAATATATATTGATAATAATAATTTAAATTCAAATATAGTATATTTTTAAAGAAAATTGTGTGTGTATATATATATATATCAAATTTACAAAATATGGTATTGAAACAACACACGTGCACATCCGAATGCTGACGAATGACAATGAGAACATGCACTAGTTTCCACGTCCCAATGCCGAGCAATGAGGTCATGCAATACAACTATTAACTAACTATTGTCCAATCTAGTTGGACCACTACTTATTATCACACATCGACCAATTTTTTCGATCGAGCCTACAAGTAGGCCATCACATTCTCTCAGTACTAAATTAATCGGTGCCACACCACTATTATCACGCTTTAACTCGTTTCTGTCAGTTGGAGACCCGTGCTCATTCGCCTATCCTCGTTAATAACCACCATGGTGGGTACTTTCACCATAGTGAGAACTAGAGTGACCAGTGCTTCAAACCAAAGACCTATAAAATGTAGCGAAATTCAAAACTTTTCTTTCAAAGTTTCACATGAGAGCCCATAAAACGATTTATCAAAAAGTTATGGAAATCATAGTAACATGGTAAAACATAAACACCTCTGTGAGCAGGGTGCGTAGTTACCCTAGGCAAATTTGCGCCTTGGTAAGTTCCTTCCTTTCACTGTATCGCGTCTTCCTAACTTAGTCTGCAATATGTTTAGGGGAAATGTGAGCTCACAACTTAGTGAATGAGACACTAACATCATGCCAGTACATGAGTTACAACCTAAAAGTTCCCTGTAAACTACCTATTATGATATCTATCTCATTACTCATACTTAACATTACGAGTCTCGTGGTTTACTTCACTCTTGGAGACACTGGTCTCGTGCCATCTGACTCGTAGTCTGTGCTATGATCGGGTTATCCTCGGTTTCCCCCCTTTGGTTTTTCCTAACTAGGAATGCATTAGGACGACATGCATACATCAGGAAGTCATGTCCCAGACATAAGGGATGGCCTACACTCGACTAGCACTTCTGGGATACTCACAGCCCATGCTTCATCCAAGGCTATTCAAGTCCTAAATATAACAACACTCCCTGGAGTGTACCGTTACTTGGACGATAGTAGTTCGGGAAATTAGAGTGTGTGAGTCACATGAACACTCTACCACAACCGACACTTCTCGAATGTTAGCTCGCAGTTGGGTGTCTCAGCACTGGGGTCATGGTCGCCTCGCTGCCACTCACCCGCACAAGATGTGCTACTTAGGCCCGCACACAATGGGCTACTTGGCACTAATTATATATCACTTCCGGAGTGTACCACTGATTGGACAATACCAAATCGAGAATTAGAGAGTGAGAGTCGCATGATAACTCTACCACAACTGACACTTCTTGAGTGTCATCATGCAACTGGGTGTCTCAGCACCCAGGGTCATTGTAAGGCCGAGAAATCCCAACTTGATAATCGAGCTAAGTTGAACTAGACACTTGAATCAAATTGAGAGGTAGAACGTGAACCAGAAGGTGAAATCAAATTGAAACGAGGAAAGAGATCGATGGAGAGGCCAGAATGGGTAAAAAGGGATGTGAGAGACCCTTAAGAGAATCTTAGAACACAATATCAATGATTGGGAGAAAATTGAGAAAGAACTGGATTGGATCAGGTTCTGGCTAGAGGAGTCACAAAACCCCCAAAATTTTTAAGGGTGCAAAAGAAATCAAAATATAATGCTTCTTAAGTCTATTTAATATGAAATTGAATGTAGAATTTTTAGATATTTTTATTTTCTCAATAACTAGATAGGAAAGGGGTGAACGAGGCAAAAAACCATCGAACCAGCCAAAATATTTTCCAAAAACTGGTTCGCCATAGTGCAAACCAATCAACGTGTGACATACGCATGTGCAGCCACACGTGCGCATGTCATCTTCCTCGCCCGACAATTCTCCCATATTCCCCCATTTTTACCCGATGAGTCACCCAAACAACTTGAATCCATTGCTTAGGGGAATTAATTCATTCTTAGAGCTACATTCTATGGAATGAAGAAAGAATGCTATGAATAGATAGCCACGTAAGTCTAGAACACATACATATAAAGCTTGAGTGTTCCCCCATTAGAAATTTGCTCAGAAAATATTCTGAAAGTGAGGTTGCTCCTAACTTCGGCGATCTGACTACCATAAAGCTTAGCTTTGCTGTCCAATAACCTTCGACGACCAGCTTAGTACCACTAGAAAGCTAAGACCTCAGCTTTCCAATGCAACCTCTCTCGATCCTCAACTCCACCTCTATAGTTTCTTGTGAGATTGCACAATACGCGATCTCCAATGGCCAGAAATAGACCATATGTTTCAAGAGTCAATTTCGATGGCCACGACAATCCTTGTGAGCTAAGAAAAAATTTTGAGAGACCCTTATAGAACCAACTTTCCATAGCCTCCAGTCTTGCCTAATTTGAGGAAGATTTGAGGGAGAATTATATCATCTAAATCTCAGATCACAGGCTAGGTGGCCGAGCTAACTAAAATGCTAATTGCAGGAGCTATAAACCACCAAAGAAGGTGATTCAAGTTTGCCACATACTACTAGTAGAGTCAGCTTTTGAACCTTAGTGGCCTCGATGGCTGACATGCCACCTCCAATGATTTCCCGACTCTGACCCAACTTTTACTCGTATGCATACATGTTCTTGATCAAGCTTGATCGTTGTAACTTCGTCTGACCTTGACCAAACTAAGTTTATGACGACCATACTAGATGGTGGAGCGAAACACTTTTTATAAGAGGATCATTCTATTTGAAGTTGAACAAACTAAGGTGTGTTTGGAGAAATATAGACCAACCCATTTTGGATGAGTGGAGAATGATTAATTCTGAGTGAATGGAGCAAGGATATTCGAGGAATGAAGACTTAGGAGTTCCAAGGTGTGGAAAGTAGGTCCAAGTATCATTAGGATATTTCATAATACCAATGTTATCAATGACAATAAAATTATGGTAATGAAGTATACACAAAGAGGTGTAAGGTGTGAGAAGTGTCATGTGTTATGAGAACTTAGAAGGTGCAAGTAGGGCTATGATAACTAGGATTGACTATAGTCCATAGTTGAAAACAGAGGTAAGGTATCATAATGGGAAATTAATAAGCTCTTAGGACACCATGTCAACTAATTTTCAAGAAGTGGTTGTGATCCTCTAAATTATCATGGAATAAAAAAGGAGTGTTGTGCGAAGAGGAATAAGTAACTGACCAAACCTCATCAAAGCTTGAGCATTATGGCTCAAGGGATACCGAGAAAGGAATCCTAGACATCCAAATTTATATCAACAAGAAGGGGTATCAAATTCTTAACCATAAAAAAGATGAAAAGGGGTAGATGCCTTAAGTCGAAAGATGTTGGTAGAATCCATATACCACACCATGAGTTAAGATGTAGGAACTACCAAACTAGGATTGAGAAGAAATCATACACATAGATGTATAGATCATAATAGGGAGAGAGGTGTTCAAAGTAAACCCTAAGTGTAAAGAGTTTTATAGAAAGTGAATACCCCTATGTGGCTGGCATATTAAAAGGCACAAGCTAAAGATGAGCACCATGAAGAAGTGTTAATTTTCCCCAGTATTATAAATTGATAGATATTGATACCAAAAAAAGAACACATGAACAATACCTTAGGGTGTCTCAAGTTTAAGACTTGATAGTCAAGGAGAAGGAAAGAGAATTTTCAATAGGTGATGTGGAACATACAACTGTAATTTGGAGGTTATGAAAGAATGTATTGAAGATATTTAACGAGTGTGGAAAATAAAATAAAGTCAAGAAAGTAATTTTTATTATTTAACTTTGAAAGAACAATGTTGTTTGATGGATACCTGACCCAAATTTCTTATATGTTGAAGTATGATATAGATTGTTAGGATTTACGATATTGATTAGACCATACAGGATACCATAAGAAGTTGCATTATGAGTAATCAACTAAGGAAACTAATTTGGTAAAACAGAAAATATGGGGATAGACGTTGGTCATTATTTTATCAGTATTACACGAGGCAAGCACAAGGAAAAATTATGTGTTAGAAGAGTGCATCCTAGCGTTGGTATGATTGAGTAGACTCATACCACTCCTAAACACTTGTAGAGGGAGTATGCCCTCATGCATGTGAATACTCTCTATCATACACTTTGAAAAATAAGTATTGTGAACCGTAATGAGTAAAGTAAGAGGTGTGTATTTGTGACACATAAGACGACAAAGGGAAGGCGCACATAATGCCTAAATATAAAAATATACTTGTGAGAGGAATTTCACAAGGTTTTATTAGAACTAGGATGTGAGGTGCTAACCAAAGGTATCCGTAGAAACTCATATATTTTAGACATAAAAGAGGGAATGTAAAGATGACCAATAAGAATGACTTGACAATTTAAGAAGGTTGTCATGACCTTTCTAAGAAGTACTCTAGAAAGGAAACTTATAGGGAATGACTTGATATTTCGAGGAATGTATTAGGAAATTGGTTAATCCAAGCCTAAGATATAAGATGAGGCCAATACAAATAGGAGAAATTTGATAAAAAGGGGAAGAGTCATAAGATTGTTAATGAGGGATGGAAATAATGCAAGTGGGAGGACTGAGTTAACTAGGAGAGAAATTCATCTTCCCTAACAAATAAATGCTTTGAGAACAAAACTTAGTGAGAACCTAACTTAGGGAGACCAAATATCAAGGTTGAACTGAGAATGGGATTTTGAATTGGGAATTGGAACTAGATTGGATTGAATAAGATCATAGATCATTTCACAAATAAGGAGTTGAGATTTGTAGGAAGCCTATCACGTCTCGACCCTATTTGGTTAGAGTCATGTGATCAACCTGCCACCCTTCCTTGTACTTATCTAGTATTTCTACCAAATAGTTCAAGGAAGGTGAAGGCGTTAGAGTACCTGTTTTCCATAACAAAATTTACAAAACATAAAAGTTACCTGATGGCGGTGCCCTTGGCTTTCTCTTCTAGTCTCAACTCATCGTAGCGAGGTGTCTTCCGTGAAATAGTTTAATAGGAGGAGGTGAGTTTATACAACTAAGTGAGTGGGGGTTGGGAAGTGAGTTTTCACAAATTAGCCTTATCAAAACGTTTTAGACTTTCAATTTATTGTAATATGAGTTCATCTACTTTTAACATTTCCTCCTTGCTTAGGAGGTGTCTCAACAAATAATCACATACCCTTTCTATCATAGAAAGGGATCACGTGTTCATAGAACAGTCCCCGACCGTTCCACTTGTGGTTTGGTGCGTCTTTACTATACACCCGGATAGAGGTTCATTGCATCTACCCTGAGTTTGAGTGGACATCAATAATTTGACCCTCAAACCCTCATTATGTCCGCTTGGTGGGACGAGGCCTCGTTTCCCCTCCGGCCTTGGTCTTAGTGCTTCATCTTGTCTACTTTGTGGGACGAGACCTCCTTTCTTCTACTACCTCAGTCTTAGTACGCAGGAAGCTTCTTGAGCTTCACGACCTACTGAACGAGATGCTGCCCTTATACATCCTGAGTCGTCCAATAGTCCTTGAGCTCCATAATTATCTCATACTAGGTGTCCTGATGGCCCTAACATCACAGTGCATGCACAATCAACAGTCTTTTAAGTTATTAGCCATTATCTTTGGCCCTCCAACATAATAGTCCATCGTCTTAGCTTCGGCCCACACATACTGGCCCACCAGGTTTGATGACCTAGCTTCGGCAGAGTAGCAGTTTGGCCTAACAAGCTCGACAACTCAGACTTGGCTCGGCGGGTATCACACACAATTTCCCATTTATTTGGATCTTTCAACCTCACTTTTTCACATACTAGTTCTAAACGGGTCCATACTCGTGTCCATCGCCTTAGGCCTACTTTTATACCGAGCCCAAGCCTCAAAATTAGCTCACAAATATTTTAAGCGGAGTCACTTAGTCAGGGGAGGCAAATTCTGAGAAAAATTGTTTCCAAAAGAACCATACTTCCAACCGGAATAGACATTATAGCGATTCTCACTCACCTGGTTTTGTGACGGATTTATCTCGACTGGATTTCCAATCTTCAATGTGCTCCTCGGCACCCGTACTTGTATGACTCGTGCCTACATGGTCCGAGTATTTGCATCAGGATGGTTTGGCATAAAAAACCTCTTACTTCCATATATTTGTATATACGTCCTTGATTTATGCCTTATTGCGATTAGGTCCCTAATGTTCATAAATTTTGACTTTAGTTCCCTAATGCTCAACTTATTTTCAATTATGTCCCTAGGACTTCTAATTTTTCCTCATGGGTCCTTGAATTTTCTAAAGTTACCAAATGGGTCCTCAATTTTCCCAAAATTGCCAATTGGTCCTTAATTTCCCCAAAATTACCAATTGGTCCTTGAACTTTTAAAAATTGCCAATTGGCCCTCCATTTCATCCAATTGCCCAATTAGGCCCCACTTGGAAGTTAATTTCATGAAAATGCCCCTAATTTCCTTAAATTACAATTCAGCCCCCAATTTACCAAAAATCCCCAAATTGCCCAATTTTGCAAAAATTGCAATTTGGTCCCTGAATCACAATTTTGTTCAATTAACCCCTAAAACTTGGTTAATTGCTTTCATTCTTGATTTGAATCATCTTCTCTATATTTTTCTCATCATTTCAAGCTTTGAACTGCCCAATATGGCCCAGAAATAAGCTCAAACAAAGCTTTGTCGGAAAATTCAATCTAGAGAGAGAAAGATTCGATATCTTACCGTTGAGGGTCTGGCGACCGAAGCTCTTGCTTTTTCTAGATTGCTTTCCTCCCGGGATTCCTCCATGGATCAAATTGTGCTTCAATTGGTGGCCCAATCAGTGTGAATTTCTTAGCTTCAGTTCTTACAGAAATGCACTGTGAATAGTATTTTCCGACGAAGAGGAGGCAAAGGGGCTTACCGTATTAGGTTGGGGGAAGGTTGGGGCACCTCTAGGTAGAGATTGGGGGGGGCTTGGTTTGGCCGAAATTGACCTGGGGACGGCTTGAGTTGAGCTTGAGCAGCTTGGGTTGCTGACAGCCGAGGACAATGTTACTGTTCGAGGTTCCTTGCTCTTTTATGGTGGCTCTCAAGCTGAAAAGGAGAGTGCAGTCATGTAGAGGATTTCCTCCTGGTTCTAATGGTACCAAATGCAGCTTGAGAGATGGAGAAAAGCCCCAATGTCGAAGCTTTAGTATGCTACTCACTGGAAAACTAAGCAATTCATCTTCTTCGGACGATTGTGGGATGCTGAGAATAAATGGAGGGGTGCTCTTTATATAGGGAGCTCGACAACTATACAAGCTAACTGCTGGCATAAGATCCAACCTCCAACTTGGCCGCTAGTGAATTGACTGGAGAGTTTTTTTGAGTCACTAGAGACTTTAGCTTTTCTAGCCCCTCTCTCTCCCCTGTTCTCTCTGTCAGCAGCTGAAGGTTGAAGATGATGACGTGGTGGTCGTGGCATGTGGCGTGTTGTGATTGGCCAGTTTTTCTAACGTGGAGGTCCAGCTCAACCACCACGTCAATCATTGACCCGTTGACCGAACACGTGGTAGCATCACATTGGTTGCCCCTGTCTGCGTGGCATGTAGACCGGTCATCTGTTAACCGTCGGCCAAACACGTGGTAGCCTCCCATTGGTTGCCCGTACTTGCGTGGATTCTAAGTGGTCGCCGTTGACCATTGACCGTTTTGGTCTGATCGGGTTTGTTGTCCCAAATTCGAAAATCAGCCTGTTCGGACCCGTTTCAACCAGTTTTAAGAAATTTAAAAATTTCTAAATTTATCTAAATTCATTTTCTATCTAATGTGGCCTCAATTTCCCAAATTGACATTTTTAAGCCACCTAGAAAAATGAATCATTGAACCGGTTCACTAAGGTTCATACTGGTTCAGTCTAGTTCTGGTTTGATTCACCCTTAACCGGTCTGGTTCTCTCCTTAATTCCACTTCCTGTGTTATGCCCCGACCCGGTTTGGTCGGATCCCCATGAACAACCCACACTCTCCCAATTTATTAAGTGCTTTCCCTTCTTTAAACCGGGAGTAGTAAGACGTCCTTTATACTTGTACCTTTCCTGGAATAACATTAATCAAAGCTTAATAAATTAACTTTACATACCTGTCGTACTGGTATAGCTAGTAGAATGTATGTAGATAGGTTTTTCCCTCAGTTACTTGAAAAGGGATAAATGGAGGAGGTGAGTTTGACAACTCAGTGAATGGGTGTTTGAAAACATGAGTTTCTGTAAAATAGTTTGAATTGGAGTGTTCCAGACTTCTTATTTTCTTTAAAACCATTCTTTTCTTGAATTCCTAGTTATTCAAAACCAATTTCCTTGCAATCGATGTGTTTAACAATTAACACATGCCCTTCATCATGAAGAGATCATACATTCGTAGGGCAGCCCGTCCACTACACCCACTTGTGGCGTCGGAGCGACTTTACTGGCCACCTAGATAGAAGCTCATCCACTTCTACCTTGGGAATGAGTGAATGCTCATGACATTCAACCCTCAAACCCGAAAAAAAATAACTCCGTGTTCGTATGAGGACAGAGACCTCATCCCGACCTCACCCCGGTCTCACGTGCATGAAGCTATGTCGAGCTCCCCTGACTCCTGGCACGACAAGCTGCCCTTATCTTCACCATGTCATCTAGTAGCCCTTAGGACACATCACTACCCTTCTTAGGCATCTTAATGGTCCTGAACCTCAAGTGCATGAACAAAAAAAGTTTTCCATATAAGCCATTAATCTTTGGTGCCACTAGTACAATGGCCCTGACCCTCAACTCGACTTGCAGCTATTTGACCTATGTGAGCTATTCGAGCTATGGCCTATGACCTATGTGAGCTATTCGAGCTCCCATCAAGAAGGTCTCCCAAAATTTTTAAACAGTGGCACACAGTTAAGGGAGAGCACTTCTGACAAAAATACCTTTTCAGTCGTCTATCACACCAACCGGGTGTGATGACATCTCCGATTACAACCGGTAAACGAATTTTCTACTTCCTTTCAGGAAGTTCATCATACCAACTGGATATGATCTATTTACAATATGTAAGTAGTTTTTTCATGTGTGATGTTAAAATTCCACATAGTAGTGATTTTTCATATCTAATATACTCATTATCCCAACCAGATATGATGTGAAAATCCCACTCACCCGATAAGTGCAGTGTATTTTCCCCTAAAGCGGCTTTTTACCTCCATACGAGCTTATCCTTGCTGGCGTTCCCAATCCGTCATGTTCCTACACAATATAAACATCTTTGTTCATCAACATTTGGCCTAATAGCCATCATTCCTCACGAATTAACAAAATGCCTAAACTTTTACTTATTTGCATTTAGGTCCCTAAAGTTATTTTTCTTTAACTTTAGGTCCCTAATGCTAATTATTCTCCAAATTGAGTCTCGAAAATTCTAAAATCCACTTTGGGACCTCAATTTATTCAAAATCACAAAAGGGGTTCAAGTTTCCCAAATTTCCAATTTGGTCCCCAACTTTTCAAAAATTAGCATTTTGCGCCCACTTTACAAAAATGGCAATTTGACCCCAATAATTCTAAAAATCGACCAACTTTTCCATGACCAATTGGTCGTCAATTTTGGGAAATTGTACTTTGGTCCCTCAATTATACGAAATTCCCAAATTTTCCCAGTTTCAAACTGGTCGAATTTGATTTCATCAAATTGGCCATCCAATTGGGGTTATTTGATCCAATTGAAGGTATGGATTAGTTCCTACACTTCCACACAATTCAATGAAACTTTGATTCGCGTCATTTGGGTCTAAATTGAGCTCTAACAGAGCTTCGTTGGAAAAGTGAACTTTGAGAGAGAAAGCTTCGAAAGCTTATCGTCGGGGGTGTGGCGATCTGAGCTTTCAATTGGGTAGGTAGCTCTCATCCTAATGTTACTCTAGGATCAAGAATCACATCAATTCATGTCGAATTGAGGGAGAATTCAATCAGTGAAGTTTTTTCGGTTCTTTCTCTAACACTGATTGAAAATTTCAGAGGGGAGCTAAATTGGCTTACCTATCAGCTCTAATTCAGTTGTACAAAGGCTGATGAAGTGTTGGGAGAGCTTGGTTTGGCCTGAGGAGGGCTCAATTTGGCCACTTTTAGCTCGACCGAAATAGGGCAACTTCAATCTGCCGCAGCTACTTCACTGTTTGAAGATGCCGACGCTTCTTTGACGATCTTCGGATTGAATGGTGACCACCGTCGGGTAGCTGACTTCTCCCTGAATCTAAGGAACCTGACCTCACCTACTTTGGCTTAGAAAAATGCCCAAGTCGGAGCTCTGGTTTGAGCTTCATCGGAAAATGGATCAGTAGGGAGAGAGAGAAGTTTTCAAGTATGAGAAGGATGAATGAGGAGTGACTATTTATATAGGAAGCTTGGGGACTACTTGGCTGTCCGATTGGCGCCTTTATGGTGACCATTCATTGCCTGAAACTCCCTAAATGGAGACTTTTCATCTTTGCCAGCACTGCTCAATTTTTCAACGATTAAACAGTGCTGTCATCTGAGGGAAGAAGATGACACTATTCCGAATCAGACCGTACTAGTTCGAACTGAGTTCAATGCTTAAACCGGTTCGTTCAAGCCCGATTCGACCAAGTTTTTCAAAATTAAAAATTTCTAAATTCATTTAAATTTATTCTCTGTACACTGGTGGCTTCAATTCTCCAATTTAAATTTTCTAAGCCACCTAGAAAAATGAATTTAGAAACCGGTTCAATAGTGGTTCAAACCGGTCCAGGTCCAGTTCACTTGAACCGGTCTTGTTTTCACTTCCAATTCATCCCAAAGTCCTTTTCCATGACTTTTATGACTCTTTAGGTCACTCGAGATCTGTATATTTCCCGTTTTTCCCTTTTTCTAACGGTTGGGGTTCATAAACCAGTTCGGTTTTCTCACTCGGGTTGACCGATTCTTTCCCCAGTTTCCTTGTCTTTATGGGACGGAGTTTACATCCCGGTTCTTCCTCATAATTTTTTATGAATTTTTGGTCACTTGGGATTTTCCAATTTCCCATTTTAACCTTTTTTTATCATTTTTTATTTCTTTTTCGGCTCAATTTTTTCAAAACCACAGGTTCCATCTCCGGCTCAAGTTTCACAAAGCCAATTTGGATTAGTCAGGTTTAGAAAAGGGCATGATTTAAATTACTAAGGGGACCTGATGTAACATTGAAATTTTCAAAACCAGGACTTAGACCAATTGGATAAAGAACCGATGTTGAACCGGAAATGGGAATTCAATTTTTAGATTTGGAAATGAGCTGGATTGAAAACTGGTTTGAACCCTGAACATGGATAGAGGGTAAGTTCATGAGATCACCCTCAAAGAACCCATATGATTGGATATCATGGATAGGGAAGGCCTAAGTGAAAACCGACCCAAATTAGGGTCTAACCAAATTAAGTGAAAAGGCCCCCAATTTTAAGAGGGATTAATTTAATTAGACAATAGAAATTCTTGAGCTAAACCAACTTAGTATGAGATGAAGAAATATTAGAAAAAGAATCAGGCCAAGAACCGATTGGATCGAAGGTGAACCGACCAAATGAACTTCAAAACTGATCAAACTGTCTCATAATAGTAAAATCCCCTAATTTTTAGAAGGGGCTAATTAATTTCAAATATGGACTTTCTTGAGCTCAAATGATAGGAAATTCAATGAGAAATTTTTACAAATTAAGTTTCAACCAAGAACCAATCAAATTGGAGGTGAATTGGTCATGGAAAGGTCAAAATTGGTTTAACTGGCCGAGAACTTTTCTAGAAACGTATTCGCTACAATGTGAACCGATTGGCACCCCACACCCACTGTGAGCTCAAATGATAGGAAATTTAATGAGAAATTTTTACAAATTAAGTTTCGACTAAGAACCAGTCAAATTGGAGGTGAATCTGTCATGGAAATGTCGAAATTGGTTGAACTGGTCGAGAAATTTTTCAAAAACCTATTTGCTACAGTGGGAATTGGTTAACGCCCCACACCGATACATGTACGTGCGCGGCACACAAATGCGCGTGTGTGCACTCATGTGTCATCTTCTCCACACGACTGCTCAACCCGAATCCAAATAAACTTGGAAATAACTTGAGTGTCAAGGCAGATTTTCTGACATGTTTTCCCCAAGAAGATAAAAAGAAAAACATGGTCTAGGGAGTCTCATCCGATCAGTCATAGACAAGGATGTGTAGTCAACTCAATCCCCGAGCTCCCTATATAAGTGTCGACCCTACTCTCGCTGGTAGTAGGCTAGAATTCTCTCTAAATGCTCAAAGGGTCAGTTTTCTGGTGACCTTGAGACTAGAGCTTTCTATTTTCACATCCAACCACCAATCTTGGGCAAATAGGTCTCATTAGAACCAAGGGACAGTCAACTTTCGAACCCCACCCTCTTGGCCACTGACATGCCCTCCAGCAGTGGATATCCAATGAAACAGTAACACTGCTTCGTTGGGCGAAAATAGTGTAAAAGCTTTCGGGGCTCACCTTGACCTCCCCAACGGTCAAACAAAACCCAAGTTAATGCTGGAAGCTCATCTTAGTCCCTTCTAGACAACCCCACTAGCCTTCGGGCTATAGTTAAGCCTCATATCGAGTATTCACAAACCATAAGAGTCTAAAGTATATCATGACCCAAAAAGAGATAAACCTGTGCCAATATAAATGGCCAGAATTGTTAAAGGACTATGACCTTGTAATTGAGTACCATCCTGGGAAGGCTAATGTTGTAGCAAATGCCATGAGCCGCAAGCATAATGTAGGCCTGACACATATCACATCAGTCTACATACCCTTATTGGAACAACTATGGCGACTTAAGGTTGTGTTGAACACAAAAGAAGGGTCAACCTGCTTGTTGGCAAATATAGCCATCTAACCCACTCTAGTGGAAAAAATTAAAGAAAAGCAAAAGTCGAATATAGGGATGAAGAAGTATTTGGATAAAATGACAGATGACACTACCACTGATTTTGCTATAAGAAAGGATGAGGTATTAGTTTACAAGGGTTGAGTCATGGTGCCAAATGAAGCATACTTAAAGAATTTTATATTTAAAGAAGCACACGACTCGGTATATACGATGCACCTCGGCAACACTAAGATGAACCGTACCCTGAAGAGGAGGATAAATCATGTGTTGAAATAGTATAAGATATTTAAGATAATTACTATGTAATCTTATTAGATAAGATTATATCATAGATATTTAAGGTAGTTATGATATAATCTTAGTAATTAAGATTATATCACATATCAGTAGTTATCCTATAATATGAGCATATAAATACGCATGTATATCATTGAGTTAGAGTGTGAAAAAACAAGTTTCAATTTCTCATTCCTATGGCCTCTATATTAATATATTCTTTTTCTCTCTTTCCCTAATTTAGTTTTCTAACATCATGGTAGAACATTAAAAGCTAACAAGAATGCTTTAACCACTTCCCAACCTTGAATAAAAGTAGGAAAAGATTACGTTGGACTTCGTGACCGGATTGCCCCCGTCAATAAAAGAATACGATACGATATGGGTGATTGTAGATTGAGTCACCAAGACGGCCCACTTTTTACCCATCAAGTTGACGAACCTAGTAGAAAAATTGGCTAAGTTATACATTGCATAGATTGTGCATGTAAACCATGTCCTTTGATAATGAGAAAACCAGGAAAAACACTGGTCACTTTCAAATTTTAAAATCGAATTGGTCTACAAGATTGATTATTAGGAAACAAGCAAATTTGAGAATTTTTAACACCCATGTGACTCAAAATGGTTCATAAACTTGGGAAAAGAACCTTGGAACGAAATGGAGAATAAAAACTGGATCGGTTCAAGAGAACTGGGTCCGAACTAGTTTATGAACTGAGTTGTTTCATGAACCAGAACCGATAGAGAATGGATAAACCAAGAAATTTATGGATCCCTTGTGATCCAAAGAGATTTATAAACCTTGGGAAGGAACCTTAGAACAAAGTGGGAGAGAAAAACCAGATCGGTTTGGGTGAACTAGATTAAACCGGTTTAAAAATTGAGTCAGTTTATGAACCGGAATCGATAAAGAGATGGTAAACCGAGAATTTTATGGACCCTAAGTGACCTAAGGAGTTAGAGAAGTCATGAAAATGGACTAGAGAATGAATTGGAGATGAAAACCAAACCGGTTCAGTTGAACCGGATTGAACTAGTTTGGACCAGTTTGAACCACTATTGAACTAGATTCTAAATTCATTTTGCTAGGTGGCTAAAAGAATTCATATTTGAGGCCACCATTGGATAGAAAATGAATTTAGATGAATTTATAAATTTTTAGATGTGAAAAATTTGGTCAAATGGGGGGGGGGGGGGGGAGGGTGCGTGAATCAGTCAGTTTAAGCTTTGAACCTGGTTCGGACTAATCCGGTCTGGTTTGGAATAGTGTTATCTTCTTCCTTTAGATGATAGCACTGTTCACTCACCGGAAAATTGAAGTAGCGCCGGTGAAGAAGAAACATTTCTGTTCGATTTGTTTTAGGTCATCAATGTCTGTTATAAAGGTGACAAAAGAACGACCAACGAGTCCCTGAGCTCCCTATATAAAGAGCCCCTCTCTATTCATCCTCTCCACACCTTAAAAGCACACTCTCTCTTAGTTGCTTAGTTTTCCGGTGAAGCTCGAACCAGAGCTCCGATATAGGGTTATTTCTGAGCCAAAGAAGACGAGGTCGGGTTCATTAGAATCGAGGAGAAATCAGTTGCACGGTGGTGACATCCGTTTGTTCCGAGAGTCGCCGAAGATGCTCCCTTATTTTCAATCAAGTCCCTTAGTGTTTCCTATATCCCTCTTGGGTCCTGAATTTTCTCAAAATGGTATATAGGGCTCAAATTTCCCAAATTTCCAAGTTGGTCCACCAACTTTTATAAAATTACCATTTTGCCCTAAGTTCCAAAAATAGCCAATTGGTCCCAATTCTTTCAAAAATTGACCAATTGATCCTTTAACATCTTTATTACTACCAATTGACCTTTAATTTTGATAAATTGTATTTAGGTCCTTCACTTTTTCAAAATTATCAATTTCCCCCAATTTCACTAGGACGAGACGTAGTTGAGATTTGAAAAAGGATGTAAGAAGTGTGAAGTGACCCATAAATCTAGGAGGAAATAGATTGGATTATGGTAACCATGATGGATTGAAATCCATATGGTTAGGAAGGGATATAAGGTATCATCCTAGAAGTCGGTATACTACTAAGAAAAATGCAAACAGAGTTATGTGAATACGTAAGAAGGACAATTCTGTAATCCTTGAAAAGGATAAAAAAAAGGGTTGATATCTCAAGTGGCACGACCCGAGTAACAACTTTGTAGTATCTAACAAGTTAAGGTACAAGACTCATAGAATGAGGAAATGAGACTGAATTCCACATTGATGGAGGAGGGGTATGATGAGGAAGGAGGTGCTAGAAGTAGACCTCAAATTCTTAAATGTGTCCTTTTGGAAACTAGACAGCGACAAATTATAGGTACATTGAAAGACTCCACCTAAAGATGAGTATCGGAAAGTTATGATGAGTGCTTCTGCATTGAAAACTAGTTGATGGGGATACTTGTGAGAAAACGTCGGAGAGAGACCTCACGATGTCTAAGATTTGAGAGTCATGAAAAACAGTGAAGAATCACTCTTTGGAGATGTGGAAGTACCATCATAATCAGGATGTTACGAAGAAAGGTTGTAAACCCCACTCCGTTAGGATAAGAAAATCAGGGAAAGAACCGGTCAACCCGGGTGAGAAAACTGAACCGATTCACGAACCCTAAATGATAGAAAAAGGGTAAATCGGAAAATTTATTGATCTCGAGTGACCTAAATAGTCACAAATATCATGAGAAAGGACTTTAGGATGAATTGGAGGTGAAACCCAAACCAGTTTAGGTGAATCGGATTGAACCGATTTGAACCACTATTGAACCGATTTCTAAATTCATTTTTCTAGGTGGCTTAAAAATTTGAGAATTTGAGAATTGAGATCACCATTTGATAGAGAATGAATTTAGATGAATTTACAAATTTTTAATTTTTAAAAACTCGATCGAATCGAGCCTAAACCGGCAGGTTTAAGCATTGAACCCGATCCAGTCTGGTTCGGAACAGCGTTGTCTTCTTCCTTCAGATGACAATACTATTCACTCACCGAAAAATCAAGTAGCACCAAAGAAGATGAAAGTCTCCAGCCAAGGAGTTTCAGGCAATGAATGACCGCCATTAAGGCACCAATTGGACGACCAAGAAGTCCCCGAGCTTCCTATATAAAGAGCCCCTCATCATTCATCCTCCTCATACCTGAAAACTCCACTCTCTCCCTACCGCTCCATTTTCCGGTGAAGCTCAAACCAGAGCTCCAACTTGGGCATTTTTTTGAGCTAAAGAAGGTGTGGTCGGGTTCTTTAGATTCGAGGAGAAGTTAGCTACATGACTGTAGTCTCCATTTGCTTAGAGTATCACCAGAGAAACACCAGCGTGATAGAACAGTAAAGCAGCTCCAGCGAACTGAAGCTGCCCTATTTTGGTTGAGCTGAAAATGGCCAATTTGAGCCCTTCTCAAGCCAAACCAAGGCCTCCCAACACTTCCACAACCCACTTGTAGCTGAATTAGAGCTGAAAGATAAGCCAATTTAGCTCCCCATTGTAAATTTCGATCAGTCCTAGAGAAAGAACCAACAAATATTTATTGATCAAATTCTCCTTCAATTCGACATGAATTAATTTGATTCTTAATCCTAGGAGGAGCCTCAAGACAAGAGCTATCTACCCAGATTGAAAGCTCAGACCGCCGCGCCCCTGACAGTAAGCTTTCAAAGCTTTCTCTCTCTACGTTCAATTTTCCGATTAAGCTTTGTTTGAGATTGTTCTGGCATCAATTCATGCAATTCAAAGTGTAATTGAATTTTATGAATGTGTAGGAACTTAAATCTGCCTTCAATTTTAACAATTAACCTTGTTTGATCAGCTAATTTGATGAAATCAAATTCAACCAAGTTTAAAGGTTGATATTGGGGAAAATTGAGGAAAATTGAGGGATTTTAAAAATTCGAGGGACTAAAGTGCAATTTCATAAAATTGAGGGCCATTTGGGCATAAAAAATATGTTGGAGGACCAATTGGTAAATTTTGGAATTATTGGGGTCAATTTTACCATTTTTGTAAAGTAGGGGCAAAATGGTAATTTTGGAAAATTTGGGGACCAAATTGGAAATTTGGGAAACTTGAACCCCTTTTTGTGATTTTGAATAAATTGAGGTCCCAAGGTGAATTTTAGAAGTTTTGAGACTCAATTTGGGGGAAAATCGGTATTAGGGACCTAAAGTTAAAGAAAAAGAACTTTAGGAACCTAATTGCAAATAATTGAAAAGTTTGGGTATGTTATTTATTTGTGATGAATGAAGGCCATCAAGCCAAAGGATAATGAAAAAGGATTTCATATTGTGTAGGAACACGAAGTACTGGGAACGCCAGCCAAGACAAGCTCGCGTGGAGGTAAAAGTTAGTTAAGAGGAATTCACTACATTCACAGGTGAGTGAGATTTTTGATATCATACCCAATTGGGATGATAAGCACCTCATAAATGAAAACCCACTACTAAGTGGAATTTTAAACATCACACCCGAATCGAGTGATGTGGAAATTATGTGAAAAAATCTATTTACTGATTGTAAGTAGATCATGCCCGGTTGGTATGATAAACTTCTTGAAAGGAAGTAGAAAGCCCGCTTATTGCTTATAAGCAAAGATGTCCTCACACCCGGTTGGTGTGATGGGTAGCTGAAAGATTATTTTTTCGGAAGTGCTCTCCCCTGACTGTGTGCTACTGCTTAAACTTTTTGGAATACCTTCTTGATTGGAGATCAAATAGCTCAGATAGGCCGGAGGCCTCGGTTTTGGAACTTGGGGGCTAAAATGCCCGATTTTGAAAATCTCGTACAGTGTGCCCATGGCCAATTGGCACGAGCAGGAGCTTGTAAACAAACATGAGTTTAAGCCATAAAAACTTTAAATGAATGATATGTTTGGCCCTGGTACCAAGACAGGACTAATATACTTGATGGACTAGCGGCAGTGCTACATGACAGGTTGATGGACCAGTCGAAACAAACAGCTGCAGGTCGAGTTGAGGGTTGAGGTTGTTGGACTAGTGGCACCAAAGATTAAATGGCTTATGAGGAAAAATGTTGTTTTGTGCATGCATTGAGGTACATGACCTTTAAGATGCCTAAGAGGGGTAGTGATGTGTCTTAGGGGCTACTGGATGTGGTGGAGATAAGGGCAAATTGTTGTGCCAACAATGAGAGAAGCTCGACGTAGCTTCATGCACATGAGACTGAGGTGGAGTTGGGATGAGGCCTCTGTCCTCATACGGACATAGAGTTTTCTTTACGGGATTAAGGGTCGGATGTCGCGTATATCCACTCATTCTCAGGGTAAAAGTGGACGGGCTTCTATCTAGGTGGCCGGTAAAGTCGCTCCAATGCCACAAGTGGGTGCAGTGGACATTCTGCCCTACAAATGTGTGTTCCCTTCATGATGAAGGGCGTGTGTTGATTGATAAACACACCATTTGTGGTTGATAATGAGATATGGCTACGAAATATGTGATTATGAGGATGAAATGTTTTGAAAGAAAATAAGGAGTCTGGAACACTCCAATTCAAACTATTTTCTGAAAGTGAAATTTTAAAACACCCATTCATTAAGTCGTTGAACTCACCCCCTCCCTTATACCCCTTTTTACGTAACCAAGAGAAAGCCTACCCAAGGACCTCAAGCTAACCACACCTATAATACAGGTATGTTAAGTTTAAATTTCTTGCCATTTTGATTAATGTAATTCCAGGAAAGGTACAGATTTAAAGGACGCCATACTACTATCAGTTTAAAATAAGGGGGAAACCCTTAATAAATCGGGAGAGTGGTGGGTTGATCACGGGGATCTAACCAAACTGGGTTGAGGCATGACAAAGGTATATAAGTATAAGTACAAAGTGGAAAGATAAAATAGAGACTCGAAGAGGGTTTGAATTGCTAGACTGTGATGGGATATTTATGTCAAAGGGAGACAAGACCAATACTCGCTAACTTGAGACATGATAAAGTCATTATAATCCATAAATAAGATGAAATCCTAAGGAAGACTAAGAGATGCATGAATTTTAAGTGCAATGAATGAAGGGGATTAAGTTGGTAAAAAGAGAAAGGTCTTGGAAAACACCCCCATTACTCATTTAGCGGTGTTGTGTGATGTCAACACAAGGAGAAGAAGATGCAATACAAGAATAAGCATCTAAGTGTTGGTACGACTGTAGACTCGTACAACCAAACATAGTTAGTAGGAATTATACCCCAAGCATGTGATCTCAAACATACACTTTAGGAAAAAATATCGTGATTTAACATGGAAAAGTACTAGATGTACCATTGTGACACTAGGATAAATAAGGGGGGAAGCACCCATAATGGTTAAGTACAAAATGGTACTTAGGTGGGAAGTTGCAAGTTGAAGCAAATACCCAAGATATCGGTATTATTCAGAGATATCCATGGATGTTAGGACGTCATAAACAAAAGAGTACACAAGTACTTGAGAGGTGATATGCAATCTAGGATGATTGGAAGGAACCTCTATAGATAATGACTCTAAAATGAGTCATATAGGGAATGGAATGATATTCCCAAAGGACAAATTTGAAAATAAAAAGTTATCCCAAGTTGAGGTAAATGACGAGCTAAGTTGAATAAAGAGGTTGGACAAAAGAGAGGTTTACATAAGAACAAGAATGGAGGATGGTAAGAACACCCGAGGGTATTGAAATTGTATGAAATTAAGGAAATGGAAAGACCGAGTGAGATAAGTGGTGAAAATCCTCCTCAACAATGATTAAGTTTTGAGGACAAAAATCCTAAAAGTATGAGAGTAGCTCTAACACTAGAATTCGGGTTAAGCCCACATGGACCGAAAGCCGAGGGTAAACTGAGAATAAAATTATGAACTAATAACAAGACCCTAAGCCATGAATTGGAATCCCGAATTATGAATGAGAACTAAAACCAGGAATGGAATTCCAAACCAAGGATAGGATCTGACATTTAGAATGAAATCTCAATTGTAGAGACAAAAACCTAAACCGAGAATGGAACCCATGTTGGGATTTGGAAAATCAAATTTAGATCACAACCCAATGATGGAAATGGGATAGGAAACCCGATGTCAGGACTAGGGATCTAACCGGATAAGGGATAAGATTCTTGGGCATGAAAATCGAGGTTTTTGGGAAAGCTTGTTTTCACCCGAACATGGTTGGGATTTCGAATTTAATTACCAAAGGGGCCAAAAAAGAGAAAAATGGTAATTTAAATTTCAAAAACAAAAAGAAAAGGAAGGGAATTCTAGTTGGTTGAAACTAAGTCTGATCAACCTAACTTACTCACTAGCCACTAAATACTGATTGATAGGATTCCCGTTGCATCGTCACAAAAATTGCTCTAATTCATTTAATTTTTTTTATAGAATCGAGTGCTACAAATTACATATATGAGTTGAAAAATCAACTATTGGTCTCCCTATGAAGTTAATTACTTTAACTCCTTCTAGATATATCAAATTTTGAGTTTAAAGTCAGAAATCCCAATCTCAAACAACTTACCAACCTCCCAATGATTGAATGGAAAATTCTCTCTAATTTGACCACTAAATGAAGCAATCTTGGTGTCCAAAATGTCTCTTATGAACTACTCTTGAGTTTTGTGGTCGAGTCCTGACTTGTTAGTGGACTAAAAACATTGCACAACGACCATTTTTTCCGACACCAATCCTAGACAAAATTATTGTCTACCACCAACGGTCTTGCAGGGCCAAATTCATCCACCTTCAGTCACCACTCTTGTGGCCATTGGTGCCATAGTGACTACATATCTCCCCTATACATATCCATATAAAGGGTCAACCTCTCTCGACGAAGAAATCGGCCGACACAAGCCAATTTCCACTAGTGGGTATGTTAGGTTCAACCTGATCACAATTGGTCGACGACCAATTCATGCAACATCTTGGTTGGCCACCACTACAAGAAATTTGTGCATGGACTTGGCTACAAAACACCTAAGCTCCAGCCACCTCCAATGAGAATTTCCATTGCAATTTGAGTTATCTAAGTAGGGACCATTGCAATGTTGCAATGTCATATGACCATTGCAAAATTGCCTAATGTTGCAATTTGACAATTTTGTCACTCAAATTGCCTACGATAATTTTGCCTAACGTAAGTACCAAAATGCAAATTTTGAAAAAAAAAATTGAGTTATCTAAGTAGGGACTTAGAAACCTTTGGAGTATTTTTATAAATATGACCTAATGTGGGTTTAACATGTGATTTGGAAGGAAATCATAAGCGGGGTTCGTGATTCTTAGGGCTCATCGATACATTAGTCGAGAGAATTAAGCCCGATGGGCAAAAACCGTAATTTATGGGAAATTATAGGATAATATATAAACATTGAGTTAAGATATAAACTAAGCCCATACATCAAATTTTATTCATGTAGAGCAAATATTGCATCTAATTACACGTGTATCACGGGCTCGGGTTAAGGGAAAAATAGTTAGGATGAATGAGTCCCGATAATAATAGTGAGCAGTAATATTGATGACGAGTCTGATTGGACCTACTTATGTGCTTTACTACTTTTCTATAATAAAGTGAAATATATGGTGCACATTTTGGAAAATGCTTTAAAAAAATAATGAAAAACTATATGGATGCATGCTCACTAAAATTACCATTTAGAACCAAGTCTCATATGTGCCATATTATTTGGTTATTGTAGTATAGCTACTACAAGTGGTATAAGCAGACTTCTCGAACAAAGATACTTGGAAACAAAGCAGAATGAATGTGTTCCCAATGCTTGAGTGAGTGAATTTATAAATTACAAGTCCTATTGAACCGATAGTGATTCTTTATTTAGTTTTACTAAATTAATGAAAGTAGAAAAGCATAATAAGCTTCACAAATGGAATACGAAATATGATGTAGCACGAATTTGAGTAAAAAATGTAATGTCAACATATGAAAGGATTGAGATTTGCTAAATATGAAAAGAGGACTAGGCTTTGTGTAATTGGTTAAGTTAAGAAGTATAAAAAAATGAAAGAGTTGGTTCGAAGTCCAAAACCATGGAATTTTGATAGTTGCATATATGATATGAATGACGAAATGAGAATAAGTAGTGAGGTCGGTTAGATATCATACTAAGCCTCGATAATTAAAGAAAACTATTATGTGTTATGATTTTAATGCATGCTAAAGAACATGAGTAGTAGGGTCGATCATATAACATATTGTATGTTTGAATAAGAATGATCTTTATATTGTGTGACTATTTGTGTGATATCATTGAGTGGATGTGTTATAAAGCCTACATGACACCTAGTAGTAGAGGTGATGTCGAGTGTAAAGAGGAGGACTGAAAGTGGGGATACAAGGAAACCGCTGGCTTCTAGAATCTTTCCACATGCCCGAAGGGAGCTATATAACGGGGGTCCTAACATCGCTTATAATCCATGAGTTAGGTTGATTTGGACCAAAGGATGCAAAATGTCATATGACACATCATCAACATCGTATGAGGGGGATTGTTCATCATGAGATGTTTACTTGGGAGTGCAAATATATAATGCACACACTCCTCATAGCCCTAAGAATCTCACGCATACACTCCTCATAGCCCTAAGAACCTCATGTGTGAGATCTCAGTGAATACGTTGGTAGGGTCACTATGTATGAAGTTGTGATGATAAATGCATTATTGACAATAATAAGAGGGGGCGGTAATCTATGGATGTTCCTTGGGAATGTCTTAAGATCCACATACCACTTGCACCCCAAGTTTGCATGTGTAAGAACTCGAAGGTTGATTGTGTGTATTTGATATGTACATTGTGAAATGAGAATTGAATTTCCAAATTAAAGAAATATGAGTTAGAATATTATTATGAACAATAGTAAGTAAAATTACTCATAAAAGATGCAAGTAAGATATAACTAAAAATCTAATAAAAAATTGAGTAAAGTTCGGGTTATAAGAAATGTTATGGCTCAACTACAGCAAACATTCTTTGAGCAGTGAGCTCACCCTCCCCTGTAAACCATTTACAAGTGTGTGCAAAGGAACACGGAAGGCCATATGACAACCTCAATATCCAAGTGCATGCAATTAAGGAGCGGGGCTCAAAAATCATGCACAGTGGCTAATTATATGAAAGAATTTATCTTTAAATGTTAAGAAAGACATATTCCATAGACCTTCCGATGTTCTAAAGTTTCGAGACCAAAATGAGGGATTTCAGTGTCACTACACTCGTACAAAGGTAAACTTTCCTGGGCTAGGGAATCGATAGCAACTAGTTACGTCCACTTGAAGTTATAATAAGGATTAAGAATAAAAACTCACATAATTCAGCAGGAATTTAAAACTTACATAAAAATAAGTAGTGTGCCAAAAAAATACATATTTCCCATGAAAATATAACAATTGATAAGTAAACATATAATTAGCCACTGTGCATGATTTTTGAGCTTAAATTATGCATATGAACAAATAGAGGGATGGATTGTAAATTTGGTATTAATTTTTGTGGCATTAGATTTAAACAATAATCGAGATTTAAGAGTGATTTTCTATCGTGTCCCATGAGAAAAATCTGTCACGTAGTGGATAATGAGTTGTACGAATTTGGGTCAGAAATCGAATCTAGATCACTTGAAAAGGCGAACAAGACAAGCTTGAATCAGTTTACTTTATAGCAAATCACTTTCTAATGAATTAATTTGTCAGTTCGACTAATTTTTACATTTTCTTGGTTGGTTCATATATTTTTGATCGGTTTTTTATTAAATTTATTTTTTAAAAAATTATTTGGTCAATTATTTATAATCTAGAGCAAAAAATTTCCATTTTCTTATTTTTAAAAATCTTTGAAAAAGTTGATACGAAACAGTTTGATACTAATTCAAATCAATTCCCCCATTGAGCTTTTCTTATTTCATAATTCTCGATTATATAAAGTTTAATAAATTTAATTTACAGCATTTATTCATTTTTAAAGTTTTAGTTTCAAATTTAGTCTATATATTATTTGATTTCTACTCCAAATTCTTGTTTGCATTACTAAATTTTTATTTTTGAAAAATACTATGTACAAGAGGATTTTTTAAATAATTTTTATATTTTCGTATCTATTATAGTAACTTGGGTTGATTGTCTTCATTATTCCTTGATAATTTGGATTACTATCAACTTAAATTGTATTTTATTCATTACTAAATGAGCTTCGGCACAATGTGAGAAAGTTACCTTATAGCTTTTTTCTTAGAATTATTTGCAACTCTTTAAAGTATAGTAGGATCTTAATCAGTTATAATTTAAAAAGTTTTTAATATATAATATTTTTATTATAATATATATATATATATTTATTGAGTTCTATAATTTGAATTGAATTTAGTTCTTTTTAGGTTGAGCAAAAAAAGTTCTTTTTAGTGGTTAAAAAAAGATTTATTCAATGCATATTAATTTAATATTGAATTAATGAATATTCTATAAATATTTAAAAATAAATAAAATTTTGCTTAACCCGTGCCTAAAGCAAGGACTAGACGTCGAGTTAGCTGGTGGTAGTGGCGGCGGTGGTGGGCAGGACCTGGTGGTAGAAGCAGCAGAAACTCAAGATGCTGAAGTTCCTGTCGAAGGTGCGGATCGAGTTTAACGCCCTCGACCCGCGCATCGCCTCGTGTATGGAGTTCTTGGCGCAATGCAATGCCCGCAAGGCCAAGGAATCTAACCCTGCCTGCCAGGTCGTTGTCAAGCGCCGCACGGACGACCACCCGCCTCAAATCACCGTCACCTTCGTCAACGGGATCGAGGAGGTCTTCGATGCTACCTCCACCCCCGCTCAGAACATCCGGACTATGATCCTCGAGAAGGGCCGGTACCTTGAGACGGAGCAGATGTTCCGAGACGCGGGGGAGTCGTGGCCTGTTATGATCCCCGAGGAAGAGTTGCACCAGTTCGCTCCCGGCACTAAGGTCAGTCTCTTAGTTTGTGTATTTATCTATATATCAGAGATTTAGGGTTTTTCCTTTGTGGCATTTGGTCGAACATATTGTGTGGTGGTGTCTGATTGTCTTAGTACATGGTCTTACCTTTGTGAAAATTAGATCAATTAGATGATGTTCATCATTAGTAGTGCCTCCTAATTCCATACAATTAGTTGATTAATTTTTTCGGGTTTATTAGTGGGCCATATTGTGTGCTTTGAGGACTCAAATATAGCTTCTGGGCTATTAGACAATAACTATTAATGTGATTCCAATATTGCTAGATTTCTACAAGAATCTTTAATATGTGTTAGCTGATTAGCAAAATTTTGACAAATTTAGCTATCTCCATGATTTAGGCATTAAAACTTCTCACTATTGATTAAAGTTCCACTTATTCATGGAGTGTTCTATCTCTCAGTTTTGATCATGGTAGTTTAAATTGATGACTATTGCTTGATTAGTGTGAGGACTCAAATGAAATTCTTTCATTTTACTTTATTTTGACATTGTTTGCTAGTTCAGTTTACCTTGCAAATTCTGCATATTATGGGTTACCTTAAAGTAGAGAGACTTTTAAATTGAGAATGCTTTAGTAGTGCATCAACATTTTGAAATTAAGAGACTTTTTTGAGGTGATGTTATGAAATTAAGAGATCACTTCCTGCCAGAAGTACTAGTTAACTGGAATATCTGTTGGTGGAATTACTCTACACCATAAGCAAATCTATTACAATGGGATGCATGCACATTCAAAAGTAAGCCATATGTAGATACTCATCTTGATAATGGCCTTGATTGTATAAAGAAATGCAGTTAGAAGTAGCTTGTCGGTTGTTTGAAGGAGACTGAATAGGGAGAGATGATTAATGCATACATAAAAAAGGTGGGAAAGGAAATGTGGAAAATGAACAGAACTTGCTCTGACCACAGTGCAAACACCAAATGGCAAGGATTAAGGATGTTACTTTTGTGACAAGCAGCAACTCTAGGATTTCCTAACAATGTTAGGAAGGTTCTCTTGATACTATGAACGTGTAATCATCTTCTTCTGTTTGTTTATGACAGCCTAGGAAAGCAGAGGAGAAGAAGCAATAGGAAACCCCTCTTTGCTCGCTGTGGTCTCCTTATTCAAGGGACAGATGATTACATGGTACCTATGACGAGGTCTCCACTTTTACTGATTTCTCATGTTTTTTCAAGTTCATGACACTGTAAAAACTAAAAGATGCGTACGTCAATATAAGAGTTTGACTTGGCTGAGTTGACTTTTCTTTGTATCATCATGTCCCGCCACTTCTTTGTCCAATAATCAATCCTTGGTTGCTCGTCTTGATTGCTATCTTCCTTGAATAGTCTGGTTATCGGGCAATGTTGTTATTGCAAAAGGGAAGTTGAAGTGGAAGTGGATGTCAAAATAACATATCATGAACACTCGATATCAGTGACATGAAACAAAGGCCTCTATTGAACAATCTTGCTCTCCCATTAACTATAAACTATGGTTCCACGTCCTCCCATGGATTTACACTTGGTGGATGAAGAACTAAAACTGCCAGAGTTCTCCATATCCTTTATCGGTCTTCCCTCTGAACTCGGTTAGGATCAGAGACTATGTCCATCATCATCTTCTCAGGAGAATCTTCCCAGCTTGCAAAAGTCTTCAGATCAACCTGCATTGCATCTCAGATCCAGAGTATCATAAACATAGAAAGTATCATCAAAATAACCAAAGAATGCTTCCTGTTTAAATTGAATGGAAACTACCTTCCGCCTTTGCTCAGTGAAGAGTTCTTCCCTTTTCTTGTAAGATGCCTGCACATCCCTGGCAGTTGTTCCACCCAATCCCCACACTTCCACTTCTATTACTGAAGCTTCAATGGGGAGAAATCCCTGCAACAATTTATAGTAAAAATTAGGCCAATAAGGCATTCTCATCATCAACCATTGTAGACTCATCATACCTGATTTGGGAAGAGTGGCCCTGGTCTATATGTTTTATCGATAGCATGATGCCGAATGGTAACTTCTGCAAAATCTTCATTCATGAAAATTCTCTCATTTCCAACACTTCCTCCAAATGCGATTCCCACAGGCTTAGGATGAGGCTGGTAGACCCTACCCGAAGGACGCATGTGGCTATACACGAAATTACTCTCCTTCCCTGTTCATGTTGCATCATATAGTACACTAATTAGCCACAAAAGAACACTTCATTATGTCCAGAAGAATCACAAACTTTGTACAAGTTAGAGTTTCCTGTACTGGTAGATAAATAGACATGGAAGATGGGATCTATGGAGCAAAGAATCCCAGGATTTCCATAAAACTGATCCTTATTCTCGAATCCTTGCTGTAAAAGCACACCGATTGTCCATTTCTTGCCCCTCATATTTTCATGGTGAGAATCGCCACAAGAGGCAGAAATTAGCATGAGGAGCGAGCCATGGTATCCTTCAATATTAGCCCAGAACCTATTCAGACCCTTCCCGTGAACGGATGAACTATAACAAAAAGAAACAAAGAAGATATATCAAGGTTCTTCAGACAAACAGGAAGGATTTATAAGACACAAAGTACGATAAGTTGGTAGGTGGAAAATAGTAGCAGTAAGATGAGACGGGATAGGAGATGACGAACCAGTACAAAAGGCTCTCATTCATTTCATCACCACTACAACAAAGGAAATTTCTCAGAATTTCTTCACTAGCAGGTCCTCTAAATGCAAGGGAGATTGCCCAAGCCTTTCCACGATTCAGAAGGTGAGTACTGGAAGACCCTTTCCAATTGGTATCTTTTGACAATGAGCTCGAAGATCCCAAACTATCCTGGGTCTATACAATCAACCCAGCACAACAGATATGAAGTGCACAATGTATTTGGGACAAATAAATCATTTTCATTTGGACAAGATCAAACATTGTGAAATGAAGGAGGATGACAGAATTCCAGATATATTTATATAGATAGTTTTAGTTTGCAATATCTAAACGGTTGTTTTCCCATAGAAACGTGTCACAATTCTTCAGTCAGAAAAAGCAAGCAGGATGCGTGGAAAATAAACACAAATTTCATGATAAGAATACTTACTGATTCTGATGCCATTAAATGTTGAAGGCTCCCAGAGACAAATTGCGAGAAGCAATCGGGAAGTCTTGGAATGGTGGCCAATACCCAAGTCATAAATTTCCCAGCAGGAACCTTAGCTTGCAGATTAAAAACATCACAGTTCCAAAAATCTGAACTTCCACCACCTTCAGCACATGAATCAACAACAGAAAACAAGAGGTTCTCAACTTCAGGAACATAAAAGATGGAATCCCCCTCAGACCTTGAAAACGAGCTTGTTCTGGTGCTCCATAACATGCTCCAGCACATGATCAGGAGTGCATAAATATCGGACGGCATCAGATATCCCATCACCTTACAATCGGTTCCATCAGACTCGAACCCCAGCTCGGCTGCAAGGCCAGCTCTCTTGGCCGAAACCTCGAAGATTCTGAGCAAGTTCGTGAGGCATACAGATGCTGTCATCCTCCCGCAGCAGTTGAGATATCCTCTCACGAACTCGAGCCAACTCAGGCCACCTTCATTAGAGACGAAAAACACATCGACGATGGATAATCCAAGATGACCAAGAAATCTCAAAATTGAATCGGGCAGAAAAGCCCCAGGTGGCTCGCGAGTTGCTCTCTTGTAACAGATGGAGAAGCATTTCTGACGTCGTTAAAGGTCACGAGTATTAACAGGACAGTCATCTTGTTGAGGTAACAATGGATTGAACAATGAAACGAAAGACTCGGGACTCGAATTCAATCGAGATAATGACCTGCAGAGATTGAATGGGAATTGCGTTCTCCTGGGGATCGGCGAGGTTTGCGAATGCCTTTTGAAGCATCGGCACAGCTCCAGTTGAAGCTGCTAAGCCTTCCAGCTCTCTCTGCTCCGGTGATATATCCTTCTGCTCCGTCGACGCTGATGTCCCCATCCTTGTCGGGATACCAGTCGTTAATTCTCTGGCAGATCTGCAACAGAGAAGCAACTTTTTTCAGAAAAAATCGGAAAAAAAAGGCTTTGCCTGTTTAAGAAGGTTCGAGGCATCAATGAGCCATCAAACCAACCGACAATGACCAAAGTCGATCCGAGCGAGACGCAGTCGTTTCGATCCAAGCCCATCCAAGTGCCGTAGTAATTTGATTACTGTCTTGAGGGAAATTGTGCTCATGAGATAGACGCCAGCACGTGGGTGCCCTTCATTCATTCTGAAGAGCACGGATGCAACACGACCAAGACATACTACCACAATGTATGACCAATATAACATATAGTGGGCCTAGTTATAGTGAGATAAATATACTTTCCTACTATATCTTTATGTACTACTCTCCTTATCACATATTTCATTATCCTCAAATTTACTAAAATTTGTATTTGGATTTGCTAGTAGCCTAAAATACTATTTCACCTATTTTATTTTAATCTAATTATTATATATTATTTACTATATATCATAATAATTAAGTATAACTTTTATAAATTTTTTGTTGTTATATTAATAAATCGCTATATTAAATTAAATTTTTATAGTATTTAGTAAAACTAATTAAACGATAATTTTTTTATTTTTATTTTTATTTTTTATAGATATTATATATTATTTAATAAATTAATAAAATAATATTTTATTAAGCAAAAAGCTAAGCACATAATCTTTACTATAATACAAAATTGATATATTTAATATAATATTATTGTTGAAAAATTAAACAATATTATATCATTCACATATAGTATTAATTAAATAAAAATTTAATGTAAAATTCTCCTTAATCCATACTTACTTTATCTAAAATTATTTTCAATTAGTTTATTTAAAAATTTTACATTATATTATCTAATTATTTATTTTAATCGACGAATTTCTCAAATGGCATACCACAAATAGTTTATCTTATTCATTGTTTAACAATGCATTACAAACATTTAATTTTATTAACGGTTAATTTAATACGAAAATAAATAATTTTAGAGTGATTTAAGAGAATTTGAAAAAATTTCTAAATAATCTAAAATATTTTTTTATTTAATATCTAATCTATCGAATTATCTACTTTTAATTTTACTTTATATACTTATTTAAATTATCATACCATATTTTGTGTAACTTACAATATTTTATTGATTATACCGGTTACCACACCATTGTATAATCCATATGGTGGAACACTTAAAAAACTTAATATTAGTATTTTCTTAAAACTTAATTGAAATAAAAAAAATAATTAAATAATAACACCATTAAATAATAGTAACACTAAGTGAATCTTCTAAAGAAATTTTTATACATTAAGCCTATATATATATTTGCTAAATTTTTATTGAGTTGTTTCTCAATAATATATTAGATGTGTGCGTTTTTAAACTTAATGAGTAGAGTTTTTGAATACTAAAACGTCATATATTTGAGTTAATCCTTACTTAAAATTTTTATTTGAGGTATTTTAACTATTTTGTAAATAATATTTATTAATCCTTTAACTTTCAAAGATTTTAGTATTTAAATCTCATATAGTTTTCTCAAATCATATTCACATAATATGATTTAAAGTTAAGTTAACCATAGGTGGTTCAAAGGTATATTACTAACTACATGTCTAAATGGACATATGTACCACTATAATCTTAGTATTTAAATCTTATATAGTTTTCTCAAATCATATTCACATAATATGATTTAAAGTTAAGTTAATCATAGGTGGTTGAAAGGTATGTTACTAACTACATGTCTAAATGGACATGTTTACCACTATAACTATATCAAACAATAATTTCTAATATGAGAAAGATGTCTGTGATTCCTCTTACTTGAGATTAACACAAAATTGATCCCTAACTATGACTTGCTAGGTTCTAATGTATCGTAATTAAATAATTTCTCATTATTTGCACTAGTAAATCCAATAATTCTCAGTAATTATATCATCTCTCGTTATACCTCTTATAATTTTATAATTTATATCTATTTTAAACACATAATACAATTAATTTTTTTTATAAATAAAGACTTTATCTTACTATCTCCATTCTATTTGTATTATTCTATTCATAAAATTATTTGAACATTTACCTTTTTATTGGAAATATATTGGGTGATAAATGATTTTCTAAACATTTTGGTTCTTATTCATCTTTTCTTAAATACGAGATGTAGCCCTTTTTCATATCCGTCAAATAACCTTAATTCATTCTAAAAACTTTTTAGGTATTTTTCTTAAATTATCTTCGTTGTATAATTTTAGATATTTTTTAAATATTTTCATAAATCATTACTTGTAGTTTGTAAAGTGCAAATAAATAATTCTATCTGTCCAATCAGATGTTCACTAACCGAATATCTAATACTTTGTTTCTCTTGGAAATATTTCCAAATACTCCATACATTTTTTGCACACTTGTTAGGAAATAGCCCTACAAACAATGTATACATTTTATTTCATCATTCATGGATTATCTAGGATCAACCTAGGTTGGCATATCCCATATCATAGCGCATCTTTTTTAAAATTATGATTTTACCCTTTATAACTCGATTTCATCGCATCTACTCTTTGTTAATCATTCGACCAATATTTATCCTTAATTCACAAGTTTATCTCTATCCTTGACTTATTCATGAATATACCATTTACCTTTTAAATATTTATAATATAACTCCTAACATATCGGAATTTACATTTTCCCCCAAACATTAATTGTCATGCCTCGACCCGTTTTGGTTGGATCCGTGTGAGCAATCCGCCACTCTCCCATTTTATTAAGGGTTTTCCCCCTTCTTTAATCCGCGAGAAGTAAGACGTCTTTTATACATTTACCTTTAATGGAATAACATTAATCAAAATTGAATAAAATTAAACTTTCATACCTGTCTTATAGGTTTAGCTAGTAGAAGGTATTTAGGTTGGTTTTTCTCGTGGTTTCCTGAAAAGGGGTAAAGGGATGGGGTGAGTTGGACAATTTAGTGAATGGGTTTTTGAAATATGAGTTTATTGAAAATTAGTTTTACATTGGAGTGTGTTAGACTCCTTATTTTCTTTAAAATCATTTTTTTTTCAAGTTCTGGTTTTCAAAATCTTTTTCCAAGGTTTACCAATTCTTTTCCAAGGATTTACAAATCATTTCCAAGGTTTTCATAACCTTTTCCCATTTTCATATTAGGTGTGTTTTACAAATAACACACGCCTTTCATCATGAAGGGTACATACACATTCGTGAGATGCAATTACGTCGACTGCACCCAATTGTGGATAGGAGCATCTTTACCATCCACCCTGATAGAAGTCTCTAACTTCTACCCGAAGTCTGAGTTAACATCTCCGATGTTCAATCCTCAAACCCAAAATACTTTGTCTCCATATGAGGACATAGACCTCATCCCGACCCCACCCCGGACTTATGCGCATGAAGCTACGTCAAGTTTCCCTGACTGCTAGCACGACAAACTGCCCTTATCTCCACCATGTTTTTTAGTAGCCTCTTAGGATGCATCAATACTCCTCTTGGGCATCTTGATGGCCTCGAACCTTAGTGCATGCACAAAATAATATTTTTCCTCAGAAGCCATTTAATTTTTGGTGCCACTAGTCCAACTGCCCTGACCCTTAACTCGACCTATATCTGTTTCTCTCGACTGGTCCGTCGACCTGTCTGTCGCACTGCCACCAGTCCATCAGGTATGTTGGTCCTGTCTTGGTACCATAGCCAAACACATCATTCATTAAAGTTTTCATGGCCTAATCTCATATTTGTTTACAAGCTCCTATTCGTGACAACTGGTCTTGGGCCTATTGTACGAGATTTTCAAAATTGGGTATTTTAGCCCCTAAGTTCCAAAACTGAGGCCTTCGACCTATCTGAGCTATTCAAGCTCCTATTAAGAAGATCTCCCAAAAAGTTTAAGCAGTGGCACTGTCACGCCCTGACCCGGTTTGGTCGGATCCCCATGATCAACCCGCCACTCTCCCGGTTTATTAAAGGGTTTCCCCTTATCGTAAACCATAAAGAGTAAGGCGTCCTTTAACTTGCACCTTTTTCCTAGAATAGCATAATCAAAATTGTATGAAATTTAAAACTTTACATACCTGTCTTACAGGCATCTTAGTTGACGGTATTTAAGGGGAGGCTTTCCGGGATTTCCTAAAAGGGATATAAGGGAGGGGGTGAGTACGACTACTTAGTGAATGGATTTTTAAAAGCTTTTGACTTTTAAGAAAAACATTTATATGGAGTGTGCCAAACTCCTTTGTTTTAAAAAATCCCATCATTTAAAAATTCGGGTTTTTCTTTCCATTATTTCTTAGTTACCATGATGTGTCATCACCCAACACACATCCTTCATCATGAAGGTTACACACATTCACAAGTCAGTATCACTACCGAACCCTCTAGTGGCTTCGGAGCGACTTTTCCTGCCACCTGGATAGAAGTACCACCACTTCTACCCTGAGAATGAGTGGATGTACGTGACATCCTACCCACAATCCCGAAATCACTTCTTCATGTCCGTATGAGGATAGAGACCTCATCCTGTCCCCACCCCGGTCTCATGCGCTTTGTGCTACTCCAAATTTTGCACAGATACCTGGAACGACGAACTGCCCTTATAGCCACCAGGTCGTCAAGTGCCCTTAGGACGCATCACTACCCCTCATGGGCGTCTTGATGATCCTGTACTCACAGTGCATGCACAAACAATGTTTTCTTATATTGCCATGTAATCTGTGGTGCCACTAGTCCAACGGCCCCGACTCTCAACTCAACCCGCAGCTGTTTGTCTTGACTAGTCCGTCGACCTGTCATGTCGCACTGCCGCTAGTTGACTGAGCATGTCGGTCCTAACTTGGTACCATGGCCAAACAATTCACTTATTAAGTTTTATGGCACATATATCATGTTCATTTATGAGCTCCTGCTCATGCCAACTGGCCTTGGGCCCACTGTACGAGATTTTCAAAATCGGGCATTTAACCCCCAAGTTCCAAAATCGAGGCCCCCGACCGATTAGAGCTATTCAAGATCCCGTCGAGAAGGTCTCCCAAATTGTTTAAGCATTGGCACACAGTCAGGGGAGAGCACTTCTGACAAAAATAGGTTTTTACTGTCCATCATACCGACCGGTATAAGGACATCTCCGTTCATAACCGATGAACGGGTTTTCAACTTCCTTCGAGAAAGTCTCATCATACCAATCAGGTATGATCTACTTACGAACCGTAAGTAGTTTTTTTCGCATAACTTTCACATCACTTTCTCTAAGTAGTGATGATTAAAATACCACTAAACAGTGGGTTTTTATATCGAGGCACTTATCATCCCCAATCGGGTATGATGTTCGTAAACCCACTCACCCGTTAATGCCGTGAATTCCACTAGACTGGTTTTTTGTATTCACGCTAGCTTGTCCTTGTTGGCGTTCTCGGTATTTAACGTTCCTACACGATATGAACAACCTTGTTCATTATTACTCGACATAACAGCCTTCATTTATTAATGAATGAGAAAACCCAAACTTTTAGTTATTTGCAATTAGGTCCCTAAAGTTATTTCTCTTTAACTTTAAGTCCCTAATGTCGGTTTTTCCTCAAATTGAGTCCCGTAACTTTTAAAATTAATTGTGGGACCTCAATTTATTCAATTTCACCAAAAAGGGGTTTAATTTTCCAAATTTCCAATTTGGTTCCCCAATTTTTCAAAAATTACCATTTTGCCCTTCTTTCACAAAAATGGTAAGTTTTTCCCCAAATTTTCCAAAATTCCTCAATTGGTCCTCCAACATTATTTTCATGCCCAATTGACCCTCAATTTCATAAAATTGTATTTTGGCCCCTTTGAATTTCGAAAATCCCCAAATTTTCCCCCAATTTCAACTCTTCAACACTCCCGAATTTGATTTCATCAAATTAACCGATCAAACACTTCTAATTATTGAAATTGGAGTTGAAATTGAGTTCCTGTATGTTCATACGATTCTAAGAAACTTTGAATCGCAGATTTTAACGTCGGAACGAGATCAAACGGAGCTTTTCCGAAAAACAGACTATAGATAGAGAAAGCTTCGATTACTCACCGGTGAAGGCACGACAGTCTGAGCTTTCGATCTGGGCAGATAGGTCTCGTCCTAAGGTTCATCCTAAAATCAAGTATTGTATCAATTGATGCGGAATTGGATTAGGATTTCGTAATTGAAATTCGGTCGATTCTCTCTCTAGCACCGATCAAAAATTATAAAGGGGAGCCGAATTGGCTTACCTTTCGATCCTAATTCGGCTGTGGAAAGGCTGAGGAAGTGTTGGGAGGGCTTGGTTTGCCCTGAGGAGGGCTTGAAATGGCCAATTCCAGCTTGGCCGAAATAGGGCAGCTTCGGTCTGCTGGAGTTGCTTCACTATTCCATCATGTCGGCGCTTCTCCAACGATTCTTGAATTGACTGGAGTTTGCTATCAGATAGCTGTCTTCTCACCGGTGAAGGCACGACAGTCCGAGCTTTTGATCTGGGCAGATAGGTCTTGTCCTGAGGTTCATCCTAAAATCAAGTATTGTATCAATTGATGCGGAATTGGATTAGGATTTCGTAATTGAAATTCGGTCGATTCTCTCTCTAGCACCGATCAAAAATTATAAAGGGGAGCCGAATTGGCTTACCTTTCGGTCCTAATTCGGCTGTGGAAAGGCTGAGGAAGTGTTGGGAGGGCTTGGTTTGGCCTGAGGAGGGCTTGAAATGGCCGATTCCAGCTTGGCCGAAATAGGGCAGCTTCGGTCCACCGGAGTTGCTTCACTATTCCATCATGTCGACGCTTCTCCAACGATTCTCGAATTAACTGGAGTTTGCTATCAGATAGTTGTCTTCTCCCCGGTTCTAAAGAGCCCGACCTTTGTTCAAGTCGAAGCTCTGGTTCGAGCTTTACCGGGAAACGGAGCAGTAGAGAGAGAGAGAGAGAGAGAGAAGTGTTCAGGTGTGAGGAGAATGAAATGGGGATCACCTCTTTATATAGTCGTAAAACCCGTGTATTAAATGGGCGAGATTTATTACTAGTATTAATATTGCCATAAATTATTGGTATTAATTCCAATAATTTAATTTCGGTATTAATTCTAATAATTTAATTTCGGTATTAAATTATTTGTATTAATTCCAATAATTTAATTTTGGTATTAAATTATTGGTATTAATTTCAATAATTAAATATATATTAATTCGTGGCTATTTATGATAAGCCGTACGTTTGCATAAAAATTTTTGACCGAAATTTTGGGTTACAAAAAAAAAATCATACTTCCTAGAAGGTCACCCATCCTCACACTACTCTCAGGTAAGTACGCTTAACTTTGAAGTTCTTATGTAATCTAGTTCACCTAAACTAATTTGATTTTTATTATCTAATTTGTCTTAAGTTTCTTTTCCAATGTTTAATAAATTCTTTGGATCAACCGAAAGTTGTAAATTTTCATATTGTTTTTTCCCAAATGTAAACCGGTTTGGTTTTCTTATTCGGTTTGACCAGTTCTTTTCCCGGTTTTCCTTAACTCAAATGTGCAGGGTTTACAGGCACACAATCAAGGGATAACACTTCTAACAAAATAATTTTTCAACTGTCCATCACACCAACCGGGTGTGAGGACATCTCCGCTTATAACCAATGAACGAGTTTTTTACTTCATTCTAGGGAGTTCATCATACCAATAGGGTATGATTTACTTACAACTGGTAATTAGTTTTTCTGTGTGTTTTCTCACATCACTCAATCCAAGTATGATGTGAAAATCTCACATAATAGCAGGTTTTTATTACCGAGGTACTCATCATCCCAACTAGGTATGATGTGAAAATTCTCACTCACCAAATAATGGATTGAATTCCTCTTAACCGACTTTTTGCCTCCATGCAAGCTTGTCTTTGCTGGCATTCCTAGTACTTCGTGTTCCTACACAATATAAACATCCTTATTCATTATCCTTTAGCCTAATAGCATTCATTCATAACAAATGAATAAAATGCCCAAACTTTTAGTTATTTGTATTTAGGTCCCTAATGCCAATTTTCCCCTAAATTGAGTCTTGGAACTTCTAAAATTCACCTTGGGACCTCAATTTATCCAAAATAACAAAAGGGATTCAAGTTACCCAAATTTCCAATTTGGTCCCCAACTTTTCAAAAATTACCATTTTGCCTCTACTTTACAAAAATGACAAATTTGACCCCAATAATTTCAAAAATCAACCAATTGGTCCTCCAACATCTTTTCCATGGCCAATTGGCCCTTTTTAGGAAATTGCACTTTAGTCCCTCGAATTTTTGAAATCACCAATTTCCCCTAAATTCTTCCCCCAATTTCCCCCTTTCAAACTGGCCGAATTTGATTTTATCAAATTGACCAATCAATCGAGGTTAATTATTGAAATTGAAGGTAAAATTGAGTTCCTACACTTCCACATGATTCAATGGAACTTTGAATCATGTCATTTGGATTCGAATTGAGCTTAAACGAAGCTTCGTTGGAAAACTAGACTCAAAGAGAGAAAGCTTCAAAAGCTTACCGTCGGGTGTGCAGTTGTCTGAGCTTTGATCTGGGCAGATAGCTCTCGTCCCGAGGTTCCCCCTAGGATCACGAATCACATCAATTTATGCCAAATTGAGGGAGAATTTGGTTAGTGAAGTTTCACCGGTTCTCTCTCTAACACTAATCAGAAATTACAAAGGAGAGCCAAATTGGCTTACCTTTCAGCTCTAATTTAGTCATATGAGGATTATGGAAGTGTTGGGAGAGCTTGATTTGGCCTGAGAAGGGCTCGAATTGTCCATTTATAGATCGATAAAACATGGCAACTTCGGTCCACTAGAGCTGCTTCACTGTTCGATCACGCTGGCGTTTCTTCGGTGACCCTCTAAGCAAATGGAGACTACCTTAGGTAGCTGACTTCTCCCCGAATCCAATGAACCTGACCTAGCCTTCTTTGGCTCAGAAAAATGCCAGTGTCGGAGCTCTTGTTCGAGCTTCACAAGAAAATGTAGTAGGGAGAAAGTAGAGTTTTTAGGTGTGATAAGGATGAATGAGGAAGAGCTCTTTATATAGGAAGCTCAAGGACTTCTTAGTTGTTTGATTGGTGCCTTTATAACAGTAATTCATTGTTTGAAACTCCTTGGCCGAAGACTTTTCATCTTCACCGGTGCTACTCGATTTTCTGGCAAGTGAACGTTGTTGTCATCTAAAGGAAGAAGATGACAATGTTCTGAACCAGACCGGACTAGTTCGAACCGATTTTAACACTTAAATCGGCCGGTTCAGACCCGATTCGACCGAGTTTTTCAAAATTAAAAATTTGTAAATTCATCTAAATTCATTCTCTATTAAATGGTGGTCCCAATTCTCCAATTTAAAATTTCTAAGCCACCTAGAAAAATGAATTTAGAAACTGGTTCAATAGTGGTTCAAACCGATTCAGGTCTGATTCACTTGAACCGGTTTGGTTTTTACTTCCAATTCATCCTAAAGTCCTTTCTCATGACTTTTGTGACTCTTTAGGTTACTCGGATTTATAAATTTCCCGATTTTCCCTTTCTCTAACGGTTGGGGTTCGTGAACCGGTTCGATTTTCTCACCCGGGTTGACCAGTTCTTTTCCTGGTTTCCTTGTCTTTAAGAGACGGGGTTTACAACTCTCCCCTCCTTTTAGGAGTTTTGTCACCAAAACTTAATTAGCAACCTTTGCATTAGGAACAATTTCCTTTGATGTCAACTTGGTGTATGCTTGACATGCTAACTCTTCGGTTATTCTTTCAGTTAGCCCTTTTTATATCATTCACTTAAGGAATTTCTTTTTCTTTCTATTATTTACTTTTTCCATAAAGTTTACAATTACTAGACATACCTTACTTAAGGGTATATCCTTAGATTCACATCCTTATTTGCTTAGAGCAACCTTTTTCCCCTTTGAGGTCCTGTACTAAAGATTGAGAGTTCCAAGATACCCAACCATTTCTATGTCTAGTTATTCTCTTGGTTGTTGAAACCCTTACCTCAATGTTCTTTCGAGTATTACGTACTTGTTTTCACAGGTTTCTTTGTTATCACCTTTTCATCCTATTTCAATTCTTCCTTCATCTGTTGTTTATTACAACTTCGATCCAAATTTTATGTTTGACCTTGTCATGCTTACTAATTAACTATTCCTTACTTTGAGTCATATTTTCCTAGGGACTATTGGGCTTACATGCCCCTTACAGTATGACATTTTCTAGAACCTGTCATTGTCCATTAGATTTCTAAAACACCTCCTTGATGCTCATTCTTAGCTTTCCAACCTTTTAGTGATCGTATAATTTTATCCCTCTTCGTTTGATAGTATTCCTCTACTACTTTTACCGTTATCCTCTCATCCATCTAGCCTTTGACATCATGTCTCAAATAACTGTATCGATTTCTCTTACCTACTCATCCTTTCCCAAACTTTTTTTATTGAGTCTTTTCGATTCCAATAATTGGGTTTCCAGATGATTTACCGAGCTATCTATATAAAGAGCCCCTCTCCATTCATCCTCCACACACCTGAAAACCTCACTCTCCCTCAGTTACTCAGTTTTCCGATGAAGCTTGAACCAAAGCTCTGACATAGGGGTTTTCTTGAGCCAAAGAAGACATGGTTGGGTTCCTTGGACTCAGTGAGAAGTCAACTACATGGCGATAGTCTCAAATTGCTTCGAGGATCGTCAGAGAAGCGCTAGCGTGATCAAACAGTGAAGCAACTCTGGTGGATTGAAGTTGTCCTATTTCAATCGAGCAGAAATCGACCGATTTGAGCCCTCCTCAAGCCAAACCAAGCTCTCCCAACACTCCTTCAACCTCATACGACTGAATTAGAGCGAAAAGGTAAGCCAATTTGGTTCCCCTCTATAAATTCTGATCGGTGCTAGAGAGAGAACCGACAAAACTTTACTAATCGAATTCTCGCTCAATTTCATATGAATTGAGATGATTCTTTATTCTATGAGTAACCTCAGGACGAGAGCTATCTGCCCAGATCAAAAGCTCAGAATGTCGCATCCCCGACGGTAACCTTTCGAAGTTTTCTCTCTCTACGTCTAGTTTTTCGGCGAAGCTCCATTTGAGCTCATCCCGAGATCAATTCATGCGATTTAAAGTGTAATTGAATCATATGGATGTGTAGTAACTCAAATATTACTTCAATTTCAACAATTAACCTCGATTGATCAATCAGTTTGATGAAATCAAATTCGGCCAGGTTGAAAGGGGGAAATTGGGGGAAATTTTGGGGAAAATTGGGGATTTCAAAAATTCGAGGGACTAAAGTGCAATTCCCAAAAATTGAGGGCCAATTGGCCATGGAAAAGATGTTGTAGGACCAATTGGTCAACTTTTAGGATTTTTTTGGTGAAATTTACCATTTTTATAAAGTAGGGGCAAAATGGTAATTTTTGAAAAGTTAGGGACCAAATTGGGAATTTGGGAAACTTGAACCCCTTTTGTGATTATGAATAAATTGAGGTTCTAAAGTAAACTTTAGAAGTTTTAGTACTCAATTTGGGGGAAAATTGGCATTAGGGACCTAAAGTTAAAAAAAACTTTATGGACATAAATGCAATTAACTAAAAGTTTGGAAATTTTATTAATTCATGATGAATGAAGGCTATTAGACCAAAAGATAATGAACAAGGATGTTCATATCGTGTAAGAACACGGAGTACCGGGACCACCAACAAAGACAAGCTTGCGGGGAGGCAAAGAGCCAAATAAGAGGAATTCACTACACTATCGGGTGAGTGGAAATTTTCATATCATACCTGGTTGGGATGATAAGTACCTAGAAATTTAAAACCCACTATTATGTGAAATTTTAGCATCACACCTAGTTGGGGTGATGTGATAAAATATGCGGAAAAACTATTTATCGGTTGTAAGTAGATCATACTCGGTTGGTATGATGAACTTCTTGGAAGGAAGTAGAAAACTCGCTTATCGGTTATGAGCAGAGATGTCCACACACCAAGTTGGTGTGATGGACAGATGAAAAATTATTTTGTCAGAATTGTTCTCCCCTGACTGTGTGCCACTGCTTAAATATTTTGGGAGACTTTCTTGATGGGAGCTCGAATAGCTCAGATAGGCCGGATGCCTCAGTTTTGGGCAGTTTGTCGTGCCAGCAGTCAAGGAAGCTCGACGTAGCTTTATGCACATGAGATCGAGGTGGGGTCAGGATGAGATTTTTGTCTTCATACAGACACAGAGTTTCTTTTCGAGTTTGAGGGTCAGATGTCACATACATCTACTCATTCCGAGGGCAGAAGTGGATGGGCTTCTATCTAGGTGGCCAGTAAAGTTGCTCCAATGCCACAAGTGGATGTAGTGGACGTGATGCCCTGCGAATGTGTGATCCCTTCATGATGAAGGGCATGTGTTGATTGTTAAATACATTGTTTGTGGTTAATGAGGAGTAAGGGTTTTGAAAATCGAGAAATTAAGGAAGGATAAATTTTTAAAGAAAAAAGGAGTCTGGCACACTTCAATTTAAAAACTATTTTATTGAATTTTTTTTAATACCCATTCACTAAGTTGTAGAAACTAACCCACCTTTTTTTTATCTATTCTCAAGATTAGAGAATGACTAGGGATAACACCAGGAATTACCCTCTATGAGGTATGCTTAATCTCCTCTTAAACTTGCATTACTATTGATTTATGTTATTATAGGGAACAAGGTTGAGATTACGCTTGACCCCTCCTGAATTAAAAAAGGAGGAAACCACTCTTCAACCAAGTGAGTGACGGGTTGTTCACGGGGATCCGACCAAACCAGGTCTGGGCGTGACAACACCGTTGTGATGAGACGATGGCAAAATCGAGTCATATATGTACAAGGCATGAGACAACGAATGTCAATACTACGACCATGACCCTGGGTGCTGAGACACCCAACTACAAGACAACACTTGAGGTCGTCGATTGTGGCAAAGTATTCATATGACTCCCACACTCCAGTTTCTCGGTCTATTATTGTCCAAGCGGAGGTACATTCCATGGATGATACATGGTTGGGGCCTGAGTAGCCCATTGTGTACAGCCCTGAGTGGCCCACTATCTAGGGCTTTAGTTAGTCCATTGTTGTGCGAGGGAGTGGTGGCGAGGCTGCTACCACCCCGGACGTTGATACACCCAGCTGCAAGATGACACTCGAGAAATTCCGATTATGGTAAGAGTGCACTTTTGACTCCCACACTCTAGTTTTACTAGTATTGCCCAAGTGACAATACATTTTGGGCGTGTTATTATGTGCATAGGGTCATGAGGAGCTCATCTTTGTTTGAGGACTGAGCAGCCGAGTGGAGGCCTGAGCTGAAAGTAGTTCGAGTGTAGGCCATGTTTGTGTGTGGGACACGAGTTCCCGATGTATGCATATATATTGCTAGTCGTGTAAAACAAAAAGAGTATACCGATGATAACCCAACTATAACATAGACTACGAGATGGATAATCCGATACTTGTGCCTCAAAGTGCTGAGTAAACCACGAGACTTGAACTGGCAAGTACAAGTTTAAAAATAGAAAATCATGCTATTAGATTTACGAGAAATATCTGAGTGGTGAACTATGTAGTGATATAATTTTAATGTAATACTAATTCAGTTGTGAGCTCATCCACTCCCCTAATTATAGTTGTAGGTTGAGCTGAGTAGTCATAATATATGAAGGGAGGAATTTTCCTAAGCACACATTCATCTAAATGTAGCATCGTTCCCTATACACGAAAGTTTTAATTATTATCATGCTACTAATACTCGAGTTATTGGTGTAAACTATTTTATGGGTTCTACGTTATTTAAAAGAAAATTTTTAAATTTATGCCACCTTTTTATAAAAGATTTTATATTTTTAGAATTAATACAATCGATTTTATTTTGATAAAAAATCATAAAATTGTGAAATCGGTGAGATCGGTAAGTTTAACTGTAGAACGATTAATCGGGTTAATACATCACATATATTCTTTCCATATTCATTATATAATTTTTTTCTTTAAGTTATTTTATTTATTTATTTATTTTATCCAATAACCAAATAATTCTAATACCTTATAATTCTTAAGTACATTATCATTATCCAAACAAAACTATATAAATTTTACACATTTTTTTTTCTTTCCAATATTCTACTTTACATATGTATATATTTTAAAAATTTTAAACTATTTTAGATATCCTTCAAAATGCTTAAAAATTTCAACATCCTTAAGTTCTTAATAAAAAAAATGTTCAAATTTCTCTTTTTTTTTTTATAATTTCACTTATTCCATTTTATTTAATCCGTAAGTTTTAAAAGAATAAATATATTTGATAATTTTTTTATTCATTTTTTACCCAACATTACCCTTGTTCATTCGTAACTTGGCATTAGATATTACATATTATACTTGTACTCGAACCCAGGTCAAGTATGAAGGACTTGAACCTGATTTTTTCGTGCTCTGAATTCAAATATGGACTAGTTTGATTCAGATCGAATCCCAATATGTTAGAGATACCACCACTACATTGCGTTAACACATAACATTTGATGGGCCGACCTCATATGTATGGATGATATTTTACTATACAAATGACGTAATTGAAAATTGAAATTAGTAAGACCACCCAAGCCCATATTTCATATTTGCAAGAATAAGTTTTAACCCATCTGATTTGAAGGGTAGAATTGTAATTGCAAGTTTGGTAGATGATGCTTTCCATACCTCGCGGTTGAAATCGCAAACCTCTCCCCATATTCTCTCTAGTCCCCGCTGCCAGGCCTATACAGAAACTTGAACCAATATCCCATTTTTCCCAGTGGATCTGTATCTATCATTGGCAAGTAAGCCTTGAGAGGATGTCTTCCACGTTTAGCGGCGATGAGACTGCTCCCTTCTTCGGCTTCCTTGGCGCAGCCGCTGCGCTCGTCTTCTCTTGTGAGCCCCGATTGTTGCGATTCCTTTTGCATTCTTAGGTCGATTCCTTTTTAATTTCCCGATTTCGCTGTGTTCAATATGGATCTGAGGCCCGGATTTCGATAATCTGCAGGTATGGGGGCAGCGTACGGTACGGCGAAGAGCGGCGTGGGTGTGGCGTCAATGGGGGTGATGAGGCCGGAGCTGGTTATGAAGTCAATTGTGCCGGTGGTTATGGCTGGTGTGCTGGGTATCTACGGCCTAATTATCGCTGTGATCATCAGCACGGGGATTAACCCCAAGGCCAAATCGTACTACCTCTTCGATGGGTACGCCCACCTGTCTTCTGGACTCGCTTGTGGTCTCGCTGGTCTCTCTGCTGGCATGGCCATTGGCATAGTCGGAGATGCTGGCGTCAGGTAATAATGGCATCCTTTACCCGCATTGATTTGCAACCGTCTTCTCAGTTTAGAATTTGTTATGGAATAGATCCAATCCGATCGTACTGATTTGTTCTTTTTGTTGATTGATTTGTACCTCATATGAAATTGATTGTACTTATGTCATCTTACAAGCACTCGATGGTCGCTGTTAATCATTTTGGAAATATGAACTTTAAGCAGTGCTGTCACTTACTTGGCTTTATGAATCAGCTTTATTGGGCCAATTGAAGTGATGTACTGTGAGATAGTAGGCTTTCCCATGATTTGTTAGTATGATGTCCAAGCATGTGACTGCTAGTTCTTGGGTTCAATTCTTAAAAAGGTAGAACTTTTTTCTTTTTCAGTTCCAAGGTTACTTCCCCTATTCTTTGCATAGGATTAGTACTTGGGAGTTTATGACCTTGACTTTAAAGTGATAGCTACATTGAGACTTCAACTGTTCTAATTCTATTACAGGAAAATCACATTTGGGATGCTAAGACTTTTATTATGGGAGAACCAATTCGAGTTGATATAATAATTAACATTCACTTTCAAGAAAGAAATCAACATTGAATTGAGTAATGTTTTTAAGCACTGAACATGTCATTATATGCTTACTTTGATTGGCTATAATCTAATGGGCCACATTTTTTAGGTGATGCCATGATTATATTTATTAAATTAAAAGGATAGTTTATTCCCCTTCCCCATTATAAGGTTATATAGAAAACCTGCAGAAATTTTAGACAATAAATTCTTGATACCTTTTAGTTGCCACAAGTGGGAATCATTTGCCATATCATGTTATGCCTATCTGCCTTATTTTGATACCAATATTATAAGAATCAGGATACTTTGTAGATGTTACAAGTGACAATAATCATCGACTGCAGCTGCTGCAGTATTGTGTTAGGCATGTTTGCCTGCCATTTTTCGGTACCAATCTTTCTAACAGGATAATCCAACTTGCTTGGTTATCATAAATTAAAATGACAGATACTCTTGTGCATATTGTTATGTGGAGTTCTCTGAATAGTTTTTATTTCTTGCCAATAACTTGCTAGTATTTTATATTTATGCTGCTTACACATATTCTATATTGTTTTTAGCGAGACACATTACATGGGTTTGTGCTTGTATCAGGGCCAATGCTCAGCAGCCTAAACTTTTTGTTGGTATGATCCTCATTCTCATCTTTGCTGAAGCGCTTGCCCTCTATGGCCTTATAGTTGGCATCATATTATCTTCTCGAGCTGGTCAATCAAGAGCTGAATAAAGGCACTGCACCTTCTCTGGGTGCTTATAAGAAGAGTTGATCCTGTCTAGCGATAGAAAGCGTGTTCCTTTTGATGCTTTATGATTATCCTTATTTGGATACTTTGGCGGATGTTGTAGCTTGGGGAAGTGTCTCTTATTCCATAATTCTTGCCGTGGAATCATGTTGATTAATTTCAGGCTAGCGAGTGAGAACTTCAATAAAATGAAGCAAATCATGCTCTTTATGATACGGTGTAGTTTTTCCTCGGCTTTCCTGTTACACGAATGCTTAGTGTGTTGGACATCCAACTTCTTTCATAATCTACTAATTAATCCTGATTTTTAAAGAGAGAGAGAAATATTTGATAACTAATACTTTATTTATTAATTAAATTCGAATGAGTACATCTTTAGAAATTTATCCCATCTAAGAGAAAACAAAGATAGTTTAGGAAATAGTCGCTAATTTTCCTTTTGCCTATTATTGGATGAGGTTGCATACATTTTCTGGGATCCTAGTTGTGTTGGTAGTTTCTGCTTCTAAATCGTCATTTTTCCTCTTAATACTAGATAATTCTTGGCACAATATCGTAGTGGTTTTTCTTTTGTGGTGTACCACCTTCCTTGTTTATCGTAAGAGCTTGAGATTTTTCCTCCATCTTTAATTTATGTCTTCCTTGGGAGCCTTTATGGTTTCTTGAAAAATTTTGATTTTCACGAGAACGATTATTCTTATCCTCCTTGCCGATATTCTCCATTCTACTGCGTATTACTTATATTAGAAGTTCATACTCATGTGTTATATTGATAATGGAGGTCAGATCAGTGGGTCTTCCAAGTATCTATATTCGATCTCTTATGTCCAAACTGAGACCATACACAAATATTTGGTAGATATCTGTCGGTTAGATTAGGTGCAAATGGTCGTAACTAGTTAAAATGAGTTTTATACTCAATGATAGTAATGGAACCTTCACATATTCAAAATAAGTCCTATTTATTTTCATTTATTAGGTGGGGCTTAAGTATTTCTTTGATAAACTTTCTTCAAACTATTCCCAAGTTGGTATCGTGGGAGTGAGGTTACTTACATTTTTCCACCATCTATTTGCGTTTTCTTTCGGGAAGAATTTCATCATGATCACATTTTCTTCTAATGGAATCTTTATTAATCCTATAAACTTTTTTGTCACTTGCTAGCCAATCTATAGCGACTCATGCCTGTTTCTCCCCTTGAATGTTGTATACCCCAATTGTCGGAGTGTCTTCAAATGTCGTGGAATATCAAAGAGGGGGCGGCCAGGATAGGGATGGTATGAGATTGCAGTTCTTCATTCTTGAGGTGTGAATTTCCAATGGAATATGGGGCTTACTCAATTGTAAACCCAGCTAAGGAAAACTGGGAAGAGAACCAGTCAAATTGAATAAGAAAACCGAAACGGTTCACAAACCTTATCAATTGTGAATGGACAATTTAGAAATTTACAGCTCACAGGTGATTCAAAGGGTTCATTAAACCTTGGAAAAGAAACTTAAGACAAATTAAAAGAGAAAAATCAAATTGGTTTAGGTGAACGAGATTCCATAAGAACTTTGAAGTTAAGCGTGCTTGCCCGAGAGTAGTGTGAGGATGGGTGACCTCCTGCTCCATTTCCCGGTGAAGCTTGAACTAGAGTTTTGACTTGAACATTTTTCTTAACCTCGAAAGGAGAGGTTGAGTTCTTTAGAAATGAGAAGACAACTATCTAATAGCAAACTATAGTCAATCCGAGAATCGCTGGAGAAGCGCCGGCATGATGGAACAGTGAAGCAGCTCCGGCAAACCGAAGCTGCCCTATTTCGGCTAAGCTGAAATCGACCATTTCGAGCCCTCCTCAGACCAAACCAAGCCCTCCCAACACTTTCTCAGCCCTCCCACGGCCGAATTAGGACTGAAAGGTAAGCCAATTTGGCTTCTCTTTGCAATTTTCGGTCAGTGCTAGAGGGAGAACCGACAGAATTTCAATGATGAAATTCTAACTCAATTCGGCATCAATTGATGTGATTCTTGATTCTAGGATAAACCTCAGGATGAGATCTATCTGCCCAAATCGAAAGCTCGGACCGCTGTGCCCTTACCGGTGAGTAATTGAAGCTTTCTCTCTCTATAGTCCGTTTTTCGGCAAAGCTCCGTTTGAGCTCGTTCCGGTGTCAAAACTTACGATTCAAAGTGCTATTAAATCGTAAAAAGATGGAGGAACTCAATTTTAACTTTAATTTAAAAAATTAGATGTGTTTGATTAGTCAATTTGATGTAATCAAATTCAGTTATGTTGAGGAGTTGAAATTAGGGAAACATTAGGGATTTTCGAAATTTAAAGGACCAAAATACAATTTTATGAAATTGAGGGTCAATTGGGCATGAAAATAATGTTGGAGGACCAATTGAGGAATTTTGGAATTTTTGGGGCAAAACTTACCATTTTTGTAAAGAAGGGCAAAATGGTAATTTTGGAAAAATAGAGGGACCAAATTGGAAATTTAGGAAATTAAACCCCTTTTTGGTGAAATTGAATAAATTGAGGTCCCAAGATAAATTTTAAAAGTTACGGGACTCAATTTGAGGAAAAACCAACATTAGGGACTTAAAGTTAAAGAGAAATAACTTTAGGGACCTAATTACAAATAATTAAAAGTTTGGGTTTTCTCATTCATTGAAAATGAATGAAGGTTGTTATGCCGAGTAATAATGAACAAGTATGTTCATATCGTGTAGGAACGCGAAACACCGGGAACGCTAGCATGGACGAGCTCGCGTGAATACAAAGAACTAGTCTAGTGGAATTAATTGCATTAACGGGTGAGTGGGTTTACTAACATCATACCCAGTTGGGATGATAAGCACAACTTAAAATTAAAAACCACTTATCGGTTGTGAGTGGGAATTTTATATCATACCCGGTTGGGGATGATAAGTACCTCGGTATGAAAACCCACTATTAAATGGTATTTTAAACATTACAACTTAGAGGAAGTGACATGAAAGTTATGCGTAAAAACTATTTACTGATTATAAGTAGATCATATCCAGTTGGTACAATGAGACTTCCACAAAGGAAGTTGAAAACCCGTTCATCGGTTAGAATCGAGGTGTCCTTATACCCGAGCGGTATAATGGATAGAGAAAACATATGTTTTTTTTTGGAAGTGCTCTCCCCTAACTGTGTGCCAATGCTTAAACAATTTGGGAGATCTTCTCGACGGGACCTCGAATAGCTCTGATAGGCCCGGGGCCTCAATTTTGGAACTTGAGGGCTAAATGCCTGATTTTGAAAATCTCGTACAGTGGGCCCAATGCCAGTTGGCACGAGCAAGAGCTCGTAAACGAACATGATATATGTGCCATAAAACTTAATAAGCGAATTGTTTGGCCATGATACCAAGATAGGACCAACATGCTCAGTCAACTAGCGGCACTGCGATATGACAAGTCGACGGACCAGTTAAGACAAACAACTGTGGGTTGAGTTGAGAGTCAGGGCCGTTGGATCAGTGGCACTACAGATTACATGGCAATATGTGAAAACATTGTTTGTGCAAGCACTGTGAGTACGAGATCATCAAGACGCCCATGAGGGGTAGTGATGCGTCCTAAGGGCACTGGACGACTTGGTGGCTATAAGGGTAGTTCGTCGTTCTAGGTATTTGTGCGAAATTTGGAGTAGCACCAAGTACATAAGACTGGGGTGGGGACAGGATGAGGTCGCTGTCCTCATATGGACACGAAGAAGCGATTTCGGGATTGAGGGTCGGATGTCACATACATCCACTCATTTCTAGGGTAGAAGTGGTCGTGCCTCTATCCGGGTGGTCGGTAAAGTCGCTCCGAAGCCACTAGTGGGTTCAGCAGTCGTACTGACCTGCGAATGTGTGTAACCTTCATGATGAATGATGTGTGTTGGATGATGACACACCGTGGTAACTAAGAAATGATGGAAAAACTCAAATTTTTAAATGAAGGGATTTTGAAAGGAAAGGAGTCTAGCAAACTCCAATAATAATTATTTTCTTAAAAGTCAAAAGCTTTTGAAAACCCATTTACTGAGTAGTCGTACTCACCCCCTCCCTCATATCCTTTTCAGGAGATTTTGGAAAGCCTACCATTAAAGACCATCAACTAAGGTGACTGTGATATAGGTATAATAAATTTAAATTATTATGCAATTTTATTTATGTTATTCTTGGAAAAGGTGCAGGTTTAAAGGGCGCCTTACTCTTTACGGTCTATAATAAGGGGAAACCCTTTAATAAACCAGGAGAGTGGCGGGTTGATCATGGGGATCCGACCAAACCGGGTCGGGGCGTGATATGATAGTGAGGTTGGGTTCTATTAACAGTTTAACAAATTCTTGATACTCTGGTATTCGGGTTCATCCTAAGTGAAGTGATCTTGGTTTGAGTTCTCCCTGGGTATTGTGTTCCCATACTTACCTCATCGTTAGGGATGAGGTTTTCCATTGGTTCCAAATGGATCTTCTGGTAGCAGCGCCAGTGCGCTTGGTTTCTCTCTTAGGGGTCATCTAAAATACTACAAGTAAGTTAAATTTTTGGTAAATTTTTGGATTCTTCCCTTAAAGTTTTTAGATATTTGTTTTGGAAAAAAATTGGCATTAATACCACTTTAGTTGTCATGTCCTGACTTGGTTTGATTGAAACCTTGTGAACAACTCTCCACCCCTCTCTATCCTATGATGGTATTGTCTACAATGATGGTTCAGGTAGGAGTAAGGCATCAATACGTAAATGTTCTTCCAAAAACAATAATAAAAAAATAACCATATTTATCGAATTATAACAGTTTCCCGTATCTTGCTTTAGGATTTGAAATGTCATTTTTCCTGTAGGTTTTCTCGATTCTTCCTATGGGGAATTGGGGATGAGTAGTGAGTTCACAACTCAGTGAGTAGGTTTTAAGATATAAGAATTAAAGATATAATAGGATATCCTCATATGACCAGGTTATTAATTTAGTGGGTTTGTATTATCCAACCAATCAAACACCCTTTTTTTCTTATAAAAAGGGATCTGTAAAACCCGTACTCGGCAACCAAGGAGAATCAGTCAAATTTTTATATGCAAAATCGAGCTAATAAATGAACGAAAAATAGTAAATAAGGGTTAACATGGGGAATTGGAAAATTCCAAGTAACCAAAAATTCACAAAAATCATGGGGAAAAACCATGAAGTGAGATAGATGAGAGAACTAGACCGGTTCGAGGTGAACCGGAAGGAACCATAGTTAAAAAGTTCAATAATTCATTTTTCTAGGTGACTTAAAAATATTAATTTGGGAAATTGAGACTACCATTAGATTGAAAATAAATTTAGATAAATTTAGAAATTTTTAAATTTTAGAAAACCGGTTGAATCGAGCTTGAACCGACTGATTTTTGAATTCGGGTCATTGAACCCGGTCAAATTGGACCAGTCAACGGTCCAGCCGGTCAACGAACCGGACCGGTCAATGGTCCAGCCTGTCAATAGAACGGGTCAGTCAACGGTCAATGACGCCCAACCAGCAGCCACGCAGATGTAGGCAGGCAATGTGAGGCTACCACATGTCAAGTCAATGGTCAGTGGGGGACATGTCAGCTAGCCACGCAGACACGAGCAACCAATGGAAGATTGCCACATGTCCGGTCAATCGGTTAACGGTTGACACGGTGACTGAGTTGGAACGCCACATTTGAAAAACCAGCCAATCACAGTGTGCCATGTGGCATGCCCACCATGTCATCATCTTCAATCTTAGTCCGTTGACAAAAAGGAGAGAGGGCGAGGGAAGGGGGAGTCTCCAGTTAGGTCCCCAGCGAGCGGGGCGGGGGCCAAGTCACACGTCGGCCGGTAGCCTAAATAGTTGTCAAGCTCCCTATATAAAGAGCACCCATCCATTCATTCTCAGCATCCCACAATCGATAGAAGAAGAAGAAGTGTACTAGTTCTCGGGGAGCAGTGAACCAGAGCTCCGACAACGAGACTTTTCTCGACCTTAGAAGCCATATTCGGTGCCTTTAGAACCAGGAGGAAGTCCTCTACCTAACTGCACCTTCCTTCTAGCCTAAGGACCACCGAGGAAGAGCAAGGAAGCTCAAACAATGTTGCCACTCCTCTGCCACGCAGCTGTCGAACTTCTGCAGCTCAAGTCAAGCTTTCCCCCGGCCAATTCCGACAAAACCAAACCCTCCAAACTCCACCTAAAGGTGTCTTGACCTTTCCCTGAGCTAAGAAGGTAAGTCCCCTCCACCGCCTTTACTGGAAAACATTATTCGTGGCATAATTCTGTAAAAACTTTAGCTAAGAAATTCACACTTCTCAGGTCACCAATTGAGGCATGGTTTGATCTAGGGAGGATACCCATGAAGAGAGAAATTCAGTGACGGCCAAAGCTTCGGTCATCGGACCCTCACCGGTAAAATATCGAAGCTTTCTCTCTCTAAACTGCATTTTCCAGTGAAGCACTATTTGAGATCATTTCTAAGCCAAAGGAAGTGGTTATGGCTTGAAATGATAAGGGAAACATAGGGAAGGTGATACAAATCACGAATTGGGGCAATTAACAAAGTTTTGAAGGTCAATTTAACGAAATTGTGATTTAGGGGACCAAATTGCAATTTTGAGAAATTTGGGCAATTTGGGAATTTTTAGAAAATTGGGGCCAAACAATAAATTGATGAAATTAAGGCAATTTCATGAAATTCACTCTCAGTTGAGGTCCAACTGGGCAATTTGGATCAAATGGAAGGCCAATTGGGAATTTTTTAGAAGTTAAAGGGGCTAATTGGCAATTTTTAGGAAATTAAGGACCAATTGACAATTTTGATAAAACTGAAAGCCAATTGGCAATTTTGAAAAAATTAAGAACCTAAGAAGGATAATTGGAAATCCAAGGGGCTTAATTGAAATAAAGGGGCAAGTAGAGACCCAAATGTATAGGGGCAAACTTTAGGGATGTAAACGTAATTAAGGCATAATGTAAGGGCATATGCATAAATACTAAAAAATATACAGCCTTTTAGGCAAAGCGTCATAATATGGATATTCGTATCATGTAGGAGCAGACTGCCCAAGCGCCGTCTCCAGTAAGTGCACCGTGAAGTAAGGTTCCGTCAGGATAACCCCGTTGCGATTACCAAGTGAGTGGGAACTCTACAACATTGGTTCTGATTGGAATGATGACTTTTTGAAAAATAAATTTTCTCGGAATTAGCCTTCTCTGACTAGGTGACTTTGCTTAAAATATTTGGGAGCTAATTACGGGGCTTAGGCTCAATAATGCGAGTGGGCCCAAGGCCGATGGACACGCGTATTGACCCGTCCAAAATCTGCATGTGATAAATGCTGCTAAAATATCTAATAATGAGTAATTGTATGTGATACCCACCGAACCAAGTCTGGGATGTTAGGCTTGTTGGGCCAAACAGGTGCTAAGCTGAAGCTAGGTCGTCGAACCTATTGGGCCAGTACGCGTGGGTCGAAGCAAAGCCAACAGACCCTTGAGCTGAAGGGCCAAAGATAATGGCTATACATGAAAAATACTCTTGATTGTGCATGCACTGTGATGCGGGGCCATCAAGACACCTAGTACGAGGTAGTGATGGATCCCAAAGGCTACTGGACGACCTAGGGTGTATAAGGACAATTTGGTGTCGAGTATGTTGAGAAGCTCGAGGAGCTTCTTATGAACTGAGACCGAGGCAGTACAGGAAATGATGTCTTGTCCCACAAAGTAGACACCACGAAGTGATTAGGGTTTGAGGGTCAGACGAGTAAGGTCCACTCAAACCCGGGGTAGAGGTTGTCAACCTTTATCGAGGTGGACGGTAAATGCACTACGGTTCACAAGTGGAACGGTCAGGGACCGTTCTGCGAATGTGTGATTCCCTTATATGATAGAAGGGCGGTTGATTGTGTGAACCCAATAAGTGGTTTAACGTGAAAAGCCATAATACTGATAACGCATGATTAAATACATCCAATAAGATTTCCCCCACTCGCTATGTCTAGAACTCGCCCCTTTCACTAAACATTTTTCATGAAGGAAGAAAACCACGCGAGAGCTTCCCTTAGCCAGAATCCGAACCAAGTACAAATTAAACTTTTAGTTTTGTTTAATGTTGTTCTAGAAAACATGATAGGTACTACATCTGACTCTTCTTGACATAGGGAGGAATCCTTCTCGAGGTTCGGGAGAGTAGCGGGTTGATCACGAGGCTCCAAACAAACCGGGTCGAGGCATGACAACTTGAGTGGTACCAAAGCATGTGTTTTCCCATATACATTATCAAAACTTTATAACCTAAATACTAATAAAAAATCTTGAACTAGTTATGGCACCAAGGTGAGGAGCCAAGAGAACAAGGGCGACAATCGCAGATTCCGCCGAAAACCACCTCCCCGAAGTAGAATTCCTAGGGGTACAACCAACCCCACAAGGTCTGAGCTCCGAACACCAAAGGTTATATGAAGAATTTATAAGGGTGTTCGGGGAATCCCATCTCAGCAACAAGCCCCACCTAGATTCTGAGTCATAGACCCGACCCGAAGAAGTTCAATCCCAATCCATGTCCACCCCTGCCCCACCCCTCTTCAACATCCCCAAATATCTTAAGACACTCATACAACTGGGGTGCAAGCCCTTCCAAGGGGAGAAGGATGTCGGGACCGCCATGGATTGGCTGGCAAGCCTCCAGAAATTCATGGGGATCATAAGGATGCCCCTAGAAGAGATGGTGATGCTAGCGGAGTTCTTTCTGGAGTCCATCACAAAAAGATGGTGGGATAATGTAAGGAGTCTCTCACCTATCACCCCCACTTGGGAGGAGTTCGAAGGAAGGTACTCGGAGGAGTACCTAGCTCCCCACCCGATCAATAAGAAGAAGGTGGAATTCTTTTGGCTCCAACAAGGAGCAAGAATGGTCTCAGAATACGAGACCAAATTTAATGAGTTGAGTCCCTTTGCCTCCAACTTAGCAGGACCAACAGACATCTGCTAGAAGTTTATCGACAGTCTCAATATGGACGTAAGAGATCAAATGGGGGTTTTGGGATGCCCCACTGATTTGGCAGTTATCCTCAGCATGGCCCACGAATGTGAGCGACTAGTCCAAATGAGGCGCCACAAGATCGAGCAGAGCGGAAGAAAGGAAGAAAGGGGTCAAAGCAGTAGAGGAGGCTCGAGGCAACAAGGTAGGCCACGATGGGGGAGTAGACCAAGATTTCCATGAAGGGAGGAGGGCTACCAAGCCCAAAGAGAGGTGAATGCACCCCCTCCGAGGAGAGGCCCCTACTGCCCCAGGTGCCGGAAAAACCATGAAGGGGCATGTGCAACGTGCTACGGGTGCGGGCTGCTCGGGAATTACATAAGGAATTGTCTAACGCCATGGGACAATACCCCGCGAAGCGCTTCCTAACCACTGCCCAGAATTCATAGAGCACCCAATGAGGAAAGGGAGGTGCCCACCTAAGTTTCGGCCTGAGTCTACAACCTAACCCAAGATGAAGCCCGAAAGGACCCCAATGTAGTGGCTGGTACATCCCAACCTTTCCTTTAAATCGAGTTTGTAGTCTTGAGTCATATAGTCCTCTCTTTCCCAATTTATTAAAATGCATTCCCTCAAAGGTTCTATTAAATCTCCCTCAGGTTTCATACAAATATTTGGGAAGGAGATATATACCCTCTTCAATTAAGGGGCAGAGCGATCCTTCATTAAGGAGACCCTGGTTCCAGACCTCCCTAAGAAACTCTCTCCTCTCACACAACACCTTAACATCCTTATGCCATTAGGAGAGGCACTCACGCGGCACGAGCTCCTTAAGGCCTGCAGAATACAGATAGGAGGAATAACATTAGAAGCCAACTCGATTCACCTCCCGCTAAGGGAAGTAAAAGTCATCCTAGGAATGGACTGGCTAAGCACACATCAAGCCTAGGTAAACTGTGGGAATAAGAGGATAACCTTCCATGCTCATAGGAAGGAAGAGGTTGTATTTGAAAGGGACAAGGGAAGAGTTGGAATACACCTGGTATCTTGCATAGAGGTGTAGGACTTACTCCAAAAAGGATGTAAGGTATTCCTCGCTTAGATCACTTGCAAGGATTCGTTGGAGAAAGGATTAGAGGATATTTCAATAGTCAACTACTACCCCAACGTTTTTCCAGAAGAACTACACGACTTGTCCCCAGATCGCCAACTAGAGTTCATAATTGAGGTGGTACCCGAAACCCACCCCATATCCCAAACTCTCTACCGTATGGCGCTCACTAAACTTAAGGAGCTGATGGACTAATTGGACAAACTGCTAGAGAAGGGCTTTATACGCCTAAGCTAATCCCCGTGGGATGCACCGGTCCTATTCGTCAAAAAGAAGGACGGAAGTGTGAGACTCTACAATGACTATCGAAATTTGAACCAAGTGACCATTAAGAATAAGTACCCTCTTTCCAAGATAGACGACTTATTCGACAAGCTATGAGGGGCAGCCTATTTCTCTAAGATCGACCTACGGTCTAGTTACCACCAGTTGAAGATTCGAGAGGAAGACATATAGAAGATCGCGTTCTGATCACGATATGGGCATTACGAGTTTAGGGCAATGCCCTTCGGGCTGACAAATGCACCCGCAACATTCATGGACCTCATGAACTGGGTGTTCCAGCCATAGTTGGATAAGTTCGTGATCGTGTTTATAGACGATATCCTCATATACTCCCAAATGGAAGAGGAACATCAGGTGCACCTAGAGGTCACATTGAGTACCTTGTAGGAAATTTGGCTCTACGCCAAATTCTCAAAGTGCGAGCTTTTGCTACAAGAGGTGGGCTTCTTGGAACATATAGTGTCAAAGGACGAAGTGAAGGTGGACCCAGAAAAAATAGAGACCATCTCCAATTGGAAAGCACCCACCAGCCCAATCAAAGTGCATAGTTTCCTAGGACTCTCCAGATACTACCGGAAGTTTGTAGAGAACTTTTCGAAAATTGCAGCTCCATTAACTCGCCTCATGAGGAAGGGAGTGGATTATAGGTGGGATTCTAAGTGTGAGGAGTTCTACCAGGAGCTCAAGTCCTAATTGACGACGGCCCCAGTGCTGGCCTTACCCAACTTAGAGGCTGGGGAGTATACAGTGTACAGTGATGCATCTAGACAAGAACTAGGATGTGTTCTAATGCAGCAGGGAAGGGTCATTGCCTATGCCTCGCTACAACTAAAGCACCACGAGAAAAACTACCCTACCCATGACCTCGAGTTGGCGGAAATAGTGTTCTCACTCAAGATTTGGCGTCACTATTTGTACGTGGTAAAATGTTGCATATACATTGACCACAAGAGTCTAAAATACTTCCTAACCCAAAAGAAACTCAACCTACGGCAGCGGAGGTGGCTAGAGTTGGTAAACGACTACGACTTGACAATCGAGTACCACCTCGGTAAGGCTAATGTGGTAGCCGACGCACTCAACCGTAAGTACCACACGAGAGTGGCCTCGATGAGGACTAGCTACCTACCCCTACTAAGCTAATTGCGCAGCCTGAGAGTGGACCTCAGCCTGGACAAGAACCGAAGTAGCCTAATGGCCAATCTAGTTGTACGACCCAACCTAGTGGACCAAATACGGGCCTCGCAAAAGGAGGACGAGGAGCTCCATCCACATTGGAAACAGCATGTTGATGACCCAACCCGAGATCTTGTAGTAAGGAGCGACGGAATGATGACCTTCAAAGGGAGGGTCTCGGTACTGAACAATCTAGAATTGAGGAGGATACTGGAGGAGGCACATGACTCGATATATGCTATGCATCCTGGCAGCACCAAGATGTACCGCACCCTAAAATAATGATACTGGTGGAAGGGGATGAAAAGGGATATCGCGGAATATGTGGCCAAGTGCCTATTGTGTCAATAGATTAAGGCCAAACACCAGAAACCCTCCAGAATACTGATGCCCCTCTCGATTCCCGAATGGAAATGGGAGCATATCACCATGGATTTAGTAATCAGGCTGCTAGTAACAAAAAGAGATCGGGATGCGATATGGGTTATCATAGACTGTCACGCCCCGACCCGGTTTGGTCGGATCCCCATGATCAACCCGCCACTCTCCCGATTTATTAAAGGATTTCCCCTTATTGTAAACCGTAAAGAGTAAGGCGTCCTTTAACCCAGACCTTTTCCTGGAATAGCATAATCAAAACTGCATGAAATTTAAAATTTTACATACATGTCTTACACGCATCTTAGTTGACGGTCTTTAAGGGGAGGCTTTCCAGGATTTCCTAAAAGGGATATAAGGGAGGGGATGAGTACGACTACTCAGTGAATGGGTTTTTAAAAGTCTACTTTTGAATTTTAAGAAAAATATTTATATGGAGTGTGCCAGACTCCTTTCTTTTCAAAAATCCCTTCATTTAAAAATTTGGGTTTTTCCATCATTTCTTATTTACCACGGTGTGTCATCACCCAACACACATCCTTCATCATGAAGGTTACACACATTCGCAAGTCAGTATCACTACTGAACCCGCTAGTGGCTTCGGAGCGACTTTTCCTACCACCCGGATAGAAGTACGACCACTTCTATCCTGGGAATGAGTGGATGTACGTGACATTCGACCCACAATCCTGAAATCACTTCTTCGTTTCCGTATGAGGACAGAGACCTCATCCTGTCCCCACCCCGGTTTCATGCGCTTGGTGTTACTCCAGATTTCGCACAGACACCTGGAACGACGATCTACCCTTATAGCCACCGGGTTGTCCAGGGCCCTTAGGACATTACTACCCCTCATGGGCGTCTTGATGATCTCGTACTCATAGTGCATGCACAAACAATGTTTTCTCATATTGCCATGTAATCTGTGGTGCCACTGGTCCAACGGCTCCGACTCTCTGCTCAACCCGTAGTTGTTTGTCTTGACTAGTTCGTCGACCTATCATGTCCTACTACCGCTAGTTGACTGAGCATGTCGGTCCTATCTTGGTACCATGGCCAAACAATTCACTTATTAAGTTTTATGGCACATATATCATGTTCGTTTACAAGCTCCTGCTCGCGCCAACTAGCCTTGGGCCCACTATACGAGATTTTCAAAATCGGGCATTTAGCCCCCAAGTTCCAAAACCGAGGCCCCCGGCCTACCAGAGCTATTCGAGCTCCCATTGAGAAGGTCTCCCAAATTGTTTAAGCATTGGCACACAGTCAGGGGAGAGCACTTCCGACAAAAATAGGTTTTTACTGTCCATCATACCTACCGGTATAAATACATCTCCGTTCATAACCGATGAACGGGTTTTCAACTTCCTTCGAGGAAGTCTCATCATACCAACCAGGTATGATCTACTTACAACCCGTAAGTAGTTTTTTCGCATAACTTTCACATCACTTTCTCTAAGTAGTGATGATTAAAAATACCACTAAGCAATGGATTTTTATATCGAGGTACTTATCATCCCCTACCGGGTATGATATAAAATTTCCACTCACAATCGGTAAGTGGTTTTTATTTTTAAGTTGTGCTCATCATCCCAACCGGGTATAATGTTAGTAAACCCACTCATCTGTTAATGTCGTAAATTCCACTAGACCGATTCTTGGTATTCACGCGAGCTTGTCCTTACTGGCATTCTCGGTACTTCGTGTTCCTACACGATATGAACATCTTGGTTCATTATCCTTCGGCTTAATCGCTTTCATTCATTCCAAATGAATGAGAAAGTCAAACTTTCATTTATTTGCAATTAGGTCCCTAAAGTTATTTCTCTTTAACTTTAAGTCCCAAATGCCGGTTTTTCCTCAAATTGAGTCCCGAAACTTCTAAAATTTATCATAGGACCTCAATTTATTCCATTTCACAAAAAGGGGGTTTAATTTCCCAAATTTCATTTTTGGTCCCCAAAGTTTTCCAAAATTACCATTTTGCCCTTCCTTTACAAAAATGATAAATTTTGCCCCAAAATTTTCAAAATTCCTCAATTGGTCCTCCAACAATATTTTCATGCCCAATTGACCCTCAATTTCATAAAATTTCATTTTGATCCTTTGGATTTCGAAAATCCCCAATTTTCCCCCAATTCCAACTTCTTAACGCAGTCGAATTTGATTTTATCAAATTGACCCATCAAACCTTCCCAATTGTTGAAAGTGAAGTTGAAATTGAGTTTCTACATGTTCATATGATTCTTTAGAAATGTGAATCGCAAGTTTTAATGCCGGAACGAGCTCAAACGGAGCTTCACCGGAAAATGAACTATAGAGAGAGAGCTTCAATTACTCACCGGTGAAGGTACGGCGATCCGAGCTTTCGATCTAGGCAGATAGCTCTCATCCTGAGGTTAATCCTAGAATCAAGAATCACATCAATTGATGAGGAATTGGATTAGAATTTTGTCATTGAAATTCAATCAACTCTCTCTCTAGCACCAATCGAAAATTGTAAAGGGGAGCCGAATTGGCTTACATTTCGATCCTAATTCGGCCGTGGAAAGACTGAGTAAGTGTTGGGAGGGCTTGGTTTGGCCTGAGTAGGGCTTGAAATGGCCGATTTCAGCTTAGCCAAAATAGGGCAGTTTCGGTCCGCCAGAGCTGCTTCACTATTCCATCATGTCGGCGCTTCTCCAATGATTCTCAGATTGATTGGAATTTGCTATCAGATAGCTATCTTCTCCCTGATTCTAAAGAGCTCGACCTCTCCTTCCGAGGCTAAGAAAAATGTTTAAGTCGAAACTATAGTTCGAGCTTCACCGGGAAATGGAGCAATAGAGAGAGGGAGAGAAGTGTTGAGGTGTGAGGAGAATGAATGGGGATGACCTCTTTATATAGGTGTAAAACCGTGTATTAAATGGGAGAGATTTATTAATAGTATTAATATTACCATAAATTATTGGTATTAATTTCAATAATTTAATTTTGGTATTAAATTATTTGTATTAATTCTAATAATTTAATTTTGGTATTTAATTATTGGTATTAATTACAATTATTAAATATATATTAATTTATAGTTATTTATGATAAGTCGTACGTTCCATACCAAAATTTTAGGTTACAAAAAAATCATACTTCCCAAGAGGTCACCCATCCTCACAATACTCTCGAGCAAGCACAGTTAACTTTAAGGTTCTTATGGAATATAGTTCACCTAAACCAATTTGATTTTTATTTTCTAATTTGTCTTAAGTTTCTTTTCCAAGGTTTAATGAACCATTTGGATCACCCAGAAGTTATAAATTTTCATATTGCTTGTTCCCAAATGTAAACCGGCTCGGTTTTCTTATTCGGTTTGATCGGTTCTTTTCCCAGTTTTCCTTAACTCAAAAAGTGCGGGGTTTACCTAGACCGACTAACTAAGTCTGCTCACTTCTTACCCATAAGGGTGATAGACCCGGTGGAAAGGTTAGCTGCCTTGTACGTGGAAGAAATTTTACGCCTCCATTGTGTCCCCATAAGTATAGTATGAGATCGAGACCGAAGGTTCACCTCTCGGTATTGGCCTAGCCTACAAGCTGCCCTCAGGACTAAACTCCACATGAGCATTGCCTTCCACCCCCAAATGGATGGGCAATTCGAAAGGGTCATCCAAACCCTAGAAGACATGCTCTGGGCATGCGTCTTAACGATGAACAAAGGCTTGGAGGATTATTTATACATCATGGAATTCGCGTACAATAATAGCTACTAGGCCAGCATCCAGATGGCATCCTACGAGGCCGTCTACGGGCAACCTTGTCGCACACCCTTATTTTGGGAAGAGGTAGGGGAAAGAGGACTTGATAAGGTTGAATTAATAGAGGATGCAACTGAAAAGATCCAGATAATAAGGAGTCGACTCTAGGCAGCTCAGGATCGAGAAAAGAGCTATGTCGACCATCGGAGGAAGGATTTAGAAATCGAGGTAAGGGATCGAGTATTCCTCAAAGTATCATCGTAGAAGGGAATACTCAGGTTTCAACAAAAGGGAAAGTTGCAACCAAGGTACATTAGTTCATGCACCATAATTCAGAGGATCAGACCAGTAGCATACAAGTTGGAGTTGCCCCCGTACCTGCAAAGTATTCACAACATCTACCACATGTCGGTGTTATGAAAGTATGAGCCCGACCCTAGCCATATGCTAGATCAACCACCACGAGAGATCAAGGAAGACCTGGTCTACGAGGTGGAGCCGATATGCATCCTCGACCAACAAGAGAAAAACCTCTGAAATAAAAAGTTTCCAATGGTGAAAATCCTTTAGCGGAATGGTCAAGTAGAGGAGGAAACGTGAAAGGTCGAGTCAATTGTAAGGGGTAGATACCCGCAATTATTTGATATGTAATAGTTTTGGGGAAAAAACATCTAAAAGGAAGGGAGAGTTGTAAAACCCATCCTCGAGGACCAAGGAGAACCGGGAAAAGAACCGACCAAATTTTTATAAGCAAAATCGTGCTAATAAATGAACGAAAATAATAAAGAAGGGTTAACATGGGGAATTGGAAAATCCCAAGTAACAAAAAATTCACAAAAATCATGGGAAAAAACCATGAAGTGAGATGGATGAGAGAACTGGACCCATTTGAGGTGAACCGGACTAGACCAGAAGGAACCATAGTGAACCGGTTGAATGATTCATTTTTCTAGGTGGCTTAAAAATATTAATTTGGGAAATTGAGGCCACCATTAGATAGAAAATGAATTTAGATAAATTTAAATTTTTTTAAATTTTAGAAAATTGGTCGAATCGGGCTTGAACCGGTTAATTTTTGAATTCGGGTCATCGAACCCGATCGAACTGGACTGATCAATGGTCCACCCGGTCAATGAACTGGACCGATCAACAGTCCAGTTGGTCAACAGTTAGTAGGCATCTATCAACTTGCCACGCAAACACGAGCAGCCAATGGGAGGCTGCCACGTGTCCGGTCAACCGGTCAACAATTGACACGGCACCTGAGTTGGAATGCCACGTCATAAAAACTAGCCAGTTATAGCGTACCACGTGGCATGCCCACCACATCATCGTCTTCAACCTCAGAAGTGTACTAGTTCGTGGCGGGTAGCGAACCAGAGCTTTGACAACAGGACTTTTCTTGACCTCATAAGCCACATTTGGTGCCTTTGGAACCGGGAGGAAGTCCTCTACCTAGTTGCACCTTCCTTCCAGCCTGAGGACTTCTAAGGAAGAGCGAGGGAGCTCAAATAGTGTTGCCACTCCTCGGCCATGCAGTTGCCCAAACTTCTGTAGCTTAAGTCGAGCTTTCCCCCTACCAATTTCGGCCAAACCAGACCCCTCCAAACTCCACCTAGAGGTGCCCCGACCTTTCCCCGAGCTAAGAAGGTAAGTCCCCTTTGCCGCCCTTCGTCGGAAAATACTATTCACAGTATAATTCCGTAAAAACATTGGCTAAGAAATTCGCACTGCTCATATCACCAATTGAGGTGTGGTTTGATCTAGGGAGGATTCCCACAAAGAGAGAAATTCAGTGATGGCCAAAGCTTTGGTCATCGGACCCTCACCAGTAAGATATCGAAGCTTTCTCTTTCTAAACTGCATTTTCCAGTGAAGCTCCGTTTGAGATTGTTTCTAAGCCAAAGGAAGTGGTCCAGGGCTTGAAATGATGAGGGAAACATAAGGAAGGTGATACAAGTCACGAATGGGGGCAATTAACAAAGTTTTGAAGGTCAATTTAACAAAATTGTGATTCGGGGACCAAATTGCAATTTTGAGAAATTTGGGCAATTTGGAGATTTTTAGAAAATTATTAGTTGAATGGTAAATTGATGAAATTAAGGGCAATTTCATGAAATTTCACTCCCAATTGAGGTCTAATTGTGCAATTTGGATAAAATGGAAGGCCAATTGGGAATTTTTAAGAAGTTAAAGGGACCAATTGGTAATTTTGGTATAATTGAGGGCCAATTGGTTATTTTGGAAAAATTAAGGACCCAAGAAGGATAATTGGAAATCCAGGTGGCTTAATTGAAATAAAGGGGCAAGTAGGGACCCCAATGTAAAGGGGCAAACTTTAGGGACCTAAACGTAATTAAGGCATAATGTAAGGGCCTATGCACAAATACTAAAAAATATGCGGCCTTTTAGGCAAGGCATCCTAATATGAATAATCGTGTCATGTAGAAGTAGACTGCACAAGCACCGACTCCAAGAAGTGCGCTGCGAAGTAAGGTTCCGTCGGGACAACCCTATTGCGATTACTAGGTGAGTGGGAACTCTACAACATTGACTTTTTGAAAAATACTCTTGATTATGCATGCACTATGATGCGGGGTCATTAGGCCATTTGGTACGAGGTAGTGATTGATCCCAAGGGTTGCTAGACGACCTAGGGTGCATAAGGGCGGTTTGGCATCCAGTATGTCGAGAAGCTCGGGGAGCTTCCAGCGCACTTAAATCGAGGCATTAGGGGAGATGAGATCTCTTCCCACAAAGTGGACACCACGAAGTGATTAGGGTTTGAGGGTCAGATGAGCAAGGTCCACTCAAACCCAGTGTAGAGGATGTAAACCCCGCACATTTGAGTTAAGGAAAACCAGGAAAAGAACCGGTCAAACCGAATAAGAAAACCAAACCAGTTTACATTTGGGAATAAACAATATGAAAATTTACAACTTTCGGTTGATCCAAATGATTTATTAAACATTGGAAAAGAAACTTAAGACAAACTAGAAAACAAAAACCAAATTTTTTTATGCGAACGTACGGCTTATCATAAATAGCCATTAATTAATATATATTTAATTATTGAAATTAATACGATTAATTTAATACACCGGTTTTACGACTATATAAAGAGGTCATCCCCATTTCATGCTTCTCACACCTGAACACTTCTCTCTCTCTCTCTTTCTACTGCTCCATTTCCCGATAAAGCTCGAACCAGAGTTTCGACTTGAACAAAGGTCGGGCTCTTTAGAACCGGGGAGAAGACAACTATCTGATAGCAAACTTCAGTCAATCTGAGAATCGTTGGAGAAGCATTGATATGATGGAATAGTGAAGCAACTCCGGTGGACCGAAGCTGCCCTATTTTGGCCAAGCTGAAATCGGTCATTCCAAGCCCTTCTCAGGCCAAACCAAGCCCTCCCAACACTTCTTCAGCCTTTCCACGGCTGAATTAGGACCGAAAGGTAAGCCAATTCGGCTCCCCTTTATAATTTTCGATCGGTGCTAGAGAGAGAGTCGACCAAATTTCAATGACGAAATTCTAATCCAATTCCGCATCAATTGATACAATACTTGATTTTAGGATGAACCTCAGGACAAGACCTATCTGCCCAGATCGAATGCTCGGACTGTCGTGCCTTCACCTATGAATAATCGAAGTTTTCTCTCTGTACAGTCTGTTTTCCGGCAAAGCTCCGTTTGAGCTCGTTCTGACATTAAAATCTGCGATTCAAAGTTTCTTAGAATTGTATGAACATATAGGAACTCAATTTCAACTCCAATTTCAATAATTAGAAGTGTTTGATTGGTTAATTTGATGAAATCAAATTCGGTAGTGTTGAAGAGTTGAAATTGGGGGAAAATTTGGGGATTTTTGAAATTCAAAGGGCCAAAATACAATTTTATGAAATTGAGGGTCAATTGGGCATGAAAATAATGTTGGAGGACCAATTTGAGGAATTTTGGAATTTTTGGGGCAAAACTTACCATTTTTGTAAAAGAAGGGCAAAATGGTAATTTTGGAAAAATTGGGGGACCAAATTGGAAATTTGGGAAATTAAACCCCTTTTTGGTGAAATTGAATAAATTGAGGTCCCAGGATAAATTTTAAAAGTTACGGGACTCAATTTGAGGAAAAACCGACATTAGGGACTTAAAGTTAAAGAGAAATAACTTTAGGGACCTAATTGCATATAACTAAAAGTTTGGGTTTTCTCATTCATTAATGAATGAAGGTTGTTATGCCGAGTAATAATGAACAAGGTTGTTCATATCGTGTAGGAACGTCAAATACCGGGAACGCCAGCAAGAATAAGCTCGCGTGAATACAAAGAACTAGTCTAGTGGAATTCACGACATTAACGGGTGAGTGGGTTTACTAACATCATACCCGGTTGGGGATGATAAGTGCCTCGATATAAAAACCCACTGTTTAGTGGTATTTTAATCATCACTACTTAGAGAAAGTGATGTGAAAGTTATGCGGAAAAACTACTTACGGGTTGTAAGTAGATCATACCCGGTTGGTATGATGAGACTTCCATGAAGGAAGTTGAAAACCTGTTCATCGGTTATGAACGGAGATGTCCTCATACCGGTCGGTATGATGGACAGTAAAAACCTATTTTTGTCGGAAGTGCTCTCCCCTGACTGTGTGCCAATGCTTAAACAATTTGGGAGACCTTCTCGATGGGAGCTCGAATAGCTCTGATAGGCCAGGGGCCTCAGTTTTGGAACTTGTGGGCTAAATGCCCGATTTTGAAAATCTCATACGGTGGGCCTAAGGCCAGTTGGCACGAGCAAGAGCTCGTAAATGAACATGATATATGTGCCATAAAACTAAATAAGTGAATTGTTTGGCCATGGTACCAAGATAGGACCGACATGCTCAGTCAACTAGCGGCAGTGCGACATGACAGGTCGATGGACTAGTCAAGACAAACAGCTGCGGGTTGAGTTGAGAGTCGGGACCGTTGGACTAGTGGCACCACAGATTACATGGCAATATAAGAAAACATTGTTTGTGCATGCACTGTGAATACGGGATCATCAAGACGCCCATGGGGGGTAGTGATGCGTCCTAAGGGCACTGGATGACCTGGTGGCTATAAGGGCAGTTCGTCGTTCCAGGTGTCTGTGCGAAATCTGGAGTAGCACGAAGCGTATGAGACCAGGGTGGGGACAGGATGAGGTCTCTATCCTCATACGGACATGAATAAGTGATTTCAGGATTGTGGGTAGGATGTCACGTACATCCACTCATTCCCAGGGTAGAAGTGGTCGTACTTCTATCCGAGTGGCAGGAAAAGTCGCTCCGAAGCCACTAGCGGGTTCAGTAGTGATACTGACTTGCGAATGTGTGTAACCTTCATGATGAAGGATGTGTGTTGGGTGATAACACACCGTGGTAACTAAAAAATAATGGAAAATTCCAAATTTTTAAATGATGGGATTTTTGAAAACAAAGGAGTCTGGCACACTCCATATAAATGTTTTTCTTAAAAGTCAAAAACTTTTAAAAACCCATTCACTGAGTAGTCGTACTTAACCCCTCCCTTATATCCCTTTCAGGAAATCCCGGAAAGCCTCCCCTTAAAGACCGTCAACTAAGATGCATGTAAGATAGGTATGTAAAGTTTTAAATTTCATATAGTTTTGATTATGCTATTCCAGGAAAAAGGTGCAAGTTAAAGGACGCCTTACTCTTTACGGTTTACGATGAGGGGAAACCCTTTAATAAATTGGGAGAGTGGCGGATTGATCACGGGGATTCTACCAAACCGAGTCAGGGTGTGACAGAGGCTATCAACTTCTATTGGGGTGGGTAGTAAAGGCATTCCAGTCCACAAGTGGAACGGTCGAGGACCGCATCCAGTATGTCGAGAAGCTCAGGGAGCTTCTAGCGCACTTAAATCGAGGCATTAGGGGAAATGAGATCTCGTCCCACAAAGCGGACACCACGAAGTGATTAGGGTTTGAGGGTCAGACGAGCAAGGTCCACTCAAACCCAGTGTAGAGGCTATCAACTTCTATTGGGGTAGGTAGTAAAGGCGTTCCGGTCCACAAGTGGAACGGTCGAGTACCGTTTTGTGAACGTGTGATTCCCTTCTATGATAGAAGAGTAGTTGATTGTGTGAACCCAAGGAGTGGTTAAACGAAAAAAGCCATAATACTGATAACACATGATTAAATACATCCAATAAGATTTCCTCCACTCACTGAGTCTCGAACTCACCCCCTTCCTCTAAACATTTTTTAGGAAGGAAGAAAACCACGCGGGAGCATCCCTTTGCTAGAATCCGAACCAGGTACAAATTAAACTTTCAATTTTGTTTAATGTTATTCTGGGAAAACATGACAGGTACTACACCTGACTCTTCTTGACATAGGGAGGAATCGTACTCGAGGTCCGGGAGAGTGGCACCGGGTTGGGGCGTGACAAGAAACCATTTGAGGTTACAACCTCAGCTTGTCCCACTTGTGACCCTAAGCATCTTTACCGTCCACCTTGGTGAGAGACTACAACCTCTACCATGTCAGTGTGAGGCTACAACCTTGATCAATTGTCTATGTGAGTACTATTTCTCAACCCCTAGACATTATTCGAATGAAGGTGTCCACTATAGAGGGATGAGACCTCTCTAGCTTCACCTCGGTCTCAAATGCGCACAGGAACTCCCAAAGCCCCATGACATACTAGACCGGTGATGACTTCACATGTCCCAACCTTGCTACCCAGCATCCCTTAGAACAACACTACCCCATATCGAGCATCTCTTTGGTTCCATAAAATATTGCAATCACACACAAAGTAATTTTGGATATTAGATACTTGCTCTTTAGACTGTGAGCCCAACGGGCTCTGACCCAACTCATCGCTTTATAGCTTAAACACATATTATACATTTGAAATACTTTTATCAGGATGAAAACTCAAGTTTTATCTATGAGACTAAGCATGTTTCCATTGTCCTAAGGTACACTTCTCATTTCAAAAGCGTGGCCTTGGGCCCAATGGGAAAAAATGATTTCAAAATAGAATTTATCTGATTCATGCATCATGTTTCAATAAAAATAACCCCCAAAAGTATTTTGAGCAGTGTCACACAGTAAAGGAAGATTATTTTCTAAAAGTAGGTTTATAAGCTGTACTCAGCGTTAAATCGGCCCAATTGAGCCTAATGTCGGAAATCTCACTCACCCGATATTTGTGACTTGTTTGTCACGGATGGATTTCTTCTTGTCACTGAACGCTATTGTAGTCGTAGGAAGAATTTTTCCTTTCACACATACATTATCACAGATAATAAATAAATTACTCAATATCTAAATTTTCCACTTAGTACCCGATGGTTTCTTCTAATTACATATTAGTAGCCAAGTTTATTTTATTAGAAATCAATTCCCAATTAATTACCATAAATTTCTAAGTTTACTTTATTTGCAATTTCATCTACTATATAATTTTATTAAATTAAAATTATTCAAAATTGCAAATAAATCCTTATAATTATGTTTAATTGAAATTAAATTCCCAAAATTATTTTTAATTACAATTAAATCAAAAAACTTTTTTATTTCAAATTTACCCTTAATTGATGTCAATTTCAAAAAAAATCCTTAAACTTTAAAAAATTCCCAATTTTTCAGGGAGGTCAAGGCTCAGTTGTGTGTAGTCAAGGGAGGGTCACCCTAGTCATAGGGGGTTAGAGGTGGACATAATTTGGCTTGAAAGCTTCTGCCTAAATTTGGTCATCGTAGTGCATGTATTGTGCGCCTTCACTAGAGCTTCTCTGGTAATCTTTGCATTGAACAGTGTATGTAGGAAGGTGGAGGACTTCATCAAGATTCCAGAGAACTAAATTTCATGGTCAAGGTGGAGAAAAGGGTTGAAGTTAGAGCTCTAATTCAAGGATGGTTGGAATGTGGAGTTGTTTGGGTTATCTAATCAATAGAGAGGTGTAGATGATGAACGGAGCGTGGCTCTTTATATAGGGAGCTCGGGGATTGGCCGTTATAGCCATCCATCCATCGACCGAAAATTATTTTTTCAATTTAATGCCTTGTCAAAGCCATTAAAAAGTCGTCAGAATTAAGGCATCAATCCTTCTCCCTTCTTGTTTAGAAATCTGAAGGAAGAAGAAGACATTGTGTGTGCATGTGCGAACTTCGCACGTGTGGACTGCCACATGTCATGCTGTGATTAGTTTGTGTTGCTAACACGACCTCTTACTCAGCGTTTGAATTACCCGTTGACCCATTGACTGGACACATAGAGAACTCTCATTGGTGACCTAAATCGACAAAGTCGCTTACCGAATCTAGCCCTCCGTTGAAGATGACACGTGGCATCCTCTGATTGGCTAATTTAAATTTGTCAATTTTTCCATTTGACACATTGTGCCATTGCCACTATTAACCTCTAATTGGTTGTGACCATTCAACGTGGATCTACCATGTGTCAATCTCAAATTACAGACATCCTAGCCGACCACTGATGTGGCACCTTTGCCACGTGTAAACTCCTCATTGGTCAGTCCTGCTAACGAGGGTTCTCCTTAGTTAATCATTGACTAACGAAATGTATCACGCTCCTATTGGTCAGTTTCCAATGATGTGGCTTTTTCTTCATCTGACCAATGATCAAGGACATTGACCGAGCGGATCTAGTCACGCTCTAATTGGCCATCACTTTTAGACATTGACCGAGCGGCTCACTAGACGCGCTTTGCCATGTATCGCGTGCTAATTGGTCATGTGTGCTAACTTGGCAGGCGGTCTGTTGACTGGTTCGGTCGGACAGGGTTCGGTGACCCGAAATCGAAAATAGGTCGGTTTAGGCCCAATTTGACCAATTTTCTAAAAAATAAAATTTTCTAAATTCATTTTCAACACGTTGGTGACTTCAATTTCTCAAATTGATATTTTTAATTCACCTTGAAAAAATGAATTTTTTAATCGATTCTTCCCGGTTCAACCTAGTTTAGGTCTGGTTCACCCGGAATCGATCCGGTTTTCACATCTTATTTGGTTCATGGTCCATTTCCTTGGTTTTTGGATCCTCATTGTTCACTTTGAATTTTTCCAAATTCCCATTTTGTTTTCCCTTTACGATTTTTGGTTCACTTTGATCTATGGTTTTCTCTTTGAAAATTTTCAGTTCTCATTTCTGGCTTCTTTATTTTGAGAAACGAAGTTTACATACCTCATGGTCCACTTTAGTTTGGGAGTACACCAGAATGTCATCGATGAAGACGATCACGAATCAATCAAGTTAGGGTTAAAAGATTTGGTTCATTAAGGAAATGAATGTCGTCGAAGCATTTGTAAGTCCAAAAGGCATGACCATGAACTCGTAATGTTCGTACATTTTCCTAAAGGCGGACTTCTGAATATCCCCCTCCTTGACTCTCAATTAAAGATACCTGAATCAGAGGTCAATCTTGGAGAAGTGACATGCCCATATCAGTTGATTGAACAGGTCATCGATGTTCGGGAGTGGATAACGATTCTTGACTATTGCCTAGTTTAATCAATGAGAGTCGATGCACAACCTCATGCTCTTGTCCTTTTTCTTCACAAATAGAATCGGGGCACCCCAAGGAGAGCAATTGGGTCGAATGAACCCTTTTTCCAATAGCTCCTCGAGTTGTTCCTACAACTCTTTGAGTTCTACTAGTGCCATCTGATATGGCGCTTATGAAATCATACTAGTCATGGGGATGACATCGATCACAAAATTGGATTATCTATCTGAGGGCAATTGAGGTAAGTCTTCTAGGAATACGTCCAAGTATTCCCGTACTACTAGTGTGTCATCCGGTGTGGTTACTTCCTTCTAGACACTTGAAAATTGTGTCAGGAACACCTCACATCCCTTTTGCATCATCCTCTCAGCCTTGAGACTAGATACTAGGTACAACTTAGTCGGGCTCTTCTCTCTCTAGAATACAACTTTCCTAGCATTCCTAGCCCGAAGCATCATAATTTTATTCTTGTAATCCATAATAGTCTAGTGGGTGGACAACCAATCCATCCCAAGGATAAGATCTACCTCGGTCACATTTAGGGGTATTAAATTTGCTTTAAGGACTTCCCCTTCCACGGAAACCTCACATCCTCATAGGATTGTATCCCTAAGGATCACTTCACCTAATGGTGTATATACAATTAGTCTTGGCTTTAGCGGGGATGGCGTTAGTGGAATCTTGGATGCTAGTCCTTCTTGTACATACAGCATGTCTGCTCCCGATTCTATAAGAGCAAAGGCCTCAATTCCATTTATGTGTACGAGTCCTAAGATAATACCAAAGATATTTTATTATTAATAAACAGGGTTGCATCATTAGGTATTGTGGCTCACTATGACTCACATTCCACTATTTACATGGTGCTTCCTTTGGCACCATTTCTAAAAAGATTTTAGATTAGGGAGTTTCAAGGGTTATGGGAGGTAACCGCAATGACGCTTAGGTCTATCCTAGCCTCATCTTGGGTCAGGTTATAGATGTTGGTGGGAACTCGATCCTAGTTCTCGAGCCCTTTTGCCTTGTGCTTTCCTTTCCTTGTGCATTGGTTGCTACTTAGTTGGGACGACATTGTAGGATAGGGTGGAGGTCATACGGTGTTGTTTCCCCCTTATGTCAGTCATTTGTTGGTCGATCGACACTCCCTTGCCCTATGCCCTATCCTACCACATTGGTAGTAGCTCATCTATAGGCATGATTCTAGGTGGGGCCTTCCACACTAATTACAACGTGGGGCTGCATTCCTTATGCCACCTATGTTGCTCCCAGCACTATTGGCTCAGGCGAGCCCACCACTATCTGTCAGGTATCTTCCTGTGGGTCGTCCCCTCTTGTTTTGTCATGAGTAGAGACTATTAATGCTCGGAAAGGGGCATCCTAGGTAGGATTTTGTGGTCCTAGCCACTTCCATGTAGGTCTAGTCAAAAGGTACATCTCCTAGCACTTTTCCCCAATGCCCTTCTCGAGCTGGTGGTTGTGCAAAACCCACTCGCATTCGCAAGCGAAGCTGACCACTTCGACCAAATCAATTGGACGCCCCATGCTCCCCATTCAGCAATGCATGTTGGGGTCCAGCCCATCTAAAAATAGGTGATAGATGTTAGTAGGGCTAACCAAATCTAGTGAAAATGCCCTCAAGGAATTGAAATGGTTTTGATATTGTACTACTGTTCCCTGGCCATGGCGGAGTGTCCAAAATACCTGTTTCTTCTCCTTCATGAGGTATAGATATAGGTACTTGTAAACCCCGTCCCTTAAAGATAAGAAAATCGGGGAAAGAACCGGTCAACCCAAGGGAGAGAACCGAACCGGATCACGAACCCCAATCATTAGACAAAGGGCAATTTGGGATATTTAGCAATCCCGAGTAACCCAAAGAGTCATAAAAACCATATAAAGGGACCTTGGGACAAATTGGAAGAGCAAACCAGTCCAGTTCAGGTGAATCGAATATGAACTGAATTGAACCAGGTGGACGAGTATTAACCATCATTGAACCGGTTATTAATTTAATTTTTATAGGTGGCTTAAAATATTCAAATTGGGGAATTGAAGCCACCATTGGATAGAGAATGAATTTAGATAAATTTAGAAAATTTTAATTTTAAAAAACTTAGTCGAATCAGACATGAACCGACCAGTTTAAGCATTGAACTTGATTCGTACTGGTACGATCCGGTTCGTAACAATGTTCATTCGCGGAATAACGGACAGCGTTGATGAAGATGAATCACATCTATTCAAGGCATTTCAAATCATAAATGAGCACTATCAAGATGCCAAATGGTCGGGTAAAGAGTCCCCAAGCTCCCTATATAAGAGCTCCTCCCCATTCATCCTTATCACACCTGAAATCTCAACTGCTCCACTTTTCGGTGAAGCTCGAAGTAGAGCTCTGACTTGGGTAGTTTTCTCAACCTCAAAAGGTAAGGTCGGGTTCTTTAGACTATGGGGGAAGTCAACTATATGATAGCAATCTTCGTTGGATCCGAGGATTGCCAAAGAAGTACCGACGGAATCAAACAGTGAAGCAGCTCCAACGGACCCAAGCTGCCCTATTTTGGCTAAGCAGAATTTAGCCAAATTCATCCCTCCTCCAGCCAAACCAAGCCATCCTAACACTCCCACAGCCCTCACACGACCGTAACAGAGCTAAAAGGTAAGCCAATTCGGACCACTCTATCATTTATGGTTGGCATTAGAGAGAGAAACTGTAAAACTTCACTAATAAAATTATCCCTCAATTTGGGGTGAATTGTATCGATTCTTGATCGTAGGAGAAACCTCGGGATGAGAGTTACCAGCCCTGATAGAGAGCTCAGACCACCGCCCCTCAGATAGTAAGCTTTCGAAGCTTTCTCTCTCTACATTCAATTTTCCGATAAAGCTCCATTTAAGCTCAATTCGGACCCAAATGACGCAGTTCAAAGCTCAATTGAATTGTATGAAAGTGTAGGAAGTAATCCATACCTTCAATTGGAGCAATTAATCCCGATTCAATGGTCAATTTGATTAAATCAAATTTGGCCAGTTTCAAAGGGGGAAATTTGGGGATTTCTTAAAATTGAGAGACTATTTTGCAATTTCCCAAAATTGAGGGCCAATTGATCATGGAAAAGATGTTGGAGGACCAATTGGTTGATTTTTGGAATAGTTGGGGTCAAATTGCCATTTTTGGAAAGTATGGGCAAAATGGTAATTTTTTAAAAGTTGGAGACCAAATTAGAAATTTGGGAAAGTTGAGCCCTTTATATAATTTTGAGTAAAATGAGAACTCAAAGGGAGTTTTGGAAACTTTGGGAGTCAAATTGGGCAAAGGTTTGTATTAGGGACCTAAAGCTAAGGAAAAATAAACTTTAGGGACCTAAATGTAATTTATCGATAAATTGTGAGCCTAGGTTATTATGCCACACCATAAGTGAAAAGGCTGCCTAATTCATGTAGGAACAAGTGTGATCGAAATGCCAGCAAGAGAAGCGCGCGTTAACTTGAAAAACCAATTGAGGATGAACACGTCACGGTTAACGGGTGAGTGGGTTTATTCACATCATACCCGGTTGGGATGATGAGCACCTCGGAACTGAAAAATCACTTATATGTGGGATTATAACATCACACTTGGTTGGAGTGATGTGAGAACTAAGTGAAAACCTACTTACCGGTTGTAAGTAGAAAAAATCATACCTGATTGGTATGGACTTCCTTGAAGGAAGGAGAACTCGCTTGTCGGTTGTAAGCGGAGGTATTATCACACACGGTTGGTGTGATGAACTAAAAGATGATTTTGTCAAAAGTATTCTTCCCTAACTATGTGCCAATGCTTAAAATTTTTGGAATACCTTCCTGACGAGAGCTAGAATAGCTCAGATAGGCCAGAGGCCTCGGTTTTGAAACTTGTATGGCTAAATGTCTATTTTTGGAAAATCACGTATAGTGGGCCTAAGGCCAGTTGGCACTAGCAAGAGCTCGTAAACAAATATGATATATTAAAGTCATGAAAATTCTTAATGAATGGATTATGTTATTTCGTCATGGTACCAAGACAAGACTGACATACTCGATGGACAGGCGATAGTGCGTCACGGCCAGGTCGACGGACCAGGCAAGACAAACAATTATAGGTCGAGTTGAGGGTCGGGGTGTCACGCCCCAAACTGGTTTGGTCAGATCCCAGTGAACAACCCACCGCTCTCTTAGTTTGGGAGGGGTTTCCCCCTTCTTTAACTCAAGAGGAGCCAAGCGTAAATATCAGCCTTGTTCATAGAATAACATATATCAATAAAAATGTAATTTAAAATAATTAAGAATACATGACAAAGGGTAAGGCCTCGTGTTATCCCTAGTCATTTTTTTATTTCCTAAAAAAGGATAAAACAGGTAGGTGAGTTTCTACAACTCACTGAATGGGAAATTTTTTTAAAAATTTAAGTTTAAGTAAAATAGTTTTTTAATTAGGCAGGAGGCCTCAGTTTTGGAACTTGGGGGCTAATATGCCCAATTTTGATCTCGTACATTGGGCCCAAGGCCAATTGGCATGAGCAGGAGCTCATAAATGAACATGAGTTTAAACCATGAAAATTTTAAATAAATGATGCGTTTGGCCATGGTACCAAGTCAGGACCGACATACTCGATGGACTAGTGATGGGAGCTCAAAAAGTTTAAGTAAAATTGACCTTATTTGAGCTCCCATCAATAAGGTCTCCCAAAAAGTTTAAGCAATGGTACACAGTCAGGGGAGAGCACTTCCGTCAACAAATTCATTTCATCTGTCCATCACTTATAACGAAGTGTGGCCAAACAATTCACTTATTAAGTTTTATGGCACATATATCATGTTCATTTACGAGCTCTTGTTCACCCATCCTCACACTACTCTCGAGCAAGCACGCTTAACTTCAAAATTCTTATGAAACCTTGTTCACCTAAACCAATTTGGTTTGTCTTCTAATTTTTCTTAAATTTGTTTTCCAAGGTTTAATGAACCCTTTGGATCACCCGGAAGTTGTAAATTTCCATATTGTTTGTTCCCAAATGTAAACCGGCTCGGTTTTCTTACTCGGCTTGACCGATTCTTTTCCTAGTTTTCCTTAACTCAAAAGTGTGGGGTTTACACACACTTATCCTCCTATACCTTTTAATGAGGGCCTTACTTCAGTTCTAGCTTGTGATATTTCCTTTGTTAATTACTTTAGCTTGAAACTTCATCCTATCGCGATCCCACTTCCTATTCTCATCCTTTTTCTAGGGTCTTTCATTTTGAGATTCTTATGATCAATCTCCCTACTGCTCCTTAAGAGTTCTTCTTTTATTCTTCTCTTATACTTACGGGTCGTGGTATGGTTATTCATTCTGGATTCCTCCCTTCTTGTTCCATACCCTTGCTTTCAGTAAATCCCCTTATTTTCATGGAGTTCCTAATAACCTGTATCCTAACTCTTTCTAAGAAGGTTTTATTCTTGGGCTTCTCTTCCTATCGTACTTCTTTTCTTTCCCCTTTCTCCTTGGGTTATCTCATTTGACTTAACCACTTCAGTGCTCCCATTTCATTCTGACTTTCTTTTGGTCAACTTTCATTCCTTTGGTTTTCCTTGGGATAGTTTAATCTCTCTTGTTTTCCTTCTTCAAGTCTTCCCTTAACCTTTAGACTTTCACTAGTCCCATGCTCTTTGATGCTCTCTTCCCTTATTCCAAACTTCTGCTTCCTTTCCTTAGTTAGGATTTGTCTCCCTTGGGTAAATTATAAGAGTCTCTTCTTTGCCAAATTTTATTTTACCTTTGAGCGAAAATCTTAAAAGTTGAGGTTAACTAGAAATAATCCATTTTCCTTCATTAAGTGATTTTCTACATTTTACTTTATTAGCATACACTTTTTGCTTGAATTTATCAAGGAGATGCAAAAGTTTCATCAAGAAAAATTAAATTTCATTCAAAAAATATTTTATTGCCATACTTGGCTTATTATAGAAGTTTTCTACCCCCAAATCCCTTGGGGTCATAAGCCGAGAGGTAGTTTTAGAATGATTGTAGGACTCTTGGTCAGATGGCTCTGAGGATCCAGTTTGGGTCCATTCGTATTCCCTTATGGGACGAATTTCATGTAGGGCCTCCAATCCATACCACCTTAGTACCTTTACCTCGCACTCATATGTCCACTTCATCCATTAGGAGGGATTAAAGGTGGACTAAGTAGGTGGGGGTACTTGGTGGACCTTCATGATGGTGGCATATGCATCCTAGTAGTTGTCCCAGGCCTCCTGTCACGCCCTAACCCGATTTGGTCGGATCCCCGTAAACAACCTGCCACTCTCTCGGTTTATTAAAGGGTTTCCCCTTATTATAATCCATAAAGAGTAAGGCGTCCTTTAAACCTGCACCATTTCCTGGAATAGCATAATCAAAACTGCATGAAATTTTAAACTTTACATACCTGTCTTACAGGCATCTTAGTTGATGGTCTTTTAAGGTAGGCTTTCCGGGATTTCCTGAAAGGGATATAAGGAAGGGGGTGAGTATGACTACTTAGTGAATGGGTTTTTAAAGGTCTACTTTTAACTTTTAAGAAAAATATTTATATGGAGTGTCCCAGACTCCTTTCTTTTCAAAAAATCTCTTTATTTAAAAATTTGGGTTTTTCCATTATTTCTTAGTTACTGGTGTGTCATCACCTAACACACATCCTTCATCATGAAGGTTACACACATTCGCAAGTTAGTATCACTACTGAACTCGCTAGTGGCTTCGGAGCGACTTTTCCTTCCACCCGGATAGAAGTACAACCACTTCTACCCTGAGAATGAGTGGATGTATGTGACATCCGACCCACAATCCCGAAATCACTTTTTCATGTTCATATGAGGACAGAGACCACATCCTGTCCCCACCCCAATCCCATGTGCTTGGTGCTACTCCAGATTTCGCACAGACACTTGGAACGATGAACTGCCCTTATAGCCACCAGGTCGTCCAGTGCCCATAGGACGCATCACTACCTCTCATAGGCGTCTTGATGATCCCATACTCACAGTGCATGCACAAACAATATTTTCTCATATTGCCATGTAATCTATGGTGCCACTGGTCCAACAGCCCTGACTCTCAACTCAACCCGCAGTTGTTTGTCTTGACTGGTCCGTCGACCTGTCATGTCGCACTGCTGCTAATTGACTGAGCATGTCGGTCCTATCTTGGTACCATGGCCAAACAATTCACTTATTAAGTTTTATGGAACATATATCATGTTCGTTTACGAGCTCCTGCTCATGCCAACTGACCTTGAGCCCACTGTACGAGATTTTCAAAATTGGGCATTTAGCCCCCAAGTTCCAAAACCGAGGCCCTCGGCCTATCAGAGCTATTCGAGCTCCCGTCGAGAAGGTCTCCCAAATTGTTTAAGCATTGGCACATAGTCAGGGGAGAGCACTTCCGACAAAACATATGTTTTCTCTATCGATTATTCCGCCCGGGTATAAGGACACCTCCGTTCATAAGCGATGAACAAGTTTTCAACTTCCTTCGAGGAAGTTTCATCATACCAACCGGGTATGATCTACTTACAATCGGTAAGTAGTTTTTCCGCATGATTTTCACATCACTTCCTCTAAGTAGCGATGTTTAAAATACCACTTAACAGAGGGTTTTCATACCGAGGTACTTATCATTCCCAACCGAGTATGATATAAAATTTTCACTCACAACTGGTAAGTGGTTTTTAAATTTTAAGTTGTGTTCATCATCCCAACCGGGTATGATGTTAGTAAACCCACTCACCCATTAATGTCGTGAATTCCACTAGACCGATTCTTTGTATTCATGCGAGCTTGTCCTTGCTGGCGTTCCTGGTACTTCGTGTTCCTACATGATATGAACATCTCGTTTCATTATCATTCGGCCTAATCACCTTTATTCATTCCAAATGAACGAGAAAGTCAAACATTCATTTATTTGCAATTAGGTCCCTAAAGTTATTTCTCTTTAACTTTAAGTCCCTAATGCCGGTTTTTCCTCAAATTAAGTCCCGAAACTTCTAAAATTTATCATAGAACCTCAATTTATTCCATTTCACTAATAGGGGATTAATTTCTAAAATTTCTAATTTGGACCTCCAACTTTTCCAAAATTACCATTTTGCCCTTCCTTTACAAAAATGGTAAGTTTTGCCCCAAAAATTCTAAAATTTCTCAATTGGTCCTCCAACATTATTTCCATGCCCAATTGCCCCTCAATTTCATAAAATTTCATTTTGGTCCTTCGAATTTTGAAAATCCCCAAATTTCCCCCAATTTCAACTTTTCAACACTACTGAATTTGATTTTATCAAATTGACCAATCAAACACCTCTAATTGTTGAAATTGGAGTTGAAATTGAGTTTCTACATGTTCATACAATTTTAAGGAACTTTGAATAATAAATTTTAATGTCGAAACGAGCTCAAACGTAGCTTCGCCGAAAAACAAATTGTAGGAGAGAAAGCTTCGATTTCTCACCGGTGAGGGCACGGCGATCCGAGCTTTCAATCTGGGCAGATAGCTCTTATCTTGAGGATCATCCTAAAATCAAGAATCGCATCAATTGATGCCAAATTGAGTTAGAATTTCATCATTGAAATTATGTTAGTTCTCTCTCTAGCACCGGTCGGAAATTGCAGAGGGGAGCCGAATTGGCTTACCTTTCAATCCTAATTTAGTCGTGGGAGGGCTAAGGAAGTGTTGGGAGGGCTTAGTTTGGTTTGAGGAGGGCTTGAAATAGCTGATTTCAGCTTGGCCGAAATAGGACAGCTTCGGTCTGTTGGAGCTGCTTCACTGTTCCATCATGTTGGCGCTTCTCCAATGATTCTCGTATTGACTGGAGTTTGCTATCAGATAGTTGTCTTCTCCCCGGTTCTAAAGAGCCTGACCTCTCCTTTCAAGGTTAAAAAAAATGTTGAAGTTGAAGCTATGGTTTAAGCTTCACCGGGAAATGGAGCACTAGAGAGAGAGAGAAGTGTTCGGGTGTGAGGAGAATAAATGGGGATGACCTCCTTATATAAAACTCGTGTATTAAATAGGAGAGATTTATTACTAGTATTAATATTGCCATAAATTATTGGTATTAATTTTTTACCGAAATTTTGGGTTACAAAAAAAATTCATACTTCCCAAGGGGTCACCCATCCTCACACTACTCTCGGGCAAACATGCTTAACTTCAAAGTTCTTATGGAATCTTATTCACCTAAACCAATTTGGTTTTTGTCTTTTAAATTTTCTTAAATTTCTTTTCTAATGTTTAATGAACCCTTTAGATCACCCGGAAGTTGTAAATTTCCATATTGCATGTTCTCAAATGTAAACTGGCTCGGTTTTCTTACTCGGTTTGACCGGTTCTTTTCCCGGTTTTCCTTAACTCAAAAGTGCAGGGTTTACACCTCCTTCTTGGTTGGATTCCTCTCCGGTTGTTGTGAGGCTGGAGGAGGGGTTGGGCTCCTAGGAGGAGGTATAGGTTTCTCCTGTCTAGGAGGAGGGTATGTGATGCCTTCTAGTTCCAATAAGGCTCCCACCAGTTTACAATAATTTTCCACCATGTCCTTGGGTACTCTTTTCTCACCTTTTAAGAATCATTGAATGGTTGCCTTCCTTAGGTGACTTTTTTAGGGTTATGGGTGGAGGATTGGATTTCATAGCGAATTTCCTAGGGATTCTCCTCCCTGCACAAGAGTTAAAGTTGGATTAATGTCATGGCATAATATTGATAATGTTTCAAGGGAACTTAGCTCTGATACCACTCAAGTGGTTACGCCCCGACCCGGTTTGGTCAGATCCCCGTGAACAACCTACCGCTCTCTTGGTTTGGGAGGGGTTTCCCCCTTCTTTAACTCAAGAGGAGTCACGCGTAATCTCAACCTTGTTCCATGGAATAACATATATCAATAAAAATAAAACTTAAATTAATTAAGCATATCTGACTAAGGGTAAGGCCTAGTGTTATCCCTAGTCATTTATTTATTTCCTAAAAATGGTGGGTGAGTTTCTACAATTCAGTGAATGAGAAATTTTTTTAAAAATTAAGTTTCAGTAAAATAGTTTTTGAATTAGAGTGTCTCAGACTCCTTATTTCCTTTAAGATATTTCATCCTCAAAATCTTGGTTTTTAAAGTCATTTCTCATCATTAACCACAAACAGTGTGTTTATTAACCAACACACACCCTTCATCATGAAGGGATCATACATTCGTAGGGTAGCACGTCCATTGCACCCACTTGTGGCGTTAGAGCGACTTTACCAGCCACCTAAATAGAAGCTCGTCCACTTCTACCTTAAGAATGAGTGGATGTACGAGATATCCGACTTTCAATCCTGCAAAGAAAACTCCGTATCCGTATGAGGATAGAGATCTCATCCTAACCCCACCCTAGTCTCATGCGCATGAAGCTACATTGAGCTTTCCTTACTGCTAGCATGACAATTTGCCCTTATCTCCACCATATCGTCTAGTAGCCCTAGGATGCATCACTACCCCTCTTGGGCATCTTGAAAGTCCTGTACCTCACTACATGCACAAAACAATAGTTTTCCTCATAAGCCATTTAATCTTTGGTGCCACAGTCCAACGGCCCCGACCCTTAACTCAACCTGCAGCTATTTGTCTCGATTGGTCCGTCGACCTATCATGTTGCACTGCCGCTACTCCAACGAGTATGTCGGTCCTATCTGGGTACCATGGCCAAACATTTCATTCATTTAAAGTTTTCATGGTTTAAACTCATGTTTGTTTATGAGCTTCTACTCGTGTCAACTAGCCTTGGGTCTACTATACGAGATTTTCAAAATCAGGCATATTAGCCCCCAAGTTCCAAAATCGAAGCCTCCAGCCTATCTCAGTTATTCAAGCTCCCATTAAGAAGGTCTCCCAAAAAGTTTAAGCAATGGCAAATAGTCAAGGTAGAGCACTTCTGACAAAATATTCTTTTCATCTGTCCATCACAGCAACCGGTGTGAGGACATCTCCACTTATAATCGATAAGCAGGTTTTCTACTTCCTTCGAGTAAGTTCATTATACCAACTAGGTATGATCTACTTACAACCAGTAAATAGTTTTTTCGAGTAATTTCTACATCACTTCATTAAGGTGTGATGTTTAAAATTTCACTTAGTAATGGGTTTTCATTATCGAGGTGCTCATCATCCCAACCGGGTAGATGTAAAAATCTCACTCACCCGATAAATGTCGCAAATCCTTCTTAACCGGCTTTCCGTCTCCTCGTGAGCTTCTCTTAGCTAGCGTTCCCGGTACTTCGTGTTCCTCCATGATATGAACATCCTTGTTCATTATATTTTGGCTTGATAGCCTTCATTCACCGCAAATGAATAAAATACCCAACTTTCAATTAATTGTAATTAGATCCCTAAAATTCTTTTTCTTTAACTCTAGTTCCCTAATGTCGATTTTTCCCAAAATCGAGTCTTGAAACTTCAAAATTTTACTTTGGAACCTCAATTTATTCAAAATTTTTAAAAGGGGGTTCAAGTTACCCAAATTCCCAACTTGGTCCCCAATTTTTCCAAAATTACCATTTTGCCCCTACTTTACAAAAATGGAAAATTTCACCTCAAAAATTCCAAAAATTGACCAATTGGTCCTCCAACATCTTTTCCATGCCCAATTGGTCCTCAATTTTAGAAAATTACACTTTAGTCCCTCGAATTTTTGAAATCCCCAATTTTTCCCCTAATTTCAACCCTTCAACTTGGCTGAGTTTGATTTAATCAAATTGGTCAATCAAATGAGGTTAATTGTTGAAATTGAAGTTATATTTAAGTTTCTACACCTCCATACGATTCAATTGCACTTTGAATTGCAAGATTTAATGCCGGAATGAGCTCAAACGGTGCTTCGCCAGAAACCTAAACATAGAGAGAGAAAGCTTTAGAAGCTTACTGTTGGGGGCATGGCGATCTGAGATTTCGATCTGGGCAGGTAGCTCTCGTCCTGAGGTTCCTCCTAGAATCAAGAATCACATCAATTCATGTCGAATCAAGGGAGAATTTGGTCAGTAAAGATCTGTTGTTTCTCTCGCTAGCACCAATTGAAATTCATAGAGGGGAGCCAAATCGGCTTACCTTTCCGCTCTAAATGGGTCATAGGAGGGTTGATGAGGTGTTGGGAGAACTTGGTTTGGCATGAGGAGGGCTCGAATTGGCTGATTTCAGCTTAAAAGAAATAGGGCAACTTTAGTCCATCGGAGCTGCTTCACTGTTCAATCACATCAGCGCTTCTCTGACGACCCTCGGAGAAATTGGTGACTACCACCGTGTAACTGACTTCTCTTCAAGTCTAAGGAACCCAACCACACCTTCTTTGGCTCAGAAAAGAGCCTATATCAAAGCTCTGTTCGAGCTTCATTGAAAAACTAAGTAGCTGAGAGAGAGTGAGGTTTTTAGGTGTGTGGAGGATGAATGGAGTGGGGCTCTTTATATAAGGAGCTCGGAGACTATCCCACCATTTGTTCAGCACCTTAATGGCAGTAATTGATGATCTTAAATGTACTGAACAAAAATGTTTCCTCTTCGCCGGCACTAGTTCAATTTTCCAACAAGTGAACAGTGTTGTCATTTGAAGAAAGAAGACGACACTATTCCGAACTGGACAGAACTGGTCCAAACCGGTTCAACGTTTAAATCGTCCGATTTAGGCCTGATTCGACTGAGTTTTTCAAAATTAAAAATTTTTAAATTCATTCTCTATATAATGGTGGCCTAAATTCTCAAATTTGAATTTTATAAGCCACCTAGAAAAATGAATTTACATCCAGTTCAATAGTGGTTCAAACCGGTTCAAAACGGTTCAATCCCATTTGGATCCGATTCACTTAAACCGGTCTGGTTTTCTCTCCCAAATTGTCCTAAGGTCCTTTTCCAAGGTTTTTATGACCCTTTAGATCACTCAGGAGTTGTAAATTTCCCAATTTGCCCTTCTCTAATGATCTGGTTTGTGAACCGGTTCGGTTTTCTCACTCAGTTTGACCAGTTCTTTTCCCAATTTTCCTTAACTCCAAAGGGTGGGGTTTACACAGGGTCGTTGGACTAGTAGCACCAAAGATAAGTGGCTTTGTGGAAAATCTATTTTTTGTGCATGCACTTGAGGTAAAGGACCATTAATATGCCCAAGAGGGGTAGTGATACGTCCTAAGAGCTACTTGACGACATGGTGGAGATAAGGTTAATTTTTCATGCCAGCAGTCAGAAAGCTCGACGTAGCTTCTTGCACATGAGACCAGGGTGGGGTGGGGATGAGGTCTCCGTCCTCATATGGACACGAAATATTTTTTTTGGGTCTGAGGGTTGAACATCTGAGATGTTCACTTAGACTCCAGGTAGAAGTTAGGGACTTCTATCAAGGTGGATGGTAAAAACGCTCTGATCTACAAGTGGGTGCAGTCAACGTAACTGCATCTCGCGAATGTGTGTACCCTTCCTGATGAAGGGCGTGTGTTGTTTGTTAAACACACCCAATATGGAAATGGAAAAAAGGTTTGAACAACTTAGAAAGGATTTGAGAAATTCTTGGAAAAAGAATTGGTAAACCTTGGAAAAAGGTTTTGGAAAATAAATTAAAAATATTGAGAAAAAACCCTTTAAAAAAAATTCACCCTTGGTAGGGTAAAGGTTTAAAAAATTGTAATTTGAGAAGAAAACATTCTTAAAGGAAATAAGGAGTTTGATACACTCTCAATAAAGCTGATTTGTTTATGAAAAGCCACAACCAACACTCATTCACTGAGTTGTAGAACTCACCCTCTCCCTTTTACCTCTTTCAGGTAACTAAGAGTAAACCAAAACTTAAAAACCTCCTTGTAAGATAGGTATGTATGTTTTAAGATATTCAATTTTGTAAAATGCTATTCCAGGAAAGATAGGAAAGAAGGACGCCTTACTCCTCACAAATTAAAAAGGGTGAAATCATATACGGAACAAAGGGAGTGGCGGGTTACTCATGGGGATCTAACCAAACAGGGTCGTGACGTGACAGTACTCCTCATGAAACTTCCTCTCAAAGGTTTCCCAGCTGAGGGGTGCTAGTGTCATCACTTGCAGATTCGGCCACCACATGTCGACGTTCCCCTCTAGGAAGAACTCTACCACGGTCACTTTATCCACGTCTGGGACCTCGACCATGGCCATGAATTTCTTCGATGTCCTTAGCTAGTCCATTGCCATGACAATATCCTTATCTCCCACAAAGGTGGTGCACCCCAATTGCCTTATGGCCTTAAGATTGTAGGGAACATTGAACCTTTAAGGTTCCCTATTGGGAGCTGGTGCTCCTTCAAGAGGTGGTGCTAACTCCAGTACTTCCGCAGCAAAAGTTGCTGCAGGGGGAGTGACTTATGCTCACACTAGACCTACGTCATACTCCCTTAGAAGTTCTTGGAATGCTCGAACATACGCTAAAGTTTCCACCACAGCATGTGAGTCCCCAGTTGGAACTCCTGTCAGCCTCCTCTATAAGGTATCCTCGGTTGGGTCCTCCCATTGACTCGTCAGTGTGCTCCATTTCTCTCTAGGGAATTGTATATTTGTATTAGCATACGAGCATTCTCTCCTTTTTAATATTTTCAATGAATGTCCTATCATGACTATTCCCGTTTTGCATCACTTTAAAACAATCCAGTTTTCAAATCTTTGACTTTTGAAAACGACTGCACTATTACCACCCAAAAGCTATCACGTCATAGTCTGATTCCCCTCGGTCAGGGTCCCATGCAGCCCGCCAATCCTTGCAATTTTACAGAGACGTGTACCTTCACCAAGGTAACATCGACGAGACAAGGCTCAAAACTATTTAAACTAGTAAAAAATGCAGCAGAAATTTCAAAATTTTTATATCAAGGTCACTCATAAGGACTACTCACAATGCTTAGTTAAAAATCATGGGAACAGTGGTGACAAGGAAACTCAAATCTTCATAAGCGGGGTTGTGCTTGCCTCTCATCAAAGTGGTCTCAACCCTCACCTTCCCTTTTCTCCACTTCTCATGCTTCTTTGGCTTATCTGCACATATGTTTAGGGGAGAGGTGAGCTCACAACTTTGTGAGTGGGACGCTGACACCGTGTGACTACATGACTTACTACTCAAACCTTTCTTATAAACCACCTAGATGTAAAATCTACTCTTAATGCTCGCCCCTACAAGCCCCGTGGTTTATTTTTGCCACTTTAGACAAAGTCTTGGGCCTTCCGATTCATCCCCTATTCTACGGTCGAGTCATCATTGGTCTTCCCTTTTGGGTATTCGTACTTTAATTCATTAAATGCAAACATGGGGCGTAGTCCCTCACACCAACACAACCTAGGCTCGGGCCGCACTTCCGGGTTACACGTGACCCACACCTTGACCTGACAACTTAGGCATCAACATAAAAGCAATGGGTAACTCATGGCCCTAAAACACACAATCACATTCTGCCCGAAATGGATCATCACTCATGTGATCCCAAACCGGATTTTTCCTCGATTTCTCAAAAATTGACATTCATCTAACATCTGATTCTCATTACCGATTCTTTTCTTTACTTTCAAAATGATCTTTGATTTAGTGGGCATGATTCTTATCGGTTCACATTTTTTATATTAGTTATCAAAATGAAACTTAAATATCAAAGCACACAAGGCTACACAAAATCAAACAATCAGCTCAGTTGGTCCAATAGGACGCGCCGTCAACAATTGCATTAAACCAAAACACACTCACCCTTTAAGGAACATGTTTGCGAGGTATCTCAGAATTTTGTTCTAGAATCCTTCTTGATAACCTTTGCTTTATCTACAAGGGTAGCCAACCAAGGTCAGATTCACTTCTTAGCACAAACACTTAGCATAACATACCCATTTCTACGATCTTACGTCCTAGTCATTTCTGGAGTTCCGGCTAACCGGTTCGATAACGATGGCTCGCCTCTTGGCTGAGCCTTTTCTATGGGACCTCCTTGGTTCAACACTCAAGCTCATTCCATTGAGTACTCACTAAGTCATTACCACCTCTTTACCAGCCATCTAGGGGTTTCATTTCACCAAATTACCATTTGGTCATCCTATTTGGTAAAAATTACTTTTTTGTCCTTTTCTCTTAAAACTTCCCTCTTTGGACCTTAGACTTTTCCAAGTCATCCATTTGGGTCCCCCAAGTTTCCTTAAGTCTCATTCAAGTCCTTGATGACCAATTTAAACATTTCAAGACACATTTTCTTGAAATTACCAAAATGCCCCCTAAGTTTGAGCAAAATTATAATTTTGCCCTTATCCTTTAAAACTTGGGTTTTAGGGTTTCTTAACCCTTCAAATGTCTCATTTAAAGCCCCAAACTCTTTTAACACACGTTTGGGTCCTTTGGCTTCCCAAAGGTTTCCTTTTAGACAAGAAAATTCATGTGTTTGCATTTAGGTCCCTAACTTTGAATTATTTGCAAATAGGTCCCTACTCCTTCAAAAATAGGCAAGCTCAATCCCCAAACTTTTCTATCAGTCCCAAAACTTTATTTTGTACATTAGGAAAACCCCATAAAAGTATCGATTACATTTGGGTACCCAAACTTTCAAATCAGAAAATGCTCTTAATCCAAGGTCGCATGTTGTTGTTATCTCCTCCCATGCTCATCTTCCCTCTATTGGTGCCCATGTGGTCACGTGTTGTCGCTCGAACATCATTGTTGGCATCCCATCCTTAATTTTCATATCATGTTGTCTAAAGGGCATTCTAGCTGTGCATTTGCTCCCTTGTTCATCTGATGTCTTCCATTCCCATTTGTTCATGTTTTCGGCTTCCTTATTCTACGTTATCTCCCATTGTGATTTAGTTTACTTCTGCCAACTTCACAATGGGAGATGAGAACTATAATTGTTAGGAAATTTGGGTAGTGTCAATGGTTGTGGCTCCCGGGAGGGGCATTGTATGAAAGGGAAGAGGAAGCTTTTGTGGATTGGTGCTTCCGAATGATGCCCCTTTTGGCTTCAAGAGAAGATTGCTCTCGACCCCCTTCTAATGTAATAGGCCTGATAGTTTTTCTTTTTGTTGTGATTGGTATGCCTTGGTTGCTGTTCATACGCCCTTTATATAGGAATGTTAGCTTAGTGGTTTAATATTTTCATTGAATCTTGTCTAAGGGACTCTTCCAATTCCATTGTCTGTTATGGAATCAAACTTTAATAAATAGAGTAATTAGCTCTGGTAATTATTCTCATCCCATCATTCTTGATTACATTTCATAACTTACTTTTATTCATCCAATCTTCATTTCTCATTCTCATTCATAATACCCCTTTATTGCAAAAAAAAGGTTATATCTCTACCACTTTATTTCTCTCATTAAGTTAAATTCCTTAATTTTCAAAGCATCAGAAATGGTTTGATTCTCAATTAACTTATTCCGTTGAATTTCCCTCCCCCTCTCCCCCATTCATTGTGTATGGAAGACTCATATGGAGGGTATGATAGGGCTTATTTAGGTAATCCCCTTTCTTTCCTTTGACAGCCTTAGACGTGCCCTTCCTAAACTTAGTGAGCCCTCTAAGGTTATATTGGTAGTTTATTTTGAATAGACCCCCAAGTTTTCTACTATCTACCATACCTTGTTGGATTGATGAATGTTATTTAATTTTAGTGAGTGGAAGTAAATTTTAGTTAGTGGAAGTAGCGAAATTCCCACTTTCATGACCGATAAGAGTTTACATGCAATTAGATTTAACTGCCAATATGTCCATTATTTTTTCTTAGCTTAAGATTCAGCCAACTTTCTTGAAGAAAATTTATTGTTTGTCTTCTCTTCTTTGAGGTATGATATTAGTCTTGGAAATTAGATTATTCATTCATCTCCAATTTATTATGGGTAAGTGAAAATGAGAATGTTCATTCTCCTTAGACAATAGGCAGAACAAAAATAATCAAGTTTACATTCTCCAATTATCACTTCGGTTCTTAAGGGTATAATTAACAATTATATCTTTATTTGCAGGTTTTTGGAAGCAACGGATAGCAGGGCTTGGACTACTTATAGCTTGAGGAGATCAACATATCTTTTAGGAGTTTGTGCGTCCTTTATTAGCACATCTCCTTCCTAGAAAAAAAGCTAACAATTAGTCTTTATATCCATCCATGTTCGAACGCTAATATCTCAATATTGACTTTAACCATTGAAATTTTTCAGCCTTCTTGTTGATCGTAGTCTTTTAGGAATTAAATTCACTGCATTGCTGACATTTAGGCTTCTTATCAGGTTATTTGAATATGCTTCGTTTATCATACTTTCAATTTATGTACATAATTTATTCAACTTGATACATGAAATAGAAATAGTCATATTATAGGCCGTGTGGCTGGCTTTCTTTTGGCTGATAACAACATGATCTATGTACCGGGTATGTCTCCCTCTCTATTAGTCGAAGGAGTGCTTATAGGATTACGGCATACACTATCAGTTTCTCCACTCATGTTGATAAGTCATTGGCCTCCTACACATATTAACCACTAGGGTCTCTCTCATTGGTTCTAGTGTCTCATCCCTTGGCCTTCCAAGCTGTTATAAATTTTATGTTTTTCTTGGGCTGCTTAGATTTATGTAGACTATATCATTTGGATACTTGACTTATAGCCTATTAGTTCAAAGGGTTACTTGTCTACTCATCTTATTTTTTGTTATATTATCATTTGGCATTTTTTGATATAGGTATATTTTTGTTTAGTATATAAATGCTATTTGAGCCTAATATTCTTAAACTTTAAAGGTATCATGAATATGGCACAACGGATTTATTTTGGTTTTAATATCTGATGCATGAACCAAGACAAGAAAAAAGAAATAACCAATATAAGTGAAAGAAAGGTATTTACTTGAAGATTTAATATAGATTTTTTTCAAGTTTATTATTAAATATTTTTTATAAAACTATTTTAATAGTATATTTTTAAGGATTATTTTACACCGATAAATATGTTCACCCTTTTAGTATTTAGATAATATAGTGTGCTATTTATATGTATAATTGATAAATCGAGTGGGAGGATAATGTCTAATTTATAATTTAATTTTGGATTTTTAAGAATACGGTGTTAAATACTTTTCTCAAGTATATATTAATATCATGTGATGTGAAGTTTCACGCCAAATTTGGATGAGGGTTGCCTCTCCTATTTATAGGGGTTGTCAAGTTATTAATCCTCTCGCAACATTGTGCGAGTTTCATTTGAAAACTTTTTTATTCGATTATTGGTGTACGAATATATGATGTCATGTTGACAATCTGTGTGATATCCTAAGTATGGAAACTTATGGTTTATGATTGATGGAGTATCATCGTTCCGCCCCTATAACCTTTCCAACAACTTGCAATCGGGCATTGTTCCTCAATGTTGAAAAGTTATTATGGATGTGTCCTTCAAAACATCCATGTCCACTTGTTCAGGTTCTCTAATGGGCTTTTGGTGACTTAGCCCATGTTGGTTGTTGTGAGATTGAATGCCTTGGGTGATCGTGCGTCCTGACCCTCAGGTTGGATTGTGGATTGGATTTTATGGCGTGAGTGGTTGGTGAGTGTGCTTTATTGCGCAAGCGTTGTGTCGCTTGCATTGATTCTAGCATAGTGTATGTACGTGGATTTTGGCTCCTGTTTCCCGTACCTTGGACTCACTCTTAAGCTGACATTTTGTGTGTGGAGCTTGATCTTGAGGTAGTCCCGTGCATGCAGGACTCGTCCGATGTATGCATTTCCTGGCATGCATGGTGTGTTGCGTGCGGTGTCATAGTCCCTTAGGCACATTGTCTCTTGCTATGCACTCACGCACATGTTGCGGCCTGGAATTACCCTACCATATATGGTTTCGTGGTATAAATATTGGTATAACATCAAACTTAACCCGATTAGTAGCATGTGTGTAATAATTTGAGTACGTGTGATTGTTGAGCGAATTCCATCGTTGAACATAAATCACTCCTATCATTAAGTTATCAATATATAATTTGGGATCATAATTTATGATAACACGAAAAATCTAAATTATAATTATGAGCATTAGACTATTAACAAATCAAGCTCCGAGTGATTCCAAAAATGGACATAGCCGGCCTGAGAAGGCTCCAAACGTCACAGGATACGCCATGAGAAGGCTCCTAACGTCACAGTATACGTAGTGAGAGTCCTCCCTTATGGGCTTTTCTTCAACGCCGGCTGTGGCAGCCTGTTTACTCCAGCTGTCGTGCCCTCCAAGAATTTCGTGATGATTTCAGTGTGACTAAAATTCATTTATTAAAGATATTATTAATGGCCGACAGCAAATTAACCTATGAAAAAATTTATTAAATTACTAAATATATGTCAGAAGCTATAATTAGCATGATAAACTTATTGTCCATATAAAAGTAAATATTAGTAGATTTTACGTGACATAGTAACGAAGGGAGAATATTTATGTCCCCTTTCTTCTTAGACAAGTAACAATTTTAAATTCCCAAAAATAGTTTTCTTGTGCTGCACTTAAATTTCCTCAGTCTCAGAACTAATAGAATAAAATACTGCAAATAAATTTATATTTAATTTAATATTAATTACAATACAATAATATTTGATTATATGATTTATTTATTTCTTTGTATTATATTTCGAGTCCCAGTATAAATCAATTGTCAATTTCTCCTCCTCTAATAGAGGTGTACTTCTGGTAGCTTCCTCTTGCCAAAAATTTCAGAGACCCGACATTGAGGACCAGTTTATGCCAATTCTCTCCCCACCCATCGTCACTGACTTTGCATGAGCTTTTCTCGACTTCGGCGGTCGATCCTCATTTCAAAAGTCATGGCAGAGGAAGTTGCCAAATCTGGTATAGGATCGTCCGGCGCCCCACCGACGGCGGGGGAGGCGGCTGCCGCAGCGGAGGCCAAGTCCCGGTCAATCTGGCCTTCTGTGCTCCGTTGGATTCCTACTTCCACCGACCACATCATTGCTGCTGAGAAGCGGCTCCTCTCCATCGTCAGGTGATTCCTTCCCTAATTTGCTTGCAATAGGGATTTTCCGTTGAATGGATTGGACTTCAATGAAATCCCACCCGATTGAGTTGGGAATACACTTAATACGCAGAATTTCTTTTGATTCTCCTGGATGATTGGTCAATCCTTTATTGGTTAAGTAACTCTTTATCGCAGTAGACGTTAATTGTTTGAGTAGTATGTGGAAGCTCGAGTGAATCTCATCCATGAGTGTCAAGCGCAAGGAAACAGCTTTGTTCCTATCTTTAATTTGTGAATGGACAGTTTCCACTGTATCTGCTAACGGTTCTTACTAAGTCTCCTTATCTTTCATGATTGCTATTCATCTGCAATGGAAGATCTTCTCATATTGTTTGTTAATTGAGTTTTTTTGTTCTTTTCACCTGCTAGCGGTTCTTATTGAGTTCTGATAATGTATGTAAGATTGCCAAGTTTTCTGCTCATAGTTATTTCAATAGATTGTCGTAATTAGTTGGGAGTAATTGGCTTGGATGCAGGACGCCTTATGTCCAGGAAAAGGTTAATATTGGCACAGGCCCACCAGGATCCAAAATTAGGTGGTTCCGCTCTTCAAGCAATGAGCCAAGGTTCATCAACACTGTTACATTTGACAGCAAAGAAAATTCTCCTACGGTGGTTATGGTTCATGGATATGGAGCATCGCAGGGTTTATTCTTTAGGAACTTTGATGCCCTTGCTAGTCATTTCAGGGTCATTGCCATTGATCAGCTCGGGTAAATCTCTTCATGGAAGTTAATGTGCTATTATAAGCAAAAAGGAATTCCCCATGTCAATAGTAGTTGAGAATTGGGTGCAAGAATAAAAACACTTCCTACTCTAACATTATTATAAATCTTTTCTTGAAAGTTAATGTGGTATTATATGCAAAAAGGATTTCCCTATTCATTCTAGTAGTTTAGAACTGAGTGTAAGAACTGAAACACTTGATATTCTAACATTATTGGTACCCTCCAAGGGCTGTTGTTAATTTTTTAAATGAACTGTGTTTTCTGATTTTATGGCTTAATGCCTTGTAGGTGGGGAGGATCAAGCAGACCTGATTTCACATGCAAAAGCACAGAAGGTCATCCTTTTATTAATCAATGATAGTGTTATTTTGAGAATGTAGCTTCAACTTGTGAGATTCTTCTTCTGTTTATGGATAAGTTGCTCAATGCACTTCAATCTTTGCTTTGTAGAAACTGAAGCGTGGTTCATTGATTCTTTCGAAGAATGGCGAAAAGCCAAAAACCTTAGCAACTTTATATTACTTGGACATTCTTTTGGGGGTTATGTTGCTGCTAAATATGCGCTTGAGGTGATTTAAAATGGATGTTTGTCTCAACATTTGAATAATTGAGGTAAAGATAGAGCAACCAGAATATCTGATGTCACTTTTTCTTTTGCTGCAGCATCCTGAGCATGTTCAGCACTTGATATTAGTTGGACCTGCTGGAGTTTCTTGTGAAACAGATCCCAAATCTGAGTGGTTTACTCAATTTAGGGCAACATGGAAGGGTGCACTTTTAAACCATCTTTGGGAGTCTAATTTTACTCCTCAGAAAGTTATTAGGTGATATACTTCGACTTCCTGTTCTGATCAACTCTCTGATCACAGTCTATTTATGTATTTATTCAGATCTTCTGCTGCATTTAGCTTATAACAAGTTGTCTCATGCTTCTGGATCTTCACTAGGAAAGCTACCTCATATGCTTTCTGACCAGAGTGGAAGTTTTCTCTTACCCAGGATATGCTAATATATCTCTGCTTATCTTTTTTTATCAGAGGCCTGGGTCCTTGGGGTCCAGATCTTGTACGGAGATATACAAGTGCTAGATTTGGTACATACTCAAGTGGGACCACTTTAACTGAGGATGAGTCAAGATTGCTGACAGGTAGTATCTAGAAAAGTGGAATGCTAAATATTATTAAACTTAACTGAATTTTGTTATTACTAATAGCAGTCTGTCTTGTTCAGATTATTTCTACCACACATTGGCAGCTAAAGCCAGTGGGGAGCTCTGTCTGAAATATATATTCTCATTTGGTGCTTTTGCTAGGTCTCCTCTCCTGCGGAGGTCTGTTTGTTGATCATAAGCTTCCATAGTTGTTTTGTAACCTAAAATTTGAATTTGGATCCATGCCATGTTTTTCATTGGATTTTATTTGTGCTAATTACATTTATTATTAGATCAATTAATAGTTTAATTTCATGACTTTAGACTAGTCATTTTTTTCAAGATGATTATAGATAAATTATTAAAAAAAGGGATTTCATATAAATTCAGGATATGTCCTACCTTTTTTGGATAATTAAATTATGACGTTCCAGTTAGAAAGCACAAAAATGTTGATCTTCCTTATTTTTTTGCAGTGCATCAGAGTGGAAGGTGCCAACCACATTTATTTATGGTTTTCAAGATTGGATGAATTATCAAGGGGCACAGGAAGCTCGGAAGCATATGAATGTTCCATGCGAAATTATTCGAGTTCCGCAGGTCTCACCATATCTCTCTTCTAAAGCTTAAAGAAGCAGATTGTGTGTTTGCTTGCCTTCCTGAATTGCAAATTGGATATCATACATTGCAAATTGGAAGCTTAAAGTAACAGGCAATTTCTTCTCTAATGATTGAAGGCGAAACAAATCCTTTGTTTTCTCTTTAGTCCACATTTTGTCTCACCCATATGTGATAATGTGCAGGGAGGGCATTTCGTATTCATCGATAATCCTTCTGGCTTTCATTCAGCAGTGATCTACGCGTGCCGACGATTCCTGTCTCCTGACCCTGACAGAGAGTCCCTTCCCGAAGGTTTGACATCAGCGTAGTTTACCAGAAGACACTCGCAACTTCTTGAGTTCTAGCCATTGTTTGTGTTGCATATATCACCAAAATATTCTGTTATTATGAATATAATTAAGTGTTCCTGAGCATCAGGCAAATTGGAGTATAGAAGGGCCAATATCTATTGAACCATTAAGGTTAGTTTCTTGTAATAGTAGAATTGTAATTACCATATGGAAATTGGTGTTGATAGAGAGGAAAAATTAGAAGCGATGAAATCTCGTGTGTTTCTCGTTTATCAATATTGGTATATATGCTAGTACAAGTGCAACTGTCCCTAACCTCCTTGCCATCTTTCTTATCTGAGATGGAGCAATTCAACCATACGTGCTGTACCTGGTAAGAGTGTATCATATGCGACCCATTTTCTCTTTTCAGATTGGCCAATGCATATGTGAGGCATGCATAGAACATCCCCATCACGTTTTATCGAGCCTCAGACTTAAAAAGAGCTTGCGGAGAATTTGCTCCAAGCTACAAGTTTGGTTTTCCGGATGGATTTTCTCTGAATATGAGACGGCATATCTGCTTGACACAGGCATTTCAATGATTTCCTTCTCAGAATCCCTTGTGATGTTTGATGATCGAGATCATGGATTTGGCACACCTGCTTGAAATGTGGGACAGGATTCACGGCGGTCACCATACCTGCTCAGTTGTACAGTGCCCCATCCTGGTTTCTCCCTTTGAAGAAGCAAAGGCCTAGTTTAGCCCGTGTTTCTAACAGTGCTACTAATAAGGAAGGGTGCTCCAAACCTTCATGTAGGAAGAGTGCATATTCAGAGAGTATTCTACCGGGTTGGAAGCAACCAAAGACTGTGCTCGGCATGAATGTAGCCTTTGATTGATGGCTACAGCGGGCATTGGCCCTTGAATGATCTATCAATCCTCCTAGGTGTCTCTTTATTTTTTATTCTGTTTTAGGGATATAAGTTTTGCAGTGCCTCTGTTGTGTACAGTCTCCAACGTGTGAATCAGTATGGAGTTGTCTTAAGAATTCCATAATGCTTACTCCATTTCTTCTGTCAATCTGACTCGGGTCGGGACCCACCCGATAAATACCAGATACGGTCTAACGTGAATCTGGTAATACTATTCCACGTGGAGTCCCCTTCGTCCTTCCCGCGCGTGTATGAGCGGTGCTAACCGTTCATGCGGAGTCGGCGCATCTGTGTTTGAGCTGGTCAGTCTCTCTTCTCTATCTCCAGTGCAAGGAGATAAATACGTATGTTATAATACAAATATGAGAAAGGTAAAATTATAAAAATATTTTTTTCTTTCAAATCGATGATACGGTATTAGAGATATTACTTAATAGCTATACTACATATTTTCGTCTAATCTGCTCCTTTCTTTTTAACTGCCTCCTCTCCTATGTCAGCCTCTATTTCGTCTACCTCTTATGTTCAGCAACTTTGGGGACAACATTAAGTGTTCGTTTTGCACAGCTTCTTACCGGCGAAAAGTGTGGCACCGAGTGCCAGGGATAGCAGCTTCTTTTCTTCCTTCTACGTTCTTCTCGCTTCGTTGTTGCTCTCCGCCCTGCCTGAACCGTTCCTGACCTTAGTCAGCATGAAGGAACTTCTCCACTATCTCTTTCCGATAGTACCAAGGTTAGCTAGACTCCCACAACAGCAGTTTCATCAACCCAGCTCCACCAGCATCGTCCACACTCTATATTTCCCAAGCTACAAGGCTCGCGTCAACCCCATCTCCATCAGAAGCTACCTCATTTTCTTTTGGCACCTACTCTACTGGCTCGACACCCTCTTCAGCTGCAGCACGCTCAGGACCAAGTACCCTCTACTCGGGGCAGCTTCATCAGTAGCCAGTTCTACTCCTTCTCTATTTGGTGCGATCAGCGGCTTACTCGTAGATTCCACCAGAACTTTCCTTTTTTCTGCCATTTACCAATTTTGTGGCTTATTTATACATTTAGCAACTCATTACCCATCATATGAGCTAAAGCCTATATCATTTACTCCACAAGTCCATTCTGCCTATAAAAATTAACATAATCCTCGTCATATTTACTGTTATGTTCCACAAGTCCATTCTGCCTATAAAAATTAACATAACCCTGATCATCTTTACTGGTATGTTGATTTAGATGCTACCACTAATATCACTAATTATCTGTCTTATATGACTATTCAATAGGATTCTTTCATTACTTAACATCTGCTGATTGAATACGAGACAGGTTTACCCATTCTCTCACTAATATTTATTATGTTTTACAAATCTCTCTCAATTTACTTTATTTTTCTCATTTCACCAAGGATAATGACTACTATTTTAAATTTTATCCTACTTACTTCATTATCAAAGAACTTGCTTCTCATCAGGAGTTGTTGTGCGGGAGTTGTAAGGATAGATTATACTGTTTGCACACCAGTCGTACTTTCTCTATCTCTACAGCTACTTATTTTAGTCGAGTTGAGTATGTTTATTTATGGCATCAACGTTTAGGGCATCCTGCCTCTTATATTATCAGTCATGTACTTTTACAACATTTATCAATACATGTTGATTCGTCTTTATCATTATGTGAATAATGTTTATGTGGTAAGATTACAAAGCAACCATTTCCTTTAACTTATCATAAAAGCACTCATCTTCTCAAACTTATTCATACCGACATGTGAGTGCCTACCCCCATCATCTCCCATACCGGTCATCTTTACTATGTTCATTTTCTTGATAATTATAGTAAATTTTCTTGGTTTTTTGTCATGAAACATCACTCTAACATTATTTCTATTTTTCGTGCATTCCGTTTACAAGTTAAAAATATTTTTTATCGTAAAATTAAATTTCTTCAGTCTGATGGGGCCAAAGAATTTATGTCTTCTTCCTTCCAGTCTGAACTCCAACTTGCAGGAATTAGCCACCGACTCTCTTGTCCCCACACCCCCACAAAAATGGCTCGGCTGAACAAAAGCATCATCATATTGTTAACATGGGTCTCTCTCTCTTGATCCATTCTCATGCACGTACAAAGTTTTGAGATTTTTCCTTTGAAACATCTGTCTATCTTATCAATCGTCTTCCTACTCGTTCGCTCGGGTTTCGTTCCCCCTATGAGGTACTTCATCATACTCACCCTGATTATAAATCACTTCGTGTGTTCGATTGTCTTTATTATCCTTATCTTCGACCCTACCGCTTGCATAAACTTTAACCCCGCTTTATTCCATGTATCTTTCTTGGTTATCCATCTAACTATGTTGGTTATTGTGTTCTTGATCCTCTCACCAATCGTATCTTTATTTGTCATACCATTTGAGCATGCTTCTTCCACTAGCTCTTCTCTGGGGTGGTCAATCCTCCCCCTCGTATGGTCACTCGATCAGAAGATGGTTCTTTGCCCACTCGGCGTTTTACTATTGACCCCTATATTTTTATTGCTAGCTCGCAGGAACCTCGTACCAATGCCCAAGCCAATCATCACCAACCTTGGCTTGATGCCATGCGCACTGAATTCTCTGCTCTTATTCACAATTATAAGTGGGATTTGGTGCCTACTCCTCCTAATCGGCTCATTGTGGGCTGCAAATGGGTCTATAAAATCAAGGAGCATCCTGATGGCTCTATTGCTCGTTATAAGGCTCGTCTTGTTGCCAAAGATTTTTTTTAGCAACTAGGTCTTGATTATGATGAAACCTTTAGCCCTATCATCAAGCCCATTACTATTCGGGTGGTTCTCTCTATTGCAATCTTTCATTAGTGGCCTATTTGATAACTTGATGTTAACAACACATTTTTTCATGGTCATCTCCATGAGGAAGTATACATGGCTCAACTACCTGATTTTGTTGACTTGTCGTCTTCGCAAGTCTCTGTATGGTCCTAAGCAGGCTCCTTGTGCTTGGTTCCTACGCCTTAGTTCCTTTCTTTAGCGCTTGGGATTATATGGCTCGGTTGCGGATACATTTCTATTTATCTATCGCACATCAAAGTTTGTCATTTTTCTACTAATTTACGTCAATGACATTCTTATTACTGGCTCTCCAACAACTCCCATCTCTACTATTATTCGTGCTATGTAAGATGAGTTTTCACTAAAATACTTAGACTCCTACACCATTTTCTCGGCATTGAGGTTTATTCTCATTCTCGGGGGCTCTATCTCACCCAACACAAGTATATTCACGACATTCTCTCTCGTGCAGCTATGAATTTTTGTCGGTCCATCTCTACATTCGTTGCTCCTGGTTCTCGCCTCTCTGTCTCTACGGCACTCCACTTGATAACCCGATTTTGTATCGGTAAATTGTGGGGTCTCTTCAGTATCTCACTCTTACTTATCCTAATCTCGCATATACGGTTAACTAAGTTTGTCAATTCATTTATCAACCCACTAACTCTGATGATCGTCGTTCTTTTAGCGGCTTTGCTATTTTTCTCGGCAAAAATCTTATCTTCTAGAGCTCTAAGAAACAACGCACTGTCACTCGTTCTAGTACATAAATAGAATATAAGAGTATTGGTCATGCCACTACTGAAATTATCTGACTGTGCTCTCTACATTCGTTGCTCCTGGTTCTCGCCTCTCTGTCTCTACCGGCACTCCACTTGATGACTCGATTTTGTATCGGTAAATTGTGGGGTCTCTTCAATATCTCACTCTCACTTATCTTGATCTCGCATTTACTGTTAACAAAGTTTGTCAATTTATTTATCAACCCACTAATCCTGATTATTGTCATTCTGTTAGCGGCTTTGCTATTTTTCTAGGCAAAAATCTTATCTTCTAGAGCTCTAAAAAACAACGTACCGTCACTCGCTCTAGTACAGAAGCATATTATAAGAGTATTGGTCATGCCACTGCTGAAATTATTTGGCTGTGCTCTCTTCTCGAGTAACTCGACCTTTTTCTCTCTTCCCCACCTACACTCTGGTGTGACAATTTATCTGCTATGGTTAATCCTGTCTTACATGCTCACACCAAATATATTGAGATTGACTATCATTTTATTCACGAGTTGGTCAGTGGTGATTATCTTCGTATCCACTTCATTAGTACCGATATACAAATTACTGATATTTTCATTGAACGTCTTTCATTTGCTCGTTTTTGCCTTTTTCGAGATAAGCTCAATTTTCAAGATGTTCCGTTGAGCTTGCGAGTAATAGCAAAACAAAACACTAGCTAGACGATGTAATAGTCCGCATACAATAAGAATAATAGACTATACCTAGCTATCGATATACACAGCCAGCCAGATAGCACCACCTAACTGTCATCTGTGTGTATAATTGTCTGTTTATTATTTTGTTTGTATATAATACAAAACTATATAAATACAACACAAATAAAGGCCGGTAGAATTATAAAAATATCTTTTTTCTCTCAAATCATTTAGGATTCATATCAAGTAGGCATCTTGAGGTGGATGCGCATACATGGCAAGGGTTGAAGGAAACTGCTGGTTCTTCTTCTCAGGTCAGGCATCACGTAGGCTCGGTACGTATCCTATTTTCTGCGGTGTTCTGGAACTCAAAAGTGGTTTTTCTTTTTCTCATTGCCCTATACTGACCATTTTCTTATCATAATGCCATTGAATTGTGGGTTCGGTAAGAGGAATTCAAGTGCAAGTTGAAACCTACCTTTTCACATTCGTAGATATAGAGCACCTGTGAAGGAAACTTAGGATTGAAGATTCAAAATCCCTTTTATTATCGTAAGTTCCTATGAACGCTTTCCTTGATGGTGTCCATGCTTCCATCTTCAGTCTGATACCTATGTCTGTCTCCTGTATCATATTAGTACATGGTTGTACAATATTCTGACTCACAGAAGAGGGCAGATAATTTTACTAGCTTCTTTGCATGTTATGAGGAACAGTTCTTTTACTTTTCCCTCAAGGAATTGTTTTCTGTGCTTCCAATCAATGAACCAACCAATTGGTGCTTTATCTATTAGTATTGATACTTCATTGTTTTATCTGTTACTATTGATACTCCATTTCAGTTCTTGAAGTTGATTTTAGAGGACAAAGATGGAGCTTCTCCAGAAAGAACAGATAAGGAGCTTGGTTTAGCTAATACAGTTGATGCAATGGTGCTTAACATAGAAAGCAGCGCCATCTATCCCGAGGATTCAAGAAGCTGTGATTATGAAAAGGAATGTCGAGAGAAATATGCCACTGCTATGACAGATATAAGTTCCAGTGAATTAGCAGAGCATAGTGACAATTCTCAGAGCTCAAGTGCAGATAAACCGTCTGATAACAAGCTCACTAATAATTCTGGAAGAAGAGTGGCTATTGAAGCTGTGGAAGAAGCAGCAGTACTGGACCGCTGCAGAAAATTGACGATTTTCTATGAGCTGCTTTCTGCGTGCATAGCCAACAACTGTGCTGAAAATGATGAGAGGTTTCCTCCAAGAAAGGGATATGATGCTCGGCATCGTGTATCTTTACGACTCCTTGCAACTTGGCTTGGACTAAAATGGATTGAAATGGTTTTTCCCAAATTTTCAGTTCTCTAGAAGGTTTCATGCACTTCCCTTTTGTTAATATAAGAAAGTTATAAAATGATCAATGGTATAACTTCATGCTCTATAGGAAGCCTTGGAGATAATGGTTTCTTGTTCTGTGATGACATCCATTGAAGCCAAAAATGATAGAGAAGAGGAAGGAAGAGTAACTGGGACCACATGGGACAAGTGGAAACGCTATACTTTGGTTGGTGCAGCTGCTCTTACTGGTGGAACCTTGATGGCCATCACTGGCGGTATGAAAAATTATCTTTTTGTGGTGAAGGGAACTCTGCTTTCATACTCTGAGCTTGCAATGCTCTAAACTCTTTCTGGAAGCTAAAACATTAACTCATACAGGTTTAGCTGCTCCAGCTATTGGCCAGGGGCTCGGTGCCTTAGCTCCTACGTTGGGTAGTATTATCCCTGCGGTTGGAGCTGGAGGGTTCACTGCAGCAGCAACTGCCACAGGATCAGCTGCAGGTTCTATGGCTGTTGCTGCATCCTCTGGAGGTATGGCATTATCAACGATAGATATCTCAATATTTTAAGTTAAATCATTTAGGATGCTGTGAAAGCCAAGTGCATGAGAATACTAGCAAGCGAGTGGTTATGATATGTAAGGCATGTCTTTTTGCATCTATCAGCTTTGACATGAGAGGGTTCAAGATTCTACCATGTCTCTGCCTTTGTTTCCCTTCTCCCACACATTGGTTTAATTTTGTTCTACTGATTTTTGCTATGATTGATTAATTTATGGTTAGATGGATATAGTTATGAACAGTTAAAGGCATCGATTTAGGTTTAATTATTTACATGAACTAAAAATATTTCCCTTTTCTCGGGAAGAAAAACATATTTGGTCTCGGAATCTGTCAGGAGTCAATATTCGACAATCTGAATTTTAAATCCTATCAAATGTGCAAAAATATAAACTTGTACCTAAATCCATTGTCGGGTTTAATGTATACTCCATGGACCATAACCATACATATTAGAAACTAGGAATCACTTAATAATTTGTACATATTAGTCCATTGTTAACCCTTTGTGCAAAAATATTAGCATGTACCTATATCATTGTATGTGCATTCAACCATAGAAACATTGGTGTATTTTACTTTAATCCCCTAATGTAACTCAATTTCTATGAGTTACTTGTCTCAATATCATCCTAAAATACTTTCCAATAAATGAAAATTTTCTAGTTGATATATTAACTTATGATATGTTCTTAAGAACAAAATAAACATTACATATTTTCATGTTTCATCTTAATTTTTATTGATCTATTTAACATATTTTTTTACCGAGGGATTACCTTATTAAGGTGTACAAAATGACATCAATCTACTATGAGAATTGGAGTTCATGGCTTTAAAAAGTTGACAAAATTATATTCTATCTAAATGACATTCTTATACATGGTCCTCTTAATCCCAAATAGAAACAATACTCAAATGAAGATAAATAATTCATCTTGATAAACCGTGTTTTTAACCTAATCCCTACAAATTCAACTTTCTTAAAAAATTGAAAAATTTCCTAACTATATGCATCCTCTAATAAACTATTTAGAGTAACCAATCCAGTGATATTTAATAATTTTAAAATTCAAGTTAATGATGTGTGGTAATAAGGATTTTCTTGAGTAGGATAATCCATTCCTTATATTGGTTATTTACTTGTACATAATACATAATAATATTTGGAACTAAATTAAATAACTTTTCTTATATTAATAAAGTAGTAATGAGTAAACTATGGATGACATTTACCTCATCCATCATTTCGCCATAACATTAAAGAGTAGGAGTGAATTTGAACACTTAAATCATTTTATTGTGTTATATCACAACACCATACTTTAGAAAAAATAAATTCATCCAATACAATCAACTATAATGAAAGGCTTAATGCCTGAACCCTTTTCGCTTTCATTGGAGGGTTAAAGGTGGTCATCTCCTTTTCTTGTGAAACACTGTTCTCTAATTCCCTAGGGGTGATCAACTGAATATTGCATTTCTCATTATTGCCATCAATGAGTTATTCACCAATCTCTTGTCACAGTAAAGTCTGGTTTCTCCAGCTGACCGATAGATAAACGCCATACACTTCTTATTTTACGACAATTGTTAACTCACTATTGTAAACTCATTATTACTTTTAAGTTTGAGAATAATAAAATTTGTAAACATATTTTTTTAAAATTTATTTCAAATAGAAAAATAAGCTTGACAAAATAAACTGAAAACTAAATATTTAAACGAGACGAAAATTTATTAATTTGATTTTTTATCGTATTAAATTTTTTTTCAAAATTTAGTTACTTGAAAATGGAGGATGAGAGTGGGTGAACTTTACAATCTAGTGATTAGGATTATATAATATTATGACATAATGTCTACTAGTACATACTTAAAATAAACATTAATTTTAGGAATTAATCATAAAATTTAATTAAATGAGTTTAAACTTTATGACAAACTCTATATAATAAACTCCTAGATCCACTTTTGATTAGTTAGATTTGGACAATTATTATTCAATTTATTAAGTTAATCTATTCGAGATCTGTTAGATTAACCCTTTATTTTTCAATGAAAATTTACTAAAATAATTTATATTTGGAACACAACATTTCAGGTCAGGTGAATATTTTCTTGCATTTTCTATGGACTTACAACGTACATAGTTCGCATGAGATCAAACTTTCTTGACAAGTCCTTGTAATAATACTTTAATCTCCATTTAGCCATATACTCCCTATACTGATAATGTAGTTGTATGCATTAAGGTACCTATGAATCTCCAATAGATTAAATATCATGACTCCTAGTGTTTGAAGTTTATGGGGTTGGGCTTCAGTTTAAGTTTAAGTTAAAGGTTACATTGTTACTTTTATCACCATGGTGTATATGTTTATTATAGTTAAATCGGAGTGATTAATACTTTCAAAAAATTTTGAAATTTATATTTAAAGCATCAAATAAGTAGGGAATATAGCTATATTAGATATTTATGTTTTTAGTAAAATTTCCCACTTTTATCTCTAATTTATTTGATTTTCACCCGTGGAGTGAACTCACATCTCACTTACTGACACTAATATTAAGCTATAACATAACTTAGAATTAAAATATTTTTTCTGAGTTACTTATTTTAATTTTCTTATATATTTAATTGAATTTTTTATTTAAATAACGAATTATGTAATTTATCTAGCTTTTCTATACTTTATTTTGGGTCACCCCTAATTATATCTTATATTACAGTTAAGTTAATATCTGTCTATCTAATTATTGCGGGTACACTTCAAACAATTCACATTTATATTTTGTTGATAATTCTCTATTTTTTATTAAAACAACTTGAAACATTTTTAAACTACTTGATATTTTATAAAGTGTATTGTCTTGTGTGACACAAATGAGCCACAACTTTAAACACCCGAAGTGAGCAAATAAAATAAATATTTGGACAATCCTATTAGCGCAGAAACAAAATGAAGACACGGGTGGCAAAGGAGAGCCAATTTATTATTGTACCCTCAAAGGGAAATATTGATTAAATACACCCTCTCCTCTATTCTCACATATGTAATTAGCTATTTATTTATTGGCAAAGGAATGGTGCTCCCAAATAAAATTCAAATTAGCAAAATTTTGGTGGTGGAAGAAACATGTAAAGAACAGCACTCATTGGCTAAAGTGGTGCAAGTACAATAAAGTACTATTAGTAAGGATCGTATATAATCAACTCCAATTCATTACGAGTGAGAGTTATAAAAGGTAAATATTTTAAAAATACTGATTCTTAATTTATCAACAGTGTTTTGAAATCTATTTGGGGTATTAAATGTGCTCCACAAATGTGAAAATGTTTATACGGTGTAACATTCATGTGCACATTCATTATTTTATAAGAAACTAATAACATTGTCTTATTGTCATCTCTTGAAAAAATTGAAACAATTAAGCACTTGTTGATAGAATATTAAGTAACTATACCATTTAATTATCTATTTTTGGTATTATAATAGATAGTGTTGTTTGCTATCCATTAGCTAGGAAGTTAGATTACCTTTTTACTAACTGAAACAAGATAAGATGAATTAAAATAATAGTTTAACCTATACTTGCTAGTGTATTTAGAAATAACGAAATTGCTCTATTTTTGAACACGTGTTTACCAAAAACTTGCCATTTATTATCGAATATACATGTAGATTTGGAGGATAATGCCCATCTTGTAGGGGACCAACATGTTAGTCTTGTCATCCATAAACGTAAACTTTAGACATCCACGCCCGAATCGGGTGCTACCGTCTTCTCCATGGCCGCCCGATTAAATAAATGAGTTCCCCCTGGCAATCTGCAGTTGCAATATGCTCAACATGACCCACGTAGGTAACGATGACGATTATAACATATAATAGGAGTAGGGGAGTTTAAGAGAAGGATATGGTTGTTTGAAAGGAGTCGGTGAAGGTGGGCTCGGCGGCACGTGTGCTGTGTCTTCATCTGAAGCTGAAGCTGAAAATATGGTAGAGGATGGCGATTGATCAATTAGGTCCGATCCAGACGCGGCCCAATTTTCTCCGTATCTTCCCTTTCACCTTTTCGTTTTTTGGCTTCTTTCTTTTCACTTTTATTACCATTCAAAGTCACAATTCTAAAACTAATTTCAGACTTCATGAGATTTTACTGACTCTCAGCTTAGGAGGAAGTAAATAATTGTTTTAGCCAAAATCAACAACTTAATCTATATAAAAATATCATGTATTGATATATAGTCGTTTAGAAAATAAAATATTCTATTATAATGCTAATATAAACATATTATATATATATATATAATAGTACATTTCTCACTTATTCCTCTCCTTTCTTTTTCTTTTTGTACATGTACACAGGAAGAGATTCATGGCAAATATATTAAATATACGAATTTAGGTAGCCAAATAATTTAACTTAGAAAAATATACATTGTATAATTTATATATTTTTATTATATTATTGAATTTAAGGGCACTCTTGATATTCCATTCACACTTCATTTTGTTTGTCTTAAACAAATATTTTAAGCCATCCATGAAATTAAACATAATTTATTTTTCCCCTATGCTATTAAATTATTACATACCCATCCTGGACATTTATTTATGACCATAGGGACAATTGTCCTTTGTACTTGGATTTATATCAACCATACATACATATCTTTCCTCTTCATATAGAGTTACATATCAGTTCAGTCTAGTAGTACATCAAGGATAAGAAATCGACTGACGAATTCTTGTCCTTCATAATTCAACAAAGTAAATAGGAAAAGTTCAAACGAAAATTGAACAAATAGTGATTAAAATGTTCAAGAAATCCACTTTTCCCATCCTCCACATAGTGGGACTCATGCTTACCAGGTGGAGGAGGGTGCAGAGCCCCTTTTTTCTGGTAACTATGGATAATGGTCATACCTTTCGCACGTATTGATTTGATTGGTTTAGGTAGAAAGCATCCATGTCCATGCATCTGCATCTTCTTCCCTAGCGCCACAAAGCACAAGATTCCCTATAATATGATGCTCATAATTCCACCTAATGAACAACAGGATAGTTCTGATTCCGATTTGGGGTGTGAAAAGGATTTATGAAATATTTTGTAAGGCAATTATACTCAAAGAACAAGTAAAAAGCAGCTTGTTATCGGTTATTATCCACTGCCACATTCTAGAATATGGCCCTCTCCTATTCCTCCCGTATCTTATACAACATTTGGTATTTTATTCTATTTTTAATTCAAATCATTATTAATTTTTTTTATGTTTAGAATATTTTTTGAACAGTTATTTTAAATCTTATATGTATGTTACGTGTAGTGTTTAAAAATAAAAGTGGGCCAAAAATAATTACACTAGAATCACTTAATATGTGGAAGTTTAGCAATTTTTTAAAATCTATTTTATAAAATTGAATAAACTATATAACTTTAGATAAATATGATATTGTTTTTATTGCACTACTGTTCAACTAACATTAATAATGGTGATTTGACAGTGGAACTTGTATAATTGTATACATAAGATATTTGATAAGTTAGAATGTGACAAATTTTTAAGTTTTTATTTAAAAATAAAATAAAATAATAAAAAAATCTAAACAGAGGTAATTTGATTCAAGAAGAATAAAGTAAGGGTAGATATATTAGAGAATAAGGGTATATATAAATATATACACATATATATTATTATAATACTCTTGATAATATTTATGATGGATTGGCGAACTTATATTTTGTGATTTATTATTAATATTTCTATCGAGTTGTTTCTCTTAATTTGTGATATCTTATAATTTTAATATAATTTATTATTTATTAGTTCCTGTAAAGTATAGTAATAAAATTTAAAATGGTATATAAATAAAATGAGTTAAATATAAAAAATATCTTAAGATAATTGAATAAACAATATATATAAAAATAGACCATTTTTATTAAGGTATGAAAAAAATTAAGAGATAACTAAATTATGATATAGATATTAAATATAAGAAAATTTTTAAATAAGAATTATATCCACTAGAATAAGTAGTATATTATTAATATAATAAAGAATAAACTATTGATAAATAAAGAAATTACTTTAATATTTAATTGAATTTATACTAAATTAAATAATTATATTAAAAAAATAAAAGTGTTTACACTATTTAAAGAAAAATAGAGATACTTAAAATTTTAAAAGAAAAATATTAAATTAAATTAAAATTTTCTCATATTTCAGTTTTATTAAACTTTATTTATTGAGATTACAACGATAAAATAAAAAAATATATCAAGTTGAGAAATAATATATATAATAAAGAAAAAGGGATTAAAGGCACCAATTGTACAATTGTATGAGTAGTTTTACTTAATAAGGCTATTATAAATAGATAAAAGAATAATGAAAAATAGATAATATGTGTATAATATTGTTATAATATTTAATTTTTTATTTGTATAATTTTATTTGTTTATATAAAATTAATGAAATATTTAAATAAATAAATACAATACATTAAAATATTATGAACAAATTTTAATGATATATAAATAGAATAGGATAGAAATCTAGTAATATATTAATAGGCTGCCTTGTTACTTTTTACTTGTAATATCTCTTATTAATTTTCATTAGAGTTTTATCTTTTATTTTGTGCGCACTCATTTTTTGATAATATTTGTTGTCCTAGCTTATGGTGTTTAATAATTTATTGTTTATTACTACACAACAAACTCAAGTAAACTCAAGTGTAAGAATAATATTTGATATTGGATATAAATAAAATAATTTAATAAATAATACATAATAAATTATTGAATATGTACCCTAAGAAAAAAAGATAAAAAAATCCATGTAAAATGGGTTAAATGTGAAAAATGCAGGGTTATACCATTTTTGTGAAGGTATGAAAAATAATTAAGCTGAATTTTGATAGAGATGATAATTAAGATGTAAATACTAAATATAAGAAAAAATTTAAATGAGAACGATATCTGTTAAAATAAAGAGTAAGTTATTAACACAATAAAGAATAAACATATTGAAAAATAAAGAAATTTTGTCAATATTTGATTGAATTTATAATAAATTGAATAATTATATTTTAAAAAAATAAGAATATATACACTATTTAAAGAAAAAATGGAGATATACTTAAAATTTAAAAAAAAAATATTGAACTAAATTAAAATTTTCTCATAAATCAGAACTTTATTTTTTAAAATTAAAACGAGAACGATAAAATAAGAGAGATATCGGGTTGAGAAATGATATAAATAATAAAAATAAATAAATTCGGGGTTGGATGGCGACACTTTACCCCGTAGTCATATATGAGTATTTTTCCTAGATAAGGTTATAATACCATGAAAAACAAATGAATCGAAAATAGATAATAAAAAAAATGGAGATAGATAATATGTATAATATTATTATAATACTTAATTTTTTATTTTTACAATCTCATAAATTTATATAAATTTAATGAAATATTTACATTAATATATATAATATATTAAATAATATCTAAATAGAGCATGATATAAATAAAATCATATTTATTGGTAATAGCAGTTAAAAGCTTAGCTCATTTCTATTAACTTAACTTATGATATTTTTTTGATAATTTTCATTATTACTTTTTTCTCTTTATTTGTGATATCTTTTGATAATACTAATGGAAATTTTTATATATTTACTTATATGAACTTATATTTTATATTATTTTAATAATTTTCGTTAGAACTTATATATTTTAATTTGTGCTTACCCCTATATTACCCTCTATTATTGCGTGATATTTTGTTCGAATTAATATGATATTTTGATAATATAAGAATTATATTTATTAATTTATGTGATTTTACATTTTTAATATAATTTATTGTATACTAATGAATACCAAAAAATCTATAACAATTACACTCCAAATTATCTCAAATACTATATTTGTTTGGTATAAACTGATATTAAATTTCCCTTACATAAACTATTGTATTAAGTTGCCGGTCTTTTAATTTAGTTACACAAGAAGTAGGCACCATTAGTTTAATAGAGTCGGATTGAAAATAACAAATTTATAGCTAGAAGCAAAGAGATGTCATTTGTCCACAAGTGGAAGCGGAATCCTTGGAATTGTGCACAACCTTAATCAAGAAGAGATTGTAAACGAAACATATCCAAAATTGCTACGAATTAATTGGTGGGAAAAATGGAAGTCACTTGTCACCAAAAAAAAAAAAAATGGAACGCACTCATCACAAATTTGTTTGTCGCCATAAGAGGAATATCATTAACTTACCGAATGTAAACTCAAAATTTACGTGAGTTTAATTTGTCTATTCTATTGTTTATAGATAGATGTATTTCTATAACTTATTTATAAATATCACAATCACTCAATACTAAAATAACGCCATATATACTATTATAATATCAATAGATATTAACACATATATAATCTAAAATAACATAATATTATAAAATTTTCAAACTCAAAATTTATACGAAAATACTTATTAACTTGTTATACATAAAATTTATCTCAAAATACTTTTATTCAATTTAAAATTTTCTTACTATTACCTAAAAAGAAGTTAGTGATTACTGCTAAATAATGTACAAAAACTTTAGAAAAATAATCTAAATTAATAAATTTGAAAAACGAATATTACCTAAGAAAATTTTGATTGAAGCGAAGTTTTAGCCATAATAAGAAATAGTTCGTGCATATGATTTTAAACAAGAAGAAAATTCTAAAATTTACAATAATTTAATATTTTTTTGAAAAATTAAGTATCGAAAAATTTTAACCAAAAACTAATTTAGAAAGAGGATTAAACTGACTCGTATGAAGAGATGTTAAAATATTTCCAAAATACTTAAAAATTAGAAAATGACCTTTATATTACATAGAATTGGTCGAATAATATTTATAAAAATAAATAGAGCTAACAACCGACTCACTTAGGGGTGGATTAACCAATAAAATCCTGAAATTGACAAAATTGATGAATTAATTTACCGAAAACCGATTTGTATTCCTCGCTTGATTGGTGCAACCCGAGACCCAATTTCAGACCCGAATTCATACGCCCCTTTACCTACTTTATGAAGATTTTCCTCATGGGACAATTGATAAATAAACACTCTTAAACCCCTATTATTAATCAAATTTCACCCCACAAAAAATTAATACTAATATGACAACTAACCCCTCTATTCATTCATATGTATAATTCGAGCTCTTATCACTTGAGATGAAAGAATTTTGCTCTGAAAGACAAAAGAGATATATTCTAAAGGCCTTCCAATGTTCAAGAGCTTCAAGATGAAATTCACTCTTTGTATGCCAACAAAATCAGATATTTCAGTGACTCTATTGTATCGACCACCCTCTACCATTGCCTGTGAACTTACACAATGGCCAACCCCTTTACATTACACTTTTTCAAGCCAAATTCTCCATCCTCATGTGACCTAAAAATCCTCCCAAAAATCCCAAGTCTCTTATCAACTTTGACAACTCAACTCAAGCGGCCCTCGAGATGAAAGGTAAGTTAGTGGCCTCATTCTATCATGAAAGCTTGGATAGTACCCTATGTTTAATGCACCTATATAAATATGGTATTTTAGGCAACTTTGACCACATTGGAGGTGATCAAGGTGGCCCTAAACTTGTGATAAACCAACTTTCCAACCCCACCGGTGTTGACTACCACCGACCTTTCTCTGGCGAGATATAACCTTAAACTCAACATTGTATTACTTTATAGCGAAGGGAAAAAAATGACACTATTCCGAGTGTAGTTGATCGGAAATAGTCCGTGAGATCCTCGAGAATAAGCTTAATATCATGTTAGAGATATTTTCTAAAACTATGAAAATGTTTTTGTAAGAAAAAAGTCGGGGGACTAAAATATAATTTTGGAAGGATTTGGGGTTATTCGGTAATTTCAGTAAAGAGGGGGACTCAAGGAGAAGTTAGGAGTATGAGGACCTAAGAAATAGAGCTAGAAAACTTAGAGATCAAAATTGGTAGTTTTTGAAATGTTAGGGACTTAAATGTAACTTTTGTAAAGTTTAAGGGTAAAATAATAAATAAAGTAAAGTTTGGGTACAAATAATAATTTTGAGGATTTGTGTACTCAATTGTGACTAATACACAATATAAGGACTAAATGGAGAAATTTTCAAATTTAAATCTTTAAATGGAAGAATTTTAAAGGGGAATATAAAATAACATATATTATAGGCATACAAACATGAAACAATGCATCACATAATAAGAGACAATTATCACAATATACTGATGGTTTGAATCCTTTTTTTCCCTAGTTAACCGTAAAGGTGGACATATATACGAAGGTTCTTATATCTCTCATGTACCCATGAAGTGTTTAATTTTACCTTAGTATGGGACGTACAATGATGATTAAGGCATATGTATACCTAAATTCGAGGCATACGAAGAAAACCAAATTCGACATCGAGATGAAAAGACGAGTTTTTATAGTAATTTATGAGTGTGTTTGCGAAATACACATAACCTAATGGACTTGAGCCCTCATTTATGATTAATTAGGGGACATGATTAAGCCATGATTATTTATAGAATTATATCTAATATGACTAGTTGTGATAAGATTGTTAAAATAAGATTTGATATGAAATTTGAGAACTTAAAACAAAATTTAAAAAATAGGTAAATTGCTGAATTAAGTGAATATTTAACCAAAAATTAGATATTTATATAAATATATACTATTATAGATAAATTTAAAAAATTTCCTATATATAAGATATTTAGGCTAGAAAACTCTGTCGATCCATGAAATGGTTCTATGTTGGTGAGCCCATTCACTAAAATATTAGTTCACCCCTCCCAAACCATTTTAAGGTAATAATAGTACATCAAAGACTACTACGAACTACCCCATTTTCACCCTTCAAACTTTAAGTATATATATCAAGATTTCAACATTTTAGCAGCATTCTTATTTTCTAATTTCCTAGATTTCTCTATGTATTTTGTAAATTGTATTATTTTGAAAGGAAAAAAATTGAAATGATGTGAAATTGCTATATTCTAAGCCTTCCATCCTCTCGCTTCTACAAGAGTGACGATATTCGTCTTTGTAGAATTGATGAAACATGGTGGGTTGTAATCAAACTAGACCGAAAAATCAGGACGGGGTATAACACCGAAAAAATATTATTTTGGGTCTTTATTAGGTACTTGGAATTTTCCAATTTCTCATTTTCACTCTTATTTACTAATTTCGATTTACTTCGATCCTTAGTTTTCCTTCGAAATTTCTTAGATTCCCTTTCTAGTTCCTTATTCCGAGAGAACAAATCAAGACCCAACATGAATTGGGTGTAGAGCTTAAATCTTACTTGGATCATACTACCAAAGGGATGATGAAAGTCCTTATTGTAAGAAGTGATGGGTTATTAACTTTCAAAGGAAGGGTATGGATACCAAACATGAGAACGTTAATTTTAGAGGAAGCCTACGATTCGATGTATCCCATGCACACAAAGAGCACAAAGATGTATTTGACCCTAAAGAAAGGGTATTGGTGGAAAGGCATGAAAATTGATATAATTGTTTATGTGTCCAAGTGTTTACCATGTCAACAAATCAAAACGAAACACCTGAAACCTTCCGAGTTACTGCAACATTTACCTATTCTCAAATAGAAATGAGAAAATATCATGATATATTTTGTGACGGAATTACCTGTGATACAAAAAGTACATGATGCCATATGGGTGATTGTGTATCGATTAACTAAATCCACCCATTTTTTTTACCTATACAAGTAGTCGATTCAATTAAGAGATTGGTTAAGTTATATATTGAAGAAATCATGAGATTACACGGGATTCCAGTAATTATAGTGTCTTATTAGGATCCAAGGTTTACTTCACAATTCTAGTAGAGTTTGCAAGATACCATAGAGACAAAAACTCCATTTGAGTAGGACATTTTACCCTCAAACTGATGGGCAATCACAGTGTACAATTCAAACACTGGAGGACATGCTCAGAGCATGTGTGTTGACTATGAATCGGACGTGAGAGGACTATTTGTATCTTAAGAATTTGTTTATAATAATAGTTATCAAGTCAACATACAAATGGAACCATATGAAACCCTATACAGTAGACCATGTCATACACCATTGTTCTAGGAGGACATGGAAGAAAGAAAACTCTAGAGGATTGAGCTTATCGAGGATGCTACATAAAAGATGAAGTTGATAAGATAACAACTTAAAGCCATTCAATACAAACAAAAGAGCTATGCATACTAGAGATAAAGAGATTTAGAGTTTGAAGTAGGGGATAAAGTATTTTTAAAAGTATCACCTTGGAGAGTGATTTTGAGGTTTCAACAAATAGGAAAATTGAAACCAAGATACATAGGCCCCTACCCAATTATCCAAAGAATAGGAATGATCGCTTACCAACTGGAGCTAGCTCCAAAATTGCAAAAGATACACGATGTGTTCCACATATCAGTATTGAGAAAGTACAAGTATGACCCTTGTCATGTACTGACATTTCCCCCACATGCGTTAGAAGAAAATCTAACCTATGAAGTAGAGCCTATAAACATCGTTGATTGATGAAAGAAGAATCTCCAGAATAAGAAAATTCTCATGGTGAAGTAACCAAATAGAGGAAGAAACATGAGAAACAGAGTCTATAATGAGGGAGATATATCCCTATTTATTTATTTAATGTATAATAAGTTTTGGGTACAAAACTTCTTAAAGAAGGGGAGAAGTTGTAAACCATCTATTCTCAACATAATAATGCCCAAAATAGGAACAATAAATTTTTAGAAATAGACTGTGGATTAAAATGAACCAAAAATTTGTAAAGAGAAAACCAAAAGGGAAATGGGAAAATCCCAAGTGATCAACGAGGATCCAAAAACTAAGTAAAAGAATCATGAATCAAATAGTACGAGAAAATCGAACCGGTTCAAGTAGAACTGTGCTTGAACCGGGTTGAACTAAGAAAATTTAGTTAAAATATGCATTTTTCTAGGTGACTTAAAATATCAATTTGGAAATTTTAAGTCATCAATGTGTTGAAAATTAAATTAGAAAATTTTAATGTTTAGAAAACTGGTCGAATCGGGTTTAAACAGAACGATTTTTTATTTTGGGTCACCAAACTTGGTCCAACTAAACCGATCAACGATCTAGTCGGTCAATGGATCACTTATCAGGTCAGTGCCCAGTCAGCACGAACGACCAATCAGTGTATGACATGTCACGCCCCGACCCAGTTTGGTCGAATCCCCGTGATCAACCCGCCACTCTCCCGATTTATTAAAGGGTTTCCCCATATTATAAATTGTAAAGAGTAAGACGTCCTTTAACCTGCACCTTTTCCTGTAATAACATAAATCAAAACTGTATAATAATTTAGGTTTATAATACCTGTCTCACAGGCGTCTTAGTTGATGGTCTTTAAGGGTAGGCTTTCCAAAATCTCTTGAAAGGGATATAAGGGAGGGGTGAGTACAACTACTGAGTGAATGGGTTTTCAAAAGTTTAACTTTTAATAAAATAATTATTATTGGAGTGTGCCAGATTTCTTTCTTTTAAAAATTCCTTTATTAAAAATCTCGATTTCCCCACTATTTCCATATTTAACCACGGTGTGTTATCACCCAACACACATGCTTCATCATGAAGGTTACACACATTCGCAGGTCAGCACGATCACTTAATCCACTAGTGGCTTCGGAGCGACTTTACCGACCACCCGGATAGAAGCACGACCACTTCTACCCTGAGAATGAGTGGATGTACACGACATCCGACCCTCAATCCTGAAATTGATTCTTCGTGTTTGTAAGAGGATAGAAACCTCATACTGCCTTGGTACCATGACCAAACAATTCACTTGTTAAGGTTTAATGGCACATATATATCATGTTCGTTTACGAGCTCATGCTTGTATCCATTGGCCTATGGCCCACTATTCGAGTTTTTAAAAAACAGGGCATATTAGCCCTCCTGTTCCAAAACTGAGGCCCCCGGCCTATAAGAGCTATTCGAGCTCCCGTCAAGAAGGTCTCCCAAATAGTTTAAGCATTGACACAAAATCAGGGGAGAACACATCCCACAAAATAGCTTTTCACTGTCTATTATACCGGCCGATATGAGAACATTTCCGTCCATGATCGATAAATGGGTTTTCAACTTCCTTCGAGAAAGTCTCATCATACCAACCATGTATGATCTACTTACAACCGGTAAGTAGTTTTTCCGCATGATTTTCACATCACTTTCTCTAAGTTATAATGATTAAAATTCTACTAAACAATGGGTTTTTATACTGAGGTACTTATCATCCCCAACCGGGCATGATATATAATTTCACTCACAACTAGTAAGTGGTTTTTATTTTTAAGTTGTGCTCATCATCCCAACCGGGTTTGATGTTAGTAAACCCACTCACCCATTAATGTAGTGAATTTCACTAGACTGGTTCTTTGTATTCACGCGAGCTCGCCCATGCTGGCGTTCCTGATATTTCGCGTTCCTATACGATATGAACATTCTTGTTCATTATTACTCACCATAACAACTTTCATTCATTTCAAATTAATGAGAAAACCTAAACTTTTAGTTATTTATAATTAGGTCCCTAAAGTTATTTCTCTTTAATTTTAAGTCCCTAATGTTGGTTTTTCCTCAAATTGAGTCCCGTAACTTTTAAAATTTATCTTGGGATCTCAATTTATTCAATTTCACCAAAAAGGTGTTTAATTTCCCAAATTTCTAATTTGGTCCCCCAATTTTTCCAAAATTACCATTTTGCCCTTTACAAAAATGGTAAGTTTTGCCCCAAAAATTCTAAAATTCCTCAATTGGTCCTCCAACATTATTTTCATGCCTAATTGACCCTCAATTTCATAAAATTACATTTTGGTCCTTTGAATTTCGAAAATCCCCAATTTTCCCGATTTTTCCCCCTAATTTCAACTCATTAGCACAGTCGAATTTGATTTCATCAAATTGATCGATCAAACACCTCTAATTTTGAAATTAAAGTTAAAATTGAGTTCCTCCATCTTCTTACAATTCAATAGCACCTTGAATCGTAATTTTTGACGTTAGAACAAGCTCAAACGGAGCTTCGCCGAAAAACAGACTATAGAGAGATAAAGTTTCGATTAGTCACCAATGAGGGCACGACGGTATGGGCTTTCGATTTGGGTAGATAGCTCTCATCTTGAGGTTCATTCTAGAATCAAGAATCACATCAATTGATACGAATTGAGTTAGAATTTCATCATTGAAATTCTGCCAATTCTCTCTCTAGCACCGACCGGAAATTACAGAGGGCAGCCGAATTGGCTTACCTTTCAGTCCTAATTCTGCCGTGAGAGGGCCAAGGAAGTGTTGGGAAGGATTGTTTTGGCTTGAAGAGGGCTTGAAATGGCCAATTTCAGCTCGACCGAAACAAGACAGCTTCGGTTTGCCGGAGTTGCTTCATTATTTCATCACGCCGGCGACCCTCGGAGTGAATGGAGACTACAGACGTGTAGCTGACTTCTCCTCAGTTCTAAAGAACCCCACCTCTCCTTGTTTGGCTCAGAAAATACCCCATGTCGGAGCTCTGGTTCAACCTTTACCGGAAAATGGAGCAATTGAGAGATAGTGGAGTTTTGAAGTGTGGAGAGGATGAATGGGGAGGGGCTCTTTATATAGGTAGCTCGGGGACCCGCTGGCCGTTCGTTTGGCACTGTTATGACTAACATTGAAGACCTGAAATGCCCCGAACAAAAGCGTTTCTTCTTCACTGGCATTTCTTCAGTTTCCCGGTGAGTGAACAGTGCTATCATCCTGAGGAAGAAAATGACACTGTTCCGAATCGGACTATACTGGTCCGAATTGGGTTCAAGCTTAAACCGGTCAGTTCTTCCCTCATTCGACCGAGTTTTTCAAATCTAAAAATTTCTAAATTTATCATCTATTCAATGTGATCTCAAATCTCAAATTTGAAAAATTTAAGCCACCTAGAAAAATGAATTTTGGATTCGGTTCAATAGTGGTTCAAACCGGTCCAAACCGATTCGAATTCAGTTCACCTGAACCGGTTTGGTTTTCATCCCCAATACCTTCACAAGTCCATTTCCATGACTTTTGTGACTCCATAGGTCACTTAGGGTCCATAAGATTCCTAGTTTATTATCTCTTATTTAATTGTGGTTCATAAACTAACTCTGTCCTTAAACCGGTTCAATCTGGTTTGGGTCCAGTTCACCTGAACCGATTTGGTTTTTTTCTCCCACTTTGTTCTAAGGTTCCTTTCTATGGTTTATAAATCTCTTTGGGTCACAAGGGATCCATAAATTTCTTGTTTACCCTTTTTCTATCGGTTCCGGTTCATGAACCGACTCGGTTCATAAACCGGTTCAATCCTATTGGACCTAGTTCATCCAAATTGGTCTAGTTCATCCTAAGGTTTTTTTCCATAGTATTATGAACCCTTTGGATCACCTGGGAGTTGTAAATTCTTAAATTGCCCATTCACAATTGATCGGGTTTGTGAACCGGTTCGGTTTTCTCACTCGGTTTGACCGGTTCCCTTCCCAGTTTTTCTTAGCTCAAAAGGGCGGGGTTTACATGATACGTGGCGAAGCGCGCCCTGTTAGTCACTCAGTCAACGTTTGGAAGTGCCAACTAATCAGAGCGTGACACGTGTACTCAGTCAATGGCCAAACGAAGAAAATCTGGCCACCGAAGATTGACCAATGAGAGAGCAACATGTGTCATCAATCAACGGTCAACTTAGGAGAAGCCTTGTCAGTAGGGCTTACCAATGAGATTTTGATACATGGCAAATGTGCCACATCAATGGTCGACTAGGATGTCGGAGAATGTTCAATCAATAAGAGGTTGACACGTGGAAAAGTCACCTCGGATGCTCACAACAAATCAGGGGCTGACACGTGGCAATGACAAAGTGCGCCAGGTGGAAAAATTGACGAATTTAAATTAACTAGTAATAGAATATCATGGTCAATAGATGGTTAGATTCAATCAGTGGCCATGTCAATTTAGGAGACCAATGAGAAGTCGTCATGTGTCCAGTCAATGGGTCAACGGGTGACTCGGATGCCGAGTGAGCGGATGTGTCAACGATGTCAGCCAATCACATTGTAACACATGGCAGCCCACACATTTGAAGCTCAGTGTCATCTTCTTCTTTCAGTTTTCTAAACAGGGATGAAGAATGACTGGTGCCATAACTTCTGTGAGTGTTTAATGGCTCCGATAATGCCTTAAACCGACAAGCTAATGGCCGACCGATGGATGGATGGCTAGAACGGTTAGTCTCCAATCTCCCTATATAAAGAGATACTCTTCATTTGTACTCTACATTACTCCATTGATCAAAGAACTTGAATAGCTTTACTTTCCGACCATGCTCAAACCAAAGTTCCGACACTGACCGTGCAATTTAGTTCTTTAGAATTCTGAAAAATTAATACACCTTCCTGCATACTCCATTTAGCTCGAAGATTACCGAATAAGCTCCAACCCTTATCTCAATGATATTAGAAGGCTCGTTATTTTTTTTAATAGTATTGAGATCAAACTAATTAGCCGACAAGTAAATGGTAGTGCATATACTTTAGCAAAGTTGTATTGAGAAGGATAGGAGGTCAAAATGGTCCTAATTACTATACAGTTAGAATGATCGAGTAATTGATCATTGAATTAATAAATTTATTTTATGTGTAAAAAAATAATGAACTTTCATTCATGCAAAACTACAAGATTCAATTTTGAAGTTGTCTTGTGATTATAGATATTTGATTTACCCCTTTTATCCACGTATCAATATGTTTGATCATTTCTTAGTTTATTTTTATTTTATTTTGGGCTTTTGATGTAGGACCACTAGATTTAAGGATATTTATGCTTTATTATCATGTTTATTATTTTTGTTGTCAAAGTATCCTTGTATTGTTGATAGCAACTTATGAATATTAGTGTTATTACATTGGTTGAATGAATTTAATTGTGATATATCAAGTGCAATTGAATAAATTCTATTATATGGGCTCATATTTCTAATAATTACATGGAAATAATCAGATAAATTCAAAGTAATTATATAATATAATTTATAAATTTTGTGACATATTTATCTGAATTTTGAGATAAATATCTCCTTATTATGTAGCAAATTGTCTCATTTTATTAGAATATTTTATAAATAAATCTGTCACAATTCTCTCACAATAATTTCCATCACACATAGGCATTATGGCAATTCTATGTAAAATGTCGTCTCACAATTCTCATATATTTCTCACATAATAAATCTAAAGCAGTTTTATCGAAACATTTCCATAATGGTCATCCCACTGACCACCTTTTTAATGCTCATTTATCATATTAAATCAATGACTAGGAATTAATGATAAACATTAAGAACAAGAATTTAACTTTATCCCTCACAGTAATTATTGAACCCTTAAATGATTGAGAAATTTTCGAATTATTTTGTTTTACCATAGCAAATGGTAACGTCACTATCTCTTCTTGTACAATAGCACTAGCACACGTGGTGTGGTCACTATATCCTGTTTGTGTGTGTATTTCTCAATCGACTCTGAGAGATACGGTCAAGGACAGGGTACTATGTCTCTTCCCCCTCCAATAATTCAATTCCATATGGAGTACTATTACCTGTCATTTTCCCTTTTTCCCTAACGGCGGCTTCTTTGCTGTTGTACTATCCTTAATTTCCTTTTTTCCTACCACACAAAGATAATATGAGCACTGCACATTGCCCATTCCACCACCCTCAATGCTTGGCCCGGTCACCACCACGCATCTATCTAAACAGAAATTGGATATTTTTTTCGCTAGTGTTGTGCGGTGGAGAAAACCCAACTAGTTCTTGTTATGGTGGGTTTGAATTATACTCGGTTTATTAAATGACTGAATGGCGTCCTCGAAATCATTGCTCATTCATCATATCACATCAGCAAGCCAATAACAAGAGCCATTGTGGAGGTTAATTCAAAAGTAGAATGCCTTTGTATATTAGATTATCTTCGATAACAAAAGCCAATATTGCATATCAAGTGGCGGATACGCTTTTGTATGTATCATCGGAGAGATTTATTAGGTAGAAAACACCCCCACAAATTAAATTAACAATGTAAATATTTAGAAATTATTATGTACAGTAAAAGAATTTATTCTTTAAATTTATAATTGGTAAGTATAGTAATATTTAAAATTTTATAAACACACCATACTTATAATTACTTATAATGCACTTATTATTTATAATTTTAAATCTACACTCAATAACTATATATTGGTTAGATATTTTTCCTCAATAATATTTAAAAATATATTTTATACCTGTAAAGGATTGATAACATATATATTTAAAATTTATAACTTAGTAAAATATTTACAATATTTTAAAATTACAATAATTTTTTATTTTATTTAATTTATTAGTATATTCTCAACCAAATCTATTATAATATATATAATAAATTCACATTACTTACCATTTCTAAAATTTAAGAAATTAATAGTGTTTTGAAGTACAATAATTGCTAATATGCACATTAGTAACCATAGAAATCATATAAAAATGGCATGCGAAAGAATAGTCCTTGCAATTCATGATCTACACTGATTCCTGACTTGTTTGGTCAGCAAATGGGCCCACGGGTTGCTCCGTGGTGCAACCAACATATTAGTGTTCCATCTCCCAGGTTAGCTTGGAGGCCGCATCGTAATTCTCGGGCATGCATTCCTGCGCCGTAAGAAAACGAACGTCCGACGTAATTAGTTGGTCCAACGACCTTATTGCATGCAGAGAACATAAGATAAGAAATATGTTGAATGGCACGTATGAACAACCTCTAGCTTGCACATGAGCTCAAGGGCTGTCGGAGCGGAGATGATAATGTGACGAGCAGACGGGGCGATGAAGCCCTCGTCCACGGCCTTGTCTATGAATGATAGGAGAGAGTTATAATACCCGTCGACATTCAATAAGCCTACCTGTATAATCCAAAAATAACGTTTAGTAAGATAATTTTGTTGGCAAATTTCGAGATGAGCCATTAAGTTTCAGCTATTTTTTATACGTGACAATGAATATTTTCAATTATTACTGGCTTGTCGTGTATTCCCAATTGAGCCCAAGTGATGACTTCCAAGAGCTCCTCCAAGGTCCCATATCCACCTGAGGATGCACAATTAATACATGCATAGTCAATCTCTATATAAGAAAATCAAGGAGGCGGAGCTATCTTCGTACCACATACCGGGTAAAGCGATGAAAGCATCGGATTGTCGAGCCATCTCGGCCTTCCTCTGGTGCATGCTCGAGACTGGTCTGACTTCCCCTACAGTTTCTCCAGTGATCTACATTTGATAAGATTCGTATCAGAGAAAAAAAAGAACACCTCGAAAATCATTGAAAGAACAGTCAAGACGATGGTAGCTTGGCTCGATGAATTACCTCTCTGGGCATGAGGGTTTTCGGGATCACGCTGCAAGACAAGCATATTAACATGAATTATTAGCACAGAGAGAAATGGATCGGCAGCATCTTTCACGGGTAAATTCTTCCGATGAGATTACAGGAATGGATCTACAGATTCCCTGAGGAATGCGATAAGTACCCTAAGACGTGACGGCCGCCATCGAAGACGGCTTGGGAGATGAAGCCCATGAGTCCAATGCTCCCTCCACCGTATACTAAGTCAATCTTCCTCTCCACCTGACCAAAAAATTATTAAAAAGATTCGTTACGTTTTAGATACAGACAAGTGATGGATAATGGATAATGCTGCATGATGAATTATCTATTATGAAAGTAGGATATGTTTATAAGTTATAAAGTGATTTGAATAAATCTAATTATATGGTTTGAAAATCCATTAATTTATTGTCTACTACACCACATTAAAGTTCAGCTTAGTTTAGTGCCGAACCGAATATATAGTGTAATAGTATATCACTATCTCTAGCAACTAAGTAGTGTAAGTGAGCAGAATTAATCTATCTTGTTCGCCTATCACTGACTTCATCCCTGAAAGCTAGACTATGGCAAGGGAAATGTTCATTCACAGTGAATTATCAATATAACGAGAGGATTCAACATCTACTTGTGAGGGGATTAATGGAAGCTAAGATCAAGCATTTGAGCAACTTACAAGTTGTTTGGCTAGTTGAATAGCGGCAATCTGGTAGCTGGGCTTGTTGCCGGGGCTGCTGCCGCAGAACACGCACACCCGCCGGAATCTCGATGAGGGTTTCATGGTTGTAGAGACAGGGTCCGTTCAATGGTTTTCCTCGGGAGTGAATGAGGCTCGTAGTACAATGAACGATCTTCGACTAGTACAGAAGCTATGAGCCCTTCAGTTGCAGTGGTATCTGGACCATCTACTGATCAGTGGATGATGGAGGTTACGATAATTGAAACTGGTGATGAGAGGAGGAGCAAACAGAGGCTGAGTAAGTAAGAGATGCTCTGGAATTATTCTGCAGCCAATGGTCCCTTTTTATAAATATAATAGTAATTCAGGATATATATACATATAATGTTTTTTTTTCATTCATATAAAACATTTTATTTGTTTCATTCATATCTTTCTCTCAATTAATTATTCAAGTTAAAATTTTAAATAAAAAGAATTTATATTTGAAAATTTTAATGTCGTAAAAACATTTTCAACATGAATATGAATTAGCCATAACTCATTCTGAACTTTTGGGCATAAGATGGTTATCTTGGAAAGATGAGCTTAATCCATTTATGAGGTCTAAATTAACTTGTAATGGCTACTGTGAAATTATGTTCATTTACCCTTAACTTTATTTGATGCTAAAATGTTCACTAACTTCAAGAATAATTGATCGAGTGAGTATCCAGGAATATTTTTACTTTTTACATTTCAATTTCAATTTCATTTTCATTTATGACCCATCCAGTCCAAAGTTGCTTCTTGGGAACTAAAGTAAATCATAGACATAGCAAAAGGAGGATTACTGCATTAGTACTTATAGATTTAGTCCTAAGTGACAGTGTAACTTGTTATCTAACATAACATTATTGCCATGTGTCATTATCATGTTATATTATAATTGTCACCTTCAAATGACATTTCCGTAAAAACAATATTTTTTTATTTTTCATTTAACGGCTGATTAATTTTATAACTTAACTATCACAAACAACATATTTGGTAAGTAATGAAATAAAACTTTTATAATTAATTGAGTTAAAAATAATGTTTTGAGAATTTAAGTAAATTTCAATAATTAAATATTATGATTTTTTTAATTTTTTTCAATTATCACAAAATGTTTTTTTCTCTTATTTTCCTCTGTTTTATTTTTTTTTAACTGACGGAACTTCATCTATAATATTTCTTCTCAAGAATCCTCTTTTCAATAAAGGTAAAAAAAAGAATCATTTTTTCCTCTTGTCTACCATTTCCTTCAATGTAAAGGAAACCAAAGCTAATTCGGTGTTATTCACACAATGAATGCTATTGAATTGGTTGTGTTGACATAAAATCAAGATTTATTCTCACCTAAAATCTAAGATAAATTATGGTATAATTATTTTTAATAGTTAAGCATTTTTGTTTTCGGCTAGAATATTTTATCGTTATTTAACTGACATGGACGTGCATCATTTTATTAATACAACACTTTTTAATCTATTATTTAAAAGTTTTGAACAAAAAAATATATTATTTAAAAGTGAAATCTTGATGTATAAGATTTGATAAATGTAGCATTTTTGTCTCCATTTAACTGATTAATTTGTTTATATGACTAGCACATTTATCCATATTGTATAGTTGACAATCACAATTTGATATACGTCATAAATGATTAAATTTTATTTAAAAAATAAAAAATAATAATATAAATTTTATTGGAAAAATTTGAGAAGTTTACGATGAATTTGGAAAAAACTGAAAAGTTTAGGTACTGATTTGAGAAATTTAAAAATTTTAGGGGCTTATAAAATATACACACTTTGAGGACTAATTTATAAATTTATAAAATTAATCCACATTTGATTAAAAATGAAAAGTTGATGGATTAGTTTGTTAAAACGAATAGTTTATGGACTTGGTTGTGAAAATAAGAAAACATGGACCAATTTACAAAAAAATAAGAATTTGAAGGACCAAAATATGCAAATAAGAAGTTTGGAACTAGTCATAAAAATAAAACAAGTTTAAGTACCTAAATTGAAACATTACAAAAACTAGAAACTTAAATGCAAATAATACTAAAATGGAGAATCTTAGATTCATATATTAAATTAAAGGAATAAGATGTCAAATATTTAAATAATAAGAAATTGATATATTATATTAAAGAGCCAATGAAATTGATATATTATATTGAGTAAAAAATTGAAATTTTAATACATAAGTAAAATATAAAGAATAATTAAAAAATTAATTAAATTGAATGATACCAAAAATAAATTATAAAAATAAGTTTGAAGTATATTATTATATTTATAAAAAAATATATTTATATTTGTCTATACATATCTACAAACTAATATATAAATTAGTGTGAATAAGTTTACTAATATTAAGTGTAATTTTTTTACATAAAAATAACATGTTCATTCAATAAAAAAACAAGCACAAATGAGAGGATACACTATCTCTTTCCTCAATGGACGAGCTATAGCGTTTGTGAAGAAATTAGTATGTCTCCTAACTAATGTTATATGAACCTCTTAAAATAACACCTTAGGCGTATGAAATTGCAACAAAATGGGTGAATTAGCCAACTATGTTTTGGAGGGTTGGTGTATGCTTCGTGAACAATTTTGCAATCGGTCTCGAGGGTGATCTATTTATAACCAAGCTCATATGGAATGGTGAGTCCGTGTACAATGGCCCTATCTCCAACTTCAATTAAAGAGAAAGCCCACCTAAAATTACGAGATCATCACTATTGTAGGCACGAACCCCTTAACCTTAACCAACACGAAATGAAAGTTTTTGGAACGATACGTCGTAATTCAATTTAATATTACATGCATGTCTATGTCACCTGCAGGAGAAGGGACCGACTAAAGGAGACCTTTTGCCAAGTGTGCTTGGCTAAATGTTGAAAATTTTGAAATAATTAAATTAGAAATTATTTTAAATTGAAAATACTAACTTAAATTGAAATTAAAAATTAATTTGTACAAGAATTTTAGATAAATAATAAGTGATATAAATTATTTTTAAATAATATTTCATTATTTAGAAATTAAGTATCAGAAAAATCTCTATTAAAAATCGGTTTGATTTGAAATTGAATATAGTCGTATTGAAAATTTCATAATTTTTAGAATAAATTATATAAATTAAAAAATATAGAAAATTTTGATACTAATAAATATGAAATTGAACAAAATTTTTTATAAAAATAAATTAGGTTAATAATCGATCAAATTGAATATAAATCGACCAACAAACAAATAAAATTAGTTGAACTAATTGAGAAATTTGCTATAAGCCGACTTGAAATAGTGACAAATCACCGAGTGAACCAAGACACGTGTCACACCCAACCCGGTTCCCTCGATCGTACATACAAACAACTCGCCACTTACTATTGGTTTTACAACAATTGGTGCCTAATAATTGTAAGCCCGATAAAATGTAATGCTCAAAATAAAATATCTCAAGTTATTTCCCAAAAATATTCAATTGAAATTTAGAAAATAAACTTTATAAATTACACGGGGATCAAGTAATGAATATAAGGCGCACCATGATTTATGGTGGCTTATCAAATATTGACATGTCCTTTTATTACCTTACTTCCCCGAAATAGGTATTTGGATTGGAATGAATTCCCAACTCATTGAGAAGAGAAGATGACATCGTTACATCATATCTACAATTAAAACATACTCTAAATAATAATAAGTAATATTTTAAGAAAACAAGTTTAAACCATATAATGATTCAAAATTTTAATAAATGAATCTTGTATTCGACAATTATCACACACAAATTTTCCTTCATGGAAAAAAAACATACATTCACGTAATAAACTTCCGGTATGTTACACTTGTGATTCAGAGTAACTTTACTAACCACATTGGTAGAAGACTACAAGCTCTACCATACTTATCATGCCCCGACCTAGTTTGGTCGAAATCTCGTGATCAACTTGCCACTCTCATAGACTTCAAGTAGACACTTCTCCCCTATATCGTGAAGAGTGAGGCGTATTGCCTGCTATGTTCCCTAAAATGACATTATTCAAAACTAAAAGTATAATTTGTACCTGGGTTTGAGACATGGCGAGGGAAACCCTTAGGCGATCTTTTTCTTCTTGAAAAAAAATTTAAGGAGAGGGGGATGAGTTTCACAACTCAGTGAGTGGGGAAAAATCTTAGAGAAGTACTTATTTATGTGTTCGCCATATTCGTGGTATTCCATTTTCTACCCCTTCACGGACTGGCACACAATCACATGCCCTTTCTATCATAGAAAGTGATCACACATTCGCAAAATAGTCCTCAACTATTCCACTTGTGGACCGGAGCGCCTTTACCGTTGACCCTGATAGAGGTTCGCGACCTCTACCTTGATTTTGAGTGGATATCACTTGTCTAACCCTAAAACCCTATTCATACTCCATGTCCACATTGTGGGACAAAACCTCTTTTCCCCCTCCTACCTCGGTCTCTGTGCACATGAAGCTCTGAGAGCTTCTTGACATACTAGATGACGATCTACCCTTATGCTCCCTAGGTCGTCCAGTAGCCCTTGGAACCACCACTTCCCCATACCAAACGTCTTGATGGATCTGCATCTCATGCATGCAAAATTAACAATTTTCATTTATTATAGCCATCATCTTTGGTGTTACTGGTCCAACGGACTTGACAACACGACTTCGACCTCATAACTTACTGGCCCAACAAGTTCGATGACCTGGCTTCAACTCAACAGCTACTAACTAAACGAGTTCATATGTTCGGCTTCGGCGTTGTAACCAATACACACACAATTTACCGATTCTTATGAGAGTTTTTCAAGCACATGCAACTCATCTTGTCTACGGGCCTACACCCATGCCCATTGGCCTTAGGCCCACTCGAATGGTGCCATCTGACTTTTTGCATACCTCATGCAATATCAGGACAATCTCCCAAAAGTTTCAAGCTTGTTCAATTAGTCAGGGGGAGGACAGTCTTGGAAAACCCTTTTTAATTCGGGAATGCTATAATCATCAGCTCAAATGGGTGTTACGCTGAACCCACTCACTCGGGGTGGTGTAACTTGCTTCCGACGATGTATTGGCCGACCACGCTTTCCCGTATATGCTCCTTGAACTACTTGTCCTGTAGGGATCGATCATTCATATTAGTATAATTGTAGGAAAAACTCCATAATTGTCGTATCAGAAATTCAATCCCTAATTATGCCGTAATTACGATTGGGTCCCTAAATCTAAAAAATTTGCTCTTATGTCCTTAATGTCCATTTATCATCAATTTGATCCCCAAAGTTTTCATTTTCCCCTCTTGGTCCTTAATTTCTCTTTATTTCTATTTGAATCTTCAAATTTTCATTATTTGTAATTCGGCCCCCAAATTTCCAACATCCCAAATTTCGCCCAAATTCCCTCAATGTATTGCATTTTGACCCTCGATTCTTGAATTCATCAAATTAACTGCCTAAATTTGGGGAATTGCCCCTATCATGCTACTAATTGCTCCCCCATCTCCCCACGATCGTTTTGACCTTTGAATCACCTTAATTAGTGTCGATTTGAGCTCAAATGGAGCTTCATCGGAAAAAGACGGCAGAGAGAGAAATGTTGGTTTCCTTACTGGTGAGGGGTGACTCTCAGAGCTCTTGATGTGGGTAGCTAATGCTTTCCCAAGGGGTCCTTCTAGGATCAACTTGCTAGCCAATTGCCTACGGGATAATCATGAATTTGATAAGAGAAGTTCGGGTGAGTTAGCCTCTACAAGTTCAAAACTCCGATGACATAGGGCGAAATTGGCTTACCTCACAGGTAGTGGAGGGTCTGGTGTGAGTGGGGGAGGGCTAAGGAAGGTTGATTTAGCTGCTTGAGGCTGGGGGCGGCCGGGCTGTAGCTCGAAGTGTTTGGCTCCTTGTTGGCCGAAGGAGCAAGGATCCTGTTTGATCTCATCAGAGCTCGGGCGTGGTTCTTAGACCGAACTGACGTTGTAGTCGTGTAGAGGACTTCTTCCCGGTCCCAATGGCAGCAGGGGGAGCTTCAGAGGTTGAGAAAAAACATGATGCCGAAGCTCTAATTTAAGATTCATTGGAAAATGGACATCTTCTTCTTCTTCTTCTTCAATCGCTGGTGGGACGGGGAATGTGAGGGGAGGGGTGCTCATTATATATGGAGCTCGGCAACTATCCGGGCTACCTGTCGGCGTAAGACTCTGCTCCCATGTCACGCCCTGACCTGGTTTGGTTAGATCCCCGTGAACAACTTGCCACTCTCTTGGTTCAAAAGGGGTTTCCTCCTTCTTTAACTCAAGAGGAGACGTGCGTACTTTTGACCATGTTCCCTTCAATGACATATATCAAATAAAATGCAAGCTTAAGAGAAATTAAGCATACCTAACAAATGGTAAGGCTTGGTGTTATCCCTAGTCATTTTCACTATTTTCTAAAAAAAAAGATAAAAAAAGGTGGATGAGTTTCTACAACTTAGTGAATGGGTATTTCAAAAAAATAAAATCTCAATAAATAAATTTTAAATTGGAGTGTGTTAGACTCCTTATTTTCTTTAAAATTTCTCATTTTCAAAATCTCAAATTTTCATAACCATTACCCGTTTCAACGATGTGTTTATCAACTAACACACGCCCTTCATCATGAAGGAAAACACACATTCACAGGCCAGCCCGTCCACTGTACCCACTTGTGGTGTCGGAGTGACTTTACCAGCCACCTAGATAGAAGCACGTCCACTTCTACCATAAGAATGAATGGATGTATGCAACATCCGACTCTCAATCCCGTAACAAAACTCCGTGTCCGTATGAGGATAGAGTCTTCATCTTGTCCCCACTCTGGTCTCATGCACAATGAAGCTACGTCGAGCTTCTTAAGACTTATGGTATGACTAATTGCCATTATTTCCGCCAGGTCGTCTAGAGCCCTAGGACGCATCACTACCCCTCTTAGGCGTCTTGACGGTCTTGTAACACAGTACATGCACAAATCAATAATTTTTCCACATAAGCCATATAATCTGTGGTGCTACTGGTCCAACGGCCCCGACCCTCAACTCGACCTGTAGCTGTTTGTCCTAACTAGTCCGAAGACCTATCATGTTGCACTGCCACTAGTCCATCGAGTATGTCGGTCTTGTCTCAGTACCATGACCAAACAATTCATTCACTTAAGTTTTCAAAGCTTAGAATCATGTTTGTTTACAAGATCCAGCTTGTGCCAACTGTCCTAGGGCCCACTATTCAAGATTTCTAAAATCGGGCATATTAGCCCCCAAGTTTCAAAACCGAGGCCTCCAGTCTAACTGAGCTAATCGAGCTTCTGTCAAGAAGGTCTCCCAAAACTTTTAAGCAGTGGCACATAGTCAAAGGAGAGCACTTCTGACAAAATAAACTTTTCAGTCATCCATCACACCAATCGAGTATGAGGATGTAAACCCCGCACTTTTGAGTTAAGGAAAATCGAGAAAAGAACCGGTTAAACCGAATAAGAAAACCGAGCCGGTTTACATTTGGGAACAAGCAATATGGAAATTTACAACTTTCGAGTGATCCAAAGGATTCATTAAACCTTGGAAAAGAAACTTAAGACAAATTAGAAAACAAAAACCAAATTGGTTCAGGTGAACTAGATTCCATAAGAACTTTGTATTAAAAATTTTTGACAAAAATTTCAGGTTACAAAAAATCATACTTCCCAGGAGATCATAAATAGCCATAAATTAATATATATCTAATTACTGAAATTAATACAAATAATTTAATATCGAAATTAAATTATTGGAATTAATACAAATAATTTAATAGCGAAATTAAATTATTGGAATTAATACAAATAATTTAATACCGAAATTAAATTATTGGAATTAATACCTATAATTTATGGCAATATTAATACTTGTAATAAATCTCTCCCATTTAATACACGATTTTACACCTATATAAAGAGGTCATCCCCATTTATTCTCCTCACACCCGAACACTTCTCTCTCTCTACTGCTCCATTTCCCAGTAAAGCTTAAACCAGAGCTTTGACTTGAACATTTTTCTTAACCTTGAAAGGAGAGATCGGGCTATTTAGAACTGGGGAGAAGTCAGCTATCTGATAGAAAACTCCAGTCAATCCGAGAATCACTAGAGAAGCACCGACATGATGGAATAGTGAAGCAGCTCCGGTGGACCGAAGCTGCCCTATTTCGGTCGAGTTGAAATTGGCCATTTTGAGCCCTCCTCATGCTAAACCAAGTCTTCCTAACACTTCCTCAGCCCTCCCACGGCCAAATTACGATTGAAAGGTAAACCAATTCGACTCCCCTCTACAATTTTTGGTCGGTGCTAGAGAGAGAATCGACAAAATTTCAATAATGAAATTCTAACTCAATTCGGCATCAATTGATGCGATTCTTGATTCTAGGATGAAACTCAAGATGAGAGCTATCTGCCTAGATCGAAAGCTCAGACTGTCGTGCCCTTACCGGTGAGAAATCGAAGCTTTCTCTCTCTATAGTCTATTTTCCGATGAAGCTCCGTTTGAGCTCGTTCCAGCGTTAAAATATGCGATTCAAAGTTTCTTAAAATCGTATGAACATGCAGGAACTCAATTTCATCTCCAATTTCAACAATTAGAAGTGTTTGATTGGTCAATTTGATGAAATCAAATTCGGTAGTGTTGAAGAGTTGAAATTGGGGGAAAATTGGGCATTTTCGAAATTCAAATGGCTAAAATGCAATTTTATGAAATTAAGGGTCAATTGGGCATGAAAATAATGTTGTAGGATCAATTTAGGAATTTAGGAATTTTTGGGGCAAAACTTACCATTTTTGTAAAGCAAGGGCGAAATGGTAATTTTGGAAAAATTGGGGGACCAAATTGGAAATTTGGGAAATTAAACCCCTTTTTGGTGAAATTGAATAAATTGAGGTACCAAGATAAATTTTAAAAGTTATGGGACTCAATTTGAGGAAAAACCGAGATTTGGGACTTAAAGTTAAAGAGAAATAACTTTAGGGACCTAATTGCAAATAACTAAAAGTTTGGGTTTTCTCATTCATTGGAAATGAATGAAGGCTGTTATGCCGAGTAATAATGGACAAGAATGTTCATATCGTGTAGGAACGCGAAATACCGGGAACGCCAACATGGACGAGCTCGCGTGAATACAAAGAACCGGTAAAGTGGAATTCACTGCGCTAACGAGTGAGTGGGTTTACTAACATCATACCCGGTTGGGATGATGGGCACAACTTAAAGATAAAAACCACTTACTGGTTGTGAGTGAAAATTTTATATCATACCCAGTTGGGGATGATAAGAACCTCGGTATGAAAACCCACTATTAAGTGGTATTTTAAACATAACAACTTAAAGGAAGTGATGTGAAAATCATGCGGAAAAACTACTTACCGGTTGTAAGTAGATCATACCCAGTGGGTATGATGAAACTTCCTTGAAGGAAGTTGAAAACCCGTTCATCGGTTATGAATGGAGGTGTGCTTATACCCGGGCGGTATAATCGATAGAGAAAACATATGTTTTGTCGGAAGTGCTCTCCCCTGACTGTGTGCCAATGCTTAAACAATTTGGGAGACCTTCTCGATGGGAGCTCGAATAGCTCTAATAGGCCGAGGGCCTTGGTTTTGGAACTTGGGGGCTAAATGCCCAATTTTGAAAATTTCGTACAGTGGGCCCAAGACCAATTGGCACAAGCAGTAGCTCGTAAATGAACATGATATATGTGCCATAAAACTTAATAAGTGAATTGTTTGGCCATGGTACCAAGATAGGACCGACATGCTCAGTCAACTAGCGGCAGTGCGACATGATAGGTCGATGGACCAGTCAAGACAAACAACTGCAGGTTAAGTTGAGAGTCGGGGCCGTTGGACCAGTGGCACCATAGATTACATGGCAATATGAGAAAACATTGTTTGTGCATGCACTGTGAGTACGAGATTATCAAGACGCCCATGAGGGGTAGTAATGCGTCCTAAGGGCACTAGACGACCTGGTGGCTATATAAGGGCAGTTCGTTGTTCTAGGTGTCTGTGCAAAATCTGGAGTAACACCAAGCGCATGAGACCAGGGTGGGAATAGGATGAGGTCTCTGTCCTCATACGGATACGAAAAAGTGATTTTGAGATTGTGGGTCGGATGTCACGTACATCCACTCATTCCCAGATTAGAAGTGGCCGTAATTCTATCCGGGTGGCAGGAAAAGTCGCTCCGAAGCCACTAGCGGGTTCAGTAGTGATACTGACTTGCGAATGTGTGTAACCTTCATGATGAAGGATGTGTGTTGGGTGATGACACACCGTGGTAAATAAGAAATGGTGGAAAAATCTGAATTTTTAAATGAAGAGATTTTTGAAAACAAAGGAATCTGGCACACTCCATATAAATGTTTTTCTTAAAAGTCAAAATCTTTTAAAAGCCCATTCACTAAGTAGTCGTACTCACCCCCTCCCTTATATCCCTTTTAGGAAATCTCGGAAAGACTCCCCTTAAAGACCGTCAACTAAGATGCCTATAAGACATGTATGTAAAGTTTTAAATTTCATGCAGTTTTAATTATGCTATTCTAGGAAAAAGTGCAGGTTAAAGGACGCCTTACTCTTTATGGTTTACAATAAGGGGAAATCCTTTAACAAACCGGGAGAGTGGCAGATTGATCACGGGGATCCGACCAAACCGGGTCGGGGCGTGACAGAGGACATCTCCGCTTATAAACGATAAACAAGTTTTTCACTTCCTTCCAAGAAGTTTCATCATACCAATCGGGTATGATCTACTTACAACCGGTAAGTAGTTTTTTCGCGTGATTTCTACATCACTCCTCTGAGGTGTGTTGTTTTAAATACCACTTAGCAGTGGGTTTTCTTTGCCGAGATTCTTATCATCCCAACCGAGTATGATATTAAATATCCCACTCACCCGATCGTGGAGTGTATTTCCTCTAAATTGGTTTTCATCCCTTGCGAGCCTTGTCTCAGTTTGTGTTCCTGATATCTCGTGTTCCTACACGGTATGAACATTCTTGTTCATTATCATTAGGCTTGATGATCTTCATTCATTATAAATGACTAAAAATATCTAACTTTTCAAATATTTGCAATTTGGTCCCTAAAGTTCTTTTTTTTTTTTACTTTCAGCCCTAAATGTCGGTTTTCCCCCAAATTGAGTCCTGAAACTTTTAAAATTCCCCTTGGGACCTCAATTTATTCAATTTCACAAAAAGGGGTTCAAGTTTCCCAAATTCTCAATTTAGTCCTCAACTTTTCCAAAATTACCATTTTACCCCTCCTTTACAAAAATGGTAAGTTTTACCCCCAAAATTCTAAAATTTGCTCAATTAGTCCTCCAACACTCTTATCATGCCCAATTTTCCCTCAATTTTATAAAATTGTATTTTAGTCCCTCGAATTTTCTAAATCCCAAAAAAATCCCCAATTTTCCCCCAATTTCAACTTCCCAACATAGCCGAATTTGATTTCATCAAATTGACTAATCAAACAAGTTTAATTGTTGAAATTGAAGTTAATTTGGAGTGTCTACATCTTCATACGATTCAATTGTACTTGGAATCATATGATTTGACACTAGAATGAGCTCAAACGGAGCTTCGTAGAAAAATATAACATAAAGAGAGAAAGCTTTGAATGCTTACTGGAGGGGGTGCGACAATCCAAGCATTCAATCTAGGCAAATAGCTCTTGTCCTGAGGTATCTCCTAGGATCAAGAATTGCATCAATTAATGCCAAATTGAGTGAGAATTTTATCATCAAAATTCTGTCGGTTCTCTCTCTAGCACCGGTTGGAAATTACACAGGGGAGCCAAATTGGCTTACCTTTCAGTTCTAATTTGGCCATATGAGGGCTGAGGAGGTGTTGGAAGAGCTTGGTTTGGCATGAGGAGGGCTCGGATTGGCCGATTTTAGCTCAACAAAAATAGGGCAGCTTCGGTCTACCGATGCTACTTCACTGTTCGACCACGTCGACACTTCTCCGGTGACGCTCAGAGCGATTGAAGACTACCACCATGTAGCTGACTTCTCCCCAATTCTAAGGAACCTAACCACGCCTTCTTTAGCTCAGAAAAGACCCTATATCAGAGTTTTGGTTCAAGCTTCACTGGAAAACTGAGTAGCTTAGAGAGAGTGAGGTTTTCAAGTGTGGAGATGATGAATGAAGATGTGCACTTCATCTTGAATTGATGGCCTGAAACATACTGAATGGAAACTTTTTCTCTTCGTCGATATTGGTTAGATTTTCTAATGAGTGAACAGTGTTGTCATCTGAAGAAAGAAGACGACACTGTTCTGAACCGGACCGGTCCGAATTGGGTTTAAAGCTTAAATCGGCCGGTTCAAGCCCGATTCGACTGAGTTTTTCAAAATTAAAAATTTATAAATTCATCTAAATTCATTCTTTATCAAATGGTGGTCTCAATTATTAAATTAGAATTCTCTAAGCCACCTAGAAAAATGAATTTAGTATTTAGTTCAATAGTTGTTCAAATCGGTCCAAACCGGTTCAGATCCGGTCACCTGAACCGGTTTGGTTTTCATTCCCCATTCATCCTAAAGCCCTTTTTCATGACTTTTGTGACTCTTTACGTCACTCAGGATGCATAAATTTCCTGATTTGTCCTCTCTCTATCGGTTTCGGTTCATAAACCGATTCAATCCTGTTCAGATCCGGTTCACTCAAACTGGTCTAGTTTTTCACTCCCAATTTGTCCCAAGGTTCTTTTCCAAGGTTTATAACCCTTTTGGGTCACTAAGGAGTTGTAAATTCTCCACTTTACCCTTTCCCCGATGATCAGATTTGTGAACCGGTTCAGTTTTCTCACTCGGTTTGATCAGTTCTTTTCCCAGTTTTCCTTAACTCCAAAGAGCGGGGTTTACATCCCGCCTCACTCATCGGCGACCGGATTAAAGCTTTTTCTAAGTCACCGGAAACTTTCTCCCTCTTCCTTATCCTCTTCTCCGTGTCAACTATCTAAGGAAGGCGACATTGTGGCACATGTGCAAGCTCCGCACGTGCTAGGGTGCCATGTGGCACATCATGAGTGTTTGGTTTTGCTGACATAGCATCCTGTCAACAACCTAGTCAGCCTTTGACTTGCTGACCAGACACGTGGAAGCCTCCCATTAGATGCTCCTTCCTACGTGGTTGTTGACTTATCCTAGTTGACCGTTGACTGTGACACGTGGCACTCTTTGATTGGCTATTTTTTAAATGGGTCAAATTTCCCTCTAACGCACAATGCTAGTGCCACGTGTCAGCTTCTGATTGGCCGAGATCATCTGACGTTGCACTATCACGTGTCAGCATCTGAGTGGTTGGTCGTTCACGAACGTCCTAGTCGGTTGCTCATGTGACACCTTTGCCACATGTTGGATGCCCATTGGTCGGTCTTCGTTGATGGGGAGACGTGTCACTATCCTATTGGTCAGTCTTCATTGAGGTGGATTTTCCTTTTCTCACCGTTGACTAGGGACATGCGTCACACTCTAATTTGTCAGTGCTTTCAGGCGCTCACCGAGTGGCTGACTCAACGTGCTTCGCCACATGTTATGCGCTGATTGGTCGTGCCTACTGATTGGGTACTGACCTAGCAGCGGTCCGTTGACCAGTTGGACCGTTGATCAGTTCGGTCTGACTGGGTCCAAGGACCCGAAATCATAAATCGGTCGGTTTCAGGCCCGATTCGACTAATTTTTTGAAAATTAAAAATTTCTAAATTTATTTAAATTAATTCTTTATCTAATGATGTTTTCAATTTTCCAATTTGACATTTTTAAACCACCTAGAAAAAAGCATCTTTGAACCGGTTCTTCATGGCTCAACCCAATTCACTCCGGTTCAGATCCGGTTCACCTTGAACCGGTCCGCTTTTCACATCCTATCCACTTTAGGTTTCTCCTTTATGACTCGTGCGGTTTATTGGCCACTTGGGATGTCAAAATCTTCATTTTAAGGCCTTATTTTACCCCTTTTTTCCAATAAACACCCGATTTTCTTTCGGAAGTATTTGAGGTTTTTCCCCGATTTAGTTCTTTACTTTAAAGGGATTGGGTTTACAACTCTCTCCACCTTTTTGGAGTTTTGTTGCCAAAAGTTTTACATGCTAAATAGTTGAGGGTATCTATTCCTCATGGCCGACTCTATAAACCCCACCCTTTGGAGTTAAGGAAAACCGGGAAAAGAACTAATTAAACTGAGTGAGAAAAAAAATTGAACAAATTCGCAAACCCGATCATAGGGGACCTAGCAAATTGGGGGAATTTACAACTCCTGAGTAATCCAAAAGGGTTTATAAACTTTGGAAAAGAACCTTAGGAAAAATTGGGAGAGAAAAACCAGACTAATTCGAGTGAATCGGGTTGAACCGGTTTATGAACCAAGCCGGTTTATGAACGGGAACCGATAGAGAAAGGGTAAATCGGGAAAATTATGGATCCCGAGTGACCCAAAGAGTCACCAAAGTCATGAAAAAGGACTTTAGGATAAATTGGAGATGAAAACCTAACCAGTTCAGGTGAACCGGATTTGAACTGGATTGAACAGGTTTGAACCACTATTGAACCAGATGCTAAATTCATTTTTCTTGATCTCTTAGAAAATTCAAATTTGAGATTTGAGGCCTCCATTGGATATAAAATGAATTTAGATTAATTTATAAATTTTTAATTTTGAAAAATTCGGTCGAATTTGGCCTAAACCGGCTGGTTTAAGCTTTGAACATAGTTCGGTTTGGAATAGTGTCGTCTTCTTCTTTCAAATGAGTGCTGTAAAGCCCACCCTTTTGAGTTAAGGAAAACGGGGAAAAGAACTGGTCAAACCGAGTGAGAAACACCGAACCGATTCATAAACTCGATCATCAGAGAATGGGCAATTTGGTAAATTACAACTCCCAAGTGACCCAAAGGGTTCATCAAGTCTTGGGAAAGAACCTTAGGGAGAATTGGAAGAGAAAAACTAGACCGGTTCAGTTGAACTGGATCCAACTAGATTGAACCAATTTATGAATCGAATAGGTTCATGAACCGGAACCAATAGAAAAAGAGCAAACCGAGAAATTTATGGATCCCGAGTGATCTAAAGAGTCACAAAAGTCAAGAAAATGATTTTAGGATGAATTGGAGATGGAAACCAAACCGATTTAGGTGAACCAGATCCGAACCAGATTGAACCGATTTGGACTGGTTTAAACCAATATTGAACTGGATGCTAAATTCATTTTTTTAGGTGGTTTAGAAAATTCAAATTTGAGATTTGAGGCCACCATTAGATAGAAAATGAATTTAGAAATTTTTAGATTTGAAAAATTCGGTCAAATCGGGGGTGAACCGACCGGTTTAAGCTTTGAACCTAGTTTGGACCGATTCGGTTCAGTTCGGAACAGTGTTGTCTTCTTCCTTCAGATGATAGCACTGTTCACTCACCAGAAAATCATGCAACACCAGCGAAGCTGAAAAGTCTCCGGCTAGGGAGTTTCAGGCAATGAATGACCGCCATTAAGGTGTTAATCGGATGGCCAGTAATTCCCCGAGCTTTCTATATAAAGAGCCCCTCCTTAATCATCCTCTCCAAACCTGAAAACTCCATTCTCTCTCAATTGCTCCATTTTCTAGAAAAGCTCGAACCAAAGCTTCGACTTGGGCATTTTTCTAAGCCAAACAAGGCGAGGTCGGGTTCTTTAGAATTAGGGAGAAGTCAGCTACACACCTGTAGTCTCCATTTGCTCTGAGGGTCGCTGAAGAAGCGCCAACATGATGGAATAGTGAAGCAGCTCCGGTGGACCAAAGCTACCATGTTACGACCGAGCTGAAATCGGCCAATTCGAGCCCTCCTCAAGCCAAACCAATCCTTTCCAACACATCCATAGCCCTCCTACAGCTGAAATAGAGTTGAAAGGTAAGCCAATTCGGCTCCCCTCTGAAATTTTCGACTGGTGCTAGAGAGAGAACTGACAGAACTTTGATGATAAAATTCTAACTCAATTCAGCATAAATTGATGTAATTCTTGATCTTAGGATAAATCTAAGGACGAGAGCTATCTACCCAGATTAAAAGCTCAGTCCGCCACGCACCCGACGGTAAGATTTTGAAGCTTTCTCTCTCTAAATCCAATTTTCCGGCAGAGCTCCATTTGAGCTCATTCTGGCACCAAATCGCGTGATTCAAAGTGCAATTGAATCATATGAAGGTGTAGGAACTCCAATCTAACTTCAATTTGAACAATTAGAAGTGTTTGATCGGTGAATTTGATAAAATCAAATTTGGCTGAGTTAGGAAGTTGAAATTAGGGATTTTTGAAAATTCGAAGGACCAAAATGCAATTTTATAAAATTGAGGGTCAATGGAGCATGATAAGAATGTTAGAGGGCCAATTGAGAAATTTTAGAATTTTTGGGGTAAAACTTACCATTTTTGTAAATGAAGGACAAAATGGTAATTTTAGAAAAGTTAGGGGGACCAAATTGGAAATTTGGGAAATTAAACCCCTTTTTGTGAATTTGAATAAATTGAGGTCCTAAGATAAATTTTAAAAGTTTCGAGACTCAATTTGAGGAAAAACCGACATTAGGGACTTAAAGTTAAAGAAAAATAACTTTAGGGACCTAATTGCAAATAAAGAAAAAATTGGTTTTCTCATTCAATTGGGATAAATGAGGTCTATTATGCCAGAGAATAATGAACAAGAACGTTCATATCGTGTAGGAAGAAGAAGTACCGAGAACGCCAGCTAAGACGAGTTCGAGTAAGGACATCAAGCTGGCTAAGAGGAATTTCACCGCACGATCGGGTGAGTAGGATTTTTATATCATACCCGGTTGGGATGATAAGCACCTCGAAATGAAAAACCACTATTTAGTGATATTTTAAACATCACAACTTAGAGGAGTGATTTGAAAATAATGCGGAAAAACTACTTACTGGTTGTAAGTAGATTATACCCGGTTGGTATGATAAAACTTCCTCGAGGGAAGTTGTAAACCCTTTTATCAGTTATGAGCGGAGATATCCTCATACTCGGTTAGTATGACGGATAGTTAAAAATATATTTTTGTCAAAAGTACTCTCCACTGACTGTGTGCCACCGCTTAAACGATTTGGGAGACCTTTTTGATGGGAGCTTGAATAGCTCTGTTAGGCCGGAGGCCTCGGTTTTGGAACTTGGGGGCTAATATGCCAGGTTTTGAAAATTTCGACCAATGGGCCATGGGCTAGTTGGCACGAGTACGATATTGTAAACAAACATGAGATATATGCCATAAAATTTTCAATAAATGAATTGTATGGCCATGGTATCAAGTCAAGACCGACATATTCAATCAACTAGTGGTAGTGCGACATGACCAAGTCTCTAGACTAGTCAAGACAAACAGCTGCAAGTTGAATTGAGGGTCGGGGCCGTTGGACTAGTGGCACCATAGATTATATGGAATGATGTGAAAATACTGATTGTGTATAAACTGTGATTACGGGACCTTCAAGATGCTCAAGAGAGGTAGTGATGTGTCCTAGGGCCCTGGATGACTTGGTGGGTATAAGGCCAGTTCCTTGGACCAAGTGACCTTGCGAAGCTCAGAGTAGCTTCAAGCGTATGAGACCAGGGTGTGGACGGGATGAGGTTTCTGTCCTCATACAAACACGAAGAATTGTTATGGGATTGAGGGTCGGGTGTCGCTAACATCTACTCATTCTCAGGGTAGAAGTGGACGTACTTCAATCTAGGTGGCCGATAAAGTCGCTTCGACACTACAAGTGGGTTCAATGGACGTACTAGCCTGCAATTATGTGATTGACCTTCATGATGAAGGATGTGTGTTAGGTGATGACACATTGTGATTAATAAGAAATGGTGATAAAAATAGAGATTTTAAATGAAAGGATTTTTGAAAGGAAATAAAGAGTCTGACATACTCCAAAACAAATATTTTTCCTAAAAGTTAAATTTTGAATACCCATTCACTGAGTCGTTGTACTCACCCCCTCCCTTATATCCCTTCTACGAAATCCCAGAAAGCCTACCCGCAAAGACCATAAACTAATATGTTTGTGAGACAGATATGATCAATTTAAAATTTTATGCAGTTTTTATTTATGTTATTCCAGGAAAGGTGCAGGTTTAAAGGATGCATTACTCTTTATGGTTTATAACAAGAGGAAACCCTTAATAAACCGGGAGAGTGGCAGGTTGATCACGAGGATCGGACCAAACTGAGTCAGAGCATGACAACTTGAGTGGTATTAGAGCATGTTTCCTTGAAGGCTCCCAGGAGAGGAACCAAGAAATCTAGGAATGAATCTATTCAACACCCTGTCCTCGTAGGAAGGCAACCTTAGAAGCTTCCCAATGCCTGAGGCATGGTAGAAGTCTCAAAAGACCAAATAGGGAAGTATCCAGGAGGATGGTGCTAGAACCTATTGAAGTCACAACTCTAAGTACGAAGGAAACCAAGCATGAAGCTATAAATGCCAACAAAGGGCATATAACCTTACATAGGAGGATGCTTATCAAGAATCTCGTAACTCCCTATTTATTTTGTGACCATTTTTTTGTAATAGGGCCAAAACCCCCAACATATTGTACTACTCTATTAATGAAGTATTCCAAATTCCTAAAAACCCTATCTCTCAAAGGATGTGATCTTCAAGGAAGATGGCCCCAAAGAAAGTGACCAAACAAGCATGTACTACCATTGAAACTAAGGAGAATCCCATCTAAGTTAAGGAAACTGAATTAGGGAATCGAGAAATCTAGGAGGACTCTTAGAGTAATCAATTGACAAAGAAGACTCCACAAGAAAACTCTCAAGGTATCCAGACTCAAGGACGAAGAAGCACCAAAACCAACAATTCCCTAGAAAAATGCTAGGAGGAACCACTTATGTCCACATAAATGCAAGTATGAACAATAGAGACACTTCATGGAGAAGTGCCCAATACTACTAAGGACAGGAATCAAGTTAACCTATAGGGGAATAGGACATGAAGTGAAAGACTGTCCCACACCGCAAGAATTTAGGACAATATTTTCCAAGAATAATGCCACCATAGCAATGGGAAACCCGAAATGATACCATCCCAAAAAATACAACTCATGCTCGGAACTTCAATTACATCCAAGAGTAAGCTCTTCAAGATCTTAGTGAAGTGGTAGGAAGGAAAAAGGGCTAAAGGTAGGACCTCAATAAAACCACAAACAGAACAAAAGTTAGCTGAAGAGAATTCTCTCTTAAAGAAGAAATTTCCAACAATTTAGGAGCAAAGAAAGGAGTATATCAACAAGAGAAGACAATCCGATCATTTGACGACAAATAGGATGTTTTGAGATTGCAAGTACAACTTCTATTGGAAAAAGCAGAAAAGTCAAAATTGGAGTCTCTAACTAACATAATAGAAGTAAGCAAACCATAACAAAAAGATAATCAAATAGAATGAACGACGTCCGAAGGAGCACCAGGAAGTAGTAAGGAATACACCCTAAAATGAGCACTGAAAGGGTTGTTAAGGACAAGAAGACTCGAGAGACAACTGCTTCAAGAGAATTAGACAAGGTGAATAGTAGAGGCGAGGCATGTAACGAACTAACACTCGTGAGGGCCATAGATTAAAATCCAACAAAGAAGGAAGAGGTGGGAAGGTCAAATATTGGGGAGAAGAAGGATGAAAGAAATCCTTAAAAAGACCAATGACCAAATTAACGACAGAATTCAAGCCAAGAAAGGAGTAGGCAAGCCTTTCACATAATGGTCAAGAAATCTTGAAAAAAAGGAAGATTTAAACTCTCCCTAAAAGAAATAGACACGTACTATGGTACGAGTGGGGATGAGGATAGAGTACAAAAGATATACATGCAAAATTTCAAGAGCAAGGATAAAAAGAAGATGATGACATCAAAGGATACCATTTAAAGGTAGATATTCCCTAGAACCAAGGAAAAAGAGGAGAGTCCTACCGAGGAAGGAAACCTTGGAAAGGCATATGTATCACAACTAAGAGATAACGGAACCAAGTGAAAGGGACAAAGAGATAAACTTACAAATGAAGCGCAAGCTGAGGGAAAGAAGCAAGAAATCATATTGGGATGACCCAAGGAATAAGTTAAAAGGAACGGAGAAATAGGAAGTTAGCCTCAAAAGATGCTGTGACAAGTAAGAATGAGTGGAATACCCATAATAAGGAAATAAAGGAAAGAATGTCTAAGAAAACGTTGGGAAAGTAAGCCCTCTAAATAAGATGTGGCTAAGGAGAAATAACCGCGATTAGTGAGACGGGTTGTAGTCCGCACACACATAATGAAGCCTAAATAGTGGACGGCTAAGCATAGTGTGAAGTGCATGAAATAAGACCGATAATTGGAAAGTATCTCAAGTAAAAAATAAGAAATGATAAGAAGGTTGAGCATGTAGCTCCTAAGATAGAAGTCTCTTCTGTGAGGGACATAGTGGAGAACGAAATCGAAAGAAGGGAACCTTCCCAAGCAAAGGAATCAACACATAGACTAAAAGTGATTAATTTGGAATAAAGAGTCATGAAATAATCACGAGTAAGTAAAAGTGGATTAAGAAAAAGGAAAATTACTTGAATAAGGAATGCCAAGGACTTAAGAAGGAATAAATCCTAGTTTGTCGGTAAACCATCGGGAAACCAAATAATTGGCAGCAGAAAGACCCAATAAGGAAGTTGGGAAAGGACGAGTGGGTAAGAAAAATCAACACGGTTATGTAAGTTGATTGGATAACGGTAAAGTTAGTCAAGGAATATTACTAAACAAAAGAGGGATGAAGTTATACAATTCCTGAAAGGTTATAAGATGCAAACAACCCTCAAAGAGGTGTTATAGAAATCTAATGGACAAAGACAGATTCTGGAATATGTCATGCTATAGGGGATATGTAAGCACAACAGTTTCGAGGAAAAATGTGACTAAAGTAAGGAAGAGCCAGTTGATAAGCATGATGAGGTCAAACAAAATTTTGACCAAAATTGAAATAAATGATGGATGAAGGAAGGGTCAAAATAGGATGAAGGGGTAATAACTTTGAACCCTGTTGTAAACCCCGCTCTTTGAAGTTAAGGAAACTAGGAAAAGAACCAGTCATATTGAGTGAGAAAATCAAACAGGTTCACAAGCCCGTTATTGGTGAACGGGAAAGTTGGAGAAATTTTAACTCCCAAGTGACCCAATAGGTTCATAAACCTTAGACAAGAACTTTAGGACAAATTGAGAGAGAGAAACCAGACCCGAACTAGATTGAACTAGTTTAATAACTGAGTTAGTTTATGAACCGAAATCGATAGAGAGAGGGAAAACTAGAAAATTCATGGACCTAAGTGACCTAAGGAGTCATAAAAGTCATGAGAAAAGACTTTAGGGTGAATTAGAGATGAAAACCAAGCTGGTTCAGGTGAACTGGATCCGAACTAGATTGAACCGGTTTGAACCACTATTGAACCAAATGCTAAATTCATTTTTCTAGGTGGATTAAAAAATTCAAATTTGAGATTTAAGGCCACCATTGGATAGAAAATGAATTTAGAAATTTTTAGATTTGAAAATTTTGGTTGAATCGAGGGTGAACCGGTCAGTTTGAGCTTTGAACCCAGTTCGGACCGGTCCGGTCTGGTTCAGAATAGTGTCATATTCTTCCATCAGATGACAACACTTTTCACTCACCGGAAAATTGAAGCCGCGTCAGCGAAAAAGAAATGTTTTCATTTAGTACGTTTCATGCTATCAATGTCTGTCATAAAGGTGCAAAACGGACGACCAACAAGTCCCTGAGCTCCCTCTCCATTCATCCTCTCCACACGTGAAAAGCTCACTCTCTCTCAGCTGTTTAATTTTCTGGTGAAGCTCGAACCAAAGCTTCGATATATGGTCATTTCTGAGCCTAAGATGGTGAGGTTGGGTTCCTTAGAACTAGGGAGAGGTTAGCTACATAGTGATGACATCCAATCGCTCTGAGAGTCACCGGAGAAGCACCGGCGTGATCAAACAGTGAAGCAGCATTGGCAGACCGAAGCTACCCTATTTCAACTAAGCTAAAATCAGCCAATTCGAGCCCTCCCACGGCCGAATTAGGACTGAAAGGTAAGCCAATTCGGCTCCTCTCTGTAATTTCCGACTGGTGCTAGAGAGAGAGAGCCGGTAGAATCTCAATGACAGAATTCTAATCCAATTATATATCAATTGATGCCATTCTTGATTCTAGGAGGAGCCTCAGGAGGAGAGTTATCTGCCCAGATAGAAAGCTCAGACTGTCGCGCCCTCACTGGTGAGCAATTGAAGCTTTCTCTCTCTACAGTCTATTTTTCGGCGAAGCTTCGTTTGAGCTTGTTTCGGCATCAAAACTTGTGATTCAAAGTGCTATTGAATCGTATGAAGATGTAGAAACTCAATTTCAACTTCAATTTCAACAATTAGAAGGGTTTGGTCGGACAATTTGATGAAATCAAATTTGCTGTGTTAGGGAGATGAAATTGGGGGAAATTTGGGGATTTTCAAAAATTCGAAGGACTAAAATATAATTTTATAAAATTGAGGGCCAATTGGGCATGATAAGAGTGTTGGAGGACTAATTGAGCAAATTTTAGAATTTTGGGTGTAAAACTTACCATTTTTGTAAAGGAAGGGTAAAATGGTAATTTTGAAAATTTTGGGGGCCAAATTGGGAATTTGGGAAACTTGAACCCCTTTTTATGAAATTGAGTAAATTGAGATCCCATGAGGAATTTTAAAAGTTTTGAGTCTCAATTTGGGAAAAAATTGGCAATTAGGGCCTAAAGTAAAAAAAGGAAAAATAACTTTAGGGACTAATTTTCAAATATTGGAAAAGTTGTGAATTTAGTCATTATACTATTGAAGTGATCAAGCTAGATGATAATGAACAACAATGTTCATTTCATGTAGGAACATGAGACATTGGGAACATGAGACATTGGGAATGCCAGCTAAGGTTAAACTCACAAGGGACAAAAATCGACTAAGTGGAAATTTAATCCACGAACAGGTGAGTGGGATTTTATATCATACCTGGTTGGGGATGATAAGCACCTCGAAATAAAAACCCACTACTTAGTGGTATTTTAAAACATCACAACTTAGAGGAGTGATGTGAAAATGATGCGGAAAAACTACTTAGTGATTGTAAGTAGATCATACCTGGTTGGTATAATGAAACTTACTCGGAGGAAGTGGAAAACCCGTTCATCGGTTATAAACAAAGATATCCTCATACTCAGTTGGTATGATGGATAGTTGAAAAATTATTTTTGTCGGAAGTGCTCTCCCCTAACTGTGTGCCATTGCTTAAATGATTTTGGGAGACTTTCTTGACAGGAGCTTGGATAGCTCTATTAGGCCGAAGGCCTCGGTTTTGGAACTTGGGGCTATTATGCCCAAATTTTGAAAATCTCAAACAGTGGGCCATAGGCTAGTTGGCACGAGTAGAAGCTCATAAACAAACATGTGATATATACCATAAAACATTAAATAAATGAATTGTTTGGCCAAGGTACTAAGATAGGATTGACATACTCAGTCAACTAGCGGTAGTGCGACATGATAGATCTCCAGACTAGTCAAGACAAACAGTTGCAAGTTAAGTTGAGGGTCAGAGCCGTTGGACCAATGGCACCACAAATTTATATGGCATGATATGAAAATATTGATTGTGCATGCACTATGTGTACGGGACCTTCAAGACACCTAAGAGGGGTAGTGATGTGTCCTAGGGCCATGTACGACCTGGTGGGTATAAGGGTAGTTCGTCGGACCAGGTGACCTTGCAAAGCTCGACGTAGCTTGAAGAGCACTAGACCAGGGTGGGGTTGGGATGAGGTCTCTATCCTCATATGGACACGGAGAATTGTTACGGGATTGAGGGTCGAATGTCACGAACATCCACTCATTCTCAGGGTAGAAGTGGACGTGCTTCTATTTAGGTGGCCGATAAAGTCACTCCGACACCACAAGTGGGTTCAATGGACATATTGGCCTGTGATTATGTGTTTGACCTTCATGATGAAGGATGTTCTTTTGAAAACCAAGATTTTAAAGTGGAGAAAATTTACAGGAAATTAAGGAGTCTGGCACACTCCAAACTTGAAAACATTTTTTTAAACTTCATTTTTAAAACACCCATTCACTGAGTTATAGAAACTTACCCCTCCTTTCTATCCTTTTATAGGAAAAGAGAAAATGATTAGGAATAATACCGAGCCTTACCTTCTGTCAAGTATGCCTAATTTCTCTTAAGCTTGTATTTTATTGATATTTGTCTTTCCAGGGAATATGGTCGAAAATACGCCCGGCTCATCTTGAGTTAAAGAAGGGGAAAACTCCTCTTGAATCAAAAGAGCAGCGAGTTGTTTCATGGGCATCCAACTAAACTGGGTTGGGGCGTGACACCTGTGAAGAACAAGTACACGATGCTCGGAAGAACACCGAGCTAAGAGTTTCAACTATGCAAAGAATAACTAGACACAGTAACGATTGGGCATCTTGGAACTCCCAATCCGGAAATTTTGAGTAAGAACCTCAAAGTGAAGAATCTTGTCCTAAGCAAAGGAAGATGTGAACCTAGGGAAAATACTTTTGAACTCGTGGGCAAGACATACTAAACTCTATGGAAGGAATAAACAATGTAAAGGAAAGGAACTTTTTGAAGCGCATAATTTAAATTGGTCTAAGTGGAAGAATGACCGAAACATTAACATGTTAAAGTTAACATTAAGGAAGGTTATTCTATAATGAAAAATTCTAATTTAGTTTTGGGGACAAAACTCCTAAAAAGGAGGGGAGAGTTGTAAACCCCGCCCTTTTAAGTTAAGGAAAACTAGGAAAAGAACCTGTCGAACCGAGTGAGAAACACCAAACCGGTTCACAAACTCGATCATCAAAGAATGGGAAATTTAGGAAATTACAATACCCAAGTGACCCAAAGGGTTCATAAAGTCTTGGGAAAGAACCTTAGAGTGAATTGGAAGAGAAAAACAAGACCGGTTCAAATGAACTGAATCCAACTAGAATGAACTAGTTTATGAACCGAGTCGGTTCATGAACCAGAACCGATAGAGAAAGAGCAAACAGAGAAATTTATGGATCTCGGTTAAGGTGAATTAGAGATGGAAACCAAATCGGTTCAGGTGAACTGGATCCGAACCGGATTGAACCAGTTTGGACCGATTTGAACCACTATTGAATCGGATGCTAAATTCATTTTTCTAGGTGGTTAGAAAATTTAAATTTGAGATTTGAGGCCACCATTAGATAGAAAATGAATTTAGAAATTTTTAGATTTGAAAATTTTTGTCGAATCGGGAGTGTTCCAGCCGGTTTAGGCTTTGAACCCGGTTCGGACTGGTTCGAAATAGTGTTGTCTTCTTCCTACAAATAACATCACTATTTACTCGCTGAAAAATCGCGCAGCGCTGGCGAAGCTGAAAAGTCTCTGGCCAAGGATTTTTAGGCAATGAATGACCACTTTAAGGTGCCAATGGGATGGCCATGAAGTCCCTGAGCTTTCTATATAAAGAGTCCCTCCTCATTCATACTCTCCACACCTAAAAACACTATTCTCTCTCAACTGCTCCATTTTCTGGTGAAGGTCAAACCAGAGCTTCGACTTGGGCAATTTTTCTAATCCAAACAAGGTGAGGCCGGGTTCTTTAGAACTAGGGAGAAGTTAGCTACATGCTTGTAGTCTCCATTTACTCTGAGGGTCGTTAGAGAAGGGTCGGCGTGACGGAACAAAGAAGCAGCTTCGGCGGACCAAAGCTACCCTATTTTGGCCGAGCTGACATCGGCCAATTTGAGCCTTTCTCAGGCCAAACCAAGCCTTTCCAACACCTCCATAGCCCTCCTATATCTGAATTAGAGTTGAAAGGTAAGCCAATTCGGCTCCACTTTACAATTTCTAACCGATGCTAGAGAGAGAACCGGCAGAACTTCGATGATGAAATTCTAACTCAATTCGGCATCATATGATGCAATTCTTGATCCTAGGATTAACCTTAGGACGAGAGTTATCTACCCAGATTGAAAGCTCAGACTGTCATGCCTCCGATAGTAAGCTTTCGAAGCTTTCTCTCTATAAGTCCAGTTTTCCGGTGGAGCTTCGTATGAGCTCATTTCTGCACCAAATCATGTGATTCAAAGTGCAATTGAATTGTATGAAGGTGTAGGAGCTCTAATCTAACATCAATTTCAACAATTAGAAATGTTTGATAGGTCAATTTGATAAAATCAAATTTGGTTGTGTTAGGAAATTGAAATTGGGGGAAAATTGGGAAAAATAAGAAATTTTTGAAAATTAGAAGGACCAAAATGCAATTTTATAAAATTGAGGGTCAATTGGACATGATAAAAATATTAGATGGCCAATTGAGAAATTTTAGAATTTTTGGGGTAAAACTTACCATTTTTGTAAAGGAAGGGCAAAATGGTAATTTTGGAAAAGTTGGGGGAAAAATTAGAAATTTGGGAAATTAAACCCCCTTTGTGAATTTGAATAAATTTAGGTACTAAGATAAATTTTAAAAGTTTCGGGACTCAATTTGAGGAAAAACCGACATTATGGACTTAAAGTTAAAGAAAATTAACTTTAGGGACCTAATTGCAAATAAAGGAAAAATTGGTTTTCTCATTCAATTGGGATGAATGAGGGCTATTAAGCCAAAGAATAACGAACAAGAACATTCATATCGTGTAGGAACAAGAAGTACCAAGAACACCAGCTAAGACGAGTTCGAATAAGGACAACAAGTTGGCTAAGAGGAATTTCACTGCACGATCAAGTGAGTTAGATTTTTATATCATACTCGGTTTGGATGATAAGCACCTCGAAATGAAAAACCACTACTTAGTGGTATTTTAAACATCACTACTTAGAGTAGTGATGTGAAAATAACACGAAAAAACTATTTACTGGTTGTAAGTAGATCATACCCGGTTGGTATGATAAAACTTCCTTGGAGGAAGTGGAAAACCCATTAATCGACTATGAGCGGATATATCCTCATACTTGGTTAGTATGATGTATAGTTAAAAATATATTTTTGTCAGAAGTACTCTCCTTGGACTGTGTGCCACTGCTTAAACAATTTGGGAGACCTTTTTTATGGGAGCTCAAATAGCATTGTTAGGTCGGAGGCCTCGGTTTTGGAACTTGGGGGCTAATATGCCCAGTTTTGAAAATCTCAAACAGTGAGCCATAGGCCAGTTGGCACGAGCAGGAGCTCATAAACAAATATGAGATATATACCATAAAATTTTAAATAAATGAATTGTTTGGCCATGGTATCAAGTCAGGACCAATATATTCAATTAACTAGTTCTAGTGCGACATGACAGGTATTCGGACTAGTTAAGACAAACAGCTGCAGGTTGAATTGAGGGTCGGGGCCGTTAGACTAGTGGCACCACAGATTATATGGCAGATGTGAAAATACTGATTGTGCATGCACTATGATTACGGGACCTTCAAGATGCCCAAGAGGGGTAGTGATGTGTCCTAGGGCCCTGTTCGACCTGGTGGGTATAAGGGCAGTTCATCGAACCAGGTGACCTTGCGAAGCTCGGAGTAGCTTCAAGCGCACGAGACCGAGGTGGGGACAGGATGAGGTCTCTGTCCTCATACGGACACGAAAAATTGTTACGGGATTGAGGGTCGAGTGTCGCGAACATTCACTAATTCTCAAGGTAGAAGTGGACGTACTTCTATCTAGGTGGCTAGTAAAGTTGCTCTGACACAAATGGGTTTAGTGGACGTACTATCCTGCGATTGTGTGATTGACCTTCATGATGAAGGACGTGTGTTGAGTGATAACACACTGTGATTAATAAGAAATGATGATAAAAATAAAGATTTAAAATTGAAGGATTTTTAAAAGGAAATAAGGAGTCTATCACACTCCAAAACAAATATTTTCCTAAAAGTTAAATTTCGAAAACCCGTTCACTGAGTCGTTGTACTCACCCCTCTCTTATATCCCTGCTAGGAAATCCCGAAAAGCCAACCCTTAAAGACCATCAAATAATATGCCTGTGAGATAGGTATGATCAATTTAAAATTTTATGTGGTTTTGATTTATGTTATTCCAGGAAATGTGCATGTTTAAAGGACGCCTTACTCTTTATGGTCTATAACAAGAGTAAACCCTTAATAAATCAGAAAAGTGACGGGATGATCATGGGGATCCAACCAAACTGGGTCAGGGCATGACAACAACACTGTTCACTCACCAGAAAATCGAGCAGACGTCGATCAGGCAATGAATGACCGCCATTAAGGTGCCAATCGGACGGCCAAGAAGTCCTCGAGCTTCTTATATAAAGAGCCCCTCCTTATTCATCCTCTCTACACCTCAAAACTCTATTCTCTCTCAACTTCTCCAATTTCTAGTGAAGCTCAAACCAGAGCTCTCACTTGGGCTCCAACACCTCCATAGCCCTCCTACAGCTAAACCAAGGCTTTCTTTGGATTCGGTGAGAAGTCGGTTACACGCCTGTAGTCTCCATTTGCTTCAAGAGTCACTGGAGAGACACTGGCGTGATGGAACATTAAAGCAGCTTCGACGGACCGAAGCTGCCTTATTTCAGCCGAGCTAAAATTGGCCAATTCGAGCACTTCTTAGGCCAAACCAAGCCCTCCCAACACCTCCACAACCCTCCTACAGCTAAATTAAAGCTGAAAGGTAAGCCAATTTGACTCTCCTCTAAAAATTCTTATCAGTGCTAGAGAGATAACCTAAAGAACTTTGATGACTAAATTCTCATTCAATTCAGCATCAATTGATGCAATTCTTGATCCTAGGAGGAACCTCAGGACGAGAGCTATCTGTTTAGATCAAAAGCTCGAACCGTCGTGCCCCCGACTGTAAGCTTTCGAAGCTTTCTCTCTCTAAGTCCAGTTTTTCGGCAAAGCTCTGTTTGAGCTCACTTCGGCATCCAATCATGCGATTTAAAGTGCAATTGAATTGTATGAAGTTGAAGGAACTCCAATCTAACTTCAATTTCAACAATTAAACTCATTTGATCAGTCAATTTGATTAAATCAAATTCGGCTGAGTTAGATGGTTGAAATTGAGGGGGGGTTGGGGATTTCAAAAATTCAAGGGACTAAAGTGCAATTTCATAAAATTAAAGGCCAATTGGGAATGATAAAGATATTGGAGGACTAATTGGGCAAATATTGGAATTTTGGGGCAAAACTTGCCATTTTTGTAAAGTAGGGGCAAAATTGTAATTTTGGAAAAGTTGGCTACCAAATTGGAAATTTGGGAAATTAAACCACTTTTTGTGAATTTGAATAAATTGAGGTCCCAAGGTAAATTTTAAAATTTTTGGGACTCAATTTGAGGAAAAAGCAGCATTAGGGATAAAAAGTTAAAGAAAAAAATTTTAGGGGCCTAATTGTAAATAAATGAAAAGTTTCGTTTTCTCATTCATTTGAAATGAATGAAGGCTATTAGGCCAAAGGATAATGAACAAGGATGTTTATATCGTGTAGGAACACGAAGTACCAGGAAAGCCTACTAAGACAAGTTCACGTAAAGGAAACAAGTCGGCTAAGAGGAAATTCACTACACTATCAGGTGAGTGGGAATTTAATATCATACCTGATTGGAATGATAAGTACCTTAAAAATGAAAATCCACAACTAAATGGTATTTTAATCATCACACCTGAAAGGAGTGATGTGGAAATCAAGCGGAAAAACTATTTACTGGTTGTTAGTAAATCATACCCGGTTGGTATGATGAAATTTCCTCGAAGAAAGTTGAAAACCCATTCGTCGATTATGAGCGGAGATGTCCTCATACTCGGTTGGTATGATTGACAGTTGAAAAATATATTTTGTCAGAAGTGCTCTCCCCTGTCTATGTGCCACTGCTTAATCATTTTGGGAGATCTTCTTGACAGGAGCTCGAATAGCTCTGTTAGGCCGTAGGCCTCGATTTTGGAACTTGGGGGCCAATATGCCCGATTTTGAAAACCTCGAACAGTGGACCCTAGGCCAATTGACAGAGCAGGAACTCATAAACAAACATGATTATCTTGCCATGAAAACTTAAGTAAATGAGTTGTTTGGCCATGGTACCGAGACAAGGGCCGACATACTCAATGAACCAGTGACAGTGCAACATGACAGGTCTTCGAACTAGTCAAAACAAACAGCTGTAGGTCAAGTTGAGGGTCAGGGCCATTGGACCAATGGCACCACAAATTATATGGAATTATGAGAAAAAATGTTGATTATGCATGCACTATGTTATGGGACCTTCAAGATGCCCAAAAGGGGTAGTGATGCGTTCTAGTGGACGACCTGGTAAAGATAAGGGCAGTTAGTCGTACAAGAAGTCTTGGGAAGCTTGATATAGCTTCATTGCGCATGAGACCGGGGTGGGGACAGGATGAGGTCTCTGTCCTCATATGGACACGGAGTATTTTTGGTATGATGGTAGGACGTTAGAGACATTCACTCAGACTTCGGGTAGAAGTCAGAGACTTCTATCAGGATGGATAGTAAAGATGCTCCGATCCACAAGTGGGTGTAGTCAGCATAACTACATCTCGTGAATGTATGTGAAGCCTTCCTGATGAAGGGCGTGTGTTGTTTGTGAAGCACACCTAATATGGAAATGAGAAAAAAGTTATGAAAAACTTGGATAGGATTTGAAAATCCTTGGAAAAAGGTTTTGAAAACCAAAACTTAAGAAAAAAAATGTTTTTAAAGAAAATAAGGAGTCTGACGCACTCCAATTCAAACTATTTTTCAAAAACTCATGTTTCAACACCCATTCACTGATTTGTCGAACTCACCCCCTCCCTTTACCCCTTTTCAATTAATCAAGGGAAAAACCTACCTAGACACCTGCAACTAGCTAAACTTGCAAGATAGGTATGTAAGTTTAAATTATTCAATTTTGATTAATGTTATTCCAGGAAATGTGCATGTATAAAGGATGTATTACTACTCACAATTTAAAGAAGGGGAAAACCCTTAATAAATTGGGAGAGTGGCGGGTTGCTCATGTGGATCCGACCAAATCGGGTTGGGGCATGACAACTTGAGTGGTATCAAAGCCTATTTCCTCGAATAGATTATCAAGACTAGAGAACATAGTAATTAATAGGGATACTTTCAAAAGTTTTCAAATAGTTCCCAAGAAAGGAATCAAGAGTACTAGAGTTGTAGTCTCCGACACTGTCCAACCACCCTTTCCAGTAGAAACTCCCCGAGAAACCCAAACAGTTTCACCTAGACCAAGCTCAGAACACTGGAGGTTGTATGAAGAGTTTGCTTGAGTATTTGGGCAACCTAACCTCACCCCTGAGGCAGGCACCAACTCTCATGCTGAACCAGAGGAAGTACAAACTCATCCTCGTCTTGTTAATCATCCCCCTTCAGTTGATATTCCCAAGTATCTCAAGACTCTCCATCAACCGGGGTGTAAGTCTTTTCTTAGAGAGAAAGATGCAGGAGCCGCCATGGAATGGTTGGCTAACATCAAGAGGCTGATGGGGATAGTTAGAATATCACCAGAGGACATGGTGATCCTAATAGAATATTTCTTGGAGGGTAATGCCAAAAGATGGAGGGACAATGTTTGGAGCCTGTATACTTCCACACCCTCCTAGGAGCAGTTTAAGGAGAAATACACAAAGGAGTACCTGGCCCCTCACCTAATTAATGAGAGGAAGCAAGATTTCCTTCAACTACAACAAGGGCTTAACTCTATATCGGAATATGTGATGAAGTTTAATGAGCTAAGGCCTTTTGCTTCAGACCTAGTCGGACTGGCAAATATCTGCCAACAGTTCATGGACGGTCTCAACATAGATATAAGAGGCCGAATGAAAGTACTAGGACGCCCCACGGATTTGGCTGCCATCATCAGGATGGCCCATCAGTGTGAACGTCTGGTACATACGAGATGTCATCGGATAGAGCAAGCCAAACGGAAGGAAGAGGAAGGACATAGCAACCAGAGAGGTCAAAAGGAGCCTGGTAGATAAAAATGGGGGACAAGAATGGGGTCTTTTAGGAGAAATGACGATTACCATGCTCAAAGAGAGACAAGTACAACCCCACAAGGGAGAAACCCCTCTTGCCTTAGGTGCTGGAAAAGTCATGAAGGGTCGTGTCAAGCCTATTTTGAATGCGGACAGCTCGGACACTTTGCAAAGAGTTGTCCAGCCCTTCGAGGTAATACCCAACAAAGTGACCATCCACCACCTCAATGAAACCCAAGGGCACTAGACGACAAGACATAGCCACTACATCAAGAGTACCAACCCGAGTATACAACCTCAACTAGAAGGAAACATAGGATGAACCTAGTTAGTACTTACCATAGCTCCCCTAGACCAATATAACCAAAAACCCTGTAATTCATCATCATTATAATAAAAGCTTCATTTCTTATAAAACTTGTGATGAAATATGAGTAAAAGAAAATCCTACGGACGTACCCACCAAACCTCGAAGGTGAAGCAGGAAGGATGGCATCCGAGAATATCAGGAAAGTTAAAGTCGGATACCTTCAAGGATGAATAAAAAGGAATTCTGAGAAAGAAGAGAAAGGAATCTCCTAAAGAAGGAAACTCTAAGGAAGCATACTAGGAAGACCCAAGGAGTAAGTTAAACCCAAGGAGTGGGTAAGTAGTAAGGTGGAATCAAAGGACGTCGTGACAAGTGGACCACCCATAAAAAGAAAAGAAAGAAAAGCCTCCAAGAAACGTTAGAGAGGTTGAACTAGGACAGGAATCCAAAAAGCCTCCAAGAAACGTTAGAGAGGTTGAACTAGGACAGGAATCCTTAGGTAGAGGATACATGTAGGAAGTAGGACCTCAAAAAGGGAAGTTCCAAAGCTAAGGAACCACTAGATGGATCCTAAGAGGCTTAAACTGACATAAAGAACCTCATAAAGAACCATGAGTGGTTAAGGGTATGTCGGGATAGCCAAGGTATTACCTAATTGGAAGAGCAAAGAAGCCAATTAAAGATTTCTAACGAACCTATAAAGAAAGAAGCAACTAGTAGCAACAGGATGGTCAAGGAGAATAAATGAGATCCTAAGAAGGACCGGGAAGTAGTGGAGACTACACTCTAAAGAAGGGTAATAGAGTGGGCATGGTGATGAGTATATGAAATAAGACCTGGCAATCGGGGATACCTTGGATAGGAAAGTAAAGGGTGAACTAGGAAATTAAGGTCGGCAAACGTTTAAAAGTAGCCGAGAAATACTACTAGACGAAGAGAGAGACAAAGCTATACAATCTTCGAAAGGTTGGAAAGTTGGGAACAACCCTAAAAGAGGGGTTGTAGAAGTCTGATGGACATATACGAGTTCTGGACTATGTCATGTCGTAAGGGACATGTAAGCACCAACATTCCCGAGTAAAAATGTGACTCGAGTAAAAAAGAGTCAGTCAGTAAGCATAACAAGGTTAGACATAATTTTGACCAAAGATCTAATCAATGACGAATGAAGGATGGGTCAAATTAGGACAAAGGAACGATTGGGCCCCTAGGAACTCCCAACTCTAAAATCTTGAGTAAGAACCTCAAGGGGAAGAATCTTGCCTTAAGTAAAGGAAGATGTAAACCAAGGAATATACCTTTGGACTCATGGGCAAAACATACTACTTATGATAAACTCCATGGAGGGAGTAAACAAAGTAAAGGAAAAGAAATTTATGAGTATGTGTTATACCGGGGCTAAATGGAAATGACCAAGAAAGTTGTATGTAACAAATAACAAGTTGATACCAAGATAAGTCTTTTTCAGTACAAAGGATGTTGAATAAAGCTTTGGGGACAAAACTCCTAAAGGGAGGGGAGAGTTGTAAACCCCGCCTTTTGGAGTTAAGGAAATCCGGGAAAAGAATCGGTCAAACCAAATGAGAAAAAAAATCGAACTGATTCACAAACCTGATCATAGGGGAACTGGAAAATTGGGAAATTTACAACTCTCGAGTGACCCAAAAGGGTTCATAAACCTTGGAAAAGAACCTTAGGGCAAATTGAGAGAGACAAATCAGACCGGTTCGAGTGAACCGGATCTGAACCGGTTTATGAACCGAGCCGGTTTATGTACTGGAACCGATAAAGAAAGGGGAAATCGGGAAAATTATGGATCCCGAGTGACCCAAAGAGTCACCAAAGTCATGAAAAAGGACTTTAGGATAAATTGGAGATGAAAACCTAACCAGTTCAGGTGAACCGGATTTGAACTGGATTGAACAGGTTTGAACCACTATTGAACCAGATCCGAACTGAATTCAGGTGAACCAGATCCGAACTGAATTCAACCGGTTTGAACCACTTTGAACCACTTTTGAACTGGATGCTAAATTCAGTTTTATAGGTGGCTTAGAAAATTCAAATTTGAGATTTGAGGCCACCATTGGATAGAAAATGAATTTAGATGAATTTATAAATTTTTAATTTTAAAAAATTCGGTCGAATCAGGTCTGAACTAGTCGGTTTAAGCTTTGAACCCGGTTTGGACCGATCTGGTCCAGTTCGGAACAGTGTCATCTTCTTCCTTCATATGACAGCACTATTCACTCGCCGAAAAATCAAGCAAATGCTAGCGAAGCTGAAAAGTCTTCGGCTAGGGAGTTTCAGGCAATGAATGATCGCCATTAAGGCACCAATCGAACAACCAAGAAGTCCCCGAGCTTCCTATATGAAAAGTTTATTTTGTTAGAAATGTTCTCCCTTAATTGTGTGTCAATGCTTAAAAATTTTGGGAGACCTTCTTGATGAGAGCTAGAATTGCTCAAATAGGATAGAGGCCTCGGTTTTGGAACTTGAGGGTTAAAATGCCCGGTTTTGGAAAATCAAGTACAGTGGGCCCAAGGTCAGTTGGCACGAGTAGGGTAAACAAACATGTGATATTTATGCCATGAAAATTCTAAATAAATGGAATGTGTGATTTTTCCATGGTACTAACACAGGACCGACATACTCGATGGACTGGTGGCAGTGCGTTAGGGCTAGGCCAACAGACCGGCCTAGACAAATAGCTGTAGGTCGAGTTGAGGGTCAGGGTCGTTGGATCAATGGTACCAAAGATAAATGAAATTGTGGAAAAATTATTGTTTGTGCATGCACTTGAGGTTTGGGACTATCAAGACACCCAAGAGGGGTAGTGATGCATCCTAGGGGCTACTAGATGACATGGTGGAGATTAGGGCAATTTGTGGTGCTAGCAGTTAGGGAAGCTTGACGTAGAATCATGCACATGAGACCGAGGTGGGGTCGGGATGAGGTATTTGTCTTCATACAGACATGGAGTTGATTTCAAGTTTGAGGTTCGAATGTCGTGAATATCCACTCATACCAAGGGTAGAAGTGGACGGGCTTCTATATAGGTGGCCGATAAAGTCGCTTCGATGCCACAAGTGGGTGTAGTGGACAGACTGCCCTGTGAATGTGTGATTCCCTTCCTAGTGAAGGGCATGTGTTAATTATTAAACACACCTGATGTGAAAATGAGGAAAATGGTTTGAAAAACCGGAAATTTTAGCAAAAAATATTTTTAAAGGAAATAAGGAGTTTGACACACTCCGATTAAAGATGTTTTAAATTATGAAAACTCTCTCCCAACACTCATTTACTAAGTTGTCGAACTCACCCCCTCCCTTTACCCATTTTTCAGGTAACCAAAGGAAAACCCACTTATAGATTTTTTGATAGCTGAACCTGCAAGATAGGTATGTAAGGTAAATATATTCAGTTTTGATTAATATTTTTTCAGGAAAGATACAGGTGAAAAGGACGTCTTACTCCTCAGGGTTTAGAGAATGGGAAAACCCTTAATAAACCGGGAAAGTGACAGGTTGTTCACAGGGATCCAACCAAACCGGATCGAGACGTGACACTATGTGTCTACATTCATCTCCATGAAGGGGAAGGGATCTAACCCTTCATCATTCTCATTCATGACACCTTTAATGGTAGTAGTAATTTATTTTTTTATCTTTCATCCATTGTACTACTTGGTTTTTTATAAAGATGAAATTAGTCGTGCCTTGATGGGTTGTCTTCCATTGGAATAGGCTTAGGAATTTCTTTTATCCATTTTTTTATAATCAATACAATTTCTTGTATGATGCTTTATAATTCCCACTTCTATGTGGTAATGGTCCATCTAGTTCTCCTAGGTTGATTACATTAGTAATTGGGGAAACTTAATATCAAATCTATTAAATTCCATTTTTATCAGAATTTCTTTCAGTATCCCTCATGGTAACGTCCCTATAATTCCCTTTTATCCATTAATAAAATAATATTACTTTTCATATCATCCACCGGATAACGTTATTTCAACTACTTTTTATTATGGCTCGAATGCAGGATCTTAGTTTGGCTGGGAAATTAATCATGGGGAAATCAGATCTAATTACAGGTAAATAGATCTTAAGTTTATGTCATTTAGATTATGCTCTTTATAGGATTTAAACTTCAGCTCCTAGCTTATAAGATATCTGAATTGATTGTTTCAGTAGCTTTTCACTTAAAGATCTTGCATCAATATGTTAGACTTTAGGTAGAGTTGTTATCACATGTTACTCTTTATCTAACATTTCAGGGGTCTTGGTATACTAATATAATTTATGTTTATCCCAATTGTAGGTTATCGTGGATGAAAAAATTTATAAACCCTATTCAATATCCCCGACAGAAGTCTCTATTAATTGTCGACTCCTAACCCTTAAGGGTCTATGTTAATTAGTAGTACTGGACTTTGGTTGTAATTTAGGTTATTTCTCTTTTTCTTTGTAACTTGACTCAATCCCCTTTTAGTTAGCTCAATCTCTTATACGTATGTCCAACACATGTTCTCAACTCTAGGAGTACTTGTAAGTTTGAGCTATTTTTTTAAATCTTTGAGCTCCTTATACCGTTTTTATTAATTTGTTGAGCTCTTAATGTATTTAGATTTTAGCTTGTATTTTAAGCCCTTTCTTTATGGGTTTGATGTATGAGCTTAGCTCACTTCCTTTCCTTATCATTTGTATTTATTTTTTATAATACAAATAAAACCATTCATATATATATATATATATATATATATATTATTGGATAAATTTATTTATCCAACTATACAAATACTAAACTTGCTTATAAGAGAAATGTTTTGTTCTCATTCTAACCGGAGAACTGAACACCTACGTGTCTCAGGTAACCAATATGTGAAGAAGGAAGAAAACGACAACACTGAAGTTTCTTAAATACAAAATTATCAAGAACTTATAGAATTGAGAAGGGACTACCTCTCTCTCCAAGTTAAGAAAAGTTTTAATTAAGGCAGTTATACATCCAATACCTATTTATGCTACCAGCTCATTTCTCCTTTAATAGTGTTGGCCACAAGGAAAATACTTGTAATATCGATTGGATTACCCGAGCATGCAATGACGGTTTCAATCCGATAAGAAACTTACCCTAGTTTAAAAAGTCAGTTTGGCCATATACATATTGTCAATTTTCCATATTTTAAGGGAACCGAATTCAAGTGTCAAAGCAATTGCGCAATTGTCATATTTATTGAAGGGTGGGGAAGTAATTAGTGATTTATTCGTCCGTACCTACCAGTTTTTATCTTATACATCTTAGGATTGACCTACCAGTTTTTATCTTATACATCTTAGGATTGACATATGTCCTTATATGCACATCGGAAAACCATTTATGAATGAGAAATATAGTTTTCTTTGTCCAAAAAAAAATGTGATCCTTATCCTCAAAGGCTGGTGCAGCCCTTATCGTCATTCCAAGAGAAGTGAAAGTGGAAGTGGATGTGGAAGTGAACTCCCAATTTCCATGTTTGGATAAGCATCACCAATGGAATCTAAATTCCATTCCCATCGTTCATTCATATGGAATGGAATTCAAGTGTGTGCTTATCCTACTAAAGTCGATCAGTTCCTTTACTGCATGTAACGCATGAGTATAAGAATTTCCACGCATATCCAATTTCACATGCTGACGTAAAGATGTGCATGCGGTTGAATTCATGGTTAAGCATTTCATTATAGGCAATGAAAGGTTCTGATCTTCTGGCAAAGAAAGATGTTAACAATAAAACTGCATGGAACAACATCATAGATAGTGGGTATCCTTATAGGCTTCAGCAAATTCACAATAATATCACAGCTGCTTTGTTTTAGCTATAGAATGGTTCAGATGTATGAAGAATAAGACACGAACAAGCAAACAAGAAAAGTGAGAACTTACCTACACGGATTGTTGCAATACTTACTTTAAAACTACCCATCTTATTGTCCTAAGAATGGGACACTAAATTTTGTCCTAGTAAAATAACCTTTTTAAAAGAAGGCTATCACTCAAAGCGATGGTGCAAACATCTACAATACATATAAAGCGCAGAGGAAACCATTTAGTAAGAGAGGAATTTTGTGCCAAGTTCAACATTTAGGTGAAGGATTGAACCACAGAAGATGTGGTCACTAGGCCAGAGAGGAGGCCCACGAGGAGAGCAGTGTTGTACGTGGTTGGCTCTCCCTGCATAGAGTTGTTCCTCAAGTCCATGTAGGTTTCATTCAAGAAGGGTCCCCCAACTAGCCCCCCTACCGCTACATTGGGGTTTGGATTGGTTGAGTCAAGCCACTTAAAGCCATCAGAGCAACCTGTGTCAGCATGAACGGGTATTGAAGCCCCTCTGTGGTGCACAAATTGAGGGTACTTGTCCCCATAGCCAACTAGGTAGCTCATTTTGATGGGATTAGTGCCCAAGACATAATCAGCCTGGAGAATATTAATATCAAAACGTCAGCAAGTAGGAAAATAGTTGGAGGCATTGTGATTACAGCATGTATTCAGAATTATTCACACAAATTATTCTCAGGTCCATCAGTCAAATTTAAAATGTGTTTATCCCTTGGTTTTGTTTTCAGAAATTTGTTTTCCAACAATGTAATTTCAACTGGTTTTCAATAGCACGGGCAATGCAAATCTACAGCCAATAGATGGTGAGTGATGGTAACATCAAAGAGATAGATGATGAAGAGTTTCTGAAGCAAACTTATAGGGTAACTTACTGCTTTTAATTCATTCGCAGGCCTCATTTTGATAGGCAGTGTTCTGAAGAAGAGATCCATACCTGAGATTTGGCAAATTTACGAAGATCTGAGGGCTTGTAGGATTCTCCACTGCAAGATATTTTTGCTGTTCTTGAAGTGAGCATGTAATCACTGTATACTGTGGCTAAAAATGCAGAGGCCACAGGGTGCTGCAGAGAATTCCATTCACTGACCCATATAAGACCATCTGCAAAATTGTACAAGGGTTCCATATAAAAAAGAGAGTGACATGTATAGTGATGGATCATAAATTTTAAGAAGTTTGTGTATCACACTTTTCTAAGATGACAGTTGTTCTTTGTTTTCTAAAGCTTATGGCTTTCTCTAAAGAAGACAACGTGTCCGAGAGGACAAATTTCAGCTTGACAAAGTATAGATAAATAGCATCCAAATAGCACATTTGCAGGATATTACTGTCTGTTCTGCTGGTTGTGGCAGTAGGAGAACTTGGGAAGAGTCCACACATAACAGCTTCAGCAGTCTTTTGATACATCCGGAGGCTATTCTTCACTGAATCTGATGCAGCATTTGCACTGAAAAAGTTTACCCTGGAAAGAAGTACCTGTAACAGGCAAAAAAGTTTGAGAACAAAACTAGCAGCAGATAATTTTTTAATATAACAAGGCTTCTAGTAACTGAGTATAGTCCAAGTCTTATCTTTTCAAATCATAAAAAAAGGTCAAATAAATCCTTACAATTGTAATAGAGAGCAAACCTTAAATCACAAAAGATGATAGAATCCAGTATTTATCAAGTTGAACTCTGCACACATTTTTTATGCCACAGGTCACATCAGAACACGTGTTTTTTGGATGCCCTTTCTCCAAAGAACTTTGGGAGATAATTCTACAGTAGGAATTTGCTAGTAACACGAGATTGGAATGAGGGGTTTAGCATTACAGAAAACCAGTGGAAAGTACAAAAGCTTGATTATGTCATCTATATGCACTTCTTCACATGATATATCTATTCCATAAGGTGTGAGAGGAACTTATGATTTCTCAAGAATTAGCAGGAGCCTGACAATGTAATTCGAGATAGAGTTGTTGATATGGTTAGTCATACAACAATATGCATTCCAAGAATAAGAAGTAAAGGCGTAGCTCATTTGTATAGGTAACTCCGAATGGAAACATTTTCTAAGATTGATGATATAATTCAATGAGAATGAGAAGGGGATTTCCAAGGGAAGAAGAAGAAGAAACTACTAAAAAAACAACAATTTAGCCGTGATAAAATTGAACAAAGCTAATGACATTTGACTCAAACTCCTGTTAAGAACACAACCCTAAATATCCATATCCTTTCCTTTAGTCTTCATAACAATAGAACATAATCCTATGATTAAAGAAGAGATAGTAAATCAGTTATTTCAGGGAATTCCAAATATTGTTATCAAATATAGGTCAAAATGATTAATACACATTGTGAATATACTCAATTGAAGCATAACTAGATGAAGTGGACTCCAGCAAAAATATTAAAAATGGGTTGAAAGGGCAACTAGATGATAGGAACTTTTTCGTTTTTCGGAAACAACAAATATGGCATACTATTTACAGAAGAAAACAGGAATTACCTGGACAGCAGCAAGCTTGTTATCCCAACAAAACCAAGTTGGGCTTCCAAAATTAGCGAATGATTTACCATTATGAGAGACATACTGAAGATATGATTCATCCCCTGTTGCATGGTAGAGCCAGCTTGCAGCCCACAGTAGTTCATCACCATAGCCTGTTGAGTTGTAGTAAATCTGAACATCGGGAATACTGAGACTGTAGGAAGCCCTGTGCTTATCAGCAAAAGTGAAGAGCTGCTCGGCATGCTTTAATAACGTGCTTGAATATGTAGCATCTTCCGATTTGAAAACCAAAGAAGCTGAGGCTAAAGCTGCTGCAGTTTCAGCAGCAACCTCTGTCCCAGGAGTTGACACATTCACCATAGTAAGAGGACGTTTCTCAGTCATAGTCTCTGGCCTGTCCCAACACTTATGGTCATCTTCTGGATCACCCACCTGTCACCAAACTACAAATAATGACTTCTACAGGCGCAGAATTCTCTCTAATTCTCAGATCATCCTTTTAGCATAGTTAGTTCATGGCTTGCAAGCATACTGAAAAATCTACACTTGATCCATAGGATGAATTGTGTTCATGGGCCAGAGGCTGTTTCATATTCTATATGTGGAGTCAACTTCTCCAAGAACGGGTTTCATGAGAAAAGAAATATTCTTGTGGATACTCCAGCTTTTTGTTACAAATTTTCAGATAATATAAAATTTCTCACTCCATGCACTAATGAAACACTTAACTTCAGATTTGTTCTATTACGATCAGGAAAAACTGGATATGTCTAGTTTTCATGCTTTGATTTTATTAGCTTTCAAAATGATAAAAAAAAAAAAGCAAAAATGATCAATAAGAAACTTGTCCCATTTTCAATGAAACAACCAGATTACTTAGAATCTAATGCAAACATCTAAAAATGGACAACATACATCCACAGAAAAGCATATCAACATTCAATAAATTCAGATACAGCCCTAGGTCCTAATACAAGAGCAACATGTAAAATCATTGTCCAACCAAAAGAAACTTGGCTTCCTCCCATTATTTTTGGTTTCTATATGCACAATGTAGACCACACTGTCACAAGGCTGAAAGAAAAGTGAGCAACAAAACAAAATTTAAGGCAATCATATAGCATATTATAAGCAAGCTTCAGATCACTGACCTGAATGTAGAGCACATTGTCCGAAGGATGAGCTGCCACAAGGTAGTCAGTGATCCACTTGAGTGAGTCGCGTGCGGGTTCCAGCTGATTCACCACATTCATCTGATCTCCGTACTCCAGGATGGCCCACGACAGGACAGTAGCAGTGAAAGCCATGGGGAACCCGAACTTAATATGGTCCCCAGCATCATACATTCCTTTTGAGAGATCCAACCTTGCTTGACTCCCATCCTTAAGAGCCGAATCTCCTCTCCAATATATCTTGTTATTCTCCAACTTACCAGCTGCATCAATAAACCTATCATGTTAATTTCGTCAGCAAGGATCAGCCAACAAGAGTTACATCAAGAGATCCCCAAAATTTTACATCTATCTGTCAGTCTGCTTCACAGGAAACTGGTTACCCAGTCATTCCAAAGGAAAATTCAATTTTTGCAAGGAAAAAACGTCTTTTAAAGGAAATGGCAGGTATAAAATCGTCAACCTTTTTTTCCTGTGAAATTGTAAAACCAGAAGTAGAGACAGACGGATTCGACTAATCAATTACAAGTTGGGTTTGGAAAAAAATTAAAATTTACATGACAAGAAAAATATATTTGGATAGGAGGAAAGATTGACTCCAAAATATAAAATATATATATATATATATATATATCATCCGCAGAATAAGGTTTTGGAGGTGTAATCTTTTTAATGATAATAGAAAACAAAAAGTAAGTGTACATTTCTGCACGTCGAAGAACTGCATTGCGATCTTGAGGGCGTCAGAGTACTTCTGGTCGACGGCTCCGGGAGGCCCGGGTGCAGGCTCCGCCTCATCGCCGCCGTGGTTCATTTTTTTCCTGACAGCGAGGACAATAGCCCCGACCACCAGTGCCAGAACGACCACCACAATGAACCACCCACAGTACCCCCGGGACCGTTTCTGAGCGCCCATTTTCTCCGCAATGCGGAACTTAGCGCGCCGGAATCGACCAATTGGAGCAGCGGGGGCGTCTCAGTCCTCGGTTGACGGAATGCTGCTGCTCACTGAGGTGGTGAGAAGGGAGGGAGGTCGGCAGAGATGTGAAGGCGCGGAGACGGAGACGGAGAGTGACGGATTAAATGAATGCGGAGAGACTGACGGGAAGGTCAGATCTGGGACGATAAGGGTCTGATCGGGTTGAAAAAGTCGGATCCGGATGAGCAGGTTCGGATGCTTATATGAGCAGTGAGCACCGACGAAAACGTTAGCACGAGTCTAAAAAAACTAAAAAGAAAACAATTTAAAAACAAATTCTTACTGTTATTTTCAATGAAATGACGATAATGCCCCTCTTGGCTGCCCATGGATGGCGGGGAAGGTCGTTAGTTACGTGGGGGTCCTACAGCGGATAGTTGCTGCGCTGGTGGGGGGTTTGACGGCGCGATTGACACCGTCACGAGTGAGGAATGAATGGATGATCGCCCTACCGTTGAATAGGCTGGTCCCTGTGATTGTAGACCGTTGAGATGGCCACCGACAACGGGAATAACGTCATAAATTGGGAACTGTGAGTGCACTAGTATTTTGTTAGCTTTAATATTAAATTATTTTAATTTTTCAATAAAGTCATTTTTTACATTTAAATAAATGTGTAATCTTTACATAATTTCTTAAATGTGATTCTAATATTTTTAATTCGGCTCAAATAAGATCATAATAATTTATTATTAGATATAATAGGATATAACATTTATTATTATCATTCCTCTATTGATTTATAAATGCATATAATGTGAAATTAAATTTAGATTTAATAATTTTATTTAAAATATTATACAAACTGCATATTGCTATTTAATATATTATATAAATATTATAACATTATTAGAATACAAAATAAATTAAAATTACTTAAGATTTCTTATAAATATTAGAGCTTATATGAGATTTCCCAAACTTTCACCAATTCTTCCGTCCTAGTTTCACGAGCTTAGCTTTTCACTGAATTCTTCAATGAAAAGATTATATTTTTAAATAAATTAAAATCACTCAAATAAATTTATTTTTTAAAACTTGATAAATTATTTTATAAATAGTAATTTGGAAGGAATAAATTCGAATAGAGATTTGTAAGCACAATTTAATACTCTTAGATAGAGTTTATGTAAAAAATAAATAAATAATATTATTATAATATAAAATATTATGAATCTATTGTTTTATTTCTTAATTGAAATAAATAATTTATGGAATAATACCTATTTATTCATGTGTAGTTGACATATTGTTTTCTTGCCCCAAAATAGGGTTGTGATTTTAGTTTAATAAAGAAATTTGAAAAGATAAATAAATATATCCAAGGCATTAATTAAAATTTTACAACTCATTTATTTAGTTCATCCCTTAGAGAATACCTAGAGTCCCACTCTTGCTATGATATTATTGAGTATAGAGCGTGTGGTCTAAGTTTGGTATATAATTGATCAAAAAAAGTTTGGTGTAAACATGTGACAAAAGCAGCTTGGTAATTGTTGTAGGTATTCTTTTTTTTGCAAGTAGTGTGTATTTGTAATTTTTTATACAAATTATGATTTAGCGCAAGGGACGTTATGTACTAAAATATCTTGTAGTAATTTATTACATTGAAATTGGTTTATATCAATTTGAAGGTCATGTGTTGGCATGGAAACAATATCCTACATGACTTCAATTGTAATTATGCCATAAAACCAATTTCACAATAGCCATTGATCATCCTGCACAACAAGATTATGTAGCTTATTAAGATAGTAGTCAAAGAGAGCTTGAAATAATTGGTATCAAGTTCAATTTGAATTACCATTATGGAATTGTGCACACAAAATATGTCATCTGACGCTTGACCAAGTATTGAATTGGGGAACCGAGCTGAGACCAAGCTATATTCTCAACTCTGACCTGACCATGAGATGTTGAAATATAGCCTGGACAAATGGGATTGATGACAACTTGACAAAACCTTTAGTATGTATTAAAATAGAAGAAGAGTATTTAAGCATTCACATTTTCTTTTTGATCTGATCCTTTTTTAAGGCGGTAAAAATCCAGCATTTCCCGCTCGCTCGAGTGGATGCATCTCACCAGCAATGACAAGGAAATGCAAGGGTGCTCCAAAGTCAACAGTCAGCAGCTTCATGGGTCCTGAAACTATCACCTGGTCCTCACATCCCAGCCTTGCCATCGCTATACATACTGTATCTTCCCCATAAACTAGAGCAGTAGAAACAGAAATATGGTAAGCTATCAGAAAGAGATGTTGAAACCTCAGACAAGCCCCTTCTTTAGTCAAGAGCATCATGATTGACAAAGGTCTAGTTGATTAAAGAAAGCCATTTCTAATTTGAATTATTCAAAGATTTTCAGACGTTCAGATGTCAATCAAAATTCAGTTTGCTGTCCTATTCATCAGCCCTGCTTATCTATCGCCAACCTCCAACAGTTAACCTACCACCTCCCCACTTATCTCCAACCTCCAACAGTTGCTCTAATGCAGTGTTAATTGTCATAAATCTTGGTGGCTCTTATTGCTTTTTCCCTCTGAAGAAAAGAATCAGAGAGCAGAAACGTGGTTAAATTTACATTACTAATTACTAATTTTTCCCTTGAAAGGAAAAAAGCAAGCATCCACTTCATAAAAATTTAAACATACGCTAAATATTTGTTCTTAGATACATGCATAGAGACTCAAAGGAAGGTCGCTTTACGCATATATCTGGTAAAAGAAGCAAACATAAATTACAAATTTTAGTTGAATGAAAAGATGTTTTCATGTCTTCACATATCTGTCTCTTTACCCATTATGGGGGAAAGTGCAAATTTTAATACAAATTTGATCCTATGATAAGGCATGATAGCATCGTAAACATTTCCACTTCTATGTTGAAGTATAAGATTTTGTACACAATTCTACATGTTTGTTGAATTAGACATGAACATGATTCTCCAAATTCAAATAAGAATATAATCATATGCTTAGAGGCAAAAATGCAATATCTTTGTGATATAATTCAACTGATTACCCAAATGGGTCCCCAACGACTAGAAAAGCCACATAAGATTCACGAGCTTCAGCCAGAAACATATCAGCCTTCTCTTCCACCATCTCTCTGTCAGCAACTATGATCTGTTTTGCATGAAGCTAATCCCGCAAAATCATAGGAAATTCAAGAATAAACTATTGAAAATCCAGCTCAAGGATCAAAGACAAAGCAGCTCGGTGATTACAAGCGTGGAGAGACCATCTGAGGAGAGGCCGAAAGAGAGGAGAGAAGTGTAAGCCTCCATGTAGACCTTCTCGCATCTTCGACTGCTTCGAGTCCTTTTAGCCTGAGGTCTTTCTCATCCCCCAAACCAAGCCCCACAATGTACATCATCTCTCTTCTGCCTCTGAGTTTATTTAGTTCCTACCGTGCACTGCCGGGTGACGAATGAGAAGAGCTTGGGCGAGGCCGACTGGCTGGTAGAATCTCGATCGAGTGCCAAGTGGAGTTACCGGTCACATTGGGCGACGTAGACGGCGGTGGCGTTGGGCAACGCGATAGGATGGGATCAGAAGACCCAGAAGGAGCGGAGCCGAGCGACGGTAGGCGACCGCGAGATGCGACTTTCTTCAGTTCTATCGAGTGTCAGGCTGACTTTATCCGCCGTGCCAGATGGGACTCAGGTTCGAACTATCAACCTTCTTACGAGTGTAAAAAAAAAAACTATCAACCTTCTGTGCAAAACTATCAAGCTTGTGAGCGGTCCAATTAACTGGGCCAGATTAAACGGTTCAACGAGTTAAAATATCCGAGTTAACATGTCAATACGTTTGTTTAAGTCAACAATAGTATTTGGAACAAAAAAAAGTCAACAATAGTATGCTATATTATTAAAATGTCTATCGCATCAATTCTCCACAAGGAGAAAAAGCTATAGTATGACTTTAAGGTGCATTGATGGTATAAACTTAGCACAAGTAATAGTGTTTGATCTACTTGCTACTACACAAGAAGCACGTCTTCTTGGGTAGGAGGACCACTTTCATGTAGCCATAGGCTTCAACTCCATATATATACATGCAAATTTTAGTCAACTTATCAATTATAGTATCTTGTCATCGATAAAGGAAAATTATAGTATTTTGTCATCGATAAAGGAAAGGGAGGTTAGTGTCATTTTCCAAAAATGAAAATTCAACTTTTAAGATTGGAAATTGAATTTAAATAAATAAATTGGATTGATCCATTAAATAAAATTAAGTCGGATTAAAAAATTATTTGAATTAAAATTATGCAAATCAAGCATGAAATTGAATAGTCTCCAAATAATTAAATGTTTGAGAAAATTTCTATTAAAAATTGAATTATATTTAGATTAAACCAAATCACATTAAAAAAATTAGATAAAATTTTCGAATGATTTTGGAAACTATAAAAATGTAAAATCTTACCCTAAAATCAAGAAAATAAGTTGAAAAATTAAAAAAAAATTAGGTAAATAATATGTTGTATTGGTGGCCAATTAATAATGGACAAACTAAAATTTTAAAATATTAATAAGAAAACTAGTTTAAAATTTAATGCAAACGAGTTATAAATCAAAGATAAATCAATATTTAAGGTTGAATTGGATTAATATATTGAGTTGGATCGAGAAATCGATTTAAGTTAGGATGTGAGATATTGTGAAAATAGAGGTGAATGAAATCCAAATAACTTAATTGATCAGAAATTAAAGATCGGGAAACATTTTATTAAAAATTGAATGGAAATTGAATAAAATTGACATGTACTAGAAAGTTCAAATAATTTTTTAATAAGCTCCTAAAATGATAAAAATATAATTTTTATCTCTAAATTCAAGAAAATAAGCTCAAGAATTAAAAAAAAATTAAATTAGATAAAAAGTTGATTGGATTAGCTACTACTCAAGAAAAAGATAAAATTGACCAAACTAATTAATTTATTCGTTGAAAACGAATTTACTATAATGTGAACCGATCAAACATGTGGGAACAAGCACTGCATATCTTGAAAATGAGCTCAAAGCCCAAGAATTCGAGAAGTGGGCAAGGGCTCAATAGTTAAAAACTAAGCATAAGACCAACATTTTAAAAGGTGGGTTAATGCCTTATGTTTAGAAAACGAGTTTAAAGACCAACATTTTAAAAAGTGAGCTAAGACTATATGTTTAGAAGATGAGCCTAAGGGCGGCCAGTCAGAAAAATGTGTAAGTCCAAATAGTTTAAAAATGAGCGCATGCATGATGCTTATAGAAAGAAGAGTAATAATCCATAAATTTTAAGAAATATTGGGCTTCAATCCGAGAAAATGTCAAAGATAGGTGGTAACTTATTGTCTTTGAAGATTTTTGTTAAGATTGTTTCTATATGAATGATATCCCATATGAAGTAATTATCACAATTTAAATGTCCATGAATTGGTTAGATGGTAACTTAATAATTGACTTTTGTACAATTGAATACCTTATCAGATTTTATTGTATCACAGGTGAATTAGGATAAGAGAGATAAATATACTTTTATTATATGAACTAGGATAAGGAGGAATTATACTTTTATTAGTGGATTATGATAAGTGGAGATAGTGACTACAATGTGTAATACGATAAATGGGTGAAAAATAATTACTAACATAGAATGTGATAAGGATGGTATTTACAAAACATGGGGATATTATAACATTTAGTTTGTGCATGATGAATACTGATATGAGTCATGCATTTCATGTATTTGACCATGACGAATGCCCATATGAGTCATGCCTTTTAGGTATTCGACCATGGTAGTCATGAACTAAGAATAAAGTGATTCATCGTAAATTTATTGAATTGATTTTGATGAATACATGTATGAGCTACGCCTCTCTTCAAATACTCATGAAACTTGCGAATTGTGAGGATAATTAATACCTTTTATTGATGGAATTTTAGAGGGAACCATATCTGATGGAATTCTAGAGTTCGATTCACATATGATATTTGATGAAAATAGAAATGTTATCGAGTGTATGTTGGTTTATGACAATTGGGTAGTTGAGACTGAATGATAATTTTACATCAATGTGTTATGATTAATAAATAACATTGGTATGTAAAATGATATACATATATGGGTTTCAAGATGAACCACAAGATATTTAGTTTTTAAAATGAGTTACAAATGGGGAAACTATTAATTTTGAAAGTAAGCTTGAAAAATGGAAAAAAATATATTACAACTTTGTATGAACTATTTTAAGTAGAAGTTGGATTGATGTCATATATGACTTAATGATTAGTCTTTACACTCACTAAATATTACTCATCTCCCCTTATACATTTTTAGTGAAGTGAGAAATAAAGAAAGAAGAGGAGATGAGCACGAGTGTTGGCTCACACTTCCAATCGAAGTCGAGATTGAGGTAGATGCCTCAAAGAGAATTCATATATACTTTCCATTCATTATTATTTGCTTTCCGAGGGTATTCAAATTTTTGTAAATATGTAAATTATATTTTGAAAGGTTCAAATTTTTGTAGGAAATGGTGATGTTTTATATTCATAGACTTACATCACATTGATCCTACAATGTTGGTCCTACCTAAGAATCAAGTTGATATATTACAACTTAAGTGGTATTACAACCTAAATTTCAAAACCGTTAGTTCTTGAAAAGAAAATATGAGAAAATTAGGAAAAATATTGTTTGAAAATCCTCGTTTATAATATGAAAAACTTTCTTATGAAAAAAATAGTATCTAAAATACTAATAGCATATAAAACTCATGTAGAAATGACTCTTAGGAGAGGAGACCGACATAATCAACCTGTTGCTAGGAAACAACCCATAGAGGGCCACTTCGGAGAGTTGGAGCATCACCATATAAGGAGCCAGAGGCCAGACAACATGATCTCATAGGAGAGAGTTTCGAATGAAGGTATCCCAAAGAGTGTGAAGCATACAAAGAGTATATGTGTAAACCTCGTTCTCTCAGGATAAAGAATTGAAATTTTTTTAGAGAAAACTGAGAATTTAAGTGAACCGAAGTTGGTATGGAGAATCTAAAACGGGGATTTGGAAAATTTCAAGTGGTCAATAAATATCCAAAAATTATGGAAAGGAACCATAAATAGGATTGAGTGTGAAAATCAGACTAGTTCAGAGTGAATCAGATCCGAACTGGATTGAACCACGAAAAACCGATTCAAAGATTCATTTTTCTATGTGAATTAAAAATATCAATTTGGGAAATTGAAGTCACCAATAGGTAGAAAATGAATTTAGATGAATTTAAAAATTTTTAGATTTTATAAAACTGGTCAAATCAGGCTTGAACTGACTTATTTTCGATTTTGGGTCACCGAACCCGGTCCGACCAAACCGGTTGATAGTCCATCCGGTCAACGGACCACCTACCATGTCAGCGCCTAGTTAGCACACACGACCAATCAGTGTGAGACGTGTGGCGAAGCGCGCCTAGTTAGTCGCTCGATCATCACCTAGAAGCACTAACCAATTAGAGCGTGACACGTGTCCCTAGTCAATGGACGACCAACTAATAGGAGAGCGACACATGTCCTCAAGCAACAATCACTTGAGTAGAACCCTTGTCAGTTGGGCAGGCCAATGAGTTGCTAACACATGACAAGGATGCCACGTTAGCAATTAACTAGGACATCGGAGAAATGGACGACCAATTAGAGATCAACACGTGGCAGAGCCATGTGGTATGTGGTAGTGATGGTTATGAGAACTACTAGTCAACAAGGTCGATACAAGGGAAACTATCACTGAGCTAGTACATTGAGGGCTCGAGGAGTCTTGTGGACATTAGCATGGTGAAGGTGGAAGGTCTAGTCACTCTATGGCAAATAATTTGATCGATATGTATAAGGGTTGGGTGATGGTGTTCACACACAATCTCACATGGGCATTATGATCTAATCAGACATGTGGTCGGGATTGTAGCTTCGTACTAAGGTGGATGGTAAAGTCGCTTTGAACCATAAGTAGAATATATAAGATATTTGTTCTGCGAACATGTGATCTTTTCCTGGAAAAGATGTGTATGTTATGAATTATGTTTGTATATTAAAATTTTAATAAACATTAAGCCTTCTTAAAGTTAAACCTTGTGAAAGGTATTTCTATAATGGAATGGGCTTGTTGTAAGCTTGTCAAATACAATATAAGCATAAAACTTTAAACCCTTTCGTTTCCTAAAATCCCCCCACCCCCCCCCCCCCCCCCCCCCCAAATCTATTTATAGAATTTGTTGAATCATGGACAATACTCACAATTATAGTCAATACTATTAATTGAGTTATAAATTCACTCTCCTACAATATCTGTTTTAAGAAACTAAAATGTTTTAAGGACACATGAAATATATGAAAAGTTGTAAAATATCAAAAGTATGTCTTAAATTCAGTACTTGATCCGGATATTGTTTATTAAATTTAATTTTTTATTCCAAATGAATATTTTTAGAAAATAGCCTAGTAAGTTTTATTTTGCGCCATAAGTCCTATCACACTTATAATGATAAGGCACCCATTATCGTAAAACCAAGAGGATGTGGTAGGATGTATGTACATCCAACCGGAAAAACTAAGTTGGGGTGCGACAAATATGATAAGGGTCATATAAAGAAAATTTGAAACATTTATTAAGGTAATCTAAGAAAATTAAAATTTTGGGGACTAAAATGTAAATTCCATAAAGTGTGGGGGCAAAGTGAAATTTTAGGAAAATAGGCACTCAAATAAAACTTAGTAAGAATCTAGGAACCTAAAAATAAGCTTGAGAAAACTTAGGAATCCGATGTGGTAGCTTGGAAGAGCTTATGAACCTAAATGAAAGTTTGGAAAAACTTTAGAGACAAAATGGTAAATAAGATAATGTTTCAGCCAAAAAAGGAAATTTTTAGGAATTTAGGAACATAAATGGGACTAAAGGAAATCCAAGGACCTAAAAGAAACATATACAAGTACCAATTAAAGGTCGAAATTGACCTCGAATTTTATGTTTTGACTTGTGAATATGGATTCGACAACTATCATACAAGAATCACAGCTGCTAAGACAAGGAGAAAAATCATAAGGACAAATAAGTTTCAATTATAATGGTGTGTGTGATTTTTTACTTCACATCTGAATAAACCGATGTAGTCAATGCTTACCTTTTTAAATACTTGGATGTATGCTTTAGAATAACATTTTGAGAAATCTATAGAAAAACTATACATAAATTTTTATCGAAACATGAGAAATATCTCGTATTATATGAGAAGCTAGTCAAAACCTGATAGTTTTGGAAATAAAATGGGTTATAAATTCGAGGGTTTGAAAATGGGTAATAACACACCGTCCTAAACAAGGTAAAAATGAAAGGAGATAAGGCCCAACATTCATGGTATGGGCAAAAACCCGATGTTTATAACTTGGGCTAAGGCCCGATAATAAACTAATATAAATATAACTTTTAAAAGAAGATAAAAGTATGTATTCCAAAATAAAGGGCAATGACCTAAAATTTTCACAAATAAATAAGATTCTTAGGATGTATTATAACATCTATTGTCAAATTGATAATGATGTTAATAGGGGTGATGATTAGTTACCAAGTCAATCCCATTGCTCGTATTAATGACTTGTTAGTTAGTTATTCTTTGACATGCATGCATCACATTGTTGATGCGTGCAATTAGTAGTTTGATCAGATAACTGAAAAATAAAGCAAATAAAGGGGAGAACAATTATGATTTTCTAGTATAATAGGACATAGGGAGTTATATGATGTAATCCATAAGTGTGACTTAGAATCGAGCGGGATATGGTCACCTAGATGATCGATTGAGAGACATTGATATTCAATTGAGTGGGTCGACCTATTGAAAGACCATGAGTTATACTCATACACATCTATGCATTCACCATCTTGAATAATCTAGTGATTGATATCCACTCACCATCCCTAACAGTGCTTGCTTGATTTATTAGAAGTGTGCTTCATTTATGTGAAGTGTAAATCTATTTCATTGTGTTAAGACCCATAATATGTACTTGAGTGGGTTAGTCTATATAATAAATTGTGGGATATGCTTATACACATTTATCCGCTCACCATCTTGAATAGTTAAGATAAATTATAAAATTTTTAAAAATATATTCACATTAGAAATAAGGATAAGTGTGCTAGGGAAGGGAGAATACCACTGCAAGAATAAACATGAGTCACGACTCCTAAGAATAAACTGTCACCTCATATGTGACAATTGAGGATAGGGAAATCATCTGTGAACGAACTCAACTTGAACCAAAGGTATAATGGAAATGGAATAATGAGTGTGTATCGATGAATGTGGTCTGTTTAGTTAGAACGAGTAAAAAAAACTCTCGTCCAACCTTATGTACATAGTATAAGCCTATGATTTATAATAGTGTACGAAGGTAGATTCAGTGTTGAACTAATATATAAAACAAGTTATCAATATCTGTTTTAGCTATTTTAAGTTATGTTAATATTGAGTACATGAACGATCTCATAAAAAAACTTCACACTTACTAACATATTTTAGGGATATACAAAAAAAATAAGCCCAAGGGAATACATACTTTTATTACCTAAAATAAAGTTACTAATATGTGATTCAAATCAGATACTCAATTGATTTAAGGTCCACCATTTATTTTAAAATTTTATTTTAAAAAAGTTTAAATTATAAGTGTATTTTGGAATATTTACATTAATCTATTCGTTTTCGACTTATACGGTAATGAGTTACTCAATAATGTAAAATAAAGAAAACGTGACTATTATTATATTAATATTACCCATAAATTATATGGAGATATAACAATCTAATAATTAAATTGGACCCAATATTAATCTACTAAAGGGATATCGACTTTAGTAGAAAGGTTAGTCCATAAAAAGAGTACTCCTCCTAACATTGATAATCCAAGATGATCACTTCACCTAATACTTTTCTAATTTCTAGTCCTAATAGATGGTTTATTTCAAGTATCTATATTTGGATTCAAATTGGTATGAAAAATGTCGAGTAATTTTATAATTTCCTAATTTTTAGTCATTATTTGCTACTTAATGACTAAAAAATACACACGTAGTTGCCCCAGGCTTATTTTGCATGGAAAAAATATAAAGATGACTTATATAGTCACAACCATAGTATAAACTAAAATCACATATGTTATATAAAATATTACACAATATATATCACTATATCTTGGACGGTATAATTTATACATTGAGAAATTTAAAAAGGAAAAATGATCAGTGTAGTCATACCTCTCATTCGTTCTATATTTTGTTATTAATAATTTTTATTTTATTATTTATTATCATATGTCATCAATATTTTAACAATAAAATGGTGAATTGACTAAATCTATGGCACTATGAGAAGACAGATATCAAGTATGTTCTAAAAAATATTTATTACAAAAATGATAAAAAAAAAGAGAGCAAATGATAGGAATAAACTTTATAGTAAGATCACATGGTGGAAGTGGTACAATTAAAAAATAATTATCTATATATTGTGTCATTAATTTAATTTTAATTAATCACTACTATAGAAATACAAAAAAAAATGACACCAAAAGTCCCCTCTTTATGCTTACTTTTTAGGTGTATACATAATATCTATATCCCCATAATGCTTTTGGATTGAATGTTATTTAGGAGAAAAGTTTGGAGAATTATGGGACTTTTTTCCCATACAAAGTACTTAAGGTACAATCATTGTGTTCTAACTAAATTATAATTGTTCTTTTAAAATTAAGTTCCTTATTAAATTATATCTAATTATGTTATTATGGATTATATGATAATATACTATAAATCAATCGAACTTATTTGTACTTAAAAATTATAATTTGTAAATATTATAAATTTTTTAACTTTATAAGTTTATAATAATTTTTTATTTTATTTAATTTATTAACGCTTATATTAGTGTATATTTTTTTCCTTACTAGGATAACATATTTAATACCTATTTATACTTAAAATTTATAATTTGTAAATAATAAAATATTTACAACATTATAAACTCACTAACACTTATTTATTTAATTAAATTTATGATATTATTATCAACCGATATTAACCTCCACTTTCACTTAAATATCATGCTTTTAAGAACTATATAGTATAAAATCATTTATTTCATAAGTTGTATGAGTCGATAATGGCCGTAATAGTATATTTTGTTAAGAAGCTAAATTTTGAAGCATCACTTATTTAGAGTGCTTGGAAATAAATTGTGTATTACCGAGGGTGGTAGTATTTAGTATACAAATGTAATAAGTAAGTGTCATCATTGGAGATTTGGTCTTATAATTAATATGCTAACTATTGTACTATGGGTTGAGGAGGCGCTATTTCTTGATTTAATATAGTTTTATTTAACCAAAAAAAACTATAATGCCTAATATTTTAGAACATTTACACAATAGATCTATTATTATGATTTAAACAAAAAAACTATTGCTAAAAAAGCGCCCATTTACGAATCTCTATATTTTTCCATGGCATGTGGCTAATAATATAATATGATGGGGAGGTGGCTAGGATTTCCCAACTTTCTGGCCCGTGTTGTAAAGAATCGAGAGATTCCACTGAGTGTTTTGCCCTTAAAGGATTCATAATTGATTTGGCAAAGTATTCAAAGCCCTTCTTATACCTCTCTCTCTCTCTAAACATGCTGCCCTAATCAATGCTCTATCTCTCTGACATTATTATTTTGTTTCCCTTCATAGTTTTGGCATTTAATCCATGCAATATCATTCCTTTCCTTACATACCAACATAAGAGAAGCTTAGATACCAATTTACTATTTACTGGTGAGTCTACTATTCCAATGAACTTCTTTGAGTTGGTGGAATCAACTTACATTCGGTGGAATCAATATATTATCATAGAGACACACTCCAAACTTTTAGTAGATGATCTAATTATATTAAATAAAGATAAACATTGATAAATTCAACAATGACTTGAGGCAATTTCATACTGTTACAATTTATCAAATAGTTTAATAAGGATAATAAAAATTATCAAATAGTTATTTTACTGTTGTATTTGAGAATGCGGGTAATTTAATTTATTTTGATATTCATAAATATGAGTTATTGGGGGCAATTATTGGTTCAATTTAGTTTTGAAGAATAAATTTGAGATGTTCTATGCAAAAAAAATGGATTATATAAGAATAGGAAATAAAAATATGCCAAAAAAACCTCGTCTGTATATTAATTTCTCTATAGGGGTTTGGAAAGCAGAAGCCCCCATGCAAATGATTTGGGCACATGGTCTCTATAATAACATCCCCTTTGTTCTAACTTCTAAATATTCTCTCTTTCCCTGTCTCCCTCAACAATTAGAATATGTGTAGACACTCAACAAACCCCTCCAAGATGATGCAACATCAATACCCACATCATAATAATCATCACCAGAGGAGGAGTGAGAGCTTTATCATCCCATCCAGTTCATTACAAGATCAGGAGGAGGAGGAGGAGGAGGAGGAGGAGGAGGTGGAGGAGCAGGAGCAAGAGAGGAGGAGGAGGGGACCAACAAGAGCGTCTATTGTTCATCACCTAAGACTTCCCCGGAGACAACTTCCCATTCCCCCGAACATCACGGGGATGAAGATCTTCAGCCGTTTCAGGAAGATCATCATGAGGTTCGTGTTCTCGCTGCCTTCGAGGGAGAGTCCACAGAAAAGAAGCAGCCCATCATCGTCATCCGAGCACAAGCCCGACCCGCCAAAAACTTCCTGCAGCTCGTACTACTCGTCTCACTCGCATTACAACGAGGCGATCGCGGACTGCATAGAGTTCTTCAACAAGTCCTCCCAGGAAGGTTGGTTCCTGCAGGACGGGCGGAACTCTGATGTCAATATTGTTTGAAGGGTTATCTTAGTGTGCGTCTCAGTTAGGGTAACATCTTCTCCATGGAATCATTCACTAGCACTCTATTTTCCATGCCGTCTTTATTCAATAAAGCCAACCCAATTCCAAGAATTGTAATATTACGAAGATTATGGGTGTAAAGGGAGAGCTTTGTTACATATAATCTTGCATTAACCTGAGTTTTCCATGTTCTAAAAATTATTATGAAGCTGAAGAATTTGGTTTCAGTAGTTGAAAGGTGAGAACAAGATAGAGAAATAATGAGAGATCGAGAGAGAGAGAGAGAATCACGGGGAGAAATTACTTTCTATTCTTTCTCTAAAAATGTAAGTGATGGGTGAGTTGCTATGGCTATTTATAGTACAAGAAGTTTGCAAGTAAAATGATGCATAAAGTACTACAATAAGTTATAACAGGTTCTAATATGCAGAAGCAGCTCCACATCCTAGCTCCTGGAGCTATCACGCAGAACCTCCCTCTAACAGTTAGAAGGAGAAAACACAAGCTTGCTGATTACCTGATAGGATGATAATTTTGCGTCATATATGCAGGAATCTGATTGAATATTGACGGCAAAATATAAAGTACCCTCAGAGTGCTTTAGGTCCTAATAACGTCGAAACCAGTTTTATGATTAATTAAAGGAGAGCGGTAGGAAGTCAGATTAGAAAGCTTGCACCGGCGGGCGGGCAGTATGGAGCGCCCGCACTCATTCAGAAAAAAGAGGAACTAATTTGCTTCTCCTCCACTCCACTGCTAGAAAGTAAAAAACTGACAATTATTAAGAAAACTGCTAAGTTAGAGTTTGTCCCAAATTTTGGTGTAAACTTCTAAAAAACCCTAAATGTCATTTTTATATAATTTTTTTAATTGCAACATTTTAATGTCACACATTTGCTATTGATATCAATTTAATTAATTTTCATATAATCTAACAAATAATTGTGTCCATATCAAGCGAATCAATTTAAAAATAATTATAATTGAACTTGTTTCTCTTATGCAATAGATGTATAAACTAATTAAGTTAAAATGTGATTTAATTTATATGAAAAAATAATATATTCCTCTCAATTTATATATAAATATTTTATTTTAATTTAAATAACATGTATATATATTTTTAAAACAAATATTATATATTTAACTGAATAAAATTATATAATTAATATTTTATTTAATAAATTTAAAATAATGTAATAAATATGTTAAAAAATATATTTTGAGATATTAAAATAAATTATACACAATTTAATTTAAACGAAATATTTATAAATAAATAATGATATTATACAAATATTATCTTATAATTTTATTAAACATAAATTATATATAATCTATGTTTTTATATAAATTTATATATAATTTGTACCATATAATAATATATATAAATATTTTATTTAAATTAAATTAAATATATTTTTATTAATAATTCAAATAAAATATATAATTTTATATCATATTTTTATAAAATATTTGATTTATTATTTCAAATTTATTCACAATATATAAATTATTTATAATTTTATTTATTAAAAATTATATATAATTTATGTTTTAAAAGTATATACGTAATTTAAATTAAATAAATTATTTATATATAAATTTAGATAAAATTACGATATCATAAAAATTATTTATAATTTAATATTTCATATAAATATAATTAATACAATATCATAATTTATATATAATTTATATATAATTATTTTATTTTATTTAAATTATATATAATTTTATTAATAACTCAAAGTATATTTAATTTTATATTATATTTAATTTATTATTTTAAATTAATTAAATAAAATATTACTTATATATAATTTTTATTTATATTTTTTAAGTAAAAATGATAAATATATGTTTTTAAAAATAACATATTTATAATTAAAATTTTTAAAAATATTTATATATAAATTTAATATAGGTTAATAGCCAAACTATTAGATTATAATGCAAAGTAAATCACATTTTTTCTTAATTCATTATGTACAATAATTAAGATTTTTAACTATTGTCTACATAAAAGGTCACCAAAAATAATGTACATGACAAAATGTTAAATTTATGTGCTCATCTTTTTAGGATGTTTTAGTATTTAATTAGTACAAAAATATTAATTTTATCAATATTCAGCACTAAAATATAAAATTTTATCATTAACTCCGAAAATTTAGTAAAAAGTATAATTTATCCTTAAGAAAATAAAAGAATATTAAATAAATATTGTATAGGTTATAGGAGCTATCATGTTATATTGTACCCATAGGTTTCAACATGATATTTTGTAAATTAAAATATTTGATATAATTGGAATTTGGATTAATGAAAATTTAGCACTTTTTAAACGATGTGCTAAAATTTTTTGTACAATGCCCCAACTTGATTACTAGGCTACTTCGCAAATAATTTGTCGTATTACTCCCATTCTACAAAGTGGGGCTTGCATTAATTACTACATTACTGCATTAAAGCTTTCCAAAATTTATGAAAAAACTATCGGGAACATGAGAAGTAATGTCATTGTGGAGATTTTCTTCGAGTGTGTACGTTAATCTCTATTAGCTACCGGTGTACCCTCTTGACTCTAATATTCCTTTCGTTACTGCTTACATGAAAGAGGGTCGGGGATGGGATTAGATTAAAAGACGGTTGAATACTAATGACAAACGACTTGTAACATCAAAAATTTCGAAACCCAATTATAATCGAATCGGACTAGAAAATCGATAATAAACTAGAAATAAAAAACCAAAATTAGATTAGAAATTAAACTGGATTAAGAATCGGTTCAGACTATAACATTAGATGATGAATAAGTTCCTGTAAATAAAAGTTAAAATAAAAATCTGTTTGAATCGACTTTAGGCGAAAAATCATGTAATTTTTAAGAGGGATTAGACAATCATAAAATAGAAAATTTTTAACCCAATTGATCGAGAATAATACAAGTGATTTTTAGAAAAATGAATTGGGAGTCGAATTGGAGGTGAATCGACGAAAAAACGACTAAAATAAATTGAATTAACTTGTAGCAGTAAAATCCTATTTTTAGAATGGGTTAGATGAATTAAAAAATGGTCGTTATTGAGTTAAATTTGTAGTAAATTGAAAAAAAAATAATTTTTAACATGCCGAATTGTGATGAACCAAATAACAAACTACCAAAATTAATCGAAATAGTCTATTTATTTACCAAAAATCGGTTCGCTAAATTGTGAACCATCCATCGTGTTGCATTAGGCTCACGTACACGTGATCATCGTCTCCTCCTGATAGAAACCTAGAAACACGACTCAGACGTGAAAATAACCCAATTTTTAGTGTGATTTCTGGCATCCTACCCCAAGAAGAATTAAATGAAAATTGGGGTCTTAGGGGTCCCATCTAACTAGCTAAACACATGAGGTGATAAACAGTTGGTCCCCCCGACTTGTCCATATAAGATTTAACTTGTCACGCCTCGACCCAATTCTATCGGTTGGAGACCCATGAACCCCTTTCGCCTGTCCTTGTCAATGCCACCAATGTGGGTACCTTTACCATGGTGAAAACTGAAAAAACCAGAGTTTCTGATAAAAACGTTATGTAAAATGAGTGGAAATTCAAAAAATTTCTTTAAAAAGTTTTAGTTTGAGCCCACCAAAAATATGTCTCTAAATATCACGAGAAAAATAGAAATATGATAAGAATTTAAAATAACTTTGTGACCCATAGTCTATCCATTATTCACATATTGATAACAATTCATATAAATACAATATTATAAAGCAAAACATTAGGAACACATGTCCCGCTCACATGTATAGCTTACATACTCGATTGACACTTCCAGGTTACTCATGACCCGTGCCTCATCCTGGGCTACTCAAGCCCTCACACTTAGGTTGTTATGCCTCGACCCGGTTTGGTCCGAACCCCGTGAACAACCCGACACCTTCCCTTGCTCCATCTAGGTATTTCTAATGGGAAGAGAAAAGGAAAATAAAGGTGTACAACCTATTGATTTTACAAAACAAAGTAATCAAAACTATTATAGTAAAATTTCTGTGTGTTATACGTGCAAGCTTCTCACTTGACTTTCCCCCCTCCTTGGTGTATGCGCTTCCCTGAAAGGGGGTAAGGGAGGGGTGAGCTTTCATAACTCAGTGAGTGGATTAGCTATCAACGTATTTCAACATTCATGATGTGTATTTAGTTTGCGTATTTAATTAACACACAATCATCCACCCCTTTATCATTAAAGGGGGGTCACTAGTCGTAGGATAATACCCGACTGTCCCACATGTGAGTCGTAACGTCTTTACCATCCACCCTGGTGGAAGTTTGCCACTTCCACCAAAAGTTTGGATGGGCATCAATTTCCTGACCCCTAGACCCAAATTTGTACTTCGTGTTTGCAAATGTGAGACGATACCTCTCTCCCTCCAACCTTGGCCTCAAAGTACATGAAGCTCCCCCTTTGTCTTCCTAACTCAAAGTACATAAACCCTACTCATTGAGTTGTAAACTCACCCCCTCCCTTAACCCCTTTCAGGTAGTAGATATGCCAAGGGTGAAACATTTTGTCGGTACTCGAGCTAGAAATGCCTTTATCCCTACTTTCTACTTATATTCTAGTATGATTTTACAGTTTAATAAGAGATATTGCTATTCTGAGCCTTATCCCTCTTGAGTCTATGATGGTGGATGCACTCACTATCATAAGATCGAGAGGTGTGGTAGGTTGTTTGCGGGTCCAATTAGGGAAACCGAGTAGGGTGTGACATAATTCCTCTTAAAAACCGGTGGCTTTTTGTCTTAAATCGGTTTGATCTCGATTCGAACTGGTTTTCAACTTAACTTCTCCCATTCCTTGATTTTCGATCAAGGGGGATTCCTGGGGGACAATTTCATGGTCTTCTACATAATTCGAGTTTAGGGTTTGAATTGATCCCCAATCCGATTCAATTTCATATTCTTGGTTTTCAGGTCTACCTTTCTGGTTCATCATAAGGTTTTTTAAATTTAGAAATTTCGGTGTTATAGAAACTCTGCACCTAGATGTATGGGGTCTACTATAGAGAGTGGTATTAGTAATGGTTATTAAGAAATTAATCTTAAAGGAAAGAAATGAAAATTCTACGTAGGGGACAAAAAATGTATGACTGTCACCAGGATGTTTCAAAGGAACATACAAAAGTATTGTGGTGAGACTGGTAGGTGAATCATAGTATAGATAATAAATAAAATAATAAATCATAAGGCAGAATGATGGGGACTAGGATAGAAGATTCTAGACTCGAGTTACGTTAAGGGTTGTAAAGATCTAATATATACATTGATGCCAAAAAGGGGCATTACGAGAAGTATGACATGTGGGGCACCACAAACTAAAGAAATTTAGTTGGCAAAAGAGGAAGCTCTAAGAAGCACTAATGCTCACTATTGTTGGAATGGTGCAAAGTGAAGAATGCAAAGAAGGAATGCTTAGAAGTGGATGCCTCCTAGCACAGATACGATAGAGTAGACTCATACCATCCCTACACCTTAGTGAGGGAAATAGTGTTATCCAAAACCATACCTTCATCAAACCTTACCACACTAAGGTTGTGATTATTCTTGAAGGAAGCATGAAGTGCGCACCCGCTTCAACAAAACCAGTGTGGGGAGAAAACTATAAGGGCAAGGTACAAAAACATACTTACCAAAAAAGGTCTCGTATGGTTTTGACAAGACCCAAAATGATTGAGCGCTTGCCAATGGTATATGTGGAAACAAGGATTTATACAAGGATTGTATAAATAGAAATGATGAAGTGTATGGGTTAGTCTTAGGGACAACTGGACAAATAATAGAAGCCGCAAGAGCTTTCTAAAAAGGGTTTCAGAAGAGTAATCATAAGGAGTAACATGATGTTCTAGGGTACAAGTAGAGAAAATAGATTGAACGAGCCTAAGAGATGGAATGTCACAAACGTAATTAAGGTGAATAAGCAAGAAGATAGAGTCGTGAGGAAGTAAATAGAGAATATCAACATGCACGATGGTAGGATGATGGGTGGAAGAATGGAAAGCAAAAAGACTTGAGTTGACTTGGAGAGGAAAAGCCTCTCCCCTAGTCCATAAACATTTTAAGGATAAAACTCATAAAAAGTTGGGAAATAGTTGTAACACTAAAATTTCTAAAACCGGGATTTAAGCCAAGTTGGACGGGAAACCAATGTTGAACCTCGGATGAAAACTCATAAACCAAGATTTGAAATTAAATTGAGTTAAAAACCAGTTTATACCATGAAATTAGACAATGGATAAATCCATAAATTACCCTTGAAGAACCTTCTATGATCGGAAATCAAGGATCAGGAAAAGTCCAAGTGAAAACTTGTTCACATCGGGATCGAACTAGTTTAAGGAAAAATGCCCCCAATTTTTAATAGTGATTAGACAAATAAAAAATATAAATTATTAAGCCCAATTAATATGAAATTTGGGTAAATAATTTTTAGAAAAAGAAATTGGGTCAAGAACCGATTGAATCAAAGGTAAATCGACCAAAATCGATTGAACTGATAAAACCCCTTGATTTTTAGAAATGGATAGATAAACAAGAAAATGCAAGTTATTGAGCCTAATTTGTAGAAAATGGAATAAGTAATTTTTAGAAAAATAAATTGGGTCAAGAAGCGATCTAATTGAGGGTGAACCAGCAAATAAATAGTCAAAATCGACTGAACTAGGCGATTTATTTCTTAGAAATTGGTTCATTAAAATGTGAATCGGTCAGTGTGTTACGTGGAGCACGTGGCACACCCATGCATGCGTGGTCATCATCTCTTCCCGACTTCAACCTAGAAACTCGACCTAGAACTAGTACAATAACTCGATTTCACCGTGATTTTGTGTATCTTGCCCCCGAAGGGAATTAAATGAAAAGGAGGGTCTATGGGATCTCATTAGATCAATGAAGACATGGGGTGATAGACCGTTAGTCCTCCAAGGCCATATAATAGCTTGGCCTCTCTTTCATCGACCAATTACTAGAATTCTCTCTTAAATTGAAAATAATCAGTTTTCTGGTTCTACCCATACCTGAGCTTATAACTATTATTTTTTACAACCAAAATTGACCATTCTGGTGGCTTAGAACTACGTTGAAGTCAACTTTCCAACTGCACCTCTTGCCGATGTCAATGTGCCTTCTATCAACACTGGCATGATAAAATAGTAAACTTGCTCCCTCTTCCAAAAAATAGAGCAAAATCTTCCTGAGCATACCCCGACGGCTAACCATGACCCAAAATAATTTTCGAGACTACTCTCGATCCCTTCTAGCCAATACCACCGACTGTTAGAGTTGAAGGTAAACCTTATGGCCGTGAAAATTCTTGGAAGCTTCGATGACTACCATGTTTGTTTAAAACACCAATTGTAAATCATGTTTTTCAAAAAACTCATACCACCATTTGGGGTGGTTCAAGAGGTCACAAACATGCAAGGGAGTCAACTTTTGAACCCTATCCACCTGAGGACTGACTCTCTCTCTCTAGTGAGTTCCCTACTTATTTCCAATATGTGTCAGCTTCCCGATAAAGGCCCGACTGCGACCAAAATAACACTGTTCTGGTTGAGACTGACTAGAAAGTGACTGTGTGGACCTAGAAAATAAGATGAGGGACCTATAAAGGATTTTTGGAAAGTTTATTTATGAGTTTTAAAAGAGAGGAAGGTCGGGGACTGAAATGTAAATTTAAAAAACTTTTAGGGACCAAACTATGATTTTAGAAAAATTAAGGCCCAAATAAGAATCAGTAGAAGTCTAGGGACCTAAAATAAAGTTGGAAAAAACTTAGGGATCCAAAATGGTAGCTTAAAAGAGCCTAGAGACCTAAGTGAAACTTTTGGAAAAGTTTAAGTATCAAATGGTAATTTTTAAAAAGTTTGGGTCAAAGAGAAACTTTTTAAGAGTTGGAGGACCTAAAAGAACTCAGAGAAAGTTAGAGAACTTGAAATAAATATATGTAGAAGTAGATGGTTTCAAAAATGGGTAAGTGGAAAAAATATGGACCATATTATAATTTTTTAAAAGTTTAAGGACTAACATGCAAAATGTGGAAAGTTAAGGGGTTTGATGGAAGGGTTTAAATACTTTGGAGCCTTAAAGTAAATATGTCCAAATAAAATGGGGAAATATAAAGATTTATAATATGTGCAAAGGGGTCGTCTAATCAGGTTCGTGGATGCACAAATTGAGCGAACACAACCTGAGGGGTAAAACTATAATCGTTGAAAAGTTATGTGACAGTTCTGGAACTACTGTTTAGAACCAGATATAATATGATCCATATTATTTTGTTGTTGTATTTCAAACTACTACAAGTCATACGTATGAAATACTCAATCCGAGACACATGAGAAAAACTTGTAGGATAAACAAGTTTCGAATAAAATGGTGAGTGGGTTTATAGACTGCGAGTCCTATTAGATCGACCGTGGTTTTTTACAAAATTTTACTTAATTAGTTTCGAGTAAAGATCATGATAAGTAATATTTTCAAATATATTGAAAAATGTTAAAGTATGTGGAATACTTTTGGGAATAAAGAAACAGAATAAGAACCTACCATTGATGTTACATGAGAAAACTAGATTAAGATTTGCACATGATTTTCAAAAGAAGGTTTAGAACTAAACTGAAAATAGTAGTAGGTTGAGGCCATGACTACTAAAATGAAAGCAGAGTTAGGCTCTCATATGTTTCGTTAAGCAAAAGTTTAAGAAATGATCAATGAGGGGTCGATCAGTTAGTAAACTGAACCCCTCAAATTTGTTGTCTTATGTACATATGGATTTGAAAATTTGTTTTACAACATTGATAGCAGGGTTGGTAAAGGAGAAAATCGAGCCTTGGGAATTATTGTCATGTCCCAACCCAGTTTAGTTGGAATTCTCGTAATCAACCAACCACACTTCCCCGCACTAACTTAGTATTTCTACCAAATAGATCGAAGGAGGTAAAAGCATAAAAGTACACATGTTTTTCATAATAAAATTTATAAAATATTTAAATAATGGTTTACCTATTCGTGGTACCTTTGACTTGCTCCCCTAGCTTCTGCTTTTCTTTACTAGAGGTTTTTCCTGAAAAGGGTTTAGGGGAAGGATGAGTTCTACAACTCAGTGAGCGGGTGTTAGGGTGACTTTTTGTAAGGACAAAAGAGGTTTTTAAAATACTTTTCTTTTTATTTACGAATCTAGTGGATTTAACTCTTCATTGGAACAATGTTTTAACCGTTCCCCTTGCTCAAGTTGGTTTAGCACACAATTACATTTGCCCTTTATCAAAAAGGGATCACACGTTCGTAGAACAGTCCCTAAATACTCCACTTGTGGATCGAAGAGTTTTTACCGTCCACTCTGGTAAGAGTCCGGACTTCTACTCTAAGTTTAAGTGTACATCAATTGTCTGAACCTCAAACCCTAGCCATACTTTGTGTCCACTTTGTGGGACAAGACCTCCTTCCCCCTACTGTCTTAGTCTCAATGTGTAGGAAGCTCCCAAAGCTTCTCGACTCATTAGACGATAGACTGCCCTTATACATCCTAGGTCGTCAAGTAGCCCTTGGAACCAACACTAACCCGTGCTAGGCACCTTGATGGTTTTGTATCTCATAGCATGCACAAACATAAATCCTTTAACTTAAACCTTTTTATCTTTGGTGCCACCAGCCCATCGAATTCGCTACCTGACTACAACTCAGTAACTACTGGCCCAACGAGTTCGTCCACTTGACTTTGGCTCGATAACTACTAGCCAATCGAGTATTTACGATCCGGCTTTGGTTGAGTGGCTGTATTACAATCAACCGATTATGAGAATACTTCTTAACTCATAAGCCTACTTATCTACGAGCATCAATCTGTTTCCATCGGCCTTAGGCCCACTTCACAAGTTTTTCCAAAACTGGATCTTAAGCCCCTATTATTTTCAAAAATCGAGGAATGATGCCTATTTGAACATTTTAGCTATCATCAGGAACATCTCCCAAAATGTTTAAGTAGTTTCACGTAGTCAGGGGAGACCTCCTGGGAAATGGTTTTTCCAAAATTGAAAATGGTCATCATCACCCCAACCGGGTATGACACTAAAAATTTCACTTACCCAGTAACAGTGACGTGGTCGTCCCGGTGAAATCTCGATTCGTGATGCGCTCCTTTGCACAAGTACTTAGACAACTAGCTCCTACCTAGTTCGAGGATCCCAATCAGGGGAGTTGACATAAGGGACCTCATATTTTCATGTATTAGCACATAGGTCCTCACATTATGCCTTAATTATATTTATGTCCCTTAAAGTTTATAACTTTATATTTAGGTCCCTAATCTTCATTTAATCACAATTAAGTCCCTAGGACTTCAAATTATCCCTCATGGGTCCTTAGTTTTTCCAAAATCACCAATTAGCCCTCAATTTTTTTAAAATTTCTAATTGGTCCTTAAATTTCCAAAAATTGTCAATTGGTCCTTAAACTTCTAAAAATTGCCAATTGGCCCTCCATTTCATTCAATTGCCCAATTAGACCTCAGTTGGGAGTTAATTTCATAAAAATCACCCAATTTTCCTTAAATTGTAATTCGGCCCCTAATTTTCCAAAAATCCCCAAATTGCCCAATTTTCCAAAATTGCAATTTGGTCCCCAAAATATCATTTCGTTCAATTGATCACCCAAACTCGGTAAATTGTTGCCATTCATGATCTGAATCATCTTCCCTATGCCTCCCTCATCATTTCAAGCTTTGAAACACTTCATTTGGCTTAGAAATGAGCTCAAATGAAGCTTCGCTGGAAAACTTAATCTAGAGAGAGAAGGCTTCGATATCTTACCGATGAGGGTCTGGCGACCAGAGCTCTTTCTTTCTCCAAATTGCTCTACTCTTAGGGATCCTTCTTGGATCAAACCACGTCTCAATTGGTGGCATAAATAGTGAGAATTTCTCAGTTTAAATTTTAGCATAAACGCATTGTGAATAGTATTTTCCAGCGAAAGGCGGTAGAGAGGACTCACCATTTTAGCTCAGGAAAGGTCAGGGCACCTCTAGGTGTGGTCTAGGGAGCTTGGTTTGGTTGGGATTGGTATGGGGATGGCTTGAATTGGGCTCTAGCAACTCGGGTTACTGATCGTCGAGGAGCGGTGGTACTGTGCGAGCTTCCCAGCTCTTCTCCGGTGGTCTTCGAGGTGAAGGGAGGATGCAGCTGGATAGAGAACTTCCTCTCAATTCTAGGGATACTAATTGTAGCTTTAGAGGTTGAAGAAAACCCCGTTGTTGGAGTTTTGGTTTGCTGCTCACCAAAAAATGGAACACTTCACCTTCTTCGCTCGTTTGTGGGATGGGGAAGACAAGTGAAGGGATACTCTTTATATAGGGAGCTCGGCAACTGACCAAGCTACCGGCCGGCATAGGACTCGACCTCTGATTCGATCGCTGGGGGTTATACCAGAGCTTTTCCTGAGTCACAAGAGGACTAGCCTTCCCTTCTCTCTCTCCTTTCTATCAACTTACTAAGAAAGAAGATGATGACGTGTCAAATGTGCCACATGATGCACTGTGATTGGTTTGTTTTTCTGACATGGCATTCCCACTCAGTTGTCGCGTCAATCGTTGACCGATTGACCGAACAGGTGGAAGCCTCCCATTGGTTGCTCGTGTTTGCATGCAATGCTGATAGGGCATCCGTTGACCGTTGACCGTTGACCGTTGACCGTTGATCGGACACGTGGCAGCCTCCCATTGGCTGCTCGTGTTTGCATGGCTGCTAACCGGGCATCTGCTGATTGTTGACCGACTGGACCGTTGACCGATTCGGTTCATTGACCGGTTGGATCGTTGACCGACTTAGTCCAACTGGGTTCAGTGACTCGATTTCTAAAATCGGCTGGTTCAGACCCGATTTGAGCGGTTTTCTAAAAATTAAAATTTTTTAAATTCATTTTCTACCTAATGGTGGCTTCAATTTTCTAATTTGATATTTTTAGGCCATCTAGAAAAATAATTCTTTGAACCGGTTCTTTACGGTTCAATCCAATTCATTCCAATGTGACCTGGTTCGCCTTGAACTGGTTCAGTTTTCATATCTAATTCACTTCATGGTTCTTCCCCATGATTCTTATGACTTCTTGGTCATTTGAAATTTTCCAATTTCTGATTTTAACCCTTATTTACTATTTTTGGTTCACTTAACGACTTGGTTTTCTCATGAAAGTCGTTGGTTCTTTTTCCGGTTTCCTTGGTCCGAGAGGACGGGTTTCACAATTATGAACGATGAAAATGTTGAATTTATGAAATATGTTTATAAACACAGATAGTGGGGTATGTGAGATAGCAAATCTAGCCTTGAGAATTTATAATGAAGAATATGTTGTATTCTGATATGTGTTTAAGAAGACACATAATGGGGTCAATCAAATAGTAAACCGAGCCACGAGAATCAAGAACAATAAATATGCTAAATTGTAAAATGTGTTTAAGAATACAAGTAGTGGGATCTGTTAAATAACAAACCGAACTTCTAGAAATGAATGGTCATTATGATTGATTGATTTTGTTCTATTAATTTACCTTTTTTGGATGGATATTTAGGATTGCGCCAACATGACATCTCATTCTAGATGTGGTGTCGGTGTATAAGGGAGACTAGAAAGGGGATATAAGGGGATTGATTACTTCCATATCTTCTCATAGACCCTAGGTAATAGTATGGTGGGAGTACATTTGTACTTATGATCAGAAGAATCATAAGTATGCAAGATATACGATAACGCATCATCGACATCATTATGAGTGGGTAATTATCTTAGGATGTGACTTGGTAGTACGGTATATAATGAACACACCACTTGCATCCTTGCTGTACCAGCCCAAGCCACATTCAACATGTGAATTGAGATATGAAACTCAAGATGATGCACAGAAGTTTATATACTTATCAATTATTGTGTTGAGAAAGAAATTTGTATTTTCTTTTGGCATATTACTTGATTTAAAAAATAATAATTTATATTAAAATATATAAGTATTTTTATTTTAAGTATTGATTATTTTAATATTATTTTAGTAAATTTACCCAATATTATAGTATTGAGGAACATGACAGTTTGTCATTGGACCTGTACCTATAGAATCGAGTTCAAGTATGACAATAAATGTTAGGGTCATAAATGATGTAGTGATCAAGCATCTGTAATCTTATCCATTAAGTTGTAAGCTCACTTATCCAAAAATAATTATAGGTGATAATAAGAACCCATGAAAATAATACACCTCAAAAGATCATATTTATTACTAACCTTGCTAAGGTAGAGATATCAAAGAGAGTAAAAAGATTTAATATTATATTTATTAGTTGCTATATTATCGGGAGTTTTTTTAATAATTTTGGCACACTAATTTTATACTAAGTAAAATTTTAATTTACCTTAAAAATTGTAAATATTTTATTTTTATTATTAATTTTATTGATACTATTTTGATAAATTTAACCAAAATATTATTACGGAGTGAAAATAACATAATATAATTAGATACAAGTATAGGTCTGTGATAAGATGTGTAACTAGGTAAGTATAATAACTACAAAGTAAATAATTAGTTTAAACTATTTTAAGTTATATTTTCCTATTATAATAGGTATTTGAGTGTTATAACTCATTCACATTCCATTAGTTTTATTTATTAGGGTAGAAATTATGAACAAAATAATTACTTAAGTCCAAGATTACCATCGATTTTGTTGCTTGCATGCAATTATTGAAAGACGGGGAGAATTGGAAAAGCTTGACCAACAGGTGACGAATGTCATAGGAAGAGAACTTGACAAGGTGTTGACTGATGATCCTGAATTCATATCCATCAAATATATCATTTGGTTTTCATGTTGTATTAAACTTCTCTCTCTAATTTTGAACTTTGGTACCATGAAACTCCAATTCCATTGAGAGAACTGCCAAAGATTTTGATTATAAATTCTAATTGATCAGTTAGTGCAGAGGCGGAGGCTGGGCACCATAAAACTAGAGGTCGGGGTGAATCTATCGCATAAAGTATTGTTTTCTTTTTAACGCTGAAAAATAGTACGATAGACAGACTCTAATTTGATATATTAAAACAACTAATCACAAAAACCAAATGACAACATGAGCTCTGTAAGGGGTAAGAGGACTTCTTCTGTGATCAGACCATTTTTGGGGGAAGTCGGAGAATCAGTTGGCCGCCAATGGCACTGCAATGGGACCAAATAAGGAGACACTTAAAAGTTATAAATCAAAGCTGCATCATAGGGTGGGGATTGCAGACAATTATGCATCCCCAATGAGCTAGAAGTAATTGGTTGGACTTACCTCTTGATGTAGTAGTAGCAGAAGTCTGCAAGGATGGAGGTCTGAACTATCTCGGCTAGGAGAACCATCAGGGGCCACAGACCATACCCAAGAGCTGTAAGCAGGCGCCCCCTCGTGTCAAGTACCTGTATGATGCATTGGCACAAAAGTTGCAAGAAATGGAGACCGTTAATTGCTTAAAAATATTGTTGCATTTATCTTAGACACTGTCATCATAAGTCTGAATTCTCCAACCTGAAGAACCCAATGGGCACAGCTCAAGAACCTCGCCATCCCCAGGGCAAATACGTAATGGGCCGTGAAGGGTTCCACAATCTGAAATGTGCGATATTTTATATGAAGATGGGTGGGTGGCTTTTGAGTCATGGATTTATGGACATGATTGGGACATTACCTTTGTGTTCTGCATGACACGCAGCTGAGGAAGAACCGAGATGGCTTCGAGGTACATGCAGAAGGCCCAGCTTATTCGATTGATGATTTGATGATGGGTTGAAGGATGGATAGCCACAGATAGCAGAAGACAAGGTATGACCTGCATCCAGATAAATGAAAATCCGCCACTATGGATAACCAGAGATAGCAGTAAAGATTAGTTTACTAGTTCAAATATGTGAGAAATGGCATGGACTCACCACCAAGTAGATGGGAAAATTGTCTTTTCCCCACATGTAACTTGACTTCAACCGAAACCGGATCATGTAGATGACCCAGAGGGTCGTGGCAAGCGTGGCCGAATCGAGAACGGTGTGAATGTCATACTCCATCACGAAGCTGCAGTAGAGCCTCACTCCCAAGAACAGGACTGTCAGTTCCTGTGATCTGAGCGAGAGTCCTGAATTTTCAAGTCAAGGTACCTTCAATTATGAATTGGCCATATCATAGAGGAAGTCTAACAAGTATAATTTTCTCTCTTCTAAAAGTTTAATTTTTCTCTTTCACTTCAAAATTTTAAGATCCCATTTCCAAGTTTTAACAGAATTTAGGAGTTAAAGATATTAGCACATAGGAGAATAAATCCTACCGGCGCAGTTCTTTTCCTTGGTGAGCTTGTAGATTAGGACGCAGATCCCGACGGCGTGGACAGCCTCGGCAGCCACGAAGAGATTGTCGTGATCATGCACCACCATCTGCAGTAATACGATCGCCGCAACTCCGAGAGCCACGGCCAGGAAAGCCTTCATCTTCGGGGGCTGTCGCCGGACCCATGTCATCACCGCCCGCAGCGGCCTCTTCTTGAGCGCCTTCATTAGTTCTCACAATTCTCTGCAAGGTCTCCTCCCTCTTCCCAGATGCCCCGCTGCTTCTGCATGCAACGGTGCTTCTTTCATCAGAAGAATGGTGTCCGCTTTGTCTTCTAATGGTGTTGGCAGTAATGGAGGTAGAAAGTGGTTGGGTTTTTATTTTTATTTATTACGTAAACGAAAGTGGTTAGAGGTTGAACACGTGTATCGGTGGTCGGGTTCATCGGGTGAAGCTAGGCCAACCACCCCGGGTGGACGGTGGCGCCAATACAAACTAAAGGAGAGGATGAAAGCTTCGGTAGGTTGACTTAATGTGCAATCTCAAGTGGCATTGGATCGCCTAACACCTCAACACACTCTTTTGTGTTGATAAGATTAATTACGGATTTTTTTAGAGTCAATAGTACGTAATTAAAGTGCAAAAAAAAATGGTACGAATTTAGGGATATTTTTAATTGACTGAAATATCCCTAATATAGTTACTTTTTTTCACCTATTGGAACCAAAAAAATATTTTGAAAAACGTAATATCCAATAAAAAAATTACCCTTAAAATCATAAATGATACTTGAGATCATAATAAATTCCATGTTTTTTGTTTCACAATTTATGCTGAAGTGCCCCTTCTGGAGCGTGTTCACTCAAGTTCAAGAAATGAATTTATTCATTCCCTACTAAGTTGTATATGCTGGGAAACTTTGGCCTACTAATTATACTGAGTGAAATTTTGTTAAAATAGTATTTTAATGAGTTATAATAAATAATATTATATTATTAGTTAAAATTATATGGTATTAGTTATTTATATATTTATTTTATTTTAAATCTATAAATATGCATTTCTATTATTTAATTTATTAATTTACTTATAAATAAATAGTTAGCATATTTCATGCATATTACCTATCTCACTTACTTTTTAATATCTTATTCTCACTTATTTTAGATAGAATTATACACGGTATTGTTCCACCTGATAATTCTACTACGAATAATACGAAAAACGTTTACTCCCCACATTTTACAATTCAAATGAATTCCAAAATTTTGAAGTTGTAAATAAAGAACATATCAACATAATATAAAATAGATTTTAGTTGGCCTAACCAAATAGAAAATAACTTTTAATTAATTTGTGTTATAATAGCGGAATAAAAAATCATTTTTGGTTTGTTTCCGAAATAGAAAACCACTTTTTTGAAATTAAGTTGGTATTTATTAGTTTATATTTATAATTTTGTAAAATGAATATTTTGTTTAATTTTATATTTATATGGAGAAAAATTGTTGAAATATTGTATTATATTATTAGTATAGCATTTTAGTTAGTTATTAAATATAATATAATTTTATTATTTAAGATTATATTATATAATATATATTATTTTTTTTATATTTATTTTATTTTAAATCTATAAATAATCACCCTATTATATAATTAATTGAGTTAATTATAACTAAATAGTTATTGTCGTGATTTAGTCCTATGGACTAATACACCTATTTTTTAAAATATTTTCCTCCCATAAACCCTAGACCCTAGGATCACATCATAACCATGGATTGGATCACTCGCATTAACTCCAAATAAGCGTTCCCACATCATCCATTTAAAAATGCATATTAAATTATAATCATGTATGTATTAAACAATAAAGATGAATTTACAACGTTCACAGAAATTGTGAATAAAATACGAATGATTCATTATTTACAAGTGCTTATTGCTCGAATGGCTAATATTTGTAAGATATATAAGCTCGTGGAACAATAATCTCGACGGTTGTAACTTTTGGTTCTTAAGTGCTCTTATTAGTTGAGTCATTGTAAACTTTGTGTACTCATCTTAACAATTGTTTCTTTTTAGTACGTTGGAAAGGGTTGAGCTTCTCAAATTAGCAATGTTTTATTTTATTTTATGTTATTTATTGGCAAGATGAAGGTTTGTAAAAATATAATTGTTAATAAATATATTATAATAGAAAATTAAGATTATTTGATAGTTTGTTGAATTTTTGATGAAATAATAACTCGGAAACTCAATAAAACTAAAGTTGCACGTACTATTGGTTTAGTGAAATTAGAAGTAAGAAATACTCACTTTAGAAATTGTTGTGTGGATTTAAGATTTTTTCGAGCATAATTGGTTTTTTTGGTTTGAGTAACTTCTTCATTTTGTTTTTCTCCATTTCGTCTTATAGGATTTCGGTAAGCAAAATAGGAAATGAATCGTGAAATGAAGTTGAAAATGATAAGATAAATACTTTCAAATCCTGACTCGATTTCCCCAATCGAACATGTATACAACTGTCGCATCCTTCCGATTTTACAATAATTGGCATTTAATTATTGTAACTTAATAGGGTGCAAAACTCAAAGTAAAAATAATTCAAATTATTTTTTAAAATTAATAAATTGAACTTTTGAAAAATAAAATTCTAAAACAATACCGAAATTATATATTGAATGTAAAATATACTTTTGGTTTAAGTTTGGCCTTTCCCATCAACACATGTCATTATTTATCATTGTTATCTGAAAGTGGTAATTGGAGTGGAATGAGTTCGACAACTCAGTGGGAGCATTTAGCTGATATTGTGATGTCATGTCCACAATTTAGCACAACTCAATGAGGAGAATGAGTTCGACAACGTAATGGGTTGCAATCTAGTTGAGCGAATTGAATTCCATGAGCCTATAAAACCTATTACTTGTCCATTTCACGGGATTTCATTGAATCGAGCCCACCTAGCAGATACTCATTCATCTCACACTCACCATGTTAAGAACGAGAGCATCTAGTAGATTGTGAAATTGCAAGATTAGGGTTGCCAAGAGGAGTATTACCAGAGAAACGTCGAGTAAGAGTATGTTGGGTATCAAGAGTAAGCCATGCGACGATGAGATGGCAACAGTTGGAGCTGCTACGATCGGATGAGAAGAGGATATGTGGTTGCTAAGAAGACCATATAATGGAGGATTTTTAGTGGCAAAGAGAAGACATATCATACATTTTGCGCAAGTATCACTACTTTAACACCATCAACAGTCATTTGATCTAGAGTTTGTGATAATGATAAGGTAAGAGGTTCTCAATCAAGTCCTAACCATTGAAATATTTTCTAATTGATTTTGGAATTAGGCAATTACCGCCTAATTTGAGCAAAGCTATTGACTAATGTTAAGATTGTTGCTATATAAGTGGACATTGAGAGATCCTTATTCTTTAATCCATGTCATTATAGATAGAGAAGGTCTTTCTAGGCTCCGACCTCTGATCCAAAGAGAAAGGCAAGCCATTCTCAGGCATCGGCTAATGAGTAGCAACCAATTATCTGTAAGTTGATTTGTCACGCCCGAACATAGTTTGGTTGGAATCCCGTGATCAACCCGCCACCATTTTCTATACTAAATTGGTATTTCTACCAAAATAGACCGTTAAAAGTAAAGGCTTATAAGCACATATATTTTTCATAACAAAATACTTAATAAAATATTTACCTTCTCGTGGTAACTTTGACTTATTCCTCTAGTTTTCACTTTTCTTGGCGTAAAAGATTCTCTAAAAAAGGGATTAGAGAGAGGGGGTGAGTTTTACAACTCATTGAATAGGGTTGATAGGACATTATGACTTCATGTCCCTAATTTAGTATGCACTCAAACATAGTTTCATTTCTTAAAAAGTATATGTGAGAAGCAAGCCACAACTTGCCTTATCTTTCAAAAAAAAAAAACTTCTTAAAATCTTAGTAGCTTATTTCATCCAACTTAGGGTAGGTATCTTCTTAGTTGGAGGGATTTAGTTAATTAAATCTACCATGGTTTATTTCACATAACAACAAACATACACCCTTTATACATAAAGAGATCAAACAGTCATAGAACAGACACTCATAGACTAACAACCTCATTTTGTTCCACTTGTGGCGTAGAGTGATTTTACCGTCCACCTTGGTGAGAGGCCACAACCTTAACCACAAGTTTGTGTGAGCACCATTGCTCATCCCACGGGCTTATTGATACTTTAGTTCCCAAATTATATGAGTGAGACCTCACTCTTCTATTCCCTCAGTCTCAATGCACATGAAACTCCTAGAGTTTCAAGACATACCAAAACAATATTTTTTGCCCTTGTAACACCCTTGTTGTCCATTAGCTCTTAGAACCAACACTATCCCATATGGGCATCTCTTGGTTCTATATCTCAGCATTCGCAATCACAAGTTTTCTTATTTAAAATATTTATTTTTGGTGCTACCAACCCAATGAGTTTGATGGGCCTCGGGTCGTCAGCTAAATCACATAAATTAACTATTTATGAAAGTTTTTCCATATGCTCATAAATCTTAATTTGTTTATAGGTTTAAGCCTGTTCTCATTGGCCTTGAGCCCACTCGTACAAATTTTTAAAATATGACATTGGGCCCACTTCATTTTAAAAATTGTGGCCTTAGGGCCACTTTGCACGAGACTAGCTCTAGCTCACCATTGTCGATCACAGGCCTTGCCCATATCTTGCATGGACGGTCGTACTAAACTATACCCCTGAGGTGTATCCACACATCGTCCATGGGTTGTCCTAATAACATGATTTATTCTTTCATCAGAAATAAAATCTCAAAATGTTTAAGTAGTTTCACACAGTGAGAGGATTACATTTCTAGAAATTCATTTTCAAAGTAAAGCATGATCCTACGTAATGTGCATAATCGATTCAATCGGTCCCGATTTTAAAAATCTCACTCACCCGTATTTCGAGACATGGTCGTCTTTGGAATTTCCAAGATGGACGTGCCTTTCCTTTGTACAAACTTATAAGTGATTTGTCCATACAATGTATTGGGCAATTAAGTCTCAAACAATAAGGTATTTACACTTAAGACTCGTAACTTTCCAATAATTATGTTTTAGTCCTTAATTATACTTTATTTATAATTAGGTTACTAAGATTATCAAATCTTTCCTTTGAGTCCTTATTTTCCTCAAATTTTCAATTGGGTACCATAATTCTCTTAATTACATAAAATCCCCAATTTTTTCAAAAAAATGCAATTAAGTCCCCTAACTTTCCAAAAATTGTAATTTAGTCATCCAACTTGAATTTCATCAATTTAATCTCAAATTTTCCCAATTGAGTCCTAACATGACACTAATCATTTTTCTTATGTCCCCTAATTCATTTCAAGCTTAGAAACACTTGATTTGACTTAAAAATGAGCTCAATCGTAGCTTAGCCAGAAAATCGTCCTAGATAGATAAATGTTCGATTACTCACTGGTGATGGTTCGACGATCGGAGCTCTTGATTCCAATGGGTTGTTCTCTTCTTGGGGATCCTTCTTGGATCAAACTGAACCTCAATTGGTGGTCTGAGTAGTGCGAATTGCTTATCTAAATTTTCAGGCAATGCACACTATGAATAGTGAATTCTGGTGAAGGGCAACAAAGTGGACTTATCATGACGGTTTAGGAAAGGGGTGGACTACTCCAGGGAAGGTATGGAGGGCTTGGTTTGGACATAGTTGGCTCGATGGTGGCTTGAATTGAGCTCGACTGACTTTGGTCACAAACTGCCGAGTGAGCGAGGTCACTGTGCGAGCTCGTCGGCGCTTCTCCAGCGATCCTCAAGCTGAATGGAGTATGCAGTCGTGTAGCTGACTTTCTCAGGATTTCAGATGATCTGAATTCACCTTTAGAGGTTGAGGAAAATGCCCAAATCGGAGCTCTAGTTTGTGCCTCGTTGGGAAATGGAGTTGTTCTTTTTCTTTATTATATAGGGAGCTCGACAACTGACAGAGCTACTAATTCGTCCATCGCTCAGCCCCAATCTCTCCAATCCACGATCATATCGGGAGGATTTTTTGGCTGTCGAAGGAAATGCAGCTAGCTCGTTATCCTTATATGCTCAGTTCAAACATTGAAGATGACAATTTGCGTGCACGTGTGAGCTTCGCACGTGCAAGCTGTCAGGTGACGCACTGTGATTGACTAGCTTCGTTGATTTGGCTTCCCACTCAGCGTCTAAGTCGTCCTTTGACTCATTGACTGGCCATGTGGTGACCTCCCATTGGTCGTTCATTCCAACGTGGTCGCTGGCCATATTCAATCTCATTGACCGTGACACGCGGCACACTCTAATTGTTTGATTTAAATAAGGCAGGTTTCCCTTCTTATGCATTGTGTTACTGCCTCGTGCCAGCCTCTAATTGGATGGAACCATTTGACATGGCTCTGCCATGTTTCGATCTTTGATTGGTCTAGTGTTTCTCTGATATCCTATTTGGTCGCTGACATGACATTTTTACCACGTGTCAGCTCCTTATTGGCCAGCCTAGCTAACGAGCCTTCACCTCAATTAATCGTTGACTGAGTACATGTGTCGCTCTTCTATTGGTCGGTTGTCGGTGACGTGGATTTTCTTTCTTTAACTATTGATCGAGAGCATGTGTCACGGTCTGATTGAGCAGCTGATTGGGCGCATTTCGCCATGTGTTGCACGCCTACGCTGACCTAGCAAGTGGTCCGTTGACTGACTGTACCATTGACTGGTTCGGTCAGACCGAGTTTGGTGACCCAAAATTGAAAATCGACTAGTTCAAGTCCGATTTGACCGGTTTTTTAAATTTGTCTAAATTTATTTTCTATTAAAAGGTGTTTTCAATTTCCCAAATTGATGTTTTTACACCACCTAAAAAAATAAATCTTTGAACCAATTATTCACCGTTCAATCAGATTAATCGGATCCAATTAAACTTGTATTGTTTACTCATTCAATTGCATGAGTACATTTACTTGATTTTAGGGTATTCATTGATAATTTGAAATTTTAGAAATTCCTTTTTTATTCTCTATACCAATTTTAGTTATATTTGATAATCGATTTTTTTTCAAAAATTTTTTATTCTAATTTTTAGTTTTTTATTTTAAAAAAACGAAATTTACATGATTTATATAGAAAAAAAGATAGTATTACAATAAAAGTAAACTTATCATGTATGTCCCAATTATAATATTTAGGATTTGAAAGTTCAACCGTCTAATCTCCATTGTTAATGGTAATTACTAATGAATGTTAAAAAATAGATTAATTTGTATAATAAAGAAAATTATATATGGTATCCTATATTATTTTTCCACAAATAATAATTGTTATTGTTAAATTTGATACCACAAATAATAGTTGTGGTCAATTTTGATAGTTAATGCAGGAATGGAACTGGATAAAGTAATTATTATGTTAGCTCAATGATTGTTCATTTGTATATACTCAATATGTAGAAGATGACAAAGGATAGCTATATCATATTCATACGATTGCAGAGAAGGAAAGTTTGGGAGAAATACTCATACAATCACTTCCTCCGAGACAAGATCTTCAAAATATTTTTCAAGGGAGGAGGTATCACATGCACTTTGATTAGCAGTGTGGGTTCATATGCATGTGGACTGGAAGAAATAGTAGAAGAGTATGACAGCTTGATCAATAGAAATACAAGATTATATTTAGGCAGTGAGGTAACCGTTAATAAGTATATTGAGTATTAGTAAGAATTTTATAAAGAGCTACACAATATTGATATCGTGTATTGGTTGGTCTTTGTTCCTTGTTTTCCGTTATGCAGTATAAATGCTTAGAGTTTAGTTAAATCACTTTTCCCTTTAATTAAATTGAAGCTAATCGCACCTTGGTCTCTTCCGGTTCGAGTGTTACCTACCAGAATTACGGAGTAGAGAGCTTCCAGAGAGGCGATCTTATTATCACCCATGAAACAATAATAGAAGATTCTAAAATAGAAGTCAGATTTACATCATATTCTCTCAATAATGTTTCTCATACAATGGTCCACAAATCTATGACGTCAATTTGCTGAGGCTCCTGCCACAGATTTTACCTACACCTACTAAAAGAAAAGTATTATTGAACCCACACCGTGTTCCACCAAGAATAAATGCAATATATGGTCTTGATCATTAAAAATGCGATGCACTAAAGACAATCATAGAGGCTAAAATACAATACAATATCATCGGATATCTGATCAAATGGTACACTTTATTTGGTTGGCCTGTTGTCTCAGCTTGAACAGAAACTGACAGGTTCACTAGAATAACTAGATGAAGGATGAGCCAACGGAAGCCCCAGAGTTCCATGGACAAACAGAATAGTAGTGTGCAAAACATATAACACAAATCACAACCGGAAACGGAGACATAAAACAGGGAAGATGGGAAACTGGGATCTTGGATTCTTTGACCAGAAAGAAGCCTGAGTTCCATGAGATGCAGAAAGAGGTGGCTTTACTCGAGAGCTTCCTCGGCCTCATCCTCATACTCCTCTTCATCATCGATGGTGGCGTCCTGGTACTGCTGGTACTCCGCCACAAGATCGTTCATGTTGCTCTCGGCCTCTGTGAACTCCATCTCGTCCATGCCTTCGCCAGTGTACCAGTGCAAAAAGGCCTTTCTCCTAAACATGGCTGTGAACTGTTCGCTGACTCGCCTGAACATCTCCTGGATAGAGGTGGAGTTACCGATGAAGGTAGAGGCCATCTTGAGGCCCATAGGCGCGATGTCGCACACGCTCGACTTCACATTGTTGGGGATCCACTCGACGAAGTAGGATGAATTCTTGTTCTGGACGTTGATCATCTGCTCATCAACCTCTTTCGTGCTCATTTTTCCACGAAACATTGCTGAAGCGGTTAAGTAGCGCCCATGGCGAGGATCAGCTGCGCACATCATGTTCTTGGAATCCCACATCTGCTGGGTCAGCTCCGGCACAGTAAGGGAGATGTACCTCTGGGAGCCACGGGAGGTCAGTGGGGCGAAGCCCACCATGAAGAAGTGGAGCCGGGGGAATGGTATCAGGTTGACGGCCAGTTTTCGGAGGTCGGAGTTCAGCTGCCCTGGGAACCTTAGGCAGCAAGTCACACCGCTCATTGTGGCAGAAATCAAGTGATTCAAATCGCCAACTGCAGAGCAGAGACACGTAAGACAAGCTTGTAAGTACCCATTGAAAGATCAGGAGCATTCTTCCAGTTAGTCCATCCGTTTTGATGGATGTCTAATGCAATCAGGACAAAGTTTGTAAGTACCATTGAAAGATCAAAAGAGTTATTCCAGTTATTTGATCCATTTTGATGGGAGTCTAACGGCCATGAAGCAGTTAGTTTGCAATTGAATCTGATGTATTCTTTTCTTGAGTTAAGAGTTAGCATTACTGGAGAACAAGAGCATTGCTTACAGCTTGGGGTGCTGAGCTTTAGTGTTCTGAAACAGATGTCATAGAGAGCTTCATTGTCAAGGACCATACACTCATCTGCATTCTCAACCAACTGATGCACGGAGAGGGTTGCATTGTACGGCTCCACGACAGTGTCAGAGACCTTCGGGGAAGGGAAGACACTGAATGTGAGCATCATCCTGTCTGGGTACTCCTCCCTGATCTTTGAAATCAAGAGAGTTCCCATTCCTGAGCCGGTGCCTCCACCGAGAGAGTGACACACTTGGAAGCCTGTTCTCAAACAGATCAAGATCTAACATTACTATAATTTGAGAAGGCAGAACATATTTTGTTATCAATAGCACGACAGAATTGTCTACTTGAACTAAGGATCGGGCTTGCACATTGGATGAATATCTGTAGTTGTGCATTTATATTCATACTAAAGCAGAAAAAACACAAAATAGTATAGAAAACTTTATAATGAAGTATGAATCTACTATTTATATTAATAGAGCTATCATTCCGATCCTTTTATTAATATCCTCAACTACTAACATTGATATTAGTAGTTGAGGATACCAAATTTGAGTACCGTGGGAATGATTATGTAAATAAATTTCTCTCTAAGCGGCCAAGGGAACACGGGCAACATCATATAATGTCAATTTCTTCGCAGACAAGATTGAGCACTGTAACAGCCAACTATTCCACACCCACTTCATCTTCTGTGACATAAATGCAGTTGTTGGGTGATCACAATCATGACAGCTTGGAAACAGATCTCAATAGTTCTTCATTTTAAAATCAGATTAAATTATGCACACCAAAATGGTAGAACATGATCCTCGTCTCGTGCTATTATTTATTCCCGCACAGAACAAGGCAAAAATGGGACCTACCCACGGGCCAATCCCAGGGAGGATGAGAAGTCAAGAAATATATTTGTGTACGGCATTATTGTAATGGCATCTGTTCTCCCAACCAACGGAGTGACGGAGCAATTTTGTCTCATCCCTGCATGACTACCCATATTCTCATCCTATAGAAAAGATATGAAACTATTGCTATCACTCAATTTATTATATACTAGACTTTCACTCCTTTTCTCTGAGGTGGAACTACTGCTGTGGACTGCATAGAGCAGATTAACCTGAAAATCAGCCACCACCTTGACTACGTACTTGTTTCATCCTAGGGTGCTACACATCAAGAAAGGGGTAACAACGGTGTAAACTCTTAATGCGGCAGGGTGATAACAAAATCATAAGCTTAGTTGCGGCGTCTACTAATAGCATACGATAAAGGCATATACCACAGTTCATGGATGTAGGGGGAAAGATCAAAGAGATCCTAAATTTGTTCTATGATGAGACGAGTTATCAGATCCAGTGATTTGAGGGGCAATAATCGGCAGAAATGAAATGAACAATGATGGTGAAGATGACAGTGAAATCCGGATGTATATGGAAAGCAAACAGTAAGGAAATTGCATTTGCTAGCGAAACCAAGATAAGTAAATGCAGGGTAATGGAAGTCTAGCATTCGAATACGAGATCATTTACCGGAGGCGGGGTTTATCATTGATGAAGTATGAGAGTCTCAATCAATGGAATCCGATTTGGAGTTGGAGGAGGGGCAAGGTTTATCATTGATGTATATACCTTGGAGGCAGTCGCAGTTCTCGGCCTCCTTGCGGACGACGTCGAGGACAGCGTCAATGAGCTCGGCCCCCTCGGTGTAGTGTCCCTTGGCCCAGTTGTTTCCGGCTCCAGACTGGCCGAAGACGAAGTTGTCGGGGCGGAAGATCTGGCCGTAGGGGCCGGAGCGAATGCTGTCCATCGTGCCAGGCTCGAGGTCCATGAGGACCGCGCGGGGCACGTAACGACCGCCGGAGGCCTCGTTGTAGTAGACATTGATGCGCTCGAGCTGGACGTCTGCATCGCCTTTGTAACGACCAGTGGGATCGATACCGTGCTCTTCGCAGATCACCTCCCAGAACTTGGACCCGATCTGGTTGCCGCACTGTCCGCCCTGGATGTGAAGTATCTCCCTCATTATCAGTGGGCGGGGATGGAAGCCGAGCTGACGGAATTGATATTCAGAGAGAAGGAGAGAAAGAGAGATAGATTGAGTTGGAACCTGATAGATAGGAGAAAATGCTATCTTCAATCTCAAATGGAGAGAGGGATGGAGACTGTGGGAAGAAGAAGATATTTATGAACCCGAGATGGCTGTAATTTGTTAGAGAGGGAGAGAGAGAGAGACAAATAAATGCATGTGACAGCTGATAATGGTGGGTCTCCAAAGCTCAAGCTGTATTTTTTAAGGGTGACCCTCTCCCTCAATCCTCAATCACAGGAGGGTGACAATTGGCTATTAGTTACTCCAATCCAAAGCAAAGAGCTTCCAATCATGGGACCACTCTACCCGCACTAGAAGCAACCACAACACTTTCCAATGAGGTGATCGATGCTCTCTGATTGCTTGCAATTCTTCCATGCTTGTTACATGCTAATTTTCAACACTAATTTTCCATACAAGATAATGAAATGTAGTTTAGTCACCTTGTGTAGGGTAGAGGGTGTAAAAGTGACACTTATACAAGGCCCCTTAGGTATTTTATCAACAAAATGGTAGATGGGGAGTGTCATGGAAATTCAAGCCCCCTCTATCAAAGGTTTTAGATTTTATAATTTTAGAACTTTCAGCAAATTTTGTCGTTGAGCACATATTTTCAAGACCACGCTCTAGCCCTTTATATAAAAAATAGTAGTAGTAATTAGTACAATTTTTTTAGTAACATGCACACATATTTTTATAAATTTAATTAATAATAAATTAAAGCCAATAGTCAAAATAACAATAATATATATTAATTTTTAATTTTTATCTCCTATATTTACTGTGACCCTAGATCTATTTTTAAATAAATATTTATGCATTTCAGATCTTATATAGTTCAAAATATATCACTTCTCGGTCTCTTGCCTCCATGAATCCTTTGAGGGAGACACCCGTGTTTATTAGTCTTACTAGCATTAGCAACGCGAAAATCCTGTCGGTGGTTGATGATGTATACATTTTTTGTAGGAGTATAAAAGGAGAATAGAGGATGGATCTACCAACTTTAACCGACTTTTTGTCAGCTCTAAACATTTCTTTTATCGTCCTCATTAATATGCACTTTGTTGTTGTTGTTTACTAGTTCACCATCGCCAGCGATTCCGTCTAAAGACGTAATTATTCGACGAGAATGAATTTGCAAAGGTGGAGATGATTCCACAAGACTTGAGGGTTTCACCATCTACGGTTGTGGAAGATGATGCTGTTGGCCCTCCAGTAGTCCAAGGGCACCTTCTGAGAACGGGTTAGGCAAGATCGGTTGTATGGGCCATACCAAACTTATGGCAGAATATTGTGATCGGCGTTTTCACACAAAATAGCCGCAATGCCATATGATATCTCCTCATGCGGATCAAAGCAGCGGATTAAATAATCAGCATTTTTCTACCACAGATCTAAGCTTACCGTATGTATCCGCGGCGCGGATTGAGGATTGGTGTGTATGGAGGGATGGGATCGGGATAAATGAAAGATTCGAAGGGGGTACAATACCACTATACAAGACACAACTACATATCTTCTTAGAGACAACCCAACTGAGAATGGAAAACCAAAACCCTTCTCAGATTGGTACAGTCGGTTGTCATGGGCATGATTTGGCTTGAAGGATGGCATGATTTACACAAGTATGATTGGTACAGAGTGAATGCTAGCTACGTCGACATAAATTCAGACCAACGAGAGAAGATGCAAAGGGCAAATACGGGAGATTCGAGAAGGATCAAACTTGGAGTTGCATCTCATTGCAGTACTTCTTGAAGTTCATACCCTCATCAACCAGGAAGTCACTGTCAAAAAGGGCTGCCTGATGAGTATATTCCAAAATAGAGTAATGCAAATAGAACTAAAGTCTTGGAGATACTTACAATAACCTCTCTGCCATCTGTGAGGGTTCCCATCTTGGACTCCAAGGATAATCAGTACGCACAGCTGACTTTATGGGCACATGTTGGGAGCTGAAGTGCTGAATACATGAATTTAAGCAGTCACTAAATTTTCCACTAATTACAGAGAATAAATACACTTCCACAAGGACAGCCAATTACAAGCTAATCCAGGGGCAATTCCTCATTTCAAATACTCCCATTCAAACGGCAGATACAGAGCAGCTGATGAAATTACAACGAATCTAGCATATGGATGCAACTCTCAAATAAAAGAAATGTGTTCCATGTAAAAGTATTTAACTGGGCAGTCGGAATTTCTCTATTAGGTACATATCTCTTGAGCTATTTGTTAAGAAAACAACGCTAGTTAAAGATTTTTCAGAAGAAATCAGAATAGAATTCAAATGACTAAAATGTATTTGCTTTATTCAAAGTGCAACTTTTTGCAAAGTTGGGGTTAAGGGAACAAAGAAACCTGAGAACTCATCAGCATTAGCCCTGGTTGTTGCCTTGGAAACTGAGTTGGAATGGAGAAGTGGACCTACAGGTATACCTCCATTAAAGTGTGGCAACTTTACAGGGATAACCAAAATATTTCATTTGGATAAGAGTTACCAAGACAACGACATGATACTTTAACATACCATGAATGAAAACACACCAGAGGCCACAAGAAAAGTTGCCCTTCTACAGAAAATCTAGCAACAAAAAGCACAGAGTCAGCCACATATTTGTTTACTTGAAAGAAAGAGATACAAAATACATACAGGTTCGGCTTCCAACGGCCTTCCAAAAAGAGGGGCTAATGCCTCGATAAAGCACCTTCTTACATCAATTGATGCAACAGCTTCCCTAATCTGCAGAGTGTTACTGGTTGAAAATTAAAAAAAAAGAATCTCACAGAAAGCACTTTCCCACAGAAGCTGAAGGTAAGAAGCATCTAACCTGTCCCCGAAGTGACTCTTCGAGATGAGGAAGATATTCAGCCATACACCTTCAAAAAATCGATATATAAATACACATGAATGAAGATGAAGAAGAAGAACAAAAATGAGGATTAAAATGAATTCATACATGCCAGAGACCCAGGAAGGGAGTTTCACATCTTCAACAGAAAATAGGGTTTTCAATTCTGGAGTTGATACTAGTTTTAAACGAGGTGCTGATGGAGAAGACATATATCTCTTTGGCACAGAATATACGGCCTGCAATCATCAAATATCTATAAAGAGTTCACCATGGGGAAAATATAGTAATGATAGAATAATGGGGAAAGAAGAGGAAGACAACCTGCAAGTGTATCTTCTGGATATGTCTCCAAGAACAACCGCGCACCATTTTGTTAATGTCCATGTCCAACAGAGGAACTGCAAACTTTACCTCCTCAGGCTACACTAAAATTCAAAGGCATAAAAGACCAGAAATATAATCTCATGCACCGTATTGTTGTGTAAAACTACCACAGTAACTGGCTTCTTTTGAATATGAACTCCAAGGAATACCTTTTCAGGACCAGAGCTCACAAGGATCTCAATTCCCTGTAAAGAAATAACAAGCAAATGCAACACAGTTATAACCTGATCAAATGTATTATTTTTTTTGAGTAATGATGAGTTCAAACTACATGGCTAGTGAATCATACAAATAAGTTACAAACTCTAGACAAGGGGAAAGGGAAAGACAAGAGAGATAACAGATTGAACTACTACTGATAATATATCACAAACAAGGGTCAATGGTTTCCAGGATACCTTATGTCAAGCAATTGCAATGCTGAAATTTAGCTCAGCACATTATCCTAAACCCTAAATTGAGATTTGCAGCTTCCACAGCTTAAAACAGATAAGAAATTCCATCTATTCTCTTCTATTATGAAACCATTCTAACTCATATCATCTGAGCCCTCAAGTATCAAGGATCAAACCTTTGTAATTGTAAAATTTCCTCATAGTTCTATCAATTTCTGTGAATGTGAAACCAAATAGGCAGCATTATCCTTAAATCTTAAGAGAGGTTACAAGCAAGCCTAATTGAAGATACATCATGATACTACTTATTGGCTACGAGTTCTCAGAGATAACTAAATTACCTCCCGAGACATGATGGTGTCAATCTCAAACATGAGTCTATCATCATCAACAGCCCCAGCTCTCTTCTGCTGGTACAGGATATACTCATTCCTAGCAATCACATGCAGGATTACTCAAGCGCACTCACCATCAACATAAATAAACAAATCTAACGGCCAGGTGTAATTCGAGAGGCCGCACCTCAGTTCTTGAATAAGAACAAACAGCCTCGTAGGATCTTTATAGCTCCAGTTAGACAGAACGCTCTTCAACGGGTTCATTTCTTCTCCTCCTTGACCGCTTGTCAATCGAAACGGATGAAAATGCTCGTCTTCCGGTCCAAATACGACGTCAGGAGCAGAGAGTGGGAACTCAGCATTGTAGATGATGTCCCCTGAAGACCAGCCAAGATCAGCGACGAACCATAAAAATCGAAGAATACCAGAAGATATCCTGAACTTCGCTAACATTTTATGTAATCGAGGCAGTAAGGTATGCACAGAGTGAATCGATCGAGCACTCCGGTGTGGTTCTTGCTCCCGCACCACGCCTGCTCGACCTGAAAAAAACCAGTACAAACTTTAGCTCAAATCGTTCCCACAGAAATCATCCATAGCTTCTGACCCTTTCTTTCCGGAGATCTGAGATATCTAAGGTGTGTGGTGGCGATTACAGTACCTTGATGGCCTGTGAGAAGTGGTTCATGAGGTAACTGAGCTGAGAGGCGATGAAAGAAGGGAAGCGATCGGAGGCCATGATCAAGACACGGACAACTGCCGACGGTCGCGGGTTTATGGAGCTTCGATTTGTCACCCCACCGGAAGAATCACGCCCTGACGGTCTCTCTCAGGGAAGATGTCGACGATCCGAACGATCGTACACTGTGCGAGAAACCTACCTCTGCAGACGGTGTCGTTTTAGTCGCTCCCCTCCTCCAACCCCGCACCCCCCCCCCCCCCCCCCCCCCCCCCAACCCTACAGTCCCCAGGGGGTTGGCAAAGAGACCGGTCGGGTCCGGATCTGGAGGGGTCGGACCCAGATCTGTACTCGACCGACACTGAATATTTTAGTAATTTTTAAATTTTTATCCGAATTGGATTTGTGGGCCCGAATCCATGTCCGTAAAGAACCCAGATTCGTACTCAACCCGTGCAATAATGAGTCCGAGTCGGTCCGATTGCCATTCTACTCCCTCTAACCAACTATAGTTTTTTTGTTCTTTTTTTACCTAATATAGAATTAATAGATTAGTTCATTTTATCGAAAAGATTGTCATTGTTAATTTTGTAAATATATATTAATTAATTTCTCTACAAGTGAACGGGATAGAGTTTATTTCGATATTACCCTAATTTACAGGAGAATATTTTTAAAAAATAAACTTTAAACTGTTGTACATTAAATTTTATTTTATGCAAATTCAAATTTTGTCAAAAACATTTTTATACCCCCAAGCTTTTTTTTTTGCTCTAACAAGCTTTATCCTTAGTTAGGGAACTTATCCAATATTTGTTTTAACCATTTTATATTTTCTGTTCATTTTTTCCAAGTTACGGTTTATTCTTTTTTTTTTTCTAATTAATAACTTATTATTATCTTTTTACTTTAAACCATAAATATAAATTTATTATTTCATTCCATGGTTAATTAAAAAATAAATATATTTTCAGAGAAAAAATAAAAATAAATCAGATTATTATATATATTTTTATCATAATTTTACACCTAAAATAAATATTAATAATATAAATTATATCAAACATAATTTAAAAATATTCTTCTAAATTTAAGCTCTTAAAATCTGTTAAAACTTCAAAATCTCATCTACTTCAATTTTCACCATATAAGATATATTTTGTCCAAATGACTGTATATCACTTTATATATTAATTACGTCATGGTGCCAATCAATCAAGTTTATTTGCACATTTATTGCATTTATACATCAATTAAGCTTTTAAATATGATATAATAATGTGATCAAGATATTTAATAAATTAATTGGTGCGTGGAAAGATATTAGTAAAAGAGTACGTAAACCAGAGCTAACCACATGATAAAGGGGTCTAATAACATGTAGAGATAATTATTGTAAATAAAGACATAATTAATATGTAAATGAGCCTATTAGTGTATAGAGGTATTTGTAAAAAGACTTAATTAATCTATAGAGAAAAGTAATTAAAAGACGTACAAATGTGATGAGCAAAAAAAAAATGCATAGAATGTGCAATTTGTTTTAAAACACCTATCATATGTACAACTTATAACAATCATTTAATATATTTTCTCCGTCAAAATTAGGTAGTTAAAGACCATATCAATGCTCATCCCGCCCACACTCAGGCGTGCCCAAGATGGGTCCGAGTTTTGGGAGATCCATGTGGATAAATTGAATATATAATTGGACTTATAAATTAAATTTAGTAGGAATAATAAATTGAATTGAACTAATATTCGGATAAAATATATTAGAATTTAATTTCTTTTATAAATTATAAAATAGTAAAAATGTAATATTGGTTAAAAAGTATAAATAAATATTTATTTTTTAAAATAAATAAAAAATTACTTTAAAAATTAAGTTTAGAATTTGGTCAATTAGTTAATAAAATCGCTGAAAAAAAGTTAGGCAAGTAAGCAAGGTCAAATGAATTGAATTAAGTTAATTAGGTTAAACAATGGAAAAGGGTCCCATCTATCAAGGGAATTCAATACAAGTGGTTGTTAGTATTTTTGGCTAATTGGGTGGTAGCCATGGCATGGGTGAATTGCCCCTTGCCCTCCGAACAACCTATAAAAGATCGGTGTTCTCATAGATATTAGGCCAAAATTCTTTATAAAAACAAGTTGTGTAATTTTCTACTATGAATTCATAGCTGTCGTGAGCCCTTCTCCAATCACGAGAGAACCTGTTATTTAGTCCAACAAATCCACTAGAGCTCTTCTAACTCCTTATCCCCTAGTCAAGCTCCACTGTAATATCTAAATTCTAGTACTAGCAGTAAGACTCAAGAACCGTTGATTGGATACACCGAAAATGAAATTAGACTTAACAAAAGATTAAGTGTAAGTAAAATTATAGAATAATAATATGAAACAAAAAGAATAAAGGTAACAAAATTACTTATGAGTTGAGGGTTGAGAGTGAGAAACTTATAAGGAGAGTTTTGGAATGATAGTAAGAAATATTAAGTTGAAATTGGAATGAATTAGACCATTTATATAATGCTTAGAATTTTTCAAGAAAATTCAAGTGGGTAAAAATATAATTTTTTATTTTAAATAAAAAAGTTAAATTATTTTTTTTAAAAACTAAATTAGGTAAGGAACTAGTAAAATTAATGTGAAATAGGGAAAAATTATTGAAATTGGATGAACTGACCAAAAACTTTGTCAGAAACTAGTTTAAATAGTGTCGGACAATGCTCGTAGACTATACTATTATGTCGGAGATCACGACCAATTGCGGCGCACTATGTGGCCACACATCAATCAACGCACACCACATAGTGACGCTGTCCGATCCGTAGATGTTGGGCCGCGTCATGAGGAGTGACCAATCAGAGTGCTATACGTATTTAATAGATATTGTGGACTACATTCCAGACACGTCGGATGAGGACGACCAATCAGAAGGTATCACATGTTGAATGGACACTATGGACTTATTGTCAGGATATATTAGATGAGAGAAACTAATTAGGGAATGCCATGTGTCAAATGGAGACTGATGACGACAATTGAAACACATTAGATAAGGACAACCAAACACATTGTGTCATGTATTGATAATTATATAGTGAGATTAATTTATCTAGTCAACCGAACATGTCACGCCCTAACCCAGTTTGGTTGGATCCCCGTTAGCAACCCACCACTCTCCCGGTTTATTAAAGGTTTTCCCCTTCTTTAAACCGTGAGTAGTAAGGTGTTCTTTAAACTCGTTCCCTTTATGGAATAACATTAATCAAAATTTTATGAAATTTTAAACTTTCATACCTGTCTTGCAGATGTAGCTAACTGGAGGTCTTTAGGTAGGTTTTTCAAGTGGTTACCTGAAAAGGGGTATAAGGGAGGGGGTGAGTTCAACAACTCATTGAATGAGTGTTTAAAACTTGACTTTCAAAAAAATAATTCGAATTGGAGTGTGTTAGACTCCTTATTTTCTTAAAACCATTTACTCATTTTCTTGGTTTTCAAAACCATTATTCCCCGTTAACCATAGTCGATGTGTTTAACAATCAACACATGCCATTCATCATGAAGGGATCACACATTCGCAGGGTAGCCCGTCCATTGCACTCATTTGTGGTGTCAGAGCAACTTTACCATCCACTTAGATAGAAATCCATCCACTTCTACCCTAGGAATGAGTGGATGTACACGACATCTGACCCTCAAACCCAAAAAGAAACTCTATGTCCGTATTAGAACAAAGACCTTATCCTGACCCCACCCTAGTCTCATGCGCATGAAGATACGTCGAGCTTTCTTAACTGCTGGTGTAAACCCCGCCCTTTTTAGTTAAGGAAAATCGGGAAAAGAACCGTTCAAACCAAGTGAGAAAACCGAACCGATTCATAAACCTAATTATTAGGAAATGAGCAATTTGGAAATTTACAACTACCAGGTGATCCAAAGGGTTCATAAAACTTTGGAGAAGAACCTTAAGACAAATTGGATGAGAAAAACCAGACCGGTTTAGATGAACCGGATCCAATTAGAATGAACTAGTTTATGAATCAAGTCGGTTCATGAACCGTAACCGAGAGAGAAAGGGAAAACCGGAAAATTTGTATATCCCAAGTGACTCAAAAACTCCCAAAATTCATGAAAATGGACTTGAGAATGAATTGGAGATGAAAATTCATAAAAAGACATCTTCGTTCATAATCGATGAACAGGTTTTCAACTTCCTTCGAGGAAGTCTCATCATACCAACCAGGTATGATCTACTTACAACTGGTAAGTAGTTTTTTTCACATAATTTTCACATCACTTTTTAAGTGGTGATGATTAAAATACCACTAAACAGTGGGTTTTTATACTAAGGAACTTATCATCCCCTACCGGGTATGATATAAAATTTCCACTCACAACCGGTAAGTGGTTTTTATCTTTAAGTTATACTCATCATCCCAACCGGGTATGATGTTAGTATACCCACTCACCCGTTAATGCCGTGAATTCCACTAAACCGGTTCTTGGTATTCACGCGAGCTTGTCCTTGCTGGCATTCCCAGTACTTCGTGTTCCTACACGATATGAACAGGTTCATTATCCTTCGGCCTAATCGTCTTCATTCATTCCAAATGAATGAGAGAGTCAAACTTTCATTTATTTGCAATTAGGTCCCTAAAGTTATTTCTCTTTAAGTCCCAAATGCCAGTTTTCCCTCAAATTGAGTCCTGAAACTTTTAAAATTTATCATAGGACCTCAATTTATTCCATTTCACAAAAAGTGGTTTAATTTCCCAAATTTCCAATTTGGTCCCCCAACTTTTCCAAAATTACCATTTTTCCCTTCCTTTACAAAAATGGTAAATTTTGCCCCAAAAATTTCAAAATTCCTCAATTGGTCCTCCAGCATTATTTTCATGCTCAATTGACCCTCAATTTCATAAAATTTCATTTTGGTCCTTTGAATTTCGAAAATCCCCAATTTTCCCCCAATTGCAACTTTTTAACACAACCAAATTTGATTTTATCAAATTGACCTATCAAACGTTTCCAATTGTTAAAATTGAAGTTGAAATTGAGTTTCTACATGTTCATATGATTCTTCAGAAATGTGAATCGCAAGTTTTAATGCCGGGACGAGCTCAAACGGAGCTTCGCCGAAAAATGAACTATAGAGAGAGAAAGTTTCGATTACTCACTGGTGAAGGCACGGTGGTTCGAGCTTTCAACCTAGGCAGATAGCTCTTGTCCTGAGGTTTATCCTAAAATCAAGGATCGTATCAATTCATACTTCCCAAGAGGTCACCCATCCTCACACTACTCTCAGGCAAGCACACTTAACTTTAAAGTTCTTATGGAATCTAGTTCACCTGAACCAGTTTGGTTTTTGTTTTCTAATTTGTCCTAAGTTTCTTTTCCAAGGTTTAATGAACCCTTTGGATCACTCGAGAGTTGTAAATTCCCAACTTACCCGTTCAGAAATAATCGGGTTTGTGAACCGGTTCTGAATACTCACTTGGTTTGACCGGTTCTTTTCCTGGTTTTCCTTAGCTCAAAAGGGCGGGATTTACAAATATGCTCGGTTTTGAAAATCTCAAAGAGTGGGCCATATGCTAGTGGGCACGAGCAGGAGCTCGTAAACAAACATAAGATATGTGTTATAAAACTTTAATAAATGAATTGTTTAGCCATGGTACCACGATAGGACTAACATACTCAGTCAACTAGCGGTAATACATCATGACAAGTCGACGGACTAGTCAAGACAAATAGCTGCAGGTTGAGTTGAGGGTCGGGACCGTTGGACCAGTGGCACCACATATTATAAGGCATGATGTAAAATACTGATTGTGCATACACTGTGATTACAGGACCTTCAAGATGCCTAAGAGGGGTAGTGATGTGTCCTAAGGGCACTGGACGACCTGATGGATATAAGAGGCAGTTCATCGAACTAGGTGACCATGCAAATTTTGGAGTAGCATCAAGCGCATGAGATCGGGGTGGGGATGGGATGAGGTCTCTGTCCTCATACGGACATGGAGAATCGTTACGGGATTGAGGGTCAGATGATGCGAACATCCACTCATTCTTTGGGTAGAAGTGGACGTGCTTCTATATAGGTGGCCGGTAAAGTCGCTCCGACGCCACAAGTGGGTTTAGTGGATGTACTGGCCTACGAATGTGTGTTTGACCTTCATGATAAAGGATGTGTGTTGGGTGATGATACACCGTGATTAATAAGAAATAGTGGTAAAAACCGATATTTGAAATGAAAAGATTTTTGGAAGAAAGGAGTCTGGCACATTCCAATACAATTCTTTTTCCTAAAAGTTGAAAATTTTGAAAACCTATTCACTAAGTCGTTGTACTCACCCCCTCCCTTATATCCCTTTCAGGAAATTCCGGAAAGCCTACCCATAAAGACCATCAACTAAGACGTATGTGAGACAGGTATGATAAATTTAAAATATTATACATTTTTGGTTTATGTTATTCCAGGAAAAGGTGCATGTTTAAAGGACGCCTTACTCTTTACAGTTTATAATAAGGGGAAACCCTTTAATAAACCGGAAGAGTAGTGGGTTGATCACGGGGATCCGATCAAACCGAGTCAGGTGTGACAACTTGCGTGGTATCAAAGCCTGTTTTCTTGAATACATAATCAAGACTAGAAAATATAGTAACTAATAGGATTTATCTTAAAATTTTCATATGGCTTCTAGGAGAGGAACCAAGAAAACTAGGAATGACTCTTCTCAATACCCCGTCCTCATTGAAAGACAACTTTAGAAGCTTCCCAATGCTCGAGATATAGTAGAAGCCTTAAAGAACCAAATGGGGAAATATCTAGTACCACCAAGGAGTATGGTGCCAGGACATGTTAGGGTCACAATCCTGTGTACAAAGGGAGCCAAGCCTAAAGCCAGGAATGCTTGTATGAATGTATAATCTTACCAAGGAGGATACTTGCCAAGAAAAGCGTAGCTCCCTATTTATTTTGTGACCACTTTCTGTAATAGGGCTAAAACCCCCAATATATTGTATTACTCTAATAATAAAGTACTTGGAATTCCTAAATCCTATCCCTCGATGAAGTGATTTTGCTAGGAAGATCGTCCCAAGAATAGTAAACAAACAAACCCCTTCACCATTAAAATTAGGGAGAATCTCATCCCAGTTAAGTAAGCTGAATGAGGGAATCAAGGAATATAGGAGGACTCCTAGAGTGACCATTTGGCAAAGAAAACTTAAAAAAAAAGCTCTCAAGGTGATCACACTCAAGGACGACGAAGCACCAAACTACTAGTAACCCCTAGAAAGGTCCCACAATACCTGAAGGAAAGGAGGGACCACAACAGTCCACGCAAGGGAATAACCTATTAAAAGTGTGAACAATGGGGACACTACGTGAAGAAGTACTCAACCCTACTAAGGACAAGTACCAAACCTGTCATAAGTGTAAGGGAATAGGACAGATAACGAAGGACTATTCCACACCTCATAGATTTAGGGTAGTACCTCCTCAAGGGTCATGAAAGACATGAAGGACTGGTGACCAAAGCCATGGAGCAGGTTAAGTAAGCAGTTCACAAAGAGGTCAAGAAATGATGAGGTAAAAACCAAAATTTAAACTTATTCTCAAGAAGGTCAAGCCAAGAAGGATACCACAAGAATGGTAAGAAAATATACCTAGAACCCTCTCATAAGGGGCAAACACGGAAAAAATGTTCTCCGGAAACTCTATGGGTATGACATAGTAAGAGTGTAGAGGAGAAGAAATACGCCATGAAAGGAAACTTTGGAGGGATGCATATGACTAAGTACCCTAAAAAGGAATAATTGATGGGCGGATGGACATAATGTGGAGTGAAAGGAACCAACATTTAATTAGAAAATGTTTCAAAGGAAGAAAGTATCGTGATGTCCTAGTGTGACCTATTTGGAGAGAGCAGAAGAACCAAATAATAATTACAGGAGAACCAAGTAGAAAGAAGAAACTAGTAGCAATGGGATAGCCAAAGAGAATAAACAAAACTCTAAGAAAGGTTGAGATGTAGTAAAGACTACACTCTATGAAGGACAATAGGATTTGCATGAAGGACGACTGATACAACTGCCCAAATGATTGGACCAGAAAAATAGTGAGAAAGAGGCAGTTAAAGAACTGGTTTTCGAGAGAAGCATGAATTTAAACCATAACAAAGAAAGGAGAAGTGAAAAGGCCAAAACATTGCAAAAGAAGAACGAAGGAAAATCCTTAAGGAAATCACTAGCCAAAACCGGATTTATAATTAAAAGTCCTGAGACGGTTAAGTGACCCTCACGAAGGATGATCAAGAAATTTTGAAACAAGGAGGATGTGAACCCTCCTTAAAAAGGAAATAAGTTAATGAGTTTGCATCAAAAGATGTTGTGACAAGTAAGAATGAGTGGACTACCCATACTAAGGTAAGAAAGAAAAGAATGTCCAAAAACATTGGAAAAATAAGTCCTCCAAATAAGATGTGGCTAAGGAGGAATAACCACAATTGGTAAGATAAGTCATAGTCCACACGCGCATATGAAGCCTAAAGAGTGGACAACGGAGGATAGTGTGGAATGCACAAAATAAAACCAAGAATCAGAAGTATCCCAAGTAAGGTGTAAACCCCGCCCTTTTGAGCTTAGGAAAATCGGGAAGAGAACCTGTCAAACCAAGTGAGAAAACCGAACCAGTTCACAAACCCGATAAATTTTGAATGGGCAATTTAGGAATTTACAACTCATAGGTGATCCAAAGGGTTCAAAATATTAGGGAAAAGAACCTTAGGATGAATTGGAAGAGGAAATTTAGACCGGTTTGGATGAACCGGGTCCAACAGGGTTGAATCGGTTTTTGAATCGAGCCGTTCATGAATTGGAACCGATAGAGACCGGGCAAAACAAAGGAATTCAACTCCATTGTACTCTAAAGAAATTCATAAACCTTGGGAAGGAACTTTAGAACAAAGTGGGAGAGAAAAACCAGACCGATTTGGGTGAACCGGACTAGAACTGGTTTAAGTATTGAGTCGGTTTATAAACCGGAATCGATAAATAGATGGTAAACTAGAAATTTTTTGGACCCTAAGTGACCCAATGAGTCACAAAAGATATGGAAATGGATTTGTGAAGGAATTGGGGATGAAAACCAAACCGGTTTAGGTGAATCAGATTCGAACCGGTTCGGACTGGTTTGAACCACTATTGAACCAAATCCTAAATTTATTTTTCTAGGTGGCTTAAATAATTCAAATTGGAGATTTGAGGCCACCATTGGATAGAGAATGAATTTAGAAATTTTTAGATTTGAAAAACTCGATCAAATGGGGGCTGAACCGACCGGTTTAAGCTTTGAACCCGGTTTAGACCGGTCCAATCCGGTTCGAAATAGTGTCATCTTCTTCCTCTGAATGACAGCACTGTTCACTCGCCAGGAAACTGAAAAAATACCGGTGAAGAAGAAATGCTTCTATTCGAGGCATTTCAGGTCTTCAATGTCAGCAATAACATTGCCAAACGGACGACCAACAGGTCTTCAAGCTCCCTATATAAAGAGCCCCTCCCCATTCATCCTCTCCACACCAGAAAACTCTATTCTCTCTCAACTGCTCCATTTTCTGGTGAAGCTCAACTAGAGCTCTGACATGTGGACTTTTCTGAGCCAAACAAGGTGAAGTCAGCTACACGTCTATAGTCTGCGTTCACTCCGAGGGTCATCGACGAGACGTCGACATGATGAAACAATGAAGCAGCTCCAACAGATCGAAGCTGCCCTGTTTCGCCCGAGTTGAAATTGGCCATTTTGAGCCTTCCCAACACTTCCTCAGCTCTCCCATGGCCGAATTAGGACAGAAAGATAAGCCAATTTGGCTCCCCTTTGCAATTTCCGGTCGATGCTAGAGAGAGAACCGACAAAATTTCAATGATGAAATTCTAACTCAATTCGCCATCAATTATTGTGATTCTTGATTCTAGGATGAACCTCAGAATGAGAGCTATCTGCCCTGATTGAAAGCTCGGACCGTTGTGCCTCACCGGTGAGTAATCGAAGCTTTCTCTCTCTACGGTCCATTTTCAAGAGAAGCTCCGTTTGAGTTCGGTCCGACGTTAGAAACTGCGATTCAAAGTTCCTTAGAATCATATAAACATGTAGGAATTCAATTTCAACTCCAATTTCAACAATTAGAGGTGCTTGATCGGTCAATTTGATGAAATCAAATTCGGAAGTGTTGAAGAGTTGAAATTGGGGTAAAAATTGGGAATTTTCAAATTCAAAGGACCCAAATGCAATTTTATGAAATTGAGGGTCAATTGGGTATGAAAATAATGTTGGAGGACCAATTGAGGAATTTTGAAATTTTTGGGGCAATACTTACCATTTTTGTAAAGGAAGGGCAATATGGTAATTTTGGAAAAGCTGGAGGACCAAATTGGAAATTTGGGAAATTAATCCCCTTTTTGTGAAATGGAATAAATTGAGGTCCTATGATAAATTTTAGAAGTTTCGAGACTAAATTTGAGGAAAAATCGGCATTAGGGACTAAAAGTTAAAGAGAAATAACTTTAGGGACGTAAATGCAAATAAATGAAGGCGATTAGGCCGAAGGATAATGAACCGAGATATTCATATCGTGTGGGAACACGAAGTACCGGGAACACCAGCAAGTTACAGCTCGTGGAAATACAAAGAACCAGTTTAGTATAATTCACGGCATTAACGAGTGAGTGAGTTTACTAACATCATACCCGGTTGGGATGATGAGCACAACTTAAAATTAAAAACCACTTACCGATTGTGAGTGGAATTATATATCATACCCGGTTGGAAATGATAAGTGCCTCGGTATAAAAACCCACTGTTTAGTGGTATTTTAATCATCACCACTTAGAGAAAGTGATGTGAAAATTATGCGGAAAAACTATTTACTAGTTGTAAGTAGATCATACCCGGTTGGTAAGATTAGACTTCCTCGAATGAAGTTGAAAACTCGTTCATCGGTTATGAATGGAGATGTCCTTATACTGGTTGGTATAATGGACAGTGAAGACCTACTTTATCAGAAGTGTTCTCCCCTGAGTGTGTGCAAATGCTTAAACTATTTGGGAGACCTTCTTGGCAGGAGCTTGGATAGCTCTTATAAGTCGGGGGCCTCAGTTTTTGAAACTTGGGGGCTAAATGCTCGATTTTGAAAAACTCATATAGTGGGCCCAAGGCCAGTTGGCACGAGCAGAAGCTTGTAAACGAACATGATATATGTGCCATAAAACTTAATAAGTGAATTATTTGGCCATGGTACCAAGATAGGACCGACATGCTCAATCAACTAGCGGCAGTGCGACATGACAAGTCGATGGACTAGTCAAGATAAACAATTGCGGGTTGAGTTGAGAGTTGGGGCCGTTGGACCAGTGGCACCACAGATTTCATGGCAATATGAGTAAACATTGTTTGTGCATGCACTATGAGTACGTGATCATCAAGACGCCCATGAGGGGTAGTGATGCATCCTAAGGGCACTAGACGACCTGGTGGCTATAAGGGCAATTCGTTGTTCCAGGTATCTGTGCGAAATTTGGAGTAGCACCAAGCGCATGAGACCGGGGTGGGGACATGATGAGGTCTCTATCCTCATGCAAATACGAAGAAGTGATTTTGGGATTGTGGGTCGGATGTCACGTACATCCACTCATTCCCAGGGTAGAAGTGGTCGTACTTCTATCCGGGTGGCAGGAAAAGTCGATCCGAAGCCACTAGCGGGTTCAGTGGTGATACTGACTTGAGAACATTTATAACCTTCATGATGAAGGATGTGTGTTGGGTGATGACACACCGGTAACTAAGAAATAATGTAAAAACCCAAATTTTTAAATGAAGGGATTTTTGAAAAGAAAGGAGTCTGGCACACTCCATATAAATATTTTTCTTAAAAGTTAAAAGTAGACCTTTTAAAACCCATTCATTGAGTAGTCGTACTCACCCCGTCCCTTATATCCCTTTTAGGAAATCCCGAAAAGCCTACCCTTAAAGTTCGTCAACTAAGATGCCTCTAAGACAGGTATGTAAAGTTTTGAATTGCATGCAGTTTTAATTATGCTATTCCAGGAAATGGTATAGGTTTAAAGGACGCCTTACTCTTTACGGTTTATAATAAGGGAAACCCTTTAATAAACCGGGAGAGTGGCGGGTTGATCACGGAGATCCAACCAAACCGAGTCAGGGCGTGACATAAGGAATAAGGGATGAAACAGAAGTTGTGAATAGAGAAGGAATCCAAAGCAGACAAATGCCCTAACATAGATAGGGGTTCAAAGAAAGAGAGGAAAAAATCATACAAGAATGATAAGAAGGTTGAGCATGTAACTCAAAAAAGGGAAGTCTCTATTGTGAGGGATATAGTAGGAAACAAAATCGAAAGAAGGGAACCTTCCAAAGCAAGTGAATCGACACATAGATCAAAAGTGATTATTTCAAAAAGAAGAATAAAAAATTATTATGAGTAAGTAAAAGTGGATTAAGGAATAAGAAAAATCTTTGGATAAAGAACGCCAAGGACTTAAAAAGTAAATAATCCCAGCTTGTTGGTAAATTATTTGGAAACCAAATCATTTGAACCCAAAAGACTCAATAAGGAAGTTGAGAAAGGACGAGTGGATAAGGAAAATTGACACAGTTGTGTAAGTTGATTTGATAACGGTTAAGGTAGTCAATGAATACTATTAGAAGAAAAGAGGGGTGAAGTTATACAATACCTGAGAGGTTGGAAAATTGGGAATAACCCTAAAGGAGGTATTTTGGAAATCTAATGTACATAGAGACAAGACCTAGAATATGTCATGTTGTAAGGGGGCATGTAAACCCAACAGTCTCGAGGAAAACATGACTCAAAATAAGGAAGAGTTAGTTAGTAAGCATGACAATGTCAAACATAAAAATTAAGATTGAAATTGTAATGAACAACGGATGAAGGAAGAGTTAAAATAGGACGAAAAAGTGATAACAAGGAAACCCGTGAAAATAGGTATGTAATGTTCTAAAGGACGTTGAGCTAAGGGTTTCAATGACCAAGAGGTTAACTAGACATGAGAATGGTTAGGTATCTTGGAATTCCCAATTCTGACTACGGGACCTCAAAGGAAAAAAAATGTTGCTCTAAGCAAAGAAAGATGTGAATCTAAAAATATACCCTTAAGTAAAGTACGTCTAGTTATGATAAACTCTGGGAAGGAGTAAATAATATAAAGGGAAAGAAATTCCTTAAGTGAAGGATGTAAAAAGGGCTAGTTAAAAGAATAAGAGAAGAGTTTGAATATTAAGCAAACACCAAATGGACATCAAAGGAAATTAGGTCACTTCGGTAATTTAATTGAAATTTCATTCCCGATTGGTCAAAAACTAGCTTTTTCCAAAAATATTGGTTTTCTTGCTCGGGAAACTAGTCCCTAATTCGATTGGATATTTATTCTTGGTTCGGGTTCCCATTTCCAACCTTGTTTTTTAATTTAACTCAACTTCCAATCCGGATTGGGATTTCATTCCTAGTACGGGTTTCCATTCCCATATTAGGTTTTCATTCTTAGTTCGAGATTTCATTCCTAGTTTAGGGTTCTGTTCCTAGTTTAGGCTTTCATTCACATTTCGGGATTCCATTCCCAATTCAACCTTGGTTTTTGGTCCAATTGGGCATAACTCTAGTTTCAAAAGTTCCGATATTACATGCCTCATAAAAGGGTAGAGTGTAAACCCCATCCCTTAAAGATAAGAAAAAACCGAGGAAAGGACCAATAAACCCAAGGGAGAAAACCGAACTAGTTCATGAACCCTAACCATTAGAGAAAGGGCAAATTGGGAAATTTACAAATCCCGAGTGACCCAAAGAGTCATAAAACCATGGAAAGGGACTTTGGAACATATTGGAAGAGAAAACCAGACCGATTTAGGTGAATCGGGTTGAACCTGTTTGGACTAGTTTGAACTATCATTGAACTAGTTGCTAAATTAATTTTTCTAGGTAGCTTAAAATATTCAAATTGGGGAATTGAAACCACCATTGGATAGAGAAAATTTCATATGAATTTAGAAATTTTTTATTTTGAAAAACTCAGTCAAATCAAGCCTGAACCGGCCGGTTTAAGCATTGGACCGGTTCGGTCTGGTTCGAAACAATGTTGTCTTCTTCCTTTAGATGATGACACTGTTCATTCAATGGAAGAATGGATGACACCGACGAGGATAAAACGCCTCCATTCAGGGCATTTCAGGTCATGATTGAGCACCATTAAGGTGCCAAACGATTAGGTAGAGAGTCTCAAAGCTTCCTATATAAAGAGCCCATTTCCTTTCATCCTCCTCACACTGGAAAACTCCATTCTCTCTCAACTACTCAATTTTCTAGTGAAGCTCAAACCAAAGCTCTGATATAGGGGTTTTTTTTAGCCTTAAAAGGTGAGATCAGGTTCTTTAGATTCTGGGAGAAGTCAACTGCCTAAGGTGAGGTCAGGTTCTTTAGACTACCAGAGAAGCGTCGACAGAATCAAGTAGTGAAGTAGCTCCGATAGACCGAAGCTACCCTATTTCGACCAAGCTGAAATTGGCTGAATTCAACCCTTCCTAGGCCAAACTAAGCCCTCCCAACACTCCCACAGCCCTCACACGACCACAATAGAGCTGATAGGTAAGTCAATTCAGCCCCCTCTGTCATTTCTGATCGACGTTAGATAGAGAAACTATAAAAACTTCACTAACCAAATTCCCCCTCGATTCAATATGAATTGTATCGATTCTTAATCCTAGGAGTGACCTCAGGACGAAAGCTACCTGCCCAGATAGAAAGCTCGGACCGTCACACCTTCGACAATAAGCTTTTGAAGCTTTCTCTCTCTATGCACAATTTTCCGACAAAGCTCCGTTTGAGCTTGTTTCAGCCTCAATTCATGTGATTCAAAGCTCAATTGAATTGTTTGGATGTGTAGGAACTGAACTCCTCCAATTACAACAATTAACCCAATTGAATGTTCAATTTGATGAAATCAAATTCAGCCAGTTTGAAAGGGGAAATTTATGGATTTTGTAAAATTGAGGGACCAAATTACAATTTCCAAAAATTAAGGGCCGATTAGCCATGAAAAAAATGTTGGAGGACCAATTGGTCGATTTTGGAAAGATTTGGGGTCAAATTGCCATTTTTGGAAAGTAGGGGCAAAATGTTAATTTTTGAAAAGTTGGGGACCAAATTGGAAATTTGGAAAACTTGAGCCCCTTAAACAATTTTGAGTAAATTGTGGATGCAAAGTGAATTTTTGGAAGTTTCGGGATTCAATTGGGGAAAAGTTAGCATTGGGGACCTAAAGTTAAGGAAAATGAACTTTAGGGACCTAAGTGCAATTAACTAAAAATTTTGAGCCTAGTCGTTCATACATGAGAAAAGAAGGTTGTTATGCCAAATATTAATAGATAAGGATGTCCAAATCATGCAGAGACACAAAGGACCATAACGCCAGCAAGGATAAGCTAGTGTGGAGACGAAAACTGACTAAGAAGGAATACATCATAATTACCGGGTGAATGGGTTTATTCACATCAAACCCGGTTGGGATGACGAGCACCTCGGAAATGAAAAATTACTTATATGTGGGATTTTAACATCACACCTAGTTGGAGTGATGTGAGAACTAAGCGGAAACCTACTTACCGATTGTAAGTAGAGAAAATCATACCTAGTTGGTATGAAGGACATCCTTGAAGGAAGGGTAAAACCCACTTGCCATTTGTAAGTGAATATGTTATCACACCCAGTTGGTGTGATTATTGAAAGATAATTTTGTTAGAAGTGTTATCCCCTTACTGAGTGGCAATACTTAAAATTTTTGGGAGACCTTTTTGACGAGAGCTAGAATAGATCATATAGGGCAGAGACCTCGATTTTGGAACTTGTCGGGCTAAACACCTGATTTTTGGAAAAATCACGTATAGTGGGTCCAAGGAAAGTTGGCACGAGCAGGAGCTCGTAAACAAACACGATATATTAAAGCCATGAAAATTCTTAATGTATGGATTATGTGATTTCACCATGGTACCAAGACAGGACCGACATACTCGATGGACTGGCGATAGTGCGACAGGGCCAGGTCGACAGATCGATCTAGACAAACAGTTGTAAGTTGAGTTAAGGGTCAGGGTCGTTAGACCAGTGGTATCAAAGATAAATAGCTTTATGGAAAAAAAAAAAACTATTGTTTGTGCATGCACTTGAGGTTTGAGACCATTAAGACGCCCAAGAGAGGTAGTGATGTGTCCTAAGGGCTACTGGACAATATGGTGGAGATAAGGGCAGTTTGTCGTGCCAGTAGTTAGGGAAGCTCTATGTAGCTTCGTGCACATGACGCCGGGGTGGGGTCAGGATGAGGTCTCTGTCCTCATACAGACACGGAGTTGACTTCGAGTTTGAGGGTCAGATGTTGCAAACATCTACTCATACCTAGGGTAGAAGTGGATAAGTTTTTATCTTGGCGGTTGGAAAAGTCGCTCCGAGCCACAAGTAGGTGTAGTGGACGGGCTGCCCTACGGATATGTGATTCCCTTCCTGATAAAGGGCGTGTGTAGACTGTTAAACACACCTGATATGGAAAATGGGGAAAAAGTGTTTTGGAAATAGGAATTTGATTCTTAAAGGAAATAAGGAGTCTGACACACTCCAATTAAAACTATTTTGTTTATAAAACTCACTCCCAATACTCATTCAGAGTTGTAAAAACTCACCCCTCTTTCATATCCCTTTTTAGGAGTAGAGAAAATGATTAAAGAAAACACTTGGATCTACCTATTTTCAGGTATGCTTAAAAGTTATTTTAAGGTTACATTTCTATTGATTTATGTTATTTCAGGGAACAAGGTTAAATTACGCCTGACTCATCTTAATTAAAGAAAGGGGGAAACCCATCTTAAACCAAGGAAGCGACGGGTTGATCACGGGGATCCGACCAAACCGGGTCAAGGCATGACATAATGTGTGTCATATGATGCCACACAAAAGTGAGTCACATTTAAGTAGTGTTGCAAACAAGAAAATGAATTATACGTCAAGTTCTCGAAGTGTAAGTTTTGGCTATGGAAATCGGGATTCTTAGGACATGTCATCTCGTGAGTGGGTATCACGGTCAATCCCTCAAAGATCAAAGTTGAATCCAACTGGAAGCAACCCATAAACCCCACAAAAGTCGAAAGATTTTTAGGATTTATTGGGTATTATCGCAAGTTCATGGAGAATTTCTCTATATTGGTCGCCTAGTTGATACAACTGACTTGTAAGGGAACTAAATATAAGTGGAACGATAAATGTGAAGTGTCATTTAAGAAAATGAAGACATGACTCATAAAAGGGTAGAGTGTGTGTTAGATGACACCACACAAAAGTGAGTCATATTGGAAGAGACACCATACTTTGTGTGCACTATGTATCTCGGTAGTACCAATATGTATTAGATTTTAAAGGAGTGTTGGTGGTCGGGTATGAAATAAAAAATATCATTGTATGTGATAAGGTGCTTATCCTGTCAGTAAATCAAAGATAAGTATTAGAAAATCTCCTAGAATATTATAGTTTCTTCTCATACCCAAATGAAAATAGGAAAATATCAACATTGATTTTGTAACGGATCTAGCTCTCACGCTTTGAGGAAATGATGCTATATGGGTGATCGCAGGCCAATTCACCAAATTCGCACATTTTTTTACCCATGAGTCTTACAGATTTTGTGGAGAAGTTGACACAATTATATATAACGAAGATGGTACGACATTGTATATTACATGTGTCTATTGTATTAGATCGAGATTCTTGCTTTACTTCTCAATTTTGGCCCAACTTATAAGGTTTAATAAGGATGAGTATTCATATGAGCCCTACATTCTACCCCTAGGTAGATGGCAATCTAAGAGGACAATTTATACATTAGAAGTCATGTTTCGAGTGTATATATTGAATTTCAACTAGAATTGAGAATATTACTTTTGTCTTATAAAATTCATCTACAATAATAGCTATTATATAAATATCTAAATGGTCTTATTCAAATCCTTATATGGAAAAAAAAGTACAATACACCATTATTTTAGGATGAAGTTGGTTAATGTAAACTCAAACAAAAAGGCAAATTGAGGATGTTGCATAAAGGATCAAAATTATGAATAACTAATTAAAGATAACCAAATATAGATATAGATAAAAAAAAAATTATGATGATAATTAATATTGAGAATTAAAATTTAAAGTAAATAACAAATTATTTCTCAAAATATCTCCCTTCCAAAATATAGGAAAATTAAATTCAATGCATATTGGATAATATTATGTGATACAATTGTTGGACTCAGTTTTACTAAAAAAAATTATAAATTAAATTCAAAGCATGTACTCAATCAACATAAACCCAATCTTGAAAGTACTCTAGTTATGAGATGAAACACTAGAGAGATGGTGAATTAATGAGAGAAAATGCCTAAAATGAAAAAATATATAGGTAAGGTGGTAACAAGCCACTAGAAGACAAAATATGTGATTACAGGTGATTATAAGAATTAAATATTCCTATTTATTTTAGTTTGTAATAATTTCGAACATAAAATTAATATAAATAATAAGAGTTGTACCACCTAATCACTTAAATGGAATGATATATGAGAGACATGATCATGTGTTTGAAGGCATAGTGTGGCTTTCACCATCCCAATCTTGAGAGTTGCTGATGTGGTCCCTATCAAATGTGGGGAGACGGGGACGAGGCAGACACGATGAAGTCACGGGCTTGCCATGGCATTAGCCCGATCATTGGCATCGGTTATCTTCTACCCGATTTTGGAGAAGAAACCTTTTGAGGAATTCTAGGGGAAGCCGAGGATGATAGAGCTTTAGGAATCTCAACTCTGTCTCTTTCTATGGGTGACCCGATCAACCCTACCTTCTCCATTTTCTCCATCAGGTCAGGCATCATGGAATTTACGGAACAGCTCATCTACATCAACCATGAAGGACAGATCAAAAGAGCAGAGTGCCTCGCGTCTGAGCGCCACGGGACGATGGAGCCCGTGTGGAGCAGAAACAGATGCCTCCAAAGCTCAGGAGCACAGTGGACCCTCCAGAAGGGCTCAACTGAAGATAGGCACAGAGTTAGAGCATCATAGCCGGAGTGGTCCACCCAGGTAAGCTTAGTCACCCTGTTGGCTGTGTTGATGGTTTCTTCGAGTGCTTCGCTGCCCAAATTAAGGTCTGCTAGTTCTTTCTGATGGGAGAACCGGACCTCCCGATCACTATGCCAGCCTTCTACTGCACACTGCTCTTTATTATGGCCCTGAGGGCTCTGTTAGTCAGTCTCTCTCTGACCACTGTGATCAGTAGTCGGGCCATATCGTTTGATCCATGGAAAATCTGTATGGTCTCCGTGGATGGAAGTCTCGGCTCGTGTAATTAGTTAAATTCCACGAGCCACGCCTAGGAAATTACAGTCAGTTCTAGAAAACCAAGCCAATCGCTGGAACCAGCTTCTAGTCCATATTCTTAGACATAAGAGTGACAGTTACAGCGGCTCAATCATCGGTGAAAATCCAATACCCAAAGAATCTGAGATCGCCCAAAGACATCACAGCTATTTAAAAATTGCCAAATGGCAGCCTTCTATTGAACCATCAGGTTAAAATAAACAGAGGAGGATAAAAAAAAGCTGTAAAGCATAAACAAGGCATACAATTGAACCTGGATTTTCCCAACCTATGAAAATAATTCAGGAATCATCACATCACACCCAATTTCCCAGCTTATTAAGTTCCTAGCTTTCTTGGTAGAAAGAAATGGGTTCTCACTGCCATTCTCAGCAACCTCAGAAGACCAAGCAACCAACCTATTTCATTATAAGTTGTGACAATAGTGAGCTTCATGAAATAGACAAGTTATTTCCATGGAGACTGATGCTGCCCATAGCTGATTGGGAATGGTTCCCACCCGCCCTCAGGCTCCTTCCTCTTGCCCCCCATGACTGGACCAGACAGAGGATGAGGGAAAGTTGCAGGTTGTTCACTGGTAGGATTGACCTGAGAAGGTGGGAAGAGCTGCATAAGGAAACCAGGGTTCTGGTGTGTTCCATCCACTGTGAATCCAGTGTTCAAGTCCAATTGGGGTCGTGATGGTCCTGCTGGGTTCAAGCTCATTGCAAAAGGGACTGAGTAGGGAGAGTAGAAGGCTGAAGCAGGCCCTTGGGATGGCCCAGGTATCATGGGGACAACCCGTGGGTCAATGATGCAATCAGCCTGGTCTTTGGGGAAGTGTGGAGCCAATGAGAAAGGTACTGTATTCCCAGCAGACAAGGTGGTACAGTGAGTCAGTGGAGGGTAAAATGAAGGTGCAGCACCCAACCCCAGAGGGCCAACTGGAGAAGTATAAAGAGTACCCTTGCCATCATGCCAATATGAAGATCTTGGAGAAATGGGGTTATCTTTGTTGACCTCTACTTTCTTGCCCATTATAGAGATGAATGGATCTGATGTAGGCATCCCCAAACTTATTGTACCATCTGTAGGTGATTTCTGATAAAGAGATCTGCTTGAGAAATGATCACCAAGGGAAGAATAGGGTTGATCATTCAAATCAAAGTTCCTGTAATGAGGCTGCATCTGTGAAGTAGAGAGAGACGAGTAGACAAGGCCATTGAAAGGATTATGATCAACCATCACCATATCCTCATCAACATCAATTGAATTCAAATCTAGATTGAGCTTGTCTGATCTTACTTCATTGGGTTCCATTAAAGAACCCTTTGAAACCACATGCAATGATACTGGAATTCGGTTTTCAGTCGCATGAAAATTGGCTGCTTCCTCTCCCTCTTCAGCCATATTCAAATCAATTTCCAGGTGCTTTAGACTCTGTCTAGAGCCATCCTGAGACACCTCATTGAGGACAGTTTTATCGCCACCATCATCTGAACAGATAACTTCATTCAAATCAAACTCACAGATATTCTTCTCATTTTTGTCTTTGGTGTCAGTCATGTGAGGGGATTCTACCAGATCAGCCATGGGGACTTTAGTTTCGTTATCTCCATTATCAGAACTTGCCAAGCTTTTCCCATCATCCTCAGCAGATTGGCTCTGTCCTGTTGATAGTTCACTGGATGAAGTGTCCTTGGAAGAGGTTGGGCTTTTATTAATCGAGTCTGGGCTTCTGGGTTGTCCAACTCCACCTCCTGAGCTTCTGTCTGAAGAAGTGCCATTCTTTACCTCTCTCTCCACCTCTTTAGCTACTTGGCGAGCAATATCCAAGGCATCAAGAATCCCGTACTCGAGTTGGATACCGGACTTCTTCCGATGAGACTTTTTGGAGTGCTTGTTCCCTTTACGCCCTCCATATAACGCACTAAGATTTGATACCTCCTTGTATCTATCTGTCAAGGTTTCCTTGCATTTAGCAGCTGCACCAACTTCTTTCAACAAAATGGAATTATCATTGTTATCAAGCTTGTCTGAGACTGGATTTTTATCTTGAGAACTTTTTGCAACATCAGAACTGCAATAATTATCTTCAACAGCTTTATGCTCCTTGGCATTCTCGATCTGAGGCTCAGCAGCAGATTCTTGAATGTCAGAAACAGAACCAACCTCAGTACAGGGATTTTTCTCATCATGTAAATTTATTCCCACATTAGACACTGCTGCAGTGTCTTCTGACATAGGAGCCTCAGCATCTGAAGTATTGTCCATCTCAAATGAAGTTGTGGCACCTACACTATCTAAATTTTCATGACCACTATTAATCTTATCAACTGGCCTTTTGTCTTCAGGGAATGAATTCATTGGAACCATATCATCCTTGCTGAAGATGCTGGCATGAGGGGCAGGGCTACAACTCACAACACTAGTAGTTTCCTCAACAGAGACCAATTGACCATCCTTTATATGATCAGAGCTCCTATCCTGATCATGGTGTGAAGTGGCAACAGACGACAATAAAGGATCAAAAGATCCATCACGTATGTCAGCAACTATTTCACATCTGACTTGACTTTGGTTATGCATTGTTTGGACGTTTTTAACCCCTTGTATAGTAACATCTGAAATCTGTGATGGCAAGTTGTTGACCAGTATGGCTTCTGAATCAAAACTCTCCCCATTATATATCTCTCCATGTGAAGGGCTACTCGTAGGATGGCATTTTGCTTCTACAATCTCTCTTCCAACATCCCCACTAAATGGAAGCTCGTTGTTGACAGTCATACTATCGTCCATCTGCTGGGATATAGCATCACTATCCCCAGGATTCCAATTAACTAACACAGCTCTTGCTCTATGCTGCACCTTGACATTATGGTGGTTAAGAAGGTGCTTGACAGCAACCCAAACACCTGAAGAAATTGATCTCTCCTTGTCTACACATAACTTCTCCAGAGCAAGTAATAAGGTAACTAATGCCTCTTCTACAAAGTTATCACCATTGAGGCTACCAAATTTTTCAGCATCCCTAAGCCACCTACCTATGAACCAAACTCCACCTAGCTGAACAAAAAGATCCAGACAAGCTTTATTGTCAGTAGCAGAAAGGATGCTTGCAACAGCAGTCCATTGCCTAATTGCATCTCCAGGATTCACAACACTGTCCTTCTCTTTCTCCATGACCGTAACCAGCTCCTCCACACGAGATGTAGCAGCGAGCCCATCTTTCATCTCAGTTAGAGTAAAGAAATCCTCTAGTGTCATTGCTCTTCACAATAAAAAAACTGCAATTTCATACATGTACTCCTAGAATCCAATATCATCAGGACCAGAAGATAATTTGAGAGATATCTGCATAACATGACAGGAGGGAATTGATAAGCTATGATCACAATCAAGTATTGCGAGTTGACCAAGTAACTCGGCAAGAATAAAGATTACTATAAGGTCAAGGAAGATAATCAAATTGTCTTGGTTTTCAATAAAAAAATAGTTATCCAAATCCTTTTCAAATCAACAAATCTTGAGATCAATACAATCAGATAACTACCAGACATGCAACAGAACCACCTGCTTTTGGAAACAAAGCCAGAACAGCATATTGCGATACTCTATTATCACTTCCAAGCTTCTTCTATGTAAATGTTTAGAGATGTAGATTAATTAGATAACATGAGTACAACATCGAAACCTAAAATTCCAATATCAAAACAAACTTGAATCACGACAAAAACCCATGAGACGAGGACTATATCAGAAACGCGGTAGATTATGCGACTATTCGGTCCCTTAACCCTAATAAGAATGATTACGCCAACTAATTTAAAAACACTCAACAGCCGATGACAAAATCCGTATACGGCCTGTTACCTTCACGGACGAAATGAAACCCTAGCTGAAGCACGTCACCGCAGGAAAAGCCTCACAATGGTTCGTACACTAAGGGACTCTAACCGGGGAATTATGTATCGTATTTGTATTCTCGGTGTCCCTCTCCCCCACCTCCCTCCTTCTCTCTCTCTTCTTCTCCGCCTTCGCGGGTCAGCTCAGACTCAGAGCATCGTCTCCTCGCTCTCTCTAGCTTCGGGGAGGTCGGATCGTTTGATTTAGGTTTTCGGTCTAAACCGGAATTAGGGAGAGAATGATGCTCTTTAAACGCGAGGAGAATAATACATGTGGCACAAAACTTTTATAATATACATAAAATGGATATTTATTTTTATTCCTTACTTTTTTGTCAGTACATTTTATACTTTAATTATATAACTCTTTTACAAAATATTAGAAGTTGATGTAATTATTATATTTATTTAATAATATATTTTTAAAAATACTGATACATTATTCTATTAATCTTATCATTTTTACCCAATATTTTAAAATAATTAATTACCTTATGAATATTTAAATTTATTGAATTTATTTTGATAAATTAAATTTTGAATTTTTATTCTAAATGATTTGAATTAAGATATCTAAATGGAATTAAAAGGGCTTTTATGGTCATTTCACTATTTTAATTTTACCCTTATATTTTTTTATTAATTTTAATTATATAAGTACTTATTATAACTAAATAAACTTTCATATTTTCTTATGAAATCATTAGCCTGTTGGAAACAATATATTTGATGGGAGAAAAGTGATGCAATTCAAAATAACATTTATTATATTTAGAAAATTATGTCATACGAAGTAAGTTAATAAAAATTTTAAGTATATAATTGATGCGAAACTCGCCAATATGCTGACTACACCCTACACCAAATATAGCAATGATCCCAAGATTTTCACGATGTAAGTGCGAAAAGATGGAATATACCTTGTTTATTTGATAAATAATATAGGGGATATGTAGACGCCACACTCAAATCCTCTAAGAAAAACTCTTAGAAAACCTCGGGTGATAAGTCTTGATTGCTTGAACGCCATAGGTAAAAACCTGATAAGTTCAAAATATTTTTCAAGATAGAAAGAAGACCAAACCTCACAAGATATAAATTCCAAAGTTTCTGTCTCAAATGCTGTGGAGTATGCCTTTTATAGGCTCAGAAAATAACCAAATGACCCACATAATAAGCTAACCTTATCTAATCTAACCACCTAATATTATCCTAAGAGATTTATTATATTTATAAATGTCTCCTTATTAATTAAATCTAAACCTTCTCTTGGGCTCATCTTGGGTTCATTTTGGGCTTCTATTTGAATATTCAGCAATTTCTTTAATCAGCCCATATAAAGCTTCTTCGAATCTTTTAGCCCTTGACCTTGTGATTGGGCCCTCTTGAAGTCTCAAATAATCATTTATCCCATTTGGTGACAAAGTGTTTAGCTCCATTCCACGTTCGGTTGATTAGACTTGTGAATTTGTAAACTCTTTTGTCAGATTCACATCAATAATAAATATTATTAAGATGGAAACAAATAGATGGAGAAGTTTATATAGTTAGAATTAAAGGATAAAATAGACAAACATATTACATTTATAATTATTAGTAATTAGGGAATGTTTAATTCTTTTGAATAGTTATGTAAGATTAATAATTATTAATGTGAATAATTGTGTAAAAGTTAACATACCAATTAATATTAACTCATTTCTATCGATAGAGTGAACTTGAGTAGGTTGAGAAGCTGATTTAAGAAGGATAATGATGAGTCTAATGCCTATTTAATTGGGAGAGTTGATAAATGAGCTTAATAACGTGCATGGAAACATTTTGTCCAAAATTAACTTTCAGGCTAGACTGAGGAAGGAAGATGGATTGGATTGAGGAGAAGTCTACAAAGCCCATAAATTGTGATGGAAGCAAGGCCCAACTACATGGTAATTAAGCCTAAAATTTCCCCATGGGTGAAAGTTTGTGCGACCTTGAGGCATGTTTTCATTTGAGCTTAAGTCTCATATGCAATTAGGGTTGCAATAAATATCGGGTGTTGTGGTGACAAATGATGAATCTTCCATGGGCGTTAGGAAGATGGGGTTTAAAGGTGATCATGAATTCCCCTAGAGACGACAATGACGAGGGTTTATCCTTGTGGATGAAGGAGGAGTCCAAAGAGGTATGTTACGTGTGTTAAATTCATATTTCTAAGTTTATTGGGCATCTTGTGCTAAGAGTAGTGCCTTCAGTTAATAAAGAGTCATGGTCTCTAGTAATGGAAAACATTAGTAAGGTAAGTTCTTAAACTGACTTATTATACTCCTGAATATAAAATTAAAGATACTAATATCTTGGCAGCATTTCGAGTAACTCCTCAACCTGGAGTTTTGCCTGAGGAAGCAGGGGCAGCAGTGGCTGCTGAATCTTCTACTATGCGGGCTTACCAGCCTTGATCGTTATAAAGGAAGATGTTACAACATGCCTGTTGCTGTAGAAGAAAATCAATATATATATGTTATTGTAGCTTATCTTTTAGACCTTTTTGAAGAAGGTTCTGTTACTAATATGTTTACTTTCATTGTAGGTAATATATTTGAGTTCAAAGCTCTGCGTGCTCTACGTCTGGAGGATATGAGAATTCCTATTGCCTATATTAAAACTTTCCAAGGATTGCCTCATGGTATCCAAGTTGAGAGAGATAAATTGAACAAGTATGGTCGTCCCCTATTGGGATGTACTATTAAACCTAAATTGGGATTATCTGCTAAGAACTACGGTAGAGCGGTTTATGAATGTCTTCGTGGTGGACTTGATTTTACAAAGGATGATGAGAACATGAACTCACAACCATTTATACGTTGGAGAGACCGTTTCTTATTCTGTGCTGAAGCAATTTATAAAGCACAAAATAAAACTGGTGAAATCAAAAGGGCTGCATTTGCTAGAGAATTGGGAGTTCCTATCGTAATGAATGACTACTTAACAGGGGGATTCACTACAAATACTAGCTTGGCTCATTATTGTCGAGATAATGGTCTACTTCTTCATATCCACCGTGCAATGCATGCAGTTATTGATAGACAGAAAAATTATGGTATGCATACCTTGTGTACTAGCTAAAGCCTTATGTCTGTTGATTACTTCTTGCACTTCTGTTTGGTGGGGATCATATTCACTCTGGTACCGTAGTAGGTAAACTTGAAGGAGAAAGAGAGATCACTTTAGGCTTTATTGATTTACTACGTGATGATTATACTGAAAAAGATCGAAGCCGCGGTATTTATTTCACTTAAGATTGGGTCTCTTTACCAGGTGTTCTGCCTGTGGCTTCTGGGGGCATTCACGTTTGGCATATGCCTGCTCTAACTGAAATCTTTGGGGATGATTCCATACTATAATTTGGCGGAGGAACTTTAGAACACCCTTGGGGGAATGCACTGGGTGCTGTAGCTAATCGAGTAGCTCTAGAAGCGTGTGTAAAAGCTCGTAATGAGGGACGTGATCTTGCTTGTGAAGGTAATGAAATTATCCGCGAGGCTAGCAAATGGAGTTCTGAACTAGCTGCTGCTTGTGAAGTATGGAAGGAGATCAAATTTGAATTCGAAGCAATGGATACTTTGTAATACATTAATTTTCATTCATTTTCTTAATTGAATTACAATTCAACTAAACTCGGCCCAATCTTTTACTAAAAGGATTAAGCCGAACACAAAGATTCTATTCTAGATATAAGATATACATATATATCTAGTATATTTAGATTCTATATCTAGATATAGAAGATTTTAAAATACAAAATAAAAAACTCAAATGCTTCCATTGTTTGTTGTGTTGGATCCACAATTCATCCTATGGATCTTTAGGATTGGTTTATTCTTTTATATTCTTTAGTTTCGGTAATGATCAAGGCACGTATCACAACTTCTTCTACCCATCCTGTATATTATGGATATAGATTCATATCAAATAAATCTATATGGTCAAAATCAATTGATCAATTGTATAGTATCTACATATATATATGACGGATCCATGTAAGAAAAAATGGACAGATTCAAATTTTTGCGGTTGCAAACTATCTATTGCAAAGAATTTAGCTCGTACAAGTAAATGCTCAATACCCAAGTAAGCTTACAAAAGTTCATCATAATCAAGTGCTTTTTGGTTGTCTCAGACCTTACAATTTGGCTTTATCCCTAAAATACCTTGAAACTTTTTTTCATTCCATTACATACAAAGGATTTACTTGTTACTAATAAAGTCTAGCCTCTTCTTTTCTTTAGACCCCTTGTTTCACTCCGATAGTATCATAGTATCATAAATCCGGTCAATGCATGCTTGATAATATCTTTTTGAAGAAAGAACATTGAAAATACTTTTTTCCCTTTTTAAAAGGTTAGCGATCTATTATATTATGTATGTCTATTCCAATTAGGAATAAAAATTGGAATACTTAGATTTCTGCAGAACAAATCAATATCTAGACCTTTTTTTTGTATATTTATATATATAAATAAAAAAGATCCGGATATTGATCCAATTCATCTCCTTATTATTTGGAGTACAATACTTTAGTGGGTTTCGCTTAATTTGTCATTTAGTTCAGTTTTATTTTAGGTTTATGAAATTTCAAAAATAAAGAAGGGAGTCTTTATGTCGCGTTACGGAGGACCTCATTTCAAAAAAATACGTCGTCTGGGGGCTTTACCAGGACTAACTAGTAAAAGGCCTAGGGTCGGAAGTGATCTAAGAAACCAATCACGCTCTGGGAAAAAATCTCAATATCGTATTCGTTTAGAAGAAAAACAAAAGTTGCATTTTCATTAAGGTCTTACAGAACCACAATTGCTAAAATACGTTCGTATCGCCGGAAAAGCCAAAGGGTCAACAGGTCAGATTTTACTACAATTACTTGAAATGCGTTTGGATAACATCCTTTTTTGATTGGGTATGGATTGACTATTCCTCAAGCTCACCAATTAGTTAATCATAGACATATTTTAGTTAATGGTCATATAGTAGATATACCAAGTTATCGTTGCAAACTGCGAGATATTATTACGGCGAGGGATGATAAAAAATCTAAAGCTATGATTCAGAATTATCTTGATTCATCCCCCGAGGAAGTGCCAAAATATTTGACCCTTCAACCATTCCAATATAAAGGATTAGTCAATCAAATAATAGATAGTAAATGAATTGGTTTGAAAATAAATGAATTGCTAGTTGTAGAATATTACTCTCGTCAAACTTAAACCTAACTAAAATAAAGGAAGGGCTCAGATAATTTTACCGCCTTTTTGTCTAAGAAAAAGGGGACACAGGGTAATAGGCTGGGTATTTTTTCTCTCATTCATATATCATAGATTGATTAGTAGGGGGATTTGATCCCTTAACCGTTCTTTCTAGTATTTTACGGAACCATGGGAGAAATAGTAAATTTATATCAAAGTTATATCAAAAGAAAGTTATAGCTTTTGGACTAAGGGTATGTGTTGTTATTTGATTTGATACATTGTGGTCAGTAACATTAGCAAATTTAAAGGTGTGGAAAGAGAGGGATTCGAACCCTATGTAAATAAAAGCCTATATAGCAGTTTCAATGCTACGCCTTGAACCACTCAACCATCTCTCCTCCATAATGATTATGTCCCAGCAACCGAGTGAATAGCGAGTCATTCATACTCAATTCTTAGTTAGATAGTTATGGATAAAGAATTTTTATTAAATAACGACCTTTCCTTCGAGCCTAGTGGATAAGGATAATCCCTTTTTTTATTAATGAGTTTTTTTAATGAGTATGTTTTTATGTTATTTGGTACTGTGCAATTCCTCTCTTTATGGATATTTTCTCATTCTCAGGATAGGTATTCAAAAAAATTATAGAATGAATTGCTATCTATGCCTAGATCGAGGATAAATGAAAATTTTATTGACAAGACCTTTTCAATTGTAGCCAATATCTTATTACGAATAATTCCAAAAACTTCAAGAGAAAAAGAGGCATTTACGATGGTGCAAATTGATTATTATTATTTTTACTTATTTTTTTTCTATTTTTTCTATTTTATTTATCGCCTCCGGTCTTAGAAGAAAGACATTGGATTAGGGATATAAAATAAAAAAAAAAAGTTTTTGAAATAAATCTACACTTTTTGAAGGTGAAGTTTGTAAAAAAAAATAATTCCTTCTATGTGTATCCACCATTAATGTAGCCTCAGATGCTTTAATTGTTCATTCTAGTATTGAGCCAAAGGTTACACCTATGGATTATGTGACAACATAGGGGAAAAAGCACTATGCCTAGGAATCAAACACAAAAACTTTGTTATAAATTATTCCCTTTCCTTATTGAGATCGGAACTAAGAAGAATGGTTGGGCCAACAAACATCCATCTCGTTCATATTTTTGATACTCATATAACCATTAAGACTGTTGAAGTGACGAATTCCTGGAAATTAAGGGGCGAGAGGGACAAAGAAATTGTTGAAGTTGACATTTTTTTTTATCTAGTATCAACACTTTTGATATTAAGAAAAGATCTTTTGCAGGAAGGTTGGCTAGAGATTTCTTATAAAATCACTAGCCCTGTTGAGTCAATAAGGAGAATATTTCAATCTTTTTTTGATTTCATGTATTATTCTTATTATGCACATAAGGGAGGAGCCGTATGAGGTGAAAATCTCACGTGAGATTCTTTGAATCGAACAATGACCGTAACAGATGTCAGCTCAATCCGAAAAAAATTATGCCGAAGCTTTACAGAATTATTATGAAGCTATGCGACTAGAAATTGATCCCTATGATCGAAGATATATACTCTATAACATAGGTCTTATCCACACAAGTAACGGAGAATATACGAAAGCCTTGGAATATTATTTTCGGGCACTAGAACGAAATCCATTCTTACCACAAGCTTTTTATAATATGGCTGTGATCTGTCATTACGTGCAACTATCTCCACTGTAGAAAGAAAAAGGAACGAGAAAAAAGTGAATCCCTTATAATTACTAGAAAAAAAGGCTTTCTACATATGCATTGTTCAAAAAAATGATTTTTATCAGCGGTAACAAAGAAAGGAAATTTATAGAAGTCGAAGTATGAAGAAATAGATATGCCTAAATACTTTATTCTATGGATAAAGGATCTAATTGATAGCAAAAGCACGGTAAAGATCAATTGGTGAGGTTTTGGACCGATACAATAAGGACTACTTACTTACTTATATTTATTATTATAATATAAGATAAAATATTTATTATTATAATATAAGATAAAAGTTAGGAATCCACTTATGTAATAAAGTGGATCCCTAAGCAATTGAGCAGTGGTGTAGAATCAGATTCCAAAGATATTAAGTCTTTTTTTCTTTATTATGAAGAAAAGTCTTTTTCTAAAATTTTATATTTCTCTATGAAATCGAGATAGTTAACTTTCAGAAAATTCTAGCGAGAGTGGAAATACTTATGCTTTATTCTTTTGAAGGTGGGAGAAAAGATAAAACTAAAAAAAACTAATTAGTAATCAATATTTAAGTTTGAAATTCATGTAATTAACCTCTTTTAGTTAATCCGAGCAAAATGAGATATACCTATGAGAAATCTCATTCAATTAGATAGGGTAAATAAAAAAAATGGGACAACACAAGAATTGAATGTTGAGCGTATGAGGTAGGAAACTCTCAAGTACGGTTCTAAGGGAAGGAATTGACCCACCTATTCCGGGGAGAACAGGCCATTCAATAAGGTGATTCTGAAATTGCGGAGGCTTGGTTCGATCAAGCTGTTGAGTATTGGAAACAAGCTATAGTGCTTACGCTTGGTAATTATATTGAAGCGCAAAATTGGTTGAAGATCACAAAACGTTTCGAATAAGAGCACTCTTTCTTTTTATTTTTTTATAATTAATTGTTTGTTGGCCTCATCAGTAAAATAAAATGGATTTTTTTTAAAAAAAACCAAAGAATTTCATTATATCCTTTCGAAGATCTTTTTCTATTTACTCTAGTATTTTGTAGTAATAATAAATGATACGTAGATAGATATAGTTGAGAATATATATTTATTTTTGTGTTATGCTATTAAAACTAACTTTGAAATGACTAAAAAGATAGATACTGTAAATGCATTAGGAATGACCAATACCTGCCTATGTAATTTTAAATTTTGAATAGAGTAATAATTAATAATTGAGTAAATAATAAATATGTTCCATGGAATGGAAGACGTAACAACATTTAGGAACTTCTAACTAAGATATTAATAAATACACTAGACTAAGTTGCACAAAAAGATGGTTTTTCTATCAAATTAAAGCTCGTAAAAGTTTTTATAAGATAAAAAACAGGTCTGTTGAGCGCCTCATGACTATGTCATAATAGATCCGAATACTTGCCTCGGATCGACTTCCAGATCATAATTGCTCTAGTGAATAACTAAATAAAAAATAGACAGGAGATAGAAGAGAAAGAAATTAATTATAAACATCTCTCAGAGGTTCACTAATTACTTGACTGTTGGCGGGTTTCTTTGTATGTGTTGTCAGGAAAGAGGAGGACTCAATGATTATTCATTCGCCGGAACCAGAAGTCAAAATTTTGGTAGATAGGGATCCCGTAAAAACTTCTTTCAAAGAATGGGCCAAACCGGGTCATTTCTCAAGAACAATAGCTAAGGGTCCTGAGACTACCACTTGGATCTGGAACCTACATGCTGATGCTCACGATTTCGATAGCCATACTAGTGATTTGGAGGAGATATCCCGAAAAGTATTTAGTGCCCATTTCGGGTAACTTTCCATTATTTTTCTTTGGTTGAGTGGGATGTATTTCCACGGTGCTCGTTTTTCCAATTATGTAGCATGGCTAAGTGACCCTACTCACATTGGACCTAGCGCTTAGGTGGTTTGGCCAATAGTGGGCCAAGAAATATTGAATGGCGATGTGGGCGGGGGTTCCGAGGAATACAAATAACCTCTAGTTTTTTTTTCAGATTTGGTGAGCATCTAGAATAACTAGTGAATTACAACTCTATTGTACAACAATTGGTGCATTAGTCTTTGCAGCCTTAATGCTTTTTGCTGGTTGGTTCCATTATCACAAAGCTGCTCCAAAGTTGGCCTAGTTCCAAGATGTAGAATCCATGTTGAATCACCACTTAGCAGGGCTACTAGGACTGGGGTCTCTTTCTTGGGCGTGGCATCAAGTACATGTATCTTTAACAATTAACTAATTTCTAAATGCTGGAGTAGATCCTAAAGAGATCCCACTTCCTCATGAATTTATTTTGAATCGGGATCTTTTGGCTCAACTTTATCCTAGTTTTGCCGAGCGAGCAACTCCATTTTTTACTTTGAATTGGTCAAAATATGCAGAATTTCTTACTTTTTGTGGAGGATTAGATCCAATAACTGGGGGTGTCACGCCCCGACCCGGTATGGTCAGATCCCTGTGATCAACCCACCACTCTCCCGGTTTATTAAAAGGTTTCCCCTTATTGTAAATCGTAAAGATTAAGACATCCTTTAACCTGCACCTTTTTCCTGGAATAGCATAATCAAAACTGCATGAAATTTAAAACTGTACATACCTGTCTTACAGGCATCTAGTTGACGGTCTTTAAGGGGAGGCTTTCCAGGATTTCCTGAAAGGGATATAAGGGAGGGGGTGAGTACGACGACTCAGTGAATGGGTTTTTAAAAGCTTTTTACTTTTAAGAAAAATATTTATATGGAGTGTGCCAGACTCTTTTGTTTTCAAAAATCCCTTCATTTAAAAATTTAAGTTTTTCCATTATTTCTTAGTTACCACGGTGTGTCATCACACAACACACATCCTTCATCATGAAGGTTACACACATTCGCAAGTCAGTATCACTACTGAACCCGCTAGTTGCTTTAGAGCGACTTTTCCTGCCACCCGGATAGAAGTACGACCACTTCTACCCTGGGAATGAGTGGATGTACGTGACATACTACCCACAATCCCAAAATCACTTTTTCATGTCCGTATGAGGACAAAGACCTCATCCTGTCCCCACCCCGTCCTCATGCGCTTTGTGCTACTCCAGATTTCGCACAGACACCTGGAACGACAAACTGCCCTTATAGCCACCAGGTCGTCCAGTGCCCTTAGGACGCATCACTACCCCTCATGGGCATCTTGATGATCTTGTACTCATAGTGCATGCACAAACAATGTTTTCTTATATTGCCATGTAATCTGTGGTGCCATTAGTCCAACGGCCCCGACTCTCAACTCAACCCGCAGCTGTTTGTCTTGACTAGTCCGTCGACCTATCATGTCGCACTGCCGCTAGTTGATTGAGCATGTCGGTCCTATCTTGGTACCATGGCCAAACAATTCACTTATTAATTTTTATGGCACATATATCATGTTCATTTATGAGCTCCTGCTCGTGCCAACTGGCCTTGGGCCCACTGTACGAGATTTTCAAAATCGGGCATTTAGCCCCCAAGTTCCAAAATCGAGGCCCTCGGCCTATTAGAGCTATTCGAGCTCCCGTCGAAAAGGTCTCCCAAATTGTTTAAGCATTGGCACACAGTCAGGGGAGAGCACTTCCGACAAAAATAGGTTTTTACTGTCCATCATACCGACCGGTATAAGGACATCTCCGTTCATAACCAATGAACGGGTTTTCAACTTCCTTCGAGGAAGTCTCATCACACCAACCGGGTATGATCTATTTACAACCCGTAAGTAGTTTTTTTCACATAACTTTCACATCACTTTCTCTAAGTAGTGATGATTAAAATACCACTAAATAGTGGGTTTTTATATCGAGGCACTTATCATCCTCAACCGGGTATGATGTTAGTAAACCCACTCACCCGTTAATGCCGTGAATTCCACTAGACTGGTTCTTTGTATTCACGCGAGCTTGTCCTTGCTGACGTTCCCGGTATTTAACGTTCCTACACGATATGAACAACCTTGTTCATTATTACTCGACATAACAGCCTTCATTCATTAATGAATGAGAAAACTCAAACTTTTAGTTATTTGCAATTAGGTCCCTAAAGTTATTTCTCTTTAACTTTAAGTCCCTAATGTCGATTTTTCCTCAAATTGAGTCCCGCAACTTTTAAAATTTATCGTGGGACCTCAATTTATTCAATTTCACCAAAAAGGGGTTTAATTTTCCAAATTTCCAATTTGGTTCCCCAATTTTTCCAAAATTACCATTTTTTCCTTCTTTCACAAAAATGGTAAGTTTTTTCCCCAAAATTCCTCAATTGGTCCTCCAACATTATTTTCATGCCCAATTGACCCTCAATTTCATAAAATTGTATTTTGGCCCCTTTGAGTTTCAAAAATCCCCAAATTTCCCCCCAATTTCAACTCTTCAACACTACCGAATTTGATTTCATCAAATTAACCGATCAAACACTTCTAATTATTGAAATTGAGTTACTGTATGTTCATACGATTCTAAGAAACTTTGAATCACATATTTTAACGTCGGAACGAGCTCAAACGGAGCTTTGCCGGAAAATAGACTGTAGAGAGAGAAAGCTTTGATTACTCACCGATGAAGGCACGACAGTCCAAGCTTTTGATCTGGGCAGATAGGTCTCGTCCTGAGGTTCATCCTAAAATCAAGTATTGTATCAATTGATGCGGAATTGGATTGGAATTTCGTCATTGAAATTCGGTCGACTCTCTCTCTAGCACCGATCAAAAATTATAAAGGGGAGCCGAATTGGCTTACCTTTCGGTCCTAATTCAGCCGTGGAAAGGCTGAGGAAGTGTTGGGAGGGCTTGATTTGGCCTAAGAAGGGCTTGAAATGGCTGATTTCAGCTTGGCCGAAATAGGGTAGCTTCGGTCCGCCGGAGTTGCTTCACTGTTCCATCATGTCGGCGCTTCTCCAACGATTCTCGGATTGACTGTAGTTTGCTATCAGATAGCTATCTTCTCCCCAGTTCTAAAGAGCCCGACCTTTGTTCAAGTCGAAGCTCTGGTTCGAGCTTTACCGGGAAATGGAGCAGTAGAGAGAGAGAGAGAAGTGTTCAGGTGTGAGGAGAATGAAATGGTGATGACCTCTTTATATAGTCGTAAAACCCGTGTATTAAATGGGCGAGATTTATTACTAGTATTAATATTGCCATAAATTATTGGTATTAATTTCAATAATTAAATATATATTAATTGATGGGTATTTATGATAAGCCGTACAAAAATTTTTAACCGAAATTTCTGGTTACAAAAAATCATACTTCCCATTCTCACACTACTCTCAAGTAAGCACACTTAACTTTGAAGTTCTTATAGAATCTAATTCACCTGAACCAATTTAGTTTTTGTTTTCTAGTTTGTCTTAAATTTCATTTCCAATGTTTAATAAATCCTTTGGATCAACCGAAAGTTGTAAATTTTCATATTGATTATTCCCAAATGTAAACCGGTTTGGTTTTTCTTATTCGGTTTAACCGATTCTTTTCCCGGTTTTCCTTAACTCAAATGTGCGGGGTTTACAAGGGGTTTATGGAGAGATGGAGAGTGCCCAAGTCCTCAATGGAGAATTCTCGACTTAGAGCAACAAGCATTGATCTAAGAGGAGAATGGGGAGAACCAGTGATAATGAGATCATCCACGTATATGAGTAAAAAGACAATAAAGTCTTTAGTGTAGTAGATGAAAATAGAAGTGTCCACAAAAGATCCCTAAAAGCCCATCTTTATGTGAAAGGAGCTAAGATGGAAGAACCAAGTCCGAGGGGGCTTGCTTGAGCCCATAGAGAGAGTGGTGGAGATGACAAACATGGTGAGGATAAAGTGGATCGATAAAACCATGAGTTTGGACCATGTAGACTTCTTTAGTGATAGTGCCATGAAGGAAGGCATTATTGACGTCTAATTGTCGAATGGTCCAATTTTGGGAGACAGTCGGGGAGAGAATGACCCGAATAGTGATATGTTTGATAAAAGGACTGAAAGTGACACTATAGTCAAGATCTGGTAGTTGAGAGAAGCCTTTGGTGATAAGACGAGCTTTATAACGAGCAATAAAGCTATCAGGGTATTCCTTAATGTGATAGACCCATGTGCAGCCAATAATGTAACGATCAGGTGGAGCAAGAACTAGATCCCAAGTCTGATTTCATTGAAGGGCTGAAATTTCTACAATCATGGCATCAACCTAATGAGGGTGACAAGAGGCTTGTGCATATGTCTTGGGTTCCTGAGAAGAGAATGTGAGAAAAACTGATGGGTTAATAACAAAGTGCCAAGGAGGTAGATACCCATCTTGAGATCGAGTGATCATGCGAGGAGGAGAGGCTGGTAGGGGGAGTTAGTTGAGGGGCATGAAGAGAGCGAGATGTCAAGAGGAGAGCCATGAGCTAGTGTACCTGGGTCATCCGATGATAAGGAATTTGTGTGAGTGTCTAGAGAAGGAGACATACAAGGGTCTGCTGGGGAGGGGGGAAATAATAGGTAAGGGGGAGAAGGTGGTGCTACTGTCACGGATGAGGCATGAGTTGTACTGCTTATATGAGAGGAAAATGGGAATATGGATTCGTTAAAGTGGACGGTGCGACACAAAAAGATACGTCAAGTCTGGTAGTCAAGACAACGATATATGAGATAGTCTGTCACACCTCGACTCAATTTGGTCAAAGAATGTGATCAACTCGCCACTCTTTCCTACATCATTTGGGTATACCTACTCGAATGAGGCAAGGAAGATGAAGACGTGTTTATGTTCAAACCCTTACTTTAAGTTGGGGGTAGGAAGCGTACCTTGAGGGCCTAAACGCGTCCAGGAACTTCCTATGAGTATTATCCTAAAAAGCGGTGAGAGAGGGGGGTGAGTAAAATACTCAGTGAGGGAAACTACTATAATGTTTTACTTGGATTCATCTTTTTTATCCTTTAAATTATTTATTTTTGTTATTTCGCCCAATTCACATAATTAACAACCGCCCTCCTATCATAGGAGGGATCATACATTCGTAGAACGATCCTTGATCGTACTACTTGTGGATTGGAGCACATTTACTATCCACTCTTATAGAGGGATACTGCCTCTACCCGGGGTTTGAGTGGACATCAATAGTCTGACACATCAAACCCCCAATTACTTCACCATATTCGCTCAATGGGATGAGACCTCATTTCCCCTACTGCCTCGGTCTCCATGCGCAGGAAGCTCCTCGGCTTCATGGGTCATCCAATAGTCCTTGGGCTCCATCACTACCTCATGTCAGGTGTCCTGATGGCCTGAACATCATAGTGCATGCACAATCAACAATCTTTTTAAATTATAGCCTTTATCTTTGGCCCTCTAGCACAATGGCATGTCGGCTTGGCTTCGGCCTACAATGCGTACTGGCCTAATAGGTTCGACGACTTGGCTTCGACAGAGCGGTGGTTTGACCCATCAAGCCTGACAACTGAGCTTGGCTCAATGGGTATCACGCAAGGTTCCCATTATTCAGGTCTTTTTATCATATATCACATGTCTGTTTTGGATAGGTCCACGCCCATATCCATCGGCCTTAAGTCCACTAGCATATCGAGCCTAAACCCAAAATTAGCTCCCAAATATTTTAAGTAGAGTCACCCAGTTAGGAGATGCTAATTCGGAGAAAATAGTTTTCAAATTTAAGCCATTATTCCAACCGGAATGGATGTTACAGAGGTTCCCACTCACTTGGTGATATCAGCAGGGTTGTGCCGGCAGAATCTCTCTCCTCAGTGCGCTTCTGGGGCCGACACTCGAGTAATTCGTTCCTACAGGGTGCGAGTGTTTGTATTAGGACATAGTGATGAATGGGTCACATATTTTCTCATATTTACACCTAAGGCTCCGTACTATGCTTAAATTGCACCTTAGTCCATGATTTCCCTTTAATCTCTATTGGGTCCCTTGGTTTCCTAGTTATTTTTCTAGATCCTTAACTTTTTCGATTTCACCAATTGGCCCTTAACTTACCAAATTTGCCTTTTAGTTCTTAATTTTCTAAAAATTGCAATTTGGTCCCTAACTTTTTAAAATTTTCAATTTGCACCAAATTTGTCTAAATTGCCCAATTGACCCCAAATTGGGGTGAATTTCATGAAAACACTCTCAATTTTGTGAAATTGTCATTCATCCCTCCAATTTTTGAAAATTGCAAAAAAGTCCCCCAAAATCCCCAAATCGACTTTCATCTTCTTCCCCAATTCAAGCATGTGGAACTTCGAATCTTACCCCATCCAATTGGTGGCATGTAAGTCCTTAATTTCTTCGATTCTTGCTTCTATTCACCTCCTCCAACTTCCATCGATCGTCCTACACTTTGAATTTATGAATTTGGTTGAGTTTTCCCCCTTGTTGGAGCTTCATCGGAAAGTTTACAGTAGAAAGAGAAAGCTTGCATTTCTTACCGACAGAGGGGCGGCGACCAAAGCTTGAGGTGGGGGCAGCTAGAGTTAGTTGAGAGGGAACTAGCAAGACCAAATCCGGCTGCAATTCATCGCTGCCCTGGGGGAATTTGAAAAGATAACTTTCGGGTGGTGCAGTTATGAAATTTTGAAATTCCGACGAAGAGAGGTGGAATTGAGCTTACCGGGGCCTGTAGGGGTGTTGTGGAGGGTCTTAGGTTGTCAAAGATGGCTAATGTTGGTGGTGGAAGAGCTGAGAAAGTCAAGGTGGCGTCGGGCAAGAGCTTGCTGCTTCAAGCTCTGGAACAGCTTCACTGTGCAATCATTTGCTTACTTCTATGAGCGTCCTCTGGTTGTTTTGAGAAGGTATGGAGCTAGAGCACTCTTCCCTGGTTCCAATGCCACTCTTCAGAGCTCATTTGGTGGAGATTCTTCCTGTCGTCAGAGCTCTAGTTTGTAACTTGCCAGAAAACACACTCTTCTTCTTTTTTGCTCAATTGTGGGATGCTCAGAACGAATGAGGGGTTACTCTTTATATAGGGAGCTTGACAACTGTTCACGCCACCCACCGGCATAAGACTCGGCCTCCGACTTGATCGTCGGTGACCTGACCAAAGAGTTTTTTGAGTTGTCGGAGACTTTATCTTTTCCGGTGTGTAAACCCTATCCTTTGGAGTTAAGGAAAAATCGGGAAAGAACTCGTCAACCCGAGTGAGAAAACTGAGTCGGATCACGAACCCCAACTACTAGAGAATAGGCAAATTGGGAAATTTACTACTCTCGAGTGACCCAAAGTATCATAAAAACCTTGAAAAGGGACTTTAGGACAATTTGGGAGAGAAAACCAAACCAGTTTAGGTGAACCAGTTTGAACCATCATTGAACCAGATGCTAAATTTATTTTTTTAGGTGGCTTAAAATATTTAAATGGGAGAATTGAAGCCACCATTAGATATAGAATGAATTTAGAATTTTTTTAATTTTGAAAAACTCAGTTGAATCGTGCTTGAACCGACCGGTTTAAGCATTGAACCCGGTTCTAGCCGGTCCAGTTTGAAACAGTGTTATTATCTTCTTCCTTCAGATGACAACACTGTTCACTCACTAGAAAAATGAACAGCGTTGACGAAAAGGAAATGTTTCCATTTAGGACGTGTCAAGCCATCAATGAGTGTCATAAATGTGTCAAGCGGGCGACGAGAGAGTCCCCGAGCTCCCTATATAAAGTGTCCTTCTCCATTCATCCTCCACACACTTGAAAACTTCACTCTCTATCAACTACACAGTTTTCCGATAAAGCTCAAACCAAAGCTCTGACATATGAGTTTTTTTAGCCAAAGAATGCGAGGTTGGGTTCCTTAGATTTGGGGAGAAATGAGCTACCTGATGATGATCACCATTCGATCCGAGGATCGCCAAAGAAACGCCGACATAATCAAACAGTGAAGAAGCTTCGACGGACCGAATGTACCCTATTTCGACCGAGCTAAAAATGGCCAAATTAATCTCTAATCATGCCAAACCAAGCCCTACCAACACTTCCACAGCCCTCATACAATAAAATTAGAGCGGAAAGGTAAGCCAATTTGGCTCCCCTCTATAATTTCCGATTAGTGTTAGAGAGAGAACCGACAAAACTTCACTGACCAAATTCTCCCTCAATTTGACATGAATTGTTGTAATTCTTGATCCTAAGAGCAACCTCAGGACAAGAGCTACCTGCCCCGATCGAAAGCTCAGATCGCCGCACCCCCGACGGTAAGCTTTCGAAGCTTTCTCTCTCTAAGTTCTATTTTCCAACAAAGTTCTGTTTGAGCTCGTTCCGACACCAAATCATACGATTCAAAGCTCAATTGAATTATATGGATGTGTAGGAACTCCATTTTACCTTTAATTTCAATAATTAAACTCGATTGAATGGTCAATTTGATGAAATCAATTTCGGCCAGTTTGAAAGGGGAAAATTGAGGGAAAATTTTGGGGAAAATTGGGGATTTCTTAAAATTGAGAGACCAAAGTGTAATTTTCCAAAATTGAATGCCAATTGAACATGAAAAGGATGTTGAAGGACCAATTGGTCAATTTTTAAAATTTATTGTGGTCAAATTACCATTTTGTAAAGTAGGGGCAAAATGGTAATTTTTTAAAAGTTGGGGACCAAATTGTAAATTTGGGAAACTTAAACCCCTTTTTGTGATTTTGAATAAATTGAAGACCTGAAGTGGATTTTAGAAGTTTCGGGACTCAATTTGGGGAAAATTAGCATTATGGACCTAAAGTTAAGGAAAAAGAACTTTAGGGACCTAAATGTAAATAATTAAAAAGTTTGGGCATTTTGTTGTTTTGTGAGTAATGAAGGCTATTAGGCCAAATGTTAATGAACAAGAATGTTTAAATTAGGTAGGAGCATGAAGGATCAGAAACGCCAGCAAGAATAAGCTCGCGTTGAGGCAAAAAACTGATTTAGAGGAAAATACACTACGAATATCGGGTGAGTGGGATTTTTTATATCATACCCGATTTAGAAGATGAGTACCTCAAAAATGAAAAATAACTACTATGTGGAATTTTAACATCACACCTGGTTAGGGTGATGTGAGAACTACGTAAAAAAACTATTTACCGGTTGTAAGTAGATCATACCCGGTTGGTATGATGAACTTCTTGGAAGGAAGTAGAAAACCCGCTTACCAATTATAAGCGAAGATGTCATCACACTCGATTGGTGTGAGGGACGAGTTGAAATTTATTTTGTTAGAAGTGTTCTACTCTAACTGTGTGCCAATGCTTAAAAATTTTGGGAGACCTTCTTGACGAGAGCTCAAGTAGCTCAGATAGGCCAGTGGTCTTAGTTTTGGAACTTGGGGGCTAAAATGCCCGATTTTGGAAAATCACGTATAGTGGGCCAGGAGCTCATAAACAAACATGATGATATGTTCCAACTCATCGAAGACGGCTATTGGTGGGTCTCAATCACGTAAAGATAAAAAAAAAGAGTAAGAAGATAAAGGAGAGAAAGAGAAATTACATGGAGTCATTGGAGTTATACTATTTGTGGGAAAACATTTATCAGAATGAAATCTTGTCTCAATAAAGTGAATAGTTCGACAAATAAAGAGACTACATGTCCAAGGATCTTAACAAAGATAGCTAAGAAATTTGGTTTGATACCTAATAATTACACAATCATTGGAACGATGTTTCAACTTATCGATTTGATAGGGTTAAAGGTAGGTAAAACACAAATACCCAATCACTCATAAATAGGTATAATCGAGTAGAGTTTGGTGAAAAATCTGATAGGGAGATTGAGAATTGAGAGTGTAAGTGGGTAATCAGTTGATAAGATGGACAATATTTTCAAACGCAAATTCCTAAAATTTCATTAAAAAATGTGAATGACTTAGAAAAGTGAGCTAATGTCAACAATATTTATGTATTTTTTACGTTGAACAATTTTGTTATGGTGTATGAAGACATGAAAGACAATGAGTGATCCAATGTGTCTGAAATTTTAGTTGAAAGGTTGATGATAAAAAAACTTTTTACCATCATTAGATTGAAAGGATATGATTTTGGTATAAAAAAATTTATCGACTTGTAATTGAAAGGTGAAAAAAATTTGGGGAGCTTCGAACGATTTTTCATAACGAAAAACCAGGAAGATTTACTAAATTATTGAGAAAATAAATATAATAGATATATCTAGTGTGAGATTGGATTGGAGCTTGTCCCCAAATGTAAGCATGGACAAGTTGAAAGGGATAGTGATTTTACATTAAGTGGGTGAAAATAGTTTTTTAGTAATTTTACTTAATGAAAATGTATCGCAAAGTCAGATATGAGCATTAAAAGTATAAGGGCTAACTAATGATAAATGTGTTGCATGTAAACAGTATAAAACTCATTTACGAGCTACCTGAAATAATTTTTAATATGTTAAATAATCATTTACAATAAAAAAAATTAGAGTGAAACTCAAAATAATTGTGATTATCTTGAGTAAAATGGGAAAAAGATAACAAGTTTATGGAGATAGTAAAAACATAAAAAAAAACGTTAAGGAAAATCGTCTTGGATAAGTAGAAAACAAAGTAGAAATGAGAGTAATAATTTTTAAAACTGAATCATACCTAATAAATAACTGATCCAGATGAGGTGTATCATCATATAAAGACAAACGATTTATTTCATTTGTCACGTGATGAGGTCATGTGTTGCATTAACCTGTGTAAACCTAAAATTAGTTAGAAATTGAGAAAAATCAGGAGTAATATGACCTGATTTTTTACAAATTTGGTAAATAGGTTTATGGGTTTGTGAGTGAAAATTGTGTGCGTCCCTCCATAATGCATCAGGTTCGGATCTAAAGAAATGGAAGATCTATGGGCTAGGATATTTGCATGTGTGATCAATCACCGCATATTTATTTGATTGTTGAAGCCTAAGCATGTATGTCTTATGCAATCCATTGTGTGATGAGGTATAAAAGGAAGCAATGTTAGTGAAACAATGCATTTCACTAACAAATGTTGGTGAGGGCATTCGACATATGATGAATGCTCTTTCTTGATTCCCAAATTTTTTTCTTATAGGGATTAAAAATCAAACATTGAACACTGACGCTCTTATGGAGAGTTAAGGATGGTGGTCGCCATAGGTCGAAGTGGAAGTCCCACAACGGTGGCCATTGTGATCAGCAGTGATGAGTAGGAAGCTATTTGAGAAGCAAAGTCCAGAATGTAGGGTAAGTAAAATCACTCGAGCAATCTTATATTCCATTTTTTTCTTTCTACATTAGTAGTAAAGATTTGAGTTTGTCAAGCCTAGTGTCATTAAGTGTCCGTGCTAAGGTCATGTATAGGGGTTGCCACTACTTACTCAATCCTACAAGAAACTAATGTTTAATTTCATATTTGGATTTAGGGAGGCCAATTTGAATGTAATTTGTGGTTAGGCTTAGTATGGTGGTCAAATACATACTCATGGTTCAATTTTCTTTTATCGTATCTCTTCACTAGAAGATTTTGTTGAACTTATATATGTTCGGAGAAGACCCTAAAAAACCCTAAGAGTAGCTCCAACTTGTTTCACATGTTGATTGTATTCTTATCACCTATAAATTGATGTAAATAGCTAGAGATTTGATAAGAATGGTCAAACACAATTGATTATAAATTTTTTATGTGATATAAGCTAGACGTGAGTATGTGTTGTGTTATCTTTATTTTGAGTTGACAACAATTCTAGTGATGATGGAAAGGTTTAATTAGCCTATGCTACACATAAATGTTATTGGATAAAGTAATAGTTGATACTTCTATTTGTTGTTCCTTTTATTTTAGCAACTAGAGATACTCACAATAAATGGCAAGTGAATTTCTAGTTGGACCATTGCAACTTTATTAGAAGGAGAGAGTGACTAATGTATAGAAATATTTTCTACAAGCTTGAGTTTAAAGACAATCTATTTATCGTTACGTGATTAGTAATAAAAGTTGATGTTTAAAATCTTAATGTTGCCGAATATTTTAAGATTTGATACTAAAAAATAGAGTAAAGTAAAATAGAAAATATTTGTACCTATGGATACTATATACGTTAGATCATATATAATGAACGTTCTTAATATATATATATATATATATTAAGAGAATTATATGAGAATACACCTAATTAAAATAAATATTATTAAATATATGTATAAATAAGGGATTGAGGTGCCATTTTCAATCTCGAAGAGGGAGACTTCATCCAAAGGATTTACTTACATGGGAAGACTTGACTTTCAATACTATTGATAATGAATAAGATTTATTAAAAAAAAGTGAAAAAGTGAAAAATTTATCTTTAAAAAACGTGAAAAAAAAAAGAGAGAAACACGAAAATGCAAATGTCGGGATTCGAGAGATGATTCCATAATCCATCCCAAGCTTGGGCAAAGGAAATCACTCTCCCACACTCACTCTGACTTACTTGTAAGGACAGAGATGTACCTCCGAGTAAAATGGGCAGCCAGGAAGATACGAAAATGGCGCCTTACACATCGATTACCTATCGAACTCTTGAATAAAAATTAGTTCACGTGGTGCAAAACTCATACCTCCTTGATTAAAGGTGGTGGAGTTTAACCCACATATAAAGCAGGCCACCTCTCACCTCAGACAGATAGAATTGGTTGAATCACTATGACCCATAAAAACAAGAGAAAATAACTCACTATAATCTCTTCCATCTCCAACACTTTACCTCTCGACTTGTAGATCACTTCCTCTCCCCTGGCCATGATCTTGTCTTCGAAATCTACCCCTCTCTTTAATGTATCATCAGTTTCTTGATGTAGGTTGATTCAGATAAGGCTGCAATCTTCCCGAGGAAGCTTTACGAATTTCTTCAATCTTTTTCTTGCTAAGTTTCTGTTTGTGTGATATGATGGAGGACTAGAGGCTGATTCACTACGGATAAGAAGCTTTAATGGAGCCCCTATGTGACTTCTGTAAGGCCGTGAGGGCGGTGGTTTACTGCGGGTCCGACCTAGCCCGGTTGTGCCTCCAATGCGATGGCTACATCCACTCGGCCAACTCCCTGGCCTATAGCCACTCCCGTTTGCTCCTCTGCGATAAGTGCGGCTCTCACCCAGCATTCCTCCGGTGTGATCACAAGCTGGCACTCTGCCAGGGCTGTGACTCCGGCCACCAGGCCGTGAATTGCTATTCAAGTTGCCCGCCCATGCTGGAGTTGTCGAGCATCTGGGCCACCTCCAATTTGGATGAGCCACCTCCGGCAGGCGAGTTAAATAGCAGCTGGGGTTCCATCCATGGCCTGAGCTGCATGCTAGAGGGTAATGAAGATGGTGACGAGGTTTCCCATGGAGCCATCGCCCCCAACAAGCTCAGCGTGCTCGAGTCTTGGCTAGGGCTTCCGATGAGCCACCCACCGCTGCCCCACCTGAGCTATACGCAGCTTGTTCGAGATCATGTCCCGCTGGCCTCTCCCGACCTTCTTCCTCCAAAGGTAACTAAGCTCCTCCATAAGATAAACACATTCACCTCCGACTAGGTCAGCTTTCTGTTGTTCCTTTCTTATGCAAGAATTTTTCAAAACCATCATCTATTGAACTAGGTGCCACAAATCTGCTCAAGCCTCAAAACCTTGGGAGATCAAGAGAACGAAGATGATATTTGCCGAAATCTCAACATGAACGGCCTAACCAACCTTGCCGGAAATGGAAGTAACATGCTGGATTGTGAGACCGATCAGGCCCCGTATAGGTTCGAGGATGGAGATGTAGAGCGTCTTTTAACAGCCAAGGATCTATCCGATGCACCATATGTGATCAACGGACTGATTGGGAATGTCACAGAGGTTAGCCTCTACTCGACTCATGAATGATCTGGCTAATGCTTTTCCCGGCATCCTCTCATTTGTTTGATAAAAAGCAACGAATTCCTTATTCTTTCGTTGACTTTGTTCATCCGTTCGTTCTAGGGGCCGCCTTCGGTGCAGGTGCAGCCCGGATGTTCGGCTTTTCATACTAGCGGTAGTGTGTTTATGAATCCTCCTCCGACCGGCAGCCATAGCATTAGGATAGGCTATCCATCTCCGAGCATATCATTGTCGAATCAAGGCACCACCGCCTCGGATTTCAAGGAGTGCAGCATCTCACCAATACTCTTATCGGTTGAGTCGCCATGGGATCCGAATCACGATGGCAGCAGCCCTCAGGCTAGAGACAAGGCCAAGATGCGATACAACGAGAAGAAGAAAACCCGAATGTAAGCATATCTCAACTTTTAATATTAGCTAGAAAATTGCTCTTGCAAATTAAAAAATCTTCAGGTACTCAATCTTCAGCACGACGTCTCTGATATATCTATAATCGATGATTTTTGTTAGGTTTGGAAAGCAGATAAGGTACGCATCGAGGAAAGCGAGGGCTGATACGAGGAGGCGGGTGAAGGGGAGGTTTGTGAAGGCCGGCGAGGCTTATGACTACGATCCTCTCGGGAAAGCGGCGACGAGCTTAGAAACGGAGAAAGCCAGTGCCCCTTGTAAGACAAGTTCATGATAGCTAGCTGATAAAATAAGATAACCATAGATTATCCCCTCGTATAAACAACGACGGAGGCATACTTCACTGTTTATGTTGCTGAAGAAGGGGGGAAGACCGTGAAAAAGACACTCCTATTATTGAATAGTGAATAAATTCTTGCAGAAAAGGTCACTTTCGGTCATTGATATTTATATGTGAGTTTACACAAAATGGTCTGAAGAGACGGTCCTCAATGTATATAGGGATGAACTTCGTGCCCATGATCGCCATCTCATATATACATTACTTAATCAACGTTTGGATATTATAGTGATTCCAATTGAGGCATGCTTAAAAGGTGGCACGTGATAATACAAAGTTTGGAAGGTAGCAAGTTGGCTAATTAATCACCTTTTTCTCGAGGTTCAAAACGTGGTGGAAAGAAATATTATCCTACTTTGGGTCATGAGCCTTGCATGAGGGAGCAATATGTGGACGGGCCTGCCTTGATGACGTGGAATCTCCAACACGGAGGTGATATGAGGGTATTGAGCACGTGCCACTGCGATTTAGGTTGCCAAACTAGTGTTTGTGGCCAATCATGCGTGGGGAAGGTTGAGATGTGGAAGCAAAAGGCCTAGCGATAATGTAGCACGACATACCCTCCCCGTATGTCGTGCCGAAAAAGACATGGTTCCTAGCCTAATTTTGAGGCGGTGCTGCGTGCTTGTATATATATATATATAAGCAATACATGTATACAACATATGGCCAATACATATATAAGAACCTTCCGCAACCGAAGTTTCTTCGCTTCAATTCCTTCTCCTTCCGCAACTCCCTCTCCTTTTCTCTTCTCTTCAAGACACCAATCTCCCTCGTTACTTAATCTCCACTGCATCCAACCTTCCATCTTCGGAAAAGACCTGCAGGGGATTTTCCCGTTGTCGACACAATAAACCTATTTGCTGATCGATCGTTATTCCGTGATATCGCTTGACTGATCATCGATGAAGTTGAGGAGGTACAAGTCCAAGTCACCTCCATCTTCCATGGATTCTGGTGAGTCTCTCTCCCTCTTTCCTGCCAATCCCTATGGAGACTTCATTTATTCAGTTTATTGCTCGAATTTTCGAGCAACCATGGATCAAGATGGTCATAACCTCCAGAAAGCAAATATGTTTAGAAGATAGCAAATTCGTTTGGTATGGATCACTTTATCATAATCTACCATGATATATTGAGAGATGGTGCTGGGCAAGTAAGCACTTGCATTTAGTAATCATTAATTTCACGTTAACTTCTATTTTCCTTTCCAATTTATTAGTGATGGGATCATCTCCAAGGGAACATGGCATATCTCTCAGCACGTCCTCAAGCATTAGTCAAGAATACAAGGCAGCTCTAAGGACTGATTCATACGCAGAGCTCTGGAGGAGAGTCCAATCCGAGCTATCCACGAGACTCCCGACCGCCAGCCTCCTCTCGTCATCGTCCTCGAGAGATCTCTTCATTGCCCATCTCTCTGAGACCCTACTCGAGCCTGACCGGTTAACCCTAGCGGCCATGATCAAGAGTCTCCACGTCCACCGCCTACTTGTGGACTATTTCAAGGCCAGCTCCGATGCATGGGACGTGTGCGAGCTCCTCCTTATCAAAATCCAACACACTCGAGCAAACTATGGCCGGATCAGGAGGGTCATCCGGCTGGCTAAAAAGACGGATGACGCGGTCAACTGCTATGAGATGATCTCTGGAGAGCTAGGAGCTTTCTCATTGCTTGGGAATCCCTTATCGGACGTGAGCCCAGAGAAATTCCACGACATGAACGAGGGCCAAGTGATCCTCCTCAAAGGGCTCATCAGGAAGTGCAAGAGAGTTAGGATGAAAGCAAGGCTATCTCGAATCAGAGAGCGAGCCGGGATGTGTTGTTTAGCGATCTCATGTGGACTTGTGGGGATAGCATCGGTCATGCTGGCAGTCCATGGTGGGGCCATCATGGTTGTGGTTGCGCCGGGGGTCATGTCATCATGCTTTGGCTTAGGTTTGTTCGCAAAAAAGGAGGAGAAGCTCTTAGATTCTGATTGCCCTAGCCATAATAAGAGATCTTCATCAGATAACAACAAAACGAGGAGCCAACGGAAGAGAAGTCTGAGTTTGCAATTTGATGCAGCAGCGAAGGGACTCTATGTACTGATCAATGACATGGGCACAATGTGCAGCCTCTTGGGGAGGCTTCAAGATGAGGTGGACCATACACGAGAGTGGGCCGATATGGGGGCGAAGAGCTTGAAGAGCGATACGATGATCCTCACGGAGGTCATGAGGGAGCTCGACATGAACAGTCTGTGCTTCATGGAGCAACTAGAAGAGCTAGAAGAACACATCTATTTGTGTCTGCTTGCCATTGATAAGTCTAGGAGGTGCGTACTTCAAGAGATCTCAGTAGCCTCTTCGAGGCGAGAAGATGGCTCCTAGGATATGGGGACATCGAGACCCGACTGTTAGGGAATGTGGAAAATCAGGGCACTGACCCAAACCATTACACATTGACCAGCTCCTGTTAACTTATAATCAGAGAGTAGGTTGTTTATCACATATATTCAAAATTACCATAAACAATTATATACAAATTCGATATAATTTTTTCGATATTTGTCCAGTATAACAACTAACATATCTTAGTAATTTTTTCAAGTTTTCGGGGATAAATAGTATGTGATATATATCTTATTAAAAAATATTGTGTATTATGAGTCATTTGATAAATATTCACTTATTAAGTTTTACCATAATTTATATTAGCTGAAACTAATTTTAAAAGCTAAAATTTATAATCATATTTTTAAAATTATTTGTTATAATGTAAATTATTATTTAATTTATATGTAAAATTATTATAAAAGTATAATAGTTTAATTTATTTTCAATTTCTTTTCTTCATCTTCCTATTATTTATATAAAAATGGATAGGAAGATGCATTGCAAAAATGTTGATAGGAAGATATTCTTTAATTTAGAGCTAGTAAAGACTAAATTCAATGAGTACTTAATAAGTAAGCATACACAACATTGAAAAAATGTACTAGTAGATGACTCATTGAAATGTTGACCAGATGACCAAACCGTCAACAACCGAAAAAATCCCACATTTTGCTTTATTTTCATTGCCATTGCCTTCTCGGAGAAAGCATCCAATAAATGGTTACAACCTCGATACTAAATACTAAACGAAATAAATAAATCTAGAATAAAAAAATTGCATCTAAATATATAATATTATTAATTGTAGTGTGTTATTTACTTTATTATTTTATTTTATTTATAAATAATTTAATAATAAATTATAAAATATGAATGGTTATGTGTGGTGATAAATTTAAAATAATATATTACTAAATTAAATAATATTTTGGTTATTATTTTTTCCAAGCTCAATAAAAGTTAATTGAGGTTGAGCTTATCTTATAAAATAGAGAAATATATAAATTAGAATTTTAATGAACAAATTTGTTAATTGAGTATTACTATCAATAAAACGAAAAACAAGTAAACCTTAACTAGCTTGTGTATAAATAAAATAGAATTCAATATCAATATATTTAGTGGGAGTATAAAACAATTTTCGTTATTTATTAGAGATAAATAAGATTGTAAACAAAAAAAATTTGTAAAACCATTAATAAAGTGTTGATCATCTAAATTTTTTGTTTATTTAACGTTAAAAAACAATAAAAATTAGAAAGAAAATGTGGCTATAGAATAAAAAAATAATACAGTGTATTACTATATAATAAGAAAATAATAAAGTGTCCTTTTAATATATTTATGAATGAGCTTGAGAGCAGTTTAATAAATAGTAGTGAGACTATTTATAAATTGATAAATTTGATAAAGAGAACGCACAAGTTAAGTTAATTAAGAATAAGATAATTTAGAGAGTTCATAAGTTGATATATTAAATAAGATTGAAAAGAAAAAATTCATTAAAAATAATTAAATACTCTCTCCGTTAAATATTTATAATCTAATTATGATCCATTATATAGCTTATTAAACTTAGTTTCTAATGTCATTTTTTTTCATAGGTTCATCATTACTCTCGATTCCAGAGTAAATTATATCCATCAGCTGAGTTTTTTTTTTAACACTTACTATTATTCGTTCTTCAAATAAAACATCAATACTAATCACAATCATTTGTGATAGGATTGTATAAATGATAGGCCTCGGAAACATCACCTACTCTTAACAACAAAATACAGGTTTCACTTAATACAGGTTTCACTTTTATTATCTAGTTTCTTCAGCAAGTAATCATGAATATGTGTATGAGCAACACAGACAAATTCTCGGAAATAGCTCATAGTAGCTTTCAATCCACTCCATACTTCCGTAGTAACATTCTTGAGTAAATTTTAGCGATTTATTCAAAATGTGGACTGCATAGTTTGTAGCCTCCAGCCATAAAACCTTGGAACACATCTATCATTCAGCATATATCGCACCATATTCATAATTATGAGATTACTTTTTTCAACTACCTCTTTTTGTTAACTGTCTTTTAATATCATTTTCTCTATAGAATTTTTCTAAATTCAACTGATATAAATTTGCCTCATATATTATGAGACACATAATGGCTTCTCCACACTATTTCTCACTCATAGCCTTAAATGTCTTGAATGCTGACAAAGTATGTCTTGAATGCTGAGAAAGTTTGGGACTTCACTGTCAAAAAAAAATATTCACAACTTTCTACTAAAATTATCAATAAAATTAAGAAATATCTCATTTTTTTTCATTTGAGATAATTTTAGTAGGTTCACAAATGCTAATATAAACTAGTTACAATTTTTTCAAAACTCACAGCACACTATATTTTGGTATCACATCTATGCATTGCCTTTTAAACAATAATCACAAATCTCAGTTTGAAAATTTATCATAGGAAGTCCTTTCACCATTTTCTTGGTATATAGTGTTTTTAGTCTGTCAAAAATCAAAATAATTATATCTTCTATGCCATAATCAAAATCAAAACTGTTTTTAGTGTTTGTAAGTAAACAGTTTTCAGTAGATATAAATGAAGTATGAACTTAAGAAACATGCAATTATATATCATTTTTTTACCTTATTAAAATTGAATTTCAGAGGGTCCGTATTAAAAAGAAAAGTTCATATTTTTTCTTGTAATTGGCCAAGCTAAAAAAAGATTAATTTGAAAATCTGGCACAAAATATACTTCCAAAATAATATTTACTATTTGATCAATCTTGAACCGAACTTCCAAAATCTGGCCAAAATTCTACCCAAACCCAATCTGACACAAAATACACGAGTCTCCCTCAATCCCATATATTATTATTTCTGGAATTTAAAGTCTGCCTGAACTATTGTAAAAATAAGAGTACGTGAGATTCGTACCTTTATGAAAGGTTTTGGTATTTGTAATATTTAGAAGACAAACACCACACTCTGCTGAGTAAGTTGAGTCTTAAAACTTGACTTGCATTTCTTCACTTCAGAAAATGTAAAATTCTCCCATTAAAAAAAACGTATCGAAAGTCAGAGGAGAAATTAGGTTAAGCATTTTCCCGATATACAGGTTAGAAGCAGTGACACGATCAAAAGAAAGGCGATCAGCGATTCCATGGGAGCAGTCAGCCGGTTGTTTGAGATTAAAGAAGAAAGGAGAAGGATGGATAGAAACTATGAGGGCAAGTATTTCCTCAAAAATTCTTTGTACTTTTCATTTCGCACAACTTATAGCATGCCCTGCTACATTGGGGTTGATACATGCTTTTGTATGATTTTCTTGTTTTTGTTGTTATAACCAGCTATTAGATTGTTAGCTATATATCTACACCTTATCCCTTCGGAGGTTTTTGTTACAACTAGGACCCAATAATCTCATCTCTGTGTAGAATCCCTCGTAACCTTCAAATAAAAATTGAAAAATATCTTAAATTTCAGTCGACTTCGAAGAGCTAGCCTCGACCTCCTGAGCTCCGCCAAGATCAGATTACGCATGACTCGATCACACAACAAAAAAAAAAACACAAAAGCATGAACGAAAAACGGTCAGTATAGTACCATCCAGACCTTGACAAGAAGTTGGAATCAGCGGGCTGGGCTGCTCTCTAAATAAAACAGCAAGCACGCCTCGGCCATTAATTCTGGATCTCTTATGAGACCCATGTAATGATCGGCTTATCCGCTCTTGACCTGCTTCCATAGAAGCTAATATAATTAGAACTGGACAGAGCTGGTGAAGGTCTGCCCGAACATCCAGTTAGAAGGTACGACATCTTGGAAGACCTTGGTGACACCGTCGGTCGTGGTGACCTGGAAGGACAGCGACTGCCCGTTGAGGTAGAGATTCGACTGCCAGTTGGCGCCCCAGTTCCTCGACATGGCTATCCATCCGGACATCTTAGAGCCCTTTATGGCCATCGACTTGATGGAGCCAGCGTTGGCGACGTTGCTGACCAGCACGAGCTCGAAGTAGTCCCTCCCGTTGACCGTGAACCTCACCCCGTTGCTCTTATTGCACGGAACCCTGCAAACACATACCACGGTCAGATCATGTGTTGTTGAGAATAAAGGTAGGATGTAGAAAGTAAACTTTATTAAAAATTATTAATGATTTAATTATTTTAATCTTAATTTATTATTTAAATTATAAAATATATTAATGTAATAAAGGAGTATCAAACCTTTGATAAAGAACGGGAACGATCCCTCCGGCGTAAATGGCAATCTTCTCCCAAGCGGGTTGCGCCATATCGAAGTGCTGGAGGGGAGGATTGCACCACCCTCCATTGTCATTCGGCAGCGCATAGTTCGGGGGGCAGAAGTTGGTGGCCGTGATGGTCACAGAGACTCCCTTCTTGCACCACTTTGGATCAGACTTGTAGTCGCAGACAATCCTATAGCACTGGCCGCACGAGTTCCCATCGTTGAAGAGAGCCGTGCTTAGTGCCGCCGTCCTAGTCCCATATCCCGTCTGGTAGAGGTTTCCATAGCCGCAAGCTCCCCCTGCACACGGAGCCACTGAAGATGTCAAAGTTCGATTCTAGATGGACCAGAAAATTAGGGAGTAAATAGTGGGTTTGGTCCCAAAGCTTGTTCGTACCAACAATTAGGCCAGATGGCTTTTTTCTATCATTTCATTCGAATTTTTTGAACTTTACCTATCACATTGATCCAAAATCCAATATGTAGTTTCCACATTTGCCATGTGGCAACTGATTTATACAAGACATGATAGGCAAAATTATTGGTATTAAATAATATATTATTTATTAAACTTTAAGTGTATACATAACTAATGGATTTATTTAAAGGTATAGAGATGTATTATTCAATGAATGGATTATTGGTGGAGTACCCATGGTCCCGGAGGCATCGCTGCCTCCATAGAAGGTGGCGTGGGCTCTTGACCATCCTGAAGCGGTGAAGCCATTGATGGTCTTGAAGTTGAAGTAGAAGTTCCCAATCAGGAGCACCAGTGCAATAATGGAGGTTGCCATGCCCTTTCTTTCCGAAAGAACCCCAAAAGAGGGAAGAGAAGAGAAGAGGAGAGGAGAAGGTCTGACGGGTATACCTGTATGGGTGTTCTTGGCTTCGACAAGTGCCAAGATCTGCCGCTATATATAGTGAGCACAATTCGATTAATCAACTGAAATTTTTTTATTATATGTTCAGTTGAATTGGATTTCGTATTTGCAAGTGGAGTGTTAAATACTATTTGATTAAAATAACCTCCGTTGAATTAAATTCAATAATTGCCTTAGAATTCATCCCCACGTTCTTTGCAGAACCCGTTTTCTTCTGTACATGGCTCTCCCATACGGCCACATGCAACTCCCTGATTAAGAGCCGAGAATATTTCATCACCCATTTTCCCCACCAACAACACAATTTGGATCTATGTTAAGCATGATTAGATAAGAAGAAAACATGCTTGCATAGATCATCACTTCACATGGCTATCCCGTTTGACCATACAATATACAATTGGGGGTTGGCCTCCATGATTAGCATTCCAATTGCACATGGTCCATTTTGACATTTCCATCATCAGATATTTGATTATTGAATAGTGATTAGATCTGATGATCTGTCGACTAGAATCTTTGACGCTTTCGCATTGAGAATGTCCACCCAGATAAGCTATCTATCCATTGGAGGATTCAATAGCATCAAACTTCATGACTTGTTTACCAGTGCTCAGTTGGGTTATACCTTGAATCATGATATGACATGTCTAAAAGGTCACTCATTGCCTCATTTCTCAATCATAAACAAATGGTCTCTCGCACTGTATCATCACATTCCTGCACGTGATAAGCGAACCTGAGATCAGAGCAGTTAAGAAACATGATCACAGAAGAAAGCAAACAGATCTATTACACAATGGAAGCAAGCAAGAATAATTTATTAGTTGCTCATATTGGTTGGACAGATGATAATAGTCTATATTGGCTTTGCATATTAAGAGTATTTTATCACAAATTAAGTGGAATTATGTTTGATCACTTATCATAATAATTTCTCATAAATTTGACATGAAATAATCTTTTCATATCATTTAACCTTGCACCATAATCTAACATCATACCAAAACAAATGCCATAAAGGTTAAAAGCATTCATTCCATAAAGGTTCTCATCTGGTATTGTTAGTAATACTAGTAAGAATCTAAAAGGAAAGGCATTGGACCAAAGGTTCTTTCTCTGAAGGCAGCAGCATCTGCAACTTATTTAACCACACTTCATCGACCAAAAGAGACGTATTTCAAGAGACATCTAATTCATTCTTAAAAGTGAATTGAACGGGGCTTCCTCTTTCACTCTACAATGGGGTCGATCAAGCTCCTCCAACCATGATAATCTACGAGAGAGTCATTGTCAGGGACAAGGAAACCGTTGAGGAAGAAAGTGGGGGTGCCGTAGATGCCTCTTGAAGCACTGTACTGCTCAAGAAAATTAGGTAGAACTCTCTAGTTAATGGTTCGATAGATTGATTTTCAAAGTTGAGGGGTGGGAAATAAAACTACTTATGGCCATTATATGTGCAGTCTAGATACCTTAAAGGAAACCCTTGTCTTAAGATCCGTCTCCCTGTTGTTGAACCCTGCTTCAACGTCGGAAATGTTGACTGCCCTGGATGCGAATCGACCAATATCCTTGATGATGGATGCTCTCGTTTTGTTGACTGTCTGGGCGCCGTAGTACCTCTCCTGTTGGACGACATCCAAAACATTTAGGATACACACTAGCAAAAAGAAAAAAAAAATTCTCATACAATCAGAAAGCTTTCAGAGTTGGAGCTTTTGTTATAAGAGTCTCCGGCATCATATAGGCCAGTGGAGCGAACCTGATGTTTGAAGAACTGCTCCAACAAGGTGAAGGTTGCAGAAGCGTTCAGACTGTTTACAATGTTCAATGCACGGGATGCCGAATATGCATTGTCGTGATAACTGCGCAAGATCATCGGTCATCAGTAAAAATCATCTATCAAGACAGATTGCCAACTTATTCTAAACTGCAAGAATTGCAAAAATAACCAGAAAGAGACTTAACACCAGCAATCATTTGGAATTACAAACTCAGAATCCTCAGGAATAAATACAACTTATGAACATCCATACAATTACTGATAAGTGACTATTAGAGAGATAACATTTGTACGGAAGCGCAGTCAGTCTGTAGATCAATAAATGCGCATTCAATCAGATTGCTTCTGAAATTCGTACTAACACCAAGACAGCAGAAAGAGTCACGAGTTCACTCTTGGTCTCTCCCATCAATTATTCGAATTGCTACAAAGTTCAGGAAAAAAAAAGAAAGAACGTAGCCCCCACAAGCGTGGCAAATTATCAGAAGGGATGAATCAAAGAGATGCAGTATTTTACTTACGGCAGAGGGAGAAGGTGAACGATGAGCCAGACTCGGGGGCCGTAGTGGTCGGCGGCTTTCTTGAGCGGCGGCCATGAGTCCCTGCTGTAGGGGCAGAGTGGGTCCAGGAATGCTTCGATCCTGACCGGGTCCCGGACGACACGCCCCTTCGTGTACACGAACCCGTCGTACTTCGCCGGCGGCAAGGACTGCGAGTAGACAACGACCGCGAGGAAGAGAAGGGACAGCACGGATCGCAGCAATTCCATCGACCTTGTTCTCTCTTACTCTCTTCTAGTTACTGGAGCCACTTCTGTGTAAAAGAGGGAGAGAGGTAAGTGTCCGAGAGCCCACGAGTGCAGAAAGGCGATCATTACACCAGGACATGTAAGGCATGATAGACAATGGACATGGAGTACGAATCTGTCCAGGTTCTTCGAGTCTGAATCAACAAGAATTTGAGGACCAAAATTCATCCATCTACATATGTCCATAGATTATTGTTCATCTATACAATTAAAAGAAATTAGTGAATTTTCCTTTTTTATATTCATGATATTCTGACTATAGTATACTTCTTTATCATGATTGACCAACAACATGTGGACTACCAATTTCAAAAGATTGGTTTACCCGAACACATGAAATATTATTTTGATACCGTAATGAAATTTTATTAAAACTTTTTGTAACATTGAACTATTTAGCCTTCTAGTGGCTTTACTTTCCTGGCATAAAATTAATATTTTAATAAATATGGACTAAAATATAAGATATTTTTAATGGAAAAATATATGTGGTTATAGCAAATGGGAAGGGCAGCTGACACATCGAAAGTTGACTATGAATAGCCTACAGAGACCATTACTTTTTTCACACTCCTATTCTTAAATAATTTGGACCCAACATCACCAAGACCGAAAAGGCTAAAATTGAGCACTTGGTTGTTTTTATATTTGTCTTTATTTTTATATCGAAATTCATAAGTAAATATTGTCTTAATTAAAGTTTCATTTAGGCACATTACACTATATATAATATTTTAATAAAAGTATAATTTAATATAAAATATCGAATCTTTGGTCCTCATTGAATATTCATCCAAACTAGAACCATGGTACCAGCTCGTCGGGTCTCTCAAATGGAGGGGTCGCATAGGTTTTGAGAGACCTATCCTCTATGTTAGATATACACAGTGGCATGACTAGTGGAGCCCTTAGTCTCTAGTTAAGGTTAGAACATTTACAAAGAGAGAGTACACTTTTTTTTTTCAAAATTTCTAATCTTGAGAAAAGTTTCTAATGTTTAGAGCTAACTATAATTTCACAAATTTATTATTGTATATTCACTTTTATACCTATGATTATTATACAAAATTAAAATTTATGCATAATTTACAAATTTAAAAAGTTAAAGATAAGTAAATACCTCTCAGTATCTTGTTAAAAATAATATTGAATAAGAATGCTCGCTAATTTCTTGGATCAAAATGCTAAAAAAATAAATAATTAAATAAATTTTTTTGTGCTATATTCGATAATTTATATTTTGATATTTTGTTGACGGAAATATTGAACCATTTGAGGTATATCGAATAAAAAATAATTTAAACTGAACCGGTTTGAATTATGCCAAATTATAAGTAATTGATTCAAAAATTTATTTTTTGGGTATTCAAAAAGAATAAAATGATGATTTGAGTTAATAACTACATATAAAATGAATTTAAAATTTTTAAAAATTAGTCTATTTTTTGTGTTTGTGGATAGATAATAAGATGTCTAGTGAGAGTTATTGTCATGCACTGATCCGATTAACAATTCAATGTCCAGTAATAACTCGTTACATCCTATCCATATTACAATGGTGTGTAATTTAGGGTTTTTTTAGGGTTTTTTAGGGTAATGAAAAGACTAATACTCAAAATAAAATGTATATAATAATTTAAGCATAAATTTGAAATTTTCTTTCATAATAAATGTGATAAAAAATTACACAAATAAGTTGGGAACACAACAAATTATAAACATATAAATTAGAAACTTTGTACGCGTGTTTCAAGATCCGTACATCAAGCCATGCTTGTTCTTTAGGTGATGTCCTCATTATGTGTCTCACGAAACTTTTGCTTTCGCCTAAACTTATTTTAGGGAGGGTAATGAGCTCACAATGTAGTGAATGTAATCCCTAATGTTGGGCCACTACATAACTTACAATCTTTTTTTGCTCATCCATAACTTATGATCTTAGAGTTCATTAAAATATATACATGACATTATCTTGTTTTATAACTTTTTTTTGACCCTAATCATGACTTAGGTATTTAACAATAAAATATAACTGAGTCGAGCTATTTCTCCATGATTAAAATAATTAATCAAAACATGTTATCACATATAACAATAATAATATGACCCAACCATGTCCCGAAAGTTACGTAATATGTGATTAACTATATAGAGTGTGTAGTCACGTGCATTAACACAATCAAGACTCCATAGAATTTCTATATCATATAGATGTTAACACATCCTGAAGTTTAGTAACTGCCCGCCAACTGCTTGTTAATGCCTTTATACACATATGACTTTAGCCTGCCAGACTCCGAGACATAGAGGTATACTTGTGGACTCACTTATACATTTTTCTAGAGTCCTAGGTAATTTAAAAATATATATAATATTCCCTTATTACACCACTTTTGATCAACTTTGGACGTCTACACTATCTCGATATGTGTCCTGATGTCGTCCAAACTTCAACAATAGTTATATACAAAAAACATACACATAAAACAATAAGTATATTCAATACACATAATCATAGATTGTTATCATTATTTCGATCGACTCCATCTCGCACTGTGCACCCAATTAATATATTCCTATCATGTAACTATTATTTTTCATTATCCATCGACCTTATTTCTTTAAACATCAAGATAAGTCGTCTTTCTTAGTGATCATACATCCATAAAGTTTTCTCTTATTTTTCATAATATTTTCCAAAGCATACATGCATAAAATTAAGGAAAATTGTAAAGTATTGTGGTTGGACCAATCAAACTTGCCATCAATACTCCCACTCATGATTATTATCTGAACTTTTCTTTCCAACTATTTATCTTTTCACCTTCGGATGTGTGATTCCCATATGATAAGTGTGGATACTACTCTACACAAATTATATTATAAATATGGAACCAACTTTTGTCTTTACTAGGTACTCATATGGTAACTCATAATTTTTAAAAAAATTACAGTTTTACCACTCGGGCTCGGTTCGCTCGACTTGTTTATCAGCGAACTATTTTGATTAATCACGTTCTATTATTTCATTTTACTTATCAAGCCTATAACCATATTTAGTTATATTTGTCAAAATGCCTAGAAGATTCTAAGTTTCCATTTATAGGATGTGGTGGGTTTCTTGTAGGCTCGATTGAGAAACTGAGACAGTGTAAACCCCGTTCTCTCAAAATAAAAATATGGAAATGCGAACAAGAAAAATTTGAGAGAAAATCGTGGTTCAAAGTGAACCGGAATTGGAAAAGAGAAAACCAAAATGCGAATTGGGCAATCCCAAATGTTCAATAAAAAATAAAAAATAATGGAAATAGATCATGAACCAAATTGATTGTGAGAACTGAACGAGTTCAATGTGAATCGAACTTAAACTGGGTTGAACCAGGAAGAACTGGTTCAAATATTCATTTTTCTATTTGACTTAAAAATATCAATTTGGAAAATTAAAGTCACCAATGTGTAGAAAATGAATTTATAAATTTTTAATTTTGAGAAAATCGATAGAATCTAGCCTCAACTAACCAATTTTCTATTTTGGGTCACCGAACCTGGTCCGATTGAACCAAACCTAAATCGGGTTGAACCAGGTAGAAGCGGTTCAAAGATTCATTTTTCTAGTTGACTTAAAAATATCAATTTGAGAAATTGAAGTCACCAATGTGTAGAAAATGAATTTATAAATTTTTAATTTTGAGAAAACCAGTAGAATCAAGCCTCAACTGACCAATTTTCTATTTTGGGTCACCGAACCTGGTCTAATCGAATCGATCAACAGTTCAGCTAGTCAATGGACTACTTGCCAGGTCAACGCCCAATCAACATGCACGACCAATCAACGAGCGACGTGTGGTGAAGCGCACCCAGTCAACCGCTTTGTAAACCCTGTCCTTTAAAGATAAGAAAATTGGGAAAAGAACCGGTTAATTCAAAGAGAAAACTGAGCCTGTTAACGAACCCAAATCGATGAAGAAAGGGTAAAATGGGAAATTGGCAAATCCCAAGTGACTCAAATAGTCATAAAAACCATGAAAAAAAACCTTGGAACAAGTGGGAAGAGAAAACCAAACTGGTTCAAGGTGAATCGAACCTGAACCGAATTGAACTAGTTTGAACCATACTTGAACCGATTTCTAAATTCATTTTTCTTGGTGGCTTAAAATGATCAAATTGGGGAATTGAAGCCACCATAGATAGAGAATGAATTTAGAAAATTTTAATTTTGAGAAAACCGGCCGAATCGAGCATGAACCGACCAATTTATGCATTGAACCCGATCGGACCAGTTTAGTCCGGTTCGAAACAGTGTCATCTTCTTCCTCAAGATGATAACATTGTTCATTCAATGCAGAAAATGGATAACTCCGACGAAAGAAAAATGGTTCCGATCAGGCCGTTTCAGGGTGAGGATAAGCTCGACTAAAAAGGAAAATTGTCGGGCAGAGGGTCCCTGGGCTCCCTATATAAAGAGCTTCTTCTCCATTCATCCTCCACACACCTGAAATCTCCATTCTCTCTCAATTGCTCCATTTTCTGGTGAAGCTCGAACCAGAGCTCTGATATAGGCCTTTCTCTCAGCCACACAAGGCAAGGTCAAGTCCTATAGACTCCGGGGGAAGTCAGCTAGCTACCTGACAACAACTTCTTTTGAATCCAAGGACTACTAGAGAAGTGCTGACAGAATCAAACAGTGAAGTAGCTCTGACGGACCGAAGCTGCCCTATTTTGGCCGAGCTGAATTCAGCCAAATTCAGCCCTTCTCCGACCAAACCAAGCCTCCTCAACACCCCTACAACCCTCATATGACCTTAACAGAGTTGAAAGGTAAGCCAATTCGGCCTTACTCAGTTGTTGCTGGTCGGAAATAGAGAGAGAAAGTGCTAAACTTTACTGATAAAATTCACCCTCAATTCGACTTCAATTGTAGCGATTATTGATCCTAGAAGGAATCTCAAGACAAGAGCTACCTCTCCAGATCAAGAGTTCGGACCGCCACACCTCCCATAGTAAGCTTTTGAAGCTTTCTTCCTCTACGAGCAGTTTTTCGGTAAAGCTCCATTTGAGCTCAATTCTAACTAAAATGCTATAGTTAAAAGCTCAATTGAATCATATGGAAGTGTAGGAACTGATCCATACCTTCAATTTGAACAATTAATCATGATTGAATGGCCAATTTGAAGAAATCAAATTCAGTCAGTTTGAAGGGGAGAAATTGGAGGAAAATTTTGGGGAAATTTGGGGATTTCAAAAAATTGAGAGACCTTCATGCAATTTCTCAAAATTAAAGGCCAATTGGCAATGAGAAAGATGTTGAGGGACCAATTGGTCAATTTTCGGAACATTTGAGGCCAAATTGCCATTTTTGGAAAGTAGGGACAAAATTGTAATTTTTGAAAAGTTGGGGACCAAATTGGAAATTTGGGAAACTTAACCACTTTCATAATTTTTAGTAAATTGAGTACCCAAAGGGAATTTTGGAACCCTTGGGACTCAATTTGGGGAAAAATTAGCATTAGAGACCTAAAGTTAAAGAAGATGAACTTTAGGAACCTAAATGCAATAAAGTAACAACTTTGAGCGTAGTCGCTCCTACGTGTGAAAACGATGGCTGTCATGCTGAATCGTAATTGATAAAGATACCCAAACCGTGTAGGGACACAAGAAACTAGAACACTAGCAAGGAAAAGCTAGCGTGAACTTGGAAACCGACTAGGGATGAACACATCACGGTCATCTGGTGAGTTGGTATATTTACATCATACCCGATTGGGATGGTGAGCACTTTAGGAACGAAAAAACACTTGTAAGTGGGACTTTAACATCATACCCGATTGGGGTAATGGGCGATTTATGCTAAAACCTACTTATCAATTGTAAGTAGAGGAAATCATACTAGGTTGGTATGATGAACTTCCTTGAAAGAAGGAGAAACCCACTTAACGGTTGTAAGCGAAGATATCATCACATCCAGTTGGTGGATGTAGTAAAAATATATATTTTCAGAAGTGTTCTCCTCTGACTATGTGCCAATACTTAAACTATTTGGGAGACCTTCTTGACGGGAGCTAAAACAGCTCAGACAGGCCATAGGCCTCGATTTTTGAACTTATGGTGCTAAATGCTTGATTTTGGAAAATCACGTGCAGTGGGCACGAGTAGGAGCTTGTAAACAATCTTGAATTGAGAAAGCCATGAAATCTCTAATGAAAATATTGTGTGGTTTCGCCATGGTACCAAGACAGGACCGACAGTACTTGATGGATTGGCGGCAGTGTGTCAAGGCCAGGTCGACGGACCGACCTAGACAGGCAGCTACAGGTCGGGTTGAGGGTCGAGGCCATTGGACTAGTGGCAATAAAGATAAATGGCAAAATGTGAAAACTATTGTTTTATGCATGCACTTGAGGTACAGTACCATCAAGATACCCAAGAGGGGTAGTGATGGGTCCTAAGGGCTACTAGACGGCATGGTGGAAATAAGGGCAGTTCGTTGTGCCAGCCAGTCGGAAAGCTTAGAGTAGCCTCTTGCACATGAGACCTAGATGGGGTCGAGATGATGTCTCTATCCTCATATGGACATGGAGTGGCATTCAGATATGAGGGTCGGATGTCACGAACATTCACTCAGACCTAGGGTAGAAGTGGACGGACTTCTATCTTGGTGGCCGGTAAAGACGCTCCGAGCCACAAGGGGGTGCAGTAGACGTGCTGCACCTATGAATGTGTGTTCCCTTCTTGATGAAGGGCGTGTGTTTGTTTGCTAAACGCCTCCCGAGACAAAGGGATGGGCTAAGAAAGCTAAAACACACCTAATACGGAAATGGGAAAAGGTTTTAAAAACCTTGGAAAGGATTTGCGAATCCTTGGAAAATGAATGGTTAACCTTGGAAAAAGGTTTTTGTAAGAGAAATTTAAATTGACAAAAACCGCTTTTAAAAGAAAATGTCACCCTTGGCAAGGTAAAAGTTTTAAAATTTGAACTTTCAGGAAAAACCTTCTCTTTATAGAAATGATAACCTTGGCACGACTATTTTTAAAACTCACTCATAATACTCGCTCACTGAGTTGTAGAACTCATCCCTCCCTTTTACCCCTTTTAGGTAACCAAGGGAAAAACCAAACTTAAAGACCTCCCATGTAAGACATGTATGACAATTTTAAGATATTTAGTTTTGTATAATGCTATTCCAGGAAAGAAAGGAAATAAGGACACCTTACTATTCGTAGTTTAGAAAAGGGTGAAACCCTTCTTGAACCAAAGGGAGTGACGTGTTGCTTACGGGGATCCAACCAAACCAGGTCGGGGTGTGACAACTTGAGTGGTATGAGAGCCTGTTTACTCGAATACATTATCAAGACTATATAACATAGTAACTAAGAGAAACTTTTAAATTTTTTAGGTGGCTCCCAAGAGAGGAACCAAGAAAACTAGGACAGACGTCACCAACACCACCCAACACCATGTCCCCGCAGGAAGATCACCCTAAAAAGCCCTTCAATGCCCGAGGTATAGAAGAAGTGTAAAACCCGCCCTTTTGAGCTAAGGAAAACCAGGAAAAGAACCGGTCAAACCAAGTGAGGATTTAGAACCGGTTCACAAACCCGATTATTTCTGAACGGGCAAGTTGGGAATTTACAACTCTCGGGTGATCCAAAGGGTTCATTAAACCTTGGAAAAGAAATTTAAGACAAATTAGAAAATAAAAACCAAACTGGTTCAAGTGAACTAGATTCTATAAAAACTTTAAAGTTAAGCGTGCTTACTTAAGAGTAATGTGAGGATGGGTGACCTCTTGGGAAGTATGAAATTTTTTTTGTAACCCGAAATTTCGGTCAAAAATTTGTATGTACGCCTTATCATAAATTAATATATAATTAATAGCAATAATTTAATACCTAAATTAAATTATTGGAATTAATACAAATAATTTAATACCAAAATTAAATTATTAGAATTAATACTGAAATTTAATTTATTAGAATTAATACCGAAATTAAATTATTGGAATTAATACCAATAATTTATGGCAATATTAATACCAGTAATAAATCTCGCCCATTTAATACACGGGTTTTACAACTATATAAAGAGTTCATCCCCATTTCATTCTCCTCACACCTGAACACTTCTCTCTCTCTCTCTACTGCTCCATTTCCCGGTAAAGCTCGAATAAGAGCTTCGACTTGAACAAAGGTTGGGCTCTTTAGAACCGGGGGGAAGACAGCTATCTGATAGCAAACTCCAATCAATCTGAGTATCGTTGGAGAAACGCCGACATGATGGAATAGTGAAGCAACTCTGGCGGACCGAAGCTGCCCTATTTCGGCCAAGCTGAAATCGGCCATTTCAAGCCCTCCCAACACTTTCTCAGCCTTTCCACGACCGAATTAGGACCGAAAGGATGAACCTCAGGATGAGACCTATCTACCCAGATCGAAAGCTCGGACCGCCGTGCCTTCACCGGAACACGAAGTACTGGGAACGCCAGCAAGGACAAGCTCGCGTGAATACCAAGAACCGATCTAGTGGAATTCACGGCATTAACGGGTGAGTGGGTTTACTAACATCATACCCGGTTGGGATGATGAGCACAACTTAAAGATAAAAACCACTTACCGGTTGTGAGTGGGTTTACAAACATCATACCTGATTGGGATGATGAGCACACCTTATAAAGTTAAAAACCACTTACCGGTTGTGAGTGGGTTTACTAACATCATACCCGGTTGGGGATGATAAGTACCTCGATATAAAAACCCACTGTTTAGTGGTATTTTAATCATCACTACTTAAAGAAAGTCATGTGAAAGTTATGCGGAAAAACTACTTACGGGTTGTAAGTAGATCATACCCGGTTGGTATGATGAGACTTCCTGGAAGGAAGTTGAAAACCCGTTCATCGGTTATGAACGGAGATGTCCTTATACCGGTCGGTATGATGGATAGTAAAAACCTATTTTTGTCGGAAGTGTTCTCCCCTGACTGTGTGCCAATGCTTAAACTATTTGGGAGACCTTCTCGACGGGAGCTCGAATAGCTCTGATAGGCCAAGGGCCTCGGTTTTGGAACTTGGGGGCGAAATGCCCGATTTTGAAAATCTCGTACAGTGGGCCCAAGGCCAGTTGGCACGAGTAGGAGCTCGTAAACGAACATGATATATGTGCCATAAAACTTAATAAGTGAATTGTTTGGCCACGGTACCAAGATAGGAGCGACATGCTCAGTCAACTAGCGGCAGTGCGACATGACAGGTCGACGGACTAGTCAAGACAAACAGCTGCGGGTTGAGTTGAGAGTCGGGGCCGTTGGACTAATGGCACCACATATTACATGGCAATATAAGAAAACATTGTTTGTGCATGCACTATGAGTACAGGATCATCAAGACGCCCATGAGGGGTAGTGATGCATCCTAAGGGCATTGGACGACCTGGTGGCTATAAGGGCAGTTCATCGTTCCAGGTGTCTGTGCGAAATCTGGAGTAGCACTAAACGCATGAGACCGGGGGGGGGGGGGGGGACAGGATGAGGTCTCTGTCCTCATACGGACACGAAGAAGTGATTTCGGGATTGTGGGTCGGATGTTTCGTACATCCACTCATTCCCAGGGTAGAAGTGGTCGTACTTCTATCTGGGTGGCAGGAAAAGTCGCTCCGAAGCCACTAGCGGGTTCAGTAGTGATACTGACTTGCGAATGTGTGTAACCTTCATTATGAAGGATGTGTGTTGGGTGGTGACACATCGATAACTAAGAAATAATGGAAAAAGATGAATTTTTAAATGAAATGATTTTTTTGAAAACAAAGGAGTCTAGCACACTCCATATAAATGTTTTTCTTGAAAGTTAAAAGATTTGAATCCCACTCACTGAGTAGTTGTACTCACCCCCTCCCTTATACCTCTTTCAGGAAGTCTCGGAAAGCCGAACCTTAAAGGACTTGCGCAATTAAACGCCTGCAAGATTGGTACAACTAATTTAAATTACTATGCAGTTTTGATTTATGATATTCCTGGAAAAAGGTGCAGGTTAACGCCTTACTCTTTACGATTTATAATATAAGGGAAAACCCTTTAGTAAATCGGGAGAGTGGCGGGTTGATCACGGGGATCCGACCAAACCGGGTCGGGGCGTGACAAGAAGTCTCAAAAAACCAAGAGACGTCAGGGGGAAGTATCCAGGAGGATGGTGTTAGGACCTGCTGAGGTCGTAATCCTGAGTATGAAAGGAGACAAGCCTGAAGCTAGGAATGCTGGCAATGGCGTATAACCTTATCAAGGAGAACACTTATCAAGAACCCCGTAGATAGGGATCTATTTAGTGACCACTTTTTGTAATAGGGCTAAAATCTCAACATATTATACTCCTTTATTAATGAAGTGCTCCAAATTCCTAAAACCCTATCTCTCATATGATTTGATCTTGCGTAGGAAGATGACCCCAAGAAAAACAAACCCACGCTACCCTAACCACCGTAGGAGAATCTCACCCCAGCTAAGTAAACTGAATTAGGGAATTAAGAAATCTAGGAGTACCCTAAGACTCCACAAAAAAACTCTCAAGGTATCCATACTCAAGGATGACGAAGCACCGAACCATTAGCAATCCCCTAGAAAGATGCTAGGAGGAATCACTTAGGTCCACACAATTACAGGTATGGACGATAGGGACACTGCGTGAAGAAGTGCCCAACCCTACTAAAGACAGGTACCAATATAACCTGTTATAGATGTAGGGGAATAGGACAAGTAATGAAGGACAGTCCCAAACCCCATGGATTTAGGGCAATACCTCCTGAAAACCACGTTGACTACTAAAAAATCCAAAGTCATGGAAGATAAGAGGGACCAGAGAAGGAAAACACAACGAAGTAGAGTATAGAAAAAAATGGAAAAGATAAGTAGGAAGAATGTCTTGGAATGAGAAATGCAAGGATCAAGGAAGGACCAGTGACCAAAACCATGGAGCGGGTTAAGTAAGCTGTTCGCAAAGAAGTCAAGAAGTAGCGGGGTAAAGAAAAATTCAAACTTTTTCTTAAGAAGGTCAAACAAGAGAGAAATTTTAAACCCTGTCCTTTGATAATAAGAAAAACCTGGAAAAAACCGGTTATTTCCAAAGAGAAAATCAAGTCGGTTTATAAATAGTAACTAATGTAGAAAGGGTAAACCGAGAAATTTATAAATCTCGAGTGACCTAATTAGTCACAAAATTCATGAGAAAGGACTTTAGGATGAATTGGAGGTAAAAACCAAACCGGTTAAGGTGAATCAGACCTGAATCGGATTGAACTGGTTTGAACCACTAATGAACCGGTTTCTAAATTCATTTTTCTAGGTGGCTTAAAAAATTTAAATTGTAGAATTGAAGCCACCATTGGATTGAGAATGAATTTAGATGAGTTTAGAAATTTTTAATTTTGAAAAACTCGGTCGAATCGGGCCTAAACATGCCGGTTTAAGCATTGAACCTGGTTCGGTCGGTTCCAGTCTAGCTCAGAACAGTGTTGTCTTCTTCCTTCAGATGACAACACTATTCACACGCCGGAAAAGCTAACAGTGCCTGCGAAGATGTAAAGTCTTTGTTCAGGGCATTTTTGGCCATGAATGATCTCCATAAAGGCACCAATCGGATGGCCGAGGAGTTCTCGAGCTTCCTATATAAAGAGAGCCTCCTCATTCATCATCCTCACACCTGAAAAACACCTCTCTCTCCCTACTACTCCATTTTCTAGTGAAACTCGAACCATGGCTCTAACGCTGCAGTTTTTTTGAGCCAAAGAAGCCGAGGTCGAGTTCCTTAGATTCGGGGAGAAGTCAGCTACCCGACGGTAGTCTTCATTTGCTGCGAGGATCACCGAAGAAGCACCGGTGTGATCGAATATTGAAGCAACTCTGGTGGATCGAAGCTGCCCTGTTTTGGCCGAGCTAGAAACGGCCAATTTGAGCCCTTCTCAGGCCAAACCAAGCTCTCCCAACACTTTCACAACCCTCATACAACTAAATTAGAGTAGAAATGTAAGCCAATTTGGCCGCCCTCTATAATTTCTGATCATTATTAGAGAGAGAACCAACAAAAATTGACTGACCAAATTCTCTCTCAATTTGGCATGAATTGATGCGATTCCATGAAAACGAGTTGGAGGACCAATTGGTCAATTTTTGGAATTTTTGGGGTAAAATTGCCATTTTTGTAAAGTATGGGCAAAATGGTAATTTTTGAAAAGTTGGGGACAAAAAGAAAATTTTGGAAACTTGATCCACATTTTTGTAATTTTGAATGAATTGAGGTCCCAAAGTGAATTTTAGAAGTTTCGGGACTCAATTTGGGGATAAATTTGTATGAGGAACCTAAAGTTAAGGAAAAAGAACTTTAGGAACCGAAATATAAATAATTGAAAAGTTTAGGCATTTTGCTCTTACATGAGGAATTAGGGTTACTATGCCAATTGTTAATAAACAAGGATATCCAAATCATGTAGGAGCACGGAGGACTAGAAACGCCAACAAGGATAAGCTCGCGCGAAGGCAAAAAACCGACCAAGAGGAATACACTACACTTATCGTGTGAGCGGGAATTTTCACATCTTACCTAGTTGGGATGATGAGTACCTTGGAAATGAAAACCCACTACTATGTGGAATTTTAACATCACACATGGTTGGGGTGATGTGAGATACACACGAAAAAACTACTTATCGGTTGTAAGTAGATCATACCTGGTTGGTATGATGAACTTCTTAGAAGGAAGTAGAAAATCCGCTTATTTGTTATGAGCAGAGATGTCCTCACACCCAGTTGGTGTGATGGATAGGTGAAAAGTTATTTTTTTCAGAAGTGCTCTCCCCTGATTGTGTGCCATTGCTTAAAAATTTTGGGAGATGTTCTTGATGAGAGCTCGAATAGCTCATATAGGCCAGATGCCTTGGTTTTGAAACTTGGGGGCTAAAATGCCCGATTTTTGAAAAATCTCGTACAGTGGGCTCAAGGCCAGTTGGCACAAGCAGAAGCTTGTAAACAAACATGATGTTAAGCCATAAAAAGTTTAATGAATGATGTGATTTGGCCATGGTACTAAGGCAGGACTAACATACTTGATGGACTGGCGGTAGTGTGGCATGACCTGGTCGATAGACCGGTCTAGACAAAGAGCTGCAGGTCGAGTTAAGAGTCGGGGCCATTGGACTAGTGGCACTAAAGATTAATGGTTTATATGGAAAAGTTTGTTTGTGCATGCATTGAGGTTCGGGACCATTAAGATGCCAAAGAGGGATAGTGATGCATCTTAAGGGCTATTAGACGACATGGTGGAGATAAGGGCAGATTGTCGTGCCAGTAGTTAGGGAAGCTCGACGTAGCTTCATGCGCATGAGACTGGGGTGGGGTCAGGATGAGGTCTCTGTTTTCATACGGACATGGAGTTTCTTTTCGAGTTTGAGGGTCGGATGTTGTGAACATCCACTCATTGACAGGGTATAAGTGGATGGGTTTCTATCTAGGTGGCCGGTAAAGTTGCTTCGATGCCACAAGTGGGTGCAGTAGATGGGCTACCCTGCGAATGTGTGATCCCTTCATGATGAAGGGCGTGTGTTGATTGTTAAATACACCGATTGTGAGAAAATTGGTTTTGAATAACCTGATATTCAAGGAAAGAATAGTTTTAAAGAAAATAAGGAGTAACTCTTGTTTCAAACACTAATTCACTAAGTTGTCAAACTCACCCCATCCCTTTACCCCATTTCAGGAAACCGAGGGAAAGGCCTACCTAAAGACCTTCCGCTAGCTAAACTTACAAGATAGGAATGTAAGTTTAAAATTATTTAGTTTTGATTAATGTTATTCTAGGAAAAGTACAAGTATAATGGACGCCTTACTCCTCACAATTTAAAGAAGGGGAAAACCCTTAATAAACTGGGAGAGTGGCGGGTTGCTCACTAGTATCTGACCAAACTGGGTTAGGGTGTGACAACTTGAGTGGTATGAGAGCCTGTTTTCTTGAATACGTTATCAAAACTAGAGAACATAATAACTGATAGGGATCATTTTAAAATTTTCAGATGGCTCCCAAGAAAGGAACCAAGAGAAGTAGAGTTGAAGTCTCTAACACTACCCAACCACCCCTCCCTCTGGAAACTCCTCGAGGAGCCCAAACAACCCCACCTGGACTTAGCTCAGAACACCAGAGGTTGTACAAGGAGTTCGCCCATGTATTTGGGCAACCTAACCTCATCCCTAAGGTAGGCACCAATTCTTGGGTTAAACTAGAGGAAGTATAGTCCCATCCTCCTCCCGTTAGCCATCCCCCTCTAGTTTATATTCCCAAAAATCACAAGACTCTTCGTCAATTGGGGTGTAAGCTTTTTCTCGGAGAGAAGGATGCTGGTGCCACCATGGATTGGCTGGCAAATGTCAAGAAGCTGATGGGGATAGTCAGGATATCACCGGAGGACATGGTGATCCTGACAGAAATCTTTTTAGAGGGAAGTGCCAAAAGATGGTTGGACAATGTCCGAAGCCTGCATAACTCCACACCCACCTGGGAGCAATTTGAGGAGAGGTACATAGAAGAGTACTTGGCTCCCCATCTGATTAACAAGAAGAAGCAGGATTTCCTTCGGCTTTGGCAAGTCTTAACTTTATATCGGAGTATGAAACTAAATTCAACAAGTTAAGACCATTCGCTCCTAACCTAGCTGGACCAACGGTTCGTGGTTGGTCTCAATATGGACATATGAGTATGGGAGTACTAGGATGCCCCACAGACGTGGCGGCGATAATCAGTATGGCTCACAAGTGTGAGCGACTGGTGCAAACCCAACGTCGTCGGATGGAGCAGACAACCCAGAAGGAGGACAAGGGCCAAAACCGTTAGGGAGGACAAAAGGAGTATAATTGTCCAAGATGGGGAAATAGAGTGTCATTTCAAAAGAGAGAGGGTATGCCACCACCTCCATAGAGAGTAATCTCCACCCTGTCACAAGGAAACCCTCGCTGTCCTTGGTGCCAAAGGCACCACGATGGAGCCTGCTTGTCCTATTTGCATGTGGACAAGTGGGGCAATTTGCAAAGGAATGCCCCAATCTTAAGGAGAACAATCAAAGAAATACGCTTGGACCACCACAAGAGAACCCCATGAATTTCAGGCTAGACGATACAGCAAGAGTATCGGCTAGGGTATACAACCTCACCTAAGAAGAGGCTAGGAAAGACCATAGTATTGTAGTGGGTACATCCCAAAACCCTCCAAATTAGCTTAAGAAAATCTTGTAATTGAAAAATTTTATTCAATAAAGAAAGTCTTCCCTCTAAAAATATACGTTTCTTCTATTAGGGTATGTGCATTTATGGGGACAACAGGTCTATGCCCTCTTCGACTAAGGAGCTGAAAGATCTTTCATCAAAGAGGTCCTGATTTCAAGTGTACCTCTAGAACTCATCCCTATAGGACAATGTCACGCCCTGACCCGGTTTGGTTGGATCCCTGTGATCAACCCGCCACTCTCCCAATTTATTAAAGGATTTCCCCTTATTGTAAACCGTAAAGAGTAAGGCGTCCTTTAACCTGCACATTTTCCTGGAATAGTATATTCAAAACTGCATGAAATTTAAAACTTTACATACCTGTTTTACAGGCATCTTAGTTGACAGTCTTTAAGGGGAGGCTTTCCAGTTTTTCCTGAAAGGGATATAAGGGAGGGGGTGAGTACGACTACTCAGTGAATGGGTTTTTAAAAGCTTTTGACTTTTAAGAAAAATATTTATATGGAGTGTGCCAGACTCCTTTGTTTTAAAAAATCCCTTCATTTAAAAATTCAGGTTTTTCCACCATTTCTTATTTACCACGGTGTGTCATCACCCAACACACATCCTTCATCATGAAGGTTACACACATTCGCAAGTAAGTATCACTACTAAACCTGCTAGTGGCTTCGGAGCGACTTTTCCTGCAACTCGGATAGAAGTACGACCACTTCTACCCTGGGAATGAGTGAATGTACGCGACATCCGGCCCACAATCCCGAAATCACTTCTTTGTGTCCGTATGAGGACAGAGACCTCAGCCTATCCCCACCCCGGTCTCATGCGCTTGGTGCTACTCTAGATTTCACACAGACACCTGGAACAACGAACTGCCCTTATAGCCACCAGGTCGTTTAGTGCCCTTAGGACTCATCACTACTCCTCATGGGTGTCTTGATGATCCCGTACTCAAAGTGCATGCACACACAATGTTTTCTTATATTGCCATGTAATCTGTGGTGCCATTGGTCCAACGGCCTCGACTTTCAACTCAACCCGCAGTTGTTTGTCTTGACTGATCCGTCGACCTATCATGTCACACTGCCGCTAGTTGACTGAGCATGTCGGTCCTATCTTGGTACCATGGCCAAAAAATTCACTTATTAAGTTTTATGACACATATATCATATTCATTTACAAGCTCTTGCTCGTGCCAACTGGCCTTGGGCCCATTGTATGAGATTTTCAAAATTGGGCATTTAGCCCCCAAGTTCCAAAACTAAGGCCCCTTGCCTATCAGAGCTATTCGAGCTCCTGTCAAGAAGGTCTCCCAAATTGTTTAAGCATTAGCACACAGTCAGGGGAGAACACTTCCGACAAAATAGGTTTTCACTGTCCATTATACCAACCGGTATAATGACATCTCCGTTCATAACCGATGAACGGGTTTTCAACTTTATTCGAGGAAGTCTCATCATACCAAAAGTTGGATCACCCAAAAGTTTTCAACTTTCTTTTTCAAGGTTTAATGAACCCTTTGGATCACCCAAAAGTTGTAAATTTTCATATTGCTTGTTCCCAAATGTAAATCGGCTCGGTTTTCTTATTCGGTTTAACCGGTGCGGGGTTTACATACAAAGTCTCAACATTCTCACACCCTTGGGAGAAGGATTAAATAGGAACAAACAACTTAAGGGATGTGAAATAAAGATTGGGGGAATCAAACTCGAAGTAGATTTGATTCCGTTACCTCTGTAGGAGGTAGAAGTGATCCGTAGGATCGATTGGTTAAGTAACCATTAGGCTAGGATGGACTGTGGAAAGAAGAGAGTAATCTTCCACACTCCTGAGGCAAATAGACTAAAATTCCAAGGAGATTGAAGGAAGGACGAAGTACAAATGGTGTCCCATATAAAGGCCCAAAAGATGATACAGAAAGGCTGTACGACTTTTCTACCCATGGTTATCAACAAAAAGACTGAAGAGAAGGGTCTCGAAGACATTTCGGTGGTTAAACACTATCCATAAGTATTTCCGGAAGAATTACCTGGACTAACCCCAAGTCGACAGGTGGAATTCACCATAGAAATTATCCTAGGAACAAACCCCATATCTCAAGCCCCTTATCACATGGCTCTGGCATAACTGAATGAATTGAAGGAATAACTAGACGGGCTATTGGAGAAGGACTTCATACATCCTAGCTAGTTTACATGGGGTGCACCCATCCTGTTCGTAAAGAAAAAGGATCGGGGCATGAGATTGTGCATAGATTATAGGAAGCTAAATCAGGTCACCATCAAGAATAGGTACCCACTTCCATGGATTGATGACCTATTCAATTAATTAAAAGAAGCAGCCTACTTTTCCAAGATAGAACTTCAGTCGGGCTATCACCAACTTAGGATCTGAGACGAGGACATTCCTAAAATGGCATTTCGGTCTCGATACGAACATTATGAGTTCAGAGTGATGCCATTCGGATTAACAAATGCCCCTGCAGCCTTCATGGATTTAATGAACTGAGTGTTCCAACCTCACTTGGACAGGTTCATGAAAGTATTTATAGATGATATTCTCATATACTCACAAACTAGGTTGGACCACGAAGAACATTTGACAATCACCTTAGAGATATTGAGGAAAACCACTTATATGCAAAATTCTCCAAGTATGTGTTATGGCTACAAGATGTGGGGTTTTTAAGACATATAGTGTCCAAGGATGGGGTCAAGGTAGATCCAGTAAAGGTGGAAGCCATATCTGATTGGAAGGCACCCCATAATCCTTTGGAGATATGAAGTTTTTTAGGTCTGGCGGGATACTATAGATGGTTCGTGCAAGATTTTTCTAAGATAGAAGCCCCTCTGACTCGGCTCACCAGGAAAGGAGTTAAGTATAAATGGGATGAAAGCTGTGAGAAGTCTTTCTTGGAGTTGAAGACTTGATTGACAATCGCATCGGTACTCTCCCTTCCTAACCCAAGTGTAGGAGAGTACACCGTCTATAGTGATGCATCCGGACAAGGACTCGGATGTGTATTGATGCAATAAGGAAAGTTTATCACCTATGCCTCATGACAACTTAAGGTAAATGAGAGAAATTATCCAACCCGTGACTTGAATTAGCTGCGATAGTGTTTGCCTTAAAGATTTGGCGACACTACCTCTACGGGGTTAAGTGTAGGATATGTACTAATTACAAGAGTTTTAAGTATTTCTTAACTCAGAAAGAGTTAAATCTCCACCAGAGGAGATGGCTGTAATTGGTGTAAGACTATGACCTTGTGATAGCATATCACCCCGGAAAGGCAAATGTGGTGCTAGATGCCTTGAGTCGCAAATACCAAACTGAGACGGCGCAAATTAAGACAAGCTACTTACCCTTGTTGCAACACCTGGAGAGAATGGAGGTGGACCATAAGATGGACAAGCAGGAGAAATGCTTGTTGGCTAATGACAAGCCTCAACCTAGTTTGGTCGGATCCCCTTGAGCAACCTATTGCTCCCTTAGTTCAAGAGGAGCTTGGAGAAATCTCAACCTTGCTCCTTGGAATAACATGTATCAATATTAATGCAAGCTTAAGAGAAATTAAGCATACTTGGCATAGGGCAAATCCTGGTGTTATCCCTAGTCATTCTCTATTCCTAAAAATGGATAAAAAGGGTGGGTGAGTTTCTATAACTTAGTGAGTGGGATAAAAGTTTTTTTTCAATAAAATAGTTTTTTAATTGGTGTGTGCCAGACTCCTTATTTCTTTTAAAATTATTTCTTCCTCAACTTCTCAGTTTTCAAAACCATTACTCATAATTAATCATGAACGGTGTGTTTAGCAACCAACAAACAACCTTCATCATGAAGGGATCACACATTCGTAGGGCAGCCCGTCCACTACACCCACTTGTGGCATCGGAGTGACTTTACTGGCCACCTATATAGAAAGCCCGTCCACTTCTACCATGGGAATGAGTGAATGTACGCGACATCCAATGCTCAAACTCGAAAAGAAACTTCATGTCCGTATGAGAACAAAGACCTCATCCCTACCCTACCCTACCCTACCCTAGTCTCATGCGCATGAAGCTACGTTGAGCTTCCCTGACTGCTCGCACGACAATCTACCCTTATCTCCATCACGTCGTCTAGTAGCCCCTAGGACACATCACTACCCCTCTTCGGCATCTTGATGGTACTGAACCTCAGTGCATGCACAAAAAATTATTTTCCTTATAAGCCATTAGTCTTTGGTCAGGGGAGAGCGCTTCTAACAAAAATAACTTTTCACCTATCCATCACACCAATCGAGTGTGAGGACATCTTCGCTCATAATTGATAAGCGGGTTTTCCACTTCCTTCCAGTAAGTTCATCATACCAACCGGGTATAATCTACTTACAATCAGTAGTTAGTTTTTTCGCGTGTTTTCTCACATCACCCCAACCAAGTGTGAAGTTAAAATTCCATATAATAGTGGGTTTTCATTTCCGAGGTACTCATCATTCCAACCGGGTATGATGTGAAAATTCCCACTCACCGGATAGTGTGGTGTATTCCTCTTTTCCGGCTCTTTGCCTCCATGCGAGCATGTCTTTGATGGCGTTCTCGGTCCCTCGTGTTCCTACACAATTTGAACATCCTTATTCATTATCATTTGGCCTATTAGCCTGCATTCCCCAGAAATGAACAAAATACCCAAACTTTTTAATTATTTGCATTTAGGTCCCTAAACTTTTTTTCCTTTAACTTTAGGTCCCTAATACCAAATTTCCCCCAAATTGAGTCCCGAAACTTTCAAAAATTTATTATGGGTCCTCAATTTATCCAAAATCCCAAAAAGGGTTCAAGTTTCCCAAATTTCCAATTTGGTCCCTAACTTTTCAAAAATTACCATTTTGCCCCTACTTTACAAAAATGTCAATTTAACCCCCCAAAATTCTAAAAAATTGACCAATTGGTCCTCCAATATATTTTCCATGACCAATTGACCTTCAATTTTGGGAAATTGCACTTTGGTCCCTCCAATGTTCAAAATCCCCAATTTTCCCCAAAAGTTTCCCTCAATTTCCCCCTTTTAAACTAGACGAATTTGATTTCATCAAATTGACCGATCAATCTGGGTTAATTGTTGAAATTGAAAGTAGATTTGAGTTCCTACACATCCATACGATTCAATTGAGCTTTGAATTGCATGGATTGACGCTGGAACAAGCTCAAACGAAGCTTTGCGAGAAAACTGGACTTAGAGACAAAATGCTTCGAAAGCTTACTGTTTGGGGCAGTACAATCCAAGCTTTCGAACAAGGTAGGTAGCTCTCATCTTGAGGTTCCTTCTAGGATCAAGAATCACCTCAATTCATGTCTAATTGAGGGAGAATTCTATTAGTAAAATTTCACTGATTCTCTCTCTAACCTTAATCGAAAATTTCAGGGGGGGAGCCAAATTGGCTTACCTTTGCACTCTAATTCGGTCGTATGAGGGCTGAGGAAGTGTTGGGAGAGCTTGGTTTTGCATTAGGAGGTCTCAATTGGCCATCTTATGCTTGACAGAAATAGGGTACCTTCGGTCCGCCGGAGCTGCTTCACTATTTGATTATGCTGGTGCTTCTCCGAAGATCCTCAGACCGAATGGTGATCTCCATCGGATCGCTGACTTCTCCTCGAGTCTAAGGAACCTGACCTCGCCTTCTTTGATTTCGAAAAACCCCTATGTCAAAGCTCTGGTTCGAGATTTATCGGAAAACTAAGTAGTTGAGAGAGAGTGAAGTTTTCAAGGGTGTGGAGGATGAATGGAGAGGGGCTCTTTATATATGGAGCTCGAGGACTCTCCGACTGTCCATTTGGCACCTTAATGACAGTTATTGATAGCCTAAAATGTCCTGAATGGAAATATTTCCTTTCCGCCGATGCTATTCAATTTTTCGGTGAGTGAACAATGGTGTCATCTAGAGGAAGAAGACGACACTGTTCTGAACCGGGTTCAATGCTTAAATCGACCGATTTAGGCCCGGTTCGTCTGAGTTTTTCCTAATTAAAAATTTCTAAATTCATTCTCTATCTAATGATGGCTTCAATTCTTATAAGAGTTAATCTCCTTTGGTTTTAAGTATCGATTGCTTACTTGTGGTCGTTCTCTTATTTCGGTTTTACTCTCTACCCTGTCTCTTTACATTAGATTCGTTCACTTTGGGAACTTCACGTTCGACCCCCTTGTCATTTCTTTGTAGTTTTCATTCCTTCCTTTCTTCATAGCCCTTCCTATAATAGGGTATTCATCCTGAAATTTCTGTCTCTTCCTTATTCTTTGCCTAAGACATTTTAAATACTCGATCCCATTTCGGGTATTACACACTATGTCAAGTCGTTCTCTCTTTAGGCTCTATCAACTTGAGCGTTGATCACTTCTAGTCTTGATGTCAATGATCCTTTACTTAAATCCCTTTCAAACTGAGAAGTTTACTTTTCCATGGGTTCTTAGATGTGTTTTCCTCTGTTTCCTCTTTTATGGGATGTCCACCCCCTCTTACTCGCCCGACATCCTTTGATGTGTTTTTCCTACTTACACATTAATTGGACTTAACTTGCTCCTTGGGTCCTTTTGTTACCTTTCTTTTGTACTTGATCTTTCCACCTTGATTGACATATCTTGGATAAATTTATCTCATCTTCATTTTTGTTGATCCCATTACCTTTTTAATTTGGGAAACTTTTGTCCTTCCAAGGTTTCTTTCCTTGGCAGTTTATACTCTTTTCTCTCGGGTTCTCCTCCTGTTTTACCATTTTATAATATTGAATCTTAAAGGTATTCCCTGATGCCAACCTTTTCGACTTACATTACTCTTGAGAACTTACATGTATCTCGTCTTCATTCTCCTTTCTTTCCTGTCTACATCTATTTCTTCTAGATAGGATTCATATTTTCTTTATTTTAAGATCTCATGTCCATCCTATGAGAGGTTTACTAAATTTTCTCCTATCTTGTGTTTGATCGTTAATTCGATCTTGGTAGTTGATCTTTTTACAAAATTTACCTTCATCTTTAACACTAACTGTTTGACTTTTCCATCTCTCCCTTCTTTACTAGAGTTTAAATTTATAATCCTCCCAAGGGTCAGTTCATTAATTACCTTGATCTTATCATTCTCTTGTCATATGATCTTGGGATCGTCGTCTCTTGAGTCATATATTCCTTAATACCCATCTCATTCCTTTCTTAGGGTGTAATCTTCACTACTTTCCAATCCATTCTAGGGCGTCGTTTTATTCTTCGAGATGATCTGGTGGTTATGAGTGATTTTCTTCAACTGGGTCTATCTAAAATCCCTATTTGATTTCTCTGCTCTCCTGTATGTAGATTATACTTGGTCCTCCAGGTATTTACTTATTACTACCGATTTCCTAAGGATTTGTGTCCTAACTCTTTTCCAAATATTGGTATTATTTTTGGGGCGTTCTTTCTATCGTACTTCATTCCTTTCTCCTTTCTTCTTGTCCTGTCTTAATTGTCTTAACATCTTCAATGCTCCTCGTAACCTTCTTTCTTTCTTCCTGGCAAGCTTCCATTCCTTCGGTTTTCCTTGGAATAGTCTATTCCTTCTTGTTTCCTTACTTTTATTCTTTGAGTCTTTCCTTAACTCCTTAGACTCTCACTAATCCCATGCTCTTTGATGCTCACTTCCCCGGCTCCCAACTTCTCCTTCCTTTCCTTAGTTAGGATTTGTCTCCCTTAGGTGAACTCTGGGAGTCTCTTCTTTGCCAAGTCTTATTGTCTCTTTGAGGGAAATCTTACTTTAAATGATGAGGTTAACTAGTAATGATCCATTTTTCCTTCCTTAGGTGATTTCTACCCTTTACTTTGATCTTTATTAGCATACTCTTCTTGCTTGAATTCATCAAAGAGACCCATAAATTTTATTTGCAAAATTAGACCTTCATTCATTCAAGAAATATTTTCTTGCCATACTTGGCTTATTACAAAAATTTTCTACCCCCTAATCCCTTGAGGTCATAGGCCGAGAGTTAGCCGTAGAACGGTTGTGAGATTCTTGATCAGATGGCTCTTAAGAACTAGTTGGAGTCCAACAATATTCCTTTATGGGATGATCTTCATGTGTGGCCTCCAGTCCGTACCGCCTTAATACCTCTGCCTTACACTTGTATGTCTACTTCATCCATTGAGAGGGATTGAAGCTGGACTGAGTAGGTGGGGGTGGTGGACTTTCATGAAGGTGGCATATGCATCCTAGTAGTTGTCCCAAGCCTCTTTCTTAGTGGGATTTCTCTCCGGTTGTTGTGGGGCTGAAGGAGGGGTTGGGCTCTTGGAGGAAGGAACAAGTTCCTCTTGTCTGGGAGGAGGGTCGGTGATGCCCTTTAGTTCTAATAAGGCTCCCATGAGTTTTCGGTAATCCTCCACCATCTCCTTGAGCACTCTCTTCTCGCCCTTTAGGATCCGTTGAACAGCTGCCTCTCTAGGGGTAGGCATCTTTTTCAGGGTCAGGTGTGGAGAATTGGATTTTACAGCGAACTTTCTAGGGATTTTCCTTCCTACATGGTAGTTAAAGTTTTATTAGTGCCAGGGCATGGTATTGATAATGTTTTAAGGGAACTTAGCTATGATACCACTCAAGTTGTCACGCCTCGACCCGGTTGGGTCGGATCCCCGTGAGCAAACTACGGCTCCCTTGGTTCAAGAGGGGTTTCCCCCTTCATTAATTCAAGCTTGTTCCTTGGAATAACATATATCAATAATAATTCAAGCTTAAGAGAAATTAAACATACCTGATAGAGGGTAAATCTTAGTGTTATCCCTAGTTATGCTGGCATGACAAACTGCCCTTATCTCCACTATGTCGTCCAGTAGCCCCTAAGACGCATCACTACCCCTCTTTGGCGTCTTGATGGTCCTGAACCTCAATGCAAGCACAAACAATAATTTTCCATATAAGGCATTAGTCTTTGGTGCCAATGGTCCAATGGCCCCAACACTTAACTCGACCAACAATTGTTTGTCTAGACTAGTTCGTCGATCTGTCTTGTCACATTGTCGCCAGTCCATCGAGTATGTCGGTCCTGTATTGGTACCATGGCCAAATCACATCATTCATTAAAATATTCATGGCTTAACATAATGTTTGTTTACGAGCTTCTACTTGTGCAAACTGGCCTTGGGCCCACCATACGAGATTTTCAAAATCGGGTATTCTAGCACCTAAGTTCCAAAATTGAGGCATCTGGCCTAAATGAGCTATTTGAGCTCCCGTCAATAAGGTCTCCCAAAATCTTTAACCAGTGGCACACAATCAGGGGAGAGCGCTTCTAACAAAAATAACTTTTCACTTATCCATCACACCAACCGAGTGATGTTAAAATTCCACATAATAGTGGGTTTTCATTTCTGAGGTACTCATCATCCCAACCGGTTATGATGTCAAAATTCCCACTCACCAGATAGTGTAGTGTATTCCTCTTATTCGGCTCTTTACCTCCACGCGAGCTTGTTTTTGCTGGCATTCCTAGCCTCTCGTGTTCTTACATGATTTGAACATCCTTGTTCATTATCATTTGGCCTAATAGCCTTCATTTCTCATGAATGAACAAAATACCCAAACTTTTTAATTATTTGCATTTAGGTCCCTAAAGTTATTTTCCTTTAACTTTAGGTCCCTAATACCAATTTTCCCCCAAATTGAGTCCCGAAACTTTCAAAAATTCATTATGTGTCCTCAATTTATCCAAAATCCCAAAAAGGATTCAAGTTTCCCAAATTTCCAATTTGGTCCCTGACTTTTCAAAAATTACCATTTTACCCCTACTTTAAAAAAATGGCAATTTGACCCCTAAAAATTTCAAAAAAATTGACCAATTGGTCCTCGAACATCTTTTCCATTGCCAATTGGCCCTCAATTTTTGGAAATTGCACTTTAGTTCCTTGAATTTTCAAAATACCAATTTCCCCCAAAAGTTTCCCCCAAAATTTTTCCCATTTTAAACTGGCCGAATTTGATTTCATCAAATTGACTAATCAATCGAGGTTAATTGTTGAAATTGAAGGTAGATTTGAGTTTCTACACACCCATACTATTCAATTGAGCTTTGAATCGCATGGATTGACGCCTGAACAAGCTCAAATAGAGCTTCGTTGGAAAACTAGAATTAGAGAGAGAAGGTTGGAAAGCTTACCATCGGAGGCGTGGTGGTCTGAGCTTTCGTTTGAGGGCCAAATGGTAATTATGAAAAAATTGAGGACTTGGGTGAAAATAAGAGGAATTTAGAGATCAAATTTCAATTTAGGCATGATTAAGGGCTTTCATGCCAACTTTCTAATCTGAATGCTTGGACCGTGTAGGACGGACAATTTCATAACCGGTGCAGAGGAGCACATAATCGGCCGAGATCCAGTCGGGAACAAGTCGAGACATACCAGGTGAGTGGGTTTTAGCATCATGTCCTGTTGGGCGGATTAGCGCACCTTTTGAGTTGAAAACTTTTTTTTGGAATTGCTCTCTCTCCCTTGACTGCTTGAAGCCCCTTAAAAAATTTGGGTGACTCTTCTGAGAATAATATGAATCATGCCATAACTTGTGCTAGTCATGCTCGAGTGGGCCCAAGGTCAATGGGCATGGGCTTAGGCTCGTAGCCAAATAGTGAGTAATAAATCTATAAAAACTCATATAATGGACAATTGTGTGTGATATCTATTGAGCCTTAACCCAGGTTATCAAACTTGTTGGGCTAAGGGTCGCCAAGCCGAAGCCGGGTCGTTGAACCTGTTGGGCTAGCCATACTAAGCCGAAGCCAGGTCATCAAGCTCATGGGGGTTGACATCGCCAAAGATAAAAGTGTCTTAACTAAAAGGCTTGTTGTTTGTGCATCCATGAGATACGGAACCAGCGAGGCCCCCGATATGGGGGTAGTGATGGTTCTAAGTTCTACTGGACGTCACAGAGAGCATAAGGAAAGTCTGTCATCTAGTGAGATCGAAAGCTCAGGGAACTTCATGCGCATTGAGATAGAGGTCGGAGGGGGAGAGGTCTTGTCCTACATTTGTGACACAAAGTAAGAATTTGGGTTTAGGGGTCTAGAAATTGATGCCCACCCAGACTTTTGGTGGAAGTGGTAAACTTATACTAGGGTGGACGATAAAGACATTCTGGTTCACAAGTGGGACATTCGAGGACTGTCCTATGACGAGTGATCCCCTTTAATGATAAAGGGGCAGATGCTTATGTGTTAATCAAATACGCAAACTAAATGCACCCCATGAATGCTTAAATACATTGATAGCTAATCCCTAATGAGTTATGAAAACTCACCCGTCCATTACCCCCTTTCAAGGAAGCACCTACACCAAGTAGGGAGAAAAGCCAAGCAAGAAGCCTACCCGTCTAAGGTACAAAAAATTTACTAAAATATTTTTGATTACCTTGTTTTGGAAAACCATCGGGTCGTACGCCTTTGCTTTCCTCGTTCCACCTTAGTAAAAATACCCGTGTCACGCCCCGACCTAGTTTGGTCGGATCCCCATGATCAACCCACTGCTCCCTTGGTTCAAAAGGGGTTTCCCGTTTCATTAATCAAGAGGAGCCATGCGTAATTGTAACCTTGTTCCTTGGAATAACATAAATCAATAAAAATTGCAAGCTTAAAAATAACTTTTAAGCATACCTGACAAAAGATAAGTCATAGTGTTTTCCTTAGTCATTTTACCAACTCTTGAAAAGGGATCGAAAAGAGGGGGTGAGTTCGACAACTCAGTGAATGGATGTTAGGAGAGAGTGTTCATAATTAAAACATCTTTATTCGGAGTGTGCCAGACTCCTTATTTCTTTCAAAAATATTCTTTCCTTAAATTACCGATTTTCAAACCATTTTCCTCATTTCCGTATCAAGTGTGTTTAACAATCAACACACACCCTTCATCAGGAAGGGAATCCCACATTTGCATAGCAGCCTGTCCACTGCACCCACTTGTGGTGTCGGAGCGACTTTACTGGCCACCTAGATAGAAGCCCGTCCACTTCGCAACATGTGACCCTCAAACTCAAAAATCAACTCGGTGTCTGTATGAGGATATAGACCTCATCCCGACCCCACCCTAGTCTCATGTGCATGAAGCTACGTCGAGCTTCCTTGACTGCTGGCATGACAAACTGCCCTTATCTCTACCATGTCTTCCAGTAGCCCCTAGGACGCGTCACTATCTCTCTTGGGTGTTTTGATGGTCTCGAACCTCAAGTGCATGCACAAACAATAATTTTTTACAAAGTTATTTATGTTTTGTGCCACTGGTCCAACGACCTCGACCCTCAACTCGACCTGCAGCTATTTGTCTAGGTCGGTCCGTTGACCTGACCCTGACGCAGTACCGCCAGTCCATCGAGTATGTCAGTCCTGACTTGGTACCATGGTGAAATCACATAATCCATTCATTAAGAATTTTCATGAGTTTAACATATCATGATTGTTTACGAGCTTCTGCTCGTGTCAACTGGCCTTGGGCCCACTATATGTGATTTTCTAAAACCCTACATTTTAGTCCTCAAGTTCTAAAACCGAGGCCTCTAGCCTATCTGAGCTGTTCTAGCTCTCGTTAAGAAGGTCTCCCAAAATTTTTAAGAATTGGCACATAGTTAGGGGATAACACTTCTGACAAAATAATTTTTTCATTCATCACACCAATCGGGCGTGATAATATTTCCGCATCCAACTGGTAAGCAGGTTTTCTCCTTACTTATAGGAAGTCCATCATACCAATCGGGTATAATATACTTACAACCGGTAAGTAGTTTTTTCGTGTAGTTCTCACAACACTCCAACTGGGTGTGATGTTAAAATTCCACATAGAAGTGGTTTTTCATTTCCGAAATGCTTATCATCCCAACCGGGTATGATGTAAATAAACCCACTCACCTAATAATTGTAGTGTATTTCCTCTTAGTCGGGTTTTGCCTCACGCTAGCTTATCCTAGCTGGCATTACGGTCCTTCGTGTTCCTACATAGTTTGAAGATCCTTATCTATTAATATTTGGCATGATAGCCTTCATTCCTCACGTATGAATGAAAATGTCCAAAATTTTTAGTTAATTGCATTTAGGTCCCTAAAGTTTTTTTTCCTTGACTTTAGGTCCCTAATGCTAACTTTTCCCCAAATTGAGTCCCGAAACTTCCAAAAATCCCTTTGGGTCCTCAATTTTCTCAAAATAGTTTGAGGGGTTCAAGTTTTCCAAATTTCCAATTTGGTCCCAAAGTTTTCAAAAATTAGAATTTGCCCCTACTTTATAAAAATGGCAATTTGAACCCAATTATTTTTAAAAATTGACCAATTGGTCCTCCAACATCCTTTTCATGGCCAATTGACCCTCAATTTTGGGAAATTACAATTTGGTCCCTCAATTTTATGAAATCCTTAATTTTCCCCAAAATTTTTCCCTATTTTCCACCTTTCAAATAGGTTGAATTTGATTTCATCAAATTGACCATTCAATCAAGATTAATTATTGAAATTGGAAGTATGTTTGAGTTCTACACATCCATACAATTCAATTGAGATGTGAATCGCATGAATTGAGGCCGAAACGAGCTCAAACGGTGCTTTACTGAAAAACTGTGCGTAGAGAGAGAAAGCTTACCGTCGGAGGTGCGGTAGTCCAAGCTTTCGATTGGGGTAGGTAGCTCTTATCATAAGGTTTCTCTTAGGATCAATAATTGCAACAATTCATGTTAAATTGAGTGAGAATTTGGTTAGTGAAGTTTCACCGTTTCTCTCTCTAACACTAATAGAAAATGATAGAGAGAAGTCGAATTGACTTACCTTTCAGCTCTAATTCGGTCATGTGAGTGCTATGCGAGTGTTGAGAGAGCTTGGTTTGGCCTCGAGTGGGCTGAATTTGGTCGGTTTCAGCTCGGCCAAAATATGGCAGCTTCGGTCAGCCGGAGCTGCTCACTGTTTGATTACGCCGATGCTTCTCCGGCGGTACTCGGATCAAATGGAGACTACCGTCGAGTAGCTGTCTTCTCCTCAAATCTATGGAACCTGAACTCACCTTCTAAGGCTTAGAAAAGCTTGATATCAGAGCTCTGGTTCAAGCTTCACCAGAAAATGGAGTAGTTGAGAAAGAGTGGAGTTTTCAGGTGTAAGGAGGATGAATGGAGAGGAGCTCTTTATATAGGGAGCTCGGGGACTCTTCGACCATCCGTTTGACACCTTAATGACGCTCATTGATGGCCTAAAATGCCTTGAACAGAAACGTTTAATTTCCGCCGACACTGTTCATTTTTTTGGCGAGCGAACAGTACTGTCATTTGAAGGAAGAAGACGACATTGTTCTGAACGGGACCGGACCGGTCCGAACCAAGTTCAATGCTTAAACTGACCGTTTCAAGCCCGATTCAACCGAGTTTTTCAAAATTAAAATTTTCTAAATTTATCTAAATTCATTCTCTATCCAATGGTGGCTTTAACTCCCCAATTTGAATATTTAAGCTACCAAGAAAAATGAATTTAGCAACCATTTCAATGATGGTTCAAATTGGTCCAAAACAGTTCAATCCTGTTCGAATCCAGTTCACCTGAACCGGTTTGGTTTTCTCTTCCAATTTGTTCCAAAGTCCCTTTCTATGGTTTTTGTGACTCTTTGGGTTTCCCGGGATGGGTAAATTTCTCAATTTTCCCTTTTTCTAACGGTTGGAATTTGTGAACTGATTTAGTTTTCTCACTCGAGTTGACCGGTTCTTTCCTCGATTTCCTTATCTTTAAGGGACGTGGTTTACAACTCTCCCCTCCTTTTAGGAGTTTTGTCCCCAAAACTTAATCTACATCATTTGCACGGGAAATAATTTCCCTTGATGTCAATTTGAAGTTTATTGACATATAACCATTTCTATTATTTTCACTTAGCCTCTTTATAACACGCACTTTAAGAATTTTCTTTTCCTTTCCATTGCTTACTCATTCCATGGAGCTTATGCTAGCTAAGCATACCTTACTTGAGAGTTCAAGGGTATATCCTTAGATTCACATATTTTTTTGCTTAAAGCAAAATTCTTTCCCTTGAGGTTCTTTACTTAGGATTTCAGGATTGGAAGTTTCAAGATTCCCAATCATTCCTGTGTGTAGTCACTTCCTTTATTGGTAAAACCCTTAGCTCGGTGTTCTCTCGAGCGCTACCTACTTGCTTTCATAGGTTCTGGTGTTAACTTATTTTATCCAGTTTTGACCCTTCTTATGTCCTTCCTCATTTTCAATGGCATCCTTTTCTCAAGGACTTTCCTTTATCTTAATCCACTCTTACTCTTTCATGATCACTTCATGATTCTTATTCCGAGTTAATCTCCTTCGATCTAAGTGTCGATTACTTATTTGGGAAAGCTCCCTTATTACAATTTTATTCTCCACTATGTCTCTCACAGTAGAGACTTTCACCCTAGGAACTACATACTCAACCTTCTTATCATTCCTTGAAGGTTTCTTTCCTTCCTTTCTTCATACTCCTTTCTATATTAGGGTAGTTGCCCATTTCAATCCTTCTCTAACTGAAATTTTTAGTTTCATCCCTTATTCTTTACTTGAGACACTTTTCGATTCTTGGTCTTCTTCCGTGTACTCCGCACTATGTCTAGTTGTCCTCTCTTTAGGCTCCATTGATTGAGCATTGACCACCACTAGTCTTGATGTTAGTGATTATTTACTTTAATAACTTTTTAACTGGAGGGTTTACCTTTCCACAGTTTCTTAGGTGTGCTTTCCTCTATTTCTTCTTTTATGGGCAGTCCACCCCTTCTTACTCGCATGACATCCTTTGATGATGATTTCTTACTTACACATTACCATGACTTAACTTACCCCTTGGGTCCTCCTGAGTACCTTTCCTTTGTACTTGATTTTTCCATCTCAACTAGCATATCTTGGATGAGTTTATCTCGTTTACACTTCTGTTGGTCCCATTACCTCTTAATTGGGACATTTATGTCCTTCTAAGGTTTCCTTATTTGGTAGTTTATACTCCTTTTTCTCAGGGTTCTCTTCCAGTTTTGCTATTTAGGACATCTATCCTTAAATGGTATTTTCTATTGTCATCCTTTCCTTCTTACCTTACTCTTGAAAACTTGCGTGTACTTCTTTTATACCTCATCTTCATCCTCCCTTATTCCCCGTATCCATCTATTTCTTTTAGGTGGAATTCACATCTCCTATATTTCAAGATCTCTTGATCACCTTGCAAGAGGTTTGTTTAACCTTCTCATGGTTATTACTCTAGTCTCAGCCATTGATTTCTTTAAGGCTTCCCTTCATCCTTTTTTTCCCAAATGTTTTTAGCCTTTTCCACTTCTCCCTTCTTTATTGGAGTATTGACCTTCACAAGGGTCTGTTCATTAACTGCCTCGATCCTATTACTCTCCCCATCAAGTGATTTTGAGGTCATTGTCTCTTAGGTCTTCTTGTCCTTAATGTCCATTTCATTTCCCTTTTTAGGGTGTGAGAGTTTCACAAAATAAATCAAGTTATATGAAGAATGTTAGATTTTGTTTCCTTGGGTAACTTTAATATCATCCCGTAACTTTTTAAAAATTACAAGTTTTCCCCTTTGGTCGGGTTCACTCAATTTTCATCTCGATGAACCTGTTTATATGACTAATTTCATGTGTTCAATATTTCCATATTTTGCCAATTACTTGGCCTTATTTACTCAAAGTCCCTTAAGAATCCCAAAATTTTCCTTAAACCATTAACTTTTCACTTTTTGAATTTAGTCCTTATACTTCCTAAAATTACAAAAATGCCCAATTCTTTAAATCCCTCCATTATAATTCTAACTTTTAAAACATCTCCATTTGGCCCTATATTGATCCTTAACCCCATTTGGGTCGATAAATCTTAAAAATTACATTTTGGCTCTAACTTTTACACTATTTACCATTTTACAATTAAACTTTCCAAAAATTCATTTTGGCCCCTAGCATTTTTAAAACACTTAAATTAGTTCCCTAAGCTTTCCAACACAATATATCAGGTCCTTACACTTCTATTGAACTCATTATCAGATCCCATACTTTTGAAAATTCCAATTTGACCCAATTCTTTTAAAAATTGCACTTTAATCCCTAAAATTTCCCATCATAATATCATGAAAATAAACTTAGTAAACATTACTATTATAACCTTATGCACAGTCCCTTGGGTTCCTTAATTAATTTAATTTGAAATCTCGGTCATGTTCAGTAAAAAACCTGTGTTTTCCCAAAATCTTGATTTTCGTGATTGGGAAACCGATCTCTAATCCGATTAGATCTCTATTTATGGATCGGGTTTCCATTCCCACTTACAACCTTGGTTTCTAATCTGTTTTGATTTCCAATCCCCATGTAGGGTTTGATTTTTTACTAATGTTTTCATTCCTAGTTCAGGATTCCATTCCCGGTTTAGGATTTTATTCTCAGTTCGAGATTCCATTCTTAGTTTAGGATTCCAATCCTACTTTAGGTTTTCATTCCCAATTGGATATTCCATTCTTGATTCGTGATTCCATTCCTAGTTTAATCTTGATTTTCGGTCCAATTTGGCTTAACTCCATTTCCAAAAGTTCCCGTGTTACAACTACTCCCCTCCTTTTGGGAAATTTGTCCTAAAAACTAAATCATTTCCTAGTGAGGATGTATTTCCTTTCGTAACCCACTCGAGTTTTTCCACTTACTCTAATTCATATGGTTGTAATACTGTCGTGTATTCTTATTGTCTTCCATTCACATTCTTATGCCAACTTCCATTTTTTTTTTTCTAATTTCTTTATTTAACATAGCCCCATCATTTATCTTAGGCACATGGTAATCCTTTTTTCCAATATGTCCCTCGGGATAGTCATGTCATTCCCAATAAATATCTTTTTGAAGTCATCATCATTAGACGTCCTACCAATCATCCTAGATTGTAGATCATATCTCTCGTTTACTTGTATACTCCCTCTATAAGTCTTGTTCTCCATAACAAGAAGCTGGGAAATTATGAAAAGAAAACCGAGCAGCAAAGTCGTCCGAAAATTTTAAATTAAAGTCAAAACGAGAAATAGGTAAATCCCAAGCAGCCAGTAAGAACCCAAATATCATGGAAAAGAATTATGAACTAAATTGGATGAGAAAATCGGGTTGGTTCAAGGTGAACCAGACTTGAACCAGACTAAACCCACATGAACTATGAAGAATCAGTTCAAATATTCATTTTTTTAGGTGGTTTAAAAATATCAATTTGGAAAACTCAAGCCACCATTAGATAGAAAATAAATTTAGAAATTTTTATTTTTTAGAAAGCTGGTCGAATCGGGACTGAACCGACCAATTTTTTATTTCAGGTCACCAAACCTAGTGTGATCGAACTGGTAAACGGTCAAACCGGTCAACAGATCGCCTGCTAGGTCAATGCCGAATCAGCGGGTGTGACCAATCAGCAAGCGACACATGGTGAAGCATGTCCCGTCAGCCGCTCGCTCAGCACTAACTAATCAGAGCGTGAAATGTGTCCCAAATCAATGGCCAAACTGAGGAGAAGCCACGTCAGCAAGACTAACTAATGAGGATCTGACACATAGCAAAGATACCACATCAGCAACTGATAAGAATGTCAAAGATACGGTCTACCAATCAGAGGTCGACACGTGGAGAGCCACGTTAGATGGCCCTAGCTAATTAGTGGTCGACACATGGCAGTCGTAGAATACTTCGAGAGGGAAAATTAGTTTATTTAAATTGGCCAATCAGAGGAGGCCATGTGTCACGGTCAGCGGTTGATCGAGTGTAGCTGTGCTAGAAAGAGTGTCCAATGGGAGGTCGACACATGGCCGATCAACGAGTCAAAGGGTGACTCGGACTCTAAGTGGGAAGCTGCTTCAGCAAAGCCAACCAACCAGGAAGTGCCACGTGGCAGCTCGCACGTGCACACACAATGTTATCTTCAACCTTAGGTAGTTGACAAGATAAGGTTGACGGAGAGAGGCTAAGTCTCCGACGATTGAAAATTTCTCTAGAACGATCGTGCATGGGTGAGTCTAAGGCCAAGTCTTGGGTAGACTGGTAGACCTAGCAATTGCCAATCTCCCTATATAAAGGGCTCCTCCCCATCCCTCGAGCGATCGAAGAAGATGAAGTGCTCCATTTCCCGACAAAGCATGAATCCAAGCTCCGACAAGGACCTTTCTTGCAACTTCATAAGCCAATTTTAGGTTCTCTAAAACCAAGGAGAAGCCCTCTATCTCACTATGACCTCCTTTCCACTCAAGGATTGATGGAGAAATGCCAGCGAGCTCGCACAATGAATATGCTCTCTTAACCACCTATGACTGAATTTTCTTGAGCCAAATTTGAGCGACTCCCTGACCAATCGATTCCAAACTGAGCCACCTTTGTATGTCCATTCTGCTTCCCTTCGTTGAAATCCACTGTTCATAGTGTACATTGATCGAGAACAAAAAATTGAAATTCTCACTGCTTAGGACATCAATTGAACCGAGGTATGATCCAGGAAGGATGCACAAGAAGTGAGGAATTTAGTGGGAACGAAAGCTCCGACCACCGACCCCTCACCAGTGAGTAATCGAGTCTTTGTCTCTCTAGAGTCATTTTTCGACGAAGCTCCGTCTAAGCTCAATTCTAAGCCGATTTTGGTAATTCAAAGCTTTGAATGAACTAGGGTACATGGAGAAGATGATTAATATCATGATAGGACTCTATTCGAGGGAAATTTGGGTCAAATTGATGGGGCCCAAGTTTAAGGACCAAAATGCAAGTTTTAAAAAGTTTGAGGGCTTAATTGCAAATTAAAAAAAATTAGGCATTCGGTGATTAATGAAAACTTACTTGCCCAATTGGAAATAAGGCACACTTAGGTACTAAAACTTTTATAATAAGTTACGAGTCTTAGGTGCAATTACCCTCTTGTGTGGGGCCTAATTGCCCAATTAATTGTAAGAACGGATCGCCTAAGAGTATGTGTGTAAACCCCGCCCTTTTATAATAAGAAAACAAGGAAAAAAATCGGTTATTTACAAAAAGAAAATCAAGTTGGTTTATAAACTTTAACCTATAGAAAAAGAGTAGTTTAGGAAATTTACAAATCCTGAGTGACTAAAAGAGTTATAAAAGTCATGGAAAAGGACTTTAGGATGAATTGGAAGAGAAAACCAAACCAGTTCAGGTGAACCAAATCTAAACTGGTTTGAATCACTATTGAACCTGTTTCTAAATTTATTTTTCTAGTTATCTTAAAAAATCTCAAATTGGAGAATTGAAGCCACCATTGAACAGAAAATGAATTTAGAAATTTTTAATTTAAAAAACTCGGTCGAATCGTGCCTAAACCGGCCGGTTTAAGAATTGAACCCTGTAAACCCCACACTTTTGAGTTAAGGAAAACTGGGAAAAGAACAGGTCAAACCGAGTAAGAAAAACCGAGCCGGTTTACAAACCCGATCATATGGGAATAAGTAATTTGGAAATTTACAACTTCCGAGTGATTCAAAGGGTTTATTAAACCTTGGAAAAGAAACTTAAGACAAAATAAAAGACAAAAACCAAATTGGTTTAGGTGAACAAGATTCTATAATAACTTTGAAGTTAAGTGTGCTTACTTGAGAGTAGTTTGATGATAGGATGGGTGACCTCCTGGGAAGTATGATTTTTTTTGTAACTTGAAATTTCGGTCAAAAATTTTTATGCCATACGCCCCATAAATTAATATATATTTAATTATTGTAATTAATACCAATAATTTAATTTAGTAATTAAAACCAATAATTTAATACCTAAATTAAATTATTGGAATTAATACAAATAATTTAATACCGAAATTAATACCAATAATTTATGTCAATATTAATAGTAGTAATAAATCTCTCCTATTTAATACACGATTTTACACCTATATAAAGAGGTTATCCCCATTCATTCTCCTCACACTTGTACACTTCTCTCCCTCTCTCTACTGCTCCATTTCTCGGTGAAGCACGAACCAGAGTTTCGACTTAAACATTTTTCTTAGCATCGGAAGAAGAGGTCAAGCTCTTTAGAAACAGGGAGAAGATAACTATCTGGTAGCAAATTACAGTAAATCTGAGAATCGTTGGAGAAACGCCGGCACGATGGAATAGTGAAGCAGCTCCGGCGGATCGAAGCTGCCCTATTTTGGCCAAGCTGGAATCGGTCATTTCAAGCCCTCCCAACACTTCCTCAACCTTTCCACGGCCGAATTAGGACCGAAAGGTAAGCCAATTTGGCTCCCCTTTACAATTTTTGATCGGTGCTAGAGAGAGAGTCGACCGAATTTCAATGACAAAATTCTAATACAATTCTGCATTAATTGATGCGATTCTTGATTCTAGGATGAACCTCAGGACAAGAGCTATCTGCCCAGATCGAAAGCTCGGACCGCCGTGCCTTCACCGACGAGTAATCAAAGCTTTCTCTCTTTATAGTTCATTTTTTGGCGAACCTCCGTTTGAGCTTGTCCCGACATTAAAACTTGCGGTTCACATTTCTAAAGAATCGTATGAACATATAGAAAATCAATTTCAACTTCAATTTCGACAATTGGAAACATTTGATGGGTCAATTTGATAAAATCAATTTCCGCTATGTTAAGGAGTTGCAATTGGGGGAAAATTGAGGATTTTCGAAATTCAAAGGACCAAAATGCAATTTTATGAAATTAAGGGTCAATTGGGCATGAAAATAATGTTAGAGGACCAATTGAGGAATTTTGGAATTTTTGGGGCAAAACTTACCATTTTTGTAAAGGAAGGGAAAAATGGTAATTTTGGAAAAGTTGGGGGACCAAATTAAAAATTTTGGAAATTAAACCCCTTTTTTGTGAAATGGAATAAATTGAGGTCCTATGATAAATTTTAGAAGTTTCGGGACTCAATTTGAGGAAAAACCGGCATTTGGGACTTAAAGTTAAAGAGAAATAACTTTAGTGACCTAATTGCAAGGCGATTAGGCCGAAGGATAATGAACCAAGATGTTCATATCATATAGGAACACGAAGTACCGGGAACGCCAGCAAGGACAAGCTTGTGTGAATACCAAGAACCAGTTTAATGGAATTCATGGCATTAACGGGTGAGTGGGTTTACTAACATCATACTTGGTTGGGATGATTAGCACAACTTAAAGATAAAAACCACTTACTAGTTGTGAGTGGGATTATATATCATACCCGGTTGGGGATGATAAGTGCCTCGGTATAAAAACCCACTGTTTAGTGGTATTTTAATCATCACCACTTAGAGAAAGTGATGTGAAAATTTTACGAAAAAAACTACTTACCGATTGTAAGTAGATAAAAACCACTTACCAGTTGTGAGTGGGATTATATATCATACCCGGTTGGGGATGATAAGTGCCTCGGTATAAAAACCCACTGTTTAGTGGTATTTTAATCATCACCACTTAGAGAAAGTGATGTGAAAATTTTACGAAAAAAACTACTTACCGATTGTAAGTAGATAAAAACCACTTACCAGTTGTGAGTGGGATTATATATCATACCCGGTTGGGGATGATAAGTGCCTCGGTATAAAAACCCACTGTTTAGTGGTATTTTAATCATCACCACTTAGAGAAAGTGATGTGAAAATTTTGCGAAAAAAACTACTTACCGGTTGTAAGTAGATCATACCCAGTTGGTATGATGAGACTTCCTCGAAGGAAGTTGAAAACCCGTTCATCGGTTATGAACCGATATGTCCTTATACCTGTTGGTATAATGGTCAGTGAAAACCTATTTTGTCGAAAGTGTTCTCCCCTGACTGTGTGCAAATGCTTAAACTATTTGGGAGACCTTCTTCACGGGAGCTCAAATAGCTCTTATAGGCCGGGGGCCTCGGTTTTGGAACTTGAGGGCTAAAATGCCCAGTTTTTAAAAAAAATTGAACAATGGGCCATAGGCCAATGGACATGGGCAGGAGCTCGTAAAAGAACATGATATATATATATGTGTGTGTGTGTGTGTGTGTGTGTGCCATTAAAACTTAATAAGTGAATTGTTTGGTTATGGTACCAAGGCAGGCCTGACATACTCAGTCAACTAGTACTAGTGCAGCATGACCGGTCTTCGGACCAGTCAAGATAAACAGCTACAGGTTGAGTTGAAGGTCGGGATCGTTGGGACAAATGGCACCACATATTACAGGGTAATTTAAGAAAACTTTGTTTGTGCATGCACCATGAGTACGAGATCATCAAAACGCCCATGAGGGGTAGTGATGTGTCCTAAGGGCCTTGGATAACCCGGTGAGTATAAGGGCAGATCGTCGTTCCAAGTGTCTGTGCGAAATTTGGAGTAGCACCAAGCGCATGAGACCGGGGTGGGGACGGGATGAGGTCTCTGTCCTCATACGGACATGAAGAAGTGATTTCAGGATTGTGGGTCGGATGTCACGTACATCCACTCATTCCCAGGGTAGAAGTGGTCGTACTTCTATCCGGGTGGCACGAAAAGTCGCTCTGAAGCCACTAGCGGGTTTAGTAGTGATACTAACTTGCGAATGTGTGTAACCTTCATGATGAAGGATGTGTGTTGGGTGATGACACACCGTGGTAACTAAGAAATAATGAAAAAACCCAAATTTTTAAATGAAGGGATTTTTTAAAAGAAAGGAGTTTGGCACACTCCATATAAATATTTTTCTTAAAAGTTAAAAGTAGACCTTTAAAAACCCATTCACTGAGTAGTCCTACTCACCCCCTCCCTTATATCCCTTTCAGGAAATCCCGGAAAGCCTACCCTTAAAGATCATCAACTAAGATGCCTGTAATACAGGTATGTAAAGTTTTAAATTTCATGAAGTTTTGATTATGCTATTCAAGGAAAAGGTGCAGGTTAAAGGACGCCTTATTCTTTACAGTTTACAATAAGGGGAAATCATTTAATAAATCGGGAGAGTGGCGGGTTGATCACGAGGATCCGATCAAACCGGGTCGGGGTGTGACAAACCCGGTTCAGACCGGTCCAGTACAGTTCGGAACAGTGTCGTCTTCTTCCTTCAGATGATAGCACTATTCACTCGCTGGAAAAGTTAAAGTGCCAACGAAGGTGAAAAGTCTCCATTCAGAGCATTTCAGGCCATGAATGATTGCCATAAAGGCATCGATCAGACGACTAGAGAGTTCCCGAGCTCCCTATATAAAGAGCTCCTCTCCATTCCTTCTCCTCACACCTGAAAACTCCTCTCTCTCTCTACTGCTCTATTTTCCGGTGAAGCTCAAACTAGAGATTTGACTTGGGCATTTTTCTGAGCCTTAGAAGGCAAGGTTGGGTTCCTTAGATTCAGGGAGATGTCAACTACTTGATGGTAGTCTCCATTTGCACTGAGGATCGTCAGAGAAGTGTCGGCGTAATCAAATAATGAAATAGCTCTGGCGGACCAAAGCTACCCTATTTCGGCTGAGCTGAAATTAGCCGAATTCAGACCTCCTCTAGCCAAACCAAGCTATCCCAACGTCTCCTTAGTCCTTAGATGACCTCAACTGAGCGGAAAGGTAAGCCAATTCGGCCCTTCTCAATCGTTGCAAGTCGGAGTTTGAGAGAGAAATTACAGAATTTCTTTGATGAAATTCTCCCTCAATTTGATTTCAATTGTAGAAATTCTTGATCCTAGAAGATACCTATGAAGAGAGCTATGTTCCTCGATCAAAAGCTTGGACCGCTGCACCTCTGACAGTAAGCTTTCAAAGTTTTCTCTCTCTAAGTTCAGTTTTCCGACAAAGCTCTGTTTGAGCTCAATTCGGACCCAAATAACGCGATTCAAAGCTCAATTGAATCATATAGAAGTGTATGAACTAATCCATACCTTCAATTGGAGCAATTAACCCCAATTGAATGGTCAATTTGATGAAATCAAATTCAGCCAGTTTGGAAGGGGGGAAATTGGAGAAATTTTGGGAATTTCGTAAAATTGAGGGACCAAAGTGCAATTTTCCAAAATTGAGGGCCAACTAGCCAGGAAAGAGATGTTGGAGGACCAATTGGTCAATTTTTGAAGATAATTGGTGTCAAATTGCCATTTTTGTAAAGTAGGGGGAAAATGGTAATTTTTGAAAAGTTGAGGACCAAATTGGAAATTTAGAAAACTTGACCCCCTTTAACGATTTTGAGTAAATTGAGGACCCAAAGTGAATTTTTAGAAGTTTTGAGACTCAATTTGGGGAAAAGTTAGCATTAGAGACCTAAAGCAAGGAAAAATAACTTTAGGGAACTAAATGCAATTAACTGAAAAGTTGGGTATTTTTGTTCATGCGTGAGGAATGAAGGCTATCATGCCAAATGTTAATAAACAAGGATGTCCCAATCCTGTAGGAACACAAAAGACCAGAACGCCAGCAAGGAGAAGCTCGTGTGGAGGCAAAAAGCTGATTAAGACGGAATACACTGCGAATATCGGGTGAGTGGGTCAATTCACATCATACCCGGTTGGGATGATGATCACATCGTAAATAAAAAATCACTACTATGTAGAATTTTGACATCACACCTGGTTGGAGTGATGTGAGAACTATGCAGAAAAACTATTTACTGGTTGTAAGTAGATCATACCCGGTTGGTATGATAATCTTCCTTGAAGGAAGAAGAAAACCCGCTTACCGGTTGTAAGTGGAGAGGACATCACACCCGGTTGGTGTGATGGACGAAAAAATTTATTTTGTCAGAAGTGTTCTCGCTTAAAACTTTTGGGAGACCTTCTTGACGAGAGCTAAAATAGCTTAGATAGGCTAGAGGCCTCAGTTTTGGAGCTTGGGGGCTAAAATGCCCGGTTTTGGAAAATCAAGTATAGTGGGCCCAAGGCCAGTTGGCACAAGCAGGAGCTCGTAAACAAATATGATGATAAGCAATGAAAATTCTTAATGAATGATTTATGTGATTTGACTATGGTACCAAGACATGATCGACATACTAGATGGATTGGCGACAGTGTGACAGGACCAGGTCAACAAACCGGTCTAGACAAAAAGTTGTAGGTCGAGTTGAGGGTCGGGGCCATTGGACTAGTGGCACTAAAGATAAATGGCTTTGTGGAAAAATTTTGTTTGTGCATGCACTTGAGGTTCTAGACCATTAAGAAGCCCAAGAGGGGTAGTGATGTGTCCTAACGACTATTGGACGAGATGGTGGAGATAAGGATAGTTTGTCATGCCATCAGTAAAGGAAGCTTGACGTAGCTTCATGCACGTGAGACCGGAGTGAGAGTCGGATGTCGCGAACATCCACTCATTCCCAGGGTAGAAGTGGATGGGCTTCTACCTAGGTGACCGGTAAGTTGCTCCAATGCCACAAATGGGTGCAGTGGATGGGCTGCCCTACGAATGTGTGATCCCTTCCTGATGAAGGGCATGTGTTGAGTGTTAAACACACCTAATGTGGAAAATGTGGAAAAATGGTTTGACGAACCAATAATTTAAGGAAAGATTATTTTTGAAAGAAATAAGGAATCTGACACACACCAATTAAACATGTTTTGAATACTCTCTCCCAACACCCATTCACTAAGTTGTCGAACTTACCCCCTCCCTTTACCCTTTTCAGGTAACTGAGGGAAAACCTACCTAAAGACCTTCCGATAGTTGAACCTGCAAGACATGTATATAAGATTAATATATTCAGTTTTGATTAATGTTATTCCAGGAAAGGTACAGGTAAAAAAGATGCCTTAATCCTCACGGTTTAGAGAAGGGGAAAACCCTTAATAAACCAAGAGAGTGGCTGGTTGTTCATGGGGATCCGACCAAACTAGGTCGGGGCATGAAAATGTGCAAGAAAAGGGTGTGACAATTTTGGAAACCCGGGATTATTAAGTCGTGGACTACAAGTGAGTGGGAATTTCCAGCATCAGTCTCGGTTGGGACGATGGACATGTTTTAAATTTGAAGACCATTTTTTCAAAAATAGTCTCTCCTGACTGCGTGAATTTGCTTAAACATTTTGAGAACTATTTTCAAGTGAGTTAGAGCTGCTCTAGTGGGCCCAAAATTTCTCAAAATTGATAAATTGCGTGCTATAGCTACCGAGCCTAGGCTGGGTTGTTGAGCTTGTTGGGCTGGCAGCTACCAAGCCGTAGTTGGGTCGTCGTACTTGTTGGGCTAGTGGTCATTAGGTCGAAGCCGAGCTAGCAGACCCGTGGGGTCGGTAGCATTGAAGATAAAGGTCTTAACTAAAAGACTTATGATTGTACATGTTGAGATGCGGAACCAACGAGGTGCTCGATATGGGGTAGTGCTAGTTCCAAGGGCTACTGGGCAACCCAAGGTGCATAAGAGAAGTTTGTCATTCAGTGAGTTAGGAAGCTCAGGGAGATTCATGCGCATTGAGACCGAGGAAGCAACGGGGAGGTCTCGTCTCACTATAGTGTATACGAAGAATATAAATGCCAGAACTCAGACTTGTTGTAAATCCCATTTTTTTCAAAAGAGAAAACCGAGCCGATTCATTAACCTTAACCGATAGAGAAAGGGTAAATTGGGAAATCGACAAATACCAAGTGACTAAAAGGGTCATAAAAATCATTGAAATGAACCTTGGGATAAATGGGAAGAGAACACTAGACCAGTTTAGGATGAACCAGACATGAACCAGTTTGAACCATAATTGAACTGGTTTCTAAATTTATTTTTCTTAGTGGCTTAAAATGATCAAATTGGGGAATTGGAGCCACCATTAGATAGAGAATGAATTTAAAAATTTTAGTTTTGAGAAAACTGGTCGAATCAGGCCTGAACCGACTGATTTACGCATTGAACCCGGTCAAACCGGTCCGGTTCAGTTCGGAACAGTGTCATCTTCTTCCTTAGGATGACAACATTGTTCATTAATGCAGAAAATGGATAACGCCAACGGGCTTAAATTCCTCCATTCAGGCTGTTTCAAGGTGAGGATAAGCTCAACCAAAATGGAAAGTGGCCTAGTAGAGTGTCCCCGAGCTCCCTATATAAAGAGCTCCTCTCCATTCATCCTCCACACACCTCAAATTTCCATTCTCTCTCAACTGCTCTATTTTCCGGTGAATCTCGAACCAGAGCTCCGATATAGGCATTTTCTCAGCCTCAGAAGGCAAGGTTGGGTCCTATAGACTCTGGAGGAAGTTAATACCTGACAGCAACCTCCTTTCGACCCGAGGACTATCAAAGAAGCACCGGCGGAATCAAACAGTGAAGCAGCTTCAAAGGACCGAAGTTGCCTTGTTTTGGTCGAGCTGAACTCGGCCAAATTCAGCCCTCCTCTGGCCAATCCAAGCCTCCTCGACACCCTCACAACCCTTACACGACTACAACAGAGCTGAAAGGTAAGCCAATTGAGCCCTCTTCTATCATTGTCAGTCTAAGGTAGAGAGAGAAGTATTAAAACTTTACTAATAAAATTCTCACACTCATTGAGTTGTAGAACTCACCCCACCCTTTTATCCCTTTTTTGGAATATAGAGATATAATAAAGAAAACGTGAAGATGTATCCCCCGTCAAGTATGCTTAAAATTCCTTTTTAAGCTTGAATTTGATTGATTTATGCTATTATAGGGAACAAGGGTTGAAATTATGTCTAGCTCCTCTTGATTAAAAGAAGGGGAAACCCCTTTTAAACCAAGGGAGTGGCGGGTTGATAATGGGGATCTGACCAAATCGGGTCGGGGTGTGACACTTGTAGTAGAAGGTGAGACCTTCTACCAAGGTGGTCGGTAAAGGCGCTTTGGACCACAAGTGGAGTAGTTAGAGACTGCTCTACGACTATGTGCACCCTTTGATAATAAAAGGTGATTGATTGTGTATTGAAAGTTCTTTGAAGAAAATGGAGAAAGATGATAAAATAAACCAACCAAAACTCTTTCAATAGCCCCACTCATTGAGTCGTGGAACTCAACCCCTCCCCTATTCTTTTTTTAGGAAGGAAGGACACGATTTTGCAAAGAGACACCTTCCATTAAATTAGGTATGAATCCTTTAATTTGTACTAGTTTTGATAATGCTGTTCTAGGGAAACCAAGGAAAATTGAACTTTGTTTGACTCTTGACGGAGATCGAAAGGAGAGCGTCCATCCATCTCGAAAGGAGTGGCAAGTTGCTTACGAAGATGCAACCTAACCGATTTGGGGCATGACACCCTTATTATGACATCTCAGTTTCCATGGATACCTTTAGCTAGCACCATTATCTTATGTTTTAACATAATCTTGCAAACTTCCTCACATAAGTATTATTTTGTACTTAGGCATTATGGGTGTTTACCCCTTTATTTGTCTTATTTGTCATGAATACACATCACAATTCTTTGTCCAATTCAAATCACAACACTTACTCCAAAAGTGTTTATTTGAGATAACGTGCTTGTGGGTAAAACTCCCTCTAATTTTGTATTGTTACACGAGTGTATACAGTCATACCAATGCTATGATGCTCACTTCTCTATCACATCTTATCTTCATGTGTTGGCCTTATGTAACATTGATAAAAGAGTGACCATTTTTATTTCCCAAGACATTCTCTTTTACTAACATAATTTGTCACGCCCCGACCCGGTTCGATCAGATCCCCGTGATTAACCCGCCACTCTCCTGGTATATTAAAGGGTTTCCCCTTATTATAAATCGTAAAGAGTAAGACATCCTTTAAACTTACACCTTTTCCTGGAATAACATAAATCAAAACTACATAATAGTTTAAATTTATCATACCTGTCTCATAGGAATCTTAGTTGATGGTCTTTAATGGTAGGCTTTCTAGAATTTCCTGAAAGGAATATAAGGGAGTGGGGTGAGTACGACTACTCAGTGAATGGATTTTCAAAACTTTTAACTTTTAGGAAAAAGATTAGTACTGGAGTGTGCCAGACTCCTTTCTTTCAAAAGTCCTTTCATTTCAAATCTTGGTTTTTACCACCATTTCTTATTAATCACGATGTGTCATCACCCAACACACATCCTTCATCATGAAGGTCAAAAACACAGTCACAGGCCAGTACGTCTACTGAACCCACTTGTGGCATTAGAGCGACTTTACCGACAACCTAAATAGAAGTACGTCCACTTCTACCCTGAGAATGAATGGATGTTCACGACATCCGACCCTCAATCTTGAAATCAATTCTCCGTGTCCGTATGAGGACAAATACCTCATACCGTCCCTACCCCGGTCTCATGCGCTTGGTGCTACTCCAAATTTCGCACGGTCACCTGGTACGACGAACTGCCCTTATACTCACCAGGTCGTCCAGGCCCCTTAGGACCCATCACTACCCCTCTTGGGGGTCTTGATGGTTTCGTAATCATAGTGCATGCACAATCAATATTTTCTTATCATGCCATATAATCTATGGTGCCACTAGTCCAATGGCCCCGACTTTCAACTCAACGTGCAGCTGTTTGTCTTAACTGGTCTGGAGACCTATCATGTCGCACTACCACTAGTTGACTGAATATATCGGTCCTGTCTTGGTACCATGGCCAAACAATTCATTTATTAAAGTTTTAGGGCACATATCTCATGTTTGTTGATGAGCTCCTGCTCGTGTCCACTAGCCTATGGCCCACTTGTTTGAGATTTTCATAACCATGCATAATAGTCCCCAAGTTTCAAAATTGAGGCCCCCGACCTGTAAGAGCTATTTGAGCTCCGTCAAGAAGGTCTCCCAAATTGATTAAGTATTGGCACACAGTCAGTGGAGAACACTTCCAACAAAATAAATTTTTAACTACCCATCACACCAACCGAATATGATGATATCTCCGCTTATAATTGATGAACGAGTTTTCCACTTCCTCCAAGGAAGTTTCATCATATCAACCGGGTATGATCTACTTGCAATCGGTAAGTAGTTTTTCCACGTTATTTTCACATCACTTTTTTAAGTTGTAATGTTTAAAATACCACTAAATAGTGGGTTTTCATTTCAAGGTACTTATCATTCCCAACCGGGTATGATATAAAATCCCACTTACAACCAGTAAGTGGTTTTTAACTTTAAACCGTACTCATCATCCCAACCGGGTTTGACGTTGGTAAGCTCACTCACCCGTTAATGTAGTGAATTCCACTCGACCTATTCTTTGTATTCACGCAAGCTTGTCCTAGCTGGCATTCTCGGTACTTCGTATTCCTACACGATATGAACATCCTTGTTCATTATCCCTTGGCCTAATAGCCTTCATTCATTCCAAATGAATGAGAAAACCAAACTTTCTATTTATTTGCAATTAGGTTCCTAAACTTATTTTTCTTTAACTTTAAGTCCCTAATACCGGTTTTTCCTCAAATTTAGTCCTGAAACTTTTAAAATTTATCTTAAGACCTCAATTTATTCAAATTCGTAAAAAGTGGTTTAATTTCCCAAATTTCTAATTTGGTCCCCCCAATTTTTCCAAAATTACCATTTTGCCCTTCCTTTACAAAAATGGTAAGTTTCACCCCAAAAATTCTAAAATTCTTCAATTGGCCTCTAACATTTTTATCATGCTCAATTAACCCTCAATTTTATAAAATTGCATCTTGGTCCTTCGAATTTTTGAAAATCCCTAATTTTTCCCAATCCCCCCCTCCCCCCAATTTCAACTCCTTAACACAGCCGAATTTGATTTTATCAAATTGACTGATCAAACACTTCTAATTGTTGAAATTGAGTTTCTACATGTTCATACAATTCCATAGCACTTTGAATCGTAAGTTTTAATGTCGGAACGAGCTCAAACAGAGCTTCGCCGAAAAATGGACTGTAGAAAGAGAAAGTTCCGATTGCTTATCGGTGAGGGCGCGGTGGTCTGAGCTTTCTATATGTGCAGGTAGCTCTTCTCCTGAGGTTCATCCTAGAATCAAGAATTGCATCAATTGATGTCGAATTGAGTTATAATTTCATCATCAAAATTCTATCGGTTCTCTTTCTAACACCGGTCGTAATTTGCAGAGGGGAGCCAAATTGGCTTACCTTTCCATTCTAATTTGGCTGTAGGAGGGCTGTGGAGGTGTGTTGGGAGGGCTTGGTTTGGCCTAAGAAGGCTCAAAATGGCCGATTTCAGTTTGGCTGAAACATGGCAGCTTCGATCTGCCGGAGCTACTTCAGTGTTCCATCACGCCGGCACTTCTCCAGCGACCCTCGAAGCAAGCGAAGACTACAAGCGTGTAGCTGACTTCTCTCCGATTCTAAAGAACCCGACCTTGCCTTGTTTGGCTCAGAAATGACTCTATATCAGAGCTCTGGTTTGAGCTTCACCAAAAAACTAAGTAGTTGAGAGAGAGTGTGCTTTTCAGGTGTGGAGAGGATGAATGGGGAGGGGCTCTTTATATAGGAAGCTCGAGGACTTCTTAGCCATCCAATTGGTGCCTTAATGGCTGTCATTCATTGTCTGAAACTCCCTGGCTAGAGACTTTTCAGCTTCTCCAGCGTTGCACGATTTTCCTACAAGTGAACAATGCTGTCATCTGAAGGAAGTAGATTACACTGTTCCAAACCGGACCAGACCGGACCAAACTGAGTTGAAAGCTTAAACCGGCCGGTTCACCCCCCATTCGACCGAATTTTTCAAATCTAAAAATTTCTAAATTCATTTTCCATCCAATGGTGTCCTCAAATCTCAAATTAAAATTTTTTAAGCCACCTAGAAAAATGAATTTAGAATCCGGTTCAATAGTGGTTTAAACCGGTCTAAACTAGTTCAATCCGATTTGGATCCGGTTCATCTAAACTGGTCTAGTTTTTCTCTTCCAATTTGTCCTAAAGTTCTTTTCCAAGATTTTATGAACCATTTGGATCACCCGGGAGTTGTAAATTTTCAAAATTGCCCGTTCCCAAATGATCGGGTTTGTGAACCGGTTTGGTTTTCTTACTCGATTTGACCAATTCTTTTCCCAGTGTTCCTTAACTCAAAAGGGTGGGGTTTACATAATTCCTTTCATTTGTTGTAGTTACAATTCATGCCTCTCGTAGTGCTCCTTAGGGTCAAATGCATATCATGGATCTTGACGGCCCGTAACATATCTCAAGGTCCAGAAATTTGATATTGTCTCCCTTTAACATAATCGTACCATCATAATCTAATAATTCAAATCCTCATTTGAACTCTATTTCATCTCCCAAATTGGTTATAATACTTGAGTATCGTTCCTCATAAGATCTTAGTTACAATGGTAAGTTCCTCATCACCAAAGTGTGATTCTCTTTTTATTTTCCTTGACTCTCAAGTCTCCATGTTTGATACAGCATGAGGTCTCTCTCAGACATTGTCTTATTGGTATTGTCACGCCTCGACCCGGTTTGGTCGGAACCTCATGAACAATCTGCCACTCCCTTTGGTCTAAGAAGAGTCACTACTTCCTAGGATCGCGAGGAGTTGGGCGGAATTCCTATTCTTAATCCCTGGAATAATATTGTACAAAACTCAATAACTTTAAAAGAAATTTAAGCATACCTAACTTAGGATTCATCTTTGTGGATTCTTTAAGGTTGGTCTCCTTTTTCCTAAAAGAGGGTTAAAGAAAGGGGGTGAGTTTCTACAACTCAATTAGTGGGTGTTGGGAGTGAGTTTTAAAAAAATAACCATTTAACAATTCTTTCTTTAAAGCATTTCATCTTTTTCACTTGTTATGTGTGTTTAGTTCTTTTTAGCACTTCCCCTTGCTTGGGGGTGTTTGGAAAACATACACACACCCTTTATCATAAAGGGTACAAACAGTCATAGGGTAGTTCTAGATTGCACCCACTTGGGGATCAACATGACTTTGTTGTCCACCTTCATAGAAGTCCGACCACTTCTACCCTGAGTTTGAATGAATGTCCCATATGTTTGACCTTCAGACCCCCAATTACTTTGTGTTCGTATGAGGACGGAGATCTCATCATGCCCCCACCCTAGTCTCATGTGCAAGAAGGTCCAACCAGCTTCATGATTAACTAACACGACAAACCTGCCCTTATCACAAACAGGTCATCCAACAGCCCTTGTAACCCATCACTACCCCTCATGGGCATCTCAATGGTCCCAAATCAGAGTGCATGCACAAACAATAGTCTTAGCATATTAGTCGTTATCTTTGGTGCCAATAGTCCAATGGTCCCGACACTCGACTCAACTTGTAGATGTTTACCTTACCAGTCCATCGACCTAGTCTTGGCGCACTGCCACTAGCCCACCGAGCCTTGTCAGTCCTGATTTGGTACCGTGGAAAATTACACATCAATTTTCCCTTTTAGAAAAGTTTTCATGGCTCTTATCATCATATTTGTCTACGGGCTCCAGCCCGTGCCTATTGGCCTTGGGTCCACTTCACGAGTTTTTCAAAGCTGGGCCTTGAGCCCCATAAGTTCAAAAATGAGGCCTCCGACCTGTTGGAGCTGTTCTAACTCCCGTAAGAAAAGTCAGGGGAGATCATTTTTTAAAAAAGGGTCTTTAAATTCAAACTGCACTCATCATATCAACCATGTATGATGATAGAAATTTCCCACTCTCGGTGGCCTTTTCTTTTAGTAAAGGAGTTCATCATACCAACTGGGTATGACCTTAAATAATCCCACTTACAACCGGTAAGTAGGTTTTTAATTTAATAAAAGTGCCCACCACCCCCAACCGGGTATGATGTATAATTAAGCTTACTCACTCGATGACTGTGATGTGTTCGACCCAAGTCAGCTTTCCAAGTCCAAGTCGTGATCCCTTTTGCTCATGTTCTAGTCCAAAGTGTCCCTACACGTTTTGTGTATCCTTATAAGGAAGGGTTTGGCATGTAAGCCTACTTGTTCTCACATATTGGCAACTAGGCCCTAATCTTTGGTTTTATTGTACTTAGCTCCCTAAAGTTCATACTTCTTAACTTTAGGTCCCTAATGCTAACTTTTCTTCCATTAAGTCCCTAGGATTTCTAATATCCTTCTTGTGTCCTTAATTTTCTTAGAATTGTAACTGGGACCTAATCTATTCCAAATTTCCAATAGGTCCCTCGATTTTTTCAAAAATTACCAATTCACCCCAAACTTTCCAAAAATGGCCAATTGGTCCCAATTCTTTAAAAAATGACCAATTGGTCCTCTAATACCTTCCTCTTTTCCAATTGACCTTTAATTTTAAAAAATTGCACTAAGGTCTTTCAATTTTTAACCGTTGACCTGTCCAGTTTGATCGGATTCGGTAACCCGAAATAAAAAATCGACCGGTTCAAGCCCGATTCGGTAGGTTTTCCAAAAATTAAAAATTTCTAAATTCATGTAAATTCATTTTTTATTTGATGATGACTTCAATTTTACAATTTGATATTTTTAAGCCACCTAGAAAAATGAATCTTTGAACTGGTTTTTCATGGTTCAATCTGATTCAAGTCTAGTTCACCCTGAACTAGTCCAATTTTCACATCCAATCCACTTCATGGTTCTTCTCCATGATTTTTGGGATTTATTAGCTACTTCGGATTTTCCAAATTCTAGTTTTGACCCTTCTTTACTATTTTCGGTTCACTTAGATCTTCGATTTTATTTTGAAAATTTACGTTCCCCTTTTTGGTTCCTTATTCTAAATGAACGGCATTTACACTACCTCTCCCTAACTCTTTTCAAGGTCAACTTATGTTGGTCTAAAATCTAACCTTGACTGGTTAGTCCCTTTACCATCTTCAATTTGTTTGATCGTCCTTTATGCTCCATTTGTTTCTTGTTATTAATAACGAAGTAATTTACTTTTCTTTCATCATTAGAACCAATATTGTTTAAACATATATGAACCACACTATTTGGTATGTGACCCTTTTCTCAATTGCCTTGTTTCATTTGCATTTCTGTGTATTTTGTCACGCTAGTTAGAAATAAGTATACTCATGACTGGTAACAACTTCATTTCATATATAGGCACAAACTGGTGGGCAAGGAAATAAGGTTGGATTTTCCATAGATTATTTTGTTAACTGTTGGTGAGTTTTCGGTAAGGCTAGTGGATCAAATCTTGAATACTATATTTGTGTGCAAGCAAACTTAGTTTCAATTTTATGACAAATTGCACCCCTCAATGTCTGATTTTTCGGTTAACTTTGAATATAAGATTATGCACATAGCATCTAAATGTATGCTTGACCATTAAGAAGAACGTCTCCTATGGAGGCTAAAAAAGGTTTAGACTCCTTGCTTATTATTTCTTTCTTGTAGCTTCTAGTGTTATTAACTAGATCAAATCCCGTTAATTCTCTTTGATAATAACTACCTGGAATAGTAATTTGATTTTCATAGTTGACTCTATGATTTTTGTTTTGGTTTCCTATAAGAATTTATACTTCAATTTGCATACCTTTCAGGTTTGAAGAAAACATTATGTTTGAGGATTGGTTCAGTATTGTTCTATTCATGCATTCCTTAGGTCTTTGCCTTATTTGATGACGACTCAGGCTTAGCTTCAGCTTTTAAAATATTGGACAGTGGTTGCACGCATGAGGTATTTTAGGTTGAAGTGTTTTTTTTAACATATGATTTCTTGTTTTCCTTTTAAATGTAACAATATGTAATTGTATTGAGTATAATTTATTATTAGAATTTTTTATTGAATTTGAAAATAATAAAGAGGTGGGAAGAACCGTCATAGTTCATTTGAGGGCTCTTCGTCCATATCTAATAGTTTCCCGGTTGATGAAGTTGGGATTTTTTTTGGTGTAAGTCCAATATGGGATGCTTCTTAAGCCCTCATCAAGTGGGTGTCCATCCAGTTTCATTTGTTTTTATTTATTGGAAGGTTTAACCCATCCTAATTGGGATTACCTATATTATTTAAGATTACTTCTATTCGAGGTAGATGCTACTTTTTCCTATGGACTATTTAATTTAACTCTATTTATATGATTTTATTTTATACTCCAATTTGTATTAAAAATATTGGAATTTCTCATATTTTGAATAGGCTCAATGTGTTTAATTGTATATTCATTTGCTCTATTTTAGTTGTGGCCTTTATGTGTTGTGGCCTTATTGTATTTAGGAAGAGTAGGTTTTATGTAATTATCCTACTTTTGTTTTGGCTTCCGTGTATGTACATGGGGCTCAACCCCTTCTCAATAAATATTTGTAAATTTATACTTTTTACTGAGTAAGTTTCTTTATTTATATCACTATATATTTCAAACATTTCTATTTACCATAGTTGGATTATTAATCAACTTGATATACTTTTAAGTATCATTCTATTAGTTCCTTATACCCAATCCAGTGAAATTGAATAGATTACTTTTATCTCAAATTTTGAATTAGGTTATGTTAATACATAATAAATTTAAATTATAATTTAAAATAACATTAATATTATTCTAATTCCCCACAAATTTATTCTTTAACAAAAATATATTTTCTTCACTTTATAAAATAATTTTTTTACCATTAAATTACAATACACCAAGTTACAATTTCTTGAAAAAATATTCAAAATAAATTTGTCCTAAAATGATGGGAGAACCCTAATGAGTATAAGGATGCCTAAACAAGTGTCAAAAAAGACAAGACTCTAATAATTTGATATATTCAACATAAAATAAGTGAGTTCTTGTTAAGGTAATAATGAAAAGTTTGACACACCAGTATAGGAAGGGTGGATAAAGAATAATAATAGAAATAAAGGGGAGGCCAATAGAAGAAGGACCCACAACATTAACAAAGTACAACAAATCTAATTGAATAAAGTAAGAAAATTTGAAAAATAAAAGGCTTAGGATCTAGAGAGTGTGAAAATCAAGTCCAAGTATCATCAAGAATTACGTAATGTCCATATTTTCAATGACAGTCAAGTAAAAGTGATGAAGGTGCCAAGTAGAGTGGGAAGTATCAAAAGTGTTCTGAGAACGTGAAAGGAAAAAAAAAAGGGATGACCATAGTACAAAGTTGAAACAGGGAGGAACAAAAATGAAATTGATGTATCAAGAAGAACTAAGCACCAATCAAGCCCTATCAAAGATCGAATAATAAGATCCAACTGTCGGCAAGAAAGGATGATAGCCATGAATTTTTTGTGGACGAGAAGGAGGTAGGAATCTTTAACTATCTAAAAGATAAAAGGGGTGTATGCCTCAAATGGGAAAGTGGTGAGTGGAACCTTATAACACACCATAAATTATGGTGTAGGAACCACCAAATTAGGAAAGGAAACATTACGCAAGCATGTATGGAGCTTGATGGAGAGAAATATGCTAGAAGTAGCCCTCACATAGAATTGTCCCTATGGAATGAAAATTATTCCTGAGTGATAGGTGGATTGTAAAGGCAACACCCATGGGTCAGTATTAGGATAAGTGGTGAACTTCTCGATACCAAAAACTCAAGGATACGAACAACGATGGAACAATACCAAGGGTAAGATATATGATATAAAAAATTGTTGGGCTTAAGTGTCTAGGGAAAGAGTAAGAAACGTACGATGGATGTGTAATTGAAACCAGCATGGTACAAAGAACACATGAGAAGATAGGACAATGGGTTATGAATATAGCTTAGAAGGATATCAGATTATTGAAGAGAAAGGATTGGACACCCATCCTGCGCCTACCTGTTAAGATATGAAAGGTAAGCAATTCAGAATTTGGTTTAATATATGATTCCATTTACTTCATCATAACAAATTATGAATTGGGATTTTAGAATTCAAAATCTTGATAACAAACTAAATACATGACTGAAATGATGATTATGTATGATTGGACATGCATGCATTTATATATACATATAAGAAGATGATGTGAGGGCCTTGACAAGACACCTAAGAGGGGTAGTATCATGAGTCAGGGTTGACTGGGAATGAAGAGATAAGGTTGGTGTGATTACGATGGTTCCTAAGTCACCAATGGACCTATGAGGGATTCATTTTGTGTGTGAGTGTGAGGAGATGGTTGGCTGCCAAGGCATAACTATACCACGTTGTAGGACAAATGGTGGAGCACCATGATATACAGATGATTGGAGGTCACAACTCCACATTCCAATGAGGAGATGGACCAATGTGGTACTTGGGAGTGCATAGCGTGACACACAAATCCTAATCGCCCTTGAATACCCTCATGTGTGAGGCTCAAGCGGGAAGAGCATGGTGGGGCCATGAATGGTCGATGATGTAATATGTGTGATGAACATTGCGTGTTTGCATAAGTATTTCAATTAATCATGTTAGCCATTCATATAGAATGTGTAAAGGCATGTGAACTAAATAAAGATCATGTGGACATAGAAGTGAGGTAGGTAAGCATAATTATAACAACTAAGAATGCTAGTGATAAATGAAAAATATTTTATATATTGAAATTTGGATAGAGAACTAGGGTTTGGTACATAAAGTAGTTCGACATCAAGAAGCCTATTCATTGAGTTTGGAGCTCACCTCCCAATCTCCTCGTTACTACAAAGATGTGTATCACCTCCCAAACAATTTTCAGATAACTGGAACAAATTGGGGATGATTGTGCAACCCAAGTATTTAACACAAAAGCTGAAAACATTTATCAAGATTTGTTATTCAATTGGGGCTTTATAAATGTACTTTGAAACCTTGTATCTTTTTTAAATAAAATTTGTGAAATTTATATGGTGTATTTTTATATTTTGAGTTTTTCATCCACTCATTTCAACAAAGGCGATGATACACATATTTGTAGCATCGAGGAGATTTGACAAGTTGTAAGCGAACCAAGCCGGTAATCTAGGTCTGGCATTACACTAAGACCCATCATTTATGAAAGGGGTTAAAACCCGATATTTATGAAAGGGGCTAAGACTCGATAATTATGAAAGGGGATAAGACTGATGTGTATGAAATAGGCTAAGACCTAGCAATTATGAAAGTAGCTAATTCTCCAAATTTATGAAATGGGAGTGGACCCAACATTTATGAAATGACTAAAAGCCATGCTATTTTCAAGAAATGAGCTAGGACCCACGATTGAGGTAAAAAGGGCTTGGGGCCCTATGATATTATAGTGCATACTAGTAAATGGATTGGCAATATAGTAAGTCAAATACTTAAACCTTTAATTATATATTGCATACTATCGTTTGTATTGAGGTATGGTTACAAGTGGAGAAAGTATTTTTCAAGTATGTGGTATAGTTATAAGGGGGAGACAATAGCTAAATTGAGAAGTGGTGATAAGGGGAGAAAAATGTTACTTATGGGAATGGAGATAGCGATGGTCCTTGTTATTAGGGTTACATTTCATTATTGTGGTTGATTGATGAATTCTCGTATTAGTCCCACCTCTTCTTGATAATTCAATATGATCGAGGTCGAGATTGAGGTAGAGATCCTCGAAAACAGTTGTACAAAAGCATTCCATTCAACATTACTTGCTCTCCCCAGGGTTTTAAATATTTGTAAACTTGTTATTTACATTTATGAAAACTTTAAATTTTCACTAAAATTATTATTTTTATTTTATTTTGAATCTTGGTTATGTCAGCATTACAATGGTGAATATACCCACTTTTGTATAATCGAGTGGATGTGGCGGGTTGTTATTGGACCCCAACTCGAGTAATCGGGTTGGAGCATGACACTTATACTCCCATACTCTTCCTTTTGGGACCTTACACTTCACAAGTCTTTTGTTTATGTGATCAGACTTTCTTTAGTCTTCTTTGGGTCCCTCGGTTCCCAAGAATTAGTTTTGGGATCTCAAATTTTACTATTTACAATTTTGCTCCAAAATTTTTCTGAAGGTTCCATTTAAGTCTATAAACTTCCAAAACACATCATCTATGTGTCAAATCTTTTTTATTTTTTCCCATTAGTCCCTAGAACTTTTTTTAAAACCTCATAGAGACCCCCAAGATTTCTCATTTTTGAATGATCCTCTAACTTTACCAAAATTATATTTTGGCCCCTAACATTTATTACTCAACAAAATATTTCTCAAAAATTATAAAATACATATATGAGGCCCCTAAGGGCTCCCCTAAGTCATCATGTTGCCTATCCATCCAAGGTTAGTTGGAATGGTCCTTTTAGGGCCATTTTATAAACCATGTCAGAATAGTGCAAAAATCATATCAAGGTTGAAATCTCATCAGAGATGGTATGTCACGCCCCGACCCGGTTTGGTCGGATCCCCGTGAGCAACCCGCCACTCCCTTGGTCCATGAAGGGTTTTCCACCCATTTTTGAACCGCGAGGAGTAAGGCGTCCTTTTACCAGTCATTCCTGGAATAGCATTATACAAAATTGAATATTTTAAAAATAGACGTACATGTCTTATAACTCCAATACAAGGTAAAAAGGAAGAGGGTGAGTTCTACAACTTAGTGAGCGGGTGATAGGATTGAGTTTTCAAAATAGTTTTATCCATACCGTGTCAAGGTTATCATTTCCTTTAAAAATGAATTTTCCTCAACTTTGGTTTTCAAAATCTTTTCCATTTTTGTATTAGGTGTGTTCAACTCTCTCAATGCATCCTCTTGCCTCAGGAGGCATATAGCAAACAAATCCACTACACCCACTTGTTGATTGGAGCATCTTTACAGTCCACCAAGATAGAAGCCCGTCCACTTCTACCTTGGGTCTAAGTGAATGTTCTTGACATCCGACCCTCAGACCCAAATGCCACTTCGTGTCCATATGAGGACAAAGACCTCATATCGACCCCACCCCGGTCTTATGTGCAAGAAACTACTTCGAGCTTCCAGATTGACTAGCACAACGAACAACCCTTATCTCCACCATGTCATCCAGTAGCCCTTAGGACCCATCACTACCCCCTAGGGCATCTTGATGGTCTTGTACCACAAGTGCATGCACAAACAAGAGTTTTCCACTTATAGCCATTATCTTTGGTGCCAACGGTCCCACAACCTCGACGCTCTACCCGACCTATAATTGTTTGACTAGGTTGGTCCGTCGACCTGGCCCTAACGCACTGCCACTAGTCCATCGAATAATGTCGGTCCTAACTTGGTACCGTGGCGAAATCATACAACCAATTTCATTAGAAATTTTCATGGCACTTTCTTAATAAAGTTTATTTAGGAGCTCTTGCTCGTGCTCACTAGCCTTAGGCCCACTGCACGTGTTTTTCCAAAACTGGGCATTTAGCACCATGAATTCAAAAACTGAGGCCCCTAGCCTATCTAAGCTATTTTAGCTCCCATCAAGAAGGTCTCCCAAATATTTTAAGCATTGGCACACAGTTAGAGGAGAACACTTCTAGCAAAAATTCATTTTTCATCTCATTACACCAATCCAGTGTGATAATATCTCCGCTTACAATCGGTAGGCGGGTTTCACCTTTCCTCAAGGAAACTCATCATATCGACCGTGTATAATTATCTCTACTCACAACCAATAAGTAGGTTTTATCCGTTAAAGATAGTGCTCATCATCCCAACTAGGTATGAAGTTAGATAATCCCACTCACCCGATTATTGTGACGGATTCGTCCCTTGTCGACTTACAAATCCACGCTAGTTTTCTCTGCTGGCATTTTGGTCACACATGTCCCTACATGATTTGAGTATCCTCATCAATGAGTGTTTGGAATAATAGTCTTCATTTTCTCATGTATGGGTGACTAGGCCCAATTTTATGATTCATTGCACTTATATCCCTAAAGTTCACATATTTTGACTTTAGGTCCCTAGTGTTAAATTTTCCTCAAATTAAGTCCTGAAGACTTCCAATATCCTCCTCGGGCCCTTAATTTACTTTAAATTGTGTAAGGGGTTCAAGTTTCCCAAATATCCAATTTGGTCCCCAATTTTCCAAAAAATACTGTTTTTCCCCTACTTTATAAAATAACAATTTGGCCCTAAATATTTAAAAAATTGGCCAATTGGTCCCCCAACACTTTTCTCATGGCCTATTGGCCTTCAATTTTGGGAAATTGCATAGATGTTCCTCATTTTTTTTTTGAAATTCCCAATTTTCCCCAAAATTTTCCCTCAATTTCTCTCTTTCAAACTGACTGAATTTGATTTCTTCAAATTAGCCATTCAATTGGGGTTAATTGCTCTAATTGAAGGTATGGATCAGTTCCCACACTTCCATACTATTTAATTGAGCTCAAACAAAGCTTCGTCGGAAAAATGTTCATAGAGAGAGAAAGCTTCGAAAGCTTACCGTCAGAGGTGCGTCGGTATGAGCTTTAGACCTGGGGAGTTAGCTCTTGTCCTAAGGTTACTTCTAGGATTAAGAATTGCTACAAGTGATCTCCAATTGAGTGTGAATTTTATTAGTAAATTTCAGTACTTTCTTTCTCTAACACCGACTGACAACGACAAAGGAGGGCTGAATTGGCTTACCTTTCAGCTCTGTTGATGTCGTGTGAGGACCATGGAGGTGTCGGAGAGGCTTGGTTTGACGGGAGGAGGGCTGAATTTGGCCAAATTCAGCTCGGTCAAAACAGGGCAGTTTCTGTCCGTCAAAGTTGCTTCATTATTTGATTTCATCGGCGCTTCTTCGGCGGTCCTCAAATCGAAAGGAAGTTGCTATCTGGTAGCTGACTTCCCCCGGAGTCTGTAGGAACCAACCTTGCCTTCTAAGGCTAAGAAAACTGCCTATGTGAGAGCTCTAGTTTGAGCTTCACCGGAAAATGGAGTAGTTGTGTCACACCGTGTTTTTAGTAACCCAAAATTTCAGTCGAAATTTTTTTCTAGAATTGTATTAAAAGTTTAAACTTCAATTGATATAATTGGAATAAATTTGAATTAAAATAAAATGAAAAGTATTATTTTTACCGAAATAAATAACTCGATGGAATCGATTTAACTTCATTGAATTTAAGCAAAAATTGAATATTATATATATAATTGTTAATTATATATATATATATTTAATATATGTTTATATATATATATATACCTGTACAAAATTAATTTCCAAACAAATATAAAGGAGAGAGAGATTTGAGAGTTAAGGTTGTACCATTATTAAATAAATAACTACATTCAATTATTAGAATTAATACCCATAAATACCCATCAATTTTCTAATTTAATGAGAATAACTAACAATATTAATACCCATAAATACCCATAATGTAGTAATAAATCTTTCACATTTAACAAACAACTTTACAACTATATAAAGAGCTACTCTCCATTCATTCTCCTCACACCTCAAAACTCCCTTCACACTAAAGCTGCCCTATTTTGACCGAGTTGAAATTGGCTGAATTTAGTCTCCTCAGGCCAAACCAAGCTCTCTCAACATCCCCACAGCCTTTAGATGACCTCAACTGAGCTGAAAGGAAAGTCAATTCGGCCCTCCTCAATCGTTGTAGGTCGGAGTTAGAGAGAAAAACTACATAATTTTACTGACAAAATTCTCTCTCGATTTGAGGTTAATTGTAGGAATTATTGATCCTAGAAGATACCCCAGGAAGAGAGTTATCTTCTCTGATAGAGAGATCAAACTTCTGCACCCCCAAAGGTAAGCTTTCGAAGCTTTTCCTCTTCAAGCTCATTTTTTCGGTGAAGCTCCTTTTGAGCTCAATTAGGACACAAATGACGCAGTTCAAAGCTCAATTGAATCTTATGAAAGTGTAGGAATTGATCCATACCTTCAATTGGAGCAATTAGCCCTGATTGAATGGTCAATTTGATGAAATCAAATTCAGCCAGTTTAAAGGGGGAAATTGGGGAAACATTTGGAGAAATTTGGGAATTTTGTAAAATTGAGGGACTAAATTGCAATTTCCCAAAATTGAGGGCCATTGTCCATGAAAAGGATGTTGGAGGACCAATTGTTCAATTTTTTAAATTAATTGTGGTCAAATTGCCATTTTTGTAAAGTAGAGGCAAATGGTAATTTATAAGAAGTTGGGGACCAAATTGGAAAATTTGAAAACTTGGATCCCTTAAACAATCTTGAGTAAATTGAGGAACCAAAATGAATTTTTGGAAGTCTCAGGACTCAATTTGAGGGAAAGTTAGCATTAGGGATCAAAAATTAAGGAAAAAGAACTTTAGGGATCTAAGTGCAATTAACTAGAAATTTTGAACCTAGTTGTTCATATGTGAGTATCGAAGGTTGTTATGCCAAATATTAATAGTTAAGGATGTTCAAATCATGTAGGAACACGAAGGACCGGAATGCCAAGAAGGATAAGGTAGCATGGAAGTGGAAATCGACTAGAGAAGGATACACTTTAGTTATTAGGTCAGTGAGTTTATTCACATCATACCTAATTGGGATGATAAGTACTTCCGAAATAAAAAAACCACTTTTATGTGGGATTTTAACATCACACCCAGTAGGGGTGATGTGAGAACTAAGCAAAAAAACTACTTACTGATTGTAAGTATAGAGATCATACCCGGTTGGTATGATGGACTTCTTGGAAGGAAGGAGAAAACCCACTTGTCGGTTGTCAGCAAAGATGTCATCACACCCGGTTGGTGTGATGAATTGAAAGATTATTTTTGTGAGAAGTGTTCTCCCCTGACTGTATGCCAATGCTTAAAATTTTTGGGAGACCTTCTTGATAAGAGCTAGATTAGCTCAGATAGGCTAGAGGCCTCGATTTTGGAACGTGTGGGGCTAAGTTGCCGGATTTTGGAAAATCGCGTACAGTGAGCCCAAGGCCAGTTAGCACGAGCAGGAGCTCATAAACAAACATGATATGTTAAAGCCATATAAATTCTTAATGAATGGAATATGTGATTTTGCCATGGTACCAAGACAATATCGACATATTCGATGGACTGGCGGCAATGCGTCAGGGCCAGGTTGACGAATAGGCCTAGACAAACAACTGCAAGTTGAGTTGAGGGTCGAGGTCATTGGACTAGTGGCACCAAAGATATATGGCTATGTGAAAATTGTTATTTGTGCATGCACTAGAGGTTTGCGACCATGAAGACGCCCCAAAGGGGTAGTGATGTGTCCTAGGGGCTACTGGACAACATGGTGGTGATAAGGGCAGTTTGTCATGCCAGCAGTGAGGGAAGCTCAATGTAGCTTCATGCGCATGAGGTCGGGGCGGGGTCGGGATGAGGTTTATGTCCTCATATAGACACGGGGTTGATTTTAGGTTTGAGGGTCAGATGTCGCAAACATTCACTCATACCTAGGGTAGAAGTGGACAGGCTTCTATCTAGGTGGCCGGTAAAGTCACTCTGATGCCACAAGTTGTTGCAGTGGACGAGCTGCCCTGCGAAATTGTGATCCCTTCCTAATGAAGGGCGTGTGTTGTTTGTTAAACACGCCTAATGTGGAAAATGAGTAAAAAGGGTTTTAAAAATTTGAACTTGAGCAAGAAATGTTTTTTTTAAGGAAATAAGAAATCTGACACACTCTGATTAAATATATCTTGTTCTTGGGAACTCTCACCCAATACCCATTCACTAATTTGTCGAACTCACCCCCTCCCTTTTACCCCTTTCAGGTAACCAAGGGAAAAACCAAACTTAAAGACCTCCCTATATGTGAACTGTAAAGACAGGTATGTCTGTTTAAAAGATTTTCAGTTTTGTATAATGTTATTCTAGGAAAGATAGGAGAAATGACGCTTTACTCCTCGCGGTTTAGAAAAGTGTGAAACCCTTCATGAACCAAATGGAGTGGCAGGTTGCTCACGGGGATCCGACCAAACTGGGCCAGGGTGTGATCACTTGAGTGGTATCAGAGCCTATTTCCTCGAATACATTATCAAGACTATATAACATAATAACTAAGAGAAAGTTTTAAAATTTTTAGATGGCTCCCAAGAGAGGAACCAAGAAAACTAGGACTGATGTCACCAACATTACCCAATAATTTGTCCCCATAGTAAGACCACCCTAAAAGGTTTCAAATACCTGAGGTGTAGTAGAAGTCACAAAGGACCAAGAGGCATTATAGGGAAGTACCCAATGCTACCAAGGAATGTGGTGTCAGCACCTATTGAGGTTCCGTCCATGAGTAAGAGGAGAGTCAACCTAACACCTAGGACATTATAAGGGACTTATAACCAAGGAGGACAATTACTAAGAACCTAGTATAGTAGCTCCACAAGCTGAAACTACTTCTTATAATAGGGATAACACCCAAAACGTATTGTGCCCTTATTAATAAAAATTCTAATTTTTCCAAAACTTTGTCCCTCAAACAAAGTCGCGTTCTCTTACCTCAACTATATGAGAAGGGGTCACGAAAAATAAGAAGGATCAAAGGAAATACAATGAAGCAGAATATAGATAAAAGGAAAAAAGAAGTAGGAGAAATGTATTGGATGAGAAATGCAAGGATCAAGGAAGGACCCCTTGAAGGGACCATTGATGGGCGGTTGGACATTACGTGGAGTGCAAGGAATGAACCCATAATCAGGAAGTCCTCAAAGGAAGGATAAGGAACAAAAAGGGAATTGGAGGACAATGAAGGATTAAGGGCGGATGACCGATGGGTGTAAGAAAGGAAAGAAAAAAAAGCCTTCAAGGAGTTAGGGAGGTTGAATGTGAAACTCATAGGATGAAACTCCCTAGGTAGAAGGATAAAGGTAGGAAGTGAGACCATAAAAAAGGGGAAATTTCCAAGCTAAGGAATCGACAGATGGATCATAAGAGGCTTAACCCGAAATAAGGAATTTCATAAAGGGGCATAAGTGGTTAAGGATGTATCGGGATGGCCAAGTGTAACCGACTTTGGAAAAGCAGAGGAGTCAAATAGAGGCTTCAGATGAACCTAGCATAAGAAAGTAACTAGTAAGAACGGGACAGTCAAGGAGAATAAACAACGCCCTAAGAAGGTTTGGGAAGTAATAAGGACTACACCCTAAAGGGCAATAGGATGGACATTTAGAACAAGTAGACTCAAGAGACAACTGTCTCAAGATAATTAAATAAGGGGAATAGTAGGAATGATGCAGTTAACAAACTAACCCTCGAGAAGGTCATAAATTTAAACTCCAGCGAGATGTGGAAATGCCAAACATTTGCTAAATAAGGATGAAGGAAATCCTTAAAGAGATCAATGGCCAAGAGCAGATTAATGATGAAACTCAAGCCATGAGAAGGTTAAGTAAGCCTCTCGTACGATGATCAAGAGATCTTGAAACAAAGAGAATTTGAGCTCTTCCTAAAAGAAATAGACGTGTACTAGGGTACAAAAGACGTGCCCACAAGGCTTTAAGAGTAAAGGTAAGCAGGAGAGGATGGAATCAAAGGATGTCATTTAAGGTTGGATGTCCTTAAGGGTGAATGAAAAGGGATGTCGGGAAACCTTTAGTGGGAAAACATCCACAAGAGTAATATGAGTGTTATTAAGAATGCGATATGTGGATTTCAGGGAGAAATTGAAAAATATCCTTATAAAGAATTCATCAAAAGTTTGGAAAGCTAAAAAGATATACAAGAAACTTTATGAATGATACTTGGCAAAGGAACTGAAGGAAATAGAAAGAAATATGTAATTTCCTTACCTTAAACCTTTACATATGGAACACCATAAATATAAGTACTTTCATTTGAAGTACCAAAATTTTGTACTAAATGAAACCCATGAAGGGAAATTTTATTGCAAGTAATAAGAAACTTGCTTGACTACCAATGATAACCACAGGGATGTTGTGGAAAACTTATAAGAGCCTAACCCAGTTGATGAGATGTAACGGATGTAGAGCATGAGTCTAAAATAAGAGGTTCTCGGAAATGTGAGACAAAGGTTTAATAAACCAAACACTCATGCAATATGCATATTGTACCTTGATTTGGATTAATGGATGCAACCAATGATAAATTCGAACGAGAGTGAAATCCTCAAATACCAATGAAATTAGTTCCTAAAGTGGGAAATTCCTCGGGAGGGCATTAAAGGAAAGGCGGTCACATTTGACCGAGATAAAATTTTCTAAAGCAATAGACATAAATGTAAAAAAGAAGTCCAATGAGATGAAAGTCTTAAAAAAAGAACAACTTATAAAGTAATAAGTTGTAATAGAGAACAACGAAATGGTTATAAACAAATATCTCAATACCTAAGTATATGAAGAATGGAAAATCTTGAGAATGATATACCAACATGTCATGACATGAGGAAGGGCATGATTATGAATGATGGAGTAAATCAAAAGTACATGGTATGGTAGACCTAATAAGTTGGTACAATCTTTATGGAAAAAGGACCCTGAAATGGGAGGATATAGTCCAATGATGGATGCATGAACCGGTGGAAGAAAAATTGTTAAAGATTTTTAGAACCTTCATTGGATTAAAAGGTGTCAGAAGAACCTCCTAAATCAAATGAAACAACTAGTAAATATAAAGACCATGTGAATATAGAACATCAATTCTCTAATGAGAGGTAGGTATTTGAAAATACACTTAAAGTGATATTTCCTTTTAAATTGTATAAACAGAACTCACTAAAAAGGGCAAAAGTTTTATGTAAACACTAAGTGATCGATTAAGTTCCGAAGATACCATTAACGTGGTGTGAAATTCAACCTTACAAGGAAGCCCCACTCGAAAATTTTAACCGATTAGAATGTATTGCTGAATACCCAATTTTCTTTGGATGAATTAGATAAGAGAACCTGAGTAAAATTGTCTAGTGATAAATAAATAGTTTTGAGAAAAGATAATATTATCTTGAGAAGTTATTTTGGTAAAGTAAACAAATTATTAAAAATGAAACCACATAAGTGCACCAAAAAGGGAAAGAAGTAGAGACTAATGTTGCATAAGTTTTGAGGATAAAACTCTTAAAAAGGTGGGGAGTAGTTGTCACACCGTGTTTTTAGCAATCCAAAATTTCGGTTGAAAATTTTTCTGAAAATTTATTATATGTTTAAAATTTAATTAATATAATTGGAATAAATTTGAATTAAAATAAAATAAAAAGTGTTGTTTTGATCGAAATAAATAACTTAATAGAATCGATTTAAGTTAGTTGAATTTAAGCAAAAATTGAATATTATATATAATTATTAATTATGTATATATATATAAATATTGAATAGATGTTTACATATAAGGGTATATATATATATATATACAAAATTAATTTCTAAACAAATATAAAGGAGAAAGAGATTGGAGAGTTGAGGTTGTACCATTATTAAATAAATATCTACATTCAATTATTGAAATTAATATCCATCAATTTTCCAATTTAATGAGAATAAATAACAACATTAATACCCATAATTTAGTAATAAATCTTCCCAAATTAATTGGGGTCAAATGATCATTTTTGTAAAGTAGTGGCAAAATGGTAATTTTTGAAAAGTTGGGAACCAAATTGGAAATTTGGAAAACATTAACCCCTTAAACAATCTTAAGTAAATTGAGGACCCAAAGTGAATTTTTGGAAGTTTTGGGACTCAATTTGGGGAAAAGTTAGCATTATGGACCAAAAGTTAAGGAAAAAAATTTAGCGACCTAAGTGCAATTAAGTAAAAATTTTGAACCTAGTCGTTCATATGTGAGGACTGAAGGCTGTTATGCCAAATATTAATAGTTAAGGATATTCAAATTGTGTAGGAACACGAGGGACCAGAACGCCAGCAAGGATAAGCTAGCGTGGAAGCGAAAACTAACTGGAGAAGGATACACTTCAGTTATTGGGTGAGTGGGTTTATTTACATCATACCCGGTTGGGATGATGAGAACTTCCTAAATGAAAAACCACTTCTATGTGGGATTTTAACATCACACCCAGTAGGAATGATGTGAGAACTAAGCGGAAAAACTACTTACCGATTGTAAGTAGAGAGATCATACCCAATTGGTATGATGGACTTCCTAGAAGGAAGGAGAAAACCCGATTGTTGGTTGTAAGTGGAGATGTCATCACACCCAGTTGGTGTGATGAATTGAAAGATTATTTTTGTAAGAAGTGTTCTTCCTTGACTACGTGCTAATACCTAAAATTTTTTGGAGACCTTCTTGACAAGAGCTAGATCAGCTCAGATAGGCCAGAGGCCTCAGTTTTGGAACTTGTGGACTAAGTTGCCCAATTTTGGAAAATCACATACATTGGGCCCAAGGCCAGTTGGCACGAGCAGGAGCTAGTAAACAAACATGATATGTTAAAGCCATAAAAATTCTTAATGAATGGAATATGTGATTTTGCCATGGTACCAAGATAGGACCGACATATTCAATGGACTAGCGGCAGTGCGTCAGAGCTAGGTCGACGAACCGGCCTAGACAAATAGTTGTAGGTCGAGTTGAGGGTCGGGGCCGTTGGACTAGTGTCACCAAAGATAAATGGCTATGTGAAAATTGTTGTTTGTGCATGCACTTGAGGTTTGGGACCATCAAGATGCCTAAGAGGGGTAGTGATGTGTCCTAGGGGCAACTAGACAACATGTTGGAGATAAGGGCAGTTTGTCATGCCAGCAGTCAAGAAAGCTTGACGTAGCTTCATGCGCATGAGGTTGGGATGAGGTCTCTATCCTCATACGGTCATGAAGTTGATTTCAAGTTTAAAGATCAGATGTCGCGAACATCCACTCATACCCAGGGTAAAAGTGGACAAGCTTCTATCTAGGTGGCCGGTAAAGTTGCTCCGATGCCGGTAAATTAGGTGTGTTTAATAGTCAACACACGCCCTTCATTAGGAAGGGATCATACATTCACAAGGAAGCCCGCCCATTGCACCCAATAAACCCACTCATCACCCGCAATGGGCGGGCTTCCCTGTGAATGTATGATCCCTTCCTAATGAAGGGCGTGTGTTGACTATTAAACACACCTAATTTGAAAAATGAGGAAAAAAGGATTTTGAAAAATCGGAACTTGAGGAAGGAATGTTTTTTTTTCAAGGAAATAAGGAGTTTGGCACACTCCAATTAAAGATATCTTATTTTTGGAAACTCTCACTCAATACCCATTCACTTAGTTGTCAAACTCACCCCTCCCTTTTACCACTTTCAAGTAACTAAGGGAAAACCCAAACTTAAAGAGCTCCATGTATGGGATGTGTAAAGGCATGTATGTCTATTTAAAAGATTTCCAGTTTTGTATAATGTTATTCTAGTATAGATAGGAAAAAGGACGCCTTACTCCTCGTGGTTTAGAAAAGGGTGAAACCTTTCATGAACCAAAGGGAGTGGTGGGTTGCTCACAAGGATCCGGCTAAATCGGGTCTGGGCATGACAACTTGAGAGAAAATGGAGATTTGAGGTGTGTGGAGGATGAATAGAGAGAAGCTCTTTATATTGGGAGCTTGGGGACCCTCTACCCGACCACTTTCCATTTTGGTCGAGCTTATCCTCGCCTAAAAATGGCATGATGGGAGCGGTTACATCTTCGCCAGAGAAGGAAGTTTTCTGCATTTATGAACAATGTTGTCATCCTAAGGAAGAAGATGATACTGTTTCGAATTGAACTATACCAGTCCGACCGGGTTTAATGGTGAAAATCGGCCGGTTCAAGTCGGATTCGACCAGTTTTCACAAAATAAAAAAATTTTAAATTAATCTAAATTCATTCTCTATCAAATGGCGGCTTCAATTTCCCAATTTGAATATTTTAAGCCACCAAGAAAAATAAATTTAGAAACCAATTCAAGTATAGTTAAAACCAATTTAAGTCCGGTTCACCCTGAACCGACATAGTTTTCTCTTCCCATTTGTTCCAAGGTTCCTTTCCATGACTTTTAGGACTCTTTGAGTTACTTGAGATTTGCCAATTTGCCAATTTACCCTTTCTTTATCGGTTATGGTTCGTGAACCGGCTTAGTTTTCTCTTTTGGAATGACCGATTCTTTTCCTAGTTTTCTTATCTTTAAAGGTATGGGGTTTACATGGTGACTTGACTATTGGCTCTAACGCAATTAGAAAGGTGACTCTCATAGGAGTTTGTGTACACTTGAATCACCTCAAACAGAGTTCGGTTTATTATGCAAATGTATTTTTTTTACACTTTGTCATGATTAAAGGTTAATCAAGAATTCCATTAATTTATTTGACCTCGATATTTACACTCAAACTTAAGAGGTTAGTGCAATTTGAAAGTTGGGTCTAACAATTATCTATGGAATTTTTCTTGGTCATACATGGCAATCGAGTGCATCGAAAATGGTCCAAGAAGATAATGATATTTTTATGGCTGTCAAAGCCTAGTCACTTTTTTATCATACTAGCATTGGTAGGGTGGTCACTTGTGTCTGGCCAAGGTGGTTTGGAAAGCTAACTCAAGTATTGTTTTAATGGCACTTGAAACTTCCTTCGAGGAAGTCTCATCACACCAACCGGGTATGATCTACTTACAACCCGTAAGTAGTTTTTTTCACATAACTTTCACATCACTTTCTCTAAGTAGTGATGATTAAAATACCACTAAATAGTGGGTTTTTATATCGAGGCACTTATCATCCTCAACCGGGTATGATGTTAGTAAACCCACTCACCCGTTAATGCCGTGAATTCCACTAGACTGGTTCTTTGTATTCACGCGAGCTTGTCCTTGCTGACGTTCCCGGTATTTAACGTTCCTACACGATATGAACAACCTTGTTCATTATTACTCGACATAACAGCCTTCATTCATTAATGAATGAGAAAACTCAAACTTTTAGTTATTTGCAATTAGGTCCCTAAAGTTATTTCTCTTTAACTTTAAGTCCCTAATGTCGATTTTTCCTCAAATTGAGTCCCGCAACTTTTAAAATTTATCGTGGGACCTCAATTTATTCAATTTCACCAAAAAGGGGTTTAATTTTCCAAATTTCCAATTTGGTTCCCCAATTTTTCCAAAATTACCATTTTTTCCTTCTTTCACAAAAATGGTAAGTTTTTTCCCCAAAATTCCTCAATTGGTCCTCCAACATTATTTTCATGCCCAATTGACCCTCAATTTCATAAAATTGTATTTTGGCCCCTTTGAGTTTCAAAAATCCCCAAATTTCCCCCCAATTTCAACTCTTCAACACTACCGAATTTGATTTCATCAAATTAACCGATCAAACACTTCTAATTATTGAAATTGAGTTACTGTATGTTCATACGATTCTAAGAAACTTTGAATCACAGATTTTAACGTCGGAACGAGCTCAAACAGAGCTTTGCCGGAAAATAGACTGTAGAGAGAGAAAGCTTTGATTACTCACCGATGAAGGCACGATAGTCCAAGCTTTTAATCTGGGCAGATAGGTCTCGTCCTGAGGTTCATCCTAAAATCAAGTATTGTATCAATTGATGCGGAATTGGATTGGAATTTCGCCATTGAAATTCGGTCGACTCTCTCTCTAGCACCGATCAAAAATTATAAAGGGGAGCCGAATTGGCTTACCTTTCGGTCCTAATTCGGCCGTGGAAAGGCTGAGGAAGTGTTGGGAGGGCTTGATTTGGCCTAAGAAGGGCTTGAAATGGCTGATTTCAGCTTGGCCGAAATAGGGTAGCTTCGGTCCGCCGGAGTTGCTTCACTGTTCCATCATGTCGGCGCTTCTCCAACGATTCTCGGATTGACTGTAGTTTGCTATCAGATAGCTGTCTTCTCCCCAGTTCTAAAGAGCCCGACCTTTGTTCAAGTCGAAGCTCTGGTTCGAGCTTTACCGGGAAATGGAGCAGTAGAGAGAGAGAGAGAAGTGTTCAGGTGTGAGGAGAATGAAATGGGGATGACCTCTTTATATAGTCGTAAAACCCGTGTATTAAATGGGTGAGATTTATTACTAGTATTAATATTGCCATAAATTATTGGTATTAATTTCAATAATTAAATATATATTAATTGATGGGTATTTATGATAAGCCGTACAAAAATTTTTAACCGAAATTTCTGGTTACAAAAAATCATACTTCCCATTCTCACACTACTCTCAAGTAAGCACGCTTAACTTTGAAGTTCTTATAGAATCTAGTTCACCTGAACCAATTTAGTTTTTGTTTTCTAGTTTGTCTTAAATTTCATTTCCAATGTTTAATAAATCCTTTGGATCAACCGAAAGTTGTAAATTTTCATATTGATTATTCCCAAATGTAAACCGGTTTGGTTTTTCTTATTCGGTTTAACCGATTCTTTTCCCGGTTTTCCTTAACTCAAATGTGCGGGGTTTACAAGGGGTTTATGGAGAGATGGAGAGTGCCCAAGTCCTCAATGGAGAATTCTCGACTTAGAGCAACAAGTATTGATCTAAGAGGAGAATGGGGAGAACCAGTGATAATGAGATCATCCATGTATATGAGTAAAAAGACAATAAAGTCTTTAGTGTAGTAGATGAAAACAGAAGTGTCCACAAAAGATCCCTAAAAGCCCATCTTTATGTGAAAGGAGCTAAGATGGAAGAACCAAGCCCGAGGGGGCTTGCTTGAGCCCATAGAGAGAGTGGTGGAGATGACAAACATGGTGAGGATAAAGTGGATCGATAAAACCATGAGTTTGGACCATGTAGACTTCTTTAGTGATAGTGCCATGAAGGAAGGCATTATTGACGTCTAATTGTCGAATGGTCCAATTTTGGGAGACAGTCGGGGAGAGAATGACCCGAATAGTGATATGTTTGATAAAAGGACTGAAAGTGACACTATAGTCAAGATCTGGTAGTTGAGAGAAGCCTTTGGTGATAAGACGAGCTTTATAACGAGCAATAAAGCTATCAGGGTATTCCCTAATGTGATAGACCCATGTGCAGCCAATAATGTAACGATCAGGTGGAGCAAGAACTAGATCCCAAGTCTGATTTCGTTGAAGGGCTGAAATTTCTACAATCATGGCATCAACCTAATGAGGGTGACAAGAGGCTTGTGCATATGTCTTGGGTTCCTGAGAAGAGAATGTGAGAAAAACTGATGGGTTAATAACAAAGTGCCAAGGAGGTAGATACCCATCTTGAGATCGAGTGATCATGCGAGGAGGAGAGGCTGGTAGGGGGAGTTAGTTGAGGGGCATGAAGAGAGCGAGATGTCAAGAGGAGAGCCATGAGCTAGTGTACCTGGGTCATCCGATGATAAGGAATTTGTGTGAGTGTCTAGAGAAGGAGACATACAAGGGTCTGCTGGGGAGGGGGGAAATAATAGGTAAGGGGGAGAAGGTGGTGCTACTGTCACGGATGAGGCATGAGTTGTACTGCTTATATGAGAGGAAAATGGGAATATGGATTCGTTAAAGTGGACGGTGCGACACAAAAAGATACGTCAAGTCTGGTAGTCAAGACAACGATATATGAGATAGTCTGTCACACCTCGACTCAATTTGGTCAAAGAATGTGATCAACTCACCACTCTTTCCTACATCATTTGGGTATACCTACTCGAATGAGGCAAGGAAGATGAAGACGTGTTTACGTTCAAACCCTTACTTTAAGTTGGGGGTAGGAAGCGTACCTTGAGGGTCTAAACGCGTCCAGGAAAGTGGTTAAAAAAAATTTATGATCTTTGAAAATTTAGTCACTAGAAAATAAAGTAAGCTCACTTTGAGAGGGGGTTTCAATGAGTCGTCGGTGAGAGAGGCATCATTCATTGTATGGATGTGTTCTAAATTTAATGTGCTATCTAATTATATATTTATTTTATCAAATCATAGTACACTTATCATTGTAAGAATTTATTTTCATTAGACATTGAGATGCGGTAAATGATGAAAAGCATATTGGATTTTCAGATTCTTATCAAATAGAGGGAACGTGTGGTAGTGATGTCCGTCCTTCAACTCAATTTGGCCGGCTTAACACTATTTCAAACTGATTTTCAACTAATTTTCCATCTAATTCGGTCAATTTTAGTAATTATATTACAATATGCCTTCTATTAGACTAGTTTTTAGTACAATTTAATTTTATAAAAATATATTAATTAATTACCTATTATTTGATAATAAGTGTTTATAACTTTATCCAAACAAGGGTATTAGGGATTCCCTTTTAGAAAGACTTCACTTCCATGCTTGAAAGAGGTTAGCATCCCCTAATCTCCCCTTATCTAAATTTATTAGTGTAGCTTATATTTGCAAGAAAACATTATGGTCGGTCGAATCAAATCTCACTAATAAGTTGGGATGATAGTTGATTTAAGCAACCATCAATTCGTCCCACATATTACCTTAATTGCCCAGGGTAAAGAATCTTACAAGGCACTTGTGAATGCGTAATACTTAAGAGGGGTACTAAAATAGACACATTATACATCCAATATATCTCTTATTCATATCTCTTCTATTTTAAATTTAACCAATTTTTTAAAAATTAATTTTTATACCTAAGATCTATTATGAAGCCTAAAAATTTCACTGCTTTTATTTTATTTTTTTCAATTAATAATACTGGAGACCTTGGATCTCTTTTTAATGCAAAGGGTTCTCATTATATTCTCTTTTATGGGGCAAAGGGTTTCTATCATTTTCTTTGTGTCGGCAAACAGTAGTCAGTCTAGCCTCTTAAGTCTTAAATGTATTATTCAATTTCTTTTATAGAGAAAGAAGACTCCAGCTTGCCGAAAGAAAAAGAATACTATATGTTCACACATGGTGAGTCTTGTAGTGAAGTCATCTCACTAAGAAGTTGAATTTTGATTCAATAGACCTTTCTTTACTATATTATTTTCTCTTTCTGTAATCTTAGTAGATCCATGGAAGTTCCTTACACTTAAAATAGCCAAAATCAACAATGGCAAAAAAGGAACAATGGCATTTCAAATAGAAGAAAAAATCAACTGCACATGTCAGTACATCATTTATGTTAACAGTAGTATATCATCAGTGGAGCTCGTTAACTCCTACCAATTTAATGCTACCGATAATTAAGCTTTTCAAAATAAATTTTAAATTTATATATTTATTATTTTATATGATTGAATCTTACATATTTTGAAAGGAAAAATTACCATCCTAGTGTATTAGTATCAATTTCCAATTAGAAATCAAGATCACATAAAATATTGTTTTGTTTAAAAAAGAATGAATGTCAAACCATCTCAATTGACCCATATTTACAAGGATCATCAAGTCACAACATGGGCTTATAGATAGAAGCATGATCTATATGCCTAGGAAATGACTTTTTCTAGCTAAAGAGCCAATAAAATTCGTTGAATCTTTCATAAAAACAGCAAAATATGAACCAATTTAGATGGAAGCATCCCTTTTATCCTCTAATTACGAGGATCTAGAAGAATAGAGTTCTTTAACTAAGACCAAAGAGAGATTTGGTAGGATTTAAGTTCAGTCCAGAACAATACAGCAAGAAGAGTACGGCAGGGTTCATGGATCGGCATATGTAGCATTAAAAAACTGAAATCAATTGTCTATAAACTCACTGAGGACAGGACAGAAGAAACCCTAAAAGGATTCATGTCCTCTTGTGCATGAAGCATTTCCATCATTAAAACGGTAATTTAGAACGCGAACGCGAACGCGAACTTGTTGTTCTACACAGTACCTTCTCCTCCTCCTCCTCCTCCTCCCTCTTGATGATGCCCATCTCCAAACCCTCCATTCCCACTCCACTGATGATGGTAGCCAGGGTAGAAGACGAATCCTTGGCCCTGTTCGAGCCCTTTCTCTCCGCCCCGATGGCTGGAACTGTTTGATGTAGACTTTCTCCTCGAAGTGTACCGGATGAGGTCGGCATTGGTCGCATCCAGCTCTTTCTGGAGCCGCATGACTTGCCTCTGGAGGACTGAAATGGCTCCCACGCAGCCATAAACAGGGTCCCTCAGCCTTGCCTCGGCCTCGTAGGCCAGGGAGTTTACGGCATCCTCCCTCTGGTGGGGCAGAACCTCATGCAGGAGCTTGCTCACGTTGCTCGCCCCGAATATCTTGTGGACGCTCGCGAATTTCTGGGGCTCCTCGGGCGGGAAGTAGGGCGCGAAGATGCAGTCAGGCTGACATTTTCTCCTCAGGAACTTGCAAGCGGCACAAGGCGAAGTGGAGTAGTAACTCGAAGAAGAAGAAGAAGACGCCATTAACCGATCCTCCCTAAAAACGAAACAAAATATAATCTGAGAACAGAAATTGCATGTACACAACATATATAATTTTCACGCTTTTCTTTATATAAATTAAACTGATCAGAATTGACTCCATGGACTTTCAGATGCTAATAATTACTATGCACATATTGGCATCATCTGCATCTCACAGTCCCAGGGAATTCTTAGATCAACCTACCCATATACTGATTAATAAGTTGATAAAAAAATCTCCTGCAAGACTTTTTGAATTGTTAGATAAAATATTTAATTGATGTGTTTGTTTCATCCTCTTTTTTAAAAGCTTGTATTCAGTCTTTGTTTCTAAGATGGCTTTTGAGATTTTTGGAGAAAATTCAACAAACCAATTCCCACCTCTGGTTTTCTTGAAGGATTTACCCTACAGCCTGCAGCTATATACATCTTGAGATACAGAACTTGTTAGTAAATTGGATCAACACCCATTGATTATTGATAAACACTCATTGTCAACTTTGTCTAACTATCAATGGGTCTATAGGGTTAATCAAATCAACAACATTCTGGAAATGTTAGGCATATTACCCAGTTCTGTTCAACCCTGATTGAACTTAGAGCTAGACTTATGCGTCTATCTTAACATGCATCTGAAATGTCCGTTCTCGGCTATCAATAGAATGTTAATCAAATTAACCATTTCAACAAAAAAGAAAACCTTTTTACATGCGAAAGATTCAAATGGATGTTAGATCCTCCTCACCCTTTTCTTGCCTCTGGTAGTGGGGACATGTCGAGGCAGGATGCCAACATGGTCAAACGAGCCCTCATAATAGATGGGTTTATAAGTACGTTGCATACATGATCTCCATGAATGCTGAGCAAATATAAAAGTTCTAAGAGATATATATATATATATATGTATGTAAAAATAGGATAGAAAAGTTGTACTCACCCCTTTCTTAAAGGGTCTAAAATCTTCTCCCTCTATATCTTAACTTGGAGAATCTAAGAAATTAATGCATGTACTTATTTCTGTGTATATATATATATGTAGAAGATTGATGTATACCTTTGAGCAAAGCTGAGATTCAGAAGAGAGAGAGAGAAGCAGCAACAAACAGGTAGCCCTTTGAAGATCTGTTATGAATTTGATGGTTCCGAGGAAGACAGAGAGAGTATTGAGGGATTAGTTGATGATCACCAGGCGGCCATTGGAACATAGAAATTCCTTGGATCCTCTGTTACTTCTGATAAGAGAGTTTTAGAGGGGGAGGTCTCACAGAGCTAAGCTAGGGAGGAGAATTCAAAGAAAACCCTAAGTTATTGATGTTGTTGTTATGCTGTTTGTTGGAAGCTAAGAGGGGACAAGGACCTGCAGAGTCACAGTGAACAAAAGCTGAAGGGGGAGGTGAGAGTGAAGACCGAGGAAGGGGAGAATAAATTTATTCATGAAATAAATGAATTCCAGGGGCAGACAGAATGGCATTTTGCAGTGAATATCGAGAGAGGTATTGGAGCTGGCAAATCAAAAGAATAGAGGGTAAAGACAACGAGGCATTGAATGGGGGATACAAAAGCAAGGGGGTGACTATGACACATCACTTTTATCACCCATTGAAATTATTATTTTCCGATTTATAAAATAAATAAATAATTATTTTCCGGCAACACTAACCCTTTTAATTTTATTAAATATTTTAAATTAATATAAATACATTTTTTTCTACTCATTTATTACGAAAAATTGTTAAAATGTACAATTTTAGTACAAAATTCTTTAAACAGCACCATTTGGAATAAATTATCAATTTTAACATGATTAATTACACTATTATTACTTGTTGTAAAAAAATTACACTGTTATTATATATAATATTTCATATATTGAAAATTTATATAATATAATTCATTGTCATTTATTGAATAAAATCATTATGTACCAAGTTCATAAAGTTTATATTTAACTTATAAAACTCCAAAAATCTCATTAATCTATATTTTGGATGAGGCATTCTCATATTTCATTCACAATTTTCAACACCAATACACCTTAACTCTAGCAATCCACCGTTTAGATAGTCATTTCATCATATTGTACACGTGATTATGTTTCCGATATTTATACTAATTTAGAATATTAAAAATAAAATATATATTATGTGTAAATCCAATCCTTTAAAAATAAAAAAATTTGGGAAAAGAATAGGTGAATTCAAAACAGAAAACCGAATCAGTTTATTAACTTTAACCGATAAAAAAAATAGTAAAATGGGAAATCGACAAATTTCAATTAACTCAAAGGGTTCTAAAAATCATGAAAAATAACCTTCTAACAAATGAGAAAAGAAAACTAGATCGATTTAGGGCAAATTAGACCTAAACTGTATTGAAACATATGAAACTAGTTTGAATAATACTTGAACTGCTTTCTAAATTTATTTTTTTGTTGGCTTAAAAGGATCAAATTGGAAAATTGAATCCACCATTAGATAGAAAATGAATTTAGATAAGTTTATAAAATTTTAATTTTGAGAAAACCGGTTGAATCAGGCCTGAATCAACTGATTTACACATTGAACTTGGTCGGACCAATCCGGTCCAGTTCAGAATAGTGTCATCTTTTTCCTTTGGATGACAACATTATTCATTAATGCAGAAAATAGATAACACCAACAAGGGAATAATGACTTCAATCAGGTCGTTTTAGGGCGAGGATAAGCTCGACCAAAATGGAAAGTTGTCGGGCAAATGGTCCACGAGCTTCCTATATAAAGAGATTCTCTCCATTCATCCTCCACACACCTCAAATCGTAATTTTCTCTCAACTGCTCTATTTTTTTAGTGAATCTCGAATTAGAGCTCCAACTTAAGCATTTTTCTCAGCATGAGAAGGCAAGATTGGGTCCTATAGACTCTAGGAAAAGTCAACTACCTGACAACAACCTCGTTTCGACCCAAGGATCGTTGGAGAAGCGCCAACGAGATCAAATGGTGAAGCAGCTTCGTTAGACCGAAGCTGCCCTATTTTGGCCGAACTGAATTCGGCCAAATTCAGCCCTCTTCCATCCAAACCAAGCCTCCTCGACACCTCCACGACCCTCATCTGGCCTCAACAGAGCTGAAATGTAAACTCTGCCCCTTGAAGATAAGAAAATCGGGGATAGAACCGGTTGACTCGAGTGAGAAAATCGAACTAGTTCACAGACCCCAACCATTAGAGAAAGGGCAAAATGGGAAATTTACACATCCCGAGTGATCTAAAGAGTCATAAAAACCATGTAAAGGGACTTTAAGACAATTTGGGAGAGGAAACTAGATCGGTTCAGGTAAACCGAATCCAAACTGGATTAAACCGATTCAGACCGATTTGAACAATCATTGAACCAGATGCTAAATTTATTTTTTTAGGTGGCTTAAAATATTCCAATTGGAGAATTGAAGCCACCATTGGATAGATAATGAATTTAGATGAATTTAAAAAATTTTAATTTTGAAAAAATCAGTCAAATCGGGCATGAACCGTCCGGTTTAAGCATTAAACCCTATTTGGACTAGTCTGGTCTGATTCGGAACAGTGTCGTCTTCTTCCTTCAAATGATAGTACTGTTCACTCGCTGGAAAAATGAGCGGCACTGATAAAAAGGAAATGTTTTTGTTCAGTACGTTTCAGGCCATCAATAAGCATCATTAGGGTGCCAAACGGATGACTGGAGAGTCCTTGAGCTCCCTATATAAAGAGCTCCTCTCCATTCATCCTCCACACACCTGAAAACTTCACTCTCTCTCAGTTACTCAATTTTCTGATGAAGCTCAAACAAGAGCTCCGACATAGGGGTTTTTCTAAGCCAAAGGCATGGTCAGGTTCTTTAGACTCGAGAAGAAGTTAGTGACTCGACGTGGTCACCATTCAATCCAAGGATCGCTAGAGAAGCACTGGTGTAATTAAACAGTAAAATAGCTCTGGCGGACCGAAGCTGCCCCATTTCGGTCGAGCTGAAAATGACCAAATTGAGCCCTCCCCATACCAAACCAAGCTCTCCCAACACTCCCTCAGCCCTCATACGACCGAATTAGAGCGGAAAGGTAAGTCAATTTTGCTCTCCTCTGTAATTTTCGATCATCGTTAAAGAGAGAAATGGTGAATCTTCACTGACCAAATTCTCATTCAATTCAATATGAATTATTTTAATTCTTGATCCTAGGAGAAACCTTAGGATGAGAGCTACCTGCCCCGGTAGAAAGCTCGGACCACCGCACCTCCGATGGTAAGTTTTTAAAGCTTTCTCTCTCTACGCTCAATTTTCCAACGAAGCAGCAATTGAGCTCATTTCAGCCTCAATTCATGTGATTCAAAGCTCAATTGAATCGTATGTGTAAATCTCATCCCTTAAAGACAAGGAAACTGGGGAAAGAACCGGTCAATCGACACTTCACGAAATTTACAACTTTTGAGTGACCCAATGAGGTCATAAAAACCTTGGTAGAGGGCCTTAGGACAATTTGGGAGAGAAAATCAATCTGGTTCTGGTGAACCAGATCCAAACCGGATTGAACTGGTCATTTCCAAAGAGAAAACTAAGTCGGTTTATAAACTGAAACCGATAGAGAAAGGGCAAACTGGGGAATTTATGGACCTCGAGTGACCTAAAGAGTCACAAAAGTCATGAAAAAGGACTTTAGGATGAATTGGAGATGAAAGCCAAACTGGTTTGGACCAGTTTGAACCACTATAGAACCGAATGCTAAATTCATTTTTCTAGGTGGCTTAGAAAATTCAAATTGGAGAATTGATGTCACATTGGATAGAGAATGAATTTAGTAATTTTTAATTTTGAAAAACTCGGTCGAATTGGACTTGAACCGGTCATTTTAAGCTTTGAACTTGGTTCAGATCGGTCTGGTTCGGTTTAGAACAGTGTCGTCTTCTTCCTTCAGATGACAATACTATTCACTTGCCAGAAAGGTCCAATATAGGGTCTTTTATGAGCCAAATAAAGCATGGTTGAGTTCTTTGGATTTGGGGAAAAGTCAGCTACACGCATGTAGTATCCATTTGCTTCGAGGGTCGCCGAAGAAACACCGACGTGATAGAACAGTGAAGCAGCTCCGACGGACCAAAGCGGCCCTATTTCGGCCGAACTGAAATCGGCCAATTCGAGCCCTTCTCAGGCCAAACCAAGCCCTCCCAACACCTTCATAGCCCTCCCAGAGCTGAATTAGAGCGAAAAGGTAAGCCAATTTGGCTCCCCTCTATATTTTCTGATCCATGCTAGAGAAAGAACCGACGAAAATCCACTGACCAAATTCTCCCTCAATTCGGCATCAATTGGTGCAATTCTTGATCCTAGAAGAAATCTTAGGAAAGATCTATCTGCCTAGATTGAAACTCAGACTACCGTGCCCCCGATGGTAAGCTTTCGAAGCTTTCTCTCTATAAGTTCAATTTTTCAGTTAAACTTTGTTTGAGCTCGTTTCAGCGTCAAATCGTGTGATTCAAACTATAATTGAATCATATGAAAATGTAGGAACTCCAATCTAACTTCAATTTCAACAATTAACCTCATTTGATCGGTCAATTTAATAAAATCAAATTCAGCTGAGTTAGAAGGTTGAAAATGGGGGAAAATTAGGAAAAAATTGGGGATTTCAAAAATTTGAGGGACTAAAGTGCAATTTCATAAAATTGAGGGCCAATTGGGCATGATAAAGATGTTGGAGGACTAATTGGGGAAATTTTAGAATTTTTGGGGCAAAACTTACCATTTTTGTAAAGTAGGGACAAAATGGTAATTTTGGAAAAGTTGGGGACGAAATTGGAAATTTGGGAAACTTGAACCCCTTTGTGTGATTTTGAATAAATTGACATCCTAAAGTGAAATTAGAGGTTTCGGGACTCAATTTGGGGGAAAATCGGCATTAGGGACCTAAAGTTAAAGAAAAAGAACTTAAGGGATCTAATTGCAATAAATAAAAAAGTTTGAATATTTTATTCATTCATGGTGAATCAAGGTTAATAGGCCAAAGGATAATGAACAAAGATGTTCATATCATGTAGGAACACAAAGTACTAGGAACGCCAGCAAGTACAAGCTCGCGTAGAGGCAAAGAGCCGAATAAGAGGAATTCACTACACGATCGGATGAGTGAGATTTAATTTCATACCCGGTTGGGATGATAAGCACCTTAGAAATGAAAACCCGCTATTAAGTGGTATTTTAACTATCACACCTAAGAGGAGTGATGTGGAAATTACGCGGGAAAAACTACTTAACGGTTATAAGTAGATCATATTCGGTTGGTATGATAAACTTCTTGAAAGGAAGTAGAAAACCCGCTTATCGGTTATAAGTTGAGATATCCTCATACCTGGTTGGTATGATGGATAGATGAAAAGTTTATTTTGTTGAAAATGCTCTCCCTGACTGTGTGCCACTACTTATAACTTTTGGGAGATCTTCTTAACAGAAGCTCAAATAGCTCAGATAGGCCGGAGGCCTCGGTTTTGGAACTTGGGGGCTAACATGCCCAATTTTTGAAAATCTCATACAATGGGCCCTAGTCCAGTTGGCATGAGCAAGAGCTCATAAACAAACAAGAGATTAAGCCATGAAAGCTTTAAATGAATGATTTATTTGGCCATTGTACCCAGACATGACTGACATACTCGATGGACTCGTAATAGTGTGACATGACAGGTTGACGAACTAGTTGAGACAAACAGCTATAGGTCGAGTTGAGGATCGGGGCCATTGGACCAGTGGTACTACAGATTAAATGGCTTATGTAAAAAACTATTGATTTGTGCATGCACTGATGTTATAGGACCTTCAAGATGCCCAAGAGAGGTAGTGATGCATCCTAAGGCTCTGGACGACATGGTGAAGATAAGGGTAGTTAGTCATGCCAATAGTCTTGGAAGCTCAATGTAGCTTCGTGCGCATGAGACTAGGCTAGGGACATGATGAGGTCTCTGTCTTCATACGGACATGGAGTTTTGTTACAGGATTGAGCATCGGATGTCATGTACATCCACTCATTCTTAGGGTAGAAGTGGATGTGCTTCTATCTAGGTGGCCGAAAAAGTGGCTCAGATGCCACAAGTGGGTGCAGTGGATATCTTGCCTTGCGAATGTGTATTCCCTTCATGACGAAGTGCATCTGTTGGGTTATAAACACACCATTGTGATGAGATATGGCTATGAAAATCGAGATTTGAGGATGAAATGTTTTAAAAGAAAATAAGGAGTTTGGCACACTCCTATTCAAACTATTCTTTTTGAAAATCAAAGTCTTAAACTCCATTCATTGAGTTGTCGAACTCACCCCCTCCCTTATACCCCTTTCAGGTAACCAAGGGAAAACCTACCCAAGGACTTCCAATTAACTACACCTGCAAAATAAGTATGGAAAGTTTAAATTTCATGCAGTTTTGATTAATGTTATTCTAGGAAAGTTACAAGTTTAAAGGACACCTTACTCCTCACTATTTAAAGAAGAGAAAACCCCTTAATAAATTGGAACAGTGGCGGGTTGATCATGGGGATCTAACCAAACCGGGTCGGGGCATGATAGTATGGATGTGTAGGAACGCAATTATACCTTCAATTTCAACAATTAACCTCGATTGGATGGTCAATTTTATGAAATCAAATTCGACCAGTTTGAAAGGGAGAAATTGGGGAAAACTTTTGGGGAAAATTGAGGATTTCATAAAATTGAGGGCCAATTGGCCATGAAAAAGATGTTGGAGGACCAATTGGTCAATTTTTGAAAATAATTGGGGTAAAATTGCCATTTTTGTAAAGTAGGGGCAAAATGGTAATTTTTGAAAAGTTGGGGACCAAATTGGAAATTTGGGAAACTTAAACCCCTTAAGTGGTTGTGAGTAAATTGAGGACCTAAGGTGAATTTTAGAAAGTTTCGAGAATCAATTTGGGGAAAGTTAGCATTATGAACCTAAAGTGGCAATTTGGTCCCAAATATTCTGAAAATTGACCAATTGGTCCATCAACATCTTTCTCATTGCTAATTGGCTTCAATTTTGAGAAATTGCATGAAGGTCCCTTAATTTTTTTAAATTTCCAAAATTTTCCATAATTTCCTCCCAATTTCCCCCATTCAAATTGACTAAATTTGATTTTTTTTTTTCAAATTGGCCATTCAATTGGGATTAATTGCTCCAACTAAAGCTATGGATCAGTTCCTACATTTCCATACGATTCAATTGAGCTTTGAACCACAACATTTGGGTTCGAATTGTGCTCAAATGGAGCTTCACCATAAAATTGTTTATAAAGAGAGAAAGCTTTGAAAGCTTACCGTCGGAGGTGCGGTGGTCCGAGCTCTCAATCTCCGAAGGTAGCTCTCGTTCTGAGGTTCATTCTAGGATCAAGAATCACTACAATTGAAGTCAAATTGAGGGCAAATTTAGTCAGTGAAATTTGGCACTTTCTCAACAACGGAAGAGGGCTGAATTGGCTTACCTTTCATGTCACACAGTGACTCGGTTTGGTGGGATCCCCGTGATCAACCTGCCACTCCCTTGGTTTAAGAGGGGTTTCCCCTTTCTTTAATTAAGAGGAGCCATGCGTAATTTAACCTTGTTCCCTAGAATAACATAAATCAATAAAAAAATGCAAGCTTAAAAATAACTCTTAAGCATACCTGACAAAAGGTAGGTACGGGTATTTTCCTTAGTCATTTTTCCTAATCCTAAAAAGGGATAGAAAAGAGGGATGAGTTTCTACAACTCATTGAATGGGTATTGAAAATGAGTTTTTATGAAAATGGTTTTTAATTGGAGTGTGTCAGACTCCTTATTTTCTTTAAGATCATTTCTTCCTCAAATTTTGGTTTTCAAACACTTTTCCTCATTATCCACAATCGGTGTGTTTCACAAACAACACACGCCCTTCATCATGAAGGGAATCACACATTCGTAGGGTAACGCGTCCACTGCACCCACTTGTGGTGTTGGAGTAACTTTACTACCCACCTAGATAATAGCCCATCCACTTCTACCCAAGGAATGAGTAGACGTTCGCAACATCCAACCCTTAAACCCAAAATAAACTTCGTGTCGGTATGAGGACAAAGACCTCATACCGACCCCACCTCAGTCTCATACGCATGAAGCTACATCGAGCTTCCCTGATTACTGGCACGACAAACTACCCTTATCTCCACCTTATCGTCTAGTAGCCCCTAGGATGCATCACTACCCCTTTTGGGCGTCTTGATGGTCCCAAACCTCAAGTGCATGCACAAAAAAAAGTTTTTCACAAAGCTATTTATCTTTGGCCCCACTAGTCCAACGGCCACACCCTCAACTCGACCTACAGCTGTTTGTTTACACCGATCCGTCGACCTGGTACTGTCGCACTGCCGCCAATCCATCGAGTATGTCGGTCCTATTGGTACAATGGCCAAATCACATAAATCATTCATTAAGAATTTTCATGGCTTATCATCATGTTTGTTTATGAGCTCCTGCTCATGCCAACTGGCCTTGGGCCCACTGTACATGATTTTCCAAAAACCAAGCATTTTAGCTCCTAAGTTCCAAAACCAAGGCCTTTGGCCTATTTGAGCTATTCCAGCTCTTATAAGAAAGGTCTCCCAAAAGTTTTAAGCATTGGCACATAGTTAGGGGAGGACACTTCTAACAAAAATAAATTTTTATCCATCACACCAACCAGGTGTGATGACATCTCCGCTTACAACCAGGAAGTGAGTTTTCTTCTTCCTTCCAAAAAGATCAACATACCAATTGGGTATGATCTACTTACAATCGGTAAGTAGTTTTTCTGTGTATTTCTCATGTCACTCCAACCAAGTGTGATGTAAAAATTCCAAATAGTAGTGGTTTTTCAATTCTGATGTGCTCATCATCCCAACCGGGTATGACATGAATAAACCCATTCACCCGATATTCGTAGTGTTTTCTGTCTTAGTCGACTTTTTGCCTCCATGTGAGCATATCCTTGCTGGTGTTCCGATTCTTCGTGTTCCTACATGATTTGGACATCCTTATTTATTAACATTTGGCATGATAGCCTTAATTCCTCACGTATGAACAAAATGCCCAAACTTTTCATTCAATTGCATTTAGGACCCTAAAGATCCTCTTCTAAAACTTTAGGTTCCTAATGCTAACTTTTCCCCAAATTGAGTCTCGAAACTTTCTAAAATTCACTTTGGATGCTCAATTTACTCACAATCACTTAAGGGGTTCAATTTCCCAAATTTCCAATTTGGTCTCCCAACTTTTCCAAAATTACCAATTTGCCCCTACTTTACATAAATGGTAAGTTTTGTCCCAAAATTTCCCAATTAGTCCTCCAACATCTTTATCATGCCTAATTAGTCCTCAATTTTATGAAATTACACATTAATTCCTCGAATTTTTTAAATTCCCTAATTTCCAAAAAAAATTTCCTCAATTTCAACCTTCTAACTCTGCCGAATTTGATCTCATCAAATTGATCGAACAAATGAATTTAATTGTTGAAATTGAAGTTAGATTTGAGTTACTACACCTTCATACGATTCAATTGCACTTTAAATCGCACAATTTGGTGCCAGAATGAGCTTAAACAGACCTTCACCAGAAAACTGGACCTAGAGAGAAAAAGCTTCGAAAACTTACTGTCGGGGGCGCGACGATCCAAGCTTTTGATCTAGGCAGGTAGCTCTCATCCTGAGGTTACTCCTAGGATTAAGAATTACATCAATTGATGTCAAATTGAATGAGAATTTTATCATCGAAGTTCTATCGGTTCTCTCTCTAGCACTAGTCAGAAATTACAGAGGGGACCCGAATTGGCTTACCTTTCAGCTCTAATTCAGTTGTATGACGATTGTAGAGGTGTTGGGATGGCTTGGTTTGGCCTGAGAAGGGCTCGAATTGGTTGATTTCAGCTCGGCTGAAATAGGGCAGCTTTAGTCAATCGGAGCTGCTTCACTGTTCGAGCACGCCAAAGTAAATGGAGATTACAAGCGTGTAGCTGACCTCTCCTAGTTTTAAAGAACTCAACCTCACCTTCTTTGGCTCAGAAAAGACCCTATATCGGAGCTCTAGTTCAAGCTTTTCTGAAAATTGGAGTAGCTAAGAGAGAATGGAGTTTTCTGGTGTGGAGAGGATGAATGAGGAGGGGCTCTTTATATAGGAAGGTTGGGGACTTATTGGCCGTCTAATTGGCGCCTTAATGCCGGCCATTCATTGCCTGAAACTCTCTGGCTGGAAACTTTTCTACTTCGCTGGTGCTATGCTATTTTTCGGCAAGTGAACAGTGCTATTATCTGAAGGAAGAAGATGACACTGTTCTGAATCGGACTAGACTGGTTCAAATTGGGTTCAAAGATTAAACTGGCCGATTCAGGCCCAATTCGACCGAATTTTTCAAAATTAAAAATTTCTAAATTCATCTAAATTCCTTTTCTATCTAATGGTGGCCTCAAATCTCAAATTTGAATTTTCTAAGCAACCTAGAAAAATGAATTTAGCATCCAGTTCAATAATGGTTCAAACCGGTACAAAGCAGTCCAAATCAGATGAATTTTAATCATTTCAAAATGACAGCAACATGCCCCCTTTTATGATTTCTTTCTATAAAAAAATCATACGAACGGTCTATTTCCGCATGATACACTTTTGATCAAAAGAGTTTCACTAATTCCAACAAATTTTCCTTTTTTTTTATTTGAAACATGCTTGAATTGGATCCTTTCGATTGCTACTAGATCAAAAATTGCCTTACAAAGTTGTTCCAACTTATTAATTGGCACTAACCTTAGATCCTTGCCCCTTAGAAATGAATCAATACTTTCTACTCAAGCTACATCATATAATACTGAATATTGTTGACATTATTTAACCCCAACAAAAAGGAGGGTTTTTACTAGAGCCAAGAGCACTTTCATATCTATAAAATAAAAAATGGTGGGTGTAAAAATCCACAACTGATTATGTCTGATCCACAATGGTTTGGATCTGGTTCATCTGAATCGGTCTGGTTTTTCTCTTCAAATTTGTCCTAAAGTTCTTTTCCAAGGTTTTATGAACCCTTTTTGATCACTCGGGAGTTGTAAATTTCCAAACTTGCTCATTCCCCTATAATCGGTTTTGTGAACTGTTTCAATTTTTCTCACTCGGTTTGGCCAATTCTTTTCTCAGTTTTCTTTAACTCCAAAGGGTAGGGTCTACAAATATAAACTGACCTTCCTATAGTTAGGCACCATAATTAGAGTTAATTATAAAGGGGAATTGAATTAGTTGTTCCACTTTCTCATCATTCCACCAAAGCGATAATCCTCCACTATGACCTACATGAGATATATCAATACCTGCATAGAGCATAAGCTACCTCTAGATTTTGTTTAGAAGGGATTCCTTATTTTTAGTTTCTATTAGGAAGAGAATATTTGGCTTCCACGTGAGGGTCATTTTGGTCGATTTCAAGTTGAGACACGAAATCAACGTGACCTTACTACCCTTTCGGGGCCAAATTTGACCACTTCTAGCCACCACTCCAATTGACATTGGTGTTGAAATGATTGACTACCTCCCCTCTACCTCTCCATGGCAAGGGATGACTTCTGGAATGGTGAAAATTGGCCACCACGAGCCGATTTCCATTGGCGGGTCTATTAGGTTCCGCTTAATCGCAATCGGCCAACGATTAAATTATCTCAACTCTGACAACCACTTGGTAGGTCATCACCATAGAAAGTTTTGCCAGGACCTTGGCTACAAAATGACTAAGCTTCAGCCACCTCTCTCGCCACCTTTGATGAGAATTTTGATAACTTCCTAAGAGGCTATGTTTCGAGCAGTTTTGCTACTTGGCCGATTTCAGCCAAATTCTGTCGGGGTAAGACTCCCCACTCCACTTATGAGCCATTAGGAGTATAATGAAGGTATTTGAGAGGGATTAGTGAAAACAAAATTTGGTTTAGTTGATCTTTAAAGTTCTGGGACTAACGTGTAAATTTGGAAAAGTTTGGGAACCAATTTTAAAAAAGGGGAAACTTGTGAAAATAGACCCAAGGGTAGCCTAAGGGGCTAGGAAGTGATTTTGAGAAATACAAAGATATTTAAAGTTATTTTCAAATGTTTGGGGGCCAAACCCTAATTTTTGGTAAATTAGGGAAAAAGCGTATTTTTTCTAAAAAAGATGTAAAATAACTAAATATGCCCACTGTATGTTAAAATAGTTAATTTTGATTCTTGGAGGGCAGGAGTGAAAAATTTCAAAGTAAAGGAGGCAAAAATGAGATTTTTGCAAGTGAGGGGAAAAATGGTAATTTTACACATTTTAGGGACACAAGTGTAAAATCATGGATATTGGGGATCCATAAGTAATCTTTGGGAACTTAGAGACCCAAATAAATGTGAGGGAAAGTTGAGAACCCAAATGAGAGTCTTGGAAAGTATAGGGTCCAAAGTGAGACTGTCATGACCCGACCCGATTTAGTCGGATCCCCGTAAGCAACCCACCACTCTCTAGATTTATTAAGGTTTTTCCCTTCTTTAAACCATGAATAGTACGATGTCCTTTAAACTTGTACCTTTCCTGGAATACCACAAATCAAAATTGTATAAAATTTTAAACATTACATACCCATCTTGCAGGTGTAGTTATTTGGGGTCTTTGGGTAGGTTTTCCTTGGTTTACCTGAAAAGGGATATAAGGGAGGGGTGAGTATAATGACTCGGTGAATGGGTTTTTAACATTGACTTTTAGGAAAAATATTTGAATCGAAGTGTGTTAGGCTCCTTATTTTCTTTAAAAGCTATTTTGTTCTCAATTCTTGGTTTTCATAACCATTTCTCATCATAACGGTGTGTTTATCAACCAACACATGCCCTTCATCATGAAGGAACACATAATCGCAGGCTAGCCCGTCCACTATACCCACTTGTGGCGTCGGAGCAACTTTACTGACCACCTAGATAGAAATACGTCCACTTCTACCCTGGGAATAAGTGGATGTTCGCGACATCCGACCCTCAATCCCACAACGAAACTCCGTGTCCATATGAGGACAGAGACCTCATCCCGTCCCCACCCTGGTCTCATGCGCTTGAAGCTACGTCGAGCTTCATAAGACTTCTGGTACGACTTCCGGACCAATTGGGCAAATTCACCGTGGGATCTCAATTTATTTAAATTCACAAAAAGGGGTTCAATTTCTCAAATTTCCAAATATGGTCCCCAAACTTTTCCAAAATTACCATTTTTCCCCTACTTTACAAAAATGGTAAGTTTTCCCAAAAATTCCAACATTTGCCCAATTGGTCATCCAACATCTTTATCATGCCCAATTGGTCCTCAATTTTATGAAATTATACTTTAGTCCCTCAAATTTTTTAAATCCCCAATTTCAACCTTCTAACTTAGCCGAATTTGATTTTATCAAATGGACCAATCAAATGAGTTTAATTGTTGAAATTGAAATTAGATTGGAGTTCATACACCTTTATACAATTCAATTGCACTTTGAATCACACGATTTGATGCCGGAATGAGCTCAAACGGAGCTTCGCCAAAACATTGGACTTAGAGAGAGAAAGTTTCTAAAGTTTACCGTCGGGGGCACAACGATCTGAGCTTTCAATTTGGGCAGATAGCTCTTGTTCTGTGGTTCCTCCTAGGATCAAGAATTGCAATCAATTGATGCCAAGTTGAATGAGAATTTAGTCATCGAAGTTCTGTTAGTTCTCTCTCTAGCACCGACCGGAACTTACCGAGGGGAGCCAAGTTAGCTTAACTTTCGACTCTAATTCAGCTATAAGAGGACTATGGAGGTGTTGGGAGGGCTTGGTTTGGCATGAGAAGGGCTTAAATTAGCCAATTTCAGCTCGGCCGAAACAAGGTAGCTTCGGTCCACCGGAGCTGCTTCTCTGTTTGATCACGTCAGCATTTCTCCAGCGACTCTTGGAGCAAATGGAGACTACAGGCGTGTAGCTGACTTCTCTCCAAATCCAAATAATCTAACCATGCCTTCTTTGGCTTAGAAATGATCCTATATCGAAGCTCTAGTTTGAGCTGCGTTGAAAATTGGAGCAGTTGAGTGAGAATGGAGTTTTCAAGTGTGGAGAATATGAATGAGGAGGGGCTCTTTATATAGGAAGCTCAAGGACTTCTTAATCGTTCGATTGGCGCCTTAATGACAGTCATTCATTGCATGAAACTCCTTGGTCGGAGACTTTTCATCTTCGCTGGCATTGCTTGATTTTTCGGTGAGTGAATAGTGTTGTCATCCGTAGGAAGAAGATGGCACTGTTCCGAACCGTACCGGATCGATCCGAACCTGGTTCAAAGCTTAAACCGGCCGATTCAGGCTCGATTCGACCAATTTTTTCAAAATTAAAAATTTCTAAATTCACTATCTATCAAATGATGGCCTCAATTCTCAAATTGAAAATTTCAAGGCCACCTAGAAAAATGAATTTAGTATCCAGTTCAATAGTGGTTCAATCCAGTTCGGATCTAGTTCACTTGAACCGGTTTGGTTCCCATCTCCAATTCATCCTAAAGTCCATTTTCTTGACTTTTGTGACTCTTTAGGTCACTCGGGATCCATAAATTTCCTAGTTTGCCCTTTTGTCTATCGGTTCTGGTTCATAAATCTGTTCAATCGAGTTGGATCCGGTTCATCTAAATCGGTCTAGTTGTTCTCTTCTAATTTGTCCTAAGGTTCTTTTCCAAGGTTTTATGAACCCTTTGGGTCACTCGGGAGTTATAAATTTCCCAAATTGCCCATTCTCTGATGATCAATTTTGTGAAGCAGCTCGATGTTTCTCACTCAGTTTAACCGGTTATTTTCCCAGTTTTCCTTAACTCCAAAGGGCGCGGTTTACAAATCTCCCCTCCTTTTAGGAGTTTTTTCCCCAAAACTAAATCAACATTTTTCACTCCAGGATAAACTTCTTTTAATGTTATCTTAAAGATGTTAACACTTCAGTCCATGTTATGTTTGACCTTGTCATACTTACGAACATACTCTTCTTTATTTGAGTCACATTTTTCTTCAGGACTATTGAGCTTACGTATCTCTTACAGCACGACAATGCTCTAGAATCTATCTTTGATCATTAAAATTTTAGAACACTTCCTTACTAGGTGTTCCCAACCTTCCAACCTTTTAGGAATTGAATAACTTCATCACTCTTTACCGTTATCCAGTCGTTCCTCATGTCTTGACAAAATGTCTTACACAATAGTGTCGACTTTCCTTACCCACTCGTCATTTCCCAACTTCCTTGTTGGGTTTTTATGGTGCATGTCATTGGATTTCCTGATGACTTACCGACACGCTGGGATTCTTCCCTTCTTATGTCTTTCTTCATTTCTGGTGACGTCCTTTACTTAAGGATTTTCCTTTTCCCTAAACCTACTCTCATTTACTTGTGACCATTTCATGATTCCATTGTTTTTAGGGAGTTCTCCTTTAATGATTTTCATTCTTTACTATGTCCTTCAAAGTAGAGATTTCCCTTTAGAGTTACATGTTCAACCTTCTTAACATTCTTTGGAGATTTCTTCCTTCATTTCCTTACACCATCTTCTATGTTGAGTCATTTTCCCACTTTGAATCCTTCTTCGTCTTAAAAATTCCATTTCATTCCTTATCTGAGTAATTTCTGATTATTGGTCTTATTTCATGTACTTCACACAATGCTCATCCCCATTCTTTAGGCTCCATTAAGTGACACGACCCGTCCTAATATTAGTGGTAGTTTCCCTAATTTACTTCTTAATTGAGGGCATATTTTTCCAAGATTCCTCATACATTCTTTCTTTTAATCTCTTATTATTGTAGTCCACCCATTCCTACTTGTTATAGCATCTTTTGATGCTACCATACTATTTACCCATTACTTGGGTTTAATTTACTTCTTGGCCCTCAAGTGTATTTTTCCTTTGTACTTGATCTTTCCATCTCAACTAGCATTTTATTGGTGAACTTATCTTTCTTTCCACTTCGATTGGTTCCATTTCCTCTTAGTTGGGATGCGTATGCCTTCTCGGGTCTTCCTTCCTTGGTAGGATTCTTTCCCTTTCTTCCTGAATTTATTTTCATTAGTCCTTTGGAAGTATCCAATCATTAAATGGCATCCTTTGATGTCGTCCTTCCCGTGTACCCTTCTTGAGAAATCTGGAGGTACGTCTTTGTACTATTTCGTTAATTGTACTTGTATCTTGTACAAGTTTTCTTCCTTGAGAATGGTTCAAACATGATTTGTTTCAAGACCTCCTAGTGTGTGAGGTTTACTTAATCCTCCTCATGGCTTGAGTATGATCCCCATTCCGTTTTTTGCCATAATTTCCTTTAAGAATTTCCTTCATCCTTATTTTCCAACATTTGGCCTTTCCACTTCTTTCTTCCTCGCCTGGGTTTAAATCCATAATTCCTACGAGGGTCAATTCGTTAACTATCTCGTCCCTACTACTTTCTTTGTTTACTTGTCTTGGTTTAGTTGCCCTTCGAGTTCACTTGTCCTTGGCTCCTATCCTATCACCCCTTTTGAGTATAGTCTTTACTACTTATTGATCCTTCTTAGGGCATCTCCTTCCACAGATACTAGTTATATCTATTCGCTAGATTCTTCTTGGCTCCTTTGCTTTTCCATAGTAGGTTACTCCTTGCTATCCCGAGACATCCTATTTGTCTCTCGACATTCGGGGCTTATCTTCTCTGGTGGAGGTGCTTCCTTCTTTACTCCTAGATGGCATGTAGCTTTCTTGTAAGGAAAGATTCCCTTCATCTATATTGTTTGCAATTTCTCAACGTCCTACCTTCTATCCTTCCTACATTCTGTGGCTTTGAATTTTTGGTAGTTGGCTTGCTTCTCGGGAAGTATTGCTTTAAATTCATGGAGTTTGGGACAAACTTCCATTACATGTCCTATTCCCTTACAAGTTAACTTGATCCCTGTCCTTAGTAGGGTTAGGCACTTCTCCACGCAGTGTCCCTATCGTTCATACTTGTAATTACGTGGACATAAGTGGTTCCTTCTAGCATCTTTCTAGGGAATTGCTGGTTTTGGTGCTTCATCGTCCTTGAGTCTGGATACCTTGAGAGTTTTCTTGTGGAGTCTTCTTTGCCAAAGGATCACTCTAAGAGTCCTCTTAGATTTCTTAATTCTCTCATTCATTTTCCTTAACTGGGATGGGATTCTCCTTAGTTTCTATGGTAGCGCAGGATTGTTTGGTCACTTTCCTTGGGGCCATTTTCCTAGCAAGATCACATCCTTTGGGAGACAAGGTTTTTAGGAATTTGGAGTACTTCATTAATAGAGTAGTACAATATGTTGGGGGTTTTAGCCCTATTATAGAAAGTGGTCATAAAATAAATAGTTAGCTATGAGATTCTTGTTAAGCATCCTCCTAGGTAAGGTTATACGCACTTTGTTGGCGTTTCTGGCCTTAGGATTGGCTTCCTTCATACTTAGAGTGGTGACCTCAATAGATCCTAGCACCATCCTCCTGGATACTTTCCCATTTGGTCTTTTGAGACTTCTACTATGCCTCAAGCATTAGGAAGCTTCTAGGGTTGTCTTCTTACGAGGACAGGGTGTTGAGTAGAGTAAGTCCTAGTTTTCTTGGTTCCTCTCTTGGGAGCCATTTGAAAATTTTGAAACTTTCTCTTAGTTACTATGTTATATAGTCTTGATAATGTATTCGAGGAAACAGGCTATAATACCACTCAAGTTCTCGACCCAGTTTGGTCGGATCTCCGTGAACAACCCGTCACTCTCCCGATTTATTAAGGGTTTTCCCCTTCTTTAAACCGTGAGAAGTAAGGCATCCTTTAAATCTGTACATTTCCTGGAATATCATAAATCAAAATTGCATGAAATTTTGAACTTTACATACCTGTCTTGGAGGTGTAGTTATATGGGGTCTTTGGGTAGGTTTTCCCTAGTTTACTTGAAAAGGTATATAAGGGAATGGGTGAGTACAACGACTTAATAAATAGGTTTTTAAAATTGACTTTTAGAGAAAATGTTTGAATCGAAGTGTGCCATACTCCTTATTTTCTTTAAAAAAATATTTTTATCTCAATTCTTGGTTTCCATAACCATTTCTCATCATAATGGTGTGTTTATCAACCAACACACACATTCATCATGAAGGAACACACAATCGCAGGCCAGTCCGTCCACTGTACCCCATGTGGCGTCGAGGCGACTTTACTGGCCACCTAGATAGAAGCACATCCACTTCTACCTTGAGAATATGTGGATGTTCGTGACATCCAAGCCTCAATCCCGTAACGAAACTCCATGTCCGTATGAGGAGGGAGACCTCATCCTGTCCCCACCCTGGTCTCATGCACTTGAAGATACGTCGAGCTTCGCAAGACTTCTGGTACGATTAACTGCCCTTATTTCCACCAAGTGGTCTAAAGCCCGCAGATGCATCACTACCCCTCTTGGGCGTCATAAAGGTCCCGTAACACAGTGCATGCACAATCAACAATTTTTCACATAAGCCATATAATCTGTGGTGCCACTGGTCCAACAGCCCCGAGCCTCAACTCTACCTACAGCTGTTTGTCTTGATTAGTCCGAAGACCTGTCATGTCGCACTACTGTTAGTCCATTGAGTATGTCAGTCCTATCTCGATACCATAGCCAAATACTCATTTACTTAAGTTTTCATGACTTAATAATCATGTTTGTTTATGAGCTCTTGCTCGTATCAACTGGCCTAGGTCTCATTGTTCAAGATTTTCAAAAATCGACATATTAGCCCCAAGTTCCAAAATCGAGGCCCCCAACCTATATGAGCTATTCGAGCTCCCATCAAGAAAGTCTCCCAAAAATTTTAAGCAATGACACACATTTAGGGGAGAGCATTTCTAACAAAATAAACTTTTCAACTGCCCATCGCACCAACCGGGTATAACGACATCTTTGCTTATAACCAGCAAGTGGGTTTTCCACTTCTTTCCAGGAAGTTTCATCATACCAAAGTACTTTTTCTGCAAGATTTCCATATCACTCTTCTTAGATGTGGTGATTAAAATACCACTTAGTAGTGTGTTTTTATTTCCGAGGTGCTTATCATTCCAACCAGGTATGATATTAAATCTCACTCACCCGATAGTGCAATGAATTTCCTTTTAGCCGGGTTATTGCCTTTATGCGAACTTGTCTTAGTTGGCATTCCTGGTACTTCGTGTTCCTACACGATATGAGCATCCTTGTTCATTATCCATTGGCCTAATAGTCTTCATTCATCCCAAGTGAATGAGAAAACTAAACTTTTCATTTATTTGCAATTAGGTCCCAAAAGTTATTTTTCTTTAACTTTAAGTCCCTAATGTCAGTTTTTCCTCAAATTGAGTCTTGAACTTTTAAAATTCACCTTGGGACCTCAATTTATTTAAATTCACAAAAGGGGTTCAATTTCCCAAATTTTCAAATTTGATCCCCCAACTTTTCCAAAATGGTATGTTTTGCCAAAATTTTCCAAAATTTGCCCAATTGGTCCTCCAACATCTTTATCATGCCCAATTGGCCCTCAATTTTATGAAATTGCACTTTAGTCACTCAAATTTTTGAAATCCCCAAATTTCTACAAAGTTTTCCCCCAATTTCAACCTTCTAACTCAACCGAATTTGATTTCATCAAATTAACCAATCAAATGAGTTTAAGTGTTGAAATTGAAGTTAGATTGGAGCTCCTACACCTTCATACGATTCAATTGCACTTTGAATCGCACGATTTGATGCTAGAATGAGCTCAAACAGAGCTTTGTAGGAAAACTAGACTTAGAGAGAGAGCTTTGAAAGCTTACCGTCGGGGGCATGGCAGTCGAAGCTTTCAATCTGGATAAATAGCTCTTGTCCTGAGGTTTCTCCTAGGATCAACAATTATATCAATTGATTCTGAATTGGGTGAGAATTTAGTCATTGAAGTTCTGCCAGTTCTCTCTAGCACCAATCAGAAATTTATAAAGACCCCGGTTCTCACATCCATTTAGATTCTTGATCCTTTTCCTTGATTTTTGGATTTTCATTGATCACTTGGGATTGTCCAAATTCCCATTTTGTTTTCCCTTCACCAATCCCCATTTACTTTGATCCACACACGCACGCACTCACACACACACACACAAACAACAAGTATTTTATCTTATGATCATCATCGTTGTATTATCAATCCTATAGGATGGAACATTCTTCCAACTCTATAGTAATTAAATCACACAATCAATTAAATCTTAATTAATATAACAAAATTTTATACATAACATGTCTCGTCCCCATCATTTCACGAGTTTTCAAAAGTTGGCCTTGAGCTAACTTCTTACTAAAAACGATGGTCTTAGGCCCACTTAAGCAACTTGGTTCATGCTCATAACAGAAATATATCCTAAAAATGGTGTTAAGGGGGGTTCATACAATCAGATGAATATATCTTTGAAAAACAATTTAGCATATGATGCTTTTACTTTGTATCGACATTGATGTGTCATCGGTCCAACCAAACTCGATGTCAAAAATCGCACTCACCTGGGGTTTGTGAGTTGTTCGTTCCAGAAATATTTCTAAATTCCTATGCCCTTTCTTGCACACACACATAGGTAATTTCATTCCCACATTATTTCAAATAATTAAGTTATATTCTATATGAAATTGCACTCAAGTCCCTATGTCATAGCCCAAGCCGGTTTGGTCGAATCCCCATGAGCAACCCGCCACTCTCCCGATTTATTAAGGATTTTCCCCTTCTTTTAAACCATGGGGAGTAAGGCATCCTTTAAACCTGTATTTTACCTATAATAACATAAATCAAAACTGCATAAAATTTAAACTTTTTATACCTGTCTCACAAGTGTAGTTTAACTCGTAGGTCTTTGGTTAGGTTTTTCCCACAGGTTACCTGAAAGCGATATAAGGGAGGGGGTGAGTTCAACAACTTAGTGAATGAGTGTTTAAAAGTATTACTTTTAGAAAAATAGTTTGAACTAGAGTGTGACACAGTCCTTATTTTCTTTAAAAACATTATTTTCTCAAGTTCTGATTTTCAAAACCTTTTTTCCAAGGTTTACCAATTCTTTTACAAGGATTCTCAAATCCTTTCCAAGGTTTTCATAACCTTTTTCCCATTTCCATATTCGGTGTGTTTCACAAACAACACTCCCTTCATCATGAAGGGATCACACATATTTGCAAGATGCAACTACACCGACTACACCCACTTGTGGATTGGAGCGTCTTTACCATCCACCCTAATAGAAGTATCTGACTTCTATCCAAAGTCTGAGTGAACGTCTTTGATGTCCTACCCTTAGACCAAAAATACTCTGTGTCCATATGAGGACAGAGACCTCAGCCTGTCCCCACCCCGGTCTCATGTGCAATGAAGCTACGCCGAGCTTCTCAAGACTTATGGTACGACTAATAGCCCTTATCTCCACCAGGTCATCTAGAGTCCTAGGATGCATCACTACCCCTCTTAGGCATCTTGAAGGTCTCGTAACACAGTGCATGCATAATCAACAGTTTTCTCATAATGTCATATAATCTGTGGTGCCACTGGTCCGACAGCCCCGACCCTCAACTCGACCTGCACCTGTTTGTCTTGACTAGTTTGGAGACCTGTCATGTCGCACTGCTACTAGTTGACTGAGTATGTTGGTCCTGTCTCAGTACCATGGCCAAACAACTCATTACTTAAGTTTTCATGGCATATTAATGATGTTTGTTTCCGAGCTCCTGCTCATGCCAACTGGCCTAGGGCCTACTTTTCGAGATTTTAAAAAATCGGGCATATTAGCACCAAAGTTCCAAAACTGAGGTCTCCGGCCTAATAGAGCTATTCGAGCTCCTATCAAAAAGGTCTCCCAAAATGTTTAAGCAGTGGCACATAGTTAAAGGAGAGCACTTCTGACAAAATATATTTTTCGACTGTCCATCATACTAATCGAGTACGAGGACATCTCCGCTCATAATCTATAAACGGGTTTTCCACTTCTTTCAAGTAAGTTTCATCATACCAACCAGGTATGATCTACTTACAACCGGTAAATAGTTTTTCTGCTTGATTTCCACATCACTCCTCTTGGGTGTAATGATTAAAATATCACTTAGTAGTGGGTTTTAATTTTCAAGGTGCTTATCATCCCAATCGAGTATGATAGTAAAATTCCCACTCACCCTTTAATGTAGTGAATTCCACTCGACCGGTTCTTTGTATTCACACGTGCTTGTCCTTACTGACATTCCCGGTACTTCGTGTTACTACACAATATGAACATCCTTGTTCATTATCACTTGGCCTAATAGCCTTCATTCATTTCAAATGAATTAGAAAACTAGACTTTTTATTTATTTGCAATTAGATTTCTAATGTTATTTTTCTTTAACTTTAAGTCCCTAATTCCGATTTTTTCTCAAATTCAGTCCCGAAACTTTTAAAATTCACCTTGGGACCTCAATTTGTTCAATTTCACAAAAAGGGTTCAATTTCCCAAATTTCCAATTTGGTCCCCCAACTTTTCCAAAATTACCATTTTCCCCTACTTTACAAAAATGGTAAGTTTTGCCCCAAGAATTCCAAAATTGCCCAATTGGTCATCAAACATCTTTATCATTCCCAATTGCTCCTCAATTTTATGAAATTGCACTTTAGTCCCTCGAATTTTTTAAATTCCCAAATTTCCCCAATTTTTACCCCAATTTAAACCTTCAAACTCTGCTGAATTTGATTTCTTCAAATTGACCAATCAAATGAGTTTAATTGCTAAAATTGAAGTTAGATTGGAGTTCCTTCACTTTCATACAATTCAATTTCACTTTGAATCGCATGATTTGTTGTCGAAATGAGCTCAAATGGAGCTTCACCGGAAAATTGGACTTAGAGAGAGAAAGCTTCGAAAGCTTACCATCAGAGATGTGGCGGTCCGAGCATTCAATTTGGGTAGGTAGCTCTTGTCCTAAGATTACTCATAGGATAAAGAATTGTACCAATTGATGTTGAAATGAGAATTTAGTCATCGAAGTTCTGTCGATTCTCCCTCTAGTACCGGTCAAAAATTACATAATGGAGCCGAATTGGCTTATCTTTCAGCTCTAATTCAGCTGTATGAGGTTTGTAGAGGTGTTGGGAGGGCTTGGTTTGGCTTGAGAAGGTCTCGAATTGGCCAATTTCAGCTCGGCCAACACAAGGCAGCATCGGTCTGTCGGAGCTACTTTATTGTTTCATCACGCCGATGCTTCTCCGACGACTCTCGGAGCAAATGGAGACACAGGCATGTAGCTGACTTCTCCTCAATTCTAAAGAACCTGACCGTGCCTTCTTTGGCTTAAAAAAGACCCTATATCAGAGCTCTGGTTCGAGATTCACTGAAAATTGGAGCAACAAAGAGATAATGGAGTTTTTACGTGTGGAGAGGATGAATGAGGAGGGGCTCTTTATATAGGTAGCTCAAAGACTTCTTGGTCGTCCGATTGGCGTCTTAATGGTGGTCATTCATTACCTAAACTCCTGGGCCGGAGACTTTTCAACTTTGTCGGCGCTGTGCGATTTTCTAGCAAGTGAACAATAATGTCATCTGAAAGAAGAAGATGACAATGTTCCAAACCGGATCGGATCAGTCCGAATTGGGTTCAATACTTAAACCAGATGGTTCGCCACCAATTTGACCAAATTTTTAATATTAAAAAATTTTAAATTAATCTAAATTCATTTTCTATCCAATGATGGCCTCAAATCTCAAATTTGAATTTTCTAAGCCACCTAGAAAAATGAATTTAGCATATGGTTCAATAGTGGTTCAATCCAGTTCAGATTCGATTCACCTGAACCAGTTTGATTTTCATCACTAATTCATCCTAAAGTCCTTTTTCTCGACTTTTGTGACTCTTTAGGTCACTCAGGATTCATAAATTTCTTGATTTTCCCTTTCTCTGTGAATTTTGGCTAATGAACCGATTTGGTTCATAAACCGGTTCAATCCAATTGGATCCAGTTGATCTGAACCGGTCTGGTTTTTCTCTTCCAATTTGTCATAAGTTTCATTTGCAAGACTTTATGAACCCTTTGGTTCACACGGGAGTTGTAAATTTCCCAAATTACTTTTTCTTTGATGATCAAGTTTATGAACCGGTTTAGTTTTTCTCACTTTGTTTAACCGATTCTTTTTCCGGTTTTCCTTGACTCAAAATGGTGGGGTTACACCCTATATTATCTTTTATTTATAGATAGATCAAATGGCGTCTCAATTGGTGATCTGAGCAATTAGAATTTTATTTAGTAAAGGTTTAGTGAAATCACTTTATAAATCAAAATTTTCGGTAAAGTGCGGTGGTAGGGACTTACCACTAGGATCGAGGGTGGATGAGGCTTAGCAAAGGATGGTCAAAGAGGATTGGCTCAGCTGTAGGTGGTCCAGGGATGGCTTCAATTGAGATCAAATTATTCAGGGAGTGTTCGGGTGTTTCAACAAGGGTATTGTAGAGGCTCACCAACGTTTCTCTAGTGATCATCGAGTTGAACAAAGTGTACTATCAGATGGAGGACTTCCTCAGAATTCCAAATAACCCAAATTTGTAGTCTGAGGTGGAGAAAAGTTTCCAAGTCGGAGCTCTGGTTTGTAGGTGATTAGAAAATTGAGCAGCATGGGTTATTTATGCTTTTAAGGTGTGAATAAGTTGAGGGAGTAGGAGATCTTTATATAGAGAGCTCAAGCACTCTTGTTCCTATCTGTTCCACTATATGTTGGCCATTAAATCTCTGATTTAAGACCTTGTCGAAGCAATTTACTGCTCGTCAGAGTTATGGCAAACTCCCCCCACCCCCCTCTGTTGTTCAGTCGTCTAAAGGTTGAAGACGACACTATGCGCGTGTGTGTGAGCTTCACATGTGCGAGCTACCATGTGGCACACTGTGAGAGTTATGGCAGACTTTCCACTCTCTTCTGTTCAATCATCTAAAGGTTGAAGACGACACTATGCACATGCATGTAAGCTTCACATGTGCGAACTGCCATATGACACACTATGATTGGTTGGAATCACTAACGTGGTGTCTGACTTAGTATCCCTATCATCCTTTAACCGTCTGACCTCACACGTGGCGACCTCTCATTAGTCTCTTAATCCAATGTGGTAGTTGATAGAACCTAAATGTCATACAACCATTAAGACTTTCTCACATGGCATCCACTGATTGCCTGATTTAAATATGTTAGATTTTCTATCGTCCTCTACCAATGCCATATGTCCTCTTAGGATTGGTTGGTATTTATGATGTGGCAATGTTATGTGTCGTTTGTGGATTAAACTAGGTTTGGTGACCCAAAATAAAAAATCAGTTGTACAGACCCGATTCGACCAGTTTTATAAAAATTAAAATTTTCTAAATTTATTTTCTATATGGTGGTGACTTTTTATTACCAATTTATCTATTTTATGTTATCTCAAAAAATGAAAATTTGGTTCCTCTTGGTTTGGACTGGTTTGATCTTATTCAATCCTAATTTACCTTTATCTAGTCCGATTCTCACTTCAAATTTCTAATTGGATCAATTTCCTTTGAAAATTATGGTAATTTAAGCTCCACTTGGATCATTTTATATCACATTTGATCTCTCTTTATGATATTGGTTCAATTTGAAGCTCCATTTTGTTTCAAAATTTTATGGTTCTCCTATCCGATTTTCTTATTTAGTAAAAATAGGCTTTATGACTTGTCTAAGATAAGTAGATATATGAAATGTGCATGTTAAGCCATGAATTAGATTAATTATCCATAATGAAATAAGAGAAAAATTAAGACTATGTTTCACAAGTGATTTTCTTAAAAAAAAAAAAGCTAAGGCCTTAGTTGACTATAGCAAAAAGGCTAATATGCCGATATTTTCCTAAAGAAAAAAGGGGATCTAAGCTCCATGTATATCAATTAACCATAGAATGAAAAATAATGATAAACTACTTGAATAAATGTTATGGGAACATGAGTAGTGGGGTTAGACAGATAGCATACCGAACCTCGTAAAGTAAAGATATTTTTATGTGCTTTAATATAATCCGTACATGAGAATATGTGTAGAGGGGTCGGTTAGGTAGCATACCACATGCCCAAATTTAAAATGGTCATTATTGTTATTGTTATCATATGTGTGATATGATTTTTTTTGTGTAAACCCCGTCATTTAAATATAAGAAATTCGAGAAAAGATACGGTCAATTCAAAAGAGTAAATCGAGTTGGTTCACAAACCATAATTGATAAATAAAGGGTAAAATGGGAAATTTACAAATTCCAAGCTACCTAAAGAGTCATAAAAATCATGGAAAAGAACCTTAGAACAAATGGGCGGAGAAAACGAGACCGGTTCAAGGTGAGCTAGTTTGAACCATACTTAAACCAATTTCTAAATTCATTTTTCTTGCAAGATTAAAATATTCAAATTGTGAAAATAAAGCCAACATTACATGGAGAATGAATTTAGATTAATTTAGAAATTTTAATTTTGAGAAAATCGATCGAATTGGGTATGAACCTGCAGATTTTCGCCATTGAACCTGGTCGGACCGGTCCGGTCCGGTTCAAAACAATGTCATCTTCTTCCTCAGAATGACAACACCTTTCATTAATGCAAAAGATGTATATCTCTGGCGAAGATGTAACTCCTTCGATCAGGTCGTCTTCGAGAAAGGATAAGCTTGACCAAAATGGAAAGTGGTCGGGCAGAGGGTCCCCGAGCTTCCTATATAAAGAGCTCCTCTCCATGCATCCTCAAAACATCTCAAATCGCCATTCTCTCTCAACTGCTCCATTTTTTGGCGATGCTCAAACCAAAGCTCTAATTTGGGCAGTTTTCTTTGCCTCAAAAGGCAAGGTTAGGTCCAACAGACTCCAGGGGAAGTCAAATACCTGACAACTACTTTCTTTCAACCCGAGGACTAACGGAGAAGAGCCGACGAAATCAAATAGTGAAGCAGCTCTGATAGATCGAAGCTGACCTATTTTGGTTGAGCTGAATTTGGCCAAATTCATTCCTCCTCCAGTCAAACTAAGCCTTCTCGACACCCCCACGATCCTCACACAGCATCAATAGAACTTAAAGGTAAGCCAATTCAGCCCTTCTTTGTTATTGTCGGTCAGAGTTAGAAATAGAAAGTGCTAAAGTTTACTGATAAAATTCTCCCTCAATTGGACATCAATTGTAGCAATTCTTGATCCTAGAAGGAACTAAGGACAAGAGCTACCTCCCTAGATCGAGAGCTTGGACCGTCGCACCTCCAATGGTAAGCTTTTGGAGCTTTCTCTCTCTACGAACAGTTTTTCGGCGAAGCTCCATTTGAGCTCAATTCGGACCCAAAGGTTGTGGTTCAACGCTTAATTGAATCATATGGAAGCATAGGAGTTGATCCATACCTTCAATTGGAGCAATTAACCTTGATTGAATGGTCAATTTGAAGAAATCAAATTTGATCAGTTGGAAGTGGAGAAATTGGGGGAAACTTTTGGGGAAAATTGGGGATTTCTAAAAATTGAGGGACCTCCATGCAATTTCTCAATGTTGAAGGCCAATTGGCAATGACAAAGATGATGGGGGGCTAATTGGCAAAATTTTGAAACATTTGGGGGCCAAATAGCTATTTTTTTAAAATAGGGGCAAAACCGTAATTTTGGAAAAGCGGGGACCAAATTGAAAATTTCGGAAACTTGAGCCCCTTTCATAATTTTGAGTAAATTGAGGATCCAAAGAGGATATTGGAAACATTGGGAGTTAATTTTCGAGAAAAAGTTAGCATTAGAAGTCAATGAAAATGAACTTTAGGGACCTAAGTGCAAATAAACCTAAAATTTGGGCATAGTCGCTCATAAGTGAGAAAACAAAGGTTGTCATGCCAAACCTTAATTGATAAGGATACCCAAATCATGTAGAGACACAAGAGACTAGAATGCGAGCAATGAAAATTTGGACTTAGAAAAACTGATTGGGGACGAACTCGTCAAGGTCATCGTGTGAGTGGGCTTAATTATACATCATACCTGGTTGGGATGGTGAGAACTTTAGAAATGAAAAACCACTTGTGAGTGGGATTATTTCACATCATACTCGATTAGTATGATAGGAAAGGACAAACCCGTTTACTGGTTGTAAGCAGCGATATCATCACATCCGATTGGTATGAGGAGATAAAAATGAATTTTGTAAGAAGTGTTCTCACCTAACTGTGTGCCAATGCTTAAAATATTTTGGAAACCTTGACGGGAGCTAGAACAGCACAGATAGGCCAGGAGCCTTAGTTTTTTAACTCATGGGGCTAGATGCCTAGTTTTGGAAAAAATACGTGTAGTGGGCCCAAGGCTAGAGGCATGAGCAGAAGCTCGTAAACAAACTTGGTCAAGAAAGAGTCATGAAAAATTCTTAAGAAATTGGTTGAATGATTTCACCATGGTACCAAGTTATGATCGATAATGTTCAATGCACTGGCGGCAGTGCATTAGGGCCAAGTCTACGGACCGGCCTAGATAAACAACTATAGGTCGGGTTGAGCATCGAGGTCGTTGGATCGTTGGCACCAAAGATAATAGCTATATGTGGAAAAATCTTGTTTGTGCATCCACTTAAGGTACAAGACCATCAAGATGTCCTAGGGGGTAGTGATGGGTCCCAATGGCTATTGGACGACATGGGCGTGATAAGGGACCATCAAGATGTCTAGGAGCTTTTTGTGCATGAGACCAGGGTGGGGTCTAGATGAGGTCTCCGTCCTCATACGGACACAAAGTATTTTGGGTCTCAGGGTCGAATGTCACGCTCCGACCCAGTTTGGTCGGATCCCCATGAGCAACCTACCACTCTTCCCGATTTACTAAGGGTTTTCCCCTCTTTTAAACTCGGGAGAAGTAAGACGTCCTTTAAACTTGTACCTTTCCTGGAATACATAAATCAAAACTACATAAAAATTTTAACTTACATACCTGTCTTGCAGGTGTGACTAACAGGAGGTTTTTGGGTAGGTTTCCCTTGGTTACTTGAAAAGGGATATAAGGGAGGGGGTGAGTTCAACAACTCAATGAATGGGTGTTTAATGTTTGACATTTAGGGAAAAATATTTAAATTAGAGTGTATCAGACTCCTTATTTTAAATTTTCTTATTTTCAAAATCTCAGTTTTATCGCCATAACTCACTCCTCAACCATAACTGGTGTGTTTATCAACGAACACATGCCCTTCATCATGAAGAGAACACACATGATTAAAACTATGTATCTGTATGAGTACATAGACCATATCTCGGTCTCGTACACATTAAACTCAAACACAAAAGCTTCAGGAAGTCCCAAACATAGTAGTTTCGTGGAGTCCAAACACAGAAACTCCGTGGAGTACAAAAACAGAACTCCATGACTAACTGGTATGATGAGAAACACAAACCCAATAGCTTTTCTTTTCCCTTATTGCCACCATGTCATCCATTAGCCCTTAGGATGCATCACTACCCCTCTCGGGCATCTTAATGGACCTGAACCTCAAGTGCATGCACAAACAAAGTTTTCCTCAAAAGTCATTTAATCTTTGGTGCCACTAGTCCAATGACCCTGACCCTCAACTCGACCTGCAGTTATTTGTCTCGACTAGTCCATCGACCTGTCATGTCACACTACTGCTAGTCTATCGAGTATGTCGGTCCTATCTTGGTACCATGGCCAAACAATTCATTTACTTAGTTTTCATGGATTAGGATTTTGTTTGTTTACGAGCTCCTACTCATGACAACTGGCCTAGGGCCCACTGTTCGAGATTTTCAAAATCGGGCATATTAGCCCCCAAGTTCCAAAATCGAGGCCTTCGGTCTATATGAGCTATTCAAGCTCCTGTCAAAACGGTCTCCCAAAATTTTTAAGCAGTGGCACATAGTCAGGGGAGAGTGCTTCTGACAAAATATACTTTTCAACTGTCTATCATACCAACTGAGTATGAAGACATCTCAGATCATAACCGATGAACGGGTTTTCCACTTCCTTCGAGGAAGTTTCATTATACCAATTGGGTATAATCTACTTACAATGGGTAAGTAGTTTTTCCGTGTGATTTCCACATCACTACTCTTAGTTGTGATGGTTAAAATACCACTTAACAATGGGAATTTAATTTTGAGGTGCTTGTCATCCCAACCGAGAATGATATACAAATCCCACTCACAACCGGTAAGTGGCTTTTAACTTTAAGTTATGCTCATCATCCCAACCAAGAATGACGTTAGTAAGCCCACTCACTTGTTAATGTAGTGAATTCCTCTCAAGCGGTTATTTGTATTCACGCTAGTTTGTCCTTCCTAGAATTCACAGTGCTTCGTGTTCTTACATGATATGAACATCATTGTTCATTATCCCCTGGCCTAATAGCCTTCATTCATTCCAAATTAATGAGAAAACCAAACTTCTCATTTATTTTCAATTAGATCCCTAAAGTTATTTTTCTTTAAGTCCCTAATGCTAGTTTTTCCTCAAATTGAGTATTGAAACTTTTAAAATTCACCTTGGGACCTCAATTTATTCAATTTCACAAAAAGGGATTCAATTTCACAAATATCCAACTTGGTCCCCCAACTTTTCCAAAATTACCATTTTACCCCTACTTTACAAAAAATCCAAAATTGTCCAATTGGCCCTCCAACATCTTTATTATGCCCAATTTGTCCTCAATTTTATGAAATTGCACTTTAGTCCCTCAAATTTTCAAAATTCTCCAATTTCCCCCAATTTCAACCCTCTAACTTTGTCGGATTTGATTTTATCAAATTAACCTATCAAATGAGTTTAATTGTTGAAATTGAAGTTAGATTGGAGTTCCTACACCTTCATACGATTCAATTGCACTTTGAATCGCGCGATTTGGCGCCGGAATTAGCTCAAACGGAGCTTCGCCAAAAAACTTGACTTAGAGAGAGAAAGCTTCGAAAGCTTACCGTCAGGGGCGCAGCGGTCTAAGCTTTCGATCTGGGCAGATAGCTCTCGTACTAAGATTCCTTCTAGGATTAAGAATTGCATCAATTGATGCCAAATTGAGTGAGAATTTCATCTTCAAAGTTTTGTCTGTCCTCTCTCTAGCAGCGGTTGGAAATTGAAGAGGGGAGCCAAATTGGCTTACAACTCTAATTCAGCTGTAGAAGGACTGTGGAGGTGTTGGGGGGGGGGGGGGGGGGGGGGGGTGGGGAGGTGCTTGATTTGGCCTGAGAAGGGCTCAAATTGGCTGATTTCAACTCGACCGAAATAGGGTAGCTTCAGTCTGCTGGAGCTACTTCACTGTTCGATCACGTCGACGCTTCTCCATTGACCCTCGGAGCAAACGAAGACTACAAACGTGTAGTTGACTTCTCCCTGATTCTAAAGAACCCGACCTCACCTTGTTTGGCTCAGAAAAGTGCCCAAGTTAGAGCTTTGGTTTGAGCTTCATCAAAAAATGGAGTAATTGAGAGAGAATGGAGTTTTCAGGTGTGGGGAGGATGAATGAGGAGGGGCTCTTTATATAGAAAGCTCACGGACTTCTTGGTCATCCGATTGGTGCCTTAATGGCGGTCATTCATTGCCTGAAACTCCGTGGCCAAAGACTTTTCAGCTTTAACTATGTGATTTTCCAGAGATTGAACAGTGTTGTCATCTGAAGGAAGAAGATTCTGTTCTGAATCGGATCGGACCGATCCGAACCGGGTTCAAAGCTTAAACCGGTCGGTTCACCCCCAATTCGACCGAATTTTTCAAATCTAAAAATTTATCAATTCATCTAAATTCATTTTCTATCTAATGGTGGTCTCAAATCTCAAATTTGAATTTTTTAAGCCACTGAGAAAAATAAATTTAGAATTTGATTCAATAGTGGTTCAAATCGGCCTAATCTAGTTCGGATTTGGTTCACCTGAATTGGTTTGGTTTTCATATCCAATTCATCCTAAAGTCCCTTTTTATGACTTTTGTAACTCCTTAGGTCACTCGGGATCCATAAATTTCCCAGTTTGCCCTTTATCTATCAGTTCTGGTTCATGAACCAACTCGATTCATAAACCATTTCGGATCCGGTTTTCCTGAACCGGTCTAGTTTTCTCTCCCAAGTTATCCTAAGATCCTTTTCCAAGGTTTTATGAACCCTTTGGGTCACTCGGGAGTTGTAATTTCTCCAAATTGTTCGTTCTCTAATGATTGAGTTTTTGAACCGATTCGATTTTTCTCACTCGGGTTAACTGGTTCTTTCCCCAATTTCCTTGCTTCAAAGGGACAGGGTTTACATCGAACGTCTGGGACATTCACAAAGACTCCACGTAGAAGTCAAGGACTTCTATAAGGGTGAATGGTAAATACGCTCTGATCCACAAGTGGGTGCAATCGTCATAACTGCACCCCGCGAATGTGTGTACCCTTCCTAATGAAGGGTATGTGTTGTTTGCTAAACACCTCCTTAGGCAAGGGGATGGGCTAAGAAAGCTAAACACGCCTAATATGGAAATGAGAAAAAGGTTTCAAGATTTGAGAATTCTTAGAAAAAAGGAATTGTAAACCTTGGAAAAAATGTTTTGGAAAAGAAATTGAATTTGAGAAAACCCTTTTGAAAAGAAAATGTTACCCTTGGCAGGGTAAACTAAGGCTATTTTGAAAACTCACTCCCAACACTCGCTCACTGAGTTGTAGAAGTCACCCCCTCCTTTTTACCCCTTTCAGGTAACCGAGGAAAAACCAACCTTAAAGTCCCTCCTATATTGGGACTATAAGGCAGGTACATCTATTTTAAAATATTCAGTTTTATATAATGCTATTCCAAAAAAGACAAGAAAAAAAGAATGCCTTATTACTTGTGGTTTAGAAAAGGGTGAAACCTTTCATGGACCAAAGGGAGTGACAGGTTGCTCACAGGAATCCGACCAAACCAGGTCAGGGCATGACAACTTGAGTGGTATTAGAGCATGTTTACTCGAATACATTACCAAGATTATATAACATTGTAACTAATAGAAATAAGTTTTAAAATTTACAGATGTCTCCCAAGAGAGGAACCAAGAAAACTAGAGTTGTAGTCACTAACAATTTCTAAAACCCCATCCCTATAGAAACTCCTAGAAAAGCCCTAACGGGTCCACCTAGACTAAGCTCGAAACATCAAAGAATGTATGAAGACTTCACCCGAGTGTTTGGAAGACCCAACCTCACTCCCAGGGTGAATACTAACTCCCAAGTTGAGCCCAAGGAAGTATAGTCCCATTTCACTTCTGTCAACATCCTTCCTCTAATTGATATCCCCCCAAATACCTCAAGACCCTCTGTCAATTTGGATGTAAGTTGTTCCCGAGAGAGAAGGATGTTAGAGCCACTATGGACTGGCTGGCCAGCATTAAGAAACTTATGGGAATAATCAGGATCCCACCACAAGAGATGGTGATCCTGGCATAATTCTTCCTAGAAGCTAACGCGAAAAGGTGGTGGGACAACGTCAGGAGCCTTCACACCACCACACCCACCTGAGAGCAATTCGAGGAGAGGTATTTAGAGTAATACTTAGCTCCGCATCTGATCAACGAGAAGAAGCAAGAATTCTTTTGACTCCAACAAGGATCCCACACCATCTTGGAGTATTGGACTAGATTTAATGAGCTAAGACCTTTTGCTGCAGACTTAGCCAGACCGGAAGGTATTTGCCAACGGTTCTTGGATGGTCTCAACATAGACATACAAGACTGGATGGGAGTACTAGGACGCCCCACGGATTTGGCTGCCATCATCAACATGGCTCATGAATGTGAGCGTTTGGTATAAACAAGACGTTGTCGGATAGAGCAGGTCGGCCGAAAGGAAGAAGGAGGACAAAATAGCTAAATAGGTCAAAAGGAGCCAGGTGGGCAGAGATGGGGGACAAGAATGTGGTCCTTTAGGAGAAATGAAGGTTATCATGCCCAAAGGGAGGCAAGTACAACCCCACAAAGGAGAAAACCCTATTGCCCCAAATGTTGAAAAAGCCATGAAGGGTCATGTCGAGTGTGCTTCGAATGCGGACAGCTCGGACACTTTGCAAAGAGCTGTCCAACACTTAGATGTAATACACAACGAAGTAGCCATCAACCACCTCAAGGGAACCCAAGGGCACTAGAGGGGGACAAGACATAGCCACTATGTTGAGGGTATCAACCATAATATACAACCTCATCTAGGAGTAAGCACGAAAGAATTCTAGTAACATAGCTAGTACTTACCAAAATTTCCATAGACACATATAGCCAAAACCTTGTAATTTTTTATCATTATAATAAATAAAATTTATATTCCCTACAAAAATAAACTTGTGATGAGATACAAGTAGGAGAAAATCTAAAGGACGTAGATACCAAATTTCCAAAGAAAGGGAAATGGAAAGGATGGCATCCAAGGATGTCATGAAGTATGTTTAAGGTTAGATGCCCTCAAGGGTGAATGGAAAGGAATTTTAGGAGAGAAGGGGAAGAATCCTCCTAAGGAAGGAAACCCTAGGGAGGCATACATGTCCCAACTAAGAAGTAAGAATCAAGTGATGAGGGATGAGGAGATGAAATGCATGCTGAGGTAAAAGACCCAAGGGGAGCATACTAGAAGGACCCAAGGAGTAGTTAAACCCAAGGAATGGGTAAGTAGGAAGATAACATCAAAAGATTTCATGACAAGTAAGAATGGATGGACTACCCATAATAAGGAAATAAAGAAAAGAACTTCTGAGAAACCTTAAAGAAGTAAGCCCTCCAATTAAGAAGTGGTTAAGGGGAATAACCACTAACATCAAGATTGGTTGTGGTCCACACTCAGTTAATGGATCCTAAAAAGTGGATGGCTGGGCATATGAGGAGTACACAAAATAAGACCCAATAATCAGAAGTTCCTCGAGTAGGGAATAAGGGATGAAATGGAGGTTTAAGATAATGGAGGATTGAAAGCGAGCAATTGCCCCAATATAGAAAGGGTGTAAGGAGATGAAGAAAGGAAACCTTCAAGGAATGGTAATAAGGTTGAACATGTAGCTCCTAAGGTGGAAATCTCTACTTTGAAGGATATAATAGAAAATGAAACCATAAATGGGAACTCCCCAAACAAAGCAATCAAGATGTAGACTGAAAGGGATCAACTTGGAATAAAGAATTGTGAAATGGTCATGAGCGAGTAAGAGTGGATGGAGGAAAGGGAAAGTCCTTGAGTAAAGGATGCCACTAGGAATGAATAAGGACCGAAGAAGGGAAGAATCCCAGCATGTCGGTAAGTTATCGGGAAACCCAATAAATGGAACCGGGAAAAAAATCCAATAAGGAAGTTGGGAGAGGATGAGTAGGTAAGGAAAACTGACACGGTTATGTAAGACATGACATCAAAGGCAAGAAGGGTGATTGGATAACGGTAAAGATAGTCGATGAATATTACCATACAAAAAGAGGGATGAAGTTATGCAATCCTCGAAAGGTTGGAAAGATGAGAATAACCAACAAGGAAGTGTTCAATAATTTTAATGGACGAAGACAGGTTCTAGAAAATGTCATGTTGAAAAGGACATGTAAGCCCAATGGTTCCAGGGAAAAAGGTGACTCAAGTAAGGAAGAGTCAGTTAGTTAAGCATGACAAGATCAAACATAAAACATGGACTGAAGTTGTAATAAACAACGGATGGAGGAAGGGTCAAAATAGGACAAAAAGGTTATAACACCGAAACCCGTGAAAACAAGTACGTAACACTCGAAGGAACATCGAGCTAAGGGTTTCAACAATCAAGAGAATAACTAGACATGGGAACAATTGGGCATTTTGGAAGTCCCAATCTTGAAATCTTGGGCAAGAACCCTCAAGAGGAAGAATCTTGCCCTAAGTCGAGGAAGAAGCGAACCTAAGGTTGTACCTCCGAACTAGTGAGTAAGACATGCCTAGTTATGAAAAACTCCATGGAGCGAGTAAATAATAGAAAGGAAAAGAAATTCCTTAAGTCCGTGATTTAAGGGGGCTAAGTGAAAAAAATAACCAAAGTGTTAGCATGTCAAGCAAACCTTGAGTTGACATTGAGGGAAATTATTCCTGATGCAAAGGATACTTATTAAGTTTTGGGGACAAAACTCATAAAAGGAGGGGAGAGTTGTAAACCCCGTCCTTTAAAGATAAGAAAACCGAGAAAAGAACCGGTTAATTCACAAGAGAAAACCTAGCCGGTTCACAAATCATAATCGATAAGGAAAGGGTAAAATAGGAATTTTACAAATCCCAAGTGATTCAAAGAGTCATAAAAATATGGAAAAGAACCTTAGGACAAATGGGAGGAGAAAACCATACTAGTTCAGGGTGAACCGGACCTAAACCAGATTGAATCGCTTTGAACCATACTTGAACTGGTTTTTAAATTCATTTTTCATGGTGGCTTAAAATATTCAAATTGGGGAATTAAAGCCATATTAGATGGAGAATGAATTTAGATTAATTTAGAAATTTTAAATTTTGAGAAAACTGGTCGAATCATGCTTGAACTGACCAATTTTTGCCATTGAACCTAGTCGGACCGATCCGGTTCAGAACAGTGTCATCTTCTTCCTCAGGACGACAACACTTTACATTAATGCAGAAAACATATATCTCCGGCGAAGATGTAACTACTCCGATCAGGCCGTTATCGGACGAGGATAAGCTCGACCAAAATGGAAAGTGGTCGGGTAGTGGGTCCCCGAGCTCCCTATATAAAGAGCTCAACTCCATTCATCCTCCACATAACTCAAATTGCCATTCTCTATCAACTAGTCCATTTTCCAGTGAAGCTCAAACCAGAGCTCCGACTTGGGTAGTTTTCATAGCCTCAGAAGGCAAGGTCGGGTCCTATAGACTCTGGGGAAAGTCAGCTACCTAACAGCAACTTCCTTTCGACACGAGGACCGTTGGAGAAGCGCCGGCGAAATCAAACAGTGAAGCAACTCTAACAAACCGAAGTTGCCCTGTTTTGGCTGAGCTGAATTTGAATAAATTCAACCATTCTCCGGCCAAACTAAGCCTTCCCGACACCCCCACAACCCTCACACGACCTCAATAGAGCTTAGAAGTAAGCCAACTCGGCCCTCCTCCATTGTTGTTGTCGAAGTTATAGAGAGAAAATGCTAAAGTTCACTGATAAAATCCTCCCTCGATTGGACATCAATTGTAGCAATTCTTGATCCTAGAAGGAACCTCAGGATGAGAGCTACCTCCCCAGATCAAGAGCTCGGATAGCCGCACCTCCGACGGTAAGCTTTCGAAGCTTTCTCTCTTTACAAACAGTTTTCCATTTGAGCTCAATTCAAACCCAAATGCTGCAGTTTAAAGCTCAATTTAATCGTATGGAAGTGTAGGAATTGATTCATACCGTCAATTGGATTAATTAACCCTGATTGAATGGTCAATTTGAAAAAATTAAATTCGATCAGTTTGAAAGGGAGAAATTAGGGGATATTTTTGTGGAAAATTGGGGATTTCAAAAAATTGAGGGATCTCCATGCAATTTCTCAAAATTAAAGGCCAATTGGCAATGAGAAAGATGACAGGGGACCAATTGGTAAATTTTTGAAATATTTGGGGGCCAAATTACTATTTTTGGAAAGTAGGGGCAAAATCGTAATTTTGAAAAAGTGGGGACCAAATTGGAAATTTGGGAAACTTGAGCCCCTTTCATAATTTTGAGTAAATTGAGGATCCAAAGAGGATATTGGAAACCTTAGGACTCAATTTGGGGGAAAAGGTTAGCATTAGGGACCTAAAGTCAAGGAAAATGAACTTTAGGGACCTAAGTGCAAATAAACCAAGAATTTGGGTATAGTCGCTCATAAGTGAGAAAACAAAGGATATCATGCCAAAACTTAATTGATAAGGATACCCAAATCATGTAGGGACACAAGAGACTGGAACACCTGCAAGGAAAAACTAGTGTGGACTTCAAAAAATCGATTGGGGACAAACTCGTCATGGTAATCGAGTGAGTGGGCTTAATTATACATCATACACAATTGGGATGGTGAGCACTTTAGAAATGAAAAACAACTTGTGAGTGGGATTATTTCACATCATACCCGGTTGGTATGATAGGAAAGGAGAAACTCGCTTACCAGTTGTAAGCGAAGATATCATCACACTCGGTTGGTGTGATGAGATAAAAATGAATTTTGTCAAAAGTATTCTCCCCTGACTGTGTGCCAATACTTAAAATATTTGAGAGACCTTATTGAAGGGAGCTAGAACAGCTCAGATAGGCCAGGGGCTCAGTTTTGAACTCATGGGACTAAATGTTCAATTTTGGAAAAAACACGTGCAGTGAGCCCAAGGCTAGTGGGCACGACCAGAAGGTCGTAAACAAACTTGGTTAAAAAATACCCATGAAAATTTCTAATGAAATTGGTTGAATGATTTTGTCACGATACCAAGTCAGGACCGACAGTGTTTGATGGACTAGCGGCAGTGTGTTAGGGCCATGTCGATAAACCGGCCTAAACAAACAACTGCAGGTCGGGTTGAGCATCGCGGTTGTTGGACCGTTGGCACCAAAGATAATGGCTATATGTGGAAAACTCTTATTTGTGCATGCACTTAAGGTACAGGATCATCAAGACGCCCTAGGTGGTAGTGATGGGTCCCAAGGGCTGTTGGACGACATGGGGGGTGATAAGGGCAGATTGTCATGCCAGTCAGTCATGAAGCTCTAGGAGCTTCTTGCGCATGAGACCGGGGTGGGGTTAGGATGAGGTCTCCATCCTTATACAGACACGAAGTATTTTGGGTCTGAGGGTCAAACATTTGGGACGTTCACTTAGACTCCGGGTGGAAGTCGAGGATTTCTATCAGGGTGGATGGTAAAGATGCTTCGATCCACAAGTGGGTGCAGTCATCATAACTACATATTGCAAATGTGTGTACCCTTCCTGATAAAGGTTGTGTATTGTTTGCTAAACACCTCCTGAGGTAAGGGGATGGGCTAAGAAAGCTAAACACACCTAATATTGAAATGAGAAAAAGGTTTCGAGACTTGAGAATTCTTAGAAAAATGAATGGTAAACATTGGTAAAAAGGTATTGGAAAAGAAATTGAATTTGAGTAAACCCTTTTGAAAAGAAAAGGTTAACTTTGGTAGGGTAAACTAAGGCTATTTTAAAAACTCACTCCCAACACCCGCTCACTGAGTTGTAGAACTCACCCCCTCTATTTTACCCCTTTTAGGTAAGCGAGGAAAAACCAACCTTAAAAACCTTCATGTATTGGGACTATAAGACAGGTACGTCTATTTTAAAATATTCAATTTTGTATAATGCTATTTCAGGAAAAATAGAAAAATGATGTCTTACTCCTCGTGATTTAGAAAAGGGTGAAACCCTTGATGGACCAAATGGAGTGGTAGATTGCTCATGGGGATCTGACCAAACTGGGTCAGGGTGTGACAGTTTAGGTGGACGAGTTATTAAATCGACATGGCACTTGAAATAAGAGATGGTGTTAGCATATAAGAAATAACAAAAGTGGGGATACAAGGGAAAAGCTGGCTTTTAGAAATTCCTAGCACCCAAGGAGGTTTATTGTTGGGATCATGGCATCACTTGTGATCCTGGTATAGGTTGAGTGGATCATAGGATGTGGGATGTCATATGACATATCATCGACATTAGTATGAGGGGACGATTCATCAAGGATTTTTCAAGTGAGTGCAGATATATAAGGCACATACCTCTCATAGCCTTGAGATGCTCATGTATGAGATCTTGATGGATACAATGGTAGGGCCACCCTGTGTGTTGTGCCACACCTTGTGTGTTGTCATGATGGCATGATTTCCATCAACGATAATACATGGAGGAAGGTCATATGGGATGACCCTACGAGTACGGAATATTTACACACATTACCACTGGTACCCCTAGTTCGCACATGTGCGAATTTCAGGGTTACTTTGTTAATTGTTGTGATATATTGAATGTGATAGTAAGGATAAACTCCGAGATAATCAAACACCTAGAATTTGCACTATGTAGAAAATGGGGAAAATTAAGTACTTGTGAATAAGTAACAATTTGAATAATCTTTAATAAGAAATTAAGTAGATATCGGGTCGTAAGTAATGTCGTGGCTCAACGTCGATAATTACACTCACTGTGTTGTTAGCTCATCTACTCCCTAAAACATTTTAGGTACGTGCAAATGTGGACTGATGAGTTTATGTTAGTCTCAACTTCTAAAATACGTTAACAAGATACATGACTCGAAGGGTGTGCAAGAACCCCAAAGGGTCAAGGTTGGCCAGTGAGACGGTGGGGGATAAGCTTCATCATCGAGAGGGAAACAGCCCGGATCACCAACTAAGGCCCCTAAATGATCGCTCAGTGATAAAGGAGGTAAGGGTGCAGAGACAGCCAGGAGGTTTGCCTAGAAGCAGCCACCCTTGAAAGAGTGCATAATAGCTCACTAATCGAGCGCTCTTGCGCCGAAGGTTAATTTTTAACCTTCCTGAGTGTATTATTCATAAGGTTAATTTGTAACTGATTTTGGGGCTCATTGCATGTTTTTTGAAAGTTTAAATTTTCACTAACAATTTTATATATTTTTATTCTGGAACTTATATATGATTAGTTCTATTTTGGTGAAGATATCCACCATTGTAGTAGCGGATGTGGATGCCACTGCCTGAATTCTTGCCCCTACATGAATTATTACCTGGGTTAGAACTTATTTCCTCGAATATATTATCAAGGATCTCATACCCCTGCCCGAATCTCTGGGTCAGGTGCCCGTGACAACCGCCACCTCCAATCAATAATTCGGGCAGGGGTTGTCCGTGACTGGATGTGGCGGTTGTCACAGATACCCTGACCCGAAGATTCGGGCAAGGGCGTGACATCCACGCTATAAATCGTATGGCATTCGTGTGTCTATTCTAGGCTAGCCATCACCGCCTTTAAACAATACTCAATCAAATTGGTTCACCTCTTTCACTAATACATTATGAAGACCTTCCTCAATTACAAGAAGTTTGCTTGGTGGAACAACACTACATTTCTTTTTAGTGCTTCTTTTTTGCTCTTTCCTTCAATAGGATTTTCGGCCTCTAATAAGATGTGCCACAACATAAAAATTTAGCCTCATCATCTCTTCCCTCTAGTAGTTTCTTCTTCTCCCTTGAGGCAATCAATTTTCAAAGTTAGGTGATTCAATTTTTTTCACAATTTGATGCGGTACTAATGCTAATAAATTTAATGGGTTAGTATTGTCGGTCGATGCTCAACCACATACTTAAGCTCTTCACCATTATCATTCTCATGAACAATATCATGTTGTTCAAACACATATACATCCATATGTCAAGAGCATCCACTAGCGGAGTACTAACTAGGAGACCTTGGCAGGGTTGTATGCTTAATCTAATTTTAATGTGGCTTCTGGCTCACAAACCTACGTGGGGTGGACCTTGGCAGGGTGCTTAATTTAATTTTAATGTGGCTTCTGGCTCACAAACCTACGTGGGGTGGTAGAGTTGGGTGAAGTATCTAGCCCTATTGGTATTAGATTAGAGGGAAATGACTTTGATGATGACTGAGTGGGCATTACTCTTGTGAGTAAGAGTAAATATTTATGGGTTGAACGCCATTATACAAGAATAAAAAATCTTCTAACCTCCGATTCCTTCAAGAAATATCGACTGGAATACTTTGGTATCCAAGATCGAGGAAAATAAATGTTTATAATTGAATTACTATATATTAATATTAATTTCGTAAGCAAGAATAACCTACTATTTTTCTTAAAACAAGGATTCTCCATCCATCTTGATCAAGTGACCTACAGATTGCTCAATTCTCCAGTTGATTTTTAGCTATGCTATGGATATAAACGGACAATACAAGTAATCTTCCTTTGACTATTTTTTCTATCAATACACTATATTCATAAGAAGGTGAAGGGAGATAGTTAAATTCGAGTACATGTGACCTTCCTATCAAGTCTATTGGGCATGGTGAGTGGCCTAATATTGACATTATCAATACTTGGTAGGAGAAGCTCAGGATAATCAAGACTGCAATAGCTAATAGAAGTATAATGATTAGAATGCAGTTAATTGTACTGTAAAAAGCACGAATTTGGGGAGATCGAAACTCATCATCTAAGCATTGTGAGGAACGAGCGTCCACTTCAGTTATACTATGTAATGGCTGCTTCTGAATATTATTGTGCTAAGTGGCAGTAGAAAGACCAATAGCGGTGATCTAGATGAATCGAGTCTTCATATGTCTGGTCGATTGATCCAAGTAATGAGTCAATTGCAAGTGCTGTGACATCGTGGTTGTCCTGGCGACCAACCCCGCCTCTGGCAAAAGCTATAAAGTGGTAATCCGGAGACCTCTCCCATGGACACAATTCCCCGAGGTTGATGATATAACTTCGATCCGGCGCAGTGATTGACTAAGTGAGGGTGGTAATCTAGGTTAACCCGAGAAGACTATAAGGGAAGATAAGAATAGACATGGAGACGCGAAACATGAGAACGGGGTTTGGCGGGCAATTGCCATGGACGGGATTATCAAGAGCCAAATAGGGTATTAAGTGAGCGGCAGGAGAGTAACAAGAAGGTCCCTATTAAGGTGTTTACTCTCTGTTAAAAAAGTGAACAATTGAGGGGAGAAATGTGTTGTAGACTCAAAACTATATTAATTGAAAGTAGATAACAATACTATTAAACCAGGTACCTTTCCCGAACCATAACTTAATTAACCAGACTTTTTTGTTCTTACTTCTAGAGAACAAATTGAGACGACGGAGTTTGTAGGAGATAAAGAAAAATAAAAATAAATGATAGGAGAGTTTCACTTAAAAATATCAGTTTTTGTTCAAATTATACATGTACATGTACTCCAATCTCTGCCTAAAGATAAATGTCGACCCAATGAAATAAGTAGGTTTATATAAATGAAAATCTAATTTTTTTTCAATACCTGATGTATTGAAGAGGGTATCTCGGATGTATGTTCAAATGATTGAAGGGCAAAGCGAGAAGCAAAATCTAAGAGCTAGGGTCCGAGAGACCTACTGTTGCATTTCCATTATTGAGAGGGTTGTCCACCTCATCTTCCAGCAGAAGTCTAACAGTATATCTCTGAGCAGAGATCCCCCATTGTAGCTCTGTACGGCCACCACCAGATGGCATTTTCAGCCCCCTCAATCACAGTTCGTGACAATGCCTTTAATGTGGTCTCTCTTCTTTACTTCCACATCTCTTTCACATGCAAGGATAATCATATACTTCCCTATCATTTTCACTGCGAGCTGTCTTTTCTTCCATTTGCCATGGATTCGCCGTAACCATTACGTCACCTCACAGCTGCTCATATAGGTTGAAAAAGGAGCTGTCAGGAGGAATAAAATAATTTTTACAGCTCTATTTATGATAATGTTGTATTTTAAAATATTATTTTTGAAGATAAAATAAAGATATTTTATATAAATTTTTTTGAATCTATAAATAGACGGGTATTATGCGTTTTGCTTGAAACATTAGTTCTTCTGGCTCTTGGGTTCTTCTTCCAGGTTGGCCAGTGTATCTTATCACTTTGATTATGGACGTATTCATAGATCTATTATATCATTACACTATTTTTCAGTCTTCATGCGCTCCATTTCCCTACAGTGTGTTACTTGATCGATCATGGTATATCAGGACACATGCCATGCTCGCGCATCATGCCAAATACCGTTCTTCAATCGATAATATGTGAGGTGCACAGTAAGTGTCAATCATCTTCCTATACTTTAGTCATCCACATTTCAAAAAATTCATTTCTGCTAGGTTCCATAATACACTAGAATTCTATTTTAATTCTCGTAATATATCATAAAAGTTAATGCACAAGAGTTTAAATAGCCATTTGAAATGTATATTAATAAATTGTGAAAATTACTAATTTATATGATCAAAATAAGCATTTTAAGGAAATTTTAACCAATGCACCTCTAATGTAGAGCAAGAAAGTGTTCCTCTCTAGCTAGAGTTAGGCATCGATATGGAAAATCCATTATCGCACAACATATATCCCTCTATTTTCACACTCCCATTTGTAACTTCCAGCCCTTTCCATTTTTAGAAAATTTGAAAATTAGCCAAGGTGAGCAGGCAAAGTTCAGGAGAAGGTGTTCACGAAAGGTCTTTCTCTAGTAGTCAAAGAAAACTAAAGGCCCTGAAATTGTTTGGAAGGGATAATAACTAGATGAAGTACTGCTAGTTGATAGGAGGGTAGGATAGGTCACATGTCCAAGTTTCGACAATCACAACTGCAATGGGAGAACAACATATTTTGACCTTTATCTGAAAAATTCTAGACCTAAAAATCATAGATCCAATTGTTTGTGTGAGCAAACAAATCTTACTTACAATTATGAGAAGATCTCATATAATGTTATACATTTTGAAGATGGGTGATCTTGAGTACTATCCATCAATATCAACCTAAGAAGCAAGTGTTCATGGGTTTGACTCTCATCAAATCCTAATGTACCTATGGATGAAGAGTGATATACCTTTACCAAACCATTTTTCTCCCATTTATCTATGAAAAAATTTAACTCTCAAGTATTATGATATAAATAATTGTTTTGTCATCTCATCCTACATATATATCCACACTGGTGTGAATGACAACTTGCACGGGCGCCCTCAATTATTGCGACCAGGGAAAGAGACACTAAACACCAAGTATCTGATCACTTGCACACAGGCCATCATTCATTAATGTACATAAATATTTTCCCTTTTTTAATATATATATATATATATATATATATTATGTATGTTTAGGTAGGGCACATAATAATCAACATTTTGACTCTTCTCTTCCCGTAAAGTTAAAAATTTTAAGGACATGCCTCTATTGTCTGAAGATTAAAAAATATTGTTGGAATATTCTTACATTAACCAGTAAATTCCAGTCCATTGTTAGGGAATTGATAAATTCTTAGGGAATTGATAAACTCCAATGAATGAATGGGTATTGCTGAGTTCAATATCGAGTTAACATATGATAAATCCTACCAAACAATAATTTGGTGTCACTATTAATAAAAATATATTATTATTATTTATATAAATATAATTCATAGCATAATTTTAGAGAAATAAGCATATTTGTATCTTCTAATAGTTACTCAAATTATTTAGGTACTTCTATACATATGTGCATGTCTATATTGGATTTCAAATTTGATAGCAATGATGCATTTGGGAATTATGATTGTGAGCCAACATGAAGTATAGTTGTTTGCCGTTATGAGGCCAACCCTTAATAAATTTAGATTTCCAGTTTTAAATATTACAAAATAAATAGATCTAGGAAATATGAGGATATAATAAAATTTCCTTATAAAATTCAATTTTAAAACCTTTTATTTTTAAATTGATTGATAAATTAGACGGAAGAAAACATTATAAATACAAAACTAGTTTAATTGCGTAGTATACATTACAGCAAAAACTATAGTAGTTATGTGTAATACTAATATAGAAAGATAATTCATCTTACATTAATTGATTTGCACCGTGATATCTCTATAGAGATTACAATACTATTGAAGTACACTAACAACATGGAAGAACAACCAATATATGACCGGTCAAAACAACCTTTACTTTGAGTTAAGCAGCAGAAATCAGACACATAAAACTTGCTTGAAACCATAGATCGAGCATTGAAGACGATATATTTGAAATCCATTTTCTTGTATTAATGAAATTAAAAAAATTTAATAGTAAATCGTGAATTTAAGTGTATCGAAATTGGAAAATAATAATTTAACACAGAAAATTTTGAAGATCCCAATAGCCAATAAACCACAAATTATGGACAATAACCATAAATTAGATTGAATTGGAAAACTGAATTGTTTTAGGGTGAACGGACTCGAACCAGTTCAGAGTGAACCGGATCTGAACCAGTTCAGGGTGAACTTGTAAAATCCGTACTTTAGATCAAGGAAATTCAGGAAAAGAAATGGCCAATTTTTATGAGAAAAATCGAGTCAATTAATAAACTAAAAATGGTAAATAAGGGTTAATATGAGAGATTGGTAAATCCTAAATGACCAAAAAATCATAAAAATCATGGGGAATAACCATGAAATGAATTGGATGAGAAAACTAGACCGGTTCAGGTGAACCGGAACCAGATTGAACCATAGTGAATCGTTTCAATGATTCATTTATCTAAGTAGCTTAAAATGTCAATTTGAAAAATTGAGGCCAACATTAGATAGAAAATGAATTTAAAAAATTTTAAATTTCAGAAAACCGGTTGAATTGGGCCTCAACCGGCCAAAATTCGGGTCACCGAACCCGATCGGACTGGACCGGTCAATGGTCCAGCCAATCAATGGACTGGATCGATCAATAGTCCAGCTGGTCAACGATTAGCGGGCACCCAATCAACAGCCACGCAGACACGAGCAACCAATAGAAGGCTGCCACATGTCCAATCAATGGTCAACATGCCACACAGACACGGGCAGCTAATAGGAGTCTACCACGTGTTCGGTTAACGGTTGATGCGGCGGCCGAGTTGGAACGCCACGTTAGAAAAACCAATCAATCACAACGTGCCACGTGGCACACCCACCATGTCATCGTCTTCTTCCTCAGTCAGCTAACATAAAGGATAGAGAGGAGGAAGGTTGCTTCCTTCGGCGACCCGAGAAGAGCTTCGGTATGACCGCTAGTTGTCGAGTCCTATGTCGGCCGGTAGCCTGGTCAATTGCCGAGCTCCCTATATAAAGAGCACCCATCCATTCATTCTTATCATCCCAAAATCGAGCGAAAAAGGTGAAGTGTCTCAATTTCCAGCGAGCAACAAACTAGAGCTTTGGCAGCAAGACTTTTCTCATCCTCTAAAGCCACATTTAATGTTATTAGAACCAGGAGGAAGTCCTCTACACAGCTGCACCTTTCCTTCAGCTCGAGGACCATCGGAGAAGAGCAGGGAAGCTCGCATAGTGCCGACACTCCTTGGGTGTTAGCAACTTGAGCTGCTCGAGCTCAAGTCGAGCCGTCCCCAGGCTAATTCCGGTTAAACACTATTCACAATATGTTTATGTAAAAACTTAAACTGAGAAATTTGCATTGCTTAGGCCACTAATTGAGGCATGGTTTGATCCAAGAAGGATCCTTACGAGGAGAGCAATTTAGTGACGGCAAGAGCTTCGGTCACCAGACCCTCACCGGTAAGATATCGGGACTTTCTCTCTCTATACTGAATTTTCCTGCAAAGCTTCATTTGAGCTCATTCATAAGCCAAATGAAGCAGTTCAAAGCTTGAAATGACGAGGGAAACATATGGAAGATGATTCAAATCATGAATGGGGAAATTAACCAAGTTTTGGGGATCAATTGGATGGAATTATGATTCGAGGACCAAATTGTAATTTTTGAGAAATTGGACAATTTGGGGATTTTTAGAAAATTAGGGGTCGAATGGTAAATTAAAGAAAAATTGGGGTATTTTAGTGAAATTAACTTCTAATTGGGGCTCAATTGGGCAATTGGATGAAATGGAGGGCCAATCAACAATTTTTGAAAATTCAAGTACCAATTAGCAATTTTCAAGAAATTAAGGACCAATTGGCAATATTGGAAAATTTGAGGGCCAATTGGTGGTTTTCGAAAAATTAAGTACCCATGAAGGATAATTGGAAATTCTAGGATAATTAGGGACCTAAATGTAAAATTAAAGGATAATTAGGGACCTAAATGTAAAATTATAAACTTTAGGGACCTAAATACAATTAAGGCACAATGTGAGGACTATGTGCCAATACGTGAGAAATACGAGATCCCTTACATCAATTTTCCTGATGTAAATTTTCGAACCAGGTAGGAGTTGATTGCCCAAGTCCTTGTGCGAGGAACGCACCACCAGTCGAGATCTCACCAGGACGACAACGCCACTGTTACCGGGTGGATGAGAAATTCTACATCGGCTTCGATTGGGATGATGGCTTTGCCTCAAAATTGTTTTTCCTCAAAATTAGCCTCCCTTGACTGGGTGACTCTATTTAAAATATTTGGCAGCTAATTTCAGGGCTTAGGCTTGATGATACAAGTGGGCCAAAGACCGATGGACATGGGTATGAACCCGTTAAGAATGAGCATGTTGTGAACTGAAAAAAAAAACCTAATAATGGATAATGTTGTATGAACCCACCGAGCCAAGGTTGGGATATTTGGCTTGTTGGGTCGAACAGCTGCTAGGCCGAAGCTGGGTTGTCAAACCCGTTGGGCTAGTGTACATGGGCCAAAGCCAAGCCATTAGACCCTTGAGCTGGAGGGCCAAAGAAGATGGCTATAAATGAATAAGACTTTTGATTATGCATGCAATGTGATGTGGGACCATTAGGACACCTAGTACGAGGTAGTGGTGGTCCTAAAGGTTATTGGGTGACCTAGGGAGCATAAGGGCGGTCTTTCGTCTTGTATGTCGAAGAAGCTCTAAGAGCTTCCTACACACTGAGACCGAGGTAGCATGGGGAAGGAGGTCTCGTCCCATAAAGCGGACATGAAGTGTGATTGAGGTTTAAGGGTTGGACAAGCAAGGTCCACTCAAACTCGGTGTAGAGGCTGTTAACCTCTATCATAGTGGACGGTAAAGGTGCTCTGGTCCACAAGTGGGATGGTCGAGGACTATCCTACAAACGTGTTATCCCTTTCTATGATAGAAAGGGTGTGTGATTGTGTGCCAACCTGAGGAGGGATTGTGTGCCAACCCGAGGAGGGGTTGAACGTGAAATGCTATGAACATGATGACACATAATTAAATACACTCCTAAGATTTCTCCCACTAATTGAGTCGTAGAACTCACCCTCCCTCCCCTAAACATTTTCAGGAAAGGAGAAAACTGAACGGAAGCCTTCCCACGCTAAGACCCAAACTAGCTATAAAGGTGATTTCCAGTTTTGTTTGTTATTCAGGGAAAGCATAGCAGGTAATACGTTTGACTCTTCCTGATCAAGGGGAGGAACTACCTGCTTGAGGTCCGGGGGAGTGGCGGATTGATCACATTGTTCCAACCAAACTGGGTGGGGTCGTGACAACTTAGGTGATATTAGAGCCTATGTTTTCCTGAATACATTATCAAGACTTTCTAACCTAAAGACTGATTAAAAATCTTAAACCAGCTATGGAACCAAAAAGGGGAACTAAGAGAACAAGGGTGGCAATCGCGAACTCCGTCGGCAACCCCCTCCCAAAGGAAGAATCTTTGGGGGCATAGCCGACCCTGCAAGATCTCAGCTCTAAGCACCAACGGTTGTACGAAGAGCTTACTAGGGTGTTCAAAGAACCCCACCTCAACAACAAACCTCACTTGGACTCTGAGTCCCAAACCCGACCTGGGGAAGTGTAGTCACAGTCCACTTCCACCCCTCTTCGACATCCCTAAGTACTTGAAGACACTCTGACAACTAGGGTGCAAGCCCTTCCAAGAGAAGAAGGAGGTCGGGGCCGCCATGGATTGGCTAGCTAGCCTCAAGAAGTTCATGGGGATCATAAGAATGCCCACAGAGGAGATGGTGATGCTGGTGGAGTCCTTTCTAGAGTCCAACGCAAAGAGGTGGTGGGACAACGTGAGGAGCCTCTCCCCTGTCACCCCTACTTGGGAGGAGTTCAAAGAGAGGTACTCAGAGGAGTACCTGGCTCCCCACTTAATCAACGAAAAGAAGATAGAGTTCTCCAGGCTCTGACAAGGAGAAAGTACAGTCTCAAAATATGAGACCAAATTTAATGAGTTGAGACCCTTTGCCCCTGACTTGGTGGGACCGGCATACATCTGCCAAAATTTTATCGATGGACTCACTATGGATGTGAGAGATCGGATGGGGTATTGGGATGCCCCACCGACTTGGCTACCATCATCAATATGGCCGAAATGTATGAGCGGCTAGTCCAAAAGAGACGCTGCCTGATAGAGCAGAGTGGACGAATGGAAAAGAAGGGCCAAGGTAACAAAGGAGGTCGGAGGGAACAAGGTGGGCTGCAATGGGGGAACAAGCCAAGGTTCCCAAGAAGAGAGGAGGGTTACCAAACCCAAAGGGGGGTAAACGCACCCCCTCCGAGGAAGGGCCCCTACTGCCCAGGTGCTAGAAGAATCATGAGGGGGCATGCCCAACGTGTTTTGGGTGTGGGCAACTAGGACACTACATAAGGAATTGCATGACACTACGGGGCAATACCCAGTGAAATACCCCACAACCACCCAATGGCGGGAGGGAGGTGCCCACCCAAGTTCTAACTCGGGTCTACAACCTCACCCACAAAGAAGCTCAGAAGGACCCCATCGTAGTGGCAGGTACGTCCCAACCACTTCCTTGAACCGAATCTGTAGTTCTGAGTCATGTAGTCCCTCTTTTCAAATTAATAAAGTGTGTTCCCTTAAAAGTTTTGTTAACTTTCACCCATGCCACGTACAAATATTCAGGAAGGAGATATACACTCTCTTCGATTTAGGAGTAGAGCGATCCTTCGTTAAGGAAACCTTGGTTCCAGACCTTCCTAGGTAACTCACCCCTCTCACACCACCCCTCAACATCCTTACGCTACTAGGAGAAGAACTAGCATGACATGAGCTCCTCAAGGCATGCAAGATTTAAATAGGGGGAATAACTCTAGAAGAGATTTAGTTCCCCTCCCACTAAGAGAAGTGGAAGTTATCTTAGGGATGGATTGGCTAAGCATACACCAAGCCAAGGTGGGCTGCTAGAATAAGAGGATAACATTCCACGCTCCTAGAAAGGAGGAAGTTGTATTTGAAGGAGAAAAGGGAAGAGCCAAGATACAGCTGGTGTCCTGCATAGAGGCACAGGACCTACTCTGAAGAGGTTGTAAGTTATTCCTCGCACAGATCACTTGCAAGGATTCACCGAGGAAAGTACTGGAAGAAATTCTGATAGTCAACCGTTACCTTTACATGTTCCTAAAAGAACTACCCGACCTACCACTAGATCGCCAACTAGAATTTTTTATTGAAGTAGTGTTAGGAACCCACCCCATATTACAATCTCCTTACCATTTGGCACCTGCCGAACTTAAGGAATTGAAGGACCAATTGGACAAACTGCTAGAGAAGGCTTCATATGCCTAAGCCAATCCCCGTAGGGTGCACCGATTCTATTCGTTGAGAAGAAGGATGGAAGTATGAGGCTCTACATCGACTATCAGAAGCTGAACCAGGTAACCATTAAGACTATGTACCATCTCCCCATAATAGATGATTTGTTCGACCAGCTATGGGGAGTAGCCTACTTCTCTAAGTTTGACCTGTGATCTAGGTACCACCAGTTGAATATCCGGGAGGAGGATATACAGAAAACCGCATTCCGATCACAATATGGACATTACGAATTTATGGTGATGCCCTTCAGACTAACAAACACACTCGCAACCTTCATGGATCTGATGAACTGGGTGTTCCAGCCATACTTGGATAAGTTCATGATCGTATTTATAAACGATATCCTCATATACTCCCAAACTGAAAAGGAACAAAAGGCACACCTAGAGACCACACTGAGCACGTTATGGGAAAATAAGCTCTATGCAAAATTTCAAAGTACGAGTTTTGGCTGCAAGAAGTGGGCTTCTTGGGACATATATTGTCCAAGGACAGAGTAAAGGTGGACCCGACTAAAATAGAGACAATGTCCAACTGGAAACCACCAAACAACCCAACCAAGGTGCATAGTTTCCTCGGACACGTTGGATACTACCAGAAATTCGTAGAAGATTTCTCCAAAATTGCAGCTCCGTTGACCCACCTCATAAGGAAGAGAGTTGACTACAAGTGGGATGCTAAGTATGAAGAGTCATTCCATGAGCTTAAGTCACAACTAATGACGGCCCTAGTACTGGCACTACTCGACTCAGATGCGGGGGAGTATATGGTGTATAGTGACACATCCGGACAAGGATTAGGATGTGTTCTAATGTAGCAGGTAAGAGTCATTGCATACGTCTCTTGATAGTTGAAACCACACAAGAAGAACTACCCTACCCATGATCTCGAGTTGGCGACAATAGTGTTCGCCCTCAAGATTTGGCGTCACTATTTGTATGGAGTTAAATGCTGAATATACACCGACCACAAGAGCCTCAAATATTTCCTAACCTAAAAGGAACTCAACCTGCAGTAGTGGAGCTAGTTGGAGTTGGTAAAAAACTATGACTTGACGATTGAGTGCCACCCCAACAAGGCCAATGTGGTAGCAGACGGGCTCAGCCACAAGCACCACACGAGAGTAGCCTCGATGAGGACCGACTACCTACCCTTACTAAGTCAGTTGTGTAGCTTGAGGGTAAACCTCAACCTAGATAAGAGTCAGAGTAGCCTAATGGCCAACCTAGTCATACGATCCAGCTTAGTAGACCAAATACAGGCTCTACAAAAGGAGGACGAGGAACTCCATTTGCATTGGAACTAGTCTGTTAGCAAACTAACCCAAGATCTCATAATTAGAAACGATGGGTTGATGACCTTTAAAGGAAGGGTCTAGGTGCCAAACAACCCAAAACTAAAGAGGGTGATACTGGAGGGGGCACATGACTCAATATACGCCATGCATCCTAGTAGTACAAAGATGTACCACACCATAAAACCAGGATACTGGTGGAAGGGGATGAAAAAGGACATCGTGGAATATGTGGCTAGGTGCCTGTCGTGCCAGCAGATTAAGGTCAAACATTAGAAACCCTCTGAACTACTGCAACCCCTCCCAATTCCCAAATGAAAATGGGAACACATCACTATATATTTCGTAACTGGGCTGCCTGTGACAAAAAGGGGTCGGGATGCGATATGGGTTATTGTAGACCAACTAACCAAGTCTGCTCACTTCCTGCCTATAAGAGTGACCAACCCGGTGGAAATGCTAGTCGCCTTGTACGTGGGGGAAATTGTGAGACTCCACGAGGTCCCCATAAGCATAGTATCGGATCAGGACCTGAGGTTCACCTCTCAGTTTTGGCCTAGCTTACAAGCTGCTCTCATAACTAAACTTCATATGAGTACTAACTTTCATCCTCAAACAGATGGGCAATCCGAACGGACCATCCAAACCTTAGAGGACATGCTACGGGCATGCGTCTTAACGATCAACAAGGGCTGGGAGGACTATCTATGCCTCATGCATATACAGATGATGTAAATTGTGTCCTTTAATGATAAGGAAAACTGGAAAAAGAACCGGTCAACTCAAAAGAGAAAATCGAGTTGGTTCATGGACCTTAACCGATAGAGAAAGGGTGAAATGGGAAATTGAAAAATCCCAAGTGACTCAAAGAGTCATAAAAACCATGGAAAAGAACCATGGGACAAGTGGGAGGAGAAAACCTGACCAATTCAGGGTGAACCGAATGTGAACCGGATTGAACCATACTTGAACCGGTTTCTAAATTTATTTTCTTAGTGGCTTAAAATGATCAAATTGGGGAATTGAAACCACCATTAGATAGAGAATGAATTTATAAAATTTTAATTTTGAGAAAACCGGTTGAATCGGACTTGAACCGATCGATTTACGCATTGAACCCGGTCGGACTGGTCCCGTCCGGTTCAGAACAATGTCATCTTCTTCTGGATGACAACATTGTTAATTAATGCAGAAAATGGATAACACCGACAAGGGAATATCAGCTCTGATCAGGCCATTTCAAGGCAAGGATAAGCTGGACCAAAATGGAAAGTTGTCAAGTAGAGGGTCCTCGGGCTCCCTATATAAAAAGCTCCTCTCCATTTATCCTCCACACAACTCAAATCTCCATTCTCTCTCAACTGCTCTATTTTTCAGTGAAGCTCGAACCAGAGCTCTAATATAGGCATTTTTCTCACCCTTAAAAGGCAAGGTCAGGTCCTACAGACTCCGGGGAAGTTAGCTACTTGATAGCATCTTATTTTCAACCCGAGGACCATCAGAAAAGTATCGGCGGAATCAAACAGTGAAGCAGCTCCGACGGAACGAAGCTACACTATTTTGGCCGAGCTGAATTCTGCGAAGTTCAGCCCTCCCCCAACCAAACCAAGCCTCCCCGACACCCACACTACCGCAACAAAGTTGAAAGATAAGCCAATTCGACCCTCCTTTGTCATTTTCGGTCGGAGTTAGAGTGAGAAAATGTGAAACTAATTAAAATTTCCCCCAAATCTATATCAATTGTAGCAATTCTTGATCCTAGAAGGAATCTTAGGATGAGAGCTACCTTCCCATATAGAGAGCTCAAATCACCACACCTCCGATGATACATTTCAGAGCTTTATCTCTCTACGAACGATTTTACGACGAAGCTCCGTTTGAGCTCATTTCGGACTCAAATCATGCGATTCAAAGCTTAATTGAATCGTATGGAAGTGTAGAAATTGATTTATACATCCAATTAAAGTAATTAACCTCGATTGAATGGCTAATTTGAAGAAATCAAATTGGGTCACTATGAAGGTGCGAAATTGGGGAAGATTATGGGGAAAATTTGGGAATTTCAAAAAATTGAGGGACCTCTTTGCAATTTCCAAAAATTGAAGGCCAATTGGCCATAAGAAAGATGTTGGAGGACCAATGGGTCAATTTTTGGAACATTTAGGGTAAAATTGCCATTTTTGGAAAGTATGGGGCAAAACGGGAATTTTTGAAAAGTTGGGGAATAAATTGGAAATTTGGAAAAACTTGAGACCCTTATACAATTTTGAGTAAATTAAGTCTCAAATGGGAATTTTGGAAACCTTGGGACTCAATTTGGGGATAAGTTGGCATTAAGGACCTAAAGTTAAGAAAATGAACTTTAGGGACCTAAGTGCAATTAATCAATAATTTGTGAGCCTAGGCTTTTATGACAAACTGTAATTGATAAGGTTGCAAAATCATGTAGAGACACGTGTGATCAGAACAAAAGCAAGAGAAAGCTCACGTAGACTCGGAAACTGACTGGTGACGTACAGGTCACGATCATTGGGTGAGTGGACTTAATCGCCTCATATCCTGTTGGGATGATAAGCTTACTTTTATGAAAAGAAAACCCACTTACTAGTCGTAAGTAGAGATGATCATACCCGATTGGTATGACAAACTTTCTTCAGGAAATGAGAAACCCGCTTATCGGTTGTAAGCGGAGATGTTATCACACCAAGTTATTATGATGAAGTGGAAAAGATACTTTTTGTCAAAAGTGTACTCCCCTGACTGTGTGCCATTGCTTAAACTATTTGAGAGACCTCCTTTACATGAGCTACAATAGCTCAGATAAGCCAAAGGCCTCAGATTTTTGAACTAATGGGGATAAATGCCCGGTTTTGGAAAATCAAGTGCAGTGGGCCCAAGGTAAGTGGGCACGAGCAGGAGCTCATAAACAAACTTGAGTAAAGGAAAGCCATGAAAAATTCCTAATGTAATTATTGTGTAATTTTACCATGGTACCGAGTTAGGACCAACAATACTCGATGGACTGGCAGTAGTGCATCAGGGCGAGGTCGACAGATCGGCCTAGACAAACAACTATAGGTTAGGTTGTGGGTCGGGGTCGTTGGACCAGTGGCACCAAAGATAATGGCCATATGTGAAAAAAAATTATTGTTTGTGCATGCACTTGTGGTATAGGACCATTAAGATGCCCAAGAGGGGTAGTGATGGGTCCTAAGGGCTACTAGATGACATGGTGGAGATAAGGGCAGTTCGTCATGCCAGTCAGTCGAGAATCTCGGAGTAGCTTTTTGTGCATGAGATCGGGGTGGGGTCGGAATGAGGTCTCTATCCTCATATGGACACGGAGTGGCATTCGAGTCTGAGGGTTAGATGTCGAGAACATTCACTCAGACCCAGGATAGAAGTGGACGAGCTTCTATCTTGGTGGTCGGTAAAGACGCTCTGAGCCACAAGTGGGTGTAGTGAACGGGCTACACCTGCGAATGTGTGTACCCTTCCTAATGAATGGTGTGTGTTGTTTGTGAAACACACCTAATATGGAAATGGGAAAAAGGTTTTGAAAACCAAACTTTGGGGAAAACTTTCTTTTAAAGGAAACGATAACCTTGGCACCATTTAAATGAAACTACTTGTTTTGAAAACTCACTCCCAACACCCACTCACTGAGTTGTAGAACTCACACCCAACACCCACTCACTAAGTTGTAGAACTCACACCCTTATCTTTTACCCCTTTCAAGAGTAAGGAGTTTTAACCATCGAAACTATGAAGATATATACTCTATTAGGTATGCTTAAATTACTTTTAATCTTGCATTTTGATTGATTTATGTTATTCTAGGGAACAAGGTTTAAAATTACGCCTAATTCCTCGTGATTAAAATAAGGGGAAATCCCTCTTAAACCAAGAGAGCAGTGAGTTGATCACCGGGATCTGACCTAACTGAGTTGGGGTGTGACAAATGACACCCTACAAGCCCTTTATGGGCAAACCTGTTGCACACCCCTATTTTGGGAAGAGGTAGGTGAAATAAACTCGAAAAGGTCAAGCTAATAGAGGATGTGACATAAAAGATGCGAATAATAAGGAGCCGACTCATGTTAGCTCAGGATCAACAGAAGAGTAATACCGATGACAGGAGAAAGGACCTAGAATTCAAAGTAGTAGACTGAGTATTCTACAAAGTGTCACTGTGGAAGGCAATACTTAGGTTTCAACACAGAGGAAAGTTGAAACCAAGGTACATAGGTACATACGTCATATTTAAGAGGATTGGACCAGTGGCATACAAGCTGGAGTTGCCTCCGGACCTGCATAGAATACATACATATTCCATGTGTTGGTGCTGCAAAAATATGAGCCCGACCCCAGCCAAGTGCTAGATCAGCCACCACCTAAGATAGAGGAAGACCTAGTCTACGAAGTAGAGCCGATACGATTTCTTGACCGACGAGAGAAGAACCTAAGGAATAAAAGGATTCTCATGGTGAAAGTCCTTTGATGAAATGGTCAAGTAGAGGAGGAAACATGGAAGACCGAATCGATCATGAAAGGTAGACACCCACAATTGTTTAGTATGTTAAAAGTTTTGAGGACAAAACTCTTAAAAGGAGGGGAGAGCTGTAAAATCCGTCCTCTCGAAAAAGGAAAATCAGGAAAAGAACCAGCCAATTTTCTTGAGAAAAATCGAGGTAATTAATGAACCAAAAATAGTAAATAAGGGTTAATATGGAAGATTGGAAAATCCCAAGTGACAAAAAATTCATAAAAATCATGGGGAAGAACCATGAAGTGAATTAGATGAGAAAACTAGACCGGTTCGGGGTGAACCAGACCCGAACCAGATTGAACCATAGTGAACCGATTCAATTATTCATTTTTCTAGGTGGTTTAAAAATGTTAATATAAAAAATTGAGGCCACCATTAGATAGAAAATGAATTTAGAAAATTTTTAAATTTTAGAAAACTAGTCGAATCGGTCCTGAATCGGCTGATTTTCGAATTCACATCACTAAACCCGATCGGACCAGACCAGTCAACGGTCCAACTGGTCAACGAACCGGACCGATCAACAGTCCAGCCGGTCAACGAACCAGAATGGTTAACGATTAGAGGATGCCCAGTCAGCAGCCATGCAGACACACGCAGCCAAAGAGAGGCTGCCCCATGTTTGGTCAACGATCAGGAACTGCCCGTCAGCCTACCACGCAGACACGGGTAGCCAATAGGAGACTTCCACGTGTTTGGTTAATGATCAGCACCTAACGCATATCCTTGGTTGGAATGCCATGTCAAAAACACTAGTCAATCACAACGCGCCACGTGGCATGCCCACCACATAATCGTCTTCTTCCTTAATCAACTGACAAAAAGGAGAGAAAGGAGGAAGGGCGCTTCCTTCGATGACTCAGGAAGAGCTCCGATATGACCACCGATGACCGGGTCGGAGGCCGAGTTCTAGGCTGATCGGTAGCCCCATCAGTTATCGAGCTCCTTATATAAAGAGCACCCCTCCATACGTTCTTAACATCTCACAATCGAGCGAAGAAGGTGAAGTATCCCAATTTCTAGGGAGCAGCAAACCAGAGCTCCAGTAGCGGGACTTTTCTCAACCTTGGAAGCAACATTCGGTGTCATTAGAATCGGGAGGAAGTCCTCTACCCAATTGCACCCTCCCTTCAGCTCGAGGACAACTAGAGAAGAGCAGGGAAGCTCACACAGTGTCGCCACTCTTCAGCTGTCAGCAATCCGAGCTACTCGAGCTCAAGTCGAGTTGTCTACAGGCCAATTTTTGACAAACCGAGCTCCCTAGACCCCATCTAGAGGTGCCCCGACCTTTCCTCGAGCTAAGAAGGTAAGTCCCCTCTGCCAAAAAATACTGTTCATAGTATGTTTCTATAAAAACTTAAACTGAGAAATTTGCATTGCTCAGGCCACCAATTGAGGTGTGGTTTGATCCAAGAACAATCCCCATGAGGAGAGCAATTTAGTGACGGTAAGAGCTCCGATCATTAGACCCTCACGAGTAAGATATCAGAACTTTCTCTCTCTAGACTAAATTTTCTGGCTAAACTTCATTTAAGCTCATTTCTAAGCCAAATGAAGTGGTTGAAAGCTTGAAACGATGAGGCAAAAATAAGATTATTTAGATCACGAATAAGGGAAAATAACCGAGTTTTTGGGATCAATTGCACAAAATTATAATCTTGGGACCAAATTGCAATTTTAAGGAAAATTGGGGTATTTTCGTGAAATTAACTTCCAATTAGGGCCCAATTGGGTAATTTTTGAAAATTCAAGAACAAATTAGGAATTTTTAGAAATTAAGGACCAATTGGCAATTTTGGAAAAATTGAGGGCCAATTGCTGGTTTTGGAAAAATTAAGGACCCATGAAGGATAATTGGAAATCCTAGGGACTTAATTAAAATTTAAGGATAATAAGGGATCTAAATGTAAAATTATAAATATAGGGACCTAAATACAATTAAGGCATAATGTGAGGACTATACGCTAATATGTGAGAAATACAAGGTCACATCAATTTTCCTCATGTGAATGCTCGAACCAGGTAGGAGCTAGTTACCTAAGTCCCTGTGCGAGGAATGCACCACCAGTCAAGATCTCACCAGGATAGCCACGCCACTATTATCTAGTGAGTGGGAAATTTTACATCGGTTCCAATTGGGAATGGGTATGAACCCGTTAAGAATGAGCATGTTGTGAACTACAATAAAATCCTAATAATGGATAATGTTGTATGATACCCACTGAATCAAGGTTGGTATGTTGGGCTTGTTGGGTCGAATAGCTACTAGGCCGAAGCCGGGTCGTTGAACCCGTTGGGCTGGTGAGCATGGGCTGAAGCCAAGCCAACAAATCCTTGAGTTGGAGGGCTAAAGATGATGGCTATAAATTAATAAGACTTTTGTTTGTGCATGCAATGTGATGTGGAACCAACAATACACCTGGTACGAGGTAGTGATGTTCCCAAGGGGTGTTGGGCGATCTAAGGAACATATGGGTGGTCTTCCGTCCAGTATGTCAAAAAAGCTCTGTGAGCTTCCTGTGCACTAAGGCCAAGGCAGTAGGGGGAAGGAGGTCTCATCCCAGAAAGCGGACATGAAGTGTGATTAAGGTTTTAGGGTTGGATAAGCAAGGTCCACTCAAACTCAGGGTAGATGTTGTTAACCTCTATCAGAGTAGGCAGAAAAGGCGCTCTAGTTCACAAGTGGAATGGTTAGAGACTGTCCGACGAATGTGTAATCCCTTTCTATGATTAGAAAGGGTGTGTGATTGTGTGCCAACCTGAGGAGGGGTTGAACGTGAAATGATATAAACATGATGGCACATAATTAAATACACTACTAAGATTTCTCTCACTCACTGAGTTGTGAAACTCACCCCCTTTCCCTAAACATTTTTTTTAGGAAAGGAGAAAACTGCATAGAAGCCTTCCCAGATAAGACCCAAACCAGGTACGAAGGTGATTTCAAGATTTATTTAATGTTATTTAGGGAAAGCATAGCAGATAATACACCTGACTCTTCCCGATCAGGGGCAGAACAACCTCATCGAGGTCTAAGGGAGTGGCGGGTTGATCATAGTGTTTCGACCAAATTGGGTTGGGGCGTGATAGAACCAGACCCAAACCAGATTGAATCGTGATAAACCGGTTTAATAATTAATTTTTCTAGGTGGCTTAAAAATATCAATTTGGAAAATTGAGGCCACTATTAGATAGAAAATGAATTTAGATTAATTTAGAAAATTTTTAATTTTTAGAAAACTGGTCAAATCGGACCTAAACCAGACAGTTTTTCTTTTCGGGTCACTAAACCCGGTCGGATAGGACCGGTCAATGGACCGCTACGAGATTAGCGCTTAGTCAACAGACACAACTAATCAGCATGTGGTGCGTGGCGAAGTGTGCCTAGAAGTGCTAACCAATTAGGAGGCGACACATATCCTTGGTCAACGATCAAAGTGAGAAAATCCACGTCAGCAATGACCGACCAATAGGAGAGTGACACGTGTCCTAGTGAATGGTCAATATCGAAAAGACCCAATCAGCAAGGTTCTCCAATCACGTGCTGACACGTGGCAAGGCCACCACATCAGCATCTGACAAGGATGCCGATTAAATGACCAACCAATTAGAGGTAGACACATGGCATGCCACATTGGATGGCTTCAACCAATCAAAGGTTGACACGTGGGAGTGACACTATGTGTCAAGAGGGAATCTGATATATTTAAATTAGCCAATCAGAGGATGCCACATGTCACAGTCAACGATCAAATACATGGTCAGCATCCACGTATGCATAATTAGCAATTGGGAGGTTGGCATATGTCCGATTAATAGGTCAACGACTGACTAGGTGGCTGAGTAGGAAGTCGCATCACCAGAACCAACCCATCATGGACCGCCACATGACAAGTTCGCACGTGCAAGCTCCGCACGTGCGAAATATTGTCATCTCCTTCCTTCAGTTGATAGCACTGTTCATGGAAGGATTTCCGCCATCCATCTTCGGCGAGTGAATATTTCATCCAACAATGGCATTTTCTAAAGAGTATAGGCTGACCAATATGAAAACTGGTAGAACCGAGGGTTCTCGAGCTCCCTATATAAAGAGCTCCCCTTCATTCATCATTCTCACACCTCAAACACATGAATAAGAAGAAGTGCTTAGTTTTCCGACGAACCTCGAACTAGAGCTCCGACTTGGGCACGTCTTTCCACCTCAGAAGGCGAATTCAGTCCTACAAACTCTAGAGGAAGTTAGCTACCTAACGACGCCATCCATTCAACCTGAGGACCATCGCAGAAGCACCGACGAGTTCAAACAATGAAGCTGCTCTGTAGGACTCAAAGCTGCCATGTTTTGCCCAGTCCAAATTCGGCCATCCCCAACCTCCTATGGCTAAACCAAGCCCTCCTCAAGTCTCTCCAGCCTACAGTCGACCTCCCAAAGTAACCGTGTAAGTCAATTTGATCCTCCTTTATCGGAATAGCTTAATTCTAAAGAGAGAAAGTACATGAATTTCACTAACTAAATTCCCACTTCCCAGGATGAGAATTTGAGCTGCTCTTGATCCTAGAATGACCCTCTGGACAAGAGCTATCATCCCAAATCGAGAGCTTTGACCACCGCAACTCTGTTGGTGAGTTTCTGAAGATTTCTCTCTCTACGTTCAGTTTTTCGGCGAAGCACCGTTTAAGCTCGTTTTAGAATAAAAAATGATGATTCAAAGCTCAGTCAGATCGTAGGGAAGTGAGGAAACCGACTAACACCTTGATATGGAACAATTGACATGATTTGAAAGGCCAATTTGATGAAATCAATTTTGGGTCAATGAAAGGGGATAAATTGGGAAAATTTTGGGGATTTTGGAAATTGAGGGACCTTTGTGCAATTTTTTTCTAAAATTTAAGGTCAATTAGCAATGTAGAGGAACCTGGAGGGCCAATTGGTCATTTTTGGGAAAAATTGGGTCCAATCGTAATTTTGGAAAATTAAGGGATCAATTGGAAATTTTTGGAAAAGTTAACTTTCAATTGGTGATTTTTGAAAATTAAGGACCCAAGGAGAATATTGGAAATCCTAGGGATTTAATTGAAAATAATTGAGTATTAGTGACCTAAAGTCAAAGATTATGAACTTTAGAGAACTAATTGCAAATAAGGCAAAAGTTGGGGCGTAGTTGCAAATACAAGAAAATATGAGGCCTTTCATCTCGAACTTTTCCTTATGAGAATGCTCAAATCAGGTATGGACGAATTGGATGAGAACATGAGCAGGGGAGCATGACAAGGATTGGAAATCCGACTGGGGACAAACACATCACAGTTATTGGGTGAGTGGGATTTTTCCAACATCATACCTGGTTGGATTGATCAACACTTTTTCTAAATTAAAAAAATGACTATGAGTGGAGTTTTTTGGCATTATACCCGGTTATCTTGATGGGCACGGGCTAGAACTCGTAGAAAAATATGATTATAAGAGCCATGAAAAACTTTCAAAATCGACTAATTTTGTGTGAATTGCCACGATGCCAAATCTGGAATGACAGGCTCGATGGGCTAGTAGTAGTGCGCAAGAGTCAAGTCGACGGATCGGTTGGGCAAACAACTATGGAGCCAAAGTTGAGAGTCGGGGTCATTGGCACTAAAGGTTTGATCATAAATCCTAAAACTGTTATTTGTGCATGCACTATGATACGAAACCGTCAAGATGCCTAAGAGTGGTAGTGTTTGTGCTAAGGGCTGTTGGATGACCAGGATGCGATAAGGGCAGTTTTGTCATGCCAGTGAGTCATGAAGCTCGGAGTAGCTTCCTGTGCTGAGACCGGGGTGTGGTTAGGATGAGATCTCATCCCACATAGAGGACACAAAGTACATTTGGGTCTGTGGGTCAGATGGGTAACGTCCACTCAGACTTAGGCTAGAAGTCAAGCACTTCTATTAGGGTAGATGGTAAAGAGGCTCTAATCCCCAAGTGGGTGTAGTGAGAGTATTGCATCTGCGAACGTTTGTACCCCTTTATGATAAAGGGCATGTGATTGTTTGCTAAACACCTCCCGATTAAGGGGAATTGTTAGAAGAGCTGAACTCACATAACATTGAATTAAAATGATGATTTGAAAGATGTGTTTTAAAACTCACCCTAACACCCACTCACTGAATTATAGAAACCCACCCCTCCATTTTAAACCTTTTTCACGAAAAGAGACTACCCTTAAATAAATTTTGAAGACAAGGCCCTTCAGTCAGGTATTTTAAAAAATTTTAAGCTATAAAGTTTTGTATAATACTATTTCAGGGAACAAGGTCAAAAAATATGCTTGACTCCTCATAGTCTTGGAAAGTAGTGACTCTTCCTCAACTAAAGGGAGTGGCAGGTTACACACGGGGTTCCCACCAAACTGAGTCGGGGTGTGATAACTTGAGTTGTATTAGAGCCATGTTTCCTCGAATGTATTATCAAGACTATATAACATGAAACTAAATGAAGGCCATTCACCTAATAGGAATAATGCCTCCAAGGAAATTTACTAGACGAACCCGCCCAACCCACCAACCATTGAAAAAGGTCACCACCTCAAGCAAGAAAAATAGCAAGGGAACTTCCGAGTTCAAAAGAACTATACCGTAGGATATGGTCACGGGTTATAGGGCCCTTTGCAAAGAGATTGTAAACCTTGTCCCTTAAAGATAAGGAAACTGGGGAAAGAACCGGTCAACCCGAGTAAGAAAATTGAACCTGTTCACGAACCCCAACCGTTAGCGAAAAGGAAAATTGGGAAATTTACAACTCTCGAGTGACCCAAAGAATAATAAAAACCTTGAAAAGGGATTTTAGCACAATTTGGGAAAGAAAACTAGACCGGTTCACGTGAACGGATCCAAACTGGATTGAACAGTTTTGAACCACTATTGAACCAGATGCTAAATTCATTCTTCTAGGTGGCTTAGAAAATTTAAATTTGAGAATTTAGGCCATCATTGGATAGAGAATGAATTTAGATAAATTTAGAAATTTTTAATTTTGAAAAACTTGGTTGAATTGGGCCTGAACCGATTGGTTTAAGCGATGAACCCGGTTCGGATCAGTCCGATCCAGTTTGGAACAATGTCGTCTTCATCCTAAAGATGACAGTACTGTTCACTCGCTGGAAAAAATGAGCAGTGCCGACGAAGACGAAAGATCTCAGGCTAGGGTGTTTTAGGCAATGAATGGCCGCCATAAAGATGCCAATCGAACAACCAAGTAGTCTTCGAGCTTCCTATATAATGAACCCCTCCTCATTCATCCTCCTCAAACCTAAAAACTCCACTCTCTCCCAATTGCTCTATTTTCGGTGAAGCTCGAACCAAAGCACCGACTTGGGCATTTTTTTATCCAAAGAAGGCGAGGTCAAGTTCATTAGATTTGGGGAGAAGTCAGCTACCCAACGATAGTCTCCATTTGCAGGGTCGCCGAAGAAACGTCGGTGTGATAGAACAGTGAAGCAGCTCTAGCGAACCTAAGCTGCCCTATTTCAACCAAGCTAAAAATGGCCAATTCGAGCCCTTATGAGGCCAAACCAAGCTCCCCCAATACTTTCATAGCCCTCATATGATTTAATTAGAGCTGAAAGGTAATCCAATTTGGCCCCCCTCTGTAAATTCTTATTAGTGTTAGAGAGAGAACTGACGAAACTTCACTGACCAAATTCTCCCTCAATTCAGCATGAATTGATGCGATTCTTAATCCTAGGATGAACCTTAGGACGAGAGCTATATGTCCAGATTAAAAGCTCAGACCGTCGCACCTCCCATGCTAAGCTTTCGAAGCTTTTCCTCTCTAAGTTTAGTATTCTGATAAAGCTCCATTTGAGCTCAATTCGGATCCAAATGACGTGATTCAAAGTTTCAAAGTGTAGGAACTTAATTTTACCTTCAATTTCAAATATTAACCTCGATTGATTGGTCAATTTGTTTAAATCAAATTTGGCTAGGTTGAAAAGGGGTATTGGGGATTTCAAAAATTTGAGGGAATAAAGTGCAATTTTCCAAAATTTAGGGTCAATTGGGCATAGAAAAGATGTTGGAGGACCAATTGGCTAATTTTTAGAATTTTTGGGGTAAAATTTACCATTTTTGTAAAGTAGGGGCAAAATGGTAATTTTGAAAAAATTGAGGACCAAATTGAGAATTTGGAAAACTTGAATCACATTTTGTGATTTTGAATAAATTGAGGTCCCAAGGTGAATTTTGGAAGTTTCAGAACTTAATTTGTGGGAAAATCAGCATTAGGAACCTAAAGTTAAAGAAAAAGAACTTTAGGAACCTAATTGCAATAAATTGAAAAGTTTGAGTATTTCATCCATTCATGATGAATGAAAGCTATTAAGCCAAGGGATAATGAATGAGGATGTTCATGTCGTGTAGGAACACGAAGTACCAGGAACGCCAGCAAGGACGAGCTCACGTGAAAACAAAGAACCGATTAAAGAGGAAATTACTGCATTATCTGGTGAGTGGGATTTCTATATCATACCCAGTTGGGATGATAAGCACATCGAAAATAAAAACCCACTACTAAGTGAAATTTTAAACATCACACCTGAATGGAGTGATGTCAAAATTATGTGGAAAAACTACTTAACGGTTGTAAGTAGATCATACTCGGTTGGTATGATGAACTTCCTAGAAGGAAGTAGAAAACCCACTTATCGGATATAAGCGGAGATGTCCTCACACCTGGTTGGTGTGATGGACAGCTGAAATATTATTTTTGTTAGAAGTGCTCTCCCCTAACTTTGTTTCACTGCTTAAACTTTTTGAGAGATATTCTTAATAGGAGCTCGAAATGCTCATATAGGTCGGAGGCCTTAGTTTTGGAACTTGAGGGCTAATATGCCTGATTTTAAAAATCTCGTACAGTGGTCCCAAGGTCAATTGGCACGAGTAGGACTCGTAAACAAAAATGAGTTTAAGTTATGAAAACTTTAAATGAATGATATGTTTGGCTATGGTACCAAGATAGGATCGACATACTCGATGGACTGGCGGCAGTGCGACATGACAGGTCGACGGACTAGTCGAGACAAACAATTGCAGGTCGGGTTGAGGGTTGAGGCCGTTGGACTAGTGGCACCAAAGATTAAATGGCTTATGAGGAAAACTGTCTTTTTTCTATGTGCACTAAGGTATGGAACCTTCAAGATACCCAAGAGGGGTAGTAATGCGTTCTAGGGGGATATTGGACGATATGGTGGAGATAAGGGCAAATTGTCATGCCAACAGTCAGGGAAGCTCTATGTAGCTTCATGCGCATGAGACCGAGGTGAGGTCGGGATGAGGTCTCTGTCCTCATACGGACACTGAGTTTTCTTTACGGGATTGAGGGTCAGATGTCGTGTACATCCACTCATTCTCAAGGTAGAAGTGGACAAGCTTCTATCTAGGTGGTCGGTAAAGTCGCTCCAACGCCACAAGTGAGTGCAGTGGATGTGCTGCCCTGCGAATGTGTGTTCCCTTCATGATGAAGGGCATGTGTTGATTGATAAACACACCAGTTGTGGTAAATGATGAGATATGGCTATGAAAAAAGAGATTTTGAGGATAAAATGTTTTAAAGAAACTAAGGAGTCTAGAACACTCCAATTCAAACTATTTCTGAAAGTCAAAATTTAAAATACCCATTCACTGAGTCATTGAACTCACCCCCTCCCTTATACCCCCTTTTCAGGTAACTAAGGGAAAGCCTACCCAAAGACAGCAAGCTAACCACACTAGTGATACATGTATGTTAGGTTTAAAATTTCTTGTAGTTTTAATTAATGTAATTCCAGGAAAGGTACAGGTTTAAAGGACGCCTTACTACTCTCGGTTTAAAAGTAGGGGAAAACCCTTAACAAACCGGAAGAGTGGCGAGTTGATCATGGGGATTTGACCAAACCGGGTCGGGGCGTGACAGAGATACTAAAATATATCAACTGGCAAAATCCTCTCCAAGGAAGAAAAGAACCTACACCTTCACAGAGGGACCTGACACCTCCTCCAACACCACAACAGCCGAAAAGAACCCCGACATAGGAAGAGACCTAGAAGAAGTACTGGAAGGCATATGAAAATTAAGTGAAGGTTTTTCATGAACCCCCACCCATCCATGAGATGGGCATACAACTATGAGGCCGTAGTGCTAGAAAGATATGGACTTGAAGTAACTCATGAAGTTAGAGCTCGTCCCAGGGAACCTAGCATGAACACATACAAGGGGTGTGAAGGGACATACATAAGCTTGTCATCCTCAGAGCCGTTAGACAAGGAGTTTTGGAACAAGTCAAAGGTGGATTCATGACCCATGACCATAAAGGACTAGGAAGGAAGTGAGATAAGTGCTTGTAATAAGTCGATTTTGCAATACAAATTTTCTTTGATAAATAAAAGTTCCTGTTTGTCAACATTTTTAACCTAAGGATTAGATTTTGCAATAGGACAAAAGGGTCTCAAATCTAATAACCACTGCCTAAAAGACAAGTTATCGAGAACTCCCACCAAAAATACCGGAAGTTTTGACTCAGGACAACTGACAGAGAAGGAAGGGTGAAGGAAAACCTTAAATTAACCAAGAGTAGGGAAGGGTTAGTATTAACTAATAGCTCTAGGGTGACCAAACTCAAGCCATGGAAATGCTCAAGTATGCCTCTCCCAAAAGGTCAAGAAACCTTGGAACAAATGGACCCAAACTCTTCCCTAAGAAGGTAAAGTCGTAGAAGGAAACGAGTAGGAATGAGGATAAGGTACAAAGAATGTGTCTGCAAGAACATCCGAAGAAAGGAATAAAATGTAATGGCGACATAAAATGTAGGTCGCAAACTTATTCTGGGGTCTGATAACCCTAAGGACGCATGAAAGGGGGTAGTGGTTCCCGGCTTTCCCCCCCACCCCCCACCCCCCTTGCTCAGTCCCTCGATTGACCCTATTTCACGTGTGTGATATCGTATGAGGGTTCATAGGTAGAAATCATTACTCCGAAGAAAGCGAGTAGGGAACAAAACTAAAACAGGAGATCCTCTAAGAGGATCTTAGGAGTCGACAAATGGATCAAGAGAAAACAATACAGAATGAAGAACCGTAAAATGGTCACAAACAAGTAAGGGTGGATAAGGAACATAATTCCTTGAGTAAATACACCATTGGATACGAGGAAGGACATAATGGATGAAAATCCCAAGTATGTCGATAAGTTAAGGAGTGATTAGGAAACTCAATGATTTGAAAGTGAGACTACTCAACAAGGAGGTTGGTAAGGACTGGGAAAGAATGAAAGCCAAACGATCATGAAAGGCATGCCATCAAATAGAAAGGGGCGATGGGATAACACTGAAGGTAGTTAATAAAAATACTACTCGATGATAAGAAGGGAATAAGCCATGCAATCCCTAGAAGTTAGAAAGTCAGGAGCAATTGTTGGGGGAATTTTCTAGAATTATAATGGACAAAGACAGTTCCATAACATGTCATGTGCTGCAAGGGACAGGTAGGTCCAACAGTCCCTAGGAAGGGTGACGCCAATATGAAGGAGTGAATCAAGGGAATAAAATAAGATGAAAAGGGGGATAATGTTGAAACTTGCGAAAACAAATACGAAAGGCTCAAAAGGACGTCGAGCTAAAGATTTTCAATGATCAAAGGAATAAATAGACATGGGGACGGTCGGATATTTTGGAACTAAAAATTTGGCGATTTGGACAAAATCCTGCAAGAGGAAGGTTCTTACCCCTAAGCGACATAAAGAATCGGGTACCGTGGCCAAACAATTCCTTTATTTAAAGTTTTATGGCATATAACTCATGTTTGTTTACAAGCTCCTGCTCGTACCAACTAGCCTTGGGCCCACTGTACGAGATTTTCAAAATCGGGCATATTAGCCCCCAAGTTCCAAAACCGAGGCCCCAGGCCTATAAGAGCTATTCGAGCTCCCGTCATGAATGTCTCCCAAATAGTTTAAGCATTGACACACAGTCAGTGGAGAGCACATCTGATAAAATATATATTCAACTGTCCATTATACTGACCGGGTATAAGGACATCTTCGCTCATAACCGAAAAACAGGTTTTCAACTTCCTTCGAGAAAGTTTCACCATACCAAAAAGGTATGATCTACATACAACCAGTAAGTAGTTTTTCTGTATGGTTTTTACATCACTCTTCTAAGTTGTGATGTTTGAAGTACCACATAATAGTGGATTTTCATTCTGATATGCTTATCATTCCCAACTGGGTATAATATAAAAATCTCACTCACAACCATTAAATGGTTTTTAACTTTAAGTTATGTTCGTCATCCCAACTGGGTATGACGTTAGTAAACCCACTCACCCGTTAATGTCGTGAATTCCACTAAACCGGTTCTTTGTATTCATGCAAGATTGTCCTTGCTAGAGTTCCCGGTACTTCGTCTTCCTACACAATATGAACATCTCGGTTCATTATCCTTCGGCCTAATAGCCTTCATTCATTCCAAAAGAATGAGAAAGTCAACCTCTTATTTATTTTTAATTAGGTCCCAAAAGTTATTTTTTTAAAACTTTAAGTCCCTAATGTTGATTTTTCCTCAAATTGAGTCCCGAAATTTTTTAAAATTTATCAAAGGACCTCAATTTATTCCATTTTACAAAAAGGGGCTTAAATTTCCAAATTTCCAATTTGGTCCCCCAACTTTTCCAAAATTACCATTTTGCCCTTCCTTTACAAAAATGGTAAATTTTACCCCAAAAATTCTAAAATTTCTCAATTAGCCCTCTAATATTTTTATCATGCCCAATTGACCCTCAATTTTAGGAAATTACATTTTGGTCCTTCAAATTTTTGAAAATCCACAATTTTGGCCAATTTTTACCCCAATTCCAACTACTTAACACAGTCGAATTTGATTTCAACAAATTGACCGATCAAACACTACCCATTGTTGAAATTGAGTTTCTACATTTTCATACGATACTTTTACAATTTGAATCACAAGTTTTATGTCAAGATGAGCACAAACGGAGCTTCGTCGAAAAATGAATTGTAGAGAGAGAAAGCTTTGATTACTCACTAGTTAGGGCATGTTTGTAAACCCCACCATTTTGAGCAAAGGAAAAACTGGGAAAAAAAACCTATCAAACCGAGTGAGAAAACCGAACCAGTTCACAAACCTGATCATTTGTGAATGGGAAATTTGGAAATTTACAACTCCCGAGTGATCCAAAGGGTTTATAATATTATGGAAAAGAATCTTAGGATGAATTGGAAGAGAAAAACCATACTAGTTTGGATGAACCGGATCCAACTAGATTGTATTGGTTTATAAACCAAGACGGTTCATGAACCGGAACCGATAGAGAAAGGGCAAACATGGAAATTTATGGATCCCTTGTGACCCGATGAGATTTATAAACCTTGGGAAGAAATCTTAGAACAAAGTGGGAGAGAAAAACTAGATCAGTTCAGGTGAACCAAACCTCTCCACACCTGGAAACTCCATTCTCTCTCAACTGCTCCATTTTTCGGTGAAGCTCGAACCAGAGCTCTGATATGGGGTCTTTTCTGAGCCAAACAAGGCAAGGTTGAGTTCTTTAGAACTGGGGAGAAGTCAGCTACATGCTTGTAGTCACCGTTTGCTCCGAGGATTACCAGAGAAATGCCGGCGATATGAAACAGTGAAGCAGCTCCAGTGTACCGAAGCTGCCCTATTTCAGCCGAGTTGAAATCGGCCATTTCGAAACCTCTTTAGGCCAAACCAAGCCCTCCCAACACTTCCTTAACCCTTCCACGGCCGAATAAGAACCGAAAGGTAAGCCAATTCGGCTCCCTTTTAAAATTTCCAATCGGTGTTAGAGAGAGAGTTGGCCGAATTTCAATGACAAAACTCTAATCCAATTCGGCATCAATTGATGCAATTCTTGATTCTAGGATGAACCTCAGGATGAGAGCTATCTGCCCAGATCGAAAGCTCGGACTGTCATGCCTTCACCGGTGAGTAATCGAAGCTTTCTCTCTCTACAGTCTATTCTCCGATGAAGCTCCATTTGAGCTCGTTCCGGTGTTAAAACTCGGGATTCAAAGTTCTATGGAATTGTATGAACATGGAGAAACTCAATTTCAACAATTAGAGATGTTTGATCGGTCAATTTGATGAAATCAAATTCAATTGAGTTAAAAAGTTGGAATTGGGGGAAATTTTGGGGGAATTTGGGGATTTTCAAAAATTCGATGGACCGAAATGCAATTTCCTAAAATTGAGGGTCAATTAGGCATGATAAAAATGTTAGAGGGCCAATTGAGGAATTTTAGAATTTTTGGGGTGAAACTTACCATTTTTGTAAAGGAAGGGAAAAATGGTAATTTTGGAAAAGTTGGGGGACCAAATTGGAAATTTGGGAAATTAATCCCCTTTTTGTGAAATAGAATAAATTGAGGTCCTATGATAAATTTTAAAAGTTTCGGGACTCAATTTGAGGGAAAACCGGCATTAGGGACTTAAAGATAAAGAGAAATAACTTTAGGGACCTAATTGTAAATAAATGAAAGTTTGACTTTCTCATTTATTTGAAATGAATGAAAGTTATTAGGCCAAATCATAATGAACTGAGATGTTCATATTGTGGAGGAAGATGAAGTATCGGGAACTCCAGCAATGATAGGACCAAAATACTCAGTCAACTAGCGGAAGTGCGACATAACAGGTCAATGAACCAGTCAAGAAAAACAACTGTGGGTTGAGTTGAGAGTTGGGATCGTTGGACCAGTGGCACCATAGATTACATGGCTTGATAAGAAAACATTGTTTATACATGCATTGTGAGTACGGGACCATCAAGATGCTCAAGAGGGGAAGTGATGCGTCCTAAGGGCACTAGACGACCTAGTGAGTATAAGGGCAGTTCGTCGTACCAAGTGACCATGCGAAATTTGGAGTAGCACTAAGCGCATGAGACCAGGGTGGGGACAAGATGAGGTCTCTATTCTCATAACGGACACGAAGAATTTATTTCGGGAATGAGGGTCGGATGTCACGAACATCCACTCATTCTCAGGGTAGAAGTGGACGTACTTCTATCCGGGTGGCCGGTAAAGTCGCTTCGAAGCCACAAGTGGGTTCAGTGGACATACTGACCTACGAATGTGTGTTTAACCTTCATGATGAAGGATGTGTATTGGGTTATGACACACTGTGATTAAATAAGAAAATGGTGATAAAACCCAAGATTTTGAATGAAGGGATTTTTGAAAGAAAGAAGTCTGGCACACTCCAATAATAAATATTTTCTTAAAAGTCCAAACTTTTGAAAACCCATTCACTGAGTAATCGTACTCACCCCCTCCCTTATATCTCTTTCAGGAAATCCCAGAAAGTCTACCCTTAAAAACCATCAACTAAGAAGCCTGTGAGACAGGTATGATGAATTTAAAATGTTATGCAGTTTTAATTATGTTATTCCAGGAAAAAGGTGCAGGTTTAAAGGATGTCTTACTCTTTATGGTTTATAATAGGGGGAAACCCTTTAATAAACTAGGAGAGTGGCGGGTTGATCACGGTGATCTGACCAAACTGGGTCGGGGCGTGACAATAGCGGTCTGAGCTTTCAATCTAGGCAAATAGCTCTCGTCCTGAGGTTCATCCTAGAAACAATAATTGCATCAATTGATGTCGAATTGAGTTAGAATTTCATAATCGAAATTCTGTTAGTTCTCTCTCTAGCACCAGCCAGAAATTGTAGAGGGAAGCCGAATTGGCTTACCTTTCAGTCCTAATTCGGCTGTGAGAGGGCTGAGGAAGTGTTGGAAGGGCTTGGTTTGGCCTAAGTAGGGCTTGAATTGGCCAATTTTAGCTTGGCCGAAATAGGGCAGCTTCAGTCTGTCGGAGCTGCTTCACTGTTCCATATGCTGATGCTTCTCCGGCGATTCTCGGATTGACTTTAGTTTGCTATCAGATAGTTGACTTCACCCCAGTTCTAAAGAGTCTGACCTCTCCTTTCGAGGTTAAGAAAAATGCTCAAGTAGAAGCTCTGGTTCAAGAGAGAGAGAGAAGTGTTCAGGTGTGAGGAGAATGAATGGGGATAAGCTCTTTATATAGGTGTAAAATTGTATATTAAATGGGGGAGATTTATTACTAGTATTAATGTTGCCAGAAATTATTGGTATTAATTCCAATAATTTAATTTAGGTATTAAATTATTTATATTAATTCCAATAATTTAATTTAGGTATTAAATTATTGGTATTAATTATAATAATTAAATATATATTAATTTATGGCTATTTATGATAAGGTGTACCTTCGCATAAAAACTTTTTATCGAAATTTCGTTCACCTAAACCAATTTGGTTTTTCTCTTCCAATTTGTCTTAATGTTCTTTTAAAAGGTTTTATGAACCCTCAAATGGTTGGGTTTGTGAACCGGTCTGGTATTTCTCACTCAATTTGACCAGTTTTTTTTCCTAGTTTTCCTTAACTCAAAATAGCAGAGTTTACAACTCTCCCCTCCTTTTAGGAGTTTTGTCCCAAAACTTAACCAACATATTTCACATCGGGAATAATTTCCCTTAATGTCAACTTGGGTTTTCTTGACATGCTAACACTTCGATTGCTCTTTAGCTTAGTCCCCATAATCATTCATCTAAGGAATTTCTTTTCATTTATCTTGCTTACTCCTTTCATGGAGTTATAATAATAAGGCATGTCTGGCTCATTAATCCTAAAGAATATTCTTAGGTTCGCATCTCCCTTTATTTAGGGTAAGGTTCTTTCTTTTGGGTATTTTACCGAAGATTTCAAGATTAGGAGTTCCAAGGTGCCCAATCATTCCTTTGTCTAGTTATTCTCTTCATCGTTAAAACCCCTAGCTCGACGTTCTTGCGAGCATTACATACTTGTTTTCACAGGTTTCTGTGTCATTATTCCTTTGTCCCAATTTGACCCATCCTTAATCCGTCATTGATTACAACATCAGTCAAATTTACGTTTGACCTTGTTATGTTTATCAACTGACTCCTTCTTACTTGAGTTACATTTTACTTAGGATTGTTGGTGCTTATATGTCCCTTACGACATGACATAGTTTTGAACCTATCTCAGTCCATCAAACTCCTACAACACCTCTTTTAGGGTTGTTTCCAACTTTTCAGCCTTCCAGGGACTGTATAATTCCATCCCTCCTTTCATCGGGTAGTATTCCTCAACTACCTTTACTGTTACCCAATTATCATTCGTATCTTGACAACATGTCTTACATAACCGTTTCATTTTTCCTTACCCACTCGTCCTTTCCCAACTTCTTTATTGGGTCTTTCTGGTGCCAATTATTTGGTTTCCCAATAGTTTACCAACAAACTGGGATTCTTTCCTTCTTAAGTCCTTGGCATTCCTTATTCAAGGGTTTTTCCTTTTTCCTTAATCCACTTTTACTTACTCATAATCACTTCATGATTCTTCATTATGCAATAATTGCTTTCGATCTATGTGTCGATTACTTTGCTTGGGAAGGTTCCCTCCTTCCAGTTTTGTTATCTACTATGTCCCTTACAATAGAGATTTTCATCTTAGGAATTACATGCTCAACCTCCTTATCATTCATTGTATGGTTCTTCCTCCCTTTCTTCGCATCCCTATCTATGTTAGGGCATTTTCCTGTATTGGAATCTTTTTTATCCACAACTTTTGTTTCATCCCTTATTCTTTACTGGATATACATTAAATTTTCGATCTTATTCCATACACTTCACACTATGCTCAACTGTCCACTTTTTATGCTTCGTATGCGCGTGTGGACTATGACCTATCTTACCAATTGTGGTTATCCCTCCTTAACCACATCTTATTTGAAGGGTTCACTTTTCTAACGTTTCTCGGACGTTCTTTCCTTCATTACCTTATTATGGATAGTTCACTCATTCTTACTTGTCACAGCATCTCTTGATGCTAACTTCCTACTTACCATTTTCTTGAGTTTAACTACTCCTTAGATTCTCTTAATATGCTTCCTTACGTTTCTTTCACCTTAGCATGCATTTTATTTGCAAATTCATCTCATTGCCTCTCGTCACCTGGTTCCATTTCTTCTTTATTAGGTCATGTATCATTTCTCAAGATTTCTTTATTTTTGAGGATTCTTACCCTTTTCTCCCGTAATTTCTTTTTCATTCATATTGAAGACACCTTACTTTCAATGACGTCCCTTGATGCTATTCTTTCATGTTTACATTTACTCTTGAGATCCTACGGGTACATCTTTCATACTCCATCCTCATTATCACTCGTACCCCAGTACATGTCTCTATCTTCCCTAGGGAGAGCTCACATCCACCTAGTGTCAAAATCACTTGATCGTCATTTGAGAGGCTCACTTAACCATCTCATGGCCTTTTAATAGTAAATCTGGTCTTGGTCATTGATTTCTTTAACGATTTCCTTTCTCCATTTTTTTTCAACATTTTAGCCTTTTCACTTCTCCCTTCTTTGACATGGTTTAAATCTATGGTTCTCTCGAATACCAGTTCCTTAACTGTCTTTTTCTCTCTATTTTTCTAGTCCAATCACCTAGGTAGCTGTATCACTCGTTCTTCATGCCCATCCTATTGTCCTTCATACAGTGTAGTCATTACTACATCTTAGCCTTTCTTAGGGTTTTGTTTATTCTCTTTGGTCATGCCGTTGTTACTCGTTTCTTCTTTCTACGCGGTTCTCCTACTCTCTCCAAGCAGGTCACATTGGGCCATCACAATATTTCCTTCCTTTGAAACATTTTCCAATTAAGGGTTAGTTCCTTGCACTCCACATTATGTCCATCCGCCCATCAAAATTCCTTCAAGGGTAGTTAATCATATGCATCCCTCCAAAGTTTACTTTCATAGTGTATTTCTTTATGTAGTGTTCAAATCTTCCTTGTTTCAAGATTTCTTGACAATAATGTGAGAGGCTTGCCTATTCTTTTCTTAGCTTGAGTTTAGTCATTAATTTGGCCTTTGGTCCTATTAAGGATTTCTTTCTTCCTTCTTTTCCCAAGTATTTGGCCTTTCTGTCCCTCTCTTCTTTGTTAGAACTAAAATTATAGTTTTCCCATATATTAGTTCGTTAACTGCCTCGCCTCCACCATTCCTTTGGTCTAAGTTTCTTAGGGCAGTTGTCTCTCGAGTACTCTTGTCCTTAACGTCCATCTCACTGATCTTTTTAGGGTGTAGTCCCTTCTACCTCCCAGTCTTCCTTAGGCTGTCATTTATTTTCTTTGACTATTTTGTTCTCACGGTTTGCTTACTTCTGCTATGTTGCTCCGAATCTCAAATTTGAATTCTCTACTTTTTCCAAAGGAAGTCGTACTTGCAAACCCAAGACATCCCATTTGTTTTCAAACGCTCGGCTTGTCTTCTCTTGTGGTTGCACTCCCTCCTTTTCTCCTAAATTATTAGAAATTTCTTCTTTAAGGGAGAGTTCTCTTCAGCAACTTTATGGTTTTAACGAGATCCTACCTTCAGCACTTTTTCCTTCCTGTCATATTGCTATGGTCTCGAAAAAGTTTCCTCCTATCTGTGGCTAAAATTTCAAACAGGAGTCGTGTTCCTTGGAACGGTATCCTTTTGGATTTCCTATAGTTGTGGGGTGTTTATTCTTGGAAAGTATTGTTCTAAATCCTAGTGGTGTGGGATAATCTTTCATTTCATGTCCTATTTACTTTGTACTTTATAATAGGTTGTTCCTTATTTAGTTACCCCAAAATTCTCCTACACTCCTTACCATAATGATTTTCTTGTAATGCCTCAGGCATTTGGGAAGCTTCTAGGGTTGTCTTCCTACGAAGATAAGGTGTTGAGTAGAGTCATTTCTAGTTTACTTGGTTCCTCTCCTGGGAGCCATCAAAAAATTTTAGGATAAATCCTATTAGTTACTATATTTTCTAGTTTTGATTATGTATTTGAGGAAATAGGCTCTCATACCACACTAGTTGTCACGCCCCGACCCGGTTTGGTCAGATCCCCATGAGCAACCCGCCACTCTCCCGTTTTATTAAAGGGTTTCCCCTTATTATAAAATGTAAAGAGTAAGGTATCCTTTAAACCTGCACATTTTCCTGAAATAACATAAATCAAAACTGCATAATAACTTGAATTTTATCATACATGTCTCACAGGCATCTTAGTTGATGGTCTTTAAGGGTAGTCTTTCCGAAATTTTCTGAAAGGGATATAAGGGAGGGGGTGAGTACAACTACTCAATGAATTGGTTTTTCAAAACCTTTAACTTTAGGAAAAAGATTTGTTTTGGAGTGTGCCAGACTCCTTTCTTTCAAAAGTCCTTTGATTTCAAATCTCGATTTTTACCACCATTTCTTTATTTAATCACGGTGTGTCATTACCCAACACATGTCCTTCATCATGAAGGTTAAACACACATTCACAGGTCAATACGTCCACTGAACCCACTTGTGGCTTCGGAGCGACTTTACTGGCCACCCAGATAGAAGTACATCCCCCTGTATTTAATCACGGTGTGTCATCACCCAACACACATCCTTCATCATGAAGGTTAAACACACATTCATAGGTCAGTACATTCATTGAACCCACTTGTGGCTTCAAAGCGACTTTACCAACCACCCAGATAGAAGTACATCCACTTCTATCATGTCGTACTGCCACTAGTTGACTGAGTATGTCAGTTTTATCTTGGTACCATGGCCAAACAATTCCTTTATTTAAAATACCATATAATAGTGGGTTTTCATTCCAATATGCTTATCATTCCCAACCGGGTATGATATAAAAATCTCACTCACAACCAGTAAGTGGTTTTTAACTTTAAGTTAAGCTCATCATCTCAACCGGGTATGACATTAGTAAACCCACTCACCCGTTAATACCATGAATTCCACTAGACCGGTTCTTTGTATTCACGCAAGCTTGTCTTTGCTAGAGTTCCCGGTACTTTGTGTTCCTACACGATATGAACATCTCAGTTCATTATCTTTCGGCCTAATAGCCTTCATTCATTCCAAATGAATGAGAAAGTCAAACTCTCATTTATTTCCAATTAGGTCCCTAAAGTTATTTCTCTTAAACTTTAAGTCCCTAATTCCGGTTTTTCCTCAAATTGAGTCCCAAATTTTTTTAAAATTTATCAAAAGGCCTCAATTTATTCCATTTCACAAAAAGGGGTTTAAATTTCTAATTTGGTCCCCCAAGTTTTCCAAAATTACCATTTTGCCCTTCCTTTACAAAAATAGTAGATTTTACCCCAAAAATTCTAAAATTTCTCAATTGGCCCTCTAACATTTTTATCATGTCCAATTGACCCTCAATTTTATAAAATTGCATTTCGGTTCTTCAAATTTTTTAAAATCCCTAATTTTCCCAAATTTTTCCCTCAATTCTAACTTTTTAACACAGCCAAATTTGATTTCATCAAATTGACCAATCAAACACTTCCCATTGTTGAAATTGAGTTTCTACATGTTCATATGATTCTCTAGCAATTTAAATCACAAGTTTTAACACTGAGACAAACTCAAACGGAGTTTCGTCGAAAAATGAACTATAAAGAGAGAAAGCTTTGATTACTCACCGGAGAGGGCACGGCGGTCCGAGCTTTTGAACTGGGCAGATAGCTCTCATCCTGAGGTTTATCCTAGAATCAAGAATTGCATCAATTGATGCCGAATTGAGTTAGAATTTCATCATCAAAATTCTGTCAGTTCTCTCTCTAGCACCAGCCATAAATTGTAGAAGGGAGCCGAATTGGCTTACCTTTCAGTCCTAATTCGTTCGTTAGAGGGCTGAGGAAGTGTTGGGAGGGCTTGGTTTGGCCTGATGAGGGCTCGAATTGGCCAATTTTAGCTTGGCCGAAATAGGGCAGCTTCGGTCCGCCGGAGCTGCTTCACTATTCCATATGTCAGCGCTTCTCCAACGATTCTCGAATTGACTAGAGTTTGCTATCAGATAGTTGACTTCTTCCTGGTTCTAAAGAGTCCGACCTCTCCTTCTGAGGTTAAGAAAAATGCTCGAGTCAAAGCTCTGGTTCGAGTTTCACCAAGAAAAGGAGCAGGAGAGAGAGATAAGTGTTCAGGTGTGAGGAGAATGAATGACGATGAACTCTTTATATAGGTGTAAAATTGTGTATTAAATGGGGGAGATTTAATACTAGTATTAATGTTGCCATAAATTATTAGAATTAATGCCAATAATTAAATATATATTAATTTATGGCTATTTATGATAAGTCATAAGTTCCCATAAAAAAATTTTATTGAAATTTTGGGTTACAAAAAAGAACATACTTCCTAGGAGGTCACCCATCCTCGCACTACTCTCGGGCAAGCATGCTTAACTTTAGAGTTCTTATAGGATCTCGTTCACCTGAACCAATTTGATTTTTCTTTTCCAATTTGTCTTAAGGTTCTTTTCCAAGGTTTTATGAACCCTCAAATGGTTAGGTTTGTGAATTGGTCTAGTATTTCTCACTCAGTTTGATTGATTCTTGTCCCAATTTTCCTTAACTCAAAAGAGCGGGGTTTACAATTTTAGTCCTTTTATTTCAAAACATCGAGCTTTGCCTATCGTTTATAAAGGTTAGTACTATAATCAATTCTTTCAAAATATTTTGAATTGTGGCTCACTTTTATAAATCGATTTAAGTATTGACATATTTAAACCCCGTTTTCTCAAAACAATAAAACCGAAATAGAGAACCAAAAAATTTTGAAATAAAATTATGATTAAAATGAATCAGAATTTTTGAGAATAAATCAAAATGGGAATTTAAGTGATCACATGTGATAAATGAAGATACAAAAATCAAGTAAAACAATCTTATTGCAAATTGGAAGTGAGTGTGATTTCTAGCATAGGGTTCGATTGTACCAATAATGCTTTATTACTCACAAATTGAAAATTTTTTACAAAAATATAATCCAATGATTGTGCGAAACCACTCATACCATTTTGGAATTTATTTCTATAATAATCAAGAACCATGATTTTAGAACTTCCGGGAAAATGTGTGTGACCACATTTCAAGTGTATGATCTAATTCCAACTATCAATTCAGGATATTGGTAGAACTCATGGTCAATAAAAGTTTGTTACATCTAGTTCTATGAAAGTGGGCCCAAGGCCACAATTTTGAAAGAGAAGTGAGCTCAATGCCATGTTTTGTAATCTACCATATTTTGTAATCCTCGTATAGTGAGCCTAAGGCCAATGGGAATGAGTCAAATCTCGTAAATAAATTTTAATTTTTTAGTATGATCAAAGTTATCACAATTAATAATGCTTATTTAAGTTGTTAAGTCATAATCGGGTTTTAGCCTATTGGACTATGTCACACCCCGACCCGATTTGGTTGGAACCCCATGAGCAACCCGCCACTCTCCCGTTTTAATAAGAGTTTTCCCCTTATTTAAACCGTGAGCAGTAAGGCATCCTTTAAACCTGTTCCTTTCCTGGAATAACATTAAACAAAATTATAAGAAACTTTAAACTTAACATACTTGTCTTACAGGTGTAATTAACTTGAGATCTTCGGGTAGGCTTTCCCTTGGTTACTTGAAAAGGGGAATAAGGGAGGGAGTGAGTTCAACGACTCAGTAAATGGGTGTTTTTAAAATTTGACTTTCAGAAAATAGTTTGAATTGGAGTGTATCAGACTCCTTATTTTCTTTCAAAATATTTTATTCTCAAAATCTCAGTTTTCATAGCCATATCTCATCATTAACCACAAACGATGTGTTTATCAACCAACACACGTCCTTCATGATGAAGGGAACACACATTCGCAAGACAGCACGTCCACTGCACCCACTTGTGGCGTCGGGGCGACTTTACCAGCCACCTAGATAGAAGCACATCCTACCCTAAGAATGAGTGGATGTACACGACATCCACCCTAGTCTCAATCCTATAAAGAAAACTCCATTTCCGTATGAGGATAGAGACCTCATCCCGACCCCACCCTAGTCTCATGCGCATGAAGCTATGTCGAGCTTCCCTCACTACTGGCACGGAAATCTGGCCTTATATGCACCATGTCACCCAGTTGCCTCTAGGACGCATCACTACCCCTCTTGGGCATCTTGAACATCTCGTACCTCAGTGAATGCACAAAATAACGGTTTTTCTCATAAGCCATTTAATCTTTGGTGCCACTTGTCCAACGGCCTCAACCCTCAACTTGACCTGCAGCTATTTGTCCCAACTGGTCCGTAAACCTATCATGTCGCACTACCGCCAATCTATCGCGTATGTCAGTCCTGTCTTGGTACCATGTTCAAACATATCATTCATTTAAAGTTTTCATGGCTTAAACTCATGTTTTTTTACAAGCTCCTGCTCGTGTCAACAAGCCTTGGGCCCATTGTATGAGATTTTAAAAAATCGGGCATATTAACCCCCTAGTTCCAAAACTGAGGCCTATGGCTTATCTGATCTATTTGAGCTCCCGTCAAAAAGGTCTCCCAAAAAGTTTAAGCGATGGCACACAGTAAGGGGAGAGTACTTCCAACAAAATAATCTTTTCATCTGTACATCACACCAACAAGGTGCGAGGACATCTCCGCTTATAACCGATATGAGAATTTTCTACTTCATTATAGGAAGTTTATCATACCAATTGGGTATGATCTACTTACAACCGATAAGTAGTTTTTCTGCGTAATTTCCAATCACTTCATTCATGCGTGATATTTAAAATAGCACTTAGTAGTGGATTTTCATTTCCGAGGTGTTTATCATCCTAACCAGGTATGAAATAAAAATCACACTCACCCGTGAATGTCGTGAATCCTTCTTAATCGGCTTTTTGTCTCATCGTGAGTTTGTCTTAGTTGGTGTTCCCGATACTTCATGTTCCTACATGATATGAACATCCTTGTTCATTATACTTTGGCTTGCTAGCCTTCATTCATCGCAAATGAATAAAATATCCAAACTTTTCAATTATTTGCAATTAGGTCCCTAAACTTCTTTTTCTTTAACTTTAGGTCCCTAAAGCCAATTTTTCTCCAAATTGAGTCCCGAAACTTCTAAAATTTACTTTGAAACCTCTATTTATTCAAAATTACAAAAAGGGGTTCAAGTATCCCAAATTCCCAATTTGGTCCCCAACTTTTCCGAAATTACCATTTTGCCCCTACTTTACAAAAATGGTAAAATTGACCCCAATAATTCCAAAAATTGACCAATTGTTTCTCCAACATCTTTCTCATGCCCAATTGGCCCTCAATTTTAGGAAATTGCACTTTAGTCCCTCGAATTTTTGAAATCCCCAATTTCAACCTTTCAACCTGACCGAATTTGATTTCATCAAATTGACCAATCAATCGAAGTTAATTGTTGAAATTGAAGGTGGATTTGAGTTCCTACACATCAATATAATTCAATTGCACTTTGAATCACATGAATTGATGTCGGATAGAGCTCAAACGGAGCTTCGACGAAAAACTGGACTTAGAGAGAGAAAGCGTCGAAAGCTTACCATCGCGGGTGCGGTGGTCTGAGCTTTCAATCTGGGTAGATATCTCTCATCCTGAGGTTCCTCCTAGGATTAAGAATTGAATCAATTGATGTCGAATTGGGGGAAATTTTGGTCAGTGAAGTTTTCTCGGGTCTCTCTCTAGCACTGATCGGAAATTATAGAGGGGAGCTAAATTAGCATATCTTTCAGTTGTATGAGGGTTGTGGAAGTGTTGGGAGGGCTTGGTTTGGCCTGAGGAGGGCTTGAACTGACCGTTTTCATCTCAGCTGAAATATAGCAGCTTCATTGCGTCGGAGCTGCTTCATTGTTCTATCACGCCGGCATTTCTCCGATGACCCTCAGAGTAAATGGAGACTACCGCTGGGTAGCTGACTTCTCCCCAAACCTAATGAACCCGACCTCGCCTTCTTTGGCTCTAAAAAATGCCCAAGTCAGAACTCTAGTTCGAGCTTCACCAGAAAATGGAGTAGTAGGGAAATAGTGGAGTTTTTAGGTGTGTGGAGGATGAATGAGGAGGGGATATTTATATAGGAAGCTCGGGGACTTCTTAACCATCTGGTTGGCTTCTTAATGGCGATCATTCATTGCCTGAAACTCCTTGGCTGAAGACTTTTCATCTTCGTTGGCACTGCTCGATTTTCCGACGAGTGAACAGTGTTGTCATTTGAAGGAAGAAATGACACTATTCCGGACTGGTCTGAACTGGGTTCAATGCTTAAACCGGCCAATTTAGGCCAGATTTGATAGAGTTTTTCAAAATTAAAAACTTATAAATTCATTATCTATCAAATGGTGGTCTCAATTTTCCAATTTGAATTTCCTAAGCCACCTAGAAAAATGAATTTAGAAATTGGTTCAATAGTGGTTCAATCTTGTTCAAGTTCGATTCACTTGTGTCGGTTTGGTTTTCACCTCCAATTCATCCTAAAGTCCTTTCTCATGACTTTTGTGACTCTTTAAGTCACTCGGGATCCATAAATTTCCCAATTTACCCTTTCTCTATCGGTTGGGGTTCGTGAACCATTTCGGTTTTCTCACTTGAGTTAATCGGTTCTTTCCCCAATTTTCTCATCCTAAAGAAGCGGGGTTTACAGACTAGTAGCACAAAGAGGTCTTAAATCAAAATATTATTACTTGTGATTGCAATCGTAAGAAACCAAAACACATCCGGTATGGAGTAGTGGTGGTTCGAAAGGCTACTGGATAGCAAGGATGGAACAAGGGAAGTTATCACTGGTTGTATATGTCATAGAGCTCTAGGAGTTCCATGCGCAAGTAGACTTGACAAAGAAGAAAGGTATCGTCTCCTTATAGTGGACAACTTCATTCAAAAATATCTAGGGGTTGGACATTGGTACTCACCCAAACGATTGGTCGTTGTTGTAGCCATGCACCCAACATGGTAGTGGTTGTAGACTCTCACCAAGGTGGTCGGTAAAGGCACTCTGAACCACAAGTGAGACAAACTGAGGTTGTATCCTCACAAGGTCTATTCTGCAAATGAATAATTCATTTTATAAGAAATGGTGTTTAATTGATTGTCTAATAAAAACCCATGGAAATTATATATTTAACAAATTATGAAAGTTCTTTTGGGTAGGAAGGAATATCTTTTTAGCTTGTGAGATTCAAATAGTGAATTTAACAAGAGAAATCATGTGAAAGATTTTCAATGATAGAATAAGATGTAGCTTGTTCATTAAATCACCCAAAACCCTTTTGATTTAAGGAAAAGTATCCTTATATAATTTTTTTGATTACATATTGAATCGTGGATATGACATCACGATGCAACTAAATATCTTGCTCACTAAGTTGTAAACTCATCCCTCTCTTATCCCTTTCATGCATTAAAAATGTAAAGAAGGACATTAGAAGATGACCTTCCTCCTTGGTATGTGAATTCCTCTTATAGATTTATGTACAACTTTAAATATTCTTGTATATCTTGTTAACATAAACTGATTAATTGTTTCTTATTATTTCAGCCTTGCTACTATCAATACTATAGTAACGGTTGTGGTCTCTATTACAGTATTTAGAGTTGTAGTGGGTTGTTCATAAAGTTTCAATAAAACTGAGTTGGGGTTTGACAACCCATTTTTCAAAATTGGTTGCTACATACCTCGAAAAAGTTCTTAATATTGAGTTTGTACAAACTTTCTTAAAATATTTTTTAAAATCGCATAATAATTCATGTAATACCTGGAATTTTTAAAAATAAGTGATGAAAAGTTGGAATTGAAAACCCAAAGTTGAACAGGTAAATAAAACAAACAAAACAAGAAATCGTTTCAAAACGGGATCTAAAAAATCGATCATATTAGGTTAAGCAATTCTCGAAGAACTCATCCTTGAGCTGAAAATAATGATTTGAACAATTGAGTGGAAATCAAGAATAATTAGAAAAAAAATATTTGATTGAACTAAATTAGACCCAATCAAAATTTATTTTAGAATCCAAAATGTAAATAAATAATTTCATAAAAGTTTAGAAAATAATAGAAGATAAAAAACTGCTTGAATTAAGCATGAAACAACTGGAAAACATCTTAGGTTAGTAGAAATAAGACTGATCATACTAGTCAACGGTGATCAAATCAAATAGTAGAGTCAACACCAACCTCAGGAGACACATTAACGAAGTGACCAATCATCACACACCATGTGATAATAATTATACGATTATTAAAGACTAATATAGTTAGACATATATTACCATTTGATTAGCGCCATATGGCAGCCAATACAGTCAATGAACACCGAAGCTAAGTGGGATAACCACAACAATGGGATGCAACCAATCACCAAATTTCACATGGTGGCTCATATGTGCGAAGAACATACGCGTATGCACAATGTTACCTTCCTCGTTGAACTTGGGCTAAAAACCTGACCATATGCATTTGCCGTAAACTTAGAAAGTTTCTAACGTCAAATGGAAGCTATGATATGGTGACAAATCACCATTAAACGACATGTGTTTGACATTGGTTGATTCACCTTCAACCTAGTGAGCTCTACACTATAAAATCAGCCTCCTCTCCTCTTTAAATCATCATAATTTCTTAATTTATCCAAGATATTTTGTGTTTCGATAACCTCTAGTTTTCAACTCCATTGAGTATCCTACCAAACAAAAATAATTCCCCCGATAGTTTAAAAGTTTCATCTTGACCTCCTCTACATAGTAGTAACCTTCCCATGCATTACCATGACCATATGCATTTGCCGTAAACTTAGAAAGTTTCTAACGTCAAATGGAAGCTATGATATGGTGACAAATCACCATTAAACGACATGTGTTTGACATTGGTTGATTCACCTTCAACCTAGTGAGCTCTACACTATAAAATCAGCCTCCTCTCCTCTTTAAATCATCATAATTTCTTAATTTATCCAAGATATTTTGTGTTTCGATAACCTCTAGTTTTCAACTCCATTGAGTATCCTACCAAACAAAAATAATTCCCCCGATAGTTTAAAAGTTTCATCTTGACCTCCTCTACATAGTAGTAACCTTCCCATGCATTACCATGACCAAAGCTCCACTAGTGAGGTCAACTAGCTCCTCGAGGAGTAGAAATATGGCAAATTTTTTTTAGGCTCTCCAATCTCCGTGTCGGCCAAATACTATCATTAAAGGATCATTGGAAATTCACAAGTCTTATCCCTCCTTTCATCTAGCATAAAATCTCCTCAGGTAAGCCAATTCACTCATAATTCTCCATTTTTTTTAGTTTTTCTATTCAGTTTTTAAGTGCTTTGTAATACTAAAATATTCAAGAAGGTAGAGAGTTAGTTAAATGGGACACAAATCAAAGTTTAACTAGCATTTAAGTTCAAAAAAGGCTAAGGAACCAAGATAGATCGGTAAGCCAGTTTGAGTCAAGATATGGAATAATGTGAAATTGATGTTAAAAAAATTCCTAAGGACCTCACTTGGTTAGGAATCAAGGATTGAGAAACCTTTGATTGAGAACCAAATGGAATTAAATTGAACCAACTCGGATTGGAGATTTTGAGAAATTTTCAAGAAGCTTCGGATATGGTAAAAGTGTTATTCTTGGCTCTAAACTTAAGGAAATGGGATGGAGAATTTTTAGAAAAATAAATTGGATCAAAACTAGTAAAATTGAGGATGAGCTAGCAAAGGAAATGCAAACATCGGTAGAATTGGAAGAAATATTCGTTGGAAACTAGTTCAAAACATTAACTAGTTTAGGGTGGGGAGGGGGCACGCCATGCGTCCCCCCCCCCCCCCCCCCCCCCACCCACCACGACCCGAGTCTGTTTGACATAATTGAGCCCACATGTTAAAGTTGAAAACCTAGTTTGAGAGAAATTAATTCGTGTAGTGTTATATGGGCCCTATTTTGACTTGGGTAAGCCATAAACCAATAGTCCTTAAGTCTAGAGTCAGCCATATAAGACCGACTAGCACTCTCGTCAGCATTTGACCGAAATTCTCTCTAGAAACCTAACTGCTCCATTTTCTAGTGAGATAACTTTAAGTGACCATAACTTTTGATTCTAATGACCAAATCGAGTTATTCAAGTGTCATTGGAATCCCACTTGAGATTGCTTTCCAACGCTCTACATAATGCTAATGATTATTGTGTCGATGCTTACATGATAAAATATTACGCATGCTTGGTTTGTAGAAAATAGAGCAGTCACTTCTCGGGTCATTTACGACACCCCCGATGGACAAACACGACCAAGTAAAATACCACACACTTCTGTTGTTCCCAAGTAATGAACCCACTAGTCTCTCAAGTTGAGGTTAATTATTGAGGTTGAATTAGTTCATGAAATCCCCAACTAGCTCCTAGTCATGATCGAGCTTAGTAAATCTTAATTTTCAAGCGACTTTAGCCTTTTTTGTGGTGATTCAAGAGTACATGTACTCTTTTAGTAGTCAGCTTTCCAACCTCACCAATATCATTGACTGAATAGCTGCCTTCGATGAGTTCTCAACCTTTTACCAACTTTTGTCAATTTCAGGAAAGCCATAGAAATCATCCCTAAAGTGCACTATTCTGACCAACCCTAATAGGAAAATTACATGGTTACTAGGGGAAGTGTTTAAGGGCATAATATCGATCATTCAAATATTTTGGAGTAAGTTTTGATAGGGTATGAAGCTCGGGGACCAAAACATAATTTAATAAAGTTAAGAGAATCATTCGAGAGTAAGGATTATTGGGGGACCCAAGGAGGGTTTAGGGATCCAAAGGAATGACTAGAAAATGTTTTGAAGTGTGAATAATGAGATTTGAAAAAAAAATAATAACTAAAATAGAATTTTGGAAAAATTCAACATGCAAAATGATAAATATTGGGAAGTTAAAGTCTTATAGAAAAATTTGAAGATTTTAGGACCCTAATATGACTAAGAGTTATTTAGGTACCCAAAGAGAAGATTTGAAGAAATTAAGGATCCAAATAAATGATTTTAGAAGTTTGAGAGTAAAATCAAAATTATGCAGAATTATGGATCTGTATGAGAAGTTTCGATGTGGACCAACTATGAATAATCTAGAATAAGATAATGATGTGTGTATAGTATTTGTAGGAACATGCATATACATACTAAATGAGCGTGCAAGAATAGCACATAAAAATGTGGTGTGCCTTTGGAATGAACAAGCCCTAAATAAATCGTTAGTAAGTTTATTGATGGCAAGTTTGATTGAATCGACCAATGATCTTTACAACTTTTTAAAATCTATATATGTATGTGTGTGCTTGTTTTTAAAATGTCTTAAAAAGTTAAAAAATGACATGTATATTTTTTATAAAGCAAGTATTTGAAAATAGGCTGAAGTTTTAATGGATTTGAAAAAATGGACTAAGGCCCAATAATTTTGATGAATAGACCTAAGGCCCAACATTTTGAAAAGTGGAATATGAACCAAATGTTTATAAGCTAAGTTTAGGCTCTACACCTCATGAAAGAAGGTCAAAGATCCTTAATTTTGAAATAAATGCATGCCTTGAACTTATGTGACTTCAATAAATGACCAATAACCCACCTTTTAAACAAACATATGATATTTGTATGTATGAAGTGAGTATAAACCACATGGGTTCATGTTGAATTATTGATTGCATGGATAACCTAATAAGAGGTCGACACTTATTTTTTTTTAGATATGTTATATTGTTGATTGTGCTGGGTGCTTTACATGAGGCGGATGGGATGGGGTCAACATGCACCTAGCGAGAGGTGTGTTAATCGTCTAATAGTATGTCTAGTACACGATAATAAAAGGGGAAGTTACATGTCCTAGAGTACCCCGAGCCCTAGGGAGGTGGATGGTGAGGGTCCATGTATGTGGGTTTGACAAGTAAGGCAATGGGAACTTGCCTCCATATATGGATGACCCATGAATGAATATTGGTATCAAATGAGTGTTCCTGTTATTGCTAATGATTGAGATTATGATGCCCCATACATCTAACCACTAGGAATCCAATTGACAATTTGGTCGTTTGGAATCATGTCCATGTCTTGTTTCTGTGTGTGCGCTATGATAAAACCAAATGTGTTTCTTGACTATATTATGTGCTTATATGTATATTAAGAGATCTAAGAGGGCATTATTAATACCATATAAGAAAGCAAAGAGTTTTGGGAAATAATCAACATTTAAGAAAATAGTCAATGTTAGCATTTTGAGTAGAGGTTAAGATCGAGTATATGACAACTCGGTTGACCCCTTTCAGGTTAAAGGCAAACAACAAAGGATCCTTGAATTAGACTGAGGTTCCAAGAGTAGATGCACATTCGAGATTAAAAATGTTACACCAAAAAAATATGAACCGAGACCAAAACCCGAGTGGAATGGGAAAGCCAAAATGGATACTGACAAACCAATAAGGAAATTGAACCAGATGGGAATTTCATACAAAGTTGGGAGTGAGAAGTACACAAAACAACCCCAAGGAAACCCTCCATGAGCAAGGATAAAGGATCAAGAGAAGCCTAGATAAGAACCCTCCCTCAGTTGAGATAGAAGATTATGTTAGATGGTTTACGAGAAATATCTAGGTCGTAAGCTATTTAGTTGCACGATGTCAGTATCCCATTCATTGAGTTGTGAGCTCACCCCTCCCCTAAACATATTGCAGGCTAAGCTAGGAGGCGTGAAGCAGTGAAGGGAACGATCTTCGTGAGGCGCACATCTGTCTATGGTAACCTCATACCCTACTCATGAAGGAGTTTATCTGCTTATCTTAGTGCTATTGTTCTTGAAATATTTTGATAAACTGTTTTGTTGGCTCTCACGAGAATCTTTGAAAGAAATGTTTCAAATGTCCACTGCATTTCATAAGTATTTTATCAGAAGTCCTAGTCACTCTAGTTTGTGAGTCTTACCATAGTGGATATCGACAAGGACAAGCATAGGGGCACGAGTCTCCGGCCTACAGAATCGGGTTGAGGCTTGACAACCCCTCTCGAGTGGTATCATAGCTCGAGTTTTCAAAAATGAAAATTTAAAAATAAAATGGTTTTGGGATTTGTGAAAAAGCAGGTATAGCTGTGATAAGGTCTCCATTGATAATATTAAAGTGGAGAGATTACTCCCTTACTAATTAAACTTAAAACTTTTCCCATAGAAAATGGAGCACAATGACGAGTCGGTGGGAGGACCGAATCAAGAACTACTCGAAGCAGGGTTTTTAGGGGCTCTAACTAGAAACTCGTACGCAGATGTTGCAACTCCTATGTATATCTAGGCTTGCTCGTATTTCATGGGGGAATACGACTTGGATTTAGAGTCGGTAGAAGTACCTCTCCCCACAGCAATTCAAGCTACAGAAGTACTAGAGGTAGTACCACCTCCGGTGGGAGCACCAACTTCTAGTCAGGAACCCCAAGGGTTCGATGTCCCTCGAAACCATGAGGCTCTACGACAGCTAGGGCGCAAGGGTTTTGCGGAAGAGAAGGATATTGTCAGGACAATGATTTGGCTAAGGACAACCAAAAAGTTCTTGGCTATGATTAAGGTCTCCGAAGTAGAAAAAGTGACCATAGTCGAGTTTTTCTTAGAAGGAAACACCAACATATGATGGCTCAACCGACAGGCTATGGTGCTGACACCTTGAGGATGGAAGATTTTTGAAGAGAGGTTTCATGAAGAGAGGCCAGGAATTGGGTCCCAGTACAAGAACCGTTCCTATACCTCGAGGGCCTTTACCCCAAATCTTGCAAGCCCTACTAATATCTGTTAGAAGTTCTTGGATGGGTTGGACCCCAACATCTAATGTTGTATAGAAAGCATAGGGCATCCTACTGAGTTGGCCGCTATGGTAAGCTTCGCTTGCGAATTCAAGCACGTCTTGTGCACCCACCAACTCCATATAGGTGATAGGGAAAGTGCTAGGAGTTCTACCATTCTGCTACTCTTTCCTAGAAGAATGCTAGGACCACATCGTCTAACCCTGTGAGCCCTATGTTAAGCATCAATAGCCGCTACTCACAACGTAACAAGATGGGACTGACTGTAAGGAGATTCCCTGCAAAAGGTGATGGGCCCTTCCAAGCCAGTATCAAGAGTAATATTGGTATTGGGAATGCAATCCAACATTGTGCCAGATGAGGGAGGCCCCTTAGGATAATCTGTGTCTACTCGACTGACAGAAGAAGAGACTTCAGTATAAGAAGATTTCAATGGTAAAATTCTTACGGTGAAATGATCATATAGAGTAGCAGATTAGGAAACCAGTGAAGGAAAAGTATTTCAAAGTTGTTTGGACTCTCCCTTTACGGGGATGTTTCAGAACTAATAGATATGTACACAGCGAAGATATCAACGATAATAGGGCCACCACTAAGTAATTCCACAGTAAACAAACTGCACTGCTTCCAGACTAGAGCTAGACGGGAAAGTCCCTTGGCCCTTGATGTGCTCTAGTAAAGAGCAGGAAAAAAAAAAAGAAAAAAAAAACAGGGTAAGCGAAAGTAGAACTGTGGAAGGGGAATTCTTTTATTGCAGTTGGAACCACATAAACCTATACGACTACAGGGCATCTCCTTATCACTTTCATTATTGATCACCCGAAGGGAAATAAAGACAGAATGCTAAAAAAAATTCCATACTCGGATAGATATCAATAGGCAATTGATGGGTCAGTTCGTACTATTATGCGTAGTTTGAGACGTGGACATAAATGCCAGCGACCGCTTAAGCCAAGAGATTTAACCTGACCTTCACATTCCTCGGATCGTCCCTGCAACATAAAGAAATAACTGATCCAGTTGAGTAACCGTTTAGTTTGGAGTCATGATGGGATCTTTTAGATCCTCTTTTTTGTTTTAATCTTCCAAATCACTAGGCCAGCAGAAGAAACAGATCCATAAGGAAGAGATAGAGACAGTACCAGGGCTTGAGATGCGCCAACCTCGACGTTCGACCCGGAGACGGACAACCTCGACCGAACCTCGAACATCCTCTCGTGTACATAGCGGCCTTTAACCACCCTCGGCCTCGTTATCACCAACACCCCGCAGCCTGCAGCTCGGGTCGGGGTTCTCTCCTCGGGTCCAATTAAAGTGCACCCCTGGCACGAGTACATCCTTCTAGACCCGCATCTGCTGGACCCGAAATCCGAATTTCGAGTCCATTACTGGACCCGGACCTGCGTTTTCTGCGGGTCTAATCGGGTCCTCTCGGGACTTGAGTCTCTCGTACCGGATCCATTTGACAAGCCTAGGTCTGAGGTACACTTTCCTCTCTATTAAAGTCGATGAAGTAGATAGACTCTTAGGAAGTGTGGCATATGGTGCAATTAAAATCAAGAATCTTTTAATTCAAGTTCTGCTTTGGAAATGTCAGGTATATTGGAAGTGGATACTACGGGATGGTATTGCGAATAGCAGGGGCCGAATCCACCTCTCTAACCCGCTAGAAGCTGAAGTGCACAGTGGATAGTGCGATGTACGACCAAGTTTGGTCAAATATCATACTTGAAGTTGATATTCAAATCTTTTTTTATGCGTTAACTACTCTTCTTCCCTTTATCATACACTGGAAGTAGCCCTACATCACCCTTCTTCCCATTTCCTGCGTACTTCCTTTGCAGCCGGAGCTAGCTCTGAGACGGATATTATGGAGGCAGAGTTGTAGCAACCGCTGCTCCCGAAGAAGCGAGGGAGGAAGCCGAAGCCGAAGCCGAAGGAAGAGGAGCAGAGCAAGTCAGCCAAGGAGAGCAGCGGGAGGAGGTCGCACTCTGATGCTGCGGACGAGAAGTATATCCAGTGGAAATCTCTTGTTCCTGTTCTTTACGACTGGCTCACCAACCACAACCTCGTCTGGCCTTCTCTTTCTTGCCGGTTCGTCATCATTCTATATTTCCACTTGCCTTTGTAGTCGTAGCTGTTTCTCTCAGCTTTACTTGTGTCTTCACGAGGTATCCTTTTTTATACGAAAAAGTTAGGTCTTTTTGGTTCTTTAGAAGCACAATGCACTTCTTCAGCTGTCAGGGCTGAGTCTGCAAATTACATATTATGAATAAGCATTGTAATCTTTATTTCTTTAGTGTTGTTTCTACAGTTCAAGCGACTTGCCCGAATTGACTTGGGCGTTTCTCTGAATGTATTTCTTTTGGTTTAAAGCTTCCTTTTATTTGTGCTCCGGTGAATGTAGGTGGGGGCCCCAGCTTGAGCAATCCACCTACAAGAATCGACAGCGATTGTACATTTCTGAGCAGGTGTGATTTAATTAGTCCTGGGATCATATAGTGCTACAGTTTTATATATTTACTACACCGTTCTAATTATAGCTGTCTCACAAGTACTACAGAGGTTGTACATCTGATGTCTTGAAGTCTTCTTTTTTCTATATTTTTTATGCCCTATAAAACTTTCAAAAAATCTTTTACATTTTACACAAGAAGAATTTATTCTGGTATAAAGTGAAACTATAGAGTTACATGACATTCCTCTATGACATATGGTTTCTTAATTATTTCTATCACCTTTGGCCTTTTCAGACTGATGGTAGTGTTCCAAACACTTTGATTATTGCAACATGTGATGTTGTGAAACCCAGGGTTACAGCAGCAGAGCACATATCTCAGGTAATTCTTTTTGTCCCTTGCATGTGGGCTTGCATTCAAATTAGCACAGTTAGTATATGTCTGTGTAATGCTTCAGCTTCATGTTTTGCTTTTGATCTTCAGTATAATGAAGAAGCATGGTCACCATTTATGAAGAAGTACAAGACCATCATACATCCTGGAGAGGTAATAACTGACTCCATAACCATAAATTACAAAAGGGTGTATGCTTCTCTTGCATAACTATAAGTAACTTCTATAATTTGTTTTCAAATAAAAGGCAGTATTCTATTTTGGTGTTTATTTCCCTGTAGACTGGGCAATTAGTCACACTTCTCTTAATGCCATTTCACTAGCTTGGTGGCCATTTCCTAATTGTTCAAGTCCTTTAGCCATCCTTTGTTAAGAGAAACATGTATCTTGTCTGGGAAGCCAATAGTTCTTACAGCTAATCATCTAACATTATCATGCAGGTTAACCGGATCCAAGAACTCCATCTTAGCCCTAAGATAGTCGCAACACATACTGATAGTCCTGATGTATGTAACATATTCTCTTTGCACCTTTAAAATTTCATGAGTTTGTGCTCCCTTTTGGTTACCGAGTTCATCAATTTATTTCTGTAACATTTAGGTTCTTATTTGGGATGTTGAATCTCAACCTAATTGCCATGCAGTAAATGGAACCACACCTTCATGCCCAGATTTGGTATGTTGTTACCAGTATTACTGGATTACTATCCATTTAATAGACAGTACAACATTACAATGAAAATCTCAATGCAGGGCAGTGAATGCTGCTACTCATGTTCAGTAATTAGTCAATAAGTAAACTAAACTTGGGCTGTTAAAGTCTTGGTTTCAAAATTGCATATTTTAGTATAAAATGATACATCAGAGAGAGGTTGTATGCATCTTCTCGTTCAAATCTATGAATATGAACCATATTTAAGATATTTGGAATTTTAATTTTAAACCTAGATGAAATTGATTGCTGTTACATTTAATTAGTTAGTAAACTGCCATGTTGCTGCAGGTTTTAACTGGCCATCAAGATAATGCGGAATTTGCTCTTGCAATGTCTCCAGCTGAACCTTTTGTGCTCTCTGGGGGTTAGATTCTGTCATCTGCTTCTGTCAATAAAGCTTAAGTTGTTCATATGCTCAGGAGTATAGTATTTGTAAACAGATTCATAGATATAATCTGGTTTATTTTATTCCGTTAAAAACTGGTTAGTCATTACCTAACTTTTATGTGAAATCATATAAAAATGTTGAGAATATGTTGATGGAAAGGATATAAACATAGTTCACAACCAGGTTTTAAATTCTTGATCTTGAATTCAGAGAACTAAAAAATACATCTTTTGGAGTGCAAGATATTACATGGGAAAATTAAAGAGTGTTAGTAGATATTAATGAAATAAGAAAGATATATTTTTTATTGTAATTTGTATTGTTATGTCTTGTGATATTTTTTACTCAATCATGTAATTCATAATAAAATCTCAGCACAAATAAATTAATGATACGAACTTCTATAGTTTTTGGTTTGCCTTCTAAATTCTTGCTGTAGTGATGGGGTCCTCAAATTTCATCTGTCCCTATCAAATGATGAACTCTGTGATGACTATGCATAATCATAAGTTGACGATAACTTGATTTTCATTGATAATTACAGGTGATGTCTGTAGATGCTACTTGTGAACTTCAAAAGAATTCCATTTACTGGTTGATAATTTACTAAAAAGTGAAGTTCTTTTATTTTAGGCAAGGACAAGACAGTGGTTTTATGGAGTATCCAAGACCATATTACAGCATCTGCAACTGGTCCAACCACAAAAAACTCTATGGGATCTGGTGGATCGATCATCAAGCAAACTAGTGGTGAATCTTCAGTTGGACCATCTATTGGACCAAGAGGCATTTATGTTGGGCATGAAGACACTGTTGAGGATGTAGCATTTTGTCCATCCAGGTAGGTTTATTAATCATAATTTATGATGCATGCCGTCTTTTGGTTATCTTTTCTGATTTTACTATGGAATTATGAAATCAATTTTCAACTAGATACTATTCATTATCATGCATTCCAACACACCTTCAATTTCTCTTTGTTACAGTGCAGAGGAGTTCTGCAGTGTTGGAGACGATGCTTGTCTAATATTGTGGGATGCACGTGTTGGCACTAGTCTGGCTATTAAGGTATACGCTTAATGAAATCTTACATGTCCAGCCAATCTATTGTTATTTGTTCAGTTTTGATTTTTCTATCCTGGAACAATGTTTTTGAAGCCCTATTTTTTGTACAATTCCTAATTAATATTTGATATTTTTTTCTAAAGTGCCAGTTTCTTTTATTTCTTCTATTTCTAATGTTGTCTGATTCATCTTTTTCTTTTATATTCCTGCTAAGATTTTACTATGAATCTATAAGCAGTTTTTATTCCAATTAAGCCCAGGCAATCAACCCATGATATATGCTCTGGTGAATATTATTGTTAGCAGGTTGTAAAGGCACATAATGCTGACCTTCACTGTGTTGATTGGAATCCTCATGATAGTAATCTGATCCTCACCGGGTGTGTTTATATTATATATTTTAAACCGAATAATAACTCAAAAATGCCTGATTTTTTAGGGTCCTTCCCAATTTTGGCAGGAATTTCTATTGTTATCTTGAAAATCCAAGTTTTGGCCGTCATACCAACTTGGTGCACATTCTTTTCATTGACCTATAAATACCAAAATGCTTACTTTTCATTGACCTATAATTAAATGTCAGGTCAAAGTTGGTATAATGGCCAAAGTTTGGGTATTTTGTGATCTATTGAAAATTTTCAGGCTAGAATTGGTATTCCATTGAATTTCATGTATTTTCAAGTCAGAAAAAAAGTCCAAGTCAAAATTGGGAATTACCACAAAGTTCAGGCCCTTTGACCTATTAATGAATTTCTTCTACTCTTATTATGGAAGTTAGGGACTGACCTAGCTCTTGAAATATGGCATCTTTGACCTATTAATGAATCTCTAGGTCAACTGATAACTCCATTCATATGTTTGATCGCCGAAATCTTACCTCCAATGGAGTTGAGTCCCCAGTTTATAAGTTTGAGGGACACAAGGCTGCAGTTCTGTGTGTTCAGGTAGTTATCTGCATTTTTGCTTCATTGGTTTGATGGCCTGTACTCCAAATAGTTGATACAGGGGAAGGGAATTCAACCTATTTTAATATTTTTATGGGCTAAATCTTTGTTCACTTATGTTCCAGTGGTCTCCAGATGAGTCATCGGTGTTTGGAAGTTCTGCTAAGGATGGTCTGTTAAACATCTGGGATTATGAGAAGGTAAGTGCCTCAACTTTCAATGTGAATGTGTTGTTGAAAAATATTATATTTTCTAATGTCTTTCCAAACTTGCAAGAAAATTCAGTTGCCACATATTTGATGTTTAAATAATCACTTTGCAGGTCGGGAAAAAGACGGAGCATGAGACAAAATCTTCTGCTCCTGAGGGCTTGTTCTTCCAACATGCTGGTCACAGGTAATCTTCCCTTTATGAAGTTCTAACACAACATCACCTTTTCATTTGTCTTCTCTAGGTTTCAATGAGTGGTAGCCTTATTATGTGTCATGTGGCAAATCTGACTCCATAGGGAATTCCTGGACACTATAATTTTACACAATAGTAAGACATGTGGCAAGTTTTGATTTATCGAAGGTATCTTGTGTATTGTTTCATAGAAATATGTGTTTGCATCTCCATATCTTGGCCAGTGGAAGAAAATTATAGGGAGAACACACTTGTTATGGGATGTGTGCATGTTCATTTCTACTCTAAACCTGAAAGGTTGGAACCTGATATTTTTATACCCCATTGTTGCTCAGGGACAAAGTTGTGGACTTCCACTGGGATGCATATGATCCATGGACTATGGTCAGTGTCTCTGATGACTGTGATACAACTGGTGGAGGTGGCACACTGCAGGTATACCTGTTGGTTTATCCCTGTGGTCATATATGAAAATTTTCCCCAAATTAATTGTTTAAGAGAGTAGCAGAAAATGAGACTGAAAAGAGGCTGAGTGGGTGGAGAAGTCTCTTGCACATCTCAATGGTTGGTTAATTTTCATGTTGCTGACCATGAATATTGATTGATTGGTCTTACTGCAGATATGGCGTATGAGTGACCTGATCTACAGGCCAGAGGATGACGTTTTAGCGGAGTTGGAGAAGTTCAAGGCTCATGTGCTCGAATGCTCCAAGGCATGATTCTGAGAGAGCTAACCTTCAGTTAGGCTCATGTGCAGCTGTTACAAGCACATTTTTAGCTGCTGTAAAAAGTTGCAGAGGTCAGGGATGTAGCTTGTGGACTCTGGTGCTATAAATTTCCCAAGGTATGGACTTGGTCTGGTGTACTTTGACCATGAAAAAACCACGAACTAACACTTGTGCAATCCGAAACATTCAATGTATTCTGTGTTGGAGAACCAGATGGCTTGCCGGTCTAATTCCTCCGAGTTTCTAGGAAAAGATATTGGACATTAACAAACAATTGAACCATGTAGTGCCATTTCTTGTACTCGTTGTTTGAGAAGAACGTGGAATTTGGAACCTTTGATCTAATTCTGTGCACAAAGAGGCATTCCTTCGACCAGATTAATACGAAATTGGAGAGGCTTTGAATTTAAAATAATGAATGTAATGTTTAAATATAAATGTGAAATGGGTTATGTAAATATGTTATTATATTATTATAATAATGTTAATATAAAAATAAATAATATTATTATATAATTTTAACTAATAAAATTATATTATATATTATAAATATATAAAAATTATTATTATATTAATATATTATAATATTTCAATTCTTTTATTTAAAATAAATATAAATTTAAATAAAATATTTATATTTATATTGAAATTTTATCAAATATTAATTTAACAGAATTATAATTTATTTTATATTTTGTTGGCAAATTATTTACTAAAATAAATTACAAAATAGTTTCTATTACTTTTCACTAGTATCAGATTATAAAATTTTTTTGAGTTGTAAAATTTTAATATCAAATGTTTGGATAACTTTTCTCTGCAATCGAATACGATCTAATATAAATTTAAAATAAGTGGAGACGCTCTAATATAATATTAAATTTCAAATAACGTAATATAAAGTGAAGGTGTTGAGATAGAGCTGATAGTAAGTATAAACCACGAATAATACAAATTTATTAATAAATAATTAAATCAATTAAACAAAAATATATCTATTTATATGATTAAAATATAAAAAAGTAAAAATAAATAATATGAAAATAATAAAATATAATTTTAAATAAAATATTATATATTATATAATAACAGTAAAAATACTATTTTAACAGCATACAATAATATTTTAATAATTTTTCTGTTGTTAAATAAAATGTAAACTATTAAAAGATAATTCAATAGTAATAAATCAAAATCAATTTTATATTTTGTTGATATAATAAAACCATAAGTTGTATAATAATGATATAACAAACACCAAATTACACTAATTAATTTTATATTCCTCTAATATATCGAACAACAAAAATCATTTTGTATTTCACTATTATAACAAAATCCGTTTTATATTACAAAGTATATTAGTGTTTTAACTTTAATTATAAAATACTGGTAACAACCTTATCGAATTAATTTGTTCGCTCTAATATTATATTAAATTTAAAATAGAGAAGAAAAAATATTAAAAATAGGCTATTATGTAGGTAAATCATAATAATACGAATTTTATTAATAATTTACTTAATAAATTAAATAAAATATACTTATTTATAATTTCAAATAATATAAAAATATAAACAAATAATATTATAATATTATATTATATTATATAAAAAGTTCATTTCTTTCCTAGTATTCCAATAAATATATATATATATATATAAGTAACCTGTTGTTCAAAATAACTATTCAAAAGTGCCTAAATAAAGATTGTTGAAAGATCAATTAGTTGTCGTACTTGAGTCATTTCCTTTGTTGTTAAAAAGTAAAGGTTCTTAATTAGCAAATCAAACATTTAACAATAGACAAGACAAATGATAATTGTCTAGGAGACTTTATGGACACCACTCACTGCACATGTATTCTATAAATTATGAGCTAAATAAATTTGCATTAAACCTTTGAAACTTTTATATTCTATAATTGTGATAAAATAAAATTTTAGAATGTTTTTAACATTTATTTAACAATTTGTCATCTATATGATAAATAAAAAAATTATTATTGGATAAAACCAAGATTATTTTGAATAGAAGCACAATAACAAATCAACTTATAATATCTAATTCATTTTAAATCATAATTTAGTAATTCCCAATATCTAACACATATTATATTAAAAAAATAAATTTACTTTGATATAATTTATAATATTTTATTTAAATTAAATTGTATATGTATTTAAAAAATATAAATAATATATAATTAATATGTGTAATCAATTTAAAACAATAAATTAAATATTTAATATAAATTCATATCTCATTCTCTATAATGATGATAAAATTATCATAATAAATTATATTATAATAAAAATAGTATAAAAACTTTTATCACTAATTAAAATTTTATTTAATAACTCTGAAATAATAAATTTAAAATTTCTTTATTAACATGTTAAATTTAAAATAAATATTTGTACAATATCTTAATGTATATATAAATATATTATTTAATATTTTAGTTATACAAAATTTATATAATTTGCTCTTAAAACTTTATAATTAAATAAGAAAATATTATATATTTAAATATTTTATTAAGTGAAAATTATATATATTTATATATATATTTTAGTGGTACTAAAATTAAATAATTTATTTTTAAAATTTTATAACTGAAGAAAATGTATTTGTTAAAAATTAATTAAATAAAATTTTAATTATATATAATTTATACTTAATAAAATATTAAAAAATTATTTGTTCCTACATTCTCCCACAAGTTAACTACGGTACAAAAAAAAATAAAATAGACAACACAAAAATATATATTTTTCCTATTTTAAAGTATAAATTATATATAATTAAAATTTTATATAACTAATTTTAGATAATAAAGTAAATTTATGACAAAATATATTTTTTCTGAGTTATAAAATTTTGGATAATATTATATTATCATTAAATTACATATAATTTAAAAAATATAAAATATAAATTTTTTATTTAATAAAATATTTACCATAATAATATATAATTCTCTAGTTATAAAATTGTATATATTTGGTATATTTTTAGTACTACTAAAATATCAAAAAAGGAGATTATACACATAATTAATATTTTATATGGAGTCTGTATTAAGGATTAAACTATTTATATTGATAATTGATCTAGCTGGTTAATTTATGTGTATTTGATTATGGAGATAGATTTGCTTATATTAAAGATCGAACTTCTTTATATTTAAAAAAAATAAGTATAACTTTTATTTATGTATATATATTTTTATATATACTAATTGTAAAAGTTGGGATGGCTGTGATTAGTTGACTCTTAGAGTATAATAGAAATGGTAGATAAGAGGTAATTATTTTTTAAAACTCATTTACTCAAGTATAAATTTATCCTTCCTTTAATCCCATTTTTAGAAAAAAAAGATAAATTTTTAAAAAATATCTGAACCCTAAACTGATTTGTAAGTTTTAAAATATTAAGTTTTTTCTAATATTATTTTAGAAAAATTAGGTGAAAAAGAAAGCAGTACACATTAATCAAACAAAGTAATGGGTTGCCAACGAGGATTTAATAGGATCCACTCTTCCTAATATGGTATAGTGGTTGAAACCTGCATTAACCTTATTTTAACTACTATCATACTACAGTATTTATAAAATAATGCATGAGTTATTTCTATATTGTAATATGTTATTGCACGGATAGGTACTATTCTCCGTATAAATAGTGAGTTCTTATAAATAGTGATTAAAAAAATAAATAATCTTTAATAAGAGAAAAAAATATTTTAAAATAATATCCCTAAACCCATTTGAAGTTTCAAGTAGCATATTAGAGTAAAGCAATATGATATAAAAAAAATTGCAGTAAAAAATTCGAAATATGTGAAATGAAGGATAATTATAGAAATATTTAAATTAACAGAAAATTTTTAGATTATTAATTATTTTTACAAAGTACATTTTGAATATTATGATTGTTTAAACCTTTTTAAACTTTTTACTAAATAAAATAGTAATTTGTATTTCCTGTAGCTTATTATCTTAGTATAAAACTTAGCATAGTGATTGAACGTTCCCGATCCAAATATTGGATCTGGGGCATTATATGTATCATATAAATATTATTTATATAAAAAATATATATAATATAATAGTAATAAAAATATATGATAAATTATTTTATATACAAACTAAATATATTTTTATATACCATATTTTTAACATATAATCATATAATAGAAACGAGTAATTATTATAATTATAAAATATATTAATATTATTTTTATAACAATTTTTATATAAATATTATATATATTTTAAAATTTTTAGGGGGTTTTAATATAATTTTGAATACCGATAAAAAATTATACCTTGTATTTTCCATAATATTGCATCATAGAGATTCATAAACTTCATAAAACTATTATTTTTTGTGACATTATGAATTCAGTACCAATTCGTTGTCAAATCGAATTTTTATAATTATTTAAGCACGTGATAAAACAATAATGTGGCATTATGAATTCAGCAATCTTATAATGTCAACCAAATTCAGATGCCCCTAAGATTTTGACATTTCCTATTTCAGTTCACAAAGGGTCCAATTGTATGTATACAATTGTAACTATTTCCTGCTTGCAATTATTATTCTTTTAAAAATTCAAATTGATATACTTTTTATTTGTTGTTGAATGGCTATCAAGAACTTAGCATATATATATGGTTTAATTATGTAAAGTGGTATAGATTTAACCTTTTTGTCTAATAAACTATTATAATATATAAAAGTTGTCCCACCATGAATAATTTAATATATATTTATAATAATTTATCCTTTTATAAGCCATATTTAGTTCATATTTTATTTAAAAAAACATATTTAATTATATATTATTTCGTATTATTTAAACTAATATTTTACGGTCTCACGAAAATTCTGTGTATAGGGTAATATGAATTTTTTGAGCTGAATTAATATATTGTTTCTTTTTTTTTTGCACAATTATATTGTTTCTTATCTGAGAAAGAGTTCCTATAACATTTACTCACAGAGTGATGAGGTTGCATCCTAAGTTAGAAACATAAAAGCCAATAAACAATTCACACATTGCAAATGTAGGATTGATATGAGAATGTGCAAATTTTTTTTGCCTTTTGAAAACCGAGGTAAGAGAATTGAATTTTGTGCATTAATTTTGAGTGCAAGATCCACACATTATACATTTGATTTTTACAATAGAGAGACAATAATTCTTTCCGCACCACTAAGAATAGGCACCTGATACCAAGCACTATGTAATTATGTCAGTGGATCCTTTTTCAGATATGTAGCTGCTGACAAGAGCTTTATGACTAGATTAACATTTAGCATCTAAGAATAGGTGTGAAGTGGGAGTACGATCCTAAATTCGTACTGTGAAATTGAAAAAATAAAAACAACCGGCCATGACTAGAAACCCAAAAAGAAAATGCAAAGTAATGGAAGCAAGAAAAAGCATATCATAATCTGGTTAATTGCATCCGGAGAATGGATGGAGAAGGAAGCCGGGACTAAGCATGGCGATCAGTATCTGAGAAGAGACGTCAAGACAAGTTGGCGGAATTGCTCTGGTGATTTTTTTGTTTTGTTTTTTGGGTTTATCATTTATGAATGGGTTTGGTTAAGTGATTTACTTACGTTCCCTAATGACACTCCCTGGTGGACTTTGTAAGCAATTATGTCCGACACACAGGGCACTGGTTTTCGACGTATGTCTTCCTCTCTCTGAATGTGCCCAAGCTTTAAATGTTGACTCCTCTGTAGGGTATATTATTAAATTCTTACCCTTCTCTCTCCTCACGCGTACTGTTTGGTTTCTTTGAATTGTCAAACTTTGAGTGCATTCTCCTTTGAAAGAGATAGAGATACAAAACCACTACTGTTCTCTGCTCCGACAGCGACTGGATTCCTTCCGTGGCTCTAGCTTCATCATTTTCCACAGTGGGCACGGCGTGTCCAGACGCGTAATTCTTCTTCTTTCAACCACTGATTCAGACAAAAACTTCTCTTCTTGCCTACATCGTTGACAATCTTCCCCTCTGCAGCTTTCTTCCCCTTTTGTTGCCCGTCCTTTTTGCCCCTTCCATTTAGTTCTGAACTCCCCAACAGCGCCTGGTGTGACCGCTCACTTTCGGCAGCCCTAGACCTCTTCCGAAAAGGGGTCGTGCTTTGTTTACCCTCGTTAGGGTATTTTCATTGCCATGGGAAGACTACTCTAGATAGCGTCCTCTATCTAAGAGTAGGATCAGAAAAAAGAGCGGTACGCATTTATTCCTTCAATCCTTCCAAGTAAGGTGATGAAATCATGAGATAGATTGTTGTTTCTGATTTGTAGAGCAGTAATTATTGGGCTCTAGGCTTATCTATAAAATTTCTCCACAGATTTTTTCTAGTTAGTTGTGTATTATAGGTTATTCTTATCAGTCATATTGTGCATTTCTTGCCCACTCATATCCTCTGCACATCATCTGAAGGGCGCAGCTTCTAAGCTTGTCTAAGTTCTTTGCTCTGCTGATCTGATGAGATCATCGTGCTTATAGGGCTGCTTTGTTAGCCATCCAGTGAAGTTTGTGGCTGAAGTGACCGCAATTTGGAGACGAGATGGGATCGGAGAATAGGTTTTACACGGGAGCAGAGTTCAGTTTGGATGCCAAGTGGCTGATTGATCCTAAGCATCTCTATGTTGGACCTAAAATTGGAGAAGGTGCCCATGCTAAAGTTTATGAGGGAAAGTAAGTTTGTGAATTTTCCTTCATGTTCTCTTGAGTTAGATGAAAGAGTGTCAGTTCTTCAAGTGTGTTTATCTCATATCTTTCACCTGAAATTTTATGGATTCACAGGTACAGGAGCCATAATGTTGCTGTCAAGGTTGTTCAGAGGGGGGAGAACCCAGAGGAAGCTGGCAAGAGGGAAGCAAGGTTTGCAAGGGAGGTTGAGATGTTGTCGAGGGTTCAACACAAAAATTTAGCCAAGGTTGTTATCTTATAATGTAACAATCAAGACCACTCCCATGTCTATAAAGTTGATTAACAAGATGAGATGCTCAGCTGATGATATTGAGATTAGGATTTCGAATGTGGAGGCAAAATCATTATGAGGGGAAAACACAAGATAAATTTAAATAAAAAAGATTTGGAAAGAAGCTTAATCATTAGTGCTTGTTTGAGGGTCTGGTGATCATGGTAACCAACTAAGAGTATTTCTTTTGGGAACAACAATTTAGTCTGTTCTCACTCTTAAACCATTTGTATCTGTCCTTCTGGGAGGAGATGTAGCATATGTATAAATGCTTTTAAACAACTTTGTAGTCTAAACTTTTCATTCTTTATTTGTGCCAGTTTATCGGAGCATGCAAGGAACCAGTAATGGTGATAGTGACAGAACTCTTGCCGGGAGGAACCTTGCGTAGATATTTACTAGATAGACGTCCTCGATGCCTGGACTTAAGGGAGGTTATTTGCTTTGCGCTTGATATTGCTCGTGCTATGGAGTGTTTACACTGTCATGGGATCATCCACCGGGACTTGAAACCTGGTACACTGTTGGTACTATAGACAATATTTCTTTTGATCTTGTATCAGAAACACTTTCCAATTAGTTATAACTTTTAAGACCCACTGATATTATTGTTCACTTTTTTTGGTGCGGTGAGAATGAGGACTCTGCTTGAATTGCTTTGGTAACTGCTGGATCATATGTTCTTTTCAGTGTTTGAACTGAACATGCTAACCAAAACCCTAGCCCTGACTTGGTAATGGAAAAAGTTAGTGTTGTTTTTTTCTATAAGAGAATGGGAAAGAGGGCACAATCAGACTTTGTATATTAAATGCCATTTTCTATGAGGGGGTGTGGAACTTACTCTCTGGAAATTGTATTGTGTAAACTTTTGATGAAAAACTTCAATAATTATTTATCACTAATATATGCCATGTCTAAGGATTCAAAATTAGCTAATGCTAATGTTAACTTTTTCATGTATTGAGTTTTATCTATTTCAGAATGGAATTGTACATGAATAAATTTATCATGTCCTGCCACTGGAAATTTTGGAGTTTCACAAGTTCCTTCTCTTTGTCCCAGAAAACCTTATTTTGACAGCAGACCATAAGACTGTGAAACTTGCTGACTTTGGGTTAGCAAGAGAAGAGTCTGTGACTGAAATGATGACCGCGGAGACGGGAACATATCGTTGGATGGCCCCGGAAGTAAGTCTTAGATTTATGGAGTTTATGTCTATTGCTCTTAGCCTATTTGCTCTTTTCATAAATTGACTACTTGGATTCTCCCTAGCAGCTCTACAGTACTGTCACGCTGAGGCGTGGTGAGAAGAAACATTACAATCACAAGGTAGATGTATACAGCTTTGCCATCGTGTTTTGGGAGCTCATCCACAACAAGTTGCCTTTTGAAGGCATGTCGAACCTCCAGGCTGCATATGCAGCTGCTTTTAAGGTAGTCTTTGCTGTTCCTGGTTAAGCTCAAATACTTAATATTACAATCATGAGCTCATCATTTCAATACATTTAACCAAAAAGGGAGGGCATATTAGGTTTGAGTATGATTTATGCAGCCATAATGGAAATTAAACAGGATAGGCTGTGTTGATTAAGGAAATGGATCATGGTTTTAAGCAACAACTGAAGATACTAAACACGAATGTGCAGTCTTGGATAAGCTTGTTTGCCAATGCAGCTTGAGGTTCCACCAGCTGATTTTTATTAGGATTTGAGATTCCTTGTCATGAGTTATTCCTATGTGAAGTCTTCAACTTACAGCAACTATTTTAGTCACTTAACTGCTGCCAAAATCCCCAGAATTTCAGGCCTTGCGTCAAGAATCTCCAGGAGGATCTTGCATTGATCTTGACCTCTTGCTGGAAGGAGGATCCAAACGACAGGCCCAACTTCACACAGATAATACGCATGCTTGCCCACTACCTCTCAACCATCTCTCCTATGGAGCCTGTGATCCCTCCTTGTATCTTCCCTTCAGAGAATAGGGTCTTCCCACCAGAATCTCCTGGGACAAGCGCTTTGATGCCTCCAAGGGATAATTCTGCCAAGACCCCATCTACCCAGATGATGATGGAACAACAGCAGCACAAGCGCTTTTTCTTCTGCTTCAGTCAGTGCTACTAATGTTTCCCATCTAACTGTGGGTCCTCCAAGTTGTCAGTATCTTAATAAAAGTTAATGGCTTAAATTCTTGTATCTGTCAAGGAAAAACGACTCTTCTTTTAGGATCGAGAATAGATCAACATAGGTTTGTTATTTGGATGAAAGCGCCGGGAACTGGAGTTGGGGTTGCTGTGATGTTCTATCGCTGTAAAGTTTAGGGAGTTTATCATCCAAATGCCTTTCACTCCGTTCCATGTTCCAGTGTGAGAACCACATTTTTACTTTAACGTTTGGAGCAAATAATATATATAAGTGATGTCTTAGATTTGAATCTAAGAGCCTTCGGACTGTGTTTTCCCGTGAAAGATTGCAAATATGGGACTAATATGGGACTAGTATACCCGGTCATCATTCGTCATAAAGATCACTGAACCTATTCATTTCCATTATTACTCGAGAGAAGGCCATAAAATAGGGTTGTTGGCTGATATTGTGCAATAAATAATTATTTTTATGAAAAAATGCCCAAATTCTCTGTATGTTCTTTGTATATTTGGCCCAATGCCATCTTTTTTTCTTCAGAGTCCAAGTTTGGAACTAAGAAACTGGAGCCCTGTTTATTAAAAACTCGATGGAAAAGATGATTATATGCCCAACATTGAACAACCGAGGAAGTTTGGACATTTTTGGTTGAAAAATCATAATTAGTGCTACAAGTGAAAACTTGCTAAACTTATTATTTACTTACCAAGTGTAATTTTTAAAGCCAATAATTCTCCTCCCATCCAAAGTTGGAAAATAACATAAAAATCGATGTACGATGAAGTAGGCGTAAAGGAGGGTTGCAATGAAGCTTGGCATAAATGAGGAGGCCTCCAAGTTGATCTGTCGTAATGAACATAAAGATCATGAGAGAGGCAATCCGCTCCTAACATAATGAAAATCAATCTCTATGTCTGGGCTGAGCATGAAACATTGAGGATAAAGAGGGTGTGGATATATTGTTACAATAGACCACAACAGGTCAGGGAATTGATAGCCAAGTTAATGGAGTAAAAGATGCATCAAAATTGTTTCAGAAACACCATGTGCAACCCCTTCCGGGCACTCCAAGAAAGAAGGTTAGTACAAGAAAAAAAACAATAACCACAATTAGTTCCGCAGGTGTGGGAACATTAATCTATCCCGCATCATTGGAGGAGGAAGAGCAATGCAAATAATTCTTTTTAGAGAACTAATCTCACAATATCTTTTGTTTTGTAAGAATATAAAAAAATATTAAACTTGAGATGAAAATAGTAACTATTGAGATGAGAATTAATATTAAATTTATTTTTTTGCTAATCAAAATAAACACTAATTAATCTATCAAATCTAATTTAAGATCAGTATATTAAGTAAATAAAAATGATATACTTGTCTACTTATCAATAATAGTACTAATATTATTGGTTATAACAATATTCAAATCATTTGAATCTCGATTCTTCTTGTATAAACATGTTAATTCATCTGCACATAAATTGTTTAATTATTTAATTAGTGTCACTTGACACTATATAAACCTTATTAGTAACAATTCATAAATGTAAGGGCATACAATCTATATACCTTCTAGTTTCTGCTTCTAAAGTATGGTATATAGTGTGCCAGAGTTAGATTAGAGTATAATTTTGGGTCAACCATTTTCTTGTGTTAGTTTTAAGTCTTCCAATGCGGATTGTGCTTTGACTTCCAATGCATGTATACAATAAAACAGGGAGCCACTAGCTCACAATAGAGCGCCCATGTTCAATCCTGACGATGATTTTTGTTCTTGCATTTTTTGTAAATGGATCAAATGAACCATCCACATTAATCTTCATAGTGCCACTCGGGGGCCGCTTCCATGCTCCTTCAGCTTCAATAGGTAGATTTGGCTCATATCTAGTGCGACCATGATCCTCATTGTCACATGTATATTCTCCAATCGAACCTATTATGTTACCGATCACTGGCGGCAGTGCCAAGACAGGACTGTGATTCGACCTAGTCCGGTTGCACTGCCGCCAGTCCATCGAGTATGTCAGTCCTGTCTTGGTACCATGGCGAAATCACATAATTCATTCATTAAGAATTTTCATTACTTAAACATCATGTTTGTTTACGAGCTCTTGCTCGTGCTAACTGGCCTTGCGCTCACTGTACATGATTTTCCAAAATCGAGCATTTTAGCCCACAAGTTCCAAAACCGAGGCCCCTGGCCTATCTGAGCTATTCCAACTCTTATCAAGAAGGTCTCCCAAAAGTTTTAAGCATTGACACATATTCAGGGGAGAACACTTCTAACAAAATAAACTTTCCATCCATCACACCAACCGGCTATGATGACATCTCCGCTTACAACCGGTAAGCGAGTTTTCTACTTCCTTCGAGAAAGTCCATCATACCAACCGGGTATCATCTACTTACACGTAAGTAGTTTTTCCACATAGTTCTCACATCACTCCCACTAGGTGTGATGTTAAAATTCCACATGGAAGCGATTTTTCATTTTCGAGGTGCTCATCATCCCAACCGGGTATGATGTAAATGAACCCACTCACCCGTAAAACCGTGACATGTTCGTCTTCGGTTGGTTTTCCAAGTCAACGCGAGTTTCTCTTGTTAGCGTTTTGGTCCCTCGTTCTCTTACATGATTTGAACAACTAAGCTAAAAATTTTTAATTAATTGCATTAAGGTCCCTAAATTTCTTTTTCCTTGCTTTAGGTCCCTAATGCTAACTTTCCCCCCAAATTGAGTCTCGAAACCTCAAAAAACTCACTTTGGGTCCTCAATTTACTCAAAATCATTTAAGGGGTTCAAGTTTTCCAAAATTTCAATTTGGTCCCCAACTTTTCAAAAATTACCATTTTGCCCCTACTTTACAAAAATGGCAATTTGTCCTTAATTAATTAAAAACAATCAACCAATTGGTCCTCCAACATCCTTTTCATGGTCAATTGACCCTCAATTTTGGGAAATTGCAATTTGATCCCTCAATTTTACGAAATCCCCAATTTCCTCCAAAAATTTCCCCAATTTTCCCCCTTTCAAATTGGCCGAATTTGATTTTATCAAATTGACCATTTAATCAAGGTTATTTGCTCAAATTGAAGGTATGGATTAGTTCCTATACTTACATATGATTCAATTGAGTTTTGAACCCATCATTTGGGTCCGAATTGAGCTCAAATGGAGCTTTGTCAGAAAACTAAATTTAGAGAGAGAAAGCTTCGAAAGCTTACCGTTGGAGGTGCGGCGGTTCAATATCTCTATCGGAAAAGATAGCTCTCTTCCTGAGGTATCTTCTAGGATCAATAACATTAATCAAAACTAAATATAAAATTTACATACCTATCTTAAGGTTAAGCTACAGACAAATCCTTAAGGTTGGTTTCCCTTGTTTTCCTGAAAAATGGGTAAAGGGAGGGGGTGAGTTCGACAACTCAGTGAATAGGTGTTAGGTGCGAGTTTTCACAAAAATAACTTTAATCGATGTGTACCAAACTCCTTATTTCCATTAAAAATATTCTTTCCTCAAGTTCTGGTTTTCAAAACCTTTTTCCAAGGTTTACCAATTCTTTCCAAGGATTCTCAAATCCTTTCCAAAGTTTTCAAACCTTTTTCCCGTTTCCTTATTAGGTGTGTTTCACAAACAACACACACCCTTCATCAGGAAGGGTACACATATATTCGCGAGATGCAATTACATCGGCTGCACCCACTTGTGGATCGTAGTGTTTTTACCATCCACCTTGATAGAAGTCACTGACTTCTAACTGAAGTTTGAGTGAACATCTCCGACGTCCAACCCTCAAACTCAAAATACTTCATGTTCATATGAGGATGGAGACCTCATCCTGACCCCACCTCGGTCTCATGCGCATGAAGCTACGTCGAGCTTCCCTGACTACTGGCACGACAAACTACCCTTATCTCCACCATGTCGTTCAGTAGCCCCTGAGATGCATCACTACCCCTCTTGGCGTCTTGATGGTCCAGAACCTCAAGTACATGCACAAAAAAAAGTTTTCCATAAAGACATCTTATCTTTGGTGCCAATGGTCCAACGACCTTGACCCTCAACTCGTCCTGCAACTGTTTGTCTAGATTGGTCCGTCGACTTGGTCTTGTCGCACTGCTGCCATTTCATCGAGTATGTCGATCCTGTCTTGGTACCATGACCAAATCACATTATTCATTCACTAGAATTTTCACGGCTTACCATCTTGTTTTAACTGGCCTTGGGCCAACGGTACGAGATTTTCAAAATCGGGCATTTTAGCCCCCAATTTCCAAAACTGAGGCCTCCGACTTATCTGAGCTATTCGAGCTCCCATCAATTAGGTCTCCCAAAATATTTAAGTAGTGGCACACCATCAGGGGAGAGCACTTCTGACAAAAATAACTTTTCATCTGCCCATCACACCAATCGGGTGTGAGGACATCTCCACTTATAAACGATAAGCGGGTTTTCTACTTCCTTCTAGGAAGTTCATCATACCAATTGGGTATGATCTACTTACAATCGTTAAGTAGTTTTTTCGCGTTTTTCTCACATCACCCAACCAAGTGTGATGTTAAAATCCCACATAGTAGCAGGTTTTCATTTCTAAGGTACTCATCATTCCAACCGGGTATGATGTGAAAATTCCCACTCACCCGATAGTGTAGTGTATTCCTCTTGATTGGGTTTTGCCTTCACGCGAGCTTATCCTTATTGGCGTTCTCGGTCCTTTATTCTCCCACATGATTTGGACATCCTATTTATCAATATTTGGCATAATAGCCCTAATTCCTCATGTATGAGCAAAATGTCCAAAATTTTTAATTATTTATATTTAGTTCTCTAAAGTTCTTTTTCCTTAACTTTAGGTACCTAATACAAAATTTTCCCCAAATTGAGTCCTGAAACTTTCAAGAATTCACTTTGGGTCCTCAATTTATCCAAAATTACTTAAGGGGTTTAAGTTTCCCAAATTTCCAATTTGGTCCCCAATTTTTCAAAAATTACCATTTTGCCCCTACTTTACAAAAATGGCAATTTGACCCCAATAATTCCAAAAATTGACCAATTGGTCCTCCAACGTCTTTTTCATGGCCAATTGACCCTCAATTTTAGGAAATTGCACTTTGGTCCCTCAATTTTTTGAGATTCCCAAATTTCCCCAAAATTTTCCTCCAATTTCCCCCTTTCATACTGATCAAATTTGATTTTATCAAATTGACCATTCAATTGAGTTTAATTGTTGAAATTGAAGGTAAATTCCTACACTTCCACATGATTCAATGGAACTTTGAATCGCGTCGTTTGGATCCAAAATGAGCTCAAATGGAGCTTCGTGAGAAAACTAGACTTAGAGAGAGAAAGCTTTGAAAGCTTACCGTCGGGGGTGGGGCGGTCCAAGCTTTCGATCTAGGCAGATAACTCTCGTCCTAAGGTTTCTCCAAGGATCAAGAATCACATCAATACATGCTAAATTGAGGGAGAATTTGGTCAGTGAAGTTTCGTCGGTTCTCTCTCTAGCACTGATAAAAAATTACAGAGGGGAGCCAAATTGACTTACCTTTCTGCTCTTATTCAGTTGTATGAGGGCTGTGGAAGTGTTGGGAGTGCTTGGTTGGGCCTAAGAAGGGCTCAAATTGGTTGTTTTTAGCTCAGCCGAAATAGGGCAACTTTGGTACGCTAGAGCTGCTTCACTGTTCGATCACACTGACGCTTCTCCATTGATCCTCAGAGCAATTAGAGAGTACCATCGGGTAGCTGACCGCTCCTCGAATCTAAGAAACCTGACCTCGCCTTATTTGGATTAGAAAAATGCCCAAGTCAGAGATCTAGTTCGAGCTTCATCAGAAATTGGAGCAGTAGAGAGAGAGAGAGAGATGAGTTTTTAGGTGTGAGGAGGATAAATGAGGAGGGACTCTTTATATAGAGAGCTCAAGGACTCCTTGGCCGCTCGATTGGGGACTTTGTGGCAGACATTCATTGCCTAAAACTCCCTAAATGGGGACTTTGCAACTTCGTCGACGCTGCTTGACTTTACAGCGAGTGAACTGTCATGACCTGACCCGATTTAGTCGGATCCCTGTGACCAACCTGCCACTCTCTCGGCTTACTAAGGGTTGCCCATTCTTTATAAGTTGTGAGGAGTAAGACATCATTTAAACTTGCACCTTTCCTTAAATAGCATAAATTAAAATTGCACAAAATTTTAAACTTATTATACCTGCCTTACAGATGCGTTAGCTGGTGGTTTTTGGGGTAAGCTTTCTGGGGTTACCTGAAAGGGATATATAGGAGGGGGTGAGTTCAACGAGTTAGTGAATGGGTGTTCAAAAATTTACTTTTAGAAAAATAGTTTGAATTTGAAGTGTGCCAGACTCCTTATTTTCTTTTAAAAACATTTCATTCTCAATTCTTGGTTTCCATAAAAATTTCTCATCATAACGGTGTGTTTATCACTCAACACACGTCCTTCATCATGAAGGAACACACAATCGCAGGCCAGCCCATCCACTATGCCCACTTGTGGCGTCGAAGCGACTTTACCAGTCACCTAGATAGAAGCACATCCACTTCTACCCTGAGAATGAGTGGATGTTCGTTTGTGAGTATATAAGGATGTCATCTATGAATACTATCACGAATCTATCCAAATGTGGTTGGAACATATGGTTCATCAAATCCATGAAAGCTGCAGAGGCATTCTTTAATCCGAACGGCATTACTCTGAACTTGTAATGTCCATATCTGGATCGGAATGCCGTTTTGGGAATGTCCTCTCGAATTCTAAGTTGATGATAGCCCGACCGAAGGTCTATTTTGGAGAAGTAAGCTGCTCCTTTTAATTGATTGAATAAGTCATCTATCCACGAAGTGGGTATCAGTTCTTGATGGTGACTTGGTTCAGCTTCTTGTAGTCTATGCACAGTCTCATACTTTTGTCCTTTTTCTTTACGAATAGGACAGGTGCACCCCATGGAGACTGGCTAGGACGTATGAAATCCTTCTCTAGTAATTCGTCCAATTGCTCCTTCAATTTCTTCGGAGCTATACGATATGGGGCTTGGAATACGAGGTTTGTTCCCGGGCTTCCCAAATGCTTGAGACCGGGCTGAAATGTCAAAAGACCAAATGGGGAAGTATCCTGGAGAATGGTGCTAGGACCTATTGGTGGCACAACTCTAAGTATGGAGGAAGACGTTTATCAAGAATTCCATAGCTCCTTAGTTATTTTGCAACCATTTTCTATGATAGGGCTAAGAGCCTAACCTTTTGTATCCCCATGTTAATAAAAGATTCAAATTCCCCCAAAACTCTATCTTTTGAGGATGTGATCTTACTAGGAATATGGCATAAGAAAAATAAAACAAACCCGCACTATCCTAGAAACTAAGGAAGAGTCGCAACCCAGTGATGGAAGATGAATCAGGAAACTTAGGAGGACTCTTACCATGACCCTTAGCAAAGGTGATTCAGCTAGAAAACTGTCAAAGTGATCAAACTCAAGAACAATAAGCACCAAACCAATAGTAACCCTTGAAAATGCCCCACTTGAAGGAAAGTAAGAATCACAACAATCCATGTAAGGGAATGACGATGGGACATTACCTGAAGAGATGCCCAACCCTACTAAAGGACAAGTATGAAGTTGAACTATTATAGGTGTAAGGAAAGAAGGGGTGTTCCACACCTCATAGATTCAGGGCAATACCTCCTCAAAGGTCACGAAGGACATGAAGGATAAGAGACCGATACCATGGAGCGGGTTACATAAAAAATATAAAAAGAGGTCAAGAAAAGACGAGGTGAATACAAAAACTTCTTAAGAATGTCAAACCGAGAATGATACCTCATGAATAGGGATAAGGTACATGAGAATCATACTTAGAACCCTCTCATAAGGGGCAAACACAGAAAAAAAAAACGTCCCCCGAAACTCTAGGGAATGACACAGTGAGATGAAGAATAGAAGGAATATGCTGTGAAAATGAATCATTGGTTGGTAGATGTGCAAGGAGCCAACCCCTCATTAGAAACTACTTGAAGGAAGGAAGTGTCAGAGGCCAAGAATAATATGCTTTGGAAAAGTGATATAATTTTAAAGTACTACCACTTTTGGAAAAAGCAAAAAAGTTAAAAATTGAAGTCTCTAACCAACATACCTAAGGAAGACCGGGAAGTAGAAAGAACTACACCCTAAAAAGGTCAATGAGATGATGTTAAGGACAAGAGTACTCGAGAAGACAACTGCTCTAAGAAGACCTAAACCAAGGGACTGGTAGAGGCAGGGTAGTTAACTAGCTAATACGTGGAAGAACCATGATGTAAGTTCCGAGAAGGAAGAGAGGCGGAAAGGTCAAATACTCTGAAAGAGAAGGATGAAAGAAATCCCTAAAGGAACCAAAAGGCCAAATTAACAACCAAACTCAAGCCAAGAAAGAAATAGGCAAGCTTCTCACATAATGATCAAGAAATCTTAAAACAAGGAAGATTTGTACGCTCCCTAAGGAAATAGACAGGTATTGGGTATGAATGAGGATGCAGATAGAGTATAAAAGATGTCTTGCAATACCTGAGGAGTAAAGGTAAACAGGAGAAGACAACATCAAGAGTAGAAATCCCCCAGGGCAAACGTAAAAAGGAATGTTTGGAGAAAGGGAAAGAATTCTACAAAGGAAGGAAGCCCCAAAAAGACATGTGTATCCCAATTGAGAGGAAATGGAACCAACCAAAATAGAAAGAATGATAAGCTCACAAATGAAATGTTGGCTGAGATGGAAAAGTTGAGTACCAAGGAAAAATGAGGTCCTAAGAAGGAAATTAAACTAAAGGAATTATGGAGGGGCGGATGGACACAATGTGGAGTGAAAGGAACTAACCCTTAATTAGGAAATGTTTCCAAGGAAGGAAGTATCATAATGGCCCAGGCTGACCTATTTGGAGGGAACAGGAGAACCAAGTAGAAAGAGGAAAACTAATAACGACAGACAGCCAAATAGAATAAACAAAACCCTAAGAAGAAATGAGATGTAGTAAAGACTACACTCTATGATGGATAATAGGATGGGCATGAAGAACGATTGTACAGCTGCCCAGACGATTGGACTAGAAAAATAAAGAATTGTGAAATGGTTGCAAACAAATCAGAGGGGATTAAGGCCAAAGGAAAACCCTTGATTAGAGGATATCATTGGAAATGATGATGGATCTAAGAAAGGACGAAACCCAACATGTCGGTAAAACATCTGGGAATTTAATTAATTAGAACAGGAAATACTCAATAAGGAAGTCGAAAAGGAACGAGTGGGTAAGGAGAACCAACACAATTGAGTAAGTGGAGTTAATAATGGTAAAAAAAAAAGGATAGTTGAGGAATACTATCAAAAGAACAGAGAAAGTTATGCGATCCCTGAAAGGTCTAAAAGCTAAGAGAGACACTTCAGGAGATGTTCTAAAAATCAAATGGACAGAGACAGGTCCTAGAAAATGCCATGCTGTAAGGGCATGTAAGCCCAACAACCCGAGGAGAATATGACTCGAAGTAAGGAAAAGTTGGCTAATAAGCATGATGAGGTCAAATATAACAATTTGGATCGAATTTATAATAGACAACGAATGGAGGAAGAGTCAAAATAGGACGAAAAGGTGGTGATAAAGAAATCCGCGAAAATAAGTACGAAATGCTCTATAGGACGACAAACTAAGTGTTTCAATGATCAAGCGTTTAACTAGACACGAAAATGGTTAGTTATCTTGGAATTCCCAATCTTGAGTATAGGACCTAAAGGGGAAGAATGTTACTCTAAGCAAAAAGAGAGATGAAATCTAAGAACGTACCCTGAGGTAAGGTATGTCTAGTGATGACAAACTCCATGGAGGGAGTAAATAATATTAACGAAAATGAATTTCTTAAGTGAAGGTTGTAAAAGGGACTAATTTCAAGGATGAGAGAAAAGTTTATATCTTAAGCAAACACCAAAGGGGCATCAAATGAAATGATTGCTCATGCAAGGATGTTAACTAAGTTTTGGGGACAAAACTCCTAAAAGGAGGGGAGAGTTGTAAAACCCGCCCTTTTGAGCTAAGGAAAACCAGGAAAAGAACCGGTCAAACCAAGTGAGGATTCAAAACCGGTTCACAAACCCGATTATTTCTGAATGGGCAAGTTGAGAATTTACAACTCTCAGGTGATCCAAAGGGTTAATTAAACCTTGGAAAAGAAACTTAAGACAATTTAGAAAATAAAAGCCAAAGTGGTTCAAATGAACTAGATTCCTAAATTAAATTATTGTAATTAATACCGAAATTAAATTATTGGAATTAATACCAATAATTTATGGCAATATTAATACTAGTAATAAATCTTGCCCATTTAATACACGGGTTTTACGCCAATATAAAGAGGTCATCCCCATTTCATTCTCCTCATACCTGAACACTTCTCTCTCTCTCTCACTACTGCTCTATTTCCCGGTAAAGCTCAAACCAGAGCTTCGACTTGAACAAAGGTCGGGCGAATTAAAACCGGGGAGAAGACAGCTATCTGATAGCAAACTCCAGTTAATTTGAGAATCATTGGAGAAGTGTCGGCGTGATAGAATAGTGAAGCAGCTCCGACAGACCGAAGCTGCCCTATTTTGGCCAAGTTGAAATCAGCCATTTCAAGCCCTGCTCAGGCCAATCCAAGCCCTCCCAACACTTCCTCAGCCTTTCCACGGCCGAATTAGGACCGAAAGGTAAGCCAATTCGGCTCCCCTTTATAATTTTTGATTGGTGCTAGAGAGAGAGTCGACCGAATTTCAATGACGAAATTCTAATACAATTCCACATCAATTGATGTGATTCTTGATTCTTTGATGAACCTCAGGATGAGAGCTATCTGTCCAGATCGAAAGCTCGAACCGTCGTGCCTTCACCGGTGAGTAATCGAAGCTTTCTCTCTCTATAGTTCATTTTCCGACGAAGCTCCGTTTGAGCTCGTCCCGACATTAAAACTTGCGATTCACATTTCTGAAGAATCGTATGAACATGTAGAAACTTAATTTCAACTTCAATTTCAACAATTGGAAACGTTTGATGGGTCAATTTGATAAAATCAAATTCGACTGTGTTAAGAAGTTGGAATTGGGGGAAAATTGGGGATTTTCAAAATTCAAAGGACTAAAATGAAATTTTATGAAATTGAGGGTCAATTGGGCATGGAAATAATGTTGGAGGACCAATTGAGGATTATTGAAATTTTTGGGGCAAAATTTATTATTTTTGTAAAGGAAGGACAAAATGGTAATTTTGGAAAAGTGGAGGACCAAATTGAAAATTTGGGAAATTAAACCCCTTTTTGTGAAATGGAATAAATTGAGGTCCTATGATAAATTTTAGAAGTTTTGAGACTCAATTTGAGGAAAAAACGGCATTTGAGACTTAAAATTAAAGAGAAATAACTTTAGGGACCTAATTGCAAATAAATAAAAGTTTGACTTTCTCATTCATTTGGAATGAATGAAGGCAATTAGGTCGAAGGATAATGAACCAATATGTTCATATCGTGTAGGAACGCGAAATACTGAGAACTCCAGAAAGGACAAGCTCGCGTGAATACAAAGAACCAGTTTAGTGGAATTCACAGCATTAACGGGTGAGTGGGTTTACTAACATCATACTCGGTTGGGATGATGAGCACAAATTAAAGATAAAAACCACTTAACGGTTGTGAGTGGAAATTTTATATCATACATGGTAAGGGATGATAAGTACCTCGGTATAAAAACCCACTGTTTAGTGGTATTTTAATCATCACCACTTAGAGAAAGTGATGTGAAAATTATACGAAAAAAACTACTTACCGGTTGTAAGTAGATCATACCCGGTTGGTATGATGAGACTTCCTCGAACGAAGTTGAAAACCCGTTCATCGGTTATGAATGGAGATGTCCTTATACTGGTTTGGTATAATGGACAGTGAAAACCTATTTTGTCGGAAGTGTTCTCCCCTGACTGTGTGCCAATGCTTAAATAATTTGGGAGACCTTCTCGACAGGAGCTCGAATAGCTCTGATAGGCCGGGGGCCTCGGTTTTGGAACTTGGGGGCTAAATGCCCGATTTTGAAAATCTCGTATAGTGGGCCCAAGTCCAATTGGCACGAGCAGGAGCTCGTAAACGAACTTGATATATGTGCCATAAAACTTAATAAGTGAATTGTTTGGCCATGGTACCAAGATAAGACCGACATGCTCAGTCAACTAGCGGCAGTGCGACATGACAGGTCGACGGACCAGTCAAGACAAACAACTGTGGGTTGGGTTGAGAGTCGGGGACATTGGACTAGTGACACCACAGATTACATGGCAATATAAAAAAAACATTGTTTGTGCATGCACTATGAGTACGAGATCATCAAGACGCCCATGAAGGGTAGTGATGCGTCCTAAGGGCACTGGACGACCTGGTGGCTATAAGGGCAGTTCATCGTTCCAGCTGTCTGTGCGAAATCTGGAGTAGCGCCAAGCGCATGAGACCGGGGTAGGGACAAGATGAGGTTTCTGTCCTCATACGGACACGAAGAAGTGATTTTAGGATTGTGGGTCGGATGTCACGTACATCCACTCATTCCCAGGGTAGAAGTGGTTGTACTTCTATCCGGGTGGCAGGAAAAGTCGCTCCGAAGCCACTAGCGGGTTTAGTAGTGATACTGACTTGCGAATGTGTGTAACCTTCATGATGAAGGATGTGTGTTGGGTGATGACACACTGGTAACTAAGAAATAATGGAAAAACCCAAATTTTTAAATGAAGGGATTTTTTTGAAAAGAAAGGAGTCTGGCACACTCCATATAAATGTTTTTCTTAAAAGTTAAAAGTAGACCTTTGAAAACCCATTCACTGAATAGTCGTACTCACCCCCTCCCTTATATCCCTTTCAAGAAATCCCGGAAAGCCTACCTTGAAAGACCATCAACTAAGATGCCTGTAAGACAGGTATGTAAAGTTTAAAATTTCATGCAGTTTTGATTATGCTATTCCAGGAAATGGTGCAGGTTTAAAGGACGCCTTACTCTTTACAGATTATAATAAGGGGAAACCCTTTAATAAACCGTGAGAGTGGTGGGTTGTTCATGGGGATCCGACCAAACCGGGTCGGGGTGTGACAGCTTACCTTTCAGCTCTATTGAGGTTGTTTGAGGGTTGTGGGGGTGTTGGGAAAGCTTGGTTTGGCAGGAGGAGGGCTGAAATTGGCAAAATTCAACTCGGCCAAAATAGGCTAGCTTTGGTCTATCGGAGTTGCTTCACTATTTGATTTCGCTGGCACTTCTCCGGCGGTCCTTAGGTTGAGAGGAAGGTGCTATTAGGTAGTTGACTTCCCCTGTAGTCTGTCGGACCTAAACTCGCCTTCTGAGGTTGAGAAAACTACCCAAGTCGGAGCTTTGGTTTAAGCTTTACCGAAAAATGGAGCAGTTGAGAGAGAATGAAGATTTCAAGTGTGAGGAGTATGAATGGAGATGAGCTCTTTATATAGGCAGCTCAGGGACCCTCTACCCGACATCTTTCCTTTTTGTTGGAGCTTATCCTCACCCTAAAACAACCTGATTGGAGCCATTTTTCCTTCGATGGAGTTACCATTTTCTTCATTGAATGAACAGTGCTGTCATCTTAAAGAAGAAGACGACACTGTTCCGAACCGGAACGGATCGGTTCAACCAGGTTCAATGCGTAAATCGGTTGGTTCAAGCTCGATTCGACCAGTTTTCTCAAAATTAAAAATTTTTAAATTCATCTATATTCATTCTCCATCTAATGGTGGCTTCAATTTCCCAATTTGATCATTTTAAGCCACCAAGAAAAATTAATTTAGGAACTGGTTCAAGTATGGTTCAAACCTGTTCAATTTGGTTCACCACGAACCAATCTAGTTTTCTCTTTCCAATTGTCCCAAGGTTCTTTTCCATGCTTTTTATGACTCTTTGAGTCACTTGGGGTTTGTCAATTTCCCATTTTACCCTTCCCCTATCGATTAAGGTTCATGAATTGGCTCGGTTTTCTCTCTTGAGTTGATCGATTCTTTTCCCGGTTTTCTTATCTTTAAAGGAAGGAGTTTATAGGCAATCTGAACGGACCATCCAAATCTTGGAGGACATGCTTCGAGCATGCGTCTTAATGATGAACAAGGGCTGGGAGGACTATCTATGCCTCATGGAGTTTGCATATAATAATAGCTATCAGGCCAGCATACAGATGGCCCCATACGAGGACCTCTACGGGCGACCCTATTATACGCCCCTATTTTGGGTAGAGGTAGGGGAAAGAAGACTCGAGAAGGTCGAGTTGATAGAGGATGCAACAGAAAAGATCCGAATAATAAGAAGCCAACTCAAGGTGGCTCAGGATCGACAGAAGAGTTATGCCAACCACTAGAGAAAGGACCTAGAATTCAAACTAGGAGACCGAGTATTCCTCAAGGTGTCATTATGGAAAGGAATACTTAGGTTTCAACAGAGAGGAAAGTTCAAACCAAGGTACATATGTTCGTACGTCATAATTCAGAGGATTGGACTAGTGGCATACATGCTGGAGTTGCCTCCAGACCTGTAAAGAATACATGACGTATTCCACGTGTTGGTGCTATAAAAATATGAGCCCCGCCCTAGTCATGTGCTGAATTAGCCGCCATCCGAAATAGAGGAAGACCTGGTCTACAAAGTAGAGCCAATACAAATCCTCGACTGATGAGAGAAGAACCTAAGGAATAAGAGGATTCCCATGGTGAAGGTCCTTTAGCGAAACAACCAAGTAGAGGAGGAGACGTGGGAGACCGAGTCGGTCGTAAAGGATAGATACTCGCAATTATTCCTCATGTAAAATTTTTTATTACAAAACTCCTAAAAGGAGGGGAGAGTTATGAAACCCATCCTCTTAAACTAAGGAAGCCGAAAAAAAGAACCATCCAATTACCATGAAAAAAACCAAGTCAATTAATGAACCGAAAATAGTAAAGGGTTAAAATGGGAAATTAGAAAATCCCAAATGACAAAAAATTTATAAAAATCATGGGGAAGAACCATGAAGTGAATTGAATGAGAAAAATGGACTGGTTCGGGGTGAACCGGATTGAACCATGGTGAACCAATTCAATGATTTATTTTTCTAGGTGGCTTAAAAATGTCAAATTGGAAAATTGAAGCCACCATTAGGTAGAAAATGAATTTAGATGAATTTAGAAAATCTTAAATTTTACAAAACTGGTCGAATTGAGTTTGAACCGGTCGATTTTGAAATTTGGGTCACCGAACTTGGTCGGACCGGACCAATCCTCGGTCCAACCGATCAATGGACCAGACTAGTCAATGGTCAGTGAGCACCCAGCCAGCAGCCATGCAGAGATGGACAGCTAATGGGAGGCTGCTACGTGTCCGGTCAACAGTTAGTATACAACTGGTCAGCCTACCACGCAAACACGAACAACCAATGAGAGGCTGCCACGTGTTCGGGCTAACGCGGCGGCCGAGTTAGAATGCCATGCCAAAAAACCAACCAATCACAACGTGCCACGTGGCATGCTTGCCACTTCATCTTCTTCTTCCTCAGTCAGCTGACAATAAGGAAAGAGAGAGAGAGGGAGGGTGGTTCCTCCAATGACACGGGAAGATCTCTGGTATGACCACTGGCGGCCGAGTCCTATGGCGGCCAGTAGCCTGGTCAGTTGTCGATCTCCCTATATAAAGAGCACCCCTTCATTCATTCTCCCCATCCCACAAACGAGTGAAGAAGGTGAAGTACTCCATTTTTCGACGAGCAGCAAACCAGAGCTTTAGCGGTGGGGTTTTCTTCAACCTCTCAAGCTACATTTGGTGTCCTTAGAATGAGGAGGAAGTGCTCTACCCAACTTGACCCTCCCCTCAGCCTGAGGACCACCGGAGAAGAGTTGGGAAGCTCGCATAGTACCGCCGCTCCTCGATGGTCAGCAACCCAAGCTGCTTGAGCTCAAGTTGAGCCATCCTCGCAACAATTCTAGCCAAACCAAGATCCCTAGACAACACCTAGAGGTTCCCCTACCTTCCCTGATCTAAGACAGTAAGTCCCCTCTGCTGCACTTCGCCGGAAAATATTGTTCACAGTATGTTTATGCTAAAACTTAAATTGAGAAATTCGCACGACTTAGGCAACCAATTGAGGCATGGTTTGATACGAGAAGGATCCTCGAGCAGAGAGCAATTCAGAGAAAGCAAGAGCTCTGGTCATCTGACCCTCACCGGTAAGATATCGAAGCGTTCTCTCTTTAGACTGAGTTTTTTGGTAAAGCTTCGTTTGAGTTAATTTCTGAGCCAAATGAAGCGTTTCAAAGCTTGAAATGATGAGGAAGACATAAGAAGTTGATTCAGATCATGAATGGGGACAATTGACTGGGTTTTGATGATCAATTTAATGAATTGATGTTTCGGGGACCAAATTGTATTTTTTGAAAAATTGGGCAATTTGGAGATTTTGGGAAAATTGGATACTAAATTGTAATTTAAGGAAATTTGGGGGATTTTATTGAAATTAACTGTCAATTGAGGTCTATTTGGGCAAAGTGGATGAAATGGGGGACAAATTGGGAATTTTCGGAAATTTAAGGACCCATTTGGAAATTTTTGGGAAATTTAAGAACCAATTGGAAATTTTGGAAAAATTGAGGACCAATTGGTGATTTTGGAAAAAACTTAAGGACCCATGAGGGATAATTGGAAGTCCTAGGGACTTAATTGAGTTTAAAGGAAGATTAGGGACCTAATTGTGAAGTTACAAACTTTAAGGGACCTAAATGAAATTAAGGCATAATGGGAGGACCTATGCACAAATACATGAAAGTATGTGGCCTCTTATGCCAATTCTCCTGATATGGATACTCGTACCATGTAGGAGTTGATTACCTAAGTACTAGTGCAAGGGAGCGCACCACAAAGCGAGGTCTCACTAGGACGATCACGTTGTTGTTATCGGGTGAGTGGAAAATTTACAATCTCGGTTCCGATTGGGACGATGGCTTTGCCTCAAAAAGGGGTTTCTCGGAATTTGTCTCCCCTGACTAGCTGACTTTGCTTAAAATATTTGGGAACAAATTCTGAGGCTTAGGCTTGATGATATAAGTAGGCCCAAGGCTGATGGGCACGTGTATTGACCCATTTAGAATGAGCATGTTATGAACTGCTAAAAGTCCTAATAATGGATAATGTTGTGTGATACCCATTGAGCCAAGGTTGGGATGTTGGGCCGAATAGCTGCTAAGCCGAAGTTGGGTCGTCGAACCCGTTGGGCTGGTGCGCATGGGACGAAGCCAAGCTAATAGGCCCTGGAGCTGGAGGGCCAAAGATGATGGCTATAAATGAATAACACTCTTGATTGTGCATACAATGTGATGCGAGATCATCAAGATGCCTGATACAAGGTAGTGGTGGTCCCAAGGGCTGCTGAATGACCTAGGGAGCATAAGGGAGGTCTATTGTCCAGTATGTCGAGAAGCTCTCAGAGCTTCCTATGCATTGAGATTGAGGCAGTAGGAGGAAAGAGGTATCGTCCCACAAAGCGGACATGAAGTGTGATTAGGGTTTGAGGGTCGGACGAGAAGGTACATTCAAACTCAGGGTAGATGTTGTTAACCTCTATCAGGGTCGACGGTAAAGGTGCCCCGATCCACAAGTGGAACGGTCGGGGACTGTTATGTGAAAGTATGATCCATTTCTATGATAAAAAGGACGTATGATTGTGTGTCAACCCAAGAAGGGATAGAAAGTGAAATACTATAAACCTAATAACACATAATTGAATACACCCCTAAGATTTCTCCCACTCACTAAGTCGTGGAACTCACCCCCTCCCCTAAACATTTTTTTAGGAAGGGAGAAACTACACCAAAGCTTTCCCTCGCCAAGACTTGAACCAGGTATGAATTAGATTTTTAGTTTTGTTTAATGTTATTCCCGGAAAACATAATAGGTAATATGCATGACTCTTCCCGATCAAGGGGAGGAACCCCTCCTCGAGGTCTGGGAGAGTGGCGGGTTGGTCATGGAGTTTCGACAAAACCGAGTCGGGGCATGACATTGGATAACAAAAGGATGAGAGAAGAGTAGAGGATTTATGAGGTGTAAGTTAGAATGATTGTGCCTAAGACGAACCTTAGTCTAAACAAGAATAAGATGTATGGTATCATCCTAGAAACTTGATTTATGTTAAGGAAATGCACCCAAAGTTCGATGATCAAGGGATAGGTGGGTAGTAAAGCATCACCTAAAGATGATTAACAAGGAAAGGTTATGACCTTCTCATTATAAAAAATTGATAGGAAATCATACCAATGAAGCAATACCTAGAATAGACCATATGGTGTATCGAGTATTAAAGTTTGAGAGTAGGGAGAGGAAACAAGGATCGTCCCAAGGTGATGGGAGACAAACTGAAACTAAGATGTTACAAAGGAAATGCGCTAAGACAGAATGACAAGTTTGAAAATATAGTCTAGAAAGTCATCGGAGTACTGGCTTGTGGAGGAACCATGAAGTATAATTGAGACAAAGTTTGAGTTTCTTGAATTTTGAGACAAAATTACTAGACATTAAGACCCACGATATGTGGGGACCCTAAGGAGTTTAGGAGGTGCATGAATTGTGAGTGGAAAATACTAGAGGAGTCAGTCTCATAAACAAGTAAGCCTTAGGAAACACCACATGGTCATAGTCATAATGGTGCAAAATACCAAACGCAAAGAAAAGGTGATGTGTTAGATGGATATACATCATGACACTAGTATGAGTGAGTAGGCTTGTATCCCCTTAGACACTAGCCATAAAATTTATACCCTCGATTAAGGGGATACTTCCTAACAAGCACTTGCTAAACAAGGGGTGTGTGCCAGCCTTAAGTAAAGGAGTAGGTGTACCTCATTAAGGGGTAAGATGTAAAGGGAAGGAATTCACAATGGTCAAGCACTGTAGTGTCTTCTAGATAATCTCGTAGATGTTCCACAGAGTTGAGACAAGACATGTTAGTCATGGATGTCCATGAAAAACTTGGATAATATAAAGATAAATAAGAGAAGGTACGAGCGACTAATAGTGATAGCTTGACAGCCTAATACATGTATGAGTAAATGCAATTCTGAAGCCCAAGGCATGAGATGGGGTTAACGTGAATAAGGAAAGTGAACTAAAAAGGAGGAGTCTTAAAAGGATGAATTGAAGATGTTAAGAATGCACAATAACATATCAATTATGTGAAAATAGTAAAAATAAAAGATTTGAGTTGATTATTAAGGGGAGTTGCCTTCCCTAATTAATAAAAGTTTTTATAACAAAACTCCTAAAATGAGTGGAGTATGTAATACTGAGATTTTTCAAAAGTGTAATTTAACTCAATTGAACCAGAAATCAAGGTTGAATCAAGAATGGGAACCCAAAATATGAACTGAGATCTAATCGAATTAGGAATCGATTTCTCGATCAAGATATCAGGATTTTTAGAAAACTAGTTTAGACTAGTTAGGATAGGAGGGGCCAAATTTAAATTACTGAGAGAAATCGAAAAGGGCAAAAAGGTAGTTTTATAGAAAATGTGGGAATAAAAAAGGAAAAAATGATAAAATATTCACTCATCCGAGTCAATGAATCTGGGTTGAACCCATCTTCCCCACATGAATAGACGACTACTCGCCCCTCTACCCACTCTCTCTTACACATGCTATCAGACACCACATTTGGGAACATGAAAACTGACTTAATTTTTCACCAAATCGCATGCAAAAAAGCTCATTATTAATTTGACAACTCTCATATGAGTTACCCCTTAAAATTAATTGAGCTATCTACTATCCATCATAACGAATTTCTCTCTCAAAGTTAAGAAAAACTATCTCGGGCACATTACTAATCACCAAACATTCTATATTTAAATTCTCTTTCACCCAACCACCAAATTATTTGATTCTTGTCCAAAAAGAATGTTATTGGACTCATCTTGAGTTTTATGGATAGCTTGAAAGTGGTCAAAAACTATTGTACGAATGTCATTTTTGCCGCATCTATTTCAAAATTGAAAAACCACATGTCGCCACAGGCCTTTTGGGGCCAAATTATGCCACGTTCGACCAACCCTCTAGTTAGAACCAGTGCCAAAATGATTGATTGTCTCTCCTCTACATCACACAAGCCTTGTCCTAGTTCTGACAAGGAAACTTTCAGTCGTTTCGATCCACTTTCTAATGAAGTTTTGTTCAGTATCTCTCGGTCAAAGCCATTCAAGGCCAAAATTCAACTAGTTTCGACAACCCCCCGATCGATGACCACCATAGATCGACTCTCCTGGACATTGACTTCATTTCACCTACACTCTGGTCATCAAATGTACACTCTCGGGTGAGTATTTACAACTATACTTTTGGTAGCACTGTTTCATCAACTTTTGAAAAATAGCCAAATTTATTTGGGGTAAGACCCTCAACATCTCCCACAATCCATTAGGAGATAAATAGAAGTTTTTGGGAGTGATTTGTAAAATTTGAAGTTAGTTGGAGTGATTTTTAAATTTTAAGGTCTAAAGTACAAATTTTGTAAAGTTATGGGCTAATTTGTCTCCGAGCATGGCTGAGATCAAGGTAAACAACATCGAAGAGAATTCATGAAGGATTTCCATTCAATACCACATTCAAACTCCTTATGATCATCTCCGAGTTTTTGGTTTCATTTGCTATGTATCTACCTTGTTAGGAAATATACAAGTTTAGTCTTATAGCAAATGCATGTATATTTTTAGGTTATCATGTTGGTTATAAATGTTATAAGGTTTTAGACTAAGGAGATAATACGATTCATGTTTTTAGGAATGTTACATTCTATGAAGATATTTTTCTTTTTATTTCACAAGAATGTTTATTCTATTTTTCCTCCTTGTGATGATATTGTTAGAAATGATGAATGTTGTAGGTTAAGAAAATTGGATGGTTTGCGTGATGATTTGATCGAAATTAAAGATTTTGATGATAAATCTGTTAATAAAAAGAGAGCTGTTAAAAGGATAAAATACTTGTGTGATTATAATTGTAACTTATTTAGTTCAAAGTTTATATCCAAATATCACATTAGTGATTCTTTTCGTATAAACATTTTGATCCAAATTAGTAGAGTTATGTTTTAAATACTGATGTATGTGTAGAACTTATTAGTTATAAGATTATAGTAAATATGAGATTTGGTAAAGTGCTATGATAGATTAATAGGAAGTTTTAGAGAGAAATAATACTTGTAATATTGTTTATTTGCCTAAAAGTAAGAGAGCTATATGGTGTAAATAAGTTTACAAATTAAAATATAAAGTTGATCCAACTATAGATAAGTATAAGCCTAAGTTAGTTATCTATAAGCCTAAGTTAATTATAAAGGATATACAATGTTAAATAGATTAGATTATTTAGAAAAAATTTGCCATGATGATTAATATTAATATATTGTTTGCTCTTTCTATTATATATGGTTAGAATATGTTACCATTGGTTAAAAATAATATTTTTTTAATGGTGATTTAGACGAGAAGGTATATATGAAGATTCTTAAAGGATATTTTAAACATAGTTTTCTAAAAAATTATTTTATTAACTAAATAATTCATTTACGGTTTAAAAATGACTAGATAATGGAATAAAATTTTTTCTAAAATATTAATGAGAATGAGTTTGATAGAAATTATTCAAATATGTATTTGTCTAATGAAAAAAGTGTTTGATTTCTCTTACATTACTTTTATTTTATATGTTGATGATATAGTGTTATTTGATTATGATATAGATTTTTTGAATGATGTTTGTGAAATTTTATCTTATAAGTTTAAATTAAAAATTTTAATACAGCCAAAATATTTTATTGAGTTAGAGATTATTAAAGGTTCGTGAGGTATACATATAAGTGAAAGAAAATATATTTTATAAATGTTATATGATGTTAATTTTTTGGGTTGTAAATCATGGAGTATTCATATTAATGCCAATGAAAAGTTTAGTAAATCTAAGTATGATATATATTGTGAATATTTAAAAGTATAAGAAAATTATTCCATGTTACTAGTCTAATTAAATTATGAAAGTTTTGAGATATTTAAAGTATATGTTCTCACAGATTATTTTTCTTTCTTCTTCATATGAGTTACAATTAAGTAAATTTATTAATACAAATTGTACTTGTTCTTATACTACAATGTCAACTAGTGAATTTTGTTTTTTCAAATGGTTTTCTTTAATTTTGTGGAAGATTAAGATCCAGTTATTGTACCATGTACTCCAAGTGAAATATCAAAATATGACACTAGTAATTACATAAATAGTTTAGATAAAAAATATTGTATGATATATGGAACTTATTTTATCATCTACAACAATAATATTTTATGATAATCAAATAGGTATCATGAATGAACCAAACAAGAATGAACCAAACAAATTAAGTTAGATTGTTATTTAATAAATAATTAGTGCAAATATATGATAATCAAGTAGGTATCACGGCAATCATCGGCCTCCTAATGGTACTTCAAAATTGATTGAAAAAAAATGGTACTTTGAGGTGAATATGTTTGCTATATTGCTTTTAAAATCAAAATTAGAGGGAAAACTCTAATGAACAATTGAGTGTGGTTCTGACATGAAAAAAAAATATAAAATGGAAGGCAAAATATTTATATGAATATTTACTTTCAAAATATTCTAACCACCAATAGCAATTGTTCAAGTTGAAATGGATTTACTTGAACTAATTTTAATACAAAAAAAATTGACTTGTATTGGTATGGTATATGAAATTTGACTTTCATTTCTCCCATTTTACTTGGATGAGATTGGATCACATTTTATTAGATTTTAAAAAATTAATCTACTTGTTATACCCAAATTTTAAAAGTCATAACACATACTTCCACCAAAATTTGACTATATTAAAATGCGAAGTTTCCATACATTACTGCTACAAATTTAAATTTTAGATTGAATACAATCATTTAATCATAATTTTACATATAAATTTGATATTAATTTTATAAATGAAATGATAAATCCAATTTTTAAAATTTTTATCCTAATCCAAATTATTAAAATTGGTTTGAAATTAACAAGGGCGGATATAATCCGATTTGAATCTGAGTCTGAAATATAAATCGAAATTTTAATTGAAATTCGAATGTTACTAAAAAAAATTTCATTAACAATTAAAATAGAAAAAAATACCAAAAGGCGGCCAGTGGCTGCTGCTCTGCCTTGTCAACGTAGGGAGTCGGGAGACGGACTCCGGATCAGAATGAACATGCGGAATCATCGAGCTTGGTTTGTTGGGTTGGGATTGTTGGACTGGGGTTACACCCCTGCTCTAAGTTTGCAGGCTCGGGGTTGGTCAGGGATAGTTTTTTTTTAAGAAGTCATTCAAAAGGACATTATTTTACTTAAATTATTTTTTAATAAAATAACGTGCTTGCGAACTTATTTAAAATGATATAATTTTATTTAAATGTGAAAAAAAAGCAGGTACGAGCCCAATTTTACGTTGGAACGAAAATACTCTGGTAAGTCATAAAGGTAAAACGGTGCCGTTTCACGCATCCCGGATAAAAACATTTATTTTTGGCTGGAAATTGCGATTAATTAATTAAATCACTTTTGTCAATTTACTGGTCAGGCACTGTTTTCGTTCCGATTAACAGTGAGGAGGGTCTGACAACCTTAACCTGAAACGGTCGTGAGGGATTCCTGGAGCAGCTACCCGATTTCCCAGTGCTCTGATCCGAGGTAAACAGGTAGTGTCATGGCGTCGCCAGACATTGCTGGAATCTTGGATAAGGCGAAGGATCTTGATCGGCTAAAGAAGGAGCTGGAAGATGTCATCGTCGACATTAACAAAATCCACAAGAAGCTCCAAGCCAGTGAGTGTCTGTATCTACATGGGTTTTCTCCATCTGTAATGATTTCAAATCTCTGGAGTAATGCTTCCTTTTACTTGGGGGTGGGAGGTTTTGATTGGATGTGTGATCTTTGGATCTAATGGGGTTTGACTGATCTTTAGCGGTACAATGGTATGCATTGAAGTATTCATGCCTCTACCATGTTAATTAATTGGGGTGAAGAGTGTGATGGTATAACTGAAAAGGAGTAGACAATCAGAATTTCGCTGAATTTTAGTGGATAATCTCTTCATTCCGTTTGCATTAAATGCCTTGAGATTTAATGATCAGATCGATATATTGTATAGGTATAATATAGCTTTTATTAATTTTCTTTATCATATGGTTGTCTTGGAAATTAGAGTGAGTATTCAGTTAGCCATTCAATGAGAATGTGGCAATGGAATGACTATGAAGAGAAAAAGGCTTAGATGCTGATTTGTTTTGCGGTCATGTGGCATTTTTTGATGGCTAACAATGAGTGTGAGGGAGATTGCTGGCGTGCTTTTATTCTAGTAAATCATAAATAATTTTTGTTCACACTCAATTTCTGCTACTTTTTTGGTTTTTGCATGAGGCCGGAATTTCGAGCTCATCTTATGAGAGGCACTTGACAATTCTTTAATTAGTCATTTCCTAAGAAGGGAGTTTGTATAACGATCACACTCAATTTCTGCTACTTTTTTAGTTTTTGCATGAGGCTGGAATTTCGAGCTCATCTTATGAGAGGCACTTGCCAATTCTTTAATTAGTCATTTCCTAAGAAGGGAGTTTGTATGACGTTCACACTCAATTTCTGCTACTTATATAGTTTTTGCATGAGGCCTGAATTTCGGGTTCATCTTATGAGAGGCACTTCTCAATTCTTTAATTAGTCATTTCCTAAGAAGGGAGTTTGTGGAACGTTTTTGTAGTTTTTTGCCTTTCAGAATTATTGTGGATCATCTAGGAAAAGAGACTGTTCTGAAAATTGAGGAAAGTATGTGAATCTATTGACATCATGAAGGACCGTCTGTTGGCAGCAAAATTTATTTGATGTTGCTTACATTAGTTCCTTAATATCTATAATGGTACATAAAATTAGCCTGTTTTTTTACATAATATATTATTGTTTACTATTACAAATGTATCTGGAAAACTCAAGTTAATGCTTATCATTATCTTGATGATCCACATTCCAAATATAGATGTGCAATAACTTTTCCTTTCTTTTCTTCTTGGTTTTGATATTCTTCTATGATTAACCTATACCATTTGATCATTTACATTTTAATGAAGATCCTGAGGCGATTGAGAAGCCTGGTGACCCGTCCTTATCAAGGTTGAAAATACTGTATGCTCATGCCAAGGATCTTTCAGAAAAGGAAGCGAGGTATGATTATTCCTCCTCCAATTGCTTGTGATAATAGAATATGTTTTTTATGTTCCGGAGTAAGTGTGGGGAAATGAAGAATAGTAAATAAAAATTATTTAAAGGGGTTTCATAGCATTATTTACCTCTGTAAAGTGGTTTTTCGACAAAAGGGATCATTACATTTCAGTCCTTTCATGGGTGGGTGGGTGGGATAATGAATGTTAAAGCTATGCGGTTGTAATATGAATCACTGTGTATGCTATTTATTTAAGAAGTTTCTGTAAATTCCTTTTACAGTGTTTCCGATTGTCTGGTCGCTCAACTGGATGCCCTCATCACATCTGGTCCCTCTGGCCAACAAAGGAGGAGGATTGGTTTGTTACAGATCTTATAACCAATACCTCTTGTTATGAAGTTGTCCTATATATGCTAGAAATTCTCATGGTTACAAATTACATTATACTTTTGCTACACTATGACTGAATATGATTTGATCTCCTTTTATAATTTCACATACTAATGTTTGGATGAAAATAGTGAGTGTACTATTCTGAGTTAAATATTTTTGCATGTTGCAGATGGAAATGAACCAAAGCGAAAAAAGATGAAGCATGATTCGGACCTCTCAAGATTTATAACACCTTCCATGAAAAACCAGCTTGAGGCTCCTGCTAATTTGAAAGGTCAACAGGTAGAAAGAAGTATTATCATTGATATTCCTGTTAGTTTCATTAATGTTTGTTTGCCTAAGTATATTGATTGTGGTGGTGATTATCTCGGAAGATGTTGTGTTTCTTTTTGCACAGGTAGCCGCAAGGGTTACAGGAGAAGATGCTGAGAAGGATGAATGGTTCATTGTGAAGGTGACACATTTTGATAGGGAAACCAAAGAGTAAGAGCCCATTTTGTGTAAATAATATAAACTAGCAACTACTCAGTTTGCTCCCTATATATAATATATTCATATGGTCATTGACTGTTGATTTCCGATACCCAAAGACCCCATCTTTATGTTTCTATTTCTCTGGGAAATGATATAAATGTTTGACGTGACAGAATCTCCACCTCGTAATTTATGTAAACATTTTCCTTTTTCTTTACAGATTGTTTTGTTTTGCCTACTGAATCTATAATTTTGTACAGATTTGAGGTACTAGATGAGGAGCCTGGTGATGATGAAGAAGGCAGTGGCCAAAGGTAGCATTGTTCATTTTATCCCATCTAGATTACAATTGAATTTTCAGAAGTTTCTCATTACCATATATAAATTCTGATTGTGCTAAATACTAGCAAATGAATTAGGCATTTATAAACTAACCAAACATTACCTGATAATTATGGAGCAAAAACTGAATTGTAAATTGGCTCACAATAATTATAATGCTTCTTTTTACAATTATTATCTTAATTTCCCTATCTTTTACTGTCAGTCATTTGTTTCTCATGATAAGAAGGTTTTGTACTGTTACTTTTCATTTCCCATTGGTTTATGAAAGTTCCTTTTTAATGGAATCTTGCTGTTGCTTTCAGAAAGTACAAGCTGCCCATGTCACACATTATTCAATTTCCAAAGCAAAATGATCCTTCAAGCGCCCCTGAATTCCCCCGAGGCACCCATGTGCTGGCTGTTTATCCTGGGACAACCGCTCTCTATAAGGCAACTGTTGTCAACTCCCCTCGAAAGGTCTTCTCCACAGAAAATTCTGATTTTTCTTTCTTGTTCTGTTTTCTTCAATCATTCTTTCATGGGACTTACATAATTTATTTCTGCACTGTGTTTGTCTGCTTCATATGATCTTTGCATTCAGAGGAAGTCTGATGAGTAAGTAAACCAACTCTGTCATTTGCTCATTCTTCATTCATTTCCGGAAATGATCTTGACTTCATATTTTGATGACATCTAAAGAACAACTTCTCCACTTATGAGATCCATACCTTTGTTTCTTATCTATTGCACGACGATTCAAAATAATTATGTGGGTCTTCTTTCCCCAAGAAACATTGTAAAACCTGTTCAAATGGTTGATCATAATAAGAAATAGATTCACTTAAAATTTTCAGCTTTTCTTCAAATTATCTTGGTTTAATGCAGTTACCTACTGGAATTCGATGATGATGAAGAAGATGGGACCCTTCCTCAGAGAAATGTGCCATTCCACAAGGTGGTTCCATTGCCAGAAGGACACCGCCAGTGAGCCTGCTGTACCTAACCGACCTGTGTATATGAGAAGAGCTTGGTGTGTAGTAGTAGATAGTAGTAATAGGTACTGTGAATAAGTTCTCAGGTGGTCTAAGCACTCTTTTCTTACTAATCTTTGTTTCGGTAGTTACGTTATGGTGACTCACATTTGATCAGGTCTTCTAGAGTTTGGATGCTAGAAAGAATTGCTGACTTGATAAACTGATGCTTAGAAGGATACTGAACTGCCAAATGTATGGAAGGGAGATGATTTGCTTGGATTTATAGGTATTTTAATAAACTTAAGTTCCAGCTTTTCTGTAGTTAACGAATTTTTATCTTCTAATATTCTTTTTTTTGCACATCAAATAAGATTTTATCCAAGCTTTGTCTCAAAACAATGCTCAGTTGTCCCAGACTCCAACGTTTGGGGTTGCCCTCAGCCAACATGAGTAGTAGACACATGTATGTCATTCTTGTTGGGATACTCCCATGCTTGTTTGAATCAGACAAGTACCAATGGACATGTCGACTGTTGCTTCAATTAACTTTCAGTTGAAGCATCAACGGTAGGTACCAAGCATGTTAGATGCAACTTTCTTGTATAGGATGAGGAGCTAGTACTTCTCCGTGTAGTTCAACTAGTAAAGGAAATACAATACCCTGCATGTGTGTGTAATTGAGGAAATAAGGATTTATGCATTGTATAAATTTACACCCAAATAAATAATCGTGTAACACTCGATGGGCCTCCAATTATCGACCCAATAAGATATTGGGCCTATGATTTCCGGCCCAACAATGCCTCGCAAGCTCGCACAGAGAGGTTGGAGTGAGTCAGTGAGACCACGAGAGGAAAGAAGGGTTTAGGCAGCTTTGTCTCCAAACATAACGATCACTCTGCTCTGTACTCGTTCTCTCCCTATTCTATCTCGCCCTCTAAAATCTTCATTGTCGAAAAAGGCATGAATCTCCTTCAGTCCGTTGCAGGTAAGCTCAAGGCCTTCCTTTTCAGACCGGGTAGCAATGGTGTGGTTTTGTTTGACATTGCTTGGTTCCATGCTTCCGATTCCAGCTGGACGGACTTCGTTGCTCCGAGTTCTCAGGCGGCGGCATTTCTCCCAGATCGCCGCTTCCCCGTCCGAGGAGCTATCCAGGCGGAATTATGCCAACAATATCTCCGAGTACAACACCGTCGTCACCTCTATCTCTTCCCAGCGCAGGTCTCCTGTCTCAGCCCTTTCTTTATCTCTTTTATCTGCCACCAGTATGTTTGAGTCTGTAGGAGATAGTAATTATCATTCAATGAAATATAGCATACCATACTATCAGGCTTTTGGGAAATGTTACCATGCTTCTGTCTTGCAGTTGAATCCACGATCATTTTAACTGGTTCTTAGTACTGTGGTTCTGTCGCCATTTTATAGGTACTTCTTGCTCAGAGATGTGTATGATGATATGATGCTTGATGGCCTGCAACCTACACGGGATGTGTTCCACTCACTGATAATGGGGACAATGAGGGGAAGTCGCTTGCAGGACGCCTTCTTCTTCAGGGATCAAATGAAATCCATGGGTTTGATTCCTGACGTATGTTGTTTCTTTAGTATTGGCTATCTGTGAAACAGATAATTCGACTCCAGGGTATCTTGATTTTGCTATTCAAATAATTTAAGAAATAAATCTTCCTTTGAAGAGATCCAAATAACAAGTCGGACTGGCTACAGTAGCTACAATTCTACTTGACAAATCTCTGATTTTTTTTTCTGGGCTCTTTATACTTTTAACTTATATGAGCTTAGGCGACCTTTTATATCATTGAAAATGGTTGGTACTTGGAATTATTGTTTGTGATCTTTATGTTATCACAATTATAAGAAATAATGTTTAAGTAAGTGTATTGTCATTAGTGGTAATACTGTTGATAATTTTACCATGATTATCTAGAAATGATTCATCAAATTCTAAAATATGAATGAAAATGGCAGACCACTTTTATAATTTTGCCTTTTTACTGCTTGAGAGGACTGTATAACAAAGTTGTATAGGAAATATTTTTTAATTTACCTTGAATCTTTTGACTATCAACTAAATTCACCTCTATATAATGTTCATCATCTTTTCATTTCTCTTTCCATTCTATTCTGGGATGCTCTTCTAGCATCACATTTTTTGCATCCAAGTATCTTGTATTAGGATTCGGTTTCTGATTGTTTGCCTTTCTATTTGTTGCAGTTGGCTCTTTACAACTTTTTGATCTCAACCTGTGGAAAATGTAAAAGCTCAGATCGGGCAATTCAGGTATTTTTTCCTGAATTTAATCTGTGAGCACCTCAAGCAAAATATTTTAAACTGTTTTGAGCTTTGAAAATTTTGTTGTTTGAACTGACTGATTATTTTCACTTTTGATTGGCTTGAAGATTTTTGAAGAAATGAAGAAGTATGGAGTGAAGCCGAATGGCCAAACATATGTATGTCTGCTTAATGCATGTGCAGCAGGAGGCCGATCAGATCAAGTGTATGATACCTCCTTTTAATTTCAGTACTCTATATTCTGTAAATGCACTTCCTAGATTTTTATGTATTTATCAATGACAGAGATTTGGTGGGATAGATTTGTATTTTTAAAATTTAAATTTCTATATATGATAAAATTATCTTCCTCAATGAGAAAAATCTATTGTTTTTCATTTCTCTCTCTTTGAAATTGAATTATGACAGTTCTCTACGGTGTTAATCTTTTCAAATTTCATGTTCACTGGATCAGGAGACAGCTCTGTTCAATGCATCATCTCATAGTTTCTTTATCAAATTGTCACACTTGTTTATCCCAATAAACAATTTCATGTTCATTTCTGTCATCCTTTGTGAAGTTTGTGCAACTGATCAGAGTATATATGTGTAGCATGGCAATTGTCCGTGACATGACTGCTAATGGAGTCGCCTTAAACAAATTCTGCTATTCTGGTCTCATCATAGATCAAAAGAATAAGATTCCTACCACAGATGATACCGTGGCCAAAGTAATTATCTTTCTAGAGGTTTATATGCCTTTCAATTTATTTCCCGTTACTTCTTTTAATTTTTCCATATTTTGCCTCAGATAATTGAGCTTGTTGAGCAGTCCAAGGGATGGTCTGCTGAAGGGGTTGCTAACACAGCTGAAAATTCTATGCTTGGTGTCTCTGAGGAAGAGTTATACAACATGCCAACTGCTGAATATGTTTTTAGGCGAGGAATATTCTTAAACAGACAACTGACCATCTATCATGCTGCTTTCCATGCTTGTGCAGACCTACGCAATGTAGCGGTACAATTTGGGTTCTGCAATTCTACTTTTTTTTTTATTTCATTAATGTTAGGAGTACTCAGGTTCTTCTGTGGGATTGGATTTTCTGAGTTATATTGTTACACTATATCACTATTTTCATCAAATGAGGAACGATGCTTCCTTGCATAATAATATGTTTGCCTTTAAGACATATCCTTGCTTGTATCTAGCGGAATTTTATGGGCACCCATATTTTCCTTTGTGTTGGCTTTGTTGTTTGAAAGCATTTTTTTCAATTGAACTAGAACACTATTTATGTTGGCTGCTGATGGCAGCATCGTAAATTTTATAGTGCTACCATTTTTGTAACCCTTGATCAACTTATATAAAAATTGTTTTTTGACACCTGGATAAAAAATATTGTACATGGTAGTAACTCTTTTGGCAGAACTCTTGTTAACCATCTGCTTTGTTCTTTAACATGGTATAGGCACTTATTGAATCCGTTGCTATTTATCCAATTATTATGATTTGTTTTGTCATTGTTGAATTGTTTTATAAATGATGTTGAATTTCTGTATCAAAGAAAAGCATAAAAGTTTTTTTTTTGAGTTTGCACTTTCAAGGATTATCTACCTTTTTGTCATTCTTTAGTTATTTGGTTTTGCTATATTCTTTCTATGCTCTTGATGTAATCCTTAGTACATATTAGTTCTTAGTGATGATTTGTAGCTAGAATGATTGTCTGGAATTTTTCATGATTGCTCTTGTTGGTAACCTTGTTTGAGTAAATATAATCTTTTCCACTAGTAATACCTGAATAGACAGAATACTGCAATATTTATCCCATGTGGAAGATGAAATGTCTTCTAAATTTCACAACAGTTGATCAGTATCTTATGTTGATTTCTGTATTATCATATCATGTAAGGCAACGGAAACACTCCTGGAGATGCTGAAGAATGATGGGAAAACAGCAGATGTATTTATTGTTATGCAAGTAATGAGGTATGTATTACTTAGATTACCAAACCTTCTTTTGTTTCTTTTTTTAACTTTTTGGGGTTACACTGCATGCTGTCTCGCTTATTTGTGCAGATGACATTCATTCCTGTACTTGCTAGTTGCATTTTTATTAAATTACACATCTAATGTCAAGATGTTTGGATGTGCACATTTTCCTCTCCAACATGGGTATTGTTTGTTGGTATATAATTTATCTATGCTTTGCAATTTCTAAGCTTTTTAATTACCTTTACAGTATGCTTCTTGAGAATTGTATATGAATGTCTATTATTTGTTCTTGAAATGTCATTAATAATTATAGTGGCTAGTAAATTTCTACTAATGATATAGGTGCTATCTACATTCTGGTGACCTTGATAAAGGTCTTAAGACATTTGAAGAGTATATGGAATCAGGGAAACCCCCCACTATTGATCTCTATGTGGTGAGTTTTAGTTAAGACTCTTCTGAAAGCCTTCTCTGGGTTCCCTTTGTTGCATAATCATACATTGAAGGATTATTCCAACTTTGATCAATGAGCTCCATTTCAACTAATAATTGTATAAATGTACCATCACATGTTAGGAGGGGTGTTATTTTACATAAATTTCTTTTTTAATACCTACTTTCCGTGCATGTTTAGAAAGCACTTTTTCACTAGGTCATTATTCCCTTTCTCCTACTGGCACAATCTTCCTTGTAGTTGTGAGGTTACTCTTTGGTACTCACCATTATATGGAAATATGTATGTTGGCAGACACTCATAGAAGGAGCCATGGTTGGCTATACACCCAGGGGAATGGATCTGGCACAGGAGACACTAGTATGATTATATATTATTTTTAATAAATTATTAGATGTGTAATCATTTTGAATTTCAATATAACTATTAATTGCTGTTGTGATTTTGCAGACTAACATGAATTCTAGAAACTTCTTCTTAAGTCCAAGAATGGGAAGTGATCTCCTCCTTGCTGCTTCAGGAGAAAAGGTTAGTGATTAAACCACTGTATTACATAATATCAAACAAAACTTCTTTTGACTGTAAGGGAGACTCCCTTCTCTGTTGATGCACTATCTACAAATTTTCTATATGCTTTGAGCAGATGGTTTTGTTTAACAAGCTTGTTGTTTATACATGTGATTGATCTTAATGATATGCGGCAGACTGGTGGGTTTACCACAGCCAACTATATATGGGATATGATGCGAGCTAGGAAAATTACACCCACACTCCCCGCCGTTGAAGCTTATTATAAGGGTTTGAAGGTGAGTATTATTATCAAATATAGTCCTGGATCTACCTATTTCCTTGTGTATGTAGAAATAGCAATGTAATACTGAAGAAAAAAAAAATATGTTTTGGCATATCATTTTGATGACAGCGAGTCATCCGTTGTGTACCATATGCTGTATTTGCTTATGCTAGGCATGACAAAGAAACAATTAGTCTTACAACAAGAGCATCTGAAAAAATTTCAGTACAATGCTATTGGAAATTAAACTGAGCTACAATCCTGCTAGTTCATCTTTCTGGTTCTTTTGTGGTTGCATCACTTGGGTTTTACCTATTGTAGGACCGAGAGATACCTGAAGATGATCCTCGCCTCTTCTCAGTTTCAAAGATTTATGATGATCTGCGCTTGAGAACCGGTGGACCCCGCCAAAGAACAACGTGAACGAGCTCTCCCGTGTGGGCAGAGCACCATGAGCTGAGAGATTTGTTTGAGGGGAGATCGTCTTCACAGCTCAAATCCCCAGCAGCATTTTCGGGGTATTTGGCCATGTAGTGGCCTCAATAGCCTAGTTTAAAGATTCATGATCTATCTGCGGGAGAAGTGACATTAATTTTAAAAATGTGAATCCCTTTGAATCTCCATGGATAAAGATAAGCCTGTCTGCATTTTTGATGTTTAGCTGCAGCGAATAAGCTGTTGTATTCTTTACGTCTTTTGGACCAAAGATGAATCATTAGGTAGTTTTTAGTGCTGTTTACTGTGAATGGAGCCGTTCTTAATGAACACATCAATTTAATAAAAAAAATGGAACTTGAGCACACTGATTCGTATCAAGCCCTGAATATTGCATTCGACCTGATTTTTGTTCACTGCGATTGACGGACATACATTGGACGTTAGCGGATTTGAGCTACCTATCTGGAAAGCATTTTTTATTGACGCCATTAATGTAAAATATAAATTAAGTGAGCGAAAATATTAATGTGTCTGAGCCCGGGTTCGAACCGGGGACCTCTAGTGTGTGAGACTAGCGTGATAACCGACTACACCACCCAGACATATGTTATCCAACAAAAACTATAAAGGAACAGATTTATTTTATTTAGTAATTAATATCAGTTCACATTTACCTCATTGATCTAAATTAGATGTTTATGAGTACGTTATATTCTTGTATGTATACATTGAAAATAGTCTATTATCTCGGGAATTGGAGCAAAGGATGACAAAATATTGAAAATAGTCTATTATCTCGGGAATTGGAGCAAAGGATGACAAAATATTATCAAATGCCATGAAGTATATACTATCTAGCCCGATAGATGCAAATTAACTTAACTATATTATATATATGGTTAGCACAAATTCCAAAAAGATATCAAAATTTTTAATGACATAAAACATATCTAATACAAATCCCTAAAAAACTTTAAAATATTTTACTACAATATTAATAGCAACAACTTTAAAATTTAATATGATATATTTTAGTCAATTTGAGACTATTACAAATATTCTCTAATTTATTATTTATAGAATATGGTGGTATTGATTGGACCTCTACCCCTTTTATAACACCCAAACTTAGATACTAAAACTGTATCATTCCGAGAATTTCCAAGCATGAGGTGCCTTTTATTTGCATATGTTTGTTTCAGAATTTTCAAGCATAAGGTGCCTTTCATTTGCATAAGCTTGTTCTGAGAATTTTCAAGCATGAGGTGCCTTAGATATATAAAATTTCTATTTGGGATACTATAATTTTCATAGATATATAAAATTCTCATTTTTTCAAAAATTATAATTAAATCTCCAAACTTTCTAAAAATTACAATTTGGTCCTTAAACTTGAATTTTCTCAAAACGGCCTAAATTCTTTTCAATTGCATCCTAATATGGTACTAATCATCTTTCCCAGTTCTTCTGGTTCATTTCAAGCTTTGGATCATTTAATTCCTCAATTAACCCTCGAATTATGCATATTGCATAAAGATCCCCAATTTTTCAAAAAAATTCTTAAATCGCCAAATTTCTTTAAAAATTGCAATTTAACTCCGAAATCACAATTCACCAAATTAACTGATTAAACTTGACTAATTTCCTCCAATCATGCTGCTAATCATCTCCCCTACCTATCCACGATTATTCCCAACTTTGATTTGTCCAATTTGGCCTAGATTTTAGCTTAAATGAAGATTTTTCGAAAAACATTCTTTGAGAAAGAAAGTTTTGATTTCTTACCAGCAAGGATGCAGTTATTGGAGCTCTTGATCTAGGGAGCTAGCTCTCGTCAAGAGGATCCATTGGAATCAAATTTCACCTCAATTGGTGCCCTGAGCATAGAGAATTTCATCTACAAAATTTCCACAGTTTTCTCTTTGTAAATTTACTATTATGACAAAGGGAAACGGTAATTACCTACCTCAAATGCTTAGAGAGGACAAGACTCAAACATGGAGAGTCGTGGGAGGATGGCTTGGCCTTAGGAGGTTGAGGGTGGTTCAAATTCAACTAAAAAAATCCTACTCAAACTTGGCATTCAAAGCGATTATATTATGCGAGCTCACCGATGCTTCTCTGATTATCCTCGAGTTGAAGGGAGAATGCAACAAGGTATAGGGCTTCCTCCATATTCCATGAAACCCAAATTCATGTTTGGAGGTGAAGAAATGGGTCGATGTTAGAGCTCTGGTTTAGAGATGGTCGGAAATTAGAGTGGTTCGTCTTTTTCAGGCTTTTGAGAGATAGAGAGGATGAATGGATGAGAGCTCTTTATATATGGAGCTCGGGGACTAACCGTTCTATATGTTCCTCCATTGGTTGGCCATTAACTCTCCAATTTAAGACCTTGTCAGAGAGATTTATTAGCCGCTAGAGTAATGACGACCATTTGGCCTTTCTCTCTCCTGATTGTTCAAAGGTTGAAGAAGACACTGTGTGCATGCATGCGAGCTTTGCACGCGTGAGCCACCACATGACACGCAATGATTGGCTGGCTTCATTTATGCAGCCTCCCACTAAGCATCTGAGTTATCCCTTGAATCGTTGACTAGCCATGTGGTGACCTCCCATTGGTCGCTCTCTCTTAAGTGGTCGCTGACCAAATCTGACCCTATTTGACCGTGACACGTGGTGTGTCATGCCCCGATCTAGTTTGTTTGAGGTCTAGTGATCAACCCACCACTCTACCGAACCTCGAAGAGAGACTCCCCATGAGATCAAGAAGAATCAAGCGTAATACCGATCATGTTTTCCCTGGAAAACATTAAACAAAATTGGAATTTAATTTTTTATACCTGGTGCTTGTCCTAGTGAAGAAGATTTTGGAGTAGTTCACGTTCCTTCCTGAAAAAATGTTTAGAGGGAGGGGGTGAGTTCGACAACTTAGTGAGTGGGAGAGATCTTTAGGGAATGTTAAGTTAAGCAACTTTCAAGATTTTCAACATTTCATATTTGGCTCCTTCTTAGGTTTTTGCACACAATCAATTGCCCTCCTATCATAGGAGGGATCACACATTCGTAGAATGATCCCCACCCATTCCACTTGTGGATCGGAGCACCTTTACCATCCAGCCTAATGGAGGTTAGCTACCTCTACCCTGGGTTTGAGTGGACATCAATACTCTGACCCTCGAACCCAAATCACTTCATAATGTTCGCTTTGTGGGACGAGACCTCCTTTCCCCTACTACCTTGGTCTCAGTGCCTAGGAAGCTCTCCAAGCTTCTCAACATATTGGACACCAAACTGCCCTTGTGCACCCTAGGTCATCCATCATCCCTTGGGATCCATCACTACCTCATACCAGGAATTCTGATGGCCCCGTATCTCACAGTGCCTGCATAATTAAGAATCTTTTCATTTATAGCCATTATCTTTGGCCCTCTAGCGCAACGATCTGTTGGCTTGGCTTTGATCCATGCGTACTGGCCCAACAGGTTTGATGTCCTAGCTTCAGCTTAGTAGCAGTTTGGCCTAACAAGCCTAACACCCCAGACTTGGCTCGGTGGGTATCACACACAATTACCCGTTAATTGGATCTCTTAGCATTATTCATCACATGCTTATTCTGGACGGGTCCATACCCGTGTCCATCAGTCTTGGACCCACTTGCATACCGAGCCTAAGCCCCAGAATTAGCTCCCAAATATTTTAAGTAGAGTCACCCAGTTAGGGGAGGCTAATTCCGAGAAAATCGTTTTCCAGGCGAACCATCATTCTAACCGGAATTGACGTTATAAGGTTCTCACTCACCCGGTAATCTCGATGGGCTGTCTCGGCGAAGCATTGCTTCGCGGCGTATTTCTTGGAGCCGACGCTCGACCAGTTTGTTCTTGCATGGCACGAATATCCATATCATGATACTTTACTAAAGGGGTCGCATATATTTTGGGTATTTGCACATGGGCCCTCACATTATGCCTTAATTATATTTAGGTTACTAAAGTTTATACTTTTGCATTTAGGTCCCTATTTGCCCCTTAGTTTCAATTAAGCCCCTAGGATTTCCATTATCCTTTTTGGGTCCTCAATCTTACCAAAATCACCCTTTGGTCCTCAATTTTCCAAATTTGCCATTTGGTCCCTAATTTCTCAAAAATTGCAATTTGACCCCAAACTTCTCAAAATTGCTAATTGGTCCTCCATTTGCCCAATTGTCCCTCATTTGGGAGTGAATTTTATGAAAATGCCCTCAATTTCATCAATTTTCCATCCAACCCCAATTTTCTAAAAATCCCCAAATCGCTCAATTTTTTAAATATTGTAATTTAGTCCCTTAATCACATTTTTGTTCAATTGATCATCAAAACGTTGTTAATTCCCCCCTTCATGATTTGGATCACCTTCCCTATGTTTCCCATGCCATTTTGAGCCATGAACCGCCTCATTTGGCTTAGAAATGAGCTCAAACAGAGCTTTACCGAAAAATATAGTCTAGAGAGAGAAAGCTCTGGTTCACTGCTCGTCGAAAAGTAGCACACTTGTTCTTCTTTACTCGTTTGTTGGATACTGAGAACAAATGGAGGGGTGCTCTTTATATAGGGAGCTTGACAACTGTTCAGGCTACGGGCCGGTGTGAGACTCAGCCCCTGCCCCGCTCGACGACGACCTGACCGAAGGAATTTTCATGTCGTCGAAGACTCCCTCTTTCTCGGCCTCTCTTATTCTGTTCAATTGTAATTTGGTCGCCTAATCACATTTTTGTTCAATTGATCATCAAAATGTTTTTAATTCCCCCTTCATGATCTGGATCACCTTCCCTATGTTTCCCATGTCATTTAAAGTCATGAACCACCTCATTTGGCTTAGAAATGAGCTCAAAAAGAGCTTTACCGAAAAATATAGTCTAGAGAGAGAAAGCTCTGGTTTGCTGCTCGTCGAAAAGTAGCACACTTTTTCTTCTTTACTTGATTGTTGGATACTGAGAACGAATGGAGGGGTGCTCTTTATATAGGGAGCTCGACAATTGTTTAGGCTACCGGCCGGTGTGAGACTCGGCCCCTGCCTCGCTCACCGGTGACCTGACCAAAGAAATTTTCAAGTCGTCGAAGACTCCCTCTTTCTTGGCCTCTCTCTTATTCTGTTCAATTGTAATTTGGTCCCCTAATCACATTTTTTTCAATTGATCATCAAAACGTTGTTAATTCCCCCTTCATGATTTGGATCACCTTCCCTATGTTTCCCATATCATTTTAAGCCCTGAACCGCCTCATTTTGGCTTAGAAATGAGCTCAAACGGAGCTTCACTGAAAAATATAGTCTAGAGAGAGAAAGCTTTGGTTCACCGCTCATCTGAAGTAGCACACTTGTTCTTCTTTACTCGATTGTTGGATGCTGAGAACGAATGAAGGGGTGCTCTTTATATAAGGAGCTCAACAACTGTTCAGGCTACCGACCGGCGTGAGACTTGGCCCCTGCCCCGCTCGCTAGTGACCTGACCAAAGAAATTTTTGAGTCGTCAAAGACTCCCTCTTTCCCGGCCTCTCTCTCATTCTATTAGCAAATTGAGGTTGAAGACAATGATGTGGTGGGCATGCCATGTGGTGCGCTGTGATTGGCCATTTTTTCTGATGTGGAGGTCCAACTTAGCCGCCGCGTCAACCCTTGACCAGTTGACCAGACACATGGTAGCCTCTCATTGGTTCTTGTGTCTACGTGGTAGGCTGACGTCCGCTGTTCATTGACCGGTCATGTGGCAGCCTCCAATTAGCTGCCCATGTTTGTATGGTTGCTGACTAGGTATTGTTGACCATTGACCGGATGTACTGTTGACCGGTCCGGTTCGATCAAGTTTGGTAACTCAAATTCAAAAATTGGCCGGTTCAAACCCAATTTGATTGGTTTTTTGAAATTTAAAAATTTATTTAAATTAATTTTCTATCTAATGGTTGCCTCAATTTCCCAAATTGATATTTTTATGCCACCTAGAAAAATGAATTATTAAACCGGTTCATTATGGTTTATCTCAGTTTAGTTCGGTTCGGGTCTGGTTCACCTCGAACCGGTTTGGTTCTCTCATCTAATCCACTTTCTGGTTCTTCCTTACATTTTTTTGTGAATTATTGGTCACTTGGGATATTCCAATTTCTCACGTTAACCCTTTTTTTTTTTTTACCATTTTTCATTCATTAATTGGCTCGGTTCTTCACATGAAAATTTTACCAGTTCTTTTTCTGGTTTTTCCTTGTTCTTGGAAGACGGTGTTTACAACTCTCCCATCATTTTAGAAGTTTTGTCCTCAAAACTATCACATACTGAACAATTGCGGGTATCTACCCTTCACAACTGACTTGACCTCCCATATTTCCTCCTCTACATGACCATTCTGCTAGATGATCTTTACCACGGGGATTCTCTTATTCCAAAGGTTTTTCTCGTGTCAGTCGAGGATCCGTATTGGCTCCACTTCATAGACTATGTAAACCCCGCCCTTTTGAGGTTAAGGAAACCGGGAAAAGAACCGGTCAAACCGAGTGAGAAAATCGATCTAGTTCATAAAACTAATCATAGGGGAATGGGCAAATTGGGAAATGTACAACTTTCAAGTGACCCAAAAGGGTTCATAAACCTTGGAAAAGAACCTTAGGACAAATTGGAAGAGAAAAACCAGACCGGTTCGGGTGAACTAGTTTATGAACCGAAACCCATAGAGAGAGAGGGCAAATTGGAAAATTTATGGATCCCAAGTGACCTAAAGAGTCACATAAGTCATGAAAAAGGACTTTAGGATGAATGGGGGATGAAAAAAAACCAAACCGGTTCAAGTGAATCAGATTGAACCGGTTTGAACCACTATTGAACCATATGCTAAATTCATTTTTCTAGGTGGCTTAAAAATTCAAATTTGAGATTTGAGGCCACCATTGGATAGACAATGAATTTAGAAATTTTTAGATTTGAAAAATTTGGTCGAATTGGGGGCGAACCGACCAGTTTAAGTGTTGAACCCGGTTCGGACCGGTCCAGGACAATGTTGTCTTCTTCTTTCATATGACAACACTGTTGGCTCGTAGGCAAATCGCATAGCGCTGACAAAGCTAAAAAGTCTCCAGCCAGGGAGTTTCAAGAAAAGAATGACCACTATTAAGGGGCCAATGGGACGGCCAAGAAGTCCCTGAGCTTCCTATATAAAGAGCCCCTCCCCATTCATCATCTCCACACCTACAAACTCCATTCTCTCTCAACTGCTCAATTTTTTGGTAAAGCTCGAACCAGAGCTCTGACTTTGGCACTTTTCTATGCCAAAAAAGGTGAGGTCGAGTTCTTTAGAACCGGGGAGAAGTCAACTACTTGCCTATAGTCTCCATTTGCTCTGAGGGTCATCACAGAAGCACCGACGTCGGAATAGTGAAACTGCCCTGTTTGACTGAAGCTGCCCTGTTTCAGCCGAGCTAAAATCAGCCATTATAAGCCCTTCTTAGGCCAAACCAAGCCCTTCCAACACCTCCACAACCCTCCTACAGGTGAATTAGAGTGAAAAGGTAAGCCAATTTGGCCTCTTCTGTAATTTTCAACCGGTGCTAGAGAGAGAACCGACAGAACTTCGATGATGAAATTCTCACTCAATTCGACATTAATTGATGCAATTGGTGATCCAAGGAGGAACCTCAGGACGAGAGCTATTTGCCCAGATTGAAAGCTTGGACCGCCGCGCCCCCGACGGTAAGCTTTCAAAGCTTTCTCTCTCTATGTCCAGTTTTTCGACGAAGCTCCGTTTGAGCTCATTCCGACACCAAATTGTGCGATTCAAAGTGCAATTGAATCATATGAAGGTATAGAAACTCCAATTTAACTTCAATTTCAACAATTAGAAGTGTTTCATTGGTCAATTTGATGAAATCAAATTCGACTGTTTAAAAAGTTGAAATTGGGGGAAAAATGGGGGATTTTCAAAAATTAGAGGGACTAAAGTGCAATTTTGTGAAATTGAGGACCAATGGGACATGATAAAGATGTTGGAGGAAATTGGGCAATTTTGGAATTTTTGGGGCAAAACTTACCATTTTTGTAAAGTAGGGGCAAAATGGTAATTTTGGAAAAGTTGGGGGGACCAAATTAGAAATTTGGGAAATTTAATCCCTTTTTGAGAATTTGAATAAATTGAGATCCTAAGATAAATTTAAAAAGTTTCGGGACTCAATTTGAGGAAAAACCAACATTAGGGACTTAAAGAAAAATAACTTTAGGAACCTAATTGCAAATAAAGGAAAAGTTTTATTTTTCTCATTCATTTGGGATGAATGAGGGCTGTTAGGCCAAAAAATAATGAATAAGAACGTTCATATCGTGTAGGAACACGAAGTACCAAGAACGCTAGCTAAGACGAGTTCGAGTAAGGACAACAAGCTGACTAAGAGGAATTTCATTGCACGATCAGGTGAGTGGGATTTTTATATCATAACCGATTGGGATGATAAGTACATCGAAAATGAAAACCCACTACTTAGTGGTATTTTAAACATTACAACTTAGAGGAGTGATGTGAAAATGACATAGAAAAACTATTTAGTGGTTGTAAGTAGATCATACATGGTTGGTATAATAAAACTTCTATAGAGAAAGTGGAAAACTCGTTCTTTGATTATGAGCGGAGATATCCTCATACTTGGTTAGTATGATGGATAGTTGAAAATATACTTTCGTCGGAAGTGCTTTCCCATGACCGTGTGCCACTACTTAAACGATTTGGGAGAACTTACTGATGGGAGCTCGAATAGCTCTGATAGGCCAGAGACCTCGGTTTTGGAACTTGGGGGCTAATATACCCATTTTGAAAATCTCGAACAATGGGCCATAGTCTAGTTGGCACGAGCAGAAGCTCATAAACAAACATGAGTTATATGCCATAATACTTTAAATAAATGAATTGTTTGGCCATGGTACCAAGACAAGACCGACATATTCAGTCAACTAGTAGCAGTGCGACATGACAGGTCTCCAGACTAGTTAAGACAAACAGCTGCAAGTTGAGTTGAAGGTCGGGGCCATTGGACCAATAGCACTACAAATTATATGGAATGATGTGAAAATACTAATTGTGCATGCACTATGTTTATGGGACCTTCAAGATGCCTAAGAGGGGTAGTGATGTGTCCTAGGGCCCTAGACGACCTAGTGGGTATAAGGGTAATTCATCGTACCAGGTGACCTTGCGAAGCTCGACGTAGCTTCAAGCACACGAGACCAGGGTGGGGAAGGGATGAGGTCTTTGTCTTCATACGGTCATGGAGAATTGTTACGAGATTGAGGGTTGGATGTCACAAACAGCCACTCATTCTCAGGGTAGAAGTGGACGTACTTCTATCTAGGTGGCTGGTAAAGTCGCATCGACGCCACAAGCGGGTTCAATGGACGAGCTGGCCTGCGATTGTGTGTTTGACCTTCATGATGAAGGATGTGTGTTGAGTGATGGCACATCGTGATTAATAAGAAATGGTGATAAAATATAGGATTTGAAATGAAAGGTTTTTGAAAGAGAATAAGGAGTCTGACACACTCCGAATTAAACATTTTTCCTAAAAAGATTAATTTTGCAAACCCATTCACTGAGTCGTTGTATTCACCCCCTCCATTATATCCCTTTCAGGCAACCCTGGAAAGCCTACCAACCGCTAATTTGCTTGTAAAGACAGGTATAATCAGTTTAAAATTTTATGCAGTTTTGACTTATATTATTCCATGAAAGATGGATGTTTAAAGGACACCATACTCTTCATAGTTTATTAATAAGGGGCAACCATTAGTAATCTGGGAGAGTGGCGGGTTGTTCATAGGGATCCGACCAAATCGGGTTGGGGCGTGACAACTTGAGTGGTATGAGAGCTTGTTTCCTCGAATATATAATCGAGACTAGAAAATATAGTAACTAATAGGATTAATCTTAAAATTTTCAAATGGCTCTAAGAAAAGTAACCAAACAAACCCACGCTACCTTAGCCACCCTGAAAGCCAAGGAGAACCCCATCCTAAGAGAGAAAATTAACCCGGAGTATAAAAGGACCCTTGGAGTAACCCCATGTCAAAGAGGACTCAATCTGTAGCAGCGGTTGATCCACCATATGCATGGGGTTAGGCTCATATTTTTGCAGCATCGATACGTGGAAGACATCGTGAATTCTCTACAGGTGTGAGGGTAACTCCAACCTGTATGCTACTGGTCTGACCCTCTAAGTTATGGCCTACGAAAATATGTACCTTGGTTTCAACTTTACCCTCTGTTGAAACCTGAGTATTCCCTTCCACGGTGACGCCTTGAGGAATACTTGGTCCCCTACCTCGAATTCCAGGTTCTTCCACCAGTGGTCGGTATAACTCTTCTGCTGATCGTAAGCTGCCTTGAGTTGATCCTTATTATACGGATCTTTCCGGTGGCATCCTCTATCAAATCGACCTTCTCGAGTCTTCTTTCCCCTACCTCCTCCCAAAATAAGGGCGTGTGACAAGGTCACCCGTAGAGGGCCTCGAAAGGTGCCATATAGATGCTGGCCTGATATCTAAACCCCACTCTTTAGAGTTAAAGAAAACCGGGAAAAGAACCGGTCAAACCGAGTGAGAAAACTAAACCGGTTCACCAACCTGATCATTAGAGAATGGGCAACTTGGGAAATTTACAACTTCTCAGTGACCCAAAGAGTTCATAAAAACATTGGAAAAGGACCTTAGGACAATTCAGGAGAGGAAACCAGACTGGTTCAGGTGAACCGGATTCGAACCAGATTGAACCGACTTATGAACCGAGTTAGTTTATAAACCGGAATCGATAGAGGAAGGGCAAACTGAAAAATTTATGGATCTTGTGACCTAAAGAGTCACAAAATTCATGAAAAAGGACTTTAGGATGAATGGGGGATGAGAACCGAACTGATTCAGGTGAACGGGATCCAAACTAGATTGAATTGGTTTGGACCGATTTGAACCACTATGGAACCAGATGCTAAATTCATTTTTCTAGTTGACTTAGAAAATTTAAATTGGAGAATTAAGGCCACCATAGGATAGAGAATGAATTTAGATAAATTTAGAAAATTTTAATTTTGAAAAACTTGGTCGAATCGGGCCTGAACTGGTCGGTTTAAGCTTTGATTCCGGTTCGGACCAGTCTGGTCCAGTTCGGAACAGTGTCATCTTCTTCTTTTAGATAAGAACACTGTTCACTCGCCGGAAAATTGAACCAGCATCGGTGAAGAGGAAACATTTCCGTTAATTACGTTTCAGGTAATCAATGACTGTCATAAAGGTGCCAAACGAATGGCCAATGAGTCCCCGAGCTCCCTATACAAAGTGCCTCTCTCCATTCATCCTCTTCACATCTGAAAACCTCACTCTCTCTCAGCTTTTGGTGAAGCTCGAACTAGAGCTTTGATATAGGGTCTTTTCTGAGCAAAAGAATGCATGGTCGGGTTCCTTAGACTCGGGGGGGGGGGGGGGGGGGGGAAGTCAACTACATGGTGGTAGTCTCCAATTGCTCCGAGGGTCACTAGAGAATCATTGACGTGATTGAACAGTGAAGCAGCTCTGGTGGACCCAAGCTGCCCTATTTCTGTTAGGCTAAAATCAGCCAATTCGAGCCCTCCTCAGGCCAAACCAAGCTCTCTCAACACGTGCTCAGCCCTCCTACGACCAAGTTAGTGTAGAAAGGTAAGCCAATTTAGCTCCCATTTGTAAATTCCGATCGGTGCTAGAGAGAGAATCGACAGATTTTCACTGACTAAATTCTCCTTCAATTTGATATCAATTGATGTAATTCTTGATCTTAGGAGAAACCTCAGGATGACAACTATCTGCCCAGATCGAAAGCTCGGACCATCGTGCCCCCGACGGTTGGTATTCGAAGCTTTCTCTCTCTACGTTCAATTTTCTGGTAAAGCTTCGTTTGAGCTCGTTCTGACGTCAAATCGTGCGATTCAAAGTGTAATTGAATCGTATGAAGATGTAAGAACTCCAATCTAACTTCAATTTCAACAATTAAACTCATTTGATTTGTCAATTTGATGAAATCAAATCCGGCTGTGTTGGAAGGTTGAAATAGGGGAAAATTGGAAATTTCAAAAATTTGAGGGACTAAAGTGCAATTTCATAAAATTGAGGGCCAATTTGGCATGATAAAGATGTTGGATGATCAATTGGCCAATTTTTGGGGTGAAACTTACCATTTTTGTAAAGTAGGGGAAAATGGTAATTTTGGAAAATTTGGGGACCAAATTGGAAATTTGGGAAAATTGAACCCCTTTTTTGTGATTTTGAATAAATTGTGGTCCTAAGATGAATTTTAGAAGTATTGAAACTCAATTTGGGGGAAAATCGACATTAGTTGAGGGTCGGGGCCATTGGACTAGTGGCACCATGGATTAAATGGCTTATGTGAAAAACTATTGTTTTGTGCATGTACTGAGTTACAAGACCTTCAAGACGCCCAAGAGGGCTAGTGATGCATCCTAGGGCTACTGGACGATATGGTGGAGATAAGGGCGGTTAGTCATGCCAGCAGTCTTGGATGCTCGATGTATCTTCATGCACATGAGACTGGGGTGGAGTCAGGATAAGGTCTCTCTCCTCATACGAACACAAAGTTTTGTTTACATGATTAAGGGTCGGATGTTACATACATCCACTCATTCTTAGGTAGAAGTGGATGTAATTTTATCTAGGTGGCTGATAAAGTCGCTCCTACGCCATAAGTTGGTGCAGTGGATGTGCTGCCCTGCGAATGTGTGTTCACTTCATGATGAAGGGTGTGTGTTTGTTGATAAACACACCAGTTATGAATGAGGATTTAGAAATGGATATTAAAACCAAAATTTTGAGAATGAGATATTTTAAAGAAAATAAGGAGTTTGACACACACCAATTTAAAAACTATTTTATTAAATCTTTATCTTTTCTAAAAATACCCATTCACTAAGTTTTAGAAACTCACCCACCCTTTTTATTTATTTTAATAAAATAGAGAAAAGACTAGGGATAAACCAAGCCTTACCCTCTGCCAAGTATGCAAAAATTATCTTAATCTTGCATTATACTTGATATATGTTATTCTAGAGAACAATGTTGAGATTTATGCCTATCTCCTCTTGAATTAAAGAAGGGGGAAACCCCTTTTGAACCAAGTGTGTGGCGTGTTGATCACGAGGATCTGACCAAATCGGGTTGGGGCGTGACAACTTGAGTGGTATTAGAACTAAGTTCCCTTAAAATATTATCAACATTATGCCCTAAAATTAATCCTATTTTAAACTATTGTGTAGGAAGGAGAATCCCTAGGAAGTTCGTGGTGAAATCCAACCCTTCACTCATAACCCTAAAAAAGACACCTAACCCAAGGGAAGAAGCTGTTCAAAGATTCCTAAAAGGCGAGAAAAGAGTACCTAAAGACATGGTGGAAGACTATTGGAAACTAGTAGGAGCCTTATTGGAACCAGAAGGCATCACATACCCTCCTCCAAGGCAAGAGGAACCTGTACCTCCTCCTAGAAGCCCAACCCCTCCTCTAGCCCCACAACACCTAGAGAGGAATCCAACCAAAAAGAAGGCCTGGGATAACTACTAGGATGTGTATGCCACCTTCATGAAAGTTCACCAAGTACCTCCACCTACTCAACTCGGCTTCAATCCCTCCCAATGGATGAAGTGGACCTATGAGTGTGAGGTCGAGGTTCTATGATGGTATAGATTGGAGGCCATACATGAGATTCGTCCTATAAGGGAATACAGGTGGACCCCAACTAGTTCCTTGGAGTCTTCTGATCAAGAATCCCACAACCGTTCTAGGGTTAACTCTCAACCTATGACCCTAAGGGATTAAGGGGTAGAGAATTTTGTAATAAGCTAAGTATGGCAAGAAATTTTCTTGAATGAATGAAGTGAAATTTTTCTTGATATAACTTTTGAGTTTCCTTCATAAATTCAAACAATAAGTGTATACTAGTCAACATAAAACGATGGAAAATCACCCAAAGAAGGAAAATGGGTTATTACTAGTTAACCTTAACCTTTAAAAGACATTTCCTCAAAGTACAAAGAAATTTGGCAAGGAAGAACTCTTTGAGTTCACACAAGGAAGATGAATTCTAATTATAGGAAAGAAGAAGAAAGTTAGAACAAAAAGGAGGTAAGCATCTAAGAACAGAGGATTAAGGAGTTAAGGAAGGGTTCAATGAATAAGGGTAAAGAAAATAAATAGACTATTCAAATGAATACCAAAGGAATGGAAGTCGATCGAAAAGAAATGAAGAAAGTTAAAGAATGCACAGAAGATGTTAAGACAAGTAAGACATGACAAGGAAAAGAGAAGAGAAAAGAAGTACGATAGAAAACTCTGGGAATAATACTAACACTTGGAAAGAGCTAGGATACGCACCCTTAGGAACCCGATGGAAATAAAGGACTTGTTTGGAGATATGGGAAACCAAAAGGAATGGAAACAAAAAGGGAGAAAAGCCAGAGTGAATGAACCATATAAGATCCTTAAGTGTAAAGTGAATAATAAAAGAAGAACCTTTAAAGAATGGTAGGGAGATTGAATGTAAGAATCCCAAAACATGAGACACCAAAAGAAGGATGAGAATAGGAAGTCAGATTGTGAAAGGAGAAAACTCCAAGAAAAAAATTAACCGAGAAAATGTCGCAGAAACTAGAGCCAAAATAAGAACCTCAGTAAGAAGTACGAGTGGCTAAGTGAGTGTTTGGGGAGGTTAAGTATAATCTACTTGCAAGAACGCATGAAAACATGAATAGGAATTTTAGACGAACCAAATTGAAGGAAATAACCCATAGCAACCAAATCATTTAGGAAATAAATTAAACTCAAAGAAGGATTGGAAAATGATAAGGATCATACCCAAAAAGGGCGAAGAGTTTGATACCAAAGACAAGAGAATTCGAGAGATAGTTCTCTCAAATTAAATAATGAAGAGGATAAAGCGAACAAGACAATTAATAAATCGATCCTTCTGAAGGTCATAGACTCCGTAAAGAAGGAAAGGATGGAAAGGTAAAAACCTTTGAGACATGAGGGTAGAGAAAAGCAGTGAAGATACCAATGGACAAGATAGGAGTAATTTAATCGAAAACTATGAAAAAGCCAAATAAACTTTTAGAAGGATGATCAGGAGATGGGGTAGGTAAGGGAATGTGAACTCCACCTCAGAGAAACAAATTAAGTACTAGAAAAAGGATTAAGAATGAGAACGATATACACAAGAAGTATCTGTAGGGTCACAAGGGTAATAATGAGCAGGAGAGATTGGCATCAAGGAATGTCATTTAAGGCTAGAAATTCACAATGATAAAACTAGAAGGAAATTCTAGGAGAAAAGAAGTCTAAAACTTACCAAGGAAGGGAACCTTGGACAGACACATGTGTACCAATTAGGAGGAAATGGAACCAACGAAACTAGAAAGAAGATAAGCTCATCAAAGACAAGCTATTGGAAATGAAAGGATCAAGTACAAAGGGGAAAAGATCGTGAAGGTACCAGGGACAAGTTACATCCCAAGTAATGGGTAAGTAGGCAGGCAACATCAAAGGATGCTAGACGTACATTAATCATGAGTGATTAAGAATGGATTAAGAAAGAGAAGAGATCCTAAAAGAAAGGACGTTAGTGGGAATGAGGAATGACGTAAGAAAGGAAGAGTTTCAACATGTCAGAAAGTTATCGGGGAACTCAAAGACTTGAAAGTTGAATGACCTAATAAAGGAATTTGAAAAAAAATGAGTAAGTGAGGAAACCAATACGGTCAGAAGGATCAATGTAGGAGGAAAAGGTGACAATACCAGCATTTGTGGAAGCATACACGTAATGCAGGAACGTACACTGAGCTAAAAAGGTCAACAATAAAAGAAATAACTGAATGCAAGAAGGATCGAGTATTTTGGAACTCCTAATCCTAAAATCTTAAGTAAAGGATTTGGTAATGGAGAAATAGTGCCCAGGGAAAATGAAGAATGTAAATTTAAAGATATGACCTTAAGCTTTCTATTGAGATATGTTTAGCTAAAGTAAGCTCCATGGAATGAGAAAGGGATAAGAATGAAAAGAAAATTTGAAGTATGTGATATAAGGGATAAACGAAAACAACTGAGAAGGTTGTAGATCGATAAACTACAAAATTTTCATTCTAGTACAAAAAGTGTGAAATAAGTTTTGGGGACAAAACTCCTAAAAGGAGGGGAGAGTTGTAAATCCCACTCTTTGGAGTTAAGGAAAACTGGGAAAAAAACTGGCAAACCAAGTGAGAAAACCAAACTGGTTCACAAACCCGATCATCAGAGAGTGAGCAACTTTGGGAATTTACAACTTTTGAGTGACCCAAAGAGTTCATAAAAACCTTAGAAAAGGACTTTAGGACAATTCATGAGACGAAACCAGATTAGTTCAGGTGAATTGGATCCGAACAAAATTGAATCGTCTTATGAATCGAGTCGGTTTATGAACCGGAACAGAGAGTGGTAGGGAAAACTGAGAAATTTATGGATCCCGAGTGACCTAACGAGTCACAAAAGTCATGAAAAAGGACTTTAGGATGATTTGGGGATGAGAACCAAACCGATTCAGGTGAACCAGATCTGAACTAGTTTGGACCCTCTTGAACCACTATTGATCCGATGCTAAATTCATTTTTCTAGGTGGCTAGAAAATTTAAATTGGAGAATTGAGGCCACCATTGGATAGAGAATGAATTTAGATGAATTTAATTTTGAAAAACTATGTCGAATCGGGCCTGAACCGGCTGGTTTAAGCTTTGAATCCGATTCGAACTGGTTCGGAACATTGTCATCTTCTTCCTTCAGATGACAACATTGTTCACTGGCTAGAAAATCGAACCAGCGCCGATGAAAAGGAAATGTTTCCATTCAGTACATTTCAGGCCATCAATGATTGTGATAAAGGTGCCAAACGGACGACCGACAAGTCCCCGAGCTCCCTATATAAAGAGCCCCTCTCCATTCATCCTCTTCATACCTTAAAACCTCACTCTCTCTCAACTACTCAATTTTTCGATGAAGCTCAAACCAGAGCTCTGACATAGGGTCTTTTCTGAGCCAAAGAAGGCATGGTAGGGTTCCTTAGACTCGGGGGGAAGTCACCTACACGGTGGTAGTCTCTAATTGCTCTAAGGGTCGTTGGAGAAGTGTCGACGTGATCGAATAGTGAAGTAACTTCGACGGACTGAAGCTTCCCTATTTTTGTTGGGCTGAAATCAGCTAATTCGAGCCCTCCTCAGGCCAAACCAAGCTCTCCCAACACCTCCTCAGCCCTCCTATGGCCGAATTAGTGTGAAAAGGTAAGCCAATTTGGCTCCCATCTATAAATTTCGATCGGTGCTAGAGAGAGAACCAACAGATTTTCACTAACTAAATTCTCCTTCAATTTGACATCAATTGATGCAATTCTTGATCCTAGGAGGAACCTCGGGATGAGAGCTATCAGCTCTGATCGAAAGCTCGGACTGTCATGCCTTCGACGGTAAGCATTTGAAGCTTTCTCTCTTTATATTCAGTTTTTCGGCGAAGCTCCGTTTGAGCTCGTTCCGACGTCAAATCATGCGATTCAAAGTGCAATTGAATCATATGTTGATATAGGAACTCCAATCTAACTTCAATTTCAACAATTAAAGTCATTTGATTGGTTAGTTTGATGAAATCAAATTCAGCTATGTTGGAAGGTTGAAATTGGGGGAAATTTTGGGAATTTGAAAATTTGAGGGACTAAAGTGCAATTTCATAAAATTGAGGGCCAATTGGGCATGATAAAGATGTTGGAGGACCAATTGGCCAATTTTTGAAATTTTGGGGTGAAACTTACCATTTTTGTAAAGTAGGGGCAAAATGGTAATTTTGGATAAGTTGGGGACCAAATTAGAAATTTGGGAAACTTGAACCCCTTTTTTGTGATTTTGAATAAATTGTGGTCCTAAGATGAATTTTAGAAGTATCGGAACTCAATTTGGGGGAAAATTGGCATTAGGGACCTAAAGTTAAAAGAAAAAGAACTTTAGGGACCTAATTGCAATGAATCAAAATGACTATTTCATCCATTCATGATTAATGAAGGCTATTAGGCCAAGGGATAATGAACAAGGATGTTTATATCATGTAGGAATATGAAGTACTGAGAAACACCCGTAAGGACAAGCTCACATGAAGATAAAGAATCGGTCAAGAGGAATTTACCTCATTAATAGGTGAATGCGATTTTTATATCATACCGGGTTGGGATGATAAGCACCTCACAAATGAAAACCCACTACTAAGTGGTATTTTAATGATTACACCTGGGAAGAGTGATGTGAAAATTACACGAAAAACCTACTTAATGGTTGTAAGTAGATCATACCCGGTTGGTATGATGAACTTCCTAAAAGGAAGTAGAAAACTCGTTCATCGGTTATGAGCGGAGATGTCCTCACACTTGGTTGGTGTGATGGATGGCTAAAAGTTTATTTTTGTCAGAAGTGTTATCCCCTGACTGTGTGCCACTGCTTAAACTTTTTGGGAAATCTTCTTGACGAGAGCACGAATTGCTCAGACAGGTCGGACGCCTGTAGTTTGGAACTTGGGGGCTAATATGCCCGATTTTGAAAATCTTGTATAGTGGGCCCAAGTCCGGTTAGCACGAGGAGGAGCTCGTAAACAAACATGACTTAAGCCATGAAAACTTTAAATGAATGATTTGTTTGGCCATGGTACCAAGACAGTACTGACATACTTGATGGATTGGCGACAGTGCAACATGACAAGTCGATGGACTAGTCGAGACAAATAGCTGCAAGTCGAGTTGAGGGCCGGGACCGTTGGACCAGTGGCACCATATATTAAATGGTATATGTGGAAAACTGTTGTTTTGGGCATGCATTGAGTTACAGGACCTTCAAGACACCTAAGAAGGGTAGTGATGCATCCTAGGGCCATTGGATAACATGCTGGAGATAAGGGTAGTTAGTCGTGCCAACGATTGTGGAAGCTTGACGTAGCTTTATGCGCATGAGACCGGGGTGGGGTTGGGATGAGGTCTCTGTACTCATAGGGACACATAGTTTTATTTATGGGACTGAGGGTCGGATGTCGCGTATATCCACTCATTCTCAAGGTAGAAGTAGACGTGCTTCTATCTAGGTGGCCATTAAAGTCACTCCGATGCCACAAGTGGGTGCAATGGACGTGTTGTCCTGCGAATGTGTGTTCCCTTCATGATGAAGAATGTATGCTGGTTGATAAACACACCAATTATGAATGAGGATTGAGAAATGACTACGAAAACTAAAATTTTGAGAATGAGATATTTAAAGAAAATTAGGAGTCTGTCACACACCAATTTAAAAACTATTTTATTAAATCTTTATTTATTGAAAATACTCATTCACTCAATTTTAGAAACAGAAAAAAATTTAACCGAGGAAATGTCGCAGAAACCGGAGCCGAAATAAGAACCTCAGTAACAAGTACGAGTGGCTAAGTGAGTGTTTGAGGAGGTTAAGTATGATCTACTTGCAAGAACGCATGGAAACCCAAATAGGAATTTTAGACGGACCAAATTAAAGGAAATAACCCATAGCAACCAAATCATTTAGGAAATAAACTACACTCTAAAAAGAATTGAAAAATGATAAGGATCATACCAAAATAGGGTGAAGGGATGGATACCAAAGACAAGAGTATTCAAGAGATAGTTCTCTCAAAATAAATAATGAAGAGGATAAAGCGAATGAGACAATCAACAAATCGATCCTTGTGATGGTCATAGACTTCGTAAAGAAGGAAAGGATGGAAAGGTAAAAACCTTTGAGAGATGAGGTCATAGAAAAGCAGTGAAGGCACCAATGGACGGGACAAGAGTAATTTAACCGAAAACTATGAAAAAACTAAATAAACATTGAGCAGGATGATCAGGAGATGGGGGAGGTAAGGGAATGTGAACTCCACCTCAGAGAAATAAATTAAGTACTGGAAAAAGGATTAAGAATGAGAATGATATACACAAGAAGTATCCATAGGGTCACAAGGGTAATAGCGAGCATGAGAGAATGGCATCAAGGAATGTCATTTAAGGTTGGAAATTCACAACAATAAAACTATAAGGAAATTCTAGGAGAAAAGAAGTGTAAAACTTACTAAGGAAGGGAACCTTGGAAAGACACATGTATACCAATTAGGAGGAAATGGAACCAACAAAACTAGAAAGAAGATAAGCTCATCAAAGACAAGCTATTGGAAATGAAAGGATCAAGTACAAAGGGGAAGAGATCGTGAAGGTACCAAGGACAAGTTAAATCCCAAGTAACAGGTAAGTAGGCAGACAACATCAAAAGATTCCAGACGTAGATTGATCTCGAGTGAGTAAGAATGGATTAAGAAAGAGAAGTGACCCTAAAAGATAGGACATTAGTGGGAATGAGGAATGGCATAAGAAAGGAAGAGTTTCAACATGTTAGAAAGTTATCGAGGAACTCAAAGACTTGAAAGTTGAATGACCTAATAAAGGAGTTTGAAAAAAAATGAGTAAGTGAGGAAAGCAATATGGTAAGAAGGATCAATGTAGGAGGAAAAGGTGATAACACCAGCATCTGTGGAAGCATACATGTAATGCGGGAGCATACACTAAGCTAAAAAGGTCAACAATAATAGAAATAACCGAATGCATGAAGGATCGAGTATTTTGGAACTCCTAATCTTGAAATCTTAAGTAAAGGATTTTGAAATGGAGAAATAATGCCTAGGGAAAACGAAGAATGTAAATTTAAGGATATGACCTTAAGCCTTCTAGTGAGATATGCTTAGCTAAAGTAAGCTCCATGGAATGAGAAAGGGATAAGAATGAACAGAAAATTTTAATTATGTGATATAAGGGATAAACGGAATCAATCGGGAGGGTTGTAGATCGATAAACTATGAAATTTTCATTCTAGTACAAAAAGTGTGAAATAAGTTTTAGGGAAAAAACTCCTAAAGGGGAGGGGGGGAGGAGTTGTAAACCCCACTCTATGGATTTAAGGAAAACCAGGAAAAGAACCGGCCAAGCTGAGTGAGAAGACCAAATCGGTTCACAAGCCAGATCGTTAGAGAATGTGCAACTTGGGGAATTTACAACTTTCGAGTGACCCAAAGAGTTCATAAAAACCTTGGAAAAGGACCTTTGGACAATTTGAGAGAGGAAACTAGACCGGTTCACGTGAACTAGATCCAAATCAGATTAAACGGGCTTATGAACCGAGTTAGTATATGAATTGGAACCAATAGAAGCAGGGAAAACCGGAAAATTTATGGATCATGAGTGACTAAAGAGTCACAAAAGTCATGAAAAAGGACTTTAGGATGAATGGGGGATGAGAACCAAACCGATTCATGTGAATCGGATCCGAACCCAATAATGCAGTGAATTCCTCTTAACCGGCTCTTTCCATCCACACAAGCTTGTCTTTGCTGGCGTTCCTAGTACTTCATTTTCCTACATGATATGAACATCCTTGTTCATTATCCTTTGGCTTAATAGCCTTCATTCATCACGAATAAATAAAATGCACAAACTTTTAATTATTTATCTTTAGGTCCCTAAAGTTTTTTATCTTTAACTTTAGGCCTCTAATGCCAATTTTCTTCCAAATTGAGTCCCAAAACTTCTAAAATTAACTTTGGGACCTCAATTTATTCAAAATCATAAAATGGGGTTCAAGTTTCCCAAATTCCCAATTTGGTCCCTAACTTTTCAAAAATTACCATGTTGCCCTTAATTTACAAAAATAGTAAATTTCACCCCAAAAATTCCAAAAAATTGACCAATTGGTCCTCCATCATATTTTTCATAGCTAATTGGCCCTCAAATTTGGGAAATTGCACGTTAGTTCCTTGAATTTTTGAAATCCCCAATTTCCCCCAAAATTTTCCTCCTGTTTCCCCCTTTCAAGTTAGCTGAATTTGATTTAATTAAATTGACAGATCAATTGAGGTTAATTTTTTAAATTAAAGGTAAATTTGAGTTCATACATATCCATACGATTCGATTACACTTTGAATCGCATGAATTGACGTCGGGACAAGCTCAAACAGAGCTTCGTCGTAAAATTGGATGTAGAGAGAGAAAGCTTCGAAAGCTTACTGTTGGAGGTGCGACAGTCCGAGCTTTCGATTTGGGAAAATATCTCTCATCTTGTGGTTACTTCTCGAATCAAGAATCACATCAATTTATGATGAATTGAGGAAGAATTTTATCAGTGAAGTTTCGCCGGTTCTATCTCTATCACTGATAAGAAATTACAGAGGGGAGACAATATGGCTTACCTTTCAGCTCTAATTCAGTCATATGAGGGCTGTGGAAGTGTTAGGAGAGCTTCATTTAGCATGAGAAGGGGTCGAATTGGCCGTTTTTAGCTCGACTGAAATAGGGCAGCTTCGGTTCACCGGAGCTGCTTCACTGTTCTATCACACCGGTGTTTCTCCAGTGATCCTTGGAGGAAATTGAGACTACCGTTGTGTAGCTAACTTCTCCCCGAATCTAAAGAACTCAACCTCACCTTCTTTGGCTCAAAAAAAATCCCAAGTGAGAGCTCTGGTTTGAGCTTCACTAGAAAATGGATTAGTTGCGAGAGAGTGAAGTTTTCAGGTGTGAGGAGGATGAATGAGGATGGGCTCTTTATATAAGAAGCTCGGGGACTTCTTGGCCATCCGATTGGTGTCTTAATGGTGGCCATTCATTGACTAAAACTTCTTGGCTGGAGACTTTTCATCTTTGCTAGTGTTGCTCGATGTTCTGGTGAGTGAACAATGCTGTCATCTGAAGGAAGAAGACGACACTATTCCAAACCGGACCAGACCGGTCCGAATTGGGTTCAATGCTTAAACCGGTCGGTTTAGGCCAGATTCGACCGATTTTTTTAAAATAAAAATTTATAAATTCATCTAAATTTATTCTCTATCCAATGGTGGCCTTTATTCTCCAATTTGAATTTTCAAATCTACCTAAAAAAATAAATTTCGCATCCAGTTCAATAGTGGTTCAAACCGGTCCAAACCGGTTCAATACGGTTCAGATCTAGTTCACATGAACCAGTCTTGTTTTCTCTCCCAAATTGTCCTAAGTTCCCTTTCCAAGGTTTTTATGAATCTTAGGGTCACTTAGGAGTTGTAGATTCCCAATTTGCCCATTCTCAAATGGTCATGGTTCGTGTCATGCCCTTTCTCGGTTTGGTCGGATCCCCATGAGCAACCCACCACTCTCTTGGTTTATTTTGGGTTTACCCCTTCTATAAACCATGAGGAGTAAAGCGTCCTTTAAACATGTAGCTTTCCTAGAATAACATTAATCAAAGCTATATGAAATTTTAAACTTACGTACCTGCCTTGCAGGTATGGCTAATTGGAGGTCTTTAAGGTAGGCTTCTCTCTTGGGTAACTAAAAAGGGGTATAAGGGAGGGTGTGAGTTCAACGACTCAGTAAATGGGTGTTTAAAACTTAACTTTTAGAAAAATAATTTGAATTGGAGTGTGCCAGACTTCTTATTTTCTTAAAACCATTTTCTCAACTTCTCGATTTTCAAAACCATCATTTCCTCATTAACCACAGTCGGTGTGTTTAACAATCAACACACGCCCTTCATCATGAAGGGATCATAGAGACTTTACCGGTCACCTAGATAGAAGCATGTTTAGTTCTACCCTGAGAGTAAGTGGATGTATGTGACATCCGACCCTCAATCCCATAAAGGAACTCAGTGTCCGAAAGCTTACCGTCGGAGGTGTGGTGGTCCGAGCTTTCGATCTAGACAGATAGCTCTCGTCCCGAGGTTCCCCCTAGGATCAAGAATCACATCAATCCTGGATTGAGGGTGAATTTTGTCATTGAAGTTTCATCGGTTCTCTCTCTAACACTGATTGGAAATTATAGAGGGGGGCTAAATTAGATTACCTTTCAACTCTAATTCTATCGTATGAGGGTTGTGGGAGTTTTGGGGGAGCTTGGTTTGGTCTGAGAAGGGATCAAATTGGCCATTTTTAGCTCAGTCGAAATAGGGCAGCTTTGGTCCGCCAGAGCTGCTTGACTTTTCTATCACGTCGGTGTTTCTCAGGCTATCTTTGGAGCAAATTGAGACTACTGTCGTGTAGCTGACTTCTCCCCAAATCTAAAGAACCCGACCTCGCCTTTTTTGGATCTGAAAAATTCCCAAGTCGGAGCTCTGGTTCGAGCTACACCAGAAAATGGAGTAGTAGGGAGAGAGTGGAGTTTTCAGGTGTGAGGAGGGGATCTTTATATAAGAAGATCGAGTACTTCTTGACCATCTGATTGGCACCTTAATGGTAGTTATTCATTGCCTAAAACTCCTTGGTCGGAGACTTATCATCTTTGCTAGTGCTCCTCGATTTTCCTGTGAGTGAATAGTGCTGTCATCTGAAGGAAAAAGACGACACTGTTCCGAACCTGACCAGGCCAGTCCGAACCGGGTGCAACGCTTAAATTGGCCGGTTCAAGCATGATTCGACCGAGTTTTTCAAAATTAAAAATTTCTAAATTCATTCTTCATCTAATGGTGGCCTTAATACTCCAATTTAAATTTTCTAAGTTACATAGAAAAATGAATTTAGTATCCAATTCAATGGTGGTTCAAATTGGTCCAAACCGGTTCGGATCCGGTTCACCTAAACCGATATGGTTTTCTTTCCCAAATTGTCCTATAGACCCTTTCCAAGGTTTTATGACTCTTTGGGTCACTCGAGAGTTATAAATTTCCTAATTTGCCCTTTCTCTATTAGTTGGGGTTCGTGAACCAATTCAATTCTTTCTCTTGGTTTTGACCAGTTCTTTCCCTATTTTTCTTATCTTGAAGGGGCGGGGTTGACAATTCTATTCTCCTTTTATGAGTTTTGTCCCCAAAACTAAATTAGCATTTTTCACTTCAGGATAACCTTCCCTTAATGTTAACGTAGACATGTTAACACTTCGGTCGTTCTTTCACTTATACCACTTTAAATCATGCTCTTAAGGAATTTCCTTTCTTTTACATTTTTTAATCCTTCCATGGAGTTTATCATAACTATTATGTCTTACACACGAGCCCAAAGCTATATCCCTAGGTTCACATCTTCCTCTACTTGGGGCAAGACTCTTCCTCTTAAAAGTTCTTACTCAGTAGTTCAGGATTGGGAGCTCCAAGATGTCCAATCATTCATGTATCCAATTATTCTCTTTATCGTCAAAACCCTTAGCTTAGCGTCCTTTCAAGCGCTACATACTTATTTTTCACGAGTTTTGGTGTTATCACCTTTTTGTCCTATTTCGACTTTGCCTCCATCAGTTGTTTATTATAACTTTGTCCCAACTTTTATGTTTGACCTTGTCATGCTTACAAACTAACTCTTCCTTACTTTGAGTCATATTTTCCTCGGGACTGTTGGGCCTACATGCCCCTTACAACATGACATTTCCTAGATCTTGTCTCTGTCCATTAGATTTCTAGAACACTTCCCTTCTTATGTCTTTCTTCATTTCTGGTGACGTCCTTTACTCAATGATTTTCCTTTCCCCTAAACCCACTCTTATTGTTGTGACCATTTCATGATTCCGTTGTTTGGGGAGTTCTCCTTTAACGATTTTCTTTCTACTATGCCCTTCAAAGTAGAGATTTCCCTTTTAGGTGCTATATGTTCGAATTTCTCACTACTCCTTTAAGGTTTTCTTCCTTCACATTCTTACACCCTTTTGAATTAGGGCTTTTTCCCACCCTTAATCATTTGCTGATCATAATTTCTCAGTTCACTTTTTACTTTCCTACTCAAGGTATCTCTGATCTTTGGGTCTTATTCCGTGTACTCAACACTATGCCAACTCTATTACCCTTCTTTAGAGTGTAGTCTCCACTACTTCTCAGCCCTTCTTAGGGTCATGTTTATTCTCCTTGACCATCCTGTTTCTACTAGTTGCTTCCTTCTGCCAAGTTTGTCGGAAATCCCTAATTGGCTTCTTTGCTCTTCCAAAATATGTAACACTTGGTCGTCCCAATATACCCTCAACCACTTATGGTTCTTTATGAGGTTACTTATGTTGGGTTAAACCTCTTAGGATCCATCTGGCAGTTCCTTAGCTTTGGAACTTCCCTTTTTATGGTCTCACTTCCTACTCTTATCCTTCTACATAGGGACTCCCATTCTGGTTCAATATCCTTAATGCTCCTTGGAGGCTTTTCCTTCTTTCCTTTCTTACACCCCTCTAAGACCGGTTTTATCCTTCATTGTCCTCCATTTCCTTTTTGTCCCTTATCCTCTCTTCGAGGAACTCCTGCTGATAGGTTGGTTTCTAGCACTCTATTTTATATCCAACTGTCCACTCCTTGGGCTCTATGAAGCGAGTGTGGGCTACAATTAGTCTTGATATCATTGGTTGTTTTCCCTTACCACATCTGAATTGGAGGGCTTACCTCTCCAAGGTTTTTCAAGTATTCTTTCATTTATTTTCTAAATATAATTAGCCCACCCATTATTACTTGTCACAGCGTCCTTTAATGCTATTTCCTACTTTCCTATTTCTTGGGTTTAACTTTCTTCTTGGGTTCTTCTAGTATGCTTCCCTTGGTTCTTTTGCCTAGGCATGCACTTCATCTCCTCATCCTTCGTCACTTTGTCCATTACTTCTTAGTTGGGACATGTATACCTTCCTAAGGAAAGGTTCAGACACTATTTGCTTTAAGACCTCTTGGTGCGAGACTTACTAAATCCTCCTTATGGCTTGAGTGTGGTCATCATTTCATTTTCAACCAATTATTTCTTCAAGGATTTCCTTCATCCTTCTTTTCCACTATTCTATCCTTTACACCTTCCCTTTCCTCGTCAGGGTTTAGATTTATGACCTTCTCGAGGTTCAATTCGTTGACTATCTCATCCCCTACTATTCTCCTAGTTCACTTGTCTTGGAATAGTTGTCCTTTGATTTTTTTACTCATCCTTGATGCCTATCCCATCGTCATTTTGACGGTGTAATCCTTACTATTTTTCAGTTCTTCCTAGGGCATCTTCTCCCCAAAGTTTTTAGTTACACCTTTTCACTAGGTTAGTCTACCACCTTACTTGGCTCCTCTGTTATTTTCCAAAATAGGTCACACCTTGCTATCTCGAGACATCCTTGTTGTCTTTCATCATTCAGGCTTGTCTTTTATGGAGGAGGTAATTCATTCTTTTCTTCTAGGTGTTTTGTAGTGCTCCTTAAGGAAAAATTATCTACATTCCACTATATTTGGGTTTTCTTAAGGTCCTGCCCTTGATCTTCCTCCCGTGATCCTTCCTCATGTAATTGAGGCATACAATCATATTATTGTCGAATAGAGAAAATTTCAGGAACTCAAAATTTTATTCATTGAAGTAAGAATACAATTTTAGAGTTTTAACATCTCTTGAGGGAGATTGTTAAAATGACGGTTTGAGAAGTACTCATTATGTAAACCCCGCACTTTTGAGTTAAGGAAAACTGGGAAAAGAACTGGTCAAACCGAGTAAGAAAACCGAGCTAGTTTACAAACCTGATCATTTGGGAACAAGCAATTTGGAAATTTACAACTTCCGGGTGATCCAAAGGGTTCATTAAACCTTCAAAAAGAAACTTAAGGCAAATTAGAAGAGAAAAACCAAATTGGTTCAGCTGAACGAGAATCCATAAGAACATTGAAGTTAAGCGTGCTTGCCCGAGAGCTTCGACTTAAACATTTTTCATAACCTCAAAAGGAGAGGTCAGGCTCTTTAGAACTGGAGAGAAGACAACTATCTGATAGCAAAGTCTAGTCAATCCGAGAATTACTGGAGAAGCATTGGCATGATAGAACAGTGAAGCAGCTCTGGCGGACCGAAGCTTCCCTATTTCGGCCAAGTTGAAATAGGGAAGCATTTTGAGCCATCCTCAGGCCAAACCAAGCCTTACCAACACTTCCTCAACCCTCCCACAACTGAATTAGGACTGAAAGGTAAGCTAATTCAGCTCCCCTCTACAATTTCCAACAGGTGCTAGAGAGAGAACCGATATAATTTCAATGATGAAATTCTAACTCAATTTGGCATCAATTGATGTGATTCTTGATTCTAGGATGAACCTCAGGATGAGAGCTATCTGCCCAAATCGAAAGCTCGGACCGCCATGCCCTCACGGGTGAGAAATCGAAGCTTTCTCTCTCTATAATTTGTTTTCCGATGAAGCTTCATTTAAGCTCGTTCTAGCATTAAAATCTGCGATTCAAAGTTCCTTAGAATCGTATGAACATGTAGGAACTCAATTTCAACTCCAATTTTAACAATTAGAAGTGTTTGATCGGTCAATTTGATGAAATCAAATTCGGTAGTATTGAAGGGTTGAAATTGGGGGAAAATTAGGGATGTTCGAAATTCAAAGAACCAAAATGCAATTTTATGAAATAGAGGGTCAATTGGGCATGAAAATAATGTTGGAGGACCAATTGAGGAATTTTGGAATTTTTGGTGCAAAACTTACCATTTTTGTTAAGGAAGGGCAAAATGGTAATTTTGAAAAATTGGAGGACCAAATTGGAAAATTGGGAAATTAATCCCCTTTTTGTGAAATGAAATAAATTGAGGTCCTATGATAAATTTTAGAAGTTTCGGGACTCAATTTGAGGAAAAACCGGCATTAGGGACTTAAAGTTAAAGAGAAATAACTTTAGGGACCTAATTGCAAATAAATGAAAGTTTGTCTTTCTCATTCATTTGGAATGAATGAAGGTGATTAGGTCGAAGGATAATGAACCGAGATGTACATATCGTGTAGGAACACAAAGTATCAAGAACTTCAGCAAGAACAAGCTTGCATGATACAAAGAACTAGTCTTGTGGAATTTACGGCATTAACGGGTGAGTGGGTTTACTAACATCACACCTAGCTGGGATGATGAGCACAACATAAAATTTAAAAACCACTTATCGGTTATGAGTGGAAATTTTATATAATGCCCGGTTGGGAATGATAAGTACCTTGGTATGAAAACCCACTATTAAGTAGTATTTTAAACATCACTACTTAGAGGAAGTGATATGAAAATCATACGGAAAAACTACTTACCGGTTGTAAGTAGATCATACCCGATTGGTATGATGAGACTTCCTCGAAGGAAGTTGAAAACCCGTTCATCGGTTATGAACGGAGGTGTCCTTATACCCGGGCGGTATAATGGATAGAGAAAACATATGTTTTGTCGGAAGTGCTCTCCCCTAACTGTGTGCCAATGCTTAAACAATTTGGGAGACCTTCTCGACGGGAGCTCGAATAGCTCTGATAGGCCAGGGGCCTCGATTTTAGAACTTGGGGGCTAAATGCTCGATTTTGAAAATCTCGTACAGTGGGCCCAAGGCTAGTTGGCACGAGTAGGAGCTCGTAAAAGAACATGATATATGTGCCATAAAACTTAATAAGTGAATTGTTCAGCCATGGTACCAAGATAGGACCGACATGTTCAGTCAACTAGCGGCATTGCGACATGACAGGTCGACTGACCAATCAAGACAAACAATTGCGGGTTGAGTTGAGAGTCGGGGCCGTTAGATCAATGGCACCACAGATTACATGGCAATATGAGAAAACATTGTTTGTGCATGCACTGTGAGTACATGATCATCAAGACGTCCATGAGGGGTAGTGATGCATCCTAAGGGCACTGGACGACCTGGTGGCTATAAGGGCAGTTTGTCGTTCCAGCTGTCTGTGCGAAATTTGGAGTAGCACCAAGCGCATGAGACCGAGGTGGGGATAGGATGAGGTCTTTATCCTCATATGGACACGAAGAAGTGATTTTGCGATTGTGGGTCAGATGTCGCGTACATCCACTCATTCCTAGGGTAGAAGTGGTCGTACTTCTATCCGGATGTCAGGAAAAGTCGCTCCAAAGCCACTAGCGGGTTCAGTAGTGATACTGACTTGCGAATGTGTGTAACCTTCATGATGAAGGATGTGTGTTGGGTGATGACACACTGGTAACTAAGAAATAATGGAAAAACCCAAATATTTAAATGAAGGGATTTATGAAAAGAAAGGAGTCTAGCACACTCCATATAAATGTTTTTCTTGAAAAGATTTGAATCCCATTCACTAGGTAGTTGTACTCACCCCCTCCCTTATACCCCTTTCAGGAAGTCTCGGAAAGTCGAACCTTAAAAGACTTGCGCAATTAAATGCCTGCAAGACAGGTACAATTAATTTAAATTACTATGTAGTTTTGATTTATAATATTCCTGGAAAAAGGTGCAGGTCTAAAGAACTCCTTACTCTTTACGGTTTATAATATAAGGAGAAACCCTTTAGTAAATCGGGAGAGTGGCGGGTTGATCACAGGGATCCGACCAAACCGGGTCGGGGCATGACACATTACTATGCTATGGTTTAGAAGGATTTCTTCCTGAATGAAATTGGGATCCCTAGCCGGAATTGTGGTTCTTGTTGTGTTATCCCTTCGGGCTTCTATAGAGGTGGGGGTGTCCTTATTGAAAGGTATCGCTTTGATTCCTTGCGGTGTGGGACAGTTCTTTGCTATGTGTCCCACCCTCCTACATGCACAACTGATCCTCTTGGGTCTTGTCCACCGAAATGTTGGGCATCTTCTTATGTAGTGTCCCCATTGCCCACATCTATAACATGTCATCTCCTTGCGTTGACCTTTGTGATTCCTCCAATAATTTGAATATTGTGGGGCCTTTCTAAGGAATTCCCGATGGTTTGGTGTTTTGCCGTCCTTGAGCTCGAACAGCTTGGAGGTTGTCTTTTCGAGTCCTCTTTGACCTAGAATTACTCCCAGAGTCCTCCTATACTTCTAGTTCATTTTCTCCTTTAGGATGGGGATCTTCCTAATTTCTGGGGTGGCTAAGGTAGCGTAGATTTATTTGGCTACTTTTCTTGGGGCCATGTGAAAAATTTTAAAATTATTCCTATTAGTTACTATATTATATAGTCTTGATAATGTATTCAAGGAAGCATACTCTAATATCGGGCCATCCGACCCGGTTTGGTTGGATCCCGTGAGCAACTCGTCACTCTTCTGGTTTATTTAGGGTTTTCCCCTTCTTTAAACCATGAGGAGTAAGACGTCCTTTAAACATGTACCTTTCCTAGAATAACATTAATCAAAACTATATGAAATTTTAAACTTACATACCTGTCTTGCAGGTATAGCTAACTGGAGGTCTATAAAGTAGGCTTCTCCCTTGGTTACCTGAAAAGGGGTATAAGGGAGGGGGTGAGTTCAACAACTCTATAAATGGGTGTTTAAAACTTGACTTTTAGAAAAATAGTTTGAATTGGAGTGTGCCAGGTTCCTTATTTTCTTAAAACCATTTCCTCAATTTCTCAGTTTTCAAAACCATCATTTCTTCAATAACCGCAGTCGGTGTGTTTAACAATCAACATATGCCCTTCATCATGAAGGGATAACATATTCGTAAGGGAGCACGTCCACTGCACCCACTTGTGGCGTCAGAGCGACTTTTCTGGCCACCTAGATAGAAGCTTGTCCACTTCTACCCTGAGAATGAGTGGATGTACGTGACGTTCGACCCTCAATGCCGTAAAGAAACTCTGTGTTCGTATGAGAATAGAGACCTCATCTCGACCCCACCCCAGCCTCATGCGCATGAAGCTACGTTGAGCTTCCCTAACTGCTTACATGACAATCTGCCCTTATCTCCATCATGTCCTCCAGTAGCCCCTAGTACGCATCACTACCCCTCTTAGGCATCTTGAAGGTCTCGTACCTCAGTGCATGCACAAAACAATAGTTTTTCTCATACGCTATTTAATCTTTTGTGCCACTGGTCCCACGGCCCCGACCCTCAACTTGACTTGTAGTTGTTTGTCTCAACTGGTCCGTCGACCTCTCATGTCGCACTACCGCTAGTCCATCGAGTATGTCAATCCTGTCTTGGTAACATAGAAAAACACATTATTCATTATAGTTTTCATGGATTTATCTCATGTTTGTTTACGAGCTCTTGCTAGTGCCAATTAGCCTTGGGCCCACTGTACAAGATTTTTAAAATCGGGCATATTAGCCCCCAAGTTCCAAAATTGAGGCCTCCGGCCTATCTGAGCTAGTTAAGCTCCGGTTAAAAAGGTCATCCAAAAGGTTTAAGTAGTGGCACATAGTCAGGGGAGAGCACTTTTGACAAAAAAAACTTTTAGCTGTCCATCACACCAACTAGGTGTGAGGACATCTCTGGTCATAATCGATAAGCGGGTTTTCTACTTCCTTCCATGAAGTTCATCACACCAACCAGGTATGATCTACTTACAACCGATAATTAATTTTTCTGTGCATTTTTTCACATCACCCCTTCCAACTTTGATGTTAAAATTCCACTTAGTAGTGAGTTTTAATTACCGAGGTGCTCATCATCCCAATCGGGTATAATGTAGAAATTCCACTCACCCGTTAATGTAATGAATTCCTCTTAACCGACTTTTTGCCTCCACACGAGCTTGTCTTGGTTAGCGCTCAGGCACTTCATGTTCCTACACAATTGAGTCTCGAAATTTCTAAAATTCACTTTGGGACCTAATTTATTCAAAATCGTGGAAAGGGGTTCAAGTTTTCCAAATTCCCAATTTGGTCCGCAACTTTTCCAAAATTACCATGTTGCACCAACTTTACAAAAATGGTAAATTTCACCCAAGTAATTCCAAAAAATTGACCAATTGGTCCTCCAACATCTTTGCCATGCCCAATTGGCCCTCAATTTTGGAAAATTGCACTTTAGTCCTTCGAATTTTTGAAATCCCCAATTTTCCCCTTTCAATCTGGCCGAATTTAATTTCATCAAATTGACCAATCAATCGAGGTTAATTGTGAAATTGAAGGTAAAATTGAGTTCCTACACTTCCACATGATTTAATGGAACTTTGAATTGTATCATCTGGATCTGAATTGAGCTCAAACGGAGCTTCATCAGAAAACTGAACTTTGAGAAAGAAAGCTTTGAAAGCTTACCGTAAGAGGTGCAACGGTCTAAGCTTTTGATCTAGCCAGATAGCTCTCATCCTAAGGTTCCACCTATGATCAATAATCACATCAATTCATGCCAAATTGAGGGAGAATTTGGTTACTGAATTTCTGTCGATTCTCTCTCTAACACTGATCGGAAATTACAGAGGAGAGCCAAATTGGCTTACCTTTAAACTCTAATTCAGTCAAATGAGGGCTGTGGAAGTGTTAGGGGAGTTTGGTTTGGCCTGAGAAGGGCTCAAATTGGCCATTTTTACCTCAGCCAAAACTGGGCATCTTCGGTCCACCAGAGTTGCTTCACTGTTCTATCACGCCGATGTTTATCCGGTGAACCTTGTTGCAAATTGATACTTCTGTCGTGTAGCTGACTTCTCCCCAAACCTAAAGAACCCGACCACACTTCTTTGGCTTAGAAAAATGCCCTAGTTAGAGCTCTAGTTCGAGCTTCATTGGAAAATGGAGTAGTAGGGAGAGAGTGGAGTTTTCAGGTTTGAGGAGGATGAATGAGGAGGGGCTCTTTATATAGGAAGCTCGGGGACTTCTTGGCCGTCCGATTGGCGCCTTAATGGCGGTCATTCATTGCTTGAAACTCCCTAGCTAGAGGCTTTTCATCTTCGCCAGTGCTGCTTGATTTTCCAGCGAGTGAACAGTGTTGTCATCTAAAGGAAGAAGATGACACTGTTCTGAACCAGACCGGACCTATCAGAACCGGGTTCAACGCTTAAACTGGCTGGTTCAGCCCGATTTGACCAAGTTTTTCAAAATTAAAAATTTCTAAATTTATTTAAATTCATTTTCTATCCAATGGTGGATCAATTCTCTGATTTGAATTTTCTAAACCACCTAGAAAAATGAATTTTGCATTATGTTCAATAATGGTTCAAACCGGTTCAATGCGATTTGGATCTGGTTCACCTGGACTGGTCTAGTTTTCTTTCCCAAATTTTCCTAAAGTCTCTTTCCAAGGTTTCTATGACTCTTTGGGTCACTCAGATGTTGTAAATTTCCTAATTTGCCCTTTCTCTCTCGGTTGGGGTTCGTGAATTAGTTCAGTTTTTTCTCTTGGTTTTGATCAATTCTTTCCCCGGTTTTTCTTATTTAACATTCTTCACACTAGAAGGAACTTCCCTTGATGTCAATTTGTTGTTTATAGACATTCAACCTTCTCGGTTATTCTCATTCATCCCTTATGTATCATACACTTGAAATTTTCTTTTCCTTCCCATCACTTTCTCATTCTATGGAATTTACTTTAGCTAAACATATCTCATTGGAAGGTTTAAGGTCATATCCTTAAATTTACATCCTTCATTCCTTAAAGTACAATTTCTCCATCCCGAGATTCTTTATTGAAGATTTCAGGATTGAGAGTTCCAAAATACCCTATCATTCATGTATCTAGTTATTCTCTTTATTGTTAACCTCCTTAGCTCAGTGTCTATTCAAGCACCACGTACATGCTTCCACAGATCTCGGTGATATCACTTTTTCATCCTACATTGATACTTCCTTCATTCGTTGGTTATTACAACTTCGTTCCAAATTTAATGCTTGACCTTGTCATGCCTAACCAACGAATTCTGCCTTACTTGTGTCATATTTCGCTAAGACTATTGGGCTTACATGTTCCCCCACAATATGACATTCTCTAAAACTCATCTTTGACCTTTTAACATCTTTAAAATACTTTCATGATGATTGTTTGTCAACATTCCTATTTTTCATGGATAGTATAACTTCGTCCCTCTTTTCGTCTGGTAGTATTCCTTGACTATCTTTATTGTTATCAAATCGTCCATTCTTCCTTTGACGTCATATCCCATATAACCATATTATATTTTCTTACTTACTCGTCTTTTCCCAACTTCTTTATTGGATCTTTCCAATTTCAAGTCCTTGAGTCTCCCAATAACTTACTGACATGTTGAAACTTTTCCTTTCTTACGTCATTCCTCATTCCCAGTGATGTCCTTTCCCTTAAGAACTTTTCTTTTTCTTAATCCATTCTTGTTCACTCGTGATCATTTCACGATTCTCTATTCTGAGTTAGTTTCTTTCTTACTTGTATGACATCTTTTGATGATGTCTTTCTACTTACTCGTTACTTGGGTTTAACTTACCCCTTTAACTCATACGATTACTTTTCTTTTGCACTTGATCCTTTCATCTACAACAGCTCGTCTTTGAGGAGCTTATCTTCTTTCCAATTCTGTTGATTCCATTTCCTCCTAATTGGAACACATATTTTTTTTTCCAAGATTTTCTTCTTTGGTAAGTTTTATACTCTTTTTCTCCCGGAATTCTCTTCTAATTTTAGCATTGAGAATGTCTAAGTTTAAATGATATTCTTGATGCCATCCTCTCCTACTTACTTTTACCCTTGAGACCCTACTTTTATACCCCATCTTCATTCTCACTTTCTCCCATTACTCATCTATTTCTCGGAGGTGGAGTTCACATCCCCTTTGTTTCACAATCTCTTGATCGTACTGTAGAAAGTTTATTTAACCTTCTCTTAGCTTTTGGGTCGTTACTCCGATCTTAGCCATTGATCTCTTTATGGCCTTCTTCTGTCCTTATTTCCTAAAGGTTTTGACCTTTCCATCTTTTCTTTCTTTACTGGGATTGTGACCTTCACAAGGGTCCCTTCGTTAACAGCCTCATCCATATTATCCTCTTAGTTTAGTTATTTTGAGATGGTCATCTCTTGAATCTTCTTGTCATTAGTATCTGTCTCTTTGCACTATTTAATGTGTAGTCTTTACTACTCCCCAATCTTTCTTAGAGCGTAATTTATTATCTCGGATGATCTGGTTATTATGGTTTATTTCCTTTAACTAGGCCCATCTAAAATCCCCATTTGATTTCCCTACTTTCTTACAAGTAGATCACACTCAACCTTTCCAAGCACTTATTTACTCACTTATATCTTTGATCGAGGTCCTTATTTCAGCTCTAGTTTTGTGATATTTCCTCTGTTGATTGCCTTAACTTGGAATTTTCTCCTTCAACGATCCCACTTCCTATTCTCATCTTTCTTCTAGGGTCTTCCGGGATTCTTACGTTTGATCTTCCTACTGCTCCTCCGAAGTTCTTCTTTTATTATTTTCTTATACTTACGGATCTTTATATGGTTTATTCACTCTGGATTTCTCCCTTCTTGTTCCTTATCCTTGCTTTCAACAAGTCCCCTTATTTTCATGGAGTTCCTAAGAATTTGTATCCTAACTCTTTCTAAGTAGGTATTATTCATGGGGCTATCTTGCTATCGTATCTCTTTCCTTTCTCATTTTTCCTTGTCATGTCTTAACTGTTTTAACCTCTTTAGTGCTCCCCATAACCTTCTTTCTTTCTTTCTTTCTGATTGAATTACATTCCTTTGGTTTTCCTTGGAATAGTCTATTCCTTATTGTTTTCCTTACTCTTATTCTTTGAGCCTTTCCTTAACTCCTTAGACTCTCACTTATCCCATGCCCTTTGATGCTCACTTCTCTTGTTCCAAACTTCTCCTTCCTTTCCTTAGTTTGGATTTGTCTCCCTTGGGTGAACTCTAGGAGTCTCTTACTTGCCAAATTTTATTGTCCCTTTGAGGGAAATCTTAAAGGTTGAGGTTAACTAGAAATGACCCATTTTTCCTTCCTTAGGTGATTTTCTACCCTTTACTTTGATCTTTATTAGTATACTTCTTATTGCTTGAGTTTATTAAGGAGACCTAGAAATTTTATCAGTAAATTAGAATTTCATTCATTCAAGAAGTATTTCTTGCCACACTTGGCTTATGACAAAAATTTCCACCCTTATTCTCTTGGGGTCATAGGCTAGGAGTTATCCTTAGAACGATTGTGTGATTCTTGGTCAGATGGTTCTAAGAAACTAGTTGGAGTCCATCCATATTCCCTTATGGGATGAACTTTATGTATGGCCTCCAGTTCGTACCACCTTAATACCTCTGCCTCGCACTCATATGTCCACTTTATCTATTGGGAGGGATTAAAACTGGACTGAGTAGGTGGGGGTACTTGGTGGATCTTCATGAAAGTGACATATGCATCCTAGTAGTTGTCCCAATCCTGTTTATTAGTTGGATTCCTCTCCTATTGTTGTGGGGCTGGAGGAGGGGTTGGGCTCCTAGGAGAAGGTACATGTTCCTCTTGTCTTGGAGGAGGGTATGTGATGCCTTCTGGTTCCAATAAGGCTCTCACAAGTTTTCGATAATCTTCTATCATGTCCTGGGGTACTCTTTTCTCGCCCTTGGGGTAGGTGTCTTTTTTAGGGTTATGGGTGGATGATTGAATTTCACAGCGAACTTCCAAGGGGTTCTCCTTCCTACAAGATAGTTAAAGTTTTTATTAATGTCAAGGCATAGTATTGATAATGTTTCAAGGGAACTTGGCTTTGATACCACTTAAGTTTTCACGCCCCGACCCGATTTGGTTGGATCCCCATGAACAACCCATCATTCCCTTGGTTCAATAAAGGTTCCCCCCTTCTTTAATTCCAAGAGGAGCTAGGCGTAATCTCAACCTAGTTCCTTGCAATAACATAAATCAATAATAATGCAAGCTTAGAGGAGATTAAGCATACTTGACAGAGTGTAAATCCTGGTATTATCCCTACTCACTCTCTAATCCAGAAAAGTGACAAAAGGGTGGGTGTGTTTCTACAACTCAGTGAATGTGTATTAAAAAAATTCAATAAAATAGTTTTTGAATTGGAGTGTGCCAAAATTCTTATTGCCTTTAAAATTCTTTCTTCCTTAGTTTCTCAGTTTTCAAAACCATTAATCATCATTAACCACAAACTGTGTGTTTAGCAACCAACACACGTTGTTCATCATGAAGGGATCACACATTCACAGGGCAGCCCGTCCACTGCACCCACTTGTGGCGTCAGAGCGACTTTACCGGCCACCTAGATAGAAACCCCTCCACTTCTACCCTAAGAATGAGTGGATGTACGCGACATTCGACCCTCAAACCCAAAAATAAACTGTGTTTGTATGAGGAAAGAGACCTCATCCCGACCCCACCCTAGTCTCATGCACATGAAGCTACATCGAGCTTCCCTAACTGTTGGCATGACAAACTGCCCTTATCTCCGCAATGTCGCCGAGTAGCTCCAAGGATACATCACTACCCCTCTTGGGCATCTTGATGCTCCCAAACCTCAATGCATGCACAAAAAAATAGTTTTCCTCAAAAGCCATTTAATCTTTGGTTCCACTGGTCCAACGGCCCCAACCCTCAACTCGACCTGCATCTGTTTGTCTCGACTAGTCCTTCGACCTATCTTGTAGCACTACTGCCAATCCATCGAGTATGTCGGTCCAGTCTTAGTACCATGGCCAAACACATCATTCATTAAAGTTTTCATGGCTTAATCTCATGTTTATTTACGAGCTCTTGCTCGTGCCAACTAGCCTTGGGCCCACTATACGAGATATTCAAAATCGGGCATTTTAGCCTCAAAGTTCTAAAACTGAGGCTTTCGGCCTATCTAAGCTATTCGAGCTCCCATCAAAGTCTCCCAAAATGTTTAAGCAATGGCACACAGTTAGGGGAGAGCACTTCCGACAAAAATGATCTTTCAACTATCCATCACACCAACCAGATGTGAGAACATCTCCGCTCATAACCAATGAACAGGTTTTCTACTTCCTTCAAGGAAGCTCATCATACCAATCGGGTATGATCTACTTCCAACTAGTAAGTAGTTTTTCCGTGTGTTTTTCTCACATCACCCCATTTAATTGTGATGTTAAAATCCCACGTTGTAGCGGGTTTTCATTATTGAGGTGCTCATCATCCAAATGGGGCATGATGTAAAAATCCCACTCACGTGATAATGCAGTGAATTCCTCTTAATCGGCTCTTTGCCTACACGCGAGCTTGTCTTTGTTGGCGTTCCCGATACTTCGTGTTCCTACATGATATGAACATCCTTATTCATTATCTTTTGGCCTAATATCCTTCATTCATCACGAATGAATAAAATGCCTAATCTTTTAGTTATTTGCATTTAGGACCCTAAGGTTCTTTTTCTTTAACTTTAGGTCCCCAATGCCAAATTTCCCCCAAATTGAGTCCTGAAACTTCTAAATTTTACTTTGGGACCTCAATTTATTCAAAATCACAAAAAGGGGTTCAAGTTTCCCAATTTGGTCCCCAACTTTTCAAAAATTACCATTTTGCCCCTACTTTACAAAAATGGTAAATTTCACCCCAAAAATTGACCAATTGGTCCTCCAACGTATTTTCCATGGCCAATTGGCCCCCAATTTTGGGAAATTGCACTTTAGACTCTCGAATTTTTGAAATCCCCAATTTCCCCCTTTCAACATGGCCGAATTTGATTTCATCAAATTGATCGATCAATTGAGGTTAATTGTTGAAATTGAAGGTAGATTTGAGTTCCTACACATCCATACAATTCAATTGCACTTTGAATTGCATGAATTGACACAAGGAGGAGCTCAAACAGAGCTTCGCCAGGAAATTGGACGTAGAGAGAGCTTTGAAAGCTTACCGTCGAGGGTGTGGTGGTCCGAGATTTCAATCTGGGCAGATAGCTCTCATCTTGAGGTTCCTCCTAGAAGAATCACCTCAATTCATGTTGAATTGAGGGAGAATTTGGCCAGTAAAGATTCTCTAGTTCTCACTCTCGCACCGATCGAAATTTATAGAGGGAAGCCAAATTGGCTTACATTTCCCCTCTAATTCGGTCGTATGAGGGTTGAGGGAGTGTTGGGAGAGTTTGGTTTGGCCTGAGGAGGGCTTTAATTGGCCGATTTCAGCTTGATAGAAATAGGGCAGCTTTGGTCCGTCGGAGCTACTTTACTGTTCGATCACGCTGACGCTTCTCCGGCGATCCTCAGAGCAATTAGAGACTATCATCGAGTAGCTGACTCCCCCACCCCCCCCCCCCCCCTCCCCCGAGTCTAAAGAACCTGACCACACCTTTTTTGGCTAAAAAAACCCCTAAGTCGGAGCTCTAGTTCGAGCTTCATCGAAAAACTAACTAAGAGAGAGTGAAGTTTTTAGGTGTGTGTAGGATGAATGGAGAGGGACTCTTTATATAGGAAGCTCGGGGACTCTCTATTCACCTGTTTGGCACCTTAATTACAGTCATTGATGGCCTGAAACATACTGAACAGAAACGTTTCCTCTTTGTCGGTGCTGTTCGATTTTCTGGCGAGTGAACAGTAATGTCATCTGAAGGAAGAAGACAACACTGTTCCGAACCAGAACAGACTGGTCTAAACCAGGTTCAATGCTTAAACCGACCGGTTCATGCTCGATTCGACTGAGTTTTTCAAAATTAAAAATTTCTAAATTCATTCTCTATTCAATGGTCACCTCAATTCTTCAATTTAAATTTTCTAAGCCACCAGTTTAATAGTGGTTCAAATCGGTCCAAACTGGTTCAATCCAGTTCGGATCCAGTTCACCTGAATCGGTCTGGTTTTCTCTCCCAACTTGTCCTATGGTCCCTTTCTGAGGTTTTTATTACTTTTGGGTCACTCGGGAGTTGTAAATTCCCAATTTGCCCATTCTCAAATGGTCAGGGTTCGTGAACCGGTTCAGTTTTCTCACTCGGGTTGACCGATTCTTCCTTGGTTTTTCCTTAACTCCAAAGGGCGGGGTTTACAGATTATATAGTATATAAATATTTAAATAAACTTTTCACATACCATGTTGGTAGCTTATCCTCTAACATTTTTCGCGACATATTTAGTATTTAAAAGGGGTAAGGCAGTGGGATGAGTTTACAACTTAGTGAGTAGGGTTTACATGACATCATGACTTCTTGACCATGATTTAGCACGTACTCAAATAGAACTTTCCTTTTCTTTTAAAAATGGGTTTATATGCCCCAATAAAACAAGTCACCACTTGTCTCAACTTTAGAAAAAGATTTTCATATAAGTTATTTAGTTATTTCCCCGAGATTAAGGTAAGTTCCTTTCTAGTTGGAAGAATTTTCATAATTGATTATGATGGTCCTACCATGGGTTTGTATCATACAAATACACATACATTGTTTCTCATTAAAGGGATCAAATAATTGCAAAACATAATCTTAGAAGATGCAATCTTGATTTGTTCTATTAGTGGGTCAAAGCACCTTTATCGTCCACTCTAGTGAAAGGACACAACCTCCACCATATTGTCTATATGAGAACCATTGCCTAACCCTTAAATATCATCGATTCTCCTGTCCGCTAATGAGTGACAAAACCTCTCCCCCCTTCTTCCCTAATCTTACTATGAACAAAGCTACTAGAGCTTCATGATATACTGGAACAATATAACTTCCTTGTACCGACCTTGTTGTTTGCAGCCCTTAGAACCAACACTACCTAGTATGGGGCATCTCTTTGGTTTCAAACGATTGCAATCACAAACATGTGTATTTTGATTTAAGACCTTCCTCTTTATGTTACTAGCCCAATAGGCTTAGACCTGACTTTGGCTTAATAGCTGAAGTAAGTATTATTAAATTGTGATAATTTTATCAGAATCTTAAATCAAAACGTGTTTATGGGATTTTACCCCATTGGCCATGAGCCCACTTGTATGAGTTTTCAAAATATGGCATTGGTCCAACTTCACTTTCCAAAACTATGGCCTTGGGCCCACTTCACTTTCCAAAATTGTGGCTTTGGGCCTAGTTCCATAGAACAAGATCTAACCGACCATTAATCGATCATGGGCCTCACCCATATCCTGCATCGTTGGTTGAGACTAGATCATTCCCCTAATGTGCATCCATACACCATACAAGGGTAGTTCTATAAACATGTTTCATGCTTTATTTAGACATATGTGACTATATTTCTGGAAAAATATGGATTTTATAAGTAAGCATGCTTTTAACTTGCAAGTATTAACATATCATCAGTCTAATCAGACTCTTGATCTAGGGAGCTCACTCTCGTGGAGAGGACACTCTTAGGATCAAATTTCACCTCAATTGGTGCTATGAGCATGGAGAATTCAACCAACAAAGTTTTCATAGTTTTCTCTCTATAAATTCACTATTCCGGTGAAGGGCGACTACAATTACCTACCTCAAAGGCTCAGGGAGAACGGTGCTTAGTTGTGGAGAGTCATGGGAGGGTTAGCCTAGCCTTAGGAGGTTTGAGGGTGGCTCAAATTCAGCTTGAAAACTCCTACTCAAACTCGGCTGTTGGAGCGATTATACTATGTGGGCTCACTGGTGCTTTTCTGGTGATCCTCGAGCAGAAGAGAATATGCAGTAAGGTAGAGGACTTTCTCCAAATTCTAGAAAACCTAAATTCACATTCGGAGGTGAAGAAATGGGTTGTTGTCAGAGCTCTGGTTCAGGGATGGTCAAACATTGGAGTGGTTCATCTTTTTCAGGCTTTCGAGGGATGGAGAGTGTGAATGGAGGGGAGCTCTTTGTATAGGAAGCTCGATGAGTGACTGTTCTATCTATTCCTCCATTGGTCGATAATTAACTCTTCGATTTAAGGCATTGTTGGAGAGATTTATTGGTCATCAGATTAATGGTGACCATTTGGCTTTTCTATCTCCCGATTGTCTATAGGTTGAAGACGATATTATGCATGCGCGTGTGAGCTACCACATTAAGTGCAATGATTGGCTAGTTTCGCTGCTGCAGCCTCCTACTCAATATCTAAGTCATCCATTGACTCGTTGATTAGCCACGTGTTAACCTCCCATTAGTTGCTCTCTCTTATGTGGCCTCTAACCAAATTTGACCCCTAGTTGATCGTGACACATGTCATCCTCTTATTGGTTGATTTAAATTTGTTAGATTCCCACCTGGTGCACTATGCCACTAACATGTGTCAGCCTCTGATTGGATTTGGTCATCCAACGTGGATTTGTCATGTGTCAACTTCTGATTGATAGATAGTTCAATGATATCCTAGTTGGTCGCTGACCTAGCCTTTTGCCACATATCAGCCTCTCATTGGTCAGCCTTATTGACGAGTCTCTCCTTAGTTGATTGTTAACTAAAGAAACATGTCACGCTTCCATTGATTAGTTTCCAATGACATGGCTTTTCCTTTGTTTGATTATTAACCCGAGATACATGTCATATTCTTATTGGTAAGTGCTTTTAGACACTGACCGAGTGGCTGATTGGGCATGCTTTGCCACGTGTCGCACACTGATTGCTTATGCACACAGACTGGGCATTGACCTTAAAGGTGGTCCATTGACTGGATCGGTGATTAGAAATGAAAAATTGGTCAGTATAGGCCCAATTCGACCAGTTTTGTAAAAATTAAAATTTTCTAAATTTATTTAAATTCATTTTCTTTACAGTGGTAACTTTAATTTTCCAAATTGATATTTTTAAGTCACTTAGAAAAAAAATGAATGTTTGAACCATTTCTTCCTGATTCAAGTCCGGCTCACCCTGGATCGGTTCGGTTCTACTTTCCAATTTGTTCCATGATCCATTTTCTTGGTTTTTTTTTTATCTTCATTGATTACTTGGGATTGTTCAAATTCCAATTTTGGATTTTGTTTACAAATTCTAATTCACTCTGAACTATAGTTTTCTCTCAAAATTTTCCACTTCTCATTTTCGGCTTTCTTATTTTGAGAGAACGAGGTTTAGACCATGAGTCTAGTCGGGCTGACCAAAGTTGGGTTAAATCGGACTTGATCAGTTCCCCATCATTCTCCTACTTTCTAAAATTACACTTTTGCCCTTATGGGTCCTCTTGGTAATTTGAATCCCACTTTTTTTTCGATCTTGACTCTCCTAGAGTATTCTCCTGAAATTCTAGGCCTCTTATTCAGAAAAATGACTTATGATCCTACCCTATTAGATGCAATTCAATCCCGATCCCTGACTCAAGTTCCTATACTTAGTTCTTCTCATATTTCTGGTCTTTCTGCATCTGATCTGATGGTAGGAGAAAATCCCAGTATTACATGAATTCTCGACTCGAATTCCTATCCTCGATTCATCTTTGGATTCCCGGTCCATTAGAGTTAGGTTCTATGGTTAGGAAAATCTCAGGGTTACATAGGTGAGCAGACTTTCGTGCTCAAGCTTGAGCTAGCTAAGGCATGAGAGAATCCCAACCATAGTCTAAATTATTCTTATGAGCCTTCCCTACCCGAAGGAGCCCTTACTAGAGACCATTAATGCCCCGATCGTCGTTGGCGTGGCTGATCAATAGTCACTCCCCCGAAGTCATAAACATAGCACCTATTATGCAAGCAAGTTCTGACCTCCTTAGGCGACCAATTAACCAGGGAAGGTGCCCCAAGCTTTCCAGGAATGTCCCCTTCTCTGTCATAGCTCGATTTAGATCAGAGGTAAGCCTTGGACCTTAACACTTCACATTTTTCTTTTAAAAGTTCTACTTAATTTTAGTGTGACATTTTAGTTGGTGTTTTAGATAACTCTTGAGGCTAAATAGGGTAGGGCCTAGGGAGGTCACTTGAGAAGTCACCTAGCTTTTCTAGTCTGTGGCCCTAGCTAACTTGTCGTCGTCTGTGAGATTTTAACAAATTACATGGATGACGAAATGTTTCAACGAAGCTCCGATCATGGGCTAAACAGGGCCAAATTGGTCTGTTCAAATATTCAAATGATCATAGGAAGACGAAGGAGATAATAAGATAAGTTGTATGAACTAATTTGAAGGAATTAAGAGGAAAATTGATGAAATCTGATTGATGGGTAATTTCATAAATAAGTAGTAAGTTGAAGACCCAAGTACAATTATTATAATTTTAAGTACCCAATAAAGCTACTAGAGGAAAAGTAAGGGCTTAATGAGTAAGAATTTTGATCCTAAGAGTTTAAGTGGAATAGAGAATAAACTTAAGGACATGTAATGTATATAAAGGAGAGCTGGGGAACAGTATAGGAATAATATGTTTAAAAAAAGATTTGAACGCATGATATACACGGGATTGAGATGATGCTCACCGATAGATTTAAGACGCTAGCTGAGTGAGATTTTAATTCTGACATTAGTTTTTATTGGATCAACATTATACTTACTACATACTTTTTTTTTTGTAAATATGTGTACTTTCTTAATTATTTGTTAGATTGAAAACTAAAATAAAAATTATCTGTTATTTTTTTTGTGAAAAAGGAGCTTCTACTTGTATTTTCTAAACTTTGGCTACGATCCTTACTTGTGAAAAATAGCCTATAACTCAAAGTAATGAAAACAATCTTATTTTTTGAAAAATGTGCTTCGATCGTATTTTTGAAAGTTGGGCTTCTTTTGTATTTCATGGGCACCAGTAAACTGGTCCTTAATGGATACCATGGGGTCCATTCTGATGTGGTTTAGAGATGATCAATAAAGAATTGTTGAAACAACCTACTAGACAGTCGATGAAAGAGATGTCGCCCCACGATAGACTTATGTCCTTGATACATAAGTATTGGACATATTCAATAGGGTATGAGAGATATGGTGAGTTATTAACTTGTGATATTTCTTTTTATATAAATGTGGATAATGAATAAACTTATTTTACAAGTTAAAATGAAAAGTATAAAATTTTATATGAATTTTCCAGTGCCCAATCAATGACTAACCCACATTTCTAGTACTACATCACTTTAAAGAGAATGCTTTAATAAAACACCCAATCCTAAACTGATGATAAATTACCTTAACTATAACTATAGTAGTTTTTAGAAGTTGAGTATTTTTTTGGTGTAAAATATTTTTTAATCATGGGAATTTTCCTACTGAAATTTTGAAAATAAATTTTATGTTGAAAACTAATGTAAAGATTATTTTATGTTATGCTTTTTAAGATTTAAAATATTTAAATACTAAATTAGTTAGAATTTCAATATTTTAATATCGAGAATATGTAACGTGAGTGACAATAGTTCAACCCGTGATACCGAGTCAACAAGTTACACGTTTTGTTCACATGTTAATGGATCCATGTATAGGAGAGTAGATCTCAGCAGCCCATTTTTTTTGCCTCAAATATAAGTTAGAATTCAACCTAGAAAATAAATATAATAATAATAAAATGTTTTAATAAATTAATTTTATTCTATATTTAAAATATAAATATTATATTATAAAATTTTATGCAAAAATTTTAAAATTTGAGTAATAATATATTTTTTAAATTTTTCATAAAAATATTTTTTATATTATACTAATTATATTTTTAATAAATAATAAAATCAATGATATCTCAGTTTGTATAACATAAATATTAATATTTATTAAATCAAACTTTAAATTTACTTAGATATTGAAGATGTTTTGGGTGGTATATACGTAGTTGAATCCACCCCTAATAATGATTGTTTGGTTTGATCCATAAACTACACCAATTTATTGAAATATATACACTCATCTTTAATAATAATACATTTATCATAATATTGTTGAGTGCTTCAATTAATTTTACATGTTTGCAAATGAAATGGTATATAGATGTGATTATTGCTCTCATTCTTCCAATATATATTAAAATATTGCTTTCATGATATTAATTGGTTGAAATTTCAAATAATTAGGCATATTTTTTTAATTAAATAAGGTCATAAATTCAAGGTTTGTAAAATTTATAACTTTGTTAGGCTTATTTCATAAACCTATGATCTCTTTAGTACACTAATTTATATGTTAATCAAAATAATATATCAATTTCTTTTTTTAGTAATACTAGCAATCAAATGTCCTAAATAAAAATTAGTTCCATCATTCTCAACAAATTACTAGATATAGAAATAAAATGATTATATTGCACTAATAATAACATTTACACACAAACCCATGAATGATTTTTATAAATCTCCACTGGGATTTTTGTACAATGTTACCCTTTTTGCAAACTTCATTCCTTCCCGCATAACTCTCTTTCATCTTCAATAGGATATGCACTTTGGTTCCTCCCCCTCCCTGGGGCATGTCCTAGATTTAGCACCTTCAGAGCGGCCATACAAAATTAAACCATGTCAGAATTAGACTTTCCTATTTTGCTAAAATGGCTTCCTCTACCTGCCATTTACCCGATTGACCCGGACGTAAAAGACAAACCCGGTCGCCGACCATCCATTGTCTGTCCCACCCAAAACCTATATATAAACGTCCTTACCTCTCCACATCCACCCATCCACCTTTCTATTCTTATTTCTGCCCTGCAGTGTTTCTCTCCCTTAATATAAGAGAAAGTGCTGCATCTCCAGGGTCCAAATTTAATCAGAAAACAAAATGGCACGTCAGCTCATTGTTGTGGCATTCGTTGCCCTGGCAGTCGCGGGAGCGGTTTCCGCCGCCCCCTCCCCTGCCCAGACTCCGGCTCCCACCACTTCCTCCAAGGGGGCAGCTGCGCCAAAAGCCTCCTCCCCGGCCAATGCGGCCACCCCTAAGGCCTCCTCTCCTGCCACTGCGGCCGCCCCTAAGGCCTCCTCCCCTACCAGTGCAGCCACCCCTAAGGCCTCCACCGCCCCCATTCCATCTGCCGCTTCTCCAAAGACATCTGCTTCGGCTCCTGCTCCGGGACAAGCTTCTTCACCCAAATCCTCCTCTCCAGCCTCATCGCCCAAATCCTCCTCTCCGGCCTCATCACCCGAATCCTCCTCTCCGGCAGCTTCCACCAGCCCCGCTTCATCACCTGCTGTCACCGAGACCCCCTCATCTTCCCCGGAAGCTGACGTGTCATCGCCTCCCGCCCCCGGAAGCCTGGCTTCAGAGGGGCCTGCAGCGGACGATGCCTCCCCATCTCTATCACCGTCCGAGGCAGACGGTCCTGCCGACAGCGGTGTCTCTGGTATTAGGTTCTCCGCAGCAGTCAGTGCTGCAGCGATTGCCGGCTCATTCTTCTTCTTCTGAGCTCTCGCAGGAGACCGTATATATTCACCGGATCCCTTAACTAAATGGATCGAATATCACATATTTAAATTAGGGGAAACCGTATTAGGACCCAATGTTTCACTTGTATTGAGCCACGGTGCCTTTTCATTTTCCATTTTTTTTTCTTGTATTAGATTTTAAAAGAAATTAATAAGGTTTGCATGACAAGAGTTAAAGGAAGGGATACGTATTAATGTTCAACTTTGTGCTCATCAAAGAGTGTAACCATGCAAGAAAAAGAAAATTAAGTGCTTAGTCTTTTTTTGCTCAATAAAAAAACTTTATTTAATAAAAACATACAATTGTTCCTCTCCTTGAATAAGATCACATTCGAGTTGTACATGTTTCTCTTAAAAAAAATTATAAAAATAAATTAAGTACAACTGTAAATATACCAACTTGCAAGAAATGATGTCCACGTATAAATTTGCTTGTCTACTTATTAAGCTCGCTTGAACACCTATTATCGGACGCTAACATTTGGAATTCAAGAATCATAGATAGGCATTCTTCCTTACAGGCTTTAGCCCATCCACCACCACTTTCGCTTGATCTTCAAGAGAATGTGAACAGGTAATTACATTACCCTCCTTGTTATACTTACACAAGGAAAATTATTAGAATATGTACTTTGTTAGTGACCACCTATAATCCATTAATGGTGTTAACTTTTTTAAGATCTATATTCTTCATCGTTCTCTTAATTTTTTGTTTACATTCAAGGTATCCTCAATCATTATTACCTTATAATGGACATTTGACTCTTTTTAAGTATCCCAACGCTTATAAGCAATTCTACCTAACATCAAGAACTTTATTAGTACATTCAAAGTGCGTCAACCATTCTTGGAGATTGAAATATTATAAAGTATATTCACTGTTTTCAAATATTCCCTCTTTTCAAATATTCCAACGCGTAGAAACAATCATTCATAACATGTAATATTTAAGTTGTTTAATAACGTTATTTAATCTAATTATTGAGTCAACTAGCAACATTATGTATAAATAAACTCTTCATTCGTATACCACATATATCAAACAAAACATACATTATTCATGAACAATTGAAATCCACAATTTCTATTGAGATCCATCTTCTTCACCCTTATCTTAATTTTTTTCCACTCCAAGCACAATTCTATTAGTACATTCAAAGACTACTCAACCATTCTTTGTGAATATAGAATTATAAAGTACATTTCTCTCTTTCCAAATATCCTAACCTAGAAGCAATCACTCCTAACATGCAATATTTTAGTTGCTTATCCTAATAAGATTGTTTAATCCAATTCTCAAGTCAACCAGCATCATTATCTATACATAAACTATTCATTCATGTATATCATATATATATATATATATATATCAAACCAAACATGCATAGTCCATGAATAATTTAACACCATATGCTCCACAATTCCTATTTAACTGCACATAAAGCAAAAAAAAAAAAATTGCTAATGCAAAACATAGTCAATTCAAATTTACAACTAGAGCATCAAATCAAACTCTTCACATAAAATTCCTTACTGTGAGTACATTAGAGTTGTCAAATGCATTTGGAAGTGCCATTGAAGAAGAAGCACTTATCTATTGCTATAATTTTGCCTTATTAATCACAAATGCATAGAAAGACTTAATCATTACTATTCCTATTTATTTGTCATGGCTAAATCATGGAATAATATACTGGCGTTTAGACTACTAGGATAGTTGTGATCATTGCAACCTTGGTCAGATTTCTCCATCTATAATATCTAAATTTGAACTCCCTATTTAGTGGTTTAGTGAGTACACCCTAAAGTGTTTCATTACTTCATTAGGGGAGGAGTGCTTATGATACATCCTTACACTAATGGTATCCATCTATCGCTCAAGACATGTACTTTTCATCGATCTCTTATTTACCACATTAACCTTTCATTCACACATTCCTTTCCAACACAATGACTCCTTCACATCTAAGAAGGTCATGACCCTACAAAGTAGACATGAAGTCTAGTGTTAAATCTAGCCCAAAAGAGTTCAGATTTGTTATCCATGGCCACACAATTGTCATTGAGAGGATTTGGTTGAATGCATAAAGTTCCATGAGACCATGCCCCTTTCCTTTAGGTCCAATACATTGGCTTGATTGACCTAATGTACTATTTCTCTATCTCCGTTTTTGCCCCACCATAAGTTTGCAATTACAATGTTGATATTGTTGCACTACCATGTGATAGAAAAAAAAACGGTATTACATAATTGAGGATAGTACTAAGAATAAATTTAATTAGTACTTACCTTATGCTCTATGACAAATATTTAATTTTTCATCATTGTAACATACATATTCTTTCTTCAAGAAAGTGGAGAGTCTTAATCTTATTTCTACCCCATAGTATAGGTGTCACGCCCTTGCCCGAATCTCCAAGTCGGAGTACACGTGCCAATCCGCTATATCCTCTCGATAGTACTATAGTAGGTGCCTTTACTAAAGTAGTACCGACAATAACAAGACTCAGAATATAAATCACACACAATTATGAATAAGAATTTAAAACTTTTTACAAAGGATCTACTTTTTGTGAGTAGAATTATTTAATCTTGGGGAAAATAATCACTTACTCTTAGTGGAAAATCCTTGTGGCATTCCTTTCGAGGTACTTTACCTCGAGCACCGCCTATGCCGAAGCCACTTCCCGATATATGAGATCTTCCTCTCCTCCTTTCTTCTTCCCTAACACCTGGAAAAATATATTGGGGACAGGGGGGTGAGCCAACGCTCAATAAGTGAGAGGACTACTCATCGAGTCGTTTATGGCTCGATGTCACCTCTACTAAAAAATGTTATAAAGCTATGTCATTTCATTTCTTTTTAGTGTTTTTCATCAAAATATCTTGGGGTTTGTATCCCATGTGGATCACTTTAAAAAACATTTATCTACGGTGGTTCCTTTCAAAATCCTCCCATTGTAGTTTTCATAGCCCTTTTATACGACTTTCAAATGTAGTTGGGTGGAACCTCTTTCCCCTATTAGCCAACCTGATGGTGTCTGAAACATCTCTCATTTAATTATTTGGTTTTAGCAGATTTTACATCCATTTCATTTCTAACTCCATACGATTTTACTATTATCTTCAATTGTATTTATCATGACTAAACCACCTCTACAAATGAGGTTCAAAATGGTATTCCACCCTTCAACCATGATTTAAAAAATTAGGCCTAGTTTCCGAGTAGAGTTGTGGCTTTCATGGGAATCGGTTCATTAGCACAATTAATTTAATTGTAACATAAATCAAAATACACATATATTTCACTTTTCTTTTCGCATTCTTCAAGTGCCACCTTTGTGTCCCATCCCACACAAACAACAAACAATTCTCCCTCTTCTAACCTCTCATTAAAACCTATCATCACCCTTGTTTCTCGACCAGGTATGCAAATGACCCCCTCTTGTATCTACACTGATGCAAATGAAATTCAAGAATGCAATATATCACAATTCATTATGGATGGGCTCACTATTGGCCCAATCCATCTATCGATGATTATTTCATGAGGTAGGTATTTATGGCTTACCTCAATATATCTGACACATCTCTCGTTTTCATTCTCGGAGCATAGTCCTAACTAGACCATCTTCATTTTATGTTCATTTGTGGTTATATCATTGTCGCACATAATTATCTCATTGGGAGCCTGATCCTCACTAGGCCGTCTCCCTCATACAATACATCGTACATGGGCCAACTCCTTGGTTATTCCATGGGGTCGGAAGCTTTACTAGCCTACCCCCATGCACAACCTTCTTTGGGAATCATCTTGTGATTCACCATGGATCAATGTTAGGTCCCATCTCTAGACGTTTTTTCGGTTATCAACCTTAGGTCTTAACCTTTATATTATTTGGGGCCTTCACTTGGTCCCCTATGTTCATGGTCTTTTAGACACATCGAGCATTACTGTCCCTTGGTTGACTTGTGGACCTATATCCTTTCTCAAAACATGAGCCTAGGCTCATTTCTTCAATAAGGACATTGTCTATTTTTCTGAGTGAAGTCCTAAGCCCATTTTATTAGAGGGTCTCCTCCTGTAGCTACGAAGGCTTTATGTGCCCTTTTCACTTATGGCATTGTAAAGGTTGGGATCTCATCCCTCCTTAACCCTTGATTCCTACCCGACTAGATTCCACTACCAATTTTTGGTTCGTTCTTTCCATAACCGATCGGGCTTATGTCTATAATTTATAGGACATCTAGGTGTTGGCTTTTTTGGGCTTTCCAAAAATACTTTTCCAAGACATCACATCCACATTTTATATAAATGCAAGTAAGTGTACCATCGGTCCAATCAGATGTGAAGTCAGAAATCCCACTCACCATTTCCGTAAAAACTTGTTCATTCTAACATGTTTTCCTTCTTTCTCTAATTCAATTATCCTTGCTCGGACGTATATATACTTTCTCTACAAGAGTCAGAGTAAAAGGTTTTGGGTAAATTCAAGTACTCCTAATGAACCTTATAAATAGTACACCGAAATTGCAATTGGGAATTACGGTTTTATCCATCGGGCCCAGTTCATTCAACTAACTTATAGAATAACTGTCATTTTTGGACCCCAGACTTATCCAAGTCCTTTACTCGGGTCCCCAAGTTTCTTTAAGATCCATTTAAGTAATGAAAATATCTTATGGCATCCTTAGGCCTCATTTTCCTCTATTTATAAAATAGTCACTTGAGTTGGGAAAATGATTATTTTGTCCTTACTCTTTAACACTTATCCTTTCTGGGACTTTAAACTTCTCAAACCTTTCATTTTGGTCCATCAAGTTTTCTTAAGTTCCATTGTAAACCCCATCCCTTTGTAGATAAGAAAATCGGGAAAAGAATCGGTCGTTCCAAAAGGGAAAACCAAGCTAGTTCACAAAGCATAACCGATAGAGAAAGGGAAAATGAGAAATTTTCAAAACCTGAGTGACCCAAAGAGTCATAGAAACCTTGGAAAGGAACCTTAGGATAAATTGGAAGAGAAAACCAGACCGGTTTAGGTGAACTAGACCTAAACCAAATTGAACCGATTTGAACCATCATTGAATCGGTTGCTAAATTCATTTTTTGAGGCGGCTTAAAATATTCAAATTAGGGAATTGAAGCCACCATTGGATAGAGAATTAATTTATATGAATTTAGAAATTTTTAATTTTGAGAAAATCAGTCGAATTGGGCTTGAACTGGCTAGTTTAAGCATTGAACTTAGTTGGATCGGTGTGGTCCGGTTCGGAATAGTGGCATCTTCTTCATTCAGATAACGACACTATTCATTCAATACATGAACAGACAACACCAACGAAGATAAATCATCTCCATTCAGGGTGTTTCAGGGCAAAGATATGCTTGACCAAGATGTGAAATGGTTGGGCAGAGAGTCCTCGAGCTCCCTATATAAAGAACTCCTCTCCATTCATTTTCCTCACACTTGAAATCTCCATTATCTCTCAACTGCTCCTATAAACCCCATCCTTTAGTAATGAGAAAACCGGGGAAAGAACCGGTCAATTTGAATCTTTAAACCGAATTGGTCTAAAAACCCGATTGTTAGGGGATGAGCAAATTTGAAAATTTCTAACTCCCATGTGACTCAAAAAGGTTCATAAACTTGGGCAAAAGAACCCTAGGACGAAATGAGGAAGAAAGACCGAAGCAGTTCAATAGAACCGGGTCTGAACCGGATAGAACCGGTTTATGAACCGAGTTGATTCATTGAACTGAAACTGATAGAGAATGGGTAAACCAAGATTCTTATGGATCCCTTATGATTCAAAGAGGTTTATAATCCTTGGGAAGGAACCTTAGAACAACGTGGGAGAGAAAAACTAGATTGATTCGAGTGAACCGGACCCGAACCAAATTAAACCAGTTTAAGGACCGAGCCGGTTTATGATCCAAAATCGATTAAGAGATGGTAAACCGGGAATTTTATGGACCCTAAGTGACCCAAGGAGTCACAAAAGATATGGAAATGGACTTGTGAAGGAATTGGGGATGAAAACCAAACCGGTTTGGACCAGTTTGAACCACTATTGAATTGGATCCTAAATTCATTTTTTAGGTGGCTTAAATAATTCAAATTTGACATTTAAGGCTACCATTGATAGAAAATGAATTTAGAAATTTTTAGATTTGAAAAACTCGGTTAAATGAGTGGTGAATTGGCCGGTTTAAGCTTTGAACCCGGTTGGGACCGGCCCGGTCCAGTTTGGAACAGTGTCATCTTCTTCCTTAGGATGACAACACTGTTCACTCGTCAGAAAATCGAAGCAGCACCGGCGAAAAAGGAACGTTTCTATTTGGTACGTTTCAGGTCTTTAATGTCTGTCATAAAGGTGCCAAACGGATGGCCAACAGGTCCCCGAGCTCCCTATATAAAGAGCCCCTCTCCATTCGTCCTCTCCATATCTAAAATGCTCACTCTCTCTCAGTTGCTTAGTTTTCCGGCGAAGCTTGAACCAAAGTTTCGATATAGGGTCAATTTTGAGCCAAAAAAGGCGAGGTCAGGTTCATTAGAAATGGGGATAAGTCAGCTACACGGTGGTGATATTTGTTCATTCCGAGAGTCTTCGGAGAAGCGTCGGTGTGATCGAAAAATGAAGCAGCTTCGGCGGGCCGAGGCTGCCCTATTTCGACCGAGTTGAAATCGGCCAATTTGAGACCTCCTCAAACCAAACCAAGCCCTCCCAACACCTCCTCAGTCCTTCCTCGGCCAAATTAGGACCAAAAGGTAAGCCAATTCGGCTCCCCTTTATAATTTCAGATCGTTGTTAGAGAGAGAGTCAATCAAATTTCAATGAAGAAATTCTAATCCAATTTGACATCAATTGATGTCATTCTTGATCCTAGGAAGAACCTATGGAGGAGAGCTACCTGCCCAGATAGAAAGCTCAGACCGTCGCACCCTTACCGGTGAGAAATCGAAGCTTTCTCTCTCTACAGTCTATTTTCCGACAAAGCTCGTTTGAGCTCGTTCCGGTGCTAAAACCTGTGATTCAAAGTTCCTTAGAATCATATGAACATGTAGAAACTCAATTTCAACTTTAATTTCAACAAATAGAGGTGTTTGATCGGTCAATTTGATGAAATCCAATTTGACTGTGTTAAAGAGTTGAAATTCGGTAAATTTGGGGATTTTCAAAAATTCAAAGGACCAAAATGTAATTTTCTAAAGTTGAGGGTCAATTGGTCATTATAAAAATATTAGAGGACCAATTGAGAAATTTTCAAATTTTTGGGGCAAAATTGACCATTTTTCTAAACAAGGAGCAAAATGGTAATTTTGGAAAAATTGAGGGACCAGATTGGAAATTTGGGAAATCAAACCCCTTTGTGTGAAATTAAATAATTTGAGGTCCTAAGATAAATTTTAAAAGTTTTGGAACTCAAATTTAGGAAAAACCCGACAATAGGGACTTAAAGTTAAAGAAAAATTAACTTTAGGGACCTAATTGGTGTTTGTGCAAAATTTGGAGTAGCACCAAGCGCAAGAGACTGGAGAGGGGACGAGATGAGGTTTCTGTCCTCATACGGACACGAAGAAGTGATTTCAGGATTGTGGGTCGGATGTCCCGTACATCCACTCATTCCTAGGGTAGAAGTGGTCATACTTCTATCTAGATGGCAAGAAAAGTCGCTCCGAAGGCACTAGCGGGTTCAATAGTGATATTGACTTGTAAATGTGTGTAACCTTCATGATAAAGGATGTGTGTTGGGTGATGACACACTAATAACTAAGAAATAATGGGATAATCTGAATTTTTAAATGAAGGGATTTTTTAAAAAGAAAGGAGTCTAGCACACTCCATATAAATGTTTTTTTAAGTTAAAAGTAGACCTTTGAAAAACCCATTCACTGAGTTGTAGAAACTCACCCCTCTTTTCTACTCCTTTTAAGGAAAAGAGAAAATGACTAGAAGTAACACCGAGCCTTACCCTTTATCAGGTATGCTTAAATTTATCTTTAAGCTTGCATTTTATTTTATATATGTCTTCTAGGGAACAAGGTTGAAATTTCGCCTGGCTCCTCTCGACTAAAATAAGGGGGAAACTCCTCTTGAATCGAGAAAGAGCGGCGGGTTGTTCACAGTGCCGACGTAGACAAATCATCTTCGTTCAAGGCATTTTAGGGTGAGGATAAGCATGACCAAGATATGAAATGGTCAGGTAGAGAGTCCCCGAGCTCCCTATATAAAGAGCTCCTCTCCATTCATCCTCCTCACACCTAAAATCTTCATTCTCTCTCAACTGCTCCATTTTCTAGTAAAGCTCGAACTAGAGCTCTGACTTGGACAGTTTTCTTAACCTCAGAAGGCGAGGTCGGGTTCTTTAGACTCTTGGGGAAGTCAGCTATCTGATACCGTTCGATCCAAGGACCACTAGAGAAGCGCCAGTGGAATCAAATAGTTAATCAACTCTAAAAGACCGAAGCTGCCCTCCCAACATCCCAATAGCCCTCATATGACCTAAACTGAGTTGAAAGATAAGCCAATTCTACCTTCCTCAGTTGTTGTAGGTCGAAGTTAAAGAGACAAAATTTTCTCTCAATTCGACGTCAATTGTAGGAATTCTTGATCCTAGAAGGTACTTGAGAAAGAGAGCTACCTGCCTAGATAGAGAGCTCAGACCGTTGCACCTTCGATGGTAAGCTTTCGAAGCTTTCTCTCTCTAAGCATAGTTTTTTGGCGAAGGACCATTTGAGCTCAAATCGGACCCAAATGATGCAATTCAAAGCTCAATTGAATCGTATGGAAGTGTAGGAACTGATCCATACCTTCAATTGGAGTAATTAACCCCGATTGAATGACCAATTTGAAGAAATCAAATTCGTTCAGTTTGAAGGGGAGAAATTGGTGGAAATTTTTGGGTAAAATTGGGAATTTCGTAAAATTGAAAGACCCTTTTTGCAATTTCCCAAAATTGAAGGCCAATTGGCCATGGAAAAGATGTTAGAGAACCAATTGGTCGATTTTTTTGGAAACATGGGGGGTCAAATTCACATTTTTGGAAAGTAGGGGCAAAATGGTAATTTTTGAAAAGTTGGGGGGACCAAATTGGAAATTTGGGAAACTTGAGCCCCTTAGACAATTTTGAGTAAAATGAGAACTCAAAGGAAATGGGCCCAAGGCCAGTGGATACGAGCAGGTGCTCATAAACAAACATGAGATTATGAAAGCCATGAAAACACTTAATGAAATGGTTATGTGATTTTGTCATGGTACCAAGACAAGACCGACATACTCGATGGACTAGCATCAGTGTGTGAGGGCCAGGTTGATGAACCGGCCTAGACAAACAGTTGCAGGTCGGGGCTGTTGTACTAGTGGCACCAAAGATAAATGGCTATGTGGAAAAAACTATTGTTTGTGCATGCACTTGAGGTACAAAACCATTAAGACGCCCAACAGGGGTAGTGATGTGTCCTAAGGGCTACTTGACAATATAGTGGAGATAAGAGTAGTTTGTCATGCCAACAGTCGAAAAGCTCGACGTAGCTTCTTGCACATGAGACCAGGATGAAGTTAGGATGAGGTCTCTATCCTCATACGAACACGAAGTATTCTTGGATCTGATGGTTGAACATCTGGGATGTTCACTCAAACTTCAGGTAGAAGTCAGGGACTTCTATCAGGGTGGATTGTAAGGAGGCTTTGATCCACAAATGGGTGCAGTCGGGGAAACTGCATCTTGCAAATGTGTGTGTACCCTTCCTAATGAAGGGCTTGTGTTGTTTATGAAACACACCTAATATGGAAATGAGGAAAAAGGTTTTGAAAACCTTAGAAAGGATTTGAGAATCCTTGGAAAAAGAATTGGTCAATGTTGGAAAAAGGTTGAGGAAAAAGATATTGAAAATTTAGGAAAAATCCTTTTAAAAGGAAATGTCGCCTTTGGGAGGGTAAAGGTTTTGAAAACCGAACTCTGAGGAAAAACCATGTGTTTAAAGAAATGATAACCTTGGTGTTTCTATTTTTAAAACTCTCTCCCAACATCTGCTCACTGAGTTGTAGAACTCACCCCTCCCTTTTACCCCTAACCAAAGGGAAAACAAAACCCTCCTTGTAAGACAGGTATGTCAATTTTAAGATATTCAGTTTTGTATAATGCTATTACAAGAAATACAGGAAAGAAGGACGCCTTACTCCTCACGGTTTAAAAAGGGGTGAAACCCCTTACAAATCAAAGGGAGTGGCGGGTTGCTCACGGGGATCTGACCAAACCAGGTCGGGGTGTGACATTCATTCTGGTCCCCAATAGGCTTTGGACCAATTCCAAACTCTATTTCTTACTAATTGCCCAAAGGTCCCTATATTTAGCCAAAATTACCATTTTGCCCTTCTCCTTCACAACTTAACTCCCGAGACTCCTTTACCCCTCATTTTTCTCATTTTGCTCCATAAAATTTCTTAAATTATGTTTTGGCCATTGGACCACCCAAAAATTACCTTTTGGCCACAAAAATGCCTTTATTTGCACTTTAGTCCTTAGACTTCTCAAACCTTCTATTTTGGTCCATCAAGTTTCCTTGAGTTCCATTCTGGTCCCCAATAGGCTTTGGACCAATTCACTCTATTTCTTACTAATTGTCGAAAGGTCCCTATGTTTGGGAAAATTTACCATTTTTCCATTCTTCTTCACAACTTAACTCCCAAGACTCCTTTGTCCCTCATTTTTCTCATTTGGGTCCATAAAATTTCTTAAATTATGTTTTCGTCATTGGGCCTCCCAAAAGTTACCTTTTGGCCGCACAAATATATTTATTTACACTTTAATCCTTTACTTTCCTTTTATTACAATTAGGTCCCTATGCACTCCAAAGCATGCCAACCTAATCTCTGAACTTCATCAAACTTTCTAATTAACCCCAAAAACTTTATTTAGCTTCCCAAGAAGACCCCACAAAAAGATTATTTACTTTTGGCTTTTCTAACTTTACTTATTTGCACTTTTGTCCCTAACCTTTGGCCCATGGCCAATCCATCTCCAAAAAGTCTCAAATTAAGTCACATTTCCCCTGGCCTCCCTATAGGCTATCGTAAACTCTGTTTAGATGGGGTTAACCAGAATAGTGATGATCATACATAATAAAAAACTTAAAATAGAACAAACAACAGTCATGTCAAAGTTAGGAACTCACTAAAGATGACACCTGAGTTCTCAAGGCCTGTGCAGTTCGAAAGCTGACACTCCAAGGAGTATGTGGCCACATGAATCACATTGATTAGTGGTATGAAGCTTCTATAATATCCATTTTAGTCAGGTGGGCCACTTCATCCAAAAACTAAAACTCGAAGGATTTAATTCCTCTTTTATACTTACTCAAATTGATCAAGGTCAATGGCTATGGAAAGCTGGCAATATGATGTGAAATTTTTCTCTTCCTTCAAGGACCTCCGAGGTAGTAGGAATTCACGTTTGAATCAATTGCTCTATTTCTAGTCACCAGAGATTAGGTAAAATGCGATCACACTAGAATCTATAGAGGGAGAGTTGAGGGTTGAGAGAAGTGATGATGGAAATCTGACTTCCTCAACTTTCTATAGATAACAAGATCTTATTTTGAGGTGGTCAGATGGTGGAGGAAAGCTCTCTACAATTTGGATTACCAAAATTAGGTACTTGGATTCTAGGGAGAATTTTGATCTAGACCTGACAAGGGAATATTTGATCTTTATATGCTTGAATTCTAGAATTTGACTATATATCCATATCTTCCATGAGTTATTCCATGATGTGTAGCTCTATGAATGATTTAATTTCTATGGTGGTGGGTTTCGGGCTATCTGTTTATCAGGTTAAGAACAGAAGTTCGTGTCAAGGGGTCAAGTGAGAATGACGATACGCACGCGTGTGGCTGCACGTGTAAGTGCCCTATGCTCCGAGCATGCAGCGCATGTGTGTGCCCAATGTGGCGCGCTAGCCGGTCTACACTCTAGTGAACCAGTTTCCGACAAATTTCTTGGCTAATTCAACAGTTTTTGGCCCAATTCACCCCTTTCTTGTTGGTTTTTTGGAAAAATAAAAATACAAAAAAATTCTACATTCAATTTCTTATTGAATGGATCCAAGAACCATCTCATTCCAATTTGTTTGGCACCGTAATAACTTTGAAGATGGATGTGTGGATTACCTCTCTAAGCTAGTTCCGTTGGTTTCAACCATCATGTGGCTAGTTCTCCTCTGATTCAACTAGTTCTTGGCACAATCTATTTTTCTAAAAATTCCTCTTCACCTTCTCTATTGATTGGGCAAAAGGTCTTCCATTTTATGAGTTATTTAGATCCTATTAAAAATTAGTGGCATTTTCCTTTAAACCAGTTTATCCCTAATTTGAGTCAATTTTCACTTGGTCCTCCTCCACCCCTCGATTAATAATTCTTAAAGATCTCTTGATGGTATTATAATGTTATTACCCATTTCCTCTAATCTTTGAGTTTTAACCAATTTACAACTTGAGTTTACCTCCAACCCTTTATTCTCGGGTCTCCATTCTTAGTTCAACAATAGTTTTTCAATATAAGCGTGCTCAACCCTAGATCCGAAACTTCTGGTGTTATAATATCAACTACTATTTTCAGGAGTTTTGTCTTCAATATTGTTATATGCTAAGGGACAATAGTCTCCTTCTCATTATTTCATGTGGAGGGGTCCCTCCACCGCGCATTGTCCTTTCCTTACACTCTCAACTGATATCCTTCTCATTATACTTAGGTTCATTATTTTGCATAGGCTCGAAGAATCTATTTTTGGTTCTTCGCATGTAGAGAACACTCGTGTTCCCTTTTTAGGGTTACACCTTATCCCATGGCTTACTCGTTTATGATCCTCCACACCCTTAATTAATTTTTGGTTGGTTTTCCTGACCCTCATGGTCCTGGGCGTTTATTTGTATTACAAGCTTTTAGTTCTTGGTCGTAGTATTTATCTCCATTTTGTGAAAAGTTTGGGTTCTTTCCCCAGCCTTTAAGGTTTCATGCCTTGTATTCCCTAACAAACTTTTCTAGTCCCTCTTGTTCAACTTACATGTTACTTATTTACTCTTAATAAACTTGTTTACTAGAAATATTTCAAAACCAACAAACTTCTTAGTTTTCATGCCATGACTTCCTTACAAAAGTGGTTCTTTCCACCCTTTACCAAAATTGTGAAATCCGTCACCTCAGATCAAGGAAAACTGGGAAAGAACTAGTTAATTTAATGAGAAAACAAAACCACTTAAGGAAATGAGAATGATAAAGAGGGGTTAAGATGGAAATTGGAAAATTCCAATTGACCAAAAAGTCATGAAAATCATGGGGAAGAACCATGAAGTAAATTGGAGGGAAAAACTGGACTAGTTTAGGGTGAATCGGAGCAGAACTAGACTGAACGATAATGAACCAGTTTCTTAATTCATTTTTCTAGGTGGATTGAAAATCTCAATTTGGAAAACTAAGGCCACCATTAGATAGAAAATGGATTTAGATTAATTTAGAAAATTTTAATTTTGAGAAAACCGGTCGAATTAGGCCTGAACCAGACAATTTCCGTCACCAAACCTGGTTGGACTGGTTCGGTCTAGAATAGTGTCGTCTTCTTCCTTGGGATGACAACACTATTCATATGGTAGAAAAACCCTCCTTTTCTAGTGAAGGAATATTACCTCAGATTTGGGCATTTTCTAAAGAGGATAAGCTCGACCAATATGGAAACTAGTAGAATAGAGGGCCCCTGATCTCCCTATATAAAGAGCTCCCATCCATTCATCCTCCTCACACTTCTAATCGCCTCCCTCTCTAAAGTGCTCCATTTTTCGGTGAATCACAAAACAAAGCTCCAACTTGGGCACTTTTCTCAGACTTAGAAGGCAAACTCGGGTCCTACAGATTCCGGGGAAGTTAGCTACCTGATAGTAACCTCCCTTCAACCCAAGGATCATCGGAGAAGCACCGACGGGATCGAACAGTGAAGTAGCTCTGCTAGTTCGAAGCTGCCCTATTTTGGCCGATCTGAATTTGGCCAACTCAGACCTCCTATGGCCAAACCATGCATTCCCTCAGCCCCCAAGGCCACCACACAACCTCTACAGAGGAGAAAGGTAAGCCAATTCGACCCTCCTCCATCGTTGTAGATCGGTTCTAGAGAGAAAGTGTTGATATTCACTAACCACATTCACACTGATCATGATATCAATTGTAGTAATTATTGATCCTAGAAAGATCCTAAGGACAAGAGATACCTTCCAAGATCGAGAGCTCAGATCGCCGCGCCACCGACGGTAAGCTTTCGATGTTTTCTCTCTTTACGTTCAATTTTTTGGCAAAGCTCCATTTGAGCTCGTTTCGGACCCAAATGCTGCAATTCAAAGCTCAATTGAATCGTATGGAAGTATAGGAACCGATCCATATCATTAATTAGAGCAACTAACCCTGTTTGAATGGTCAATTTGAAGAAATCAAATTTGGTCAGTGTAAAGGGGTGAAATTGGGGAAATTTGGGAATTTTAAAAAAATTGAAGGACCTAAATGAAATTTCTCAAAATAAAAGGTCAATTGGCAATTAGAAAGATGTTGGAGGACCAATTGGTCAATTTTTGAAAGAATTGGAGCCAATTGACCATTTTTGGAACTTAGAGGCAAAATGGTAATTTTGTAAAAGTTGGGGGACCAAATTGGAAATTTAAGCCCCATATACCTTTTTGAGAAAATTAAGAATCTAAGAGGGATATTGGAAGCTTGGGGAACTTAATTAAAAACAATTGAATGTTTTGGACCTAAAGTAAAAAATTTTGGACTTTAGGAACCTAAGTGTAATAAGGTGGAAATAAGGGCCTAAATGAAAATACATGAAATTAGAGGGGCTATTAATGTCAAGTCATTCCTAACAAGGATATTCAAACCATGTAGGAATGAATTCGGATAAGGATGTGAGCAAAGGAGATCGAACAAGATTTGGAAGGCTGACTGAGGATGAACAAGTGACAGTCACCGAATGAGTGGGCTTACTAACGTAATACCTGGTTGGGGTGATGAGCACATTTTAATTGAAAAGAATAACCACTTCTGAGTGGGACAATTTAAACATCATACCCAGTTGGGGTGATGAGCAACTTTATTAACTGAAAACCTACTTATCGGTTGTAAGTAGGACTTTTTATACATCATGTCTAGTGGGGGTGATGGACCTTGCCCTTATTGCAACAATTGGGAAGGATGGAGGTGGACCTGAGGATGGACAAGCTAGAAAAATGTTTGGTGACTAATGTGGCGGTGAGGCCCAGTCTAACCGAGCATATTAAGGCTCAACAAAAGTTTGATAAAGAACTCCAATCTTATTTGGACCTGGTTAACAAAGAAAGGAAACCAGACTACAACTTGCGAGGTGATGGAGTACTAACCTACAAGGGTAGGATATGTGTGCCTCAAGATAAGGATTTGAAGAAGTTAATTCTGGAAGAGGCACACGATTCGCTATATGCAATGCATCCGGGCATTACCAAGATGTACTGCACCCTCAAACAAGGATACTAGTGGAAACTCATGAAGAGGGACATTGCGAAATATGTAGCCTAATGTTTGTCCTGTCAACAAATAAAAGCAGAGCATCAGAAACTGTAAGTACTGCTACTATAAACCCCACCCTTTTAAGCTAAGGAAAGCGAGAAAAGAATCGGTCAAATCGAGTGAGAAAATCGAACCGATTCAAAAACCCGATTATCAGGAAATGGGCAATTTGGAAATTTACAACTCTCGGGTGAATCAAAGGGTTCATAAAACCATGGAAAAGAACCTTAGGACAAATTGGAAGAGAAAAACCATACCGGTTTAGATGAATCGAATCCAACTAGATTGAATTAGTTTATTAACCGAGTCGATTCATGAATTGGAACCGATAGAGAATAGAAAAATTAGAGAAATTTCAACTCCGTTGTGACCCAAAGAGATTTATAAACCTTGGGAAGGAACCTTAGAACAAAGTGGGAGAGAAAAACCAGACCGGTTTGGGTGAACCGGACCCAAACCGGATTAAGCCGGTTTATGAACTAGAACTGATAAAGTAGGAAATTTATGGACCCTAAGTGACCTAAGCAGTCACAAAAGTCATGGAAATGGACCTGAGAAGGAATTGGAGATGAAAACCAAACCGATTCAGGTGAATTGGATTCGAACCGGTTTGAACGACTATTAAACCGGATCCTAAATTTATTTTTCTGGGTGGCTTAAATAATTCAAAATTGAGATTTAAGGCCACCATTCGATAGAAAATGAATTTAGAAATTTTTAGATTTGAAAAACTCGATCGAATGAGGGGTGAACCGGCTGGTTTAAGCTTCGAACCTAGTTCAGATCGGTCCGGTCCAGTTCGGAATAGTGTCATCTTCTTCCTCCATATGACTTCACTATTCACTTGCCGAAAAATCAAAGCAGTGCCGATGGAGAAGAAACGTTTCCGTTTGATACGTTTCAGGCCATCAATGTCTATCATAAGGTGTCAAACGGACGACCAATGAGTCCCCGAGCTCCATAGTTTCGGTCTCCAGTCCTTCATGTCTTTAGTGACCTTTGAGGAGGTATTGCCCTAAATCTATGAGGTGTGGGACACTCCTTCTTTCCTTACACCTATAATAGTTTATCTTGGTACTTGTCCTTAGTAGGGTTGGGCACTTCTTCACATAATGTCCCCATCATTCATACTTGTAATAGGTTATTCACTTGCATGGATTGTGGTGGTTCCTTCTTTCCTTCGAGTTGGGCTTTTCTAGGGTTACTAGTTGTTTGGTGCTTCGTTGTCTTTGAGTTTTCTTGCTGAATCTCCTTTTCTAAAGGGTCATGGTAAGAGTCCTCCTAGGTTTCTTAATTCTTTGATTCATCTTCCATAACTGAAATGTAACTTTTCCTTAGTTTCTAATGTGGGTTTGTTTGGTTTATTTGCCTTAGGCAATCTTCCTAGCAAGATCACATCATTGGGAGCTAGAGATTTAAGAATTTGAGTATGTCATTAACAAGGGGATACAAAAGGTTGGGATTTTATCCCTATCACATAAAGTAGTCACAAAATAGATAGGAAGCTACGGTTTTCTTGGCAAGTATCCTCCTTGGTAAGATTATACATTTGTACTAGCATTCTTGGCTTTAGGCTCGGCTCCCTGTGTACACAGTACTATGACCTTAACACGCCCTGGCACTGTACTCCTTGGTAGTACTGGATGTTTCCCCATTTGGTCCTTTGAGGCTTTGACTATATCTCAGGCATTGGGAAGCTTCTAGAGTTGTCTTCCAACGAGGACAGGGTGTTGAGTAGAGTTATTCCTAGTTTTTTTGGTTACTCTCATGGGAGCCATCTATAAATTATAAGATAATTCCTATTAGTTACTATATTTTCTAGTATTGATTATGTATTCGAGGAAACAGGCTCTGATACCACTCTAATTATCATGCCCCGACCTGGTTTGGCTGGATCCCCGTGATCAACCCGCCACTTTCCCGGTTTATTAAAGGGTTTCCCCTTATTATAAATCGTACAGAGTAAGGAGTCCTTTAAACCTGTACGTTTTCCTGAAATAACATAAATTTAAAATGTATAATATTTTAAATTTGTCATACCTGTCATCACCCAACACACGTCCTTCATCATGAAGGTCAAACATACATTCGTAGGCCAGCACGACCACTGAACCCACTTGTGGCTTCGAAGCAACTTTACTTGCCACCCAGATAGAAGTACATCTAGTTCTACCTTGAGAATGAGTGGATGTACGCGACATCCGACCCTTAATCCTGAAATCAATTCTCCGTGTCTGTATGAGGACGTAGACCTCATCCCGTCCCCACCTCGGTCTCATGCGCTTAGTGCTACTCCAAATTTCGCACTGTCACTTGATACGACGAACTACCCTTATACTCACCGGGTTGTCCAAGGCCCTTAAGATGCATCACTACCCCTAATGGGCATCTTGGTGATCCCAAAATCATAGTGCATGCACAAACAGTCTTTTCTTATCATGCCATATAATTTGTGGTGCCACTGATCCATCGACCCCAACTCTCAACTCAACATACAGCTGTTTGTCTTGACTAGTTCGAAGACCCGTCATGTCGCACTGCCGCTAGTTGACTGAATGTGTTGGTCTTGTCTTGGTACCATGGCCAAAAAATTCACTTATTAAATTTTTATGGCACATATTCCATGTTTGTTTATGAGCTCCTGCTCGTGCCCACTGGCCTATGGCCCACATGTCACAAATTTAAACTTCTTCTTAAGAAGGTCAAACCGAGAAGGATACCACAAGAATAGAGATAAGGTACATGGGAAGTATACCTAGAACCCTATTATAAGGGAGCAAACACAGGAAAAATGTCCTCCGGAAACTCTAGGGAATGGCACAATGAGAGTGAAGAAGAGAAGGAATATGCTAGAAAAGGGAACTCTGGAGGGATGCATACAACTAAGTACCTTGAAGGAATCATTGGATTGGCAGATGGACATAATGTGGAGTGCAAGGCACCGACCCACCGTTAGAAACTTCTTGAAGGAAGGATGTATCGGAGGCCAATTATGACCTGCCTTGGAAGAGTAATAGAGCCAAATAATGGGATGTATTGGGATTTCAGAAATGAATCACCTTGGAAAAAGCAATGAAGCCAAATAGGAATTTCAGACCAACATGACAGAAGAAAGACTCAGAGGTAGAAAGGACTACACCCTAAAAAGGTTAGTGAGATGGACATTAAGGACATAAGGACTTGAGAAACAGCTACCCTAAGAAACTTAGACCAAACGAATGGTGGAGGCAAAGCATTTAACGAACTAACACTCGGGAAAGCCATAATTTGAGTTCCAACAAAGAAGAGAGAGGCGAAAAGGCCAAATACTCGGGAAAAGAAGGATGAAAGAAATCCTTAAAAAGACCAAAGGCCAATTAATGATTAAACTCAAGCCAAGAAAGGAATAGGCAAGCCTCTCACATAATGGTCAAGAAATCTTGAAAAAAGGAAGATTTGTACGCTCCCTAAAGAAATAGACACGTACTGGGTATGAATGAGGATGCGGATAAAGTATAAAAGATGTGCTTGCATGATTTGAGGAGTAAAGGTAAATAGGAGAAGACGACATCAAAGGATGTCATTTAAGGGTAGAAATCCCCCAGAGCAAATGTAAAAAAAGAATGTTAGGAGAAAGGGAAAGAATCCTACCAAGGAAGGAAGCCCCAGAAAGACATGCGTATCCCAATTAAGAGGAAATGGAACCAACCGAAATGGAAAGAATGATAAGCTCACAAATGAAATGCTGGTTGAGATGGAAAGATCAAGTACCAAGGAAAGGTACTCATGAGGCCCTAAGAAGTAAATTAAACCAAAGGGGTGGATAAATAGCATGGTAGCATCAAAGAATGTCGTAATGAATAAGAGTGGGTGGACTACAATAATAAGAGAGTAAAAGAAAGAATATATGAGGAATTTTGGAGAAGTAAGCCCTCAATTAAGAAATCAATTAGGGAAAACAACCACTAACATAAAGACGGATTGTGGTCCATACTCACTTAATGGAGCCTAAAGAAAGGACAGATGAGCATAGTGTAGAGTATATGAAATAAGACCAACAATAAAAAATTTCTTAGATAAGGAATGGAAGGAAATTTTAAGACGAATAATGATTCAAAGTGGGAAATTGCCTCAACATAGAAGAAGGTGTAAGGAAATAAAGGAAGGAATCTCTAAAGGATGGTAAGAAGTAGCGGTTTTAATGAATGGAGGAACGGTCAAAATAGGATGAAAAAGTGATAATAAAGAAAATTGTGGAAACAAGTACGTAACGCTTGAAAGAACATCGAGCTAAAGGTTTCAATGACCAAGGGGTTAACTAGACACGAGAATGGTTAGGTATCTTGGAATTCCCAATCTTGAGTATAGAACCTCAAAGGCAAGAATGTGCTCTAAGCAAAGATAGATATGAATCTAAGAATATACCTTGAAGGAAGGTATGTCTAGTTATGATAAACTCCATGGAGGGAGTAAATAATATAAAGGAAAAGAAACTCCTTAAGTGAAGGATATAAAAAGGGCTAATTGAAAGAACAAGAGAAGAGTTTGCATGTAAAGCAAACACCAAAGGGACATCAAAGTAAATGATTCCTCATGCAAGGTTGGTAATTATATTTTGGGGACAAAACTCCTAAAAGGAGGGGAGAGTTGTAAACCCCACCCTTTTGAGCTAAGGAAACCAGGAAAAGAACCGGTCAAACCGAGTGAGAAAACCGAACCGGTTCACAAATGCAATTATCAGGAAATGAGCAATTTGGAAATTTACAACTCTCGGGTGAATCAAAGGGTTCATAAAACCATGGAAAAGAACCTTGGGAAAAATTGGAAGAGAAAAACTAGACCGGTTTAGATGAACCAGATCCAATTGGATTGAACCGGTTTATTAACCAAAAGAGAACAGGCAAATTAGAGAAATTTCAACACCCTTGTGACCCAAATAGATTTATAAACCTTAGGAAGGAAACTTAGAACAAAGTGGGAGAGAAAAACTAGACCGGTTCAGGTGAACCATACCTAAACTAGATTAAACCGGTTTAAGAACCGAACCGGTCTATGAATCAGAACTGATAAAGCGAGAAATTTATGGACCCTAAGTGACCTAAGGAGTCACAAAAGTCATGGAAATGGACTTGTGAAGGAATTGGAGATGAAAAATGAACTGGCTTGGACCGGTTTGAATGACTATTAAACTGTATCCTAAATTCATTTTTCTAGGTGACTTAAATAATTCAAAATTTAGATTTGAGGCCACCATTGGATAGAAAATGAATTTAGATGAATTTAGAAATTTTTAGATTTGAAAAACTCAATCGAATGAGGGGTGAGCAAACCAGTTTAAACTTTAAACCCGATTCGGACCGATTCAGAACAGTGTCATCTTCTTCCTTAGATGATAGCACTGTTCACTCACCGGAAAATTGAATCAGTGCGGCGGAGAAGAAACACTTCCGTTCGATACATTTCAGACCATCAATGTTTGTCATAAGGAGCCAAACGAATGGCCAATGAGTCTCTGAGCTCCCTATATAAAGAGCCCCTCTCAATTCATCCTCTCCACACCTGAAAAGCTCACTCTCTCTCAGTTGCTTTGTTTTCCAACGAAGCTCGAACCAGAGCTCCGATATAGGGTCTTTATGAGCCAAAGAAGGTAAGGTTGATTTCTTTAGAACTGGGGAGAAGTCAACTACATGCCTGTAGTCTCCGTTTTCTCCGAGGGTCGCCAGAGAAATGCCGGCATGATGAAACAGTGAAGCAGCTCTGGCGGACCGAAGCTGCCCTGTTTCGGCTGAGTTGATGCGATTAGGATTGAAAGGTAAGCCAATTCGGCTCCCCTCTACAATTTCTAGACAATACTAGAGAGAGAATCAACGAAATTTCGATGATGAAATTCTAACTTAATTTGACATCAATTGATGTGATTCTTGATTCTAGGATGAACCTCAAGACTAGAGCTATTTGCCCATATCGAAAGCTCAAACCGTCGTGCCCTAACTAGTGAGTAATCGAAGCTTTCTCTCTCTATAGTTCATTTTCCGGTGAAGCTCTGTTTGAGCTCGCTCTGGCATTAAAACTTCCGATTCGAATTGCAAGAGAATCGTATCAACATGTAGAAACTCAATTTCAACAATGGGAAGTGTTTGATCGGTCAATTTGATGAAATCAAATTCAACTGTGTTAAGAAGTTGGAATTAGGGGAAATTTTGGAGAAAATTAGGGATTTTCGAAATTTTGAAGGACCGAAATACAATTTCATAAAATTGAGGGTCAATTGGGCATGATAAAAATGTTAGAGGCCCAATTGAGAAATTTTAGAATTTTTGCGGTAAAATTTACCATTTTTGTAAAGGAAGGGCAAAATGGTAATTTTGGAAAAGTTGGGGGACTAAATTGGAAATTTGGGAAATTAAACCCCTTTTTGTGAAATGTAATAAATTAAGGTCCTATGATAAATTTTAAAAGTTTCGGGACTCAATTTGAGGAAACACTGGCATTAGGGACTTACAGTTAAAGAGAAATAACATTAGGGATCCAATTGCAAATAAATGAAAGTTTGATCTTCTCATTCATTCGGAATGAATGAAGGTTATTAGGACGAATGATAATGAACTGAGATGTTTAAATTGTGTAGGAACACGAAGTGCCAGGAACGCCAGCAAGGACAAGCTCACGTATGAATACAAAGAACCGGTCTAGTGGAATTCACTGCATTAACGGGTGAGTGGGTTTACTAACGTCATACCCGGTTGGGATGATGAGCATAGTTTAGAGCTAAAAACCACTTATCGGTGGTGAGTGGAATTTTATATCATACCCAGTTAGGGATGATAAGTACCTCGAAATGAAAACCCACTTCCAAGTGATATTTTAAACATCACAACTTAGAAAAGTGATGTGAAAATCATGCGAAAAAACTACTTACCGGTAGTAAGTAGATCATACCCGGTTGGTATGATGAAACTTCCTCGAATGAAGTTGAAAACCCGTTCATCAGTTATGAGCGAAGATGTCCTTATACCCGGTCGGTATAATGGATAGTTGAAAATATATTTTTATCGGAAGTGTTCTCCCCTGACTGTGTGCCAATGCTTAAACGATTTGGGAAACCTTCTTGACGGGAGCTCGAATATCTCTTATAGGCCGGGGGCCTCAGTTTTGGAACTTGGGGGCTATCATGCCCGATTTTGAAAATCTCGAACAAGTGGGTCATAGGCCAGTGGGAACGAGCAGGAGGTCGTAAACAAACTTGAAATATGTGCCATAAAACTTTAATAAGTGAATTGTTTGGTCATGGTACCAAGACAAGACCAACACATTCAGTCAACTAGCGGCAGTGCAACATGACAGGTCTCTGGACTAGTCAAGACAAATAGCTGTAGGTTGAGTTGGGGTCATTGGATCAGTGGCACCTCAGATTATATGGCATGATAAGAAAATACTGTTTATGCATGCACTATGATTTCAGGATCATCAAGACACCCATTAGGGGTAGTGATGCATCCTAAGGGCCCTGAACGACCCGGTGAGTATAAGGGCAGTTCATCGTACAAGGTGACCGTGCAAAATTTGGAGTAGCACAAAGCGCATGAGACCGGGGTGGGGACGGGATGAGGTCTTTATCCTCATACGGACATGGAGAATTGATTTCGGGATTGAGGATCGGATGTTGTGTACATCCACTCATTCTCAAGGTAGAAGTAGACGTACTTCTATCTAGGTTGCCGGTAAAGTCGCTCCAAAGCCACAAGTGGGTTCAGTGGCCTTGTTGGCGTGCGAATGTGTGTTTGAACTTCATGATGAAGGATGTGTTAGGTGATGACACACCATGATTAATATGGAAATGGTGGTAAAAATTGACATTTGAATTGAAAGGATTTTTGAAAGAAAGGACTCTGGAACACTCCGATACAAATCTTTTTCATAAAAGTAAAAGTTTTGAAAAACTCATTCACTGAGTAGTCGTACTCACCCCTCCCTTATATCCTTTTAAGGAAATTTTTGAAAGCCTACCCTTAAAGACCATCAACTAAGATGCATGTGTGACAGGTATGACAAAATTAAAATATTATATAGTTTTAATTTATGTTATTCCAGGAAAAGGTGCAAGTTTAAAGGATGCCTTACTCTGTACAGTTTATAATAAAGGGAAGCCCTTTAATAAACCGGAAGAGTGGTGGGTTGATCATGGGGATCCGACCAAACTGGGTCAGGGTGTGACCGCTACAACCCTTACCAATTCCGAAGTGGAAATGGGAGCACATCACCATGGACTTCATCACGGGTCTACCGGTGACAAGAAAGGGTCGAGATGCGATTTGGGTTATCGTGGATTGATTAACAAAATCAGCATATTTCCTTCCTATAAGAAGATGGACATAATAGAACAATTGGTCGTCTTATACATGAGGGAAATTGTAAGACTTCATGGTGTTCCGGTGAGTATGGTATCGGGTAGAGATCCGAGATTTACTTCAAGGTTTTGGCCAAGTTTACAAAATACCATGAGAACCAAGCTTCACATGAGCACGACATTCCACCCTTAGACAAATGCACAGTCTAAGTGAACCATCCAAACCTTGGAAGACATGCTAAAAGCGTGCGTACTCACCATGAATAAAAGCTGGGAGAAGTACTTGTGTCTGATGGAATTTGCTTACAATAATAGTTATCATGTCAGTATTCAGATGGCTCCCTATGAAGCCCTTTATGGACGACCATGTCGTACCCCTCTATTTTGGGAAGAAGTGGGGGAAAGGAAGTTAGAAAGGGCAGAACTAATTGAGGATGCCACATAGAAGATAAAATTAATAATGAGTCATCTTAAGATCGCACAGGACAGGCAAAAGAGTTATGCAGAAAATCAAAGAAAATATTTGGAGTTCGAGGTGGGAGATCAAATATCCCCATGGAGGGGAATATTTAGTTTCAGCAAAGGAAAGTTGAAACCAAGATATATCAGTCCATATCCCATCATTCAAAGGATGGACCGGTAACTTAGAAATTGGAACTACCTCCTGACCTGCAGAGAATACATGATGAATTCCACATCTCAGTGCTTCAAAAATATCAGCTCGATCCTAGTCATGTATTGGACCGACCTCCATTAGAACTAGAAGAGAACTTGACCTATCAGACAAAATCAGTACGAATCATCAACCGGAGGGACAAGAATTTAAGGAACAAGAGAATCCCTATGGTCAAAGTTTTGTGGCAGAACAGACCCATGCAAGAAGAGACATGGGAAATAGTGAGTATGATGTGGGATAGTTACCCTCAATTATTTAACATGTAACTATTTTGGGGACAAAACCCCTAAAAGGAGGGGAGAGTTGTTAACCCCGTCCTTTGATAATAAGAAAACTGAGGAAAGAACCAGTCATTTTCAAATTAGAAACTGAGTCAGTCTACAAACTCGAACCAATAGAGAAAGGGTAAACCAGGAAATTTATGGATCCCTAGTGACCCAAAGAGTCCCAAAAGTCATGGAAATGAATTTAGAATGAACTGGAGATGAAAACCAAACCAGTTTAGGGGAACCAGATTCGAACCGGATTGAAAAGGTTTGGACCGATATGAACCACTATTGAACCAGATTCAAAATTCATTTTTCTAAGTGTATTAAAAAATTCAAATTTGAGATTTGAAGCCACCATTGGATAGAAAATGAATTTAGAAATTTTTAGATTTGAAAATTTTGGTTGAATTGGGGGTGAACAGGCCTGTTTAAGCTTTGAACCCGGTTCGGACCAGACCAGTCTGGGTCGGAACAGTGTCTTCTTCTTCCTTTAGATGACAGCATTGTTCACTCGCCGAAAAATTGCATAGCGTCGACGAAGCTGAAAAGACTCCGGCTAGGAGGTTTCAGGCAATGAATGACCGCCATTAAGATGTCGATCGGATGACCAAGAAGTCCCCGAGCTTCCTATATAAAGAGTCCTTCTACATTCATACTCTCCACACCTGAAAACTACATTCTCTCTCAGCTGCTTAGTTTTCGGGCGAAGCTCAAACCAAAGCTCCGATATAGGGTCATTTTTGAGCCAAAGAAGGCGTAGTCGGGTTCTTTAGAACCAGGGAGAAGTCAGCTACATGCTTGTAGACTCCATTTGCTCCAAGAGTTACTAGATAAACGCCAGTGTGATCGAACAGTGAAGCAGCTCCCGCGGACCGAAGCTGCCCTATTTCGACCGAGCTGAAATCGGCCAATTTGAGCCCTCCTCAAGCTAAATCAAGCTCTCCCAACACCTCCTTAGCCCTTCCATGGTTGAATTAGGACTAAGAGGTAAGTCAATTCGGCTCCCCTCTGTAATTTCTGACTGGTGCTAGAGAGAGAACCAGCAGAATTTCAATGAAGGAATTCTAATCCAATTTGACATCAATTGATGCAATTCTTAATCCTAGGAAGAACCTTAGGACACAAGCTATTTGCCTAAATCGAAAGCTCGGACCGCCACGCCCCCAATAGTGAGCAATTGAAGTTTTCTCTCTCTACGTTCTATTTTCTGGCGAAGCTCCGTTTGAACTCATTCCGACGTTAAAACTTACGATTTAAAGTGCTATTGAATCGTATGAAGATGTAGAAACTTAATTTTAACTTCAATTTCAACAATTAGAAGTGTTTGATCGGTGAATTTGACGAAATCAAATTCAGCTTTGTTAGGAAGTTGAAATTGGGGATTTTCGAAAATTTGAGGGACCAAAATGCAATTTTATAAAATTGAAGGTCAATTGAGCAAATTTTGGAATTTTTGGGGTGAAACTTACCATTTTGTAAAGGAATGGAAAAATGGTAATTTTGGAAAAATTGAGGGCCAAATTGGGAATTTGGGAAACTTGAACCCCCCTTCTTATGAAATTGAGTAAATTGAGGTTCCAAGAGGAATTTTAAAAGTTTTGGGACTCAATTTTGAGAAAAACCGGCAATTGGGGCCTTAAGTAAAAAGAAAAATAACTTTAGGGGCCAATTTGTAAATATTGGAAAAGTTGTGAATTAAGTCATTCATACTGAATGAGGTGACCAAGTCAGATGATAATGAACAACAATGTTTATTTCGTGTAGGAACACAAGACATCGGGAATGCCAGCTGAAGTTAAGCTCTCAAGGGACGAAAACCTACTTAGTGGAATTTCACTGCATGATCGAGTAAGTGGGATTTTTATATCATACTCAATTGGGATTATAAGTAACTCAGAAATAAAAATCCACTACTTAGTGGTATTGTAAACATCACAACTTAGAGGAGTGGTGTGAAAATGACACGTAAAAACTGCTTACTAGTTGTAAGTAGATCATACCTGGTTGGTATGATGACACTTCCTCAAAGGAAATGAAAAACTTGTTAATCGGTTATAAGTGTAGATATCCTCATACTCGGTTGGTATGATAAATAGTTGAAAATATATTTTTGTCAGAAGTGCTCTTCCCTGATTATGTGCTAATGATTAAATGATTTGGGAGACCTTATTGAAAGAAGAAAGATAAGTCACGTGATGGTGAGACAAAAGGACAAACACTTATTCTACAATCCATGTCCCTAGATGTCTCATGTATTAATCAACCACTTGACGGTTTCTCAACGTCACTAGAAGATAATGACTCTATACAATAACACATGTTTATTCCACAATCCATACCTATAGATGTCTCTCGTATTCATCAAACTTCTAAAGGTTCATCATCGTTATTGGATGATAATAATTCTTTAACTATTGCCATTAGAAGAAAACATAGAACTAATGTAGGGAAACCGTAAATTAGATATGATTTTAAAAATGATATACCTAATTATATTTTATATGCATATATTTCATTTGTATACATGTCGTTTATTGCATTAATACAGTCAATGCACATACCAAAATAATGGCAAGAGGCTAAACGGGATTCGAATTGGCTTGTAGCAATGTATGAGCAGATGAAAGTACCAGATAAGAATAAAATGTAAGAATTTATTCAACTTCCAAATAGAAAAAAAAGTGTAAAATGCAAGTGTGTATTCAATGTGAAATAAAATGTCGAAAGAGAAGTTGTGAGGCAAAAAGTATATTTTTGCATAATTCATCCACTTTAAGTTTTTGTTACCTCTAAATATTTAAGGAGAAATATGTTTATTGAAATAAATGGTAGGTGTATTTGAGTGTAATTTCAAATCATTAAGTGAAGTTTTATTGTCTAAATTATAAAATTTCCTTTTTAATTATAATAAATATTTAAAACTTTTAACTATTTCAAAAATTTTATTAGTTTTATTTCTTATTTTTTATTTTCAATCGATCGGCCGCTCTTATTTTTCTTAATATCAATTATCTTCCATTAGTATATAATGCAAAATAGTTCCAAAGTAATATTAGAACGTAAAAGATTCTAACACTCCCTATGGATATCACAAGTACAAAATGTCGACTAACAGCTAATTTTTAGAAGATTTTACTTTATTTGGTCCCACCAAAAGTGAACTCCTATGCATATAAGTTAGTAGGCACTTGTAGAAATTAACATTTTTAAGTAGATCACTAATATACATGTGATTCATAGTCATTCTTCATTATTATAGGATTCTATCTTTTCCACAAGAAAAAGTATTCTATTTCCAATAATGTTGGTCCATGTACAAAAACAGTGTCTAGGGCTCTTTGTAAAAGATTTTGCAGTACAAAGCACCAGCATTTTATGTATCAATAATCTGCTGGGTCCTTGTAATAATGCCATATTGTTGGACGTCTTCAGGTACTTTCCTTTCGTGAATTTTCCTCCCACCTCGGAGGTTTTTGGACCTTGAGCTTCAAAACATACGGGGATCAATCGATAAGGAATGATTTCCGATTCAGAAACTGCACCGGTTTGCTTCGGTTTTGTGTTTATGACTCACTAAACATTACTTCAACATTGAGGCAATTCATAGTTCTCAAGCGAGCCAGCAAGAGTATTATACATCAAGGACAAAATACAGTTTTAACCGAGAGAAGAATACCATCAATCCCAAAGGACAGTTCCATTTAAAATGCTTATTGTGCACCCACCTAGGAAGGGAGACAAAGATGAGCAGACACCATTATTTCAAAAACGGGTCACGGGTCACGTAAACCAGCCATCGTTTGATCATCTTTGCACGCTCAGGTTGGGTTTGTAAGTTCTTGCAAGGTGACTTATGGCCTCTGCAAATAAAAAGCATAAATTTTGTATATACTTGACAGATAGCTCAGAGTGCTGGTGAGATAATCAGCACTACAAAATTAAACAGGCACTGAAATTCAATGAGAACTGAATTCAGAAGCAACAGGCCAACTCCCCAACTTACCTTTGTGCAAAAAAAAAACTCCCCAACTTACCAAAGGATATTATCCCAATGGAGAAAACCTCCCTGGCCTCTTGCATTTGTGAATGTGTAAAGGGAACCCGACACTAATTATAGCAAACGGAAGGCAGTCAGTCATGAGATCACCGGATCTGTTAAAGTACAAAAAGAAATATATATTTTTCATAGATTACCTTGATAACCCCCGATGACAGGATCTTCAGAGAGCAGCAATGGCGTATCGAGATCGATGAACCTATGCATATGGTTAGATATATTATCAAAAAACCAGAGAAAACAGAGAAAAAGTCAATTGGTTACCCAGCAAGAGACCGATATAATTAAAACTCTAGACTAAGGTACTGACTTGAAACAACCCAGTCCAGCAGCAAGATGACCAGCAAAGCCCATAGCTAGCCTTGTCTCAACCATGCCACCAATCATCAGATCCAGACCAGATTTCCTCGCAACCTCAATAATCTCGAGAGCCCCAATGACACCGGACTTTGCAAGCTTGATGTTGATACAGCCTGCAAGATTTTCACTCACTATCCTCACTGCATCAGCCACACTTCGGCAGCTCTCATCAGCAGCGACAGAGACTTTGTACTTCTCGTGAGCAATCCGAGTCACATGCCCAAGTCCTCCCCAGTCGTCCCGGTGAACCGGCTGTTCGAATAGAACAGGGGTCACCCCCATTTCTGAAGAGAACATTTCCCATTAGTTTGTTTCTCCAGGACCATATCATATGCTGGAGGTGGAAGAACCGATAAGCATAAGTACCGTGTAATTTATCGAGGACCCTGATGGCATCTGAAGACGTGTATCCCTCATTGGCATCCAAGATAAACGAACAACCAGGATGAACCGCACGAATCGCTTGGAGAACTTCTATATCTGCATCGAGATTATTCCCCACTTTGAGCTTCAAAGTCTGAAAGCCCTGCTTCCCATACTTGCTGGCCAGTGTCGCAGCTTCAGCTGGTGAAACAATTGGAATCTGCAATATCAACATCATATTTTGTCAAAGAATCACACATCATCTATCACCAATGTGATGGCAACTGGCAAGTTAGAAGCCTAACAGTAATATCGGTGGTTATGGTATTTGAAGCTCCACCAAAAAGTCTCCAAAGAGGCACTCCGATGCTGTTGGCCACCGCATCGATCAATGCCATCTCAATTCCAGCCATGACCTTGGAAGAGCAATTGCGAACCTCATAAGAATGGGCATAATAATCTCAGCTTCGACAACCATATAGGACTGCAAAGCTGAATTTTGACTTTCAAGTTCCCGTATAGAATTATTCATTCATAAAAATATATATATTTTCTCACAAAGAGTTGCACCGCAGAAAACAGTAACTGTCACAAAGGCATCATAATCTAACTTACAGAAGCGAACTCATGGCCGGGAAGAACTCCGGCGATATCCCTCAGTACCACTCCGAGGGCCCCCGCTTGCCTCCTCGTCAGCATCTCGCAGGCCTCCTCCGCCTTCGCAAGGGCCGTTGACTGGTCCTCCGCCGTAACGAATGGTAGGATCGGCGCCTCTCCCCACCCCACAAACCCATTGCCGAGCTCGATCCTCACCGCCACGTTCTCCACTTTCTCGAGCCTCGTGGTGGCTATCGTGAACGGCGCGATCAGGGGCACGTCCAGCGGCCGGCTCTCCGCCCTCTGAACGTCCACGGTGAGTGTCTCCATCAGGTCCTTAAACCTCAGGCCGGCAGGCTGCACGGCCGCCACAGGTGACGTCACCGCACACATCTTCTTCCAGTGCCTAAAATTGGATTTCAGATGAAGTGGGAGAGCGACTAACGAGGCGGCCATCTTCTCCAGGTTACAGTATTTGCGTCTCCTGTGAACCTATGGTGGGAAGGTTTTCTTCTGATTGGATCAAGCCACAGTGACCGACCAAGCGCCATTGTTAATTGTTTCTCTAGTATTTTTCCCTGTTGGATGGAAGTGACGGACGCAGACGACAATAAACAAATAAAGATGACATCTTAAATTGTTTACTGTTCTGGATAATTAATTCGAGGAATCCTTTTATTTTGTAACTTCGCACGTGAGTGGTCTGTCCCAAAGTTTTTATATGCCTCCATACAACAAACTATTTGATGGTCTGTACCATCACCATGTCGCCATGGGCATCACAGGAAGGGAAGCTGAGGCTTCAGTGTGAAAATTTTGTAAGTTGGATAAAATAATACTTGAGTCGATATAATATCATTATAATATTATTTTATGATATAAAAATATTTAAAATTTACTTCATTTTGTCACAAACCATCAATTTTCCTCTACAAGAAAGTTATTATGTTGTTACTAAAATGAAATAATTTAAAATTTTTAAACCGTATTAAAATTGTTTAGAGATTTTAAAATATATTATAACATTTATTAAAAAAAATGGTACTAAAATTGTAATAATACCTTTAGTTTAGTCGTGCCCGTTAACCTAATTAAATATATGATTTAATAGTATTTAAAAATAAAGAAAGCAATATAAAAGAGAAATATCACACTCATTAGTTATAATATATCTATAATATTGTAAATTAGAATATATTATTTAGAAGAATATCTAATTCTATTTATATACAATTTAATTATAAATTATAATAAAATATAAAATATTAAACAAATATTAAAAACTAATAAATTAATTAGTGTGATAAATTAAAATAAATATAAATGTGCACTAAATTAAATAGTATTTTTTATATTAATTCTCGTAATTCATAGATATTGATCTTGTCTAGTAAAATAAGAGAAACGAAGAGAATGAAGACTTCTAGTGAGTAAATTCGTTAATTAAGCAGTAATACCGATAAAAATTAATATTAATATGTTTAATATGAGCGTTGAAAATGGGGTCGGCAATGAGATAAATTGAAGATTTTCGCACTATAGGACTAAATAATGAGTTGGAAAAATCACGAGTTTTTTTAAAAAAAGGCTGAACCCAAATTAGTTTAGCAATTGAATTGACAAGACTTTTGAACTCATACTCATGGTTAGATCAAGCAATTGTCCATTTTTTTTTATCAGAGGTCATCATATAAGATTGTGATTAAGAAAAAAAATACAAAACAATTAATAAAGCATTGATCATCTAGATTTCTGTTCTAGTCACATCAGAAAAATATTTATGACCGAAAAGAGAATGACAATATAGAGTATGACCATGATGAAATGTCACTTGAAAATAACGTAGGATGCTCTTAACAGCAATCCAATTGGTAGTAGTAGGAAAATGTATAAGTTGACAGATTTAATGAAATGCATAGGCGATGTCAGGACGGGTGAGAGTAAGATGAAAGAGCAAGTCCATCATATTATAAAAGTCGAGGACCAGAGCCAACTAGCATAGAGATGGGCATACAAATACTCATGGTGGCATGGGAGAGAAGATCACATATATACTTCTAGTGGGTGAGATATAAACCATGAGTGTCACTAAGTTGTAGAACTCACCATCTCCATTTTTACCCCTTTTTAGGTAACCGAGAAAAATCAACCTTAAATACCCTCCCGTAATCAAAATTTAAGAACATGTATGTTTATTTTAATATATTCATTTTTGTATAATGTTATTCAAGGAAAAACAGGAAAAATGACGTCTTACTACTTGCAGTTTAGAGTAGGGTGAAACCCTTCATAAACCAAAGGGAGTGGCGGGTTTCTCATAGGGATTTGGGCAAACTATGTCGGGGCGTGCCAACTTGAGTGGTATCAAAGCCTATTTTCTCAAATTCATTATCAAAACTATATAATATAGTAACTAAGAGAAATAAGTTTTAAAATTTATAAATGGCTGTATGAAGAGTTCACCTGAGTGTTTGGACGACCCAATCTCACCGCTAAGGTGGACACCAACTCTCGAGCTGAGCCCGAGGAAGTATAATCCCCTCCCCCTCCTGCTAATATCCCCCCTTGACATCCCCAAATACCTCAAAACCCTCTGTCAATTGGGATGTAAGCCCTTTTTAGGAGAGAAGGATGCTAGGGCTGCTATGGACTGGTTGGCCAACATCAAGAAACTCATGGCAATAGTCAAGATTTCACTAGAGGATATGTTAATCCTGTCCGAGTTTTTCCCAGAAGCCAGCACGAAAAGGTGGTATGATAACATCAGAAATTTGCATACCACCAACCCCACATGGGAACAATTCGAGGAGAGGTATACATAGGAATATTGTCACGCCCCGACCCGGTTTAGTCAGATCCCCGTGATTAACCTGCCGCTCCCTTAGTTTAAGAGGGCTTTCTCCTTCCTTTAATCAAGAGGAGCTAAGCATAAATTCAAACATTGTTCACTGTAATAGCATAAATCAATCAAATACAAGCTTAAAAGAAATTTTTAAGCATACTGAACGGAGGGTACATCTTCACGTTTTCTTTGGTTATATCTCCTTACACCTGAAAGGGGTAAAAGAGAGGGGGTGAGTTTTACAACTCAGTGAGCGGGTGTTTGGGAGTAAGTTTTCAAAATAACTTTTATTTATCAAACTATGCCAAGGTTATCATTTCCTTTAAAAAGAAAGGTGTTCTCAAAGTTCGGTTTTCAAAGCTTTTTCCCATTACCATATTAGGTGTGTTTAGCTCTTTTAGTCCATCCCCTAGCCTCGGGAGGCGTTTAACAAACAAACACATGCCATTTATTAGGAAGGGTACACACATTCACAAGTGCGGCCCATCCACTGCACACACTTGTGGATCAGACCGTTTTTACCGTCCACCAAGATAGAAGCTCATCCACTTCTATCTTGGGTTTAAGTGGATGTTCTCGACATTCGACCCTCAGACCTGAATGCCACTCTGTGTCTGTATGAGTACAGAGACCTCATCCCGATCCCACATCGGTCTCATGCGCAAGAAGTTACTCCAAGCTTCCAGACTGATTGGCACGACAAATTGCCCTTATCTCCACCATGTCATCCAGTAGCCCTTATGATCCATCACTACCCCTTAGGGCATCATGATGGTCCATACAACAAGTGCATGCACAAACAACAATTTTCACATATGGCCATTATCTTTGGTGTCAATGGTTCAATGACCCCGACCCTCAACCCGACCTACTGCTCTTTGTCTAGGCCAGTCCGTCAACCTGGCCCTAACGCACTACCGCTAGTCCATCGAGTACTGTTGTTCCTGACTTGGTACCATGGTAAAATAACACAACCAATTTCATTAGAAATTTTCATGGTTTTCTTTAATCAAGTTTGTTTACGAGCTCCTACTCGTGCCCACTGGCCTTAGGCCCACTGCACGTTTTTCCAAAATCAGGCATTTAGCCCCATGAGATCAAAAACTGAGACCTCTAGCCTTATCTAAGTTGTTCTAGCTCCCGTAAAGAAGGTTTTCGAAATGTTTTAAGCATTGGCATACAATTAGAGGAGAACACTTTTGACAAAATTTTATTTTTAACTTCATCACACCAACCGGGTGTGATGATATCTCCACTTACAACCGGTAAGTGAGTTTCTTCTTTCCTCAAGGAAACTCATCATCATACCAACCAAGTATGATTATCTCTACTTACAAATAGTAAGTAGGTTTTATCAGTTAAAGATAGTACTCCTCATCCCAACCGGGTATGAAGTTAGATAATCCCACTCACCCGATGACTGTAACATGTTCATCTTCAGTTGGTTTCCAAATCCACGCTAGCTTTTCCTTGCTAGCGTTCTAGTCTCTTGCGTCCCTACACGATTTGGGGCATCTTTATCAATTAAGGTTTGGCATGACATCCATCGTTTCTCACGTATGAGCGACTAGGCTCAAAATTATTGATTAATTGTGCTTCGGTTCCTAAAGTTCATTTTCCTTAACTTTAGGTCCCTAATGCCAACCTTTTCCCAAATTAAGTCCCAAGGCTTCCAAAATTTCCTTTGGGTCCTCAATTTACTCAAAATTGTGTAAGGGGGCTTAAGTTTTCCAAATTTCCAATTTGGTCCCCAACTTTTCAAAAATTACAATTTTGCCCCTACTTTCCAAAAATGGCAATTTGACCCCAAATGTTCTGAAAATTGACCAATTGGTCCCTCAACATCTTTTTCATGGCCAATTGGATTTCAATTTTTGGGAAATTGCAAAGAGGTCCATCAATTTTCGAAATCCCCAAATTTTCCCCAATTACTCCACTTCAAACTGACCGAATTTTATTTCTTCAAATTGGCCTTTCAATCGAAGTTAATTGCTCCAATTGAAGGTATGAATCAGTTCCTACACTTCCATACGATTCAATGGAGCTTTGAACCGTAACATTTGGGTCCGAATTGAGCTCAAAAGGAGCTTCGCTAGAAAACTGCTCGTAGAGAGAGAAAGCTTCGAAAGCTTACTGTAGAAGGTAAGGCGGTTTGAGCTCTTGATTGGGGAAGTTAGTTCTTGTCCTGAGGTTTCTTCTAGGATTAAGAATTGGGGTAATTGATATCAGGATCGGCGGAAATTTGATCAACAAAATTTGTTACTTTTCTCTCTAGAACTAAATTGTATCGATGGAGGAGGGTCGAATTGGCTTACCTTTCGGCTCTATTGCAGCCGTGTGGGAGCTACGGGGGTGTCGGGGAGGCTTGGCTTGGTCGGGGGAAGGCTGAATTCAGCTCGGCCAAAATAGGGCAGCTTCGGTCTATTGGAACTGCTTTACTGTTTGATTCTGTCGGGGCTTCTCTGGCGGTCCTCGGGTAGAAAGAAGTTGTTGTTAGGTATTTGACTTCCCCCAGATTCTAAAGGACCCAAACTTGCCTTCTAAGGTTGAGAAAATGGTTTATGTCGGAGCACTAGTTTGAACTTCGCTGGAAAATGGAGTAGTTGAGAGAGAATGGAGATTTGAGGTGTGTGGAGGATGAATGGAGATGAGCTCTATATATAGGGAGCTCGGGGACTCTCTGCCTGACCACTTTCCATTTTGGTCGAGCTTATCCTCTCCCTAAAATGTCCTGAATAGAGCGGTTTCATCTTCATCAGAGATATACATTTTCTGCATTTATGAACAGTGCTGTCATCATGAGGAAGAAGATGACACTGTTCCGAATTGGAACGAACCGATCTGACCGGGTTCAACGGCGAAAATTGGCCGGTTCAAGCCTAATTCGACCGGTTTTCTCAAAATTAAAAATTTCTAAATTAATTTTATATCTAATGGTGGCTTCAATTTCCCAATTTGAATATTTTATGCCATCAAGAAAAATGAATTTAGAAACCGATTCAAGTATGGTTCAAAGCGGTTCAATCCGGTTCATGTCTGATTCGCCCTGAACCATTATGGTTTTCTCTTCCAATTTGTCCCAATGTACATTTCCATGATTTTTATGATTCTTTGAGTCACTTAGGATTTGTCAATTTCTCATTTTACCCTTTCTTTATCGATTATGGTTTGTGAACCAGTTCGGTTTTCTCTTTTGAATCGACCAGTTCTTTTCCCAGTTTTCTTTTCTTTAATGGACGAGGTTTGCAACTCTCCCCTCGTTTTAAAGGTTTTTTTTTCTCCCAAACTTAGTTAGCAATCATTTGGACTTAGAGTGACTTCCCTTGATGTTCTCCTAGGGTTTACTCAACATGTTATCACTTTGGTTATTTCCTTCACTTAGTCCATTAACCATATACTTGAGAAGTCTTTCTCCCTTTCTATTTTCCACTCATTTCCACGTAGTGTATCATGATTAGTCATGCTCAAACTACTCATCCCAGGGTACCTACTTAGGTCTACTTGTAAACCCCGTCCTTTGATAATAAGAAAAACTGGGAAAAACCAGTTATTTCCAAATAGAGAACTGAGTTGGTTTATAAACAGTAAATGATAGAGGAAGGGCAAACCAGGAAATTTATCAATCCCGAGTGACCTAAAGAGTCACAAAAGTCATAAGAAAGGACTTTAGGATGAATTGGAGGTGAAAACCAAACCGGTTCAGGTGAACCAAACCTGAACCAAATTGAATCGGTTTGAACCACTATTGAACCGATTTCTAAATTCATTTTTCTAGGTGGCTTAGAAAATTCAAATTGAAGAATTGAGTCACCATTTGATAGAGAATGAATTTAGATGAATTTACAAATTTTTAATTTTGAAAAACTCGGCCGAATCGGGCCTGAACCGATCGGTTTAAGCAATGAACCCGATTTAGACCGGTCTAGTCCGATTCGGAATAGTGTCATCTTCTTCCTTCTGATGACAAGACTATTCACTCGCCGAAAAATCGAGCAGCGCTATTGAAGATGAAAAGTCTCTGGCCATGGTGTTTTAAGCAATGAATGACCGCCATAAAGGCACCAATCAGACGACCAAGAAGTCTCCGAGTTTCCTATATAAAGACCCCCCCCCCCTCATTCATCCTCCTCACACCTAAAAACTCCACTCTCTCCCTACTGCTCCATTTTCTGGTGAAGTTCGAACTAGAGCCCCGACTTGGGCATTTTTCTAAGCCAAAGAAGGTGAGGTCTGGTTTGGGAATATTATTTATTCGTGATGAATGAAGGCTATTAGGTCAAAGGGTAATGAACACTGATGTTCATATCATGTAGGAACACGAAGAATCAGGAACACCAAGAAAGACAATCTTGCGTGAAGGCAAAGAGTCAGTTAAGAGGAATCCACTGCATTATCGGGTGAGTGGAATTTTCACATCATATTCAGTTAGGATGATAAGTACCTCAAAATAAAAAACCACTACTAAGTGGCATTTTAGCATCACACTTGAATGGGGTGATGTGGAAACTATGCGGAAAAACTAATTAACGATTGTAAGTAGATCATACCCGATTGGTATGATGGACTTCCTAGAAGGAAGTGAAAAACTCGTTTACCGGTTGTTAGTAGAGATGTCATCACATTTGGTTGGTATGATAGACGAATGAAAAGATTATTTTTGTCGAAAGTGTTGTCCCCTGTCTATGTGTTACTTCTTAAACCTTTTGGAATACCTTCTTGACGGGAGCTCGAATAGCTCAGATAGGTCAGAAGCCTTAATTTTGGAACTTGGGAGCTAAAATGCCCAATTTTGAAAATCTCGTATAGTGGGCCCAAGGCCAATTGGCACAAGTAGGAGTTTATAAACAAAAATGAGATTAAGCCATGAAAACTTTAATTAATGATATGTTTGGCCATGGTACCAAGACAAGACCGACATATTCGATGGACTGGCGGCAGTGCGACAAGATAGGTCGATGTACCAGTCAAAACAAACAGCTATAGGTCGAGTTGAGGGTTGGGCCGTTGGACCAATGGCACCAAAGATTAAATGGCGTATGAGGAAAACTATTGTTTTGTGCATGCACTGAGGTATGGAACCTTCAAGATGCCCTAGAGGGGTAGTAATGCGTCCTAGGGGATACTGAATGACCTAGTAGAGATAAGGGCATTTTGTCGTGCCAGCAGTCAGGGAAGCTTGACGTAGCTTCATGCGCTTGAGACCATGGTGGGGTCGAGATGAGGTATCTATCCTCATACGGACACGAAGTTTCTTTTCGGGTTTGAGGGTCGATGTCGCATACATCCACTCATTCTTAGGGTAGAAGTAGACGAGCTTCTATCTAGGTGGTCAGTAAAGTTGCTTTGGCCCTACAAGTGGGTGCAGTGGATGGGCTGCCCTACAAATGTGTGATCCCTTCATGATGAAGGGCGTGTATTAGTTGTTAAACACACCGACTATGGTTAATGAGGAATAATGGTTTTGAAAACCAAGGAATTGAGGAAATGGTTTTAAGAAAATAAGTTCAAATGGAGTTTCACAGGAAAATCACATGAATTGAGGCCGGAACGAGCTCAAATGTTGTTTCACTGGAAAATCATTTGTAGAGAGAAAAAGCTTCAAAAGCATACTGTCGAAGGTGCGGCAGTTTGAGCTCTCTATTTAGAAAGGTAGCTCTCGTCCTAAGGTTCTTTCTAGGATCAAGAATTGCTATAATTGACATCGGATTGAGGGAGAATTCTATCAGTAAAGTTTTGTACTTTCTCTCTCTAACTTCGACTGGAAATGACAGAGTGGGCCAAATTGGCTTACCTTTCAGCTCTATTACGGTCGTATGAGGGTCATAGGGTGTCAAGAAAGCTTGGTTTGGCCGATAACTTTCCTTTTTGGTCAAGCTTATCCTCGCCCTGAAATGGCCTGATTGGAGCAATTTAAGCTTTGCCAACCTTATCCATTTCTGAATTGAATGAATAGTGTTGTCATCCAAAGGAAGAAGATGACACTGTTCCGAACTAGACTGAACCGGTCCGACCGGGTTCAATGAGTAAATCGGCCAGTTCAAGCTCGATTTGATCATTTTTCTCAAAATTAAAAAATTTTAAATTCATCTAAATTTATTATCTATCTAATGGTGATTTCAATTCCCCAATTTGAATATTTTAAACCACCTAGAAAAATAAATTTAGCAATCGGTTCTAATATGGTTCAATCTAGTTCAGGTCCAGTCCACCTGAACTGGTCTGGTTTTCTCTTCCAATTTGTCCCTAAGTTCTTTTCCATGATTTTTATAACTCTTTGAGTTCCTTGGGATTTGTTTATTTTCCATTTTACCCTTTCTCTATCGGTTAAGGTTCATGAATCGGCTCGGTTCTATTGTGAATTTACAGGTTTTTTTCCCGGTTTTCCGTATATTTAAAGGACAAGGTTTAGATGTCCATTTCTCAAATCTAATTCATTTCATGGTTCTTTTTCATGGTTTTTAAGTATTTATTGGCCACTTTGGACCCCTCTAAATCCCCGTTTTGACCCTTCTTACCAAACTTCGGTTCACTTAGATCCTCGATTCTCTCTTGAAATTTTTCAGTTCCCTGTTCTGGATCTTGTTCGGTGCACTTAATTGTTTTATGTTTGGTGAGCTTTATCTTTAGCTTGATAAATTGAAATGTAAAATCGTAACATGAATGATCTAAAGGTTGAGAATTTAGGAAATTAGTATGTTTATAAAAGAATTCTCCGTGTATAGACATTTTGAGTGAAGTCTAGGGTCAAAGTTATGAAGTGGCTCGAAGTTAGTAACCTCATTTACTAAGTCGTGAGCTCACACCCTCCCCAAACCACTTTCAGGTGAAAATAGGGGTTTGTAGAAGTCTATAGAATCAGATATCACATGCATCGCTCATGAGATCTTAGGATATACATCTCGAAGTACGCACAATGGTTTTTATTACTTATAAGTATTTTGTGATTTCTCGAATTTTTATGTAAGTTGTGCAATATATGTCTTATGAAAGAAGTTTCAATTTAGTGTTAAAATTATGATGTAAGTTTTTATTCTGAGTTTTTGTCTTGTCGGTATTATGGGGTGGACTCATCATTGTAGTATCAAAGTGATTTGGTGAGTAGTTATTGGTTATGGCATATGGTAATTGGGCTCAGGCGTGACAAAGAGAGAGTGGCCAGAAAAATCACTCGTGATGGCCCCTTTGTAGGACTTGTGGTCAAGGGAAGAGAGCTTGTCATTTAAGGTTCTTGTAGGCTTAAGTGGCATGGAAGTTAGTGGCTAGAAAGGCCTTAATCGATCATCGTTTAAAACATGGAGTGAAATTTTTACCTTAAAAGAAAATTCATGTTCAAGGGAAGTACTTGCTTACCAATGTCAACCCAGTCAAGCTTAGGCGTTGAAGTGGCTAGGAAGACCACTTTCCATGTAATTTTTTCTCACATGAAAATATTTGTTAGAAACTCATTCTCCCCTCCTTGTCCCTCTCTATTATAATAGTGTTCAAAATTTTCACTCATGCATAATGATTGATCGGGTTCGTTGACGTAGATATTTGACTAACTTCAGACTCATTAGATAGTACGAAATGTCATGTGGCGCATTGTGATTGGTTTCAACTTATCAATGTGGTTATCTAACTAAGCTCAGATCTCCGCTGATCGGGTGTGTTCTCATGTGTCACATTGTGATTAATTACGCTTCTATAATTGTGTTTAGTCATTAATGAATGTAATTCTTTGTCATATGATACACATTAGTTGCGTCCATCATAATGTGTTTTGTAGTTAATGGTTGTAAACACTTGTCATGTGACACTCATCTATTGATCGTATTTGCTGATATGGATTAGTTTACACTGATTGTGTGAGATTGCACATGATATGCAGGGATTGGTCATGCCTATTGATATGGTTTTCTAACCCGATTTCAGTCGTTGATCAACACATTTTGAACCGATTTCTAACGAATTTTCCAACCAATTTCACTAGTTTTTATATTTATTTGGTTGGTTTAGCATCAATTTTACCGATTATCGACCTAATTTATTTTTCTAAATATTTTTCAACTTATTTTATTGATTTTATTATCAACAATGATATTTTAACCATTCCAAATTTTTTGAAAAATTACTCTCATTTTCTACTCTATTCATCTCATATTTTTATTGGTTCTAAATTGAAGGTTTTCATAATCTTAATTTTAGATTAATAAGTTTCATTAGGTGCAAATTGAAATTATTGATTTTTAAGGTATTTGATCGAACTAAATTTCAATCCAACTTAATTTATATTTTTTATTCATTCCAATTTAAGATTTAACTTCCATTTTTTTGTCAAAATAGTTAAATTTCGATTTGAGGCAAAATGCATTGTTACAAAGAAAACTTGAAAATATATTCCATCAAATAGGAGTATGCTCGGTCAAATAGGTACATGAAAAATTAATAAGGTAAATGAGAATGTAACACATATTGGATGCAAATAAAGATATATTGCTATAGGATTTACCTATAGATGATAGGTTGCTCTTGCAATAGAGCATGTAACGGGTGAAATTTGCTTATACATATATTTTAGATATAATGAATTTAATCACGTGCTAAACTACATCATCTTCTTCCTATGTGATTTTAGAAAAAGTATGGACAGCTACCTCAATGATCTAGATATTAGATAAAATTTAATGAAACGTTATTCTTGTAATTATTTTTCAAAATTATTTTGTGTGCGCTAGAAAACTATATAACACATGATGCTTAAAATGTCATTAGATTAGACATTTTTAGTTTTAGTTTGTATGTTGTGTGTTATTAATTGATATATCTTGTATTGACAGGTTATGAGATAGTTGATTATCAAAAGAGGAATAAGGAAAGTAAACATAACACAAAATATTTACTATTGTTCATTATAGAGTAATTTTCTTTCATAAAAATCGGTTAATGTTCTTGGAGTGTGTTTATATTTGGACTCCATGTTTGGGGTTTGATGTAAAGTGAAGTTAAGAAATGATATATAATATAAATGTTTAAAAAATAAGACTAGTATTGAGTTTTGTCAATGGGATCAGGGAGCTGACTCCTTACTTGATCTGAACGTACCCGTTAATAGTCGAATCTGCTCAAGTGCATACTCAGAAAATACAGTACCGTAGAAAATACGATCCCGTAAAAAAATACGAGTTCGAGTTCCGCTGACTGAATCCAAGAATCCAGTAGAGCGGATGCAATAATGTACCTGCCCTTATAATTTTTTAACACGACGTTGAAATTGTGTAGTTTTATTTAAAAAGGCCAAAAAAATAAACTATGCTGGCGTGGTTAATATTGTCATCAACCTCGCCTACTTTTGAAAAATCCTCCTTATCAATTTGCTAGGGTTTTTTTAGACAGTTGCCATTTGTCAGAGTAGATGACACTTCCCGTCTTCCCCGAGCCACCGTCCGCCCCTCCCGCTCCCGACCTTCATGTTCGAGCTGCCCGAGCCCGGGGTCGAGCACCCGTTTTAGATAGCGGCAACTCCACCTGCGTGCACTGCTGCCTCTTTTAATGAAACAACGTCATTTTAACAATGTTGCTTCAGAAATGATGTGAAAGAGATGGAGCATGTTGTTTTAGAAATGAGGCGGCCGGAAGTTGAGAGAATGGAGGTCAACGTAGACCGTGAGAGAAGTGGGGCAGAACCCAATAATTATATTAAGGATCTTAAGTTCCACAGAGATAAATTAAGAATGCAGAGGGAATTATTATATGCTGATAGAGAAGAAATTTGTAGCCATATTGAAAAATTGAAGCAACTGCAGTAGGTGCAAATTGTATTTGAAAAGGTGGTTGTGGCTGTAATACAACAATCTGTTATATCATCCAATCTGCAGAGGATATCGGAGCTAAAGATTTAAATCAGTAAGTTATCATCAACAAATATGTTTGCCATGAAAATGGGGTAACTTATTTGTCAAAGAATGAAATAAGTCACACTTCTCAAGGTTTGCTCGTTTTCCTTTTCCCTGGATCAAAAAATCTGGTGATTTGATATTCAAGACCTTTTCTAGGTCCTCATTGTTCTGTAAGGATAGATTGATGAAGCAAACATATATGCCATCAAAAAGGCAGTCCACTAAATTTGCAGTCCACAACGAGTGAAATTCTGAGATTAATGAAACATGAGTGAAAGCGTTAGGGAGAAGAATGCTAGTGATGAAAAAGTGATTTTTGAAGTTACCAATCTAGACAAAGATGTTAGGGAGGTTCATACTTTGCAATCTGAAATTAATCAAGATGCTCTTGAAGAATGCCTTCAACTTCGAATGAAGAGAAGTCAGGATGACATGCGGTCACTGTGGAACTTTTGGACGGACCTGACTCGGGCCCCTTTGGAAGGATCCGAAACTCGGGCCCTTCCATAAGGACTCGAGATTATGGGTTTGGATCTAAGTTTTGGACCCGAGATTTGGATTTGGGTCTAGGCCTGGACCTGAAATTTAAATCCGTTTGTGTTCGGGTTCACCGGATCCAAATCTCGGATCGGGTTTAGATTAGCTCAAGTGGACCCAACCACTCAAGAACATGTCCCTTAAACTTGTCTTCGAATCGAATGCAGGTCGGCCAAAACTCGCTCGGTCTCGACCTGAAATTTTGACAACCTACTAGCAAGTTCAACCAAAGCTATAGAGAAGTTTGTCATAAGGTATAAAGAAATATTCAGGGGATATTCAATGAAGGAACCCTTGTACACAAATTAAAAGAGCATACTTTGCGAGTTGTAGAAGATTTTTAAGGTGCACAAGCAAAAAATGCAAATACAACGAGAAACTTGTACAAAAAAGTCAAAGGTTAGGAGTCCACAAGATGGAGACAATTGCCCAAATGAAAGTTTAATATAAAGTGGGAGTGATTTAGGGTTTTTTTAGGCGGAGGTGGATTGTAGTTGAAATGTCAATATCGAATAGAAGCAAAAACTATCATCTTGATAATGCTAAAAGTCTAGTGTAAGAACTGAATGATAGAATAAATTGACAGCCACAAACTCAATCACATATGGAAGATTATGAAAGGCAGACAACCCAAGAGTTCATAGAATAAAGTACGGCCCTTAGTTGTTTTTCTAATATAATTGACCATCTTATACATTTGATTTCATTGGATATGTTAATGTCTGGATTAGAATGGTCCAAAAACACAAATAATTATTTTAACCATGATTAATAAATAAAATATACTAATTTTAAGAAAAAATATGATTAAACATTATCTCTAGAATTTTTAGGATTTAATTATATAATCTGTCAAACTTGGGGGTCTTGACCATAATTTTACCAATTAAATCTTGGGCATATACTTGGGTCGTAAATTTATTTCATAAGCCTATAAAAATCTCATAGTGGGGTGGTTGATCGATCTTTGTCTCCTACATAGATCTAATATACATTTATAGTATAATAATAATCTAACGATGATGAGAATGTAGATAATTTAGATAGATGAGGCAACCCACATGGTTGTGCACTCATTCAATCACCATTAATTTAATAGTTTGAACCTTTTGTCATCAAGTATTATATCATTCTAAAATGATAGAACAAGCTAATCCAACCTACCATTTTTTGTCATAATAATCCCACCAACTTGATGTTGATTAATTTTTTCTATTAAGTACTACCTCGATTTTGATGACAAAGACAAAAATAATTCACGTACTGTTATGATTATAAGTTAATACAGTCCTATGGATGATTATGACATTTCAAGGAATGTGAAGGTCAGTTTTTAGAATTTTTAATTAATTTATTAAATGGCTAATATTTTTGTCAATGGCGTCTTTTTGTTACTAGTATTAGAAATAGATGACATCGACTGATGGAAGGGTTGTCTGGTTAAAAAATGGATGGGTAGATGACAATAGTCAATGTTCGGCCATATATGTATTATTAACCAAAATATCTGTCCCTTAATAGTAAATTTGAAATGGTAGGCACATATTTATCAAAAATAAATGTTACAAAGTGAAAGATCACCCATTGATTAGAGAGACTTGTTGTAATTTTCCCTTATTCTAATATAAAATTAATTTGATGCAGCGTTGTTACTAATAATATCATTATATGTCTAAATCGTCAAATTAGACTAATATAATAGTAATAAATACATGCGTTTATATCTTGATCCAAAAAAACTAGAGGCATTAATAACCTTTTATTTTGAAAGAATCCAGACATATTAATATTACAATTTAAATGGTGGTTCACTGTACTTATTTTAGTGGTTTGATTATAATACTTGTTATGAGGCATGTGTTTTTTGAAAATTGATTCTCTCTTTTTGCGAATATATTTTATATTTTGAGAATATATTTTATAATTGATTATCACCTAGAAAGCAGATGCATAAATGTGTTGGATGATAATGAATTCAGTGTCCTGCACGATGTGCCTGAAAGCCGAATATCTTGGCCCCATTATCAGTCTTAAACTGCACAAAGGAAGAAATATTTATTGTTTTTTATATTATATAACTTCTCCCTGATTGTATTCTGTCTAGGACGGAATATATTATAAGTTTGCTGGTCTGCCTTTTTTCACCAATGGTGACGTTATTTCAACACTTATTTCCATCCTTTTAGCCATTCCGTGAACTTGTAAGATACATACATACATACATAGGTTTCTTAGACAAGAATGACATAGAAAGAAGGGGGTGATAAACTGGAGACATTACTGGTTTCTCGGAACTACCCACTCTAGAAGAAGGGATAATCAGCCTGGTGTAAGTAATTCAAATCATCCCAATCCAAAAACGATTGGACTGAACTCTCGATGGGCCATTGCCGGACGCCATTGCTGTGCCCGTCCACTCTGATGGATTGGACTGACTCACTTGCAGATGTTGTCAAGGAAATGTTGTTGGAGTCTGCAAATGATGCAAAAAAGGTCTGTTGGGACACTGAAGGATTACTACAGTGGCCAGCCTGACGATGAACCATTAATCCCTCATCCAGCAACAAGCTGTTGGTAGTACCACCACATAATGCCACATAGTTGTTCAGCAGATCTGCTGTCACTTTGTCCGACGTAAACTCATCCTCATCGACTGTCTTTGTATGGTCTACTACACGTGTATCTTCTCTTAGTTCTTCGGATAATATAGCAGGCACTGTTCGAGGTAGCGAAGAAGAAGGTGATACGGTTCTCGTATTCTCATCGATGATAACAAAGTTTTCATCTTTCGTCCCTTCATAGGGTTTGTTTGTTATAGGGTCTACCCCTAGCAACTTTAGCCTCTTCTTAATCCTAGTGTTCCAGTAGTTCTTTATTTCATTATCTGTGCGACCAGGAAAATGGGAAGCTATCTTCGACCACCTGAAAGACCCACTTCATTTATTACTGTCGGTATGAATCGATGAGAATGAAAACAGTGGCTTCCCTGCATACCTATTGCCGAGCTGCTCGTGAAGTTGAATTATCCTATCCTCTTCCTCTTCCGTGAAGTCGCCTCGCTTAAGGTCAGGTCTCAGATAATTTATCCATCTTAACCGGCAACTCTTCCCGCATCTCAGCAGGCCTACATCACCATAAATGGGCTATTTCTCCATCAACGATCAGGTAAATATACGAATAGCATTAAACCCGTGATCACATACTAGGGCATATACGTTCGAGGAAGCATGTATAAAGTGATGGAACCATCATCACCTGCAAGCTTGGGGACCCTCTTCCAGCATTGGATACCATTATGGAGGATGAAGTTCATGAGCCTGTGATCCTCGTCCACGGTCCACGGACCTCGCTTCAGCCCGACCTTTTCACAACATGGCTGTCTTCCCATGATCCGATTCGACGTTGATCTTCCTATCCTCCACCTTAAGCTGATGGAAGGGTTATAGTCGTTATAGGACACGGAAAGTTGTGAATGGAAACAAGCACCCAACAGGAGAGAAGAGCCCTTATAGAGAGAAGAGAGGCACAGGGCCGCTCTATGTAGCAAAGATTCTCTTTGCCAGTTCAACTAAGAATTAATTAGTAAGGATACGTCGTTTAAGGAGGGGGAGAGTGAATGATTGATGATGAGTGGAAGATTGAGCTAGCACATTTTTTTGCCTATGCTCCTTTTCTTCTGCCACGAGGGCGCATTTTTATGGTCCAATAATTGGACCATAAACTTAGGTAGACTAATAAATAAATTGAAATAAGATTAATTAACCTAACATCCTTTTTATGGATAATAATTCTTCTTTGATTTGAGATGATTCCTTTGGACCCCCTCAAAGCCAACCAGCCTTGTCGTTAAGAGGCAATTTCTCATCAGCTTCCTCGCTTTCCATTAGTTATTTCTGATCGTGGGGAGGAGAACAATGAAACAGAGAGATGCATCCACTAGATGAAACTGGGTGGGAAAAGGAAGATCCATTATCCTATGTGCTATATGATCATTAATTATTTCGCTCAATCCAAAGAAGTTTGATGTGTAAATGAATGATTTTCGGGTGGTTTTTATAGTATAATCATCAGCAAATTAAATCTGAGAAAATTAAAATTGTGTAATAAATTTGTATTGTTTGGTTGATCACTTATCAATCTTAAAAAGATGAGCAATATAATAAAGCATAGAGTATGTCCTATATATTTCACCCCAGCGTATAGACAAAATGAACAACTCGTATGTTCCATAGAGAGTGGAGAATTGAAGTTGTGACCATGCTTATGGGACATCACTAGTAATGTAAGTTTTTGATTGAGTATACAATGTACTTGCTCATCGAATTTGCGGATGTTGGATGAAGATAATGCTTTGCTGAGTTAATTAGTAGAGGGGCATGAAAATCACCTTAACACAACAAAGCACCTGTTAATATAAAAGTTTATCACGGGTAGAAAGATGAATTATGGGACAATAACATGGGTGTTAAAAGCGGAATTTAGAATTGGAGAATCATGTAACAAAATATATATATATATATTTAAATTCAATGAAGCAATTGTTATGCTATGTAAGTCTTAGAGTGAACTTCTTGTTCAGTTGGAGGCCATACTTTACCATTAAAGGAATGGAAATACATTAGAAGTGTTAATCAGGTGGATTTCTCAATGATACTAAGTAGTCAGGTGCAAGCGCCCAAACTACTAAGTAGTCTAATTACCAAACAAATTGCTAGAAGTTGGGGCAATCTATTTGAGAAGTATTAAGTGTGCATGACCCGAATGACAGTAGGTTCTTCCTACGCATGAGGATTCTCGTTGATATTACCAAACCACTTATACCTAGAGCATGGTGAGTACATCAAATGGTGAGGAAGAGTGGATGAAATTTAAGTATGAATGATTTGCTAACTTTTTATTTAAATGTGGAAAGCTCACTCACTATGAAACTACCAAAGGAAACTGGGAGAAGAACCAGTAATTTTCATGATAAAACGAGCTGTTAAATGAACAAAAATTGTTAAAAAATGCTTAAAATGGGAAATTGGAAAATAACAAGTGACTAAGGAGTTATAAGAATTATTGGGAAGAACCATAAAATGAATTGGATGGAAAAACCAGATTGGTTAAGGGTGAATCGTACTAGAACCATGGTGAACTAGTTCAATGATTTATTTTTTTAGGTGGATTAAAAATGTCAACTTGGAAAATTGAAGCCACCATTACGTAGAAAATAAATTTAGATGAATTTAGAAAATTTTATTTTTTAGAAAACCGGTCGAATCGGGCCTAAACATACCGATTTTCGAATTCGAGTCACCGAACCTAGTTGGACTAGACCGGTCGACGGTCCAACTGGTCAATGGTCAGCAGGCGCCTAGTCAGCAGCCACACAGACACGAGCAACCAATGGTAGGCTGCCACGTGTCCGGCCAACACTTAGCGGACGATCGGTCAGCCTGCCACGCAGACACGAATAGCCAATGGGAGGCTGCCATGTATGCAGCCAACCGGTCAATAGTTGATGCGTGGCTGAGTGGGAATGCCATGTTAGAAAAACCGACCAATCATAGCATGCCACATGGCACACCCACCATATCATCGCCTTCTTCCTCGGTCAATTGATAGAAATGAGAGAGAGAGGAGAGGGTTAGTCCTCTGATGACCCAAGAAAAGCTTCGATATGACCACCGACGGCTGAGTCGAAGGCCGAGTCCTATGCTGGTAGGTAGCCTAGTCAATTTTCGAGCTCCCTATATAAAGAGCACCCTTCCACTCGTCTTCCATATCCCACAAATGAGCGAGAAAGGTGATGTACTCCATTTTTTGGCGAGTAGCAAACCAGAGCTTCGACAGCGAGGATTTCTTCAACCTTTGAAGCTGCATTTGGTGTCCTTACCGGGAGGAAGTCCTCTATCCAGTTGCACCCTCCCTCAGTACCACTGCTCCTCAACGGTCAGTAACCCGAGTTGCTTGAACTCAATTCGAGCCATCTCCGAACCAATTCTGGCCAAACCAAGCTCCCTAGACCACACCTAGAGGTGCCTCGACCTTCCCTGAGCTAAGATGGCCACCAATTAAGGTGTGGTTTGATCCAGGAAGTATCCCCAAGAGGAGAGCAATTCAGAGAAAGCAAGAGCTCCGATCGTCAGACCCTCACCAGAGCTAGTTGCCCAAGTACCGGTGCAAAGAAGCGCACTATGAATTGAGGTCTTATCGGGACAACCACGTCGATGTTACTGGGTGAGTGGGAAATTTACAACATTGGTTCCGATTGGGACCGATGTTGCAGGGGGAAAGAGGTCTTGTCCTACAAAGCGGACACGAAAAATGAATGGGGTTTGAGGGTCAGAATCATGAGGTCCACTCAAACTCAGGGTAGAGGTTGTTAACCTCTATCAAGGTGGACGGTAAAGGTGCTCTGATCCATAAGTGGAACGGTCGGGGACTATTTTGTAAACGCGTGATCCCTTTCTATGATAGAGATGGCGTGTGATTGTGTGCCAACCCAAGAAGGTGTAGAAAGTGAAATACTATAAACATGATGACACATAACTAAATACACCCCTAAGATCTCTCCCACTACCTGAGTCGTGGAACTCACCCCCTCCCTTAAACAATTATTTTCATGAAAGGAGAAACTACATGAAACTTTTTCCTCACCAAGACTTGAACCAGGTACGAGTTACATTTCCAGTTTTGTTTAATGTTATTTTGGGAAAACATAATAGGTAATACACCTGACTCTTCATGATTGAGGGAGGGACCCCTTCTCGAGGTTCGAGAGAGTGGTGGGTTGATCATGGGGTCCCAACCAAACCGGGTTGGGGTGTAACAACTTAAGTGGTATCAGAGACATGTTTTCCTAATAAATACCCATGAACCATAGTTTTTAACCCCTGAAACCTTGCTGAAAATCATGAACGGGAACGCAAATGGAGAATACATTCCCTAGATAAATGCCATGGAGCGAAGGATAGAGGCCTTGGAAGAGCCCATCCCATGGAGAGAACCTCGAGAGAGGACCCCTCCCCACTTAGTGGAAGATGAGACCTCTCCGCCCCGAGAACCGGATCAAGCCCAAATTCAAGAAGAGGCTGAAAGAAACTTCTATGAAACCTATGCCAACTATGTGAGAGTCTTTCACTAACTTCCCCCGATACACAGTGGCACGTGTACGTCAAACTATATGTAGCACGCTTATGCATACAAGGCCACGATCCCGAACAAGTGTGGAGTCGAGGTCGCACAGGAAGTACGAGTTAGGAGGGCTCCCAACACACTGTCTTCCTCAGAATTTGAAGAGCCCAACATGAATCTGTGCCCTCGATGTAAAGATACTAGGGGAGAACACTGACTAGAGACGACAATAGGGTGAGTGTCTAGTCATAGAAGAAACTGGGGCCAGCTAAAGACCCTTCTTGAGGACAAATAAAAAAGGGGGCTTCCCTGCCCCAAAGGAATCATCGTGAGTAACAATAGGGATAATCATGAAATGGTAACAAGACATCCAACTGAACGAAGAAGTAAGAGGTGAATTAAGCCAGTGGTGAAGTGATAGGGAACCCTGGTAGCAGGAATCGAGAAAAAAAATCTGTTGGAAGACGGGTAAACGAGTAAGCAAAATAATCCATGCATGGGATTTCGAGACAACCAAAAACGTCAGTAAAATGATGAGGGAGATTTGGGAGAACAAGCATGGAGCCTGTAATAGAGCTTGGTTAAGGTGCGATATAAGGGAGGCAATGAGGAGAAATTTGATACTCAAGTGGAACATGTTAAAAGAAATGAGGCAGGAATGGTATCCTACCCTCGTAAGAAGGAAAGTGTAGGAGGATACTGTAAAACCTGCACTTTTGAGCTAAGGAAAACCAGGAAAAGAACCGGTCAAACCAAGTGAGGATTTAGAACCAGTTCACAAACTCGATTATTTCTGAACGAGCAAGTTGGGAATTCACATTTCTGAAGAATCGTATGAACATGTAGAAACTCAATTTCAACTTCAATTTCAATAATTGGAAATGTTTGATGGGTCAATTTGATAAAATCAAATTCGGCTGTGTTAAGAAGTTGGAATTGAGGGAAATTTTGGGGATTTTTGAAATTCCAAGGGCCAAAATATAATTTTATGAAATTGAGGGTCAATTGGGCATGAAAATAATGTTGGAGGACCAATTGAGGAATTTTGGAATTTTGGGGCAAAATGGTAATTTTGGAAAAATTGGGGGAACAAATTGGAAATTTGGGAAATTAAACCCCTTTTTGGTGAAATTGAATAAATTGAGGTCCCAAGATAAATTTTAAAAGTTACGGGACTCAATTTGAGGAAAAACCAAAATTTGGAACTTAAAGTTAATGAGAAATAACTTTAGGGACCTAATTGCAAATAACTAAAAGTTTGGGTTTTCTCATTCATTGGAAATGAATGAAGGCTGTTATGCCGAGTAATAATGAACAAGGTTGTTCATATCGTGTAGGAACGCGAAATACCAGGAACGCCAGCAAGGACAAGCTCGCATGAATACAAAGAACCAGTCTAGTGGAATTCATGGCATTAACGGGTGTGTGGGTTTACTAACATTATACCCGATTGGGATGATGAGCACAACTTAAAGATAAAAACCACTTACCGGTTGTGAGTGAAAATTTTATATCATACCCGGTAGGGTATGATAAGTACCTCGGTATAAAAACCCACTATTTAGTGGTATTTTAATCATCACCACTTAGAGAAAGTCATGACAGGTCGACGGACTAGTCAAGACAAACAGCTGCGGGTTGAGTTGAGAGTCGGGGCCGTTGGACTAGTGGCACTACATATTACATGGCAATATAAGAAAACATTGTTGGTGCATGCACTGTGAGTACGGGATCATCGAGATGCCCATGAGGGGTAGTGATGCGTCCTAAGGGCACTGGACTACCTGGTGGCTATAAGGGCAGTTCGTCGTTCGAGGTGTCTGTGCGAAATCTGGAGTAGCACGAAGTGCATGAGACTGGGGTGGGGACAAGATGAGGTCTCTATCCTCATATGGACACGAAGAAGTGATTTCGGGATTGTGGGTCGGATGTCGTGTACATCCACTCATTCCCAGGGTGGAAGTGGTCGTACTTCTATCTAGGTGGCAAGAAAAGTCGCTCCGAAGCCACTAGCGGGTTCAGTAGTGATACTGACTTGCGAATGTGTGTAACCTTCATGATGAAGGATGTGTGTTGGGTGATGACACACCGTTGTAACTAAGAAATAATGGAAAAATATAAATTTTTAAATGATGAGATTTTTGAAAACAAAGGAGTCTAGCACACTCCATATAAATATTTTTCTTAAAGTCAAAAGCTTTTAAAAACCCATTCACTGAGTAGTCGTACTCACCTCCTCCCTTATATCCCTTTCAGGAAATCCCGAAAAGCCTCCCCATAAATACCGTCAACTAAGATGCCTGTAAGACAGATATGTAAAGTTTTTAAATTTCATGCAATTTTGATTATGGTATTCTAGGAAACAGGTGCAGGTTAAAGGACGCCTTACTCTTTACGATTTACAATAAGGGGAAACCCTTTAATAAACCGGGAGAGTGGCGGGTTGATCATGGGGATCTGATCAAACTGAGTTGGGGCATGACAGATACCCTCTAATGGAAGAAACAATAAGGATTCGATGCTGAAAAAGCTCAAATTTTCAAGGAAATGGACACCTACAGGGGAGGGAAGAAATGGTCAAATCAGGGATGTATTCATTAAGTAACCAGATGACCCCAATGTAGTGAAGGAACTCCACCATGTGATAAAGAAGGGTAGAGCCCCATGATCCCAAATAAATAAGAGGATTACAGAAGGAATGTTCTAGAAGTATCATGGGATAGGATAGGTATAAACCCCGCCATTTGGAGTTAATGAAAAACCGGTCAAACCGAGCAAGAAAACTGAACCGGTTCACAAATCCCGACCCCCAGAGAACGGGCAAATCAGGAAATTTACAATTCTCGGGTGACCCAAAGAGTCATAAAAACCTTGAAAAGGGACTTTAGGACAATTTGGGGAAGCAAACCAGACCGGTTTAGGTGAACTGGATCAAAATCGGATTGAACCGGTTTGAACCACTATTGAACCAAATGTTGAATTCATTTTTCTTGGTGGCTTAGAAAATTCAAATTAGAGAATTTAGGCCACCATTGGATAGAGAATGAATTTAGATGAATTTAGAAATTTTTAATTTTAAAAAACTCGGTCGAATCGGGCCTGAACTGGTCAGTTTAAGCATTGAACTTGGTTCAGACTGATCCGGTTTAGTTCAAAATAGTGTCATCTTCTTCCTTTAGATAACAACATTGTTCACTCGCCGGAAAATTGAACAGAGTCGACGAAGAAGAAACATTTTCATTCAGTACATTTTAGGCCATCAATAACTGTCTTTAAGGTGCCAAATGGACGACAGAAGAGTCCTCGAGCTCCCTATATAAAGAGCTTCTCTCCATTTATCCTCCACACACCTGAAATCCTCACTCTCTCTCAACTACTCAGTTTTCTGGTGAAACTCAAACCAGAGCTCTGATATAGGGTCTTGTCTGAACCAAAGAAGGCATGGTCAGGTTCCTTAGAACCGGGGAGAAGTCAGCTACACAGTGGTAGTCTCTAACTTCTCGATACTCGATAAACACCCATTCACTGATTTGTCGAACTCACCCCCTCCCTTTTCCCCTTTTCACGAAACCAAGGGAAAAATTGACCTAAAGACCTTTAACTAGCTAAACCTGCAAGACATGTATGTAAGTTCAAATTTTATGTAGTTTATTAACGTTATTCCAGGAAAGGTACAGGTTTAAAGGACGCCTTAATCCTCACAGTTTAAAGAAGGGGAAAACCTTTAATAAATCGGGAGGGTGGCAGGTTGCTCATGGGGATCCGACCAAACTAGGTTGATGCATGATAGGTATGCTTAAATCTTCTCTTAAACTTGCATTATTATTGATTTATTTTATTACAGGGAATAAGGGTGAGATTATGTCTGGTTACTCTTGAATTAAAGAAGGGGGAGACCCCTCTTGAACAAAGGGAGCAATGAGTTGTTCACGAGGATCTGACCAAACCGGATCGGGGTGTGACAACTTGAGTGGTATCAGAGCTAAGTTCCCTTGAGAAATTATCAATACTGTGATCTGACATTAATAAAATTTTAACTATCGTGTAGGAAGGTAATTTTCTAGGAAGTTTGCAGTGAAAATCAATCCTCCCCACATAACCTAGAAAAGAACACCTACCCCAAGAGAGGCAGCTATTCAACAGTTTTTAAAGGGCTAGAAAAGAGTACCCAAGGACATGGTAGAAGATTATCGAAAATTGGTGGGAGCCTTATTGGAACTAGAAGGCATCACATATCCTCCTCCAAGGCAAGAGAAACTTGTACCTCCTTCTAGGAGTCCAAACCCTCCTCTAGCCCCACAACAACCAGAGAGGTATCTAACTAAGAAAGAGGCTTGGGACAACTACTGGGATGCATATGCCACCTTCATGAAAGTCCACCAAGTACCCCCACCTACTCAGTCCAGCTTTAATCCCACCCAATGGATGAAGTGGATGTATGAGTGTGAGGCGGAGGTATTAAGGCGGTATGGATTGGAGGCCATACATGAAGTTCATCCCATAAGGGAATACGAATGGACCCCAACTAGTTTCTTAGAGGCATCTGATCAAGAGTCCCACAACCGTTCTAAGGCTAACTTTTGACCTATGACCCCAAGGGAATAGGGGTAGAAAATTTCTGTAATAAGCCAAGTATGATAAGAAAATATTTCTTGAATGAATGAAAGTTAATTTTCTTGATAAAACTTCTGAGTCTCCTTGATAAATTTAAGCAATAAGAGTATGCTAAGATCAAAGTAAAGGGGTAGAAAATCACCTAAGGAAAGAAAAATGGGTCATTTCTAATTAACCTCAACCTTTAAGATTTTCCTCAAAGGTACAATAAAATTTTATCAAGGAAGAGGCTCTTAGAGTTCACCCAAGGGAGACAAATCCTAACTAAGGAAAGGGAGGAGAAGTTTGGAACAAGGGAAGTGAGCATCAAAGAGCATGGGATTAGTGAGAGTTTAAGGAGTTAAGGAGAGGCTCAAAGAATAAGAGTAAGGTAAACAAGAAGGAATAGACTATTCCAAAGAAAACCAAAGAAATGGAAGCTGATCGGGAAGAAAGAAAGAAGGTTATGAGGGCATTGAGGATGTTGAGACAATTAAGACAAGACAAGGAGAAAGTACGATAGCAAGAAAGCCCCAGGAATAATACCTACTTGGAAAGAGTTAGGATACAAATTATTAGGAACTCCATAAAATAAGGGGACTTATTGGAAGCAAGGATATGGAACAAAAAGGGAGAAACCCAGTGTTAATAAATAATAAAATATCCTTAAGTATAAGAAAAGAATGAAAGAAAAACTCTTAAGGAGTAGTAGGGAGATCAAACGTAAGAATCCCATAACGGAAGACCCGAGAAGAAGGACGAGAATAGGAAGTGGGATTGTGGAAGGAGAAAGTTCCAAGTTAAGGTAATCAACAGAGGAAATATTACAAAACTAGAGCTGAAATAAGGACCTCAATAAAAGGTATAAGTGGCTAAGTGCCTAGAGATGTTAAGTGTGATCTACTTGCAAAAAAGTAGGGAAACCAAATGGGGATTTTAGACGGACCCAATTGAATGAAATAACCCATAATAACCAGATCATTCGGGAAAATAAACTACACTTTAAGAAGGATTGAGGAGTAGTAAATACTATACCTTAAATAGTGCAAAGGGATGGATACAAATGATAAGAAGATTCAAGAGACGACAATCTCAAAATAATTAGACTAAGAGGATAAGACGGATGAGGCCGTTAACGAACAGACCCTTGTGATGGTCACAATCCCAGTAAAAAAAAGAAAAGATGGAAATGCCAAAACCTTTGGGAAATAAGGACAGAGGAAGGCCATAAAGAGATCAATGGCTAAGTTTGGTGTAATGACCCAAAAGCTAAGAGATGGTTAAATAAGCTTTCTGTAAGACAATTAAGAGATTGTGAAACAAAGAGGAGGTGAACCCCACCTCCGAGAAATAGATGAGTAATTAGAGCAAGTGGAAATGAAGATGAGGTATACAAGAAGTACCCATAGGGTCTCAGGGATAAAGGTAAGTAGGAGAGAATGACATCAAGGAATGTCATGTAAGGTTAGACATTCGTAATAATAAAATTAGAAGAGAATTCTGAGAGAAAAGGAGTATAAAACTTACAAAGGAAGAAAACATTGGAAAAACATGTATTCCAATTAAGAGGAAATGAAACCAATGGAATTGGAAAGAAGATAAGCTCCTCAAAGACGAGCTATTGCAGATGAAAGGATCAAGTGCGAAAGAAAAGTAATCGTAAGGGTCCAAGGTGTAAGCTAAACCCAAGTAACAGGAAAGTAGGAAGACAACATCAAAAGATGTCGTACGAGTAAGAAAGGAACTAACTCGGAATAGAGAATTGTGAAATGGTCATGAGTGAGTAAGAAGGGATTAAGAAAAAGAAAAGTTCTTAAAGGAAAGGACACTACTAGGAATGAGGAATGACATAAGAAAGGAAGAGTTTCAGCATGTCAGTAAGTTATCGAGAGACTCAAAGACTTGAAATTGGGAAGACCCAATAAAGAAGTTGGGAAAAGACGAGTAAGTAAGGAAAACCAATATGGTTATATAGGATATGACGTCAAAAGCAAAAGGGACGATTTGATAATTATAAATATACTCAAGGAATACTACCGGACAAAAAGAGGGATGAAGTTATACTATCCCTAAAAAATAGGAAGGTTGAGAATAATCATTATGGAAGTATTTTAAAGATGTTAAAAGGTTAAGACGAGTTCTAGAGAATGTCTTGCTATGGTGGAACATGTAAGCCCAATAGTCCCAGAGAACTATGACTCAAGTGAGGAAGATTCCGTTAGTTAAGCATGACAAAGTCAGGTATTAAATCCGGAATGAAGTTGTAATAACCAACGAATGAGGAAAGTATCAATGTAGGATGAAAATGTGATAACATTGACACCTATGGAAGCATGTATGTGGTGCTTGAATAGACATTGATCTAAGGATATCAACAATAAAGAGAATAACTAGATACATGAATGATTGGTTATTTTGGGACTCCCAATCTTGAAATCTTCAGTAAAGAATCTCGAGATGGAGAAATTGTTCTTTAAGGAATGAAATATGTAAATTTAAGGATATGACCTTAAACCTTCTAGTGAGATATACTTAGTTAAAGTAAGCTCTATGGAATGTGAAAATGATGAGAAGGAAAAGAAAATCTGAAGTGTATGTGATATAAGGGATAAACAAAAACAATCGAGAAGGTTGTATGTCAATAAACTACAAGTTGATATCAATGGATGTTCATTCCAGTACAAAGGATGTGAAATAAGTTTTGAGGACAAAAATCCTAAAAGGAGGGGAGAGTTGTAAACCCCGCCCTTTAGAGTTAAGAAAAAACCAAGGAAGAATCGCTTAACCTGAGCGAGAAAACCGAACCGGTTCACAAACCTCGACTCTGAGAGAATGGGCAAATAAGGAAATTTACAACTCCCAGGTGACTCAAAGAGTCATAAAAACCTTCAAATGGGACTTTAGGAAAATTTGGGGAAGAAAACCAAACCGGTTCAGGTGAACCGAATTGAACCAGTTTGGATCGATTTGAACTGGATGCTAAATTCATTTTTCTTGGTGGCTTAGAAAATTCAAATTGGAGAATTTAGGCCACCATCACTGTGCCCTCACCGGTTAGTAATCAAAACTTTCTCTCTCTACAGTCCGTTTTCCGACGAAGTTCCGTTTGAGCTCGTTCCGGCATCAAAACTTGCGATTCAAAGTGCTATTGAATCGTAAGAAGATGGAGGAACTCAATTTTAACTTCAATTTCAACAATTAGAGGTGTTTGATCGATCAATTTGATAAAATCAAATTTGGCTGTGCTAAGGAGTTGAAATTTGGGGAAAATTGGGGATTTTTGAAATTCAAAGGACCAAAATGCAATTTTATGAAATTGAGGGTCAATTGGGCATGAAAATAATGTTGGAGGACCTAATTGCAAATATATGTAAAGTTGGATTTTCTTATTCATTTGGAACGAATGAGGGCTATTAGGCCAAAGAATAATTAACAATTATGTTCATTTCATGTAGGAGAACGAGACATCGGGAATGCCAGTTGAGGTCTAGCTTGCTAAGGACGGAACCTGACTAAGTGGAATTTCACTGCACTATCGGGTGAGTGGGTTTACTAACATCATACCCGGTTAGGATGATGAGCACAACTTAAAATTAAAAACTACTTACCGGTTGTGAGTGAGATTATATATCATACCTAGTTGGGAATGATAAGTGCCTCGGTATAAAAACCCACTATTTAGTGGTATTTTAATCATCACCACTTAGAGAAAGTGATGTGAAAATTTTACGAAAAAGCTAATTACTGGTTGTAAGTAGATCATACCCGATTGGTATGATGAGACTTCCTTGAAGGAAGTTGAAAAATCGTTCATCGACTATGAACAGAGATGTCCTTATACCAGTTGGTATAATGGACAGTGAAAACCTATTTTGCCAAAAGTGTTCTCCCCTGACTGTGTGCCAATGCTTAAACTATTTGGGAGACCTTCTTGATGGGAGCTCAAATAGCTATTATAGGTCGGGAGCCTCAGTTTTGGAACTTGAGGGCTAGAATGCCCAGTTTTTAAAAATCTCGTATAGTGGCCCCAATGCTAGTTGGCACTAGTAGGAGCTCGTAAACGAACATGATATATGTGCCATAAAACTTAATAAGTGAATTGTTTGGCCATGGTACCAAGATAGGACTGACATACTCAGCCAACTAGCAGCAGTGCGACATGATAGGTTGACGGACTAATCAAGACAAACCATTGCGGGTATAGTTGAGAGTCGGGGCCGTTAGACCGGTGGTGCCACATATTACATGGCTTGATAAGAAAACATTGTTTGTGCATGCACTATGAGTATGAGATCATCAAGACGCCCATGAGGTGTAGTGACGCGTCCTAAGGGCCCTGGACGACCCTGTGAGTATAAGGGCAGATCGTCGTTCCAAGCGTCTGTGCGAAATTTGGAGAAGCACCAAGCGCGTGAGACCAGGGTGGGGATGGGATGATATCTCTATCCTCATATGGACACGAAGAAGCGATTTCGGGATTGAGGGTCGGATGTCGCGTCATCCACTCATTCCCAAGGTAGAAGTGGTCATGCTTCTATCCGGGTAGTAGGTCGTGCTTCAGTAGTCATACTGACCTGCGAATGTGTGTAACCTTCATGATGAAGGATGTGTGTTGGGTGATGACACACCAGTAACTAAGAATAATGGAAAAACCCAAATTTTTAAATGAAGAGATTTTTGAAAAGAAAAGAGTCTGGCACGTTCTATATAAATATTTTTCTTAAAAATTAAAAGTAGACCTTTGAAAACCCATTCACTAAGTAGTCGTACTCACCCCCTCCCTTATATCCCTTTCAGGAAATCCCAAAAAGCCTACCCTTAAAGTCCATCAACTAAGATGCCTGTAAGAAGATATGTATGTAAAGTTTAAAATTTTATGCAATTTTTATTATGCTATTCTAGGAAATGGTGTAGGTTTAAAGGACGCCTTACTCTTTACGATTTATAATAAGGGGAAACCCTTTAATAAACCGGGAGAGTGGCGGGTTGATCATGGGGATCCGACCAAATCAGGTCGGGGCATGACAACTAGAGTGGTATCAAAGCCTATTTCCTCGAATACATAATCAAGACTAGAAAATATAGTAACTGATAGGATTTATCTTAAAATTTTCAAATGGCTCTGAGGAGAGGAACCAAGAAAACTAGGGATGACTTTGCTCAGTACCCTATCCTCGTAGGAGGACAACCCTAGAAGCTTGCCGAATGCCTGAGGCATGGTAGAAATCTCCAAAGACCAAATGGAGAAGTATCCCGGAGAATGTGTTAGGACCTATTGAGGGCACAACTCTAAGTATAAAGGAAGCCAAGCGTGAAGTAACAACGTCAGTAAAGGGTGTATAACCTTACCTAGGTGTTTATCAGGAACCCTGTAGCTCCTTATTTTGTGACCACTTTCTATAATAAGGGTAATTGTACTCCTCAATTAATAAAGTACTCCAAATTCATAAAAACTTTGTCTATCAAAGGATATAATATTTTTAGGAAGATAGCCCGCCCCCCCCCCCCCCCCCCCCCCCCCCCCAAAAAAAAATACCTAAACAAAAGACACCATGAATATCAAGGAGATTATTATGCAAGGAAGGCATGACAAAAGAATCATTATGGTAAGGAGTCTAGGAGAACTTTGGGGTAACTAAACAAGGGGCAACCTATTATAAGGTACAGAGGAAATAGGGAATGAAATGAAGTACCATCCCACATCACTAGGATTAGAATAATACTTCCCAAGGAAGACGCCCTCACAACTATAGGAGATCCGAAAGGATACCATCCCAAGAAATGTGACTCCAGTTGCAACCACAGCTAAGAGGAAACTCTTTAAAATCTTGGAAAAGTGGTAAGAAGGAAAAATGGGTAAAGGTAGGACCTCAATAAAATCACAAACAGAACAAAAGATAGCTGAAGAGAATTCCCCATTTAAGAAGAAAATCCAAACAATTTAGGAGCAAAGAAAGGAGTGCATCCACAAGAGAAGACAAGACGAACATCTGATGACAAATGAGACATATTAGGATTACATGAATAAATCACCTTGGAAAAAGCAACTATGCCAAATAGGAAGTTCCGATCAATAGGACAAGAGAAAGCAAGTCGTTACAACAAGATAGTTAGAAGGAACAAATGACACCCTAAAGAAGATCGGGAAGTAGAAAGGATTACACCCTAAAAAGGTTAGTGAGATGGACGTTAAGGACATGAGTACTCGAGAAGACAACTGCCTTAAGAAAACCTAAACCAAGGGACTGGTGGAGGCGGGGCAGTTAATGAGCTAATACACGGGAAAACCATAAATTGAGTTCCAACCAAGAAGAGAGGAGTGGAAAGGCCAAGTACTCGGGAAAAGAAGGATGAAAGAAATCCTTAATAGGACCAAAGGCCAAATTAACACCTAAACTCAAGCCAAGAAAAGAATAGGAAAGCCTCTCACATAATTGTCAATAAATCTTGAAACAAGGAATATTTGTACGCTCTCTAAGGAAATATACAGGTATTGGGTATGAATGAGGATGCGGATAGAGTATAAAAGATGTGCCTGCAAGACTTGAGAGGTAAAGGTAAATAGGAGAAGACAACATCAAGGGTAGAAATCCCCAGAGCAAATGTAAAAAGGAATGTCCAGAGAAAGGGAAAGAATTCTACAAAGGAAGGAAGCCCTGAAAAGACATGTGTATCCCAGTTGAGAGGAAATGGAACCAACCAAAATAAGAAGGAAATTAAACTAAAGGAATTATTGATGGGTGGATGGACACAATGTGGAGTGCAAGGAACCAACCCTTAATTATGAAATGTTTCCAAGGAAGGAAGTATCGTAATGGCCCAGGGTGACCTGTTTGGAGAGAATAGGAGAACCAAGGATGTGTGTTGGGTGATGACACACTAGTAACTAAGAATAATGAAAAAATCTAAATTTTTAAATGAAGAGATTTTTGAAAAGGAAGGAGTCAGGCACACTCTATAAATGTTTTTCTTAAAAATTAAAAGTAGACCTTTGAAAACCCATTCACTGAGTAGTCATACTCACCCCCAACCTAATATATCCCTTTCAGGAAATCTCGAAAAACCTACCCTTTAAGACCATTAACTAAGATGCCTGTAAAATAGGTATGTAAAGTTTAAAATTTCATGCAGTTTTGATTATGCTATTCTAGAAAATGGTGCAGGTTTAAAGGACGCCTTACTCTTTACGGTTTATAATAAGAGGAAACCCTTTATTAAACTGCGAGAGTGGCAGGTTGATCACGAGGATTTGACCAAACCGGGTTGAGGCGTGATAGTGACAACCTGAGTGGTATTGGAGTCATGTTTCCCTCGAATGAGTTATCAAATCTTTATAACTTAGAGGTTAATCGAATTTCTAAAATTGTTGTTATGGCTCCCAAGAAAGGAACTAAAAGAACCTGTGCTTCCACTAGGGAAACTGCCATAGAGCCCGTAAGAAACCTTATTCTAGAAGAAGAGTCTAGAAGGACTTAGGTGACTCTACCAGGATTAAACCCAAAACACCAGAAACTATATGAGGAATTTACTAAGGTGTTTTAAAGGCCCAACCTCACCCCCAAAGAAAACTTGCACAATAATTCCCACACTAGGCATGAAGAGGTACAATCCCAACACACCTCAATTTTCACCCCTTGACTTTTTGACATCCCAAGGTATTTGAAGACACTTCGTCAACTGGGATGTAAACCATTCCAAGGAGAGAAAGATGCTGGAGCGGCCATGGATTGGCTAGCAAGTATCATGAAATTTATGGGAATAATAAGGACACCACCGGAAGAGATTGTGACCCTAGCAGAATTCTTCTTGCAATCAAGTGCCAAGAGATGGTGGGACAATGTGATGAACCTTTCATCAGCCATACCAGCATGGGAAGAGTTTGAGGAAAAATACTCGGAAGAGTACTTAGCCCCCCACTTGATCAATGAGAAGAAACAAGAATTATTTTAGCTCCGACGAGGATCAAGTACCATCTTAGAGTACAAGACTAAGTTTAACAATCTAAGGCCCATCGCTCCTGATTTAGCTGGACTTGTTGATATCTACTAAAAGTTTGTGGACGGTCTCAATATGGATATACGAGACTTAATGGGGGTATTAGGACGACCCTTAGATTTGGCAACCATTATCAGTATAGCATATGAGTGCAAACGTCTAGTGCAAACAAGATATCGATGAATGGAACATACCAACAAGAAAAAGGAAATTAGCCATAACAATCGAGCAAACTGGAAGGACTAAGGCCTTCCTTAATGGGAGGCAAGAACGAGGTTTATGAAGAAGGGGGAATTCAATAGATCAAATAAGGAGGTGAATACGACTCCCCAAAGGATAGGCCCTTACTACCCTTAGTGTAAGAAGTATCATAAAGGAATATGCCAAGCATGTTTTGGTTGTGGGCAGCTTGGACACTTTGCTAGGAGTTGCCCAGCCCTTCAAGGAAACATCTGAAGGAACGCACCTCAACCACCACCCGGAGCTCATAAGGCACCTAATGGAGGATGGGAAACACCTATGATGTCAATGATTCCAACTAGGGTGTATAACCTTAGACATGAGGAGACCAAAAAAGATAATAGTGTAGTGGCTGGTACCTCCTAAACCCTCACTTAAGGGAATGTAACCTTTCAAATATTGTATTTTTTTGAGTTAATAAAATACCATTTCACCTAAGAGAATTTAGTAATTGTTCTTCAACAGAGATATGTGCAATTATTTGGGAGAAAAACATTCGCTTTCTTTGACTCTAATGCCGAACGATCCTTAATCAAGGAAATCTTGGTCCCAGCTCTCTCTCAAGAACTTTCGCCTCTCAAACAAAGTTTCAACATCTTCATACCATTGGGAGAGGAACTAGCTAGGGACAAACATTTAAAAGAATGCGAGGTAAATATAATGGGGACAAACTTGGAGGATGGTTTAATTCCAATACCTTTAAGAGAAGTGTAAATGATCTTGGGAATGGATTGGTTGTCCAAACATCAAGCAAAGTTAGACTGTTGAAACAAGAGGGTAACATTTCATGCTTCGAAGGCACAAGCAGTAATACTTGAAGGAGATAGGAAGAGGATTGGAATGCACTTGTTATCGTGTGTCAAAGTCCAAGACATGCTACAAAAAGGATGTAAGTCATTCCTCGCCAGGGTAACAAACATAAGCTAGGAGAAGAAGGGACCAGAGGAGACCACGATAGTGAAACACTATCCAAAAGTATTCCTAGAGGAATTACCTGGATTACCTCTGGATCATCAATTAGAATTCACTATATAGGTGATATCTGGAACACATCCCATTTCTTAAACCCCCTACATTATGGCTCTGCAGAGTTGAAGGAGTTAAAAGAGCAATTGGATGAGTTACTTGAAAAGGGCTTTATATGCCCCAGTTAATCTTAGTGTGATGCACCGATTTTATTCATGAAGAAGAAAGATGGAAGTATAAGTTTGTGTATCAATTACCAGATGTTAAACCAAGTGACTATTAATAATAAGTACCCTTTACCAAGGATTGATGATATATTTGACTAGCTAAAAGGAGCAGCTTATTTTTTCAAGATTGACCAATGGTCTCGATATCATCAACTAAAGATTAGAGAGGATGATATATAGAAAACTACGTTTAGATCACGTTAAGGACATTACAAATTCAAGGTGATGCCCTTTGGGTTATCAAACACTCATGCAGCCTTTATGGATCTAATGAACCGAGTATTTCAACCTTACGTGGATAAATTCATGATAGTATTCATAAACAATATACTTATATATTCACGAACCAAGGCGAAGCATGAAGATCATTTAGGATCACTCTAAGAGTCTTAAAAGAAAACAAGCTCTATGCTAAATTCTCGAAGTGTGAATTTTGGTTGTAAGAGGTCGGCTTCCTAGGACATGCTATTATGAAAGATGGAGTTAAAGTGGATCTAACTAACCTAGAAATAATATCAAAGTGGAAAGCTCTCACCGACCTAATGGAGATACGTAGCTTCCTGGGGCTAGCAGGATATTGCTGAAAGTTCATGGAGGATTTCTCAAGAATCGCAACTCCATTAACTCGTCTCACAAGGAAGGGAGTGGAATATATGTGAGATGAAGAGTGTACGAAGTCCTTTTAAGAACCCAAGTCACGTCTAAGGACAACCCCGATACTAGCCTTACCTAAACCAAATGCAAGAGAATATACTGTAGATAGTGATGCTTTCAGACAAGGCTTAGGATGGGTATTAATACAATAAGGAAGGGTTATAGCTTATGCATCCCGAAAATTGAAGACACACAAACGAAATTACCCCACCCATGATTTGGAATTGGATGCAATAGTGTTTGCCCTTAATATTTGGTGACACTATCTATATTGTAAACCTCGTTCCTTTAAAGATAAGAAAACTTGAAAAAGAACCGGTTATTTCAAAAGAGAAAACCGAGTCAGTTCACAAACCATAAACAATAAAGAAAGGGTAAATTGGAAAATCCCAAGTAACTCAAAGAGTCCTAAAAATCATGGAAAGAAACCTCGGAACAAATGTGAAGAGAAAACCAGGTTGGTTCAAGGTGAATTGGACCTAAACCAGATTGAACCTGTTTGAACCATACTTGAACCAATTTCTAAATTCATTTTTCTTTGTGGCTTAAAATATTCAAATTGGGAAATTGAAGCCACCATTTGATAGAGAATGAATTTAGATTAATTTAGAAATTTTTAATTTTGAGAAAACTAGTCGAATCATGCCTGAACAAGTCAATTTTCGCCATTGAACCCGATCGGACCAGTCCGGTCCAGTTCGGAACAGTGTAATCTCCTTCCTCAGGATGAGAACATTATTCATAAATGCAGAAAACTTCCTTCTCCAATGATGATGTAAGCACTCTGATCAGGCCATTTTTGGATGAGGATAAGCTCGACCAAAATGGAATGTGGTCGGGTAGAGGGTCCTTGAGCTCCCTATATAAAGAGCTACTCTCCATTCATCCTCCACACACCTCAAATCGCCATTCTCTCTCAACTGCTCCATTTTTTAGTGAAGCTTAAACTAGAGCTCCGACTTGGGAGGTTTTCTTAGCCTCAGAAGGCAAGGTCGGGTCCTACAGACTCCGGGGAAAGTCAGCTACCTGATAGAAACTTCCATTCAACCTGAGGACCGTTGGAGAAATGCCGACATAATCAAATAGTGAAGTAGCTCTCACAGACCGAAGCTGCCTTATTTTGGCTGAGCTAAATTCGGCCAAATTCAGCCCTCCCCTAGCTAAACCAAGCCTCCTCGACACCCCCACGACCCATACACGATCTCAATAGAGCTGAAAGGTAAGCCAGTTCGACCCTTCTCCGTCATTATAGATCGGTGTTAAAGAGAGAAAGTGTCGAATTTCACTAACCAAATTCACATTGAATTGAACATCAATTGTAGCAATTCTTGATCCTAGAAAGAACCTCAAGATGAGAGTTACCTTCCCCAATCAAGAGCTCGAACCGATGCACATCTGACAGTAAGCTTTCGAAGCTTTCTCTATCTACAAATAGTTTTCCGATGAATCTCCGTTTGAGCTCGTTTTAGACCCAAATCAGGCAATTCAAAGCTCAATTGAATCATATGGAAGTGTAGGAATTGATCCATACCATCAATCGGAACAATTAACTCTAATTGAATGGCCAATTTAAAAAAAATTAAATTCGGTCAGTTTGTAGGGGAGAAATTGGGAAACATTTTGGGGAAAATTGGGGATTTCGAAAAATTGGGGGAACTTATGCAATTTCCCAAAATTGAAGGCCAATTGGCCATGAGAAAGATGTTGGGGGACCAATTGGTCAATTTTTGGAACATTTGGGGCCAAATTGCCATTTTGGAAAGTAGGGGCAAAATTGTAATTTTTGAAAAGTTGGGGACCAAATTGGAAATTTGGAAAACTTGGACCACTTACACAATTTTAGTAAATTGAGGACACAAAGGGAATTTTGGAAGCCTTGGGACTCACTTTGGGGAAAAGTTAGCATTAGGGACCTAAAGTTAAGGAAATGAATTTTTGGGATCTAAGTGCAATAAACCAACAATTTTGAGCATAGTTGCTCATACGCGAGAAAACGATGGCTTTCATGCCAAACCTTAATTGATAAGGATGCCCAAATCATGTAGGGACACTATGAATTTAGGGTGATGCCTTTTGGCCTAATGAATGCCCCTGTAGCCTTCATGGATTTGATGAATCGAGTGTTCGAGGCGCACTTGGACAAGTTCGTGATTGTGTTTATAAATAACATACTTATATATTCACGAACTAGGTTGGAGCACAAAGAACATGTGGCTATCACCTTGGAGTCACTATGAAATAATTGCTTGTATGTGAAATTCATCAAGTGTGAGTTATGGTTGCATGAGGTAGGGTTCTTAGGGCACATAGTATCCAAAGATGGAGTCAAGGTAGACCCGACAAAGGTGGAGGCCATATCTGATTGGAAGGCACCCAAGAATCCCTCCGCGATATGTAGTTTCTTAGGATCGGCAGGGTATTACAGATGGTTTGTGCAGGATTTCTCTAAGATAGTTCCCCATTTGACCCATCTCATAAGGAAAGAAGTGGAGTATAAGTGGGACGAAAACTGTGAGAAATCCTTCCTAGAGTTGAAAACCCATTTAACAATGACACTCATGCTCTTTCTACCTGACCCAAGTGTAGGGGAGTATACAATATATAGTGACACATCCGGACAAGGACTCAGATGCGTATTAATGCAACAAGGAAAGGTTATTGCCTACGCCTCACAACCACTAAAGGTACATGGGAGGATTTACCCTACCCATGACTTAGAGTTAGCCACAATAGTGTTCGTCCTCAAGATTTGGTAACACTACCTATACAGGGTTAAGTGTAGGATATATACCGATCACAAGAGTATTAAGTACTTCTTAATGTAGAGGGAGTTGAACCTCCGCCAGAGGAGATGGCTGGAGTTGGTAAAGGGCTACAACCTTGTGATAGAATACCACCTCGGGAAGGCCAATGTGGTGTCAGACGTTCTAAGTCGCAAGTATCAAACCGAGGCAGCACAGATAAAGACAAGCTACATGCCCTTGTTGTAGCAATTGGGAAGAATGGAAGTGGACCTTAAAATAGACAAAGGAGAAAGATGCCTGAATCGAGTTGAAATAGATTGGACCGGTTTGAAATATACTTGATTTGGTTTCTAAATCCATTTTTCTTGGTGGCTTGAAATATTAAAATTAGGAAATTAAAGCCACCATTTGATAGAGATTGAATTTATATTAATTTAGAATTTTTTAATTTTGAGAAAACTGGTCGAATCGAGCCTGAACCAACCGATTTTTTCCATTGAACCTGGTCGGACCGGTCTAGTCTAATTCGGAACAATGTCATCTTCTTCCTCAAGATGATAACACTGTTCATAAATGCAGATAACTTCCTTCTCCAGTGAAGATCAAACCACTCTGATCATACCATTTTTGAGCAAGAATAAGCTCGACCAAAATGGAAAGTGGTCAGGTAGAGGGTCCCCGATCTCCCTAAAGAGCTACTCTCCATTTATCCTCTACATACCTCAAATTGTCATTCTCTCTCAACTGCTCCATTAAGCTCAAACTAAAGCTCCGAATGGGGCAGTTTTCTTAGCCTCATAAGGCAAGGTTGGATCCTATAGAATCTATGGGAAGTCGCTACCTAATAGAAACTACCTTTCGATCCGAGGACCGCCGGAGAAACACCAGTGGAATCAAATAGTGAAGCAGCTTTGACGGACCGAAGCTGCTCTATTTTGGTCGAGCTGAATTCGGTGAAATTCAGCCATCCCCCGGCCAAACCAAGCCTCCTCGACATCTCCACAACCCTCACATGGCCTCAACAGAGCTAAAAGGTAAGCCAATTCGGCCCTCCTCCGTTGTTACAAATTAGTGTTAGAGAGAGAAAGTTCCAAATTTCAATAACGAAATTCACCCTCAATTGGACATCAATTGTAGAAATTCTTGATCCTAAAAGGAACCTCAGGATGAGAGCGGCCTCCCCCGATCGAGAGCTTGGACCGTTGCGGTAAAACCTGTCCTTTTGAGCTAAGGAAAACTAGGAAAAGAACCGGTCAAACCAAGTGAGGATTCAGAACCGGTTAACAAACCCGATCATCTCTGAACGGGCAATTTGGCAATTAACAACTCTCGGGTGATCCAAAGAGTTCATTAAACCTTCTAAAAGAAACTTAAGACAAACTAGAAGAGAAAAACCAAATTGGTTCAGGTGAACGAGAATCCATAATAATTGTGAAGTTAAGGATGATCTTCAAGATGAGAGCTATCTGCCCAGATCGAAAGCTCGGACCGTCGTGCCCTTATCGATGAGAAATCGAAGCTTTCTCTCTCTACAATCTATTTTTCAGTGAATCTCCGTTTAATCTCGTTTCAGCGTTAAAATCTGCAAATTCAAAGTTTCTTAAAACCGTATGAACATGTAAGAACTCAATTTCAACTCCAGCTTCAACAATTAGAGGTGTTTGATTGGTCAATTTGATTAAATCAAATTCGGTAGTGTTGAAGAGTTGAAATTGGGGGAAATTTGGGGATTTTTGAAATTCGAAGGACCAAAATGAAATTTTATGAAATTGAGGGCCAATTGGACATGAAAATAATGTTGGAGGACCAATTGAGAAATTTTAGAATTTTTGGGGCAAAACTTACCATTTTTGTAAAGGGCAAAATGGTAATTTTGGAAAAGTTGGAGGACCAAAGTTTTAGTAATTTGAGAAATTAATCCCCTTTTAGTGAAATGGAATAAATTGAGGTCTTATGATAAATTTTAAAAGTTTCGGGACTGAATTTGAGGAAAAACCGGCATTAGGGACTTAAAGTTAAAGAGAAATAACTTTAGGAACCTAATTGCAAATAAATGAAAGTTTGACTTTCTCATTCATTTGGAATGAATGAAGGCGATTAGGCTGAAGGATAATGAACCAAGATATTCATATCGTGTAGGAACACGAAGTACCAGAAACGCCAACAAGGACAAGCTCGCATGAATACAAAGAACCGGTCTAGTGGAATTCACGGCATTAACGGGTGAGTGGGTTTACTAACATCATACCCGGTTGGGATGATGAGCACAACTTAAAATTAAAAACCACTTACCGGTTGTGAGTGGGATTATATATATCATACCCGGTAGGGGATGATAAATACCTCAGTAAAAAAACCCACTATTTAATGGTATTTTAATCATTACCACTTAGAGAAAGTGATGTGAAAATATTACGGAAAAACTACTTATCGGTTGTAAGTATCTCATACCCGGTTGGTATGATAAGATTTCCTCAAATGAAGTTGAAAACCCGTTCATCGGTTATGAATAGAGATGTCCTTAAACCGGCGGTATAATGGACAATGAAGACCTATTTTGTCGGAAGTGCTCTCCCTTGACTGTGTGCCAATGCTTAAACAATTTGGTTGACCTTCTCGACGGGAGCTCGAATAGCTTTGATAGGCCAGGGGCCTCAGTTTTGGAACTTTGGGGCTAAATGCCCGATTTTGAAAATCTCGTACAGTGGGCCCAGGGCCAGTTGGCACGAGCAGAACCTCGTAAATGAACATGGTATATGTGCCATAAAAATTAATAAGTGAATTGTTTGGCCATGGTACCAAGATTGGACCAACATGCTTAGTCAACTAGCGACAGTGCGACATGACAGGTCGACAGACCAGTCAAGACAAACAACTACGGGTTGAGTTGAGAGTTGGGGCCGTTGAACTAGTCGCACCACATATTACATGGCAATATGAGAAAAAATTGTTTGTGCATGTACTGTGAGTACGAGATCATCAAGACGCCCATGAGGGGTAGTGATGCGTCCTAAGGGCACTGGACGACCTGGTGGCTATAAGGGCAGTTCGTCGTTCTAGGTGTCTGTGCGAAATTTGGAGTAGCACTAAGCGCATGTGACCAGGGTGGGGACAGGATGAGGTCTCTATCCTCATACAGACATGAAGAAGTGATTTGGGGATTGTGGGTCGGATGTCGCATACATCCACTCATTTCCAGGGTAGAAGTGGTCGTACTTCTATCCGGGTGGTAGGAAAAGTCGCTCTGAAGCCACTAGCGGGTTCAATAGTGATACTGACTTGCGAATGTGTGTAACCTTCATAATGAAGGATGTGTATTGGGTGATGACACACCGGTAATTAAGATATAATGGAAAAACCTGAATTTTTTTTATGGAAGGGATTTTTAAAAAGAAAGGAGTATGGCACACTCCATATAAATGTTTTTTTTTAAATTCAAAAGATTTGAATCCCATTCACTAAGTAGGTTTACTCACCACCTCCCTTGTACCCCTTTCAGGAAGTCCCAGAAAGCTGAACCTTAAAAGACTTGTGCAATTAAATGTCTGCAAGACAGGTACGATTAATTTAAATTACTATGCAGTTTTGATTTATGATATTCTTGGAAAAGGGTGCAGGTCTAAAGAACGCCTTACTTTTTATGGTTTCTAATATAAGGGGAAACCCTTTAGTAAATTGGGAGAGTGGCGGGTTGATCACGGGGATCCGACCAAACCGAGTCGGGGCATGACAGTTGCACCTCCGACGGAAAGGATTCGAAGCTTTCTCTCTCTATGAACAGTTTTCCGACGAAGCTCCATTTGAGTTTGTTTCAGACCCAAATCAAGCAATTCAAAGCTTAATTGAATTGTATGGAATTGTAGGAATTGATCCATACCATCAATTGGAGCAATTAACCCTGATTGAATGACCAATTTGAAGAAATCAAATTCGATCAGTTTGAAGGGGAGAAATTGGGAAACATTTGGGGATTTTGAAAAATTAAGGTACCTTTATGAAATTTCCCAAAATTGAAGGTCAATTGGCCATGAGAAAGATGTTGGGGACCAATTGGTCAATGTTCAGAACATTTGGGGCCAAATTGCCATTTTTGGAAAGTAGGGGCAAAATTGTGATTTTTGAAAAGTTGGGGACGAAATTGGAAATTTGAAAAACTCGAACCCCTTACATAATTTTGAGTAAATTGAGTACCCAAAGAGAATTTTGGAAGCCTTGGAACTCACTTTGGGGAAATGTTAGCATTAGGGACCAATAGTTAATGAAAATGAACTTTAGGGATCTAAGTACAATAAACCAACAATTTTGAGACTAGTCGCTCATACATGAGAAAACAATGGCTTTCATACCAAACCTTAATTGATAAGGATGCCCAAATCGCATAGGGACATGAGAGGCAAGAAAACTTGCAAGGAAAAGCTAGTGTGGAATTGGAAAACCGACTAGGGACGAACACGTTACGATCATCGGGTGAGTTAGCTAGTTTACACATCATATCTGTTGAGATGATGAGCACTATCTTTAATGGATAAAACCTACTTACTTGTTGTAAATAGAGATAATCATACCTGGTTGGTATGATAAGTCTCCTTGAGGAAAGGAGAAACCCGCCTAATGGTTGTAAGCGGAGATATCATCACACCTACTTGGTGTTATGAGTTAAAAATGGATTTTTGTCAGAAGTGTTCTCCCCTAACTGTGTTATTGCTTAAAACATTTGGGAGACCTTATTGACAGGAGCTAGAACAGTGCAAGATAGGCCAAGGGCCTCAATTTTTGAACTCTTGGGGGCTAAATGCCCGATTTTGGAAAAATATGTGTAGTGGGCCCAAGGCCAGTGGGCACGAGTAGGCACTGGCCTTGTAGGAGCTCGTAAAAAAACTTGATTAAGGAGAGCCATGAAAATTTTTAATGAAATTGGTTGTGTGATTTCACCACAGTTCCTAGTTAGGACCGACAGTGCTCGATGGACTGGCGTTAGTGGGTTAGGGCCAAGTTGACGAACCGACCTAGACAAAGCTGTGGGTCGAGTAGAGCGTCAGGGCCGTGGGACCGTTGGCACCAAAGATAATGGCTATATGTGGAAAACTCTTTTTTGTGCATGCACTTGTGGTACGAGACCATCAAGATGCCTCAAAGGGTAGTCATGGGTCCTAAGGGTTACTAGATGACACGGTGAAGATAAAGGCAGTTCATTGTGCTAGTTAGTCTTGGAGCTCGGGGTAGCTTCTTGCACATGAGACCGGGGTAGGGTCGGGATGAGGTCTCTTTTCTCATATGGACACAGAGTGGAATTCGGGTCTGAGGGTCGGATGTCAAGAACATCCATTCAGACCCAAGGTAGAAGTTGATGGGCTTCTATCTTGTGGATGGTAAAGACGCTCTTATCCACAAGTGGGTGCAGTGTACGAGCTGCACCTGCGAATGTGTGTATCCTTCCTGATGAAGGGCGTGTGTTTGTTTGCTAAACGCCCCCCGAGGCAATGAGATGGGTTAAGAGAGCTAAATACACCTAATAAGAAAATGTAAAAGGTTTTGAAAACCAAAATTGAGGGAAAATCTTTTTTAAAGGAAATGATAACCTTTGTATAGTCTAGATAAAATCTATTTTGAAAACTTAATCTCAACACCCGCTCACTGAGTTGTAGAACTCACCCCCTCCCTTCTTACCCCTTTCAAATAACCAAGGGAAACATTCAATCTAAAGACTCTCCTGTATTGGAATTATAAGACAGGTACGTCTGTTTTAAAATATTCAGTTTTGTATAATGTTATTCCAGGAATTATAGGTAAAAGGACGTTTTACTCCTCGTGGTTCAGAAATGGGTGAAAACCCTTCATGGACCAAGGGAGTGGCAGGTTGCTCACAGGAATCCGACCATAAGAGCTTGACATATATGGAGTCAAGGTGTAGAATATTTACATACCATAAGAGCTTAAAGTATTTCCTGACACTGAAGAAGCTCAACCTTAGGCAAAGAAGGTGGCTAGAACTAGTAAAAGACTATGGATGATAGAATACCGTACATGTAAGATTAACGTAGTAGTAGATGTACTTAGTCACAAATATTGCACTGGAATATCATACACGAGAACGACTTATTTATTCATATTTAGGATCGGGGTGATGAATCTCATTTCTATCTACAAATTTGTGAGAAGTAAATGGAGCTGGAGAAGGTGTGGTTCCATCAGCATAGCTGAGAAGTTTATAAGTTTTAAGGAGATGACTCGTCTTGTTCTTCCACATGTAGTAGTTTGAACAATCTAGTTTGATAGGGAGGATAGGTAGTGAGGTTGGAAGAGAAAGTTGCTGCAACACATTGAGTATTCTTGTTGTCTTGTACGTGATAGAGATGCAATTGTGTACTGGAGAAGAAAATACCTTAGAATCTTAAATTTAAGCAATGTTTGTAAGCGTTATTGCTTTGATACCATGAAATGAATGCAAAATAAATGCATAAACGTAAAATTTATTTTATATAATAAGTGTATATTTATACATATTTTTGTACAATAAAGACAAATTATAATAAGACAAATATACAACAAAATAGATTAGTCTACAATGTAGATTGTCATAATTCAAATGGTGTCACATTGCAGGAGCAGCTGCAAGTGGAGACCATCCAATATACATGTATCTATAATTGATTCAATAAGTTCAATAATGCTTAAGTAGAGAACAAATAAAATGAAAGAGTTGAAGTATCACACTAAAAATCATATTTACTAGGGTGTGGGTAAAGTGATAACTAGAGGAGGGAATAAGTGTAGCTGAGAACAATTCTATAACTAGAACAACCCCTATAAGACATGCATATTCTATAATATTTGGATTGAAAATAAAATTCAAGTCCCAATTTCAAGAAGTTATTTCAATGGACCGACTGCCTATTGACATGGTTAGCAATAACTATGAAGAGACTTGAACAACCAAGGGTTTTTAATCTTCTTGAGACATTCATAGTTTAATTCAAATGTTTATCAAGGTTCATTTAGTTTAATTAATTAGTAAATAATGATTTATCTATATGGGTACTAAATTATAATTCAGATTTGAATTCATACAATGATATTTGAATGAAATCTGTATTGATAAGTAAAAAAAAAAAATTTATCTCAACTAATAAAATAATTTTTTAAATTTTCCAATAAAATAGTCATAACAAGGATCTCCAAAAATCTTTTATAGAACACTTCCATTATACCATGCTTATATGTTTGTATCTTAATAATATACTTTCATTACATCAATTAGTCAACTAGTTTATATCTTGAAAGATCGAAAGTTTATACAAAACTATTTTGAATCATAATATAAATATTTGAGATGAACACAATACTATAATTATATTTTGAAAATGTTCAAATACTAATGTGTATTTACATCTTAAAAATTAAAAGGTTTAAAAACTAAACTTGAAATTAGTATTGAGACTTTGTGGGAAATTGAACAATTTCTTATTGCATTTTCCAATAAAATAATTTTATTTAGTCATGATAAAATTTATAGCTTCATAAATTAAATTCCTATTATTAAAATATGTAAATCAACATATTAATATATTTTTAAAAAATAAAATTGTCCATTCAATATGTTTAAAACCATTGAATTAGATGCATAAATTAATTTATTAGTATTTGTACAAGATTATTCAAACTTAATTTTAAATAAATTTATGCAAAAGCTATTTTGAAACATAATGAAATTATTTGAGATTAACAAAATAATTATATCTTGAAAATGTTCAAATACTAATGTGTAATAATTATATGTTAAAATAAAAGAAAAAGTTTGTAAATTGAACTTGAAATTTGTATTTAGATTTTTTGGGAAATCGAACAATTTTTTATTACATTTTCGAATAATTATTAGTATTTAGTCATTGTAAAATTAATAGCGTCAAAAATTAAAACATGTTAATCAATTTTTTTATTTATATTATAAAAACTTATTGAAAATGTACATTCAATAGTTTTAAAAAAAATCGAATTGATTATAAAAGAAATCATATTTATTATTATTTCTTCAAGATTACTCCAACTTATTTTTTTGAACTAATTTATAATTTTAAAAAATGAAAATTTATATGGTTACTATAATTTCTTGTTTTATATATTTTAATGTACTAAATTATATTTAGAAATAAATTTTTTAATATTATTACTAATATCTACAAACCATATTATATATTGACCAATTTTACTGATCAGCTTACTAAGGAGATAAGTATCTCTTAGTCTAATTTTTTCACTATCATAACTCAAACTTGTAAACTCATTTAGATATTCTTTACAAAATATGTTTAATTATATGATATAAACAAATATTTAGTGTATCTTCAAATTGTCCGAATCCTAATATTGAGGAATTTCATATCATGAATTCATGTATTTGCATATCTCAAGGTGTTGATTAGTATTAAAAATGAAAGAATACATTAATATATTTCCTGAGAAGTGCTAATTTCTTTCAATATCCAATACACAATTTACCCAACCCAACGTGTACTATAAATATATGCAAATGGCTCAGTATAACACCATCATCCACTTCAACCAAATAAGTATTACATGGGCTTATTAGTCAACAAAGGAAACACATGGATAATAACTTGTCCATCAGGCTCTTTCTCATCGTCCTAGAGGTCATTGGTATACCTCTCTCTCCATCTTTTGTCTTATAAAATGTCTTTGCTCACCATAATTTTAAGAACGTATTAAAATTAGAGACCACATACTCATTAATTATTGTGTTTATGCACAGGGACGACTGCCCTAAAAAGGGTAGAAGCACGGCCTATGGCCGTAACGATATACATGTGCAAGAGTGATTTCTATTGCTTGAATATTATAAATCGGCCTCCTGGAACTTACTGTGGCTGCCGTGCTGGACTCTGTAAGTGTTGGAAACTCCATCAGGCGGCTCAGGATGTTAGTACAGAGTATCCAAATCTCAACAACTCCGTGCACCTTAGGAATTGATTTATATCTAGGACACTCATTTCATGGTGATGAATCTGATTGATTGTCTGCAAATAATTTGTAACCATGTGAAATCATGTACCCATAATGGTCCATAACCTTTACAATATACTTGCTTGTCTTTGATTAATATAATAAATTGTTTTTGAATTGTATCTACTTATAATAGGCCTATCAGTTAGGTTGTGTTTCCTAGCATGTCTCTATCTTTACCAAATGATGAATGTATTTGATCATTTTTCTGCAAATATTTGATGTTGTAAATATAACACCCATATCTCGAAGATTAAATAGATATTTACTTAGTAGAAAGACACAAAAGGAAGAAATAATTTTTTTTTTGTCTCAAATTGTGTTAATAAATAAAATTTAAAATAATTAAGTCAACCCCAGTAAAGTCAAAGTTAACCCAAGTAGACTTATTCATTCCCATAATTGAAGTCACTTTTCAATTTACGTGCACCTCTATCACATTTTTGTTACACACCTCAAAAAAATTATTTCAAAAACTCTCATGCAATTAAGGACATTGTTGAGCTAATACTCCCTTTCAAACATTTCCTCTCAAGTCTTTTTTAGCGACTTCTGGTCATGAAAGAGTGCACTTATAATACCATAATTTCTAAAATTGGAAATTAAATAAATTAGATGAATTAAACAAACTATAATAAAAAAATTTCAAATTTAACATGAAAGAAAATTCATATTTGAATTGTAAATCGAGTTTAAAAATTAATATAAACACATGTCAAAAAATTAAAAAAAAATACTTGAATTTTAGAACTAGATCAAACGTATTAAATTAGGAATAAAATATTTTTGTGAGTGTAATAAGGAAAAAATCATAAATTTTATGCCACTAACTCAAACAATTAAAAAATAATTTATAACACTAACTATTCAAATTTATGGTGAACTAGTGAATTTAATACAAAAAATTTGTTGAACTAACTAATTTATCAAAATTACTTCACTACAATGTTCAATAGTCAATTTGCAGAAGGAACACGCTGCATGTGCCAATGCACTATTTTTTCACACGTCACACATACTTTTTATGCCCGACTCAGACTATTGTAATGGTTAATTGTTGTATCCTTTCCATCTCATTTCCTCTTTTGCCCAACAAAAGAGAATTGCTTATAAATCCTGATTTTCGATTAAATTTTACAGAATAAAAAATATAATTAAGTTAATAACTCACATATCGATCACTTTTTAAAAGTAACTGAATTATCTCTTCTTCTATCATCTTGAATTTTACTATACAGGTAATATTGGAAAATCCAAATTCACTAAGGTTGTAGTATCGAGATCAACTCCAGAATGAGATGTATGACCCACCATGTGCAAGGTGCGGAAACCCATCAAAGTTCTTGCCAAGTAGCACTATGATACCACCTCTATCATATCTAGTAATGTATGTCTGACCAAGTAGCACTAAGAGCTCTATGCAGGCTATCCGTTGGACGGAAGTGCTCGAGAACTAGGATAAACTTCCCGCAAGGGTTTACAATCTAATTCAGAAGGAGGCTTGGACATATCCGAGTGTCATTGCGTGTTCCTTCCCAAACCCTTGAACATCTCACCTTGTCTCTTTTTCTTTTTAAAAATGGTGTTGAGATAACACCATCTAAATAGGGAAAACGTAAACCTTATAGGCCATTGTATATAACTATATAAACCAAATATTAATAATAAAATAATTTTACTATTATTTGAGAACTCATACAAGTAAATGAACAAGGACATTTACTTTTATAGATTTAGGAGTAGATAGGCCTTATGTACAAGAAGGATAATACCCATGATTCCATAAGATCCATCTCCACTAAAACTAATATTAATGCTATACATGTCATTGGGCAAAATGATACAAAGGGATATCGTCCTACGAGAAAGTGAGGTAACCGTGGAAGGGGAGTTCCTTAATAAACTAGGAAGTGATACCAAATTGAGAATGAGAACTAAAATTGGGAATGGAATCCCAAATAGAGAACAATATATGAAACTGGGAATGGAATTCCAAATCAAGGACAAAACCTAAACCAAGAATGAAACCCGATTTAGGAATGGAAGTCGAGTCGGAATTTGAAAAGTCAATCGAATTATGACCCCATTATTGGATATGGAATGAGAATCCAATACCGGGAAAGGGTATATGAATAAATTAGAGATCACAGTCACGAGCATGAAAACCAAGGTATTTGGAAAAAGTTAGTTTTTGTCCGATCGACATCGGAATTTTTGGATTAAATTACCAAAGTGGCAAACAAAGGCAAAAATGTAATTTAATTTAAAAAAAACCACAAAGAAAATAAGGGAAGTAAGGTTAATTCAATTTGAGTCGGGTCGACCCGACACGAATGACTCACATGTGAGGCCCTCCTCCCCTCAAACCGAAATTGCGGCCACACACCATCACAAAGGCCACCGTAGTTCATTAATTATTGATTAAATTGTATGCAATAAATTACATAGATCAGTATAAAACAATCAATCGGTCACCCTATAAAGTTAATTACATTAACTCCACATGGATTGATCGAATTTGGACTTTAAATGTAGAATTCTTGTTCTCGGGTACAACCCCAACACCCACTTGATAAAACGAGCAATTATCTCACATATTGTCACACCCTAATCCGGTTTCCCTGGTCGGACCTACAGATAACCGCCGCATCCTCCTGACTTTACAACGATGGGTGTCTTATCATTGTAAAATTGCCAGGGCGCAAGGTTCAAAACAAAATATCCCAAATTATTTTCTAATTTAGTAAATTGACTTTTGGGAACTCAAATTAAAAAAAACCATATACTAGGACTATATATTGAATGTAAAACATACCTTTGGTTTAGGTTTGGCTTTCCCCATTAATGCATGTCCTTCACCATTTTCACTTGAAAGGGGTAATCAGAGGAAAATGAGTTTGACAACTCAGTGAGAGGCTTTGATCACATTGTAACTTCATGTCCACAATTCAGCTCATACTCTAAATAAGGTTTTAGAAAGATTTAGGCAAAACAGGGGATCACTATGGGTAAGCTTGTAGAGGTATTAAAGAATTGAATTGTATTTGACAAGTTTGAAACTCATTCCTTTCATCAGAAGAAAGTTATCCTCGGGTCCAACATACGGTCTTGACGATTTAATTGTACTTAAAATGAGCAACGAATCACACATGTTCATACATACCACTTTTCTATAAATCCCTATTAGTTGGGATTCCACTTAACAAGCCACCACTTGTTAGTTATTAAAAATTGTTTCACACGATCTTAAGTTATCATGTCACCTTACATTTTAAGTTTAGCACACACAATCATACGCCCTTTATCATCAAAGGGATCACACATTCATAAACTATCCCCGACCATTCCACTTGTGGACCGGAGCACCCTTACCGTCCACCTTGATAGAGGTACACTGCCTCTACCCTAAGTTTGAGTGGACATCAATAGTCCAACCCTCAAATCTTGATCACTTCATCATGTCCACTTAGCGAGACGAGACCTCATTTCTCCTACTGCCTTGGTCTCCATGCGCAGGAAGCTACTCGACTTCACAACCTACTAGACTATAGAACTGCTCTTATGCGCCCTGGGTCGTCCAACAGTCCTTGGGTTCCATCACTACCTCATACTAGGTGTCTTGATGGCCCAAACATCACGGTGCATGCATAATCAATATTCTTTTAAGTTATAGCCTTTATCTTTGGCCCTCAAGCGCAACGGTCTGTCGGCTTAACTTCGGCCCACACATGCTGGCCCAACAGATTTAATGACCTAGCTTCAGTAGAGCTGCGATTTGGCCCAACAAGCTTGACATATTAGACTTGGCTAGATGGGTATCACACATAATTTCCCATTTATTTGGATCTTTTAGCATCACTTTATCACATGCTAGTTCTGGACGAGTCCATACCCATGTCCATCGACCTTATACCCACTTTCACAAGATTTCTAAAACATGGCATTGGGCCCACTTCTCTTTAAAAATAGTGGACTTGGGCCCATTGGAACATCATAATCCCCATACAAAATATATTCCCCCCAAAATAATTTTTTTAGCTTGGTTCACACAGTTATGGGGAAATATATTCTCAAAATATTTTAATTAATAAAAGATAAAAGACTACGAGTACTATTGCATCATCGGTCCAATCAGTACCGATGTTAGAAATCTCATTCACCGTTATCCGATTACATGTTCGTCCTGGAGGGATTCCCGAATTTTCGTGCTCCTCTTGTATGATTATGTATGTTTTGCTCCCTTTATACCTTTCGCTCAGAGTTCGACAATTAAAAAATCTTGGCCAGTAATTAAGGATCGGAGTTTTCCCCGTACTCCAGTTATGCCTTCAGGCTCATTCTTGTAATTTCAACAATCTGATTTACCATCTATTCAAACACATCCTTTACCCCGCCCTTTCTTCTCCTACCAAATGCACCCTTAGCTGGCATTTTGGTAATTTCACCCAAAACTCAAGGGTATCTACATAATTATATTTGAAAATGACACATTTAGAATTGTAATTCCAATGTCGAGTCCATTAATAAAATTTTCATTTGTGCCCTCAACTAATCTGCATTTTCTATGCTGCTAGAAAATTCCCAGCTCACTCGCTCACCCTTTCTCTTTGTAAATATGAGAACCCGACCTCGGGTTCCATCATCCGTCCATTGTTGTCCGTCAGTGCTCCAACTGCGAGGTAGATTCTGACAATTTACTTATTTATTTCCTTGAAGTACTTTGAAATGTCTCCATCCTTGAAAGTTCTATCTACTGGTAAGCTCAAGTAATTTGTCAACATCCTCACCAATTAAGATGACATGGTGTACAAGGCTTCTTACACTTTTGCACACATAGCTCCTTGTTTGGTCTCATTTTACCACCATTTGAAATGTGCAAAACTTCGATTGGTGGAAGTCAATCCATGAAGATTCTCCATTTTCTTACCTGCAATCCCCTTCTTTCGGTAACCATCCAATATCTCTACAGATAAACATTTCTCTAAGCTTATCATGTAGCTTATATGTCATTTGAAAGTTGCTTCAAGGATCTAACGAATAGCTAAGGTTTCTTGATGATCTATGGCTACAATCCCAGGGACATCATAAACAGCACTGACTACTCCTACTTTATCCACTTAGCAAGGGATTGCTAATCAGGTTTGAAGGTATGAGACTATTTCACTACATGCTCTAAACAAAATCGTTGTCATCCTATCGACCCTTTCTTTTCAATGGAGATGGCAAGACAACAACATCAGCTTGGGGACCAAGAGTTCCCATCCCATGGATTTTTTAGAGCCTAGAGGGTGGAGGGCAGCAAAGAAGGTATGTATATGGAGCAAAATGCAAGGGTTTTATCATAATAAGGTATTTATAGGGAGGTGGGTATTTATAGAGAGACCTACTTGTAGTGGGTTAGACCTCACTTATTATTTATTTAAAATTTAAAATATTATTTATAGTTAATATGCCCCCATCCAATTAAATATATATACACATTTATATTCTTTAATTTCTCTTTCACAAACTTATATATATTTAATAAATATTTATTTCTAAAATATTTATTTCCTCCTAATTCCTCGAATTTAACCCCGTTCATATGAGTTATTTAAATTAGCTAAATTAGTTATAATTAATTAAATAAATTAGGTTCGTCTATATCAAATTTGAAATAAAATCCATCAGATAAAATTTTGAAATAATTTATGATTTTTTTCAAAAAAATATTGGTGTTACACATATGATCACCAAATGAAGTGATTTTAGTGTCAAAATGCAGCAAATTGATTCATCTTGAGGTATGTGGTCAGGTCCTTATTTGTTAGTGGCTAAAAAATATTACATGAAGGTTGTTTCTACAAACTATAATCCACAATAGACTTTCTACTCACTGCCGGTGGCCTTGCACGAAAAACTTCTTTGTCCTCCGGCCACCATTCTAGCGACTACCAGTGCCAAAGTGACTGCATATCTCACTTGTACCTCTCCATAGCAAAGGTCAACCTTCGGTAAGGGAGAAATTAGTCAGTATGAGCCAATAACCATTGTTGGGTCTATACAGATCAGCCCAATCACAGCAAGTCAATGACCAAATTCTCTCACCTCCGGTGACCACATGGCCAGCCACCACCATAGAAAATTTTACCTAAACCTTGGCTGCAAAAAACCTAGGCTTCGACCACCACTCTACCCACTTTCGGTGAGAATTTTCGATAACTCCTTAGATAGCTCTATTTCGGCCAGTTTTGGAAAATAACCAAATTCGGTCGTGGTCGATCATGGTAAGGCCCCCACTCCGACCACAAGTCATTAAGGGTATAATGAGATCATTTTGTATAAAATGTGAATTTAGAAGTTTATTTGATTCAAGTTCCAAAGCGTAAATGATATTATGGAAAGATTGGGGACCAAATTGTAAATATAGAAAGATCGTGGAAAAATGTTCCTAAGAGTAGTCTAAGGGGCTTTGGTGTGATTTTAAGAAAAACTGAGATGTCTAAACGTATTTTCATAAGTTCAGGTGTAAAACCATAATTTTTTGTAGCCATTTTGCCCAAATAAGGAAAAATGATTATTTGTTCCCAAATGGATATCAAATAGTTCATTTTGAAATATGGAGGTCAAAAGGGTAGTTTTTCCAAAGGAAATATGCAAAAATAAGTATTTTTGTAAGTGTAATTAATACATTTTTTGGGCCTAAATGTGTTTAATGGAGTGTTTGAGTGTAAATGTGTTATGAAGATATTTTGATAAGTAGGGGCAAAATGGTAATTTTTACCAACTTGGGGATTAAAATGTAAATTTTGGAAAAGTTGAGTTTTCTAAGTGAGTGAACTTAGAAACTTATCGAATTTTAGTAAATAAGACCAATGTGACCTTAACCGATGATATGTAGAGTTAAATCATAGATGAAAGCTAGTAGCTCTAATGGTTTATTCATATAATGGTCGAAAGAACCAAGCCCAAGGGGAGATAACAGTAATTGTAGAAAATTATGGGATAGTATATGATTAACTAGTTAAAATATAAACTGACTTTGGATAATACAATTTGATTATGTAGAGCAACTATTGAGGCAAATAATACGTGGATCTAGAGTTCCAAGATAAGAAAAAATAGAGTTTGGATGAACAAGTCCTAACATGAGTATGATTGGACCGATGTCATCAATGCATGCTTATGCATTTGATAGTATGAATTAATTGTATACGAATTTGGGAAAATAACGGAAAGCAAGTGATCTTAAAAGGGAAGGTCATGGCAATAGCAAAACACTCATAAATATTTCTAGAGTATTTATTGATTTACGACATCCATTAATTCAATAAGAAAATTCTAATGTGATAGTAAGTAATGTGATATCCTCAATACATGGTTGATTGCAAGTGAGATTTAGTTCAGATGTAGTTCCTGTCCAATGATCCTGGACGCTTGGTCTGAACATTTTTCCTATCCATCGTTCCAAAGAATGTTCCCACATAGAATGGATGGGGTTTCAGTTCAGATGTTATTCTCATCTAATGATCCTGAGCATATAGTTCTGATATTTTTATTGTCCATTGTTCAAAGCATGTACCCACATATAGTGGAAGGGGGTTTTGGTTCGGATGTTGTTCCCATCCAATGATCCCGAGTGTATGGTTCGGATGTTGTTCACATCCATCATTCAAAAGGAGTACCCATTAGATAAAAGAGAACTTGGTTCGGATGTTGTTCTTGCCCATAATCTTGTTATTGGTTCGGATGACACATACTCGTCAAATATGTGTGTTAGGATAGGAGTATAAATCTTCCTAGCATGTAAACAGAAGGTTCAACAATGAACTCCGTAAAAAAAGAATTAAAAATAGAAAGAAAATGTAAAAATCGGATATGCAGTTTGAGTTGTGATAGCATCGAGAGCATGAAGGACCCAATGAGCATTATCACACTTACTTAGTTGTGAGCTCATCCCCTCTCTTTAAAATATTTCAGGAATTCTCAAAACAAGAAGCACAAGGATAATGACACTAGTCTAAGCAAAAAACTCAAGAAGATGTACTTAATTATATAACATGTGAATTCATAGCATATACTTATTTCTAGCTATTTTATTTTTAGGTCATGTAAACAATATTTCAAAAGTTTCAATTCTGAGTGATTTCCGCTGCATAACTTATCTGAGCATTTTGACTTGTCGATACTATCGTAGTGAGGTATTCATTATAGTAGCGTTGAAAGGATATAGTGATTGTTCACTGGCAACCCAATCCAGGAGATTGGGTAGAGGCATGACAAAAAAATGTATAAAGCAATATATAAAGACATTGGGGGCATTCTGAAATATCAAACATGGATCTTGGTTCCATTACATGAAGAAAAAACATCATCCAAATATAAATAGGTCACCACTATCAAACATAAGAAATATACCTCTAAAATGATATGAGGCAAAGTTAGATGATGTAAAGGGATACGCTTAGAGCTATGATGTGAATTAGCAAGAAACTTTCTAACAAGTAGTCAAGTTAAATATCGTCTAAATTTTATCTTTTGTAATGAATATAACATTACTACTACATCTGTTTCATATAAAAAAAATACATTCCACCATGGTGATATTAAAAAGGGAGTCTATATGGATATTCATTGTACAACATCCATAAAAATTAAAGTTGTATGCAAGTTATAAAAAATATCATATTAACTAAAACAATTCACTCAAGCATGATTTGAGTGATTTAGTATGGGATGAAAAAGTATATATTTTACTAAAATAATTTAGGTAATAAATTATTTATGAAAACAACATGATCATTATAGGAAATAACAAAGACCAAATCCCCAAACTTAATAAATTATTAGCAAGTGAGTTTAAAATAAAACATTTTGTAGGACTCAAACATTTATTAGAAATATAGGTTGTTAGATCAAAATGAGATATATTTCTTTTATAAAAAAAATACATATTAGATTTATTATATGTATTGGAAATGTTGGATTATAAACTAACACAAATTTGATCATTAAGATGGGAAAAAATCAAGTTAAATATCAAAAATTAGTTGGTAATTATTTATATCTTATATAATTGTCAAGATATTACGTATAGAGAGGGTGAAGTATGAAAATTTTTGTATCAACCAAATAAGTAGCATATATAAGTAGTGATTTAGATTTTACAATTAAAACCATCATTAGTAAATGTCTCAATTCTAAAAAATTAATCATCTTACAGTTAATAATTATACTAATTTTAAATAGGCTAAGAATAGTATAAATAATAGATCGATTACATGCTATTTTATGATTGTTGGAAAAATCTTGTTGTATGTTGAAGTAAATATTACAAGGTAGTTGTATTATCTAGTGTAAAAGTAGAATTTTGTGCAAGGTCTTAATAAATTTATGAATTTTTGTGTATTAAAAGATTTGTAATATAGATTAAATTTTAACATATATGGAATTTATTATGTGACAACAAAACAATAGCTATTATTTCTCGGTACATAGAAATTTACATTTAATTCATCAAATAAAAAGTTGAACTTAAAATAAATCTATTTTCATTTATAAAATTTGAAAATTAAATTGCGGGTATTTTTACAAATGGATCATGTAAAAATTACTACAATTCATGGAAAAATTACTACACATTAAATATTCGGATGTTTCCATATGAGTAGAATGCTGAAATTAGTTGTGAGAGACATTTGAATGTATGGATACTAAAAAAATTATATTTTTTTATATAAATATATAATATTATTATTAATAAAATATTAAAATTGTAATATTCAATATATGTCTTGTCGAGAGGTCTCATTAGTTGACTAAATCCATATCCGTAAAGAAGTATCAAACTCTACTTCATGGCCCAAACATAACCTATATGGATATATACTCTCAAATTACATTTCATTAGTCTTTTTGGAATTGTACTGCCAACTTAGAATTAGCACATTATTTTCTCACTTGTTGCTCGTTATTCTTCAACTTGAGGTATCTCTCCAGCTCCAGCTGAAAAATACAAGATGCTTTGATTATTGAATAGCCATAAACTACATTCAATAAGCACCCCGCTCATAAATCGTTTTCCTCTTCATAAACTCAACTCCCGTACAAGCTCCATGGAGACGGGTAAACATGCCCTTCTTGTCTTGCCATCGTGTTCTATGCAGCTTGGTGATTAATTTATTAAAATATGGTAGCTGTGAACAGAAAAATATCAGCGGTGGGGCCTCTTTCTAGTGGTGGAGGATGATCCGTCCTTTTGAAAAAATTTGAATTATTATTGGTCCCCTCAGTTGGAAAGTCAAAAGTGGAGAATATGCTTTTGAGCATCTTTGGTTATACCTTCCTCATCTTCAACTAGAATTACGACAAAAATGATCTTATCTCATTTTTATCGGTAAAAATTCACATTAGATTCATCTTCAAACTGTCTATTTTCCGAAAACTTGGTGAATATTGTTCATTCTAACATTAAATTTCCACAAAGTGTTCGCATTCGAGTGTAAAGGAGGCATCTATGCAGTGCCTATCCTCATCATATACTATCTATAGTTCTTTTGAATGGGCTGCATAAGGGTTGAATAAGTATATATTTTGCCGACTACGAAAAGGATACTTGTTTTGTCTTATAGTTGGCAGAAGTGGTCTAAAGGAATATTTTTTTGGTAGAATCATCAAGTTTAAATTAATGAGGGAGTCCTCCAACGTGATGTACAATTTCTATTGATTAATGAAAAAAAAAATGCTATTGCTCTTCGTCGAATCATATTTGTAAACTGATGGCGGGTAATGTCATATTCTTGGTTAATTATTGAGATTTGGTGTTGAGAAAAAAGATGGGTTTATTATGATGAAATGAAAACCAGACTCATAAAATATAAAGATTATTCATTAGAACGATGAAAAAATATATGGGCATACCCAAAAAATTATTTTTAAAGGATAGTTATTCTACATATTCCAATAATGATGCATGAAAATCATAATCTTCACTTTTATAATTGAAAATGTGATTTCCTACATTTGCACATCCTCACTCTAACCTTCTAAGAATTCAAGACATCTGTATCTTTTTTTTTTTGAGTAATAGACCAAAATATTGTCTTATTGAGTCTATCTTTGATGAGTGGTAATTTTGGGCTGTGAAAAAATATTTAGGCTCATATGGAAAATTTTTATAGATTTTTTTTTGTGAAACCTATCTGAAATTTTTTACCCCATTGGAAAATCTTGGCAAACCCCAAATTTCCTTGAATATGGCAGGTTGATTTTTTTTGTTTGCCCAAGAATATGGCATATTGATTAAAATTTGTTCAATCTTCATTTATATAAACTCAATAACCATGTTTTATTTTATAATTTCTTCCAATATTTAGTGACATAATATTTTAACAAATAGGTCACTTTGTTAGAGTTTACCTAATATATCCAAAAACAAAAACTAAATAAATAAAAATATATAATTTTAATATTAGTGGTGTACAAATATTGTAGTATTTAATTATAAAAAAGTGTATCAATTATTAAAAAAAATGTGTTAGAAAAAATTACTAAAAATAATACCTTCTTGATATATGTAATTTTTTGTAGTATTAAAATATTTTGAAATCACTTTTTTTGTTATAAAACTTGTACTACTTGAAAATAAATGAGAAATATTAAATTACCAAAGTCAATCTAGTCGAACATAAATCTTAAATTCAATAATATTACAAAAGTACATCCAAGTTATGAATATAGTTGTGGTGACAAAGATTATTGAACAATTTCTATTCATAGCTAATATTCAACCCACTTGCGACCAAAGGTTATGAAAATGTTTGAAGTTGAGGGAGATGAAAGTGGTTGAAGGTACTAAACTAGAAAATGATAGCTCTAATATGGAATATGGGAGTTTCAAGATATTATTTGGATAGAGGTGATGCTCATATTGTCTAATGGACATTAGGATTTGTAATCATTATGAAGGAGATAAAAAGTAAAATTAGAGAAGTAAAGAAAGAAGGTTATCTCTTATATTATTGTGACTTATATATAGGGATTCTATGACCATTAAAATTAGATATGTTAGGCTCCATTCGATTGCTATTATGGTAATAATCAGTCAATTTTATTCAATACTATAATAATGAATATTTTTATCAAAATAGTATTAAGAGTATTAATACTTAAAATAAAAATACTTAAAATTTTTAGCGTAACTTGAGACTTTTCATAATACTTAATTAATATATTAACAAATATTTAGAACCCTAGGAAAAAAAAACATGTATTATAAAATGGAAAATCTTTGTTCACTTATATGTGAGGAACTATACCTCGATATTAATCTTTATTCAAGCTACTTCCAGACACTTAAGATCTTCTACTCGTATATTCCCCTCTGAAACCTAGAAATGTGTTAAAGGGAGGGAGGATAAGTAATGCTTAGTGAGTGCAAAAATTGATCATCAAGTCATTAATAACTTGATTTTATCTCTACTTAAAATGCCTAACACAAAATTTATAATATTTGTTTCTTAGTTCCTTTTCAAAACTATTTAAGAGTCTCATACTCCACAATGGGGTATCTTTCAAAAGTTGTTATCTACGGTAATTTGTCACATAACCCACCATCAAAGAATAAATTCAAGTCGTTATTTGGTATTTTTCAAATATCGTTGGATGTGAACTCTTTCTCGTACCAACCGACAGAGCAGCGTCGACGAATACACACTCATTATCCCTTTCCATTTTTAATGGATATCATATATGTACAAGTTCATGGCTAACACAATATAGCGAATCAACTTCTGATGAATATACCAGCTGATTTGGTCAATTTTGGTTATTTTCTTCTGATTCATCGCCAATTTGACCGTTTCTTGATATAATTTATTTTTTTCAAATTATAGGTTCAAGTTTCTAATCTGGTTCGATTCTAAATCTCAATTTTTTTTATTTTCATTCTCAATTCAACATCTATTTATGATACAATTGTGATTAAATTCCAGTTTCATAAATTTTTGTGTTACATGATGGCCACATGAATCCTATGAATGTTCTAAAGGGGAATATTGTTGAGAATTGACTCAAAGATGTTGGATGAATATTTGTGGCAATCAAGGTGATATTGGATATAATTGACCTCAACAAGGGAAAGATAACTATGTTTTTGGGTTATTGTAAATGACTATTATTGGACTAGGACAACTTATCATAATTTAGTTCTTCCCTAGAAGACTCCTAGGATGGTTGAGGATAGTGGTTGAGGGTGTCATATGTACTCAAGGATATAGAAGTGTTATTGGACATAATTGGATAAATACTATAAACCTTAGAGTGTATTGTATGGTTATTGTGATTATTATAATTAAATGGTGGAGGGGCCTAAAAAGGTTTTTGAGGTAGCTGGTTAGTTGGGGTTAGCATTTGAGAGTCCTATGCGCATTAGACCCGGTGAAAGTGAAATGTCCAGTACCTCTATAGTGGAAAAATTAAATCAATATGTCTGAGATTGGGCAATAATGCTCACATAAACAAAAGGTCGATGGTGTACCCTCATATCAGTATAGTAGATATTGTAATCTTTTACCAAGAATCTCAATAAAGGTACTTCACATCACAAGTGGGGCAGTTATGATCCCTACCATGATGGTAAATGGTATATGTTTTATTGTGAATTTAATATAACTATACCATAATCATAATTTAAACTATGTTTAAATAAAAATATTTATTACTCCTACTCATGAGTTGTGAATTCATACCTCTCCTAAACCCCTCCAGAATTTGGAAACACAAGGAGAAATAATATTAAACCAACCTCACACCAAAGGTACATAAATCTTAAGAGAAAATTCTCTATATTGATATTCTAAATTATTTTATTAATTTTATTTTGGAAAATCTAATAAGGTTTATACTTTGAACCTTTCTACTATCCGGTCTATCATGGTAGATAATATTATTTTAGCACGAAGAGGAGTAGCAAGATATTCACAGGTGCAAAATCAATCAAAACAAGTTGGGGCCTGAAAATTTAAGTTGTATTAGAGACTAGTTTTCTAAAAAAAAATTCAAAACTTCGAAACTAGGAAAAAGTTTCAAAAAAACATCCATAAAAAAAAATTTCTAATAAGTTATTCCTTAACTCTATAGAAATGGCCTCTAGAAGAGGAATCAAACGTACCCATGTTGCCACTACAGGACACGCTGTAGAGTCGGTAAGAAATCATGTTCCTAAGAGAGGAACAAGTACAAAATGACAAGAGGAAAGGAGGGCTCAAAACAGAGTAACTCCACCAATAATGAACCTCGAACATCCAATGTTTTATCAAGATATTTGGGGAACCAAACCTTAACCTAGATGTGGCCCCTTATTCTGCTAGGAGCTCTCAACATAAAAACGAGGTACAATCCCAAAACACCTCTCTCATGACCACTTCTCTCTTTGATATCCCGAGGTACTTGAAGATGCTCTGTCAATTGGGATGTGAGTCCCTCAAAGGATAGAAGGATGTGGGAGCAACTATGGACTAGTTCACTAGTAGCAAGAAGTTAATGGGCCTAATTAGAATACCGCAAGAATAAATGGTCACCATGGAAGAATTCATTTTGGAAGGGAGTGCTAAACAATGATGGAAAAATGTGTGAATCCTCACCACCATTGTGCTAACATGGGGGAATTTGAAGAGATATTTTATGAAACATGTCATCTCGGATCAAGGAAAAATCGAGAAAGAACCGTCAATTTAATAAGAAAACTGAACCATTTAAGGAACCGAGAATAAAAAAGAGGGGTTAAAATGGGAAATTAGAAAATCCCAAGTGACCAAAAAGTCATGAAAATCATGGGAAAGAACCATGAAGTAAATTGGATGGGAAAATCGGACCAATTCAGGGTGAACTGGACCTGAATCGGATTGAACTGGGTTGAACAATGGATGAACCAATTTCTTAATTCATTTTTCTAAGCGGCTTGAAAATCTCAACTTGTAAAATTTAGCCCACCATCAGATAGAAAATTAATTTAGACAAATTTAGAAATTTTTAATTTTGAGAAAACTAGTCGAATCAAGCCTAAATCGGTCCATTTTTGTCATTGAACCCGGTCAGACCATTCCTATTCAAAACAATGTCATCTTCTTCCTTGGGATGACATCACTCTTCATATGGCGGAAAAACCTTCCTAATCCGACGAGGGAATATTCCCTCCAATTTGGGCATTTTCTAAAGAGGATAAACTCGATCAATATGAAAACTGGTAGAGCAGAGGGTCCCTAAGCTCCCTATATAAAGAGTTCCCATCCATTCATCCTCCACACACCTCAAATCGTCCTACTCTCCAAAGTGCTCCATTTTCCGGCGAAGCTCAAACCAGAGCTCTGACTTGGGCACTTTCTGTAGCCTTAGAAAGCAAAGTTGGGTCCTACAAACTTTAGAAAGCAAAGTTCTCACTTCTAGGTATCTTATTTGTTAAAACAAGGTTTACATGAAGATTCTAGCTACATGTTCTACAATCTAAGATTGAACTCACCTTGAGGTGTTTATGGTTTTTAGTATTGAATAAGGATACTTTCATTTTTATAGGGAAGAGATCCACCAATCTTCTCAAATGTTTATATGTTTGCCATTTTCTACCTATCATACAAGTCCTTGATTTATGAGTTCCTTACTAGCCTAAATGCTCTTTCATAACCATGATGGATGGAGACATGCACATACAAAAATGAGATATGTTCGAAAATATTTACCTCATAATAAGCACATTAATAGAAATTGAGGGTTAGAATAAACGTGTCATGTTGTTTTCATCATAAGAACTTTGCTAAATTAACAAAGTTTTTTTTAATTCAAATGCTCCCATTTTCCTTCAACTCTATGAGCTTTGTCCAATATGTCCAATGTATCTTTTTCTTCTCACTTGAGTCTCCCCACTATAATTGTGCTATAATCCTATTGAGCTCTTGACATCAATTCTAGGGTAATAAAAATATAACTCATTATATGTTTATGAATAATACTCAACATTTATTTTATCAATACTTACATACCACTTTGTCAGAGGTGGTTAGATTTCCATTTTGAAATTTTGTGAGTATTTTTTTCCTTTAAAAAGTGTATAGTGCTATTTTTATTCATTTCTCAAAGAAGAAGGATGCCAAGGTACATAGCTTAAAGGTGCCCCTTTGCCATATACAATAAAGAAGTAATAGTATTACTACTCTCCAAACATGCATTTGCACTAAAATAAATAGATGATTTTTAAGTGCTAATTTTCTATCCATATGCAACACAATAGATTTGGATTCTATTCACTTGTTTAGTTTAGATACATTTCTATTTGATGCTTCTATGAAAATTAATGCACAATCCGTAAAAACTAAATGTGAAATAACTGGAAAATCTCTACATATAATAGTTCTCTAAGTTCCCTATTTGCACAAGAATCATGATAGTGATCTAACTAAAAGAATAAAAATATATGCAGATAAAGGATCTCCATGTCTTAAGACTTGTGTAAGATGTATTACATGAGTTCAAGCTCCGTTCACTAGTTGATGTGAGTCCAACTAAGAGTGCTGTCAATTCATAAGTTGCTATCACAAGATCAAGGGCCAAAAGAATTAAAAAAGAAATGCAAGGGCTAATTGGAGCGATTACGGGAAGCCAATTTGAGAGCACAATTGAAAAGAACAATAAGAGCACTAAAGAAGGATACAATTTGAATGACAAATTTATTAATATTATAAATCTTATAGAAGAAGATTAAATAAGAAAATAATATATTTCCTAGATATGTCTAAGATAATATGCTAAGTTTATAATATTTTATTATCTTAGACATCTCTAAATAAGGGAACAAGGAATATATTAACAATATTCTATATGGTTGACATGTCAACCATAACATTTTATTTCCTTATTTAGAGAATAGCTAATATTAATAAGTGTTTATAAAAGGCTAACTTCAGAGCATTGTAAAAACAGATCTTTGATTTCAATGTTATTGTGAGGTTTATGTCTTCTTTCTCTTTTGAGAAAAGTTTTTGAACTTATCAAATTTTTACTTGTAGAGTTCAAGCAATCGACTTATTATCAAGGTTTTCTAAGAGCTCTTCTTAAAGGAGTTTGTTGCAGCAACTACTTTTATCTTACCTTGTTTCTTAATCGAATAAGGTATATTCCATTCTTTTTACTTGTGTCGTGAAAGTCTTGGGGTCTATTCCACATTTGGTGCAGAGTGTCGTTAGTATATTGGCGGGGTTTGCATCAGTTAGTATCAAAGCACACGGTTACACGACAAGTTTCATACTATCCTTTCAAATTTCGTTATATTTTCTTTATCTTCTACCTATTTATATTTAGTATAAAAAAATCACAAAAAATCTCTTTTTTCCCTATCTAGTTATATTTTTATTATTTTTCTACTTCTAGTCTATATAGAAAAAAAAATCTCATCTTTTTTATCTACTTTCTTTATATTAACAAAAGCCAAAAAAGCCAAAATAAGTTTAAAAAACAAAAAAATTCATAAAAAGGTAAAAAAAACGTGTAAAAAAAGAACAAAAAAAAAGGCAAAACAAATATTAAAAAAGGCATAAAAAGGTTAAAAAAAAGAAAAAGTACAAATTTTATACTCAATATCTTATTATTTCTACTCTATTAAATTTCTATTCTTTTTTTCTTTCTATATCACTTGTTTATCTTCATATATCACACTTAAATCCCTTTTAGAATTACTTTTTAAAACTTTGTTATATGTCTTGATTGTTCCTCAAGTTGAACTGTTCAACTAAAAATGATTTGTTATTAAGTACAATTAAAATTAAAAATAAGACATATGAGAGAAAAAAGACAAGAGTGTTTGAATCCATAAAAAAGCCAGTTGAGTGAAACACAAGTGTTGTAAGGCTCTTTTTTTCTTTTATATTAACATTTGTAGGAACACATGGCTCAACGAAGAGGAGACGACCCAAATGAGGAAGAGCCCCCACATGAGCCCTCACATCTCATTCTAAACTTACAAGTGAAAACTATAATAAGTGAGATAAGACGTTTGATGAAGATTGATTTGGAGCCACTTCACTTGTGGATGGATCAATTGGAGGAAGGAGTGAAGGGTTCACATCAACATACTCCTACTAAACAACGACCTCGAAGCTTTCAATCTAGGCATCTTAATCTACAAGATATCGAGGAGTTCGAAGAAATCCAAGGCAATTGCAACAAGCTCAGACACAATTCCATCGATTGATATACTCATAGAGGGCGACCACAGATTGATGACAACTTGGACAACATCAAACCGAATATACCCTCTTTTTAAGGAAAAACTAACCCAGAAGCCTACTTTGAATGGGAAAGTAAGAGATGGTTTTTTAATACCATAATTACTCTAAGATGAAAAAGGTATGACTTGTTATTGTCGCATTTACTAATTATGCTATAATATGGTGGGATCAGTTGGTGAAGGCGATGAAAAGAAATCATAAATGCCCTGTGGAATCTTGGGATGAGATGAAAGCAATCATGCGACGACGATTTGTTCCCAGTCACAACCATCAGGAGTTGTTCAATAAACTTCAAAGGCTTACCCAAGGATCCAAAAGTGTTGACGAGTACTTCAAGAAGATGGAAATTACTATGATTGGAGCTAATGTGGAGGAAGATAGATAGGTTACAATGGCCAGATTTTTGCATGGCCTAAACCATGAGATAGATGATGTGGTGAAAATGCAATATCGTGTTGAGCTTCAAGACATGGTGCACCAAGCTATTAAAGTCGAACAACAACTGAAGAGGAAGAATTTACACAAGAGGGGATTAAACATTGGTCACTCAAACATATGGAAACCAACCCCTAGCCAAGTTGAGAAGTCGTTGACTCAATCTCAGCCCACCATTTCAAAGGAGACAACCAAGTAAGCTGTGACCCAAAAACAAGGTAACACTCATATCACAACCCCAAAAATTGTGATATTAAGTGTTTTCGATGCCAAGGAAGGGATCACATAGCAAGTCAATGCCCGAATAAGTGGGCTATGGTAATCAATGTTGATAGAGAGATCGAGACCAAGGATGAAGAAGAAGAAAACGATCCTGATATGCCACCACTTGAGGATGCTAGTGAGTATGCCGAAGAAGGAGAGTTATTGTCATGCCCCGACCCAGTTTGTTTGGATCCCAGTGATCAACCCACCACTCTTCCGGTTTAATAAGGATTGCCCCTTATTTATAAATCGTGAGGAGTAGGGCATCCTTTAAACTTGCACCTTTTCTAGAATAACATAAATCAAAACTGCACAAAATTTTAAACTTATAATACCTACCTTACAACTGTGTTAGTTGGTGGTCATTGGGGTAAGCTTTTTGGGGTTACCTAAAAGGGATATAAGGGAGGGGTGAGTACAATGATTCAGTGAAAGGGTTTTCAAAATTTAACTTTTAGGAAAAATGTTTGATTCATAGTGTGTTAGACTCCTTATTTTCTTTTAAAAACATTTCATTCTCAATTTCGATTTTTATAACCATTTCTTATTACCACGGTGTCTCATCACCCAACACACATCCTTCATCATGAAGGTAAAACACACAATCGCAAGCTAGCTCATCCACTGAACCCACTTGTGGTGTCAGAGCGACTTTACCGGCCACCAAGAAAGAAGCACATCCACTTCTACCTTGAGAATGAGTGGATGTTCGTGACATCCGACCCTAAATCCCGTAACAAATCTCCATGTCCATATGAGGACAAAGACCTCATCCTGTCCCCATCCCAGTCTCATGCGCTTAAAGCTACTCTGAGCTTCACAAGACTTCTAATACGACTAACTGCACTTATATCCACCAGGTCGTCTAGAGCCCTAGGATGCATCACTACCCCTCTTGGGTGTCTTAAAGGTCCCATAACACAGTGCATGTACAATCAATAATTTTTCACATAATTTCATATAATCTGTGGTGTCACTGGTCTGATGGCCCCGACCCTCAATTCGACTTGCAACTGTTCGTCTTGACTAGTTCGGAGACATGTCATGTCGCACTATCACTAGTTAACTGAGTATGTCGATCTTGTCTCGGTACCATGGCCAAACAACTCATTTACTTAAGTTTTCATGGCATATTAATCATGTTTGTTTACGAGCTCCTGCTCATGCCAATTGCCCTAGGGCCTACTGTTCGAGATTTTCAAAATCGAGCTTATTAGCCCCCAAGTTCCAAAATTGAGGCCTCTAGCCTAACAGAGCTATTTGAGCGCCCGTCAAGAAGGTCTCACAAAATGTTTAAGTAGTGGCACACAGTCAAGGGAGAGTACTTCTGAAAAAATATACTTTTCAACTGTCCATCATACCAACTGAGTATGAGGACATCTCCGCTCTTAATCGATGAACAGGTTTTCCACTTCCTTCGAGTAAGTTTCATCATACTAACCAGGTATGATCTACTTACAACCGGTAAGTAGTTTTTCCACTTGGTTTCCATATCACTACTCTCAGGTGTGATGATTAAAATACCACTTAGCAGTGGGTTTTTATTTTCGAGGTGTTTATCATCCCAACCAAGTATGATATTAAATTCCCACTCACCCGAAAGTCCAGTTAATATCCTCTTAGTTGACTTGTTGTCCTTACTCGAACTTGTCTTAGTTGGCGTTCTCGGTACTTCGTATTCCTACATGATATGAATACTCTTGTTCATTATCTTTTAGCCTAATAGCCCTCATTCATCCCAAAAAATGAGAAAATCAACTTTTTCTTTTATTTGTAATTAGGTCCCTAAAGTTATTTTTCTTTAACCTTAAGTCCCTAATGCCGGTTTTTCCTCAAATTAAGTCCCTAAACTTTTAAAATTTACCTTGGTACCTCAATTTATTCAAATTCAAAAAAAGAGGTTTAATTTCCATAATTTCCAATTTGGTCCCCAACTTTTCCAAAATTACCATTTTACCCTACTTTACAAAAATGGTAAGTTTTGCCCCAAAAATTCCAAAAATTTCCCAATTGGACCTCCAACATCTTTATCATGCCCAATTAGCCGTCAATTTTATGAAATTACACTTTAGTCCCTCGAATTTTTGAAATTCCCAAATTTCCCCCAATTTCAACTTTCTAATTCAACCGAATTTGATTTTACCAAATTGACCAATCAAATGAGTTTAATTGTTGAAATTGAAGTTAGATTGGAGTTCCTACACCTTCGTACAATTCAATTGCACTTTGAATCGCACGATTTGATGCTGGGATGAGCTCAAACGGAGCTTTGTCGAAAAACTGTATTAAGAGAAAGAAAGCTTTGAAAGCTTACTGTCGGGGACACGGCGATCCAAGCTTTCAATTTGGGCAGATAGCTCTTGTCCTAAAGTTCCTCCTATGATCAAAAATTCATCAATTGATGCCAAATTGAGTGAGACATCGAAGTTCTGTCAGTTCTCTCTCTAGCATCGATCTAAAATTACAAAGGGGAGCTGAATTAGCTTACCTTTCAACTCTATTTCAGTTGTATGAGGAATTTGGAGGTGTTGAAAGGGCTTGGTTTGGCTTGAGAAGGGCTCGAATTGGCTGATTTTAGCTCAGCTAAAATAGGACAACTTCGACCCGCCGGAGCTGCTTCACTTTTTGATCACGTTGGCGCTTCTCCGTTGAACCTCAAAGCAAATGGAGACTACAGGCTTGTAGCTGACTTCTCCTCAAATCCAAAGAACCTGACCATGCCTTCTTTGGCTCAGAAAAGACCCTATATCAGAGCTTTGGTTCGAGCTTCACCAAAAATTGGAGCAGTTGAGAGAGAATAAAGTTTTCGGTTGTGGAGATGATGAATGAGGAGGGGCTATTTATATAGGAAGCTCGAGGACTTCTTGGCCGTCCGATTGGTGTCTAATGGTGGTCATTCATTGCCTAAAACTCCCTAACCGGAGACTTTTCAGTTTCATCGGTGCTGCTCGCTTTTCTGATGAGTGAACAGTGTTGTCATCTAAAGGAAGAAGATGACACTGTTCTGAACCGGACTAGACCAGTCCAAATCAGCTTTAAAGCTTAAACGGGCCAGTTCAAGCCCGATTCAACCAAATTTTTCAACATTAAAATTTTTTAAAATCATCTAAATTCATTCTCTATCCAATGGTGGTCTCAAATCTAATATTTGAATTTTCTAAGCCACCTAGAAAAATAAATTTAGCATCTGGTTCAATAGTGGTTCAAACCAGTCTAAACCTGTTCAATCTGGTTCGGATCCAATTCACCTGAATCGGTTTGGTTTTCATCTCCAATTTATCCTAAAGTCCTTTTTCATGACTTTTGTGACTCCTTAGGTCACTTGTGATCCATAAATTTCCCAATTTTCCTTTTCTCTATCGGTTCTGGTTCATGAACTAACTCGATTCATGAACCAACTCGATTTATAAACTAGTTCAATCTAGTTGGATCCAGTTCATCTGAACAAGTTTGGTTTTTCCCTTCCAATTTGTTTTAAGGTTCTTTTCCAAGGTTTTATGAACCCTTTGGGTCACTCGGGAGTTGTAAATTTCCCAAATTGCCCATTCTCTGATGATTGGATTTGTGAACCGATTCTGTGTTTCTCACTCGTTTTGACCGATTCTTTCCTTAGTTTTCCTTAACTCAAAAGCGTGGAATTTATAGTTATTAGTAGCAAGGCAAACTCTTAGTGCTCATGCCTAAGAAGAAGAAATCAATCAGCGCGAGAACTTATTTCATACTCATTGTTGTGTGAACAACAAGATTTTTTTGGTTATTATAGATAGAGGAAGCTGCAATAACGTAGCTAGCACTAAGCTTGTGGAGTAATTTGCATTACTGACATTAAGCATCCAAAGCCATATCGACTTCAGTGGCTGAACGATCAAGGTGAACTCAAGGTAACCAATCTAGTGTTGGTAGCATTTTCTATTGGAAGATATTAGGATGAAATACTATGGATGTGGTACCAATGCAAGCCTGCCATATTCTTTTGGGACGACCTTGGTAGTTTGATCGTCAAGTTAAGCATGATGGATTCACCAATAAGTACTCATTTGTGATGAACGAAAGACCAATATCTCTTGTACCATTGACTCCAAAGCAAGTTTTAGAGTATTAAATAAAAAGGAAAAAGGCAAATGAAAAGAAGAAAGAAGAAGAAAAGAAGAAAGAAGAAGAAAATAATATAGATTTGAAAAAAAGGATAGAAAAGCCTGAATTTGAAAAATAAAATAGAGTAAAATTAATTTTATTACTAGAAAAAGTGAGATTAAGGGAGTTATATATTCACAACAATCTTTTATTGTACTTATCTATAAGGATGCCTTTTTGAGTACTAACGACCTTGTCGAATATTTGCCAAGCAATATTATTATTTTGCAGGAATTTATGGATGTTTTCCCGAAGAGATACCGCCAGGTTTACCACCAATTTGAAGAATTGAACATCATATTGATTTCATCCCTAGAGCGACAATTCCGAATCGACCTACATATAGAAGTAACCATGAGAAAACAAAGGAACTTCAATGCCAAGTCATGGACTAATGGAAAAATGGTATGTTCGAGAGAGCATGAGCCCATGTGTTGTGCCTGTGCTACTTGTCCCTAAGAAGGATGGAATGTGGCGAGTGTGTGTCGATTATCGAGCTATTAACAATATCACGGTAAAGTGTTGACACCCTATTCCTCATTTGGATGATATGTTAGATGATTTGCATGGATTTTGTTTATTTTTTAAAATAGATCTTAAAAGTGGATATCATCAAATTAGAATGAAAGAAGTAGATGAATGAAAAACTGTATTTAAAACAAAACAAGGATTATATGAATTGTTAGTTATGCCCTTTGGACTAACTAATGCACCTAGTACGTTCATGAGATTAATGAACCATGTTTTGCGTGCTTTTATTAGGAAGTTTGTAGTTGTTTATTTTGATGACATTCTAATTTATAGCAAGACCATGGATGAACATGTAAGACACTAAACAACTGTTTTAGAAGACTTAAGGCAAGATAAGTTATCACTCCCCAACCCAGTTTGGTTGGATCCCCGTGAACAACCCGCCGCTCTCTCGGTTCAAGAGGAGTTTCCTCCTTCTTTAACTCGAGATGAGCCAAGCGTAATTTCAACCTTGTTCCCTGGAAAGACATATTTCAAATAAAATGCAAGCTTAAGGAAAATTAAGCATACCTTACAGAGGGTAAGGCACAGAGTTATTCCTAGTCATTTTCTCTTTTCTTGAAAAAGGGATAGAAAAGAGGGGTGAGTTTCTACAACTCAGTAAATGGATTTTTTTTAATTTTACTTTTAGGAAAAAGATTTATATTGGAGTGTGTCAGACTCCTTTCTTTCAAAAATCCTTTCAATTCCAATCTTGGTTTTTACCACCATTTCTTATTAATCACGATGTGCCATCACCCAACACACAACCTTCATCATGAAGGTCAAACACACATTCGCAGGCCAGTGCGTCCACTGAACCCACTTGTGGTGTCAAAGTGTCTTTATCGACCACCAAGATAGAAGCACATCCACTTCAACCTTGAGAATCAGTGGATGTATGCGACATTCGACTCTCATTCCCGAAATCAATTCTTCATGTTTGTATAAGGACAGAGACCTCATCTCGTCCCCACCCCAGTCTCATGCACTTGGTGCTACTCCAAATTTCACACGGTCACCTTGTACGACGAACTACCCTTATATTCACTAGGTCATCCACAGCCCTTAGGACGTAACACTACCCCTCTTAGGCATCTTGATAGTCCCGTAATCACAGTGCATGCACAATCAATATTTTCTTATCATGCCATATAATATGTGGTACCACTAGTCCAATGGCAACGACCTTCAACTCAACCTGCAATTGTTTGTCTTGATTGATCCGGAAACTTGTCATGTCGCACTACCACTAGTTGATTGAATATGTCGGTCTTGTCTTGGTACCATGGCCAAACAATTCATTTATTAAAGTTATATGGTACATATCTCATGTTTGTTTATGAGCTCCTGCTCGTGCTCACTAGCTTATGGCCCACTTGTTCGAGATTTTCAAAACTGGGCATAATAGCCCCCAAGTTCCAAAATCGAGGCCCCCGACCTATAAGAGCTATTCGAGCTCTCGTCAACAAGGTCTCCCAAATCGTTTAAGCATTGGCATACAGCCAGGGGAGAGCACTTCCGACAAAATATGTTTTCAACTATCCATCATACCAACCAAATATGAGGAGATCTCCACTCATAACCGATGAACGAGTTTTCCACTTCCTTCGAGTAAGTTTCATCATACCAACCGGGTATGATCTACTTACGACTTGTAAGTAGTTTTTCCGCGTGATTTTCACATCACTCCTTTAAGTTGTGATGTTTAAAATACCACTTAGTAGTGGGTTTTCATTTCGAGGTACTTATCATCCCCAACTGGTTATGATATAAAATCCCACTTACCCATTAATGTAGTGAATTCCACTAGTCCGTTTATTTGTATTCATGAGAGCTTGTCCTTACTGGCGTTCCTGGTACTTCATGTTCCGGTGAAGGCGCAGCGGTCTAAGCTTTCTATCTAGGCAAGTAGCTCTCCTTCTAAGGTTCCTCCTAGGATTAAGAATAACATCAATTGATGTCGAATAGGATTAGAATTTTGTCATTGAAATTCGACCGACTCTCTCTCTAACACCGATCGGAAATTGCAAATGGGAGTCGAATTGGCTTACCTTACGGTCCTAATTCGGCCGTGGAAGGGCTGAGGAAGTGTTGGCAGGGCTTGGTTTGGCCTGAGGAGGGCTCAAATTGGCCGATTTCAACTCGGCCGAAACAGGACAGTTTCGGTCCGCTGGAGCTATTTCACTGTTTGATCACGCCAACACATCTTCAGAGACCCTCGAAGCAAATGCAGACTACAGGCGTGTAGTTGACTTCTCACCGATTCTAAACAACTTGACCTCACCTTCTTTGGCTTGGAAATGACCCTATATCGGAGCTCTAGTTCGAGCTTCACCAAAAAACTAAGCAACTAAGAGAGAGTGAGCTTTTCAAGTGTAGAGAGGATGAATGGAGAGGGGCTCTTTATATAGGGAGCTCGAGGACTCATCAGCCGTCCGTTTGGCACCTTTATGATAGACATTGATGGCTTGAAACGTATCGAACGGAAACGTTTCTTCTTCACCGGCACTGCTTCAATTTTCCGACAAGTGAAAAGTGCTATCATTTAAAGGAAGAAGACGACACTGTTCTGAACTGGACCGGACCGGTCCCAATCAGGTTCAACGCTTAAACCGGCCAGTTCACCCCCAATTGACCAAAATTTTCAAATCTAAAAATTTCTAAATTCATTTTCTATCAAATAGTTGCCTCAAATCTCAAATTTGAATTCTTTAAGCCACATAGTGAAATAAATTTAGAATCCGGTTCAATAGTGGTTCAAACCGGTCCAACCTGGTTCAATCCAGTTCGGATCCAGTTCACCTAAACCATTGGTTTTCATCTCCAATTCCTTCTCCAGTCTATTTTCATGACTTTTAGGACTCTTTGGGTCACTTGAGATCCATAAATTTCTCGGTTTACCCTTTCTCTATTGGTTCCGGTTCATGAATCAACTTGGTTCATAAACCGGTTCTATTTGGTTCGGACTCGGTTCACTTGAACTGGTCAGGTTTTTCTTCCCCAATTCATCCTAAGGTTCTTTTCCAAGATTTATGGAACATTGTTGAGTCACATGAGAGTTGTAAATTCTCAAATTTGCCTATTTCCTAATAATCGGGCTTGTAGACTGATTCAGTTTTAAAATTTTAAACTGACCGGTTCTTTACCGGTTTTCTCATTATCAAAGAACACGGTTTACAACTCTACTCTCCTTTTAGGGGTTTTATCCCCAAAACAGTTACATGTTAAATAATTGAGGGTAACCAACCCTCATCATATTCTCGGTTTCCCATGTCTCTTCCTGCACGGGTCTGTTCTGCCATAAAACCTTGACCATAGGGATTTTCTTGTTCCTTAAATTCTTGTCTCTCCGATCGATGATTCGTACTGGTTCTATCTAATAGGTCAGGTTCTCTTCTAGTTCCATTGGAGGTCAGTCCAGTACATGACTAGGATCAGGCTGATATTTCCGAAGCACTAAGATGTGGAATACATCATATATTCTTTGCAGATTAGGAGGCAGTTCCAATTTATAAGCTACTGGTCCTATCCTTTAAATGATGGAATATGGACCGATATATCTTGGTTTTAGTTTTCCTCTTTGCTAAAACCTAAGTATTCCCCTCCATGGGGATACTTTGAGGAATACTTGATCTCCCACCACAAATTCTAGATCTTTCCTTTGATTATCCACGTAACTCTTTTGCCAGTCCTGGGCGGTCTTAAGACGACTTCTTATTAATTTTATCTTTTTCGTGGCATCCTCAATTATTTCTATCCTTTCTAACTTCCTTTCCCCCACTTCTTCCCAAAATAGAAGGGTATGTCAAGGTCTTCCATAAAGGGCTTCATAGGGAGCCATCTAAATACTAGCCTCATAACTATTATTGTAAGCAAATTCCATCAAGCACAAGTATTCCTCCCAACTTTTGTCCATGGTGAGTACGCACACTCATAGCATGTCTTCCAAGGTTTGGATGATTCGCTTAGACTAACCATCTGTCTAAGGGCGAAATGTCGTGCTCATATGAAGCTTGGTCCCCATGGCATTTTGTAGACTCGGCCAAAACCTGGAAGTAAATCTCAGATCTCTATCCGATACTATACTCACTAGGACACCATAGAGTCTTATGATTTCCTTCATGTATAGGACGACCAACTGTTCTACTGTCCGTCACTTTTATAGGAAGGAAATGTGCTGATTTGGTCAATCTATCCATTATGACCCAAATCGCATCTCAACCCTTTTTGGTCACCAATAGGCCTGTGACGAAGTCCATGGTGATGTGCTCCCATTTCCACTCCGGAATTGGTAAGGGTTGTAGTAGTTCTAACGGTTTCTAATGCTTTGCTTTTATCTGTTGATAGGACAAACATCGGGCTACATATTCTGCAAAGTCCCTCTTCATACCCTTCCACCAGTATCCTTGTTTGAGGGTGCGGTACATCTTAGTACTACCCAGATGCATAGTATACACCGAATCATGTGCCTCTTCTAGAATTAATCTTTTCAACTTCTTATCTTGAGGCACACATACCCTACCCTTATAGGTTTTGTTGAGCCTTAATATGCTCGTTTAAACTAGGTATTCCCACCACATTAGCCACCAAGCATTTTTCCTGCTTGTCTACCCACAAATCCACCTCCATCCTTCCCAATTGTTGTAACAAGGGTAGGTAACTTGTCTTTACTTGTGTCGTATCAGTTTGATACTTGCGACTTAAGGAATCTACTACCACATTAGCCTTTCCGAGGTGATATTCTATTGCAAGATCCTAATCCTTCACTAATTTCAGCCATCTCCTCTGACGGAGATTTAACTACTTCTAAGTTATGAAGTACGTAAGGCTCTTGTGATCTGTGTATATCTTGCACTTAACCCCGTAAAGGTAGTGTCACCATATCTTTAGGGCAAACACTATTGCAGCTAATTCTAAGTCATGAGTCGGGTAATTTCTTTCTCTTTGTACATGATTCTTTCCTTTCCATTATCTTGTTCTTGAGAAATTATTCTCTTGCTTATTCTGTTGGTTTCACTTTCTTTCCTTGGTTCACCAATGTCTTCCCAAGATTTCTTTCTCTGATGAGCTTTACAATCTCTTTCCCTCCATATTTCCTTCTAGTTCTACCATTGAAATCTAAATTTCTGGAGTATATTTTGCCGATATTTTCACCAACGTACTCTTACTCTTTGAATCTAGGAGTACCTTCTGTTGATCTTGCTTTATTTCTACTCGCTTTCATATTCGCCTATTCCTTTGAGGTGGGTCTCTCATCCTCATCGTATCCAAATCTTTCGTACCTTTATATCCCTAGTATTTCCCTTTTTGTCTTGGTTGGGGTGTATTCTTCCACTATTCCCAATCTCTGGTTGGACGTTTTCTAGGCCGACTTGTAGTAGATCATGCTCAACCTCCCAATACTCTCACCTAACCACTCGTACTTCTTACCGAGGACCTCATCACGGCCTTGGTGTTGCAACCCTCCTTTGATCGACCATTTTTTTTACATGAAGCTTTCTCCTTCCCCGATCCAACTTCCTATTTTCCATCCTCCTTCTGGTGTCTTCCAATTTGGGATTCTGGTGTACAATCGCCCTATCTATTAGAAATTTCCTCCTAAACTTAAGGACCTGGTACGATTCATCTACTCTTGTTTTTCTACCTTCTTTGACTCATACTTTACCTTCCACATGTCTCTTATCCTTTGAAATTTCTAAGCAATCTGTATCTTAGTTTTTAATTGGTTACACCCGGGACTTCCTGTTGTTATACTTTCTCTCCATCTTTTCGTGGTGGACTCTATACTTAATTTTTTTTTCCTTATCGATCAACTTCTATTCTTGTGGTTCTTTTTGGGATATTATACTTTCTCCCAGGTTTTTCCTTATCCACAATTCTCAGAACTTCTTAGTCTCTCAAAAAGTTATGTACTCTTAGATGGTTGCTCCTCCAACTCCCTTTTCCTTTTCTTAGGATCTCCATCAGATGAATTTCTCCTTATCGTGCTTCTAAGGGTAAGTCTTAAGGGATGAGTTTAACTATCCATAACTCAGTCTTCCTTAGGGGGATTTCTTCCCTTTTATTTAAACTTTTATTATCATACACTTAAATTTTTTTTAAGGAACTCAGGGGTTTTAATAAACTTCTACCTTCATTTATTCAGGAAATATTTTCTTGCCATAATTTGGCTTATTACATGAATTCTCTACCCCCTAATCCCTTGGGGTCATAGGGCTAAAGTTAACCCTAGAACGATTATGTGACTCTTGATCAAAAGGTTCGGGGGAACTGATTAGGGTCCATTCGTGCTCCTCAATAGGATGAATTTCATGTATGGCCTCCAATCCGTACCGCCTTAGTACTTCCACCTCACACTCATAAGTCCACTTCACCCATTGATATGGATTGAAGTTAGATTGAGTGGGTGGATGTACTTGGTGGACCTTCATGAAGGTGGCATATGCATCCCAATAGTTATCCCATGCCTCCTTATTGGTGGGATTCCTTTTCGGTTGTTGTGGCTTTGGAGGAGGAGGGGTTGGACTTCTAGGAGGTGATGCTAGTTCCTCTTGTCTAGGAGGAGAGTATATGATGTCTTCTGGTTCTATTAAGGCCCCGACTAGTTTCCGGTAGTCTTCCACCATGTCCTTGGGCACCCTTTTCTCGCCCCTTAGTAACCTTTGAACGACTTCCTCCCTTGGGTTAGATGTCTTTTTCATGATTATAGGGAAGGATTGGATTTTTCCGCGAATTTCCTAGGGACTCTCCTTCCTACATGATAGTTTAGAGTTGGGTTAATATCAGGGCATAATATTGATAATGTTTCAAGGGAACTAGGCTATGATACCTAGTTGTCACGCCCCAACCCAGTTTGGTTGGATCCCCATGAACAAGCTGCCGCTCTCTCGGTTCAAGAGGAGTTTCCTCCTTCTTTAACTCGAGATGAGCCAGGCGTAATTTCAACCTTGTTCCCTGGAAAGACATATATTAAATAAAATGAAAGCTTAATGAAAATTAAGCATACCTGACAAAGGGTAAGGCTCGGTGTTATTCATAGTCATTTTCTCTTTTCCTGAAAAAAGGATAGAAAAGAGGGGTGAGTTTCTACAATTCAATGAATGGGTTTTTTTTGAAAATTTTACTTTTAGGAAAAAGATTTGTATTGGAGTGTGCCATACTCCTTTCTTTCAAAAATCCATTCAATTCTAATCTCGGTTTTTACCACCATTTCTTATTAATCACAGTTTTCCATCACCCAACACACATCAATCATCATGAAGGTCAAACACACATTCGCAGGCCATTACGTCCACTGAACCCACTTGTGGCGTCGAAGCGTATTTACCGGCCAACTAGATAGAAGCACGATGTCATGCGCTTGGTGCTACTCTAAATTTTGCACGGTCACTTGGTACAACAAACTGCCCTTATACTCACCAGGTCGTCTAGGGCCCTTAGCATGCATCACTACCACTCTTGGGCGTCTTGATGGTTCCATAATCACAGTGCATTCACAATCAGTAGTTTCTTATCATGCCAAATAATATGTGGTGCCACTAGTCCAATGGCCCTCACCTTCAACTCAACCCTCAGTTGTTGGTCTTGACTGGTCCGTCGACCTATCAAGTCACATTGTCGCTAGTTGACTGAGTATGTCGGTCCTATCTAGGTACCATGGGAAAACAATTCATTTATTAAAGTTTTATGGCACATATCTCATGTTTGTTTACGAGCTCTTGCTCATGCCAACTAGCCTTGGGTCCACTGTGCAAGATTTTCAAAATCGAGCATATTAGCCTCCAAGTTCCAAAACCGAGGCCCCCAGCCTATAAGAGCTATTTGAGCTCCCGTAAAGAAGGTCTCCCAAATCCTTTAAGCATTGGCACACAATCAGGGGAGAGCACCTCCAACAAAAATATGTTTTCAACTGTCCATCATACCGACTGGGTATAAGGACATTTCCGCTCATAACCGATGAACGGGTTTTCAACTTCCTTCGAGTAAGTTTCATCATACCAACCAGGTATGATCTACTTACAACCGGTAACTAGATTTTTCGCATGATTTTCACATCACTCCTCTATGTTGTGATGTTTAAAATACTACTTGGTAGTGGGTTTTCATTTCGATGTACTTATCATCCCTAACTAAGTATGATATAAAATCCCACTCACCCGTTAATGCAGTGGATTCCACTAAACCGTTTCTTTGTATTCACGCAAGCTTATCCTTGTTGGCGTTCCTGGTACTTTGTGTTCCAACACGATATGAACATATCAGTTCATTATTCTTCGGCCTAATAGCCTTCATTCATTCCAAATGAATGAGAAAACTAAACTTTCATTTATTTGCAATTAGGTCCCTAAAGTTATTTCTCTTTAACTTTAAGTCCCTAAAGCCAGTTTTTCTTCAAAACGAGTCCCAAAACTTTTAAAATTTATCATAAGACCTCAATTTATTCCATTTCACAAAAAGGGGTTTAATTTCCCAAATTTCCAAATTGGTCCCCCAACGTTTCCAAAATTACCATTTTGCCATTCCTTTACAAAAATGGTAAATTTTAACCCAAAAATTATAAAATTCCTCAATTGGCCCTCTAACATTTTTATCATGCCCAATTGACCCTCAATTTTAGGAAATTGTATTTCGGTCCTTCGAATTTTCGAAAATCCCCAATATTTCCTAATTTTTCCCCCAATTCCAACTTCTTAACATAGTCAAATTTATCTCATCAAATTGACTAATCAAACACTTCCAATTGTTGAAATTGAAGTTGAAATTGAGTTTCTACATGTTCATACGATTCTCTAGCAATTTGAATCGCAAGTTTAAACGTTGGAACGAGCTCAAACAGAGTTTCGCCGGAAAATGGACGGTAGAGAGAGAAACTTTCAATTACTCACTGGTGAGGGTGCGTCAATCTAAGCTTTCTATTTGAGCAGGTAGTTCTCATCCTAAGGTTCATCCTAGAATCAAGAATCGCATCAATTGATGAAAAATTGAGTTAGAATTTCATCATCAAAATTATGTCGGTTCTCTCTCTAGCATCGGTCAGAAATTGTAGAATGGAGCCGAATTGGCTTACCTTTTCATCCTAGTTTGGTCGTGGGAGGGCTGAGGAAGTGCTGGAAGTGCTTGGTTTGGCCTGAGAAGGGCTCAAAATAGCCAATTTCAACTCGACCGAAACAGAGCAGCTTCAGTCCGTCGGAGCGGCTTCATTGTTCCATCAAACCAACGCTTCTCCGATGACCCTCGGAGAAAACAGACACAACAGGCATGTAGCTGACTCCTCCCCAGTTCTAAAGAACTCAACCACACCTTCTTTGGCTCAGAAATGACCTTATATCGGAGCTTTGGTTCAAGCTTCACCGGAAAACTAAGCAACTGATAGAGAGTGAGCATTTCGGGTGTGAAGAGGATGAATGGGGAGGGGGTCTTTATATAGGGAGCTCAGGGACTCGTCGGCCATCCATTTGGCACCTTTATGACAAGCATTAATGGTCGAAAACATATTGAACAAAAATGTTTCTTCTTCACCGGCACTGCTTCAATTTTCTAGTGATTGCACAGTGTTGTCATTTGAAGGAAGAAGATGACATTGTTTCGAACCGGACCCGACCGGTCCGAACCGGGTTCAAAGCTTAAACCGGTCGGTTCACCCCTCCCATTCGACCGAGTTATTCAAATCTAAAAATTTATAAATTCATTTTCTATTCAATGGTGGTCTCAAATCTCAAATTTGAATTATCTAAGCCACCTAGAAAAATGAATTTAGCATCTAGTTCAATAGTGATTCAAACCGGTCTAAACCAGTTCGGACCGGTTCACCTGAACCGATTTGGTTTTCATGTCCAATTCATCCTAAAGTTCATTTTCATGACTGTTATTACTACTTAGGTCACTTAGAGTCCATAAATTTCCTGATTTACTATCTCTCTATCGGTTCCGGTTCATAAACCGGTTTAATTCGGTTCGGATCGGGTTCACCCGAACCGGTCTGGTTTTTCTCTCCCACTTTGTTCTAAGGTTCCTTCCCAAGGTTTATAAATCTCTTTGGGTCACAATGGAATTGAAATTTCTCTAATTTGCCCATTCCCCAATAAACGGGTTTGTGAACAGGTTCGGTGTTTCTCACTTGGTTTTCCTGGTTCTTTTCCGGGTTTTCCTTAACTCAAAAGGGCAGGGTTTACATCTCTCCCCTCCTTTTAGGAGTTTTTTTTCCCAAAAGTTAACCAATATATTCCACATCGGGAATAATTTCTCTTAATTTCAACTTGGGTTTTCTTGACATGCTAATACTTTGATTTCTCTTTCGCTTAGTCCCCGTAGTCATTCATTTAAGGGATTTCTTTTTCATTTATCATGCTTACTCCTTACATGGAGTTATGATGATGAGGCATGTCTGGCTCATTAATTCAAATGTATATTCTTAGGTTCACCTCTCCCTTTATTTAGGGTAAGGTTCTTCCTTTTGGGGTTCTTACTCAAGATCTTAGGATTGGGAGTTTCAAGATGCCCAATCGTTCCTTTGTCTAGGTATTATCTTCAGCGTTAAAACCCCTAGCTCGACACTCTTTCGAGCATTACGTGTCTGTTTTCACAGATTTCCTTGTCCACACCTTTTTGTCCTATTTCGACTCTTCCTTCATCCGTTGCTCATTACAATTCAGTCCAAATTTTATGTTTGACTTTGTCATGCCTATTAACTAACTCTTCCTTATTTTGAGTCATGTTTTCCTCAAGACTGTTGGGTTTATATGCCCCTTACAACATGACATTTTCTAGATTTTGTCCCTATGTCCATTAGATTTCTAGAAACCTCTTTAGGGTTATTCCCAACTTTCCAACCTCTCAAGGATTGTATAACTTCATCCTCTTTTCTTTTGGTAATATTCCTCAACTACCTTTATCGTTATCCAATCAACTCACAAAACTGTTTGGGTTCTCCTTACCCACTCGTCCTTTCTCTACTTCCTTATTGAGTATTTTCAGTTCCAATTATTTTGTTTCCAGATAATTTATCGACATGTTAGGATTCCTCCTTTTTTTTAGGTTCTTCCTCATTCCTAGTGATATCCTTTACTCAAGGATTTTTCTGTGTCCTTAATTCACTCTTACTTGCTTGTGACCATTTCCTGTGTCCTTAATTCACTCAGCCTTTCTTAGGATTCTCTTTGACCATTCCATTGCTACTAATTTCTACTTGGTTCTCTTGGAATTGTTATTTGGCTCTATTACTCTTCCAAAGCAGGTCATAATTGGCCTTTGATACATCCTTCCTTTGAAACATTTCCTAATTAAGGGTTGGTTCCTTCCAGTCCACATTATGTCCCTTTCGCCCATCAATAATTCCTTCAAGGGTAGTTAGTCATATGCATCCCTCCAAAGTTTACTTTCATAGTGTATTTCTTTATGGAGCATTCAAATCTTCCTTGTTTCAAGATTTCTTGACAATTATGTGAGAGACTTGTCTATTCCTTTCTTGGCTTGAGTTTAGTCGTTAATTTGGCCTTTGGTCCCCTTAAGGATTTCTTTCATCCTTTTTTCCTGAGTATTTGGTCTTTCCGCCTCTCTATTCTTTGTTGGAACTCAAATTATGGTTTTCCCGTGTATCAGTTCGTTAACTGCCTCGCCTCCACCATTCCTTTGGTTTAAGTTTCTTAGGGCAGTTGTTTTCTCGAGTCCTCATATCCTTAATGTCCATCTCACTGATCTCTTTAGGGTGTAGTCCTTTCTACCTACCGATCTTCCTTAGGGTGTCATTTATTCTCTTTGACTATCTTGTTGTAATGACTTTCTTTCTTTTGTCATGTTAGTCCGAAATTCCTATTTGACTTCATTGCTTTTTCCAAGGTGATTCATTCCTGTAATCCCAATACATCCCGTTTGTCATCAAATGTTCGTTTTGTCTTCTCTTGTGGTTGCTCTCCCTTCTTTGTTCCAAATATTTAGAATTTTCTTCTTTCAAGGGAGAGTTCTCTTTGTTCTATTTGTGGTTTATCGAGGTCCTACCTTTAGTACCTTTTCTTTTTCTTCCTACCATTATGCTAGAATCTTGAAGAGCTTACTCTTGTATGTAATTGAAGTTCCTAGCAAGAGTTGTATTTCTAAGGGTGGTATCCTTTCAGGTTTCCCATAGTTGTAGGGGCATTATTCTTGGAAAATATTATCCTAACTCCTGGTGGTGTGGGACAATTTTTTACTTCGTGTCTTATTCCCCTATAGGTTAACTTGATTCATGTCCTTAGTAGGGTTAGGAACTTCTCCACGCAGTGTTCCTATTATTCATGCTTGTAATTATGTAAACATAAGAGGTTCCTCCTAGCGTTAGTTTTGGTGCTCCTTCGTCCATGAGTCTGAAAACCTTGGGAGTTTTTCTTGTGTGGTCTTCTTTGTCAATTGATCACTCTAAGAGTCCTCCCAGATTTCTCGATTCCCTAATTCAATTTCCTTAACTTGGATGGGATTCTCCTTAGTTTTTATGGTAGTATAGGCTTATTTGGTCACTTTCTTTGGGGCCATCTTCCTTGAAGATCACATCCTTTGAGGGATAGGGTTTTTAGGAATTTAGAGTACTTCATTAATAGAAGAGTACAATATGTTGGGTGTTTTGGCCCTATTATAGAAAATGATCACAAAGTAACTAGGGAGCTACGGGATTCTTGATAAGTGTTCTCCTATATAAGGTTATATGCCCATTTGCTGGCGCTTATGGCTACATGCTTGGCTTCCTTCATACTTTGAGTTGTGACCTTAAAATCTCAGGTTTTACCACCATTTCCTTATTTAATCACAGTGTGTCATCACCCAATACACAACCTTCATCATGAAGGTCAAACACACATTCATGGGCCAGCACGTCCACTAAACCCACTTGTGGCATCGGAGCAACTTTTCCAGCCACCTAGATAGAAGCACGTCCAATTCTACCCTAAGAATGAGTGGATGTACGCGAAATCCGACCCTCAATCCCAAAATTAATTCTCCATGTTTGTATGAGGATAGAGACCTCATCTTGTCCCCACCCCGGTCTCATGCACTTAGTGCTACTACAAATTTCGCACCGTCACCTGGTACGACGAACTGCCCTTATACCCATCAGGTCGTCCAGTGCCCTTAGAACGCATCACTATCCCTCATGGGCGTCTTGATAATCTCGTAATTACAATGCGCAATCAGTGTTTTCTTATCATGCCATATAATTTGTGGTGCCACTGGTCTAACGGCCCCGACCCTCAACTCAACCCGCAGTTATTTGTCTTGACTGGTCCACCGACTTATCATGTCGCATTGTCGCTAGTTGACTGAGTATGTCAGTCCTATCTTAGTACAATAGTCAAACAATTCCTTTATTTAAAGTTTTATAGCATATAACTCATGTTTGTTTACGAGCTCCTGCTCATGCTAACTGGACTTGGGCCCACTGTGCGAGATTTTCAAAATCGGGCATATTAGCCCCCAAGTTTCAAAACCAAGGCCTCTGACCTATAAGAGCTATTCGAGCTCCTGTAGAGAAGGTCTCCCAAATCGTTTAAGCATTGGCACACAATTAGGGGAGAGCACTTCCAACAAAAATATGTTTTCAACTGTCCATCATATCGACCGGGTATAAGGACATCTCCGCTCATAACCGATGAACAGGTTTACAACTTCCATCGAGGAAGTTTCATCATACCAACCAGGTATAATCTACTTACAACCGGTAATGTCACGCCCCGACCCGGTTTGGTCGGATCCCCGTGATCAACCCGCCACTCTCCCGATTTACTAAAGGGTTTTCCCTTATATTATAAATCGTAAAGAGTGAGGCGTTAACCTGCACTTTTTTCCAGGAATATCATAAATCAAAACTGCATAGTAATTTAAATTAGTTGTACCAATCTTGCAGGCGTTTAATTGTGCAAGTCCTTTAAGGTTCGGCTTTCCGGGACTTCCTGAAAGAGGTATAAGGGAGGGGGTGAGTACAACTACTCAGTGAGTGGGATTCAAATCTTTTAACTTTCAAGAAAAACATTTATATGGAGTGTGCCAGACTCCTTTGTTTTCAAAAAAAATCATTTCATTTAAAAATTCATCTTTTTCCATTATTTCTTAGTTATCGATGTGTCATCACCCAACACACATCCTTCATAATGAAGGTTACACACATTCGCAAGTCAGTATCACTACTGAACCCGCTAGTGGCTTCGGAGCGACTTTTCCTGCCACCCGGATAGAAGTACGACCACTTCTACCCTGGGAATGAGTGGATGTACGAAACATCCGACCCACAATCCCGAAATCACTTCTTCGTGTCTGTATGAGGATAGAGACCTCATCCTGTCCCCACCCCGGACTCATGCGCTTAGTGCTACTCCAGATTTCGCACAGACACCTGGAACGACGAACTGCCCTTATAGCCACCAGGTCGTCCAGTGCCCTTAGGATGCATCACTACCCCTCATGGGCGTCTTGATGATCCCGTACTCATAGTGCATGCACAAACAATGTTTTCTTATATTGCCATGTAATATGTGGTGCCATTAGTCCAACGGCCCCGACTCTCAACTCAACCCGCAGCTGTTTGTCTTGACTAGTCCGTCGACCTGTCATGTCGCACTGCCGCTAGTTGACTGAGCATGTCGGTCCTATCTTGGTACCATGGCCAAACAATTCACTTATTAAGTTTTATGGCACATATATCATGTTCGTTTACGAGCTCCTGCTCGTGCCAACTAGCCTTGGGCCCACTGTACGAGATTTTCAAAATCGGGCATTTCGCCCCCAAGTTCCAAAACCGAGGCCCTTGGCCTATCAGAGCTATTCGAGCTCCCGTCGAGAAGGTCTCCCAAATAGTTTAAGCATTGGCACACAGTCAGGGGAGAACACTTCCGACAAAAATAGGTTTTTACTATCCATCATACCGACCGGTATAAGGACATCTCCGTTCATAACCGATGAACGGGTTTTCAACTTCCTTCCAGGAAGTCTCATCATACCAACCGGGTATGATCTACTTACAACCCGTAAGTAGTTTTTCCGCATAACTTTCACATCACTTTCTTTAAGTAGTGATGATTAAAATACCACTAAACAGTGGGTTTTTATATCGAGGTACTTATCATCCCCAACCGGGTATGATGTTAGTAAACCCACTCACAACCGGTAAGTGGTTTTTAACTTTATAAGGTGTGCTCATCATCCCAATCAGGTATGATGTTTGTAAACCCACTCACAACCGGTAAGTGGTTTTTATCTTTAAGTTGTGCTCATCATCCCAACCGGGTATGATGTTAGTAAACCCACTCACAACCGGTAAGTGGTTTTTATCTTTAAGTTGTGCTCATCATCCCAACCGGGTATGATGTTAGTAAACCCACTCACCCGTTAATGCCGTGAATTCCACTAGACCGGTTCTTGGTATTCACACAAGCTTGTCCTTGCTGGCATTCCCGGTACTTCGTGTTCCGGTGAAGGCACAGCGGTCTGAGCTTTCGATCTGGGCAGATAGGTCTCATCCTGAGGTTCATCCTTTCGGTCCTAATTCGGTCGTGGAAAGGCTGAGAAAGTGTTGGGAGGGCTTGAAATGGCCGATTTCAGCTTGGCCGAAATAGGGCAGCTTCGGTCCGCCGGAGTTGCTTCACTATTCCATCATGTCGGCGTTTCTCCAACGATACTCGGATTGATTGGAGTTTGCTATCAGATAGCTGTCTTCCCCCCGGTTCTAAAGAGCCCGACCTTTGTTCAAGTCAAAGCTCTCGTTCGAGCTTTACTGGGAAATGGAGCAGTAGAGAGAGAGAGAGAAGTGTTCAGGTGTGAGGAAAATAAAATGGAGATGAACTCTTTATATAGTTGTAAAACCCGTGTATTAAATGGGCGAGATTTATTACTAGTATTAATATTGCCATAAATTATTGGTATTAATTCCAATAATTTAATTTCGGTATTAATTCTAATAAATTAAATTTTAGTATTAATTCTAATAATTTAATTTCGGTATTAAATTATTGCTATTAATTATATATTAATTTATGATAAGGCGTACATACAAATTTTTGACCGAAATTTCGGGTTACAAAAAAAATTCATACTTCCCAGGAGGTCACCTATCCTCACATTACTCTCAAGTAAGCACGCTTAACTTTAAAGTTCTTATGGAATCTAGTTCACTTGAACCACTTTGGTTTTTATTTTCTAATTTGTCTTAAGTTTCTTTTCCAAGGTTTAATGAACCCTTTGGATCACCCGAGAGTTGTAAATTCCCAACTTGCTCGTTCAGAAATAATCGGGTTTGTGAACCGATTCTAAATCCTCACTTGGTTTGACCGGTTCTTTTCCTGGTTTTCCTTAGCTCAAAAGGGCGGGTTTTACAGGTAACTAGATTTTTCGCATGATTTTCACATCACTTCTCTAAGTTGTAATGTTTAAAATACCACTTGGTAGTGGGTTTTCATTTCGATGTACTTATCATCCCCAACTAGGTATGATATAAAATCCCACTCACTCGTTAATGCAGTAAATTCCACTAGACCGGTTCTTTGCATTCACGCGAGCTTGTCCTTGCTGGCATTTCCAGTACTTTGTGTTCCTACACGATATGAACATATCAGTTCATTATCATTCGGCCTAATAGCCTTCATTCATTCCAAATGAATGAGAAAACCAAACATTCATTTATTTATAATTAGGTCCCTAAAGTTATTTCTCTTTAACTTTAAGTCCCTAATGCCGGTTTTTCCTCAAATCGAGTCTTGAAACTTTTAAAATTTATCATAGTACCTCAATTTATTCCATTTCACAAAAAGGGGTTTAATTTCCCAAATTTCCAAATTTGTCCCCTAACTTTTCCAAAATTACCATTTTGCCCTTCCTTTACAAAAAGGGTAAATTTTAGCCCACAAATTCTAAGATTCCTTGGCCCTCGAACATTTTTATCATGCCCAATTGATCCTCAATTTCAGGAAATTGCATTTCGGTCCTTCAAATTTTTGAAAATCCCCAATTTTCCCTAATTTTTCCCCCAATGCCAACTTCTTAACACAGCCAAATTTTATTTTATCAAATTGATCGATCAAACACTTCCAATTGTTGATATTGAAGTTGAAATTGAGTTTTTACATGTTTATATGATTCTCTAGCAATTTGAATCGCAAGTTTTAACATTAGAACGAGCTTAAACGAAGTTTCGCCGAAAAATGGACTGTAGAGAGAGAAAGCTTTGATTACTCACCGGTGAGGGTGCAACGATCTGAGCTTTCTATCTGGGCAAGTATTCTCATCCTGAGGTTCATCCTAGAATCAAGAATCACATCAATTAATGAATAATTAAGTTAGAATTTCATCAACAAAATTCTGTCGGTTATCTCTCTAGCACCGGTTGAAAATTGTAGAAAGGAGTCGAATTGGCTTACCTTTCAGTCTTAGTTTGGCCGTGGGAGGGCTTGGTTTAGCCTGAGGAGGGCTTGAAATGGCCGATTTCAACTCAACCACAATAGGGCAGCTTCGGTCCGTAGGAGCTGCTTTAGTGTTCCATCACGCCGACGCTTCTCCAACGACCCTCATAGCAAACAGAGATTACAAGCATGTAGCTGACTCCTCCCTGGTTTTAAAGAACCCGACCTCTGGCTTAGAAATGACCCTATATCAGAGCTCTAGTTTGAGCTTCACCAGAAAACTAAGTAACTGAGAGAGAGTGAGCTAGAAAACTAAGCAACTGAGAGAGAGTGAGCTTTTCACGTGTGGATAGGATGAATGGGGAGGGGGTCTTTATATAGGGAGCTTGGGGACTCATCCCTTGGCACCTTTATGAAAGGCATTGATGGTCGTAAATGTATGGAAAATAGACGTTTCTTCTTCTCCAACGTTGCTTCGATTTTCCAACGAGTGAACAGTATTGTCATCTGAAGGAAGAAGACGACTATTCTGAACTGGATCAGACCGGTCCGAACCGAGTTCAAAGTTTAAATCGGCCGGTTCACCCCCCATTCGACCGAGTTTTTCAAATCTAAAAATTTATAAATTCATCTAAATTCATTTTTTATCTAATGATGGCCTCAAATCTCAAATTTTAATTATTTAAGCCACCTAGAAAAATGAATTTAGCATTTAGTTCAATAGTGGTTCAAACCAATTTGGATCCGATTCACCTAAACCGATTTGGTTTTCATCTCTAATTCACCCTAAAGTCCTTGTTCATGACTTTTATGCCTCCTTAGGTCACTTAGGGTCCATAAATTTCCCAATTTACCATCTCTCTATCGGTTCTAGTTCATAAACCAGTTCGGTTCTTAAACTGGTTTAATTTGGTTTGGGTCTTGTTCACCCGAACCGGTCTAGTTTTTCTCTCCCACTTTGTTCTATGGTTTCTTCCCAAAGTTTATAAATCTCTTTGGGTCACAAGGGAGTTGAAATTTCTCTAATTTGCCCGTTTCCCAATAAACGGGTTTGTGAACCGGTTCAGTGTTTCTCACTCAGTTTGACCGGTTCTTTTCCGGGTTTTCCTTAACTCAAAAGGGCAGGGTTTACATGATGAGAAAACCAAAGATTTGAGAAAAAATCATTTTCAAGAGAGGGAGAATGATGTGAGTCCAACTAAGGGTGTTGCCAATTTGCATGATGCAATCACAAGGTCAAGTTCCAAAAGAATTAAAGAAATGCAAGAGCTGATTGGAGCGATTGTAGGAAGCCAAGCTGGGAGCACAATTGAAGAATACAATAAGAGCACTAAAGAATGATACAATTCGAATGCGAGATTTATTAATATCATAAACCTTCTGGAAGAAGATTAAATAAGGAAATAATATATTTACTAGATATGTCTAAGATAATATATTAAGTTTAGAATATTTTATTATCTTAGACATCTCTAAATAAGGGAACAGGGAATATATTAGCAATATTATATATGGATGGCATGTCAACCATAATATTTTATTTCCTTATATAGAGAATAGCTAATATTCATAAGTGCCTATAAAAGGTTAACTTCAAAACATTGTAAAGAACTTCAAAACATTGTAAAGACAGATCTTTGATTTCAATGCTATTGTGAGGTTTGTATCTTCTTTCTCCTTTGAGAGAAGTTTTTGAATTTATTAGGTTTTTACTTATGGCATTTAAGCAATCGGACTTATCATCAAGGTTTTCTAAGAGCTCTTCTTAAAGGAGTTTGGTGTGGCATTTACTTCTATTCATACATTGTTTCTCAATCAAACAAAGTATATTACATTCTTTTTACTTAGGTCGTGAAAGTCTTGGGGTATATTTCATATTTGTTGTAAGGTATCATCAGTATATTGGTGGGGTTCGCATCACTAGTAACCTGTAATTAGCACAAACCACATAAGACATTTTCCAATTTATAAATATATCCTGAAAACCTATCTTAAGGATGAACATCTTTAAGTAAGACCATTCAACTTTGTTGTAAACTTTCATCATATCTATCTTAAAAACTCACCACTCATTTGTCCTCTCTTTTTGTATTTTAGGTAGTGAAAACATTGATGTTCAATCACTATGTTATCATGGATAATCTCCCTACGAACAAATACACTATGTTGGCTTGATGTGATGCCATTAATGATAGGTTTAAATCTATTAACTAAAACTTTAGAGATAACTTTATAGATAAAATTACAAAGTGAGACAGGACATAATTAAGATAGTTCTTCAAGTACCCCTCTCTTATCCCCTCTCTTATGTATGAATATTATATATGTCTCATTGATCCTTATTTAGGAGTACTCATGTGAAAAAGAAATTAATGACAACAGATACAATGTCAAACCCAATAATATCCCAATAAGTATTAATGAATAATCCATTGAATCGATCTAGACCAACAATCCTTTTTATGCCTAACTCAAAGCTAGCAAGATCAATATTTTCATCGTGGTAATGGAAATTACATTTGAGACATTGGATGGGAACTTTCATCCGAACTAACTATCAATCATACAAGCAATCATGTTTTGAGTATGACTTTCTAACTGGCCATTCCCACTATTGATATCATTATCAAGTTAACCAATGTTTTAAAGTATTGGGTTATTGCTTTTTCTTTTCAAAATTAATGTTTGCATCGTATTTTCAAAAGTGGTGTGGAAAATATCTTATTAATATTAGGCTATAGCCCCTCTTTGCACATATGGAACCTTAGCCATTCCCTATCTTGAATGATGGACTTATCCACTTCATTCCAAGCCTGTTTTAAGGAAATCCCTTTGGGGTTCACGCTTGTATTTTTCAAAAACTGTTAGGTCACGACCCGCTCCTCAATTTATTCGGAATATTTCTCGACTTTTGTTATTACTTTTTCGTATAATTTTTTATGTATTTTTCCTTTAAAAGATTTTTCCAAAGCATTCATGCCAACAATTTTGCATAAATTGGTAAGTATTGGTAACAGCAGCCTAATCGGACATGAAATTAGAAATCTCACTCATTGTTTTAGTCGAGACGTATTCGTCCCACTAGTTTCTCCTTTAACTATGAACGCACAATTTCTGTAAGATTTTATATTGGATCCTTCTACACAAATCAAATTATAATGGCAAGGTCAATTTCAAAATCTAATATGTATTTGTACAATATCCTATAATTTTTCCAAAAATTATGGTTTTACCCCTCAGGCCCCGTTCGATCGATTTCTATGCATCGACAAATTCGTTTCGACTAATCCACGTTCATTATTTCCTTTTCACTAACCTTAGGTCTATATCCATGTTGGGTCACATTTGCTAAAATGGCCTCCAATCTCTAAGTTCTCACTTAAATTCTTAACTTTACCTTTTTTGCATTTTGGTTCTTGAACTTTTTCAATAATTACCAAAATGCCCTTACACTTTTCATTTATCCAAGTTAAAAATCTTAACTCTTCAATGAGTTCAGTTTAGGTCCCATAACTTACTTTTGTCTCATTTGGGTGATCATATTCATGTAAATCCCATTTTGGCCAAAACTTCTAAATATTTACAACTTTGCCCCTAAACTTTTCCAAAAGTTTTAATTAGGTTCATAGACTCTTTCAAGCTTCTCTTGGGGTTCCTAAGCTTTCTCACAATTTATTTCAGATCCCTATATTTCTAATAATTCACATTTAGGTTCTCATTTTCCTAAAATTATAGTTCGACCCTTATACTTTTCAAAAATTATGATTTAGTCTCCCAACTTTTACTTTTTTAAAATGACTTCATTAATCTCTCAAAAAACTTTTCTAGGCCCCTCTTCTTATTCTTCAGGTCCCCGCAATCATTTTTCAACCAGTATTGAGCAGAACAATGTTGTTTTAGCCCCGAATGGACTATTACCTAAAAATAGATAGAGAGTCAAATTTAAGTTGGTAGCTCGTAGGAGAGAGGGTGATGGTGGTCAACACCGGTGGGGTTGGCTAGTTGACTTCCCACGATTCATTAGATACCTTGATTTCCCTCTAAGGTAGTCGCAGTCATCTTTAACACCCGATTTATCAAGCTCGATAAAAAATAGGGAGCTACCAGAGCTTTTTAGATTTTTCAAGTCCACGAATGTTACCTTTAGCCTGAATGACACTAGGGTTGTTGAGAGGGGAGAAAGTTGAGCCTCCATAATAAATTTAGGTAGAGATCGGTCGTTGAGGAGGTCGAGATAATATCAAAAAGCTCATTCCATATCTTCAACCGATGGAACGGTGTCACTATTCCATCTCGCCGATGTCGGTAGAGGATATGTCGGTATCTCGGAGGGTACAATTGAAAAGCTGACTTTCATCCGATTCTAAGGATACCTAATTAGCCGAGTTAGGTGGTTGGAGGAAGAAGATATTATCTCTAGAATTGAGGTCATTGGAAAATAGAGCAAGCTTGGTTTCAGAGTGAGTTTTGGCCAAATGCCAGTGATGCAACAACCAAGGCTTATATAGGAATCTCAGGGGACCAAATGTCCATCACCCCATGTGCATAGTTGATCAGATAGAACCTCATAAACCTCACTTTTCATTTAATTTTTCTTGGGGCCAAGATGCTAGAAAATACGAACGAAATCTAGTTTCCTGATCACCATTCGGGTTTAAGTTGAGTGGAGTGGATGACCATGTGCGTGGGTGTGTCATGCACATGCATGCACCCACTGCAACGCGCCAACCATTTCGCACTGTAGCAAATATATTTCCGACAAATAAATCGATTGATTCAATCGATTTTGGTCGTTTATTGGCCAGTTTACTCCCAATTTAATCAATTATTGTCCTAATTTATTTTTCTAAAAATTTCTTATTCAATTTCCTACAAATTAAAATTAAAAACTACTATTTTCTTATTTATTTAACCCATTCTAAAAATCGGGATTTTATCACTCTAATTTAATTCGATCATTTTTTGCTATATTTAGGTCAATTCACCTTAGATTTAACCGATTCTTTGCCTAATTCGTTTTTCTAAATATTATCAATCAATTTCATATCAATTGGGCTCAACATCATTTTCTTTGTGAACTAATTGTGTTGAATGATTGTGTACATTGCTTGTTTTATAGACTCAACCCAAGTTATATACCCATGTAATAAGAACCATCTTCTCCGTATTACACCATATAACTTTAGCATGTTATGATTTGTATAACTTTAGCATGTTATGATTTGTAATTCTACCAAAGTGTTAATCAAATATAAATTCTTCTATGTTTAATGTTGTATCCATTTAGATAATATACTTTAGCGAACTAAATTTTAGTTTGTATTAGAAAGATGTGATCTATCTTCTTGTTTCTAGACGGTATTAGTGTTCAAAATATTAGGACAGACCCATAACTTAGCAATTCTATTAAAGTAGTTTCATACGCACTTCTTCTATATTTAGCCTGTTATCACCACCACTACATTATTCCTCACTTTATCTTTGTTGTAAGCAATTCCAACATTTTTTTTTTTATTTAGGAGCTTTGGCTCCATCTCATTAGCTTTGCACGGGGATGTTCCCCCTCCTTGGGAGCATTGGTTGAAGGAGAGCATCGTCTAATCCTCAATAATTTCATTGTCTGACTACACTATTTGCCCCAGCTGGGTATTCGTTCCCCCACCCTCTGTATTACGAGTATTTACGAGGACCAAAATGCTCATGCGGTGGGAAGAGTACTTGGAGGACCAAAATGGGATAGGTGTAATAATCAACTCATTTAATTTTGTTAATATATAATATCAATTTCCTTAAAATTAAATAGTTATATTAAAATATAATATTTTAAATTATTATTTTATCTAAATTATATATATGTTGTATATTAATGATATTTGAGCCTTATACTATTTAAATAAATTATCAAACAATATATTATACAATATATGATATATCATTAAACTTATATTCTCAATCAAGTTATTAAAATTAGTAGTAGGAATACAATCACAAGTTAATAATATTTTATAAGTCAAATTATCACCTAAATTTCCACAAGAACTCTGACACCATTCAAACTCGACAACATTCAAAGAAGTATTTCAAATTTTAACCGTATTATTTTTATATTTGTGAATTAATTTAAAATTAATAAGTAGATAATTTTATAAATTAATTAATTGAAATTTGCAAGCTGCCCTGTCAAAGTGGTCCCTCCATTTGGTAGACTTCCTAGTCCTTTCCCTGTCTGAGTGCCGTATAAGTCCTGGTTCTAGACTCTTCTCTCGTCGAGATTCGATTTCACTGCCTCTTTTCATTGCTCCTCTGCCTGTGGTCTCTCTCATCCGCTTTCATGGCAAAGATCAAGATCGGGATCAACGGTCCGTTCACCTGCTGTCTCACTGACTACTCGAGTTTCGCTATCCTCGAGTTACGATTTCGGCTGTGCTGCTGACCCTTCTCACTTGCTGCCTTGTTCTGCCACAGGTTTCGGCAGAATCGGTCGTCTCGTGGCTAGAGTCGCCCTCCAGCGCGATGACGTCGAACTCGTCGCCGTCAACGATCCTTTCATCACCACCGAGTACATGGTAAGCACCGACGAACTAAAGACTAGTACTGTTCATTCATCCGCCGCTGCAGGATGAAGGTCGTAGTCATTTTGCTTTGTGACTGGTATTTCTGGCGGTAGTAGGGTCTTTGGATCTGTCTATATTTATCTGTTGTCCATAGATAATAGTTACTTGTCCGATTAGTAAAAGTTGAGTTTTCCCTTCTAGCTACTAATAAGGAATTTGACTGCCGAACTAACCCTGTGTCTTTATGGTCATGCTAGAAATTGGACTTTGTGACTTGGATGAAGATGTAGTAATTCCATGTGACTGGTATTTCTGGTGGTAGTAGTCGATGGATCTGTCTTTTCTTATCTGGTGTCCTTTGTTTTATAGTTACAGTTGTTTGTCCGATTATTGGGAGTTGATTTAGTTTTTCTTCTAGCTACTAATAGGAGATTTGAGTGTCCAGTTAGCCTTGTGCTTTCATGGCCATGTTAGAAATGAACCTTTTTTTAATTCCTTTTCCACTAACATTTACTCTTACTGCTGTGGACAGACTTACATGTTCAAGTATGACAGTGTTCATGGTCAGTGGAAGCACCACAATATCAAGGTAAAGGACTCCAGTACCCTTCTGTTTGGTGAGAAGCCCATCACAGTCTTCGGTATTAGGTATGGCCCCTTTGATTTTATGAATCCATGTATCATTTTATCGTCGCATTTTTATGCCCGCCCGACCATTTATCAGGATCTAACTGTCAGCTTTGGTCAATGCCCTTTTCTTAGGAACCCTGAGGAGATCCCATGGGGTGAGACTGGTGCTGAATACATTGTGGAGTCCACTGGAGTTTTCACTGATAAGGACAAGGCTGCTGCTCATTTGAAGGTTTATCACTGTGTTATTTTTCATTTTTTAATTACTTGATTTTATTTCTTGTCAAACGTTTAATTCCACAAGTCTGCGACCCCAATGTCCTTTTTCCATTTCAAACTTATAATATCATGTGTGTCTACCTCAAACCTTTTGGTGTCATTAATATCAGAATAATTTTTCATATGAATTCATTAAGGATCTACTTTTCCCCTAAATTTAGCCACCACACCATCATATGGGCATTTTCAAGAATCCTGTGCAGTTATTGGTATAGTATCCATGGTATTGAATCAAGCACTCCAGGAAGGGTTAATACATTTAAAATTTTGATTCACCCGACGATGAATTAAATGAAATCATAAATTGAAATATATGGCCATTGTTTGATTAAAAAACACAGGAACTTGCTCGCTAGTGGATGGCTTTACGATCTGTGGTTTTTATATCATCTGTGGTATGGTTATTCATTATTTATCTCCTTTTCCTCTTGATTTACAGGGTGGTGCAAAGAAAGTTATCATTTCTGCCCCCAGTAAGGATGCTCCTATGTTTGTTGTGGGTGTCAATGAGAAGTCGTATACACCAGACCTAGACATTGTGTCCAATGCTAGCTGCACTACCAACTGCCTTGCCCCCTTGGCTAAGGTACACCTTTATTTTGTTTGAGTTAATAATTGAGAACAATAAAAGAGATTTAAAGTATTTTTGGCATTGTTTCTTACCTCCAATTACATCTCTGCCAGGTCATTAATGACAAGTTTGGCATCATTGAGGGTCTTATGACCACTGTTCATTCAATAACAGGTGAGCTTAAATGCATTAATCTCCATAAGATGCATGTGAGAGCATTAGTATTGACCATTATTTTATGTTTCTTAGCTACACAAAAGACTGTTGATGGACCATCGATGAAGGACTGGAGAGGTGGCAGAGCTGCTTCCTTCAACATCATTCCTAGCAGCACTGGAGCTGCTAAGGTATTACATGTTTATTTTCTTCTTTCCTAGTCCCTTCTCTCTTGCACTTGCTTATATATTAGATAATTTATGTCTCCTTATGTTTCATGTAGGCTGTTGGAAAAGTGCTTCCAGAACTGAATGGGAAGTTAACAGGAATGGCTTTCCGCGTCCCCACTGTTGATGTCTCTGTGGTTGATCTTACAGTGAGACTCGAGAAGGCTGCTACTTATGACGAAATTAAGGCAGTTATCAAGTGAGAAAATAATTACTATTTCTTAACTATTTTGCATCAGTCTTTTTTCTTTCTCATATTAGAGTTATTAATGGGGTCAATCCTTGAAATACAAAAAAATGAAACCCAATCCTATGAAACCTCTCATTATCCTTGTCTAATTCACACATATGCAGGGAGGCATCTGAGGGTAGCTTGAAGGGAATTCTTGGTTACACCGAGGATGATGTTGTTTCTACCGACTTTGTGGGTGACTCCAGGTGAGGGACCCTTGTATTAATTAGATGAGGACCCTGTTAAATATTATGAACTCGTTTTAATTACTCCTTTTAGTTCTTATTATAGTGACAAAATTATTGTTTTCTTTTTCAATAGATCAAGCATCTTTGATGCGAAGGCTGGGATTGCCTTGAGTGGGAATTTTGTTAAGCTGGTCTCTTGGTATGACAATGAATGGGGTTACAGGTACAGATATAATTCTCCTCTAAAGAGTGCCATGTCAAAGTGTTTTGTTTTCTTTCTTTGTCTGAATTCAAACAGTAGAATATCCACAAAGAAATGTGCATTTTCTTTCTTCAGCTAAAAACACCGTATTCTTTCTCTTCCTCTTTTTTTATGGTACTCCTAACGCCTCATCAATACAATCACGAGAACGGAATTAGGTAATAGATGCATCGACAGATATCTAATCTCTTGACATGGCAACTCTTTAACAGTTTCTGCAAGCCCATATGGTATTGATTTGGCTGACAACATCTCATGTCCTTTGCAGCTCACGTGTTATTGACTTGATCCGTCATATCGCCTCTGTCCATGCCTAATAAGCACCAGTTACACTAGTTACTTCTTCCCTGGCCGTGGAGTGGATGCTCATCCTCAGTTACATGGTCAGCACTTGTTGAGATTACCAGAGAGTTATTTGTGAAATAAAAGTTGAGTTCTGTGGATTCAGTACTCGACTGACTTATGGGTTGAGTTTTATCGTGGTTTTGGTTGTTTTCGTCTGTCTTCCTGTCCGAACAAGACCTTTCGTTGCTGCAACGAATGAACTATGAGACTTGAATTGGAGCGGCAGATTTCGCTCCTTGTTTGCAGGAACTCCTTGGGAACTAACTCTCTTTTGCGCTCGTGCTCTCCTTAACATGTATGCTTCCAAGCATTGTTTTTTTCTGGGAGACGTGCGAGCCAGTACTTGCTAGTAACATGGTGAACTCACCTTCGTCAGTACCGATAACAAGACTGATGATTAATTTCTACCAACCCTCAGTGTTACACCTAGAAAATTTAGGGACTACCAAGCCGGATTCATGCTTTCCAAGTGTTGATACATTAAAGGAACTTTGACCTGTTGACTCTTCAGGTGATAAGGTGGAAAGCTATTTCTTATAGCAGCATCCTTGAGTTTGATGACCAAAAAGCGCAACTTTCGAAGATTCTTAGCTTCATTAACAATGGCGTGAAATTACATTTAAATCATAATTTATGTAGAATTCAAAATTTTAATGGAGTCAATGAGGCCATCACTCCCAACCCCAACTATATGCATTCCTAATTTCACATTTGAGCATTTTCATATACATGTGATTGTTCATAGATATATATCTTATCTTCAAATGATATATTTCCTGATTTCACATATCGGCATTTTCATAAACATGTCATTGTTCATATATATATCTTATCTTGAAATGATATATTTCTTTTCAATATCCATAAAGTTACACCACACACAGCAAGAGATTTAGTCTGATTTGACAGAAATGAATGTTTTTTGGCCAACAGACAATCTATGCATTTTTTTGTACAATAGAATCTATGTATAAAATTGTACAAATTACGTACAAATTATGAGTTTGCTCATTTTCTTCATTTTGGCGCTAACTTTTTTTTATCCAATTAACACTAAATTTTTAAGTGTGATCTATCGGACACCGGATACATTTTTTTCAAATACTAAAGGCAATGCACTTTGTATTACAATTTAAACATTACAGATGATATAGAAGAATTGTGTGAAATTCTCACCATGACTAATTAGTGCCCCAAGATAAAATTCATAATTTGACAAGGTTTTTTAAAAATACTTAAATTATATCATTAATTATCCATTTTATAAAAGTCTCATGGAGTTATATTAGTAAATTAAATAATTAAATTAGCTTTATCATTAGGTTATGAAAAACAATATATAAACATCTCATCAAATAAATACAAAAAAAAATTGATATTGATCATATCAATAAAAAAAATCCAGTCAAAATGAAAAAAATGAGAAAAGTTTATATCTTTTTTTAATAGTTAGCCATATCATTTTTTTCAACAAGTATTTGTTCTCCATCGAAGAAGCGTATTTCGCAAGAGACTCGATTTTTAGACACCTGTATTACGCATTTTAGTTATCCAACCTGCTTTTGCTTTTGATGGGGTCGGAATATTCTGGGCCAGGCCTCGAGGATAAGGCCCTGCCCCAAGACAACACAGACGGAGTAACGCGATGATAGGATAAGGCCTCCTCGACTCGACGAATTGGTTCCGAATCTACCATATTCAACAAAATGTTATGGCGTTTACCATGAGAACCATATCAACTCATTCTGTACGGAGTTTATGTGTCATCATTCCTCCCAAGTTAAACATTCCTATATGAGAGTAAGCCGAATCTGGACGACTATTTTCTGGTGCACAATAGTTTCTTGATCATGTAGGAGATCTAGGAAGACCTACGTTCCCTCGTATTCCGTCTCACATTTAAGGGCTCTACAAATAGAAGCTGAACTCTATCAATTCATACTCCCCATTTATTTTTTTGCTTAAATAGGCATACTCCCGGTTGAAAACCATGTTTTAGGTACAGTTCTCAGGACATCTTGCCTCTTATGTCCTCTTTTCATATTGTTCACCTTAATAGCTATTTTTTTTTCAAATACTTAGTATGAATATAGTGAATGATGTGTATGTGCATGAATATATAATATAGTATCTAGAAAATATGATCAAAAGGGTTTTCTTTATTGTAAAAACTAAAATTAGATAAATATTAAACTTTTGAATTAAATGTGTTAAATAAATAAAATTAAAAAAAAAACAAATAAAACAACTATAGTATCAATATTTTCTTCTTCTATGCACCCACAACTTCCCTGTGCATGCTCTCCTTATAAAATACCAATGGCCTCACATAACGGACAAAATGCTAAAAATTTATCTAAAAGTTGTAATTGAGTTCAATTGATCTATTATTATCATAATGGCAGTTGACGTCATCTCCATGGTATTGTTTGGCTCGAAATCACTCCATCAAAAAGGGCCTACATTTAGTAGTGTATTCGGCCCCCGTTAAACTTCTATGAAACCATAAAAATCCTAACCCTAAAAAACCGATAAATAGTAATATTACTCTCTTAATAAAAAAATATAATAGTACTTTATTTCTATATTTCTATAACCAACCATTATCTAAAATAATTTTAAATACTTATTTTAATACCATCTAATAAAAACCATCAGTTATTTAAGTTGAAGATAAACATAGTAGTAATAATTATTGAGTTATTCTATTACAAGTCATTTATTTTATTACTTTTTAATGATTTTAATCTTTCCATAAATTGTTCCTAAGTATTTTTTTAGTACCTTCTTAATCAACTAGTGTTATTGAAAAGTTATTAAGACATCCTTCACATGTCCTCCATGTTATCATATGAAACCTTCTTCCAAAAATATTGTAATATTTTTTTTGACTTACTAAACCACAAACAACTTAATTTTATCTTATTGATTCTGATTATTCTTCATCATTCTTTTTCTTATGGCATCCCAGAAAATTCGGGGATCATTATCATTCTTTTTCTTATGGCATCCCAGAAAATTCTCCCCGAAGTTCCCTTTATTCCTCGTAATTACACATTTTTTGTATTAATTTATTTATTTAACGTCATTATGTTGTCATATTTAAATTTATCTATCTATAATTTATTTTTTATCTATATTATGCACGTCCTTCCAATTTGAGCTACTCTACCGAACATGACCAACTCTTCTTTATAAGTGATTGTCTATTCTTTAAATAGTTTTATGACACCCTTCCATGATTTCTTCTAATTTACCCTTTCCTTTCAAAAAATTCTTATTTTTGTATTTTGTAAGTGCGCACCTTTTTCCTTTTTATGTAGGATTTTTTACTCTATTTGTATTAAATTTATAAATTTACTTTTTAAGCTAATAATTTGGGTATACTCTCTCGTATTTTCACTTATAAACTATCTAATTAAGAGTATTAATTAATTTGCTTATTCTTAAACTTGTAGGTCAGGTTCAATTTCTATCCAGATGCTTGTATCATTAGAGAGTTTTTCCTTTTCCTTTTATATATTTAGTGTTGGTTTTACTTGATTACTATTACCTTAAGATATTTTACTATTTTCTTGTTAATTCCTTTTAACTTTATCGAATTTTCTTTAATTTTTTTTCTTAGCCTTTATAAATCTTTTAAAAAGGATTTACTCATTTCTTTTAAGTTTTCAGTGAGGTATTAGAGTTAAAAGCATAAAAGTTTTATTTATATTTCCTATGACTTAATTTGTCGAATTAACTAATTTTGGTATTTTATTAATGGATGAATTCTCATATTTATTTATTTTTTTTAAATTTATTAATTTATTCACAATAATTTGGAATCAATAATTTATCATTAATTTTAAATTTATACCTAATTTCCATAGTAGTTCAACTCAAATTTCTTGTTTAATTATCTTTCATTAACTTTTTCAAGTAATATGGTATTACATCAAATTAGTTATTTTGACAAAACTTATATTAAAGATATGAAAATTTAGTATTTTAACATGATAACTCACTCCCTTAACATGATTAATTTCACACAATTAACAAATAAACAGAGAAAGAAGAACTCAAAGTTGAGATCATTGTACAAATACTTTAAATTTTTTTGAGTTGTAATTTTTCTAAGTTTTGAAGATTAATAATTATTTATAATTCAATTAATGAAAATTTCATATTTTTATAGAAATTGTATTATGTTTTGCTTTTTAGTATTTTGATGTACTACATAGTTTGATATTTATCAGATAAAGTATAGCATGTTATTATGATAGTATGATCAGAAAATTAATAGTATAATACTAAAAAAATCTTAAAAAATCTAAGAATTGAATTGGATGCCATATAGTGTAGGTCAAATAATCTACCAATAAAAGTTTATAGTTATAAGGTAAAGGGATTCAAGCATGAAGTGCATGTAAACTTAACCAGATACAAACATTAATCAATAGGATACATTAAAGTAAATATGAGAATATTTGCGTGAAAATTTTTATGTGAGAAAATCATGGATCTTCTCTAAAAATAGCTTCCATGATATCATAGGTTAACAAGATTAAGCATCACTCAAGTAACTTATAAATAATTTTAATTCAAGACAGCAATTGAAGAAATCTGGATATAAAAACAACAATATGTAAACAATATTTATAGTACTTAGATTTTGATATTTATCGTTCATATTTTAGTTCTTTCAATTAGAAATATAGTGACATCAATACAAGTTCGTTTGTCTTTTCCATCCAATTTTAATTTTGAATTGCATAAATACTCCTAATTTATGTGATTTTTCATTAATTTTTGAAAGATTTTCTTAAATGAAAATTATTATTTTAGACAAAATAATAAAAATTAAAAATTAGACAATAGATAAGAGAGGAAACAATAATTGAACTTGTCTTTTCCTTTCTTATTTTCCCTTATCTTATTCTCCTTCATTTCATACATTTTTTCTCTCCCGTTCTTATTTTCCCATCTCTTGTTCTCCTTCTGTTATGATCTTTCTATATGTTGTTGCTTCCTGAAGACAAATATGTCAATTAATTAAGTAAATTAAAGTAAAATTGAATTTACTTGAATTTGATCAAATTTATCTCTATGATATACGAGAGAAAACCTAACATTCATGTATGAATCTCTAATTTCGATATAAAAATAAAATATTTTTTATAAATTTTGAAGCTTTTATTGGAACATTAGTGTGAATATATAGCAATAATTTTTAGAAATATTTATCTCTAAGATTTATTCATGTGTTAGAATTAATTTTGTGAGAATATAATGTATAATTTAAACCATCTCTATTTAAAATTCATAACTTTGTAAGTAATTGAAAATTTTCAACCTTATAAATTCGTAAAATTTTTTTATTTTATCTAATTTAAAATTATATTCTACCATCACCTATAATGTTGATTTACTTGCTATTTGTAATTTTTTAATCTCATTATCAAGTGGGATATTATTTTTTCTCGATTTAAGACAAGTGAAAAAAATGTCTCGAGTTTAGTATTTTTCCTTTATATTCGACCAGATTATAAGTTAAATTTATTATAACATGTTATAATATATAAGTGTAAGCACATTAACTCTAATAATTTTTATAATTTGTATAATATTTCAAATCTTGTAAAAAAAAGATAACTATTTTTTATTTTATCAAATTTAATATTATATTATCACTAACCATCTTACTGCTAATAATTGAAATATATCCATGTTTCTATCCAAAGATATGAAATTCCATCCTATTCAATTATTTTCAAACGACTGAATTATTAGATGTTGGACCAGACAATTTTCTTATGAGGTATTTGCAATAACGTAAACATTAGAAAGCGGAATCATTACTTTCCGTCATCCTTACTCATCCATAAAATTTGATATCTCATCTTTAAGGGACTACTCTATAAAAGCCTTGATGTTCACCCTTATCCCTATGCTTTGATATGTACATCTTGCATTTCAAGACATAAATATATTCACAATTTAATAATTATTAGAATTAATAATACTTTAATGAACGGGATATCAAGTGAATCTCACATATGGGGTAATAATGTACGTAATACTTTTTGTAGGTACCTATGATGTATATTAAAATGTCACCAATCCATGTAGAATGGAATCTTGAATCTTTATTTCCAGAATTACAATTAACAAAGTATGAAAGTTGATCGGTGATCACAGGCTTTATATATGAAAAAGGAGAGGACTAATGAAAGAGGGGTGATGTCCATGCAAGTAGAGGGATGCCATGTTCCTTTATGACCCATGTGAGGCTGACTGGTTAACAGCCCGCCCACCGTTTGCATCCATTTCCATTGATTAAGGGAAGGTGTTGGAGGAAGTGACCTCATCGTCTATCTCTTGTGTGGCTGTAATTACAGCAAGAGATCACAGAAAATTGCAAAGGCAAATGCAAGAAACGATCAAATGTTCTATGACCACTCTTGTTCAATGTAAATGACTAGTACCATGTGGCAACCAATTTCAGTGGAATAATTTATCTTGGTTAATTATAACCTGACTATACTCGGCATCAAATTGATTCCGGTGGTGCTACTCATTCATTGCAGATCGGATTAGAATTAAGATACTTTTTCCAGTGTGCCTTCCCTGATCAAATCACATGCATCTGCATCTGCATCTGCTATCTGCTATTCTTTTGGTTACTAAAAGGGAAAAAGAAGAGAAGAAACACTTTATGGCCATCATTATCCGAATAGCCTTATGCTTTCTTGGGGAGTTATAGAATATTGATCCAACTGATATAAAGCTGATTATAAAGTGATTTCTTTAGGTTTCTACTCACATGGACGCTTCCTTTGTCGGAAAAGATGTTTATGCTCATTTCTAGTTGGAAAGTAGGCTGCAGGAGAGTATGCTATGTATGGAGGGTGGGATTGGACATATATACACTCATATATTATATATCAGGATTACAAAGCACGGCATTTTTGTGCTCTACGTTAGGGTTGTGCCATTTTCTTGCATTGTCTAGCAGAATATGGGAAAACGCAGAATATTCTGTAGGGGAAGTAAATGGATACTTTATCCACTCTGAGATACTGATGGTAAGAAAAGAATAGAGATTCCACATAAAAAATTATAAATAATGTGCAAAGGTGTGGTGTGAAGAGATGGAGCTAAAAAGGAGGCTCTCTGTCCAAGTTATTATTGATAGGTATATAAACATGAGAAGAAGAAGACTAGGCCAATTAAACCAAGAATGGGGAAGTTAACTGTTTTTATCCCAAAAAAGAGGAATGGGGAATGGGGAATGGGGTAAGTGATAGCTCATAATTAATTAAAATAAATATTTGACTAAATTGAAGGGGAAAGTATGTTTAATTCCACTTTGTAATTAATTAAAATGAATATATAATTAATTATAATAATTATTTTTACATAATGAACTACTCATTTTCTATATCTGCACGTAATTGTGTTCATACAATAGTTTGTCAATTACTAATAAATTCAATCTATATAGTTTTAAATTGTTGTACTAGATTTCTAAGGTATAAACTTCTCACCTCATATCTTTAATCTTATTCATGTATTTCTGGATTTCACTTCAATAATGATCTGCCACCAACCCTTAATATGCACATATTGGACTCCCTCCATCACTTCCTTGGACCCCTTCAACCATTGGGGAGATGCATAGTTGAATCTAACACCTCTACCTCCTTAGTTATGACATGACCAAGTTGAGTTTAACAATATAATGGAGAGTAGTTGTGACCAATTCTAATTAACATGCCAATTCATATTATTATTACTATAGAGATCATATTTATTATGAATGAAAATGGTATATTTTGGAAACACTTTCAATATATTTTCAATAACTATGGCAGATATATGGTATCTTATAGGATTGTGCTTCACATTTTCATATAACTAATAAATATAATCTATATAACTCAATACTTCTTGCCTATTTTATTTATCCAAGAAAAAAACCCTAAAAAAACGTTCCAATATAGTACTTAAACAATACAACAAAACAACAAAAACACTATCAAGCATATTAACTACTCAAAGTTCACACATATACCTAGTACAAGAGCCTGTAATAATAGATATTCTAAATAGTTCATCAAAATATTCTATTTATTCTAGTAGAGTAAAAGCATACATGGTCATGGTCAAGTCATCTGTGTCTGGTAATTATGAATTCTTACCCACCTTACTATTATCTTACCCGACTCCTATGGCCCTCAATTAGTACATGTGCTATTAAAATATGGAGAATTGTTTCTCCTTGTAGGATCATATGCTCTTTTATGCCTTCAAGCTTTTATGATTGTGGTTTTTGATTGATTACTAAACACATTGGTGGGATCCATTTTTCCTACATGTGTTGTAGAGTGCATGTACTTCCAAAGTCAAAATCTAGTGACTCCATACTTAGTATTCAATCCCCATCTTCTACTTGTCATATGTCATATAAGTCTTTGACTTTCCCTACATATAGGCTTCTCCATAGTCTACATGAGTAACATGTTATAATAATTAAGATAAAATGGAGTGATAAAAAAAAAAGAAGAAATCATGCTAAATAAAATTTTCCTTGTCATAAAATGGAAGACATAATAGGAGCACTAAAATATTAAAAGTCATTTAGGGATCAAAATTAAAAATTCAACGGAAAATTTTAAAAGTTATAAAATGGTTAATTTCAAATTATTTACCCCTCTTTTAAATAAAAGTGAAATTTTAAAACAATGTGATTCCAAATATCAAATAAATATGAAAGTTATATTTAAACTGATATCATAAACCAGAACCAAGAACTTAGAAACTAATCATATTAGGTTAAACAAAAAAATAAAATAACACATTTGATAAAAAAAATCAAGGATTGTGAATCATATGATTTGAAATCAGATTGAAAAAAAAATTAGATCCAACTAGATAGGGAATTAATTTCCTTAAGGGATCAAAAAATGAAAAAAATGGTAATTTGGGTTCAAAGTAAAATAAATAATTTAAAATTTTTTTATAAAAATAAATAAATTAGAAAATATGTCAAACCGACCTTTAACAGGCTAGACTTGGATTGGACCGATCAACAAACTTATCAATCATCAATGTGGGGAGGAAGGGACATGCATGTCACACCCCGAGCCGTTTTGGATGGAACCATGTTAACAACCCGTCACTACTCTCAATACTATAATAGAGACCACCTCTGATATCATAGTATTAATAGAAGCAAAACTCATACAACGAGAAAAATACTGTATCAGATTATGTTTTTCAAAATAAGTAAGAATATATATAGTGTTGTACAAAAATTTGTAAAGAAAATTCACTTACCAATTTAGTAATTCGTCTTCTAATATAATATTTGACATTATATGATCTGAAAGGGGTAAGAGAGTGGGTGAGTCTACAATTCAGTAAGAGTAATAGTTGACAACATGACCTTAAATTTACGATTCAGCGTGAACTAAAAAATATAGGTATTTCCTTTTCCTTAACTTTTCATAAGTTTGGAAAATAAACAAGTTGCCACTTGTTTTTATCATTGAAAAATGATTTAATTTACTGCTTGCAACTCATAAGCTAAATCTTGGTTTCTTCCTACCCGAAAGAACTTTCATGTTTTGTATCAAACAAACTCACAATCACCCTTTCTTATTAAAGGGGTTTTCATGGCTTGTGTCTCACAAGCTAAATTTTGGTTCCTTCCTACCCGAAAGAACTTTCATGGTTTGTATAGTTTAACTTCCATAGGTGTGTATCAGCCAAACTCACAAACACCCTTTCTCAATAATTGGATCAAACAATCACATAATAGGCACTCATAGACTACAACCTCGAACTGTTCAACTAGTGGCCTAGAGCATATTTACCATCTACTCTGGTGAGAGGCCACTACCTCCACCACATTATTTATATGAGCACCAAAGCACAAACACTATACATTATTGATTCTTATGTTCGCTATTGAGGGATGAGACATCTCCCCCTTCTACTTCGGTCTCAATGTGTACGAAGCTCCCAAAGCTTCATGACATACTGGAACAACATAACTTTCCTTGCACCGACCTTGCTGTCCAGCAACCCTTATAACCCAACACTACCTCATATCGGACGTCTCCTTGGTTAGGCACGATTGCAATCACAAACATATGTTTTTTTTTATTTAAGACTTTTTTCTTTATGCTGCTAGCTCAATAAGCTTCGACCTGACTTCGACTTAACAACTTAAGCAAAAATTATCAAATTGTGATAATTTTATGAGGTTCTTAAATCAAAACTTATTTATGGGATTTGATCCATTTTCCATTGACCTTGTGCCCACTTTTATGAATTTTCAAAATATGGTCTTGGGGCCACTTTCACATAACTAGATCTAATCGACCATTTGTCAGTCATGGGCCTCACTTATATCCTGCATCGATAATCGATATTAGATCATCCACTTGATGTATATTCATACACTATACAATAGTAGTCCTATAAATATGTTTCATGCTTTATTCAAAAATATGTCCCAAAATGGTTTGGGCGATTTTACACAATAAATGAACTATATTTCTAGAAAAATATGGATTTTCTAAGCATGAATACTTTTAACTTGTGAGTAGTAATGCATCATTGATCCAATTAGACTTGATGCCAGAAATCTCACTCACCCGAGATCTATCACTCGTTCGTTCCAGATATATTTCTGATATCTCTAGATGGCCTCACAATTGTAGGTAGAAATCTTTTTTTTTCACACCTACATTATCATGGATAATAAACCCATCAATTATCTGAAATTCCAACTTAGGTCTTAATGTTTGCTTTAATTTATATAAAAGTCCCAAAGTTTATTTTATTGACAAATAAATTCAAATTATTTTCCATAACTTCCTCAATTTAGCTTATTCGTAATTTCATTCCCAAATAATTTTATTAAAAATAAAATTATTCAAAATTACAAATAAAGCATTATATTTATTTTTAATTGCAATTAAATTCCCAAATATTATCTTTAATTACAATTAAGCCTCTAAAATCATCACATTTACTAATTGACCCTCAATTTATGCTAATTGCATAAAAAACCCCAATTTTCTAAAAATCCCCAAATTGCCAAATTTATACAAAATTGCACTTTGGCCCCCAACTCTTAAGTTTATCAAATTGACCGATTAAACTCGATTAATTACCTCCTATCTTGCTGCTAATCATATTTCCTACCTCGTCAAGAGGATCCTCTTAGGGTCAAATTTCGATTCGATTGATAGTCTAAACAAGGAGAATTCGATTAACAAATCTTACACAATTTCTCTCTATAAATTCACTATTCCAGTGAAGGGAGATGGCAATTGATTACCTCAAAGTCTTAGGGAGGACAGGGCTTGGTCGTGGAGAGTCATGGGAGGGTCGGCTTGACCTCAAGAGGTCTGAGGGCTGCCCAAATTCATCTAAAAAACATCCGCTCAAACTTGATCGTTGGAGTGACAGTACTATGCAGCCTCATCAGCGATTTTTCGATAAACTTCAAGCTAAAAGGAATATGCAGCATGCTAGAGGACTTCCTCTATATTCAAGAGAACCTAATTGCACATTTAGAGGTGAAGAAATGGGTCCATGTTGGAGCTCTGGTTCAGGGATGGTCAGAAATTGGAGTACTTCATCTTTTTCGAGCTTTCAAGAGATGGAGAGGATGAATGGAAGAGAGCTCTTTATAGGGAGCTCGAGGACTTCCATTCCTATCCAATCATCTATCAACCAACCATTAGCTCTGTGATTTACTCACTTATTAGAGAGTTTTATTGGCCGTCAGAGTTATGGCAACTTTCGGTCTCCCCTCCTATTCAGTTGTCTGAAGGAAGAAAATGACATTGTGCATGCGTTGTGAGCAGCCACGTGGCACGCTGTAATTGGTTGGCATTGCTGACGCAACCTCCCACTCAACGTCCGAGTCATTCATTGTCTCGTTAACTAGCCATGTGGCAACCTCTCATTGGTCACTCTCTCCAACGCGGTCACTAATCGAATCTAACTATCAATTGACCATGACATGTGTCATCCTCTCATTGGATGTGGCTATCCAACATGGTTTTGTCACATGTCGACTTCGAATGGTTTGACCATTTTTGGACATCCAAATCGGCCGTTGACTTGGCATATTTGCCACATGTTAGCTTCTCATTGGTCAGCCCTATTGACGAGGCTTCTCCTCAATTGGTCATTCACTAGGGACATGTGTCACAGTCCCATTGGTCAATTTCCAATGACATGACTTTTCTTTATTTGACATTTGATTGGGAATATGTGTCACACTCTAATTGGTCAACGCTTTCAAACGTTGACCGTGTGACTGACTAGGCGCGCTTCGCCATGTGTTGCGTGTTGATTGGTCGTGCACATTGATTGGGTGCTGACCTGGTAGGTAGTCCATTAACTGGTTGGACCATTGATCAGTTCGGTTGGATCGAGTTCGGTGACTCAAAATAAAAAATCAATTGGTTCAGGCTCAATTTGACCGATTTTATAAATTTTAAAATTTATAAATTCATTTTCTACTTAGCGATGACTTCAATTTCTCAAATTGGTATTTTTAATTCACATAAAAAATAAAATTTTGAACTAGTTCTTCCTAGTTCAAGCTTGTTCTACCCTGTTCAGGTCCGGTTCACCCTAAACTAAATCTATTCTCACATCCAATTTATTTTATTATCTATTTTCTTATTTTTTGGATTTTTATTTATCATTTGGGATTGTTCAAATTCCCATTTTGGTTTCTTTTTACCAATCCTGTTTCACTTCGAACCATTATTTTTTCTTAAAATTTTCCTGTTCTCATTTCCGGCTTCTTTATTTTGAGAGAATGGGGTTTACAATGCATGTCAATAGTGATATATGTGCACAAAGATCAGGTGCAAATTACGTGATCTTCTTACCCAAATCATCAATGTCACCAAAAACTGATGAAGACTCCCCTATTTTCAGTCGCATATGACCACTGAGAAATTTAATGCAATGCTACATTTCTAAGCCAATGGGAAATCGATTAGGGTATGGATTGGACCGCCCCTTGTGCTGCAAAGCTTCCTATAAGAGGGTGGAGCCTCTCTCCTCACCGGTGGTTGAAAAGTTCTTGTAAAATCCGAGTTGCTTCATTTTTCGGGGTCATAAATTCCATAATATAGTGTGCCCTATTCCCACCACAAGAGAAATTACTTCTAGCCTCTATAGAACCACCTCAACCTCCTCTACACAATGGTAGCATTTGTTGACATCGACATTGACCAAAGAGGGACCAACAAGATTAAACAAAGAAGTTGCCCAATAGCCCAAAAACAAAGCATCAACTCTCAAACCACTTTCCAGCACCTCCAACAACCAAAACTGACTAGAGAAACTTCCATAGTGGATATTCATTATATCATACCATTCTCATTATGATGATTAACCTCCACATTGTATAATCACATAACAACACACATAGATATATATCAAATAGAACATGCATGCATTATGGGCCATAACCTAATGATAAATACATAATTGTTATGCAAGTCCCTAATAGTAGGTACATAACCTTTTTGTAGTTATCCTCTAAATCCAAGACAAACCCACTCATTAAGGATAGTGACACAATACAACCTAAAAGTAGACACACAATCCTTTTGTAAGGGTCTGACCATATCCAGTTAACTTCTAGTTAATAATTAGACACCGCCTTATAACTCCCTTGTCCTAGATACTAGGATGACCAATCTTCCCTTATTCCCTCTCATCCTAGATATCCATTGGCATTTAGACCGCCCCTCTATGTAGGCATCTATCTAATAGAATACTATACATCATCCGCTCGAATAAAAAATTATGCATAACAACATAAAAGTAGTAGAACTTGACTTGCTATTTGGCCAACCCCTATAAAGACAAGTAATTCAAGTGGGTCCATCAAGGTTCCACGGTTAGGGAGATTATTACCATGATTTTCAAAATAATTGGGCATCTATCCTACTTTAGAATGTTGTGGATCATCATCCATTTTTCATACATATTGGGTATTTCCTACTTTCATCAATTATGGGTTTTCGCCCATTTTCATAAATATTGACCTAAGTCCACTTTCATAAATTATGGTTCTTAACTCATTTTCTAAAATAGTTGGCCTTAGCCCATTCCCTAAAAAATGGCCATTTGCCCTCTTTATAAACATCGAGTCTTAATCCATTTTCTAAAATAATGGCCCTTAACATATTTCATAAACATCAGGCATATGCTCTCTTAATAAATACCGGTTTTAACAGTTTTTTTTTCTAAAATAGTGGGTTTTAGCTTGTTTCATGAAATAGTGGCTCTTTGCCTTTTCATAATTAGTGGATTTTAGCCCATTTTCATAAACAATGAGCCTCAACCCATTTCCAAAAACACTTTTAGGATATCTCCATGTCGTTTTATAGTTTTAACACAATATTTCAAACCACAAGAAACAATATAGTTTTTGAAAGTCGTGGGGAGCAAGGGTCGGTCCAATCAGACTCGACACTCGCATAAACCTACTCACTCAGAGTTGTGTGCAATTACTATGGTGTGTATTGTTCTTGACTTCATACATATGTACCACATCCCATTGTCAATAGTTATTTCATATACTTGATTAATATTTAATTGGAGTATTTTAACTTCATTATATTGGTATTTCATTCATATGATCCAAATTCTCATTTTTATTTACTATTGTATCCCTAATTTTCCCCCACTTACACTTGGAACCCTACAAGTTCCCAATTTTCACATGAAGTTTCTAAACACTCTAATATTTGCATTGGGTCCCTAAATTTCATTTATTGTATTTAGGTCCCCCAATTTATCTTAATTTAGACAATTTCCCCTAATTTCGAATTTCATCCAAATCAGCCTAAAAACTTTGAATTTGCTCCTATCAAGGCTCCTATCATCTCCCCATCATCCTAAGGTTCATCCAAGTTTTGATCGGATTGATTTGGCCTCTTTTAGCCCTTAATCGGAGCTTCACCAAAATATTTTCCAATTGGCACAATTTGGTGGAATTTTGTCAACGATGGTGAGTTGATCGAGGCCATTTGTCAGGAAAGATAAGAGATTTCTCAATAGATGTACCTTGATGAAGCCCCTCCCTAATTAGCCATTAGAGTTGCCTAAAACTTTGACAAAAAAATTATCCAAAATTGAGCAAAAAAATTAAGGAAAAATGAAGGGACAAACTCGAACTGGCTTACCTCAGATCATCTCATTCCATGAGGGAGGAGAAGGAGACTAGATGGATCCTAACAAGCCTTCTTTAGTCACTTTTGTCTATCAGGAATGATCAGAGAGCCTTGAAAAAGTTACTTTATTTTTGTCTCTCTCAAAAGAGTTACTATTCGACCTCCATCGGCATTGTTGTCATTATTGCAGGGTAAAAAATGTGTATACAAAGTTAATAGTAAACTTTAGCACAAAAGGGATAAATGTTTCAAGCACAAGAAGGTACTCAAAGGAGTTAAAAACCAGAGGTCGTAAAAAATCAAAGTACCTTACACACTAGACGAAAATCTAATTAATTAGGCTGAAAAAAAGGATTGACTATATAGGTGAAGCTCCCTAGGACTCTGTTAATCCATCCGTGTGGGATTCATATAATTTGGTTGGGATTTTTCACCGTGTCGGAACTGATAACTATCACTGGAAACTTTCCTAATTTACACTAGTGAATATACCCTTTTTATAGTGTTTTGTTAGAGAAGTTGAGAATGCGTGCGCGTGTGCGTGCTCCCACGTGTGAGATGTCATGAGGCATGTGGTGATTGGCCATGATATGCTCATGTGGTTAGTTGACTAGGTTTATAATTTGTTGACTGTATATGTTGTCATGTGTCACATCGTGTTTGGTCACACCCTTCCGATAGTATTAAGTCATATTTAAATGTGTAATTATCACCATGTGGCATATGACAATTCCTTGCACTCCGTTGATGTGGCATAACCGCTGCCCACTATGTCAGCTTGCCATGCGACCTACAACGATTTATTGTGCCCACTAACATGGCTATCTAACCAAACCTATTGGTTGACACTATTTGAACGGATTTTCAGTCAATGGTTCACCCAATTCAACATATTATGGCCTTCCTTGGCCTAATTCAAACAAAATTTGACCGGTTCCCAACCTGATTTATTGTTTTGAAAATTATTTGAGCCATTTCTTAATTTTAGGTTAAAAGAATTACATTTTTACCATTTATGGCATCCCTTGTATAAATTTGTTCTATTTCGAGGCATGTTTTCTTTGATCCAACATTTGTCTAACTCCTCCACAATTAGGAGTTTTATCCTCAAAACTTCATGAATTTCAAATAGATAACCGAGGACATTTCCCTCCCACGGCTAGTTTAGGTTCCGCCGCAACACATTCACCATGTTGATCATCTTATTCTATAGGTGTTTCTCTTAACGGTCCACTATCAACACCAATTTGAAGGAAATCAACCTTAGAGAAGGTTAGATCTAGGGTCGAGTTATCAATTAACTAGTCAAATAATCGAGACACGAAAGGACTAAACTGTAAAACTTTAGAAATGGAATGGTAGATTGTTTTGAAATGGTAAAGTAAAGCTGGCCTTATGATTCTTAACCTTGTAGAGAATATAAGAAGTGCACTAGCGGATCCGAGAACGAATTCTGAGAATCTCACAAAATGAACGAGTTCCACATAAAAGAGTTTAAGGCCATGTGACTTGAATGTGGGGCATGATGCCTGAATTTTGAGGAGAAAGCATATGATACGCTGTATATCGACATATGTGTGACATGTACATGCTAAATGTAGGGACCAAGCATGGGGTAGGCCGTAGGACCCGGGTATGGGGCTTGATGCCCAAATCATGCATTATGAGGAGACAATTGTGTGATAAGTTGCGCTCTTGACTTGATTGTTTTGTCATGCATGCATGCAAAATGGGGCGACCGGGGTACGAGGTAGACCATGAGACCGAGTCTAGGGTCAGATGACCACCACATGATATGGGGAGGTAGCCTAGTGATAGGACAGACTCTTGAGTTTCATTAAAGTACATAGGGAGTTAGTCCCTTAATGTAAACCCCAGCCTCTAGGACCAAGAGAACCGGGAAGGAGAACCAGAAGTTTTTAAGAGAGAGAGAGAGAGAAACCAATAGCTTAAATGAAACAGAAGTTGGTAAAGAAGGGCTAAAACAAGAATTTAGAAAATTCCTAGTGGCCAATGAATCACAAAAACCATGGGGAAGTACCATGAGGTGGATTGGGTGTGAAAACCGAACCGGTTCAAGGTGAATTGAACCTAAACGAATTAGGTGGAACCATGAAAAACTGGTTCAAAGATAATTTTTTCTAGGTAGCTTAAAAATATCAAATTGGAAAATTGAAGCAACCATTAATTAGAAAATGAATTTAGATAAATTTAGAAAATTTTAATTTTTAGAAAATCGGTCGAATTGGGACTAAATCGGTCGATTTACGATTTTTGGTCATCGGACCCGGTTGGATCGAACTGGTCAACGGAACGCTGCTAGGTCAGCACCCAATCAGTAGGCATGACCAATCAGCACGTGACACATGGCGAAGCCCACCTAGTCAGCACCTGGAAGCGCTGGCCAATCAGAGCGAGACACGTGTCACTGGTCAACAATTAGAGGAGGAAAATCCACCTCAGCGAAGACTGACCAATAGGAGATCAACACGTGTCCCGATCAACGGTTATTATCTGAAAAGGCCTCGTCAGCAAAGACCGACCAATGAAGAGCTGATACATGGAAAAAGTGCCACGCTAGCATCCGACAAGGATGTCAGAGAAACGACCAGCCAATCAAAGGCTGACACGTGGTAGTGAAAATTTGCGTCCAGAGGGAAATTTGATGCATTTAAAACAACCAATTAGAGGGTGCCACGTGTAATGGTAAGAGATCAAAGGAAATCTGGTCAACAGCCACGTAGGCTGGAACAACCAATGGGAGGCTGCCATGTGTCCAATTAGCGGGTTAAAGGTTGACGAGGCCGCTGAGTGGGACATCGCGTCAGCAAAGCCAACCAATCACAAGGTACCACATGGCACTTCCGTACATGCGAAGCTCGCACGTGCATAATAGTGTCATCTTCAACCTCAATCTGATGGGCGTTCTGTGACCACTAGAAGAGGACTGGAACTTCTGCCTTCGGAAAAGCGGTCGCTGTCGACGGAATCGAGCGAGTCCGACGCTAAAACCACCGCCGACCAGTAGCCTTGTCAGTTGTTGAGCCACCTATAAATGGAGCACCCACCCACTCGACCTCATCACCGCTTAGGCGCCCTCTAAAGATAGATTGTCCCTTTTTCCAATGAAGTGCCAACCAAAGCTCTGACAACGAACCATTTCGCAACCAAAGGAGCTCCGCTAGTGGCATTAGAACCAGGGAGGAGTCCTCTAGTTAGTGGAACCCTCAGCTCGACCCGAAATTAGCCTGAGAAGTACCAGAGTAATTGCATAGTGAGGTTGCTCTGATGACCAGAAGCAACTAAATTTCGACCAATCCAATCTAGGTCATCTCCGACCTCTTACTGTTGAAATTAACCTCCCTTTACTCCCCTAAGATACTTTTTGATCTCTCCTAGTTTCTAGATGAGTCAATTTCATCCCCTCTCATTGGAGCATTAAAATTTCAAAGCTTCACCTCTCAGAAACTTCTCTCTTCTGATTTCCATTGCTAGACAGCGAATTGCGGCAGGACCCAATCTTGGTAGAACCCCCTCGACGAGTACTAGCTACCTACACCTAGAGCTCAAGTCATCACCCCTCCACCGGTAAGCTCATCAAGCTTTCTCTCTCTAAATCTATTTTCCAATGGAGCTCCGACAAAGCTCGAAACTTAGCCAAATTCATAAATTTGAAGTGCAGGACGATCATGGGAAGCTGGAGGAGGTGAATAGCAGCACGAGAAGAAGAAATTAAGGACATTCAGTGTCATGCCTCTACCCAGTTTGGTCGGATCCCTGTGAACAACCTGCCGCTCTCTTGGTTCAAGAAGGGTTTCCCCCTTCCTTAATTCAAGAGGAGCCATGTATAATCTCAGCCTACTTCCCTGGAATAACATATATCCAATAAAATGCAAGCTTAAGAAAGTTAAGCATACTTGACGGAGGGTAAGGCCTGGTGTTATCCCTAGTCATTTCTCTATTTCCTGAAAAGGGATAAAAATGGTGAGTGAGTTTCTTCAACTCGGTGAATGAGTATTTTTTAAAATAATTAAGCTTTCAATGAAAATTATTTTTTAAATTGGAGTGTGACAGACTCCTTATTTTCTTTAAAATTATTTATTCCTTGTTTTCTCATTTTTCAAAGCAATTTCTTCATCATCAACCACAAATAGTGTATCTGAAAATAAACACACGCCCTTCATCATGAAGGGATCACACATTCGCAGGAGAGCACATCCATTACACCCACTTGTGGTGTCAGAGCGATTCTACCGGCTACCTAGATAGAAGCACATCCACTTCTACCATAAGAATGAGTGGATGTGCGTGACATCTGACCCTCAATCCCGTAAAGAAAACTTCGTGTCCATATGAGGATAGAGACATCAACTCGACCCCACCCCGGTCTCATGTGCATGAAGCTACATCAAGCTTCCTTGATTGCTAGCACGTCAAATTGCCCTTATCTCAACCATGTTGTCCAATAGCCCCTAAGACGCATCACTACCCCTTTTGGGTATCTTGAAGATCCCATGCCTTAGTGCATGCACAAAATAATAGATTTCCACATAAGATGTAAACCATGCCCTTTTGAGTTAAGGAAAAACCAGGAAAAGAACCGATCGAACCGAGTGAGAAAAATCGAACCGTTTCACAAACTCGATCATTAGAAAACGGGCAATTTGGGAAATTTACAACTCCTGAGTGACCCAAAGGGTTCATAAAGTCTTAGAAAAGAACCATAGGATAAATTGGAAGAGAAAAACCAGATTGGTTCAGATTAATCAGATTCCACTAGATTGAACCAGTTTATAAACCGAATCGGTTCATGAACCGGAACCGATAGAGAAAGGGCAAACCGGGAAATTTATGGATCCCAAGTGACCTAAAGAGTCACAAAAGTCATGGAAATGGACTTAAGAATGCATTGGAGATGAAAACCAAACCGGTTCAGGTGAACCGGATCTGAACAAGATTGAACCGGTTTGGACTAGTTTGAACCACTATTGAACGATATGCTAAATTCATTTTTCTAAGTGGCTTAAAAATTCAAATTTGAGATTTGAAGCCACTATTGGATATAAAATTAATTTAGATGAATTTAGAAATTTTTAGATTTGAAAATTTTGGTTGAATTGGGGATGAACTGACTGGTTTAAGATTTGAACCCGGTCCAGTCCGGTTCGGAATAGAGTCATCTTTTTCCTTTAGATGACAACACTGTTCACTCGTCGGAAAATTGCGCAGCACCGGAAAAGCTGAAAAGTCTTCGGCCAGGGAGTTTCAAGCAATGAATGACTGCCATTAAGGCACCAATTGGATGGCCAAGAAGTCCACGAGCTTCCCATATAAAAATCCCTTCCTCCTTCATCCTCTCCACACTTGAAAACCCCATTCTCTCTCAATTGCTCCATTTTCCAGTGAAGCTCGAACCCGAGCTCTGACTTGGACACTTTTCTGAGCCAAACAAGGTGAGGTCAGGTTCATTAGAACTGGGGAGAAGTCAGGTACACACATGTAGTCTCCACTTGCTTCAAGGGTCGCCGGAGAAGCACTAACGTGATCAAACAATGTAGTAGCTCTGGCGAATCGAAGTTGCTCTATTTCGGCCGAGCTGAAATCGACCAATTTGAGCCCTTCTCAGGCCAAACCAAGCCCTCCCAACACCTCCATAGTCCTCCTACAATTGAATTAGAGTTGAAAGGAAAACCAATTTGGCTACCCTCTACAATTTCCGACTGATTCTAGAGAGAGAACCAGAAGAAATTTAATGATAAAATTCTCACTCAATTCGGTATCAATTGAAGTAATTCTTGATCTTAGGAGAAATCTCAGGACAAGAGCTATTTGCCCATATCAAAAGCTCGGACCATCGCGCCCCCGACGGTAAGCTTTTGAAGCTTTCTCTCTCTAACTCCAGTTTTTCGGTGAAGCTTCATTTGAGCTCATTTTCGCACCAAATCGTGCGATTCAAAGTGTAATTGAATAGTATGAAGGTGTAGGAACTCCAATCTAACCTCAATTTCAACAATTAAACTCATTTGATCGGTCAATTTGATAAAATCAAATTCGGTTGTGTTAGAAGGTTGAAATTGGGGGGAAATTGAGAATTTTTAAAATTCGAGGGAAAAAAGTGCAATTTCATAAAATTGAGGACCAATTGGGATGATAAAGATGTTGGAGGACCAATTGTTCAATTTTGGAATTTTGGGGCAAAACTTACCATTTTTGTAAAGTAAGGGCAAAATGGTAATTTTGGAAAAATTGGGGGACCAAATTGGAAATTTGGAAAATTAAACCCCTTTTGTGAAATTAAATAAACTGATGTCCTAAGATGAATTTTAAAAGTTTCGGGACTCAATTTGAGGAAAAATCGGCATTGGGTACTTAAAGTTGAAGAAAAATAACTTTAGCGACATAATTGTAAATAAAGGAAAAGTTTGGTATTTCCCATTCATTTGGGATGAATGAGGGCTATTAGACCAAATAATAATGAATAAGAATGTTCATATCGTGTAGGACCATAAAGTATCGAGAGCGCTAGCTAAGACAAGTTCGAGTAAGGATAACAAGTTGGCTTTGAGGAAATTCACTGCAATAACAGGTGAGTGGAATTTTTATATAATAACCGGTTTGAATGTTAAACATCTTGAAAATGAAAACTCACTGCTAAGTGGTATTTTAAATATCACACCTAAGAGGAGTGATGTGAAAATCATATGAAAAAACTATTTACTGGTTATAAGTAGATTATACCAAGTTGGTATAGTGAAACTTCCTCGAATGAAGTGAAAAATCCGTTCATCGGTTATGATAGACAGTTGAAAATTATATTTTGTCGGAAGTGCTCTCCCCTGACTGTTTTCCAATGCTTAAATAATTTGGGAGACCTTCTTGACGGGGGCTCGAATAGTTTTGTTAGGCCAGAGGCCTCAGTTTTGGAACTTTGGGCTAATATGCCCGATTTTGAAAATCACAAACAATGGGCCCTAGGCCAGTTGACACTAGCAGGAGCTTGTAAACAAACATGATTCTATGCCATGAAAACTTAAGTAAATTTATTGTTGGCCATGGTATATAGACAGGATCGACATACTCGATAGATTGGTAGTAGTGCGACATGACAAGTCGATGGATCAGTCGAGACAAACAACTGCAAGTCGAGTTGAGGGTCGGGGTCGTTGAACCAGTGGCACCAAAGATTAAATGGCTTTTGAGGAAAACTTTGTTTGTGCATGCACTTGAGGTTCGGAACCATTAAGATGCCCAAGAGGGGTAGTGATGCGTCCTAAGGGCTGCTGGATGACATGGTAGTGATAAGGGAAAAGAGAAGCTATTGGGTTTGTATTTGTTGTCATACCAGTTATTCATGGAGTTCTGTGTTTGTACTCCACGGAGTTTCTGTGTTTGGACTCCATGAAACTATTGTGTTTGGAGTTTCTTGACGCTTCAATGTTTGAGTTTCATGTGCACGAGATCGAGATATGGTCTTTGTACTCATACGGACATATAGTTTTATTCATGTGAGTTTCCTTCATAATGATGGGCGTGTGTTAGTTGATAAACACACCGGTTATGGTTGAGGAGTGAGTAATTGCTGTGAAATCGAGATTTTGAAAATGAGAAATTTTAAAAGAAAATAAGGTGTCTGGCATACTCCAATTCAATTATTTTCCCTAAAAGTCAAACTTTAAACAACCATTCACTGAGTTGTTGAACTCACCCCCTCCCTTATATCCCTTTTTAGGTAACCACGGGCAACCTACCCCCAAAAACCTTTTGTTAATCACACCTGCAAGACAGGTATGTAAGTTAAAAAGTTTATAAATTTTTTATTTATGTATTTTAGGAAAGGTACAGGTTTAAAGGACTCCTTACTCTTCATGGGTTATAAACATGGGACAACCCTTAGTAAACTAGGAGAGTGGGGGGGTTGATCACAAGGATCTGACCAAACCGGGTTGGGGCATGACAACTTGAGTGGTATCAGAACCTATTTCCTCAAATATATTATCAAGACTAGAGAACATAGTAACTAATAGGAATAATTTTAAAATTTGCAAATGGCTCCCAAGAAAGGATCCAAGAGAACTAGAGTCGCAATCTTCAACACTACCCAACCAACTCTCCCTATGGAAACTCCCCGAGGAGCCTAGACAACCCCACCTGGATTAAGCTTGGAACATCAGAGATTGTACAAAGAGTTCACCTGAGTGTTTGGACGGCCTAACCTCACTCCTCAGGTGGACACCAACCCTCAAGCTGAGCTTGTGGAAGTACAATCCCATCCCCCTCTTGCTAACGTTCCTCCTCCAATGGACATTCCCAAATATGTCAAAACCCTCCGTCAATTAGGATGTAAACCATTCCTAGGAGAAAAGGATGCGGAGACTGCCATGGACTGGCTAGCTAGCATCAAGAAACTCATGGGGATAGTCAGGATTTCACCAAAGGATATGGTGATCCTAGCATAATTTTTCCTAGAAGCTAGTGAGAAAAGGTGGTGGGATAATGTCAGAAGCTTGCATGCAACCACCCTCACATGGTAGCTATTCGAGGAAAGATATACGAAGGAATACCTAGCTCCACATCTAATCAACGAGAAGAAATAAGACTTCCTTTGGCTTCGACAAGGGCTTAACTCTACCTCGGAGTATGAAACCAAGTTTAACGAGTTAAGACCCTTTGCCCCTAACCTAGCCGGACCTGCGAATGTTTACCAACGATTTGTGGACGGTCTTAATATGGACATACGAGACCGAATGGGGGTACTAGGATGCCCCACAAATTTAGCTATTGTCATCAGAATGTCTCATGAATGTGAGCGTCTAGTACAAATGAGATGCCGCCTGATGGAATAGACTGGCAGGAAAGAGGAAGGAGGCCAAGACAGCCGAGGAAGACAAAAGGAACTAGGTGGACAGAAATGGAGAACAAGAATGGGGTTCTCTAGAACAATGGAAGGTTATCCTACACAAAGGAAGAAAAATACAGTTCTGTCAAGAAGAAGCCCTTATTGTTCCAAGTGCTAGAAAAACCATGAAGGACCATGTTGAATATGCTACGAATGTAGACAACTTGGCCACTTTGCGAAGAACTGCACAACCCTTCAGGGTAATTCACAACGAAGTGCCCACCTACCACTTCAAGGAAACCCAAGGACACTAGACAAAGGGCAAGACATCGCCACTACATCGAGAGTCCCAACTAAAGTATACAACCTCACCCAAGAAGAAACACGGGAAGACCCTAGTACCATAATTAGTACTTACCATAATTTCCTTGAATAAATATAGCAAAAAAAATTGTAATTTGTTATTATCATAATGAAATTTATATTTTCTACAAAGATAAGATTGTGATACAAGTAGGAGAAAATACAAAGGACGTAACCACAATATTTTAAGGAGGAAATATGAAAGGATGGCATCTAAATATGTCACTTTGAGGATAGATACACTCAAGGACACTTAGAATTTCGAAAGAAAAGGGGGAAGAATACTACCAAGGAAGGAAACCCTAGGGAATCATACATATCCTAATAAAGAGGTAATGGAACCAAGTGATGAGGGATATGGAGATGAGTTTGCAAAGGAAGTGCATGCTGAGGTGAAAGAATTAAATAATGTATGCTAGGATGATCCAACGAAGTAAGTTAAACCCAACGATTGGATAGCTTAGAACTCTAAATCTTGAAATTTTGAGCAAGAATCCTCAAGAGGAAGAATCATGCCCTAAGTAGAGGAAGAAGTGAACCTAAGGATATCCCTTTGGACTTATGGGTAAGACATGCCTAGTTATGATAAACTCCAGGAAGTTAGTAAACAGCAAAAAGGAAAAGATATTCCTTAAGTGTGTGATTCAAATGGGCTTAGTGAAAGAACAACCAAAGTGTTGGCATGTCAAGCAAATCTCGAGTTAACATTAAGGGAAATTATTTCCAATGCAAAGGAGGTTAATTAAGTTTTGGAGACAAAACTCCTAAAAGGAGAGGAGAGTTGTAAACCCCACCCTTTTGAGTTAAGGAAAAACAGGGAAAAGAATCGGTCAAACTAAGTGAGAAAAACCGAACCGTTTCACAAACTCGATCATTAGAAAACGGGCAATTTGGGAAATTTACACCTCCTGAATGACCCAAAGGGTTCATAAAGTCTTAGAAAAGAACCATAGGATAAATTGGAAGAGAAAAATCAGATTGGTTCAGATGAATCGGATTCTACTAGATTGAACCAGTTTATAAACTGAATCGGTTCATGAACCGGAACCGATAGAGAAAGGGCAAACCGGAAAATTTATGGATCCCGAGTGACCTAAAGAGTCACAAAAGTCATGGAAATGAACTTAAGAATGAATTGGAGATGAAAACCAAACTGGTTCTGGTGAACCAGATCCAGACTAGATTGAACCAGTTTAGACCAGTTTGAACCACTATTGAACTAGATGCTAAATTCATTATTCTAAGTGGTTTAAAAAATTCAAATTTGAGATTTGAGGCCACCAGTGGATAGAAAATGAATTTAGAAATTTTTAGATTTGAAAAATTCAGTTGAATTGGGGGTGAACCAACCAGTTTAAGCTTTGAACCAGGTTCAGACTAGTCCGGTCTGGTTCGGAATAGTGTCATCTTCTTTCTTCAGATGATAGCAAGGTTCACTCACCGAAAAATCATATAGCACCAGCAAAACTGAAAAGTCCAGCCAAGCATTTTCAAGGAATGAATGACCACCATTAAGGCACCAATAGGATGATAGGAAGTCCTCGAGCTTCCTGTATAAAGAGTCCCTCCTCCTTCATCCTCTCCACACCTAAAAACCCCATTCTCTATCAACTGCTTCATTTTTCGGTGAAGCTCGAACCAGAGCTCCGACTTGGGCACTCTTCTAAGCTAAACAAAGCGAGGTTGGGTTCTTTAGAACTAGAGAGAAGTCAGCTACACACTTGTAGTCTCCATTTGCTCCGAGGGTCGCCGGAGAAGTGCCGACGTGATCGAACAATGAAGCAGCTCCGGTGGACCAAAGCTGCCATGTTTTGATCGAGCTAAAATCAACCAATTCTAGCCTTTTTCAAGCCAAGCCAAGCCCTCCCAACACCTCAACAGTCCTCCTAGAGCTGAATTAGAGTTGAAAGGTAAGCCAATTTGGCTTACCTCTACAATTTTCGACCAGTGTTAGAGAGAGAACTGACAAAACTTTGATGATAAAATTCTCACTCAATTCGGCATCCATTGATACAATTTTTGATCCTAGGAGGAACCTCAAGAAAAGAGCTATCTACCCAGATCGAAAGCTCAAACCGTTGCCCCTACCCGATGGAAAGCTTTCAAAACTTTCTCTCTCTAAGTCCAATTTTCTGGCGAAGCTCCGTTTGAGCCCATTCCGACACCAAATCATGCGATTCAAAGTGCAATTGAATCGTATGAAGGTGTAGGAACTCCAATCTAACTTCAATTTCAACAATTAAACTCATTTGATCAGTCAATTTGATAAAATCAAATTTGGCTAAGTTAGAAGTTTAAAATTGGGGGAAATTCGGAAATTTCAAAAATTTGATGGACTAAAGTGCAATTTCATAAAATTGAGGACCAATTGAGCATGACAAAGATGTTGGAGGACTAATTGGGCAATTTTGGAATTTTTGGGGCAAAACTTACCATTTTTGTAAAGTAGGGGCAAAATGGTAATTTTGGAAAAAATTGGGGACCAAATTGGAAATTTGGGAAATTAAACCCCTTTTGTGAATTTAAATAAATTGAGTTCCTAAGATGAATTTTAAAAGTTTTGGAACTCAATTTGAGGAAAAATCGACATAGGGGACTTAAAGTTGAAGAAAAATAACTTTAAAAACATAATTGCAAATAAAGGCAAAGTTTAGTTTTTTCCATTTATTTGGGATGAATGAGGGCTATTAGGCCAAAGAATAATGAACAAGAATATTCATATCATGTAGGAACACTAAGTACATAGAACGCTAGCTAAGAAACGTTCGAGTAAGGATAACAAGTTGGCTAAGAGGAAATTCACTACAATAACGAGTGAGTGGGATTTTTATATCATAACTAGTTGGAATGATAAGCATCTTGAAAATGAAAACCCACTGCTAAGTGGTATTTCAAACATCACACCTAAGAGGAGTAATGTGAAAATCACGCGAAAAAACTACTTACTAGTTATAAGTAGATCATACCCGATTAGTATGGTGAAACTTCCTCGAATGAAGAGGAAAACCCATTCATCGGTTATGAATGGAGATGTCCTCATACTCGGTTGGTATGATGGATAGTTGAAAATTATATTTTGTCAGAAGTGCTCTCCCCTAAATGTGTGCCAATGCTTAAATAATTTGGGAGACCTTCTTGACGGGAGCTCAAATAGCTCTGTTAGGCCGGAGGCCTCGGTTTTGGAACTTGGGGGCTAATATGCCCGATTGTGAAAATCATGAACAGTGGGCCCTAGGCTAGTTGGCACGAGTAGGAGGTTGTAAACAAACATGATTCTAAGCCATGAAAACTTAAGTAAATGAATTGTTTGGCCATGGTACCGAGATAGGACCGACATACTCGATAGACTGGCAGTAGTGCGACATGACAGGTCGATGCACCAGTCAAGACAAATAGCTGCAAGTCAAGTTGAGGGTCGGGGCCGTTAGACCAGTGGCACCAAGGATTAAATGGCTTTTGAGGAAAACTTTGTTTGTGCATGCACTTGAGGTTCGGGACCATTAAGATGCCCAAGAGGGGTAGTGATGCATCCTAAGGGCTGCTAGATGACATGGTAGTGATAAGGGAAAAGAGAAGCTACTAGGTTTGTATTTCTCGTCATACCAGTTAGTCATGGAGTTCTATGTTTGTACTTCACGGAGTTTCTGTGTTTGGACTCCAATAAACTACTGTGTTTGGAGTTTCATGAAGCTTCTGTGTTTGAGTTTCATGTGCATGAGACTAAGATATGGTCTTTGTCCTTATACGGACATAGAGTTTTATTCATGTGTGTTCCTTTCATGATGAAGGTAGTGTGTTAGTTGATAAACACATCGGTTATAGTTGAGGAGTGAGTAATGGCTATAAAAATGAGATTTTGAAAATGAGAAATTTTAAAAGAAAATAAGGTGTCTGGCACACTCAAATTCAAATATTTTCACTAAAAGTCAAACTTTAAACACCCATTCACTGAGTCGTTGAACTCACCCCTCCCTTATATTCCTTTTGAGGTAACCAAGGGCAACCTACCCTAAAGACCTTCTGTTAATCACACCTGCAAGATAGGTATGTAAGTTAAAAAGTTTATGCAGTTTTGATTTATGTATTCCAAGAAAGGTACAAGTTTAAAGGACTCCTTACTCTTCATGGGTTATAAACAAGGGGCAACCTTTAGTAAACCAGGAGAGTAGCGGGTTGATCACAGGGACCTGAACAAACTGGGTCAAGGCGTGATATAAGCCATTTAATCTGTGGTGCCACTAGTCCAACAGCCCTGACCCTCAAGTTGACCTGCAGCTGTTTGTCTCGACTAGTACGTTAAGATGTCATGTCACACTACTGTAAGTCCATCGAGTATGTCGGTCCTGTCTTAGCACCATGGCCAAACATATCATTCATTTAAAGTTTTCATGACTTAAACTCATGTTTGTTTACGAGTTCCTGCTTGTTCCAACTAGTCTTGGGCCCATTGTACAAGTTCAAAAATAGAGGCCTCCGACCTATATGAGCATTTCGAACTCCCGTAAAAAAGGTCTCCCAAAAAGTTTAAGTAGTGGCACACAATTAGAGGAGAGCACTTCCAAAAAAATAATCTTTTCATCTGTTCATCTCACCAACCAGGTGTGAGGACATCTCTGATTATAACCGATAAACGGGTTTTCTATTTCCTTCTAGGAAGTTCATCATACCAACCGAGTATGATATACTTACAGCCGGTAAGTAATTTTTCCGCGTAATTTTCATATCACTTCATTCAGGTGTGATGGTTAAAATTCCACTTAGTAGTGGATTTTCATTTCCAATGTGCTTATCATCCTAACTGGATATAATATAAAATCCCACTCGCCCGTAAATGCAGTGAATTCTTCTTAATCGTCTTTCATCTCCTCGTGAGCTTTGTCTTAGCTCGTGTTCCTACACGGTATGAACGTCCTTGTTCATTATCATTTGGCTTCATTCATTATGAATGAATAAAATACCCAACTTTTCAAATATTTGTAATTTGGTCCCTAAAGTTTCTTTTCCTTTACTTTAAATACAAAATGCTGGTTTTCCTCCAAATTGAGTCCCGAAACTTCAAAATTATACTTTGAATCCTCAATTTATTCAATATTACATAAAGGGTTCAAGTTTCCCAAATTTCTAATTTGGTCCCTAATTTTTCCAAAATTACCATTTTGCCCCTACTTTATAAAAATGGTAAGTTTCACCCCAAAATTCCAAAAATTGCCCCATTGGTCCTTCAACATCTTTATCATGCCCAATTGGCCCTCAATTTTATGAAATTGCACTTTTGTCCCTCAAAATTTTTGTAATCCCCAATTTCAACCTTCCAACTCAGCTGAATTTGATTTAATCAAATTGACCGATCAAATAAGTTTAATTGTTGAAATTGAAGTTAGATTAGTGTTCCTACACCTTCATACAATTCAATTGCACTTTGAATTGCACGATTTGACGCTGGAACGAGCTCAAATGGAGCTTCACTGAAAACTGAATGTAGAGAGAGAAAGATTCAAAAGCTTACTGTCGGGGGTGCGGCGGTCCCAGCTTTCGATCTGGGCAGATAGCTCTCATCCAGAGGTTCTTCCAAGAATCAAGAATCACCTCAATTCATGTCGAATTGAGGGAGAATTTGGTCATTAAATATCTGTCAGTTCTCTCTTTAGCACTAATCGAAATTCATAGAGTGGAGCTAAATTGGCTTAACTTTCCTTACTAATTCGATCGTAGGAGGGCTGAGGAGGTGTTGGGAGAGTTTGGTTTGGCCTAAGGGTGGCTCGTATTGGTTGATTTCAGCTCGACAGAAATAGGGCAGCTTCGATCAACCGGAGCTGCTTCACTGTCACGCCCCAATTCGGTTTGGTCGGATACCCATGATCAACCCGCCACTCTCATAGTTTATTAAAGGGTTTCCCCTTGTTATTTCATGCATGTAAGACCGTCAACTAAGATGCCTATAAGACAGGTATGTAAAGTTTTAAATTTCATGCAATTTTGATTATGCTATTCTAGGAAAAAGGTGCAGGTCAAAGGACACTTTACTCTTTACAGTTTACAATAAGGGGAAACCATTTAACAAACCGGGAGAGTGGCGGGTTGATCACGGGGATCCAACCAAACCGGGTCGGGGCGTGACATGCCACCACCTCCTTCCCGAATAGTCCCTACCTTACCCCCAATGAAACCCTCGCCACCTAAAGTGCCAAAGAAACCATGAGAGAGCATGCCATACCTGTTTCACATGCAGACAAATTGGACACTTTGTAAAGGATTGTCCCACCCTTAGGGAGAACAGACAAAGGAATACTCTTGTACCACCTCAAGGGAATCCTAGAAACCTCAGACCAGAAGCTACAACAAGAGTACCAGTTAGAGTATACAACCTCACTTTGGAGGAGGCTAGAGAAGACCCTAGCACTGTAGCGGGTACATCACAGTACCCTACAAATTAGTCCAAAGAAGTCATGTAAAATAAATATCTTTTGATTTAATAAAAGATAATTCCTTCTAAACCATACGTTTCTTAAATTAGGATATATCAACTATGGGGACAACAAGTCTATTCCCTCTTGACTCTGGAGCAGAGAGATCATTTATCAAGGAAGAGTTGATTTCGAAAGTACCCTTGGAGCTCACTCCACTAGTATAAAGCCTTAACATCCTTACCCCTTTAGGAGAAGGTTTAAACAGGAATAAACAATTAAAGGGATGTGAGAGAAGAAATGGAGGAATTAAACTTGAAGCTGACTTGTTCTCATTACCCCTAAGGGAGGTTGAAGTAATTTTGGGAATGGATTGGCTGGGTAATCATCAAGTAAGGATGGACTATAGAAGGAAGACGATAACTTTCCACATTTCCAAAATAAAAGGACTAAAGTTCTAGGGAGATAGAAGGAAATGTGAAGTACAATTGGTGTCCCACCTGAAAGCTCAAAAGATTATACAGAAAGGATGTACAACCTTTTTGGCCATGGTTGTAGCCAAAAAGTTTGAAGAAAAGGAACCGGAAGACATTCCGATAGTCAGACATTATCTAGAGGTTTTTCTAGAAGAGCTACTCGGACTACCTCCAAGTTGACAAGTGGACTTCACTATAGAAATAACCCTAGGAACAAACACCATATCCCAGACCCCATATGGCATGGCTCCAGCAGAGCTGAAGGAATTAAAGGAATAACTGGACAAATTATTGGAAAAGAATTTCATACGTCCAAGTCAGTCTCCATGGGGTGCTCTTGTTCTATTTGTAAAAAAAAAAAAGATGGAAGCATGAGACTGTGCATCCACTATAGAAAGATGAACCAGGTCACCATCAAGAATCGATACCCACTCCCAATGATAGACGATTTGTTTGACCAATTAAAGGGAGCAAGTTACTTCTCAAAAATAGACCTTCGGTCAGGCTATCACCAGCTCAGGATTAGAGAAGAGGACATCCCTAAGACGACATTTAGATCTAGATATAGACACTACGAGTTCAAAGTGATGTCGTTTGGATTGACAAATGCCCCTGCACCCTTCATGGACTTAATGAACCGAATGTTCCAACCTCATTTGGATAGGTTCGTGATAGTATTCATAGATGATATCCTTATATACTCACGAACCAGGTTGTAACATGAAGAGCATTTGGCAACTACATTGGAAATATTGAAGGAAAACCAATTATATGCAAAATTTTCCAAGTGTGAGTTATGGTTGCAGGAGGTAGGATTCTTAGGGCACATCATATCTAAGGATGAAGTTAAAGTGGATCCGACTAAGGTGGAAGCCATATCAGATTGGAAGGCTTCAAGGAATCCTACAGAAATAAGAAGTTTCTTAGGATTGGCAGGATACTATAGATTGTTTGTGCAAGACTTTTCTAAAATAGTAACTTCCCTAACTCGACTCACTAGGAAAGGAGTTGAATATAAATGGGATGAGTGTTGTGAGAAGTCTTTTCAAGAGTTAAAAACTCAACTAATAACTACACCCGTACTCTCCTTATCTGATCCTAATGTAGGAGAGTACACAGTCTATAGTGATGCCTCTGGACAAGGGCTTGGTTGTGTCCTAATACAACAAGGAAAGGTTATCGCATATGCCTCGTGACAACTAAAGGTACATGAAAGAAATTACATGACTCATGACTTGGAATTAGCTACAATAGTGTTTGCCCTAAAGATATGGTGACACTATCTTTACGAGGTTAAGTGTAGGATATACATATATCACTAGGGCCTTAAGTACTTTCTAACTCAGAAGGAGTTAAATCTCCGTCAGAGGAGATGGCTGGAATTGGTGAAGGAATATGATCTTGCAATAGAATATCACCCCGGAAGGCTAATGTGGTAACAGATGCCTTAAGTCGCAAGTATCAAACTAAGGTAGCACAAGTAAAGACAAGTTACCTACCCTTGTTACAACAATTGGGAAGGATGGAGGTGGATATGAGGATAGACAAGCAGGAAAAATGCTTGGTGGCGAATGTGGTGGTAAGACCCAGTCTAACTGAGCATATTAAGGCTCAACAAAGGACCGATAAAGAACTCCAGTCTTATTTGGATCTGGTAAACAGAGAAAGGAAACCAGACTATGACGTGCACGGTGATGGAGTACTAACCTATAAGGGTAGGGTATGTGTGCCTCAAGATAAGGAGTTGAAAAGATTAATTCTAGAAGAGGTACACGATTGAGTGTATGCTATGCATCCGAGCAGTACTAAGATGTATCGCACCCTCAAACAAGGATACTGGTGGAAGGGTATGAAGAGGAACATTGCAGAATATGTAGCCCGATGTTTATCTTGTCAATAGATAAAAGCAGAACATCAGAAACCGTCAGGACTACTACAACCCTTAATAATTCTGGAGTGGAAATGAGAGCAAATCACCATGTACTTCGTCACGGGCTTACCAGTGACCAAAAGGGTTGAGATGCGATTTGGGTCATACTGGATAGATTGACCAGATTAGCACATTTCCTTCCTATAAAAGTGATGGACCAATTGAGGAATTTTAAAATTTTTCGGGAAAAATTTACCATTTTTGTAAAGGGCAACATGGTAATTTTGGAAAAGTTGGGGGACCAAATTGGAAATTTGGGAAATTAAACCCCTTTTTGTGAAATTGAATAAATTGAGGCCCCAAGGCATTTTAAAAGTTTTGGAGTCAATTTGAGGAAAAACTAGCATTAGAGACTTAAAAGTTAAAGAAAATAACTTTAGGGACCTAATTGAAAATAAATAAAAGTTTGGTTTTCTCATTCATTTTAAATGAATGAAGGCTATTAGGCCGAGAGATAATGAACTGAGATGTTCATATCATGTAGGAACACGAAGTACGTGGAATGCTAGCAAGGACAAGTTCGCGTGAATACAAGGAGTCGGTCTAGTGGATTTCACTAGATTAACGGGTGAGTGAGATTTTATATCATACCCAGTTGGGGATGATAAGTGCCTCAAAAACACTACTAAGTGGTATTTTAAACATTATACCTTAGAGGAGTGATGTGAAAATCATGTGGAAAAACTACTTATCGATTGTAAGTAGATCATACCTGGTTGGTATGATGAAACTTCCTCGAAGGAAGTTGAAAAATCGTTCATCGGTTATGAGCGGAGATGTCGTTATACCTGATCGGTACAATAGACATTTGAAAACATATTTTTGTCGGAAGTGCTCTCCCTTGACTGTGTGCCAATGCTTAAACGATTTGGGAGACCTTCTTGGTGGGAGCTCAAATAGCTCTTATAGGTCAGGGGCCTCGGTTTTGGAACTTGGGGGCTATTATGCCCGGTTTTGAAAATCTCGAACAAGTGGGCCAACATATTCAGTAAACTAGTGGTACCAAAATAGGACCGACATATTCAGTAAACTAGTGGTACCAAAACAGGACCGGTCTCTAGACCAGTCAAGACAAACAGCTGCAGATTGAGTTGAAGGTCGGGACTGTTGGACTAATGGCACCACAGCTACAAATTGTTTGTGCATGCACTATAATTACGGGATCATCAAGACGCCCATGAGGGGTAGTGATGCATCCTAAGGGCCCTAGACGACCTGGTGAGTATAAGGGCAGTTCATCGTACCAGGTGACCGTGCAAAATTTGGAGTAGAACCAAGCGCGTGAGACTGGGGTGGGGACGGGATGAGGTCTCTATCCAAACGGACATGGAGAATTTATTTTGTGATTGAGGATCGGATGTTACGTACATCCACTCATTCTCAGGATAGAAGTGGACGTACTTCTATCTAGGTGGCCGGTAAAGTCGCTTCGATGCAACAAGTGGGTTCAGTGGACGTGCTGGCCTGCGAATGTGTGTTTAACCTTCATGATGAAGGACGTGTGTTGGGTGATGACACACCATGATTAAATAAGGAAATGGTGGTAAAACTCGAGATTTTAAATGAATGGATTTTTGAAAGAAAGGAATTTGGTACACTCCAATACAATTCTTTTCCTCAAAGTTAATTTTTGAAAATCCATTCACTGAGTAGTCATACTCACCCCCTCCCTTATATCCCTTTCAAGAAATTCCGGAAAACCCAGACACCTACGAGACAGGTATGATAAGTTTAAAATATTATGTAGTTTTGATTTATGTTATTCTAGGAAAATTACAGGTTTAAAGGACATCTTACTCTTTGCTGTTTATAACAAGGGGAAACCCTTTAATAAATCGGGAGAGTGGTGGGTTGATCACGGTGCGTGACAATTTTAGTGGTATCAAAGTTTGTTTCCTTGAATACATAATCAAGACTAGAAAATATAGTAACTAATAGAAATTATTTTAAAATTTTACAGAAATGGCTCCAAAGAAGGGAACCAAGAGAAATAGTGTAAACCCCGCACATTTGAGTTAAGGAAAAACGGGAAAAGAACCGGTCAAACCGAATAAGAAAACCAAACCGGTTTCCATTTGGGAATAAGCAATATCAAAATTTACAACTTTTGGTTGATCCAAAGGATTTATTAAACATTGGAAAAGAAACTTCAGACAAACTAGAAAATAAAAACCAAATTGGTTTAGGTGAACTAGATTCCATAAGAACTTCAAAGTGAAGCGTACTTACCTAAGAGTGGTGTAAGGATGGGTGACCTTTTGGGAAGTATGATTTTTTGTAACCCGAAATTTCGATAAAAAAATTTTTATGCGAACGTTATCATAAATAGCCATCAATTAATATATATTTAATTATTGAAATTAATACCAATAATTTAATACCTAAATTAAATTATTGGAATTAATACAAATAATTTAATACCGAAATTAAATTATTGAAATTAATACCGAAATTAAATTATTGGAATTAATACCAATAATTTATGGCAACATTAATACTAGTAATAAATCTCGCCCATTTAATACACGGGTTTTACGACTATATAAATAGGTTATCCCCATTTCATTCTCCTTACACCTGAACACTTCTCTCTCTATCTCTACTGCTCCATTTCCTGGTAAAGCTCGGACCAGAGCTTCGACTTGAACAAAGGTCGGGCTCTTTAGAACTGGGGAGAAGACAGTTATCTGATAGAAAACTCCAGTCAATCCGAGAATCGTTGGAGAAGCGCCGACATGATGGAATAGTGAAGCAACTCCGGCGGACCGAAGCTGCCCTATTTTGGCCAAGCTGAAATCGGTCATTTCAAGCCCTCCTCAGGCCAAACCAAGCCCTCCCAACACTTCCTCAGCCTTTCCACGACCGAATTAGGACCGAAAGGTAAGCCAATTCGGCTCCCCTTTATAATTTTTTATCGGTGCTAGAGAGAGAGTCGACCGAATTTCAATGATGAAATTCTAGTTCAATTCTGCATCAATTGATACAATACTTGATTTTAGGATAAACCTCAAGACGAAACCTATCTACCCAGATCGAAAGCTCGGACTGTCGTGCCTTCACCAGTGAGTAATCGAAGCTTTCTCTCTCTACAGTCTATTTTTCGGCAAAGCTACGTTTGAGCTCGTTCTGACGTTAAAATCTGCGATTCAAAGTTTCTTAGAATCGTATGAACATACAGGAACTCAATTTCAACTCCAATTTCAATAATTAGAAGTGTTTGATCGGTTAATTTGATGAAATCAAATTCGGTAGTGTTGAAGAGTTGAAATTAGGGGAAATTTTGGGGATTTTCGAAATTCAATGGGGCCAAAATATAATTTTATGAAATTGAGGGTCAATTGGGCATGAAAATAATGTTGGAGGACCAATTGAGGAATTTTGGAAATTTTGGGGAACCAAATTGGAAATTTGGAAAATTAAACCGCTTTTTGGTGAAATTGAATAAATTGAGGTCCCACGATAAATTTTAAAAGTTACGGGACTCAATTTGAGGAAAAACCGACATTAGGGACTTAAAGAGAAATAACTTTAGGGACCTAATTGCAAATAACTAAAAGTTTGGGTTTTCTCATTCATTAATGAATGAAGGCTATTATGCCGAGTAATAATGAACAAGGTTGTTCATATCGTGTAGGAACGTTAAATACCAGGAACGCCAGCAAGGACAAGCTCGCATGAATACAAAGAACCAGTCTAGTGGAATTCACGGCATTAACGGGTGAGTGGTTTATTCACATCATACCCAGTTGGGATGATGAGCACAGTTTAAAGTTAAAAACCACTTATCGGTTGTGAGTGGGTTTACTAACATCATACCCGGTTGGGGATGATAAGTGCCTCGATATAAAAACCCACTATTTAGTGGTATTTTAATCATCACTACTTAGAGAAAGTGATGTGAAATTTATGCGAAAAAAACTACTTACGGGTTGTAAGTAGATCATACCCGGTTGGTATGATAAGACTTTCTCGAAGGAAGTCGAAAACCCATTCATCGGTTATGAACAGAGATGTCCTTATACTGGTCGGTATGATGGACAGTAAAAACCTATTTTTGTCAGAAGTGCTCTCCCCTGACTGTGTACCAATGCTTAAACAATTTGGGAGACCTTCTCGACGAGAGCTCGAATAGCTCTAATAGGTCGGGGGCCTCGATTTTGGAACTTGGGGGCTAAATGCCCGATTTTAAAAAATCTCGTACAGTGGGCCCAAGGCCAGTTGGCACGAGCAGGAGCTCGTAAATGAATATGATATATGTGCCATAAAACTTAATAAGTGAATTGTTTGGCCATGGTACCAAGATAGGACTGGCATGCTCAGTCAACTAGCAGTAGTGCGACATGATAGGTCGACGGACTAGTCAAGACAAACAGCTGCGGGTTGAGTTGAGAGTCGGGGCCATTGGACCAGGGGTACCACAGATTACATGGCAATATAAGAAAACATTGTTTGTGCATGCACTATGAGTACAGGACCATCAAGACGCCCATGAGGGGTAGTGATGCGTCCTAAGGGCACTAGACGACCTGGTGGCTATAAGGGCAGTTCGTCGTACCAGGTGTCTGTGCGAAATTTGGAGTAGCACCAAGCGCATGAGACCGGGGTGGGGACATGATGAGGTCTCTGTCCTCATACGGACACAAAGAAGTGATTTTGGGATTGTGGGTCGGATGTCACATACATCCACTCATTCCCAGGGTAGAAGTGGTCGTACTTCTATCCGGGTGGCAGGAAAAGTCGCTCTGAAGCCACTAGCGGGTTCAGTAGTGATACTGACTTGTGAATGTGTGTAACCTTCATGATGAAGGATGTGTGTTGGGTGATGACACACCATGGTAACTAAGAAATAATGGAAAAACTCGAATTTTTAAATGAAGGGATTTTTTAAAACAAATAAGTCTGGCACACTCCATATAAATGTTTTTCTTAAAAGTTAAAAGCTTTTAAAAACCCATTCACTAAGTAGTCGTACTCACCCTCTCCCTTATATCCCTTTCAGGAAATCCCGGAAAGCCTCCCCTTAAAGACCGTCAACTAAGATGCCTGTAAGACAGGTATGTAAAGTTTTAAATTTCATGCAGTTTTGATTATGCTATTCCAGGAAACAGGTGCAGGTTAAAGGACGCCTTACTCTTTACGGTTTACAATAAGGGGAAACCCTTTAATAAACCGGGAGAGTGGCGGGTTGATCACGGGGATCTGACCAAACCGGGTCAAGGCGTGACAAATAGGGCTATCGTCTCCAACACTACCCAACCATCCCTACCTATAGAAACTCCCTGAGCAACCGAGACAACTCCTCTTGGACTCAGTAGGGAGCATCAAAGATTGTATGAAGAATTCACCCGTGTATTTGGCCAACCTAACCTCACTCCTAAGGCGGGCACCAACTCGCGGGTTGAACTAGAGGAAGTGCAATCTCACCTTCCCCCTGTTAATCCAACCGCTCCAACGGACATTCTTAGAAATCTCAAAACCCTCTGACAACTAGGATGTAATCCTTTCCTCAGAGAAAAGGATGTTGGAACTGCCATGGATTGGTTGGCCAATACCAAGAAGTTGATGGGAATTGTCCGGATACCACCAGAGGATATGGTGATCCTGATGGAATTCTTCCTGGAAGGAAGCGCTAGACGGTGGTGGGATAATGTCCAAAACCTACATACCACCACCCCCACTTGGGAGCAATTTGAGGAGAGGTATTTGGAGGAGTACTTGGCACTCCACCTAATAAATGAGAAGAAGCAAGAGTTCATTCGGCTTCAACGAGGGCTTAACTCCATATTAGAGTTTGAAACAAAATTCAATGAGTTAAGACCCTTTGCTCCCGACCTAGCTGGGCCAACTGACATATGCTAGAGGTTTGTGAATGGTCTCAACATGGACATTAGAGACCGTATGGATGTACTACGATGCCCCACAGACCTAGCAACTGTAATCAGTATGGCTTACGAATGTGAGCAATTGGTACAAACCCGACGCCGTTGAGTGAAGCAGAAAACCAAAAAGGGGGATAAGGATCCAAACTGTCAAGGAGGACATAAAGAATATACCAGTCCAAGAGGAGGAAACAAAATGGTATTCCAATAGAGAAGGGGCATGCCATGTAAAACCCGCCCTTTTGAGCTAAGGAAAACAAGGAAAAGAATCGATCAAACCAAGTGAGTATTCAGAACCGGTTCACAAACCCGATCATTTCTGAACGGGCAATTTGGGAATTTATAACTCTCGGGTGATCCAAATAGTTCATTAAACCTTGAAAAAGAAAATTAAGACAAAATAAAAGACAAAAACCGAATTGGTTCAAGTGAACAAAATTTTTTTTTGTAACCTAAAATTTCGGTCAAAAATTTTTATGCGAACATACGCCTTATCATAAATAACCATAAATTAATATATATTTAATTATTGTAATTAATACCAATAATTTAATACCTAAATTAAATTACTGAAATTAATACAAATAATTTAATACCGAAATTAAATTATTGGAATTAACACCAAAAATTTATGGCAATATTAATACCAGTAATAAATATCTCCCATTTAATACACGGGTTTTACACCTATATAAAGAGGTCATCCCCATTCATTCTCCTCATACCCAAACACTTCTCTCTCTCTCTCTCTACTGCTCCATTTCCCGGTGAAGCTTAAACTAGAACTTCGACTTCAACATTTTTCTTAACCTTGAAAGGAGAGGTCGGGCTATTTAGAACTGAGGAGAAGACAGCTATTTGATAGCAAACTCCAGTCAATCCGAGAATTGTTGGAGAAGCGTCAGCATGATGGAATAGTGAAGCAGCTCCGGCGGACCGAAGCTGCCCTATTTCGGCCAAGCTGAAATCAGCCATTTCAAGCCCTCCTCATGCCAAACCAAGCCCTCCCAACACTTTCTCAGCCTTTCCACGGCCGAATTAGGCCGAAAGGTAAGCCAATTCAGCTCCCCTTTACAATTTTCGATTGGTGCTAGAGAGAGAGTCGATCGAATTTCAATAACGAAATTCTAATGCAATTCCACATCAATTGATGCGATTCTTGATTCTAGGATGAACCTCAAGATGAGAGCTATCTGCCCAGATCGAAAGCTCGGATCATCGTGCCTTCACCTGTGAGTAATCGAAGTTTTCTCTCTCTATAGTTCATTTTCTGGCGAAGCTCCGTTTGACCTCGTCCCAACGTTAAAACTTGTGATTTACATTTCTTAGAATCGTATGAACATGCAGGAACTCAATTTCAACTCCAATTTTAATAATTAGAAGTCTTTGATTGATCAATTTGATGAAATCAAATTCGGTAGTGTTGAATAGTTGAAATTGGGGAAAAATTTGGGGATTTTCGAAATTCAAAGGGCCAAAATACAATTTTATAAAATTAAGGGTCAATTGGGCATGAAAATAATGTTGGAGGACCAATTGAGGAATTTTGGAATTTTTGGGCCAAAACTTACCATTTTTGTAAAAGAAGGGCAAAATGGTAATTATGGAAAAATTGGGGGACCAAATTGGAAATTTGGGAAATTAAACCCCTTTTTGCTGAAATTGAATAAATTGAGGTCCCAGGATAAATTTTAAAAGTTACGGGACTCAATTTGAGGAAAAACCAAAATTAGGGACTTAAAGTTAAAGAGAAATTAGGGACCTAATTGCAAATAACTAAAAGTTTGGGTTTTCTCATTCATTGGAAATGAATGAAGGCTGTTATGCCAAGTAATAATGAACAAGGTTGTTCATATCATGTAGGAATGCGAAATACCAGGAACACTAGCAAGGATAAGCTCACGTGAATACAAACAACCAATCTAGTGGAATTCATGGCATTAACGGGTGAGTGGGTTTACTAACATCATACCCGCTTAGGATGATGAGCACAAATTCAAGATAAAAACCACTTACCGGTTGTGGGTGAAAATTTTATATCATACCCGATAGGGGGTGATAAGTAACTCGGTATAAAAACCCAACATTTAGTGGTATTTTAATCATCACCACTTAGAGAAAGTGATGTGAAAATTATGCGGAAAAACTACTTACCGGTTGTAAGTAGATCATACCCGGTTGGTATGATGAGATTTCCTCGAAGGAAGTTGATAACCCGTTCATCGGTTATGAACGGAGATGTCCTTATGCCAGTCGGTATAATGGACAGTAAAAACCTATTTTGTCGAAAGTGTTCTCCCCTGACTGTGTGCCAATGCTTAAACTATTTGGGAGACCTTCTTGACGGGAGCTCGAATAGCTCTTATAGGCCGGGGGCCTCGGTTTTGGAACTTAAGGGGTAAAATGCCTAGATTTTTGAAAATCTCGTATAGTGGGCCCAAGGCCAGTTGGCACGAGCAGGAGCTCGTAAATGAACATGATATATGTGTCATAGAACTTAATAAAGTGAATTGTTTGGCCATGGTACCAAGATAGGACCGACATGCTCAGTCAACTAGCAGTAGTGCGACATGATAGGTCGACGGACTAGTCAAGACAAACAGCTGCGGGTTGAGTTGAGAGTCGGGGCCATTGGACCAGGGGTACCACAGATTACATGGCAATATAAGAAAACATTGTTTGTGCATGCACTGTGAGTACAGGACCATCAAGACGCCCATGAGGGGTAGTGATGTGTCCTAAGGGCCCAAGACGACCCGGTGAGTATAAAGGCAGATCGTCGTTCCAGGTGTCTGTGCGGAATTTGAAGTAGCACCAAGCACATGAGACCGAGGTGGGGACGGGATGAGGTCTCTATCCTCATATGGACACGAAGAATTGATTTTAGGATTGTGGGTCGGATGTCGCGTACATCCACTCATTCCCAGGGTAGAAGTGGTCGTACTTCTATCCGGGTGGCAGGAAAAGTCGCTCCGAAGCCACTAGCGGGTTTAGTAGTGATACTGACTTGTGAACGTGTGTAACCTTCATGATGAAGGATGTGTGTTGGGTGATGACACACCAGTAACACACATCCTTCATCATGAAGGTTACACACATTCGCAAGTCAGTATCACTACTGAACCCGCTAGTGGCTTCAGAGCGACTTTTCCTACCACCCGTATAGAAGTACGACCACTTCTACCCTATGAATGAGTGGATGTACATGACATCCGATCCACAATCCCGAAATCACTTCTTCGTGTCCGTGTGAGGACAGAGACCTCATCATGTCCCCACCCCGGTCTCATGCGCTTGGTGCTACTCCAAATTTCGCACAAACACCTGGTACGACGAACTGCCCTTATAGCCACCAGGTCGTCCAGTGCCCTTAGGACGCATCACTACCCCTCATGGGCGTCTTGATGGTCCTGTACTCACAGTGCATGCACAAACAATGTTTTCTTATATTGGCATGTAATTTGTGGTGCCACTGGTCCAACGACCCTGACTCTCAACTCAACCCGCAGTTGTTTGTCTTGACTGGCTCGTCGACCTGTCGTGACGCACTACCGCTAGTTGACAGAGCATGTCAATCCCATCTTGGTACCATGGCCAAACAATTCACCTATTAAGTTTTATGGCACATATATCATGTTCGTTTACGAGCTCCTGCTCATGCTAACTGGCCTTGGGCCCATTGTACAAGATTTTCAAAATTGGGCATTTAGCCCCCAAGTTCCAAAATCGAGGCCCCCGGCCTATCAGAGCTATTCGAGCTCCTATCGAGAAGGTCTCCAAAATTGTTTAAGCATTGGCACACAGTCGGGGGAGAACACTTCTGACAAAATAGGTTTTCACTGTCCATTATACCAACCAATATAAGGACATCTCCATTCATAACCGATGAACGGGTTTTCAACTTCCTTCGAGAAAGTCTCATCATACCAACTGGTTATGATCTACTTACAACTGGTAAGTAGTTTTTTTCACATAATTTTCACATCACTTTCTCTAAGTGGTGATGATTAAAATACCACTAAACAGTGGGTTTTTATACTGAGGTATTTATCATCCCTTACCGGGTATAATATAAAATTTCCACTCACAACCAGTAAGTGGTTTTTATCTTTAAGTTGTGCCCATCATCCCAACCAGGTATGATGTTAGTAAACCCACTCACAACCGGTAAGTGGTTTTTAACTTTAAGTTTTGTTCATCATCCCAACCGGGTATGATGTTAGTAAACCCACTCACAACCGGTAAGTGGTTTTTAACTTTAAGTTTTGCTCATCATCCCTACCGGGTATGATGTTAGTAAACCCACTCACAACCGGTAAGTGGTTTTTAACTTTTAAGTTGTGCTCATCATCCCAACCGGGTATGATGTTAGTAAACCCACTCACCTGTTAATGCCATGAATTCCACTAAACTGGTTCTTTGTATTCACGCGAGCTTGTCCTTGCTGGCGTTCCCGGTATTTCGCATTCCTACGCGATATGAACATCTTGGTTCATTATCCTTCGGCCTAATCGCCTTCATTCATTCCAAATGAATGAGAAAGTCAAACTTTCATTTATTTGCAATTAGGTCCCTAAAGTTATTTCTCTTTAACTTCAAGTCCCAAATGCTAGTTTTTCCTCAAAATTGAGTCCCAAAACTTCTAAAATTTATCATAGGACCTCAATTTATTCCATTTCACAAAAAGGGGGTTTAATTTAACAAATTTCCAATTTGGTCCCCCAACTTTTCCAAAATTACCATTTTGCCCTAGTTTTACAAAAATGGTAAGTTTTTCCCCAAAATTCCAAAATTCCTCAGTTGGTCCTCCAACATTATTTTCATGCCCAATTGACCCTCAATTTCATAAAATTGTATTTTGGCCCTTTGAATTTCAAAAATCCCCAATTTTCCCCCAATTCCAACTTCTTAACATAGCCGAATTTGATTTCACCAAATTGACCCATCAAACGTTTCCAATTGTTGAAATTGAAGTTGAAATTGAGTTTTTACATGTTCATACGATTTTTCAGAAATGTGAATCGCAAGTTTTAATGTCGGGACGAGCTCAAATAGAGCTTCGCTGGAAAATGAACTATAGAGAGAGAAAGCTTCGATTACTCACCGGTGAAGGCACGGTGATTTGAGCTTTCGATCTAGGCAGATAGCTCTCGTTCTGAGGTTCATCCTAGAATCAAGAATTGCATCAATTGATGCGGAATTAGATTAGAATTTTTTCATTGAAATTTCGGTCGATTCTCTCTCTAGCACCGATCGAAAATTGTAAAGGGGAGCTGAATTAGCTTACCTTTCGGTCCTAATTCGGCTGTGGAAAGGCTGAGGAAGTGTTGGGAGGGCTTGGTTTGGCCTAAGGAGGGCTTGAAATGGCCGATTTCAGCTTGGCCGAAACAGGACAGATTCGGTCCACCGGAGTTGCTTCACTATTCCATCATGTCGGTGCTTCTCCAACGATTCTCAGATTTACTAGAGTTTGCTATCAGATAGTTGTCTTCTCCCTAGTTCTAAAGAGCCCGACCTTTATTCAAGTCGAAGCTCTAGTTCGAGCTTTACTGGGAAATGGAGCAGTAGAGAGAGAGAAATGTTCAGGTGTGACGAGAATGAAATGGGGATGACCTCTTTATATAGGCGTAAAACTTGTGTATTAAATGAGCGAGATTTATTACTAGTATTAATATTGCCATAAATTATTGGTATTAATTCCAATAATTTAATTTCAGTATTAATTCCAATAAATTAAATTTTGGTATTAATTCTAATAATTTAATTTCGGTATTAAATTATTTGTATTAATTCCAATAATTTAATTTAGGTATTAAATTATTGGTATTAATTACAATAATTAAATATATATTAATTTATGGTTATTTATGATAAGGCGTACATACAAATTTTTTACCGAAATTTTGGGTTACAAAAAAATTCATACTTCCCAGGAGGTCACCCATCCTCACACTACTCGAGATCACCCATCCTCACACTACTCTCGAGCAAGCACACTTAACTTTAAAGTTCTTATGGAATCTAGTTCACCTGAACCACTTTGGTTTTTATTTTCTAATTTGTCTTAAGTTTCTTTTCCAAGGTTTAATGAACCCTTTGGATTACCAGAGAGTTGTAAATTCTCAACTTGCATGTTCAGAAATAATCGGGTTTGTGAACCGTTTCTGAATCCTCACTTGGTTTGACCGGTTCTTTTCCTGGTTTTCCTTGGCTCAAAAGGACGGGTTTTACAACCACCATGTAGTTGACCTCTCCCCGAGTCTAATGAACCCGACCACACCTTCTTTGGTTTAGAAAAGACCCTATATCGAAGCTTTGGTTCGAGCTTCACTAGAAAACTAAGTAGCTAAGAGGTTTTCATGTGTGTGGAGGATGAATGGAGAGAGGCTCTTTATATAGGGAGCTCGGGGACTCGTCGGTCGTCCATTTGACACCTTTATTATAGTCATTAATGGCCTAAAACGTACTGAACATAAACGTTTCCTCTTCGCCAACAGTGGTTCAATTTTCCAATGAGTAAATAGTGTTGTCATCTAAAGGAAGAAGACGACACTGTTCCGAACTGGACCAAACCGTTCCAAACCGAGTTCAATGCTTAAACCGGTCGGTTCAGGCCCGATTCGAGTGATTTTTTTAAATTAAAAATTTATAAATTCATCTAAATTAATTATCTATCAAATGGTGGCCTCAATTCTCTAATTTAAATTTTCTAAGCCACCCTAGAAAAATGAATTTAGCATCTAGTTCAATAGTGATTCAATCCGGTTCAGATCTGGTTCACCTGAACCGTTTTGGTTTTCACCTCCAATTCATCGTAAAGCCATTTTTTTACTTTTGTTACTCTTTAGGTCACGTGTGATATATAAATTTCCCGGCTTGTCATTCCTCTATTGGTTCCGGTTTATGAACCGAATTAGTTTTCTCTTTGTAAATGACCGGTTCGATACGGTTCGAATTCGGTTCACCTAAACTGATCTAGTTTTTCTCTCCCAAATTATCTTAAGATCCTTTTCCATGGTTTTTATGACCCCTTTGGGTCACTCGGGAGTTGTAAATTTCTCAAATTGTCTGTTCTCTAATGATTAGGTTTGTGAACCGGTTCGATTTTCTCACTTGGTTTGACCGGTTTTTTTTTCTAGTTTTCCTTAACTCCAAAGGGCAGGGTTTATATTCAAGCAGTCAATTGGACGAGGTAAGAATCATAATTCCAACAACTCATTTTGGGGGGAATTTTGGAATTTTTGGAAATCAAGGATATAAGTGCAAATTTCATAACTTTTGAGGACTAATGAGCAATTTCAAAGAAGTTGAGTGGCCAATTTACCATTTTGGAAGAATTTGGGGCAATCTAGTAATTTATCTCCCCTAAATAGATTTTGCTTAAACAATTTGTGAGCAAATTTCGATGATGGGCTAGATAGTGCAAGGGGGTCCAAGGCCAATGGGCACAAGTACAAACCCATTAAGAATAAGCATGTTATAAATTATTAAAAATCTCTATAATGGATAATTATGTGTTTAACCCACCAAACTCAGAGCAAGTCGTTGGGCCTATTGACTAGATAATAAACTAATATAATTATATATGCGTGTTTGTTTTTTCATTATATCTGATATGAGAGAGTTCTCTACAATTAGTTGAACACCTTAATAAAACAGGTTGAACTATCTCAAAGGGCTTTCGAGAGAAATTAGGTTTACCAGAGAGATGTTACTAGTTTCTATAATACTCAAACTTGGAATTCAGAGGGTATTATTACAATATATTATCCGAAATAGGACGTGTACATGAATAGTTGTTATAATATATTATTCGAAATACTTATCCCTATTATAGAACATTTACATAATTGGTGATAACTAACTATTAAATCACAGTTTAATAATGGCATAATATGAGAATGAGTGGAAGTTAACTATTACCACCTACACTAGAGTAAATATTCAATATGTGTAACATATTATAATAACATAAAATTATAAAACAGAAAGGGTCTATATTTTTATATTTCTAAAATAAAAAATTATATATATATATAATTTTAAGTAAATATTAAGATGAATAACATAACACTTAATATTAATAATCATCTCACTTACTAAAGGTAAACTCACTCTCATCCCTAGTTATATTTGAGGTGGGAGAACATATAGGATTTGAGGTAAGAGAACATATAGGAGAATAAGCTAGTTGGGACGAAACCTAGCAATGGTTAATTTAAAAAATAATTTAATTTCAGTAATTATTTTTTCTTGAGTTTTATATAATTTAAAATATTTAATTTTTATTTTATAAAAAATTAAATTACGATAGCAAATAACATAATTTATATTTTTACTATTGTGTTTATAGTAGTAATGGTTCACCTTGTAATATAAAAAGTGATACAACAAATTATACGGATAATTCTAATAAAAAATAAATTATAAGATGATATAGGATTATAGGGGTGAAAACAACCACAAGGTATAATTCAACAACAAATTATGGTTGTTGATGTAGTTAGTGATCCCTCAACTATGGACACAGGACCTAAAGATATAATTCACACCATAAAAATTAAATAAGGTTAATTTATTAGTTCAAGAATAGTATTAATATGATACAATTAAAGATACTATAACATATTTTATTTTTTTCATATATTTTATATTTTAATTAATTATAAATCATACATTGGAATTAAATTAATAAAATTAGTAATAAAATTTCCCAATTTTTAAATTTTATTTATGACTTTTTCTCTCAACCTCTTTTTATTTATTCAATATCTCTTCTTATTTTATAAATAAAATTTCCCAATTTTAAAATTTTATTTCTGACTTTTTCTCTCAATCCTCTTTTTATTTTGTAAATTCTCTTCTTATTGTACAACCACTTTTAAATTTAAGTTAATGTATTTTTATCTTTTTATTATAATTATAAATATAATTAAATAATATATTATTTATTATGTCATATAAATTATTAAAAATATGATACTTTGTAGTGTAAATATAAATAATAAATAGTTACACTGACTTTATTTTTATATATTTTACATTAATATTTATTTATACATATTATTTATCTATAAATAATTATTAATTGAAGTTATTATTTATTTATATACAATATTTTAACTTTTTACAAATTTTACATATGATTATAAATATTATCATCAAATGGAGTTTTTATTCATTTTTGTCAACAATATTTCAAAATATTTATAATAACTTTTTTATGCATCTTACAATAATATTTATATATGTATAATGCATAGTTCTTTTTTTTGCACAATTGTATAATGCATAGTTCACTTTGGTTTTGGTCATAAATATCTTAATTTAGCTGAGTGTATAATTTTTAAAATTTTAAAATAAAAATATTTCTAAATATGTACCACTAATTTTTATGTATTTTACCAAATAAACATAAATAATATTCAAATATATTAGTTTCATATATATAAATATTTCCATATTATTAAAATATTATGTATTTAAATTTTAATTATATTAATTAATTTTATTTAGTTAATATCAAATTTAAAATTTTACTTTATTTTATATCAAATGTTTCCTTAAAAGTAATGATTTTATTAATTAATTTTAATTAAAACAATAATTAATTAACCCATCCCTGACTTTTTTTTCTCTCAAGCCTCGTTTCTACGGATCCTCTCCTCTGGCTACCCCTTCCCTCTCTATAACATTTTTCCTCCCAAGCTTCCCCCATAGCATATACGATTGCCTCGTCCTCTTTCTTCCTTCCTTCGTCCTCAGCTTCCCACACTGAACGTCAGCCTCTCACTCCTCAAATCATCTAGTCTCCTTCACAGTTGAAGCCTCTAGCACAGTAACGGCTTCCTCTCTGTTTCCGATTCCCACACCCATACTCGAACCTCCTTTGACGGAACGAAGCTCTCCAGTGACCACCGATCTAAAATCAGTTTCCGTAGCACTGAATCAGGCGATCATACCCCATCCAATTCCCTCCAATAGCTCTGCTCTTCCCTGATTTATCCGTGTTTTACTTTGCTCTGCTCTGCTCGTTCAAGATATCATCATTGAGTTTTCGCCCTTCGACTGCTTTCAGCGAGCTCAGACAAACTCACCTTAACCACAGAGAACCACAAAAAAGTAGCTCAGCTTTCTCCGTCTCTTTTCTCCTTTACTCTGTTCTAACTGATTGCTCTGCTCAGGCCCGAACTATCTCCATCATGCTCCAGCAGCTCACTCCATCCTCCCGGCCGAGCCTTGGTTAGTCCGAGGGGCTACTGCACTTCCACCACCGTTGAACACGAAAGGTGGGATGCCAAGCTTGGTCCTTTTGGTGCTTTTTCTGATTTGATGTCATTGGTGAGTTCGGTGATGATAACAAACGATTGGAACGGAAAATGTTGGGTGTGGGTTGGAATAAGAAATTGAAAGTATAAAGATGGAACTGAAACTGATATATGTTTCGCAAATAGTTAATTATTAAACAAAAAGTTAAAGTTTCTTCTTTATTTTGAGTACTAACCGACATGTTCTTTGTTAAGCAGGAGGGAAATATACTTTCTTGGTTTTGTGATCAAGCGGGCAGTTCATATTTTCCATTTGATTTGTCAAAATAGCAGGCAACGCAATTTTCTTTGTCATCATTTTGATGGCTCCTATATACTTCCCTCTTCGATGGGAGAGCACTAGGGACCAGTGGTGGTATGCATCTCCAATCGACTGGGCTGCAGCAAATGGCCATTATGACCTTGTCCGCGAGCTCCTTAGGATAGACAACAACCACCTCTTCAAGCTCACCTCTTTACGCCGGATCCGTCGCCTCGAGACTGTCTGGGACGATGAGGCCCAGTTCCATGATGTTGCTAAATTCCGATCGGAGGTCGTGATCTATCTTATCTTAGATAAAAAAAAAAGGTTCATTTGCCATTGATGCAAATAGCAATGGTATTAAGCTTGATGTCACTTCTAATCTTTTATATCAACTTTTTGTACATAGGTTGCTCGAAAGCTACTGGTGGAATGTGAATCTAGCAAGGGGAAGAATTCCCTCATTGGAGCAGGCTATGGTGGGTGGCTAATGTACACGGCCGCATCAGCAGGAGACTTATCTTTCACACAAGAACTACTAGAGAGGGATCCATTGCTTGTTTTTGGAGAAGGAGAGTATGGAGTGACTGACATTTTCTATGCTGCATCAAGGAGCAAGTGCCCTGAGGTCTTTAGAATCCTTTATGACTTTGCAATCTCTCCAAAGTTTAAGGCCGAGGAGTTGGGGCAGCAATTCGAAGTCCCTCCCATGTACCGACGGGAGATGATGAACAGGGCTATCCACGCCGCCGCTAGAGGAGGGAACTTGCTAATTTTGAAGGAGCTCTTGTCCAGCTGCAATGATCTTTTGGGTTATCGGGATGCGGCTGGCTCGACAATCTTACATGCAGCTGCTGGAAAGGGACAAATTGAGGTAAGCGAGTTAGTAAAAAAACAGAGTGTCCTTTGCAGAAAGAAGATTATGATTTTTTTTTTTACAACTTTCAACAATGATTGTTTTCAGGTGGTGAAGTATCTTTTGGAATCCTATAATCTTATCGACTCCACCGACAACAATGGCAACACAGCCTTGCATCTTGCTGCTCAGAAAGGTGAGTTGGGCACGGTTCAAATCCTAATTCATGCTTCTCCCTCATTGGCCTCTCTGAGAAACAATGCAGGAGAAACATTTTTCCACATGGCCATCTCAGGATTCAATAGCCCTTCCTTCCGTAGACTTGATAGACAGGTGGAGCTTATGAAGGAATTGGTTAATGGAAAGTTCTTTGGGATTGAGGATATTATTAATGTGACAAATAATGAAGGGCGGACACCACTTCACATGGCCATCATTGGGAACCTCCATTATGAATTAGTGGAGCTCCTCATGACTGTGCGATCAATCGATGTCAATGTCCGCGATAATGAGGGCATGACTCCCCTTGACATTCTCAAACAGCGACCACAATCTGCCTCTTCAAATATCCTAATACGGCATTTGATTTCTGCTGGAGCCATGTTTGGAATCAAAAGTAGGGATTTCTCTGCAAGGAAGGCCATAGTGTCCCACTTAAAAATGCAAAGTTGTGGTGGAAGTAGCCCGGGGATGAGTTTTGGAATTTCTGACAGTGAGATCCTCTTGTACACCAGAATCAACAATGCTTTGCCTTTTGATAGGGGTGATCCTGCTTCTTCATTTGACTTAACAAATGACAACACCTGCTCCAACAAGAAGTCAAATTCTGTAATCAAGAAGGTCCTCATGTGGCCACGATCAAAAGATAGGAGGAGCTTGAAGAAGTCGGGGAGTGGTGAGGAGATTCCGACTCCAGTCCCACTAAGGCAGAGATTCTCAAAGCCATGCTCTTTCCCTAGCAATAGCAATAAACGGACACTCTCAGTGAGGAGCAACATTTCAAGCCCATCAAACAGGAAGAAGCTGGCGACCGGATTAAGGCAAGGCATTATAGAGACTATGCCACACCTGAACCTCCCGAGGCGAAGAACTCCTTCAAGCTCATTCTCAAGGTCTTCCGTCACATCTACTCCTACATCAGCAGACAAGCAGAAGGGGTTGCTTTTCTATGATCCGGATTTTGTAGGCCCATCATGCTCCAACACTGCCCCTGTTCAGGATGAGGATACCCCGAAGTTAGATCCTAGGTGCATCTCGATAGGGAAGCGACTGAAGGCCCAATACTTATGTTTTGGTGGCCCTAGCCTGTCCGTAAAGAAGCCAGCGAGTGGGAATGGCGAGAACATGACTTACAAGTGCGCAGTTCCTTCTGTGGCATGACTAGGTGAAGGAAAGGAAGCATCTTTTATGGTCCAAAATCAAATAATATATGTTAGCTTATCTATTTCATTTCCCCTAAGGTGATATTGCAAGTATGCCAGTTATCAATTCTCCTCTATGAATTTATTAGATCAATGAAATGCATAAAAGTAAGCTTGTGTGCCTAAAACTACTCCTGCATTTGTTGAAGTGATATATGCCTTGTTCTAGATATCTTAATTGTCTACGATGGGTCGTGCTTCTCTCCTTACCGTGATATATGACAATAATTAGACAATAATTAAAACCATTGATGGTTCTACTAATGCGAGATCATTTTAAATGACATAAAAAATAATGAGTAACCATCAAAATTTGTTGTCAACTAAACCATCTATACAGTAAAAAAGAACAAAAAAAAGATTAAATTTTGTAATTATTTCAATATTCAAATTCACACATACTAAAAATAAATATAAATATCTCATGATTATGTCCGCAAAAAATCTCCTTAACTATCTTTTAAATTTCTCTACATTAAAAATGTGAGTGAAAGAGCAAAAGCAAAAGAAACATCAATAAATGTTGGAATGACTCAACATAAGTAGTAAGATAAAGGTAACTGAACAGGTTAAGGTATTATATGGGAGTTCTCTGCTAAGACATTGCAGACACAAATATGCTTCGTCAAATGATTATTATAACATTCCATTTTTTGAAGCTAAAATTAAATTGGAAAAAATAAATAAAAATATGATTAATTCAGTTGTAAATTAGGAATTTAATTTTTTTAACTTCATATAATTGGATTGAGATTCATATTAGAATAATCATACTTAATCTAATTGGGTGAGTTAAATTAGATTGAATTAAATTTAATTTATTTGGGATAACAAAATAAGACAAGTTTGATAATTTAATAAAAAAATGCTCTAATTTGACTCGGGTCAATCGGAAGGGCGAGTGAAAGTTATTCAAAATATAACCAATGAACTAAAATAAAGCCTATAGTTGGGCCATCCACTTGGAAAATGAAAGGCTAAATTGAGGCATTCAAGGACTCCTCTAGATGGGCTGGTGTTGGGATGTCAAGGAAGCAGTGGGCTTCAGGCTAGTCTAATATGTAACAACCAGGCCGAACCTCATTCATTTATTTGACGAGAATTTTCAATGCATAAATAGTTTCATCCTTCTTGTAAATTTTGAAAGGCACGATACTAGAGATGGACATTGAAACAAAAAAAAATTTCAGGAACCTCGAGTGATTTCAATGTCCCCGTGCATCGAGACTAATTTTCCATCTTGACTCGTATTATATTAGATGGATAACGATCACTCACTCCAACAAAATATATCTCTAACTCAACTTTATATCATTTTTTGACAATATGCTAAACTTGATCAAAATGATACTATTTCAATTATGTTCGACCAATAGTAACCTAGGGAATATTCTTAAAATGATACTAGGATTTTTAATAAGATTATTGAATTATAAAAAATTTGGAAGATTAAAATGTAATTTTTTTAAAGTATAAGAGTTAAATTAGAAAATTTAAAAGCATGAGACCTAAGATCAAAGTAAGTGGAAATGTAAGGATAAGATAAAATACACTAAGAAACTTAGTGAATTAAATTAAGTGTTGTAAAATGTGTTAAGGGCTTAAATGGAGTTTTAATAAGTTTGAAGGATAAAATGATAAATAGTATAAAAAGTGGACGGTAAATTGTAATATAGAAAACTTAAGAAACAAAATGAAATAAAATGTGTAGTATAGGGACCAAACTGATATGTTTAAGAAATTTAAACTCGTAAAAAGGGAAGTAAAAATAATCGGTGTATTTTGAAAATTTAAGGAAGTTTAAGTGTTAAAATATAAAAAGTAAATAATTAAGTGTTTAAAGAATATTTTGGAATCCCTAGTGATGTTAAAGTAAATATGGTGAAGTAATCAATGAAAAAAATATAGAAATATCAAATAATGGTGAACAGTCGTATGAACGAGTTCACCAATGTGAAAGTTGGGCGAACCCGACCAAAGGGTGGAGTTATTATTTTGGAAAAATTTTGAGATAGTGAAATGGTTAACCAAGTAAACTAAATATGATCTTATTCATATAACATAAATTTGTAGTGAAATCGTTGTTCAAAATAATGCGGGAGTACGCACATCCCGATGTAATCAGAAAAATCTTTCAACACAAACAAGTCTCAGAAATAAAAGTGAGTGAGTTTATTTCTATTGGACCGATCATGGTGTTTTACTTGTTTTACCTTAAGAACTATAGAACGTAGAATGTATGGTAAGGCTTGAATAGGATAAGAAGATGTATGAAATGTGAATGTTAAAACGGATTAGATTAATGATCATAATGAGATAAGAGAAAAACCAAGATTATATTATGTGAGTGATTTTTCCAAAGAAGGATAATATGCCGAGATGTTTCCTAAAAAAAAAAAGTAAAAATAGGTTCTATGTTTATCAATTAAGTAGGGAATATAAATTATGATAGACTACCAAAACAAATGTTATGAAAACATGAGTAGTGTAGTGTAGTTAATTAGATAGCTTATCGAATCTCGTGAATTAAAAATACTTCGATTTATTTTAATGTGATGCATGATACTAAATGATCGAATTTAAAATAGTTATTGTTGTTATTGTGTGTATATGATTGTGATTGGGAGGATGATTATGTTGTCAATATGACACATAGAAGCAGAGATGATACCGAGCGAAAAGGGGAATACTAGAACGGGGGATACAAGGTAAAAGTGTCTCCATAATCTTTTCATGAACCTAGGGATATTTATGGATGGGTTCAAGCATCACTTAAGATCCTGGAATAAGTTGGATGGATTAAACGATGCGGATATCAGATAATATATCATCGATATGAGTATGTGAGGGAAAGGTCATCTAATGATGCTTTATGCAAGTGCGAAATACTTACATACCTTACCATTTGCACCCGAAGTCACGTGTTTGAACTTCAAGGGTGATTGATTTGATTTGATTTGAATAAATGTGTGATGTCATGATGATATGAGTTCCATCAATGATAGTACTTGGGGTACGGTTATATGGGATGACTCCACAAATATGGAACATATACGATCACTAGTGGTTCTTTTATTTATTGTTTAATAAATTGAATTTGATAGAAAGGACAACTCCGAGATATTAAATGTATGAAATTTGTACTAAATGAATTGAGGAAGCCTATGTACCTCGAAATAAGCCTTAATAGTAAAAACTTAGTAGAGATCGGGTTGTAAGTTATATTGTGGCTCGACGTCGGTAAACACACTTACTAGGCTGTGAGCTCATTCACTCCCCAAAAACATTCCAGGTACAGGTTAGGGAGCACTGAAAAATTTATGCCAAGCCTAACTCTAAGGACACGCTAACAAGGTACAAGACTTTGTTGCGGATATTAAAATTGTAATTATTAGTTATTTTATTCTAGATGGTAAATTTGTATTAAATATTTTGGGAGCTTAATGTATGGTTTATAAAAGTTTAAATATTCACCACAAATTTTATATATTTTGTGTTCTAAGTCTTATATACTATCAACTCTACTTTGGTAAAGGTACCCACCAATATACTGTCAAGTGAATATGACGATTGCCACCGGCATCTCGACCTATGAATTTGGATTGGGGCATTACACTTTTCTAATGATGGGGCAAAACTAGGCTAAAACAACACTCTTTCGACCAAATAATGTCAAAAAATTACCATGGGGACACATGAGAGATGTTTAATGGTATGTTTGGATTTATTACTAACCTTATAAATGTGTTTTTTTGTGGAAAAGCAAGATTGGGGATGCAAATACAATTTTTGGAAGGTATTGGGACCAATATGCAAATATCAAAACTTAGGCACACAAATGAAACTAAGATGAAGTATAGGGAATCAAAAGGAAAGTTTGAAAAACCTAGGGGCCCAAATGAAAGATCTCGAAAGTCTAAGGGTATAAATGGAGTTTTGAAAAAGTTAAGGGGTAAAATGGTAAATGTTGGAAAGATAGAACTCTAAATGTAATTTTAGAAAATTAGAGATACAAATAAGAACAAAGAAAAGTCTAGTGGTCTAAATGAAAATTTTGGAATATATAATGACATAAATGTAATGTTTGAAAGGTCTAAGGACAAAAGAACTACTTTTGGAAAAAGAATCCTAAATTTAATGTTTAGAGATTTGGGAACCTCATGGCAATTATGAAAAAGTCTTGGGAAAACCTTGCAATTTGGAAGAAATTAAGAGATGGGTAGTATAAATAGGGATATTAAATGCGCTAATAGAGATTTATTAATGTAGAGTCCAATTAGATTAGTTGAAAATTCACTATCATTAGTTAATAGGGTGAACGGACCCTAATGGCAAAATCGTAATCCTTAGAAACCACTTAATACAAAAATAGCGTTTGTATTCTTAGATTTCTAAATAATAAAGTATGAACTTAGTTCAAATTTAGAGTTAATCATGAATTAATTGGACAACTACCAAGAAATGATACTATTGTTCAATACAATTAAATATAATTTAATTATTTAATCAATTCCAATATTTTATTCTTATTCATACTCTATTTTTTTTAAAATTATGATGCGAAATAAAATATTTTTAATTTTTTATAAAAATTTTGGTGGAATTATTTACTAAATTGAACAATATGATAATTTAAAATATTTTTTAAATATTTATTAATGTGAATATATAATATATTATTAATAGTTTTAAAAATAAATAAGTATTTAATTTAGTGATGTGGTATATCAAATCTAAATAAAATGAGGGAAAAAATAAGGATTGGGTCAAATTTAGACAAGAAAATGCATGCATTTTATTTGTCATTAATTAAAATTTATACTAAATTTGAGAGAAACACTATAGGAATTAATTTTATATTAAGTAAAATAAAAAATAATATGAGTATTTAAGTTTATATAAATACAATTCATTTTTAATAAATGAAAATGTCTTATAAAAATAAATAAATGAAAAATAACTTTTAAAAAATTATATAACCTACCATTGAACTTTTAGATATAATGCAATACATACCGAACAAATAAAATTACAATTTCATCAATAATTCTTTTTATTTTTTAATTATTGTTTAAACTGTGACAGCTTGTGGGAGTAAACTCCCATATGTTCCGTGGGCTTCGAACCCGTGCTAGTGCCGCAAAAGATTTTCTTTCCCAGATCTTTTGCTGTAAATCGGCTCGAAAAAAGTGTTTTTTTTTTTCTGAATACCGGGAAGTACGGCAAACACCATGTGGCGCACTCCTTGGTTGACTCCATAAAGTCCAAGTCGTCGCCCTTCGCTTTGGGTCTTTCTCCCTTATCTTCCTCCTCATTCCCTCTAAGTTCGTGGTGGGGTGACCTTTTTGTTTATTGGCCGATAGTGTACTGGATCATATTAATTGATCAATGTATTGAATAGCATATAATACTATGTAGGCTGGCTACCAATTTGATGTTACAATACTAGTGAGATGTGCGTTGAAGATTAAGTATACTATCGGACTCCTACCACTGTTTATTCCTCTCAAATATGCTCAAATTAATACATGAATATCCAAATAATTTTACTAATAAAGGATCCTCTTCTTTAAATTTTATAGCTTACCTCCCTATTTTTTTTTTCAAATGTGGGGTGAACCAAGGAAAGAAGATACCAGGAAGCTTCCTAAATGGATGTCATCATCTCTAAATAGCGTGGAATTTCAGGAATCTCACGCACTATGGTATGGGTACTCCAAATCAAAGTTAGCGATTCTCACCGTTGACCCACAAAGTCCAGCGCAGTCCTAATAGGAGATCAGGCACGTTAGGCAAGAAAGCATTAAAAACTGCCTGCCGGTTCCGAAATGATTCCGTGACAGGACAAAATTATCTATAGCAAGGTTGTATAAGTTTATTCTTGGATCGATCAAGGTTAGGTTAGGCATCCAGACAACTCACTTCTTCATACAGAAATATGGAAAAATAGACGGAAAAGAGATCAGCACGAGCGAGTGGGGCCAATACAACGCACATCGTGGACTAGTAGTAAAGGCTTCAACTCTTTGGCCATCTTGGAACTGACAGTGGGATTTGTAAAATTATTAGCCACTTTGGAAAATATATCTTCCTTGTTGGACAGGGTTGGTCCACTGTTGCTGTTTGGAAGTCAAGGAAAAAACCATGGACTTCGGGAAAGAAAACTGGAGGTGAAAGTCGTAGAATGACGAGATCTTGTTTTCAACGCATTAGATTTAAGATGAGTAGTTCTAACTTTGTTCACCTATTGAGGCATTCATCATTCGAGTTGGCGTCCGACACATCTCTGCCTCGCCCTGGTTTCCCTGATCAGCACGATGGCCGCCCATCCCCTGTTTTTCTCTCCTACACAGTTAGAAGGGCTCATAAAAGGTGTCATTATCTCACATTCATTTATTTTAAAATAAATGATGACACGTGGCACTATTGCCCACCTCACACTAACAGGAAGGAAAGTATTCAAATGAGATATCAATCAAACTTCTTATATTTAAGTTAAATAAATGTTTATGCCCTAAATTGAGCTATTACTTCAACTTTATGACCTTTTTATGTAGGGTTGTATGAAAAAAAACAAAAATTGTTACCCAACTGTTGAATTTGATTGAATCACACCAAATCTCATTAGTTTTTTCTTGAATAAGTTTATTTTTACTGCAATTTTTATAGGTGAAATAGGTTATTCAAGTAATATGATTTATCAATTGGAAAGCCTACCCCTTCTTCTACCCAAAAGATCGTAGAAATTCAATTTCAGCTCCCTTTCTTTCACTTCTATTTAGCTTGGTATTAATCTCCAACTTCCCCTTGTTATCAATCGATCTCCAAATATCTATAAGGTTACATGTTAATTATATGTTGATCCTGTACTTCCATGTGAGTCCCAATTTTTATATTGTTTCTATTTTTTTTATAGACGACCTAACATATTAGTATAATAATTATTTAATTGGCATATTAGATAAAATCCACTATGTGATAGAAATGACGTCATTCTTGTATATGTCTATGTGACTCCTAAGTTTATGAGCTGGTCAATGATCTAATTTATCACGAAGTTGCACCGAATTAATATCAATGATGATATTCAACTAATGAAATTTCTAACTTATGTAAAAGTCATGAATCACCGCACATACTTCACCAGGTAGTTCAAGTGAACAATATAAACTCTAGAAGATATACACTGATTATGCTTAATGAACTTTGGTCGAAAATAAAAGAATTAACTATGATTGATGGAGTTCGCTTATAATAATAGTTACTATACAATATATAGATGGCCGAGACACTATATGGGAGGAGGTGTAGGGCACCCTTATATTGGGAAGAAGTAGGTGAGCATAAATTGGAGAGTATGAAACTAACAGAAAATGTCACCAAAAAGATTAAGATGATATATGACACACTCAAGGTCAACTAGAATAGGTAAAAAAAGGTACACAAATAACCGATATAGACAGTTGAACGTGAATTCAACAACTAAGTATTTTTTAAAGTATCCTCATGGGAGGGAGTGCTTAGATTCTAGTACAAGGGAAAGTAAAATTCGAGGTACATAGGCCCCTACCTCATAATATAAAGGGTTGACCTTGTGGCTTAAAAGCTGCAACTTCCACCCGAGTTGGAAAAAATTCACGATATGCTTCACGCGCCAGTTTTGTAAAAGTACAAACTACATCCCAAACACAAGCTAGATCAACCACCTCTCAACATTGGAAGAGATTTGGACCTACGAGATAGAGCTATTGCGGATTGTGGATCACCAGGAAAAGCACATTCGAAGGAAAAAGATCGCCATGGTGAAGGTGCTATAGCGAAGAGATAGGATGGAAAAAGAAATGTGAGAGCCCGAAGTGGTTATGAAGGAAAAATACCCCCACTTGTTTAAAATGTACTAGGTAGTAAAGGCGAAAATAGTTTAATGAAGTTACAAAAATTTTGGGGATAAATTCATACAACGGATGGGAGACGTTATAACACTGGACAATTTTTAAAAATTAGTTTCGATCGATTAGAGATAGGGAATGAAAAATTTCCTCGGGATTCAAACCGGGTTGAGATTAGGGGACATATTTAATTGATGGGACATGTGTGATTGAATGCAAGAAAATAACTCCAAAGGACTCCACATGGTTGGGATCCAAGGACGGAGAAAGAAGTGAGTGGAAACCGGTCTGAATTGAAGGTAAATCAGTTCGAGGAAAAGAGCACTGACTCTTTTAAAAGGGTTGGACCAATAAAGAAGTGGTGATTTGTGAGTCCAAGTAATGTGAAAATGGACTAAAACCCCTTAGGAAAATAATTAGGCCAAGAATCAGTCACGTCAGAGACAAACTGGCCAAGAAATGCCCAAAATCGGTCGAACTGGCTTGAAGCATACCCCTGATTTTTAGTAGGAGCAATATAAATAAGAATGGGGTCATTCTTGGTCCCAAAGTGTAGAGAATTGAATGAAAAGCTTTTAGAAAAATAAATCAGGCCAATAACCGGTCGAATTGGGGTGAACCAGTTGATAAACAACTAAACTAACTAATTTATTTGTCAGAAACTAGTTCACTACAATGCAAATTGGGCAACGTGTTGCATTGGACGCACCCACACATATGTGTGTGGCATGTGATCATCTTTCTCGCTCGACTTTTGACTCGAATACTTGACTTATGACTTGAAAATATCCAATACACAATGTGATATTTGACATTTTATCCCTAAGGGAAATTAAATGCAAAGCAACGTCTAGGAGGTCCCATCTAACCAACTATGGATGTGATGTGATAGACTGTTTATCCCCCGAGCTCCCTATATAAGTGTTGATCGCTCCCTCATCGTCATTTAGCTAGAATTCTCTATGAAACAAATCTTGATCAACTTTATGGTCACCTCACTACCAGAGATTCCCATTTCTTCATATGACTTCCAAACTCGATCATTTAGGTGTCATTAGAATCGAGGAAAGGTCAACTTCTGAACCACACCCCTCTCCAACATTGATGTAAACCCGTCCTTTTATAATAAGAAAACCGAGAAAAGAATTGCTCATATCCAAAGAAGAAAACCGAGTCGGTTCATGAACCTTAATCAATAGAGAAAGGGCAAAAAAGGAAATTTACAAATCCCGAGTGACCTAAATAGTCATAAAAGTCATGAAAAAGGACTTTGAGATGAATTGGAAAAGAAAATCAAACTAGTTCAGGTGAACCGGGCCTGAACCGGATTGAACTGGTTTGAACCATCATTGAACTGGTTTCTAAATTCATTTTTCTAGGTGGCTTAAAATATTCAAATTGGTGAATTGAAGCCACCATTGGATAGAGAATAAATTTAGATTAATTTTAAAATTTTTAATTTTGAAAAACTTGATCGAATTAGGCCTGAACCGACCGATTTAAGCATTGAAACCGGTTCAGACCGGTCTAGTCCAGTTTGGAACAGTGTGTCTTCTTCCTTTAGATGAGAATACTGTTCATTCATTGGAAGAATGGACAACACCAATGAAGTTGAATCGCATTTGTTCAGAGCATTTCAGGCCATGAATGAGCACCATAAAGGTGCCAAACAGACGGCCAGAGAGTCCTCAAGCTCCCTATATAAATAGCTCCTCTCCATTCATTCTCCTCACACCTAGAAACTCCATTCTCTCTCAACTGCTCCAATTTATGGTGAAGCTCGAACTAGAGCTCCGACTTGGGCATTTTTCTCAACCTTAGAAGGTGAGGTTGTATTCTTTAGACTCTGGGAGAAGTCAGCTATCTGAAAGCAACTTCCATTCGATCCAAGGATCGCTAGAGAAGCACTGGTGTAATCAAACAATGAAGCAACTCCGTTGGACAGAAGCTGCCCTATTTTGGTCGAGCTAAAAACAATTGAATTCAACCCTTCTTAGGCCAAACCAAGCTCTCCCAATATCCTCACAACCCTTAAACGACCTCAACTGAGTTGAAATGTAAGCCAATTTGGCCCTACTCAATTGTTGTAGGTCAGAGTTAGAGAGAGAAACTATATAATTTCACTGATGAAATTCTCCCTCAACTAGAGGTCAATTGTTGGAATTCTTGATCCTAAAAGATACTTTAAGAAGAGAGTTATCTTCCCCGATAGAGAGATTGGGCCGCCGCACCTCCGACGGTAAGCTTTCAAAGCTTTCTCTCTCTACACTCAATGTTCTGGCAAAGCTCCGTTTGAGCTCAATTCGGACCCAAATGATGTGGTTCAAAGCTTAATTGAATTGTATGGAAGTGTAGGAATTGATCCATACCTTCAATTGGAGCAATTAACCCCGATTGAATGGTCAATTTGATGAAATCAAATTAGGCTAGTTTGAAAGGGGGTAATTAAGGAAATTTGGGGATTTCATAAAATTGAGGGACCAAATTATAATTTCCCAAAATTGAGGGTCAATTGGCCTATAAAATGATGTTGGAGGACCAATTGGTCAATTTTTGAAAATAATTGGGGTCAAATTACCATTTTTGTAAAGTTGGGGCAAAATGGTAATTTTTGAAAAGTTAGGAACCAAATTGGAAATTTGGAAAACTTGAATCCCTTAAACGATTTTGAGTAAATTGAGGACCCAAAGTGAATTTTTGGAAGTTTCAGGACTCAATTTGGGGAAAAGTTAGCATTAGTAACCTAAAGTAAAGGAAAATGAGCTTAGAGACCTAAGTGTAGTTAATTGAAAATCTTGTCTAGTCATTCATACATGAGAGAACGAAGGTTGTTATGCCAAATATTAATAGATAAGGATGTCTAAATCATATAGTAACACGAGGGACCATAACACCAGCAAGGACAAGCACTTCAGTTATCAGGTGAGTGAATTTATTCACATCATACCCGGTTGGGATGATGAGCACTTCGTAAACGAAAAACCATTTCTATGTGAGATTTTAACATCACACCCGGTTGGAGTGATGTGAGAACTAAGCGGAAAAACTACTTACCGGTTGTAAGTAGAGAGATCATACCCGGTTGGTATGATGAACTTCCTGTAAGGAAGGAGAAAACCCACTTATCGGTTATAAACGGAGTGTTTTCATACCCGGTTGGTGTGATGGACAATTAAAAGTTTATTTTTGTCAAAAGTGCTCTCCCCTGACTGTGTGCCACTGCTTAAACATTTTGGGAGACCTTATTAACGGGAGCTTGAATAGCTCGGATAGGCCGGAGGCCTAGGTTTTGGAACTTGGGGACTAATATGCTCGATTTTGAAAATCTTGTATAGTGGACCCTAGGCTAGCTGGCACGAGTAGGAGCTCGTAAATAAACATGAGATAAGCCATGAAAACTTTAAATGAATGATTTTTTGGCCATGGTACCAAGATAGGACAAACATACTCGATGGACTGGCGGCAGTGCGACAAGATAAATGGCAGGTCGACAAGACCAGGTCGACGGATTAGTCTAGACAAACAGTTGCAGGTCGAGTTGAGGGACGGGGCCGTTAGGCCAATGGCACTAAAGATAAATGGCTTTGTGGAAAATTATTATTTGTGCATGCACTTGAGGTTCGGGACCATCAAGACACCCAAGAGGGGTAGTGATGTGTCCTAGGGGCTACTAGACGACATGGTGGAGATAAGGGTAGTTTGCCATGCCAATAGTAAGGGAAGCTTGACATAGCTTCATGCGCATGAGGCCAAGTGGGGTCGGGATGAAGTCTCTGTCCTCATACGGACATGAAGTTGATTTTAGGTTTGAGGGTCGGTTGTCACAAACATCCACTCATACCCAGGGTAAAAGTGGGCGGACTTCTATCCAAGTGGCCAGTAAAGTCGCTCCGACGCCACAAGTGGGTGCAGTGGACGGGCTGCCTTGCGAATGTGTGATTCCCTTCCTAATGAAGGGCATGTGTTGATTGTTAAACACACCTAATATGGAAAAATGAGGAAAATGGTTTGAAAAACCAATAATTTGAAGAAATAATATATTTTAAAGGAAATAATGAGTCTGACACACTCCGATTAAAGATGTTTTAATTATGAAAACTCTCTCCCAACACCCATTCACTGAGTTGTCAAACTCACCCCCTCCCTTTACCCCTTTTTAAGTAACCAAGGAAAACCCACTTACAGACTTTCTAATAGCTGAACCTGCAAGACAGGTATGTAAGGTTAATGTATTCAGTTTTGATTAATATTATTATAGGAGAGATATAGGTGAAAATGATGCATTAGTCCTCGCAATTTAGAGAAGGGGGAAAACCCTTAATAAACCGGGAGAGTGGCGGGTTGCTCGCAGGGATCCGACCAAACTGGGTTGGGGCATGATAACTTGAGTGGTATCAGAGCATGTTTCCTTGAATACATTATCAAGACTATATAACATAGCAACTAATAGGAATAATTTTAAAATTTTCAATGGCTCCCAAGAGAGGAACCAAGAGAACTAGAGTCGTAGTCTCTGACACTGCCAACCATCCTTTCCTGTGGAAACTTTCCGAGGAGCCCAGACAACCCCACCAGGACTAAGCTTCGAACACCAGAGGTTGTATGAGGAGTTCAATCGAGTATTTGGATGACCTAACATTGTCCCTGAGGTAGGCACCAATTCTCGAGCTGAACCGGAGGAAGTACAATCTCATCCTCCTCATGTTAACCATCCACTTACAGTTGACATCCCCAAATATCTCAAAACTCTCCATCAACTAGGGTGTAAGCCTTTCCTTGGAGAGAAGGATGCAGGAGCCGCAATGGACTAGCTGGCTAACATCAAGAAGCTAATGGGGATAGTTAGGATGTCACTAGAGGACATGGTGATCCTGACAAAATTTTTCTTGCAGGGAAGTGCCAAAAGATAGTGGGACAATGTCCGAAGCCTGCATACCTCCACACCCACCTAGGAGCAGTTTGAGGAGAGGTACACGGGGGAGTACCTGGCTCCTCATTTAATTAATGAGAAGAAGCATGATTTCCTCTGACTCTGATAAGGGCTTAACTCTATATCGGAGTATGAAACCAAATTTAATGAGTTAAGACCCTTTGCTCCTAACTTGGCCGGATCGACCGACATATGCCAGCGATTCGTGGACAGTCTCAATATGGACATACGAGACCGTATGAGAGTACTAGGATGCCCCACAAATTTGGTGGCAGTGATCAGTATGGCTCACAAGTGTGAGCGACTGGTACAAACCCGTCGCCGCCGCCGCCGAATGGAGCAGACAACCCGAAAGGAGGACAAGGGCCAAAGCCGTCATGGAGGACGGAAGGAGCAAAATGACCCAAGATGGAGAAACAGGGTGGGTTTCCAAAAGAGAATGAACGTACCACCACCAAGAGTGATCTCTACCCTACCACAAGGAAACCCTCGTTGTCCTAGGTGCTAAAGGTACCATGAGGGAGCTTGATTATCCTGTTTTGCATGTGGACAAATGGGGCACTTTGTAGAGGAATGCCCCACTCTTAGGAAGAACAAGCAATAGAATATACTTGGAACACCCCAAGGGAACCCAAGGACTCCTCGATAGGACGTGTAAACACCACCCTTTGGAGTTAAGGAAATAGGAAAAAGAACCGGTAAAACTGAATGAGAAAATTGAATCAGCTCATAAAAGCTGATCATTTGAGAATGGGCAAATTGAGAAGTTTACAACTCCCAAGTGACCCAATGGGAACATACAAACCTTGGAAAATTACCTTAGGACAATTTGGGAGAGAAAACTAGATTGGTTTAGGTGAACCGGATCCAAACCGGATTGAACCGGTTTGGATCGGTTTGAACCACTATTGAACTAGATGCTAAATTAATTTTTCTAGGTGGCTTAGAAAATTCAAATTGGAAAATTTAGGCCATCATTGGATAGAGAATGAATTTATAAATTTTTAATTTTGAAAAACTCGGTTGAATCGTGCCTGAACCGACCGGTTTAAGCGTTGAACCCAGTTAAGACCGGTCTGGTTTGATTCGGAACAGAGTTGTCTTCTTTCTTCATATGACATCATTGTTCACTCGCCGAAAATTTGAACCAGCACCGACGAAGAGGAAATGTTTCCATTCAATACGTTTTATGCCATCAATGACTATCATTAAGTTGCCAAACAGATGTTCGACAAGTCCTTGAGCTACCTATATAAAGAGCCCCTCTTCATTCATCCTCCACACACTTGAAAATCTCACTCTCTTTTAGCTACTCAGTTTTCCAACGAAACTCAAACTAGAGCTCTAATATAGGGTCTTTTTTTAGCCAAAGAAGGCATGGTCAGGTTCCTTAGACTCAGGAAAAGTCAGCTACATGGTGGTAGTCTCCAATTGCTACGAGGGTTGTCGAAGAAGCGCCGGTGTGATCGAACAGTGAAGCAACTCAGGCGGACCGAAGCTGCCTTGTTTTTGTCAAGCTTAAATCAGCTAATTCGAGCACTCCTTAGGCCAAAGCAAGCTCTTCCAACACTGCCTCAGCCTTCCTACGACTGAATTAGAGCGGAAAGGTAAGCCAATTTGGCTATCCTCTCTAAATTCCGATCGGTGCTACAGAGAGAACCGACAGATCTTTACTGACCAAATTCTCCTTTAATTCGACATGAATTGAGGTGATTCTTGATTCTAGGAGAAATCTTAGGACGAGAGCTATCTGCCCAGATCGAAAGCTCGAACCATCGCGCCCTCGACAGTAAGCTTTCTCTCTACGTTCAGTTTTTCGGCGAAACTCTATTTGAGCTCGTTCCAGCATCAAATCATGCGATTCAAAGTGCAATTGAATCGTATTGAGGTGTAGAAACTCAAATCTAACTTCAATTACAATTAAACTCATTTGATCAGTCAATTTGATTAAATCAAATCCGGTCAGGTTGGAAGGTTGAAATTGGGGGAAATTTTGGGGATTTCGAAAATTCAGGGGACTAAAGTGCAACTTCATAAAATTAAGGACCAATTGGGCATGATAAAGATGTTGGAGGACCAATTGGTCAATTTTTGAAAATTTTGGGGTGAAACTTACCATTTTTGTAAAGTAGGGGAAATGGTAATTTTGGAAAAATTGGGGACCAAATTGGGAATTTGGGAAACTTGGACCCCTTTATATAATTTTAAATAAATTGAGGTCTCAATGTAAAATTTTGAAGTTATTTTTGTCGGATGTGCTCTCCTTTGATTGTGTGCTACTGCTTAAAAATTTTGGGAGACCTTCTTGACGGGAGCTCGAATAGCTCAGATAGGCCGCATACCTCAGTTTTAGAACTTAGGGGCTAAAATGCCCGATTTTGAAAATCTCGTACAGTAGGCCCAAGGCCAATTGGCGCGAGCTAGTGCTTGTAAACAAACATGAGTTTAAGCCATGAATACTTTAAATGAATGATATGTTTAGCCATGGTACTAAGACAAGACTGACATACTCGATGGACTGGCGGCAATGCGACATGACAAGTTGACGAACCAATCGAGACAAACAGCTGCATGTCGAGTTGAGGGTCAGGGCCGTTGGACTAGTGGCACCAAAGATTAAATGGATTATGAGAAAAGGTGTTGTTTTGTGCATGCACTGAGGTACGAGACCTTCAAGACGCCCAAGAGGGGTAGTGATGCATTCTAGGGGCTACTAGATAACATGGTGGAGATAATGGCAGATTGTCATGCCAACAATCAGAGAAACTCGATGTAGTTTCATGCGCATGAGACCAAGGCAGGGTCAGGATGAGGTCTCTGTCCTCATACAGACATAGAGTTTTTTTTACGGGATTCAGGGTTGGATGTCATGTACATACACTCATTCTCAGGTAAAAGTGGATGGACTTCTATTTAGGTGGCCGGTAAATTTGCTCTGACGCCACAAGTGGGTGCAATGGGCATGCTGCCCTGTGAATGTGTGTTCCCTTCATGATGAAGGGCGTGTGTTGGTTGATAAACACACCGTTTGTGATTAATGATGAGAAATGGCTATGAAAACCGAGATTTAAGGATAAAATGTTTTAAAAGAAAATAAGTAGTCTGTCATACTCCAGTTAAAAGAAACTATTTTATTGAAACTTCATTTTTTTTGAAAATATCCATTCACTGAGTTGTTGAAACTCACTCACCCTTTTTATCCATTTTTAGGAATTAGAGAAATGACTAGGAATAACACCAAGTTTTACCCTCTGTCAGGTATGCTTAATTTTTCTTAAGCTTGTATTTTATTTGATATATGTTATTCCATGGAATAAAGTTGAGATTTCTCCTAGCTACTCTTGAATTAAAGAAGGGGGGAACCCCTTTTGAACCAAGAGAGTGACGGGTTGTTCATGGGAATCCGACCAAACTGGGTCGGGGCGTGACAACTTGAGTGGTATCAGAGCTAAATTCCTTTGAAACATTATTAATATTGTGCCCTAACATTAATTAAACTTTAACTATCGTGTAGGGAGGAGAGTACCTAGGAAGTTCGTTGTGAAATCCAATCCTCCACCATAACCCTGAAAAAGACACCCCAACCCAAGGGAGGAAGCGATTCAAAGATTCTTAAAAGGCGAGAAAAGAGTACCCAAGGACATGGTGGAGGACTTCTGAAAATTGGTAGGAGCCTTATTGGATCCAGAAGGCATCACATACCCTCATCCAAGACAAGAGGAGTCGGTACCTCCTCCTATGAGCCCAACCCCTCCTCCAGCCCTACAACAACCAAAGAGGAATCCAACCAAGAAGGAGACCTTGGACAACTACTAGGATGCATATGCCACCTTCATGAATGTCCACCAAGTACCTTCACCTACTTAGCCCAACTTCAATCCCTCACAATGGATGAAGTGGACCAATGAGTGCGAGGTAGATGTACTAAAGTTGTATGGATTCTAGGCCATACATGAAATTTGTTCCATCAGGGAATACGAGTAGACCCCAACTAGTTCCTTAGTGCCTTTTGATCAAGAATCCCACAACCGTTCTAAGGAAAACTCTCAACCTATGACCCCAAGGGATAATGGGGTAGAAAATTTCTATAATAAGCCAAGTATGGCAAGAAAATTTTTGAATGAATGAAGTTAAATTCTTCTTGATAAAGCTTCTAAGTTTCCTTGATAAATTCAAACAATAAGCGTATGCTAATAAATATCAACATAAAATGATAGAAAATCACCCAAGGAAAAATGGGTTATGTCAAGTTAACCTTAACCTTTAAAATTTTCCTCAGAAGTACAATGAAATTTGGCAAGAAAGAAACTCTTAGAGTTCACCCAAGGAAGACAAATCCTAACTAAAGGAAGGGAGGAGAAGTTAGAACAAAAGGAAGTGAGCATTAAAGAATAGGGGATTAGTCTAAGGAGTTAAGGAAAGGTTCAAAAGATAAGAGTAAAGAAAACAAATAAACTATTCTAAAGAAAATCAAATGAATGGAAGTTGATCAGAAAGTATAAGAAATGAATAAAGGGAGAACTTTCAAGGAGCAGTAGGGAAAATAGATGTGAAAATCCCTGTATGGGAGTCTCTAGAAGAAGAATGAAGATAGGAAGTTGAATCGTGGAAAGGAAGAAATTCCAAGCTAAGGTAATAAACTAGAGTATGAACTAGGACCTCATTAAAGGAAATAGACAATTAAGTAAATACCTAGAAGGCCAAGCATAATCTACTTGACAGAGAGTAGGGAACCAAATAGGGGTTTCAGACAAGTCCAATTGAAGGAAATAATCAATGACAACCAGATCCTCTTGGAAATAAACTACACTCCAAGAAAGATGGGAAAGTAGTAAGGATCATACTCAAAACACGGCAAAGGGATGGATATCAAGGACACGAAGATTCGAGAGACAATCATCTCAAAACAATTAAACTAAGAGGATAAAATGAGTGGGGGCAGTTAAAGAAATGAGCCTTGTGAAAGTCACAATTCCAGTAAAGAAGGAAAGGATGGAAAGACCAAACCTTTGGGAAATAAGATAAGAGGAAAGCCTTAAATAGATCAATGGCTAAGACCATAATAACGACTCGAAAGTTATAAAATATTAAATAGACTTTCTGTAAAATGAACGAGAGATTGTTAAACAAAAGGGGATGTGAACTCCACCTCAAAGGAATTGATTAGTACTGATAACAAGTAAGAATGAAGTGAAATAGACGAGAAGTACTCAAATGATCTCAAGTGTAAGGTAATCAGAAGAAGAGAGCATCAAGGAATGTCATTTAAGGTTAGACATTCACAATGGTAAAACTAGAATGAAAATTTTGGGAGGGTTTTCTAAAAATTAAAAATTTTTAAATTTATTTTTTGCATAGTGGTAAATGCAATTTTTCAAATTGATATTTTAAGTTAATTTTAACAATGAATATTTATACCGATTTAATTCGATTTGGTTTTGATTTATCTTGAATCACTCCGGTTCATAAATACAATTTGTAATTAGATCATTTTACACCATTTTTGGATTTTTATTGATTAATTGGGATTACTTAAGTTACCGATTTAATTTTTTTCAATTTATGTTAACTTTAAACTACTATTTACTTGACCCTTTTTTATATTTGATGTTGATAGAATGGGTGACTCTAGAGTATGTATCAACATCTTATGATGTGTGAAATCAAATGTGTATCTAAAATTAATTTTTTTGTAACGTTTATGTAAAAATGTCTTACTTGTTCAAATTAGCTTGTAATTGCGTAAACTAGTTGTGAACAATTTGTGTTATATATGAGGAATATATGAATCTATTGAATGTATGCTATATTTAGAGGGGACCAATATAATTCTCTATTTTTTGTTTGTGCACTGCCGTGATTAAAGTTTAGAACTTTGATCAATGGCTAGATGATTATTTTCTTATGATGAAGAATGATAAAATGCAATTACGGGATAAACTTTTCATCATTGGACATGTATGATGAGTATTTAGAAGGATGTACTATGATTACCAATATACATTTTGCCAATTTGGGAAACTGTTAGGCAAAGGTTGTCCCGACTAGGAAGCTCCCTTTTGCGAGTAGCATTCCCAACTCCTAAGATCCTTCACTGAAAGGTAATGTTAAGTGTAATTGTGATAACTTTAGTAATCTCGTTTCTAGCTTGGCATGTGCGGCATATGTGGCAAGGAATCACATGGGACTACTGATAGCAGGAGAAGGTTCGCAAGTCAACTGAGGATGCTGAAGGTAGCAGTGCGGTGCTGAGTCCAAGTGGGAATAAAGTTATAACTTCCATTAATTACATTGGAAACAAGTTACTCCGTATGTATGTATGTATATTAGTCCATTTAATCTTATATTAGTGAATGGAACTTTCAAATACTACAATAATGTCATGACACACATACAAGTTTTGTTATGGTTCAAGTAGAATTGTCACTATTGTACCTAGCCAAATTTTATATTGTATAACATCACAAGTTTTCAATTTATTTAACACTTTTATATTTAATTTAGAGCAAATAATCAAATTTAATGTAAATTTGGATAGATTTATTCATTTACATAATAATTATATTATAGTTAATTTTTTGTTTGATAAAAAATGTATGTTTTTATAGAGAATACCTACACATTAGGCCATCCCATTTCATCCTTTTCAACATTAGATTTTTTATACGGATCGGCCACATTTAATTTTGGACTAATTTATTGGTTAAATAATGGAAGGTCAAATATTTGATAGCTAAAAATAGTAGTTACTAAACCATTACTTCTATAAAATATATAAAAAAAAACTATTTGTACGTTTACTCTTTTTGTGAGGATTTTCTATTTTGGTGTAATTCTGCATCATTAATTTCACATTTTCTCTACATTATTTGCATATCTTCAATATGAATTTATTTTTAAAAAATAATCTTTTAATATGAGAAGTCTGTCAAATATATATGATCTCAGATTAAAGCTGATTGGCAAAAATGAAAGCTAATTGAGAGTAGAATAAAACACTAGAAATTAAATTTTAAAATTTATTAATTTATTCCAGTTATATTTATAAAATTTAACACTCTAGTTTTTCTACTAATTATTTTAATATAAAGTCGGGTGTGAAGATATGTGCTCGTAAAATTGAAATCGAAATCAAATTTGATGTATAATGAAATAGATAAAAGTAATAAAATATAAATTAGATAATAACACATATATAATATCCAAAATGCATCTAAGAAATAAAATTGTGGATGTAATGCAATATAACAAACACACTAAAGGTGTGGTTCCAATACTTCGTAATGCTGAGAAGAATCACAATCATTTAGTGTTACTTCCAAGGATATATTGATTAGATTCGACACTAAAATTAATGTTTGATAATTAAACTTCTAGGTATAATTAAAATATTTAAATTAAATTATTAAAATTTATTCCACCCACAATAATTAATTTGATAATTTCGAGTACATAAGATTAAGGATTTAAAAATTCAAACGAAGACCAAGAATAATCGAAAGCTAAATCGAAAGCTATGTATAGAAATTAATTGACTTCAACGCCTGATATGTATAGAAAGCTAAATCGAAAGTGACCATTCCCTCTTCTGTAACCTCGGCTTTACAGAAATATTATTGGTAGCAAAAAAATAATATATTTTTATTTTTCTTTTCTAATTAATCTTATAAGTATTTTACTGCTAGTACTGAGGTGTGCATGTGACAGCTTGCGGCTTACTTCACTTGCTCTATCGTTAAATACTGCACTGCTCTGTCCTCCGTCTAGAATTTCGTTTTCCTCTCCCACTGCTCCTGCTTCACGGCATCCCATAAAACAGAGACGGCCATGGGAGCTCAAGCTGATGATGCAAATCAGAAGTTCGACGATCATCACACGGTTAGTCTCTTCTCTCTTTCTCACCCTCTCTCTTATTATCTCTACCTGAAGAAGATAATTCCTTGGCACTGCTGAATGTCCCTCGCAAAGCCTTGGAAAGGATCTTTGCTCTGGCATACGATACGATCTTCTTGCGATTCACAGATTTCTCATCCGCACGGCGACATTTGATTCGAGCTGTGTGCAAGGCTCCTGCTCAATTTTCTCAACAAAAAAGATCGATTAAATTGTTTTTCTATTCATGATAATATATATATTTTTAGATTTAAATAAAATTTATAGTGGCAGTGCATCGTCCTCTTTCTTCGGAAAGTGGACATCTCCTTTTCCTGAACCATTGGAACTCTGTCCCCCCAAATAAGCTTCTCTTTTCTAATGATTGGACCTTTGCCGTCATCGAGAAAAGCTATATCCCCCTTCTCTCGTGAGAGCCTCTGTTACTCCTCTTCTCCGTTCTCATGATTCGAATTCAGGAAAAAAAAAATGTTAATCCCTTCTCTTGGAGATTTTCATTGACTTGAAATATGATAGATAGTGAATTGAATAATGATTGTACATCCTTCTTCTATAACATATGCAGATCAATATTTAAAATCATTCACCATCTTCATTGAGAAAAAAACTTCTGCAGTGAGCTATTGGCTTGAGGGCAGAACTTCCATGACCTCCGTGATTGCCGTGTTAAAACTATAGAAAAACTAGTACGGTGGATAAATTACAAAAAAAATATAATCACGATAAAATTTTATTGGGTAATAGTTAAAAATATAATATTATTATATTATAATAAATATAAATTAAAGTGCAATTTTTCTATTGGTAGATATTAAAGTTATCAAGTATAGTCCAAAAATTCCACTTGATATACAACAAGGGATAAAGTTATGAGTCAGAAATGGTTTGATTTTTTTAAATCAAAATTAAATATTTTTTTATTTCAAACCTTTCAATTATATATTTAATTTTATAAATTATTTTTTTGCCAGTTTGCTTATTCGTCAATCCTAGCCCATAGTTCACTCACTCAATTATCCACTCCTTTAACTCTAGCATTCATAAAACTTGGCTGAAAGTTAAAATAAGGGCGAAATGATTCAAATAAGTTTTTTTTAAAATTTTGGCTGAATTAAACTCTAATCACGAGGTAGTTGAAATAAGAGTCATCATTAATTAACGGGCGTGTTTCAGAGATGCGTGTGAACCAATCTCTCCTAGATACGTGGCACGTTTAAAATAAACTAAAAAAAGTAATCACAACCCCGTTATTGCCAGCCTCCTTTAGCTTCGTGGCAAGTTTATGTCCTTATTTGAACTTTTAGTAGTCAACGTTTGTTTCTGTAGAAGCAAACCATACATTTTTAAAGTATTGGGGTTTTCTCAACTATTAACGTCATAATTAGTAAGTTTATTACATAAAAACATATATAATTATTGAATTTCAATTAATTTTGCATTAAATAAAAAATGCATTATTCACCAATTTTACCGAAAACATAATACTTAAAGGTATATAATGATTAAATTTGGGTCACGATCTTAATATTTCTTGGGATGGCAAGTCCCTTTGTTGTGGGGTTTGTTTTAGGCATTACAGTAGAAATCACATGCAGGAGTAGGACTCTTGAGATTTGTCGTGATTTAAAGATTTATGGATCGAACACGTATGTGCAGGTGGAGAAGAAACTAGCGAAGCAGAAGGACATAGATGCTTGGCTTCCGATTACATCGTCAAGGAATGCGAAGTGGTGGTACTCCGCATTCCATAATGTCACTGCCATGGTGGGTGCGGGAGTGCTCAGCCTCCCTTACGCCATGTCCGAGCTCGGATGGTGATTGACTCTCTTTATGCTCACTTCCACCGACTCACTTTCCCGAACTACTTACAAATGAAAACCGAAAATCTGAATCGGTTATCCTACAATTTTGTTGTGGGTGTTATATTACCCACATTTTGAGTAAAATGTGCAAAAAAGAAGAGTCAAATCCACACACACATTATATGTACGTATGTTGAGGAATTTTTAAAAATAGTATTTTTAACGCAATTTGAAATTTTGTATTTTTCTTAATATATTTCTACAACCAAAATTGTCTAAAATTATCTTATTTAGCCAACTAATTGATCCAAAATCCATGAGCTACACAACTTATAGGTTAGCCATGTTAATTAAATGATTGAATGTTCAACAATTTTAATAGAAAATAAATTATGAGCAAAAATGTTTGATTGAGTGAAATAATTTGTATGATAACTCAATAGGAGTGAGATAAAAATATAACAAATTTGTCTTTGTTTGCAGGGGTCCTGGCGTGGTCGTGCTGGTCCTCTCCTGGATCATAACTTTGTACACATTGTGGCAGATGGTGGAGATGCACGAGATGGTCCCTGGGAGAAGGTTTGACAGGTACCACGAGCTCGGGCAGTACGCCTTCGGAGAGAAGCTTGGGCTCTACATCGTGGTCCCCCAACAGCTCGTGGTCGAGGTGGGTGTCGACATTGTCTACATGGTCACGGGTGGTAAGTCGCTCAAGAAGTTCCATGATGCCGTCTGCTCCTACAGGAAGCACGATAACCCCTGCAAGCAGATCAAGCTCACCTACTTCATTATGATCTTTGCCTCCGTCCACTTCGTCCTCGCCCACCTCCCCAACTTTAACTCCATCTCCGGCATCTCCCTTGCGGCCGCCACCATGTCCCTAAGGTGCACTGTTTGAAGCTCGGTTTGTCCTTACTTGAATGCCAAGAAAACTTTCAATTTATGGTAAAGGTGACTTTGGTCCAACTATTAGGACCACCCAACGTTTTGTCCCATTAGAAATTTAGCTACATAGGTAGGATCATATATTCTTTCCGTAGTCATATCGTTCTCTTGATTTTCATTCTTAGTGTCCAAAAACCTTTTGTGGCATCCCTCAGGGGAAAATATTATTTTGAATATTCAACATAAGTTCACTAAAAAGCAGTTGTTTCTCCATCCATTAGCTCTCAAAGTAACAGAACACTGCAAAGTTGTTTGGCTAAGGGAGAGAAATGGCCGTGTTTTGATAAACTAAACTGTGTTGGATAATAAATTGATTTTCTTTGACTATTTCTAGCCATACTAAATGCCACATTAGATTTTTAGACAGTGAGCTGCAAAATGGGGCTACTTGATCAATAGGAAAATAATGAGTAGGTTAAGTGATTGCGAAAATTCTTTTGTGACTAAACAATTAGTTAGGTATGCAATTAACACCAAATTCATTTGTCACACTTTAGTTTACTTCGTTTGTAGTCCCAAAATTCTCCTAACTGAACTGAGCTTGATATATGCAGTTACTCAACGATTGCTTGGGGAGCTTCAGTGCACAAGGGAGTGCAAGACGATGTGCAATACGGGTACAAGGCAAAATCCACGGCCGGGACTGTGTTTAACTTCTTCAGTGCCCTCGGAGACGTTGCATTTGCCTATGCGGGGCACAACGTGGTGCTGGAGATTCAAGCAACCATCCCATCCACCCCCGAGAAGCCGTCCAAGGGCCCGATGTGGAGGGGAGTGATCGTGGCATACATTGTCGTGGCACTTTGCTACTTCCCCGTGGCCCTAATCGGCTACTGGATGTTTGGAAATGCCGTCGAAGACAACATTTTGATCTCGCTACAGAAGCCCGCTTGGCTCATCGCCATGGCTAACATGTTCGTTGTCATCCATGTTATTGGGAGCTATCAGGTAACCTTGGTGTTTAAATGATATCCTCTCTATTTGAACCCCAAAAGGAGATAGATGAAAAAAAAATCTCCAAATCGATGCTGTGCTTGTGCAGATCTATGCTATGCCAGTTTTTGACATGATAGAAACAGTCTTGGTGAAGAAATTGCACTTCAAGCCGAGCTTCATGCTCCGATTTGTCTCTCGGAACGTGTACGTTGGTAAGTGAAACCGAGCTTGTTTCGCCCATCTCTTAACGAACTAATTGAATTATCAGTGACTAATAGTAACATGATTCTCCAATTTTGTGGGATAGCATTTACAATGTTCATTGGGATCACGTTCCCTTTCTTTGGCGGTCTCCTCGGCTTCTTTGGAGGGTTCGCTTTTGCCCCGACCACTTACTTCGTAAGCAAGCTTCAGCCCCTTTGAAATAATTCCGAACCCCACTTACAGTTTTGCATCAACGATCTCATGATCTTGTCCGTGTTTGTTATTGGTTTCAGCTCCCTTGCATCATGTGGCTTGCGATCTACAAGCCAAAGAGGTTCAGCTTTTCTTGGTGGAGTAATTGGGTAAGTGAGCTCATCTGTCGATGATCGCTACGACACGATCAATTCCTGCAGATGTGTTCGATCTGACGCTTCTTTTATGTTCTGGATCGTTGCAGATCTGCATCATACTTGGACTTTTCTTGATGGTACTCTCGCCCATTGGAGGATTGAGGCAGATCATACTTCAGGCCAAGAACTACGAGTTCTACTCATAAATGTGCCTACTGAACGACGGACACGGTAGCTCGATCTCGCACCATACAAACAATTAATCAATTACGAGCAGACTTTTTAATTTACATTATAAAGAGAAACCATCACCAGCATGACTGTCAGTCAAGCTTGTAAAGAAGAACCACTTCGTGTCCAAGAAAGGAAATGAGATTTCGGCCCTACATATTAATGTTGTTATTAAAGTTCACTTGACATTATGTTAAACATTGCATATGGTGATTTAAAACGACCAGATATAATAATTCGGCACAACATTACACCTAATTGATAAGCAGTGTTTTATAGCTTTTCTTTTGGATGTGTTACTCAGTAGTAATCAAATTCTTTTTGAACTTTAGTTCAAAAACTTGGAAAATTTTGTGACCTCTAGGAAAATATACTTTTTAGTTTGTGTGTTATAATACGATATTACATGACCAAATTGTAATGTAATGATCAAACCAATTATAGTATAACATCTAAACAAATTAAAGCTATCCCTAAAGGTGAGAGGTGATGAAAAGTGAGGCTAATCTCGGGCACTTTACTGTCCTCAACCTTCTACAGTCTCACGAGAGTTCTAGGAGACCTTCCTCTATTCCATAGAAAATTTTAAATATACAAATATCAAGTTAGTCCTTTTAAATAGGTCTCTAACAAAATTAAAACCTCAATCATGGGAGTGGCAGTTATCATTAAGTCCGGTGAGATGGATTGACTTTTGGACCAGTATGATAGAGAGGATGGAATTTAAATCCTCATGAATGTATCTAATAATTGGGCCCCGTCCAATATGATAAACTTGAAGTTAAGTCTCACTAAATCTAGGAGGATAAATTCCACTGGACTCAATTAAATTAGCCGATAGGATTTTTTTTAAATGCCACTCTTACACCAAATAATGCCATTTGGTCTATAGGCAAAAAAAAAAAAAAACCCATAGCCATCTCTTGATAGTTAGATTTTTTAATATACTTAGACTTATCGGACCTAATACGGTCCAATTGGTTCCATTATCAAATGATACATAGTTCAAATCCGAATCTAATTAATAAAAATCGAATTCACGATGCTGAGGTAATTGCCACCCTTATTTAATATACATATAAAAATATATTATTTTATACTATTTTTGGATTAAAGAATTTATAGTAATTTAGATCAAAAGATGGAGGGATTTGTAGGAAGACTCAATCCAACCAATTCCAATAATTAAGAAGGTTTAGTGTGTGGACAGGGGGCTATATTCGATATACAGTAGAACTCATAGTGGAGAAGGTAAATTCTATGCAAGCTAGCTGCCTTTGAAGAGAACTAGAGGGATTGAGGAGGTGATGGCTAGTGCAGATGTGGGAAAGTCATCTAGAAAGAGGAGGAGGTTGGAAACTAAAACTAGTTTCCATGTGCTAGACCTCACGAGGATTCGGACTTTGAGGAAACCCGACAAGGTAAATCGCTTCTAGGAAGAAAGCTTCGTTCCACAGTGGAGGTCTTGGAGGCTACAAAGTAACATTTGATATCCATTATGGAGATGACTACCGATGATTTACAGATTTGTAAAGGTCCCATGAACCTATTTTATAGAATTGTTAAGTGTACTTAATAGTTTGATCATCGATGGATCTTGTTAGGAAGACGAAAATGTATATTATGTTACTCATGGAGAGTATGAATAAAGAATTTGTGGTCAAACAAATAAGGAAAAATTTCTCTTATAGTCAAAGCGTTATTGTCCCCTCCTTGGGTCAGTGGAAGGAGTGCTATCATTATGGTGGCATTTACAAACTTTGGAGGTATTATCTTATATATATTATACGAACAATACGAGAATTTGAAAAGTCTATCTAAATAGGTGGATACATATTATATGGATACGAAATCATACTGTTTGTAATTGTAATGAAACTGATTATTAGATACGAGTTTGGAATTGTAATGAAGTAAGAATATTGACCTTATCTAATCGGGATCCATGAATAATTACATGAGACTTAGTACTATTATTTATCAAGTAGAGAAAAGTGACTAACCACTAAATGAGTTTAAATAGGTGGACACATATTAAATAAGTACAAAATTATATTGATTATTGGATATGGGCTTGGGAGTAGTATGAAGTAAGAATATTCGCCTTATCTAATTGGGACCCATCGATGATTATAGGAAACTTCAACACTATTATTTCCCAAGTAGAGAAAAGTGCCCAATAAGGAAACTTGTTATAATTATAGCTTAAAAGATTTTCTATAAAACACTTAATTATAGATATGTTGTTTTAAGGGGTAACCTTATACATGATGGAGATGCCTACCACATGATGGAAAGACTCGATAGAGGGGTCTGTAATGCTGAATGGTTAGAGATATTTTCTGTTCATGAGGATATATAATGGAGAAAGACTCCATAGAGGGGTCTGTAATGCTGAATGGTTAGAGATATTTTCTGTTAATGAGGATATATAATGGAGAGTTCTCCTATAGTTTCATGTGTACAATAATTAATATTAAAATTACAAAGATTCCATTTTGAAAATAAATGGACCAACCCAATTGAATGCTAACAAGTAGTGGTTGAGTGTAGAATTTAGAGCAGATTTGTAAAAAATTATAAGTACCCAAGGACAGTTAAAGAAATGGACTAGTGTTGAAGTGGATAATACACAAGTAACCATTTAGTCGCCTCTGAGCCAACTAAAAAAATATTGTCATGTCCTGGCTTGATTTTATCGGTCGGAGATATGTGAACCCATCGTCCGTCCCAGTCGATACCACCCTGGTGGGTACCTTCACTAATGTAAAAACTGAAATAACCATAACTTACAATAAAAAACATACTATAAAATGCAATGAAAATTCGAAAATTTTCTTTTAAAGTTTCTTAGACCCCACAAAAATATATTTTTTCTGAAATAAATGATAGCAACATGATAAGAAATTTAAAGCACATTTGTGAGCAGTTTAAGGGGCTACCTTATATGATTAATGCCTCCGTAATTTCTTCTGCTTTCTACCTTGTACCTCCTTGATTTCTAATCTGCCATCCATTTAGGGGAGGGGAGTGGACTCGATAACTTAGTAAATGAGACACTGATGTTAGGTCATTTCATGGCTTAAGAATTAGACGTTCCCCACAATACCTATCACGCCCCGACCCGGTTTGGTTAGATTTCCATAAACAACTTGCCGCTCTCTTGGTTTGAGAGAGGTTTCCCCCTTCTTTAACTCAAGAGGAGCCATACGTAATCTCAACCTTGTTCCCTGGAATAACATATATCAATAAAAATACAACTTAAAATAATTAAGCATACTTGATAAAAGGGTAAGGTCTAGTGTTATCTCTAATCATTTCTTAAAAAAGGATAAAAAGGGTGGGTGAGTTTCTACAACTCAGTGAATGATCAATTTAAAAAAAAAATAAAGTTTCAGTCAAATAGTTTTTGAATTGGAATGTGTTAGACTCCTTATTTCCTTTAAGATATTTCACCCTCAAAATCTTAGTTTTCAAAGCCATTTCTCATCATTAATCACAAACAATGTGTTTATCAATTAACACACACCCTTCATCAAGAAGGGAACACACATTCGTAGGGCAGCACGTCCACTGCACCCACTTGTGGCATCGAAGTAACTTTACCGGCCACCTAGATAAAAGCCTGTCCACTTCTACCCTGAGAATGAGTGGATGTACGTGAAATTCGATCTTCAATCTCATAAAGAAACTCCGTGTTTGTATAAGGAGAGAGGCCTCATCCTGACCCCACCCCTGTTTCATGTGCGTGAAGCTACATCGAGCTTCCAAGACTGCTGGCATGATAATTTCCCATTATCTCCACCATGTCGTCCAGTAGCCCCTAGGAAGTATCACTACCCCTCTTAGGCATCTTGAATGTCCCGTACCTCAGTGCATGCACAAAACAACAATTTTCCTCATAATCCATTTAATCTTTGGTGCCACTAGTCCAATGGCCCCGACCCTCAATTCGACTCGTAGTTGTTTGTCTCGACTGGTCCATTGATCTATCATGCTGCACTGCTGCCAATCCATCGAGTATGTTGGTCCTGTCTTGGTACCATGGCCAAACATATCATTCATTTAAATTTTTCATGGCTTAAACTCATGTTTGTTTACTAGCTTCTACTCGTGCCAATTGGCCTTGGGCCCACTGTACGAGATTTTTAAAATTGGGCATATTAGCACCCAAGTTCTAAAACTAAGGCATCCTGCCTATCTGAGCTATTCGAGCTCACGTCAAGGTCTCCCAAAAAGTTTAAGATAAAATAATTTTTTATCCATCCATCACACCAACCGGGTGTGAGGACATCTCCGCTCATTATCGATAAATGGGTTTTCTACTTTCTTCTGGGAAGTTCATCATACCAACTAGGTATGATCTACTTACAACCGGTAAGTAGTTTTTTCACATAATTTTCACATCACTCCATTTAGGTGTCACTTAGTAGTGGGTTTTCATTTCCGAGGTACTTATCGTCCCAACTGAGTATGATATAAAAATCCCACTCATACGTGAATAACGTGAATCCTTCTTAACCGGCTTTCGTCTCATCGCGAGCTTTGTCTTAGCTAGTGTTCCTGCTACTTCGTGTTCCTACATGGTATGAACATCCTTGTTCATTATCCTTTGGCTTGATAGCCTTCATTCATTATGAATGAACAACTTTTCAAATATTTTCAATTAGGTCCCTAAAGTTCTTTTTCTTTAACTTTATGTCCCTAATGCCGATTTTTCCCTAAATTGAGTCCCAAAACTTAAAAAATTTATTTTGAGACCTCAATTTATTCTAAATTTCATAAAGGGGTTCAAGTTTCCCAAATTCCCAATTTGGTCCCCAATTTTTCCAAAATTACTATTTTACCCCTACTTTACAAAAATGGTATGTGTCACCCCAAAAAATTCCAAAAAATGACCAATTGGTCCTCCAATATTATCATGCTCAATTGGTCTTCAATTTTAGAAAATTACACTTTGGTTCCTCGAATTTTTGAAATCCCCAAATTTTCCTCAAATTTTCCCCAATTTTAACCTTTCAACTTTAACCAATCAAATGAGTTTAATTATTGAAATTGAATCGCACGATTTGACACAAGAATGAGCTCAAATAGAGCTTTGCCGGAAAACTGAACGTAGAGAGAGAAAGTTTTGAAAGCTTACCGTTAGAGGTGCAGCGGTCTGAGCTTTCGATCTAGGTAGATAGCTCTCATCTTGAGGTTCTTCCTAGAATCAAGAATCACCTCAATTCATCTTGAGGTCAGTAAATATCTGCCAGTTCTTTCTCTAGCATTGACCAAAATTCATTGAGTAGAGCCAAATTAGCTTACCTTTCCACACTAATTCGGTCGTAGGAGGGTTGAGGAGGTGTTGGGAGAGCTTGGTTTGGCATGAGGGTGGCTCAAATTGGCTGATTTCAGCTCGACAGAAATAGGGCAGCTTCGGTCTGCCGGAGCTACTTCACTGTTCGATCACGCCGGCACTTCTCTAGCGACTCTCGGAGCAATTGGAGACTACCACCGTGTAACTGACTTCTCCCCGAGTCTAAGGAACTTGACCATGCCTTCTTTGTCTCAGAAAAAACCCTATATTGGAGCTCTGGTTCAAGCTTCATCAGAAAATTAAGTAGTTGAGAGAGAGTGAGGTTTTCAGGTGTGTTGAGGATGAATATAGAGGGGCTCTTTATATAGGAAGCTCGGGGACTCTCTGGCTATCCGTTTGGCACCTTAATGGAAGTCATTGATGGCCTGAAAATGTACTAATTAGAAACATTTCTTCTTTGCTGGCATTTGTTCGATTTTCCGGCGAGTGAACAATGCTGTTATATAAAGGAAGAAGACAACACTGTTCCGAACTAGACTAGATCGGTTCGAACCGGGTTCAACGCTTAAACCGGCTAGTTCAGGCCTAATTCGACCGAGTTTTTCAAAATTAAAAATTTCTAAATTCATTCTCTATCCAATGGTGGCCTCAATTCTCCAATTTGAATTTTCTATGCCACATAAAAAATGAATTTAGCATCAGGTTCAATAGTGGTTCAAACCGCTCCAAATAGGTTCAATCCAATTTGGATTCGGTTCACTTGAACCGGTTTGGTTTTCTCTCCCAAATTGTCCTAAGGTTCCCTTCCAAGGTTTTTATAACTCTTTGGGTCGCTTGAGAGTTGTAAATTCCCCAATTTGCCCATTCTCTTGTGATCAGGGTTTGTGAATCGGTTTGATTTTTCTCACTTGGTTTGACTGGTTCTTTCCTGATTTTTCCTTAACTTCAAAGGGCAGGGTTTACAACTTTACCCTCCTTTTAGAAGTTTTGCCCCCAAAACTTATTCCACATTTTTCACACTATAAGGAACTTCCCTTGATGTCAATTTGGTGTTCATAGACATTCTACCTTCTTGGTTATTCTCATTCATCCCTCATATAGCTTACACTTGAGATTTTTTTTTCCTTCCCATTACTTGCTCATTCCATGAAGTACTTTAGTTGTACATATCTCCTTGGAAGGTTTCAGGTCGTATCCTTACATTCACATCCATCGTTTATAAAATTATAATTCCTCATCTTGAGGTTCTTTACTTAAAATTTTTGGGATTGGGAGTTCTAAGATACAAGCTCTTTTGTCGTTAAAACCCTTAGTTCGGGGTCCTCTCGAGCATCACCTACTCACTACATAGATTTCGGTATTGGCCAATTTGACCCCTTCTTATTTCCTTATTTAGTTTCAAAGGTGTCATTTTCTCAGAAACTTTCCTTGCTCTAAATCCACTCTCACTCCCTTGTGATTACTTCATGATTCTTTATCCCGAGTTAATCCTATTTAGTCTAAGTATCAATTACTGGTTTAGAAAAGTTCTCCTATTATGGTTTTGTTCCCTACTATGTCCTTCACTGTAGAGACTATCACCTTTGTAATTATGTACTTGACCTTCCTGTCATTTCTTTGAAGATTTCATTCCTTTCTTCGTACTCCTTATAATAGGGCATTTGCCCTTTTTAAATCCTTTTTTAGCTGAATTTTTTTTATCTCTTTTCTTATTCTTACTCGAGGCATTTTCAATCATTGATCTTGTTCCGGGTACTCCACATTGTGTTTAGTAGTTCTATCTTTCGGCTCTATTTGTTTTGGCATCGATCACTACTAGTTCTGATGTCAGTGATCCTTTACTTAAATCCCTCGCTAGCTGAGGTATTAACTTTCCAAAATTTCTTGGATGTACTTTTCTCTGTTTCTTCATTTATTGGGTAATCCACCCCCTCTTTACTCGCACAACCTCCTTTGATGTATTTTCCTTCTTACACATTACATGGTCTAAATTTGCTCCTTGGATCCTCCCAGGTACCTTTTCTTTGTACTTGATCCTTCCATTTCGACCAGCATATCTTGGACAAATTTATCTAATATCCATTTCTGTCGATTCCCTTTCCTTTTTAATTTGGTCGCTTCTGTCCTTCCAAGGTTTCCTTCCTTGGCGGTTTACATTCTTTTCTCTCGGGTTCCCTTCCCTTCTCGCTATTTAGAATGTTTAACTTAGGAGATATTCCCTAATGTTATCCTTTTCTACTTACATTACTCTTGAGGACTTATATGTACTTCATCATCATTCTCCTTTCTTTCATCTATCCATTTATTTCCGTTAGATGGGATTAACATCAGCTTCATTATTAAGACTCCACGATTATCCTGTGAGAGGCTTATCTCATCTTCTCATGTCTTGAGTTTGATTGTTAACTTAGCCTTGGTCATTGATCTCTTTAAGTTTTTGCCTTAATCTTAAATTTCCAATATTTGGTATTTCCATCTCTTCCTCTTTACTGGAGTTCAATTTATACTTCTTTCGAGGGCCAATTCATTAATTACCTCGTTCTTATCATTTATCATATGATTTTGAGACTGTTGTCTCTTGAGTTGTATTGGTCTTAATACCCATCTCATTCCCTTTTGAGGGTATAGTCCTCACTACTTTCTAGTCCATCTTAGGACGTTGTTTATTCTCTTAGATGATCTAGTTGTTATGAATTATTTTCTTCAATCGGATCCATCTAAAATCCCTGTTTGGTTCCTTGCTCTCTTTCAAGTAGTTCATGCTTGGCCTTCCAGGTATTTACTTAGTTGCCCATGTCCTTTATTGAGGTCCTAATTTCTGCTCCAGTTTATGATATCTCATTTTTTTTATTACCTTAGCTTAGAACTTCCTTCTTTCCATGATTTCACTACTTACCTTCATTCTTCTTCTAAGAACTCTTTTACATTCATTTTCCTTATTGCTCCTTGAAAGTTCTCCCTTCATTCTTTGCTCCAGTTTATGATATCTCATTTGTTGATTACCTTAGCTTGGAACTTCCTTCTTTCCATGATTCCACTTCTTACCTTCATTCTTCTTCTAAGAACTCCCATACTGGGATTTTTACATTCATTTTCCTTATTGCTCCTTGAAAGTTCTCCCTTCATTCTTTTCTTATACTTCCCGACCTTTGTATAGTGATTCACTCTGGCTTTCTCTCATATATTCTATTCCTTTTTGTTTCACATCCTTATCTCCAAACAAAGCCCCTTATTACTATCAAGTTCCTAAGGATGTGTGTCCTAACTCTTTTCCAAGTATTGGTATTATTCTCAGGGTTTCTTTCTATTATGCTTCTTTCCCTTCTCTTTTCCTTGTCCTATCTTACTTGTCTTAACATCTTCAGTGCTCCTCCTTCTTTCTTTCTCCCCGATCAACTTTCATTCCTTTGGTTTTCGTTAGAATAGTTTATTTGTTTTCTTTACTCTTATCCTTTGAACCATTCCTTAACTCCTTAGACTAATCCCCTATTCTTAATGATCGCTTCCTTTTGTTCCAACTTCTCCTTCCTTCCCTTAGCTAGAATTGTCTTCCTTGGGTGAACTCTAAGAGTCTCTTCCTTTCAAATTTCCATTGTACTTCTGAGGAAATTTTAAAGATTGAGGTTAACTGAAAATAACCCATTTTTCCTTCCTTGAATAATTTTCTATCCTTGAATAATTTTCTATCCTTTTATGTTGATCTTTCTTAGTATACACTCATTGTTTTTATCATGGAAACCCAAAAATTTTAGCAAGAAGAATTTAACTTTCATTCATTCGAGAAATATTTTCTTGCCATACTTGGCTTATTATAGAAATTTTTTACCCCCCTAATCCCTTGGAGTCATAGGTCGGGAGTTAGCTTGAGAACGGTTGTGGGACTCTTGATTAGAAGACTCTAAGGAACTTGTTGGGGTCCATTCACATTCCCTTATGGGATGAATTTCATGTATAGCCTCTAATTCGTGCCACTTTAGTATATCTACCTCACACTCATATGTCCACTTCATCTATTGGGATGGATTGAAGTTGGGCTGAGTAGGTGGGGGTACTTGGTGGACTTTCATAAAGGTGACATACGCATCCCAATAGTTATCCCAAGCCTCCTTCTTGGTTGAATTCCTCTCCGGTTGTTGTGGGGCTGGAGGAGGGGTTGGGCTCCTGGGAGGAGGTACAAGTTCCTCTTGTCTTGGAGGAGGGTATGTGATGCCCTCTATTTCCAATAAGGCTCCCACAAGTTTTTGATAATCTTCCACCATGTCCTTGGGTACCCTTTTCTCCACCTTTTAAAAATCTTTGAACAGCTGCCTCTCTTGGGTTAGGTGTCTTTTTCAGGGTTATAGGTGGAGGATTGGATTTTATAGTGAACTTCTTAAGGGTTTTCCTTCCTCCATGATAGTTAAAGTTTGATTAATGTCAGGGCATAATATTGATAATGTTTTAAGAGAACTTAGCTCTGATACCACTAAAGTTGTCATGCTCCGACCCGATTTGATCAGATCCCCATGAACAACCCGCCGCTCTCTTGGTTTGAGAGGGGTTTCCCCCTTCTTTAAATCAAGAGGAGTCAGGCGTAATCTCAACCTTATTCCCTAGAATAACATATATCAATAAAAATATAACTTAAAATAATTAAGCATACTTGATAAAGGGTAAGGGCTGTTATTATCCCTAGTCATTTTTTATTTCTTGAAAATGGATAAAAAGGGTGGGTGAGTTACTACAACTTAGCGAATGGGAAATTGAAAAAAAAAACTTTCTGTAAAATAGTTTTTGAATTGGAGTGTGTCAGACTACTTATTTCCTTTAAGATATTTCATCCTCAAAATCTTGGTTTTCAAAGCCATTTCTCATCATCAATCACAAACAGTGTGTTTATCCATCAATGCACACCCTTTATCATGAAGGGAATACACATTCACAGGGCAGCACGTCCACTGCACCCACTTGTGGTGTTAGAGCGACTTTACCGGCCACCTAGATAGAAGCCCATCCACTTCTACCTTAAGAATGAGTGGATGTATGCGACATCTGACCCTCAATCCCGTAAAGAAACTTCGTCTCTGTATGAGGATAGAGATCTTATCCCGACCCACCCCCGTCTCATGCGCATGAAGCTACGTCGAGCTTCCCTTGCTGGCACGACAATTTTCCCTTATCTCCACCATGTTGTCCAGTAGCCCCTAGGACGTATCACTACCCCTCTTGGGCATCTTGAAGGTCTCGTACCTCGGTGCATGCACAAAACATTAGTTTTCCTCATAAGCCATTTAATCTTTGGTGCCACTTGTCCAATGGCCCCTACCCTCAACTCAACCTGCAGCTATTTGTCTCGACTGGTCCGTCAACCTATCATATTGCACTAGCGCCAGTCCATTGAATATGTTGGTCCTGTCTTGGTACTATGGTCAAACATATCACTCATTTAAATTTTCATGGCTTAAACTCATGTTTGTTTATGAGCTCCTACTTGTGCCAACTGGCCTTGGGCCTACTGTACGAGATTTTCAAAATCGGGCATATTAGCCCCTAAGTTCCAAAACTCAGGCCTTCGACCTATTTGAGCTATAAGAGCTCCCGTCAAGAAGGTTACCCAAAAGGTTTAAGCAGTGACACACAATCAGGGGAGAGAACTTCCGACAAAATAATCTTTTAGCCGTCCATCACACCAACTGGGCGTGAGGACATCTTCTATCATGCCCCGACCCGGTTTGGTTAGATCTCCGTGAAAAACCCGCCACTCTCCCGATTTACTAAAGGGTTTCCCCTTATATTATAAATTGTAAAGAGTAAGGCGTTCTTTAGACTTGCACCTTTTTTCAGGAATATCATAAATCAAAACTGCATAGTAATTTAAATTAATCGTACCTGTCTTGCAGGCGTTTAATTGCAAAAGTCTTTTAAGGTTCAGCTTTTTGGGACTTCCTGAAAGGGATATAAAGGAGGGGGTGAGTACGACTACTCAGTGAATGGGTTTTTAAAAGCTTTTAACTTTTAAGAAAAACATTTATATGGAGTGTGCCAGACTCATTTGTTTTCAAAAATCCCTTCATTTAAAAATTCGGGTTTTTCCACCATTTCTTATTTACCACGGTATGTCATCACCCAACACACATCCTTCATCATGAAGGTTACACACCTTCGCAAGTCAGTATCACTACTAAACCCGCTAGTGGCTTCGGAGCGACTTTTCCTGCCACCCGGATAGAAGTATGACCACTTCTACCTTAGAAATGAGTGGATGTACGTGACATCCGACCCACAATCCCGAAATCACTTCTTCGTATCCGTATGAGGATAGAGACCTCATCCTGTCCCCACCTCAGTCTCATGCGCTTGGTGCTACTCCAGATTTTGCACAGACACCTGGAACGACGAACTGCCCTTATGGCTACCAGGTTGTCAAGTGCCCTTGGGACGCATCACTACCCCTCATGGGCGTCTTGATGATCCCATACTCATAGTGCATGCACAAAGATTTTTTTCTCATATTGCCATGTAATCTGTGGTGCCACTGGTCCAACGGCCCCGACTCTCAACTTAACCCATAGTTGTTTGTCTTGACTGGTCCGTCGACCTATCATGTCGCACTGCCGCTAGTTGATTGAGCATGTCGGTCCTATCTTGTTACCATGGCCAAACAATTCACTTATTAAGTTTTATGGCGCATATATCATGTTCATTTACGAGCTCTTGCTTGTGCCAACTGGCCTTGGGTCCACTGTACGAGATTTTCAAAATCGGGCATTTAGCCCCCATGTTCCAAAACCGAGGCCCCCGACCTATCAGAGCTATACGAGCTCCTGTCGAGAAGGTCTCCCAAATTGTTTAAGCATTAACACACAGTCAGGGGAGAGCACTTCTGACAAAACATATGTTTTCTCTATCCATTATACCGCCCAGTATAAGGACACCTCCATTCATAACTGATGAACGGGTTTTCAACTTCCTTCGAGGAAGTCTCATCATACCAAACAGGTATGTTCTACTTACAATCGGTAAGTAGTTTTTCCGCATAATTTTCACATCACTTCCTCTAAGTAGTGATGTTTAAAATACCACTTAATAGTGGGTTTTCATACCGAGGTACTTATCATTCCCAACTGGGTATGATATAAAATTTTCACTTACAACCGGTAAGTGGTTTTTAATTTTAAGTTGTGCTCATCATCCCAACCGGGTATGATGTTAGTAAACCCACTCACAACCGGTAAGTGGTTTTTAAATTATAAGGTGTGCTCATTATTCCAATCGGTTATGATGTTAGTAAACCCACTCACAACCGGTAAATGGTTTTTAATTTTAAGTTGTGCTCATCATCCCAACCGGGTATGATGTTAGTAAACCCACTCACAACCGGTAAATGGTTTTTAATTTTAAGTTGTGCTCATCATCCCAACCGGGTATGATGTTAGTAAACCCACTCACAACCGGTAAATAGTTTTTAATTTTAAGTTGTGCTCATCATCCCAACCGGGTATGATGTTAACGTAGTGAATTCCACTTGACCGATTCTTTGTATTCACGCGAGCTCGTCCATGCTGGTGTTCCCAGTATTTCGCGTTTCTACACGATATGAACATTCTTGTTCATTATTACTTGGCATATCAGCCTTCATTCATTTCCAATGAATGAGAAAACCTAAACTTTTAGTTATTTGCAATTCGGTCCCTAAAGTTATTTCTCTTTAACTTTAAGTCCCAAATCTCGGTTTTTCCTCAAATTGAGTCCCATAACTTTTAAAATTTATCTTGGGACTTCAATTTATTCAATTTCACCAAAAAGGGGTTTAATTTCCCAAATTTCCAATTTGGTCCCTCAATTTTTCCAAAATTACCATTTTGCCCTTCCTTTACAAAAATGGTAAGTTTTGCCCAAAAAATTCCAAAATTCCTCAATTGGTCCTCCAACATTATTTCCATGCCTAATTGACCCTCAATTTTATAAAATTTCATTTTGGTCCTTTGAATTTTGAAAATCCTCAATTTTCCCCCAATTCGAACTTCATAACACAACCGAATTTGATTTCATCAAATTGACCCATCAAATGTTTCCAATTGTTGAATGAAGTTGAAATTGAGTTTCTACATGTTCATTCGATTCTTTAGAAATGTAAATTGCAAGTTTTAACGCCGGGACGAGCTTAAACAGAGCTTCGTCGAAAAATGAACTATAGAGAGAGAAAGCTTCGATTACTCACCAGTAAAGGCATGGCAGTCCGAGCTTTCGATCTAAGTAGATAGCTCTCGTCCTGAGGTTCATCCTAGAATCAAGAATTATATCAATTGATGCGGAATTGGATTAGAATTTCATTATTGAAATTTGGTCGACTCTCTTTGTAGCATCGATCGAAAATTGTAAAGGGGAGATGAATTGGCTTACCTTTCGTTCCTATTTCGGTCGTGGAAAGGCTGAGAAAGTGTTGGGAGGGCTTGGTTTGGCCTGAGTAGGGCTTGAAATGGCCGATTTAAGCTTGGCCGAAGTAGGGCATCTTCGGTCCGCTGGAGCTGCTTCACTATTCCATCATGTCGAAGCTTCTCTAACGATTCTCGGATTGACTGGAGTTTGCTATCAGATAGCTGTCTTCTCTCCGGTTCTAAAGAGCTCGACCTCTCCTTCCAAGGTTAAGAAAAATGTTTAAGTCGAAACTCTAGTTCGAGATTCACCGGGAAATGGAGCAGTAGAGAGAGAGAAGTGTTTAGGTGTAAGGAGAATGAATGGGGATGAACTCTTTATATAGGTGTAAAACCGTGTATTAAATGGGAGATATTTATTACTAATATTAATATTACCATAAATTATTGGTATTAATTCTAATAATTTAATTTTAGTATTAATTCCAATAATTTAATTTGGGTATTAAATTATTTGTATTAATACCGATAATTTAATTTAGGTATTAAATTATTGGTATTAATTACAATAATTAAATATATATTAACTTTTGGCTATTTATGATAAGCGCATAAAAAGTTTTGATCGAAATTTCTAGTTACAAAAAAATTCATACTTCCTAAGAGGTCACCCATCCTCACACTACTCTCGGGCAAGCATGCTTAACTTTAAAGTTCTTATGAAATCTAATTCACTTGAACCAATTTGGTTTTTATTTTCTAATTTGTCTTAAGTTTCTTTTCCAAGGTTTAATGAACTCTTTGGATCACCCGAGAGTTGTAAATTCCCAAATTACCCGTTCAGAAATGATCGGGTTTGTGAACCGGTTCTGAATACTCACTTGGTTTGACCAGTTCTTTTCCCGGTTTTCCTTAGTTCAAAAGTATGGGTTTTACATCTTCGCTCATAATCGATGAACGGGTTTTCTACTTTATTCGAGAAAGTTCATTATACCAATTGGGTATGATCTACTTACAACAAGTAAGTAGTTTTTTCGTGTAATTTCCACATCACTCTATTCAGGTATGATGTTTAAAATTCTACTTAGTAGTGGGTTTTCATTTCTGAAGTGCTTATCATCCCAACTGGGTATGATATAAAAATCTCACTCACCCGTGAATGTCGTGAATCCTTCTTAACCGACTTTTGTCTTCTTGCGTGCTTTGTCTTAGCTAGCGTTTCCCGCTACTTCATGTTATCCTTGTTTATTATCTTTTGGTTTGATAACCTTCATTTATTATAAATGAATAAAATACTCGACTTTTTAAATATTTGTAATTAGATTTATAAATATCTTTTTCTTTAATTTTAGATCCGTAATGACAATTTTTCTCTAAATTGAGTCCCGAAACATCAAAATTTTATTTTGAAACCTCAATATATTCAAAATTTCATAAAAGGGCTCTAGTTTTCCAAATTCCCAATTTGGTCCCCAATTTTTCCAAAATTACCATTTTCCCCTTACTTTACAAAAATGGTAAGTTTCACCCTAAAAAATTCCAAAAATTGACCAATTGGTCCTCCAATATCTTTATCATGCCCAATTGGTCCTCAATTTTAGGAAATTACACTTTGGTTCATCAAATTTTCAAAATCCCCCAAAATTTCCCTAATCCCCCCCCCCCCCCCCCCCCAATTTCAACCTTTCAACTTGGCTGTATTTGATTTTATCAAATTGACAGATCAAATGAGTTTTATTGTTGAAATTGAAGTTTGATTTAAGTTCCTACACCTCCATACAATTCAATTACACTTTGAATCACACGATTTAACACCCGAATGAGCTCAAACGAAGCTTCGTCGAAAATCTGAATGTAGAGAGAGAAAGCTTTGAAAGCTTACCGTTGGAGGTGCGGTGGTCTGAGCTTTCGATTTGGGTAGATAGCTCTCATCATGAGGTTTTTCCTAGAATCAAGAATCAACTTAATTCATGTCAAATTAAGGGAGAATTTGGTCAGAAAATATTTGTCGGTTGTCTCTCTAACACTGTTAGGAATTTAGAGAGAGGAGCCAAATTGACTTACCTTTCTGCACTTATTCGATCGTAGGAGGGCAGATGAGGTATTGGGAGAGCTTGGTTTTACTTGAGGGGTGCTCTAATTGGCTGATTTCAGCTCGACATAAATAGGGCAGCTTCAGTCCACCGGAGTTGCTTCAGTGTTCAATCACATAACTCTTCTCCGGCGACACTCGAAGCAATTGAAGACTACCACCGTATAACTAACTTCTCCCTGAGTCTAAGGAACCCGACCACGCCTTATTTGGCTAAAAAAAGACCCTATATCAAAGCTTGGATTTGAGATTTTTCAGAAAACTGAGTAGATGAGAGAGAGTGAGTTTTCAGGTGTGTGGGGGATGAATGGAGAGAGACTCTTTATATTGGGAGCTCGGAACTCTCCGATCCTCCATTTGGCACATTAATGGCAGTCAATAATGTCCTAAAACTTACTAAACGAAAACATTTTCTCTTTGCCGACACTGATTCAATTTTTCAACGAGTGAACAGTTATGTTATTGGAAGGAAGAAGACGACACTGTTCTGAACTGGGTTAAACGCTTAAACGGGTCGGTTCAGGCCCGATTCGACCGAGTTTTTCAAAATTAAAAATTTCTAAATTCATTTAAATTCATTCTCTATCCAATGGTGGCCTTAATTCTCCAATTTGAATTTTCTAAGCTACCTAGAAAAATGAATTTAGCATTTAGTTCAATAGTGGTTCAAACCGGTCTAAACTGGTTCACCTGAACTAGTTTGGTTTTCTCTCCTAAATTGTCCTAAGTTCCCTTTCCAAGGTTTTTATGACTCTTTGGGTTGCTTGGGAGTTCTAAATTCTCCAATTTTCCTATTCTCTAGTGATCGGGGTTTTTATGACTGTTCAATTTTTCACATTGAGTTTGACCGGTTCTTTCCCAGATTTTCATTAACTTCAATGGGTGAGATTTACAATACCACTTAACATCAATTTTTTATCTCTTTAATTTAAATTATCATTTTTAGTTTCTATGGTTTATCATGCCCCTCGAGATATTATCTCGGGCTACACCGACCAATAGGCTACTCAACGGTCGGGTTACTGTAAGTCTCCCCCATTATTCCCATATAAACAACAATTCATATAACACAACATTATAAAGCAAAACCTTGGGAAACTCAAGTCCCACTCACAAGAATGACCTACATACTCGACCGACAAACTCCAGGCTATTTATGGCTCGTGCCTCATCTTGAGTTACTCATGCTCTCACACTAGGGTTACTTATACCCTTACACACATGGGCCCTTTCCAAAAGGTACTTGACAAATGATGTTGGGCCCTCCCGAGCCAGTAGTGCTGGGAGTAATATAGGTGACGTCAGGAGCGGGGCTCCGCATCAAGGACCTTACATTCCAATGCATTGCTACCAGTGTGACCATGTGGGACATAGGGAAAGGGATTGCCCAATGGTCCTCCTTGGGCCGCACAAATACTTGTATTTGCACTTTAGTTATTAACTTTACCTTTATTGCGAATAAGTCTCTAGACTTTTTACAATAGGCAAATTTGGTCTCCACCATGCACAAAACATTCCAATCAGCCCCTATACTTTCTTTTGTCCCTAAGGAAGACCCCCTTAAAAGCTTAATAGCAATTGGGTCCCCTAACTTTCAAGTCTTTTCAATTTAGCCCTCGACCTTTCACCCACTAACAAACTATCTCTAAAACTTATTAAATTAAGTAGGGAGGTCCCCCTAGCCTCCCTCCAACCCGTCGTAAGATTAGTTTGATCAGAGTTGCTCCAATCATGCTTGATAAGAAACTCATGCATAGACAGGTATAAGTCAGGTCAAAGCTGAAAACTCACCAGAGAAGGCTCGTCGGCCACTGAGGCTTGGAGTTTGCAAGTTGGGTCCTCTAGAAGTCTATAGCAACTTGAATCACCTCAATTGGAGGTTTGTAGCTCTTTCAATTCAAGTTTTAGTTAGCATGGCCACTAAGCTCACAATCCAGGAATTAAATGATTTAATTCTCCCACAAATCTTGCTCAAATCGGGCAAGGCAGGCTATGGAAAGCTGGTGGGGCAAGGGACTGAACAAATGTTTCTCAGCTTACGAGGGCCTTCAAGGCCATCAAATTTGAGCTCTAAAATAGCTGCCTTGTTTCAGGTCACCGTAAATCGTGTACGGTGCAATCACACCAGTATTGATAGAGGTAATTTTGAGGTGGCAATGGAATGTTGAGGTGCTCTTCTTTCCAAGTGTACCATGATGGTCGTCGGAGGTGTTCAAATGGAGGAATTATGCTTTTTGATAGCAAGGTTAGTGGAGTTGGTAGAAATCAGTGGTTGAGATAAAATTCCAAACAAAATTTGATGAGTGAACAACCCTAATTTATATGGTTGTGATATAAACTTGTCTGACTATCCATCCATAGGATTTTCTCATTAATCCATAGCATGTGGTACTGGCAATAAATTAATTTCCCCATGTTGTGGAGTCGGTGATCAATGGTGATTTGTCGAGCAAAAATAGGGGATCCGGGTCTACGAGTCGGTCAAGGAAGATTACACGCTTGCATGTGGCCATGCATGTGTCACGCCTTGACTTGATTTCTCCCGGTCGAGGGCCCGTGAAACCCCCAGTCGATTCCTCCGATGTTACAAAAGCATCAAGATTTCCTGGTCAATCAGGTATTGTGTGTTCATACCCGCGACGTTAGAGGAAGAGTCGAGGGTCGAGAGGGCTGGCGATGGAAAGTCGAGATCCTCAACTTTACAAGTATACCAAGAACATCGTTAGAGGTGGTCGGACGACAGAGATATTCCCTCTAGTATGGAGGTTGCTAGAAAAGGGAACAATCAGTTGTTGGGAGAGAATTCTAAACTCATTCAGGCGAGGGAGCGAAACCATTTTATATGGAGGTGATCTAGAGCTTCGTGGCAATCTAGCTATAGGCTTCTCTCTTTATTTCATCGCATGATACCTTAGGAATGGATTAATTTCCCAAAGCAATGAATTCAGGTTGTCGGATAAAAATAGGGGAATCCGAGTAAGCTATTGGGCGAGGAAGATGACATGTGCGTGCGTGTGTCCGGCGTCCCAGTTGACCGGTTTGACACTATAGTGAATTGGTTCCCGATGAATTTCTCAGTTAGTTCAACGGTTATTTGCCCGGTTCACCTCTTTCTGACCGGTTCTTGAAAAAATAAAATATCTAAAAATTCTACATTAAATTTCCTATTGAATAGTCATAAGAACCATTTCATTCATATTTGTTTTGACCCCTTAAAAATTTAGAGGTTTTGTGAATCCTCCTAGCCCGAACCCGGTTTGAACCAATTTTCTTCTGGTTTCCTTTCAAATCCTCTTCCTCATGCTGTGGGCATCCTCAGGTGTCTCCCAAGCTCCACTTTACCCCACTTGGCTCCTCCATCGAGCCATCTCTTCCATTCTAGCTCAATTTTGTTCCTCAGTTAGCATTATGCCTCCGGTTTGATCCTTTTTCCCAGTCCATCTCTATCTGGATAATGCATTGGGAAATTCCTGGTGTTACAGCGTGCGTATGCTCGATGTCCCACGTCGCCTAATTTGCACTATAGTAAACCAATTTCTGGTGAATTTCTTTGTCGATTTAGCATGTTTTAGCCCAATTTACCCCTTCCCGACCGATTCGTGGAAAAATAAAAATATCTAAAACTTATACATTCAATTTCCTATTGAATGGACTCAAGAACTGCTCCATTTGGATTTGTTTTGACCCCTTAAAAATTCGGGGGTTTTGTGACTCCACCCAGCTTGAACCTAGTTCAAACAGGTTCTCTTCCGATTTCTCCCAATCATTAACTCCATGTCCCGAGACACCTCTAATGGTTTCTCATGACCCTTTTCACCCCTCTTAGTCTCTCCATCCATCCCTTTCTTATTTCCAGTTCAATTTATTTTCAAAGTTCCACGTTATTTCCCCAGTTTGATCCCACTTTTCGGTTTGACTCAACCTAGTTCTCAAGTTGAGATTTCTCCGTATTACACATGTTATTGTATAATTTTTTGGGCACACTATTTATGAAAAAAAAATTTTAATTTCCATAAAATATCATTGTGTGCTTTTATTATAAGCCTTGGTCCCTCAAGTATTATTGTAAACCTTGTCCTTTGATAGTGAGAAAATCGGGGAAAAAACTGGTCAATTTCAAATTTTAAAACTGAATCGGTCTACAAGCCTGATTATTAGGAAACAGGTAAATTTGAGAATTTACAACTCCCATGTGACTCAAAATGGTTCATAAATCTTGGAAAAAAACCTTAGGACAAAATGGGGAAGAAAAACCGAACCGGTTCAAGTGAACCGGGTCTAAACCAAATAGAACCGGTTTATGAACTGGGTTGACTCATAAACTGGAACCGATAGAGAAAGGGGTAAGCCGGGAAAGTTATGAATCCTGAGTGACCCAAAGTGTCCTGAAAGTCATGAAAATGGACTTGAGAAGGAAGTGGAGATAAAAACCAAACCGGTTTAGGTGAACTGGATCCGAACCATTATTGAACCAAATTCTAAATTCATTTTTCTAGGTGACTTAATGAATTCAAATTTGAGATTTGAGGCCATCATTGGATAGAAAATGAATTTACAAATTTTTAGATTTGAAAAATTCTGTCAAATGGGGGGTGAATTGGTCGGTTTAAGCTTTGAACTCGGTTCAGAACAGTGTCGTCTTCTTCCTTTAGATGACAGCACTATTCACTCACTAGAAAATCGCCTAGCGCTGGAAAAGCTGAAAAGTCTCTGGCCAGAGAGTTTTAGATAATGAATGACCACCATTAAGGCACCAATCGGACAATCAAGAAGTCCCCGAGCTTCCTATATAAAGAGCCCCTCTCCATTCATCCTCTCCACACCTGAAAATCTCACTCTCTCTTAGTTGCTTAGTCTTTCAATGAAGCTCGAACTAGAGCTCCGATATAGGGTCATTTCTAAGCCAAAGAAGGCAAGGTCAGGTTCCTTAGAACTGGGGAGAAGTCAGCTACATGGTGGTGACATCCACTCGTTCCGAGAGTCACCAAAGAAGCATTGACATGATCGAACAATGAAGCAGCTCTGACGGACCGAAGCTGCCCTATTTCGGCCAAGCTGAAATAGGCCAATTTGAGCTCTCCTTAGGCCAAACCAAGCCATCCTAACACTTTCTCAGCCCTCTCATGGCCGAATTAGGATCGAAAAGTAAGCCGATTCGGCTTCCCTCTGCAATTTCTGATCAGTTTTAGAGACAGAGTCGACCGAATTTCAACATCAATTGATGTCATTCTTGATCCTAGGAAAAATCTCAGGAGGAGAACTACCTGCCCAGATAGAAAGCTCAGACCGTCATGCCCTCACCGGTGAGCAATCAAAGCTTTCTCTCTCTATAGTCTATTTTCCGGCGAAGCTCCATTTGAGCTTGTTTCGATGTTAAAACTTGCGATTCAAAGTGCTAGAGAATCGTATGAACATGTAGAAACTCAATTTCAACAATTTGAAGTGTTTGATTGGTCAATTTGATGAAATCAAATTCGGTTGTGTTAGAAAGTTGAAATTGGGGAAAAATTGGGGACTTTCAAAAATTTGAAGGACCTAGATGTGATTTTATAAAATTGAGGGTCAATTGGGCATGTTAAGAATGTTAGAGGGCCAATTGAAGAATTTTAGAATTTTTGGGGTGAAACTTACCATTTTTGTAAAGGAATGGCAAAATGGTAATTTTGGAAAAATTAGGGGACCAAATTGGAAATTTGGGAAATTAAACCCCTTTTGGTGAATTTGAATAAATTGAGGTCCTAAGATAAATTTTAAAAGTTCCGGGACTCAATTTGAGGAAAAACTGGCATTAGGGACTTAAAGTTAAAGAAAAATAACTTTAGTGACCTAATTGCAAATAAATAGAAAGTTTGGTTTTCTTATTCATTTGGAATGAATGAAGGCTATTAGGCCAAGGAATAATGAAAAAGGATGTTCATATCGTGTAGGAATACTAAGTACCGGGAATGACAACAAGGACAGGCTCGCGTGAACACAAAGAATCGGTCAAGTGGAATTCACTGCATTAACGGGTGAGTGGGCTAACTTACACATCATACCGATTGGGATGATGAGCACTTTTATTTAAGGAAAACCTACTTACCGGTTGTGAGTGGGTTATTCACATCATACCCGGTTGGGATGATGAACACCTTTTCTTAATTGGAAGCCATCGTGAGTGGGATTTTTAACATCATACCCGGTTAGGGTGATGAGCAAATTAAACTAAAAACCACTTACTGGTTGTGAGTTGAATTTTATATCATACCCGGTTGAGGATAATAAATACCTCGAAATAAAATAGCCCACAGTCGTATTTTAATCATCACAATTTGAGAAATGATGTGAAAATCACGTAGAAAAACTACTTATCGGTTGTAAGTAGATCATACCCGATTGGTATGATGAAACTTCCTCGGAGGAAGTGGAAAACCCGTTTATCGGTTATTAGCGGAGATGTCCTCATACTCGGTTGGTATGATGGATAGTTGAAAACATATTTTGTTGGAAATGCTCTCCCATGACTGTGTGACAATGCTTAAACGATTTGTAAGACCTTCTTGACGGGAGCTCGAATAGCTCTTATAGGCAAGGGGCCTTGGTTTTGGAACTTGGGGGCTATTATGCCCGATTTTGAAAATTTTGAACAAGTAGGCCATAGGCTAGTGGGCACGAGCAAAATCTCGTAAACAAACATGAGATATGTGCCATAAAACTTTAATAAATGAATTGTTTGGCCATGGTACCAAGAAAAGATCAACATATTCAGTCAACGAGTGGCAGTGTAACATGACAGGTCTCTAGACCAGTCAAGACAAACAGCTGCAGGTTGAGTTGAAGGTCGGGGCCGTTGGACTAGTGGCACCACTGATTATATGGCATAATAAGAAAATATTGATTGTGCATGCACTGTGATTACGAGTCCATCAAGAAGCCCAAGGGGGGTAGTGATGCGTTCTAAGGGCCCTGGATAACCTAATGAGTATAAGTGCAATTCGTCGTACTAGGTGACCGTGCACAATTTTTCCAGTAGCACAAAGCGCATGAGATCAAGATGGGGATGGGATAGGGTCTCTGTCCTCATACGGACACAGAGAATTGATTTCGGGATTGAGGGATGAATGTTGCATATATTCACTCATTCTCATGGTAGAAGTGGACATGCTCCTATCTAGGTGGCCAGTAAAGTCACTCCGACGCCACAAGTGGGTTCAGTGGACGTACTAGCCTATAAATGTGTGTTTGACCTTCATGATGAATGATGTATGTTGGGTGATGACACACCGTGATTAATAAGAAATGGTGGTAAAAACCGAGATTTGAAATGAAAGAATTTTTGAAAGAAAGGAGTTTGACACACTCCAATATAAATATTTTTCCTAAAAGTTAAAAGTTCTAAAAAACCCATTCACTGAGTTGTAAAAACTTACCACTCTTTTCTATCCCTTTTTCAGGAAAAGAGAAAATGACTAGGAATAAAATCAAGTCTTACCCTCTGTTAGGTTCTTAATTGTCCTTAAGCTTGCATTTTATTTTATATATGTCTTTCTAAGGAACAAGGTTGAAATTACGTTGGCTCATCTCAAGTTAAGGAAGGATGAAACTCCTCTTAAACCAAGAGGGCGGCGGGTTATTCACGGGGATCCAACTAAACCGGGTTGAGGCGTGACAATTATCTTGGTGAAAGTACTCACCATTGTAGTATCGAGTGGATGTGGGGGTTATACAAGATCGCCAATCGTGAAATGAGTCGAAGTGTGACACCTAAACAACCCGAAAATGTCTGCTTAATAAATTAAATATTGCTTGGCGATAAGAGAAAATCTTTTGGCAACAAATGGACTGTTATAAATTGTTAAAAGATGGGATTAAAATATGAAGTTTTTTCACCAAAGTGCAATACAAATAATGACATTCAACACCATAATGAAGGGTGGTTAACAAATGAAGTCACATGGTATATAGTTTCTATGAGTTTTTTGAGATACAATATTGATATGGAGAAACCCATGACATAGAGCAAAATCTGAAAAGTTGTACAATAAGTAGTCACTACATAGATAAATTCCAGCATTATAGCAAAAACTTCATGTGATGAAATTAACTCAACAATTTTCTAACTAGTGGCGCAAAAATTGTAAGTCCATACGATTTTAATGGGTTCTTTAATCATATTTATTGGAACATTATTGGTGCTTATATTGTTGAGATTATGTTGAACTTTTTTAAAACATGTTGTGAATAAGATTACTCAATGAAATAGACAGTCCAAAATCTAAAAGTAACATCCCTTATTAAGATATCTCATTTTTTTACCCATTTGCTTAGGTAACTTATTATAAAAGGTTATTTCTAAAGTAATTATTAATAGACTCAAACCCTAAATAAATTGATTACATGATAATATATTTATGGTAATGAGTGCTCCAAAAAAATATTCAACACCATTTCATATATATTTTCTATATATGGGAAAATATTTTATAATATAGATAAAATAAAATTAATAACCTTTGATACAAACTTTATTTTTCATATGATGGTCTAAACTTTCCTAATTGTACCAAGTAAGATCTACTTATTATTAATATTTTCATCATTAACCCATCCGTTATTCTTTATTTGATATGGTTATGTCACTCCTGGGTTGGGCATTAATGGGTGACCAAACTTGTACATAAATTTTTTTTACTTGCATAATTTTTTTTTTACTTACACAAGAACTTTATGAGTGAAATTATAAGTATGCTTTGCCTACAGACATAGGAAATAGAGCTTGAATCTTCACAACTACACCTTCTTAAAAAATACTTCTTAAAATGTTTTATGAATGACATATTCCTTTTTAATATGTCATTAATGTTCTAATCAAGAATGATATGTTTGTATCGAGGGTTTGAAGTGATTTGTATGTGAAATGTTAAATGTTTAAAGAGTAAGTGAAATAATGGATTTGTAGTTGTTAAAATTTTTTAATAATTAATTGTTTGGATAAAGGTAAAATAAGAGTAAATATTATTAATAAAAAATTAGAAAAAAAATTATTATTTTAATTAAATTAAATAATTTATATGTTATTATATATAATTAAATTATATTAAAAATATTTTATATAATAATTTTGTATTTATAATATTTATATTATATAATTATATATATAATATTATTAATATATAAATTTATTTAAAGTATATAAAAATAAAAATAAATAAAAATTTTAAACTAATTTAAATAATAAATTACACATTACTTTCAAATATCTATCCATTTCGATTGTGATATAGTATAAATTAAGAAGTTATAGGGATTGGGAGGTTCTCCGCCCTCCAAATATCTCAAAATCCCTTTACATTATTTAACAAATGAGACAATTTTTCACCACTACAAACCAATCCGTAAAAGTTAAGCTTGTGTAGGGGAACAAAAATAATATTATACATTAATTAAAAATATTAATTTTTGCAAATCCTAGTAGGCACTCTGTCTGAACGAGAAAGTACTTCGGACGACCGCATTCGAGAAGGCAACCACGTCCACGGCCGCAACCCCTGGAGGAAGACATACCTTCCCCTTCCTCTCTCTCTGTAGTTGAACTCTGTATCAACTCTGTAACCCTCAAGACCTACTACCCTCTTCTGTACTCTCAGTAGCTCCATCTGAGTCCCGAAAAGATGAGAGCTTTTTCCACGGTTCGAACTTCTGGGCTCTCCTTCCTTTTACGGTCAGCTTTCAACTCAAGGTGGGTCTATTTTCTGCAATTTTGGCCTTCCTCTTTCCTTCACTGCGTGCCCGTTGATCTTGTCGTTGCGAAATCTATCTGTGAATGTGAATCATCTTCAGATTTAGCGGAGAGCACTGTTATTCAAGCTAAATTGATCCTGTTGATTCAATATCGGATGAGAATTATCCAGTGCTAGTATAGCTGTAAACGTGGTGGTACCATTGAAATGTTTACCTTGCTTTGATAAATGCATTATCATTGGGATTGACAGAAAACTGATTATTTGTGGGAGTTAGTATTCATTGGTGGAGTGACGTGTGCTCTTAATCTAGGAAATATGTTTACCGGTGATAAACAGTTTAAGAATTTTGAATTAATGGATTCAATTGCTTGCATAAACATGAGAGTTTATTGGTTTATCTAGCTTATGGATTCCATCAGTGGAACTGGAACATGAATTAGGTAATTCCAGTATTTCATTGTATTGATGCACATGTTCTTACTTCTCCTGCTAGCCCTTCTATAGAGAAAGGTGAAGATTCACAATGATCCATATTTGCTACACTACGGAGGGTTGCATTAATTGGAGTAGAGTGGTTATATTGTTTCATCCCTTTGGGTATTGCCTCTCCTTAATATTCAAGAACTTTCGGAGTATATTTGATTTTTTGTGAGACTATTAGTAAGATTTGTAGATTATAATGCACCTTCAGAAGCAAATGAACAATACTAAAGCTTGGTTTTCAACTATCATGACTCACTGTAATTAGGGTACGAAGATTCCAAATTATTAGAGGTGTTTACAAATTGGTTAACTTTCGGTATTCAGGATTCACCATCAAACAGTGCATTTGTTCGACTCAAATTATGAAGCATCCATTCAGTTTTGCTTCAAAAAATCTCTCACTTCCTTGCCAGAAAAATCCTTCGCCTTCCAAGCAAAGCATGGTAAGGAAAAGATTCGCTTTTTTCATGCTTTCTCTGCAGTGGATCGTTTTCTTTACTTTCTGAAACATGCCCCGGCTAATATTACAGCTGCAGAATCTGTAGTTGATGGATGTTTCAATTCACAAGTGTCCTCACAAACTTTATTAGCTGTTGAAAAGGAAGAAGCTAAAGCTGTTGTGATGTGCTTCTTGAAGAAACAAGGCCTTGGTGATGTGGTTGCTGCCAGAACCATCATGAAATCCAACCTTTTGATTGAGCACCTAGTCATGAAGCTCCATGAGATTCACAAATCTCGGTACCTAGTAGGTCTGACTGTGACTTATTATGGCTTCCATGAGTTATTTTAAACTAGACGTTGTGCCTCTTTGGTTATACCATACGATTGTTCAACAAAAAAAGTTGCATTTCTTTTAATCATGTTGCATTTTCCTTTGTAAAACAACCTACGCCTTAGAATTTATTTTACTGGATATTGTTTAATTTAATAATTTCTTCAAAACTGCTGTCATGTGAGAAATTAAAGGTGAAAAATTAGAAAATCTTTCTGTGATTTCATTTCCATGCAGACCTGTTTTTTAGTTCTACCATAATGACTGACTAATATGTGCTTATTATATCTATCTTGTTCATAGCCCTGCAGTTTATCTCCATTTTTATTTTTGTTTCTTACAGAAATTTTTGAAAAACTTGTTTTTGTGCATATTATCATTCTTAACAACATAACAATAGCTTGGCATATCAGGAAGAGAGCTTACTACAATAGAGATCAGGGAGGCCTTGATCCCTTACCTGGAATCTCTCCTCAAAGAAGGTGGTAACATTCTAGTAGATGCCATAGAGAATTTCCAAGATCCACCAGTGAGAGAGAAGTCAGTACCATTTCCCCCAGTCTCAGCTGCCCACTCAAGACTCCTAGATGTCAAGAAGCTTAAGGCCATGTCTCAGGTAGCAGAGGTAGGCCCTGATGGAAAGTTACGCCCGAATGTCATCTATCTCATGGAGGATGTTGGAATGAATCTCGACCAATTATATGGAATTGCACGGAGATTTCCAACCTTTGTCTACTATAGTGTTGAAGGCAAGATAAAGCCTGTGATAGAGTTCCTCCTTGAGGTTGGGGTCCCCAAGTCCAAGATTCCTGTGATCCTCAGTAAACGGCCTCAGTTATGTGGGATTAGCCTCTCAGAGAATTTGATTCCAACCATGAAATACCTCGAGAAGCTAGGTATGGACAAGAAACAATGGGCGAAGGTAATATACCGGTTTCCGGCACTCCTCACCTATAGTTGGTCAAAGATCAACTCAACAGTTGATTTTCTCCAGGAGACAGGCCTTTCATCAGATGATGTGGGTAAGATTCTGACCAGGTACCCAAACATTACCAGCTACAGTGTGAAGGACAATCTTAGGCCAACAGCTAATTATTTCCACTCGTTGGGGGTTGATGTATCAGTCCTCCTCCATAGATCCCCCCAAGTTTTTGGTCTCAACATTGAGACCAACCTGAAGCCTATCACCAAGTTCTTCTTAGAGAAGGGATATAGTTTAGAGGATGTCAAGACTATGATATCTCGGTATGGTTCCCTGTATACCTTTAGTTTGACTGGGAACCTGATCCCAAAGTGGGAGTTCTTTCTGACCATGGACTACCCAAAGTCAGAACTGGTGAAATTTCCTCAGTATTTTGGCTACAGTTTTGAAGGAAGGATTAAGCCAAGGTATAAACTTATGAAGGAGTCGCAGATCTCATTGCTTCTGAGTCAGCTCCTGTCATTATCGGGTCAAGATTTTGAGGAACTTCTGAGGAAGAAGTTAGAGAGAAGAGCCCGTCAAGATGAGAGTGAAGCACTGAAACAGAACGATCACCATTACAAAGATACTGAATAGTATTAGTCCTCGGTTCTGTTTATCAGATGGCAGTAAACTGGACAATTTTCACTTGGATTCATGCACGGGATTGATATTCTTTGGTCATCGAGAAGATTTTGGAGGACATGGTGAAGTAGATAAAATATGTTTTATCTGATGTTAACAAACGTGCAGAGTGTAGCTCCTTTTCTAATCCAATTTTTCACATTGATCTCTTTAAGGAGATGAGAGGGGTATTGTGACCATTATGCAGGCAATTAATTAGTTCATCAGGAAAGTAAGTTACTATAGAAGCATTGTCAAGCATTAGTAACATATGGGTAATTATCAACAAAAATATCTTCTAGATATTATGATCATTTGTTAATACTAATTATGATATCTTTCACATTTTTTGTTTAGTTGAATGAGAAACTAAATTATTTGATAAATTAGGAAATAAATTATTAAATTGTTAAAATAATATTAATGAACAAAATTATTAATATCTTATGCATTGGGGAATGGACTACAAGTACACTTAATTTAAAAAGTAATCTTCAAACCTAAATACAGGTGACTTTTGGTTTAATATAATATTAGTAAAAAAATATTTTGATTCTGTAAGTTTGCCTCATTTAATTTTTTAAATATGACTAATCTTAGTATAATAATATTATGTATGCACTTTCCTCTCAATTCCAATTTTGCCATTTCTAATTGTGAAATTTGCCATTTTGCCTTGTTTATTTCTTTGATATACTATTCGAGGTATCGTTCAAAAAATCTACTTAGTTGATGTGATCCACTAGTGTAAATCTTTTTCAGTTAGTTGATGAATTTTTGTTTGACTTGCTGGTTAATGTATTAAGCGGTCTTTACCTTTCTCATATGATAATCTATAATTAAACTATAATTCTTAATAATCTTACCCTTCTCTTTTATCTCAAGTTTAATTCTTTTAAGTGATGAGATAAGTAAAACTCTTGTGGTTAGTAAAAAAATTACCATTCATTCTACATGGATAATTATGCAACTTTGAAATATAAAGAATCAATCTTACTCTCTACATTAATACAAACCCTAAAATATATAAATATATGATATCATGCATCTCGATTTGCAGTAAGCCATTTCTGAGCTGGTTTGCTAGTATTCTCGGGGCATTTTGCGATTGTGAGTTAATGCGTTTCCTCTTAAACCTACACCATTCCAAGTAACGAATGTTAAGTTTCAGTTTATTTCAAAGTTCTTGATCTCTACTCTCATGGTAATTATCTTCCTGGTTAAATACTAACATTATTAATCATTAATTTTATAAATGTTTACAAAACTCCATTTTTGGACTTTGGAATCTCAATTTTTGTTTAATTGTACTGTAGTCCCCAAATTTTTAAAATTACCAATTTGTCCTAAATTTTTAAAAAATGACCATTTAGTCCTCAATTTCCTTAAAATCACTAATTGACCTCTAATTTTATCAAAATTATCAATTGGCCCTCAATTGAGAGTTAATTTCATGAAAATCTCCCAATTTTTCTTTAATTGTAATTTGACCCTCACTTTTCCAAAAATTCTAAAATTGCTAAATTTTCCAAAAATTGTAATTTGACCCCTAAAATCTTATTTCATCAAATTGACTTCTTAAACGTAGACAATTGTCCCCTATTAAGCCCTAAATCATCTCTTCTATGTCCCTCTCATCATTTTAAGCTATAGCATATTGAAAATAGCTTAAAAATGAGCTCGAATGGAGTTTTGTCGGAAAAATCAGTTTAGAGAGAGAGAGCTTCGATTTCTTACCGATGAGGCTTCGGTGATTGGAGCTCTTGCTTCTTTCAAGTTGTTCTCTCCCTGGGGATTCTTCCTAGATTAAAACGTGCTTCAATTGGTGGTATGAGTAGTGTGAATTTTGTATTTTATTTTTAGGCAAAATTGACTGTGAATAGTAATTTTCGACGAAGGGCGATAGAGGGGACTTACCAATGTAGCTCAAGGAAGGTCGGGACACTTTTAGGAGTGGTCTAGAGAGCTTGGTTTGGCCGGAATTGGTCGTGAGTGGCTCGAATTAAGCTTAAATAGCTCAGGTTGTAGACTGCTAAGGAGCGACGGTACTGTGCGAGCTCGTTGACACTCCTCCGATGATCTTCAAGTTGAACGGAGGCTATCATCGTGTAGATAACTTCTTTAGGATTCTAGAGAACCCAAACTTGACTTCGGAGGTGGAGAAAAGTGCCCATGTCAGAGCTCTAGTTCGTGCTTCGTCGGAAAATGGACACTCCTTCTTCTTCAGGTGTTCGAGGGATGAAGATGATGAATGAAGAGGAGCTCTTTATACAGGGAGCTCGGGGACTGACCATTCTATCCATTTCTCCATTGATTAATCATTAACTCTCTAATTTAAGGCCTTGTCGGAGGCGTTTATTGGCCGTCGGAAAAAGGGTGTCCATTTTGCCCCTTTCTTTCTCCCATGTCTAGAGGTAGACGATGACACTATGCCATGCGTACGAGATTCGCATGTGCGGACTTGCCATGTGGCGCTCTATGATTGACTAGATTTGCTAACGTGGCTTCCTACTCATCAGCCTGGTCAGCCTTTGACCCGTTGACTGGACACGTGGTGTCATCCTATTAGTTGCTCGTTCCTATGTGGCTACTAATCGTGTTCGGTCGACCGTTGACCGTGACACGTGGCATCCACTGATTGGCTAATTTAAATGCATTAGATTTCCCTCTTGATAAACAATGCCACTTCCACGTGTCAGCCTCTGATTGGTTGAGGTCATCTGATGTGGCACTGCCATGTGTCGACCTCTAATTGGTTGATCGTTTCTTTGATATCCTTATTGGATGCTAACGTGGCATCTTTGCCACTTGTCAACTCCTCATTGGTCAACCATGCTGACGGGGCCTTTCCGGCATTGATCGTTGACTAGGACACATGTCACCCTATTATTGGTCAGTCATCGTGTGGATTTTCTTCCTATGCGTTGACCAATGACACATGTCACACTCTGATTGGTCAATGCTTCTAGGTACTGAATGAGCGACTGACTGGGCACATTTTGCCACATGTCGTGCACTGATTATGTCACGCCCCGACTCTGTTTGGTCAGATCAATCCGCCACTCTCCCGGTTTACTAAGGGTTGCCCCTTGTTTATAAACCATGAAGAGTAAAGCGTACTTTAAACCTGAAACTTTCCTGGAATAACATAAATCAAAACTTCATAAAAGTTTAAACTGATCATACCTATCTTACAGGCATATTAGTTGATGGTCCTTGGGGTAGGTTTTCTGGGATTTCCTGAAAGGGATATAAGGGAGGGGTGAGTACAACGACTTAGTGAATGAATTTTCAAATTTAACTTTTAGGAAAAATGTTTGATTTGGAGTGTGCCATAATCCTTATTCTCTTTTAAAAACCTTTCATTTCAAATTTCGGTTTTTATCACCATTTCTTATTAACCACGGTGTGTCATCACCCAAAACACATTCTTTATCATGAAGGTAAAACAAATAATCGCAGGCCAGCCCATCCACTGAATCCACTTGTGGCGTAAGAGCGACTTTACCGACCACCTAGATAGAAGCACACCCATTTCTACCTTAAGAATGAGTGGATGTTCACGACATCTGACCCTCAATCCCGTAACAAATCTCTGTATCCGTATGAGGACAGAGATCTCATCCCGACCCCACCTTGGTCTCATGCGCTTGAAGCTATGTAAAGCTTCGCAAGGCTTCTGGTACGACTAACTGCCCTTTTATCCACCAGGTCGTCCACGTCCCTAGGATGCATCACCACCCTTCTTGGGCGTCTTGAAGGTCCCATAAACACAGTGCATGCACAATGAACATTTTTCACATGATACCATATAATATGTGGTACCACTGGTCCAACGACCCAACCATCAACTCGACCTACAACTATTTGTTTTGACTAGTCTGGAGACCTGTCATGTCGCACTACCGCTAGTCGACTGAGTATGTCAGTCCTGTCTTGGTACCATGGCCAAACAATTCATTTACTTAAGTTTTCATGGCATATAAATCATGTTTGTTTATGAGCTCCTGCTTGTGCCAACTGGACTAGGGCCCACTCTTCGAGATTTTCAAAATTGGGCATAATAGCCCCCAAGTTCCAAAACCGAGGCCTCCGGCCTAACAGAGCTATTCGAGCTCCCGTCAAGAAGGTTTCCCAAATTGTTTAAGTAGTGGCACACAGTTAGAGGAGAGCACTTCCGACAAAATATATTTTCAACTGTCCATCATACCAATCGAGTATGAGGACATCCCTGCTCATAACCAATGAACGAGTTTTCCACTTCCTTCGAGTAAGTTGCATCATACCAACCAGGTATGATTTACTTACGACCGGTAAGTAGTTTTTCCGCGTGATTTTCACATCACTTAGTTTAGGTGTGAAGTTTAAAATACCACTTAACAGTGGGTTTTCATTTTCGAGGTGCTTATCATCCCAACCGGGTATGATATAAAAATTTCACTCACCCAATCGTGCAGTGAAATTCCTCTTAGCCGGCTTGTTGTCCTTACTCGAACTCGTCTTAGCTTGCATCTCGGCACTTCATGTTCCTACGCGATATGAACATTCTTATTCATTATTTTTTGGCATAATAGCCCTCATTCATCCCAAATAAATAAGAAACCCAACTTTTCCTTTATTTGTAATTAGGTCCCTAAAGTTATTTTTCTTTAACTTTAAGTCCCCATATGTCGGTTTTCCTCAAATTGAGTCCTGAAACTTTTAAAATTCATCTTAGGACCTCAATTTATTCAAATTCACAAAAAAGGTTTAATTTTCCAAATTTTCAATTTGTTCCCCCAACTTTTCCAAAATTACCATTTTGCCCCTACTTTACAAAAATGGTAAGTTTTGTCCCAAAATTTTCAAAAATTGCCCAATTGGTCCTCCAACATCTTTATCATGCCCAATTGGTCCTCAATTTTATGAAGTTGCACTTTAGTCCCTCTAATTTTCAAAATTCCCAAATTTCCCCCAAATTTCCTCCCAATTTCAACCTTCTAACTCTGCCGAATTTGATTTTATCAAATTGACCAATCAAATGAGTTTAATTGTTGAAATTAAAGTTCAATTGGAGTCCCTACACCTTTATATGGTTCAATTGCACTTTGAATTGCATGATTTGGTGCCAAAATGAGCTCAAACGAAGCTTTGCCAGAAAATTGGACTTAGAGAGAGAAAGCTTCGAAAGCTTAGTATCGGGGGTGCGATAGTCTGAGCTTTCGATCTGGGTAGATAGCTTGTGTTCTGAGGTTCCTCCTAGGATCAAGAATTGCATCATCGAAGTTTTGTCGATTCTCTCTTTAGCACCGATTGTAAATTATAGAGGGGAGTCAAATTGGCTTACCTTTTAGCTATAATCTAGTTGTAGGAGGGTTGTGGAGGTATTGGGAGGGCTCTTTGACATGAGGAAGGCTCGAATTGGCCGATTTCAACTCGGCCAAAATAGGGCAGTTTTGGTCCGCCGGAGCTGCTTCACTGTTCTATCACACCGATGTTTCTACGACAATTTTGGGAGCAAATGGAGACTACAGGTGTGTAGCTGACTTCTCCCCGGTTCTAAAGAACCCTACCTCACCTTGTTTGGCTTAGAAAAATGCCCAAGTCAGAGCTCTAGTTTGAGCTTCACTGAGAATTAGAGCAGTTGAGGGAGAATGGAGTTTTCAGGTGTGGAGAGGATGAATGAGGAGGGGCTCTTTATATAGGAAGCTTGAGGACTTCTTGACCATCCTATTGGCATCTTAATGGTGGTCATTTATTTCCTGAAACTTCATAGCTAGAGGCTTTTCAGCTTCGCCGGTGCTGCGTGATTTTTCGGCGAGTGAATAGTGCTATCATCTGAAGGAAGAAGATGACACTGTTCCAAACCAGACCGAACTGGTCTGAACTGGGTTCAAAGCTTAAACCGGCTGGTTCACCTCCAATTCGACCAAATTTTACAAATCTAAAAATTTCTAAATTTATCTAAATTAATTTTATATCCAATGATGGCCTCAAATCTCAAATTTGAATTTTTTTTAAGCCACCTAGAAAAATGAATTTAGAATCTGGTTCAAACCGGTCCAAACTGGTTCAATCCGGTTTGGATTTGGTTTACTTGAACCGGTTTGATTTTCATCTCCAATTCAATTCTAAGTCCATTTTCATGACTTTTGGGTCTCTTTGGGTCACTCGGGATTCATAAATTTCTCAATTTTCCCTTTTTCTATTGGTTCCGGTTTGTAGACTGACTCAATTTTTAATTTGAAAATAACTAGTTTTTTCCCTGGTTTTCTTATTATCAAAGAACAAGGTTTATATATTAGTCACGCCTGCTAACTAGGTGCAAACCTAGCAGCGGTTCGTTGACCGGTTGGACCATTGACTAGTCTGGTCCGACTGGATTTGGTGACAAAAATATAAAAATTGTCCGGTTTAGGCCAGATTCGACCGATTTTTTAAAATTTCAAAATTCATTTTCTATATGATCGTTTCTTCAATTTCCCAATTTGATATTTTTAAACCATCTAGAAAAATGAATCTTTGAACTAGTTTTTCACAGTTTAACCTGGTTCAATCTAGTTCCAGTCTGTTTCACCCTGAACCAGTCCAATTTTCACATCCAATTAATTATTTCCCAAGATGTTTGGGTATATTTTGGTCACTTGAGATTTTCCAAATTCCTGTTTTGACCCTTATTTATTAATTCCAGTTCACGTAGATTCTCAGTTTTCTCTAAAAAATTTCCAGTTCCCTATTCCAGTTCTTTAGTCCGAGAGGATGAGGTTTACAATAATTCACCGGAGTAAAAATTTTCCTTATTATACCACCAATTCTAGTATCTATTATAATACCATTCTACCTCTCTCCATAGGTGACTATTGTATCACCTTATTTCTTTTGTCAAAGATGAATACTTGTATGAAATGCAAAGTTAGTGTTGGGTTCTACCGATTAAAAAAACTAATTATTTTTATGAAGTAAATCCATACTTTGCCTACATCGCACACAGACTTAGCGAATTCGGACACTGCCTACCTCACAAAAAATAATCATTCACAAATTTGAGCTTTACCCACATCATATTTAAAAATTTGTTCATAATTCATAAAAATGATCGGATCTTCTTCTATCAAGATTTATCATTTTTCATGATATTAGCACATTAGTTCGTTACTTTAAAAATGCCACACTCTCCCCTTTCTTTCATGGTGTTAATTCGTTACTTCATTATTTTAAAACTATTGGGTTATGTCCCGTTAGTATCTTATTCTTTCACTTCAAAAGTACCATTTTCTCACGTTATTTTTTAGTATTAAATTAATTTCTTTAAAATGGATTTGATTCTCAACTTACATTACATAACTTATTTATGATGTATCCCAAATATAACATTTGTAGCGGGTTCACATGCATTAAACGTTTTATTAAACCATACAATAAGTTATATTTTCTAAAGTTGTAAAAAGTTTAAATTGGTTCAATCATGCTCGACTCCATTAAATCTCACTCACTTGGGTTAAGATCTTACTATTCGAGTCCCATGTTTCCGAAAGAGTGTTTGTTGTGTGCGAGATTTTGTTGACCAATAATTTGTGCACACGAATTATATTTTATCTAGAAAGTCCATGTGGTCACGATAATACCATTTGGACCATTTTTAGCTAATTTTTTCTATATCTTAATACTCAGCTAATCCTTGTTTCAATATTGGATGGTCGGATTTTCCTCCTGAGTTTTCTCCCTTCCCGATTGGATCACATAGATCTCTATCTTATATTTAACCTTATTGTTCTCACATTTTATTTTATTTCCATTTCTCCCCAAATCACTTTTTTTACTTATAATCCCCAATTTGACTTTCTTACTCTTTACCTTTTCAAAAATTATCTTTTTCCCCTTATATGTCAAAATTACTTGCTTTCCCTTATATTTCTAAAAAATATGTAAACCTTATTTCTTTATAATAAGAAAACTGTAAATGATAATAAAAAAAATTCTTGAGAAAACGATTGTTCAAGTAAACCGAAATTGGTAAAAAGGAGCCAAAATGAGAAATTGGAAAAACCCCAAGGGTCCATTTAAGATTCAAAGATGATGGAAATGGACCGTGAACCAAATGTGATGTAAGAACCAGACCGGTTTAGAGTGAACCAAATTGGAATAGAATTTAACCAGAATGAACCGAAGAGAACTGATTCAATAGTTCATTTTTCTAGGTGATTTAAAAATATCAATTTGGGAAATTGAAGTCACCATTAGGTAGAAAATAAATTTAGACGAATTTAAAAATTTTTAGATTTTAGAAAACTAGTCGAATCGGGCATGAACTAACTGATTTTCGATTTCATGTCACCAAACTTGGTTCGATCGAACCGGTCAACGGACTGCCTGCCACGTCAACGAGCAATAAGTGCGTGCGACCAATCAGTTTGTGATGTATGGTGAAGTGCCTCCAATCATCCGCTTGGTTAGTACCTAGAAGCGCTGACCAATTAGAGCATGACTTGTGTACTCGATTAACAGTCAAAGAAAGAAAACCCAGGTTATCGACGACCGACCAATAGGAGAGCGACACATGTACTCAGTCAATGGTCAACTAAGGGGAAGCCTTGTCAGCCAAGCTGGCCAATGAGGAGCTGACACATGGCAAAGATGCCACGTGAGCAACCAACTAGGACATCAGAGAAATGATCAACCAATCAAAGATCGACACGTGGCAGAGCAACGTTGGATGCTCCTAGCCAATTAGAGATTGACATGTGGCAATGGTATAGTACGTTAGGAGGGAAACCTAACATATTTAAATTAACTAATCAGAGGGCGCCCCATGTCACGGTCAATGGCTGATCGAATATGGTCAACGACCACGTTGGAATGAGCGACCAATGGGAGGTCACCACGTGGACGATCAACGAGATAGAGGATAACTCGGACTGTGGAGTCCATCCCCTCGAACCAAGGAAACTAAGGGAAGAACTGACAATATTTTGAAAACTGGGCCAAATTAATCAACAAAAAATAGTAAACAAGGGTTAACGTGAGAAATTGGAAGATCCCAAATAACCAAAAATTTATAAAAAATGTGGGGAAGAACAAGGAAGTAAAATGGTTGAGAGAACTAGACCAGTTTGGGGTGAACCGAACCTGAACCAGATTGAATCAGAATGAACCATAGTGAACCAATTCAATAATTCACTTTTCTAGGTGGCTTAAAAATATCAATATAGGAAATTGAGGCCACCATTAGATAGAAAATAAATTTAGATTAATTTAAAAAATTTTAAAATTTAGAAAACAGGTCGAATCGGGTCTGAACCGACCGATTTTCGAATTCGGGTCACCGAACCTGGTCGGACTGGACCGGTCAATGAACCGGACAGGTCAATGGTCTAGCCACTCAACAAATCGGACAGATCAACAGTCAACAACACCTCGTTAGCAGCCATGTAGACAAAGGCATCCAATGGGAGGTTGCTACGTGTTCAGTCAATGGTCAGCAAGCAACCTGTCAACTTGCCACATGGACACAAGCAACCAATGGGAGTATGCCACGTGTCCGGTCAATGGTTGACATGGCAGCTGAGTTGGATCACCACATCAAAAAAACTAACCATTCACAGAGCACCATGTGGCACGCTTGTCACGTCATCGTCTTCAACCTTAGTCTCTTGACAGAAAGGAGAGAGAGGTTGGGAAAGAGGGAGTCTCCGACAACTCAAAAATTCCTTTGGATAGGTCACCGGAGAGCGGGGTGGGTGTCAAGTCTCATGTTGACCGGTAACCTAAACAATTGTCAAGCTCCCTATATAAGGAGCACCCTTCCACTCGACCTCCTCACCTCTCAAGCACTCTTTGAAGATTAACTACTCACCTTCTAGCGAAACCCCGATCAAGGCTACGACGGGCCAATTCGCATCCATAGAAGCTCCAGTGGGTGGCATTAGAACTGGGAAGGAGTTCCCTAGCTCGGGACACACGCAAAGTGATAGGAGGACAAACGGGGAAGTGTCAAAATGATAGCACAGTGAAGTTGCTCCAGAGCCATGAAATAGAGAGCTCTCGATCGACCCAACCTCGACCCTCTCAAACCTCACGCCACTAGAAGTAACCACCTCCGACCGCCTGAGACCCTTCCCAGCCCCTCACTAACACCCGGTAAGCTCAATTTTGCCTCTTCTCATTGGATTCTCTAAGTTTCAAAACTTCACCTCCCCGAAACTTCTCTCTTCCAATTTTCGTAGTGTGATAGCGAATTGTAGCGGGACCTAATCCTAGTCGGACCTCCTTGATGAGCACTATTTGCCCCGGCCTTAAGCTCCAGCCACCGTCCCTCCACCGGTAAGCTAAGAAGGCATTCTCTTTGTATTGTAAAATTTCCGATAAAGCTCTGACGGAACTCAAAACTCAACCAAATTTGGAAATTCAAAGTGTAGGACAATTGGGGGGAGCTAGAGGAGGCGAATAACAATAAGAAATGAAGAAATTAAGGACTTAGAAGTCATCAATTGGATGAGGTAAGATTCAGGTCTTCAAATGTTCAAATTGAGAAAGGAGGCAATTTGGGGATTTTTCAATAAAAAGGGGGGCTTTTGTGCAATTCTTCAAAATTTGAGGGTCGAATAGCAAATTGATGAAATTGAGGGCATTTTCATGAAATTCACTCCCAATTGAGGACCAATTGGGCAATTTGGGCAAATTGGAGGGCCAATTGGCAATTTTGAGCTATTTAGGGCCAAATTGCAAATTTTGGGAAATCAAGGACTAAATGGCAATTTTTGGAAAATTTTGAGAAGCAATTGATGGTTTTGGTAAAATTTCGGACCCAAGAAGGATAATTGGAGGTACTAGGGGCATAAATTGAAATAAAGGGGCAAATAGGGATCTAGATGTAAATGTACAAAATTTAGGGACCTAAAGGTAATTGAGGCATAATAGGAGGGCATATGCGCAAATACTAAAAAATGCAGCCTCTTAGTCAAAGCATCCTGATATGGATATTTGTGCCATGTTGGAGCAAACTGTCCAAGTGTTGGCTCCAAGGCACGCACTAGGAAGCAAAGTTCCATCGGAACAACCCCGCCATGATTACCGAGTGAGTGAGAACTTTATAACGTCAATTCTAGTTGGAATGATGGCTTACCTTGAAAACAATTTTCTCAGAATTAGCCTCCCTTGACTGGGTGACTCTGCTTAAAATATTTGGGAGCTAATTCTAAGCTTAGGCTCAGTAATGCAAGTGGGCCTTAGGCCGATGGACACGGGTATGGACTTGTCCAAAATCAGCATGTGATAAATACTGCTAAAAGCTCTAATTAATGAGTGATTGTGTGTGATACCTACTGAGCCAAGTCTGGGATGTTAGGATTGTTGAGCCAAACTGCTGCTAAGTCGAAGCAAGGTCGTCGAACCTATTAGGCCAGTACGTGTGGGCTGAAACCAAGCCAACAGACCCTTGAGCTGGAGGGCCAAAGATAAGGGCTATGAATGAAAAAGACTCTTGATTGTGCATGTTATGAGATACGGGGCCATCTGGACACCTGGTATGAGATAGTGATGGATCCCAAGGGCTACTGGATGACCCAAGGTCCATAAGGGCGGTTTGGTGTCCAGTATGCCAAGAAGCTCGGTGAGCTTCCTACGCATTGAGATCGAGGCAGAAGGGGAAATGAGGTATCGTCCCACAAAGCAGACACCATGAAGTGATTAGGGTTTGTGAGTTGGATGAGAAAGGTCCACTCAAACTTAGGGTAGAGGTGGTTGAACACTATCAGGGGGATGGTAAAGGTGTTCCGATCCACAAGTGGAATGGTTGGGGACCGTTCTACGAACGTGTGATCCCTACTATGACAAGGAAGTAGTTGATGTGTGATGAATATGTGAATAATGTCTAATGAATGAAGTAATGAGTAAAATAAATCAATCATTGAAGAAGTTTCCCTCACTAAGTATATGTACTTATATTCTCATTCTCCTCCTCTCTCCCTTTCAGGATCAAGACAAAGGAGACGTAATGCTCTAGGAAGAGCTCGGACCCTCAAGGTATGTTCCCCATCCCAAACTTATAGTAAGGGAATGAACGTAGGCACACCTTTACCTTTATTGTATCATTAAGTTATGAATGGTTGGATGATGCATGGAAGGGTAACGGGTTAATCACGGGACCTCTACCAAACTAGGTCGTGGCATGACAACTTGAGTAGTATCAGAGCATAATTTTCCTAACAAGTTCCCCACCCATCCTAATTCTTGATTCCCGAAAACCCTTGCAGAAAATATGAACAAAAATGCCAATGAAGAATATATCCCCTAGATACACTTCATGGAGCGAAGTCTAGAGGCACTAGAGGAACCTATCCCATGGGATGCACCTCGAGAGAGAACCCCTCCTTACTCAATGGAAGATGAAACTTCCCCACCCATGGAATCAGATCAGGCCCAAATCCGAGAAGAGGCCGAGAGACATTTCTAGGAGGCATACGCCAACTATGTGAGGGTTTTCTGTCGACTCCCTCCAATACACAATGCATGCACAACAAATTCCATACAACACGCCTACAATGCCGCTATTTTGAATCGATATGGAGTGGTATCGCATCAGCAGTACAAGCTAGGAGGGCTCCTATTTTGTTGACATCCACAAAGTTCGAAGAACCCAACATGAACTTGTGCCCTCGCTGTGGGAGGTACCACAAAGGAGAATGCCCGCCTAGGAGGAGGAGACGTGCCATGGCACCCAATGCTGAGTCTCACAACCCACCTATGTTTTACTCCATGTCAATTAATTGGGGAGGTTAGAGAAGTAGCAATAAATTCTTAGGGTTGATTGCCGTAATAAACCCTAACTGGGGTTTTATTAGTTGATGAATAAAGGGCTTCAATTATTTCCTTCTCGCAAAACTCCAAATTGGAAGGATGAAAGTAACCCCAACCTAGAAAACCCGTGAAGAAACCAAAAGTTCCTAGAAAAGGATGAAGGTACCAAAATTTTTTTGACATTTCTGATTCCCTGTGAACTAAGAAACCATAGAACTATAGAACACAGAAAGTAGACACTTACAAAGAGGGAATACAACTCCCATGCAAAAAGGAGGCATGCGGTGCAAAGGAACCTTAGGAGACCAGGACAAGTAATGAAGCTAGTGAATGAACAGACTCGGGGTGGACCAGTTGCCTAGCTTCCCCAAAATCTGTACCAGATACCCCAAGTGAATATGATGTATCACGCCCCGACTCGATTTGGTTGGATCCCCATGAGCAACCTGCCACTCCTTTGGTCCATGAAGGGTTTTGCCCTTTTCTTAACCGCGAGGAGTAAGGCATCCTTCATTCCTGTCTTTCCTGGAATAGCACTATATAAAACTGAATATCTTAAAACTAACATACATGTCTTACAAGGAGGTCCTTAAGTTTGGTTTTCTCTCAGTTACCTAAAAGGGGTAAAAGGGAGGGGGGTGAGTTCTACAACTCAGTGAGCGGGTATTGGGAGTGAGTTTTCATAATAGCTTTTATTTATCTAAACCATGCCAAGGTTATCATTTCTTTAAAAAAGGTTTTCCTCAAATTCAATTTCTTTTCCAAAATCTTTTTCCAAGTATTTTCAAACTCAAATCTTGAAAACCTTTTTTCGTTTCCATATTAGGTGTGTTTAGCTTTCTTAGCCCATCCCCTTGCCTCGAGAGACATTTAGCAAACCAACACACACCCTTCATCAGGAAGGGTACACACATTCGTAGGTGCAGCCCGTCCACTACAACCACTTGTGGATCGGAGCGTATTTACTGTCCACCAAGATAGAAGCTCGTCCACTTCTACCCTAGGTCTGAGTGGAACATCCTAGACGTCCGACCCTCAGACTCGAATGCCACTTTGTGTTTGTATGAGGATAAAGACCTTATCCCGGTCTCGTGCGCATGAAGCCCAAATGCGGTAGCTTCAGGAAGACCAAATGTAGTAGCTCCGTGGAGTCCAAACACAGTAACTCCATGACTAACTGGTACGACGAGAAACCCAAACACAGTATCTTCTCCTTCCCTTATAGCCACCATGCCGTCCAACAACCCTTAGAAACCATCACTAACCTCTAGGGCATTTTGATGGTCCTGTACCACAAGTGCATGCACAAATAATAGTTTTCATTTTCTTAGCCATTCTCTTTAGTGTCAACGGTCCAACAGCCCCAACACTCAACCCGGCCTACAGCTATTTGTCTTACTGGTCCGTCGACCTGGCCTTGACACACTGCTGCTAGCCCATTGAGCCTTGTCATTCCTGACTTGGTACCGTGGGGAATCACACTATTAATTCCACTTTTAATGAGAGTTTTCATGGCCCTTCCTATTCATGTTTGTTTACGAGCTTTTGCTCGTGCCCACTGGCCTTGGGCCCACTGCATATGATTTTCTAAAACTGGCATTTAGCCCCATGAGTTCAAAAAATTCGAGGCCTCTAGCCTATTTGAGCTGTTCTAGCTCTCATCAAGAAGGTCTCCCAAAATTTTTAAGCAATGGCACACAATTAGGGGAGAACACTTTTGACAAAAAGTTTATTTTCAATTTCATCTCACCAACCGGGTGTGATGATATCTCCGCCTATTACCGGTAGGCGGCTTTCTCCTTCCATCAAATGGAATTCATCATACCAACCGAGTATGATTATTTCTACTTACCATCAGTAAGTAGATTTTATCCATTAAAGAAAATGCTCATCATCCCAACTGGTATGATTGGTAAACTAGCCCACTCACCTGTTGACTGTGACGTATGTGTCTCTAGTTGGTTTCTGAATCCACACTACCTTTTCCTTGCTGAAATTCCGATCTCTCACGTCCCTACATGATTTGGACATCCTTATCAATTAAGGTTTGGCATTACAACCATCTTTTTCCCACGTATGAGCAACTAGGCTCAAAGTTGTTGATTAATTGTACTTAGTTCCCTAAAGTTCATTTTCCTTAACTTTAGGTCCCTAATGCCAACTTTTCACCAAATTGAGTACAGGGCTTCCAACATTCCCTTTGAGTCCTCAATTTACTCAAAATAGAATAAGGGGCTCAAGTTCTCCAAATTTCTAATTTGGTCCACAACTTTTCAAAAATTATAAATTTTCTCATACTTTCAAAAAATGGCAATTTAGCCCCAATTGTTCTGAAAATTGACCAATTGATCCCCCAACATTTTTCTCATGGCCAATTGGCCTTCAATTTGGAGAAATTGCATGAAGGTCCCTCAATTTTTCGAAATCCCCAATTTCCCCCAAAAATTTCCTCCAATTTCCCCCTTTCAAACTGACCGAATATGATTTCTTCAAATTGGCCATTCAGTCGGGGTTAATTGCTCCAATTGAAGGTATGGATCGGTTCCTACACTTCCATACGATTCAATTAAGCTTTGAATCGCATCATTTGTGTTAGAAATGAGCTCAAATGGAGCTTCGCCAGAAAACTATTTATAGAGAGAGAAAGCTTCGAAAGCTGACCGTCAAAAGTGCGACAATCCAAGATCTTAATTTGGAGAGTAGCTCTCGTCCTGAGGTTTTTTCTAGGATCAAGAATTGCTACAATTGATGTCCAATTGAGGGGAAATTTTATTAGTAAATTTTAGCACTTTCTCTCTCTAAGTCCAACCTGCAACGACTGAGGAGGGTTGAATTGGCTTACCATTTAGCTCTGTTGAGATTGTGTGAGGGCCGTGGGGGTGTTGAGGAGGCTTGGTTTGGCCGGAGGAGGGCTGAATTTGGCCAAATTCAGCCCGATCAAAATAGGGCAGCTTCAGTCCGTCGGAGCTATTTCACTGTTTGATTATGTCGGTGATTCTCTGGCGGTGCTCAGGTCGAAATGAAGAGTCTATCAGGTAGTTGACTTCCCCCGGAGTCTGTAGGACTCAACCTTGCCTTCTAAGGCCAAGAAAAAGGCCTATATCGGAGCGCTAGTTCGAGCTTCACCAGAAAATAGAGCACTTGTGAGAGAATAGAGATTTGAGGTGTGTGGAGGATGAATGGAGAAGAGCTCTTTATATAGGGAGCTTGGGGACCCTCTGCCTAACAACTTTCCATTTTGGTCGAGCTTATCCTCGCCCTGGAACGACCTGATTGGATCTGTTATTCCATCATCGGCATTATCCATTTTCTACATTAATGAACAATGTTGTCATTCACAGGAAGAAGATGACACTTTTCTGAACCGGAACGGACCGGTTTGACCGGGTTCAATATGTAAATCGGCCGGTTCAGGCCCGATTCGATTGATTTTCTCAAAATTAAAAATGTATAAAATTATCTAAATTCATTCTCTATCTAATGGTGGCTTCAATTCCCCAATTTGATCATTTTAAGTCACCAAGAAAAATGAATTTAGAAACTGGTTCAAGTATGGTCTAAACTGATTCAATCCTGTTCAGGTCAGTTCACCCTGAACCGATCGGGTTTTCTTTTCCCAATTGTCCCGAGGTTCTTTTCCATGATTCTTATGACTCTTTGAGTCACTTGAGATTTTCCAATTTCCCATTTTACCTTTTCTTTATCAGTTATGGTTTGTGAACCGGCTCGATTTTCTCTTTTGAAATGACTGATTCTTTTCTCGGTTTTCTTATCTATGAAAGGATGGGGTTTACACGCCGGAACTAGAATAATAAGGCTTGGGTAAGGGTAAGAGGACCTTGATAGGGACCTCGAGGGGCAAGGGAAGTTCTGACCTCATAGGAGTAAATCATGGTAAGCCTAGAAAGGCATAAAGAAACTGTATCGGACAAGCTGGGATAAAGTACCCTAAAAGGACCCCAAATGAGCCAATGTTGTACAAAAGGACGAGGACCCCAATTAGGAACGCGGTCAACCAAAATGAGGGTAAGGCAGGAGCCTTAGTATGGACTAGGGAGCCTGTAGTATGGACTAGGGAGGCAACCACACAAGCAAATGTTAAGATACGTAAGGAGCACGCTGGCCAAGGATAACAAGAGGGTGAAAGCCCAGTCATAAAAGGGAGAAGTTCAAGACTAGTACACCTAAATAGAAACAGGGTGGGCCAAGGCTCTCGTGAGGATAAATCAAAAGAAGGCCTACCCGCCCTAGAGGATCCCTAGTGAGTGACAGCTAGAATGACTAGGAAATAGCGACGAGGTGTTCCACTAAATAGAAAAAGGTGAGAGACGAGCTGGTGGTAAAGCGATAAGGAACCCTGGCACAAGGAATCAGGAAAAGTGAAACAACAAGGAGAATTGGGTGAACAAGCGTGGAGTCTGAATGTAAACCCTATCCCTTAAAGAGAGGAAAACCGGGGAAAGAACCGGTTAACCCAGGAGAGAAAATCGAAGAGGTTCATGAACCCCAACCACTAGAGAAAGGGAAAATTGGAAAATTTACAAATCCTAAGTGACACAAAGAGTCATAAAAACCATGGAAAGGGACTTTGGAACAAATTGGAAGAGAAGACCAGACCGGTTCAGGTGAACCTGATATGAACCAAATTGAACCAGTTTGGACTGGTTTGAACCATCATTGAACCAATTGCAAAATTCATTTTTCTAGGTAGCTTAAAATATTCAAATTGGGGAATTGAAGCTACCATTGGATAGAGAATGAATTTAGAAATTTTTAATTTTGAAAAACTCGGTCGAATCGGGCATGAATCGGCACCGGTTCGAACCAGTTCGGTCTGCTTCAGAACAATGTTATCTTCTTCCTTTAGACGACGACACTATTCATTCAACGGATGAATAGACAGCACCAGTGAAGATGAAACACCTCCGTTAAAGGCGTTTTAGGTGATGAATGAGCATCATCAAGATGCCAAATGGTCGGGCAGAGAGTCCCCGTGCTCCCTATATAAAGCGCACCTCTCCATTCATTTTCCTCAAACCTAAAATCTCCATTGTCTCTCAACTACTCAGTTTTTCGGTGAAGCTCGAACCAAAGCTCTGACATTGGGGTTTTTCTAAGCCTTAGAAGGCGAGTCAGGTTCTTTAGATTCTGGGAGAAGTCAGCTACCTGACAAAAATCTCCATTCGATCCAAGGACTGCCGAAGAAGTGTCGGCGAAATAAAACAATAAAGCAGCTCCGACGAACTAAAGCTGCTCTGTTTCGGTCAAGCTAAGATTAGCCAAATTCAGCCCTCCTCAGGCTAAACCAAGCCCCCTGATACTCCCACAGCCCTCACACGATTGTAATAGAGGTGAAACTTAAGCCAATTCAACCTTCCCCTATCATTTCCAATCTGCATTAGAGAGAGAAACTGTGAAAACTTCACTAATTGAATTCTCCCTCAAATTAATATGAATTGTATCAATTCTTAATCCTAGGAGTAACCTTAGGATGAGAGCTACTTGTCTAGACAGAAAGCTTGGACTACTGCACCTCCGATGGTAAGCTTTCGAAGCTTTCTCTCTCTATGCACAATTTTCCAGTGAAACTCCGTTTGAGCTCGTTTCGGCCTCAATTCATGCGATTCAAAGCTCAATTGAATCGTATGGATGTGTAGGAAATGAATTATACCTCCAATTGAAGCAATTAACCCCAATTGGATGGTCAATTTGATGAAATTAGATCCATCAAGTTTGAAAGGGGGAAATTGGGGGAAAATTATGTGGAAATTTGGGGATTTCGTAAAATTGAGGGACCAAATTGAAATTTCCCAAAATTGAGGGTCAATTGGCCATGAAAAGGATGTTGGAGGATCAATTGGTTGATTTTTGAAATAATTAGCATCAAATTTCCATTTTTTAGAAAGTAGGGGCAAAATGGTAATTTTTGAAAAGTTGGGAACCAAATTAGAAATTTGGAAAAATTGAGCCCCTTAAACAATTTTGAGTAAATAGACGACCCAAAGCAAATTTTTGGATGTTTTGGGACTCAACTGGGGAAAAAATTACCATTATGGACCTAAAGTCAAGGAAAATGAACTTTAGGAACCTAAGTGCAATTAACTGAAAATTTTGTCCTTAGTCGTTTATTCGTGAGAAACGAAGGTTGTTATACCAAATATTAACAAAATAGGATGTCCAAATCATGTAGGAACATTAGGGACCGAAACGCTAGTAGGGATAAGCTAGCGTGGAAAAACCGATTGGAGAAGATTACACTTCAGTTATCGGGTGATTGGGTTTATTCACATCATATCTAGTTGGAATGATTAGCACCTCAGAAATGAAAAACCACTTATATGTGGGATATTAGCATCACTCCCGATCAGAGTGATGTGAGAACTAAGCAGAAAACTACTTATCGGTTGTAAGTAGAGAAAACTATTCCCGGTTGTAAGTACAAAAAACCATACCCGGTTGTAAATAGAGAAAACCATACCTAATTGGTATGATGAACTTCCTTGAAGGAAGAAGAAAACCTGCTTGTTGGTTGTAAGCGAAGATGTCATCACACCCGGTTTGTGTGATGAATTAAAAGATGATTTTGTCAGAAGTGTTCTCCCTTGACTGAGTGCCAATGCTTAAAATTTTTAGGAGACCTTCTTAACTAGAGCTAGAACAACTCAGATAGGCTAGAGGCCTCAGTTTTGGAACTTGTGGGGCTAAATGCCTGATTTTAGAAAATCATGTGCAGTAGGCCCAAGGCAAGTTGGCACGAGCAAGAGCTCGTAAACAAACATTAGATATTTATGCCATGAAAACTCTTAATGAATGGATTATGTGATTTCGCAATGGTACTAAGATAGGACCGACATACTAGATGGACTGGAGATAATGTGTTAGGGTCATATCAATTGATCGGCCTAGACAAATAGTTGTAGGTCGAGTTGAGGGTCGGGGTCATTGGACCAGTGACACCAAAGATAAATCGCTTTGTGGAAAAATTATTGTTTGTACATGCACTTGAGCTTCAAGACCATCAAGATGACCAAGAGGGGTAGTGATGCATTCTAAGGTCTACTGGACGACTTGGTGGAGATAAGGGTAGTTTGTTGTGCCAGCCATCAGGGAAGCTTGACATAGCTTCATGCGCATGAGATCGGGGTGGAGTCAAGATGAGGTCCATGTCCTCATATGGACATGGAGTTGATTTCAGGTTTGAAGGTCGAATGTCGTGAACAACAACTCAGACCCAGGGTAGAAGTGAATGGGCTTCTATCATGGCGGCCAGTAAATTCGCTCCCAGCCACAAGTGGGTGCAGTGGATGGGCTATCCTGCAAATTTGTGATCCCTTCCTGATGAAGGGTGTGTGTTGACTGTTAAACACACCTAATGTGGATAATGGGGAAAAAGTATTTTTGAAAACTGGAATTTGACTAAAGAACATTTTTAAAGGAAATAAGGAGTTTGGCACACTCCGATTAAATTGTTTTGTTTGTAAAAACTCACTCCCAACACCCATTCACTGAGTTGTAGAAACTCACCCCTCTTTTATGTCCCTTTTCAAAAGTAGTGAAAATGACTAAGGAAAACACCCATATCTACCCTTTGTCAGGTATGCTTAAAAGTTATTTTAAGCTTTCATTTTTATTGATTTATGTTATTCTTGGGAACAAGGTTAAATTACACCTGACAACTCTTTATTAAAGAAAGGTGGAAACCCCCTCTTAAACTAAGGTAGCAATGGGTTGATCATGGGAATCCGACCACACCGGGTCGGGGCATGACAACTTGAGTGGTATCAGAGCCTAGTTCCCTTGAAGCATTATCAATACTATGCCCTAACAATAATGAAAACTAAATTACTGTGTAGGAAGTAGAGTCCCTAGGAAATATGCCGTGAAATCCAATCCCCCACACAAGATCGTGAAAAAGACGCCTACCCCCAAAGAGGCAGTTGTTCAACGATTCTTGGAGGGTGAGAAGAGAGTGACCAATGATATGGTTGAGGATTATAAGAAACTCGCAGGAGCCCAACTAGAGCAAGAAGGCATTACCTATCCTCCTCCAGGACAGGAAGAACATGTCCCTCCTCCAAGGAGCCCAACACCTCCTCCAACCCCACAACAACTAGAGAGGACTCCCACTAAGAAGGAGGCCTGGGATAACTATTGGGATACCCACACCACCTTCATGACAGTCCACTAAGTACCATCACCTGCTCAATTCAACTTCAATCCTTCTCAATGGATGAAGTGGACATACGAGTGTGAGGTAGAGGTATTGAGAAGGTACGGACTTGAGGCCATTCATGAAGTTCATCCCATAAGGGAAATCCAAAGGGAATATGGATAGACTTCAACCAGATCCTCAGAGCCTTTAGATCGTGAATCCCGCAACCGTTTAGAGGCAAACTCTTGACCTATTCTGAGTAAGGCGAGAAACCATCTCTTGGAATGAATGCAAGTTTAGTTTTCCTTAAAATTTAATATTCTTGATAATTATAGGCACAACTAACAGAAATGAAAGTATACAAATAATGATCGAGGTAGTAGATAGAGAAAAGATCACCTAAGGAAGAAAACTACGGGTCACTTCTAGTTAACCCAAACCTTAAAGATAGCCAAATAAGTTTCCCCTATAAAAACCAGGAATATGGAGTAATAAGTCAACAAGATCGGGAAAGAAATTCTAGAGGAGCCTGGCTAGAGTTCACCAGGAAGGACATACCCTAACTAAGGGAAGGAACAAGAGGAAGAGTTTGAAGTTCGGTGTAAAGGAAGTAAGCCTCAAAAGGTGTAGGAGTAGTAAAAGTATAAGGACTATAAGGAGTTAAGGAAGAGCCCATATATCTAAGGTCTCAACTCATTAAATCTAGTCTCATATTCTGAGACTATATTCGCCCCTTATCGGAGTTGGAAGAACTTCAACTTCTTCTCCTTGACTCTTTTCCTACTTGTTTTTAGTCTTACTTCTTATGCGGGGTGTCTATCTATAAAGTCCAGTTCCGCACCCCAAAAACTAGTCCTTTGGGTTACACCCATCTTAGTTTGTTGCTACTTTTCTTGCAGGAAACAAGCTTCCTACTTTTTTCATTAATTCACCTTTAAAAAGGCTAGCTAATTTCATAATTTTGAGGTTTACCCTTAACTTACACACTAGGCCCATGTCTAGGGAACTGCATACACTACCCTAGTACATTACCAAAACACAGCGGCCCTCATGGATGCCTTAGTTAGACCCTCGGTTGGGTACCTAATGGTTTTGACCAATTCTACTCCCCTCATCTTCCTCCTCCTTCACATCCTCCATGTTTTGCACGTGGTCTAGGGGTGGAGGGTTTACCACGATCCTCTCACACTTGTAGGCCATGTCAATGGTGGCCCCGATATCCATGTGGTTCCCTAGCCCACTGATGATGCAGCGAATGGATCTGTTCAGCCCTTGGATGAACCATTGGTAGATGGTATTTGGGTGAATATAGTTGTGAGTGAAGCACTGGAGGCACATAAACTCCCTAGCATAAATTGCCAATGTCACGTTCCCTTATGTCAACATGCCTAGTCGGTGGGTGAACTCATCCACCTAGGTCGTGGCAAGGTACCTGTCAGTAAACTCTTGTAAAACACCTGACAGTCTAGGTACCTGGCCCCCGGAATTCACACTGCATCACCCTCCACCATTCCCAGGCCTCGCTAGAGAGGAGTTTTGTGGCCACGATCGTGAGATCCAGGTAATGCATCCATACCTTTCCTCAAGTTGTAGAGCTAGTTCTTGGCTCTCACCACATCATTTATGTCGTGGAAGCGGGCCACGCTTTTCAGCAGGCATGCCCATCCATGGTCATCAGTGTCCGGTATGATGGACGGTTGGATGGACTCACCCTTGTAGAACCGCAAACCCACAATTCCTAACACTCAACTATTAGTGTCCTCCGTAGTCTTATTCTTTGAGTTGTTGGAGTCCAGCGGCATCATCTCGGGCCTCTGTCTACTACCCCTCGGTGTTCACGATCTCTCCTCCCTCTCTATACCCGGTTGGTGGTGCATATGATTGCCAGATCTATATCAAGGGTTGGTAGAATTAATTTGTGAACTTGATAACTTTCATCTTATATACGAAGGCTTATCATTGCTCTTCTCGGGTTCCATCCCTCCCAAAATCGTTTTGTTTCAATTTCCCATTTGAAAACTCGGATTTTAATACCATCGGAAGGGTTGTCACGCCCTGGCCCGATTTCCCTCGATCGGGGACCTGTGAAACCCCTATCAATTCCCTCAATATTATAAAGACGAGATCTTTTGCCAAGTTAATACTGACAGAATCCAGGCTTAGAAATGGAAACTTCTTTTTTTTTTTTTTTTGGAAAACAACGAAAATTTCAAACTTTTCATGTAAAGGGCACAACATGAGCCCATTAGTTATTTTACCATTAAAAACAAAATCCTAGGAATATTAGCAAAATGATAAGTATGTACTTCATGTACAGGTTATGAGGTTACCTAGGGCAAAACGGTGCCTCGGAAGTAAGCTCCTCCATCCTTGCCTCGAGTCACTTAGACTTACCTATAACATGGTTTGTGTAAACCCCGCACATTAGGAAAATCGGGAAAAGAACCGGTCAAACCGAATAAGAAAACCAAACCGGTTTACATTTGGGAATAAGCAATATAAAAATTTACAACTTTCGGTTGATCCAAAGGATTTATTAAACATTGGAAAAGAAACTTAAGACAAAGTAGAAAATAAAAACCAAATTGGTTCAAGTGAACTAGATTCTATAAGAACTTCAAAGTTACGCGTGCTTACCTAAGAGTAGTGCTTACCTAAGAGTAGTGTGAATGTGTACGGCTTATCAAAAATAGCCATCAATTAATATATATATTTAATTATTGAAATTAATACCAATAATTTATTGGAATTAATACAAATAAATTAAATTATGGCAATATTAATACTAGTAATAAATCTCGCCCATTTAATACACTCCCCTACCACCTTTCCATTTTCCCCTAGGCGACAGCACAACCGTGTAGCATCCATCGCCCCCATTTCTCCCATATTAGTATTCATGATAGAAATTCATATGACTATAAGTCACAACACAGTGTTCATGGCCATTACTCGTAACACTGCTACAAGCACTACGCTACCAAGAGCTTGGCGCAACACATGCCCGACTCTCCATCACTTTAACATAGAAATGCACACCATAGCCATCATGTTAAAAATGTGGTTAAACATGGGAGTTCAAACCAACATTGGTCGTCTCCCCTTCAAGGATGCATGCACAAACACCATGAGCTCGACTCTATGGGAGCCGACTTCCCTTTTTGCAAACAATTGGCCCAACAACCCTAGACTTGAGTGTCACCGCCTGAACCCGACCCAGTCATTATCACAGTAAAGAAATGCACACATGGCGGGCATCTAGCCCTCAACAACCCTCTCTCTGATTCACGCAAAGTCTCTAAACCAAAAATATGGTTTTCCCTCAGTTTCTCAAAATCTGATATTCATCTCATACCGCAGTTCTCATGATTCTTACTTGTGCTTTTAAAATGATATTTGATTTAGTGGGCATGCTTTTACTCATTCACACTTCTCATATGAGTTCTCAAAGTGCAAGTCACAATCATAGCACACAATGTCACACAAGTTCAATTTATCGGACTCGATCAATCTAATAGGGTGTGCCATATTTTTATGTGAACATACGCCCTGCCATTTCTCAGTGAAGCTCGAACCAAAGCTTCGACTTGAGCAATTTTCTTAACCTCGGAAGAAGAGGTCATGCTCTTTAGAACTGAGGAGAAGTCAGCTATCTGATAGCAAACTCCAGTTTGATTTTGTTGTAACCCAAAATTTCGGTCAAAAATTTTTATGTTAGCGTATGCCCTATCATAAATAGCCATAAATTAATATATATTTAATTATTGTAATTAATACCAATAATTTAATACCTAAATTAAATTATTCGAATCAATACAAATAATTTAATACCTAAATTAAATTATTAGAATCAATAAAAATAATTTAATACCTAAATTAAATTATTAGAGTTAATACCAATAATTTATGGCAACATTAATACTAGTAATAAATCTCCCTGATTTAATACACAATTTTACATCTATATAAAGAGCTCATTCCCATTCATTCTCCTCACATCTCAACACTTATCTCTATCTCTCTACTACTCCATTTCCCGGTGAAGCTCGAACCAGAGCTTCGGATTAAGCATTTTTCTTAACCTAGGAAGGAGAGGTCGGGCTCTTTAGAACTGGGGAGAAGTCAACTATCTAATAGAAAACTCCAATTAATCTGAAAATCATCGAAGAAGCACTGGCATGATGGAATAGTGAAGTAGCTCCGGCGCACAGAAGTTATCCTATTTTGGCCAAGCTGAAATCAGCCAATTCCAGCCCTCCTCAGGCTAAACCAAGCCCTCCCAACACTTCCTCAGCTCTCCCACGACCGAATTAGGATTGAAAGGTAAGCCAATTCGGCTCCCCTCTGCAATTTTCGGTCGGTGCAAGACAAAGAACCGACAGAATTTTGATGATGAAATTCTAACTCAATTCGGCATCAATTGATGTGATTCTTGACTCTAAAATGAACCCCAGGACAAGAGCTATCTGCCCAGATCGAAAGCTCGGACCGTCGTGCCCTCATCGGTGAGTAATCGAAGCTTTCTCTCTATATAGTTCATTTTTCGGCATAGCTCCGTTTGAGCTCGTCCCGACATTAAAACTTGCAATTTAAATTGCTAAAGAATCATATGAACATGTAGAAACTCAATTTCAACTTCAATTTCAACAATTGGAAATGTTTGATTGGTCAATTTGATGAAATCAAATTCGGTTGTGTTAAGAAGTTGGAATTGGGTGAAAAATTGGGGGAAATGGGGGATTTTTTTAAATTCGAAGGACCGAAATGCAATTTCCTAAAATTGAGGGTCAATTGGGCATGATAAAAATGTTAGAGGGCCAATTGAGGAATTTTAGAATTTTTGGGGTTAATTTTACCATTTTTGTAAAGGAATGACAAAATGGTAATTTTGGAAAAGTTGGAGGACCAAATTGGAAATTTGGGATATTAAACCCTTTTTTTGTGAAATGGAATAAATTGAGATCATATGATAAATTTTAAAAGCTTCAGGACTCAATTTGAGGAAAAACCGGCATTAGGGACTTAAAGTTAAAGAGAAATAACTTTAGGGACCTAATTGCAAATAAATGAAAGCTTAATTTTCTCATTCATTTGGAATGAATGAAGGCTATTAGGTCAAAGGATAATGAACCAAAATGTTCATATCGTGTAGGAATACGAAGTACTGGGAATGCTAGTAAGGACAAGCTTGCGTGAATACAAAGAACCGGTCTAGTGGAACTCACCGCATTAACGGGTGAGTGGGTTTACTAACGTCATACCCGGTTGGGATGATGAGAACAACTTAAAGTTAAAAAAACCATTTACCGGTTGTGAGTGGGATTTTATATCAAACCTGGTTGGGAATGATAAGCATATCGGAATGAAAACCCACTACTATGTGGTATTTTAAACATCAAAACTTAGAAGATTGATGTGAAAACCATACGGAAAAACTACTTACTAGTTGTAAGTAGATCATACCCGGTTCATATGATGAAACTTCATCGAAGGAAGTTGAAAACTCGTTTATTAGTTATGAGTGGAGATGTCCTTATACCCGATCGGTGTAATGCATAGGTAAAAATATATTTTGTCACAAGTGCTCTCCCCTGACTATATGCCAATGCTAAAACTATTTGGGAGACCTTCTTGACGAGAGCTCGAATAGCTCTTATAGGCCGGGGGTCTCGGTTTTGAAACTTAGGGAATACGCCCGATTTTGAAAATCTTGTACAATGGACCCAAGGCTAGTTGGCACGAGCTAGAGCTCGTAAACAAACATGAGTTATATGCCATAATACTTTAAATAATGGAACTGTTTGGCTATGGTGATAGCACTGACATACTCAGTCAACTAGCGACAGTGCGACATGACAGGTCGACGGACCAGTCAAGACAAACAACTATGGGTTGAGTTGAGAGTCGGGGCCGTTGGACTAGGGCACCACATATTATATGGCATAATAAGAAAATATTGATTGTGCAAGCATTGTGAGTACGAGACCATCAAGACACCTAAGAGTGGTAGTGATGCGTCCTAAGGGCATTGGACAACCTGGTGGGTATAACGACAGTTCGTCATACTAGGTGACCGTGCGAAATTTGGAGTAGCACCAAGCGCATGAGACCGGGGGGGGGGGGGGGGGGGGGGACGGGATGAGGTCACTATCCTTATACATACACAGAGAATTGATTTCGAGATTAAGGGTCGGATGTCGCGTACATCCACTCATTCTTAGGGTAGAAGTGGGCGTGCTTCTATCGTGGTGGCCGGTAAAGTCGCTCCAAAGCCACAAGTGGGTTCAGTGGATGGGCTGGCCTGCGAATGTGTGCTTGACCTTCATAATGAAGGATGTGTGTTGGGTGATGACACACCGTGATTAATAAGGAAATGGTAGCAAATTTTGAGAATTGAAATGAAAGGATTTTTTTTTTAAAGAAAGGAGTCTGGCACACTCCAATACAAATGTTTTTCTAAAAGTTAAAAGCTTTGAAAAAACCCATTCACTAAGTAGTTGTACTCACCCCTCCCTTACATCCCTTTTCAGGAAATTCCGGAAAAAGCCTACTCTTAAAGACCATCAACTAAGATGCCTGTGAGATAGGTATGTTTAATTTAAAATATTATACAGTTTTGATTTATGTTATTCTAGGAAAATGTGCAGGTTTAAAGGACGCCTTACTATTTATGGTTTATAATAAGGGGAAACGCTTTAATAAATCGGGAGAGTGGCAGGTTGTTCACGGGGATCCAACCAAACCGGGTCGGGGCGTAACAACTAGAGTGGTATCAAAGCATGTTTCCTCGAATACATAATCAAGACTAGAAAATATAGTAACTAATAGGATTTATCCTAAAATTTTCAGATGGCTCCCAAGAGATAAATCAAGAAAACTAGGAATCGCTTTACTCGATACCCTATCTTCGTAGGAAGACAACCCTAGAAGCTTCCCAAATGCTTGAAGCATGGCAGGAATCTCAGAAGACCAAATGAGGAAGTATCCGGGAGAATAGTGTCAGGACCTATTGAGGTCACAATTCTATGTATAAAGGAAGCCAAGCATGAAGCCATAAAAGGGGCATATAACCTTACATAGGAGGATGCTTATCAAGAATCTCGTAGCTCCCTAGTTATTTGGTGACCATTTTCTATAATAGGGCCAAAACGCCTAACATACTGTACTACTCTATTAATGAACTACTCCGAATTCCTAAAAACCCTGTCCCTCAAATGATGTGATCTTCAAGGAAGATGGCCCCAAAGAAAGCGACCAAATAAGTATGTATTACTATAGAAACTAAGGAAAATCCCATCTAAGTTAAGGAAATTGAATTAAGGAATTGAGAAATTTTGGAGGACTCTTTGAGTGATCAATTGACAAAGAAGACTCCTAAAGAAAAACTCTCAAGGTATCTAGACTCAAGCATGAAGGAAACCAAAACTAACAATTCCCTAGAAAAAAACGCTAGGAGGAACCACTTATGTTCAAGAAATTACAAGTATGAATGATAGGGATACTGCGGGGAGAAGTGCCCAACCCTACAAAGGACATGAATCAAGTTAACCTATAGGGGAATAGGACACGAAGTGAAAAATTGTTCAACATCGCCAGGAGTTAGGACAATATTTTCCAAGAATAATGCCCCAACAACTATAGGAAACCCGAAAGAATATCATTCTTAGAAATACAACTCCTGCTCGAAACTTCAATTACATCCAAGAGTAAGCTCTTCAAGATTCTTGCATAATGGTAGGAATAAAAAGAAAAGGGACTAAAGGTAAGACCTCGATAAACCACAAATAGAACAAAGAGAACTCTCCCTTGAAAGAAGAAAAATCTAAATATAAAGAGAAAGAAGGAAGAGCAACAAAAGAGAAGACAAGACAAACATTTGGGACGTATTGGGATTATAGGAATGAATCGCCTTGGAAAAAGAAATGAAGCCAAATAGGAATTTCGAACCAACATGACAAAAAAAAGCAAGTCGTTACAATGATATAGTCAAAGAGAATAAATGATACCCTAAGGAAGATCGAGAGGTAGAAAGGACTATACCCTAAAAAGGTCAGTGAGATGGACGTTAAGGATAGGAGGACTCGAGAAAAAACTGCCCAAAGAAACTTAGACCAAAAGAATGGTGGAGGCAAGGCAGTTAACAAACTAATACACGCGAAAGCCATAATTTGAGTTCCAATAAAGAAGAGAGAGGCGGAAAGGCCAAATACTCGAGAAAAGAAGGATGAAAGAAATCCTTAAAAGGACCAAAGGCCAAATTAACAACTAAATGCAAGCCAAGAAAAGAATAGGCAAGCCTCTCACAAAATTGTCAAGAAATCTTGAAACAAGGAGGATTTGAACGCTCCATAAAGAAATACACTATGAAAGTAAACTTTGGAGGGATGCATATGACTAACTACCCTTGAAGGAACCATTGATGGGCGGATGGACATAATGTGGAGTGCAAGGAACCAATCCTTGACTAGAAAATGTTTCGAAGGAAGGAAGTATTGTGATGGCCCAGTGTGACCTGTTTGGAGAGAGTAGGAGAACCAAATAATAATTCTAGGAGAACCAAGTAGAAAGAAGGAACTAGTAGCAATGGATGGTCAAAGAGAATACACAAAGTCCTAAGAAAGGTTGAGATGTAGTAAAAACTACACTCTATGAAGAACAAAAGGATGGGCATGAAGGACGACTGATACAGCTGCCCAGACGATTGGACTAGAGAAACGGAGAGAAAGAGATAGTGAAAGAACTAGTCTTCGAGAGAACCATGGATTTAAACCACGACAAAGAAAGGAGAAGTGAAAATGCCAAAACATTGGAAAAGAAGAACAAAGGAAGATCCTTAAAGAAATAAATGGCCAAAACTAGATTTCTAGTTTAAAGTCTTGAGACGATTAAGTGAGCCTCATGAAGACGAACAAGAGATTTTGAAATAAGGAGGATGTGAACCCTCCTTAAATGAAAATAAGTTAATGGGTTAGCATCAAAAGATGATGTGACAAGTATGAATGAGTGGAAAACTCATACTAAGGTAATAAAGTAAAGAATGTTCGAGAAACATTGGGAAAGTAAGTCATCCAAATAGGATGTGGCTAAGGAGGAATAACCACAATTGGTAAGACGGGTCATAGTCCACATGCGCATATGAAGCTTAAAGAGTGGACGACCAAGCATAGTGTGGAATGCATAGAATAAAACTAATAATCGGAAGTATCCTATGTAAGGAATAAGGGATAAAACAAAAGTTGTGGATAGAGAAAGATCCAAAGCAAACAGATGCCCTAACATAGATAAGGGTGCAAAGAAAGGGAGAAAGAAACCTTAAAGGAATGGTAAGAAGATTGAGAATGTAGCTCCTAGAACAAAAATCTCTACCTTGAGGGACATATTAAAGAATGAAATCATAAAAGGGGAACTCCCCGAACAAAACAATATACTGAAAAGGGTGAAACGGGAATAATGAAGTATGAAATGATTACGAACAAGTAAGAGTGGATTAAAGCAAATGAAATCCTTGAGTAAAGGATGTTATTGGGATTGAGGATGGACCTAAGAAAGGATGAATCCCAGCATGTAAGTAAACATATGGAAATCAAATAATTGGAACCGGAAAGACTCAATAAGGAAGTTGAAAAAGGACGAGTGGGTAAGGAGAAATGACACCGTTTTATAAGTTAATGTGGACAACGATAAAGGTAGTCGAGGAATACTACCAAAAGAAAAGAGGGGTGAAGTTATACAATCTCTGAGAGGTTGGAAAGTTAGGAATAATCCTAAAGGAGGTGTTATGGAAATCTAATGGACATAGACACAAGATCTAGAAAATGTCATGCTATAAAGGGGCAGGCAAACCCAACAGTCCCGAGGAAAACATGACTCAAAATAAGGAAGACTCAATTAGTAAAAATAACAATGTCAAACCTAAAATTTGGACTGAATTGTAATGAGCAACAGATAAAGGAGGACGAAAAGGTGAGGACAAGGAAATCCGTGAAAACAGGTATGTAATGCTCTAAAGGACATCGAGCTAAGGGTTTCAATGACCAAGAGGTTAACTAGACACTGGAATAGTTAGGTACCTTGGAACTCCCAAATCCTGAGTGTAGGACCTCAAAAGGAAAAATGTTGCTCCAAATAAAGAAAGATGTGAATCTAAGAATATACCCTGAAGTAAGGTATGTCTAGTTATGATAAACTCCATGGAGGGAGTAAATAATATACAAAAAAAAAACCCTTAAGTGAAGGAGGTAAAAAGGGATAATTGAACAAATAAGAGAAGAGTTAGCATGTTAAGCAAACAACAAATGGACATCAAAGAAAATGGTTACTCATGCAAGGTTGCTAATTAAGTTTTGGGGACAAACTCCTAAAAGGAGGGGACAGTTGTAAACCCCACACTTTTGAGTTAAGGAAAACCAGGAAAAGAACTAGTCAAACTAAGTAATAAAACTGAGCCAGTTTACAAACTCGATCATTTGGGAACAAGCAATTTGGAAATTTACAACTTCTAGGTGATCCAAAGGGTTCATAAAACCTTGGAAAAGAAACTTAAGACAAATTTGAAGAGAAAAACCAAATTGGTTTAGGTGAATGAGATCCCATAAGAACTCTGATGTTAAGCGTGCTTGCCCGGTGCTTCTCTCTCTCTCTCTCTACTGCTCCATTTCCTGATGAAGCTCGAACCAGAGCTTCGATTTGAGCATTTTTCTTAATCTCAAAAAGAGAGGTCGGGCTCTTTAGAACCGGGGAGAAGTCAACTATCCGATAGCAAACTCTAGTCATTCTGAGAATTGTCGGATAAGCGCCGGCATGATGGAACAGTGAAGCAGCTCCAGCAGATCGAAGCAGCCCTATTTCGGCCAAGTTGAAATCGGCCAATTCGAGCCCTCCTCAGGCCAAACCAAGCCCTCCCAACACTTCCTCAGCCCTCCCACGTCCGAATTAGGACTGAAAGGTAAGCCAATTCGGCTCCTCTCTGTAATTTCCAGCCTGTGCTAGATAGAGAACCGACAGAATTTTGATGATGAAATTCTAACTCAATTCGACATCAATTGATGAGATTCTTGATTCTAGGATTAACCCCAGGATAAGAGCTATCTGCCCAGATCAAAAGCTCGGACCGTCGTGTCCTCATCGATGAGTAATCGAGGATTTCTCTCTCTCTACAGTTCATTCCCATTCATTCTCCTCACACCAGAACACTTCTCTCTCTCTCTACTGCTCTATTTCCCGGTGAAGCTCAAACCAGAGCTTCGACTTGAGCATTTTTCTTAACCTTGGAAGGAGAGGTTGGGCTCTTTAGAACCAGGGAGGAGTCAGCTATCTGATAGCAAACTCCGGTCAATCTGAGAATCGTCGGAGAAGTGCCAGCATGATAGAACAGTGAAGCAGCTCCAGCGGACCGAAGCTGCCCTATTTTGGCCAAGTCGAAATTGTCCAAACCAAGCCCTTCCAACACTTCCTCAGCCCTTCCACGGCCGAATTAGGACTGAAAAGTAAGCTAATTCGGCTCTACTCTGCAATTTCCAGCCGGTGCTACAGAGAGAACTGGTAGAATTTTGATGATGAAATTCTAACTCAATTCGGCATCAATTGATGTGATTCTTGACTCTAGGATGAATCCCAGGACAAGAACTATCTGCCCAGATCAAAAGCTCGAACCGTCGAGCCCTCATCGGCGAGTAATCGAAGCCTTCTCTCTCTACGGTTCATTTTCCGATGAAGCTCTGTTTGAGCTCATCCTGGCATTAAAACTTGCGATTCAAATTGCTAAAGAATCATATGAACATGTAGAAAATCAATTTCAACAATTGGAAACGTTTGATCTGTCAATTTGATGAAATCAAATTCGACTATGTTAAGAAGTTGGAATTAGGTGACAAATTGGGGAAAATAGGGGATTTTCAAAAATTCAAAGGACCGAAATGTAATTTCCTAAATTTGAGGGTAAACTGGGCATGATAAAAATGTTAGAGGGCCAATTGAGAAATTTTAGAATTTTTCGGGTAAAATTTACCATTTTTCAAAAGGAAGGGCAAAATGGTAATTTTGGAAAAGTTGGGGGACCAAATTGGAAATTTGGGAAATAAAACTCCTTTTTGTGAAATGGAATAAATTGAGGTCCTATGATAAATTTTAAAAGCTTCATGACTCAATTTAAGGAAAAACCGACATTAGGGACTTAAAGTTAATGAGAAATAACTTTAGGGACCTAATTGCAAATAAATGAAAGCTTAATTTTCTCATTCATTTGGAATAAATGAAGGCTATTAGGTTTAAGGATAATGAACCGAGATGTTCATATTGTGTAAGAACACGAAGTACCCGGAACGCCAGCAAGGACAAGGTCGCGTGAATACAAAGAACCAGTCTAGTGGAATTCATTGCATTAATGGGTGAGTGGGTTTACTAACGTCATACCCAATTGGGATGATGAGCACAACTTAAAGTTAAAAAAAATCACCTACTGGTTGTGAGTGGGATTTTATATCATACCTGGTTGGTAATTATAAGCATATCATAATGAAAACCCACTACTATGTGGTATTTTAAGCATTACAACTTAGAAGAGTGGTGTGAAAACCATAGGGAAAAACTACTTACTATTTGTAAGTAGATCATACCCGGTTGGTATGATGAAACTTACTCGGAGGAAGTTGAAAATCCATTCATCGGTTATGAGCGAAGATGTCCTTATACCTGGTTGGTGTAATAAACAATTGAAAATATATTTTGTCGGAAGTGCTCTCCCCTAACTGTGTGCCAATGGTTAAACTATTTGGGAGACTTTCTTAACAGGAGCTCGAATAGCTCTTATAGGTCATGGGCCTTGGTTTTGGAACTTAGGGGCTAATATGCCCAATTTTGAAAATCTTGTACAGTGGGCCCATGGCCAGTTGGCACGAGAAGGAGCTCATAAACAAACATGAGTTATATGCCATAAAACTTTAAATAAAGGAATTGTTTGTCCATGGTACCAAGATAGTACCAACATACTCAATCAACTAGCGGCAGTGCGACATGACAGGTCGACAGACTAGTCAAGACAAACAACTGCGGGTTGAGTTAAGAGTCGGGGTTGTTGGACTAGTGGCACCATATATTATATGGCATAATGAGAAAATATTGATTTTGCATGCACTATGAGTACGGGACCATTAAGACGCCCAAGAGGGGTAGTGATGCGTCCTAAGGGCACTGGACGACCTAGTGGGTATAAGGGTAGTTAGTCGTACTAGATGACCGTGCGAAATTTGGAGTAGCACCAAGCGCATGAGACTGGGGTGGGGATGGGATGAGGTTTTTGTCCTCATACGGATGCGAAGAATTTATTTCGGGATTGAGGGTCGGATGTCGCGTACATCCACTAATTCTCAGGATAGAAGTGTAAGTGCTTCTATCTAGGTGGCCGGTAAAGTCGCTTCAAAGCCACAAGTGGGTTCAGTGGATGGGTTGGCCTACGAATGTGTGTTTGACCTTCATGATGAAGGATTTGTCTTCGGTGATGACAGACCGTGATTAATAAGGAAATTGTAGCAAAAATTGAAAAATGAAATGAAAGGATTTTTTTTGAAAGAAAGGAGTCTAGCACACTCCAATACAAATGTGTTTCTAAAAGTTAAAAGCTTTGAAAAAAACCCATTCACTGAGTTCTCGTACTTACCCCTCCCTTACATCCCTTTTCAGGAAATTCTGGAAAAGGCCTACTCTTAAAGACTATCAACTAAGACGCCTATGAGACAGGTACGTTTAATTTAAAATATTATACAGTTTTGATTTATGTTATTCTAGGAAAAGGTGCAGGTCTAAAGGACGCCTTACTCTTTACGGTTTATAATAAGGGGAAACCTTTTAATAAACCGGGAGAGTGGTGGATTGTTCACGGGGATCCAACCAAACTGGGTCAGGGTGTGATAGCTACACTGTTTCAAGTCATTGGAGATCGGGTACTGTGCAATCTCGTTGGCAATGGTAGAGAAAGAGTTGAGGGTTGAGAGGGTGGCGATGAAAACTTGTGGTCCTCAACTTTCCAAGGACACCAAGAATGTCGTCAGACGTGGTCGGATGGCAGAGAAATTCTATATGGTAGACGGGTTGCTAGAAAAGGAAGCAGTTGATGTTTCGGAGAGGATTCTGAGCAAACTTCAGTGAGGGAGCGGACCTAATTTATATTAAGGTGATCTTAACCTCCATGGCAATCTATCCATAGGCTTCTTTATTCATTTTATAGCCTAAGGCCTCATGAATGGATTAATTTCCCCAAGCAGTGGATTCGGGTAGTCTGGGTGACTCATCGGGTAAGTTGTCAAGCGAGGAAGATGACATGCATGTGTGTGTGTCTGGCGTCCCAACTGACTTGTTTAGCACTATAGCAAACCGGTTTTCAGAAAATTTATCGGTCAATTCATTGATTTTTGGACTGGTTCACCCCTTTCCCGATCAGTTCTTGAGAAAATAAAAATACCAAAAAATTCTACATTCAATTTCTTGTTGAATGGACTTAAGAACTGTTCCATTTGTAGTTGTTTTGACCCCTCAAAAATTTGGGTGGTTTTGTGACTCCTCCTAGCCTAACCTCGGGCTGAACCAATTTTCTCTTGGTTTCTTTCCAATCCTCATCCTTGTGTTCCAAGGGACTCCTAAGTGTCTCCCAAAGCTCCAAATTGCCCTTTTTGGGCCCTCTATCGATCCCTCTCTACCTTCTTGGTTTGATTTCATTCCCCGGTTGACGTTCTATCTCCCGGTTCAATCTTTTTCCTCAGTTCATTTCTTCTCAGTTTGTGCATCGGGAAATTTCCCAGTGTTATAACGCTTCTCACTGGTACACCCTTTGGTGTATACCTCCTTAACATCACTTGGTCATTTATGGTACCTAGGTGTCTTGTTGCATTCTTAGTCCAACATTCATGATTTGAGCCTCCTGCTTCTTACCCTAAATATCTTACTACATCCTCACTATTGTGTAGTATGTTACCAAAACACATTTATTTGATTTGTTTTTTCCAAAAAGGAATACACAACTAGTCATTCTGATGTACAAGACGACACTTGAGCTAATGTGCTCACCTTACAATATAAGCGTGTTTTATCACCTTACTACACTAAAAGAAAAGGTGTTAACATTCTTAGTTAGGCTTTTTTGAGTTGTTCTTGCTACAATACTCGGGTCAGCTCTACTTTTCTTGTATCAGGTTGTAGATTCTTAGGTAGAATCCTTAGTCTAGGTTGAGGGAGCTTATGATCCCTCTTTCTTTGTACCACTGCATGATGCAAGAATAGTCTTTGTTTGGAATATTGGGTAGTTACAGGTGAAGTATCCTAGTTGTTTACACACATAACAGACCGTGCCCCGACAAGAACCTAGGTGAACCTTTTTGCATTTTAGACATCGGGGTGGCTTGTTCCCCATATAGTCATTATCCTCATTCTCTTCCTGAGAAAATACCTTGTACTACACAGTGCTTGTCTGATCTCCTAGTTGTACATCCTTGGAGTGGCCAATGTACTCCACTCTTCTTTCTGTTTTCAACCCCTTCCATTGGGTCTCGATTGGTCAGAAGGATACGTTCACACTCGTGTATCGAGTTAATGACTATTACTAGATCTGTGAGTTGCCCTGTGCTCCTCATACAACATCGGATCTATGTAGATATTTTAGCTAGGAACCTCTGACATATATCAGTCGGACTAGTTAAATTTGGTGCAAATAACCGAAGGGCGTTGAATCTGTTCTCGTATTCAATCACTGACCCTGTGCCCTAAAATAGTTGGAGGAACTCTTATTTATTTTCATTCACCATGTATGAAGGCAAGCATTCCTCAACAAACTTGGCCTCAAACTCAATCCAGTTTAGGGGTGACGAGGACGTGGCCTGTAGTTTATCCACCATCTATTTGCGTTTTCTTCCAAGAAGAACTCAACTATGGCCACCTTTACCGTCTTTGACACCTTTATAATATTCATCAGCCTTTTGGCATTCCTTAGCTGATCCATTACTCCTAAAATATCTTTGTTGCCTAAAAAGGTCTTACATCCCAATTTCCTTAGGACCTTTAGGTTCTTGGGGATGTCAAGGTCTTGAACATTCCAGTCATGGGGTGGTGCAACATGTTGCACACCCACCTCCTGAGGTTCAATAGGGGTTAATAACTTGGTCAGTCTAGGGTTCGTCCTGAGATGTTTTATTATGTCTAGGTAGGCCCAAACATACTTTAGAGTCATGATGGGTGCATGGGAGTTCTCAGAATGAACTTATTTTTCCTCATTTATTTGTTCTCCATGGTACAGTCCTTCAATCATTTCATCATCATGCTCCATCAGGGTTCTCCAAGTATGCTTAAACGAGGCAAACCTCAACCTTCTCGTTATCTATAAAAGGTCTGTTACTCATTAGAACTCTTACGTACTCATTTCCTTATCCTTTCATGAAGTACATCTTATTAACAAATTTCTCAAAATACACATTGCTCTCATCCAAGCCTCCATACTAGGCTCAAGTAAAATGGTGACCACAGCCTCACCATATTACAAAAAGTCTCAATTCTACATTTAAGAATGTTCATAATAGTTTTCCTACCAAAAAGATACTTTATTTAAACTGTTACATAATTTTCTCCTTATAAGGATTCTCAGATGTTCCTACCATCCTAGGGGTATCCGAACTCAGATTCACTACTTTGGTGATCGGGGGATCCCTTGGGATCTTGCTACCCATCAAATTCACTACCGTTCATAATGACCTTTCCTTTACGGGGGTCTCTATACACTGGCGAGTTCAGTGCAGGTAATACTAGTGGTTTTGGTTGGGAGTTGTCCAATGGGTAGTTTCGGACATTGTGATATGGTTTTCCACATCCAAAACAAGTTACAACTTTCTAATAGTGTCCCTTATGACACTCTTTACACTTGGGGCATGATGATGTCTTAGTCCCCTTGTAATCCTCTTTCATAATGCCCCAAGTCCCTTCTAGCTATGGTTGGCCTACTATGCAATTTCGGGCCTTGTGCCCAACTTTTCCACAACTATAGCATTTGTTCATCCTAAATTATCCTTGGTGGAACTTGCAGTAGTGTAGGCACCGGGTAGTCTACCTCTTTCTGTCATACACTTCCCAACTCCATTTTTGTGAGGTAGTCTAGTGCAAAAGTTTTGCAGGTTTTCTAAGGCAAGCTTCCCCCTTGGGTCCCCTTCCATACATATTGTTACTGCCGACATTTCTCTTTTTCCCCTTAACCATAAAGGCTTTTTGTCCCAGCCTTCTTGTTTCACCATGCCATGGGTCCACATATTGGCTTCCTTTTGAAGGTTGGGGTTTTTTGCGTTCCTTTGTGCATTTTACCATAAGCCTTGGGGGTACTCAATAGTTGTTTATATTTAAGATGGGCTTATACGTGGGTGTTGTGGTTCCCTAAAGTGGGTCTCTCTCTTCTTAGCCCTCTAGGGTCATTCTTTGGTCACTTTGGGTGGGTAGAATACCCATTCCTTAGAGTTTTATTGCTTCATAACTTTTTGGGTACTTTGTGGTTTGCTTTTATGGACCTATTTCTACCAACACATTTTTTTTCATTAGTATTCTTGAATATTTCCTCTTACACTTAAGTTATTATATTATAAACGAAGGCATTATCAATGTTATTCCCATTTTTTTCATCCACCCCAAATTGTTTAGTTCTAAAAAAATCTGTTGTTTAAAAATGTGGGCTTTGATACTACTAAAAGTTGCCACGCCCCGGCCCGATTCCTAGTCAGCGGTCCCATGCACCTCACCAATCCACTTGGTGTTACAATTGTGGGTACATTCACCAAAATAAAACCATAGGAACTAAGGCTTAGAATCCAAAATGCTACCTCGAGTTTTCAGCAAAATTTAAAATTTTTCTTAAAAGCATATTGTACCCAAAGTAGTTTACACAAGCAAACAGAGAATGTAGGAATTGATAAGCAAAAATTAAAATCTTTGTATGCAGTCTTAGAGATCTACCTCAAGTTACACTTGTTCTATAGATGATGTCACGGCTTAAGCCTCACAAAGCCTCCGCATTCACCTGTAATTGTTTAGGGGACGAGTGATCTTACAACTCAGTGAATGGGGTACTAACGTTGGGCCACTACATGTTTTGCAACTTCAAACTTCACCTCAAAAATCTATACATATATAGTTATTTCATGATTCTTATAATTAGGTACCTTTTAGTTTTTCCCCGACCCTTATCACTAAGCCTTAGGGTTTCACAGTTTATCACAACATACCATAAATCATTTATCAAGTTCACAAATGGAACAAACATGATCTCACCATATTCCAAACCACACACATGATTTATGTGGATGTCTAGTATGTGTCATCAACCATCCATATACTTTGGTTATCCCCTTCAACCATGCATGCAAGTATACATATATCTTGGTTGTCCCCTGCTGACACACACATGGGTATACATGGAACCCAGGGTGATCTGGAAGCACAACTGACACCCTCCATAACACTACTTCCAATCTTACCCTAGGCATTATTATTACTTAGATAGGCTTTTTAACGACTCTCATATTCACAAATAACAGGTATATACCAATTCAGCAGTTAAACATCATATTCACATGCATATCACACGGAGTTTGGTCCTTCACATTGACCAACTCATATCAACAATAATATTCCAGATACAAGGCCCCAATTCATATCGTCCTAGCATGCAACTACGGTTCATGAGGCTCGATTTACTTGACTTGCTTGTCGAAAAATCGTTATTTAACTAACCTTCTTATAAGGTTAGTTAGTAATGACTTATGTTAATAACCTCTCGAGGTTATAGTTGTCTAAGTACTTAGAAATACTTAATCTACCACTTATGTACCTTACTTTCCCAAAATCACATTAAGGTCCATAAGTTGGGCAAAATTAAAATTTTTCCCTTTGTGACTTAAAATCATTCCTTTTTGGACTCTAGACTTTTCCAAGTCTTACTTGAGTCCTTAAGTTTACTTAGATTCCATTCAAATACCCAAAACACCTTAGTACATTTCATAAGTCTCATTTTACACTATTTACAAAATAGTCCTCCAAGTTGGATAAAATTATCATTTTGCCCCTACTCTTTAAAACATATAATTTCGGGACCTTAGATTTCCCAAATCTTCCATTTGTATCCCTAGACTTTATTTGGTCTCGTTTAGGTTCTTAAACTTCCCAAAAAGCTCTTTGGGTACACAAATCTACTTATTTGCACTTTAGTCCCTAAACTTTTCCTTTTATTACATTTAGGTCATTTTACTTTCTAAATGTGTCTTCCACTTTTCCAAATTTAACCAATCTCTCCAAATGGTCCTCAAACTTCATTTGGACCCTTAAAAAGACCCTCAAGAAAACTTATTCCAACTAAGGACTTCTATCTTATCCATATTTGCATTTTTATCCTCGATCGTTTCTTCTTAGCAAAAGGTCAGGAATATGGATAAAAATTCTCCATCGTGGTCTAGCCTTCCCCTAGGCCATCGTGGTCTCTATTCAGTTGAGCTTGGTCAGAATAGTGACAATCAAAATTATTTCTCAACTAACAACTCATCGAACTGAAATCAGGTCAAGGTCAGGAACTCACTAGAGATGATCCCTCGGTCGTCGGTGTTAGTGCAGTTCAAAAGTTGATTCCTATAGGAGTATGTGGTCACCTGGATCATCTCCAATGGAGGTTTGAGCCACCTGTAATTGTCATTTTACTAAACTTAGTTGTCTTAGAGGCTAATTAGAAATTTATATATTTAATTTGCCTCTACCCTTACCCAAATCATGTGAGGCTAGTGGCATTCAAAAGCTAAGGCCTCAAGGAGTATCCTGAATTTTTCCTAGCCTTCGTTGGTCATCGAGGCCACCAGAATTGGCTCCCGAAGTAAGTGCTTTGTTTCTAGTCAGAGAGGGTCTTACACTATTCAATCTCACCGATTACGGTAGAGTGAATGTCAGCAGTCAGGAGGGATGGCATTGGAAAGCTGACTCTCATAGCTTTCCAGTGAATGGTAGTTGGATAGGGACAGGGTGCTATCTATAAGTAAGCTCAACCAAAATTGGAACTCTTTAGATTTTAGAGAGAATTCTGATCCTAAAACTGATGGGAAACATGAAGATTTATATTTCTGGATTCTAGACTTACGTAGATACCCATCATATCCTCCTTTTATCATTCCATAGCATATGGCTCTCAGAATAAATTAATTCTCCAAGCGATGGGTTTGGGAAATTAGTTGGGAAAATTCGGGTTTTGTAGCCTTCAGTCGAGTGGGGAAGAGAACATGTGTGTGTGTATGTGTGTAGCATACCATGTGCATGTGGCACATGTGTGTGCCTAGCATGATGCGTCGACCGGTTCACAATATAGCAAACCAATTTTCGATGAATTTCTCGCTCGGTTCAGTCATTTCTTGGTCAGTTCACCCCCTTTTTGGTTAGTTCTTGGCCTAATAAAAATATCTAAAATTCATTGTCCAATTTCTTATTAAATGAATTCAAGAATTTATTAATTTTGAGTTTGTTTTCCCCCTCTAAAAATCGGGGAGTTTTGCCGCCCTAAGTCGATCCAATGGGATTCGGTCATCCTATGGCCGATTCACCTCTGATTTGATCGGTCATTAGGCCAATCTTTTTTTCTAAAAATCTTCTGTCCCATTCTCTTTTGATTGGGCTCAAGATCTTCTCTTTCATGAGTTGTTTAGATACTCTAAAAAATCGGGGGCATTTTCTTGTAAATCAGTTTGATACAATTTGGGCCGGTTTTCAATCGGATGTTTCCCGCCCCTCGATTTATTGTCCATAGAGATCTTTTGAGTGTAATTTAGTGGACTTACCCATTTTCCAATTTTTAGGTTTTGAACTAGTTTCCAACCTGGTTTACTTCCGACCCTTTCACATGAAAATTTTGAGACATTAAATATAGAAAATACAAATAATCTCCAAACAAAAGGAATTAATGTTAAATAATACGAATATAGAGAGTATACAAAGTCAATAATTTATAGATAATATAGATATTTAAGTTAAACATTGAGAAAGAATTAAAAAAAAAACACCAACGTGGACACAATATTACATAATTAATATTGGAAACACTAATCGTATGGATTATCATGAAACAAAAACAAGAAATAATGTTAGAGAAATGCAATGGATGTTGAGATCAATGCTATAACGAAAAAATGAAATATGGGAACTAATTAAACTACCATAAGGAATTAAATCAATAGAAGTAAAGTAGATTTAAAAAATAAAACTAAATCGGAATGGTGAGATTAATAAATACAAGGCTAGATGGGTAGCTAAATGATACAAGTAGAAATATGGAATAGATTACACAAAGGTGTTTGCACCTATTGCTAAAATCAATATCATACGTTAACTACTAGTTTTAGTAACCTATTGTACATCAATGAGAGGCGTAAAGACTGCTTTTTTATATGGAAATCTAGAAGAAACTACTTGAAGGATACATTAACAAGGAAGAAGAAAATAAGGTATATTATCTGGAAAGGCAAATGAGACATCAAGAGTGCTTTATTATATGGAAATTTAGAGAAAACTATTGGAAGGGTACATTAACAAGGAAGAAGAAAATAAGATATATTATCTAGAAAGGCATTGTATGGTCTAAATCAAGTGTTTTGATACAATCGTATTTAAAACTTCTTTACAAGTGAATGTTTTAAAAAAATGTTGATGTTAGCAAACTTTATTTAATAAAAAAATATGAAGCTAAACGGATTATAATGGTAAGCATCTAATAGATATTACTGATATTAATGATATTTTACAAGATTTTAAGAAATTTATGAAAAATGAGTTTGAAATGTATAATATAGGAAAATTGCTTTGTTGGCTAGGAATTGAAGTTATCCAAAGTCAAAAAGATTTATTCATTAATCAAACAAAATACATAAACGAAGTACTGCAATTTAACATAGTAGAATGTAAACTTGTCAAAACACCTATATCTACCGGAACAAAGCTTACTAAAAAAATAATGATACGGAGGTATATGATACATATTTCAAACATATAGTATGGAGTTTACTATATATCATTGTTACATGTTAATCTCATTAGCATATTTATGGAAAATTCAACTCAAGATATGCAAGTATAAAAAATCATATTTATATATTTAAAACGAACTAATGATATGGATTTGCTAGAAATGAAAAATATTATTTTATAGATTTGTGGTTACACTAATAGTAATGTTGGAGGTGATACATAGTAAATAAAAAATACATCAGGCAATACCTTTTGTTCCGAAACAGTTCTATATCATGGTTATAAAAAAATAATCAACTATAGAAGTAAAGTATGTAGTAACAAATGCATGTGCATGTCAAACTATACGAGGTGAAACCATTAAATCAAAAAAAGACTAACACAACAAAAATATTTTGTGATACTATCTACTGTTGAACTGTCTAAAAATCGAATGTTATATGTTAGATTAAAACTTATAAATGTTAGATATTATTATCTATAAAACTAGCTCAAAATAAAATAATAGAATTAAATCATTGCTACACGTATGATTAGATTACCCATATCATTACAAAACCTTTGCCTAAAGAAAGTTTTGTAAAACTAAGAAAAATGTTAGGCATGCATACTAAGGCACATGTTAAGAGTTGATTGAGAAAATGAAATAACTCATGGGAGATTATATTAGCATAAACTGTTTATTTCCTTATTTGAAATAGAATAAGTATAAGAACAAGATAAAAAATAGGAAAAAAAACAACTATATTTTTCATATGTATATAATAAGAGAGATAAATACGGAGATATAGAATACCTGAGTGTCTAGTTTTTCCAAAGAAGAGATCTTTGGAGGAAAAGCTTGGATGAGAAGAGAAGACTTGCTGATGGTCATCGTTATTGAAAACAAAATAGAAATCACAATAAACAACAAAACAAAGCGTTGAAAAAGAAAAAATAAGGATAAGCATTGCTTACTGAAGGAGAAATTTACCGAATTGGAAATAAGCAGAGAGAATTGAAGCTCTTACCTTCTCAAGGAGAAAACTAAATAACTCACAACAACAAATACTATTAGGGGGACACTTTATGCAGAAGCTAAGCCTGGATTGACTTCGTGTAGTAGTGGCACTGTACAAATCTACGGTAAAATCACCTTAGTAAGATTCAAATATCGTACCAATGAAGAAATGTGACAAAAATAAGATCAAGCGAATCAGAAAAGTGCAAGCAAGGAAACTGGTGTTGTTGTAATTGGACAAGAGATAAAAACGGTTTTGTTGTATTTCAAGTGGATACATCATGTACCAAAAGAACGAACTTATATAACGAAAATATCAAATATGATAAAATAGCATATAACTATCAAAAGTTGAAAATTGTCACAACAGTATTTTTTTTTTTACAATACTTGAAAGAACTCGTGAAACACTTATTATTATTGGCAAGATCATACATCTCATCAAAGGAAAGGAAATATATGATGAAGGATTGCAAGTATAATAAGAGACAAAAATAAAAGAAGCCATCAACTTATTATGTTACCTGCAAATGAAAGATGTCCATCTACCGGAATGAAGGCAAATGAAAGAAGCCTTCGAAGCATGGCCCCCACAACAAGTAATTTTGTGCCAAAAGAGCTTGCGTTTCCGCTACGGACTGGGAAGCATGTGCATTTGGTGGAAAGCATTTCCACCTATACATGTAAAAAATACTTAGATCCGAAATTAAATCTACTCATGCGATCCAAAGTTTTTTGGGTCTAGTATTGTGGAAATATACCCAAAAAAATTTTGGGTACAAGTCTAACTCTTTACCCAATAAAAGATGAAAATGAGATAATTCTCTAATTTTTAATAATAGATATAATATTATCGAATACAACATTATTTAAATCATTTAAGTTCCGATTCTTATTATATAAACATTCTAATGCATCTGTATAGAAATTGATTAATTGTTTAACTAGTGTCACTTAACACTCTAAAAATCTAATATAATGCAGCGATTTATCAATTTAAGTGCGGATAATTAATAAAACTTCTAGTTACTACTTCTGAAGTATAGCACATAGTATATGAGAGTTAGATTTAAGTATGCATTTGGATCATCCTTGTTCGTGTGCAAGTTTTAGTCCTTCCAATGCGTGTGTGCAATAAAACCGGGAGCCACTAGCCCGCAGTAGAGAGCTATGTTCATTTCTGATTATGATTCTTGTACCTGCATTTCTTGTTAATGGATCAAATGAGTCATCCACATTAATCCTCACAGTGTCACTCGGTGGTCGCTTCCATACTCCTTCAGTTTTCGTAAGCGAATTTGGCTCATTTCTAGTGTGACTTTTATCCTTATTGAAGTCCGCATATTCTCCAATCGAACCCATGATATTACCGATTAGTTTCTCAACTTGTGGCGGGTGCCCTAGGAATAAAGTTCTATTTCGTTCCTTCCATATCGTCCAATATGTTGTAACAAATTTGCACTTCATTGCTTCTCTCTCTTGTTTTACCTGTTTTAAATTACATAACCAAGATTTAATTAATTCAATTAGGGACAAATCAGCAGACTTTTCAATTCTTACCCCACACGTTGCAAACCACACTAATCTAGTTCATGCGCATTAACTAGTAAATAATGTATGGTTTCGACTTCACCACATATGAGGCATGTATTAGAAAATATGAATTTTCTCAAAAATAAGTTGTTATGAACAGGTAAAGCATTCGACATTACTCTCCATAGAAAGTTCATAATCTTTGGAATACAATCAATATGCCAATGTGTTATCCACATTTTTTTTGCTTATAACTAACAAGGAGAAATAAACTGATATGGACTCACCATGTTTCCGATCTAACATGAAAGTATAAGCAGACCTTACCGTAACCTTACCAGTTCGTTCCCAAGGGCATATCAACCTGTTTTCATGGGTAGGAGAAATGAGAGGAATAGTAATGATGGCTTCCTTTTCCCTTGGGATAAGATATCGTTCGATATTCTTTAACCGTCATGTATATGTACTTCTATTAATGAGGGTACTTACTAAGATTTTGTTGGCTTCCTCATCATTTGTTTGATGTTGCAAATGTCCATTGGGGAGGGTAGGAATCCAGTTGTCCTTCCAAACACGGGATTGGTTTCCATTACCTATTTGACAATGTAGCCATTCATGCAATTGTTCTTTACCTGCATATAAATTGCTCCACAACCGGAAGGGACGGTTACTTGGACCTGATGAGAAAATGTCATTATGCCTGTAATACTTACCTTTTAGTAGCTGAGAGAGAAGAGTATCAGGCTGATTATGGATCCTCCATACGTTCTTTATTAGTGATGCTAAATTGAAAGTATAAAGATCTTTAATGACCATCCCTATCCTTTCCTTGATATCGGTAAGTTTGGCCCACTTAACCAATGGTATTTTCTTGTGGTCACTCGAGTTACTCCACCAAAACTGTGATAGGAGCGAGTTCACCTCTGAACACCAAACATGTGGTAGCAAAAAATAATTTATAACATATATTAGTATAGCACAAATGGTAGATTTTATAAGAACCTCTCGACCACTTGGAGATAAGTATGCTAATTTCTACCCTTGGAGTTTTCGTGTTATTTTTTCCTCCAAGAAATGGAGGGTTTTCTGTTTATTACGTCCCCAGAAGATAAGCAGACCAAGGTATGTATCATTGACTTCACCATTATCTATGCCCAAGTTGTTACTAATTATTGTTCGAGTTGATAGCCTTGTATTTGCACTGAAATATAAAGAAGATTTGGTTAAACTGATCTTTTAACCTGAATCCGTACAATATTTACTCAATAATCGCATTAGACATGATGCACTATTCTCATATACCTCAAAGGAAAAATAGTGTATCGTTAGCAAAAAATAAATGTAATATCTTGAGACCTCTTAACTCATTCCTAGAAACAGCGTTACTAATATTTCTACAAAGGATACTGCTATTAAAATAAAGAAATATGGAGAGAGAGTATCTCCTTATCTGATACGCCTAGTCGGTTGGATGGGATATATGTTTTGCCCATTCAAAATGACCCAATACAAGACTTAAGATACATATTGCACAATCCATTAAAAAAATTTAATATGAAAACTCAATTTAATTACAAGTCTCTCCAAGAAAGATCACTTCACTCGGTTATAGGTTTTTACCATATCAAGTTTCACTACACACCATTCTTTCTTTCCTCTTTTTTTGCTGTTTAAAAAATAGAAGCACTAATGGGCTACACATATATTGTCATGTATTCATAATGATTTGAACAGGTAAGGTGTAGTCTAGGTAATTTACCACTAATCCATAATGATTTTGATATTATTTTATAGAATAATAAATAATATAATTAATTTTTATTAATGATTTTTTTTATTTTTTAGATTAGAATAAATAAAAAAAATGAGTATACAAAAATTTGAACATTTCATACAAAACTAAAGTTTATGTGCTTAACTAATCAGTTATATTTATTTTGATAAAATTTTATAAATTAATAATATATTTAAAATAAAATAATTGGTCTTCCTTAACGGTTTTTTATTTAAAAAAATAAAAAAAATGTAATTACCAGTTGAACGTATTGAATTCTATGCAATTTAAAAAATAATAATATATTTAAAACAAAAAATTAGTATAAAAAATAATTTGACTGTATTTTTAGAAGATTAAGTCGTTTTTTTAAATATATTATTAGTTTATAATATTGTATCAAAATCAATATAAACAGATAATTAATTATATAAACTTAATATATGATTTGAAAGTTCAAATATATGTGCACATATATTGTTTTTATTTATTCAAATACAAAAAATAAAAAGAAAAATCGTTAATGTAAACTAATTATATTGTTTGTTAGTATATAAAATTACATAAAAATTAGGCTAGTGGTTAAATACATACCTTACCTTTACTTGTACATGTTCAAATTAATCTATACGTATTTTTATTATATTTATTTAAATTAATAAAATAATAACAATGGATATATTTTTTTATTTATTTGAAATAAAAAAATTTTAAAAAATTATTAATATAAATCAATTCTATTATTTATTAGTGTATAAAATTGTATTAAAATTACTATAATTGAGTGATTAATCTGGTAAATGTTCAAATATAAGTGTATAAATCTTTATTTTATTTATTTAAAATTTAAAAAATAAAAAATACTTAAATAAGTCAAATTTTATTATTTATTACTGTATAAAATTGAATAAAATTTAATAGTAGTTAATAATATAAATTTAGAATTTAATTATTAAGGTTAAAATTATTTTATGATATTTTTATTTTCCAACAAAATTCGGATAATACTGCTGCAAATGCAACTAACTGGAGTACAGCATCATTAACCCGAATTTCGAGCTCGAGTACATGGAACCTAATTTGAGGTCGGGTTCGTTTGAACCAAAGATCTCATATGAACTGAACCGATCAATTAAAATTTTTATTTCCCCTAGCTAGCTAGTAGCTCCCCAACCAAAGGAAGATGGATTTTATTCATTATAATTTTTATTATAATAAAAATTATATTAAAATAACGAACTCATTATTAGTTGCACTGTAAATTATTCTTTTTTTTATTGGAAAAGGAAAACAACAAAGAGATAAAGCCTGCACCCGGCAAAATTTCTTTGTAACAGTGGGGCGATGGCAGTGACTGCCTACAGTACACCTACAAGATAATTTAAATTTGTATTTTTCCAGGCTGTTCATATAAGTTTCACTGCCGTCTTACCTGGCAACAGGCCAACCCGTATGCATCATATATGTGCTGTACTTTTTCATCAGTATCCATTTTGTTATTTAGGGCCGAATAATAAAAAGCAAGCAATAAGGGCAAGGTTCTTTCCTGCACCGAGTTAAGGGGTTCATGGTCATGACTTGCCCCATGAAATTGGCTATTGATGGTGTAGAGTAGACGACAAGGTGAGAGGAGATGAAATCTGGAAGGGCACGTGGGAGGACCAAATTAAAGCTGCAGCCTACCGCTGTATATGCTGACACGTCTTGAAAACTGCCGTAATGGGACTTGGATTTACCCTCTCCATATTGCACTCAATAAATATGGCTGGGACTGGGTATGGGTCAATTTCGACTGTTCACCACTCAATATCTATAATATAGATAGTTTATATATATATATATATATTTTTTTAATTTCTTAATAATTTATCTTTTTTTAAATAATTTATTACTCCACTTTCATTTTATTATCAATAAAATAAACTAGCACCACTTACAATTTTGGCTTTGTTCCTTATATCTTGTACTAAACTTATCAAATATGACAACAGCTTATTTTAAAAAATAAATTATTACCCTAATTTTATCTAAATTTCCCTTCATTTTTTTCTTGTTTTGCTCAACTCTTTCTTCTTTCTGTGTAGTGAAAAATAAAATTGTAACATGAAATTATTAATAAATATAAATTAGATAAATAAACTATTAAATCACTTTATAATATAATATGATATATGTGTAGCAATGATCATTCATTCCATTACATTCCAAGTTATGCCCATTAACTAAACTCTCCTCCATTGCCCCAATTTTTTTTTTTGAAGGAAGAGGATGGGCATTTCGGTCATTCTGGATGTAGTTACTTGATTAGGTATGATCTTGGAAAGACTTTTTCTTAGGAAGATATTTTTTATGGCATGGATTTTGTGTGGAGTACGACTTCGATTAGGGCTGTTAAGAAGCTACTGAGTGGACTGTCTTTTTTTTTTATATCCTGGGAGAGTCCGTTGAATTTGATTGTGAAATCTCATGTAAGTACAACACAAAAGATCAGCTCAGTACACTTCGAAAATAAATGGGGACCAAGAAAAAAAAAAATTTTCTTCCCTGCACCCGAGAAAGAAAAAAATCCAGCGTCCTATTTTTTTAACTAAGATTAATTATCATTCAAATTAAATCGATGATATTAAAATTTTATAAAATGTAATTAATTAATATTTTAACATACTATTTTGCTGATATTTTTTTATTAAATAAAATAATTTAACTTAATGAGTAACGCATTTAATTAAAATCCGTGTGATATATCTAAAATTAAATTGATTTATTTTGTTAAATGTTATTTAAAAATATTTTATATAAAATTATAACTTTTTTTATAATATGTTGGTATTTATCTATAAATTATTATATAATTTTATAAAAAAAATCAAATGATTCAGCAACTCTAAATCTAATATTTCCTCGATTTGATTTAGATGGCATATAAATTTAATATTAATTAATTTAATCCTCTTTCTCTCCGGTGCAGGTCTGCCTATATAATCAAAATGATCAATTTTATCAAATTTTATGGATGTATAAATAGATGCTATATGCAAAAAACCATTACTACATGTTCCGCATATTTAAGCACACCGTCACTATATTAATCTTTTTTATTATTTTTAAAATTATCCACAAATTTATATGTCTCATTTTTAGCATTAATCACCCGGAAAACCAATAATATGGGTAATTATTTTTTTTACTTATAAAAGATTCTCCCCTCTTGTTATACCAATCCATTTGTTGGATAATATAATTTAAAAAAAAACCAATATTTTACCATTTGATTTTTAACTAAATAATTTAAATTAATTCAATTTCTAAATAAATATAAATAAATTGTATATAAATAATTAAATCAATAATAAATTTTAACTTGCATCTTTTTTTATCTAATTCCAATAACACAACTTACATTGCTTTTTAAGTGGGTAAAGCACTCCCAAATTTGAAATTGTGTTTCCATTATGGGGAGGGATATCAAGCTATGTCAGCCAAGCCATACGATGTACAAAACAATGCCTAGTAGATACCCTTATTTCCCTAATTTATTATTAAATCAATCTTATAAGATGGTGAGTTTAGTGCAAGTGATTCTATTATTTCACTCTTTTCCACCCAATCTAAACTCATCACTTATATAGCTTTTAGGTAAAAAAAAAATATAATTTTATGATATTTTATTAGATAATTATGGAGTTTGAACTTCTCATTTAAGTAGAAATTATAAGGATGGAAATGAAAAATGTTCCCTCACTTTCTATTCTTGTATAAATCAATTCCCAGTCTTCTTAATCTACCCGGTAAAGTTCTTATAAGATAACTTCTTTATGTAATTGTGCAAAAAAACTTCCTTCTGTCGGTCTAAATATTAATTTAAGATAAAATATTGAATTATTTGAACTAAAATTTTGAGAATTTTAATTTAATGAAATAAATTTATGGTCCATTTTTATTAGCTTATTATTCATATGTAATAGTAAGACTTTTCAATTATTATTTTTCTATGAATGATGAGACTTTTTAATTAATGATTATTTGTGAATTAATGTATAATATAATAATATAATGGCTTTACAAAAGGTGATTAATTTGATTAATACCATGACATTTCTATCAATTTAGTAATTCTTATTTCATTTCTCTGTAGCATCTTATTTTATTGAGGATATCCTTCCCTAACTGTTCACTTCCTCTGCGTTTCTATAAATAGGGGGGGGGGGGGGGGTGGGGGGGGGGGGGGGGGGGGATATTGGTCATTCACGAAATGGATGTGGGAAAGTTTCGGTAGTTCATAGAGATCGAGTCTCTAATCAATCATAAGAGAATTAGGGTTTGGTCATTAGGGGGTGCGCAACAGCCTTTTGGTGAACGATGGATAGGGAGGGTGTGGTTCTCACGGATAGAGAGGGTGTGGGTGTGGTTCTGTGGGCAGAGCTGAGAACGATTTGATGGCAGAGGGTTTTGTTGACAGAAGATAGAGAGCACAGATGGGGATCTGCATCAGCTAGGTGATCAGTTGATTAATCTCATTATCTCCGTTATCATCTTCTTCTTTAGCCCATCCCAGTGCACGTCTCTCCTTTGTGCTCTCTGTGCTTCTGTCATCACCCTTTCAGTTTTCTGCCATAGCTCCCCACCCCCATCCCCGCACACACACACACACCCACTTCCCTCTCTTCGGTCTCTCCCCGTTCTTCTCAGCGGTGAGAATATCTCTTATTTGCCTCCCCGTCTTTCTGTTACTGATCTGAACCTGTTTTTTTTGTCTGCAGAAGATCTTTCTACTTTATCGCTTCCGATTTATTTCTCAAAAATATTGTTCATATTATTAATTTTGCTTTTTGATGTTTGTGTCTTGCTTCATGAATGGTTTCTTCCTTCAATTCTTCAGATCTCTCATCTGAAAATGAGAGATGAGAAATTAAACGTACCAGTTGGGGTTACTTCCACTGTGATTATGAGATCTGAAAAACACAACAATAAAAAAAATGCGTTCATTGTCTTTTCATTCACAGCTTATTTTTTTTTGTTTGTATACTCAAAATTATAAAAATGGGAGTTGGGTTGGTCCATTTACTCACACTTTTAGCTTATTAGTTTTGGTTGGTAAGTTTAGAGTGTGTTAGTTCCAGCCTCCATAACTTTCAAAAAAGAAAACAAAAAGAGCTCTTGCCTCCATAGACTGCCTCAATGTTCTTTCATTCTTTTCTTTTGTCGTCAATACTTGCCATAATGATGAAAATGTATGATTTACAGTTTATTTCGAATCTCATCAACCAAGAACGGCTAGTGAGGGAGGAAGGGCTATCCAAGAGCAAAAGGACAAAATAATTGTAAAAATATCTATTCATGTAATTTCAAAAAATACTCCACAGGCATGGATTTGTTCATATGTGTGATTTCCTCCTATTACACTAATCTTCTCTTTCCCGAGAAGAAAAATAATTAAAGAAAGTAGTTCGGAGTCAATAAATTTAAATTTGCTGAGGTGACATTTCCTCACGGCTGTGTTTTTGTCAGAGATAATATAAAGATTGGATCCACGTTATCCGACAGGTCATTTTTCAATTGATTTGGGGTGGTAGGCTCTCAAATCTCCTTTTATTGGACTTGCAATATATTAGAGACTCAACTTAGAATATGGCTATTGTTATCTCACTTTGGATCGGCTGGAAACAGAAAAAGGTACTTGGATTTATATTCCTTGGAAACTTTCCAACTTTAATTGTTTCTTTAGTTGTGAACAAGTTATACTATGGGGTGGAGCATCTATGATGGTCGAATACTTCTGACCGGCAGCGGAATATTGAACCGAAGGCTGTATGATTACCCATGTTGATCGAGATGTGCGTGGTTCCTCCGCTTTCACAATGGCGCATATAAGACCTTTTGTGATCGTGAAAGAAGGGTTTCATCATAATTGATGTTGTTTAACGGAAGGTCTCTTTCTTATGCAGGTGAAGAATGAATGCATTAACCATGTAAGAAATTAATGATGCATTGAACAGTGACACATATGATTCATGTTGCATGTGTGATTGATGATGAATCATATGTGTCGCGGTTCATTCGTGTGATGAAATCCACAACTACACTGAATGAACGCCTGGTATTGGTAGATCTTGTCACCTTGTTCCTCTTAGTGTCAGTTTAAAAATGGGTAATAATGGCATCTTCTATTAGCTCGGGTATAGCCATGGATTGAAAGTTCTTCTTGGACAAAAGGGTGTATGATCTTTGGTTTTCTAACTTTGGATCATGTGATTTCATTTATTATGTCTTCATTACTCTCCTTTTTATGTTATTCTTTCTGCCAATAGCCATGAGCTACATTTTAGGAGTTTCTTTTACTAGTCTTAGACCTGCATATCAATTAAAATATCAAACAACAGATGATGTTTCTGAACATGCATACGTAGTGTCAAGCATATTGTATCGAATTCTGAGTTCTCTCTCTCTCAATACATGGATTTCTTGGCAATCCAATGTTCATGTTTGACCCTCGGGCAGTACAGTCTAACCACAAGCTGAACCAATATCTACTTCTCTACAATCCACACTGATCATGTTGGATTGTTAATATCCTATTATTTTACTACACGAAAGGGGGAAAGAAACAAATTGCACCATGTGTATATGTAACTATTTGGTTAACGAGCTCCATAAAAAAATAATAATAAATTTGTGCACAAAAAATCATGCAAAGCAAGTAACAACCAGATTTTTAGTCTTGTCAAAGTCAAAAAAACAGTGAATAGTGGGCCTAGGTAAAATTCATGATACGAAGTATATATCAGAGATGACAAATGACGTATTTGATAGCACAGCACCCTTGGAGCGATTTCTACTAATTTAGGTCTTCAAACATTTCTACTCATGGCATGTATGCATTGGAAAGATCATGGCATGTCAGAGTGATGTTCTAGAGAGATGACATCACTCAGTGGTATATGGGAACCAACAACCATAAGGATAAATAAAGCTTACCATCAGTCATAACAATTCTAATAAGAAGACTGGTAATCCACTTGGTATGCATTAGTACGATGCCGAAAGAGCCAGAATCTTAATTCTCATAAATAGATCCAAATAAATTTAAATGGAATAATAAAAAAAAAGTAAAAATAATATAATCACCATACATTAACAAGAATATAATTAAATTTACGATAAATAAATAGAGAAATATCAACCATTCATGTTTGAAGACCTAAATTAGTAGAAATGAGTTCAAGCATAAAAAACATCCTTGATGTTTGCTTGATGCCATTCTAACAGAGTCTAAGTTGAATTAAAGAGATTTTGGTTATTGGCGTCCCTAAATTTCTTCAGTTAGATCTCTATGAAAAAAATATATTTTTAACATCTACCTAACGAATACTTCAACTATAAGATAGTGCAAGAGATACAGTATTCTAATAGGAGCACATTTGGTAACAAGACTAAACTATCACCCTTGGAGCACCCAACAATTTGAACCAAAACTTTCACTATGATCGGGATAAAAAATATTTTTTTAAATACCTAATTAAATATATTTTAATATTTAAAATCAATTGTTTAAATAAATATTTTTTTATAAAAATAAAATATTATTCCGATTTCAACCAAATTAACCCGATACAATCAAGATCACCATCTGCATCTACTCTATTTTATTCCTTCAAGGTGACACCTCATATTGTCCTGTTAATACGTGTCACAAATAGAGTGATTCCACTAACATTTGATCGAGCAATTAGTCGGAATACTTTGTCTCATCCAAGTGGGTTGGTCTAAGTCTAGATATTTCCTTCCTTCGTCGACAATTTTCACTGTTGAGAGTGCTCAACCTATTCCAATTCAGTGTGAAAATGCCTCTGCAAACACCCCTTCAATTTGCTCTATTTTGGTGCCCTACAACCAAAAAATAAGGGTAATTAAGCTCGGTTAAAGGATGACTGTGAAACCCAAATACCCAACCAATTTATCTCCTCAAGTTGTCAATGGATCACCTTCAACCTTCCTTCCACTTCATTGGAGCCATTTCATTGTCGTCCCTACAATTCTTCTAGACAGAGCTCCCATGCTTAATTTTCAGTAGATTCGCGTTCGTGAATAGAGAGGGACGAGAGCGACATCAGTATGGTTTTGGACCAAAGTTTCCTTCTGACACTCATCCTTTCCACCACATATATTGTTCTTCCAAGCTCGATTTTGAGCAATGCGAACTCTACCAGCTCTTCCTCAGCTTTATTTTTCACGACGAACAAACAGAAGCTCACTATGCAAAACGATCGCTCCCAAATGGTGATTTCTAACACATAGAGTGTGCATACAAACCTTCCTTGCCTTTCCCAACCTCCATAGTTGCTCCTTTTCTTCCCATAGCGAGTTTCCCCCGGTTCATTCTCTATAATTCAAAACTTGAAAACATGCCATGGATGACAAAGTTCACAAAATGGAGTAATGTGTTGAGTGAATTGTGAGCTTAGTACTTAAGATGATGAATGGGATTTGATCCGGTGGTTGTTGGAGGGAAGACACTAAATTGAAAGTTTTTAAAAGTTAGGATTGTTTTGCAAAATTAGAAATTTGATTAGTTGGTTCTAAATATGAATAATAGGGATTGAAATTTGTAGAAATGAAAGTTTTTAGTATTGAATTAAAAATAAGGAAATATTTAAGTACTAAAATGTAAATATTTGAAAGTTTAAAAGTAAACCATTTTATTCCTAAATAAGAAAAATTGGATAGGGGGAAAATTTTTTTTTTGAAACAAAATAAGGTTTAAATCAAACGAATATCATAAAAAGATATCAAATGGAATATAAATTAAATTGAGTGAAACTTAAACTCTTAAAATTTTAAATGAAATTGATCTAATTAGAAATTTAAAGTGCAAATCGAATTGGGAAAACATAAATAGAGATTGAACTGAATCAAACTAGATTTGATTCAATTTAGAGAAATCAGTTTGAATATTTATTTTTTTGGGTGAAATAAAAACGGTAAATTAGTAAATTGAAGTTATTATCATATAAAAAATAAATTAAAAAAATTTAAATTTTAGAAAACCAGTCGAATAGGGTTTAAATTGATCAATTTTTTTTTTAAAATTTTGGATTACCAAACCCGGTTCAATTGAACTAGTCAATGGTCCAATTGGGTCAATGGACTGCCTGCCATATTAGCGCCTAGACTGCGTGACAAGTGTCCTTAGTCAGCAGACAAATCAACGTTTAGAAGAGCTCACCAATCAAAGAATGACACGCATCTATTGTCAATTGATGAAAATCCATATTGGTTGGACTAACCAATAATAGAGTTATACATGTCAATAGTAAACGATCAACTAATAAAATTCCACGTTAGTGAGATTGATCAATTAGAGAATGACATATGACAAATACATCCATGTCAATAACCAACTTAGACATTAGATAACTATTGACCAATCAATGAACCACACGTGATATTGCCACGACAAAAATCATAACTAATCGTGAGTGGACACGTGACATTGGCACATGATGTGAGATGAAGAATCTGCCTTATTTAAATCGGCCAATTAAAGCATGCAATGTGGCAGGGTCTTAACTGTCACTCTCCGACCCGGTTTGGTTGAATCCACATGAACAACCCACCGTTCTACTGGTTGAAAAGGTGTTTGCTCCTTCTTTAACTCAAGAGTAGCCAAGCGTATTTTCAACTTTGTTCCCTATAAAGACATATATCAAATAAAATGCAAGTTTAAGAGAAATTAAGCATACTTGACAGAGGGTAAGGATTGGTGTTATCCCTAATCATTTTCTCTATTTCCTAAAAATGGATAAAAAGAGGGGTGAGTTTCTATAACTCAATGAATTGGTATTTTAAAAAATGAAGTTTCGGTAAACAAATAGTTTTCAAATTTGGAGTGTGCCAAACTCCTTAATTCTTTTAAATTTTCTCATTTTCAAATCTCAGTTTTTATAATTATTTCTTATCACAACGGTGTGTTTATCAACCAACCCACGCCCTTCATCATGAAGGAACACACATTCGTAGGCTAGCACATCCACTGTACCCACTTGTAGCATTGGAGCGACTTTACCGACCATCTAAATAGAAGCATGTCCACTTCTACCTTGAGAATGAGTGGATGTACGTGATATCCGACCCTCAATCTTGTAATAAAACTCCGTGTCTGTATGAGGAAAGAGATCTCATCCCGTCCCCACCCTGGTCTCATGCGCAATGAAGCTACATCAAGCTTTACAAGACTTTTGGTAAGACTTACTGCCCTTATTTCCATCAGGTCGTCTAGAGCCCTAGGATGCATCACTACCTCTCTTGGGCATCTTGAAGGTCCCGTAACATAGTGCATACACAAATCAACAGTTTTTCACATAAGCCATATAATCTGTGGTTCCATTGGTCCGACGGCCGCGACCCTCAACTCAACATCCAGCTGTTTATCTTGACTAGTATGAAAACCTATCATGTCGCACTACCGCTAGTCCATCGAGTATGTTGGTCCTGTCTCAGTACCATGGCCAAACAACTCATTTACTTAAGTTTTCATGGCTTAATAATCATGTTTGTTTACGAGCTACTACTCGTGCCAACTAGCCTAGGGCCCACTATTCAAGATTTTTAAAATCGGGCATATTAGTCCCCAAGTTCCAAAACTGAGATCTCCGGCCTATATGAGCTATTCGAGCTCTCGTCAAGAAGGTCTCCCAACATATCAACCGGGTATGAGGACATCTCTGCTTATAACCGATAAGCGGGTTTTCCACTTCCTTTCAGGAAGTTTCATCATACCAATCGGGTATGATCTACTTACAACCAACTGATAAGTAGTTTTTCCACATGATTTCCACATCACTCTTCTCAGATGTGATGATTAAAATACCACTTAGCAGTAGATTTTCATTTTCGAGGTACTTATCATCCCAACTGGGTATGATATTAACTTCCTACTCACTCGATCATGCAGTGTATTTCCTCTAAATTGACTTTTGTCCCTTGTGATATTTGCCTTAGTTGGCATTCCCGATATCTCGTGTTCCTACACGGTATAAATTTCCTTGTTCATTATCATTTGGCTTGATAGCCTTCATTTATTATGAATGACTAAAAATATATAACTTTTCAAATATTTACAATTTGGTCCCTAAATTTCTTTTTCTTTTACTTTAGGCCCCAAATGTCGATTTTCCCTATATTGAGTCCGGAAACTTTAAAAATTCTCTTTGGGACCTCAATTTATTCAAATTCACAAAAAGAGGTTCAAGTTTCCCAAATTCCCAATTTGGTCCCCAATTTTTTTCAAAATTACCATTTTGCCCCTCCTTTACATAAATGTAAGTTTTACCCCAAAAATTCCAAAATTTTCTCAATTCATCCTCCAACACTCTTATCATGCCCAATTGGCCCTCAATTTTATAAAATTGCATTTTAGTCCCTCAAATTTTTGAAATCCCCAAAATTTCCCCTAATTTCAACTTTCTAACACAGTCGAATTTGATTTCATCAGATTGACTGATCAAACAAGTTTAATTGTTGAAATTGAAGTTAAATTAGAGTTCCTACATCTTCATATGATTCAATTGTACTTTGAATTGCACGTTTTGATGCCAGAACGAGCTCAAATGGAGATTCGCTGGAAAATAGAATGTAGAAAGAGAAAGCTTCGAATGCTTACTGTCGGGGGTGCGACGGTCTGAGCTTTCAATCTGGGCAGATAGCTCTCTTCCTAAGGTTCCTCCTAAGATCAAGAATTGCATCAATTGATGGTGAATTGAGTGAGAATTTTATCATTGAAATTCTACTGGTTCTCTCTTTAGCACCAGTCGAAAATTACAGAAGTGAGCCAAATTTGCTTACCTTTCAATTCTAATTCGGCCGTAGGAGGGCTAAGGAGGTGTTGGGAGAGCTTGGTTTGGCCTGAGTAGGGCTCGAATTGGCCAATTTTAGCTCGACAAAAATAGGGTATCTTCGGTCCACCGGAGTTGCTTCACTGTTCAATCATGCTGGCGCTTCTCTGGCAACCCTTGGAGTGAATGGAGACTACCACCATGTAGCTGACTTCTCCTCAATTCTAAGGAACCTGACCATGCCTTCTTTGGCTCAGAAAAGACCCTATTTTAGAGCTCTGGTTCTAGCTTCATCGGAAAACTAAGTAACTGAGAGAGAGTGAGGTTTTCAATTGTGGAGAGGATGAATGAAGAGGGGCTTTTTATATATGGAGCTCGAGGACTCATCGGCCATTCATTTGGCACCTTTATGACAGTCATTGATGGCTTGAAACATACTGAATGGAAATGTTTCCTCTTCGCCGGCGTTGGTTCAATTTTCCGGCGAGTGAACAGTGTTGTCATCTAAAGAAAGAAGATGACACTATTCCGAACCGGGTTCAAAGCTTAAACCGACCGATTCAGACCCGATTCGACCGAGTTTTTAAAAATTAAAAATTTCTAAATTCATCTAAATTCATTATCTATCAAATGGTGGCCTCAATTCTCAAATTGGAATTTTCTAAGCCACCTAGAAAAATGAATTTAGCATTCGATTCAATAGTGGTTCAAATTGGTCCAAATTGGTTCAATCCGGTTTATATCCGGTTCACCTGAACCGGTTTGGTTTTCATCCCCCATCCATCCTAAAGTCCTTTTCCATAACTTATGTGACTCTTTAGGTCACTTGGTATCCATAAATTTCCCGGTTTTCCCTCTCTCTATCGGTTCCAGTTCATAAACCGACTTGGTGCATAAATAGGTTCAATCCAGTTCGGATCCGATTCACCCAAACTGGTCTGGTTTTTCTCCCCCAATTTGTTCTAAGGTTCTTTTCTAGGGTTTATGAACCCTTTTGGGTTACTTGGGAGTTGTAAATTCCCCAATTTGTCTGTTTCTTGAAGATTGGGTTCGTGAACCCGATTTTCTCACTCGGCTTAATCGGTTCTTTTCTTAATTTTCCTTAACTCCAAAAAGTGGGGTTTACAACTCTCCACTTCTTTTAGTAGTTTTGTCCCCAAAACTTATTTCACACTTTTTGTACTAGTATGGACCTTCATTGAAATGCATTTCATAATTTATTCACCTACAACCTTCCTGGTTGTTTCCGTTTATCCCCAATATCACCTTCTTAAGATCTCGTTTTCATTCACATCCCTTTTTCATTCCATGGGGTTACCTTTAGTGTAAACCCCACACTTTTGAGTTAAGGAAAACCGGGAAAAGAACCGGTCTAACCAAATAAGAAAACCGAGCCGGTTTACGTTTGGGAACAAGCAATATGTAAATTTACAACTTTTGGGTGATCCAAAGGGTTCATTAAACCTTGGAAAAGAAACTTAAGACAAACTAGAAAACAAAAAACCAAATTGGTTCAGGTGAACTAGATTCCATAAGAACTTTAAAGTTAAGCGTGCTTGCCCGAGAGTAATGTGATGAAGTATGATTTTTTTTTGTTTTTATAACCTGAAATTTTGGTAAAAAATTTTTATGCGAACGTAGGGCTTATCATAAATAGCCATAAATTAATATATATTTAATTATTGTAATTAATACCAATAATTTAATACCCAAATTAAATTATTGGAATTAATACAAATAATTTAATACCGAAATTAAATTATTAAAATTAATACCAATAATTTATGGCAATATTAATACTAGTAATAAATCTCTCCCATTTAATACACGGTTTTACACCTATATAAAGAGGTCATCCCCATTCATTCTCTTCATACCTGAACACTTTTCTCTCTCTCTCTATTGCTCCATTTCCCGGTGATGCTCGAACTAGAGTTTTGACTTGAACATTTTTCTTAACCTCGGAAGGAGAGGTCAAGCTCTTTAGAACTGGGGAGAAGATAGCTATCTAATAGTAAACTCCAGTCAATTCGAGAATCGCTGGAGAATCGCCGACATGATGAAACAGTGAAGCAGCTCTGGTAGATCGAAGCTTCCCTATTTCGGCAAACCTGAAATCGACCATTTTGAGCCCTCCTCAGACCAAACCAAGCCCTCCCAACACTTCCTCAGCCCTTCCACGGCCAAATTAGGACTGAAAGGTAAGCCAATTCGACTCCCCTCTACAATTTTCGGCCGGTGCTAGAGAAAGAACTGACAGACTTTCAATGATGAAATTCTAACTCAATTCGGCATCAATTGATGTGATTCTTAATTCTAGGATGATCCTCAAGATGAGAGCTATCTGCCCAAATCGAAAGCTCGGACCGCCGTGCCCTCACCGATGAGAAATCGAAACTTTCTCTCTCTACAATCTATTTTTTGGCGAAGCTCCGTTTAAGCTTGTTCCGACGTTAAAATCTGTGATTTCAAAGTTCCTTAGAATCGTATGAACATGTAGGAACTCAATTTCAACTCCAAATCCAACAATTAGAGGTGTTTGATTGGTCAGTTTGATGAAATCAAATTCGGTAGTGTTGAAGAGTTGAAATTGGGGGGAATTTGGGGATTTTTGAAATTCGAAGGACCAAAATGAGATTTTATGAAATTGAGGGCCAATTGGGCATGAAAATAATGTTGGAGGACCAATTGAGAAATTTTAGAATTTTTGGGATAAAACTTACCATTTTTGTAAAGGAAGGGAAAATGGTAATTTTGGAAAAGGTGGAGGACCAAACTGTAAATTTGAGAAATTAATCCTCTTTTAGTGAAATGGAATAAATTGAGGTCCTATGATAAATTTTAGAAGTTTCGAGACTCAATTTGAGGAAAAACCGGTATTAGGGACTTAAAGTTAAAGATAAATAACTTTAGGGATCTAATTGCAAATAAATGGAAGTTTGACTTTCTCATTCATTTGGAATGAATGAAGGCAATTAGGTTGAAGGATAATGAACCGATTTGTTCATATTGTGTAGGAACACGAAGTAACAGGAACGCCAGTAAGGACAAGCTCGCGTGAGTACAAAGAACCGGTCTAGTGGAATTCACAGCATTAACGGGTGAGTGGGTTTACTAACATCATACCCGGTTGGGATGATGAGCACAACTTAAAATTTTAAAACCATTTACCAGTTGTGAGTGGAAATTTTATATCATACCCGGTTGGGAATGATAAGTACCTCGGTATGAAAACCCACCATTTAGTGGTATTTTAAACATCACTACTTAGAGGAAGTGATGTGAAAATCTTGCAGAAAAACTACTTACCGGTTGTAAGTAGATCATACCCGATTGGTATGATGAGGCTTCCTCGAATGAAGTTGAAAACCCATTTATCGGTTATGAACGAAGGTGTCCTTATACTGGACGGTATAATGGATAGAGAAAACATATGTTTTGTCGGAAGTGCTCTCCCTTCACTGTGTGCCAATGCTTAAACAATTTGGAAGACCTTCTCGACGGGAGCTCGAATAGCTCTGATAGGTCGGGGGCCTCGGTTTTGGAACTTGGGGGTTACATGCTTGATTTTGAAAATCTCGTACAGTGGGCCCAAGGCTAGTTGGCACGAGTAGGAGCTCGTAAACGAACATGATATATGTGCCATAAAACTTAATAAGTGAATTGTTTGGCCATGGTACCAAGATAGGATCGACATGCCCAGTCAACTAGCGGCAGTGCGATATGACAGGTCGACGGATTAGTCAAGACAAACAACTGCAGGTTGAGTTGAGAGTCGGGGCCGTTGGACCAGTGGCACCACAAATTACATGGCAATATGAGAAAATATTGTTTGTGCATGCACTGTGAGTACGGGATCATCAAGATGCCCATGAGGGGGTAGTGATGTGTCCTAAGGGCCCTGGACGACCCGATGAGTATAAGAGTAGATCGTCGTTCCAGGTGTCTGTGCGAAATCTGGAGTAGCACCAACCGCATGAGACTGGGGTGGGGACAAGATGAGGTCTCTATCCTCATACGGACATGAAGAAGTGATTTCGGGATTGTGGGTTGGATGTCGCGTACATCCACTCATTCCCAGGGTAGAAGTGGTCGTGCTTCTATTCGGGTGGCAGGAAAAGTCGCTCCGGAGCCACTAGCAGGTTCAGTAGTGATACTGACTTGCGAATGTGTGTAACATTCATGATAAAGGATGTGTGTTGGGTGATGACACACCGTGTTAACTAAGAAATAATGGAAAAACTCAAATTTTGAAAAGAAAGGAGTTTGGCACACTCCATATAAATGTTTTTTTAGTCAAAAGATTTGAATTCCATTCATTGAGTAGTCGTACTCACCCCCTCCCTTATATCCCTTTCAGGAAATCTCGAAAAGCTTACTTAAAGATCGTCAACTAAGATGCCTGTAAAACAGGTATATAAAGTTTTAAATTTCATGCAGTTTTGATTATGCTATTCCAGGAAAAGGTGTAGGTTAAAGGACGCCTTACTCTTTACAGTTTATAATAAGGGGAAACCCTTTAATACACCGAGAGAGTGGCGGGTTGATCATGGGGATCCGACCAAACTGGGTCGGGGCATGACATTTTGCTATATATATTTCCCTGGAAGACTTAGATTCATCTCCTTAAGTTTTACCTCCCTCCTTTTCCAAGGCACCAATTCTACATTATAAACTCCTTTACCTAAGAGTCTAGGACTAGGATTTCCGGTTATTTTCTTCCACAGGTTTTAGCGTTATCACCTTTTCATCCTACACAGATTCCTTTCCCCATTCTTTGGTCATCACTTCTTCATTCCACATTTTAATGCTTGACCTCGCCATGCTTTAATAATAGACTTTTTTTCACCCAAAGTCATATTTTCCATAGGATAGTTAGGTTTACATGCCCCTTACTGTATGGCATTCCTCGAAACTTGTCTTTGACTTCACATTACTATAGCCGCATCAATTTCCTTACTCACTCGTCCTTCTCGACTTCTATATTTGGTCATTCAATCTTCAAGTCCTTGAGTTTCTGATAACTTACTGACATACTAAAGCTCTTCCTCTCTTATTTCATTCCTCATTTCCATTGGCGCCCTTCCTTTATAAGGTCTATTCTCCTTTTAAATCCATTTTTAATCATATCGTGATCATTTTACAATCCTTTATTCCGACCGATCCCTTACTCGTATGACGTCTTTTGATATCTTCTTCCTACTTACACGTTACTTGGGTTTGACTTATTCCTTGGATCTTAACGATCTCTTTCCCTTTATACTTGATCCTTTCATCTCTAGAAACTTGTCTTTAAGTAGCTTATCTTCTTCTCAATTTTGTTGGTTCCATTTCCTCTTAACTGGTACTCATGTGTTCTTCCACGGTTCCTCTCTTGGTATGTTTTACACTTCTTTCCTCCCAGAATTTTCCTTTTAACTTTTACCATTACGAATATTCGCTCTTAAATGTCCTTCCTAGGCGTTATCTTCACCTGTTTACCTTTACTCTTGAGGTCCTACGAGTGCTTTTCATTTATCTTACCTCATCCTCATTTGCTCTCAGAACTTATTTATTCCTTTGAGGTGAACCTCTCATCCCTCTTGTATCAAAATCTTTCGTATCTTTTTTATCTATCCTTGGTATTCCTCCCTTGTCTTGAGTAGGGTTTATTCCTCAATACTCCCAAGTTCTTATTACAGCTTCATTTACTCTTCCAGACAATTTGGTCAATAGGAGTTTATTTCCTTCAATTGGATCTGTCTAGAAATCCTATTTGGATTTTCATGTCTTCCTGCAAGTAGGTCGTACTTAACCTTCCCAAACACTCACTTAGTCATTTGCATATCTTACTAAGGTCCTTATTTGGTTCGATCTTTTGCGACACTTCCTCAGTTGTTTCTCTTAACTTGGAGCTTTCTCCTTCCTCAATCCAAATTCCTATTCTCATCCTCCTTCTAATGTCTTCTGTTCTGGGATTCTTTTGTTTGATCACCCTACCGTTCTTTAGAAGTTTAATCTTCACTTAAACTTAAGGATCTTGTATGTTTCATCCACTCCAGTTTTTCTTCCTCTTTTAGTCCCATACCTCTACTTTCCATAAGTCTCCCTATCTTATGGAGTTCCTAAGAAACTATATCTTAGTTCTTTACAAGTAGTTGTTATACCGGGGCCTTCTTGTTATTCTACTTTCTTCCTATATTTCCTTGGTGGTCTTGACATCCTTGGTGTTCCCCCATACTTACTTCCTTTTCTTCTTGATCAGCTTCCATTCTTTTGGTTCCCTTTGGAATATTCTACTCCTTATTTTTCCTTACTCTTATTCTTTGAGCCTATCCTTAACTCCTTGAACTCTCCATGAATTTATACTCTTTGTTGATTACTTCCCTTTGTTCTGACTTCTTTTTCCTTTTCTTAAAATCTCCCTTGGATGGATTCTTCCTTATCGTACTTCCGAGGGAAAGTCTTAAGGGTTGAGGTTAACTATAAATAACCCGTCTTTTCTTTTTTAGGTGATTTCCTACCTTTTATTTTAATCTTTATTATCACACTCTTTTTGCTTTGAATTTATCAAGGAACTTAGAAGTTTAAAAAAAATTTCACTTTCATTCATTCAAGAAATATTTTCTTGCCATACTTGGCTTATTAAAGGAATTTTCCACCCCCTAATCCTTTGGGGTAATAGGACTGGAATTAACCCTAGAACGGTTGTGAGACTCTTGATCAGAAGGCTCTAAGGAATTGGTTGGGGTCCATTCGTATTCCCTAATAGGACGAATCTCATGTATGACCTCTAATCCGTACCGCCTTAGTACCTCAACCTCACACTCATAGGTCTACTTCACCCACTAGGAGGAATTGAAGCCAGGTTTAGTAGGTGGAGGTACTTGATGTACTTCATGAAGGTGGCATACGCATCCTATTAATTATCCCATGCCTCCTTCTTGGTTGGATTCCTCTCTAGTTGTTGTGGGACTGGAGGAGGAGGGGTTGGGCTTCCATGAGGTTATACCGGTTCCTCTTACTTGGGAGGAGGGTATATGATGCCCTCCGGTTCCAATAAGGCTCCAACCAGTTTTCATAGTCTTCCACCATGTCCTTAGGTACTCTTTTCTCGCCCTTTAGGAACCTTTGTATGGCTTCCTCCCTTGGGTAAGGTGTCTTTTTCAGGGTTATGGGTGAAGGACTGGATTTCATCACGAATTTCCTAGGAACTCTCCTTCCTACATGATAGTTTAAAGTTGCATTAGTGTTAGGGTATAATATTGATTATATCTCAATGGAACTAGGCCCTGATACCACTCAAGTTGTCACGCCCCGACCCGGTTTGGTCGAATCCCCGTGAACAACCTGCCGCTCTCCTAGTTCAAGAGGAGTTTCCTCCTTCTTTAACTCAAGAGGAGCCATGCGTACTTTCAACCTTGTTCCCTAGAAAGACATATATCAAATAAAATGCAAGCTTAAGAGAAATTAAGCATACCTGACAGATAGTAAGGATTGGTGTTATCCCTAGTCATTTTCTCTATTTCCTGAAAAGGGATAAAAAAAAAGGGTAAGTTTCTACAACTCAGTGAATGGGTATTTTAAAAAATGAAGCTTCGGTAAACAAATAGCTTTCAAATTTGGAGTGTGCCAAACTCCTTAATTCCTTTAAATTTTCTCATTTTCAAATCTTAGTTTTTATAATCATTTCTCATCACAACGGTGTGTTTATCAACTAATGCACACCCTTCATCATGAAGGAACACACATTCGTAGGCTAGCACGTCCACTGTACCCACTTTCGAGGTGCTTATCATCCCAACTGTGTATGATATTAACTTCCCACTCACCCGATCATGCAGTGTATTTCCTCTAAATTGGCTTTCGTCCCTTGCAAGATTTTCCTTAGTTGGCATTCCCGATATCTCGTGTTCCTACATGGTATGAACATCCTTGTTCATTATCATTTGGCTTGCAACCTTCATTCATTATGAATGATTAAAAATATCTAACTTTTCAAATATTTGTAATTTGGTCCCTAAAGTTCTTTTTCTTTTACTTTAGGCCCCAAATGCCGATTTTCCCTAAATTGAGTCTCAAAACTTTAAAAATTCTCCTTGGGACCTCAATTTATTCAAATTCACAAAAGGGGTTCAAGTTTCCCAAATTCTCAATTTGGTGCCCAATTTTTTTTCAAAATTACCATTTTGCCCCTCCTTAACAAAAATGGTAAGTTTTAACTAAAAAATTACAAACTTTGCTCAATTGGTCCTCCAACACTCTTATCATGTCCAATTGGCTCTCAATTTTATAAAATTACATTTTAGTTTCTCGAATTTTTGAAATCCCCAAATTTCCCCAATTTCAACTTTACAACACAGTCGAATTTGATTTCATCAAATTGACCTATCAAACAAGTTTAATTGTAGAAATGGAAGTTAAATTGGAGTTCCTACATCTTCATATGATTCAACTGCCATTTGAATCGCACATTTTTACGCCGAAACGAGCTCAAATGGAGCTTCCTTGAAAAATAAAATGTAGAGAGAGAAAGCTTCGAATGCTTACCGTCGGGGGTGTGGCGTCCGCGCTTTCAATATGGGCAGGTAGCTCTCTTCTTGAGGTTCCACCTAGGATCAAGAATTGCATCAATTGATGCCGAATTGAGTAAGAATTTTATCATCGAAATTCTGTCGGCTCTCTCTCTAGCACCGATCAGAATGACCAAAGGGAGCCAAATTGGCTTGGCTTTCAATTCTAATTCGGCCACAGGAGGGCTAAGTAGGTGTTGGGAGAGCTTGGTTTGGCTTGAGGAGGGTTTGAATTGGCCGATTTTAGCTCGACAGAAATAGGGCAGCTTAGTCCGCTGGAGCTGCTTTATTGTTTGATCACGTCGACGCTTCTCCGGCAACCCTTAGAACGAATGGAGACTATCACCGTGTAGCTGACTTCTCCCCAATTCTAAGGAGCCTGACCACGCTTTCTTTGGCTCAGAAAAGACCCTATTTCGGAGCTCTGGTTTGAGCTTCATCAGAAAACTGAGTAGTTGAGAGAGAGTGAGGTTTTCAGGTGTGGAGAGGATGAATGGAGAGGGGCTCTTTATATAGGGAGCTCAGAGACTTGTCGGCTGTCCGTTTGGCACTTTTATGACAATCATTGATGGCCTTAAATGTTATGAATGGAAATGTTTCCTCTTCACCAGTGTTGGTTCGATTTTTTGGTGAGTGAACAGTGCTGTCATCTAAAGGAAGAAGAAGACACTATTCCGAACCGGACCAGACCTGTCCGAATCGGGTTCAAAGCTTAAACAGGCCGGTTCAGGCCCGATTCGACCTAGTTTTTCAAAATTAAAAATTTATAAATTCATCTAAACTCATTATCTATCAAATGGTGGCCTCAATTATCAAACTGGAATTTTCTAAGCCACCTAGAAAAATGAATTTAGCATCCGGTTCAATAGTGGTTCAAATCAGTTCAATCCGGTTCATCTAAACCGGTTTAGTTTTCATCCCCCATCCATCCTAAAGTCCTTTTTCATTACTTATGTGACTCTTTAGATCACTTGGGATCCATAAATTTCCCGGGTTGCCCTCTCTCTATCGGTTCCAGTTCATAAACCGACTCGGTGCATAAATTAGTTCAATCCAGTTTGGATCCGGTTCACTTGAACTGATTTGGTTTTTCTCTCTCAACTTGTCATAGGGTTCTTTTCTAGGGTTTATGAACCTTTTTGGATTACTCGAGAGTTGGAAATTCCCTAATTTGTTCATTTTTTGAAGATCAGATTCGTGAACTGGTTCAGTTTTCTCACTCGATTTGACCGGTTCTTTCGCTGGTTTTCTTTAACTCCAAAGAGTGGAGTTTACATTAACATTCGTCTAATAGTCAGATTTGGTCAACTATCATGTTGTATTAAGTGACCAATGAAAGGTTGTCACATGTCAGATCAGATGGTCAAATGATGATATGGATGTCGAGTAAGATGCCACATCAATAATTCTAATCAATTACAATGCGCCATGTGGCAACTTGCACGTGCAAAGCTCACACATGCGAGTACAATGTCATCTTCAACCTTCAGATAATTGAACAAAAGGGAGGGGAAAGGTTGCCATAACTCCGATTAGCAGTAAATTTCTCCAACAAGGCCTTAAATTAGAGTGTTAATGGCTGTCAGATTGTGGAATGGATATGATCGAGAGTTATTGAGCTCCCTATATAAATAGCTCATCCTCCCTCATCTTCACACCTCAAAACCTCACAGAACGCATATTGCTCCATTTTTAGATCACAGCAAATCAGAGCTTTGATTGCGATCCTTTTCACTACCTCAGATCATGAATTTAGGTTCCCTAAAATCCTGAGAAAGTTCTCAATCTGACAGTACACTCCATTAAGCTCAAAGGTCACTAGAGAAGTACCGACGAACTTGCACAATACTCTCGCTTAAATGCCCGAACACTCCCTAAGCAATTTGAGCCACCTACATACCACATACAACCAAGCCAATCCTCTTCGACCATCCTTAGTTGAGCCCTGTCCTTCCTAGATCTTAGTGGAAAGTCCCTACCACTGCCTTTTGCCAAAATATTCAATTTATAGAGCAAATTCACTGAAATTTAAATAAATTGAATTCTAATCACTCATGCCATCAATTGAGGTGCCATATGATCCTAGAAGGATCCTCTTGGAGTGAGCTAACTTCCTACACCAAGAACTCCGACGTTCGCGCCCTCGTCGATAAGAAAACAAATCTCTCTCTCTCTCTATAATGATTTTTCCGACAAAGCTCTATTTTGGTCATTTATAGGTCAAATTTGACAAACCAAAGATTAGAATGATTGTAGAGACTTGGTGAAGATGATTAGTATTATGATATGATTGAATTAAGGGAGTTTAACATGATTTATTGATGATAATGTTTTAGGGACCAAAATGTATTTTTTGTAAAGTTGGTGACTAAGTTGTAGTTTTTGAAACAATAATGTTTTAAGTGTAATTAATGATAAACTAAGGACCCAAAGGGAAGTGAAGAATAATTAGGGACCTAAAGGAAAAATTTGAGGATTTTATGGTCCTACTTATAAATAAAGTAAACTTAGGGGCGTATTTGTCAATAAAAGAAAATATAGGGACTTAAGTGCAATTCATGTCTAATAGAACATAATTGGTTGAAATAATGTAGGAACAAAATTAACTACATATGTGTGCAAGTAAAGCCACATGAATTCAGAAATCTATCCAGGACGAAAAAGTCATAGACTCCAAGTGAGTGAGATTTCTGACATTGAGTTTAGTTGGACTGATGACGTATCAATACCGATATAAAGTAATAACATGCGATGCTAAAACCTTTTTCCAGTGATATGTTCCCATGACTATATGAACTCCACTTAAAATAATTTTTGAGATATATTTATTAGCATGAATCATGAATATTTACATATGAGCTTGAACCAGGTTGTTAAAGTGGACTTGATGCCATCTTTTGAAAACTCGTGAAATGACATGGACGGATCTTGTTCTATATACAATTTTAATATATGGATTAATATTCAATTGATTGTGTGAATTAATTACTATCAAGTTGGAAGCGAGTATCATCCCATAGGGATGATAGTACAAAGATCATGATCTTAAGATAAAACACATGTATGCGTTTATTTGATAATCATGACCGTAGGGCACCTAATACAGGGTAGTGATTATCCTAAGGACTGTTGGTCAGCAAAATTGGTACACGGGAAGCTATCACTAGTTTAGTATGTCAAGGATTTTAGGAGTCCTATGCACATTAGACCTATTGAAGGTGAAAGGTCTGGTCTCTCATTAGCGAACAACTAATAAATAAGTTTGTGGGAGGGGGCAAGGTGTCCACACACATGGTCTGATCTTATCGAACTAATGGACAAGGTTGCAGCCTTGTACAATGGTGGTCGATAAAGATGATCTGAACCATAAGTGGGACAAATGAGATTTATGTACTGCGTTTGAGTGATCTCTTCTATGATGGAACAAGTGGTTGAATTGTGTGCTATGCTTTTCCCAATTATAAACTCCATAAATACCAAATTATAATATGTGTTATTCTTTCTAATCTTATAAAATTCTATAGAGAAAACGTTAAGGTCTGAAATTAGAAGATTTATACTCACCGAGTTGTCGAACTCAACCCTTCCCCTAACCTTTTCAAACATCATGAAGAGAAACATTTATGCTAATATTCTTGCCCGATACGTATAAAATTGCATATTTATGTACAACATATAGTCATATTATTCTGATATATTTATTTATAAAATAAATATTTGAAAGGAAACTGAATTTTTGTATCATTATTTTGAATATTACTCCTATCGAAACTAAAATGGTAGGTACTATTATAGTACATGAAATAGTGGCGGGTTGTTCACAAATTCTGGCCGGGTTAAGGTGTGACATTAAACACCAAACTATAAAATTAGAAAGTAATGTCATCTACAAGATTAAGCGTGTAAATGATCAAATGGTGACAAATGATAATTTGAGGACTAATTTATGGTATTAAGAAGTTAAAGTACTAAATTATAACAAAATGAAAACTTTAAAGAATTGTATAGATGTCTATCTATATAAACACTAGGAATACCAGAATAACATATTATCACAAAAATTTTAAAACATGTGACAAATAGGGTTAAGATCTCCTAATTTAGAGGAGAGTGAGAATATCAACGAGATATTGAGATCCTTTATCGATGTGAGTAAGTTTATTGATGTCAAGTCCCATTGGATTATTTTAAGACATTTTTGAAAAGTTGAGACCCATTTTACTAAACTTATTTTTTTATGTGACCTCTATGTGATTGTGTGTTTGTTTGAGTTGAGTTGATGTGTGGATTGATACAAATTTTTTGAAAATGAAAGTGAGAAACTAAATTTTTGAACTACATATTTTGATAAATTATATGTAGATTACATGATCCAGATCCATTGACATTATGGATCTCATGTGTGAAATGTTAGATTTCCGACTTGCCCTGTACAAACACTAGATCCACTTACCAATGTGGATATTTGCTCGCGATAAAGATGGAAGTAGATGCATATTCATTGCTCGTCTAACTTATATGTTGAATGATTTCATTTGCTTGTATGGAAACTAAAGAGATGAATGAATGATAATTTTTCTCAACATGTCATGACCAGTTGAAGTTCGTACTAGAGACTAATTGTATGAGGACAACAAGAGCTAGACACTCCCATACCTTGAAGCTAACTCTGAGATAAATGTGATATTGTTGTTTGTGTATGATGGTGTATATTGATCATGAAATAAACTCAAATGATCCCTTTATATACCTAACATAGGTAATGAGAGTGAATGTGTTTTTCAACAAGACAAAGAAAATAAATAATTTTAGTGGTTTTAAAATCAATGATGTGCATAAAAGAATATTTTTTGAACGATTTGAAAAAAATATTATTTTTTAAAAACATTGGTTTTTTAGCATTCAAATGTCTCAATTTTATAAGAATATTTGTGAAATATATTTTGCACATCATACATTATTTCATATGAAGTGACACGTGTATGATTGCTAGTATTTATAATATCTTATTATTTATAAATTATTTTAAGTTTTGAGTTGGGATGAGATTGAGTTTATGTGCACTAAATGTAACACTACAATTTTTAAAGAAATAATAATTCCAATTTTGTTTGGAAACCAGAATTTAATTGGGATAAAAATGAATTGAATAAATAATCGGTTTGAACTAAGAATCATGAAACATGTTAAGAGTAATTTTAATCTAAACCCCTTTCATAGAAAACCAAAGATCGATGATTCATAGGTGAAATTTAGACTAAAATCAAGAGAAAGAATCAATATAATCACATAAGTTGGTCAAACTTGTCAACGCCATATCTTTGAAATAAAGAACTAAACCCAGGGAAAAACCCTCAAATACTTTCGAAAGAAAAATGGGTGTCCATCGAGATAGTAAAGATTTAAGACAAAGATTTTGACCTCTCAAGTGGCCAATAAATGACAAAAGTCATAAAAAAGAAACGTGAAGTAAATAGGATGTGAAAACCGAATCGGTTCGAGGAGAACTGGACTTAAACCATATTGAACCAGAGTGAATCGAGTTGAACCGTAAAGAGCCAGTTTAAAGAGTCATTTTTCTAGATAGCTTAAAAATATCAAATTTGAAAATTGAAAGCACCATCAGGTAGAAAATGAATTTAGAAGAATTTAGAAAATTTTAATTTTTGGAAAACTGATCGAATCAGGCATGAATCGACTAATTTACGATTTCGGGTCGGATTGGACCAATCAATGGTCCAACCAATTAACGGACCACTGCCAGGTTAGCATCCAGTCAGCAGGCATGACCAATCAGTGTGCGATGCATGGAGAAGCACTCCTAGTTAGCCGCTTAATCAGCGTTTGAAAGTGTTGGCCAATCAGCGAGTGACACATATCCTCGGTCAATGGTTAGAGAAGAAAAATCCACATCAGCGACAACCGACCAATAGGGGAGTGACACATGTCCTAATCAACGGTCAATGTCGGACCAGCCCCGTCAGCAAAGGCCGACTAATGGGGAGCTGACATGTGGCAAAAGTGCCATGTCAGCTGGGAAACGACGGACCAATAAGAGGTCGACACGTGGCGGTGCCATGTTGGATGACCTCAACCATTCAGAAGCTGACACGTGGCAGTGGCATTGTACGTTAGGAGGGAAATATGACGCATTTAAAATAGCCAATTAGAGGGCACCACGTGTCACGGTCAATGGTGAACTGAAACCGGTCAGCAAACATGTAGGAAGGCGCAACCAATGGGAGGCTACTATGTGTCACGGTTAATGGTGAACTGAAACCGGTCAACAACCACATAGGAAGGAGCAACCAATGGGAGGCTACCACGTGTTTGATCAGCAAGTCAAAGGCAGACTAGGTTGCTGATGAGGATGCTACGTCCGCAAAACCAACCAATCATAACGTGCCACATGGAAAGCCGAAACGTGTGTAGTTCGCACGTGCGCCACTATATCATATTCCTCAGACGACTGACAGTGAAAAGAGGATAACGGAGGGGAGGAAGTCTCTGACGACTTGGAAAAAGCTCTGATTCGGTCGCTGGCGAGCAAGGCAAGGGCCGAGTCTTACGCCGGTAGGTAGCCTAGACTCGTGAGTAACTCGTCACTCTCCCATTTTATAAAGAGTTCCCCCTTTTCTAAACCACGAGGAGTAAGGTGTCTTTTTCATCTATATTATTGCTAGAATAACATTAATCAAAATTGAATACATTAAACCTTACAAACATGTCTTGTAGGTTTAGCTACAAGAAGATTTTTATGTTTGTTTTCCATTGGTTACCTGAAAAGGGGTAGGAGGGGGGGGGGGGGTGAGTTCGAAAACTTAGTGAATGAATATTGGATAGAGTTCCCAAAAGCAAGATATCTTTAATCGGAGTATGCGAGACTCCTTATTTCCTTTAAAACATTCTTTCCTTAAGTTCTAATTTTCAAAACCCTTTTACCTCATTTTCCACATTAGGTGTGTTTAACAGTCAAAACATGCCCTTCATCAGAAAGGGATCACACATTCGCAGGGCAACCCTTCCATTACACCCACTTGTGGCATTGGAGCGACTTTACCGGCCACCTAGATAGAAGCCCGTCCACTTCTACCTTGGGTTTGAGTGGATGTTCGCAACATCCAACCCTCAAATCTGAAATTAACTCCGTGTCCATATGAGGACAAAGATCTCATCCTGACCCCACCCTAGTCTCATGCGCATGAAGCTACGTCGAGCTTCCCTGACCGCTGGCACGACAAACTGCCCTTATCTCCACTATATCGTCCAGTAGCCCTTAGGATGCATCACTACCCCTCTTGGGCGTCTTAATGGTTCTGAACCTCAAGTGCATGCACAAACAATAATTTTGATAAATCCATTTATCATTGGTGCCATTAGTCCAACAGCCCCGTCCCTCAACATGACCTGCAGCTATTTGTCTAAGCCGGTCCGTCGACCTGGCCTTGACGCATTGCGGCGTCCATTGAGTATATCAGTCCTGTCTTGGTACCATGGCGAAATCACATAATCCATTCATTAAGAATTTTCCATGGCTTTAACATGCAAGCTTTCTCTCTCTACTGTGAATTTTCCAGCAAAGCTCCAATAAGGTGTAAAACTCAACCAAATTTAGAAATTCAAAGTGTAGGATGATCGAGGAGAGTTGGAGGAGAATAGAAGAAAGAATCAAAGAAATTAAGGATGTACAGGCCGCCAATTGGATGAGGTAAGATTCGAAGTTCCACATGCTTGAATTAGGGAAGAAGATGAAGGGCGGTTTGGGGATTTTGGGGGACTTTTGTGCAATTTTCAAAAATTGGAGGGTTAGACTATAATTTCATGAAATTGAGGGAGTTTTCATGAAATTCACCCCAATTGAGGGTCAATTGGGCAATTTGGACAAATTTGGGGCAAATTGGAAATTTTGAAAAGTTGGGTAACCAAATTGTAATTTTTGGACAATTAAGGATTAAAGGGAAAATTTGGTGAATTAAGGGCCAATTGGTGAAATTGAAAGAGTTAAGGACCCAAAAAAATAATTGGGAACCCAAGGGACCTAATAGAGACTAAAGAGAATTTAGGCACCCATGTGCAATTTAAGCAAAGTACAGGGCTCTAATACGAACACTCGTACCCTACAAAGACAGATTACTCGGGCACCGACCCCCTAAAGTGCACCAAGGAGGGAGACTTCGCTGACGCGACCCCGCTGAGATCACTAGATGAGTGGGAACCGCTGTGTCGTCCATTCCAGTTGGAATGCGGTTCCGCTTTGAAAACTATTTTCTCAGAATTGGCATCTACTGATTGGGTGACTCTGCTTAAAACATTTAGGAGCTAATTTCGAGCTTAGTCTCAAGAAGTCAGTGGGCCCAAGGCCGGTGGATACGGGTATGGACCCGTCGAGAACAAACATATGATATATGATGCTAAAAGACATGAATAATGGAAACTTTGCATGATACCCATCGAGCCAAGTTGAGTTGTCAAGCTTGTTGGGCTTAAATGCTGCTCTACTGAAGCCAAGTCTTTGAACCTGTTGGGTTAGTACATGTGGTGGGCCGAAGCCAAGTCGACAAGTTGTTGTGCTAGAGGGTCAAAGATAAAGGTTGTCACGCCCTGAATCGGTTTGATCGGATATGAGATTTTCAAAATCGGGCATTTTAGTCTCCAAGTTCCAAAATCGAGGCCTCTAGCCTATCTAAGCTATTCGAGCTCCCATCAAGAAGGTTTTCCAAAATGTTTAAGCAATTGCACGTTTTTTTCCAAAATTCAACCCATTGGTCCTCCGACATCTTTTTCATGGGAATTGGCCCTCAATTGTGGGAAATTGCACTTTAGTCCCTCAAATTTTTGAAATCCCCAATCCCCCCCCCCCAAAAAAAAATTCCCCCCAATTTCCCCTTTTCAACATGGTCAAATTTGATTTCATCAAATTAACCGATCAATTGAGGTTAATTGTTGAAATTAAACGTAAAATTGAGTTCCTACACATCCATATGATTCAATTGCACTTTAAATCGCATGAATTGATGTCGAAACGAGGTCAAACAAAGCTTCATTGAAAAAATGTACTTAGAGAGAGAAAGCTTCGAAAGCTTACCGTTAGGAGTGCGGTGGTCTAAGCTTTCGATCTGGGCAGATAGCTCTCGTCCTAAGGTTTCTCCTAGAATTAAGAATCATCTTAATTCATGTGAAATTGTGGGAGAATTCAGTCAGTAAATTTTTATCGATTCTCATTCTAACACATATCGGAATTTACAAAGGGGGAGCCAAATTAGCTTACCTTTCTACTTTAATTCGGTTGTATGAGGATTGAGGGAGTGTTTGGAGAGCTTGGTTTGGCTTGAGAAGGGCTCGAATCAGCCAATTTTAGCTCGATAGAAACAGGGTAGCTTCAATCCACCGGAGCTGCTTCACTGTTCGATCACGCCGACGCTTCTCCATTGTTCCCCGGAGCAATTGGAGACTACCGTCGGGTAGTTGACTTCTCCCTTAGTCTAAGGAACCCGACCACACCTTCTTTGGCTCATAAAAACCCCTATGTTAGAGCTCTGGTTCATGCTTCATTAGAAAACTATGTAGTTGAGGGAGAGTGAAGTTTTCACGTGTGTGGAGGATGAATGGAGAGGGCTCTTTATATAGGGAGCTCGGGGACTCTCGGACCATCTGTTTGGCACCTTAATGAAAGTTTTTGATGGCCAAAAATGTCCTTAATGGAAATGTTTCCTTTCTACCAACGCTGTTCGATTTTCTAGCGAGTGAACAGTGTTGTCATCTAAAGGAAGAAGACGACACTGTTCCGAACCTGATCGGATTCAACACTTAAACCGACTGGTTCAAGCCCGATTAGACTGAATTTTTCAAAATTAAAATTTTCTAAATTCATCTAAATTTATTCTATATCCAATGGTGGCCTTAATTCTCAAAATGTGAATTTTCTAAGCCACTTAGAAAATTGAATTTAGCATCTGGTTCAAAGATTGTTCAAACCGGTTCAGATCTGGTTCACCTAAATTGGTTTGGTTTTCTTTCCCAAATTGTCCTAAAGTCCCTTTCCAAGGTTTTTATGACTCTTTGGGTCACTCTAGAGTTGTAATTTCCCATTCGCTAGTGGTTGGGGTTTGTGAACTGGTTCAGTTTTCTCACTCGGGTTGATCGGTTCTTTCCCCGATTTTCCTTAACTCCAAAGAGCGAGGTTTACAACTCTCCCCTCCTTTTAGGAGTTTTATCCACAAAACTTATTCAACGTTCTTCACACTTGAAAGAACTTCCCTTGATATCAATTTTTAGTTTATTGACATACAACCTTCTTGGTTATTTCCATTTATCCCTTATATAACATACTCTTAAGATTTTCTTTTCCTTTCCATCACTTTCTCATTCCATGGAACTCACTTTAGCTAAGCATATCTCATTAGAAATGTTAAGGTCATATCCTTAAAGTCACATCCTTAAAGTCACATCCTTCATTCCTTAAAGTATAATTTCTAAATCCCAAGATTCTTTACTTAAGATTTTAGGATTGCGAGTTCCAAAATGTCTAATCATTCATGTATCCAATTATTCTCTTTATTGTTTAACTCCTTAGCTCAGTTTCCGTTCAAGTACTACGTACATGCTTCTACTGGTATCGGTGTTATCAGCTTTTTGTCCTATATTGATCCTTCCCTTATTTTTTGGTTATTATAACTTCGTTCCAAATTTAATGTCTGACGTTGTCATGTTCAACTAACAGATTCTTCCTTACTTGAGTCATATTTCCCTGGGACTATTGGGCTTACATGTCCCTCACAGCACAACATTCTCTAGAACTGTCTTTGACCTTTTAACATTTTTAAAACACTTCCATAGTGATTGTTTTCAACCTTTCTACTTTTCAGGGATAGTACAACTTCGTCCATCTTTTTGTCTAGTTGTATTTTTTTTTACTATCTTTACTGTTCTCTACTTGTCCATTTTGCCTTCGACGTCATATCCTATATAACCATATTGGTTTTCCTTACTTACTCATCCTTTCCCCATACTTCTTTATTGGGTCTCTCTAGTTTCAAATCTTTGAGTTTCTTGATAACTTACTAACATGCTAAAACTCTCCCCTTCTTATGTCATTTCTCATTTTCAGTTGTGCCCTTTCCTTAAGAACTTTTCTATTTCTAAATCCACTCTTACTCACTCATGATCATTTCATGATTTTCTATTCCGAATTAGTTTCTTTCTTACCCGTACAACATCCTTTTGATGTTGTCTTCCTACTTACCCATTACGTGGGTTTAATTTACCCCTTGGACCCTCACGATTACTTTTCTTTTGCACTTGATCCTTTCATCTATAATAGCTTGCCTTTGAGGAGCATATGTTCTTTCCAATTCTATTGGTTCCATTACCTCCTATTTGGAATACATATGTTTTTCCAAGGTTTTCTTCCTTGGTAAGTTTTATACTCCTTTTCTCTCAGGATTATCTTCTAGTTTTACCATTGCAAATGTCTAACCTGAAATGACATTCTTTGATGCCATCCTCTACTACTTGCCTTTACCCTTGGGACCCTATGGGTACTTCTTGTATACCTCATCTTCATTCTCACTTGCTTCCAGTACTCATCTATTTCTTCGAGGTGGAGTTCACATCCCCTTTGTTTCACAATCTCTTGATTGTCCTGCATAAATCTTATTTAGCCTTCTCATAACTTTTGGGTCGTTACTCCGGTCTTAGCCATTGATCTCTTTACGACTTTCCTCTATCTTTATTTCCCAAAGGTTTTGGCATTTCCATCCTTTCTTTCTTTACTGGGATTATGACCTTCACAAGGGTTAGTTCGTTAACTACCTCACCCGTATTATCCTCCTAGTTTAATTATTTGAGATGATTATCTTTCGAATCTTCATGCCCTTAGTATTCATCCCTTTGCCATATTTAGGGTGTAGTACTTACTACTCCCCAATCCTTCTTATAGCGTAGTTTTATTTTCCCAGATGATCTGGTTGTTATGGTTTATTTCCTTCAACTTGGTCCTCTAAAATCCCTATTTGGTTTCCCTTCTTTCTTGTAAGTATATCACACTTAGCCTCTCTAGACACTTACTTAGCCCCTTATACCTTTTAATGAGGTCCTTATTTTAGCTCCAGTTTTTGCGATATTTCCTATGTTGATTACCTTAACTTGAAACTTTCTCCTTCCCAGATCTCACTTCCTATTCTCGTCCTTCTTCTCGGGTCTTCCATTCTGAGATTTTTACGATCGATCTCCCTACTACTCCTTTAAAGTTCTTCTTTTATTATTTTCTTATACTTACGAATCCAAAGTAAAGGTATGGTTATTCACTTTGGATTTCTCCGTTCTTGTTCCATACCTTTACTTTTAGCAAGTCCCCTTATTTTCATGGAGTTTCTAAGAACTTGTATCCTAACTCTTTCCAAGAAGATATTATTCTTGGAATTCTCTTTCTATCATACTTTTTTCCTTTCCCCTTTCTCCTTGTGTTATCTTATTTGACTTAACCCCTACAGTGCTCCCATTTCATTCTTACTTTCTTCCTAGTCAACTTTCATTCCTTTGGTTTTCCTTGGGATAGTCTAATCCATTTTGTTACCTTACTTTTATTCCTTAAGACTTTCCTTAACCCTTAGACTCTCACTAGTCCCATGCTCTTTGATGTTCTCTTCCTGTGCTGCAAACTTCTCTTTCCTTTCTTTAGTTAGAATTTGTCTCCCTTGGATGAACTCTAAGAGTCTCTTCTTTGTTATGTCTTATTGTCCCTTTGTGGGAAATCTTACTTTAAAGGTTGAGGTTGACTAGTAATGACCACGTGTCGCTCGCTGATTGGTTGTGTTTGCTGACTGGTTACTAACTTGGCAGGCGGTCTGTTGATCGGACCGTGTTCGGTGACCTGAAATTGAAAATTGGTCGTTTCAAGTCCGATTTGACCAGTTTTCTAAAATCTAAAATTTTTCTAAATTCTTCTAAAATAATTTTCTATTTAGTGGTGACTTCAATTTCCCAATTTGACATTGTTAAATCCTCTAGAAAAATCAATTTTTGAATCGGTTCAGTCCTGTTCGGGTCTGGTTCACCCTGATCTGGTCCGGTTTTCCCATTCAACTCTCTTCATTGTTCCTCTCCATGGTTTTTGGGTCTTTATTGACCACTTGGAATCTTCCAATCCATGTTTTGGGCTTCTAATTACACTTATGGTTTAATTTAACCTTAGTTTTCTCTCAAAATTTTCCGATTCCTACTTCCAGTTTTCTTGTTATGAAGAGATAGGGTTTACACTTCAGGAGTTGGACGACACACTAAGGTCGGCAACCTTTGTCACTAATTATGGGTCTTGAATATACCCTACTCTTGCTAGTTATTTGTAGGCATTAGAGTCATGCCCATCTTGCTTTTATTTTTAAAGGGAATGATATGTGTGTATTGGCGAGACCTCGCGAGGATTTTTTTATATCAGTAATGGAGGATCAATTTGTGTGACTGTCTCAATTTTTATCACTGGTAGATTTATACATTCTAACTTCCTATCTTTCAACCTAATATCGCCAACAAATGATAACTCCCCTTCTTTTCATTGGGCCTTGGGGATGTACCTGAGGCCGGATATCGACTTCTTGTCATAATCATGCTTAGATTTTGCAAATGTTTCACTCAATAACCTTACAACTGTCTGTTGAATATCATTGAGGCTTGTGGCTATGTCAAACCACTTCAACTTTCCTTTATCCATCACAAGTGACTTGTGTATTTACCTCCTTATTTTCTACATAGAACTTGGCATCGGCAAAGTGCATCTCAGCTTCGATAAATGGTCTTTCATCAACCAGGATTATCTTCTGATACCCATTAACTACATTCTTCAAACACTGATGAAGGGTGTAAGGGACAATGTCATGCTTGTGTATCTAAGGTCATCCTAAGAGCAAGTTATAGGTTGTCTTAGAATCAACGACATGAAACACTGAACTCGACTCTATGTCACCAATTAATAAGTCAACCTTCTTCTTACCAATAGTCATTTTCCTCCTTGGTTGAAGACTTGAATCATCAACCCACTTTCTTAGATTGTTATGTCAAGGCTTTTCATTACTTGTACGGGCATGATGTTCACTGTCGAGCCATCGTCTATGAGTATTTGGTTTAAACAATGTTCAATGATATATCCCACCACAAAAATTGTATGATTATGTGTTTTTTCCCTTAGTACTAGGTCCTTATCAGTGAAAGTTATAGACTCGAAACATTCCACTAGAGTCGTGTGTCCAGGCACCTCATCCTCACACTTTTGACGTTTATCTTCATGACTAGTGGTTTGATTGTATGATGATGTCAATGTTAGAGCATTTTGAAATTTTTTTGGGACGAAGTCCCATTTAGTAATGAAAACCCTAGAGTTTTTTTGAAAGAGCTCTCTACCTCAGTCAACTCCTTTAGATAATAGCTTCGACACGAGCCTTGCTCTCTTCTAAATTTCCTTTAAGCGTGCCCTTAGCCCTTTTGGGGCTAGATAATAGATTGGCTGTTGGATAATTTTCTTCTTAGGAGAGCTGGGGAAGTTGTGATTTTGATGTTCCTTTGGTTTGATCAAGATGCTCTTTCTTAGTTTGTTATGCCTTACAACCAAGATCCAATATTTCTCTCCATTAGAATCATCTGCAACAAACACATTAGTGCTTGCACAAGTATGTAATTGTGTCAATGCTTCTGCGTCATAATTATTTACATGTAATGAATATAGACATGGAGTGTCAATTATCACAGGCGTATGACTCCCAAAGGTGATTGTGCTTAAAACAACGACCCCACTTGCCCCATTAACGGTCACCACATTACTTGTTGTAGTATCATATTCAAAGATAATATTCATTTAATATGCTAATGTCATAATTTTTTCTTGTCCAAGAATGGGTATGTCCTGTTTTATTGCTCCTCTAAGAATAGATTTGTTTATTGTGTTGGTATAAACACATGAGTCTTCTCCTCCCTTTTCTTCATGAGGAGTGTAATAGGCATAGTGTTTGTGGTTAACACTTGTTTATTGTTTGACTTGAAGGGTGGTCTCATCCCCTTCTTCACATCATGATGATCCTTTGGTCATAAAGGTTCGTGGAGAGGAGGTATGTGTGCCCCGCTCACCTTGATGCTCAACTCCATGTCATGAGCTCGTGTCACAAGCTCTTTGAACATATGTAGTTTAATTCCTTGAAGGATATATTGCAATCACCAATTTATACCTTGTATGCACATGTCAATCGTAAAAGTCTCAGATAAACAATCCTTGTAGTTGAGACAAAGGTTTCTCCACCTATAGAAGTAATCTTTTATTGACACATTCTTTAGCTGATGTGCACTGGTAAACTCGATCATACTCATCATATGTTTTGTGTTGTAGAATTGAGAAACTCATATTCCAGTTGGTCCCAGTTGTCGATCAATCCTATTGTGAGGTACATATATCAGTAGAAGGTGCTTCCCTTCAAGGTTCTCACAAATTACTTTACTAGCAAATCACTTTTTGTCCCTGCATTGTTTCAAGTCTTGACGAAATGAGTAACTTATTGTTAGGGGTTGCCTTGTTGTCGAATTTTTGGACGAGCTGAGCAACTCAATAATTTGGGGGCATCATGAGCAACTGAGCAACTGGATCCTATGAGAGTATGGTTTCGTGTAGGATGAAAGAGATGAGCTACCCACTTGAACTTAATCTCTCAGGGCCTTTTTTATGAGATTATCTATTTAATTAGCAAGTATCGAACTCTCTGTAACAGCTCATATGGTCTTAAGTATAAAGACATCATGCTTGCTTGTAGTATCAACTCTTTACATTTCTGCTTGCATGGGAGGTTTTACACGGTATTTCAACAACTCTAGGCACGGTTAAAGCTTCAATCATGATTTTAAATGGTTAGGTTACCATGCTCTACATCTTGTTCATCAAGCATGCTATTTGAGAATCTATTTCTTATATAAGTGTTATAACCATGATAGATACTTGCTCTTCTAGTGATGTGGTGTTTGTCATTATAACAGCTAACTTGCTAGTGTTACTAGAAGTAGATTTTGAGCTGCAGGAGATCGTAAATATTCACTATCATCATACAGTTGTATGTTTTCGATTATTGCACATTCAAAAGTCTAGTGATCTATGCTAAAAAACTGATGAATCAACGCTTTCTCAAGTAAAATAGAGACATTGATAACATGATTTTTTTCGTATCGTAGTGAAATTAGGGATAGAAGACATATATACATAATTTATTTTTATGATGATATAAAAAAATTTCTAAAGATAGGGTTAGATTTTATAGCACGAGCAATTAGACTAGTAGGAAGATTGGTCATAGCAGGTGTATGAGTTGAGACATCAACATCCTCACTCTTAGTGTGGATAAGATTTGTTAGTGTTATATTCTTGTAGTTTTGTTGGAGCTAGACAAAAATCGTTCTAGTGGTTGTGCTAGAAACACGTTCTCAAAATTGGAATTTTATGAGTGTGTAAAATATTTAATACGACAATATCAAATTTTTATTTATTCAGATGGTAGTAGACTATATGTAACAATTTCATTATACTGAAATAAATTCTCTTATTGTTGTATCAAATTCAACCGTTATCAAATAAATAAATATAAAATAGACGAGTTAATCTTCCTATTTGCACTAATTTAATCTAACATTGTATTTCCACGGTAAAATAGTGATTAACATTGTGTGTCTCGATTGAATTATTATATGAAGTTTTTTGGTATTTTAGAAAATTATAAGTGATTTTTATCTTATTATTTATTTATTTTATTCATTATTTTAATATATCATTTTTCTTATATATTTTAAATAAATTTATTTTTAGAATTATTTTATAAAAAAATATAATTAATAAAATACTATACATAAAAATATATATACATGTAAAATATAATTTATCAAATACATGTACAATTTTTCATATTACTGGAATATAATATTTATATATATAATTTAATTTATTATTTATATATAAATATTATTATACAATTAATATTAATTTATTTTTAAATTATAATAATAACTCCTATATTATATTATAAAAATATTAAACATATAATTAATGATATATAATATAATTATATATATTATTTAGCATCTTATTTTATTTTAAATAATATAATTTAATTCAATTATATATATTTACTTAATAAAATTTAAAATTAATTAAAATATATATTAACTTTTTATTTATTTAATTCCCCTTCATCCCCTTCACTACAAACTGCTCTATCCAAAGAAAGCTTAGCGATTGAACTTTTTTTTATCTCTCCATATCCCTATTATGTATCTCTTAATTTGGAGAGAGGGAGAAAGAAGGGAGAGATAGATGGAACATACTAGGAGAGTGCTCTCGATTGACCCACCCTCCATCCTATATTAGGTTAATTCATAAAAAAATTAAGTTAAATAGAAATATATTAAATTTTGAATTTTAAACAAAAATTGTATAATTAATAATATTGTTTTGCTCTCGAATTAGTAATATATTTTATTAAATCCAATTAATGTATAATTTTAAAGTTACTTTAATTGATACTCAAAGTAATCAATTTTAAGTATGAGCAAAAAAAAAGAAATCAATTTTATGTACAGAGATGATATTTAATATCACATCTAATTAATATACAAAAAAATCAACGAACTAAAAGCCAATACAGATTCCTATTTGATTATCCTACAAAGGCTAAAAAGTCCAGATCAATTAACACCATATAATTCCAGTGAGGAATTCAATGAACATGTTTTCCATCCTAATTCCATGCCTTAAATTCCGATATATTTCCGTCAGCGTAAATAACAGAATCACTTTAATAGCCAATTTATCAACTCTGACGAGGACCAAGGACAAATGTCATAGTCAAGGTTTTGGTCAGCCTCTACCCAATGATATTAAACCAAAAGCAGCCTCTCCCGACAATCAAAATTGGAGCATATTCAACACACTTGAGATGATCTGGTCTACTATAGACAAAATGCACGGAAACAGTGGAGAGTGAACCTTATATATACAGTGGGGCTGCAGATTAAAACTGCCTGTAACTAATCCTCCATGGTTTGGATCTCGCCCATCATGATCCGGTTGCTCACAACATTGAACCCTAGAACTGATGGGCTCATCACCTTCTTCCCTTTCTTCCCCTTCTTTTTCCCTCCACCTTTAGAGGCTGTCACATCCGTGAACTCCCGTTCAATATCTCCTCCACTTTCTGTGTTATCTGAGGACTTTTTCTCAGAAATATTGAAGCCTGTCACCTTCCTGTTACTCGAGCTCTGAAAGGCTATTTCAAGCACCTCCGTAGGCAAGAGTTCCTTATAGTTGAGGAATTTTTCAATGAATTCATGATTAGGATCATATGATCCCAGGTTCTCTATAAGGAGCAACTCTGCCTCTGACCTCGACTGCATCAAGCAAAATTCCAGAAAGCTTGTATCTGGCAACAAGTAGAAAGAAAGGTGATTCCATCAGAATGTGAGAGAGAGAGGGAACTCACCGCACATTGAAAGGCATTCTATTACAATGATACACTAACAACTGTACTAAACATTTCATAAATCCTAGTAACATGCTGACTACACAATACATAAACCATATTTCTAGCAAAATGCAACTGAAATGTTATTTGTTGGTTATAATATTAATCTCTAAACCACTCTCACAGTTCACTTTGGCATTAATTGAGGATGTACCTGTTGTCCCTATAAGCCTATTGCACTCACTCTGGCACCAATCACGGAAACCTATGGCCTCTGCCATAGAAAATAAATAATTAGTTAATGTTGTCAGAAATGAAAAAAAAAAAACAGGCATATGTATACTGTCAGGATTGTGAGAATTATTACCTGAATGCATGTTCATGGCATCTCTCTTCCCTTTCAAGGATGCTTGAGCAGGTGAAAATGAAAGAGGACGATCAGCTGGTCTGATGCCAGCAGACTTTTGTCGGCTTATAAACCCCCCCACTGTTCCTTTCACTGGAGTACTTTTAGTTACCCAGCCACCTTGATTTCCAAGTTCAGGAAATGCCATTCTGCTTGCAATCCAAACAGGGAAAATCAATCATACAATCTCATTTGATATATATCCTCTGAACAGTACCATATTAATTGCTTTGCAAATTTGTGAAAGGTAAATATGTGAAATTCATCATCTCAGTTGCTATCAGCCAAAGAAAGAGATTCACGAGTCTCAAATAAAAAGCCTATCTTATCACTCCTAAATTACCTATTACACTTACAAAATTCCAAATTACCACTCCTAAAATATCATTATTAAATGACAATTGTAGCAATTATGTTTGGAAGTGGATGCTTTCAACAGGAACATGCGCATACCAAATTTTATTCTTGTTAACATCAAATCAGAAATGAGATTGAGATACACCATTCAAAGGTATTCTAGCAAACCCGGACAAAAATGGCATTTAGGAATCTATGAGAGGAGTAAAAGGAATGATACTTTTTCTCTTCTTCCTTTGACTGATCAATTGGACCCCAGAATAAATCATCATCAACCTTGTGCTTTGACTGAGATGAAGCAAGGGAATTCAGCTGTATAGGAGAGGTGGCTTTAGTTGCAGATGTTCCAGAAGGTAACCATGAATTACCCCTATGCGCAGCTTGAATGGGCTGAGCTTTCTGGGGAGTAGGCATGTCATGATTTGGGATGGAAGACACTTTTTCTTGTTCCTTTAAGATGTCCCTCAATGAAGTGGCTGGCTTGGTTAGTTTCCCCGAGTTAGACCAAGCAGGTGTAGGAGAAGGATTTGATGGCTCTACCTTCCAAGGAACAAAGTCACCCAAGGAAGGCCCACATGGAATTATCCGAGGTATTTCCTTGACCTCTTGTACAGTACGACTTTTAACTTTCTCAAAGGGAATGGAAGCAGCAGAAATGTCAGCTGTAATAGGAAGTGGAGCCTTTGCTATAACATTTTTACCTTTTGTTGACTTTTTGCGGCTTTTCTTACTATCCTTAGCCTCAATAAAGGCATCATCATCCACATGCGATGTATGAGTCATATGAACAGGAATTTCTAATTGTGCCTGGCTAGACTTTGGCACAGCTTCCTCCAGAAAAAGATTGTGTAGCTGACTTTTCTGACTCGATAAAGCTGAAGAACTCTCACTCCTTCCCAAACTAAAAGCAATGCCACCAATATCTCCAACAGTATCCCTAGAAGTTTTACTATCCGAGTTAGCCAGAACACCTGCCCAAGGGGTTGACATGTTCATAGAGCTCAGTGAAGTGGTAACCTCAGAGACTGCCATTTCCATTCGAGCTTTCCTTTCCTCTTCCTGTTGAATTTCCAGCAGTGACATTGCCCTAGAACTAGGAGCAGCTCTCCAAGCTCTTGGCCCAGGCTGAGAATCTGGAACACAGATGCTATTTTGGCTGGAATCAAACTTCAGCTCCTCTCTATCCAATTTACTATCCCCAGGAGTATTTTCCTGTAATGAACCTTCCCCGTCCCGAGACTCCACAAAATTGTCTATTAAGTCCACAACTCTTTTAGGTGGAGAATTCTCCAACATATCAAGTTGTGATGACTGCTGTGAGGCATCAGCTTTCATACCCTTTGCCTGTTCAAGGTAAGAGCTGGACTTGGAAGATTTTTTCTTCCGTGACTTTTTCTCAAGAACCTTAACTACCCGAGTTTCAACAAGACTTACATCTGATGCCACTTGCTCTTCCAAGCCACTTACTTCTGTCTGTGACTTATTAAGAACTTGTTGCTGAACCTTGAGGGCATCAGGTTGTTCAGGAGCAGGAAACTTATTTTTGCAAACTCCAGATGATGTATCAGCAACTCCTGAACTTTCCCATATCATATCATCAACAGCTGAAATTGTAACCATGCCAGAATCAGCAGCTGAGATTGTAACCATGCCAGAATCAGCAGCTGAGGAACCTGATTGTGGAATCAGATATTTGGGAGAAAGTAGAACCAATGGATCATGACCCTCAGACAGAGAATCAACCCGAACATCTAATGTTGACGATTTTTCAACAGTTGCTGACACGGTAAATAATTCCTCCTGAAGAATAGTTTCAGATGGTTGAGGGACTGGATCAGTCAAATTCATCTGATTGCCCAAATTCTCAAAGATTTGGTGAGGCAAATGTAAAGAGGCTTCAGTACTAGCATTAACACCAATAATTTGATTAACTTGTGAAGGCAAGTTTATAGTGTTAGAACTAGTCAAGTCATTCATCCCAGTTTGTATAAACTCCTGTGACAGCTTGAGCTGAGGATCCACAGGAGCAGTCCCCATCTGTAAAGGATCAAAGGAAGGCTCAACAGTATGCTGATTTGGAGGATGATTGGATAAAATTTGAGTCATTAGTTGTTGTTGCCTCAATAGCTGCTGATGTTGCTGCTCATGTTTCTGCTGCTGCTGAAGAAGCAAAACTTTATCTAAAAGAGACAGTTGCTGTGCAGAAACTTGCACCTGCGGATGCAACCTCATGAGTTGTTGATCTTGCAATAGAGTTAAGAATCGAGGATCTTCCAGAAGGCCAGAAGATAATAACTTATCTGAAGTTAGATTAGCAGATATATTATCCGTAGGTTGAGGAAACAAATTAGTGAAAGAAGGTTGACTCTGGGTTTGAAGTCTCTGCTGTTGCAACCCCAAAAGAGCTGGTGAAGAGAAGTTCTGCAAATGATGCAGGCTGATTTGATCTTGAATTGGAAGGAACGACCTTTCAGACAGTCCCTGGAGTATTGGCATTAGATCACCATGTTGTGCCTGGGGCAATCTGGTAGCATCAGGCATAGCTGATAGGAGTGTTGAATGAGGGATTGAATTTGGGACAATATTTGGAGCTGGGGTTACAGGATCTCTTCCCCAAAATTGGTTGGGGTTCGATACTGACAGCTGCCTTTCAAGCTCAATTCTCTTGGCCATCATAAATGCATTTCCACCATCTACCTCAGAACTGGGATCCCTTATTGAAAGTCTTTCTCTTTGGGCATGTAGACCTGCGTGTAAAATAGGACCATGTAAAAGAATTGTCTTATGACATAAATATACCAACTCTGAATGGAAACACTAATTTGCAGGTCTACCTTCAGAAGTACTGCTAGCACTGCCAGACATAAGTGACTCCAGAAACCGGTTCTCAGCTTCCATTGTGGAGGTTTGGTTGATCAGGTCTGTTCCATGAAAACCAGCATAGATATTACTAGAACTGCTCAAGTCAGTCCTCCCTAGTGACCCATCAACTTCATTTGGCTTTGGAGTCCTAAAACCAGGTGGTGGTCTAGCCTTGGCCATTAGGTGTGGCATTACATCGCCAAGAAGCATGAATGGTGACCCACTAGGGGCACTTGATGGACGGACAAGCAAATCTATACCAAAAAAGCCAGCCTCAAACCATCCAATAATATCACTGCCAGAGAATGGCCCCTGAATTTCACCCTGAGGATCCTTATAGTAAAGGATCAAATTCTCTGGGTTAGTCTGCTGAAAGCCTCTTTCTTCCTGTACCCTGTTCATAAAGGCAACTGATTGTCTTTCAAGAGTAGAGTTATCCTTTCTGCACAACTTCTCTTCGTCTTTCAGGTAAACTGCAATTACAAACTAACAATGAAGAAGACACTTGCATACATATCCAAGGAAGAAATTACTCCATCTTCATGTAAACTAAGAAATAAACATAATGTAAAGCATCACATGGACCTCATCTCAAAATAGAAATTCTTCAATTGAAATATAATAGTAAAATATCAAAAGAAAATGGACAGTAAGTTATTCAACTCATATTACTCAAATGGATCAGATATTGTTGAGAAGTATGAGCACTTTGTGCAATTCCCTAGCAATAAGCAACAGATCTTAAGCAAACAGATTTTATGGATTCTCATAATAGTAAAATGTCAAAAGAAAATGGACAGTAAGTTATTCAACTCATATTACTCAAATGGATCAGATATTGTTGAGAGGTATGAGCATTTTGTGCAATTCCCTAGCAATAAGCAACAGATCTTAAGCAAACAGATCATGTTGTAACTTCACCTTTCGCATTTCTGTTCTGATCAATATTGTGTTCAGGAGGTAATGCCTCCACAGAATTGATAGATAACCCCTTTGATGCTTCAACATGATCGGTGCCAGATTCTTCAATAGTAAAAGGAAAATCCTCCGTACTTACTGAAACACAGGGCAGAAAAACAAATGCATACACCCATTAGTTTCTGTATCATAATGCATTAACAACAGTATGTTAGCACATTTGAATAAAGAGATACCAAATTTGTTTCTTCTAGATAGAGAATTATCCAATGTGTTTCTCCCAATTGAACCATCTTTAGGTATCTGAGCGCCACTGCTCACTATATTCCCACAATCAATCCCATCTAAAACATCCTAACAATAGACCAAAAAAATACAACCACTTAGTGCAAATTTTTCAGTCAACAAATCAAACAAAGGCATATCTCTACTTTTCTACACAAGCTGCAGTGTATTTACCGTTTCCTCCACACTGGGTGCACATAGAGCATAAGGTTCAACTGGCTCTTCCTGTGTCAGTGATGATATGTTGACCAACCCATCGTTCAGATTTTTATGATATTTAACATCCATTGTCCTAAATATACCAAGCAACTTCATCCGACTATATTTGAAAGTAGAAGGCTCTCCATGGCTAATATCACCTTTCTCACTGCTTGCCTCTACAGAATGTATAGATGTACTGTATGCCAGATTTCCAACAGAAGTTGTTCTGCCACGTCCAGTATAGGATGTCTTAGAAACATTTTCACCCCATCTCCGTCCAGGAGCCAGGGCTGTGTCATGCTTGTTTACTATTGGGCTTTGCTGGAGAGGGGGCTCTCCCCTTGCTCGACTCTGCAAGAAATGACCTCGCCATGGGCGATAGTTATCTCCCTCCCTTCCATCCTTGATATGATTGCCTGAGTAAATCAAGCCCTTATCAACCAGTATTTCACTATCTCTAAAAGAGTTGCTAAATTTTTCGCATGAGCCTTCTCTGCCCTTATTATCATCAGGTCCCCAGCGCGTGTTCCATTTGCTCTCACGCCAATTGTCATTGTTCTCCCTATTAAACAGATCAGTTCGGCGCTCAGATGGAGTGCGACGAGTATCTCCAAAAGATCTTGCTATGTTATCCCAGCGATCCACCATGCGGGTTTCACCAAGTTCTTGGTCCCCATCCCTCCACCGATCCTTGCGCAACAATGCATTAGTATCTCTCTCTTCATCACGCCAATGGAGCCGGTTCCCAGTTTCCATTTCAGCCAAGGATGGCCTGAAAACATCCTTCTTGAGTAAATCACCATCTCCAGATAACTTGCTGCCAGGAAGACTGCCAGGTCGTGAATAAATGTCCTGCATTAACAAGAAGATACATTTTTACTTATAAAAGATGCATGTTTATTCTGAGGCAATTCCTCTCCTCCCATAAGAGGAGCACAGAGAGGTGCCAAGTTCAAAAAATATATATAACATCAAGAAGCCGCAAAAAAATCTGATCTATAACATACCCCAGGACTTGTTCCAAGTTTCACATCTCCAGTCTTTGGCAAAAGCCACTGGGGTGATAGGGGAACAGGACTCTCCAAACCTTGAACATCTGCACAAGTGGTATCAGAATAAATGATCAAGAAATAAAACCATAGGCACAAATGAAGCATCACATCATTCGGATAGGCACCCAAGCCAGATAAGTCAGTGCAAATTGACATCTGCATTTTGTATCAGTTTCTCAGAACATGCACAAAAGTACATGAAAGAGAATTCTCCGAAATAATTATAACAACAAGATTAATTCAAAGCCTTCCCCACAGCATTTCTCAGTACACCCATGATATGAACTGAGAAGTTCGAAGCTCTTAGAAGGAAAGTAAGCTCGAACACGGGCAAAGCCCGAGCTTATACGCAGTTCTCAAAAGGGAAAGTTCCGCTGGGAAAAAGGCTACATCAAGGAATGAAACGCTTACACCATAACAACAATTCCAACAAGAGAACAAGAGCGGGAAGGGGGAAGGAGATGAGAGAGAGTAAACACCTTTAGGTATCGGGGTCGGAGGCGCGACAGAGAGGCTGTGGAGGCGAGGACCGGAGCCAGCGCTATGAGCCATTAGTGATCAGAGAAGTGTTGCAGAGAGCGACGTTGAGAGAGCAAAAACCCTAATTGAGTCTGGGACAGCGAGGGAGGGAGATACAACGATGGGGGTTAAAGAGGGGATGAGGGAGCCAATAGCGCAGGTTTAGCCAGTTACATCCGTTCAGCGTAACCTAGTAGAGGTCGTAAATTTGCATAGGATAATGTTTTTTAAGGCTAATTACTTAAACATACACTAATTTAAATTTTTTCCTTATTTGATATTTTTCAAGTTATCAACTTATTAAACTGTAAGTTGTATATATATATAGAATTCAATATTTTATCGTAAATTATTACTATTACTGACTTTTTGTAACCTAAATATTATTTATTATATATGAATACTAGGGTTATAACAATATCACTTTCTTTAACTAGTGTTATATCAATATCAATTTCTTTAACTAGGTTATGTGTCAAGGCAAAATTTTCTAATTATGTTAAATTCTTGAAAAATTACCGAATTATATTATGAATAATCTTGATTTGAAGATACATATAAACACATTATTCACCTAACATTATATTAACTAATTGAATTAGTCATTTGAATATTATTATAAAGATTATCATGGAAAAATGTGAAGCATGCCAAAGTATACATAATCAAAATTTTAATTTTATTTTTGATCAATTGAGATAATTCTTACTAAAATAAGTAAATTTGTATATTTTTAAGTAATTAAGTTTTTCCAATACATATGTATGAATTATTATTTTAGTAATATGTTTAAATAGAGGAGGAGTTACATTTTCATAAGAGCTTGTTATCTCATTATTATAAGAACATGTTTGAGGAAATAATGAATAGGTTTATATATTAATTTTATATGTGAAACTATTTTTCAAGTTAGATTTTTTTATTTTATTTGACTTAACATATAATCAACTTCTTATTTCATTCAAGAGTGGTTGGATAATTGAAAAATATTAAGATTAATAAAAAACCTAAGAAATCAATATTATTGGGAAGGTGATGAAAGGTGATGAAAGAATAAAAATTAATTAGTTGTATTTTTTACTCTCATAAATTAGAATTTAATTCATGAAAGTCTTATATTAATCAAACTAATAACATTAAAAATTTATGTATTAGTTATAATATTTTGTCTATTCATAACTTTCTATTTATACAATAGCTAATAATTTAAATTCTAGATCTTATTTTTAATGTCTTTTTCACCTAAAAAATATCACTTAATATATTTCTTATTAATGATGTTCTCCAATGTTATCAAAATATCTCAATACCTAATTAATATATTATAAATTCTTTACTAAAATAATAAAACCATTCAATATAATATCTAACTAAATAACTTGTAACTTCATTTTATTACAGTACATGTACAAGCCACTATACTATGTACACTACTACACAAGGGCTATAGGTTAGTTGGTAGAGCACCTTATTTAGCCCAATAATTTTTAAAGAATTCCATCTATGAAATTAAAAAAATTGATCTTATTGAGAAATTTATGTTTTACTCCTAATATTTTAAGAAACAAAAAAAGAGAACAATAGCTTGACAAAAGATTCTCCAAACAGGCAATAAAGATTACATTTAACTTAGTTTGATCTGAACTCGGTAAGAAATAATAGCATATTTCTAATCTTATAAATTTACAACACTTTTTTATTTTATTTAATGTGGGATTTTATTCTCAACAAATGGACTAAAAAATTGAATTTGTGATAACTAGATTGTAAAATAAATGTGTGATGACTAAATTGTAAAATGAGAAAGTTAAGTGTTGATTTGTAAAATAAATGTTTCAAAAATAAAAGGATAAGAAACATAAATTTGAGATGTTAGTAAAGATAATAATATATTAAAGAATTAAATTATAACAAAAAGATAACATAAAATATATATTTATACATGTACAACTTATTTAAATGAATAATTTATAATCACATAATTTTTATTATATGTTGAACTACCTTTCTAAATCTAAATTTAGTACTTATTGATAATCACTTACATATTAGTGAATTTATTAATATTTTGTGCAATTAGAGTTAATTGAGAGCTTCTTAAAATTGTGACTTATTTTGTTGTATTTTTAAATAACAAAAATATATAACTATGAATTTACATTTATTTAAGGAAAAAATTAAACTTAGAATATGAATATATATAAAAAAAATTAATATTAATTAAATGTAATGACCTATATCCATTTACATCCAAGATTATGAGTTTACTTGTGCATTAAAGATTTCTGCATGTTTATGATAGAAATGAGTTGATAAAATGATTTAATTTCTAAAGTTCATGAGATAAAGTTTATTTACACTATAACATTAAGTATTATGTATGTATATGTGATTTATGACTGAAGTATCATGATATTCATTAGGTGCATAATTAAGAAATTTTAGGTAACTTGTGACGGAAGTATCCTAATATTCATTAGGTGCATAACTAAGAAATTTAATGAATTTCTATGACTGGAAAGTAGGAGAATAAGGAAATAATTGGTTAGAGCACCTAGTAAGTTGGAGCTCATCCATATGAACCCTATTGTATAAATACGAACATAACTTGAGAGATGTTGTGAATAATAAGAAATTGATGGTTTTGGAGAAATAAATATTTATTTCATTGTATATAAAAGATATTATTTTTAAAAAGTTTTTGAATGTGCACAATTCACATGTTTTGTTTTCCATAGGAAAGCAATATTTTATAAGCCATAAATTAATGAGAATAATGAAGGAGGAAATATGATGAGTATTTTCATGTTTAAGAACAATTTTATATTTTGAGTTGTACATGGATTGAGTTTATGAAAATTTACTTTATAACCAGCTCATTGAGTACATGAGATATTTCATAAACCTTGGAGAATAAAAGTTGTGAGAGCTAAATAAGAAATTAGATCTAACATAATTATTTAAAAGCTGTATGAAAAGTTCTATTTGAAATCTAAAGAGTTTTATTTAAAATTTTCTTAGGTAATGTATAAGGAGCATTTTTAAAGAATAAATTTATTGATGATTTTATGTATGAAAACTTTTGGAATTTAGTTTTTAGTCAAATATTTATGTCAATATATTTTATGTTTAATGACTCATATATTGAGTTGGTAAACCATCCTAACAAATAATTATATCATGAATATACCATTATTATGCTCTAATTCACCACATACGATTATGTACCCATGTGCATTCACTACACTATAAATATGAACATTATAAGTATCTTAGTACAACTTTAACCTACTCACAATATATATATATTATAACAATTATGAATACTTATAAATTAACAAATCATAATTCATATTCAAGTTCAAATATATTACACATATTATTTTTTTAAGAATTTACACATATTATTTTAAATAATTATTAACACGACACTATAATATCTTGTATTATCAAAATTATATTATGTTATGTTACAAGATATTATTAATTGTGGAGTTATATTCTAAAATTCGGTGAGTGGATTCACACTCAAAAACTCTATTTCAGTCCAACTCAAATTTTAAAAAGTTCATAAACAGTAAAATATTATAAATAGTTAGCAAAAATAATCACGTCACATAAAATAGTTTATTACATATAAAATATATTTTACAAATGTTCTTATCATAAGATATTTGGATAGTTATGATCCATAATTTTTGATAAATATATAATTTACAAATAATTTATACTTTAATACATGTCATTTCTTTTAAAATTAAAGTATTCATTTCCATTCTTACCCATAAAACTTATATATATTTATAATATTCTTCCAAAAGTGGTTTACAATCAATACACAATATCACAAATAACTTGGGTTAGCTCATGGCTATTTTTATTTTATTTCACTCACACTCTTAACTTGTATTATTAATTAATGGGGACAATTTTTATTTCTTTTCCCTATGTAGTTTTTGAGTAAGTTAATGATTTTATTCAATATTTTAGATAGATGTTAAATGACTATTTACATTCTCCTTTCACAAATTATAATATATAAGGATAAATAATGGTTAATAGATTATAATTGTGTGACCAATACATTAAAAATTTAATAATTAAAAAATGATTCACAATTTCAATAGATTCATGTAACTAATTCACAATTAACAAATACACATTTAATTTTAGTTTCTCAAATTTTTTTTTCAAAACCATATTAAATTCCCATTCAAATTTATAATAATCTCATTATGTGCAACCACACCTTCACACATAAATCACACAAAATAATAATAGGTTGCAACTTTTAAGAATTTCTTAACAAGTGTGAGAGTAAATTTACTCACATCTATATAAATGGTCATACTATCTCAATGAATGTTTGCCTCATGCTAAAAGACACTGTGAGATCATAGATTCCACGTATACCATAATTTGTACAATTATAAGATATTCGTTGAGTTGTATGTCTCCATGTAGATATAAATATTTTTTAAAGTTTTTAATTTATCATAATTTTATCATTTAACTTCTAAATATTATAAATAAATTCTCAAATTTATTAATTTTTATCATTTAGTCCCTTTAAATACTTATATCTACGTACCAAGCCTAAATTTATGAGAATTATAGCTTGGTTCTAAAATTTTAAATTTTACTAATTGGTTCCCAATCTCTTATTATTCAAAATGTGGTCCTTAATTATGCAATTTACACCTTTCAATTATGTTACCCATAATTTCAAAACTAATCACCTAACTTCTCATATTTTTTAAATTAGTATGCTAACTTTTTAGAATTTCAAAGAATTCCATAAACTTCCATATCCTTTTAATTCATGCCATCAAATGTTTAAAAAATTTCAAGATTAGTCTCTTCCTTCTTACTCATGATAGAACTCATAAAATGTCACTCATAACAATTCATTTCCAAGTTTTCGAATGAGTTGCAGAAAACAAACTAAAATAGATTATGATAATCATATATTAGAAGCTCACCATGGATGGCAAGAACAATGACAATGAAGGTTCGCGAGGGTCGATGGTATTTTCTGGGTGCTTGTTGGATCGAAAAACTTCTAATTGAAGTGATCACATTACCAATATAAGCTCAATTTGTATGTAAAGCCAAACACAAAAATAGAGAATGACACTAGGTGTAAACCCCACTCTTTGGAGTTAAGGAAAATCGGGAAAGAATCGGTCCAACCGAGTGAGAAAACCGAATCGGTTCACAAACCCGATTATTGGAGAATGAGCAAATTAGAGAAAATACAATTCCCAAGTGACCCAAAAAGGTTCGTAACCTTGGAAAAGAACTTTAGGACAAATTGGGAGAGAAAAATCAGACCGGTTCGGGTGAATCAGATTCGAACCAAATTGAACCAATTTATGAATTGAGCCGGTTTATGAACCAGAACTGATAAAGAGAGGACAAACCGAGAAATTTATGGATCCCAAGTGACCTAAAGTGTAAACCCCACACTTTTGAGTTAAGGAAAATCGGGAAAGAACTGGTCAACCCGAGTAAGAAAATCGAGTCGATTTACAAACCCGATCATTTGGGAACAAGCAATTTGGAAATTTACAACTTCCGAGTGATCCAAAGGGTTCATTAAACCTTAGAAAAGAAATTTAAGACAACTTATAAGAGAAAAACCAAATTGGTTTAGATGAACAAGAATCCATAAGAACTTTGAAGATAAGTGTGCTTGCTTTTTTCTCTTGGGAAGTATGAATTTTTTTGTTACCCGATAATTATTGGAATTAATACCAATAATTTATGGCAATATTAATACTAGTAATAAATCTCTCCCATTTAATATATGGTTTTACACCTAAATAAATAGGTAATCCTCATTCATTCTACTCACACCCGAACACTTCTCTCTCTCTCTCTACTACTCTATTTCCCGGTGAAGCTTAAACCAGAGCTTCGACTTGAAAATTTTTCTTAACCTCGGAAGGAGAGGTCAGGCTCTTTAGAACCGAGGAGAAGTCAGCTATCTGATAGCAAACTCCAGTCAATTCGAGAATCACTAGAGAAGCGCTGACATGATGGAATAGTGAAGCAGCTCCGGCGGACCGAAGTTGCCCTATTTCGGTTGAGTTGAAATTGGCCATTTCGAGCCCTACTTTGGCCAAACCAAGCCTTCCCAACACTTTCTCCACCCTCCCACGGCCGAATTAGGATTGAAAGGTAAGGTAATTCGGCTCCACTCTACAATTTCCCGTCGATGTTAGAGAGAGAACCAGTAGAATTTCAATAATAAAATTCTAACTCAATTCGGTATCAATTGATGCGATTCTCGATTCTAGGATAAACCTCAAGATAAGAGCTATCTGCCTAGATCGAAAGCTCGGATCGTCGTGCCCTCACCGGTGAGAAATTGAAACTTTCTCTCTCTACAGTCTATTTTCCAGTGAAGCTCCGTTTGAGCTCGTTCCGGCGTTAAAATCAATGATTCAAAGTTTCTTAGAATCGTATGAACATGCAGTAACTCAATTTCAACTCCAATTTCAATAATTAGAAGTGTTTGATTGGTCAATTTGATGAAATCAAATTCGATAGTGTTGAAGAGTTGAAATTGGGGAAAATTTTGGGGATTTTCGAAATTCAAAGGGTGAAAATGCAATTTTATGAAATTAAGGGTCAATTGGGCATGAAAATAATGTTGGAGGACCAATTGAGGAATTTTGGAATTTTTGGGGGCAAAACTTACCATTTTTGTAAAGGAAGGGCAAAATGGTAATTTTGGAAAAAAATGGGGGACCAAATTGGAAATTTGGGAAATTAAACCCCTTTTTGGTGAAATTGAATAAATTGAAGTCCCAAGATAAATTTTAAAAGTTACGAGACTCAATTTGAGGAAAAACCAATATTAGGGACTTAAAGTTAAAGAGAAATAACTTTAGGGACCTAATTGCAAATAACTAAAAGTTTGGGTTTTCTCATTCATTGGAAATGAATGAAGGTTGTTATGCCGAGTAATAATGAACAAGGATGTTCATATCGTGTAGGATCGTGAAATACTGGGAACGCCAGCATGGACGAGCTCGCGTGAATATAGAGAACCTATCAAGTGGAATTCACTACGTTAATGGGTGAGGGTTTACTAACATCATACCCGGTTGGGATGATGAGCACAACTTAAAATTTAAAAACCACTTACCGGTTGTGAGTGAGATTATATATAATACCTGGTTGGGGATGATAAGTGCCTCGGTGTAAAAACCCAATGTTTAGTGGTATTTTAATTAACACTACTTAGAGGAAGTGATGTGAAAATTTTGTGGAAAAACTACTTACCGGTTGTAAGTAGATCATACCCGGTTGGTATGATGAGACTTACTCGAAGGAAGTTGAAAACCCATTCATCGGTTATGAATGGAGATGTCCTTATACCGATCAGTATAATGGACAGTGAAAACCTATTTTATCGAAAGTGTTCTCCCATGACTGTGTGCCAATGCTTAAAATATTTGGGAGACTTTCTTGACGGGAGCTCAAATAGCTCTTATAGGCCAGGGCCTCGGTTTTGGAACTTGGGGGCTAAATGCCCGATTTTGAAAATCTCATACAGTGGGCCCAAGGCTAGTTGGCACGAGCAGGAGTTGTAAATGAATATGATATAGTCGTTAAGATAAACAAGTGCGGGTTGAGTTGAGAGTCGGGGTCGTTGGACCAGTGGCACCACATATTACATAGCAATATGAGAAAATATTTTTTGTGCATGCACTATGAGTATGGGATCATCAAGACGCCCATGAGGGGTAGTGATGCGTCCTAAGGGTATTGGACGACATGGTGGCTATAAGGGCAGTTTGTCGTTCTAGTTGTCTGTGCCAAATCTGGAGTAGCACCAAGCGTATGAGACTGGGATGGGGACGGGATGAGGTCTCTGTCCTCATACGGACACAAAGAACTGATTTTTGGGATTGTGGGTCGGATGTCGCGTACATCTACTCATTCCTAGGGTAGAAGTGGTCGTACTTCTATCCGGGTGGCAGGAAAAGTCACTCCGAAGCCACTAGTGGGTTCAGTAGTGATACTGACTTGCGAATGTGTGTAACCTTCATGATGATGGATGTGTGTTGGGTGATAACACATTAGTAACTAAGAAATAATGGAAAAACCTGAGATTTTAAATAAAGGGATTTTTGAAAAGAAAGGACTCTGTAACACTACATATTAATGTTTTTCTTAAAAGTTAAAAGTAGACCTTTAAAAGCCCATTCACTGATTAGTCGTACTCACCCCCTCCCTTATATCCCTTTGAGGAAATCCCAGAAAGCCTACCCTGAAAGACAATCAACTAAGATGCCTGTAATACAGGTATGTAAAGTTTAAAATTTCATGCAGTTTTGATTATGCTATTCCAGAAAATGGTGCAGGTTTAAAGGACACCTTACTCTTTATGGATCATAATAATAAGGGGAAAACCTTTAATAAACCAGGAGAGTGGCGGGTTGTTCACAGGGATCCTACCAAACTGGGTCGAGGCATGACAACTAGAGTGGTATCAGAGCATGTTTCCTCGAATACATAATCAAGACTAGAAAATATTGTAACTAATAGGATTTATTCTAAAATTTTTAGATGGCTCCTAGGAGAGTAACAAAGAAAACTTGGAATGGCTCTTCTCAAAACCCTACCTCCGTAGGGAGACAACCCTAGAAGCTTCCCAAATGCTTGAGATTGGGCTGAAATGTCAAAAGACCAAATGGGGAAGTATCCTGGAGAATGGTGCTAGGACCTATTGGTGGCACAACTCTAAGTATGAAGGAAGATGTTTATTAAGAATTACATAGCTCCTTAGTTATTTTGCAACCATTTCCTATGATAGGGCTGAAAGCCTAATCTTTTGTATCCCCCTGTTAATAAAATACTCAAATTCTCAAAACTCCCTCTCCTGATGATGCAATCTTGTTGGGAATATGGCCTAAGGAAAATAAAAGAAACCCACACTATCCTGGAAGTTAAGGAAAAGTTACATCTCGGTTATGGAAGATGAATCAGGGAATTAAGAAACCTAGGAAGACTCTTACCATGACACTTTAGCAAAGGAGATTCAGTAAAAAAAATTGTCAAAGTGATTAGACTCAAAGAATGGTAGAGTACCAAACCAATAGTAACCCTGGAAATGCCCTACTCGAAGGAAAGAAGGGACCACAACAATCCATGTAAAGGAATAACCTATTACAAGTATGAATGATTGAGACATTACCTGAAGAAGTGCCCAACCCTACTAAGGACAAGTACCAAAATAAACTATTATAGGTGTAAGGAAAGAAGGGGTGTTTCACACCTCATAAATTCAGGGCAATAACCCCTCACAGGCCACGAAGGACTGGAGACTGAAACCATGGAGCTGGCAAAGTAAGCGGTTCACCAAGAGGTCAAAAAATGACGAGGTAAATACAAAATTTAAATTTTTTCTTAAGAAGGTCAACCCGAGGAAGATACCTCAAGAGTAGGGATAAGGTACATGGGAAGTATATCTAGAATCCTCTCATAAGGGGCAAACACATAGAAACATCCTCTGGAAACTCTAGAGAATGGCACAATGAGAGTGAAGAAGAGAAGAAATACGCTAGGAAAGGGAACTTTGGAGGGATGCATACAACTAAGTACCTTGAAGGAATCATTGGATTGGCAGATGGACATAACGTGAAGTGCAAGGCACCGACCCACCGTTAGAAACTTCTTGATGGAAGGATGTATTGGAGGCCAATTATGACCTGCCTTAGAAGAGTAATAGAGCCAAATAACGGGATGTGTTGGAATGAATCACCTTGGAAAAAGTAATGAAGCCAAATAGGGTCAAGGAGAATAAATGACACCCTAAGAAAGATCGGGAGGTAGAAAGTACTACACCCTAAAAAGGTTAGTGAGATGGATGTTAAGGACAGGAGGACTCAAGAAATAGCTGCCCTAAGAAACTTAAACCAAACAAATGGTGGAGGCAAAGCAGTTAACGAACAAATACTTGGGAAAGCCATAATTTAAGTTTCGACAAAGATGAGAGAGGCGAAAAGGTCAAATACTTGGGAAAAGAAGGATGCAAGAAATCCTTAAAAGGACTAAAGGCCAATTAATGACTAAACTCAAGCCAAGAAAGGAATAGGCAAGCCTCTCCCACAATGATCCTAAAACAAGGAAGATTTGTACGCTCCCTAAAAAAATAGATAGGTACTTGGTACGAATAAGGATGTAGATCGAGCATAAAAGATGTGCCTACAAGATTTGAGGAGTAAAGGTAAATAGGAGAAGACAACATCGAGGGATGTCATTTAAGGGTAGAAATCCCCTAGAGCAAATGTAAGAAAAGAATGTTAGGGGAAAGGCAAAGAATCCTACCAAGGAAGGAAGCCCCAGAAAGACACGCGTATCCCAATTAAGAGGAAATGGAACCAACCCTTATTTAGGAAATGTTTTCCAAGGAAGGAAGTATTATAATGGTCCAATGTGACCTATTTGGAGAGAATAGGAGAACCATGTAGAAAGAGGAAAACTAGTAACGGCGGACAACCAAAGATAATGAACAAAACCCTAAGAAAGGATGAGATGTAGTAAAGACTACACTCTATGATGGACAATAGGATGGGCATGAATACAACTGCCTAGACGATAGGACTAGAAAAATAAAGAGAAAGAGATAGTTAAAGAACTGGTCTTTGAGAGAACCATCGATTTAAACCAGAACAAAGAAGGGAGAAGTGAAAAGGCTAAAACATTGGGAAAGAAGAACGAAGGAAAATCCTTAAAGCAATCGATGGCCAAAACCGGGCTTATAGACTTAAGACGGTTAAGTGAGCCTCACGAAGGGTGAACAAGATAATTTGAAACAAGGAGGATGTGAACACTCCTTAAACGAAAATAATCTAACAAATTAGCACGAAAAGATGTTGTGACAAGTATGAATGAGTGGACAACCCATACTAAGGTAATAAAGGAAAGAATGTTAGAGAAACATTGTGAAAGTAAATCCCCCAAATAAGATGTGGCTAAGAAGGAATAACCACAATTGGTAAGATGGGTCATAGTCCAAACACGCATATGAAGCTTAAAGAGTGGACGATTGAGCATAGGGTGGAATGCACAGAATAAAACCAATAATCAGAAGTATCCCATCTAAGGAATAAGGGATAAAACAAAAGTTATGGATAGAGAAGGATTCAAAGCAAACAGATGCCCTAACATAGATAAGGGTGCAAAGAAAGGGAGAGAGAACCATACAATAAATGATAAGGAGGTTGAGTATGTAACTCCTAAGATGGCAATCTCTATTGTAAGAGACATAGTAGAGAACAAAGCTGGAAGGAGTGAACCTTCCCAAGTAAAGTAATCGACACATAGATCAAAAGCAATTATTGTAGAATGAAGAATCATGAAGTGATTTATGAGCAAGTAAAAGTGGATTAAGGAAAAAGGAAGTCATTGAATAAGGGATGTCACTAAAGAAGTGAAATGACATAAGAAGGGAAAAAATCCTCGTATGTCAATAATCATCAGGAAACCCAACGATTGAAATTGAACGGACCCAATAAAAACGTTTGGAAAGGATGAGTAGGTAAGAGAAATCCATGCGATTATGTGAGACATAACTTCAAAGGCATGATGGATGAGAGGATAATGGTGAAAAGGATAGTTGAGGAATGCTATCAAAAGAAAAGAGGGATGAAGTTATATGATCCCTAAAAGGTAAAAAAAAAAGCTAAGAGAGACCCTAAAAGAGATGTTCTAGAAATCTAATGGACAAAGACAGGTTCTAGAAAATGCCATGCTGTAAGGGGTATGTAAGCCCAACAATTCCGAGGAGAATATGACTTAAAGTAAGGAAGAGTCGGCTAATAAGAATGACGAGGACGAATATAAAAATTTGGACCGAAGTTATAATAGACAACGAATGAAGAAAGGATCAAAATAGGACGAAAAAGTGATAATAAAGGAAACTGTGGAAACAAGTATGTAACACCCGAAAGAACATTGAGCTAAAGGTTTCAATGACCAAGGGGTTAACTAGACACGGGAATGGTTAGGTATCTTGGAATTCCCAATCTTGAGTACAGAACCTCAAAGGGAAGAATGTGCTCTAAGCAAAAAAAGATATAAATCTAAGAATATACCCTAAAGTAAGGTATGTCTCATTATGATAAACTCCATGGAGGGAGTAAATAATATAAAGGAAAAGAAATTCCTTAAGTGAAGGATGTAAAAAGGACTAATTAAAAGAACAAGAGAAGAGTTTACATGTTAAGCAAACAACAAATGGACATAAAAGAAAATGGTTCCTCATGCAAGGTTGCAAATTAAGTTTTGGGGACAAAACTCCTAAAAGGAGGGGAGACTTGTAAACCCCGCACTTTTGAGTTAAGGAAAACCGGGAAAGAACCGGTCAATCCGAGAAAGAAAACCGAGCCGATTTACAAACTTGATCATTTGGAAACAAGCAATTTGGAAATTTACAACTTCCGAGTGATCCAAAGGGTTCATTAAACCTTGGAAAAGAAATTTAAGACAAATTAGAAGAGAAAAATCAAATTGGTTCAGATGAACAAGAATCCATAAGATCTTTGAAGTTAAGCGTGCTTGCTCGAGAGTAGTGTGAGGATGGGTGACCTCCTTAAATTATGAATACCTAAATTAATTATTGTAATTATTACCAATAATTTAATACCTAAATTAAATTATTAATTTTTTTTGTAACATGAAATTTCGGTCAAAACTTTTTATACGTACCCTTATCATAAATAGCCATAAATTAATATATATTTAATTATTGTAATTAATACAAATAATTTAATATATAAATTAAATTATTGGTATTACCAATAATTAATAGCAATATTAATACTAGTAATAAATTTCTCCCATTTAATATACGGTTTTACACCTATATAAAGAGGTCATCTCCATTTATTCTCCTCACACTCGAACACCTCTCTCTCTCTACTGCTCTATTTCTCAGTGAAGCTTAAACTAGAACTTCGACTTGAAAATTTTTCTTAACCTCAGAAGGAGAGGTCAGACTTTTTAGAACCAGGGAGAAGTCAGCTATCTGATAGCAAACTCCAGTCAATTCGAGAATTACTAGAGAAGCGCCCACATGATGGAATAGTGAAGTAGCTTCGGTGGACCGAAGCTACCCTATTTTGGTTGAGTTGAAATTGGCCATTTCGAGCCCTACTTAGGCCAAACCAAGCCTTCCCAACACATCCTTCGCCCTCCCACGGCCGAATTAGGACTGAAAGGGAAGCCAATTCGGCTACACTCTATAATTTTCCATCGGTGTTAGAGAGAGAACCAGTAGAATTTCAATAATAAAATTCTAACTCAATTCGGTATCAATTGATGCGATTCTCGATTCTGGGATAAACCTCAAGATAAGAGCTATCTGCCTAGATCGAAAGCTCGGATCGTCGTGCCCTCACCGGTGAGAAATTGAAACTTTCTCTCTCTACAGTCTATTTTTCGGTGAAGCTCCGTTTGAGCTCGTTCCGGCGTTAAAATCAGTGATTGAATGTTTCTTAGAATCGTATGAACATGCAGGAACTCAATTTCAACTCCAATTTCAATAATTAGAAGTATTTGATCGGTCAATTTGATGAAATCAAATTCGGTAGTGTTGAAGAGTTGAAATTGGGGATTTTCGAAATTCAAAGGGCCAAAATGCAATTTTATGAAATTTGGGTCAATTGGGCATGAAAATAATGTTGGAGGACCAATTGAGGAACTTTGGAATTTTTGGGGCAAAACTTACCATTTTTGTAAAGGAAGGGCAAAATGGTAATTTTGGAAAAATGGGGGACAAAATTGGAAATTTGGGAAATTAAACCCCTTTTTTTGGTGAAATTGAATAAATTGAGGTCCCAAGATAAATTTTAAAAGTTACGAGACTCAATTTGAGTAAAAAACTGACACTAGGGACTTAAAGTTAAAGAGAAATAACTTTAGGGACCTAATTACAAATAACTAAAAGTTGGGGTTTTCTTATTCATTGGAAATGATTGAAGGCTGTTATGCTGAGTAATAATAAACAAGGATGTTCATATCGTGTAGGATCACGAAATATCGGGAACACCAGGATGGACGAGCTCGCGTGAATATAGAGAACTGGTCAAGTGTAATTCACTGCGTTAACGGCTGAGTGGGTTTACTAACATCATACCCGGTTGGGATGATGAGCACAACTTAAAATTTAAAAACCACTTACCGGTTGTGAGTGGGATTATATATCATACCCGGTTGGGGATGATAAGTGCCTTGGTATAAAAACCCAATGTTTAGTGGTATTTTAATTATCACTACTTAGAGGAAGTGATGTGAAAATTTTTCGGATAAACTATTTATCAGTTGTAAGTAGATCATACCTGGTTGGTATGATGAGACTTCCTCGAAGGAAGTTGAAAACCCGTTCATCGGTTATGAACGGAGATGTCCTTATACCGATCAGTATAATGGACAGTGAACACCTATTTTGTTGGAAGTATTCTCCCCTGACTGTGTGCCAATACTTAAAATATTTGGGAGACCTTCTTGACGGGAGCTCGAATAACTCTTATAGGCCAGGGGCCTTGGTTTTGGAAGTTGGGAGCTAAATGCTCGATTTTGAAAATCTCGTATAGTGGGCTCAAGCATAGTTGGCACGAGCAGGATGTCATAAATGAATATGATATATGTGCCATAAAACTTAATAAATGAATTGTTTGGCCATGGTTCCAAGATATGACCGACATGCTAAGAGAGACACTTCAGGAGATGTTCGAGAAATCAAATGGACAGAGATGGGTCCTAGAAAATGCCATGCTGTAAGGGCATGTTAGCCCGACAACCCGAGGAGAATATGACTCAAAGTAAGGATGAGTCGGCTTATAAGCATGATGAGGTCAAATATAACAATTTGGACCGAAGTTATAATTGACAACGAATGGAGAAAGAGTCAGAATGGGATGAAAAGGTGGTGATAAAGAAATCCGTGGAAATAAGTACGAAATGCTCTATAGGACGATGAGTAAGGGTTTCAATGATCAAGCGGTTAACTAGACACAGAAATGGTTAGTTATCTTAGAATTCCCAATCTTGAGTACAAGACCTCAAGGGGAAGAATATTGCTTTAAGCAAAGAGAGAGATAAAATCTAAGAACATACCCTAAGGTAAGGTATGTCTAGTTATGACAAACTCCATGGAGGGAGTAAATAATATTAAGGAAAAGGAATTTCTTAAATAAAGGTTGTAAAAGGGACTAATTTCAAGGTTGAGAGAAAAGTTTGTATCTTAAGCAAACACCAAAGGGGCATTAAAGGAAATGATTTCTCATGCAAGGATGTTAACTAAGTTTTTGGGACAAAACTCCTGAAAGGAGGGGAGAGTTGTAAAATCCACCCTTTTGAGCTAAGGAAAACCGAGAAAAGAACTGGCAAACCAAGTGAGGATTTAGAACCGGTTCACAAACCTGATCATTTCTTAACAGACAATTTGGGAATTTATAACTCTCGGGTGATCCAAAGAGTTCATTAAACCATTGAAAAGAAATTTGAGACAAATTAGAAGAGAAAAATCAAATTGGTTCAAGTGAACGAGAATCCGTAAGAACTGTAAAGTTAAACGTGCTTACCGAAATTTTGGTCAAAAAATTTTTATGCGAACGTACGCATTATCATAAATGGCAATAAATTAATATATATTTAATTATTGTAATTAATACCAATAATTTAATACCTAAATTAAATTATTGAAATTAATATAAATAATTTAATATCAAAATTAAATTATTGGAATTAATAACAATAATTTATGGTAATATAAATACTAGTAATAAATCTCTCCTATTTAATACACGATTTTTACACCTATATAAAGAGGTCATCCCCATTCATTCTTCTCACACCTAAACACTTCTCTCTCTCTACTGCTCCATTTCCCAGTGAATATCGAACCAGAGTTTCGACTTGAATATTTTTCTTAACCTTAGAAGGAGAGGTCAAACTTTTCAGAACCGAGGAGAAGACAACTATCTAATAGCAAACTCTAGTCAATCTGAGAATCGCTAGAGAAGCACCGATATGATGGAACAGTGAAGCAGCTCCAGCGGATCGAAGCTGCCTTCTTTCGGTGAATCTGAAATCGGCCATTTTGAGCCCTCCTTAGACCAAACCAAGCCCTCCCAACACTTCCTCAGCCCTCCCATGGCCAAATTAGGACTGAAAGGTAAGCCAATTCGGCTCCCCTCTACAATTTCCGGCCGGTGCTAGAGAGAGAACCGGTAGAATTTGAATGATAAAATTCTAACTCAATTCAGCATCAATTGATGCAATTATTGATTCTAGGATGATCCTCAAGATGAGAGCTATCTGCTTAGATCGAAAGCTTGGACCACCGTACCCTCACCGGTGAGAATTCGAAGCTTTCTTTCTCTACAATCTATTTTCCAGCGAAGCTCCGTTTGAGCTCGTTCCGGCATTAAAATCTACGATTTCAAAGTTTCTTAGAATCGTATGAACATGTAGGAACTCAATTTCAAATCCAACTTCAACAATTAGAGGTGTTTGATCGGTCAATTTGATGAAATCAAATTTGGTAGTGTTGAATAGTTGAAATTGGGGAAAAATTTTGGATTTTCAAAATTCGAAGGACCAAAATGAGATTTTATGAAATTGAGCGCCAATTGGGCATGAAAATAATGTTAGAGGACCAATTGAGAAATTTTAGAATTTTTGGTGCAAAACTTACCATTTTTGTAAAAGGAAGGGCAAAATGGTAATTTTGGAAAAGTTGGAGGACCAAATTGGAAATTTGAGAAATTAATCCCCTTTTAGTGAAATGGAATATTTTGAGGTCCTATGACAGATTTTAGAAGTTTCAGGACTTAATTTGAGGAAAAATCGGCATTAGGGTCTTAAAGTTAAAGAGAAATAACTTTAGGGACCTAATTGCAAATAAATGAAAATTTGACTTTCTCATTCATTTGGAATGAATGAAGGCGATTAGGCCGAAGGATAATGAACCGAGATGTTCATATCATGTTGGAACACGAAGTACCAGGAACGCTAGCAAGGACAAGCTCGCGTGAGTACAAAGAACCGGTATAGTGGAATTCATGGCATTAATGGGTGAGTGGGTTTACTAACATCATACCCGGTTAGGATGATGAGCACATCTTAAAATTTAAAAACAACTTACCGGTTGTGAGTGGGATTATATATATCATACCCGGTTGGGGATGATAAGTACCTTGGTATAAAAACCCACTGTTTAGTGGTATTTTAATCATCACCAGTTAGAGAAAGTGATGTGAAAATATTATGGAAAAACTACTTGTCAGTTGTAAGTAGATCATACCTGATTGGTATGATGATACTTCCTTGAAGGAAGTTGAAAACCCGTTCATCGGTTATGAACGGAGATGTTCTTATACCAGTCGGTATAATGGACAGTGAAGACCTATTTTGTCGGTAGTGCTCTCCCCTGACTGTGTGCCAATGCTTAAACAATTTGGGAGACCTTCTCCACGGGAGCTCGAATAGCTTTGATAGGCCAGGGGCCTCGGTTTTGGAACTTGGGGGCTAAATGCCCGATTTTGAAAATCTCATACAGTGGGCCCAAGGCCAGTTGGCATGAGCAGGAGCTCGTAAACGAACATGATATATGTGCCATAAGACTTAATAAGTGAATTGTTTGGCCATGGTACCAAGATAGGACCGACATGCTCAGTCAACTAGCGACAGTGCGACATGACAAGTCGACGGACCAGTCAAGACAAACAAGTGTGGGTTGAGCTGAGAGTTGGGGCCATTGGACCAGTGGCACCACAGATTACATGGAAATATTAGAAAACATTGTTTGTGCATGCACTGTGAGTACGAGATCATCAAGACGCCCATGAGGGGTAGTGATGCGTCCTAAGGGCACTAGACGACCTGGTGGCTATAAGGGCAGTTCGTCGTTCTAGGTGTCTGTGCGAAATCTAGAGTAGCACCAAGAGCTTGAGATTGGGGTGGGGACATGATGAGGTCTCTGTCCTCATACGGACATGAAGAAGTGATTTCGGGATTGTGGGTCGGATGTCACGTACATCCACTCATTCCCAGGGTAGAAGTGGTCGTACTTCTATCCGGGTGGTAGGAAAAGTCGCTCTGAAGCCAATAGCGGGTTCAGTAGTGATATTGACTTGCGAATATGTGTAACCTTCATGATGAAGGATGTGTGTTGAGTGATGACACACCGATAACTAAGAAATGGTGGAAAAACCCAAATTTTGAAATGAAGGGATTTTTGAAAAAAAATGAGTCTAGCACACTCCATAGAAATGTTTTTCTTAAAAGTCAAAAGCTTTTAAAAACCCATTCACTGAGTAGTCATACTCACCCCTCCCTTATATCCCTTTCAGGAAATCTCGGAAAGCCTCCCCTTAAAGACCGTCAACTAAGATGCCTGTAAGACAGGTATGTAAAATTTAAAATTTCATGCAGTTTTGATTTTGCTATTCCAGGAAAAGGTGCAAGTTAAAGGACGCCTTACTCTTTATGGTTTACAATAAGGGGAAATCCTTTAATAAACCGAGAGAGTGGTGGGTTGATCATGGGGATCCGACCAAACCAGGTCGGCGCGTGACACCACTTGTAGTTGACTCCCTTCCTTGTGAGGCAGGTCAACAGGGCTGCTATTTTTGAAAAATCCTCAAAAAAATTTCAGTAGTACCTCACAAGTCCAAGGAAGCTACGTATCTTGGTTGGGCTTATGGTTGCTTTCTTGTTGGATATTGTATCTATTTTTGCTGGGTCCGCCTTCACTATGTCCTTTGATATTATATGCCCTTGGAAACCCACCTCTTGTAGACATAATTCACACTTTGAAAATTTGGCGTAGAGTTGATTCTCCCATAATGTACTAAACATGGTCTCTATGTGTGATCAGTGCTCCTCTTCTGTTTGGGAGTATATGAGGATAACATCTATAAATACAATCACAAACTTATCCAAGTATGGCTAGAATAACTGATTCATCAGGTCCATGAAGGTCGTGGGTGCATTCGTTAGTCCGAAGGGTATGACCCTAAACTCGTAGTGCCCATATTGTGATTGGAATGCAGTTTTCTATACACCCTCCTCTCAAATTTTCAACTGGTGATACCCAGATCGCAAGTCGATCTTGGAGAAGTAGACTGTTCCCCATAGTTGGTTGAACAAATAATCTATTCTAGGGAGAGGATGCTTATTCTTAATGGTTACCTAGTTTAGCTTTCGATAGTCGATGTAGAGCCTCATACTTGTGTCCTTCTTCTTGACGAATTAGACTGGCGCACCCCACGGGGATTAGCTTATGCATATGAAGTCCTTTCCTAGAAGCTCATCCAGTTGTTCCTTAAGCTCTTTAAGTTCCACAGGTGTGATACGGTGGGGGGCTTGCTAGATGGGGTGTGTCCTTGGTACTACCTTAATCATGAACTCTAGTTGGTGATCCAGGGGTAAGCCGATTAGCTCTTCTGGGAACACGTCTGGGCAATGATTGACTATCAAAATTTCTTCCAGTCCTTTCCCTGTCGAATCCATGTAAGTGACCTATGCGAGGAATAACTTACAGCCTCATCGTAGCAGGTCATGTGCATCTATGTAGGACACCAATTGTATCGCGACTCTCCCCTTGTCCCCTTCAAATACTGCTTCCTCCTTCCTAGGAGCATGTAATGTTATTTGCTTATTCCCGCAATCCGCCTTGGCTTGGTGAATGCTTAGCGGGTCCATCCATAAGATAACTTCCACTTCTCTCAACGGGAGGGGAATTAAATTCGCTTCCAGAGTTATTCCTCCTATCTCGATTTTGCATGCTTTAAGGAGCTCATGTCGTGCTAGCTCTTCCTTTACAAAAATGGGAATTTAACCCACAAAAATTCCAAAAATTGACCAATTGGTACTCCAACATCTTCTTCATGGCCAATTGGCCCTCAATTTTGGGAAATTTCACTTTAGTCCCTCAATTTTACAAAATTCACAAATTTCCACAAAATTTCCCCCTTTCAAACTGGTCAAATTTGATTTTATCAAATTGACCATTCAATTAGGTTTAATTATTGAAGTTAAAGGTAAAATTGAGTTCCTACACTTCCACACTATTCAATGGAACTTTGAATCACATCATTTGGATCCGAATTGAGCTTAAACGGAGCTTCGTCGAAAAATTGGACTTAGAGAGAGAAAGCTTCGAAAGCTTACCGTTAGGGGTGCGGTGGTCCGAGCTTTCGATCTGGATAGATAGCTGTCGTCTTGAAATTACTCATAGGATACAAAATTTCATAAATTCATGTCAAATTGAGGGAGAATTTGGTCAGTGAAATTTCGTCGGTTCTCTCTCTAACACTGATTGAAAATTACAGAGGGAAGCCAAATTGGCTTACCTTTTAGCTCTAATTCAGTCATATGAGGGTTGTGGAAGTGTTGGGAGAGCTTGGTTTGGCCTTGGAAGGGCTCAAATTGGTCATTCTTAGCTCGACCGAAATAGGGCAGCTTCGGTCTGCCAGAGCTGCTTCATTATTCGATCACGCCAGAGCTCTGGTTCGAGCTTTACCAGAAAATGGATCAGTAGGAAGAGAGGAGTTTTCAGGTATGAGGAGGATGAATTAGGAGAAGCACTTTATATAGGAATTTCGGGACTCCTTGATCATTGAAGCCTTTATGGTGGTCATTCATTGCCTGAAACTCCTTGGACGGAGAATTTTCATATTCGTTGGCACTGCTCGATTTTTCGGCGAGTGAATAGTGTTATCATCTAAAGGAAGAAGACGACACTGTTCCGAACCAAACTATATTAGTCCGAACTGGGTTCAATGCTTAAATCGATTAGTTCAAGCCCGATTAGACCGAGTTTTTCAAAATTAAAAATTTGTAAATTCATCTAAATTCATTCTCTATCCAATGGTGGCTTCAATTCTCAAATTTATATTTTCTAAGCCACCTAGAGAAATGAATATAGAAACCGGTTCAATAGTGGTTCAAACCGCTTCAATACGGTTTAGGTCTGGTTCACCTGAACCGGTTTTTGTTTTCACTTCCAATTCATCCTAAAGTCCTTTCTCATGACTTTTGTGACTCCTTAGGTCACTCGGGATTTTATAAATTTCCCAATTTGCCCTTTCTCTCTCAGTTGGGGTTCGTGAACTAGTTCAGTTTTCTCACTCGGGTTGACGAGTTCTTTCCTCAATTTTTCTTGTCTTTAAGAGACAGGGTTTACAGTTGGACTAGTGGCACCCAAGATAAATGGCTTTATGAAAAAATTTGTTTGTGCATACACTTGAGGTTCGGAACCATCAAGACGTCCAAGAGGGATAGTGATGCATCCTAGGGGCTATTGAACGACATGATGGAGATAAGGGCAGTTTGTCGTGCCAGTAGTCAAGGAAGTTCGACGTAGCTTCATGTGCATGAGACTAGGGATGGGGTCGGAATGAGGTCTTTGTCCTCATACAGACACAGAGTTGCTTTTCGAGCTTGAGGGTCGGATGTGGCATACATCCACTTATTCCCAGGGTAGAAGTGGACGAGCTTCTTTCTAGGTGACCGATAAAGTAACTCCGACGCCATAAATGGGTGCAGTGGACGGGCTGCCTTGCGAATGTGTGATCCCTTCATGATAAAGAGCGTGTGTTGATTGTTAAACACACTGATTATGGAAAATGAGGAAAGTGTTTGAAAACTGAAATTTGAGGAAGTATTATTCTTAAAGGAAATAAGGAGTCTGGAACACTCCAATTAAAAACTATTTTACAAGAACTCTTTTTCAAGCACCCATTCACTAAGTTGTAAAAACTCACCCACCTTTTTTTAACTAAAAATACCTAGACAAAGTAGTGCTCTCTTTTTATGCATATCGTATAAAAATGGATGGAACACGATAATGACAAAGTTGGATTATCATGACACCATCATTTCCTTCCTCCTTTGATGTTCCTTAATGTTGAGTGTCTTCCGTCTTGCTCAACTTGCAATGAAACATCAATTGCAATACCCTAGTGTCACGCCCCGTCCTGGTATAGTTGGATACCTGTGAACAACCCGCCACTCTCCTGGTTCATGAGGAGTTTCCCACTTCTTTAACTCAAGAGGAGCCAGACATACTTTTAACCTTGTTCCTTGGAAAGACATATATCAAATAAAATGCAAGCTTAAGAGAATTTAAGCATACCTGAGAGAGGGTAAGGATTGGTGTTATCCCTAGTCATTTTCTCTATTTCCTGAAAATGGGTTAAAAAGAGGGGTGAGTTTCTACAACTCAGTGAATGGGTATTTTAAAATAATGAAGTTTCAATAAAATTTGTTTTAAGGTTGGAGTTTGCTAGACTCCTCAATTCCTTTAATTTTTCTCATTTCCAAATCTTGGTTTTCAAAATCAATTTTTATTACCACCATGTGTCATCACCCAACACACATCCTTCATCATGAAGGTAAAACACATAATCACAGGTCAGCCCGTCCATTGAACCCACTTGTGGCGTCGGAGCGACTTTACCAGCCACCTAGATAGAAGCATGTCCACTTCTACCTTGAGAATAAGTAGTTGTTCATGACATCCGACCCTCAATTGTGTTACAAATCTCCATGTCCGTATGAGGACAGAGACCTCATCATGTCCCCACCCTGGTCTCATGCGCTTGAAGCTACTCCGAGCTTCACAAGACTTCTGGTACGACTAACTACCCTTATATCCACTAGGTCGTCCAGAGCCCTGGGATGCATCACTATCCCTCTTGGGTGTCTTGAAGGTCTCGTAACACAGTGCATGCATAATCAATAGTTTTTCACATAATGCCATATAATTTGTGGTGTCACTAGTCTGACGGCCTTGACCCTCAACTCGACCTGTAACTATTTGTCTTGACTAGTCTAGAGACCTGTCATGCCGCACTGCCACTAGTTGACTGAGTATGTTGATCTTGTCTTGGTACCCTGGCCAAATAACTCATTTACTTAAGTTTTCATGGCATATTAATCATGTTTGTTTGCGAGCTACTGTTCGTGCCAATTGGCCTAGGGCCCATTGTTCTAGATTTCAAAATCGGGCATATTAGTCCCTAAGTTCCAAAACCGAGGCCACCGGCCTAACAAAGCTATTTGAGCTCCCATAAAAAAGGTCTCCCAAAATGTTTAAGCAGTGGCACACAGTCAGGGGAGAGCACTTCTGACAAAATATACTTTTCAACTGTCCATCATAACAACCGAGTATGAGGACATCTCTGCTCATAACCGATGAACGGGTTTTCCACTTCCTTCGAGAAAGTTTCATCATACCAACTAGGTATGATCAACTTACAACCGGTAAGTAGTTTTTTTTTTGCTTGATTTCCATATCATTTCTCTCGGGTATGATGATTAAAATACCACTTAGCAGTGGGTTTTCATTTTTGAGGTGCATATCATCCCAAACGGGTATGATATTAAATTTCCACTCACCCGATCGTGTAGTATACTTCCTCAAATTCGATTTTTGTCCCTTACAAGCCGTGCCTCAACTGGCGTTTCCGATGTCTCATGTTCTTACACGGTATGAACATCTTTGTTCATTATCATCCGGCTTGATAGCCTTCATTCATTATGAATGGCTAAAAATATCTACTTTTCAAATATTTATGATTTGGTCACAAAAGTACTTTTTATTTCACTTTAGGCCCCAAATGCTAGTTTTTCTCCAAATTGAGTCCCGAAACTTTTAAAAATTCCCCTTGGAACCTCAATTTATTGAATTTCACAAAAAGAGGTTCAAGTTTCCCAAATTCCCAATTTGGTCTCCAATTTTTCTAAAATTACCATGTTTCCCTTCCTTTACAAAAATGGTAAGTTTTACCCCAAAAATTCTAAAATTTACTCAATTGGTCCTCTAACACTCTTATCATGCCCAATTGGCCCTCAATTTTATAAATTTTCATTTTAGTCCCTTGAATTTTTGAAATCCCCAATTTCAACTTCTCAACATAGCCGAATTTGATTTCATCAAATTAACCAGTCAAACCAGGTTTAATTGTTGAAATTAAAGTTAAACTAGTGTTTCTACATCTCTATATGATTCAAATGCACTTTGAATTGTAAGTTTTAACGCCGGAATGAGCTCAAATGGAGCTTCACTGCAAAATAGAACGTAGAGAAAGAGCTTCAAATGCTCATCATCGGGGGTGCGACAGTCTGAGCTTTCAATCTTGGCAGATAGCTCTCCTCCTGAGGTTCCTCCTAGAATCAAGAATTGCATCAATTGATGCCGAATTGGGTAAGAATTTTATCATCAAAATTCTGTCGGTTCTCTCTCTAACACCAGTCGAAAATTACAGAGGGGAGCTGAATTGGCTTACCTTTCAGTTCTAATTCGGCTGTAGAAAGGATGAGAAGTGTGGGGAGAGCTTGGTTTGGCTTGAGGAGGGCTCGAATTGGCCAATTTTAGCTCGGTCAAAATAGGGCAGCTTTGGTTCGCTGTTCGCTCATGCTGGTGCTTCTCTGGTAACCCTCGGAGCTAATGAAGACTACCACCATGTAGCTGACTTCTCCCCGGTTCTAAGGAAAATGACCATGCCTTCTTTGGCTTAGCAAAGACCCTATATCGGAGCTCTAGTTCAAGCTTCACCTAAAAACTGAGTAGCTAAGAAAAAGTGAGGTTTTCAGGTGTTGAGAGGATGAATGGGCTCTTTATATTTGGAGCTCGGTGACTCGTCGATCATCCATTTGGCACCTTTATTATAGTCATTGATGGCCTAAAATGTACTGAACAGAAAGGTTTCCTCTTCACCGGCGCTGCTTCAATTTTCCGGCGAGTGAACAGTATTGTCATCTAAAGGAAGAAGACGACACTGTTCTGAACCGGACCGGACCAGTCTAAACCAGGTTCAAAGCTTAAACCAGCCGGTTCAGGCCTGATTCGACCGAGTTTTTAAAAACTAAAAATTTCTAAATTCATTATCTATAAAATGGTTGCCTCAATTCTCAAATTGGAATTTTCTAAGCTACCTAGAAAATTGAATTTAGCATCTAGTTCAATAGTGATTCAATCTGGTTCACCTGAACTAGTTTGGTTTTCATCCCCCAATCATCCTAAAGTCATTTTTCATGACTTATGTGACTCTTTATGTCACGCCCTAACCCAGTTTGGTCGAATTCCTATGAACAACCCGCCACTCTCCTGGTTTATTAAAGGGTTTCCCCTTATTATAATCCGTTAAGAGTAAGGCGTACTTTAAACCTGCACCATTTCCTGGAATAGCATAATCAAAACTGCATGAAATTTTAAACGTTACATACCTGTCTTACAGGGATCTTGGTTGATTGTCTTTCAGGGTAGGTTATTCAGGATTTCCTGAAAGTGATATAAGGGAGGGGGTGAGTACGATTACTCAGTGAATGGGTTTTTAAAGGTCTAATTTTAACTTTTAAGAAAAACATTTATATGGAGTGTGCCAGACTCCTTTCTTTTCAAAAATCCCTTTATTTAAAATCTCGAGTTTTTCCATTATTTCTTAGTTACCGGTGTGTCATCACCCAACACACATCTTTCATCATGAAGGTTACACACATTTGCAGGTCACTACAACTACTGAACCCACTAGTGGATTCGGAGCGACTTTACCAGCCACCTAGATAGAATCACGACCACTTCTACCCTGGGAATGAGTGGATGTACGCGACATCCGACCCACAATCCTGAAAATCACTTCTTCTTATCCGTATGAGGACATAGATCTCATCTTGTCCCCACCCCGATCTCATGCGCTTGGTGCTACTTCAGATTTTGCACAAACAGTAGGAATGACGAACTGCCCTTATAGCCACCAGGTCGTCTGGTGCCCTTAGGACGCATCACTACCCCTCATGGGTGTCTTGATGATCCCATACTCACAGTGCATGCACAAACAATATTTTCTCATATTGCCATGTAATCTGTGGTGCCACTGGTCCAACGGCCCCGACTCTCAACTCAACACGCAGTTATTTGTCTTGACTGGTCTGTCGACCTATCTTGTTGCACTTTTGCTAGTTGACTAAGCATGTCGGTCCTATCTTGGTACCATGGCCAAACAATTCACTTATTAAGTTTTATGTCACATATATCATGTTCGTTTACGAGCTCCTGCTCGTGCCAACTGGCCTTGGGCCCACTGTACGAGATTTTCAAAATCGGGCATTTAGCCCCCAAGTTCAAAAACTTAGGCCCTTGGCCTATCAGAGCTATTCGAGCTCCCGTCGAGAAGGTCTCCCAAATTGTTTAAGTATTGGCACACAGTCAGGTGAGAGCACTTCCGTCAAAATAGGTTTTCACTATCCATTATACCGACCGGTAAAAGGACATCTCTGTTCATAACTGATGAACAGGTTTTTAACTTCCTTCGAGGAAGTATCATCATACCAATCGGGTATGATCTACTTACAACCGATAAGTAGTTTTTCTACAATATTTTCACATCACTTTCTCTAAGTGGTGATGATTAAAATACTACAAAATAGTGGATTTTTATACCGAGGTACTTATCATCCCTAACCAGGTATGATATATATAATCCCACTCACAACCGGTAAGTGGTTTTTAAATTTTAAGTTGTGCTCATCATCCTAACCGGGTATGAAGTTAGTAAACCCACTCACCTGTTAATGCCGTAAATTCCACTATATTGGTTCTTTGTACTCACGCGAGCTTGTCCTTGCTTGCGTTCCTGGTACTTCGTGTTCCTACACGGTATGAACATCTCGGTTCATTATCCTTCGGCCTAATCGCCTTCATTCATTCCAAATGAATGAGAAAGTCAAATTTTTATTTATTTGCAATTAGGTCCCTAAAGTTATTTCTCTTTAACTTTAAGTTTGTAATGCCGATTTTTCCTCAAATTGAGTCCCAAAACTCCTAAAATTTATAATAAGACCTCAATATATTCCATTTTACTAAAAGGGGATTAATTTCTCAAATTTCCAATTTGGTCCTCTAACTTTTCCAAAATTACCATTTGCCCTTCTTTTACAAAAATGGTAAGTTTTGCCCCAAAAATTCTAAAATTTCTCAATTGGTCCTCCAACATTATTTTCATGCCCAATTGGCCCTCAATTTCATAAAATCTCATTTTAGTCCTTCGAATTTTGAAAATCCCCAAATTTCCCCCAATTTCAACTCTTCAACACTATCGAATTTGATTTCATCAAATTGACCTATCAAACACCTCTAATTGTTGAAGTTGAATTTGAAATTGAGTTCCTACATGTTCATACGATTCCAAGGAACTTTGAAATCACAAATTTTAACGCCGGAACGAGCTCAAAAAGAGATTCGCTAGAAAACAGATTGTAGAGAGAGAAAGCTTTGATTTCTCACCAGTGAGGGCACGACGGTCCGAGCTTTCGATCTGTGCAGATAGTTCTCATCTTGAGGAACATCCTAGAATCAAGAATCACATCAATTGATGCTGAATTGAGTTAGAATTTCATCATTGAAATTCTGCCAGTTCTCTCTCTAGCACCGGCCGGAAATTGTAGAGGGGAGCCGAATTGGCTTACCTTTCAGTCCTAATTTAGCCATGGGAGGGCTAAGGAAGTGTTGGGAGGGTTTGGTTTTGTCTAAGGAGGGCTAGAAATGGCTTATTTTAGATTCGCCGAAATAGGGCAGCTTCGGTCCGCCAGAGCTGTTTCACTGTTCCATCATGCCGGCTCCATCAATTCGCGGATTGACTGGAGTTTGCTATTAGATATCTGTCTTCTCCTCGGTTCTAAAGAGCTTGACCTCTCCTTCTGAGGTTAAGAAAAATGTTCAAGTCGAAACTCTGGTTCGAGCTTCACCGGGAAATGGAGCAGTAGAGAGAGAGAATGAATGGGGATGAACTATTTATATAGGTGTAAATATCGTGCATTCAATAGTAGAGATTTATTACTAGTATTAATATTTCCATAAATTATTGGTATTAAATTATTTGTATTAATTTCAATAATTTAATTTAGGTATTAAATTATTGGTATTAATTATAATAATTAAATATATATTAATTTATGGCCATTTATGATAACGCAAATTTTTTGACCAAAATTTCGGGTTACAAAAAGAATCATACTTTTCAGGAGTTCACCCATCCTCATACTACTCTTAGGTAAGCGCGCTTAACTTCACAATTCTTACTGATTCTCGTTCACCTAAACTAATTTGGATTTTTCTCTTCTAATTTGTCTTAAGTTTCTTTTCAATGGTTTAAGGAACTCTTTGGATCCCCCGATAGTTGTAAATTTCCAAATTGTCCGTTCAGAAATGATCGGGTTTGTGAACCGATTCTAAATCCTCACTTGGTTTAACCGGTTCTTTTCCTTGTTTTCCTTAGCTCAAAAGGGCAGGTTTTACAAGTGGGATGCGAAGTGTGAGGAGTCATTCCAGTAGCTGAAGACCCGATTGATGATGGCCCCAGTACTAGCATTACCCTACTCAAATGCGAGGGAGTATACGGTATATAGTGATGTATCCGAACATGGATTAAGATGTGTTATAATACAGTAGGGAAGAGTCATTGCATATACCTTTCAATAATTGAAAACACATGAGAGGAACTACCCCACCCATGACCTCGAGTTGGAGGCAATAGTGTTCGCCTTCAAGATTTGGCGTCACTATTTGTATGGGGTTAAATACCGCATATACACCGACCACAATAGCCTTAAATATTTCCTATCTCAAAAGGAGCTCAATCTGCGGAATGGAGGTGGCTGGAGTTGGTAAAGGACTACAATTTAACGATCGAGTTCCACCCTGACAAGGCCAACGTGGTAGCAAACTCGCTCAATCGCAAGTACCACACGAGAGTAGCCTTGATGAGGACTGACTACCTACATCTACTAAGACAGTTGCATAGCCTAAGGGTAAACCTCAGCTTGGATAAGGGCCCGAGTGGCCTAATGGCCATCCTGTTCGTTGAGCCAATCTTAATAGACCAAATACAGACTCTACAAAAGGAGGACGAGGAGCTTCGTCCACATTGGAACCAGTCTGTTAGCGAGCCCACCCAAGATCTCGTAGTCAGAAAAGATGGGTTGATGACCTTCAAAGGGAGGGTCTAGGTACCGAACAACCAAGAATTGAAGAGGATGATGCTAGAAGAGGCACATGGTTTTCATTTCCAATTCATCCTAAAGTCCTTTCTCATGACTTTTGTGACCCTTTAGGTCACTCGGGATTTATAAATTTTCGGGTTTGCCTTTTTTTTAATGGTTGGGGTTCGTAAACCGGTTATGTTTTCCCACCCGGGTTGACCGGTTATTTTCCTACTTTCCCTGTCTTTAAGGGACGGGGTTTACATCCTTGGTCTCCATGGTGTCTAGGGTAACACGAGTTTGTTTGGTTACTCTTTTTGGGAAATCTTACTATAGCTGAAACGTAGGATCACATCATTTTTTAGAGATATGGTTTTAGGAACATGGAGTTCTTTAGTAGCGAAGAAGTTGTCACGCCCGACCCGATTTTGGTCGGATCCTCGTGAACAACCCACCACTCTCCCGGTTTATTAAAGGGTTTCCCCTTATCATAATCCATAAAGAGTAAGGCATCCTTTAAACCTACACCATTTCCTAGAATAGCATAATCAAAACTAAATGAAATTTTAAACTTTACATACCTGTCTTACACGCATCTTAGTTGATGGTCTTTCAGGGTAGACTTTCTGGGATTTCCTAAAAGGGACATAAGGGAGGGGGTGAGTACGACTACTCAGTGAATGGGTTTTCAAATGTATACTTTTAACTTTTAAGAAAAATATTTATATGGAGTGTGCCAGACTCCTTTCTTTTCAAAAATCCCTTCATTTAAAAATTTGGGTTTTTCCATCATTTCTTAGTTACCAGTGTGTCATCACCCAACACACATCCTTCATCATAAAGGTTACACACATTTGTAAGTCAGTATCACTACTGAATCCACTAGTGGCTTCAGAGCGACTTTTCTTGCCACCCGGATAGAAGTACGACCACTTTTACCCTGGGAATGAGTGGATGTACGCGACATACGACCCACAATACCGAAATAACTTCTTCGTGTCCGTATGAGGACAGAGACCTCATCCCGTCCCCACCCCAGTCTCATGCGCTTGGTGCTACTCCAAATTTCACACAGACACCTGGATCGACGATCTGCCCTTATACTCACCGGGTCGTCCAGGGCCCTTAGGACACATCACTACCCCTCATGGGCGTCTTGATGATCTCGTACTCATAGTGCATGCACAAACAATGTTTTCTTATTAAGCCATGTAATATGTGGTTCCACTAGTCCAATGGTCCCGACTCTCAACTCAACCTGCAATTGTTTGTCTTGACTAATCCGTCGACCTGTCATGTCGCACTGCCGCTAGTTGACTGAGCATGTCGATCCTATTGTGGTACCATGGCCAAACAATTCACTTATTAAGTTTTATGGCACATATATCATGTTTGTTTACGAGCTCCTGCTCGTGCCAATTAGCCTTGGGCTCATTGTACGAGATTTTCAAAATCGGGCATTTAGCCCCTAAGTTCCAAAACTGAGGCCCCCGACCTATCAGAGCTATTCGAGCTCCCATCGAGAAGGTTTCCCAAATTGTTTAAGCATTGGCACACAGTCAGGGGAGAGCACTTCCGACAAAACATAAGTTTTCTCTATCCATTATACCGCCCGGGTATAAGGACACCTCCATTCATAACCGATGAACGGGTTTTCAACTTCCTTCGGGGAAGTCTCATCATACCAACTGGGTATGATCTACTTACAACCGGTAAGTAGTTTTTCCGCATGATTTTCATATCACTTCCTCTAAGTAGTGATGATTAAAAATACCACTAAGCAGTGGGTGTTTATATCGAGGTACTTATCATCCCCAACCGGGTATGATATAAAATTCCCTCTCACAACCGGTAAGTGGTTTTTAAATTATAAGGTGTGCTTATCATCCCAACCGGGTATGATGTTAGTAAACCCACTCACAACTGGTAAGTGGTTTTTATCTTTAAGTTGTGCTCATCATCCCAACTGGGTATGATGTTAGTAAACCCACTCACAACCGGTAAGTGGTTTTTTACTTTAAGTTGTGCTCATCATATCAATCGGGTATGATGTTAGTAAACCCACTCACCCGTTAATGTCGTGAATTCCACTAGACCAGTTCTTGGTATTCACGCGAGCTTGCCCTTGCTGGCATTCCCGGTACTTCGTGTTCCTACATGATATGAACATCTTGGTTCATTATCCTTCAGTCTAATCGCCTTCATTCATTCCAAATGAATGAGAAAGTCAAACTTTCATTTATTTGCAATTAGGTCACTAAAGTTATTTCTCTTTACTCTAAGTCCCAAATGCCAGTTTTTCCTCAAATTGAGTACCGAAACTTCTAAAATTTATCATAGGACCTCAATTTATTCCATTTTACAAAAAGGGTTTAATTTCCCAAATTTCCAATTTGGTCCCCTAACTTTTCCAAAATTACCATTTTGCCCTTCCTTTAAAAAAATGTTAAATTTTGCCCCAAAATTTTCAAAATTCCTCAATTGATCCTCTAACATTATTTTCATGCCCAATTGACCCTCAATTTCATAAAATTTCATTTTGATCCTTTGAATTTAGAAAATCCCCAATTTTTCCATAATTCCAACTTCTTAACATAGCCGAATTTGATTTTATCAAATTGACCCATCAAACATTTCCAATTGTTGAAATTGAAGTTGAATTTGAGTTTCTACATGTTCATACGATTCTTTAGAAATGTGAATCGCAAGTTTTAATGCCGGGACGAGCTAAAACGGAGCTTCGCCGAAAAATGAAATATAGAGAGAAAAGCTTCGATTACTCACCGGTGAAGTCACGATGGTCTAAGCTTTTGATCTGGGCAGATAGCTCTCATCCTGAGGTTCATTCTAGAATCAAGAATCGCATCAATTGATGCGAAATTGGATTAGAATTTATCATTGAAATTCGGTCGACTCTCTCTAGCACCGATCAAAAATTGTAAAGGGGAGTCGAATTGGCTTACCTTTCGGTCCTAATTCGGCCGTGGAAAGGTGGAGAAAGTGTTGGGACGGCTTGGTTTGGTCTGAGGCGGGCTTGAAATGGCCGATTTCAGCTTGGCTGAAATAGGGCAGCTTCGGTCCGTCGAAGTTGCTTCACTATTCCATCATGTGGGCGCTTCTCCAATGATTTTTGGATTGACTGTAGTTTGCTATTAGATAGCTGTCTTCTCCTTGGTTCTAAAAAGCCTGACCTTTGTTCAAGTCAAAGCTCTAGTTCGAGCTTCACCGAGAAATGGAGCAGTAGAGAGAGAGAGAAAGAAGTGTTTAGGTGTGAGGAGAATGAATGGGGATGACATCTTTATATAGGTGTAAAAATCGTGTATTAAATGAGAGAGATTTATTACTAGTATTAATATTGTCATAAATTATTGGTATTGATTCTAATAATTTAATTTCGGTATTAATTCCAATAATTTAATTTTGGTATTAAATTATTTGTATTAATTCCAATAATTTAATTTAGGTATTAAATTATTGGTATTAATTACCATAATTAAATATATATTAATTTATGATTATTTATGATAAGCCGTATTCGCATAAAAATTTTTAACCAAAATTTCAAGTTACAAAAAAATTCATACTTCCTAGGAGGTCACCCATCCTCACACTACTCTCAGGTAAGCACACTTAACTTCAAAGTTCTTATGGAATCTTGTTCACCTAAACCAATTTGGTTTTTATCTTTTAATTTTTCTTAAATTTCTTTTCCAAGGTTTAATGAACCCTTTGGATCACCTGGATGTTGTAAATTTCCATATTGCTTGTTCTCAAATGTAAACCGGCTCGGTTTTCTTACTCGGTTTGGCCGGTTCTTTTCTCGGTTTTCCTTAACTCAAAAGTGTGGGGTTTACAGAAGTAGTACAATATGTTGGGGTCTTAGCCCCATTACAAGAAGTAGTTACCAAATTGTTAGGGAGCTATGGGTTCTTGACAAGCTTTTTCCTTGGTAAGGTTATAAGCCCTTGATGGCGTTCCTGGCCTTAGGCTTGGCTTCCTTTGTACTCAGGATTGTGACCTCAACAAGTTTTGGCACCATATTCCTATATACTTCCCACTAACATCTCTTGGTTCTTTGGGACTTCTCGAGGATGGAAGATCTTTTTAGAGTGATCTTCCTATTGGGGCAGAGTATTGGGTGGTGTTGGTAATGCCAATCCTAGTTTTCTTGGTTCCTCTCCTAGGAGACATCTGAAAATTTTGAAACTTTCTCTTAGTTACTATGTTATGTAGTCTTGACAATGTATTCGAGAAAACAAGCTCTAATACCACTCAAGTAGTCACGCCCCCGACCAGGTTTGGTCGGATCCCCATGAGCAACCCATCACTCTTCCGGTTTATTAAGGGTTTTCCCCTTCTTTAAACCGTGAGGTGTAAGGCGTCATTTGTACATGTACCTTTCTTGGAATAACATTAATCAAAACTAAAATAAATTAAATTTACATACCTGTCTTACAAGTTTAGCTAGTGGAATGTATGTGGGTAGGTTTTTCCCTAAGTTACCTGAAAAGAGGTAAAGAGGGGTGAGTTTGACAACTTAGTGAATAGGTGTTTGAAACATGATTTTCATTAAATCTTGGAAAATAAACTTAAGACAAATTAGAAAATAAAACCAAATGTTTCAGATGAACTAGATTCCGTAAGAACTTTAAAGTTAAGTGTGCTTGCCCAAGAGTAGTGTGACGATGGGTGACCTCCTAGGAAGTATGAATTTTTTTGTAACCCGAAATTTCGGTAAAAAATTTGTCTGTTACGCCTTATCATAAATAACCATAAATTAATATATATTTAATTATTTTAATTAATACCAATAATTTAATTTGAAATTAAATTATTGGAATTAATACTAATAATTTATGGCAATATTAATACTACTAATAAATCTCGCCCATTTAATACACAGGTTTAACACCTATATAAAGAGGTCGTCCCCATTTCATTCTCCTCACACCTGAACATTTTTCTCTTTCTCTCTCTACTACTCCATTTCCCGGTGAAGCTTAAACTAGAGCTTCGACTTCAACATTTTTCTTAACCTCGAAAGGAGAGGTCGGGGTCTTTAGAACCGGGAAGAAGATAGCTATCTAAGAGCAAATTCCAGTCAATCCGAGAATCGTTGGAGAAGGGCCGGCATGATGGAATAGTGAAGCAGCACCGACGGACCGAAGCTGCCCTATTTCGACCAAGCTGAAATTAACCATTTCAAGCCCTTCTCAGGCCAAACCAAGCCCTCCCAACACTTCCTCAGCCTTTCCACGGCCAAATTAGGACCGAAAGGTAAGCTAATTCGGCCCCCCTATGTAATTTTTGATCGGTGCTAGAGAGAGGGTCGACCGAATTTCAATGATGAAATTCTAATGCAATTCCACCTCAATTGATGCGATTCTTGATTCTAGGATGAACCTTAGGATGAGAGCTATCTGCCCAGATTAAAAGCTCAGACAGCCGTGCCGGCGTTAAAACTTGCGATTCACATTTCTAAAGAATCGTATGAACATGTAGAAACTCAAATTCAACTTCAATTTCAACAATTGGAAACATTTGATGGGTCAATTTGATAAAATCAAATTCGGCTATGTTAAGAAGTTGGAATTATGGCAAAATTGGGGATTTTCGAAATTCAAAGGATCAAAATGAAATTTTATGAAATTGAGGCTCAATTGGGCATGAAAATAATTGTGGAGGACCAATTGAGGAATTTTGAAAATTTTGGGGCAAAATTTACCATTTTTGTAAAGGAAGGGCAAAATGGTAATTTTAGAAAAATTGGGGGACCAAATTGGAAATTTGGGAAATGAAACCCCTTTTGTGAAATGGAATAAATTGAGGTCCTATGATAAATTTTAGAAGTTTCGAGACTTAATTTGAGGAAAAACTGGCATTTGGGACTTGAAGTTAAAGAGAAATAACTTTAGGGACCTAATTGCAAATAAATGAAAGTTTCACTTTCTCATTCATTTGGAATGAATGAAGGTGATTAGGCTGAAGGATAATGAATCAAGATGTTCATATCGTGTAGGAACACGAAGTACCGGGAACGCCAGCAAGGACAAGCTCGCGTGAATACCAAGAACCGGTCTAGTGGAATTCACGACATTAACAGGTGAGTGGGTTTACTAACATCATAACCGGTTGGGATGATGAACACAACTTAAAGATAAAAACCACTTACCGGTTGTGAGTGGAAATTTTATATCATACCCGGTAGGGGATGATAAGTACCTCGGTATAAAAACCCACTGTTTAGTGGTATTTTAATCATCACCACTTAGAGAAAGTGCTGTGAAAATTTTGCGAAAAAAAATACTTATTGGTTGTAAGTAGATCATACCTGGTTGGTAGGATGAGACTTTCTCGAAGGAAGTTGAAAACCTGTTCATCGGTTATGAACGGAGATGTCCTTATACCGGTTGGTATAATGGACAGTGAAAACCTATTTTGTCAGAAGTGTTCTCCCCTAACTATGTTCCAATGCTTAAACTATTTGGGAGACCTTCTTGACGGGAGCTCAAATAGATCTTATAGGCCGGGGGCCTAAATTTTGGAACTTGAGGGCTAGAATGCCTAGATTTTTCTGAAAATCTCATACAGTGGGCCCAAGGCCAGTTGGCACGAGTAGGAGCTCGTAAACGAATATGATATATGTGCCATAAAACTTAATTAGTGAATTGGTTGGCCATGGTACCAAGATAGGACCGGCATGCTTAGTAAACTAGCAGCAGTGCGACATGACAGGTCGACGGACTAGTCAAGACAAACAACTGCGGGTTGAGTTGAGAGTCGGGGCCGTTGGACCAGTGGCACCACAAATTACATGGCAATATAAGAAAACATTATTTGTGCATGCACTGTGAGTACGGGATCATCAAGACGCCCATAAGGGGTAGTGATGCGTCCTAAGGGCACTAGACGACCTGGTGGCTATAAGGGCAATTCGTCGTTCCAGGTGTCTGTGTGAAATCTGGAGTAGCACTAAGCGCATGAGACTGGGGTGGGGACAGGATGAGGTCTCTGTCCTCATACAGACACGAAGAAGTGATTTCGGGATTGTGGGTCGGATGTCGCGTGCATCCAATCATTCCCAGGGTAGAAGTGGTTGTACTTCTATCTGGGTGGCAGGAAAAGTCGCTCCGAAGCCACTAGCGGGTTTAGTAATGATACTGACTTGCGAATGTGTGTTGGGTGATGACACACCAGTAACTAAGAAATAATGGAAAAACCGAAATTTTTAAATGAATGGATTTTTGAAAAGAAAGGAGTCTGGCACACTCCATATAAATGTTTTTCTTAAAAATTAAAAGTAGACCTTTAAAAACCCATTCACTGAGTAGTCGTACTCACCCCCTCCCTTATATCCCTTTCAGGAAATCCCGGAAAGCCTACCCTTAAAGACTGTCAACTAAGATGCCTATAAAACAGGTATGTAAAGTTTTAAATTTCATGAAGTTTTGATTATGCTATTCCAGGAAAAAGGTGTAGGTTAAAGGATGCCTTACTATTTACGGTTTACAATAAGGGGAAACCCTTTAATAAACTGGGAGAGTGGCGGGTTGATCACGGGGATTCGACCAAACCAGGTCGGGGCGTGACAACTAGAGTGGTATTAGAGCATGTTTCCTCGAATACATAATCAAGACTAGAAAATATCATAGCTAATAGGATTTATCCTAAGATTTTCAGATGACTCCCAGGAGAGGAACCAAGAAAACTTGGAATGGCTCTACTCAACACCCTACCTCCATAGAGAGACAACCCTAGAAGCTTCCTAAATGCTTGAGATCGGGCTGAAATGTCAAAAGACCAAATGGGGAAGTATCCTGGAGAATGGTGCTAGGACCTATTGGTGGCACAACTCTAAGTATGGAGGAAGACGATTATCAAGAATTACATAGCTCCTTAGTTATTTTGCAACCATTTCCTGTGATAGGGCTGAAAGCCTAATATTTTGTATCCCTTTGTTAATAAAATACTCAAATTCTCAAAACTCTCTCTCCTAATGATGCAATCTTGTTGGGAATATGGCCTAAGGAAAATAAAGCAAACCCACACTATCCTGGAAGCTAAGGAAAAGTTACTTCTCAGTTATGGAAGATGAATTAGGGAATTAAGAAAACTAGGAAGACTCTTACCATGGCCCTTAGCAAAGGTGATTCAGCTAGAAAATTGTCAAAGTGATCAGACTCAAGAACGGTATAGCACCAAACCAATAGTAACCCTAGAAAAAAGCCCCACTCGAAGGAAAGGAAGAACCACAACAATCCATGTATGAGAATGACGATGGGACATTACTTGAAGAGATGCCCAACCCTACTAAAGGACAAGTAACAAGTTGAACTATTATAGGTGTAAGGAAAGAAGTGGTGTTCCACCCCTCATAGATTCAGGGCAATACCTCCTCAAAGGTCATGAAGGAGATGAAGGATTGGAGATCGATACCATGGAGCGGGTTACGTAAACAATTCAAAAAGAGGTCAAGAAAAGACGAGGGAATACAAAAACTTCTTAAGAAGGTCAAACCGAGAAGGATACCTCATGAATAGGGATAAGGTACATGAGAAGCATACTTAGAACCCTATCATAAGGGGCAAACACAGAAAAACGTCCCCCAGAACTCTAGGGAATGACATAGTGAGAGTGAAGAAGAGAAGGAATACGCTGTGAAAATGAATCATTGGTTGGCGGATGTGCAAGGAGCCAAACCCCTCGTTAGAAACTACTTGAAGGAAGGAAGTGTCAGAGGCCAAGACTAATATGCTTTGGAAAAGTGATATAATTTTAAAGTACTACCTCTTTTGGAAAAAGTAGAAAAGTTAAAAATCAAAGTCTCTGACCAACATACCTAAGGAAGACCGGGAAGTAGAAAGGACTACACCCTAAAAAGGTCATTGAGATGACGTTAAGGACAGGAGTACTCGAGAAGACAGCTGCCCTAAGAAGACCTAAACCAAGGGATTGGTGGAGGCGGGGCAGTTAACTAGCTAATACGCGGAAGAACCATGATGTAAGTTCCAACAAGGAAGAGAGGCGAAAAGGTCAAATACTTTGAAAGAGAAGGATGAAAGAAATCCCTAAAGGAACCAAAAGGCCAAATTAACAACCAAACTCAAGCCAAGAAAGAAATAGGCAAGCTTCTCACATAATGATCAAGAAATCTTGAAATAAGGAAGATTTATACGCTCTCTAAGGAAATAGACAGGTATTGGGTATGAATGAGGTTGCAGATATAGTATAAAAGATGTCTTGCAAGACTTGAGGAGTAAAGGTAAACAGGAGAAGACAACATCAAGAGTAGAAATCCCCTAGGGAAAATGTAAAAAGGAATGTCTGGAGAAAGGGAAAGAATTCTACAAAGGAAGGAAGCCCCGAAAAGACATGTGTATCCCAATTGAGAGGAAATGGAACTAACCAAAATAGAAGGAATGATAAGCTCACAAATGAAATGTTGGTTGAGATGGAAAAGTCGAGTACCAAGGAAAAATGAGGTCCTAAAAAGGAAATTAAACTAAAGGAATTATGGAGGGGCGGATGGACACGATGTGGATTGAAAGGAACTAACCCTTAATTAGGAAATGTTTCAAAGGAAGGAAGTATCATAATGGCCCAGGCTAACCTGTTTGGAGGGAACAGGAGAACCAAGTAGAAAGAGGAAAACTAATAACGACAAACAGCCAAATAGAATAAACAAAACCCTAAGAAGGAATGAGATGTAGTAAAGACTACACTCTATGATGGATAATAGGATGGGCATGAAGAACGAGTGTACAGCTACCCAGACGATTGGACTAGAAAAATAAAGAATTGTGAAATGGTTGCGAACAAATCAGAGGGGATTAAGGCCAAAGGAAAACCCTTGAGTAGAGGATATCATTGAGAATGATGATAGATTTAAGAAAGGACGAAACCCAACATATCGGTAAAATATCTGGGAATTTAATTAATTGGAATAGGAAATACTCAATAAGGAAGTCGAAAAGGAACGAGTGGGTAAGGAGAACCGACACAATTAAGTAAGTGGAGTTAATAATGTTAAAAAAAAAAGGATAGTTGAAAAATACTATCAAAAGAAAAGAGAAATGAAGTTATACGATCCCTAAAAGGTCTAAAAGCTAAGAAAGACACTTCTGGAGGTGTTCTAAAAATTAAATGGACAGAGACAGGTCCTAGAAAATGCCATGCTGTAAGGGCATGTAAGCCCAACAACCCGAGGAGAATATGACTCGAAGTAAGGAAGAGTCAGCTAATAAGCACGACAAGGTCAAATATAACAATTTGGACTGAATTTATAATAGACAACGAATGGAGGAAGAGTCGAAATATGACGAAAAGGTGGTGGTAAAGAAATCCGCGAAAATAAGTACGAAATGCTCTATAGGACGACGAGCTAAGTGTTTCAATGATCAAGTGTTTAACTAGACACGAAAATGGTTAGTTATCTTGGAATTCCCAATCTTGTGTATAGGACCTAAAGGGCAAGAATGTTTCTCTAAGCAAAAAAGAGAGATAAAATCTAAGAACGTACCCTGAGGTAAGGTATGTCTAGTTATGACAAACTCCATGGAGGGAGTAAATAATATTAACAAAAATGAATTTCTTAAGTGAAGGTTGTAAAAGGGACTAATTTCAAGGACGAGAGAAAAGTTTATATCTTAAACAAACACCAAATGGGCATCAAAGGAAATGATTGCTAATGCAAGGATGTAAACTAAGTTTTGGGGACAAAACTCCTAAAAGGAGGGGAGAGTTGTAAAACTCGCCCTTTTGAGCTAAGGAAAACCAGGAAAATAACCGGTCAAACCAAGTGAGGATTCAAAACCGGTTCACAAACCCGATTATTTCTGAACAGGCAAGTTGGAAATTTACAACTCTCGGGTGATCCAAAGGGTTCATTAAACCTTGGAAAAGAAACTTAAGACAAATTAGAAAATAAAAACCAAAGTGGTTCAGGTGAACTAGATTCCATAAGAACTTTAAAGTTAAGCGTGCTTGCCTGAGAGTAGTGTGAGGATTGGTGACCTCTTGGGAAGTATGAATATTTTTGTAATCCGAAATTTCGGTCAAAAATTTGTTTGTACGCCTTATGATAAATAACCATAAATTAATATATATTTAATTATTATAATTAATACCAATAATTTAATACTAAAATTAAATTATTGGAATTAATACCGAAATTTAATTTATTGGAATTAATATCGAAATTAAATTATTGGAATTAATACCAATAATTTATGGAAATATTAATAATAGTAATAAATCTCGCCCATTTAATACACGGGTTTTACATCTATATAAATAGGTCATCCCCATTTCATTCTCCTCACACTTGAACATTTCTCTCTCTCTCTCTACTGCTCCATTTCCCGGTGAAGCTTAAACCAGAGCTTCGACTTCAACATTTTTCTTAACCTCGAAAGGAGAGGTCAGGGTCTTTAGAACCGGGAAGAAGATAGCTATCTGAAGGAGAGCAAACTCCAGTCAATCCGAGAATCGTTTGAGAAGCGTTGGCATGATGAAATAGTGAAGCAGCTCTAGCGGACCGAAGCTGCCCTATTTCGGCCATGCTGAAATCGGCCATTTCAAGCCCTCCTCAGGCCAAACCAAGCCCTCCCAACACTTCCTCAGCCTTTCCATGGCCGAATTAGGACCGAAAGGTAAGCCAATTCGGCTCTCCTTTGTAATTTTCGATCGGTGCTAGAGAGAGGGTCGATCAAATTTCAATGATGAACTTCTAATCCAATTACGCATCAATTGATGCGATTCTTGATTCTAGGATGAACCTCAGGATGAGAGCTATCTGCCCAGATCGAAAGCTCGGACTACCATGCCTTCAACGGTGAGTAATCGAAGCTTTCTCTCTCTATAGTTCATTTTCCGGCGAAGCTCCATTTGAGCTCGTCTCGACGTTAAAATTTGCGATTCACTTTTCTAAAGAATTGTATAAACATGTAGAAAATCAAATTCAACTTCAATTTCAACAATTGGAACTGTTTGATGAGTCAATTTGATAAAATCAAATTCGGTTATGTTAAGAAGTTGGAATTGGGGGAAAATTGTGGATTTTCGAAATTCAAAGGATCAAAATGAAATTTTATGAAATTGAGGGTCAATTGGTCATGAAAATAATGTTGGAGCACTAATTGAGGAATTTTGAAAATTTTGGGGCAAAATTTACAATTTTTGTAAAGGAAGGGCAAAATGGTAATTTTAGAAAAATTGGGGGACCAAATTGGAAATTTGGGAAATTAAACCCCTTTTAGTGAAATGGAATAAATTGAGGTCCTATGATAAATTTTAGAAGTTTTGAGACTCAATTTGAGGAAAAATTGGCATTTGGGACTTGAAGTTAAAGAGAAATAACTTTAGGGACCTAATTACAAATAAATGAAAGTTTCACTTTCTCATTCATTTGGAATGAATGAAAGCGATTAGGCTGAAGGATAATGAACCAAGATGTTCATATCGTGTAGGAACACGAAGTACCGGGAACGCCAGCAAGGACAAGCTCGCGTGAATACCAAGAACCGGTCTAGTGGAATTCACGGCATTAACAGGTGAGTGGGTTTACTAACATCATACCCGGTTGGGATGATGAGCACAACTTAAAGATAAAAACTACTTACCTGTTGTGAGTGGAAATTTTATATCATACCCGGTAGGGGATGATAAGTACCTCGATATAAAAACCCACTGTTTAGTGGTATTTTAATCATCACCACTTAGAGAAAGTGCTGTGAAAATTTTGCCAAAAAAACTACTTACTGGTTGTAAGTAGATCATACCTGGTTGGTAGGATGAGACTTTCTCGAAGGAAGTTGAAAACCCGTTCATCGGTTATGAACGGAGATGTCCTTATACCGGTTGGTATAATGGACAGTGAAAACCTATTTTGTCAAAAGTGTTCTCCCCTGACTATGTGCCAATGCTTAAACTATTTGGGAGACCTTCTTGACGGGAGCTCGAATAGCTCTTATAGGCCGGGGGCCTAAATTTTGGAACTTGAGGGCTAGAATGCCTAGATTTTTCTGAAAATCTCGTACAGTGGGCCCAAGGCCAGTTGGCACGAGTAGGAGCTCGTAAACGAATATGATATATGTGCCATAAAACTTAATAAGTGAATTGGTTGGCCATGGTACCAAGATAGGACCGGCATGCTCAGTCAACTAGCAGCAGTGCGACGACAGGTCGACGGACTAGTTAAGACAAACAGCTGTGGGTTGAGTTGAGAGTCGGGGCCGTTGGACTAGTGGCACCACAAATTACATGGCAATATAAGAAAACATTGTTTGTGCATGCACTGTGAGTACGGGATCATCAAGACGCCCATAAGGGGTAGTGATGCGTCCTAAGGGCACTAGACGACCTGGTGGCTATAAGGGCAGTTCATCGTTCCAGGTGTCTGTGTGAAATCTGGAGTAGCACTAAGCGCATGAGACTGGGGTGGGGACAGGATGAGGTCTCTATCCTCATACAGACATGAAGAAGTGATTTCGGGATTGTGGGTCGGATGTCGCGTGCATCCAACCATTCCCAGGGTAGAAGTGGTCGTACTTCTATCCGGGTGGTAGGAAAAGTCGCTCCGAAGCCACTAGCGGGTTTAGTAGTGATACTGACTTGCGAATGTGTGTAACCTTAATGATGAAGGATGTGTGTTGGGTGATAACACACTGGTAACTAAGAAATAATGAAAAAACCCAAATTTTTAAATGAATGGATTTTTGAAAAGAAAGGAGTCTGGCACACTCCATATAAATGTTTTTCTTAAAAAATTAAAAGTAGACCTTTAAAAACCTATTCACTGAGTAATCGTACTCACCTCCTCCCTTATATCCCTTTCAGGAAATCCTGGAAAGACTACCCTTAAAGACTGTCAACTAAGATGCCTATAAGACAGGTATGTAAAGTTTTAAATTTCATGAAGTTTTGATTATGCTATTCCAGGAAAAAGGTGCAGGTTAAAGGACGCCTTTCTCTTTATGGTTTACAATAAGGGGAAACCCTTTAATAAACCGGGAGAGTGGCTAGTTGATCATGGGGATCTGACCAAATCGGGTCGAGGCGTGACACACGCCCTTCATCATGAGGGGATCACATTCGCAGGGCAACCCATCAACTTCATCCACTTGTGGTATCGGAGCGACTTTACCGGCCACTTAGATAGAAGTTCATCCACTTCTACTCTCGGAATGAGTGGATGTACGTGACATCTGACCCTCAAACCCAAAAAGAAACTTCGTGTTGGTATGAAGACAAAGACCTTATTCGGACCCCACCTCAGTCTCATGCGCATGAAGCTACGTCGAGCTTCCCTGACTGCTAGCATGACAAACTGCCCTTATCTCCACCATATCGTCCAGTAGCCCCTATGACACATTACTACCCCTCTTGGGCGTCTTGATGGTCCCAAACCTTAGTGCATGCACAAACAATAATTTTCCATATAAGCCATTAATCTTTGGTGCAACTAGTCCAAAGGCCCTGACTCTCAACTCGACCTACCATTGTTTGTCTCGACTGATCCGTCGACCTATTTCGTCGCACTACTACCAGTCCATCGAGTATGTCGGTCATGTCTTGGTACCATGGCCAAATCACATCATTCATTAAAATTTTTATGGCTTAACATCATGTTTGTTTATGAGCTCCTACTCATGCCAACTAGTCTTGGGCCCACTGTATGAGATTTTCAAAATTGGGCATTTTAGCCCTCAAGTTCCAAAATCGAGGCTTCTGGCCTATTTGAGCTATTCGAGCTCCAGTCAAGAAGGTCTCCCAAAATGTTTAAGCTGTGGCACACAGTTAGGGGAGAGCACTTTTGACAAAAATAACTTTTCGCCTGTCCATCACCCTAATCGGGTGTGAGAACATCTCCACTCATTACCGACACACGAATTTTCTATTTCCATCTAGGAAGTTCATTATACCAATTGGGTATAATCTACTTACAACCGGTAACTAGTTTTTCCGTGTGTTTCTCACATCACACCAACTAGGTGTGATGTTCAACTTCCACATAATAGTGGGTTTTCATTTCTGATGTACTCATCATCCCAATTGGGTATAATGTGAAAATTCTAACTCACCTAAATAGTGAAGTGTACTTTTCCTCTTAACCGACTCTTTGCCTCACACGAGCTTGTCATTGCTGGCATTCTTGGTATTTTGTGTTCCTACACAATACGAATATCCTTGTTCATTAACATTTGACCTAATAGCCTTCATTTCTCACGAATGAATGAAATGCCCAACTTTTAAGTATTTACATTTAGGTCCCTAAATTTCTTTTATTTTAACTTTAGGTCCCTAATGCCAATTTTCCCCAAATTGAGTCCCAAAACTTTCAAATTTTCACTTTGGGTCCTCAATTTATCAAAAATCCCGAAAAAGGTTCAAGTTTCCTACCATGCATCCTGACAGCACAAAGATGTACTGCACCATAAAGCAAGGATACTAGTGAAAGGGAATAAAAAAGGACATCATGGAATATGTGGCCAGATGCTTGTCGTGCCAGCAAATTAAGGTTGAACATCAGAAGCCCTTCGGACTACTACAACCCCTTTTGATCCCCGAATGGAAGTGGGAACACATCACCATGGATTTTGTAACAGGGCTACCCATGACAAAAAAGGGTTGAGATGCGATATGGGTTATCGTAGACCTATTGGCCAAGTCCGCTCACTTCCTATTGATAAGGGTGACCGACTCGGTATAAAGGTTAGCTGCCTTGTATGTAGGGGAAATTGTGAGACTCCACGGGGTCCTTGTAAGCATAGGTTTTGGCCCAGCTTACAAGCTGCGTCGAGACTAAACTCCATATCAGCATCACCTTTCATTCTTAGATGGATGAGCAATCCAAACGGACCATCCAAACCTTGGAGGACATGCTCTGGGCATGTGTTTAATGATGAACTTGGGCTGAGAGGACTATCTATGCCTCATGGAGTTTGTGCACAATAATAGCTATCAGGCCAGCATATAGATGGCACCATACAAGGTCCTCTACGGGCGACCTTGCCATATGTCCCTATTTTGGAAAGAGGTAGGGGAAAGAATACTTGAGAAGGTCGAGTTGATAAAGGATGCAACAGAAAAGATTTGAATAATAAGGAGCCGACTCAAGATGGCTCAGGATTGACAAAAGAGTTATGCCAACCACCGGATAAAGGACCAAGAATTTGAAGTAGGAGACCGAGTATTTCTCAAGGTTTCACCATGGAAAGGAATCCTTAGTTTTCAATAGAGAGGAAAGTTGAAACTGAGGTACATAGTTCCGTATGTCATAATTCAGAGGATTGGGCCATTGGCATTGTCACGCCCTGACCCTATTTGGTCGGATCCCCGTGAACAATCCGCCACTCTCCTGGTTTATTAAAGGGTTTTCCCTTATTGTAAACCGTAAAGAGTAAGGCGTCCTTTAACCTGCACCTTTTCCTCGAATAGCATAATCAAAGCTGCATGAAATTTAAAACTTTACATACCTGTCTTACAAGCATCTTAGTTGACGGTCTTTAAGGGGAGGTTTTCTGGGATTTCCTGAAAGGGATATAAGGAAGGGGGTGAGTACGACTACTCAGTGAATGATTTTTTAAAAGCTTTTGACTTTTAAGAAAAATATTTATACGGAGTGTGCCAGACTCCTTTGTTTTCAAAAAACCCCTTCATTTAAAAATTTGGGATTTTCCACCATTTCTTATTTACCACAGTGTGTCATCACCCAACACACATCCTTCATCATGAAGGTTACACACATTCGCAAGTCAGTATCACTACTGAACCCGCTAGTGGCTTCATAGCGACTTTTCCTACCACACGGATTGAAGTATGACCACTTCTACCCTGGGAATGAGTGGATGTATGTAACATCCAACCCACAATCCCGAAATCACTTCTTCATGTTCGTATGAGGACAAAGACCTCATCCTGTCCCCACCACGATCTCATGCGCTTGGTGCTACTCCAGATTTCACACAGACACCTGGAACGACGAACTGCCCTTATAGCCACCAGGTCATCCAGTGCCCTTAGGATCCATCACTACCCCTCATGGGCGTCTTAATGATCCTGTACTCACAGTGCATGCACAAACAATATTTTCTTATATTGCCATGTAATTTGTGGTGCCACTAGTCCAACGGCCCCGACTCTCAACTCAACCCGCAGCTGTTTGTCTTGACTAGTCCGTCGACCTATCATGTCGCACTGCCGCTAGTTGACTGAGCATGTCGATCCTATCTTGGTACCATGGCCAAACAATTCACTTATTAAGTTTTATGGCACATATATCATGTTCGTTTACGAGCTCCTGCTCCTGCCAACTAGCCTTGGGCCCACTGTACGAGATTTTCAAAATTGGGTATTTAGTCCCCAAGTTCCAAAACCGAGGCCCCCGACCTATCAGAGCTATTCAAGCTCCCGTCGAGAAGGTCTCCCAAATTGTTTAAGCATTGGCACACAGTCAGTGGAGAGCACTTCCAACAAAACATATGTTTTCTCTATCCATTATACCGCCCGGTATAAGGACACCTCCGTTCATAACTGATGAACGGGTTTTCAACTTCATTCGAGGAAGTCTCATCATACCAACCGGGTATGATCTACTTACAACCGGTAAGTAGTTTTTCTGCATGATTTTCACATCACTTCCTCTAAGTAGTGATGTTTAAAATACCACGAAATAGTGGGTTTTCATACCAAGGCACTTATCATTCCCAACAGGGTATGATATAAAATTTCCACTCACAACCGGTAAGTGGTTTTAAAATTTTAAGTTGTGCTCATCATCCCAATCGTGTATGATGTTAGTAAACCCACTCACAACTGGTAAGTGGTTTTTAACTTTTAAGTTGTGCTCATCATCCCAACCGAGTATAATGTTAGCAGACCCACTCACACATTAATGCCGTGAATTCCACTAGACAGGTTCTTTGTATTCATGCGCGCTTGTCCTTGCTGACGTTCCCAGTATTTCACGTTCCTACATGATATGAACAACCTTGTTCATTATTACTCGACATAACAGCCTTTATTCATTTTCAATGAATGAGAAAATCTAAACTTTTAGTTATTTGCAATTAGGTCCCTAAAGTTATTTCTCTTTAACTTTAAGTCCCTAATGTCGGTTTTTCCTCAAATTGAGTCCCGTAATTTTTAAAATTTATCATGGGACCTCAATTTATTCAATTTCACCAAAAAGGGGTTTAATTTCCCAAATTTCCAATTTGGTCCCCCAAATTTTCCAAAATTACCATTTTGCCCTTCTTTTACAAAAATGGTAAGTTTTGCCCCAAAAATTCCAAAATTCCTCAATTGGTCCTCCAACATTATTTTCATGCCCAATTGACCCTCAATTTCATAAAATTGTATTTAAAATTTATCATGGGACCTAAATTTATTCAATTTCACCAAAAAAAGGGTTTAATTTTTCAAATTTCCAATTTGGTCCCCCAATTTTTCCAAAATTACCATTTTTCCCTTCTTTTACAAAAATGGTAAGTTTTGCCCCAAAAATTCCAAAATTCCTCAATTGGTCCTCCAACATTAGTTTTATGCCCAATTGACCCTCAATTTCATAAAGTTGTATTTTGGTCCCCCAATTTTAACTCTTCAACACTACCAAATTTGATTTAATCAAATTGACCAATCAAACACTTCTAATTATTGAAATGGAGTTGAAATTGTGTTCCTGCATGTTCATACAATTGTAAGAAACTTTAAATCGCAGATTTTAATGCCGGAACGAGCTCAAATAGAGCTTCACTGGAAAACAGACTGTAGAGAGATAAAGCTTCAATTACTCACCGGTGAAGGCACGGTGGTCCGAGCTTTCGATCTAGGCAGATAGGTCTTATCCTGAGATTCATCCTAGAATCAAGAATTGCATCAATGGATGCGGAATTGGATTAGAATTTTGTCATTCAAATTCAGTCGACTCTCTCTCTATCACCGATCAAAAATTGTAAAGGGGAGCCGAATTGGCTTACCTTTCGGTCCTAATTCGGCCGTGGAAAGAGTGAGGAAGTGTTGGGAGGGCTTGGTTTGGCCTGAGAAGGGCTTGAAATGGCCGATTTCAGCTTGGCCGAAATAGGGCAGCTTCGGTCCGCCGAAGTTGCTTCACTATTCCATCATGTCGGCACTTCTCCAACGATTTTCGGATTGACTGGAGTTTGCTATCAGATAGTTGTCTTCTTCCTGGTTCTAAAGAGCCTGACCTTTGTTCAAGTCGAAGCTTTGGTTTGAGCTTTATCGGGAAATGGAGCAGTAGAGAGAGAGAGAGAGAGAGAAGTGTTTAAGTGTGAGGAGAATGAAATGGGGATGACCTTTTTATATAGGCGCAAAACCCATGTATTAAATGGGTGAGATTTATTACTAATATTAATATTGTCATAAATTATTGGTATTAATTCCAATAATTTAATTTCGATATTAAATTATTTGTATTAATTCAAATAATTTAATTTAGTTATTAATTACAATAATTAAATATATATTAATTTATGGTTATTTATGATAAGGTGTACATAAAAATTTTTAACCGAAATTTTGAGTTACAAAAAAAATTCATACTTACTAGGAGGTCACCCATCCTCACACTACACTTAGGCAAGCATGCTTAACTTCAAAGTTCTTATGGAATCTTGTTCACCTAAACCAATTTGGTTTTTGTCTTCTAAATTTTCTTAAATTTCTTTTCCAAGGTTTAATGAACCCTTTATATCACCCGAAAGTTGTAAATTTCCATATTACGTGTTCTCAAATGTAAACCAACTCAGTTTTCTTACTTGGTTTGATCTGTTCTTTTCCCAGTTTTCCTTAACTCAAAAGTGCGGGGTTTATAGGCATACATGCTAGAGTTGCCTCCGGACTTGCAAAGGATACATGACGTATTCCACGTATCGGTACTACAAAAATATGAGCCTGACCCTAGCCATGCGTTGGATCAGCCACCTCCCGAGATAGAGGAAGACTTGGTCTATGAAGTGGAGCCAATACGAATCCTCGACCAGTGAGAGAAGAACCTAAGGAATAAGAGGATTCCCATGGTAAAGGTCCTTTGGCAAAATGACCAAGTAGATGAGGAGACGTGGGAGACCGAGTCATGAAGGATAGATACCCGAAATTGTTCCGCAGGTAAAATTTTTGAGGACAAAATTCCTAAAAGGAGAGGAGAGTTGTGAAACCCATCCTCTCAGACCAAGGAAACTAGGAAAAGAACTGGCAAATTCCATGAGAAAATTGAGTCGATTAATGAAACAAAAATAGTAAAGAAGGGTTAAAATGGGAAATTGGAAAATCCCAAGTGACCAAAAAGTCATAAAAATCATGGGGAAGAACTATGAAGTAAATTGGATGAGAAAACCAGACCAGTTCAAGGTGAACCGTACCTGAATTGGATGGAACCAAATTGAACCATGGTTAACTGGTTCAATGATTCATTTTTCTAGGTGGCTTAAAAATGTCAAATTGGAGAATTGAAGCCACCATTAGGTAAGAAATAAATTTAGATAAATTTAGAAATATTTAATTTTTAGAAAATTGGTCAAATCAATTTTGAATCGGCCGAGTTTTGAATTCAGGTCAACAAACCCAATCGGACCGAACCCATCAATGGTCTAGCCGATCAACAGACCAGACCTGTCAATGGTCTAGCCAGTCATCAGACCGGACCGGTCACCAGCCACATTGACATAAGTAGCTAATGGGAGGCTACCATGTGTTCGGTCAACGGTTAGTGGATGATTGGTTAGCATGCCATGCATACACGAGCAGCCAATGGGAGGCTGCTCAACCGGTCAACAGTTGAAATAGCGGCTACTGTGAATGCCACGTTAGAAAAACTGACCACTCACAATGCGCCATGTGGCACGTCCACCACGTAATCATCTTCTTCCTCAGTTAGTTGACAGAAAGGAGAGAGAGTCCTCTGGCAATCCTGGAAAAGCTCTAGTATGACCACTGGCGGTTGAGTCCTATGCGGGTTGGTAGCCCAATCAGTTGTCGAGCTCCCTATATAAATAGTACCCCTCCACTCATCTTCCCTATCCCACAATCAGTTAGTTGACAGAAAGGAGAGAGAGTCCTCTGGCAATCTTGGAAAAGCTCTAGTATGACCACTGGCGGTTGAGTCCTATGCGGGTTGGTAGCCCAATCAGTTGTCGAGCTCCCTATATAAATAGTACCCCTCCACTCATCTTCCCTATCCCACAATCGAGCAAAGAAGGTGAATTGTTCCATTTTCTGGCAAGCAGCAAACTAGAGCTCCCACAGCAGGACTTTCTTCGACCTCCGAAGCTGCATTTAATGTCCCTAGAACTAGGAGGAAGTTCTCTACCTAGCTGCACCCTCCCTTCAGCCCGAGGACCACTAGAGAAGAGCTAGAAAGCTCACACAGTACTGTCGGTCAGCAACCCGAGCTGCTTGAGCTCAAGTTGAGCCATCCCTAGACCACACCTAGAGCTGCCCCGATCTTCCCTGAGTTGTGATAGTGAGTCCCTTCCACCGCCCTTTGTCGAAAAATATTGTTCACACTACGTTCATGCAAAATTTTAAATTGAGAAATTCGCATTGCTCAAGCCACCAATTGAGGTGTGGTTTGATCTAGGAATGATCCCTAGGAGAAGAGTAATTCAGAGAAAGCAAGCGCTGCGGTCGTCGAACCCTCACCCGTAAGATATCGAAGCTTTCTCTCTCTAGACTAAGTTTTTCAGCAAAGCTTTGTTTGAGCTCATTTTTTAGCCAAATGAAGTGCTTCAAAGCTTGAAATGATGAGGGAGACATAGGGAAGATGATTTAGATCACAAATCATGACAATTAACCATGTTTTGGTGATCAATTGAATGAAATGATGTTTCTGGGAATAAATTGCAATTTTTGAAAAATTAGGAAATTTGGGAATTTTTGGAAAATTGGGGTCGAATTGTAATTTAAGGAAATTTGGGGGCTTTTCATGAAATTAACTCCCAATTGAGGTCCAATTGGGCAATTGGATGAAATGGAGGGCCAATTGGAAATTTTGGAAAAATTGAGGGCCAATTGGTGATTTTGGAAAAACTAAGGACACATGAGGGATAATTGGAAATCCTAGGGACCTAATTGAAATTAAAGGATGATTAGGGGCCTAAATGCAAAGTTATAAACTTTAGGGACCTAAATATCGTTAAGGCATGATGGGAGGACCTATGCACAAATACATAAAAGTATGCAACCTCTTATGTCAATTCTCCTAATATGGATACTCGTACCATGTAGGAGTTGGTTTGTCATGCCCCGACCCGGTTTGGTCGGAGTTCTGTGATCAACCCGCCACCCTTCCATGTATTATCCGAGTATTCCTACCTTGATGATGCAAAGAAGGTAAAGGTGTGCCTACGTTCATTCCCTTAATATGAGTTTGGGGTAAGGAACGTACCTTGAGGGCCTGAACTTTACTTGGAGCTTTAGGTCTCCTTGATCCTTATCTTTTTTGAGGTTCCTAAAAGGGTGAGAAGAGGAGAATGAGTATATACAAATATACCAAGTGAGGGGAAATTTCTACATTGATAAATTTACTTTGTTATTTAATTCATTGTCCAATATAATGTTCATGCATCAACCACCATCCTATTACAGGAGGAATCACACATTCGCAGAACAGTCCCCGAATATTCCACTTGTGAACCAGAGTGCCTTTACTGTCCACCATGATAGAGGTTAACAGCCTCTACCCCGAGTTTGAGTGGACCTTACTTCTCTAACACCCAAACCTCAATCATGCTTTAAGTCCACTTTATGGAATGAAACCTCATTTCTCCTACTACCTTGGCCTTTGTGCACAAGAAGCTCCCGTAACTACTCGGCATACCGGATACCAAACTGCCCCTTATGCACCCTAGTTCATCTAGCAACCTTTAGGATCAATCATTACCTCATACTAGGTGTCCTAATGGCCCTGCATCATAGTGCATGCACAATCAAGAGTCTTTTTCATTTATAGCCATTATCTTTGGCCCTCTAGCTCACGCGTCTGTTGGCTTGGCTTTGGCCCCGCATGCTGGCCTAATAGGTTCGACGACCTGGCTTCGGTTGTAGCTATATTTGGCCCAACATCCCAACCTTGGCTCGGTGGGTATCACATACAATTACACATTATAAGGACTTTTACTAGTTTATCATATGCTTATTTTGAACGAGTCCAGTCTTGTGTCCATCGAACTTGGACCCACTTGCATTTCCGAGCCTAAGCCTTAGAATTAGCTCCCAAATGTTTTAAGCAAATTCACCCAGTGAAGGGAGGCCAATTCTGAGAAAATTGTTTTTTAGGCAAACCATCATTCCAATCGGAATTGATGTGGTAGGGTTCCCACTCACCCGATAGTAGTAACAGGGTTGCCCCGATGAGATCTTGACTCGTGGCATGCTCCCTAGTGCTGGTATTTGGGCAATATGCTCCTATGTGGTATGAATATCACTATCGGGATGATTTGCCTAAGAGGCCACATTTTTTGAGTATTTGCACATAGGCCCTCACCTTAAGCCTTAATTACATTTAGGTCCCCCAAAGTTTAAACTTTTGCATTTAGGACCCTATTTGTCTATTTATTTCAATTAATCCCCTAGGATTTCCAATTATCCTTCTTGGGTCCTTAAGTTTTTGCCAAAACCACCAATTGGCCCTCAATTTTTGAAAAATTGACATTTGGTCCCTAATTTCCCAAAAATTGCCAATTAGCCCTTCACTTTCTCAAATATCGCCAATTAGCCTTTCAGTTTGTCCAAATTGCCTAATTGGACCTCAATTGGGAGTTAATTTCACAAAAAAGTCCTTAATTTTATCAAATTACCATTTGGCCCTTGAATTTTTGAAGAATTGCACAAAGCCCCCTTTCCTTTAAAAATCCCCAAATTACCTCCCTCTTCTTCCCCAAATTGAACTTTTAAATTTTACTGAATCTTAACTCGTCCAATTGATGACCTGGAAGTCCTTAATTCTTTCGTCTCTTGCAGTTATTCACCTCCTCCAGCTCCCCTCGATCATCCTACACTTCGAATTTCTGAATTTGGCTTAGTTTTGAGCTTCCCTGGAGCTTCATAGGAAAATGACAGTAGAGAGAGAAAGCTTACTAAGCTTACCGATGGAGGGGCGGTGGCTGGAGCTTGAGGTGTGGGCAACTAGTGTCCATCGAGGGGTTCCTACCAGGATTGGCTCCTGCTACAATTTGCCATCACATTGATGGAATTTGAAGAGAGAAGTTTTGGAGAGATGGAGTTCTGAAACTTAGGAAATCCGACGGGGTGAGGTGGAATTGAGCTTACCGGGTGTCTGAGAGGGGCTAAAAAGTGCCTCAGGAGGTCGGGGGTGGTCAATTCTAGTAACAGGAGGTCTGAGAGGGTTAGGGTTGGATCAGTCGGGAGCTTGCTGACTCGGAGCTCTGGAGCAACTTCATTGTGCGATTGCTTCGGCACTTCTCTAGCTATCCTCTAGTCGAGCAGAGGGTTCCCTGAGCAAGGGGACTCCTTCTTGGCTTTGATGCCACCCATTAGAGCTTCTCTGTTGCGAAATGCTCTATCGTCGGAGCCTTGATCGACGTTTCGTCAGAAAAGGAGTAGCTTGTCTTCAGAAGGAACCTGAGTGGTGAGGAGGTCGAGTGGAAGGGTGCTCTATTTATAGGGAGCTCAACAATTGTTAGGGCTACTAGTCAGCGTGAGACTCAGCTCTCGCCCCACTCACCGGTGACTAGACCAGAGCATTTTCTAAGTCACCGAAGACTTCCCCTGTCACGCCCCGACCCTGTTTGGTCAGATTCCTATGATCAATCCACCACTCTCCCGATTTATTAAAGGGTTTCCCCTTATTATAAACCGTAAATAGTAAGGCATCCTTTAAACCTGCACCTTTTCTAGAAATAACATAAACAAAACTACATAATAATTTAGACTTATCATACCTGTATCACAAGCGTCTTAGTTGATGGTCTTTAAGGGTACGCTTTTCGAAATCTTCTGAAAGGGATATAAGGAAGGGGGTAAGTACGACTACTCAGTGAATGGGTTTTCAAAAGTTTAGACTTTAAGAAAACATTTATTATTGGAGTGTGCCAATTTCCTTTCTTTTCAAAAAACAATCATTTCATTCAAATTCTCGTGTTTGTCACCATTTTTTTTAACCACGGTGTGTCATCATCCAACACACATCCTTCATCATGAAGTTTACACATATTCGCAGGTTAGCACGACCACTGAACTCACTTGTGGCTTCGAAGCGACTTTACTGGCCACCTAGATAGAAGTACGACCACTTCCATCTTGAGAATGAGTGGATGTACATGACATCTGACCCTCAATCTCGAAATTGATTATTCGTATCCGTATGAGAACAAAGACCTCATCATGTCCCCACCAAGTCTCATCCGCTTGGTGCTACTCCAAATTTCGCACAGACACCTAGAACGACGATCTACCCTTATACTCATTGGGTTGTCCAAGGCCCTTAGGACACATCACTACCCTTCATGGGCATCTTGATGATCCTGTACTCATAGTGCATGCACAAACAAAGTTTTTCTTAAATTGCCATGTAATATGTGGTGCCATTTGTCCCGACCTTCAACTCAACCTGTAGCTGTTTGTCTTGACTAGTCTGGACATTGGTCATATCGCACTGCTACTAGTTGATTGAGTATGTCGAATCTGCCTTGATACCATGACCAAACAATTTACTTGTTAAGGTTTAATGGCACATATATATATCATGTGCTTTTACGAGCTCCTGCTCGTGTCCATTGGCCTATAGCCCACTATTCGAGTTTTTCAAAAACAGGGAATATTAGCCCTCAAGTTCCAAAACCGAGGCCCCCGACCTACAAGAGCTATTCGAGCTCCCGTCAAGAAGGTCTACCAAATAGTTTAAGCATTGGCGCACAGTTAGGGGAGAACACTTTCAACAAAATAGGTTTTCACTATCCATTATACCGACCGGTATAAAGACATCTCCATTCATAACCGATGAATGGGTTTTCAACTTCATTTGAGGAAGTCTCATCATACCAATCGGGTATGATCTACTTACAACTGGTAAGTAGTTTTTTCGCATAATTTTCACATCACTTTCTCAGTTGTGATGATTAAAATACCACGAAACAATGGGTTTTTTTTATACCGAGGTACTTATCATCCCCAATCGGGTATGATATAAAATCTCACTCAGCCGATAGTGCAGTGAAATTCCACTAAGTCGAGTTTCGTCCTTAGCAAGTTGGACCTCGACTGGCGTTCCCGATGTCTCGTTCTCCTACACGAAATGAACATAATTGTTCATTATTATTTGGCCTAATAGCCCTCATTGATTTTGAATGAATGAGAAAACCCAACTTTACATATATTTGTAATTAGGTCCCCAAAGTTATTTTTCTTTAACTTTAAGTCCCTATTGCCAGGTTTTTTTCTAAATTTGAGTTCTGAAACTTTTAAAATTAATCTTAGGACCTCAAATTATTTAATTTTGCACAAAGGGGTTTAATTTCCCAAATTTCCAATTTGGTCCCCCAACTTTTCCAAAATTAACATTTTTTTCCTTCTTTTACAAAAATGGTAAGTTTTGCCCCAAAAATTTCAAAATTCCTCAATTGGTCCTCCAACATTATTTTCATGCCCAATTGACCCTCAATTTAATAAAATTTCATTTTGGTCCTTTAAATTTCGAAAATACCCAATTTTCCCCCAATTTCAACTCCTTAGCACAGCCGAATTTGATTTCATCAAATTGACCAATCAAACACCTCTAATTGTTGAAATTGAAGTTAAAATTGAGTTCCTCCATCTTCTTACCATTCAATAGCACTTTGAATCGCACATTTTCACACTGGAATGAGCTCAAACGGAGCTTCACCAAAAAATGGACTGTAGAGAGAGAAAGCTTCGATTACTCACCGGTGGGGGCACGACGGTCCGAGCTTCTGATCTAGGCAGATTGGTCTCATCTTGAGATTTATCCTAGAATTAAGAATCACATCAATTAATGCCAAATTGAGTTAGAATTTCATCATTGAAATTATGACGGTTTTCTCTCTAGCACCAGCCGGAAAATGCAGAGGGGAGCCAAATTGGCTTACCTTTCAGTCCTAATTCAGTCGTGGGAGGGCTGAGGAAGTGTTGGGAAGGCTTGGTTTGGTCTGAGGAGGGCTCAAAATGGCTGATTTCAACTCGGCTGAAATAGGGCAGCTTCGGTCTGCTGGAGCTGCTATACTGTTTCATAACGCCAGCGTTTCTTCGGCGACCCTCATAGCAAACGGAGACTACAGGCATGTAGCTGACTTCTCCCCAGTTCTAAAGAACCTGACCTTGCCTTATTTGGCTCAGAAAAACCCCATGTCGAAGCTCTGGTTTGAGCTTCACCGGAAAATGGAGCAGTTGAGAGAGAATGGAGTTTTTAGGTGTGAAGAGGATGAATGGGGAGGGGCTCTTTATATTGGGAGCTTGAGGACCCGTTGGTCATCCGTTTGGCAATGTTATGACTGACATTGAAGACCTGAAACACCTCGAACAGAAGCATTTCTTCTTCGCCGGTGTTTCTTCAATTTCCCAGTGAGTGAACAGTGCTGTCATCCTGAGGAAGAAGATGACATTGTTCCGTACCGGACTGGACCGGTCTGAACCGGGTTCAAACTTAAACCGGTCGGTTCACCCCCATTCGACCGAGTTTTTTAAATCTAAAAATTTCTAAATTCATCTAAATTCATTCTCTATCCAATGGTAGCCTCAAATCTCCAATTTGAATTATTTAAGCTACCTAGAAAAATGAATTGAGGATTCGGTTGAATAGTGGTTCAAACTAATCTGAACCGGTTTGAATCCAGTTCACCTGAACCAGTTTGGTTTTCACCCCAATTCTTTCACCAGTCCATTCCCATGTCTTTTGTGACTCCTTGGGTCACTTAGGGTCCATGAATTTTCTAGTTTACCATCTCTTTATCAATTCCGGTTCATAAACTGACTCGGTCCTTAAATCGGTTAAATTCAGTTTGGGTCCGGTTCACCCGAACCAATATGGTTTTTCTCTCCCACTTTGTTCTAAGGTTCCTTCGCATGGTTTGGGTCCGGTTTACCCTTTCTCTATCGATTCCGGTTCATGAACCGACTCGGGTCATAAACTGGTTCAATCCTGTTCGACCCGGTTCATCCAAACTAGTCTAGTTTTCCTCTTCCAATTCATCTTAAGGTTCTTTTTCATAATATTATGATCTCTTTGGACCACTTGAGTGTTGTAAATTCCCGAATTGACCGTTCACAAATGATCGGGTATGTGAACTGGTTCGGTTTTCTCACTTGGTTTGACCGATTCTTTTTCCAGTTTTCCTTAGCTCAAAAGGGCGGTGTTTACATCCCCTTCCCTTAGTATCTCTCTCCTTTCTATCAGCGGACTGAGGTTGAAGACGATGACATGGTAGACGTGCCACGTGACGCGCTGTGATTGGCTAGTTTTTTTGACATGGCGTTCCATCTTAGCCACAGCATCAGCTGTTCACCAGTTGACTAGACACATGGTAGCCTCCCATTGGTTGCTCGTGTCTGCATGGCAAGCTGATAGGTCGCCCGCTGACCATTGACCGGACACGTGGCAGCTTTCCATTGGTTGCCCGTATCTACGTTGTTGCTGATTGGGCGTCGTTGACCGTTGACTAGTCTGGTATTTAATGGGCTAGATCATTGACCGGTTTAGTTTGTTGACCGGTCCGGTCCGACTGGGTTCGGTGACATGAATTCTAAAATCATCCAGTTTAGACCTGATTCGACAGGTTTTCTAAAATTTAAAATTTTCTAAATTCATTTTCCATCTAATGGTGGCCTCAATTTCCCAAATTGATATTTTTAAGCCATCTAGAAAAATGAATCATTGAACCAATTCACTATGGTTCATTCTGATTCAGTCCGATTTGGGTCCAATTCACCCCAAACCGGTCTAGATCAACCCGAACTGGTCCAGTTTTCTCATCCAATTCACTTTAGGGTTCTTCCTTACGATTTTTGTGAATTTTTGGTCACTTGGGATTTTTCAATTTCCCATGTTAACCCTTCTTTACTATTTTATGTTCATTAATTAGCTCATTTCTCACATGAAAATTTGTTGGTTCTTTTCCTAGTCCTTCTTGGTCTGAGGGGATGGGTTTCATGTTGTTGTTACCTGTGCAAGGGAGCGCACCACAAATCAAGATCTTACTAGGACGGGCACGTCACTATTACCGGATGAGTGGAAAATTTACAACATCGATCCCAATTGGGACAATGGCTTTGCCTCTAAAATGGTTTTCTTAAAATTTGTCTCCCCTGACTAGGTGACTCTACTTAAAATATTTGGGAGCAAATTATAGGGCCTAGGCTCGATGATATGAGTGAGCCTAAGGTCGATGGGCACGGGTACGGACCTATTAAGAATGAGCATGCTATGAACTCTTAAAAGTCCTCATAATGGAAACTTTTGTGTGATACCCACCAAGCCAAGCTTGGGATGTTGGGCTTGTTAGGTCGAATAGCTTCTAAGCCAAAGTCGGGTCACCGAACTCATTGGACTGGTGCGCATGGGTTAGAGCCGAGCCAACAGACACTTGGGTGGGAGGACTAAAGATAATGGCTATGCATGCATGTGATGTGGGACCACTGAGATGCCTAGTATGGGGAAGTTGTAAACCCTGTTCTTTCATAATAAGAAAACTAGAAAAAGAACCAGTCATTTCCAAAGAGAAAACCAAGTTGGTTCATAAATCGTAAACGATAAAAAGGGTAATTTTGGAAATTTACAAATTCCAAGAGGCTCAATGAGTTATAAAAGTCATGGAAAAAGACTTTGGAATGAATTGGAAGTGAAAACCAAATTGGTTCAGGTGAATGGACCTGAACTAGATTGAACCAGTTTTAACCACTATTGAACCGATTTATAAATTTATTTCTCTAGGTTGCTTAAAAAATTCAAATTGGAGAATTGAAGCCACCATTGGATAGAGAATGAATTTAGAAATTTTTAATTTTGAAAAACTCGGTCGAATCGGGCCTTAACTTGTCAATTTAAGCATTGAACCTAGTTCCGATCGGTACGGTCTAGTTTGGAACAGTGTTGTCTTCTTCCTCTAGACAACGAAGATGAAAAGTATCCATTCAGCGCATTTTTATCCATGAATAATTGCCATAAAGGTGCCAATCAGATGGCTAGAGAGTCCCCAAGCTCCCTATATAATGAGCTCCTCTCCATTCCTTCTCCTCACACTTGAAAACTCCTCTCTCCCTCTACTACTCCAATTTTTGGTGAAGCTTGAACTACAGCTCCGACATTGGGATTTTTTTGAGCCAAAGAAGGTGTGGTCGGGTTCTTTAGACTCCATGAGAAGTTAGCTACCCGACGGCTGTCACCATTCGATCTGAGTATCGCCAGAGAAGCACCGACGTAATCAAATAGTGAAGCAGCTCCGGCGGACCAAAGCTGCCCTATTTCAGTCGAGCTAAAAATGGCCAAATTGAGCCCTCCTTAGGCCAAACCAAGCACTCCCATTACTTCTCCTCACACTTGAAAACTCCTCTCTCCCTCTATTACTCCCATTTTTGGTGAAGCTTGAACTACAGCTCCAACATTAGGATTTTTTTGAGCCAAAGAAGGTGTGGTCAGGTTCTTTAGACTCCATGAGAAGTTAGCTACCCGACGGCTGTCACCATTCGATCCGAGTATCGCTAGAGAAGCACCGACGTAATCAAACAGTGAAGCAGCTCCGGTGGACCAAAGCTGCCCTATTTCGGTCGAGCTGATAATGGCCAAATTGAGCCCTCCTTAGGCCAAACTAAGCACTCCCATTCCTTCTCCTCACACTTGAAAACTCCTCTCTCCATCTACTATTCCAATTTTTGGTGAAGCTTGAGCTACAACTCCGAAATTGGGATTTTTTTGAGCCAAAGAAGGTGTGGTCGGGTTCTTTAGACTCCATGAGAAGTCAACTACCCGACGGCTATCACCATTCGATCCGAGTATCGCCAGAGATGCACCGACGTAATCAAATAGTGAAGCAGCTCCGGCGGACCAAAGCTGCCCTATTTCGGTCGAGTTGATAATGGCCAAATTGAGCCCTCCTTAGGCCAAACCAAGCACTCCCATTCCTTCTCCTCACACTTGAAAACTCCTCTCTCCATCTACTATTCCAATTTTTGGTGAAGCTTGAACTACAACTCCGAAATTGGGATTTTTTTGAGCCAAAGAAGGTGTGGTCGGGTTCTTTACACTCCATGAGAAGTTAGCTACTCGACGGCTGTCACCATTCGATCCGAGTATCGCCAGAGAAGCACCGACGTAATCAAACTGTAAACCCCGCACATTTGAGTTAAGGAAAACCGGGAAAAGAACCGGTCAAACCGAATAAGAAAAACCAAACCGGTTTACATTTGGAAATAAGCAATATGAAAATTTAGAATTTTCGGTTGATCCAAAGAATTTATTCAACATTGGAAAAGAAATTTAAGACAAAATAGAAAACAAAAACCAAATTGGTTTAGGTGAACTAGATTATATAAGAACTTTAAAGTTAAGCGTGCTTACTTTAGAGTAGTGTAAGGATGGGTGACGTCTTGGGTTGAGTAAATTATTGGATTGAGTAAAGTTAATACAAATAATTTATTACCGAAATTAAATTATTGGAATTAATACCAATAATTTATGGTAATATTAATAGTAGTAATAAATCTCGCCTATTTAATACATGGGTTGAGTTCATCCCCATTTCATTCTTCTCACACCTGAACACTTCTCTCTCTCTCTACTGCTCCATTTCCTAGTAAAGCTCGAACCAAAGCTTCGACTTGAACAAAAGTCGGGCTCTTTAGAACCGGGGAGAAGACGCTATCTGATAGCAAACTCCAGTCAATCCAAGAACCGTTGGAGAAGCACCGACATGATGGAATAGTGAATCAACTCCAGTGGACCGAAGCTGCCCTATTTTGGCCAAGCTGGAATCGGCCATTTCAAGCCCTCCTCAGGCTAAACTAAGCCCTTCCAACACTTCCTCAGCCTTTTCACGGCCGAATTAGGACCGAAAGGTAAGCCAATTCAGCTCTCCTTTATAATTTTTGATCGGTGCTAGAGAGAGAATCGACCGAATTTCAATCACGAAATTCTAATCCAATTCCGCATCAATTGATACAATACTTGATTTTAGGATGAACCTTAGGATGAGACCTATCTGCCCAGATCGAAAGCTCAAACTGTCGTGCCTTCACAGGAACATTAAATACTAGGAACGCCAGCAAGGACAAGCTCGCGTGAATACAAAGAACCAGTCTAGTGGAAATCACGGCATTAACGGGTGAGTGGGTTTACTAACATCATACCCGGTTGGGGATGATAAGTGGCTCGATATAAAAACCCACTGTTTAGTGGTATTTTAATCATCACTACTTAGAGAAAGTGATGTGAAAGTTATGCGGAAAAACTACTTACTGGTTGTAAGTAGATCATACCCGGTTGGTATGATGAGACTTCCTCGAAGGAAGTTGAAAACCCGTTCATTGGTTATGAACGGAGATGTCCTTATACCAGTCGGTATGATGGACAGTAAAAACCTATTTTTGTTGGAAAATCTCTCCCCTGACTGTGTGACAATGCTTAAACAATTTGGGAGAAACTTTTCGACGGGAGCTCGAATAGCTCTGATAGGCTAGGGGCCTCGGTTTTGGAACTTGGGGGCTAAATGCCCGATTTTGAAAATCTCGTACAGTGGGCCTAAGGCTAGTTGGCACCAGCAGGAGCTCGTAAACGAACATGATATATGTGTCATAAAACTTAATAAGTGAATTGTTTGGCCATGGTACCAAGATAGGACCGACATGCTCAGTCAACTAGCGGCAGTGCGACACGACAGGTCGACGGACTAGTCAAGACAAACAGTTGCGGGTTGAGTTGAGAGTCGGGGCCGTTGGACTAATGGCACCACAGATTACATGGTAATATAAGAAAACATTGTTTGTGCATGCACTGTGAGTACGGGATTATCAAGATGCCCATGAGGGGTAGTGATGCGTTCTAAGGGCACTGGACGATCTGGTGGCTATAAGGGCAGTTTGTCGTTCCAGGTGTCTGTGCGAAATTTGGAGTAGCACGAAGCGCATGAGACCGGGGTGGGGACAGGATGAGGTCTCTGTCCTCATATGGACACGAAGAAGTGATTTCGGGATTGTGGGTCGGATGTCACGTACATCCACTCATTCCCAGGGTAGAAGTGGTCGTACTTCTATTCGGGTGGCAGGAAAAGTCGCTCTGAAGCCACTAGCGGGTTCAGTAGTGATACTGAATTGCGAATGTGTGTAACCTTCATGATGAAGGATGTGTGTTGGGTGATGACACACCGTGGTAACTAAGAAATAATGGAAAAACTCAAATTTTTAAATGAAGGGATTTTTTAAAACAAAGGAGTCTGGCACACTCCATATAAATATTTTTCTTAAAAGTCAAAAGTTTTTAAAAACCCATTCACTGAGTAGTCGTACTCACCCCCTCCCTTATATCCCTTTCAGGAAATCTTGGAAAGCCTCCCCTTAAAGACCATCAACTAAGATGCTTGTAAGACAAGTATGTACAGTTTTAAATTTCATGCAGTTTTGATTATGTTATTCCAGGAAAAAGGTGCAGGTTAAAGGACGCCCTACTCTTTACGGTTTATAATAAGGGGAAACCCTTTAATAAACTGGGAGAGTGGCGGGTTGATCACGGGGATCCGACCAAATCGGGTCAGGGCGTGACACAAACAGTGAAGCAGCTCCAGTGGACCAAAGCTGCCCTATTTCAGTCGAGCTAAAAATGGCCAAATTGAGCCCTCCTTAGGCCAAACCAAGCACTCCCATTCCTTCTCCCCACACTTGAAAACTCCTCTCTCCCTCTACTACTCCAATTTTTGGTGAAGCTTGAACTACAGCACCGACATTAGGATTTTTTTGAGCCAAAGAAGGTGTGGTCGGGTTCTTTAGACTCCATGAGAAGTTAGCTACCCGATGGCTGTCATCATTCGATCTGAGTATCGCCAGAGAAGCACCGACGTAATCAAACAGTGAAGTAGCTCCAGTGAACCAAAGCTGCCCTATTTCGGTCGAGCTGAAAATGGCCAAATTGAGCCCTCCTTAGGCCAAACCAAGCACTCCCATTCCTTCTCCTCACACTTGAAAACTCCTCTCTCCCTCTACTACTCCAATTTTTGGTGAAGCTTGAACTACAGCTCCGACATTGGGATTTTTTTTAGCCAAAGAAGGTGTGGTTAGGTTCTTTAGACTCCATGAGAAGTGAGCTACCCAACGGCTATCACCATTCGATCCGAGTATCACCAGAGAAGTACCGACGTAATCAAATAGTGAAGAGCTCCGGCAGACCAAAGCTGCCCTATTTCGGTCGAGCTGAAAATGGCCAAATTGAGTCCTCCTCAGGCCAAACCAAGCACTCCCAACACTTTGACAACTCTCATACGACCGAATTAGAGCTACAAGGTAAGCCAAGTTGGCTTCCCTTTGTAAATTTCGATTAGCGTTAGAGAGAGAAACAACAAAACTTCACTGACTGAATTCACACTCAATTCGACATAAATTGTTGTAATTCTTGATCCTAGGAGAATCCTTAGAACGAGAGCTACTTGCCCCGATCGAAAGCTTGGACCGCCACACCTCCCACAATAAGCTTTCAAAGTTTTCTCTCTCAAAGTTCAGTTTTCCAGTCAGCTCTATTTGATCTCAATTCAAACTCAAATGACGTGATTCAAAGCTCTATTGTATTGTGTAAACTGTAGGAACTGATCCATACCTTCAATTGGATCCATTAATCCCAATTGAATAGCCAATTTGATGAAATCAAATTTGGCTAATGTGAAAAGGAGAAAATTTGGGAAAATTTTGGGGAAATTTGAGAATTTCGTAAAGTTAAGGGACGAAAGTGTAATTTCCCAAAATTGAGAGATAATTGGCCATGACAAGGATGTGGGAGGACCAATTGGTCGATTTTGAAATTTATTGGGGTCAAATTGCCATTTTTGTTATCCATCACACCAATTGGGTGTGAGAACATCTCCGCTTATAACAGATAAGCGGATTTCCTACTTCCTTATAGGAAGTTTATCATACTAACTGGGTATGATCTATTTACAACCGATAAGAAATTTTTTCGCGTAATTTCCACATCACTACATTCTGGAGTGATGGTTAAAATTTCCACTTTAGTAGTGGGTTTTCATTTCCAAGGTATTTATCATCCCCAATCGGGTATGATATAAAATCCCACTCACCCGTGAATGTTGTGAATTCTTCTTAATCATCTTTCATCTCCTCGTGAGCATTGACTTAGCTAACGTTCCCGATACCTCATGTTCCTACACGGTATAAACATCCTTTTTCATTATATTTTGGCTTGATAGTCTTAATTCATTATGAATGAATAAAATACCCAACTTTTCAAATATTTGCAATTTGGTCCCTAAAGTTTTTTTTCCTTTACTTTAGCTACCAAATGTTGATTTTCCCCAAAATTAAGTCCCAAAACTTCAAAATTATACTTTGAGACCTCAATTTATTCAAAATTACATAAAGGGGTTCAAGTTTCTGAAACTCCCAATTTGTCCCCAAATTTTACAAAATTACCATTTTGCCCCTACTTTACAAAAATGGTAAGTTTTGCCCCAAAAATTCTAAAAATTGCCTAATTGGTCCTCTAAAATCTTTACATGCCCAATTGGCCCTCAATTTTATGAAATTGCACTTTAGTCCCTAAATTTTTTGAAATCCCCAATTTCAACTTTCAAACTCAACCGAATTTGATTTCACCAAATTGACCAATCAAATGAGTTTAATTGTTGAAATTGAAGTTAGATTAGAGTTCCTACACCTTCAACCAATTCAATTGCACTTTGAATCACACGATTTGATGCTGAAATGAGCTCAAAAGGAGCATATCCAAAAAATTGAACGTAGAGAGAAAAAGCTTCGAAAGGTTACCGTCGGGGGCATAGCGGTCCAAGCTTTCGATCTAGGTAGATAGCTCTCATCCTGAGGTACTTCCTAGAATCAAGAATCACCTCAATTCATGTTGAATTGAGGGAGAATTTAGTCAGTAAAAAACTACTAGTTCTCTCTCTAGCACCGATCAAAATTCATAGAGTGGAGCCAAATTGGCTTACCTTTCTGCACTAATTCGGCCGTAGGAGGGCTGAGGAGGAGATGGGAGAACTTGGTTTGGCCTAAGGAGGGCTCAAATTGGCTGATTTTAGCTCGACAGAAATAGGGTAGCTTTGGTCCGCTGGAGCTGCTTCACTGTTCGATCACGCCGACACTTCTTTGACGACCCTTGTAGCAACCAGAGACTACCACTGTGTAGCTGATTTCTCGTCGAGTCTAAGGAACCTGACCACACCTTCTTTCGCACAGGAATGACCCTATATCACAGCTTTGGTTCGAGCTTCATCAGAAAACTAAGTAGCTAAGAGAGAGTGAGGTTTTCAAGTGTGGTGAGGATGAATGGAAAGGGGCTCTTTATATATGGAGCTCGAGGATATGTCGGTCATCCGTTTGTCACCTTTATGATAGTCATTGATGGCTTGAAACATACAGAACAGAAACGTTTCCTCTTCACCGGCGCTGGTTCGATTTTTTGGCGAGTGAATAGTGTTGTAATCTCAAGGAAGAAGACGACATTGTTCCAAACCGGACAGGTCTGAACTAGGTTCAAAGCTTAAACCGGCTGGTTTAGGCTCGATTCAACCGAGTTTTTCAAAATTAAAAATTTCTAAATTCATTCTCTATCCAATGGTGGCCTCAATTCTCAAATTTGAATTTTCTAAGCCACCGAGATAAATGAATTTAGCATCTAGTTCAATTATGGTTCAAACTGGTCCAAACCAGTTCGAATCCAATTCACCTGAACCAGTTTGATTTTCATCCCCAATTCATCCAAAAGTCATTTTTCATGACTTTTGTGACTCTTTAGATCACTAAAAATCCATAAATTTCCTGGTTTTTCCTTTCTCTATCGGTTCTAGTTCATAAACCGACTCAATTTTCTTTTTGGAAATGACCGGTTCACTCTAGCTCGGATCCGATTCACCTAAACTAGTCTGGTTTTCTCTCCCAAATTGTCCTAAGGTCCTCTTCCAAGGTTTTTATGATGCCCTTTGGGTCAATCGAGAGTTGTAAATTTCTCAAATTGCATGTTCTCTAATGATCGGGTTGGTGAACCGATTCAGTTTTCTCACTAGGTATGATTGGTTCTTTTTTCCCGGATTTCCTTAACTTAAAAGGGTGGGATTTACATGAGGTCTCTATACTCATAAGGACACGGAGTTAATTTTCAAGTTTGAGGGTCAGATGTCATGAACATCCACTCATTCTTAGGGTAGAAGTGGACGGGCTTCTATTTAGTTGGCTAGTAAAGTCGCTCTGACGCCACAAATGGGTGCAGTGGACGGGCTACCCTGCGAATGTGTGATCCCTTCACGATGAAGGGTGTGTGTTGATTGTTAAACACACCTATTGTGGATAATGAAGAAAATGGTTTTGAATAATCGGGAATTTTAGGGAAAATATTTTTGAAAGGAAATAAGGAGTCACACACACTCCGATTAAAGATGTTTTGAATACTCTATCCCAACATCCATTCACTAAGTTGTCGAACTCACCCCTCCTCCCTTTACCCATTTTAGGTAACCGATAGAAAACCTACCTAAAGACCTTCCGATAGCTGAACCTACAAGATAGGTATGTAAGGTTAATATATTCAATTTTAATTTATGTTATTCTAGGAAAGGTATAGGTAAAAAGGACGCATTACTCCTCATGGTTTAGAGAAGGGGAAAACCCTTAATAAACAGGGAGAGTGGCGGGTTGATCATAGGGATCCGACCAAACTGGATCGGGGCGTGACAACTTGAGTGATATCAGAGCATGTTTCCTCAAATACATTATCAAGTCTATATAACATAGTAACTAAGAGAAAATTTTAAAATTTTTAGATGGCTCCCAAGAGAGGAACCGAGAAAACTGGGACTGGCATTACCAAAACCACCCAACACTCTATCCCCATTGGAAGATCACCCTAAAAATGCTTCAATGCCCAAGGTATAGAAGAAGTCCCAAAGAACCAAGAGACGTTAGGGGGAAGTATCCAGGAGGATGGTGCTAGGACCTATTGAGGTCACAAGCCTAAGTACGAAGGGAGTCAAGCATGAGGCCAGGAATGCCATCAAGGGCTTATAACCTTACCAAGGAGGACGCTTGTCAAGAACCCCATAGCTCCCCATCTATTTCATAACCACTTTTTGTAATGGGGCTAAGACCCCAACAAATTGTACTACTTCTCCACTAAATAAAGAACTCCAAGTTCCTAAAACCATATCTCTCAAAAAATGATGTGAACTTGCGCCTCAGTTGTAGGAAAATTGCCCAAGAAAAGTAACCAAACAAACCCGCGTTACTCTAGATACCACGGAGACCAAGGAGATTCCCATCCCAAATGAAGAATTGAACCAAGGGAATTATTGGGCAAAGAAGGCACAACAAGAAAACCATCAAGGTGATTAAAGAGTCTAGGAGAACTCTTGGAGTAACAACTGGGCAAGGAAATGACCTGTTACAAGGTGGGGACAATAGGAACACTACTTGAGAAAGTGTCCAACACTATTAAAGACAGGTATCAAGATAACCTGTTATAGGTGTAAAGGAAATGGAGGAATCAAGTGAATGACTATCCCACACCACAAGGATTTAGAACAATACTTTCCAAGAATAATGCCTCCCTAGCTACAGGAATCCAGAAGGATACCACTCCAAGGAATACGCCTCCTACTCGGAATTTCAACCACACCTAGGAGGAAGCTCTTCAAGATCCTAGCATAGTAGCGGGTACTTCTCGATCCAATCTCCCTTTAAGAAAAGCTAAAACCCCAAGTTGGTAATCCTATTTCAAAAGTAAATTTTGAGTTCCTAAAACTTTTCTGTCCCTCAATGATGGTGCAATGGTGTGCCTTAACTACATGACGAAGGAAAAAGGACTGGAGGTATGTCACGCCCCAACCCAATTTGGTCGGATCCCCATGAACAACCCACCGCTCTCCCTGTTCAAGAGGAGTTTCTCCCTTCTTTAACTCAAGAGGAGCTAGGCGTACTTTCAACCTTGTTCCCTGGAAAGACATATATCAAATAAAATGCAAGCTTAAGAGAAATTAAGTATACCTAACATAGGGTAAGGCTCGGTGTTATTCCTAGTCATTTTCTCTTTTTCCTGAAAAGAGATAGAAAAGAGGTGTGAGTTTCTACAACTCAGTGAATGGCTATTTTAAAAATGAAGTTTCTAGAAAAACAGTTTTTAAGTTGGAGTGTGTCAGACTCCTTAATTCCTTAAAAAAAAACTTTCATTTCAAATTCTAGTTTTTATCACCATTTTTTATTAAGCACGGTGTGTCATCACCCAACACACATCCTTCATCATAAAGGTAAAACACACAATCACAGGCCATCCTGTCCACTGAACCTACTTGTGGCGTCGGAGCGACTTTACCGGCCACCTATATAGAAGCACGTCCACTTTTACGTTGAGAATGAGTGGATGTTTGCGACATTTGACCCGCAATCCCGTAACAAATCTCTATGTTCGTATGAGGACAGAGACTTCATCCTAACCCCACCCCGGTCTCGTGTGCTTGAAGCTACGTCGAGCGTCACAAGACTTCTGGTACGACAAACTGCACTTATATCCACTAGGCCGTCCAGAGCCCTAGGACACATCACTACCCCTCTTGGACGTCTTGAAGGTCTCATAATCATAGTGCATGCACAATCAACATTTTTCACATGATGCCATATAATTTGTGGTGCCACTGGTCCAACAGCCCTGACCCTCAACTCAACCTGCAACTGTTTGTCTTGACTAGTCCGAAGACTTGTCATGTCGCATTGCCGCTAGTTGATTGAGTATGTCGGTCCTGTTTTGGTAACATGGAAAAAAAATTCATTTACTTAAGTTTTCATGGCATATAAATCATGTTTGTTTACAAGCTCCTTCTCGTGCCAACTGGCCTAGGGCCCACTTTTTGAGATTTTCAAAATCGGCATAATAGCCTCCAAGTTCCAAAATCGAGGTCTCAGGCCCAATAGAGCTATTCGACCTCCTGTCAATAAGGTCTTCCAAATTGTTTAAGCAGTGTCACACAATCAGGAGAGAGCACTTCCGATAAAATATATTTTTAAGTGTCAATCATAACAACCGAGTATAAGGATATCTCCGCTCATAACCAATGAACGGGTTTTCCATTTCCTTCGAGAAAGTTTCATCATACCAACCGGGTATGATCTACTAACAACCGGTAAGTAGTTTTTCCAGGTGATTTTCACATCGCTCCTCTCAGGTGTGATGCTTAAAATACCACTTAGCATTGGGTTTTTATTTTCGAGTTACTTATCATCCCAACCGAGTATGATATAAAAACCCCACTCACCCGATTGTGCAGTGAAATTCCTCTTAGTCGATTTTCGTCCCTTGTGAGCTTAATCTCAACTGGCGTTCTCGATGTCTCGTGTTCCTACACAAAATAAACATTGTTGTTCACTGTCATTTGGCTTGATCACCTCCATTCATTATGAATGACTAAATATTTAACTTTTCAAATATTTACAATTTGGTCCCTAAAGTTATTTTTCCTTTACTTTAGGCCCCAATAGACGGGTTTTCCCCAAATTGAGTCCCGAAACTTTTAAAATTTACCCTTGGAACCTCAATTTATTCAATTTCATAAAAAGGGGTTCAAGTTTCCCAATTTGGCCCCCAATTTTTCCAAAATGACCATTTTTCCCTTCCTTTACAAAAATGGTAAGTTGTACACCAAAAATTCTAAAATTTGCTCAATTGGTTCCCTAACACTCTTATCATGCTCAATTGACCCTCAATTTTATAAAATTGTATTTTGGTCCCTCAAATTATTGAAAATCCCCAACTTTCCCCCTAATTTCAACTTTTTAACACAACTGAATTTGATTTCATCAAATTGACCGATCAAACGCCTTTAATTGTTGAAATTGAAGTTAAATTCGAGTTTCTACATCTTCATACGATTCAATTGCACTTTGAATCGTAAGTTTTAACATCGGAATGAGCTCAAATGGAGCTTCGCCGGAAAATAGAACGTAGAGAGAAAAAGCTTCATTTACTCACCGTTGGGGATACGACGGTCTAAGCTTCTAATCTAGATAGATAGCTCTACTCAGGTTCCTCCTATGATCAAGAATTGCATCAATTGATGCCGAATTGGGTGAGAATTCTATCATCAAAATTCTGTCAGTTCTCTCTCTAGCATCGGTCGGAAAATGTAGAGTGGAGTCGAATTGGCTTAACTTTCAGTTCTAATTCGGCCATAGAAGGACTGATGAGGTGTTGGGAGAGCTTGGTTTGGCCTGAGTAGGGCTCGAATTGGTCGATTTCAGCTCGGCTAAAATAGGGCAACTTCGGTTCGCCGGAGTTGCTTCACTGTTCAATCACGCCGATGCTTCTCCGATGGCCCTCGGAGCAAATGGATACTACCCCCGTGTAGCTAACTTCTCCCCGATTCTAAGGAACCCGACCACGTTTGCTTTGTCATAGAAAAGACCCTATATCGAAGCTCTGGTTCGAGCTTTGCCGTAAAACTAAGCAGTTGAGAGAGAGTGAGGTTTTCAGGTGTGGAGAGGATGATTGGAGAGGGGCTCTTTCTATAGGGAGCTCGGGGACTCGTCAACCATTCGTTTGACACCTTTATTATAGTCATTTATGGCCTGAAATGTATTGAATGGAAACATTTCCTCTTCGCTTGCGTTGCTTTGATTTTCTGGCGATTGAATAGTGCTGTCATTTGAAGGAAGAAGATGACACTGTTCCCAAACGGACTAGACCAGTCTGAACCGAGCTCAAAGCTTAAACCTACCGGTTCACCCTCAATTCGACCGAAATTTTCAAATCTAAAAATTTTCTAAATTCATTTTCTATCCAATGGTGGCCTCAAATCTCAAATTTGAATTTTTTAAGCCACTAGGAAAATGAATTTAGCATCTTGTTCAATAGTGGTTCAAACCGGTCCAAATCGGTTCAATCTGGATCAGATTTGATTCACATGAACTGGTTTGGTTTTCATCTCTAATTCATCCATAAGTCCTTTTTCATGATTATGTGACTCTTTAGGTTACTTGGGATCCATAATTTCCCTAGTTTTCCCTCTCTCTATCGGTTCTGATTCATAAATCGGCTTGATTCATTAACTGGTTCAATCCGGTTCAGATCTGGTTCACCCAAACCAGTCCGATTTTTCTTTCCCAATTGGTTCTAAAGTTCATTCCCAAGGTTTATGAATCTTTTTAGGTTGAAATTTCTCAAATTTGCTCATTCCTCAATAATCGGGTTTGTGAATCAGTTCGGTTTTCTCACTCGGTTTGACCGATTCTTTCCCGATTTTCCTTAACTCCAAAGAGAGGGGTTTATAAGGTAGGACCTTGATAAACTGCAAACAGAATAGAGGGTAGATGAAGAGAATTCTTCCTTAAGAAGAAATTTTCGGCCATCTAGGAGCAAGGAAGGAAAGTGCCTCTATAAGAGAAGATAAGTCGAGCATTAGATGACAAATGGGATGTCTCGGGATGGTATGTGCGACTTGCTTTGGAAAAAGTAGAGAAGCCAAATAGGAGTTTTGGACCAATATGGCGGAAGGAAGCAAATCATAACAACAAGATAGTCAAGGAGAATAAATGATGCCCTAAGTAGGACCGGAATGTAGTAAAGACTACACTATAAAAAGGAAAATAGGATGGGCATCAAGGACAAGTAAATTCTAGAGATAGTTGCACCGGACAGTTGGACAAGAAAATAGTAGGGACGAGGTAGTCAACAAACTGACATTCAAGAGAACCATAGATTTAAGCTCTGACAAAGAAGGGAGAAGTGAAAAGGCCAAAACATTGGAAAAGAATGATGAAGGAAATCCTTAAAGAGATCAATGGCCAAGACCGGATTTACAATCAAAAGCCATGAGTTGGTTAAGTGAGCCTCTCGAAGGATGATTAAGAGATCTTGAAACCAGGAGGATGTGAGCTCTCCCTTAAAGAAATAGACATGTACTAGTGTACGAGTGAGAATGAGGATGGAGTACGAAGGACGTACCCGAAAGATTTCAAGAGTAAAGATAAGCATGAAAGGATGACATCAAAGGATGTCATTTAAAGTTAGGTGCCCTCAAGCAAATGAAAAAAAAAGAATTTCGGGAGAAAAGGGTAAGAATCCTCCCAAAGAAGAAAACCCTAGGGAGGGATACATATCACAACTAAGAGGAAATGGAACCAGGTGACGAGGGATGAGGAGACAAATTTGCAAATGATGTGCATGCTGAGGTGAAAGGAACCCATTGAAGCATACTAGGAGGATCCAAGGAGTAAGTTAAACCCAAGGGATGGGTAAGTAGAAAGATATCATCAAAAGATATCGTACAAGTAAGAAAAGGGTGGACAGTCATAAAAAGAAAATATAGGAAGGCACTTCTAAGAAACCTTGGAGAAGTAAGCCCTCTAGTTAAGAAGTGATTAAAAGAAATGACCACTGACAACAAAACTAGATGTGGTCTACACTCACTTAAAAGAGCCCAAAGAGTGGATGACTGAGCATAGAGTATAGTACACAAAATAAGACCAATAAGTCAGAAGTTCTCGAATAAGGAATAAGAGATGAAATAGAGAATGTTAAGACAATGGAGGATCGAAAGTGGGCAAAGGCCCTAATATAGAAAGTTTGTAAGGAGATGAAGGAATGAAATCTTAATGAATGGTAAGAAGAATGAACATGTATCTCCTAAGGTGAAAGTCTCTATTTTGAGGGACATAGTAGAGAACGAAACCATAAGAAGGGAACTCCCAAACAAATAAATCGACACATAGAGTGAAATGGATCAATTCGAACTAAAGAATCGCAAAATAGTCACGAGCGAGTAGGAGTGGATTTAGAAAAGGGAAAGTCTTTGAATAAAAAATGCCACTAGAAATGAGGAAGGATATAAGAAGGGAAGAATTCCAATATGTTAGTAAGTCATTGAGAAACCCAACGATTGGAACCAGAAAAATCCAATAAGGAAGTTGGGAAATGACGAATAGGTAAGGGAAACCGACACGGTTATGTAAGACATAGCGTCAAGGGCAAGAAGTATGATTGGATAACAGTAAAGGTAATCGAGGAATGCTACCAAACGAAAAGAGGGAAGGAACTATACGATCCCCGAAAGGTTGGAAAAATTGAGAACAATCATCAAGGAAGTATTCTAAAATCCTAATGGATAAAGATAGGTTATAGAACATGTCATACTGTAAAGGACATGTAAACCCAACAGTTGCGGAGAAAAAAATGTGAATCAAATTCAGCTAGTGTAAAAGGGGAAAATTTTGGGAAATTCGTAAAATTTAGGGACCAAAGTTTCTGAAAATTGAGGGCCAAATGGCCATGAAAAGGATGTGGGGGGACCAATTGGTCTATTTTGAAATTTATTGGGGTCAAATTACCATTTTTGTAAAGTATGGGCAAAAATGGTAATTTTTGAAAAGTTAGGGACTAAATTGGAAATTTAGGAAACTTGAACCCTTTTGTGATTTTGAATAAATTTAGGACCCAAAGTGAATTTTAGAAGTTTCAGGACTCAATTTGGGGAAAAATTAGCATTAGGGACATAAAGTTAAAGAAAAAGAACTTTAGGGACCTAAATGCAAATAATTAAAAAGTTTGGGCATTTTGTTCATACATGAGTAATAAAGGCTATTATACCAAATGTTAATAAATAAGGATGTCCAAATCGTGTAGGTTCACACAAAAGACCGAAACGCCAACAAGGGTAAGCTCGCGTAGAGACAAAAAAGTCGATTAAGAGGAATACACTACACTTACGAGGTGAGTGGGATTATTCACATAATACCCGGTTGGGATGATGAGTACTTTGGAAATGAAGAATCACTTCTAAGTGTAATTTTAACATCACACCTGGTTGGAGTGATATGAAAACTACACGGAAAAACTACTTACCAGTTGGCAAGAGTAGGAGCTCGTAAATAACATGATGATAAGCCATGAAAATTTTTAATGAATGAATACTGTAATTTGGCCATGGTACCAAGACATGACCGACATACTCGATGGACTGGTGGCAGTGCGATAAGACCAGGTCAACGGATCGGTCTAGACAAACAGTTGAAGGTCGAGTTGAGGGTCGGTGTCATTGGACCAGTGACACCAAAGATTAATGGCTTTATGGAAAACTTTATTTGAGCATGCACTTGAGGTTCATAACCGTCAAGACGCCTAAGAGGGTTAGTGTTGCATCATAGGGTCTACTAGACGATATGGTGGAGATAAGAGCAGTTTGTCATGCAAGCAGTCAAGGAAGCTCGATGTGGCTTCATGCGCATGAGACCAGGGTGGGGTCGGGATGAGGTATATGTTCTCATACGGACACGGAGTTGATTTTTGAGTTTGAGGGTCAGATGTCGTGAACATCCACTTATTCGCAGGGTAGAAGTGGACAAACTTTTATCTAGGTGGCCGGTAAAGTCGCTCTGACGCCACAAGTGGGTGTAGTGGATGGGCTGCCCTGCGAATGTGTGATCCCTTCATGATGAAGGCGTGTGTTGATTGTTAAACACACCGATTGTGGATAATGAAGAAAATGGTTTTGAATAACCGAGAATTTAAGGGAAATATTTTTTAAAGGAAATAAGGAGTTTGGAACTCAACAATTAAAGATGTTTTGAATACTCTATCCCAACACTCATTCACTGAGTTGTCGAACTCACCCCCCCCCCCCCCTCCCTTTACCCATTTCAGGTAACCAAGGGAAAACCTACCTAAAGACCTTCCGGTAGTTGAACCTACAAGACAGGTATATAAGGTTAATATATTCAGTTTTGACTTATGTTATTCTAGGAAAGGTACAGGTAAAAATGACGTCTTACTCCTCATGGTTTAGAGAAAGGGAAAACCCTTAATAAATCGGGAGAGTGGCGAGTTAATTATGGGGATCTGACCAAAATTGGGTTGGGGTGTGACAGTAGTGATAGTCCCAAGGGCTGCTACATGACCTAATGAGCATAAGAGCAATCCATTGTCCAGTATGTCAAGAAGCTCTAGGAGCTTCCTGCGCACTGAGACCGAGGCAGTAGGGGGAAAGAGGTCTCATCCCACAAAGCGAACACAAAGAATGAATGGGGTTTGAGGGTCAGACATGTGAGGTATACTTAAACTTGGGGTAGAGGCTGTTAACCTCTATTAGGGTGGACGGTAAAGGTGCTCTGGTCCACCAGTGGAATGGTCGGTGACCGTTTTGTGAACATGTGATCCCTTTCTATGATAGAAAAGGTGGGTGATTGTGTGCCACCCCAAGAAGGGGGTAGAAAGTGAAATATTATAAACCTAACAACACATAATTAATTACACCCCTAAGATTTCTCCCACTCTCTAAGTCGTGAAACTCACCCCATCCCTTCAACATCTTTTTCAGGAAGGGAGAAACTGCAAGAAACCTTTCCTCGCTAAGACCCGAACCAGACACAAATTATATTTTCAGTTTTGTTTAATGCTATTCTAGGAAAACATAATAGGTAATACGCCTGACTCTTCATGTCCGAGGGGAGGAACTACTTCTCAAGGTCCGAGAGAGTGGCGGGTTGATCACGGGGTCCCAACCAAACCGGGTTCGGGCGTGACATTTTAGGTGGTAGGTGGATGGAGAATTTATCTTGGAAGTGTGTTGGTCTCTTTTGGGTGGAAAGAGCTCAGTCACTATTCAGGCTCACCAGCACCAACAAAGGGGTGATCGGTGTGGGTCGATGATGGAAGGTGGAAGCCAACTTTTGCGCAAGTTCAAGGACACCAAAATCCCTATTTTTGGTGGCTTTAGAGGAGAGAAATTTGTCTCAAAGCTCTCGGTTGTTAGGAGGTCACCAGAGGATCTCTCTCTGAAAGTTTAGTGTGAAATTCATTCATCTAAGGCCATGAGAGTTAAAATTAAGAATATGAATCGATAGAGGGGTGAGTTGTCTTGTTGGTATTAATTTTTATAGCGTGCAATTTGATCAATAATCGAGTTTTCTAAGAGATTTTTCCATCATGTGCCACAAGGGGAAACTTTTGCCAGGAGTGGGTATTGGGGCGTACGGTTTTGGGTCGGGAGTCGGACTCGGGTCACCTGATCCTTGATTCACGATCAAGGAAGGTTAAATCAAGTTACTTCTTATTGTTTTTATCTATTTTCATAAATGGGGTTTTGAACTGATTCTCGTTCTTACTCGATTTCTACTCTTGGTTGGGTTCACATTCCCAATTCACTCTCAATTTTCGATCCATGTGAGGTGGGTTGTTCTTCTGGGAAAAATCTCGGTGTTACATTATAGGTCACTTGTACCCAAGTAGGGATTCAAGTATATTTGCGTGTGTGGAGTGTGGGTAATGTCAAGATATAAGTATATTTATGGCATAGAAGTGAGAGAATGCTTAAATATATGGATATTCGAGAGTATTACCTCGATATCCCTATAAGGGTACAAATATTTATAGAATTGAATGAATGTGTATGCAAAATTTTCATACCCTCATTGCCCCGTTTTCTCTTGTGTGAGACATCTGATGATATGGTTGAACAATGATAATAGCTTAGTATGTATTACATAGCTTTTATGTGTATAGTTAGTGCATGATATTTGCTTTGCATGCGTGGCTTAGTATATATATATATATATATATATTTGATGATTTAGGAGTTTAATGAGTAAAATCAATTATACCAAATTGTTAATAAATTATCTTTACCCTAAAAATAATTGTGAACTACTTTTTATAAATAACCCGCAATGAGGATTTTTCGAAATTAAGAATAGTGTTGGAGAAAAATAGAAAAATGAACATTTTTAAACTCCGTATAAATATTTTAAGTGGAGGTGAAGTCAATTATATAACTTGAAGAGTGATATTCATACTTACTGATGATTGCTCAACTCGCTCAAACATATTTATGATGAAATAAAAATGATCATGAGGGTGGGACAACATCTCCAATGATGGTTATATATAACTTGAAGAGTGATATTCACACTTACTAATGACTACTCATCACTCGCTCAAACACATTTATAATAAAATAAAAATGAACATGAGGGTGGGGCAACATCACCAATGAAGGTCGAGATGGATATGGATATTCTTGTTGCACAAAAACTTTTCATTCAATATTTTAGATTTTCCTCAATATTTCAAATATTTTTGCATATTTATTATATTAATGAAATGTTCAAATTTGAAAGAAAATTATGATATTTTTTATTATAACTCTTCTAATGTCAATTCTACACTAATGATACCCCACTATTATATTTTCAATAGTGTTTCACATATTGTTATTAGATCCCAACCAAGAAATTGGGTCATGACATGATAATGAGTGAAAATTTGATGAATAGATGATGTGAGTCCAACTAAGGGTGCTGCCAATTTGCAAGGTCCAATCACAAGGTCAAGGGCCAAAAGAATTAAAGAAGAAATACAAGGGCTAATTGAAGCCATTACAGGAGGTCAAACTGGGAGTACAATTGAAGAGTATAATGAGAGCATTAAAGAAGGAAATGATTTGAATGGGAGATTTATTAATATCACAAATATTCAAGAAGATTAAATTAGAAAACAATATCTTTTTTTAGATATGTCTAAGAAATATATTAACAAAATTCTCTATATAGTTGGCATGTCAACCACAATATTTTATTTCCTTATTTAGATTCTCAAGTGCCTTTAAAAGGCTAACTTTATAGCATTGTCAAAACAGATCTTTGATTTCAATTTTATTATGAGGCTTATGTCTTCTTTATCTTTTGAGAGAACTTTTGAACTTATCAGGTTTTTATTTGTGGCGTTCAAGCAATCGGACTTATCACCAGGGTTTTCTAAGAGCTCTTCTTAGAGGAGCTTGGTGTGGCATCTACATCTATACGTACCTTGTTTCTTAACCAAACAAAATATATTTCATTCTTTTTACATGCGTCATGAAAGTTTTGGGGTTTTTTTCCATATTTGGTATAGGGTGTCGTTAGTATATTGGCGGAGTTCGCATCAGTTGGTATCAAAGCATACAGTTGTACAGCAAGTTCCATATTATCCTTCCAATTTTTGTTCTATTTTTCTTATCTTCTACCTATTTCTATCCATTATAAAAAAATCCCAAAAAAATCTATTTTTCCTCCTATCGAGTTATATTTTCATTATCTTTTATCTATTTCTAGTTAGTATAAAAAAATTACAAAAAAAAATTATTTTTCTCCTATCTGTTATACTTTCATTCTACTTCTATTATCTATAAAAAAAAATCTCATCTTTTTATCTACTTTCTTTATAATAGAAAAAGCTAAAAAAAGCCAAAATAAAAAAGGCAAAAATATTGTTTAAAAAAAGCGAAAAAAATTTGTAAAAAAAATTTAAAAAAGCGTGCAAAAAAGTTAAAAGAATAAAAAAAAAGGCAAAAAAAGAATTATAAAAAGGCAAAAAGAAAAAAAATGCACAAAAGTATATATTCAGTATCTTATTCATTCTACTCTATTAGATTTTATTCTTCTTCCTATATTTTTTGAATATACTCAAACCTTACACTTAAATCCTTTTTTTAGAATTGCTTTTTGAAACTTTGTTTATTTGTCTTGATTGTTCCTCAAGTTGAACTGCTTCCTAAAAACAATTTGTTCTTAAGTTCAATTAAAATTGAAAAGAAGATATACGAGGGGAAAAAGGCAAGAGTGTTTGAATCCTTAAAAAAGAAAAAGGCAATAGAGTGAAACACGAGTGTTGTGAGGTTTTTTTTTTTTCATTCATAGGAATACATGGCTCAACGAAGAGGAGACGACCCAAATGAAGAGGAGTCCCACAACTCATTCCAAACTTACAAGTGCAAGCTATAATAAGTGAGATGAGACGGATGATGAAGATTGACCCAGAGCCACTTCACCTGCGGATAGATCAATTGGAGGAAGGAGTGAAGGGTTCACGTCAACATACCCCTACTGAACAATGGCCTCGAAGTTTTCAATCTAGGCATTTTGATCCACAAAATCTCGAGGAGTTTGATGAAATCCAAGGCAATTGCAATAGGCTCTGACGCGATTCCATCGATCGATATGCTCATTGAGAGTGACCACGGACTGATGACAACTTGGACAACATCAAATTGAATATACCCTCTTTTTAAGGAAAAACTGACCCAGAAGCCTACTTTGAATGGGAAAAGAAGATGGAGATGGTTTTTTAATGCCATAATTACTCTGAGATGAAAAAGGTACGACTTGCTGCTGTTGAATTTACTAATTATGCTATAATATGGTGGGATCAGTTAGTGAAGGAGAGGAAAAGAAATCATGAACACCCCGTGGAATCTTGGGATGAGATGAAAGTAATTATGCGACGATGATTTGTTCCCAGCCACTATCATCGAGAGCTGTTCAATAAACTTCAAAAGCTTACCCAAGGATCCAAAAGTGTCGACGAGTACTTCAAGGAGATGGAAATTACTATGATTCAAGCTAATGTGAAAGAAGATAGAGAGGCTACAATGGCCAGATTCTTGCATGGCCTAAACCATGAGATAGCTAATGTGATGGAAATGTAATATCATGTTGAGCTTCAAGATATGGTGCACCAAGATATCAAAGTCGAACAACAACTAAAGAGGAGGAATTTACACAAGAGGGGATTAAACAATGGTCAATCAAACACATGGAAACCAACCCCTAGGCAAGTTGAGAAGTCATCGACTCAATCTCAGCCCAACCTTCCAAAGGAGACAACCAAGCAAGTTGTGACCCAAAAACAAGGTAACACTCATATCACAACTCCCAAAAATCATGATATTAAGTGTTTTCGATGCCAAGGTAGGGGTCATGTAGCAAGTCAATGCCCGAATAAGCGGGCCATGGTGATCAATGTTGATGGGGAGATCGAGACTGAGGATGAAGAAGAAGAAAACGATTCTGATATGCCACCACTTGAGGATGCTAGTGAGTATGCCAAAGAAGGAGAGTTATTAGTAGCAAGGCGAAGTCTCAGTGCTCATGCCCATGAAGAAGAGAACAACCAGCGTGAGAACTTATTTCATACTCGTTGTTGTGTGAACAATAAGATTTGTTGCGTTATTATAGATGGAGGAAGCTGTACTAACGTAGCTAGCACTGAGCTTGTGGAAAAATTGGCATTATCGACATTAAAGCATCCAAAGCCATATCGACTTTAGTGGTTGAACGATCAAGACGAACTCAAGGTAACCAAGCAGGTGTTGGTTGCATTTTCCATTGAAAGATATCAGGATGAAATACTATGTGATGTAGTACCAATGCAAGCCTGTCATATTCTTTTGGAACGACCCTGGCAATTTGATTGTCAAGTTAAGCATGATGGATTCACCAATAAGTACTCATTTGTGATGAACGAAAGGCCAATATCTCTTGTACCATTGACTCCAAAGTAAGTTTTAGAGGATCAAGTAAAAAGGAAAAAGGCAAATGAAAAGAAGAAAGAAGAAAGAAAAGAAGAAGGAAGAAAGAAAGAATATAGAGTTGAAAAAAAAGAGAGAAAAGCCTGAATTTGAAAAAAAAAAGAGTAAAAATAATTTTATTGCTAGAAAAAGTGAGATTAAGGGAGCTATACATACACAACAATCTTTTATTGTACTTATCTACAAGGATGCCTTTTTGAGTACTAACGACCTTGTCGGATCTTTGTCGAACAATATTATTGCTGTTTTCCAAGAATTTATGGATGTTTTTCCCGAAGAGATACCACTAGGTTTACCACCAATTCAAGGAATTGAACATCAAATTGATTTCATCCCTGTAGCGACAATTCTGAACCGGCCTGCTTATAGAAGTAACCTTGAGGAAACAAAGGAACTTCAATGCCAAGTTATGGAACTAATGGAAAAAGGGTATGTTCGAGAGAGCATGAGCCTATGTGATGTGCCTGTGCTACTTGTCCCTAAGAAGGATAGAACGTGGTGAATGTACGTCGATTCTCGAGCTGTTAACAATAACACGGTAAAGTATCGACACCCTATTCCTCGTTTGGATGATATGTTAGATGAGTTGCATGGATCTTGTTTATTTTCGAAAATAGATCTTAAAAGTGGATATCATCAAATTAGAATGAAAGAAGGAGATGAATGGAAAACTGCATTTAAGACAAAACAAGGATTATATGAATGGTTAGTTATACCCTTTGGATTGACTAATGCACCTAGTACGTTCATGAGATTAATAAACCATGTTTTGCGTGCTTTTATTGGAAAGTTTGTAGTTGTATATTTTGATGACATTCTAATCTACATCAAGACCATGGATGAACATGTAAGACACTTAACAACTATTTTGGAAGCCTTAAGGAAAGATAAGTTGTTTGCTAATTTAAAAAAAATGTGTCTTTTGTTCGGATAAACTTGTATTTCTTGGGTATGTTGTAAGTTCAGAAGGGATTGAAGTTTACGAGGAAAAGATTAAGGCAATTCAAGATTGGCCGACACCTAATTCGGTAAGCTAGGTAAGAAGTTTTCATGGATTGGTTAGTTTTTATAGACATTTTGTTCCTAACTTTAGTACTTATGTTGCACCTCTTACTGCTGTTATAAAGAAAAATGTAGCATTTAATTGGGGAGTTGAGCAACAAAACGCATTCCAATTAATAAATGATAAACTAACAAGTGCCCCATTGCTTGCCTTACCTAATTTTTCTAAAACGTTTGAAATTGAGTGTGATGCATCAAGGGTAGGTATTGGAGGTGTATTGATGCAGGAGGGAAGACCAATTGCATATTTCAGTGAAAAGTTGAGTGGAGTAACCCTCAATTACCCTACTTATGACAAGAAGATGTATGCATTAGTTTGAACACTACAAACATGGCAACACTATCTATGGCCGAAAGAGTTTGTGATTCACACTGATCATGAATCTCTTAAGCACCTCAAGGGGCAACACAAATTGAACAAGCGTCACACTAGGTGGGTGGAGTTCATTGAGACATTCTCATATGTGATCAAGTACAAACAAGGTAAGGAAAATATAGTTGCTGATGCGTTATCCCGAAGGTATGCCATGCTTGCAATCCTTGATTCTAAATTGATTGGGTTTGATTATATTAAGGAATTGTATGTAAAAGACCCTGATTTTTGTGATGTGATTAAAAATTGTACAAATGGTGGGTTTGGAAAATTTTATTTTCAAAATAGGTTCATTTTTCGAGAAAATAAATTGTGCATCCCTCAATCCTCTTTGCGTGAGTTACTTGTTAGGGAAGCACATGCTGGAGGACTTATGTGACATTTTAGGGTAGCTAAGACTATGGCAATATTGCATGAACATTTTTTTTTGCCTCACATGAAAAAGGATATTGAGAAAACATGTTCTTGATGCATTACATGTAAGAAGTCTAAATCTAGGTAGCAACCTAATGGTTTGTATACACCTCTTCCAATTCCTAGTGCACCTTGGATTGGTATATCAATGGATTTCATTTTAGGATTACCAATGACTAAGAGAGGGAGTGATTTTGTGTTTGTGGTTGTTGACAGATTTTCCAAGATGGCACACTTTATTCCTTGTCATAAAACTGATGATGCCTCGTATGTTGCCAATTTGTTCTTTAGAGAAGTTGTTAGATTGCATGGTATGCCTAGGACTATTGTTTCTGATCGTTATTCTAAATTCTTGAGTTACTTTTGGAAAACTTTATGAGGTAAATTGGGAATAAAACTTTTGTTTTCGACAGCTTGTCACCCGCAAACTGATGGTCAAACAGAAGTAGTTAATAGATCATAAGGTACTTTATTATGTTCTATAATAAAAAAGAACTTGAAATCATGGGAAGATTGTTTGCCACATGTTAAGTTTGCTTATAATCGTTATGTTCATTCTACTACTAAGTTTTCACCATTTGAGATTGTATATGATTTTAATCCATTGACCCCTCTAGATTTAACTCCACTTCCAGTTGGTGAGTTAGTAAATTTTGATGGAAAGAAAAAGGCAGAGTTCATGCAACAAATGCATGAGAAGGCAAAGATGCACATTGAAAGGTAAACTAAAGCATGTGAAAATTAAGCAAATAAGGGTCGTAAAAATATTACATTTGAACCCGGAGATTGGGTTTGGCTTCATCTAAGAAAGGAACGATTTCCAAAACAAAGACGGTTAAAACTTCTTCCAAGAGGAGATGGACCATTTCGAGTGTTGGAGCGCATCAACAATAATGCATATAAGTTGGAGTTACCAGGTGAGTATGGTGTTAGCGCAAGTTTTAATGTTACTGATTTAATGCCCTTTGATGTAGGTGACGAGAACACCAAAGATTTGAGGACAAGTCATTTTCAAGAGAGAGAGAATTATGTGAGTCCAACTAAGGGTGCTGCCAATTTACAAGGTCCAATCACAAGGTCAAGGCCCAAAAGAATTAAAGAAGAAATGCAAGGGCTGATTGGAGCGATTATAGGAGGTCAAGTTGGGAGCACAATTAAAGAGTATAATGAAAGCATTAAAGAAGACAATAATTCGAATGGGAGATTTATTAATATCATAAATCTTCTAGAAGATTAAATTAGAAAATAATATCTTTTTTTAGATATGTCTAAGAAATATATTAACAAAATTCTCTATATGGTTGACATGTCAACCACAATATTTTATTTCCTTATTTAGATTCTCAATTGCCTATAAAAGGTTAACTTTAGAGCATTGTCAAGACAAATATTTGATTTCAATTTAATTGTGAGGCTTATTTCTTTTTTATCTTTTGAAAGAACTTTTGAATTTATCAGGTTTTTACATGTGACATTTAAGCAATCGGAATTATCACTAGGATTTTCTAGAAGCTCTTCTTAGAGAAGTTTGGTGTGACGTTTACATCTATTCGTACCTTATTTCTTAACCAAACAAGGTATATTCTATTATTTTTACTAGCGTCGTTAAAGTCTTATGGTTTTTTTTTTCCATATTTGATATAGGGTGCTGTTAGTATATTGGCGGAGTTCGTATCAATAGATTACTTTGACCTTACCCATGCCACATTTTCATTTTCTTTTTATTTTTTATTATTATTTAATATTTTAAAATTTTTTATTTATTTACATTTGTTCCAAAATTATATTTTTACCATTTTTAGTTAATTTTGGCAATTTAAATCACTATTTCCCCTAATTCAAATAAGTTTAAGTAAGATTTTATGAAATTCTAAAGTTATAAGACGATAGTTGGTCCTGCACAAATTCGATGGGTAATAAGTATATATTCGAATATGATATTCTATAGGTAAAATGAGTCGACTAGTATGAGTTTAGTGGACACGCCTCTCGTGCGAGTTCATTGTTACCCCTATTTCGATTGAAATCACCATTTTCATAACAATTTCATTTTTATCTATTAAAAATAGTTTTTTTTCATATGAAAATGAATATTAAGAAAGTAAATATAGTATAAAAAATAATAGATAAAAGAGTATACAAATCCATGTAATTTATTGATGTGAATTAAATAGGTCAATATTACCATAACAAATATATTGAGGAAAGCTTCAGTAGCTGAACATTTACCCTTTTTTGCACCAATATCATTTACCTTGAACGATTACTTAGCAACCTAGGAATGAATGGGCTCTGCATTGCATTCTTGTGCCTCGGCATCTTTGGGCCCATTTGCTTTTTCTTCTTCTTATTCATGGTCGGGCTTCTTTCTCCGGGCTGAGCCTTCAAGGAAACCCGACAGAAGAGAGACACCCTTCATGCCCCGATGTTTCAGAAAAACCTAGAAAATGGGAGGTTTTGTGTGAGGTCCGCGCTGTCAGCTCGACTGCCACTCCCCTAACATCGCTCCAGGCTCTGACAAATTGAGAGACTCCTTTAGCCCCCAGTGTCGCCCGTGAAGAAGGTGAAGGAAAGAAGGATTCTTCTTTGCTGCTTTCTCCCAAGTGGGAAATCCATTACCAGACGATCACAAAGTGCCCGTCGAATCCTTAAATTGGTTTCAGCAAATGTAAGCATCGACCTCACGAGAAACTCTGAAGTCTTGGTGGGCACCATATAAATGGCGTATTCTGCCATTTTCCAGGGCGGTCTCAAGACCGCGGTGTTCCCCAGGCCATGCTCCCTTCTACTCCACAGGGGACTGTTGAAGGCGTCAGCTTGTACTCCCACCGTGAGGAGGGCGCGTACGGCTGGATTCATGACTAGATTCACGACGGCTCGGTATTTCAGGCGCAGGACGGTCGTGCCGATGTGCTTTGCCAGGTCTCCCGTTGAGGTGGAATGGAAGCAGAGGAACAATGCTGCCCTACATCTCCTGAGCCGGCAGAGCTCCAACCAGTACGGCCGGTTCGCTTACCAGGACGCTTCCAGCGAGGAATCTGACCTCGAAGTTGGTGGGTCAGCTCAGTCCCAGCTGGTAGGCCTCCTACTATTTTAGTATTCTTTTTGAAGTTTCTAATTTTACTTAGTTCGCATGTGTGATCATTTCATGTCCGTCTCATTATGATTTAACATTAACGAAAATCCTATTTTGCTCTATTTGTATCTCTATGGCCGGTTTGAATACCTTTGAACAGAAAAGGAGAGAATTCAGATGTATAATTTATTTTTTTGGGTTTCTCTTCTCCACAATTCCATTTCTACACCATTGTAAACATAGAGAGGGCCATTTGGTAAGTTGAGTGTGTGAAAGATGAAACTTTTTCCCAAGAAAGGAAGGTGCTCTAATTTGTCCTCGACTTATTTAGCAAAGATAGACAGTCTATGATACCGTGAAAATAAGGGCTCCAGAATGTGAAATTGGCTGCCATGGAGATCGTGGAAGCTTTCACCAGGTGTTGTTTCCTTACTGTAGCAATCCCACATCCATGGTAGAGAGCTTAGATCTGATAACATGTTGGGAACTTGGAACTTTACCCTTAGAAATTTGAGGGGAGCTTCAGATTTTCATCAAGGATGCAAGGGAAAGCTTCGAACTTCTGCCTCCCTTATGTCATCATCTTGTAGAGTAATAAGTTTAAAGTGAAAGATGTCCATCAACAAGTGCTTTTAAGATTCCTTCCTGTGATCATGAGATGAGGTCTACTATGTTAAACTATTGGGAGATTTTGTATATATATATTGAAGATCATTTGACTTTCTCTTTAAAGTTGGCTTCTATATTATGAGTCATACTTGTAAATATTTATTCAGTGCTGTGCATTTAAGACATTCATTTGCAAGTATAGCGCCTAGGATTTTATTTTCTTTGGTGAGATGGTGTCATCATAAATAAATATTTGAATTTTAAATGGTGGTATTTATTCTCCCTGTTCCATGACTGCCCCACAAGCCCACTGAAAAGTCATGTTTAAATTCATAAATGTGGATGGCCTCATAAAAATGTTACACACTGAAGGGGAATTGAAGTGTCAGCCTTGTAAAATTCCTTGCAAATCATATGAATCTCCTATTCATTGGAGCTAGTCCTTAGTGTTGATGCTCTTTGTTTTATCTGTAAGTGCTCTATGATGAACCATGGTTTAAATGTGCAATCAACACTGGACTAATATATTTTGCTTTATCTTGTATCTGCACTTCACGGTAGGTATTTGGATTTCTGAGAACTTATATTCAAAATTTTTGTTCTTTTTCACCATGACGAGTATATTCAAATTTCTTGTCGATAACTGGTTGTTTAGGGGCAATCAACCCTTGATAACATTGAAGATTGGAGGAGGAGGTTGACCATGATTCTACGGGAAAAGGAGGAGCAGGAGATTGTCTCAAGGGAGAAGAAAGACAGGCGTGATTTTGAGCATATTGCAACTCTGGCATCCAGGATGGGTTTATATAGGTACCTTTACATTAAATATGCAGTTGTGCACTGTTACATCATTTTCAACAGCCATAATGTTCCTGAAATATAATTTTAACTTGCAGCCGCCAATACAATAAACTCGTAGTCATTAGCAAAGTGCCACTTCCAAATTACAGACCTGATCTCGATGATAAGCGTCCTCAAAGAGAGGTAGTTTCTTAATTTATTTTCTATTTCTTGTTTTAGTCCATAGTGTCCAGTACTGTAGCAACCAACTAACTACCTTAAGTCATGGACCTGCCATTAATCAAACAGTAGATGCTGATCCCTAGAGTTTCACAACTTTCCAGTTTGTAGTCTGTTGTCTTCTAGTTCTAATGCTTTCTTTTTCTAGCTGCTTTACCATATGCAACTAAAGTTTGTTATATGTATTTTGGGGAATGTAGGTATTATTACCTCTTGGCTTGGAAAGAGAAGTTGAATCAATGTTAAGACTTCATGTCTCGGGAAGATCAATACATGGGGCTGATTTGTCAAATAAGTTTTCCGGGTTAACCCTTGAAGGAAATGTAGCCTCTAAGAGCAGTAATACTAAGCTTCCAGAACTCCCTACAAGAAAAAGCATTGTTTTAGAACAAATCCGACGACGAAGAAGCTTGCAGTTACGTGAGAAGCAACAAACTTGGCAGGTTTGTTTGGCATTTGGCTTATTGGAAATTCTTCACCTTTGTCCATAGGTTGTTATGTGTATGCTCATGTAATTGGAAAACTCTTTTTAATCATCATAATTGGAAAGCCCTTCAATTTCAATGTTAATTATATTTTGACATTTTGAATGCTTAGGAATCCTCAGAGGGCCAGAAAATGCTTGAATTTAGGAGGAGTCTTCCTGCATACAAAGAGAAGGATGCATTACTCAAAGCTGTTGCAGAAAATCAGGTAAATTATATATTTCTTGAGTTTTGGGTATATCATATGTTACTGACAAAATAGAATCCCCTGTCCTAAATCCAGGTGGTTGTCGTCTCTGGTGAAACTGGATGTGGTAAAACGACACAGCTTCCTCAGTATATACTGGAATCTGAGATTGTAGCTGCTCGTGGGGCCACTTGCAGTATAATCTGCACTCAGCCAAGGAGAATATCTGCTATGTCAGTTTCCGAACGAGTTGCTGCTGAGCGAGGAGAGAGTCTTGGAGAATCTGTTAGTTTTGATCTACAAACCTAATTGATGCTCTCATTCTCTTGGATTAATTGTAACAGATACTTACCTGAACATTCTATCTTCTTTCTGTTTTCTAAGGTTGGATATAAGGTTCGCCTGGAGGGTATGAAAGGAAGGGACACTCGTCTACTCTTTTGTACCACTGGAATTTTGTTAAGAAGATTGCTTTTGGACAGGGACTTGAATGGTGTAACTCATGTTATTGTTGACGAGATTCATGAACGTGGAATGAATGAAGGTTACTATAATAGCTTCTATTGTTTTCATTTCTTTCTTTTTAATAAATTATTATTTACAGTTTCATTCTTTGTCCTTCCTACATCCAGATTTTCTCCTTATTGTTCTTAAAGATCTCCTTCCTCGCCGGCCTGATCTTAGGCTGATTCTGATGAGCGCAACACTGAATGCTGAACTTTTCTCTAACTATTTTGGTCGTGCTCCAACATTCCATATTCCTGTAAGTTTAAAATGTTAAATGTGCTATTGAATATGCTCATTGCAAAAACAAGCTTGGAAGAAGTTATAAAAACATAAAATTTTATTTTGGGGGACACAGGAATTTTCTTTTGCATGATGGGAAATCATGGTTTGACTTTATTATTTTTTAGAAAGCATATCATTGATTCCAAAATGCTGATAAGGTTATTTAATTTTTTTTTATGATTGCGGGTCTCGCAGCACAGTCCTTGATAAAAACCACTAACATGTGCTTGAACATGAGTCATGAACTTGGTGACTTCTGGGATATTGATCTGCCCAAGGAAATAAGTTATTCATCCAAAATCTTATCCCTTTGATAATGTGAAGCAGTCTATGTTTCCAATAGCACGCCTTTTTGTCTTTCAGTGAGCACACATTCTTAAGAATGTTTTTTTATTGCCTAGGAATGTTCATTCTATTGTTGCTGTATTATATCTTTAATTCTTTCTATACTTTTCCTCCTTTCATCTCCTCATCCTTTTTTACTTTTGCTTATATCACCTGAAAAAATCACATTTACCTTTGTCTGGTTTTAATTCAATTCTTAGGGTTTCACTTATCCTGTTCGTGCACATTTCCTGGAGAACTTCTTGGAGATGACTGGATATAGATTAACTGAATATAATCAAATTGATGATTATGGTCAAAACAAATTGTGGAAGATGCAGAAACAAGCAGCTATGAGAAAGAGGAAAAGCCAAATTGCTTCATCTGTTGAGGTTTTCTAATATTTAATTTCAGTCAACTAGTTTCTCTTCTAGTACTTTTAACTAAAATTCTTACTTGTCTTTGTATTTCTTCAAAGGATGCACTTGAAAAGGCTGACTTCCAAGAGTACAGTCCAAGGGTTCGGGAATCTTTATCCCATTGGAATCCTGACTCAGTTGGTTTTAACCTCATTGAGCATGTACTTCATCATATTGTGATGAAAGAGAGGCCTGGTGCTGTTCTGGTCTTCATGACAGGTTGGGATGATATTAATTCACTGAAGGATCAGCTCCAGTCTCACCCTGTCCTAGGGGACCCGAGCAAAGTATTGCTCCTGGCATGTCATGGTTCAATGGCCAGTTCTGAGCAGGTAATATGTTCTGTTAAGTTTAATCTTGTCCCCATTTTACACTGTAGATATAAATCTACAGATGGATGATATGTAAATATATTTGAACTGACTTGTTTATTGTATATGTCTGTGCACAATCCTACCAATCTCTTAGGTAGAATAGTCTTTTCATTGCATCAGATTGCTTTATTTTCTAGTTACGTGGAATCCCTACTTTGGTTTGTTTACATATCTTATTTTATTTTGTTATTGTGACTTTAATTTATGCATGAGGTGGAGTCTTGAAACATGTTTATTACCTGTTATTGATGCACAATATTTTAAATGCTTAGAAATTGGTTACTGAGTAAGTTCATGGTAGCTGAGCTAACAGTTCGAAACTTTGAAGATTTTGTTACCCAAATTGGGAGAAATGTTAGTTTTTTTCCTTGTGCTGCTGCTTAGTTTATAAATCTTGAGGTGTTTTTTTGCCAAAATAAATCTTCACCTGCTTAGAAGTCCCTTTGTTGAATAATCAAATGGTAGCTGATCTAACCATTCCCAATTCCAAAGTTTATGTTTCACTATGTGGGAGAACTGTTCATTATCTTCCTCTTGTTCCTCCATGTTCAATAAATATTCAACTCCAACAGGGTAATCAGATGCAGTCACTGACATCAGATATACAATTTTTTACTGGCTACTAGAAAAGCTCTGATATTACATTGTGGTCCCGATATTTTTGTCTTGACTATGTTTGCATAAAATCCAATATAATCTTCCTGTTGACTGAATGTATGTGTAGCTGGTCAATTACCTACTTGATCGTCTTCATGTTTAGGAACTTCCCTTTGCATATTATTACAGTTTCAGAGATTACATCCATTTTTTTATTTTTTTCAAGAGGCTGATATTTGATAAGCCAGAAGATGGAGTCAGAAAGATTGTTCTAGCCACAAACATGGCTGAGACAAGCATCACAATCAATGATGTGGTCTTCGTGGTTGACTGCGGGAAGGCAAAGGAGACTTCTTATGATGCATTAAATAACACACCTTGCTTGCTTCCTTCTTGGATCTCGAAGGCTGCTGCTCGTCAAGTAGGTCCATCCATTTACTGTTTGTGTAGTATTTGGTCCTTTTTATTCCATTATGAAATTTCTTGATTTGCCTCATGCAGCGACGAGGCAGAGCTGGTCGTGTTCAATCTGGAGAATGTTACCATCTCTACCCTCGATGTGTTCACGACTCTTTTAGCGATTATCAACTTCCTGAACTTCTCAGGACTCCTTTACAGTCCCTTTGTCTTCAAATAAAGAGTCTTCAACTGGGAAGCATCACCGAGTTTCTCTCTCGAGCATTGCAGCCTCCAGAACCACTCTCGGTACACTCACCCTATTTCAACTTTGCATTTTTTATTGTTCACTTCTTAACATTTCTTGTTTCTTTTACTGGAAGGTTCAAAATGCTGTAGAGTATTTGAAGATTATTGGGGCATTTGATGAACATGAAAATCTCACAGTGTTAGGTATGCTAATCATTGTGACCTTCCTCTTCCATTTAAATATCATGATCCTTATTAGGAGTTTTTTTTATTTCTTCACAGGACGCCATCTGGCTATGCTTCCTGTAGAGCCTAAGCTTGGGAAAATGCTCATATATGGTGCCATCTTCAACTGCCTAGATCCAATAATGACTGTTGTTGCTGGTCTCAGTGTCAGAGATCCATTTGTGATGCCTTTAGACAAAAAAGAAGTATGTCTTCACTTTTTGACTTCTTTACTTGATAACTTTCTTCAATCGGGTGAAAACTAATATCTGTGTTCTTTTGACGATTGTAGCTTGCTGAATCTGCAAAAGCTGAATTTTCTGGTAATGGTTACAGTGACCACCTTGTCCTTGTACGAGCTTATGAAGGTTGGCGAGAAGCTGAGTCACAAAGAGGTGGATATGAGTACTGCTGGAGGAACTATCTTTCTGCTCAAACTATGAGGGCCATTGACTCTCTTAGGAAGCAATTCTACTCACTGCTCAAGGAGACTGGCCTGGTTAGTTGCTCTGACAAAAATGTCAGCTCCTGGGCCCATGATGAATACCTTGTCCGATCAATCATATGTGCTGGTTTGTTCCCAGGAGTTTGCTCTGTTGTGGTATGTGATTGATTTACTCTTGAAGTTGAACTTAGTTCATTCTATGTCACATAAACTTCATTGGAACTCTCTGGAATATGTTGGTCATAGTAGTTTGTTCTGTAATTGCTTTGGCCAGAACAAATCGAGGTCAGTTTCATTGAAGACAATGGAGGATGGCCGAGTTCTTTTATACTCTGTGAGTTTCGTACTCTTAGTAGTTTGTTCTCCTTGCCAGCTTCTTATAATTCTTATGGATTTATTCAAACAGAATTCTGTCAATGGTGCTGCCCCAAAAATCCCGTACCCATGGCTAGTCTTTAATGAGAAGGTCAAGGTGAACTCAGTTTTTCTTCGGGACTCAACCGGGATATCTGACTCCACGCTTCTCCTATTTGGAGGAGATATGGCAACTGGTGGACTGGTGGGTTATGAATCAACACCTGCTCCTTTTTCTCCAATCATTTTTTCCTTGTGGAAAGCATTATTTTTCCTATAAATTATTACTGTGCATAATGACTTGGTTTGCTTCCCCTGTAGGATGGCCACCTGAAAATGTTAGGAGGCTACTTAGAATTCTTTATGAAACCTTCATTGGCAAAGATATATTTGACCATAAGAAGGGAGCTTGGAGACCTCATCCAGGCCAAAGTGAGAATTTGCTTTTATATGTTCCTTTCTCTATCCATGCTGAGGTTTTGGTGTTTTCACAATTCTGAATGTAATTGTCTGTCTTATGCAGCTTCTTAATCCAGAATTCGATTTAGGTTCATGGAACAACCTGTTGATGGCAACAAGAATGCTGATCACAGAAGACCAGTGTGAGGGTAGATTTGTATTTGGTCGTAAGGCGCCCAAGAGAACTAGTATGAAGGAGGCTTATGAGAACATGCAGACAAAAGTTAAGGACAGTGCTGTAGGTGATAATGGAAAGAACCAGCTTCAGACTGTGCTGCAGAGGGCAGGCCATAACATCCCAACCTACAAAACCAAAGCCCTGAAGAACAATAAGTTCCGTTCCACTGTGATATTCAATGGGTTACACTTCACAGGACGGCCCTGCAGCAACAAGAAGCTTGCAGAGAAGGATGCAGCTGACCAGGCTCTGCTGTTTCTGAAAGGAGAGAGCAGTTCACCTTCTGCAGAAGTGGATCATGCTTCAATGCTTCTCGTAAAGGAGAGGAGGAAGAGAAAAACTGCCAGTGGGGCAAGGTGGGGCTAAGCGGAAGTTCAGTGGAGAATCCTCATGAGTCATGAAATTTAAATTTAAGAGGGCCCCCCTCCTGGAGGGGAGGCTAAGAGAAGAATAATGCATTCTAAGGAGGCAGCCTATTTTTGGACAATGAAAGTGTGTTCAGTTTTACTAGGAACACGGATATAGATGGCCAAGGTGGAGGCCTAAAGAGGGCATCACAGGTAGGGGATATCCTGAACAATATGCTGTGTATATTCTCCATTGATTAGTAGATGAATTAGATTGTAGAATCCATTAGGTGATCATATTTTTGTACTCCTAAGCAGGGTTGAGGTCAATGGTCACTTAGAAATATCAATAGTCTATGTTGGACTAAATCCCTCTCTTTGAATCATAAGACTGAATCATAATTATGTTGCAATTACAAATTAGAAACCAGCCCGGTCTCCCTGCCAGAAAAAGGCTGAACAATACTTGTTTTAACTCAGATTCTTACCCTGAAGGGAATTGTGATATTTTTTTATAATACAAATATTATTTTTGGCTAAAAGTAAAAAATATGAATTATTTATCGTATTTTGTATAATTGAGGATAGAACTGTCTTTACCTGTCTAATATCTAAACTGTCCACCAATTGATGCCCGACATTTGGTTCAAAAAATGTAAAAAAATCTAGAAAATTCTATTTATATCATCTTTTTTTATATTTGTTTAATTACTTTTTTTAACTAAAAATATTCAGAAAAATACTAAATAAATTAAGTTTTTATTTAATTTAATATTATTTACATTAGAACAAACATGGTTCCAAAATAAAAAAAATGTACTAGTCATTTTTTAGGTTTTTGAGAAAAATAACTTTTACTTGGCAAAGTGACGTCAAGAATATATGAAGGATTATAAAAAATGGATGAATGACAATTAATTAAATATATGTTTACGTCAAGTATAAGCCACAAAGTGGATAGTTAATTTTTGACATTTTAATTAAGATTTAAAGTATAATATTTTTAGTAGTTTATATGTATATTCAAATTTTTATCATTCACCCAATCTAATCTAAGTTTACTAAGATTTTTACTCAATCCAATTGAGATAATAATATTTGATTAGAATATACTTGTGATCCTCACACTCGATTTAAACCCGAATTTGTACCTTGCGAACTTGTATATGGATCCGAATATTGCTCTCATCTCGTCCCCATCAGTCAATTGTCATTCATATTCGATGTTATTATTTTATTATCTATTCAAATAATGAAAGAAACTTTTTTTGGTAGACAACAAACCTAGTAAAATGGAATTGTAATGAGAACACTCTTTTGAACAAGCTAAACAGGAACCATATTTTATAACCTACCGTATAATGTTTCATTTCCCCAAGATTAAAAGTTCTGATCAAATTATTCTCAAATGAGTTCAAATCGATAATTAAGGTTGAAGTTGTCAAATAAACCAAAATACTAGCATATATCAGTATTATTAAATCCCATAGGATATCATTTGAATTTTAAAAAAATAATTTGGGTCAAGAATCGGTCTAATAAAATACAGTTAATAAATCGATTAAACCGCCTATAATTGGTAAATTCTCCGATTTTTACATGTGGTTAGATAAATTATAAAATAAAAGTTTTTTAGTCTAATTTATAAAAAAATGAATCATAAAGTTTTAGAAAAATAAAAAAGGCCAAGAATTGGCCGGATTGAGGGTGAATCAACCGGTTTATTTGTTAAAAACTGGTTCGTTACAATATGAACCGGTAGACGTATTTTGCACATGTCGTACACGAATGGTGCATGACACACCGGCGTGTGGACGCATGCATGTGGTCATCGTTTCCACCCAATTAAAAATCCAACAATTGATCTAGACCAACATAATAACTTGATTCGTAGCTGAAAATAGCAAAATTTTCGACCCTAACATCTAAAGATAAAATAATTAAAAACGAGAATATGGAGATCCAATCCTACCAGCTATGGATGTGGAGTGAAGGACATTTGGTCCTCTCAGCGGGCTATATAACCTTTGGCCTAGCTCCCATCGGCTGACTATTAGAATTCTTCTTGAAATCTCACTAACACAACTTTCGGGCAACCCCAATTTCATAGACCATAACTCCCGACTCGGAGCATGAAACTTGGTGGTATTGATGGCGTTGGAACTGTGTGAAGGTCAACTTTCCAATTGCAACTCGCACCGATACTAACATACCCCCTACTTGCATCGAGATAATCAAATAGTAACACGACTACCACTACTGAAAATAGAGCAATACTATTTCGACCTCGTCCCAACCTCCTTGATGCTCACACACAACTCAAAATATTTTTGGGAGTTTCTCTTGGTCGCCTCTAGCAAACATGTCTGACTATTTGAGCCATAAATAAGCCTTGTGGTCGTGTAAATTTGAGAAACCTCTAGTATCGACCATATGTTAAACATACTCTGTAAATTAGGTGTTACAAGTGACTCTACCCACCCAGAGGGTAATCAAAGTGTCAAAATACTTGTGGGGAAATTAGTTATCAAGCCCCACTAGTGTTGGCCACCACCGCTCTCTCTTTGGTGTGTTACTGACCAAAACCCGACTATATATGAGTTTTTTAGCGAATGCTCAATCATGGCCAAAATGACACTGTTCTGGTCGAGACTATCCAGAAAGTGACTATGGGGACATATGGAATAAGATTAGGGACTTGGAAATAATTTTTGGAAGGTTTATAGAGTTGTTTTAAAAGATAAGGAACCTATGGGACTAAAATGTAATTTTTGAAAAGTTTAGTGGGTCAATCCATAATTTTAAGAAAATAGAGACCTAGATTAGAATTAGTAGAAGTCTAAGACCTAAAAGAAAGCTAGAGAAAACTTAGTAACCTAAAATAGTAGCTTAAAAGAGGCTAATGACATAAATGAAATCTTTGGATAAGTTTAAGGAGTAAATGATAATTTTTGAAAAGTTGGAGAATCAAGAAGGAAATTTACAAGAAGTTAAGGGCTTAATTGAACTCGTTAAAGGTCAGAGGACCTTAAATAAAGAGGTGTAAGAGTTTGGAGTTTAAAAAATGGGTAAGATGAATGTATACAGACCATAATATAATTTTGATAGGTTTAGGGATTATTGTGGAATAAGTTGAAAGTTAAGTGGTTAAATTAAAAATTTGAAATAGCATGGGGCCTTAGAGTAATATGGCCAAGTAAAAGGGGTAAAATATTGAGACTTAGAAGTTATGTACAAGAGTTATACAACTAGTTCATCCATGCGCAAATCGATCGAACTCGGTCCGAGGGGAAAACTGTAATTTTGAGAATTTACGGGACAATACTACAATATATCTGTAAACTCCATCTACTTAAAATAAAGAAATAAATCGGGGGAAAACCCCGAATACTTCCGAAAGGAAACCGAGTGTCCATCGGGACCAAAAAATGGAAAAATAAAATTTTAAAACGGAGATTTCGACATCCCAAGTGGCCAATAAATCACAAAAATCATGAGGTGGATAGGATGTAAAAACCAGACCAATTCAAGGTAAACCATATTGAACTGGGGTGAATCTAGCTAAACCGGTTGAAAGATTCATTTTTCTATTTGACTTAAAGACATCAAATTGGAAAATTAAAGCCACCATCAGGTAGAAAATAAATTTAGAATTTTTTAATTTTTGTAAAAGGGGTCGAATATGGCCTGAACCGGTCGATTTTCGATTTTGGGTCATCAGACTCGGTCAGACCGGACCGGTCAATGGACCGCTGCCAAGACAGCATCGAGTCAGTAGGAGTGACCAATCAGTGTGTGACGCGTGGTGAAACACGTCCAATCAACCGCTCAGTCAGCCCCTGGAAGCGTTAGCCAACCAGCGAGTGACACGTGTCCTTAGTCAACGGTCAGTGGAGGAAAACCCACATTAGTGATAACCGACCAATAGGGGAATGACACGTGTCATGCCCAGACCTGCCACCCTTCATCATATTAATATAGTATTTCTACCAAATATTCTGAGAAAGGTAAAGGCGTTGGAGTACCTATCATCATAAAAAAGTTGACAAAACCTAAAAGTTACCTGATTACGGTACCTTTGGCTTTCTTTTCTAGCTTTGGCTCATTGTAGCGAGGTGTTTCTCCTAAAAAAGTTTAAAGGGAGGGGTGAGTTTCTACAACTCAATGAGTGGGGGTTGGGAAGCAAGTTTTCAAAAGAACTAGTCTATCAAAAGTTTTATGCTTTTAATTTATTTTAATATGGGTTCATCTCTTCTTGAGCCCTTTCCCTTGCTCGAGAGGCATTTCAGCAAGCATTCACATGCCCTTTCTATCATAGAAAGGGATTCACACGTTCGCATAATAGTCTCTGACTATTCCACTTGTGGATCGGACTACCTTTACTGTCTACCCTAATAGAGGTACACTGCCTCTATCTTGAGTTTGAGTAGACATCAATATTCCATTCTGATAGAGGTACTGTCATGCCCCGACCCAGTTTGGTCAGATCCCCGTGATCAACCCGTCACTCTCCCAATTTATTAAGGGTTTTCCCTACTTTTAAATCATGAGTAGTAAGGCGTCCTTTAAACATTTACCTTTCCTGGAATAACATAAATCAAAATTGCATAAAAATTTAAACTTATTATATCTGTCTTACAGGTGTGGTTAACTCGTGGTCTTTGGGTAGGCTTTTCCCTAAGTTACTTGGAAAGGGGTATAAGAGAGGGGGTGAGTTCAACGACTCAATGAATAAGTGTTTAAAGTATGACTTTCAGATAATAATTTGAATTGGAGTGTGTTAGACTCCTTATTTTCTTTTAAAACATTTCATTCTCAAATCTCGATTTTCATAGCCATTTCTCATCATTAATAACAACTAGTATGTTTATCAACCAACACACGCCCTTCATCATGAAGGAAACACACATTCGCATGGCAGCACATCCACTGCGCCCACTTGTGGCGTCGGAGTGACTTTACCAGCCACCTAGATAGAATCACATCCACTTCTACCCTGAGAATGAGTGGATGTACACGACATCTGACCCACAATCCCTAAAGAAAACTCTATGTCTGTATGAGGACATAGACCTAATCTGACCCCACCCCGGTCTCGTGCACATGAAGCTATGTCGAGCTTCCCTGACTGTTGGCACGACAAATTGCCCTTATCTCCACCATGTCGTCCAGTAGCCCCTAGGACGCATCACTACCTCTCTTGGGCGTCATGAAGGTCTCAAATCTCAGTGCATGCACAAAATAATAGTTTTCTTCATAAGCCATTTAATCTTTGGTGCCACTAGTCAAATGGCCCTGACCCTCGACTTGACTTGCAACTGTTTGTCTCGACTGGTCTATCGACTTGTCTTGTCGCACTGTCGTCAGTCCATCAAGTATGTTAGTCATGTCTTGGTACCATGGCTAAACACATCGTTCATTTAAAGTTTTCATGGCTTAAACTCATGTTTGTTTACGAGCTCCTGCTCGTGCCAACTAACCTTGGGCCCACTGTACAAGATTTTCAAAATTAGGCATTTTAGCCCCCAACTTCCAAAACCGAGGCCTCCGGCCTATCTGAGCTATTCGAGCTCCCGTCAATAGGGTCTCCCAAAAAGTTTAAGCAGTGGCACACAGTAAAGGGAGAGCACTTTCGACAAAATAATCTTTCAGCTGTCCATCACACCAATCGGGTATGAGGACATCTCCGCTCATAACTGATAAACGGGTTTTCTACTTCCTTCTAGTAAGTTCATCACACCAACCAGCTATGATCTACTTACAACCGATATGTAGTTTTTCCGCCTAATTTCCACATCACTCCATCCAAGTATGATTAAAATTCCACTTAGTAGTGGGTTTTTATTTCCAAGGTGCTTATCATCCCAACTGGGTATAATGTGAAAATCACACTCACCCGATAGTGCAGTGAATTTCCTCTTAACTGGCTTGTTGCTTTCACACAAATTTGTCTTGGTTAGTGTTCCCGGTACTTCGTGTTCCTACATAATATAAATATCCTTGTTTATTATCGTTTGACCTAATTTCCTTCATTGATCATGAATGAATAAAATACCCTAACTTTTCAATTATTTACAATTAGTTCCCTAAAGTTCTTTTTTTTTAACTTTAGGTCTCTAATGCCAAATTTTCCCCAAATTGAATCTCGAAACTTCTAAAATTCACTTTGGGACCTCAATTTCTTCAAAATTACAAAAAGGGGTTCAAGTTTTCCAAATTACCAATTTGGTCCCTAACTTTTCAAAAATTACCATTTTGCCCCTACTTTACAAAATGGTAAAATTGACCCCAATAATTCCAAAATTGACCAATTGGTCCTCCCACATCTTTTTCATGCCCAATTGGCCCTCAATTTTAGGAATTGCACTTTAGTACCTCGAATTTTTGAAATCCCCAAAATTTCCCCCAATTTCAACCTTTCAACTTAACCGAATTTGATTTCATTAAATTGATCGATCAATCAAAGTTAATTGTTGAAATTAAAGGTATATATGAGTTCTTACACATCCATATGATTCAATTGCACTTTGAATCGCATGAATTGACACCAGAATGAGCTCAAATAGAGATTCGTTGGAAAACTAGACTTAGAGAGATAAAGCTTTGAAAGCTTACCGTCTGGGGTGCAGTTGTAAACCCCGCACTTTTGAGTTAAGGAAAATCGGAAAAAAGAATCGGTCAAACCGAGTATGAAAATCGAGACGATTTACAAACCCGATCAATTGTGAATGGGCAATTTAGGAAATTACAACTTCCAAGTGATCCAAAGTGTTCATTAAATCTTGGAAAAGAAACTTATGACAAATTAGAAAACAAAAACCAAATTGGTTCAGGTGAACGAGATTCTATAATAACTTTGAAGTTAAGCGTGCTTGCTTGAGAGTAGTGTGAGGATGGGTGACCTCATGGGATTTAATACCGAAATTAAATTAACACTTCTCTCTCTCTCTACTGCTCCATTTCCTGGTGAAGTTCGAACCAAAGTTTCGACTTAAACATTTTCTTAACCTCAGAAGGAGAGGTCAAGCTCTTTAGAATCGGGGAGAAGACAACTATCTAATAGCAAACTCCAGTCAATCCGAGAATCGTTGGAGAAGCGCCGACATGATGGAATAGTGAAGCAGCTCCCGCAGACCGAAGCTACCCTATTTCAGCCAAGCTGAAATTGGCCATTTCAAGCCCTTCTCAGGCCAAACCAAGCCCTCCCAACACTTCCTCAGCCTTTCCATGGCCGAATTAGGACCGAAAGGTAAACCAATTCGGCTTCCCTTTACAATTTTCGATCAGTGCTAGAGAGAGAGTCGACCGAATTTCAATGACGAAATTCTAATCCAATTCCACATCAATTGATTCGATTCTTGATTGTCGGATGAACCTCAAGACGAGAGCTATCTGCCCAGATTGAAAGCTCGAATCGTCGTGCTTTCACCGGTGAGTAATCGAAGCTTTCTCTCTCTATAGTTCATTCTCCGGCGAAGCTCCGTTTGAGCTCATCCCGACATTAAAACTTGTGATTCACATTTCTAAAGAATCGTATGAATATGTAGAAACTCAATTTCAACTTCAATTTCAACAATTGGAAACGATTGATGGGTCAATTTGATGAAATCAAATTCGACTGTGTTAAGAAGTTGAAATTAGGTGAAAATTGGGGATTTTTTACACTCGAAGGACCAAAATGAATTTTTATGAAATTGAAGGCCAATTGGGCATGAAAATAATGTTAGAGGACCAATTGAGAAATTTTAGAATTTCTGGGGCAAAACCTACCATTTTTGTAAATGGCAAAATGGTAATTTTGGAAAAGTTGGAGACCAAATATGAAATTTGAGAAATTAATCCCCTTTTAGTGAAATGGAATAAATTGAGGTCCTATGATAAATTTTAGAAGTTTCGGGACTCAATTTGAGGAAAAACCGGCATTAGAGACTTAAAGTTAAAGAGAAATAACTTTAGGGACCTAATTGAAAAAAAAATGAAAGTTTGACTATTTCATTCAATTAGAATGAATGAAGGCGATTAGGCCGAAGGATAATGAACCGAGATGTTCATATCATGTAGGAACATGAAGTCCCAGGAACACCAGCAAGGACAAGCTCGCGTGAATACAAAGAACCGGTCTAGTGGAATTCACGGCATTAACGGGTGAGTGGGTTTACTAATATCATACCCGGTTGGGATGATGAACACAACTTAAAGATAAAAACCACTTACCAGTTGTGAGTGGAAATTATATATCATACCTGTTAGGGGATGATAAGTAACTCGGTATAAAAACCCACTATTTAGTGGTATTTTAATTATCACCACTTAGAGAAAGTGATGTGAAAATTATGCGAAAAAACTACTTATCGGTTGTAAGTAGATCATACCCGGTTGGTATGATAAGACTTCCTCGAAGGAAGTTGAAAACCTGTTCATCATTTATGAACGGAGATGTCCTTATACCAGTTGGTAAAATGGACAGTAAAAACCTATTTTGTCGAAAGTGTTCTCCCATGACTATGTGCCAATGCTTAAACTATTTGGGAGACCTTATTAACAGGAGCTCGAATAGCTCTTATAGGTCGGGGGCCTCGATTTTGGAACTTGAGGGCCAGAATGCCTAGTTTTTTTTTTTAAATCTCGTATAGTGGGCCCAAGGCTAGTTGGCATGAGCAGGAGCTCGTAAACGAACATGATATATGTGTCATAAAACTTAATAAGTGAATTGTTTGGCCATGGTACCAAGATCGGACCGACATGTTTAGTCAACTAGCAGTAGTGCGACATGACAGGTCGACGGACTAGTCAAGACAAACAACTGCAGGTTGAGTTGAAAGTCGGGGCCATTAGACTAGTGGCACCACATATTACATGGCTTGATAAGAAAACATTGTTTGTGCATGCACTATGATTACGAGATCATCAAGACACCCATGAGGGGTAGTGATATATCCTAAGGGCCCTGGACGACCTAGTGAGTATAAGGGCAGATTGTCGTTCCAAGCGTCTGTGCAAAATTTGGAGTAGCACCAAGCGCATGAGTCCGAGGTGGGGACGGGATGAGGTCTCTGTCCTCATATGGACACAAAGAAGTGATTTTAGGATTGTGGGTCGGATGTCACGTACATCCACTCATTCCCAGGGTAAAAGTGGTCGTACTTCTATCCGAGTGGTAGGAAAAGTCACTCCAAAGCCACTAGCGGGTTCAGTAGTGATACTGACTTGTGAATGTGTGTAACCTTCATGATGAAGGATGTGTGTTGGGTGATGACACACCGGTAACCAAGAAATAATGGAAAAACCCAAATTTTTAAATGAAGAGATTTTTGAAAAGAAAGGAGTCTGACACACTTCATATAAATATTTTTCTTAAAAGTTAAAAGTAGACTTTTAAAAACCCATTCACTGAGTAGTCGTACTCATCCCCTTCCTTATATCCCTTTCAGGAAATCCCGGAATGCCTACCGTGAAAGACAATCAACTAAGATGCCTGTAAGACATGTATGTAAAGTTTAAAATTTCATACAGTTTTGATTATGCTATTCTAGGAAATGGTGCAGGTTTAAAGGACGCCTTACTCTTTACATATTATAATAAGGGGAAACCCTTTAATAAACCGGGAGAGTGGTAGGTTGTTCACAGGGATCCAATCAAACCGGGTCGAGGCGTGACAACGGCAGTTTGAGCTTTCGATTTGGGCAGATAGCTCTCGTCCTAAGGTTCCTCCTAGGATCAAGAACCACATCAATTGATGCAAAATTGAGGGAGAATTTGATCAGTGAGTTTCACTGGTTCTATCTCTAACACTGATCGAAAATTATAGAGGGGAGCCAAATTTGCTTACCTTTCAGCTCTAATTCAGCTATATGAGGGATGTGAAAGTGTTGGAAGGGCTTGGTTTGGCCTGAGGAGGGCTCAAATTGGCCGTTTTCTGCTTAGCCGAAATAGGGTAGCTTCAATCCACCAGAGCTGCTTCACTATTCTATCACGCTGGCGTTTCTCTAACAACCCTCAGAGCAAATGGAGACTACCTTGGGTAGCTAACTTCTCTCTAAATCTAATGAACCTAACCTCATCTTCTTTGGCTCAGAAAAATGCCTAAGTCAGAGCTCTAGTTCGAGCTTCACTGGAAAATGGAACAGTAGGGAGAGAATGGAGTTTTTAGGTGTGTTGAGGATGAATGAGGAGGGGCTCATTATATAGGAAGCTCGGGGACTTCTTGGCCGTTCGATTGGTGCCTTAATGGCAGTCATTCATTGCTTGAAACTCCCCAGCCGGAGACTTTTCATCTTTGCCGACATTGCTTGATTTTCCGGCGAGTGAACAGTGATGTCATCTGAAAGAAGAAGATGACACTGTTCTGAACCATGTTCAATGCTTAAATCGGTTAGTTCAGGCCTGATTCGATCGAGATTTTCAAAATTAAAAAATTTTAAATTCATCTAAATTCATTCCCTATCCAATGGTGGCTCTAATTCTCCAATTTGAATATTTTAAGCTGCCTAGAAAAATGATTTTAGAAACTGATTCAATAGTGGTTCAAACCGGTTAAATCCAGTTTAGGTCTAATTTATTTGAACCGGTTTGGTTTTCACCTCCAATTCATCCAAAAGTCCTTCATCATGACTTTTATGACTCTTTAGGTCACTCGGGATCCATAATTTTCCTAGTTTACCCTTTCTTTATTGGTTGGGGTTCATGAACCGATTCGGTTTCTCATTTGGGTTGACCGGTTCTTTCCCCGATTTTCTCATCCTAAAGGAGTGGGGTTTACATGTACACTGCCTATTTCCTCATAGAGGTACACTGCCTCGATTTTGAGATCTCATTTTCCCTCCAACCTTGGTCTCAGTGCGCAGAAAACTATCAGAGTTTCTCGACATATTGGATGCCAAACCACCCTTATGCGCCCTTGGGACCCATCGACTACCCCTCTCGAGCGTCTAGATGCTTTCAGAATCCTCATGCATAACAACAATTTTGAATCATTAGCCATGGTCTTTGGTGCCAATGGTCCAACGACCCCCACACTTGACCTAGCCTACAACTATTTGCCTTGATCGGCTCATCGACCTGGTCTAGGCGCACTACCACTAGCCCATCGAGCATTGTCAGTCCTATCTTGGCCCCATGGCAAGTCACACAACATTTTCCAGTTTCATGAGAGTTTTCATGGTTCTTATAATTCACGTTTGTCTATAGGTCCAACCCGTGCACACTGGCCTTGGGCCCAATTCACGAGTTTTCCAAAACCGGGCCCTTGGGCCAATCATTTTCAAATCCGAGGATTCAAGCCTGTTTGAGCAATTTCGGCTCCCATTAGGAATGTCTCCTAAATTGTTTAAGCAGTTTCACTTATTAAGGGGAGACCATTCCTGGAAAAATAATTTTTAAATTTAAAAACGGTTCTCATCACCCCCGATCGGGTATGATGCTGAAAATCTTACTCACTCGGTAATAGTGACGTGGCCTTCTCGGTGAGTTCTCGAGTCATGGTGCGCTTCCTCGCACCGATACTAGAACAATTGGCACTTGCATGGTTTGAGTACCTTTATCAGGGGAATTGTCATAAGGGACCTCATAGTTTCGGGTATTTGCACATAGGTCCTCACACTATGCCTTAATTGCATTTAGGTGCCTCAACGTTTGTGTAAAACCCGTCCAAGTGAACCAAAGGAAACCGGAAAAGGAACAGGTATAGGTTTATACATGAAGAACTGAGCTGTTTAATGAACAAAAAAAATAGCTAATGTGGGAAATTGCAAAATCCCAAGTGACCAAAATTTCACAAAAACATCAAGGAAGAAACTGAAAGTGGTGAACCGGACAAAACCGGCATGAACCATAGTGAACCGATTCACAAATTTATTTTTCTAGGTGGCTAAAAATGTCAAATTGAAAAATTGAGACCACCATTAGATAAAAAATGAATTTAGAAATTTTTAGATTTGAGAAACACGATTGAACCGGGTCCGAACCGGCCGATTTCTGAATTTCAGACCGCGAACCTGGTCAGATCGGACCAGTCAACGGTCAACGATCAACAACCAATTAGTGCCACATAGACACAGTCAACTAATGGGAGGCTACCACATGTCTAGTTAACGGCGTTAGCATGCCACACAGATACGAGCGACTAATGAGAGGTTGCCATATGTCCAGTCAATGGGTTAACGACGGTCGAGCTAGCATTCCACGTTAGAAAGACTGACCAATCATAGCGTGCCACATGGCACAACCACCACATCATCATCTTCAACCTTTAGATGTTGACAGAGAAGAGAGAGAAAGAGGGAGTCATCAGAAAAGCTGGAATCTCTGATGACTCAAAAAATGCTCTGATCAAGTCTCCAACAGTCTTACGCCGGCCAGTAGCCTAAGCAGTTTTTGACCTCCCTATATAAAGAACACCACTCATTCATTCTCAACATCCCACAATCAAGCGAAGAAGAAGAAGAGTGAGTTTTCCGGTGAGTTGTGAACCAGAGCTCTGACAATGGGACTTTTCTTGACCTCCGAAGCCACATTGGGTGTCTTTGGAATTAGGAGGAAATCCTCTACCCACCCACATCTTCCATTCAGCTTGAGAGCCATCGAGGAGGAGCGAGGAAGCTCAAACATTGCTGTTACTCCTCGGCTGGAAACCAACCAGCCCCCTATCGCTCACTTCAAGCCTTCCTTCAGCCAATTGCGGCCAATCCAGACCCCCTACGCCCCACCTGGAGGTGCCCCGACCTCCCCCCGAGCTAAGATGGTAAGCTCCCTCCGCCACCCATCGCCAGAAAACACTATGCACGACTGAATTTTGCAAAAACTTTAACACTAATATTCGCACTACTCAGGTCATCAATTGAAGTGCGGTTTGATCTAGGAATGATCTTCGCGACGAGAGCAATACGGTGGTAACCCAAGCTTAAGGGTAGAATTTCTGGGATTTTCTGAAAGGGATATAAGGGAGGGGGTGAGTACGACTACTCAGTGAATGGGTTTTTAAAGGTCTACTTTTAACTTTTAAGAAAAACATTTATATGGAGTGTGCCAGACTCCTTTCTTTTCAAAAATCTCTTCATTTAAAAATTCAGATTTTCCCATCATTTCTTATTTACCATGGTGTGTAATTACCCAACACACATCCTTCATCATAAAGGTTACACACATTCGAAGGTCAGTACGTTACTAAACCCACTAGTGGCTTCAGAGCGACTTTACCGGCCACCCGGATAGAAGCATGACCACTTCTACCCTGGGAATGAGTGGATGTACGCAACATCCAACCCTCAATCCTGAAATCGCTTCTTCATTTTCAAATGTGGACAAATACCTCATCCTGTCCCCACCCCAGTCTCATACGCTTGGTGCTACTCCAAATTTCACACAGACACTTGAAACGACGATCTACCCTTATACTCACCGAGTCGTCCAGGGCCCTTAGGATGCATCACTATCCCTCATGGGCGTCTTGATGATCCGGTACTCATAGTGCATGCACAAACAATGTTTTCTCATATTTCTATGTAATCTTTGGTGCCACTGGTCCAACGGCCACGACTCTCAACTCAACTCATAGTTGTTTGTCTTGATTGGTCTGTCGACCTGTCATGTCGCACTACCGCTAGTTGACTGAGCATGTCAGTCCTATCTTGATACCATGGCCAAACAATTCACTTATTAAGTTTTATGGAACATATATCATGTTCCTTTACGAGCTCCTGCTTGTGCCAACTGGCCTTGGGCCCACTGTATGAGATTTTCAAAATCGGGCATTTAGCCCCCAAGTTCAAAAACCGAGGCCCTCGACCTATAAGAGCTATTTGAGCTCCCGTCAAAAAGGTCTTCCAAATAGTTTAAGCATTGGCACACAGTCAGGGGAGAACACTTCTAACAAAATAGGTTTTCACAATCCATTATACCAACCGGTATAAGGACATCTTCGTTCATAACCGATGAATGGGTTTTCAACTTCCTTTGAGGAAGTCTCATCATACCAACCGGGTATGATCTACTTACAACCGGTAAGTAGTTTTTTCACATAATTTTCACATCACTTTCTCTAAGTGGTGATGATTAAAATACCACTAAATAGTGGGTTTTTATACCGAGGCACTTATCATTCCCAACCGGATATGATATATAATCTCACTCACCCGTTAATGCTGTGAATTCCACTAGACCAGTTCTTTGTATTCACTTGAGCTTATCCTTGCTGACATTCCTAGTATTTCATGTTCCTACACGATATGAACACCTTGGTTCATTATCCTTCAGCCTATTCGCCTTCATTCATTCCAAATGAATGAAAAAGTTAAACTTTCATTTATTTACAATTAGATCCCTAAAGTTATTTCTATTTAACTTTAAGTCCCTAATGCCAGTTTTTCCTCAAATTGAGTTCCGAAACTTCTAAAATTTATCATAAGACCTCAATTTATTCCATTTCACAAAAAGGGGGTAAATTCCCCAATTTTCCAATTTGGTCCTCCAACTTTTCCAAAATTACCATTTTGCCCTTCATTTACAAAAATGGTAAGTTTTGCCCCAAAATTCCAAAATTCCTCAATTGGTCTTCCAATATTATTTTCATGCCCAATTGACCCTAAATTTCATAAAATTGCATTTTGGTCCTTTGAATTTCGAAAATCCCCAAAATTTCCCCAATTTTCCCCAATTTCAACTCTTCAACACTGTTGAATTTGATTTTATCAAATTGACTGATCAAACACCTCTAATTGTTGACATTGGAGTTGAAATTGAGTTCCTACATGTTTACACGATTCTAAGGAACTTTGAATAGCAGATTTTAACGTTGGAACGAGCTCAAATGGAGCTTCGCCAGAAAACAGACTATAGAGATAGAAAGGTTCGATTTCTCACCGGTGAGGGCACGACGATCCGAGGTTTTGATTTGGGCAAATAGCTCTCATCTTGAGATTAATCCCAAAATCAAGAATTGCATCAATTGATGTCGAATTGAGTTAGAATTTCATCATTAAAATTCTGTTGGTACTCTCTCTAGCACCGGCCGGAAATTACAGAGGGGAGCCGAATTGGCTTACCTTTCAGTCCTAATTCGGTCGTGGGAAGGCTGAGGAAGTGTTGAGAAGGCTTGGTTTGGCCTGAAGAGGGCTTGAAACGGCCAATTTCAACTCAGCCGAAATAGGGCACCTTCAGTCCGCTGGAGCTACTTCACTGTTTTATCACGTCGACATCTCGTCGGCGACCTTCGGAGTGAACGGAGACTACAGACATGTAGCTGACTTCTCCTCAGTTCTAAATAACCTGAACTCGCCTTGTTTGGCTCAAAAAAGACCCCATGTTGGAGCTCTTGTTCGAGCTTCACCGGAAAATGGAGCAGTTGTGATAGAATGGAGTTTTCAGGTGTGGAGAGGATGAATGGGGAGGAGCTCTTTATATAGAGAGTTCGGGGACTCGTTGGCAATCCATTTGGCACCGTTATGACTGACATTGATGACCAGAAATGCCCTGAACAGAAGTCTTTCTTCTTCATCGGCTTTTCTTCAGTTTTCCGGCGAGTGAACAGTGATCTCATCCTGAGTAAGAAGATGACATTGTTCTAAACCAGGTTCAAAGCTTAAACCGGTCGGTTCACCCCCATTCGATCGAGTTTTTCAAATCTAAAAATTTCTAAATTCATCTAAATTAATTCACTATCCAATAGTGGCCTCAAATCTCCAATTTGAGTTATTTAGGCCACCTAGAAAAATTAATTTAGGATTCTGTTCAACAGTGGTTCAAGCTGGTCCAAATCGGATCGGATCTGGTTCACCTGAACCGGTTTGGTTTTCATCCCCAATTCCTTCACAAGTCCATTTCCATGCCTTTTGTGACTCCCTTGGTCACTTAGGGTCCATAAGATTCTCGGTTTACCATCTTTTTATCGATTCTGATTCATAAACCGGCTTGGTCCTAAAACCAGTTCGATCCAGTTCGGGTCCGGTTCACCCAAACTGATCTAATTTTTCTCTCTCACTTTGTTCTAAGGTTCCTTCCCAAGGTTTATGAATTTCTTTGGAGTACAATGGAGTTGAATTCCCTTGTTTTGCCCGATCTCTATTGGTTCCGATTCATGAACCGACTCGGTTCATAAACCGGTTCAATCCTATTGGACTCGGTTCATACAAACCGGTCTAATTTTCCTCTTCCAATTCATCCTAAGGTTCTTTTCCACATTGAACTCTTTGGATCACCTGTGAGTTGTAAATTCCTAAATTGCCCATTCACAATTGATCAGGTTTGTGAACTGGTTTAGTTTTCTCACTCGGTTTGATGGTTCCCTTCCCGATTTTCCTTAGCTCAAAAGGGCATGGTTTACATCATCCCAACCACACCCTAGTCTCTTGCAGATGAAGCTACGTTAAGCTTCCCTGACTACTGGCATGACAATTTGCCATTATCTCCACCATATCGTCCAATAGCCCCTAGAATGTATCACTACCCCTCTTGGGCGTCTTAAAGGTCCCATAGCTCAGTGCATGCACAAAACAACAATTTCCTCATAAGCCATTTAATCTTTGGTGTCACTGGTCCAACGGCCCCAACCCTCAACTCGACCTCCAACTGTTTGTCTTGATTGGTCCGTCGACATGTTGTGTCACACTACCGCCATTCCATCGAGTATGTTGGTTCTATCTTGGTACCATGGCCAAACACATCATTCATTTAAAATTTTCATGACTTAAACTTATATTTGTTTATGAGCTCCTACTCGTGCCAATCGGCCTTGGGCCCACTGTACGAGATTTTCAAAATCAGGCATTTTAACCCCTAAGTTCCAAAATCGAGGCCTCTAACCTATCTAAGCTATTCGAGCTCCCATCAAGAAGGTCTCCCAAAAAGTTTAAGCAGTGACACATAGTTAGGGGAGAGCACTTTTGACAAAAATAATATTTCAACTGTCCATCACACCAACCGGGTGTGAGGACATCCCCGCTCATAATCGATGCATGGGTTTTCTACTTCCTTCCAGGAAGTTCATCATAGCAACTAGTTATGATCTACTTACAACCGATAAGTAGTTTTTCCATGTGTTTTCTCACATGACCCCATCTAGGTGTGATGTTAAAATCTCCCATTTGTAGCGGGTTTTCATTTACGAGATGCTTATCATCCCAACGAGGTATCATATAAAAAATCCCACCCACTTGTGAATGTCATGAATCCTTCTTAACCGGCTTTCGTCTCCTCGCAAGCTTGTCTTAGCTGTCGTTCCCGATACTATACATTCCTACACAATATGAACATCATTTTTCATTATCTTTTGGCTTGATAGCCTTCATTCATCACGAATAAATAAAATACCTAACTTTTTAATTAATTACAATTAGGTCCCTAAAGTTTTTTTCTTTAACTTTAGGTCCCAAATGCCGATTTTCCCTAAATTGAGTCCCAAAACTTCAAAAAGAAAAAAACTTTTGGACCTCAATTTATTCAAAATTACAAAAAGGGGTTCAAGTTTCCCAAATACCCAATTTGGTCCCCAACTTTTCCAAAATTACCATTTTGCCCCTACTTTACAAAAATGGTAAAATTTTCCCAAATTTTTGAAAAAATGACTAATTGGTCCTCCAACATCTTTTCCATGCCCAATTGACCCTCAATTTTAGGAAATTTCACTTTAGTCCCTCGAATTTTTGAAATCCCCAAATTTTCTTCAATTTTCCCCTAATTTCAACCTTTCAACTTGGTCGAATTTGATTTTATCAAATTGACTTATCAAACGAAGTTAATTATTGAAATTGAAGGTAGATTTAAGTTCCTACACATTCATACAATTCAATTACACTATGAATCGCATGAATTGATGCAGGAACGAGCTTAAACGGAGTTTTGCCAAAAAAAATGAACTTAGAGAGAGAAAGCTTCGAAAGCTTACTGTCAAGGGCACAGCGGTCTGAGCTTTTAATCTGGGCAGATAGCTCTCATCCATAGGTTCTTCCTTGAATCAAGAATCACCTCAATTTGATGAATTGAGGGAGAATTTGGTTATTAAAGATTTGTCGGTTCTCTCTCATGCACAAATCATAATTCATAGAGGGGAGCCAAATTGGCTTATCTTTCCGCTCTAATTCGGTCGTGGGAGGGTTGAGGAAGTGCTGGAAGAGCTTGGTTTGGCCTGAGTAGGGCTCAAATTGGCTGATTACAACTCAACAGAAATAAGGCAACTCCGGTCCACCAGAGCTTCTTCATTATTCGATCACACCGACGCTTCTCCGGTGATCCTCAGAGCAATTGGAGACTACCATCATGTAGCTAACTTCTTCCTGAGTCTATGGAACCCAACCATGCCTTCTTTGGCTCTGAAAAAATCTAATGCCAGAGCTCTAGTTTGAGCTTTGTCAAAAAATTGAGTAGTTGAGAGAGAGTGAGGTTTTTGGGTGTGTGAAGGATGAATGGAGAGGTGCTCTTTATATAGGGAGCTCAGGGCCTCTCCGGCCGTCCGTTTGGCAACTTAATGATAGTCATTGATGGACTAAAAGTACTGAAAAAAATGTTTTTTCTTCGCCGGCGCTATTCAATTTTCTAGTGAGTGAACAGTGCTATCATCTGAAGGAAGAAGAGACACTGTTCTGAACTGGATCGGACCAGTCTAAAGTAGGTTCAACACTTAAACTAGTTGGTTCAGGTACGATTCGACCGAATTTTTCAAAATTAAAAATTTGAATTTTTTTAAATTCATTCTCTATCAAATGGTGGCCGCAATTCTCCAATTTGAATTATCTAAGCCACCTAGAAAAATAAATTTAGCATTCGTTTTAATAATGGTTCAAACCAGTACAAATCAATTCAATCTAATTCAGATCCGGTTCACCTGAACTGGTTTGGTTTTCTCTCCAAAATTGTTCTAAGGTCCCTTTCCATGGTTTTTATGGCTCTTTGGGTCATTCAGGAGTTGTAAATTTCTCAATTTACCCATTCTTTAGTGATCGAGTTTGTGAATTAGTTCGGTTTTCTCACTCGATTTTACTGGTTCTTTCCATGGTTTTTCCTTAACTCAAAAGGGTGGGGTTTACAACCAGAGCCTCACTAGTAAGATATCAAAACTTTCTCTCTCTAGACTACATTTTTTGTCGAAGCTCCGTTTGAGCTCATTTTCGAGCCAAATGAGGCGATTCAAAGCTTGAAATTATGAGAAAAACACAGAGAAGATGATTTAAATCAAGAATGAGGACAATTAACCAAGTTTCAGAGGTCTATTGAAGAAAATTGTGATTTGGGACCAAAATGCAATTTTTGAAAAGTTTGGGCAAATTGGGAATTTTTTAAAAATTGGGGACCAAATGGAAATTTGACAAAATTGAGGATCTTTTTATGCAATTCCCTTCCAATTGAGGGTCCATTGGACAAATTGGGTCAAATGGAGGGCCAATTTGTAAAATTTGAAAAGTTGGTGTCAAATTTCAATTTTGTGAAAGTTAGGGGCTAAATGGTAGTTTCAAAAAATAGAGAAACCCGAGGGCAGTATTGATAAAATTAAGGACCCGAAGGGATAATTAGAAAATCTAGGGGCTGAATTAAGGAAAAAGTGGGCAATTGAGGACGTAAAGATAAACGCACAAACCTTGGGGGCTAAAGTGCAATTAAGGCCAAATATAAAGGCCCATACGCAAATACATCAAGAAGTGTGATTCCTTAGTTCAATACCCTAACAAAGACATCTGTGCCATGTAGGGACTGACTATTTGGGCACCTACTTCCGAAAGAGAGACAAGACCAGACTCCGCTAGTGCGACCCCGCTAGAATCACCGAATGAGTGGGAACCACTATGATGTCCATTTCGGTTGTAATGATGGTTTAAGCTTTGAAAAACTATTTTCTTGGAATTAGCATCCCTTGACTGGGTGACTCTATTTAAAATATTTGAAAGCTAATTTCGGGCTTAGGCTCAATATGCTAGTGGGCCCAAGGCCGATGGATATGGGCATGGACCTGTCTAAAACATACATGTGATACATGAGGCTAAAATACCTAAATAATGGGAACTTGCGTGATACCCATCGAGCCAAGCTAAGTTGCCAAGCTTGTTGGGCCGAACCGCTGCTCTGCCAAAGCCAGGTCATCGAACCTGTTGGGCTAGCATGCATGGTGGGGCCAAAGCCAAGCTAACAGATCGTTGTGCGAGAGGTTCAAAGATAATGGCTATAACTCAAAAAGCTTGTTGATTGTGCATGCACCATGATGTTTGGGCTATCAGGACAGCTGGTCTTAGGTAGTGATGGAATCCAAGGACTACTGGACGACCCAGGGAGCATAAAGGTAATGTCGTCATTTAGTAGGTCGCGAAGCCGAGGAGCTTCCTGCGCACCGAGATCGAAGCAATAAGGGGAATGAGGTCTTGTCCCATTGAGCGGACATGGTGGAGAAACTTGAGTTTGGCGTCAAACTATTGATGTCTGCACAAACTCCGGGTAGAGGCAGCATCCCTCTATCAAGGTGGACGACAAAGGCGCTTTGGTCCAAAAGTGGCGCGGTCGAAGACTGTTCTGCAAATGTATGATCCCTCCTATGATAGGAGGGCGATTGATGATTTGTGAAACCCAAGAAGAAATAAGTTGAATTATGAAATAATTGAAATTGCTAAATTAAGCCTTCAGGAAAGAAATTTCTCCCACTCACTAAGTTGTGGAACTCACCCCTCCCTCTAAACATTTTTAGGAAGGAACGCAATTGTGCCAGTCTTCCCCTCAGACCTAAACCAGGTACACAAATTTAAAAGTTTTAGTTTTGTTAAATTTTATCCAGGGAAAGTATGACAGGTAGTACGCCTAACTCTCTTAACCCCCGAGGAGTCCCTCCTTGAGGCTTGAGAGAGTGGCATGTTGTCCATCAAACCCTGGCCAAACCGGGTCAGGGTGTGACAACTTTGGCGGTATCAGAGCCTGTGTTTCCCCGGATACATTATCAAAACTTTATAACCTAAATACTAATTAAAGAAAACTTTAAACCAACTATGGCACCCAAATGAGGAGTCAAGAGAACAAGGGTCACAACTGCTGATTCCGCCGGAAACCCCGTTCCGGAGACGGAATTCCTAGGAACTACCTCAGCCCTGCAGGGCATTAGTTCTAAACACCAACGACTATATGAGGAATTTACCAAGGTGCTCGGAGAGCCCCATCTTAGAGACAAACCCTACTTGGACTCTGAGTCCCAGACCTACCAGGAGAAGGTACAATCCCAATACCCTTCCGCACCTTTTCCACCCCACCTCAACATCTCCAGATACTTGATGTAAACCCCGTCCTTTAGTAATGAGAAAAACTGAGAAAGAATCGGTCGATGTGATCTTTAAATCGAATTGGTCTGCAAACCCAACTATTAGGGAACGAGCGAATTCAAAAATTTCTAACTCCCATGTGACTCAAAAATATTTATAAACTTGTGAAAAGAACCCTAGGATGATATGAGGAAGAAAGGCAAAAGCAGTTCAAGAGAACCAAGTCCGAACTAGATAGAACCAGTTTATGAACCAAGTTGGTTCATGAACTAGAACTGATAGAAAACAGACAAATCAGAGAAATTCAACTCCCTTGTGCCCCAAAAAAATTTATAAACCTTGGGAAGGTACCTTAGAACAAAGTGGAAGAGAAAAACCAGATCGATTCGAGTGAATCGGACCTGAATCGGATCTAACCGGTTAAGGACCAAGCCATTTTATGAACCAAAATCGATAAAGAGATGGTAAACCGGGAATCTTATGGACCCTAAGTGACCCAAGAGTCACAAAAGACATGGAAATGGACTTTTGAAGGAATTGGGGATGAAAACCAAACCGGTTCAGGTGAATCGGATCCGAACTAGTCTGGACCGGTTTGAACCACTAATGAACCAAATCATAAATTCATTTTTCTAGATGGCTTAAATTATTCAAATTGGAGATTTGAGGCCATCATTTGATAGAGAATGAATTTAGATGAATTTAGAAATTTTTATATTTGAAAAAAATCAGTCGATTGAGGGGTGAACTGACCAGTTTAAGCTTTCAACCTGGTTCGGACCGGTCTGATCCGGTTCGGAACAGTGTCATCTTCTTCCTCACGATGACAGTGTTGTTCACTCGCCGGGAAACTGAAGAAATGCCAACGAAGAAGAAATGCCTCCATTTGGTACATTTCAGTTCATCAATTCCTGTCATAACGGTGCCAAACGGATGGCCAACGGGTCCCCGAGCTCCCTATATAAAGAGCACCTCTCCATTCGTCCTCTCCACACCTGAAAAGCTCACTCTCTCTTAGTTGCTTAGCTTTTCGGTGAAGCTTGAACTAGAGCTCCGATATAGGGTCAATTCTGAGCCAAAAAAGGTGAGGTCGGGTTCATTAGAACTAGGGAGAAGTCAGCTACATAGTGGTAGCAACCGTTCATCCCAAGAGTCGCCGGAGAAGCGCCGGCGTGATCAACAAATGAAGCAGCTCCGGCGGAACGAAGCTGCCCTATTTTGGCTGAGTTGAAATTGGCCAATTCAAGCCCTCCTCATGCCAAACCAAGCTCTCCCGACACCTCCTCAGCCCTTCCACGGCCGAATTAGGACCGAAAGGTAAGCTAATTCGACTCCCCTTTACAATTTCAGATCGTTGTTAGAGAAAGAGTCGGCCGAATTTCGATGAAGAAATTCTAATCCAATTCAACATCAATTGATGTTATTCTTGATCCTAGGAAGAACCTCTAGAGGAGAGCTACCTACCCAGATAGAGAGCTTCGACCGCCGCACCCTCACCGGTGAGAAATCAAAGCTATCTCTTTCTACAGTCTGTTTTTCAGCAAAGCTCTGTTTGAGTTCGTTCCAGCGTTAAAATCTGTGATTCAAAGTTTCTTAGAATCATGTGAATATGTAGGAACTCAATTTCAACTCCAATTTCAACAATTAGAGGTGTTTGATCGGTCAATTTGATAAAATCAAATTCGGCAATGTTGAAGAGTTGAAATTAGGGGAAATTTTGGGGAAATTTGAGGATTTTTGAAAATTCGAAGGACCAAAATGTAATTTTCTAAAATTGAGGGTCAATTAGTCATGATAAGAATATTAGAGGGCCAATTGAGAAATTTTAGAATTTTGGGGGTAAAATTTACCATTTTTCTAAAGATTGGGCAAAATGGTAATTTTGGGAAAATTGAAGGACCAAATTGGAAATTTGGGAAATTAAAACCCTTTGTGAAATCAAATGATTTGAGGTCCTAAGATAAATTTTAGAAGTTTCAGGACTCGAATTTAGGGAAAAACCAGGCAATAGGGACTTAAAGTTAAAAAAAATAACTTTAGGGACCTAATTGCAAATATATGTAAAGTTGGGTTTTCTCATTCATTTGAAATGAATGATGGCTATTGGGCCAAAGAATAATTAACAATTATGTTCATTTCTTGTAGGAGAATGAGACATCGGGAACGCCAGTCGAGGTCTAGCTTTCTTAGGACGAAACCCGACTAAGTGGAATTTCACTGCACTATCGGGTGAGTGGGATAATATATCATACCCGATTGGGGATGATAAGTAACTCTGTATAAAAACTCACTGCTTAGTGTATTTTTAATCATCATTACTTAGAGAAAGTGATGTAAAAATTATGCGGAAAAACTATTTACCGGTTGTAAGTAGATCATACCCGATTGGTATGATGAGATTTCCTCGAAGGAAGTTGAAAACCCGTTCATCGGTTATGAATGGAGATGTCCTCATACCGGTTAGTATAATGGACAGTAAAAACCTATTTTATCGGAAGTGTTCTCCCTTTACTGTGTGCCAATGCTTAAACTATTTGGGAGACCTCCTTGACGGGAGCTCGAATAGCTCTTATAGGCCGGTGGCCTCGGTTTTGTAACCTGAGGGCTAAAATGCCCAAATTTTGAAAATCTCGTACAGTGGGCCCAAGGCCAGTTGGCACGAGCAGGAGCTCGTAAACGAACATGATATATGTGCCATAAAACTTAATAAGTGAATTGTTTGGCCATGGTACCAAGATAGGACTGACATGCTCAGTCAACTAGCGGCAATGTGACATGACAGGTCGACGGACCATTCAAGACAAACAATTACGGGTTGAGTTGAGAGTCAGGGTCGTTGGACCAGTGGCACCACATATTACATGGCTTGATAAGAAAACATTGTTTGTGCATGCACTATGAGTATGAGATCATCAAGACGCCCATGAGGGGTAGTGATGTGTCCTAAGGACCCTAGATAACTCAGTGAGTATAAGTGCAGATCATCGTTCCAAGTGTCTGTGTGAAATTTGGAGTAGCACTAAGCGCATGAGACCGGGGTGGGGATAGAATGAGATCTCTATCCTCATACGGACATGAAGAAGTGATTTCGGGATTGTGGGTCGGATGTCACGTACATCCACTCATTTCCAGGGTAGAAGTGTCAGTACTTCTATCCGGGTGGCAGGAAAAGTCGCTCCAAAGCCACTAGCGGGTTCAATAGTGATACTGACTTGCGAATATGTGTAACCTTCATGATGAAGAATGTGTGTTGGGTGATGACACACCAGCAACTAAGAAATAATGGAAAAATCCAAATTTTTAAATGAAGGGATTTTTGAAAAGAAAGGAGTTTGACACAGTCCATATAAATTTTTTTTAAATCAAAAGATTTGAATCCCATAAACTGAGTAGTTGTACTCACCCCCTCCTTTATACCCTTTTTAGGAAGTCCTGAAAAGCCGAACTTTAAAAGACTTGCACAATTAAACGCCTGCAAGACAAGTACGATTAAATTAGATTACTATGCAGTCTTGATTTATGATATTCCTGGAAAAAGGTGCAGGTCTAAAGAACGCTTTACTCTTTATGGTTTATAATATAAGGGGAAACCCTTTGGTAAATCGGGAGAGTGGCGGGTTGATCACGGGGATCTGACCAAACCGGGTCGGGGCATGACACTTGAAGACCCTTTGGCAATTGGGACCAAACCATGGACTGGTTGGCGAGCCTCAAAAAGTTCATGGGTATCATCAGGATACCCCGGAGGAGTGGGTGACATATGCCAAATTTTTCCTGGAGTCTAGCTCGAAAAGATGGTGGGACAATGCCAAAAGCCTCTTCTCGACCCCACCTACCTGGGAAGAGATTGAAGGGAGATACTCAGAAGAATACTTGGCTCCCCACCTCATCAATGAAAAGAAGGTGGAATTCTCCCAACTTCGCCAGAGAGCCTGCATGGTCTCAGAATATGAGACTAGGTTCAATGAGTTGCGACCGTTCGTCCTTGACCTAGTAGGATGAGCCGACCTCTGCCAAAAGTTTATTAACAGTCTCAATATGGATGTAAGAGACCGAATGGAGGTTTTGGAATGCCCCACCGACCTAGCCGCCATAGTGGGCATGACCCATGAATGAGAGCGATTAGTTCAGACAAGGCGCTATCAGATGGAAATGGGGGAACGTAAGGAGGACATGGGACAAGGCAACCGAGGAGGCCCGAGGGAACCGGGTCAGCCCTGATGGAGGAACCCACCAAGATTCTCCTGGGGGGAGGAGGGCCAACGTGGCCATAAGGAAATAGATGCACTCCCTCCAAAAAGAAGCCCCTATTGCTCCCAATGCCAGAGGAACCATGAGGGTACATGTGCAACGTGCTACGAGTGCGGGCAGCCCAGGCACTACATTCGGAGTTGCCCGAAGGCTCGGGAGAACGCCCCACGAAACACCACACCACCACCACCCAGGAACCCGAGGCCAAACAACAAGGGATGGGAAGCGCCCACAAGAGTTCCAGCCAGGGTCTACAACCTGACCTTGGAAGAAGCCCAGAAGGACCCCAACATAGTGGCTGGTACATCCCAACCCTCCTCCTCATAAGTGGAGTCTGTAGCCAGAGTCATGTAGTCCCCTTTTGGAATCAATAAAATGCATTTCCTGAAAATTTTCGTTAATTTCCACTCAGGCTTCATCCAAGTATTTGGAAAGGTAAGATACACCCTCTTTGACTCTAGGGTGGAACGCTCTTTTATCAAGGAAACTCTAGTCTCGGAACCTCCAAAGGAAACCTCCCATCTTCGGCCACCCCTCCACATCCTCACCCCGCTAGGCAAAATCATAGAAAGAAACACGTACGTTAAATCCTGTGAAGTGCAAGTCAGAAGAACAACCCTGGAAGCCAACCTAATTCCTCTTCCGCTACAAGAAGAAGAAATCATTTTAGGGATGGACTGCCTAAGCACGCATCAAACCCAAGTAGACTGTGGGAAAAAGAGGGTAACCTTTCATGGCTCGGGAAAAGAAGAAACTATATTTGAAGAAGACAGAGGAAGGGTCGAAATACACCTGATTCCTCTTCCACTACAAGAAGAAGAAATCATTTTAGAGATGGACTGGCTAAGCATGCATCAAACCCAAGTAGCCTGTGGGAAAAAGAGGATAACCTTCCATGGCCCGAGAAAAGAAGAAACTGTATTTAAAGGAGATAGAGGAAGGGCCGAAATACATCTAGTGTTCTATGTGGAAGCTCAAGACTTTCTACGGAAAGGATGTAAGGTATTCCTCGCACAGATCACTTGCAAGGACACACCAGAGAAGGGTGTAGTAGAGATTCAAGTGGTCAACCATTATCCAGAATTTTTCCCGGAAGAATTACCCGGTTTACCCTTGGATCGCCAACTGGAATTCGTAATTGAGGTAGTGTCATGCACTCACCCTATATCCAAAGCACCCTATCGTATGGTGCCTGCGGAACTCAAGTAGCTGAAAGATCAGTTGGACAAACTTTTAGAGAAATGATTCATACGCCCAAGCTAGTCCCCGTGGAGTGCACCCGTTCTATTTGTCAAGAAGAAAGATGAAAGTATGTGACTTTGCATCGATTAATGGAAACTAAACTAGGTGACGATTAAGAATAAGTACCCTCTCCCTAGGATAAATGACTTATTTGATCAACTCAAAGGGACCGCCTACTTCTCCAAGATCGACCGAAGGTCGGGATATCACTAACTAAAGATTCGAGAAGAGGATATACAGAAATCTGATTTCTGATCACGATATGGGCATTACGAGTTCAGGGTAATTCCCTTTAGACTAACCAATGCACTCGTGGCTTCTCGGACTGAAGAGGAGCATCAGGCACACTTGGAGATAACCCTAAATACCTTGCGAGAAAACCAATTGTACGCCAAATTCTATAAGTGCTAGTTCTGGCTTCAAGAAGTAGGCTTCCTGGAGCATATAGTGTCTAAAGAAGGAGTAAAGGTGGATTCGGCCAAAATAGAGACCATATCAAATTGGAAAGCCCCAACTAACCTAACAAAAATCCTTATCTTCCTCGACTTTGTTGGATACTACTAGAAATTCGTGGAGGATTTCTTCAGAATAGCAGCTCCCTTGACTCGCCTCACGAGGAAAGGAGTGGACTACAAGTGGGATGCCAAGTGCGAAGAGTCCTTCTAAGAGCTCAAAACTCAACTCACGATGGCTCCAGTACTAGCCTTCCCCAATGTTAATGCTGGGGAATACACGGTGTATAGCGATGCATCCGAACAAGGACTAGGATGTGTACTGATGCAACAAGGAAAGGCCATCGCCTATGCCTCACGACAACTGAAGCCCCATGAGAAGAATTACCCCATCCACGACCTCGAATTGGCTGTAGTAGTGTTCACCCTCAAAATATGGCTCCACTATTTATATAGAGTAAAGTGTCTATCTACACCGATCATAAGAGCCTAAAATACTTCCTAACCCAGAAGGAGCTCAACCTACGACAGTGAAGGTAGCTAGAGTTAGTAAAAGACTAAGATCTGACCATCGAGTACCACCCCAGTAAGGCCAACGTAGTGGCAGACGCACTCAGCCGCAAATAACATACGAGAGTAGCCTCCGCTAGTGCCAGCTATCTACCCTTACTAAGCCAGCTGCGAAATTTAAGGGTGGCCCTCTGCGTGGACAAGGGCCAAGGTAACCTAGTAGCCAGCCTAGTAGTACGACCTGGTCTAATGGACCAAATACAGGCTTTACAAATAGAAGATGAGGAACTTTGTCCCCATTTAGAACCAAATGAGAATAACTCAGCGCCAGACATTGCAGTCAGAAGCAATGGAGTAATGACCTTCAAAGGGAGGGTTTGGATACCAAATAATCGGGAATTAAAGAGGAGAATACTGGAAGAAGCCCATGACTCGATGTACGCTATGCATCCAAGCAGTACGAAAATGTATCGCACCCTAAAATAAGGATATTGGTGGAAGGGAATGAAGAGGGACATCGCAAAGTAAGTGGCCAGATGCCTATCATGTCAACAAATTAAGGTTGAACATCAAAAACCCTCCAGGCTACTGCAGCCTCTCCCGATCCTAGAATGGAAATGGAAGCACATCACCATGGATTTTGTGACTGCACTACTGGCAACAAGGAGGGGTCGGGATGCCATATGGGTAATCGTTGATCGACTGACCAAATCCTCACATTTCCTACCCATACGGGTGATAGACCCAATAGGAAAGCTCTTTGCCCTGTACATGGGGGAGATTGTATGACTCCACGGAGTACCGGTAAGCATAGTATTGGACCGAGTCCCAAGGTTCACCTCTCGATTCTGGCCCAATCTCCAGGTAGCACTGGCACCAGTATAAACCCCGTCCTTTGAGTTATAACTCAACTATGTAACTCATATGATGGATGAGTGGCACTCTGTCTTATGTATTTTTTAGAATGTGCTCAACTAATTCATGACTAAAATATTGTCATTCTCTACTATCCATACTCTACCATCCATTTGTCGAGCATAACATTCGTCAAAGTGAAGCAAGATTGATTAGGCATCGATTCTATGTTGATTATACTGTTCCAAATATACTTTCATTAGTTTATATTTCTAATTTCTTAAAATTTTTAATAATTAATCGGACTTTACTTGTTATGCACTTTCCACAAACTCAAATAAATCACTTAACTATCCTTCGAACATTACTAGAAATTTCAATCTATGATTCTTATAAATATTCTAACTCACACCAATAGGTATATATATATATGACAACTCGATTAAACTTTTGTTACAATAAATTGCAAAACTTTAAAAATAGAGTTTTTGTGTATTACTCAAAAAAATTTCTCAATCTTATTTGTATAAAAAAAATCCACTATGGGGTTTGTATTTTATGCTAAGATAAACTTGGTATAGTGCATGTGTGGCAACAATGATGAAAGATAATATGAAATTAAGAAAGTGATACAAACTTGTTCTTTAGGTCAAAATTAGGTTGGATAGAATTTTTTTCAAACTAACAAAAAGCAAAAAGCAAGAATGGTAGTAACATTCTCATTCACTAATATTATCAATATATATAGAGAGAATTACATTGTGTATATTTATTATGATTATGAATAGCTAGAATAATAAGAATACAAATATGGTACAATTGTATCAAATTATTGAAAAATTATCAAAGAAAAATTGTGGAATAAATTTATTGAAAAAATATAAAGAAAAATATATTTTTCCCTTTTACAAACGGCACAATTTTTCCTAAGCTCATAAAATGAAAGATATAAAGGGCAGTGCAGCATCTTTTCATACTACTCCTGAGAATCATCTTCATACACACGATGTGCTCCTGATCCACAGCCCTAGTTCATATTAAAAATTTAAATAATATTAAATTTAGATATTTTCATGATTAAAATAATGTTAAAATATGAGATAATATGATCAACGGATTACAAACATATCCCATAATCACATATGAATTTGGCGAATTTTTTCTATGTAATTATATATGTCTTAGTATAATTTAATATAATATTAATTATATTACATTATATGAAAATTGATCTTACCAAATTGGTCCAACTTGATTAGCAGCGCATTTTTAATTTTATTGGTTTTACACATTTGACCCAAAACTTTTACATTTGACTAATTTTGGTTTTATTGGAAAATAATTTTTTTAATTTTAAAATTTTAGTATTATATAATTAATATGAAGTTATAAGTAAAAGATGACAAAGTTCTCACTTAAATCTAACAATAAATATGGGAAATATGTTCAGTAAGTAACAACGAAATTTCAATAGTATTGATAACATTTTATTATATAAAATATTTTTTCCCTTCAAAAACTTAAATAACTTCAACGATATAGTCTCTCTATTAATTTCACATGTGAAGGAAATTTATGGGTATATTGTAGCTTATATTAAAGGTAAGATCAATTTATTACGAAGATATTGGAATAATTAGAGATACATAAATTTAACTGATCTTAATTTAAATTCTTTTACTTCAAAATAAACTAGGGTAAAAAAAGCAATAGAAAATGTTATTTTCTCTCCTCAATTTATAAGTAAAAACCCGTTGAATTAACTTGGAAATAATTGACCCCCAATAATCTCAATTGCTCATAAGTATAGCTCATCCCATGTCTATCTCTATTAGTTCTCATAGGCTCCTTGATTTAATCTAAGTAATATTTTTGGCTAATCTAAGTGGTTAAAAGACACCTAATTGATCAAATTTATATAAAAAAAGGAAAATCCTATTAGGATCTAATTATTTACACTAATGATAATAAACGATGACAAATAAATGGCAGAGAAAACTACGATAATAGTTTAAATTACATCATCAAAATATTAATAATATCTAGCCTCATTTTTATTTTTTTAAGGTTAAATTATTTGGAAAAGTATTTCATATCTTTAATTATTATAATATAATTTAAAATTCTTGTATTTATCAAATATTTTGAGTAATTAATAATGAATAAATAATATAATAATATACTAATATAAATTAAAATAATTTTATAAAATTTTAGAGTTATTTTTCTACGCCAAGTCTAGCATTATATTTTATATTATTAATTTTAACTATCCAAGTACTTATTATAATTAATTATGAATTAAAATTGCTTTCATGTTTTTTATCCTTTTCATTCACACTTGATTTCCAAAACTAATCCATTTCCCAAGCACTCCCTATTTCCAAATTCATTACCTGTAAGATGGAAATAATATTTTAATTATTAAGTATAATATTGAAAACTGACTTTAGACATTTAATACTTGGTATTTTATTACTCTCCAAATATACCACTTTTTATTGCTGACGATTTATATGTTTCAAATAATAATTTTTTTTATAATATTGAAATAAGATCATCATATTTCCATTTTTATAATGTTTTAGTTGATAAAATGTATTTTTTTATTTTTTATTTTAATTTTTTTCATACAAATTTGCATTTCGAATAAATATTATCGTTGCACCAGTGCATCTTGCAACGTGAAGAAGAGAGTGGAGCGGTCTCACGCCGACCCAGCTGTCGTCGTGACAACGTACGAGGGTCAGCACAGCCACCCGAGCCCTCTCATCATGCCTGGCCACCCTGCCTTCGTCGGGCGTATGCCGGAATGTCCTGCTGCCACCGCCTTCTTGTCCTCCGGGGACGGCAGCAGTGGGAGTATCTTCCCAATGGATCAGGGGAATATTGTGAACCAAAACAACAGTGCCACCCAACACCAGCAGTATGGTCCGCACTACATCTCCCTCGCCGCTGTCAGTGCCCTGTCGTCGTCCATGAACATCATGAGGTCCCGCGATCAAACGGTCGGGTCAACAAATGCAGCTGTTCTGGGTAAAAGACAGCTCCTCCCCTCTGGGTCGCCGGTGACAGGTGACCACGGCCTCCTGGAAGACGTTGTCCGGTCTCAAGTCTCAAAGGACGAAATTTGAGTATTCATTAAATTAGGAACCCATGCATCTATATCCCTCTTATCTCTAGGGTACTTAATGATCATTTCAATGTAATTAATGGGACATATATAGATTGAACCCCAGGAGGCCATAGGAACTCCGCCCGCTCGGACCGACACTAGTCTAAATCTGCCTGACGATGCTGTGATAAAGTGAACTACAATGAGACAACTACTAATCTTCGTATGCTTCGTGAATTCTTCGCTAAAAAACGTTAAGCTCGAATCGAAACCGTGGGCTGACCATGAGAATTCGTTTATACAGAAGAGCTGCAATTCCCATCCTCATTAATTTGCAGCGAAGACTGTTTTGTCATGAGGTTTTTGTTTAGGTGGAATGTGCATTCAATTCAATTTCGATTCTATAGTATCTAATCGAGCAAGTAGAAAGCAAGATATTTTTTCTTTCTGAAGTACCCCTAACGCCTCATCTGTCTAGGAATATAAAAAAACCAATTTTGAGGAAGGAGAAAATCAAGGGACGATTCTCTCCTAGTTTGAAAGAGGGAAAGCAATAAAGGAAGTTGGAAAATGAAACTCCATGTAATATCATTAATTGTGCATTTGAATTTTTTTTTTACCAAAAGAAAGTAATAGATTCGGATTTAGAATTTTATTTTTATTAGACTTCTTTTTTTCAATACTTTTGAAATTGAGGGAAAGCAATAAAGGAAATCGGAAAATGAAACTCCATTTAATACCATTAATCGTGCATTTGAATTTTTTTTTACCAAAATAAAATAATGGATTCGGATTTAGAGTTTTATTTTTATTGTACTTCTTTTTTTCAATACTATTTGAAATTGAGGGAAAGCAATAAAGGAAGTCTGAAAATGAAACTACATGTAATATCATTAATTGTGCATTTGAATTTTTTTGACCAAAAGAAAGTAATGGATTCTGATTTAGAGTTTTATTTTTATTGGACTTCTTTTTTTCAATACTATTTGAAATTGAGGGAAAGTAATAAATGAAACCCGAAAATGAAACTACATGTAATATCATTAATTGTGCATTTGAATTTTTTTTGACCAAAAGAAAGTAATGGATTCGAATTTAGAGTTTTATTTTTATTGTACTTCTTTTTTTCAATACTATTTGAAATTTAAATATATGAATGTTAACGAGTTCTTATAAGAGAAAATAAAAAGATAATTTAGTTTCCCCTCTCACTTATAAAATATTAATCTTACTATTTTATTATAGTTTTTTAAAAATAATTTATTTATGATTTAAAAAAATATTTTTTATTTATTTTAAATTAAATTCCAACATATTTGATAAATATATTATCGCAACTCACTGTACAAAAAAATTAGAAAGTATCGTATTTTGGTGTTTGTTGTACTATAATTTAATGCGGTTGAGAATATATTCAATAATTTAATAAGATAAATAATTATTATAGGTTTATAAAATTATAATTGTTATATTAATTATAATTTTTAATTTTTAATTAAAAATAAGTTTAATCCGAGTATGAAAAAAAAAATAATCAACTGGATTAAATTGTTTCCAATTATCCGATAACTTAAAAATAATATCCTGTTATTGAAGAGTTTGAAAATTAACGTAACAATTGTATAAATGTTAGAAATGAGTTGTTATATTAAAGTAGGATCACCTCGAAGATCAGAAAGTCGAACGAAGGCTTTTCTGATGGTGGCAGCAACGGTAGCAGCCTTATCAACCGTTGGAATGGTAGGGCATACTCGGCGAGGTATTACGAGATATTGGAGAAAAGAAAGTCGCTTCCCGTGTGGCAGCAGAAGGAAGAGTTCCTGCAAGTTCTGAAGGGAAACCAGACTGTCATCCTGGTCGGGGAGACGGGTAGTGGTAAAACCACTCAGGTCAGTTTTCGGTCTGTTTCAATGAATTTTCTGCTATACATTCATGCCATTGAGTGCTGATATTACTCTGATTATCATGGCTCTTAGTTATCAGCTCAGATATCATTAACGACTTTAAATTTCTAATATGCTTATGAATTGATACTTGCTAGTTTGAGTTTACTCTGTTAATTCTTTTCGGTCACAGAGAACTGACTCATGCTTTATGTCCTTCCTCTTCCCATTTTCCATTTCCATTATGTTATAGTCCACGGACTCTGGAATTTCTCTTTTTTGGGGACCCGGGACCCTTTTTGTTTTTCAGCTTTTATATTACTCTATATCCTAAACGTAGCCCATCACCTCCATCCAGATAACTTATGGGCATCCTTAACACATACAATGTGGGTGCTAAATATTTTCCTTTTTCAGGGAAAGAAAGGGGGTTGGATGTGACACCTTTTAGTTTCAGATTGTTAATTTTCTACTCGGGGATAATCTTGGCTTGGACCATTGTGTAGAAATGCAGCTTTGGTGGTTGAACATTCTCTGACATGTAGATTTGCTCTGACATGCAGTGTTCATGGGTGCTTCTAAATTTATCTCTAGGAATACTAGCTGTCCTGAGACTCTTGCTTAAATTTTAAATGAGTTGTTTGGTAATTATTTTTTGTATGTATTCTTTTTGAATTACAGATACCTCAGTTTGTCCTAGAGGCTGTGGATATAGAAGCTCCTCGTAAGCGGAAGAAAATGATGATTGCATGTACACAACCTGGTTGTGAAGAGTGGCAGCTATGTCCGTTTCTCGACGTGTTGCAGAAGAGATGGATGTCACAGTTGTAGAAGAAGTAGGTTATAGCATTCGTTTTGAAGACTGCAGTAGTGCAAGAACTGTCTTAAAGTAAGTCCCACTTCTTTGACATATATGTGTATATATCATCCTATAAAGCACGTTGATATTTTATGATAACCATAAAATTATTCATTTGAGGAAAAGTCCTTACCTACTTGCAATTTTCATGACAGATACCTCACTGATGGGATGCTATTAAGAGAATCTGTGACAGATGATTACTGGAACGCTACAAGGTTATTATCCTGGATGAAGCACATGAAAAAATTTTAGCAACTAATGTTTTATTTGATCTTTCGAAAGAAGTCCTAAAGAATAGGCCTGATCTGAAGCTTGTCGCGATAAGTGCCACCCTTGAAGCTGAAAAATTTCAAGGCTATTTTAATGGGCACCTATTATGAAAGTACTTGGAAGAGAAAATAGAAAGATAATTTAGTTTCACCTCTAACTTATAAAAGATTAATCTTACTATTTTGTTATAATTTTTTTAAAAATATTTCATTTATTGTAAATCTCGTAATTTTGAGTTAAGGAAAACTGGGAAAAGAATCGGTTAAACCAACTAAGAAAACCGAGCCAGTTTACATTTGAGAATACGTAATATGAAAATTTATAATTTTCGGGTGATTCAAAAGATTTATTAAACATTATAAAAGAAATTTAAGAAAATTTAGAAAACAAAAATCAAATTGGTTTAGGTGAACAAAATTCCATAAAAACTTTGAAATTAAGCGTGTTTGTCCAAGAGTAGTGTGAGGATATAAATTTTTTTATAACCTGAAATTTCCGTAAAAAATTTTTATGTATGCCTTATCATAAATAATTATAAATTAATATATATTTAATTATTGTAATTAATACCAATAATTTAATACCTAAATTAAATTATTAGAATTAATATCGAAATTAAATTAATGGAATTAATACCGAAATTAAATTATTGGAATTAATACCAATAATTTATGAAAATATTAATACTAATAATAAATCTCACTCATTTAATACACGGGTTTTACGCCTATATAAATAGTTCATCCCCATTTTATTCTCTTCTCTCTATTTCCCGGTAAAACTCGAACCAGAGCTTTAACTTGAATAAATATCGGGCTCTTTAGAACCGGGGAGAAAACAGCTTTCTGATAGCAAACTACAGTTAATCCGAGAATCGTTGGAGAACCGCCGACATGATGGAATAGTGAAACAACTCCGGCGGACTGAAGCTGCCCTATTTCGGTCAAGCTGAAATTGGCCATTTTAAGCACTTCTCAGGCCAAACCAAGCCCTCCCAACACTTTCTCAGCCTTTTCACGACCGAATTAAGACCGAAAGGTAAGCCAATTCGGCTCCCCTTTACAATTTTTGATCGGTTCTAGAGAGAGAGTCGATTGAATTTAAATAACAAAATTCTAATCCAATTCTGCATCAATTGATGCAATTCTTGATTCTAGGATGAGACCTATCTGCCCAGATCGAAAGCTCGGACCGCCGTGCCTTCACCGATTAGTAATCGAAGCTTTCCCTCTCTACAGTCTATTTTCCAGCGAAGCTCCGTTTGAGCTTGTTCCAACGATAAAATCTGTGATTCAAAGTTTCTTAGAATCGTATGAACATGCAGGAACTCAATTTCAACTCCAATTTCAATAATTAGAAGTGTTTGATCGATCAATTTGATGAAATCAAATTCGGTAGTGTTGAAAAGTTGAAATTGGGGGAAAATTTTGGGGATTTTTGAAATTTAAAGGGCCAAAATACAATTTTATGAAATTGAGGGTCAATTGGGCATGAAAATAATGTTGGAGGACCAATTGAGGAATTTTGGGGCAAAACTTACCATTTTTGTAAAAGAAGGGCAAAATGGTAATTTTGGAAAAATTGGGGAACCTAATTGGAAATTTGGGAAATTAAACCCCTTTTTGGTGAATTGAATAAATTGATGTCCTAAGATAAATTTTAAAAGTTACAGGACTCAATTTGAGGAAAAATCGACATTAGGGACTTAAAGAGAAATAACTTTAGGGACCTAATTATAAATAACTAAAAGTTTAGGTTTTCTCATTCATTGGAAATGAATGAAGGCTGTTATGCCAAGTAATAATGAACAAGGTTGTTCATATCGTGTAGTAACATGAAGTACCGGGAACGCCAGCAAGGACAAGCTCACGTGAATACCAAGAACCGGTCTAGTGGAATTCACGGCATTAACGGGTGAGTGGGTTTACTAACATCATACCCGGTTGGGATGATGAGCACAACTTAAAGATAAAAACCACTTACCGGTTGTGAGTGGAAATTTTATATCATACCCGGTAGGGGATGATAAGTACCTCAATATAAAAACTCACTGTTTAGTGGTACTTTAATCATCACCACTTAGAGAAAGTGATGTGAAAATTATGCGAAAAAAACTACTTATCGGTTGTAAGTAGATCATACCCGGTTGGTATGATAAGACTTCCTCGAAGGAAGTTGAAAACCCGTTCATCGGTTATGAACGGAGATGTTCTTATACCGGTTGGTATAATTGATAGTGAAAACCTATTTTGTCGGAAGTGTTCTCCCTTGACTGTGTGCCAGTGCTTAAACTATTTGGGAAACCTTCTTGACGGGAGCTCGAATAGCTCTAATAGGCCAGGGGCCTCAGTTTTGGAACTTGAGGGCTAAATGCCCGATTTTGAAAATCTTGTACAGTGGGCCCAAGGCCAGTTGGCACGAGCAGGAGCTCGTAAACGAACATGATATATGTGCCATAAAACTTAATAAGTGAATTGTTTGGCCATGGTACCAAGATAGGACCGACATGCTCAGTCAACTAGCGACAGTGCGACATGACAGGTCGACGGACTAGTTAAGACATACAGCTACGAGTTGAGTTGAGAGTCGGGGCCGTTAGACTAGTGACACCACAGATTACATGGCAATATAAGAAAATATTGTTTGTGCATACACTGTGAGTACGGGATCATCAAGACGCCCATGAGTGTTAGTGATGCGTCCTAAGGGCACTGGAGGACCTGGTGGCTATAAGGGCAGTTCATCGTTCCAGGTATCTGTGCGAAATCTGGAGTAGCACCAAGTGCATGAGACCGGGGTGGGGACAGGATGAGGTCTCTGTCCTCATACGGATACGAATAAGTGATTTCAGGATTGTGGGTCGGATGTCACGTGCATCCACTCATTCACAGGGTAGAAGTGGTTGTACTTCTATCCGGGTGGCAGGAAAAGTCGCTCCGAAGCCACTAGCGGGTTCAGTAGTGATACTGACTTGTGAATGTGTGTAACCTTCATGATGAAGGATGTGTGTTGGGTGATGACACACCGGTAACTAAGAAATAATGGAAAAACCCAAAATTTTAAATGAAGGGATTTTTTTGAAAGAAAGGAGTCTGGCACAATGCATATAAATATTTTTCTTAAAAGTTAAAAGTAAACCTTTGAAAACCCATTCACTGAGTAGTCGTACTCACCTCTCCCTTATATCGCTTTAAGGAAATCCCAAAAAATCTTTCTTGAAAAACCATCAACTAAGATATCTGTAAGACAGGTATGAAAAATTTAAAATTTCATGCAGTTTTGATTATGCTATTACATAAAATGGTGCAGGTTTAAAGAACACCTTACTTTTTATGGATTATAATAAGGGGAAACCGTTTAATAAACCGGAGAAATGGCGGGTTGTTCACGGGGATCCGACCAAACCGAGTCAGGGTGTGACATTTATGATTTGAAAAAATATTCTTCTATTTATTTTAAATTTAATTCCATGATAAATATATTATCTATACTTGTTGTATATAACTCACTATACAAACATATTAGAAAGTATTGTATTTTGGTGTTTGTTGTACTATAATTTATAATTTAATACGGTTGAGAATATATTCAATAATTTAATAAAATAAATAATTGTTATTATTTTATAAAATTATAATTATTATATTAATTATAATTTATAACTTTTAATTAAAAAATAAGTTTAATCTCGAGTATGAAAAAAAAATAACCAACTCGAGTAAATTGTTTACAATTATTCGATAACTTAAAAATAATACCTGTTAGTGTAGACGAGTTTGAAAATGCACGTAATAATTGTATAAATGTTGTAAATAAGTGGTTATATTAAAAATATAATCACAAGTAAATAAAATAGAAAAATGTTGTAAATTTATAAAATTGAAAAAATTACATTAATTATAAATTATAACTTATAGGTCAATAATACATTCTCATAAATACATTTAATTATATAAATTTGGATTAAATTAATTTGAATAGCCATTAGTCAGTCCAATATTATGACACAAAAATACTAAAATTTTAATGAACCAAATTATTACAGTGAATTGTAATCTTGAATGTAAGTAATAAAAAACTTAAAATGAGTCTTTTATCAATATGACCACTCCATCACCACTTATTAATTTCATTGATAAATAATTTATCTACTTGAGAAATAAACGATATAGCTTATCGTTGACTTGTGAATTATTTATTTCAAATTTTGAAAAAAATAATACATATTTAACTTATTAATATATTATTATTGATGTATTAGAATGCTTGAAATAGTCCATATTCTCTTAAGATTTGAGCACAACCCAAATCAATTTTCCATTTAAATATACTAAATTGGGTTGCAGCTCGGGTTGAGGGTTGGGGACGTTGGACCATTGGCACCAAAGATAATAGCTATATGTGAAAACTGTTGTTTGTGCATGTCCTTGTAGAATAGGACCATCAAGATGCTCTAAGGGGTAGTGATGGGTCCTAAGGGCTACTAAACGACATGGTGGAGATAAGGCCAGTTCGTCATGCCAGTCAGTCTTGAAGCTCAAAGTAGCTTCTCGCGCATGAGACTAGGGTGAGGTGGGGATGAAGTCTCCGTCCTCATACTGACACAAAGTATTTTGGGTCTGAGGGTCGAACGTCTCGGACGTTCACTTATACTCCAGGTAGAAGTAAGTGACTTCTATCAGGGTGGATGGTAAAGACGTTCTGATCCACAAGTGGATGTAGTAGTCGTAACTGCATCTCGCGAATGTGTGTACCCTTCCTAGTGAAGGGCATGTGTTGTTTGCTAAACGCCACCCGAGGCAAGGGGGTGGGCTAAGAAAGTTAAACACACCTAATATAAAAATGAGAAAAAGGTTTTAAAAACATTGAAAAGGATTTGAGAACATTCGATTATACTTCCAAGGAGTGGATAGTGGTACCTCATGTTTCTTCCTCTTCCAATCCCATCAGTTGGCCACCCTATACTCCTCAAACAAAAATGGATTTCCAAGGAGATTTAGTCTAGGAATGACTAGCATATATCTATAGGGTTGGAGAAATCTGGTGCAAATAGTTGAAGGGCATTAAATCAATTCTCATACGTGGCCACATATCTTATGTCATGTCACAACTCGATGAATTAGTGTTTCTTCTCATTTATAATATAAGCAGATAAGTACTCCTTCAAAAATTGGGTCTCAAATTTAGTCCAGTTCGACGGAGAGAAGGATGTGGTCCGTATGTTTAGTCGTCACCTATCAGTATTTTCCTCTAAGAAAAATTCTACCATGGTGACTCGTTCTTCCAAAGGTACTTTTACTATGTGCATCATCTTCTTAGTGTTCCTTAGTCAATCCATAGCAGCCACCACCTTCTTCTAACCTAACAATGAATTACAACCCATTTGCCTCAGGGCTTTTAGATTCCTTAGAATGTCAAAATCTTGAATTTTTCTGATCTGAGATGGAGATACTTCTTGGGGCGGTACAACCATAGGTAATATTGCCTAAGATGGTTATGCAATAAGGGATGCACTGATTGATCTAGAATTCATCCCTAGATCCCACATGATATCTAGATAAGCCCAAATATAGTCTCGGGTCATGATAGGCGCATGGGAGTCCCTAGTATGGTCTCCTCTTGCCTCGTTTTCCATATCCTTACGGAGAGAAGGATGTGGTCCGTATGTTTAGCCATCACCTATCAGTATTCTCCTCTAAGAAAAACTCCATCATGGTGACTCGTTCTTCCAAAGGTACTTTTACTATGTACATCATCTTCTTAGTGTTCCTTAGCCAATCCATAGCAGCCACCACCTCCTTCTAACCTGACAATGACTTACAACCCACTTACCTCAGGGCTTTCAGATTCCTCATGTAAACCCTGCCCTTTTGAGTTAAGGAAAACTCGTAAAAAAACCGGTCAAATCGAGTGAGAAACACCGAACCGGTTCACAAACACGTTTATTGGGGAACATGCAAATTAGAGAAATTTCAACTCCCTTGTTACCCAAAGTGATTTATAAATATTGGGAAGGAACCTTAGAACAAAGTGGGAGAGAAAAACCAGATCAGTTCGGGTGAACCGGACCCAAACCGGATTAAACTGGTTTATGAATCGAGAAGGTTTATGAACCGAAACCGATAGATAAAGGGCAAACCGGGAAATTTATGGATCTTGAGTGATGCAAAGAGTCCCAAAAGTCATGGAAATGGACTTGAGAATGAATTGGAGATGAAAACCAAACTGGTTCAAGTGAACTGAATCCGAACTGGATTGAACCGGTTTAAATCGGGCACATTAGCCCCCAAGTTTCAAAATCGAGCCCCTGGCCTATAAGAGCTATTCGAGCTCCTGTTAAGTAGGTCTCCCAAATCATTTAAGCATTGACACGCAGTCAGGGGAGAGCACTTCTGACAAAATATATTTTCAACTGTCCATCATACCAACCGAGTATGAGGACATCTCTACTAATAACCGACAAACGGGTTTTCCACTTTCTTCGAGAAAGTTTCATCATACCAACTGGGTATGATCTACTTATAACCTATAAATAGTTTTTCCGCATGATTTTCACATCACTTCTCTAAGTTGTGATGTTTAAAATACCACAAAATAGTGTGTTTTTCATTTAGATGTACTTATCATCCCCAGCCGGGTATGATATAAAATCTCACTCACCCGTTAATGTAGTGAATTCCATTTGACCGGTTCTTTGTATTCACGCAAGCTTGTCCCTGTTGGCGTTCCTGGTACCTCATGTTCCTACACGATATGAACATCTTGGTTCATTATCCCTCGGCCTAATAGCCTTCATTCATTCGAAATGAATGAGAAAACTAAACTTTCTATTTATTTACAATTATGTCCCTAAAGTTATTTTTCTTTAAGTCTCTAATGCCGGTTGTTCCTCAAATTGAGTCCCAGAACTTTTAAAATTTATCTTAGGAACTCAACTTATTCAAATTCACAAAAAGGGGTTTAATTTCCCAAATTTCCAATTTGGTCCCCAAACTTTTCCAAAATTACCATTTTGCCCTTCCTTTACAAAAATGGAAAGTTTCACCCCAAAAATTCTAAAATTCCTCAATTAGCCCTCTAACATTCTTATCATAACCAATTGAACCTCAATTTTATAAAATCACATATTGGTCCTTCGAATTTTCAAAAATCCACAATTTCCCCCAATTTAAACTCCTTAACACAGCCAAATTTGATTTCATCAAATTGATGGATCAAACACTTCTAATTGTTGAAATTGAAGTTAAAATTAAGATCCTACATCTTCATATGATTCAATAGCACTTTGAATCACAAGTTTTGACGACGGAACGAGCTCAAAGGGAGTTTCGTCGGAAAATAGACTATAGAGAGAGAAAGTTTTAATTATTCACCGTCGGGGGCACAACGGTCCAAAATTTCAATCTGGACAAATAGTCATCATCCTGGTTCATCCTAGAATCAAGAATTGCATCAATTGATGCCGAATTGAGTTAGAATTTAATTATCGAAATTTTGTCGGTTCTCTCTCTAACACCGGTCAGAATTTACAGAGGGGAGCCGAATTGGCTTACTTTTCCATTCTAATTCGGCCATGGGAGGGCTGAGTAAGTGTTGGGATGGCTTGGTTTGGTCTGATTAGAACTCAAATTGGCCAATTTCAGCTTGATCGAAATAGGGTAGCTTCGGTCTGTTGGAGCTGCTTTACTGTTCCATCATGCTGGCGCTTCTTTGACGACCCTTGGAGCAAACAGAGACTACAAGCATGTAGCTGACTTCTCCCCGGTTCTAAAGAGCCCGAACTCTCCTTTTGAAGTTAAGAAAAATGCTCTAGTTGAAGCTCTGGTTCGAGCTTCCCCGTGAAATGGAGCAGTAGAGAGAGAAGTGTTCAGGTGTGAGGAGAATAAATGGGGATGATCTCTTTATATAGGTGTAAAATTGTGTATTAAATGGGGGAGATTTATTAATAGTATTAATGTTGCCATAAATTATTGGTATTAATTCCAATAATTTAATTTATTTATTGAATTATTAGTATTAATTCCAATAATTTAATTTATTAATACTAATAATTTTTCTAATGGGATCTAGTTCATCTGAAACGATCTAGTTTTTCTCTTCTAATTTGTCTTAAGGTTCTTTTTCAAGCTTTTATGAACCCTTTGGATCACCCGAAAGTTGTAAATTTCAAATTGCTTGTTCCCAAATGATCGGGTTTGTAAACCAGTTCGGTTTTCTTACTTGGTTTGACCGGTTCTTTTCCCGGTTTTCCTTCACTCAAAAGGGCGGGTTTACAACTCTCCCCTCCTTTTAGGAGTTTTGTCCCCAAAACTTAATTAGCAACCTTGCATGAGGAACCATTTTCTTTGATGTCCATTTGTTGTTTGCTTAACTTGCAAATTCTTCTCTTGTTCTTTCAATTAGCTCTTTTTACCTCCTTCACTTAAGAGATTTCTTTTCCTTTATATTATTTACTCACTCCATGGAGTTTATCATTACTAGACATACCTTACTTTAGGGTATATTCTTAGATCCACATCTTTCTTTACTTAGAGCAACATTTTTCCCGTTGAGGTCCTATACTTAAGATTTGGGAGTTCAAAGGTACCTAACCATTTCCGTGTCTAGTTAATCTCTTGGTCGTTGAAACCCTTAACTTGACGTCCTTTAGAGCATTACATACCTGTTTTCGCGGATTTCCTTGTCCTCACCTTTTTGTCCTATTTTGATTCTTCCTTCATCCGTTGCTCATTACAATTCAGTCCAAATTTTATGTTTGATTTTGTCATGCTGACTAACTGACTCTTCCTTATTTTGAGACATGTTTTCCTCAGGACTATTGGGTTTACTTGCCCCCTTACAGCATGACATTTTCTAGATCTTGTCTCTATGTTCATTAGATTTCTAGAACACCTCCTTTAGGGTTATTCCCAACTTTCCAACCTCTCGGGGATTGTATAACTTCATCCCTCTCTTCTTTTGGTAGTATTCCTCGATTAACTTTACCGTTATCCAATCAACTTACAAAACTATGTCGGTTCTCCTTACCCACTCGTCCTTTTTCAACTTCTTTATTTGAGTCTTTTCGGATCCAATTATTTGGTTCCTAGATGATTTACTGACATGCTAGGATTCATCCTTTCTTAGGTTCGCCCTCATTCCCAATGACATCCTTTACTCAAGGATTTTCCTTTGTTTTTTATCCACTCTTACTAGTTCGTAATCATTTCTTAGCTCATTATTCCCATTTGACCCCTTTTGGTCTATTTTTCTATTGTTTTGTTCGAGAAGTTACCTTTTTACGGTTTCATTCTCCACTTAGTCCCCCAAAGTAGAGACTTTTATCCCAGAAGCTACATGCTCAACCTTCTTACCATTCCTTGATGGTTTCTTCTTTCATTTCCTTACTTTTCCTTCTATACTATGGCATTTCCTGCTTAGAATCCTTCCCCATCAAAAAATTTCATTTTGTCTCTTATTCTTTATTTGAGGATCTTATTAGTCTTATTTTGCATACTTCATACTATGCTCAACCGTCCACTCTTTAGGCTTCATTATGCGCGTGAGACTACGATCCGTCTCACTAATCGTGGTTATTTCTCCTTAGCCACATCTTATTTGGAAGACTTGCATGTTAAGGAAATACCAAATGGATATCAAAGGAATTGGTTCCTCATGCAAGGTTGCTAAGTATATTTTGGGGACAAAACTTCTAAAAAGAGGGGAGAGTTGCAAACCCCGCCCTTTTGAGTTAAGGAAAACTAGGAAAAGAACCGTTCAAACCGAGTAAGAAAATCGAATCGATTTACAAACCCGATCATTTGGGAACAAGCAATTTGGAAATTTACAATTTTTGGGTGATCCAAAAGGTTCATAAAACTATGGAAAAAAACCTTAAGACAAATTAGAGAAGAAAAACCAGATCGGTTCAGATGAACTAGATCCCATCAGAACACTGAAGTTAAGCGTGCTTGCGTGAGAGTAGTGTGAGGAATAAATTAATATATATATATATTTAATTCTAGAATTAATACCAATAATTTAATACCTAAATTAAATTATTAGAATTAATACTAATAAATACTCATCAATTTATGGCAACGTTAATACTAGTAATAAATCTCCCCCATTTAATACACAATTTTGAAATCATCCCCATTCATTCTCCTCACACCTCAACACTTCTCTCTCTCTCCACTGCTCCATTTCTTGGTGAAGCTCGAACCAAAGCTTCGACTTGAGCATTTTTCTAAATTTCAGAAGGAGTGGCCGGGCTCTTTAGAACCAGGGAGGAGTTAGCTACACGTCTATAGTCTAGGTTTGCTCCAAGGGTCACCGGAGAAGCGCCGACATGATGGAATAGTGAAGTAGCTTTGGCGGACTGAAGCTGCCCTATTTTGGCCAAGCTCAAATCAACCAATTTGAGCCCTCCTTAGACCAAACCAAACCATCCCAAAACTTCCTCAGCCCTCTCACGACCGATTTAGAACGTAAAGGTAAGCCAATTCGGCTCACCTTTGTAATTTCTGACTGGTGTTAGAGAGAGAACTGACAAAATTTCGATTAGGAAATTCTAACCCAATTTGGAATCAATTGATGCAATTCTTAATTCTAGGATGAACCTTAGGACAAGAGCTATTTTCCTATATCAAAAGCTCGGACGTCGTGCCCTCGATGGTAAACTTTCAAAGCTTTCTCTCTCTATAGTCTATTTTCCGGTGAAGCTCCATTTGTGCTCATTCTGGCATCAAAACTTGTGATTCAAAGTGCTATTGAATCATATGAAGAGGTAGGAACTCAATTTTAACTTCAATTTCAACAATTAGAAGTGTTTGATCAGTCAATTTGATAAAATCAAATTTAACTGTGTTAAGGAGTTGAAATTGTTGGAAAATTGAGGATTTTCGAAATTTGAAGGACCAAAATGCAATTTTATAAAATTGAGGGTCAATTGGGCATGATAAGAATGTTAGAGGGCATATTGAGGAATTTTAGAATTTTTGGGGTAAAACTTACCATTTTTGCAAATGAAGGGCAAAATGGTAATTTTGGAAAAATTGGGGGGACCAAATTGGAAATTTGGGAAATTAAACTCCTTTTGTGAAATTGAATAAATTGAGGTCCCAAGGGAAATTTTAAAAGTTTTGGGACTCAATTTGAGGAAAAACCGACATTTGGGACTTAATGTTAAAGAAAAATAACTTTAGGGACCTAATTGCAAATAAATAAAAGTTTGGTTTTCTCATTCATTTGTAATGATTGAAGGGTATTAGGCCAAGGGATATTGAACATGTATGCTCATATCGTGTTTGTAAATGAGGTACCTAGAACACCAACAAGGACAAGCTCGCGTGAATACAAAGAACCGATTTAGTGGAATTCACTACATTAACGGGTGAGTGGGCTTACTAACTTCATACCCGGTTGGGATGATGAGCATAGTTTAATGTTAAAAACCACTTACCGGTTGTGAGTGGGATTTTATATCATACTTGGTTGGGGATGATAAGTACATCGAAATGAAAATCCACTACTAAGTGGTATTTTAAACATCAGAACTTAGAGAAGTGATATGAAAAATCATGCGGAAAAACTACTTACCGGTTCTAAGTAGATCATACCTTGTTGGTATGATAAAACTACTCAAAGGAAGTTGAAAACCCGTTTATCGGTTATGAGCAAAGATGTCTTTATACCCGGTCGGTATAATGGATAGTTGAAAATATATTTTGGTCAGATGTGCTCTCCCCTGACTGTGTGCCAATGCTTAAACGATTTGTGAGACCTTCTTGATGGGAGCTTGAATAGCTCTTATAGGCCGAGGCACTCGGTTTTGGAACTTGGGGGCTGTTATGCCCGACTTTAAAAATCTCGAACAAGTGGGCCATAGGCCAGTGGGCACGAGCAGGAGCTCGTAAACAAACATGAGATACATGCCATAAAACATTAATAAATGAATTGTTTGGCTATGGTACCAAAACAGGACCGACATATTCAGTTAAGCAGTGGTAGTGCGACATGACAGGTCTCTAGACCAGTCAAGACAAACAGCTACAGGTTGAGTTGAAGGTCAGGGCCGTTGGACCAATAGCACCACAAATTACATGGCATGATAAGAAAATACTGTTTGTGTATGCACTATGATTATGGGATAATCATGATGCCCAAGAGGGGTAGTGATACATCCTAAGGGCCCTAGACGACCTGGTGAGTATAAGGGCAGTTCGTCGTACCAGGTGACCGTGCAAAATTTGGAGTAGCACCAAGCGCATGAGACCGGGGTGGGGACAGGATGAGGTCTCTGTCCTCATACAGACACAGACAATTGATTTCAGGATTGAGGGTCAAATGTCACATACATCCACTCATTCTCTAGGTAGAAGTGGACGTACTTCTATCGAGGTGGCCGATAAAGTTGCTCTGACGCCACAAGTGGGCTCAGTGGACATGCTGGCCTGTGAATGTGTGTTTGACCTTCATGATGAAGGATGTGTGTTGGGTGATGACACACTGTGATTAAATAAGGAAATGGTGGAAAATCTCAAGATTTTAAAATGAAAGAATTTTTGAAAGAAAGGAGTCTGGCACACTCCAATACAATTCTTTTTCCTAAAGGTTAAAAATTTTGAAAACCCATTCACTTAGTGATTGTACTCACCCCCTCCCTTATATCCCTTTCAGGAAATTTTGAAAAGCCTACCCTTAAAGACCATCAACTAAGACACCTGTGAGACAGGTATGATAAATGTAAAATATTATGCAATTTTAATTTATGTTATTCTAGGAAAAGTTGCAGGTTTAAAGGACAACTTACTCTTTATGGTTTATAATAAGGGGAAACCCTTTAATAAATAGGGAGAGTGGCAGGTTGATCACGGGGATCCAAATAAATTGGGTCGGGGCGTGACAGGAAGTGTTTGATCAGTTAATTTGATGAAATCAAATTCGGTTGGAGGAAGTTGGATTTGGGGAAAAAATTGGGGTACAATGGTGGATACCTTCACCAAAATAGTACTAACAGGACCAAGGGACGGAATAAAATACATACAACTTTTTAGCGGGAATTAAAATTTTTCTTTCATAAAAACAATGTGCCCAAAAACTCATAAACTTCTCGAGAATACAATAACTCATAATCATAATATTAAACATTCATGCGTGCACTTTGAGATTTGTACCTAAAGTTGCACTAATGATAAAGGTGATGTCCCGAACTTGTACTCCCACGAGCTCCCTCTTTCATCCGTAATTGTTTTGGGAAGTGGGTAAACTCACATCTCGGTGAATGAGTTTACCGACTTTGGGCCATTGCATTGCTTACGACCTTGTAATTCACTCAAAATATATATGCATGGATATTCCTTTCATAAATTCTTATAATAGGTTACTTTCATAATTTTCTAACCCTTAGGACTCATGTCTTTGGGTTTAAGCACACACATACATGCAAATACTCATGCTTACCATACACCATATATATCAATCATACATTCCGATCGGAACAAACATGACCCCATCACATTCCAAACAATACGTACGTGGTTCATATGGATGTTGAGGATATCTCATCGACCATTTGTATACTTTGGTTATCCCCTCTTACCATGCACTCAAATATATATATACCCTAGCTGTCCTCTACTATCACACACTCAAGAATCCCCACTCTCAGGTCCCTATGCGACCTTGAAGCATAATTCCATCACCCTTATCTACCACTTCCAAGTGATCCCAAATGTCAACCCACTCCCCCGAGGATAGGCATTTGATCACCCCATTTCATAAAATGATATATACAAAAAAAAAAAACTCATGATCATGAAAAAACACATCACACATTTATTTCTCGGAGCATGGTCCTCTATTCACTAACTCCACTACTCATATTACTCAAAGCCTCATACCCTCATATCACATGGTGTTATTAGTATCATTATTATGGGTTCTTTAATCCTTCTTTTCGGCAAATAATCACAATTATTCATTTACCTTGGTGTGCATGCATCCATGTAGTTACCCTCTATTTTTCAAATACAATTTTCAAAACACTCACTCATATATTCATGCTTTTATAAAGTGTGGTAAAGTACAACGGTTTGTCCAATCAAACTCTTTGTTAGTACATCTCACTCACTGTTATATATAGAACTTGTTTGTCCTAGAGGTTTTCTAAATGTTTCACTAAGTGTGATCCTATTATATTAGCATGATGATTTACACTAAATAAATTAATTCACATCTATAAACCCCGCACTTTTGAGTTAAGAAAAATCGGGAAAAGAACCGGTCAAACTGAGTAAGAAAACCGAGCCGGTTTACATTTGAGAACACGCAATATGTAAATTTACAACTTCTGGGTGATCTAATGGGTTCATTAAACCTTGGAAAACAAATTTAAGAAACTTTGGAAAACAAAAACTAAATTGGTTTAGATGAACTAGATTTCATAAGAACTTTAAAGTTAAGCATGCTTGCCTGAGAGTAGTGTGAGGATGGGTGACCTCCTCGGAAGTATGAATATTTTTTTGTAACCCGAAATTTCGGTCAAAAATTTTTATGTACACCTTATCATAAATAACCATAAATTAATATATATTTAATTATTATAATTAATACCAATAATTTAATACCTAAATTAAATTATTGGAATTAATACAAAAATTAAATTATTAGAATTAATACCCAAATTAAATTATTGGAATTAATACCAACAATTTAGGTCAATATTAATATTAGTAATAAATCTCGCCCACTTAATACACAGGTTTTACGCCTATATAAAGAGGTCACCCCCATTTCATTCTCCTCACACCTGAACACTTTTTTTTCTCTCTCTCTACTGCTCCATTTCCGGGTAAAGCTCAAACCAGAGTTTCGACTTGAACAAAGGTCGGACTCTTTAGAACCCGGGAGAAGACAACTATCTGATAGCAAACTTCAGTCAATCCGAGAATCGTTGGAGAAGCGCCGACATGATGGAATAGTGAAGCAACTTCGGCGGACCGAAGCTGCCCTATTTCGACCAAGCTAAAATCGGCCATTTCAAGCCCTCCTCAGGCCAAACCAAGCCCTCCCAACACTTCCTCAGCCTTTCCACAACTGAATTAGGACCGAAAGGTAAGCCAATTCGGCTCCCCTTTACAATTTTTGATCGGTGCTAGAGAGAGAGTGGACCGAAATTCTAATCCAATTCCGCATCAATTAATGCAATTCTTGATTCTAGGATGAACCTCAGAACGAGACCTATTTGCCCAGATCAAAAGCTCGGACCACCGTGCCTTCACCGGTGAGTAATCGAAGCTTTCTCTCTCTACAATCTATTTTCCGATGAAGCTCCATTTGAGCTCGTTCCGGCGTTAAAATCTGCGATTCAAAGTTTCTTATAATTGTATGAACATGCAAGAACTCAATTTCAACTCCATTTTCAATAATTAGAAGTGTTTGATCGGTCAATTTGATAAAATCAAATTTGGTAGTGTTGAAGAGTTGAAATTGGGGGAAAATTTGGGGATTTTCGAAATTCAAAGGGTCAAAATACAATCTTATGAGATTGAGGTTCAATTGGGCATGAAAATAATGTTGGAGGATCAATTGAGGAATTTTAGAATTTTTGGGGCAAAACTTACCATTTTTGTAAAAGAAGGCCGAAATGGTAATTTTGGAAAAATTGGGGAACCAAATTGGAAATTTGGGAAATTAAACCCCTTTTTGGTGAAATTGAATAAATTGAGGTCCCAGGATAAATTTTAAAAGTTACGGGACTAAATTTGATGGAAAACCGACATTACGCACTTAAAGTTAAAGAGAAATAACTTTAGGGACCTAATTGCAAATAACTAAAAGTTTGCTTTTTCTCATTCATTGGAAATGAATGAAGGCTGTTATGCGAAGTAATAATTAATAAGGTTGTTCATATCGTGTAGGAACATGAAATACCAGGAATGCCAGCAAGGACAAGCTCGCATGAATATAAAGAAGCAGTCTAGTGGAATTCACGACATTAACGGGTGAGTGGGTTTACTAACATCATACACGGTTGGGATGATGAGTGCAACTTAAAGATAAAAACCACTTACCAGTTGTGAGTGGAAATTTTATGTCATACCCGGTAGGGAATGATAAGTACCTCGGTAAAAAAATCCACTATTTAGTGGTATTTTAATAATCACCACTTAGAGAAAGTGATGTGAAAATTATGCAGAAAAACTACTTAACAGTTGTAAGTAGATCATACCCGGTTGGTATGATGAGACTTACTCGAAGGAAGTTGAAAACCCGTTCATCGGTTATGAACGAAGATGTCCTTATACCTGTTGGTATAATGGACAATGAAAACCTATTTTGTCGGAAGTGTTCTTCCTTGATTGTGTGACAATGCTTAAACTATTTGGGAGACCTTCTTGACAGGAGCTCGAATAGCTCTTATAGGTCGGGGGCCTCAATTTTGGAACTTGCGGGCTAGAATGCCCAGTTTTTTTGAAAATCTCGTATAGTAGGCCCAAGGCCAGATGGCACGGGCAGGAGCTCGTAAACAAACATGATATATGTGCCATAAAACTTAATAAGTGAATTGTTTGGCCATGGTACCAAGATAGGACCAACATGCTCAGTCAACTAGTGGCAGTGCGACATGACAGGTTGACGGACCAGTCAAAACAAACAACTGCGGGTTGAGTTGAGAGTCGGGGCCATTGGACCAGTGACACCACAGATTACATGGCTTGATAAGAAAACATTGTTTGTGCATGCACTGTGAGTACAGAATCATTAAGATGCCCATGAGGGGTAGTTATGCGTCCTAAGGGCACTGGATGACCTGGTGGCTATAAGGGCAGTTTGTCGTTCCAGGTGTCTGTGCGAAATCTAGAGTAGCACCAAGCGCATGAGACTAGGGTGTGGACAGGATGAGGTCTCTGTCCTCATATGGACCTGAAGAAGTGATTTCGGGATTTTGGGTCGGATGTCACGTACATCCACTCATTCCCTAGGTAGAAGTGGTTGTACTTCTATCCGGGTGGTAGGAAAAGTCTCTCCAAAGCCACTTGCGGGTTCAGTAGTGATACTGACTTGCGAATGTGTGTAACCTTCATGAGGAAGGAAGTGTGTTGGGTGATGATACACCGGTAACCAAGAAATAGTGGAAAAACCCAAATTTTTAAATGAAGGTGTTTTTTTTTTTGAAAAGAAAGGTGTCTGACAGTTCACTAAGTAGTCATAGTCACCCCCTCCCTTATATCCCTTTGAAGAAATCCCGGAAAACCTACCTTGAAAGACGATCAACTAAGATGCCTGTAAGACAGGTATGTAAAGTTTAAAATTTCATGCAGTTTTGATTATACTATTCCAGGAAATGGTGCAGGTTTAAAGGACGCCTTACTCTTTACGGATTATAATAAGGGGAAACCCTTTAATAAACCGGGAGAGTGGCGGGTTGTTCATAGGGATTCGACCAAACTTGGTCGGGGCATGACAACTAGAGTGGTATCCGAGCTTGTTTCCTCGAATACATAATCAAGACTAGAAAATATAGTAACTGATAGGATTTATCTTAAAATTTTCAGATGGCTCCCAAGAGAGGAACCAAGAAAATTAGGGATGACGCTGCTTAGTACCCTGTTCTCGTAGGAGGACAACCCTAGAAGCTTCCCAAAATGGCTGAGGCATGGTAGAAATCTCCAAAGACCAAATGGAGAAGTATCCTAGAGAAAATGTGCTAGGACCTTTTGAGGGCACAACTCTAAGTATAAAGGAAGCCAAGCGTGAAGCTACAAATGTCAGTAAAGGGTGTATAACCTTACCTAAGTGTTTATCAAGGACCCCATAACTCCTTATTTTGTGACCACTTCCTGTAATAGGGCCAATTGTACTCCTCGGTTAATAAAGTACTCCAAATTCCTAAAAACTTTGTCTATCAAAGGATGTAATCTTGTTAAGAATATAGCCCTAAGTAGAATACCTAAACAAAAGACACCATGAATATCAAGGAGATTATTATGCAAGGAAGGCATGACAAAAGAATCGTCATGGTAAGGAGTCTAGGAGAACTTTGGGGTAACTAAACAAGGAACAACCTATTATAAGGTACAAAGGAAATAGGGCATGAAATGAAGTACCATCTCACACCACTATGATTTAGAATAATACTTCCCAAGGAAGACGCCCTTACAGCTATAGGAAATCCAAAAGGATACCATCCCAAGAAACGTGACTCCAGTTGTAACCACAGATAAGAGGAAACTCTTCAAATCTTAGCGAAGTGGTAAGAAGGAAAAATGGGTAAAGGTAGGACCTCAATAAAACCACAAACGGAACAAAAAAATAGCTGAAGAGAATTTTCCCTTTAAGAAGAAAATACAAACAATTTAGGAGCAAAGAAAGGAGTGCATCCACAAGAGAAGACAAGATGAACATTTGATGACAAACGGGACGTATTGGGATTACAGGAATAAATCACCTTGGAAAAAGCAACTATGCCAAATAGGAAGTTTGGACCAACAGGACAAGAGAAAGCAAGTCGTTACAACAAGATAGTCAGAGGGAACAAATGACACCCTGAGGAAGACCGAGAAGTAGAAGGGGTTACACCATAAAAAGGTCAGTGAGATGGACGTTAAGGACAAGAGTACTCGAGAAAAAAAAACTGCCCTAAGAAACTTAGACCAAAGGAATGGTAGAGGCGAGACAGTTAACAAACTAATACACGGGAAAACCATAATTTGAGTTCCAACAAAGAAGAGAGGGGCGAAAAGGCCAAATACTTGGGAAAAGAAGGGTGAAAGAAATCCTTAATAGGACCAAAGGTCAAATAAACCAAGAAAAAAAAATAGGCAAGCCTCTCACATAATTATCAAGAAATCTTGAAATAAGGAAGATTTGAATGCTCCATAAAGAAATACACTATGAAAGTAAACTTTAGAGGGATGCATACGACTAACTACCGTTGAAGGAATTTTGATGGGCGGATGGACATAATGTGGAGTGCAAGGAACCAACCCTTAATTGGGAAATGTTTCAGAGGAAGGAAGTATCGTGATGGCCCAATGTGACCTACTTGGAGAGAGCAGGAGAACCAAACAATAATTTCAGGATAAACAAGAGATTTTGAAATAAGAAGGATGTGAACCCTCCTTAAACGGAAATAAGTTAACGAGTTTGCATCAAAAAGATGTTGTGACAAGTATGAATGAGTGGACAACCCATACTAAGGTAATAAAGTAAAAAATGTTCAAGAAACATTGGGAAAGTAAGTCCTCCAAATAAGATGTGGCTAAGGAGGAATAACCGCAATTGGTAAGATGGGTCATATTCCACATGTGCATATGAAGCTTAAAGAGTGGACGACCGAGCACAGGGTGGAATGCACGGAATAAAATCAATAATCGAAAGTATCCCATCTAAGGAATAATTGATAAAACAAAAGTTGTGGATAGAAAAGGATCCAAAGCAAACAGATGCCCTAACATAGATAAGGGTGCGAAGAAAGGGAGAAAGAACCATACAACGAATGATAAGGAGGTTGAGCATGTAACTCCTAAGATGGAAATCTCTATTGTAAGGGACATAGTAGAGAACAAAACCGAAAGGAGGGAACCTTCCCAAGAAAAGTAATCGACACATAGATCAAAAACAATTATTATAGAATGAAGAATCATGAAGTGATTATGAGAAAGTAAAAGTGGATTAAGGAAAAAGGAAAAACCTTGAATAAGGAATGCCAAGGACTTAAGAAGGAAAGAATCCCAGTTTGTTGGTAAACTATTAGGAAACCAAATAATTGACACCAGAAAGACCCAATAAAGAAGTTGGGACAAGACGAGTGGGTAAGGAAAATTGACATAATTATGTAAGACATGTTGTCAAGATACGAATGATAATTGGGTAACAGTCAAGGTAGTTGAGGAATACTACCCGATGAAAGGAGTGATGAAATTATACAGTCCCTGGAAGGTTGGAAAGTTGGAAACAACCCTAAAAGAGGTGTGGTAGGAGTCTGATGGACTGAGACAGGTTCAGAACTATGTTATATCATAAAGGACATATAAGCACCAACAATGCCGAGTAAAATGTAACTCGAGTAAGAAGGAGTTAGTTGGTAAACATAACAAGGTCAAATATAAATTTGACCGAAATTGTAATCAATGATGGATGAAGGATGGGTTAAATTGGGATGAAAGAATAATAACACAAAAACCTGTGAAAACAAGTATGTAATGCTTGAAAGAACATCGAGTTAGGGGTTTCAACGATGAAGAGAATAACTAGACAAAGGAACGATTGGGCATCTTGGAACTCCCAATCCTGAAATCTTGAGTAAAATCCCCAAAAGGAAGAACCTTATCCTAAATAAAGGGAGATGTGAACCTAAGAATATACATTTGGATTAATGAGCCATACAAGCCTCGTTATTATAACACCATGGAAGGAGTAAGCATGATAAATGAAAAGAAATTCCTTAGATGAATGATTATGGGGACTAAGCGAAAGAGCAATCAAAGTGTTAGTATGTCAAGAAAACCCAAGTTGATAGTAAGGAAAATTATTCCTGATGTGGAATATATTGGCTAAGTTTTGGGGAAAAAACTCCTAAAAGGAGGGGAGAGTTGTAAACCCTGCACTTTTGAGTTAAGAAAAACCGGGAAAAGAATCGGTCAAACTAAGTAATAAAATCGAGATGGTTTATATTTGAAAACACGCAATATGGAAATTTACAACTTCTGGGTGATCTAAAGGGTTCATTAAACCTTGGAAAAAAAATTTAAGAAACTTTAGAAAACAAAAACCAAATTGGTTCAGGTGAACTAGATTTCATAAGAACTTTAAAGTTAAGCGTACTTACCCAAGAGTATTGTGATGATGGGTGACCTCCTGAAAAGTATGAATTTTTTTTTGTAACCCGAAATTTCAGTCAAATTTTTTATGTACGCCTTATCATAAATAACCATAAATTAATATATATTTAATTATTTTAATTAATACCAATAATTTAATACCTAAATTCAATTATTGGAATTAATACAAATAATTTAATATAGAAATTATATTATTAGAATTAATACCAATAATTTATGTCAATATTAATACTAGTAATAAATCTCGCCCATTTAATACACGGGTTTTACACCTAAATAAAGAGGTCACCCCCATTTCATTCTCCTCACACCTGAACACTTCTCTCTCTCTACTGCTCCATTTCCCGGTAAAGCTCGATCTAGAGCTTCGACTTGAACAAAGGTCGGGCTCTTTAGAACCGGAGAGAAGACAGCAATCTGATAGCAAACTCCAGTCAATCCGAGAATCGTTGGAGAAGTGCCGACATAATGGAATAGTGAAGCAACTCCGGCGGACCGAAGCTGCCCTATTTCGGCCAAGCTGAAATCGGCCATTTCAAGCCCTCCTCAGGCCAAACCAAGCCCTCCCAACACTTCCTCAGCCTTTCCACACCCGAATTAGGACCGAAAGGTAAGCCAATTCGGTTCCCCTTTACAATTTTCGATCGGTGCTAGAGAGAGAGTCGACCGAAATTCAATGACAAAATTCTAATCCAATTCCGCATCAATTGATGCAATTCTTGATTCTAGGATGAACCTCAGGATCAGACCTCTCTGCCCAGATCAAAAGCTCGAACCGCTGTGCCTTCACCGGTGAGTAATCGAAGCTTTCTCTCTCTACATTTTGTTTTCCGGCGAAGCTCCATTTGAGCTTGTTCCAGCGTTAAAATCTATGATTCAAAGTTTCTTAGAATTGTATGAACATGTAGGAACTCAATTTCAACTCCAATTTCAATAATTAGAAGTGTTTGATCGGTCAATTTGATGAAATCAAATTCGGTAGTGTTGAAGAGTTGAAATTGGTGGAAAATTTAGGGATTTTTGAAATTCAAAGGGCCAAAATACAATTTTATGAAATTGAGGGTCAATTGGGCATGAAAATAATGTTGGAGGACCAATTGAGGAATTTTGGAATTTTTGGGGCAAAACTTACCATTTTTTGTAAAAGAAGGGAAAAATGGTAATTTTGGAAAAATTGGGGAACCAAATTGGAAATTTGGGAAATTAAACACCTTTTTGGTGAAATTGAATAAATTTAGGTCCCAGGATAAATTTTAAATGTTACAGGACTCAATTTGAGGAAAAACTAACATTAGACACTTAAAGTTAAAGAGAAATAACTTTAAGGAACTAATTGCAAATAACTAAAAGTTTGGGTTTTCTCATTCATTGGAAATGAATGAAGGCTGTTATGCCGAGTAATAATGAATAAGATTGTTCATATCGTGTAGAAATGTGAAATACCGGGAACGCCAGCAAGGACAAGCACGCGTGAATACAAAGAAGTAGTCTAGTGGAATTCACAGCATTAACGGGTGAGTGGGTTTACTAACATTATACACGGTTGGGATGATGAGCACAACTTAAAGATAAAAACCACTTACCGGTTGTGAGTCGAAATTTTATGTCATACCCGGTAGGGAATGATAAGTACCTCGGTATAAAAACCCACTATTTAGTGGTATTTTAATAATCACCACTTAGAGAAAGTGATGTGAAAATTATGCAGAAAAACTATTTACCAGTTGTAAGTAGATCATACCGGGTTGGTATGATGAGACTTCCTCGAAGGAAGTTGAAAACCCGTTCATCAGTTATGAACAAAGATGTCCTTATACCGGTTGGTATAATGGACAGTGAAAACCTATTTTTCGGAAGTGTTCTTCCCTGACTGTGTGCCAATGCTTAAACTATTTGGGAGACCTTCTTGACGGGAGCTCGAATAGCTCTTATAGGCCGGGGGCCTCAATTTTGGAACTTGCGGGCTAGAATGCCCAATTTTTTGAAAATCTCGTACAGTGGGCCCAAGGCCAGATGGCACGAGCAGGAGCTCGTAAACAAACATGATATATGTGCCATAAAACTTAATAAGTGAATTGTTTGTCCGTGGTACCAAGATAGGACAGACATGCTCAGTCAACTAGCGGCAGTGCGACATGACAGGTCGACGGACCAGTCAAGACAAACAACTGCAGGTTCAGTTGAGAGTCGGGGCCATTGAACCAATGGCACCACAGATTACATGGCTTGATAAGAAAACATTGTTTGTGCATGCACTGTGAGTACGGGATCATTAAGATGCCCATGAGGGGTAGTTATGCGTCCTAAGGGCATTGGACGATCTGGTGGCTATAAGGGCAGTTCGTTGTTCCAGGTGTCTGTGCGAAATCTGGAGTAGCACCCAGCGCATGAGATCGGGGTGTGGACAGGATGAGATTTCTATCCTCATACGGACACGAAGAAGTGATTTCGGGATTGTGGGTCGGATGTCACGTACATCCACTCATTCCCAGGGTAGAAGTGGTTGTACTTCTATTCGGGTTGCAGGAAAAGTCGCTCCGAAGCCACTAGTGGGTTCAGTAGTGATACTGACTTGCGAATGTGTGTAACCTTCATGAGGAAGGATGTGTGTTGGGTGATGACACACCGGTAACCAAGAAATAGTGGAAAAACCCAAATTTTTAAATGAAAGTGTTTTTTTTTTAAAAGAAAGGAGTCTTGGCACACTCCATATAAATGTTCTTCTTAAAGGTTAAAAGTAGACGTTTGAAAACCTATTCACTGAGTAGTCGTACTCACCCCCTCCCTTATATCCCTTTCAGGAAAACCTGGAAAGCCTACCTTGAAAGATCATCAACTAAGATGCCTGTAAGATAGGTATGTAAAGTTTAAAATTTCATGCAGTTTTGATTATGCTATTCTAGGAAATGGTGCAGGTTTAAAGGACGCCTTACTCTTTACGGATTATAATAAGGGGAAACCCTTTAATAAACCGGGAGAGTGGCGGGTTGTTCACGGGGATCCAACCAAACCGGGTCGGGGTGTGACAACATCATTATGATCATATTTTCTTTGAATCGGTTCTTCTAGCATCGTCACTTAATTTTCTAAAATTACGAATTTTTCTCATCGGGCTAGGTTCGCTCGATTCGCGTATTGACGAACCGGTTTATACGATCCCTTCCAAATCATGAGAATTTTAGCCTTATTTGGCTATATTTACCATAAGGCCCTTATATCTTTAAATGCTTCACTTGTTCACTAAATACTTCCTAAAATTACTTTTTAGTCCTTACTTCTTTCACTATTTACCAAAATAACCCTTTTTTCAAGGTCATTCATTTAGGATCCTAACTATTAAAACTTCTCATTTTATTCCCTATATTGTGCCTTGGGTCTCATTTGGGTTCATAAGTATTTGAAATTACCTTTTGGCCAAACATTATACTATTTATCATTGTGCCCCTAAACTTTTTCAAACTTCTATTTAGGATCCTAAACTTTCTCAAACCACCAATTTGGGTCCTTAAGTCTTTAAAACTTCTTCTTAGGTACTTAAACTTTTCATGAGTCCCATTGAGGTCCCTTCTTTTCTAAAATTACACTTTGGCCCCCATATTTTTGAAACTATCATTTTAGTCCTCAAACTTTCTATTTCCTTGAAACATCTCCAAAAACCTATGTCTAATCCCTAACTTTACCATGCTCCCCAACTCCACACAATCACTTTCTGGCCAGCCTCGATCGAAATAGTGTCATTTTGGTTGTTTTTAGGCCTTCGAGGGAAAATAGCCACATTGTAGTAAAACAATAGGAACTCGTTGGAGATGGCAAGTCGGTCACGACATGAGTGGGGTTAGATAGCTTACTCCCTTGTGCATTCATAACATTTTGAATCATCTCAAATGGTGGTCTAAGTCCTTTGAAAATGTGATTTATAGAGAACGTGCAAGATAGTGGTGTCATTGGAATTTTCATAAATTTTCACAGCTATGAGACTCATCTTTAGCTCAAAGGGCCAATGGATTTGGATAAAGGGTCGGGAGGAGTCTCTAAAATTAATTTAGGTCATGTTTGGCCATTAGGATGGTTGGGGTTGGCTTGAGAAAGGGACGGTTTATTTTTAGTCGATGAAGTAATGTTACTATTCCATCGCACCGACACTAGTAGAGTGAATGTCATTGTCAGAGTGGGGTTGGAAAACTAACTTCACAATGGTTTCAATGCACTAAAATCACTAATTTTAGTAGTCAGAATCGAAAGGAATGGCCTATAAAATTTGGGTCATAAAAAAATGGAGTATACTAGATTTTAGAGAGAACTCTCGTGGTCGGCCAACGGGAACAAGGTCAAATCTTATATGAGGAGCTTAAGGAGTTTGATAGCTGTCAATCCATGTGATTATTTGGTAAGATTAGCCTCCTATAGAATTAATTTGCATTTAAATTCCCTTGGGTGATAAAAGTAAAAAAGTGCACTACTTTTGGTTGAACTCAGGTTTCTAGCCGAGTTTTGGGTCGTTTGGTTGGGCGAAAGAGATGACTTGTACCGCAGGCATGCAGTGCGTGCTCGCGCATGTGGCATGTGCCTCGTGTGTGCGACACATGCCTCATGTGTCTTGAGTATACCTTATTCATGCGATGAATACCTCGCTCCCGACACACCTCCAACCAATCCGAACTGTAGCGAATCAGTTTCCAATAAATAAATTGTGCGATTTGATCGATTTTGGTTGTTTCTTGGCTGTTTACATCCCATTCGGCCGGTTGTTGACCCAATTTATTTTTCTAAAAATTAATTGACCAATTGCACAATAATTGATCTCAAGAGTCTCCTTTTCCATATTTTTTTTAAACTACTTGAAAAAATCATGGAGTTTTCAATCTCAACCAGTTCAATCCCTATTTGAACCAGCTCTTAATTGAAATTTCCTCAATACTTGATTTTCAATCAAGTGAGGTCCTTTGGATGTAATTTATATCTCTTTTTTAATTATCTAAAATTCATGTCTAAATGGATTTCCAAACTAGTTTAATTTACAATCTTGATTTGGGTTTCCATTGTCGATTCACTCTCAATTTTTGGTCTCATTGAGCTTAAGTTTTGGTTTTAAAATTACTAGTGCTATAAGGAAGGGGAATTTTGACACAAAAATCATCTTATTGGGTTGTAGATTGAGTGAATTTTGTGGTTAATTACGTGGGTGTAAGGAACGAATTTTCCAACTTATAGAGAGAAATTTGATATAATGGAGAGGGAATAATTCAATTAATTTCATAGGAAGACCGATATGGGAGTTTTCAGCTCAAGAATAGGCTAGGTTGCATGCCATTTGGCTAAAATTCTAGTCAATTTGATTGATTTTACTGATGATGTGTGGCTGAATTCAGCAAGATGTGTCTAGAAGTAGGTGAAGGGGGCAAGTTGGGTTGAGCGGGTGAGTTGGGTCAGATTCGGTGACTCGAGTCGATCAACCTTTTCTTTTTTCTAATTTTTGAATTTTTTTTACAAAATTATCATTTTTCCCTCTTCAGATCCTCTTAGTAATTTAAATTATGTCCCCCGATCTTGATTGGTATAAACCATCTTTTCCATACACCCCAATTTCTCATTCAAGAAATCAATTTTCTATTCAATTCAATCTTAGATTCTCAGGTTCCCATTCTCATTTCAACCTTAATTTTTGGTCAAATTGAGTTAAATTTTATTTTTGAAAATTGTGGTGTTACATACTTAAAGCTTAATAGGATGGTGGGGTTCGAAAGTTGGGATCAAAAGAAATGTGTAGCATTTTTCTTGGTTGTGTTTATTTGTCGGGGCATTGAAAATGATTCATGAAGTAAATGTTGCATTTTGTCATCAAATTGTGTATACTGTTTGATCACGCCAGCTATGGTAGAGTCTCATCAGTATTGAAGATAGGTGGTATTGGAAAGATGAAACAAGAAGGGTTCCAATAGCACTTGAATCACTCGATTTAATTGTAAAAAATAAAGTGATATTATTTCCATAGATAATTTAACGATTTTTTTAGTTTTCAGACCTTGGTCGAGCAGAGGGAACAACACACATGTAGCGTGTGGCTATGTCGCGTGCCTGCACCTATAGTGCATGTCCAGCTTGTTCGACCAATTAAACACTATTTTGAACTAGTTTCTAATAAATATTTTAGTCAATTTGTCTAATTTTGATCATTTTTTGCTTGGTTCACCTCAAATTCGATTATTTTTTAGTCTAATTTAATTTTCTAAAATTTTCTTGACCACTTTCATATTATATGGATCTAAGAATTTCAACTTCATAATTTTTTAACCACGTTGGAAAAATTGTGGAGTTTTCAATTCAATCATGATTTGAATTGGTTCTCCATTAAACTTTTTATGATCTTTGATTTTCAATTCAAGAAGATTTTTCATGAGTAATTCATGTCATTTTACCACTTGCCTAAAATTCTCATACGAACCGATTTACAATCCGATTCAATTTCTAATCTTGACTCGGGATTTCATTCCTTATTAAATCTCAATTTTTTGTCCAATTGGGTTTAAATTTTACTTACAGAAATTTCGATGTTACACTCACTCTTCTATATGCAAAGCAATCGAATTATATATGTTCGAATGTGCGTTCCCCAAACATGTAATGCATGATGTGAGTGGAGTATATCGATAGTTTGTCAATGTCATTATAACCCTCTTACAAAAAGTTGGTACTTCATTGTCTATCTCAAAATGTCATAGGGTTCTTGAATTTAGTGTTAGGGATACATAAGTTTCCTAATAGATCATGCTCTTACTTGTAGTTTCATTTTGCATCATCAATCTTAATTGTTTAATGTCGGTCTCACACAAGTTGTTCACATTCATACATCAAGTTTATAGTTATCTTCAAATTCGTGTAGTATCCCACACTCCACATGAGGTCATGTATTTCTAACGTCAACCTTACAAGAAATTGTAACATATAATTTACAGGTGAACCCACTCCGAGGTAAAATATTTTTTGAGGAAAACTCCATATATTCCACCATGGTTTCCCTACATGACTTAGTATAATGAACTAGATTTGTGGAGGAAAACTCCATATATTCACCGGTCAGTTTTAAATTTTAAACTGAGATGGTCTACAAGCTTAATTATTTGGAAACAGGGTAAATTGACAATTTACAACTTCCATGTGACTCAAAATGGTTAAAAAATCTTGGAAAAAAATCTTAGGATGAAATGAGGAAGAAAAACCGAAGCGATTCAAGAGAACTGTTTATGAAACAAGTTGATTCATGAACAGGAATCAATTAAGAGATAGTAAACCGGGAATTTTATGGATCATAAGTGACATAAGGAGTCAGAGAAGTCATGAAAATGGACTAGAGAAGAAATTGGAGATGAAAACCAAACCGGTTCAGGTGAACCAAATCCGAACCGGATTGAACCGGTTTAGACCAGTTTGAATCACTATTGAACTGGATGCTAAATTCATTTTTCTAGGTGGCTTAAAAATTTCAAATTTGAGATTTGAGACCACCATTGGATAGAAAATGAATTTAGATAAATTTATAAATTTTTAGATTTGAAAATCTCAGTTGAATGGGCGGTGAACCGGCCGGTTTAAACTTTGAACCCGGTTTGGACCGGTGCGGTTGGTTCGGAACAGTGTCATCTTCTTCCTTGGGATGATAGCATTGTTCACTCGTCGAAAAATTGAAACAGTGCTGGTGAAGAAGAAACGTTTATGTTTAGTAAGTTTTAGGTCTTCAATGTCTGTCATAACGGTGCAAAACGGACAGCCAACAGGTCCCCGAGCTCCCTATATAAAGAGCCCCTCTCCATTCGTCCTCTCCACACCTAAAAAGCTCACTCTCTCTTAGTTGCTTAGTTTTCCGGTGAAGCTCAAACTAGAGCTCTGATATAGGGTCAATTCTGAGCCAAAGAAGGTGAGGTTAGGTTCATTAGAACCGAGGAGAAGTCAGCTACACGGTGGTACATCCGTTCGTTCCAAGAGTCACCGGAGAACCGCCAGCGTGATCGAATAGTAAAGCAGCTCCAGTGGACTGAAGCTGCCCTATCTCGGCCGAGTTGAAATCGGCCAATTCGAGCCCTCCTCAAGCCAAGCTCTCCCGACACCTCCTCATCCCTTCCATAATTGAACTAGGACTGAAAGGTAAGCCAATTCGACTCCCCTTTACAATTTTTTATTGGTGTTAGAGAGAGAGTTGACCGAAATTCTAATCCAATTTGATATCAATTGATGTCATTCTTGATCCTAGGAATAACCTCTGGAAGAGAGCTACCTGCCCATATAGAAATCTCATACCACCACGCCCTCATAGGTGAGAAATCGAAGCTTTCTCTCTCTACAGTTTGTTTTCCGGCGAAGCTCCGTTTGAGCTCGTTCCAACATTAAAACTTGCGATTCAAAGTTCTATGGAATCATATAAACATGTAGAAACTCAATTTCAACTTCAATTTTAACAATTTGAGGTGTTTGATTGGTCAATTTGATGAAATCAAATTCAGTTGTGTTAAAGAGTTGAAATTGGCGGAAAATTGGGGGAAATGGGGATTTTTGAAAATTTGAAGGACCAAAATGTAATTTTATAAATTTAAGAATCAATTGGTCATGATAAGAATATTAGAGAGCCAATTGAGAAATTTTAGAAATTTTGGGCCAAAATTTACCATTTTTGTAAAGGAAGGGTAAAATGGTAATTTTGGAAAAATTGAGGGACCAAATTGGAAATTTTGAAATTAAACCCCCTTTTGTGAAATTTAATAAATTGACATTATAAGATAAATTTTAAAAGTTTTGGGACTCAATTTGAGGAAAAATCGGGCAATAGGGACTTAAAGAAAAATAACTTTACGGACCTAATTGCAAATATATATAAAGTTGGGTTTTCTCATTCATGTGGACCAAATGAGGGCTATTAGGCCAAAGAATAATGAACAACTATATTCATTTCATGTAGGAGAACGAGTCATTGGAAATGCCAGTCGAGGTCCAGCTTGTTAGGGACAAAACCCGACTAAGTGGAATTTCACTACACGGTCGGGTGCGTGGGATTTTATATCGTACCCGGTTGGGGATGATAAGCACATCGAACTAAAAAACCCACTACTATGTGATATTTTAAACATCACAACTTAGAGGAGTGATTTGAAAATCATGCGAAAAAACTACTTACCAGTTGTAAGTTGATCATACTCGGTTGGTATGATGAAACTTCCTCGAAAGAAGTTGAAAACTCGTTCATTGGTTATGAACGGAGATGTCCTTATACCCGAGCGGTATAAAGGACAGTGAAAACATATTTTTGTCAGAAGTGCTCTCCCCTGACTATGTGCGAATGCTTAAACAATTTGGGAGACCTTTTTGACGGGAGCTCGAATAGCTCTTACAGGCTAGGGGCCTCGATTTTGGAACATGGGGGCTAATATGGCTAGTTTTGAAAATCTTGAACAATGGGCCATAGGCTAATGGGCACGAGCGGGAGCTCGTAATTGAACATGATATAGATGCCATAAAACTTTAATAAGTAAATTGTTTGGTCATGGTACCAAGACTAGTCCGACATTCTCAATCAACTAGCAGCGGTGCGACATGACCGGTCTCCAGACCATTTAAGACAAACAGCTGCAGGTTGAGTTGAAGGTCGGGACCATTGGACTAATGGCACCTCAAATTACATGGCATAATAAGAAAACATTGTTTGTGCATGCACTATGAGTATGGGAACATCAAGATGCCCATGAGGGGTAGTGATGCGTCCTAAGGGCCGTGGACGACCCGGTGAGTATAAGGGTAGTTTGTCGTACCAAGTGACCGTGCGAAATTTGGAGTAGCACCGAGCGCATGAGACTGGGGTGGGGACAGGATGAGGTTTCTGTCCTCATATGGACATGAAGAATCAATTTCAGGATTGAGGGTCAAATGTCGCATACATCCACTCATTCTCAGGGTAGAAGTGGATGTGTTTTTATCTAGGTGGCCGGTAAAGTCGCTCCGAAGCCATAAGTGGGTTTAGTGGTCGTGCTGGCCTGCGAATGTGTGTTAACCTTCATGATGAAGGATGTGTGTTGGGTGATGACATACTGTGGTTAAATGAGAAATGGTGGAAAAACTTGAGATTTTAAATGAAGGGATTTTTTAAAAGAAACAAGTCTAGCACACTCCAATACAAGACTTTTTCTTCGTAAAAGTTGAAAGTAGACTTTTGAAAAACCTTTTCACTAAGTTGTAGAAACTCACCCCTCTTTTCTATCCCTTTTCAGGAAAAAGAGAAAATGACTAGGAGTAACACCGAACCTTACCCTTTATCAGGTATGCTTAAGTTTCCTTAAGCTTGCATTCTAATTGATATATGTCTTCCAAGGAACAAGGTTGAAATTTTGCCTAGCTCCTCTTGAGTTAAAGAAGGAGGAAACTCCTCTTAAACCGAGAAAGAGTTGCGGGTTGTTCAAGGGGATCCAACCAAACCAGGTTGGGGCGTGATAACTAGGGTGGTATCAGAGCCTAGTTCCCTTGAAACATTATCAATATTATGCCCTGATATTAACCCAATTCTAAACTATCTTGTAGGAATGAGAATCACTAGGAAATTCGTAAAGAAATCTAGTCCTCCCCCTATAAGCATGAAAAAGTCACCCAACCCACGAGAGGAAGTCGTTCAAAGGTTCATAAGGGGCAAAAAACGAGTACTCAATGACATGGTAGAGGACTACTAGAAACTAGTTGGAGCCTTACTGGAACCAAAAGGCATCATATACCCTCCTACCAGACAAGAGGAACCATCATCACCTCCTAGAAGTCCAACCCCTCCTCCAATACCACAACAACAAAAGAGGAACCCCACCAAGAAGGAGGCCTGGGATAATTATTGGGAATGCTTATGCCACCTTCATGAAGGTCCACCAAGTACCTCCACCCACTCAATCTAACTTCAATCCATCTCGATGGATGAAATGGACATATGAGTGTGAGGCGGATGTACTAAGGCGGTACGGGTTGGAGGCCATACATGAAATTTGTCCCATTGAGGAGCACGAATGGACCCCAATCAATTAATTAGAGCCTTTTGACCAAGAGTCCCATAATCGTTCTAGGGTTAACTCTAGCCCTATGACCCCAAGGGATTAAGGGGTAAAGAAGTCATGTAATAAGCCAAATTTTTGGCAAGAAAATATTTCCTGAATGAATTAGAAGTTTATTAAAACCCTGAGTTCCTGAAGAAAATTTAAGTGTATAAAAAAATTCACCTGATAGAGATCCTAAGGAAAGGAAAAGGAAGTTGGAGGATCAACCATCCAAGAGTACATAATATTCGAGAGATCAAGAAGTTCTAAGAAAAACTCAAGAGGAAGTATAACATCCCAAAAAGAACCACAAGAATAGAAGTTGATCAATAAGGAAAAGAGATTTAGAGTCCACCCGGTAAAGATGAAGAGAAAATACAACAACAGGAAGTGCCAAGTGTAACAAATTCCTTAGAATTCCAAAGGATAAGATACACATGGAAGGTAAGGTGTGAGTCGAGGAAAGAAGAAAAACAAGATATAGAAGAAGCGTACTAGGTCCCTAAAATTTAGGAGAAAATTTTTCGAAGGATAAGGCGATCAAACACTAGAAAGTACGAGTGGTTAGGTAAGAGTATTGGGAGGTGGAGCATGATCTACTACAAGGAGGCCTGGAAAAACTCAAATTTGGAAGTCAAAGAAATAATACATAAGGAAATAACTTATTTGGACCAAATGAATTGGAGGAGTAAAATGAAGTCTAACCAGAGATGGGGAATAGTGGGAAGAATACACCTCAACCAAGATAAAAAGGGAAGCACCAAGGATTTAAAGGTACGGAAGGTTTGAACACGATAAGGATAAGAGACCCACCTCAAGGAATAGGCAAATATTGAAGCGAGTGGAAATGAAGCAAGGTCGATAGAAGGTCCTCCTGAATCTAAGGAATAAGAATAAGTTGCTAAAAATATCCAAAAGATATACTCCAGAAATTTAAAGAATTCAATAGTAGAATTAGAAAGAAATATACGGAGGGAAGGAGAATGGGAAGAATCATGTACAAAGAGAATGAAATTTCCCGACTCATGACTTAAAAATTGTTGCCATAGTGTTTGCCCTAAGAATATGGTGCTCCTACCTTTATAGGATTAAGTGCGGGATATACACAGATCACAAGAAGTTTACCTACTTCTGAATTCAAAAAGGAATTAAACCTCCATCAAGAGAGATGACTGAAATTGGTGAAGGATTATAATTTTGCAATAGAATACCACCCCGGAAAGGCTAATGTAGTAGCAGGTGCTTTAAATCTTAAGTATCAAATTGAGACGACATGAGTAAAGACAAGTTACATACTCTTGTTACAACAATTGGAAAGGATAGAGGTGGATCTAAGGGAAAACAAGCAAGAAAATGCTTGGTGACTAAGGCGGTAGTAAGACCCAGCTAACCAAGCTTATCAAGGTTCAACAAAAGATTGATAAAGGACCTCAATCCTATTTGGATTCGGTTAACAAAGAAAGGAAACTAGACTATGACATGCGAAGTGACGAAGTACTAACCAATAAGGGTAGGGTATGTGTGCCTCAAGATAAGGAGTTGAAAGGACTAATTTTGGAAGAGGCACACAATTTGGTGTATGCTATGCATCCGGGCAGTACTAAGATATATTGCACTCTCAAACAAGGATACTGGTGGAAGGGTATGAAGAGAGACATTACAGAATATGTAGCCTGATGTTTGTCCTGTCAATAGATAAAAGTAGAGCATTAGAAACCATCAGGACTACTACAACCCTTACTAATTCCGGAGTGGAAGTGGAAGCACATCACCATGGACTTCGTCATGGGCCTGATTATGACCAGAAAGGGTTGAGATGCGATTTGGGTAATAGTGGATATATTGACCAAATCAGCTCATTTCCTCCTTATAAAAGTGGCGGACATGGTAGAACAGTTGGCAGTCCTATACATGAAAGAAATCATAAGACTCCATGGTGTCCCGATGAGTATAGTATCGGATAGAGATCCGAGATTTACTTCCAGGTTTTGGCTGAGTCTACAAAACGCCATGGGGACCAAGCTCCATATGAGTATAACATTTCACCCTTAGACAGATGGTCAGTCTAAGCGAACCATCCAAACCTTGGAAGCCATGCTAAGAGTGTGTGTGCTCACCTTGAACAAAAGGTGGGAGGAATACTTATGTCTGATGGAATTTGTGTATAATAATAGTAACCATGCCAGTATTCAGATGGCTCCCTATGAAGCACTTTATGGACGAACTTGTCGTACCCCTTTATTTTGGAAAGAAGTGGGGGAGAGAAAGTTAGAAAGGATAGAAATAATAGAGGATTCCATAGAGAAGATAAAATTAATAGGGAGTCGTCTTAAGACTGCACAGGATAGGCAAAAGAGTTATGTGGACAATCAAAGGAAAATTTGGAATTTGAAGTGGGAGATCAAGTATTCCTCAAAGTATCTCCATGGAGAGGAATACTTAGGTTTCAGCAAAGAGGAAAGCTGAAACCAAGATATATTGGTCCATATCCCATTATTCAAAGTATATGAACGGTAGCTTATAAATCAGAACTGCCTCCTACCGACACCTACAAGACGGTTATGCGGCACGCCAATCGACGCAACATGAAGAACCTCGGCTCCGTACTGGGTGGCTGTCTTTTCCCTTGAGAAAGTTCTTTTTGAAAATCTCTTTTTGCCTTTTGGCCTTGTTTTCTACAGAGAATACACAATTTATTCCACATTTCAGTGCTTCAAAAATATCAATCTGATCCTAGTCACGTAATGGACCGACCTCCAATGGAACTAGAAGAGAACCCGACTTATCAAACAGAGCTGGTATGAATCACCAACCAATGAGACAAGAATTTGATGAACAAGAAGATTCCTATGGTCAAGGTGTTGTGGCAGAACGGACCCGTGCAGGAAGAGACATGGGAAACCGAGTCTATGATGAGGGATAGTTGCCCTCAATTATTTAATGTGTAAACTATTTTGGGGACAAAACCCTTAAAAGGAGGGGAGAGTTATAAACCTCGTCCTTTGATAATGAGAAAACCGGGGAAAGAATTGGTCAGTTTTGAATTTTAAACTGACACGGTCTACAAGCTCGATTATTTGGAAACGGGGAAAATTGACAATTTACAACTTCCATGTGACTCAAAATGGTTCAAAAATCTTGGAAAAGAACCTTAGGATGAAATGAGAAAGAAAAACCGAAGCGATTCAAGAGAACCGGGTCCGAACCGGATAAAACTAGTTTATGAACCAAGTTGATTCATGAACCGGAATCGATTAAAAGATAGTAAACCGGGAATTTTATGGAACATAAGTGACCTAAGGAGTCAGAGAAGTCATGAAAATGGACTAGAAAATTAATTGGAGATGAAAACCAACCAATTCAGGTGAACTGGATTAAATCGGTTTGGACCGGTTTGAATCACTATTAAATCGGATGCTAAATTCATTTTTCTAGGTGGTTTAAATATTTCAAATTTGAGATTTGAGACCACTATGGGATAGAAAATGAATTTAGAAAATTTTAGATTTGAAAAACTCGGTCGAATGGGGGTGAACCGGTCGGTTTAAACTTTGAACCTAGTTCGTACTGGTCCAATTCCGATTTGAAACAGTGTCATCTTCTTCCTCAGGATGACATCACTATTCACTTGCCGGAAAATCGAAGCATTGCCAGCGAAAAAGAAATGCTTCCATTCAGTACGTTTGAGGTCTTCAATGCCTGTCATAACGATGCCAAACGGACGGCCAATGGGTCCCCGAGCTCCCTATATATAGAGCCCCTCTCCATTCATCCTCTCCACACCTGAAAAGCTCTCTCTCTCTTAGTTGCTTAGTTTTCCAGCGAAGCTCAAACTAGAGCTCTGATATAGGGTCAATTCTGAGCCAAAGAAGGTGAGGTTGGGTTCATTAGAACTGAGGAGAAGTCAGCTACACGGTGGTGACATCCGTTCATTCCGAGAGTCACCGGAGAACCGCCAGCGTGATCGAATAGTGAAGCAGCTCTAGTGGACCGAAGCTGCCCTATCTCGGCCGAGTTGAAATCGGCCAATTCGAGCCCTCCTCAAGCCAAGCTCTCCCGACACCTCCTCATCCCTTCCATGGCCAAACTAGGACTGAAAGGTAAGCCAATTCGACTCCCCTTTACAATTTTTTATTAGTGTTAGAGAGAGAGTTGACCGAATTTCAATGACAAAATTCTAATCCAATTTGATATCAATTGATGTCATTCTTAATCCTAGGAATAACCTCTAAAAGAGAGCTACCTGCCCATATAGAAAGCTCAGACCGTCACGCCCTCATAAGTGAGAAATCGAAGCTTTCTCTCTCTACAGTTTGTTTTCCGGCAAAGCTCCGTTTGAGCTTGTTCCAACATTAAAACTTGTGATTCAAAGTATTATGGAATTGTATGAACATGTAAAAACTCGATTTCAACTTCAATTTTAACAATTTCAGGTGTTTGATTGATCAATTTGATGAAATCAAATTCGGCTGTGTTAAATAGTTGAAATTGAGAGAAATGGGGATTTTTGAAAATTCGAAGGACCAAAATATAATTTTCTAAAATTGAGGATCAATTGGTCATGATAAGAATATTAGAGGGCCAATTGAGAAATTTCAGAAATTGTGGGGCAAAATTTACCATTTTTATAAAGGGCAAAATGGTAATTTTGGAAAAATTGATGGACCAAATTGGAAATTTAGAAAATTAAACCCCTTTCTGAGAAATTTAATAAATTGAGGTCCTAAGATAAATTTTAAAAGTTTTGGGACTCAATTTAAGGAAAAACCGGCAATAGGAACTTAAAGTTAAAGAAAAATAACTTTAGGGTTCTAATTGCAAATATATATAAAGTTGGGTTTTCTCATTCAAGTGGAATGAATGAGGACTACTAGGCCAAAGAATAATGAACAACTATGTTCATTTCATGTAGGAGAACAAGACATCATGAACGCTAGTCGAGGTTCAGCTTGCTAGGGACAGAACTCGACTAAGTGGAATTTCACTACACGATCGAGTGAGTGAGATTTTATATCATACCCGGTTGGGGATGATAAGCACATCGAAATAAAAACCCACTACTATGTTGTATTTTAAACATCACAACTTAGAGTAGTGATGTGAAAACCATGCGAAAAAACTACTTACCAGTTGTAAGTAGATCATATCTAGTTGGTATGATAAAATTTCCTCAAAGGAAGTTGAAAACTCGTTCATTGGTTATGAACGAAGATGTCCTTATACCTGGGCGATATAAGGGACAGCGAAAATATATTTTTGTTGGAAGTGCTCTCCCTTAACTATGTGCCAATGCTTATACAATTTGGAAGACCTTGACAGGGGCTCGAATAGCTCTTATAGGCTAGGGGCCTCGGTTTTGGAACATGGGGGCTAATATGCCCAGTTTTGAAAATCTCGAACAGTGGGCCATAGGCCAATGGGCACAAGCAGGAGCTCGTAAATGAACATGATATATGTGCCATAAAACTTTAATAAGTAAATTGTATGGTTATGGTACCAAGACTGGTCTGACATTCTTAGTCAACTAGCAATAGTGCGACATGATCAGTCTCCAGACCAGTCAAGACAAATAGCTGCAGGTTGAGTTGAAGGTTGGGACCGTTGGACTAATGGCACCACGAATTACATGGCATAATAAGAAAACATTGTTTGTGTATGCACTATGAGTACGGGGTCATCAAGATGCCCATGAGGGGTAGTGATGCATCCTAAGGGCCCTGGACGACCCGATGAGTATAAGGGCAGTTCGTCGTACCAGGTGACCGTGCAAAATTTGGAGTAGCACCAAGCGCATGAGATCGGGGTGGGGACGGGATGAGGTCTTTGTCCTCATATGGACACGAAGAATCGATTTCGGGATTAAGGGTCGAATCATCTTGCATGGGTCCGTTCTGCCAAAGAACCTTGACCATAGGAATTCTCTTGTTCCTCAAGTTCTTGTCCCTCCGGTCGATGATTCATACCAGTTCTGCTTGATAGGTCAGATTATCTTCTAGCTCTAGTGGAGGTTGGTCCAGCACATGACTAGGATGAGGCTGGTACTTCCAGAGTACCGAGATATGGAATATATCATGTATTCTTTGTAAGTCCGGAGGCAATTCTAGTTTATATCTCACTAGTCCTATTCTTTGGACTATTGTGCAGGGACCAATGTATCTTGGTTTCAACTTCCCTTGTTATTGACACCTAAGTATTCCCCTCCATGGAGATACTTTTAGAAACACTTGGCCTCCTACATCAAATTCTATATCTCTTCTCCGATGATTCGCATAACTCTTTTGCCTATCCTAAGCAGCCTTAAGGCGACTCCTGATTAACTTGATCTTTTCTGTGAAATCGTCGATTAGTTCAACCCTTTCTAGCTTACTTTCTCCCACCTCTTCCCAAAATTAGGGGGTACGACATGGTCATCCATAAAGGGCCTCATAAGGGGCCATTTGAATACTAGCTTGATAATTGTTATTGTACACAAACTCCATCATGCACAAGTATTCCTCCCAACCCTTATCCATAGTGAGTATGCATGCCCTTAGCATATCTTCTAGGGTTTGGATCATTCGCTAAGATTGTCCATCGATTTGAGGATGAAATGACGTACTCATATGGAGCTTGGTTTCCAAGGCACTTTGCAAACTATGTTAGAACCTTGAGGTAAATCTAGGGTCTTGATCCAACACTATACTCACCGAGATGCCATGGAGTCTCACTATCTCCCTCATGTATAACATGACCAATTGTTCCAATGAATTTGTCACTCCTATAGGTAGGAAATGGGCGGACTTGGTTAATCTGTCCACAATTACCCAAATTGCATCTCATCCTTTCTTGGTCACAAGTAGTCCTGTGACAAAGTCCATAGTGATATGCTCCCATTTCTATTTCGGGATTAGCAAGGGTTGTAGTAGTCCATAAACAAGATATCTTTAATCAGAGTGTGCCAAACTCCTTATTTCCTTTAAAAATATTCTTTCCTCAATTTCCAGTTTTCAAAACCCTTTTTCCCCATTTTCCACATTAGGTGTGTTTAACAATCAACACACGCCCTTCTTCAGAAAGGGGTCACACATTCACAAGGCAGCTCGTCCACTGCACCCACTTGTGGTGTCGTAGCGACTTTACCGGCCACCTAAATAGAAGCCCATCCACTTTTACCCTGGGTCTGAGTGGATGTTCGCGACATCCGACCCTCAAACCCAAAATCAACTATGTATCCATATGAGAATAGAGACCTCATCCTAACCCCACCCCGACCTCATGTGCATGAAGCTACATCGAGCTTCCCTGACTGTTGGCATGACAAACTACCCTTATCTCCACCATGTCGTCTAGTAGGCCCTAGGATGAATCACTACCCCTCTTGGGCATCTTGATGGTCTCAAATCTTAAGTGCATGCACAATCAATAGTTTTCCACAAAGCCATTTATCTTTGGTGCCACTGGTCCAATGGCCTCGACCCAGAAGTCCACTTGTAGTTGTTTATCTAGGCCGATCCATCGACCTGGCTCTAAGGCACTGCCGCCAGTCCATCGAGTATGTTGGTCCTATCTTGGTACCATGGCGATATCACATAATCCATTCATTAGGAATTTTCATGGCTTTAATATATCATTTTGGTTTAAGAGCTCTTGCTCGTGCTGTCTCACCTTGAGCCTAGTGTACGTGATTTTCCAAAATCGGGCATTTTAGCCCCATAAGTTCCAAAACCGAGGCATCTAGCCTATCTGAGCTATTCTAGCTCTCGTCAAGAAGGTTTCCCAAAAATTTTAAGCATTGACACACAGTCAGTGGAAAACACTTCTAACAAAATAATTTTTTAATTCATCACACCAACCGAGTATAATGATATATCCGCTTACAACCGACAAACGGGTGTTCTCCTTCCTTCTAGGAAGTCCATCATACCAACTGGATATGATCTCTCTACTTACAACTGGTAAGTAGTTTATCCACTTAATTCTCACATCACTCCAACCGGGTGTGGTGTTAAAATCCTACATAGAAGTGGTTCTTTATTTCTGAGGTGCTCATCATCCCAATTGAGTATGATGTGAATAAATCCACTCCCCCATTAACCATGATATGTTCTTCATCGGTTGGTTTTCCAAGTTGACGTTAGCTTTCTCTTGTCAACATTCCAATCACACTTGTCCCTACACAAATTGGGCAGCCTTTTTACTTAAGGTTTGGCATAAAAACCTAGGATCATAATTTATCGATAAATTGTATTTAGGTCCCAAAAGTTTATTTTTCTTGACTTTAGATCCCTAATGCTAACCTTTGTCCAATTTGACTCACAAAATTTCCAAAATTCCCTTTGAGTCCTCATTTTACTCAAAAATGTATAAGGAGCTCAAGTTTTCCAAATTTCCAATTTGGTCCCCTACTTTCCAAAAAATAGCAATTTGACCCTAAATGTTCCAAAAATTGACCAATTGGTCATCCAACATCTTTTTCATGGCCAATTGGCCCTCAATTTTGGGAAATTACAAAATGGTCCCTCAATTTTATGAAATCCCCAAATTTCTCCAAAATTTTCCCCAAATTTCCACCTTTCAAATTGGCCGAATTTGCTTTCATCAAATTAATCATTCAATCGGGGTTAATTGCTCCAATTGAAGCTATGGTTCAGTTCCTATACTTCCATATGTTTCAATTGAGCTTTAAATCGCATCATTTGGGTTAGAATTGAGCGCAAACGTAGCTTCGCCAAAAAACTAAGCGTAGAAAGAGAAAGTTTCGAAAGTTTACCATCGGAGATGTGGCAGTCCGAGCTTTCTATCTGGGCAAATAGCTCTCATCCTAAGGTTTCTCCAAGGATCAAGAATCGATATAATTCACCCTGAATTGAGTAAAAACATTTTAAGGGAAGTTTTATAGTTTCTCTCTCTAATGCCGACCGTACATGACAGAGGGGGTCGAATTGGCTTACCTTTCAGCTCTATTAAGGTCGTGTGAGGGCTGTGGGATGTTGGGAGAGGTTGGTTTGGCTGGAGGAGGGCTGAATTTGGCCGAATTCAGCTTGGTCGAAATAGGGCAGCTTCAATTCATCGGAGCTACTTCACTATTTGATTCCACCTACGCTTCTCCGGTGATCCTCGAATTGAGCAGATGTTGCTATCATATAGCTAACTTCCCTCGGAGTCTAAAGACCCCAACCTCGCCATCTAAGATTGAGAAAACTACCCAAGTTAGAGCTCTGGTTTGAGATTCACCAAAAAATGGAGCAGTTGAGAAAGAATGGAGTTTTTAGGTGTGGGGAGGATGAATGGAGAGAAGCTCTTTATATAGGGAGCTTGGGGACTCTCTACCCGATTGTTTTACCTCTTTATGGTACTCATTCATGGCCTGAAATGCCCTAAATGGAGGTGATTCATCTTCATCAGTGTTGTTCTTTCTTTCAGTGAATGAATAGTGTTGTCATCTAAAGAAAGAAGATGACACTGTTCCGAACCAAACAAGATCGGTCTGAACCAGGCTAAATGCTTAAACTGGCCAGTTTAGTCTCAATTCGACTGAGTTTTTCAAAATTAAAAATTTCTAAATTCATTATCTATCCAATGGTGGCTTTAATTCCCCAATTTGAATATTTTAAGCCACCTAGAAAAATGAATTTAGAAATCGGTTCAATGATGGTTCAAACCGGTTCAGGTTCGATTCACTTGAACTAGTCTGGTTTTCTTTTCCAATTTGTCCCAAAGTCCTTTTCCATGACTTTTATGACTCTTTAGGTCACTCGAGATTTGTAAATTTCCCTTTTTTCCCTTTCTCTATTGGTTAAGGTTCATGAATCGATTCAGTTTTCTCTTTGGAAACAACTGATTTTTTTTCCCAGTTTTCTAATTTATAAAAGGGCAGGGTTTAAAACATTCGCCAAGTGGGTTTGTAACCTTAATTGGCTCCTCCGCTTTTCCAAAGTAGGTTACTCTTTACCATCCCTAACTTCATGTTCCTACCCGAGGAACTTCTAGTTCTCATCCTCGTCTTGCGCACTCTCATTTACGCCTCATCGTCTAATCCTAGGTTTCCTTAAGTAGGTAGTGTTAGAGACTAGTCTTGAGGTTCATCATTCTTTAGTCAGTGGGCATACATCTTCCAAGGTCCTTCTCTCCTCAAAAATTTTTTCATTTGTTTCCTGGTTATGGTTACCTCACCTATTCCAAATGGGTTTGTCGTCTCCTTTGTTGTTGTCTCCTTGTTCTCCCATTCTTTGGGTTTAGCTATACATGGTTCTACCTTACCTCTTGCTTGGCTTGCCTCTTCCGTAGAGGTTAGAGTACCTTGACTTCCTTGCCTAGGGGTTTCAAAGGCATTATTTATCCTTATTAGGTTTGTACTTCTCGTTCCTTATTTGTCCTAGGGCACAAGATTTTTGATTGGGCACATTAGGATTTAGGGCAACAAAATTTTATGGGAACTTGAAATCTTATTTATTTGGAACATAATACAATACATTTAGGCACCTCTTCCCTCTAAGGGAGATGGTTGAAAGAAAGGTCGGGAAGCTCTATGATAGAATTTTGAGGAACTCTCTACAGGGTGGGTTTGAAATCCTCATTTGGAGTTGTGGCTTATGGGGCAGCCTCTTGTCTTCCATCCTCTTGGGCTCTGTAGTCGGGTAGGTATTATTATTAGGAGGTATTGACAAACATCTTGGTGGCATGGGACATTTCCTTATCATGTGTCCTACTCCTCCACACCTATAATAGGTTATCTCAACATTGGCTCCTACTTGGATTCTTTGGCATTTACATGGTGTAGAGGCTTCCTCTTCTCTCTTTTCCTTTCTCTTCCTTTCTTCATGTCCTTCCCTGCCCATAGAGGTAGTGCTTCCAGGAGTGGATACCACATTCCTTAGTGGTATTGGGCACTTCCATACATAATGTCCCATCTGTCCACAATTGTAGCAGGTAACTTCCTTGTGTGGACCTTTACAGCTTCTTCTCCATCTCAGGCTTTGGGAAGTTTTTCTCGGTGCTCGCTGGAGGCCTCCACATTTAACCATCCACGGGTGCGCACTTCCTACAGAACGGTCCCCTTTCCTAAGCGCGAAGCAAGGTTCCCCGAATACTTTGACGAATTCTTTGTAAAGTCTCCTTGGCTCAAGAGACACCCTTAGTCCCATGGGTTGGGCTCCCTAGACTCTTGAGCTTCCAAGCTAATTTCCTTGCGTGGGCCAAGATTCCTTCCTGGTCTTAGGGTGGCCGAGACAATGTGGGTTTGTTCGGTTTCTCTAAGAGTGGTCATATATGTTTGACAGAAGTTTATCATGGGTTGGGGTTCTAGGGGTTTTAATTTTGAAAGTTTGTTTGGAAAACCTTGCTCTGATACCACTTAAGTTGTCATGCCCCGACCTGGTTTGGTCGGAGTTCTATGATCAACCCACTGCCCTTCCTCGTATTAATCTAGTATTACTACCAAATAGTCCAAGAAAGGTAAAGGTGTTAGAGTACCTGTCTTCCATAACAAAGTTTAAAAACCAAGAAGTTACCTGATGGCGGTACCTTTGGCTTTCTCTTCTAGCTTCCGCTCGTTGTAGTGAGGTGTTTCTCCTAAAAAAGTTTAATGGGAGGGGGTGAGTTTCTACAACTCAGTGAGTAAGGGTTGGGAAGCGAGTTTTCAAAACAACCCGTTTATCAAAAGTTTTATGCTTTTAATTTATTATAATATGGGTTCATCTCTTCTTGAGCCCTTCCCCTTGCTCGGGAGGCATTTCAGCAATCATTCACACGATCTTTCTCTCATAGAAAGATTCACACGTTCATAGAATAGTCCCTAACTATTCCACTTATGGACTGGAGCTCCTTTACCGTCCACTCTGATAGAGGTAAATTGCCTCTACCCTAAGTTTAAGTGGACATCAATAGTCCATTATGATAGACGTATAGTGCCTCTTCCCTAATAGAGGTATACTACCTCAGTCTTGAGACCTCATTTCCCCTCTAGTCTCGGTCTCAGTGCGCAAGAAGCTATCAAAGCTTCTTGGCATAATGGACACCAAACCACCCTTATGAGCCCTTGGGTTGTCCAATAGCTCTTGGGACCCATCGACTACCACTCTTGGGCATCTAGATGCTCCCAAAATCCTCATGCATGCATAACAACAATTTTGAATCATTAGCCATGATCTTTGGTGCTAACGGTCCAACAGCCCCCACACTTGACCTGGTCTGCAGCTGTTTGTCTTGACTGACCCATCGACTTGGTTTGGGTGCACTATCACTAGCCCATCAAGCCTTGTCAGTCCTATCTTGGTCTCATGGCAAGTCATACAACATTTTCTAGTTTCATGAGAGTTTTCATGGTTCTTATAATTCACGTTTTTCTACGGGTCTAACCCGTGCACACTGGCATTGGCCCACTTCACAAGTTTTCCAAAACCGGGCCATCAGCCCTATCATTTTAAAATTCAAGTCTTCAAGCCTGTTAGAATTCTAGCTCCCATCAAGAACGTCTCCCAAATTGTTTAAGCAGTTTAGCGTAGTTAGGGGAGACCATTCCTAGAAAAATTATTTTCAAAATTAAAAACGGTTCTCATCACCCCAACTGGGTATGATGTTGAAAATCCCACTGACTTGGCAATAATGACGTGGCCTTCCCGGTGAGTTCTCAAGTTGTGGTGCTCTTCCTTGAGCTAGTACTAGAACAATCGGCTCCTGCATGGATCGAGTATCTTTAACAGGAGAATCGTCAAAAGGACCTCATAGTTTCGGCTATTTGTGCATCGGTCCTCACACTATGCCTTAATTACATTTAGGTCCCTCAATGTTTATAACCTTACATTTGAGTCCCCAATTTTCATTAAATCTCCATTAAGTGCCTAGGACTTCCAATTACCATTCATGGGTCCCTAGCTTTTCCAAAATCGCCAATTGGTCCTTAACTTCCCAAAAATTACCAATTGGTCCTTAAACTTTCAAAAATTGCTAATTGGCCCTCCATTTCATCCAATTGCCCAATTGGACCCCAATTAAAAGTTAATTTCATGAAATTGCCCCAATTTTCCTTAAATTGCAATTTGGACCCCAATTTTCCAAAAGTCCCCAAATTGCCCAATTTTATCAAAATTGTAATTTGGTCCCCAAATCTCAATTTCGTTCAATTGACCCCCAAAACTTGGTTAATTGCCCTTATTCTTGATTTGAATCATCTTCTCAATGTTTTTATCATCATTTCAAGCTTTGAACCGGTCGATTTGGCATGGAAATGAACTCAAACGAAGCTTCGCCAAAAAATTCAGTATATAGAGAGAAAGCTTCGATATCTTACCGATGGGGGTTCGACGACTAGAGCTCTTGATTTTTCTAAATTGCTCTCCTCCCCTTGATTCTCTCTAGATCAAATCGTGCTTCAATTGGCTATCTAAGCAGTGTGAATTTCTTAGTTTCAGTTTTTAGGGAAATGCGGCGTGGATAGTATTTTCTGACGAAGGGGCGGTGGAGGGGCTTATGTGTTAGCTCGAGGAAAGGTCGGGGCACCTCTAGGTGAAGTTTGGGGGGCTTGGTTTGGCCGGAATTAGCCTAGGATGACTCGAGTTAAGCTTGAGCAGCTCAGGCTGCTGACAGTCGAGGAGCAGCGTTACTGTATGAGCTTCATCATTCTTCTACGTGACTCTCATGTTGAAGGGTGGGTGCAGCTATGTAGAGGAATTCCTCCCGGTTCAAATGATATCGAATGTAGTTTAAGAGGTGGAGAAAAGCCCCAATGTCAGAGCTCTAGTTTGCTACTCACCGGAAAACTATGCAGTTCATCTTCATCTTCTTCGGTCGATTGTGGGATGCTGAGAACAAATGGTGGGGTCATCTTTATATAGGGAGCTCGATAACTGTTCATGCTACCAGCCGGCATGAGACTCGGCCTCCAACTCAGTTGTCGGTGACCTGACCAGAAAGATTTTTGAGTCACCGGAGACTCTAGCTTTTTTGGCCTCTCTCTCATCTCTCTATCAGCGGATGGAGGTTGAAGACAATGACGTGATGGGTGTGTCACACGGCGTGCTATGATTGGCCAGTTTTTCTAACATGGAGGTCCAACTTAGACGTCGTGTCAGCCGTTGACTGGTTGACTGGACACGTGGTAGCCTCTCATTGGAAATCAACCAGTTCAGACACGATTTGACCAGTTTTTTAAAATTTAAAATTTTATAAATTCATTTTCTATCTAATGGTGGCCTCAATTTCCCAAATTGACATTTTTAAGCCAGCAAGAAAAATAAATTAGTGAACTGGTTCACTATGGTTCAATCCGGTTCCGTTCCATTTCTCCCATCCAATTTTCTTCAAGGTTCTTCCCAATAATTTTTGTGAATTTTTTGTTCTTCCCCTAGGATTGCCCTCCCCTGATTGTTTGAACAAACTTAAAACTTTTGGAAGGTTGTCCTAATATTGCATGGAACATGTAATAGATGGGTAATACCGTTCGAGTGGGCCCAAGGCCAATGGGCACGGGTGTGGACCCGTAGACAAGATACGGTCGATGAGCTTGAAAACTCTCATAAGAATCGGTGAATTGTGTGTGATTTGGTTATAGTGTCAAAGTCAAACCGATGAACTCGTTAGGTTAGTAGCTGAGCGAAAGTCGGGTCATCGAACTCGTTGGGCTAGCATTCACAAAGCTGAAGCTGGGTTATTGGGTTCGTTAGGCTAGTAACACCAAATACGATAGCTATAACAAACGAAAATTGTTGATTTTGTATGCATGAGTCGTAGAGCCATTGAGACACCAGGTATGGGGTAGTGGTAGTTCCAAGGGCTGTTGGATGACCCAAGGAGCATAAGGGTGATCAATCATCCAATATGTCGAGGAGCTCTAGGAGCTTCCTACACAATGAAACCAAGGTCGGAGGAGGAAGAGGTCTCGTCCCACAAAGCTAACACAAAGTATGGCTAGGTTTACATTCCCATTTCCATCACTGGATTATGATCCAAATTCAACTTTCTAAATCACGAGTCGGGTTCCATTCTCAGCTCGTGATCTCATTTTTGGTTTTGGCTTTTGGTCTCTCAATCGAGATTTCATTCCCATTTTCTAATCACATCCTAGGTCTAAAATTCCATTACCATATTTGTTTCTTATTTTAACTTTGGAATGCCATTTCCTCACTTAGGGTTTTATTCCTAGTTCAGGATTTTATTCTTGGTTCACACTCGATTTTTGTTCCACTTGGGCTTAACCTTGGTTCTGGAAGTTCTAGTGTTACACTACCTCTCTTCCTTGGGTCCTTTCTAAATCAAACGGCTCCTTAATCGATGACTCGAATTGTCTATATTCAATTCAAACAGTATTCAAAAACTTTGAACTGGTATTTAATAATTGCGATGAGTAGCGGTGGTAGGGACTTACCAAGGAGGTGCAAGGAGAACGTAGGCATGACTAGGGACTATGTGGGGGCTTTGGTTTGGTCATGGGAGGTTGTGGATGGGCTCGAACTTGGCTAGATAAATACTAAACATATTTGAAGGTTAGAGTCATAGCATTGTGTGATCCTATCGTGGCTTCTCTAGTTGTCCTCAAACTGGAAGGAGGTTGTTCTTATGTAGACTTCCTTAGGAGTTTGTAGAACCTTGTGTCGACCTATTTTTTGTTGAGAAAAAGGCCCTTGTGGGAGCTCTGGTGTGGAGGTCATTGGAAATTGAGTAGTGGAGGTAATTCATGAATTGGAGGTGTAAGGAGAATGAGAGGGGTGGAGCTCTTTATATAGGGAGCTCGGGGACTTTCGGCTCTACTAGTTTCCATTTTGGTTAGCTCTTATCTCCTCTTAGAATCCATCATTAGAGCAAATATTCACTCACAAGAAAAGGAAAGTTTATATTTCCTTTTTTGTCTGGTTACTGTTCAGGTAGGTTTAGGTTGAAGACAACACTATGCATGTGTGTGCAAGTTTCGCATGTGTGAGTTACCATGTAACGTGCTATGATTGGTTGGGTGTGCTAACGTGCAATCCTACTCAGGATCCCGATAATCTTTTAACAGTTTAACTTGTCACATGGACACCTCTCATTGGTCGTTTTATCCAACATGGTAGTTGTCTATATTTTTCAATTTCTTATACAAGGATATAAGTTTTTCCTTAATAATATTTGTTTAGTTTCTTATAATTTTGGTTAGATGGTTCCATGAATTCAATACCTTCCGAATTTTTATACTTTAAAATAGATTTTGAAAGTAGGGCTCTTATACAACTTAAGTTATCACACTCCAACCCGGTTTACCTGGCTAGACCTGTGAACAACCTGCCACTCCTTTTGGTCCTATGACAATGAGTACCACTACCATTATAATCTCGACAGGGATAAGGCTCGAAATAAGTACGCGTATAACTTTCAAAAATATATTTAATAAAAACCTCAAAAAATTAATTGTACTAAACTATTTGAGGGTATGTACCTTGGGTCATGGGTTCGTGATAGGTTTCTCTTCTTACGTTTGTACTTCCTACAAGGCGAATTGGAGGGGTTAGCTTAAAACTCAATGAATAGGATTGGCTAACATCGTTTTGTCATGTTCATGATTCAACCCTTACTCTAAATCATTTATATGGGGTATCTTTAGAAAAGTATTTCATAGGGTTTAATTATAGAAATGATTATGGTTGGAACTTCATATTTGGCAAGCATGGGTTACATCATAACATATCCATTCCATCATGAAAGGAACATACGATCGTAGAATAGAACTCTCATTGGTTCCACTAGTGGTCTAGAGCACCTTTACCAACCACATATCTGTATGGACCATGGTGTCCATGATAGATTGTATATGTGAGCAATGTGGCTTAACCCTAGATATAACAAGTTTTGTATGCTATTGAGTGACGATACATTTTCTCCTTTGCCAAGATATGGTGAGCATAGGAAACTTGGAGCCCTTGACATATTATACTAGCATTCACTTCCCTTATTCATGTATTGTTATCTAACGACCCTTGAAATAGTCACTACCCCATGCCAACTATCTAATGATTCCATTCAACAGTAACATACGAAGTGTTTTGTTATAATCTCATCAATGTTGTTCTATCAGCTCTACTAGATGAGACCCATTTATAGATTGATAGAATTTACTAAGCATGGCACATTTTTCAAAATATTTTATTAAGTCTTTGTTTTTTAGAGTGGGCTCACTACTCCACTAGAATAGTTATTTATGGGACATGGCACATTCAAGGTTTCAAAATATGGTTGTGGTCCCACTCTCATGAGATTTTAAAAATATGGTATTGGGCCCATTTGTTTTGAAAATGATGGCCTTGGTTCCACTTTCAACAAACATGGATCTAGAACATTTCCCTCGATCATGAGCTCGACCCATTTTCTACATCGAGAATGGATCTAGACAATAAACAAAATTCAAAGATATACATATATTTTCAAAATAGTTTTCAATTTGGCTCATGCTATCAATTTGCAAGTAATGAAACATAATTGGCCCAATCAGACTCAGTGTCAGAAATCCCACTCACTTGTGTTTTATGACTTGTTCGTCCCAGAGGGATTCCCGATCCTCGGTGCCATCCTTCGCACACGTTTATGAGTGGACGGCTCCCACAATAAGTCAGACATAAGGTATTTGGCTTAAGACCAAATACTTTTCTCTATTTACTTATAGTTCGCTAAATTATACTGTAAAACCCATCCTTTGGAATAAAAAAAAATTGGAAAAATAACCGATATAGAATTATGTACAAAAAAACAAGTTGATTAATGAACGAAAAATAGATAATGTGGGAAATTGGAATATTTCAAGTGACCAAAAGTTTACAAAAATTTCAAGGAAGAACGAGGAAGTGGAATTGGGGTTAAGACCGGACCAGTTTGGGGTGAACCAGACTCGAACCAGCATGAACCTTAGTGTTCTGATTCATAAATTCATTTTTCTAGATGGCTTAAAAATGTCAATTTCGGAAATTTAGACCACCATTATATAAAAAATTAATTTAGAAATTTTTAAATTTCAGAAAAATGGTTGAACCAAGTCTTAACTAGCCGATTTTTTAATTTTGGACAGCGAACCCAATTGGACCAGACCGAATAATGGTCGGACCGATCAATGGTCAATAGACAACTGAAAATGGTCAACGGCTAACAGGGCAGCCACGCTGGCACTCCACGTTAGAAAAACTGACTAATCACAGCACGACACGTGGCACGACTACCACATCATCGTCTTCAACCTTTAATGGAGAGAAGGGAGGAGAGAGAGTTGCCGAAAAAAACTAGAGTCTCCGACAACTCAAAAAAACTCTCCGGTCAAGTTGTCGGTGGCCGAGTCGGAGGCCAAGTCTTACGCCGGCGGGCCGCTTTAACAGTTGTCGAGCTCACTATATAAAAAGAAACCCCTCATCCGTTCTCAGCATCCCACAACCGAGTGAAGAAGAAGAAGAGTGCACTTTTTGGTGAGTTGTGAAATCGTCCTTTGACAATGGGACGTTTCTCAGTCTCCGAAGCCATATTAGGTGCCTCTGGAATTAAGAGGAAGTCCTCTACCTGACCAAACCTTCCATTCAACTTTAGAGCCATCGAGGAGGAACGAGGAAGCTCAAACAATGATGCCGCTCCTCGGCCAAAAAATAACCAACCTCCTGCAGCCTACTACGAGCTTTCCCACGGCCAATTACGGCCAAGCCAAACCTCCTACGCCCCACCTAGAGGTGTCCCAACCTTCTCTTGAGCGAAGAAGGTAAGCTCCCTCTACTACCCTTCGCTGGAAAACACTATGCACGGTCGAATTCTACAAAAATTTTAACATAAAAATTTGCTATGCTTAGGTCATCAATTGAAGCATGATTTGATCTAAAGAGGATCCCCACAAGGAGAGCGACATGGTGGTAGCCAAAGCTCCGATCACCGGACCCTCACCGGTAAGATATCGAAACTTTATCTTTCTAGATTGTATTTTCCGGTGAAGCTCCATTTGAGCTCATTTCTGAGACAAATCAAGCGATTCAAAACGTTAAACGACGAGAAAAACATAGAGAAGATGATTTAAATCAAGAATGACGGCAATTAGCCAAGTTTCAAGGGTCAATTCCACGAAATTATGATTTGGAGGCCAAAATACAAATTTTGAAAAGTTTGGGAAAATTGGGGATTATTCAAAAATTGGGGACCAAATGGTAAATTGATAAAATTGATGGTCTTTTCATGCAATTCCCTCCCAATTAAGGGTTAATTGGATAAATTGGGTCAATTGGAGGACCAATTTGCAAATTTTTTGAATTTGGGGTCAAATTACAATTTTAGAAAAATTTGAGGCTGAATGGAAAATTTAGGAAATTGAGGGCCCAGTGGAAATTTAGATAAAATCAAGTAGAATAAAAGATAATTGGAAAACCTGGAGGCCAATTTGAAGAAAAAGGGGCAATTAAGGACTTAAAGGTATATGCACAAACCTTAGGGACCAAAGTGCAATTAAAATAAAATATGCGGGCCTATATGCAAATGCGCGAAGAAATACGGTCTCTTAGTTTAATACCCTAATGATGATATTTGTGTCATGTAGGAGCAGATTGCTCGAGCGCCAGCTTCCGGAAAAAGACCACGAGGCTAGACTTCGTTGGGGCGACCCTGCCAAATTACCAGGTGAGTGGAAACCACTATGACGTCAATTCTGATTGGAATGAGAGTTCAACTTTGAAAATTAGTTTCTCTGAATTAGCCTCCCCTAACTGAGTGACTCTACTTATAACATTTGGGAGCTAATTCCGAGCTTAGGCTGGAGATGCCAGTAGGCCCACAGCCAATGAATACGGACGTGGACCGTCTAGAATGGATATGTGATATATGATGCTAATAGACCTGAATAATGGGAAACTTGTGTAATACCCATCAAGTCAAGCTGAGTTATCGAGCTTGTTGGGCCAAACCGCTACTTTTTCAAAACTAGGTTGCCGAGACAGTTGGGCTGGTACACGTGGGCCGAAGCCAAGTCGACAGTCCACTGTGCTAGAGGGCCAAAGATAAAGGCTATAATTAAAAAAGATTGTTGATTGTGTATGCATTGTGATGATCAGGCCATCAAAACACCTGACATTAGGTAGTTATGGAGCCTAAGGACTACTAGACGACCCAGGGTGCCACGCCCCGACCCGGTTTGCTTGGATCCCCGTGATCAACCCGCCACTCTCCCAGTTTATTAAAGGGTTTCCCCTTATTATAGACTATAAAGAGTAAGATGTCTTTTAAACCTACACCTTTTCCAGGAATAACATAAACAAAACTGCATAAGAATTTATATTTATCATACCTGTATCATAGGCGTCTTAGTTAAAGGTCCTTAAGGGTAGGCTTTTCCAGTATTTCCTAAAAAGTGATATAGGGGAGGGTGAGTACAACTACTCAATGAATGGGCTTTTCAAAAGTTGACTTTTAAGAAAAAAAATTATTATTGGAGTCTGCCAGACTCCTTTCTTTCAAAAATCCCTTGATTAAAAAATTTCGGTTTTTCCATCATTTCATATTTAACCACGGTGTGTCATCACCCAACACACATCCTTTATCATAAAGGTTACACACATTCGTAGGTCAGCACGATCACTGAACCCACAAGTGGCTTTAGGGCGACTTTATCGACCACTCGTATAGAAGCACGACCACTTCTACCATGGGAATGAGTGGATGTACGCGACATCCGACCCTCAATCCTGAAATTAGTTCTTCATATCCGTATGAGGACAGAGACCTCAGCCCGTCCCCACCCCGGTCTCATGCGCTTGGTGCTACTCCAAATTTTGCACAGACACCTAGAACGACGAACTGCCTTTACTCACCAGGTCGTCTAGGGCCCTTAGGACACATCACTACCCCTCATGGGCGTCTTGATGATCCCGTACTCATAGTGCATGCACAAACAATATTTTCTAATTATGCCATGTAATATGTGGTGCCATTAGTCCAACGGTCCCGACTCTCAACTCAATCCATGGTTGTTTGTCTTGACTGGTCCTTCGACCTGTCATGTCACACTACCACTAGTTTACTAAGTATGTCGCTCCTATCTTGGTACCATGGCCAAACAATTCCTTTATTTAAAGTTTTATGGCATATAACTCATGTTTATTTACGAGCTCCTACTCGTGCCAACCGGCCTTGGGCCCACTGTACGAGATTTTCAAAATCAGGCATATTAGCCCTCAAGTTACAAAATCGAGGCCCTCGGCCTATAAGAGCTATTCGAGCTCCCGTCAATAAGGTCTCCCAAATAGTTTAAACATTGGCACACAATCAGAGGAGAACACTTCTAACAAAATAGGTTTTCAATATCCATTATATCGACCGGTATAAGGACATCTCCATTCATAACCGATGAACGGGTTTTCAACTTCCTTCGAGGAAGTCTTATCATACCAATCGAGCATGATCTACTTACAACCGTTAAATAGTTTTTTTCGCTTGGTTTTCACATCATTTTCTCTAAGTTGTGATGATTAAAATTCCACTAAACAGTGGGTTTTTATACCGAGTTACTTATCATCCCCAACCAGGTATGATATATAATCCCACTCACAACCGGTAAGTGCTTTTTATCTTTAAGTTATGCTCATCATCCCAACCAGTTATGAAGTTAGTAAACCCACTCACCCATTAACGCAGTGAATTCCACTAAACCGGTTCTTTGTATTCAAGCGAGCTCGTCCATGCTAGCGTTCTCGTTACTTCGTGTTCCTACACAATATGAACATCCTTGTTCACTATTACTCGACTTAACAACCTTCATTCATTTCCAATGAATGAGAAAACCCAAACTTTTTAGTTATTTGTAATTATGTTCCTAAAGTTATTTCTCTTTAGCTTTAAGTCCCCAAATGCCGGTTTTTCCTCAAATTAAGTCCCAAAACTTTTAAAATTTATCTTAGGACCTCAATTTATTCAATTTCACAAAAAGGGGTTTAATTTCCCAAATTTCCAATTTGATCCTCCAACTTTTCAAAAATTACCATTTTTCCCTTCCTTCACAAAAATGGTAAGTTTTGCCCCAAAAATTCCAAAATTTCTCAATTGGTCCTCCAACATTATTTTCATGCCCAATTGACCCTCAATTTCATAAAATTGCATTTTGGTCCTTTGAATTTCAAAAATCCCCAATTTTCCCCAATTTTCCCCCAATTCCAACTCTTTAACACAGTCGAATTTGATTTCATCAAATTGACTGATCAAACCCCTCTAATTGTTGAAATTGAGATTCTCCATGCTCATAAGATTCCATAGAACTTTGAATCATGAGTTTTAACGCTAGAACGAGCTCAAACGGAGCTTTATCGGAAAACATACTATAGAGAGAGAGAAAGATTTGATTATTCACTAGTGACGGCAAGATAGAACGAGCTTTCGATCTAGGAAGATAGCTCTCATCCTAAGGTTCATCCTAGAATCAAGAATCTTTTCAATTGATGTCGAATTGGATTAGAATTTTGTCATTGAAATTCGATCGACTCTCTCTAACAACAATCAAAAATTGTAAAGGGGAGTCGAATTGGCTTACCTTTCGGTCCTAATTCGGCCATGGGAGGGCTGAGTAAGTGTTGAGTAAGTCGAATTGGCTTACCCGAGCCAAACCGGATTGGGGCATGACAACTTTGGTGGTATTAGAGTTTGTGTTTTCTCGGATACATTGCCAAGACTTTATAACATAAATAATCAACTAAAGAAAATTCCAACCCAACTATAACACCCAAGAGTGGAGTCAAGAAAACAAGGGTGGCAACTGCTAATTCCACCGGAAACCCCCTCCCGGAGGTTGAATTCCCGGAGCGCCCTCTGCCCCATAGGACATCAGCTCCGAACACCAAAGGCTGTATGAGGAGTTCACCAAGGTGTTCAGGGAACCTCACCTCAGTGACAAACCTCACCTAGACTCTAAGTCTCAAACCCATTAGGAGGAGGTCCAATCCCAACCCCCTTCCGCACCTATTCCTCCCCTCTTCGACATTCCTAGATACCTAAAGTCACTCCAACAATTGGGATGCAAGCCCTTCTACAGGGAGAAGAAGGTAGGGGCCACCATGGACTAGCTGGCAGGCCTCAAGAAGTTTATGGGTATCATCAGGATACCCCTGGAGGAGATGGTTACATTGGTCGAATTCTTTTTGGAGTCCAGCATGAAGAGATGGTGGGACAACCCAATAAGCCTCTTCTCGACCACACCTACCTGGGAAGAATTTGAAAGAAGGTACTCGGAAGAGTACCTAGCTCCCCACCTCATCAACGAAAATAAGGTGGACTTTTTCCAACTCCGCTAGGGAGCCTATACGGTCTCAAAGTATCAGACCAAGTTCAATAAGCTACGACCCTTTGCCCTCGACCTGGTGGGACCAGCCAACCTCTGCCAAAAGTTTATTGACGGCCTCAATATGGATATAAGAGACCGATTGGGGAGTTTTTGGATGCTTCACCGACCTAGCTTCCATAGTAGGCATGGTGCAAGAATGTGAGTGGTTGGTCCAAACAAGGCACTGCCAGATGGACATGGGCGGGCAAAGAGAGGAGACGGGGTAGAGCAACAGAGGAGGCCTGAGGGAACGGAGCTGGCCTCGATGGAGGAACCCACCAAGATTTCCCCAAAGGGAGGAGGTCCACCGTGGCCACAGGGAGATGGACGCACTCCCTATGAGGAGAGGCCCCTACTACCCCTAGTGCTAGAAAAACCATGAAGGGGCATGTATAACATGCTATGGGCGCGAACAGTCCAAACACTACATGAGGAATTGCCCGAGGGCATGGGAAAATGCCTTGCAAAACTCTCCGCCGCCACCACCACTCAAAAATCAGAGGACACCCAACGAGGAAAGGGAAGCCCCCACAAGAGTCCTAGTCAGGGTCTACAACCTGACCTAGGAAGAAGCCTGGAAGGACACCAGCATGGTGGCTAGTACATCCCAACCCTCCTCATAAAGTCGAGTCTTGTAGTCCCCTTTTTATTTAATGAAATGCATTCCCTTAAAAGGTCCGTTAATTCCCACTTAGGTTTCGTGCAAGTGTTTAGAAAGGAAAGTTACACCCTCTTTGACTCAGGGGTGGAATGATCATTCATCAAGGAAGCCCTAGTTTCGAAACTTCTAAGGGAAACCTCCCATCTCCTGCCACCCCTCCACATCTTCACACCTCTAGGTGAAACACTGAAATGGCATGCATACATTAAGGCCTACGAAGTACGGATAGGAAGGACCACCCTAGAAGCCGTCCTGATTCCTCTTCCACAACGAGAAGCAGAAGTCATTTTGGGGATGGACTGGCTAAGCACCCATCAAGCCCGAGTAGACTGTGGAAGTAAGAAGATAACCTTCCATGCCCCTCGGAAGGAAGAGGCTGTATTTGAAGGGGACAAGAGCCAGAATGCACCTAGTGTCCTGTATATAAGCGCAGGACTTATTGCGGAAGGGATGTAAGGTATTCCTAGCATAGATCACGGGCAAGGACTCGCCGAATAAAAGACTAGAAGAAATCCCGGTAGTCAACCGTTACCCACAGGTTTTCCCGAAAGAACTACTTGGCTTACCACCATATCGCCAACTAGAGTTTGTAATTAAGGTGATGCCAGGAACCCATCCCATATCTCAAGCACCCTACCATACGGCACCTGCAGAACTCAAGGAGTTGAAGGACCAGTTGGACAAACTCCTAGAGAAAGGGTTTATACGCCCGAGCCAATCCCCGTGGGGTGCACCGATGTTGTTGTCAAGAAGAAAGACAGAAGTGTGCGGCTCTGCATTGATTACTGTAAAATGAACCAAGTAACGAATAAGAATGAGTGCCCTCTCCCGAGGATAGAAAACTTATTTGATCAAATCAGAGGGGCAACCTACTTCTCCAAGATTGACCTACGGTCATGGTATCACCAACTGAAGATTTGGGAAGACGATATACATAAAACTGCTATTTGATCACGATTTGGGCATTACGAGTTTAGGGTAATGCCCTTTGGATGGATAAATGCGCCCACTGCCTTCATGGACCTAATGAACTGGGTGTTCCAACCATATTTGGACAAGTTCATGATCGTGTTTATAGACGATATCCTCATATACTCCTGAACCGAAGAGGAGAACTAAGCACACCTAGAGATAACCCTAAGTACCCTGCGAGAAAACTAGTTGTATGCCAAATTCTCTAAGTGTGAGTTTTGGCTTCAAGAAGTAGGCTTCCTAGGGCATATCATGTTCAAATATGGAGTAAAGGTAGATCCAGCCAAAATAGAGACCATCTCAAATTGGAAAGCCCCCACCAACCCAACAAAGATCCATAGCTTCCTCGGCCTCACCGGATACTACTAGAAGTTTGTGGAGGACTTCTCCAGAATAATAGCTCCCTTAACTCGTCTCACGAGGAAGGGAGTGAACTACAAATGGGACGCCAAGTGTGAGGAATCATTCCAAGAGCTCAAGTCTCGATTAACGACGGCTCCAATACTGGCCCTACCCAACGTAGACACTAGGGAATACATGGTATATAGCGATGCATTTGGGCAAGAGTTAGGATGCGTCCTGATGCAACAAGGGAAGGTCATTGCCTATGCATCGCAACAATTAAAGCCCTAAGGGATTATTACCCCACCCACGACCTTGAGATGGCAGCAATAGTGTTTGCCCTCAAGATATGGCACCACTATTTGTATGGAGTGAACTACCACATCTACACAGATCATAAGAGCTTGAAATACCTCCTAACCCAAAATGAGCTCAACCTACGATAGAGAAGGTGGCTAGAGCTAGTAAAGGACTACGACCTAATGATCGAGTACCACCCCGGTAAGGCAAATGTGATGGCAGACGCACTCAGCCGCAAGTATCACACTGGAGTGGCCTCAATAAGTACTAGCTACCAACCCTTATTAAGCCAACTGTGCAACTTAAGTGTGGATCGCCATGTGGACGAGGGCCAAGGTAACCTAGTGGCCAACCTAGTAGTACGACCCGGCCTAGTGGACCAAATACGGGCTCTACAAAAGGAAGATGAGGAGCTTCGTCCCTATTGGGAATAGAACAGGGACAGCCCAACACAAGATATCATGGTCAGGAACGATGGGGTAATGACCTTCAAAGGAAGATTTTGGGTATCAAACAATCGGGAATTAAAAAGGGGGATACTAGAAGAGGTACACGACTCAATGTACGCCATATATATGGGCAGTACCAAAATGTACCGCACCCTAAAGCAGGGATACTGGTCGAAGGGAATGAAGAAAGACATCATCGAGTATGTGACCAGATGTCTATCGTTCCAACAAATTAAGGTTGAACACTAGAAACCCTCCTGACTACTATAGCCTCTCTCAATTCCTGAGTGGAAATGGGAGCATATTACCATGGATTTCATGACCAGGTTGCTAGTAACAAGAAGGGGTCGGGATGCTATATGGGTTCTCGTGGACCGACTGACCAAGTCCTCACATTTCTTACCTATATGGGTAATAGACCCGATAGAAAAGCTCACTGCCCTATACATGGGGGAAATTGTACGACTCTACGGGGTCCCTATAAGCATAGTATTGGATCGGGACCTAAGGTTCACCTCTTAGTTTTGGCCTAGCCTGCAAGCTGCCTTGGGGACTAAACTTCACATGAGTACAGCTTTTCACCCTCAAACAAACTCTAGAAGACATGCTTCGGGCATGCATTCTAATGTTGAAAAGGAATTGGGAGGATTACCTCTGTATCATGGAATTTTCATATAACAACAGCTACCAAGCGAGCATCTAGATGGCACCCTACAAGGCGCTCTACGAACGACCTTGTCGCACGCCCCTATTCTAGGAGGAAGTAGGAGAAAGAAAACTTGAGAAAGTCGAGTTAATAGAGGATGCATCGGAGAAGATCCGGATAATAAGGAGACAACTCAAGACAGCCCAGGATAGGCAGAAAAGTTATGCCGACCACCGGAGAAAGGACTTGGAGTTCAAGGTCGGGGACCAAGTATTCTTGAAAGTGTCACCATGGAAGGGGATACTCAGGTTTCAACAAAGAGGGAAGTTGAAACCAAGGTACATTGGTCCAAATACCATAATTCGGAGGGTCATACCTTTAGCATACCAACTAGAGTTGCCCCCGGACCTATAGAGGATCCATGATGTTTTCCACGTGTCACTACTACGAAAGTACGAGCCCAACCCCAACCACGTGCTAGATGAGCCACCGCCCAAAATCGAGGAAGACTTGACCTATGAAGTAGAACCCATCCAGATCCTTGACCGACAAGTGAAACACCTCTGAAACAAAAGCATTCCCATGGTGAAGATACTCTGGCAAAATGGTCAAGTGGAGGAAGAAACATGGGAGGTCGAGTCAACTATAAGGGGTAGATACCCACAATTATTTGACATGTAACAATTTTGAGGACAAAACTCCTAAAAGGAGTGGAGAGTTGTAAAACCTGTTCTTTGGAATCAAAGAAAATTGGGAAAAGAACCAGTATAGAATTATGTACGAAGAAACGAGTAGATTAATGAACAAAAAATAGATAACGTGGGAAATTGGAAAATCCCAATTGATTGAAAATTTACAAAAAAATTTCAAGAAAGAACTAGGAAGTGAAATTGGGGTTAGAACTAGACCGGTTTGGGGTGAACCGGCATGAACGATAATGAACCGGTTTACAACTTCATTTTTCTAGGTGGGTTAAAAATGTCATTTTGGGAAATTGAGACCACCATTAAATAGAAAATGAATTTAGATGAATTTTTAAATTTTTAAATTTCATAAAAACGGGTGAACCATGTTCGAACCGGCCGATATTTGAATTTTGGGTAGTGAACTCGATCGAACCAGACCGGCCAACAGTCGGACCAGTCAATAGACAATAGACAACGGACAATGGTCAACTATAAATGGCTGATAGGGCTACCATGCGGCACTCCACATTAGAAAAATTGACCAATCACAACGTGCCATGTGGCACGACTGCCACATCATCGTCTCCAACCTTAAGACACTGACAGAGAGAAGGGATGAGAGAGAGTCATCGGAAAAGCTGGAGTCTCTAGTGACTCAAAAAAAAAAACTCTCCAGTCAGATTGGCAGCGACCGAGTCGGAGGTCGAGTCTTATGCCGGCGGGTAGTCTTAATAGTTGTCGAGCTCCCTATATAAATAGCACCCCCCTCATTCATTCTCAGCATCCCACAATCAAGCGAAGAAGAAGAAATGTGCAATTTTCGATGAGCTGCAAAATCGAGCTCCGATGATGAGACTTTTCTCAGTCTTCGAAGCCACATTGGGTGTCTCCGAAATAGGAGAAAGTCCTCTACCTGACCACACCTTTCATTCAGCTTGAGAGCCACCGAGGAGGAACGAGGAAGCTCAAACAATGTTATCGCTCCTCAGTCAGAAAATAGCCAACCTCCTGCAACATACTGAGCTTTCACCCAGCCAATTACGACCAAGCCAGACCCCCTACGCCCCACCTAGAGGTGTCCCGATCTTCCCCTGAGCAAAGAAGCTAAGCTCCCTTCGCTGCCCTTCGCCGGAAAACTCTGTGCACAGCCGAATTCTGCAAAAACTTTAACATAAAAATTCGCCCTACTCAGGTCATCAATTGAAGTGTGGTTTGATCCAAGGAGGATCCCCACAAGAAGAATGACACGGTGGTAACCAAAGCTCCGATCATCAGACCCTCACCAGTAAGATATCAAAGCTTTCTCTCTACAGACTGTATTTTCCGGTAAAGCTCCGTTTGAGCACATTTTTTAAACAAATCGAGCGATTCAAAGCTTAAAATGATGAGAAAAATATAGAAAAGATGATTCAAATCAAGAATGTGAGCAGTTAGCCAAGTTTCAGAGGTCAATTGCACAAAATTATGATTTGGGGGCCAAAATGCAAATTTTGAAAAGTTTGGGCAAATTGAGAATTTTTCAAAAATTGGGGACTAAATGGCAAATTGATAAAATTGAGGGTCTTTTCATGTAATTCCCACCCAATTTATTGTCAATTGGAGGATCAATTTGCAAAATTTGAGAATTTGGGGTCAAATTGCATTTTTAGGAAAATTTGGGGCTAAATGGAAAATTTAGGAAATTGAGAGGCCCAAGGGCAATTTTGATAAAATTAAGGACCATAAAAGATAATTGGAAAACCTGGGGGCCGAATTGAAGAAAAATGGGGCAATTAAGGACTTAAAAATAAATGCACAAACCTTAGGGACCAAAGTGCAATTAAGGCAAAATATGAGGGCATATATGCAAATGTGCGAAGAAATGTGGTTCTTTAGTTTAATACCCTAATGATGATATTCGTGCCATGTAGGAGCAGAGAGCTCGAACACCGGCTTCTGGAAAAAGACCACGAGGCTAGAATTTGTCAGGGCAACCACACCGAATTACCGTGTGAGTGGGAACCGCTATGACGTCAATTCCGATGGGAATGATAGTTCAGCTTTGAAAATTATTTTCTCTAAATTAGCCTCCCCTAACTAGGTGACTCTACTTAAAATATTTTGGAGCTAATTCCGATCTTAAGAGAGATGCTAGTGGGCCCAAGGCCAATGAATACATGCGTGAACCCGTCCAAAATGGATATATGATATATGATGCTAAAAGATATGAATAATGGGAACCTTGTGTGATACCCATCAAGCCAAGCTGAGTTGTCGAGCTTGTTGGGTTGAACTGCTACTTTGCCGAAGCCAGGTCGCCGAGCTAGTTGAGTCAGTACATGTGGACCAAAGCCAAGCCGACAGACTGTTGTGCTAGAGGGCCAAAGATAAAGGCTATAATTCAAAAGGATTGGTTATTGTGCATGCACTATGATGTTCGGGCCATTAGAACACCTGGCATGAGGTAGTGATAGAGCCCACGGACTACTAGACGACCCAGGGTGCAAAAGGGCAGTTTCGTCATTGAGTAGGTCATGAAGTCAAGTAGCTTTCTACACATGGAGACCAAGGCAGTAGGGGAAATGGGTATCTCTCGCTAAGTGAACATGATGAAGTGATCAGGGTTTGATGTGTCAAACTATTGATTTCCACTCAAACTATAGGTAGAGGTAGTACACCTCTATTAGGGTGGACGGTAAAGGCGCTTTGGTCTACAAGTGGCACGGTCGAGTACCGTTCTACAAATGTGTGATCCCTCCTATGATAGGAGGACGGTTGTTGATGTGAATTTGAGAAACCCAAGAACAAACTGTTGAAATATCAAATAATGGAAATTGCAAAAGTGAACCTTCATAAAAGATTTTTTTCCCATTCACTGAGTTATTGAACTCACCCCCTCCCTCTAAACATTTTCAGGAAGGAACGTAACTACACCGAGTTTTCCTCCCTAGATCCAAACCAAGGTACACACAAATTTAAAGTTTCAGTTTTGTTTAATGTTGTCCAAGGAAAACATGACAAGTATTACACATGACTCTCTTGATCTCTAGGAGGAGCTCCTATTCGAGGTTCGGGAGTGTGGCGGGTTGTTCATGGATCCCCTAGCCAAACCGGATTGGGGCGTGACATATACCTTATTTCTAATTAATTCCTTAACTTATCCTTAATTGTAATTTAGTCCCTAAGTTTTCCTAAATTGTAAATTAGTCACTAAAACTTAAATCTTCATGTAACTAAGTTTAAATCCCTCTAATTCAGTCCTATCATGCCACTAACCATTTCCCTAAGTCCCCACGAGCATTAAAAGCTTTGAACCTTCTTATATGGCTTTGAAACAACTCAAAATGGAGCTTCACTAGAAAACAAGTTCTAAAGAGAGAAAGCTTTCTATTCTAAACTGGTGAGGTCATGATAGTCATACTTATCAGTGGAGGAAGATACCACTCTTCCCGAGGTCCTTTCTAAATCAAATGGCTCCTTAATCAACAGCTCGAGTTGTCTAAATTCAAATCAAACAATATTCAAAATATTTGAATATGTATTTAATAATTACAGCGAATAGTGGCATTAGGAATTACCAAGGAGGTGTAGGGAGAACATGGGCATGACTAGGGATGGTGTGGGGGCCTTGGTTTAGTCGTGTGTGATCGTCGAAGGGCTCAAACTTGGCTTAATCAGAACTAAATGTATATGAAGGTTAGAGTCATAGCACTATGTGATCCTGTTGGGGCTTCTCTAGTTGTCCTCCGACTGGAAGGAGGCTGTTGTTGTGTAAACTTCTTTGAAAGTCTGTAGGACCATGTGTCGACCTTTTTCAGTGAAAAGAAGGCCCTTCTAGGAGCTCTGGTGTGGAGGTCACCAGGAAATTAAGTAGTTTAGGGAATTCGTGAATTGGAGGTGTGATGAGAATGGGAGGGGAGAAGCTCTTTATATAGGGAGCTCGGGGACCCTCAGCTCTACTAGTTTCCCTTTTTTGTTAGCCCTTATCTCCTCCCAGAATCCCTTATCAGAGTGAATATTCACTTTTTGGAAAAGAAAAATTTTTAATTTCCTTTCTTGTCTGGTTACTGTGCAGATAGGTTGAGGTTAAAGACGACATTATGCATGTGTGTGAGAGCTTCGCATGTGTGAGTTGCCACATGGCATGCTATGATTGGCTATGTGTGCTATCCTACTTAGGATCCTAGTAATCCTTTGACTGTTTGACCTGCCACATGGTGAACTCTCATTGGTCACTTTATCTAACATGGTAGTTGACCGAATTTGGTCATGATATGACTGTTACACGTGGCGTACTTTGATTGTCTAAATTAAATAAGTTAGGTTTCCCTCTTAACTGTTAATGTTAATGCCACGTGTACACGCCAAATTGATTGTCAGTTTCTGACATGGCTTTCCACGTTCCATTCATTGATTTGGTAGTTTGGTTTACGTGAAATTCCTTCAACTGATCGTTGAAGTCCATCATGTGTCGCTCTCTGATTGGTCAACGCTTTCAAACGCTTATTAGGCATCTAATGGGGTGCGTTGACCTGGAATTTCGATCCATTAACTAGTTCAATTATGTTAGGTTCCAGTGATCTGAAACATAAACTGGTTAGTTCAGGCCTAGTTCAACCAATTTTTTAAACAATAAATTTTTTTAAATTAATCTAAATTCATTTACTACATATTGTTGACCTTAATTTACCATTTTTCCCTTTTTTAGTCACCCAAAAAATCAATCTATGAATTGGTTCCTCTCGGTTCGATTCAGATTACTTTGGTTATATCTAGTTCTAACCTTAATTAATTGATTCCCTTGCTAGTTGGGGATTTTGGATCACTCCTTACTCCACATTTCTTACTTTGTACAACTATGGTTCAAATCTAATCCTCGATTTTCCCTTTGAAATTTTCTAGTTCTCATTCTCGGTTATTTATTTAAGGAAAACGGAGCTTACAATGTGTCAGGGGAGTGTGTATCCTAGTACAATTATGAATGAGTAAACTCGCGCCACCCCTAGATGCTGGTAGAAAGGGTTATAACGTCAGACAAGTGATCTCCATCCGACACTTCCAAACAAGTGATGTAAGTCGTACTTAATAACCACATTCATTAAGTTGTAAGTTTAGTTTTTTTTCCCAAAATAAATTTCAAGTGAAAGCAAAGGTCTGTAAAAGTACAGATGGATGGACATCATCGATATCACTAGCAAGACTTTGAGGTGTACATCTTAAAGTTCACGTATGAATGTTTAATTATATTATTATTAATTATTATATTTTTTGGGATTTTATACGAGTCTTTTGAGGCATAATGCTTCCTAAAGAAATTTTAAGTTTTCGTTGAAAATTAATGTATGTTTTATTTTGAGCCTTAGTCCTATTACCTTGATTAACTTACCCACCATTATAGCACTGAGTAGTGTGGTGGGTTATTATTGGACCTCTAACCCTCAGATCATATTAGGGGGTGACACAATATGTTACATATATTGTACTAAAGAATGATGAATTAGATTAAGGCATGTGTTGGATCAGCCTCCATCAAAATGTGACTACACTCTAACTTACGAAGTGGAGTCAATGTAGACAATGAATCAACAACAGAAACAACTTCGTACGAAAAAAAAAAGAAATATAGTAAATGTGTTGTGGCACAACAACTGGATAGAGCAAGAGACGAGCTAACTCAAGTCGACTATTAGATCAAAATACATACATTTTTTCGATATATAATAAAGTTTTGAGAACAAAATTTTTAAAAGGGGGAAATTATTGTAACACTATATCCTTAAAACTAAGCTTAAATAATGAAACGAAAATCAAAATAAAATAAAAGATTGAATCAAATCAAGAATTGATTCAAACTTGAAACATAAAATTCATTAAGTTCATACAAACTTGAAAGGGACCTCTAGAAAGGGAATCGAGAATTTGAGATAATAAAATTTGAAATTAAATCGAAAATAAAAAATTGGATTGAAACAAAGCGGGCTGGATCAAAAAATTAATTTTCAATAGTACTCAAAAGCGCAAAATGATAATAATAGAGTCCAAAAGTGCAAATATATAATTTTATGAATTTTTAGAAAAATAAAAAATAGAAAAATTAAATAAATTGTCTCCAAACTACTAGTTAATGAAGTGGTCAATGAGGTATGGTGGACGAGACACACAAGCGAAAATGGTCGTGTGGGCAAAGAGCACATGCAGAGTATGGCGTCTTCCCCTTCACAGGTTTGATCTCATCAAAAAACCAGAGCAGATATCCAGTTTTGATAGCGTGTGGTCGCTCAATAAAATTGATTTTTTCTTAGCTTTTCAGGCCAGATTAGACATCCACCAAGTCTGGGTTGACTTTGCCCTTCTCCCCAAGAGCTCCATATTAAATAATGGAGGCTCTCTCCTCATTTTGGACGAGCAGTTCTATCAAGTAGTTCTTTTTCTACCACCACAATACCCGTTCTTGTCGGTATTGGATTCCCATGACCGCTTTATACACACATCTACCCTTGGTCACAAACGGTGTCCCACGTTGGCGAGATAAAACATTTAACTGAATTAGAAATTTTATTTAGGTACATTATATTATCATTTATATTTGCTATATAAAGTTTAAATAGTAAAAAATTAGTTATATTTTTTATATTTTATTGAAAATTTAAATTTTATGCCAAATGCAATACATAACTAAAAGCTTAGCACTAATCAATAAAAAATTGTATTACTAAGTATGAAAATGAGTAAACTAAATATTTTTAAGTAAATTGCCCAAAATGATAATGTACTGTATAAAATTTATTAAAAAATAGTATTATTGTAAAATATTTTATAAAATAATAAGTACAAAATATTTTATAAAATATATCATTAAATAATAAATAAAAATGATCACATAAAATATTTTGTATTATTATTATTATTAAATTTCTTACTATTTTAGAGAAAAAAAGTATCGGGCAAAAAAAGAGAAAAAAAGGTCGGTCTGCTCATTGCTATATAAACCCTAAAAAAAACCACGAGAAGACGCTTCAGCAAGATGCCTCCTGGGAGCCCTCTTGCTCCCGCCGAAGAAATTGCAGTTCGGCTTGAATTCCATCTCAGGTAGACGCTGAGACCACCTCCCTGAATTTCCGGTGAAAGCATCATACTCCTGGAACGATGTCCCGCGGCCTCGACGATGAGAATGACGATGATGAGCTCTCGCGCAGCGAAAATGAGGGTTCCCTCTTCGACGAGGACATGGAGGCCCTCAGGCGCGCCTGTATGCTCACCGGAACCGACGTCTCGGCCGCCAGCACTAGCGGCCGAGAAGCCTCGACGGATTCGGATTCCGAAGATGATCTCCAGCTAGTCCGCAGCATACAGAATCGGTTTTCAATTCACCTCGGTGCGCTCAAGTCGCTTGCTGAGCTTTCTTCGCTCTCAGATGGCGAGGATGATGATTTTGAGACGCTTCGTGCGATTCAGAGACGTTTCTCAGCCTTTGATCACGGTGAGTGCTTATCGTTATCCGTCACTTTTTGAAGAAAATTCGTATATTTATGTTTCCCTGTGATGAGTTCTCTGCTGCCTGAGTTTCAAGGATCACCCTGAACTGCTCAATTCCATGGAAGTTTAAATTATTAGTCTGAAAGAACACTATCTCTTTGTGCAGAGACATTGGAGAAAGGGAGGAATGGTCTATCGGTGAATTCTCAGGAGTCTAACACTCCTGAGTGTATTTCCGAAGGGGATATTTTACATACTGCCTATGTAGATAAGAGAGATTCTCGGAGCATTTTCCATCCTTCTGAAGATCTGTCATCAGGTTTGAACTACTCCTTGGATAGCGATAAAAATAATGAACCCATGGGTTTGATAGAGTGGCAGAAATCAGATGCTGATAAGCCATCGATAGAGGCACGTGAAAATAATAGCTTCCCAAAGTGTGCTCGGTTCTTTGTTGATGCCATCAGAAAGAATCGGTCCAGTCAAAAGCTTCTGAGAAGTAAGTTAATTCAGATTGATGCAAGAATAGAGGAGATCAAAAAACTGAAGGAACGTGTCAAAGTCCTTAAAGATTTTCAGGTTTCTTGCAGAAAAAGAACTGCACAAGCTTTATCCCAGAAGAATGATCCTCGTGTCCAGTTGATATCCACACAATGTAGGCGTAAGAAATCAAAGGTCACATTCCTTTCTTCATTTTTTTTTCTTTCTTGTGATATACATTGATGCAAGGATTGAGAAGCATTCATATCAAATTGTTGAATTGTAATGATGCATTTTTTAGTAGTAAGTGGAAATATTGTGTCTGTTAGTTCTCAGCAGCATGAAAACATAATTGAATGGTGATTCATGTGAACAAAGTGGATAGGGTACCTGTGGGTTGTGCTTCTATTATTTATTACTGATTTTGCTTTGATACTAAAGGGATGCCTATTCTGCAGGGTGGTGAAAAAAAAGTTTCTCCAATTTATTGTGGCCCTGCTGAAAATTGTGAGGTTGCAAATTATAGAAATGCATTGAAAAGTTTTCCCCTTGATCTTCACCGAGACAAGTGGACAGATGCAGAAATGGAAAGTCTCAGGAAGGGTATTAAGCAATATTTTCAGCAAGTGGTGTTTCGAGTTTCACTGGATAGGTTCAGGTAAATAATCCATGACATGTCACCTAGTTTGACTATAAGAAGATATAGTTCACTCAATGATTGTCTTCCAGTTCCAAACTAACAAACAACTGTTGACCTTAGTATGTATCTTAGAATGTTCATTACTGTACCATTGCTTAAATAAGCCTCTACAGACAATGTCATTAGGTATCATTTGTTTTAAGGTGTATTTAATGTAATGATTGTATTCTAATGGGGTGGCAGTTAATTATACCAGTTCTTTTTTTTGTCATCTTGGAATCTTTTATGAGTATTTTCATCATGTTGTATTCTGCAGTTCTTTGGAGGGAGATGTCGACAGCTTTGAACACATGCTTTCCTCCATCAGGGATATTGAAATTTCTCCTGAGAAGATCAGGGAATTTCTGCCAAAGGTGAACTGGGATCAATTGGCTGAACATGTTCCGGGTCGATCTGGTGTTGAATGTGAAGCAAGGTAGCTCATTCCTTATTTTACCAGTTGAGAAATCTGCATGAGTTTGTATTAGAAGATTGTGCAGAATCTGCTGTATGACCCATGGTTTTTTGTTCAGCGTACCCTAATACTTGTATTGCATTTTTCCAAGACATTCATAGTGCTTTAAGTATATTTACCAATTTATGGATTTGTATTGGACTTGAATGTTGTACACTTTGGTCATTTCATGCATTTATATTCTGCAGATGGTTGAATTGGGAAGACCCTTTGATAAATCGCGGAACATGGACCATTGATGAAGATAAACAGCTCCTCCATATAATTCAAGAGAAGGGAATTTACAATTGGTTTGAGATAGCAGTATCTCTAGGTGCAAACAGAACACCTTTCCAATGCCTGGCACGATATCAGAGGAGTCTAAATCCTTGCATAATGAGAAGGGAATGGACTTCTGAAGAGGACATTCAACTTCGCATGGCCGTAGAAATTTATGGCGAGTGCGATTGGCAAACTGTAGCTTCCACTTTGGAAGGGCGAACTGGTACACAGTGCTCAAATCGGTTAGCCTCCACGTTGAAACTTGTTTTTACTCATTCATATATGACCTAGCTCATAGGTGTAACTTCTATCCCTTTTTCATCTTGATCAATGTTGAGGACTATTCCATTCATAAACAGACATGATCCTCCTGCCAGAGTTTTAAGTTGTCAAGGCAGTACATATTAATTTGACTGTTGGACGTGGAACTTTCAGGTGGCAGAAAGTGCTTCATCCTGAGAGGCAGAAGGTGGGCAGGTGGAGCAGAGATGAAGACAAATGTCTGACAGTAGCTGCCATGGTCTTTGGAACCAAAAATTGGAAGAAGGTATCTCAATTTGTACAGGGGAGAACTCACGTGCAATGCCGAGAAAGGTATGTGACTGTCATGATAATAACCAACCCTATCAAGTTTCTTTGACTGGGTGGCAATTTTGACAAGTATGTCTTTGTTCTCTTGTCACAGATGGGTTAACAGTTTGGATCCTAATCTTAAGATGGATGAGTGGACAGCAGAAGAGGATGCCAGATTGGAGGCGGCAATCTCCGAACACGGGCACTGCTGGTCCAAGATTGCTGCTTGTTTGTGTCCTCGGACTGACAGTCAATGTCGAAGGTACAGACTGTTAAGCATACAGCTTTATTCATAAGTGAAATATCCCTATGGACTGACAGGATTTGTTTTGATATTCTTGTCTAATGTTCAGGAGATGGAAGTTGCTGTTTCCTCAAGAAGTCCCTGTGCTTCAAGCAGCTAAAAAGATAAGGAAGCGCACTTTTGCTAGCAACTTTGTAGATAGGACATCAGAGCGGCCTTTGTTCAGTGCTAACGATTTATTTCTCTTAGCCTCTCCTGAACCAACTCTCACATCTGAACATAAAGAGACTGATCCTACCAAGCAGAAAAGCAAATATAGGTATATCAAATATAAGGTGGTACCAATATTTGTTGCCTGAGCCAGAAAAATGTTATCTGATATAATATGTAATGTGCAGGAAAAGGCCTAAACCATCAGCTAATGATGATCCTCAGTAAAATTCTCTACTTTAGGCCCCCTCATAATTTTTGTCAACATAATAGTGAATTTTGTATATGATTATGATTATTACTTATATGGTCTCCAGTGTGCAGAATAGCAGGCGCCAGAAGAAGCTAAAGGCCAGCCATAGCAATGAAATTGTGACTGTTGATCTTGTGGTCACACCTCAAACTAATAACTGCATTGAGCTTGACCTGAATGCTAGTGGTGTCGAAACTGCACCTGGATGCACTCTTCGGTAGAATTATTTACTTCAAGTTCCCTTATCATTTTCACCAACATTATAGTAAATTTTTGTTTATGATTCTGGCTTTTACTTCTCTTTTCCCCAGTGTGCAGAATAGCAGATGCCATAAGAAGCAAAAGACTAGAGCTAACAATGAAGTTGCAACTGTTGACCTTGTGCCAGTCACACCTGCGGCTAGTAACTGCATTGAGCTTGACCTGCATCCTAGTGGTGCCCATGAAACTGCACCTGGAGGTGCTCGGTAAAACTCTTTACTTCAAACTCCCACATAATTTTCACCAACATAATAGTAATTTTTTTATGATTTTGATTATTACTTCTCTCGTCCCTAGTGTGCAAAATAGCAGGCACCCTAAGAGGCAAAAGGCTAGAGGTAACAATGAAGTTGCGACAGTTGACCTTGTTGCAGTCACACCTGGAGCTAATAACTGCATTGAGCTTGACCTGAATGCTAGCTGTGTCGATGAAACTGTACCTAGATGAGGCAAATGACTGTAGCTAAGATGCTTGAGTGACTGCACTCTGATGAGCTTTATGCATGAATTAGATAAGGAAATGACGGAGATGTGCAATGAGCAAGAAGGGAACCTGAGATTTTTTTCTGATATAAGGAGGGAGATGGTGACAGGAAAATTCCATTTTTGGTCTTGAGGTGTGCTTGACTATCGGTATTGGCAACGAGATTTGTGTCTGTGAAGAACTTGGAGATGGAATGAAATGATTGATCATGGTTTTTGCCCGACTAGTTACTGTGTCTGGGTGCTTGCAGTTAGTGTGAGATTAACTCTCTGGGAGGATTACCCTCTCTTTCACACTCGGCACTTCAGGTCTTAGGTGGGCTAATCATTTTCAATGAAAAAAAGAGAACATGAATACAGTATATGTTTGCGTATATAAAATGGCAACAATAGGGAATCTTCTAGAATTGGCAGTGTCTTCATTTCAATTGTTGGAAGAAGCAATACGAGCATGGTGGTTATTTCATCACTGAACCCTCTGTTAGAATGTCTGTCCCCAAATCTACTATCAGATACTGCCTGCCCTTTGGTTCACCATGATTTTCTTTTGTGGGTCTTGTTGATTTCCCGATGACAAAAGCTCACCTGCCATGGTATCCTTTCAAGGGCCCGGTTTGACAAAGCATCACCCTGCCGCTGGTCTCTTTCTCCTCTTGCACTCTCTTTAATATATCTTTTTTTTGCACAATTCTTTAATGTCTCTCAAGTTGTAAAAGAAAGTCCATATAAATGAAAAAAATAGATAACTTTCTCCCATGTTTAAAAAATATTATTTTATTTTCGTTTTTATAATGTTTTTGAAAACTTCATTAATTGATTAAGAGCCTGCAAGGCGGACGGGAGAAACGAGAAACGCCTCCGAGGGGAGAAAGGAGAAAGGAGAAATGATCGTAGAAATGACCGTAGGCTTGCTCTCAGTCAAGCGTAGTCTTGAGATAGAAATCTTTCACTTGCTATTATCTTTCGGACTGTAACTTACTATTTGGCCCGGTTTGGCTTTCAGCAGAGTGCGCTGCTTGCTGGGATAAAGGACTCGGAGCGAGTAAAGAGCTTATGCATTGCAGCTTTCAAGCAGCTTTTAAGCCTCCCCTTGCCAAAAAAAACAACCCTACTGTCCTTCCCGACCTTCAAGTTCAGGTCCGGTCCGGAAAACCAACCCCACTCGCGCTAGAGAGCAAGCGCGCTAGCACGCGTAAGCTCTCAAGTCGTAGCTTGCTTGCTCTCAAGCCTTTACGAACGTTTGCGCTCTCTCTGTTTTTGCTCTCTCTGTTTTTACGCTTGCTCATGTACTCTTTCGAGCCTTCGCTGGTGAATCTAGCTAGCTCTGGGTCGTTTTTCTTTCTGTTACTTTTGAAAGTAGTTGCAGCTTCAGTTACTCGAATTTTCGATATTCCTTTTTATTTCTTATCAAACAAATAATATCTTATTCTTTAAATCCTATCTATTCTTAACATGATATGGGTAATCTATTACCATTACTCAAACAAGCATTAAAGATATACTAGCATATTCGTCCATAGGTAAAATTAGATATATAATTATTAGAATAATTGTTGTAGAGTAAAATGATAAATATGTGAATATAACTTATATGCTGTTATATATTTTAGATGTAGGAACTTTTGCTTACATTATATTATTTAGTTTGAGTACTGTAACCGATATCATTCGAACCTTTGCTTGCCCAAAAAAATCCTGTATTTGTCTTTTTAGGCCTCCCACTATTTTAGGGAAGGACATCTCCGTAAGAGGAAACCTGGTCAATAAACTATAGATGTGATTGATTGGACCACCTTTCAAAAACCTATTTTTGATTAGTTTCGATAAGTGTGAGAGCGAGCAAGTAGAGATTCCAAATGACCTAGCTCCAAAGTTGAAGCATACGCATATAGAGTTCGCATTTCTTATTGCATATGCTTTTGCTTACTATGTATACTTTATATTCTATTATAGCCTACACTTATTATATAGGAAGCCTACAATTGTTCTTTATTTCCGCTTTTCTTCGGACCTACGCTTGCTCTATAGTGCGTTTCGGGTCCCCTTTAATACCTTCGCTTGCGGGAGAAAAATGACCTTACACGCACTAGTAAGAAAAGAATCGGAAGCCTACGCTTGCTCTTACAAGCATTAGCGCGGTCCGGCTTTCGAAACTCCGCTTGTTAGTTTGAAAACCTACGCAACAAGCCATGCGCACTCTATACGTATGCATTATCGTGCTATTTCGAGTCTACGCTTGCTATTTGGTGCGCTCCACTTCCAGCGCTTACACTTGTTGGCTCTCAAGCTGAAGTAGGTGCTCCCCATAAGGTATTTAGCTATAGAGATAGGTTTAACAGCCAAACTTGTCATAGCGCAATAGCTACAACGGCTCCGCGGCACGAGTGTTCCTTACCCAACACGTGGAGGGGAGAACCGGAGCGAGCAACAGAGCAAGCGCAGATCCGAAAACGACCCTATGCGAATAAGAGAGCACACAGAGTCTCAAAAGTCGGAGCACTAACCAATTCGATCAATTATTCTTAAAAAGTTACATTAGAATAACACTAGTTGATGCTCGTTCCGAAACCTCGCTTGCTCTTTGGTGCGCATAGAGTCGGTTGTTTTGGACGTCCCCTCCACTTGCTACTTTAGCTTTCTATTAGAGTCTGTGCTTGCTCTCTTACTAGCGTAAAGTCATTCTTCCTTGCTACTTGAAAACGGAGAGCGCGCTAGCGCATAGGCAATAACACCATGAATTCCTTTAGGATTTTTTAAGAGCTCTCTAGCAAAATCTCATGTTATGATAAATACTGTGATGTATTGGTGATGAGTATATAACACTACTCAATTAGTAAAGTCTTATACAATAAACGCTTAAGCGGGTAAATAATACATGTGTTGAGCTATCAAGAAAGTAATAACCCCTAAATAGGCTAGAGTAAGCCCTAATTGAAAATGAATCGAATTATTAATTGTGTTATAAAAACCTTTATTTCCATGTCCCAAACTCCCTCCAAGATGTTCATATGCTTCTAAAATATCTTTTATATGTACTTAATCTCTAAGTTAGTTGGATACATATAACTAGTAATAAGAAAAAAATGAAATAGCTAAATGATGATGAGAAATATCAATCAACTTTAAATTTTGAGTTTGTGTATGGAATCCTTCAAGAATAGTTAGAATAACAATTCCTAATACTTGGGAGATACAAAATAAATGACTATTTGAATCGAGATTTTAGGAATAAAGATTTTACTAGCTTGTAAAAAAAATTCTAATCATTCGGAGTGTGGCAATACATTTAAAAAATTATTCCATCGAATCGACATGTATTAAATGACTTGTACAAGTCAAATAACTACACGGAACAGCCCTGACAAATGATTATTGAGGTGGGATTCGATATTTTTTAACCACTAAACGCTTGGTTTCTATTTTGATGGTAGGTGTAACCAACCCGCGTATAAGGATATGGCAGAAAGAAATAATAGAAAAAGGCTTCTCCGTAAAGATACTCCCGAATAGGCGATATTCACTGCTCCAAGAGCGCCCCCCTCGAGTAAAAGCTTCCACAGCCGGTTGACCAAAATGAGGATCCCAAATTACATGAGTAATAGGTCTTACATGTAAAGGGTCTTGTACCCATGTCTCCAAATTTCCTTGCCAAGCTACATGAAACAGATTTCCAGAAGTACACAGAAAAATTATTACTAATTGCCCGAAATAAGAAGCACAAATATTCTGATAAAAAGGTTTCTCAGTAATAGAATCATGACTGTTAAGGTCATGCACGGTTGCAATATCAAATCAAATACGACGAGTATAGAGTTCTAAGCACGCATTTTGTTGTTTTGTTGCTAGTAAGCGCAGGCTCGAAAACTAAAAGCGCTAGCGCGCTTTTCGTTTTCACCTTCGAGCCTTAGCTTATTTTTGCTTGCTCGGGTGCTATTCGACACGTAGCTTGCTTGCTTTCTCGTCTGCACTTGCACGCCAGCAAGTAGGCTGTCAAGCCTGCGCGCGTAAGCGTGCGAGCCAGCAAGCGTAGATGTGAGAGCGAGAATTAGCGCGTTCCAGGTCATTCTGAACTTTCGATTGCTCTTTGGTGTGCGTTAGACAAGAAAGTGTTCCATTTTAGAAGGTAAGGGGTGAACATTCTCTCTTCTACCCAAATTCATAGGCGAAGAAGACTAATCTCTTTAGTACAAGTAAATAGGTAAGATATTTGATGCGAGGAAAAGACAACTCAATCGGTTCACTTTCTCAAGGTCTGGTACTAAAGATCCAATACATGTGAAAACGAAGTCTCATAGTAAAAAAAGGAGAGTGTGATCCTTAATGCGGACCGACGGACCACCTTGACTTATGATTCAGTGTCCCTAAGAAGAATTTCCATTCCCTTCCTGTGTAGGTCGACTCCAAATATTACGGAATCGAACCTCGAACTCAATGTATAACCGAGAATAAATAGAATAAAACCTGTGAACAATAAGGTTTAGTGAGGTTAGGGCCAGTCATAGCTTCTCGGTCCTGTAATACAGATCTTTCGTTGTTGCAGGAGCTGTAGTCATTATTTTATTAGTCACATATTTGCAAACCAAGATCCAACGTCACAAATACTAATGTTTAAAATGTAAAAAGGTTTATCTTAAAATTAAAAAAAAAATTCCTCGAATTTTCCTACATAAATATTTCCGGTCCCACCACCACTTCCCAACCGAAACCGTTGAAGCCCCGAAGCAAAATGCTAAAAAATCAACAAACACTACACTCGGACTCTTGTCTTTCAAATTCAGCTAGTGATCATCGGACCAAACCCTTGATTTTATATTTGAGTTTATCAACCAACCATAATGATTTGCTCCATCTTAGTATCTTGATCTGCTCCCTCTTTCTATGCAGTTGGTGGAGTACAGACGGATGACCACCTCTACGCCCACATGGATCGGCTTCTTGGGATCTGCAAGTAAAAAATGCCAAATGTTCATCGGTACTATCTTGAAGTAGTGGTCGACAATGAGCATCATGGCGTGTCAGAGACAACCCCACCAAAACTTCAAGGAAACAACTTGTATAACTTGGTAGTGAAATTGCCTTAACACTCAAACTTAGAGCAAGCAAGCAGGAAGAAAAAGCTCAAAATTCATCAAGAGTATAACCCCAATATATACGGAGATAAAAACTCTCTCTCCTAGCTAGTGATCACAGCGAGAGTTGTGGCATGTTTGGTAGGTGTTGAGAATAAAATTTTATATTGAATAATATAGAGATGTGTTGTGGGTTTATAAGGTTGGAAGGGTACCACTACTTACAAGTTATGACTTTTAAGTAGACATGAGCCCGACCCCTTATCGGTCCACAATACATTCTCTAACATGGTATTAGAGTTAAGGTTTTCTGCTATTTTCAAGATTTTTTGATATGAAGGCTCAAGACACGGCATAACTGAATTGTTGTAGAAGATGGAGAAAACGGATGCAATATTAACAGGAAGGGAGTTGAAGGAAATTTTAGAAGGTATGACCAAATTGCTTGTAGGAAGAGACGATGTATCGCCTCAACATAACAATACTCTCAATCGATATTTGAAGTTGAAATTACTCCCAACGAAAAATTATTTGAGTTGGTTGAGAAAGATGAGACTAATACTAGAGTCAAAATATTTGGAAGACTACACTGATACTATCAGCACATCATGGAAGGTGTGGAGGGCGACTAATTCTCTGGTGGTTGCATGGATAATAGGATCACTTTCTCCTTCTATCGTGGGGTTAGTAGAAGGTATTAGTAAAGTATCTGATATATGGAAGATTTTGGCTACTCAATTCTCTAGTATTGGGAATATGATGACTTTGATTGAGATTGAAGATAAGTTGGACGCACTAAATCAGGGAGAGCGAAGTATAATAGAATACAATATTGAGCTGAAAAGGTTATGGTCCAAACTTGATTATTATGATCCATTAATTACATTTGATCCTTCAGATACAGCTTCTATTAGAGCATGGATGGAGCAACGACGTGTGATTCGCCTCCTGAGGGGACTAAATCTAGAATATGAATACAAGAGAGCATTCACACGTCGTCACTCCATTCATGCTCTAATAGAAGCTGTATCTGAAGGATCAGATGTAATTAATGGATCATAATAATCAAGTTCGGACCATAACCTTTTCAGCTCAGTATTGTATTCTATTAATAGAGAAGTGTTGTGGGATTTTATTCTCAACACCCGCCCTCAATACCTGTCTACGAGCCGGGTATTCCCCTTCCAATCTCGAACAAGGGTGGACAATGGCCTTGAGTTGGGTATTTCTTCTCCATTCAAACTCGGGCAGACCACGAGCCAGGTTTCTAGTCTCAGGTCAGGTACGGGTGCTAGCCCACTGGCTCTAAAACCATGTTAGAGAAGGTATTGTGGACCGATAAGGGGTCGGACCCATGTCCACTTACAAGTGTTGAGAATTGCACGTGGCAAGTGTATCCACGTTGCACGTGAGGGCGGGTGTTGAGAATAGATCCCACAACACCCGCCCTCACGTGCAACGTGGATACACTTGCCACGTGCAATTCTCAACACCTCTTAACACCCACCCTCAACACTTGTCTACGAGCCGGGTATTCCCCTTCCGGTCTCGGATGAGGGGGACACAATGGCCTTGAGTTGGGTATTTTTTCCTCTTCCATCCAACTCGGGCAGACCACGAGCCGAGTTTTCGGCCTCTGGTCAGGTACGAGTGCGAATCCACTGGCTCTGATACCATGTTAGAAAACTGGATTAGGGAAAGAGAAAACGAATATATTGATGGAGAGGCATTGGGGATAAGAAATTGAAACCTCCTTCCAGTTTCAGTTATTCTCATGGTATTCCTTTCCTGAATGACATATGAATCTCAATCAAAGATTACTTGACAGTTCAATTAATCACTAATTGCACTAACTGATAATAGATTAACCGAAAATGATGGGACATGTAGAACTGATGATAATATAATTGATGAAGTGCATTTAATTGAGCCGAATCCCATAACTGGTTGAAATGTGCCATCAGCAGTTTGAACTCTATTATGAGAACAAGGTGGAGAACCAGTATATGTAGTAAACTCTACTAATGTTCCTGTTACATGTCTAGATGCGCCTGAATCAATAATCCATTATGTGGAAGATGGCTTAGAAGAAAATGCATGTGCAATAGTACCCGAGTCAGCATTAGCATAACACATGTCGTCGTTTAAAATGTCAGCACCTTTAGCACAATAGGTTTGTCCCCCAAATTGTCCAGCTAATATGTCCATTCTTCCTACAATTATAGCATTGTCGGTTGTCAATAATCAATTTTGCTAGAGTAGAGAGAACTGGTATTTGCTGATATCTTAGAAGTGTTCATAACCTTTTGTCTTGACTCCTCATGAATTAGTGCAGCAATAACATCTTCCATCAGAGGAATTGGAGACTGATGACATATCATTGCTTTCTTGTATTCATATTCTAGATTTAGTTAGAGAAGGTATTGTGGACCGATAAGGGGTTGGGCCCATGTCTACTTAAAAGTCATGACTTGTAAGTAGTGGTACCCTTCCAACCTTATAAACCCACAACACTTCTCTTGTTTTATCCAATGTGGGATCTATTCTCAACAGTAGGATTCATTAGTTTGAAGTATTTGACAGTATATTATTAGAATGTTACGATACTGCAATGGAAAATGGCTACGAAAAGCAAGGGTATGCAGATTGTTTATGAGTGTAGTGCATAGAGAGCGAATCAATCGTAAAGCAAGGGTATGCAGATTGTCACGTTTCGACTCAGTTTGGTTAGATCCCCGTGATCAATCCGCCACTCTTCCGATTTATTAAAGGGTTTCCCTTTATTATAAACCGTAAAGAGTAAAACGTCCTTTAAACCTACGCCTTTTCCTAGAATAATATAAATCAAAACTGCATAATATTTTAAATTTATCATACCTATCTCACAGACATCTTAGTTGATGGTTTTTAAAAGTAGGCTTTCCAGAATTTCCTGAAAGGGATATAAGCGAGGGGTGAGTACAATGACTCAGTGAATGTGTTTTCAAAACCTTTATATTTTAGGCAAAATAGTTGTATTGTAGTGTGTCAAACTCCTTTCTTTCGAAAATCCTTTCCTTTTAAATCTCGATTTTTGTCACCCTTTCTTATTAATCATGATGTGTCATCACTCAACACACATTGTTCAACATGAAGGTCAAACACACATTCATAGGTCAGTATGTCCATTGAACCAACTTGTGGCGTCAGAGTGACTTTACCGGCCACCTAGATAGAAGTACGTTCACTTCTACCCTGAGAATGAGTGGATGTTCGCAACATCCAACCCTCAATCCTGTAACCATTCTCCATGTCCGTATGAGGACAGAGACCTCATCCCATCCCCACCTCGGTCTCATGAGCTTGGTGCTACTCCAAATTTCGCACGGTCACCTGGTACGACGAACTGCCCTTATACTCACCAGGTCGTTCAGGGCCCTTAGGACACATCGCTACCCCTCTTGGGCATCTCGATGGTCCTGTAATCACAGTGCATGCACAATAAATATTTTCTTATCATGCCATATAATTTGTGGTGTCATCGGTCCAATGGCCCTGACCTTCAACTTAACATGCAGCTGTTTGTCTTGACTGGTCTGGAGACCTGTCATGTCACACTGCCACTAGTTGACTAAATATGTCGGTCCTGTCTTGGTACCATGGCCAAACAATTCATTTATTAAAGTTTTATGGCACATATCTCATGTTTGTTTACGAGCTCCTACTCGTGCCCACTAGCCTATGGCCCACTCGTTCGAGATTTTCAAAACCGGGCATAATAGCCCCCAAGTTCCAAAACCGAGGCCTCCGGCCTAATAGAGCTATCCGAGCTCCCGTCAAGAAGGTCTTCCAAATCGTTTAAGCAGTGGCACACAATCAGGGGAGAACACTTCTGACAAAATAAAATTTCACTACCTATCATACCAATTGAGTATGAGGATATCTCCGCTCATAATCGATGAATGGGTTTTCCACTTCCCCCGAGGAAGTTTCATCATACCAATCGGGTATGATCTACTTACAACCGGTAAGTAGTTTTTCCGCATGATTTTCACATCACTTCTCTAAGTTGTAACGTTTAAATTTCCACTAAATAGTGGGTTTTTCATTTCAACGTACTTATCATCCCCAACCAGGTATGATATAAAATCCCACTCACAACCAGTTAGCGGTTTTTAAATTTACGTTGTGCTCATCATCCCAACCGGGTATGACGTTAGTAAGCCCACTTACCTGTTAATGCAGTAAATTCCAATAGACCGGTTCTTTGTATTCACATGAGCTTATCCATTCTAGCATTTCCGGTACTTCATGATCCTACACGATATGAACATCCTTGTTCAATATCCATCGGCCTAATAGCTTTCATTTATTCCAAATGAATGAGAAAACAAAACTTTCATTTATTTGTAATTAGGTCCCTAAAGTTATTTTTCTTTAAGTCCCCAAATGCCGATTTTTCCTCAAATTGAGTCCCAAAACTTTTAAAATTTATCTTAGGACCTCAATTTATCCAAATTCACAAAAAGGGGTTTAATTTCCCAAATTTCTAATTTTGTCCCCCCAACTTTTCCAAAATTACCTTTTTGCCATTTCTTTACAAAAATGGTAAGTTTCACCCCAAAAATTCTAAAATTCCTCAATTGGCCCTCTAACATTCTTATCATGCCCAATTGACCCCCAGTTTTATAAAATCACATCTTGGTCCTTCAAATTTTTGAAAATTCCCAATTTTCCCCTAATTTAAACTTCCTAACACAATCGAATTTGATTTCATCAAATTGACTGATCAAACACTTATAATTGTTGAAATTGAGTTTCTACATGTTCATACAATTCCCTAGCACTTTGAATCGTAAGTTTTAATGCCAGAACGAGCTCAAATGGAACTTCGCTAGAAAATAGACTTTAGAGAGATAAAGCTTCAATTACTCACTGTCGGGGGCATGGCAATCCGAGCTTTCGATCTGAGTAGATAGCTCTCGTCCTGATGTTCATCCTAGAATCAAGAATTGCATCAATTGATGTCGAATTGAGTTAGAATTTCCTCATTGAAATTCTGCCGATTCTCTCTCTAACACTGGTCATAAATTACAAAGTGGAGCCGAATTGGCTTACCTTTTTGTTCTAATTCGGCCGTGGGAGGGCTGAGGAAGTGTTGGGATGGCTTGGTTTGGTCTGAGGAGGACTCAAATTGGCCGATTTCAGCTTGACTGGAATAGGGTAGCTTCGGTCTATTGGAGCTGCTTCACTGTTCCATCATGCCGACACTTCTCTAGCGACCCTCGGAGCAAACATAGACTACAGGCATGTAGCTGACTTCTCCCCGATTCTAAAGAGCCCGACCTCTCCTTCCGAGGTTAAGAAAAATGCTCAAGTCGAAGCTCTAGTTCAAGTTTCATTGGGAAATGGAGTAGTAGAGAGACAGAAGTGTTCAGGTATGAGGAGAATGAATGGAAATGAGCTCTTTATATATGTGTAAAATTGTGTATTAAATATAGAAGATTTATTATTAGTATTAATGTTGTCATAAATTATTAGTATTAATTCCAATAATTTAATTTAAGTATTAAATTATTGGTATTAATTCTAATAATTTAATTTAGGTATTAAATTATTGGTATTAATTATATATAAGCATTATTTTTAACGGATAGAATCTACTCATCCGTTATAAGTAGGCATGAACAAACATTATACCTAGTTGGTATAATGAGTTTCCTTAAGGAAAGGAAAAACCCACCTACTGGTTGTAAGCGCATCCATCATTATACCTGGTTAGTGTGATGAGATAAAAATATAATTTTTGTTGGAAGTGTTCTCCCCTAACTGTGTGACAACTACTTTAAATATTTGGGATACCTTCTTTATGGGAGCTAGAACAACTCAAATAGGCCAGGGGCCTCAATTTTTGAACTCATAGGGCTCAATGCCCAATTTTGGAAAACACGTGTAGGCCCAAGGCTAGTGGGCACGGGCAGAAGCTCGTAAACAAACATGATTAGGAAAAGCTATGAATACTCCTAATTAAAATGGAATTTTTTGTGTGTTGCGCCATGGTACCAAGTCATGACCGACAATGCTTGATGGACTAGTAGCAGTATGTTAGGGCTAGGTCGACGAACTGACCTAGACAAACAACTACAAGTCGGGTTGAGCATCGGGGCCATTGGACCGTGGGCACCAAAGAGGATGAATAACTATATGAAAACATTTTTTTGTGCATGCACTTAAGGATCGAGACCACCAAAACGCCCTGAGGGGTAGTGAGGGATCCCAAGGGCTATTGGACGACATGGGGGGCGATAAGGGCAGTTTGTCATGCTAGTCAGTCATGAAGCTCTAGGAGCTTCTTGCGCATGAGACTAGGGTGGGGACAGGATGAGGTCTCATCCTCATACAGACATGAAGTGGCATTTGGATCTGAGGGTTGGACATATGGGACATTCACTCAAACTTAGGTTGAAGTGGACGGGCTTCTATCAGGGCGAACAACAAAGTCGCACTGGTACCCAAGTGGGTGTAGTCTGAGATTGCCCTACGAATGTGTGTACCCTTCATGATGAAGGGCATGTGTTTGTTTACTAAACGCCTCCCGAGGCAATGGGATGGGCTAAGAAAGTTAAACACACCTAATATGGAAATGAAAATTTTGAGTTTGAGGAAAACCTTTAAAAAGGAAATGTTAACCTTGGCATGATTTTGATAATTAAAGATATTTTGAAAACTCACTCCCAACACCCGATCACTAAGTTGTAGAAACTCACCCCCTCCCTTTACCCCTTTTTAGGAAAAAGAGGAAGACCAACCGTAAAGACCCTTCGTAGTTGAACCATAAAGACAGGTAGGAAAATTTTAATATATATTCAGTTTTGTATATTGCTATTCTAGGAAAAACAGGAAAAATGATGCCTAACTCCCCATGGTTTATAAAGGGGTGAAACCCCTCATAGACCAATGAGAGTGGCGGGTTGCTCACATGGATCCGACTAAACTAGGTCGGGGCATGATAAGTACACTTCATGTATGTTGTTTTTCTATTTAGGGCCTAAGTAGTCAGGTCGAGGCATGGGTCGTGAGTAGCCCGAAAGTGCCGCTCGAGCATAGGCCATGCATTGTGTGCATGACATGTGTTCCCAATGGTTGCTAGGGCCTTAAGTAGCCTACTATTTGGGTCCTAAGTAGCTAGGTCGAGGCGTGGGCTGTGAATAGCCAGGAAGTGCCACTAGAGCATAGGCCATGCTTGTGTGTATGAGAGTAATTCCTGGTGTTTGCATATAACTACTAGATGTGTAAGACCAAAGAGGGAAACCGAGGATAATCATACCATAGCATAGACTATGAGTCGGATGACCCGAGACCGGTATCTCTAAGGGCAAAGTAAACCACGGGACTCGAAAGTTTTAGTGCGAGTAATAGAATAGAAAGTCATGATAGGTGGTTTATGGGAAAGTTATGAGTTATAAGACATGTCGTGGATGATGTCAGTGTCCCAATCACTAAGGTGTGAGCTCACCCCTCCTCAAATAATTATAGGTGAAATCTGAGGAAACTAAAGGAAGAATTGAGAGGATCTCCCCAGATTATTACCATATAAGATAACCCTCTTCCTTGTTACGAAGGTTGTAATTTACTGCTAATCAACGACTGCATTGCCAAGTTCATGTTAAACCATTTTTGGGGCACCATGCTCTAAAGAAATGTTTCAAATTTCCATTGAAAAACATATAGTGTTTTCTGTTAGGAGCCTTAGTCCAATTGGTTTTACTTTGGTGAAGGATTCCACCACTCTAACATCGAGGGGATTGGCATGTTACATCGGATCGCAGACAAATGAATCATGCTGGCGCATGACACGTAGCTTCCTCCAATAATAACTATGATCAGCATGCCCTCACCAGTAAGAACCGGAAGCTTTCTATCACACCCCAACCCAGTTTGGTCGGAACCCCGTGAGCAACCCATCAGTCTCTTTGGTCTAAGAATGATTTGTCTTCTTCTAAACCGCATGCAGTCAGACGTCCTTTTCACCTAGTTTCCTAGAATAGCATTTATACAAAACTTGAGTAAAAAGAACATGCATGACATAGGTTTCAACTTTAAGAAATCCTCTGAGGTTTTCGTCTACTTTTTTAAAAGCGGTAAAAGGGAGGGGTGAGTTTCTAAAACTCAGTGAGTGGGTGTTGGCAGTGAGTTTTCAAAAATATTTAGTTTATTAAGATCATTCCCAAAACCTTTCACTATTTTCAAATTCTTTCTCCAATTTCACTTATTATGTGTGTTTAGCTCTTTTAGTACACCCCCTTTCCTCGGGAGGCATTTAGCAAACATACACACGCCGTTTATCAAAAAGGGTACAAATGTTCGTCAATGTACCATGCCCACTATACCCACTTGTGGATTAGAGCATCTTTACTGTCCACCTTAATAGAAGTCCTCGAGTTCTACCTTGGGTCTGAGTGACACCCTAAGTGCTTGACCCTCAGACTCAAAATCTATTCATGTCTGTACGATGACGTAGACATCATCCTGTTCCCACTCCGGCCTCATGTGCAAGAAGCCTAAACACAGAAGCTTCAGGAAGTCCAAACATAGTAGCTGCCACATGTTCGATCAATGAGTCAAAGGCTGACTAGGCTATTGAGTAGAAAGCTGCTTCAGCAAAGCCAACCAATCATAGTGTGCCACATGGAAAGCCCGCATGCGGGGCCAGTGTCATCATCAACCTTTGAAAGCTGGTAGAAAGGAGGGAAAAGCGAGCTTTTTGGTCTCAGTGATCAAAGAATGCTCCTATATGACTGTTGGTGGTCGAGTTAAGGACCAAATCTTGGGCAGATGGTTCACCAGGCAATTGCTAGGCTCCCTATATAAAGAGCTCCTCCCTAATCATCTTGCTCATCCTACAAACGATCGAAAAAGGGAGAGTACTCAATTTTTTGATGAAGAGTAAACTAGAGCTCCGATAGCATTAGTTTCCTCAACCTCTAACTTCACAATTAGACTCCTTGGAACTGGGAAGAAGTTCTCCATCTGATGGCAACCTCAGTCCGACCGGGGGACCACTACTAGAGCTCCGACGAGCTTAAACAGTACTATTGCTCCCTTGATCATGAGGAGGCCAAAACACTAGAAGCTTTACTCTGGTCACACCCGACCTTCTGCAGGTAGGCCAACCCCTCTCCAACCCTCCTCAACTGATTTTTGACTCCATACAACCTTCGAGGTAAGCTAATTCTGCCCTAAGACACCGAAATTTCGAAGTTGGAGAAGTTAGAACCTCTGACCATCTCTCATCAAATTCGTTGTGCTTTGACTGGAAATTGACCCACAATTAGAACCTAGAAGGACCCCCAGGAGAGCACTAGCCACCCACATTGAGTGCTCTGATCGTCGCCCCCTCACTAGTAAGAAAGCTGATCTTTCTCTCTCTAAGAATGTTTTCTGGTGAAGCTCCGTTTGAGCACAAATCTTCACCTAATGAAGTGATTCAAAGGCCCAAATGATCATAGAGAGAAGGGAAAGCTATTAGCAATGTGTTAGGGGACAATTAGCCCAGTTTGGTGGCCAAATTGATGCAACAATAATCCAAGGTCCAAATTTCAAAATTGGGCAAAATTGGGAAATTGGCAATGAAATTGCAATTAAAGGAAAATTGAGGGTTTGAGGAAAATAAAGGGAAATTAAGGACCTAAGAGCGAAATTGAAAACCTTAGTGACCTAAGTTGAGGTAAATTGGACATTTGAGACCTAAAGGAAAAATATATGAACTTTAGGGACCTAAGTGCGGTTAAGGCATGATTATGGGACTAAGTGCCAATAAGTGCAAATATGAGGCCTATGCCAATTGTACTGATGTGAATGCTTGGACATGTATGATGGCCAATTTAGGGACTAGAGCACAGGAGCTAGTAGCTGGCTGGGATCAAGCAAGGATGATACACAACATGCCAGCTGAGTGGGAATTTTCTGACATCACGCCCCGTTGGGGTGATGAGTATGTTTTCATTTAAAACCCATTTTTTCAGAAATAGTTTTCCCCCGATTACGTAAAACTACTTAAATATTTTGAAAGCTATTTTTGAGGTGAGTTAGAGATGTTCCAATAGGCCCAAGGCCAATGGGAATGGACTTAAGCCCATAGACAAATAAATAAGTAAATGCATCTATGAAAACTCACAAAATGGGTAAATTGTGTGATAGATACAAGGCCATGACCAGGGTTGTCATGCCCTAACCCGGTTTAGTCAAGTCCAAGTGAGCAACCCACCATTCCCTTGTTTCAAGAAGGATCACCCCTACTTTTAGTACAAGGGAGTTAGGCGTAATTTCTGAACTTGTTCCCTGCAATAGCATTAATCAAAACTAAAGAACAACTTAAAAGAACTTTAAGCATACTTGACTTAGGGTTCTCTTCATGGGTTCTCTTAGTTTGATCTCCTTTTTCCCGAAATAGGAAAAAAGGGAGGGGTGAGTTTTTACAACTCATTGAGCGGGTGTTGGAAGTGAGTTTTCAAAATGATTTAATTTTTCAAAATCATTATTTCCAAAATCTATAATTTATTTTCAAAGCTTTTCACCATTTTCACTTAATATGTGTGTTTAGCTCTTTTAGCACATCCCCTTTTCTTGAGAGGCATTTAGCAAACATACACACGTTCTTATTATAAAGGGTACAAACGTTCGTCGATGCAGCACACCCACTGCACCCACTTGTGGATGGGTGCATCTTTACCGTCCACCTTGATAGAAGTCCTTGAGTTCTACCTTGGGTCTGAGCAACGCCTTGAGCACTAGGCCCTCATACTCAAAATCGCTTCATGTCCATTTGAGGATGGAGACCCCATCCTGCCCCCACCCAGTCTCATGCACAAGAAACCCAAACATAGTAACTTTAAGAAGCCCAAACACAGTATCTTCATGACTAACTAGTATGACAAACTGCTTTTATTGCATCTAGGTTGTCCAGTAGCCCTTGGGACCCATCACTACCCCCTCTTGGGTGTCTTGATGGTCCCGAATCAGAGTGCATGCACAAACAATATTATTAGAATATTAGCCATTATATTTGGTGCCAATGGTCTAACAACCCCAACACTTGACTTGGCATGTAGTTGTTTGCATGATCGGTTTATCAACCTAGTCCTAACGCATTGCCACTAGCATATCGAGCCTTCTTAGTCCTAACTTGGTCCCGTGGCATATCACACTGCATTTCCATTTTTAAAGAGAGTTTTTATGGCTCTTTTACTCATGTTTATCTATGGGCTCCAGCCCTTGCCCACTGGCCTTGAGCCACTTTATGAGTTTCTCAAAAACTAGGCCTTGAGCCTCATGAGCTCAAAATCGAGGCCTTCGGCCTGTTGGAGCTATTCTAGCTCTCGTTAGTAAGGTCTCCCAAATGGTTTAAGCATTTGCACATAGCTAGGGGAGAACCTTTCCGAAAAAATTTCTTTTAGTTCAAAGCACTCATCACACCAACCAAGTGTGATGATAGAGATAGGTCCACTCATAAGTGGAATTTTCACTTCTAAAATTATGCTTATCACTCCAATCGGGTGTGATGGTTAAATATGCTTACTCACAACCGGTAAGTTTGTTTTTCATTTCATAAAAGTGAGCTCATCATCCCAACCGGTATGATATATAAAATTCCTACTCACGGTGTCTTTCAATTTAAAGTGTGCTCATCATCCCAACTAGTATGATGTATAAATTTCCCACTCATCCAATGACTGTGACGTGTTCATCCCTAGTCGATTTTCTAAGTCCAAGTTATGCTCCCTTTTTGGTTCACTTCCTGGTCCAACGTATCTCGACATGGTTTGAGCATCATTATACTCAATGGACTAGCGGTAGTGCGACAAGACAGGTCGATGGACCAGTTGAGACAAACATCTATATGTCGGGTTGAGACTCGGGGCCATTGGACTAGTGGCACCAAAGATTAAATGGTGAAGATGCCCAAGAGGGTAGTGATGCATCCTAAGTAGGTGACCAACACCTCCTCTAGCCCCACAACAACCAGAGAGAAATCCCACTAAGTAGGAGGCTTGGGACAACTACTAGGATGCTTATACCGCCTTCATGAAAGTTCACCAAGTACCCCCACCTACCTAGTCCAGCTTCAATCCCTCTCAATGGATGAAGTGGACGTTTGAGTTTGAGGTTGAGGTCTTAAGGCAGTACGGACTGGAGGCCATACATGATGTTCATTCCATAAGGGAATATGGATGGACTTCAACCAGTTCCTCATAGCCATATGATCATGAATCCCACAACTGTTCCAAGGCTTACTCTTGACTTATGACTCCAAGGGATTAGGAGGTAGAAAATCTCTGTAATAAGCCAAGTATGGCAAGAAACGATTTCTTGAATGAATGAAAATCCAATTTTTCCTAATAGAAATTTTAGGTCTCTTTGATAAATTCAAACAATGAGAGTATGACCAATAAGGATCAAAGTAACGATTTGGGAAGAAATCATCCAAGGAAGGAGAAACAAAGAGTCATTACTAGTTAAACCAAACCTTTAAAGTAAGTTTACCATCCGGAGAAGGGAAACACAAGACAATAAGACTTGGCAAGGATGGGACTACTAGAGTTTATCCAAGGAAGATAAATCCTAACTAAGGAAAGGAAGAAGAAGTATGGAGCAAGCAAATTGAGCACCAAAAAGAGTATGGGACTAGTGGAAGTCTAAGGGGTTAAGGAAAAACTTTATGGATATAAGTAAGAAAACAAGAAGGATTAGACGATCCCAAGTAAAACCAATAGAATGGAAGCTGACCAGGAAGAAAGTAAGAAAGATATGGGAGCACTGAAGATGTTAAGTCAAATGAGATAAGACAAGGAGAAAAGAGAAAGGAAAGAAGTACGATAGAGAGAAAACCTCGGGAATAATATCAATACTTGGAAAGAGTTAGGACACAAACTCTTAGGAACTCAATAATAGTAAGGGGACTTTTTGAAGCAAGGATATATAACAAAAAGGAATAGAAGATAGGGAAGAATCCGGAGTGAATAACCATACAAAGGTCGAGAAGTATAAGAAAAGAATGAAGGAAGAACTATCTAGGGGCAGTAGGGAGATTGAACATGAAAATCCCAGAATGGAAGTCCCTAGAAGAAGGATAAGGATAGGAAGTGGAATCGTGGAAAGTTCCAAGCTAAGGTAACAAACAAACGAATCTTCATAAAACTAAAACCAAAATAAGGATCTTATTAAAAGACATCGGTGTATAAGGAGATACCTGGATGGCTAGGTGTGGTCTACTTTCAATAGAGCAGAGAAACCAAATAAGGATCTTAGACAGACCTAGTTAAAGGAAGTAACTCATAACAACAAGATAATTCGGGAGAATAAATGACACCCTAAAATAGACCAGGAAGTGGTTAGGGCTTTGTTCTAAAAAGGGAAATGAGATGGATATTAAAAACAAGAAGACTCGAGAGACGACATCCTTAGGATCGCTTGATAGGAAGAATGATAGGATCAATACAGTCAATGAATAGACCCTTGTGAAGGTCAATACTCTAATTAAGAAAGTAGACGTGGAAATGCTAAAGACGCTTTAAGAAAAGAGAATGAAGAAAAGTCTTAAAGGGATTAATGGTTGAGACGGGAGTAACGATCAAAAGCCATGAGAATGCTAAGCAAAGCCTCCTGTAGGATGATCAAGAGATCATAAAACTAAGAAAAAGGTTAAATCCACCTAAAAGAAATGGATGGGTACTAGGAATGAGTGAGAAGGAAGAAGAGTTATACAAGAAGTATACGTAAAGTTTCAAGAGCAACAGGAAGCAGGAACAAATGACATCAAAGAAGGTCATTTAAGGATTGATGTTTCAATAGCAAAAAATTAAGAGAATTTAGAATAAAGGAGTATAAATTCTATCAAGGAAGAAAGCCTTGAAAGGGACATACATGTCCCAACTAAGAAGTAATGAAATCAACCAAAGTTGAAAAGAAGATAAGGTCAGGAATGATATGCCGATGGAGGTAGAAAGGTCAAGTACAAACGAAAGGTATTCAAGAGGACCCAAGGAGTAAGTAAAGTTCAAATAAAATATAAGTAGGAAAACAACATCAAAAGCTGTCATGTGAGTAAAGAAAGGGGTGGACTGCCATAAAAGAGGAAATAGAGGAAAGCAAGTCTAAGAACCCTTGGAAAAGTTAACCCCTCAGTTAGGAAGGGATTTAAGTAGAGGATCACTGACGTCAGGATTGGTAGTGATCAACGCTCAAATTGATAGAGCATAAAGAGAGAATGACTAGACATAGCATGGAGTACACAAAATGAGATCGATAATTGGAAAGGCCTAGGGTAAAGAATAATGGAAGAGACCAAAATTTCAGTTAGAGAAGTATTTAAAAGGACAAATAACCTATTATAAGAAAGGGGTATGAAGAAAGGAAGGAATGAAATCTTCAAAGAAGTGATAAGAAGGTTGAACATGTAGTTCCTAAGGTGAACATCTCTATTGTAAGAGTCATGGTAGAGAGCAAAACCAAAATAAGAGAGCTATCACAAAGAGGAAATCGACACTTAAGACCGAGGGAGATCAACTCTTATAGAATTTTGAAGTAATCACGAGAGAATAAGAGTTGACTAAACAGAAAAGAAAGTTATTGAGAAAAGGACGCCACTGTAACTAAGGAAGGACATAAGAAGGGTCAAAACTGGGTGAAAGAAGTTAACACCAAAATCTATGAGGTGAGTAGGTGGTGCTCGAGAGGACCTCGAGCTAAGTGTTTTAATGACAAAGTGACTACACACAAGAATGAGTGGGTATCTTGGAACTCCCAATCCTGAAATCCTTAGTAAAGAACCTCAAGAGAAAGAATTATGATTTAAGGAAAGAGGGACGTGAATTTAAGGATAACCTTAAACTTTCAAGTAAGGTATGCTTAGCAAAAGTAAGCTCCATGGAATGAGTAAGAAATGGGAAGGAAAAGAAAATTTTTATGTGTGTGTTATAAAGGGGCTAAGTGGAAATAACCGAAATGGTTGTATGTCAATAAACTAGAAGTTGATATCCAGAGAAGTCATTTCCAGTGCGAAGGATGTTAAATAAGTTTTGGGGATAAAACTTTAAATGGAGGGGAGAGTTGTAAATACCTTCCTTTGGAGTTAAGGAAAAACCAGGAAATAACTGGTCAATCCGAGTGAGAAAACTAAACTAGTTCACGAAGACCAACCACTAGAAAATGGGCAAATTGGGAAATTTACAACTCTCGAATGACCCAAAGAGTAATAAAAACCCTGGAAAGGGACTTTAGGATAATTTGGGAGAGAAAACAAGACCGGTTCAAGTGAACTGGATCTAAACCAAATTGAACCGGTTTGGACTTGTTTGAACCATCATTTAATCGGATGCTAATTTCATTTTTCTAGGTGACTTAAAATTTAAATTGGAGAATTAAAGCCGCCATTTGATAGATAATGAATTTAGATGAATTTAGAAATTTTTAATTTTAAAAAACTCGGTTGAATCGGGCATGAACCGACCGGTTTAAGCATTGAACCCGGTTCGGACCGGTCCGGCCTGTTTCAGAACAGTGTCGTCTTCTTCCTTCAGATGATAGTTTGTAAACCTTGCCATTTTGAGTTAAGGAAAACTAGGGAAAGAATCGGTCAAATGGAGTGAGAAAACTGAACCAATTCACAAACCCTGATCACTAGAAAATGGGCAAATTGGGAAATTTACAACACACGAGTAACCCAAAGAGTAAAAAAACCTTAGAAATGGACCTTAGGACAATTTGGGAGAGAAAACCAGATTGATTCAGGTGAACCGGATCCGAACTGGATTGAAACAGTTTGAACCACTATTAAACCAGATGCTAAATTCATTTTTCTAGGTGGTCTAGAAAATTCAAATTGGAGAATTGAAGCCACCATTAGATAGAGAATGAATTTAGAAATTTTTAATTTTGAAAAACTCGGTCGAATCTGACCTGAACTGACTGGTTTAAGCGTTGAACCCGGTCGGACAGGTCTGGTCTGGTTTAGAACAGTGTCATCTTCTTCCTTTAGATGACAGAACTGTTCACTCACCGGAAAATCGAATAGCGCCGAAAAAAAGGAAACATTTCCGTTCATTACATTTCAAGCTAAAAATGACTGCCATTAAGGTGCAAAACGAATGTTAGAGAGTCCCCGATCTCCCTATATAAAGTGCCCCTCTCCATTCATCTTCCACACACCTGAAAACCTTACTCTCTCTTAGCTACTCAGTTTTCTGATGAACCTCGAACTAGAGCTCCGACATAGGGTCTTTTTTTAAACCAAAGAAGGCATGGTCGGGTTCTTTAGACATTGGGAGAAGTCAGCTATCTGAGATGGTCTCTAATTTCTCCGAGGATCACCGACGTGATCGAATAATGAAGCAGCACCGGCGGACTGAAGCTGCCCTATTTCTGTTGAGCTGAAATCAGCGAAGCCCTCCTCGATTGATCAGTCAATTTAATTTCGAGTGAATAAAATACCCGATAGAGAAAGGGCAAACCGAGAAATTTATCAATCCCGAGTGACCCAAAGAGTCCCAAAAGTCATGGAATTGGACTTTGAGAATGAATTAGAGATGAAAACCAAACTGGTTTATGTGAATCAGATCCGATTCGGATTGAATCGGTTTGGACCAGTTTGAACCACTATAGAACTGGATTCTAAATTCATTTTTCTAGGTGGCTTAAAAAGTTCAAATTTGAGATTTGAGGCCACCATTGGATAGAAAATGAATTTAGAAATTTTTATATTTGAAAAATTCGGTCGAATGGGAGGTGAACTAGTCGATTTAAGCTTTGAACCCGGTTCGGACCGGTTCGGAACAATGTCATCTTATTCCTTTAGATGACAGCATTGTTCACTCGCCGAAAAATTATGCAATGTTGGCGAAGCTGAAAAGTCTCCGGTCAGGGAGTTTCAGACAATGAATGATTGCCATTAAGGCGCCAATCGAACGACCAAGAAGTCCACGAGCTTCCTATATAAAGACCCCCTCCCCATTCATCCTGTCAACACCTGAAAACTCCATTCTCTCTCAATTGCTACATTTTTTGATGAAGCTTGAAACAGAGCTCTGACTTGGGCACTTTTCTAAGGCAAACAAGGTGAGGTCTGGTTCTTTAGAATCGGGGAGAAGTCAGCTACATGCTTGTAGTCTCCGTTTGCTTCGGGGAGAAGCTCTGACGTAATGGAACATTGAAGTAGCTCCGGCGGACCGAAGCTGCCCTGTTTCGGCCGAGCTGAAATCGTCCATTTCGAGCCCTCCTCAGGCCAAACCAAGCCCGCATGAATACATAGAACTAGTCGAGTGGAATTTACGGTGTTAATGGGTGAGTGGTATTTTTATATCATTCCTGGTTGGGATGATAAACATCTCGAAAATGAAAACCCACTACTAAGTGTTATTTTAAACATCACACCTGAGAGGAGTGATGTGGAAATTACACGAAAAAACTACTTACCAGTTGTGAGTAGATCATACTCGGTTGGTATGATGAACTTCCTAAAAGGAAGGAGAAAACCCATTTATCGGTTATAAGCGGAGATGACCTCACACCCGGTTGGTGTAATGAACAGATTAAACGATTATTTTGTTGGAAGTGCTCTCCCCTAACTGTGTTCCATTGCTTAAACATTTTGGGAGACCTTCTTGATGGGAGCTCGAAATGCTCAAATAGGTTGGAGGCCTCAATTTTGGAACTTGGGGGCTAATATGCTTGATTTTGAAAATCTCGTACAGCCCAAGGCTAGCTGGCACGAGCAGGAGCTCATAAACAAACATGAGTTATATGCCATAAAACTTTAAATAAAGGAATTGTTTGGCTATGGTACCAAGACAGGACTGACATACTTAGTCAACTAGCGGTGGTGCGATATGGTAGATCAACATACCAGTCAAGACAAACAGTTGCAGGTTGAGTTGAGGGTCGGGGCCATTGGACCAGTGGCACCACAGATTATATGGTATGATGGGAAAATACTGATTGTGCATGCATTATGATTACAAGACCTTGAAGATGCCCAAGAGGGGTAGTGATGTGTCCTAGGGCCCTGAACGACCGAGTGGGTATAAGGGCAGATCGTCGGACCAGGTAACCTTCCGAAGCTTGTCATAGCTTCAAGCGCATGAGACCAGGGTGGGGTCGGGATGATGTCTCTATCCTCATATGGACACGAAGAATTAATTTCAGGATTGAGGGTAGGATGTCGCGTACATCCACTAATTCTCAGGGTAGAAGTGGACGGGTTGGCCTGCGATTGTGTGATTGACCTTCATGACGAAGGATGTCTGTTGGGTGATGACACACCGTGATTAATAAGAAATGGTGATATAAATAGAGATTTGAAATAAAAGGATTTTTGAAAGAAAATGAGGAGTCTGGCACACTCCAATACAAATCTTTTCCCTAAAAGTTAAAATTTTGAAAATTCATTCACTGGGTAGTTGTACTCACCCCCTCCCTTATATCCCTTTCAGCAAATCTCAGAAAGCTTACCCTCAAGGACCACTAACTAATACACCTGCGAGATAGGTATGATAAATTTAAAATTTTATGTAGTTTTGATTTATGTTATTCCAAGAAAGATGCATGTTTAAAAGATGCCTTACTCTTTACGATTTATAATAAGGGGAAACCCTTAAATAAATTGGGAGAGTGGCTGGTTGTCCATGGGGATCGACCAAACCGGGTCGGGGCATGACAACTTGAGTGGTATTAGAGCCTGTTTCCTTAATCAAGACTAGAAAATATAGTAAATAATAGTATTTATCTTAAAATTTTCAGATTGCTCCCTTGAGAGGAATCAAGAAAACTAGAAATGACTCTACTCAACACTCTATCCTCGTAGGAAGACAACTCTAGAAGCTTCCCAATACCTGAGATATAGTAGACACCCCAAAGGACCAAATGGGGAAATATCCAATACCCCCAAGGAGTACGGTGCTAGGACATGTTAAGGTCACGGTCCTATGTACAAAGGGAGCAAGCCTAAAGCCAAGAATGCTAGTACGGACGTATAATCTTACCAAGGAGGATACTTGCCAAGAAAACTGTAGCTTCCTATCTATTATATGACTACTTTATGTAATAGGGCTAAAACCCCCCAACATATTGTACTCCTCTATAAATGAAGTACTCTCAATTCCTAAAAATCCAGTCTCTCAAAGGATGAAATCTTGCTAAGAAGATGGCCCCAAGAAAAGTAACCAAACAAAACTGTGATTCCCTAGATTCCCTAGATAAAGGAATTAATCAAAGAGATTTTTAGGCAAAGAAGGCATGACAAGAAAACCATCATGGTAAGGAGTATAGGAGAACTCTTAGAGTAACTAAGAAAGAAACAATTGATTATAAGGTCAAAGGAGATAGGACATGAAGGATTGTCCCACACCACTAGGATTTAGAACAATAATTTCCAAGAAAGATGCCCTCACAACTATAAGAAATCCAAAAGGATATCATCCCAAGAAACACGATTCTAGCTCGTAGTTTCAACCATAGACAGGAGGAAGCTCTTCATGATCCTAGTGAAGTGATAGGAAGGGAAAAAAGGCTAAAGGTAGGACCTCAATAAAACCACAAACCGAACAAAATGGTAGCTGAAGAGAATCATCCCTTAAAGAAGAAATTCCAACAATTTAGGAGCAAGGAAAGGAGTACATCCACAAGGAAGACAAGCCTAGCAATTGACGATAAATGGGATGTCCTAATATTGCAAGTACAATTTCTTTTGGAAAAAGCAGAGAAGTCAAAATTGGAGTCTCTGACCAACATAGCAAAAGTAAGCAAACCATAATAACAATATAGTTAAAGAGAATGAACGATGCCCTAAGGAGGGCCGAGAAGTAGTAATGAGTACACCCTAAAAAGGGCACTGAAAGGATCATTAAGGAAAAGAAGATTTGAGGGACAACTGCCTCAAGAGAATTAGACAAGGTGAATAGTAGGGGCGAGGCAGGTAACGAACTACCCTCATGAGGGTCATAGAGTAAACTCCAACAAAGAAGGAAGATGTGGAAAGGCCAAATATTGGAGAGAAGAAGGATGAAAGAAATCCTTAAAAGGACCAATGACCAAATTAACGATGAAATTCAAGCCAAGAAAGGATTAGGTAGCCTTTCACATAATGGTCAGGGAATCTTGAAACAAGGAAAATTTAAACTCTCCCAAAAAGAAATAGACATGTATTTGTGGTATGAGTGGGGATGAGGATAGAGTACCAATGATATACCCGCAAAATTTCAAGAGCAAGGATAAACAGAAGAGGACGACATCAAAGGATGCCATTTAAAGGTACATATTCCCTAGAACCAAGGAAAAAGGGGAGAGTCCTACCGAGGAAGGAAACCTTGGAAAGGCATATGTATCCCAACTAAGAGATGATGGAACCAAGTGAAAGAGACAAAAAGATAAACTTACAAATGAAGTGCAAGCTGAGGTGAATGAACCAAGAAAGCATAATGGGATGACCCAAGGAAATAGGTTAAAAGGAACGGGTAAATAGGAATTTAGCATTAAAAGATGCCGTGACAAGTAAGAATGAGTGGAATACCCATAATAAGGAAATAAAGAAGAATGTCCGAGAAAATGTTGGAAAAGTAAGCCCTCCAAATAAGATGTGGCTAAAGAGAAATAACCACAATTGGTAAGACGAGTCATAGTCAACACACGCATATGAAGCCTAAAGAGTGGACGACTGAGCATAGTGTGGAATGCACGGAATAAAACCAATAATCAGAAGTATCCCAAGTAAATAATAAGGGATGAAACAGAAGTTTTGAATAGAGAAGGATCCAAAGTAGACAAATACCTTAACATAGATAGGGGTGCAAAGAACCCTATAAGGAATGATAAGAAGATTGAGCATATAACTCCTAAGATGGAAATCTCTATTGTGAGGGACATGGTAGAGAACGAAATTAGAAGAAGGGAACCTTCCCAAACAAAGGAATTGACACATAGATCGAAAATGATTATTGTAAGAACGAAGAATCATGAAATGATCAGGAGTAAGTAAAAGTGGATTAAGGAAAATGGAAAAAACCTTGAATAAAGAATGCCAAGGACTTAAGAAGGAAGGAATCTCAGCTTGTCGGTAAATTATTGGAAAACCCAATCATTAGAACCGGATGACTCAATAAGGAAGTTGAGAAAGGATGAATGGGTAAGGAAAACCAACGCAGTTGTGTAAGTTGATTTGATAACGGTGAAGGTAGTCAAGGAATACTACCAGAAGAAAAGAGGGATGGAGTTATATAGTCCTAGAGAGGTTGGAAAATTGGAAATAAAGTTAATGTGTAAATAATTTAGATTTATCATACCTGTCTCACATGCATCTTACTTGATGGTCTTTAAGGGTAGGCTTTCCGAAAGTTGTGCTCATCATCCCAACCGGGTATGATTTTAGTAAACTCACTAACCCGTTAACGTAGTGAATTCCACTAGACCGATTCTTTATATTCATGCGAGCTTGTCCTTGCTGGCGTTCCTGGTACTTCGTGTTCCTACACGATATGAACATCTCGGTTCATTATCCTTCAGCCTAATATTCTTCATTCATTCCAAATAAATAAGAAAGTCAAACTTTCATTTATTTGCAATTATGTTCCTAAAGTTATTTCTCTTAAACTTTAAGTCCCTAATGTCGTTTTTCCTCAAATTGAGTCCCAAAATTTTTAAAATTTATCAAGGGACCTCAATTTATTCCATTTCACAAAAAAGGGATTAATTTCCCAAATTTCCAATTAGGTCCCCCAAGTTTTCCAAAATTACCATTTTGCCCTTAATTTACAAAAATGGTAAGTTTTACCCCAAAAATTCCAAAATTCCTCAATTGGTCCCCCAACATTATTTTCATGCCCAATTGACCCTCAATTTAATAAAATTACATTTTGGTCCTTTGAATTTTGAAAATCCCCAATTTCCCCCAATTTTTCCCCAATTCCAACTCTTTAACACAGCCGAATTTGGTTTCATCAAATTGACCACTCAAAGCCCTCTAATTATTGAAATTGAGATTCTCCATGTTCATACGATTCCATAGGACTTTAAATCGCGAGTTTTAATGCAGAAACGAGCTGAAATGGAGCTTTGTCGGAAAATAGACTTTAGAGAGAGAAAGATTTGATTACTCACAGGTGAGGGCAAGACAGAATGAGCTTTCGATCTTGGCAGATAGCTCTCATTCTGAGGTTCATCCTAGAATCAAGAATCGCATAAATTGATGTCGAATTGGATCAGAATTTTGTCATTGAAATTCGGTCGACTCTCTCTCTAACACAAATATGAAATTGTAAAGCCAAATTGGCTTACCTTTCGATCCTAATTCGGCCGTGGGAGGGCTGAGAAAGTTTTGGGAAGGCTTGGTTTGGCCTGAGAAGGGCTCGAAATGGCCAATTTCAACTTGGCCGAAATAGGGCAGCTACGGTCCGCCGGAGCTGCTTCACTCTTCCATCATTTCGGTGCTTCTCTAGTGATTCTCGGATTGACTAGAGTTTGCTATTAGATAGCTGACTTCCCCCCGGTTCTAAAGAGCCCAACCTATCCTTCTGAGGTTAAGAAAAATGTTGAAGTCGAAGCTCTGGTTCAAGCTTTAACGGGAAATGGAGTAGTAGAGAGAGAGAGAGAGAAGTGTTCGGGTGTGAGGAGAATGAAAGGGGATGATGACCTCTTTATATATGTGTAAAATCGTGTATTAAATGGGAGAGATATATTACTAGTATTAATATTGACATAAATTATTGGTATTAATTCCAATAATTTAATTTTAGTGTTAAATTATTTGTATTAATTCTAATAATTTAATTTAGGTATTAAATTATTGGTATTAATTACAATAATTAAATATATATTAATTTATGGCTATTTATGATAAGGCGTAGGTTCACATAAAAAATTTTGACCGAAATTTCGGGTTACAAAAAAAAATCATACTTCCCAAGAGGTCACCCATCCTTACACTACTCTCAACTAAGCACGCTTAACTTCAAAGTACATATGAAATCTCATTCACCTGAACCAATTTAGTTTTTATCTTTTAATTTGTCTTAAATTTCTTTTCCAAGGTTTAATGAACCCTTTAGATCACTTGGGACTTGTAATTTCCTAAATTGCCCATTCACAATTGATCGGGTTTGTGAACCAGTTCGGTTTTCTCACTCGGTTTGACCGGTTCCCTTCCCAGTTTTCCTTAGCTCAAAAGGGCGGGGTTTACAACTATCCCCTCCTTTTAGGAGTTTTGTCCCAAAAACTTAGTTAACATCCTTGCATGAGCAATCATTTCCTTTGATGCCCCTTTGGTGTTTGCTTAAGATACAAACTTTTCTCTTGTCCTTGAAATTAGTCCCTTTTACAACCTTTACTTAAGAAATTCCTTTTCCTTAATATTATTTACTCCCTCCATGGAGTTTGTCATAACTAGACATACCTTACCTCAGTGTATATTCTTAGATTTTATCTCTCTCTTTGCTTAGAGCAACATTCTTCCCCTTGAGGTCATGTACTCAAGATTGGAAATTCCAAAATAACTAACCATTTCCGTGTCTAGTTAACTGCTTGATCATTGAAATCCTTAGCTCATCGTCCTATAGAGCATTTCGTACTTATTTCCACGGATTTCTTTATCACCACCTTTTCGTCCCATTTTAACTCTTCCTCCATTCGTTGTCTATTATAACTTCGGTCCAAATTATTATATTTGACCGCGTCATACTTATTAACTGACTCTTCCTTACTTTGAGTAATATTCTCCTCGGGTTGTTGGGCTTACATGCCCTTATAGCATGGTATTTTCTAGGACCTATCTTTGTCCATTTGATTTCTAGAACATCTCCTGAAGTGTCTCTCTTAGCTTTTAGACCTTTCAGGGATCGTATAACTTCATTCGTCTTTTCTTTTGATAGTATTCTTCAACTATCTTTTTTTTACCAGTATTAACTCCACTTACTTAATTGTGTTGGTTCTCCTTACCCACCCATTCCTTTTCGACTTCCTTATTGAGTATTTCCAGTTCCAATTAATTAAATTCCCAGATGTTTTACCGACATGCTGTGTTTCGTCCTTTCTTAGATCCATCAATATTCCCAATGATATCCTCTACTCAAGGGTTTTCCTTTGGCCTTAATCCCCTCTAATTTGTTCGCAACCATTTCACAATTTTTTATTTTTCTGGTCCAATCATCTGGGCAGCTGTATCACTCGTTCTTCATGCCCATCCTATTGTCCATCATAGAGTGTAGTCTTTACTACATCTCATTCCTTCTTAGGGTTTTGTTTATTCTATTTGGCTGTCTCTCGTTATTAGTTTTCCTCTTTCTACTTGGTTCTCCTGTTCCCTCCAAACAGGTCAGCCTGAGCCATTATGATACTTCCTTCCTTGGAAACATTTCCTAATTAAGGGTTGGTTCCTTTCACTTCACATTGTGTCCATCCGCCCATCAATAATTCCTTTAGTTTAATTTCCTTCTCAGGACCTCATTTTTCCTTGGTACTTGACTTTTCCATCTCAACCAACATTTCATTTGTGAGGTTATTGTTCCTTCTATTTTGGTTGGTTCCATTTCCTCTCAATTGGGATACACATGTCTTTTCGGGGCTTCCTTCCTTTGTAGAATTCTTTCCCTTTCTACGAACATTCCTTTTTACATTTACTCTAGGGGATTTCTACTCTTGATGTTGTCTTCTCCTATTTACCTTTACTCCTCAGGTTTTGCAGGACATCTTTTATACTATATCTGCATCCTCATTCATATCCAATACCTATCTATTTCCTTAGGGAGCGTACAAATCTTCCTTGTTTCAAGATTTCTTAATCATTATGTGAGAAGCTTGCCTATTTCTTTCTTGGCTTGACTTTGGTTGTTAATTTGGCCTTTTCTTTCCTTTAAGGATTTCTTTCATCTTTCTCTTTCAGAGTATTTGACCTTTTCACCTCTCTTACTTGTCGAAATTTACATCATGGTTCTTCTGTGTATTAGCTAGTTAACTGCCCTGCCTCCACCAGTGGTTTAGGTCTTCTTAGGGCAGTTGTCTTCTCAAGTACTCCTGTCCTTAACGTCATCTCACTGATCTTTTTAGGGTGTAGTCCTTTCTACTTCCCGGTCTTCCTTAGGTATGTTGGTCAGAGACTTTGATTTTTTACTTTTATGCTTTTTCCGAAAGAGGTAGTACTTTAAAATTATATCACTTCTCCAAAGTAGGTTAGTCTTGGCCTCTGATACTTCCTTCCTTCAAGTAGTTTCTAATGAGGGGTTGGCTCCTTGCACATCCGCCAGCCAATGATTCCTTTTCACAATGTACTCCTTCTCTTCTTCACTCTCACTGTGTCATTCCCTAGAGTTTTGGGGGATGTTTTTCTGTGTTTGCCCCTTATGAGAGGGTTCTAAGTATGCTTCTCATGTACCTTATCCCTATTCATGAGGTATCCTTCTCGGTTTGACCTTCTTAAGAAGTTTTTGTATTCACCTCATCTTTTCTTGACCTCTTTTTGAATTGTTTATGTAACCCACTCCATGGTACCGGTCTCTAATCCTTCATGTCCTTCGTGACCTTTGAGGAGGTATTGTCCTGAATCTATGAGGTGTAGAACACCCCTTCTTTCCTTACACCTATAATAGATCAACTTGGTATTTGTCCTTTAGTAGGGTTGGGCATCTCTTCAGGTAATGTCCCATCGTTATTCCCTTACATGGATTGTTGTGGTTCTTCCTTTCCTTCGAGTGGGGTTTTTTTCCAGGGTTACTATTGGTTTGGTGCTTTACCGTTCTTGAGTCTGATCACTTTAACAGTTTTCTAACTGAATCACCTTTGCTAAGGGTCATGGTAAGAGTCCTCCTAGGTTTCCTGATTCATCTTCCATCACTGGGATGCGACTCTTCCTTAGTTTCTAGGATAGTGTGGGTTTGTTTTATTTTCTTTAGGCCATATTCCTAGTAAGATCACATCCTCAGAAGATAGAGTTTTGGGAAATTTGAATCTTTTATTAAGATGGGGATACAAAAGGTTGGGCTCTCAGCCCTATCACAGAAAATGGTCACAAATTAACTAGGGAGCTATGGAATTCTTAATAATAATCCTCCTTTATACTTAGGGTTGTGCCATCAATAGGTCCCAGTACCATTCTCCAGGATGCTTCCCCATTTGGTCTTTCGACATTTCTGCCAGGTCTCACGCATTTGGGAAGCTTCTAGGGTTGTCTCCCTATGAAGGTAGGGTTTTAAGTAGAGCCCTTCCAAGTTTTCCTAGTTCCTCTCCTGGGAGCCATCTGAAAAATTTAGGATAAATGCTATTAGTTACTATATTTTCTAGTCTTTATTATGTATTTGAGGAAACAGACTATGATACCACTCTAGTTGTCACGCCCTGACCCGGTTTGGTTAGATCCCTGTGATCAACCCGCTACTCTTCTGGTTTATTAAAGAGTTTCCCCTTTTTGTAAACCGTAAAGAGTAAGGCATCCTTTAACCTACACCTTTTTCCTGGAATAGCATAATCCAAATTGCATGAAGTTTAAAACTTTACATACCTATCTTACAGGCATCTTAGTTGATGGTCTTTAAGGGTAGGCTTTCCCGGATTTCCTAAAAGGGATATAAGGGAGGGGGTGAGTACGACTACTTAGTGAATGAGTTTTTAATGGACTTTTGAATTTTAAGAAAATAATTATTATTGGAGTGTGCCAGACTCCTTTCTTTTTCAAAAATCCCTTTGTTTAAAAATTTGGGTTTTTCCACCATTTCTTAGTTACCGGTGTGTCATCACCCAACACACATCCTTCATCATGAAGGTTACACGTATTTATAAGTCAGTATCACTACTGAACTCACTAGTGGCTTCAGAGTGACTTTTCCTGCTACCCGGATAAAAGTACGACTGCTTCTACCCTGGGAATGAGTGGATGTACGCGACATTCGATCCACAATCCCGAAATCACTTCTTCGTGTCTGTATGAGGATAGAGACCTCATCCTGTCCCCACCCCGGTCTCATGCGCTTGGTGCTACTCCAAATTTCGCATAGACACTTGGAACGACGAACTGCCCTTATAGCCACTAGGTTGTCCAGTGACCTTAGGATACATTACTACCCCTCATGGGCATCTTGATGATCTCGTACTCACAGTGCATGCACAAACAATGTTTTCTCATATTGCCATGTAATCTGTGGTGCCACTGGTCCAACGGCCCCGACTCTCAACTCAACCTGCAGTTATTTGTCTTGACTGGTCCGTCGACCTATCATGTCGCACTACCGCTAGTTGACTGAGCATGTCGGTCCTATCTTGGTACCATGGCCAAACAATTCACTTATCAAGTTTTATGGCACATATATCATGTTCGTTTACGAGCTCTTGCTCGTGCCAACTGGTCTTGGGCCCACTGTACGAGATTTTAAAAAACGGGCATTTAGCCCCCAAGTTCCAAAACCGAGGCCCCCGGCCTATCAGAGCTATTCGAGCTCCCATCGAGAAGGTCTCCCAAATTGTTTAAGCATTGGCACACGGTTAGGGGAGAGCACTTCCGACAAAACATATGTTTTCTCTATCCATTATACTGCCTAGGTATAAGGACACCTCCATTCATAACCGATGAACGGGTTTTCAACTTCCTTCGAGAAAGTCTCATCATACCAACCGGTATGATCTACTTACAATCGGTAAGTAATTTTTCCTCATGATTTTCACATCAATTCCTCTAAGTTGTGATGTTTAAAATACCACTTAATAGTGGGTTATCATACCGAGGTACTTATCATTCCCAACTAGGTATGATATAAAATTTCCACTCACAACCGGTAAGTGGTTTTTAATTTTAAGGTGTGCTCATCATCACAACCGTGTATGATGTTAGTAAACTCACTAACCCGTTAACGTAGTGAATTCCACTAGACCGATTCTTTATATTCATGCGAGCTTGTCCTTGCTGGCGTTCCTGGTACTTCGTGTTCCTACACGATATGAACATCTTGGTTCATTATCCTTCAGCCTATTATTCTTCATTCATTCCAAATAAATAAGAAAGTCAAACTTTCATTTATTTGCAATTATGTTCCTAAAGTTATTTCTCTTAAACTTTAAGTCCCTAATGTCGTTTTTCCTCAAATTGAGTCCCGAAACTTTTAAAATTTATCAAGGGACCTCAATTTATTCCATTTCACAAAAAGGGGATTAATTTCCCAAATTTCCAATTTGGTTCCCCAAGTTTTCCAAAATTACTATTTTTCCCTTAATTTACAAAAATGGTAAGTTTTGCCCCAAAAATTGCAAAATTTCTCAATTGGTCCTTTAACATTATTTTCATGCCCAATTGACCCTCAATTTAATAAAATTGCATTTTAGTCCTTTGAATTTCAAAAATCCCCAATTTCCCCCAATTTTCCCCCAATTCCAACTCTTTAACACAACCGAATTTGATTTCATCAAATTGACCGATCAAACCCCTCTAATTGTTGAAATTGAGTTTTTCCATGTTCATACGATTCCATAGAACTTTAAATAACGAGTTTTAATGCAGAAACGAGCTCAAACTGAGTTTTGTCGGAAAATAGACTTTAGAGAGAGAAAGATTTTATTACTCACCGGTGAGGGCAAGACAAAATGAGCTTTCAATCTTGGCAGATAGCTCTTGTCCTAAGGTTCATCTTAGAATCAAGAATCACATCAATTGATGCCGAATTGGATTAGAATTTCATCATTGAAATTCGGTCGACTCTCTATCTAACACAAATCTAAAATTGTAAAGGGGAGCCGAATTGGCTTACCTTTCGGTCCTAATTCGGCCGTGGGAGGGCTGAGGAAGTGTTGGGAAGGCTTGGTTTGGCATGAGGAGGGCTCGAAATGGCTAATTTCAACTCGACCGAAACTGGGTAGCTACAGTCCGCCGGAGCTACTTCACTGTCCCATCATGTCGGTGCTTCTCAAGTTATTCTTGGATTGACTAGAGTTTGTTATCAGTAGAGAGAGAGAGAGAGGTAGAGAGAGGTTCGGGTGTGAGGAGAATGAATGGGGATGACCTTTTTATATATGTGTAAAACCATTTATTAAATGAGAGAGATTTATTATTAGTATTAATATTGACCTAAATTATTGGTATTAATTCCAATAATTTAATTTGGGTATTAAATTATTTGTATTAATTCTAATAATTTAATTTAGGTATTAAATTATTGGTATTAATTACAATAATTAAATATATATTAATTTATGGCTATTTATGATAAGGCTACGTTAACATAAAAAAATTTTACCGAAATTTTGGGTTACAAAAAAAATCATACATCCTAGGAGGTCACCCATCCTCACACTACTCTCAGCCATGAATGCTTAACTTCAAAGTTCTTATGAAATCTTGTTCACCTAAACCAATTTGGTTTTTATCTTCTAATTTGTCTTAAATTTCTTTTCCAAGATTTAATGAACCCTTTAGACTACTTGTGAGTTGTAATTTCCTAAATTGCCCATTCACAATTGATCAGGTTTGTGAACCGGTTCAGTTTTCTTACTCAATTTGACCGGTTCCCTTCTCGATTTTCCTTAGCTCAAAAGGGCGAGGTTTACACACCCGATTGGTGTGATGAACAGATTAAAAGATTATTTTGTCAGAAGTGCTCTCCCCTGACTGTGTGACACTGCTTAAACTTTTTGGGTGACCTTCTTGATGGGAGCTCGAAATGCTCATATAGGCAGGAGGCCTCGATTTTGGAACTTAGGGGCTAATATGCCCGATTTTGAAAATCTCGTACAGTGGGCCCAAGGCCAGTTGGCACGAGCAGGAGCTTGTAAACAAATATGAGTTATATGCCATAAAACTTTAAATAAATGAATTGTTTGGCCATGGTATCATGACAGGACCAACATACTCAGTCAACTAGCGGTAGTGCGACATGATAGGTCAATGGACCAGTCAAGACAAACAGCTGTAGGTTGAGTTGAGGGTCAGGGTCATTGAACCAGTGGCACCACAAATTATATGGCATGATTTGAAAATATTGATTGTGCATGCACTGTGATTACGGGACCTTCAAGACACCCAAGAGGGGTAGTGATGTGTCCTAGGGTCCTGGACGACCTGGTGGGTATAAGGGTAGATCGTCGAACCAGGTGACCTTGCTAAGCTCAACGTAACTTCAAGTGCATGAGATCGGGGTGGGTCAGGATGAGGTCTCTATCCTCATACAAACACAGAGAATTGATTTTGGGATTGAGGGTCGGATGTCGCATACATCCATTCATTCTCAGGGTAGAAGTGGGCGTGCTTCTATTTAGGTGGCCGGTAAAGTTCCTCCGACGCCACAAGTGGGTTCAGTGGACGGGCTGGCTTGCGATTGTGTGATTGCCCTGCATGATGAAGGATGTGTGTTGGGTGATGATACACCGTGATTAATAAGAAATGGTAATAAAAACAGAGATTTGAAATAAAAGGATTTTTGAAAGAAAATAAGGAGTCTAACACACTCAAATACAAATATTTTTCCTAGAAGTTAAAATTTTGAAAACCCATTCACTGAGTAGTTGTAATCACCCCCTCCCTTATATCCTTTTCAGGAAATCCTAGAAAGCCTACCCTCAAGGACCCTAACTAATACGACTGTGAGACATGTATGAAAAATTTTAAATTTTATGTGGTTTTGATTTATGTTATTTGAGGAAAGATGCAAGTTTAAAGGACGCCTTACTCTTTACGGTTTATAACAAGGGGAAACCCTTAAATAAACTGGGAGAGTGGTAGGTTGATCATGGGGATCCAACCAAACCGGGTCGGGGCATGAACGCAATGGTAAAACTAGAAGAGAATTCTGGGAGAAAAGGAGTATAAAACTTACCAAAGAAGGGAACCTTGGAAAAACATATGTGTTCCAATTAGGAGGAAATGGAACCAACATAATTGGAAAGAATATAAGCTCCTCAAAGATGAGCGATTGTAGATGAAAGGATCAAGTGCAAAAGAAAAGTAATCATAAGGGTACAAGGGGTAAGTTAAATCCAAGTAACGGGTATGTAGGAGGACAACATCAAAAGATGTCGTACGAGTAAGGGAGAAACTAATTCGGAATAGAGAATCGTGAAATGATCATGTGTGAGTAAGAATGGATTAGGAAAAAGAAAATTCCTTAAAGGAAAGGATGCCACTGGTTATGAGGAATGACGCAAGAAAGGAAGAGTTTCAGCACGTTAGTAAGTTATCGGGAAACTCAAAGACTTGAAATTTGAAAGACCCAATAAAGAAGTTGGGAAAAGATGAGTAAGGAAACCAATACAGTTATAAAGGATATGATGTCAAAGGCAAAATGGACGATTGGATAACAATGATGATAGTCAAGAAATACCACCAGACGAAAGGAGGGACTACATTATACCATCCCTGAGAGATAGAATGATTGAGAATAACTATTATGGAAGTACTTTAAAAATGTTAAATGTTCAAAGACAAGTTCTAGAGAACATCATGCTGTGAGGGACATGTAAGCCCAACTGTCACAGGAAAATCTGACTCAGGTAAGAAAGAGTCTGTTAATTGAATATGACAAGGTTAAGCATTAAATTTGGCAAGAAGTTGTAATAACCAACGAATGAAGGAAGGATCAATGTAGGATGAAAAGATGATAACACCAACACCTGTGGAAGCATGTACTTGGTGCTTGAATGGACATTGAACTAAGGAGGTCAACAAAAAAGAGAATAACTGGATACATGAATGATTGGGTATTTTGGAACTCCCAATCCTAAAATTTTAAGTAAAGAATCTCAGAATGGAGAAATTGTGCTTCAAGGAATGAAGGATGTGAATTTATGGATATGACCTTAAACCTTCCAATGAGATAGGTTTAACTATGGTAAACTCCATGGAATGAGAAAGTAATGGGAAGGAAAAGGAAAATCTTATGTGTATGTATATATAAGGGATGAAGGAAAAGGAAAATCTTACCACCTCACTCCACTTATGCTCTCCCCTAACTGTGTGCCACTGCTTAAAATTTTTGGGAGACCTTCTTAACGGAAGCTCGAATAGCTCAGATAGGCCGAAGGCCTTGGTTTTGGAACTTTGGGGCTAATATTCTTGATTTTGAAAATCTCGTACAGTGGGCCGTAGGCCTGTTGGCATGAGCAGGAGCTCATAAACAAACATGACTTTAAGTAATGAAACCTTTAAATGAATTGATTGTTTGGCCATGGTACCAAGACATGACAACATACTCAATGGATTGGCGGCAATGCAACATGACATGTCTATGGACTAGTTGAGACAAACAGCTGCAGGTCGAGTTGAGGGTTGGGGCCATTGGACCACTGGCACCACAGATTATATGGCTTATGTGGAAAATTGTTGATTTGTGCATGCATTGAGTTATAGGACCTTCAAGATGCCCAAGAGTGGTAGTGATGTGTCCTAGGGCTATTGGACGACATGGTGGAGATAAGGGTAGTTGGTCGTGCTAGCAGTCTTGGAAGCTCGACGTAGCTTCATGAGGTCTTTGTCTTTATACAGGCACAGAGTTTTATTTATGGGATTGAGGGCCGAATGTTGCGTACATTCACTCATTCTCTAGGTAGAAGTGGACGTGCTTCTATCTAGGTGGCCGGTAAAGTCACTTTGATGCCACAAAAGTGGGTACAGTGGACAGGCTGTCTTGCAAATGTGTGTTCCCTTCCTGATGAAGGGCATGTGTTGGTTGATAAACATACCAGTATTGATTGAGGATTGAGTAATGGCTATGAAATCCGAGATTTTGAAAATGAGAAAATTTTTAAGAAAATAGGACTCTGGCACACTCCAATTCAAACACTCTTCCTAAAAGTCAAACTTTAAAAACCCATTCACTAAGTCGTTGAACTCACCCCCTTCCTTATATCCCTTTTTAGGTAACCAAGGGAAACCTACCCAAAGACTTCTTGTTAGTCATACCTGCAAGACAGGTATGTAAGTTAAAATTTTTATGCAGTTTTGATTTATGTTATTACAAAAAAGGTATAGATTTAAAGGATGCCTTACTCTTTCTGGGTTAAAAAAGGGGAAAGCCCTTAGTAAACTGGGAGAGTGGCGGATTGCTCACAGGGATCTGACCAAAATGGGTTGGGGCCTAACAACTTAAGTGGTATCAGAGCATGTTTCCTTGAATACATTATCAAGACTATATAATATAGTAACTAAGAGAAAATTTAAAAAATTTCGTTTGGCTCCCAGGAGAGGAACCAAGAAAACTAGGACTGTCATTACCAATACCACCCAACACTTTGTCCCCATAGGGAGATCACCCTAAAATACCCGAGAAGTCCCAAATAACCAAGAGACATTAGTGGAAAGTATCAAGAAGGATGGTGTTAGGGTATGTTGAGGTCACAATCCTGAGTACAAAGGAAGCCAAGTCCAAGGCCAGGAACACCATCAAGGGCTTATAACCTTACTAAGGAAGACTCTTGTCAAAAACCCAGTAGCTTCTCATTTGTTTCAAAAACACTTTGTAATGAGGGCTAAGACCCCAACCTATTGTATTACCTCTCCAATAATAAAGAATTCCAAGTTCCTAAAACCATATCTCTCAAAATGATGTGACCTTGCACATCAGCTGTAAGAAGATTTCCCACGTAAGGTAACCAAACAAAACTGCATTACCTTAGACACTATGGAGACTAAGGAGATTTCCATCCCAAATAAAGGAATGAATCAAGGGAATTGTTGGGCAAAGAAGATACAATAAGAAAAAAAAATTTCAAGGTAATTAAGGAGTCTAGGAGAACTCTTGAAGTAACTAAGCAAGGAAATGACCTATTACAAGTGTAAGGAAATAGGACATGAAGTGAAGTACTGTCTCACACCATAAGGATTTAGGACAAGATTTTCCAAGAGTAACGCCCCCACAGCTATAGGAAACCTGCAGGATACCATCCCTAGAAATACAACTCCCACTCAAAATTTCAACTGCATCCAGGAGGAAGCTCTTCAAGATCCTCGCATATTGTCAGGGAGGAAAAAGTACTGAAGGTAGGACCTTCAATAACCACAAACAAGAACAAAGTATAGATGAAGAAAACCTTTCCTTTAGAAGAAATTTCCAGCCATTTAGGAGCAAAGAAGGGAGTGCCTCCACGAGAAAAGATTATTCGAACATTTGATGACAAATGAAATGTCTCGAGATGGCAAATACGACTCACTTTGGAAAAAGCAATGAAGCCAAATAGAAGTTTTGGACAAACATAACGGAGCAAAGCAAGTTGTTACAACAAGATAGTCAAGGAGAATAAACGACGCTCTTAGGAAGACCCAAAAGTAGAATGGACTACACCCTAAAAAGGTAGTGGAATGAACTTGAGAAACAACTGCCCTAAGAAAATTAGACCAAAGGAATGGTAGAGACGAGGCAGTTAACGAATTGATACTCGTGAAAGCCATAATTTAAGCTCCAACAAAGAAGAGAGAGGTGGAAAGGCCAAATAATTGGAAAAAGAAAGATGAATAAAATCCTTAAAAAGACCAATGGCCAAATTAACGACCAAACTCAAGCCAAGAGAGGAGTAGGCAAGCCTTTCACGTGATCAAGAGATCTTGAAATAAGAAGGTTTTGAGCTCTCCCTAAAACAAATAGACATGTACAGGGGTACAAATGAGGATGAGGATATAGTACAAAGGATGTCATTTAAGGGTAGATATTTTGTCACACTATATTTTTAGTTACCCAAAATTAAAAACATACTAGTACTAATGCACCAGATCCCATTAGAACTCCAAAGTTAAGCGTGCTTGGGCGAGAGTAGTGGTGACCTCCTGGGAAGTATTCATGTTGCACCTCCTGGGAAGTATTCATGGAATTGTATTATAAGTTTAAAATTCAATTGATATAATTGGAATAAATAAAATGAAAAGTGTTGTTTTGACCGAAATAAATAAATTCCTTTAGGTGAAAATAATGAGATAATTATGTGAATTTGGTATAATTAGTATTAAACTTGCGCCTCTACCATAAATACCAATAAATTAATAGCTAAATTTAATTATTGGAATTAATACCCATAATTTAATAACTATTAATACCCATTAATTAATACCTACATTCAATTATTGAAATTAATACTAATAAATACCCATCAATTTCCAATTTAATGAGAATAATGGCAACATTAATACCCATAATATAGTAATAAATTTTCCCCATTTAATAAACAATTTTACACCTATATAAAGAGCTCATCCTCATTCATCCTCCCCACATCTGAAAACTCCTCTATCTACTGCTCCATTTTTCGTTGAAGCTTGAACCAGACCTCCAACTTAGGCATTTTTCTCAACCTCAGAATGAGAGGTTAGGCTCTTTAGACTCTTGATGAAGTAAATTATCTGATAGCAACCTCCATTTGATCCAAGGATCATCGAAGAAGCCCCAACATAATCAAACAATGAAGCAGCTCTGGCAAACCGAAGCTTCCCTATTTCGGCCTAGCTAAAATTGGTCGAATTCAGCCCTCCTCCAGCCAAATCAAGCTTTCCCAACATGCCCACAACCCTCATACGGCCTCAACGAAGCTGAAAGGTCAATAGTAGGAATTCTTGATCCTAGAAGTTACTTTAGGAAAAGAGATACCTTTCCCAATAGAAAGCTCAAACTGTGGCACCTTCGACGAGACAAGTGTGATCGGAACACCAATAAGAGAAAGCTCGCGTCAACATGGAAAACCAATCAAGGACAAACACATCAGGGTTAATGAGTGAATGGACAAATTTACACTTCATACTCGGTTGGGATGATGAGCACATTTTCTAAATTGGAAGTCACCATGAGTGGAATTTTTTATCATACCCGGTTGGGATGATAAGTACCTCGGAAATGAAAACCCACTATTAAGTGGTATTTTAAATGTCACAACTTAGAGAAGTGATGTGAAAATAACACGAAAAAACTATTTACTAGTTCTAAGTAGATCATACCAGTTGGTATGGTGAAAACTTACTTAGAGGAAGTGGAAAACCCGTTCATCAATTATGAGCAGAGAGGTCCTCATACTCGGTTGGTATGATAGATAGTTGAAAATATATTTTTGTCGAAAGTACTCTCCCTGACTGTGTGCCACTACTTAAATGATTTGGGAGGTCTTCTTGATGGGAGCTCAAATAGCTCTGATAGGCTTGAGGCCTCGGTTTTGGAACTTGGAGGCTATTATGCCCAATTTTGAAAATCGCAAACAATAGGCACTAGGCCAATTGGCACGAGCAGGAGCTCATATAAAAACATGAATTATATGCCATAAAACTTGAATAATTGAATTGTTTGGCCATGGTACCAAGACAAGACTGACATACTCAGTCAACTAGCAATAGTGTGACATGATAGGTCTTTGGACTAGTCAAGACAATTAGCTGCAGGTTGAGTTGAGGGTCGGGGCCGTTGGACCAGTGGCACCACATATTATATGGTATGATGTGAAAATACTGATTGTGCATGCACTATGTTCACAGGACCTTCAAGATGCCCAAGAGGGGTAGTGATGCATCCTAGGGCCCTGGATGACCTGGTGGATATAAGGGAAGTTAGTCATACCAGGTGACCTTGTAAAGCTCGACGTAGCTTCAAGCGCACGAGACCGGGATGGGGACATGATAAGGTCTCTATCCTCATACAGACATAGAGTATTTTGGGTTTGACGGTAGGATGTTAGAGATATTCACTCAGACTTCGGGTAGAAGCCAGAGACTTCTGTTAGGGTAGATGATAAAGACGCTCCCATCCACAAGTGGGTGCAGTTAGCGTAACTGCATATCGCGAATGTGTGTGATCCCTTCATGATGAAGGATGTGTGGTTTGTGAAACACACTGAATATGAAAATGGGAAAAAGGTTATGAAAACCTTGGAAAGAATTTGAGAATCGTTAGAAAATAATTTGTAAACCTTGGAAAAAGCCATTCAAAACTAGAATTTAAGAAAATAATGTTTTAAAAGAAAATAAGGGTTTTGGCACACTCCAATTTAAACTTTCTTATAAAGAACTCATTTTTCAAACACCCATTCATTAATTTGTCGAACTCACCCCCTCCCTTTACCCCTTTTTAGGAAACCAAGGGAAAACCAACCTTAAAGATTTATCAGTAGTCAAACCTTAAGGCAAGTATACAAAATTTATATTCAATTTTGGTTAATATTATTCTAGGAAAGGTACATGTAAGAAGGACGCCTTACTCCTCACGATTTAGAAGAGGGGAAAACCCTGAATAAACCGGGAGAGTGACAAATTGTTCACAGGGATTCAACCAAACCGGGTTGGGGTATGACAACTTAAGTGGTATTAGAGCCTGTTTCGTTGAATACATTATCAAGACTATATAACATAGTAACTAAGAGAAAGTTTTAAAATTTTATGATAGCTTCCAAGAGAGTAACCAAGAAAACTAGGACTGATGTCGCCAACATTACCCAACAATTTGTTCCCATAGGAAGACCACCCTAAAAGTTCTCCAATACCTAAGGTGTAGTAGAAAGTTATTGAAAATGAAACCACATAAGTGCACAAAAAAGGGGTAAGAAGTAGAGATTAATGTTGCATGAGTTTTGGGGACAAAACTCCTAATAAGGTGGGGAGTAGTTGTCACATCGTATTTTTAGCAACCCAAAATTAAAAACATACTAGCACTAATGCATCGGATCCCATCAGAACTCTAAAGTATTCATGGTGCACCCCTACCATAAATACCCATAAATTAATACCTACATTTAATTATTGGAATTAATACCCATAAGTTAATACCTACATTCAATTATTGGAATTAATACTAATAAATACCCATCAATTTCCAATTTAATGAGAATAATGACAACATTAAAACCCATAATGTAGTAATAAATTTTCCCCATTTAATAAACAATTTTATACCTATATAAAGAGCTCATCCTCATTCATCCTCATCACACCTAAAAACTCCTCTCTCTCTATTGCTCCATTTTCCTGTGAAGCTTGAACTAGAGCTCCAACTTAGGCATTTTTCTCAACCTTAGAAGGAGAGGTTAGGCTCTTTAAACTCTGGGGGATGTCAGCTATCTGATAGCAGACTCCATTCGATTTGAGGATTGCTAAAGAAGCATCGACATAATCAAACAATGAAACCGCTCTGGTAGACCAAAGCTGCCCTATTTCTACCTAGCTAAAATTGGTCGAATTCAGCCCTATGGCCGGGTAGTTAGTCATGCCAGCAGTCTTGGAAGCTTGATGTAGCTTCATGCGCATGAGGTTGAGGAGGGGTCGAGATGAGGTCTTTGTCCTCATACGGACACAAAGTTTTATTTACGGGATTGAGGGTTGGATGACGCGTACATCCACTCATTCTCAGGGTAGAAGTGGACGTTCTTCTATCTAGGTGGACGGTAAAGTCACTCCGATGCCACAAGTGGGTACAATGGATGGGTTGTCTTGTGAATGTGTGTTCCCTTCCTGATGAAGGGTGTGTGTTGGTTGATAAACACACCAGTATTGATTGAGGATTGAGTAATGGCTAAGAAACTAGAGATTTTGAAAATGAGAAAATTTAAAGAAAATAAGAGTCTAGCACACTCCGATTGAAACACTCTTCCTAAAAGTCAAACTTTAAAAACCCATTCACTGAGTTGTTGAACTCATCCCCTCCCTTATATCCCTTTTCAGGCAACCAAGGGAAACATACAAAAAGACTTCCTATTAGTCACTCCTGGAAGAAAGGTTTGTAAGTTAAAATTTTTAGGCAGTTTTGATTTATGTTATTTTAGGAAAGATACAGGTTTAAATGATGTCTTACTCTTTCTGGGTCAAAGAAGAAGAAAACCCTTAGTAAATCGGGAGAGTGACAGGTTCTCACAGGGATCCAATCAAACCAGGTCGGGGCATGATATTCTGACTCCTCCCGATTGGATCTCGGCTGGCTACTGGCTCCTTTGCACCAGCCCCTGAATCACCCGTCCTACATGTCAGAGCGTTCACGTCAGTACAATTGGCATGGGGCCTCGTATTTGCACTAACTAGCACATAGACCCTTAATCATGCCTTAACCACACTTAGGTCCCTAAAGTTCAAAAAATTTCCCTTTAGGTCCCAAATGTCCAATTTACCTCAAATTAGATCCAGGTTCTCAATTTCCCTCTTTGGTCCCTAATTTCCCTTTATTTTCCTAAAATCCTCAATTTTCCTTTAATTACAATTCAACCCCCAATTTCCCAAAATTTCCCAATTTCGCCCAATTTTGCACTTTGGCCCTTAGATTCTTGTTGCATCGAATTGACCACTAAAGTTGGGTTAATTGTCTCCAAACACGCAACTAATCGCTCCTCCTTCTCTCTACAATCATGTAGGCCTTTTTGAAAAATGAGTTACATATAAGAGAGTTTGAATTGGAGTGTGCCAGAACACTTATTTTCTTTTAAAACATTATTTTCTCAAATTTTGGTTTTCAATAGCTTCTTCCAAGGTTTACCAATTATTTTCCAACGATTCTCAAATCCTTTCCCAGGTTTTCGTAACCTTTTTTCCCATTTTCATATTTGATGTGTTTCAGAAACCACACATCCTTCATCGTGAAGGGATCACACACATTTGCGAGATGCAGTTACATCGAATGCACCCACTTGTGGATCGGAGCGTCATTACCATCCACCTTGATAGAGTCTCTGACTTCTACCCAAAGTTTGAGTGAATGTCTCTAATGTCCTACCCTCAGACCCAAAATACTCTGTATCTGTATGAGGATAGAGACCTTATCACGTCCCCATCCAGGTTTCGTGTGCTTGAAGCTACGTCGAGCTTTGCAAGGTCACCTGGTACGACTAACTGCCCTTATATCCACTAGGTCATTTAGGGCCCTAGGACGCATCACTAGCCCTCTTGGGCATCTTGAAGGTCCCATAAACATAGTGCATGCACAATCAGTATTTTCACATCATACCATATAATATGTGGTGCCATTAGTCCAACTGCCCCGACCCTCAACTCAACCTGTAGTAGTTTATCTTGACTAGTCCAGAGACCTGTCATGTCGCATTGTCGCTAGTTGACTAAGTATGTCGGTCCTATCTTGGTACCATGGCCAAATAATTCAATTATTCAAGTTTTCATGGCATATAATTCATTTTTGTTTACGAGCTCCTACTCGTACCAACTGGCCTAGGGCCTACTGTTCGAGATTTTCAAAATTGGGCATAATAGCCCCCAAGTTCCAAAACCAAGGCCACAAGCCTATCAGAGCTATTCGAGCTCCCGTCAAGAAGGTCTCCCAAATTGTTTAAGTAGTGGCACACAGTTAGGGAGAGTACTTTTGACAAAAATATATTTTTAATTGTCCATCATATCAACCAAATATGAGGACATCTCCACTCATAACTGATGAATGGGTTTTCCACTTCCTCTAAGTAGGTTTTCACAATACCAACCAGAATGATCTACTTACAATCGATAAGTAGTTTTTCTATGTTATTTTCACGTCACTACCCTAAGTTGTGACGTTTAAAATACCACTTTAGTGGGATTTCATTTTCGAGATACTTATCATCCCAACTGGGTATGATAAAAAAATCCCACTCACGGTGGCTTCCAATTTAGAAAATGTGCTCATCATCCCAACTGGGTATGAAGTGTAAATTTGCCCACTCACTCGTTAACCGTGACGTGTTTGTCCTCGATTAGTTTTCCAAGTTGACACAAGCTTTCTCTTAATGGTATTCCGATCACACTTGTCTCGTCGGAGGTGCCACGGTCCGAGCTTTCTATCAAGAAAGGTAGCTCTCTTCCTAAAGTAACTTCTAGGATCAAGAATTCCTACTATTGACCTTTTAGCTTCGTTGAGGCCGTATGAGGGTTGTGGGGATGTTGGGAGAGATTGATTAGGCTGGAGAAGGGCTGAATTCGACCAATTTTAGCTAGGTCGAAATAGGGCAGCTTCGGTTTGTCGGAGCTGCTTCATTGTTTGATTACGTTGGGGCTTCTTTGGTGATACTCGGATCGAATGGAGGTTGCTATCAGATAGTTGACTTCCCCCAAAGTCTAAAGAGTCTGACCTCTACTTATGAGGTTGAGAAAATTACCTAAATCGGAGGTATGGTTCGAGTTTCACCAAAAAATGAAGCAATAGAGAGAGAGAGAGTAGTTTTCAGGTGTGAGGAGGATGAATGAGGATAAACTTTTTATATAGGTGTAAAAAATTTTATTAAATGGGGAAAATTTTATAACTATATTATGGGTATTAATGTTGCCATTGTTCTCATTAAATTGGAAATTAGTGGGTATTTATAAGTATTAATTCCAATAATTGAATGTAGTTATTAATTTATGGGTATTAATTCCAATAATCGAATGTAGTTATTAAATTATGGGTATTAATTCCAATAATTAAATGTAGCTATTAATTTATTGGTATTTATGGTAGGGGCATATGATTAATACTAATTATACCAAATTCACATAATTATCTCATTATTTTCACCTAAAGGAATTTACTAGGTATTTATTTATTTCGGTCAAAACAACACTTTTCATTTTATTTATTCCAATTATATCAATTGAATTTTAAACTTATATTACAATTCTATAAAAAAATTTTGACCAAAATTTCAAGTTACTAAAAACAGGATTTGACAAGTATTGAAGAGGTGCAACATGAATAATTCTGAGGAGGTCACCACTACTCTCACCCAAGCACGCTTAACTTCGGAGTTCTAATGGGATCTGGTGCATTAGTGCTGGTATGTTTTTAATTTTGGGTAACTAAAAACACGGTGTGACAAAATATCTACCTTTAAATGACATCCTTTGATGTTATCTTAAACTGTTTACCTTTACTCTTCAAATCTTGCGAGCACATCTTTTGTACTCTATCCTCATCCTCATTTGTACCCCAATACATGTCTATTTCTTTTAGGGAGAGCTCAAATCCTTCTTATTTCAAGATCTCTTAATCATGTGAGAGGTTTGCCTACTCCTCTCTTGGCTTGAATTTGGTCATTAATTTGGCCATTGGTCTTTTTAAGGAGTTTATTCATCCTTCTTTTTCCAATTATTTAGCCTTTCCACCTCTCTCTTCTTTGTTGGAGCTTAAATTATGGCTTTTATGAGTATCAGTTCGTTAACTACCTCGTCTCTACCATTCCTTTGGTCAAATTTTCTTAGGGCAATTGTTTCTCAAGTCCTCTTGTCCTTAACGTCCATTCCACTGCCCTTTTTAGAGTGTAGTCCTTTCTACTTTCGGGTCTTCCTAAGAGTATCGTTTATTCTCCTTAACTATCTTGTTGTAACAACTTGCTTCCATTCGCTATGTTTGTCCAAAACTTATATTTGGCTTCACTACTTTTTCCAAAGTGAGTTGTATTTGCCATCTCAAGACATTTCATTTGTCATTAAATGCTCGACTGGTCTTTTCTCGTGGAGGCGCTCCCTTCTTTGCTCCTAAATGGCTGGAAATTTCTTCTTAAGGAAACATTTTCTTCAGCTATACTTTGTTCTTGTTTTTGGTTATTGGAGATCCTACCTTCAGTACTTTTTCCTCCCTGCCAATATGCGGGGATCTTGAAGAGCTTCCTCCTAGATGCAGTTGAAATTCCGAGCGGGAGTTGTATTTCTATAGATGGTATTCTTTTAGGTTTCTTATAGTTGTGGGTGCATTATTCTTGGAAAATCTTGTCCTAAATCCTTGTGGTGTAGGACAGTACTTCACTTCATGTCCTATTTCCTTACACTTGTAATAGGTCGTTTCCTTGCTTAGTTACTCCAAGAGTTCTCCTAGACTCCTTAATTACCTTGATTTTTTTTCTTATTGTATCTTCTTTGCCCAACAATTCCCTTGATTCATTCCTTTATTTGGAATGGGAATCTCCTTGGTCTCCATAGTGTCTAAGGTAATGCGGTTTTGTTTAGTTACCTTCCGTGTGAAATCTTCCTACAGTTGAGATGCAAGGTCACATCATTTTGAGAGATATGGTTTTAGGAACTTGAAATTTTTTTATTATTGGAGAGGTAATACAATAGGTTGGGGTCTTAGCCCTCATTACAAAAAGTGTTTCTGAAACAAATGAGAAGCTACTGGTTCTTTGACAAGCATCTTCCTTAGTAAGGTTATAAGCCCTTGACGGTGTTCATGGCCTTAGACTTGGCTTCCTTCATACTCAGGATTGTGACCTCTTCAGACCCTAACACCATCCTTCTTGATACTTTCCAATAATGTCTCTTGGTTCTTTGGGACTTCTCGAGTACTTTAGGGTGATCTCCCTATGGGGACAGAGTGTTGGGTGGTGTTGGTAATGACAATCCTAGTTTTCTTGGTTTCTCTCCTAGGAGCCATCTAAAAATTTTAAAATTTTCTCTTAGTTACTATATTATATAGTCTTGATAATGTATTCGAGGAAACAGGCTCTAATACCACTCAAGTTGTCATGCCCTAACCCGTTTTGGTTGGATCCCCGTGAGCAACTCGCCACTCTCCTAGTTTACTAAGGGTTTTCCCCTTCTTTAACCCAGAAAGAGTAAGGCATCCTTTAAACATGTACCTTTCCTGTAATAACATAAATCAAAACTGTATAAAAATTTTAACTTACATACTTGTCTTGTAGGTGCGACTAACAGGAAGTGTTTGGATAGGTTTCCCTTGGTTACCTGAAAAGGGTATAAGGGAGGGGTAAGTTCAACGACTTAGTGAATGGGTTTTTAAAGTTTGTGTTTTAGGAAGAGTATTTGAATCGGAGTGTGCTAGACTCCTATTTTCTTAAAAATTTCTCATTTTCAAAATCTCGAGTTTTATAGCCATTACTCAATCCTCAATCATTACTGGTGTGTTTATCAACCAACACACGCCCTTCATCAGGAAGGGAACACACATTTGCAGGACAGCCCGACCACTGTACCAACTTATGGCATCAAAGCGACTTTACTGGACACTTAGATAGAAGCACGTCTACTTCAACCTAGCGAATGAGTGGATGTACGCGACATCTGATTCTCAATCCCATAAATAAAACTCTATGTCTATATGAAGACAAAGACCTCATCTCGACCTATAAACCCTGCACTTTTGAGTTAAGGAAAACTGGGAAAGAACCGGTCAAACCGAGTAAGAAAATCGAGCCGGTTTACAAACCCGATCATTTGGGAACAAGCAATTTGGAAATTTACAACTTCCAGGTGATTCAAAGGGTTCATTAAACCTTGGAAAAGAAATTTAAGACAAATTAGAAGAGAAAAACCAAATTGGTTCAGGTGAACGAGATCCCATAAGAACTATGAAGTTAAGCTTACTTGCCCGAGAGTAGTGTGAGGATGGGTGACCTCCTGGGAACCCCTCACACCTGAACACTTCTCTCTCTTTCTCTCTTCCATTTCCTGGTGAAGCTTGAACTAGAGCTTCGACATGAACATTTTTCTTAACCTCGGAAGGAGAGGTCGGGCTCTTTAGAACCGGGAAGAAGACAGCTATCTGATAGCAAACTCTAGTCAATCCGAGAGTCGTAGGAGAAGCGTTGGCATGGTGGAACAGTGAAGAAGCTCCGGCGGACCAAAGCTGCCTTATTTCGGCCAAGCTGAAGTTGGCCATTTCGAGCCCTCCTCAAACCAAACCAACTCCTTCCAACACTTCCTTAGCCCTCTCATGGCCGAATTAGGACTGAAAGGTATTCCAATTTGGTTCCCCTCTGCAATTTCTGGCCGGTGCTAGAGAGAGAACCGACAGAATTTCTAATCCAATTCGATATCAATTGATGTGATTCTTAATTCTAGGATAAACCTCAGGATGAGAGCTATCTGCCCAGATCGAAAGCTCGGACCGTCGTGCCCTCACCAGTGAGTAATCGAAGCTTTCTCTCTCTACAATCTATTTTTTGGTGAATCTCCGTTTGAGCTCGTTCCGACATTAAAACTCACGATTCAAAGTTCTATGGAATCGTATGAAAATGGAGGAACTCAATTTCAACTTCAATTTCAACAATTAGAGGTGTTTGATCAATGAATTTGATGAAATGAAATTCAGCTGTGTTAAATAGTTGGAATTTGGGGAAAATTGGGGGAAATTGGGGATTTTCGAAATTCAAAGGACCAAAATGAAATTTTATAAAATTGAGGGTCAATGGGGAATGGAAATAATGTTAGAGGACCAATTGAGGAATTTTGGAAGTTTTGGGGCAAAACTTACCATTTTTGTAAATGAAGGGTAAAATGGTAATTTTGGGAAAGTTAGAGGACCAAATTGGAAATTATGGAAATTAAACCTTTTTTATGAAATTGAATAAATTGAGGTCCCAAGATAAATTTTTAAAGTTTCGGGACTCAATTTGAGGAAAAACCGGCATTTGGGGACTTAAAGTTAAAGAGAAATAACTTTAGGGACCTAATTGCAAATAACTAAAAAGTTTGGCTTTTCTCATTCATTGGAAATGAATGACGGTTGTTAAGTAGAGTAACAATGAACAAGGATGTTCATATCGTGTAGGAACACGAAATACCGGGAACGCTAGCATGAACGAGCTCGCGTGAATACAAAGAACTGATTTAGTGGAATTCACTAAGTTAACGAGTGAGTGGGAATTTTATATCATACCCGGTTGGGGATGATAAGTACCTCAGCATGAAAACCCACTATTAAGTGGTATTTTAAACATCACAACTTAAAGGAAGTGATTTGAAAATCATGCAGAAAAACTACTTACCGGTTGTAAGATGATCATACCTGGTTGGTATGATGAGAATTCCTCGAAGGAAGTTGAAAACTCGTTCATCGGTTATGAATGGAGGTGTCCTTATACCCGGGCAGTATAATAGATAGAGAAAACATATGTTTTGTTGGAAGTGCTCTCCCCTGACTGTGTACCAATGCTTAAACAATTTGGGAGACCTTCTCGATAGGAGCTCGAATAGCTCTGATAGGTCGGGGGCCTCAGTTTTGGAACTTGGGGGCTAAATGCCCGATTTTGAAAATCTCGTACAGTTGGCCCAAGGCTAGTTGGCACGAGCAGGAGCTCGTAAACAAACATGATATATGTGCCATAAAACTTAATAAGTGAATTGTTTGGCAATTCTATGGTCGGTTCGCGACCCCTGGATGCCTAGGGCGTCCTGGGGGATGTATTGAACTCATAATTCAACTTACCCTCTATTTTTGTGCCTTTAGCGGCAGTGCGATATGACAGGTCGACGAACCAGTCAAGACAAACAACTATAGGTTGAGTTGAGAGTCGGGACCGACCATTGGACCAATGGCACCACATATTACATGTCAATTTAAGAAAACATGTTTGTGCATGCGCTATGAGTACGGGATCATCAAGATGCCCGTGAGGGGTAGTGATGTGTCCTAAGGGCCCTAGACCACCGAGGCAAGGGGGTGTGCTAAAAAAAGCTAACACACAAAGACCTAAAAAAGGATAAATAAAGTTTTTAAAGAACAAGTGTGAAACTATGTTTATTTTAAAAAAAAAAACTCATTTCCCCAACACTCGCTCACTGAATTGTAGAAACTCACCCCCTCCCTTTAACCCCTTTTATGAAGGAATATAGACACTTAAGGAATACCTCGAAGCCAAACCCCTAATACAAAGATAGGTATGTAAAGTTTTTAACATATTAAGTTTTGTATAATGTTATTATAGTAAAATCATGTAAAAAAAGTCTGACTACTCGCAGTTTAGAAGGAAGTAAAATCCTTCATAGACCAAAGGGAGTGGCGGGTTGCTCATGGGGATCTGACCAAACCGGGTCGGTGCATGACAACTTGAGTGGTATTAGAGCATGTTTTCTTGAGTACATTATCAAGACTATATAACATAAGACCTAAGAGAAAAACTACCTAATTTTTCAGATGGCTCCTAGAAAAGTAACCAAGAAAAATAGGACTACCGTTAACGACACCGCCCAAAATCCTATTCTCGTAGGAAGATGACCCTAACAGCTCTCCAATACATGAGGTATGGTAGAAGCCGCGAAGGACCATATAGGAAGTAACTTGTTTTTTATGTGGACGATGGACAAAGTGTCTAGTACTAAAAGGGAATGTGATGCTAGTACCTGTTAAGGTCATAGCCCGAATACAAAGGGAGCCAAGCTTGAAGCCAAGAACACCAACAATGGCTTATAACCTTACCAAGGAAGATGCTTATCAAGAATCCAGTAGCACCCAATCTATTTTATGTCCGTCTAATTGTAATAGGGCTAAAATCCCAATGTATTGTACTCCTCCATTAATGAAGAACTCCAATTTTCCTAAAACCCTGTCTCTCAAATATGATGAGATTTTGCGCCTCCACTATAGGAAGATGGCCCCCAAGAAAGGTAACCAAACAAACCGTATTACCCTAAACACCACAGAGACCAGGGAGAATCCCATCCCAAATAAGGAAATGAACCAAGGGACTAAGGAGTCTAGGAGAACTCTTGGGGAGACTATTAGGCAAAGAAGTCTTGATAAGAAAGCCGTCAAGGTGACTAGGTAGTCTAGGAGAACTCTTAGAGTAACTACTGGACAAGGAAGACGTGACAAAAAATAGTCAAGGTGCTCGGGCTCAAAGACGGTAAAGCACATAACTACCAGCAATCCCCTAGAAAGGCTCCCCAATGCTCGAAGTATTGGAGAAACCACAAAGGCCCAAACAAGGAAATGACATGTTACAGGTGTGGACAATGGAGACACTACATAAGAAAGTGCCTAACACTACTAAGTACAAGTTCTAAGATAACCAGTTATAGGTGTAGAGGAATATGACATAAGATGGACAATCCCACATCCCATGGATTTAGGGCAATACCTCCTAAAAACCACATCGACTACTGGAGTCCGAAGGATGAAAGGTGAAAGACCACCTCAAGAACCACAGTTCAAACAAGAGATTTCAAGGAGAAGGCTTGTCAAGACCCTAGTGTGGTAGAGAGTAGTTACCATTCATTGTAACTATCTCACTCTTTGGGACAAAGCCCAAACATATTGTGCTATTTATCAATTAATAAAGGACTCCAAATTTCTAAAACCTTGCCTCTCAAATAATGATATAGTCTTGTGCTTCAACTATATGAGGAGTCGTGGAAGGTAGGAAGGACCGATGGTAGGACCTTGAGAAATCGCAAACAAAGCAGAATATAGATGAAGGAAATTTTCCCTTAAGGAGAGCTACAAGCCCCCTAGGAGCAAAGAAGGAAGCACCTCCACCAGAGAAGACAAGCCCCAAACATTTAAAGAGAAAGGGGATGTCTCATGATAGCAAAGTATGACCTGCTTTGGAAAAGTAGATGAGCCAAGTAGGGTTACAGATAAACCTAGTGGAAAGAAGCAACTAATAACTATATGATGGTTAAGAAGACACCCTAAGGAGGACTAGGAAGTAGTAAAGACTATACCCTAAAAAGGGTGATAGGATGGGCATTAAGGACAAGTAGACTCTAGAGACAACTGTCTTAAGACAATCAGACAAGGAGAGTAGTAGGGACGAGGTAGTTAATGAGTGAACCCTCGTAAGAATCAAGGACTCAAACCTCAGTGAAGAAGGGAGAAGTGGAAAGGCCAAACGTTGGAAAAGAAGGATGAAGGAAATCCTTAAATAAATTAATGGTCGAAAGAGGATTGGTGACCACACTCAAGCCATGAGGAGGATTAAGTAAGCCTCGCACAAAGAGGTCAAGAAATCTTGGAACAAATAGTATTTGAACCCTTTCCCAAGGAAAAAAACTTGTAATTGGATATGAGTGATAATGATGATAGGGTACAAAGGTGTGCCCGCAAGATTCCAAATGTAAGGGTAAGTAGGAGAGGATGGCATCAAAGGATGTTATGAAGTATATTTAAGGTTTGATACCCTCGAGAGTGAATGAAAAAGGAATTTTCGAAGAAAGGGGATGAATCCTCCCAAGGAAGGAAACCCAAGGGAAGCAAACATATCCCAACTAAGATGTAAAGGAACCAAGTGAAGAGGGGTGAGAAGAAAAGCTTGCAAATGAAGTGCATGTTGTGGTGAAAAGACCAAGGGAAGCATACTAGGAGGGCCCAAGGAGCAAGTTAAACCCAAGGAACAATAATTAGGAAGATAGCATCAAAAGTTGTCATAACAAGTAAGAATGGGTATAATACCCACAATAAAGAAATAAAGAAAAGGATATCTAAGAAACTTTGGATAAGTAAACCTTTCAATTGATAAGGGATTAATGGAAACAACCACTAGTTGTGGTCCATGCTCACTTAATGGATCCTAAAGATTAGATGGTTGGGCATGGTATGGAGAACACGAAATAAGACTCAATAATTGGAAGTCCCTCGGATAGGAAATAAGGGACAAAATGGGAATTTTAAGAGAATGAAGGGTTAAAAGCGGACAAATTCCCCAATGTTAATAGGGTGTAAGGAGATGAAGAAAGGAAACTTTCAAGGAATGGTAAGAAGGTTGAACGTGTAGCTTCTAAGGTGGAAGTCTCTACTTTAAAGGATATAATAGAGAATGAAACCATCAAAGGGAACTTCCCAAACAAAGGAATCAACACGTAGAGTGAAAGGGACCAACTTGGAATAAGAAATCGTGAAACGGTCATGAGTAAGGAAGTAATGAGGAAAGGGATCCTTGAGTAAATGACACCATTAGAGATGTGGCAGGACAAAAGGAAGGAAAAATCCCAAGCATGTCGATAAGTCAAGAAGAAATCGACAAACCCGATGGTTGGAACAGAGAAAACCCAATGGGGAAGTTGGTAAGGCATAAGTAGATAAGGAAAACTGACACGATTATAAAAGACGTGATGCCAAATGTAAAAGGATGATTGGATAACAGTGAAGGTAGTCGAGGAATACTACTAGATGAAAAGAAATGATGAAATTATATGATCCTCGAAAGGTTGGAAAGTCAAGAACAACCATCAAGTAAAATGTTCTTGAACTATAATGGACAAAGATAACTTCTAGAACATGTCATGCGGTAAGGGACATGTAGGTCCAATAGTCCTAGGAAAATGTGACTCAAGTAAGAAAGAGACAGTCAGTTAAGCATGACAAGGTAAAACATAAAACTTGGATCGGGGTTCTAATAAACAAAGGATGGAGGAAGGAACAATATGGGACAAAAAGGTGATAATGTCGAAACCGGTGAAAACAAGTACCAAAAGCTTGAAAGGACGTCAAGCTAAGGAATTTTGACGACTAGGGGAGTAAATGGACACGGGGACAGTCAAATATTTTGGAACTCCCAGTCCTAAAATTTTGGACAAGACCTTTCAAGAAGAAATGTAAACCCCACCCCTTCAAGGTAAGAAAACTAGGGAAAGAACCAGTCAACTCAAGAGCGAGAACCGAATCGATTCACAAACCACAACCGATAGAGAAAGGGGCAAATTGGGAAATTTACAAATCACGAATGATCCAAAAGGTAATAAAAACCATGGAAAGGGACTTTGGGACAATTTGGAAGAAAAACCAAACCGGTTCAGCTGAACCGTATTGAACTGGTTTGGAGCGGTTTAAACCCTTATTGAACCGGTTGCTAAATTCATTTTTCTAGTTAGCTTAAAATATTCAAATTGGGGAATTGAAGCTACCATTAGATAGAGAATAAATTTAGATGAAGATAGAAATTTTTAATTTTGAAAAACTCGGTCAAATCGGGCATGAACTAGCCGGATTAAGCATTGACCCGGTCCGGTCCGGTTTGGAATAGTGTCGTCTTCTTCCTTCAGACAATGACACTGTTAATTCACTAGAAAAATTAACAGCGCCCACAAAGGTGAAAAGTCTCCATTCAGGGCGTTTCAGGCCACGAATGAACACCATAAAAATACCAAACGGATGACTAGTGAGTCCCCGAGCTCCCTATATAAAGAGCTCATCTCCATTCATTCTCCTCACACCTGAAAACTTCATTCACTCTCAACTACACCAATTTCCGGTGAAGCGGGAACCAGAGCTCTGACTTAGGCATTTTTCTCAACCTTAGAAGGCGAGGTCGGGTTCTTTAAACTTTGGGGGAAGTGAGCTATCTCAAAGCAACCTTCATTCAATCCGAGGACCGTCGAAGAAGCACCAACATAATCAAATAGTGAAGTAGCTCCAACTGACTAAAGTTGTAAATCCCACGCTTCTGAGTTAAGGAAAATCGAAAAAAGAACCGGTAAAACCAAGTAAGAAAACCGAGACGGTTTACAAACCCGATCATTTAGGAACAAGCAATTTGGAAATTTACAACTTCCGAGTGATCTAAAGGATTTATTAAACCTTGGAAAAGAAACTTAACACAAATTAGAACAGAAAAACCAAATTGGTTCAGGTGAACGAGAATCCATAAGAATTTTAAAGTTAAACATGCTTGCTCAAGAGTAGTTTGAGGATGGGTGACCTTCTGGGAAGTATGATTTTTTTTGTAACCCGAAATTTCGATCAAAACTTTTTATGCGAACATACCCTTATCATAAATAGCCATAAATTAATGTATATTTAATTATTGTAATTTAATACCTAAATTAAATTATTGGAATTAATACAAATAATTTAATACTGAAATTAAATTATTGGAATTAATACAAATAATTTAATACTGAAATTAAATTATTGGAATTAATACCAATAATTTATGGCAATATTAATACTAGTAATAAATCTCTCCCATTTAATACATGATTTTTACACCTATATAAAGAGGTCATCCCCATTCATTCTTTTCATACCTAAACACTTCTCTCTCTCTCTACAGCTCCATTTCCCGGTGAAGCTCGAACTAAGGCTTCGACTTGAACAAAGGTTGGGCTCTTTAAAACTAGGGAGAAGACAGCTATCTGATAGCAAACTCCAGTCAATCTGAGAATCGTTGGAGAAGCGTCAGCATGATGGAATAGTGAAGCAACTCCGGCGGACCGTAGCTGCCCTATTTCGACCAAGCTAAAATCGGTCATTTCAAGCCCTCCTCAGGCCAAACCAAGCCCTCCCAACACTTCCTCAGCCTTTCCACGGCCAAATTAGGACCGAAAGGTAAGCCAATTCGGCTCCCCTTTATAATTTTTGATCGATGCTAGAGAGAGAGTCGATCAAATTTCAATGACGAAATTCTAATCCAATTTCGCATCAATTGATGCAATTCTTTATTCTAGGATAAAGCTCAGGATGAGAGATATCTGCCCAAATCGAAAGCTCGGACCGTCGTGCCTTCACTGGTGAGTAATCGAAGTTTTCTCTCTTTATAGTTCATTTTTTGGCGAAGCTCCGTTTGAGCTCGTCCCGCATTAAAACTTGCGATTCACATTTCTAAAGAATCGTATGAACATGTAGAAACTCAATTTCAATAATTGGAAATGTTTGATGGGTCAATTTGATGAAATCAAATTCGGCTGTGTAAAGAAGTTGGAATTAGGGGAAATTTTGGGGATTTTTGAAATTCAAAGGACTAAAATGAAATTTTATGAAATTGAGGGCCAATTGAGCATGAAAATAATGTTGGAGGATGAATTGAGAAATTTTAGAATTTTTAGGCCAAAACTTACCATTTTTGTAAAGGAAGGGCAAATGGTAATTTTGGAAAAGTTGGAGGACCAAATTGGAAATTTGAGAAATTAATCCCCTTTTTGTGAAATGGAATAAATTGAGGTCCTATGATTAATTTTAGAAGTTTTGGGACTCAATTTGACTAAAAAACTGGCATTTGGGACTTACAGTTAAAGAGAAATAACTTTAGGGACCAAATTGCAAATAAATGAAAATTTGACTTTCTCGTTCATTTGGAATGAATGAAGGTGATTAGGCCAAAGGATAATGAACCAAGATGTTCATATCATGTAGGAACACAAAGTACCAGGAACACCAGCAAGGACAAGCTCGTGTGAACACCAAGAACCAGTCTAGTGGAATTCACGGCATTAACGGGTGAGTGGGTTTACTAACATCATACCCGGTTGGGATGATGAGCACAACTTAAAGATAAAAACCACTTATCGGTTGTGAGTGGAAATTTTATATCATACCTGGTAGAGGATGATAAGTACCTCTATAAACCTCGCACTTATGTTTTTCTTAAAAGTCAAAAGCTTTTAAAAACCCATTCACTGAGTAGTCGTATTCACCCCCTCCCTTATATCTCTTTCAGGAAATCCCGGAAAGCCTCATCTTAAAGACCGTCAACTAAGATGCCTGTAAGACAGGTATGTAAAGTTTTAAAATTCATGCAGTTTTGATTATGTTATTCCAGGAAAATATGCATATTAAAGGACGCCTTACTCTTTACGGTTTACAATAAGGGGAAATCCTTTAATAAACTGGGAGAGTGGCAGGTTGATCACGAGGATCCGACCAAACCGGGTCAGGGGGTGACAACCTCGGTATAAAAACCCACTGTTTAGTGATATTTTAATCATCATCACTTAGAGAAAGTGTTTTGAAAATTATGTGGAAAAACTACTTACCGGTTGTAAGTAGATCATACCTGGTTGGTATGATGAGACTTCCTTAGAGGAAGTTGAAAACCCGTTCATCGGTTATGAACGGAGATGTCCTTATACCGGTTGGTATAATGGACAGTGAAAACCTATTTTGTCGAAAGTGTTCTCCCCTGACTGTGTGCCAATGCTCAAACTATTTGGGAGACCTTCTTAACGGGAGTTCGAATAGCTCTTATAGGTCAGGGGCCTCGATTTTGGAACTTGAGGCCTAGAATGCCCAGTTTTTTTGAAAATCTTGTACAGTGGGCCCAAGGCCAGTTGGCACGAGCAGGAACTCGTAAACGAACATGATATATGTGCCATAAAACTTAATAAGTGAATTGTTTGGCCATGGTACCAAGATAGGACCGACATGCTTAGTCAACTAGCGGTAGTGCGACATGATAGGTCGACGAACTAGTCAAGACAAACAACTACGGGTTGAGTTGAGAGTCGAGGCCATTGGACCAGTGGCAGCACATATTACATGGCTTGATAAGAAAACACTGTTTGTGCATGCACTATGAGTACGGGATCATCAAGACACCCATGAGGGGTAGTGATGTGTCCTAAGGGCCCTGGACGACCCGATGAGTATAAGGGTAGATAGTCATTCTAGGTGTCTATGTGAAATTTGGAGTAGCACCAAGCGCATGAGACCGGGGTGGGGACAAGATGAGGTCTATGTCCTCATACGGACACGAAGAAGTGATTTCAGGATTGTGGGTCGGATGTCACGTACATCCACTCATTCCTAGGGTAGAAGTGGTCGTACTTCTATCCAGGTGGCAAGAAAAGTTGCTCCGAAGCCACTAGCGGGTTCAGTAGTGATACTAACTTGTGAATGTGTGTAACCTTCATGATGAAGGATGTGTGTTGGGTGATGACACACCGGTAATTAAAAAATAATGGAAAAACCTAAATTTTTTTTAATGAAGGGATTTTTTAAAAGAAAGGAGTCTGGCACACTCCATATGAATATTTTTCTTAAAATTCAAAAGATTTGAATCCCATTCACTTAGTAGTTGTACTCACCCCCTCCCTTATACCCCTTTCAGAAAGTTCCAGAATGCTGAACCTTAAAAGACTTGTGCAATTAAACGCCTCCAAGACAGGTACGATTAATTTAAATTACTATGCAGTTTTGATTTATGATATTACTGGAAAAAGGTGCAGGTCTAAATAACGCCTTACTCTTTACGATTTATAATATAAGTGGAAACCTTTTAGTAAATCGGGAGAGTGGTGGGTTGATCACGGGGATCCGACCAAACCGGGTCGGGGCGTGACAAATGCTGCCCTGTTTCAGCCAAGCTGAAAATGGCCGAATTCAGCCTCCCTCCAGCCAAAACAAGCTCTTTCAACATCCCTACAGCCCTTAGACGACCTCAATTGAGCTGAAAGGTAAGGCAATTCGGCCCTTCTCAATCATTGTAGGTTGGAGTTATAGAGAGAAACTGTAGAATTTCACAAATGAAATTCTCCCTCAATTCGGGGTAAATTGTAGGAATTATTGATCCTAGAAGGTAACTCAGGAAGAGAGCTACCTGCCTAGATAGAGAGCTCAGACCGCCACGCCTCCGATGGTAAGCTTTTGAAGCTTTCTCTCTCTACGTACAGTTTACCGGTGAAGCTCCGTTTGAGCTCAATTCAGACCTAAATGATGCGGTTCAAAGCTCAATTGAATCATATGGAAGTGTAGTAATTGATCTATACCTTCAATTGGAGTAATTAACCCCGATTGAATGGTCAATTTAATGAAATCAAATTTGGCCTATTTGAAAGGGGGAAATTGGAAGAAATTTGGGGATTTCATAAAATTGAGGGCCAATTGGCCATGTAAAAGATGTTGAGTGACCAATTGGTCAATTTTTGAAATTTACTAGGGTCAAATTACCATTTTTGTAAAGAAGGGGCAAAATGGTAACTTTTGAAAAGTTGGGGACCAAATTGAAAATTTGGAAAACTTGAGCCCCTTAAACAATTTTGAGTAAATTGAGGACCCAAAGGGAATTTTGGAAGTTTCGAGACTCAATTGGGAGAAAAGTTAGCATTAGGGACCTAAAGTCAAAAGAAAATGAACTTTAGGGACCAAAGTGCAATTAATTGGAAATTTTGAGCCTAGTCATTCATATGTAGGAAATGAAGGTTGTGATGCCAAATATTAATAGATAAGGTTGTCCAAATCGTCCAGGAACACGAGGGACCAGAATGCCAGCAAAGATAAGCTAGCGTGGACATGGGAACCAACTAAAGGAGAGTACACTTGAGTTATCGGATGAGTAGGTTTATTTACATCATACCCAGTTGGGGTGATGAGCACTTTATCAAAAAAAAACCTACTTAGTGGTTTTAAGTAGAGATGATCATACCCGGTTAGTATGATTAATTTCCTTGAGAAAAGATGAAACTCGCTTTCCGGTTATAAGTGAAGATATTATCACACTAACTGGTGTGATGGAGTGGAAAATACATTTTTTTGTCAGAAGTTTTCTCCACTGACTGTGTGTCATTGCTTAAACTATTTAGGAGACCTTCTTGACGAGAGCTAGAATAGCTCAGATAGGACAATGGCCTCATTTTTAGACCTCGTGAGGGCTAAATGCCCAATTTTGGAAAAATCACGTACAGTGGACCCAAGATCAGTGGGTACGAGCAGAAGGTCATAAACAAATATGAATAGGAAGTGCCATGAAAACTCTAATTAAAAATGGAATTTACTGTGTGATTCTCCATGGTACCATGTCAAGACCGACAAGGCTCAATAAGCTAGCAGCAATGCGTCAGGACAAGGTTGACGGACCAGTCAGATAAACAACTATAGGTCGGGTTGAGTGTCGGGGCCATTGGACCATAGGCACCAAAGAGAATGGCTAAGAAAAATGAAAACTATTATTTGTGCATGCACTTATGGTACGAGACCATCAAGATGCCCTAGGGGGTAGTGATGGGACCGAAGGGCTACTGGACAACATGGTGGCGATATGGGAAGGAGAAGCTACTAAGTTTGGGTTTATCATCATACCAATTAGTAATGGAGTTACTGTATTGGGACTCCACAGAGTTATTGTGTTGGGACTCCACAAAGTTACTATGTTGGGACTCCACAAAATTACAGTGTTTAGACTCCACGAATCTACTGTGTTTAGGGCTTCCTAAAGCTACTATGTTTGAGTTTCATGTGCACGAGACTAGGATAAGGTCTCTGTCCTCATACGGACACGGAGTGGTATTCGAGTTTGAGGGTTAGATGTCGAGAACATCCACTCAGACCTAGGGTAGAAGTGGACGGACTTCTATCTTGTTGGACAGTAAAGATGCTCTGAGCCACAAGTGGATGTAGTGAACGTGCTGCACCTGTGAATGTGTGTACCTTCATGATGAAGGGAGTGTATTTTTTCTAAACACACCTAACATAGAAATGAGAAAAAGGTCTTGAAAACCTTGGAAAGGATTTAAAAATCCTTAGGAAATAATTGGTAAACCTTTGAAAGATATTTTGGAAAATAATTTGAAATTGAGGAAAACCTATTAAAAGAAAAATGTCACCCTTGGCAGGGTAAATGTTTTGGAAAACTGAAATTTGAGAAAAAACTTTCTTCTTAAAGAAATGATAACCTTGGTGTGTCTATCTTTAAAGCTCACTCCCAACACCCGCTCACTGAGTTGTAGAACTCGCCCCCTCCCTTTTATCCCTTTCAGGTAACCAAGAGAAAACCCACTTAAAGACTTCCATGTAGTTGAACCTGTAAGACAGATATTTAAGGATTAATATATTCAGTTTTGATTAATGTTATTCCAGGAAAGATACAGGTGAAAAGGATGTCTTACTCCTCGTGATTTAGAGAAGGGAAAACCTTTAATAATCTAGAGGAGTGGCGGGTTGCTCACGGGGATCCGACCAAACCGGGTCGAGGCGTGACAACTTGAGTGGTATTAGAGCATGTTTCCTCAAATACATTATCAAGACTATATAACGTAGTAACTAAGAGGAATAAATTTTAAAATTTACAGATGTCTCCCAAGAGAGGAATCAAGATAACTAGAGCCAAAGTCACTAACACTATCGAACAACCACTCCCTGTGGAAACTACTCGAGAAGCTTAGATAGTTCCACCTTGACTAAGCTTAGAGCACCAGAAACTTTACGAAGAGTTCACTTGAGTGTTTGGATGGCCTAACCTCGCCCCTGAAGTGGACACCAACTCTTGAGTTGAGCCCAAGGGAGTACAATCTTATCCCCCTCCTACTAACATTCCTCCTCTAGTTGACAACCCCAAATACCTCAAAACCCTCCAACAACTAGGATGTAAGCCATTCCTAGGAGAAAAGGATGTTGGAACTTCTATGGACTGGCTGGCCAGCATCAAGAAACTCATGGGGATAGTCAGTATTTTACCGGAGGATATGGTAATCCTAACAAAGTTTTTCTTGGAAGCTAGTGCGAAGAGGTAGTGGGATAACGTTAGAAGCTTACATGCCACCACCTCCACTCGGAGCAATTTGAGGAGGGGTATACGGAGAAATACCTAGCTCTACATCTTATCAACGAAAAGAAGCAAGACTTCCTCCGACTCCGACAAGGGCTTAACTCTATCTCGGAATATGAAACCAAGTTTAACAAGTTAAGACCCTTTGCCCCTGAACTAGCTGGACCTGTAGATGTCTGCCAACGATTCGTGGACAGTCTTAATATGGACATACGAGACCGAATGGGAGTACTAGGACGTACAATAGATTTGGCTGTTGTCATCAACATGGCTCATGAATGTGAACGTCTAGTACAGACGAGACACCACTGAATAGAACAGAACGACAGGAAGGAGGAAAGAGGCCAGAACGGTCGGGGAGGACAAAAGGAGCCTGGTGGGCATAAATGGGGAACAAGAATGGGGTTCCCTAGGACAATGAAAGGCTATCATACCCAAAGGGGGACAAGTATAGCTCCAAAAAGAAGAAGCTCCTATTGTCCCAAGTGCTAGAAAATCCATGAAGGACCATGTCGAGTATGCTACGAATGCTGACAACTTGGCCACTTTGCGAAGAGTTGCCCAGCCCTTAGGGATAATATACAATGAAGTACCCTACGACCACCTCAAGGAAACCCAAGGACACTAGATGGAGGACAAGACATAGCCACTACGTCGAGGGTACCAACCCAAGTATACAACCTTACCCAGGAGGAAGCACAGGACGATCCTAGTACCATAGCTAGTACTTACCATAGCTCTGAGGACACCGTGACAAGTAGGAAAGGGGTGAACTACCCATAACAAAGGAATAGAGGGAAGAACATCTGAGAAAACTCAAAAAGGTAAGCCCTCCACTTTAGAAGTGAATAAGAGAAATGACCACCAATGTCAAGGCTGGTCATGGTCCACGATCGCCTAATGGAGCCAAAAAGAGTGCATGGTTGAGCATAGGGTGGAGTACATGAAATAAGACCAACAATCGAAAATTTCTCAAATAAGGAATGTAATGGAATTTTGACAAGGAAGGATTCAAAGAGGGCAAATGCTCCAATATAGAACTGATGTGAAGAAATGATGAAAGAAACCCTTAAAGGAATGATAAGACGGTTAAGCATGTAGCTCCTAGGTGGAAGTCTCTACTGTGAGGGACATAATAGAGAACAAAACCGTAAGAAGAGAAAATCCTTGAGGAAAGGACACCACCAAAAATGAGGAAGGGTATAAGAAGGAAAGAATCTCTATGTGTTGGTAATTCATGAGGAGACTCAATGATTGGCACCGGAAAAACCCAATAAAGACGTTGGATAAGGACGAGTAGGTAAGGAAAATTGACACGGTCATGTAAGACATGATGGAAAAGCCACGAAGGATGATTGAATAATGGTAAAGGTAGTCGAAGAATAGTACCAGACGAAAAGAGTGATGAAGTTATACGAACCCCAAAAGGTTGGAAATTCAAGATCAACCCTCAAGGAAGTGTTCTAGAAATCTAATGGACGGAAACAAGTTCGAGAAAATGTCATTCTGTAAGGGACATGTAAGCCTAACAATCTTGACGGAAAAATAATCGGGGAAAGAACCGATCAACCCAAGAGCGAGAATCGAACTAGTTTACAAACCATAATTGATATAGAAAGGGGCAAATTATGAAATTTACAAATCCTGAGTTACACAAAAACTCATAAAAACCATGGAAAGGGACTTCGGCATAATTTGGAAGAGAAAACTAAACCAGTTCAGGTGAACCGGATTGGATTGGTTTGAACCATCATTGAACCGGTTGCTAAATTCGTTTTTGTAAGAGGCTTAAAATATTCAAATTGGGGAATTGAAGCCACCATTGGATAGAGAAAGAATTTAGATGAAGTTAGAAATTTTTAATTTTTAAAAACTCAGTCAAATCGAGCCTGAACCAACCGGTTTAAACATTGAACCCAGTTCGGACTGGTTTGGTCCAATTTGGAACAGTTTTGTCTTCTTCCTCTAGATGATGACACTGTTCATTCACCGAAAAAACTAACAGCGCATTCAGAGCATTCTAGGCCATGAATGAGCACCATAAAAATGCCAAATGGACGGCCAGTGAGTCCCCGAGCTCAATATATAAAGAGCTTCTCTCCATCCATTTTTCTCACACTTGAAAACTCTATTCTCTCTCAACTACTCCAATTTCTAGTGAAGCTCGAACCAGAGCTCTGACTTGGGTATTTTTCTCAACCTCAAAAGGCGAGGTCGGGTTCTTTAGACACCGAGTGAAGTCAACTATCTGATAGCAACCTCCATTCAATCCGAGGACTGTCGGAGAAGCATTAGCATAATCAAACAGTGAAGCAGCTCTGGTGGAACGAAGTTGCCTTGTTTCGACTGAGTGAAAATGACTGAATTTAGCCCTCCTCCGGCCAAACCAAGCTCTTTCAACATCCCCATAGCCCTTAGATAACCACAACTGAGCTAAAAGGTAAGCCAATTTGGCCCTACTTAGTCATTGCAAGTCGGAGTTAGAGAGAAATTGTAGAATTTCATTAACGAAATTCTCCCTCAATTCGAGGTTAATTCTAGCAATTCTTGATCTTGGAAGATACCTGAGGAAGAGAGCTACCTGTCCTGATAAAGAGATCGAATTGTCGTGCCTTCGACGATAGGCTTTCAAAGATTTCTCTCTCTATGTATAGTTTTCTGGTGAATCTCCGTTTGAGCTCAATTCGGACTCTATTTGGAGAAAAGTTAGTATTATGGACATAAAGTCAAGGGAAAATCAACTTTAGGGACCTAAGTGCAATTAATTGAAAATTTTGAGCCTATTCGTTCATACATGAGAAACGAAGGCTGTGATGCCAAATATTAATAAATAAGGATGTCCAAATCATGTAGGAACACGAGGGACCAGAACGCCAACAAGAACAAGCTAGCATGAATGCAGGAACTAACTAAAGTAGAGTACACTTTAGTTACTAGGTGAGTGGGTTTATTTACATCATACCCGGTTAGGGTGATTGAGCACTTTTATCAAAAGAAAACCTACTTACTAGTTGTAAGTAAAGATGTTCATACCTAGTTGATATGATGAATTTCCTTGAGAAAAGATGAAACCTGCTTTCCGGTTGTAAGTCAAGATATCATCACACCAACTGGTGTGATGGAGTGAAAAATACATTTTTTTTTGTTAGAAGTGTTCTCCCCTGACTGTGTGCAATTGCTTAAACTATTTGGGAGACCTTATTCACAAGAGCTAGAACAACTCAGATAGGCCAAAGGCCTCAATTTATGAACTCATGAGGGTTAAATGCCTGATTTTGGAAAAATCACGTACAGTGGGCCCAAGGCCAGTGGGCACGAGCAGAAGCTCGTAAACAAACATAAATAGGAAATGCCATGAAAACTCTCATTAAAAGTGGAATTTACTGTGATTCGCCATAGTACCAGGTTAGGACCGACAAGGCTCAATGGGCTAGCAACAGTGCATCAGGACTAGGTTGATGAACCAATCAAATAAACAACTACATGCTAGGTTGAGTGTTGGGGTCGTTGGACCGTAGGCACCAAAGAGAATGGCTAAGAAAAATGAAAACTATTATTTGTGCAAGTACTTGTGGTACGGGACCTTCAAGATGCGCCACGGGGTAGTGATGGGTCCTAAGGGCTGCTGGACGATATAGCGGCGATAAGGGAAGTAGAAGCTACTACGTTTGGGTTTCTCGTCATACCAGTTAGTAATGGAGTGGGACTCCACGGAGATATTGTGTTGGGACTCCATAGAGTTACTGTGTTTGGACTCCACGAAGCTACTGTGTTTGGGGCTTCCTAAAGCTACTGTCTTTGAGCTTCATGTGCACAAGACTTGGATAAGGTCTTTGTCCTCATATGGACACGGAGTGGTATTCGGGTCTGAGAGTTGTAAAACTCACTCCCAACACTCGCTCACTGAGTTGTAGAACTCACCCCGTTCCTTTTGCCCCTTTTAGGTAACCAAGGGAAAACCCAAGCTAAACCTGCAAGACAGGTATGTAAGGATTAATGTATTCAGTTTTGATTAATGATATTTTAGGAAAGATACAGGTGAAAAGGATGCCTTAGTCCTCACGGTTTAGAGAAGGGAAAAGTTTCTGGGGAGTGGCGGGTTGCTCACAGTGCCCGACCCCTTATCAAACCACAATACCTTCTCACAGTGTCTATCTTTAAAACTCACTCCCAACACTTGCTCACTGAGTTGTAGAACTCACCCCCTTCCTTTTCCCCCTTTTAGGTAACCAAGGGAAAACCCAAGCTGAACTTGTAAGACAAGTATGTAAGGATTAATGTATACAATTTTGATTAATGTTATTCTAGGAAAGATACAAGTGAAAAGGATGCCTTACTCCTCGCGGTTTAGAGAAGAGAAAACCTTTAATAAACTGGGGGAGTGGCGGCTTGCTCACGGGGATCTGACCAAACTGGGTCGGGGCATGACAAGAAGAATCTTACCCTAAGTAGAGTAAGAAGTGGACCTAAGGATGTGGTTTTGGACTAATGGGTAAGACATGCCTAATTGTGATAAACTCCATGGAATGAGTAGATAATGGAAAGGAATAGAAATTCCTTAAGCGCGTGGTTTAAAGAGCTAAGTGAAGAAACAACCAAAGTGGTAGCATGTCAAGCAAACCCCAAGTTGACATTAAGGGAAATTATTCCCAATGTAAAGGATACGTAATCAAGTTTTGGGGACAAAACTCCTAAAAGGAGTGGAGAGTTATGAAACTCGTCATTTCGGATCATGGAAAAACTTGGAAAGAACTAGTCAATTTAATGAGAAAACTGAACTACTTAAGGAACCGAGAATGATAAAGAGGGGATAAAATGGGAAATTGGAAAATCCCAAGTGACCAAAAAGTCATGAAAATCATGGGAAAGACCCATGAAGAAAATTGGATGGGAAAACCAGACCGGTTCAGGGTGAACTAGATTGAACCGGGTTGAACCATAGATAAACCAGTTTCTTAACTCATTTTTTAGGTGGCCTGAAAATCTCAATTTGGAAAATTGAGATCACCATTAGATAGAAAATGAATTTAGATTAATTTAGAATTTTTTAATTTTGATAAAATCAGTCGAATCGGGCCTAAACCGACCATATTTTGTCACCAAACCCGATTGGACCGGTTCGGTGCAGAACAATATTATCTTCTTCCTTAGGATGACATCACTGTTCATATGGTAGAAAAACCTTCCTTTTCCGGCAAGGGAATATTTCCTCTGATTTGGGCATTTTCTAAAGGGGATAAGCTCGACCAATATAGAAACTAGTAGAGTAGAGGGTCACTAAGCTCCCTATATAAAGAGCTTCCCTCTATACATCCTCCACACACCTCAAATTCCTATCCTCCTCTGAAGTGCTTAGTTTTTCAACAAAAAACAAACCAGAGCTCCAACTTGGGCACTTTTCTCAGCCTTAGAAGGCAAACTTGGGTCCTATAGACTCCAAAGGAAGTCAGCTACCTAACAGCAACCTCCCTTCAACCCGAGGATCACGTGAGAAGCACTTGTGGGATCGAACAGCGAAGCAGCTCTGTCGGTTCAAAGCTGCCCTATTTTGGCCGATCTAAATTTGGCCGATTCAAACCTCCTACAACCAAACCAAGCCTCCCCTTGGCCCACAAGGCCACCAAACGACCTCTATAGTGGAGAAAGGTAAGCCAATCCAGCCACCCTCTCTCGTTGCTATTCGGTTCTAGAGAGAGAAAGTGTTGAATTTCACTAACCAAATTCACAATGATCCTGATATTAATTGTAGCAATTCTTGATCCTAGAAAGACCCTAAGGATGAGAGCTAACTTCCCAGATTGAGAGCTCAGACTGTCACACCTCTGACGGTAAGCTTTTAGAGCTTTCTCTCTCTACGTACAATTTTCCGACAAAGCTCAATTTGAGCTTGTTTCAGACCCAAATGTTATAATTCAAAGCTCAATTGAATTGTATGGAAATGTAGGAACCGATCAATACCATCAATTGGGGCAATTAACCATGTTTGAATGGCAAATTTGAAGAAATCACATTCGGTTAGTAGAGAGGGGTGAAAATTGGGAGGGGGGGGGGTGGAATATGGGGAAATTGGGAATTTCAAAAAATTAAAGGGCCTAAATGCAATTTCTAAAAAGTGAAGGTCAATTGGAAATGAGAAAGATGCTAGAGGACCAATTGGTCAATTTTTGAAAGAATTGTGACCAATTGGCCATTTTGGAAACTTAGGGGCAAATTGGTAGTTTTGTAAAAGTTATAGGACCAATTTGGAAATTTGGGAAAAATTGAGCCCCATGTACCACTTTGAGAAAAATAAGGACCCAAGAGGGATATTGGAAGTCCCGGGGACTTGATTAAATTAATCTTTTGGGGAGCTAAAGTCAAAGAATAAGAACTTTAGGGACCTAATTGCCATAAGGCAAAAATAAGGGTTTAAATGTAAATTCATGAAAATAGAGGGGCTATTATGGCCAAACCATTTCTAATAAGGATACGCAAACCATGTAGGAATGAATTCAGATAAGAACGTGGGCAAAGGAGCTCGAACAAGACTTGGAAGGCTGACTGGGGATGAATACGTTACAGTCACCAAGTGAGTGGGATAGTTTAAACGTCATACCCATTGGGGTGATGAGCACCGTTATTAACTAAAAACCTACTTGCCGATTGTAAGTATGACGTTTTATACATCATGCCCAATGAGGATGATGGACACTTTTAAGAAAGGAAAAACCTACTTACCGGTTGTAAGTAGACCTACCTCTATCATCACACGTGGTTCGTGTGATGAGTACCTTAAAAGAGATTTTGTCAGAAGTGTTCTCCCATAACTATGTGCCATTACTTAAACTATTTGAGAGACCTTCTTAACGAGAGCTAGAACAGCTATAACAGACCAAGGGCCTTGAATTTGAACTCAGAGGGCTCAAGGCCCATTTTTTAAAAATACGTGCAGTGGGCCCAAGGCTAGTGGGCACGGGCTGAAGCTCGTAAACAAACATGAATAGGAAGAGCCATGAAAACTCTCAATTAAAATGGAAATAATTGTGTGATTCACCACGGTACCAAGTTAGGATCGACAATGCTCGATGGGCTAGCGGTAGTGCGTCAAGGCCAGGTCGACGGTCCGACCACACAAACAGTTATAGGTTGGCTTGAGTGTCGGGGCCATTGGACCATCGACACTAAAGAGAATGGCTAAATTATGAAAACTATTATTTGTGCATTCACTTTTGGAATTCAGGACTATCAAGATGCCCAAGGGGATAGTGATGGGTTCCAAGGGCTACTAGATGACATGGTGGAGATAAAGGCAATTCATCGGGCCACTTAGTTATAAAGCTCTGGGAGCTTCTTGCACACTATGACCGAGGAGGATGTGGGATGAGGTCTCATCCTCATATGGACACGAAGTTATGTGGAGTCTGAGGGCCTGATGTTTGGGACGTCGCTCAGACTCAATGTAGAAGTTTGGGACTTCTATCATGGTGGGCAGTAAAGATGCTTCAATCCACAAGTGAGTACCATGGGCATGTTGCACCGACGAATGTGTTTACCCTTTATGATAAATAGCGTGTGTTTGTTTGCTAAATGCCTCATGAGACAAGTGGATGTGCTAAAAGAGCTAAATACATAAAAACTTAAAAAGGGATAAAAAGTTTTTAAAGAACAAGTGTGAAACTATGTTTATTTTTATTTTTAAACTCATTTCCCCAACACCCGCTCACTGAGTTGTAGAAACTCACCCCCTCCCTTTAACCCCTTTTCAAGAAGGAAGATAGACCCTTAAGTTATATCTCGAAGCCAAACCCCTTAGAGTTTTGTATAATGTTATTCCATGAAAATCAGTAAGAAAAAAAGGATGTCTGACTTATCAAGGTTTAGAAGGAAGTGAAATCCTTCATAGACCAAAGGGAGTGGCAGGTTGCTCATAGGGATCCAACCAAATCGGGTCGGGGCATGACATTGGTGATGTAGATTCTCTTTCTTTGACCATTGACTGAGGACACACATCACGCTCTTATTGGTCAACGCTGATCGAGCAACTAATTGGGCGCACTTCACCACACATCGCATGTTGATTGGTCCTGTGCACTAACTTGGCACTGACCTAGCAGGTGGTCTATTAACTGGCAGTACCATTGACCGGTTCAGTCAGACCGGGTTCGGTGACCCAAAATCGAAAATCGGTCAATTTCATCTTGATTCCAAGGTTTTCTAAAATTTTAAATTTTCTAAATTTGTTTAAATTCATTTTCTACCTAATGGTAACTTCAATTTATCAAATTAATATTTTTAAGTCACCTAGAAAATTGAATCATTGAACCAGTTCTTCATGGTTCAATCCGATTCAGGTCCGGTTCACCCTAAACAGGTCTGGTTTTCATATCCCATTTGATCAATGATCCATTTCCCTTTACTTTGGAGCTTAATTGAACACTAGGGCTTTTTCAATTTCCTATTTTGGCTCATTTTTACAAATTTTGGTTTACTTGAACGATGGTTTCCTTAAGAAACTTTTCTGTTTCACATTTTCGATTTTCTTATAATGAAGAAATATGGTTTACAACTTCTCCCCACCTTTAAGGAGTTTTATCCTCAAAATATTTTATACATTAAATAAATGAAGGTACTTTTCTTTTATTACAGACTCGGTTTCCCATATTTCTTCCTCAACTTGACTACTTCGCCAAAGAACCTTCACCATTGGAATTTTCTTGTTCCTCATATTTCTTTCTAGTTTGTCTAGAAATTGGATCGGCTCCCCCTCATACGACTGGTTCTCTTCTAGTTCGGGTGGTGGGTGTTCTAGTACATGATTAGGGTAGAGTTCATATTTCCTTAGTACCGATATGTGAAACAGGTCATGTATCCTTTGTAGGACCGGAGGTAGTACGAGCTTGTATGCCATCGGTCCAACCCTTTGAATTATGGTGTAAGGATCGATATACCATGGTTTCAATATTCCTCATTGTTGAAACCTTAGAATTCCCCTCCAAGGTGATACCCTAATGAATACTTTATCTCCTACCTCAAACTCCATATGTCTCCTCCTTCAGTTGACATGACTCTTTTGCTGATCTTGAGCTGCTTTAAGCCAATTTATTATCATCTTAATCTTTTATTTGGCATCCTCTATGAGCTCGATCTTTTCTAGCTTCCTCTCCCCAACTTTTTCCCACAATAGGTATGTACAACACGGTCTCCTGTATAGAGCCATATATGGTGTCATTTGTATAATGGCCTGATAACTATTGTTATAGGCAAACTCAATAAGGCCCAAGTAATCCTCCCAACCTTTATTCATAGTCATGACACATGCTCAGAGTATGTCCTCTAGAGTCTAGATGGTCCGTTCAGACTTTCCATCAATTTGGGGATGAAAGGTGATATTCATATGAAGTTTAGTTCATAGAGTATCTTGTAGGAAGGGCCAAAATCGAGATATGAACCTCTAATCTCAATCCGATATTATGCTCAATGGGAATTTTTAGGTGAGTTTTATCAGTACTTCTAGTAGTGTCTCTTAATGTTTATGTATTTATATGGTTAAACCCTTTTTTGCTCAGTTCACTAGATTTGATCATTGACGAATCATATTTTTCTACTTGGACCTTAACTTTTCCGACTTTACAAAGTTACCCCAATTTTTTTGTTTATTCACACTTAAGTACCTAAAACTTCCATTTCTTGTATTTAAGATCCTAAACTTCTTTTCATTTTAGCCACAAGTCTTTATAACATTTTCCTTTATGTCCTTAGACTATCCTTGTCCGCACAACTGTCATGTCCTCTTAGCACTACTATAGTGGGTTCCTTACTACGGTTGTACCAACATGCTAAATGTCTTAGATAATTTATTTAGAGAAAATCACTCATAATTTAAACTTTTTGAAACATCATTTACATAAAAAAAAATGTCCCAAAAATATAATAATGAAAAAATGAGTATCTACCATGAATCCACCTGTTGTATATTCAAGTACCTTGTCTTAAGTCATTCACTCTTGTTAGTGTTCTTGTCTTCGTGCTCCTTTCCTTGGGAGTTCTGAAAGGTTTTAAAGGGAGAGGATGAGCTCACGGGTCAATGAGTGTAAAACCACTCATGGAGTCCTTCATGGCTTCGATGCTATAATATCTCAAACCTCATATGTGGTTTTTACATTCTCTTTCCCTTTTTAATTCTTTATTTATGGGGTTCATTGATGAACCTACTATTTACATGCTATAGAGATTTACACTCCTATCCTAACACACAATGTTGGACACATATATTCATCTGAACCAATAATGGAATTGAGGATGGGTACTTGTCATCCGAACCAACGTCCCCTTCCATCTAATGGGTACCACCTTTGGACAATGGACAGGTACAATCTTCTTAACCAAGTGACCAAAATTATTGAACGGGTACTTATCATCCAAACCAAAGTCCACTTCCACTATGTGGGTACATCTTATGGACGATAAATAGGTACACTCCTTCGAACCTAACGTCTGGGATTGTTGGACAGGTACTATCACCCAAACCAACTTTTCTTTTAACAATTATTTGAGTATTGAGGATGGAAAATTACTTGTCATCCTCATAATAATTTCTTATATAGTTAATCCATGTGGTAAATCAATAAATACTCAAGAAGCACTTATGAGTATTTTGCTAAGGCCAGGCCCTCCTTTACAAAATCACTTACTTTTAGTTTTATTCCCAAAATAATATGTAATTGATTCATACTATCAAATGCATAAGTAAGCATTGATGACATCTGTCACACTCCGGCCCAATTTCTCTTGGCCAAGGACCCAAGAAACCCCCACTCGATTCTCCCAATGTTGCAAAGGTGGGATCCTTCACCAATGTAAAATCGACGAAACCTAGGTTTCGACCCATAAACTCCTTTTTGAAAAGTAGTAGAAATTTCAAACTTTTTCATGTAAGAAATGCAACGTGGGCCCATATGCTCTTTTATCATTACAAACCCTATGAACACAAGCAAGATGATAAGTAAGTACTTCGTGTGCTGGTCATGAGGTTACTTGGGCAGTAGGGTGCCTTAGGCGTAGTTCCTCGTCCTGGCCTAAGTCGTTTAGACTTACCTGCAAAATGGTTTATGGAAGGGGTGAGCTCATAACTCGGTGAGTGGGATGCTGACATTGCGCCACTACATGGCTTACGACCCAAACCATTCCCACAAACCACCTAGCATACAAAGTTTACTCTAATCCCTTGTATCCCCCATATGAGTCCTTGGTTTACTTCCTCCCCTTTGAGACCTAGTCTAGGGCTATCCGGCTTGCCTCTATCTCATGATCAGGATATTCTCGATCTCCCCTTATCAAGTAATCATGTTTACTTATTGCAAACAGGGGACTTAGTTCCGCACACTCACTTGGCCTCTGCTCGGGTGGCACTCCCAAGTTATCGCGTCCTGTGCCCCAGCCCAACAACTTAGGCAAACAACATAACACAAGGGGCACACATAGCCCTAAATGCATAAACACAATCCACTCGGAATGGATAGCCATTAGGCAAATCCCAAACTAGAAGCTGGAGTGTGGGAGGCCACATGGCTCTCATCCCCATGAACGACACCTCATATGTGTCACCTGCCAGGTTGGTGCCTTAGCACCCCAAGTTCCTAGCAGCCTTGTAGTCGCTCGCCCATACAATGTGGCATTCAACCCTACATAACAATTATGGGAAACTCGAGCCCCACATAATCATAACAACCTCCCCATAATGCACCACCCTCTCTCGGGACGGCACTAGACACAAACATGGAGTGAAGGGGTTGTGAACCATCTCTACACTCACAGTTGGTGTCTCAGCACCTGGGTCATAGCCACATTCCCACCAGTCACCAGCCTATGGCCCCTTACACATATGACTCATCTCCACTAGCTACCTGTCGTATAGGTGTACTGGGACAGAACCCGTACATATTCTAGGTGTCTCGGTAAAACATGGAAGTATCACATTGTACCTCCCCCTATCTGCTCTCTATTTTTCCCTTGAGTGATGACACAACCTCTTAGGCATCATCCCCCCATCTCCCATAATGGTATTAATAATATGACACACGGTCATAAGGTGGCACTCATGGACAATACTTTTAACGGTGCCACACGCACTACGTTATCGGGAGCTCGACGTAACACATGCCCAACTCCCCATCACTTTACACATGGCGTACATCTCAAAATTATCAAGCTAAGACATGGTTTAAACATAGGAGGTCGGACCTCCACAGTTGTCTCCCCTCTTTAAATAAATGCACAGACACGAGAAGCTCGGCTCTACCTGAGTCGGCTTCCCTTTTCACACAACTCGCCTAACAACCTCGGGCTCGGGTTCACTTCATATCCCGACTCGATTGCTATTAGAGCAAAGTAAGCACGCATATTGGAAGTCCGACCCTCAGTGGTCATCTCCCCAAATTCACACATTTCTCTAAGCCCACATAGATTTTTCCCCGATTTCTCAAAAATTGACATTCATCTAGCCTCTTAGTTCTCATGGCTGGTCCTTTCTTGCACTTTCAAAATGATCTTTGATTAAATGGGCATGCTTTTACCAGTTCACACTTCTTATATAAGTTCTCAAAGCACAAATTAAACACCACAACACACAAGGCCAAATAGGTAAGCAACGTTAATTAAATATCGGTCGGTCTAATAGGATGTGTCGTCAAACATCCACTCACCCATTTCACAGAACGTGTTCATCCTGTGGGGTATCCCAAAAATCCTGCTCTAGATTCTGCTTGATGACCTTTTGCTTTATCCACAAGGGTAGCACAATAAGGTTAGATCTACTTCTGGCCACAACACTTGATCTATCGCACTCATTTCCACGGGCTTAGGTCTAGGTCATTCTCCGAGGTCCCAGTGGACCGGCTTGATACTCGATGACCCACCTCTTGACCGAGAGATCTCTATGGAGACACCTTGGATCATACCCGAGCCTATTCCCTTAAGCATCTCATTAAGAATTTCTAATTCCTTTATTGCCCATCTTGGGGCTTTTTTACCAAATTACCATTTGGTCTTCCCCATTTGGAAAAAAATCACCATTTTGACCTTTTTCTTTTAAAACTTTTCATCTTTGGACCTTAGATTTTTCTAAGTCTTCCATTTGGGCCCCGCCAAGTTCCCTTGAGTCTCAAGTCCTTGATGACCAATTTAAACATTTCAAGCCATACTTTCTTGAAATTACCAAAATACCCCTAAGTTTTATCAAAATTACACTTGTGCTCTTTTTCCTTAAAACTTAGGCTTCGGGATTCCTCAAACCTCCAAATTTCTCATTTAGGTCCCCAAACTCTTTTAAACCACGTTTGGGTCCTTACGTTTCCCAAAGGTTGCCTTTTAGCCATGCAAAACCATATTTTTACATTTAAGTCCCTACCTTTGCAATATTTGTAAATAGGTCACTGATCTTTCAAAAATATGTAACATTGGTCCCCAACCCTCTCCAAATTTTCCTATTAGCCCCACAACTTTATTTTGCCACTTAGAAACACCTCATAAAAACCTGAATTGCATTTGGCTCCCCTAACTTTCAAATATTTGTATTTTGGCCCCCGACCATTTACCTAAACTTAAACTAACTCCAAAAATTACCAAACTAAGTGAGGAGATCCCTCTAGCCTCCCTCTAATAGGTCATGATAAGATTGGTTTGGCCAAGTCGACCGGAGGATTGCCGATTAGGCATGATCAAAAACTTGCATGTAGACATATCCGAGTCGGGTCGGAGTGGGGATCTTATTAGAGGGGGCACGTTAGTCGTTGGGCTAGTGGGGTTGGAAAGCTTACTCTCATAGGAACCTACCAAGTTGAATGACCTTAAATGGTGGTTTATAACTCTTGAAAGCCATGTTTTAGTCAACTCGACTCTCAAACCCATGATTCAAAATATGGATTATTTAATTCATCCTCAAATCTAACTCAAATTGGGCAAAATCAAAGGCTATGGAAAGTTGGAGGTCAAGGGACTCACCAAAATTTTCTCAGTTGGCGAGGGTCATCATGGACATCGGAATCAGCCCTAAAAATAGATGCACTATTTCAAGTTGCTGGAGATCGAGTACTGTGCAATCTCGTCGGCAACGGTAATGGAAGAGTTGAGGGTTGGGAGGGGTGGCGATGGAAAGTTGAGGTACTCAAATTTCCATGGATACCAAGAACATCATTGGAGGTGGCCTCATGGCAGAGAAATTCTCTCTAGTATATAGGTCACCGAAAAAGGGAGAATTCAGTGGTTAGGAGAGAATTATGAGCTCATTCCGGTGAGTGAGTGATCCCATTTTATATGGAGGTGATCTAAACCAATATGGCAATCTAGTCATAGGCTTTTTTCTTCATTTCATAGTCTAAGGCCTTGGGAATGGATTAATTTCCCCAAGTGGTGGATTCAGATGGTTAGGGTGAGCTGTCAGGTAAAATAGGGGAATTCAGATAAGTCTTCGAGAGAGGAACACGACACACATGCAGTGCTTGCGTGCGCTCGGCGTCCTAGTTGATCAGTTTCACATTGTAGAGAAGCAGTTTCCAGCGAATTTCTCAGTCAATTTAGCGATTTTTTGCCTGGTTCAACCCTTCCCGATTGGTTCTTGAGAAAATAAAAATAACTAAGAATTTTAAATTCAATTTTCTATTGAATGGACTCGAGAACTATTCCATTTGGATTTATTTTAACCCCTTAAAAATTTGGGGGAGAGGGTTTGTGACTCCTCCCACCCTGAACACGGTCTGAACCGGTTTTCTTTCGGCTTCTTTCGAATCCTTACCCTCATGTTCTTGGGCGCTCTCACGTGTCTCCCAAGCACCACTTTACCCCTCTTAGCACCTCCATCAATCCATCTCTTCCGTTCTGGCTCGGTTTAGTTCCACGATTAACGTTCTATCTCCCAATTCAATCCTTTCCCGGTTCATCTAATCTTTGTTTATGCCTTGGGAAATTAACAGTGTTACAACATCGTTCCAATTTGACATGAATTCGAAAATCCCACTAACCATTATTGTTTGGACTCATTCGTCCCAAGTCTATGTTTCTTAACTTGAAACACTAGATCGATGTATGATTGGTATTAGTAGTTGCTCTACATAATCAAACTGTATTATCCAAAGTCAATTTATATCTTAACTCTTTAATCATATACCATCTCATAGTTTTCCACAATTACGGTTTTCGCCCCTCGGGGTTGGTTCTTTTGACCAACATGTCGTTGAACCATCAAAGCTACTAGCTTTCATCAATTATCTAACTAAACATATCATAGGTTAAGGCCACTGTAGTCTTATTTACTAAAATGCCATAAGTTTATAAGTTACCCACATAAATGACTCAACTTTTAGAAATTTTATATTTTAGTCCTTAAATTGGGAAAAATTACCATGTTGCCCTTAATCATCAAGGTTGTGTTTGGATTGAGGGGTTCGGAGGGATTTGGAGGTGAAGTGTTCGAAGGTGTTCGGAGGGGAAGTGAAGTGATGGATTTGGCAGTGTTAAAAATTTTTAATAATTTGTTGTTTGAATTGAGCTAGGGTGAGGTAAATGATTATTAATTAAAAAATTAGAAAGATAAATTTACCACTTTAATTAAATTAAATAATTTATTAGCTACTATATATAATTAAACTATATTAAATACATTTTGTATAGTAAGTTTTTATGTATAATATTTGTATTATATATGTATATTATATAATTTTATATAAAATATTATTAATATATAAATTTCTTTAAATTTTATAAGAATAAAAATAAATAAATAAATAAAAATAATAATAATATAAACAATAAATGAGAGTATTAAAGTAATTTAAGCAAAAAATGATACAATCCCTCCAAATACCCCCACTTTAAGGTAATTCTCCACCACTCCAAACCCCTTCATTTTTTTGTTACCAAATTAGGGATTTCTCCACCACTCCAAATCCTTCCATCTCCAATTCCATCCAAACACAGTGCAAAAATTCATCATTTTGGATCCAAAACTTTTCAAGTTTCTCATTTAGGTCCAAAAACTCCTTTCAACACATTTGAGACCCAAAATGTATTAATTACACTTTCAACCCTAAAATGGGCAAAATTACCATTTTTCCCATCTCTTGAAAAAAGACTCATTTTTGCATATTTACTCTAGCAAAATTATCATTTTGCCCACAAACTCCCAAAAATGACTTTATACATCTCTATTTGTCTTAAAATCACACCTAAACCCCTTAGGCTACTCTTAGCAACATTTTCCACAATTTTTCCATATTTGTAATTTTGTCCCCAAACTTTCCATAATCGCATTTTAGTTCCTAAACTTTTGAACTTGAATCAAGTGAGCTTCTAAATTCACAACCTACCCCCCAAATGATTTCATTATATTCCTAATGGCTTGTGGTCGTAGTGGGGGGGGAGGGGGGCCTTACCCCACCCAACCACGGTCAAATTTTGTCATTTTCCAAAATTGGCCAAAATAGAGCTATCGAGGGAGTTGCTAGAAATTCTCACTGGAGGTAGCAATAGAAGTGGTTGAAGCTTAGGATTTTTGTAGCAAAAAATAGGAAAAAAAATTTCTAACAATGGTCGACCAAGAGGTTATCGGAGATAGGGGAATTTTGTCGTCAACTAGCCGCAATTAGGTTGAACCCAACACACTTGAGGGTGGATATTGGCTTCTACCAGTTGATTTCTCCCTTGCTAGAGGTCAAACCTTGCTATGAAGAGGTAGAAAGGACGTAGATTGTAAACCCCACCCTTTTGAGTTAAGGAAAACCGGGAAAAGAACTAGTCAAATTGAGTAAGAAAACTGAACCGGTTCACATACCCAATCAATTGGGAATGGGCAATTTGGAAATTTACAACTCCCAAGTGATCCAAAGAGTTCATAAAACCATGGAAAAGAACCTTAGGACTAATTGGAAGAGAAAAAGCAGACCGGTTTAGATGCACCGGATCCAATTATATTGAACCGGTTTATGATTTGGGTCGATTCATGAACCAGAACTGAATGAGTAAGGGAAAACAAGGAAATTTATGGATCCCTTGTGACCCAAAGAGATTTATAAACCTTGGGATGGAACCTTAGAACAAAGTGGGACAGAAAAACCAGATTGTTTTGGATGAACTAAACCCGAACAGGATTAAACCGATTTAAGAACCGAGTCGGTTTATGAACTGGAACCGATAGAGAGATGACAAATCGGGAAATTTATGGACCCTAAGTGACCTAAGGAGTCATAAAAGTCATGGAAATAGACTTGCAAAGGAATTGGAGATGAAAACCAGACCGGTTCAAGTGAATCAGAGTCGAACCAGTTTGGACCGATTTGAACAACTATTAAACAAGATCCTAAATTCATTTTTCTAGGTAGCTTAAATAATTCAAATTTGAGATTTGAGGACACCATTGGATAGAAAATGAATTTAGATGAATTTAGAAATTTTTATATTTGAAAAACTCGGTCGAATGAAGGGTGAACCAGACAAATTAATATTCAAACCTGGTTCGAACCGGTCCGGTCCGGTTCGGAATAGTGTCATCTTCTTCCTCCAAATGACAGCACTGTTCACTCATCGGAAAATTGAAGTAGCGCTAACGAAGAAGAAACATCTCCGTTCAATACGTTTCCGGCCATCAATGCCTGTCAAAAAGGCACCAATTGGACGTCCAAGGAGTTTCTAAGCTTCCTATATAAAGACCCCCTCCCCATTCATCCTCTTCACACCTGAAAAGCTCACTCTCTCTCAATTGCTTAGTTTTCTGGAAAAACTCGAACCAGAGCTTCGACATAGGGTCTTGTTTGAGCCAAAGAAGGTGAGGTCAGTTTCTTTAGAACTGAGGAGAAGTCAGCTACATGCATGTAGTCTCCGTTTGCTCCGAGGGTCGCTAGAGAAACGTTGGCGTGATGGCACAGTGAAGCAGCTCCGACGAACGGAAGCTGCCCAGTTTCAGCCGAGTTGAAATCGGCCATTTCGAGCCCTCCTGATGCCAAACCAAGCCCTCCCAACACTTACACAGCCCTTCCACGGCCGAATTAGGAGTGAAAGGTAAGCCAATTTGGCTCCCCTCTACAATTTCCAACCGCTGCTAGAGAGAGAACTGGCAGAATTTTGATGATAAAATTCTAACTCAATTCAGCATCAATTGATGTGATTCTTAATTCTATGATTAACCTGAGGATGAGAGCTATCTGCCCAGATCGAAAGCCCGAGCCGTCGTGCCCCCACCAGAGAGTAATTGAAGCTTTCTCTCTCAATAGTTCATTTTTCCAATGAACCACCGTTTGAGATCGTACCGGAGTTAAAACTTGTGATTTAAATTGCTAAAGAATCATATGAACATGTAGAAACTCAATTTCAACTTCAATTTCAACAATTGGAAATGTTTGATCGGTCAATTTGATGAAATCAAATTTGGCTGTATTAAGAAGTTGGAATTGGGGGAAAATTGGGGATTTTTGAAAATTAGAAGGACCAAAATACAATTTCCTAAAATTGAGGGTCAATTGGGCATGATAAGAATGTTAGAGGGCCAATTGAGGAATTTTAGAATTTTTTTTGGGAAATTTTACCATTTTTGTAAAGGAAGGGCAAAATGGTAATTTTGGAAAAGTTGGGGGACCAAATTGGAAATTTAAGAAATTAAACCCCTTTTGTGAAATGGAATAAATTAAGGTCCTATGATAAATTTTAAAAGTTTAGGGACTCAATTTGAGGAAAAACCAGTATTAGTGACCTAAAGTTAAAGAGAAATAACTTTAGGGACCTAATTGCAAATAAATAAAATTTTGGTTTTCTCATTCATTTGGAATGAATGAAGGCTATTAGGCCAAAGGATAATGAACCGAGATGTTCATATCATGTAGGAACACGAAGTACCGGGAATGCCTGTAAGGACAAGCTCGCGTGAATATAAAGAACCGGTCTAGTGGAATTCACAACATTAACGGGTGAGTGGGTTTACTAATGTCATACTTGGTTGAGATGATGAGCACAACTTAGAGTTAAAAACCACTTATGGTTGTGAGTGGTATTTTATATCATACCCGGTTGGGGATGATAAGTACCTCAAAATGAAAACCCACTACTAAGTGGTATTTTAAACATCACAACTTAGAAGAGTGATGTGAAAACTATAGGGAAAAACTACTTATTAGTTGTAAGTAGATCATACTTGGTTGGTATGATGAAACTTCCTCAGAGGAAGTTGAAAACCCATTCATCGGTTATGAGCGGAGATGTCCTTAAACCTAGTCGGTGTAATAGATAGTTGAAAATACATTTTGTCGAAAGTGTTCTCCCCTGACTGTGTGTCAATGCTTAAACTATTTGGGAGACCTTTTTTACGGGAGCTCTAATAGCTCTTATAGGCCGGGGGCCTCGGTTTTGGAACTTGGGGGCTAATATGCCCGATTTTGAAAATATCGTACAATGGGCCCAAGGCCAGTAGGCACGAGCAGGGGCTCGTAAATGAACATGAGTTATATGCCATAAAACTTTAAATAAAGCAATTGTTTGGCCATGGTACCAAGATAGGACCGACATACTCAGTCAACTAGCGGCAGTGCTACATGACAGGTCAACGGAACAGTCAAGACAAACAACTGCGGGTTGAGTGGAGGGTCGAGGCCGTTGGACTAGTGGCACCACATATTATATGGCATGAAAAGAAAACATTAATTGTGCATGCACTGTGATTTCAGGACCATCAAGACGCCCAAGAGGGGTAGTGATGTGTCCTAAGGGCACTAGACAACCTAGTGGGTATAAAGGTAGTTCGTCATACTAGGTGACTGTGCAAAATTTGGAGTAGCACTAAGCGCATGAGATCGGGGTGGGGACGGGATGAGGTCTCTGTCCTCATACGGATATGAAGAATTGATTTTGGGATTGAGGGTCAGATGTCACAAACATCCACTCATTCTCAAGGTAGTAGTGGACGTACTTCTATCTGGGTGGCCGGTAAAGTTGCTCCGAAGCCACAAGTGGGTTCATTGGACCTACTGACCTGCCAATGTGTGTTTAACCTTCATGATGAAGAACGTGTGTTGGGTGATGACACACCTTGATTAAATAAAGAAATGGTGGTAAAAATCGAGATTTTAAATCAAAGGACTTTTGAAAGAAAGTAGTCTGGTACAATCCAAAACAAATATTTTTCCTAAATTTAAAGGTTTTGAAAAACCATTCACTGAGTAAACATACTCACCCCCTCTCTTATATCAATTTTAGGAAATTTCGGAAAGCCTCCCCTTAAAGACCATCAACTAAGATGCCTGTGAGACAGGTATGATGGAATTTAAGTTATTATGGAAATAGGGAATCGAGAACCTAGAAGGACTCTTAGAGTAATCAATTGACAAACAAGACTCCAAAAGAAACTCTCAAGATATCCAAATACAAGGATAAAGGAAGGAGATTATTATGCAAAGAAGGCATGACAGGAAAACCGTTATGGTAAGGAGTGTAAGAGAATTTGGGTTAACTAAACCAGGAAAAACCTATTATAAAGTAAAAAGGAAATAGGACATGAAGGACTGTCCCACACCACTAGGATTTAAAACAAAACTTTCCAAGAATAAACACCCCACAACTATAGGAAATCTGAAAGGATACCGTCTCAAGGAACACGACTCCTGCTTGAAATTTCAACCATAGATAGGAGGAAACTTTTCAAGATCACAACAACATGGCAGGAAGGAAAAAAAGGGCTGAAGGTAGGACCTCGATAAAACCATAAATAGAATAAAAAGTAGTCGAAGAGAACTCTCCCTTAAATAAGAAATTTCCAATAATTTTGGAGAAAAAGAGGGAGTGCATCCACAAGAGAAGACAAGTCGAGCATTTGACAACAAATCGGATGTCTTGGGATTTCAAGTACGACTTCCTTTGGAAAAAGTAGATAAGTCAAATTGGAGATTCGGAGCAATATAGCAGAAGTAAGCAAACCATGACAACAAAATAGTCAAAGAAAATAAATGACAGCCTAAGGAAGACCGGGAGGTAGAAAGGACTGCACCCAAAAAGGGTCAATGAGATGGACGTTAAGGACAGGAGTACTCAAGAAACAACTGCCCTAAGAAACTTAGACCAAAGAAATGGTGGAGGTGATGCGGTTAACGAACTAATACACGGGAAAACCATAATTTGAGTTCCAACAAAGAAGAGAGGGATGAAAAGGCCAAATACTTGGGAAAAGAAGGATGAAAGAAATCCTTAAAAGGACCAAAGGCGAAATTAACGACTAAACTCAAGCTAAGAAAAGAATAGGCAAACCTCTCACATAATTGTCAAGAAATCTTAAAATAAGGAAGTATCGTGATGGCCCAGTGTGACTTATTTGGAGAGAGCAGGAGAACCAAGTAATGACTCTAGGAGAACCAAGTAGAAAGAAGAAACTAGTAGCAGCGGACGACCAAAGAGAATAAACAAAACCAAGAAAGGCTGAGATGTAGTAAAGACTACACTCTATGAAGGACAATAGAATGGACATGAAGGATGAGTGATACAGATGCCTAGATGATTGGACCAGAGAAATGGAGAGAAAGAGACAGTTAAAGAACTGGTCTTCGAGAGAACCGTGGATTTAAACCATGACAAAGAAGGGAGAAGTGAAATGGCGAAAACATTGGAAAGAAGAACGAAGGAAAATCCTTAAAGAATCCAATGGCCAAAACCGGAATTCTAGTTTAAAGTCTTGAGATAGTTAAGTGAGCCTCACGAAGGAGGAACAAGAGATTTTGAAACAAAGAGGATATGAACCCTCCTTAAACAGAAATAATTTAACGGGTTAGCATCAAAAGATGTTGTGACAAGTAGAATGAGTAGACAACCCATACTAAGGTAATAAAGAAAAGAATGTTCGAGAAACGTTGGGAAAATAAGTCCCCCAAATAAGATGTGGCTAAGAAGGAATAACCGTAATTGATAAGACAGACCGTAGTCCACACGTGTATAATGAAGCCCAAAGAGTGAACGGATGAGCATAGTATGAAGTACACGAAATAAGATTTATAAGTTCTTCAAATAAAGAATAAGGGACGAAATGGAAATTTTAAGATGGGGAAGGATTCTAAGCGGGCAAATGCCATGGTATAGAAGGAAAAGGAAAAAGGGGGAAGAAACCTTCAAGGAATGGTAAGAAGGTTGAGCATGTAGCTCCTAGAACGAAAGTCTCTACCTTGAGGGACATATTGGAGAATGAAATCATAAAAAGGGAACTCCCTGAGCAAGCAATAGACTGAAAAAGGGTCAAACGGGAATAATGAACTACAAAATGATTACAACAAGTAAGAGAGGATTAAGGCCAAAGGAAAATCCTTAGGTAAAGGATGTCATTGGGAATGAGGATGGACCTAAGAAAGGATGAATCCCAGCATGTCAGTAAAACATCTGGAATCAAATAATTGGAACCGAAAAGACTCAATAAGGAAGTTGAAAAAGGACGAGTGGTTAAGGAGAAAAAATACTACCAAAAGAAAAGAGGGATTAAGTTATATAATCACTAACAGGTTGGAAAGTTAGGAATAATCCTAAAGGAGGTGTTTTAGAAATCTAATGGACATAAAGACAAGATCTAGAAAATGTCATGCTGTAAAGGGCAGGTAAACCCAACAGTCCTGAGGAAAACATGACTCAAAATAAGGAAGAGTCAGTTAAAAAAAATGATGACAATGTCAAACCTAAATTTTGGACTAAATTGTAATGAGCAACAGATAAAGGAGGACGAAAAGGTGATGAAAAGAAAATTCGTGAAAATAGGTACATAACCCTCTAAGGGACATCGAGCTAAGGGTTTGCAATGACCAAGAGATTAACTAGACATGAGAATGGTTTGGTATCTTGGAAATCTCAATTTTGAGTATGGGACCTCAAAGGGGAAAATGTTGCTCTAAGCAAAGAGGAGATGTGAATCTAAGGATATACCTTAAGTAAGATATATCAAGTTATGATAAACTCCATGAAGGGAGTAAATGTTATAAAGGACAAGAAATTCCTTAGGTGAAGGATGTAAAAAGGGCTGGTTGGAAGAAAAAGAGAAGAGTTTGCATATTAAGCAAACACCAAATAGATATCAAAGGAAATGATTTCTCATGCAAGGTTGCTAATTAAGTTTCAGGGACAAAACTCCTAAAAGGAGGGGAGAGTTGTAAACCCTGCCCATTTGAGTTAAGGAAAATCGGGAAAATAACTGGTCAAACTGAGTAAGAAAACCAAACCAGTTCACGTACCCAATCAATTGAAAATGGGCAATTTGGAAATTTACAACTCCCGGGTGATCTAAAGGGTTGATAAAACCTTGGAAAAGAACCTTAGAACAAATTGGAAGAGAAAAATCAGACTGGTTTAGATGAACCGGATCCAATTGGATTGAACCAGTTTAGATGAACCGGATCCAATTGGATTGAACCGATTTATGAATCGGGTCGGTTCATGAACCCGAACCGAATGAGAAACGGAAAACAGGGAAATTTATGGATCCCTTGTGACCCAAAGAGATTTATAAACCTTGGAAAGGAACCTTAGAACAAAGTGGGAAAGAAAAACCAGACTGGTTTGGTTGAACCGGACCCGAACCGGATTAAACCAGTTTAAGAACCAAATTGATTTATGAATCAGAACCGATAGAGAGATGATAAACCAGAAAATTTATGGACCCTAGGTGACCTAAGGAGTCACAAAAGTCAAGGAAATGGACTTGTGAAGGAACTGGAGATGAAAACCAAACCGGTTCAGATGAACCGAAGCCGAATCGGTTTGGACCGGTTTGAACCACTATTGAACTGGATCCTAAATTCATTTCTCAAGGAGGCTTAAATCATTCAAATTTGAGATTTGAGGCCACCATTGGATAGAAAATGAATTTAGATGAATTTAGAAATTTTTAGATTTGAAAAACTCGGTCAAATGAGGGGTGAACCGGCCGGTTTAGGCTTCAAACTTAGTTTGAAACAGTGTCATCTTCTTCCTCTAGATGACAGCATTGTTCACTCGCCGAAAAATTGAATCAGCATCGACGAAGAAGAAACGTCTCCATTCAATATGTTTCTGACCATAAAGGCACCAATCGGACGGCCAAGAAGTCCTTGAGCTTCCTATATAAAGACCCCCTCCCTATTCATCCTCTTCACACCTGAAAAGCTCACTCTCTCTCAGATGCTTAGTTTTCCGGTGAAGCTTGAACCAAAGCTCTGATATAGGGTCTTTTCTGAGCCAAAAAAGGAGAGGTCAGGTTCTTTAGAACCGGGGAGAAGTCAGCTATACGCCCGTAGTCTCTGTTTGCTCCGAAGGTCGCCGGAGAAATGCCAGCGTGATGGAATAGTGAAACAGCTCCGGCGGACCAAAGCTGCCCTATTTTGGCTGAGTTGAAATCAGCCATTTTGAGCCCTCCTCATGACAAACCAAGCCCTCTCAATACTTCCTCAGCCCTCCCACGGCCAAATTAGGACTGAAAGGTAAGCCAATTCGGCTCCTCTCTGTAATTTTCAGCCCGTCCTAAAGAGAGAACCGGCAGAATTTTGATGATGAAATTCTAACTCAATTCAGCATCAATTGATGTAATTCTTGATTATAGGATGAACCTTAGAATGAGAGCTATCTGCCCATATCAAAAGCTCGGACGGTCATGCCCTCACCGGTGAGTAATCGAAGCTTTCTTTCTCTACACTACATTTTTCGGCGAAGCTCCGTTTAAGCTCGTCCCAACGTTAAAACTTGCAATTTAAATTACTAAAGAATCGTATGAACATGTAAAAACTCAATTTCAACTTCAATTTCAACAATTGGAAACGTTTGATCAGTCAATTTGATAAAATCAAATTCAGCTGTATTAAGAAGTTTGTATTAGAGGAAATTGGGGAAAATTGGGTATTTTCAAAAATTTGAAAGACCGAAATGCAATTTCCTAAAATTGAGGGTCAATTGGGCATGATAAAAATGTTAGAGGGTCAATGGAGGAATTTTAGAATTTTTGGGGTAAAATTTACCATTTTTGTAAAGGAAGGGAAAAATGGTAATTTTGGGAAAGTTGGGGGACCAAATTGGAAATTTGGGAAATTAAACCCATTTTTGTGAAATGGAATAAATTGAGGTCCTACGATAAATTTTAAAAGTTTCGTGATTCAATTTGAGGAAAAACTGGCATTAGGGAACTAAAGTTAAAGAGAAATAACTTTAGGGACCTAATTGCAAATAAATAAAAGTTTGATTTTTTTGTTCATTTGGAACGAATGAAGGCTATTAGGTTGAAGGATAATGAACTGAGATGTTCATATCGTGTAGGAACACGAAGTACCAGGAACGCCAGCAAGGACAAGCTCGCGTGAATACAAAGAACCGGTCTAATGGAATTCACAGCATCAACATGTGAGTGGGTTTACTAACATCATACCTGGTTGGGATGATAAGCACAACTTAGAGTTAAAAACCACTTACCGGTTATGAGTGGGATTTTATATTATACCTGATTGGGGATGATAAGTACCTCGAAATGAAAACCCAATACTAAGTGGTATTTTAAACATCACAACTTGGAGGAGTGATGTGAAAAAAAATATGCAAAAAAACTACTTACCAGTTGTAAGTAGATCATACCCAGTTGGTATGATGAAACTTCCTCGAAAGAAGTTGAAAACCCATTCATCTATTATGAGTGGAGATGTCCTTATACCCAGTTGGTATGATGGATAGCTGAAAACTTACTTTTGTCAAAAGAGTTCTCCCCTGACTGTGTGCCAATGCTTAAATGATTTGGGAGACCTTCTTGACAGGAGCTTGAATAGCTCTTATAGACCGGGGGCTCGGTTTTGGAACTTAGGGGCTAATATGCCCGATTTTGAAAATCTCGTATAGTGGACCCAAGGCCAGTAGACACAAGCAGGGGATCGTAAACAAACATGAGTTATATGCTATAAAACTTTAAATAAAGGAATTGTTTAGCCATGGTACCAAGATAGGACCGACATACTCAGTCAATTAGCGACAGTGCGACATGACAGGCCGACAAACCAGTCAAGACAAACAATTATGGGTTGAGTGGAGGGTTGGGGTTGTTGGACCAGTGGCACCACAGATTATATGACATGATAAGAAAACATTGATTGTGCATGCACTATGATTTCGGGACCTTCAAGATGCCCAAGAGTGGTAGTGATGCGTCCTAAGGGCACTATACGACCTGGTGAGTATGAGATCAGTTCGTCGTACCATGTGGCTGTGTGAAATTTGGAGTAGCACCAAGCGCATGAGACCGAGGTGGGGACGGGATGAGGTCTCTGTCCTCATACGGACACGAAGAATTGATTTCGGGATTGAGGGTCAGATGTTGTAAAAATCTACTCATTCTCAGGGTAGAAGTGGACGTACTTCTATTTGGGTGGCCAGTAAAGTTGCTCTGAAGTCACAAGTAGGTTCAGTGGACGTACTAACCTGCAAATGTGTGTTTAACTTTCATGATGAAGGATGTGTATTGGGTGATGACACACCGTGATTAAAGAAAGAAATGGTGGTAAAAATCAAGATTTGAAATCAATGGACTTTTGAAAGAAAGGAGTCTGGCACACTCCAAAACAAATTTTTTTTACTAAAGTTAAAGGTTTTGAAAAACCCATTCACTGAGTAATCGTACTCACCCCCTCCCTTATATCCCTTTCAGGAAATTTCGGAAAGCCTACCCTTAAAGACCATCAACTAAGACGCATGTGAGACAGGTATGATAAAATTTAAGTTATTATGCAGTTTTAATTTATGTTATTCTAGGAAAAGGTGCAGGTTTAAAGGATGTCTTACTCTTTACGGTTTATAATAAGGGGAAACCCTTTAATAAATCGGGAGAGTGGCGGGTCGCTCACGGGGATCCGACCAAACCGAGTCTAGGCATGACAAACATGGTCACTTTGGCACTACTGGCCACCGGTGGATAGAGAATTTGGCCCCGCAAGGTCAACGGTGGCTGGCAAAAAAATGTTTGTGGATTGGGGTCAGAAGAAATGACATTCTTGTGGTTGGGGCTGTGTTCGAGAACGGGAATTCTAAATTTAAACTCCCAATTTGATCAATCAGTATGCAGTTAATGCAATTAACTCCATAGGGGCGGTAGCTTAGTTATCTACGAATTTCTACAATTTTTTGCATGCAATTTGATCAAAAATTGATGAATTACGGTGGCATTTACTATGGTGTCTGACCGCAATTTCTATTAGGGGAAGAGAGCCCTATGGGTGAGTCATCTGCATTGAGTTGACTCGATTCGGGTCGAATTAACCCGACTTCCCTTATTTTCCTTGTTTTTTTTGTAAATTAAATTACATTTTTGCCCTATGTTGGGTCCCCTTGATAATTTAATCCAAAATCTCGATCTCGTTCAGGTGAAGACTGACTTTTTCTAAAGACCTCAATTTTTGTGCATGGGAATTCAATCCCTAATCCATTTGGATCCTCCTTCCTGGTATCGAGTTCACTTTTTCATTTCCAATAATGGGGTCATGATCCAATTGACTTTCCAAATCCTGAGTCAAGTCACATTCCTAGTTCAGGGTTACCCTTTTTTTTTCTAGGTTTGGGATTTCATTCTCAGTTTCGATTCTCATTCTCAATACGGGATCATCTTTCACAATTTAATATTGGTTTCCGGTCCAACTAGCATGAGTCACGATTTCAGAAATTTCAATGTTATAATCCTTATTTCCACTTTAGTCTTCATATTTTTCTTACATTGCAAATTGGTTCTCAACTTTTTTAAATTTATATTTTAGTCCTCAATCTTTCTATTCATTATTAGCTCATGTTTTAAGACTTATAATCGATCCTACATGCTTCTATCTTTCTTCTACGTGTTCCCACGATCATTTTTTAGACTTATTTGGTTGGGATATGCCTTTTTGTCACAATTTAGCAGGTTTTTGAAAATATGGTAACATGGAAAAATGAACGGAAACAGAACAATGATAACAAATTTGTAAGAGCTGAGGATGTAGGGAGGTGATTGAGCCTCTATGGGTTCTTTGTGGATCAAGTGGTATCCCATACGATCATTGGAGTTCCTACATTTCACTAATAAGTCTCTCGACCTAAAATCAACATAAAACATAGTATGTACGATCAAGCCAAAAATTGTTTACCAATGTCACATGAAGGACTTGGAAGAGGTTGAGGGGGCATAGGATGTCCTTAGGAGGCTTTCCCAATCACTTTTAGCCATCAGAGAAGGTTGAAAAGTGTCGAGGCTTTGTGCTCTATTTTTTGCTTCGGTGGATATAATTAATATTTGACCTCATTGGAGTTTTCACTGGTCACTGTTGGTCTTAGCAAAAACCAGCTCATGTAGGCAAGGTCATGGGGATTCTATAAAGACAAAGAGTAAGTTCTCTTGTGTTCGGAACAACGCTTGTTAGAGTTGTGAAATGAGATCATCATTAACATAGTGTTCTTAGTATATTACAATTGTAGTGTATTTTTTGTGAAAATTATGATAAATTATCTTTGTTAATATATGTGTGTTTAATTAAATTTAATAATCTAGTATTCTTGGTATACTACAATTGTATAGGCCCTACAATTGAAGTGTAAATAACACAAAAGAGTTTTTACGAAGTGATGAACCCCTGGTAAAATGTCATTAATAATGAGATTTTTTTATATATGACATTAACCCTAAAAAAAAGAAAATATTTCAATTATTATCTAATGAGAAAAAAGCTACAAATGATAACTAATGTTTATTTTAAAAATTAAAATACCACAAAAATTAATTCTAATTATTTACCTACAATATAATATAAAAAATAAATAATAATGTAATTTTTTAGTAACTTGGGTAACATTTTAATGTTTAAGTTCAAAACTCTTGTTAAATATCTCATATATTTACTCTAATTTTTTAATCATTAGCACTCAATATCAAATAATTAATTCTACACATTTTTATTTTTCATATTTAATATCAACAAATTCAATCATTTCTAATCTATTATCACTATTATTTTAATGAAATTCTAATGTACCTTAATTGATTATTTTCAAGATAATATATTTCAATTATGTATCTATATAAAAATGTTGCATCAAATAATGAGAATAATATTTTATTAGAACACTTTTGTGTGAAATGTGAGGTTGAATATTTATTTAATATGACCATTAGTTGAATATAGGAAATATAAATATACATATAACACAATTTATAATAAAATATTTGAGATTAATTAAAAATATTAAATTTATAACTTTTAGCTAATATATTATACCAAATTTATAATAATATTTGAACTAAAAAAATAAAGGTAAATAAGATTTAGGGTTTTTAAGGTTCAATATAAATATAAAATGTGACAAATATTATGATCAATGGAGACTAAAATTTTATATTTAAATTCATGCTAAAAAATTAGATATTTATTTGAGTTATTATTTGAAAGTTATTTATTTTATTTAAATTGAAAAAATAATCATAAATTTAATTTATGTGTACTAAGACCTTATTTATTGACAATAGGAAGGTAACATGTCAAAGATTAGATTATATTTAGGCATTAATTAATTAAGATGAGTTTAAAATATTATCACTATATTAAAGCTAAAAATATAATACATTTATTTGAGTTATTATAAAAAAATAAAACTTTATTTAAACTTAAAAATGTTAAAGAACACAATCCACCATAAAATTAATTTCACATATTGTAAACATAGATTTTTATTTATGGACTAATAGAAATGTTATACATAATAAATATAATGTCATATCTATGCAAACTCAAAATATTATGACTTTCTACATGAGTAAAAAATGTTATAGTTATAATGGAGCAAAAAATGCTAAAAAAATTTAAACAATTAAATTAAAATTAAAATATTATTTAAACTAAAATAAATGTTATTATCTTATTTAAAATTTCAAGTAAGGGCTTATTTGAAATTATAAAAACTAAAATTAAGAAACTATGCAATTGTGACGTGGCGTTCTATCACTGGCGGGAGAGAAACACGTTGTCCCCATTGTCTCGATATGCCTTTCCTCTTCCCGCCAGTTTCTCCATGTTTATTTGGTGGCGGGAATTTTTTTGGAAGAACGATTCAGCCGACAGACAATTACTAATGCCGTAAACCAGACGAACCCTAGATCAGGGAGGGGACAAATGGGGATCAAAGATCTACTCAGATTCATGAAACCCTACATTGAACCCGTTCACATCAAGAAATACGCCGGAAAACGGGTAAGAAAATATCAGTTTTTAACACCATTTTATCACAGTTGTTGATTTTCTGCTCACATCATAGAAATGCAGTTCATGGTGTGCGTGTATGTGTGTATTTGTATTGGTTAGGTGGGTATTGATGCTTATTCTTGGCTTCACAAAGGAGGTCGGTATATTCAGACTTCATGCTCTACTTGAGCAATGTGATCTGATTTGGCTAATTACATTTATGGATGGGGAATGCAAGATGATTTGTTTTCAAATGTGCAGCTTACTCATGTAGCATGGAGTTGTGTCTCAACTCGGAAGGGGACAAGAAATTGCTGTTTCTGAATTACTTTATGCACCGCATTAACCTGCTGCGTCACTACAAAGTAACCCCTGTGGTAGTCTTTGATGGAGGGAGCTTACCTTGTAAAGCTGCCACGGAGGACGACAGGCAGAGGCAAGTTAACCTAATTTATAGAGCCATAATATTTCATAGCCTCCAAGTTTGCCTATATAGCTTCAGTGCTATGCTGGAATGGTTTTTACTGTTGATTTCAGGAGGAGGAATGCTAGTAGGGATCTCGCCATGCAGAAACTCAATGAAGGAGATACAAAAGCAGCATCTGAGCTCTTCCAGGTACTAATGTCCTGTTTGGTAGAAAGAAATGGAACGAGAATAAGATTTGAATGTTGTTTTCACGAATTACACCACAAAATTGGTAGAGGTGATTTCCTTTGAATAAACTTTCATCTTAGTCTTATGGAATGATCATCTTCTAATTATTTATAGGGATGGTTGCTCCCACGATATTAAAAAAATTATTCAAAGGGAATCGCATGTACCAATTTTTGTAATATAACTAATGAAAAACACCATTTAAATCTTATTTCTTAGTTTCTTCTTTCCATTTCTTCCCACCCAATGGGACTAAATGGCTTTCCTTTAATTATCTTTCAACTTTGTTTGTGTGATGTGGTCTCCATATGGTTCCATATATTTTGACTCATGAGATTATCGACCATTTACTTGCTTGTACCAGAGTTTATCTGCTGATATATCTTTATGTTACACTGTACAACTAACTAGTTATATGTGTGAATTGGATAAACGGCTGATGAATATACTTAGGGGAATGTAGAGGTGGGATGGTGGAATTATAGTTCCAAGGATGTTTAACTCAGATTTTCGCATGAAAGTACTAGTCATTTTCTACTAAATTTGAAGATTTATTTTTTAATAAAGATAGCGAGGAACTTCAAAAGCACACTAGATCTAACTTTATGAAGACAAATCAATTAAATCAATTCCACTGTGAATCATATATAAAAGTTGAAGTTCCTTCTAAAGTATAGTCATTTTTGGATTGCAGAAAGCAGTAAATATAACACCATCCATGGCGTATCAGTTAATTCAGGTGATTTTTATTATTGCAGTGCTGAGCTTCTCAAATTCTGTGATCTTATATATCTCATTGATCTGCTATATTGTTTATTTGAACCAATCAAAGCTATAGTATCAGTAATCTTATAATTTTACCATGACTATGTTCAGATTCTACGATCCGAGAACATTGAATTTGTTGTGGCCCCATATGAGGCAGATGCTCAACTAGCTTACCTCTCTAGCCTTGAAGAAGAGAAAGGAGGAGTTGCAGCTGTAATAACTGAGGACAGTGATCTGATGGCATATGGTTGTAAAGCTGTAAGAACTCTGTAAATTTTCCAATATAATGCAGGTTGAGATCTATTTCTCACCTGATGATACCATCATCTAAAGCTATTGAATCGGTATGATTTAACATCAGATACATGAAAACAGATTCTCTTTAAAATGGACCGATATGGAAGTGGTGAAGAGATGCTATTAGAGAAAGTGTTTGATTCAGCAGATCATGCCCCATCATTTCATGGTTTTACCGAAGATCTATTTATTGGTATGTAGGCTTGCTGAAAGTCGTCATGTGTGTACAATCAGGGAGCTTGGCTCATTTTCCTTTTTAAATCAAATTCAATCACTGCAATTTCCATATGAATTATACTAAGGGCGACTTTCGTTGTGGTATCACACAGGAATGTGTGTATTTGCAGGCTGTGATTTCCTTCCTTCAGTTCCAGGAATAGGGGTGAAGAGATCTTATTCATTGGTTTCCAAGTATAGAAATTTAGATCGTGTAAGTATGCATAAATATTGACAGTGCACTCTGTACTACTTGTACGAAAGTTCAAAGCTTAGAAAACATTTCCTTGACTAAACAAGTCGTTTTGGAAAAGCTTCTCACACTTTACATCACATTTGGTGTCTTTACAGGCTCTATCAGTTTTGAGGATTGAGAAGGGAAATCTGATGCCTGAAGATTATTCCAAAAATTTCCAAGAGGCAGTTGCTGTTTTCCAACATGCTCTCATGTAAGTGCGGTTTACATGTAATGCATCAATTAATTTAACTTCATCCTCACATTCCCTTTTTTTTGCTTTCTACCTAGATATGACACTGCAGAAAAGAAACTCAGACACCTGAAGCCTCTTCCTGAAAAGCTCATGCAGTCGTTTGAAGGAAATCTGGATTTTCTGGGGCCGTATCCTGTTTTGTTTCATTCAAATGAGTCTTTAACTTAAATTTTCATTCCCTCTGTTACTGCTGGTTTTCTTGTCCTTAAATCATGTTACTGCAATCAGAGAAATATCTCCATCAATAGCCACTGCAATTGCCACCGGAAAATTAGACCCAACAAGCATGAAGGCCTTCAATCACACTGAAGTACCTACTTCCCCTGAGTTATCTCAGCATTGGCAAAAGAAGGCAACTTCACTGTCTACACAAAAGAACTGTTTTCGTGTATTTGCATCTGACAAGTCCAGATTTTCAGATATTTCCTGTGAGTTCTTGTGCACTAGCATGCTATTCACTATCAATTGATTCATCAATTATGTATTTCTACCTTATGGCCTGCTTGTATCATTAATAAATATGACAATTACTGAGGTACTGAGGCTGCATTTTTCTAGTACTGCAGCAGGATTCGGCATTGAATGAAGCAAAGTATATGAAGGAAGCTTCCAAATTTGAGAAACTTATTCTGGCCTCCGGGACAAGTCAACAAACCAAAAGTTTAGTGGCTGTGGAGAAAATCTCCTTGAAAGTTCCTGACAATAATCCCTTCAGAATTGGAAAGAGTGGGGAAATATTGTCAAACCTGAGGACGAATGTCATTGAAGATGCTTCTGTTCTAACTTTTGTTGAGAAATCGGAGATAGCATCTGCGGGAGATAGCATATTCTCAGAAGCTGCAACCAAATATTACCAGTGTGCTAAGAGGGAAGAAGATGTGATTCTGCTGGATGAGAAGGAAAATGCTGGTCAGGGAGATCACATGTGTGTGCTAAGGAGCAGTTTAGAGTCTTGTGAGAGTCTGAGTTTCAAACCAAAGAGGTTAGCGACAAATGATAAACAAAGTACAGGAGGAAACAAGCAGAAGCGGAGAAAAATCAAGAGTTCTGAAAGCACTAACAACAGCATCCTCAACTACTTTTATATCCGGTAAGTGTTGAAATATTGAAGAGAATACATATGAGGATAACACAACTGATTTTTATGGGTTTCTCTGCCCTTGAACTCCAGAAAGACAGCAGTTAACCCACTTAGGACCTCAATTAGGCAGAAAAGCTAATCTATGTTTCAATAGATTCAGCACATATGCCTACAGTACATAAGATTTTAGGTGAAGAGTGTGAACTACTTTTTGGTTGAAGCTCGGATGTCAAATTTTTCTTTTAATGTAAAATATTTTATGAATCAATACAGTGGACAGATTAAGTGCCGCTTATTCTGTTATTGTATGACATCCAATTCGGCTGAAACATAGTACAAAGTGCAGAGTTTCATAGCTGAAAAGAGCAGCTTCATTCAGAAGCATTGATGTATTTTTAGGCATGCAATGCGCTTTATCCGAGTAGTTTTTGAAACCACTAGGTGGACAGGACATCTTTTGATGTCACTTTAAGTTAGACTTCGAATGTGCACGTGGACAATCGTGAAATATGGTGCTCTACAATCTTTGGAGTCAGAAACTTTTCTGGGGTGAACCATACACCAGAGCTGTTAAATTTAATTGGGATTGTAATACTTTCCAGACAATTAAATAATATATTTTTTCGTCATTTTTTCCATAGTTATGACAACTTTATTCAAGTGGTACCATGAGTTGGTAATTTTTCAACGGCATTTTTAATACGGGTTCTATTACTGAAATTTTGTAAAATATCTGTCAAACTTGCAATACTTATAATCCCTACTAACAGACACCTTTATTATTTTGTTACAAACACATTCAAAACAAATATAATGGTCAAATATTCTATTACTCCCATAAAGATGGAGGTATATACTTTTAACTCCTATCTTAATAAAAATATCCTTAAGTCACTTGAGTGCACTCCATTTACCAAGATATTTGCCCGTAGGTTCATTGTTCTCATATGTATCAACTTGATCTAACATACATTCAATTTTTCTTTTACAAAACGTAATATAATTAATTCCTTCCCTCATAGATGAAATTATTAGAAATGTGTAGGACTATAACATGTATCAGCGTGCATATCTCTCAATCAAACCATCTCAATAGTAATAATAATATATTTAGTCTCTATGGTTACATCCTAATTCTTACACTTTCATAAAATCAAATATTAGCTTAAAAATATATAAAATACATCATGTTTTTATACCATTTAAAATTTTAAAAAACTCGAATTAAATAAATTCAAAACATAAGAAATTGAGATTTAATTATAATGAGCATGATAAAATTTTAATTTCGAAGTAAATGTGTAAATAAATAAATAATTTAAAATATATAATAAATAAATAGGAAAAAAATGAGTTCTATTGAGTCAACCCAAATTAACTCTTTCATGCCCACCCGACTCACCTCCCTATTCTTCCTTTTAAAATCGCTATACCATGCTTAATTTTTTAAAATTGTACGCACTAAAAGTTATGTACAATCTAGTTATTCACTTTTTCGAGCTTATTAATTTTCTTGAAAAGAATTGAATTTTCTCTATATTATTTGATTGGGCAACACGCGAGAAGTTGGAGTTGGGAGATGGAGCTTGAGATGGAACACTGGCGATTAAAAATATACAAAAATTTCATATTTTGACCGAATTTTACCCTACATAAATAATTTTCTCTCTTATATTTTTTCCAAGACCCCTTATACTAACTTATTGTCAAATAACTTTAGAACTCGGCCCACTAAAAAATAAGTTGTGTTATTTCGTGTGTGCTTGTTATAAAAACCTTGTTATTATCCCACTTTTTAATGTTTTCATGCAACAAAAGCATGCATAAGCTTAAAACTTCCCTCTTCAGCATTTTTTAAAAATAATTGGATTATGGTACCGTTATTTAGTCATAATTGACTCTAAACTTAGATTTAATTTAGGTGCTCGATTTTCGGTAATTGAGTTTTAAATCTCTAATTCTCTCTCCTAATTATTAAATTACCCCATTTTTAGGTCTATAAAACTATCTTGACATGCTCTATAAGATAGTGGTCTTGACCACACTAGAATGCCATTTAATTAATTTAGGAACCATTACATCATATAAGAAAATTCACATAAAAAAAAGTAGAAAGATAGACTCTTTGTAAGCACAGTAAGAGATTTTGAGAGTAAATTCTCTCTTTCCACACCACTAAATATAGTGAATTTATCATCCCGAGCTCAGGTTAAAATTAAATTCTTTATGAGCACACTAAGAGATTTTGAGAATAAATTCTCCCTCCCCGTACAATCAAATATAGCGAATTTTTCATCTCCGAGCTCAGGTTGCTCTTCACTTGTATAAGAGACCTGCCCCAAAACCTCACTACCGTCCTCCAGGAAGTGGAATAGTGGCCTCCTCTGTTTTGTTTGATGAAGGTCGATGCTTTTGACAAGAAATTCACCATCCGCAGGCCTTCTAAAACCGCATAAAAAATCCCACAGCACCCTCTCCACATTAGCTAAGGTTGTTCTTTGACCCATGGGCAAATAAGTAAGATTTTTTAAGATTTTTTTAGGATTTTTTGGGATTTGTGACTTCATTTGGTCGAAATGCACTTGATAATGCTCTATTTCTAACACCATTTTATAAAATTACGAAGTAAGGTTTCTACAACAATCTCTTTCTTTAACTCTCGAGAAAAGTATGAAGTGTCACATATGGGCCCAATTTCTTAGCGGTATTCCCATACAATTCTCTAATCCACTCAATGTCACAATGATAAGTACCTTTACCTAGTTAAAAATGGAGAGATTAAGGCTCAAAATAAACAAGAGTAGCTTAATATTTTAATAAAAATTTAAATTTTTTTAATAAATAGCATACCCAAAATATTATACAAATAACATGGGAATATACCAACTTATAAGTAATAATTTTAAAACCTTCGTACGCTTGTACTTCACAAAATTTCTTTCTCAAATATTTATAAGTTCCTTAATTAAATAACTTAACTTTTCCAAAATTTACATTTTGGTACTTATTTTGGGCAAATCAGTTCAGCCATAGTTGCTGACCGACACTATTTAGACTAATTTCTGATAAATTTTTCAATTGGTTCAACCAATTTCGGTCATTTTTTCCTCAGTCCAACCCCAATTTGTTTGACCCAATTTATTTTTCTAAATATTTTTTGAACTTTGTTTCTTTATTGTAGGGCTAAGAATTATATTTTTACACCTCTTAGGTTTCCTGAAAAAAAAATCACATTGGCCTATGATTCAGTTTGTTCCAATTAAACTCGATATTTTTTCTTATCATTTCATGCCTCATATTATAGGCCTTTAATTCTGAATATTTCTGGCTTTCCTTCTCTCTATTTCATGTATTAATCCCAAATTCAACTTCCACTTAATTTTTTATTTAATCCAACTTCATTCCTAGTTTCATTCAGTTTAAGGTTTTCTTGGTTTTATCGATAGTATCCAAATTTGGGTTTTACAATCGAAGTGTAAGCAAAATAAAGCAAGGTCCAAGCGAGTCGTTTTATAGTGATCGTCGGTTAGGGGGTTGTTGGAGTTGGTCGACTTTTGGCCTCGAATAGTCGTGACCAAAAGTTGCAGAATAACCTCGTCATTGGAAATTGACTTAGGGTGGACGAAAGTTGGCTTGTTAGAGATCAGACAATGAGACTTGTCAGGGGTAGAGGAGAGTCATATCCTCCTTTTGACATCAATTTCGATCGAAGGGGTCATCATAGGTGGCGAAATTTGGCCTCAAAAGATTAGCAGTGTAGCTTGGTTTTTTTAATCCCAAAAATTGATGCTTGAAATTGAACTCACGCGATTGTTTCTAGCCACTTTTAAAATGGTACCTACTTATAGAACTCAAGAGAAGTTTATTAGTTTTCTGACTATACAAAAATCAACTCATTTGGTGGTATTGTGAGGAAGAATTTATGCTCGAAAGCTTGAGTGATAGGAAAGTCACCAAGAGCTTTCTCTCTATATTTTTAGAGCAAAATTTATTTTTCTGAGAAAATGAAAATGCAATTACTCTTAATGGAATGTAAAGAGTCGAGCTTCCAATTCAATCTAATTCTTGTTGCATGTAATTTAGTCAAAATTAAGTCAATTTAGCTTGTGAACATTTAGTAAAACATGACAAATATTCGAAAGAAAGTGTGAAGATGAATCTGGTTAAGTTGGGTGAACAATTTTGGGTTGGGAGTGGGGTGAGAGAGACGACATGCATATAGTGCACGCACATCACTCACACACGCTAGGCATACATGCGATTCGACTTAATTCATTAACTAGTTCACAATATAACAAACTAGTTTTCAATGATTTATTTGGCCAATTCAACTAATTTTTATTTTTTTTCTTGATAAATTTACCTCATCTATTGATGTCTTATTATTAGAGTTTACTACCAGCTCATCTAACTAACTATTTTATATCAATTTTTGTACAATAATTTAGTATAATTATTTTTAAATTTTTTTGTAGAATAACCATTTTATTTATAGTAAAATTAATTTATGTAAATTAAATAATTTAATATAATTATACTTATATTATAATATAAATACAGTAAATATTTTAGAGGCAAAAAATGATAAAGTAAAAAATTATAATTTTATGTATAATAATATTAGTTTATATGCTATATATCATTTACTATAAATTATTTTTAAAATTGTATATAAGTAGTTATTTTATATGAAATTAATTTATGTAAATTAAAGAATTTATAATAATTATGTATAATACTATAATAATTTTATTTATGTATAATAAATATTTTCTATAATTTAATTTTATGAACAAGTTATTTTATATACAATAATATCAATTTATCTACAAAAAATAATTTATTATAATAAATATTTTTTAATTTTATTTAAAATATTTATTTTATAATATTAAAATTAATTTATATAAATTAAATAATTTAGCATAATTAAATACCGTAATTATTTTCTATAAATAAAAAATTACATTTTTATTTATAATATATTTCATATACAATAATATTAATTTATGTATAATAAATATTTATTATAATTAAGATTTTGTATTTTTATCTACAATATAATTTATTGTAAATATTAATTTTAAGTCATTTTTATAATATTTTTTAATTATTTTGGGAATCCAACCGAGTAAATAGAATGACAAGTGGTCAACGGAATCAACTTGGGGGTAAGATCGGGCAGCCCATTACACTCAGAACTCCGCCAATTTTTTAGGGAATTTTTCTGGCAGCCATACTTAAATTTTAGTTTTTATGTTTGCCATGTTTATAACAATTTCACTCGACTTCTAACTTAACACAATTTTGTCCAAACTAACAATGACTCACACAATTAATGACACATTATATTTCTTAAATATCTTAATATTATAATGTCCAAACTCCAGCAAATCATCTCACCATACAACACTCCTTTCAATTATATGTTAATTTGATTGTTGTAGTGAATTTGGAGCAAGTGGCTTTTATTCAAACTATTCACCTCTCTTAAAAATTTTAATTTTTTGATCACTTATTTTGCACATTAATTCAAAAACATTAAAGGTAATAGTAGAATAATATTACTCTTCAGTTAAGTTCGTTGATTCTTATAATGGATGAGTTGGAATATTTTAAAGTGTATATCCTTCTTCTATAAATTTTAATTAATATTACAATAGTATAGAATATAATTTTATATTTGATCAAATATGAAGTTATTGTGCATTAATTAAAATTTTTTTACTAATTATAAGTTATAATTTGTAATTATATATAAATACAATCTTTTATCAGTATAAAATATATTATTATATGATATCATAATACTTAAATTCACCCTATCTGGATACTGAAAATCCGGTTAATAATCTAATCTAGTATTAAGAAAAAATATTTAACTTAAATCTATTTTTTACTTTCGTACCAAATAGAAATAATAACATATGGGTAGTATAATATTACTTAGTACATATTTAAAATTGTAAATAATAAGTGTGTATAATTATAATATAATTTTAAATTTGATAAAATATAAAGATATTTTGAATTTATAAAATTAAAAATATTATAATATTTACAAATGGTAAGTTTTAAATAAATATTAATTGTACAACTTCTACGGTAACTTACCCTACCAATAAAAATCAATATCATCCTAAATTTATTATTTTATATTCATCTTTGTTTTCTTATAAATTTTCTTCACAAAATCACATTTCTTTCTTTTCATCTAGCGCATTTAATCGATTGAAGTTTATAAACAATATGTAATAAAATATTCAATCTCATATGAAAGTTGAAAACAAAAATTTATTCTTAATATCCTTTAAAAGTAGCTCAAAATTTTAAAATCATGATCATAAATCATGGTGTGAGAAAAATAAATCTCATCTCTAAAAAAATAAATCTCCCCTAGTAATTGGAATAGTATTTCCCATACAATTGCCTCCATGCTCTTACTTGGGGATCGAAGTGCTGGCTTCCCTGTCGAACCTTGTCGACTGAACAGCTCCTTGCTTATATCTGAATTCCGTAGCCTCTTCGACCTTGATCCAGCATTGTGCGGCAATATATTACACTAGTTCTTGCTTCATCTCGCTTTTATAGATTTTGGTCTCGAAGATCACATTGTTGTGTAACATATAAAGTATTTACACATTTTCTCTATTTACGGGCATTATGAACAAAATACACGACCATTGAGTATTGCCCTCTTTTATCCACCCTTCTTCTGGTTTTACCCTCTAAATTATGCATTTTATTCCACTTGCTAAAAAAAGAAGAGAAACTAATCTAATTAAGTAGCTCATAAGAATTTTTTATCTCTTCAATATAATATTTGAAAATAAATAATTTAATATATTTCCTTCTATATAAACAACATGAGATCAAATATGCTAGTCCCATTATCACTATATCACATATATGGACGTCCAGTCCATATACACGAGAAAATCATATTATAGACGATAACATGGTTATGCTCTTTCGAAATTACCGACTTTAATGAGTTCTAGGCCGAACAGACAACGAAACAAAGATGAACCAGCAAGATGGAGCTGTTCACCCGACAAAGTAGCACGGAAACCACTCACCGGAGTTGCTTGGCAGGTCTGCATCTATAAATACATAAAGATATATCCCTATGAGAAGCTGCAAAACAAACATGACAATCAAACCATGGCATGACGACCCTCGAAATAGCAGAGGGACCGTTTATTACGTTCATTCCTTGGGAAAGGAACGTTGAAAAAGTAATACTATGCTTGATGTGCTACCAGCAGGATGTATCCCAATCACCTCTTATATAAAGCAAGAGCGGAAGGAAGACGAGGAAGTTGAAGGAGTTTATGCTACTAGCTGCCCATCAAAACCATATGGCCAGAGAAAGAAGAGCAATGACCTTCAGATGAGCAATAAACAGCAAGGCACGCTCTATATTGAAAGAGTACTTGGGTCAAACTGATCCCCTACATTCCACCTAACATATACCTCATTCATTTCCATATCCTTGTTTGAAAATTAGCTATGAAAGTCATGCATTCTGCACCATCGTATCGTATGTTTTTACAACATTAAAAGCTATTAGCTCTTGTGGTATAGTTATCGCATCTATGCGAACATATGTTATAGAAAAAGACTAGCACAAAATATGGATGCTATCCTTCTTATTAGCTTGCTTACTCATACATCTATTTGATATTTGTAAAGTCTTCAAAATCTTGGAAACTATTGTGCATTACCTCAGCATGAGTTATGCCACACTATGGGAGCAGGTATATTCAACCGACTTTCCTTTCCCCCGACATGGCGAGAAGAATTGCAGCTGAACTATCCTTCAAAGAGACGTTGCACTTAGTTTTACGTTTCCTGTGTTTTCCTAGGTGAGCAGTGATTGTGTGTGTGTGTGTATATATATGTATATATATATATAATGGTGATCCCCATGTTTTTATATACGTGTATCTTCAAAACCATAGCTAGCGGGGAAGATACTGAAATATGAGGAGCTGATAAAGAGTAAGGAGAGGATCATATCAGAGAACAAACAGATGGATAAATACACACTGTCACAAGATCTTTTCTTGGTTCCTACTGTAGCTTTATTCTCTCTGTTGTGACAGTTCTGCAAATAGCTATTAATAGGGTTTGGCATCTCATCTCTTGAAGTGTACGTGGTTGCATATTGTGAACGCGGAGAGATTATTATATATGGAGTTTTAGAGACAAATCATGAATTTCAACCCAAACAGAAATTACAGAAAATTCAATCTCATCCAAGCACAAATTTGATGGTCATGGCTTTTATATTGAGCCGAAAATCATCAATCCACCAGGGGCCCTCAGCTTATACACTTTCCGTCATCCTATCAACATCAAATTCAAAGAGAACATTATTTTCCTGTCAAGATCTGAACTTGTCCACACTCAATGCAAACATATGGGGCACTCTTTCCCAACCCACTTTCCTTTTCCCAACAACCCAGGTAAAGCTCATTCATACCCAATAATGGCTCAAAAATTAGTCATGCCAAAGAACAGTTTCTCACTCTAGAAAATTGGAGAGTGGACATTCTACTACGATACTACCTAGCTATTAATTAGCTAGTTGTTACGGACTTATTAGATAATCTAAATTATATATAGAGACTAAATCAAAGTTAAAATATTTGAATAAGATTAATAATGATATATCATACTTGAACAAGGCCTATATTGAAATCTTGTGAATATAAAAAATTTATATTAGGATAAATGTTACTTCCATAGACTTTTATATAAGGAGCTTTTGGATACCACACATTTACCGAAAAAATTACATTAATTTTTTAAAAATGTTATATGATACCTTCAACAATCTTTTCAATTATTTGTTTATAATAATTAAAAAAAATTAATAACAAATTTATTATTAAATATTATATTTTATTCCAATATTAATTAGTTCAATCATATGGCCATCATTAGACATGAAGATGTGTATAACAAACACCCTTGATTATTTTTGTATAATGCTAAAAATCTGGTGCAACACGAAGTTCATCCATTTCACGCTAAATCAACATAAATTGTTCTATTAATGTGTCATGCCCAAAAAGTGTAATACGGCAGAAGGAATCAAGTTACAATGGCGGATTAAATCATTAACAAATAGGAAATTACACGCATAGGGGTTAGACCTACCCATGAATAATTGACGCCATTGGTCTATTTATGGGATTCCTCGGTTTTCCATTGGTTGCAACGCCCCCAGTAACTTACAAGGGACAGCAGACCTTTCCTATTTTGAGCCACAGCTGGCACAAAATAGGAAAGTTAGCTGTTCTAAGGGCTAACTTTCTATATACAGCATATCTACCTATTACTCTTGCCTATCACTAAATTCTTTGTTTTGATTGAAATATTTGGAGGTTTGTAAGGGTTTGAAATGGTTATAAATCTTTCCAAATTAGTGTTTTGCATGTATATTGGGTTATTGATAAAAAATTAAAAATATAAATATATTATTTATAACTTAATTTATTAATGAATATTGTATATATACTTAAATTAAATTGTATTAAATATAATATAATAAAATATAAATATGTATAACAAAATATAATATTTAATAATAAATATAATTATATCATGTATAATAAATTATATGTTTCACAATTTATTAATAATCAAATTATATAACACACTTGAGTTATTATTATAATAAAAAATAAATTAATGATAATTATATATAAATATTGTATAATTAAAATAAGAAAAATAATATATATAATAAACTTTATTATATATATAACATATATTTGTGTATAATATTTTTATTATAATATTTTATATTAACTATTATTAATATATAAATTTATTTAAAATATAAAAAATAAAGAAGAAAATAACATAAATATAAAAAGAAAAGATATTAGAATAATCTAAACTATTACGACCATATATTGTGTTTAAATATAAATGAAGTGATTGGAAAGAGTTCGAATGTCAACATAAACCCCCACCAAGCCTTTACATTTCATTTTATATTGACAAACTCCATCAATTCCCATCAAACATCTTATTTTTCATATCTTCCAAATTTCTCCTATAAGGGCTCCTTACCCTAAATTAAGATCTTGCAAAATTCTTATACAAGCAACCTATTTATTAATTATTTAATACTTTTAGATATATATTTTTAAAATAAATAAATTAACATATAGCATTTATTAAATATGATCCTTTTAATATTTTAGTCTATTAGTTGACAATCAAGACATCATTGAACATGTAAGTCAACTAATTGGTATTGGACGTGTATTATTTTCATATTATTTTTATTAAAAATTGAGAAAATTGACAATGAAATTAGTATGCTCTCCTTATTTTAATTTATTTTTATAATAGAATTTAATATTCTTATTAAAAAATATTATGAATAAATAATATATCATATTTATATTTACTTAAAAATTATTATTTATAAGTGTAAAAATTCTTATTATTTTATATATTTATAATATTTTTTATTTTATTAAATATATAATTAATTTTCTCAATAATTATAATATCATATACAAAATTATGATCTCTTAACCATGATAAATGAACCAATTTGTTAGTTATGTCAGACCTTTCTAATATCATACCTTTTTTTTAATATCATCATTTCTAATTGTCATAATGACAACTCTTTAAATACGTGTGTGCGCATTATATGCGTACTCGTCAATATAATATGTTTTGTTCCGAAACTGGGGAGGCAAGTAATGGATTTGTATTCGGTTAAGACCATAACCAGCCTCAAGGCTAGCGTGGGAAGAGACATTGTAGCAAGAAGGTCCAAAAAGGAGCACTAGAGGCCCAAGTTCACCGACGACGGCAGACGGGATGCGGCAGGCCGGGTTAAATTAGGGGTATCAAATTAACTTGTGACTAAACTCGAATCTGTGTGTGACCTGATTTTACCATTTTGGGTTTGGTCGAATCTGCTATACATATACAGTTCGATTCCCAATTTTGGTCCCGTACTCTAAAAAATGTTCGGGTTTAAGTCCACCAATGAAATCAAGAAACAAAGTTTATGTCCGAATTCAACAGTGTACTTTATACGCGAAATTCGTGTACAGTTGGTTGGATCCGAACCTGTGCTCGAAACTCTATTTTAATTTTTTGTCTTTCAAACTATAAAACTCGTTAAATAGAGCGACGTCGTTTCGACTAGTCCATTTTGTTGTAGCTAGGGTTTTACTTGTAAAATCCTAACAAACAACCCGATAGAGTTTTACTTCATAGGAAAATATCGAATTTTAGCTGTTAAGTCAGACGAGCGAATTTTAGGCGGTAGAAGATATTGAGAAATGAAGCCACCTTCCTCTCGAAGATATTGAGAAACAATCCGGATAGAATTAGGGCAACTTATAAATTTCAATAATTATTTATTTTATTAAATATTAGATTATATTTTTATCGCTCGATTTAGTATATAAAGTGAATATATTTAAAATGTATAATTTTAAACTGTATTAAATAATTTTATATTATATGTGTATTATTTTTTCGATCCGACAATTATTTAAATTGTGTATTTTTTTTAATACTAGGGCAAACGGCAACCTCGGATTATGTATGTAAGAATGCAAGTACAATAAATCTAATAATATTTTAGAAGATATTGATGGATAAGGAATTGTCTATAATTAAAAATTATAACGGTTAAATAATGCAATAAAAAAAATTATAAGTACCGGTCCATTTTTATACCTACCCTTCTAGTCCAGTGGGACCGGAGACTCAGGTCTCAGATTAATTGTTGGATCTTGACCCGCAGTGGGGTTCGAATCTAATATATGGACCTAAACCCAAGGATGGACTTGAGCAGACGTGACCGTTCTCGAGTCCGCTCAGGTCGGGTAAGGTCTTTTATTACATCCCTAATTGGAAGGAGTTCGGCGGATGATTGCACTAGAGGGCCATCACTAACCATGTCAAAACTTCGGGTTGGGTTTGATTTTTGCAAACTCGCACACGATCCGAAAGTGGGTCTAATGAACCCACACCTAAAAAGACAGAAGTTAGGATCCAATTGAGCTAGTGCAAATTTGATCCGATATTGTGATCCAGTGGATCCGAATCCGGACAGATCCGAAGCTCGGGTCATTCCACATGCAGTGAGCTTTTTCTTTTATGGGACTCCGCAATGAGTTTAGTCAGCTTATGTACTTTATATTAAATTTCTTTATCTGCCTACTCACGAAAGAAGGACTTACGCTTGTAATTGCTTCTATCGAGTGCGACCTTTTCTGGGACATCCTAATGTTGGTGTGGATCAGTGTGAGTCACCCGAAACTCATACGAAATCTCTGTAGATACAAACTCTAAGTGGAGCTTCTTTCTCTTGCATTTCTGCATTGGAAAAAAAACGTTGCCCCACAGATTTATCAGGTATGGAAAAGAGATGAACAACTAGAGGTCATCTCTTCCAGCCTGACATGGATTTGTCCAGCTGTTTGGGATGTGTTTTTCTGCAGGTGTATGATTTTTGCTGATTCAAACATTGTCATTGATACCCGATTATGATCATGCCTTTTAACATTTGATCTGGTAGTAAGATTTTTGATACTTCCAGACACATTGGTGAGAAATTCGCGGTAGACCATGCGCTTGAAAATTAGATGTAGGCTTATGAATACCTGTACTTGGAACAATTTCTGTAATTGTGCATATGAAGGAAAAAAATTGGTCCGCGTAGTTAATTTTGGGTATTATATATATATATATATATATATATATGAAAAACCAACAATTTGATAATAAGAGGAAATCATCATCGTCCCGTTGGCTTTCAAGACTTGACCCTGAGGGGTTTCAGCAGATGCCGAGAACTGCAGCCATGTAAATTCAATTTTCTTTCCTATTCTACAGAATTGTGCCCACACCATTTACCTTCTTTTTCGTCAAATTCTCATTTTCCCTCTTACTACATTAATTCTCTCCAACATAAATCATTCCCTCCCAGATAAATACCCATTTCCAAAGAACTAAAAAAAAATTAGAAAATTGCAAAAGAGTTCCTTTGTAATTATAGAATTTTAAAAAAAAAGAACAAAATTTTTTATAAACATCTTAAAAGAAACAAAAAAATGGATCGTAAAAAGAATTCTATTTATAAAAAGAATAAAAAGAAAGTTTTTGAAATAAATCTGAGGTTTTTGAAGGTGAAGTTTGTAAAAAAAAAAATAATTCCTTCGGTCTTGTATCCCAATTAATGCAGCCTCTTTGATTGTTGATTATAGTATTGAGGGAAAGGTTACACCTATTGGTTATGTATGGCAGGTCAACCTTATTCCATTAATACTAATAGGCTAGGGAAAAAGCACTATGCCTAAAAATCAACAACACAAAAATTTTGTTATAAATTATTCCCTTTCCTTATTGAGATCGGAACTAAGAAAAATGGTTGGGCCAACAAACATCCATCTCGTTCGTATTTTTGATACCCGTATAACTATCGAATACTGTTGAAGTGACGAATTCCTAGAAATTAAGGGGCTGGAGGGACAAAAAAATTGTTGAAATTAGAATTTTTTTTTTATCTAGTATCAACCCTTTTGATGTTAAGAAAAGATCTTTTGCAGAAAGGTTAGCTAGAGATTTTTTGTAAAAACACTAGTGCAATTGAGTTAATAAAGAGAATATTTCAATTTTTTTTGATTTCATGTATTATTCTCATTTTGCACGTAAGGGAGTAGCCGTATGAGGTGAAAATCTCACGTACGGTTCTGGAACGGAGATTTTTTGAATCGAACGACGACCGTAACGGATGTCAGCTCAATCCGAAGGAAATTATGCCGAAGTTTTACAGAATTATTATAAAGTTATGCGACTAGAAATTGATCCCTATTATCGAATCTATATACTTTATAACATAGGTCTTATCCACACAAGTAACGGAGAACATACGAAAGCTTTGGAATATTATTTTCGAGCACTAGAACGAAACCCGTTCTTACCACAAGTTTTTAATAATATGGCTATAATATTTTATTAAATGCGACTATCTCTACTATATAAAGAAAAAAGGAATGAGAAAAAAGCGAATCCTTTATAATTACTAGAAAAAAAAAGGCTTTTTACATATATATATATATATATATATCATTTAAAAAACGATTTTTATCGACGGTAGCAAAGAAAGGAACTTTACCCCTCCGTCCAAATATAGTATAAAGCACAAATGATGGTGGTAAAACCTTTGGAGAGTTTAGAATTGCCCGACAGTTAGTCATGGCTACCTTTGATATTCACTCAAATACCTTCTTGGACCCTCTTCTCCTGTGAATGGATCTACCGTGGGCTGAATTGAGTCCATATTTAAGGCCTTTAATTCCAAAACGGGACCATTGAATCTCAGCTTAAGCCCAACAATTCTTCTGCCTCGAGAGAGCCCATGGCCTGATTCGTGTTCTTCAATGGTGGAACCTTTGTGGATACTGAACCTAATCCAAGGGGAAAATGAGAAAGGTGAATGGATGGTGCAAGTGGCCTCCAATCAATAGATTATGCATATTTATTTTATTTCTAAGGAAGGAAAAAGTTATAGAAATCTTTTATTCAGATTTATATTTGAATATTAAATCTTATCAAATAAATTATCAAGTATGAAATATTTTAAATATCTTATATTATTTTACATATTTAATGTTAACAAGATTCTACTCATCTTGAATAATGCCTACAATACTTGCTCCATCAACATAAATTACGTCCGTCTGAGATGACAATACAACATAGAGACTAACATAGCAAGAACATTGATTCTTGATAATTGTAGACGGCTGAGCTGAGAAGAGCAGCCTGAGATTTCCGAAGAATCGACCGCTAGGGGCAGTCTGTGGCTGCCTAGTGTGCATGACCGGAGAATGGACCCGTCGGGCCTCAGCATAGTAGCTCGCAGGACGCCGATGACCGTGTGAATGTAGGCAGTTCCGTTCTTGGCGAGGAGCCAGGTGAGCCTCATGAGGTGGCAGTCTTTGATGTGCATCTTGGTTGTCCGGTCCCCGGATTTGCTAGAAACGTCTGAAATTTTCTGCGTAAGCTGCAAAAGGGGAGAAACCGGGCTGTCACTTCACCCTCCCGAGACATCATCCGTACTTGGGAGATAGAGATATGAACAGCTAGCTTACCGCATGTAGACTGTTGAGGCACTTATTGTAGCCACTAAGGCGATGACTCGAAGACGACATATGCCAGCTGCTGGTGCTGCCTCCATTGAAGCATTCACTTCCCAACCTCTTCACATTCTCATTCCCGCGCAGCCTCCCATCCGGCCCCAGGTGGAACGCCTCAGGGCACGTCAGCGGGTGAAGCCTGACCTCGCAGTAGCAGTAAACGACGTCGCACGTCTTGTTGGGATGAGAAAGCTTTATGCCTCTCTCTTTCAACGCCCTTCCCAGCCCCTCCACGCACATCCCTGAATCATCGGGTATGAGCGGCACGTCGTAGGGTGGAGAGGTAGAAACCGTGGAAATCCGGCTGCTCAGGGCGATGGAGGAGTAGGCGAAGTAGAGTCACGCGGTCAACACGGGGCAGCAGCGGCACCGGTGGCGGCGGACTGGAGGGAGTACAAGAGGTTATTTGGAAGGTCGAGGAGGGGGCATGAGGTGGCGGCGGATTGCCTATAGGATGCCGGGATGGTGGCGGCAGGGGATGTGGGAAGGTGGACAGGGTGGATTTGTTTTCCGTGCTAATTGCCGCTGTGAGAGCTGCCAGGGATGTGGGAAGGTGGACGGGTGGATTTGTTTACTCGAATGTATTATAAATATTATATAAAATAGCAGAATAAAACCGCTCCCCATCATCCCATATGAGTAGAAACCCTAGAAAAATTCTGGAGGTTATATAACAAGCTCACTTAATTATTTGGGCAACCTAATTTCATCCACTCTAGTTGATATTCTTAAATATATCAAAACTCCTAGTTTTTGAAGAGAAAGACACGAGAGCTACTATGGACTGGCTGGTTAAAATCAATAAGTTGATGGGGATAGTCAATATAAGATATGGTGATTTTGATATAATGTTTCCTGGAGGTAGTGCTAAAAGATGGTAGGACAATTTTTGGAGTCTGCATACCTTCACATTCTCTTGGGAGCAGTTTGGCGAAAGAGTACCTGGCCACTCATCTAATTAATGAGAAAAAGCAGGATTTTCCCTGACTACAATAAAGATCAACTCTATATTAGAGTATGAGACTAAATTTAATGAGCTAAGGCTTTTTGCTCCACACTTAGCCGGACCGGCATATATCTGCCAATAGTTCGTGGACGGTCTCAATATGGATATAAGAGACCGAATGAGAGTACTAGGATGTCCTACAGATTTGGCTGCCTTAATCAACATGGCCCATGAGTATGAACGCCTGGTATAGACAAGACACCGTCAGATAGAGCAAGCCGACCGAAAGGAAGAGGAAGGGCAGAACAACAAGAGAGGTCAAAATGAGCTTGGTGGGCAAAAATGGGGCTTTTTAGGAGAAATGACGGTTATTATGCATAAAGGGAGGCAAGTACAACCCCACAAAGGAGAAACCCCTATTGCCTTAGGTGCCAAATAGGCCATGAATGATCATGTCGAGCATGCTTTAAATGCGAACAGCTCAGACACTTTGCAAGGAGTTGTCCAATCCTTCAAGGTAATACACAACGAAGTGATCATCAACCACCTCAAGAAAATCCAATGACATTAGACGAAGGACAATACATAGTCACTACGTTGAGGGTACCAACCCGAGTATACAACCTCAATCAGGAGGAAGCATGTGATGAACCTAGTACTATAGCTAGTAATTACCATAGCTCCCCTAGACCAATATAACCAAAAACCCTGTAAATCGTTATCATTATAATAAAAGTTCCATTTCTTATAAAACTTGTTATGAAATACAAGTAAAAGAAAATCCTAATGACGTATCTACCAAACCTCTAAACAAAGGTGAAGCCGAAAGGACTGCATCCAAGGATATCATGAAAGTTAAGGTTAGATACTCTAAAGGACGAATAAAAAGGAACCCCGAGAAAGAAGGGAAATGATTCTCCTAAAGAAGGAAACCTTGCGTAGACATACATATCTCAACTAAGAAATAATAGACCAAGTGACGTAGGATAAGGAGATGACGTGCATACTGAGGTGAAAGAATTAAAGGAAGCATACTAGTAAGACCCAAGGAGTAAGCTAAACCCAAGGAACGGGAAAGTAGGAAGATGGCATCAAAGGACACCGTGACAAGTGGACTACTCATAATAATAAAATAAAGAAAAGCCTCCCAGGAGCATTAGGGAGGTTGAACCAGGACATGAGTCCCTAGGTAGAAGGATAAAGGTAGGAAGGGAGACCTTAAAGGGGGGGAATTCCCAAGCTAAGGAACCTAATAAAGAAGCATAAGTGGATGAGAGTATACCGGGACAACCAATTGTGACCTGTTTAGAAAGAGCAAGGAAGCCAAATAAGGACTTTAGACAAACCTAGCGGAAGAGAGAAGCTAGTAACAACGGGATGATCAAGGATGTCCTAAGAAGGATCTGTGAGTAGTAGAGACTACACTTTAAGAAGGGCAATAAGATGGGCATGGTGAGGAGTACATGAAATAAGACCCGACGATCAGAGATACCTCGGATAAGAAAGTAAGGGTGAATTGGGAAATTAAGGTTAGTGAATGATTAAAGGTTTACAAAATCTCTAAAGGGTGTAAGAATGTGTAGGAAGGGAACCTTCAAGAGGGAGTCTTGACTTGAAAGACATAGTAGAGAAAGAAAACCATTAAAGGAGAACTCTCCAAATAAGGAAATCGTGAAATGGTTACTAACAAACCAGAGTGGGTAAGGAGATTAACACGGTTATGTAAGACATGACATCAAAGGCAAGATGGATGGGAGGATAATGGTAAAGGTAGTAAAAAAATACTACCAAACGAAGAGAGAGACGAAGCTATACGACCCCCGAAAGTTTGGAAGGTTGAGAACAACCATTATAGAAGTGTTCTAAAATTTAAAATGATCAAAGACATGTTCTAGAGTATGTCATGCTGTAAGGGACATGTAAGCCCAACAATCCCAAGGAAAAATGTGACTCAAGTAGTGAAGAGTCAGTTGGTAAGCATGACGATGTCAGACCTAATTTGGATCAAAGTTGAAATAAATGACGGATGGAGGAAGGGTCAAAATAGGACGAAAGGGTAATAACACCAAAACCTGTGAAAACAAGTACATAATGCTCGGAAGAACACTGAGCTAAGGGTTTCAATGATAAAGAGAATAACTAGACAAATGAACGATTGGGCATCTTAAAACTTCCAATTCTGAAATTTTGAGTAAGAACCTAAAGGGAAAAAATCTTGCCCTAAGCAAAGGAAGATGTAAACCTAACGATATATCCTTGAACTTGCAGGTAAGACATGCTTATCTGGGATAAACTCCATGGAATGAGTAAGCAATGAAAATGAAAATAAATTCCTTAAGTGTGTGTTATAAATGGGTTAATGAAAATAACCGAAGTGTTAGCAAGTCAAACAAACTCTAAGTTGACATCAAGAGAAATTATTTTCTATGCAAAGGATGCTGAACAAGTTTTGAGAATAAAACTTCTAAAAAGGTGGGGAGTAGTTATCATACCATGTTTTTAGTAACCTGAAATTTCGGTCGAAAAATTTTTCCGTTAAATTTAAGTGAAAATTAAATATTATATACATAATTGTTAATTATGTATGTATATATATATATATATATATTGAAGAGATGTTTGCATATAAAGGTATATATATATGTACAAAATTAATTTCTAAATAAATATAAAGGAGAAAGAGATTCGAGAGTTGATGAATTAATACCATTATTAAATAAATACCCATAAATTAATACCTAATTTAATTATTGGAATCAATACCCATAAATTTCCCAATTTAATGAGAATAAATACTCATAATGTATTAATAAATCTTCTCTATTTAAAAAACAATTTTTACATATATATAAAGAGTTACTCCCCATTCATCCTACTCACACCTAAAAACTCCTCTACTCTACTGCTCCATTTTCCGGTGAAGCTCGAACTAGAGCTCCAACTTAGGTATTTTTCTCAACCTCACAAGGCAAGGTTGGGCTCTTTAAACTCCGAGGGAATTCAACTATATGATAGAAACCTCCCTTCGATTCGAGAATCTTTGGAGAAGTGTCGACATAATCAAATAGTAAAGCACCTCCGGCGGACCGAAGCTGCCCTATTTCGGCCGAGTTGAAATCGGTCGAATTCAGCCCTCCTTCGGCCAAACAAAGCTCTCCAAACACTTCCACAACCCTTATACGATCGAATTAGAGTGGAAAGGTAAGCCAATTTGGCTCCCCTCTGCAATTTCTGATCAGTGTTAGAGAGAGAACCAACAAAACTTCATTGACCAAATTCTCCCTCAATTCGACATGAATTGATGTAATTCTTGATCCTAGGAGGATACTCAAGATGAGAGCTACCTATCCCGATCGAAAGCTCAGATCGCTGCACCTCCGACGGTAAGCTTTCGAAGCTTTCTCTCTCTAAGTTTAGTTTTTCGACTAAGCTTCGTATAAGCTCAATTTAGACCCAAATGACGCGATTCAAAGCTCCATTGAATCATGTGAAAGTATAGGAACTGATCCATACCTTCAATTGGATCAATTAAATCTGATTGAATGGTCAATTTGATGAAATCAAATTTGGCCAGTTTAAAAAGGGGAAAATTTTGGGAAAATTGGTGATTTCGTAAAATTGAGGGACCAAAGTGATATTTACCAAAATTGAGGGCCAATTGGCCATGAAAAGAATGTTGGAGGACCAATTGGTCGATTTTTGGTATTTATTGGGGGTCAAATTGCCATTTTTGTAAAGTAGGGGCAAAATGGTAATTTTTGAAAAGTTGAGGACCAAATTGGAAATTTGGGAAACTTGAACCCCTTAAGTGATTTTGAATAAATTGAGGACCCAAAGTGAATTTAGAAGTTTCGGGACTCAATTTAGGGAAAATTTTGCATTAGGGACCTAAAGTTAAGGAAAAAGAACTTTAGGGACCCAAATGTAAATAATTTAAAAGTTTGGGCGTTTTGTTTATACTTGAAGAATGAAGGCTATTATGTCAAATGTTAATAAACAAGAATGTCCAAATCGTGTAGGAGCACGAAGAATTGAAACACCAACAAAAATAAGCTCGTGTGGATGCAAAAAGTCGATTTAGAGGAAATACACTACAAAATATCGGGTGAGTGAGATTATTCACATCATACCCGGTTGGGATGATAAGTATTTCGGAAATGAAAAACTACTTCTATGTGGAGTTTTAACATCACACTTGGTTGGAGTGATGTGGAAAATACGTGGAAAAACTATTTACAGGCATTAATTAGATCATACTTGGTTGGTATTATGAACTTACTCAAACGAAGTAGAAAACCCGCTTTCCGGTTGTAAGTGAAGATGTCATCACACCGGTTGGTGTGATGTACAAGTTGAAAGGTTATTTTGTCAAAAGTGCTATCCCCTAACTATGTGCTAATGCTTAAAAATTTTTGGGAGACCTTCTTGACGAGAGCTCGAATAGCTCAGATAGGTGAGAGGTCTCGGTTTTGGAACTTGTGGGGCTAAATGCCCGGTTTTGGAAAATCACGTACAGTGGGCCCAAGGCCAGTTGGTATGAACAGGAGTTCCTAAACAAACATAATGTATAAGCCATGAAAATTCATAATAAATGGATTATGTAATTTCTCCACGGTACCAAAACAGGACCGACATACTCGATGGGTATCAGAACCAGGTCGGTGGACTTGTAAACCCTGTCCTTTGATAATAAGAAAATCAAGGAAAGAATCGGTCATTTTCAATTTAAAAATTGAGTCGGTCTACAAATTGGAACTGATAGAGAAAGGGCAACTAGGAAATTTATGGATCCCGAGTGACCTAAAGAGTCCCAAAAGTCATGGAAATGGACTTAAGAATGAATTGGAGATGAAAATAAAATTGGTTTAGGTGAACCGGTTTGGATCAATTTGAACCACTATTGAACAAAATGCTAAATTCATTTTTCTAGATGGCTTAAAAAATTCAAATTCAAAAATTGAAGCCACCATTGGATAGAAAATGAATTTAGAAATTTTTAGATTTGAAAAATTCAGTGGATTGGGGTGAACCAGCCAGTTTAAGCTTTGAACCCAGTTCGGTTCGGAATAGTATTGCCTTCTTACTTCAGATAACAACACTGTTCACTCATCGGAAAATCGCGCAGTGTCGGCGAAGCTGAAAAGTCTCTGGCCAAGGAGTTTTAGGCAATGAATGACCACCATGAAGGTGCCAATCGAACGACCAGGAAGTCCCCGAGCTTCCTATATAAAGAGCCCCTCGTCATTCATCCTCTCCACACCTGAAAACTCCATTCTCTCTCAACTGCTCTAATTTCTGGTGAAGCTTGAACCAGAGCTCCAACTTGGGTACTTTTCTTAGCTAAATAAGGCAATGTTGGGTTCTTTAAAACTAGGGAGAAGTCAGCTACACGCTTGTAGTCTCCATTTGCTTCGAGAGTCGCCGGAGAAACGATGGCATGATAGAATAGTGAAGTAGCTCCGGCGGACCAAAGCTACCCTATTTTGGCCGGGTTGAAATTGGCCAATTCAAGCCCTCCTTAGGCCAAACCAAGTCCTCCCAACACCTCCACAACCCTCCTATAGTTGAATTAAAGTTGAAAGGTAAGCCAATTCGACCCCCCTCTATAATTTTCGACCCGTGCTAGAGAGAGAATCGATAGAACTTTGATGATGAAATGCTCACTCAATTCAGCATCATTTGCTGCAATTCTTGATTCTAGGAGGAACCTCAAGACACAAGCTATCTGCCTAAATCGAAAACTCGGACCGTCGCGTCTCCGACGGTAAGCTTTCGAAGCTTTCTCTTTCTAAGTCTAGTTTTGCGGTGAAGCTCCGTTTGAGCTTATTCTGGCACCAAATTGTGTGATTCAAAGTGTAATTGAATTGTATAAAGGTGTAGGAACTCCAATTTAACTTCAATTTCAATAATTAAACTCATTTGATCGGTCAATTTGATGAAATCAAATTCGGCAGAGTTAGAAGGTTGAAATTGAGAGGGAAAATTGGGGAATTTTGAAAATTAGAGGGACTAGAGTGCAATTTCATAAAATTGAGGACCAATTGGGTATGACAAAGATGTTGGAGGACCAATTAAGCAATTTTTGGGGCAAAACTTACCAGTTTTGTAAAGTAGGGGCAAAATGGTAATTTTGGAAAAGTTGGGGGACCAAATTGAAAATTTGGGATATTAAACTCCTTTTTGTGAATTTGAATAAATTGAGGTCCTAAGATAAATTTTAATAGTTTTGGGACTCAATTTGAGGGAAAACCGACATTAGGGTCCTAATTGCAAATAAAGGAAAAGTTGGTTTTCTCATTCATTTGGGATGAATGAGGGCTATTAGGCCAAATAATAATGAATAAGAATGTTTATATCGTGTAGGAACACAAAGTATCGAGAACACCAACTAAGACGAGTTCGAGTAAAGATAATAATCCGGCTAAGAGGAATTTCACTGCATGATTGGGTGAGTAGGATTTTTAAATCATACCTGGTTGGGATGATAAGCACCTCGAAAATGAAAACCCACTGCTAATTGGTATTTTAAACTTTACACTAAGGAGTGATGTGAAAATCACACGGAAAAACCACTTACCGATTGTAAGTATATCATATCCGGTTGGTATGATGAAACTTACTCGAAGGAAGTGGAAATCCCGTTCATAAGTTATGAGCGAAGATGTCCTCATACTTGGTTGTTATGATGGACAGTTAACAATATATTTTGTTGGAAGTGCTCTCCCCTAACTGTGTGCCACTACTTAAACAATTTGGGAGACCTTCTTGATGGGAGCTCTAATAGCTCTGTTAGGCTGAAGGTCTCGATTTTGGAACTTGGGGACTATTATGCCTGATTTTAAAAATCTCGAATAGTGGGCCCTAGGCCAGTTGACCCGAGTAGGAGCTCGTAAAAAAACATGATTTATATCCCATGAAAACTTAAATAAATGAATTTTTTGGCCATGGTACCAAAATAGGACCGACATACTCAGTCAACTAGCGGTAGTGCGACATGACAAGTCTTCGAACTAGTCAAGACAAACAACTGCAAGTTGAGTTGAGGGTCGGGGCCGTTGGACCAGTGGCACTACAAATTATATGGCATCATGTGAAAAATGTTGATTGTGCATGCACTGTGTTTACGAAACCTTCAAGACGCCTAAGAGGGGTGGTGATGTGTCCTAGGGCCCTGGATGACTTGGTGGATATAAGGGTAGTTAGTCATACAAGAAGCCTTGCGAAGCTCGACATGGCTTCAAGTGCATGAGACCGAGGTGGGGTCAGGATGAGGTCTTTGTCCTTATACGGACACAAAGAATTGTTACGAGATTGAGGGTTAGATATCATGAACATCCACTCATTTTCAGAGTAGAAGTGGATGTACTTCTATCTAGGTGGCCAGTAAAGTTGCTTCGATGCCACAAGTGGGTTCAGTGGACGGGCTGGCTTGCGATTGTGTGTTTTGACCTTCACGATGAAGGATGTGTGTTGGGTGATGACACACCATGGTAATAAGATATGGTGATAAAAATCGAAATTGAAAATGAAAGGTTTTTAAAAGAAAAATAAGAAGTCTTGACACACTCAAAATCAAGCATTTTTCTAAAAGTTAAACTTTGAAAACCCATTCACTGAGTCATTGTACTTACCCCTTCCTTATATCCCCTTTAGGTAACCCCGGAAAGCATACCCCAAAGATCACCAGTTAACGCACCTGTAAGACAGGTCTGAATAGTTAAAATTTTATGCAGTTTTGATTTATGTTATTCCAGGAAAGGTTCAAGTTTAAAGGACTCCTTACTCCTCATGGTTTATAAACAGGGGAAAATCTTAGTAAACCGGGAGAGTGGCGGGTTGATCACAGGGATTCGATCAAACCAGGACTCGGCGTGATAGGATCGGTCTAGACAAACAGTTGTAGGTCGAGTTGAGGGTCGGAGCCGTTAAACTAGTAGCACCAAAGATTAATGGTGTATTGGAAAACTTTGTTTGTGCATGCACTTAAGGTTCGGGACCATCTAGATGCCTAAGAGGGGTAGTGATGCGTCCTAGGGGCTATTAGACGACATGGTGGAGATAATGGCAGTTTGTCATGCCAGTGGTCAGGGAAGCTCGATGTAGCTTAATGCGCACGAGACCGGGGTGGGTTCGGGATGAGGTCTCCATCCTCATATGAACACGAAGTATTTTGGGTCTGAGGGTAGGATATTGGAGACGTTCAATCAGACTTCGAGTAGAAGTCAGAGACTTCTATCAGGGTGTATGGTAATGATGCTCTGATTCACATGTGGGTGTAGTCGGCGTAACTGCATCTTGCGAATGTATGTGAACCCTTCCTAATGAAGGGCGTGTGTTGTTTGTGAAGCACACCTAATATGAAAATGGGAAAGAGGTTATAAAAACTGTGTAAATGATTTGAGAATCCTTGGAAATGAATTAGTAAACCTTGGAAAAAGGTTTTGATAAATCGTAACTTAAAGAAAAGCATTTTTTTCATGAAATGAGGAGTTTGGCACACTCCGATTAAAATTCATTTTGGGAAAACTCTCACCTAACACCCATTCACTTAGTTGTCAAACTCACCCCCTACCTTTTCCCCCTTTTCAAGTAACCAAGGGAAAACCCACCTAAAGCTGAACCTGCAAGACAGATATGTAAGGTTAATATATTCAGTTTTGATTAATGTTATTTCAGGAAAGGTACAGATGAAAAAGGACACCTTATTCCCCACGGCTTAGAGAAGGGGAAAACCCTTAATAAACCGGGAAAGTGGCAGGTTGTTCATAGGGATCCGACCAAGCCAGGTCGGGGCGTGATAGATATAGTAGGGAGAAGGAAGTCTCGTCTCACAAAGTAGACATGAAGTGTGATTAAGATTTAAGGGTCAGATGAGTAAGGTCCACTCAAACTCAAGGTAGAAGTCCAGAACTTCTATTCGGGTGGACGATAAAAGTGCACCGAACCACAAGTGGAACGGTCGAGGACCGTTTTGCGAACATGTTATCCCTTTCTATGATAGGAAAGGCGTGTGTTTATATGCCAACCCAAGAATGGGTAGAAAGTGAGACACCACAAACTTGATAATACATAACTAAATGTACCCTAAGATTTCTCCCACTCACTGAGTTGTGGAACTCACCCTTCCCCTAAACCTTTTTCAAGAGAGGAGACACTGCACGAAAACCTCCCTTCATCAAGATTCAGACCATGTATGAATTTTCCCGTCACGCCCCGACCCGGTTTGGTCGGATCCCCGTGATCAACCCGCCACTCTCCTGGTTTATTAAAGGATTTCCCCTTATTGTAAACCATAAAGAGTAAGGCAACCTTTAACATGCACCTTTTCTTGGAATAACATAATCAAAACTGTATGAAATTTAAAACTTTACATACCTGTCTTACAGGCATCTTAGTTGACGATTTTTAAAGGGAGGCTTTCCGGGATTTTCTGAAAGGGATATAAGGGAGGGTGTGAGTACGACTACTCAGTGAATGAGTTTTTAAAAGCTTTTGACTTTTAAGAAAAATATTTATATGGAGTGTGCTAGACTCCTTTGTTTTAAAAAATCCCTTCATTTAAAAATTTGGATTTTTTCACCATTTCTTATTTACCACGGTGTGTCATCACCCAACACACATCCTTCATCATGAAGGTTACACACATTCGTAAGTCAGTATCACTACTCAGTGAATGAGTTTTTAAAAGCTTTTGACTTATAAGAAAAACATTTATATGGAGTGTGCCAGACTCCTTTGTTTTCAAAAATCCCTTCATTTAAAAATTCGAGTTTTTCCACCATTTCTTATTTACCACGGTGTGTCATCATCCAACACACACCCTTCATCATGAAGGTTACACACATTCACAAGTCAGTATCACTACTGAACCCGCTAGTGGCTTCAGAGCGACTTTTGCTGCCACCCGGATGACCACTTCTACCCTGGGAATGAGTGGATGTATGTGATATCTGACCCACAACCCCGAAATCACTTCTTCATGTCCGTATGAGGACAGAGGCCTCATCCTGTCCCCACCCCGGTCTCATGCGCTTGGTGCTACTCCAGATTTTGCACAGACACCTAGAACGACGATATGTCCTTATACTCACCGGGTCGTCCAGGGCCTTTAGGACACATCACTACCCCTCATGGGTGTCTTGATGATCCCGTACTCACAGTACATGCACAAACAATATTTTCTTATCAAGCCATGTAATCTGTGGTGCCACTAGTCCAACAGCCCCAACTCTCAACTCAACCCGCAGTTGTTTGTCTTGACTAGTCCGTCGACTTGTCATGTCGCACTGCCGCTAGTTGACTGAGCCTGTCAGTCCTATCTTGGTACCATGGCCAAACAATTCACTTATTAAGTTTTATGGCACATATATCAAGTTCGTTTACGAGCTCCTGCTCGTGCCAATTGGCCTTGGGCCCATTGTACGAGATTTTAAAAAAACTAGGCATTCTAGCCCGCAAGTTCCAAAATCGAGGCCCCGGCCTATAAGAGCTATTCGAGCTCCCGTCAAGGTCTCCCAAATAGTTTAAGCATTGGCACACAGTTAGGGGAGAACACTTCCGACAAAATAGGTTTTCACTGTCCATTATACCAACTGGTATAAGGACATCTCCGTTCATAACCGATGAATGGGTTTTCAACTACCTTCGAGGAAGTCTCATCATACCAACCGGGTATGATCTACTTACAACCGGTAATTAGTTTTTCCGCATAATTTGCACATTGCTTTATCTAAGTGGTGATGATTAAAATACCACTAAATAGTGGGTTTTTATATCGAGGTAGTTATCATCCCCTACCGGGTATGATATAAAATTTCTACTCACAACTAGTAAGTGGTTTTTATCTTTAAGTTGTACTCATCATCCCAACCGGGTATGATGTTAGTAAACCCACTCACCCGTTAATGCCGTGAATTCCACTAGACTGGTTCTTGGTATTCACGCGAGCTTGTCCTTGCTGGCGTTCCCGGTACTTCGTGTTCCTACACGATATGAACATCTTGATTCATTATCCTTCGGCCTAATCGCCTTCATTTATTTAATTTCACCAAAAAGGGGTTTAATTTCCCAAATTACCATTTTGCCCTTCTTTTACAAAAATGGTAAGTTTTGCCCCAAAAATTCCAAAATTCCACAATTGGTCCTCCAACATTATTTTCATGCCCAATTGACCCTCAATTTCATAAAATTGTATTTTGGCCCTTTGAATTTTGAATATCCCCAAAATTTCCCCCAATTTCAACTCTTCAACACTATTGAATTTGATTTCATCAAATTGACCAATAAAACACTTCTAATTATTGAAATTGGAGTTGAAATTGAGTTCCTGCATATTCATATGATTCTAAGAAACTTTGAATCACAGATTTTAATGCGGAACGAGCTCAAACGGAGCTTCGCCGGAAAATAGACGGTAGAGAGAGAAAGCTTCGATTACTTACCGGTGAAGGCACGGTGGTCCAAGCTTTTGATCTGGGCAGATAGATCTCGTCCTGAGGTTCATCCTAGAATCAAGAATTGCATCAATTGATTCAGAATTGGATTAGAATTTTGTCATTGAAATTCGGTCGACTCTCTCTCTAGCATTGATCGAAAATTGTGAAGGGGAGCCGAATTGGCTTACCTTTTGGTCCTAATTTGGCCGTGGAAAGGCTGAGAAAGTATTAGAAGGGCTTGGTTTCACCTGAGTAGGGCTTGAAATGGCCAATTTCAACTTGGCCGAAATAAGGTAGCTTCGGTCCGCCGGAGTTGCTTCACTATTCTATCATGTCGGCACTTCTCCAATGATTCTCGGATTGACTGGAGTTTGCTATCAGATAGTTGTCTTCTCCCCGATTCTAAAGAGCCCGACCTTTGTTCAAGTCGAAGCTCTAGTTCGAGCTTTACTGGGAAATGGAGTAGTAGAGAGAGAGAGAGGTGTTCACGTGTGAGGAGAATGAAATGGGGATGACCTCTTTATATGGGCGTAAAACCTGTGTATTAAATGGGCGAGATTTATTATTAGTATTAATATTGCCATAAATTATTGGTATTAATTCCAATAATTTAATTTCGGTATTAAATTATTTGTATTAATTTTAATAATTTAATTTAGATATTAAATTATTGTATTAATTACAATAATTAAATATATATTAATTTATGGTTATTTATGATAAGGCGTACATAAAAATTTTTAAACAAAATTTGGGGTTACAAAACAATTCATACTTCACAGGAGGTCACCCATTGGATAGCTGTCTTCTCCCCGATTCTAAAGAGCCCGACCTTTGTTCAAGTCGAAGCTCTGTTTCGAGATTTACCAAGAAATGGAGCAGTAGAGAGAGAGGTATTCAGGTGTGAGGAGAATGAAATAGGAATGAACTCTTTATATAGGCGTAAAACCTATGTATTAAATGGGCGAGATTTATTACTAGTATTAATATTGCCATAAATTATTGGTATTAATTCCAATAATTTAATTTCGGTATTAATTCCCATAATTTAATTTTGGTATTAAATTATTTGTATTAATTCCAATAATTTAATTTAGGTATTAAATTATTGGTATTAATTACAATAATTAAATATATATTAATTTATGGTTATTTATGATAAGTCGTACATAAAAATTTTTAACCGAAATTTTGGGTTACAAAAAAATTCATACTTACCAGGAGGTCACCCATCCTCACACCACTCTCGGGCAATCACACTTAACTTCAAAGTTCTTATGGAATCTTGTTCACCTAAACCAATTTGGTTTTTGTCATCTAAATTTTCTTAAATTTCTTTTCCAAGGTTTAATGAACCCTTTAGATCACCCGAAAGTTGAAAATTTCCATATTGCATGTTCTTAAATGTAAACCGGCTCGATTTTCTTACTCGGTTTGACCGATTCTTTTCCCGGTTTTCCTTAACTCAAAAGTGCGGGGTTTACATTGCCCTTCCAATTTTGTTTAATGTTATTCAGGTAAACTTCGCAGGAAACACACCTAACTCTTTCCGATCAAGGTGAGGAACCCCTCCTTGAGATCCGGATGATTGGCAGGTTGATCACGACATTCTGATCAAACCACTCAAGTTAGCACTTCCAAATGCTGACCGAGCGGTTGACTAGGCGTGCTTCGCCATTTGTTGTGTGTTGATTGGTTGTGCACGCTGAATGGGCGCTAACATGACAGGCTGTAAACCTCGTACTCTTGGAATAAGGAACCGGAAAGGGGTACCTAAAATTTTTTTAGAAAAAATTGAGGATCTAAGTGAACTAGAATTGGTAAAGAGGGGTCAAAACAGGGATTTGAAAAATCCCAAGTTGCTAATAAATACCAAAATATCAGGGAAAATAACCATGAAGTGAATTGGATGTGATAATCAGACCGATTCAAGGTGAAACAGACTTGAACTAAATTGAACCGTGAAGAACTATTTCAAAGATGCATTTTTCTAGGTAGCTTAAAAAAATCAAATTAGAAAATTGAAACCCCCATCATATAGAAAATGAATTTAGATAAATTTATAAAATTTTAATTTTAAAAAAACCGGTCGAATCGAGCCTAAACCAATCGATTTTCGAATTTGGGTTACAGAAGCCGGTCGAACCGGACTGGTCAATGGATTGCCGCCAAGTCATTGCCCAGTCAGCACATGTGACCAATTAGGGCACGACACGTGGTGAAGCATGCCCCATTAGCGTTTAGAAGTGCTGACCAATCAGAGTACAACACGTGTCATTGGTCAATAGTCAAAGGAGGAAAATCCACCTCAGCAACGACCAACCAATAGGAGAGCAACACATCTCCCTGATCAACGATCAATGACATCGAAGTCTAGTCAGTCGGACCGACCAATGGGAAGCAGACATCTGGCAAAGGTGCCACATTTGCATCCAACTAGGACACATGGTAGAGCCACGCCGAATGGCCTCAGCCAACCAGAGGTTAACATGTGGCACTAGCACTACGCAAAAGGGAAATCTAACTTGTTTAAATTAGCCAATTAGAGGATGCCACGTGTTACAGTCAAACGGCTGACCGAATATGATCAGCAGCCACGTTGAAACGAGTGGCCAATGGGAGGTTACCATATGTCTGGTCAGTGAGTAAAAGGCTGACTAGGCTGCTAGGTAGGAAGTCGTGTAAGCAAAGCCAGCCAATCATAGTGCACCACGTGGCAAGTCCGCATGTGCAAAGCTTGCACACGTCGGATAGTGTCATCTTCCTCCTTAGGATTGCTGGAAGAAGATAGATAAGAAGGGGAGCTCAGTCTCCAGCAACCCAGAATCCTCTTCAATCTAATAGCCGGTGAGTGTGACGGGGGTCGAGTCTTATGTCGACCATAGTTCTGTCATTTTTTGAACTTCTTATATAAAGAGCACCCTTCCCCTCGACTTCATCATCTCACAATTGAGCAAAGAAGAAGAGGTGCTTCACTTTTCAGCGAGACTTAAACCATAGCTCTAACATTGGCAATTTTCTCAACCTCTGAAGCTACATTTGGTGTCTCTGGAAGTGGGACAAAGTTCTCCACCTAGCTGCACCCTCCGTTCGGCCTGAGGACAACCGTAGGAGTGCCGGCAAGCTCAAACAATGTTTTTGTTCCGACGGTTGTAAAGAATCCGAATTGCTCAAGTCAAATTCTGGTCGCCTCCGACCACTTGCAGCATGACCAAACCTCCCTCAGCCCTCCTTGACTAACCCTCGACCTCTAGGAACCTAGAAGGTATACAAATTCCACCCAATTCTGCTGGAACAGTAAGGTTTCCGAAACGGAAGTACTAGAACTTCCCTCATCAAATTCTGAGTGCTTAAGCAACCAATTGACTCGTTCTTTGATCCTAGGAGAACCCCCTAGAAGAGCACTAGCTGCCCCTATCTAGAGCTTTGACCGTCGATGTCCTGCCCCAACCTGGTTTGGTTGGAATCCCAGTGATCAACTCGCCACCCTTCCCCATACTAACTTAGTATTTCTACCAAATAGACCGAGGAAGATAAAGGCGTAGAAGTACACATGTTTTTCATAACAAAATTTACAAAATATTTAAATAAGGGTTTACCTGTTCGCAGTACCTTTGACTTGCTCACCTAGCTTCTACTTTTCTTGATGAGAGGTTTTTTCCTGAAAAGGGTTTAGGGGAGGGGTGAGTTCTACAACTCAATGATTGGGTGTTAGGGTGACTTTTTGTAAGGACCAAAGATGTTTTTAAAATACTTTTCTTTTTGTTTACAAATTTAGTGGAATTCACTCTTCATTGGAACAATGTTTTAACCGTTCCCCTTGCTCGGTTTGGTTTAGCACACAATCACATTTGCCATTTATCAAAAAGGCATCACACGTTCGTAGAACAGTCCCCGACTGCTCCACTAGTGGATTAGAGCGACTTTACCATCCACCCTAGTAAAAGTCTCGGACCTCAACCTTAAGTTCAAGTGGACATCAATTGTCCGACCCTCAAACCCTAGCCATACTTCATGTCTACTTTGTGGGACGAGACCTCCTTCCCCCTACTACCTCTGTCTCAATGCGTAGGAAGATCCCAGAGCTTCTCGACTTACTAGACGACAAACTGCCCTTATATATCTTAGGTCATCTAGTAACCCTTGGAACCAACACTACCCCATGTCGGGCACCGTGATGATTCCGTATCTCCTTGCATGCACACAAATACGTCTTTTAACTTAAACCTTTTTATCTTTGGTGCCACCAGTCTAACGAATTTGCTACCCGACTGCAGCTCGGTAACTACCAGCCTAACGAGTTTGTCCACTTGATTTCAACTCAATAACTACTAACCAATCGAGTGTTGACGATCCGACTTCGGCTGTGTGGCGGTATCGCAATCAACTGGTTATGAGAATATTTCTTAACTCATAAGCCTACTTATCTACGAGCATCAACCCATTTCCATTGGCTTTGGGCCCACTTCATGAGTTTTTCCAAAACTCACCCAGTAATAGTGATGTGGCCGTCTCGGTGAGATCTCAATTCGTGGTGCATTCCTTTGCCCAGGTACTTGGACAACCAACTCCTATATGGTTCGAGTATCTAAATCAGGAGAATTGGCATAGAGGCCTCATACTTTCATGTATTTGCACACAGGTCCTCACATTATTCCTTAATTGCATTTAGGTCCCTAAAATTTATAACTTTACATTTAGGTTCCAAATCTTCATTTAATCTCAATTAAGCCCGTGGAATTCCAATTATCACTCATGGGTCCTTAGTTTTTCCAAAATCACAAATTGCCAATTGGTCCTTAAATTTTCAAAAATTGACAATTGGCCCTCCATTTCATCCAATTGCCCAATTGGGAGTTAATTTCATAAAAATGCCCCAATTTTCTTTAAATTACAATTTGGCCCACAATTTTCCAAAAATCCCAAAATTGCCCAATTTTTTCCAAAATTGCAATTTGGTCCCTGAAACATCCTTTTGTTCAATTGATCACCAAAACTTGATTAATTGTCCCCATTCGTGATCTGAATCATCATTCATATGTCTATCACATCATTTCAAGCTTTGAAACACTTCATTTGGCTTACAAATAAGCTCAAACAAAGTTTCACCAGAAAGCTTATTCTTGAGAGAGAGCATCGATATCTTACCGATGAGAGTTCGACGATTGGAGCTCTTGCTTTCTCCCAATTACTCTCGTCTTGGGGGGTCCTTCCTAGATCATTACACGCCTTAATTGGTGGCCTAAGTAATGCGAATTTCTCAGTTTAAGTTTTAACATAAACGCATTGTAAATAGTATTTTTCGGTGAAGGGTGGTGAAGGCAACTCACCATCTTAGCTCAGGGAATGTCGGAGCACCTCTAGGTGTAGTCTAGGAAGCTTGGTTTGGCCGGAATTGGTTTGGGGATGGCTTGAATTGAGCTCAAGCAGCTTGGGTTGCCGACTGTCATGGAGCGACGATACTGTGTGAGCTTCCCAGCTCTTCTTAGATCCAATGCTTCCTGCTGTTTGAGGTAAGACCTTTCCCCTTGAGGGTTTTGTCCATAATTGTGAGTTTAAAATGTTTGACCGTCCCCGTGTCTATTTATTTCCTTATTCATTGAAACTCCTTAGCTAGTTGTCCCTTCGAGCTTTTCGTACTTGTTTTTCACGGGTTTCGATGTTATCCCCCCTTTTGATCCTTTAATCCATTATTTCATACTTGGGTCCCCCTTTATTGGGACTGTTGACCTACATGTCCCTTGTAACATGACACTTGCATCTGGTTATTTCTCTTTAGACTTGAAGTCCTCCTTACTTTGAGGTTCAGACCAAATTCTTCCACTCCCCTCCTCAGAGTGTATTCCTTTATTCTTTCTCTTGCGTTGTCAAAATGCATCATTACTCGATTCTAGTTCATGCGTCTCTTCCATGCATCTAATGTTCTTTCACATTGACGTCATGCTTTTTATGAGCGTTCAGGTTTTTTTGTATTTATTTGTCCTTCACCACTTCCTTATTGGGCTTTCTCGTTTCCAACTGTCAGGTTTCCCATCCACTTCTTGACTTACCGACATACTGGGGGTTTTTCCTCCCTTCTGCCCATCCTCATGTACAATGGCATCCTTTGACTAGTGAAGGGTTTTCTCCTTTCCTTTTCCTCCATTCTTCCTCTGTTTTGGGCCATCCTGCCAGCCTGTCTTTGACAACCGAGTTTCTTTGGGGCTTAAATTTCCCTTGTTCTAAGTGGTGAGATTCGGTGTTCACCCTTAAATTTCCATGATTACTTCTTTGCTTAACCCCTTTTGATTATGTCCTTGAGGAATTTCTCTTCCATTCAAACATCTACCTACTCCACGAAAATTATACTGATTGCCTGGAGTTATCCGTTTGTCCCTAGATACTGTCTTGGACCCAATTCTTCTATTGCTTGGAGTAGAGTTCCCCCTTTATCCTCGATCACTCCTTTAGTCCATTTTTTCTTTATTATTCCTCGGTCCACCCACTCCCTTATTTGACTTCGTTGTGGTTGACTAACCGATTCCTCCTTACTTGAGCCATACCTTCTTGGTACTATTAGTCCCACCTGCCCCTTGTAGTCAGACATGTTCCATGCTATTTTTTTTGTATGTTTTATTTCTGGGACATTTCTTCGATAATCGTTCTTAACTCCCAAGTCATATAGGAATCGTAGGACCCTTTGGAGGCGTTTCTTATCTACCTTGCATGTTATCCAAGCGTCCTATGTACCAAGCTCCATTATTCTGTTGGCTTCCACTAACCTCGTAATTTTTCCTACCTTGAAATTCGGACTTCCTAGTACCGACTTCTTACCACATTCTTCCTCGGATAAGGTTCCCACACTTTTGTCCTTAAATTATTAGAGTGTTCCACCACTCGTTCCGACTCGCACATCTCTTCCATACACATTGATTTCCCGTTTTGTAGGTGCCATGCCTTTCATGACCATTAGGATTTTCCTTGTTTAACCGTCCTTTACTAACCCTCTCATGGAGTGTTCTCAATTTCGACTATCGAATGTCCCAATCGCTCCTCATTTTGCCAACATGCTTGAGATTTCTTCCCTCATGTTCTTCCCATCTTTGATGGCACCCCTTAAGGGTTTTTGTTCCTTCTGTTGTTTTTGCTCTCCACTCTTGTTCCTTCACAGTAGAGACTTTCCTCTTTGAAACTATGGTCCAACCTCCTTATCCTTCCTTGGAGGTTTCCTCTTTCCATATATTTACACCTTTTATCTTGGTGTATTAGTCCATCCCGTTTCTCCCTACCGACTTTGGATTTCCATTCTGAACTTTATTTTCTACTCGAGGAATTTCCGATTCTCGGTCTTACTCCATACTACGCCTCGCTGTCTCATCCTAAGCTCCCTTAAGTATGTGTGGGTAGAAACCAGTCGAGGTCCATCATTTCTTAATTAGTGGGTGTACTTTTCCAAGATTGCTCTTCCTTTGGAAATTCACTCCCTTATTTCTTTGTTATGGGTGCCCCACCCATCCCAATCGGGTTATGGTCTCTTTTGTTGTTGTCTCCTCATCCGCCCATTCTTTGGGTTTAACTCTTTCCTTGGGCTCTCATGAGTATACATAGTAATACATTCCCTTTTTATAGGCTTGCCTCTTTAGGGGAGGTCAGAGTACTTTGGTTTTGGGATCTCTTAACTTCCTTGTCTAGAGGATTCAAAAGTGTTATTTATCCTTCCTTAGTTTCAAACATGCCAGCCACTAATTTTTTGTCTTAGTTCCTTTCGACCCCTCGTTTTTATATTATATGAGGTTTTTCCTTCCCGTTCCTTATTTTTTCATAACTTAAGTTGAGGCACAAGATCTTGATTGGACGCATTATGATTTGGGCGACATAAAATTTTTTAGGAACTTGAAATTTTATTTATTGGGAACAGAATATAATACATTTGGGATTTCTTCCCCTCTAAAGGGAGATGGTTAAAACGAAAGCTCGGGAAGCACTTGCTACTATGCTAGGGTTTTTCTTAACTCCCTCCAAGGTGAGTTTGAAATCCCCAATTGGAGTTGTGGCTCTTGAGGCGGCCTCCTATTTTCCATCCCGTCAGACTCCGATAGTCGGGGAGGTATTATGTCCTCGTGGTGTGGGACATCTCCTCATCATATGTCCTACTTGTCCACACCAATAATAGGTTATCCCGACATAGGCTCCTATGTGGATCCTCCGACATTTACGTTATTGAGAGATTTCCTTTTCCCTATTTGCTATCTCTTCCTTTCTCCTCCTTTCTTCGTGTCCTTTCCCGCCAGTGGAGGCAGTGCCCCCAGGTGTCGGTACCACATCCCTTAGTGGTTTTGGGCACTTTTGTGCGTAGTGTCCCCAATGTCCACAATTGTAACAAGTTACTTCGTTGCGTGGACCTTCATAGCTTATTCTCCATCTCAAACTTTGGAGAGTTTTTCTTGGTGGTTATTGGTGATTTCTACGTTTCACCATCCTTGGGTGTGTACTTCCTACGGGACAGTCCCCCTACCTTAGTGTTAAGCAAGGTCTCCCAAATAACTTGACAAATTTCTCGTAAAGTCTCCTCTGTTTAGGAGTTATCCTTAGTATAGTGGGTTGGGTCCTCCTAGACTCTTAAGCTCCCAAGCTAACTTCCTCACTTGGGGTAGGATTTCTTCCTGGCCCTGTGGTGGCCGTGGCAGCATGGGTTTGTTTGGTTCCTCTAGGAGTGGTCATATCTGTATGATAGAAGTTTACCGTTGGTTAAGATTCTAGGGCTTTTCGTTTTGAAAACTTTGTTTGGAAAACCATGCTCTGATACCACTTAAGTTGTCATGCCCGAACCTGGTTTTGTTGGAATCTATGTGATTAACCTACCACCCTTCCCTGTACTAATTTATTATTTCTACCAAATATACCGAGTAAGGTAAAGGCGTAGAAGTACACATGTTTTGCATAACAAAATTTATAAAACATTTAATTAGTGGTTTACCTATTCGTGGTACCTTTGATATGCTCCCCTAGCTTCTGATTTTCTTGACGATAGGTTTTATTTTCCTAAAAAGGGTTTAGGGGAGGGGGTGAGTTCTACAACTCAGTGAGCGGATGTTAGGGTGACTTTTTGTAAGGACCAGAGAAGCTTTTAAAATACTTTTGTTTTTTGTTAATGAATTTAATGGAGTTAACTCTTCATTGGAACAATGTTTTAACTGTTCCCCTTTCTCGAGTTGGTTTAGCACACAATCACATTTTCCCTTTATCGAAAAGGGATCACACGTTCGCAAAATAGTCTTCGACTGCTCCACTTATGGATCAAAACATCTTTACCATCCACCCTGGTAGAAATCTCGGACTTCTACAATAAGTTCGAGTGGACATCAATTGTCCGACCCTCAAACCCTAGCCATACTTTGTGTCCACTTTGTGGGACGAGACCTCCTTCCCCATGCTGCCTCAGTCTTAGTGTGCAGGAAGCTCCTAGAGCTTCTCGACTCACTGGATGACAGACTATCCTTATACACCCTAGGTCGTCCCGTAGCCCTTGGAACCAACACTACCTCGGTCGGGCGCCCCGATGATTCCGTATCACCTAGCAAGCACAAACATAAGTCTTTTAACTTAGACCTTTTTATCTTTGGTGCCACCAGCCCAACGAATTTACTACCCGACTGTAGCTCGATAACTACCAGCCCAACGAGTTTGTCCACTCAACTTCGGCTCGATAACTACTAGCCAATCGAGTACTCATGATCTAGCTTCGGCTGGTGGTTGTATCGCAATCAATCGATTATGAGAATATTTCTTAACTCATAAGCCTACTTATCTACGAGAATTAGCTCGTTTCCATGGATATTGGGCCCACTTCACGAGATTTTCCAAAACAAGGCCTTAGGTCCTATTCTTTTCAAAAATCGAGGCCAGAGGCCTATTTGAGCATTCTAGCTCTCATCAGGAACATCTCCCAAAATATTTAAGCAATTTCACGCAGACAGGGGAGACAATTCCTGGAAAATGGTTTTCCAAAATTGAAAACGATTCTCATCACCCCAACCGGGTATGACGCTGAAAATCCCACTCACCCGGTAACAGTGACATGGTCGTCCCAGTGAGATCTCGATTCGTGGTACATTCTTTTGCCTAGGTACTTAGACAACCAACTCCTACATGGTTCGAGTATCCACATCAGTAGAATTGGCATAAGAGACCTTATACTTTCATGTATTTGCGCATAGGTACTCACATCGTGCCTTAATTGCATTTAGGTCACTAAAGTTTATAACTTTACATTTAGGTCCAAATCTTCATTTAATTTCAATTAAGTCCCTAGGACTTCCAATTATCCCTCATGGATCCTTAGTTTTTCCAAAATCACAATTGGCCTTCAATTTTTCCAAAATTTCCAATTGGTCCTTAAATTTCCAAAACTTGCCAATTGATCCTTAAATTTTCAAAAATTGCTAATTGGCCCTCCATTTCATCCAATTGCCCAATTGGGCCTCAATTGGGAGTTAATTTCATAAAAATACCCCAATTTTCCTTAAATTACAATTCGGCCCCCAATTTTCCAAAAATCTCCAAATTGCCCAAATTTTCCAAATTTATAATTTGGTCCCTGAAGCATCATTTCGTACAGTTGATAACCAAAACTTGGTTAATTGTCCCCATTCATGATCTGGATCATCTTCCCTTTGTCTCTCTCGTCATTTCAAGCTTTGAAACACTTCATTTGGCTCAGAAATGAGCTCAAACGAAGCTTCACCAGAAAACTTAGTCTAGAAAGAGAAAGCTTAGATATCTTACCGGTGAGGGTCCGACGATTGAAGCTCTTGCTTTCTCTAAATTTCTCTCCTCTTGGGAATCCTTCATGGATCAAACCATGCCTCAATTGGTGGACTAAGTAATGTGAATTTCTCAGTTTAAGTTTTAGCATAAATGCACTATGAATAGTATTTTCTTGCGAAGGGTGGTGGAGGGGACTCATCATCTTAGCTCAAGGAAGGTCGGGGCACTTCTAGGTGTGGTCTAGGGAGCTTGGTTTGGCCAGAATTGGTTTGAGGATGGCTCAAATTGAGCTCAAGCAGCTTGGGTTACCGACCATCGTGGAGCGACAGTACTGAGTGAGCTTCCTAGCTCTTCTCTAGTGGTCCTCGAGCTGAAGGGAGGGCACAACTGGATAGAGAACTTCCACCTGGTTCTAGCAACACCAATTGCAGCTTCAGAGGTAGAAGAAAGCCCCATTGTCGGAGCTTTGATTTGCTCCTCATAGGAAAATGGAGCACTTCACCTTCTTTGCTCATTTGTGAGATGGGGAAGACGAGTGGGGTGGTGCTCTTTATATAAGGAGCTCGACAACTGACCGGGCTACCGACCGGCATAGGACTTGGCCATCGATGATCATACCGAAGCATTTCCTAGGTCGTCAGAGGATTAGCCTTCCCCTTCTCTTTCTCCTTTCTGTTAGCTGATTGAGGAAGAAGATGATGATGTGGCAAACGTTCCACGTGACGTGTTGTGATTAGTCGGTTTTTCTAACATGGCATTCCCACTCAACCATTGCGTCAGCCATTGACTGGTTGACCGGACACATGGCAGTCTCTCATTGGCTGCTTGTGTCTGCATGGTATGCTGACTAGGAGTCCACTGACCGTTAACCAGATACATGGCAGTCTCACATTGGCTACTCGTGTTTATGTGGTTGCTGATCGGGCGTCCACTGACCATTGACTAGTCCAGTCCATTGACCGGCTGGACCGTTGATCAGTCCGATCCAACTAGATCCGGTGACCCGAATTAAAAAATTGGCCGGTTCAGACCCAATTCGACTATTTTTCTAAAAATTAAAAATTTATAAATTAATCAAAATTCATTTTCTACATAATGGTGGCTTTGATTTTTCAATTTGATATTTTTAAGCCACTTAGAAAAATGAATTTTTTAACCGGTTCTTCCCAGTTCAACCCAATTCATTCTGGTTTGAACCAGTTCGAATCTAGTTCACCTTGAACTGGTCTAGTTTTCACCTCCTATCCACCTTAGATTTCTTCTTCATGACTTTTGTGATTTATTGACTACTTAGGATCTTCCAATTTCCTGATTTGACCCTTCTTTACCATTTTTGGTTTACTTAACATCTTGGTTTTCTCATGAAAATTGCCGGTTCTTTTCTTGGTTTCCTTGGTCTGAGAGGATGGGTTTCATTGTCAACCCCTTGCCGGTAAGAAAACCAAGCTTTCTCTCTAGAAATTTTTTCCGGCGAAGCTTCATTTGAGCTCAAATTTGGGTAAATTGATCTTGTTCAAAAGGTAGGAATCTCATAGGAAGTTAAGGAAAATGATTTGTAGCGTGTTAGGGGGTAATTAACCAAGTTTGAGCAGTCAATTTGATGAAATGAGAATTCGGGGGTCAAAGTGCAATTTTGGAAAAAAATTGGGCTAATTGGGGATTTTTGGAAAATTGGAGGCTGGATTGTAATTAAGTGAAAATTGAGGTTTTGAATGGAAATAAGAGAACATTAGGGACCTAAGCAAGGTATTGGAAACTTTAGGGATCTAATTGAAGACAAAATGAATATTAGGGACCTAAATGTGAATTTATAAACTTTAGGGAGCTAATTGCATTTAAGGCATAATGTGAGAACCTATGTGCAAATACACGAAAGTTTAAGGTCTTTTATGTTGATTCTCTTGATGTGAATACTCGAACCATATAGGAGTTGGTTGTCCGAGTACCTATGCATAGGGGTACATCACGGATCGAGATCTCACTAGGACGATCATGTCACTATTACCGAGTGACTGAGATTTCTAATATCATACCCAGTTGGGATGATGTGCATGTTTTTGAATTGAAAACCGCTTTCCGAGAATAGTCACCCCTGACTATGTGAATCTACTTAGACCTTTTGGTAGATGTTTCTGATGAGAACTGTAATTGCTCTATTGGGCCCAATGCCTCGATTTTGAAACCAATACCAAGGTCAAGTTTGGGAAAAAAACTCGTGAAATGGGCCTAAGGCTAATGGGAATGTGCTTAAACTCGTAGATAAATATTGATTTTAAGACTTATGGAAATTTACCAAAAATAATTAAGTTGTATGATAAAGCCACCCAATCGAAGCCAGATCATAGAATTTGTTAGTCTAGTAGCTATCGAGCCGAAGTCGGGTCGTCAAAATCGTTGGCTGGTAGTTACCATGCCGAAGTTGGGTCATCAAATTTGTTGGGCTGATGGCACCAAAGATAAAGGTCTAAACTAAAAAACTTTTGTTTGAGCATGTTGAGATACGGAACCATAAGAGGCGCCCGATATGGGTAGTGTTGGTTTTAAGGGCTGCTAGGCGACCCATGGTGCATAAGGAAAGTTTTGTCGTCTAGTAAGCCTTGAAGCTTAGAGAGCTTGATGCGCATTGAGACTGAGGTCGGAGGGAGAGAGGTCTCGTTCTACAATAGCGGACATGAAGGAATTTAAGTCTGGGGATTGGGCAATTGATGCTCACATAGACTTGGGGTAGAAGGTATCACCTCTTACCAGGGTGGTCGATAAAGTCGCTACGGGCCACAAGCGTAGTAGTCGGATATTGCTCTGTGAACGTGTGAACCCTTTGTGATAAAGGGCATGTGTGATTGTATGCTAAACCAAACACAAGTAGGGGAAAATGTTAAAATATTTTTCTAATGAGTAGTAGTTAAACCCACAAAACTCGTAAACAAAAATGGTAGTAATTATAAACATTTTTCGTTTTTAAGAAAAGTCATCCTAACACCCACTCACTGAGTTGTAGAACTCATCCACTCCCATCAACTTTTTTTAGGAAAATATCATGTAAAGAAAAGTGGAAGCTAGAAGAGAAAAGTCAGAGGTACCACAAGAAGGTAAACTTTTATTTGGTTATTTTGTTAAACTATGTTGTGGAAAATATGTGTACTTATGAGCCTTTACATTCCCCGACATATTTTGGTAGAGATACTAATTTATTACATGGAAGGGTGGCGGGTTGATCACCGGGTTCCAATCAAACTGGGTTGGGGCATGACACAGGTGGTCTGTTGACCGACTGTACTATTGACCGGTTCGGTCGGATCGGGTTCGGTGAACCGAAATAAAAAAAATCGACTATTTTAGGTCCGATTCGACCGGTTTTATAAAAATTAAAAATTTCTAAATATATTTAAATTAATTTTCTCCACATTGATGACTTCAATTTCTCAAATTAATATTTTTAAGTCACCTAAAAAAATAAATATTTTAACCAGTTCAATTCCGTTCAGGTCTGATTTATCTTGAATCGGACCGATTTTCATATCCAATTTGATTTATGATCCATTTTCATCATTTTTTAATATTTATTGAACAATTGATATTTTTTAATTCTTCACTTTAGCTTCTTTTTACTAATTCTAGTTTAGTTTGAAACTCAGTTTTCTCTTAAAATATTTTGATTCTCATTTTCGAATTTTTTAATATGAAGAAATGGGATTTAGAGAAGTGGTCTAAATCTTCTAATATAAATGATAAATATAGTACACACCAAGATATTGTGATCCCTAATTAATATGAGTGATTTTAAGTCCGATTAAACTTTTTTAAATACTGAAACTTATTTTAGTTAACTTATTAATATGAGTGATTTTAAGTCCGATTAAACTTTTTTAAATACTGAAACTTATTTTAGTTAACTTATTATTTTGTATTTATGTATGATTGATTGATTTGAGAATGATGTTTGACGGTTGACTGTGTCCTGATAGGTATTTTTTGAAAAGTAAAGGTCAGAAACTAAATTCCATTACATATGCTATAAATTCGTTTGCAAATTACACAACAAGAATCTTTTAAACAATGTAGATCATAATTACTTGTGATTTATAGAGTATGGATGAGGATATTCATTCGTCAGTCACCTTAGATATTGAATGAGATCATTAGTTTAGGTGAGATTCCATGAGAGTAATGATTGTGAAGGGGATACATAAATGGGATAGGTTTTCTACTTAAGAAAGGCGAAGTTTTTTTGGAAACAAGCTATTTATAAAAAACATTGAGATGTTTCAATTTTACAAGAATGTGAAATATGTTTTTGACTTAAATTAAGTCTGCACACATAATAGCATCAAGTTTGCATAAATATTATACATTAGTCGTATTCGAGTAAAATAATAAATATTGCTATCTCTATATTTACTTTAGATCATAAATTTTTAAGATATTATTATAAGTAGTATGTTATATTTATATGGTAAAAGTGGTAGGAACAATCTTTTATAAAAGTAATTTATTGTAAATTATTTGATAGTGTTATTTCACAAAAATCTCCATAGGTTCCGTCTTCTCTCCATCTCCATCCGTCTTCCTCTCTCTCCCTCATCAATTTTCAAGATATTATTACAAGTTGTAGTTTATATTTATATGGTAAAAGTGATGGGAACAATTTTCGGGTCCTATGCCAATCATGTCAGTCGTGGCAGCCAAGCACCTAAGAACGGGCAAGCTTTCTCTTGATAAAAGAATGAAGTGACTTTATATTTCCAATTTACACTGAAAACATTGCACCCTTTCTTGCTCATATATAATAGGAAAATAAAATGCATTTTGAATGGCAGTTTCCCATTTGTTACAATAACAGTATCAAAGGGGAAAAACAAGCTTCTTGCAATGTAATAGTCCTAAGGTCAGTTCCTATCAAAAAGAGTCCTGGAATGGCTTCATCCCAGAGACACTATGGATCGAACCAATAGTGATCATGCTCGGAGAGCTGCCATCTTCTGAGCCAGCCCATCAACCACATCACCGGTAGGTTCAGCAACGGATTCCTCGGACTGCAAAAGAAACAGAGGAAAAAAGGGGAGCCTGAAGACAATAACCACACCAGTAAAATGGGCTAAAGATTAAATATTCAGCAAATTTACGAGTGTATCATTACCTCTGTTTATTTTGCTTGGGAACCAATGCACTTGGAGGCGCTAATGCTCTCACTCTTCACCAAACAGCGGGAATTGTGTTGTAACTTGGATGGATCCCCGTGCTCGTCAGGGCTCTCAAGAGTGGCAGCAACAGAAGCTGCATTTCGGTTTTCAGTGTTCTCTTGTCCAGCAGTTCCTTCTTTCAGTTGGGGAACTCTCTCCCTGTTAAGAATCGTTGTTCAAATTAAGTGTTTCCAAAAGTTAGGAAACTTTAATAAGAGATGCAGTACCTGGGCAAGGAAGCATGGTGCCTCAGCAATGGAGAACCTTTTTCGCCTTTCCCAGGGTGCTCCTCAAGATGAGCAAATTGCATCTTGAATCGATCAACACCGCTGAGTTGAGATAGAAAGAAGTATATGGCATGAGATGCTTCTCTTTTTGTTTTCCCATTAAGTGAAAAAAAAGATTCATGTGAATCTATCTGGATCTGAAACTCACATCAACGGGTAAGCCAACCACAGGTTTCAAATGGAACAGAGTGGAAAAACCAGTCAAAATAAAATATTCTAAGATTATATTCATTTGATTAAAGGCTACGATGAACAGAATTTCAAAAGCTGATGTTTATTTCTCATAGTTGTTCAATTGAATCGAAATACACACCTTGGGTACATGAACCCCACTTGATCTTTTCCGTTGAGGTACTCTTGGAGCATCCGGGGATGGTACTCGAGAATCTGTACACTTAAGAGACAACATAAGCGTTGTTGAGAAACCGGGAGGTGATGAGACACAGGTGAAACGTTCAGAATGTACAATAGGCACCTCCCGATAAATCAACTCTCTAACATCATCTTTGGTCAACTTCCTCCTCTCAAACTCAAACTCCAGTTTTGAGATGGGTTGAGTGGAAGGTTCGCGCTCGACATTCGAAAGACCATGGAAATAAGGATCGGATAATGCCTGTAGTTTGAAAGACACCTAAGAATTATGTATCACAAAGAGGAAAAACAACCTTCATGTTATTTATCTGTCATGCAATGTTGTTCTAGATTTGGCTGACCTCTTCTGCAGATGGACGATGATTAGGATCGAATGCCAGGAGACGCTCCAACAACCTAAGGGCTAATGGGTCCACGTTAGGGAACTTCTGTGAGTAAGGAACTGGTGGTTTTTTCCTCATACTGCCCAGGTACCTTCTAGCCTTTTCATTGCGAATCTGTCAAAATTAATGGAACTTCATGAATATAAAAGCAATAATACCAACAAAAGAAGGTTGAGATTTTGATAAAACCTCTCTTCCTCTTAAGTAACACCCCGGTTCCAGTTTCCCCATGTTGCTTAGACTGACATATATATATATATATGTACGTATAAGGAACAAGAAAACTAACCTTTGCTATAGTTTCAGTAGGGGGAGTACCAAGGAAATCAGTCATGAGATCGAGCTGGTGCACAACGTTCTTACCAGGAAAGAGTGGCTTTCCTGTTAGCAATTCTGCAAATATGCATCCTATGCTCCAGATATCAACTGCAGGAGTATACTACAATATGGAAAAGGAGATTTAGAATTTGCACATTTGATCCTATCAACTGGTTTTATTTTTGCATAGAAAATAGAATATTACAATACTAAACATGAAATTTTCAAATCCAAAGCTAGATTGGATTTTGACTACAAACCTGAAAGATGGACAAAAAACGTCAATAGTTGATATAGACTGATGAATTTTGATGGAAAGATTACTTCTAGTTAAGCAAGATAAATTAGAAAAGGCATAAACAAACAGAATATTTTATTCCAGGAATATTTGTTGCTATTGAGCTATCCACCAAAAAACAAAGATGGGATAGACTTGAAAACATGACAGCAAAAACCAGTGACTACTTACTTTAGAGAAGAACGAGCCACAGAGCTCAGGAGCTCTGTACCATCGAGTGGCCACATAATCCTGCAGAGGAAAAGACCTACATTTAACGATATCCTGAAAAAAAACCAAGCAAAGCACAGCTCCTATATCTTTTCTTAACCTTAAAAGGAAAATGTTGAAAACAGGATAAACGTACGGTCCAGAAAATAGCAGATGGGGCATCATTGAAGGACACCCGAGCAAGCCCAAAATCACAAATCTTCAGTTTACAGTCTGCATTGGCAAGAATGTTCTTTGGCTTCAAGTCCCGATGAAAGACGTTTGCTGCAAAAGATGAGTCATATTTGTTGACCTCCCAATTTCAAGAAGGCAAGAACCAACATGGATGATGGGGTGGGGGTGGGAACAAACCTGTATGTATGAATTTTAAACCGCGTAGGAGCTGATATAGAAAAAACTGGTAATGCTCTGGTGTAAGATCATCATTTGCCTTGATGACTTGATGAAGGTCTGACTCCATTAACTCAAAGACCACGTAGATATCCCTGAACTCGCGCCGAGAAGGTGGGAGCATGATGTGCTTGACCTCGACAATATCCGGGTGCCTGAGCAGGCGGAGGAGCTTTATCTCTCTCAAGATCCGGGTGGCATCAGATACGTGCTCAAAGACATCATTGATCTTCTTTATGGCGACTCTCTCTCCGGTATGCGTGTCAGTGGCTGAAGCCACCACACCGTAACTCCCTTTTCCAATGACTTCTTGGACTTCGTAGCGGCTAGCCTCACCATACTCGGTGAAGAATTCTGCATCTAAGGATCCCTGAAAATGATTTGGGCATTTCTGATTGGATTAATTCCAACCCCATGAACTAGTATAATTCTCATCTACATGCTTCCCATAAAGGATACCTAGAACAACAATTGACAGGGTAGGTTGTAGAGATAAATCAATGTATAGTGCAATAATCAGAAAACGTCTACATCAGATGACACAAATATGCCTGACAAAAAAGGATTGCAAAATAAAGCTTCTCAATCTCAATGAAGTTGCAATCATAGCACCTGTTCCTTGAAAAGGTCTAAAATAACTCCCATCGTGGAAGCAGCTTTCAGAAAAATTAAGGAAGTCCCAAGTCCTCTCTTATCTGGCATTCTCTGAAAGTAACCAAAACTTCCTCTTCTCATAATTAACCGTCACATTACATGCTAGAAAAACCCTAAAAGAATCAATACTCCAATGTGGGAAAAACCAGCCTGCCCTTCAAAAAACTACCATATGTAAAAGATCAGTTCTCCATTGAAGGTGAAACTATTGAATGGAGTTCTAAGACAATATCCGTTGATTTAAATCGATCCACCATCACATTCCCCAAAAGATAAATCCCAGAGAACAGCGATTGGAAAAGCTAGCAGCATCTTAATTAATCCGATGAAATAGCACATCTCAAATCCGGAAGAATGTGAAAATAAATACATTTTCATGAAAAATAGATATGGCGCTTCTTGGTTTTAGGATCATAGACGAGTCATTTTAACGAACCATTGTTAGTAGAAACAAAATATAACAATAGAGACCCGGATGCCGTAAAAAGGTCGAAAGAGGCAAGGAGAGAAGAAACGGGTCGCCACCTTCTTCTGAGAATCCGCGGCCATGCGGAAGACGTTGCTGGCGGTGCTGCTCTCAAAGTTTGGACAGTTGGGCCCTCTAATCAAGTGCAAGGATCAGATTTGTCTCTTTGTCTCTCTTTCTTCCCTCCATCTCGGTATTGCATTGGGATTTATGGAGCAATGAATGAGCGGAGGAATCGGGAAGAGGGCTATTAATATCAAAGGAGATGACAATGTCACGAAGTTCTGTTAATTTATGGGTAGAAAATCAGAATAAACAGGGAAGATTGTTGACAGAGTATGTAAACATACAATTATTTGAATAATGTCGGAGGTGAATTATGACTGTAATTGGATCATTATTATAAATTTCCATCTCTTTCGGAAATGAAATGGTGAGAGAGTTATAAAATAAATATGTATACTTTATCTTAAAAAATAAATTAATTTTAAATTAATATAGTTCTAATTTACTATTTATTTATAATATTTTAAAATCAATTTATATTATTGAAATTCAAAATTCGGCACATAATTTATTCTATCCTAAAAATTAGTGGATGTACGCGAAATCCAACATTCAATTTTATAACAAAATTACGCGTATATATAGATCTCATCTCGTCCCACCCTAGTATCATGCGCATTAAACTACGTTAAGCTTCTTAAGACTACTAGTACGACTAACTGCCTTTATCTTCACCAGTTCGTCCAAAATCCTAACATGCATTACTACCCCTTTTAAGCGTATTGAAGATCTCGTAACACATTTTATGTACAAATCAATAATTTTTCACATAAACTATATAATCTGTGGTACCGCTGCTCCAACGGCCTCGACTCTTAACTCGATCAATAATTATTTGTCTCGACTGATTCGTATACTTGTCATGTCGCATTGCCGCCAATACATCAAGTATGTCGGTCCTATCTCAATACCGTGGTCAAACAATTTATTCACTTAAATTTTCATGGCTTATAATCATATTTGTATATGAGCTCCTGCTCATGCCAACTAGTATAGGCCCACTTTTCAAGATTTTTAAAATCGGGCATATTAACCCCCAAGTTTTAAAATCGAGACATCCAGTCTAACTAAGCTATTTGAGCTCACGGAAGTCTTCCAAAAATTTTAAGCAATGGCACATGGTTAGGGGAGAGCACTTCCGACAAAATAAATTTTTCATTCGTCCATCACACCAACTGAGTATGAGGACATTTTCGCTTATAACCAATAAACGGGTTTTTCACTTCCTTTTAGGAAGTTTCATCATACCAACCAGGTATAACCTACTTACAACCGGTAATTAGTTTTTTTTCGCATGATTTCTACATCACTCCTCTCTGTTGTGATGGTTAAAATATCATTTATTAGTGGATTTTTATTTCCGATGTGCTTATCATCCCAATCGGGTATGATATTAAATCTCACTCACTCGATTATGCACTAATCTCCTCTTTACCGGTTCTTTATTCTTACGCGAGCTTATCCTTGTTGGCGTTCTCAGTACTTCATGTTCCTATATTATATGAACATACTTGTTCATTATCTTTTGGCCTAATAGCCTTCATTCACCGTGAATGAATGAAATACTTAACTTTTCGATTTATTGTAATTAGGTCCATAAAGTTCCTTTTTCTTTAACTTTAGGTCCCTAATGCCGAGTTTTCCCAAATTAAGTCCCAAAACTTCTAAATTTCACCTTAGGACCTCAATTTATTTAAAATCACAAAAAGGGGTTAAAGTTTCTCAAATTTACAATTTTGTCCCCAACTTTTCCAAAATTATCATTTTACCCATCCTTTACAAAATGGTAAGTTTTACCCAAAAATTTTCAAAAATTGCCCAATTGGTCCTCCAACATCTTTATCATGCCTAATTGGCCCTCAATTTTATGAAATTGTACTTTAGTCCTTCGAATTTTTGAAATCCCCAAAATTTTCCCCAATTTCAACCTTCTAACTCAGTCGAATTTGATTTTATCAAATTGACCGATTAAATGAGTCTAATTATTGAAATTGAAGTTATATTAGAGTTACTACACCTTCATACAATTCAATTGCACTTTGAATCGCACGATTTGATGTCGAAATGAGCTCAAATGAAGTTTCGCTAGAAAACTGAACTTAGAGAGAAAAAGCTTCAAAAACTTACTGTCGGGGGCGCAACAGTCCGAGCTTTCAATCTGTGCAGATAACACTTGTCCTGAGGTTGCTCCTAGGATCAAGAATTGCATCAATTGATGTCAAATTGAGTGAGAATTTTATCATCGAAGTTCTGTCGATTCTCTCTCTAGCACTGGTCGAAAATTATAGAGGGGAGCCAAATTGATTTACCTATTAGCTCTAATTCAGCTGTAGGAAGACTGTGGAGGTCTTGGGAGGGCTTAGTTTGGCCTAAGAAGGGCTCGAATTGGCTGATTTCAGCTCGGCCGAAACATGGCAGCTTTAGTCGGCTGGAGCTGCTTCACTATTCGATCACGTCGGCGCTTCTCCGGCGACCCTTAGAGCAAATGGAGACTACAGGCATGTGGTTGACTTCTCCCCGAATCTAAAGAACCCGATCATAGGCAGATGGAGCAGTAGGGAGAGAGTGGTTCAAGCTTCACCGAAAAATGGAGCAATAGGGAGAGAGTGGAGTTTTTAGGTGTGAGGAGGATGAATGAGGAGGGGCTTTTTACATAGGAAGCTCAGGGACTTCTTGGTCGTCCGATTGGTGCCTTAATGGTGGTCATTCATTGCTTGAAGGCCGGAGACTTTTCATCTTTGCCGGCACTGCTCGATTTTTCGGTGAGTGAATAGTGTTGTCATCTAAAGGAAGAGGATGACACTATTCCGAATGGTACCAGACCAATCCGTACCAGGTTCAAAACTTAAACCGGCTGGTTCATGCCTAATTCGAGCGAGTTTTTCAAAATTAAAAATTTCTAAATTCATTTTCTATCCAATGGGGCCTCAATTCCACCTAGAAAAATGAATTTAGCATCCGGTTCAATAGTGGTTCAAACCGGTCTAAACCGATGCAATCTGGTTTGGATCTGGTTCACCTGAACCGGTTTGGTTTTCATCTCCTATTCATGCTAAAGTCCCATTTCATGACTTTTATGACTCTTTAGGTCACTCGGGATCCATAAATTTCCCAGTTTTCCCTTTCCCTATCGGTTCCGGTTCATGAACCGACTATAAACCCCGCCCTTTGGAGTCAAGGAAATTCGGGAAAAGAACTGGTCAAACCGAGTGAGAAACACCGAAGAGGTTCACAAACCCGATCATCAAAGAATGAGCGATTTGGAAATTTACAATTCCCAAGTGATCCAAAGGGTTCATAAAATCTTGGAAAAGAACCTTAGGACAAATTTGAAGAGTAAAACCAGATTGATTCAAATGAACCGAATCCAATTGTATTGAACCGGTTTATGAACCGAGTCGGTTCATGAACCAGAACCGATAGAGAAAGGGGAAACTGGGAAATTTATGGATCCTGAGTGACCTAAAAAGTCACAAAAGTCAAGAAAAATGACTTTAGGATGAATTGGAGATGGAAATCAAACTGGTTCAGGTGAACCAGATGCGAACTGAATTGAACCGGTTTGAACCACTACTGAATCAGATGCTAAATTTATTTTTCTAGGTGGCTTAGAAAATTCAAATTTGAGATTTGAGGCCACCATTGGATAAAAAATGAATTTAGAAATTTTTAATTTTAAAAAATTCGGTCAAATCGGGCATGAACCGGCTGGTTTAAACTTTGAACCAGGTTTGGACTGATCTGGTCCAGTTCGTAACAATGTTGTCTTCTTCCTTCAGATGACAACACTGTTCACTCGCCGGAAAATCGAGCAGTGCCAGCGAAGCTGAAAAGTCTTCGGCTAGGGAGTTTCACACAATGAATGACTGCCATTAAGTTGTCAATCGAACGGCCAAGAAGTCTCTGAGCTTCCTATATAAAGAACTCCTCCTCATTCATCCTCTCCACACCTAAAAACTCCTTTCTCTTTCAATTGCTTCATTTTTCGGTGAAGCTCGAACCAGAGCTCCAACATAGGATCTTTTTTAAGCCAAAGAAGGTGTGGCCAGGTTCTTTAGAACGAGAAGTTAGCTACCCGATGGTAGTCTCTATTTGCTTTGAGGGTCGCTGGCATGATAGAACAGTGAAGCAGATCCGGTGGATCGAAGCTGCCCTGTTTTGGCTTAACTGAAAATGGCCAATTCGAGCCCTCCTGAGGCCAAACCAAGTCCTCCCAATACCTCTACAACCCTCCTATAGTTGAATTAGAGCGGAAAGGTAAGCCAATTTGGCTCACCTCTGTAAATTCCGATCGGTGCTAGAGAGAGAACTGATAGAAATTTGATGACTAAATTCTCATTCAATTCAGCATCAATTGATGTAATTCTTGATCCTAAGAGTAACCTCAAGACGAGAGCTATATGTGCAAATTGAAAGCTCAGACCGTCAAGCCCCCGACAGTAAGCTTTCGAAACTTTCTCTCTCTAAGTCTAGTTTTCCGATGAAGCTCCATTTGAGCTCATTACGACATCAAATCGTGCGATTCAAAGTGCAATTGAATTGTATGAAGGTGTAGGAACTCCAATCTAACTTCAATTTCAACAATTAAACTCATTTGATTGGTCAATTTGATAAAATCAAATTTGGCTAAGTTAGAAGGTCGAAATTAAGGAAAAATTGGGAAACTCAAAAATCCGTGGAACTAAAGTGCAATTTCATAAAATTGAGGAACAATTGGGCATGATAAAGATGTTGAAGGACCAATTGGGCAATTTTGGAAAATTTGGGGTAAAACTTACCATTTTGTAAAGTAGGGGTAAAATGGTAATTTTGGAAAAATTGGGGGGACCAAATTGGAAATTTGGAGAAATTGAACCCCTTTTTATGAAATTGAATAAATTGAGGTCCCAATGTGAATTTTAAAAGTTTTGAGACTCAATTTGAGGAAAAACTGATATTAGGGGCTTAAAGTTTTAAAAAAATAACTTTAGGGACCTAATTGCAAATAAATGAAATGTCTGGTTTTCTCATTAATTTGGAATAAATGAGGGCTATTAGGCCGAAGGATAATGAACAATGATGTTCATATCATGTAGGAACATGAAGTACCGGGAACGCCAGCAAGGACAAGCTCGCATGAATACCAAGAACTGGTCGAAAAGAATTAATTGCATTAAAGGGTGAGTGGGAATTTAATATCATACCCGGTTGGGATGGTAAGCACCTCGGAAATGAAAACTCACTGGTAAGTGGTATTTTAACCATCACACCTAATAGGAGTGATGTGAAAATCACGCGGAAAAACTACTTAACGATTGTAAGTAGCTCATACTCGGTTGGTATGATTAAACTTCCTGTAAGGAAGTGGAAAACCCGCTTATCGGTTATAAGAGGAGATGTCCTCATGCCCGGTTGGATGATGGACAACTAAAAAGTTTATTTTTTTTAGAAATGTTCTCCCCTGACTGTGTGTCACTGCTTAAAATTTTTGGAAGACTTTCTTGACATTAGCTCGAATAACTCATATAGGTCGGAGACCTCGGTTTTGGAACTTGGGGGCTAATATGCCCGATTTTGAAAATCTCGAACAGTGGGCCCTAGGCTAGTTGGCATGAGTAGGAGCTCGTAAACAAAAATGATTACAAAGCCATGAAAAATTTAAATGAGTTATTTGGCCATGGTACCAAGACATGATCGACATACTCGATGGACTAGTGGTAGTGCAACATGATGAGTTTTCGGACTAGTCAAGACAAACAGTTGCAAGTCTAGTTGAGGGTAGGGGCCGTTGGACCAATGGCACCACAGATTATACGGCTTATGTGGAAAAATTATTGATTTGTGCTTGCATTGTGTTACGGGACCTTTAAGACGCCCAAGAGGGGTAGTGATGCGTCCTAAGGCTCTGGACGACTTGGTGGAGATAAGGGCAGTTAATCGTACCAGAAGTCTTAAGAAGCTCGACATAGTTTCATTGCGCATGAGACCGGGTGGGGACAGGATGAGGTCTCTGTGCTCATATGGACACAGAGTATTTTTGGTGTAAGGATAGGATGTTAGAGACGTTCACTCAGACTTTGGGTAAAAGTCAGAGACTTCTATCAGGGTAGATGGTAAAGACGCTCTGATCCACAAATAGGTGTAATCGGCATAACTGCATCTCGCGAATGTGTGTGATCCCTTCATGATGAAGGGTGTGTGTTGTATGTTAAACACACCAAATATGGAAATGGGAAAGAGATTATAAAAACCGTGGAAAGGATTTGAGAATCCTTTGAAATGAATTGGGAAACTTTGGAAAAAGATTTTGATAAACTGACATTTGAAGAAAAACATTTTTATGAAATAAGGAGTCTTGCACATTCCGATTAAAGAAATTAATTTTTATGAAAACTTTCACCCAACACCCATTCACTGAGTTGTAGAACTTACCCACTTCCTTTACCCGTTTTTAGGAAACCAAGGGAAAACCAACTTTAAATATTTATCGGTAGCCGAACCTTAAGGTAGGTATGTGAAAATTTATATTAAGTTTTTATTAATATTATTACAATAAATATACAGGTAAGAAGGACACCTTACTCCCCACGGTTTATAAGAGGAAAAACCCTGCATAAACTAGGAGAGTGGCGAGTTGTTCACGGGGATCCAACCAAACCAAGTCGGGGCATGACATTCTTTTTTCATTTCATAGCTTGAGGAATGCATTTATTTCCCCAAATGATGGATTCGGGTCGGGGTGAGTTGTAGGGTAAAAATAGGGGAATTTGGGTGAATGGTCGGGTGAGGAAGACAACATGTGTGCGTGTGACCGTGCGTGTCGTCCTTGCAGACTGGTTCGGTACTGTAGCGAACTAGTTTTCAGAAAATTTCTTGGTTAATTTAGCAATTTTTTGTCTGGTTTACCTCTTTCATGATCGGTTCTTGAGAAAATAAAAATATTTAAAAATTCTAGATTCTATTTATTATTAAATATACCCAATAAACCATTCCATTTTGATTTACTTTGACCCCTTAAAAATTCAGGTGTGGGGTTTATGACTCCCATCGACCCGAACCTGATCTAAACTAGTTTTCTTCTAGTTTCTCTCAAATCCTTTTCTTCCTGTTATGAGGTACCCTCAATTGTTTCTCAATAATTTTAGAAAATTTTACGGACTAATGTGTAATAAATAGAAAGTTAAGAGGGTTTAATGAAAGAATTGAAATAGCTTGGGGCTTTAGAGTGATAATGGCAAATAAATGGGGGAAATATTGAAACTTAGAAGATATGGGTGAGAGTCGTCTAAATAGGCTGTTGATGCGCAAATCGAGCAAACCCAACTCGAAGGGCCAAACCATAATTTTGAGAAGATATGAAGCAGTACTATAATATACTATTTAGGACCAAACCTAACCTATATTATACTCTATGTTTGTGTAGTTTGAATTTCTATAAATAGCCGAGTGGAATTCTCAATCAAAGATACTTGAATAAACACCGGAACAAATAAGTTCCGAATACTAGGGTGAGTAGGTTTACAAACAGCAAATTATATTGGAGTGATAGTGTTTCTTTATTTACCCCTCTTAGTCCATCAATCAATCACTATCTTCCACTTTGGCTTGATTTTATTCCATAGTTGACCTTTTGCCTCCCAATTCAACCATTTTCCCTGATTCATCTTTTCCTAGTGTATGCCTTGAAAAATTTCCGGTGTTACATAAACTACCAAATTGGTATTATATTTTCTTTTACAGATTTATGTACAATATTTTATATTCCATAATATTTTAAAATTATAAACTAATACATTATTTTTCGTTTATTTTTTACATTGTTCCTATCAATACTATAGTAATGATTGTGGTTTCGACTATAGTATTGGAAGTAGTGGTGAATTATTCATAATATTACGATCAAAATGGTTAGATGTATGACAAGAAAGCATGTTAACATTGAATTTCTTATCTAAATGCATCGGCCTTTATTGAGCAAAACATGAAAGATCAATGTTTTGCTTTTCCAGCATCATTAGGGATATTGTCAGTTTGGATCTCTGGTATAAGGGAAAAGTTTTTTAGGGTTTTTTAGGGAAAAGTCGACTTTAGAACAAGATCAAAGACACCAAATTCGCTAAGCTTGATTGATTGGTGGAAATAATTTTCTATTTAAAGGTCTCATAACTAATAAATAGTCTATCTTTTCACTTTTATATGTGAATTATCTCGTATAAATTCATACTTTATAAATTAATCTTATGGGACAATAGAGGTACGATTGAGCAGGGATATGTGGTATATGTGTGCGTTCCGCCCTCGCATTTAGACGAACTGTCCACGTTATGTTGGACCTATTTTTCATAATTAAATGGCATGATTCTACAAATTTTGACCTTATTTTCACTAACGTTATTAATTTAATTTATTTTTTTTAATATTATTTAATTATTTTCCTGGAGAAAAATTACCTTAATAAATTTTTTTATTATTAAAAATACTGGAAAAATTCAGAAATTCTAGGTCTTTATTGGTTCAATACCGTACAAATCCAGTTCTTACTCGATATTTTCTATTTATTTATTTTATTAACATGGAAAATTCTCTAAGTCATATGAGGCTAAGTGTTGTTTTCGATTAATTTCCATGTTTTATTTGGATTTGACTTAATTTCTATGTTTTATTTGAATTTGACTTGGTCACAATTTCATGTTGTTTTCGATTAATTGCTATTTTTTATTTGGATTTGACCTAGTCACAATTTCGAGCTCCGGAAGAATACGGTGTTAGAGATATCCATGATTCAACCCTTTATTTTATATTATCATTAAGATGATGAATACGAGGCCGAGGCATACCTAATACTTAGAAGATCATTTCTTCTTTGTCATAATGTGTAACAAACAAATATGCAACTGTACCTAATACCTACTAAAAAGAAAACATATCTTGCAACTCAGATTGAGAAATATGCAAAGATTGAGAAAGAGTTCTCTATTTTGAAATCCACGGGTTGTAAACATTACAAAAACACCCCTAGACTTCTGGATCAAAACCAGAGTATAACAATCATAGATTCAATTTTCTAAAGTAAAATTATTTTCAAATTTATAGTGGAAAATAATTTTTAAAAATCCTTAAAAGTCATTTTATGGAATATGAATAACCTAAATAAAATTATGATAAATGAAAAAAAGTTAATAAGGAGTCTGTATATAACAAAATCATCCGGGCTAGTTCTTAAATATAAATAACTAGCAATCTTCAACATCAAGTCATAAAATGAAGCTCTGCTCCACCTAGTCCCTCGTTTCATGATTTCAGAATCTTGAATCCCAGCTAGAGATCATATAGGGACCATAAATTGCCCGCCATACCATACCAAGATCAGGTCAAGAAATGCATGCGAGAATGGATGCAGGTGCTTATATTTTAGCGGTGTTGCGGGCAGAAGGTGACCACATAGTTACCCCTCCTACAGGTCGATATGCTCGTCGGGTCGTCGTAAGCATAGGAGTATGCCTTGGGGCATGCGCTCTTAAATATCCTGGAATACGCTGTCGGCTTGCATGCCTGAGGCGTCCCAAAGCTCCCAGTACAGCAGTACCTACATATATCAGTCCATCCCAAACTTAGAACACTTTTGCTCTATATACCCATTAAGCTAATGAACCTAATGTTTGTGAAAGTTCAACCTATTGGAGAAAGAGTAACTCCCAACTTTTGAAGAAGAGAAAATATACTAAGTACCTCGGGGAGTTGAAGGCTGAGCAAGCGCTCTTACAGGCCACAACCATGTTGTCCTTGGACCGGACCTGTAGGGAGACGGGGCACATGTTGTTGAGGTCGCTGATGCAGCCGGCGTAGCTGCATTTGCCGGAGCCCTTGAAGGGCATTATCGACATTCCGAGGTTGTAGCCGTCCACGAGGCTCACGTCGTAGAAGTCCTGGTCGTTCCCGAGGGTGATCTCCGCCAGGGTTGCTGGAGGTGCGCCACCGACTCCGTTGCAGTAGAGCGAGCCGCCGCAATCCCCGGTGGAGCAGCGGCCGCGGCCGGAAGCGTCGAAGGTGCAGCCGTGACGGCCCCAGAAGCGGCCCGACCAGAGGGCGGGGAGTTGGAGGGTGTACGCCTTGTTTGAAGGGAGAGCGAAGCCGCCGCGAGCCAGCACTGGCTTGCCTGCGCCGGGCTGGATCCCCGGCCACACAGTGTAGGGGCATTTGTTGAATAGCATTATGGTGGTGGCGGATACCTCATCTGTACAAATAAAGCAGAGCAGATTATATGGAAATGCGATTTCCCAAACTAAAGCAATAATTTTTTTACAAAAATTGGAGACTAAACCTTTGGTTTATCAACAATTTAATCCTTCTTAAAATCAATACTTTAGACATTAACGTTTATAAAAAAAAAGTAACTTATATTGCCCAAATACTTAATATTCGGATCATATTGTCAAGAAATTAAGAATAGAGAATAATGAAGTGTTGAGTTGTTTACTCAAGAAAGAAATTTCACTGTGGATTTTAGCTGAGCTTTAACTGTTTACCAACAACATATGTAGATCTAAGAGAAATGCGATAGCTATGCACCCTTTTCCTATGTGAAGTCGTTCTGGCAGCCATTGATGCTCACAGTTGAAGAAATATAAGAACCAAGCTAATGAATGCAGGGTCAGATGTTTGCCGTATATAGAGATAGATGTGTTGTAGGACCTGTAATGTGGAAGGCGATGAATACAAAGAGAAGAAAACCCATGAGGGGCCTTAGCCCCGCCATCACCGCCAGCGCCATTCCTGATGAGCTCTCCGCAGACAGGCCAAAAAAGCTTCACCGGAGTGAGAGTGAGAGTGAGAGTGAGAGTGAGAGTGAGAGCGAGACTGAATGAGGGTGAAGAGTGACAAACTCTCTTTTACATTTATTTTTTAAATAAAAATAATTATATTTATGATCCATTTCACATATAAACTATTTGAATTGTAACCCATTTGATATGCCATTTAATTTATTTTGTTTCCCATCATTTCATAAGCTAATTCTTTTAATTTAGTTCAATAGTTGGGTCAATTCATTTAATAATTGGGTCGATCGACCACGTCCAACCCTCTCTCGGCCTCACTTTACTGCTCCAACTAGCATCTCCTCGCGGTTGCTCTTCCGCACCACTGGCATCCTTCACCTCTACCTAAATCTTTGCCCTTCACGGGCAGGGTGGACAAGGTTGGATGTGTCTATCGAGACCAAGGGATGGCTTGGGGAGGAGTGAAAGGTGGCACGCGGGGACAAACACTGGAGTTGGGCGGTGCCTAGCAAAGGATCAGCCATATGAGTGATGTTGACTGGAGCGAGTGTCAGGTTGGTGTCACGAGATTCCAGTGGGATGAAGAAGGGTAGGCTGGCTTGCACACAGAACTGCATAGATCATAATTGCAAGGAAATTCTTGGCGTCCCTAGTAGGAGTAGGACAAGCTATCACCAAATAATCCATAATGACTAATTAAGGTAATGAGGATTAAGTGGGGTGTGTCGATCTCGTCTATAGGTGTGATTAATTCGTGGAGTTTGGGGAGGCAACTGTAATTTCAGAGGACTTTGGGGTTATATTGCAGAGAAATTTTAGTCGGTGGACAACAGGTGGGCACAGAGTACGAGGGAGTGTCAGAGGGTCAGTGGGAATTAGGCTGTCTTTTAATCCCCAGAGAGAGAGAGTAGCCTTCCTGACCATCACATGATGGGACAGAACTGGTGGAGGGACCCATACCCACCTGTTAGTCGAAAAAAATTATAATTAATATACTTTCTGGTAAATCATATAAAAATGTTTTATATGTATGCTAATTCTGTGTATTTTTTGTGGTTAATAACGTGAAAGATTGGTCACTTTTACGATTTTAAACATTTTAGCACTAATTCTTTTATATGATCCAATTAGCTCTTAGTTTTTTTTTTGTTTCTTATCATATACTATTTATTTTTCTCTACCAAACTAATGGGAATGCTGATGTCACTGTTCAGTGGGTTGATCGAGTGAATGAAGAAAGAATGATTTTGCCATGGGAATTGAGTATAAATGGTCATTCCAGCCTGTAAACTGCGTCTTGTCGGTCTTCCCTTTTAATTTACTTTTGCCATTTTAAGTTTAATTTTTTAAGACGCTCCATGTTTTTATGTACTGGAAGTGACTACTTATCCTAAAATTTGAGAGATATTTGTTTAACTATAACATATTTTTTTGTAGTGTTAAGTTGATAAGTCTATTTAATGTTTGATGTTAACTCATCTAATATGTACTTTAGAAGATAATACGAAAGTCAATATTTTTTTTTCTTTTACACACAAAGATGTTATCCTACCTCCTACCTAATTGGTCTAAATTTTTGAAATGGGAGCACATAAAAAAGTACCTAACTCACACTCTTACTTTTTAGTTACATATACATTTTATTATGATGGAAAAAATTATAATTAAAAAGAATGGGAACGAGTATTCGCTTGCTTAACCCAAAAAAAAACCAAAAGAAATCGGATGGAGCTGAAAATAGAACATTGAATATAGCAAGGTCCCTGTTATATGGCTCCCACCGTTTAATAAATTTAAAAAGGATACATACATAGATCTCTGTTTAAAGGGTTTATTTTTTCAGTTGTTTTATTCTTCATCTTCTCTCAACTACACATCTAAATTTTGCCCTCCACAAACTAAAGCCCACTGTCCATTTCTCCATGTAAATATAATCAATTCATTGAGAAGCGAGGAGCAGGAAAACACAGTCCCATCAACAGGAATCACCATTAATTTTATAATAGTTCCTCTTTTTAATATTTCACCTTTTTAATCAATCTAAAAAGTACTCATCTTTGTAGTGCATATATATATATAAAGTATACATGATATCTGGGAAGTCCAATCCCGCATTCCGGCTAGTGGTATTTTTTTTCGGGGCCCCACCCTGATCAAAAGAGATGCTTCATCCAGCTAGGTTATTCTCAGTGGTCTATTTCACCATTAATTGAGGGAACATGTATATGTTTCTATGACAATAATTTAACTGATTTTATATAAATAGTATTCAAATGTTAAAATATTTAATAATTTATTAAATAATATATATAATATAATATAAGTATTAGATAGTACTGCAATGTTATAAAAAATTTAAACAATATTTAATTTAAAGTAATTATTTTTAAATATTAAATTTATTACCATTTATATATTTATAATATTTTAATTAAATGTATTATTTTAATTTATAATACCCGTGCAATTTAAATACATTTATTATATATAATTTTAAGTTTATCCTTACTAATTATTTAAGGGTAATAGTGTATAATATTTTCAATTTTAAAATAGAGATAAAAATAAGTGAATTACCAATTTTTTTTACGCAAATTTACTAATGTAATGTTAAAGTAAGGTGTACTTAGATGCGAAATTAAATTTATATCTAGTAGTAATTTTTTTAATATTATATAATTATAATAGTTAGTATTCTATCCTAATTCTCAATTTATATTATTAAATAAACCTATTAAAAACTTTATTGCAAAACCAGAATGGAAAAGAACAAGAAAGCAGAACATTACACAAAGAACAGACCATGGCTTGAAAAAACTTGCTGTTGAAATATAAAGAGCTTTAGCAAAGGGAAACTGGTCATCGGATCCTCAGTTCTTCTTGGCGATGAAGAGGCCCCACCGCTGCTCACCGGACGAACTCCTCACAAGCTTGGCCTTCCACCCGCTGATGATGTCGTCATAGTCTTGCTGCAACCACCTCATTGAACCCAGCGTCCCTGAGCATCTGAGATGCCATAACATATGAGAGAAGTAAGAATTTGGCGAGGATGGGATGTGGGAGAGACAGTGGACGTATGGAAGGAGATTGGCAAATGATCGGTATACCTGACTATAAACTTTCACTTCATGTAGGTCATAGCCTCGTTGCTTAATATAACCTGCAAAATCGGGAGAAGGTGTTCCGGGGCTTCTGCAGTAGTCACTGATGAGAACCTTACCGCCAGGCTGCACATATGTATACTTTGAATACAAACAAGAAATATGACCTGCACGAATACTGATAGTGGTGCTCTACAGAAATTGGTAACAAGAAGAGAATTGTATATAGTTAAACATTAAAAAGGTGGCAATGAACTTCGTAAAAGGAGTCGAGTAACATGAGAAGTCAAGGAGAGAGAACGAACCTCTGGCCGCTCTTCTTTGTCGAGATCGGCGGCCTTGGAGTCGAGCATCATGGCCTCAACGGTGTGGTCAGCCGAATGCTCAATCCAGTAGCTCTTCTGGACCTCACGCTCGTCTCCTACAACAAAAAAAAAAACAACAAATCAACAACAACGGCAACGCGACGATGCTCGTCTGAACAGCTAAGCTATCAGCACAGATGTGATACTCGACCTTGAGGATCCATTTGATAATAGAAATGAGGGGATTCGAGGTAGAAGACGAAACCAAAATTAGACGCGAGAGTCACCGACTCAAGCGATGGAGAGAGATAAAAGAGGGAAGGAGCAAGCTTAATAGCATTCAACGACCGAGGAGTGATGGAGAGCTGCTGTATGATTTTCCTCTCTGCTGCATGACCATGCAGATTCCTATCTGGCAGAGGATCGCTCAATCTCTGGGAAATTAAGAAGGCTTCTACTTCTTATTCTTCTTCCCTAGTTTGAAGGAGGCCTAAGTGCTGTGGCTCCCATTTTATAGAGGAGATGGCAAGGCGAAACACCTCTATAAGCTTATCTTCTACACTTTTCATTCACAAAAAAGCTCTATAATTATTCTTCATACTTTATGGGAATAACAAGTACGAAAAATAATATTTTTTCTGTAATAAATATGAATGATTATTGTAATTCCTTATATTATTGTAATTTGTAATCACATTTTGGATTATTTTATAATTTATGTGAATAGAAAACATTACACATTTCCCTATCTTATAATTAATGTAGCATTTATCTTGAATAAGCTTATAATAGAATGACCATTTATTATATCTCTTAATTATGTATTGGGACAATATTTTCTAGGTTCAATTTCTTTTGTTTTTTAATAAAAAAATGTAGGATATATAGCATATTGATGACATTAAGTGGCATAGCCATTGATTTTCATTTATTTGTCATGCTGCAATGACATTCCTGTGTGTTCTCAAAGGAGAGATGACATACTTTTCATGGGGTACACCGGTAAGTAACACCTTGCACATTCCTACACATAAAAGTATTTTTTTTAAATAAAATGGAGGATAAATGTCAACCTTGTCAACTATATAATGTTTAAATTTTTACCTTCAACTGCCGTAAAGTGAACTTTAGTTTGATATGATGAGCAAAAAAACCTTTAGTTTGATACGATACAAAGCAAATCGGTGTGCTGACTTGGTGGCGTAGTTAACTCGACATGGGATGTTCGTTGGTGGCATATCTACCATCTTTACTTGCCTAGCTGCGACACGAGCATGGTCGTCGGCCGAACTCTGATGAGCGTCCCACCCTCTTCCCTCATCTCCCATGTAACTTGAAGTTCTCTTTTATCCCTTACCTGTGGAACCTAATGTATCGAACATAAGATGTCAACTCAGGTTCACCTTATGTTATGATTATAGTTAAGATTTCATTTCTATATTTTTTTTAGTTTTTAATAAATAGCAGTTATTATAAGTTATTATAATGAAAATGTAAGATTTTTTAAGAATAAAATTTTAAATTAGATAAAATAAACTAGTGTTATTAATTTATAAATTTTTAAACATTTCAATTTTTATTATTAATAATTTTTAAATAAAAATTAACTAAATTTTTTATTAACAATAAATTCTCACATCATATTAGAGTTGAACTTGCACCCATACTAAAAATTTGGCGGGTAATATGATACCGTAATAATATACCAATGTGTAAAATATATTAAAGTTACATAAATTTGGGTATTGATAATAAAATTATAAATTAAATAAAATAGAAAAATATTTTAAGTTTATAAAATTACTAAAATTTCTCACATTACAATTAATAAATTTTAAGTATAAATAACACCAGATTAATTATGAATATATAACGATATCATTTAAATGAGTTACAAATTTGTTTAATATTAGAATAGGGTAAGCAATAATAATATATTTATAAATTTATCTAATATTTTTTTAATAATAAAGTTACAAATTCGTCTAATATTTTAGAATATAAAGAGAATTGTTATTAGAATTAAAAGTAAAAAAATGAATTATACTATAATATCATTAAGTCAAGTTATTATAATAAAAATGTATGAGCATTATATTATTAGAAAATATAATAGGGTAGGGTGATATATCAAATAGTTTATTTAGTTGATAAAATTTTTACTTAAAATAATTAATGCGAAGTTTATAAAATTTTTATTTTTATTTTTAAAACGAGATAAAAGTCAACAATTCCATTAGATATATTTTTAAAATTGTAATTCATATATTTTCTCAAGTATCATTTTTTAAATATTTTATATAAATGACTTTCATATTTTATTACAAAATCTTAATTAAAATACAAATAACATATCAAGCAATCTTAATTATCCAACCATATCTTTAAATATAGTTCAATTAACCAATCATGATATGTGAGTGGTATAAGCCTTGTGCGTATACACTCTACTGTTATTATAAAAGTTTATCTCCACATAATAATTTTGATTTGAATATTTGTATACTATAATTATATAATTTTTCTCTTATTTATAAGTATACGTAGACACTTACTTATGTCCCTTGGTTTGAGTGATGAAGTTAACATGTTTCCTCTATATTTCTTTTTCTTTACTTCTAGTATAGTTCTAATGATAAAATTAACTTGCTTATTGATGTCATATCCATCATTCTAAATCTTTCCCCAAAAATAATAAATTGTATATATTAAATACATAATAATTAATGGTATATAATGAACACGAATTAATTAATTAAATATATTGAAATTCTTATTAATTGATGTTGGACTTGTTAACTCACTCGCCCCCATACAAGTGTTTCTCTTATAATTTTATATATAGCTGTAGTCCCCATCATATTTTTAGGAAGAAGTTTGCTTTTCAAAATAATTTATTGAATTATTACCAATCTTTCTAAAAATGTGGGCCATAAATTCTTTTATAATAAATAAAGTATTCACCTTTTTTTTTATAAACAATTGATTTTTAACCATTTTTTCATAAGAAAACTTATACTTTAGTCACTTTTTTTATAATCAATTGGGTATTAACTAATTTTTTAGAATTTATTAACATTTTTTGGACTTTAACCTTTTTCTAATAAGTAATTTAATTTTAACATCATTTTTATAAATATTTATATTTTAGCCCATTTTTTATAAACAATTGAGTATTAACCCTTAGTTATAAATATATATGTTTTAGCCCATTTTTTTATAAATAATTGTTACTTACCTATTTTTTTTTATAATACTGAGTATTAGCATTTTTTTATAAATATGGAGTCTTTAACTCATTTTATAAATCTTGAACATTATTTTTTCATAAATATTAAAATTTAATCCATTTAAAAATTGTTGAGTATTAGTTTGTTTTCATAAATATTTTAAACGGTCTCCTTCTCACCCTTTTTAAACACTCAAGTACACATTCTTATTTTTTTAGTTATAGGGTCTTAACTCGTTTTTTAAAATCGTTGAAATATTACTTATTTTTTTTATAAAAATTTCCATATAAATTTTTATATTTATTTTTAAAAAACTTTTCAAAGTATATATACTAAGTATTGATTCACTGGTTTTTTAGAATTTGTTCAACTAATTTATTATTTAGAATTTGTTCGATTTGAAGGTATTCCACATCCTTGTACATGTTCTTGGTGTACAATTGGTTCTGTGTATATTTTTACAATAACATGCATATATATATATATATATCATTTTCATCCATTATATGTATATACGTATAGTTAATCTATATTAGTATGTCTTGGATAGTTTAATAATTTTTTTTATAATTATGGTTTTACTCTTAATTCACTCAATTTATGTGTCAAATCACTTTTTCACAATCCAATCCCAATTTTTTCTCAAATTCTAAATCTTCTCTAAAACTTATCAAAATTATCCCTCCGCAATTGATTCTTCAAAAATCCCTTAATGTTCCACGCACTTGCAAAAATATCATTTTGTTCTTTTCAAAAGTTTAAATTTTGCTTGTTCACTTGCAAAATTACCAATTTGCCTATTTATTTAAAAAAATTATCATTTACCCATTTTTATACAAAAATGATCAATTTGTCACTATTTATGCAAAAATGACTAATTTGTCACTATTTATGCAAAAATCATAAATTTGTCCTTATTTATGCAAAAATAATTATATATATTTTATAAAAATGACTATTTTACCATCAATTTAATAAAAATAATCATTTTGCACCATTTGTGCAAAATATTACCATTTACCCTCCATTTATAAAAAAAATACCATTTTAAAAATAAATGACCATTTTGCCACTCAACTTCCGAAAATCACTTGTGGTACTTCCATCTTTTCAAGTCACCTCTTAGCCCATTTAGGCTTCCATTGAGAAGCATTTCTCCAAGTTTTTCTCTTTTTGTAAACTAGCTCCAAACTTTTCAAACCTTACATTTTAGTACCTAAACTTTAAAAATCCTTACATCTAACTTTTAATTCCTCAAATCCATTCTAAACATTTCAATTTATCTTTTAAAGACTTGTGGGAGGAGTTTGAGGTCTCACCTCGACCAATTTGCTCGCATTTAGCCATTTTTCAAAAGTGGTCAAAACTGTGCAATAATAGGTTTGACTATAAATACTCACTAGAGATGACACGGTCAATGGCCATAATGGAGGGGAAATGAAGCCACAATCCTATGAGTCAATCTATGGTGGTCACCCGTCCGAAGGTCGCTAGATCTAGTTGAATTTTGAGTCCGATTAGCCATGGTCATAGGTTGTAGAAAGGACTCGTCATTAAATCAGTTAAAGTAAGAATAGCGCCTTACGAGAGTTAAGTTGTCACATCCCGACTCAGTTCTTTGGTTGGACCTGCAAACAACTGCCATGTAAACCCCCACCATTTGGAGTTAAGGAAAAATTAGGAAGAGAACCGGTCAACCCGAGTGAGAAAATCGAATTAGTACACGAACCTCGACCACTAGAGAATTGGCAAATCAGGAAATTTACAACTCTCGAGTGACCCAAAGAGTCATAAAAACCTTGGAAAGGGACTTTAGGACAATTTGGGAAAGAAAACCAGATCGATTCCGATGAATCGGATCTAAACCGAATTGAACCAGTTTGGACTACTATTGAATCGGATGCTAAATTCATTTTTCTAGGCAGCTTAGAAAATTCAAATTAGAGAATTTAGGCCAACATTGGATAGAGAATGAATTTAGTTGAATTTACAAATTTTTAATTTTGAAAAACTCGGTCGAATCAGGCTTGAATCGACTGGTTTAAGCATTGAACCCAGTTCTCCGGTCTGGTTCGGAATAGTGTCGTCTTCTTCCTTCAAATGACAACACTGTTTGCTCATTGAAAAACCAAGCAGCGCCAACGAAGATGAAAAGTCTTCGGCCAGGGTATTTCAGGCAATGAATGACCGCTATTAAGGCGCCAATTGGACAACCAAGAAGTCCTAAGCTTCCTATATAAAGAGCCCCTCCTCATTCATCCTCCTAACACCTGAAAACTACATTCTCTCCCCACTACTCCATTTTTCGGTGAATCTCGAACCAGAGCTCTGACTTGGGCATTTTTTTGAGCCAAAGAAGGTGAGGTCAAGTTCATTAGATTCAGGGAGAAGTCAGCTACCTAATGGTAGTCTCCATTTGCTCTGAGGGTCGCCGGAGAAATGTCGGCGTGATAGAATAGTGAAGCAGCTTCGGCAGACTGAAGCTGCCATGATTTGGCCAAGCTGAAAATGACCAATTCGAGCCCTTCTCGGGCCAAACCAAGCCCTCCCAACACTTCCACAACCCTCAAACAATTGAATTAGAGCGGAAAGGTTAGCCAATTTGGCTTCCCTCTGTAAATTCCAATCCGTGCTAGAGAGAGAACCTGTCATGCCCGACCCAATTTGGTCGGATCCCCGTGATCAACCCACCACTCTCCCGGTTTATTAAAGGGTTTCCCCTTATCGTAAACCATAAAGAGTAAGGCGTCCTTTAACTTGCACCTTTTTCCTGGAATAGCATAATCAAAACTGTATGAAATTTAAAACTTTACATACCTGTCTTACATGCATCTTAGTTGACGGTCTTTAAGGGGAGGCTTTCCGAGATTTCCTGAAAGGGATATAAGGGAGGGGGTGAGTACGACTACTTAGTGAATGGGTTTTTAAAAGCTTTTGACTTTTAAGAAAAATATTTATATGGAGTGTGCCAGACTCCTTTGTTTTCAAAAATCCCATCATTTAAAAATTTGTATTTTTTTCCATTATTTCTTAGTTACCACGGTGTGTCATCACCCAACACACATCCTTCATCATGAAGGTTACACACATTTGCAAGTCAGTATCACTACTGAACCCGCTAGTGGCTTCGGAGCGACTTTTCCTACCACCCGGATAGAAGTACGACCACTTCTACCTTGGGAATGAGTGGATGTACGTGACATCCTACCCACAATCCCGAAATTACTTCTTCATGTCCGTATGAGGATAGAGACCTCATCCTGTCCCCACCCCGGTCTCATGCGCTTTGTGCTACTCCAGATTTTGCACAGACACCTGGAACGACGAACTGCCCTTATAGCCACCAGGTCGTCTAGTGCCCTTAGGACGCATCACTACCCCTCATGGGCGTCTTGATGATCCCGTACTCATAGTGCATGCACAAACAATATTTTCTTATATTGCCATGTAATCTGTGGTGCCACTAGTCCAACGGTCCCGACTCTCAACTCAACCCGCAGCTGTTTGTCTTGACTAGTCCGTTGACCTATCATATCGCACTATCGCTAGTTGACTGAGCATGTCGGTCCTATCTTGATACCATGGCCAAACAATTCACTTATTAAGTTTTATGGCACATATATCATGTTCATTTACGAGCTCCTGCTCGTGCCAACTGGCCTTAGGCCCACTGTACGAGATTTTCAAAATCGAGCATTTAGCCCCCCCAAGTTCCAAAATTGAGGCCCCCGACCTATTAGAGCTATTCGAGCTCCCGTCGAGAAGGTCTCCCAAATTGTTTAAGCATTGGCACACAGTCAGGGGAGAGCACTTCCGACAAAAATAGGTTTTTACTGTCCATCATACCGACCGGTATAAGGACATCTCCATTCATAACCGATGAACGGGTTTTCAACTTCCTTTGAGGAAGTTTCATCATACCAACCGGGTATGATCTACTTACAACCCGTAAGTAGTTTTTTTTCGCATAACTTTCACATCACTTTCTCTAAGTAGTGATGATTAAAATACCACTAAACAGTGGGTTTTTATATTGAGGCACTTATCATCCCCAACCGGGTATGATGTTAGTAAACCCACTCACTACCGGTAAGTGGTTTTTAAATTATAAGGTGTGCTCATCATCCCAACTGGGTATGATGTTAGTAAACCCACTCACCCGTTAATGCCGTGATTTCCACTAGATTGGTTCTTTGTATTCACGCGAGCTTGTCCTTGCTGGCGTTCCTGGTATTTAACGTTCCTACATGATATAAACAACCTTTTTCATTATTACTCGGCATAACAGCCTTCATTCATTAATGAATGAGAAAACCCAAACTTTTAGTTATTTGCAATTAGGTCACTAAAGTTATTTCTCTTTAACTTTAAGTCCCTAATGTCAGTTTTTCCTCAAATTGAGTCCCATAACTTTTAAAATTTATCATGGGACCTCAATTTATTCAATTTCACCAAAACGGGGTTTAATTTTTTCGAATTTCCAATTTGGTTCCCCAATTTTTTCAAAATTACCATTTTGCCCTTCTTTTACAAAAATGGCAAGTTTTGCCCCAAATTTTCCAAAATTCCTCAATTGGTCCTCCAACATTATTTTCATGCCCAATTGACCCTCAATTTCATAAAATTGTATTTTGGCCGCTTTGAATTTCGAAAATCCCCAAATTTTCCCCCAATTTCAACTCTTCAACACTCCCGAATTTGATTTCATCAAATTAACCGATCAAACACTTCTAATTATGGAGTTCAAATTGAGTTCCTGTATGTTCATACGATTCTAAGAAACTTTGAATTGCATATTTTAACATCGAAACGAGCTCAAACAGAGTTTTTCCAAAAAACAGACTATAGAGAGAGAAAGCTTCGATTACTCACCGGTGAAGGCACGACAGTCCGAGCTTTCGATCTGGGCAGATAGGTCTCGTCCTGAGGTTCATCCTAAAATAAAGTATTGTATCAATTGATGCGGAATTGGATTAGAATTTTGTCATTGAAATTCGGTTGATTCTCTCTTTAGCACCGATCGAAAATTATAAAGGGGAGTCGAATTGGGTTACCTTTTGGTCCTAATTCGGCCGTGGAAAGGCTGAGGAAGTGTTGGGAGGGCTTGGTTTGGCCTGAGGAGGGCTTGAAATGGCCGATTCCAGCTTGGCCGAAATAGGGCAGCTTCGGTCCGCCGGAGTTACTTCACTATTCCATCATGTCGGCGCTTCTCCAATGATTCTCGGATTGACTGGAGTTTGCTATTAGAAAGCTGTCTTCTCCCCAGTTCTAAAGAGCCCGACTTTTGTTCAAGTCGAAGCTCTGGTTCGAGCTTTACCGGGAAATGGAGCAGTAGAGAGAGAGAGAAGTGTTCAGGTGTGAGGAGAATGAAATGGGGATGACCTCTTTATATAGTTGTAAAACCTGTGTATTAAATGAGCGAGATTTATTACTAGTATTAATATTGCCATAAATTATTGGTATTAATTCCAATAATTTAATTTGGTATTAATTATAATAATTTAATTTAGGTATTAAATTATTGGTATTAATTTTAATAATTAAATATATATTAATTGATGGCTATTTATGATAAGTCGTACGCTAAGGTAAGCACGCTTAACTTTGAAGTTCTTATTGAATCTAGTTCACCTGAACCAATTTGGTTTTTGTTTTCTAATTTATCTTAAGTTTCTTTTCCAATATTTAATAAATCCTTTGGATCAACCGAAAGTTGTACATTTTCATATTGTTTATTCCCAAATGTAAACCGATTTTGTTTTCTTATTCAGTTTGACCGGTTCTTTTCTCGGTTTTCCTTAACTCAAATGTGTGGGGTTTACATAACCGATAGATGTTTATTGACCAAATTCTCCCTCAATTTACATGAATTGAGGTGATTCTTGATTCTAGGAGAAACCTCAGGATAAGAGTTATCTGCCCAGATCGAAAGCTCAGACCACCGTACCCCCGACAGTAAGCTTTTGAAGCTTTCTCTCTCTACGTTTAGTTTTTCGGTGAAGATCCGTTTAAGCTCATTCTGGTGTCAATTCATGTGAATCAAAGTGCAATTAAATCATATGGATGAGTAGAAACTCAAATCTACCTTCAATTTCAACAATTAACTTCGATTGATCAGTTAATTTGATGAAATCAAATTTAATCAGGTTGGAAGGTTGAAGTTGGGGGGAAATTGGGGATTTAAAAAATTCGAGGGACTGAAGTGCAATTTGCTAAAATTGAGGGCCAATTGAGGATGGAAAAGATGTTGGAGGACCAATTGGTCGATTTTTGTAAAGTAAGGGCAAAATGGTAATTTTGGAAAAGTTGAGAACCAAATTGGGAGTTTGGGAAACTTGAACCCCTTTTTTGTGATTTTGAATAAATTGAGGTCCCAAGTGAATTTTAGAAATTTCAGTATTTAATTTGGGGAAAAATTGGCATTAGGGAACTAAAGTTAAAGAAAAAGAATTTTAGAGACCTAATTACAAATAATTGAAAAGTTTGAATATTTCATTCATTCGTGATGAATGAAGGCTATTAGGCCAAAGTATCATGAACAAGTATGTTCATATAGTGTAGGAACACAAAGCATTGGGAACGTCAGCCAAGACAAGTTCAGGTGAAGGCAAAAAGCCGGTTAAGAGGAGATTCACTACATTATCGGGTGAGCAGAATTATTAAATCATACTCGGTTGGGATGATGAGCACCTCGGAAATGAAAACCCACTACTAAGTGGAATTTTAAACATCGTGCCTAGATGGAGTGATGTGGAAATTTTGCTAAAAAACTACTTACCGGTTGTAAGTAGATTATACCCGATTGGTATGATGAACTTTCTGGAAAGAAATAGAAAACTAGTTCATTGATTATGAGCATAGATGTCCTCATACCCGGTTGGTGTGATGGATAGCAGAAATATTATTTTTATCAGAAGTGCTCTCCCCTGACTATGTGCCATTGCTTAAACTTTATGGGAGACCTTCTTGATGGGAGCTTGAATAGCTCAGATAGGCCGGAGGCCTCAGTTTTAGAACTTGAGGCTAATATGCCCGATTTTAAAAATCTCGTATAGTAGGCCCAAGGCTAGTTGGCACGAGTAGGAGCTCATAAACAAACATGAGTTTAAACTATGAAAAATTTAAATGAATGATATGTTTGGCCATGATACCAAGACAGTATCGATATACTCGATAAACTGGCAAGAGTGCGACATGACAGGTCGACGGACCAGTCGAGGCAAACAGCTACAAGTCGAGTTGAGGGTCGAGGCCGTTGGACCAGTGGCACCAAAGATGTCATGCCTCGACCTGGTTTGGTTGGATCCCCATGATCAACCCGCTGCTCTCTCAGTTTATTAAAGGGTTTCCCCTTATTGTAAACCGTAAAGAGTAAGGCGTCCTTTAACCTGCACCTTTTTCCTGGAATAGCATAATCAAAATTGCATGAAATTTAAAACTTTACATACCTGTCTTACAGGCATCTTAGTTGACGATCTTTAAGGGGAGGCTTTCCGGGATTTCCTGAAAGGGATATAAGGGAGGGGGTGAGTACAACTACTTAGTGAATGGGTTTTTAAAAGTTTTTGACTTTTAAGAAAAACATTTATATTGAGTGTGCCAGACTCTTTTGTTTTAAAAAATCCCATCATTTAAAAATTCGGGTTTTTCCATTATTTCTTAGTTACCACGGTGTGTCATCACCCAACATACATCCTTCATCATGAAGGTTACACACATTCGCAAGTCAATATCACTACTGAACCCGCTAGTGGCTTCAGAGCGACTTTTCCTGCCACCCGGATAGAAGTACGACCACTTCTACCTTGGGAATGAGTGGATGTATGTGACATCCGACCCACAATCCCAAAATCACTTCTTTGTGTCCGTATGAGGATAGAGACCTCATCCTGTCCCCACCCCGGTTTCATGCGCTTGGTGCTACTCCAGATTTCGCACAAACACCTGGAACGACCAGGTATGATGTTAGTAAACCCACAAGACGGTCTGAGCTTTCGATCTAGGCGGATAGCTCTCATCTTGAGGTTTATCCTAGAATCAAGAATTGCATCAATTGATGCCGAATTGAGTTAGAATTTCATTATTGAAATTCTGTCGGTTCTCTCTCTAGCATCGATCAGAAATTACAGAGGGGAGCCGAATTGGCTTACCTTTCAGTCGTAATTCAGCCGTGGGAGGGCTGAGGGAGTGTTGGAAGGGCTTGGTTTGACTTGAGGAGGGCTTGAAATGGCCGATTTCAGCTTGGCCGAAATAGGGCAGCTTCGGTCCGCCGGAGTTGCTTCACTATTCCATCAGGTCGGCGCTTCTCCAACGATTCTCAGATTGACTGGAGTTTGCTATCAGATAGCTGTCTTCTCCCTGGTTCTAAAGAGCCCAACCTTTGTTCAATTCGAAGCTCTGGTTCGAGCTTTACCAGGAAATGGAGCAGTAGAGAGAGAGAGAGAGAGAGAGAGAGAGAGAAGTGTTCAGGTGTGAAGAGAATGAAATGGGAATGACCTCTTTATCTAGGAGGTCACCCATCCTCACACTACTCTCGGGCAAGCACACTTAACTTTAAAGTTCTTATGAAGTCTAGTTCACCTAAACCAATTTGGTTTTTGTTTTCTAAAGTTTCTTAAATTTCTTTTCCAAGGTTTAATGAACCCTTTAGATCACCTAGAAGTTGTAAATTTCCATATTGCGTGTTCTCAAATGTAAACCGACTCGGTTTTCTTACTCGGTTTGACCGGTTCTTTTCCCAGTTTTTCTTAACTCAAAAGTGTGGGGTTTACAAAAGATTAAATGGCTTATGAGGAAAACTGTTGTTTTGTACATGCACTAAGGTATGTGACCTTCAAGATGCCCAAGAGGGGTAGTGATGTGTCCTAGGGGCTACTAAACGACATGGTGGAGATAAGGGCAGATTGTCGTGCTAGTAGTCAGGGAAGCTTGACGTAGCTTCATGCACATGAGACTGGGGTAGGGTCAGTATGAGGTCTCTGTACTCATACAGACACAGAGTTTTTCTTAATGGGATTGAGGGTTGGATGTCACATATATCCACTCATTCTTAGGGTAGACGTGGACGAGCTTCTATCTAGATAGTCTGTAAAGCCGCTCCGACGCCACAAGTGGGTGCAGTGGACGTGTTGCTCTATAAATGTGTGTTCCCTTCATGATGAAGGGTGTGTGTTGATTGATAAATACACCGGTTGTGGTAAATGATGAGATATGGCTATGAAAACCAAGATTTTTGAGGATGAAATGTTTTTAAGAAACTAAGGAGTCCGACACACTCCAATTTAACTATTTTCTAAAAGTCAAATTTTAAAACACTCATTCACTGAGATGTTGAACTCACCCTCTCCCTTATACCCCTTTTTAGGTGACCAAAGGGAAGCTTACCCAAAGACCTCAAGCTAACCACACCTATTATACATGCGTGTTAAGTTTAAAATTTATCACAGTTTTGATTAATGTTATTCCAGGAAAGGTACAGGTTAAATGACGCCTTACTCCTCTCGTTTTAAAAGAAGGAAAAAACCCTTAATAAACTGGGAGAGTGGCGGGTTGATCACAGGGATATGATCAAATCGAGTCGGGGCGTGACAACTTGAGTGGTATTAGAGCCTATTTCCTCGAATACATTATTAAGACTAGATAACATAGTAACCAATATGAATAATTTTAAAATTTTCAGATTGCCCCAAGAAAAGTAGCCAAACAAAATCGCGTTACCTTAGCCACCCCAGAAGCCAGGGAGAATTCCATCCCAAGAGAGGAAATAAACCAGGAGTATAGAAGGACCCTTAGGGTAACCCCAGGTCGAAGAGGACTCGACAAGAAAGCCTTCAAGGTGTTCAGGCTCAAGGATGGTAAGGCATCGAACCATGAGCAACCCCTTAGAAAGGCCCCACAACGCTCAAAGTATAAGAGGAACCACAAAGGTCCACACAAGCATATGACCTATTATAGATGTGGCCAATAGGGACACTACGTTAGAAGATGCCCGACATTTCCGAGGACAAGACCTGAGAGGATTTTTTATGAATGTAGGAGGGTGGGACACATAGCAAGTAATTGTCCCACACTGCAAGGAATCCAAACGATACCTTCCAATAAGGACACCTCTACCCCTACAGAAGCCCGAAGGGATAACATTACAAGAACCACCATTGTGGCTAGGAAACCCAATCTCACTCGGGAAGAAATCCTTCTAGACCATAGCTTAGTGTTGAGTATTCTCCAAACCATCATTGTAACAATCTCCTTCAAGAGATGTTAAAACCCCAAAATAATATTTTTACTTCAATGAATAAGATTCTGAGTTCCTGAAAATTTCTCTATCTCATAATAATATGATTGTATGTCTCAATTACTCAAGGAAGGATCATGAAAGAAGATCAAGGGTAGGACCTTAAAAAAAATCCAGAAATAGCTAAAGGGAATTTTCATTAAGGGGCACTACAAGCCACCTAGGAGCAAAGAAGGACACATCTCCTCCATAGATTACAAGCCGAACAATGAAAGACAACTAAGATGTCTCGAGACAGCAAGGTATGATATACCTTGGAAAAACAAAGGAGCCAAGAAGGGTTATAGACTAACCTAGCGAGGAAGGGGAGGTAGAAAGGCTAGAACAGTGGAAAGGAAGGATGAATGAAATCCTTGAAGAAATAAATGGCCGAAAATGAAATGATGACCATACTCAAGCCATAAGGAGGATTTAGTAAGTCCCACATAAAGAAGTCTTGAAGAAAATAGTGCCAGAACCTTTCCGAAGGAAGACCCTGGGAAGGCATACATGTTCCAACTAAGAAGTAATGGACCAAGTGACGAAGGACGAGGAGATGAAGTGCACGCCAAGGTGAAAGAACCGAAGGAAGCATACTAAGAGGACCCAAAGAGAAAGTTAATTCCAAGGAATGGGTAAGTAGGAAATAACATCAAAGGACACGATTACAAGTAAGAATGGGTAGGCTACCTACAATAAGGAAATAAAGGAAAGAAGGAAAAGCCTTCAAGGAGCATTAAGGAGTTTGAACCAGGATGGGAGTCCCTAGGTAAAAGGATAAAAGTAGGAAGGGGAACCTTAAAAAGGAAAGTTCCAAAGCTAAGGTGTCACGTCCCGACCCGGTTTGGTTGGATCCTCGTGAACAACTCGTCACTCTCTTGGTTTGAGAGGGGTTTCCCCCTACTTTAACTCAAGAGTAGCCAGGCATAATTTCAACCTTATTCCCTGGAATACATATATAAATAAAAGTGCAACTTAAAATAATTAAGCATACCTGACAGAGGGTAAGACTTGGTATTATCCATAGTCATCTCTCTATTTCCTGAAAAGGGATAAAAAGGGTGAGTGAGTTTTTACAAATCGGTGAATGGGTATTTTAAAAAAAATCTTTCAATAAAATGGTTTTTAAATTGGAGTGTACCACACTCCTTATTTTCTTTAAAATTCTTTCTTCCTTGTTTTCTCAGTTTTCAAAGCCATTTCTTTATCATCAACCACAAACAGTGTGTTTAGCAACCAACACATGCCCTTCATCATGAAGGGATCACACATTCGTAGGGCAGCACGTCCACTGCACCTACTTGTGGTGTCGGAGTGACTTTACTGGCCACCTAGATAGAAACACATCTACTTCTACCCTGAGAATGAGTGGATGTAGGAGACATCCGACTATCAATCCTGCAAAGAAAATTTTGTGTCTATATGAGGATAGAGATCTCATCCCGACCCCACCCCGATCTCATGCACATGAAGCTACATCGAGTTTCCCTGACTGCTGGCACGATAATCTACCCTTATCTCCACCATGTCGTCAAGTAGTCCCTAGGATGCATCACTACCCCTCTTGGGCGTCTTGAAGGTTTCGTACCTTAGTGTATGCACAAAACAACAGTTTTCCACATAAGCCATTTAATCTGTGGTGCCACAGGTCCAACGGCCCCAACCCTCAACTCGACCTACAACAGTTTGTCTCTACTAGTCTGTCGACCTGTCTTGTCGCACTGCCACTAGTCCATCGAGTATGTTGGTCCTAACTTGGTACCATGGCCAAACATATCATTTATTTAAAATTTTTATGGCTTAATCTCATGTTTGTTTACGAGCTCCTGCTCGTGCCAACTGGCCTTGGGCTTAGTGTAAGAGATTTTCAAAATCAAGCATATTAGCGCCCAAGTTCCAAAATCGAGGCCTTCGGCTTATCTGAGCTATTCGAGCTCCCGTTGAGAAGGTCTCCCAAAAGGTTTAAGGAGTGGCACACAATTAATGGAGAGCACTTCCGACAAATAATCTTTTCATTTGTCTATCACACCAACTGGGTGTGAGGTCATTTCCGCTTATAACCGATAAGCGAGTTTTCTCCTTCCTTCCAGGAAGTTTATCATACCAACCAGGTATGATCTACTTACAACCGTTAGGTAGTTTTTTCGCGTAATTTCCACATCACTCCATTCAGGTGTGATGGTTAAAATTCCACTTATTAGTGGGTTTTCATTTTCGAGGTGCTTATCATCCCAACTGGATATGATATATAAATCCCACTCACCCGTGAATGCCGTGAATTCTTCTTAATAAGCTTTTGTCTCTTGATCCCTTCACATTATGAAAATTCACCAAAAATGGTTAGGTTGTGTAATGCAGCCACCCAACTGAAGCTAGATCGTAATACTTGATTGGATAGTAGTTACTAAGCTGAAGCCAAGTGGTCGAACTCGTTGGGTTGGTAGCTACCAAGCAGCAGTTGGGATATCGAGTTCGTTGGGCTGGTGGTACCAAAGATAAAGGTACAAGTTTAAAAGACTTTTGTATGTGCATGCTGAGAAACAGAACCATTGAGGTGCCCGACATGGGGTAGTATTGGTTCTAAGGGCTGCTGGATGACACCAGATGCATAAGGGAAGTTTGGTTATCCAAAGAGTTTAGAAGCTTGGAGTAGCTTCCTACGCATTGAGATCGAGGCGGGGGAGGATAGGTCTCATCCCACTATAGCGGACATGGAGTATTATGGGACTGAGGGTCGGGCAATTGATGCTCACTGAGAATGTAGGTATAAGTCAAGGACTTCTATCAAGGTGTATGGTAAAGACGCTACGATCCACAAGTGCAGTAGTCGAAGACTGCTCTACTGACGTGTGAACCCTTTTTGATAAAGGGCAAGTGTGATTGTATGCTAAACTGATCCCGAGCAAGCAGAAGCATTGAAATATTTTTTTTTTCTAAAAAGAAGAAAAACCCACACACATGTGAACAAGAAAGATATATGTGATAAACTATTTTGAAAGCTCACCCTAACACTCGCTCACTGAGTTGTAAAACTCAACCCCTCACTCTAAAACTTTTTCAGGAAGGAAAATGACCAATAAAGAGTTCCACCACCAAACCTATAAACTCAGGTATTTTATTTTAAGCAATTAGTTTTGTATAATATTATTCTAGGGAACAATGACAGAAGGTACACCTAACTCCTCACGGTCTTGAGAAGTGGTGATTCTTCCTAGACAAAAGGGGGTGGCGGGTTGCTCACAGGGTTCCAACCAACCCGAGTTGGGGGTGACAGACACTCTCCCTCTAGTCACTGTTAAGAGTCAAGCGTGATTCAACTCTTCGTGCTTTCCCTAAAACAACATTATCAAAACTAACTCAAAAGAAAGGCTTTTTGCTGATTGTACCTTATGTTAGGTGACAGGTGGTGCCTTGTGAGAGATTGAGTCTTAGTGAGTGGGGGTATCAAAAATGAAGAAAAAGGTTTACCGAGTTCCTTTTTTTCATTTCCTCCATTTTTATTAAGGAGTTTCAACACACAACAACCACCCTTTATCATCAAAGGGTTCACACAAGTAGTCCCCGACTACTCCACTTGTGGTCTGTAGTGCCTTTACCAACCACCCTAATAGAATGTCACACCTTCTATCCTAAGTCTGAGTAAGCCTTACTGCCCATCCCTTAGGCCCTATTTACCTCTATGTCTGCTATAGTGGGATGAGACCTCTCCCCCCCTACTTCCTCCGTCTCAATGTACATGAAGCTCCCTGAGCTTTCTGACTCACTAGATGACAAACTTCACTTATATTCCCTGGTCGTCTAGCTGACCTTAGAACTAGCACTACCCCATATCGGACACCTCGATGGTTCTATATATCAACATGCACAAACACAAGTTTTTTAATTCAAAAATTTATCTTTGGTACTACTAGCCCCCATGAACTTGCTGACCAGGCTTCGGCTCGGTAAATACCAGCCCAACAAGTTCGACGACCCGACTTCAGCTTGGTAACCACCAATGCAATCAATTTGGTAACCTTGTCCTTTGCTAGGTAGCTATCTCACACAATTCACCATTTATATGAATTTTTCATAGGCTCATTACTTGTTTATTTGTCTACGGGCTTAAGCCCGTGCCCATTGGCCTTGGGTCCACTGGAGCAACTCCAGCTCTTCTTGAAATAGATCCCAAAAGGTTTAAGCAATTTCATGCAATTAGGGGAGACTATTTCCAAAAAAAATGGTTTTTAAATTGAAAACATGCTCATCACTTCAACTGAGCGTGATGTCAGAAATTCCCACTCACCCATATTTCAAGACTTAATCATCCTAGGAAATTCCAAGCATGCGTGTGTTTCCTCTGTATGAACTTGTAGGCGATCCGTTTCTATAGAGAAGGGTGATTAAGTCCCGAACAATAAGATATTTATATTAAAGACCCGTAACATCAAAAACTGATGAAAGCGAGTAGGCAACACTCGAGAAGACATCGAGCTAAGGGTTTTAACAATCAAGGAAATAACTACACATATGAATGATTAGGAATTCTAGAACTCTCAATCTTGAAATCCTGAGTAAAGAATCTCAAGGGGAAGAGTCTTGCTCTAAACAAAGGAGGATGTTAATCTAAGGATATACCCTTGAACTCTCAAGTAAGAAATGCGTAGTGGAGATGAGCTCTATGGAATGAGTAAGCAAGGGAAAGGAAATAAATTTCTTAAGGTGTGTGTTAGAATGAGGCTAAGTGAAAATAACTGAAATGTTTATATGTCAACAAACTCTAGACTGACATTAAAAGAAATTATTTCCTATGCAAGGGTTGTGGAATAAGTTTTGAGAACAAAACTCCTAAAAGGAGGGAAGAGTTGTAAACCTCGTCTCTTGAAGATAAGGAAACCAGGGAAAGAACCGGTTAACTCGAGTTAGAAAATCAAACCGGTTCATGAACCCCAACCATTAGAGAATGGGCAAAATGAGAAATTTACACATCTCGAGTGACCCAAAAAGTCATAAAAACCATGGAAATGGACTTTATGACAATTTGGGAGAGAAAATCAGACCAGTTCGGGTGAATAAGATCTGAATCGGATTGAACCAATTTGGACCGGTTTAAACCAATGCTAAATTCATTTTTTTAGGTGGCTTAAAATAATAAAATTGGAGAATTTAAGCCACCATTGGATAGAGAATAAATTTAGATGAATTTAGAATTTTTTTAATTTTGAAAAACTCGGGCGAATCAGGCTTGAACTGGCCGGTTTACGCATTGAACCCAGTTCGGACCGGTTCGTTCCGGTTCGAAACAGTATCGTCTTCTTCCTTCAGATGACAACACTATTCACTCGCTGGAAAAATGAATAGCGCCGGCAGAAAGGAAACGTTTCTGTTCAGTACGTTTCATGCCATCAATGAGCCCCATAAAAGTACCAAACGGACGGCCGGAGAGTGCCCGAGCTTCCTATATAAATATCCCCTCTCCATTCATCATCCACACACCTGAAAACTTCACTCTCTCTCAGCTACTCAGTTTTTCTATGAATCTCGAACCAAAGCTCTGACATAGGGGTTTTTCTAAAACAAAGAAGGCAAGGTCGGGTTCCTTAGACTCAGGGAGAAGTCAGCTACCCGACGGTGGTCACCATTCGATCCGAGGATCGCCGGAGAAGCATTGGCTTAATCGAATAGTGAATCAGCTGCGGCGAACCAAAGCTACCTTATTTTGGCCGAGCTGAAAATGGCCAAATTGAGCCCTTCTCGAGCCAAACCAAGCTCTCCCAACACTTTCTCAACCCTCATACGGCCGAATTAGAATTGAAAGGTAAGCCAATTCGGCTCCCCTATGCAATTTCCAATCAGTGTTAGAGAGAGAGACGGCGAAACTTCATTGACCAAATTCTCCCTTAATTCAACTTGAATTGTTGTAATTCTTGATCCTAAGATAAACCTAAGGACGAGAGCTACCTACTCCAATTGAAAGCTCAAACCACTGCACTTCCGCCGGTAAGTGTAGGAACTGAATTTTACCTTCAATTTCAACAATTAAACCTGATTGAATGGTCAATTTGATGAAATCAAATTCGGCTTTTTTGAAGGGGGAAATTGGGGAATTCGTAAAATTTAGGGACCAAAGTGCAATTTTCCAAAAATTAAGGGCCAATTGGCCATGGAAAAATTATTGGAGGACCAATTGGTCAGTTTTTAGAATTTATTGGGGTCAAATTGCCATTTTTGTAAAGTAGGGGCAAAATGGTAATTTTTTGAAAAGTTGGAGACCAAATTGGAAATTTGGGAAACTTGAACCATTTTTTGTGATTTTGGATAGATTGAGGCCCAAAGTGAATTTTGGAAGTTTCATGACTCAATTTGGGGGAAAATTAATATTAGGGACTTAAAGTTAAATAAAAAGAACTTTTGAGGATCTAAATGCAAATGATTAAAAGTTTGGGCATTTTGTTCATACGTGAGGAATGAAAGCTATTATGCCAAATGTTAATAAATAAGAACGTCCAAAATCATGTAGGAACACGAAGGACCGAAACGCTAATGAGGATAAGCTCGTGTGGAGGCAAAAAGTTGATTAAGAGGAATACGCTGCACTTATCGGGTGAGTGAGATTATTCACATCATACTCGGTTGGGATGATAAGTACTTCGGAAATGAAAAATTACATCTATGTGGAATTTTAAAATCACGCCTAGTTGGAGTGATGTGAGAAATATGCGGAAAAACTAACTGATTGTAAGTAGATTATACCTGGTTGGTATGATAAACTTATTGGAATGGAGTAGAAAACCCGCTTACCTATTGTAAGCGGAGATGTCATCACACCCGGTTGCTGTGAGGACGAATTGAAAAGTTATTTTTTTCAGAAGTGTTCTCCCCTGACTATGTGCCAATGCTTAAAATTTTTGGGAGACCTTTTTTTACGATAGCTCGAATAGCTCGGTTAGGCCAGAGGCCTCAGTTTTGGAACTTTGGGGCTAAAATGCCCGATTTTGGAAAGTCACGTACATTGGCCCAAGGCCAATTGGCATGAGCAAGAGCTCGTAAATAAATATAATGATAAGCCATGAAATTTTAAATGAATAAATTATGTGATTTGGCCATGGTACCAAAATAGGACAGGCACACTCGATGGGCTAGCGGCAGTGTGACAAGACTAAGTCGACGGACCGGTATAGACAAATAGCTGCAAGACCGGCTTTATGGAAAACTTTGTTTGTGGATGCACTTGAGGTTTGAAACCATCTAGACACCCAAGAAGGGTAGTGATACATCCTAAGGGCTACTGAAACATGGTGGGGATAATGGTAGTTTGTCATACTAGCAGTCAGGGAAGCTCGACGTAGCTTCATGCGCATGAGACCGAGGTGGGGACAGTATGAGGTTTTTGTACTCATACAGACACAAAGTTGTTTTTCAGGTTTGAGGGTCGGTGTTCACGAACATCCACTCATTCCCAGGGTAGATAGAAGTGGACGGGCTTCTATCTAGCTAGCCGGTAAAGTTGCACCGATGCCAAAAGTGGGTGTAGTGGACAAATTGCCCTACAAATATGTGATCTCTTCATGATGAGGGGCGTGTGTTAATTGTTAAACATACCGACTGTTGATAATGAGAAAAATGGTTTTGAATAACCAGAAATTTAAGGGAAAAAATATTTTTGAAAATAAATAAGAAGTTTGACACACTCCAATTAAAAACTAATTTTTTTAAACTCTTTCTCGAATACTTATTCATTAAGTTGTAGAAACTCATCCACATTTTTATCCCATTTCAGGAGTAGAGGAAATTACTAAGGATAACATTAGGATTTACCCTCTATCAGGTATGCTTAAAAGTATTTTTTTTAAAGATTACATTTTTATTGATATATGTTATTATGGGGAACAAAGTTGAAATTTCACCTGGCTTCTCTTAATTAAAGAAGGGGGAAACCATTCTTGAACCAAGGGAGCGGCGAGTTAATCACGGGAATCCGACCAAATCAGGTTGGGGCGTGACAACTTGAATGGTATGAGAGCTAAGTTCCCTTGAAACAATATCAATATTATGCCCTGATACAAATAAAACTTTAACTACCGTGTAGGAAGGGGAATCCCTAGAAAGTTTGTCGTGAAATCCAATGTTCCACACCTAACCCTAAAAAAGATGCCTACCCCTAAGGAGGCAGCTATCCAATGATTTTTGAAGGGCGAGAAGAGAGTGTCCAAAGATATGGTGGAGTATTATTGAAAACTCATGGGAGTCTTACTAGAACCAAAGGGCATTACATACCTTACTCCAAGACACGAGGAACTTGTTCTTTACTCTAGGAGCCCAATACCTCCTCCAGCCCCACAACAAACAGAGAGAAATCCCACTATTAAAGAGGCTTGGGACAACTATTGAGATACTTATTGCACCTTCATGAAAGTCCACCAAGTAACTCTACCTACTCCGTCCAACTTTAGTCCTTCTCAATGGATGAGGTGGATATATGTGTGTTAGACTAAAGTATTAAGGCAGTACATACTGTAGACTATACATGAAGTTCGTCCCATAATGAAATATTGATAGACTTCAATTAGTTCCTTACAGCCATCAGATCATGAATCCCACAATCTTTTCAAGGCTAACTCCCGATTTATGACCTCAAGCGACTAGTGAGTAGAAAATCTTTATAATAAGTCAATTATGGCAATAAACTATTTTTTTAATGAATAAAAATCTAATTTTTCCTTGATAAAAATTTGGGTCTTTTTTGATGAATTCAACTAACAATGGGATATACCAATAAGGATCAATAAGGATCAAAGTAATAAGTGGGGAAGAGATCACTTAAGGAAGGAAAAACGAGTGGTTATTATTAGTTAACCCAAACTTTTAAAGTAATCAAGTAAATTTCCCTATCGAGATTTGGAAAAAACTTCTAGAAAAATCTACCTAACTAAAGGAATGGTACGAGACTAGTGAAAATTTAATGAGTTAAGAAAAGATTATATGGATAAAAGTAAGAAAATAAGAAAGATTAGACTATTAAAAGGGAAACTAATAAAAATGAAGATGAATATGGAAAAAAGTAAGAAAGATAAGCACTAAAAATGTTAATTAAATACAAGATAAGATAAATAGAAAGGAGAAATTAAATAAGTATATTAGGGAGAAAACCACATGAATAATACAAGTACTATTAAAGAAATTTTTTATATGTAAAACACAAATTACGAGTAATTGAAAAATAATAATAAGATTTTCAAAGTAAGGATTTTGGAAAGATAGAAGGTATTAAGAGTGAATAATAATAACGATGATAAAATGAACTAAGAAGAAAATATAGGTAAAACTTTCTAGATATATTTAATAGGGCAGAAAAATTAGGATAAAAAGTGGGAACAAAAATAAACAATATAAATAAGCCATAGATAAACCATTATAAGTAAGAACCAAAATAAGTTAGACGATTAATGACGTACTAAGATGCTATTGTGTGATCTACAAAAGCAGGAAAAGTCAAATAGAAATTAATTTTGTACGAAATTAGTTGAATCAAATAACGAATAACAATAAAGTAAATAAGGATAAATAAACGATAGTGTAAAATGTACAGTTAAATAGTGAGTACTATCAACTTAGAGAGAAATGAGATAAAAATTAAGAACAAAAATACTAAACAAATAACAACCTCAGTATTACTTTAAGTGATAATGATAAAATTGAGACAGTTAAATAACATACTTTCGTAAGGGTCAATAATCCAATTAAGAATGGAGAGTTAAAAATGTTAAAATCATTTGGAGAAAAAAAGCGTTAAAGAAAGATTTAAAGAGATTAATGGTTGAAGAGATTGTCATGGGAAGCATAAGTAAAGCCCCCCGTAGTATCTACCCCCTGTAGTATCTACCCGAAGGAAATGGACGTGTAATCTACCTGAAGGAAATAGATGACCACCATAATAGTCAAAGAAATGACATTATTTTGACGGATAAAATTGTCATTCAACCGGAAATTTCCGGTCCCATCACCGCCAAAAATCTACCGTTACAGAAACTAGAAACTAATCAGTACGTATGAGAAGCACAAAATTGGACCACACTCAGGTTTGCCAAGGAAGAGAATGATGGGGGTTTGCTGCCCAGAAGGGATGTGTGGCTGGCTCCCCTCTGGCCTCTGAGAACAATAGTTCCCCTGTGATATGATTGATTGATTATACATGAGCTTGAGCCTTCTTGTGAAGTAGAGGAGACTGCATTGGTAACTCATTTGATCTGATGGAACATCCACTTCAATAAAAATAATCAAGAGATGTGTGAGATGACCGTATCATGGCACTATCGGTTCCTCAGTCTATCCGCAGATTGTGCCGCTCTCTTGTTGTTGGGCTCGAGTACGAGTGCATAACTGAAGTCTGCAGGTGGCAATGAACAAAGCAAGAGCCACACACAACATAAGAGAGTTCCTGTGTCAGACTGAGTAGGGACCTTGAAAACTACTATATTTCTAAGCAATTAACTGAAGTAGGCAGCGGAATGGAGTTAAAACCAACTTCTCAGATTTCCAATATATAATTCAATCAATAAAATTAAGTGAAATGCATAAATTATGCAAAAATTTACCTTCAATTGCCTCTTTGTAATATCCTAACATTTCCTGAGCAGTTCCTCTTCGCAAGTAGGCCTTTACATTCTGTCAAAAACAGATAGCATAAACAGAGTTCCTACTGCTAAGAGCAGAATGATACCAAAGAATAAAAGAAGTAAACTAATGAATAATCTGAAAATAAATAAAAATCTACATGAACATCCACTCTATGATGTGAATGTTGCTCTTGCACTTAGTAGAATGTTTTGCCGTTAAACCAGACACAAGAAAAGAAATGACCACAAACAAGAGACAAATACTACCTTTTTATCTAGACTGATGGCCTTGGTACAATCTGCCTCAGCTTGGAGAAAACTATTTATAAAAGGCAAATCCAAAAGTTAGTGCTACAACATAATGAAATTTTAAGTTACTGATACAATGAGTATTCCTGTGGGTAAACACCTCAGAAGCATTCTCAGTTTACCTGCCCAACTCGAGAAATGCTGCTGCCCTGTTGTTGTAGTAGGTTGCATTGCTGCTGCTCAATTTGATTGCTTCTGTATAGAAGCTAATAGCTTTCTGCCACTGTTTGTCTTTAAATGCTTGATTACCCTGAACATAAAACAGCTCTGTAAGATTTTCTCTCTTAAGCTGTAGGGGAGTCCAGTAGCAGTAATAAAAAAAAAGAAGGTAACTCTTCTTTGAATAAGCAGATATGTTGTAGCATGTACCACAACATTGGCATAGGCTACAATTAAGTAGAAGCAGGCAGTTGAACAATAGTCCCACCAGGATAGAACCCAATATTTTGGATCCAGAGAAAACAGTGATGCAATTTGCATTTGAAGTTATATATAACAGTAAATCCATGAGTTTTTGCTATAAGCAAGGCTCCTTTCTTTGCATGTACATTTTTATAGATATAAGCTGGATATATGCTGAGCAGCAACACAGATTGATAATGTTGTCAATTTTAAGTTGTAAGCATTGGTCAACTTATTAGACTAACAATTGGAATGGAAATAGAACACCTTTTCTTTGGCAATTTCTGCAGTGTCCTCTCGGGAAGCAGCACTCTTTGTGCTCTTGTTCTTGCTAGCAAAATCAGCCTCTTCCTGTAAAGTGCTGTACATGGTATGCACTGTATCGAGCAAAAAACGATCCCCTCCATTCCTTGCTATGAAAGACACCGAGATAGGATACTTGTCATAAGTACCTAAGGGTACAGAAGCCTGAAGCACAGATGAAAACAAAGTGAGATTGTGGGAAAGTATGTCAAAACTCCATGTAACTTCTCAGTATAAATACTCCCCCTCATTTGAAAAAGAGAGATTTCACCTGACAACAGCCTGACATACTAGCAATACTCAACAAAGTAGAAGCCTCGATTTGGTATTCCCAAGACTGGAGCTCCTTGGCACCAAGTTTTGGAGGAGGGCCAGATATGGTAGGAATTACCAAAATTCCATCATCCTGGAGGGAAAGGAAAGTAGTAACATAAAACAGTGGACTTACATTTTGTATGAAGGAATGATAGGAAATGGAAAGGAAAATAGTAGCATAAAACAATTATATTGCATTTGGTATGAGGAAAATATAGGAAATGGAAAGGAAAGAGTTTCACTGAATAAAATGAAGAGTCCATTGATAAAATCAGGAAATTTTGATATCATCTATAGAACATTAAGGAAAGTGATAGAAGTTATGGAATGAACATTTATTTTTTTCTATGAAATCTCAATCCATCAATGAAAGAATTAGTTTTACAGCAACGGAATGGATATAGATCTTGTAAGCATATAATCAAGTGAAATATACAAATTGTAGAACTAAAATATAAATTACATTATATTTCCTTCCATTCAAGTCTACCAAATATGACCTTCATTATTCAAAAAACCTCTTTATAAGGATCGGAAATGGGAATTCAACATTCTAAACACAAGTGAGTTTGCTCCAAGAGTGACTTCCAGTTCAGATAGACAAAAAGAATCACGGAAAAAGGAATACAGTGATTCATTAATTAACAGAATTTCACCTTCAAAAGAGAGTTGACAGCAGAGCGCATTTCATCCCTGATAAGTTTGCAGTTTTCAATTTCTGCATCCGCTTGCTCTGGCCCATCACCGAAGATAGTTAAAATAAGAGGATCAAGAGTAGGTTTTGTTGTGTCCATCCATGCCTCATGAGTACTTCCAAATTCATGCCTATGACATATGACAGTAACTTCAGCTGCTATTAAGAGATTCAGATAGATATCAAAATTTAAAAAATGCATCAGACAATTGCGTAAAATTGGAATCAAATATAGATCTATTAAATTTGCATCATAAACTACTGTAAATAGAATCCCCATCTATCAATTTTTCATTACTAGGGAAGAATAAAGGTATGTCCTTTTACAGAGGAAAGGCCTAGAGTTTTGCTTCCTTGAACTCATCTTTTAATTCTACCCATTGATCCAATAAACAACATTAACATGATATAAATATTCCCAGAGTTTTTTTGGGGTGAGTCTGGCACCGCCACTTCAACTTGATGTAGTATCATAAAATTGTGTTTTTCCATCCTTTTAGATTATATTCATGAGATAACAGGATTTCTACTATCATTTGCATAAAGGCCAAAATCCTCCCAAGTTTTTTTTACAAGCAATATCTTACAATTCACAGGCCTATTCCTCTGCTTTAACATTTACTTAAATGCATCATCAGTTTTTGTACATTATTACTTAATTTTTACAGATATACTACATAACTTTCTAAACCAGCATTTGCCAAGCAGGGAGATTGAATTATTTGACCACATATTTTAATAATTATTCTTGCAATACATAAGTTTATTTGGTTGTAAACTCTTCATATGAATCGATTACCCAAGAAAGATGTTGAAATATTCAGGATCGGCTTGAACAAATAAGAGAACGCTGATGAATCCTGAACGAACACTTTTCAAACTAATGATACTGGGTAAACAACAAAAGATATAATAGAGACTGAAGAAAGCCTTTTTTGGGAGCTGAAATCTAAATTGGACCCTCTAACCTTTTAGCAAAATATCAAATAAGAGATACTAACCCTTTAGCGAAATCTCAAATAAGAGAGACTAACCTTTTAGAGAAATCTGAAATAAGAGAGTCTAACCATTCTTTTGGATCAAATAAGGGTCTAACCATTCTTTTGGATCAAATAAGGCCCTAACTGTTCTTTTAGTTCAAATAGAGTTTGAACTTTTCAACTCAGCTCAAATAAGGCCCTCTATTCGGCACAACTTAAATAGGGCCATAACCTTTTCCACATGTCACCTCCCATTGGCCCACAAGCACATGTACAATTTACTAAATTGAATGAATGGGGTCTTATTTGAGCCAAGAAAAGGATGAGATTTCAGCTTTTTTTGTGAAAGAAAAAAGCCTTTTTAGCAGCATAATAAGGACTAATGAAACTTGAAGAATCAGCTTTAATTTGTCACTACCCTTAATAACACTGACCTTTTAAGAAATAGAGTTACATCTGCCAGTGTTCTGAGGAATGAATATTTTGATCCACCATTGCTTTTACTCCCATTGAATGTTTTCAAGCATGGAACTTTCGCATTAAAGTATTCCTCAAGTTTTTCATGTTTCAAAATTTGTCCTGCAGAAAAGAAAATAATTTTAGTGTCACAAGGAAACAATCAGATGCAGTATTGAAAACTCGGTTACCACACCCAAAAAAAGGCTTACTTCCATAAAGCTTCTCTGTTGCCTTGATTACCACCTGACAAATCCTATCAGTAGGAACTTTTAGAAGTTGAAAACAGTCATCAGCTAGTATCATCTGTCTTGGTGTCCGATGAACTGCAAATGGTACTTGCAATAATAGATGCCCAACACGGCGTAAAACATTAGGATCCTTCGCAAACCATCCTGCAAAAGAAATTTGATGATGAAATCAAGGGTTAGAATTCGATGAAAGTATCAGCAACAATTAAATGAGAAGCTTTTATATGGGTATGTCTAATTTCTAGCATGTGCTTAATGAGAAATTAAAATTGTGATATAGACTAACGCAGGTAGAAAAGTATTGCAATACTTAGTAACATATGTAAAGGGTTTCTGGATTGTGTAACAATAATAGTCCATGATAGGTGATACCAATTATGTAATGGTCAAGAATTATCATCTTAAAATATTGTGGGTTTACTGACAGCATGACAAAGCATATATTTCATATAGAAATACTCTCCTTCCTACTGTCTACTATATGCCAAAGAATGGGATTTTAAGCATCTAGCTTCAAAATCATCTTCTTTTACAAATCAACTATAGGTATTACATACGATGCATACCGATGGTGTCCAGGCTGGTGGAGACAGGTACAAATCCTGCATTTGCAACCAATCCATGTGAGGACCGGAATCCCAAGATACCACAAAAGGCAGAAGGCACCCTGATCCCACCAACAGTATCAACGCCTGCAAGATTTTTGAGCATTATATTATGACTTATGAACATAATGTATCCTACTTCCCTCTCTGAGAAGAAGATGATTTTTTTCCTTTGGGCAGAAAAAGAATATGAAAAGAAAAGCAATGAATTTTGTGAAAAGAAACTTCAGCCTTTCAGTAGTTCCTACAAGAAGGAAAACTTTTGCTAGCATAGGTTATTCTGTTTCCTAACAGCTAGATAATCAGTTATGACCATCTTATTTGTTAAAGGAAAGCAATGAATTTTGTGAAAATGAACTCCAGTCTTTCATTGGTGGCTACAAGAAAGAAAATTTTAGCTAGCATAGGTTAGTCTATTTCCTAACAGCTAAAAAATCTGTTAGACTATTTGTTTCCTCCTCCACAATTCTAGTTCCTCATGCTCTGCAAGTAAATAATGCAATGGACTTCATAATGTAAAAGATTCAGTTGACACAAAAAACAATCATAAAGGCAATCACCTAATGAAAAATCAGCAAAATCTGCTGCTACAGCAACGGCAGATCCACTGGAAGATCCACCTGGTACACATGAAGGGGCAGCAGGGTTTGTGGGTGTTCCATAGTGCCCATTTTCTCCACTGATGCTGGAGTAACACCACAACCATAAAAAACAAACCAATTCAAATGGGAATAACGAATTCATGAGACACCAAGAACATTAACATGAAACATGTGTATTGACTATTGTATTTTATCGTTTTATATGACCATGATATCAGCTAATGAGAAAATAAAATCAACAAAAGGATAAACATAAATTATAAAATATTGGAACTTTTGTGACTAACCCATAAGCCATCTCATCAACAACGGTTTTCCCCACACATGTGGCACCACCTTCAACAAGTGCTGAAACAATAGGTGACGTTCTAGAAGCTGCTTCATGTGTCCTTGTCCATTCGGGATGGCCAAAGCCAGTCACATATCCATCTATGTCAAAGCTGCAATACATATAGGAAGTGATATAAGCTTGCTAGATGGAAGAAAAAAAAGAACTTGTGCAGTGTGAATAATCTAGGACATAAACATATGGAGGAAACGAAGCATATTATCCTTCTAGTAGAAATCCTACAAAGGCAATACCATCCTAGGCCCACATGCGCCAAGAATTGGTTGCCTAAGATTCCTCAATCCCTCGATCAATAGAAAAAAGTTAAGAAATTTATGCGTAAAAACAAAGCCATAAAATTGAAAACTCCAGTTCCTGGCGCAAAATTATGAGGTTGAGGGAGAAGAAGCCAACTCAGCTGCAGTATATGCAGGCTCCAGCCAGAAATACATCCTTGATTCTCGAGGGAAGTGGTTACATACTCAAGGCATAGCTTTTCAAAATATACGAGGTATCGGAACTACAAATTGAGGTCAGCCAGAGCTAAATTAAAATAAAGCAGCAAACTTACACGTCGGACACGGCAAAGTTGAGGCCGGTGAGGGGATGTGGAGCTTTAGGGGGAGGGGGCTGAGGAGGTGGGAGAAGCTGCAGCCTCTGTACAAAAGCACCGAAGTCTTCCTTGATGACCTTCTTCAGCTTCCTCGTCATCAGCAGAATTCCAGCGAAGCCCAATCCCAGCAGAACCCACAGATTAGCCGAAGAAGAAGCCATTTATGAGCCTGCTACCGTGAATATGAGGCAGCAGCGGCGTGACCGACAGCAAAGAGGAAAAATTCCACTCCCAACCTATAAAGCTAGGAGGGGAGGAGGAGAATAAGAGGCGGTGGAGAACAGAGGCTGCTAAAATGGGCGCAGGAAGACACCAATGTCATCTGCAGGTCAGTTATTTTCATTATGGCTTCACACTTATACGAGATTATAATTGTGCCCCAAATGTTTTTTTTTTCTCTTCAGTTCGGACGAGAAATGCAAGGGGTCAAAAGTAGGGGCTGCAGTGGACTCCGTTGGGTCCCGTCCTATTTAGGTTCGATACAACCCTATTTAAATTTGCAAGCAAATTGATATTATAAATTGAGTAATATTAATTTTTTATTTCTTGAAAATATAAATTTTATAATATAAAAAATTATTTAGAATTTTTTTAAATTAACCTATTAAAATATTTTATTTATGTTTATAAATAATTTTATAATATAATATTTATATTTTGAATATATAATAAAATTAATATCAGATTAATTAAAAAATAATATTATTAATAAATTTATATTGTATCCCAAATTTTTTATTTATATTTGATTGAGATATATTAAATATACAATAATTTTTTATTTTATAATTTAAAATTCGTTATTACATACCATTTAAATATATTTTTCAATTAAATCTTTTAAATATATACTCAATAATTATTTATGGTTTGAAATGATTTTTTCTTCCATACGAGCCAATCAATTTGTGGCAGTACTATAAATTAAATATTATGTATAAATAAAAGATTATATCTATAGACGAAAAAATATTAAATTTGTTCAAATAGATATTATTAAAATATTATAATGAGTTGTTATAATATTATTTTAAATAGTTAATATATTTGATATATTATTAATTTATTAATATAAATTAATATGGTAATATTATTTATATTTATCTAAATTTCATTATAATGTATCTATTATATAATTTATATAAGCATTACGTATTAATAAAAGTTCTATTATTATGATTTGGGCATATAGCTAATATATCTATTTTTAATATTTATTTTATTTATATAATGTTATGAGAAATGCGTTAAAGATTTTTTTTTTTAAATTAGAAGTGTTAAATATTATAATTGTTTGTTAGAATATTATTTCAAATAGGTAGGATATTTTATATATTTTTAATAAATTTATATCTTTATATTATTATAATTTTATAAATATGTACTTTCTTTTTATCTAATTTATACATTCCCTTAACATGTTTTTATTTTTATAATTACAAAATGATGAAAATATTTTAATGCCATTTTAAATTCAATCACCAAATTAAATTTGAATATTTCATAATTAAATATGGAAATTTGGATAAATAAATTAATTAAATTGGAAACCGAAAATTTTGAAGGAAGAGAAGTTGAGAACCTTTCACTTAAATCGAAGGGGTTTGAAATGGATATATTTTAATTAAAAAAATGGATCGAATTGTCCAGGCTGTGTTACCCGACCCGCAACTAAACTGGCCCATCTTCCCCCATGGATTTAAGTCACCCAGCCTTGTGCCATCTAATCATCTAGAAATATAATACTTTTCAATAATCTTTATACCATGTAAGAATTTTTTAAGATTTACATCAAATTATAATTTAATTAAATATTTTATACCGAGTAATTTACCAATTTTACCTTGTAATTTATGAAAATCATAGTAAAATTAGAGTTACCTTTACCCAGACAATGTTGATATTACATATGACCTAAAATTAGCACTCAGATGAATAAGTTACTCATGCAAAAATAACTGAACAAAAATTGTGCACTATATTTTTTTTTTATCTTTTTCATAAAATTCTTCTAGAAATAAGATATGCATTATTGGTTGTCGTAGACTGACGAGCAAGGAGTAGACTGGGGCAAGATACCTGTTCCTTCCCCTACCGGAGTCGATCAGATGCCGGCGTTGGAGATCAAGCTTTCTAGAGCTAGCCGAATCTACCTCCCTTCTGTAATTCTCTCTCCTTCCTTGTCCCTCATCTCGCTGTGGATCCACTTGATTACGATTATTATGCCTCCTTTGGATACAATTTAGGAACCTCTGGAAGGTAAAGTCATCCTGAAGTCCAACTCCTCGTTCTCCCACTACGGTGTTCGCCTCTCCGTCAATGGATCTGTCAACATGCAGGTCAGTGATTACTCCTCCGCGTTCCCGGTTCTATCATGTCCAAGCACGTAGTTGCGCTGCGAAGTGTAGCTTGAGCGTTCTTTTTGTCGTACCCTTTTTGCAGGTGCGTGGAGGTTCGGCCGGTATTGTCGAGTCTCTTGTTGGTGCTGTCAAGCCTATCACGATTATGTAAGGGCTCTGCTTATCGTCTGATCTTTCCGCAGTCTCCGCATACAATTCTGGCAACTCCAGGATTTTTCAATGCGTACAACCAATTATAACGAAAATATGATTTTTCTCATTTTCTTTGAACATGCTTCTGGAATAGGAATACGATCGCTGAAGTCAGACCTCCCGGGAGGATCACATCCGGAACTACTGAGGTAATATCTGTTTTTGATGGAAATACAAAGGCGGCGTATCTAGTGAAAGAAAAATATGATATCATCATGTTCGTTTGGAATCACTGTTTCCGACGGTGGTATAGTATTAGAGAATGATGCGTCCAATGTGATTTCCCAACCTTCACCGTGTAGCTGATGATATATCATGAAATGCTTCTGTTCTGATTTTCAGTTTATCTATTGTGTATGTTCCGTTCATGTCATATTCATGATATGCTGCATCTGGGTAATTTCTGCTTAATTACTCAGTTTGAGATCATAGTTGTTTCTGAGTAATATGTTATCGCAGATACCATTTTCCATCTCTATCAGACAGTCTGGAGGGGACTATCATGAAAGATTTTATGAGACATTTCATGGAGCTAATATCAGTATCCAGGTAAATGTTGATTAATTGTGTGTTCTATTGTTTAGTTGTTCGATGTATACCAGAGTTGAGAAACACGTTACTGGAGTAATGGTTCCTTGACAAGATGAGGGTGCTATCACTAAGATTATCAAAAAATTGGGCACTGCATGATTCAAAGTTCATTCTTTGCTTGTAATCATGCTCAAGCTAAAGTGCCATCCACTGGGTACCTTTGTGATGATTGACTAGTAATTAGGGATTCCACATTTGTCATGCTCTCAATTGTGTGATAATGAATATTGTCTCGATGTGATTAATAGATTTTGTGATAGTATTTGTTGACTGCAGATGTGATGAGAGGTTATCTACATAAATCCCTGTCAGCAACTATGGAGTTCATCGTCAAAAGTGATAAAGGTACCAGTGATTGTTATTGTTTCTATGCTGGAAATATAATACCAAGTAAATTCTCTTATAGTGTTTACGTTGTTATATCTTTCTTAGCTGAGCTCCTCGAGCGACCAGTATCCTCTGAGATGGTCATCTTCTACATTACTCAGGACACTCAGAAACACCCACTACTTCCTGAGTTGAAGTCCGGTCTGGTTTCTACTTACTCCTGGTCATTTAGTTTTTAACCTTGGTTGAATTTATATTCTTCCGTGTAGCTGCCTCATGAAAGTGCAGCTGCAGGTTCATTTCTTTAACTTCAATATCAGTCTGCATTTACATAACATCATTCTTAAGTATCTGTCAGCAAGAAAACTAAATTTCTGATGAGAAGTCACTGCTTGCAGGTGGTTTCCGAGTGACAGGAAGAATATCCACTCTCTGCTCTCTGTCTGATCCCATCAGTGGTGAGCTTGTTGTGGAAAACTCTGCAGTCCCAATCCATTCTATAGACATCCACCTCCTCCGCATCGAATCCATTCTCTTTGGAGAGAGAATTATCACCGAAACATCTCTAGTACAGACTACACAGGCATGCTACTATCTTCATCATTCCATATGATTTACCTTCCTCAAATGTCTTGGGCTGACACCTTCCTATTGCTTCTCAGATAGTTGATGGAGATATATGCCGCAATATGACTCTACCCATATACATCATTCTCCCCCGTCTTTTAACCTGCCCAACCTCTTTAGCCGGGTAAATGGCATCTCTTACTGGTTTCTCTTCGGTATGCTTCATATTGAGCTAAATGGCACTTTCATTTCTTTGGAGATATCTTTCATGTTCTCATGAATCTATCTGACTATTGTTAGCTTTTCTTTTCCAATTTCATGGTAAGACCCTTCTCAATCGAGTTCAAAGTCTCCATAGTCATCACCTTCCAATCAGAGCTATCCAAGGTGCAACCAAAATCTGACCCCAGGACTCCTAGATTATGGGTAAGGCATCTTCCCTTGTTATCGTGCTCATGGAAGGTTGTTTTCTTTGCACTATGACTAAACTTCTTCCCAAATTACAGGTGGCCATGGAAACTCTTCCGCTGGAACTGATTCGGACAAGATGAATGCCCCTATTGATCTTAGGTTCTCGGTTTTCATCATGATACTCATTTGTAGTTATATCACATACTAGTTATCAGTTTGTTCTTTGCGCTGCAATTTGTACCTAAGTAGTTCTTTTCAGAAGAATGATCGGCCCGGAAACACTATTGAACATAAAAAACTGAAATCATCTTATTAATTCAAGAACGGCCCCTCGTATCATTCATTGTTTGGAGCCAAAGCATCGCCATGAGAGCACCAATATGAAACCAAGGCTCCTTAGAGAAGAGATGAGAATCTCTTCACTCCACAGAGAATTCGTACAGCATAGAATGCTTGTACTCCTCCCCCGGCCGAACAACCACCGATGGGAAGTTTGGCTGATTAACTGCATTAGGGAACCCTTGAGTCTCCAGACATACTGCGGAGTGCTTGTTATAGACGGACCCGCTCTTGCCATTGATGCCATTCACGTAGTTTGCAGTATAAAACTGCATCCCTGGGGCATTAGTCCACAGGTTAAGCACCCGGGAGCTCAAGGGCTCTCTCAGTCTCACGGCCAGCTTGAGACCATCCTTCTCTTCCCCACAGTCGAGGACATAGTTGTGGTCATATCCCAAGCCGGGCACCTCGTGGATTGAGGCCCCGATCTTCTTCTCTGATGTGAAATCGAAGGGGGTGCCCTTGACCGGCATGATCTCACCTGTGGGGACTGTGTTGTGGTCTACAGGAGTGATGTGGTTTGCCCATATATGTGCTATGTGGTCCAGGATGGCCCCCGAGCCATGGCCTGCCAAGTTCCAATAGGTGTGCTGAGCCAAATTGATGGGGGTTGGCTTGTTCTGTGGGACTGCCTCCATATCAAGCCTCAGTGTCGTTCTGGAGGGCAGGGAATAAGTGGCCTTAACCAAAACATCTCCTGGATAACCTATCCAACAGGGCAAAGAGCATAAACTCCACGGAGATATAACCAAGAGAGACCTACAAAGAAGAGGATGCGTTGAAGGGAGTGTACCTTCTTCTCCGTCCCGACTGAGATAGGTGAAAGTAATGGAAGGATTCTCTCCACCTCTTTGATCAGTCACCTCCCAGATCACTTTATCGAAACCCTTGTGACCGCCTAAAGATGATGACATGAGATTTACAGTAAGATTTCAGAATGGTAAAGTTCATTCATGCTAAGTTAAATACACCCAATGAAAGAGCCTATTGCTTGAAAAACGACAGCCAGACCTGCCGCTGGAAGTCCAAGCTAACCGACCAGATCGACAACATTTCATGAATTGCGTGAAATTCACCAGCTGAACACTACAAATTGCTTGCTGCTAAAAGCTAGATAATGATATCAACAATGAAATAACACACAGCTTAAAGCCTTAAATGTTTCAATATTATCAAAGACCCGCCCGTCAAATCCATCTAATACCACAAAAACCAAAAGCTTCTTTTTTGGCAAATAATCCGAGGAATGACAAGAAGATTCAAGAATTACGAGATTTTCATACCATGCAGACTATTCGGAGGCTTGTTGATCGGCAAAGAGTACTCGATCCCATCAAGGGTGAATTTCCCATCCTTGATCCGATTGGCAACCCGACCAACTATGCATCCGAAATAGGGGGCTGCGCCTTTCTGATCACATAGACAAGCATGTATCAAGTTATCAGAGCAACCTCACCCACTCCACTCGCAGTCCACGACTCCATCTCCACTAGCATAATCAAAATGCAAGCGAGGTTTCTATTTCTCGTATAAAAATGAACCCCAATAAGAAACTCATCAATGAGAACTAACAAGTTTTGTACTTTCAGCCAACTAACAAACTGGGTCTCCTAGAATTGCATCAGCCAGTGTCGTGCACGTGATTATCCTACAAATCTCAGGATTCTAGTATCGAGTGTAGAAACAGAAGCACCTGAATCGAATCAGTATCGAGTGTTAAAGGCTCTATACTGTACCAGATACGGTTCGAGAGTGTCGAACCCCAAGACGACGTCCGCTAGTTGCCCTGAGAAAGGGATTTAAAAAGGAAAAGGTACATTTCTTTAATTGATAGGGTAAATTTTTATCTCCAGGAAATACGGAAAAAGGAGAGACATTGGCCGATCGATAACAGGGGAGTACCATCTTTGCCGGGGACGGAGAGGGAAGTGATGGTGCAGCCGAGATTAGTGATCTTCACCAGCATGGATCCATTGCTGAGCTCAAAGAGCTGCGCTTCCCTGGTCTGATCCGCCATTGCTGAAGCTCTCCAGAAAGCACGCGTGCGAGAGAGAGAACAGAGATGACGAAAAAATGAATCGGATTCTATGTCAAATTTATGCTTCAAAAGGAGAAGATTATGCTGATTCATCTGTTGCCTTAGATGACGACGATGAGCTGGTCATTTAATCTTTTTTCTAAGTAGTTTGTCACCTAGAAAATCATCTTTTTAAAATTATATTTTTCTCGATATTTTTATAATTATGATTTTATGCATTATATTTATTCGTTTTTGAAGAAATTTTATTCGTGCCACTGCCATATTAAATAAAAAGAATTATTGGTCCTATTATTCGAGACCAACTATGCAAGGCCCAATGACATTTAAAGCTCTGCCGAGAGGATGCCTAGGACACCATGGAGTAAAATCGTCAATCCAGCCGTCAAGCTATAATGGCACCACGTGAAATGACATATAATGTCATCTAGACGGTTACCAGCTTTTGAGATAGCTAATACAGTTGAAAATCCGGAGATAAATGGAAGGATTATTGGAAGAAAATCCAAAAGCACAAAGAGCATAAACTCCCCAAAAAGAGATCTACAAATAAGAGGATGTGTTGAAGGCATTGTACCTTCTCCTCTCCATACATGCTAGATAGGCAAAAGTAGTGGAAGGATTCTCTCCACCTAAATAATAAGAGTCAAATAGGCGAGATTAATGGCAAGGCTAAAATGATATATATAGCTGTTGGTACACTTGAGATATAGACTAGGGAGTTGAAAATTTGCCTTAAGATAGATAAAAAAAATTAATAATAAAAATTTCATTTTATTTCAATCTATTTTCAAATTAGAATTTTTTTGGACAAATTAATTTACATGTGGTCTTATGTCTTATATGGGTCCTATAATACATTAACTATGCAGATTTTCTTATGTCAAAAACTTTCTTTTCTCGGTCAAGTAGACGTACTGCTTCTAATAGGTAAGTAAGAGTTTCTTCGAACTCTCTAATAGGGTAGTTCAACACTTATCTTAAAAATACTTGATCTAATATCGACACGTGAAATACAATACAATTCAATTCTGGTAATAGCAAGAGCTTGTACGCTATCCAATTATTTGGGTGATCGGGTAGGGTACAATGTATATTAAGTTTAATTTTTCTTGATTTTAGAATTCTATTACCTTTTTCCATGGGGATAATTTTAGAAATACTCAATCTAATATTTCAAAATTTAGTTTGTAGCATCAATTATCAACATATCTCTTTTGACAATCATGTGTCATTTTAGCTGAGCCTAGATCATCCAAATCTTTTAGGTCACTTTCTCTATTATTTTCACTTGCTCGAACTTATATTCTCCTGCCTCACCCTAATATAATGGAGTTTTACATTTTTTTTTCGTATAGAGCTTCATATAAAACAATATGGATACTAGTCTAATATTGATTATTGTATGCGAACTACACGAGGTATATTTAGTATTCTCACATTTTTCTAAAGTTTAGAAGTCACGCTCTAAACATGTTCTCCATAATTTAGATTGTCCTCTCTAATTGTCAGTCAGTCTGGGGATGGAACGTCGTGCTCATATGCGAGCTCTGTAGACTTAGCTCGAATCTAGAGATAAATTTTGGATCACTGTTCGACACTAAATTATGGAATCATATGCGGGCGTATTATCTCTACTATGTACTATTTGGCTAGTTTTTTTCACTGGGCTTGTCGGCCTAATTAGTAAAAAGTGAGCGACTTTTGTAAGTCGGTCCACGATAACTCATATCACATCGTATTCTTGGGTAGATGGGGGTAACCCCATTATGAAGTCCATCATAATCTTCTCTTATTTCCATTCTGGAATGGGTAGCGGTTAGAGGAGTCCTGCCAACTTTTGGTGCTCGGTTTTTATTTGTTGATAGGATGGACACCGTGCCACGTACTCTGTGATTTCTCTCTTCATACAAGGCTTTCAGTAATCTTCCTTTAATATTTTTGTACATATTGGTTTCTCTAGGATGAATTGCGTAGACAGAGTTGTATGCCTCCTCAAGTATAGCATTTTTTACCTTGGTGTCATTGGGTACCACTACCCAACCCTTAAAGGCTAGTAACTCGTATCTTAGTGGGGGTGTACTCCATGATATTGTCCATGTACTTTTTTAAGCTTGGGCCGATCTTCTATTTGACCAAAATCTGATCCACCAAGGTGGGTTGTACTGTTAAGTTTGCCACCAAACATGGGGTTTCCTTATTTGTGTCTAGGGATATGCAGAGTTGCTTCATTTGTTCTATTATAGGCAGGTACACTAACCTTATGTGAGCAAGGCTCACCTCATGCTTGTGACTTAGAGCATCAGCTACCATATTTATTTTTCCCAGGTGGTACTCGATGACCAGATAATAATCCTTTTTTAGTTTCAGCCATTGCCCATGCCTCAGATTTAGCTCATTTTGTATCAAAAGATATTTGAAACTTTTGTGATATGTTAAGATCTGACACGTTACTCCATACAAGTAATGCCACCATATTTTGTGGGTGAACACAATGGTTTTCAACTCTAGGTCATAAGTTGGATAATTCCCCTCATGCTGCTTTAATTGTCTGAATGCATACAAGATTACCTTTTATCACTGCATCAACATGCATCTCAGTCCGTGTTTAGATGTATTACTATAAATTGTATATTCTCCCCCGTTTATATTCGGGAGAGCAAGTATAGGTGCTAATGTGAATCTCTTCTTGAGTTCTTTAAATGTTGTCTCACATTTTATGCTCCACTCATATTTGACGCCTTTACACATTAGTTGTGTCATCAGGGCTATTATGATGGAGAAGTTCTCAACGAGCTTTCGGTAGTACCCGACCAATCCAACAAAACTCGTCACTTTTGTGGGGTTTTTGGGTGTCTCCCAATTGAATATTGCATCTATCTTAGTGGGATCTACATGAATCCTATTCTCAGATATCACATGTCTAAAAAATGCTACTTCTATTAGCCAAAAATTCACACATGGTGAATTTGGCATACATTTGTTCCTTCCATAGTACTTCCATTACTATTTGGAGATATACCTCATGGTCCGCTTCTATCTAGGAGTACACCAGTATGTCGTCAATAAATACTATGACGAACTGGTCGATGTATGGTTGGAAGATCTTGTTTATTAGGTCCATAAATGTCACTGGTGCGTTTGTTAATCTAAATGACATTACTCTGAACACGTAGTGCCCATACCTTGTCCTAAAGGTCGTTTTCTCGATATCTTCCTCCTTATCCTTCAATGGGTGGTATCTGGACCGTAGATCGATTATAGAGAAGTGTGACGCTCCTACCAATTAATTTAATAGATCATTGATCATGGAGAGTGGATATTGCTTCTTGATTATTGCATGGTTTATTTAAGCCTCGTCCCTTAAAGATAAGGAAAATCAGGAAAAGAATCGGTCAACCTAGGAGAAAACCGAACCGGTTCACGAACCCCAACTATTAGAGAAAGGGAAAATCGGGAAATTTACAACTCTCGAGTGACCCAAATAGTTATAAAAACCTTGAAAAAGGACTTTGGGAGGAATTGGAAAAGAAAACCAAACCGGTTCAGGTGAACCGGATCTAAACTAGATTGAACCGGTTTGAACCAACATTGAACCAATTACTAAATTCATTTTTATAGGTGACTTAAAATATTCTAATTGGGGAATTGAAGTAACCATTGTATAGATAATAAATTTAGAAATTTTTAATTTTGAAAAACTCAGTCAAACCGGGCTTGAACCGACCGGTTTAAGCATTGAACCCGGTTTGGACCGGTCCTGTCCGATTTAGAAGAGTGTCGCCTTCTTCCTTCAGATGACAGCACTGTTCACTCGTTGGAAAAATGAACAGCGGCAGCGGAAATGAAACATTTCCGTTTAGGGCATTTCAAGCCATAAATGAGTGCTATTAAGGTGTCAAACGGTTGGCCAGAGAGTTCCCGAGCTCCCTATATAAAGAGCTACTGTCCATTCGTCCTCCTCACACCTGAAAACTCCATTATCTCTCAACTACTCAGTTTTCTGATGAAGCTCGAACCAGAGCTCCAACATAGGAGTTTTTCTAAGCCATAGAAGGTGAGGTCAGGTTCCTTAGATTTCAGGAGAAGTCAGCTACCTGACGGCAGTCTCCATTCGATTTGAGTATCGCTGGAGAAGTGCCAGCGTAATCAAATAGTGAAGCAGCTCCGACGGACCGAAGATGCCCTATTTCGACCAAGCTAAAATCGGTCGAATCCAGCCTTTCTCAGGCCAAACCAAATTCTCCTAACACTACCACAACCCTCACACAATTGAATTAGATCTGAAAGGTACGCCAATTCGGCCCCCTCTCTTATTTTCGATCGGCGTTAGAGAAAGAAACTATAAAAAATCCACTGACCAAATTCTCATTCAATTTGATATGAATTGTTGTGATTCTTGATCCTACGAGGAATCTCATAATGAGAGCTACTTGCCCAGATAGAAAGCTCGGACCGCCACACCTCCGATAGTAAGCTTTCGAAGCTTTCTCTCTCTACGCTCTGTTTTTTGGTGAAGCTCCATTTGAGCTCGTTTCAGCCTCAATTCATGCGATTCAAAGCTCAATTGAATCGCATGTATGTGTAGGAACTAAATTATACCTCCAATTTCAACAATTAACCCCGATTGAATGGTCAATTTGATGAAATCAAATTTGGCCAGTTTGAAAGGAGGAAATTGGGCGAAAATTTAGGGATTTCATAAAATTGAGGGACCGAATTGCAATTTCCCAAAATTGAGGGGCCAATTGGCCATGAAAAGAATGTTGGATGACCAATTGATCGATTTTTAAAAATAATTGGGGTCAAATTGCCATTTTTGTAAATTAGGGGAAAAATGGTAAGTTTTGAAAAGTTGGGGACCAAATTGGAAATTTGGAAAACTTGAACCCCTTAAACGATTTTGAGTAAATTGAGGACCCAAAATGAATTTTTGGAAATTTCGGGACTCAATTTGGGGAAAAGTTAGCATTAGGGACCTAAAGTCAAGGAAAAAGAACTTTAGGGACCTAAATGCAATTAATTAAAAACTTTGAGTTTAGACATTCATTCATGAGAAATAAAGGTTGTTACGCCAAATATTAATAGATAAGAATGTCCGCATCGTGTAGGAACACGAAGGACCGGAATGCCAGCAATGATAAGCTAGCGTGGAGGCGAAAATTGACTAAGAAGGAATACGTTGTGATTATCGGGTGAGTGAGTTTATTCACATCATACTATGTTGGGATGATAAACACCTTGGAAATGAAAAACAACTTATATGTAGAATTTTTAACATCACACCTGGTTGGAGTGATCTGAGAACTAGGCGAAAAAACTATTTAACGATTGTAAGTAGATCATACCATGTTGGTATGATGGACTTCCTGTAAGGAAGGAGAAAACCCGCTTGACGGTTGTAAGTAGAGATGTCATCACACCCGGTTTGTGTGATGAGTGGAAAGATTATTTTGTTAGAAGTGTTCTCCCCTGATTATGTGCCAATGCTTAAAACTTTTGGGAGATCTTCTTGACGAGAGATAGAATAGCTCAAATAGGCTAGAGGCCTCAATTTTGGAACTTGTGGGGTTAAATGCCCGGTTTTGGAAAATCACATATTGTGGGCCCAAGGCCAGTTGGCATGAGCAGGAGCTCATAAACAAGCATGGTTTTTAAGCCATGAAAATTCTTAATGAATGAATTATGTGATTTTGCTATGTTACCAAGACAGAACCGACATACTTGATGGATTGGCGGTAGTGCGACATGACCAGGTTGACAGACCGGTCTAGACAAATAGCTGTAGGTCGAGTTGAGGATCGGGGACGTTGGACTAGTGGCACCAAAGATAAATGGCTTTGTGAAAAACTTTTGTTTTTGCATGCACTTGAGCTTCGGGACCATTAAGACGCCTAAGAAGAGTAGTGATGCGTCCTAAGGGCTACTAGATGACATAGTGGAGATAAGAGCAGTTTGTTGTGCCAGCAATTAGGGAAGCTAGATGTAGCTTCAAGCGCATGAGACTGGGGTGGGTTCGGGATGAGGTCTCTGTCCTCATATGGACTCGGAGTTGATTTTCAGGTTTGAGGGTCGGATGTCGCGAACATCCAATCATACCTAGGGTAGAAGTAGATGGGCTTCTATATAGGTGGCCGGTAAAGTCGCTTGGACGCCATAAGTGGGTGCAGTGGACGGACTCCCCTACGAATGTGTGATCCCTTCTTGATGAAGGGTGTGTGTTCACTATTAAACACACCTATTGTGGATAATAAGGAAAGAAGTTTTGAAAACCAAAATTTGAGAAAGAAATGTTCTTAAATGACATAAGGAGTCTGACACACTTTAATTAAAAACTATTTTTATGAAAACTCATTCCCAACATCTATTCACTGAGTTGAAGAAACTCACCCCTCTTTTATATCCCTTTTCAAGAGTAGGGAATATAACTAAGGAAAACACTCGGACCTACTTTTTGTCAGGTATGCTTAAAAGTTATTTTTAAGCTTGCATTTTTATTGATTTATGTTATTCTAGGGAACATGGTTAAATTACGCTTGACTCCTTTTGATTAAAGAAAGGGGGAAACCCTCTTAAACCTAGGGAGCGACGGGTTGATCACGGGGATCCGACCAAACCGGGTTAGGGCATGATAGTTTATACAATGGTTGTCAATGCACAATCTAATGCTCTTGTCCTTCTTCTTTACGATTAGGACTATGGCACCCCAAGTATAGTAGCTAGATCTTATGAAACCTCTTTCAATTAGCTCTTCGAGCTGTTTCTTCAACTCCTTAAATTTTGCTGGTACCATACAAAGTCGAACTTTTGATCTAGGGGCAATCTAGGCAAGTCCTCTGGAAATATATCTAGGTATTCTCGTACTGCCTGTATGTCACTCAATGTTGTTCCTTTTGCCTTCGAACTTGTGATTTGTGCTATGAACAACTCACACCCTTTATTCATCATCATTTGGGTCTTTAGTCTGGATATTATGTGAGGTTTAGTCGTCTCTTTTCTCCTCAAAATACCACTTCCTTGGTATTTCGACCCAATGGGTCATGACTTTACTTTTACAGTCTAACTTGGCATGGTGGGTGGATAGCTAATCCATTCCAATGATGAAATCTATGTCCTTTAGCTGTAGTAGTATTAGGTTGGCTATAAGGATATCCCCTTCCACATTCACCTCATATCCCTGCAAGACAATGTCCTTTATTACCATTTTACCTAATGGCATGTATATCATTAGTCCTAGGTTTAGTGGGTATAGAGTTCGTAGAATCCATGGTGCTAATTCTTCCTACACATAGAACCAATTTGCTCTGGAGTCAATGAGAGCGAAGGCCCCTATGCCATTCAATTGTACAAGTCCTATGATACCAAAAGTTCAATAATACTTGCTAAGCATTTTACCAGATTAAGTCTTTACATTTATATACTGTAACTTCTAATGTTTGTGTTCATTCTATTCATAAGGTGTTGTCCAAACACAATATCAAAAAATGAAAAAAAAGATGGGTAAAATTTTAATGGTTGTGGGAAGTACTCGCTACAATACTCAGGTCCCCCTAAGCCTTTTCCTGAATCAAATTGTAGACTTTTGTAGGAACCCTAGCCTGGTTCCTAGGTACTTCCACCCTGTGGTTCACCGATCCAGTGCCTGACATGCCATTGGGTCCTGCCTACATCCCTAGGTGTAACGGAGGCTGTCTTACATTCTCTCCGCGAGGGGCATCTAGTCATTCCCCATCTAACATTTCTTTGCCTTGTGCCCCATCCTTTCACAATTGTAGCACTTACCAGCTTAGCATATGCCCTAATGCAGCCTCCTACACATGGCACATGGTGGGGCTACATTTCTCATGCCAGAGTTGCTTCCCCTGCTACTTATTTGGGAGGGCCCAACAACTCACACAGAGAATCTCCCCATAGACCGTCCACTCCTGTTAGGTCGTGAATAGTGACTATTAATGGTTGGGGTATGACTCCCAGAGTGGGGCGCTATGGCTCTAGGATATTTCCAAGGATGCATCAAGGAAGGGAAAGACTCCTTAGTTTCTTTACGATGTTGGTCGTTGGTTGGTGGGCGTACATGATGCATTCACATTCGCATGCGTAGTTGATTATGACAGCTAACTCAGCAGGACACCCCATGCTTCCCATACAACACCTAATGCTAGGGTCTAACCCATCCAGTAATTGCTGCTAGGTATCTGTGAGGCTAGCATGGTCCAAGGCAAATTGTCGGAAAGTGTTGAATTTGTTTTCATAGTTGGTCACCGTTCTGGGGCCTTGTCGGAGCTTAAGAAACTTATGTTTCTTCTCATTCATAAGGTAGGCAAATAAGTACTCCTTATAAAATTTCACCTCGAAGGCGACCCATCCCATAGGCGCTGGTGTTGTGGCATGCAGTTTGAGCCACCACCGATCCACATTCCCATCTAGGAAAAATTGACCATGGTCACCTTATTAGCTTCGGGGACCTTGACCATGGCTAGAAATTTCTTGGTTGTCCTTAGCGAGTCCATGGTCACGACAACATCTTTCTCTCTAGAGAAAACTTTGCACACTAATTTTCATAGGGCATTAAGGTTTCTAGGGACATCGAAACCCTAGGGTTCTCAATCAGGAACTAGCACTACTTCTGGATGGGGTATTATCTCTAGTACTCCCACTACTAGGGAAATTGCAGGGATGGCTACTCCACCCGACTATGGATCAAAGCTGAAGTCCCTTAAGAAACTCTAGTAAGCCTGGATATATGCAGGCGCCGCAACTCATGCATGAGAGTTCCTTATCTGAACTCTTCCTGACCCCGCATCGACTATCTCGGAGTTGGGTCCTCCCATGGATTGTTGTTGTGCTCCACAGTCTATGTAAAATTTTTGGTTTCATTAATAAGGGAGTAAATTTCTCCTATTTAATCTAATCAATGAAGGCCTTATCAATGCTCTTCCTATTTTTCCATCCATCGAAAAATATTTTTGTTTCCAAATTCTCGTTTATGAAAATATAGGCATTGATACCACCCAAGGGGTTGTCATGCCTTGACCCGCTTTTGTAGGCCGGAGTCATGTAAACCCATTTTCCAATCCCCCTCGATGTTACTATGGTGGGTACCTTCACCACAGTGAAAGTAGAGGGACCAATACTTTCAATAAAATTTTTTTGATGTATTTTGTAGCAGAAATTTGAAACTTTTATGTAAGCCCAAAATGATTTACATAAAAATATCCTGAGAAAGATAGCAAGTTGATAAGAAGCATAATCAAACCTTCGTATGCAGGATAAGAGGGCTATCTTAGACGACGATCATCTTGGGGAGGTTCTCCTACTTCCGTCTCTAGCCTCCTCTACTTTTACCTACAATTGTTTAGGAGAGGGGGTGAACTCACAACTCAGTGAATGAGGCACTAACATTGGGCTGCAACATGGCTTACGACTCATACACCCCTCTTTAAACCACCTAACACAATTTCCTTTTTTGGGGTTACTTAAAGAAAATGTACTTTCTGTGGTTTATCTCGATCCTTAAGACTCTTGTCTCGGGTCACCACTAACCGTAGTCTACTCTATGGTCGGGTTATTCTTGGTCACCCCAATCGTTTCCACATGAAACATAGTATATCAAAGCAATATAGCAAACATGGGGAACTTAGGTCCCACACACACATAGGCAGCTCATGGCCCGCACACATGGGAAACTTAGGCCCTTTAAATGCACTAACGATACTAAACTAGACAAAATGGGAGTGTGGGAGCCATGTATGCTCTTCCACAACTGATGGTACACCAATGTCATCTATTAGCTAGATGTCTTAACATCGAGGGTCACGGCTGCAACTAACCCCACTCGCCCATACATGCCCCTTACATACACATGTGACTTAATTCCACCATTTTTTGCTGAAGAGGTGTACTCGGATGGTACCTGTACATCGCCCGGGTGTCTCGAGTAATTTAGAAGATGTCACATAGAAAAATATCCTTGAACTCCTTTCCAATTTCCCTTGAGCAACGATACTACATAAAAGGCATCCTTTTGTGTGCCCCCTCCTATACCAATATCTCAAAGTAGTAACATGACACACAGTCATAATCCTAGGCACTCACAACCCTAATTCAGTATCAATGCACACAACATATCATTGTCGAGAGTTTAATCTATCACTTCAACGTCTCTCCAATCAACAAAGTGGGCACACATCCCTAATTCAATATCTTACGAGCATTGCCCTTATTCCAACCATCTCTAAATTAATGCACCAACATATTATTATTAGGAGTTCGGTTTGTCACTTGACCATCTCCCCAAATCAAAAAGTGGTCATACAATCCCAATATTTGGCCCTAATGGGCCTCATCACAACAATACACCGGTCTTACGACCTTTCCCTTTTAACTTTTAAAGCAATATTTACTTTTAAAGGACATACACTTAGTGTAAACCCCATCCTTTTATAATAAGAAAATCGGGGAAGGGACCCGTCGTTTCTCAAAAGAAAATCGAGACAGTTCACGAACCCCAACCGTTAGAGAAAGGGCAAATTGGAAAATTTCCAAATCCCGAGTGACCTAAAGGGGCATAAAAATAATGGAAAAGAACTTTGGAAGGAATTGGAAAAGAAAACCAAACTAGTTCAGGTGAACCAGATCCGAACCAGATCGAACCGGTTGATAAATTTATTTTTCTAGGTAGCTTAAATTATTTAAATTGGGGAATTGAAGCCATCTTTGGATAGAGAATGAATTTAGAGAATTTAGAAATTTTTAATTTTAAGAAACTCGATCGAATCGGGCCTAAACTAGCCGGTTTAAGCATTAAACCCAGTTCAGACCGGTCTAATCCGGTTTAGAATAGTGTCTTCTTCCTTCAGATGACAGCAGTGTTCACTCATTGGAAGAACGGTCAGCGCCTCTAAAGCTGAATCGTCTCCATTCATGGCATTTTAGGCCATGAATGTGCACCATAAAGGTGCCAAACGGATGGTCAGAGAGTCCCCAAGCTCCCTATATAAAGAGCTCCTCCTCATTCATCCTCCTCACATCAGAAAACTCCTCTCTCTCTCTCAATTGCTCCATTTTCTGGTGAAGCTCGAACCAGAGCTCTGACTTGGCCAAATTTCTCAATCTTAGAAGGTGAGATCGGGTTCTTTAGACTCTGGAGGAAGTCAACTGTCTAATAGTAACCTTTGTTCGATCTGAGAACTACCGGAGAAGCGCCAACGTAATCAAATAGTGAGGCAGCTCCGATGGACCAAAGCTGCCCAATTTTGGTCGAGCTAAAATCGGCCAAATTCAGCCCTTCTCTAGCCAAACCAAGCTCTCCCAACATCCCCATAGCCCTTAGACAACCTCAACTAAGTTGAAAGGTAAGCCAATGTGGACCTTCTCGGTCGTTGTAGGTTAGAGTTAGAGAGAGAAACTACATAATTTCACTGACTAAATTCTCCCTCAATTCGAGATCAATTGTAGGAATTCTTGATTTTAGAAAATACCTCAGAAAGAGAGCTATCTTCCCGGATAGAGAGATTAGACCGCCGCACCCCCAACGGTAAATTTTTGAAGCTTTCTCTCACTACGTTTTGTTTTCTCGTGAAGCTCCGATTGAGCTCAATTCGGACCTAAATGACACGGTTCAAAACTCAACTAAATCATATCTAAGTGTAGGAATTGATCAATACCTTCAATTGGAGCAGTAACCTTGATTGAATGGTCAATTTGATGAAATCATATTCGGCTAGTTTGAAAGGGAGAAATTGGGGAAATTTTAGGGATTACGTAAAATTGAGGGATCAAATTGTAATTTCCCAAAATTGAGGGTCAATTGGCCATGAAAAGGATGTTGGAGGACCAATTGATTAATTTTTGAAAATAATTTGGGGGTAAAATTGCCATTTTTGTAAAGTAGGGGCAAAATGGTAATTTTTGAAAAGTTGGGTACCAAATTGGAAATTTGAAAATTTTGAGCCCCTTAAATGATTTTGAGTAAATTGAGGACCCAAAAGGAATTTTTGAAAGTTTCGGGACTCAATTTGGGGAAAAGTTTGCATTAGGAATCTAAAGTCAAGGAAAAAGAACTTTAGGGACCTAAATATAAATAACTAAAAATATTGGGCTTAGTTGTTCATACGTGAGGAATGAAGGATATCATGCTAAATATTAATAGATAAGGATGTCCAAATCGTGTAGGAACACGAAGGACCGAAACACCATCAAGTATAAGCTAGTGTGGAGGCAAAAACTGAGTAAGAAGAAATACACTACGATTATTGCCTGAGTGGGTCTATTCACATCATAACCGGTTAGGATAATGAGCACCTAGGAAATGAAAAACCACTTATATGTGGAATTTTTAACATCACACCCGATTGGAGTGTTGTGAGAACTAGGCAAAAAAACTACTTAACGGTTGTAAGTAGATCATACTCGGTTGGTATGATGGACTTCCTCAAAGGAAGGAGAAAACCCGCTTTTCGGATGTAAGTGGAGATGTCATCACATCCGGTTGGTGTGATGAGTGGAAAATGATTTTGTTAGAAGTGTTCTCCCTTGACTGTGTGCCAATGCTTAAAACTTTTGGGAGACCTTCTTGAAGAGAGATAGAATAGCTCAGATAGGTTAAAGGCCTCGGTTTTGGAACTTTTGGGCTAAAATGCCCGATTTTTTAAAATCACATACAGAAGGCCCAAGGCCAATTGGCACGTAGTAGCTCATAAAAAACATGTGATATTTATGCCATGAAAATTCTAGATGAATGGAATGTGTGATTTCGCCATGGTAGCAAGACAGGACCGACATACTTGATGGACTGGCGGTAGTGCGTTAGGGCTGGGTTGACTGACCAGTCTAAACAAACTACTGTAGGTTGAGTTGAGAGTGGGGCCGTTGGACCAGTGACACCAAAAATATATGGCTTTGTGGAAAACTATTTTTTGTGCATGCACTTGAGGTTCGACACCATCAAGACGCCCAAGAGGAGTAGTGATGAGTCTTAGGGGCTACTTGATGACATGGTAGAGATAAAGGCAGTTTGTCATGCCAATAGTCAGGAAAGCTCAACGTAGCTTCATGTACATGAGGCTGGGGTGGGGTTGGGATTGGGATTCTATCCTCATACGGACACGAAGTTGATTTTGGTTTTGAGGGTCGGATGTCGTGGACATCCACTCAAACCTAGGGTAGAAGTAGACATGCTTCTATTTAGGTGGCTGGTAAAGTCGCTCTAACGCCATAAGTGGGTGCAGTGGACGTGCTGCCCTACGAATGTGTGATTCCCTTCCTGATGAAGGGCGTGTGTTGATTGTTAAATATACGTGATGTGGAAATGAGGAAAAAGGTTTGAAAAACTGAAATTTGAGAAACAAATTTTCTAAAAGAAAATAAGGAGATGCACACTATGATTAAAGATGTTTTGATTATAAAAACTCTTTCCTAACACCCATTCACTGAGTTGTCGAACTCACCCCCTTCCTTTACCCCTTTTCAGGTACCTAAGGGAAAACCCACTTAAAGTAGCTGAACCTGCAAGATAGGTATGTAAGGTTTAATGTATTCAGTTTTGAATAATGTTATTCTAGGAAAGATATAGGTAAAAATTATGCCTTACTCCTCGCGGTTTAGAGAAAGGGAAAACCCTTAATAAACTGGGAGAGTGACGGGTTGCTCACGGGGATCTGATCAAATCTGGTTGGGGCATGACAACTTGAGTGGTATCAAAGCCTATTTTCTCAAATACATTATTAAGACTATATAACATAGTAACTAATAGGAATAATTTTAAAATTTACAAATGGATCCCAAGAGAGGAACCAAGAGAACAAGAGTTGCAGTCTCTTACACTGGCCAACCACCCCTTCCCATGGAAACTCTGTGAGGAGCCAAGACAACTCCACCTAGACTAAGCTCGGAACACCAGAGAGTGTCCAAGGAGTTCACTTGAGTATTTGGACGACCTAACCTCATCCTTGAGCTAGGCACCAACTCTCGAGCTGAACCAGAGGAAATACAATCTCATCCTCCTCCTGATACACATTCAGTTGACATTCCCAAATATCTCAAGACTCTCCGTCAACTGTGGTGTAAGCCTTTCCTCAGAGAGAAAGATGCTAGAGCCATCATGAACTGGCTAGCCAACATCAAGAAGCTGATGGGGATAGTCAGGATATCACTAGAGGACATGGTGATCTTGAAAGAATTCTTCCTAGAAGGTAGCGCCAAAAGATGGTGGGATAATATTCGGAGCCTGCATACCTCCACACCCACGTGGTAATAGTTTGAGTTGAGGTATGCGAAGGAGTACATGGCTCCTCATTTAATTAATGAGAAGAAGCAAGATTTCCTCCAACTCCGACAAGGGCTTAACTTTATATCAGTGTATGAAACTAAATTTAATGAGTTAAGACCCTTTGCTCCTGACCTGGACGGACTGGCAAACCTATGCTAGCGATTCATGGACCGACTCAATATGGACATACGAGACTATATGGGAGTATTAGGACGCCCCACAGAACTAGCGGCAATGATCAGTATGGCTCACGAGTGTGAGCGACTGGTGTAGACTTGATGCTGCCGAATGGAGTAGACAACCCGAAAGGAGGACAAGGGCCTAAACCATCATGAAGGACGGAAGGAGCATAATGGTCCAAGATGGGGAATGTTAGAGAAGGTATTGTGGACCGATAAGAGGTCGGGCCCATATCTACTTAAAAGTCATAACTTTTAAGTAGTGGAACCCTTCCAACCTTATAAAACCACAACACTTCTCTATTTTATCCAATGTGGGATCTATTCTCAACACCCACCCTCACGTGCAACGTGGATACACTTGCCACGTGCAATTCTCAACACCCTCCCTCAACACCTGTTTACGAGCCGGGTTTCCCCTTTTGGTCTCGGACGAGGGGGGACACAATGGCCTCGAGTTGGGTATTTTTTCCTCCTCCATCCAACTCGGGCAGACCATAAGCCGAGTTTCCGGCCTTGGGTCAAGTACGGGTGCGAGCCCACTAGCTCTGATACCATGTTAGAGAAGGTATTGTGGACCAATAAGGGGTCGGGCCCATATCTACTTAAAAGTCATGAATTATAAGTAGTGGAATCCTTCCAACCTTATAAACCCATAACACTTCTCTATTTTATCCAAAAATACCCAACTCGAGGCCATTGTGTCCCCGCCTCGTCCAAGACCGGAAGGGGAATACCCGACTCGTAGACAAGTGTTGAGGGCGAGTGTTGAGAGATGTTGAGAATTGCACGTGGCAAGTGGAACCACGTTGCACGTGAGGGCGGGTGTTGAGAATAGATCCCACATTGGATAAAATAGAGAAGTGTTGTGGGTTTATAAGGTTGGAAGAGTACCACTACTTATAAGTCATGACTTTTAAGTAGACATGGGTCCGACCCCTTATCGGTCCACAATACCTTCTCTAACATGGTATCAGAGCCAGTGGACTCGCACTCGTGCCCGACCAGAGGCTGGAAACTCGGCTTGTGGTCTGCCCGAGTTGGATGGAGGAGGAAAAAATACCCAAATCGAGGCCATTGTGTCCCCCCTCGTCCGAGACCGAAAGGCTAGTACCCAGCTCGTAGACAAGTGTTGAGGGTGAGTGTTAAGAATTGCACGTGGCAAGTGTATCCACGTTGAACGTGAGGGCGGATGTTGAGAATAGATCCCACATTGGATAAAATAGCGAAGTGTTGTGGCTTTATAAGGTTGGAAGGGTACCACTACTTACAAGTCATGACTTTTAAGTAGACATGTGTCCGATCCCTTATCGGTCCATAATACCTTCTCTAACAGGGAAATAGAGTGGGATTTCAAAAGAGGAAGTATGTGCCACCATCTTCTCAGAGAGTAATCCCCAACCTACCACAAGGAAACCCTTGTTGTCCTAGGTGCCAAAGGTACCACGAGGGAGCTTGCTTGTCCTATTTTGCATGTGGACAAGTGGGGCACTTTGCAAAGGAATGCCCCATTCTTAGGGAGAACAAGCAACAAAATATGCTTGGACCACCCCAAGGGAACCCCAGGACTCCTAGGTAGGATGCAACAGCCAGAGTACCAGCTAGGGTATACAACCTCACCTAGGAAGAGGCTAGGAAAGACCCTAGTGCCATATCGGGTAGTTCCCAAAACCCTATCAACTAGATTAAGAAAAACCTATAATTTTAAATTCCATTCAATAAAGTAAATCTTTTTCTCTAAAAACATGCGTTTCTCCAATTAGGATACGTACATTTGTGGGGACGAAAGGTCTACGCCCTCTTCGACTTAGGAGCAGAAAGATCTTTTATCAAAGAGAACCTAATCCCAAGTCTACCCCTAGAACTCACCTCTCCAGGAAAAAGTCTCAACATCCTCACACCCTTAGGAGAAGGGTTAAATAAGGACAAACAATTGAAGTGATGTGAGATAAAGATTGGAGGAATCAAACTAGAAGTATATTTGATTCCATTATCTCTAAGAGAGGTAGAAATAATCCTTGGAATGAATTGGTTAAGTACCCATCAATCTAGGATGGACCATGGAAGGAAGATAGTAACCTTCCATACCCTCGAGACAATTGGACTAAAATTCCAAGGAGACCGGAGGAAGAGTGAAGTACAGATGGTGTCCTACATAAAAGCTCAAAAGATGATACAAAAAGGTTGTAAGGCTTTTTTGGAAACAATCATCAATGAAAAATCTGAGGAGAAAGTACTCGAAGACATTCTGGTAGTTAAATGCTATCCAGATGTATTCCTAGAAGAATTACTGGGATTGCCTCCAAGTTGACAATTGGAGTTCACCATAGAGATTATCCCAAGAATAAACCCCATATCCCAAGCCCCTTATCGCATGGCTCTAGTAGAACTAAAGGAATTGAAGGAGCAACTGGATGAGCTGTTGGAGAAGGACTTCATACGCCCTAGCTAGTCTCCATGGGGTGCACCAGTCCTATTCCAAAACATGCCAACCTAATCAACGAACTTTACAAACTTTCCAATTTGCACTAAAACTTTATTTGGCTTCTTAAGAAGACCCCATAGAAAGCTCATTCACTTTTGGGTCCTCCAACTTTTACTTATTTGGGTTTTAGACCCCACTTTTTGCTTCTTGCCAAGCCATCTCCAAAAGTTCTCAAACTAAGGTACAAGGTTCCCTTAGCCTCCCTCTAGGCCATCGTAAACTCTATTTGGTTGAGGTCGGCTGAAACAATGTCAATCAGACTTGATCATGAACAGAAAATTGAACAAGCAAGAGCCGAGTCAAGGCTAGGAACTCACTAGAGACAATGCCTCAGTCATTGAGGCTGGTGTAGTTTGAAAGCTAGCTCCTCAAGGAGTCTATGGCCACTTGAATCGCATCGATTGGTGGTTTGAGTCACATGTAGTGCTCATTTTAGCCAGTTCTATCATTTCTCCCAAAAATTAAAATTGAAGGGATTTAAATCTACCTCTACACTTACCCAAATCATGTGAGGCCGGTGGCAATGGAAAATTGGTGCCACGAGTAATCTGCTTAATTTTTCTTAGCCTTCGAGGGCTATCAAAAATCACCTTTGAAATAGATGCACCATTTTCAGCCACTAGAGGTCCGACACTTTGAAAACATGTCGACTTTGATAGAGGGAGTGTTCATCATCGAGGGAGATTGCGATGGAAAGTTGACATCCTCAGCTTTCCAAGGATGCCAAGATTGCCTGAGGTGGTGGTCAGACAGCAGTGCAAAGCTCCCTACAAATCGGATCACCAGAAATGGTAGCTACTTAGCTTTTAGACAAAATTTTGATCCAAAATCGACCAGGCGAGATCCAAGCTTGATATGGATGGACTCTAGACTTGCGTGGCTATCTATCCATAGCTTCCTTGCATCATTCCATGTCATATAGCTTTATGAATGATTTAATTCCCCAAGCAGTATGTTTTGGATTCTTATATGTGGTTTATTAGGTTATTTTAATGTTGGCGTAGCTGTGTGTGCATGCACCTCATGCTTCACACATGTAGTGTGTATGTGTGTGTAGCGTGGTTTTCCAACAAATTTATCTGTTGGTTTAGTAGTGTTTGGTCGATTCACCCATTTTCCAACCGGTTCTTGGGAAAATAAAAATTTCTAAAAATTTTACATTTAATTTACTATTGAATGGTCCCAAGAACCACCCCATTCTAATTTGTTTATGCCCCTCTAAAAATTGGCGGGGGGGGGGGGGGGGGGGGGGTGGTTAATGACCTGAGTTAGCCCAAACACGGTTTGAACCAGTTCTTTCCTGAGTTTTTGCTGATCCTAGATTTCGGATCCTGAGACATTTCATGTGGTCTCTATTGAACCTTTCTCTCGACTTGATTTGATTTGAACTCTAGGTTTGTGTTACCTTCCCGGTTTGATCCCATTTTCCAGTTCGGTTCAACTTAGTTTTCGAATTAGGATTTCTCAGCATTTTAGGCTAGGAGGTGATTTTGGTCAAAATGGGAATGTTTAAATTTGTTTTCAAAAGTTTGGGTGCCAAACACAAATTTTTGATAAATTAGGGGCAAAAGTGTACTTTTTCTTAGAAAGGGGAAAATAGCTATTTATGCCCAAAGTAGGTTAAAATAGTTCATTTGAGCCATTAAGGGAAAATTGGAATTTTTTTCAATGTAATTGAGGCAAAAATGAGATTTTTGCAATTAAGGGGCATAATGCTAAGTGTTCCCATTTGAGGAACCAAAGGGTAAAGTAATCAATCTTGGGGATCCATAAGTAATCTTTTGGAACTTAATAAACATAATAAGTGTAAAGGAAAGTTGAGGACACATATGAGAAACTTGGAAAGTCTAAGGTCCTAAGTGAGATAGTTTGGATAAGTAAGGGAAAAATGGTAAGGTCCAAAGTGTCATCCAAACTATGCAGGAGTACATGCATCAAGAGGCATTATGAAAAACCTACGAGACAAACAGTTTCTGGATATAACTGTGAGTGAGTTTATAGTCGACGAGTCCTATTGGACCGATCAAGGTTCTTTACATGCTTTAAATTGAACTACAAAACTTAGAGAGAATGACAGGGCTTGCTTGATATAAGCAACAATATAAAATGTGCATGCTAAGCCTTGAATTGTATTAATAACTGTCATGCCTCGACCCGGTTTGGTCAGATCCCCGTGATCAACCCGCCACTCTCCTGGTTTATTAAGGGTTTTCCCTTTCTTTAAATTGTGAGAAGTAAGTCATCCTTTAAACCTGTACTTTTCCTGGAATAACATTAATCAAAACTACTTAAAATTTAAACTTAACATACCTGTCTTACAGGTGTAGTTAACTAGAGGTATTTGGGTAGGGTTTCCCTTTGTTACCTAAAAAGGGGTATAAGGGAGGGGGTGAGTTTAACGACTCAGTGAATGGATGTTTAAAACTTAACTTTTAGAAAAAAAAAAATAGTTTGAATTGGAGTGTACCAAATTCCTTATTTTCTTTGTGACATTTCATCCTTGAAATCTCAGTTTTCAAAACTATTATTCCTCATTAACCATAGTCGGTGTATTTATCATTCAACACTCGCCCTTCATCATGAAGGGATCACACATTCATAGGGCAGCACGTCCACTGCACCCACTTGTGATGTCAGCAACTTTATCGGCCACCTAGATAGAAACCCATCCACTTCTACCCTGAGAATGAGTGGATGTACGTGACATTCGACCCTCAATCCCGTAAAGAAACTCCATGTTCGTATGAGGACAAAGACCTCATCCCAACCCACCCTGGTCTCATGCGCATGAAGCTATGTCAAGCTTCCACAACTGTTGGCATGACAAACTGCCCTTATCACCACCATGTTGTCCAATAGCCCCTAGGACGCATCACTACCCCTCTTCAGCATCTTGAAGGTCCCATACCTCAGTGCATGCACAAAACAATAGCTTTCTTCATAAGCCATTTAATCTTTGGTGCCATTGGTCCAACAGTCCCGACCTTCAAATCGACCTGTAGCTGTTTGTCTCGACTGGTCCGTCGACTTGTCTTGTTGCACTAGTCCATCGAGTATGTCGGTCCTATCTTGGAACCATAGCCAAACACATCATTCATAAAAGTTGTCATGGCTTAATCTCATGTTTGTTTATAAGCTCCTGCTCGTGCTAAGTGGCTTTAGGCCCAATGTACGAGATTTTCAAAATCAGGCATATTAGCCCCCAAGTTCTAAAACCGAGGCCTCTGACCTATTTGAGCTATTGAAGCTCTCATCAAGAAGATCTCCTAAAAAGTTTAAGCAGTGGCACACAATTAGGGGAGAGCACTTATTACAAAATAATTTTCTAGCTATCCGTCACACGAACCGGGTGTGAGAACATCTCCGCTCACAACTGATGAACGAGTTTTATACTTCCTTCTAAAATGTTGATCATACCAAACAGGTATGATCTACTTACAACTGGTAAGCAGTTTTTCCATGTGTTTTCTCACAACTCCCCATTCGGGTGTGATATTAAAATCCCACATAGTAGCGGGTTTTTATTAACGTGGTGTTTATCATCCCAACTGGGTATGATGTGAAAATCTCACTCACCCGTGAATGCAATAAATTCCTCTTAACCGATTTTTTGTATCCACACGAGCTTGTCTTGGCTGGCGTTCCTGTTATTTCATGTTCCTACACGATATTAACATCCTTGTTCATTATCCTTTGGCTTGATAGCTATCATTAATCACAAATGAATAAAATACCCAAACTTTTCAATTAATTGTAATTAGGTCCCTAAAGTTCTTTTTCTTTAACTTTAGGCCCCTAATGCCAATTTTTCCCCAAATTGAGTCCCGGAACTTCAAAAATTTACCTTGGGACCTCAATTTATTCATAAATGCAAAAACGGTTCAAGTTTCCCAAATTCCCAATTTGGTCATTAACTTTTCCAATATTACCATTTTGCCCCTACTTTACAAAAATGGTAAATTTCACCCCAAAAAGTAAAAAAATTGACCAATTAGTCCTCCAACATCTTTTCCATGGCCAATTGGCCCTCAATTTTGAAAAATCGCACTTTAGTCCCTCGAATTTTTGAAATCCCTAAAATTTTCTCAATTTTCCACCAATTTCAACCTTTAAACCTGATCAGATTTGATTTTATCGAATTGACCGATCAATCAAAGTTAATTGTTGAAATTGAAGGTGGATTTGAGTTCCTACACATCCATACAATTCAATTACACTTTGCATCACATGATTTCACATTGGAATGAGCTCAAACAGAGTTTTACTGAAAAACTGGATGTATAGAGAAAACTTTGAAAGCTTACCGTTGGGGGTGTGGCGATCCAAGCTTTCAATCTGGGTAGATAGCTCTTGATCTAAGGTTTCTTCTAGGATCAAGAATTACATTAATTCATGTCGAATTGATGGAGAATTTGGTCAGTGGAATTTCATCGGTTCTCTCTCTAACACTGATCAAAATTTACAGAGAGGAGCCAAATTGGCTTGCCTTTATGCTTTAATTCAGCTGTATGAGGGTTGTGGAAGAGTTGGGAGGGCTTGGTTTGGCCTAAAAAGGGCTCGCATTGGCCATTTTCAGCTCGATCGAAACAGGGCAGCTTCAGTCTGTTGGAGCTACTTCACTATTCTATCACGCTGGTGCTTCTCCGGTAATCCTTAGAGCAAATGGAGGCTTGCGTCGTGTAGCTAACTTCTCCCCAAATATAAAGAACCCAACCATGCCTTCTTTGGCTCAGAAAAATTTCCAAGTCAGAGCTCTGGTTTGAGCTTCACCGGAAAATGGAGCAATAGGGAGAGAGTGGAGTTTTCAGGTGTGAGGAGGATGAATGAGGAGGGGCTCTTAATATAGGAAGCTCGAGGATTTCTTGATCGTCTAATTGGTGCCTTAATGGTGGTCATTTATTGTTTGAAACTCCCTGGCTGGAGACATTTCATCTTTGCTGGCGTTGCTCGATTTTTCGATGAGTGAACAGTGTTGTCATATGAAGGAAGAAGATGACTCTATTCCGAACTGGATTCAATGCTTAAACCGGCCAGTTCAGGCCCGATTTGACCGAATTTTTCAAAATTAAAAATTTTTAAATTCATCTAAATTCATTGTCTATCAAATGGTGGCTTCAATTCTCCAATTTAAGTTTTCTAATTCACCTAGAAAAATGAATTTAGGAACCGGTTCAATAGTGGTTCAAACTGGTTCAATCCGATTCAGGTCCGGTTCTCCTAAACTAGTTTAGTTTTTACCTCTAATTCACCCTAAAGTTCTTTATAATGACTTTTGTGACTTTTTAGGTCACTTGAGATCCATAAATTTCTCACTTTGTCCTTTCTCTATTGATTTCGATTTATAAACTATCTCAGTTTTCCCTTTGGAAATGGCCAGTTCTTTTTCCAGTTTTTCTTATTATAAAAGGAAGCTGTTTACAATAACCCATGATGAAATAATAGAAAATTTGGGACTATGTTTCGTGTGTGATTTTTCAAAGTAGGCTATGGCCTTTGTCGACTATAGCGAAACAAATAATATGCCAAGATTTTCCTAAAGCAAAATGGGAGCTAGGCTCTAGGTGTATTAACTAAGTATAGAAGGTAAAATGATGTTGAACAAATCACCTTGAGAACCATAAGCTATAAATATTGGGTTTTAAGTATATGAACTAGTCAAATAAGTGTTTTGAGAACACAAGTAATAGGGCCAATCAAATAGCATATCAAGCCTTGGGAATTAAAATATAATTTTGTGTGTGTTTTGCTATGACACATAAGATGACTGAAAACATGAGTAGTGAGGTCGATCAGATAGCATACTGAACTTTGAGAATTAAAGATAATTATATGTACTTTAATGTGATGCATGCATATGAATATGAGTAGCAATGTCGATTAGATAGCATACTGCACGCCCAAATTTAAAATGGTCATTGTGTTATTGTGATCATATGTGTGATATGATTGACATGGGCGAGGAAGTTATGACGCTATCATGAACCTTATATTAGAGGTGGTGTCGGGTGTATAGGGAATGATGGAAGTGGGGATATAAAGGAATAGTCAACATCTAGAAATTCCCAAGACTCGGGGAGTTTTATGGTCGAAGTCTAGACATCACTTGTGATCCCGAGTCATAAGCTATGTCATGGCTTGGCATCAATAAATAAATTCATTGGGCTGTGAGCTCACTGATCCCCAAAACATTTTTGGCATGTGAAAATGTGCAGTAAGGAGTTTATGCTAACCTCAGCTTCTAAAACATACTTACATTGTACATGACTCAAAGGGAGTTCACGAATGTTAATTTTTACTTATCAATTATATTATTCACAATGGTAATCTGTAACTTATTTTTGGGCACACTACATATTTTATAAAAGTTTAAATTTCCACTCAAAATGGTGTATGTTTTTATTTTAAGTATTATATCTTATCGACTATATTTTAGTGAAGGTACCCACCTTTGTAGCATCGAGTGGATGTGGCGGTTGCCACGGGCACCCCAGTCCAGGGATTTGGGCGGGGTTTGACAACTTTAATGGTATTAGAGCCCATGTTTTCAAAAGAGGATTTTGGAAAGAAAAAGGATTTTTGGGATGGTTGGATATTTGGTAATTACACAAATAAGACCTTCATTGAAAATATAGGAAAAAACTAAGTATATAGAATAGTACGATAGATTTTTATACAAAAATTATATATTATAGAAATGATACTAAATTAGTAACATGAGAGGTACGAATGAAGGATGGTCAAATATTCTAGTTGGTCGGGCCGTAGAAATTGGTGGCCATGCGACTCGAGGAGCTAGGGATATGGACATGTGGTAAAACCTATGAGAAATGGAGGTTTCAAATAAGGAAACTCGACATTAAGAATATATCTCAACTATATGTGAACCAAAGACATACCACAAGGGATGAAAAGTAATATGTCCATATGGTTGGAACCACCAAGAGGAGATGCTAAGTGTGCATGCATGCTGCCTTTGGGAACACCCTAGTATGAGGCCTAGATGAACACTACTTGAAATGTGCTTAAGTATGTGAAGTCTGCAATTAGGTTGGATAGTGGATCCTTTAGATAATATAAGGGTGTAATCCCATAAAAGGATAATTTGAGAAATTGGAAAGATGCTTGAGCGTCTTAGGAGTGGAGTGACCAAGATGGTTGATGTGGCTATTTTGTTATGTAAACTAGAACAAGGTTTAGGGAAGTATCCCAAATGATAAGTGTGTCTAAGCAATATGGACTAATAAAGGGTACTGGGGAGAAAATAATACCACCTGACTTAGTGTAAAATCAGTAAAGAAGCAATAAAAACCATGAGTATGACTTAGGACCTTAACTAAGGATTATGTCTTTACATATATAAGAAAGAAAGAGATGGACACTCATATATAAGAAAACTATGGGGTGGAAGCCATAACCTCATGATAATATACTTTGGAAAGGAACAAAGTACACATTTTATACCAAACCCATTGGATAGGGTTGGTCGATAAAGATATAATAAGTAATAAGACACAGTAAGCCCTAGATGCACAGAAGGTACTAACGTAAGTGTACGATTGGACCCGATGGGCAAATAAAGTGATTATGACACACACCGCTAGTATGAATGCCTTTTGTGGTAAGGTTCATTTCCTTAAGTAAGGGTAGAGACTTATCACTTTATAAGTAGTTGAGCTAGAGGATGAAAGCTCTAATATATGAATTGTATGCATGGAAAAAAACATGCAACACACATTTTTTCTTTAAGACTATGAGGACATCCTTTTGAAAAGGATAAGATAATATATGGGATGAGAGAAAAGTTACCCAAATAAATCAGAAAGGGTCCAATGGGGAAATGAAGTATCGTAAATATCTTCAAAGAGGTAATCCCAAATTGGAGATGGTAGATTTCCAATACGAGTGGATAAATGACATGATGAATTGTGGTCTTAAGGCGAAGAATGCTATGAAATGACAAGCTATGAACTATGTGATAGACGAATAAGAAGGACTCAACCTTAGTACCAACGATGTAACAACAAAATTTATGAAATTGGGGTTAAATCCAATTGGATCGAAAACCACTGTTGAATTGGGAATGAAATCCCAAGAATGGGATCTTGGAATTTAACTAGATTGGAAAACTGATTCAGATCTTAAATTTGGAAATAGATAAGTCCATGTTATTACCATTAAAGAACCCCATTGGATCACAAATCAAGGGGCGAGAAAGGCCCGAGTGAAAACTAGACCAAATTAGAGTCAAATTGATTTAAGTGTAAAGGCCCTTGATTTTTAAAAGGGCCTAAACAAATTGAGAAGGGGAGAATTAGAAATGAGAAGGAGGATTTTTCAAATTTTGGATTGGACCAAGAACCAATCAAATCAAAGGTGAACCGGCTAAATGATGGCAAAAAGCGATCAAACCGACGTAGAGCGGTAAAATCTCTCAATTTGTAGAATGGACTAATTAAATTGGGAGATGGACATCCTTGAGCTCAAATGATAGGAAATTGATTGGAGTAGTTTTATAAATTTAAATTTGGTAGAAAACCAAATGGAATTGAGAAATGGATGCTGATCGAACTTGGGATTTAATTCTGAAAGTGCCACCAGGGAAAATTTGGTAAATTGGGTTTACATATATATATATATATATATATATATATTGGTTTTGGGTTATGACCTGACTTGGATGACCTGACCCGATAACCCTACGGATAACTCGTCCACTTGAAATTAGGAAGCCTTATATAAGCTTCGTTTCTTCAGAAACCCTAACCCTAGAAGCTCATTTCCTTAGAAAATTCTCTCTAAATGTCTGACCTCCTCTAAAGCTTCACAACGCCCCTTCTTTATTGCTCCCTTCACAACTAAGCCACCAACAATGTGAGAACGAGCAAGGGAGGTTGCCTCACCCCCAAAGAACCATAAGTGTCATCCTACTTTGATGCATCATCTTAGTCAGATCTTCTCAAGGCAACTTTAATGCCAGATCTAATGGCGGGGACTTTGGATGGGGTACCTACGGCTGATTGGGCGAAGACCGAGTCTTTTCTTGTCCTTGCATGCACTAGATCTAAGTAAGGAATTATCCAACAACCCACCATCATAGTTTCCTTCATCTCGAACATGCCTCCTTCTAGTGCCTGAGCCACAAATCTGAAGAGAACACACTTGCAGATGTAGTTTCATCCTTCCTTTGATATCCCCTTTCCCATATCTCAAGAGGGTGACTTCAGGCGAGACTTTCCCTTCCATGGACAACTTATGATTTGGAGACGACAATCCTTAGCGAAGCTCTCCCTCAGCCTCGATAGTCCTTGCATGACCCTAGATCTACAAAGAGAAGACCTCAATTACATAACTCCTACTCCATAGGCCAAATTCTGAGCAAGTCACCACTCCAACAACCCTTCCTTAGCCAAACTATGACTATGCCTGAGCCTCCGCTTCCCGGATCCGCCATGACCATGTCTTATGCCACCTTCCTCCTCTAGTTGGGCGGCCACTGCTAGCCTTGGATGAGGCGATCTTCCCAGATAGGGAGTTGGGCTGAAGAGTTAGGCTATGGGTTAGCGGACTTAGAACGTTAGTGGGCTAAAAATGTAATTTGGGTTGATGTATAGCAAGCTTGGATTTTAATATGTTCGTGTAAAATGGGCATAATGGATTTAGTTAGGCTAAGTTTAATTGGGTTGTTGAGAAGAGGCTAGGGACAACATGATATATATTGGGTAAATTTGAATTTGGGCTTAGATAGATTGTAACTAGGAGCTTAGTGTCACACCCCGAATCAGTTCATTCCGAGTCTTCTGATCAACCCGCCACCCTTCCCCGTACTAATTTAGTATTTCTACCAGATAGACCGAGGTAGGTAAAGACATTGAAGCACATATATTTTCCATAACGAAATTTACCAAACATTTAAATAACGGTTTACCTATTTGTGGTACCTATGGCTTACTCCCTTGGCTTCTACTCTTCTCGATGAGATGTTTCTTATGAAAATGGTTTAATTGGAGGGGTGAGTTTCTACAACTTAGTGAGCGGGGGGTTGGGAAGTGAGTTTTCAAAACAGATACATATCAAAGCATTTTTATACTTTTAGTTTATTGTAATATAAGTTCATCTCTTCTTTAACACTTCCCCTTGCTCGGGAGGCGTTTTAGCAAACATTCACATGCCCTTTCTATCCTAGAAAGGGATCACACGTTCATAGAACAGTACTCGGCTATTCCAATTATGGTTCGGTGCGTCTTTACTGTCCACCCGTATAGAAGTCCTAGACTTTAACCTTAAGTTTGAGTGGACCTTGCTCGTTCGACCCTCAAACCCCAAATCGTAAATTATATCCACTTTGTGGGATGAGATCTCATTTCCCCTGCTACCTCGGTCTTAGTGCATAGGAATCTCTTCGAGCTTCATGACTAACTAGCACAACAAACCCGCCCTTATTACATACATGTTGTCCAGCAGCCCTTGGGACCCATCGACTATCCCTCTCAGGCGTCTAGATGCTCCCGGATCCTCATGAATGCATAACAATAGTTTTGAATCATTAACCATGACCTTTGGTGCCAACGGTCCAATGGCCCCATCACCCGATCTTGCCTGCAGCTGTTTGCCTTGATCGGCCCGTCGACCTAGTCTTGGCGCACTAACACTAGCCCATCGAGCCTTGTTAGTCTTGTCTTGACCCCGTGGAGAGTAAAAAAAAACTCCCATTTTATGAGATTTTTCATAGTTCTTATAATTATGTTTGTTTACAAGTTCCAACCTGTGCCCACTGGCCTTGTGCCCACTTCAAAGTTCTCCAAAATTGGGCCTCTAGCCCTATTATTTTCAAATACAAGGCCTCGTGCCTATTGAGGCAATTCTAGCTCCGACCAAGAATGTCTCCCAAAATGTTTAAGCAGCTTCACGCAGTTAGGGGAGACCATTCATGGGAAAATGATTTTTTAAACTTAAAAATAGTTCTCATCACCCCCAACTAGGTATCATGCGGAAATTCCCACTCACCCAATAATAGTAACGTGGTCGTCTCGGTGAGATCTCGATTTGTGGTGCGCTCCCTTGCACTTGTACTTGAATAACCAACTCCTACATGTTTTGATTATCCACATTAGGAGAATTGACATAAGGAACCTCATGCTTTCAGTTATTTACGCATAGGTGCTTACACTATACCTTAATGGAATTTAGGTCCAATAGGCTATGTTTGAATTGAGGGGTTCGGAGTGATTTAGAGGTGAAGTGTTCTAAGGTGTTCTAAGGGAATGTGAAGTGATGGATTCAAAGGTGTTAAAAATTTTTAGTACTTCATCGTTTGGATGGAGATGAAGTGAATTGAAGGATTATTAATAAAAAAAAATTATAAAGACAAATTTACCATTTTAATTAAATTAAATAATGTATTAGCTATTATATATAATTAAATTATATTAAAAACATCTTGCACAATAATTTTTTATTTATAACATTTGTATTATATATTTATATTATATAATTTTATATAAAATATTATTAATATATAAATCTATTTAAAGTATATAAAAATAAATAAATAAATAATATAAACAATAAAATATGATATTAAAGTAATTTAAGCAATAAATAACGCAATCTCTCCAAATACCCCAACTTTTGGAGTGATTGTGTGGTAGTGTAAATGGAGGGGTTGGAGGGGTTTGGAGGTGTTTCACCACCCCTCCAAACCCCTCCCCCTCCAAACTCCTCAATCCAAACACAACGTTAAGGTTTATAACCTTACATTTATGTCTCTAATCTTTATTTAATCTCAATTAAGTTCCTAGAACTTTTAATTATCCCTCACGTGTCCTTAGTCTTTCCAAAATAACCAATTGGCCCTCAATTTTTCCAAAATTACCAATTGTTCCTTAATTTTCCATAAATTCCTAATTAACCCTTAATTTCTAAAAAATTGCCCAATTGGACCTCAATTGAGAGTTAATTTCATGAAATTCCCCCAAATTTACTTAAATTACAATTCAGTCTCGAATTTTCCAAAAATCCTCAAATTGCCTAATTTCTCAAAAATTGCAATTTGGTCCCCAAATTACAATTTCATTCAATTGATCCCCAAAACTCGGTTAATTACCCCTATTCATGATTTGAATCATTTTTCCTATGTTTCCCTCATTATTTCAAACTTTGAACCACTTCATTTGGCTGAGAAATGAGCTTAAATGAAAGTTCGTTGGAAAATGTAGTCTAGAGAAAGAAAACTTTGATATCTTACGAGTAAGTGTCTAGTGACTGGAGCTCTTGCCTTCACTAAGTTTCTCTCCTCGTGGGGATCCTTCCTGGATCAAATCATGCCTCAATTGGTGGCCTAAGCAGTGTGAACTTCTTAGTTTAAGTTTTTACATAAATGCACTATGAACAGTATTTTCCAACGAGGGGCAACAGAGGAGACTTACTATCTTTTCTTGGGGGAAGGTCAGGGCACCTCTAGATGGGGTTTAGGGGGCTTAGTTTGGCTAGAATTGGCATGGGGATAACTTGACTTGAGCTCGAATTACTTGGGCTGCTGATAGCCGAGGAGCTGCGACACTATTTGAGCTTCCCTGCTCTTCTACGATGGTCCTCGGGTTGAAGGGAGGGTGTAACTGGGTTGAGGATTTCCTTCCAATTCTAATGACACCGAATGTGGCTTTGGAGGTTGAGAAAAGTTTTGCTATTGGAGCTCTGGTTTGCTACTCGCCGAAAACTAGGACACTTCACCTTCTTTGCTCGATTGTGGGATGATGAGAATGAATGGAGGGGTGCTCTTTTTTTAGGTAGCTCGGCAACTGACCGGGCTACCGGCCGGTGTAGCACCCAACCTTTGACTCGACTGCCAACGATCATACCAAAGCTCTTCTCGGGTCGCCAAAGCAACCGACCTCCCTCTCTCTCTAACCCTTCTATCAGTTGACTAAGGAAGATGACAATGACGTGTCGGGCATGCCACATGGCACATTATAATTGGTTGGTTTTTCTATCATGGCATTCCAACTCAGCCGCTATGTCAGTCGTTAACTAATTGACCAAACATGTGCCAGCCTCCCATTGGCTACTCATGTCTGCGTGATAGGTTGACCGATCGTCCGCTGATCGTTGATCAAACATGTGGCAGCCTCCCATTAGCTGCTCATGTCTACGTAGCTGATGATTGGGCGTCGCTGACTATTGACCAGTCTAGTCAGTGAATCTGCTTGATCGTTGACCAATCTGGTCCGACTAGCTTCAGTGACCCGAATTCGAAAATAGGTCGGTTCAGGCCCGATTAGACCAATTTTTTGAATTTTAAAAATTTTATAAATTCATTTTCTATTTAATGGTTGCCTCAATTTTCCAAATAAACATTTTTAAGCCACCTAGAAAAATGAATCATTGAACTAGTTCACCATGGTTCAATGCGGTTCGATCTGGTTCAGGTTCATTCTCCCTGGGTTGGTTTGGTTATCTCATCCAATTCACTTTATGGCTCTTCCTCATGATTTTTATGATTTTTTTTGTCACTTGGTGTCACGCCCCGAACCGGTTTGGTCGAATCCCTATGATCAACCCGCCACTCTCTCGGTTTAACTTGCACATTTTTCCTGGAATAGCATAATCAAAACTGTATGAAATTTAAAACTTTACATACCTGTCTTACAGGCATCTTAGTTGACGGTCTTTATAGGGAGGCTTTTCGGGATTTCCTGAAAGGGATATAAGGGAGGAGGTGAGTACGACTACTCAGTGAATGGGTTTTTAAAAGCTTTTGACTTTAAGAAAAACATTTATATGGAGTGTGCCAGACTCCTTTGTTTTCAAAAATCCCATCATTTAAAAATTTAGATTTTTCCATTATTTCTTAGTTACCACGGTGTGTCATCATCCAACACACATCCTTCATCATGAAGGTTACACACATTCGCAAGTCAGTATCACTACTGAACCCGCTAGTAGCTTCGGAGCGACTTTTCCTGCCACCCGGATAGAAGTACGACCACTTCTACCCTAGGAATGAGTGGATGTACGTGACATCCGACCCACAATCCCGAAATCACTTCTTCATGTCCGTATGAGGACAGAGACCTCATCTTGTCCCCACCTCGGTCTCATGCGCTTCGTGCTACTCCAAATTTCGCACAGACACCTGGAACGACGAACTGCCCTTATAGCCACCAGGTCGTCCAGTGCCCTTAGGACGCATCACTACCCCTCATGGGCGTCTTGATGATCTCGTACTCACAGTGCATGCACAAATAATGTTTTCTTATATTTCCATGTAATTTGTGGTGACATTAGTCCAACGGCCCCGACTCTCAACTCAACCCGCAGCTGTTTGTCTTGACTAGTTCGTCGACCTATCATGTCGCACTACCGCTAGTTGACTGAGCATGTCGGTCCTATCTTGGTACCATGGCCAAACAATTCACTTATTAAGTTTTATGGCACATATATCATATTCGTTTACGAGCTCCTGCTCATGCCAATTGGCCTTGGGCCCATTGTACGAGATTTTCAAAATCGGGCATTTAGCCCCCAAGTTCCAAAACCGAGGCCCCTGGCCTATCAGAGCTATTCGAGCTCCTGTCGAGAAGGTCTCCCAAATAGTTTAAGCATTGGCACACGGTCAGGGGAGAACACTTCCGACAAAATAGGTTTTCACTGTCCATTATACCAACCGGTATAAAAAGATCTCCATTCATAACCGATGAACGGGTTTTCAACTTCCTTCAAGGAAGTCTCATCATACCAACCGGGTATGATCTACTTACAACCAGTAAGTAGTTTTTTTTCGCATAATTTTCCCATCACTTTCTCTAAGTGGTGATGATTAAAATACCACTAAACAGTGGGTTTTTATATCAATACACTTATCATCCCCAACCGGATATGATGTTAGTAAACCCACTCACAACCGGTAAATGGTTTTTAAATTATAAGGTGTGCTCATCATACCAATCGGGTATAATGTTTGTAAACCCACTCACAACCGGTAAGTGGTTTTTAACTTTAAACTGTGCTCATCATTCCAACCGGGTATGATGTGAATAAACCCACTCACCCGTTAATGCCATGAATTCCACTAGACTGGTTATTTGTATTCACGCGAGCTTATCCTTGCTGGCATTCCCGGTATTTAACGTTCCTACACGATATGAACAACCTTGTTCATTATTACTCGGCATAATAGCCTTCATTCATTAATGAATGAGAAAATCCAAACTTTTAGCTATTTGCAATTAGGTCCCTAAAGTTATTTCTCTTTAACTTTAAGTCCCTAATGTCAGTGTTTCCTCAAATTGAGTCCCGTAACTTTTAAAATTTATCGTGGGACCTCAATTTATTCAATTTCACCAAAAAGGGGTTTAATTTTCCAAATTTCCAATTTGGTTCCCGAATTTTTCCAAAATTACCATTTTGCCCTTCTTTCACAAAAATGGTAAGTTTTTCCCAAAATTTCCGAAATTCCTCAATTGGTCCTCCAACATTATTTTCATGCCCAATTGACCCTCAATTTCATAAAATTGTATTTTGGCCCCTTTGAATTTCGAAAATCCCCAAATTTTCCCCTAATTTCAACTTTTCAACACTACCGAATTTGATTTCATCAAATTAACCGATCAAACACTTCTAATTATTGAAATTGGAGTTGAAATTGAGTTCCTGTATGTTTATACGATTCTAAGAAACTTTGAATCACAGATTTTAATGTCGGAACGAGTTCAAACGGAGCTTTGCCGGAAAACAGACTATAGAGAGAGAAAGTTTCGATTACTCACCGGTGAAGGCACGACAGTCCGAGCTTTCGATCTGGGCAGATAGGTCTCGTCCTGAGGTTCATCCTAAAATCAAGTATTGTATCAATTGATGCGGAATTTGATTAGAATTTCGTCATTGAAATTCGGTCGACTCTCTCTCTAGCACCGATCGAAAATTATAAAGGGGAGCCGAATTAGCTTACCTTTCGGTCCTAATTCGGCCGTGGAAAGGTTGAGGAAGTGTTGGGAGGGCTTGGTTTGGCCTGAGGAGGGCTTGAAATGGCCGATTTCAGCTTGGCCGAAATAGGGCAGCTTCGGTCTGCCAGAGTTGCTTCACTATTCCATCATGTCGGCGCTTCTCCAACGATTCTCGGATTGACTGCAGTTTGCTATCAGATAGCTGTCTTCTCCCCGGTTCTAAAGAGCCCGACCTTTGTTCAAGTCGAAGCTCTGGTTCGAGCTTTATCGGGAAATGGAGCAGTAGAGAGAGAGAAGTGTTCAGGTGTGAGGAGAATGAAATGGGGATGACCTCTTTATATAGTCGTAAAACCCGTGTATTAAATGGTCGAGATTTATTACTAGTATTAATATTGCCATAAATTATTGGTATTAATTCCAATAATTTAATTTCGGTATTAATTTATTTGTATTAATTCCAATAATTTAATTTAGGTATTAAATTATTGGTATTGAAGTTCTTATATAATCTAGTTCACCTGAACTAATTTGGTTTTTGTTTTCTAGTTTGTCTTAAGTTTCTTTTCCAATATTTAATAAATCCTTTGTATCAACCGAAAGTTGTAAATTTTCATATTGCTTATTCCCAAATGTAAACCAGTTTGGTTTTCTTATTCGGTTTGACAGGTTATTTTCCTGGTTTTCCTTAACTCAAATGTGCGGGGTTTACAATACCTTAACTGCATTTAGGTCCCTTAAGGTTGATAACCTTACATTTAGCTCTCTAATCTTCATTTTATCTCAATTAAGTACTTAGAATTTCCAATTATCCATCATGGGTCCTTATTCTTTCCAAAATCACCAATTGGCCCTCAATTTTTCCAAAATTGCCAATTGATTCTTAATTTTTCATAAATTCCCAATTGGCTCTTAATTTCTCAAAAATTGCCAATTGGTCATCCATTTCATTCAATTATCCAATTGGAGCTCAATTAGGAGTTAATTTCATGAAATTCCCCCAAATTTACTTAAATTACAATTCGACCCCCAATTTTTTCAAAAATTCTCAAATTGCCCAATTTATCAAAAATTACAATTTGGTCCTCGAATCACAATGTTGTTCAATTGATCCTCAAAACTCAGTTAATTGCCTCTATTCGTGATCTAAATCATGTTCCCTATGTTTATCTCATCATTTCAAGTTTTTAACCACTTTATTTGGCTAAAAAATTAGTTCAAACGAAGATTTGCCGAAAAATCCAGTATAGAGAGAAAAAGTTTTGATATCTTACTGAGTAGGCTCCGGTAAGCCTCTTGCCGTCAATGAGTTGCTCTACTCGTGTGATTATTTTTTGATCAAATTACGACTCAATTGATGGTATAAGTAGTGTGAATTATAGAATCCCAACACTATCTATAGTGATATGATTATTTATATAATTTTTATTTTTTAATTTAAGAGAAAAATAATAACTTTTAAATTATAATTATTTTTTAAAAGTGATAGAGAATATTATGGATTATTAAATTCGTCCACGTATAAAAATTATTAGTTATAAAAGAAGGATTACAATGGAAGAGAAGGGAGGGATTACTCTTAAGGTTGAACCTCACATACCAACTCCATATTCCAACTAAGTGAATAATTATATATTTTTATTTTATAAATGGCCAATTTCTATCACTTGTATTAGTCACTATTATATTAATAATATAATAAGATAGTTATAACGGATAATGGGTAGAATATTTAAATTTTAATATACATAATATTTTTTATTTTATTAAATATTCCATTTTCCTTCTTCATTATATGCAAAAAGAAAAAAGAAGGAATCTTTAGGCTTTGTGTGGATTTGTCTTCATGCAAATTTGCCCAATGCCGCGGATGAATGAATTGAATCTTGGAGAATCCATATTGTTTGAGTATTGTAAAGTAACAGCTTTATATCAACTCAATTGATATCTTTTGCAATTTTGTTTTGGTTAACGGGAGAGAACATGATCAAATGTTTTCTGTAACACTATTATTGTCGCCTGCCAAAATCCTCAAAACACACAATTAATCTACATATGTGCACAGCGAAAAACCATCCATTATAAATTGTATGGCCTGCAGTAGGAAGGACGAACTGCAGAAGCCCGAAAAAGCTCATCCAGAGCAGTCGCAAAATGCTCGAAAAAAGAGGGAGATTAAAAAAGATAAAAAATAATTTGCGGAGCCCTATGTTTGCGTGTATCCATCCAACCATCAAGTTGCTAACTTTCAAGAATGGTCTCCAGAGCAGGTTTCCAAGACCTCTGCTTCGAGTACACCTTCTCAACGGCATTTGACCCATTGGCGGCCGCACCGGAAAAATCCAACCCCTTACCACCCTCGCTCAATGTGAAGATGCAGACTGGGAGGATCTTTCCGATCCCTTTAAAGCTACCATGGCCGCTACAGAGGGACTTTGACGCCCTGTACCGGATGGCGCTCATCTCTTCACATGTCAGTACGGAGTATAGGAGGTCCATGGGAAGGAGGAAGTAGAAGCATCGTGGCTCGAGGGCATCGTCGGCCGATAGGCCCACAATACGGTGCCCCACCTTGAGGGAGCCCGACCTGCACACGAACTTGCCCGGGTTCTCTACCATCAGCTCTCCGGCGGTGATGGGTCTAGCATGGAACTGCAGCCTCCCGTCGAGGAGGAGGACCTTCGCCGCTCCACCGGATAGCCGTAGTATGGATGGAGCACAGGAGGTAGAGTTGCCCATTTGATGACGAGAGACTAGACTGAACAGGAGGATGAGGATTGTGTTTGCAGGGGAGTGTTGATGTGGGTGAGGGAAAGATGTGAGGGTATTTAAACATCTAATAGAGGAAGATAGGGGCCGTTGGTTGGGATAGAGAACAAATGAATGATGATTAGTAGTGCTTATTGTGTGTTTTCCTCTTTGAGCAGCCACACCCAAAGTAGCGCTCTCATGATTTGGTAAGCACAAAATTATGGGTGTTCAAATTCTTAGTGTATTACTTGTGATATTACCCAGTGGCGGCTCTCTTATATTAAGATCATATATGATACTTCATAATATACTTAAAACGGAAATATTTCATAATTAAATTAGTTGGAATGGAAAGGAGTGAGATTATCATTTTTTTCGTTTGCCATAATAATTATATGGTTAATAATATTATTACAAATTAAATAAAATAGAAAAATATTTTACCTTTATAATTTTATAAATATTTCACTAATAACAACTTAAAAAATAAGTTTGAATAATAATATTATTATAAATTAAATAAAATAGAAAAATATTTTATATTTATAATTTTATAAATATTTCATTAATTATAAGTTATAATTTTAAGTTAAATTAAGTTTAAATTATTTTTATTCAACAATTCTTTTATCAAATTGTATCAAATACAGTATACTTATACTATAAAAAAGTGGAGATTTTATCGTGGTTTATACGATTATATAAGAAAAATAACTAACTTTATTTTATTGTTCCATCGTGCCAAATTATAAAAATAATATTTAATTTGTATATATTTATTAAGTATAAATTTAAAATTACACTTAAAAAGTATATTATACTTGTATAGTACGGAAATATAATAATATATTTGATAAAATATAAATTTATAATGTTGAAATTTTTTTAATATTTATAAATGTATTTGATATTTTGATAAATCATATATTTTCACAGTAATAAAAATTTGTATATTTTAATTTTACCATTAATTATATAGTTGAATAATAATAAAAATTATAAATATATTATGTCATTTTTAAAATAAAAAATATCATGAATTCAATAAAAAAAATGAGAAATGATGGGACGTGATCATATGTACTTGTTTGAATATTTCATTTAAAAAATAAAATTGTAAAATTGTAATTTTCTAACCATTTTTATTTTATTTAAAATAATATAAAGTTATGATTGTTTTAAAAAAAATAAAATTGTAACTTACTGCTATAATACAGTGTTGTATTAGAAAATTCAATATTCATTTCACTTTAATTTTCTGTCAAAGGATCATAAATAATTCTGATTCTATTCTAAGGTATAAAAACTCTGATTCCATTATGAAGTATAAAACATGATTTAATACTTTGAAGTGCATATGTTTCTTGAATTATACACTGCCCTTGAATATAATACGTTGATGATCACTCATCAAGGCTAATTATTTAGTTTATATGAACACAGAAAATCAAATTTTATATAGTGGGAAGGCAAACTTGTCAGGCTAATCTCTTTCCTTTTATAAATCAAAAGATTTCTACTCCCACTCGATTCTTTGAACTTACTGTCCTAATTTGTTTTGAGACAAAGAATGAAACATATTAGGATTCCATTTTTGGACTATTATCAAGTTCTTATAACTCAATAATGAGATGAGATGGTGAGTTCGATATCAATTCATATGGTTAATTCTGACTCCTTGTTCGTTAATGGCGTGTCAAGTGAGACTACTTACTCTCAGTTTTGTCTTCAATCATGGCCTCTTTGATGCTTTTGCAAGTTAAAAATAAAAAGTTTAGGCAGTCTGCAGTCTACTGTTCTTTTGTTCTCCATTTAAAAAGAAAAGGCCAAATCTAATACCACATCTTCTCAGTTAAATGACAGAATGAATGCAATTATGCTAAAAGATTCGTTCTCATTTCCTATTATTAAAAGGGGCACTTGGCTGGGGACCCAATTATTAAGGGATGGTAGAGAAACTATAATAGATTAGTGAATGAATAAAAGAGGGCATGCACATGGTGAGAAGGATGGGTTGGGTGAGAGGTTAGGGTTTGTCAATACTCTCGATGAGTGTCAATAAGGACGCTTCCAACCTCAATGATTGGACATCTTCACCCAATCTTTCTTCCCATGATATTCTCCTCTCAGCATAACCACCTACCCCATCAGAAAAACCAAACAATTGTAGGAGCACTTAAATATCATAGACTGATTCTGGCTGGTCCTTTTTTTTACATTTCTTTTTTTTTTCTTAAAGAAGGTTGTAGTACAATAACCTTTTTACTCTCTATCAATTGATAAAAAATCAATATATCAAATAAACTAAATAAATACATTTACTTGCGTAGTAATTAATACCAAGGAAGTCATTCAAGACTTGGACCAAAAAAGTTGTCATGAGCTCATATTATAAGTAATGCTCCAAGAGAATTTAAATGAGTGAACTAAATTTAATAAATCTTTATGAGAGAGAGTTTTCATTTACCATTGATGGACTTACAATTTTCATAATCCACTATATTTGAGCTATCAAAATGTATCATGTTATTAAATGGGTATATATATATATATGTATGTATGATGAGAGTGTACTAAATAAAGAAAAATAGAATAATAGATAAAATAAGTCTAATATTATTATAATAATTGAATTAAATATTTGTACAATTTTATTAATTTATATAAACTTAATTAATTAGTGAAATTGGAGATTTATTATCTATTACTAATGACTATATTCCTTATTTTTAAAATATTAATAATATAATTCTTAAATTTTATTTTCTAATCATTTAATCTCTTAATTTGAAAATTGCTAATAATTTAGTCGGCATTTAATTTTCTCTTGATTTCCATCTTCATTTGAGATTAATAAAAAAATTAATTTGTTAGTAATTTTCTAATTGAAGGGACTAAATTGCTATAAAATGAGATTGAAGAACTAAATAATTAGTACTTTATAAATCAAATTACGAATACATTAGTCCCCTCTAATAATAAACAAATTTTACATTTTAATACTTACTACACTAATTAATTGAAAAAGAATTGTGAAACTATCACAATCAATTCAATAATATGTATGCTGAAGGTTGAGGAGAAACCAGGGATGTTGGTTAGGAGGTGGAATATTTTGCAAGCTAGCAGTGGAATCTTCTGCAAGCTAGCAATGGAAAGTGACTGCACACTTGAGCACACTTGCAACATCAATATAACATAACTCCTTTGGATTCTACGAACTTTGTATAAAGACTCCATGCAGAGCCGAATCAAGAACTTCTTTTCAAATAAGGGTATTAACCAAAGTTAATTTAATTAAAAAATAAAAAATAGTAAATTATATATAATTACGTTTTTCTTCCTAAAGGGGTTGATCCTCAAGACTGAATCCATCCCTTTATGACAGGTCTGCCCTCGTCATATTATGTCTCGGCCCGTTAAATAATTCTAGTGTCATTTTTAAAGAAGATAGCGCATCATGCCAGCTTGTAATGATTCCTTTAAGGCATCCAATAGGGAGAGAACCCACTCCTTCTCCCTCAACTATATTGTACGGATGAAGGCCTATGTGGGCATATTCGAGCCAAGAGACTGCACTGTTGGAGCTGTATCCTATCTCTACAAACGGCGATACTCTGGGGGTAATCTGCAAGCAAGTTGGGTAGGTATGTTCCCGACCATGCATGATTGATCGGTGATGAGTGGGTAAAGGGTATAGCAATCGGACAAGATCTTGTAAACTAGTACTGGTGGGTGGGTGATATTAGACCACTCGGGGGATTCTAAGAAGAAAATTGACAGTGGGTAGATTAGTACTACAATTTTCATAGTAATTATTGCAAAAAACTGACTTTTAGAGACTCTTACTATGTTACTAACTCATTGAGAGCTCAATTAATAAAATCTTAAACCAGATGGAGATTAGAAAAAGGGAGATTTATATTTTGTACGTATTAATATGACTATACATACAACTGGTAGTTATTATTGCCACGTATCAACCTTTTATTGATTATTGTCATTCGACGTGTATTTACCCCATGTTAACTTCTTATTAGTCGACTTTCTTGGTAATCCTCGTTAACTACTAATCTAGCATTTTTGCGACCTGATAGCTTCTACTTAGTTAATGGTTAACTATAGACATGTATACTTCCATTGTTCAGTTTCTTGGTGACGTGAATTTTTCTCTTTTAACCGTACGCTTTAATTGGTTAGTGCTTTCATGCACCCAATGAACAAAGTGTTCCTAATGTACCTTAACCAGTTCTACATTATATTTATTGTGAAATTTATAGTACATGTCGGTACCATCCTATTATTTTGAAGAGGTTTTAAATCCATTTTTCCATACTTGATTTACATCGAATAAAGTTGTTTAAGAATAATTTATATAATTTTATTAATTATCTAAAATTTTGATATTAGTCTATTAAATACGATTCATTTTCAACCCAATAATTTATATAGTTTATGTTTTTGATCTAATTAAATTTATATTTTATTTTCAAAAATTTTAATTTTACATTAAAGGTTTTAGTTGATTAATCTATCTGGATTTTTGCCATAAAATTACCAAAAATAACATCATTTATAATTAACGAACCAAAAAAAGAAGTGATAAAATTAATATTTATAGTAAATTATACTACACATAATTATTGTACAAATTATACATAAATTAATATTATTTTACATAAAATAACTTGTACACAAATTTAGAATTTTCTACTTATAAAAAATATTTATTGTATTGTAAGTTGATAAATAATAGTATTATAAATAATTATATTAAATTATTTAATATACATAAATTAATTTTAGGTAGATAAAATGACTCAGGTACACATAATTAAATAAATTTTAATTATAGTAAATTATTTATTATAAATATTTATTACTCAACTATTTCATATACGTAAAATTATATTATTCTATATAACATAGCTTGTACATAAAATTAAAATAATTTAATTATAGAAAATATTTTTTTGTAGATAAGTTTATACATTATACTATTATACATAATTATTTTAAATTATATAATTTACATACATTCATACCTATTATACATAAAATTAAAAGTTTTATTATGATAAATTATTTTCATTACATAAATTAATATTATTGTATATAAAATAACTTTTTAAAAAAATTATAATATTCTAGTTATAGAAAATATTTACTATAATGTAAGTTGATATGTACTAGTATGGTACATAATTATAGTAATTTAAATAAATTAATTTTACTATTGCACATTAAATTTTAAAAAATAATAATTATATGAAATTATTTAATGCACATAAATTGTTATTATTGTACATAAAATAACTTGTATAGAAATTTCATAACTTTTAATTATATAAAATATTTATATTACATAAGTTGATATATTATAGATAAAATGAATATTTAATTATACATAATTATACTAAATTATTTTATTAACATAAATTAAAGTTTTTTTTAAAATAACTATTTGTACAATTATAGTTACAAAATGTTGTAAAATTAATAAATTATTTGGATATATGAATTGATATTAATGTACCGGCTATTTATTAAAATTATATATAAATATAGTAAATTTTAATTATAAAATTTATAAAGTTATATATATTCAAAAATGTAAAATTAATTATAAAGTTATACATGAGAAATTATAATACAAAATTATATAAATAATTAAAATAAATTAATTGTATGTTTTTTATTGTTTCAAATAAATTTAATCGAATCTATATGAAAATAATCTAAATGAGGTATTTATTTATTTCGAGAATCAAAATTTGACTTAGACATTATATAAATACAAAAAATCACATATTTAATGATAGATTTGAAGTGGGTCACTGAATTATTTTATTATTATAATTTTCAGACACCATTTACATACAAAAATTAAAAATAAAGGAATTGTATATATTACCAAATATGGTGTCATGTGTTTTCTAGCTATTCTACCTAATTGATAAAAATAAGTGTCAAAGAGTTCCTACATGGGCACTTATCAAACTGTCAAAAAAGTTCAAAAGTTTACAACTAAAGCATTACCATCCCAATGGTGTTTTGTTTTTGTTTTATATTAGCAAAATAAACTATTTCTAAAGTATTGCAAGTATCTAATTTGACGGTTTTTATGATGGATTATCATTTTTCAAAAGATTATATATCATATAGATATATTTTAAAATTTTAAATCAAAATATTATGAATCAATAATTTATTTTACGGTTAATTTGACCATATAAAATCAACTGGCAACTGGTGCAGTTAATTTGAGTCTACCCACCAGAAATTAAAAATGAAAAACAGAAAATATGTTAATGAATTTCACCTTGGCAAGAATACAGATAAAGCCATCAAATCAAATAGCACTCGCCCTGCTTTCTCTGTGCCCCTTTTCCTTATATAAAGTATTTAATAAATAATATCTTGTTTTTGTACAAATTTAAGATTCCAATCATTTTTTGCTCTTTATATTACTTATACAATAATTTCTTATTTTAGTGTAAATTATATTATATAAAAAAAATAAGAATGTTGCCCATATTTATGTATTGCTATATATATATATTTTCCAATAAAAATCCCTTAAAGATGAAAAATAATTGTGCATCATTAATCAATATTTCACTTAGATATATTTTTAAAACTCTCTCAATATAGAGTATATGAGAGTTTTTTAATACAATTTTCTTGGTGTGTTTTTAAGTAAACAAATCTCAAAACCATTTACCTTGGTCACATACAATCAATTCTCTGATAAATAAAGGAACTTGCTTTTCAGAAAGCAAAAGCTTTCTCTGTATTTATTTGCTCCTTTTTCTCTTGGCTCCCCAATCATAAAGCATTCGAGTGCAAAATCATAAATTTGATGTGCCTTTTTTCTCTCTTTCCTTTCCTTTTTCACGGTCGTGTAATGGCTTACAGATTTGCAACAGCCCATATGCACAGAACAGCTTTCTGCAGCTACCTTATTACGTGTGGTTTGGTTACCGCGTGACCAAAACCACGGTAGGTGCATCTATCTGTCTTCCGGCATATTTCTGTGATGGGAAATTAGTAAGAGGAAAGTGCTATTCGTGCAAGAAAAAGAGGAAAGAGTTGGGAACAGTTGCCGTTGACGTTGACTTTGACGTGTGTGACAAGGAGAGTAAATTGGAGGCATCCATATAATTGCTCATACTGAGAAATCAAATTTGGGTCCGTCTACCAACAGGTAAAATCTCTCAATTTTTTTTTCAAACCCTCAATCATGGCGGGTGGAAAATATTTTGATGAAAATGAAACGCTTGGTACTGTAGTGCAAAATAAAAATTCAGGGACTAAATTATAAAAATAAACTTTTGACAACTAGATTGCAAAAATAAAAATCATGGGACAAATTGAGAAAACAAAAATTTTGTAGATTAAATTGTAAAATAAGAAATTTGAAGACATATTTGCAAAAATATTAAAGATCCAACTATGAAAAACAATAAATTTGAGCATTGGTGTACAAAAAATAATTAACTCACTAAAATGTAAAATTATGAAAATTTATGAGTAATTTATAAGAATAAGAAGTTCAAACTATAAAATGAGAACAACTTTGGGAAATAAATTGCAAGTATAACATAAATAAATGGGCATCATATCATAGGGAATAAAGAAGGGCGTAAAAGTAGTAGGGTTAAAATTAGAAGTCATACATATATATATATATTAAAATTAATATATTTATCATTTTATGTGAGCTTCTAAACATTGAGAATATACTTTTCTGAATGTTATTGGGAGGGATAGCTATATAAGAAATGATGGCCAGTAAGTCCAAATCTAGTGATAACTAGATGTTATTCGAGTTGGGTTAGTTAACTTGGATTAGTATAGGCTTTTTTTTTGCACAATAAATTAATATAGGATCACTCATCTTAAAAATTGTGTAAAAATATTTATTTTTTAAAAATAAATTATGTTTAAATTGATTAATTAAAAAATAAAATTTGATCTAAATGTATATAATATATTATTCATATTATTTTTAAAGTTAAAGAGTTTTTTTTCACGAAATATAGAATTCATTTCTTACTCATGAATTTGTCCCATACGACTAACATACAATCAGTAATTCCTCTTTATGCAAACTAAAATTATGACAGATATAATAAATGTAAAACTTATATTTTCCGAAAGTATGGTGATAGCGAATTAATGTGTAATCAAGAACGAGAATTAGAACGGATAAATAAAATATAATCGATAATTATTTCATAAATAATTTAACATAATTTGTGAACACAAATTTGGTTTGTATTAATTGGGATGGAAAAGTGGTGTAATTTAAATTAAACAAACGAGTCAAGTGAGAAGAGGTAAATGATAGCTAGATCCTATTGGCAATAGGTTAGCTAACTTAGATTAGTTCCGACTCACTCGGCTTAAAAATTGTATAAATATATTTATTTTTTAAAAATAAATAATATCTAAATCGATTAATTTAAAAATAAAATTTGATCTACCTATATATAATGTATCATTCATATTATTTTTAAAGTTAAGTGTTGTACATATACTCAGTTTTTTTTCATAAAATATATAATTTATTTCTTAGTCATATGAAATTGTCCCAGTAAGACTTACATACACTCAAAGGTTTCTCTTTATGCGAACTAAAATTATGACAATTATAATAAATTTAAAATTGGTATTTCCGGAAAGTATGGCATAATTAAGTGTGAATGGGAATTAAGCTATAATCACTAATTAGAATTTAAACATAATTGAGATTAGATAGGACGGAGAATTATTTTTCAACCAATAAAACATAATTTGTGAAAATCTTATTTGTATTAGTCCAAATTCAAAAGTGGTGTAATTTAAATTAACAAGTAGACCGTTATAAGACAAAAATGTAATTTTAAAAAAGATTTAAAAATAGAGAAAAATAAGGGAAAAATGGGTTACAAAGCTGGGTGACAAATCCAACACGACTTCATCTATCCAATCTCTCCACCATTCTGTTGACAACATTCTGGCACACGCCATTAATTAGAAAAATGTCTAATTGACTTGAATTTTTATTAAATTGCATGAAATCAAGTATAAGATTGAGTTAATAAGTCCCTCACTAGCCTCATTGTGAAGTTAATCAAGTTATCTATTCCCCATTAGATCAAATTTCACTCATAAAGTTGGAAAGCTAGCTCTAGGACACCTATCTAATACCCGAATGGTCAATCGAACAATTCTCCCTTGTTCAACCACCAAATGAGGTGAGCTTTCTGTCCAAACGTCCATAAGGGAGTTCTCTTGAGTTTTGAACCAACCTGCAAGTGGGCAAAAAATGCTACACAAGAGCCATTTTGTTCGACTCCTACTTCACACAGAAAAATCACACGGTGTTGCTGCCATTTTGGTGCCAAATTTAACCACCTCGATCTACCACTCTAACTGAAACTGATGCCAAAAGAACTCACTAGCTCTCCTCTACCTCCTATAAGCCTTAGTCGACCTCTGGAAAAGGGAGTTTTGTTTGCTACGAGCTAATTTCCTCTGGCAATTTTATTTTATAACTTTCGACTGTGGTTGTTTGGTGCCAAAATTCTCCCAAATCTAGTAACCACCTGATCAGTTACCACCATAGAATGAGTCACATGTGTCTTAAGTTCAAAACGCCTACCCTCCAACCACCAACGGTGCCCTCTCTGATGAGTATTTTTGACAAACTCTCTAATAGCTCAGTTTTAGCCATTTTTGGAAAATAGTTATATCCAACCAAGTTTGGCTAAAGTAAGACCCCAACTCCACCCACGAGCACTTAGGGGCAAAAATGAAAGTTTTCAAGAAAAGGGAAAAATAATAATTTTGTAAATGTGAGTGCTTTAAGGTAAGATCGGGAAAATGTTAGTGAAAAGGGGATTGCAGATGCGCAAATCGAGTGAACCCTATCTTAGGGGCAACTTTGTAATTTTAAAAAATTGCGGTACGATATAAGAAGGATTAATAACCCGCCACTCCCTTTGGTCTAAGAAGGATCACTCTCTCTTAAGGCCGCGATGAGTCAAGCATAACTTCTAACCTTGTTCCCTGAAATAACATTGTACAAAACTCAATAGTTTAAAATTTTTTTTAAACGTACCTGACTTAGGGTTCATCTTCGTGGATTCTCTAGGGTTGGTCTCCTTTTTCCTAAAAAAGTGATAAAGAGAGGGAATAAGTTTCTACAACTTAGTGAGCGAGTATTGGGTTGAGTTTTAAAAAATAATTAGTTTATCAAAACATTTTATCTTTAAGTTCACTGTTATGTATGTTCAGCTCTGTTCAACACTTTCCATTGTTTGGGAGGTATTTAACAACCATTCATACGCCTTTTATCATAAAGGGTACAAACATTGGTAGGGCAACCCTAAACTGCACCCACTTGGGGATCAATGCGCCTTTGTCGTCCACCCTGATAGAAGTCCAACCACTTCCTACCCTGAATCTGAGTGGACGTTCTTGACGTCCGACCCTTAGACCCGTAATTATTTCATGTCCGTATGATGACGGAGACCTCATCCTACCCCCACCCCAGTCTCATGCTCAAGAAGCTTCGTCGAGCTTCATGACCAACTATCACAACAAACCTACCCTTATTGCAACCAGGTCATCCATCAGCCTTTGAAACTCATCACTGCCCCTCATGGGAGTCTCGATGGTCCTGAATTAGAGTGCATGCACAAACAATCGTCTTAGCATATTAGCTGTCACACCTTGACCTGGTTTGGTCGAGTCCCTATGATCAACCCACCGCTCCCTTAGTTTAAGAAGGGTTTCCTCCTTCTTTTAATCAAGAGGAGCGAGACGTAATTTCAAACCTTGTTTCTTGGAATAGCATAACTCAATTAAAATGCAAGATTAATAGAAATTTTAAGCATACATGATGGGGGATACATCTTCACATTTTCTTTATTATATCTTCTTATTCCTGAAAAGGGATAAAAGAGAGGGGGTGAGTTCTACAACTCAGTGAGTGGGTGTTGGGAGTGGGTTTTCTTTTAATCAAGAGGAGCGAGACGTAATTTCAAACCTTGTTTCTTAGAATAGCATAAATCAATTAAAATGCAAGATTAATAGAAATTTTAAGCATACATGATGGGGGATACATCTTCACATTTTCTTTATTATATCTTCTTATCCCTGAAAAAGGATAAAAGAGAGGAGGTGAGTTCTACAACTCAGTGAGCAGGTGTTGGGAGTGGGTTTTCTTTTAATCAAGAGGAGCCATACATAATTTCAAACCTTGTTTCTTGGAATAGCATAAATCAATTAAAATGCAAGATTAATAGAAATTTTAAGCATACATGATGGGGGATACATCTTCACATTTTCTTTATTATATCTTCTTATTCTTGAAAATGGATAAAAGAGAGGGGGTGAGTTCTACAACTCAGTGAGCAGGTGTTGGGAGTGGGTTTTCTTTAAAAATAGTTTGGTTTATCTAAAACATGCCAAGGTTATTTTCCCCTTATTAAGTGTATTTAGCTCTTTTTAGCCCATACCCTTGCTTCAGGAGGCATTTAGCAAACAAACACACGTCCTTCACCAGGAAGGGTACACACATTCACAAGTGCATCCCGTCTACTATACCCAATTATGGATCGGAGCATCTTTACTATCCACCAAGATAGAAACCTGTCCACTTCTACCCTGGGTCTAAGTGACTATTCTCAACATTCGACCCTTAGACCCGAATGCCACTCCATGTCCGTATGAGGACAGAGACCTTATCCCAACCCCACCCCGGTCTCATGCGCAAGAAGCTACTTCGAGCTTCCTGACTGACTGGCACGATGAACTGTCATTATCTCCACCATGTCGTCTAGTAGCCCTTAGGACCCATCACTACCCCTCTTGGGCATCTTGATGGTTTTGTACCACAAGTGCATGCACAAATAATAATTTTCATATATGGCCATTATCTTTGGTGCCAATGGTCCAACGGCTCCGACCCTCAACCCGACCTGCAGCTGTTTGCCTAAGCCGGTCCGTCAACCTGGCCTTGACGCATTACCGCTAGCCCCTCGAGTACTATCGGTGATGACTCGATACCATGGCGAAATCACACAACAATTTCATTAGAAATTTTCATGGCTTTCTTTAACTCAAGTTTGTTTACGAGCTCCTGCTCGTGCCCACTGGCCTTGGACCCATTGCACGTGATTTTCCAAAACCAGGCATTTTGCCCCATGAGTTAAAAAATCCAAGGCCTCTAGCCTAACTAAACCCTTCTAGATCCCGTTAAGAAGGTTTCCCAAATATTTTAAGTATTAGCACACAGTCGGGGAGAACACTTCTGACAAAAAGGTTATTTTCAACTTCATCACACCAACCGGGTGTGATGATATCCCCACTTACAGCTGGTAAGCAGGTTTCTCCTTTCCTCAAGGAAATTTATCATACCAACTAAGTATGATTATCTCTACTTACGACCAATAAGTAGGTTTTCTTTTCATAAAAGTAAGCCCATCATCCCGACCAATATGATGTATAAAATTCTCATTGACAAGTGGTTTTTCATTTCTAAAGTGCTCACCATCCCAACTGGGTATGATGTGATTAAGCCCACTCACCCGATGACCGTGACGTGTTCATCTCTAGTCGGTTTCCAAGTTCACACTAGCTTTTCCTTGCTAGCATCCCGTCTCTTATGTCCCTACACGTTTTGGGCAATCTTTGTCAATTAATATTTGGCATGACAACCTTCATTTTCTCACAAATGAGGTTAAACTCAAAATTGTTAGTTAAAAGCACTTTGGTACCTAAAGTTCATTTTCCTTGACTTTAGGTCCCTAATGCTACCTTTTCCCAAATTGAGTCCCAAGACTTCTAAAATCCTCTTTGAGTCCTCAACTTACTGAAAATTGTATAAGGGGCTCAAGTTTTCCAAATTTCCAATTTGGTCTCCAACTTTTAAAAAATTACAATTTTGCCCCTACTTTTGAAAAATGGAAATTTGACCCCAAATGTTCCAAAAATTGACCAATTGGTCCTCCAATCACATGGTCAATTAGCCTTCAATTTTGGGAAATTGCAAAGAGGTTCCTCAATTATTCGAAATTCCTAATTTTGCCCAAACTTTCTCCCATTCAAACTGACCGAATTTGATTTTTTCAAATTGGCCATTCAATCGGGGTTAATTGTTTTAATTGGAGGTATAAATCAGTTTCTACACTTCCATACGATTCAATTGAGCTTTGAATCACATGATTTGAGTCTGAAATGAGCTCAAACAGAGTTTCACCAAAAAAATCATTTATAGAGAGAGAATATTTCGAAAGCTTATCATCGGAGGTGTGGTGGTCCGAACTCTCTATCTGGGAAGGTAGCTCTCGTCTTGAGGTTTTTTCTAGGATCAAGAATTGCTACAATTGATATCAAATCGAGGGAGAATTTCATCAGCCAAGTTTAACATTTTCTCTCTCTAACTCCGACTGGCAATGATAGATGAGGGCTGAATTGGCTTACTTTCAGCTTTGTTGTGGCCGTTTGAGGGTTGTGGGGGTGTTGGGGAGGCTTGGTTTGGTCGGGGGAGGGCTGAATTTGGCTGAACTCACTCATCCAAAACAAGGCAGCTTCGGTCCTTCGGAGCTGCTTCAATGTTTGATTCCGTCAGTGCTTCTCCAGCTATACTTGGGTCAAAAGGAGGTTGCTGTCAGGTAGCTGACTTACCTCGGAGTCTATAGGACCTGACCTTGCCTTCTAAAGCTGAGAAAAAGGCCTATATCAGAGCTCTGGTTCGAGCTTCATTGGAAAATGGAGCAGTTGAAAGAGAATGGAGATTTTAGGTATGTGGAGAATGAATGGAGATGAGCTCTTTATATAGGGAGTTCGGGGACCCTCTACCCGACAACTTTCCATTTTAGTCGAGCTTATCCTTGCCCTGAAACGACATAAATGGAGTGATTTCAGCTTTGCTGGTGTTATCTATTTTTTGCATTAATGAACAGTGCTGTCATCCTGAGGAAGAAGATGACACTATTCCGAATCGGACCAGACCGGTCTGACTAGGTTCAATGTGTAAATTGGCTGATTCAGACCCGATTCGACCGATTTTCTCAAAATTAAAAATTTCTAAATTCATTCTCTATCTAATGGTGGCTTCAATTCCCCAATTTGACCATTTTATGCCACCAAGAAAAATGAATTTAGAAACTGGTTCAAGTATGGTTAAAACCGGTTCAATTCGGTTAAGATCTAGTTCGCCCTGAACTGGTCTGGTGTTCTCTTCCCATTTGTACTAAGGTTCTTTTCCATAATTTTTATGATCTTTTTAGTCACTTGGGATTTGTCAATTTCCCATTTTACCCTTTCTCTATCGGTTAAGGTTCATGAACTGGCTCGGTTTTCTCTTTTGAATTGACCGGTTCTTTTCCCGGTTTTCTTATCTTTAAAGGATGGGGTTTACAACTCTCCCCTTCTTTTAGGGGTTTTGTCACCAAAACTAAGTCAGCCATCATTTGCACTGAGAGTGACTTTCCTTGATATCCTCCTGGGGATTGCTTGGTATGTTATCACTTTGGCTATTCCTTTCACTTAATCCTTTAGCCATGTATTTGAGAAGTCTTTCTTCCTTTCCATTTTTCACTCATTCCACAAAGTGTATCATGATCCGTCATGTCCAAACTACCCATCCCAAGGTACCTCCTTAGGCCTACTTCTTACTCTACTTAGGGTAAAACTTTTCTTCTCAAAGATTATTCATGTCATTGGGTTGGATGTTCCATATACATCCGATCGTCTCTGTTTCCCATCATTTCCTAGATTGTTGATGTTCTTGCTTTAGCAACCTTTAGGACTTTTGTCCTTAACCCCTTGGGTTTTTTTTATATAATTTCTTCTCTATCTTATTTTGGTCCTTCCTCCATTTCTGGTTTACTACAACTCCAGTTTCGTCTCTTAGTTTTGACTAACAGACTCGGTCTTACTTAGGTCACCTTTCCTTGGTACTGTTGAAACTACATGTTCTTTACAACATGATTTATTCTAAAAATGTCTTATCTATAATAGTTCCAGAATGTGTGTCCTTGATAATGGTTCGTGCCTTTCCAACCATTTAGGAATCGTATGGCTTCATTCCTTCTTATTAACCGGTAGTGTTCCCCAACTACCTTCGATGTTGTCGCATTGTCCTTTAAATCTCTTAATATTAGAATCGTGTCGGTTCTCTTTATATACTCATTCTTTATCAACTTTTTTATGGGTTTTCCCTGGTTGCAATCGTTAGTTTTTCGACAACTTACTGACATGTTGGAATTCTTCCTCTCTTATGTCCTTCCATCTATTCTTACTCGTGCGTGACCACTTCACCATCACTTATTCCGAGTTTGATCCCTCTTGGTCTAGGTATTGATTTCTTATTTTGGGGGGGGGGGGGGGGGGGGTTGGATCTCCCCCTTATTGTTTTCATTCTCTACTATGTTCTTCAAAGTAGAGACTTTCATTTTAGGGTTATACCTTTGATCTTTTTACCATTCCTTGAAGGTTCCTTCCCTTTACCTCTCTACACTCTCTTTATTTTGGGATAGTTGCTCGCTTTTAAATTCTCCGTTGTCTTAAAGTTCCCATTTCTTCACTTATTCCCTAATGAACTTCTGATTTCATGTATTCCACACTATGCCCAGCCGTCATTATTTAGGCTTCCTTAAGTGAGCTTGGACCACGACAAGTCTTGACATTAGTGATCATTTCCATTATCCATTTCTTTATTGGAGGGCTTACTTCTCCAAGGTTTCTCAGGTAGTCTTTCCTCTATGTCCTTATTATGGGCAATCCACCCCTTTCTTACTTGTACAACATCTTTCGATGCTATCTTCCTATCTTCTCGTTCCTTGGGTTTAACTTACTCCTTGGGTTCTGGGTAAGCTTCCCTTGTAACTGGTCCTTTATTTCCAACTTGCATTCCATTTAAAATTCTACCTTCTATTCCACTTTAGTTAGGTTCATTACTTCTTTGTTGGAACATGTATGCCTCTTCAGGGCTTCCTTCCTTGGTAGGCTTCCTCCTCTTTTCTCGGATTTTCTCTTTCCTTTGTCTTCTAGGGTTTCTCTCATTACGTCTAGTTAATGACATCCTTCGATGTCATCCTCTTCTACTTTCCCTTACTTCAAGGAATCTTGTTAATACTTCCCTTCTACCTTGTATTTATTCCAACTTGTACTCACTACAATTTTATTTCTATTAGGGAAGGGTTTTCGATCCTTTTCCTTTTGGTGTTTGTTAATCTCCTTCTAAGAGCTTACTTCATCCCTTCTGTGGCTTGGGTTTGGTTGTCAATTTGTTCTCGACCCTTTATTCCTTCAAGTATTTCTTCATTCTTCGTTTATAATATTTTAACCTTTACACCTTTCCCTTCCTTACTAGAGTTTAAATTTATGGTCTTCTTGAGGGTCAGTTCATTAACTGCCTTGTCCTTACTGTTCTCTTGGTTTACTTGTCTTGAAACAATTGTCCTTTGAGTTTATTTGTCCTTAATACCTATCACGTTGTCCTTTTAAGTGTGTAGTCCCTACTATTTTTCGGTCCTTCATAGGGTGTCATTTATTTTTATTGATTATTCCGTTGTTTCTAGTTCTTTTCTACTTGACTACTCTCCTTTTTTCAAAGCAAGTCACACTTGTCATTCAGAGACATCCTTAACTACTTATGCCCCTTTTTAGGTTCCCTTATTTCGGGTTATGCCTCTTATGGTCCGTTTGTCAGTTCCTTAGCTTGGGAATTTCCCTTTTCTTCCTTATCCTCCCTTTGAGGAGTTCCTACTTACGGGTTGGTTCCTTGCACTCCATGTTATGTTCAGCTGCCCATCAATGTTCCCTTCAAGGGGTACTTAGTCCTATACATTCCTCTAGAGTTCCCTTTTCTAGAATAATTCTTGTCACGCCCTGATCTAGTTTGGTCAGATTCCTGTGAGCAACCCGCCACTCTTCCGGTTTATTAAGGGTTTTCCCCTTTTTTAAATCGTGAAGAGTAAGGCGTCCTTTATACTTGTATCTTTCCTGGAATAACATTAATCAAAATGGAATAAATTAAACTTACATACTTGTCTTGCAGGTTTAGCTAGCGGAATGTTTGTAGGTAAGTTTTTCCCTCGGTTACCTGAAAAAGGGGTAAAGGGAGGGAGTGAGTTCGACAACTCAGTAAATGGGTGTTTGAAACATGAGTTTTTATGAAATAGTTTGAATTAGAGTGTGCCAGACTTCTTATTTCTTTTAAACCATTATTTCCTTGGATTCTTGATTATTCAAAACCAATTTCCTCACAATTGGTGTGTTTAACAATCAACACACGCCGTTTATCATGAAGGGATCAAACATTCGCAGGGTAGCCCGTCTACTACACCCACTTGTGGTGTCGGAGCGACTTTACCGACCACCTAGATAGAAGCTCCTCCACTTCTACCCTGGGGATGAGTGGATGTTTGTGATATCCGACACTCAAACCCAAAAAGAAACTCCATGTCTATATGAGAATAGAGACCTCATGCTAACCCCACCTTGGTCTCACGCGCATGAAGCTACGTCGAGCTTCCTAGACTGCTGGCACGACAAACTGCCCTTATCTCCACCATGTTGTCCAATAGCTGCTAGGATGCATCACTACTTCTCTTGGGCGTCTTAATGGTCCTTTACCTTAGTGCATGCACAAAACAATAATTTTCCTCATAAGCCATTTAATCTTTGGTGCCACTGGTCCAATAGCCCCGACCCTCAACTCGACCAACAGCTATTTGTCTTGACTGGTCCGTCGACCTATCTTGTCGCACTACCGCTTGTCCATCGAGTATGTCGGTCCTATCATGGTACCATGACCAAATCATATCATTCATTAAAGTTTTTATGGCTTAACATCATTTTGTTTACGAGCTCCTGCTCGTGCCAACTAGCCTTGGGCCTAGTGTACAAGATTTTCAAAATCAAGCATTTTAGCCTCCAAGTTCCAAAATTGAGGCCTCCGATCTATCTAAGCTATTCGAGCTCCCATTAATAAGGTTTCCCAAAATGTTTAAGCAGTGGCACACAGTCAGGGGAGAGCACTTCTAACAAAAATAACTTATCAGCTGTCCATCACACCAACTGGGTGAGAGGATATCTTTGCTCATAATCGATAAGCGTGTTTTCTACTTCCATCCAAGAAGTCCATTATACCAACTAGGTATGATATACTTACAACTAGTAACTAGTTTTTCCGTGTGTTTTCTTACATCACCCTAACCATGTGTGATGTTAAATTTCCACATAATAGTGGGTTTTCATTTCCGAGGTACTCATGATCCCAACCGGGTATGATGTGTAAATTCCCACTCATATAATAGTGCAGTGAATTCCTCTTATGTGGCTCTTTGCCTCCACACGAGCTTGTATTTGTTGGTGTTCCCGTTACTTTGTGTTCATACATGGTATGAACATGCTGGTTCATTATCCTTTGGCCTAATAGCTTTCATTTCTCACGAATGAATAAAATGCCCAAACTTTTAGTTATTTGCATTTAGGTCCCTAAAGTTCTTTTTCTTTAACTTTAGGTCCCTAATACCAAATTTTCTCCAAATTGAGTCCCGAAACTTCTAAAATTCACCTTGGTACCTCAATTTATTCAAAACCACAAATAGGGGTTTAAGTTTCCCAAATTCCTAATTTGGTCCCCAACTTTTCAAAAATTACTATTCTGCCCCTACTTTACAAAAATGGTAAATTTGACCCCAATAATTCCAAAAATTGACCAATTGGTCCTCCAACATCTTTTCCATGGCCAATTAGCCCTCAATTTTGGAAAATTGCACCTTATTCCCTCAAAATTTAAAAATCTCCAATTTCCCCAAAATTTTTCCCAATTTCTTCATTTCAAACTGGTCGAATTTGATTTAATTAAATTGACCAATCAATCGAGGTTAATTGTTGAAATTGGAGGTAAAACTGAGTTCCTACACTTCCACACGATTTAATGGAACTTTGAATCATGTCATTTGGACCCGGATTGAGCACAAACGGATCTTCATCAGAAAACTAGACTTAGAGAGAGACAGCTTCGAAAGCTTTCCGTCAGGGGTGCGACTGTCACGTCCTGACCCGGTTTGGTTAGATCCCCATGATTAACCCACCACTCTCCTAGTTTTTAAGGGTTTCCTCCTTTTTTAAACCGTGAGGAGTAAGGTGTTCTTTAAACTTGTACCTTTTCTGAAATAACATTAATCAAAACTGTAAGAAATTTAAGCTTAGCATACTTGTCTTGCATGTATGGTTAACTTGAGGTCTTTGGGTAGGATTTCCCTTGGTTACCTGAAAAAGGGTATAACGGAGGGTGTGAGTTCAACGACTTAGTGAATGAGTATGTTAAAATTTGTCTTTCAGAAAATAGTTTGAATTGGAGTGTGCCAGACTTCTTATTTTATCTTAAACATTTTATCCTCAAAATCTCGGTTTTAATAGCCATATCTCATCATTAACCACAAACGGTGTGTTTATCAACCAACACACACCCTTCATCATGAAGGGAACACACATTTGTAGGGCAACATGTCCACTGCACCCACTTGTGGCATCGGAGCGACTTTACTGGCCACCTATATAGAAGCCCATCCACTTCTACCCTAAGAATGAGTGGATGTACGCGACATTTGACCCTCAATCTCGTAAGGAAACTCCATGTCTATATGACGATAGAGATCTCATCTCGGCCCCACCCCAGTCTCATGCGCATGAAGCTATATTAAGCTTCCCTGACTGTTGGTACGACAAACTGCCCTTATCTCCACCATGTCGTCCAGTAGCCCTTAGGACGCATCACTACCCTCTTGGGCATTTTAAAGGTCCCGTACCTCAGTGCATGCATAAAAAAAAAATTTTCCTCATAAGCCATTTAATCTTTTGTGCCATTTGTCCAACGGCTTCAACCCTTAACTTGACCTGTAACTGTTTGTCTTGACTGGTCTGTCGACCTGTCTTACCGCACTGCCGCCAGTCCATCGAGTGTGTCAGTCTTGTCTTGGTAACATGGCCAAACATATCATTCATTTAAAAATTTCATGGCTTACACTCATGTTTGTTTATGAGCTCTTGCTTGTGCCAATTGTCCTTAGGCCCACTATATGATATTTTCAAAATCAGGCATTCTAGCCCCCAAGTTCCAAAATCGAGGCTTCCGGCCTATCTAAGCTATTCGAGCTCCCGTCAAGAAGTTCATCATACCAACCGAGTATGATCTACTTACAACCGGTAAGTAGTTTTTCTGCATAATTTCCACATCACTCAATTCAAGTGTAATGGTTAAAATTCCACTTAGTAGTGGGTTTTCATTTTCGAAGTGCTTATCATCCCAACTAGGTATGATATAAAAATCCCACTCACCCGTGAATGTAGTGAATTCCTCTTAATTGGCTTTTTGTCTCCACGTGAGCTTGTCTTGGTTGGTGTTCTTGGTACTTCATGTTCCTACATGATATGAACATCCTTGTTCATTATCCTTTGGCTTGATGGCCTTTATTCATCATGAATGAATAACATACCCACACTTTTTAATTATTTGCAATTAGGTCCCTAAAGTTTTTTTCTTTAACTTTAGGTCCCTAATGCCAATTTTCCCTCAAATTGAGTCATCAATTAGTCTAAAATTACCATTTTGCCCTTACTTTACAAAAATGGTAAATTTCACCCCAAAAATTCTAAATTTGACCAATTGGTCCTCCACATCTTTTTCGTTCACAATTGGCCCTCAATTTTATGAAATTGCACTTTAGTCCCTCGAATTTTTGAAATCCCCAAAAGTTTCCCAAAAGTTTCCCCCAATTTCAACCTTTAAACTTGGTCGAATATGATTTCATCCAATTGACCAATCAAACGAGGTTAATTTTTGAAATTGATGGTAGATTTAAGTTCCTACACATCCATACAATTCAATTACACTTTGAATCGCATGAATTGACACCAGAATGACCTCAAACGGAGCTTCGTCGGAAAGTTGAATGTCGAGAGATAAAGCTTCGATAGCTTACCGTCAGGGGCGCGACGGTCCGGGCTTTCAATCTAGGAGATAGCTATTATCCTAAGGTTCCTCCTAGTATCAAGAATCACCTCAATTAAGGTCGAATTGAGGGAGAATTTGGTCAGTAAAGATCTGTCGGTTCTCTCTCTGGCATCGATCAAAATTTAGAGTGGGGAGCCAAATTAGCTTACTTATCCACTCTAATTTAGCTGTAGGAGGGATGTGGAAGTGTCGGGAGGGTTTGGTTTAGCCTAAAAAAGGCTTGAATTGGCCATTTTTATCTTGGCCGAAATATGACAACTTTGGTCTGCCGGAGCTGCTTCACTGTTTTATCATGTTGGCATTTCTTAGGCAATCCTCGGAGCAAATGGAGACTAAAATTGTGTAGCTGAATTCTCCCCGAATCTAAAGAACCCAACCATGCCTTCTTTGGCTCAAAAAAATGTCCAAGTTGGAGCTCTGGTTCAAGCTTCACCAGAAAATGGAGTAGTAGGGAGAGAGTGGAGTTTTTAGGTGTGAGGAAGATGAATGAGGAGGGGCTCTTTATATAGGAAGCTCGGGGACTTCTTGGCCGTCTGATTGGTGCCTTAATGGTGGTCATTCATTTTCTAAAAGTCCTTGGCCGAGGACTTTTCATCTTCATCGGCGCTGCTCAATTTTCTGGTGATTGAATAATGCTATTGTAAACCCCGCCCTTTGGAGTTAAGGAAAACCGGGAAAAGAACTGGTAAAACCAAGTAAGAAAATTGAATCGGTTCACAAACCTGATCCTCAGAGAACATGCAATTTAGGAAATTTACAACTTCTGAGTGATCCACAGAGGTCATAAAAACCTTGGAAGAGGGCCTTAGGACCATATGGGAGAGAAAACTAGACTGGTTTAGGTGAACTAGATCCGAATCGGATTGAACCGGTTTGGCCTCGTTTGAACCACTATTGAACCAAATGCTAAATTTTTTTTCTAGGTGACTTAGATAATTCAAATTTGAGAATTTAGGCCACCATTAGATAGAGAATGAATTTAGAAAATTTTAATTTTGAAAAACTCGGTTGAAACGGGCCTGAACTAGCTGATTTAAGCTTTGAAACTAATACGGACTAGTTTGGTCTGGTTCGGAACAGTGTCATCTTCTTCCTTTAAATGATAACATTATTCACTCACCGGAAAATCGAGTAGCACTGGAGAAAATGAAAAGTCTCTGGCTAGGGAGTTTCAGGCAATGAATGACCACCATTAAGGTGATAATCGGATGACCAAGAAGTCCCCAAGCTTCCTATATAAAGAGCCCCTTCTCATTCATCTTTCACACACTTGAAAACTCCACTCTTTCCCTACTACTTCATTTTTCGGTGATGTTCTAACCAGAGCTCCGACTTGGGCATTTGTCTGAGCCAAAGAATGTGTGGTCGGGTTCTTTGGATTTGGGAGAAGTCAGCTATATGCTTGTAGTCTTCATTTGCTCCGAGGATCATCGGAGAAATGCCGACGTGATAGAATAGTGAAATAGCTTTGGTGGACCGAAGCTGTCTTATTTTGGCCGAGCTGAAAATGGCCAATTCTAGCCATCCTCAGGCCACACCAAGCCCTCCCAACACCTCAACAGCCTTCCTACAGCTGAATTAGAGCAGGAAGTTAAGCCAATTTAGCTCTACTTTGTAAATTCCAATTGGTGATAGAGAGAGAATCGATAAAACTTTACTGACCAAATTCTCCTTCAATTAGACATGAATTGAGGTGATTTTTTTATACTAGGAAAAACCTCAGGATGAGAGCTATTTGCCTAGATTGAAAGCTTGGACCGCTGCACCCCCGACGGTAAGCTTTCGAACTTTTCTCTCTCTACGTTCAGTTTTTGGGCGAAGCTCCGTTTGAGCTCATTCCGGTGTCAAATCGTGTGATTCAAAGTGCAATTGAATCATATGGAGTTATAGGAACTCCAATCTAACTTCAATTTCAACAATTAAACCCATTTGATCGGTCAATTTGATGAAATCACATTTGGCTGAGTTGGCAGGTCGAAATTTGGGGAAAATTGGGGATTTCTAATACTGGAGGGACTAAAGTGCAATTTCATAAAGAATTGGGTATGATAAAGATAATGGAGGACCAATTGGCCAATTTTTTGGGTGAAAGTTACTATTTTTTGTTAAGTAGGGGCAAAATGGTAATTTTGGAAAAGTTGGGGAACAAATCGGGAATTAGGGAAAATTGAACCACTATTGTAATTTTGAATAAATTGAGGTCTCAAAGTATAATTTTGATATTTTAGGAATCAAATTGAGTGAAAATCGACATTTGGTACCTAATGTAAAGGAAAAAGAACTCTAGGGACCAAATTGAAAATATTTGAAAAGTTTAGTATTTTATTCATTCATAATGAATGAAGGCTATCAAGCCAAAGGATAATGAACAAGGATGTTCATACCATGTTGGAATACGAGGTATCGGGAATGCCAACTAAGACAAAGCTCACGAGGTGATGAAGGCCGATTAAGAAGAATTCATGACATTCACGGGTGAGTGGGATTTTTATATCATACTCGGTTGGGATGATAAGCACCTCCGAAATAAAAACCCACTACTAAGTGAAATTTTAACCATCACACCTGAGTGGAGTGATGTGGAAATTATGTGGAAAAACTACTTAACGGTTGTAAGTAGATTATACCCGGTTGGTATGATGAACTTCCTAGAACGAAGTAGAAAACCTGCTTATCAGTTATAAGCGGAGATATCCTTACACCCGGTTGGTGTGATGGAGAGATGAATAGATTATTTTGTCGGAAGTGGTCTCCCCTGACTGGTGCTATTACTAAGTGAAATTTTAACCATCACACCTGAGTGGATTGATGTGGAAATTACGCGGAAAAACTACTTAACGGTTATAATTAGATCATACCCGGTTGGTATGATGAACTTCCTAGAACGAAGTAGAAAACCCGCTTATCAGTTATAAGCGGAGATGTCCTTACACCCGGTTGGTGTGATGGACAGATGAATAGATTATTTTGTCGGAAGTGGTCTCCCCTGACTGTGTGCTATTGCTTAAACCTTTTGGGAGACCTTCTTGATGGGAGCTCAAATAACTCAGATAGGTCGGATGCCTTGACTTTTGGAACTTGGAGGGCTAATATGCTCGATTTTAAAAATCTCGTATAGTGGGCCCAAGGCCAGTTGGCACGAGCAAGAGCTCTTAAACAAACATGAGTTTAAGGCATGAAAACTTTAAATGAATAATATGTTTGGCCATGGTACCAAGATAGGACCAACATACTCGATGGACTGGCAGAAGTGCAACATGACAGGTCGACGGATTAGTCGAGGCAAACAATAGGAGGTCAAGTTGAGTGTCGGGGCCGTTGGACCAGTGACACCACATATTAAATGGCTTATGTGGAAAAATGTTGTTTTGTTCATGCATTGTGGTACGAGACCTTCAAGACGCCCAAGAGGGGTAGTGATGCATCCTAGGGGCTACTCGACGACATGGTGGAGATAAGGGCATATTGTCGTGCCAACAGTCAGGGAAGCTCGATGTAGCTTCATGCGCATGAGATTGGGGTGGGGTCGAGATGAGGTCTCTATCCTAATAGGGACACTGAGTTTCTTTACGAGATTGAGGGCCGAATGTCACGTACATCCACTCATTCTTAGGGTAGAAGTGGACGTGCTTCTATCTAGGTGGCCGGTAAAGTCACACACCACAAGTGGGTGTAGTGGACATGCTGCTCTACGAATGTATGATCCCTTCATGATGAAGGGCATGTATTGGTTGATATACACATTAGTTATGATTAATGATAAGAAATGTCTATAAAATTACAATTTTGAAGATGGAATGTTTTAAAAGAAAATAAGGAGTTTGACACACTCCAATTTAAACTATTTTCTGAAAGTCATATTTTAAGCACCCATTCACTGAGTTGTAGAATCCACCCACCTTTTTTATCCATTTTTAGGAAATAAAGAAATGACTAGTGATAACACCAAGCCTTACCCTTTGTCAGGTATACTTAATTATTATGTGTTGCATTTTTATTGATATATGTTTTTATAGGGAACAAGGTTAAGATTATGCTTGACTCCTCTTAAATTAAAGAAGGGAGAAACCCCTCTTGAACCAAGAGAGCGACGGGTTGTTCACGGGGATCTGACCAAACTGGGTCGGTGTGTGATAACTTTAGTGGTATCAGAGCCAAGTTCCCTTGAAACATTATCAATATTATGCCTTGACATTAATCAAACTTTAAGTATCGTGTAGGAAGGAGAATCCCTAGGAAGTTCGCTATGATATCCAACCCTCCACCCATAACCTTGAAAAAGACACCCAACCCAAGGGAGGAGGCCATTCAAAGATTCTTAAAGGGCGAGAAAAGAGTACCGAAGAACATGGTGGAAGACTACCAGAAACTGGTAGGTGCCTTGAACCAGAAGGCATCACTTACCCTCCTCCAATACAAGAGGAACCTGTACTTCCTCCTATCAGCCCAAATCCTCCTCCAGCCCCACAACAACTGGAGAGGAATCCAACTAAGAAGGAGGCTTGGGACAACTATTGGGATGTGTATGCCACCTTCATGAAAGCCCACGAAGTATCCCCACCTACTCAGCCCAACTTCAATCCCTCTCAATGGATGAAGTGGACATATGAGTGTGAAGTCAAGGTACTAAGGTGGTACGAATTGGAGGCCATACATGAAATTCATCCCATAAGGGAATACGAATGGACCCCAACTAGTTCTTGAGAGCCATCTGATCAAGAGTCCCACAACCATTCCAAGGCTAGCTCTCAGCCTATGACCCCAAGGGATTAGGGGGTAGAAAATTTCTGTAATAAGCCAAGTATGTTAAGAAAATATTCTTGAATGAATGGAAATGAAATTTTTGAAAAAAAAAACTCATGAGTTTCCTCGATAAATTCAAACAATATGTGTATTCAAATAAGGATCAACATGAAAGGATAAGAAATCACCCAAGGAAGGAAAACATGTTATTTACAGTTAACCTCAATCTTTAAATTTATCCTTAGAAGTACAATAAATTTGGCAAGGAAGAAACTCTTAGAGTCACCCAAGGAAGATGAATCCTAGCTAAGGGAAGGAAAGAGAAGTTAGAACAAAAGGAAGTGAGTAGAAGAATTAGTAAAATCTAAGGAGTTAAGGAAAGGTTCAAAGGATCAGAGTAAAGAAAACAAATAAGAATAGACTATTCCATGGAAAACCAAAGGAATGGAAGTTGGTCGGGAAGAAAGAAAGAAGGTTAGGGGAAGCATTGAAAATGTTAAGATAATGAAGGTCGAACAAGGAGAAAGGAGAAGGGAAAGAAGTACGATAAAAAGAAAATCTTAGAATAATACCAATACTTGGAAAAAGGAATTAGGACATACATCCTTAGGAACTCAATAGAAGTAAAGGACTTTGTTTGGAGATAAGGATGTGAAACAAAAAGGAATAGAAGATAGGGGAGAAAGCTAGAGTGAATCACCATGCAAGGGTCGTGAAGTATAAGAAAGAATGAAGGGAGAACTTTCAAGGAGTATTAAGGAAAATGAACGTGAAAATCCTAGTATGGGAGTCCCTAGAAGAAGAATGAAGATAGGAAAGGAAATCATAGGAAGGAGGAAGTTCCAAGATAAGGACATCAACAGATGAGATAACATAACTAGAATAGGAACCAGGACCTCAAAAAAACATAGGCGACTAAGTAAATACCTGGAAGACCAAGAATGATCAACTTACAAGAAAGTAGGGAACCGATTGGGGGTTTTAGACGGATCCGATTTGAAGGAAATAACCCATGACAACCAGTTCATCCGAGAAACAAATAACACTCTAAGAAGGTTCAGAAAGTAGAAAGAATCATACCCAAAATAGGGCAAAGGGATGGATACCAATGACAAGGAGATTCGAGAGACAATCCTTTCAAAATAAACAACTAAAGGGATAAAACGAGTGAGACAATTAATGAAGTGTCCCTTGTGAAGGTCATAGTCCCAGTGGAGAAGGAAAAGATGGAATGACCAAGACCTTTGGGGATTAAGGAAAGAGGAAAGCCTTAAAGAGATAAATGATTAAGACTGGAGTAATGACCCGAAAGCTATGAAAATGGTAAATAGATTTTTGCAGTATGAACGAGAGATTTTGACACAAAGAGGGATTGAAATCCACCTCAAAGGAATAGATGAGTATTGGGAGTAAGTGAGAATGAGGTGAGATACACAAAAAGTATTCGTAGGATCTCAAGGGTAAAGGTAAGTAGGAGAAGATGGCGTCAAGGAATGACATTCAAGGTTAGATATTTGCAATGGTAAAACTAGAAGGAAATTATGGGAGAAAAGAAGTGTAAAACTTACCAAGGAAGGGAAACTTGGAAAGACACATGTGTACTAATTAGGAGGAAATAGAACCAACAAAATTGGAAAGAAGATAAGCTCCTCAAGGACAAGCTGCTGGAGATGAAATGATCAAGTGCAAAGGGAAAGTAACCGTGAAGGTCCAAGGGATAAGTTAAACCCAAGTAACGGGTAAGTAGGAAGACAACATCAAAAGATGTCATACGAGTAAGAAAGGAACTAACTTGGATTAAAGGACCATGAAATAATCACGAGTGAATAAGAGTGGTTTACAAAAGAGAAGAGTCCTTAAAGGAAAAGATGCCCTTGGGAATTGGGAATGATGTAAGAAAGGAAGGGCTACAACATGTTAGTAAGTATCGGAAATTCAAAAACTTGAAAATTTTGAAAGACCCAATAAAGAAGTTGGGAAAAAAATGAGTAAATAAGGAAATCAATACGGTTCTAAAGGATATGACGTCAAAGATAAGTTCCAAGAATGTCGTGCAATAAGGGACATGTAAGCCCAACTATCCTAGGAAAATATGACTTAGATAAGGAAGAGTCTATGATTGAGCATGACGATGTCAAGTGTTAAAATGTGGAACGAAGAAGTAATAACCAAAGAATGAGGGAAGAAATCAATGTAGGATAAAAAGATGATAACACTAACACTTGTGGAAGCATGTACGCAATGCTGGAACAGACACTGAGGTAAAAAGGTCAACAATAAAGAAACTAACCAGATGCAAGAAGGATTGGGTATTTTAGAACTCTCAATCCTAAAATCTCCAGTAAAGAATTTTGGAATGGAGAAATAGTGCTTTGGAAAAACAAAGGATGTAAATTTGGGTATATGACCTTAAGCCTTCTAGTGTTATATGCTTAGCTAAAGTAAGCTCCATGGAATGAGAAAGGGATGTGAATGAATAGAAAATCTTAAGTATCTGATATAAGGAATAAACAGAAACAATCGAGAAGGTTGTAGGTAGATAGACTACAAAATTGACATAAAGGGAAGTTCCTTTTAGTGCGAAAAATGTCGAATAAGTTTTAGGGACAAAACTTCTCAAAGAAGGGGAGAGTTGTAAACTCCGCCCTTTGGAGTTAAGGAAAACTAGGAAAAGATCTGGTAAAACCGAGTAAGAAAATTGAACGAATTCACAAACTCGATCATTAGAGAATAGACAATTTGAGAAATTTACAACTCTTGAGTGACCCAAAGGGGTTATAAAAATCTCAGAAGAGGGCCTTAGGACCATCTGGGTGAGAAAACCAGACCGGTTCAGGTAAACTAGATCCGAACTAGATTGAATCGGTTTGGATCGATTTGAACCACTATTGAACCATATGCTAAATTCATTTTTCTAGGTGGCTTAGAAAATTCAAATTTGAGAATTTTGGCCACCATTAGATAGAGAATGAATTTAGATGAATTTATAAATTTTTAATTTTGAAAAACTAGGTTGAATCGAGCCTTAACCGACCGGTTTAAGCTTTGAACTTGGTTCGGACCAGTCCAATTTAGTTCAGAATAGTGTTGTCTTCTTCCTTTAGATGACAACTCTGTTCACTCACTGAAAAATTGAGCAGTACCGACGAAGATGAAAAGTCACTGGCCAAGGAGTTTCAGGCAATGAATGACCGCCATTAATGTGCCATTCAGATGTCCAAGAAGTCCCCAAGCTTCTTATATAAAGAGAGCCTCCTCATTCATCCCCCTCACACCTAAAAATCCCACTCTCTCCCTACTGCTCCATTTTTCGGTGAAGCTCCAACCATAGCTTCGACTTGGGCTTTTTTCTAAGCCAAAGAAGGCATGGTCGGGTTCTTTCAATTCGAAGAGAAGTCAAGTACACGCTTGTAGTCACCATTTGCTCCGAGGATCGTCGGAGAAATGCTGGCGTGATAGAACAGTGAAGCAGCTCCGCGGACCAAAGCTGCCCTATTTTGGCCGAGCTGAAAATGGCCAATTTGAGCCATTCTTAGGCCAAACCAAGCCCTCACAACACCTCCACAACCCTCCTACAGTTGAATTAGAGCAGAAAGGTAAGCCAATTTGGCTCCCCTCTGTAAATTCCGATCGGTGCTAGGGAGAGAACCGATAGAACTTTACTGCCCAAATTCTCCCTCAATTCGACATGAATTGAGGTGAGTCTTGATCCTAGGAAGAACATTAGGATAAGAGCTATCTGCCCATATTGAAAGCTCGGACTCCGTGCCTCCAACGGTAAGCTTTCAAAGCTTTCTCTCTCTGCATTCAATTTTTCGGTGAAGCTCCATTTGATCTCGTCCCAGCGTCAAATCGTGCGATTAAAAGTGCAATTGAATCATATCGAGGTGTAGGAACTCCAATCTAACCTCAGTTTCGGCACTTAAACTTATTTGATTAGTCAATTTGATGAAATCAAATTTGGTTGAGTTGGAAGGTTTTAATTGGGGGAAATAGGCAAAAAAATTGGGGATTTCGAAAATTCGAGGGACTAAAGTACAATTTCATAAAATTGAGGGCCAATTGGGCAATAAAGATGTTGGAGGACCAATTGGCCAATTTTTAGAATGTTTGGGGTGAAACTTACCATTTTTTTAAAGTCGGGGTAAAATGGTAATTTTGGAAAAGTTGGGGACCAAATTGGGAATTTGGGAAACTTGAACCCCTTTATTTAATTTTAAATAAATTGAGGTATTAAAGTATAATTTTGAAGTTTCGGGACTTAATTTGAGGGAAAATCGACATTTGGAACCTAAAGTAAAGGAAAAGGAACTTTAGGGACCAAATTGCAAATATTTGAAAAGTTGGGCATTTTATTCATTCATAATGAATGAAGGCTATCAAGCCAAAGGATAATGAACAATGATGTTCATACCGTGTAGGAACACGAGGTATTGGGAATACCAGCTAAGACAAAGCTCACGAGGAGACCAAGGCCGATTAAGAAGAATTCACAACATTCATTGGTGAGTGGGATTTTTATATCATACTCGGTTGGGACGATAAGCAACTCAGAAATGAAAACCCACTACTAAGTGAAATTTTAACCATCTCATCTGAGTAGAGTGATGTGGAAATCATGTGGAAAAACTACTTACCGGTTGTAAGTAGATCATACTCGATTGGTATGATGAACTTCTTGTAAGGAAGTAGAAAACCCGCTTATCAGTTATAAGTGGAGATGTCCTCACACCCGGTTGGTGTGATGTACAGATGAATAGATTATTTTGTTGGAAATGCTCTCCCCTGATTGTGTGCTATTGCTTAAACCTTTTGGGAGACCTTCTTGATGGGAGCTCAAATAGCTCAGATAGGTCGGATGCCTTGATTTTTGGAACTTGGGGGCTAATATGCTCGATTTTGAAAATCTCATATAGTGGGCCCAAGGCTAGTTGGCACGAGCAGGAGCTCTTAAACAAACATGAGTTTATGACATGATAACTTTAAATGAATGATATGTTTGTCCATGGTACCAAGACAGGACCAACATACTCGATGGACTGGTGGTAGTGCCACATGACAGGTCGATGGACTAGTCAAGACAAATAGCTATAGGTCGAGTTGAGGGTCGGGGCCGTAGGACCAGTGACACCACATATTAAATGGCTTATATGGAAAAATGTTGCTTTGTTCATGCACTATGGTACGAGACCTTCAAGACACCCAAGAGGGTTAGCGATGCGTCATAGGGGCTACTCGACGACATGGTGGAGATAAGGGCAGATTGTCGAGTGAGCAATCAGGGAAGCTCGACATAGCTTCATGTGCATGAGACCGGGGTGGGGTCGAGATGAGGTCTCTATCCTCATACGGACATGGTGTTTCTTTACAAGATTAAGGGTCGAATGGCATGTACATCCACTCATTCTCAAGGTAGAAGTGAACGTGCTTCTATTTAGGTGGTCGGTAAAGTCGCTCCAATGCCACAAGGGGGTGTAGTGGACGTGCTTCCCTGTGAATGTGTGATCCCTTCATGATGAAGGGCGTGTGTTGGTTGATAAACACACCGGTTGTGATTAATGATAAGAAATGGATATAAAAACTAAGATTTTGAGGATGAAATGTTTTAAAAGAAAATAAGGAGTCTGGTACACTCCAATTTAAACTATTTTCTAAAAGTAATATTTTAAACACCCATTCACTGAGTTGTAAAAAACTCACCCACCTTTTTTATCCTTTTTTTTTAGGAAATAAAGAAATGACTAGGGATAACACCAAGCCTTACCCTTTGTTAGATATGCTTAATTATTCTGAGTTGCATTTTTATTGATATATGTTATTCCAGGGAACAAGGTTAAGATTATGCCTAGCTCCTCTTGAATTTAGGAAGGGGGAAACCCCTCTTGAACCAAGAGAGTGGTGGGCTGTTCATGGGAATTTGACCAAACCAGGCTGGGGCGTGACAGCTATCATCTGAAGGAAAAAGATGAGACTGTTTTGAACCGAAACAAACAGGTCAAAACTGGGTTCAACACTTAAACCGGTCGGTTTAGGCCCGATTCAATCGAGTTTTTCAAAATTAAAAATTTATAAATTCATCTAAATTCATTTTATATCCAATGGTGGCCTCAATTCTCTAATTTGAATATTCTAAGCCATCTAGAAAAATGAATTTAGCATCCAGTTCAATAGTGGTTCAAACCGGTCCAAACCGGTTCAGATCCGGTTCACCTGAACCGGTCTAGTTTTCTTGTCCAAATTGTCCTAAGGTCCCTTTTGAAGGTTTTTATGACACTTTGGGTAACTCGGGAGTTGTAAAATTTTCAATTTTTCCATTCTCAAATGATCGAGGTTTATGAACCGGTTCAATTTTCTCACTCGGGTTGATCGGTTCTTTCCCCAATTTTCCTTAACTCCAAAGGGTGGGGTTTACATCTCTCCCCTCCTTTTAGAAGTTTTGTCCCCAAAACTTATTCAAAGTTCTTTATATTGGAAAGAACTTCCCTTTGATATCAACTTGTAGTTTATCAACATACAACCTTCTCGATTATTTCCATTTATCCTTTATATCACATACACTTAAGATTTTCTTTTCCTTCTCACCACTTTCTCATTCCATGGAGCTTGCTTTAGCTAAGGATATCTTACTGGAAGGTTTAAGGTCATATCCTTAAATTCACATCCTTCGTTCCTTAAAGTACAATTTCTCCATCCTGAGATTCTTTACTTAAGATTTCAGAATTGGGAGTTCCAAAATACCCAATCGTTCCCGTGTCTAGTTATTCTCTTGGTCATTGAGACCCTTAGCTCGATGTCCTTTCAAGCATTATGTACTCGTGTTCACATCACCTTTTTATCTCATTTTGACCCTTCCTTTATCCGTAATTTATTTCATCTTTGGTCCAAATTCGATATTGACCTTATTATGCTTAACTAACTGGCTCTTCCTTAGTTGAGTCATATCCTTCCTTGGGCTGTTGGGCTTGCGTATCCCTTACATCATGACAATGCTCTGGAATCTGTACTTGACCATTAAAATTTTTAGAACACCTCCTTACTAGGTGTTCCCAATCTTCCAGGGATTGTATAACTTCATCCTTCTTTTCATCGGGTAGTATTCCTCGACTACCCTTATCGTTATCCAATCATCCTTCATGCCTTGAAAAAATGTCTTACACAACCATGTCGGCTTTCCTTACCCACTCGTCCTTTCCCAACTGCTTTATTGGGTCTTTCTGGTGCAAATCATTAGTTTTCCTGATGACTTACCGACATGCTCGGATTCTTCCCTTCTTATATCTTTCTTCGTTTCTCGTGACATCCTTTACTCAAGAATTTTCCTTTTCGCTGAACCCACTCCTACTTGCATGTGACCATTTCATGATTCCGTTGTTTAGGGAGTTCTCCTTTAATGATTTTCATTCTCTACTTTGTCCTTCAAAGTAGAGATTTCCCCTTTAGGCACTATAGGTTCGAATTTCTTACTATTACTTGAAGGTTTTCCCTCCTTCACATTCTTACACCCTTTTGAGTTAAGATTTTTTTGCCCACCTTTAATCATTTGCTGATCATAATTTCCCAATTCACCTTTTACTTTCATACTCAAGGTATCTCTGATCGTTGGGTCTTATTTCGTGTACTTAACACTATGTGCACTCTATTACCCTTCTTTAGAGTGTAGTCTCCACTACTTCTCGGTCCCTCTTAGGGTCTCGTTTATTCTCTTGGCCCATCCTACTACTAGTTGCTTCCTTCTGCTAGGTTTGTTGGAAATCCCTAATTGGTTTCTTTGCTCTTCCAAAATAGGTAACACTTGGCTGTCGGATATACCCTAAACTACTTATGGTTCTTTATGAGGTTCCTTATGTCAGTTAAGTCTTTTAGAATCCATCTAGTGGTTCCTTAGCTTCAGAACTTCCCTTTTTAGGGTCTCACTTCCTACTTTTATCTTTCTACCTAGGGACTCCCACCCTGGTTCAATCTCCTTAATACTCCTTGGATGTTTTTCCTTCTTTCCTTCCTTTCTACTATTCTGGGCTTTCCACCTCCCCCTTCCTTGCTGGGGTTTAGATTTATGACTTTCTCGAGGGTCAGTTCGTTAATTGTCTTATCCCTACTATTCTTCTAGTTCACTTGTCTCAGAATAGTTGTCCTTCAATTTTACTCATCCTTGATGTCTATCCCATCGTCCTTTTGAGGGTGTAGTTCTTACTATTTTTCGGTTCTTCCTAGGGCGTCTTCTCCCAAAGTTTCTTATTACACCTTCTCACTAGATCAATCTACAACACTACTTGGCTCCTTTGCTTTTCTAAGGTAGGTCATACCTTGTTATCTCGAGACATCCTAATTGTATTTCATCGTTAGGGGCTTGTCTTTTATGGAGCAGGTGTTTCCTTTTTTTACTCCTAGGTGACTTGTAGAGCTCCTTAAGGGAAAATTCCCTTTATCCACGTTCTACTTTGTCTAGGTTTTCTTAAGATTCTACCTGTAAACCCTGCACATTTGAGTTAAGGAAAATCGGGAAAAGAACCGGTCAAACCGAATAAGAAAAACAAAACCGGTTTACATTTGGAAATAAGCAATATGAAAATTTACAATTTTCGGTTGATCCAAAGAATTTATTCAACATTAGAAAACAAATTTAAGACAAAATAGAAAACAAAAACCAAATTGGTTTAGGTGAATTAGATTATATAAGAACTTCAAAGTAAAGCATGCTTACCTTTAGAGTAGTGTGAGGATGGGTGACCTCCTAGGAAGTGTGATTTTTTATAACCTGAAATATACACGGCTTATCATAAATAGCCATCAATTAATATATATTTAATTATTGAAATTAATACCAATAATTTAATACCTAAATTAAATTATTGGAATTAATACAAATAATTTATTACCGAAATTAAATTATTGGAATTAATACCAATAATTTATGGCAATATTAATACTAGTAATAAATCTCGCCTATTTAATACACGGGTTTTACGACTATATAAAGAGGTCATTCCCATTTCATTATTCTCACACCTGAACACTTCTCTCTCTCTCTCTCTATTGCTCCATTTCCTAGTAAAGCTCGAACCAGAGCTTCGACTTGAACAAAAGTTGGGCTCTTTAGAATCGAGGAGAAAACGCTATCTGATAGCAAACTCCAGTCAATTCGAGAACCGTTGGAGAAGCGCCGACATGATGGAATAGTGAAGCAACTCCGATGGACCGAAGCTGCCCTATTTCAGCCAAGCTGGAATCGGCCATTTCAAGCCCTCCTCAGGGTAAACTAAGCCCTCCCAACATTTCCTCAGCCTTTCCATAACTGAATTAGGACCGGAAGGTAAGCCAATTCGGCTCCCCTTTATAATTTTCGATCGGTGCTAGAGAGAGAATCGACCGAATTTCAATCACGAAATTCTAATCCAATTCCGCATCAATTGATACAATACTTGATTTTAGGATGAACCTCAGGATGAGACCTATCTGCCTAGATCGAAAGCTCGGACTGTCGTGCCTTCACCGGAACGTTAAATACCAGGAACGCCAGCAAGGACAAGCTCGCGTGAATACAAAGAACCAGTCTAGTGGAAATCACGGCATTAACGGGTGAGTGGGATTATATATCATACCCAGTTGGGGATGATAAGTGCCTCGATATAAAAACCCATTCTTTAGTGGTATTTTAATCATCATTACTTAGAGAAAGTGATGTGAAAGTTATGCGGAAAAACTACTTACTGGTTGTAAGTAGATCATACCCGGTTGGTATGATGAGACTTCCTCGAAGGAAGTTGAAAACCTGTTCATCGGTTATGAATGGAGATGTCCTTATACCGGTCGGTATGATGGACAGTAAAAACCTATTTTTGTCAGAAGATCTCTCCCCTGACTGTGTGCCAATGCTTAAACAATTTAGGAGAACTTCTCGACGGGAGCTCGAATAGCTCTGATAGGGCAGGGGCCTCGGTTTTGGAACTTGGGGGCTAAATGCCCGATTTTGAAAATCTCGTACAGTGGGCCCAAGGCCAGTTGGCACGAGCAGGAGCTCGTAAACGAACATGATATATGTGCCATAAAACTTAATAAGTGAATTGTTTGGCCATGGTACCAAGATAGGACCGACATGCTTAGTCAACTAGCGGCAGTGCGACATGACAGGTCGACGGACTAGTCAAGACAAACAGCTGCGGGTTGAGTTGAGAGTCGGGGCCGTTGGACTAATGGCACCACAGATTACATGGCAATATAAGAAAACATTGTTTGTGCATGCACTGTGAGTGCGGGATCATCAAGACGCCCATGAGGGGTAGTGATGCGTCGTAAGGGCACTGGACGACCTGGTGGCTATAAGGGCAGTTCGTCGTTCCAGGTGTCTGTGCGAAATTTGGAGTAGCACGAAGCGCATGAGACCGGGGTGGGGACAGGATGAGGTCTCTGTCCTCATACGGACACGAAGAAGTGATTTCGGGATTGTGGGTCAGATGTCACGTACATCCACTCATTCCCAGGGTAGAAGTGGTCATACTTCTATCCGGGTGGCAGGAAAAGTTGCTCCGAAGCCACTAGCGGGTTCAGTAGTGATACTGACTTGCGAATGTGTGTAACCTTCATGATGAAGGATGTGTGTTGGATGATGACACACCGTGGTAACTAAGAAATAATGGAAAAACTCAAATTTTTAAATGAAGGGATTTTTGAAAACAAAGGAGTCTGGCACACTCCATATAAATATTTTTCTTAAAAGTCAAAAGTTTTTAAAAACCCATTCACTGAGTAGTCGTACTCACCCCCTCCCTTATATCCCTTTCAGGAAATCTTGGAAAGCCTCCCCTTAAAGACTGTCAACTAAGATGCCTGTAAGACAGATATGTACAGTTTTAAATTTCATGCAGTTTTGATTATGTTATCCCAGGAAAAAGGTGCAAGTTAAAGGACGCCTTACTCTTTACGACTTATAATAAGGGGAAACCCTTTAATAAACCGGGAGAGTGGCGGGTTGATCACGGGGATCCGACCAAACCGGGTCAGGGCGTGACACTACCCTTGGTCTTCTTCCCATGATCCTTCCTCATGTAATTGAGGCACATGATGGTATTATTGAGGGACAAAAAGTTTTTAGAAATTTAGAATCTTATTCATTATTGAAGTAAGAACTCAATTTGGGTTTTTAACATCTCTTAAGGGAGATTGTTATCGTAAACCCCGCCTTTTGAGCTAAGGAAAACCGGGAAGAGAACCGGTCAAACTGAGTGAGAAAACCAAACCGGTTCACAAACCTGATCAATTATGAATGGGCAATTTAGAAATTTACAAGTCCTAGGTGATCCAAAGGGTTCATAATACTATGGAAAAGAACCTTAGGACGAATTGGAAGAGGAAAATTAGACCGATTTGGATGAACTGGGTCCAACAGGATTGAACCGGTTTATGAACCGAGTTGGTTCATAAACCGGAACCGATAGAGATTGGGCAAAACAAAGGAATTCAACTCCATAGTACTCCAAAGAAAATCATAAACCTTGGGAAGGAACCTTAGAACAAAGTGGGAGAGAAAAACCAAACCAGTTCGGGTGAACCGAACCTGAATCGGTTTAAGGACCGAGTTGATTTATGAACTGGAATTGATAAAGGAATGGTAAACCAGGAATTTTATGGACCCTAAGTGACCTAAGTAGTCACAAAAGTCAGGGGAATGAACTTGTGAAGGAATTGGGGATGAAAACCAAATAGGTTCAGGTGAACCGGATTCGAACTAGTTCAGACCGATTTGAACAACTATTGAACTGAATCCTAAATTAATTTTTCTAGGTGGCTTAAATAATTCAAATTGGAGATTTGAGGCCACCATTAGATAGAGAATGAATTTAGAAATTTTTAGATTTGAAAAACTCGGTCGAATGGGGGGTGAACCAACCAGTTTAAGCTTTTAACCCGGTTCGAACCGATCCGGTCCGGTTCAGAACAGTGTCATCTTCTTTCTCAGGATGACAGCACTGTTCACTCGCTGGGAAATTGAAGAAACACTGGTGAAGAAGAAACGCTTTTGTTCAGGGCGTTTCAGGTCTTCAATGTCAGTTATAATGGTGCTAAAAAGACGATCAACGGGTCTTCAAGCTGCCTATATAAAGAGCCCCTCCCCATTCATCCTCTCTACACCTGAAAACTCCATTCTCTCTCAACTGCTCCATTTTTCGGTGAAACTCGAACCAGAGCTCCGACATAGGGTCTTTTTTTAGCCAAACAAGGCGAGGTTGGGTTCTTTAGAATCGGGGAGAAGTTTGCTACACATCTGTAGTCTCTGTTCACTCCGAGAGTCATCAGCGTGATGAAACAGTGAAGCAGCTCCGGCAGACCGAAGTTGCCCTGTTTTGGCTGAGTTGAAATTAGCCTTTTCGAGCCCTCCTCAGGCCAAACCAAGCCTTCCCAATACTTCCTCAGCCCTCCCACGGCCAAAATTAGGACTGAAAGGTAAGCTAATTCAACTCTTCTCTACAATTTCCAGTCGGTGCTAGAGAGAGAACCGACAAAATTTCAATGATGAAATTCTAACACAATTCAACATCAATTGATGCAATTCTTGATTCTAGGATTAACCTCAGGATATGAGCTATCTGTCCAAATCGAAAGCTTGGACCACCGTGCCCTCATCGATGAGTAATCGAAGCTTTCTCTCTCTACATTCCATTTTCCGACGAAGCTTCGTTTGAGCTTGTTCCGGCATCAAAACTTGTGATTCAAAGTGCTATTGAATTGTAAGAAGATGGAGAAACTCAATTTTAACTTCAATTTCAACAATTTGAGGTGTTTGATCGGTCAATTTGATAAAATCAAATTCGGTTGTGCTAAGGAGTTGAAATTGGGGGAAAATTGGGGATTTTCGAAATTCAAAGGACCAAAATTCAATTTTATGAAATTGAGGGTCAATTGGGAATGAAAATAATGTTGGAGGACCAATTGAGGAATTTTGGAATTTTTGGGGTAAAACTTACCATTTTTGTAAAGGAAGGGCAAAATGGTAATTTTGGAAAAGTTGGGGGACCACATTGGAAATTTGGAAAATTAAACCCCTTTGTGTGAAATTAAATAATTTGAGGTCCTAAGATAAATTTTAAAAGTTTCGGGACTCAAATTTAGGAAAAACCCGACAATAGGGACCTAAAGTTAAGGAAAATTAACTTTAGAGCCCTAATTGCAAATATATGTAAAGTTGGGTTTTCTTGTTCATTTGGAACGAATGAGGGCTATTAGGCCAAAGAATAATGAACAAATTATGTTCATTTCATGTAGGAGAACGAGACGTCGGGAATGCCAGTCGAGGTCTAGCTTGCTAAGGATGGAACTCAACTAAGTGGAATTTCACTACAATATAGTGTGAGTGAGATTATATATCATACCCGGTTGGGAATGATAAGTGCCTCGGTATACAAACCCACTATTTAGTGGTATTTTAATCATCATCACTCAGAGAAAGTGATGTGAAAATTATGCGAAAAAACTACTTACCAGTTGTAAGTAGATCATACCCGGTTGGTTTGATAAGACTTCCTCGAAGGAAGTTGAAAACCCATTCATCGGTTATGAACGGAGATGTCCTTATACCGGTTGGTATAATGGATAGTGAAAACTTATTTTGTCGGAAGTGTTCTCCCCTGACTGTGTGCCAATGCTTAAACTATTTGGGAGACCTTTTTGATGGGAGCTCGAATAGCTCTTTTAGGCTGGGGGCCTTGATTTTGGAACTTGGGGGCTAAATTCCCGATTTTGAAAATCTCGTACAGTGGGCCCAAGGCCAGTTGGCACGAGCAGGAGCTCGTAAACGAACATAATATATGTGCCATAAAACTTAATAAGTGAATTGTTTGACCATGGTACCAAGATAGGATCGACATGCTCAGTCAACTAGTGGCAGTGCGACATTACAGGTCGACGGACTAGTCATGACAAACAGCTGCGGGTTGAGTTGAGAGTCAGGGCTGTTGGACCAGTGGCACCACTGATTATATGGCATAATGAGAAAACATTGTTTGTGCATAAACTATGAGTACGGGATCATCAAGATGCCATGAGGGGTAGTGATGTGTCCTAAGGGCCCTAGACGACCCGGTGAGTATAAGGGTGGATCGTCGTTCTAAGTGTCTGTGCGAAATTTGGAGTAGCACCAAGTGCATGAGACCGGGGTGGGGACAGGATGAGATCTCTGCCCTCATATGGAAATGAAGAAGCGATTTTGGGATTGAGGGTCGGATGTCGCATACATCCACTCATTCTTAGGGTAGAAGTGGTCATGCTTCTATTTGGGTGGCCGGTAAATTTGCTCCGAAGCCACTAGTGGGTTCAGTTATTCTACTGACCTACAAATGTGTGTACCTTCATAATAAAGGATGTGTGTTGGGTGATGACACACCGTGGTAAATAAGAAATGATGGAAAAATCCAAAATTTTAAATGAAATGGTTTTGAAAAGAAAGGAGTCTAGCACGCTCCATGTAAAGGTTTTTCTTAAAAGTTAAAAGTAGACCTTTGAAAACCCGTTCAGTGAGTAGTCGTACTCACCCCTCCCTTATATCCCTTTCAGGAAATCCCAGAAAGCCTACCCTTAAAGACCATCGACTAAGATGCCGGTAAGACAAGTATGTAAAGTTTAAAATTTCATGCAGTTTTGATTATGCTATTCCAGGAAATGGTGCAGGTTTAAAGGACGTCTTACTCTTTATGGTTTATAATAAGAGGAAACCCTTTAATAAACCAGGAGAGTGGTGGGTTGATCATGAGGATCCGACCAAACCAGGTCGGGGCGTGACAGTTCCATTTAGTGTTTAGGAAGTACTCAATACTATATTATGGTCAATAAGGATTTCTACCTGAGTGAGTTTGAGATCCCTATCTAGAATCATGGTCCTTGTAATGTTATCCCTTTGGGCTTCTATAGGGGTGGAGGTATCCTTATTGGAAGGTATCGCTTTGTTCCTTATGGTGTGGGACAGTCCTTTGTTATGTGTCCCACCCTCCTACACTCATAATAGGTCCTCTCGGGTCTTGTCCTCTATAATGCTGGGCATCTTCTTATGTAATGTCCCCATTGCTCACATCTATAACAGTTCATCTCCTAGCATGTACTTTTGTGGTTCCTCCAATATTTTGAGTATTGTGGGGCCTTTCTAAGGGATTTATGGTGGTTCGGTGTTTTTTCGTCCTTGAGCCCTAATATCTTGGAGGTTGTCTTATTGAGTCCTCTTTGACCAGGGATTACTTCAAGAGTCCTCCTTTACTTCTGGTTCATTTCCTTCTTTGGGATGGGGTTTTTCCTAGCTTTCAGGGTGGCTAAGGTAGCATGGGTTTGTTTGGCTTCTTTTCTTGAGGCCATTTGTAAAATTAAAATTATTCCTATTAGTTACTATATTATATAGTCTTGATAATGTATTTGAGGAAACAAGCTCTGATACCACTCAAGTTGTCATGCTCTGACCAAGTTTGGTTAGATCCCTGTGATCAACCCGCCACTGTCCCAGTTTATTAAGGGTTTTCCCCTTCTTTTAAACCGTGAGGATTAAGACGTCGTTTAAACCTGTACCTTTCTTGGATTGAAATTTAAGCTTAACATACCTGTATTACAGATGTGGTTAACTTGAGGACTTTCGGTAGGTTTTCCCTTAGTTACCTGATAAGGGGTATAAGGGAGGGGTGAGTTCAACGACTTAGTGAATGGTGTGTTAAAATTTGACTCTCAAAAAATAGTTTGAATTGAAGTATGCCATACTCCATCTTTTCTTTTAAACATTTAACCCTCAAAATCTTGGTTTTCATAGCCATATCTCATCATTAACCACAAATGGTGTGTTTATCAACAAACACACGCCCTTCATCATGAAGGGGACACACATTCGCAGGGCAACATGTCTATTACACCCACTTGTGGTGTTGGAGCGACTTTACCGGCCACCTAGATAGAAGCCCGTCCACTTCTACCCTGAGAATGAGTGGATGTACGCGACATCTGACCCTCAATCCCATAAGGAAACTCCATGTCCATATGAGGACAGAGACCTCATCCCAACCCCACCCCGATCTCATGCTCATGAAGCTACGTCGAGCTTCCCTGACTGTTGGCATGACAAACTACGCTTATCACCACCATGCCGTCCAGTAGCCCCTAGGACACATCACTACCCCTCTTGGGCATGTTGAAGGTCCCGTAACTCAATGCATGCACAAAACAACAGTTTTCCTCATAAGCCATTTAATCTTTGGTTCCATTGGTCCAATGGCCCCAACCCTCAACTCAACCTGCAACTATTTGTTTTGACTGGTCTGTCAACTTGTCTTGTCACATTGCCGCCAATCCATCGAGTATGCCGGTCATGTCTTGGTACCATGGCCAAACATATCATTCATTTAAATTTTTCATAGCTTAAACTCATGTTTCCTTACGAGCTCCTACTTATGCCAACTGGCATTGGACCCATGTATGAGATTTTCAAAATCGGGCATTCTAGCCCCCAAGTTTCAAAACCGAGGCCTCCGACCTATCTAAGCTATTCGAGCTCCTGTAAAAAAGGTCTCCCAAAATGTTTAAGAAGTGGCACACAATCAAGGGAGAGCACTTCCAACAAAATAATCTTTTTATCTTTCTATCACACCAATCGGGTGTGAGGACATCTCCGCTTATAATTGATAAGCAGGTTTTCTACTTCCTTCTAGAAAGTTCATCATACCAATCGAGTATGATCTACTTAAAATGGATAACTAGTTTTTCCGCGTAATTTTCACATCATTCCATTCATGTGTGATGGTTAAAATTCCACTTAGCAGTGGGTTTTCATTTTTGAGGTGCTTATCATCCCAACCGGGTATAATATAAAAATCTCACTCACCCGTGAATGCATTGAATTCCTCTTAACCGGCTTTTTCTCTCCACGCGAGCTTATCCTGGCTGGTGTTCCCGGTACTTCGTGTTCCTACACGATATGAACATCCTTGTTCATTATTCTTTGGCTTGATGGCCTTCATTCATCACTAATGAATAACATACCTACACTTTTTAATTATTTGCAATTAGGTCCCTAAAGTTCTTTTTTCTTTAACTTTAGGTCCCTAATGTGGATTTTCCTACAAATTGAGTCTTGAAGCTTCTAAAATTCACCTTGGGACATCAATTTATTCAAAATCATAGAAAGGGGTTCAAGAATTTCCAAATTTCCAATTTGGTCCCTAATTTTTCTGAAATTACCATTTTGCCCCTACTTAACAAAAATTGTAAATTTCACCTCAAAAGTTCTAAAATCAACCAATTGGTCCTCCAACATCTTTTCCATGCCCAATTGGCCCTCAATTTTATGAAATTGCACTTTAGTACCTCAAATATTTGAAATCCCCAAATTTTCCCAATTTCCCCCCAGTTTCAACCTTTAAACTTGGATGAATATGATTTCATCAAGTTGACCGATCAAACAAGGTTAATTTTTGAAATTGTAGGTACATTTAAGTTCCTACACATCCATACAATCCAATTGCACTTTGAATCGCATGAATTGACGTCGGAACGAGCTCAAATGGAGCTTTGCCGAAAAATTGAACGTAGAGAGAGAAAGCTTACTATCAGGGGTGCGGCGGTTTGAGCTTTCAATCTAGGTAGATAGCAATTATCCCAAGGTTCATCCTAGGATCAAGAATCACCTCAATTCATGTCGAATTGAGGGAGAATTTGTTCAGTAAAGATCTACTGGTTCTCTCTCTAGCACCAATCAGAATTTATAGTGGGGAGCCAAATTGGCTTACCTTTCCGCTCAAATTCAACTGTAGGAGGGCTGTGGAAGTGTTGGGAGGGCTTGCTTTAGCTTGAGAAGGGCTTGAATTGGCCATTTTCAGCTCGGCCAAAATAGGGAAGCTTTAGTCCACCGGAGCTGGTTCACTGTTCTATCACGCCGGCGTTTCTTCGACGATCCTCGTAGCAAATGGAGACTACCGTCATATAGATGACTTCTCCCCGAATCTAAAGAACCCAACCATGCCTTCTTTAGCTTAGAAAAATAACCAAGTCGAACCTTTGGTTCAAGCTTCACGGGAAAATAGAGTAGAAAGGAGAGAGTGGAGTTTTCAAGTATGAGGAGGATGAATGAGATGTGGCTCTTTATATAGGAAGATCGTAGACTACTTGGCCGTCCGATTGGCATCTTAATGGCAGTCATTCATTGCCTGAAACTCCCTAGCTGGAGACTTTTTATCTTCACTAGTGTTGCTCGATTTTCCAGCGAGTGAACAGTGTTGTCATATGAAGGAAGAAAACGACACTATACTGAATCGGACCGGACTGGTCCGAACCGAGTTCAGTGCTTAAACTGGATGATTCCAAATTTATCTAAATTTATTCTCTATCTAATGGTGTCCTTAATTCTCCAATTTGAATTTTTTAAGCCACCTAGAAAAATGAATTTAGAATCCAGTTCGGATCTGGTTCACCTGAACCAGTCTGATTTTCTTCCCCAAATTATCCTAAGGCCCCTTTCCAAGGTTTTTATGACTCTTTGGGTAACTCGAAAGTTGTAAAGTTTCCAATTTGCCCATTCTCAAATGATCGGAGTTCATGAACTGGTTCGGTTTTCTCATTCAGGTTAACCGGTTCTTTCCTCGGTTTTTCTTAACTCCAAAGTGTAGGGTTTACAACGGAGGTCTGAGCTTTCAATCTTGGCAGATAGCTCTCGTCCTGAGGTTCCTCTAGGATCAAGAATCGCATTAATTCATGGCTCAAAAAAATGCCCAATTCGGAGCTATGAGCTTCACCGGAAAATGGAGCAGTAGGGAGAGAGAGGCGTTTTCAAGTGTGAGGAGGATGAATGAGGAGGAGCTCTTTATATAGGAAGCTCGGGGACTTCTTTTCCATCCGATTGGTGCCTTTATGGCGGTCATTCATTACCTGAAACTCCCTTGCCGGAGACTTTTCTTCTTCGTTGGTGCTACTTGATTCTTCAACAAGTGAACGGTGTTGTAACCTGAAGGAAGAAGACGACACTGTTCCAAACTGGGTTCAATGATTAAAGCGGCCGGTTTAGGCTCAATTTGATCGCATTTTTCAAAACTAAAAATTTGTAAATTCATCTAAATTCATTCTCTATCCAATGGTGGCTTCAATTCTCTAATTTGAATTTTCTAAGCCACCTAGAAAAATGAATTTAGAAACCAGTTCAATAGTGGTTCAAACCGATTCAATCCTATTCAGGTCCGGTTCCCCTAAATCGGTTTGGTTTTCTCTTCCAATTCATTCTAAAGTCATTTTCCATGTCTTTTGTGGCTCTTTAGGTCACTCAAGATATATAAATTTCCTGATTTACCCTTTCTCTAATGGTTGGGGTTTGTGAACCGGTTCGGTTGTCTCACTTGGGTTAACTGGTTCTTTCTCTTGTTTTCTTACCTTGAAGGGGCGGGGTTTACAACTCTCTCCTCCTTTTAGGAGTTTTGTCCCCAAAACTTAATCAGTATAGTCCACATCGGGGATAATTTCCCTTATTGTCAACTTGGGTTTGCTTGACATGCTAACATGATTGTTCTTTCACTTAACCCCCATAAATCATTCATTTAAGGAATTTCTTTTCCTTTACATTACTTACTCCTTCCATGGAGTTTATCATAACGAGGCATGTCCTGCCCATTAATCCAATGTATATTCATAGGTGCACTTCCTCCTCTACTTAGGGCAAGATTCTCCCTCTTGGGGTTCTTGCCCAAGACTTCATGTTTGGGAGCTCCAAAATGTCCAATCATTCCCGTGTCTAGTTATTCTCTTGGTTGTTGAAACCCTTATCTCAGTGTTCTTTTAAGCATTACGTACTTGTTTTCACGGGTTTATATGTTATCACCTTTTTGTCTTATTTTTACCCTTCCCTCATACGTTATTTATTACATCTTTGGTCCAAATTCGATGTTAACCTTACTATGCTTAACTAACTGACTCTTCCTTAGTTGAGTCATATCCTTCACTGGGTTGTTGGGTTGCGTGTCCCTTACAGCACGACAATGCTCCAGAATCTATCTTTGACCATTAAAATGTTAGAACACTTCCTTACTGGGTGTTCCTAAACTTCCAACCTTTCAGGGATTGTATAACTTCATCACTCTTTTTATCGGGTAATATTCCTCGACTACCTTTACTATTATCCAATCATCCTTCATGCCTTGATAAAATGTCTTACACAACTGTGTCAGCTTTCCTTACCCACGCGTCCTTTCCCAACTTCTTTATTGGGTCTTTTTGATGCCAATCATTGGATTTCATGATGACTTACCGACACACTAGGGTTCTTCCCCTCTTATATCTTTCTTGATTTCTGGTGATGTCCTTTACTCAAGGATTTTTCTTTCCCCTAAACCCAGTGTTACTTGCTTGTGAAAATTTCATGATTCCATTGTTTGGGGAGTTCTCCTTAGGTTCCTTAAAGGCGAGAAACGAATATATAAGGACATGGTGGAAGACTACTGAAAACTTGTAGGAGCCTTATCGAAACTAAAAGGCATCATATACCATCCTTCCAGACAAGAGGAACTGGTATCTTCTCCTAAAAGCCCAACCCCTCCTCCTCTAGTCCCATAACAACCGGAGAGGAATCCAACCAAGAAGGAGGCTTGGGATAATTAATGGGATGCATATGCTACCTTCATGAAGGTCCACCAAGTGCCTCCATCTACTCAACCTAGCTTCAATCCCTCCCAATGGATGAAGTGGACCTATGAGTGTGAGGTTGAGGTACTAAGGTGGTACGGATTGGAGGCCATACATGAGATTCGTCCTATAATGGAATATGAATGGACCCTAACTAGTTCCTCAGAACCTTCCGATCAAGAATCCCACAATCGCTTCAGGGTTAACTCTCAACCTATGACCCCAAGGGATTGAGAGTGGTAAATTTCTGTAATAAGCCATGTATGGCAAAAAAAAATTCTTAAGTTAATTAAAGAGAACATTTTTATCAAATTTCTGAGTTCCTTGATAAATTCAAAGATCTAATAATAAAGATTTGAAAGTAAGAGGTAGGAAATCACCTAAGGAAGATGGGTTAGCTACACCCTTCAAGATTTTCCTCAAAAGTATAATAAGAAAGAATTTATCCAAGGGAGATCTTAAGAAAAGGAAAAAGAAGTTGGAACAAAGAGGAAGTAAACATGAAAGAGTGCAGATTCATGGAGAGTTCAAGGATTTAAGGAAATGCTCAAAGAATAAGAGTAAGGAAAAACAAGAACGTGTAGAATATTCTAAAGGGAACCAAAAGAATGGAAGTTGGTCAAGAAGAAGTAAGTATGGGGGAACACCAAGGATGTCAAGCAAGACCACTAAGGAAAGAAGGGAAGAAAGTAGAATAACAAGAAAGCCTAGGTATAACAACTACTTGTAAAGAACTAAGATACAGTTTCTTAGGAACTCCATAATATAGGGAGACTTATGGAAAGTGGAGATATGAGACCAAAAGAGGAAGAAAAGACGAAGTGGATGAACCATACAATATCCTGAAGTTTAAGTGAAGATTAAAAAAGAGAGAACTTCTAAAGAATGGTAGGGTGATCAAACGAAAGAATCCTAGAATGGGAGACATTAGAAGGAGGATGGGAATAGGAAGTTGGATTGAGAAAGGAGAAAGCTCCAGGTTAAGAAAAACAATTGAGGAAGTGTTGAAAAAGATCGAACCGAATAAGGACCTCAGTATGATGTACTAATAACTAAGTGAATGTTTGGGAAGGTTAAGTATGACCTACTTGCAGGAAGACGTGGAAACCCAAATAGGAATTTAGACAGATCCAATGGAAGAAAATAAACTCCTATTGACCAAATCATTTGGAAGAGTAAACGAAGCTCTAATAAGGACTGGGGAGTAGTAAGGAATACACCCTAATCGAGACATGGGAGGAATACCAAGTACACAAAGATACAAAAGATTTGATAGAAGAGGGATGAGAGGTTCACCTTAAAGGAATAAATAAGTTTTGAGAGCAAATGAAGATGAGGTAAGATAAATGAAAAGCACTCGTAGGATCCCAAGAGTAAAGGTAAGCAGGTGAAGATAGCGGTTAGGAAGGACATTTAAGAGTGAATATTCGCAATGGCAAAAGTTATAAGGAAATTCCGGGAGAAAAGAAGTGTAAAACTTACCAAGAAAGGAAACCATGGAAGAACACATGAATGTCAATTAAGAGGAAATGGAACCAACAAAATTGAGAAGAAGATAAGCTCATTAAAGACAAGCTGCTAGAAATGAAAGGATCAAGTACAAAGGGAAAGAGATCATGAAGATCCAAGGGATAAGTCAAACCCAAGTAATGTGTAAGTAGGAAGACGACATCAAAAGACATCATACGAGTAAGAAAGGGAATGACCGGAATAAAGGATTGTGAAATGATCACGATGTGATTAAAAATGGATTTAAAATGAGAAGAGACCTTAAAAAGGAAGGGCGACAGTGGAAATGAGGAATGAAATAAGAAAGGAAGAACTTTAGTATGTCAATAAGTTATTAGAAGCTCAAGGGCTTGAAGATTGAATGACCAAATATAGAAGTCGGAAAAGACGAGTAAGTAAGGAAATTGATACAGATATAGTGATGTGGAGTCAAAGAAAAGTTCTGAAGAATGTCATGCGCTAAGGGCCATGTAAACCCAACTATCCTAGGGAAACTATGACTTAGGCATGGAAGGATCTTTGATTAAGGAATAACGAAGTCAAGCATAAAGGTGATAACCAAAGAATGAGGAAGGGATCCATGCAAGATGAAAAGGTGATAAATGCCAAAACCTGTGGAAGAAAATGACTAGAACTCATAGTCTTGAAATCTTAGGTAAAGGAGTTTGGAATTGAGAAATGGTGCCTTGGGAAAGGAAGGATATAACTAAAGGAAATGATTCTAAGTCTTCCAGGGAGATATGCTTAGCTAAAGTAAGTTCCATGGACTGAGGAAAGGATGAGAATGAGATGAGAATCTTAGGTATGTGATGTAAGGGATGAATGAAAATAACCGAGAAGGTGGTAAGATGAAAACTATTAAATTTATATATCAATGAAAAGTTTATTCTAGTAAGCAAAAAGTGTGAAATAAGTTCTGGGGACAAAACTTCTAAAAAGTGGGGAGAGTTGTAAACCCTGCTCGTTGGAGATAAGGAAAACTGAGAAAAGAACCGGTCAAACCAAGTGAGAAAACCGAACGGGTTCACAAACCCGATCATCAGGGAACAAGAAAATTGGAGAATTTTCAACTCCTAAGTGACCCAAAAGGGTTCATAAATCTTGGAAAAAAATCTTAGGACAAATTGGGAGAGAAAAACTAGACCGATTTGGGTGAATCGGATCCTAATCGGATTGAACCGATTTAAGAATCAAGCTAGTTTATGAACCAAAACCGATAGAGAGAGGGCAAACCGGAAATTTTATGGATTCCAAGTGACCTAAGGAGTCACATAAGTCATGAAAAAGAAATTTAGGATGAATGGGGGTTGAAAACCAAACCGGTTCAAGTGAATTGGATCCGAATCCGATTGAACCGGTTTGGACCAGTTTGAACCACTATTGAACCGGATGCTAAATTCATTTTTCTAGGTGGCTTAGAAAATTCCAATTTGAGAATTGATGCGCCATTTGATAGGTAATGAATTTATATTAATTTAGAAATTTTTAATTTTGAAAAACTCAGTCGAATCGGGCCTGAACTGACTGGTTTAAGCTTTGAACCCAGTTCAGACCGGTCTGGTCTAGTTCAGAACAATGTCATCTTCTTCCTTCAGATGATAGCATTGTTCACTCACCGGAAAATCGAACCAGTGCCGACAAAGAGGAAACTTTTCCGTTTAATATGTTTCATGCCATCAATGACTGTCATAAAGGTGCCAAATAGATGGCCGACAAGTACTCGAGCTCCCTATATAAAGAGCCCCTCCCCATTCATACTCTTCACACCTGAAACCCTTACTCTCTCTCAGTTACTCAATTTTTTGGCGAAGCTCGAACTAGAACTCCGATATAGGGTATTTTCTAAACTAAAGAAGGCATGGTCATATTTCTTAGAACTGGGGAGAAATCATCTACATGGTGGTTGTTTCCAATTGTCGAAGAAGCGCCGGCATGATCGAACAGTGAAATAGCTCCGGTGGACTGAAGCTGCCCTATTTCTGTTGAGCAAAAATCAGCCAATTCGAGCCCTCATCGGCCAAACCAAGCTCTCCCAACACCTCCTCAGTCCTCCTACAGCCAAATTAGAACTGAAAGATAAGCCAATTTGGCTCACCTCTATAATTTCTCACTAGTGCTAGAGAGAGAACTAGTAGAATTTCGATGATAAAATTCTCATTCAATTCAACATCAATTGATGCAATTCTTGATCCTAGGAGAAACCTCAAGAATAGAGCTATCTGCCCAAATTGAAAGCTCGGACCGTCGCGCCCCCGACGGTAAGTATTCAAAGCTTTCTCTCTCTACATTATGTTTTCTGGCGAAGCTCCATTCGAGCTCGTTCTGACGTCAAATCGTGCGATTCAAAGTGCAATTGAATCATATGAAGATGTAGGAACTCCAATTTAACTTCAATTTCAACAATTTAACTTGTTTGATTGGTCAATTTGATGAAATCGAATTCGGTTGTATTAGAAAGTTGAAATTGGGGGAAAATTGGGGAAATTTTGGAGATTTTGAAAATTCGAGGGACTAAAATGAATTTTATAAAATTGAGAGCCAAGTGGGCATGATAAGAGTGTTGGAGGACCAATTAAGCAAATTTTGGAATTTTTGGGGTAAAACTTACCATTTTTGTAAAGGATCGGTAAAATGGTAATTTTGGAAAAATTTAGGACCAAATTGGGAAATTGGGAAACTTGAACCCCTTTTTTGTAAAATTGATTAAATTGAGGTCCCAAGGGGAATTTTAAAAGTTTCAGGACTCAATTTGGGGAAAAGCCAGCATTTGTGGCCTAAATTAAAAGAAAAAGAACTTTAGGAACTCAATTGCAAATTTTTGAAAAGTTAGATATTTTTAGTCATTTATAATGAATGAAGGCTATCAAGCCAAATGATAATGAACAAAAATGTTCATATAGGAACACGAGATATCGGGAACGCCAGCTGAGACAAAGCTCACAAGGGAAGAAAGTCGATTTTGAGGAAATACACTGCACGATCGGGTGAGTGGGATATTTAGTATCCGATTAGGATGATATGCAACTCGGAAATGAAAATCCACTATTAAGTGTTATTTTAACCATCACACCTGAGAGGAGTGATATAGAAATTACGTGCAAAAACTACTTACTCATTGTAAGTAGATCATACCTGATTGATATGATGAACTTCTGGGAAGGAAGTAGAAAACCCGCTTATCAGTTATAAGCGGAGATGTCCTCATACTCGGTTGGTGTGATAGAAAAATAAAAAGTTTATTTTATCGAAAGTGCTCTCTCCTGACTGTGTGCCACTGCATAAACATTTTGGGATACCTTCTTGATAGGAGCTTTAATAGCTCAAATAGGCCGGAAGCCTCGGTTTTAGAACTTGAGGGCTAATATACCCGATTTTGAAAATTTCGTACAGTGGGCCCAATGCTAGTTAGCACGAGCAGGAGCTCGTAAACAAACATGAGTTTAAGCCATGAAAACTTTAAATAAATGATAAGTTTGGCCATGGACCCAAGACAGTACCAACATACTCGATGAACTGGCTGTCGTGCGACATGATAGGTCGACAGACCTGTCGAGACAAACAGTTGTAGGTCGAGTTGAGGATTGAGGTCGTTGGACCAGTGGCACCAAAGATTAAATGGCTTTTGAGGAAAACTTTGTTTGTGCATACACTTGAGGTTCGGGACCATTAAGACGCCCAAGAGGGGTAGTGATGCGTCCTAAGGACTGTTGAACGACATGGTGGCGATAAGGGAAGAGAAGCCATTGTGTTTGAGTTTCTTGTCGCACTAGTTAGTTATGGAATTACTGTGTTTGGAGTCCACAGAGTTACTGTGTTTGAACTCCATGAGACTACTGTGTTTGGGACTTCCTGAAGCTACTACGTCTGAGTTTCATGCGCACGAGACCTAGATGAGGTCTCTGTCCTCATATGAATATGGAGTTTTATTACGGGATTGAGGGTCAAATGTCGCGTGCATCCACTTATTATCAGGGGAGAAGTGGACATGCTTCTATCTAGGTGGTCGATAAAGTCGTTCCGATGCCACAAGTGGGTTTAGTGGACGGGTTGGCCTGCGAATGTGTGTTCCTTCATGATGAAGGGCATGTATTGGTTGATAAACACACCGTTGTGATGAGAAATGATTATGAAAACTGAGATTTGAAAATGAGAAAATTTAAAGGAATTAAGGAGTCTAGCACACTCCAATTTGAAAACTATTTATTTATCGAAACTTCATTTTTGAAAATACCATTCACTAAGTTGTAGAAACTCACCCTAGTTTTTATCCCTTTTTAGGTAATAGAGAAAATAACTAGGGATAACACCAAGCCTTACCCTCTATCAGGTATGCTTAATTTCTCTTAAGCTTGCATTTTATTTGATATATGTCTTTCTAGGGAACAAGGTTGAAAGTATGATTGGCTCCTCTTGAGTTCAAGAAGGAGGAAACTCCTCTTGAACTAGGAGAGCGGCGGGTTATTCACAAGGATCCTACTAAACTGGGTCAGGGTGTGACATGACCAATGAGAGCATAACACATGTCCTTAGTCAATAGTCAATTGTAGAGAAGTCTCATTAGTAGTGCTGACCAATGAGGAACTGACACGTGACAAAAGTTTCAGGTAGTGACCGAGTAATATGCTGGAGAACGGATGACCAATCAAAAGTCAACACGTTGAAAAGACACGTTGAATTGCCACAACCAATTAGAGGCTCACACGTGGCAAAGGAACAACGCGTTAGGTGAGAAAACTAAGAAATTTAAATCAGTCAATCAAAGAATGCCACATGTCATAGTCAAGTGACAGTTAAATCTAGTCAACTGTAGTGCAAGACAGAGCGCCTAATGGGATGTTTCCATGTGACCGGTCAATGAGTCAACCAAAAACTCAAACACTGAGTTAGACGTCGTATCAGTGAAACTAGCCAATCATAGAGCACTATGTCGTAGCTCACACGTGCGAAGCTTGCAAGCGCACACACAATATCATCTTCTTCCTTCAACCAACTGAACAAGGGAGGAGGCCAAACGATGCCATAACTTTGGTGGCCATTAAACCTCTCCAATAAGGGAGTGAATCAGAGAGTTAATGGTGGTTGATGGATGGATGAATGGATAGGAATGGAAATCCCCTAGCTCCCTATATAAAGATCTCCCCTCCATTCATCCTCTCTATCCTTCGAAATCTCGATGGAGACAAACCACCCCAATTTTCGACTATCTCTGAACCTGAGCTCCAACATCGACCCATTTCTTCACCTTCAAATGCGCAATTGGGTTCTCTGGAATCCTGAAGAAGTACTCTATCTTGCTTCATACTCCTTTCAACTCGAGAATCACCAAATAAGTGTTGATGAGGCTGCACAGTACTGTCACTTCGACGGTCGAGTTTAAGCATAATTTTTTTAGCTTAATTCGGGCCACCCTTGGACCTCCTAAGGCGAGACTGACCCTTCACGACCCTCCACGACCGAGCCTCATCATCCTTGAGTATTTGAGGCAGGTAATTGTTCCTGCCCTTTGCTAGAATAATGAATTTAAAAAGAGAAAATAATAAAAACTTTATTGATTAAATTCTTCATATTCAAGGCACCAATTGAGGTGAAATTTAATCCTAATAGACATGTTGACTAGAGCTAGTTCTCCATATCAAGAGCTCAGGCAACCTCACTCATGCCGATAAAAAATCAAAGCTTTCTCTCTCTAGAAATGTTTTTCGTAGTAGCTTCGTTGTAGCTCAAATTAAGGTCAAATTGGATGATTCAAATATTGGAATGATCGTGGAGATGATTAGTAGCATGATAGTAGACATTTAACCTAGTTTAATTGGTCAATTTGATAAATTAAAATTTCATGGGCCAAAATATAATTTTGGAGAAAATGGGCTATTTTAGGATTTTAAAATTTAGGGATTTTTTTGTGTAATTGGCATAAATTAAGGGTTAATTGGTAAATAAGAAGAGTTTAGAGAATTAATTGTAATTAAAAATATTTTTTGGGAATTAATTGTAATTATAAATAATTTTTTGGAATTTAATTGTAATTAAAAATAATGAATATAATATTTTATTTATAATTTTGGATAATTTTATTTTAAATAAAATTATTTGGGGATAAAATTGTAAATAAAATAAATTTGAGGTAACTATGAAAAATAATTGTAGATTTATTTGTCACTAAAATAAAATTAGGGACTTATATGTAAAAAAAATATAAGGGTATAAGTGGAATTTTAGATAATTGATAGGTAAATTATCCATGATAATTTGGGTGTAAAAATAAAGATTTCTACCTTCAACTGTGAAACCAATTAGAGGCATCAAAAATATATTCAGGATGTACAAGTTATAGAACTTGGGTAAGTGTGGTTTTTGGTATCTAATCTAATTGGATTGATAATACGTTACTACTTATAAATGAAAAGTATCATAGCTTAAAAAAATTTTATTTTCCAAAAATATGATCTTGTTATTTTGTGAATCTGTTCAAGCTATTTTATAATATATTATTGAAAATAGTATTAATATAGTTTATAAGACTACTATTGTATGGTATAAAAATACATATCACGGACTATGATTTATTATATGGGTGAGACACATGATCGACAAAATTTTGATTAGATTTAGTTATGTGAAAATATAATAAATGTTATGGTTTTGAAAAGTGGAGTGGGTTAAATACCATATTTTGAAAAATTGTACAAGTGGGATGATCACCAATAAAAAAATCGGTTAAATCTCGTAAATAAATTTTTATTTTAAAAATAGATAAAATTATCATAATTTGATAATATTTATTTAAATTACTGAGTAAAAGTAATGTGTAAGAATTTTGTACTACAAAAGTAAATATAAGGATTTTAAATAAAAAATTATTAATCCTTTATAATCGTGTTAAATCAAATAAAAGTTTGGTTCATATAAACGCTAACACATGGAATTTTATTTAATTTCTTAATTATCTCTTTATATGATAGGAGTGTCCACTATCTTACTAATCTGTTTATAAACAGCCCTTACAAGAGGGAATTTCTCATTTATTAGGAAAAACTATTAGACTTCTTCTATCTTAGTTTGTATGTCGTATTTCACATCGGGAAATGCAGATGCCCTCTGAATCACTCTTGAGAAGTGTCCTAAGTAGATTTCCATGGATCTTGCATGGTGATGATATCAAGTATTGGGGTTAGGTGCCCAGATCCACTGACCATAATGATCATCATAGGGATTGAGAGTAAAATTTGATAGATATAATATATACCAAGAAGTAAATAGCTTCACCAAAATGCATATTCATATTTTTTTTCCGATAAATAATGCTCACTCATATCGTTATAAGAGATATGATATTCTCTTTACTAAGATGTAACTAATCTTCCATGGCAAAAAAGGGACCCGAGATATGATGTTTTCTGCTCTTATAATTGTAAATTTTGTGAATGAAGATCTCTAACTTACAAAAAATACTTGCATCCTATGCAGTGACGTCAGCAAGATAAACCAATTAATTGTTTTAACCCTTGAAGAGTTTTTTTTTCCCTAAAAAGGAGAAAATGAACGATGTGAGTAGACTAATTTAAGATAAATAACGATGTCATTAAGTTAAAATGTTTGATCCCATAGCATTCTTTATAATATTTTAATGGTTAATAATATGTTACTAATCCAAATATGTACGGCTGAAATTACATTATGAAATATGAATCAGTTAGATGTAAAATTTATAAACAGAGAGAATTGATATAATTGTTTTTGTATAATTCTGCCCTCCAATTATGGTAATGGGTACAAATATATTTATAAATTTTAAGAAATGGTTATTTTTCAAGGAAATGTTAGGCGCACAAATCATCAAACTTATATTAATATTATTAATATTTGTTTGTACTATAATAATTTCAAAAATAAAAATATGGAATTGTTGATTAAAAATGATATAACATTATATGACAATAAAACTATAATGATTTTTTTAAGGAGAAAAAACAAGAGGACCTTGTCACCCTCGACCATCTCCCACCAACGACATCACTAGAGGGTGAGGTCACTACCTTCCAATGGGTTCGCTAGGGGCGGATGACCCTCTAATAGGTCGTTGGCGGGAGATGGGCCAGCGGTGAGGCCTCCTTCTCCGGCTAATGCCCATTCCTTTTTTGGGAGGCTCACTAGTTGCCACCCTTGGAGGTTACTCCACCAGGAGGGAGAGGGCCCCAGGGAGGCGGGTCATGTGTGATGCCTCCTCCGACCATTCACTACCTCTCTTTCTATTTTTCTTTTTTTTTAATGTAATAATATTTTACTACCATGCTAGTGTTTTTTAATTTATATTAGTATTATCACGTCATCAAATATTATCCATGTCAATATAAATTTATAATTTATATGATATAATTTCACTGTTAGAAATATTTTATACCACGTTATTATGTTTGAAAGGTTCTAGTGGAGCATATATATATATATATATATATATCATGTGAGAATGGACATACTCTTATTTCTGTTTTTATTAGTCAATTTACCCTGCTTGGGTGAGCCAATTGAACTTTACTTTTTTTTTTCCTTTGAAGGCACTATCCGTCTTCCATTTGAGGACCAATCAATCAAGAATGATTGATAATCTTACGGATATCTTCCTTATGAAGACCAACCGTATTGAATTCATTGAAGATATTTTAATCTATTCCAATCAATCAAGTGTGTGACTTACCATACCCTGCCCAATGTTCATCATTATATATTGCACTTTCACCCTCCACTATAAATAGATGTGATTGCAATTCATTTCAGCTTGCCCTGAAAATCACAATTATCAGTCTAAAGAGACAGTAGACAGTGAAGAAAGGTAAGCTCGAGGATCTAAGCCCATCTTGGATGATCAAAGGAAGTGAGCAAGTGTAATCTGTACTGAACATTAAATAATTTTTCTAATAGATTTTACAAAGGAAAACATGAAATGATTTACCTAAGTTGTAATAAATGAGACTATAATTTTTTTTAAAAATAAATTATAGTGAGAACTAATCAAGAAAATATTAAAAATAGGTTAAATTGGATGATTAATTTGTTAGATATGTATAATGCTTTAATAATAAATACTAAAATGGTGGAATACACATCACACTAACCTAGTAGAAGGTGTAGATATCATAAAATCTACAAATTTTCCAATTAATTTAGATTTGTGAACAAAAAATCCACTATTTATAAAATTAATATATAAATCCTAAATAGTTTTTTATTTGAAAAACTCCTTTAATTATTATGTGTACTTTACCTTAAAGTATTTTCTTATCTAATGACTCTCCCTCAAATAAGCACCTAAATGAATTAGGAAGATGGTTGATCAATAAGATTCTTGTGATTGGGGTAATAATATCGGGATGTTAAGTACACAATATTAACGGTAAAGTTTTGACCTGATTTTTAAGGTAGAGGTTCAATAACATCCCATTACATTTTCTCAATACTATAATGGTGTATATATTTACCAATAGTACTAATGCTCATAATCAAAATATATATAATTTTCAGCGAAAATTACAACATTTTCATAAAAAGTTACTATATATATACGTTTTCAACATTGGGGAAATCATAATATACCAAATGAAAAGTCTTCGTACACTTTTAATCGAGGATCTACATCTTTATATTAATCTCGGTTGGAGCTACTTTCCTATACACAATATCTTCTTTTAATCCCATGTTCTTCTCCACTAGCTGCAAATATTTTGGGGAGGGGATAAACAAGATCTTGTAAACAAACATGAGTAAAGGAAAGCCATGAAAATTTCTAATGAAATTATTATGTGATTTCATCGTGTTCTTGAGTCTAGACTGACAATACTCGATGGATTGGCAACAGTGCCTCAGGGTTAGGTCAACCGACCGGCCTAGACAAACAGTTGTAGGTCGGGTTGATGGTCGAGGCCGTCAGACCATTGGAACCAAAGATAATGGCCATATGTGAAATATTATTATTTGCACGACGAAAGGAGTAAAATGGTCCAAGATTGGGAAACAAGGTGGGTTTCCAAAAGAGGAAGGATGTACCACCACCCCCACAGAGAGCGATCCCCACCTTACCACAAGGAAACCCTCGCTGCCCTAGATGCCAAAGATACAATGAGAGAGCCTATTTATCTTGTTTCAGATGTGGGCAAGTGGGGCACTTTGTAAAGAATGCCCCACTCTTAGGGAGAATAAGCAAGAAACATGCTTGAACCACCCCAAGGGAACCCAAGGACTCCTAGGCAGGACACTACGACAAGGGTACTAGCTAGGGTATACAACCTCACCCATGAAGAGGCTAGAAAAGACCCTAGTACAGTAATTGGTACTTCCTGAAACCTCCCTAACTAAGATTGAGATAAAACCTGTAATTTAAATTTTATTCAACAAAGGAATTTTTCTTCTAAAACATGTGTTTCTTCAATCAGGGTACATACACTTGTGGGGGAGAAGAGTCTACACCCTCTTCGACTCGGCAGCAGAAAGATCGTCATCAAAGAAGATCTAATCCCAAGTCTTCCCATAGAACTTACCTCCCTAGAACAAAGTCTCGACATCCTCACACCCTTAGGAGAAGGACTGAATAGGGACAAATAGTTAAAGGAATGTGAGATTACGATTGGAGGAGTTAAACTAGAGGCAGATTTAATCACATTACCTCTAAGAAAGGTAGAAATAATATTGGGAATGGATTGGTTAAGCACTCATCAAGCTAAAATGAACTATGGGAAGAAGGAAATAACTTTCCACACTCTAGAAACATTGGGACTACATTTCCAAGGAGATAGGAGGAAGGGAGAAGTGCAATTAGTGTCCCACATAAAGGCCTAAAAGATGATACAAAAGGGTTATAAAGCTTTTCTTGCAATGATCATCAATGGAAAGTCAAAGGAGAAGGTAGTAGAAGGCATCCCTGTAGTTGAACACTACCCGGATGTATTTTCAGAAGAATTACCCGGATTATCCCCAAGCCGACAACTAGAATTTACCATAAAGGTAATCCCCGGAACACATCCCAAGCTATTGGATAAGGGTTTCATACGCCCTAGTCAGTCTCCATGGGGTGCACTAGTCCTATTTGTAAAAAAAAAAAGGATGAGAGCATGAGGTTGTGCATTGATTATCGAAAGTTGAACCAGGTCATCATAAAGAATAAGTATCCACTTCCATGGATCGACGACCTATTTGACCAACTAAAAGGAGCGACCTACTTCTCCAAGATAGACCTTCAGTTAGGATACTACCAACTCAAGATCTAAGAAGAAGATATCCCTAAGATCGCCTTTAGATCTCAATACGGATACTATGAGTTTAGGGTAATGCCTTTTGGCTTGACATATGCCCCTACAACCTTCATGGATTCGAGCAACCTTCAGGACTACTACAACCCTTACAAATCCCCAAGTGGAAATGGGAACACATTACTCTGGATTTTGTCACTGAACTACCTGTGACTAGAAAGGGACGAGATGCAATTTGGGTCATTATGGATAGATTGACCAAGCCCGCCTATTTCTTACTAATAAGGGTGACATATTCAGTGGAACAACTAGCCGTGTTGTACATGAGGGAAATTGTGAGACTCCATGGTGTCCCAGTAAGCATAGTGTCGGATAGAGACCCTAGATTTACCTCGAGGTTCTGGCCTAGTTTGCAAAGTGCCTTGGGGACCAAGCTCCACATGAGTACGACATTTCATCCTCAGACCGATGGACAGTCTGAGCAAACGATCCAAACCCTGGAGGACATGTTACAGGTATACATACTCACCATGAATAAGTGTTGGGAAGAATACTTGTGCTTGATGGAGTTCACCTATAATAACTGTTATCAGACCAATATTCAAATGGCTCCTTATGAGGCCCTTTATGGACGACCATGTCGTACCCCCTTATTTTGGAAAGCGGTAGGAGAAAGGAGGCTAGAAAGGGTCAAATTAATAGAGTATGCCACATAAAAGATTAAGATTATAAGGAGTCGACTTAAGGCCGCTCAAGACAGGCAAAAGACTATGCGGACAATCGAAGAAGGGACTTAGAATTTGAAATAGGAGACCAAGTGTTTCTCAAGGTATCCCTAAGGAGGGGAATACTTAGGTTTCAACAACGAGGAAAGTTGAAACCTAGGTACATCAGTCCTTACCCCATAGTCCAAAGGATAAGACTGACGACATATAAATTAGAACTACCTCCGGACTTACAAAGAATACATGATGTATTTCATATCTCGGTACTCCGGAAGTACTAGCCTGATCCTAGCCATGTCCTGGACTAACCTCCACCAGAGTTAGAAGAGAACCTGACTTATCAAGCAGAACTAGTGCAAATCATCCACCAGAGAGACAAGAACATGAGGAATAAGAAGATTCTATGGTCAAGGTTCTTTGGTAGAACAGACTCGTGCAAGAGGAGACATAGAAAACCAAGAGCGTTATGAGGGATTGGTACCCTTAGTTGTTTGACATGTAAATTATTTTGGGGACAAAACCCCTAAAAGGAGGGGAGAGTTGTAAACCCCGTCCCTTTAAAGATAAGAAAACAAGGAAGAGAACTAGTCAGTTCAAAAGAAAAACCGAGCCGATTCACAAACCATAATCGATAAGGAAGGGCAAAATGGGCAAATTGATAAATCCCAAGTGACTCAAAGAGTCATAAAAAGAATGGAAAAGAACCTTAGGACAATTGGGAAGAGAAAACTAGACTTGTTTAGGGTGAACTAGATTGAACTGATTTCTAAATTCATTTTTATAGGTCGCTTAAAATATTCAAATTTGGGAATTGAAGCCACCATTAGATAAAGAATGAATTTAGATTAATTTAGAAAATTTTAATTTTAAGAAAATCGATCAAATTGGGCCTAAACCAATCAATTTTCGCATTGAACCCAGTCCGGTTCGAAACAGTGTCATCTTCTTCTTCAGGTTGACATCACTGTTTATTAAATGCAGAAAGCGGATATCGCTGGTGAAGGAAAAATAACTTCGATCAGGTCAAGGATAAGCTTGACCAAAATTGAAATTTATTGGGCAGAGGGTCCCCAAGCTCCCTATATAAAGAGCTCATCTCCATTCATTCTCTACAAACCTCAAATCTTCATTCTCTCTCAACTACTCCATTTTCTAGCGAAGCTCAAACCAGAGCTCCGATATAGGCCTTTTTCTCAACCTCAAAAGGCAAGGTTAGGTTCTATAGACTCTCGGGGAAGTCAACTACCTCACAGTAACTTCCTTTCGACCTAAGGACCACCAGAGAAGCGTCGTCAGAATAAAACAGTGAAGCAGCTCCGACAGACTGAAGCTGCCCTATTTTAGCCGAGCTGAAGTCGACCAAATTCAGCCCTCCTCCGGCCAAACCAAGCCTCCCCAGCACCCCCATAGCCCTCATACAACATTAACATAGTTGAAAGGTAAGCCAATTTGGCCCTCCTCAGTCATTGCGGATCGAGGTTAGAGAGAGAAATTACTTAATTTCACTGACTAAATTCACCTTTGATTTGACTTCAATTGTAGTGATTCTTGATCCTAGAAGGAACCTCATGACAAGAGCTACCTTCCCCGATTGAGAGCTCAGATCATTGCACCTTCGATGGCAAGCTTTCAAAGTTTTCTCTCTCTATGAGCAGTTTTCTGACGAAGCTCCGTTTGAGCTCAATTTAGACCCAACTGTTGCAGTTCAAAGCTCAATTGAATCATATGAAAATGTAGGAACTAATCCATACCTTCAATTTGAGCAATTAACCTTAATTGAATGGTCATTTTGAAGAAATCAAATTCGGTTAGTTTTAAGGGGAGAAATTGGGGGAAAAGCTTAGGGAAATTGGAAATTTTGGAAAATCAAGGGACCTCTTTGCAATTTCCCAAAATTGAGGGCCAATTGGCCATGAGAAAGATGTTGAGGGACCAATTGGTCAATATTTTGGAACATTTGGGGTCAATTTTCTATTTTTCAAAATTAGGGGAAAATTGTAATTTTTGAAAAGTTAGGGACCAAATTGGAAATTTGGAAAACTTGAGCCCCTTATACAATTTTGAGTAAATTGAGGACTCAAAGGAAATTTTGGAAGCTTTGCAACTCAATTTGGGGAAAAGTTGGCATTAGGGACCTAAAGATAAGGAAAATAAACTTTAGGGAACTAAATGCAATTAATTAATAATTTTGAGTCTAGTCGCTCATGTGTGAGCAAAACATAGTTGTTATTCCAAATCTTAATTAATGAAGGTGCCCAAATTGTGTAGGAACACGAGAGACCGGAACGCCGACAATGAAAATCTAGTGTGGAGTCGGAAACTGACTAGAGGCGAATATGTCACGATCATTAGGTGAGTGGGCTTAATCACATCATACCCGGTTGGGATGATGAGCTTACTTTTATGAAAAGAAAACCTACTTACTGGTCGTAATTGAGATGATCATACCCGGTTAGTGTGACAAACTTCCTTAAGGAAATGAAGAACCTGTTTATCAGTTGTAAGCAGAGATATCATCACACCCGGTTGTTTTGATGAAGTGGAAAATATATTTTTGTGAGAAGTGTTCTCCCCTGATTGTGTGCCATTGCTTTAACTATTTGGGAGACCTTCTTAACGGGAGCTAAAACAGCTCAAATAGGCCAGAGGCCTCAGATTTTTGAACTCATGGGGCTAAATTCCCGATTTTGGAAAATCACGTGCAGTGGGCCTAAGGTTAGTGGGCACGAGCAGGAGCTCATAAACAAACTTGAGTAAAGGAAAACCATGAAAATTTCTAATGAAATTATTGTGTGATTTCGCTGTGGTACCAAGTTAGGACCGACAATACTCGATGGACTAGCAGCAGTGCATCAGGCCTAGGTCGATATACCGGCCTAGACAAACAGCTATAGGTCGGGTTGAGGGTTGGGGCCGTCAGACCATTGGCACCAAAGATAATGGCCATGTGTGAAAAATTATTATTTGTGCATGCACTTGTGGTATAGGACCATCAAGATGCCCAAGAGAGGTAGTGATGGGTCCTAAGGGCGACTAGAGATCAGGGTGGGGTTGAGATGAGGTCTTTGTCCTCATATGGATACCATGTGGCATTCGGGTCTGAGGGTCGGATGTTGAGAACATCCACTCAGACCCAGGGTAGAAGTGGACGAGCTTCTATCTTGGTGAATGGTAAAGATGCTTCGATCCACAAGTGGGTGCAATGGATGGACTGCAGCTGTGAATGTGTGTACCATTCCTGATCAAGGGCGTGTGTTATTTGCTAAACACACTAATGGCAATGGAAAGAGGTTTCGAAAAATCGGAATTTGAGGAAAAATCCTTCTTAAAGAAAATAATAACCTTGGCACGGTTTGAATAAAGATGTTTTCTTAAAAACTCACTATTAACACACACTCACTGAGTTGTAGAACTCACCCACTTCCTTTTACCCCTTTTAGGTAACCGAGGAAAGACCCTTCTTAAAGACCCTCCTAATTTGAATAGTGAGAAGACAAGTATGTCTGTTTTAAAAAATTTAGTTTTGTATAGTGCTATTCCAGGAAAGATAGGTAAAAAGACGCCTTACTCCTCGTGATTTAGAATGGATGAAACCCTTGATGGACCAAAAGGAGTGGCAGTTTGCTCACAGGGATCTAACAAAACTAGGTTGGGGCTTGACAAGCGGTCCAGCCAATCAATCAACCACTACCATGTCAGCGCCCAGTCAGTAGGTGCAAAAAATCAATGTGTGACGCATGACAGTGGCACTGTGCGTCAGGATGGAATCTAACAGGATGTATTAGAAATGATCAACCAATCAGAGGTCGACACATGGTAGGGCCACATTAGATAGCCCCGACCAATGAGAGGCTAACACGTGGCTGTGGCACTATGCGTCAGGAGGGAATCTGATATATTTAAAAAGGAACAAACAGAGGATGCCATGTGTCACAGTCAGCGACTGACAAGGATATGGTCAGCGGCCACGTTGGCATGAGTGGCCAATGGGAGGCTGCCACGTGTTTGGTCAGATGGTCAAAGGATGACTTGGCAGTTGAGTAAGGTGCTGCACCAGCAAATCCAGACAATCACAGCATGCTAGGTGGCAAGCCGACACGTGTGAATCTCGCATGCGCGGCACAGTGTCATCTTCTTCATTTGGATGATAGAGATAAGAGGATAAGAAGGAGGAGAAAGTCTCTGACAACTCGGAAAAAGCTCCGATCTAACCACCAGCAAGCGAGGTGGGGGCCTAGTCCTATGCCGGCCGATAGTTTGGACAATTGTCAAGCTCCCTATATAAAGTGCACCCCTCCCCTCATTCTGCCCATCGAGCAATCAGGTAAAAAAGAGAAGGAGTACCAGTTTCTGATGAGGCACGAACTAGAGCTCTGACATCGAATGAATTATCAACCACTGAAGCTGCTAGAAGACTCGTTGGGACCAGAAGAAATTCCTCCACCCAGTCACACCCTCCACTCGATCTAAGGACCCCCAGAGAAGTGCCTACGGACCCAAACAATGAAGCTGCTCCGAAGGACTTGAAGTAGCTCGATTATGCCAAGTCCAAGTTCGGCCATCCTCGACCTCCTATGGTAGAACCAAGCCTCCCAAGTCTGTCCAACCAACTCTCAACTGCCTAAAGTGCCCACGTAAGTTAATTTAGCTTCCACTTGTCATAGCAACATAGTTCTAGAGAGAGAAAGTACCCCAATTTTACTGACCAAATTTCCACTGCTAAAAATGTGAATTGGAGCCGCTCTTGATTCTCAAAGTACCACCTAGACAAGAGCTATCATCCCAAATCAAGAGCTCTGATTGTCGCAGCCCCACCGGTAAACTTCTAAAGCTTTTTCTCTCTAATTCCAATTTTCTGGTAAAACTCCGTTTGAGCTCGTTTCAGACCCAAAAATGGTGATTCAAAGCCTAGTCAAATTGTTGGGAGGTGAGAAAATTGATTGGAACCATGCTAATGAGTAATTAACATGAGTTGAGGGGTCAATTTGATGAAATCAAATTTTGGGACAAAGGATGAACGAATTGGAGAAAATTGGAATTTTCCAAATTTCAAGGACATACATGCAATTTTCTGAAAATTTTGGACCAATGGTCAATTTTAAGGAAATTGGCATCAAATGGGTCATTTTTGTGAAATTAGGGGCAAATTGGTAATTTTGGAAAAATTGGGAACTAAAGTACAATTAAGCAAAAATTTGGGTTTCAAAGTCCAAAAATAAAATTATGAGAATCTTTACAAGCTTAAGAATTATAATATTGGTATTTAACTAGGAGTTAATTACCATGAGGGTAGGAATTGGGAATTTTGAAATCAACGAGGACTTAACATTCATTGCTCGAGACGATGTAGGTATGGGAGGAAGCGCATCGACTAACAGCCATGAAATACCCCAGGAATATGGATAAACCAACTCGAGAGGAACGAGTAACTACACACCGTATGAGTGGGTTTGGCATCACGTCCAGTTGAACTTATGAGTACTAGTCTTCCTAAATTGAAAATAATTTTCCAAGGTCGTTCTCCCCTGAGTGGTTGAATAAGTTTAAACGTTTTGGGAGACGGTCCTGACAAGAGCATGAACCATGCGATAATAGGTCTAGAAGTGTTGGAGTGGGCCCAAGGCCAATGGGAATGGGCTTAGGCCCGTTTACAAGTTAGGACTTATATATTGAAACACTCCCATAAATGCATAAGTGTGTGTGTGTGCCAACTACTCTGCTGCAGCTAGGCAGACAAACTCGTTGGGCTAGTAACCGCTAAGCTGAAGTCGGGTTGGTAAACCCGTTGGGCTGGTGGTCATAAAGTCAAAGCCAACTCATCAGGATAGTAGCCCCAAAGATGATGAATATAATTAATAAAACCATTGTTTGTGTATACAACAAGTTTAGAGCCATCAAGGTACCCATTGTGGGGTAGTGGTGGCTCAAGGGTTGTTGAACGACCTAGGGAGTATAAGGGAAGTATGTCGTCCAATATGTCAAGAAGCTAAGGGAGCTTCATGCGCACTAAGACCGACGTCGAAGGAGGAGAGGTCTCGTCCCACATTGCGGACATGGAGTATGGTTCGGGTCTGAGGGTCGGACTACTGATGTCCATTCAAACTCAGTGTATAAGTCATGAACTTATATCAGGATGGACAGTAAAGGCGCTCCGATCCACAAGTGGAGCAGTCAGGGACGACTGTGCGAATGTGTGAACCCTTTTTGATAAAGAGGCGGTTGAATTGTGTGTGAAATCAACTAATGGCTTAAATTCAAACATAAAAGCTAAAGTACGTGGATAGCTAGCCCCTCATTGAGTATCGAAACTCACCCCCTCCATTAACCCTTTTCGGGGAGGTATGCAAGTTGTGTAGACTAAAACAATGAGCGGGAATAACTTCACTCCCTCGGGTACGAGCTCACCCTTAGTCTACTTTGATATCTCTGCTTTGGAAAAACCGCCTAGACAATTCACATTTACTTTCCCTGCTCTTATGTTTGGATCATCCTCTCTTACTTCCCACCAATCTAGGGATGGAATGTCATGCTCATGTGCAATTTCATCTCGAGCAAATTTTGCAGACTTGGTAAGAATCTAGAAGTGAACCTCATATCCCTATTTGACACTATAGATTATGGGACCCAATGCAGACATACTATTTCTACTATGTACTGCCTGGCTAGTTTTTCCATGGGGTCTATTAGCCTGATGGGTAAAAAGTAGGCGACCTTGTGAGTTGATCCATAATAACCCATATTGCATCATGTCCTTAGCACATGGGGGTAACCACATCACGAAGTCCATGTTAATATTCTTTCATTTCCATTGTGGAATGGGGAGAAGTTGGAGGAGTCCTACAGGCTTCCGGCTCTCTACCTTTATTTATTGGTAGAATTGATATCGATCCACACACTCCACAATTACTCTCTTCATACTTATCCATCAATAACCGTACTTCAAGGTTTTATAAATCTTGGTGCATCTTGGGTGCATCACGTAGAAGGAGTCGTGTACCGCCTCAAGGAGAGCATTTTTCAGCTCGATGTTACTATGGACTACCACTCCACCCTTAAATGCTAGTAATTTGTCTACCCTAAAGTAGAAATCAGTGGAGGTGTCATCCATGATCCTATACATGCACTTCTTTAAGCTTGGGTCGATCTTTTGTTTGATCTAGATCTGATCCACCAAGGTGGGTCGAACTATTAAGTTCGCCACCAAGCACAGGGTTTCCTTATCCGTGTCCAGGGATATGTGGAGCCGCTTCATTTTTCTAGCACAGGCAGGTACACTAACCTTACGTGAGCTAGACTTACCTCGTGCTTGCGGCTTAGAGTCTTAGCTACCACATTTTCCTTCCCCAGATGGTATAAAATGATCATATCATAATCCATTATTAACTCTAGCCATCACATCTACCTCAGATTTTGCTCCTTTTGTGTCAAAAGGTACTTGAGGCTTTTGTGATCCGTGAAGATTTGACATGTTACCCCATACAAATAATACCTCCATATTTTAAGTCTGAATACTATGGCTGCCAACTTCAAATCATGAATTGGATAATTTTCCTCGTGCTTCTTTAAGTGCCTGGATACATACGAGAACACCTTTCCTCGGTGCATCAACACGCATCCCAGCCTATGTCATGATGTGTCACAATAAATTGTGTATTCCCCCTGTACATATTCGAGAGAGCAAGTATGGGGGTTGATGTGTGTCTCTTCTTGAGTTCTTTAAATGTAGTCTCACATGTCGCAATCCACTCATACTTGATGCCTTTACACGTGAGTTGTGTGATCAGGGCTGCTATAATGGAGAAGTCCTCATCCTCACTTCTGTGGGATTCTTGGGGGCCTCCCAATTGGATATTGCCTCTAACTTGGTAGTATCTACCTGAATCCCATTTTCCAATATCACATGTCCTAGAAATGCTACTTCTTTTAGTCAAAATTCACACTTTATGAATTTGGCATACAATTGTCCCTTCAGTAATGCTTCCAACACTATTCGAAGGTGTACCTCATGGTCGCTTCTGTGTGGGAGTACACTAGTATGTCGTCGACGAAGACTATGTCAAACTGGTTAAGGTATGGTTGGAAGATCCTATTCATTAGGTTCATCAACGCCGCTAATGCGTTTGTTATTCCAAAGGGCATCATTCTAAACTTGTAATGCCCATACCTCATCTTGAAGGTCATTTTCTATATATCTTCCTCCTTGACATTCAACTGGTGGTATCCGGAGCATAGGTCGATCTAAGAGAAGTGAGATGCTCCTACCAATTGATTGAATAGGTCATCGATTCAGGGAAGTGGATATCGATTTTTTATTGTCTTGTTTAACTGACGATAGTTGATGCACAACATCATGCACTGTCCTTTTTCTTTACGAATAGGACTAGGGCACCCCAAGGAGAGTAGATGAGTCTTATGAGCCCTCTTTCCATTAGCTCCTCGAGTTGTTCCTTCAACTCCTTGAGTTATGCTTGTGCCACCCATATGGCACTTGCGATATCAGGTTAGTCCCTAGGATGACATCGATCACAAAGTTGAATTGTCGATCCGGGGGTAATCCAAGCAAGTCCTCTGGAAATATATCTTGGTATTCTCATACTATTTGAGTGTCATTGGGTGTTGTACCTTTTGTCTTGGCACTAGTGATTTGTGCTAGGAACACCTCATACCCTTTTATGCATTATCCTTTTGGCCTTTAGATTGGATATTATGTGAGGTTTAGTTAGGCTCTTCTCTCCTCAAAATACCACTTCCTTGGTATTCCTAACCCGGAGTGTCACGGCCTTGTTTTTGCACTTTAGCTTGTCCTAGTAGGTGGTTAACTAATCCATCCCAAGGATGAGATCTACATCTTGTAGCTGTAGTGGTATTAGGTCATCTTTAAAGATTTCTCCTTCCACATTCACCTCACATCCCTATAGGATGGTTTCCTTTATAACCATTTTGCCTAATGGCATGCATATCATTAGTCCTAATTTTAGTGGGGATGGAGCTTGTGGAATCCATGGTGCTAATCCTTCTCGTACATAGGACTGATCTACTCTAGAGTCAATGAGAGCAAAGGACTCTATGACGTTCAATTATACGAGTCTTGTGATAACATCAAAAGTGCTCTATTATTACTAGGAATTTTACTAGGTTAAGTCTTTATAGTTATTTACTACAACATCTAAGCATTGTATTACATGTTTATATATCTTTTAATTGGTGTGACTCTTATAGTCGTAACTTCACACCTTTTTTCTTCCATTCTTAACTTACCACAATGTGCATTCATATATGTACTACATTCCACATGGGCTTCCTATGTACACCACTAAGTTATGTCCCACTGTGGGTTCCACTTATACTATCTGAAGTTGGTTAATATACATACACATAAAAAAGAAGAGAGCATTTATGACTGTCTTGGTAGGTCTCTCGGATTGGAACCTAGTAGTTCTGTTTGATGTTGTCCATCTCGTACACATCCACCTCCTGCTCCTCTTCTTCAGCGTCCTCCATACTCCCCTAGGCATCCCTTACCAGTGCTCAGACTCATATGCCATGTCGATGGTGGTTTCAATATCCATGTGGGGTCCCAACCAACTCAAGATGCATCGAACAACTCAGTTAAACCCTTGGGTGAACCTTTTGCATGTGGTGTTAGGTAGTACCCACTTTGGTGCAAAGCATTGGAATTCTAAGAACTCATTTGCATATGTGGCTATAAACCTAGTTCCTTGCTTCAAAAGTGTTGGAAGGTGTGCTTGTTCTTGCACCTGGGATGTAGGTAGGTACTTCTCAATGAATTTTCCCTTAAATATGTTCCAATCGGGGGAACCCAACCCTGGGTAATCATCTTTCACCTCTCCCCACAATTCTTGGGCCTCGCCTGCAAGGAGGGTTGTGGCATGCCTCTCTTCATTGAAGTACTGCACTCCTAGGTAATCCATTCCATTTTGGTAGTTGCTAAGTCAATTCATGGCTCTCACTATGTTGTTCCCTCCTTGAAACTGTCATACTCCCTCCTTCAAGCTCAACTACTCCCTCCCTTGGTTCGGGGTGCAGGTTGTTGCACGGGTGGCACTAGACTCTCCTTTGTAATAGTCGATTTTGATTGGTCCCTACACTCGATTGTCCATATCAGTTATCATGTTATTTCCAAACTGCTGGAGTCATCAGGCACAACCACGTTGATACCTCGCGGAGCTCACCTTGCTCCTCACAGGACTAGATTGGTGGTTCTTATGATGACCATAACAATAAAATACTATTCACAATTTTAGCCTGAGAATTTCTCTACATTAATCTTATAAATTAAAGTCTTATCACTATTATTCCCATTTTTCTATCCATCCCAAAATATTTTTGTTTCCAAATTCCCATTTTTGAAAATGTGGGCTCTGATACCACCTAAAGGGGTTGTCATGCCCTAGCCCAATTTTGTTGGTCGGAGTGTCGTAAACACTCCCTCCCCCTGCCAATCCCCGTCAATGTCATTGTGGTGGGTACCTTAACCACAATGAAGCTAGAGGGACCAGGCCTTTCGATAAAACTCATTTTTATTTTGCAGTAGAAATTTGAACTTTTCTTTAAAACCTTGCATTTGAGCCCAAAATGATTTACATAAATATCTTGCTAGATATAGAAAAGTGATAAGATACATAATTAAACTTTGTAGGCAGGTAAGAGGACTACCTTAGATGATGATCTTCTTGGGGAAGCTCCCCCACTCCCATCTCTAGCCTCCTCGGATTTCCCCTATAATTGTTTAGGGAAGGAGTGAGCTCATAGCTCGGTGAATGGGGCACTCACACTAGGCCACTATATGGCTTACGAATCAAATATCCTTGTAAACCACCTAACACAATTTCTTTTTCCTTGGTTGGGTTTTCTCAAGTACAATCGTAAACCCCGTAGTCTATCTCGCCCCTTGAGACTCTTGTCTCAGGCTAGCTCAAACCGTAGTCTACTCTACAATCGGGTTACTCTCGGCCTCCCCAATTGTTTCCACATGACACACTGTATATCAAAGTAGTAAATCTAAAACTAGGAACTTAGGTTCCATGCACACATAGGCGAGTCACGACCCACACACATGGGCTATTTACAACCCGTACAACTCATGCCCACACACATAGGCTACTCATGGCCCCTTAAAAGGCATGGGCCATTCAGCCCTAAATATGCCTTAGAGTGCATCTGACGATACCAAATGGAGCATGTTGAGAGTGTGGAAGCCACGTGTGTTCTACCACAACTGACGCCCCTCAAGCGTCGTCTCTTAATTGGATGTCCATGTATCTGGGGTCATGACCACTAAATAGCCTCCACACGTTAGCCCATGCAACTCAATCTTGCCATTTCTCGTCATAGCGATTATAACACCAAGATTTTTGGAACAAAAAATTTTCAATAAGAAATTGAACTGGAATATGAGTTAATTTGAAAGTCAATTGATTTGATTAATAATCCAATATAAATTGGAATGAAACTAATTGAGTTATTTGTGGTTAACCAATTAGGTTGGGATAACTAACTTGGAGGATCCAAGTTAAATTTGTGAAATTGAGTAATTAAATTGATTATAAATGAATATTTAAATATATATATATATATATGTGTATATATATGGATATAATTAACAAATAATTATATTAAACCTGCCTTATAACCATTGGGCTAAAAATTTACAAATATAAATTTAATGGACTAAGATATATTATGTTAAAATAATTGAAGACCAAAAGAATGGGTCATAAATAGATAAAAGTAAAAAGGGCATAAACTCAATTAACACATACATGGGGGCCTTACCATAATAGGAGGTATACTTTTTTGAATCTAACACATAGGGGTTAGTCCCCATTTCCTATGCAAAAGTCCTAAAATACAACATAGAACAACAATCTACAAAGAGTTGGTCCAATCTAATGAAACGTACACCTATCCTAAACAGATAGCCCAAATTCATAATGGAAACAAAATCTATGATAGTTTAATGGATCATAAGAAATTTCTAGGATGAGTAACTCAACACCAAGCCTATATTGAATTGGTGGACAAACAATTGGACATAAGGTAAATATAAACATGAAGCTTAATGTGTTACTAGTCCTTAGGAATGTCGTGGATAGCCCTGGATGCTGTCCTAAGTCCTTAGCATGGAATTATCAAGGTTCTGAAAATAGAGAGGAAAGTAAGATATAATGGTAGACTCCAATAACTAGATGAAAGCATGAGGACAACTTTACCTCAACCCAACTGTTTCAATCTAAAAAGACCAAAGGTAGAATACTGAATTATTAGGTAACTAGGTCAATGATCAAGGTCTGTAGTTTAAAATTCTGACACCTCAACATAATACAAGATCTAAATAGCATAGGCTTGAGGACCACATACCAACATTAGTCGAAAGGTACTATCAATAAACCACAGTTATAAAGTAATTATAGGTTTCCATCAATGACAATAAATTGTCATCAATAATGAATTTATAAGATCAACATAAATTCAATACCCTAATAATCCAGAAAGAAATCATAGTTACAATAGGAAATAATAAGCAATTCTAACATTCATGAAGAATGTAACCCCTTTATTAAAACAACCCAAATTATTATATGCAATCGAACTAGTGTAATGATTTTAAGTGTGAAAATGAAAGAAAGGCATTCATTCTTTTGGTTAAGGGATTCCTAAGAGCTCAGTAACCAACATAAATAGAAGAAAATGAGGAGTCATGCGGATCAAAGGGATAATCGATCAATCAGATAGATTTTTCCTGGTTAACTCTTTCGAAGCATGTGTGGGTTAGGATCTTTAACAAATCAAGACCCGAGAAACTTTATGATAGTGCCATCAGTGAAATTTCCTAGGAAGACGTGAATGAACAAACCATCTCAACAGACAATATATGATAATTAGGGTGATCAATTGCCTAGTTATGACCCTGTGTACTTGCAGGTGCAAACTCAAGTGATCTCATCCCAATAAACTAGTGGAAATCATGAACAGAAACATAATTGAGCCTAGTAGAATTGAAGAATCCAATTCTCTGCTCAGGAACCAAAATTGTTATACGAAGAGCAACAATTGAAGTCACAAACAGGGAATAAGAGACTACCTGGAAGATATTCTAAGATCATGAGCCTCACAGACGTATGCATGATCCAGACATTCTAACTAAGAATGGTCAGATTGTCAAGTTAGTAGGACACTAGAAATATTCTTACCCTAATCAAGTAATATTCTACTACTAGGATGATAAACTTGAAGATCAAATGCCCTGTCCCTCAATCTGAGAAATTCCCTTCCTTTATAGAAGTTGGTGTAGTATCATGCCCCAAAGATTCTCTAGCCTGATAGTCACCAGAAATTCAATCCCCTAAGACCCCTAATAAATGCCCTAGGCTCCCTAATGAACAATAAATCCCTGTCCAATTACAACAAACCAATGAGCCAAACCAATTGTTAAGAGATCCCATCAAACAAGTACTTACCTCATGATTTACCAAAGAACCCTCGTGGGAACTTCATAGGGGTATTGAGTTGATTGAATGAAAAGAATCAGCAGCTATTGAAGCTTACCTATTCCTAACAAAATAATAAATCTTATGTGATCACAAGCTTACCTAATTCTCGATGGAATAATGAAGCTTTTGTGAGATCTCAAGCTTACCTAATAAAAGATAGAATGGAGGAAGAAAATGCATATCTTCAAATCTCCACCAATTGTGGGGATGGCCGGAAGCTCGATCATCATTTTACACCTAAGTGTCAGGTATATCAATGTCTACACAATAGAGAGGAGATGAGGATATAAAATGAATAAAAGGTGAGGAAATTTTCCTTCAGTGGTAGACGATGGAAGGAGATCGTAGGAGAGCTTTAGTAATCTGATGAAATAAAGAGGAAATCTCATATGGAATGAGGTGGAGTTTTCAGAACCCCTACGATATTTTGGTTAATGGGTAATGGTGGAGAAGAGAAGACAATGTTGCCCTCTAATTTAAGATAAATTATGTCATGTGCCAATAAGACTATGAGACGATGAAAATACCCCTAATGATTGGGCGAAATTACAATCACACCACTATGGATGCATTTGGACATATAGATAAATACATGTCCTAAGGCTCCATTTGGCAGTAAGGAAATATTAGGATTTAGGTCATGTTTGATCAACAAAGTAAATGCACCCTTGTACCATGTTCGGTGGGTTGGAATGTCATGCCAGAATTTCTAAAAATGCCATTGAGGGGATATTCGGGAAAGAAATCCCGAGCCTTAATGACTAACCTAGATTCTTCAAGTACCAGGTTCCGAATGGAATGTACAAATGTTAGAAATTATTCTCTTTTAATAGAAATATATTTAAATAAGAAATGGCATTTAAATGCGAAACCGTAATTTTTAGAAATATTATGGTATATTGTAATAAGTACCGGATTACAACTCAAAGAACATTTATGAAACCATGTATAATATGTAGGGAGCAAAACATTCATGATTGTGTGAGAGGATCATAGATATTCAGGAATCCCTCTGGGACGAACATATCCACGAACAACGATGAGTGGAATTTCAAGCATCGAGTCTAATTGGACCAGTGACACGATATTACTTACAAACATTTACTGCGTAATTTGCTTATAGAATTATTTTCCAGAAATAAAATTATATGACCGTGTAAAACTACTCAAACTATTTTGGGATATATATTTCTGTTAATAGCATGAATCCTTATAGGATTTTCCTTGATAGGTGTGTGAACACACACTTCAAGGGGAGAATCTAATCCAACAGTTGATGTTGATGTAGGATATGCATGAAACCCATGATCGACAAAGAGTTGGTTAGATCTAGATCTGTGAAAAATGGGCCCAAGGCCATGGTTTTAATTTTGATTAATATTATTCTAGGAAAGGTACAGGTATAAAGGATGTCTTACTCTTCACGATTTAAAGAAAGGGTAAACCCTTAATAAACCGGAAGAGTGGTAGGTTGCTCACGGGGATCTGACCAAACCAGATTGGGGTGTGACAACTTTAGTAGTATTAGAGCCTATTTCCTCGAATACATTATCTAGACTATATAACAAAAGGATTTAATTAAAACTACCTACCTTGTAGGAAGATGGCCTCAAGAAAAGTATCCAAACAAACCTGCGCTACCTTAGCCACCCAAGAAACTAGGGAGAATTGCATCCCAAATGAAGAATTGAACTAGGAGTATAGGATGACTCTTGGAGTAACGTCAAGTCAAAAGGGAATTCGACAAGAAAACTTTCAAGGTGTTCGGGCTCGAGGACGGTGAGGCACTGAACTACCAACAATCCCTTAGAAAGACCCCGCAATGCTCAAAGAATAGAAGGAACCACAAAGGTCCATGCAAGGAGAGGACCTGTTATAGATGTGGGCAATGGGGACACTACATGAGAAGGTGCCCAACATTACGGAGGATAGAACCCGAGAGAACCTGTTATGAGTGTAAAAGGGTAGGACACATAGCAAAGGACTATCCCACACCACAAGAAATTAAAGTGATGCCTTCCAATAAGAACACCTCCAGCTCTATAGAAGCCCAAAGGGATAACACTACAAGAACCACAATTCGAGCTAGGGATCCCAATTTCACTCAGGAAGAAATCCTTCTAGACCCTAGCATAGTAATGAGTACTTCCCAAACCGTCATTGTAACAATCTTTCTCAAAAGATGTCAAAACCCAAAAATTTGTATTCTTACATCAATGAATAAAATTCCAAGTTCCTGAAAATTTCTCTGTAAACCTTGCCCTTTTGAATTAAGGAAAAACCGGGAAAAGAACCAGTCAAACCGAGTGAGAAATATAGAACCGGCTCACAAACCGATCATTAGAGAATGGGCAATTTAGGAAATTTCAACTCCCGAGCGACCCAAATGATTCATAAAACCTTGGAAAAGAACCTTAGAATAAATTGGAAGAGAAAAACCAGACTGATTAAGATGAACCGAATCCAACAGTATTAAACCGGTTTATGAATCTAGTCAGTTTATGAACGAGAACCGATAGAGCAAGGGCAAACTAGGAAATTTATGAATCCCGAGTGACCTAAAGGGTTACAAAAGTCATGAAAAAGGACTTTAGGATGAATTGGAGATGAAAACCAAACCAGTTCAGGTGAACTAAATCCAAACCGGATTTAACTGGTTTGGACCAATTTGAACCACTATTGAACCGAATGCTAAATTCATTTTTCTATATGCCTTAGGAAATTCAAATTTTAGATTTGAGGCCACCATTGGAAGAAAATGAATTTAGATGAATTTAAAAAATTTTAGATTTGAAACATTCAGTCAAATTGAGGGTGAACCGGCCTGTTTAATCTTTAAACCCGGTTCGAACCGCTTTAGTCCGGTTCAGAATAGTGTCGTCTTCTTCCTTCAGATGACAACATTGTTCACTCGCCGAAAAATTGCATAGCGCCGATGAAGCTAAAAAGTCTCTGGCCATGGATTTTTAAGCAATGAATGACCACCATTAAGGTGCCAATTGGACGGCCAAGAAGTTCACGAGCTTCCTATATAAAGAGCCCCTCCTCATTCATCCTCTCCACACCTGAAAACTCCATTCTCTCTCAATTGCTCCAATTTCTAGCGATGCTCCAACCAGAGCTCTAACTTTCTGAGCCAAACAAGGTGAGGTCAGGTTGTTTAGAACCAGGGAGAGGTCAGCTACAAGCCTATAGTCTCCATTTGCTCCGAGGGTCATCGGAGAAGCGCCAATGTGTTCAAATAGTGAAGCAGCTCTAGTGGACCTAAGCTGCCCTATTTTAGCCAAGCTGAAATCGGCCAATTCGAGCCATTCTCAAGCCAAACCGAGCCCTCCAACACCTCTACAGCCCTCCTACAGCTGAATTAGAGTTGAAAGGTAAGCCAATTCAGCTCTCCTCTATAATTTCCAACCAGTGCTAAAGAGAGAACCAGCAGAACTTCGATAATGAAATTCTCACTCAATTCGGCATCAATTGATGCAGTTCTTGATCCTAGAAGGAACGTCAGGACACGAGCTATCAGCCTAGATCGAAAGCTCGGACCGCTGCGCCCCCCATGGTAAGCTTTCAAAGCTTTCTCTCTCTAAATCCAATTTTTTGGCGGAGCTCTATTTAAGCTCATTTTGGCACCAAATCATGCGATTTAAAGTGCAATTGAATCATATGAAGGTGTAGGAACTCCAATTTAACTTCAATTTCAACAATTAAACTCACTTGATTTGTCAATTTGATGAAATCAAATTCGGTAGAGCTAGAAGGTTGAAATTGGGGGAAATTTCGGAATTTCAAAAATTAGAGGGACTAAAGTGCAATTTCATAAAATTGAGGACCAATTGGAAAATTTTTAGAATTTTGGACGCAAAACTTACAATTTTTTAAAGTAGGGGCAAAATGGTAATTTTAGAAAAGTTAGGGGACCAAATTGGAAATTTACAAAATTAAACCCCCTTTTTGAATTTGAATAAAGTGTGGTCCTAAGATGAATTTTAAAAGTTCTGGGACTCAATTTAAGGAAAAACTAGCATTTGAGGACTTAAAGTTAAAAAAATAACTTTAGGGACCTAATTGCAAATAAAGAAAAAGTTGGGTTTCTTATTCATTTGGGATGAATGAGGGCTATTAGGCCAAAGAATACTGAACAAGAATGTTCATATCGTGTAGGAACATGAAGTACTGAAAACACCAGCTAAGACGAATTCGAGTAAGGATAACGAGCCGGCTAAGAGGAATTTCACTGCATTAACGGGTGAGTGTGATTTTTATATTATACCCGATTAGGATGATAAGCACTTCAAAAATGAAAACCCAGTACTAAGTGATATTTTAAACATCACACCCGATAGGAGTGATGTGAAAATCATGCGAAAAGATTACTTATCGATTGTAACTAGATCATACACATTTGTTATGATGAAACTTACTCGAAGGAAGTGGAAAACCTATTCATCGGTTATGAGCGGAGATGTCCTCATACTCGGTTGGTATGATGGACAGTTGAAAAATATATTTTGTCGGAAGTGCTCTCCCTTGATTGTGTGCCACTGCTTAAACAATTTGGGAGACCTTCTCGACGGGAGCTCAAATAGCTCTATCAGGTCAGAGACCTAGGTTTTGGAACTTAGGGGCTAATATGCCCAATTTTAAAAATCTTGAATAGTGGGCCCTAGGCCGGTTGGCATGAGCAAGAGCTCGTAAATAAAAATTACTTATATTCCATGAAAACTTGAGTAAATGAATTGTTTGGCCATGGTACCAAGACAAGACCAACATACTCAGTCAACTAGCGGCAATGCAACATGACAAATCTTTGGACTAATCATGACAAACAGCTGCAGGTCGAGTTAAGGGTCGGGGCCGTTGGACCGGTGGCACCATAGATTATATGGCATCATGTGAAAAATGTTGATTGTGAATGCACTATGTTTACGGGACCAAGAAAACTAGGACTAGTGTTACCAACACTAACACTCTGTCCCCATAGGGAGATCACCCTAAAATACTCGAGAAGTCCCAAGGAACCAAGAGAAATTAGTGGAAGTATCCAGAAGGATGGTGTCAGGATCTATTGAAGTCACAATCTTGAGTACAAAGGAATCCAAACCTAAGGCCAGGAACACCATCAAGGGCTTATAACCTTACTAAGGAAGACACTTGTCAAAAGAACCTAGTAGCTTCCCATTTGTTTTAGAAATATTTTTTTAATAAGGGCTATGACCCCAACCTATTATATTACCTCTCCAATAATAAAGAATTTCAAAAACCTTATCTCTTAAATGATGTGACCTTGCACCTCAACTATAAGAAGATTTCCCTTGGAAAGTAACCAAACAAACCCGCATTACCTTAGACACTATGGAGACCAAAGAGATTCTCATACCAAATAAAGAATCAAGGGGATTGGTGGGCAAAGAAGACACAACAAGAAAAATTGTCAAGGTAATTAAGGAGTCTAGGAGAACTCTTGGAGTAACTGAGCAAGAAACAACCTATTACAAGTGTAAGGAAATAGGACATGAAGTGAAGTACTGTCCTACCACAAGGACTTAAGACAATATTTTCCAGGAATAAATGCCTCCACAGTTATAGAGAACTCGAAAGGATACCATCCCTAGAAATACAACTCCTGCTCGAAATTTCAACTGCATCTAGGAGGAAGCTCTTTAAGATCCTTGCATATTGGCAGGGAGGAAAAAGGACTGAAGGTAGGATCTCGATAAACCACAAATAGGAACAAACTATAGCGGAAGAAAATCTTTACTTAAGAAGAACTTTTCAGCCATTTTGGAGCAAAGAAGGGAGCGCCTCCATGAGAAAAGACCAGTCGAGCATTTGACGACAAATGAAATGTCTCAAGATGGCAAATACAAATTACTTTGGAAAAAGTAGTGAAGCCAAATAGAAGTTTCGAATAAACATAACGAAGGGAAGCAAGTCATTACAACAACATAGTCAAAGGGAATAAACGGCACCCTAAGGAAGACTGGGAGGTAGAAAGGAATACACCCTAAAAAAAGGGTAGTGGAATGGACGTAAAGGATAAGAGGAAGGGAAGCAAGTCATTACAACAACATAGTCAAAGGGAATAAACGGCACCCTAAGGAAGACTGGGAGGTAGAAAGGAATACACCCTAAAAAAAGGGTAGTGGAATGGACGTAAAGGATAAGAGGACTCGAGAAACAACTGCTCTAAGAAACTTAGACCAAAGGAATGGTAGAGATGAGGCAATTAACGAATTGATACTCATGAAAGCCATAATTTGAGCTCTAACAAAGAAGAGAGAGGTGGAAAGGCCAAATAATTGGGAAAAGAAGGATGAAAGAAATCCTTAAAAGGACCCAGGTTCAAAATAATGACTAAACTCAAGTCAAGAAAGGAGTAGGCAAGCCTCTCACATAATGGTCAAGAAATCTTGAAACAAGGAAGATTTAAACTCTCCCTAGAAGAAATAAGACACGTACTGTGGTACGAGTGGGAATGAGGATAGGGTACAAAAGATGTACCCGCAAGATTTCAAGAGCAAGGATAAACAAAAGATGACGACATCAAAGGATGCCATTTAAGGGTAGATATTCCCTAGAGCTAAGGAAAAAGGGGAGAGTCCTACTGAGGAAGTAAACCCTAGAAAGGCATATGTATCCCAACTAAGAGATAATGGAACCAAGAGAAGGGGACAAAGAGATAAACTTACAAATAAAGTGTAGGCTAAGGTAAAAGGACCAAGAAAGCATACTAGGAGGACACAAGGAATAAGTTAAAAGGAATGGGTAAATAGGAAGTTAGCATCAAAAGATGTTGTGACAAGTAAGAATGAGTGGACTACTCATAATAAGGAAATAAAGGAAAGAACATCCGAGAACGTTGGGAAAGTAAGCCCTCCAAATAAGATGTGGCTAAGGAGAAATAACCACAATTAGTGAGATGGGTCGTAGTCCACATGCGCATAATGAAGCCTAAAGAGTGGACGGCTGAGCATAGCGTGGAGTGCATAGAATAAGATCGATAATCGGAAGTATCTCAAGTAAGGAATAAGGAATGATAAGAAGGTTGAGCATGTAGCTACTAAGATGGAAGTCTCTACTATGAGGGACATAGTAGAGAACGAAATCAGAAGAAGTGAACCTTCTCGAATAAAGGAATCGACACATAGACCAAAAGTGATTAATTTGGAATAAAGAATCATGAAATGATCACGAGTAAGTAAAAGTGGATTAAGAAAAAGGAGAAATCCTTTAATAAAGAATGCCAAGGACTTAAGAAGGAAAGAATCTCATCTTGTCTGTAAACCATAGAGAAACCAAATAATTGGAACAAGAAAGACCAAATAAGGAAGTTGGAAAGGGGCAAGTGGGTAAGGAGAACCGATACGATTAGGTAAGTTAATTGGATAACGGTAAAGGTAGTCAAGGAATACTACCAAATAAAAAGAGGGATGAATTCATATAATCCCTGAAGGGTTGGAAAGTTGAGAATGACCCTCAAAGAAGTGTTCTAGCAATCTAATGGACAGAGGCAAGTTCTAGAAAATGTCATGATGTAAGGGGCATGTAAGCCTAACAGTCTCGAGGAAAATATGATTCAAAGTAAGGAAGAGTTGGTTAATAATGCATGATAAAGTCAAACATACAAGTTGGACAGAAGTTATTATAAACAACAGATGGAAGAAGGGTCAAAATGGGATAAATAGGTGATAACACCGAAACTTGTACATAATGCTCCAAAGAACACCAAGCTAAGTGTTTCAACGGTAGAGAGAATAACAAGATAAAGGAACGATTGGGCATATTGGAATTCCCAATCCTGAAATTTTGAGCAAGAACCCTAAAGAGGAAGAATCCTACCCTAAGTAAAGGAGAAAGTGAACTTAAGGATGTACCTTTGAATAGTGGTTAAGACATGCCTAATTATGATAAACTCTATGGGGGTGAGTGAACCATGGAAAGGAAAAAGAAATTCCTTAAGTGAATTATATAAAAAGGGCCAACTGAAAGAACAACCAAAGAGTTAGCATGTCAAGCAAACCCTAACTTGACACCAAAGGAATCTATTCCTCATGCAAATGTTGCTAATTAAGTTTTGGGGACAAAACTCCTAAAAGGAGGGGAGAATTGTAAACCCCACCTTTTTTAATCAAGGAAAAACTGGGAAAAGAACTGGACAAACCGAGTGAAAAACATCGAACAGGCTCACAAATTGATCATCAAAGAATAGGCAATATGGAAAATTTCAACTCCCGAGTGACCCAAAGGATTTATAAAACCTTGGAAAAGAACCTTAGAACAAATTGGAAGAGAAAAACTAGACCGATTCAAATGACCAGATCTAATAGGATTGAATCAATTTATGAATCGAGCTAGATTATGAACCGGAACCGATAGAGAAAGCGCAAACTGGGAAATTTATGGATTTCGAGTGACTTAAAGGGTCTCAAAATTCATGAAAAAGAACTTTAGGATGAATTGGAGATAAAAACCAAATCGATTCAGGTGAACTGGATCCGAACCAAATTAAACTGATTTGGACCGGTTTAAACAACTATTGAACCGGATGCTAAATTCATTTTTCTAGGTGGCTTAGAAAATTCAAATATTAGATTTGAGGCCACCATTGGATAGAAAATGAGCTTAGATGAATTTAGAAATTTTTAGATTTGAAAAATTCGGTCAAATTGGGGGGTGAACCAGCTGGTTTAAACTTTGAACCCAGTTCGGAACGGTACAGTTCAAAATAGTGTCGTATTCTTCCTTCAGATGATAACACTGTTCACTCACCGGAAAATCATGTAGCGCCGGTGAAGCTGAAAAGTCTCTAGACAGGGAGTTTCAAGCAATGAATGAACGTAATTAAGGTGCCAATCGGACGACTAGGAAGTCCCCGACCTTTCCATATAAAGAGCCCCTCCTCATTCATCCTCTCCACACCTGAAAACTCCATTCTTTCTCAACTGCTCCACTTTCCGTTGAAGCTCGAACTAGAGCTCTGACTTGGGCATTTTTTTAAGCCAAACAATATGAGGTCGAATTCATTAGAACCAAGGAGATGTTAGATACACGCCTATAGTCTCCATTTGAAGGTCATTGGAGAAGCGTCGGCATGATCAAACAATGAAACAGCTCCCGCGGACCGAAGCTGCCCTATTTTAGCCAAGCTAAAATTGGCCAATTCAAGCCTTTTTGAGGCCAAACCAAGCCCTCCCAACACCTCTAAAGTCCTCCTACAATTGAATTAGAGCTGAAAGGTAAGCCAATTTGGCTCCCCTCTGTAATTTCTGACCGGTGCTAGAGAGAGAACTGGAAGAACTTCGATGATGAAATTCTCAATCAATTCGACATTAATTGATACAATTCTTAATCCTATGAGGAACCTCAAGACACGAGCTATCTGCCCAAATTGAAAGCTTGGACCGTTGCACCCCCGACGGTAAGCTTTCGAACCTTTCTCTCTAAGTCCAGTTTTTTGGCGAAGCTCTGTTTGATCTCATTCTGGCACCAAATCGTGCTATGCAAAGTGCAATTGAATAGTCTGAAGGTGTAGGAGCCCCAATTTAACTTTTATTTCAACAATTAAACTCATATGATCAGTCAAGTTGATGAAATCAAATTCGGTAGAGTTAGAAGGTTGAAATTGGGGAAATTTTGGGAATTTCAAAATTTTGAGGGACTAAAGTGCAATTTCATAAAATTGAGGACCAATTGGCATGATAAAGATGTTGGAGGACCAATTGGGCAATTTTTGGAATTTTTGGGGCAAAACTTACCATTTTTGTAAAGTATGGGCAAATGGTAATTTTGGAAAAGTTAGGGGACCAAATTGGAAATTTTGGAAATTAAACCCCTTTTTGTGAATTTGAATAAATTGAGGTCCTAAGATAAATTTTAAAAGCTTTGGGACTCAATTTGAGGAAAAATCAGCATTTGGGGAGACCTTATCGATGGGACTATGTGCTCTCCCCTGACTATATGCCACTACTTAAACAATTTGGGAGAGCTTATCGACGGGAGCTCGAATAGCTCTATTAGGTTGGTGGCCTCGATTTTGGAACTTGGGGGCTAATATGCCCAATTTTGAAAATCTCGAACAGTGGGCCCTAGGCTAGTTAGCTCGAGTAGGAGCTTGTAAACAAATATAATTTACATGCCATGAAAACTTAAGTAATTGAATTGTTTGGCCATGGTACTAAGACAAGACCGACATACTCAGTCAACTAGCGGTAGCGTGACATGACAGGTCTCCAGACTAGTCAAGACAAATAGCTGCAGGTTGAGTTGAGGGTCGGGGTCGTTGGACCAGTGGCACCAAAGATTATATGGCATCATGTGAAAAATGTTGATTGTGAATGCACTGTGTTTACGGGACATTCAAGACACCCAAGAGGGGTAGTGATGCGTCCTAGGGCTCTAGGCGACTTGGTGGATATAAGGGCAATTTGTTATACCAGAAGTCTTGCGAAACTCGACTTAGCTTCAAGCACATGAGACCAGGGTGGGGGTTAGGATGAGGTCTCTATCCTCATATGAACACAGAGATTTGTTACGAGATTGAGGGTTGGATGTCGCGAACATCCACTCATTCTCATTGCAGAAATGGATGTGCTTCTAACGAGGTGGCCTGTAAAGTCATTCCGATGCCACAAGTGGGTTCAGTGGACGGGCTGACCTGCGATTGTGTGTTTTACCTTCATGTTGAAGGACGTATGTTGGGTGATGACACTCCGTGGTTAATAAGAAATGGTGATAAAACCATAATTTCAAATAAAAGGTTTTTAAAAGAAAATAAGGAGTCTGGCACACTCCGAATCAAACATTTTTCCTAAAAGATAAATTTTAAAAACCCATTCAGTGAGTCGTTGTACTCACCCCCTCCCTTATATCCCTTTTAGGTAGCCCTAGAAAACCTACCCCAAATACCACCAGCTAATACGACTGTAAGATAGGTATGATCAATTTAAAATTGTATATAATTTTGATTTATGTTATTCTAGGAAAGGTGCAGGTTTAAAGGACGTCTTACTCTTCACGGTTTATAAACAAGGAGCAACCCTTAGTAAATTAGGAGAGTGGTGGGTTGATCACAGGGATCCGACCAAACCGAGTTGGGGCATGACATTCTCTGTCCTACAATAATACGATTGTATGTCTCAATTACATGAGGAAGGATCACGGGAGGAAGATCAAGGGTAGGCCTTAAGAAAACCCAGATATAGCAGAATGTAGATAAAGGGAATTTTCCCTTAAGCAGCACTACAAGCCACCTAGGAGCAAAGAAGGAAACAACTCCTCCATAAAAGACAAGCTTTAATGATGAAAGACAACTAGGATGTCTTGAGATAGCAATGTGTGACCTACTTTGGAAAATAGAGGAGCCAAGTAGGGTTGTAAACTAACCTAGCGAAAAGGTGTAACTAGAAACTTTGGGAGAAGATACCCTAGGAAGAACCGGGAAATAGTAAGGATTTCACCCTCAAAAGGACGAGGGGATGAGCATCAAGGATGAGTAAAATCGAAGGACAATTGTTCCAAGACAAGTGAACTAGGAGAATAGTAGGGGTGAGACAGTTAACAAACTGACCCTCGAGAATGTCATAAATCTAAACCCCAGCGAGGAAGGGGGAGGTGGGAAGGCCAGAACAATGGAAAGGAAGGATGAAGGAAATCCTTGAAGAAATAAATGGCCAAAAATGACATGATGAGCACACTGAAGCCATAAGGAGGATTTAGTAAGACTCGCACAAAGAGGTCTTGGAGCAAATAGTGTCAGAACCTTTCCAAAGGAAGGAGACCCTGTGAAGGCATACATGTCCCTACTAAGAAGTAATGGACCAAGTGATGAAGGATGAGGAGATGTAGTGCATGCCGAAGTGAAAGAACCAAGGGAAGCATATTGGGAGGACCCGAGGAGAAAGTTAAACCCAAGGAACGTGTAAGTAGGAAATAGCATCAAAGGATGCAATGACAAGTAAGAATGGGTGGGCTACCCATAATAAGGAAATAAAGGAAAGAACATCTGAAAAACCTTGGAGAAGTAAGCCCTCCAATTCAGAAGTGGTTAAGAGAAAACAACCAATGACATCAAGATTGGTCGTGGCACACACTCGCTTAATAGAGTCCAAGGAGTGGATAACTGGACATAAAATAGAGTTCTAGGAACCAACCTATCAACAAGAGTTCCTCGAAGAGAGGATAAGGGACAAAAGGAAATGGAGGAAAGTGAAGGATAAAGAACGGGCAACAATACCGATCTCAAAAGGGTGTAAGAAAGGAATGAAGGAAAAGCCTTCAAGGAGCATTAAGGAGGTTGAACCAGAATGGGAGTCCCTGGGTAGAAGGATAAAATTAGGATGTGAGACCTTAAAAAGGGAAGTTACGAAGCTAAGGAACCACCAAATGGATCCTAATAGGCTTAACCCGACATAAGAAACCTCATAAAGAACCATAAGTGGTTGAAGGTATATTGGGACAGCCAACTGTTACCTGTTTTGGAAGAGCAAAGAATCCAATTAGGGATTTCTAACAAACCTAGCAGAAGGAAGCAACTAGTAGCAACATGATGGTTAAGGAGAATAAATGAGACCCTAAGAAGGACCAGGAAGTAGTGGAGACTACACTCTAAAGAAGGGTAATATAGTGGGTATAGTGTTGAGTACACGAAATAAGACCTGACGATCGGAGATACCTTGAGTAGAAAAGTAAAAGGTGAATTAGGAAATTATGATCAGCAAATGATTAAAGGTGGGCAAAAGCCCTAATTCAAAAGGGTGTAAGAATGCGAAGAAGGGAAACCTTCAAGGAGTAGTAAAAAATTCGAATATATAACGCCTAAAGGGGAATTCTCTACTTTGAAGGACATAATAGAGAATGAAAATCATTAAATGAGAACTCCCCAAACAACATAATCATGAAATGGTCACAAGCAAGTAAGAATGGGTTTAGGGGAAAGGAAAATCCTTGAGTAAAGGACGTCACCAGAAATGAAGAAAGACATAAGAAGGGAAGAACCCTAGCGTGTCGGTAATTCATTAGGAAATCCAATGATTGGCACCAGAAAGACCTAATAAAGAAGTTGGGAAAGGATGAGTGGGTAAGGAAAGCCAGCACGATTGTGTAAGACATTTTGTCAAGGCATGAAGGATGATTGGATAATGGTAAAGGTAGTCAAGGAATATTATCTGATGAAAAGAGGGATGAAGTTATACAATCTTTTAAAGGTTGGAAGGTTGGGAACACCCAGTAAGGAAGTGTTCTAAAATTTTAATGGTTAAAGACACATTCTGGAGAATTGTCATGCTATAAGGGACACGCAAGCCCAACAGCCTAAGGAAGGATATGACTCAACTAAGGAAGAGTCAGTTAGTTAAGCATAGTAAGGTCAACATCGAATTTAGACCAAAGATCTAATAAATAACGAATGAGGAAAGGGTCAAAATAAGACAAAAAGGTGATAATATAGAGACCCGTGAAAACAAGTACTTAATGCTCCAAAGAACACTGAGCTAAAGGTTTCAACGACCAAGAGAATAACTAGACACGGGAACGATTGGACATTTTGGAACTCCCAAACCTGAAGTCTTGGGCAAGATCCCCAAGAGGAAGAATCTTGCCCTAAGTAGAGGAGGAAGTGGACCTAAGGATATACATTGGATTAATGGGCAAGACATGCCTCGTTATGATAAACTCCATGGAAGGAGTAAGCAATGTAAAAGAAAAGAAATTCCTTAAATAAATGATTTATGGGGGCTAAGTGAAAGAACAATCAAAGTGTTAGCATGTCAAGCAAACCCAAGTTGACATTAAGGGAAATTATTCTCGATGTGGAATATACTGATTAATTTTTGGGGATAAAACTCCTAAAAGGAGGGGAGAGTTGTAAGCCCCGCCCCTTCAAGGTAAGAAAACTAGAGAGAAAGAACTGGTCAACCCAAGAGAGACAACCGAACCGATTCACGAACCCCATCCGTTAGAGAAAGGGTAAATTGGGAAATTTGTCATGTCAACAGTCAGGGAAACTTGACGTAGCTTCATGCACATGAGACCGGGGTGGGGTCAGGATAAGGTCTTTGTCCTCATATGGACACGAAGTATTTTGGTTCTAAGGGTAGGACGTCGAAGACGTTCACTCAGACTTCGGGTAGAAGTCAGACACGTCTATTAGGGTGGATAGTAAAGACACTCCGATCCACATGTGGGTGTAGTCGGCGTAACTATATCTCGCGAATGTGTGTGAACCCTTCCTGATGAAGGGCGTGTGTTGTTTGTGAAACACACATTATATAGAAATGAGGAAAATGTTATGAAAACCTTGGAAAGGATTTGAGAATCCTTATAAAAGAATTGGTAAACCTTGGGAAAAGGTTTTGAAAACCAGAACTTCAAGAAATAATGTTTTTAAAGGAAATAAGTAGTTTGGCACACTCCGATTAAAATTGTTTTTGTGAAAACTCGCACTTAACACCAATTCACTGAGTTATCGAACTCACCCTCTCCCTTTACCCCTTTTTAGGAAACCAAGGGAAAACCAAACTTAAACATTTTGATTAATGTTATTCCAGGAAAGGTACAAGTGAAAAAGGACGCCTTACTCCTCACGACTTAGAGAAGGGGAATACCCTTAATAAATTGGGAGAGTGGTAGGTTGTTCACGGGGATCTGACCAAACTAGGTCGGGCATGACATACCAAGATAGGAATGGCATACTTGATGGACCGGCGGCAGTGCGACAAGATAAGTCGATGGACCAATCGAGATAGACAGCTGTAGGTCAAGTTGAGGGTTGGGGCCGTTGGACCAGTGGCACCAAAGATTAAATGGCTTATGAGGAAAATTATTGTTTTATGCATGCACTAAGGTATGGAACCATCAAGACGCCCAAGAGGGGTAGTGATGCATCCTAGGGGATACTAGACAACATGGTGGAGATAAGGGTAGTTTGTCGTGCCAGTCGTCAGTAAAGCTCAACGTAGCTTCATGCGTGTGAGATCGAGGTGGGGTCAGGATGAGGTCTTTATCCTCATACGGACACAGAGTTTCTTTTTGGGTTTGAGGGTCGGATGTCACGAACATCCACTCATTTTTAGGGTAGAAGTGGACGGGCTTCTATCTAGGTGGTCGGTAAAGTCACTCTAACGCCACAAGTGGGTGCAGTGGATGGGCTACCCTGCAAATGTGTGATCCCTTCATGATAAAGGGAGTGTGTTGATTGTTAAATACATCGATTGTGAGGAAATTCAAAATAACCAGGAATCCAAGGAAAGAATGGTTTTAAAGAAATAAGTAGTCTAGCACACTCTAATTCAAACTATTTCATAAAAACTCATGTTTCAAACACCCATTCACTGAGTTGTCGAACTCACCCCCTCCCTTTGCCCCTTTTTAGGTAACCGAGGGAAAAACCTACCTACAGACATTCTGCTAGCTAAACGTGTAAGACAATTATGTAAGTTTAATTTATTTAATTTTGATTAATGTTATTCCAGGAAAGGAATAGGTATAAAGGATGCCTTACTCTTCACAATTTAAAGAAGGGAAAAACCTTTAATAAACCAGAAGAGTAGCAGGTTGCTCACGGGGATTTGACCAAACCGGGTCAGGGCGTGACACTCGATTTTGAACTCATAGGGCTTAAGGCCTAGTTTTGAAAAACACATGCAGTGGGCCCAAGGCCAATGGGCACGAGTTGAACCCCGTAAACAAACATGAATAGGAAGAGCCATGAAAACTTTCATTTAAAATGGAATCAATTTTGTGATTCGCCACGGTACCAAGTCAGGACCGACAATGCTCAATGGGTTGGCGGCAGTGCGTCAGGGCCAGGTCGACGGACCGACCTAGACAAACAGTTGTAGGTTGGGTTGAGTGTTGGGGCTGTTGGACCGTTGGCACCAAAGAAAATGGCTAATAATGAAAACATATTGTTTGTGCATGCATTCATGGATTCGGGACCATCAAGACGACCTAGGGGGTAGTGATAAATTCCAAGGGCTACTAGACGACATGGTGGAGATAAGAGTAGTTCGTCATGCCAGTTAATCATGAAGCTCTAGGAGCTTCTTGTGCATGAGATCGAGGTGGGGTCAGGATGAGGTCTCTATCCTCATACGAACACGAAATAGATTTTGGGTCTAAGTGTCAGATGTCTGCGACGTCCACTCTAACTCAGGGTAGAAGTCTGGGACTTCTATTAGGATGGACGGAAAAGTCGCGTTGATCCTCAAGTGGGTGCAGTCTAGGATTGCCATGCGAACATTTGTACCCTTTATGATAATGGGCGTATGTTTGTTTTCTAATGCCTCCTGAGGCAAGGGGATGTACTAAGAGAGCTAAACACACCTAATATAAAATTGGAAAAACCCCTGAGATTTGAGAAAAACCTTGAATATGATGTTAAACCTTGGCAAGATTTTGACAAACTAAGCATTTCTGAAAACTCATACACAACACTCGATCACTAAGTTATAGAAACTCACCCCCTCCCTTTAACCCTTTTCAGGAAAAAGGAAGGCCAACCTTAAAGACCCCTCACCATTGAACCATAAGTCAGGTGTGTAAGTTTTAGTTTTGTATAATGTTATTCCAGGAACAATAGGGAAAATGGATGTCTGACTCCTCGCGGTTTAAGAAGGGGGTGAAACCCCTCATAAACCAAAGGAAGTGACAGGTTGCTTATGGGGATCCAACCAAATCAGGTCAAGGCATGATAATAACTCCAACGAGTCTTAAATGGCTTTGACAAGGCCTTAAATCAACGAGTTAATGGACAATCGATGGATAGATGGCTAGAACGGTCAGTCCATGAGTGCTCTATATAAAGAGCTCCCCTCCATTCATCCTCCTCATCCCTCGAAAGCCTAAATAAGATGAACTACTCCAGTTTCTAATCATCCCTGAACTAGAGCTCCGACATCAACCACTTTCTCTACCTCTAAAAGTGAATTTGGGTTCCCTAAACCAAGAGGAAGTCATCTATCTTGCTATAAACTCCCTTCAGCTCGAGGATCACCGAAGAAGTGTTGGTGAGCTCTCACAATATAGTCACTCCAGCTGTCAAAAGGTAGCATAAGTTTTCAAGCTGAATTACGGCCACCTAGGGCCTCTTAAGGCCAAGCCAACCTATTCATGACTCTCTACAACCGAGCCCAGTCCTCATTGAAACTTCGAGGTAAGCAATTGTTGCCACTTTCGTCAGAATAGTGAGTTTAGAGAGAGAGAAATTGCTTAAATTTTGTTGATCAAATTCTCCTTGTTCAAGGCACCAATTAAGGTGAAATTTGATCCTAGAATGATCCTTTCAATGAGAGCTAGCTCCAAAAATTAGGAGATCCGACAACTGTATCCTTGTTAGTAAGAATACGAAGCTTTCTCTATATAGAAATATTTTTTGGTGAAGCTTCGTTTGAGCTTAATTCTAGGTCAAATGAATTGAATCAAAGCTTAACATGATCGTGGAGAGGTAGGCAAGATGATTAGCAACATGATAGGGGGCAATTAACTGAGTTTAACCGGTTAATTTGATAAAATAAGATTTTAGGGGCCAAAGTGCAATTTTGGAGAAATTGGGCGATTTGGGGATTTTTGTGCAATTGACATCAATTGTAGGTCAATTGAGTATTTAAATGAAATTGGAGTCTCAATTGTAATTAAAATGATTTTTTTGTGAATTTAATTTCAATTAAAAGTAATTAAAATCCTTTATTTTTTAATTTTAAATAATTTTATGTTAAATAAAATTATTTGAGGAGAAAATTACAAATAAAGTAAATAAAGGAATTATAGAAAATATTTTGGGAATTTATTTTAAGTGTAAATATCGGATAATTGATGGATCAGTTATCTGTGATCATATAGGTGCGAAAGGAAGGCCCTTACCTACAATCAAGAACCCAACCCGAGTTATTGGAATATTGTATAAGACGAATGAATCATGGATCTCATATGAGTGGGATAAATGACATTGAGTCCGATTGGACTGATGACGCATACTTAGAAGCATGTTTTATCTTTAAAATAGACTTTCAGAAATATAATTCCATTCAAATAGACTTTTAGAAATATAATACCATGACTGTGTGAAATCACTTAAACTCTTGGGATTATATTTTTTAAAAAAGCATTAAGTATGTTTATAGGACAACCCTTGTTGGTGGTGGATACACTTCAAGGGATATAGTCTAGTACGACTATCGATGCAAGAAATGAGTGACCCCATGGTTTACAATGGTGAGCTAGATCTAGTTCTGTGCAAGTGGGCACAAAGCCATGATTTTAGAAAATGAAGTGGGCCTAAGGCCAATGGAAAACGGGTCCAACTCCATAAATAAGTTTTGATTTAAGAGCCTGTTAAAATTATCACAATCTAATAATGTTTTCTAAAGCTACTAAGTCGAAGCCCGGTCGCAACCTATTGGGCTAGTAGTGTAAAGATAAAAGTCTTTAATAAAAAAAACTATTGTATGTGATTGCAATCGTGCGGAACCAAAGAGACACTCGGTACGGGGTAGTGTTAGTTCTAAGGGCTGCTGAACAGCAAGGTTGGCACAATGGTAGTTATGATATTCTAGTATGTTTTCAAGCTCTGTGAGCTTCGTGCACATTGAGATTGAGGAAGAAGGAGGAGAGGTATGGTCCCACAATAGTGGACAGAAGAATCGATAATGGTTGGGGGTGGGCAATGGTGCTCACACAGTCAATGTGGTGGAAATTATGGCCTCTCAACGGGATGGACGGTAAAGACGCTCTAGGCCATTAGTGGGGCAAATCGAGGTCATAACATCTTAAGGTTTGTTCTATGATTGTATGATCCCTTACTGAAAAGGGGGCTTGTGTGTTTGTGTGGAACAAACTATGGTAAGTTTACATAATTAAATCCCTCCAACTAGGAATGTACCTACCCTAAAGTTGTACAAACAAGCAGTAAAACTTAATAGAGCACCTTTTACCAAACAATAATACAAGTAGTGGCTTGTTATCATCTATTTCAATGATAATAAAAAGTCAAGGGAAGAATTATGTTTAAGTACATGTTGAATCATGGAAATGGAGTCACGATGTCATATAACCTTGCTCACTAAGTTACAAACTCACCCCCTCTCCCTAAACCACTTTTAGGGAAATTGACACTTCAGAAGCGGCGAGCATTCCACGAGCAAAACTACCTTTCCTGAAGTAAAAATGTACCCTTGCATTATTTTGAAAAGTTTGTTGTGGAAAACATTCAACACATGAGCCTTTACCTTTGTGTATTATATTGGTGGAATTACAACGAGGAAGGGTAGCAGGTTGATCACAGGGTTCCAATCAAACCAGGCTCGAGCATGACAACTTTAGTGGTATCAGAGCCAAGTTTTCCAAACAAAAGTTTCCAAAAATTAAATCTCCAAAAATATAACAAATAATAAACCTCTTTTTGTAGATATGGCTCCTAAGAGGGGCACCAAATGGACCTGAACTACCGCATCCACCACCGAACCGATGGAAAACATTATTCCTAATAAGGGAATTGGCTTGGGTGCACAAGAGTCTATGGAGACTCAAACCACTACACGTGGACTAACTCCCGAGCAGAAGAAACTTTATGAGGAGTTTGTCAAGGTGTTTGAGTAACCTAACCTTCCTCAAAAAGAGAGCATTTGTCCTGTAGGAAGTTCACACCTCAAGGAGGATGTATTATATTGGTGGAATTACAACGAGGAAGGGTGGCAGGTTGATCACAAGGTTCCAATCAAACTAGGCTCGGGCATGACAACTTTAGTGGTATTAGAGCCAAGTTTTCCAAAAAAAAGTTTTCAAAAATCAAATCTCCAAAAAAAACATCGTGTTTTTATTAACCAGAAAAAGCAAATTGGTTTAGATGAACTCGATTCCATTAAAATACCAAAGTTAAGCGTGCTTGCATGGGTGACCTGATGGGAAGTATTCATTTTGCATTCTCTCAATAGTTGCCAACCCATATTATTTTAGTAACCAAAATTAAATAACATATTAGCACTAATTCATCTGATCCTATCAAAACTCCAAGGTTAAGTGTGCTTAGGTGAGAGTAGTCTTAGGATGGGTGACCTCGGGAAGTATTAATTTTGCATTCTCTCAATAGTTGTCAAACTATATTTTTTGTAATCCAAAATTAAATAACATACCAACACTAATGCACCAGATTCAATTAGAACTTCAAAGTTAAGCTTGCTTAGGCGAGAGTAGTGCTAGGATGGGTGACCTACTAGGAAGTAATAGTTGTCACATCATATTTTTTTTTTTAGTAAATCCAAAATTAAAACAAACCAGCACTAATGCAAGATCACTTTAGAACTTCGAAGTTAAGGTGCTTGGTGAGAGTAGTGCTAGGATGGGTGAACTAGGGTGTAAACCCCGCACATTTGAGTTAAGGAAAACCGGGAAAAAAACCGGTCAAACCGAATAAGAAAACCAAACCAGTTTACATTTGGGAATAAGCAATATGAAAATTTACAAGTTTCGGTTGATACAAAAGATTTATTAAACATTGGAAAAAGGAACTTAATACAAATTAAAAAACAAAAACCAAATTGGTTTAGGTGAACTAGATTCCATAAGAACTTTAAAGTTAAGTGCTTACCTAAGAGTAGTGTGAGGATGGGTGACCTCTTGGGAAGTATGATTTTTTTGTAACTCGAAATTGCGGTAAAAAAAATTTTATGCAAATATACGGCTTATCATAAATAGCCATCAATTAATATATATTTAATTATTGAAATTAATACCAATAATTTAATACATAAATTAAATTATTGGAATTAATACAAATAAATTAATATCGGAATTAAATTATTGTAATTAATACCAATAATTTATGGCAATATTAATACTAGTAATAAATCTCGTCCATTTAATACACGGGTTTTACGACTATATAAAGAGGTCATCCACATTTCATTCTCCTCACACCTGAACACTTCGCTCTCTCTCACTACTGCTCCATTTCCCGGTAAAGCTCGAACCAGAGCTTCGACTTCAACAAAGGTCGAGCTCTTTAGAACCAGGGAGAAGACAGCTATCTGATAGCAAACTCCAGTCAATACGAGAATCGTTGGAGAAGCGCCGACGTGATAGAATAGTGAAGCAGCTCCGACGGACCGAAGCTGCCCTATTTCGTCCAAGCTGAAATCAACCATTTCAAGCCCTGCTCAAGCCAATCCAAGCCCTCCCAACACTTCCTCAGCCTTTCCACGGCCGAATTAGGACCGAAAGGTAAGCCAATTCGGCTCCCCTTTATAATTTTCGATTGATGCTAGAGAGAGAGTCGAACGAATTTCAATGACGAAATTCTAATCCAATTCTGCATCAATTGATGCGATTCTTGATTCTAGGATGAACCTCAGGATAAGAGCTATCTATCCAGATCGAAAGTTCGAATCGTCGTGCCTTCACCAGTGAGTAATCGAAGCTTTCTCTCTCTATAGTTCATTTTTCGGCGAAGCTCCGTTTGAGCTCGTCCCGACATTAAAACTTGCGATTCACATTTCTGAAGAATCGTATGAACATGTAGAGAATCAATTTCAACTTCAATTTCAATAATTAGAAACGTTTGATGGGTCAATTTGATGAAATCAAATTCGGTAGTGTTGAAGAGTTGAAATTGGGGGAAAATTTGGGGATTTTCAAAATTCAAAGGACCAAAATATAATTTTATGAAATTGAGGGTCAATTGGGCAAGAAAATAATGTTGGAGGACCAATTTGAGGAATTTTGGAATTTTTGGGGCAAAACTTACCATTTTTGTAAAAGAAGGGCAAAATGGTAATTTTGGAAAAAATGGGGGACCAAATTGGAAATTTGCGAAATTAAACCCCTTTTTGGTGAAATTGAATAAATTGAGGTTCCAGGATAAATTTTAAAAGTTACGGGACTCAATTTGAGGAAAAACCGATATTAGGGACTTAAAGTTAAAGAGAAATAACTTTAGGGACCTAATTGCAAATAACTAAAAGTTTGGGTTTTCTCATTCATTGGAAATGAATGAAGGCTTTTATGCCGAGTAATAATGAAAGAGGTTGTTCATATCTTGTAGGAACGCGAAATACCGGGAACGCCAGCAAGGACAAGCTTGCATGAATACAAAGAACCAGTCTAGTGGAATTCACGGCATTAACGGGTGAGTGGGTTATTCACATCATACCCAGTTGGGATGATGAGCACAATTTAAAATTAAAAACCACTTACCCGGTTGGGGATGATAAGTGCCTCGATATAAAAACCCACTATTTAGTGGTATTTTAATCATCACTACTTAGAGAAAGTGATGTGAAAGTTATGCGGAAAAACTACTTACGGGTTGTAAGTAGATCATACCCAGTTGGTATGATGAGACTTCCTCGAAGGAAGTTGAAAACCCGTTCATCGGTTATGAACGGAGATGTCCTTATACCGGTCGGTATGATGGACAGTAAAAACCTATTTTTGTCGGAAGAGCTCTCCCCTGACTGTGTGCCAATGCTTAAACAATTTGGGAGACCTTCTCGACGGGAGCTCGAATAGCTCTAATAGGTCGGGGGCCTCGATTTTAGAACTTGGGGGCTAAATGCCCAATTTTGAAAATCTCGTACAGTGGGCCCAAGGCCAGTTGGCACGAGCAGGAGCTCGTAAATGAACATGATATATGTGCCATAAAACTTAATAAGTGAATTGTTTGGCCATGGTACCAAGATAGGACCGACATGCTCAGTCAACTAGCGGCAGTGCGTCATGATAAGTTGACGGACTAGTCAAGACAAACAGCTGCGGGTTGAGTTGAGAGTCGGGGCCGTTGGACTAGTGGCACCATAGATTACATGGCAATATAAGAAAACATTGTTTGTGCATGCACTGTGAGTACGGGATCATCAAGACGCCCATGAGGGGTAGTGATGCATCCTAAGGGCACTGGACGACCTGGTGGCTATAAGGGCAGTTCGTCGTTCCAGGTGTCTGTGCGAAATTTGAAGTAGCACGAAGCGCATGAGACCGGGGTGGAGACAGGATGAGATCTCTGTCCTCATACGGACATGAAGAAGTGATTTCGGGATTGTGGGTAGGATGTCACGTACATCCACTCATTCCCAGGGTAGAAGTGGTCGTACTTCTATCCGGGTGGCAGGAAAAGTCGCTCTGAAGACACTAGCGGGTTCAGTAGTGATACTGACTTGCGAATGTGTGTAACCTTCATGATAAAGGATGTGTGTTGGGTGATGACACACCGTGGTAACTAAGAAATAATGGAAAAAAACATAAATTTTTAAATGATGGGATTTTTTAAAACAAAGGAGTCTGGCACACTCCATATAAATGCTTTTCTTAAAAGTCAAAAGCTTTTAAAAACCCATTCACTGAGTAGTCGTACTCACCCCCTCCCTTATATCCCTTTCAGGAAATCCTGAAAAGCCTCCCCTTAAAGATCGTCAACTAAGATGCCTGTAAGACAGGTATGTAAAGTTTTAAATTTTGTACAGTTTTGATTATGCTATTCCAGGAAAAAGGTGCAAGTTAAAGGACGCCTTACTCTTTATGGTTTACGATAAGGGGAAACCCTTTAATAAACCAGGAGAGTGGCGGGTTGATCACGGGGATCCGACCAAACCGGGTCGGGGCATGACATAGGGAAGTATTCATGTTGCATCCCCACAATAGTTATCAAACCTTATTTTTTTAGTAACCCAAAATAAAATAATATACTAGCACTAATGCATTGGATCCTATCAAAATATTAAAGTTAAGCGTGCTTGGGTGAGAGTAGTGCTAAGATGGGTGATCTCCTGGAAAGTTATTTATTTATTAACATGAAATTTTGATAAAAAGTTGTTTATGGAATTATATTATAAGTTTAAAATTTAATTGATATAATTGTAATAAATAAAATAAAAAGTGTAAATTATTAGGTGAAAATAATGAGATAAATATATTTTTTTATTAATCCTATATCCCTAACATAAATATCATAAATACTTATATTTATTTGTTGAAATTAATACCAATAATTTAATACATATATTTAATTATTGGAATTAATACTATTAAATGCCCATCAATTTCCTGAGAATAATGACAACTAGTAATAAATTCTCCCCATTCATTCTCCACACACCTGAAAACTCATTTCTCTCTCTAATACTCCATTTTCCGTTGAAGTTCAAACCAGATCTTCGACTTGAGCATCTTTCTTAACCTGAGAAAGAGAGGTCAGACTCTTTAGATTTCAGGGGAAGTCAACTATCTGATAGCAAACTCCATTCGATCCAAGGATCGCCAAAGAAGCGCTGACATAATCAAACAATGAAACAGCTCTGGTAGACCGAAGCTGCCCTGTTTCGTCCTAGCTAAAATTAGTCGAATTCAGCCCTTCTCTAACCAAACCAAGCTCTCCCAACATCCCCACAACCCTCATACGACCTCAACGATGATGAAAGGTCAATAGTAAAAATTCTTGATCCTATAAGGTACTTTAGGAAGAGAGCTACCTTTCCCGATAGAAAGCTTGGACCGTCGCACCTTCGGCGGGACAAGTGTGATCGAAACTTCAGCGAGAGAAAGCTCGCGTCAACTTGGAAAACCAACTGTAGACGAACACGTCATGGTTAACAGGTGAGTGGGCTAATTTACACTTCATACCCGATTCAAATGATGAGAACTTTTAGTAACCCGAAATTTCAGTAAAAACTAGTTTATGGAATTATATTATAAGTTTAAAATTTAATTGATATAATTGAAATAAATAAAATGAAAATTGTAAATTATTAGGTGAAAATAATGAGATAAATATATTTTTTTATTAATCCTACATCCCCCTAATGTAAATATCATAAATACTTATATTTATTTGTTGAAATTAATACCAATAATTTAATACATATATTTAATTATTAAAATTAATACTATTAAATGCCCATCAATTTTTCGAGAATAATGATAACATTAATACGGTAGTAATAAATCCTCCCCATTTAATACGCAATTTTACACCTGTATAAAGAGCTCATTCCCATTTAATCTCCACACACCTGAAAACTCCTTTCTCTCTCTAATACTCCATTTCTCGATGAAGCTCGAACCAGAACTTCGACTTGAGCATTTTTCTTAACCTTAGAAGGAGATGTCAGGCTCTTTAGATTCCGAGGAAGTCAACTATTTGATAACAACCTCAATTCGATCCAAGGATCGCCAAAGAAGCGCCGAAATAATCAAACAGTGAAACAACTCCAATAGACCAAAGTTGCCCTGTTTAGGCCTAGCTAAAATTAGCCAAATTCAGCCGTCCTCTAGCCAAACCAAGCACTCCCAACATCCCCACAACCCTCATACGACCTCAACGATGATGAAAGGTCAATAGTAGGAATTCTTGATCCTAGAAGGTACTTTAGGAAAAGAGCTACCTTTCCCGATAGAAAGCTCGGACCGTCGCACCTCTGGCGAGACAAGTGTGATCGGAACGCCAGTAAGAGAAAGCTTGCATCAACATGGAAAACCGACTGTAGACGAACATGACACGGTTAACAGGTGAGTAGGCCAATTTACACTTCATACCTGGTTCAAATGATGAGCACTTTTATTTAATGAAAACCTACTTACCGGTTGTCAGTGAGCTTACTAACGTCATACCATGTTGGGATGATGAGCACAGTTTAAAGTTAAAAACCACTTACCAATTATGAGTGTGATTTTATATCATACCCGGTTGGGGATGATAAGTACCTCGAAATGAAAACCCACTACTTGGTGGTATTTTAAATATAACAACCAAGAGGAGTGATGTGAAAATCACGCGAAAAAACTATTTACCAATTGTAAATAGATTATACCCAGTTGGTATGATGAAACTTCCTCGAAGGAAGTGGAAAAACTGTTCATCGGTTATGAGCGAAGATGTCATTATACCTAGTCGGTATGATGGACAGTTGAAAACATATTTTTGTCGGAAGTGCTCTCCCCTAACTATGTGCCACTGCTTAAACAATTCGGGAGACCTTCTTGACGGGAGCTCGAATAGCTCTTATAGGTCGGGGGCCTCGGTTTTGGAACTTGGGGGCTAATATGCCCAATTTTGAAAATCTCGAACAATGGGCCATAGGCCAATTGGCACGAACAAGAGCTCGTAAAAAAAACATGAGATATATGTCATAAAACTTTAATAAATTGAATTGTTTGGCCATGGCACCAAGACAGGATTGACATATTCAATCAACTAGTGGCAATGCGACATAACAGGTCTCTGAACTAGTCAAGACAAATAGTTATAGGTTGAATTGATGTTCGGGGCCGTTGGACCAGTGGCACCACAGATTATAAGGCTTGATATGAAAATACTGATTGTGCATGCACTATGTGTACGGGACCTTTAAGATGCCCAAGAGGGGTAATGATGTGTCCTAGGGCCCCGGATGACCTAGTGGATATAAGGGCAGTTCGTCGGACTAGGTGACCTTGCGAAGCTCGACGTAGCTTCAAGCGCACGAGACCGGGGTGGGGTCGGGATGAGGTCTCTGTCCTCATATGGACATGGAGAATTGATTTCGGGATTGAGGGTCGGATGCCGTATACATCCACTCATTCTCAGGGTAGAAGTGGACGTGCTTCTATCTAGGTGGTCGGTAAAGTCGCTCCGACGCCACAAGTGGGTTCAGTGGACGGGCTGGCCTACGATTGTGTGTTTTGACCTTCATGATGAAGGATGTTTGTTGGGTGATAACACACCATGATTAATAAGAAATGGTGAAAAACTAAGATTTTTAAAGTGGAGAAAACCTAAAGGAAATTAAGGAGTCTAGCACACTCTAACTTGAAAATGTCACCCTCGGTAGGGTAAAGGTTTTAAAAACCAATATTTGAGGAAAGGATATTTTAAAAGAAAATAAGAAGTTTGGCACACTCTTATTAAAGTTATTTTGTTTATGAAAACTCACTCCCAACCACCGCTCACTGAGTTGTAGAACTCACCCCCTCCTTTATATCCCATTCTGGAAACCAAGGGAAAACCAATCTTAAAGACTTCCATGTATAGGAACTATAAAATCAAGTATGTTTGTTTTTCAGTTTTGTATGATGTTATTCCAGGAAAGGTACAGGTTTAAAGGACGTCTTACTCCTCCCGAGTTTAAAAGAGGGGAAAACCCTTAGTAAACCAGGAAGAGTGGCGGGTTGCTCACGGGGATTCGACCAAACCGGGTCGGGGTGTGACAGAAACAAATAATAAAACTCTTTTTGTAGATATGGCTCCTAAGAGAGAAACCAAATGGACCTGCACTGCTGCATCTACCACCGAACTGGTGGAAAACATTATTCCTAATGAGGGAATTAGCTTGGGTGAACAAGAGTCTATGGAGACTCAAACCACTACACCTAGACTAACTCCCGAGTAGAAGAAACTCTATGAGAAGTTTGTCAAGGTGTTTGAGTAACCTAACCTTCCTCAAAAAGAGAGCATTTGTCCTGCGGGAAGTTCACACCTCAAGGAGGACGTATTATATTGATGGAATTACAACGAGGAAGGGTGGCAGGTTGATCACGAGGTTCCAATCAAACCAAGCTCAGGCATGACAACTTTAGTGGTATCAAAGCCAAGTTTTCCAAAAAAAAAAAAGTTTCCAAAAATCAAATCTCCAAAAATGTAACAAATAATAAACCTCTTTTTGTAGATATGGCTCCTAAGAGAGGAACCAAATGGACATGCACTGCCACATCCACCACCGAACCAGTGGAAAACATTATTCCTAATGAGGGAATTAGCTTGGGTGCACAAGAGTCTATGGAGACTCAAACCACTACTCCTGGACTAACTCCCAAGCAGAAGAAACTATATGAGGAGTTTGTCAAGGTGTTTGAGTAACCTAACCTTCCTCAAAAAGAGAGCATTTGTCCAGTGGGAAGGTCACACCTCAAGGAGAATGAGATACAATCCCAAAACACTCCCAGTTTAATCCCCACCCCCCCCCCCCCCCCCACACACACACACACACTTTTTGACATCCCTAGGCACTTTAAGACACTTAGACAATTGGGGTGCAAAACCTTTAAGGGAGAAAAAGATGCTGGAGCTACAATGGATTGGCTTACCAGCTACAAAAAAAAATTATGGGATTAATAAGAATTCTGTTGGAAGAGATGGTAACCATGGCATAATATTTCTTGGAAGGGAGTGTCAAGAGATGGTGGGAGAACATGAGGAACCTCACCACCACTATACCCTCATGGGAAGTGTCCAAGAGGAGATTTATAGATGAGTATTAAGCTCCTCATTTGATAAAAGAAAGAAGTAGGAGTTCTTCTGACTCCGTCAAGGCTCGAGTACTATCTCCGAGTATGAAACTCACTTCAACGAGTTTAGACCTTTTTCCCCAGATTTGGTTGGACCTGCTAACATTTGTCAAAGATTTATGGATGGTCTCAACTTGGACATACGAGACTGAATGGGGATACTTGGGAGACCCACTGATATGGCTATCATCATCAGTATGGCGCATGAGTGTGATTAGTTATGGCTCGGCGTCAAAGGATGGATGGCCTAGTCAACAAGGAAGACCGGAGTAACCATTCCTGAGAAATTAGGAATTTCTCAAAATCTCGAAAAGGGACCCACAAGGGGTTCAAGCCAAGAATGGAGGAATGGATGGAACCTTCTAGGCCAAACAAAGAGAAGAGCAATAGAAATACATAAAAGAAAATTCCCCAATGTCCAAGATGCTGAAGGAATCATGAAGGGCATGTAAGGAGATAACCTACTACAGGTGTGGACAATTGGGACATTACTCAATGAATTGTCTGGTACCACCAAGGATTATGATAACACCTCAAGGAAACAGTGCTCCCCCAACAATGAGAGGATAAGAAAATGGAAGAAGAGGAGTTACCACCACACTTAGGATTCCAACAAGAGTTTACAACCTCACCCAAGAGTAAGCTCAACAAGATCCTAGTGTAGTAACGAGTACTTCTCGACCTCTTACTTAAAGAAGATCTTCTTTTAGTTGGGATAAAATCCCAAAATAAATTGTACTCCTATCAAGTAATAAATTAATTTTCAAGTTCCTAAACCTCTGTCTCTTAAATCAGGATACGTTCAATTACTTGGAAGAAAAATATTTCCCCTCATTAACTCTAGAGCCGAGAAATCTTTTATCAATGAATTTTTAATCCCGAGGAAGAAACTTCCCTTTCTCTAGCTATAAATGTCCTCATACCTCTAGGAGAAGAATTAGTTAGAGATAAGGTCTTCAAAGAATGCAAAGTATAGGTCATGAGAAAGGATTTAGAAGCGGACTTAATTCCTCTAGCATTAAAGGAAGTTGAATTGATCCTAGGAATGGACTGGTTATCCTTACACCATGCAAGAGTTAATTGTCAACATAAGACAGTGACATTTCATTCCCCAAAATCTGATGGAGCTATGTTTTACAAGACCAGAATAAGAAGGGGATCAACTTAGTATCTTATATTCAAACTCATAATATAATGTAGAAGCGGTGAAATTATTTTTGGCATTAATCAATAACGAGACCCATGAAAGGAAGGAACTAAAAGAAATCCCACTGGTAAGATATTATCCTGAAGATTTTCCAGAGGTATTACTCGGATTACCTCCGAATAGCCAATTGGAATTTTCTATAGAAGTGATTCTCGGAACCCACTCCATCTTGCAAGCTACATCTTCATAAACATTATTCTTAGTCATTTATTAAACAAGAGTGTTAGCCCCTTTTCATAAATATTAGTCTTATCCACTTTTAAAACATGGATCTTATCCCCTTTTGTAAATAATAAACCATAAGCCCCTTGCATAAATATTTATCTAACCCACTTTATATACATGGGACTTAACCCTTACCATAAACAAATGAGTCATATGACATTTTCATAAATATTGGCATTATCCTCTTTAATTAATAATTGGACATATGTCCCTTTCATAAACATGTTACTTATTTTGGAGGTCAAATGAGAGAGAAGCTTTAGTGGTGATCTGGGGAGTATTAGGAATGATTTTTTCAGGGAAAGAAATTTGATTTGATTGGAAGGAGATAACTCAATTAAACTTGTAGAAAGACTAGAATGGAAGTTGTCAGCTCAAGGATTGGCTTCATTATGTGCAATTTGTCCAATAATTGAGTTGATTTGACTTATTTCCACAAGGCCGTTGTAAACCCTGTCCTTTGATAATGAGAAAACCGGGGAAAGAACCGATCAGTTTTGAATTTTAAAACTGAATCGGTCTACAAGCTCGATTATTAGAAAATGGACAAATTGAGAATTTACAACTCCCATGTGACTCAAAATGGTTCATAAATCTTGGAAAAGAACCTTAGGATGAATTGGGGCAGAAAAACTGGACTGGTTCAAGTGAACCGGGTCCGAATCGAATAGAACCGGTTTATGAACCGAGTCGACTCATGAATCAGAATCGATAGAGAAAGGGTAAATTGGAAAATTTATGGATCCCAAGTGACCCAAAGAGTCCCGAAAGTCATGGAAATGGACTTGAGAAGGAATTGGAGAGAAAAACCAAACCAGTTCACGTGGACCGGATCCAAACCAGATTGAACCGGTTTGGACCGGTTTGAACCACTATTGAACCGGATTCTAAATTCATTTTTCTAGGTGGCTTAAAGAATTCAAATTTGAGATTTGAGGCCACCATTGGATAGAAAATGAATTTAGATGAATTTAGAAATTTTTAGATTTGAAAATTTCGATCAAATTGGGGGTGAACCGGCCAGTTTAAGCTTTGAACCCGGTTCGGACCGGTCCAGTCCAGTTCGGAACAGTGTCGTCTTCTTCCTTCAGATGACAGCATTGTTCACTCGTCGGAAAATCGAAGCAGCACCAATGAAGAAGAAACATCTCCGTTCAATATGTTTCAGGCCATCAATGTTTGTCATAAAGGTGTCAACCGAACAGCCGATGAGTCCCCGAGCACCCTATATAAAGAGCCTCTCTCCATTCATCCTCTCCACACTTGAAAAGCTCACTCTCTCTCAGCTGCTTAGTTTTCTGGTGAAGCTCGAACCTGAGCTTTGATATAGGGTCATTTCTGAGCCAAAGAAGGTGAGGTCAGATTCATTAGAACCGGGGAGAAGTCAGCTACACGGTGGTTACATTCATTCATTCCAAGAGTCACTAGAGAAGCGTCTGTGTGATCGAACAGTGAAGCAGCTCCGACGGACCAAAGCTGCCTTGTTTTGACCGAGTTGAAATCGGCCAATTTGAGCCCTCCTCAGGCCAAACCAAGCCCTCCCAACACTTTCTTAGCCCTCCCACGGTCGAATTAGGATGGAAAGATAATTCAATTCGGCTCCTCTCTATAATTTTTTATCGATGTTAGAGAGAGAGTCGACCGAATTTCAATGACAGAATTCTAATCCAATTTGACAACAATTGATTCAATTCTTCATCCTAGGAAGAACCTCAGGAGGAGAACTATCTGCCCAGATAGAAAGCTCAGACCGTCGCGCCCTCACCGGTGAGTAATCGAAGCTCTCTCTCTACAATACATTTTTCGGTGATGCTCTGTTTGAGCTCGTTCCATCGTTAAAACTTGTGATTCAAAATGTTAGAGAATTGTATGAACATGTAGAAACTCAATTTCAACAATTAGAAGTGTTTGATCCGTCAATTTGATGAAATCAAATTCAGTTGTGTTAGAAAGTTGGAATTAAGGGAAAATTTGGAGAAAATTGGAGATTTTCACAAATTCGAAGGACCAATATGTGATTTTATAAAATTGAGGTTTAATTGGGCATGATAAGAATGTTAGAGGGCCAATTGAGAAATTTTATAATTTTTGGGGTGAAACTTACTATTTTTGTAAAGGAATGGCAAAATGGTAATTTTGGAAAACTTGAGGGACCAAATTGGAAATTTGTGAAAGTAAACCCCTTTTGTAAATTTGAATAAATTGAGGTACTAAGATAAATTTTAAAAGTTTTGGGACTCAATTTGAGGAAAAACCAGCATTAGGGTCTTAAAGTTAAAGAAAAATAACTTTAGGGACCTAATTGCAAATAAATAAAAAGTTTAGTTTTCTCATTCATTTGGAATGAATGAAGGCTATTAGGCCAAGGAATAATGAACAAGGATGTTCATATCATGTAGGAATATGAAGTACCGAGAACGCTAGCAAGGACAAGATCGTGTGGACACAAATAACCGGTCGAGTGGAATTCACTGCATTAACAGGTGAGTGAGATTTTATATCATACCCGGTTGGGGATGATAAGTATCTCGAAATGAAAACCCACTACTTAGTGGTATTTTAAACATCACAAGTTAGAGAAGTGATGTGAAAATCACGCGGAAAAACTAATTATCAGTTGTAAGTAGATCATACCTAGTTGGTATGATGAAACTTACTCGAAGGAAGTGAAAAACTCGTTCATCGGTTATGAGCGGAGATGTCCTCATACTCGGTTGGTATGATGAACAGTTGAAAACATATTTTGGCATAAGTGCTCTCCCTTGACTATGTGCCAGTGGTTAAACGATTTGGGAGACCTTCTTGACGGAAGCTCGAATAGCTCTTATAGGCTAGGGGCCTCGGTTTTGGAACTTGGGGGCTATTATGCCCGATTTTAAAAATCTCGAACAATGGGCCATATGCCAATGGGCATGAGCTGGAGCTTGTAAACAAACATGATATATGTGTTATAAAACTTTAATAAATGAATTGTTTAGCTATGGTACCAAGACAGGACCGATATATTCAGTCAACTAGTGGCAGTGCGACATGACAGGTCTCTGGACTAGTTAAGACAAACAGCTGCAGGTTGAGTTGAAGGTCGGGACCATTGGACTAATGGCACCACATATTATATAGCATGATAAGAAAATACTGATTTGTATGCACTGTGATTTCGAGAGCATCAAGACTCCTAAAAGGGGTAGTGATGTGTCCTAAGGGCCCTGGACGACCTAGTAAGTATAAGAGCAGTTCGTTGTACCAGGTGACCATGCGAAATTTGGAGTAGCACCAAACGCATGAGACCGAGGTGGGGACGAGATGAGGTCTCTGTCCTCATACGGACACGGAGAATTGATTTCATGATTGAGGGTCGGATGTCGCGTACATACACTCATTCTCAGGGTAGAAGTGGACGTGCTTCTATCTAGGTGGCCGGTATAGTTGCTCCGACGCTACAAGTGGGTTCAGTAGATGTACTAGCCTGCGAATGTGTGTTTGACCTTTATGATGAAGGATGTGTGTTGGGTGATGACACACCTTGATTAATAAGGAAATTGTGGTAAAAACCAAGATTTGAAATGAAAGGATTTTTGAAAGAAAGGAGTCTGACACACTCCAATACAAATATTTTTCCTAAAAGTTAAAAGTTTTAAAAACACATTCACTGAGTAGTCGTACCCACCTCTTCCCTTATATCCCTTTCAGGAAATTCCGAAAAGCATACTCTTAACGACCATCCACTAAGACGCTTGTAAGACATGTATGATAAATTTAAAATATTATGCAGTTTTGATTGATGTTATTCTAGAAAAATGTGTAGGTTGAAAGGAAGCCTTACTATTTACAGTTTATAATAAGGGGAAATCCTTTAATAAATCAAGAGAGTGGCAGGTTGATCACGGGAATATGACTAAACAGGGTCGGGGCATGACCGCCGCAATTTCGGTTGGGAAGTGGGTGGAGGGACGCAAGTGAGTCGAGCGCGGATGGGGGATTTGAGTCGGGTATGATGACTAGACTCAGTGACCCTTTTATTTAAATTTTCTCATTTTCCCAAAATTACCTTTTTTTTTTCATTTTCACATACTTTCGGTAATTTAAAGCATGTCCTCCGATCCCAACTAGTCTAAACCGACTTTTCCAAAAATCACGATTTCTTATTCGAAAAATTGGTTTCCAATATGACACGTTCACAAATTGTCAATTCGAGTTCTCATTCTCATTCTCATTTTAATCTTAATTTCTGGTTCAATTGAGTGAAATATTCACTTTCAAAAATTTCAGCATTACATATCATTCTAGAAATGGACTCAAAGCTTCTTTTTAAGGCTTTATGACGCATCCAATGGGTTCATTCTTGGAAAATCATCACTCACATCAAGGAGATTCAATCACTTTCACAAGCTCTTGCTTCTTTCAAATCTAGTTTAGTGAATAGAGAGACCAACTCTCTTGTGGATGTTTTGGCAGGCCAATATAGAGAAGAATAAGGTTAAAGTAGCATTGTTATTATTGTACCTCTATCACTTTATGCATTGCTAGGGACTCGGGTGCTCAACGTATATTTACTATATTTGACCATACTCCTTAATAAAATGTGTTTATACATGAATGAATTCTAATAATTGTGTATTTATTAAACAATTTATAATGACAAGTGTATCATATTAGCCATATATGTTGATGATATATTATATGTTTATTATGATATGAAGAGGATTGCAAATTTGAAGAATGAACTCACTATGAAGGATTTGAGACCAACAAAATAAATTATACTTATACATATCTCTGGTAACTTATCAAACGAAAAAATATGAATTTCTCAAGATAAATATATCAAAAAATCTTGATTAAATCAATATGAGCAGTCTAAAAGTAATTTCTATCAAAAGTGCTTCTCACTTCAAATTTAACTCCAAACAAATCATATAAATGTAAAGAGAGATAAAATGAAAAAATTCCCCACTTTTTTTTTTTACATAATAAATTCCCTACTCGTTGATAGCCACTAATTTTATGCATATCCTAATATGTATTAGACAAAAATATTACATAAGTGGTTGGTGTACTTAAATCGATTTTTCTTTAATCCAGAGAAACACTAAAATGGATTTAAGTGAATTATGTGATATATAAGAGTAATCTCTAAGGTAGGGTTATATTTTGGTGTTAGAAATTTGAAATTAGTGGAATATTTTTATGTAAATATCATTGGAGATGTTGATAATATAAAATATACTTGATGGTATATGATAATTTAACTTTTAAGTGTGAGAACTATTTCATGGAAATCTATGTTTATCTGAAGTCGAATATAATACTACAAAAAAATTTAATATTTTTTAAAAATTATTCAATATAATTTAAGACTTCAAATGATTTTGGTAAAAGATTTTTTTAGGATTCCCTCCTTAGAGTAGATAAGTTGGATCAATCTCATGGTAATTTTTTTCAATTAGGTCATCCAATTGACATATTGATTTTGCAAAAAAAAAAAAAGAGTCAAAGTCAAGAAGGAGCAACAACAAAAAAAAAGGTTAATGAAGAAGAAGAGAAAAGTGGAAATGACTTGGAAAATTTTGCTTCTTGCTCTCTAATCTTTCTTAGGTATGTGTTCTCATCATGGGAGAACAAGAATAAAAATAAAGGAGAAATTAATATAAATTGAGCATGTTATTAGCTTATTCATCTCAAGATCAAAATTCTATTATAATATTAATTATCATTTCTAAACCGTAAATATTTATATTAGTATTACTATTATAATTATTTAAGATTATTTATAAAATTATAAAATTTTTTATTAATATTATTGAGAATAAAATCTTACATTATATAATATATATAAGTGTTATAGGTTTATAAAATTAAAAATATACTAATATTTATAAGTTATGGTTTTTAAAGTAAAAATGTATACTAACCGTTATCGATTCAGAATACCTTCCTTTACATATATAATATAGTTCATGTGTTCTTGAATTTTAATTTATTTATATTATATTGAATTAAAATTAATTTATATTTAAAAAATGAGATCTTATTTAAATGTAATGATATAAAAAATGGAAATAGTTCTAAAATTTGAGAAATACAAAGTTGATACTTTATTTTTGTATATTTTTGTGCTTAATTCTTATATTTTATATATTTTTATATTATATAGAAATTATATTTTTAATTATAATTATATATTATTAAAAATTTTATTTCAAATATATATGAAAGTCAACTAATAAATATAATTAAAAATGTTACATGTTCAAATAAAAAGATTGAAAAACTAATTTTAAAATATATAACTTAACTACAAAAAAAATATAAAATGAAGTGTACATTCCTCGCATAATTTTTTTCTCAATATTTTACCTAAAATAATTTATCATCCAAAAAGAATAAAACTTTTTTAGGATTATTAGGGATGCAACTAATTTAAAAAAGTAAGGAGAAAAAGGGGAATTCAAAGTGTACATTTCTTTTATATACTCTCCCCAAATGTTTGTAATGGTACATCTCACTCTCATCCCTCCCTCCCAAATCTCTCTCACTCTTCTCTCTCTCTCCTGGGGGAAGCAGCTATGTATTCCTGAAGAGGTTACTAGGAAATGTCTCTCCTCCTTTAGGACCTTTACATATCATTCAAGCAACGTCTCCATCATCTGGAGGAGCTCAATATCCATCATCTGCCTGGCTTTATTCTCGTCAATCAAATCATCAGCACTCCTCAATCTGCAGAAAGATACTCCCATAAGTAGATGAATTAGACATAGATAGATAGATGATATATACATCCACACACACCACCGGAGCTCATCTTCCCAGGTTCGAGTGCTTCACCTGAAGAACTATTCAGTTCTCGAACTCCCAGAGATGTCGATCATCGGAGTAGACCTTGCAGAGCCCACAGTTGCCAGCACTATCCCTGCCCCTGATCTCTCCCTTCACATAAGCCTACCTGACAAAGCTTCAGTATCGTCCACCTCCACCGAAAGGGAGGAATCCTCCACCAATTTCGACATATGGGACCTTTCCTCTACTTCCGCCTCCCCCAACGGCTTTGCCCTAATGTCGCCACCCCACAGCAGCAGGCTCACGATCAACACGGATCTCTCTTTATTAGCCAGAAGCAGCAACTTGGAGGCGGAGAGCCCTTGGCGATCTCCCCCAGAAGAACACCGCGGGATCAGTAGCTCTCTGCCCGGCTTCCTGCCGGAGAAACCGCAGCAGCCCATCGTCGGGACTCCCATCTACGGCAGCAACACCGCTTGGCTCCACCACTTTCCATCAGTTCCGGCGGCGGATTATAGCTGCTACTTCTCGAGATCGTGTCCGAGCAATAATGAACTGAGGTTCGTGGCGCCGAAGCCGCGGAGGAACAGTGGCGGCTTCCGGAAGAGCGTGAGGGCTCCAAGGATGCGGTGGACGTCTTCTCTGCACGCCCACTTCGTCCACGCGGTGGAGCTACTCGGAGGCCATGAAAGTAAGATATTTCCATACTGATCTCTGATCTCCATTCCCTTCTCTCTCCCCTTCATAGATTGAACGATTTTCATACTGCTTTTTATTAGGGGCTACACCGAAATCGGTGTTGGAGCTGATGGATGTGAAAGATCTTACGTTAGCCCATGTTAAAAGCCATCTACAGGTACAATTTTACACAGATACATACATACATATATATATAGATATACAAATTTCTTATCAAAATACAATCACATTTACTGAAATTGTGTTGTGGCATCTTTAAGTTCGTGGGAGAGAGTAGGTGGAAGTAGGTAATACTTTTGGCTCATTCCAAGATAACTTTCTATGATTCTTGTGTGTTGATTGTCAACTATGCATCCACATCGACATGCTTTCTACTAATGGGGACATAAATTACCATAAAAATATGTGAATTTGAAAACTTTCCAATGTCATCACCAAGTTCATTGATAACAGCATGCACAAGTTTAATTTTTTTCCATTAAAAAATAAAATATTTTTATAAATAGTATATATGGTGATGGCACAACATTCTACTCATAATCAAGAGGGTACCAAGTATGCCCTTGTTTTAAAAAAAACCTGAGATACATAATGTATTAACAGAATAAAAAACTAACAAAATATATAAAATAAATATTTAATTATTTTCTTCAAAAAGAGAAGCATGCCCATCATTTGTCAATAATTGGAGCAATTACTGAATTTACCTAACATTAGGTTATGTTATTGCTTTCAAAATGAATATATATACACACATATATATATAATTATTAAATAATGTCTGATGGTGATGATCGATCTTTTCATTGTCCACTCAATTTATTTGTCTTTTATAGGTTTGACTCATTTTTGGTCCTTTTGCAGATGTATAGGACTGTCAAGAACACAGACAAAGCAGCTGCAGTTTCCTCGGGTAACTAGTTCATATATTGCTTTGTCTTAAGCTATTTTATATATACATATATATGTATATGTATATGCTCGCGCACACACATATGTCCTTTGATTAGTAAGTCACATGTGAATTGCCTCAATTACAGCAAATGAACCTGCCATCATCTACTTGCTTCAAAACGTCCATAGCCATTAATATTCAGTCCCGTTATTGCATTGAATTCATTACAGATGGATCTAGAGAAGACGAACACTTGCATCCGACAAGTCCGCTCCGGTCAGACCAAGACTGCTCTTTTCACAGTCGAAGGGTAGCTCCTGATGGGTCCTCGGAACACACTAACGCCGGCTACCCTTCATCGAACCTGTGGAGCAACTCCTCTGGGTAAGTCAAACGACGACCACCGGTTCCAATGCATATGCATGCACTCTTGGGTGATTGTGAGCGAATAGTATATATACACAGTCCCTTAGCCATGTATATTCTTTGGTCCTCCTTTGCCTCATATCTCTGGCTTCAAGATGAAGAGTGGTATCTTTGATTGTTTATCTTACACTTGTTGGGCGTTGCGCACCTTTTATCTTGAAACTTGGATTTAATGGGAGATGTCTTTATATGTATATCACGGCTTTTGCTTTCTGCAGGCTCTTCTCCTTTTACTTTGATGATCTTCTCGCCATTAGTATGTCTGAGAGAAATATAGCAGAGTCGGAATAGCTAGGGATGTTTTTTGGGGACTAACATACAGAGGTTATTTATTGCAGGGGAGGCGATTGGATCAAGCTTAGAGTAGAAACCCTAACTTCAGGGAGGCAAACCGAGGTTAGAATCCTCAGCTGGGTTCGACTTCAATGATATAAATGAATAAGTTTGGATTGTAAACTCATGATAATTTAAAACCCAAAGTAGTATGACATAGTGCGCAAGTCTTATACTAAGCTGAACTAAAGTATGGTGCTATAATTATGCAGGAAAATGACTTTGTTAAGCAGAACTTCATTATAGGGTCGAACAGCAGCATTGGCATCCGAGAGAGCCGGGAGATGGAGTCTCTCTTATGAAGATTGGAATGGAATGGAAGGGCAATTAATTCCTGAATACACGCTACATTAACTCTCTTTTTCTATGTAATCCTAGGGCAAGGCGCAATAGGCTGTGAGGAGGAGAGGGTGTGCTTCTATACATAAACTATGTTTGAATGAAAAGAATTAATCGTGTGATTGTGACGATTGATGGTTTTACTGAATTCCTGCATTCAGCTTCAGTATTCAATCAGCTTTCAGTAGATGGATATTCCACCAAAACTGATCCTCCATATCTCGTCTCTGAAGTAAGCGCAAAGATAATTAATTCTCCATGAACTTGGTTCCAATTATTCTCCTTGATCTTTCAATTCCGTGCATCCGCCACCCATGTGAGCAAAAAGCGAATTGGGACGAATATAATACAAAGCCTGACCTTGTGAATCGGATACAATCTAGTACGTATGTCTTCCTTATGCCTTTGGTTTCTTTTCCTTGGGCCATGGTATAATTGAGAGAGGAAAAGGCTGTGGGAAAGCTATCTAAGACTTTTGTGATCTTCTTTGTTGTTCTTAGCAGTTCATGTTTCCCTCCCCCCTTCTTTTTCTGATGTGAAGTCTGATATTGATGTGTGACCTAAGAGAAGCAAAGCCTCCAACTGCATTATTTCTTTCAGTAATTGAACAGTGGAAAAAGAAAAAGGAAAAAAAAAAAGAAGACTGGTCGAGAAAGAATAAAGAAGGAAGTAGAATATTGCTGATGGCTTCCTTTTTCCTCCCACAGGCACCCCACATTGGAAGCACAAGCCCTGCAAAAGGCACCCTAAGCTAGCAATGATGTTGACATCACTTGTATAGTAGCACTAAAGGTTGAACTTATACTAACTTAACAATTCACATAGGCTAAAGATGTTAACATATATAGCTACTCAGGATTTGGACCAGAAAATCATGTGGAGCTTTGGATTACTTGCAGAAGCAGCTGATGCATATGTCCAGCTGAACACGAGCTCTATATCTAAAATCGAACAAAAATATCATTGACTTTACTTTCTTGTGGGCCCCGAAGAAGTATGAACCCCTGATCTCCTCCAATGATAATGGTGCTTGAGTGCATGCAGTTATGAGGGAGTTCTGAGGAGCAGATGACACTCATGATCACCGGAAGGACTGAATGGCGTCCACAACAAGACAGCATTCTGATGAAGAGAAAACGAGGGTATATAAGAAATTTTAATGAAATTATTTTTGTAACTACTAAAAGGTAACAAAATTACCGATAAACCACATTTCATTACAAAATTTTTTTTTGTAAAACATAAAATTTTAGGGTAAATTACTCTTTTGGTATAACACATTTTAATAAAATTATGATTTAGTATGAAGTTTTGAAAGAATTATACATGGTACAAAATATTTTACTTTGATACAAATCATTAAATTTTGATGACAACCGTTTTTGTTGATATGGCATGCTTATATAGCACTAAAAGTAATATTTTAATAATAATGTGACATAAATTAATAATATTAAAAAACAGAAGGAAGCCTGTGGAGGTCCATATAGGTCGATAGCCAACCACGGAAGAGCCTTGTTGGCGATCTCCTCTCTCATTGGTAGCCTTTCCCATGGATCCGCAACCTCATGATGAAGGTGGCCCGAGACATGGGGTCCATTGGAAAGGCCTCAATTCATCGTCAATATGTGCGCACCCTTTACAAACTCCAGAGAAGTATTAAAATTTAGATTACTACATAAATGATAAATGAAATGTGAAATTCTTGAGTAGTCTACTTCCCCTTGAACGATGAAGCCCCTAAAGGGTTGTAATTCATAAGGGATTTACTTGTCTACCTTCATATTGTGATTAATAATAGATTATCACCATGCAGAGATTAGTCAATCAAGTTGGGTACATCTGCTTGACCATCAATCAACTAAAGAAGATTACTTCAACTATCAAACAATCATGGCACCGAAGTTTTCTATTATGCATGCGAGCAAGTGAAATGAGCGGTACAGCAACTGATTTAACAGCCATAGATATATGCGGGCGAGATCAAATTGTTATTCAACCAAGGGAGACAAATGATAATGATCAGAATAACATCTCTTCAATTCCTATGGGACTGAACGAAGATATAGTTAATCAAATATAAAGGAAAATAGGATATCAAAGTTAGGCAAGAGATTACCAACAAATGATGCCCTCAGCTAATCTAGGACTGGGCTCACATTCTTAATCATGCGGGTGCATTTTGCAGAACAATCATTTGATGATGACGAACATACACTATCACAATCAGGCCATAGATCCATGAGCCCAGTACATAGCACAAGTTCAGTATTGGGTGTCGGAGGAACACGATCTTTCAGGCATCAATCCTCTGTAACATGTTAATGTATGTATAGCTGGAAAATGACACAAAGAGCTTTCGGAACCTGCATAATAGGGGTCCATTCATTATTTTCCACAGATGAATTAGCACAAGTTCAGTATTGGGTGTCGGAGGAACACGATCTTTCATGCATCAATCCTCTGTAACATGTTAATGTATGTATAGCTGGAAAATGACACAAAGAGCTTTCGGAACCTGCATAATAGGGGTCCATTCATTATTTTCCACAGATGAATTCAAATTCAAGGAATTGTATTTGAACAATGAGATGAGTTTTTGTGTGATAACTTTAGCAGGGAGAGGAGATCATACCAAACCCACTGACTCGAGTGTTTAGACATTGCATGGAAGCTCCTCCAAGGCTGCTGGTTCAATATACAATACGCGGAGCCATCAATACTTTTAGATGAAGATAAGGTGGATATCCAAATGTCAACAGGTCCACTATACTTGCGAAGAATGCTTGTGCTCACCTATGGTAATCCATGAACCTCACAGATAAATTTGAGGGAATAGAAAGGAAAAAAGTAGTGGAAAATAATGGGATGATATAGAGGCAAGACAATTACAAGTTCCCAAGCCTCAATATCTCTGTATGATGGATCTTGCAGAAGCTTCCTGATTGTGGCATGACGAGCACAATGAGAAAAAATGATGGCTTACCATTGGAACACAAAATAAATTGATCAATAAGAACTGTTGCAAACTAAACACTCACACTTACCGAACAGCATAGTGTACATCTCGATGATTGCAGTGACCCGAAATGCCATAGCTGTCAAAGGTAATTATCTGGAGAAAACAGCATTTGCAACTTTTCATAAATTGGAACCTAAACGAAGCAATCAACACATCACATTATAGGAATTGGGCAACATTAAATCAATCTCTTACTGCATCGATCCTATTACTCATGACTTCCTCTTCAATAACTTTTAACATCACGCTGTGGCTCCAGACCTTGCCAAAACCATCCTGACAATGAACTATCAGATTAGCACAGGACTTTCCATAAATCCCTCGCAGCTTGTAATGACTTATCTGGGTATTGATTTATAGCCATATGTGAAATCAGTTCCTTTCTATTCAGAAAGAGAGGAATTTATAATGATTTCTCAAATATTTCCAAACACAAACTGATTTCGATGAAGTTGATGAAGTGAGACCTGCAAATCTGGATGATCCAGTACTTTGACTTGCTGGCGCGGCACCTTAAAAAAATGATTTAGCTGTCAAAAGAAGGACTTGGAAAGCTCATCTGGAGATTCTTTGTGATCGAGTAAATACCTTGAGTTCTGCGCATGCTCTATAAAGCTCATCCTTTCTTATGTTTCCTAATCCATCTGCATTACCTATACACATACATATACAAATATATAAATAATTATAAAGAGGAAGAAACATTGTAGTGTTGAAGAATAAACAACATAGGTAGAGTTAAAAAAAATCTCTTGGTCAGCATAAGTCAGTCACCTGGAATGCTCTTGTTGTAGTTTGTAATTTACCATCGAGCACATATAATTTTTACAGAGAATTATAGAAGAATAAAGAAAATATTGACAAGCATTACCAATGGTTAAGCATAAAATGTGCAAATTGTGTCCCATTTCTGTAAGGTAATTTATTGTTGGAGAAAAGAACCTGCATCAGTTATAGCAAAAAAGTAATGTTAACCAACAGGTAACGGATATATTACGCTGATCATCTCGAAGTCACAAGTTATTTCTAAAGTTTCCCAACAAAGATTTCTATAATCACCTGCTATATGACAATAGGCATGGGAAAAACAATTCGCTATTAGCATATTAGGCATCAAAAGCTATAAGCTTTAAGTAAATAATTAAGTATCTACTCAGTGCTGGTTTGGTGCTAGAAGTTGACAAATGTTGCTGAGTAAAACACCATACATGGATTCATCGTCCGGGTGTGCAACAACCAACAGTACATTTCTCTTGCCAGAAGCTCCACCTGATTTTCACCACCCAATAAATATAAGCAAGAAACCAATCTTATAGGGACAAAAGAAGCAATTTACAATCACACACCTCTACTAAGAAAGTAATATTTTGCAGAGGAAGACGACATATAGAACATTTTGCATAGAGAAGCAACCCATATCGTGATCACAGATGTAAAAATAAGGATCCACATTCTAGCAATTGGACCTGAATAAAGCAAGACAAACACTTAGATCAATCTATAAATAGTTTGATAAGCTGGTTAGAACCGCTTTCCAAAAGGTTTTCTAAAAAAAGCTAGCCAAATGAAAATCTAAATCGAATCGAAAGAGAAAAGATGAGGGTTGAGCGTAAAAAGGCGGACCTGCGGCTGCTGCTGCGGACCTGCGATGGAGACGTCGTCGGGATCGGTTGAGCGTTCGCTTCTCTTTAAATTCTGCCGACCCTGCTCTGCGACTCAGCCCTGGTTCGTTTCTGTCTGTGACAGTCGATGATTAAGAGAAAAAAATGCTTTCAGGAATCAAATGAAACTCAAAATTTAGGGTTTCATTCGGGAGAGGAATCGAAACTCACATACCTTCAAGAAATCAAGAAGCTGACCGTGGGGTGCTGGAGGCGGAGCCACCGCAGTGGCAGCTGGGGACTGCCGTGGATCTCATCTCTCCCGTCTGCTGGGTGTCACTCCAACATCCGCCAATGCAGCAGCTGCACAGAGATCATCAATAGTCGGATCGAGTATCAGCTGGAGCAGGTGCAAGACTTGGCTCGGCCGCGTTGGAAGTCGTGGGACCGGGGAGAGGCTGAAATTAATATATATATATATATATATATATTTAATGGTGGTAAATGATAATAACCAGTTTAGTTTATCGGGGCAAGAGCTCATCGACTTTCAAAATATATATTCAAAAACATCATAAATAAAACTAAACAGTTAATATAGGTTGCTTGCAAATTCTTAAAAAATATTTTATCATTTAATTAACTGATTTCGAACTCAACAAATTTACAAAATTGTTTTTCATTCTATGTACTTAGGATAGATGATAAGTAATTATTACTTACAAAATATATATATTATTTATCTACCTAATAAATAAAAATAAATTAAATTTCAAAGAATTAGGAGAAAAAGGAGAATGATTAGTTGTCTCTCCATTACATGTGTGGTCACATAAATAAATTTTAGGCGAGCTGCAATATTTAAATGGAACTTGAATTTTCCTATACAATTCTAATTTTATATTTGGATGTAGTGATTTAGAATGATTAATAAATTTTTAATTTAATAAACTTTTTTGTAGTGGTTTAAAAACTACTTCATTATAATAAAAAAAAAGTAATATATTCAATTTTTGGAATTTTGGAGTGGTAAAAAAATATTGTGAAATTCTAATTTTATAAACTAATAATATTAATTTATTTTATACAGTGTGGGATTATATTATTAATTGTAATTAATGTATTTTTAATTAAAATATAATATAGTCAATACATATTAGGCAAATAATCATAGTGAGAAGTAGATGAATAATCCAATTACAAAATAAAATATTGTATTATAGGTAAATGATAAAATTATTGAAGAATACGAGATATCTCAATATTCTATTATAGAGTACGTAGATAACATAGATATTATGGTGAAAATATAGTATATATTTCAACTAATTTGGAAGATAAATAAATTGAATATAATAGAAAATGTGTGAAAGTAAAAATGGTAAATATGTAAAAGTTGATAAAAATATTTAGTATATTAAGAGTACAATATATGAGATTGATAAAACAATTTCATATAGTAATGAATATTTTAAGGAAGTTTTTCAACAAATACCATTAATGAAGTAGAGTTATATTCTCAATTAAAAGATTTAAGTATTAATTAATAGTATTTAAGTGATATTTATTTTTATCTTATTAGTCATTATAATGTAGTAAGAGCCGTATTTTACACTCCATTAGAAGTGTTTGAAATAATCATTAAGATAATGTATGCTTATCTTTGAAGAGAAGTTAATAATACTTAATAGTATTTAAGTGATATTTATTTTTATCTTATTAGTAATTATAATGTAGTAAGAGCCGTATTTTACACTCCATTAGAAGTGTTTGAAATAATCATTAAGATAATGTATGCTTATCTTTGAAGAGAAGTTAGTAAAAAACATATTATATTTTATATATTATAAATTATGTATAATAGTAGAGAAAGGAAATTTTGATATAATTGTATGTTTATAATATTTTATTTTTGGATTTAGGGGTTGATAAATTTATAGATGTTAATCAATTGTTTGGATGGAGGGTAAGTAAGTGAAATGATTATTAATGAAAAAAATTAAAAGTATAAATTTATTATTTTAATTAAATTAAATATTTTTTATTTATAATATTTGTTTCATATATTTATATTATATAATTTTATATAAAATATTATTAATATATAAATTTATATAAAAATAAAAATAAATAAATAATATAAATTATAAATAAAAATATTAAAATAATTTAACCCATAAATTCATTCCAAATATCTATAATTTTAGAATCCCTACAAATCTCTCAATTTTTTCAGTGAGTGAATTGTAAATTTTTTTTAATAATCCGTCTTCAATAATTATTAATTAAATTATATATTATATATAATTAAATTATATTAAATATATTTTGTACAATAATTTTTTATTTATAATATTTATAACATATAATTTTATATAAAATATTATTAATATATAAATTTATTTAAGTAATAAAAAATAATAAATAAAAGTATTAAAATAATTTATACAATAACACAACACCTCCAAATATCCTCCAAATCTCTCTATTTTTTTACCCTGTATTTACTATTTTTTTTAACAAAGGATTATTCACTCAATCCTCCAAATCCCCCTCTCTAAATCCTGGTCTCCAAATCCCTTCTACAAACATAGTGATCAAAAGAATGAATAAGTTGTTTGCCTATTAGAGCATCCATTGCAGCTCTTATGTGTGATAATGGACAATCATTGAAAAGAGGCAACATGAGAATCCCATGTAAGATAGATCTACACGACAAGCACTTAACCACGCAACAAACCAAACCAGAAAATTTATCACCTTCAAATCCCCCGGTAAGATGTCTAAACACGATGTCTTGTGTAACCTCGTGTAGTGTAATTTATAGGAGGAGCATGATACCAAATACCCACAAATGCAGATGCCAAATACCCACAAATGCAACTGCAGTTACAAAAGTTTAATATTTATCTTTCATCATCTAGGGCAGCGATTGCCCTGTGTAGCATAGAGACCATGACCAACAGAAATCAACCCTTGTACTAAGAAATGTAATGTTTCTAAGCATCAAGAGGAAGACAGCAATTTTCATGACTAACATATATGATTGAGGACATTTCAGGCAACAAGTGAGCAAAAGCATTCTATCAGCCTCATTTCTACCATCCATCTCCAAGTCCCATTATCTGCCCCATCAGCTAAGCAGGTAACACCAGCAAGTAAAAAACTTAAAACCAAATCCATCAAACTTAACTGAAGAAGCACAGTCTGTTCATGAAGTCAGCAATTTTGAAGCTTTCCTTAATACCAATAGCTGGAAAGTAACGAAATGACATCCCTTCATTTGTGCAGAAATCGCCAACTAGCAGTCAGTTATAATTCTCAGGGTCATACATCTGAGTGCCACTACAGAAGATCAATCAAACTGGCCCATTTTTTGGGATTCCCGAGAAACCCCTAACCAGGAGCAAGAACCAGACAAGTAGGAGAAGATTCAGGCTGGCGGGGGCTACTTACAATACCGATCGGCCTTCTTCTTCACCCGATCGTCGAGCGCGTCCTCTACGGTCTTGGCCTTGAATTTGGGGTCGTACCCGAACTTCTTCGCCTCCACCGGGAACAACTCCTCGTACTTCATCTTCTTCGCCGCATCAATTGTGTAGATTCCTTGCCCATCTCCCCCACCGTCAGCATCCCCCTCGGCGTCGCCATCAGCTGCGGTGAGAATATCTGGATCGCCGACGTGATCCTCCGCCGACTTCTTCTGCTTCTTTTTCTTGTGCTTCTTGTCGATAGATTTGCTGCTGGTGGCTAGGGCCCCTCCCTTGAAGGTCAGCTTCCCTCCCTTGGCTCTCTGGTAGGGATCCGACATCAGGGAGCGCTATTGGATCTCTATGGAATGGAGCAGGCAAAAGGATCAGATATTTCCTTTGGCGGGTATAATTGGCCCACCACCGAATCTAGAAGGCCAATGAGTACCTAATGGGCCTTATGACCTACACGTTTTCTAATAGCCCAATAACTTGTGTTTATTTTACAATGTTCTTTGAGTTTGTTTTTTTTTTTTTTTGCGTAAAAAACTGCTTTTATTAATGAATCAGCGTCAAACACACGTGAAAATATGTGAGCGGCATCTTGCATTAAGATGTAGTGTTATTCTACAAAATATGTGAGTGACAACTTGCATCCTTTTTAATAACTCATTAAAATATTATTATAAATTTATATATGTTGTTAAGAATTTATAAAATAGTTTTATCTATAAGTTTCTCAATTTAAGGGTTATGTTGAAGTAGTTTGGAGAGAAGGTGAATGAGTAGTTTGAAGTGGAGGTAATGTGATGAATTTTGAGATTTTAAAATTTTTTAATAATTTATCATTTGGATGGAGGAGAAGGAAGGGTAATAATTATTAATGAAAAAATAAAAAAAATAAATTTATTATTTTAATTAAATAATTTATTAGTTATTATATATTATTAAATTATATTAAAAATATTTTTTATAATAATTTTTTATTTATAATATTTGTGTTATATAATTTTATATAAAATATTATTAATATATAAATTTATTTAAAGTATATAAAAATAAAATTAAATAATATAAAAAATAAATAAGAGTATTAAATTAATTTAATCATTAAACGAATTTGGATTTTGTCATATTGTAAATGAAGAGCTTTGGAAGTGATGATTAACCTTTCTAAATCCCTCCAAACTTCTCCATTTTTTTTTTTACCAAAATAGAGATTTATCCAACCTTCGAATCCTCCTCCAAATCAGTAAATGACAACTAATAATTTGGTAGTATGTATTCCACTTATAAGAAATTTTCATCTATTATTTTTTCTTATAGTGCCCATACCTCCATAAAATGTACATAGATTATATAAATTATAATAATTAAGTTTTATGGTAATTATTTGTAGTGGCATGAGATAAGGGTGACTTGTCCCCTCCCCTTATCTTAGTAAGGAATACCTAGTTGGTCATCTAAGGGTTAATGTTGAATTTCATTTCTTGAAATTTAGTATGAAATATTAGTTAAGAAAATGAGTGTGATTTTACTCTAACAAAGTGAAATGTATAGATAATTGATGTGTAACTAAGACATCCTAAGAATTATGTTAAATTACCTGATAATAAGATAGTTACCTCTGATTTCTCCTTTACTCTCTCGATTTATCTACTCTTTGCTTATCACCATTATTCCTTCTCATTTGATAATTTGTTCATCGAGCTCATCATGAAAGACCTAATATGAAGTGAAGGTCGAGCAATGTCTAAAAATTAAAACTCGTGCTACTTCATTTCAACGTTACGTGAAGTCACTTATGCCCTTGTAAGTAAAACACAAAGTCTTAGTTCTTACATGTGGTATCATAGCCAAAATTGAAAGGTGAAATAGTAATTGAAAAAGATATTTATAGAATCTTAAAGATTTATTCTACTAGCTATACCTATGTTTGATAGTTACTATTGTTATACTCCAACCCGATTTAAATAGTCAAAATTTGTGAATAACTCGTCACTGCTCCCGGTACTATAAAATCAACTACCATTATATTATTGTTAGAAGTCAGACGAAAAATTATGAACATTTCAATATCCTTTTAAAAAAATAAAAATTTAAAATAAAATTGAATAATGTGAGAATATGATGTACATAATGTGAGTGACATCTTGCATTAAAATGTCATGTTATTCCACAATATGAGGTAAAATATGTGAGTGGCATCTTGCATTCATTTGAGTAAGTCACTAAAAAATTATTATGAATCTATATAAGTTGTCAAGAACCCATAAAATAATTTTACCTACATGTGTCAACTTCAATGACAACCAAGGGATTTGGCAATGTGTATTCTACCTATAAGAAATTTTCACCTATTATTTTTTCATGCCTCCATAAAATGTACATAGATTATATGAATTATAATAATTAAGTTTTATCATAATTATTTGTAGTGGCATGAGATTAGGGTCCCTTCCCCTTATCTTAGTAAAGAATACCTAGTTATTCACCTAATTGTTCATGTTGAATTTCATTTCTTGAAATTTAGTAAGAAATATCTAGGTGGAAAAATGAGTGTGGCTTTACTCTCACCAAGTGAAATGTATGAATAATTGATTTTTAACTAAGACATCCTAAGAACTATGCTCCATTATCTGCTAATGAGATGGTTATCTTTGATTTCTTCTTTACTCTCTTGATTTCTCTACTTTTTGCTCATGACCATTTTTCCTTCTCTTTTGATCATTTTTTCATCGAGCTCATGGTGAAAGACCTAATATTAAGTGAAGGTCGAGCAATGTCTGAAAATTAAAACTCGTGCGACTTCATTTCAACCACATTTGAATGTTATGTGAATTTACTTATGTCCCTCCAAGTAAAACACAAATTCTCATGGATAAAATGATAATTGAAAAAGATATTTATAGATTCATAAAGTTTTATTCAACTAGTTATACCTATGTTTGATGGCAACTATTGTCACTCGCCAACCTAGTTTGAATAGTCAAAATCTGTGAAAAACCCATCACTACTCTCGGTACTATAAAATCAACTACCATTATATTCTTGTTAGGAGTCAGATGAAAAATCATGAACACTTCAATATCTTTTCAAAAAATAAAATGGAATAATGTGAGAATATGATCTACATAAAACGTACCAGACAAGGTTATCAATGGATATTCCTCTTTTCATGTTTCTAAGACTATATTGTAATAGTTTATTTTTAGGGGTTTTTGAAGGGCTTAAAAAATATTTCACTTCATATAATTCTTATAACAAGCATGACAAACACCCATTAGTTCATAGAATGGTTCATTAAATCATAGGACAAAAATCTATTTGACCGACTTGTGGTCCAGAGTGTCTTTACCGAGCACCATGGTACGAGACTACAACCTCTATCACACTGGTACGAGTTTATGACCTCGACCATCCGTCTGTGTGAGCACCATTGTCCAACCCCTATAAATATCGATTTACATGTTCGCTATAGAGGGACAATACCTTTCACCTTCACCAAATCTAATTGTGCTTAGGATTCTATGAGTCTCTTGACAAATAGGACCACCAATATCTTCTCTTGTACCAATCTTGTTGTCCAATAGTTTTTAGAACAATCACTACCCCATATCGAGTGTGTAAACCTCGCCCTTTGGAGTTAAGGAAAACTAGGGAAAGAACTAGTCAACCCGGGTGAGAAAACTGAACCGGTTCACGAACCCCGACCATTTGAGAATGGGCAAATTGGAAAATTTACAACTACCGAGTGACCCAAAAAGACATAAAAACCTTGGAAAGGGACCTTAGGACAATTTGGGGAAGAAAACATACCGGTTCAAGTGAACCGGATCCAAACCGGATTGAACTAGTTTGGACCGATTTGAACCACTATTGAACCAAATGATAAATTTATTTTTCTAGATGGCTTAGAAAATTCAAATTGAAGAATTGAGGCCACATTGGATAGAGAATGAATTTAGAGATTTTTAATTTTGAAAAACACGGTCGAATCGAGCATGAACGGGCTAGTTTAAGCTTTGAACCCGGTTCGGTTCAGAACACTATTGTCTTCTTCCTTCAGATGACAACACTATTCACTCATCGAAAAATTGAGCAGCACAAGCGAAGATGAAAAGTCTTCAGCCAAAGAGTGTCATGCAATGAATGACCTCTATTAAGGTGCCAATCATATGGCTAAGAAGTCCCCAAGCTTTCTATATAAAGAGCCCCTCCTCATTCATCCTCCTCACACCGAAAAACTTTACTCTCTTCCTACTGCTCCATTTTCTGGTGAAGCTCAAACCAGAGCTTTGACTTGGGCATTTTTCTAAGCCAAAGAAGGTGTGGTCGGGTTTTTTGAATTCGAGGAGAAGTCAGCTACATGCTTGTAGTCTCTCCATTTGTTCTAATGATCGTTGGAGAAGCGTCAGCATGATCGAACAGTGAAGCAGCTCCGACGGACCCAAGCTGCCCTATTTCTGTCGAGCTGAAATCAGCCAATTCGAGCCCTCTTCAGGCCAATCCAAGCTCTCCTAACACCTCCTTAGCCCTCCTAGGCCGAATTAGTGCGGAAAGGTAAGCCAATTTGGCTCCATTCTATGAATTCTGATCAGCACTAGAGAGAACCAACAGATTTTCACTAACTAAATTCTCACTCAATTCGACATGACTTGAGGTGATTCTTAATTCTAGGAAAGACCTCAAGACGAGAGCTATTTGCCCAAATTGAAAGCTTGGACCGCCGCACCCCGACGGTAAGCTTTCGAAACTTTCTCTCTCTACGTTCAATTTTTCGGCAAAGCTTCGTTTGAGTTTGTTCCGGTGTCAAAATGTGCGATTCAAAGTGGAATTGAATTGTTTGATGGTGTAGAAACTCCAATCTAACTTCAATTTATACAATTAAACTCATTTGATCGGTCAATTTGATAAAATCAAATTCGGCTGACTTAGAAGGTTGAAATTTGGGAAATTTTGGAGATTTCAAAAATTCGAGGGACTAAAGTACAATTTCATAAAATTGAGGGCCAATTGGGCTTGATAAAGATGTTGGAGGACCAATTGGGCAATTTTTGGGCAAAACTTACCATTTTTTGTAAATTAGGGGTAAAATGGTAATTTTTGGAAAAATTGGGGACCAAAATGGGAATTTTGGAAATTTGAACCCCTTCATGTAATTTTGAATAAATTGAGGTCTCAAAGTAAAATTTTGAAGTCTCGGGACTCAATTTAGGGGAAAATCGGCATTTGGTACCTAAAGTTAAGGAAAAAGAACTTTAGGGACCAAATTATAAATATTTGAAAAGTTGGATATTTTTATTCATTCATAATGAATGAAGGTTATCAAGCCAAATGATAATTAAAAAGGATGTTCATATCGTGTAGGAACACGAGGTATTAGGAACGCCAACTAAGACAAAGCTCGCAAGGAGACAAAAACCGGTTAAGAGAAAGTCACCGCATTATTGGGTGAGTGAGATTTTTATATGATACTTGGTTGGAATGATAAGCACCTCGGAAATGAAAACCCAATACTAAGTGGAATTTTAAACATCACACCTGAATGGAGTGATGTGGAAATTATGCTGAAAAACTACTTACCGGTTGTAAGTAGATCATACCTGGTTGGTATGATGAACTTCTTGAGAGGAAGTAGAACACTCGCTTCTCGGTTATGAGCAGAGATATCCTCACACCTGGTTGGTGTGATGGGCAAATGAAAAGATTATTTTGTCGGAAGTGCTCTCCCCTTACTGTGTGTCACTGCTTAAACCTTTTGGGAGACCTTCTTGACAGGAGCTCGAATAGCAAGATAGGCTGGAGGCCTCAGTTTTGGAACTTGGGGGATAATATGCCCGATTTTGAAAATCTCGTACAGTGGGCCCAAGGCTAGTTGGCACGAGCAAGAGCTCATAGAAAAACATGAGTTTAAGCCATGAAAACTTCAAATGAATGATATGTTTGTCCATGGTACCAAGACAGGATCGACATACTTGATGGATTGAAGACATGAAAGGTCGACGGATCAGTCAAGACAAATAGTTGCAGGTCGAGTTGAGGGTTGGGGCCATTGGACCAGCGACACCACATATTAAATGGCTTATGTGGAGAAATGTTAATTTGTGCATGCACTGAGGTACGAGACCTTCAAGACGCCTAAGAGGGGTAGTGATGTGTCCTAAGGGCTACTGGACAACATGGTGGAGATAAGGACAGATTGTCATGCCAGCAGTTAGGGAAGCTTGACGTAGCTTCATGCGCATGAGATTGGGGTGGGGTCGGGATGAGGTCTCTATCCTCATACGGACACATAGTTTTCTTTACAAGATTGAGGGTTAGATGTCACGTACATCCACTCATTCTTATTGTAGAAGTGGACGTGCTTCTATCTAGGTGACCGGTAAAGTCGCTCCGACACCACAAGTGTGTGCAGTGGACGTGCTATCCTGCGAATGTGTGTTCCCTTCCTGATTAAAGGTGTGTGTTAGTTGATAAACACATCAATTGTGATTAATGAATGAGAAATGACTATGAAAACTAAGATTTTGAGGATGAATTGTTTTAAAATAAAATAAGGAGTTTAACACACTCCAATTCAAACTATTTTTCTAAAAGTCATACTTTAAACACTCATTTACTGAGTCGTTGAACTCACCCCTCCCTTATATCCCTTTTTCAAGTAACCAAGGGAAACCTACCCAAAGACCTCCTATTAGTCACACCTGTAAGACATGTATGTAAAGTTTAAAATTTCATGCAGTTTTGATTAATGTTATTCCAAGAAAGGTACAAGTTTAAAGGACACCTTACTCCTCCCATGTTAAAGAAGGGAAAAACCCTTAATAAATTGAGAGAGTGGTGGGTTGCTCATGGGGATCCGACCAAACCGGGTTGGGACGTGACAACTTGAGTGGTATCAAAGTCTGTTTCCTTGAATACATTATCAAGACTATATAACATAGTAATTAATAGGAATAATTTTAAAATTTACAGATGGCCTCAAGAAAAGAAGCCAAACAAACCCGTGCTACCTTAGCCATCCCGGAAGCCAGGAAAAATCACATCCCAAAGGAGGGAATAAATTAGAAGTATAGGAGGACTCTTGAAGTAATCCCAGGTCAAAGAGGACTCGAGAAGACAACCTCTAAGGTATTCGGGCTCAAGGATGACAAAGCACCGAACCACTAGGAATCCCTTAGAAAGGCTCCACAATGCTCAAAATATTGGAGGAACCACAAAGGTCCACACAAGGAGATGATCTATTACAAATGTGGGCAATGGGGACACTTGATAAGAAAATGTCCAACATTACGGAGGACAAGACCCAAGAGGATCTATTATGAGTGTAGGAGGGTGGGACACATATTAAAGGACTGTCCCACACCGCAAGGAATCAAAGTTGTCACGCCCGACCCGGTTTGGTCGGATCCCCATGATTAACCCACCACTCTCCCGGTTTACTAAGGGTTGCCCCTTGTTTAATAATCGTGAAGAGTAAGGAGTACTTTAAACATGTACATTTCCTGGAATACATAAATCAAAACTGCATAAAAATTTTAACTTACATACTTGTCTTGCAGGTGTGACTAATAGGGGGTCTTTGGGTAGGTTTCACTTAGTTACCTGAAAAGGGATATAAGGGAAGGGGTGAGTACAACGACTTAGTGAATGGGTTTTCAAAATTTATCTGTTAGGAAAAATGCTTGATTCAGAGTGTACCAAACTTCTTATTTTCTATTAAAATATTTTTTTTCTCAAATTATAGTTTTCAACACCTTTTCCCAAGGTTTGCCAATTATTTTTTCAAGGATCCTCAAATCCTTTCCACGATTTCCATAACTTTTTCCCCATTTCCATATTCAGTATGTTTCACAAATCACACAACCTTCATCATGAAGGATCACACACACATTCGTGAGATGCAGTTACACCGACTGCACCCACTTGTGGATCGGAGTGTCTTTACCATCCACCCTGATAGAAGTCTCTAACTTCTACCTGAAGTCTGAGTGAACGTCCCTGACGTCCTACCTTCAGACCAAAAATACTTTGTGTTTGTATAAGGATAGAGACCTCATCTTGACCCCCACCCCCGTCTCGTGCACAATGAAGCTACCTCGAGCTTTGCAAGGTTACTTGGTCCGACTAACTGCCCTTATACCCATTAGGTCATCTAGGGCCCTCGGACACATCACTACCCCTCTTAGGCATCTTGAAGGTCCCGTAAACACAGTGCATACACAATCAATATTTTTCACATCATGCCATATAATTTGTGGTGCCATTAGTTCAACGGCCTTGACCTTCAACTCAACCTGCAGCTGTTTGTCTTGACTAGTCTGGAGACCGATCATGTCGCACTACCACTAGTTGACTGAATATGTCGGTCCTGTCTTAGTACCATGGCCAAATAATTTATTTATTTAAAGTTTTATGGCGTATATCTTATGTTTGTTTACTAGCTTCTGCTCGTGCCCACTTATCACACCCCGACCCAGTTTGGTCGGATCCTCATGATCAACGTGCCACTCTCCCGATTTTTTAAAGGGTTTTCCCTTATTATATACCGTAAAGAGTAAGGCGTCCTTTAAACCTGCACCTTTTCCTGGAATAACATAAATCAAAACTAGATAATATTTTAAATTTATCATACTTGTCTCATAAGAGTCTTAGTTGATGGTCTTTAAGGGTAGGTTTTCCAAAATTTCCTAAAAGGGATATAAGGCAGGGGGTCAGTATGAATATTCACTGAATGGGTTTTCAAAACTTTTAACTTTTAGGAAAAAGATTTGTATTTTAGTGTGCTAGACTACTTTCTTTCAAAAATCCTTTCATTTAAAATTTCAATTTTTACCACCATTCCTTATTAATCACAGTATGTTATCACCAACACACATCCTTCATCATGAAGGTCAAACACACATTCACAGGCCAATACGTCCACTGAACCCATTTGTAGTGTCGGAGTGACTTTACCGGCCACCTAGATAGAAGCACGTCCACTTCTACCCTGAGAATGAGTGGATTTACGCGACATCCGACCCTTAATCCCGAAATCAATTCTCCATGTTCGTATGAGGACAGAGACCTCATCCTGTCCCCACCCCGGTCTCATGCGCTTGGTGCTACTCCAAATTTCGCACAGTTACCTAGTACGACGATTTGCCCTTATGCTCACCAGGTCGTCCAAGGCCCTTAGGGCGCATCACTACCCCTCTTGGGCATCTTGATTATCCCGTAATCATAGTGCATGCACAATCAGTATTTTCTTATCATGCCATATAATCTGTGGTGCCACTAGTCCAATGGCCCTGACCATCAACTCAATCTACAGCTATTTATCTTGACTGGTCCAAAGATCGTCTTGTCGCACTACCACTAGTTGACTGAATATGTCGGTCTTGTCTTAGTACCATGGCCAAACAATTCATTTATTAAAGTTTTATGTCACATATCTCATCTTTGTTTACGAGCTCCTGCTCATGCCCACTGGCCTATGGCCCACTTGTTCGAGATTTTCAAAACCGGGCATATTAGCCCCCAAGTTCCAAAATCGAGGCCCTTAACCTATAAAGCTATTCGAGCTCTCGACAAGAAGGTCTCTCAAATCGTTTAAGCATTGGCACACAGTCAGGAGAGAGCACTTCTAACAAAATATATTTTCAACTGTCCATCATACCAACTGAGTATGAGGACATCTCCGCTCATAACCGATGAACGAGTTTTCCACTTCCTTCGAGTAAGTTTTATCATACCAAATGGGTATGATATACTTACAATCGGTAAGTAGTTTTTCTGCGTGATTTTCACATCACTTCTTTAAATTGTGATGTTTAAAATACCACTAAATAGTGGGCTTTTCATTTCGAGATACTTATCATTACCAACTGGGTATGATATAAAATCACACTCACCCGTTAATATAGTGAATTCCACTAAACCAGTTCTTTGTATTTTACGCGAGCTTGTCCTTGTCGGCGTTCCCGGTGCTTCGTGTTCCTACACGATATGAACATATTGGTTTATTATTACTCGACCTAATGGCCTTCATTCATTCGAAATGAATGTGAAAACCCAAACTTTTATTTATTTACAATTAGGTCCCTAAAGTTATTTTTCTTTAACTTTAAGTCCCTAATATAAGTTTTTCCTCAAATTGAGTCCCAAAACTTTTAACCTTCCCTTTGGGACCTTAATTTATTCAAATTCACAAAAAGGGGTTTAATTTCCCAAATTTTCAATTTGGTCCCCTAACTTTTCCAAAATTACCATTTTGCCCTTCCTTTACAAAAATGGTAAAATTTACCCCCAAAATTCTAAAATTCCTCAATTGGCCCTCTAACATCCTTATGATGCCCAATTGACCCTCAATTTTATAAAATTGCATTTTGGTTCCTCGAATTCTCAAAAATTCCCAAAATTTCCCCAATTTAAATAATATAAATAATAAATGAGAGTATTAAAGTAATTTAAGCAATAAATAATACAATCTCTACCACTTACTCCACTTTTTGGAGATATTGCCTTAAAGGGAGGGGTTGGAGTAAGGATGTTAATAGCTATGGTCGTGGCGGGTTTTAGCTGACTCGCGCCCGACCCGAGCTCAGGTTCAGTAGACCTGTGCCTGAGTGGACCCGAGCCTCGACTCTACTTGGTTGGGTCCGGACCCGACCCGAGACCCACCTTGACCCAAGGCTCGGGTCCAAAAGTTGGACCAGAACTCATTGCTCGGGTCTATCTTATTTTTTTAATATATAATTTTTATCAAAAATAAAAAAAAATTCTAAATTATTATAATATATAAATTTTTTAATATTTGTTTGAAAATTCAATTATTTTTTCAGCCAGCGGGACCTAAGCCCATAAGAACCAGCCAACGGGACTCGAGGCTCGGGTCTCGGGTCCCATTGACTTGCTTAGGTTGGAGAGGTTTGGAGGTGATTCTCCGCCCTTCCAAACCCCTCCATTTTTTTACCAAATAAGGGATTTTTCCACCACTCCAAACCAATCCCCTTCTAAATCCCTTCAAACCACTCAATCCAAATATAACATAAAAGTTTAGTGTAAAGAGTACCAAAAAATTAAGAAGGCTAGGGATGGCCATTTAAGCAACGGAGTATAGAATGGTATGCCTATAAGGAGCGCACATAACACAAACCAAAAGTAGGACTAATTAAACACTAAAAAACTACCGACATTGTAAACAATGTTAGCCTTCAAACGAAAACCCTGATAGAAAAGTCTAAATATAAAAAATATATGGTTGTAATATATAAGTTCTCCACTAAGTAAATGGATAAAAGAACGACTCATAATCTTTCATTAAAAGAATGAATAACCTAGAGAAACGACTAACTGCTCTTGATATTAGCCAATATATGATAAAGAAATAACTATCCCATAGTAATGCACTACTGGAGTAGAAAGGTAAGCGAATGAATGCTTAAAGGAAAAGAGAATGTGAGACAAGATCGCTAGGAATCTCGAGATTTACTTTGGAAGTCAGATCATAAATTCATATACAAAAAATAAACTACTCGATAATAGTGCACATCATGATGAGGAAATTAAGGATTTATAATCCAACAAGAAAGCCACATAGGGTTATGCTTAATAAGAGAATAGAGGGCAAGGAGATAAGACGACAACTAAATTGTGAGGGAAATTTGACATTACAACCCAACCGATGATAAAGACACCCTCATAATGGATGGTTATGTAAATATGTATCGTACAAGAAGAATTAAGTAGTGACAGAAAAGTCATAAGGGAGCCATTCCATATAACATAAATAGTTACCTCACTAGAAGATGAACCCTAGTCAAATATTACAAGATGGGATAATCGATATCCCCACAAGTAAATACACTAATGAAAAGGAGAACAAGTAATGGAACACTCGAACCGAAACAATAGAAAGAGTTTAAGGACATAAGAAAGGAGATTATCTAATGCACACCATCTAAAGGAAATGGTGGAAGACTGGTGCCAATGGATACCAAGGAAGATAGGTGAAAACCTAGGATGAATTTTATGAAGGAATTAAAGGCATGCTTATAGGCAGCTCCAAGATAATTGGGATTAAAGAAATTACTCCAGATACATCTAAAGGTTGGGTTAAAGGACCAAACCTAAGAAACAAGGTTGAACATGATGAGTATTAAATAGGAGGTTTTGACGGTACAAAGAGGGACTAATAGAGTACACCACAAGAGAAAAATTAAACCCAACGAGAGAAAACCCTTAGATGTGAGCCAAGTAGAATTCGGGAAAATGAGAAAAGATTCAAAATAAATTTAACAAGAAACAATAACAACTATTGTAGTTTTGGGGACAAAACTCTTAAAAAGGAGGGAAATAATTGTAAACCATATTTCACAAAACAAGAAAGATAGAAAGAAGAATAAATAAATTTTGAAAAAAAAAATTGTGGTTCAAAGTGAATCGAAATTTGTGAAAATAAATCAAAACGATATTTGAAGTAATTCCAAGAGATAATTGAAGCTCCAAAAATTAAGGAAAAATTACATCACAAATTGGAAATGAAAATTGGATCGGTTTAAGGTGAACCAAGACCAAAACAAATTAAACTGCACTGAACCAAGAATAACTGAATCAAATATTTGTTTTTTAGAGTGACCCAAAAAGGGTAAATTGGTAAATTGAGGTCACTATCAGGTAGAAAATAAATTTAGAAATTTTTAATTTTTAGAAAACTAGTCGAATCGGGCCTAAACCGACCTATTTTTTATTTCGGGTCACTAAACTCATCACAACTAAATCGATAACGGTCCAATCAGGTTAGCGCACAGTCAGCGTGTGCAGTAAATCAACGCAAGAAATGCATGGTGAAGCGCACCCCTTCAGCCACTAGGTCAGCGTCTGGAAGCACTGACTAAAACAAGTGTGATGTGTATCCATCGTCAACGGTCAACTGAAGAAAATCCACGTTATTAGGAATTGACCAATAAAAGAGTGACATGTGTCCATAGCCAACAACCATATGAAAGAAATTCCCGTTAGCATGGACTGACCAATGAGAGGGTGACATGTGGAAAGTGTGCTAGGTCAACAGGCAGCTAGGATGACCGAGAAGGACTGACCAATAAATGAGCAACATGTGGTAAGATCACGTCGGATGGTCTCAACCAATCCTAGTAGGCCATGTGGAATTGGCACACTACGTCCAGTGGAAAATTTGAGTAATTAAGTTGACCAATCAGAGGATCCTACATGACAAAGTCAATAACGGTCGTCTCATGGCCAAATTTGGTCAAACACCACGTTGGATGGAGCAACCAATGGAAGGTCACCATGTGGATAGTCAATGGGTCAAAAGATGACATGGACTGTCACGCCTCGACCCGGTTTGGTCGAACCCCGTGATCAACCTGCCACTCACTTGGTTTAAGAGGGCTTTCCCCATTATTTTAATCAAGAGCAGTCATGTCATGCTCCGACCCGATTTGATCGGAGTTCGTGATCAACCCGCCACCCTTTCTTGTATCATTCGGGTATACTTACCCGAATGAGACAAGGACGGTGAATGCATGTTTATGTTCAAATCCTTACTTTAAGTGGAGGGTAGAAAGCATAACTTGAGGGCCCGAGCACATCCGGGAACTTTCCGTCTATGTGTTATCATGAAAAAGAGGTGAGAGAGAGGGGTGAGTAAAATACTTAGTGAGCGAAACTACTATAACATTTTACTTGAATTCATCTTTTCCGTCCTTTAAATTTGTTTGTTTGTTATTTCCTACATTCCACATGATCAACAACCGCCCTCCTATCATAGGAGGGATCACACATTCGTGGAACAGTCCTCAACCGTGCCACTTGTGGATCAGAGCGGCTTTACCATCCACCTTGATAGAGGGATATTGCCTCTACTTGGAGTTTGAGTGGACATCAATAGTCTGATACATCAAACCCCAATTACTTCACCCTGTCTGCTCAGTGGGACGAGACCTCATTTCCCTCACTACCTCAGTCTCCGTGCGCAGGAAGCTACTTGACTTCATGACCTACTGAACGATGAAACTGCCCTTATGCTCCCTAGGTCGTCCAACAGTCTTTGGGCTCCATCACTACCTCATGCCAAGTGTCCCAATGGCCTGAACGTCACAGTGCATGCACAATCAACAACTATTTTTGGATTATAACCTTTATCTTTAGCCCACTAGCATAACGGTATGTCAGCTTGGCTTCGACCCACGCGTACTAGCCCAACATATTCGACGACCTAGCTTTAGCAGAGTAGCAGTTCGGCCCAACAAGCTCGACAACTAGCTTGGCTCGATGGGTATCACGCAAAGTTTCTATTATTTAGGTCTTTTAGCATCATATATCACATGTCCATTCTGGATGGGTCCACGTCCGTATCCATTGGCCTTGGGCCCATCGGCATCTAAAGCCTAAGCCCGGAATTAGCTTCCAAATATTTTAAGCAAAGTCACCCAGTTAAAGGATGCTAATTTTGATAAAATAGTTTTCAAAGTTGAACCATCATTCTAACCGAAATGGACATCATAGCGGTTCCCACTCACCCGGTGATCTCGGCAAGATCGTGCCGGTGGAGTCTCTCTCCTTGGTGTGCTTCAGGGGGTCGACACTCGAGCAATCCATTCCGGTAGGGCACAAGTGTTCGTATTAGGAAGAGGTCACACCCTTTCTTATGTTTGCACCTAGGGCCTCGTACTTTGCTTAAATTGCGCATGGATCCCTGATTTCACTTCAATCTCTATTTGGCCCCTTGGGTTCCCAATTATTCTTTTTGGGTCCTTAACTCTTTCAATTTCACCAATTGGCCCTTAATTCACCAAATTTGCTCTTTAGTCCTTAATTCTCCAAAAATTGCAAGTTATCCTAAACTTTTCAAAATTTCCAATTTACCCCCAAATATCAGAATATGAGACTTGGAAAAGAACTTTAGGATGAATTGGGAAGAAAAATCGGACCGGTTCAAGTAAATCGGGTCCGAACCAGATAGAATCGGTTTATGAACCGAGTCAACTCATGAACCGGAACCAATAGAGAAAGGGGTAAACTGAGAAATTTATGGATTCCGAGTGACCCAAAGAGTCCCAAAAGTAATGAAAATGGATTTGAGAAGGAATTGGAGATGAAAACCAAACCGGTTCAATGGAATTTGATCCAAACCGGATTGAACCAGTTTGAACCGGTTTTAACCATTATTAAACCAGATTATAAATTTTTTTTTCTAGGTAGCTTAAAGGAATCAAATTTGAGATTTGAGGCCACCATTGGATAGAAAATGAATTAAGATAAATTTAGAAATTTTTTAATTTAAAAAATTTGGTCAAATGGGGGGTGAACTGGCCGGTTTAAGCTTTGAACCTGATTCAGACCGGTCCGGTCCAGTTTGGAACAGTGTCGTCTTCTTCCTTCAAATGACAGCACTGTTCACTCGCTGGAAAATCGAAGCAACATTGGTGAAGAAGAAATGTTTAAGTTCAATACGTTTCAGGCCATCAATGTTTATCATAAAGGTGTCAAACGAATAGTCGATGATCCACGAGCTCCCTATATAAAAAGCCCCTCTCCATTCATCCTCTCCACACCTGAAAAGCTCATTCTCTCTCAACTGCTTAGTTTTCCAGAAAATCTTGAACTAAAGCTCCGATATAGGGTCATTTCTGAGCCAAATAAGGTGAGGTCATATTCCTTAGAACCGGGGAGAAGTCAGCTACACGGTGGTGACATCCATTCGTTCTGAGAGTCGCCAGCATGATCACACACTGAAGCAGCTCCGTTGAACCGAAGCTGCCCTGTTTCAGCCAAGTTGAAATCGGCCAATTTGAGCCCTCTTCAAGCCAAACCAAGCCCTCCCAACACTTACTTAGCCCTTTCACGGCCAAATTAGGACCGAAAGATAAGCTAATTCGGCTCCCCTACAAAATTTTCGATCGGTGTTAGAGAGAGAATCAACTGAATTTCAATGAGAGAATTCTAATCAAATTTAACATTAATTGATGTTATTCTTGATACTATGAGTGACCTCAGGGCCCCTCCTCTTCCACACCTCTGCTTTATCCAAGTTTGCTTGTGTGCATACACGTCTCATGATGATGCTTGTGCTGTTTCAACTGATAGTACTATTGGACTAGATGCCTCTTGTTTGTACAAAAGTTGAACATATAGGTCAGTCATTTGAGAACAGAGAGACATTGGAAAGCAATTAACATCTTTAAATCCATTACTACACTTCTGCTCCAAACAACTCTAAACATCTCATTTTCAAATCACTACTACCCACTCAATCCAAATATAACCTTAGTCTTGTACTAATTCTCAAGTTTGACATTTCATTTTATCTATAATGAAGACTTCGTCATTCTACAACCAATCATTAGTTCCTTATTCAGTAAGAATTTTAATCATTCTAGTAATCATCCCAAAAATTTGATATCATACTTTTCCCATTTTCATGGAATTGTCCTTACTTTAGATTGTCTAACTTGATTATTCGATCAACAATTCCATGCAACTTGTTAATTCTCTCGATTTTTTAATGGTGAAATATTTTACCAAGGAAATACCGACCCAATCTAATTATGTGTTTTATGCCTACACTAAATAGATTAATATATACTATAATTTTGTCACCAATGTGGTATTACCACACATTATTACAATACAAGCTTAATGCGAACTCCAATGAATTTGTGGGGTGTAATAAAATACGTCAATAAATATATGAAATATGCACAACCACCACATAAATAGATCTAATCTTAAGTTAATTACCTCACGTGAATTGGATTGGATTACACGATAATAATAGAGTATAATATATCATATGAATATTATACATGTTTGTCCTTATTTGTATTTTATCTCTATGTTATTGTCTTTATTTATATTTTATCTATATGTGTTTGTTTTTATAATATTTTAAAGGAATATTATATATAAATATACTAAAATTATATTATACTTAGCTATATATAATTTATAATTAATGAATATTTTACAAAAAAAATTATTTTTACAGTTAATTCTTTAAGCCCATATCAAACAAACTATAAATGTGTAATTAACATTCACAACACAAGCATATATTTCACAACGTAACTTTCCAAAAAAATAACATAAATAACTAATACATAACTAACATTTTAATATGTTGTGCATTAACACAATTATAATAAAAAACACTAGATAGAGAAATTTTATAATATTCAAGTAATAAATTAGTGGTCTTATAGAAATCTATATTTAAAAAATACTTATCATTTTTATTCTCAAGGCTACACCATTATTCTTTTATAATATTTTTTTAATTCCCAAAAATTCAAAAATAGAGTGCAAGGGTTGTAATTATGAATTATCAGCACGGCCTTTTAACTTTTTTTCAATGTGTTGATGTGACCATCAGCTCAAGTGTCCAAAAATATATGGTCCATGCCTTAAATAATATAATGCATTGCACCCCTCCGTCCAACCCGTTATAAATGATAAATTCCCTTTAAAATGTCTTCCATACACAGATTAAATATTTATAATAATTTTTTAATTGTTTTTTTTATCTAGTTCATTACTTTTTAGACACGACAATAGATCATCTTCTCAAGTTATAAAATCAAACATTTTTCTTGCAAAGTAAAATCCCCACTATTTAATTAGGAAAAACATTTATATACGAAAAGACAGACCCGACATATCATAAGAATATGGGACTTTTGTCCCTCCATTTTTTTCATATATATTGCTTTATATGTGTAGAATGAGACTTTCTTTTAAAAAAAATTTTTTGTTAGCATGAAACTTAGTACGTCATGGAATAATCCAGTATGTCCGATATTGTATTTTTACGGAAACAAAATATATTCAGAACTTTATACTGGAAAATACATATTATTAATATTTTCAAAAATTACACCTAATTATCAAATTTAAAATTAAATTATAATATAATAATATCTATATTTTATCTCAAAATATTTAATTATTTTATTATCATCCATTATTAAATTTTCTAAAACTTTATTTTTAAATATTTTTAATCTATATTATTAATTTTAATTTCATTTTTAAAATTTAACTCATAGAGATCACACCTACAAATTTATGTAATAAATAATGAAATTAATATAAAAAAGAATAAACATAATGTATACAAATGATAAATTAATATATATAAATTTACAAAATAAAATATGATGGTAGGAAATAATTGAAGGCAAATTGTGAGCTATAAACATTTGAATAATTACTCATTTTCCTTGGACTTAGACATAAAATAGAAAAACTAAGTGAGAAAACAACAGAAAATGGCTAAAATTTAACTGAAAACATTAAACATGTATTCTAATGGAAAACAAAAACATTGCTCCGACCATCATCAGCTCCACTTCTCTAGCGCATGGACTCCGACGGAATCCGTACGCTCCACTCCCCTTCCCTATAAATAGAGAACCACCCTCTGGTTTCAACACATTACCTCTCTTTCACCTGGCGCCCACGGCTATCTGCCTCCTGCTTCTCCTGCTGCTCCGGTTGATCGTCCGTCGCTAGGGCTTCCATCGCTATCTTGTCTGCAATGGCCTTCGAGGCGAAGAGGCTCATGAACGATCCCAAAAGTAAGTCACCTCCATTTTCTCCATGCATTTAGTTTCTTCCTGTTCTCTTACATCCGTCTCCTTCGAATTTCCGGTGAATATTGTCCAATTCGAAAGCGATCAGTTGAGTTTACTTGGTTTTGGTGCAGACGCGGTAACTGAGTATATCGAAGGCCTCATGGACACTTACCCGGGGTTGCAGTATCTTGACGGCTTTCCTGAGGTTGTTTTTAACAAGAGCGTGTTTCTTTTCCTCCTGCATCTCTTGCATGGTGTTAGCTCCTGCAGCACTAACACGTCCTTTCTCTTATCATCCTTTTCAGGTCAAAGTTGTTTTGCGCGCCGATGCTGCGGGCGGCAATTACAGCAAAGTCGCGGTCATTTCAGGTTCGCACTCAGGGATGCGATTATATTTGTAACGTCAGTTTCTAAGCATCAGGTCGTTTAAGGAGGTGATTTTGCAATTTTCTTTCATTTGCATGAGATCTGGCATGGCTGCATTTGATCTTTGAGGCTTCATTTGATGATCTTTGAATTTGGAATTTCTGGTTGATTTCTTCGATTTCATTTGGTCATATGAAAACTGTGGTTGTATTAGTTTTCCTTCACACGGTTATGACTTAAAGTCCCCTGAAACATGCAGAAATGATACTGTATCGAATACGCTTAATATATGCTGCTTGTACTCTTCCAGAACTTGTTCCCTTATTCAAGAGGCTCTGCCTATGTTCCACTGGGGAGTGCGTTCTGGCTGGAAATTTAAATATCGGCATTTCTCTACTCGTCAGTCTGTGCTGCTTCAAGTTATTTTTGAAGTATAAGAATTAGCTTAGTGTATATGTTCTATTTCATGCTTTAGGTGGTGGGAGTGGACATGAACCTGCACATGCTGGTTATGTTGGGGAGGGGATGCTTACTGCAGCAATATGTGGAGACTTTTTTGTTTCTCCTTCTGTAGATTCGATTCTAGCAGTAATTTTTCTAGGCTACTTTCCTTCATCTTATTTATTTAATTTCCTTTTATTTTGAAGAACCATTATGCATAAAACTATTAAGCATTTCTCTGGAATATCTCTATATTTATTATATTACCACCATATCACACTCAGAGTGTATTTCAAATGACAGGGTATACGAGCAGTTACAGGTCCTATGGGATGCCTTCTCATTGTCACAGTAATTCTCCCAAGTTCTAATCTATTAGGATTCATCTGTTACAATATATTAGTCAGCTGTTACTTTATTTGTGTCCAGATTGTGAAATACAAAGACCAGTCTCCTAAGCACATGTTCAAATTAAGTTTGCACTCTATTTTCCAATCACTGCCCAACTGTAGCCGCAACCTGTATTAATTGTGCATTATTGCAATTGTAAATTTTGTGTTTTTTTCTGTGTAAATTATATGATCCTTCTTGAGAAATATTTTTCTTTATTTTTTTTTCAATTTGTGATGCCCTTATTTTCCCTCTTATAGAATTACACTGGTGATCGCCATAACTTTGGTCTGGCTGCTGAGGAAGCTAAATCTGAAGGCTATAAAGTGGAAGTATGTTCTGTTGTGTTCTTTTGAGAAGATAATGACTTGGTAATCAAATGAAGTTCCTGAATAGATCTTTGTACTTTCAGACTCTGATTGTTGGAGATGATTGTGCTTTACCCCCTCGTCGTGGTATTATTGGACGAAGAGGGCTAGCTGGCACAATTCTTATAAATAAGGTATGTTTTTTTCTTGTTTGTTTTCCACCCTATTTTCCCTTCCATAAAATGGATTTTATGTGTAATTCCACTGAGAAGAGGATTAATTTACTGCTCTTATCCCCTGTCTGAGGGTTGTCTCAGTAATTGAATAAGTTGGACAATCCCATGAGCATAAGAATAATGATATCTCCTCTTCATTCTTCATTTTTTTTCATTTTGTCACTCTGGATGTAATTATGGTTGTTTGATGATTCATTTGAAAGCAGATTGCTGGAGCTGCTGCTGAGGCAGGCCTTCCTCTTTCTGATGTTGCTGCTGAAGCAAAGCAGGCTTCAGAACTGGTTGGAACAATGGGTGTTGCGTTATCAGTTTGTAGTCTACCTGGGCAGAACATATTTGATCGTCTGGGACCTCGAAAGATGGAGCTCGGTCTGGGAATCGTAAGAAATGCCAAGTGTTCTTGTTTATTTGCATAGTTGAAGAACCTTTTAATTTGAAATGAACTTGTGATATTTTTTGCACATGAAATAAAATGTATGGATTGTTTACATATATATCTTACTCTTTGTGACCATCATATTACTAAGGAAAGCAGATTTAGCTCTGTATTTTCATTTCTGATTCCTTCATTGTTACACTGATTAGAGATACTGTTATTTTCTCATTTTTCTTCTTTAAGCATGGTGAACCTGGTGCTGCTGTGGTCGACCTTCAACCTGTGGATGCCATAGTTTCTCATGTTTTGAGAGAGATACTATCAACTGTATGCTCCAATTTTTTATTCTTGAGTTTTTTAATTAGAATCAGTATATTCTATAGTATTCCTTGTTCTTATGGATAAATCAGTAGGTTTGATATGCTTCCTGAAGAAGCACATCACACTATTTGCAGTGACAGAACTCTCTTTTCTTTCATTGTCTCAATTATCTTGGAATTGAAGTATTTAACACGTGTTTTTACTCTGTAATAATAATTGGTTTTCAGCTGAACTGACATAATGAATAGACTTCTTATTCAGATGTTGGATAATTTATCTTCATACATATTAGGCATGCACATATTAGTCATAATATCTTGTCTAATGAGCTAAGCAAATATTTACAGGAAACAGGCTATGTACCAATAAAAGGAGGCCATGCAGTGATTGTCATGGTGAATGGGTAAGTGATTGAATCATCTTTGGTTCTATAGTAGACTGTGTACATTTTGAAATTGTTCCAACTGAAGAGGTTCTGTACACTACTGGCATGAACTAAGCAACTGATGATTTTTTTTAAAACCACTCATTAGAAAGATCAGAGTGATTGTGAGAAATGAAAAATAAATCTTAACTGATACTTTAACTCATCATTACGACTTATTAAGCAAATAATACATGCTTTCCAACTGTTAAATGATCAAAGATAGCTTACAATTTAAACACAGTTTGGAGCTGCAACTTTTCTTTGATAAAGATGATAATGATGCACTGACTTTGATAATGTAGTACTGGCCATGCTTATAAGTTGCTTTTTTCGCTTGAAATACTTGCTATTTTTGTTGCCTTTTACTCTTATAATAATGTAATCTTTATTTGCTGTTCTCTTGTCTTTTGTGTGTCAAATGACTATATATATTTCCAAGGGAAACTTAAATTTCCAAATAAGAAGCTTTTTACTCAATTAATTATCTATTTTAGGTTAGGATCCACTCCAATGTTGGAATTGATGATCACATGCGGGAAAGTAGTTCCTAGATTACAGCTGTATCATGGACTTGCCATTGACAGAGTGTATACTGGCTCTTTTATGACTTCCCTTGACATGTCAGGTTTGTAATATTCGAAGAGCACATTTGTGCGAAGTTGCTTCAGTTATTTCATTTATTTGGGCTAGCATACTTTAATTATTTCTTTTCTTCTATTATTATCAGGTTTCTCAATTACTATTATGAAGTCTGATACAAAAATTCTCCAGCGCTTGGATGCTCCAACCAAAGCTCCTCACTGGCCAGTTGCTGTTGATGGTAATTCAAAATAAAATTTAATATATCAATTATTGTTTCTATGTGTTCTGCCTCTGGCAGATACTATCATTAATGTATCTATACCAGCTTAGCAGTCTGTACATTATAATGTTAGAAATGGGTAAAAGTTGTGAAAAATATTAATGAATGATTCGCAGTTTCTGTGTCATTCTATCATTTTTGTTGTCTTCAATCATATTCCATGCATCTCTAAAAATAGTATACACTAAATTCTTTAGTAGTCCATACCATAACTATTAAACATTAATTGATGTGTTAGAATTGATTATTTTTCTATGCTCAGGAAACCGTCCACCTCTAAAGATTCCCCTACCAATGCCTGTATCTTGTGTAACAAAGAGCAAGGTCTGTGCAGTAAAATTCCATGTTTCCATTCTGGAAACAGTCATCTTCTTAATATGTGCTGGAATTAACTATGATTTCCCATTTCTGAAATATTTTCATCATCATTAACCATCTTGATACATCTTATGCCTGATTGGACTAGTCAATAAGTCAGCTGAGACAACTGACTCCTGAGGGTTATAATCTCAAGTCCGTTATCGAAGCAGCAACAAAAGCAATTATCAAAATGAAGGATGAGTTGAATGAGCTGGATGACAAAGTAGGAGATGGAGATTGTGGATCGACTGTGAGTTTATTGATTGTTCTCTCCTCTATTCTTGTTGTCATCAAACCATAATATTTTTACATCATATCTGCAATTTGCTGATTTGCAGATGCATAAAGGGGCAATGACAATCCTTGAGGACATGAAAATCTAGTAAGTTCCCAAAATATTTGGCGCTTTTCAATTTTATCACAAGCACTTATCCACTCAGAACTTCTGTTGATATTTCTATCTATATATTGATTCAAAGGGACGGTCTCTGTATTTCTACATTTTTTATGACCGACTGAGCTAGAAAACAATTGTAATAGCATGGGTAATGGAATTTAAATTCATTTCCTATTGGACCATGATTTCTCATTAAAAGTTGGACTTCTATGTGAAGCTGTAGTAACACTTTTCACTTTTCACAGTTATCCCCTAAATGATGCTGCTGAGACCATAAATGAAATTGGGCTGTCAATCAAGAAAGCAATGGGTGGTACCAGCGGAATTATGTATGGGTCTTCCTTACGTGTGCCCATCTTCTTCATGCCAGTCTTGATTCTATGCTTGTAAATTCTAAATATTCCACGTACATCCTTTTATCCTTTTTCTAGATATCTTCTATTCTGCAAGGCAGCATATGCTCAACTAAAAGCAAGTTGCCACATAACAGCAAATGAATGTAAGATGAAATGCCACCATCAGATGTCATTTGAATTTGAAAGACCATAAATTCTTTTGATGTGGAATTCTAATTCAGGGGCTGAAGCACTTGAAGCTGCAATTGCTGCTGTCAGTAAATACGGAGGGGCTACAGCTGGGTGCCGCACACTGTTAGATGCCCTTATCCCAGCATCCACAGTCCTTAAGGAGGTGAATCAGTTTCTATCATAAGCAAGTTTTATTAAGTCTTCTATTCTTTCCAGTCTGTATGATTTCAATCTCATGACCATTTCAGAGGCTGGTTGCTGGTGACGATCCATCCATTGCCTTTATTCTCTCATCAGAAGCTGCTACAGCTGGAGCACAGTCCACTCAACAGATGGTGGCTCAGGTAGAGACTCAAATTTTCCCTGATGCTCTTTGTTCAGTTTTCTCTGCTTTCATGATATCTTGGTGATAAGCTATGCAGTAACAGTGTTGATCTCTAGGGGTGTTTTTTATTCTGATCCCTACACCAATGGGGTTTGTTAGGCAAATTCATATCGTATCAGATCACTAAAGAAGATGAACCAGGAGCTGTAGGAAAAGTTTTCACGAGGATATTGTTTGTTTCCCAGGTGGGACGGTCTTCCTATGTCCCTGTTAAGACCCTGGAAACTGCACCTGACCCTGGCGCCGTGGCTGCAGCTTCATGGTACAGAGCAGCAGCCTTGGCTGTGCAGCAGATTGCTCATCTCCCTAAGGAACTGTAACTCGCTCAGGTTGGCAGGCTGACCTCATAGGAAGCTTTTTTTTTTTTGGCTACCCGACTATGCACTGTTCCAACACTTCCTAACCATTTTGCTTTCCGCTTGTGCATCTATTGTGAATGCATAAAGCCGAGAGAGCCAATTTTCCCACACCTTACCAATTTGCTTGAACTGTCGTTTCCTTTTGACACGAATTTGTATATCTACACTACTGAGCTGAGAATAACAAAACCGACAATATCCGAGTTTTGTGTATGTGAAATGGCTCTTCTCCCAAGCTTACACATGCTTCATCTGGATTTGGATTATGCTCGACATCCATAAATTTCTGGTCATTGCAAGGCTCATTGTTGAAATCGATTTATACCATGTCCAAAAATTGTTTGGTTTTTTTGTCGTTCAATGCCCATGTCTATTTCCCGCATTCAATATTTTTATTTTCATTGTTAAATTAATGTTTTGTCTATTGTATACCGGCGCATGCGAGGGCGGAGGAGACGGTGTTGATCCAAAAATGAGGGCTTCTGAAGAGACGTGGGTGAAATGACACCCGGGAGGGGGACAACAGCACTAAGCACATGCTTTCTCTGCCTTTTTCTTTTCCTTATATGGCAAAAGTCGAATAAGAATCACAATAACCAAGCACTACTAGTCAAGCTCAATCATTGCCGGGCCTATCCCTTTCCCCTCCAGTAATCACTGACCGGACCGGTCACCCCGTGAGGGGGACTTATTGCCGGTGGAGACCGAGGAAGAGGAGGAGGACTTCTTGTGGTTGTGCATCCACACCTTGAACACCTGCCGGCTCACCCCCACGCTCTGGCAGAACCTCTCGATCTCCTCCTCCAAGTCCTTCCTCTGCAGCTTCCACCCAAGCTTCTCGGCGAACTCCAGCATTTTCTCCTTCTGCTCCCGTGTGAACTTCGTCCTGAACCTCTTCTTGCCGCTGCCGCCACTGGCATTCCTGTCGCTTTCCGATGGTGACTCCACCGCCGGGATCCTCTCCAGATGGTGCTGATATCCTCCTAGTCCTCGGTGGATGCTGGTGAAGGCCCCGGGAGCAACCAGAAGGAGCCCTCTTCCGCTGCTGCTGCTGCCTCCTCCGGCGATGACACCTCCTCCGTGGACGGCTGCTGCTGCAGTATTGCAGGTGACCTTGCGGTGGAAGTTGCGGTGGCACCCACAAGCGGCGCAGTGGAGGCTGCCGCCGGGGGAGGAGTCTTGTGAAGTGTACTCACCACAGCCATCGATGGCATAGCTTCCTAAGCTAGCCGCATGGTTCCTAATGCACTCTCTGTATATCTCTCTCTCCCCTTCCATTCTCTCTCTCAAATAGTTTTTATTTTGGAAGTGCAAGGGAGAAGGTTATATAGGGGCCTTTCTCTAACACTTAGTTTGTCATGAGTGTATAGTGTAATAAATTTAAGTATATAGGTTTATTCTGGCTCTCTACTAGACCATATATTGACTTGATTTATTATGGCAAGACTCTAATTTTTTTCATGAATGAAAACTCATTAATTTTTAGTATAATTAATGTTATTAAAAATATATATTTTTTATATTATAAATTATGAAATTTTGTATATTTTATAATAAAATATTATAATTTGTAAATTCTTTTTGTGTAATGTAAAGTATCATGTATTTTTTTACATATAAATATATATACTTAATTAAAATTGCTAAAACATAGGGATTATTTTTATGCCAACATAATGAATGAGATGTTCAGCATTCAGATTAAATTGAGAAGGGGAAATCGAATTGAATCCCTAGATTCAAGAAAGGAAGGAGAGAAATCTATTTGGGAGAATTATATTTAAACGAGAAAGAGTTACATTTTTATTCATTTATTTTCAACCTATCTTTGAGTATTTATACATCTAAAACTTCATTTATAAACCATTACAATTTTAACCAATCTAATATAAATTACCACAATTCATTAAACTCATACATTTCATTGGAGTCCACCCATTTCCAGAACTCTTTCTCTTGCAATACTTCTCAAGATGTGACATATAAATTTATATCACTTATGTTGGATGGTAAAGTAGTAAACACGTGGATGTAGGTATGGTCAAAAGATCGCTAGGTGACATTATTACTATAAAAGCAGAAATTTTTAAATATAAAATCTAATTTAATTGGATAAAAAATAAAAGAGAATATGAATTCAAATAAAAATTATGATCGAATCGGATTTGAAATAATTTATTGAATAAAAAATATATTTTTTTAAAATATAATTTATAATAGTTGGGATTAGTGGGCAAAATGATTTAAATTAATAATTGTATTCGAAAAAAATAAAAAAGCTAGTTTTGGAAAAATATAAAATTATATTAAAAAATAAAAAGGTTATAGAGTTAGATTAGGATATCCCATCTTACTCCCCCACAAGATCCGAGCATCTTTTTAGGGTTCACCCGCTTGACGACTATTTTGCACTATTTTCATCACATGCATTGGAAGAAAATTCATCAAATTAACTTAATTTTTAGTAAAATTAGATAGACAAAATATATGTTTGAGTTAAAAACTCAAATATTAATTTCGCTATTAAATTAATTAAATTATCTACTAAATTTCATATATAATTTTTTTCTAAAATAGGAAAAAAATATTACTAGATATACTCCCAGTTATTAGAGATTCTATTTTAAAATTCTCACTAATTTGGTTATTCTTGTATCAAAATTCTTTCCAACCATTATATATTTAATTTCAAAATTCTCAATCACTCTATCACTAAATAAAATTATTCTTGTATCAAAATGCTACAACTAAGTTATGTACATGGTCCCAACTAAAAACTGGCTAAAAAATACTGCACAAATGTTATTTTCCAGACTTTATTTCTATAATAGAAAAATTGCATCTAGCCACGGCCCTTTTTCATGAGAAAATTTAACTACTTCTAACCATCACCAATATAAAAAAATAACACTACCTCTCCTCTATCACCCACAACTCTTTGCCAACTCTCAACGATACAATTTTTAATCTCCACTAATCAATTTTCGACAACAGGTATGTTCTCTTGCCCTTTAGGTATTTATATTTTTTATTTATTTTCTCATTTTATTTTTATTCTAATATATTTTAAATAAATTTATATGTTAATAATATTTTATATAAAATTATTTGATATAATTATATAGTAAAAATATTATATATAAAAATAATATGTTGAATATATATAATATAAGTTAATATATATTATTTTTCTTTCTATAATTATACATATTTATATATAACCACTATTATATAATTAATATTAATTAATTTTTTTATTATAATAACAACTTAATTATATTATATAATAAAATTTTATATGTATAATTCATTATATATAATATAATTATATATATATTGAATTTAATTAAAAAATTAAATTTAGTTTTTTTAATTTTTTTATTAACAAATCACTACTTTCATCCAAACAATAGATTTTGAGAGTACGGTAAACACTTAAAATCTTTCAATACAATTTTCCTCCAAATACCTATAAACGACTCACACTCTTAATATTTCTAAACTAAATCTAAACAAATGTTAATGAGAGCATAATGGGTTATGGGTTATTTCAAGATAAATGAATAAATCAAAAATAATTTTTAAAATTTTAGTAACAAAACGATCAGTTTTAGTGAATTAATGATAAAATAATTATTTTTACATAAAAATATAAATATATCATTTTTGGGTAAATAAATGATAAAATTGTCATTTTTGGATGAAAGACGTGAAAAATTATAATTTTTGTATAAATAGTGCAAAATAGTAATTTTTTCTTAAAATGAAAAAAATAGTCATTTTATACCATAAATAAAAAAATATTTATTTTGATAAATTATAGATAAAAATAATATTTTTAGAAAAATAAAGGAAAAAATAGAAGTTTTATAAGGAAAAAGACAAAAGGGTAATGACAAATGTGAAGCATTCAATATAAGTTTTTTTGGAGAAAAATGACCTCCTGGTACCTTTAGCACCTAGTACAGCAAGAAACCTGTAGATAAATTAATAATTATTAGGCTATGAAAAACTTTTATAAATTGTTAATTTGCATGATATAGCTACTGAGTCGGGGCTGGGTTGTCGAAATCGTTGGGTTGGTAGCTACCGAGTCAAAGTCGGGTCATCGAACTCATTGGGCTGATAGTTACCGAGCCGAAACCAGGTCATTGAACTTGTTGGGTTGGTAGCACAAAAAATAAAGGTCTAAATTTAAAAAGACTTTTGATTGTGAATTATGAGATACAAAACCTTCGAGGCACCTGATATGGGGTAGTGTTAGTTCTAAGGACTGTTAGATAGCTTAGGGAACATAAGTGAATTTTTATCGTGCTAGTATGTCAAGAAGTTATGAGAGCTTCATGCGCATTGAGAACGAGGATATAGGGAGAGTGATCTCATCCCAAAATAGCGGACACGAAGTTTTGAATTAAGTATGGGGATTGGACAATGATACTCACACAAACTTGTGGTAGAGATTGCAACCCCTTACCAATGGTGGACGATAAAGTTGCTCTGGTCCACAAGTGAAACAATCGGGGATTGTTTTGTGAAAGTATGATTATTTTGATGATAAATGACGTGTGTGATTGTGTTTTAAACTAAATCTGAAAAGGTGAATAATAAAATAAGCCTTTCATGATAAAGGATGTGGAGTTAAACCTATAAAACCCTTAAACAAGAATGGTGTTATATATTAACAAACCAATAACCATTTTTCATCATTGAGAAGTCACCTTATTATCTACTTACTGAGTTGTAGAACTCACCCCTCCCTTGTCCCTTTTCAATGAATCTTATGCATCAAGGAGAGTGAAACCTGAAAAGTAAGCCAGTATTACCATGTAGATATAATTTTATTAAGTTATTTTATTTATTTTATTATGAAAAATATATACGTTTGCAAACTTTTACCTTTTATGGTCTATTTTAGTAAAAATACGATTTTGCTACAAAAAAGAGTGGCAGGTTGATCACGAGGATCTAACCAAACCGGGTTGGGGCATGACATTAGGTCCTCCCTAGAATCTAGAGCATAGTGGGGGTTGATTTACATAAGCATCGGTTGTTGTGGTCAGGCGATTGTCGTTTGGAAAGTTGCAGGTGAGTGTTCAGATTGTTCACACAAATAGCAGGTTGAGACCTATCAACTCCTTTGGTGAAACTTCCCATATTTTGGACACTTGAGCATATCATTCCTCATGACGGTGTTACTTCCCACACCCTCATTCAAGATTGTCGAATACTATTGGATGGTCATCTAATCTTAATGATCATTTGTCTTTCCATCGTGAGAAGTGATTAGGTGTACTTGAATGACAACTTTGTGATAGTGGTCAAAAACATTCCAATGTATTTAGAGGGAGTGGCCAAGAATATCTCACTTTGCTTTCTATTCCCAAACCCTTTAGTGGATCATATTGTAGTATGGAGTATATGTTCACACTGGTAAGCGAAGCTAATCACAATGGCCAGGTCAATGAATTGCCCTACACTTCCTATGTAACATTGGATTTACAAGGAGATTCCACCTAGAAATTGCTGGCATATATCTGCAACACTAGAGAAGTATGGTGTAAACAATCGAATGACATTTAATTGATTATCATATTCGATTACAGATCATGTGTACTATTGTAGATGAAAATTTTTTTTCTTCTCAATCATCATATAGACAAATAAGTGTTCCTCTAAAAATTAACTCTCGAATTCAGCCCACTTTATGGAGAGAAGAATGTGATTTATATGTTTAGTCATCATATATTTATGTTATAATCTAAGAATAACTTGACCGTAACAATTGCTTTATCATAGATACTTTCATATATCCATTATCTTTTTAGTCTTCTGTCATCAGTCCATGCGCTATCACTTCTTTCTCACCTAAGAATAACTTATGCCCCACTTTGTCTCAAAACTTTCAAATTCATTGAAATGTCAAAGTTTTGTACTTTTCTATATGAGACTTGGTACCACATAGGTGGTACATTTGATTTTGATGATTCTATAAGAATTAATGCTATATCCATAATTTATCATTGGGTCTTGTAATATCACTTTAAGCTCATATATAATTTGGGATCATGATAGGTGTACTACTAACTCGACAATTTGTTTTGAAGGAGGCTCCCTATTGCTGTCCCACATATATATTCACAATTTTCTAGTAACAAACTCTATAATAAAATTTTAGTTTACTCTAGTTAGCATGTAAGAAATTTTTATCACTTTAACATTATAAGGAAAGTATTATCAATTTTATTCCTATTTTTTTTCTAATTATCATAATATTTAATTTTCAAAATACCAAAACTTGAAAATACACGCTGGAGTACATACTCGAACTATATGAAGTTATCTAATGGATTAGACCAAATGCACTCTCCCCTAGTTAGTCCATACCAAATCTTCCAGCAGCTGCTAGCTTCCCTCCAGCAAGCATACACCTCATCAGGAACAAAATTTTAGCAAGTTTTTCATACTTTCCAAAGAGAACAGATCAAAGATCCCAACGGGGCAAAATACACAACGGTTAGCTAAAAGCACTTCCAGCTAAATCTTGTCCATGAGGAAAAGGGATGATTAAATCCATAAAAGTGAAACTAAAGATGTAAACCAAGTCCTGCATATGCCATTCACGAATCAATGAGCCTCTGCACGAATACTCCTACCATCGTTTTGTATTTCCACTATCTCATTTTTCATGTAATGTACTTCTAGATATCGCCATGTAAAAGAACAAGGCGTTTATATTTCATCTCACTGTGGAGCAAACAGAGAATCATCCCAAGAAGAAAACCAAAACAACCAGGATTCTCAACAAATTGCTCTAGTGATATGTTGAACCCAAACATCAGAATAGCTTTGCCTCTAAATCTTCTGTATTTATAATGGAAAGAAGAAAGATGCACCTTTGAGGGAACAGAAGAAAATAACTGCATTCTCCTCATATGAGACAAGCAATACTTACAAGCATTAGTCCAAGCAATACAAAGGCATCCTCTGAAAGGAAAAACCACACCTAGATACCAAACTGATGAGAATACATAACCAATCACGAGAACTAGTATGTGATTTTCCAGCACTCAAGCAACTTTCAGGACCTCAAAAAATCCAGAAAAAAAATAAGATACCATAAGGAATGTGCTTATTGAAATCTAATCAATGAGATTAAGAATTATAATTTGCAAATTTCCTGATTCAAAATAAGCCCGTGTTGGGTATCAGGTGAGAAAGGAATTCCATTCCCATGTAGATTACATGTAGTATGTGCATAGCTAAGCTGGGCATAAAGTAAAGGACTAGCAACTCATTCCATATTCAGTTTAAGCATAAGCATACTTAATCAAAGTAACTGACCATGTAATAGTGTTTCCAAAAGTACCTAATCCTCTCATCTGAGGTAATTGACGTCATAAGAAACATATCATAAAAGTAAACACAAAGGAAGATAGTAAATATCCAAACTATGTAAATAGTCTTTAGATTTTTCTAGGAACTATGATCAAACAGATAAAGAAGATAACCCTGCAATATGCTCATATAAGTAAAAAAATTAAGCTATTCCACTGTTTTTCTTGAAGGAAGAAACTTTAGTTATCCATCAACTAACAAAAAGATCAGGTCTGAACACTTTGAGGGCAGCACTTGCCACGACAAAATCACGAGTTATGCTCATGCCAGCCATTGCACGGTTTTTAATAGAGGCCTCCGAGACAAATATATATTGATGGAAGAGCTGAAATGGACACTGCTCACTCGAGCAGACAAAGAAAAAACCTATCTGATGGTGACGAACTTATTAGTGCCATGTTTCGCCCAGTGAGTCCGTAAGTCAATTGGGTCAGCAAAGTTGTAGCATTCTGCAGCATGCTTCTCTAGGACCTTCTTGAAGGCTCCCAGGCTCATTTTCCTCCCAGCAATCCTTGCTCCTCGCCTTTTGGTGCTCATGGGGAGAGGATACATGGAAAGTCCAGTGGTGCAGCATGCAGACTGCCATCCTCCCGAGCCCCAACGATAGCACTGTTGAGGAGTCCCAGTGCATGTGCAGACTGGTATGGGGATGCTTGAGATATCCATTACGATCCCATTTATCATGACCTCAGTGGTCTTCTTCACAGTCCTTGCCCGGGGACCAGAAGTTTCAGGCTTGGGGACTTGCGGCCCCTTCTTTGCTTTCTTCGGGTTTGGTGACTTCTGGGCCTTCAGACCCTGCTGTCTCTTTTTTGAAGGACCATTCACATTGTTCTCCATCTCAGCACATACTTCCTCAACCTGAGTCATTGCCCCCTTATCCTCCATAAGAAAGTGAGACGGCTGGAACATCTGCATATGGTGGTGGGCCGCTGAAGAAGTCTCAGGGATCATGGGATAGTTTTGATTTACTGGTGGCGATACATTGAGGAACTTTTCCCTGTTGTTACTAATCCAAGTATCCCTCATGTAGTCCATAGGAAAAACAGTCTGCGAGGCTACCATATCTGGGTGACGGTGGAAAGCTCCAATGTTTGAAGGCCCCATGAAACTGACATTTCGGGCGTCCCGAAGTGGCTTCTCAGGCATGGAAGGCATGAGCTGGAGACCCAGGTGGCCACGGAGGGCAGGTGCAGCTTCGTAATAGCCCCAGTTGCGCATGTTGAGGCCATTATCTCCATCCATAACTACGAGTATCCAGGCTTCAAGCTGGGCAGAAACCAAATGCTTCTGAAAAAACTATGTCTTTATTATGTTCCTGGGAGATTCATCCCGAAGCATTTATCATATACCTCCCTGGAAACCCCTATAAAACATATCAAGCACTCAGGAAGGGCAAAACTTACTAGCCAACGAGCAGAATTTAACGAACAATCTGGCGTCAATAACAAATATTACACTGATTGTCCAAACAAGAAAGCAACGAAGATTGCAAGAGATCGTCAAAAACAAATTTCCAACCTTCACATCTCCCCGTGGACAAGGAAAAAAATATTGATCACAGATCTCAGGCCAAAACGGGAAAAACACCAAGACCCACATCGCCATTTCAATGGAGATAGGAAATTGATGGGTCAAATGACTATTCAGAAAAAATGGACGCAAAGGACATGAAGCAGACTCACAAAACAGGACAGGACGTAGAATAATGAAAGTGTGGCTCCTCTTCTTCTTCCGAAATGACCGATCTTGTTGGCATCTACAATCTACAGATGATGACGATGATGCCGTGAAGAGAGAAGATTCAAAATGTGATTTTAACCCAAAAGCTGCTTATGGATTTTTTGCACGCCATCTTCATTAATACATTTTCTTTTACCGGATTTGTTTTCCCTTTTTTACACAATTAAATTCCACATTTAATTATTAAAATTATTATCATAATATTTTAAATTGTTATATAATATAAAATTTTATATTAAATGGTAGAGAATGTTATTGTGTACGACACGACCTTAGAGTGTAGCATAAACGCAAAGGGACAGGCTTGCTTTGCTGTTGCTCCACCCTCTAAAGAGTCCCACATTAGCTTCTGTTACAAGAAGCCCCTATTATTATTTTTTTATAATTAGCATAAAAAGACAGGCATGAACCCCAAATTTGCACTCTCATCCAACTTTTTCGACAATTATATGGTAGGAGCTTTACACATGTGAGCTAGGAATATGTGTTTTGTCCTCTATTAGATATACATTTTCTGGTCAATTGAAGCCTCAACAACAGTATGCCCAATTATATCACGACATGTTTGATTCCTTGCACTTCTTCTTGAGCTTGAAGACAAACTTACATGAATCTATGGGCTTCTAGGAAACCATGCCACTAGAGAGAATAAACGTCTCATTAAAAAAATACTATGTAAAAAGTGAAAAAAATAACATTAGTTAAATTTATTTTTTAAAATTAATATAAGTTTTAAAAGTGTATCACGTATATGAATAGTATATAATAAAAAGCTTACATAATATGCTACATTTGGAAGACAAATGTATGAAGGTTTTTTTTTTCTATTTATCCTCGACTTTTTTAACTTGACAATGAGATTGCATGTCGGGCAATGAAACTGCATGGCACTATTGCTGAAGCATGGTCTTTTCATCCCACATAGATGGGACCCCATTCCATTTTGTCATTTTTTTTATTTCCCTTTTATCATAAAAATTTCAAATAAAGTACATTCACCAGCACTACAATTTTATGCTCCATATTGAATTCTAGTTTTGCTTTCACTAAAAATTATTTTTATAATAATAATATTATAATATTTAAATAATTCACCCTATAATATGTATGTTAATAAACATTATAACTAATTCACCTACCATAATTTGTGTATGTTTTTTTTTATTTCCTTCACATACTTATCATGTCAACATTTATTTCACTTTACTCAATTACATTTACTCAGCTTTTATGTTTAGGAGGTGGACAATTGTTATTTTTGTCTCATGAATAATGCCCAATGAATAACATAGAAAAGTAGAAGAAGATTTGAGATAGCAAATATTTTGAATATCTTAATTTCTCATTAATCTATCCAAAGTGATATCATCCATGTATTTACACAATATAGGTTTTCACTCCCCTTTGAATGTACACATTGTATCTTCTAATTAATCCTTGGTAATTCTAGATTTATAGCCTGAAACTAGTTGGAGGTTAAGATTAAAATCTTGTGTGTTAGTTATTATATGTTGAATTAGTTGTCTCGCTGTTGTAATTAGTTATTAAAATTGTTCAATCTTAATTAATCAAAGTAATGTATTTTGGAGATACTGTAATCTTCCAAATTAGTTCCATTTTGTTTAGTTTAAATCATATAATTAGTTACATCAAGTTTTAATTTTACAATTATTATTTTCCTACCCACTTCAATTCCCCCTTAAATTGATTACACCAATAAAATTAATTTATCCTCTTAACTTTAACACAACAAGATTATTTCTAAGTTTTCTAAAACTTTTAATACTAATAGTTTTAGTCAAAATATTTGCTACACCACATGAGTGGCATTGGCTAGTCAGATCAACCGAATATGTTCACATGTGTTCCCTTATGGACTATAGGGCTACATTTTGAAGTTATAGTTAATTCAATCATTTATCTCACCACAAAAAATTATCTTTATAACACTTATACTGGTTATATTTATCGAGAATCGTCTCATTTGATCTTTTATTCGAAAAGATAGTGATAAAAACTGCATATACCTCCATTTGAAACAAGTAATACTAATAAAATTGAGTATTTTGTTACTTTTATAGTATTTTTAAAACAGTATGAATAAACATATAATATATTATGTGTCGGCCTAATATTAGTAAACTGAGTAATTGTGCTAATTATTTTTTATGTGAGGAGTACCTAAACAATATATGATACTCATAGTTTATGTCCATGTAGTATGAAATCAACCATATTTATATTGACTATGGTTTGTTTGGTTGAACTGCTGCAAAGTTGCATATGCAATAATAACATAGATAGACAACATAAAAAATATTTGTATATAAGATATTTGTTGAATAACATAATTTATACTTATTTGATGATTTGTAAATATAGAATAATTGTTTCACTTGAGAGTTACTATGGTTGTGATATGGGATACTATACATGTAATAAATAAATACATAGACATATTGTCAATGAAGAGAGTAAGTAGTCCAAAGAAGCCAAAAGATAAGGTAAACTTGACTTGTAAGACCAGAATCCAAAACAGAAACAAGAAGGTTATAACCATGTAGGACCCTTAAGTTAAAATTAAGCTAATACCTTTATAAGACTCCCTAGAACATCTATGAAATCCATCCCCGGACCAAGGAAAACAGGGAAAAAACTGACGATTTTAAGAAAATCGAGCTGAAAAAGAAATAAAAAATAATAAATAAGAGTTAATATGGGAAATTGAAAAATCACAAGTGATAAAAAATTCACAAAAATTATGGGAAAGAACCATGAAGTGAATTTGATAGGAGAATCGAACCGGTTTAGGGTGAATCGAACGCGAACCGAATTGAACCATAGTAAACTGGTTTAATAATTCATTTTTCTAGATAACTTAAAAATGTCAATTTGGGAAATTGAGGGCACTATTAGAAAACCGGTCAAATCAGCTCTAAACCGACTGATTTTTGAATTTGGGTCATTGAATCTGGTCGGACCAAACCAATCAACGGTCAACAGATCAGACTGATCAATGGGCAACGGAGCCCAGTCAGCAGCCATGCAAGCACATACAACCAATGGGAGGCTGCCAAGTATTCTGTCAATGGTCAACGGATGACCGGTCAGCCTGCCATGCAAACACGGGCAACCAATGGGAGGTTTCCATGTATCTGGTTAACAGTTGACATGGTGGTTGAGTTGGAATGCCACGTCAAAAAACTGACCAATCATAGCGTGCCACGTGGCACACCTGCCACGTCATCGTCTTCAACATCCGACCATTGACAAAGAGAACAAAGAGGAGAGAGAGAGAGAGAGAGAGAGAGACCGAAGGAAGGGCAATCTACGGCGACACAAAAATCACTCCGGTCAGGTCACTGGCGGCCGAGTCCTACACTAGTTTGTAGCCCGGTCAGTTGTCGATAACCCCTCCATTCATTCCCAACATTCCACAATTGACCGAAGAAGGTGAAGTGCTCAGTTTTCCTGTGAACAACAAACCAAAGCTTAGACAGTGGGGCTTTTCTCCACCTATGAAGCTGCATTTGATCTCATTAGAATTGGGAGGAAGTTCTCTACCCAGCTACACCTTCCCTTTAGCCCGAGAACCATCGTAGAAGAGCAAGGAAGCTCAAATAGTGACGCCGCTCCTCGGTTGTCAGCAACTCGAGCTCAAGTTGAGCCGTTCCCATGTCAATTCTGGCCAAACCAAGCCCCCTAAACTCCCCCTAAAGGTGCCCCAACCTTCCTCTGAGCTAATATGGTAAGCCCTTCTGCCACCCCTTCATCGGGAAACACTATTTACAGTGCATTTCTATAAGAACTTAAATTGAGAAATTTAGACTGTTCAAACCACCAATTGAGACGCGGTTTGATCCAGGGATGATCCCCGGGAGGAGAGCAATTCAGAGAAAGTAAGAGCTCCAGTCGTCAGACCTTCACCAGTAAGATATCGAAGCTTTCTCTCTCTATACTGAATTTTCCGGTGAAGCTCCATTTGAGCTCATTTTTTAGCCAAATTGAGCGGTTCAAAGCTTGAAATGATGAGACAAACATAGAGAATATGATTCAAATCGAGAATATGGTCATTAACCAAGTTTTAGGGGTCAATAGAATGAAATTATGATTCAGAGACTAAATTACAATTTTTGAGAAATTGGGCAATTTGGGGTTTTTTTAAAATTGGGGGTCGAATTGCAATTTAAAAAAAATTGGGGCATTTTCATGAAATTAACTTACAATTGGGGCCCAATCGAGCAATTGGATGAAATGGAGGGCCAATTGGAAATTTTGGAAAAATTGAGTCCCAAATGAAAATTTTGGAAAAGTTAAGGACCTATGAGGAATAATTGGAAGTCTTAGGGGCTTAATTGAGATTAAATGAAGGTTAAGGACCCAAATATAAGGTTATAAACATTGAGGGACCTAAATTTAATTACGGAATAGTGAGAGGACCTATGCACAAATACCCGAAACTAAGATGTCCCTTATGTCGATTCTCCTGATACGGGTACTCGAACCATGCAAGAGCTGATTGTTCAAGTACCGGTGCAAGAAAGCACACTACAAATCAAGATCTCACTGGGACGACCACGTCACTATTATCGGGTGAGTGGGACTTTCAGCATCATACTCAATTGGAAGTGATGAGAACCGTTTTTTAAGTTAAAAAATTATTTTTTCTAGGAATGGTCTCCCCTGACTACGTGAAACAACTTAAACATTTTGGGGGATGTTTCTGATGGGAGCTAGAATTGCTCCAACAGGCATGAGACCTCGGATTTGAAAATGATAAAGCTGAATGCCCAGTTTTGGAAAACTTACGAATTGGACACAAGGCCAGTATGCAAGGTTGGACCCATAGACAAACATGATTTTAAGGACCATGAAAAATCTCAAAAAAATGGTTATTATTGTGTGACTTGCCACATGGCCAAGACATGACTGACAATGCTCTATGGGCTAGTGGTAGTGTGCCTAGACTAGGTCGACAGGCCGGTCAAGGTAAATAGCTATAGGCCAGGTCGAGTGTCGAGACTATTGGCATCAAAGATCATGGTTATTAATTCTAAACTATTGTATGCATGCATGAGGATTTCGGGAGCATCTAGACACCTGAGAGAGGGTAGTCGATAGGTTCTAAGGGCTATTGGATGACTCAAGAGTGCATAAAGGCAGTTTGGTGTCCAGTATGTCGAGACGCTCTTATAGCTTCCTGCACACTAAAACCGAGGCGGGAGGGGAAATGAGGTCTCAAGACCGAGGCGGGAGGGGAAATGAGGTCTCAAGACCGAGGCTGAAGGGGAAATGAGGTATCATCCCACAAAGGAACATGATTAGGATTTGAGGATCATACTATTGATATCCACTCAAACTCAGGTAGATGGTAAAGACACTCCGACCCACAAGTAGAATAGTCAGAGACTATTCTGCGAATATGTGATCCCTTTCTATGATAGAAAGGGCATGTGAATGTTTGTTGAAACACCTTCCGAGCAAGCGAAAGTGCTCAATAAGAGATGAATTCATATTACAACCATACTTAAAGCTTAAATTGTTTTGATAAATAAATTATTTTGAAAACTCACTTTCCAACCCCTACTCACTGAGTTATAGAAACTCACCCCTCTCATTAAACCTTTTTCAAGAGAAATGCACCGCCAAGAAGAACGGAAGCCAAGGGAGAAAGTCAAGGGTACCACAAAAGGTAAACTACCATTTAGATGTTTTGTAACTTTGTTATGGAAAATAGGTACTCTAACGCCTTTACCTTCCTCGATCTATTTGGTAGAAATACTAAATTAGTAAGAGGAAGGGTGGTGGGTTATTCACAAGACTTCAATCGAATCAGATCAGGGCGTGACAACATTTTTCAATCTAGATATAAGGAAATGAAGGGGAACCAAACAAGAATTAGATTAAATTGAGACCATACCGATTTAGATCAAGAACTTTGAGTTTTTTTTCAGAAAGGTCCCAAAAATCAAAATTTTAAATTCTTGGCCTCAAATATAGGAAATTGATAAAGAAGTTTTTAGAAAAATAAATTGGAACAATAACCAATTGAATTTTGGGTGAACCGACCAAAAGAAGCATGAAATTAGCAAACCAGACTATTTAATAACTGAAAATTGATCTAGCATAGTGCAAACAAGCTGTTGGATCACATGCGTTATGCCCACGCATCGGTAGTAGATAAATATAACTCTTAAGAGATTGAGAGGTGTGCACGCTAAGAGTGTGTCAGAACCTCGAGTGGAACACATTAATGATTCAGTTGGAGTACTGACCACGAGAAATGCAAGATCTGAGCATAGGAAATTCCATGCAAGGAGAACTACAATAGTCTATCATGAACCTAGAGTATATTTGGACATACTTAGACATCATGAGTGATCTTGGGATGAATCCTCAACTGGCAATAACATCCCTCCTTACCAAGTCATCTAAAGTGAGGGTACCTAAGGTCGGCCATTTCAGCAACCACCTTCACCCTATAATTGAAATACTCAAGATTTTGACATCCCGAGAAATCTGAAGGCACTTACACATATGGATTGTAAAACCTTTTCAAGCGAAAATGGTGTGTTAGCAGCAATGAATAAGCTGAGGAATACAAAGAAGGTGTTAGATATTGTGAAGGTACCCATGATGGAGAGGGTAACTATGGTATAGTTCTTCTAAGAGAAGAATATTAATCACTGTTGGTTGAACATACAAGCCACATCCTCCTCTTTATTGAATTAGGCCGAATTTAAGACTAAAATTTTAGAGTAGTATCTGTTAACTTATATGGTGAACGAAAAGAAGTAGGAATTTCCCGTGTTGCGTTAGGGCCTAAGTTATGTAATCGAGTATAAGAATCAACTTAATGCTTACTGATAGTTCACGTTAGATTTCCCAAACCTTACAGATATTTATTAGTCATTCTTATATGAAATATCTCCAAAGATTTGATACTATATGGGAAGTATAGGGCGACCCATGGATTTGCACGTTGTGTTATATTCCGCCAATGAATGTGAGCACATTCATCTTTCTAATCGGCGTCTGTTGAAGTATTTGGAAAAAATAATGAGAGTGAAGTGTCGCTAACCATCAATTGGAAGTAGAACCGAGGGATATAAACCCCCACAAAGCTATACCTCGAGTGCACCGAACAATTTCTCTAAAATAAAAGGGAGGGGATACTTTATGAATAGGCGACAATCAAGAAGTGAATGACATTCTCAAATTAGAATTGTTAGAAGTAATACTAGTGTGAGAAATAAACCTGTTAGAAATGGAGAGGAGCACACTAGGAAAATGACTGTCCAGTCGTAATATGTTTCAATTATAAGTGACCTGCACACAACTCGCAACAGTCTCACACAATATCCATCAAACAACGCTCGTCTTAGCTCATGCCACACAACCCACACCACACAAGAGATTAAGGAGGATTTGGCAATACGCCGAGTAGTGATTCAAGAAATATGGGATCTAGAGATCCCCAACCTACCCTAGAATACTAGTAAGGGTGTAGCACATCATATAAGAAGAGGTAAGATCTGACCCCGACTAAGAGGAATGGTTGAGATTTGGACGATTTTCATGGAGTCTAAAGGGAGATCGACCAAGTCTAGTTTGATGACTAAGCAAAATTAAGAGCATGTATGCAAGGAAGTAAGATAATCATTGGGAGGAAAAATAAGGCTTGTTTGGATGGGGAAAACGGTTATATGACACTAATATATTTTAAAATTTTTATTTATTTACATAATTAAGTCTAAAAAATATTTAATAATTACTCATTTACAAGTAAATATTTTAAAATGTCGTAATCTACCCCACATTTTTTCATCCAAATCACAATGTTACAATAGCTCATCCTTGTGTCTATGGATCAGAGTTTATATTATATATATATATATTACTTATGCATTTAATAATTGATTTACACTTGTTATTTTTCTATTATTTTTTAAATTTACTCACTAATCCAGATGTGTGACCATATTCTCTCACAAAATGTTCACTTTGTGAGAAAATATGACAAATTTAACCAATACAAAAATGATAATTTCTAGTAGGATCTTACAAGAGGACGGTAGAAAACGTGAGAGGTTTTAAATTGTCACGGCACGTGAATTACAATGCCATATTTTGTAGAATGTCGGGAAATTTAATGAATGGCATGTGAGCGGACAAATTGCTGCATTTTCAATTAAAATGAATTTGATACGGTAATAAAGCACCATTCTTATTATGTGATGTGAAGTGATATGCATAATTTTATTTTATTTTTGTTACCTAGTAAAAGAATTTCTTTTCATGTCATGTCAAAGATCCAAGTACATTCCACCTTTGGATGAATTGATGTAAACATCACATCAGCTATCGACAGTGATCACATGCCTCTATCTATGCATCGAACCTGAATGGTCCATTCCATTTATATAAAATCTGGTCAAAGTTGGGGCTGAATGGTCCATTCCATTTATATAAAATCTGGTCAAAGTTGGGGCTTGGGCCTTCCCCTCATGACGAATGAACGGATTCCATCTTTTTTTTTGTGAATTATTCTGCCAATGATAATTATTGATTCTTGGAAGTGAAAAGGAAAATAAATTCACTGGGAAATGATGAGTGGACCTTGCAGAAATGGAAAGATGCTATAGGCTCTTTGAAACATTGACTGAGAGGTCGGTCATTCATTTATGATCATCACAAATGGAGAACCAATCTTCCTCCTGAAATAAAAACAAGTATTATTCTTACTATTCAGAAGTTAAGTTTCTGCCCATCTTCGATAGAAAACCAATTTCCCCTAAGACAATACTCATGCTCATTATGGCTCTTTAAGCAAACCTCTATGGAGATGGCCAAAAACAATCCAATTCCTTCATTTATTGATTAAGAAGAGACGGCTATAGACTAAATTATCAATCATAAGACCCATTTTTTCATTGTTTTTTCTGTTGCTTATGCTTATTGATAGAAGCAAACACAGTTGAAGAATTTTTGTATGATATTAGATTCTGTGTTGAGTAATAGGGACTACTCAGTTCCTCTGCAATGAAAACACACTATCAATCACTTTGCCGGCACTGAAAACCAGGCTCCCCCTCCCAATTCAATTTCCCTACTTCCACCCACCAAAATTTTACCTTCCTTGTCTCAACCTCCATTTTCTTCCCCTTGTTTTTTTTCATATTTTTCATCTTTATACTAAGCAATCCATCCTTTCACATATCAACTCAATGAGTATAAGATAAAGTCGCCTGTCAAAGCTTCATAATTTATATTAAAAGCATAATTTTTTTGAAGATTTTGCATTAAATGGTAACTTAATTAAAATGTTTTATAGGAATGAATTAGTTTGCCTAAAATTACTACTTGTTGTTATCCTCGCTAGCTATACAAACTTATTCATCCTACTTGATACCCCTGTACGAGGGACCGCGCGGGCTATTCACTCTAGTGCTGGCTCCATGATGTTGCAGAGGCATAGTAGAATAATAGTCCACCGCCATTTAATTCTCACATAGATTATTCTGAGGTCATTACCCAACAGCCCTGGCAAGGCATATTTAAGGCTTTCTCAGGAGGGGAAGCTTGCAGTAAACACTTAAGAATCCACAATATTCATATGCTGCTAAGATTTTCGGATGGACTCCTGAAAAGGACAATAAATGTGGGAGGGCCACTTCAGCATTACCCATATGGTCAAAGGCGTGACACTGTGAGATCAATAATAAAAAATGCAAATATGGTAGAAGCAACAGTAGTTACTATTACTTCTATTTCAGTAAAACAGCCAACAGCCGATAATGGCATTTCCATTTTGGCATATGTGGACTATAAACGACTGTTCCAGGTTCCTCCATCACACAAACGCTGCAAATATCGCACAACATAGTAGTTCCAAGGAGAAAATCCAAACACATTTAGCCAAGTTGGTAGATGGGAAAGTAAATGACAAGAAGACAACCAGCTGTGATTCTGAATTCCCTTCGTTTAACCAAATGAAGGTAAGACCGTAATAAAGTATATAATTGATATCAAAGAAATTCTTAAAAAAATATTTTATTCAATCTCATACACTTACTACTATTATAATATGAAGTTAAATTTATTGATTTTTGTAATGGGCTCAATGACTGTCAACCCAAATTAGATAAAAGATATAAGACAGACAAAGCATATAGTATTGGACTAACCATGCATGATTAATAGTACATATTATAGAGGAGAACTGGAAGACTCAGGTCTTCCATAAAAAAAGAGTCATTACTAAGACCTAATATATATTTTTTAATCAAATTGATCTAATATAGTTGAACAATACACCTTCATGTGCTTGGTACATCTCTTTCTGTAACATTGATGGATGCGACAAGTACCTAGGCTTGGAGGGACCATGAGGCCTGCAGGCTTGACAAGTGAGCATGAGGATGGCCGAGTCTATCTGCGCCTTCGCGCTTTCCTTCATGGCCATGGATCTCTCGAGCTCGGTCTGCACCTGCACTCTCATCCTCCTGGCCCTTGCGAGCTCCCTCTCAGCTACCTCCACCTCTCTCCTCGATTCCTTCCTCGCCTTCTCAGCATAGGCGGCCTTCTGATTTTCTGCCATTTCGTCCATTACGAAATCCGGCAGACTGACCTTCTCATCAGAAGGATTGGCATTGTTTTCCCACGACCCCATTGAGAGCTGAAGGTCCAAGTTATGATGGTGGTGGTGATTATTTTCTTGATATTTTCTGTGGTGATTGCTTCTTGATAAAGGGGTGCTTGCGATAATAGCTGGGAAGCTTGGAAAACTGTCTTCCACAGTGTGAGAATTATGCAAGCTGAAATAGTTCAATAAGCTTCTTGAGTTTGTGTAGGTGTCACTTGAAGGGATCCAAGTAGAGCCAGTATGGGACGTGGTCTGAAGGACTGGCGTGTAGGGTTTTAGGTGGCTGATACTGCAAGCATCATGGTGCTCGATGAAGCTCTCCACCCTACATCACGGTGACCCCACAAGGGGCGCATGAGTTTGTAATAAATTAAATTTATTCTCTAAATTGACACTTTTTAAAATTTGAGACAGCAAATACGGTAGATCGGAATAACAATGAATAGACCTGGAGAAAACGCGGCCGCAGTCGCAAGAGTGGCCCCTGGTCCCGCAGGTCTTGAGGTGGGCCTTGTAGTCTGACTGCACGGCGTAGCCCTTGGAGCACTTCCCGCAGATCCACTCCTTGCGGCAGCTATGCTTCCGACGAAAGTGCTTCTTGATCCCGACTAGGTCCCCGAGAGCATGGCAAGGGTGGTGATGGCGGCAGCTCGGCTCCGGGCACACAAACACCTTCTTGATTCTCGCGGCTGCAGTGGCGGGGGCAGCAGCAGGGGCGGGCTTCCGCCCCTCGAGGAGCTTGTTCCACGGCAGCTTGTGCATCCGCCGATGCATCTGCAGGTTCTGGTCGCGGCGGAAACCACGGTTGCAGACCTCACACACGTACCGGATCGACTCCAGTAGCGTCCTCGGCGATAAAGACACCACTTCAGCATCAGGATCTTCCACGAAAAAATAAAAAAAAAAACAAACAAACAACGATCAACATACATTATATACGTATATTATCCAAAAAGCCAATAACCCTAAGCTTGGGAAATATTATTGATCCAACCTGGGGTTCCGGCGGGTTTTCTCTTACGCTTGTTGACGATGAGGTTCGTGCTGTCTGAGCAACTCGAGAATATATCAGAAGGTAGGAATGGCGAATGAGTCGTTTGGAGTACCATTCTCCACTTTGCTTTTCTTCTCCTACACTTACCCTGGTTGGTTGCAAGAGTATTGGGCCTATATACAATATATATATATAATAATGAGATGGGATTCGAACAAGAGATGTCTTGTCAATGTCATGAGGTAGGTTTCTTGAAATGTTTTTTTTACAGTATTTCTTTTTGGTATGTCACATCCGAAAGCTCGTGGAAGTAAACTAATTAAGATCGAAATGGGCAGATTAAAATTATTATAATATAATATTTTTCTTTATTTATTTGTTTTTTTTACTTTTCATCTCCCTCAAAAGAGAAATGGTAAAGAGAGCCAAAATAATTGAAAATATAACCTTTTAACAGTTGGGCGTATAATAATGTGAGGGTGTCCTATGCATATTCCATGATCGTAGCACGAAACTATTCCTTCTCTCACTCTCAATCAGTCATCCGTGCGTGCTTCAGTCAATTCACTACTGCAGTTGTGGGTTCATCTCCACAGATATTGAAAAGACAGATCTCCACCCAATGAAAAAGGGAATCCCTCCATCTCCATCTGATACCAGATCTTGTCTACTCCACTGTATTGATATAGTTCCTATCCAAATCATGCATTCTGTCACTTCAATATTAACAAAAGGAAGAAGGCCGTCTTCTACCCTAATTCTTCTTTTGCATGAGAATAAACCCGTTATGAAAATTTAAAAGTTATGAGTGGATTAATACTCAAAATTTAAAAATTATGAAAACATCAAAATACTTCTCACAATTTAATAGCATGCTTTCATATTTTTATCACTTATTTACATTTGAGAATTGTTTTTTAGGGTTTGTTGGAAAGATCTGTCCTTCACAAAAGAAATGATGTCATCACTCGTATGGATTATTATTTTTAAATATTCATATTAAAAATTTAACAATTTTATTTTCCTTTTTGTAAGATGGATCCATGAAAATATTATTTAAGTTAAAACTCTATTACAAAATTACATAATTCTCACAAAATTAGAAATTTATTAAAATAGTTCCAAATTTTAAGAAATGTATATATCAATAAATAAAGGATCTCAATATGGACAAATACTTGCATATATGTTAAAATAAAAATATATACAGTTATACCAAAATGTCTTGATACCATATAGAAACATATCTACTTTTTTTAAAAAAATAATTTTATCATAAATTTCCTCTCTAACTCTTTAATATTGTAAACAAATTCTTATTATTTGTTATTTGACCACTAAACCCCTATTTTTAAAAATGTCTTACAATTTAAAAATTATATTTTGTTTACTAAATTTAAAATATTTACAAATTGATAACCCATCTCTTCTCAACATCATTTATTATTTTAAAATCAAGTTTCACCTACAATACTGTGATCTCTAATGTCAAATTAAATTGAAAATTGGGGATAAACCATATTAGAAATCGAATAAGATTGAGAAATGATTTGAACTTAAAATTATATTAGGTTGGAATGAACCGAAAGTATTTTATACTAAATTGCACATGTGGTTTATTTTTATTGTAGTTACTAAGTTAATTCAATAAATGTATGATAGCGCATTCAAGGAAACTTCATTTGATCCATTTTAATAATCAATATTTATTTGAAAAGTTGATATAAGAGGTGGTTTATCACTAGTAATATGTAATTATTATTTTTACAGTTATGTTATCTTCTAGGAAATGAATGTACTAAGACATATATTTTCCATTTTGTAGAAATTCTACATGTAATTGCTCATATTCTTCCTCACATTTATGTTAAATTATATTAACTTATTTCATTACTCATAGATGAATATTGGATTGGTTAGACTCATATGTAGAGATCTGAATTGATCTTTATTGTGAATGAATTGTCTTATGTTCTAAGATTTCAGAAATAATATGCTATGTGGTTTAACTACTTCATGAAGCATGCAATTCTTTGACATGGTGGATTCTATTCTGTATGTAACTTTACACAACTTTCATGCACTATCTGCCGATCAAGAAGATGTCAAATGGACTATAAATTTCAAACTATCATTATTGTGAACATCATGATTTGAATCTTCACCATTTGGTTATATTTCCTTATGTTCTAAAACTCTTTCCTTTTAATTGCAATGCTGATTTTTCCTTGATAAAGTTTGTATTTCCCTCAAGTGGTTCGATATCTTAATCCTTATTTTACTGGTCGTTGAGAAATTAACTTTATTATAGACTAGCATTGCCTATGATGTTTAGTTGTTTGATGCCGGTTACTTGGAGTTGATTAGTATTTTGTTGGTAATGCATAATATCATAATATACCATAGTTTTATAGAACTTTATAATGTTTAGCTTCTATGTAAGCCGCAATAATTGATAGATTGTTACCTCACCCTTTTCATACTAGGATCTAAAAAAACACATCTCTTGCTTTTCATTTCTATGCTCTATTTACTATTAATCTAACATTAGTACTTTAGAACTCTATACAGTTTATACCAAAGATCCTAGCTTATACAATATTTGAATTTGATTACTTGGTTAGTTTCTCACTTGAATAAGCATATCAGACTTTAAGTAAAATTATTATCATACATTACTTTTCATTAAACCTCTCGAGGGATTTGGTTGTCCAGTATAATTTTTGTTTTCCTAAATTATAGGCCCCAGTGGATGATGGATTCAAGTCACTTTCTTCTAACTTTGACATAAGTAACCACAAATAGCTAACTCCTAATCCTTGTAGAGATCATCATGGATGGATTTTCAAGGGTGTTTACTAGATACAAGGAAGGTCACAGTTTGGATTCTAGGATAGTCAAGTCTGAAGTTTCTCGATGACTTCATCAGTTTTACTAAAGTCCAACATTTCTGTTTATTTTGACTTTACTTTCTTTGCTTGTTAAGTATTTCTATTTTTAAAGTCATGGGTGGTGCACCCCACTTTAGGAACACTTGTAATTAGCCCATAGATATAATTATGCATGTAATTGAATATTTTAATACATTGATACATTTATTTATTTGATATTAATACAATCTCAGCTCTCAAATCCCTTTCTTCTTTATATACGTTTGGACATTATTCATGTACAAGTATATGTACCTTTATATGTAAAAGTCTCTTATTCACACACACTATATATATAATTATCAATTATATATATAAAAATATTTACTTTTATGCTTAATTTCAATAAACTTAACTCAATTCTATCAAGTTATTTATTTCGGTCAAATCAACCCTTATTATTTTATTTTAAATTAAAATTGTTTCAATTATATCACTTAGGTTTTACACTTATAATAAAATTCCAAAAAAATTTCTGACTGAAATTTCGGGTTCTAAAACACAGTGTTACAACTACTCCCTACCTTTTTAGGAGTTTTGTCCCCAAAACTCGTGTAATATTAGTCTAAAATTCTTAACCATTTGGGCATTTTCGTGGTTTCATTTTCAATAATTCTCTATCGAGTCATTTGCTTATTTTCCCAAAGTAACTTTTCGAGATAGTGTTGTCTTTCCTCAAAGATATTTATTATGTCAGAGGACAATTTTTTACTTAGGTTTTCTTGCTCAATCCATCCGAAGCAGTTTGGGTATTCAACCATACATTCCTATCATTTAATATTTCTGATTGGGGCTTCCTTTATAAGGTTGTATTGTATGTTAGGTCTCTTCAAATTTTATCTAATCTCAATAGTATTTATATAAAACCTTAGCCCTCAAATGGTGAGAAATGATTTATACCATTATAAAGGAAAAATCCTTTATAACTTTTTGTGTATTTTCAAATACCTATCTCTCATCGAAGAGTTTATGTTCTATGTTCTATGATCATATGATTGTTTTTATTTACTAGTTGTTCCTTTAGTTTAGGAAGTTCGTTGGACACCTTTTAATCCATCAAAGGTTCCAAAAGCTTTAACAATTTTCCTTCACTAGTTTATGTGTCCATTATTGAACTATATCCTCCCATTTTAGGGTCCTTTTTCCGTTAAGATTTGTATCAACTTTTTTTTGTCTAATATACCATGTACTTTATGATTTATTCCATCGCTCATCATCATGCCTTCCTCATGGCATGACATGTTCGTCTATACTTCTCCAAAAATTTTCATTATTCATATACTTTTGTATTGAGGTATTTGTTTATAACCATTTTGTGGTTATCCATTATGACTTACTACATTATAAGCCGTTCTTTATTTAAAGGTTGTTATATCATTAGACTTCTTTTTGTACACTTGAGTCTATTGCTTTAGAACATTTTATCTCGGTCATATGTGATTGCCTTTTCTTTGATGACCACCCAAAGTATTTTCCACTTTAGGAGCCAATTCCCTTAATATTTGAGGATTTTACTTAATTGCTCTAGCAATTTCTCTGCTGTAGAATTTGTAATTGTTGTGTCTACTAATCCAAATCAAAGTACTCTTTGGGTTTTGTATGATTATTTGACTTATTAAACATTTGTCTCACATTTCCTTGAGTATCTTCTTTTAGACTCATGCTTCAAATCTGTTACATCTCATCAATCAGGTTAGGCTCTTATAACCTTTCCACAACATCCCTTTGGTATCATTGGTAGTCAGACACGTTTCTTATTACTTGCAATAAAATTTTCCTTTGTGGATTTCATTTATTACATAATTTTGGTATTTCAAGTGAAAGTACTTAACGACGTTCCATATGTAAAGGTTTAAGGTAAGGAAATTATATATTCCTTTCTATTTCGTTCGGCTCCCTTGCCGAGAATCATTCATAAGGTTTTTTGTATATCTTTTCAACTTTCCAAACTTTTGATGAATCCTTTCTAAGGATATTTTCCAATTTTTTTGTGAAATCCTCATATCACATTCTTAATATCACTCATGTTACTCTTGTGGATGTTTTCCCACTATAAATTTCTCGACATCCCTTGGTAGGAATTCAATCATAATTTATTCCTCGAGGTCACTTCCATACTAGGGTCATAGACCTAGCACTCCTTTCAATAAAGGTATTTCTAGAAGAAGGTTAAGGGTATTGGGTATTTTTTGTTTAGTTTTAGGTTATATAGTCTCGATAATAAATTCGAGTGAACATGGCTCTGATACTACTCAAGTTGTCATGCCCCAACCCCATTTGGTTGGAACCCTGTGAACAACCCGCCACTCCCTTTAGTTTAGAAAGAGTCACCACTTCCAAAACTACGAGGAGTTAGGAGTACCTTCTGTCATTGTTTCCCAGAATAATATTATACAAAACTGAAAATGTTAAAAGTAAATTACCAGGATTTTAAAGTTTGGCGTAAGGATTTCCTAAAGGGTCGTCTTCTTTCCTAAAAAAAGTTTAAAGGGAGGGGATGAGTTTCTACAACTTAGTGAGCGGGTGTTAGGGTGTGTTTTAAAAAAAATTATAGCATCTTTATTGTTCACTAGTGTGTGGATTTAACTCTTTCAATACTTCTCCTTACTCATGATTTGTTTAGCAAACAATCACACACCCTTTAACAAAAAGGGTTTAAACATTCACCGATGTAGTACGCCGACTACATCCACTTGTGGACCAGAGTATCTTTACCGTCCACCCTAATAGAAGTCCATGACTTCTACCATGAGTATGAGTGGACATTAATAGTCTGACCCTCAGACCCAAAAATACTTTGTGTCCGTTGGGGGACGAGACCTCTTCCCCAACCACCTTGGTCTTTATGCGCACGAAGCTACTTCGAGCTTTAAGACATGCTAGATGATAGGCTTTCCTTATACTCCCTCGGTCATCCAACTGTCCTTGGAACCAACACTACCCCAGATTGGGCGCCTCGATAGTTCCATAAATCAATGCATGCACAAACAATAATTTTTAGGAATTATATCCATTATATTTGGTGCTACCGACCTAACGATCCTGATACATGGCTTTGACTCCATAACTGATATGCCCAATATGTTTGATGACCTAACTTCAGCTTAGCAACTACTAGCCTAACGAGTTGACGATCCGACTTTGGCATGGTGGCAATTCACACAAATAACCAGTTATGAAACTTTTCATGGCTCATAAGCTTTATTTGTCTACGGGCTTCAACCCGTGCCCACTAGCCTTGGGCCCACTTCACGAGTTTTCTAAAACTGGGCCTTGGGCCCTATAAGTTTCCAAAATCGAGGCCTCCGGCCTATTGGAGCTATTTTAGCTCTCGACAGAAATGTCTCCTAAAAATTTTAAGCAGTTTCACACAGTAAGGGGAGATGATTCCTAGAAAAATAGTTTTTCAAAACTGAAAATGGTGCTCATTACCCCAGTCGGGTATGATGTTGGAAAATCCCACTTACCTTTTATCCAAAGACATGTTCATACGAGAGGGATTCTTAGGTACTAGTTCTTGGTTGGTCTTATTCATCTTTCTTTGCTCCGATACTTCCCAATTTTCCTTAAATTTAGTTGTTGCAGGGTGGATGTCGAGATTGAAAATTTTATAGGCATAAAGTATTAATCTTGTATATCTGATGTGATCATGGGAAAGATGATATTTGAGTTGTGAGCAAGGACTAGTGGACCAAGTAGCTCTTTTCTACTCGAATTGCTCTCTTATCTTAGTTGGTGTGCCTATGATAAACTGTTCTAACCTCCTTATATAGTTGTATAATTATTTGTTTTTATGGAGAAGATTTATTACTACATTATTTCTCATTGATATATTTTGATCAGTTGTAGTCAGATGGAATTCCATCCTTTATCTTCATAAATGAAAAGGAACTCTAACCCTTTCTCATTATCATTCATGATACCTCAAATCACTCATCTCATTAACTTGACTTTTGATTCCTTATGCATAGGTCTAATGTCATGCCCCGACCTAGTTTAGTCAGATCCCCGTGAGCAACCCGCCACTCCCTTTGGTTATGAGGGGATTAACCCCTTTTTAAACCACGAGTAGTTAGGCATCCTTTTTTTCTTGGAGTAGCATTACTCAAAACTAAATATATTAAAATTTCTGTACATGCCTTTACGGTTAAACTGGGAGTGGTCTTTACTGTTGGTCTTCCTCTTTTGCCTAAAAAGGGGTAAAGGGAGGGGGTGAGTTTCTATAACTTAGTGAGCGGGTGTTGGGAGTGAGTTTTCAATATATCTTTAGTTTATCAAAACCATGCCAAGGTTAACATTTCTTTTTTAAAGGATTTACTCAAATTCAAATTTCTAAAACCTTTTTCCATTTCTATATTAGGTTTATTTAGCTCTCTTAGCCCATCCCCTTGCATCGGGAGGTGTTTAGCAAACAAACACACACCCTTCATCAAGAAGGGTACACACATTCCAGGGTAATCTCAAACTGCTCACACTTGGGGACCGTTGATTGGTCTGGTCCGATCGGGTCCGTGAACCGAAATGGAAAATTAGCCGGTTCAGGCCCGATTCAACCGGTTTTCTAAAAATTAAAAATTTCTAAATTTATCTAAATTTATTTTCTATCTAATAGTGGTTTCAATATTCCAATTTGTTATTGTTAAGCCATTTAGAAAAATGAATCTTTGAGCCGGTTCTTCATGGTTCAACCTAATTCGCTACGATTCCATACGGTTAAAATCCGGTTCACCTTGAATCGGTCCAGTTCTCACACCCAATCCACTTCATGGTCCTTTTCCATGATTTTTGTGATTTATTGGCTACTTGGGATTTTTGAAATTCCCGATTTGACCCTTTTTACCAAATTCTATTTCGTTTCAGACCCCAGTTTCGCTCTCTCTCTTAAAGGCTCCTGATTCCTCTTCCCAGTTCTCTTGGTCTTGGGGGATGGGGTTTACAACCCTCCCCACCTTTTAGGAGTTTTGTTCCCAAAACTCGTTATGCACCCCTTAAATATTGAATGATGCCCCCTTCCTTTTTCTTCCTTTCCTTTCCCTTTCTGCCCATTTAGGCGGTATGTCCACACCCATTAATTTTCCTTGTTTATCCCTTTTTGGTCACTTGTGACTCTATGGGGTATCTTGCATTTAGGTCACTTGTGATATCATAAGGCACGCCCTCATCCTAGTTGCACCTCTTTTTAGGGGCATCTTTCGTTTCCATGTCTTGGGGTGTCTATTGTTTTATCAATTATCATTTTATCGTCCTTGATGACATGATTTGATATTCCCACTTCCTTTTCCTTAAGTGTTCCCTTGCTCATACGATTCTTCCCTGGGTGAAACATCATTATGGTTACCACTTTACTTTGTCCTTTGAATAGCGTCCTTAAGGAATTTCTCTTCCACGCGATTGTCCACGTACTCCATAGGACTTATTGTAATTAGTCTATCTTACTCATTTGCCCAAAGATATTTTTTTTCTTGGATCCAATCCTAATGTCGCTTAGGGGTAAGATTCTCACTCGTGAGGTTCTCGTCTAGATGTTGATCCAGATCTCAGGGTGGAAATGTTCAACTATCCTATTGTTTGGTTATTTTTCTCTGGTTGTCAGGAGTCTTTAGCTCGACGTCCTTTCGAGCATTTCATTATTATTTCGTGGGTTTTGGCTTATTTTCCTTCGCCCTCTTTTTGTCTTGTATTGGTCCTTTAATCCCTTATTTATTTACTACTACACGAATCTACCCTACCTTTCATTTGCCCTCATCATGCTTAAATGGATGAATCTTCTCACCATGACTCACACCCCCCATTTTTTGGAACTTTTAGACCTTCATGCCCGTAGTAGCATGATATGTTCCAAAATTATCTTTGTCCATCATACTTCTAGAGTATTCTTTTTCCACAACTCTTTCATTTCTAATCCAATGGGGAGCTGACACATGACAAAAGTGTCACATCAGCGTCCAACTAGGATGTCAGAGAAATGACTGACCAATCAGAGGCTGACACGTGGCAGCGCCATGTCAGATAGCCCCAGCTAATAGAGGCCAACACGTGGTAGTGGCACTGTGCGTCGGGAGGGAAATCTAACGTATTTAAAATAGCCAATCATAGGACATCACATGTCATAGTCAGAGGTCAACAAAATTCGGTCAACAGCTAATGGGAGGCTACCATATGTTTAGACAGTAAGTCCAAGTCTGACTAGGCTGTTGATGGGGATGCTACATCAACAAAACTAACCAATCACAACACGTCACGTGGCAAGCCAATGTGTGTGAAGCTTGCACGCGCGCCACAATGTCATCTTCCTCAGAGGGATGATATGGAGAAGAGGATAAGGAAGTGGGAGGTAGTCTTTAGCAACTCGGAAAAAGCTCTGATTCGGTTGCCGACGAGCGAGGTGAGGGCTGAGTCTTATGCCGACAGGTAGCCCAAACAGTTGTCGATCTCCCTATATAAAGAGCACCCCTCCCCTTGAATTCCCCATCCCACCAGCCATCGAAGAACCTGAAGAGGTCCCTTTTCTAGCGAGACGTAGACCAAAACTCCGTAAAGGCCCTTTCTCTAGTCTAAGAAGGTGCATTTGAGATCTATAGAACTGGGAAGAAGTCCCCTATCTCGCCCTCACCTCCTTTTGGACAAGTATCATAGGAGAAGCATCGGGAAGTTGGTATAATATCGTCACCCTGACGACATCGAAACGACCGAAAAGCTCGAGCTGAATTCCGGCCACTTCTAACCTCACTTGACCGAGCCAAGCTCCCCCCAGCACCCCACGATCAACCCCCAATGTGGAACCCATCCCCTTAGACAAAGAAACTAGGAGGAGAACCGACACTATTGTTGAAAATCGGGCCAATTTAATCAATAAAAAATAGTAAAGAAAGTTTAACGTGGGAAATTTGGAGATCCCAAGTGACCAAAAAATCACAAAAATTATGAGTAAGAACCGAGGAGTGGAATTGGGGAGAGAACTGGACTGGTTCGGGGTGAACTAGACCCGAACCGGACTGAACCGGGATGAACCATAGTGAACTGGTTCAATAATTCATTTTTGTAGATGGCTTAAAAATGTCAATTTGAAAAATTGAGGTCACCATTAGGTAGAAAATAAAGTTAGATAAATATAATTTTTTTTAAATTTTAGAATATCGGTTGAATCGAGTCCAAACTAGCTGATTTTTGAATTCGGGACATCGAACCTGGTCGAACTGGATCGGTCAATGATCCGACCGGTCAATGGTCCAACTGGTCAATAGACTAGATCGGTCAATAGTCAATGGCACCTCGACAACAACCACGTAGATAGAGGTAGCCAATGGGAGGTTGCCACATGTCCGGTCAATGGTTAGCGAACGACCTGTCAGCATGCCACGTAGACATGAGCAGCTAATGAGAGGTTGCCATGTGTCTGATCAACGGGTCAACGGCTAGAGCGACACTGGACCTCCACGTTAGAAAAACCAGCCAACCACATCCTGCCACATGGCATGCTTGCTACATTATCTTCTTCAACCTTCACTCGCTAATAGAGAAGAGAGAGAGGCCGGAAAAGCTGGAGTCTCTAGCAACTCAGAAAACTCTCTTATCAGGTCGCTGGTGACCGATTTAGAGGCCGAGTCTCATGCCAGCAGGTAGCCTAAATAGTTTTTGAGCTCTCTATATAAAGAGCACCCTCCCATTCATTATCCTCCCATCTCAAGCACTCTTTGAATACACACAACTACTTTTCTGACAACACTTCAATCAAGGCTCCGACGACGGGCAATTTCTCAACTAGAGAAGCTCCAAAGGGTGGAATTGGAACCGGGGAAGAGTGCTCTAGCTTTAGACACTCTCAAAGTGATAGGAGGATGACCAGAGAAGTGTAAAAATGATAGCACAGTGAAGTTTCTACGGAGCTCAACACAATGAAGTTGCTATGGAGCTTGAAACAGTGAAATTGCTATGGAGCTCAAAACAGCGATGTCCTGATCAACCCAACCCCGACTCTCTTAGCCCTTTCACCACCAGCAATGGCCACCTCTGATTACCTAAGACCCTCCACAACCCCTTATAGACTCCTGGTAAGCTCAATTTTACCTCCCCTCATCGAAATTTCTGAGTTTTAGTGCTGTACACCATGAAACTTCTATCTTCAAATATTCGCAAGACAACGCCGAATTGCAACGAGATTCAATCTTGGTAGGTTCCCCTCGACGATCACTAGCTGCCCCCACCTCAAGCTTCGGCAACCGCCCCCCTCCATTAGTAAGATAAGCAAGCTTTCTCTCTCTCTACTATAAGTTTTCTAACGAAGCTCCGACGAGGCTCAAAACTTAACCAAATTCAAAAATTCAAAGTGTAGGACGATCGAGGGGAGCTGGGAGATGAATTGAGGCAAGAAGTGAAGAAATTAAGGACTTACAGGCCATCAATTGGATGAGGTAAGATCCGAATGTCCATCTGCTCAATTTGGAGAGGAAGAAGGGGGCCAATTTGGGGATTTTTTGGGCTTTGGGCAATTTTTGAAAAATTGTAGGGTTAAATGGAAAATTGATGAAATTGAAAGGGTTTTCTTGAAATTCATTCCCAATTGAGGGACAATTGGGCAATTTGGGCAAAATTGGAAAAATTTGAAAAGTTGGGGTCCAAATTGCAATTTTGGAAAATTAAGGGCTAAAGGGAATTTTTGGTAAATTAAGGGCTAATGGGTGAATTTAAAAGAGTTAAGGACCCAAGAAGGATGATTGGAAACTGCAGGGGCTTAATAGAGACTAAGGAGCAATTAGGAACCTAAGTACAATTAAGGCAAAATATGGGGCCCTATGTGTAAATGTGAGAAAATATATGATCTCCTAGTCAATACGTCCTAATACGGGTATTCGTGCCAGGTAGGAGCACCCTACTCGAGCGCTGACCCCCAGGAGCACACTGAGGAGCCATACTCTGCCAGCACGGCCCCGCCGATATTACCGGGTGAGTAAGAATTGCTATAACGTCCATTCTGGTTGGAATGATAGTTTATTTGAAAGGATTTTTCTTAGAATTAGCCTTCCCTCACTGGGTGCATCTACTTAAACTATTTGGGAGCTAATTATGAGCTTTGGCTTGATATGCAAGTGGGCCCAAGGTCGATGGACACGGGTATGGACCCATCCATAACTAGCATGTGATGAGAAATGCTAAAAGATCCAATTAAGAGGGAAATTGTGTGTGATACCCGTTGACTTCTACCTTAAGTCTGAGTGAATGTCCTAGACGTTGGACCCTTAGAGCAGAATGTCACTTCGTGTTTGTATGAGGGTGGAGATCTCATCCTATCCCCACCCCGGTCTCATGCGCAAGAAGCTCCGAGAGCTTTATGACTGATGGAATGACAAATTGCCCATATCAGCCCCCAATGTCATCCACCAGCCCTTGTGATCCATCACTACCCCCTGGGGCATCTTGATGGTCTCGATCCTTAAATGCATGCACAAAAAAGACTTTTTCATATATTTAGCCATCCTCTTTGGTGCCCATGGTCCAATGGCCCCGACACTAAACCCGACATGCAATTGTTTATCTAGGTTGGTCCGTTGACATGGCCCTCACACACTACCGCCTCCATTGAGTATTGTGGGTCCTAACTCGGTACCGTGGCACAACACACAAACAATTCCATTTTAATTAGGAGTTTTCGTGGCTATTACTAATCATGTTCGTTTATGGGCTCCAGCCCGTGCCCATTGGCCTTTGGCCAACTACACATGTTTTTCTAAAATTGGGCCTTGAGCCCTATGAGTTCAAAAACTGAGGTCCCTGACCTATTAGAGCTATTCTAACTCCACTCAAAAAGTTCTCTCAAATATTTTAAGCAGTTGTCATACAGTCAGGGGAGAACACTTTTAAAAAAATTATATTTTTATCTCACCACACCAACCGATTATGATGATGGATCCACTTACAACCGGTGGGCGGTTTTCTCCATTTCTTAAGGAAACTCATCATACCAATCAGGTATGTTGTTGTTTATTCCTAATCACAACAGGTAAGTAGGTTTTATCCGTTAAAAATAGTGCTCATCATCCCAACTGGTATGATACATAAAAGTCCCACACACCCGTTAAATGTGATGCATTCATCCCGAGTCAGCTTCGAAGTGCACGCTAGCTTTTTCTTGCTGGCGTTTTAGTCTTACATGTCCCTACACGATTTGGGTATCATTATCAATAAGGATTCGGCATGACAACCTTCGTTTTCTCACGCATGAGCGATTAGGCCCTAAGTTCTTGGTTTATTGCACTTAGGTCCCCAAAGTTTATTTTTCTTGACTTTAAGTCCTTAATACTAAATTTTTACCCAAATTAAATCCCAAGGTTTCCAATATCCTTTTTTGATTCTCAATTACTCAAAATTGTGTAAGGGGCTAAAGTTTTTCCAAATTTCCAATTTGGTCCCCAATTTTCCAAAAATTACGGTTTTGCCCCTACTTTGCAAAAATAGTCATTTTGCCCCAATTATTTCAAAAATTGACCAATTGGTCCCCCAACATCTTTCTCTTTGTCAATTGAACTTCAATTTTGAGAAATTGCATGGAGATCCCTTTATTTTTTGAAATCTCCAATTTTTCCCAAAAATTTCCCTCAATTTCTTCCACCTTTTCTGATCGAATTTGATTTCTTCAAATTGGCCATTCAATTGGGGTTCATTACTCCAATTGATGGCATGGATAGGTTCCTACACTTCCATACGATCAAATGTAGCTTTGAATTGCAGAATTTGAGTATGAAACTAGCTCAAACGGAGCTTCACCGAAAAATTGTTTATAGAGAGAGAAAGCTTAGAAAGCTTACTATGGGAGGTGCTCCGGTCCGAGCTCTCAATATGGGGAGGTAGCTCTCATCCTTAGGATCCTTCTAGGATCAAGAATTGCTACAATTGAAGTACATATGAGGGTGACTTTTATTAGTGAAATTCAATACTTTCTCTCTCTAACACAAATTTGTAACGACGGAGGAGGGCCAAATTGGCTTACCTTTCACCTCTGGAAGGTCGTGTGAGGGTCATGGGGGTGTTGGGGGGACTTGGTTTGGCCATATGAGGGATAAGTTGACCAAATTCAATTTGGCTAAAATAGGGCAGCTTCGGTCCAATAGAGCTGCTTCACTGTTTGATCATGCCGACGCTTCTTTGGCGATCCATGGGTCGAAGGGAGGTTGATGTCAGGTAGCTGACTTCCCCCAGAGTCTGTAGGACCCAACCTTGCCTTCTAAGGCTGAGAAAGGTGCCCAAGTCTGAGCTTTGCTGGAAAATGGGGCACTTCGGAGGAGGAGAGGATTTGAGGCGTGTGAAGGATGAATGGAGGGGAGATCTTTATATAGGGAGCTAAAGGACCCTCTGCCCTATCAGTTTCCATATTGGTTGGAGCTTATCCTATTGGAGAGAATATTCCTTTGTCGGAGAAGGAAAGTTTTTTTGCCATATGAATAGTGTTATCATTCCAAGGAAGAAGACGACACTATTTTGAACCGGACCGGTCTGATCGAGTTCAATGGCAAAAATTGGTTGATTTAGGCCCGATTCGACTAGTTTTCTCAAAATTAAAAATTTATAAATTAATCTAAATTCATTTTCTATCAATTGGTAGCCTCAATTTTCCAAATTGAGATTTATAAGCCAGCAAGAAAAATGAATTTAGAGATTGATTCATGTATAGTTCAAACCGATTCAATCTGGTTCAATTCGGTTTAGGTCTGGTTCACCCTAAACCGTTTTGGTTTTCCCATCCAATTTAATTCATGGTTCTTCCCCATGAATTTCATGACTTTTTGGTCACTTGGAATTTTCCAATTTCTCATTTTTACCACTCTTTATCATTCTCAGTTCCTTATGGGGTTCGATTTTCTCATTAAATTGACCGGTTCTTTCCTGGTTTTCCTTGATCCGAGGTAATGGGTTTCATATCTAATGCCCATCTTATCATATAACATGGTTGCCTTAATCCTTAGGAAGTTTATATTTTCTTTAATGCAATACATTGAATAGCCCATGTTAACTAGGATGCCCTTGTAACTTTAGCCCCATTGATTTTTAAGCATTAAAACTGATAACTAATTACAAATTTGAGTAGCTAGGCATCATCATGTAGTGGATTGATAACATTATATCGGCTTATTATCGTCTTTATGAAATTTATTGGTTGAGAAAAAGGATTTCCTCTTAGCATTCCTAAGTATGTGTCACACCCCGACTTGGTCCGGTCTAAGTTTGGTGATTAACACGTCACCCTTCCCCAGACCGTCCTGACAATCCTATATTTATGGTCTGGGGAAAGTAAAAGTGTACCAACGTATGTTCCCATAATATGATCAAGATTTGGGCTATGGGACGTACCTTGAGGGTTTGAACCATCACTTAGGGCTTTAATCTTTCTTAACCCGACTCCTCTTAAATGTTCTTGAAAAGGGGTTAAAGAAGGGGAATGAGTATACACTTAGTGAGGGAAATTTCTACAACAATAGTTGGTTTCGATTCCATTGTTAATTTCATTATTCAAGCATTCATACAGTATTCACACATCAACAACCCTTTTTATGATAAAAAGGGATCATACCATCGTAGATTAGTCCCCAACTAGTCCACTTGTGGACTAGAACACCTTTACTGTCCACCCTAATAGCGGTTCACAAACTCTACCCTGCGTTTGAGTGGACATCAAGTGTCCGACCCTCAAACCCTATTCATACTCCGTGTCTGCTTTGTGGGATGATACCTCTTTCCCCCTACTTCCTTGATCTTCATGCGCATGAAGCTCTAGAGCTTCTTGATGTTCTGAACGACGAACTACCCTTATGCTCCCTAGGTCATCCAATAGTTCTTGGAACCACCACTACCTCATATCGGGCGTCTCGATGGTCTTGCATCTCATGCATACACAATCAAGTAGTTTTATTTAATATAGCCATCATCTGTGGCCCACCAATCCCAAGGGTCTGTTGGCTCAGCTTCAGCCCCCATGCGCACTAGCCCAACGGGTTCAACGACCCGACTGTGGCTTAGCAGCCACTTGGCCCAACAAGCCCAACGGCCTACTCTTGGTTGGGTGGGTAAAAACACACAATTGTCCATTTTGGAAAGTCTTGGTGGACTCATTATTTGAAAATTTTCAACGGGCCCATGCCCGTACCCATTGGCCTTGTTCCCACTTATATCATTTAGTCTAACACTAGAATTGTCTCCCAAAACATTTAAGTAGAGTCACCCAGTCACGGTAAACCAATTTCAGGAAAATGTTTTTTTTAATCTTAAGGGCATGGCCATCGTCCCAACTGGGACCGATGCTAGAAATTCCCACTTACCCGGTAGTCATGATGTGTTCGCCCGATTGGGATCCGATCTGGAGCGTGTTCTCCGGTGCTGGTCCTTGTGGGGTTCGTTCCACCCGATCCGAGCTTCCAATTCCTTGTAACTGAAATTAAACCTTAATTTCTGTAAAAATTCATAATTTGTCCCAATTTATCAAAAAATACTAAATTGCCCCAAAATTTTCCAAAATTACCAAAATGCTTCTATTTCACAAAAATTAGCAATTTGGCCCTCATAGTCCCTTAAAATTTCCAATTGGCACTAGATTTCCTCATTTTTGCCAATTGTCCCTCAGATTTCGAAGAATTGCATAAAAGCTCTCGTACTTTGAAAAATCCCAAAAAAATGCCCCACTTCTTCCCCCAAAGTGAGCTTTTGGATTTCTTTTTCTTACCTCATCAAATTGACTGCCTAAACCTTCTTAATTTCTCCCTATTGTGTTGCTATTCACTTTCTTCAACTCCCCACTATCGTCTTGCACTTCAAATTTTTGAATTTGGCTGAGGTTCAAGCTCTATCGAAGCTTCGTCAGAAAAAAAAAACTATAGAGAGATAAAGCTTATCGTTCTTACCAATAGAGGGATGGTTGTCCGAGCTTCGAGTTCGTGAAGTTAGTGTTTGTGGGTAGGATCCTCAGGGAATTGGAGTTCACCCTAATTGATGTCCTAGGTTGGGTATTTTTGGTCAAAAAGTTTTGGCCACTTTCTCTCTCTAAGAATGTCAAACTCAGGCGAATTGAGGGTCGAGTGGCTTACCTTGGGATAGGAAGAGGTCGGAAAGCACCTCAAGGAAGTCGAGGAGGGTCAAATTTAACCATAGGAGGTTGGGGAAGTCCTATTTTTAGCTGGTTGGAATTTCTCTACTTTAAGCCGTTAGAGCAACTTCACTATGCGATTGCCCTGATGCTCCCTAGCTGAAAGACTTCTTCCCGTTTCTGTTGCCACATGTCGAAGCTCCTTTGGTTGCGGAAAGGCCCATCGTAGGAGCTCTGGTTGACACTTCATCGGGAATGGGACTGTCTGTCTTTAGAGGGCACTTGATTGGTGGGGATGCTGTGTGGGAGGGTGCTCTATTTATAGGGAGCTCGATAATTGACAAGGCTATTAGCCGACGATGGTTTCGGCATCTGACTCGCCCGATTCCGTCGACAGTGACCACTTTTTTGGAGGCGGAAGTTCTAGTTCTCCTGCGGTGGTCGTAGATCACCCATCAAATTGAGGTTGAAGATGACACTGTTCCACACGTGTGAGCTTCACTCGTGCGGAAGTGCCACGTGGTGCCTTGTGATTGGCCGACTTTGCTGATGCAACATCCCATTTAGTAGCCTTGTCAGCCTTTGACCCGCTGACTGGACACGTGGTTGTTGACCAGATTTCCTTTGACCATTGACCGTGACACATGGCGCCCTCTAATTAGATGTTTTAAATGAATTAGATTTCCCTCCCGACGCATAGTGTTACTACCACGTGTTGGCCTTTGATTGGCCATGGTCATCCAATGTAGCCCTACCACATGTCGGCCTCTGATAGGTCGGTCATTTCTCCGACATCCTTATCGAACGCTAACGTGGCACTTTTGGCTAGTCCTTGCTAACAAGGCTTTACCGACATTGACCATTGATCGGGACATGTGTCACTCTCCTATTGGCCAGTCGTCACAGATGTGGATTTTCTTCTGACTGTTGACTAGGGACATGTGTCGCGCTCTAATTAGCCTGCGCTTGCAGGCGCTAACTGAGTGGCTGACCGGGTGCAGTTCACCACGTGTCACACATTGATTGGTCGTGCCTATTGACTAGGCGCTAACCTAGCAGTGGTCTGTTGACCAGCTGGATCGTTGACCGGTTTGGTCCGATCGAGTCCGTTGACCCGAAATCGCAAATCTGTCGGTTTAGGCTCGATTCAACTGGTTTTCTAAAAATTTATAAATTTATCTAAATTTATTTTCTATCTAATGGTGGCTTCAATATTCCAATTTATTATTTTTAATCCACCAAGAAAATAGAATCTTTGAGCTGATTCTTCACGGTTCAACCCAATTCACTGCGATTCCATTCGGTTCAGGTTCAGTTCACCTTGAACCGGTCCGATTCTAACACCCAATCCACTTCATTGTCCTTTTCCATGATTTTTGTGATTTATTGGCTACTTGGAATTTTTGAAATTTCTGATTTGACCCTTTTTACCAAAATATGTTTCATTTAAGCCCACAATTTCCCTCTCTCTTGAAGGCTCCCAGTTCCTCTTCCCGATTCTCTTGGTCCTAGGGGTCGGGATTTACAACCCTCTCCACCTTTTAGGAGTTTTGTCCCCGAAACACGTTATGCATCCCTTAAATATTGAATGATGCCCCCTTTCATTTTCTTCATTTCCTTTCCCTTTTCGCCCATTTAGGCAGCATGTCCTCACCCATTAATTTCCCTTGGGGCTTAAATTTTTCCCTTTTTGGTCACTCGTGATTCTTTGGGGTATCTTGCATTTAGGTCACTTGTGATATCATAAGGCACGTCCCCATCCTATTTTCACCTCTTTTTAGGGGCATCTTTCGTTTCCATGTCTTGGGGTGTCTATTGTTTTATCAATTATCTTTCTAGCGCCCTTGATGACGCGATTTGATATTCCCACTTCCTTTTCCTTAAGCGTTCCCTTGCTCATACGATTCTTCCCTGGGTGAAACATCATTATGGTTACCACTTTACTTAGTCCTTTGAATAGCGTTCTTAAGGAATTTCTCTTCCTCGCGATTGTCCACGTACTCCATGGGACTTAATGTAATTAGCATGTCTTACTCATTTGATTTTTTTTCTTGGATCCAATCCTTATGTTGCTTAGGGGTAAGATTCTCACTCGGGAGGTTCTCGTCTGTATGTTGATCCAGATCTCCGGGTGGAAATGTTTAACTGTCCTATTATTTGGTTATTTTTCTCTAGCTGTCATGAGTCTTTAGCTCGATGTCCTTTTGAACTTTTCATTATTATTTCGTGGATTTTGACATATTTTCCTTCGCCCTCTTTTTGTCTTGTATTGGTCCTTTAATCCCTTATTTATTTACTATTACACGGGTCTACCCTACCTTTCATTTGCCCTCGTCATGCTTAAATGGAAGAATCTTCTCCCCATGACTCACACCCCCTTTTTTTTTTTGGAACTTTTGGAACTTCATGCATGTAGTAGCATGATATGTTCTAGAATTATCTTCGTCCATTATACTTTTAGGGTATTCTTTTTCCACAACTCTTTGATTTCTAATCCAATGGGGAGCTGACACATGACAAATGTGTCACGTCAGCGTCCGACTAGGATATCGGAGAAATGACCGACCAATCAGAGGTCGACACGTGGCTGCACCATGTCGGATGACCCCAACCAATAAATGCCAACATATGGCAGTGGCAATGTGAGTCAGGAGAGAAATCTAACGCATTTAAAACAATAATCATAGGATGCCACATGTCATAGTCAGAGGTCAACGGAATCTGGTAAGTAGCCACGTAGGAAGGAGCAACCAATGGGAGGCTGCCACGTGTTTAGTCAGTCCAAGGTTGACTGGGCTTGCTGATGGGGATGCTACGTCAGCAAAACCAACCAATTACAATGCGTCACGTGGCAAGCAGACACGTGTGAAGCTTGCACGCACACCACAATGTCGTCTTCCTCAGATGGATGATAGGAAGAAGAGGATAAGGAAGGGGGAGGTAGTCTTTGGTGACTCGAAAAAAGCTCTGATCCAGTCACCAGCGAGCGAGGCGGGGGCTGAGTCTTACACCGACAGGTAGTCCGGACAGTTGTCAAGCTCACTATATAAAGAGAACCCCTCCCCTTGCATTCCCCATCCCACCATCCATTGAAGAACCTGAAGAGGTCCCTTTTCTAGCAAGACATAGACAAGAAGGCAAAGGTCCTCCATTCTCAGAAGGCGCATTCAGGCTTTATGGAACTAGGAAGAAGTCCCCTATCTTGCCCTCACCTCCTTTTGGAGAAGGTTCACAGGAGAAGCATCGAGAAGTCGGTACAGTACCATCACCCCGACGACCCCAAAACGACCAAAAAGCTTGAGCTGAATTCCGGCCACCACCGACCTCAAGTGACTAGGCCAAGTTCCCCCCAGCATCCCATGACCAACCCCCGATGTGGAACCTGTCCCCATAGACAAAGAAACCAAGAGGAGAACCGATACTATTGTTGAAAATTGGTCCAATTTAATCAATAGAAAATAGTAAAGAAGGTTTAATGTGGGAAATTGGGAGATCCCAAGTGAGAAAAAATTCACAAAAATTGTGAGGAAGAACCGGAGAGTGGAATTGGGGAGAGAATCAGACTGGTTCGGGGTGAACCGAACCCGATCCGGGATGAACCATAGTGAACTTGTTTAATAATTCATTTTTGTAGGTGGCTTTAAAATGTCAATTTTAGAAATTAAGGCCACCATTAGGTAGAAAATGAATTTAGATAAATTTAAAAATTTTTAAATTTTAGAAAATTAGTCGAATTGGGTACAAATCGGCCAATTTTTGAATTCGGGACAGCGAACCCAGTTAGACTGGATTGGTCAATGGTCTGACCGGTCAAAAAATTGGATCGGTCAATGGTCCAACCGGTCAACGGTTAATGGTGCCCTGTTAGAAGCCACACAAACAAAGGCAGCCAATGGGAGGTTGCCACATGTCTGGTAAATGGTTAGCAGGTGACCTATCAGCATGCCACGTAGACACGAGCAACCAATGAGAGGTTGCCATGTGTCCGACCAACGGTCAGCGGTTGGCATAGCGGCCAAGCTGGACCTCCACGTCACAAAAAACCAGCCAACCACATTGTGCTACATGGCACACCCGCCACATCATCGTCTTCAACCTTCAATCGCTAACAAAGAAGAGAGTGAGGCTGGAAAAGCTGGAGTCTCCGGCGACTCGAAAAACTCTTTAGTCAGGTCGCTGGTGGCCGATTCGAAGGCCGAGTCTCATGCCGGCAGGTAGCCTGAACAGTTGCCAAGCTCCCTATATAAAGAGCACCCTCCCATTCGTTCTCCTCACATTTCAAGCACTCTTTGAATACACACAACTCCTTTTCCGACAACACTCCGATTAAGGCTCCGACGATGGGTAATTTCTCAACTAGAGAAGCTTCAATGGGTGGCATTGGAACCGGAGAAGAGTGCTCTAGTTTCAAACACTCTCAAAGTGACAAGAGGATGACTAGAGAAGTGTAAAAATGATAGCACATTGAAGTTGCTAAGGAGCTCGAAACAGCAAACTCCTAACCGACCCAACCCCAACTCTCTTAGCCCTTCTGCCACCAGCAATGGCCAGCTCTAATTGCCTAAGACCCTTCACAGCCCCTTACAGACTCTCGGTAAGCTCAATTTTGCTTCCCATCATCAAAATTTCTGAGTCTCAGTGTTGTACACCATAGAATTTCTATCTTCAAATTTTCGCAAGACAATGACAAATTACAGTGGGATTCAATCCTAGTAGATTTCCCTCGACGAGCACTAGCTGCCCCCACCTCATGCTCTGACAAGCACCCATCCATTAATAAGATAAGCAAGCTTTCTCTATCTATTATAAGTTTTCCAATGAAGCTTCGACGAGGCTCAAAACTTAACCAAATTCAAAAATTCAAAGTGTAGGACGATCAAGGGGAGATAGAGGAGACAAATTGAGGCAAGAAATGAAGAAATTAAGGAATTACAAGCCGTCAATTGGACAAGGTAAGATATGAATGTCCATATGCTCAATTTGGGGAAGAAGAAGGGGGCCAATTTGGGGATTTTTGGGGCTTTTGTGCAATTTTCAAAAAATTAAAGGGTCAAATGGAAAATTGATGAAATTGAAAGGGTTTTCATGAAATTCACTCCCAATTGAGGGCCATTAGGCAATTTAGGCAAAATAAAGGGCAAATTGGAAATTTTGAAAAGTTGGGGACCAAATTGAAATTTTGGAAAATTACGGGATAAAGGGCAATTTTGGTAAATTAAGGGCTAATGGGTGAATTTAAAAGAGTTAAGGACCCAAGAAGGATGATTGGAAACTCTAGGGCTTAATAGAGCTAAGGGGCAATGAGGGACCTAAGTGCAATTAAGGCAAAATACTGTGCCCTATGTGCAAATGTGAGAAAATATGTGACCTCCTAGTCAATACATCATAATACAGACATATGTGCGAAGTAGGAGCACCCTTCTTGAGTGTCGGCCCCCGGAAGCACACCGAGGAGCCATACTCCGCCGGCACAGCCCCGCCGATATTACCGGGTGAGTGAGAATTGCTATAACGTCCATTCCGGTTGGAATGATGGTTCATTTGAGATGATTTTTCTTAGATTTAGCCTCCCCTCACTGGGCGCATCTGCTTAAAATATTTGGGAGCTAATTATGGGCTTAGGCTCGATATGCAAGTGGGCCCAAGGCCGATGGACACGGGTATGGACCCATCCATAACTAGCTTGTGATGAGAAATGCTAAAATATCCAATTAAAAGGGAAATAATTGTGTGTGATACCTGTCGACTTCTATCCTGAGTTTGAGTGAACATCCGAGACGTCTGACCCTTAGATCCAAATGCCACTTCGTATCCATATGGGGATGGAGACCTCATCCTGTCCCCACCCCGATCTCATGCGCAAGAAGCTCATAAAGCTTTATGACTGACTGGAATGATAAACTGCCCATATTGCCCCCTAATGTCATCCAACAGCCCTTGGGATCCATCACTACCCTTTGTGGCATCTTGATGGTCCCAATCCTTAAATGCATGCACAACACAAGAATTTTTCATATATTTAGCCATCCTCTTTGGTGCCCATGGTTCAATGGCCCCGATGCTCAACCTGACCTACAACTATTTGTATAGGCCGGTTCGTCAACATGGCCCTGATGCATTGCCGCCAGTCCATCGAGCATTGTCAGTCCTAACTCAGTACCATGGCGCAACACACAAACAATTCCATTTTAATTAGAAATTTTCGTGGATCTTACTAATCATGTTTGTTTATGGGCTCTTGACTATTCCCATTGGCCTTGGGCCCACTACACATGTTTTTTCTAAAATTGGGCCTTTAGCCCTATGAGTTCAAAAACTGAGGCCCCCAACTTATTAGAGCTGTTCTAGCTTGCGTTAAGAAGGCCTCCCAAATATTTTAAGTAGTTGTCTCACAGTTAGGAGAGAACACTTTTGACAAAATTATATTTTTATCTCACCACACCAACCGGGTAAGGTTCGCATGTCTCTTTATTTAGGGTAAGCTTCTTCCTTTTGGGGTTCATATTCAAGATTTTAGGATTGGTAGTTCCAAGGTGCCCAATCGTTCCTTTGTATAGTTATTCTCTTTATTGTCGAAACCCTTAGCTCGACGTTCTTTCGAGCATTGTGTACTTGTTTTCACAAGTTTCGTTGTTATTATTCCTTTGTCCCAATTTGACCCATCCTTCATCCGTCATTGATTATAGCTTCGGTCAAAATTTATGTTTGGCCTTGTTATACTTACTAACTAATTCTTTCTTACTCAAGTCACATTTCATTCGGAACTATTAATGCTTATATGTCCCTTACGACATGATATTGTCCAGAACCTGTCTTTGTCCCTCAGACTTCTACAACACCTCCTTTAGGATTGCTTCCAACTTTCCTACCTTTCAGAGATTGTATAATCTCATCCCTCCTTTCATCGGGTAGTATTCCTTGACTACCTTTACTATTACTCAATTATCCTTCATGTCTTGACAACGTGTTCTACATAATCGTGTTGATTTTCCTTACCCACTCGTCCTTTACCAACTTCTTTATTGGGTCTTTCTAGTGCCAATTATTGAATTTCCTAATGACTTACTGACATGCTGAGATTCTTCCTTTCTTATGTCTTTCTTCATTTCTAGTGACGTCCTTTACTCAAGTATTTTCCTTTTCCTTAAACTCATTCTCATTTACTTGTGATCATTTCATGATTCCATCATTTTTAGGGCATTCTCCTTTAATGAGTTTCATCCTCGTATATTTCCTTCAAAGTAAAGATTTCCTTTTAGGTGCTAGATGTTCGAATTTCTTACTACTTCTTGAAGGTTTCCTTCCTTCGCATTCTTACACCCTTTTGAATTTGGGCTTTTGTCCACCTTTAATCATTTGTCGATTGTCGAGTCTTATTTCATGTATTTAACACTATACCCACTCTATTACCCTTCTTTAGAGTGTAGTCTCTACTACTCCCCTGTCTTTCGTATGGTCTCATTTATTCTCCTTGACCATCATGTTGTTACTAGTTGCCTCCTTCATACACCCTTCTGAGGTTGGTATTGTTTCCTGTTCTTTATCCTTCACTGTCCTCCATTTCATTTTTATTCCTTATCCTCTCTTCGAAGAGCTCTTGCTGATAGATTGGTTCCTAGCACCCTTTATGTCTAGCTATACACTCCTTGGGCTCTATTAAGTGAGTGTGGACCACGACCAGTCTTGTTATCATTGGTTGTTTTCTCCTTACTCTGTTCCAAATTGAAGTGCTTACTTTCCCCATGTTTTCTGAATGTTTTTTTTCTCTATTTCCTTATGATGGCTAGCCCACCCATTTTCACTTGTCACTGCGTCATTTGATGCTATTTCTACTTAGTTGTTCCTTGGGTTTAATTTTTCCCTTGGGTCCTCTTAATGTACTTCTATTGGTTCTTTCACCTTGGCGTGCACTTCATCTCCTCATCCTTTGTCACTTGGTTCATTATTTCTTAATTGGAACATTTATGCCTTCCCAAGGTCTCCTTGGGAAAGGCTCATGCACTTATTTTCTCTAAGACATCTTTGTGCGGGACTTACTAAATCCTCCTTATGGATTGAGTGTAGTTATCATTTCATTTTTAGCTATTTATTTCTTCAAGGGTTTTCTTCATTCTTCCTTTCCACCGTTCTGGCCTTTTCACTTCCCCCCTCCTTGCTAGGTTTGTCTACAACCCTACTTGACTCCTCTAGTTTTCCAAGGTAGATCATACCTTACTGTCTTGAGGCATTCTAATTGTCCTTCATCATTTAGCTTGTCTTCTATGGAGGAGGTGTTTCCTTCTTTACTCCTAGGTGGTTTGTAGCGCTCTTTAAGAAAAATTCCCTTTATCTATATTCTAATATTTCTGGGTTTTCTTAAGGCCCTACCCTTGATCTTCTTTCCGTGATCCTTACTCGAGCTATTGAGGCATGTTACCATATTATTAGGGAACAGATAAATTTTTAGAAACTCGGAATCTTATTTATTGAAGTAAGTATACAGTTTGGGGTTTTAACATCTCTTGAGGGAGATTGTTACAATGATGGGTTGATGAGTATTCACTACTAAACTATGTTCTAGAGGGATTCCTTCCTAGGTGAGATTGGGTTCCCTAGTCACAATGGTGGTTCTTGTAATGTCATCCCTTCGAACTTTTGTAGGGGTGGAGTTGTCCTTATTAGAAGGTATCGCTTGGATTCCTCGTAGTGTGGGACAATTCCTTACTATGTGTCCCACCTTCCTACATTCATAGCAGATCCTCTTGGGTCTTGTCTTCCGAAATGTCGGGCATCTTCTATTATAGTGTCACCATTGCCCACATTTATAACAGGTCATCTCCTTGTGTGGATCTTTATGGTTCCTCCCACACTATGAGCATTGTGGGGCCTTTCTAAGGGTTTGTTAATGGTTTGATGCCTTCCCATCCTTGAGCCTGAACACCTTGGAGGCTTTCTTGTCGAGTCCTCTTCAACCCAGGGTTACTCCAAGGGTCCTTCTATACTCTTGGTTCATTTCCTCCCTTGGGATGGAGTTCTCCCTAGCTTTCAAGGTGGCTATGGTAGCGTGTGTTTGTTTGGCTACTTTTCTTGGGGCCATCTGAAAATTTTAAGATCAATCCTATTAGTTACTATATTTTCTAGTCTTGATTATGTATTCGAGAAAACAAGCTCAAATACCACTCAAGTTGTCACGCCCTGACCCGGTTTAGTCGAATCCCCGTGATCAACCTGCCACTCTCCCGATTTACTAAGGGTTTCCCCTGTTTATAAACCATCAGGAGTAAGGCATCCTTTAAACATGCACCTTTCCTAGAATAACATAAATTCAAACTGCACAAATTTTTAAACTATTCATACCTAACTTACAGGTGCATTAACTAGTGGTCTTTGGGGTATACTTTCTAGGGTTACCTGAAAGGGATATACAGGAGGGGGTAAGTGCAACGACTTAGTGAATGGGTTTTCAAAGTTTAACTTTTAGAAAAATGTTTGATTTGGAGTGTGCTAGACTCCTTATTTTCTTTTAAAAACCTTTCATTTTCAATTTCGATTTTTATCACCATATCTTATTACCATGGTGTGTCATCACCCAATACACATCCTTCATCATGAAGGTAAAATACACAATCACAGGTCAGCCCGTCCAATGAACCCACTTGTGGCGTCAAAGCGATTTTATCGACAATCTAGATAGAAGTATGTCCACTTCTACCCTGAGAATGAGTTGATGTTCGCGACATCTGACCCTCAATCCTGTAACAAATCCCTGTGTCCGTATGAGGACAGAGACCTCATCCTGACCCCACCCCGGTCTCATGCGCTTGAAGCTACGTCGAGCTTCGCAAGACTTCTAGTACGACTAACTACCCTTATATCCACTAGGTCGTCCAGAGCCCTAGGACGCATCACTATCCCTCTTGGGCATCTTGAAAGTCCCATAACACAGCATGCACATTCAACATTTTTCACATAATTCCATATAATCTATGGTGTCACTGGTCCAACGACCCCGACCCTTAACTCGACCTGCAGCTATTTATCTTGACTAGTCCGGAGACCTGTCATGTCGCACTGCCGCTAGTTGACTGAGTATGTCGGTCCTATCTTGGTACCATGGTCAAACAATTTATTTACCTAAGTTTTCATATCATATAAATCATGTTTGTTTACGAGCTCTTGCTCGTGCCAACTAGCTTAGGGCCCACTATTTGAGATTTTCAAAATTTGGGCATATTAACCCCCAAGTTCCAAAACCGAGGCCTTCGACCTTTATGAGCTATTCGAGCTCCAGTCAAGAAGGTTTCCCAAAATGTTTAAATAATGGCACACAGTCAGGCGAGAGTACTTCTAACAAAATAACTTTTCTACTGTCCATCATACCGACCGAGTATGAGGACATCTTTGCTCATAATTGAAGGGTTTTCCCTCATAATCGAGAGGGTACTTATTCTTAATCATCACCTGGTTCAATTTCCAATAATTGATGCAAAGTCACATACTTCCATCTTTCTTCTTGATGAATAGCACAGGTGCACCCCACGGGGACTGGCTTAGGTGTATGAATCCTTTCTCTAAAAGTTCGTCCAGCTGTTCTTTATGCTCCTTGAGTTCCGCGGGCGCCATATGGTAGAGTGCTTGGGATATAGGGTGTGTTCCTAGCACCACCTCAATTACAAATTCTAATTGGTGATTCGGGGGTAAACTAGGTAATTCTTCTGGGAAAACTTCTGGAGAATCTCGGTTGGTTCCTCCATCGGGGCCAACCCAGTTCCCTTAGGCCTCCTCGGCTACCCTATCTCCTATCCTCTCTACATCCTCCTATTTCCATCCGACGACGCCTTGTCTGGACTAACCACTCGCATTCATGGGCCATGCCTACTATGGTGGCTAGGTTAGTGGGCATCCCAACACCCTCATTTGGTCTCTTATATCCATATTGAGACCATCAATAAACTTTGGCAGAGGTCGGCTGGTTCTACTAGGTCAGGGGCGAAGGGTTGCAACTCGTTGAACCTGGTCTCATATTCCAAGACCGTGTGGGCTCCTTAGTGAAGTTGAAAGAATTCCACCTTCTTTTCATTGATGAGGTGAGGGGCTAGGTATTCTTCCGAGTATCTCCCTTCAAACTCTTCCTAGGTAGGTGGGGTCAGCAAGAGGCTTCGGGCGTTGTCCCACCATCTTTTCGTGCTGGATTCTAGGAGAAATTTGACCAGTGTCACCCTCTCCTCCGGAGGTATCCTGATGATACCCATGAACTTTTTGAGGATCGCCAACCAGTCCATGGCGGCCCTGACCTCCTTCTTGCCATAGAAGGGCTTACACCCCAATTGTCGAAGGGTCTTCAAGTATCTACGGATGTCGAGGAGGGGTAGAATAGGTGTGAAAGGGGGTTGGGATTGTACCTCCTCCTGGTGGGTCTGGGATTTAGAGTCCAAATGGGGTTTATCGCTAAGGTGGGGTTCTCTAAACACCTTGGTGAATTCATCATATAGTCGATGGTGTTTAGAACTAATGCCTTGCGAGGCTAAGGTAGTTCCCGAGAATTTTGTCTCCAAGACAAGGTTTCTAGCGGAATCAATAGTTGCAGCCCTTGTTCTCTTGACTCCTCATTTGGGTGCCATAACTAGTTTAAAGTTTTCTTTAATTAGTAATTAGGTTATAAAATTTTGATAATGTATCCGAGAAAACACATGCTCTGATACCACCGCAGTTGTCACACCTCGGTCTAGTTTAACCGGGGTTCGATAGACAACTCGCCACTCTCTCGAGCCTTAAGGAGGGACTCCTCGAGGGTCAAGAGAATAAAATGTATTACCTATCATGCTTTCCTTGGATAACATTTAACAAAACTAAAACTTTTAAATTTATGTACCCAGTTTTGGGTCTGAGGGGAAAATTGGCGCAGTTGCGTTCCTTCCTGAAAATGTTTAGAGGGGAGAGTGAGTTCGATGACTGAGTGAGTGGGAGAAAAGTCTTTCCTGGAAGCATAATTTAGAAATTTTAATTATTTGATAATTCAACTATTCTTTCTCAGGTTTCAAAAATCAACAACCGCCCTCCTATCATAAGAGGGATCACACATTCGCAGAACAGTCCTCGACCGTGTCACTTGTGGATTGGAGTGCCTTTACCGTCCATCCTGATAGAGGGATAATGCCTGTACCCAGAGTTTGTGCGTACATCAATAGTCTAACCCCAAAATCAAGTTTCTCCACCATGTCTGCTCAATGTGACGAGACCTCATTCCCCCTACTACCTCGGTCTCTGTGCACAAGAATCTCCTTGGCTTCATGACCTACTGAATGATGATACAGCCCTTAAGCTCCATGGGTCATCTAGTAGTCTTTGGGTTCCATCACTACCTCATAATAGGTGTCTTGATTGCCCAAACATCACAGTGCATGCACAATCAACAAACTTTTTAAGTTATAGCCATTATCTTTGGCCCTCTCGCACAACGGTCTGTCAGCTTAGCTTCGGCCCCACCACGCGTATTGGCCCAACAGGTTCGATGAACTGGCTTCAATAGAGCAGAGGTTCGGTCCAACAAGCTCGACAACTCAACTTGGCTCGATGGGTATCATGCAAGTTCCCATTATTTAGGTCTTTTAGCCTCATGTATCACATGTTTATTTTGGACGGGTCCATGCCCGTATCCACCGGCCTTGGGCCCACTGGCATCTCGAGTCTAAGCCCGGAATTAGCTCCCAAATGTTTTAAGTAGAGTCACCTAGTCGGGAGATGCTAATTTCAAGAAAATAGTTTTTCAAAGCTTAAACCGTCATTCTAACCGGAATGGATGTCATGGCATTTCCCACTCACCCAGTGATTTTGGGGGTTGTGCCGACTGAGTCTGGCCTCGCGGTTTCTCTTCAGGAAGCATGCGCTCAAATAGTCAATCCCTACATGGCACAGATGTCCTCATTAGGGTGTTGAACTAAGGAATTGCACTTCTTGGCATATTTGCGTATACACCTTCATATTTGGCCTGAATTACACTTTAGTCCCCGAGGTTTGTATGTTTATCTTTTCCTCCTCAATTGCCCCCCTTTTCCTTAATTCGGCCCCCAAATTTTCTATTTATCCATTCGGGTCCTTAATTTTATCAATATTGTCATTGGTTTCCTCTATTTTCTAAAACTACCATTTAGCCCTAAACTTTCCCAAAATTGTAATTTGACCCCAACATTTTAAATTTTACAAATTGGTCCTCCATTTGATTAAATTTGTCCAATAGATCCTCAATTGGAAGGAAATTTCATGGAAAGACCCTCAATTTTATCAAATTGCCATTTGGTCCCCAATTTTCAAAAAATCCCCAATTTGCCCAAACTTAACAAAATTTGCATTTTGGTCCCGAATCACAATTTCATTCAGTTGACCCCTGAAACTTGGTTAATTTTCCTCATTCTTGATTTAAATTACCTCTTCTATATTTTTCTCATCATTTCAAGCTTTGAATTGCTCGATTTGGCTCGAAAATGAGCTCAAACGGAGCTTTGCCGGAAAATGTTGTCAAGAGAGAGAAAGTTTTGATATCTTACAGGTGAGGGTTTGATGGTCGGGGCTTGGGTTACCATCGTGTTGCTCTCATTATGTGGATCCTTCCTAGATCAAACCATTCTTCAATTGATGACTTGAGCAGTGTGAATGTTAGAGTTTAAGTTTTTGCATAATCCGGTCATGTAGTGTTTTTCGGCGAAGGGTGGCGGAGGGAGCTTACCTTCTTAGCTCGGGGAAGGTCAGGGCACCTCCAGGTGGGGCATAGGGGGTCTGGGTTGGCCACAATTGGCCGAGGGAAGGCTTGAAGTGGGTGGTAGGGGGCTAGCTGGTTTTCGGCCAAGGAGTGGCAGCACTATTTGAGCTTCCTGGCTCCTCCTCGGTGGCTCTCAAGCTGAATGGAATGTATGGTCGGGTAGAAGACTTCCTCAAGATTCCAAAGACACCCAATGTGGCTTCGAAGGTCGAGAAAAGTCTCATTGTCATAGCTTTGGTTCGCAACTTGCCGAAAAACTCACTCTTCTTCTTCTTCACTCGATTTGTGATGCTGAGAACGAATGAGGGGGTGCTTTTTATATAGGGAGGTCGGCAACTGCTCAGGCTACTGGCCGCCGGAGACCTGACCGGAGCAATTTTTGAGTCATTGGAGACTCCAGCTTTTCTAGCGGTTCCCTCTCTCTCACTCTTCTCTGTCAGTGTTTGAAGGTTGAGGACGATGACGTGGCAGTCATGTCATGTGGCAGGCTGTGATTGGTCAGTTTTTCTGACGTGGAACACCAGCTTGGCCGCCACGTCAGCCATTGACTCGTTGATTGGACACGTGGCAACTTCTCATTGGTTGCTCATGTCTGTGTGGCATGCTGACAAGGCACTAGCTATCCGTTGACTGAACACGTGGTAGCCTCCCATTGGTTGATTGTGTCTGTGTGGCAGCTGACGTGGTACTAGTTGGTTGCTGACCATTGACCGGTCCGGTCCGACTAGATTCATGGTCTGAAATTCGAAAATCGGTCAAATCGGACACGGTTCGACTAGTTTTCTCAAATTTAAAAATTTAAAAATTCATTTTCTATCTAATGGTGGTCTCAATTTTCCGATTTGACATTTTTAAGCCACCTAGAAAAATGAATTTGTGAATCGGTTCACCATTGTTCATTTCGGTTCAGTCCGATTCGAGTCCGGTTAGGCCCGAACCGGTTCTATTCTCTCTTCAATTCCACTTCCCAGTACTTTCTTGAAGTTTTGTGAAATTTTTGGTCACTTGGGATTTTCAAATTTCCCACGTTAGCTATTTTTCGTTAATTAAACGGCTCGGTTCTTCATGTAGAAACCTATGTCAGTTTTCTTTCCGATTTCCTTGGGTCCAATTGTACGGGTTTTACAGGTGGGGTTTACAAACTGTCTTAAATTTACTGATAAAATTCTCCCTATTCAAGGCATCAATTGAGGTGAATATTGATCCTAGAAGGAACCTCTCGATTAGTGATAGCTTCCAAAATCCAAAGCTCCAACAATCGCATCCCTGCTAGTAAGAATTTGAAACTTTCTCTCTTTAGGAAAATTTTCTAATGAATCCTTGTTTAAGCCCAATTTTAAGCCAAATAGATTTATTCAAAGCTTGAAATGATTGTGTAGAGATAGTGGAGATGATTAATAGCATGATAGGAGCCAATTAACTAAGTTTATGCAGTCAATTTGATGAAATGAAATTTTGGTGGCCAAAGAGTAATTTTTGGAGAAATTGGGCGATTTTGTGATTTTTGGGAAATTTGAGGGTTTTTGTACAAATGACCTAAATTAAGGGTCAATTGAGAATATAAATAAAATTGGGGACTTAATTGTAATTAAAAATAATTTTTGGGAGATTTAATTACAATTAAAAGTAATTAAAAATATTTTATTATTATTTTAAATAAATTTATATTAGATAAAATTATTTAATGAGGAAATTTTAAATGAAATAAGTTAGGGCATTATGGTAAATATTAGGATATTATTTGTCAAGAAAATATAGGGACTTAATGTAAAAAATGTCGGATAAATTATTGATCGGTTATCCGTGATAATGTCAGTACAGAAGGAAGGCTTAGTCCTACAACGTGGATCCAACCCAAGCTTTTAGAATACTGTTCAAGATGAACAAGTCACAAACCTCGGGTGAGTGGGATTACGAACATCAAATTTGTTTGGACTGATGGTGCATACCTAGGAATGTGCTTTATTTTGAAAATAAATTTTCAGAAGTATAATCCCCTGACAGTGTGAAATCTCTTAAACTTTTTGGGATTCTAATTTTGAAGAAAGCATGAAGCATGATTTTAGGACAAACCCTTGATGGTGTATGAATACACTTCAAGGGGAATGGTTTAGCCCTGACCGTCGATGGGTACAGTCGATAATGGTGTACTAGATCTAGTACTGTCCAAGAGGGCCCAAGGTCTTGATTTTGAAAAGTGAAATGGGCCCAAGTCCGTATTTTAAAAGCTCATATTTGTGGGCTTAAGGCCTATGGAAATGGGGCAAACCCATAAATAAGTTTTGATTTAAGAGCCTTATAATATTATCACAATTTGATAATTGTTTGATGATATTGCTGAGTTATGATCTAGTTGGTGCCCGTTAGGCTAGCAACGCAAAGTTAAAGATCTTAAATCCCAAGATTTATGTGTGTGATTTTAATCTTACGAAACCAAAGAGACGCCTAGTACAGGATAGTGTTGGTTCTAAGGGCTACTGGACAGTAGGGTTGGTACAATGAAAGCTATATTGTTATGGTATGTCTAGAAGCTTTGGGAGCTCCATGTGCATCGAGACCGAGTACATAGAAAAGTGAGGTCTCACCCCTACATATGGGGATCGAACTATCGATAATTCTAGGGGTTGGGCCAAGGTGCTCACAAAGACGATGTGGTGGAGGTTGTAGTCTCTCACCATGGTGGACACTAAATACGCAATGAGCCACTAGTGCAGATGGAGATTATAGCATTGAATGGTCAATTCTACTGTTTGATCACTTTATTGAGAAAGGGTGTTTGATTGTTGTGCAAAATAAATTCATTAAACTAGAATTATGATACTCTAGGAAAAATATTATATATTTCACTTAAATATTGTATTTTTAATTCTACTGACTAGGTTATGAACTCACCCTCACTCTTACCCATTTAAGGTCATAGAACATGACACAAAGATTCTTAGAGAACGAATTACCAAGCTGGTATGTAAATTATTATTTTATATATTTATGTATTGCAACATTTATTCCGGTAAGTTTTTGAAAAAAAAAACTTATCTTATACACTATTTTCCTCTCATTTTTTTAGTCTTACTTCTATCAATATTATGAATATTTAATCCAATCCTATTATAGTATTGAGAGAAGAGGTAGGTTATTCACAGGATTTCGTCCAAATTGGGTCGGGTGTGAAAAGAACGAACATGTATCTGAATACTCAGGTGAGTGGGTTTATAAATGACGAGTCAGATTGGACCGATGGTGATTCTTTATCTAATTTTTTTTAATTAATATGAGTAGAAGAGTTTGATAGACTTCACAAATGGAACACGAAATTTGATGAGTATGATGTTGCATGTATAGAAGTAAGAATTGCGATGTACATATATCAATAAAATGAGATTTTCTCTAAACATGAAAATATGACTAAGTTTTATGAGTTTGGTTAAGTAGATAATAATTAATGAGTTGCCCAAAGGTCACAACCATGAAATTATAATAAAGAAACATATTCTATAAATTACGAATTGAGAATAACGAGTAGTGGGGTCACTCGGATAGCATATCGAGCCACGTGAATTTAAAGAAAATTATTGTTTGTTATAATGTTGAATGCATGTTAAAGAATATGAGTAGCACGGTCAGATAACATGTCGCACATCCAAATAAGAATGGTTATTATATTGTGTGACTATTATGTCTGGTATGATTGGGAGGATGTGTATGATGTATGACACCTAATACTAGAGGTGATGTGGACATAATGAGTCAGATTAAAAGTTGGGGCATAAGAGAAGAGTTGACTTCTAGAATATTCTCACGTATCTGAGTGAGGTGTATGGAAGAGTAACATTCATCGCTTGTGATCTAGGAGATAGGTTGAGTTGGATCAAAAGATAAAAGGATGTAACGACATTCGTGTGAGGGGTACAGTAATCTCGAGATATTTCATGGGAGTGCATCCTAACACACATACCACTCACAACCTGAGTTCATATGTGTAATAACTCGGGTGATTGTATTTATACATTTAATATATGAATTTTGAAATAAAAATAATTTTCGAGTTAAAGAAATACATGTTAAAAGACTAAAGGAAGAATAATAAGTAAAAGTAAAAGAAAAGTAAAGATATCACTGAAATCTAATAAAAATATGGGTAAAAATCGGGTTGTAAGACTTGTCGTGACTCTACATCAGTAAATATATTCCATTAGATATTAGATCACCCACTCTCCAAAATAATTTAATAAGCACAAAAAAACCCTACGACAACCTTAATAACCAAATCCATGCAATGGAGTAATAAAACTTGAAATGTATCCATGAAACTTAATTATATACTTTCTTATTAGTTGTCATATTCTAGTGAAAATTTTGTATTTATTTTTGGGTACTCTACTCGATTTTATAAAATTTTTAAATTTCTATGAAATTCTTTGTTTTATTCTAGAATTTTTATAATTTCAATAATATTTTGATGAAATTACCCAAATTAGCAGAATTGAGTTAAAGGACGGTGCAATCAATTCTCAACCCAGAAAATTAAGTCAGGCCCAACAATAAAAAGATTGAGATATAAGTTCTTGAAACAAATACTAAATTATCCCTGTAATTGTATTTATGAAAATTTATGTATTTATGAACTCTTATATTTTATTTAATGAAAGTTTAAGATTTTCAATAAAAATATTATTTTTTTATATTTTAATTATTACATAGCGCCGATTTTATATTGGTGTTATCCACAATTATAGAGAATTTGTTATTTGGAGAGGGGAAGACATGATTTCATATGAGCCTAGTGTCAATTGTGGCTTCGCTTGCCATGACTTCACTACCTATGAGAAATGGAATATTCGGATTGATTCAGTCACTAAACCATTTGGGCTTCCGAGACGTTTGAATCCAGTACAGACGGTAGACATAATAGACGACTAATGCTGAAAAAGCTATTACAGGCATTGAAATCATCATAAGAATCTGCTGTATGGGATTTCATTAGAAGCATAAACTCCGACCTGTACATTCCTCTATAGGTGGAGATAAACGTGGCATGGCAGCAAGAAGAGATTACAGGGACTGCAATAGAGAAATGGTACAGGTGAGTGCTTATCTCCTAATATAAGCTAATAGAGTCCGCTGGTAATGCCGACCCCGGTAATGAAAAGCATTGCAGAAGCCAGAAGGAACAACCGTGATCCAGAAAGTTCTCTAATCTCTCTTCAAATCAGGTCAATACCTGTTTTCGATGCCACGCAAGCCCAATTTCTTATAAGTGCCATAAAGTTCCCTAAGCATTCACCTTCTGGTCCTTGGTAGTATAAGTCGGCAACATGTTTACCTAATGTCTTATTTTCTAGTATATAAGCCAGTGTTTATTGATTGTGTTGGAGTGTGCTTCGGTGAGCTTCAACATGAGCAAGGCGCCAGTGTGCTTTGGTGAGCTTCAACATGAAGAACGTGATAGAGAACCTGACTATCCTAGAATGAATAGGAAAGGGAACTTACAGAAGAGGTAGTGGAGAAGATCACCTCTGGGTAGTTGTTTGTAGGTGAGAAACCAGGCAAGGCCACAAGCCTCTCAATGAACTATGGGAATAGCCATAATATAGAGTAATGGGTTAAAATACCTTTTTTACTCTGTTAACCTTTCATTTCCTGCCACTGTCAAGGCTATGACAGTCATAAGAAGATCCATTCAATCTGTAATATACATCTATCTTAATGTGAATATACTGAGGAACCATCAAGAATAAGCTCTGCTATAGGCGGCTCCAACATACTAATCTGAACTCAGAAAACAAAGGAAAACCAGTTCGAAGAGTATGATACGTTCTATCACAGATTCATAAAGCAAATGCAGCATGATACACAAAATGAAGAGACTCTGTTGATATCTACTGCTCCTTGTACCTTTTCTCCACTTGCTCTAGTTTCTGGATCTCTTTGTAGTACTTGCAGATTCTGTAGATGCACCTGCATCCATGTTAAGGTTCAATTTGAGTCATCACCACTACAATGTGAACTAGAATTCATTCTGAAGAAATATTGGAAAACAAGATATAAAGTATACCAGTAGAGGAGGCAAGCAGAAGCACATAGGATAACATTCCGCTGAGCTTTGTATATCTGCATGGATGAAATATAGAAATCGCCATCTTCCAATAACAAGTAAAAAAAACGATTTTCCATCACAGAAAGAAAGCATTTGCCGGATGGAAGTGAATTTAATCCTATTGTCAGGTGGGAGGATCATATGTTGACTTATACAGTAATTACCCCGTACCCCATACCCCATTGAGGAAACCAAACAATGCATGCAAAAAAGTGGCTAATAAATAGGAGCAGTTGTTGAGTATTTGATTGCTAAAAAGAGTTCATTTGGCTATTCCCATAGCTCATTGTCACGTCTGCTCCACCCTGGGGAGGATCATATGTTGACTTATCCATGAACTATGGGAATAGACCCTCTTCATGTTAGAGCTTGCAAGTTCTAACATGAAAAGGGCCTATAATACCCAATTCTCAGAGCATCAGCTGATTAAAATTTCAAGCACAAGCAGCCACATTCAATAAATTTTGAACATTTGCATGGTGAGTTTTCATGATAGTGTCCAAAAAATAGGTGGGACAGTTATTTTATACATATCTTTTAAGCACGTATTGATCAATCACAAACGTACACATTCAATAAATTTCAAACAGTTGAGTGGTCAGTTCACATGATGACAATGCCCAAACAAAAGGTGGAATAGTCACTTCAGACAATCCTTAAACACCCTGTTATGTGAATAATACCCAATTCTCCAAGCACCAGCTGATTCAATTTCAAGCACAAGCACCCACATTCCATAAATGTGGAACGTTTGGGTGGTTACTTTTCATGAGAATGCCCACTCAAATAGGTGAAGCAGTCATTTCATTAAAAAAGAAACTAAAATTATGCCAATTAGTATCAGAATTCAACTCACAACTTTCTCATATCGATCCCTCTCAGCTGCAGTGCAGATATCAGACGTGCACTTCAAGCGGTGCTCATTCTTCCAGTAAATATCTGCCAAAGACAACGCAACAATCAAGCTACATGAGAAGCCTGCCACAAATTATCAGGAATCTTGCCCAGATTCATAGAAAATATCAAGGGGGCTTACTAATATGCATTTAAATACAATTTCTGTTATTTCGGTCCACCCAGCTCAGATGTTAGAGCATCGCATTTGTAATTCGATGGTCACTTGATTGATTACAATAGCCAGTTTTGATTTTGTACATGCTTGATAATGTATTTTTGAAGATAAAACATCGAAAATATTTTTCCCCTTTTTGAAAACGTAAGCCATCTCAAATTATCAGGAATCAGTGGCACAATACATCTAGAATCGAACGTGAAGCAGGCCAAAGACGAGACCTACAATTGCATCGCTAATCCTCAGTTTCCAATCAATAGAGCATGTCAACTCCAATCAAATCAAAACTTTCAGAAAGAAAATGTTTAAACCCTTATTGCACGGACTCAAAACTGAAAATTAGCAAAAAAGCCGTGCTTCTATTTATATCTCAACAACCATTAGAATCAAAGGACAATGCAAGATTCGATCAAGCCGACCAAACCATCGACTTCAGAGCACAGATCCCACTCCGGGATCAGCGAAAAATTGCGAACTTTTTTTCTCACCGAGGAGCTGAAATCCAGCAAAGGGGACGATGAAAAGGGCGGGCTGAAGGATGAGGGACACCAACGAGATCAAATTGTATTTCAGAACCTTGGGAGAGGGAAGGGTCAGGATGAGTGCCAGGGCCACCTCTGCGGCCAAGACGTACGTAAGTATCATCCACTGCAACGCCATATCTCCGATTCTGATTCTCGCAAATCTTGCTGCCACCCTCGACCCCGAGATCCAGACCTTCTTCGGTCCCTTATCTGAAGCTCAAAGGCCTGCAAGTGTTTCCTTCCGATAGTTCCTCTAACTTTCGTGCTTTCCTTAATTGCCAAGACTATGAAGAGGAAATAAATAAATTATAAAACAATTAGGGTATCACTTGTACCAACTTTATAAATTCTCTAATAATAAAAATTATACATTTTTTTGGGATCATAACCCATTATATATTTTTAAAATTTAATTTTTATCTAGAGTTAACATTATTACCTATTTTTTTATTATTAAATGTTACAAATAATATGCAATGATATCACATTTTATAATTATGGGTATGCATTAGAAACAAATCTCTAATTTAGCCCAAAAAATTACAAAATTTTTACATTTAAATAAAAATTCATATTTTTGTACGTACAAAAATATATAACCTTTAAAATATTAATTAACAATTCAACATTTAACATGTAATAATTTTAATTAATATTCATTAGGGAAGTTTTGTTGCCCTAAATTTAATGAAAATTTTATAAACGACTAAATGGCTAATCATTTTTCATCATCTCCTCTACATGTTTAGTCAACTTTATGTTTTATCATCACACAATCACTTAATCTCAATCCCTACTTTATTAATATGCTCTAATTGCCTACATTATAGTTATTGTTACACACATCTTAGATAATTGTAGGTCAAATTATTATGTTTGGTATCAAAAAATGGTAGTGACGGTCTTCAAAGAACAAACCGTGATTCATTATTGGAAGTGGAAAATCTGCCATTAGAGATTAATTAGGGTTTTTTTAATTACATGATTTTGGATAAAAAATAATAGTATAATTATTTTTTGGACGAAAAACTCTCTTTCAAATGAAATAGTAGCTAATGTGTACTTTTTTTATTTAAACCTGATTTCTATGGAGTGTGGTTTTCCAATAAATAAAATCTAATTTCAATTTGACTATACGAATTTATTGTACAAAAACAAAGATCCTTGTAGATATTTATTGGCAAATTTTTTATATGATATTCTTGATGTAGCTTAATGAGAATTTAAATATTAATTATAAAACTCATGTATAATTATTTTAAGGTTTATAGTTTAATATTTAAAAAGAAAATATATAAATAATGGGCAAAAATATTCATCAAGAGTATTTTTCTCTTCATAGCAACTAGTCCAATTATGCACATTGTGGATTGATTGAGCATATAATAAGCAAATGTTACAAATTGTACATGGGTCATTCCAAAACATTGAAAGGAAAAATGATATACTAATTTTATTTCCATTAATTATAATTATAACACCGAAAAATTCAAACTTGATTTGAATCAAAAAAAATTTAGCAAACTAAAAAATTTAGTGAATATCAAAATAATATATTTTAAATTTTAGATCAATTATATAAATAAATAAATTTTGAAAAAAAATAAATTGAGTTTACTCAGTTACCCGATCAATTGAGTGAAGAATACTTATTCTTCCATTGCATAAAATAGTTGCACTTCCACTTATTTTCTTTATTTTTTTGGTGATTGGCAAATCACCAATTTGCGGGAGAATTGAGGGCCATCAATTGGATTTTTTACATCTAAACAATTGGGTAGTGTTGTCCACTTTTCCCTTTACATTAGCCACCCTTCACCTACGGTCTCTTATCCTTCAACCTCCTAAAAGTTAATTGCAAACTACTATACACAAGGTGTGCCTTGTTTTTCTAAAATTTAAGTAACAAAGGGATGTTTGCGATCAAATTAGCCTCTGCTTCTTATGGAATTAAAGCCAACCTTCCTCCCTCAATGCCTTAACCCCGATAATCATTGGTCGGACATGAATCCACTCAAAATGACCTCTCAAATGCCCTCGGTCACTTGCTTTATTTTTGCCCATGTTGCTACCCTATTTTCACTTCCTCCGATTGAGCATCTACTAGCCCCGATTATGCCTCAAACTGGTGTGGGTTTGATCCAAATGACCCTATCGACCTTTTTCAATCTCTCACCCGTCGAACATAAGTCTCTCCCTTATTCTCGATTAAGCTATACTTTTTGTAATTTTTTCTGATGGATCATATGGATCATTTTATGTGAAAGGATTTCCACCACCAATCATTTTTTTATCTAAGGAACATCCAAGAGGACCCATTGACTCATCCTATCCTCACTTGTCAATATTCTACTACCAACAATGAGTATTTTCCCTATTTTCTAGGCATGCTCATTTTTGTCGAATCTAAAATATAATTTTTAGCTCCGAAAACTGTAAAAATATTATAAGAAACTAATCGAATAGTGTTAGGAAGATCATTATGGGTAAATGGTGATGTGAACTGGCCAATATATAATGACACCATACATCAAATATGTAATAGATTCTAACATTTTCACGATGCAAGTAAAAATATTGTATTATACCTTGTTTAGTTGAGAAACAAAGTGCGAGGTAGATGTAGATACCACACCTAAATACTCTAAGAAGAGATTTTAGAAAACTCTGCTGATAAGTCTGATTGCTTGAATGTCACAAGTAAAAATCTGATAAGTTGAAAAGTTCTCTTAAAAGAGAAAAAAGACATAACAATCACAATTTTATTGAAATTAAATATATATTTTATAATGCTATAAAATTATTATTTTATAGGCATTTATGAATACTAGTTATCTTATAAATAAGAAAATAAAATATAATGGTTGATATGTCAACCACTAATTATTTGTATAGAAAATATTCCTAATATATTTGTTCTACATTTATTTAGAGATATCTAAAATAATAAATATTCTAAACTTATCATATTATCTTAGATATATCTAGGAAATATATTATTTTATTCTTCAATATTTTAGAAAATTTATTATATTAATAAATCTCTAATTCAAATTACAACCTTCTTTTAATCTCTTGTTGTACTCTTCTATTGGGCTTCAGTTTTACTTTCTACAATCGCTACAATCAACACATTCAATTCTTCCTTAGTTCTTTTAGCTCTTAACCTTGTAATTAGGCCTTGCAAATTTGCAACATCCTCAATTGGATTTATATCATTCTCCTACTCTTGAAAATGATTTGTTCTAAAATCTTCAATTTCTTTGTCACCCACATCAATAGACATTAAATTAGAAATATTGAAATTATCATTAAACTCATACTTACCAGATAACACTACTTGTAAGAATTATGGATGAGTTTCAACACTGCAATTGATCAATCTCCTCTAGTAAGGAGTTTAACCCAAATTCTTTGATAAAAAAATGATCTTCTTGAAGCCTTGATTTGCTTGATTTTCATACGATTGAGTATGTTGCTCTATTTACATTTTTGCCTTCTTCTTAATTTATTTCATGAACTCGGCTTCCATGTTTCTATCTATATTTACTAACTCATCAACATTAAGTGATGTTAAATCAACATTATTCAATGAATTGAAATCATAAACAACTTGAAATAGTGAAAATCAAATTGTAGAATTAATAGAACGATTATATGTAAACTCAACATCGTATAAAATTGTAGTTAAAAACAAAAGTTTTATTTCCAACTTACCCAATAAAGTATTCCAAAAGTAACTCAAGAATTTATAATTACAATAAGATGTAATAATTTTAGAAATAGTATACCATATAACAACTTCTCTAAATAATAAACAAACAAAATTTGATGCACCCTTAGTTTTATGATATTGAAGTGTCATTTTTAAGAATTGGTTAACTATGAGAAATATAAAATATCTCTCACTCTTAATCCTATGTAACCCATGAATGAATTCTATAGAGATATCAATACAAGGAGGTGCACTAGGAATTGTAAGAGAAGTATACAATCTATTAATTTTTTTGCCTAAACTTAGCTTATTTATATGTAGTGCATAGCAAATATTTTTTCTTAACATCCCTTTTTATATGTGGAACTAATGAATGCTCATATAATATTGCAAAATTCTTAACTACCCTAAATTGTCCAATAAGTCGTGCAACATATGATTGCTTAACAAATAACTCACACAAAGGAAATATAGTGATACATAATTTGTTTTCTTGAAAAAAAAAACTAATTTTGCAAGTAAATCTTTCCAAACATATCTTTTTTACAACTCCTAATCACTTCAAAAAAAGTTAATATTATTTGCATATAATTTCTTTATATAATCAAAACCAAGAAATTTACTATCAAGGATTGTAAACATAACGTACCTTCGTAATAGTGCATCGACAACTATATATTTTATACATTGTCTATACTTAATCATATTACTGTGAATCACAAACTATTTTGACCTTAGATAGTGTTGTCATATATTTGTAGAGTTTGAGCAAAAATAAATATCTTATTGTCCTAGGTAGGATAGTTGATGGTTACTTTGCTCCACTTTTCACTAAAATATATAATTAATACACCTCCAATGCCTATTTCTGATACTTCACAATTAAGTTTGAATAATTTAGAAAAATTAGGTAATGCAATAAAAGGGAAACTAGTTAGTTTATCCTCTAAATATTTGAATGCATTTCCTTGCAAATTACACAATTTAAATGAAAATTTCTTTTATAAAAGTATAGTGAGAGATGTAGGAAAACTACTAAAGTTATAAACATAATTCCTATAAAAACAAATCAATCTATGGAAAATTGTCAATTGACTTACTGAATTATATGTTGGCCAATCTTAAATTGCCTTAATTTCCTTTTTAATACCAATCCTTTCAAAACTTGCAACATATTTAGGAAATACAAGAATATCCCAACAAAATATGCATTTTCTAAAATTAGAAAATAGCATATCTTTCATAAATGCATTTAAGACAAATTTTAAATATTTTTCATGTTCATATAAGGACATGTTATATATTATTATATCATCAAAATATACATCAACAAACTTTTCAATAAAAGCATGTAAGAAATAATTCTATAACCTTATAAAAGTATTAGTTGTATTAGTAAAAAAAATATAATTAACCATTCATATAAACCATGTTTTATCTTTAATAAAGTTTTCAATTCATATTTATATTTCATTCGAATTTTATTATATTCACTCTTAAGCTGTATTTCTATAATCAAATAAAATACATACAAACCATCTACCATATTATTTAAATAAGGAATATAGTATTGAAACTTTACTGTGATATTGTTAATAACTCAATAATCGATGCATTTCTACCAAGTCTTGTCCTTCTTGAATAGTTGCACAACACGTGTATTAATTCTCATTGTTACTATTCTTTTTTTCCATCAACTTTAGGACCTAGTGTTGAGTTTGATACTTTATCCCTCAAGCTAACAACAAAATAAGAGATATTTTCTTAGGAACATGCTTGAATTCCTGCAAAAAAAATATTGCTCAGAAAATATCCGACAATAGGATTAGTATTTAAAAATATATCATTGTATATAAGTACTGTGATGACATGTTATAAATTTATATCTTTCTTAATCTCACTTTTTCTTTTAATAAAATTATTTTTGCTCTCTTTCTTTTCAATTATTACTTTTCTCTATTCTTTTTCAACTTTGATTATTCTCTCTTCTTTTTCAATTTTTCCTTCTCTTTATTTTCAAATTTGGCTTTTATTTCTTCTTTGCCTTTTATCTCTTACTCTTCAATTTCAACTTTTTTTTATTCTTTTTCCAAACCTAACTAGATCATAGTAATCTTCATTTCTTTGAAAAATTTATCAATGTGTTTACTAGATAATTTCCAGTAGTAGATGATAGGAACAAATCGTTTGTGCATAATTAATTTCATCTTGCTCTATGACTCCATCGGGCGTTCATGGTTGTATTATGTATCTTTCACCAATTGATTCCACCATGTAATTGTATAATCTAAAAATGCAAATGATGCAACTCATACCTTTTTTTATTCATAATAATTGTTATATTCAAAAAAATTATCCATCTTCTTTTCTCATTGAATATATTCTTCTAGGTACTCCTTTCCTTGTAATAATGGTACATTCAAATCATTCAGGTTATCACCAATTGGTCTTCTTGTTATATATAGCTCTTGATTCCTTCGTTCCTCCAATCGCGTGTGTAATGACTCAACTCCAAAGTTCACCATCCGTCTCATTTTACTCATCATGTTTTGAACGTGCTGAGGGGAACTATCTTCTTTCCATGTGTTTTCTCGTTGTTGGTACTTATAATCCTGTCAATTGTTAGAGATAAAAGAACCTCACAACTCTCCCTCACATGTTTCTCTCAAACACTCTTATTTCACACTCAAATGACTTTTTCATATATATTTAAAACACCCAAGCCTTTTTCCACTCATATGCCTTCTTTCAATATTAATTGAACTAAAGAACAAATCATTTTCTTGAAGCATTTCAACTTGAGAAATAATCAAGACAAATCTACGAAGTGTCAAAAAGCATTTCTAAAAGATTTAAGTGTGGGGTATGAAGCTAATCAAACTGATATAAAAAAAATAATGAAAATCTAATAGATTATAATGAATAAGATATCGTGTATAGACTTTTGTACTTTTTCTTTTCTTTTGCCTTTTTCGTGCTTCTTTTTTTTTCCTTTTTCGTTCTTCTTTTTTTTCACTTAGTTTTTTTAGGGTTTTTGCACGACTGTTTTGGCTTTTTTGCACATTTTTTAGTGTAAAGAAAGTAGATAAAAAATAATATGAGATTTTTTTATAGAGACTAGAAATAGAAATAAGATAATGAAAATAGAACTAGATAAAAGAAAAGAGTGATTTTTGTTGGTTTTTATAGTGAATATAAATAGGCAGAAGGTAAGAAAAATATAACCAAATATGAAAGGATAGTATAGAAATTATCGTGCAACCGTGTGCTTTGATACCAACTGATGCGAACCCCGCCAATATACTGACGACGTCCTACATCAAATATGGAGAAGGTATCATAAAGGTCCACACAATGAGATGACCTGTTATAAATGTGGGCAATGGGGACACTACAGTAGAAGATGCCCGACATTTCGGAGGACAAGACCCGAGAGGATCTATTATGAGTGTAGGAAGATGGGACACATAACAAGGAATTATCCCACACTGCGAGGAATTCAAATGATACCTTCTAATAAGGACACCTCCACCCCTATAGAAGCTCAAAGGGATGACATTACAAGAACCACAATTGCGACTAGGGAACCCAATCCCACCTAGGAAGAAATCCCTCTAGACCATAGTTTAGTAATGAATACTCCTCAACCCATTATTGTAACAATCTCCCTCAAGAGATGTTAAAACTCCAAACTGTATTCTTACTTCAATAAATAAGATTCTAAGTTTGTAAAATTTTTTTTGTTCCCTAATAATATGGCAACATATCTCAATAGCTCGAGGAAGGATCACGGAAAGAAGATCAAGGGCCTAGGTCATAATCCTTTACTAACTTCAGCCATCTCCTCTAGCGGAGGTTCAACTCCTTCTGGGTCAAGAAGTACTTAAGACTCTTATGATCGTTATATATCCCTACATTTAACCTCGTATAGGTAGTGTCGTCAAATCTTAAGGGCAAACACTATTGTAGCTAACTCCAAGTCGTGAGTAGGGTAGTTCCATTCATGTACCTTTAGTTGTCGCGAGGGATAGGTGATAACCTTTCCTTGTTGCATTAATATGCATCCGAGTCTCTATCCGGATGCATCATTGTAAATGGTATACTCTCCTGTACTTGGGTTAGGCAAAGAGAGTACATGTATCGTTGTTTAACAAGTTTTCAACTCTTGAAAGGATTTCTCACAGCTTTCATCCCGCTTATACTCCACTACTTTCCTTGTGAGACAAGTCAAAGGGGCAACTATCTTAGAAAAATTATGCACAAACCGTCTGTAGTATCGTGCCAAGCCCAAGAAACTACGTATCTCCGAGGGATTCTTAGGTGCCTTCCAATCAAATATGGCTTCCACCTTTGTCGGGTCTACCTTGACTCCATCTTTGGATATTATATGCCCTAAGAACCCTTCCTCCTACAACCAAAACTTGCACTTGGAGAATTTTGCATATAAGCGGTTATCTCGTTATATCTCCAAGGTGATAGTCAGATGTTCTTCGTGCTCTAGCCTAGTTCGTGAGTATATAAGAATGTTGTCTATAAATACTATCACGAACTTGTCCAAGTGCGACTGGAACACTCGGTTCATTAAATCCATGAAGGCTGTTGGGGCATTTGTCAAGCCAAAAGGCATCACCATGAACTCATAATGTCCGTATCGGGACCGAAAGGCAGTCTTAGGTATATCTTCCTCTCGGATCCTGAGTTGATGGTATCATGACTGAAGGCTGGTCTTGGAGAAGTAGGCTACTCCTTTTAATTGGTCAAATAGGTCATCGATCCATGGAAGTGGATACTTATTCTTTATGGTGACCTGATTCAACTTCCGATAATTGATGCAAAGCTTCATGCTCCCATCCTTTTTCTTTACGAACAGGACTGGTGCACCCCATAGAGACTGACTAGGGCATATGAAACCCTTCTCCAATAGCTCGTCGAGCTGCTCTTTTAGTTCTTTTAACTCTGCTGGGGCTATGCAATAAGGGGCTTGGGATATGGGATGAGTTCCTGTGATTACTTCTATGGTAAATTCCAATTGTCCGCTTAGGGGTAATCTGGGTAATTCTTCTAGAAATACTTTTGAATAGTGTTCAACTACCGGGATTTCTTCTAGTCCCTTCTCCTCGGACTTCCCATTGATGATGATTGCTAGAAAAGCTTTACAACCTTTATGTATCATCTTTTGGTCTCTTATGTGGGATACCATTTGTACTTCTCCCCTCCTCCAGTCTCCTTGGAAACACAGTCCAAGTGTTCCAAGAGTGTGGAAAGTTATTACTTTCTTTCCATAGTTCACCTTGGCTTGATGTGTACTTAACCAATCCATTCATAATATTATCTCTACCTCCCTTAGAGGTAATGGGATCAAATCTACCTCTAGCTTAACTCCTCCAATCATGATCTCGCATTCCTTTAATTCTTTGTCCCTATTCAGTCTTTATCCTAAGGGTGTGAGGATGTTGAGACTTTATTTTAGGAAGGTAAGTTCTAGGGGAAGACATGGGATTAGATCATCTTTGATGAAGGATCTTTCTTCTCCCGAGTCGAAGAGGACGTAGACCTTTCTCCCCCACAAGTGTACGTACCCTGATTAAAAAGAATGCAGGTTTTAGAATAAAAATTCCTGTATTGAATAAAGTTTAAATTATAGGCTTTATATCAATCTTAGTTGGGGAGGTTTTGGGAAGTACCCGCTATAGTACTAGGGTCTTTTCTAGCCTCTTCCTGGTGAGGTTGTATACCCTAACTAGTACCCGTGTTGTGGTGTCCTACCTAGGAGTCCTTGGGTTCCTTTGGGGTGGTTCAAGCATGTTTTGTTGCTTATTCTCCCTAAGAGTGCGACATTCCTTTACAAAGTGCCCCACCTGCCCACATATGAAACATGACAAACAAGCTCCCATGTGGTACCTTTGGCACCTAGGACAGCGAGGGTTTCCTTGTGGTAAGGTGGGGATCACTCTTTGTGGGGATGGTGGTACGTCCTTCCTCCTTTGGAAATCAACCCTATTTCCCCATCTTGGGCCATTTGGCTCCTTTCGTCCTCCATGACGGCCTTGGCCTTTATCCTCTTTTTGGTTCGCCTGCTCCATCCGGTGACGTCGAGTTTGTACTAGTCGCTCACATTCATGAGCCATACTGATCACTGCTGCCAGATCCGTGGGGCGTCATACTACTCCCATTCGGTCTCGTTTGTCCATGTTGAGACCGTCCACGAATCATTGGCATATATCTGCCAGTCCGACTAAGTCAGGGGGAAAGGGTTTTAACTCGTTGAACTTAGTTTCATACTCCGAAATTGAGTTAAGCCCTTGTTAGAGTAAAAGGAAATCCCACTTCTTCTCATTAATTAGGTGTGGAGCCAGGTACTCCTTTGTGTATCTCTCCTCAAATTATTCACAAGTGGGGGGTGGTAGTATGCATGCTCCTCACATTATCCTACCATCTTTTTGCACTAGCCTCTAGGAAAAATTCCATCAAGATCACCATGTCCACTGGTAGAATCCTGAATATCCCCATAAGCTTCTTGATGTTGGCAAGCCAGTCCATAGCAGCTCCAGCATCTTTCCCTCCTAGGAAAGGCTTACACCCCAGTTGATGGAGAGTTTTGAGGTACTTGGGGATGTCAACTGGTGGGGAATTGTTAAAAGTAGAGGGATGAGATTGCACTTCCTCATGCTCAGCTCAAGAGTTGGTGTCCACCTCAAGAGCGAGGTTAGGCCGTCCAAACACCCGGATGAACTTCTTGTACAATCTTTGATGTTCCGAGCTTAGTCCAAGTGGAATTGTCTAGACTTCTCGGGGAGTTTCCATGGGAAAGGGGTTGTTGGGCAGTGTGAGAAACTGCAGCTCTAGTTCTCTTGGTTCCTCTCTTGGGAGCCATCTGAAATTTTAAGATTTATTCCTCTTAGTTACTATATTATATAGTCTTGTTAATACATTCAAGGAAACAGGCTCTGATACCACTTAAGTTGTCATGCCCCGACCCGGTTTGGTCGGATCTCCGTAAACAACCCACCACTCTACGGTTTATCAAGGGTTTTCCCCTTTCTAAGCCACAAGGAGTAAGGTGTCCTTTCTACCTGTTTTTCCTGAAATAGCATTATACAAAACTAAGTAATTTAAAATAGACATACCTATATGGTTCCAAAATTTGTAAGGTCTTTAGCAAAGGTTTTCCCTTGGTTACCTAAAAGGGGTAAAAAGTTAGGGGGTCAGTTCTATAACTCAGTTAGCGGGTGTTGGGTGTGAGTTTTCAGAAATAACTTTGTTCAAAGTGTGTCAATATTATCATTTCCTTTAAGAAAGATTATTTCTCTAGTTTTGGTTCTCAAAATTCTTTTTCCCATTTCCACATTAGGTGTGTTTAACAAACAACACACTCCCTTTATCAGGAAGGGTACACACAATCGCAAGTGCAGCCCGTCCATTGCACCCACTTGTGGCTCGGAGCGTCTTTACCGACCACCAAGATAGAGCTCATCCACTTCTACCCTAGGTCTGAGTGGATGTTCTCGACATCCGACCCTTAGACCCGAAATACCATTATGTGTTCGTATGAGGACAGAGACCTCATCTCAACCCAACCACGGTCTCATGCGCAAGAAGCTACTTTGAGTTTCCCGACTACTGGCACGACGAATTGCTCTTATCTCCACCATGTTGTCATGTAGCCCTTAGGACCCATCACCACCCCTGTTGGGCGACTTGATAGTCCTATACCTCAAGTGCATGCACAAAACAATAGTTTTTACATAGCCATTTATCTTTGGTGTCAATGGTCCAACGGCCCCAACCCATAACCCGACCTGCAGCTGTTTGTCTAGGCCGGTCCGTCGACCTGGCCTTGACGCTACCACCAGTCCATCAAGTAATGTCGGTCCTGACTTGGTACCATGGCAAAATCACACATCAGTTCCATTAGAGATTTCATGGCTTTCTCAGTTCAAGTTTTTTTATGAGCTTCTGCTCGTGCCTACTGGCCTTGGGCCCACTGCACGTGATGTTTCCAAAAATCGAGCATTTAACCCACAAGTTCAAAAACTGATGCCTCTAGCCTATCTGAGCTATTTTGGCTCCGGTTAAGAAGGTTTACCAAATAGTTTAAGCATTGGCACACAATCAGGGGAGAATACTTCTGACAAAACATATTTTCACTTCATCTCACCAACTGGTTGTGATAATATCTCTACTTACAAACGGAAAGTGGATTTCTCTTTTCTTCAAGGAAGTCCATCATATCAACCGGGTATAATTTCCTCTACTTAAAATCGGTAAGTAAGTTTTAGCCTAAATCGCCCATCATCCCATCTAGGTATGATGTTAAAATCCCACTTACAAGTGGATTTTTATTTCTAAAGTGCTCGTCATCCTAACCGAATATGATGTAAATAAGCCCACTCACCCAATAACCGTGTCATGTTCGTCCTCGGTTGGTCTTCCAAGTCGACACAAGCTTTCTCTTGCTTGTGTTTCAATTACACTTGTCCTTACACGATTTGGGCAGCCTTATCACTTACGGTTTTGCATAAAAGCCTAGGCTCACAAATTATTGATAAATTGCATTTAGGTCCCTAATGCCAACTTTTGCCCAATTTGAGCCCCAAATTTTCCAAAATTTCTTTCTGAATCCTCATTTTGCTCAAAATTGTTTAATGGGTTCAAGTTTTCCAAATTTCCAATTTGGTCCCTAACCTTTCAAAAATTACCATTTTGCCCCACCATTCCAAAAATGGCAATTTGGCCCTAATTGTTCCAAAAATTGACCAATTGATCCCTCAACATCTTTCTCATGGCCAATTGGCCTTCAATTTTGGAAAATTGCAAAGAGGTCCCTCAATTTTACAAAATTCCTAATTTTCCCCAATTTCTCTACTTCAAACTGACCAAATTTGATTTCTTCAAATTGGCCATTCAAATAGGGTTATTTGCTCAAACTGAAGGTATGGACCAATTCCTATACTTTCATACAATTCAATTGAGCTTTGAGCTGCATCATTTAAGTCCGAATTGAGCTCAAATGGAGCTTCGACGTAAAATTGTGCGTAGAGAGAGAAAGCTTCGAAAGCTTACCGTTAGAGGTGCGGTGGTCTAAGCTCTCTATCTGGGTAGGTAGCTCTCATCCTAAGGTTACTCCTATGATCAAGAATTACTACAATTAACATTGAATTGAGGGAGAATTCTATCAGTGAAGTTTCGTACTTTCTCTCTCTAACTTCGATCTGCAATGACTAAGGAGGGTCGAATTGGCTTACATTTCAGCTCAGTTGAGGTCGTATGAGGACTGTAGAGGTGTTGGGGAGGCTTGGTTTGGCTAGGGGAGGGCTGAACTTGGCCGATTTCAGGTCGGCCAAAATAGGGCAGCTTCAGTCCATTAGAGCTGCTTCACTATTTGATTCTGCCAGCGCTTCTCCAGTGGTCCTCGGGTTGAATGGAGGTTGATGTTAGGTAGCAGACTTCCCCCAAAGTCTATAGGAACCGACCTTGCCTTCTGAGGCTAAGAAAACTGCCCAAGTCGGAGCTCTGGTTTGAGCTTCACCGAAAAATGGAGCAATTATGAGAGAATGGAGATTTCAGGGGTGAGGAGGATGAATGGAGAGGAGTTATTTATATAGGGAGCTTGGGGACCCTCTGCCCGACAACTTTCCTTTTTGGTCGAGATTATCCTCGCCCTGAAACGGCCTAATCGGAGTCATTTTTCCTTTGTCGACATTATCCATTTCTGCATTAAATGAACAGTGCTGTCATTTGAAGGAAGAAGACGACACTGTTCCGAATCGGACCCTACCGGTCTGATCGGGTTCAAAGTGTAAATCAACCGGTTCAGGCTTGATTCGACCGGTTTTCTCAAATTTTAAAATTTATAAATTCATCTAAATTCATTATCTATCTAATGGTGGCTTCAATTCCTCAATTTGAATATTTTAAACCACCTAGAAAAATGAATTTAGAAACCAGTTCAAGGATGGTTCAAACAGGTTCAATCTGGTTCTAGTCCGGTTCACCTGAATTGATCTAGTTTTCTCTTCCAATTTGTCTCAAAGTCCTTTTTCATGGTTTTTATGACTTTTTAAGTCACTTGGGATTTGTAAATTTTCCGTTTTACCCTTTTCTTATCAGTTTTGGTTTGTGAACCGGCTTGGTTTTCTTTTTTGGAAACCACCGGTTCTTCTACCGGTTTTCTTATCTATAAAGGGACGGGATTTACAATTGTTGTCCTGATAGATTAAACAAGGAGAGTGGTAAGGATAGGACAGTTAATAAACTGATACTCGTAAGAATTATGGAGTTAAACCCAAATGAAGAATGTTTGTGATTTTTCCTTCCTTATGTCCTTCCACATCTCTAATGACGTCCTTTACTCAATGATTTCCTTTCTTCATTCCTTCCTTACTCACTTGTGACCATTTCACAGTTCCTTATTTTGAGTTGATCCCTTTCGGTCTACATGTCGATTCCTTTGTTTGGGAAGTTACCTTTTTGATAGTTTCATTCTCTACTATGTCTTTCAAAGTAGAGACTTCTACCTTAGAAGCCACATGTTCAACCTTCTTGCCATCCCTTGAAGGTTTCTTTCCTTCACCTCCTTACGGTCTTTTATGCATTTTGTCCACCTTTAATCCTTCATTGCCTTTAAATTCATGTTTCACCTCTTATTTTTTTATGCGAGGAACTTACGATTATTGGGTCTTATTTCGTGTACTACTCGTTATGCCTAGTGGTCAAATCTCAAGCTCCATTAAAGGAGTGTAGACCTCAATCAGTTTTAATTCCCGCGGTTGTTTCCTTTAATACTCTTGATTGTAGAGCGTACTCTTCCAGGGTTTTTCATATATTATTTCTCATATTTTATTATTATGGGTATTACTCTCATTCCCACTTGTTACGGCATCATTTGATGTTATCTTACTACTTACCCGCTCCTTGAGTTTAACTTACTCCATGGGCCCTCATGAGTATGCTTCCTTTATACTTGATCTTTTCACCTCAACCTACATTTTATTTATAAGTTTATCTTCTTTTCCCAATTCAATTAGCTCCATCGCCTCTCTGTTGGGATATATACGCCTCTACAGGGCTCCCTTACTCCTCTTTCTTAGGATTTCCTTTTTCCTTCATCTTTGTGGGTATCTATTTTTTAAATCAACCTCATAACATCCTTTGATGTATATATATATATATATATATATATATATATATCAAATTAAATATTTAAATAATATATTTATATCTTATTATCTTTTTTATTATTTGAAATAATAAATAATTTCAAATAATATTTTATAATTGTATAAATATGATTATTTTATTATTTATTTATCTAAATTTTATTAATATTATATTAAACCAATATTGTTAAATAAATTAAAATAATAATTTGTAATTAATTACAAAACTTTTTTAGTATTATATGTCAAATTGAAACCACCATGCTAAATACACTAGAAAGATTAATTAAATATTAATTTTGTTATTTATTTAAATTTTAAATTTATAATATATAATTTTTTACACAAGTTAATATATAAGTTAATTTAATGAATTTTTAAAAAGTTATAATCGTAAAAAAATTCAGGCGACTAGATGTTTTTTCGAGATAAAAAAGATCGATTTGTTCAATTTGAGTGGAAAAAAAAGAGAGAATTGCATCCATCAAACTTGTATTATTAGAGCCCAACTGACCACCAAATAGAACCCAACATACCATAACCCCTTATTGCATCTCATAGCTGTACGCTTCCTGAATTATGAGAAGTGATACCAATTAAATTCACAAGTGGACAAATTAGGAAGTCCAAAAAAGGATAACCATTATCCCATTTTTTCCCTAGCTAAACTTATAACATCCATAGAAAGCAATTATTTTATAAAGTCTAATAATTAAATTGCTGTGCAAATAAATAAATAAATTTAATTTGTCCAGTTCAAGTTATACAATAATAATTTATTAATTTATTATAAATTTTAGAAATTTAAAAGATGTTTACAATGTCAAGGTATGCAATTTTCTTATCTCATTTGTTCCATATTTGGATGAAGTACTATTTGAAGTACATAGACTAGTAAGAAAAACGCGTAATTAAGACAACCTGAATCCGAAAATTTTCCTTTATAAAAACTTTTAAAATTGTTTATCCCATGTGACGTACAAAATTTTTAAATACCTTAATATTTAATCGTTATAGTTTATTCTCCCTATTTTTAAATATATATACATATTTTATTTCTATATTATTAATATATAAATATTATAATATTTAAATAATTTATCAAACATTATACTATTTAAAATTTAAAACCGTGGTTGTATATTTATTACGATTTGACTATGATGAAGTGTTGCTAAAATTGATTAAATATAATAAGATAGGATAAAATAATATTTTGATAAATAAAAAAAATATAATAAAGGTCAAAAGTAAAAGTATGATTTGAAAGTCAAAATGATTACGAATTATTAGTGTTTTCTTTATATTTAATTCAATTTTTAATTTACCATTAATTAAAATACAAAAAAACATTTATATCATAAAAATATGAGTGAATAATTTTATAAAGTAAAAACAATATCAAAAGACCACGAATTTGCTAAAAGTTATAAATTAAATATAAATATATTTTATCTTTTATTTTATTGAAGTATAATTAGTTATAAATAGTCAGATATTCATATGAAAATGGAGAAAAAAATGTTTTGGCATCCGATATACAGGCAAAGAAATAGTTAAATAGGGACTCGAAGTAATTAAGGAAACATGTAGTCCGTCAACGGACACTGTGCCGTTATCCCGGTGAGCTTCTAAACGCAGTCGTCTTCTTCTGTCATCTGTGGGAAACGACAGCATAAGAACTTGAGAAGTGCTAGAGATGGTGGGAGGAGGAGGCGACGTGAAGATGGAGGAACATCTCTATGCTGCAGACGAGGTATTCATCGCAAGCCCTTTCATGAAGTCTTACGAGACCACCCCAGAGAGACACTTCTCCTCTCTCTCAGGGCCCGTGAGCGTGAGCTCGATCCACACCTCTTCTACCTCAGATGATGACGAGGAGGATGAGGACGGAGAGGAGGGATCCGAGGGGACGATGGAGCCCCCATCTTCATTCGGACTCAGTAAGCCTCTTTTCTTTTCTACTGATCCTCCCTTATCCATGGTGAAAAGTTTGAGCTTTATCTCCTGATTTCGGATGGAAACGGTGTTTGTCCATGTGAGGCTTAGATCTGGAAAGAAAATCTAGGTCTCGTACATTTCTGCGCACGAGATGTTTGATGGAAATCTTCTCTATCCCTTTAGGCGTCACGGTACCTGAAGGCGGTTTCAGCTGTTTTTCTTGTTCTTGCTCTTCTGTTTTTTTTTTTTTTTTGAGTTGAGGATGCTGTGGCCTAGAAGAAGAAGATAACAACTAAGCCTGAAATACTGTAAGCTGATAACTCCGAACATATTGATCTACACATTACCAAAGCAAGCCCGCTTTCTTCATTTGCTCATCTAGAATTTGCTGATTAATTCACTCTGTATCCAACCAGCATCTTGTCATGCCCGGGAAAGTACTTCGGGACATTTTGTGTATGCTCTAGATGATTTAGCCTGAGCTTGATCATGCCTGCTTCAAGATGATATAGGCAGTAAAAGTTAATGAACTCAGGTAGTTTTTTAATTGATCTGCAGATAATGCGGATGAAGATGGACCAAAGAAGGGACGGAGCAAGAAGAACAAGAAGCTGAAGAGGAAAAGCAGTAGTTTTGCTTACAGGATCCGCGACCATGGTATTGGGTCCATTGAATTAAGCTTCTCGACAATTTTTCGGTTCTATATGTATGGTTCAGTTTGATGTCTATATATCAAACACTGTTGATAGATTTCATATATATAATTTTGCAGTTAAATTAGGGCCAAAGCTATCAGAGACGGTGAAGGGGAAACTGAGGCTTGGGGCGAAGATAATCCAGGAAGGAGGACGTGAGAACATATTCAAGCAGGTATTTGGGATGAATGAAGGTGAGAAGCTGTTGAAGGCTTCCCAATGTTATTTGTCCACAACAGCAGGCCCCATTGCAGGCCTCCTCTTCAGCTCCACCCAGAAGATCGCCTTCTGCAGCGAGAGATCAATTGCCATTCCTACCTCTACAGGACAGATCATTAAGACTCCATACAAGGTAATTCTTTAGCTTGCAGGCCAGCTTGGTTTGGTTTTTGTTTGCTACATATAACTCAAGCAATCCAAAAGTGTAAGCTGATCCAACTTCTATGTGAAATGTGATATGGAAACTGGGGAACTGGTTGAATTGGGCTTGTAAATCTTGTAAAGGCCGTATTATATTGATAGATTTCTTTTCTGGATCAAGTTTCATAGGCATCAAGTGCAGTTGTTTCTGGCTAGAACAATGGTCTCAAAAAATTGCCCAACTTTTGCGCAGGTTTTGATCCCAACATGGAAGATAAAGGATGCCTACGAGAGTGAGAACATAAACAAGCCGGAACAAAAGTACATAGAGATTGTCACGGAGGACGGGCATAACTTCTGGTTCATGGGATTCCTGAGGTATAAGAAGGCCTTCAGGAAGCTCAAGAAAGCCATTTCCATAGCCAAGGGACTGTAAATAGAGCTTCCTTTGATCGGGTCAGAATTAGGGGATGAAAGTGAAGAGCTCAACATAAAGGCTCTCCTCAGTTTAGTGTGATCGGATGTGTATTGTGTGTATGTGGGCACAGTTTTGTCTTAAGCCAGGAGTGCTTCAATACTGGGAAAAGTTGCAGAAACTTGTTAATCTTTATAGTGAACGATTGATGTGCAAATGTACTTTCTCATTGTTCAATTGCCCTTTTCCCTTAGTTTTTCTTTCATTTGTCTATGGTCAATAATACTATACCATTCCACTAATCTACTCAACAATGCCATGCATTAATCTATGGGGAAGCTCATATCTGTTCTGCTCCAGTCACGGATAAGCCCTTGAACCGGAAATAAGGGGGTGACAAATATCAGCAACGTAGGAGTTTATCTTGTAATAATGATTATCTATGGGGACCCAGTTCGCGACCGAACTCAGACTACAGGTTCTTACTGTAAATAATTAAAAGTACAAGGGTACGAGTGTGATTACCCGGAAGAAGTTGTGGACGGGACCTTCATCGCCGTCATCGAGTTCTCTTCTCAGCAGAGGCGGCGGAGGAGGTGGTGGATACTCTACCATGGCGAAGTCTTGCAAGGGTCTGGCAATGGAGCTTGTCAAGTGCCTCAGCGAGTCTGATTGCGTCAAGGTTTTCACTCTCCCTCCCGCTGTGTCTCTGCTTATGCTTTCGTTCTCAAGTTCTGAAAAATTGCGTTGCATCCGCTTATCAGGTTCAGAAGCGATCTTACAAGGAGTGCGCGGGAGAGAAGAGCCCCTGCATACCGAGCGAGTGCGTTGGACTGAGGGAGACCTACTTCAATTGCAAGAGAGGCCAGGCACGTCTTCCGTTTCCTCCTTTGCTCGTCTCCGCATATTCAGATCATTTCTTCCTCGAATTTCAATTCTCTAACATTGGTTCTGTCCATTGTCTGGTTCTGAAGTTATTGGAAAAGTGTGGGTGAATGACTGGGATTGTTTAGTTCGAGGATACTGATAGATTGTTCTCTCTCTCCTTCTCCCTCTCCCTCTTTTTCAAATCGGTTTACAGGTTGACATGAGAGCTAGGATTCGAGGAAACAAGGGCTACTAGTCGCGGGTCCTGTAAGTTTTTTTTTTCCTTTTGTGAAAAAGAAGACATGCCATGAATAATGTAGGATGTTTAGCTCAAATAAGCGCATCAAAGCCTCATTTTGTGAGTGTAAGTCGGATTGTAGGATTCTTGTACCATGGGAAAAGTAGCTTACTCTGATGGCAATGGTAAACGGAAGTTCCTTTTGTCATCAACCAACCTGTGACAGTGCAAATTGATTTCATTTTCATCTTCCACTAGATTGAACACTCAGGATTTGAGTTCCTCAGTTTCTTTCATTCAGTTTGCATGAGCTAAAGATTTGCCAAGATTAGAGGCAAGCAACTCCTGAATAAATCGATTCTTGTCTCTCTTTCATCTCTTTTACCTCTTCTGCATCACTATGTTCATCTGTTGCTGGATAAGACCTTGTGATCAAATACTCTTTTTCCTTAGGGTTTAGGGTTTAATGTTGAGGATGAGCTCAGGTTGGGTTCAAATTATAGTTAATAGATGGAGCTTACCGCTTGCAAATCTTTCATCTAGATCCAAATGATTCCATCTTTCAGATGCTAAAGATGGTATCATGCATCCCAATCTCTGTTGGCTGTGTGAATTGTTATTTGAAAGGTAGTGTACTCTTGCTCACTTTCAGGCTCTAACTCCATTAATTAAATGGAAGCTTAAACTTAATTACCATTAACATGGAAAGGAGGATTTTGTCCCCCTTTTAGAGACCATTAAAGAGGTAGACACCCGACCATCAAAGTGTATTCAATGTCCCGACTCTTGTTGTCGGACCAAGCGTTGCCTTTGTATTATATTCTACTCTTAGGTTGGATCTCATGGATAAGATGTGATAGATCGGTCTAACCTATCCATATAAAGCTCGGCACTGCTTTCACCGATTAGTAGAGTCTACAATGTTAGAGCCTATAATGTTAAAGTTAGCTTTGGAACCTAATCTCTCTCTAACACTAACTGCCTCCTATGGGCGTCCAATGCCACAAATGTGAAGGGAGTCAACTTTCTAACTATACTAGAGCGCTCTCGACTATCTTCGGTAAATTGCTAACTTATTTTCATTTGTTTCAATTTTTCAGTAATCGTAACTAAAATGACAAAGTGATCAAAGGACTTATAAATAATTTTTGGAAGATTTATAAAGAAGTTTTAAACAATAGAATAATAAGGGGACTAAAATGTAAATTTTAAAAAGTTTGAAGCTAAACTACAATTTCATAAAAAAAATGGGATATAAATGAGACGGGTTAGAAGTGTAGCGACCTATAATAAAGCGGGAGAAAATTTATTAACCCGAAATGATAGCTTAAAAAAAAACTAGTAATATAAGTGAAATATTTGAAAAAAATTTATGGGCCAAATAATAATTTTTAAAAAGTTTGAGGTAAAAAAAAGAATTATAAGAAGTGAATAAACAACTAAACTAAATGAACATCAAGTGAATTGAAATGGGGATGTGTAAAATTTAGGGTTTTAAAAATGAATAAATAGATAATAGTAGGTACCATATTATAATTTTAAAAATTTTAAAAAATAAAGTGCAAAACTAAGATGTTAAGAGTATAATGAATGAATTGAAAGGATATTTGGGTGTCGAGTAAAAAAAAAAAGGTATTAGGGTTTATAATAAATATGGTCAAATATTACATGAAAATATAAAGATTAGAAAGATATGAAAAATGGGTCGAATAAAAGGGTAGTGAATGCATAAGTTGAGCGAACTCGGTTGGACTGAATATAATTTTTTAGAATTTACATATATTAATAGAATTTATCATTTATAATCGAATTTGACATATTCCCTATTATGTGATTTTTTTAGTATAAATGTTGCAAGTAATACAAGTGGATACCTTGATCTGAGATACCTAGAAAAACATTGGTACGAATAAGTACGAGATATAGTAGTGAGTGGATTTATAAATAACGAGTTATATTAGATCGACCGTTGTTATTTATAAGATTTACTTAATTAGATTTGAGTATAGAGCATGATAAGTAATATTTTTAAAGATGTTGGAAAATGGTAAAGCACCTAAAATGTTTTTGGGAATAAAAAATGGATTAAGAACCCATCGTTGAAGTTGCTTGAGAAAATCGATTTAAGACCCCACGTGTGATTTTCAAAATAAGGTTTTAGTCTAAACCGGAAATAGCAGTAGGGATAAAGACATGTAGTCGAACCTATGTATACTTAAAAGTCATGACATGTAAATAGTGTAACATTTTCAACCTTATAAACCCACAACACATCTCTATTTTATCCAAATTTGGATCATATTCTCAACAATACACATATTAATTTGAAAATAGTGTTATAAAAACACAAATAGTGGGGTCAGTAAAATAGCAAACCGAGCCACTGTAATTAATAATAAAGAATATATCGTATTTTGATGTATGTTTAAGAACACGAGTAGTAGGGTCAGTCAAATGACAAACTAAACTCTCGGAATATAATGGTCATTTATATTTGTGTGATCATCCAATTTGATTTGGGTGAACAAAGATTGTGTCGACATGATACTTGATTCTAGAGGTGGTGTTGACATATATCAAAGACTGGAAGGGAGAGGGAGTGATTGCTTTCAAATCATTCCACTAATGCATATGGAGGTGTATGGCAGGGGTCTAGACATATTTGTGCTCAAGAGTAGTTGAAATGATTTAAGTATGTACGATTTTAGATGACACATCACCGATGTCACTATGTGTGAGAGATTAATCTTAAGATGTGCCTTGGTAGTGCTGTATATAACGCACAAATCTCTCCTAGCCCTAAGTTTCTCATGTGTGAGAACTCAGTGGACATGACGATGGACGTATCGCCAAACAACAAGTTGCGATGATGCTATGTGCCTATATAATCGAAAACGATATAAGGGAGATGATCATCTTATTATGTATCTTATTCTAGAGGTGGTGTCGACATATACTAAAGATTGGAAGTGAAGATATAAGGGGATGGGGAGTGATTGCTTTAAAATCTTTTTCCACTAATGCATAGGGATGTGTATGGCAGGGGTCCAGACATACTTGTGATTAAGAGTAGATGAAATGATTTAAGTATGTATGATTTTAGATGAAACATCATCGAAGTCACTATGTGTGAGAGATTAATCTTAAGATGTGCCTTGGGAGTGTGGTATATAACACACAAATCTCTCCTAGCCCTAATGTCACGCCCTAACCCGGTTTGGTTGGATCCCCGTGATCAACCCGCTACTCTCCCGGTTTATTAAAGGGTTTCATCTTATTATAAACCATAAAAAGTAAGACATCCTTTAACCTGCACCTTTTCCTGGAATAGCATAATCAAAACTACATTAAATTTTAAACTTTACATACCTGTCTTACAAGCGTCTAAATAGATGGTCTTTAAGGGTAGGCTTTCCGGGATTTCCTGAAAGGGATATAAGGGAGGGGGTGAGTACGACTACTCAGTGAATGGGTTTTCAAAGGTCTACTTTTAACTTTTAAGAAAAAAATATTTATATGGAGTGTGCGAGACCCCTTTCTTTTTTAAAAATCCCTTCATTTAAAACTTTGGGATTTTCCATCATTTCTTAGTTACCACGGTGTGTCATCACCCAACACACATCTTTAATCATGAAGGTTACACAGATTCGCAAGTCAATATCACTATTGAACCTCCTAGTGGCTTTGGAGCAACTTTTCCTACCACCCGTATAGAAGTACGACCACTTCTACCCTAGGAATGAGTGGATGTATACGACATCCGACCCACAATCCCGAAATCACTTCTTCGTGTCCGTATGAGGACAGAGACCTCATCCCGTCCCTACCCTAGTCTCATGCGCTTGGTGCTACTCCAGATTTCGCACATACACCTGGAACGACGAACTGCCCTTATAGCCACCAGGTCGTCCATTGCCCTTAGGACGCATCACTACCCCTCATGGGCGTCTTGATGATCACGTACTCATAGTGCATGCACAAACAATGTTTTCTCATATTGCCATGTAATCTGTGGTGCCACTGGTCCAATGGCCTTGACTTTCAACTCAACCCGCAGTTGTTTGCCTTGATTGGTCCGTCGACCTGTCATATCGCACTGCCGCTAGTTGACTGAGCATGTCGGTCCTATCTTGGTACCATGGCCAAACAATTCACTTATTAAGTTTTATGGCATATATATCATGTTCGTTTACGAGCTTCTGCTCGTGCCAACTGGTCTTAGGCCCACTGTACGAGATTTTTAAAATCGGGCATTTAGCCCCCAAGTTCCAAAACCGAGGCCCCCGGCCTATCAGAGCTATTCGAGCTCCCGTCGAGAAGGTCTCCCAAATTTTTTAAGCATTGGCACACAGTCAAGGGAGAGCACTTCCGACAAAACATATGTTTTCTCTATCCATTATACCGCCCGGTATAAGGACACCTCCATTCATAACCGATGAACGGGTTTTCAACTTCCTTCGATGAAGCTTCATCATACCAACCGGGTATGATCTACTTACAACCGTTAAGTAGTTTTTCTGCATGATTTTCACATCACTTCTTCTAAGTAGTGATGTTTAAAATACCACTAAATACTATCTCAATTGATAGTATTCCTCAACTATCCTTTTTTTAGCATTATTAACTTCACTTATTCAATTGTGTTGGTTCTCCTTACCCACTCGTTCCTTTTAGGCTTCCTTATTGAGTATTTCCGGTTCCAATTAATTAAATTCCCAGATGTTTTATCGACATGCTGGGTTTCGTCCTTTCTTAGATCCATCATCATTCCCAATGATATCCTCTACTCAAGAGTTTTCCTTTGTCCTTAATCCCCTCTGATTTGTTCGCAACCATTTCACAATTCTTTATTTTTTTGGTCCAATCGTCTGGGTAGCTGTATCACTCGTTCTTGTCCATCATAGAGTGTAGTCTTTACTACATCTCATTCCTTCTTAGGGTTTTGTTTATTCTATTTGGCTGTCTGTCGTTATTAGTTTTCCTCTTTCTACTTGGTTCTCCTGTTCCCTCCAAACAGGTCAGCCTGGGCCATTACGATACTTCCTTCCTTGGAAACATTTCCTAATTAAGGGTTGGTTCCTTTCACTCCATATTGTGTCCATCCGCCCATCAATAATTCCTTTAGTTTAATTTCTTTCTTAGGACCTCATTTTTCCTTGGTACTCACTTTTCCATCTCAACCAACATTTCATTTGTGAGCTTATCGTTCCTTCTATTTCGGTTGGTTCCATTTTCTCTCAATTGAGATACACATATCTTTTCGGGGCTTCCTTCCTTTGTAGAATTCTTTTCACTTTCTCCAGACATTCCTTTTTACATTTGCTCTGGGGGATTTCTACTCTTGATATTGTCTTCTCCTGTTTACCTTTACTCCTCAGGTCTTGCAGGACATCTTTTATACTCTATCAACATCCTCATTCATACCCAATACCTGTCTATTTCCTTAGGGAGCGTACAAATCTTCCTTTTTTCAAGATTTCTTGATCATTATGTGAGAAGTTTGCCTATTTCTTTCTTGGCTTGAGTTTGGTTATTAATTTGGCCTTTTAGTCCCTTTAAGGATTTCTTTCATCCTTCTCTTTCAGAGTATTTGACCTTTCCGCCTCTCTACCTTGTCGGAACTTACATCATGGTTCTTCCGCGTATTAGCTGGTTAACTACCTCTCTAACTTGGATTGTTGTAGTTCTTTCTTTCCTTCGAGTGGGGCTTTTTCCTAGGGTTACTATTGGTTTGGTGCTTTACCGTTCTTGAGTCTGATCACTTTGACAATTTTCTAGCTGAATCACCTTTGCTAAGGGTCATGGTAAGAGTCCTCCTAGGTTTCCAGATTCATCTTCCATCACTGGGATGCGACTCTTCCTTAGTTTCTAGGATAGTGTGGGTTTATTTTCCTTAGGCCATATTCTTAGTAAGATCACATCCTTAGAAGATAGAGTTTTGGGGAATTTGAATCTTTTATTAACATAGGGATACAAAAGGTTGGGCTCTCAGCCCTATCACAGAAAATGGTCACAAATTAACTAGGGAGCTATGGAATTCTTGATAAGCATCCTCCTTTATACTTAGGGTTGTGCCATCAAGAAGTCCTAGCACCATTCTTCAGGATGCTTCCCCATTTGGTCTTTCGACATTTCTGTCAGGTCTCAGGTATTTGGGAAGCTTCTAGGGTTATCTCCCTACGAAGGTAGGGTTTTGAGTAGAGCCCTTCCAAGTTTTTTTGGTTCCTCTCCTCGGAACCATCTGAAAATTTTAGGATAAATCCTATTAGTTACTATATTTTCTAATCTTGATTATGTATTCAAGTAAACAGGCTCTAATACCACTCTAGTTGTCACGTCCCGACCCGATTTGGTCGGATCCCCGTGATCAACCCGTCACTCTCCCGATTTATTAAAGGGTTTCACCTTATTGTAAACCATAAAGAGTAAGGCATCCTTTAACCTGCACCTTTTACTGGAATAGCATAATCAAAACTACATGAAATTTTAAACTTTACATACCTGTCTTACAGGCGTCTTAGTTGATGCTCTTTAAGGGTAGGCTTTCTAGGATTTCCTGAAAGGGATATAAGGGAGGGGGTGAGTATGACTATTCAGTTAATGGGTTTTCAATAGTCTACTTTTAACTTTTAAGAAAAAAATATTTATATGGAGTGTGCCATACTCCTTTCTTTTTCAAAAATCCCTTCATTTAAAATTTTGGGTTTTTCCATCATTTCTTAGTTACCATGGTGTGTCATCACTTAACACACATCCTTCATTATGATGGTTACACACATTCGCAAGTCAGTATCACTATTGAACCCACTAGTGGCTTCGGAGCGACTTTTTCTGCCACTCGAATAGAAGTACAACCACTTCTACCATGGGAATGAGTGGATGTATGCGACATCTGACCCACAATACCGAAATCACTTCTTCGTTTTCATATGAGGACAGAGACCTCATCCTATCCCCACCCCAGTCTCATGCGCTTGGTGCTACTCCAGATTTTGCACAGACACCTGGAACGACGAACTGCCCTTATAGCCACTAGGTCGTCCAGTGCCCTTAGGACGCATCACTACCCCTCATGGGCATTTTGATGATCCCGTACTCACAGTGCATGCACAAATCAATGTTTTCTCATATTGCAATGTATTCTATGGTGCCACTAGTCCAACGGCCCCGACTCTCAACTCAACCCGCAGTTGTTTGTATTGACTGATCCGTCGACCTGTCATGTCGCACTGCTGCTAGTTGACTGAGCATGTCGGTCCTATCTTGGTACCATGGCCAAACAATTCACTTATTAAGTTTTATGGCACATATATTATGTTCGTTTACGAGCTCCTGCTCGTGCCAACTGGCCTTGGGCTCACTATACGAGGTTTTCAAAATCGGGCATTTAGCCCCCAAGTTCCAAAACTGAAGCCCCCGGCCTATCAGAGCTATTCGAGCTCCCATCAAGAAGGTCTCCCAAATTGTTTAAGCATTGGCACACAGTCAAGGGAGAGCACTTCCAAAAAAATATATGTTTTCTCTATCCATTATACCGCCTGGTATAAGGACACCTCCGTTCATAACCAATGAACGAATTTTCAACTTCCTTCTAGAAAGTCTCATCATACCAACCAAGTATGATCTACTTACAACCGGTAAGTAGTTTTTCCGCATGATTTTCACATCACTTCTTCTAAGTAGTGATGTTTAAAATACCACTAAATAGTGTGTTTTCATATCGAGGTACTTATAATTCCCAACCAGGTATAATATAAAATTTCCACTCACAACCGGTAAGTGGTTTTAAAATTTTCAGTTGTGCTCATCATCCCAACCAGGTATGATGTTAGTAAACCCACTCACCCGTTAATGTCGTGAATTGCACTAGATCGGTTCTTGGTATTCACACGAGCTTGTCCTTGTTGGCATTCCCGGTACTTCGTGTTCCTATACGATATGAATATCTTGGTTCATTATCCTTCGGCCTAATCACCTTCATTCATTCTAAATGAATGAGAAAGTCAAACATTCATTTATTTGTAATTTGGTCTCTAAAGTTATTTATCTATAACTTTAAGTCCCAAATGCCGATTTTTCCTCAAATTGAGTCCCGAAACTTCTAAAATTTATCATAGGACCTCAATTTATTCCATTTCACAAAAAGGGGATTAATTTCTCAAATTTCCAATTTGGTCCTCCAACTTTTCCAAAATTACCATTTTGCCCTTCCTTTACAAAAATGGTATGTTTTGCCCCAAAAATTCTAAAATTTCTCAACTGGTCCTCCAACATTATTTTCATGCACAATTGGCCCTCAATTTCATAAAATTTCATTTTGGTCCTTCGAATTTCGAAAATCCCCAATTTTTCCCCCAATTTCAACTCTTCAACACTGTCGAATTTGATTTCATCAAATTGATCGATCAAACACCTCTAATTGTTGAAATTGGAGTTGAAATTGAGTTCCTACATGTTCGTACGATTCTATGGAACTTTGAATCGCAAATTTTAATATTGGAACGAGCTCAAACGGAGCTTCGTTAGAAAATAGATTGTAGAGAGAGAAAGCTTCGATTTCTCACCTGTGAGGGCACGTTAGTCTGAGCTTTCAATCTGGAAAGATTGCTCTCATCTTGAGGATCATCCTAGAATCAAGAATCGTATCAATTGATATGGAATTGAGTTAGAATTTCATCATTGAAATTCTGTCGGTTCTCTCTATAGCACCGGTCGAAAATTACCGAGGGGAGTCGAATTGGCTTACCTTTCAGTTCTAATTCAGCTGTGGGAGGGTTGAGGAAGTGTTGTAAGGGCTTGGTTTGGTCTGAGGAGGGCTCGAAATGGCCGATTTTAGCTTCATCACAATAGGGCAGCTTCGGTCCGCCGGAGGTTCTTTACTGTTCCATCATGCCGACGCTTCTCCAGCGATTTTCGGATTGACTGCAGTTTGCTATTAGATAGCTGTCTTCTCCTCGGTTCTAAAGAGCTCGACCTCTCCTTTCGAGATTAAGAAAAATGTTTAGGTCAAAACTCTAGTTCGAGCTTCACCGGGAAATGGAGGAGTAGAGAGAGAGAAGTGTTCAGGTGTGAGGAGAATGAATAGGGATAACCTCTTTATATTGGTGTAAAATCATGTATTAAATGGGAGAGATTTATTACTAGTATTAATATTAACATAAATTATTGGTATTAATTTTAATAATTTGATTTCGGTATTAAATTATTTGTATTAATTCCAATAATTTAATTTAGGTATTAAATTATTGGTATTAATTACAATAATTAAATATATATTAATTTATGGCCATTTATGATAAGGCATACATTCGCATAAAAATTTTTGGCCGAAATTTCGAGTTACAAAAAAAAATCATACTTTCTAGGAGGTCACCCATCCTCACACTACTCTCGAGCAAGCCCGCTTAACTTCAAAGTTCTTATGGGATCTTGTTCACCTGAACCAATTCGGTTTTTTTCTCTTTTATTTTGTCTTAAGTTTCTTTTCCAAGGTTTAATTAACCCTTTGGATCACCCAGAAATTGTAAATTTCCAAATTGCTTGTTTCCATATGATCGGGTTTGTAAACCGGCTCGATTTTCTTACTCGGTTTGACCGGTTCTTTTCCCGGTTTTTCCTTAACTCAAAAGTGTGGGGTTTACACCTAAGTTTCTCATGTGTGAGAACTCAGTGGACATGATGACGGATGTACCGCCAAACAACAAGTTGCGATGATGTTATGTGCCTATATAATCAAAAACGATATAAGAGAGATGATCATCTTATTATGTATCTTGGGAGTGTGTTTGTAAACCATGCCCTTTGGAGTTAAGGAAAATCGGGAAAAGAACCGGTCAAACCAAGTGAGAAAACTGAACCGGTTCACAAACCCGATCATCAGAAAACAGACAAATTGAGAAATTTACAAGTCTTGAGTGACCCAAAGAGTAATAAAAACCTTGGAAAAGGACCTTAGGACAATTTGGGAGAGAAAACCAGACCGGTTCAGGTGAACTAGATCCGAATCGGTCATTTCCAAAGAGAAAATCGAGTCTATTTATAAACCAAAACCGATAGAGAAAGGGAAATTGGGAAATTTATGGATCCCGAGTGACCTAAAGAGTCGCAAAAGTTATGAAAAAGGAATTTAGGATAAATTGGAGATGAAAACCAAACCGGTTCAGGTTAACCAAATTCAAATCAGATTGAACCGGTTTAGATTAGTTTGAACCACTATTGAACCGGGTGTTAAATTCATTTTTCTAGGTGGCATAAAAAATTCAAATTGGAGAATTGAGGCACCATTGGATAGAGAATGAATTTAGATAAATTTATAAAATTTTAATTTTAAAAAACTCAGTCGAATCGAGCTTGAACTGGCCAGTTTAAGCGTTGAACCTGGTTCGAGTCGGTTCGGTCCGGTTTGGAATAGTGTTGTCTTCTTCCTTCATATGACAACACTATTCACTCACCGAAAAATCGAACTAGCGCCGCTAAAGAATAAACGTTTCCGTTTAGTACTTTTCAAGCCATCAATGATTGTCATTAAGGAGCTAAATGGACGGTCGATGAGTCCCCAACCTCCCTATATAAATAGCCCATTTCCATTCATCTTCCACACACCTGAAAACCTCACTTTCTCTCAGCTACTCAGTTTTCTGATGAAACTTTTACCAGAGCTCCGACATAGGGTCTTTTTTGAGCCAAAGAAGGCGTGGTTGGGTTCCTTAGACTCTGGGAGAAGTTAGCTACATGGTGGTAATCTCCAATTACTCCGAGGAGCGTCGGCGTGTTCGAACAGTGAAGCAGCTTCGGCGGACCGAAGCTGCCCTATTTCTATCAAGCTGAAATTAGCTAATTCGAGCTCTACTCAGGCCAAACCAAGCTCTGCCAACACCTACTCAGCACTCCTACGACCGAATTAGTGCGAAAAGTAAGTCAATTTGGCTCCCCTCAATAAATTCTGATCGGTGCTAGAGAGAGAACCAACAAATCTTTACTGACTAAATTCTCTCTCAATTCGACATGAATTGATGTGATTCTTGATTCTAGGAAGAACCTTAGGACAAGAGCTATCTCCCCATATTTAAAGGTCGGATGTCGTGCCCCTGACAATAAGCTTTCGAAGCTTTCTTTCTCTACATTCAATTTTCCAGCGAAGCACCATTTGAGCTCATTCCAACATCAAATTGTGCGATTCAAAGTGCAATTGAATCTTATGGAGGTGTAAGAACTCCAATCTAACTTTAATTTCAACAACTAAACTCATTTGATTAGTCAATTTGAGGAAATCAAATTGACTAAGTTAGAAGGTTGAAATTGGGGATTTCAAAATTTTGAGGGACTAAATTGCAATTTCATAAAATTGAGGGCCAATTGGGCATGATAAAGATGTTGGAGGACCAATTGGTCAATTTTTGGAAATTTTGGGGTGAAACATACCATTTTTGTAAAATAGGGGAAAATGGTAATTTTGAAAAAATTGGGGACCAAATTGGAAATTTAGGAAACTTGAACCCCTTTTTGTAATTTTGATTTAATTGAGGTTCCAAAGTAAAATTTTGAAGTTTCAGAACTCAATTTGGGGGAAAATTTGCATTAGGGTCCTAAAGTTAAAGAAAAAGAACTTTAGTGACCTAATTACAAATAATTAAAAAGTTTTGGTATTTTATCCATTTGTGATGAATGAAAGCTATTAGGGCAAAGAATAATGAACAATGATATTCATATCGTGTAGGAACGCCAGCAAGGACAAGCTCGCATGAGGGCAAAAAACCAGATAAGAGAAAATCACTACATTATCAGTTGGGATGATAAGCATCTCGAAAATGAAAATCCACTACTAAGTGAAATTTTAAACATCACACCTAAATGGAGTGATGTGAAAATTACACGAAAAAACCACTTACCGGTTGTAAGTAGATCATATCCGGTTGGTATGATGAACTTCCTGGAAGGAAGTAGAAAACTCGTTCATTGATTATGAGCGGAAATGTTCTCGTGTTATTGTTGGGCTGAACCGCTACTTTGCCAAAACTAGGTCACCAAACCTGTTGGGCCAGTACGCGTGGGCCGAAGAGACAAGTCGATAAACTGTTGTGCTAGAGGGCCAAAGATAAAGGCTATAATTCAAAAAAATTGTTAATTGTGCATGCACTGTGATGTTCGGGCCATCAGGACACCTGACATGAGGTAGTGATGGAGCCCAAGGATTACTGGATGACCATGGAGCGTAAGGATGGTTTCGTCCTTCAATAGGTCATAAAGTCGATGAGCTTCCTATGCATGGAGACTGAGAAAGTAGGGGAAATGAGGTCTCATCCCACTGAGCGGACATGGTGAAGTAATTTGGTGTTTGATGTGTCAAACTATTGATTTCCACTCAAACTCCAGGTAGAGGCAATATCCCTCTATGAGGGTGGACAGTAAAGGCGCTCAGTGGAAAATTTTAGGAATTTCATAAAATTGATAGACCTATTTACAATTTCCCAAAATTGAGGGCCAATTGGCCATAAAAAAATATATTTGAGGACCAATTGGTCGATTTTTGGAACAATTGAGGCCAAATTGCCATTTTTGGGAAGTAGGGGCAAAATGGTAATTTTTTAAAAGTTAGGGATAAAATTGGAAATTTAGAAAACTTAAGCCCCTTATGCAATTTTGAGTAAAATGAGGACTCAAATGAAATTTTTGAGAATTTTGGGAATCTATTTGGGGAAAAGTTAACATTAGGGACCTAAAGTCAAGGAAAATAAACTTTAGGAACCTAAGTGCAATTAACTAATAATTTTAAGCCTAGTTGCTCATATGTGAGGAATGAAGGCTATTATGCCCAACTCTAATAGATAAGGGCGCCCAAAATGTGCAGGAACATGAGAGACCGAAACGCCGGCAAGGATAAGCTAGCGTGGAGGCAATGGTATTGTGTGAGCTCATTGATGCTTCTCCAATGATCCTCGAGGTGAATGGAGACTGTGTCGGGTAGCTAACTTCCTTAGGATTCTAAAGAACTCAAATTCACCTTTTGAGGTGGAGAAAAGTGCACAAATCGGAGCTCTGGTTTGAGCTTTTCCAAAAAGCTAAGCACTTCTTCTTCTCCATGCATTTGAGGGATGAGAAAGACGAATGGGGAGGAGCTCTTTATGTAGGGAGCTCATGGACTGACAGACTTATTCATTCCAACGGCCAGCCTATCATTCCTCTCTCCTCTTAGATGCGAGGTTGAAGACAATACTGTTTTGTACGTGCGGACATGCAACGTGGCACCTCCTAATTGGTTGTCTTTGCTGAAGTGGCTTCTAACTAAGTAACCTAGTCAGCTTTTGACCTATTGATCGAACACATGGCAACCTCCCATTGGATGACCGTGTCTATGTGGTTGTTGACCGGGTTTCCACTAACTGTTGACTGGAACACTTATTGCTCTCCTATTGGTCGGTCGTTGCTGAGGTGGATTTTCTTCCTCTAATCGTTGACCGAGAACACGAGTCTCCTTCTAATAGGCCATCACTTCCAGGCACTGACTAATCGGCTAACTAGGCGCACTTTGCCACATGTCGCACACTGATTGGTTGCGCTTGCTGACTAGGCGTTGAGCTGGCAGTGGTCCATTGACCGGCTGGACTGTTGACCGGTCTGATCTGACCAGGTTCGGTGACCCGAAAACAAAAATCGACCAGTTAAGGCCCAATTCGACAGGTTTTCCAAAAATTAAAAAATTCTAAATTAATCTAAATTTATTTTCTATCTAACGGTGGCTTAAAATTTTCAATTTGACATTTTTAAGCCACCTAAAAAAATGAATTACTAAACAGATTCTTCAAGGTTCAATCTAGTTTGATTCGGTTCAAGTCTGGTTCATCCTAAACTAGTATAATTTATACATCTATTCCACTTCATGGTTCTTCCCCATGATTTTTATGGTTTCTTAGCTTAGGATTTTCCAAATTCTCGTTCTAACCCTTCTTTACCATTTTTGGTTCGCTTATGTACTCAGTTTTCTCATGAAAAATACCGGTTATTTTCCTAGTTTTCTCATTTCAGAAAGGACGTGGTTTACAGTAAGGGTCCTGTTTGAGCTCGTCGAAGTTCGGGCGGTGGTCCTTAGATTGAACTGAGGTTGTAATCATGTAGAGGACTTCTTCCCGGTTCCAATGGCACTAGGGGAGCTTCAGAGGTTGAGAAAAAGCTCGACGTCGGAGCACTGGTTTAAGCATCGTCAGAAAATGAACCTATTCTCCTTCGTCGATCATTGGTGGGATGAGGAATGCAAGGGAAGGGGTGCTCTTTATATAGGGAGCTTGGCAACTATTCAGGCTACCGGCCTGCGTAAGACTCATCCCCCACCTCGCTCTCCGACAGCAAGACCGGAGCTTTTTCCAAGAAGCCGAAAACTTTCTCTCTCCCCCTTATCCCCTTCTCTCTATCATCCAAGTGAGGAAGATGACATTGTGGCTCACGTGCTAGCTTCGGATGTGTCAGATTGCCACGTGGCACCTCGTGATTGGCTGGCTTTGCTAATGCAACATCCTTCTCAACGGCCTAGTCAACCTTTGACTCGTTGACCGGACATGTGTCAGCCTCCTATTGGTCGCTCGCTCCAACGGTCGGCCATTGACCGAGACACGTGGCGTCCTCTGATTGGCTAATTTAAATGCATAAGATTTCCCTCCTGACACACAGTGCCATCGTCACGTGTCAGCCCCTTGTTGGCTGGGATCATCCGAACAGACTCGAGGGGCAAAACCATAACTTTTGCAAAGTTATGAGACCGTATTAGAATTACCATTTAGAATTTATCCATATATGTTCTTTATTACTGTTAATTGTAGTGTAGTTGCTACAAGTGGTACGAGCAAATCTCTCGACCAGAGATACTTGGAAACACACCAAAATGAACGTGTTCCAGATACTCCAGTGAGTGAGATTATAGATGATAAGTTCTATTGGACTGATCATGGTTATTTATTAAGTTTTATTGAACTACTAAAAGTAGAGAGCATGATAGGCCTTACTTAAATGAGATATGAGATATGATGAGCATGATAAGACATGAAACAAATTATGAACCCACAATGATGAGATAAGAGAAAACTAGAAATATTTTTCCGTGAGATTTTCCAAAAAAAGGCTTATGGACTAAATCAAACATATCAGTAGGGCTAATAAGCTGAAACTCTCTAAAATGAAAAGGGAGCTAGGCTATGTGTGCTTCATTAAGCTAATCCTTAAGAAGTGAACAACGATCAATGAATCAAATTGAAAACTAAATTCTTTGAATTTTCTAGCAATAAGCACATAAGTACTTGAACGAAGTTTTGAGAACACAACTAGTGGGGTCGGTAAGATAGCATATCAAGCCCCAAAAATTTATGAAACAATATTTGTGATAAATTATGATGCATAAGAATATGAATAGTGGGGTTAGTTAGATAACATACTGAGCCCCGAGAATTTAAGAAATGAAATATGTACTATAATGTGATGCATGTTTAAAGAACATGAGTAGCAAAGTCAGTTAGATAACATACAATACACCCAAATAAGAATGACCATTATATTGTTGAGATCACATTTGTGATATGATTGGCTTGGATGGGTGAGTCATGGTTTCAGCATGCCATCTGGTATTAGAGATAATGTTGAGCATATAGGGAGGACTGAAAGTGGGGATACAAGTGAAAAATCGACTTTTAGAGCTTCTCATGAACCCGAATGGAGGCATATGGTAGGGGTCCATGCATTGCTTGTGATCTAGAGTTTGACAGAGTTGGATCAAAGGATTCGAGATGTCAGATGGACACATCATCGATATCATGTGAAGGGGATAGTCATCCTATGATGTTCTCTAGGAGTGCGATATATAATGCACATACCCCTTGTAGTCTTGAGTTGATTGTGAGTGGATGCATTATCAATAACAATAAGAGTGTGACGATCATCTAAGAATATTCCTTAAAAGTGCGTAATAACACATATACCCCCCACACCCTAAGTTCGAATATGTAAGAATTCAAGGGTTGATTGTGTGCATTTGATATGTGAATTGTGAAATATGAAATGAACTCCTAAGATAAATAATACTATTTAAAAGATTATTATAAGGAATAGTGAGTAAAAGTACTCTTAAAAAATGTAAGTGAGATATTAATGAACTATAATAAAAAGATTGACTAGAAATCTGATCGTAAGCTATAACATGACTCAACATCGATAAACACATTCACTGATTTGTGAACTCATATATTCACCAAACATTTTTTAGGTGTGCAAAGGGAAATAGAGGAACCTACCTCACCCTCAACGTTCAAACACATGCAATTTTATAAAAATCAAAAGACATGCGTTAAGGTTATTTTACTTATTTGTTGCATTATTCCCAAGTGAAAGATGTATTTTATTTTGGGCTCACTGCATATTTTATAAAAATTTTAAATTTTCGCTTACTTTTGTAATTTTTTATTATGAGCATTTTTCTTATTAGTATTACTTTGGTGAAAGTATTTACCATAGTAGTATTAAAGGGATGTGACAGTTTGTCATTGGACTTCCCAGGAAATTAGGATGGAGCGTGATGAACGGGGTCGAGCTATGAAATAACTCAATATCAGTAAATAAATTCACTAAAATAGGAGCTTACCCCAAAATATCTTTCATGAGAAAAACTTGTAGAACAATCACAAGTGACTAACACTTTACACTAGATGTATAAATCTCAAGAACAGGAAAGTTCTAAAATTTTATTAGTTGTTATTACTAGTGATTTTTTATATATGTTACAAGTTGTATTATTTTGAAATAAATTTTAAAATGATATGGAAGTTTTTATATTTTAAGCTTTCAATTTATTCGATTCTATAAAATTGATGGTAATCAAATTTTTTTATGGATTTGGCTGTTTATAATAGAATTGAATTAAAAAATTGGTTTTAGAACGTGAAAATAAATTTATATTTAAAAATAAAAAAATATATTTAATTTAAATGAATTGAAATACTTATATTAGAATTTTGAGTAAAAATTAAAATTAATATCATAAAAGTTCGTTGTTAGTAATATCACTAACTATGATTTAAGTTAACCCCTCATTAACCATTTCTGGAGAAAACATTAATGGGAATAAGTTTAGGGTGGGACGAGTACATTAACATTTGTTGAACTTCCATTTTTAAGTCTTGAAAAAAAAATTATAAAGGTTTTACTTAATTGTTACTCATATTATTGGGGTTTTGATGATATTTGTGAATAGTTTCACTCTATTTATAAAAGTTAAAATTTTGATAAAAAAATTATAGTATATATATGTTTTATTATTAACATTATATTATATTGTTACTAAGTTAGTGAATACGAAAATTGTACAATGGGGAGCAGAATAGAATTGTGTTGTAAACAAGGATGATGATGGAGGTGGAGACAGAAGGCGGGTAGTAAAATATGAGTACAGTCGAGTGGGGTTAAAATTGGGGAAATAATGAGACAAGCGATACACTTGGGGATCACATAGCAGGAATTTCAACACATAGATAGCTCCATGTCCTGCACTCAACTCAAGGGCATCATTCAGCCTTCATCTCTATCCTTTCTCTTGATGCTAAGGCCTAACTCGCATATGAAATAGTCAAACAGTCAAGATTTGGTGGGTTCGTTAATACTACTAAAACAGAACTAGAATGTTGTATTACGTGCGGAAGCTGAGTGGGCTCATTTTGATTACAGGCTCAATAAAAGAAAATTGATTACGCTCATGATGCCCAAAATAGGATATTGGGCCTGATGACCCGTTATTATGTCCATAAGGTCTCTGAGTAAAAAAAAGTCCATAAGCTCTGAGCAAAAAAAGAACATTCATAAGGTCTTCATTCTAGTTCTCGCCGCGCTCTCTTCACTCTCTTGCCTCCCTGCTTCTAACCTCTTCAGTACTTTCGCTTTTCGCTCACCCTCGTCTTTTTTACTTCCGATCGGACGCCATAGGATTTAATCGTGGTAATTATTCATTTTAATTTCTTCTATTTTGGAAATTTCATTGCGCCTTGTTGGATTCCTTGTTCTGTTCAAAATTTGATGCCGTGCCTGTGTGCTTGGTCGTTTTCTTTTTCCGTGAATACAAACTTGTTGAGGTGGAGTAGAAGTGAATAGTGCATAGAAAAATCATATTGAAGAAGACAGAAGTTGAAATTTTTGTCAAAGATAGTCCTAAATCATATCTTTAGGCATACTTTTTACTGCATCTTTGGTCTTCCTGACCCTAGTGTTTCGCTGTTGGCCTGTTAAGTTGGGTCAAGTCTCATTTTTCTTTTACCTAGACTCGAAATCTAGCTTTTATATGTTTCTTTGAAATCAGATTACGAAGAAAGGTGAGGGAAATGAAGTCTGATGCAAAAGCTGAACAAGCAGCTGTCTAATAGCTGTTAAGTTTATTTTCAAATTTTATTGGGGAAAGACCATAAATAACTAGAAATGATAAATTAGGATAAATTTGTCAACTTCTCTGTTGTGGCTTCTATTTTTTACAAATATTATATAGTGAAGCAGGATAAAAGATGTGGTTTTATCCTTCCATAGCTTCAGAAAAATGTGAGGGTCTCATGAGAACTTGCCTGACTTTAATATCGGCAGTTGATAGATTTTTTGGCTCACTGCAAAATCCTGTATTTGCTATATATACTTGAGCAACAAATGATCGTATTCCTTAACTGTCAATTGCATTTTTAGATGTAAAACTATATTTTTTTTCTTATGTTGTTGCTTTCTCTTATAGCATCTATATCTGCCAGATTTCCTGGGCTTATGAAATTGTTTCCTTTCTATGATACAGGATCTATATACATCTCAAAGGGTTGCTGATATATATACTCTTTAGTTTTGCAAGATGTCCAGTGGACCTGGATTGGAGTCTCTCGTTGACCGTATGCAAATCTTTACACTTTTATTGGTTTCCTCATTATGATTTCATCTAATTTGAACAAGTATATATGCTTTGGGGGCTTACAGTGACCAAAATGCTGGTTTAACCATGCAATTGAAAATAGTTATGAAGAAGCTCAAAGTGATTGAAGTTCAAAAATGTAAAATCTCATAAAAAGAAAACAATTGGAAGATTAGATGTTCTTTTCTAAATAATGTACTTTAAAATTGTTTTCTTTGGTAGGAGGTGTATGATAGATTATACCCAGACAAGCATATCATCTTGATTTGCAGTTTCTTGCAGCTTCTTATTGAACTTCTTTTATTATTTTGTGATTGCAGTCTCTAAATGTAACAGTTGTATTTATCTTAAGGTTTTTAGTGCTATATATCCCAAAGAAACTCAAGGGAATATTTTTTTGATAAATTAAAATGTCTACCTCATTTACATCTCGGTCTAAATTTTTTATTTAATCTGATCTCATGTAATATCCTTGCTCACAGAAACAATATCTGTAATTACTAATGATGGGCGCAACATAGTGGTAAGTTCTTTTTATGTTTTTCTAGGGAAATATGCCTAATAAATAATTGTGGTCTTTCAGCCAATTTTTTATGTTTCCATTAGGGGGTGTTGAAGGGATTTGATCAGGCTACCAATCTTATTCTAGATGAATCTCATGAACGTGTATACTCTACAAAGGTTAGTTCAGATGACTAAATTGTGCGTTACTGTTCTTCTATAGCAGGTTTTAACATTTACTTTTTTGTACTGACCTGCAGGAAGGTGTGCAGCAGCTTGTGCTGGGCCTTTACATAATAAGGGGTGACAACATGTAACAACAATATACCTTTTGCTTACATTTTTTTTTTCTATTGAGGCATCCTAATCAACATATTTGCTCATATCTTATTACTTCAGAAGCGTTGTTGGGGAGCTAGATGAAGAGCTTGATTCAAATCTCGATCTATCAAAACTGAGAGCACATCCACTAAAGCCTGTCATCCATTGATCCTGTATGAAGTGTCCACTATAAGTGACTGAACAATGGATGTGGTACATGATAACAGGCTTCTGAGATGAATGCTCCACTATGTAGTGGTACATGATATGGTGGTTTTTTTGGGAGTTTCAGCATGTGGATTAAGAATTCTTGTGTTATCAGAGATTGAAACTGACAATATTATTACTAGAAGGGAGTTAATAGTGTTTTTTTGGCCCAAACAGTGAGTTAATAGTTGATTGTTGAAACCTTGATTTCATGACTTTTTGTGGGAGATCTAAGCTAAGAAAACTGGCTTTATCTGGGTTACATGACTTTTACTGCTTATGTGGGACCCATCACAGATGTACAGTGAGTCTCGGAAAGTTGTTGAAGATTACACTAATTTGGGAGAAGGCTAGCAAAATTTAGTTCCAAACTTCTTTCCAAAGATAGAAATCTTCATTTCTAGATCATAACTCATTCAATCAAGGTTACTCTACAAAAGAGACGAGATTAGGCTACAAAACTTTAGGGTACTCTGCACATTTTGAAACAAGCTAAAGAAGTTCAATTCAGACTAGCATATTCTAGTCCACACTTAACAGGGTTGTCCACTTTGGCGCCCTCATCTTCTTTTGGCATAGATGAACCCTTTTCTTTCCTACTCTAGTCCACACTTAACGGCCACTAGAAGTCACACCATGCTTTGGCTGATTTGTATATGGTTTAGTTGATACTCTCCTTCTCCTGCTTGACTTCCACCACCTTGTTGAGAAGATGCTCCTCACTGAAACGAATAACAAAATATTAAACCAATCAATAACTTCCTCTCAAAATATTAAACCAATCAATAACTTACTATTAATACGACTATACCAAGTTTTTGGAATTTGATTTAGCTTATATAAAGCCTTTTTTCAGCTTAAAATTTTTTTCTTCCTTCTCCTTATTATAAAACCTTTTAATTTATTTAACATGTAAATCACCCAATAACTCAGCATATAAAAAAATCACTATTAACAATGAATATGATAAAATGTTCAACCTCCTGTTACATTCAGAGTTTTAATTGTGCCCCTTGCCACAAGTAAGTAAGTAAGTAATTTAATTTAATTTATTCCATATTTTTTACCATACCCTTTTACCGAATACTGCCTTATATTTTTAACTTTTTCTAAGTTATTCAATTTTATTTTGTAAATCTATTTCAGCCCAATAGTCATAGCTAATACTATTAGCTCGGTTAAAAATCAAATATCATTTAGTTAAATAGTATAAAATTCATCATTAATAGCTTTTTTTCATTTGGGATCAGCATTAACTTTTTTAAAAATTATTAGATTTTAGTAATAGCAAACATAACATAATCTTGCATCCATACTTGAGGTTGTCTAACTATTTTCTTTAAGTTCTCAAATAATGTAATAAAAAGTATTTCAGCCACATTGTTTTTTCATTACTCGTCTCATTAATAATTTCATTGCTCGTCTCATTAATAAATTCATTTTTCATAAAAGCATCATCTTGAGATTTCTCTTTTTTATGCATTAGATGTATAATGATGAGCTCATGATTCTTATGTGTTTTTCATATTAGTGCTTCAATTGCATTTTTTTTATCTTCCCAATCCCACTTATCATTTTCTATACATACCACACTTCTAGTAATGGGCATTTTATTTCCAAATAGATCATAAAATCCGCATCCTTTAAATTATTCACAAATTTTCAACATAATACACTTTATACTATGATTTTTCAATTTTACTCTATATGGTTTTGAAGTATGTGCAATAATTATACATTCGAAAACCTTAAACATGTCTACATTAGACTTAATTTCACACCATGCCTACTCTGGAGTCATATCCAAATCTGCTTTTTTTTTTGCACAATTAAATCTCCTTAAGTAGAACTTCGATTTAAAACATAAACAAACTAATTTGCAGCTTTAACCCAAAAACTCTTGAGTATATTCATTGCAATAAGAATGTTTCTAACCATGTTCATTAGTGTTTGATTCTTTTTTTCAATTACATCATTTTGTTGGGAGTGTCCCACCTCAATCAGTTCCTAAACAAGAAATATATTCATGTACTTATTTCTCTATGTTTTACTTTGAACAATTTAAATATATTAAAGTTTTTTATTTTTCAATCAAGAAATAAATTCAAGTATTTCGATAAAAGTCAAAATGTACCTTATTTTTCCAATGGATTATGGACTAATCGGTCCACATAAATCTGCACGGATTAATTGAAAATGTTTAACAGCCCTCTAATTACTATTCTTCGACTGTACTTCCTTATGTTGTTTCCCACTCAAACAACTAAAACAATAATATGATTGAATACCGGATGTAGCAATAATTTGTATTCAGTCATATTATTGCTACATCTAGAATCCAAATACCATTTATCATACGCATTACCATGCTTTTCTAATTTGCAGAATGTCATTAGTAGCATCCTACCTTCTTATTTTTCTAACATTGCATAATTTGAGTTTATTTACTATTCATGACACTTATAGTGGAAATGTCCAATTTTATGACATTTGTAGCATTTAATATGTGTTTTATTCATCATACTTATGCTTCTGCTTTTTACTCTTGTTTGCATATACTCTCCGAAATTACCTCTATCTCCCAATCTAAATGTTTCTACTTCTTTAGGACGATTCACCTTTAATACTTGCTCAAATTCTATTTAATGTGTTTTTTTTCATGAACTAAGAGCTGCTCTATAATTTTTCAATGTTTAAAATTGCAATATCACAGGATCCCTCAATAGCACATACTACATAGTCATACTGAGAGTTATCAACCTTAGAATTTTCTTAACAATTACACAAAAATCCACGTTTTCATGATACAATTTTATTTTATTAGCAATGACTAAATTTTTACAAAATACTCTTCAACTTCTTCATTCACTTTGAAATACCTCAAAATCTATACTCAACCCTTACAAATATATTCGCCTTCCATGTGAAGATTTTTGATATTTCAACTTTATATTGTCCCAAATATCTTTAGAGGTATTATGATTTAATATAGTCTATATTATAGATTTTTTAATAACATGAAAGAGATAATTCTTTACTCTAAAGTCTTTTAATTACAATTTTTCTAACAATTTATTATCACCTTAACTGTTCTCATTGTAAGTCACATATCAATTATATTCATATTCCACCATCTTAAAAGTAGAAAAATTTTCATAATCATTAACTATTTTTCATAAAATCTCTCAATAATCCATGTTTTTATGGTAAGATTTTATTTTATTAGCCATAACTAAATTTTTACAAAATATTCTTCAACTCCTTCAAAATCTTTACTCAATCCTTTCAACTATGTTGTTAATATTTTAGTTTTATAGTGTCCCAAATATTTTTAGAGGTATTATAATTCAATATAGTCTACATTATAAATCTTTAAATAGCATGAAAGAGATAATTTTTTACTCCAATTATCTTTCAATTGTAGTTCTTAAAAAAAATTTATGAGCATTAACTAATTTTTATAAAATTTTTCAAATATAACATTATCAAATGTACAAATCTTGCATTTCCATAATTTTCATTGATTTTAAATATTAATGCTCTGGCTATAATATTACTGTTAAATTCGAGTTACAATCTCTCAAGTAGTTTTGAATGCAAGGTCAAATACTACAAAGAAATTATAGAAAAGAGCTATAATCTCTCAAGTAGTTTTGAATACACTGTCAAATACAGCAAAAAAAATTGTCGAAAAGAGCCTACAACGAGTTTCAGACTCGGAACTTGTAGCCGGATGAATAAATTGATTTCACGCGACTTCAATCTGAGGACTCCATGATGGATTTGAATTGCCGCGTATCATTCACTCTCTCACCTCCTTTTTTATATTTTCTTGCACAGTTCACTCATTCTCTGCATCTCAAATCGAAAGAAAAGTTAGCACTTGCATAGCGATCGAAGAACGATCAAACACATGTGAAAATACAAGGGATAAAAAAGATGGGAGTAGCAACAACTTGTCTCGTATCAACATAATACTAGTTACAATAATTTTATTTACAAATAAAATTTTATTTTCTTTCTATTAGTGTAGTTGCTGCATCAGAAAAATCCAATTTTGGTGAATGATTATCTAATGCATTGGAAGGGTCCTCCAAGTTTAGCAATATATCACATAGTTATGACAATATAAAAAAGTGATTCTCTAGTAGCTTATCTATCAAAAAAAGATTCTTGTTGTAGCTCCATTGTTCACTCTTTTATAATAATTCATTACATAATAATTATTCTATCTTTACTAGCTAATACATATATATATATATATATAAATAACAACGCTCTTTTAAAAAAATGTAAAGAGGGCTTGTTAATGGATGGCCCATATCTTAGAATGGTCTAAGCTTCTTTTATTGGATGCATTAAGGAAGTGCATATATATATATATATATATATATATATATATTAAGGTCCACACACATTTGTTTAGGGAAAGTCCAGCCTTCCCTCAGGTAAAAACTCACTTACTACCCCTTTTCAAATCTCGAACCAAATTAGAGCCTAAACCTCTTTAGAGGCCCTAACTGTCCAATTAACTTCACTAAGGCTCATGTAAGAAGCCCAAAGCTCCTTGAACCGAATCCAACAACACTTCAACACCTGAGTCCAACCTCCCTATGCACGGAGAAACTATCTCATAGAGTGTAATTATGTCACACTGGGACACTTGAAAGCATCACCACACCACCAAACAACAGTTTGAAAAGATGAATGTAGTAGACCCTATTGTAATGGCCGTGGATAGAAGAACTGGCCCCCAGATTTAAGAATACACTACGCTATATACGTGCACTGTAAGCTATATGCCGAAGAAGATCTTGTGTTTGATGTAGACTCACGGAGAAGAGGAAGAGAGATCATATCGAGATCATATCATCCCTTTTGCTCACTAGAACGGATTATGTCCTCGATCCGTACCCGAACTTCGGACATGGAAGGGCGGTTGTCAGGATACTGGGCCGTGCAATCTATACCCAGCTGAAGTAGTTTTACCATATCCTCCTCCACATTGGGGTGTCGCTGGAGCTCAAGATCGAACACCTCAAAGCTCCACTCCTCACGAAAACCCTAGCGGAGTTCCCGAAAAACACCAAATTCTTGGAATTTGACTCCGCAGCCTCTCTACTTCCTCCCTCCCCGCCGCCGCCGGCCACGGCCACCGTCGCAGACGACGCGGAATGGCCGTTGGACCCGCCATTCTGGGCTTCAGCAGCAGCCGACTTGTCGGCCCTGAGCTCTGTCTCAGGCGACTTAGCCGCGGGGATGTTCAGAGACCTACTGGTCCTCCTGTTGCGCTTTCGGCATAAGAAAATCAACAGCACTACGATCAATAGGAATGCGAACAAGGATCCGATCACAATGCCGGCCACCGCCGCGCTGGAGAGCTTCTTTTCCTTCTTCTTGGCCTCGTTGCCATTGTTGCCGTTGCCCTGACCTCCTCCACTCGTGGGCGCAGTTGGGGGCAAGGTTATGGCCTCCGAGCATGCCTTGAGGGGCTTTCCGCATAGCGAGGTGCCCAAGAACGACATCGTAGTGAAGCTCTTCAAGCTGTCAGGGATCGAGCCATTGAGCTGGTTGTTGGAGATGTTGAACAGCTCGAGCTTCTGGAGGCTCAGGTCAGACGGAATCGAACCTGTGAGCTGGTTGTTCTCTAGGAATACGGTCCTGAGGCGAGTGAGGTTGTTAAATCTCAGGGGGATTTCGCCGGAGAAACCGTTGGAAGTGAGATTGAGCCTCACCAGGTCTCTGAGGCTGAAGAGAGACTCCGGAATTTGACCGGAAAATTTGTTGCCTTGCAGATAAAGGTGACGGAGGTTCGTGCAGTAGGCAAGATCTGAGGGGACCTGGCCGGTGAGCACGTTGAGACGGAGCGAGAGGGTCCGGAGCTCGGTGAGGTTGCCGAGGAAGCCGCTGGGCAATTCACCAGAGAGGGCGACTCCGGGGAGGCGGAGTGCGGTGAACCGGGTGGATTCGCACTGGACACCCACCGGCCCAAAAACAGGGACTCTTGTTGGCTCATGTTCCAGAGCAGGGTCCTCCCGCCTACAGCGGTCCTGAAGGCCACCAGGGCGGCCCTGTCGAAGCTAGATTGGTGGAGCAAAATGGGAGGAGGAAGAGCAGTGAAATGGCAAGCAGATGGGGGAGCTTCGGATGCATTGTAACATAGCAGCCACTGCGTCATTCATGCAGTATGAGCATTGGTATTAAAGATGAAAGATGGTCAAGTGAGACATGGGATGAAGGTCAAAGTCAGTGATGTGAATTCTTGGCAAGAGGCGGAGTAAAGATAAAAGAAGAGAACTTTGGTATCTTTCTTTCTAGCTATAGCTATATATATACATAAACAGTGATGATGGTGGCACTTATATTTGTAAGTATATAAAATAAATTTTAAAATAATTAACTAAATTATATATGACACATGTAATTATGATAAATTTGGTCAAATAAGTAAATATTACGTATATTTAGAATTTATAAAATATATATTTATTTAATTTTAAAATATAATCAAAAGTTGTGCTTAAAATAATTATTTTTAGTTAGAATATTTTATTCAGTGCACATTATTCAAATTCAATCTAAATTTTTAGTGCCTTTTTGGTCTTTACCTTCGTTATCTAATATGTAAATCATAACTTTCTTTTGTTTAAAAAAGAGATAACTAAAATAAAAAAAAACTGCCTTTTCCAAATAACAATTATTAAGAGAAGTGAAGCAGACTCATTTGGTCATCCCTTTGCAATGAATTATCCCTTTGTTATCTATTTCTGTCACGCCTACACTTCCATCACCGGACCAATAGTACGAGGTTTTATTATATTGGATGTTGCCTATTTGCTTTCTTGCACCTCTTCTGACCATCACTCACAGAATATCATATCAGGGAAAAGTGAAGAGAGAACGCAGAAAAGCCTATGAGAGCAAAAATGAGTGTTGAATTATGGATGATTTTGGTGGAAAACCGGTAGAAGTCTGTCCGTCTGTCGCCATCGCCGTCGGTCTACCTATCCTCTACTCATGACAGGCGCACATCACTCATTCATCACCCAACTTAACTTTTCTTCTATTATTTAATCAATAGAATACAAAAAAGAACTTAGTTAAACATTTGGGCACGTTCTCCTGATTATATTCCTTGTAATAATCTAATTTATATATTTACAATATCTCATCTATTTTCATTACAGTATTACGTAAAAAAAAAGATAAAGTACATTACATTTTACTGTAAAAAATTTCATAAAATCGATATTTTTATACTAATTTTAACTTTTAATAATTAAAAATTGTAATCATTATAAAAGAATGAATTAAATTAACAAATTTAATTTATTCTACATAATAATCTAATATTCTCGCTATCAACATATATATTAAATTAAATATAAATATTTTATTTAACTTTAAATTACGCATATATTTTAAAAAAATAATAAATTTATATAATTTACTCTTAATAAAATTATGAATAAAAATATATAATTAATATTTTATTAAATAAAATTAAAATAATAAATTAAATTAATTAAACCAAGTGATAAACAATTTATATACTGGCGTATAAAAAAATACACGAGATTTCACACGAATATTAAACTAATATGTATTTATATTATCACAAACATCTAAATTCTTGTAAATAATTTCATAAATAATTATACAACACTTATAACATATTATTCATTTTCAATTCTAGTGCATACTAACCTATTTATTAAATAAGTTGTACCAAACACACATTACACTAATACACTAAAAAAGTCTAGTTAAAAATATAACTATATTTTCTTTTGACTATAAGTTTTGTCATGATATTTATACACATTAATAAAAAAATGTATACTTTTATCCCTAAATAAATCCGCAGAAGTATACAGCTGCATGAAAAATCTTTGCCTCACGATCTATTAGTTAATGCTGCATTTAAGTTAGTTCATCAATATAGTATGTGTGATCTCATATTCACTTGTTAAACTCAATTTTGAACTGCAAAATATATAGAGAGGATATGCTAAATTAGAGTAGGAGTGGATGGCTTAATGGGTCAATAAAATCTTGCCTTTTACTTCAGGGAAACCTTATCCAGCAGGAGAACATTGAGCTGCAAAAGGAGGCAAGCTTTATAAGCGGAGAAAATTCCTTATTACGTCAGAACATGCATATGCCCGAACCCGACATCTTAACCCTCCAGCTATTCAATCCACCCAGCACCTCTTACCAGTAAAGCACCAGCAAAAGTAAGTGAACTTAGTTTAATCCAACAGACTTGTTAGCTTCTTGCTTGCCCTCTATATTTGTTTATCACATTCAGTTCCAATGACTGGAACCATAGGCAACGGTTGCTATGGGTTCATGAACCATTATTCATCAATGACCTCCCAAGATTATTGCAGGTTGCGGCTCCATGGGTGGCAGTTGCAGCAAATTTGCTGGGAATGGTTTATATGTTCTATATATCATGGGTTTGGTTTATATGTTCTATATGTAATAATGTGTTACCGGCCTTGTAAATTGGCAAACTAAAAGATGATGTATGTGTGTTGTGTGTATTGTTCTAGTTATGCAAAGCGTCTGGAGACATTGCCTTCCGATTTTATATATATATAAGTATGTGAGTGAAGCTATGCATGATCATGAGTATATGCTTAACCTAAACCTAAACTTGAGCCTTCCTGGAGAACTTAAGTGCATACATACAACTAATGGTTATTTGATACATATGCCTTCTATCACATCTTGTTAGATCAATCAATAATTTTGCAAACCCTAAGTTGCAAGTCCTGCAGCAGCTCTTCTGTAGAGTTTCTAGTGAACAAAGGCAATATTATTAAAACTCTATGTAAGTGAATGAATTATATAAATTACAGTAGTGTTGAAATCTGAGTATATCAAATGTGCCTTTTCACAAGGTGATGCATTGTATGATCAAACTTGTTTCATGATTAACACAAGCTATGAGTTCATCAGGTGGAGCTGATCACATCTGTCAAACTGCAGGTAACAGATACCTTTTGGACCTGTCCATGCAGTGCTTATACATGATGCTTTGCTACCTCCTCCAGGTGAACTCTAAATCCATTTTAACTACTAAGATTTTTTTAATGAAAATTGCACTTAAACATGTATATATGATGATATCATATTTTTATTTTAACAAACATATTCATGTCATTTGAGTATAATCATCAACTATGGTAAAAAAATATTAAAACCATCTATATTGTAACATCATCATATGGGAACACAAATTAGACTAGAAAACTTAAACCGAAAATGAAAAATAATTATAAAAACGATTATTGGTGAGATTACAAGTAAAATTTTAATTTAAAATATTTGGATTGAAAAAACTTTTATGAAATTGAAAGTCAAGTGAAAATATTCGATTATAAATTAGATATAAAAATCTATTTCATCATATAAGTTCTAATTTATTAGGACTAGTCAAATGAGACTTAAAACTTGGATAAATTAAATATGATTTAAACTTGTCAATTTTATTGTTATTATGTAGATGATCTATTAATTAACAAATGAGGTAGTGATATTAATAAATCTCATATACGTACATCCTACACAATTTATTTTCAAGAATCCAATAAGGGTTTTAAATGGACCCTATTTATAAAAGTTGGGCTAGACATCTATTTCCCAAACCCCTAAAACCACTTACCTATCTCAAAGTCCTAATACAAATATATTGATCATATGAGGGTAGTTGGGTCATTGCAATGAAAATAGAGAATACATTATTTGGGGCTTGAGGAGAGTCTCATCCACTCGTAGCAAGACTTGGGCAGTTCTCCTTAACAAACACTCAATTTTGTTTTACTTGCTGACTATGATATCATTCTATGACATTTTATGCATGATCCTACACATTATAGTGAATCATCAACTAATCAATTTACACGTATCGGTGTTTAACAATTCAAGACCATGTCCCAAATGATCAAGATCAAAACACCTAAGAATAACTTAACCTTAATTCGACAAACCATCTTGAAAGGCCTTAGATTGAAGCTACTTGAGTAACCAAGGTAATGTATTGGTTCACAAATATAGTGGGTTTGAGGAACGTTCAATCCAAGGAAATTTAGGTTGGACTTAGGTAACCATAATTGATGTGGAGAAATCAAAATGGAAATTTAAGAGTTCCCAAATGATCAATGAAGATCCAAAAATTAAGAAAAAGGATCGTATTGTAAATTAGATATGAGAATCGGACATATTCCGGGTGAATTGGAATCAAACTGGGTTGAACTAGGAAAAATTGGTTTAAAATGTCAATTTAGGAAATTGAAGTCACCACTATGTAGAAAACGAATTTAGATGGATTTAAGTTTTAGAAAACCGGTCGAATCGGGTCCAACCATGTTAGTCAACTGAACAAACCAATTGGTCACTATGAACAAACCAATTTTTTTATTTTGGGTCACTGAACCGGGTCCAACCAAATTGGTCAACGATCTAGCCAATCAATGGACTGCTTGCCAGGTCAACGCCCCGTTAGCACGTGCAACCAATCAATGCTTGATATGTGGTGAAGTACGCCCCATCAGCCGCTAGGTTAGCATTTGAAAGCATTGACCAATCAAAGTGTGACACATGTCCTCGGTCAACGATCAAACGAGAAAAATCCACATCACTAAGGACTAACCAATAGGAGCATGACACGTGTTGTCATGTCTCGAACCGATTTGGTTGGGTCCTCATGAGCAACCCGCCACTCCCTTTGGTCCATTAAGTGTTTTACCCTTTTCTAAACTGTGAGGAGTAAGACGACTTTTTACCTGTCTTTCTTGGAATAGCATTATACAAAATTGAGTATTTTAAAATAGACATATATGTCTTCTTATTGTTCTAATTTAGGAGGGTCTTTAAGAATGGTGTATCCTCAGTTTCCTAAAAGAGGTAAAAAGGGAGGGGGTGAGTTCTACAACTCAGTGAGCGGGTGTTGGAAATAAGTTTTTAAAATCGCTTTATCTGAACTGTGCCAAGGTCATAATTTCCTTTTAAAAGGATTTTTCTCAAATTTCAGTTTTCAAAACCTTTTTGCGTACCCATATTAGGTGTGTTTAGCTTTCTTAGCCCATCCCTTTGCCTTGGGAGGTGTTTAGCAAACAAACACACGCCCTTAATCAGGAAGGGTACACACATTCGCAGGTGTAGCTCGTTCACTACACCAACTTGTAGATCAAAGCGTCTTTACCATCCACCAAGATAGAAGCCCATCCACTTCTACCCTAGGTCTGAGTAGATGTTCTCGACATCCGACCCTCAGACCCAAATTCTACTCTGTGTCCGTATGAGGACAGAGACCTCATCCGAACCCCACCCCGGTCTCATGCACAAGAAGCTACTCCGAGCTTCCAAACTAATTAGTACAACGAACTGCCCTTATCTCCACCATGTCGTCCAGTAGCCCTTTGGACCCATTACCCCCCTTAGGCGTCTTGATGGTCCCGTACCACAAGTGCATGCACTAAAAATAATTTTAACATATGACCATTATCTTTGGTACTAATGGTCCAACGGCCCCGACCCTCAATCCTACCTGCAGTTGTTTTTCTAGGCCGGTCCGTCGACTTGGCCCTAACGCACTGCCACCAATCTATTGAGTACTGTCGATCCTGACTCGGTATCATGGCGAAATCACACAACCAATTTCATTAGAAACTTTCATGGCTTTCTTTAATCAAGTTTGTTTACGAGCTCCTGCTCGTGCCCACTGGCCTTGGGCCCACTGCACGTGTTTTTCCAAAACTGGGCATTTAGCCCCATGAGTTCAAAAATCAAGGCTTCTGGCCTATCTGAGCTATTCTAACTCCCGTCAACACGGTCTTCCAAATATTTTAAGCAATGACACACAGTTAGGGGAGAACACTTCTAACAAAAAATTTATTTTCAACTTCATCACACCAACCAGGTGTGATGAAATCTCCGCTTACAACCAGTAAGCGAGTTTCTCCTTTCCTCAAGGAAGTTCATCTTACCAACTGGGTATGATTATCTCTACTTACGACCAGTAAGTAGATTTTATCAGTTAAAGATGGTACTACTCATCCCAACCGAGTATGAAGTTAGATAACCCCACTCACAACCTGGGTGTACTAAGGTGCATGAGAGGAATTACCCTACCCATGACTTAAAATTAGTTGTGATAGTGTTAGCCTTAAAGATTTGGTGACACTACCTCTACGATGTTAAGTGTAGGATATACACTGATATTTCTTAACTAAAAAAGAGTTAAATCTCCACCAGAGAAGACCTTGTGATAGTGTATCACCCCAGAAAGGAAAATGTGGTGGCAAATGCCCTAAGTCGCAAATACCAAACTGAGACGGGACAAATAAAGACAAGTTACTTACCCTTGTTGCAACAACTGGGAAGAATGGAGGTGGACTTGAAGATGGATAAGAAGGGGAAATGCTTGTTGGATGATGTGGTGGTGAGACCCAGTCTAACAAAACAAATTAAGGCCCAACAAAAGGCTGATAATGAACTCCAATCTTATTTGGATCCAGTTACAAGGTTAGAGTGTGTGTGCCTCAAGATAAGGAACTGAGGAAGTTAATTTTGGAAGAGGCACACGATTCTGTGTTTGCGATGCATCCAGGCAGTACTAAAATGTATCGCACCCTCAAACAAAGATATTGAATGAAGAGAGAAATTGCGGAATATGTAGCCCGATGTTTGTCTTGTTAGCAGATTAAAGTTGAGCATCAGAAACCAATAGGACTGCTACAATCCTTGCCAATCCCATAATGGAAATAGGAGCACATCACTATGGACTTTGTCACAAGATTACATATGACAAGGAAATGATGAGATGCAATTTGGGTCATAGTGGATAGATTAACCAAGTCCACCCATTTCTTGCCAATAAGAGTGACAGATTAAGTAGAACAACTGGTCATCCTATACATAAGGGAGATAGTAAGACTCCATGACGTCTCGGTGAGCATAGTATTGGATAGAGACCCTAGATTTACTGCAAGGTTCTGGCCAAGTTTGCAAAGTGCCTTGGGAACCAAGCTCCACATGAGTACGACATTTCATCCTCAAACCGACGGACAGTCTAAGTGAACGATCCAAACCTTGAAGGACATGTTGAGAGCATGTGTACTGTCACGCCCCGACCCGGTTTGGTCGGATCCCCGTGATCAACCCGCCACTCTCCCGATTTACTAAAGGGTTTTCCCTTATATTATAAATCATAAAGAGTAAGGCGTTAACCTGCACCTTTTTCCAGGAATATCATAAATCAAAACTGCATAGTAATTTAAATTAGTTGTACCAATCTTGCAGGCGTTTTAATTGCGCAAGTCCTTTAAGGTTCGACTTTCCGGGACTTCCTGAAAGAGGTATAAGGGAGGGGGTGAGTACAACTACTCAGTGAGTGGGATTCAAATCTTTTAACTTTCAAGAAAAACATTTATATGGAGTGTGCCAGACTCCTTTGTTTCCAAAAAAATCATTTCATTTAAAAATTCATCTTTTTCCATTGTTTCTTAGTTATCGATGTGTCATCACCCAACACACATCCTTCATAATGAAGGTTACACACATTCGCAAGTCAGTATCACTACTGAACCCGCTAGTGGCTTCGGAGCGACTTTTCCTGCCACCCGGATAGAAGTACGACCACTTCTACCCTGGGAATGAGTGGATGTACGAAACATCCGACCCACAATCCCGAAATCACTTCTTCGTGTCCGTATGAGGACAGAGACCTCATCCTGTCCCCACCCCGGTCTCATGCGCTTAGTGCTACTCCAGATTTCGCACAGACACCTGGAACGACGAACTACCCTTATAGCCACCAGGTCGTCCAGTGCCCTTAGGATGCATCACTACCCCTCATGGGCGTCTTGATGATCCCGTACTCATAGTGCATGCACAAACAATGTTTTCTTATATTGCCATGTAATATGTGGTGCCATTAGTCCAACGGCCCCGACTCTCAACTCAACTCGCAGTTGTTTGTCTTGACTAGTCCGTCGACCTATCATGTCGCACTGCCGCTAGTTGACTGAGCATGTCGGTCCTATCTTGGTACCATGGCCAAAAAATTCACTTATTAAGTTTTATGGCACATATATCATGTTCGTTTACGAGCTCCTGCTCGTGCCAACTGGCCTTGGGCCCACTGTACGAGATTTTCAAAATCGGGCATTTCGCCCCCAAGTTCCAAAATCGAGGCCCTTGGCCTATCAGAGCTATTCGAGCTCCCGTCGAGAAGGTCTCCCAAATAGTTTAAGCATTGGCACACAGTCAGGGGAGAACACTTTCGACAAAATAGGTTTTCACTGTCCCTTATACCAATCGGTATAAGGACATCTCCGTTCATAACCGATGAACGGGTTTTCAACTTCCTTCGAGGAAGTCTCATCATACTAACCGGGTATGATCTGAATAACCCACTCACAACCGGTAAGTGGTTTTAAATTTTAAGTTGTGCTCATCATCCCAACCGGGTATGATGTTAGTAAACCCACTCACCCGATAGTGCAGTGAAATTCCACTTAGTCGGGTTCTGTCCTTAGCAAGCTAGACCTCGACTGGCTTTCCCGATGTTTCGTTCTCCGGTGAGGGTGTGGTGGTGGAGCTTTCAAATCTAGGCAGATAGCTCTTCTCCAGAGGTTCTTCCTAGGATCAAGGATGACATCAATTGATGTCGAATTGGATTAGAATTTCTTCATTGAGATTTAGTCGACTCTCTCTCTAACAACGATCTAAAATTGTAAAGTGAAACCGAATTGGCTTACCTTTTGGTCCTAATTCGGTCGAGGAAGGACTGGGGAAGTGTTGGGAAGGCTTGGTTCAGCTTGAGGAGGGCTTGAAATGGCTGATTTCAGCTTGACCAAAATAGGGTAGCTTCAGTCCGCTGGAGCTACTTCACTATTCCATCATGCCGGCGCTTTTCCAACGATTCTCGGATTGACTGGAGTTTACTACCAGATAGCTGTCTTCTCCCTGTTTCTAAAGAGCCCGACCTTTGTTCAAGTCAAAACTCTAGTTCGAGCTTCACCGGAAAATGGAGTAGTAGGGAGAGAGAGAGAAGTGTTAAGGTGTGAGGAGAATGAAATGGGGATGACCTCTCTTTATATAGGCGTAAAACCCGTGTATTAAATGGGCGAGATTTATTACTAGTATTAATATTGCCATAAATTATTGGTATTAATTCTAATAATTAAATTTTGTATTAATTTCAATAATTTAATTTTGGTATTAAATTATTTGTATTAATTCCAATAATTTAATTTAGGTATTAAATTATTGGTATTAATTATAATAATTAAATATATATTAATTTATGTTTATTTATGATAAGCTGTACATTCGCATAAAAATTTTCGACCGGTTACAAAAAAATCATACTTCCCAGGAGGTCACCCATCCTCACACTACTCTAAATCAAACACACTTAACTTTAAAGTTCTTATGAAATGTAGTTCACCTAAACCACTTTGGTTTTTATTTTCTAGTTTATCTTAAGTTTCTTTTCCAAGGTTTAATGAACCCTTTGGATCACCCGAAAGTTGTAAATTTCCATATTGCTTATTCCCAAATGTAAACCGGCTTGGTTTTTCTTATTCGGTTTGACCGGTTCTTTTCCCGGTTTTCCTTAACTAAAAAAAAATGCAGGTTTTACAACTCTCCCCTCCTTTTAGGGGTTTTGTCCCCAAAACAGTTACACGTTAAATAACTGAGGATAACTATCCCTCATTAGAGACTCGGTTTCCCATGTCTGTTCCTGCATGGGTCCGTTTTGCCACAACACCTTAACCATAGGGATTTTCTTGTTCCTTAAATTCTTGTCTCTCCGGTCGGTGATTCGTACCGGCTCTGTCTGATAAGTCAGGTTCTCTTCCAATTCCATTGGAGGTCGGTCCAGTACATGACTAGGATCAGGCTGATATTTTCGAAGTACTGAAATGTGGAATACGTCATGTATTCTCTGCAAATCAGGAGGCAATTCTAATTTATATGCTACTGGTCCTATCCTTTGAATAATGGGATATGGACCGATATATCTGGGTTTTAACTTTCCTCTTTGCTGAAACCTAAGTATTCCTCTCCATGGAGAGATTTTGAGAAATACCTGATCACCCACTTCGAACTCCAAATCCTTCCTTCGATTATCTGCATAACTCTTCTGCCTATCCTGTGCAGTCTTAAGACGACTCCTTATTAATTTTATCTTCTCTGTGGCATCCTCTATTATCTCGGTTTTCTCTAACTTCCTTTCGCCCACTTCTTCCCAAAACAAAGGGGTACGACATGGTCGTCCATAAAGGGCTTCATAGGGAGCCATTTGGATGCTGGCCTGATAACTATTATTATAAGCAAATTCCATCAGGCATAAGTATTCCTCCCATCTTTTATTCATGGTGAGTACACATGCCCTTAGCATGTCTTCCAAGGTTTGGATGGTTCGCTCAGACTGACCATCTGTCTGAGGATGAAATGCCGTACTCATGTGGAGTTTGGTTCTCATGGCGTTTTGCAAACTTGGCCAAAACCTGGAAGTAAATCTCGGATCTCTATCCGATACTATACTCACTGGGACACCGTGGAGTCTTATTATTTCCTTCATGTATAGGATGGCCAGTTGTTCTACTGTGTCTGTCACTCTTATAGGAAGGAAATGAGCTGATTTAGTCAATCTATCCACAATTACCCAAATTGCATCTCGACCTTTTCTGGTCACCGGCAGGCTCGTGACGAAATCCATGGTGATGTGTTCCCATTTCCATTCCGGAATTGGTAAGGGTTGTAGTAGTCCTGATGGCTTCTAATGCTCTGCTTTTATCTGTTGACAGGACAAGCATCGGGCTACATATTCCGCAATGTCCCTCTTCATACCCTTCCACCAGTATCCTTGTTTGAGGGTGTGGTACATTTTAGTACTGCCCGGATGCATAGCATACACTGAATCGTGTGTCTCTTCCAATATTAATCTTCGTAACTCCTTGTCTTGAGGCACACATACCCTACCCTTATAGGTCAGTATTCCGTCACCTCGTAAATTGTAGTCCGATTTCCTTTCTCTGTTAGTTGAATCCAAGTAGGACTGAAGTTCTTTATCAATCTTTTGTTGGGCCTTTATCTCTTCGGTTAGACTGGGCCTTATCACTACATTCGCCACCAAACATTTTTCCTGTCGGTCCATCCTCAGACTCACTTCCATTCTTCCCAATTGTTGCAACAAAGGTATGTAGCTTGTCTTGACTTGTGTCGCCTCAGTTTGATACTTGCGACTTAAGGCATCTGCTACCACATTTGCCTTTCCGGGGTGGTATTCTATCACAAGATCATAGTCCTTCACTAATTCTAGCCATCTCCTCTGATGAAGATTTAACTCCTTTTGAGTTAGGAAGTACTTAAGGCTCTTGTGATCTGTGTATATCCTGCACTTAACCCCGTAAAGGTAGTGTCGCCATATCTTCAAGGCAAACACTATTGCAGCTAATTCCAAGTCGTGAGTCGGGTAATTTCTCTCATGTATCTTCAATTGTCACGAGGCATACGCAATAACCTTCCCTCGTTGCATTAAAACACATCCCAGTCCTTGTCCCGAGGCATCACTATAGACTGTGTACTCTCCTACAGTAGGATCGGGTAAGGAGAGTACTGGTGCAGTCGTTAGTCGAGTCTTTAACTCCTGAAAAGACTTTTCACAATCCTTATCCCATTTATACTCAACTCCCTTCCTAGTGAGTTGAGTTAGAGGAGTTGCTATTTTATAGAAGTCTTGCACAAACCGCCTATAGTATCCTGCCAATCCTAAGAAACTTCTAATTTCTGTAGGATTCCTTGGAGCTTTCCATTCTGATATAGCTTCCACCTTGGCTGGATCTACCTTAACTCCGTCCTTAGATATGATGTGCCCTAAGAATCCTACTTCTTGCAACCAGAATTCACACTTGGAAAACTTTGCATATAATTGGTTTTTCTTCAAGATTTCCAATGTAATTGCCAGATGCTCTTCATGTTCCGACCTGGTTCGTGAGTATATAAGGATATCATCTATGAATACTATCACGAACCTGTCCAGATGAGGTTGGAACACGCGGTTCATCAGGTCCATGAAAGCTGCAGGGGCATTTGTCAGTCCGAACGGCATCACTCGAAATTCATAATGTCCATATCTGGATCGAAACGCCGTCTTAGGGATGTCCTCTTCTCTAATCCTTAGTTGGTGGTAGCCTGATCGAAGATCTATTTTTGAGAAGTATGCTGCTCCTTTTAACTGATCAAACAAATCATCTATCCTTGGGAGTGGGTATCGGTTCTTGATGGTGACTTGATTCAGCTTCCTATAGTCAATACATAGTCTCATGCCCCCGTCCTTTTTCTTTACGAACAAAACAGGAGCACCCCATGGAGACTGACTTGGACGTATGAAATCCTTTTCCAATAATTCGTCCAGTTGTTCCTTTAGTTCTTTCAGTTCTGCCGGAGCCATGCGATATGGGACTTGGGATATGGGGTTGGTTCCTGGGGTTATTTCTATAGTAAACTCCACTTGGCGACTTGGAGGTAGTCCAGGTAGCTCTTCTGGAAAAACTTCTGGATAATGCCTGACTATCGGAATGTCTTCTATTTTCTTTTCTTCAAAATCCTCATTTACCACCATGGCCAGCACAACTGTACATTCTTTCTGAATCATCTTTTGAACCTTCAGGTGGGACACAAATTTTACTTCACTTTTTCTTTTATCTCCCTGGAACTTTAGTCCCTTAGCTTTGGAGGTATGGAAAGTTACCGTCTTCCTTCTACAGTCCATCCTTGCCTGATGATTACTTAGCCAGTCCATCCCCAGGATTACTTCCACTTCTCTCAAAGGTAACGGAATTAAGTCAGCTTCAAGTTTGATTCCTCCAATTTTTATCTCACACCCCTTTAGTTGTTTATTTCTATTCAGACCTTCTCCTAAGGGTGTAAGGACATTAAGGCTTTGTACAAGAGGAGTGAGCTCCAGGGGTATCTGAGAAACCAACTCTTCCTTGATAAATGATCGTTCTGCTCCAGAGTCAAATAGAGCATAAACTGGTTGTCCCCACAGCTGTATATACCCTGATTTAAGAAACGTATATTTTAGAATGAATTCTGTTTATTAATTTAAAAGACGTTCAGTTTACATGACTCTTTTGGACTAGTTGGTAGGGTTTTGGGATGTACCCGCTACAGTGCTAGGGTCTCCTCTAGCCTCCTCCTGAGTGAGGTTGTATACTCTAGCCGGTACTCTTGCTATAGCTTCTTGTCTGGGGTTCTTGGAGATTCCTTGAGGTGGTCCAAGAGTATTTTTTTGTCTGTTTTCCCAAAGAGTAGGACAATCCTTCACAAAGTGTCCTGCTTGTCCGCAGGCGAAACAGGCATGGCATGCTCCCTCATGATTCCTTTGGCACTTCGGACAGCGAGGGTTCCCTTGGGGTAAGGTAGGGACTACTCTGGGAAGGGGTGGAGGCATGTTCCTTCTCCGTTGCAATACATTTTTGTTTCCTCCCCTTGAGCTGGTATATTCTCTTCGTCCTCCTTGACAGTTTGAATCTTTATCCCCCTTTCTAGTTGTCTGCTCCATTCGACGACGTCGGGTCTGCACCAGTCGCTCACATTCATGAGCCATACTAATTACAGCTGCTAGGTCTGTGGGGCGTCCCAGTACTCCCATACGGTCTCGAATATCCAAGTTGAGACCGTCCACAAACCTCTGGCATATGTCAGCTGGTCCGGCTAGGTCGGGAGCAAAGGGTCTTAACTCGTTAAATTTTGTTTCATACTCTGCTATGAAACTAAGCCCTTTCCGAAGTCAGATGAATTCTTGTTTCTTCTCATTTATTAGGTGGGGTGCCAGGTATTCTTCCGAGTATCTTTCCTCAAATTGCTCCCAAGTGGGGGTGGCAACATGTAGATTTCGGACATTATCCCACCACCGTCTAGCACTCCCTTCCAGGAAGAATTCCATCAGGATCACCTTATCATCTGGCAGTATCCAGACAATTCCCATTAACTTCTTGATATTGGCCAGCCAGTCCATGGCGGTCCCAGCATCCTTTTCTCCGAGGAAGGGTTTACATCCTAGTTGTCGGAGAGTTTTGAGATTTCTAGGTATGTCTGTTGGAGTGGTTGGATTAGCAGGGGGAGGGTGGGATTGCACTTCTTCGGGCTCAGCCTGTGAGTTGGTACCTGCCTCAGGAGTAAGGTTAGGTTGGCCAAATACACGGGTGAACTCCTCGTACAATCTTTGATGCTCCCTACTGAGTCCAGGAGGAGTTGTCTGGGCTACTCTGGGAGTTTCTACCGATAGGGGTGGTTGAGCGGTGTTGGAGATGGCAGCCCTAGTTCTCTTGGTTCCTTTCTTCGGAGCCATTCTGTCAAATTTAAAAATAACGCTATTAGTTACTATATTTTCTAGTCTTGACTATGTATTCGAGGAAATAGGCTCTGATACCACTCTAGTTGTCACGCCCCGACCCGGTTTGGTCGGATCCCCGTGATCAACCCGCCACTCTCCTGATTTACTAAAGGGTTTTCCCTTATATTATAAATCGTAAAGAGTAAGGCGTTAACCTGCACCTTTTTCCAGGAATATCATAAATCAAAACTGCATAGTAATTTAAATTAGTTGTACCAATCTTGCAGGCGTTTTAATTGTGCAAGTCCTTTAAGGTTCGGCTTTCCGGGACTTCCTGAAAGAGGTATAAGGGAGGGGGTGAGTACAACTACTCAGTGAGTGGGATTCAAATCTTTTAACTTTCAAGAAAAACATTTATATGGAGTGTGCCAGACTCCTTTGTTTCCAAAAAAATCATTTCATTTAAAAATTCATCTTTTTCCATTATTTCTTAGTTATTGATGTGTCATCACCAAACACACATCCTTCATAATGAAGGTTACACGCATTCGCAAGTCAGTATCACTACTGAACCCGCTAGTGGCTTTGGAGCGACTTTTCCTGCCACCCGGATAGAAGTACGACCACTTCTACCCTGGGAATGAGTGGATGTACGAAACATCCGACCCACAATCCCGAAATCACTTCTTCGTGTTCGTATGAGGACAGAGACCTCATCCTGTCCCCACCCCGGTCTCATGCGCTTAGTGCTACTCCAGATTTCGCACAGACACCTGGAACGACGAACTGCCCTTATAGCCACCAGGTCGTCCAGTGCCCTTAGGATGCATCACTACCCCTCATGGGCGTCTTGATGATTCCATACTCATAGTGCATGCACAAACAATGTTTTCTTATATTGCCATGTAATATGTGGTGCCATTAGTCCAACGGCCCCAACTCTCAACTCAACTCGTAGTTGTTTGTCTTGACTAGTCCGTCGACCTGTCATGTCGCACTGCCGCTAGTTGACTGAGCATGTCGGTCCTATCTTGGTACCATGGCCAAACAATTCACTTATTAAGTTTTATGGCACATATATCATGTTCGTTTACGAGCTCCTGCTCGTGCCAACTGGCCTTGGGCCCACTGTACGAGATTTTCAAAATCGGGCATTTCGCCCCCAAGTTCCAAAATCGAGGCCCTTGGCCTATCAGAGCTATTCGAGCTCCCGTCGAGAAGGTCTCCCAAATAGTTTAAGCATTGGCACACAGTCAGGGGAGAACACTTTCGACAAAATAGGTTTTCACTGTCCCTTATACCAATCGGTATAAGGACATCTCCGTTCATAACCGATGAACGGGTTTTCAACTTCCTTCGAGGAAGTCTCATCATACTAACCGGGTATGATCTGAATAACCCACTCACAACCGGTAAGTGGTTTTAAATTTTAAGTTGTGCTCATCATCCCAACCGGGTATGATGTTAGTAAACCCACTCACCCGATAGTGCAGTGAAATTCCACTTAGTCGGGTTCTGTCCTTAGCAAGCTAGACCTCGACTGGCTTTCCCGATGTTTCGTTCTCCGGTGAGGGCGTGGTGGTGGAGCTTTCAAATCTAGGCAGATAGCTCTTCTCCAGAGGTTCTTCCTAGGATCAAGGATGACATCAATTGATGTCGAATTGGATTAGAATTTCTTCATTGAGATTCAGTCGACTCTCTCTCTAACAACGATCTAAAATTGTAAAGTGAAACCGAATTGGCTTACCTTTTGGTCCTAATTCGGTCGAGGAAGGACTAGGGAAGTGTTGGGAAGGCTTGGTTCGGCTTGAGGAGGGCTTGAAATGGCTGATTTCAGCTTGACCAAAATAGGGTAGCTTCAGTTCGCTGGAGCTACTTCACTATTCCATCATGCCGGCGCTTTTCCAACGATTCTCGGATTGATTGGAGTTTACTACCAGATAGCTGTCTTCTCCCTGTTTCTAAAGAGCTCGACCTTTGTTCAAGCCAAAACTCTAGTTCGAGTTTCACCGGAAAATGGAGTAGTAGGGAGAGAGAGAGAAGTGTTAAGGTGTGAGGAGAATGAAATGGGGATGACCTCTTTATATAGGCGTAGTCCTCACACTACTCTAAATCAAGCACACTTAACTTTAAAGTTCTTATGAAATGTAGTTCACGTAAACCACTTTGGTTTTTATTTTCTAGTTTATCTTAAGTTTCTTTTCCAAGGTTTAATGAACCCTTTGGATCACCCGAAAGTTGTAAATTTCCATATTGCTTATTCCCAAATGTAAACCGGCTTGGTTTTTCTTATTCGGTTTGACCGGTTCTTTTCCCGGTTTTCCTTAACTAAAAAAAATGCAGGTTTTACATGTACTCACCATGGATAAGGGTTGGGAGGAATACTTGTGCCTAATGGAATTTGCGTACAATAATAGCTATTAGACTAGTATTCAAATGGCTCCTTATGAAGCCCTTTATGGTCGACCATGTTGCCCCTTTATTTTTAGAAGAAGTGGGCTAAAGAAAGTTGGAAAGGGTCGAATTAATTGAGGATTCCACAGAGAAGATCAAGTTAATCAGGAGTCGCCTTAAGGCCACTCAAGATAGGCAAAAGAGTTATGTGGATCATCGAAGATGTAGTTTGATGTGGGAGACCAACTGTTTATGAAGGTATCCCCATGGAGGGGAATACTTAGGTTTCAACAACGAGGAAAGTTGAAACCAAGGTATATCGGTCCTTATCTCATCGTCCAAAGGATAGGACCAGTGGCCTACAAATTGGAATTACCTCCAGACTTAGAGAGAATACATGATATATTTAATATCTCGGTACTTCGGAAGTACCAGCTCGATCCTAACCATGTGTTGGACTAACCTCCACTAGAACTGGAAGAGAACTTGACCTATCAAGCAGAACCTGTACAAATCAGGTTCTTTGTCAGGATTGGAAGGATCAGAACTTGAGGAATAAGAGAATTCCTATGGTCAAGGTTCTTTGTTAAAACGAACCCATGCAAGAAGAGACATGAGAGACCGAGAGTGTGATGAGGGATGGGTACCCTCAATTATTCGACATGTAACTGTTTTGGGGACAAAACCCCTAAAAGGAGGGCAGAGTTGTAAATCCCGTCCTTTTATAATGAGAAAAACCGAGAAAAGAACTGGTTATTTCCAAAGAGAAAATCGAGTCGGTTCATAAACCTTAACCGATAGAAATAGAGCAATTTGGGAAATTAACAAATTTCAAGTGACCTAAAAAGTTATAAAAGTCATGGAAAATGAATTTGGTTTGAATTGGAAGAGAAAACCAAACCGGTTCAGGTGAACCATACTTGAACCGGTTTCTAAATTCATTTTTCTTGTTGGCTTACAATATTCAAATTGGAGAATTTAAGCCACCATTTGATAGAGAATGAATTTAGATAAATTTAGAAATTTTTTAATTTTGAAAAACTCGGTCGAATCGGGCATGAACCGACCAATTTAAGCATTGAACCCGGTTCAGATTGATCCGGTCCGGTATGTAATAGTGTCATCTTCTTCCTTTAGATGATAGCATTGTTCACTCATCGAAAAAGAGAGTAGCACCTGTGAAGATGAAAAGTCTCTGTTCAGGAAGTTTCAGGTCATGAATGATCGCCATAAAGGCGCTAATCGGATGACCAAAGAGTCCCCGAGATCCCTATATAATGAGGTTTTCTTCATTCCTTCTCCTCACACCTAAAAACTCCCCCATCTCTCTCTCTCTACTACTACTCTAATTTTTGTTGAAACTTGAACCAAAGCTCTGACTTTAGGGCATTTTTTTGAGACAAAGACGATGAGGTCGGTTTCCTTAGACTCGAGAAGAAGTCAGCTATCTGACGGTGGTCACCATTCGATCTGAGGATTGTTGGAGAAGCGCCAGTGTAATCAAACATTGAAGCAACTCCAACGGACTAAAACTTCCCTATTTTGGCTGAGCTGAAAATGGCCAAATTGAGCCCTCCTCTGGCCAAACCAAGCTCACTCAACACTTCCACAGCCCTCATACGACTAAATTAGAGTTGAAAGGTAAGCCAATTTGACTATCCTCTATAAATTCCTATTAGCGTTAGAGAGAGAAACAGTTAAACTTCACTGACCAAATTCTCACTCAATTTGACATGAATTGTTGCAATTCTTGATCCTAAGAGGATCCTCAGGATGAGAGCTACCTGCCCCGATCGAAAGCTCGGACCGCAGCACCTTCGATAGTAGCTTTTGAAACTTTCTCTCTCTAAGTTCAGTTTTCCGACGAAGCTCCATTTGAGCTCAATTCGGACCCAAATGACGTGATTCAAAGTTCAATTTAATCATATGGAAGTGTAGGAATTGATCCATACCTTCAATTGGATCAATTAAACCCGATTGAATTATCAATTTGACGAAATCAAATTCGGCCAGTTTGAAAGTGGGGAAATTTTTAGGGGAAATTGGGGATTTCATAAAATTGAGGGACCAAAGTGTAATTTTTCAAAATTGAGGGTCAATTGGCCATGAAAAGGATATTGGAGGACCAATTGGTCGATTTATGTATAGGATGCCATGGAGTCTTACTATCCAATACTATGCTCACCGGGACGCCATGGAGTCTTACTATCTCCCTTATATATAGGACGACCAGTTGTTCTACTGAATCCGTCACTCTTATTGGCAAGAAATGGGCGGACTTGGTTAATCTATCCACTATGACCCAAATTGCATCTCGTCCTTTCCTTGTCACAGGTAATCCCGTGACAAAGTCCGTAGTTATGTGCTCCCATTTCCATTCTGGGATTGGCAAGGTTTGTAGCAGTCTTGATGGTTTTTGATGCTCAACTTTAATCTGTTGACAAAAAAAACATCGGGCTACATATTAAGCAAATTTCCCTCTTCATTCATTTCCACCAATATCCTTGTTTGAGGGTGCGGTACATCTTAGTACTGCCCGGATGCATCGCATACACATAATCATGTGCCTCTTCCAGAATTAACTTCCTAAGTTCCTTATCTTGAGGCGCACACACTCTACCCTTGTAGATTAGCACTCCGTCGCCTCACAATCGTAGTCTAGTTTCGTCCCTCTATTAACCAGATCCAAATAGTTTTGAAGTTCCTTATCAGCCTTTTGTTGGGCCTTAATTTGTTATGTTAGACTAGGTCTTACTACCACATCAGCCAACAAGAATTTCCCCTTCTTGTCCATCTTCAGGTCCACCTCCATTCTTCCCAGCTATTGCAACAAGGTAAGTAACTTGTCTTTATTTGCCCTGCCTTAGTTTGGTATTTGCGACTTAGGGCATTTGCCACCACATTTTCCTTTTTGGGGTGATACTCTATCACAAGGTCATAGTCCTTCACCAATTCCAACCATCTTCTCTAGCGGAGATTTAACTCTTTTTGAGTTAAGAAATACTTAAGACTCTTGTGATCAGTGTATATCCTATGGAGGTAGTGTCGCCAAATCTTTAAGGCTAACACTATCATAGCTAATTCCAAGTCATGGGTAGGGTAATTCCTCTCATGCACCTTAGTACTGCGTAGGTTTACCCTACCAAATTTAAATCAGTTATTTAGAGGACACCACGTGGCATAGTGTCACGCCCTGACCCAGTTTGGTCGGATCCCCGTGATCGACCCGTTGCTCCCTTTGTTTAAGAGGGGTTTCCCCTACATTTAATCAAGAGAAGCCAGGTGTAAATTCAAACCTTGTTCACTTGAATAGCGTAAATCAATCAAATGCAAACTTAAAAGGAACTTTAAGCATACCTAACGGAGGGTACATGTCACGCCCCGACCCAGTTTTGTCGAATCGCTGTGAGCAACCTGCCACTTCCCCAATTTATTAAGGCTTTTCCCTTTCTTTTAAACCATGAGAAGTAAGGCGTCCTTTTTAGTTGTACCTTTTCATGAATAACAATAATAAAAACTGAATAAATTTAAACATACATACCTGTCTTACAGGTTTAGCTATCGGAAGGTCTTTAGGTGAGATTTTCCCTTGGTTACCTGAAAAGGGGTAAAGGGAGGGGGTGAGTTCGACAACTCAGTGAATGAGTGTTGGGAGAGAGTATACAAAACATATTTAATTTAGAATGTGTCAGACTACTTATTTCTTTCAAAAATATTCCCTTCCTTTCATTCCCGGTTATTCAAAACCATTTCCTCATTTCCATATTAAGTGTGTTTAATAATTAACACACACCCTTCATCATGAAGGGATCACACATTCGTAGTGTAGCCTGTCCACTGCACCCACTTGTGGCGTCGGAGCGACTTTACCGGCCACCTAAATAGAAGCCCGTCTACTTCTACCCTAGGAATGAGTCAATGTTCGTGACATCCGAACCTCAAACCTGAGATCAACTCCGTGTTTGTATGAGGACAAAGACCTCATCTCGACCCCACCCCGGTCTCATGTGCGTGAAGCTACGTCGAGCTTCCCTAACGTTGGCACGACAAACTGCCCTTCTCTCCACCATGTTGTCCAGTAGCCCCTAGGACACATCACTACCCATTTTTGGCATCTTGATGGTCCCAAACCTTAAGTGAATGCTCAAACAAAATTTTCCATAAAGCCACTTATCTTTGGTCTAACGGCTTCAACCCTCAACTCGACCTTGAGCTATTTGTCTAGACCGATCCGTCGACCTGGTCCTGTCGCACTACCGCCAGTCCATCGAGTATGTTGGACTTGTCTTGGTACCATGGCCAAGTCACATAAACCATTCATTAAGAATTTTCATGGCTTATCATCATGTTTGTTTATAAGCTCCTGCTCATGCCAACTGGCCTTGGGCCCACTGTACGTGATTTTCCAAAACCGGGCATTTTAGCCCCCATGTTCTAAAATCGAGGCCTTTGGCCTGTCTAAGCTATTCCAGCTCTCATCAAGAAGGTCTCCCAAAAGTTTTAAGCATTGGGACATAGTCAGAAGAGAACACTTCAAACAAAATAACTTTTCAACTTCTCCATCACACCAGTCGGGTGTGATGACATCTCCGCTTACAACCGATAAGCGGGTTTTCTACTTCCTTCCAAAAAGTTCATGATACCAACCAGATATGATCTACTTACAACCGGTAAGAAGTTTTTCCGCGTAGTTCTCACATCACTCCAAGCAAGTGTGATGTTAAAATTCCACATACTAGTGGTTTTTCATTTCCGAGGTGCTCATCATCCCAATCAGGTGTGATGTGAATAATCCTACTCACCTATTAACCGTGACGTGTTCTTCCTCGGTTGATTTTTCAAGTTGACGCAGGCTTCTCTTGATGGCATTCCAATCCTTCGTGCTCCTATATGATTTGGACATCCTTATTTACTAACATTTGGCATAATAGCCTTCATTCCTCATGTATGAACAAATTGCCTAAACTTTTAAGTTATTTGCAGTTAGGTCCCTAAAGTTCTTTTTCCTTGACTTTAGATCCCTAATGCTAACTTTTCCCCAAATTGAGTCCTAAAACTTCTAAAATTCACTTTTGGGTCCTCGATTTATTCAAAATCACTTAAGGGGTTCAAGTTTCCCAAATTTCTAATTTGGTCCAAAACTTTTCATAAATTACCATTTTACCCATACTTTACAAAAATGGCAATTTGATCCCAATTATTTTCAAAATTGACCAATTGGTCCTTTAACATCCTTTTCATGGCCAATTGACCATCAATTTTAGGAAATTGCACTTTGGTCCCTCAATTTTACGAAATCCCCAATTTCCTCCTAAAATTTTCCTAATTTTTCCCCTTTCAAACTGGCCGAATTTAATTTTATAAAATTAACCATTCAATCGAGGTTAATTGATCTAATTGAAGGTATAGATCAGTTCCTACATTTCATACATTTTGATTGAACTTTGAATCGTGTGATTTGGGTCCGAATTGAGCTCAAACGGAGATTCGTCGAAAAATTGAACTTAGTGAGAGAAAGCTTCAAAAACTTACCGTCGGAGCTGCAGTGGTGCAAGCTTTCGATTGGGACAGGTAGCTCTCGTCCTGAGGATCCTCGTAGGATCAAGAATTGCAACAATTCATGTCAAATTGAGTGAGAATTTGGTCATTGAAGTTTCACCATTTCTCTCTCTAATATTGATTGGTATTTACAGAGGGGAGTCGAATTGGCTAACCTTGCAGCTCTAATTCCCTCGTATGAGGGTTGTGTGAGTATTGGGAGAGCTTGGTTTGGCCTAAGGTGGGCTCAATTTGGCCATTTTCAGCTCGGACGAAATAGGGTACCTTTGGTCCATTAGAGTTGATTCACTGTTTGATTACACCTGCACTTCTCAACTGATCCTCATATCCAATGGTGACCAATGTCGGGTAACTGAGTTCTCCCGAGTCTAAGGAACTTGACCTCGCCTTCTTTGGATAAAAAAAATATCCATGTCGGAGCTCTGGTTCGAGCTTCATCGAAAATTGGAGCAATAGAGAGAGAGAGAGAGAGAGAGAGAGAGAGAGAGAGAGAGAGAGAGAGAGAGAGAGAGAGAGAGAGAGAGAGAGAGAGAGAGAGAGGAGTTTTTAGGTGTGAGGAGAAAGAATGGATATGAGCTCTTTATATAGGGATCTCGGGGACTCTCTGGCCGTCTGATTGGCTCCTTTATGGTGATCATTCATGGACTGAAATGCCCTGAATGGAGACTTTTCATCTTCACTGGTGCTGCTTGATTTTTTAGCGAGTGAATAGAGTTTTCATCTAAAGGAAGAAGATGACAATGTTCCGAATTGGTTTGAACCGGGTTCAATGCTTAAACCGACCGGTTTAGGCCCGATTCGATCGAGTTTTTCAAAATAAAAAATTTCTAAATTTATCTAAATTCATTATCTATCCAATGGCGGCTTGAATTCTCCAAACTGAATATTTTAAGCCACATAGAAAAATGAATTTAGAAACTGGTTCAATAGTGGTTCAAATCGGTTCAAGTCTGATTCACTTGAACTAGTTTGGTTTTCTCTTCCAATTCATCCCAAAATCTTTTTCATTACTTTTATGACTCTTTAGGTCACTTGGGATTTGTTAATTTCCCAAATTTCTATTTTTCTATCGGTTAAGGTTTATGAATTGACTCAATTTTCTCTTTGGAAATAACCGGTTCTTTTCCCATTTTTTCTCATTATAAAAGGATGGGGTAAATGAGAGGGGGTGTTATATCTCCTTACTCCTGTAAGGGGTAAATGAGAGGGGGTGAGTTCTACAACTTAATGAGGAGGTGTTGGGAGTGAGTTTTCAAAATAGATTTTGTTTATCAAACCATGCCAAGGTTACCATTTCCTTTAAAAAGAAAGGTTTTCTTAAAGTTCAGTTTTCAAAACTTTTTCCCATTACCATATTAGGTGTGTTTAGATCTTTTAGCCCATCCCCTTGCCTCAGGAGGCATTTAGCAAACAAACACACACCCTCATTAGGAAGGGTATACACATTCTCAGGTGCAGCTTGTCCACTGCACCCACTTATGGATTGGAGCATTTTTATCGTCCACCAAGATAGAAGTCCGTCCACTTCTACCTTGGGTTTGAGTGAATGTTCTCGACATCCAACTCTCAGACCCGAATGCCACTCCATTTCCGTATGAGGATAGAGACCTCATCCCGACCCCACCTCGGTCTCATGTGCAAGAAGCTACTCCGAGTTTCTAGACTAACTGGCACGACGAACTGCCCGTATCTCCATCATGTCATCCAGTAGCCCTTAGGACCCATCACTACCCCCTTGGGCGTCTTGAGGGTCTTGTACCATAGGTGCATGCACAAACAACAATTTTTCACACATGGCCATTATCTTTGGTGCCAATGGTCCAATGGTCTCGACCCTCAACCCGACATGCAGCTGTTTTTCTAGGCCGGTCCGTTGACCTGGCCTTGACGCACTACCGCCACTCCATCGAGTACTGTTGGTCATGACTCAGTACCATGGCAAAATCACACAACCAATTTCATTATAAATTTTCATGTTTTCCTTTAATCAGTTTGTTTACGAGCTCCTGCTCATGCCCACTAGCCTTGGGCCCACTATACGTGTTTTCCAAAACCGGGCATTTAGCCCCATGAGTTCAAAAACCAAGGGCTCTAGCCTATCTGAGTTGTTTTAGCTCTCGTCAAGAAGATCTCCCAAATGATTTAAGCATTGACACACAGTGAGGGGGTAACACTTCTGACAAAATTTTATTTTTATCACACCAAATGAGTGTGATGTTATGTCCGCTTACAACCAGTAAGCGGGTTTCTCCTTTCCTCAAGGAAACTCATCATACCAAACGGATATGATTATCTCTACTTACAAGTAGTAAGTAGGTTTTATCAATTAAAGATAGTACTCATCATCCCAACTAGGTATGAAGTTAGATAATCCCACTCACCCGATAACCGTGATGTGTTCGTCTCCAGTTTGTTTCTGAATCCACACTAGCTTTTCCTTACTAGCATTCTGGTCTCTCATGTCCCTACACGATTATGGTATCCTTATCAATTAAGGTTTGACATAACAGTCATTGTTTTCTCATGTATGAGCGATTAGGCTAAAAAATATTAATTAATTGTACTTAGATCCCTAAAGTTAATTTTCCTTAACTTTAGGTCCATAATGCCAACTTTTCTCCAAATTGAGTCCTAAGGCTTCCAAAATTTCCTTTGAGTCCTCAATTTACTCAAAATTGTATAAGGGGCTCAAGTTTTCCAATTTGGTCCCCAACTTTTTGAAGATTACAATTATGCCCCTACTTTCCAAAAATTGCAATTTGACCCCATATGTTCCAAAAATTGACCAATTGGTCATCCAACATCTTTCCTGTGGCTAATTGGCCTTCAATTTTGGGAAATTGCAAAGAGGTCCCTCAATTTTTCAAAATCCCCAATTTTCCCCAAAATATTTCCCTAATTTCTCCCTTTCAAATTGACCAAATTTGATTTCTTCAAATTGACCATTCAATCAGAGTTAATTGTTTCAATTGAAGGTATGAATCAGTTCCTACACTTCCATAAAATTCAATTAAACTTTGAATCGCACAATTTGAGTCCAAAACAAGCTCAAATGGAACTTTACTGGAAAATAATTCATAGAGAGAGAAAGCTTCAAAAGCTTACCGTCGGAGGTGCGATAGTCCGAGCTCTTGATCTGGGGAGGTAGCTCTCGTCCTAAGGTTCATTCTAGGATTAAGAATTGTGACAATTACTGTTAGGATCAACAGGAATTTGATTAACGAATTTTGTTACTTTCTCTCACTAGAACTGAACTATACCGATGGGGGAGGGCTACATTTGTCCAAATTCAGCTCGGCCAAAACATGGCAGCTTCGGTCCTTCGAAGTTGCTTCATTGTTTGATTCCACCGGATCTTCTCCGATAGTTCTCGGGTCGAAAGAAGGTTGCTATCAGGTAGTTGACTTCCCCCGGAGTCTATAGGACCCAACCTTCCTACTAAAGCTGAGAAAAAGCCTATGTTAGAGCTCTTGTTCGAGCTTCATCGAAAAATGGAGTAATTGAGAGTGAATGGAGGTTTGAGGTGTGTGGAGGATGAATAGAGAGAAGCTCTTTATATAAGGAGCTCGTGGAGCCTCTGCCCGACCACTTTTAATTTGGTCGAGCTTATCCTCACCCTAAAATGGCCTGAACAGAGCGGTTTCATCTTTGTCAGAGATATACATTTTTTGCATTAATGAACAGTGTTGTCATCCTGAGGAAGAAGATGACACTGTTCTGAACTGGATTGGACCAGTCCGACCGGGTTCAATGGCGAAAATTGGTCGGTTCAGTCCCGATTCGACCGATTTTATCAAAATTAAAAAATTCTAAGTTAATCTAAATTCATTTTCTATCTAATGGTGGCTTCAATTTCCCAATTTGAACATTTTAAGCTACCAAGAAAAAAGAATTTAGAATCCGGTTCAAGTATGGTTCAAACCGGTTCATGTTCGGTTCATCATGAACTGGTCTAGTTTTCTCTTTCCATTTGTACCAAGGTTTTTTTCCATGATTTTTATGACTCTTTGAGTCACTTGGGACTTGTCGATCTCCCATTTTAGCCTTTCTTTATCAGTTATGGTTTGTGAATTGGTTCAGTTTTCTCTTCTGAAATGATCGGTTCTTTTCCTGGTTTTCTTATCTTTAAAGGACAGGGTTTACAACTCTCCCTTTCTTTTAGGGTTTTTGTCCCCAAAACTAAGTCAGCAATCATTTGCACCAGGAGTGACTTTCCTTGATATCCTCCTGTGGATTGCTTAGTATGTGATCACTTTGGTTATTCCTTTCACTTAGTCCTTTTGCCACGTACTTGAGAATTCTTTCCCCCTTTCTATTTTCCATTCACTCCACGGAGTGTATCACGATCAGTCATCTCCAAACTACCCATCCCAAGGCACCTCCTTAGGTCTACTTCTTGCTCTTCTTAGGGTAAGACTCTTCTTCTTAAGGGTTCTTATTCATGTAATTGGGTTGTACGTTCCATATATAGATTGTTGATGCTTGTAGTTTAGCATCCTTTAGGACTTTTTGTCCTTAACCCCATTGGTTTTGATATAATTTCTTCCTTATCTTATTTTGGTCCTTCCTCCATTTTTGGTTTACTACGACTCTGGTTCCATTTCTTAGATTTGACTAACGGACTCGGTCTTACTTGGCTCACCTTTATTGGAACTGTTGGAACTACATATCCTTTACATCATGAGCTGTTTTGGAAATATCTTTGCCCATTATAGTTCCAGAATGTGTGCCCTTGATAGCGGTTCATGCCTTTCCATCAATTTAGGAGTCGTATGGCTTCGTTCCTTCCTATTACCCGGTAGTGTTTCCCAACTACCTTCGGTGTTGTCCAATTGTCCTTTAAATTTTTACGTTAGTATCATGTCATTTTCTCCTTATCTACTCATTATTTACCAACTTTTCTATGGGTTTTCCCCTGGTTCAGAGCATCAGGTTTCCCAATAGTTTACAGACACAATGGGATCTTTTTTCACTTATGTCCTTCCTCATTTACGATGGCATCTTTTACTCGAGAGCTTTCCTTTCCTCCATCCATCCTTGCTCGCATGTGCCCATTATACCATTCCTTATTTTGAGTTGACCCCTTTTTGATCTATGTATTGATTCCTTATTTGGGGAGGTCTCCCTTTTATGGTTTTCATTCTCTACTATGGCCTTTAAGGTAGAGACTTTCGTCCTAGGGTTATACCTTTACCATTCCCTGAAGGTTCCTTCCCTTTACCTCCTTATGCTCTTTCCTATCTTGGGACATTTGCTTTCTTTTAATCTTTCATTGTCTTGAAGTTTCTGTTCCATCCCTCATTATTTATTTGAGGACTTATGATTATCGGTCTTATTTCACGTACTCCACCCTATGCCTAGTCGTCCAGTCCGTAGGCTTCATTAAGTGAACATGGACCATGACCAGTCTTGATGTCAATGGTCATTTCTTAGATGTGCTTTCCTCTATTTCCTTATTATGGGTAGTCCGTCCCTCTCTTACTTGTACGACATCTTTTGATGCTATCTTCCTACTTACCCGCTCCTTGGTTTGACTTACTCTTTGGGCCCTCGTAAGTACTTTTCCTTTGTACTTGATCTTCCCAGCTCAACTAACATTACATTTGTGAGCATAACTTGTCATGCCCCAACTCGGTTTGGTCGGATCCCCATGATCAACCCGCCACTCTCCCGGTTTATTAAAGGGTTTCCCCTTATTATAAACCGTAAAGAGTAAGGCATCCTTTAAACCTGCACCATTTCCTAGAATAGCATAATCAAAACTGCATAAAATTTTAAACTTTACATACCTGTCTTATAGGCATCTTAGTTGATGGTCTTTTAAGGGTAGGCTTTCCAGAATTTCCTGAAAGGGATATAAGGGAGGGGGTGAGTACAACTACTCAGTGAATGAGTTTTCAATGGTTCACTTTTAACTTTTAAGAAAACATTTATTATTGGAGTGTGCCAAACTCCTTTCTTTCCAAAAATCCCTTTATTTAAAACTTCAGGTTTTTCCACCATTTCTTAGTTACCATGGTATGTCATCACCCAACACACATCCTTCATCATGAAGGTTACACACATTCGTAGGTCAGTATGACTACTAAACCCACTAGTGGCTTTGGAGCGACTTTACCGGCCACTTGGATAGAAGAACGACCACTTCTACCCTGGGAATGAATGGATGTACGCGACATCCGACCCTCAATCCCAAAATCGCTTCTTCGTGTCCATATGAGGATAGAGACCTCATCCTGTCCCCACCCCAGTTTCATGCGCTTGGTGCTACTCCAAATTTCGCACAGACACTTGGAACGACGATCTGCCCTTATACTCACCGGGTCGTCCAGGGCCCTTAGGACGCATCGCTACCCCTCATGGGCGTCTTGATGATCTCATACTCATAGTGCATGCACAAACAATGTTTTCTTATCAAGCCATGTAATATGTGGTGCCACTGGTCCAACGACCCCGACTCTCAACTCAACCCGCAGTTGTTTGTCTTGACTAGTCCGTCGACCTGTCATGTCGCATTGCCGCTAGTTGATTGAGCATGTCGGTCCTATCTTGGTACCATGGCCAAACAATTTACTTATTAAATTTTATGGCACATATATCATGTTCGTTTACGAGCTCCTGCTCGTGCCAACTGGCCTTGGGCCCACTGTACGAGATTTTCAAAAATTGGGCATTCTAGCCCTCAAGTTCCAAAATCGAGGCCCCTAGCCTATAAGAGCTATTCGAGCTCCCGTCAAGAAGGTCTCTCAAATAGTTTAAGCATTCGCACACAGTCAGGGGAGAACACTTCTGACAAAATAGGTTTTCAGTGTCAATTATGCCAACCGGTATAAGGACATCTCCGTTCATAACTGATGAACGGGTTTTCAAGTTCCTTCGAGGAAGTCTCATCATATCAACTGAGTATGATCTAATTACAATCGGTAAATAGTTTTTCGCATAATTTTCACTTCACTTTCTCTAAGTGGTGATGGTTAAAATACCACTAAATAGTGGGTTTTTATACTAAGGTACTTATCATCCCCAACCGAGTATGATATATAATCCTACTCACAACCGGTAAGTGATTTTTAACTTTAAGTTGTGCCCATCATCCCAACCGGGTATGATGTTAGTAAACCCACTCACCTGATAGTGTAGTGAAATTATACTTAGTCGGGTTCTGTCCTTAGTAAGTTGGACCTTGACTGGCGTTCCCGATGCCTCGTTCTCCTACACGAAAATGAACATGGTTGTTTATTATTCTTTGGTGTAATAGCCCTCATTTGTTCCAAATGAATGAGAAAACCCAACTTTACATATATTTGCAATTAGGTCCCTAAAGTTATTTTTCTTTAACTTTAAGTCCCTATTGTCGGGTTTTTCCCTAAATTTGAGTCCTGAAGGGGTTTAATTTCCCAAATTTCCAATTTGGTCCCTCAATTTTTTCAAAATTACCATTTTGCCCTTCCTTTACAAAAATGGTAAGTTTTGCCCCAAAAATTCCAAAATTCCTCAATTGGTCCTCCAACATTATTTTCATGCCCAATTGACCATAAATTTCATAAAATTGAATTTTGGTCCTTTGAATTTCGAAAATCCCCAAATTTTTCCCCAATTTCAACTCCTTAGTATAGCCGAATTTGATTTCATCCAATTAACCGATCAAACACCTCTAATTGTGAAATTGAAGTTAAAATTGAGTTCCTCCATCCTTTTACAATTCAATAGCACTTTGAATTGGAAGTTTTGATGCCAGAATGAGCTCAAATGGAGCTTCGCCGAAAAATCGACTGTAGAGAGAGAAAGTTTCGATTACTCACGGGTGAGTGCACAACGGTCCGAGCTTTTGATCTGAGCAAATAGATCTCATCCTAAGGTTCATCCTAAAATAAAAAATTGCATCAATTGATGTCGAATTGAGTTAGAATTTTATCATTGAAATTCTGCCGGTTCCCTCTCTAGCACCGGCGAGAAATTACAGAGGGGAGCCGAATTGGCTTACCTTTCAGTCCTAATTTGGTTGTGGGAGGGCTGAGAAAGTGTTGGGAAGGCTTGGTTTTGCCTGAGGAGGGCTCAAAATGGTCGATTTCAACTTGGCCGAAATAGGACAGCTTCGGTCCGCTGGAGCTGCTTCACTGTTCCATCATGCCGATGCTTCTCCAACGATTCTTGAATTGACTAGAGTTTGCTATCAGATAGCTGTCTTCTCATCGGTTCTAAAGAGCCCGACCTCTCCTTTCGAGGTTAAGAAAAATGTTCAAGTCGAAGCTCTGGTTTGAGCTTCACCAAGAAATGGAGCAGTAGAAAGAGAGAGAGAGAGAAGTGTTTAGGTGTGAGGAGAATGAATGGGGATGGCCTCTTTATATAGGTGTAAAAATTGTGTATTAAATGGTAGAGATTTATTACTAATATTAATATTGTCATAAATTATTAGTATTAATTAGAATAATTTAATTTCGGTATTAAATTATTTGTATTAATTCCAATAATTAAATATATATTAATTTATGGCTATTTATGATAAGGCGTATGTCATACATCCTCACACTACTATCAGGCAAGCACGCTTAACTTTAGAGTTCTTAAGGATTGTTATTCACCTGAACCAATTTGGTTTTTCTCTTCTAATTTGTTTAAGTTTCATTTCCAAGGTTTAATGAACCCTTTGGATTACCCAGAAGTTGTAAATTTTCAAATTGCTTATTCCTAAATGATCGGGTTTGTAAACCGGCTCAATTTTCTTACCCGGTTTGACCAGTTCTTTTTCCCGGTTTACATAACTTATCTTCCCAATTTGATTAGGCCCATTGCTTCTTCTTTGCGGCATGTACATCCCTAGGACTTCTTTCCTAGATTGGTTTCAACCTTTTTTTCCCTTACAGGTATCCGACCTTAGAGCAACTTTATGGCATCCCTAGATACCTCTTCTGATTATCCTCTCTTTTGAAATCTTACGTCATGTCATTTGTACTCCATCATCCTTCCAACTTGCATCCTAGTACCAGTTTATCTCCTTTAGGGGGCATTCAAATCCTCCTTGTTTTAAGGTCTTTTGATCACCTTACGAGAGGTTATTTAATCCTTCTCAGAGTTTGAGTTTGACTGTTAATCCTTTTTTAGCCATCGATTTCCTTAAGGATTTTCCTTCATCAATGTTTTACAGTAAGTCAAGAAGTGATTGGGAAACCCGATGGTTGGAACCCGGAAAACCCAATAAGTAAGTTGGTAAGGGATGAGTAGATAAAGAAAACCGATACGATATGAAAGACTTGACATTAAGGTAAAAAGGATGATTGGATAATAGTGAATGTAGTCGAGAAATACTACTAGATGAAAAGAAGGGACATGTAAGTTCAACAGTCACAAGAAATAGTAAGTTAGTTAAGCATGACAAGGTCAAACAAAAAAACTTGGACCGGAGGTGTAATTGTCACACCCCGACCCAGTCTTGTCAAGGTCCTGTGATCAACCTGCCACTCTTCCGGACCTCAAAGAGGAACTCCTCCATGAGATCAAGGAGAGTTAGGCTTACTACCTGTCATGTTTTCCCTGGACAACATTAACCAAAACTAGAATTTAAATTTTGATACCTGGTGCAGGTCTTGGGGAGGAAGAGTTTGGCGTACTCACGTTCCTTCCTGAAAAATGTTTAGAGGGAGGGGGTGAGTTCGATAACTCAACGAGTAAGAGTGATCTTTTAGGGAATGTTCAATTAAGCACTTTCAAGATTTTTGACATTTCACATGTAACTTGTCACGCTCCAACTCAATTTGGTTGGATCCTTGTGAGCAACCCGCCACTCCCTTGGGTCTAGGAAAGATTTCACTTCCTTCTAAACCATGTAGAGTCAAGTGTCCTTTTTAACTGATTTTCCTAGAATAAAATTATACAAAACTCAATATGTTAAAAACGTACATACCTATCTTTGTCTTAACGGTTTGGCTTCGAGGTATTCCTTAAGGGTTTACCTTCCTTCCTAAAAAGGGGTTAAAGGGAGGGAGTGAGGTTCTACAACTCAGTGAGCGGGTGTTGGGAAATGAGTTTTTCAAAAATACTCTTCACTAAAATCTTGGGGTTTTTCTTTGTCTTAGGAAAATAACTCACACCATTTTGTCAGTTTAACTCTTTTAACACTTTCCTTGCTTAGGAAGTGTTTCACATAGTACAATCGTACATGTTTTAAAAACCTTTCACCATTTCACTTATTATGTGTGTTTAGCGCTTTTAGTGCATCCCCTTGCCTTGGGAGACATTTAGCAAACAAACACACGTCCTTTATCATAAAGGGTACAAACGTTCGCAGGGCAGTCCCAAATTGCACACACTTGGGGATCGACGCAAGTTTGCCGTCCACCTGATAGAAGTCCTAGACTTCTACCCTGAGTCTAAGTGGACGTCCTAGACGTCTGACCCTCATAATCAAAATTCACTTTGTGTTCGTATGAGGACGAAGACCTCATCCTGACCCCACCCCGGTCTTGTGCACATGAAGCTCCAAGAGCCTCATGACTAACTGCCCTTATCTCTACCATGTCGTCCAACAGCCCTTGGAACTCATCATAACACCTTGGATGCCTTGATGGTTCCGAATCCATGAGTGCATGCACAAACAATAATTTTCATGATTTAGCCATTCTCTTTGGTGCCGACGATCCAACAGCCTGACACTCAACTCACCCTACAACTATTTGTCTGGCCAGTCCGTCAACCAGGCCCTAATGCACTGCTGCTAGCCCATCAAGTCTTGTCAGTCCTAGCTTGGTACCATGATGAATCATACAATCAATTCCATTTTAAATAAAAGTTTTCATGGCTCTTACTATTCATGTTTGTTTACGGGCTTCAGGTCGTTCCCACTAGCCTTGGGCCCACTACACGTGTTTTTCAAAATTGAAGGTCTCCCAAATAGTTTAAGCAATGGCACACAGTTAGGGGAGAACACTTCTGATAAAATCTACTTTTTTTACTCATCGCACCAACCGGGTGTGATGATAACGATAGGTCCGCTTACAATCAATATGCAACTTTTTCTTTTCAGTAGAGAAGCTCATCATACCAACCGGGTATGATGTTTAAATCGTCCTACATACAACCGCTAAATAGGTTTTCCTTTCATAAAAGTGCTTATCATCCAACTAGTTATGATGTATAAATGTCCAACTCACAACCGCTAAGTGAGTTTTTAACTTTAAAAATGTGCTCATCACCCCAATTGGATATGATGTGTAAATTAAGCCCACTCACTCATTGATTGTGACGTGTTCATCCCCAATTAGCTTTCCAAGTATTGTTCGAGCTCATTTGCTCACGTCCTTATCCGAATTCGTTCCTACATGGTTTGAGTATCTTTATTAGGAACGACTTGGCATGAATAGCTCTTCTATTCCCATGTATTTACACTTATGCCATTATTTTTTCCTTATTGCAATTAGGCCCCTAAAGTCCATAATCTTTAACTTTAGGTCCCAAAAACTCAATTATTTTTAATTAAAACCCCGGGGTTTCCAATATCTCTCTTGTGTCCTTAATTTTCTCAAAATGGTATATGGGGCTCAATTTTCCCAAATTTTTAATTTGGTCCCCCAACTTTTACAAATTTACTATTTTTCCCCTAAGTTCCAAAAATGGTCAATTGGCCCCAATTCTTTCAAAAATTGACCACTTGGTCCTCCAACATCTTTCTCATTGCCATTTGACCTTCAATTTTGAGAAATTGCATGGTGGTCCCTCAATTTTCCGAAATCCCCAATTTCTACCCTTCTCTACTGACTGAATTTGATTTCTTCAAATTGGCTGTTCAAATGGGGTTAATTGCTCCAATTGATGGCATGGATCGGTTTCTACACTTCCATACAATCAAATAGAGCTTTGAATTGCAGAATTTAGGTCCGAAATGAGCTTAAACGAAGCTTCACTGGAAAATTGTACATAGAGAGAGAAAGTTTCGAAAGCTTATCTTCTGAGGTGCAGCGGTCTGAGCTCTTGATTTAGGAAAGTAGCTTCTGTCCTTAGGGTCCTTCTAGGATCAAGAATTGCTACAATTTATGTCCAAATCAATGAGAATTTAGTTAGTGAAGTTCAACACTTTCTCTCTTTAGAATCGATCTACAATGATGGAGGAGGGTCAAATTGACTTACCTTTCACCTCTATGGAGGTCATGTGATGGTCGTGAGGACTATGGGGAGGCAACTAGCCTGTTAAAGTTGTTCTAGCCCTTGTCAAGAAGGTCTCCCAAATAGTTTAAGCAATGGTGCACAGTTAGGGGAGAACACTTCTAATAAAATCTACTTTTTTTACTCATCGCACCAATCGGGTGTGATGATAACGATAGGTTCGCTTACAACCGATATGCAGGTTTTTCCTTTTAGTAGAGAATCTCATCATACCAATCGGGTATGATGTTTAAATCGTCCTACATACAACCGGTAAATAGGTTTTCCTTTCATAAAAGTGTTCATTATCCCAACTAGTTATGACATATAAATGTCCAACTCACAACCACTAAGTGGGTTTTTAACTTTAAAAATGTGCTCATCACTCCAATTGGTATGACGTGTAAATTAAGCCCACTCACTTGTTGATTGTGACGTGTTCATCCCCAATTAGCTTTCCAAGTACTGTTCAAGCTTGTTTTCTCACGTCCTTATCCGAATTCGTTCCTACATGGTTTGAGTATCTTTATCAGGAACGACTTGGCATGAATAGTCCTTCTATTCCCATGTATATACACTTAAGCCATTTTTTTTACCTTATTGCAAGTAGGTCCCTAAAATCCATAATCTTGGACTTCGGGTATCAAATGCTCAATTATTTTTAATTAAGTCCTGGGGAGGGCTTCCAATATCCCTCTTGTGTCCTTAATTTTCTCAAAATGGTATATGGGGCTCAATTTTCCCAAATTTTTAATTTGGTCCCCCAACTTTTACAAATTTACTATTTTTCCCCTAAGTTCCAAAAATGGTCAATTGGCCCCAATTCTTTCAAAAATTGACCAATTGGTCCTCCAACATCTTTCTCATTGCCAATTGACCTTCAATTTTGAGAAATTGCTTGGAGGTCCCTCAATTTTCCGAAATCCACAAATTTTTCCTAATTTCTACCCCTCTCTACTCACCGAATTTAATTTTTTTCAAATTGGCTCTTCAAACGGGGTTAATTGCTCCAATTGATGGCATGGGTCAGTTTCTACACTTCCATACGATCAACTGGAGCTTTGAATTGTAGAATTTGGGTCCGAAACTAGCTCAAACGGAGCTTTGCTAGAAAATTGTATGTAGAGAGATAAAGCTTTGAAACTTTACCAACACTTTCTCTCTCTAGAACCGATCTACAACGAGGGAGGAGGGTCGAATTGGCTTACCTTTTACCTCTATGGAGTTTGTGTGATGATCGTGGGGATTGTGGGAAGGCTTGGTTTGGCTGTAAGAGGTCTGAATTGGATGAATTCAGGTCAGCCAAAATAGGGCATCTTTGAACCGATAGAGCTACTTCATTGTTCGATCCCGCCGTCACTTCTCGAGTGATCATTGGGTCGAAGGGAGGTTGCTGTCATGTAGCTAACTTCTCCTGAAGTCTATAGGACTCGAGTTTGCCTTCTAAGGCTGAGAAAAGTGCCCAAGTCAAATCTCTAATTTGATCTTCGCCAAAAAATGGAGCACTTTGGAGGAGAGAGGATTTGAGGTGTGTAGAGGATGAATGGAGAGGAGCTCTTTAGGAACTCAAGGACACTCTACCCTACTAGTTTCCATATTGGTCGAGCTTATCCTCTTCAAAAAATGCCAAAATCGGAGAGAATATTCCCTCACTGGAGAAGGAAGTTTTTTTGGCCATATGAATAGTGTTGTAATCCCAAGGAAAAACACGACATTGTTTTAGATTGGACCAATCTGACCGAGTTCGGCAATGAAAATTAGTGGATTCAAGCCCGATTCGACTAGTTTTCTTATAATTAAAATTTTCTAAATTAATCTAAATTTATTTTCTATCTAAAGGTGGCCTCAATTTTTCAAATTGAGATTTTTAAGCCACCTAGAAAAATGAATTTAGAAACGAGTTCATCTATGGTTCAACCCGGTTCAATCTGGTTCATGTTTGGTTCACCTTGAACCGGTCCAATTTTCCCATCCAATTTACTTCATGGTTCTTTCCCATGATTTTCATGACTTTTTGGTCTCTTGGGATTTTCCAATTTCCCATTTTAACCCCTCTTTATAATTCTCGATTCCTTAAGGGGTTTGATTTTCTCATTCAATTGATCGGTTCTCTCCTAGTTTCCCTTGATCCGAGATGAAGGGTTTCACACAACCCCTTCTCGGATTTTTCACACAATCAACCGCCCTCCAATCGTATGAGGATCACACGTTCGCAGAACGATCCCCGACCGTTCCACTTGTGAACCGGAGCACCTTTACCATCCACCCTAATAGAAGTTAACAACCTCCACCCTAAGTTTGAGTGAACATCAATAGTTCAACCCTCAAACCCTGATCACTTCATGGTGTCCGCTTTGTGGGATGAGACCTCCTTTCCCCTATTACCTCGGTCTTAGTGTGCAAGGAGCTCCTTGAGCTTCTTGACATGCTGGACACCAAACCACCCTTATGCACCCTAGGTCATCTAACAGTCCTTGGGATCCATCACTACCTCATGCCAGGTGTTCTGATGGTCTGAATCTCACAGTGCATGCACAATCAAGAGTATTTCAGTTATAGTCATTATCTTTGGCCCTCCAGTGCAATGGTCTATTGGCTTGGCTTTGGCCCATGTGTACTAGCCCGACAGGTTTGACGACCTGGCTTTGGCTTAGCAGCGGTTTGGCCCAACAAGCCTAACATCGTAGACTTGGCTCGATGGGTATCACACACAATTACCCATTAATTGGATCTTTTAGCATTATTCAACACATGCTGGTTTTGGATGGGTCCATGCCCGTGTCTATCGGCCTTGGGCCCACTTGCATGCCGAGCCTAAGCCCTGGAATTAGCTCCCAAATGTTTTAAGCAGAGTGACCAAGTCAAGGGAGGCTAATTATGAGAAAATCATTTTCAAAGAGAATCATTATTCCAACCGGAATTGACGTTATAAGGTTCCCATTCACCCTGTAATCTCGACAGGGTTGTCCTGGCGGAGTCTAGCTTCGCGGTGTGCTTCCGGCACTTGAGCAGTCTGCTCTTACATGACACGAATATCCATATCATGATGCATTGACTAAGACGTCGCATCTTTTTGGGCATTTTCACATATTCCCTCACATTATGCCTTAATTGTATTTAGGTCCCTAAAATTTATACTTTTATCTTTAGGTCCTTATTTACCCCTTAATTTTAATTAAGCCCCTAGGATTTCCAATTATCCTTCTTGGGTCCTTAGTTTTATCAAAATCACCCATTGACCCTTAATTTTCCAAAATTGCCATTTAGTCCCTAATATCCCCAAAATTGCAATTTGACTCCAAACTTCTCAAAATTGCTAATTGGTCCTCCATTATGCCCAAATTGCCCAATTGACCCTCAATTGGGAGTGAATTTCATGAAACTGCCCTCAATTTCATCAATTTTCCATTCGACCCACAATTTTTGAAAAATCCCCAAATTGCCCAAATTTCTCAAAATTTGCAATTTGGCCCCCAAATTACAATTTTGTTAAATTGATAATCCAAATGTTGTTAATTACCCCCATTCATGATTTGGATCATCTTCTCTATGTTTCCCTCATCATTTTAAGAATTGAACCGCTTGTTTTGGCTAAAAAATGAGCTTAAATGGAGTTTCGCTGAAAAATACAATCTAGTGAGAGAAAGCTTCGATATCTTATTGGTGGGGTCCGGTGATCGGAGCTTTAGCCATCATTGCATTACTCTCTTTGTGGGGATCCTCCTTGGATCAAACTATGCCTCAATTGATGACTTGAGCAGTGTGAATTTCTTAGCTAAATTTTTGCACAATTTGGCCGTGAATAGTATTTTTCCAGCGAAGGGGACTTGGCTTCTTAGCTCGGGGGAAGGTCGGGGCACCTCTAGGTGGAGTGTGGGGGGTCTGGCTTGGCTGGAATTGGTAGGAGGAAAGCTCGATCCGGGCTACAAAAGGTAGAGCAATTTTCTAGCCGAGGAGCGAGAGCAATGTTTGAGCTCTCTCGCTCCTCTTCAGTGGTTCTCAAGCTGAAAGAAGGGTATGGCTAGGCAGAGGACTTCCTCCCAATTCTAAGGACACCGAATGTGGCTTCGGAGGTTGAGTAAAGTCCCGTCGTTGGAGCTCTGGTTTGCTGCTCATAAAAAACTGGTACACTTCTTCTTCTTCGTTGCTCAATTGTGGGATGCTGAGGATGAATGGAGGGGTGATCTTTATATAGGGAGCTCGACAACTATTCAGGCTACCGGCTAGCATGAGACACGGCCCCCGCCCTACTCGTCGATAACCTAACCCGAGGGATTTTTGAATCGCTGAGGACTTCCTCTTTCCCAACCTCTCTCTCTTCTCTATCAGCGAACTTAGGATGAAGGCGATGACGTGGTGGGAATGCCACATGTCGCACTATGATTGTGCAATTTTCTGACGTGGAGGTCCAACTCAGCCGCCATGTTAGCCATTGTCCGGTTGATTAGACACATGGCGACCTCCCATTGGCTGCTCGTGTCTACGTGGTAGGCGAACGAATCTTCCGCTAACCATTAATCAGACATGTAATAGCATCCCATTGGCTGTCCATGTATGCGTGGCTGCTGATTGGGTGTTGTTAACCGTTGACTAGTTTAATTTGTTGACTGGCTGGACCGTTAACCGGTCTGGTTTGTTGACTGGTCCGATCTGACCGAGTTCAGTGACTTAAATTTGAAAATTAACTGGTTCAGACCCGATTCGACAGGTTTTGTCATGCCCTGACCCGATTTGGTCGGATCCCAGTGATCAACCCGCCGCTCCCTTGGCTTAAGAGGGGTTTCCCCTTCTTTTAATCAAGAGGAGCTAGGCGTAAATTCAAACCTTGTTCTCTAGAATAGCAAAAATCAATCTAAATACAAGCTTAAAAGTAATTTAAAGCATACCTGATGGAGGATACATCTTCAAGTTTTCTTTTGTTATATCTCCTTACTCCTCAAAAGGGGTAAAAGAGAGTGAGTGAGTTCTACAACTCAGTGAGTGGGTGTTAGGAGTGAGTTCTCAAATTTTTGTTTTCAAAACTTTTTCCCATTACCACATTAGCTATGTTTAGCTCTTTTAGCCCTTTCCATTGCCTTGGAAGGCATTTAGAAAACAAACACATGCCCTTTTTGAGAAAGGGAACACACATTCACAGGTGTAGCATGTCCACTATACCCACTTGTAGATGAGAGTGTCTTTACTGTCCACCAAGATAGAAGCCCATCCACTTCTACCCTGGGTATGAGTGGATGTTCTCGATAATTGACCCTCAGACCCGAATGCCACTCTCTGTCCGTATGAGGATAGAGACCTCATCCCAACCCCACCCTGGTCTCATGCATAAGAAGCTACTCCTAGCTTCCTGACTAACTAACACTACAAACTACCCTTATCTCCACCATGTCATCCAATAGCCCTTAGGACCCATCAATACCCCATCTTGGGCATCTTGATGGTCATGTACCACAAGTGCATGCACAAACAACAGTTTTTCACATATGTCCATTATCTTTGGTGCCAATGGTCCAACGGTCCCGACCCTCAACCTGACCTGTAGCTATTTGTCTAGGCCAGTCCATCAACCTTGCCCTGACACACTACCGCCAGTCCATCGAGTATTGTTGGTCCTGACTCGATACAATGGTGAAATCACACAACCAATATCATTAGAAATTTTTATGGCTTTCTTTAATCAGTTTGTGTACGAGCTCCTGCTCGTGCCCACTGGCCTTGGGCCTATTGCACGTGTTTTTCCAAAACCGAGCATTTAGCCTCGAGAGTTAAAAAATCATGGCCTTTGGCCTATTTGAGTTGTTTTCAAGAAGTTCTCCCAAATATTTTAAGCATTGGCACACAGTTAGGGGAGAACACTTTTGACAAAAATTTCTATTCATCTCATCACACCAACCGGGTGTGATAATATCTCCGCTTACAACCAACAAGCAGGTTTCTCCTTTCATCATACCAACCAGGTATGATATGAAATAATCCCACTCACAATTGGTTTTTAATTTCTATAGTGCTCACCATCCCAACCGAGTAGGATGTATAATTAAGCCCACTCACCCCATGACCATGACGTGTTCATCCCCAGTCGGTTTTCGAGTCCACGCTAGCTTTTCCTCGTTAGCGTTCCGGTCTCTCTCGCACCCCTACACAATTTGGGCATCTTTATCAATTAAGGCTTGGCACGATAGCCTTCGTTTTCTCACATATGAGTGACTAGGCTCAAAATTGTTGATTAATTACACCTAGGTCCCTAAAGTTCATTTTCCTTAACTTTAGGTCCATCATGCTAACTTTTCCCCAAATTGAGTTCCAAGGCTTCCAAAATTCCCTTTGGGTCCACAATTTACTAAAAATTGTAAAAAGGGCTCAAATTTTCCAAATTTCCAATTTGGTCCCCAACTTTTCAAAAATTACCATTTTGCCCTTACTTTCCAAAAATGGTGATTTAGCCCCAAATGTTCTGAAAATTGACCAATTGGTCCTCCAGCATCTTTCTCATGGCCAATTGTCCTTCAATTTTGGGAAATAGAAAAGTGGTCCCCCAATTTTTCGAAATCCAAAAATTTTCCCAAAAGTTTTCCAATTTCTCCCCTTCAAACTGATCGAATTTGATTTCTTCAAATTGGCCATTCAATCGGGATTAATTGCTCCAATTGAAGTATGGATTAGTTCCTACACTTCCATATGATTCAATTGAGCTTTGAACCTCGTCATTTGGGTCCAAATTGAGCTAAAACGGAGCTTCGCCGGAACACTACTCATAGAGAGAGAAAGTTTCGAAAGCTTACCATTGGAGGTGCAGCGGACTGAGCTCTCGATCAAGAAAGGCAGCTCTTGTCATGAGGTTCTTTCTAAGATCAAGAATCGCTACAATTGATGTCAAATCGAGGGTGAATTTAGTCAGTTAAACTCAACACTTTCTCTCTCTAACCCTATTATGCAACGACTCAGGAGGGCCGAATTGGCTTACCTTTAAGCTCTATTAAGGTCGTGTGAGGGTTGTGGGGGTGTTGGGGAGGCTTGTTTTGGCCGGGGAAGGGCTGAATTTGGCCAAATTCAGCTTAGCTAAAATAGGGCATCTTCGGTTCTTCAGAGCTGCTTCACTGTTTGATTCTGTCAGCGCTTCACTAGCGGTCCTCGTGTCGAAAGGAGGTTACTGTCAGGTAGCTAATTTCCTCTGGAGTCTATATATCATGCCCCGACCTAGTTTGGTCAGATCCTTGTGATCAACCCGACACTCTCCTAGTTTATTACGGGTTTTCCCCTTTTCTAAGTTGTGGGGAGTAAGGCGTCATTTTTCACATATGCCTTTCTTGGAATAACATTAATAAAAACTGAATATATTAACCTTACATACCTGTCTTGCAGGTTCAGCTTTAGGTGGGGTTTCACTTGGTTACCTGAAAAGGGGGTAAAGGGAGGGGGTGAATTTGACAACTCGATGAATGGGTATTGGGTGAGAGTTTTCACAAAATCAATTTTAATCGAAGTGTGCTAGACTGCTCATTTCATTAAAAATGCTTTTCTTCAAATTGCGGTTTATTAAAACCTTTTTCCAAGGTTTACCAATTAATTTCCAAAAATTCTCAATTCCTTTCCACGAGTTTTATAACCTCTTTCTCATTTCCATATTAGGTGTGTTTCACAAACAACACACACCCTTCATCAGGAAGGGTTCACACACAATCGCGAGATGCAGTTACCCCGATTGCACCAACTTGTGGATCGGAGCGTCTTTACCATCCACTCTAATAGAAGTCTCTAACTTCTACCCAAAGTCTGAGTGAACGTCTCCAATGTCCTACCCTTAGACCCAAAATATTTTGTGTCCATATGAGGATGAAAACCTCATCATGACCCCACCTCAGTCTTATGCGCATGAAGCTACGTTGAGCTTCCTTGACTGCTAGCATGACAAACTGCCCTTATCTCCACCATGTCGTCCAGTAGCCCCTAGGACACATCACTACCCCTCTTGGGTGTCTTGATGGTCTTGAACCTCAAGTGCATGCACAAACAAAGTTTTCCAATAAGCCATTAAGCTTTGGTGCCACTGGTCTAATGGCCCCAATCCTCAACTTGACCTATAGCTGTTTGTCTAGATTGGCATGTCGACATGGTCCTGACGCACTGCCACCAGCCCATCAAGTATGTCGGTCCTGTCTTGGTACCATGGCAAAATCACATAATCCATTTATTAAGAATTTTCATGGCTTATACATCATGTTTGTTTACGAGCTCCTGCTCGTGCCAACTGGCCTTGGGTCCACAGTACATGATTTTCCAAAACTAGGCATTTAGCCCCACAAGTTCCAAAACCAAGGCCTCTGGCCTATCTGAGCAATTCGAGCTCTTGTCAAGAATGTCTCCCAAAATTTTTAAGCATTGGCACACAGTCATGGGAGAGCACTTTTGACAAAATAACATTTCAACTTGTTCATCACACCAACTGGGTGTGAAGACATCTCTGCTTATAATCGGAAAGCGAGTTTTCTACTTCCTTCTAGGAAGTTCATCATACCAACCGGGTACGATCTACTTACAATCGGTAAGTACTTTTTCCGCATATTTTCCACATCACTCCAACCACGTGTGATGTTAAAATTCAACATAGAAGTGTTTGTTTTATTTCTAAAGTACTCATCATCTCATTGGTATGATGAAACTTTTTCAAAGGAAGTGGAAAACCTGTACATCGATTATGAACAGAGATGTTGTAAACCCTGCACTTTTGAGTTGAGGAAAACCGGGAAAAGAACTAGTCAAACCAAGTAAGAAAACTGAGCCGATTTACAAACCTAATCATTTGGGAACAACCAATTTGGAAATTTACAACTTTCAGGTGATCTAAAGGGTTCATTAAACCTTGGAAAAGAAACTTAAGAAAAATTAGAAAAGAAAAACCAAATTGGTTCAGGTGAACGAGATCCCATAAGAACTCTAAAGTTAAGCGTGCTTACTTGAGAGTAGTGTGAGGATGGAACCGTTTAATTATTAATAGCCATAAATTAATATATATTTAATTATTGGAATTAATACCAATAATTTAATACCAAAATTAAATTATTGGAATGAATACCAATAATTTATAGCAATATTAATATTAGTAATAAATCTCTCTCATTTAATACACGGTTTTACACCTATATAAAGAGGTCATCCCCATTCATTCTCCTCACACCCGAACACTTTTCTCTCTCTCTCTACTGCTCCATTTCCCGGTGAAGCTTAAACCAGAGCTTCGACTTGAACATTTTCTTAACCTTGGAAGGAGAGGTCGGGCTCTTTAGAACCGAGGAGAAGTCAACTATCTGATAGAAAACTCCAATCAATTCGAAAATCACTATAGAAGTGCAGACATGATGAAACCGTGAAGCAGCTCCAGCGGACCAAAGCTACCCTGTTTCGGCCGAGTTGAAATTGGCCATTTCAAGCCCTCCATAGGCCAAACCAAGCCTTCCCAACACTACCTCAGCCCTCCCACGGCCGAATTAAAATTGAAAGGTAAGCCAATTCGACTCCCCTCTGCAAGTTCCGGCATTAAAATCTGCAATTCCAAGTTTCTTAAAATAGTATGAACATGCAAAAACTCTATTTCAACTCCAATTTCAATAATTAGAGGTGTTTGATTGGTCAATTTGATGAAATCAAATTCGGTAGTGTTGAAGAGTTGAAATTGGGGGGAAATTAGGGATTTTCGAAATTCAAAGGACCAAAATGCAATTTTATGAAATTGAGGGTCAATTGGGAATGAAAATAATGTTGGAGGACCAATTGAGGAATTTTGGAATTGTTGGGACAAAACTTACCATTTTTGTAAAGGAAGGGCAAAATGGTAATTTTGGAAAAGTTAGGGGACCAAATTGGAAATTTTGGAAATTAAACCCCATTGTGTGAAATTAAATAATTTGAGTTCCTAAGATAAATTTTAAAAGTTTCAAGACTAAAATTTAGGAAAAACCCGTCAATATGGACTTAAAGTTAAAGAAAATTAACTTTAGGGACCTAATTGCAAATATATGTAAAGTTGGGTTTTCTCATTCATTTGGAATGAATGAGAGCTATTAGGCCAAAGAATAATGAACAATTATGTTCATTTCGTGTAGGAGAATGAGACATCAGGAACGCCAATCGAGGTCCAGCTTGCTAAGGATGGAACTCAACTAAGTGAAATTTCACTGCAATATCGGGTAAGTGAAAATTTTATATCATACACGGTTGGGGATGATAAGTACCTCAGTATGAAAACCCACTATTTAGTGGTATTTTAAACATCACAACTTAAAGGAAGTGATATGAAAATCATACCGAAAAACTACTTACCGGTTGTAAGTAGATCATACCCGGTTGGTATGATGAGACTTCCTCGAAGGAAGTTGAAAACCCGTTCATCGGTTATGAACGGAGGTGTCCTTATACCCGAGCGGTATAATGGATAGAGAAAACATATGTTTTGTTGAAAGTGATCTCCCTTGACTATGTGCCAATGCTTAAACAATTTGGGATACCTTCTCGATGAGAGCTCAAATAGCCCTAATAGACTAGGGGCCTCGGTTTTGGAACTTGGGGGCTAGATGCTCGATTTTGAAAATCTCGTACAGTGGGCCCAATGCCAGTTGGCACGAGCAAGAGCTCATAAACGAACATGATATATGTGCCATAAAACTTAATAAGTGAATTGTTTGGCCATGGTACCAAGATAGGACCGACATGCTCAGTCAACTAGTGCCAGTGCGACATGACAAGTCGACGGACTAGTCAAGACAAACAACTGCGGGTTGAGTTGAGAGTCGGGGCCATTGGGACAAATGGCACCACATATTACATGGCTTGATAAGAAAACATTGTTTGTGCATGCACTATGAGTACGTGATTATCAAGACGCCCATGAGGGGTAGTGATGCGTCCTAAGGGCCCTGAACGACCCAGTGAGTATAAGGGCAGTTCGTTGTTCCAGGTGTCTATGCGTAATTTGGAGTAGCACCAAGCACATGAGACTGGGGTGGGGACGGAATGAGGTCTCTATCCTCATACGAACACGAAGAACCAATTTCAAGATTGAGAGTCGGATGTCACGTACATCCACTCATTCCGAGGGTAGAAGTGGTCGTGCTTGTATCCGGGTGGCCGGTAAAGTCGCTCCAAAGCCACTAGTGGGTTCAGTGATCGTGCTGAGCTGCGAATGTGTGTAACATTCAGGATGAAGGATGTGTGTTGGGTGATGACACACCGTGGTTAAATATGAAATGGTGAAAAAATTGAAATTTTTTAATTAAGGGATTTTTGAAAGAAAGGAGTCTCGCACACTCCAATGATAAATGTTTTTCTTAAAAGTCAAAACTTTTGAAAAACCCATTCACTGAGTAGTTGTACTCACCCCTCCCCTATATCCCTTTTCAAGAAATACTGGAAAAGTCTACCCTTTAGGACCATCAACCAAGACACCTGTCATACAAGTATGATAAATCTAAATTCTTATGAAGTTTTGTTTATGTTATTCCTGGAAAAGGTGCAGGTTTAAAGGAAGCTTTACTCTTTACGGTCTATAATAAGGGGAAACTCTTTAATAAACTAGGAGAGTGGCTAGTTGATCATGGGGATCCGACCAAATAGGCTCGGGGCGTGACAGATGTCATTATTCCCAGTTGGTATGATAGACAGCTGAAAACATATTTTTGTCGGAAGTCCTCTCCCCTAACTGCGTGCCACTACTTAAATGATTTGGGAGAGCTTCTTGACAGGAGCTAGAATAGCTTTTATAGGCCGGGGGACCTCAGTTTTGAAACTTGGGGGCTAATATGCTCGATTTTGAAAATCTCAAACAGTGGGCCATAGGCCAATTGGCACGAGCAGGAGCTCGTAAACAAACATGAGATATATGCCATAAAACTTTAAGGAAATGAATTGTTTGGCCATGGTACCAAGACAAGACCGACATATTCAGTCAACTAATGGCACTATGACATGACAGGTCCCCGGACTAGTCAAGATAAACAGCTGCAGGTTGAGTTGATGGTCGGGGTCGTTGGACCAATGGCACTACAGATTATAAGGCATGAGATGAAAATACTGATTGTGCATACATTGTGTGTACGGGACCTTCAAGATGCCCAAGAGGGGTAGTGATGTGTCCTAGGGCCCTGGACGACCTAGTGCATATAAGGGCAGTTTGTCAGACCAGGTGACCTTGCGACGCTCGACATAGCTTCATGCGCATGAGACTGAGGTGGGGTCAGGATGAGGTCTCTATCCTCATACAAACATAGAGATTTGATTTCGGGATTGAGGGTCGAATGTCATGTACATCCACTCATTCTCAGGGTAGAAGTGGACGTGCTTCCATTTAGGTGGCCGATAAAGTCGCTCTGATGCCACAAGTGGGTTCAGTGGACGGGCTGACCCTCGATTGTGTGTTTTGACCTTCATGATGAAGGATGTGTTTTGGGTGATAAAATACCGTGATTAATAAGAAATGGTGATGAAAATAGAGATTTGAAATGAAAGGATTTTTTAAAGAAAATAAGAAGTCGGACAAACTCCAATACAAATCTTTTTCCTAAAAGTTCAATTTTGAAAACCCATTCACTGAGTAGTTGTAAATTCCAGAAAGCCTACCCTCAAGTACCACTAATTAATACGCCTATGAGATAGGTATGAAAGATTTAAAATTTTATGCAGTTTTGATTTATGCTATTCCAGGAAAAGGTGCAGGTTTAAAGGACACCTTACTCTTTATGGTTTATAAGCATGGGGCAACCCTTAATAAACCGGGAGAGTGGCAGGTTGATCATGGGTATCCGACCAAACCAGGTCGGGGCATGACACATTTAATAAGGGTTAATTGATCCAATTGAAGGTATGGATCAGTTCCTACACTTCCACACGATTCAATGGAGCTTTGAATCGCATCATTTGGGTCCAAATTGAGCTCAAACAGAGTTTCATCAGAAAACTGAACTTAGAGAGAGAAAGCTTCAAAAGTATACCATCAGGGGTGCGGCGGTCCGAGCTTTCAATTGGGGCAGGTAGCTCTAGTCTTGAGGTTTCTCCTAGGATCAAGAATTACATCAATTCATGTCGAATTGAGGAAGAAGTTGGTCAGTAAAGTTTCATCATTTCTCTCTCTAACACTTATTGGAAATTGTAGAGGAGAGCCAAATTGGCTTACCTTTCCACTCTAATTCGATCATATGAGGGATGTGAAAGTGTTGGGAGAGCTTGGTTTGGCCAGAGGAGGGCTAAATTTGACTGATTTTAGCTCAGCCGAAATAGGGCAACTTTGGTCTGTTGGAGCTGCTTCACTGATTGATTATGTCGACGATCCACGGATCGAATGGAGGTTGCTATGAGATAGTTGACTTCCCCTGGAGTCTAAAGAGCCTAACCTCACCTTCTGAGGTTGAGAAAAATACCCAAGTCGGAACTCTAGTTCGAGCTTCACTAGAAAATGGAGCAATAGCGAGAGTAGTTTTTAGGTGTAAGGAGGATGATTAGGGAGAATCTCTTTATATAGGCATAAAAATTATTTTTTAAATGGGGAAGATTTATTACTACATTATGGGTATTTATTATAATTAAATTGGGAAATTTATGGGTATTAATTCCATTAATTGAATGAATGTATTAATTTATTGGTATTTATTTAATAATGGTATTAAATTCTTAACTCTGGAATCCCTTTCTCCTTTATATTTATTTGGAAATTAATTTTGTACAGGTATATATATACCCTTATATGTAAATATCTCTTCAACATTTATATATATATATATACATAATTAACAATTATGTATATAATATTTAATTTCCGCTTAAATTCAACTCAAAATTTTTCCGACCGAAATTTTAGGTTACTAAAAACACGGGTGTGACACTATAGGACCCAACCTTGCCTACTAAGGCTGAGAAAAAGGCTTATTTCGGAGCTTTGATTCGAGTTTCATCGGAAAATGGAGCAGTTGAGAGAGAATGTAGATTTGAGGTGTGTGGACAATGAATGGAGAGGAGCTCTTTATATAGGGAGCTCGGGGACCCTCTGCCTGACCACTTTCCATTTTGGTCGAGCTTATCCTCGCCCCGAAACAGCCTGAATGGAGCGGTTTCATCTTCGTTGGAGATATACATTTTTTGCATTAATGAACAATGCTATCATCCTGAGGAAGAAGATGACACTATTCCAAACCAGACCGAATCGGTCCAACTTGGTTCAATGGCATAAATTGGTCGGTTCAAGCCCGATTAGACCGGTTTTCTCAAAATTAAAATTTTCTAAATTAATCTAAATTCATTTTCTATCTAATGGTGGCTTCAATTCCTCAATCGAAATATTTTAAACCGCCAAGAAAAATGAATTTAGAAATCGATTCATGTCTGATTCACCCTAAACCGGTCTGGTTTTCTCTTTCCATTTGTCTCAAGGTTTTTTTCCAAGATTTTTATGACTCTTTGAGTCATTTTGGATTTTTCAATTTCCCATTTTACCCTTTCTTTACCGATTATGGTTGGTGAACCGACTCGGTTTTCTATTTTGAATTGACTGGTTCTTTTCCCAATTTTCTTGTCTTTAAAGGATGGGGTTTACAACTCTCCCCTCCTTTTAGAGGTTTTGTCCCCAAAACTAAGTTAGTAATCCTTTACATCGAGAGTAATTTTCCCTTGATGTCCTCTTGTGGTTTGTTTGGCTTGTTGTCACTTTGGTGGTTCCTTCACCTCGCCTCTTTTAACCTCGTTCCTAAGAACTTCTTTTCCTTTCAATGTTTACTCACTTCTTGGTGTTTATCATGATTAAACATGTCTTACCCACTGGTTCAAAGGTACATCCTTGGGTCCACTTCTTACTCTACTTAGGATAAGACTCTTCTTCTTAAGGGTTTTCATCCAGGTCATTGTGTTGGATGTTCCACAATGTCCGATCATTCATGTTCCCATTTATTTCCTTGGTCATTAATGCTCTTTCGCTCGTCATCCTTTCGGAACTTTTTTTCCTTAACCCTTTGGATTTTAATATGATCCCCTCTTTATCTTATTTTAGTCCTTCCTCCATTTTTTTTGTTTACTACGACTCCGGTTCCATTTCTTAGATCTAACTAACAGACTCGGTCTTACTTGGGTCACCTTTCTTGGAACTGTTGGAACTACATGTCCTTTACAGCATGACTTGTTTTGGAAATATCTTTGCCCATTATACTTCCAGAATGTATGTCCTTGATAGTGGTTTGTGCCTTTCCATCCGTTTAGGAGTCGTATGGCTTCGTTCCTTCCTAGTACCTAGTAGTGTTTCCCAACTACTTTCGGTGTTGTCCAATTGTCCTTTAAAATTTTTTGACACTAGGATCATGTCGACTTCTCTCTATCTACTCATTATTTACCAACTTTCCTATGGGTTTTCCCCCGAGTTTCAACCATCATGTTTCTCAATAGTTTACCAACACATTGGGATATTTTCTCACTTATGTTGTTCCCCATTTACAATGGTATCTTTTACTCGAGAGCTTTCCTTTCTTCCATCCATCCTGGCTCGCTTGTAACCATTATACCATTCCTTATTTCGACTTGACCCCTTTTTGGTCTAGGTATTGATTCCCTATTTGGGGAGGTCTCCCTTTTATGTTTTTTTTCTCTACTATGGACTTTAAGGTAGAGACTTTCGTCTTAACACTATATCTTTACCATTCCCTAAAGGTTCCTTCACTTTACCTCCTTGCGCTCTTCCCTATCTTGGGGCATTTGCTTTCCTGTAATCTTTCATCGTCTTGAAGTTTCCGTTTGATCCCTTACTCTTTATTTGAGGACTTCTGATTATTGGTCTTATTTCACGTACTTCACCCTATGCCCACTCGTCTACTCTGTAGGATCCTATTAAGGGGGTGCGGACCATGACAAGTCTTGATGTTAGTGGCCATTTCCATTATCCATTTCTTAATTGGAGGGCTTATTTCTCTAAGGTTTCTCAAATGTTATTTCGTTAGTATGGACAATCCACCCCTTTCATACTTATACGACATCTTTCAATGCTATCTTCCTACCTACCCTTTCCTTGGGTTTAACTTACTCTTTGGGTTTTGGGTAAATTTCCCTTGTAATTGGTTCTTTATCCCCAACTTGCATTCCGTTTGCAACTTTACCTTTTATTCCACTTTAGTTGGGTTCATTACTTCTTTGTTGGAATATGTATGCCTCTTTAGGCCTCCCTTCCTTGGTAGGCTTCCTCCTCTTTTCCCAGATTTCCTCTTTCCTTCATCTTCTCGGGTATCTATCTTTAAGTCAACTACATGACATGCTTTGATGTTCTCCTCTCTTGCTTACCCTTACTTCGAGGAATCTTGTTGGCACATCCATTGTACCTTGTCTTTATTCCAACTTGTACTCAATACAATTTTTATTTCTATTAGGGAAGGGTTTTCGATCTCTTTACTTTCGAGGTTTCTTAATCTCCTTCTAAGAGCTTACTTAATCCCTCCCATGGCTTGAGTTTGACCATCAATCCATTTTCAGCCATTGATTTCTTTAAGGATTTCCTTCATCCTTCCTTTCCGATGTTTAGCCTTTTCACTTCTCCCTTCCTTGTCGAGGTTTAAATCCATGGTTCTTCCGAGTTTCAGTTTGTTAACTACCTCATCCCTACTATTTTTCTTGTCCAACTGTTTGAGGGCAGTTGTCTCTAGAATTCAATTGTCCTTGATGCCCATCTGGTCGCCCTTTATAGGATGTAGTCAATACTACTTCTCAGTCCTTCATAGGGTGTCGTTTATTCTCCTTGATCAATCTGTTGTTACTAGTTACTTCCTACTAGGCTACTCTCCTTTCCCAAATTAGGTCACACTTGCTATCCTGAAATATCCTTAACCACTTATACCCACTTTTTGAGGTTCCTTATTTTGAGTTAAGCCACTTATGATACACCTGTCAATTCCGTCGCTTGGGACTTTCCTTCTTATTGTCTCACATCCTACCTTTATCCTTTTTCTTAGAGACTTCCGTCATGGGATTTTCACATTCAACCTCCTTAATGCTCCTTGAAGGCTTTTCCTTTTTTTCCTTTCTTACACCCATCTGATATCAGTATGGTTATCCGCCCTTAATCCTTCCATGTCATTCAATTCCCTTTTTGTTCATTATCCTTCCTTCGAAGAGCTCCTGGTTATGGATGGCTCCTAGCACTTTACGTTATGTCTAGTCGTCCATCAATGGTTCCTTCAAGGGGTACTTAGTCCTATACATTCCTCTAGAGTTCTCTTTCCTAGCACATTTCTTTTCCTCTAGAGTTCTCTTTCATAGCACATTTCTTTTCCTCTAGAGTTCTCTTTCCTAGCACATTTCTTTTCCTCTTCACTCTTACCATGTCCTATCCTAGAATTATCGAAGGATGTTTTCCGTGTATGCCCTTTTTTAGTGGGTTCTAGGTGTACTTCCCTTGTACCTTACTTCTCTTCTTTGTTGTCTTTTATTCAACTTGTTCTACTCATAGGCAACTTAATTCCTCTTAGTTTCTTAACTTCTGTACGAGAGCTCACTCAATCCCTTATGGTCCTTAGGCTCCCCCCCCCCCCTCTCACTCCTCCTGCATCTTTTAATGTTGCCTTCCCTTTCCCTGGATTGATCCTATTCTTTGACTTCATAGAAGCATCGCTTCCCTTATACTAGACTCCTTATGAGCACACTCTTTCCTTTTTCCCTATCATTGGTTAGGGTATGTCCTTTGTGATGACTCCCTTTCTAGGGAGGCTCTTTGTTCCTTTTTGGAAACTTCATTCCCAATCTTTTGTCTCATCTTGTTGCCTTGTTACTTTGTGTTCCCTAGTTCTTGTGGGGAACTATTTAGGTTGGCTATCTTAGGGTTGTTAGTTAGTGTTAACTAGAGGTAGTCTTCCTTCTTTGGTGGTCTTCTCTCCATCTATTACCCCGGGTTTTGATTGGTATACTACAATTTTTTAATTGTACTTGTTGTTAATAGGGAGATTAACTTTTAAATAAAGAAAAAATGTCTTTATTCATTCAAGGAGGTAGTTTCTTGCCGTACTCGGCATATTACATAAATTTTCTCACTACTTCCTAGTCCCTTGGAGTCATAGGTCGAGAGTTAGCCTCTGAATGGTTTCGGGATTCATGGTCTGAGGGCTTTGATGAACTGGTTGACGTCCATCCATATTCTCGTCGAACTTCCATGCTAGGACGAACTTCATGGAATACCTCGAGTCTATACCTCCTTAGCACCTCAGTCTCACACTCATAGGTCAACTTCATCCATTGGGAAGGTTAAAGTTGTATTGAGCTAGTGGGGGTGCCTGGTGGACTTTTATAAAGGTTGCATGGGTATCCCAATAGTTATCCCAAACCTCCTTCTTAGTTGGAGTCCTTTTTGGTTGACGTAGGATTGGAGGGGGTGTCAAGCTCCTTGGAGGAGGGGTAGGTTCTTCCTGCCTTGGAGGAGTATACGTTATGCCTTCCAACTCTAACAATGCTCCAACCAGTTTCCTATAGTCCTTGACCATATCTTTGGGCACTCTCTTCTCGACCTCTATGAACCTTTGAACTGTTGTTTCTCTCGAGGTAGGTGTCTTTTTCACAATCTTGTGTGTGGGTTTGGTTCGCACGGTGAACTTCCTAAGAACTCTTCTTCCTACATGGTAGTTAAGTTTTTGTTAATGACAAGGCATAGTATTGATAATGCTTTCAAGAGAACATGAATCTGATACCACTCAAGTTGTCATGTCCCGACCCGATTTCGTCAGATCCCCGTGATCAACCCACCACTACCTTGGTTTAAGAGAGGTTTCCCCTTCTTTTAATCAAGAGGAGCCAAGCGTAAATTCAAACCTTGTTCCCTATAATAGCATAAATCAATCAAAATGCAAGCTTAAAATTAATTTTAACCATACCTGACGAAGGGTACATCTTCACGATTTCTTTTGTTATATCTGCTTATTCCTAAAAGGGGTAAAAGAGAGGGAGTGTGTTCTACAACTCAATGAGTGGGTTTTGGGAGTGAGTTTTCAAAATAGCTTTTGTTTATCAAATCACGCCAAGGTTACCATTTCCTTTAAAAATGATTTTTCCTCAAATTTTGGTTTTCAAAACTTTTTCCCATTACTATATTAGGTGTGTTTAGCTCTTTTAGCCTATCCTCTTGCCTCGGGAGGCATTTAGCAAACAAAAACATGCCCTTCATCAAGAAGAAAACACACATTCAAAGGTACAGCCCATCCACTACACCCACTTGTGGATTGGAGTGTATTTACCATCCACCAATATATAAGTCTGTCCACTTCTACACGAGGTCTGAGTGGATGTTCTCGACATCTGAGGACAGAGACCTCATCCTGACCCCACCCCGGTTTCATGCGCAAGAAGCTACTCCAAGCTTCCTGACTGTTTGGCACGACGAACGGCCCTTATCTCTACCATGTTGTCCAATAGCCCTTAGGACCCATCACAACAATCTTGGGCATCTTGATGGTCTTGTACCACAAGTGCATGCACAAACAAAAGTTTTTCCACATATGATCATTATCTTTGGTGCCAATGGTCCAACGGTCCTGACCCTCAACTCGACCTACATCTCTTTGTCTAAGTGGTCCATCGACCTAACCCTGACGCACTACCGCTAGTCCATTGAGTACTATAGGTCCTGACTTGGGACCATGGCGAAATCACATAACCAATTTCATTAGAAATTTTCATGGCTTTATTTAATCAGTTTGTTTATGAGCTCTTACTTGTGACCACTGGCCTTGGGCCCACTACACGTGTTTTTCCAAAATTGGGCATTTAGCCCCATGAGTTCAAAAACCAAGGCCTTTGGCCTATCTGAGCTATTCTAGCTCCCACCAAGAAGGTCTCCCAAATGTTTTAAGAATTGGCACACAGTTAGGGGAGAATACTTCTGACAAAAATTCCTTTTCTTCTCATCACACCAACCGGGTGTGATAATATCTCTGCTTACAACCGGTAAGCTGGTTTCTCCTTTCACCATACCAACCAGGTATAATGTGAAATAATCCCACTCACAAATGATTTTTCATTTCTAAAGTGTTCACCATCCCAACCAGGTATGATGTATAATTAAGCCCACTCATCTGATGACCGTAACGTGTTTGTCCCCAATCGATTTTTGAGTCCATGCTAGCTTTTCCTTGCTGGTGTTCTGGTCTATCTCGTGTTCCTACATGATTTGGGCTATACATTATTTGGACATCTTTATCTTTTAAGACTTGGCATGATAGCCATCGTTTTCTCACATATGAGCAAATATGCTCAAAATTGTTGATTAATTGCACTTAGTTCCCTAAAGTTCATTTTCCTTAACTTTAGATCCCTAATGCTAACTTTTCCCCGAATTGAGTTCTAAGGCTTCCAAAATTCTCTTTGGGTCCTCAATTTACTAAAAATTGTATAAGGTGCTCAAGTTTTACAAATTTCCAATTTGGTCCCCAAGTTTTTAAAAATTACCATTTTGCCCCTACTTTCCAAAAATGGCAATTTAGCCCCAAATGTTCTGAAAATTGACCAATTGGTCCCCCAACATCTTTCTCATGGCCAATTGGCCTTCAATTTTGGGGAATTTCAAAGAGCTCCCTTAATTTTTTGAAATCCCCAATTTTTCCCAAAATTTTCTCCAATTTCTCCCCTTCAAACTGACCGAATTTGATTTCTTCAAATTGACTTGGGGTTAATTGCTCCAATTGAAGGTATGGATCAGTTCCTACACTTCCATACGATTCAATTGAGCTTTGAACTACGACATTTTGGTCTGAATTGAGCTCAAATAGTGATTCGCTAGAAAACTACTTGTAGAGAGAGAAAGCTTCAAAAGCTTACCGTCGGAGGTGCGGTGGTCTGAGCTCTCGATCGAGGAAGGTAGCTCTTGTCCTGAGGTTCCTTTTAAGATTAAGAATCGTTACAATTGAAGTCAATGAAATTCGATACTTTCTCTCTCTAACCATGATCTACAACGACTGAGAAGGGCTGAATTGGCTTACCTTTCAACTTTGTTAAGGTTGTGTGAGGGTCGTAGGGGTGTTGGGGAGGCTTGGTTTAGCTAGGGAAGTGCTGAATTTGTCGAATTCAGCTCAACCAAAACAAGGCAGCTTCGGTCCTTCAGAGCTACTTCATTGTTTGATTCTGCCGGCGCTTCTCTGGCGATCCTCGGGTCGAAAGGAGGTTACTGTCAGGTAACTGACTTCCCCTAGAGTCTATAGGACCCGACCTTGCCTACTGAGACTGAGAAAAAGGTTTTTGTCGGAGCTCTAGTTCGAGCTTCACCGAAAAATGGAGCAGTTGAGAGAGAATGGAGATTTGAGTGTGTGTAGGTTGAATGGAGAATAGCTCTTTATATAGGAAGCTTGGGGACCGTCTGCCCGACCACTTTCCATTTTGGTCAAGCTTATCCTCGCCCTGAAATGGCCTGAACAGTACAGTTTCATCTTCACTAGATATATACATTTTTAGCATTAATGAACAGTGTTGTCATCCTGAGGAAGAAGAGGACACTGTTCCAAACTGGACTGGGCCGATCCGACTAGGTTCAATTGCATAAATCGATCAATTCATGCCCGATTCGACCAATTTTCTCAAAATTAATAATTTTTAAATTAATCTAAATTCATTTTTTATCTAATTGTGGCTTCAATTACCTAATTTGAATATTTTAAGCCACCAAGAAAAATTAATTTAGAAACTGATTCAAGTATGGTTCAAATCGGTTGAATCTGGTTCATATCCAGTTCACCCTGAACTGGTCAGGTTTTCTCTTCCCATTTGTCTCAAGGGGTTATTTTACATGATTTTTATGACTCTTTGAGTCACTTGGAATTTGTCAATTTCCCATTTTACCCTTTCTTTACCAGTTATGGTTCGTGAACCGGCTCGGTTTTCTCTTTTGAATTAACTCATTCTTTTCCCAGTTTTCTTGTCTTTAAAGGATGGGGTTTACAGGTTTTCTAAAATTTAAAATTTTATAAATTCGTCTAAATTCATTTTCTATCCAATGGTGGCCTCAATTTCCCAAATTGATATTTTAAGCCACCAAGAAAAATGAATCATTGAACCGGTTCACTCTGGTTTATCCCGGTTCAGTCCAGTTCATGTCTGGTTCACCTCAAACCAGTTTGGTTCTCTCATCCAATCCACCTCCTATTCTTCTTCACGATTTTTGTGAATTTTTGGTCACTTGGGAACTTCCAATTTCCCATGTTAACCCTTATTTACCATTTTTCGTTCATTAATTGGCTCGGTTCTTCACATAAAAAAAAATTCGGTTCTTTTTTATTTTCCTTGGTCCCATAGGGCGGATTTTACAGTAATAAACAAAGGATGGAGGAAGGAACAATATAGGACGAAGAGTGGATAACATCAAAACCTGTGAAAATAAGTATGAAAAGCTCGAAAGGACACCAAGTTAAGGGTTTCAATGATCCAGAGAATAAATAGACACGGGAACTGTCGGACATTTTGGAACTCCCAATCATAAAATCCTGGACAAGAACCCTCGAAAGGAAGAGCCATACCCTAAGCAAAGTAAGAAGTAGACCTAGGGATGTACATTTGGACTAGTGGGTAAGACATGCCTAATTGTGATAAACTCCATGGAGTGGGCAGACAATGGAAAGGAAGAGAAATTCCTTAAGCGCGTGGTCTAGAGGAGCTAAGTGAAGGAACAACCAAAGTGGTAGCATGTCAAGCAAACCCCAAGTTGACATAAAGGGAAAATATTTCGAATGTAAAAGATACGTAATTAAGTTTTGGGGAAAAAACTCCTAAAAGAAGTGAAGAGTTGTGAAACCCGTCCTCTTGAACCAAGGAAACCAGGAAAAGAATTGGCTATTTTCATGAGAAAATTGAGCCATTTAAAGGAACAAAAAATGATACAGAATGGTTTAAATGGGAAATTGGAAAATCCCAAGTGACCAAGATGTCATGAAAATCATGGGGATGAACCATGAAGTAAATTGGGTTGGAGAACCAGACCGGTTCAGGGAGAACCAAACCAGTTCAGGGTGAACCGGACTTGAACTGGATTGAATCAACTTGAACCATAATTAACAAAATTAGATAATTCATTTTTCTAGATGGCTTGAAAATCTCAATTTGGAAAATTGAGACCACCATTAAATAGAAAATGAGTTTAGATTAATTTATCAATTTTTAATATTTAGAAAACCAGTCAAATCATGTCTGAACTAGCCAATTTTGGTCATCAAACTCGATTGGACTGAACTGGTCCGGTCCAGAACAGTGTCATCGTCTTCCTTAAGATGACATCACTGTTCATCAATGGTAGAAAAACCTTCATTTTTCAACGAGGAAATATTCCCTCCAATTATGGCATTTTTCAAAAAGGATAAGCTCAACCAATATGAAAACTGGTAGAGCAGAGGGTCTATGAGCTCCCTATATAAATAGCTCCCCTTCATTCATTCTCCACACACCTCAAACCATCGAAGAAGGAGAAATGCCCCATTTTCTGGCGAAGCTCAAACTAGAGCTCCAACTTGGGCACTTCTCTCAACCTTAGAAGGTGAATTCAAGTGCTACAGACTCCAAAGGAAGTCAGCTACTTGATGACAACCTCCTCTCGACCCGAGGATCGTTGGAGAAGTGTCGACGATATCAAATAGTGAAGTAGTTTCGTTGGTCCAAAGTTGCCCTATTTTGGCTAACCTGAATTCAGCCAATTCAGACCTCCTATTGCCAAATCGAGCCTTCCCTTAACCCCTAAGGCCATCACACGACCTCTCTAGAGGAGAAAGGTAAGCCAATTCGGCCCTCCTCCATCGGGGTAGTTCAATTCTAAAGAGAGAAAGTGACAGATTTCTTTGATCAATTCCCGTTGATCTTGACTCCAATTGTTCCAATTCTTGATCCTAGAAGGACCCTGAGGACAAGAGCTAACTTCCTAGATCAAGAACTCGGATCATCGTGCCCCCGACAGTAAGCTTTTGAAGATTTCTCTCTCTACGTACAGTTTTCCAACGAAGCTCCGTTTGAGCTTGTTTCGGACCCAAATTCTGCAATTCAAAACTCAATTGGATTGTATGGAAGTATAGAAACCGATTCACGCCACCAATTTGAGAAATTAACCCCATTTGAATATCCAATTTGAAGAAATCAAATTCGGTCAGTATAAAAGGGTGAAATTGGGGGAAATTTGGGGATTTCAAAAAATTAAAGGACCTAAATTTAATTTTTCAAAATTGAAGGTCAACTGGCAATGAGAAGGATGTTGGAGAACCAATTGGTCAATTTTTAAAAGAATTGGGGCCAATTGCCATTTTTGGAAGTTATGGGCAAAATGGTAATTTTGGAAAAATTGGGGACCAATTTGGAAAATTTAAGCCCCATTTACAATTTTGAGAAAATTAAGGAACTAAGAAGGATATTGGAAACCTCAGGGACTCAATTGAGAATAATTCAATATTAAGGACCTAAAGTCAAAGATCATGGGCTTTAGGTACCTAATTACAATAAGGCAAAAATAAGGACCTAAATGTAAATACATGGAAATAGAAGGGCTATTAATGCTAAGCTATTCCTTATAAGGATACTCAAACCGTGTAGGAACAAATTCGAATAAGGATGGGAGCAAAGGAGCTCAAACAAGACTTGGAAAACCAACTAGGGACAAACACGTTACAGTCATCAGGTGAGTGGGATTACTAAAGTTATACCCAGTTGGGATGATGAGCACGTTTTAAATTGAAAGACCACTGTGAGTGAGACATTTTAAACGTTATACTTGGTTAGGATGATGAGCTCACTTTTATAAAAAGAAAACCTATTTACCGGTTGTGAATAGGCATATTTAAATATCATACCCATTTGTGGTGATGAGCATGATTTTTAGAAGTGAAAATCCACTTGTGAGTGGACCTACTCCTATCATCACACCCAGTTGGTGTGAAGAGTACTTTAATCTGAAAGAAATTTTGTCGGAAATGTTCTCCCCTTACTATGTGCAAATGCTTAAACTATTTGGGAAATTTTTCTGACGAGAGCTAGAACAGCTCCAACAAGCTGGGGGCCTTGATTTTGAACTCATATGGCTTAAGGTCCAATTTTGAAAAACTCATGAAGTGGGCCCAAAGGCTAGTGGGCAAGGACTAGAGCCCATAGACAAACATGAGTAAAATAGCCATGAAAACTCTCATTAAATTGGAAATTCTGTGTGATTTGCCACGGTACCAAGTCAAGATTGACAAGGCTCGATGGGCTAGTGGCAGTGCACTAGGACTAGATCAATGGACTAGTCAGGTAAACAACTAAAGGTCGAGTCGAGTGTCGGGGTCATTAGACCATCGGCACCAAAGATAATGGTTATATGTGAAAACTATTGTTTGTGCATTCACTTTGATTTGGAACTATCAAGACGGCCATAAGGGGTAGTGATGGGTTCCAAGGACTGCTAGACGACATGGTGGCGATAAGGGCATAAAGCTACTATGTTTGGGCTTCTCGTCGCATTAGTTAGTCATGAAGCTAACGTGTTTGGGCTTCATTGAAGCTACTATGTTTGGGCTTTCCAAAGCTACTATGTTTGGGCTTCATGCGCACGAGACCGGGGTGGGGTCATGATGAGGTCTCTTTCCTCATATGAACACAAAGAGATTATGGCTTCTGAGGGCCTGGTGCTCAGGGCGACACTCGAACTCAAGGTAGAAGTGGTCGAACTTCTATTAGGGTGGACAACAAAGTTGCGCTGATCCCCTCGTGGGTGCACTAGAAGTACTGCATATGCGAATGTGTGTACCTTTTATGATAAAGGGTGTGTGTATATTTGCTAAATGCCTCCAGAGGAAATGGGGTGTGCTAAAAAGAGCTAAACACACATAATAAGTGAAAATGGTAAAAAGGGGCATGTGAATATTTATTGAAAACCAAATCTCGAGTAAAGGAAAATGTGTGAACCCTTTTGATAAAGGGGCACGTACGGTTGTACGTGAAACATTTCTCGAGCAAAGGGAAGTGTTAAAAGAGTTGAACTCACATAGCAATGAATTAAAAAGGAGGAAATATTTTGATAAACTATATTTTTGAAAACTCATCTCCCAAAACCCACTCACTTAGTTGTAGAAACTCACTCTTCCCTTTAACCATTTCAGGAAATGAGACAAAAACCTTAGAGGATTTCTTAAAGTTGAACCCTAAGTCATGTATGTCTTTAAATTACTCAAATTTTGTATAATGTTGTTCCAAGAAACCATGTAAAAAGGACGTCTGACTCCTCGCGGTCTAGAAGGAAGATAAATCCTTCTTAAACCAAAGGAAGTGGTGGGTTGCTCATGGGGTTTCGACCAAATCGGGTTGAGGCTTGACATATCTAGTTCTCGACTCCAACCAATTTTCTAAAAATACTTGTTCACCTTCCCTATTAATTGCTCAAGATGCTCATTTTCTCAACTTGTTTATAATCCCTAAAATTTTGGGGGTTGTTTTACTTAAATGGTTGAACCTCAATTCAACCCAATTTCCACTTGGAATTTGTCTGATTCTTTACCACGAATTAGAGGGGGTCCCTTAGGGTGGTTTTAGGGTGAACTTTCTCATTGTTGAGTTTGAGGTTTGTATGGTCATGTCGTCCATCCAGTTTGATTTCAAATATTTTTGTTTTACCAGTCTATTTAGTTTCAATTCTTAATTCATATTTTCTGGTATTATATTCAATCCCTCATTGATCTCGCTTCATGATCTCAGTACAATTTGAACATCAACTTTCTTTGAAATTTTTCGTTCCTCATTTTTAGTTTATTTCTTTTATGTAAAACAATGTTTATACTTCCACTTATCCTCATTTGGGTCCCTATTTTCCTAAAATAGAACTTTGGCGACCAAACTTTTTGAATATTACATTTTAGTCACCAAACTTTCTTTTCCTTTAAAATACCTTCATACATTTTTCAAAAATCATTTATATGTCTCTCATCTTATTTTCCAAGTCCTAACGGTCGCTTTTTAGCTAAGGTTTGTTGGAACAGTGTCGTTTTGGCTATGATTAGGCATTTGTCAAAAAACTGACACACTTAAAAAAATTGATAGAAACTCACTAGAGATGACTAGTCAATCATGGACATGGGTGGAGTTGAAAAGTTGATTCCCCTACGCTCGTGGCCTTTTGAACCAGCCTCAAATGGTGGTTTGAGTAACTTGAAAAATGTGATTTATAGAGAATATTTAAAATAGGAGTATCACTAGAGCTTCCAAAAATTTTTACGGTCACGAGGCTTACGTTCAGCTCTAATGAGTAGTAGGGCTAACTAAAGGGGACTAAGAGTAGTACATGAAATTATTTTGAGTCATGGTTTCGAGGAAGCTATGGTAAGCTTAGAAAAGGATTGCTCTATTTTTACTCGAGTGAATAATGTTACTATTTAATCACATTAGTATCAGTAGAAGGCATGTTAGTATTGAAGAGTGGTGGTGTTTGAAAGTTGACTTTCGTATAGTTCTAACGCCACCAAAATTACCAAATTTGGTGATCTGGATCAAAAGTTATAGACTCTTACAGTGGGGTAGCCAGAAAACTAAGTATTCTTACTTCAATAGAGAATTTCGACCATGGGTTGGTGAGGTAGGGGTCAAGTCTTAAATAAGAAGTTTAAGAAACTAAGTGTCCATCATCCCATGTCCATAACTAGTCAGATTGGATCATATAAGCATGGATTTCCATTTAATTTTTCTTGGGGGCATGATGTCGGATATTGTGCGAAATCGGGTCGATTTCCGATTTTGATTTGGATTCGGGTGTTAAGTTTGGCAAATAAGACAGCATGTACACACTTGCAATTGTCTCATGCGCCCAGTATATACATCAACCCGTTCACAGTATAGTGAATTAGTTTATAACAAATAAATCGAGCATTTTGGTCAATTCACATATAATTAATCGGTTATTGACACAATATATTTTTCTAAAAATTATTTGTATAATTTTCTACAAATTATGCTAAAAATATCAATTTTCTAATTTATCTAACGTTTTTTAAAAATCAGGAGTTTTACTAATTCAAGTTAGTTCGAACAATTTTTGTCATATTTTTATGGATTCACCCCTAATTACACCAATTATTGGTCCAATTTATTTTTTTAAATGATTATAAAAAAATAATGAAAATATGATGAAATGAGATAAAAATTGAATAAATATTTTTTGCACTTTTTTATATTTCTATTGAGATTTTTTTTATTTTTTTATATGAAACCAACTAGATAAATAAATGGTAATAAGAATAAGTAAATGTAAGAAATGATAAAATGAAACTTAATTGGGATGATATTGTTTAGTGAGAAATAATACATGTAAACACCACATTCAAATAATTAAAAAAAACTCTTATAATTACTTACACGAATAAAATTTTAATAAGTTTAAATTTTATATAAAAAATTAAAAAAATATAAGTATCATAATATATTTATAAATCAAATGCGTCGTTACATCACATAATCATTATTTTACATATATATATATATATATCTTAATTTTAGACTAATAATAATATACAAAATAAATTAATATATTATGTTTAACAATTTATTCCTACTTTGCAATATTTTTAAAAAATAATATATATCTATGAAATATTTTAGATTTTAATATTTAAAGTAATATATAATATAATTGTTATAATAATGGCTAATATAAATAGTTATTTCCAACTTTTCAATATTATTTTATTAATTATGCTAATATGACCTTATTAACCTTTGATAATAATGTTAAATTTTTATTGTAGAAATATTGGTATATTTAGGGATGCTAGGTGGCTATGAGTATGCTAAAAAAGTCTCATTTCATGGCCAGCATCCCACTTTGTAGAAGATTGTCAAGTTCCAACCGACCTGAGCGACTCGCATCGTCGCATCCCATTTTAACATTGTCTTCAGTGGTGGGTCGATTCATATGAATGATGCATTAATTCTAATTCCATTTTAAATGTATCCGATTCACCTTATTATATAGTTAAAAGTTATGAGAATATATTTGTATTGTAAATATTAATTTTAACTTCATTTCTATCCGACTCACCTTATTATTTGATTAAAATTGTGAGAATATATTTATGTCGTATTCATGCAAATATTTAGTTAAGGTTATAAGAATATAACTTATAAATAATTGATACAATACATTTTTATTTTATTAAATTTGGTATCTTATTTTTAACTCATATTAATTATAATTTTAAATCCGAAAACAGTTAATGAATATGATTATTTTAGTGTGGAGTGAAATAATATTTTTATTATATACTCAAATAACTTACTAGCCGAATTTTAATTATTGGATAAATTATGAGTATAAGTACACACGTGTTGTAATAAAATGTGATAAGGTATTTAATTTAAAAAGTATTTAAATTAATATTTAATTAAAAATTATAAATAATATAATATTTTAAATTTTATAAATAAATAATATTTTTTTATTTTATTTAATATACTTCTCACTAATGCGCAAAGTAGCCTGCTGGTTATCTTGGAATGATTGCAAGAGAGTTGACCTTCTCATTAGGCCTGGTCCAACCAATGGAAGCTTAAGTGATGAAGTAGCCGGGTAGTATGACCCCACATGCATATATAGGCATTGTTCTCTGTTTATTCACCCCTAAATCTATTGTTGTCTCTTTGCACAAGAGAACCGTTGGCACCCATTGAGAGGTAGAACAAGACAAAGCCACCAGACTGGCCAAGGACACATCATACAATTAAATCTTCAGTTTTCTCAATGGAAGCATTACCGATAATGCAAGGATATATACGATACCAATAAACTAGAGATTGCAGATTGAGTTTCACATTCGTAACTAAACTTATGTTTGAATTGGAGGTTTGAATGGATTTAGATGGAGGTAAAAGTAAGGATTTGGAGGGGTGTGAAGTGATAAATTTAAAGTTATTAAAATTTTTTAATAATTTATGGTTTGGATGAAAGATAAGTTAGGTAAGGATTATTAATAAAAAAATAAAAAAATACATTTAATATTTTAATTAAATTAAATAATTTATTAGCTATTATATATTATTAAATTATATTAAATGTATTTTTTATAATAAATTTTTATTTATAATATTTGTATTATATAATTTTATATGAAATATTATTAATATAAATTTATTTAAAGTATATAAAAATAAATAAGAATATTAAAATAATTTAAATATTAAATAATACAATCCCTCAAAATTACTACATGTATAGTAGCGTAAGGTAAGAGGTTTGAGGAATTTAGAGATTATTCTCAACCACTCTAAATCCCTATAAATCCCACCCTTCAAATATAGCTTAATAGTTTTACTTATAATAGATTAAAATATTAGATAATGGTGAAATTTAATAATTAAATTATAAAAAATAAAATTTATATACTAAATACTAATAAATAAAAAATAAATAATTAAATATTTAATCTACCCTAGAAAATAATATAAAAAATTAAAATAAATAAATATATCATTAAAATTGAATCATCTTCTTAATTGTGGGTGAGAAATTAAAAATAATAAAAAAAATATTTCAACTCAAACATTTGAATTGAGTGCGAGATACGGTCACCATTCATTCCAAGAAATTGGCTTTTATATTATTAAATATAAATAAAATTAGAAGCAAAAAATCCAATAGACAAACATATCAGTAAACTAATAATAAATAGGGAATTTACTAATTAATAATTAGTAAACATGCAAGGCTGCAATGCTGTTGTGACCATATTACCCTCTCAAACGAGAAGCCATTTGTCATTGGTTGTGTTGTACTCGGGGATGTCTCTCACTCTCGCAGTCCACTAACGTGACAGTCTCGATTCACTAAGGCAAGAAAACAAAGAGCAATTTCAGAGACTGCTATTCGAATTGAATGCTCTTCTTTGATGGTTAGTTTTCTTTTTATGTCTTCCTGTTGCTATGGAGTGGATGTTTCTCGCTGAATGTTGGGGTATATATTTAAAATTTGTGCGTTGTCGATGGAATCCTTGTCCCACGTTGATTGGAGAAGAAGAATATGTGATTTTCCTGTGCCTGTCGGACTTAATGTTTCTCCCTCGATGTCCTTTGATATGGGGATTTTGATTGGATTCTGAATTTGGGGTCAGAAGTACGATATCCCCTCTGGTCCACACGGTGATGATCTTGATCCTCACGGCTAAATTCGGGGAAGCTTTCGTTTTAGCAAATGTGTAGCTAAATATATCCTCCAGTGGTACCATCCCTGAAATCCTTAAAGTTAGTCAACTATCATTCATTGGTTAAATGGGCCTTTAGGATTCAATTTTAGCTGGCAGAAGAATCTTTTAGTTCCCATATCAATGGATATTTCGGTTGAGGTGAGAGTTCAATCCCAATTTATTTTCTTTTCTGGTGGGTAGAGTTTTAATTTGGAGATTCCTGTTGTTGAAACCCATTTGTCTCTTTTGAGTTACCAGCAAATCCAACGCATTCCCTCATGTCTGAGGTAAGTTTTCTTATTTGAGAAGAAAAACTCTATTTGGGCTTCCTGTATTGATTATAGAATTGTTCTGTTAAGATGTGAATGTGACTGTTCATTTCCTGTTATCTTCTCAGATTTAAGAATCTTTAAAGCATGGCAAATATGTTCTTCAAGTTCTTTAACCAGATAGAGTAACGTTAAATTTTGTTTCATCATAATCAGATCGTTTTTTGCTTCCCCACTATTGTTTGACAATCGGATTCTTTATTTCACATCTGGCTTTGAGAATGAAGCAAAATCTCTTATTCATTCTAGTTTCAGGTTTATTTAGTCGATGTATGGTCAGTGTTGCCTCAATTTCTAAGTTCCAAGTTCAATGGATTTTTTATAATTATCATCTTGTAGCTTTTGGCTGAAAGCAGTTTTTTGTTGGTTAGCATGTGATTGAATCAATGTCATTCCTGAGTTTTTTTTCCCGTAAATAGATTTTGCATCAGTTGAAATATTAGTTACTGTAATCAAGACTACAAACCCTGCTTTCTTCTTCCTCCTCTCTTTAAAGTAAATAGTTATTGATACTCTTGATTTTTCCAAAAAATTTAAAACTAACGATAGATCATAGCAAATAATGCATTTAGATCTACCATATTCAAGAGTTTTCCAATATATTCGCTCTTCTCCTAAGAGCTAATTCTAAATACTTTTTAGGGCAAAAGCATCTATAATGATGTTTAAAATTCCATTTCATTGGTATGATGTGGTGCTATGGGTTGTGTTATGTTGTATTAAAAGAGTTCACAATTTTTTTGGATATATAACATAGATTAAATTACCTTTACTTCTCCCTTCTTTGTGACTCTGCACTAATTATTTTAAGTCAAGATAGTGTATTGGCACTTATGTTGATTGGAGGAGCTTTCAATGACTTGATACCACACAATCTAAATTATTACCAGTTATTTATTGTTTTCAATATTTCCTATCTTTGTATGAACTTATTCATACTAACTATTGTACATTTGCAATCTAGGTCAAGATATTCTGCTAAAACCTCTAAAGATAGGATCCGGCTTTGTCTGCACTGAAGAAGTATCTTGTCAGTATCTAGTATCTCTGTTTGTTCTTCTTAGTAGAAATTCTGACCAACATGGCCTCTGGAGTCATTTCTTATGACTTTTCTAACTATTTCAAATTTGATTGTGGACAGGTTTGAGAAAAGATGCACTGCACTCTTAGTAGGACTCAAAGTGATATTTCAGCCATTTCAGACAGGCCGAAGTCTTCATTGCCCCTGAAACATCTAGGACAGCACCATGATACAACTTTGGAGGTTGTCTTTTGTACATGTATTTCACCTAGTTTTGCTGGATAAAATTCATTATTCAAGGAGAGAGATGCATCAATTTATAAAATTATTTATTTATTTTGCTCATGATAATTCTTCCTATTTTCTATAGGATTGTATGGAGTCTCCAGTCATTTGGCAGAACACCCATGACAGGTATGCTAGTTGTAGGTTTTAGGTGGATGCAAATATCTGCTAATATTTATATATTAGCTATGGGGAGATCCATTGTGCAAAAAAAAGGCTATGGGGAGATCCTAAGGCTAGGTTTGGATAGAGGAGTTTAGAGGGATTCGAATGGATGGAGAAATCTCTCGTTTAGGTATTTAAGTTAGGGGAGACTTGGAGGGATAATTTCATCCCTCCAAATCCCTCCATTCTTCTATTTCTCAATCCCTCCAAAAATGGTGGAATAGGGAGGGTAAGGAGGGATTGTACAAAAATTACAACTCTATCCTTAGATTTGATGACAAAAATAAACATTAAGAGTATAGTAATCTTTTCATGTGTGAATCCCTCCCTCCCATCCCCTCCCTCCCATCCCCTCCCTCCCATCCCCTCCCTTCCTTTCTCCTATGAACCCCTCAATCCAAACATACCCTAAGAGTGTAGAAATGGTAGGAAGAAAAAGAAATAACTACATGTGAGGAATTCAAATGGTAAATTAAATTTTGAATCTAGAATATTTGGTTTTAGATAAAAGGCCACAACACCGCAGCAGATCCTTTTTCTTAAAAATCTGATCTATTCAATGACATGATTAACCAATAATATTAGGAACCAAACTATTGCCATAAATGTGAAATTTAGTCATATTGTTTCTCACTCTTTCAATCCTCAAGACATGCCAAGTCTTAATTTTCATGGCATAACATAAGCTTTTCTAGGCTTTAATTGTTTCGCTATATTTTTTATTCAACTACATGTATCTCTTGAATCATCATTTTGTTCCAAATTAATAAATGTTCATTTATTAGTCTTGGACTTTGGAGTCATGCTTAAGACTTTTTTTATGAATAGTAGATGTTAGTTAGACTTGATGAGCCATTACTCATTTTCACCTTTTTTCCTTAATAGGGACCTTTACTCTCTTAAAGAGATTTATACCAAAGCAAAGCCTTTTTTCCCTTTTTGAATGATAAGTAAGCAAAGCCTATTGATGTCAGTCCTGGGTTAAATTCCTTGGGTCAACATTTGGTATTTAATGACATGCCTCATGATGTATAATACACTACCTGATGGATTTCAGACACCACCAATATAAAAAAAACACACACACAAAGTCTATAGATTTAACTCTATGATGCTAACTTTAAACTATTTTAAGCAGATAGATCCTTATACTTTTATGGCTCACATTTTTGTTTACTGTAATTTTTTTGAAATTTTATTTTGTAGAATTTATTGGCTTTATGAATTGTCATATAATAAAATTCAGCATTTTATTTTTTGGCAGCTGTACACTTCTGACTTTCCTTACTCTTGAGTCTGATGGTAACTGGAAAATTCTTGCCCTACCCATGCAAAGTCGTGATAACAATAACAACCCACCATGTGTCTCACAGGTGAATTTATGTGTAGCAATTTTAGCTAACCCTTCAAAATACTATATAATTAGATAAAAAAGGCATCAAATTACTGACATGGTTTTTTAATCTGTCAGTATGATGGTCACAACTCTAGTGGGTGCAATGGAAGGAGTCAACCTCATGGCAAGGCAATGGAAAATTCTAAACTGCTTTCAGACAATAAAGTAGATGGGACTGTGAGGTCATCAACAAGCAAGAGTATGCGAAAAAAGGGGAAACAGAGTAAGAAGCATATTTCAGATGGTGGCTCAGCTGAGATTTCGTTATTACCTTCTTATCAGAATGATCAAGGCAACGTTAATGGGGATGGGGACTTATCTGGAGCTATTTTATTGACTTCTGATCATAGTGTTTCTGAAGATAGTTCTATTTTTCGACCTGAGGATCTGCTTAAAGCTAATGATATACAGTTCTCTGATAGTCCAAGTTCCAATGGTTCCTTAGAGTCTGATTTAGTTTTGATCAGTTCAGATGCTGGAGAAGGTTTCCAGATTGATTCTAGTGCATCTGATAGAGAAACTATTGAGGTTAGGCATAAAGAACTGCCAAATTCAGGTACTGGTAGAAGGGTATCCAATGATGTTATTAATTTAACTGATCAGTGCAAAGAAACTGGGAGGGGAAATAATTGGAATGCTGCGAAGAAAAGTTACCGGATCAAAACAACCGCTAAGGGTCGAGGTGCCTCTAGGCCTTGCACTTTTGGAAATTCACTTTCCCACACTAGTCATCCTGTGTGGCAGAAAGTCCAGAGGAAACTTGAAACAGAACATGGTTTGGTGGAAGGGAACGGGAAGCTTCTGGAGAAAAATGGAGCGCAAAGTAGTGACGACAAGAGGCAGATACCACATAAAATTTCAGGGAAATTGAAAAGGAAGCAGTATCCTTGTTCAAGGCAGGAGAGCAACCAGCATTCGAGGAAGGGACCCTCTTCCAACAAGTCTAAGCATGGAAATGAGAACAAATTTTCTAACTCAAACATCGTTGATATTCCAGTCATATCTTCTACCGGTAACCCAAGGGACAGATTGAAGACCAATGATGCTGAAAGCTTGAATACAGAACCAATTCACAATTCCCATGTTTGTCCTGATGGGTTGCAGCTCAATGAAAAGAGTAGCAACTGCACTTTTGATTCAGATAACAAATGCACAGATAGCTCACTGGGAGAATCTCAGGCTGATCCAAACATAATGAGTTCAACCATCTGCCTTCCTCACCTTTTAGCTAATAGAGTTGCTCGATCAGATAAGGAACATACCTCCACTGAGTCTAGCAGGCAGAAGAGCACTTCTGTCTCCACTGCAAAGAAATGGGTACCTGTTGGGACAAAAACTAATATGTCAACTGTCTCACATAATAGGTCATGCATTTCTCTTGGACGCTATCAAGCTGAAGTTTGTCAGGAAGAAACTCCAATCATAAATACACGATGTGACAGCCCTTTGTTAACCTCTAAATTTGAAAGTGATGACTCTCTTCATAAGAAAGGACCCTCGGAGCCAACAGAAAATCATAATATAGCTGAGGAGCAGAATCGTATTTTGAACTTTCATAGTTCTCTACCTGGGAGATTGGGACAGCTTCCAACTGATCTAGACAGGATAGCAATGGCAGTAGACCATGCCTGCATGGCTCAGCTGGCATCAGAAGCTCTTCAGATTGCAACAGGTGGCCCCATTGCTGAGTTTGAAAGACTTCTTCACTTATCTTCTCCAGTTCTTTATATTTCTCATTCTATATCGAGTTGCAACATGTGTCCAAGGAACCATTCTTCACCTCTGTGCTTGCACGAGAGACCTGGCATCCCTTTGGGATACCTGTGGGAATGGTACCAGAAGCATGGTAACTTTGGTCTGGAAGTTCAGGGAAAGGACTACAACAACTCAAAGAGATTAGGAATAGATCGGTTCTCGTTTAGGGCCTACTTTGTCCCATATTTGTCAGCTGTTCAGCTATTTGGTACTGGTAAGAAACAGACTAGGATTAATTTATCAGAGGATTCCACTATAGATGAAAAATGTGAGAACTCCACTGTTAGCCACTTGCCCATATTCCCCTTGCTAATACCAAGAGCACCACGAGATAAAAATGATGAAATGGCTTCCCATTCTTTTGAGAGTGACAAGTCTTATGAAGCTGATTTGATATTTGAATATTTTGAGTTGGAGCAGCCACAACAGAGGCGACCACTACATGAGAAGTAAGTTTGTGTCTCTCTCTAGAAGCTTATCCCCTGCTTTATGAATTATGGTTTTCCTTACTTTCTATATTTTGTTGTGAAAATCAACAAAACATGAAACTGAATGTGATTATCATCACAACTGAATTCTCCATAAATGTGTACCTTTTATTATAAAATATCAGGATTCAGGAGCTTATCAGAGGTGATGGGCCTTCACAAAGCAAACCTTATGGTGATCCTTCCAAACTCCACTCAATAAGTGTTCAGGATCTGGATCCTAGATCATGGTCCGTATCACTAACAGAATAGCCCATGTGATTGGATGAAATATCCTAAATCCTCACCCCAGTGATAATAAATGTTCACTCCATGTGTGAATTGCTGCAGGTATTCAGTGGCTTGGTACCCAATTTATAGGATACCTGATGGAAACTTCCGTGCAGCATTTTTGACTTACCACTCCCTTGGCCATTTGGTTCGTAGAAATGGTGCAGAAGACTGTGTTATGTCTCCCGTGGTTGGGCTTCAGAGTTACAATGCTCAGGCAATTCAATATAATTTCTAGAAATTCTTTTTGCTGTGTTTTATCTCTTGAAAGTTGCTGTCAATTTCATTCAAGGCCTCCTAAATTCTTTTGGGGAACTAAACCTTCCTAGAAAATTTATCTGTCTGTTTTCTGTTTGTAATATGCATATCCTTAAAATAATCTTTTTGGGTTTTGAAATGGTTCATCTGTTTATTTCCTAGAAAATGCACTGAAGCAAGAGGAACAATCTGTGAAGTCTTTTGAATTTGAGTTTCCCATGAAAACATGAATCCCTATCATTCTTTTCCTAAAACCTTTGAGGGATAATATCTAAGGATTCTGTTGGCACTTCATGAACAAACTAAGATTCATGAAGAACTCAACATACTGAATTCCACTGTGCTTTCTAAATTCATGTTAAAATGAAATCAAGTAGAGGCTTAAATTTACAAGTTAGCAACTGTGGTTCCTCAGAAACAATATCACTTCCTTTGCTGAGTATAGTGACTGGAAGGTGCAGCAATAATTCTCTCATAAATCTATTATCTTAGTGCAGGGTGAATGCTGGTTGCAGTTAAGGCCCTCTATTGTTAGCCAAACGTCAGAAATTGCGAGCTTAGACCCATCAAAGATTCTTAAGGAACGGCTCAGGACCCTGGAGGAGGCAGCTTCCTCCATGTCTAGGGCTACAGTGAGCAAAGGGGGTGATGGCAGCTCTGTAAATAGGCACCCCGATTACGAGTTTTTCCTATCTAGGCGACAATACTATTAAGATCTTTGAATCTTCAGACAGTCCATAACATCTCTGCCAGTGTTAGAACTAGGAATGGATGTAAATACTAATGAGTATATTTAAACTCTATCTATTCTCTTAGATTTTGCTTTTGAGTTTGCATGTGTTATACTATGGAGTTGATTGTGGAAGCTTTGTTTCTTCTATTTTGCAACTTCCTGCACACTCGGAATTCATCTATGTACGCAATTTGCTAAATAAGTGCTGTCAAATTGCGGCCAAAAAATGCTGCCAGATTTTGTGGATGTTCAGCTTGAATATTTTAACGTGTCAATTTAGAAATTGCAATCGTAATCGCTTTTCGGAACAGTTTAAATATGTGAGATGTTGAACGGTGTCACTATTGCCCATCATAAGATAAGGTTTTCAGTATGGCCATCGTAGCGTAAAATAACGCTTCTGCGTTTGCAAATACGCTCGCGGGCATGCAGAATCAATTGCACATCTAACCATCACGGTTCCAACTAGAGATGAATTTCACTTTTTTTACAATAATAGATATAGTACGATGAGGTATCATCAGAAGAGGTTCTTCCATTTCTTTAATATATGAATATATAAATTATAGAGGGGCACAGCACAAACACACGCTTCCCATGAAGGATTTGCGAGCACTAGTGATGCGATTGGAGGGAGGTGCAGCTGGCGCTATGCCCAACTGCACCTCCTCAGCATCTCTGCTAGGTTTGTGAACCTTAGGCAACCCACTCTTCTCCACTTCCATCAGTTCCCTAGATAGAGATCATCGCCACTCATGAGAATACATACGGCCAGAAAAATCTTACGGGTCTAGTCTGAAAAGTTGAGTGGACGACATCTCAAGATTAGGTTAGATCTATGAGAAATCATACCTCTGAAAAGCTCGAGATTTCTTCAATATCATCAACTTCAACCTGCAATGTTCATAGACAAAAGAACACAATAATACCAACTATGGGCTACATAACCCTGATTGGTGTTGCAGATGATTTGAAGCAGACCACAACCATAAAAAAAAAAAACTTTACAAATCACTGAGGCTTGTTTTACAAAATGCCAACATGGATGGCGAAAAGGTAGAGAGTTCCAAAAAGAACTGTATTTCATGTCCAAAACACCTCTGAATGTGTGTCAAGATGGCCAAAGTGAGTGCTATAACACAAAGCACTTGAAAAGGATGATCATTTTTTGCATGCAAGTATGCATAATTGGAATTAGTTGATGAAAATACCTCAGGTTCTTTTCCCTTTCTTGCAGTTCTGGTTGCTGCAAGTCCAGAAAAAGCAAATTAATATCCAGACAATAGCACATTTAATCAGCCAGTGTGAGGGAAAATGCTAGACATCATCATTTCATTTCTGTGACTAGGGAAAGTCACAGTTTCTCTGTAACATGATGTCCTGTAAGAAGAATCCAAGTACTGGCAATATATAGCAAAGGTATTATTTATTCCTAGTTTATGCACTTTTTACCATCAAATGCATTCTGATGATAAAATGGCGAATAGGATAAACTGTATCACTGTCAATACAAAGGAAGGAGAAAGGGAGGTGGAAAGACTCACCAGCTCTCTTTCTGTGAACTATTCTCTTTTCCTTGATTCCATCACCCTGAAAATGAAAAAATAAATAAAAATAAGAAAGCTGGGTCCTGGAGAAACAATGAAATTTAGGCAAGAAAGAAAACTGTATCTACTTGTGATTCACAGGATGTTTCCTCTATATGAAGGACTCACCTGTTGACTCTTCCTCTTCAAATTAGTTTGTTTTGACTTCTTTTCAGAGACTGAATAAGACCAAAATTTTCATTTTAATGAGAATCCAACCTTTAACCTTCAGTAACCAAGAAAGTGTGTAGTTACAAATTAGCAACCTATTGGAGATGAGGACGTCTTTGGATCCTTCGGTACCTTCTGAAAATAAAAGAACCTTGCATATTACTATAATGAAATGTGATACAGAAGATAAAGGTAATAAGATCAAGCAAGCCATTTTTTATGTCTTATGTTGCAGGATTTTAAGGAAAACATCGGGAGAGGACAGAATTTTGTTAGACAGCGTGGGAATAAAAATACAGAGTTATCGAAAATACACGGTAAAGATCACCTTTTCACTTGCTTTCTTAAAAAATGTAGAAATTGTAGGCTGTACTAGTGGACTATTATTTTGAGGGACCATAGACTTTTCCTTGGTTGCTGCAGAAAGACTGCAACTTTGTCCAGCCTTTTTCACAGCATCCCCTATATCAATAGTGTTTTCTGCAAGAAATAAACTTCCATCCTGTATGTTGCTGTTAAGGAGGGATGTACACTGTTGAAGATGCAGAATTTCTAAATAAGTTTCTGTGATAGCTGATCATTACTGGTACCAATCCATGGAGAGGACAAGATTGAACTATAAACTCGGATAATTAAAGGATATTTCTGAGGGCAGAATTTGCAGTTGAAGGGTCAGGGTCAAGGGCAAGTATTTTTTCCTCTACAACTGAGTCTTCTTCAGGAGAAGATTCTACATAACTGCAACATGAGAAGGACAAACTATCAATAGGATTTCAATACCAGAAAGAACCAGCAGGTTATTATGTGAACTGGGTGGTAGAAATTTTCTATTGAAAAAAATTATAATAACATTCCAGGTGTCAGAAGCAACTTCAGCAGCAAGAAGAACAATAATATCATTTTTGGCACGAACAAAATTGACCATCCTGGTAGTAAAACGGTGATAAATAAGGAAAAATGATCTTAGACATATTTTTTTGTTTAAAAAAGTCCCATGATAATTAATAGAATGAGATAGGCCAAGGATCAAACAAAATATAATGGACCTTCAATAGAGTTTACAATAAGTCCCACGATAACCATCTACAGTAGATCTCAGGCATGTCTAGAATGATATTTCAACAACTTTTTCTCCTCAAATAGATAAGAGTCCTGATCAGCTGGAATGGCCACAAAAAAAAAGTTCAGAATTGCCACAAAGGAAAAGGAAATTTAAAGGCAATCACCTGAACCTCTTCCCAGAATTTCTCTCAGAATGTCGCACTGGGGTCACTTGCATTGGTTCTATCAACTTATCATCATCATCTGATGTTTCTTCCTCAATATCAATTTCAGGAGAATTTTTCTCCTTATGATTTCTTCCATTTTTATTAATAATTGATTTATCTATATTACTTCCAGAAACACCTCCCTTAAAATCATGCTCCACATGCTGCCCCTGAAAAGGATAAACAAAATCAACTGATAGACCAAAAACCACTTGAATTTTCTTGGAACATTAAATCTCTTGATTTTGGTTTTGCTCCTTAAATGTCTGTCTGGGAATAAGCATCAATAAACTTCAAACACAATCTTTGTGCATGATGACAACAGTTATAATTACCCCAATGATTTCTTTTGGAAACTCAAGATGGGCCTCTTGTGGGTTGTCCTCTTTTCTCCCGATCCACCATGCATCAGAAAATACAACCTACAAATGCCAAATATTAACCACATTGATGTTTTATTAACATTAATGTAGGGATTTCATCTAGTTTAGCTTCTTATATTAGTTTATTGGATATAGAAAAGATAGAAGTTGTATATTAGACTCTCAGTTTCATAGTTAAAATTCCACGTGCAAGCTTCTAACCTTCCTTTTATATTTCCAGCGTTCAAATGTTTATAGTCCTTGCTAAGAAAAGTTTTCTATGATTAAGAACGAGTCTAAATGTGTACAGTTCATGGTTAACTGTTCCATGTGTTATTGTTTCTGCAAACAATAATGGATCACCCTATAATTATAATCTGAGTTATCAGTCTCACAGGGTCTGTATCACACAATTGATACTAATTTTTAGTTAATAAGCCCATCAAAAGAAAAAAAGACTGACCAATTTAGGAGAACAATTCTAATTATACATAGGCAACTATATGAGGAAACTAGGCTTATCTTGAATGGTGAAAAAAAGGTTTTCTGAACAAGTTTCATTCAGATAACATGTATAAGGGTATGACAGAACTAACCAGGTTATCAAAATAATCCTCACACATAACATTCTTTCCACCTCGAGAAAATTGCAGGGTCAGATACCTATTCTTTGGGTAGACGATGGTGCCAAAAAGCTTCATTTGACCCTAAAATGAAAAACATTCTCAGGAGTTTAAAAATTAAAGAATCACCAGAATATGCCAAGATGGCTAAACAAGGGATGAAATAAATGAAAGACTTCCACCTTATAATAGCATGCTACCCACCAAACATCGGTATAAGCAGAAAATCTGGTTTCTAACAGTAATATGGGAGCAAAAAAGTAGACTTTGAAAAGTGTTCTTCATGACAAGCTTGAGGGATCGCCTTGAAAAACACCATAAACAGATTCAATTGTAACTTCAATACAGTGAGAAAATTGTTTTTCGTTCAAATGTGCATCCATACACCTTCTAATCTTAAAAGGACCTATCAAAGTAAATATAGGGTTAAAACTTATTTAAAAAAAATCTAGCACGTCACTATTTTATGTCAAAATATCTTGTGTGGCTGCTAATTGGCAATATATTTAGTATGCTACCTTTTTGACAAATTTCACAAGAAAAAGAGCGCTGCTAACCGAAAATAAATGGATATTCATGGCTGCTGAACATTGGTACTGTCAATTGATCAGTAATAGGTGAAACTGAAAGCGTAGAGCTAGGACCTGAGGGAAATCAAGGTAGAGTATGGGGTTTTTGGTGCCGAGGTCCTTGAGCTCCCCGATCTTGCCGCCGGAGATAGGAGCAAGGAGACCAGGAAATGAGAAGAGGAATCGGTTCTTCCGTTGAGATTTCTTGATGATGTCCTTTCCGTGGTGCTTGAGCACCGTCTTGGAAGGGCCGAGCGGAGCCTGGGGTTTGGCGGCGGACTCCGAGAGTATCCTCTTGGAATAGGCAAGCCTCTTGAGGCGGCTCCGCTCTTCGAGCTCCGCATTCTGGCCGGCCGGAACGCTAACCTTCGCCGGTCGCACCATCCCCTCTCCTCTACTGAGCCAATACGGATTCAGGGCCTTGTGCCGGGGAGAAGCGGGAAAGCGAGAATTTCACTGGTCTGGTCAACTAACACTCCTCGGAAGCTATTTTGTATTTTCCTTCAAATTAAAAAGCTTTAATTGATATTGGAAAATTGAATTAGGTTAAAATTGTAAATAGAGCCTTTAATTTTTATTTTGATTAATTTAATTATAAATATTTTATTAATAATTTAAGTTGAAGGTATTTCTTTTATGCAAATAATTTTTTTGTCTATAAATTTAAATAATTATTAAAATATTTATTTATTAAATATATTATCAATATAATAATTATTTAAAAATTAAATAAAATATTTATATATAAATTAACTATTTAACCCAAATATATTTTAAATATCTCGATTAATATTGGGTCTATCATTTGAGCTGGGCCATATATTATTACGGCCCATATTCAAGGAGAGTCAGCCATGGTTATTTGGCATTTGTTCTCCTGGTCTCGTCTTCATCTTCGTGTAGGAACGTCTTTTCTTCCGGCGAGACAGGAAGTGATGGCTCGACAAGTAGCCGCCAAGCTGATCGGCTCGATCGCATCCGAGAGGAGGCCGTCCTCCTCTCTCTTGGGTTTGGCTCATCAGGCGTGCAGGTACGCCGCCGCGGCCGCTCCGTCGCAGCCGGCGGTGTTCGTCGACAAAAACACTCGAGTGATATGTCAGGGCATCACCGGGAAAAACGGCACCTTCCATACGGAGCAGGCCATCGAGTATGGCACCAAAATGGTCTTTCTCTCTCTCCCCCGACTCCCTTCTTCCGAGATCTATGGCACTAATTTATAATACCATATTCGCTTCTGTTGATCTTAGTGATTGAAGCATGATAAATCTGTGCAACGTCTATGGCTGGATTGTGTCTTGAGCCTGAAAAGGAAAATTTGTTCTGAGCTGACCATTGTTTTTGCTGATATTATATTTCATTTCACCTGGACGTATTAGCAACCTTGCTGCTAAAGTGTCCCCAGTGGTTTCCATCCTTACGATTTGGTTTAGTAGGCCATTGCTCAAGTAATCGTACAATTTTTTGGTGCATAAAGAGCTTTTTCTCGGCAATGATGTTTCTTTTTCTGACATGATTCTGTGCAGGTTGCAGGTGTGACACCTAAGAAAGGTGGAACTGAACATTTGGGACTCCCTGTATTTAACACAGTTGCTGAAGCTAAGGCTGAGACCAAGGCAAATGCATCTGTTATCTATGTTCCTCCGCCATTTGCTGCTGCTGCTATTATGGAATCAGTGGAAGCTGAGTTGGATTTGGTTGTGTGCATAACAGAGGGGATTCCTCAACATGATATGGTACTTGGATTTTTTTCATTGATGTAATCTTATACATGCAATTTCTGCTCGTATGTTAAAAATACAATTTGTATAGTATCTCTTTTGATATACTCTCTCGCAGCTAACCCATTGATTTGGTCTGATATGGTCAGTTGTTCCATGATTATATGGCATGCATGACCCATTCAAATGAAAATAGACTGAGAAGCTATGACTAAGAGAAATGTGGAGCGCATGTTCATATGATTTTAATGCGGGTGTTTGACTGGTCAAGTGATGAAACTTAGTCCTTTTCATCTACATAACTGCTAGTGGACCACATCACTTTTCAACCTAATAATAAAAGCAGATCATCTCATTCTAGTTTAAGTAATGAAAAGGGTTTAGGGGATTCATATATTTTGCTTATGTCTATATGAAGGTGTAGAAATTGTTGTTTAGGCTTTAGTACTGTCTTAACTTGAGTTATAATAACATGGATAGATGTAACGTTGCTTTCATATAAGCACTGGGCAGATATTCAATTTCCGCCTGACTTGTCTAAGAATTTGTGATTTTGCTAGTCATATACAAGTATTAAAGCATATTGTGATTTCTGAGCTCTATTGTCAATAACAGGTACGGGTCAAGGCTGCGCTCAACAGACAATCCAAGACTAGGCTAATTGGACCAAATTGCCCTGGCATAATTAAGCCCGGGGAATGTAAAATTGGCATCATGCCAGGATATATCCACAAGCCAGGGCGTGTGGGAATTGTTTCTAGATCCGGCACCTTGACATATGAGGCTGTATGTCCCATCTCTGCAAAGCTTGCCAAATTATGATGTGGCTTTTAGTGACATATTAAGCTTTGCACTAAAGAAATTTCTTGCTTTTAAAGATAGCTGAAGTGAAAAGAATAAAAACATTTGAAAATTTGAATATAGGTGGGACCAAGTCAAACCCTTTTCTAGTGCAATGCTGTTGATAAATAGTAACTTTCAGTGATTGCAAACTTGTCAGGTATTTCAAACAACTGCAGTTGGTCTTGGACAATCCACATGTGTGGGCATTGGGGGAGACCCTTTTAATGGTACAAACTTCGTTGATTGCCTCGAGAAATTCCTTGTGGATCCTCAGACAGAAGGTAACAAATCTTTTCCTTCGGCAATTTGCCTTACTGATGATTTTCCGAGGTCATTTTCTAAATTCACAATGCAACATAATTCACTCAGTCATTTGAGAAGTCAGATGTGTATATAAGATGCTACATTTTCCTCCCTCACTTTCCACCACATCCATGTAAAAAACTAGTTTTTTTAGTTCTGCTATTAATGACCATAACTTTAAACTATTTGATTTGCCACGAAGTTGGTTAATGTATTACAGGCTGTATTACTGTTTGTTTTCAACGAATTCAAGAATATGGACCAAACTATTTTTTTTCTTTTTAGCTTAAATATGTTCTTTTTTCTCATTTTTCTAGTGAATGGAACGAATTTACATTATTCTCTTTGTTTATCAGGGATAGTTCTGATTGGTGAAATTGGAGGGACAGCAGAAGAGGATGCTGCTGCTTTAATAAAGGTAATGACATTTGTTTTCCATGTACAATCTGGATGACTTTCTTCATTTAGTTTTCTGATCTTTCAATCACCTACTGGTATCTGATTATTCCTTTTCACCACTATGAGGTTCTGATGCATTTTCAAATAGGGTTTTTTTTCCTTTCTTGAACTACACATTGGGTGATTGCATGGTAGCTATAGCACATGCGGCTTTAGGGAGAGCAGTTGCTTTTGTAATCATTGTATGTTTTTCATTCAATAAGAGAGCTAGGAATTGGCATATCAATATCAATTTGATCTGAGCTCTTGGAATTGGGGATCACGAAAATGAAACAAAATATAGGGTAGAGCTAATAATATTGTTCACAATGTCGTTAACTCCTTTTGATCCAAAAAACAGGAAAGCAAGACAGAAAAGCCTGTCGTTGCATTTATTGCTGGACTGACTGCTCCTCCTGGTCGCCGTATGGGGCATGCTGGAGGTACTTATCTTTTGCTTTTCCCTTATTAAATTTAATGGAATGGTATGGGAATTCCTTCCTATGCCCAATATGAGTAGAGGGGATTTGTAGTGGAGAATGATACTGGAAAATGCTAGCAAAAAAGATGCCCCAGATTAGGACCTGGGTAAGCACTTGAGCATCAAACAGTTTTGACAATTTTAAGGCTCTAGAAAATGCATACAATGAGGCTCCATTTGCTATGGTCTGATATACTCTGTATATATAGTATGTTTAAAGGATTGCTCTATTATTAAAAAAAAGGAAAAGATGCACTGAAATTCTGAGAATCATATGCTGTTTTACAGCAATCGTGTCAGGAGGGAAAGGCACAGCTCAAGACAAAATCAAGTCCCTTAGAGAAGCTGGTGTTACTGTAGTAGAATCACCTGCCAAAATTGGTGCTGCAATGTTGGATGTTTTCAAGCAGAGAGGCCTTGTTTAGTTTGTGGTTGAAACCAAACCCATATGGTTGTGATCCGGTTTTCCTTGCATAATTTTTTGAAATATTGCTTTTTGCAGTATAGACCCAAGGCTCACAGTTGAAAATTGGCCAAAATTTATCCATCCAAGATGCTATTTAGTGCAATAAACTGCTCAACTTGTTACTGAGAAACCATGTATTCCAGCTCTTCCGCCATAATGGCTGGAGAAGGATCAAAGTTATGGCAGTTTTGTATGATTGGGCTTCTGAGTAATGCTACATAATGCCTGTACCTATTTCAGCTACTGTAAGAAAGGACAGAGGGTGTTCAAGGAAAATAACAATTGTCCTCAAGGAAGGGTGTAACAGATACGACTGCAAACTTTTCTCAGTTTATTGAGTAATTAATACCTTTCTTTCAAGAATGTCGCTCCAAAACATTACTCACAGAAACCAGTACAAGGAGTATATATAGAACTTGCAAATATCTTCTACCAGCTCAAGGTCTTCCCTAAACTGGTTTCCCAATATATTATGCGGCCACAAGGTGAGAACTGCACGGTATATTTAGTGCTGGAATTAGTGACATTTCATATAATGTGCTGTCTGCAGCCTAACTTAGTCCATTGCAGCTTTGTTCCTTCTGCCAGAAATTGGGATTGGGATTGGAATACCATCAAAAATTGGTTTAGCTATGGATGCAGCTGAAACCCCTGGCAATTCAGTTTTTCGAGTCCATTTGAGTAGACTTGATGTGCCATTGCACTCTGAATCTTGTAGGCTCGACAAGCTATATGATTTACGAACTGACACAGATTCATCAAGGTTTGAAGAATCTCCAAAAGCTGGAATTAAATTTGACCAACTTGACTCTGCATCAGCAACAAGTGATGTCCTGCTGGCTGATTTTCGTCTCAGATCCAAGTTCTTCCCATTAATTGCAGAGAAAATGCTGCTTCCACCACTATTGTCCTCTTTCATCAATTTCTCTGGTGTGCCAATACCTGGGTTAGATTCAGCCTTTTGACGCCTCCGAACTGAATGCTCTCCAGAGCTTTCATCCCCAATATTTATCAGAAGCCCATATTCTGCCATACCACTATCCTCCAGCATGAAACCATTGCCTAAGTTATCCTCCTTGTGTGTAGAATCACCAATAGAGGATTGTTTAGAAGGATGTACTGCAGCCTCGTAAGAACGAGATGTTCCTGACCGGTAAACAGCCATTTCCATACCTTCTGAAACACTCTTCAGAACTGGCAATCTTAGACCATAGTATTTCTGTAGGGTGCTCATAGCAGGAGACACGTTCTTCTGGGATGGTTTCAGCCTCAGAGATTCAAAGGGCTCCAATACAATTAAGTTTCCATTGCATGAAGGAGATTTCTCAGGACTCTTCTCCCTGCCCACACATTAAGCCGGAGAAGCCACTTAGATATAGTTACCTTTATAAACTTCAGAAGCTAGACTGCAAAACCAAATGCTAAGAATCACAGAATCCTTGAGACAGCTTCCAAAAATTATGCCTACCAGTATGACCACTTTCAGAGCCAATTTACTACTTGCATTATGCTACTTGGAAAACTTTGGCTTCAATTATTAGAGAATTAACAACACCTTCACCAACCAAAAAGGATGAAGACAGGATAGGACCACATGGTATGAACATATGCCATGTGATGACGATACCAAGATAACAAATGAGCCATAGCACCAATACTTTTCTACTACTTCCTAATACTAGGCATGGCATTGGGCCTTTACAGACAGGTGATGCTGATGGAAGAATACACACAAGAACAGTGGTGCAGTATGGTGTTTTAGCATATACCCAAATTATACAAAAGTGATACAAATGCATGCTTTAAAATTAGACGATTTAATCCTGATGTGGACATCAAAGGAAAGTGATGCATAAGACTTGAGGAGAAAAGATACAAGATAAAAACCTTGAATAAGCAGCACCATCAAATGGAACAGGAGAAGGAGGGTGCCTTCCCGGCAATGGTATACGCAATATCTTCAGAGCAAACATTTGAAGATCTGTGGACAGGCAGTTCATCCTTTTTATGTCGGCCACCTAAGACATTGCAAAGATTGTCTTCAGGAGATTGACCAATCATGGCATTAAATTATTGAGAACCCAATTGCAGCTCTCAATAGTCAATATGAAATATCAAGCGCCAATATGGATTGGATTTCTAAGGACGTCTGAATGAGAAAAAGTGTGGATAGATGTGAGCAACAGCCGTATCTTCCCCTAGTTATGAGATAACCGCAAGTGGTCTCAGTGCTCAAAGAATGCAGCAACCCAGAATTTTTTTCATCAAATAAACATACCATACCAGCAGCCAAAACAGGTCAACAATGTCAATCAAATAGTGGTAGACATCAATTGCCATCACAACTTATTGGAATGCTCCTCAGAAATGAAGTATATTCATCAAGTGTTAAGAGTTAGGGCTCAGCTGAGCTCTATCGGCGCTAGTATGGAGCCTACTTACTGCGGTCTCTGCTCTTCCATCTCGATCTAAAAACCATTCCCTCGAAGATTTGGGCACAAAAACAACTGAGGAAGGCTGGAACGTTCACTCCGAGACACACAACCAAAATAAAATTAAAAATAAAATACAAAACCGTACCTCGACGCCATACTTTATTGCGATTCCCGCGAGAGTGTCCATCCTCGTCACCCTATGTTCGATGTACTTGCAGCGATTAGCTTCTGGGGAAGCGCCACCATTACTCATGGAGGGGGGCATATCCGATCCTCTGCTCAGTTAGGCTGCCCTTTCCTTAAGATCAAGGATCCTCGACCAGTAGTGGACTATTTTATCAGCCGAAAATGACGCCAGCAAGCCGGATCCCAGGAGATCAGGCCTCAGACAACGAATCGGACCCAACAAGAATGAAACGAACCCGATAAACAGCGCAGATGCGAAGCGGATTAGACCACGACGATGCTCATTGGAGCACAGACAAAAGGGTACCGCAGATTCCGGAGCTCCTTCTCCTCTTCAAAGAATTGTGCAGATTCTCCGGGAATTCCACCGCAGAGAACGGGGTTAAGTAGAGAGAGGGAGTCGTCAGTCAGACGGCTCTTTTTTAGCTTTGCTTGATTGATCATGTGGAGTAATGATTAGCTAAGACGCGTTATATAATGCATGTACCTGGTGTGCAGTATCCCTACCTTCTCTCAAACAACCAAAATTCTACCATGGATCATCGCTGCACCATGACTGCCCATGAGAACCACATCCTCGTCTGTCTTTTGACTGTGATGTACAATTGTCATTTTTTATTTATTTATTCTAGAAAAGAAAAAAAAACTATGAACTATGAAAGTGTCGGCTGGTCTTTGCCATAAAAATGTGCGGCCAATATTTCTATAATGCAAATGGGCACAAAAAGACAACCTTAGAAAAAAGGGAAGACAATTCAAAGAAATCACTAATAATGACACGCCTTTGTTAGGTTAATCACTAACTAACTGTACCATATATGCTATTACCAATCATTTGTAGTTCATAATTATAGAGGGAGAGAGAAGGGTGTGTAATAGACACCATTGTCCAATGGTAACTTCCTCCATAAGTGATGTTGAAGCATTGTCAAGTCAACCAAATGGCCAAATTGACATTTTTGTTAAGTGTAAGTACTAGATTGATGGGAAAACATATATATTTCAATTTTAAAATCTAATAATTAATTTTAAATAATCTAATTTTATCTAATCATTAAGTTACTTTAGTTCAATTTTCAAATAAAGTAAAATAGTATATAAATCCGTGTTTTAATAAATTATTAAAAATGAAAAAAATCAATAAATAAAGTGCTAGTGGGTCAAAGTCAAAAACTAATTCTTGTTAATCTAATAGTCTATTTTTGTAATTATGAAAATGAATAATAAGAAGTGAAAATAATGGTTTAAATAAAAAGTAGGTCAACTAAGATATATAGTTAAAAATGGGTGAATCGACAGCTATGAAAAAGTATGATCACATGAATAGAAACAACTACTATAGGAAATATTACTTTCTATCAGCCTATGAAAAATGTACTCCTCAGTCCTCTCCTCCCATGCCAACTATAATTTACAACAATTGGTACGGTTGTAATTTTTGTAATTAACTTTTAATTTAAATTAAACGCCCTTTCTCTAAATATATGAGGGAAAAATATTAAATACTATATAACTTTTTTATTTAAAAAATAATATAAATATAAATATTTTATTTAACCTAATTCACATATAAACATCCCACTAATTATTTAAATAACACACAAATTTTACTAATAGTTCAAATTATATATAAATATTTCATTAAATTTCCAAATTTTATAAAAAAAACACACCTTTAAAATAAGTTACTAATAATTTGAACCATAGGTAAAAATTTATACCTGAATTGAACTAAATAAAAATTTTATAGCAAAATTTTGCGCAAAACATTGTCCATTATTTGGTAATTCAACCAAGGCATGATTGGAAACAAAAAAAATCATCTTAAGCAAGGATTGTTGACAAAAACACAACCAGGTGAGCAGATTCAACATGGATGTGAAGAACATCACCTGACAAAAGAGAGATTCATTTAGTGTAAGAACTTTGTACTCTGGAAAACACTCATTTCTTCCATAGTTGAGCACTTATTACATATGAAAACAGGAACGAAAGGACACAGGGAGACACGACAAAATGATGATTATACCTATAATGATTATAATACATAATGTCAAACTGTAGATTGCCTATTCCCACAGCTTCTTCCTCGAGAGTATTTGGTACAGCCAACTGGTGCTTTGAAGACACACTCCCCCTTCCTGCCTAAAAAAGAAACAATCATAAGATGATATCTAGTTAATTTTCTCGTGATGCATAGTGAAGAACATGAAACAGATGTCATGCAACAACTCCGTCACACAACCAGAAAAGTATAAACATAGATATGAAAGATGAACATAGTGTAAAATTAAACTGATTTTAGCCAAAATTTCTAAGTAATGTACCCACCGAATTTAATCATGTAGAGGCAAAGAGAAATGGCTGTTCACAAATTATATATAGTTCAAGATATGACTAGCACCAACAGATAAAAGAGGTAACAAATGGAGGTGGTGAGCTTATACAGTGTGTTTCAATTTTTCAAATTAATTTTTTATATCATCTAAAAAAATTAATATTTGAATTGATTAGATGTGGTTTAATTCGGTTTAGGTTCAGTTTGATCTTAATCAATCTAATTCTTACATCCAATTTTATTCATAATTACTTCTCATAATTTTTTTTGATATTTCTCAGCCACTTGGGATTTTTCGATTTCCCGTTTTGTCTCACATTCACCAATTCTAATTCGTATCTACCTTAATTTTCCTTTGAAAATTTTTCGGTTCTCTAATCCAGCTTTCCTATGGTATAGAAATGAGATTTACAAATTCTCTCCTACTTTAAGAAGTTTTGTCCCCAAAACTTTTCAAGCATTAGACCATGATGGGTTCTCCTTTCCTAGTTTTGGTGTTTGCTTACTCGATTCTCGATGTGAGAGTTCAGTTCACAGTAGGAAGTTTTGTCCCCAAAACTTTTCAAGCATTAGACCATGATGGGTTCTCCTTTCCTAGTTTTGGTGTTTGCTTACTCGATTCTCGATGTGAGAGTTCAGTTCACACTTCTCGAGTGTCAGGACGTATCCATGTTATGTATTCATTATGACTTTGGGGTACTACAAAATTGCATCCCTTAGCCTTGACTTCCCTGTGGTTGCCACTCGAGTACTCCGACGAGGTTCCAAGGGGCACTCTATCTCCTACCCTCTGGGCCTTTGCTCCCTTGGTTGGCCTAATGTTCCTACCTGCCTTGGATAGCCTTAGATTGATTTTGCAGTGTCTCGACTTTTCTTGTTTATTTATTCATGAGCTCGACTCCTTTCGAGCTTCCTTTTTTTCTACCTCCTTCCAGGGTAGGACATGCGATATGGCTCTCCATATGGGGTCCTTGGATTAATTCAATATTTGTTGAGGTCCTGCTCCCATCAGTATAGTGAAATTTTTAGGGCCTACTATGTTGCTTCCTTTCATCATCACGTTCTATCTTCCCATGTGGGCACCTGTCTCGCCCACCCATTCCATGGTTCTTGCACCCCTTTCGTTAGGGTCATGCCTTTTGGCATCGGCCCCCATCCAAGAACTAATTAATCATCACGATTACGCACCCAAATACGTTAGGGCCTCTTAGGGGTTCATGATTTTTATACGATGACTCCTTGCTTTCTATCCATCCTCCGGGATGTCAATCCATTGTTCTCGTCCTGAGCCGGAATAGTCTCTTATAGACTTATGGGGCACTTTGATATCCTCACATTTCTCGTTACTCCAATTAGGGCACTTCCCTACTTTATCTCACAGTTTAAAACTCCTCGGTGAGCATTTACTTGCTCGTACTACTTCCTAATATCAGAGGGACACTGTGATAGTTCCAAATGCTTGGCTCATGAATTAGGTCATACGATTGTTTTATCCCGCCAACTCACCTTCACAGGTTCGTCCCATACTTATTGTCGTCCCAAGACAGCTTTAACTCATAATCCCTCCTGCCTCATATTCGGAATTGACTAACCTTTCTCACTCCTTCACTTAAGTGTTAACACTTAGACTCTCATGAGGGCTTGTTCATTAGTGCCTTGTCCACACTACTCTCCTTGCCGTCGTTTAGCGCTTGTGCAATCCTTACTACCTCATTATCCCTCCTTGGGGTAGCATTCAGACTTCAAGGTCATTCTATTACTTATTTGCCATTCCCTACTGTCATGGTCATCCACGTGCCCACATCGCTCCTCCCCCGCTTCCCTAAGGTGGGTTGTCCTGTACCTCTCTGAGACGTCCCGTCACACGCCCTTTTTCCCGGGGTCGTATTCTCACGTGGGGGCATTCCCCTCTACGTATCCATATGACACACAACCTCTATAGGTAGAATTATCCTTTCCTCCACATATTTCGCGCGCCCAAATTCTTACTCCATTCTCATCCTCCTTAGGGTTCCATCTTCAATCCGTGTCGTGTCCCCTTGATCCACTTAACTGTCTATGTAAACTCAGTTCTTTGATAATGAGAAAACCGGGAAAAGAATCGGTCACTTTCAAATTTTAAAACTGAATTGGCCTACAAGTTCAATTATTAGGAAACAGAAAATTTTGAGAATTTTCAACTCCCATGTGACTCAAATGGTCCATAAACTTGGGAAAAGAACCTTAGGATGAAATGGGGAAGAAAAACCAGATTGGTTCAAGAGAACCGAGTCCGAATTGGATATAACCGATTTATGAACTGAGTTGATTTGTGAACCAAAATCAATAGAGAATGGGTAAACCAAGAAATTTATGTATCCCTTGTGATCTAAATAGATTTATAAACCTTGGGAAGGAATATTAGAACAAAGTGGGAGAGAAAAACCAGATCGGTTCGGGTGAACCGGACTCGAACCAAATTGAACCAGTTTAAGGACCGAGTCGGTTTATGAAGCGAAATCGATAAAGAGATGGTAAACTGGGAATTTTATGGACCCTAAGTGACCTAAGGAGTCACAAAAGTTATGGAAATGGACTTGTGAAGGAATTGAGGATGAAAACCGAATCGGTTCAGGTGAACTAGATCCGAATCGGTTTGGACTGGTTTGAACCCCTATTGAACCGAATCTTAAATTCATTTTTTTAGGTGGCTTAAATAATTCAAATTTGAGATTTGAGGCAACCATTGGATAGAAAATGAATTTATATGAATTTAGAAATTTTTATATTTGAAAAACTTGGTCGAATGAGCAGTGAATCGACCAGTTTAAGCTTCGAACCCGGTTCGGACTGGTCCGGTCCGGTTCGGAAAAGTGTTGTCTTCTTCCTTCAGATGATAACACTATTCACTCACCGAAAAATCGAAGCAGCATCGGTGGAGAAGAAACGTTTCTATTCGATACATTTCAGGCCATCAATTTCTTTCATAAAGGTGCTAAACAGACGGCCAACGAGTCTCCGAGCTCCCTATATAAAGAGCATCTCTCCATTCATCATCTCCACACCTAAAAAACTCACTCTCTCAGTTGCTTAGTTTTCTGGTGAAGCTCGAACTAGAGCTCCAATATAGGGTCATTTCTGAGCCAAAAAAGGCGAGGTCGGGTTCATTAGAACCGGGGAGAAGTCAACTACATGGTTGATGTGAATCAAATTGGGCATGTTGTGATTCACATGTTAATGGCTAAAAGATTTGAAGAAGCATCGAATGGGCTGATTGGAGCAATTGAAGAAATCTAAGTGGAAGCCCAAAAGAAAGAGCCCAATAAGATATCAAGCCCAAAAGAAAGAGCCCAATAAGATCTCAAGCCCAAAAGATACCCAGTTGGGATGATAAGCACCTCGGAAATTAAAACCCACTACTAAGTGGAATTTTAACCATCACATCTGAGTGGAGTGATGTGAAAATTATGTGGAAAAACTACTTAACGGTTGTAAGTAGATCATACTTGGTTGGTATGATGAACTTCCTAGAAGGAAGTAGAAAACTCGCTTATCGGTTATAAGCGAAGATGTCCTCACACCCGAATGATATGATGGACAGATGAAAAGATTATTTTGTCAAAAGTACTCTCCCCTTACTGTGTGCCACTGCTTAAACATTTTGAGAGATTTTCTTGACGGGAGCTCGAATAGCTCAGATAGGCTGGAGGCCTCAGTTTTGGAACTTGGGGGCTAAACGCCCGATTTTGAAAATCTCATATAGTGGGCCCAAGGCCAATTGGTACGAGTAGGAGATTGTAAAAAAACATGAGTTTAAGCCATAAAAACTTTAAATGAATGATATGTTTGGCCATGGTACCAAAATAGGACTGACATACTTGATGTACTGGTGGTAGTGAGACATTACAGGTCAACGTACCAGTCGAGACAAACAGCTGTAGGTTGAGTTGAGGGTTGGGGCCGTTGGACTAGTGGCACCACAGATTAAATGGCTTATGTAGAAAACTGTTTGTTTGTGTATGCACTAAGGTACGAGACCTTCAAGATGCCTAAAAGGGGTAGTGATGCGTCCTAGGGGCTATTGGATGACATGGTGGAGATAAGGGCAGATTGTTGTGCTAGCAGTTAGGGAAGCTCGATGTAGCTTCATGCACATGAGATCGGGGTGGGGTCGGGATAAGTTCTCTATCCCCATATGGACACGGAGTTTTCTTTATAGGATAGAGGGTCGGATGTCGCGTAAATCTACTTATTCTCAGGGTAGAAGTGGATGTGCTTCTATCTAGGTAGCCAGTAAAGTTGCTCCGACGCCACAAGTGGGTGCAGTGGACGTGCTGCCCTGCGAATGTGTGTTCCCTTCATGATGAAGGGCGTGTGTTGATTGATAAACACATAGATTGTAATAAATGATGAAACATGGCTATAAAAATCGAGATTTTGAGGATGAAATATTTTAAGGAAACTAAGAAGTTTAGCACACTCCAATTCAATCTATTTTCTGAAGGTCAAATTTTTAAACACCCTTTCACTAAGTTGTTGAATTCACCCCCTCCCTTATACCCCTTTTAGGTAACTAAGTGAAAGCCTACTCAAAAGATCTCAAGTTAATCACACATGTAAGACAAGTATGTTAAGTTTAAATTTCTTGCAGTTTGAATAATGTTATTCCAGGAAAGGTCCATGTTTAAAGGACGCCTTACTCCTCTCGGTTTAAAAGAAGGGGAAAACCATTAATAAACTGGGAGAGTGGCAGGTTGATCATGGGGATCTGACCAAACCGGGACGGGCCGTGACAAGTCAGCTACCTGACGGTAGTCTCCATTCGATCCGAGGACTACTAGAGAAGTGCTGGTGTAATCAAACATTGAAGCAGCTTTGGTGAACTGAAGTTGCCGAATTCATTACTCGTGAGGTCAAACCAAGCTCTCTCAACACTCCCACAGCCCTTACACGACCGAATTTGAGCTGAAAGGTAAGCCAATTTGGCTCTGCTCTGTCATTTCCAATCGGCATTAGAGAGAGAAACTGTGAAACTTCATTGACCAAATTCTCACTCAATTTGACATAAATTGTTGCAATTTTTTATCCTAGGAGGAACCTCAGGATGAGAGCTACTTGCCCTGATCGAAAGCTCGAACCACCGCACCTCCGACAGTAAGCTTTTGGAACTCTCTCTCTCTACGCATAATTTTCCGGTAAAGCTCTGTTTGAGATCGTTTTGACCTCAATTCATGCGATTCAAAGCTCAATTGAATCTTATGGATATGTAGGAATTCAATTATACCTTCAATTTCAACAATTAACCTCGATTGAATGGTCAATTTGTTCAACTAAGAAAGAGGCATGAGACAACTACTTGGATTCATATGCCACCTTCATGAAGGTCCACCAAGTACCCCTACCTACTTAGTCCAGCTTCAATCCCTCCCAATGGATGAAGTGGACGTATGAGTGTGAGGCTGAGGTATTAAGGCGGTACGAATTGGAGGCCATACATAAGTTCATCCTATAAGGGAATATAGATGGACTCCATCTAGTTCCTCAAAGCCATCAAATCAAGAGTCTCATAGATGTTATAAAGCTAACTCCCGCCCTATGACCCCAAGGGATTAGGGGGTAGAAAATTTCTGTAATAAGCCAAGTATGGCAAGAAAAATATCTTGAATGAATGAAAGTCTAATTATCCTAATAAAACTTCTGAGTCTCCTTGATAAATTCAAGCAATAAAAGTATGTTAATAATAGATCAAGGTAAAGGGTAAAAGTCACCTAGGAAAGGAAAAACGAGTCATTACTAGTTAACCTCAACCTTTAAAGTAAGATCTCCCTCAAAGAGATAATAAGACTTGACAAAGGAGAGACTTCTAGAGTTCACCCAATGGAGACAAATCCTAACTTAGGAAAGGAAAGAGAAGTTTGGACCAAGGGAAGAAAGCATAAAAAATCATGGGACTAGTGAGAGTCTAAGGAGTTAAGGAAAGACTTAAAGAATAAAATTAAGGAAATAAGAGGGATTAGACTATCCCAAGGAAAACCAAAAAGGAATGAAAGTTGACTAGGATGAAAGTAAGAATGAAATGGGAGCACTGAAGAGGTTAAGTTGAATGAGATAACACAAGGAGAAAAGGGAAATGAAAGAAGTATGATAGGAAGAGAATAATACCTTCTTGGAAAAAGTTAGGATACAAGTTCTTAGGAACTCTAGGAAAAATAAGGGGACATGTTGAAAGTAAAGATACGAAACAAGAAGGGAGAAATCTAGAGTGAATAACCATACAAATGTGCGTAAGTATAAGAAAAGAATAAAAGAAGAACATCCAAGGAGCAGTAGGAAGATCGACTGTAAAAATCTATGAACGGAAGACCCTAAAAGAAGGATGAGAATAGGAAGTGGGGTTGTGGAAGGAGAAAATTCCAAGCTAAGGTAATCAACATGAGAAAATATCATAAAATTGGAGCTGGAATAAGGATCTCATTAAAAGGTGTAAGTGGCTAAGTAAGTGTCTAGAGAGTCTAAGTGCGATCTACTTGCAAGAGAGCAGGGAAAATAAATAGGGATTTTAGATAGACCCAACTGAAGGAAATAACCCATAACAACCAGATCATCTGAGAGAGTAAACTACACTCTAAGAAGGATTGGGGAGTAGTAAGGACTACACCCTAAATAGGACAAAAGGGATGGATACTAAGGATAAGAAGATTTGAGAGACAACCATTTTAAAATAATTAAACTAAGAGGATAATACGGGTGAGGCAGTAAACGAACTGACCCTTGTGAAGGTCACAATCCTAGTAAAGAAGGAAAGGATGGAAATGCCAAAACCTTTGGGAAATAAAGACAAAGGAAAGCCATAAATAGATCTGTAAACCCCGCCCTTTTGAGCTAAGGAAAACTGGGAAAAAAACCGGTCAAACCAAGTGAGAAAATCAAACTGGTTCACAAACCCGATCATTTGTGAACGGAAAATTTGGGAATTTACAACTCCTGAGTGATCCAAAGGGTTCATAAAACCATGGAAAAGAACCTTAGGATGAATTGGAAGAAAAATACCAGACCAATTTAGATGAACCAAGTCTAATAAGATTGAACCGATTTATGAACCGAGTTAGTTCATGAACTGGAACCGATAGAGATTTAGCATAACAAAGAAATTCAACTCTATTGTACTCCAAAGAAATTCATAAACCTTGGGAAGGAACCTTAGAACAAAGTGGGAGAGAAAAACCAGACCGGTTTGGGTGAACCGAACCCGAACCTGAACTAGATTGAACTGGTTTAAGGACCAAGCTGGTTTTTTAATCAAAATCAATAAAGAGATGGTAAAGCGAGAATTTTATGGACCCTAAGTGACCAAAGGAGTCATAAAAGACATGGAAATGGACTTGTGAAGGAATTGGGGATGAAAACTAAGCCTGTTTAGATGAATCGGATCCAAACCAGTTTGGACCGGTTTGAACCACTATTGAACCGAATCCTAAATTCATTTTTCTATGTTGCTTAAATAATTCAAATTTGAGATTTGAGGCCACCATTGGATAAAAAATGAATTTAGATGAATTTAGAAATTTTTAGATTTGAAAAACTCAATCGAATGAGGGGTGAACCGGTCGGTTTAAGCTTGAACCTGGTTTAGACCGGTCTGGTCTGGTTTAGAACAGTGTCATCCTCTTTCTTAGGACCGGTCCGGTCCGATTCAATAAATTGAAGCAACACCGACGAGAAAGAAACGTTTCCGTTCGGTACATTTTAGGTCTTCAATGCCTGTTATAAAGGTGCCAAATGGACGGCCACCGAGCTCCCTATATAAAGAGCCCCTCCCCATTCATTCTCTCCACACCTGAAAACTCCATTCTCTCTCAACTACTCCATTTTTCGGCGAAGCTCGAACCAGAGCTCCGATATGGGGTCTTTTCTGAGCCAAACAAGGTGAGGTCGGGTTCTTTGAAGTCGGAGAGAAGTCAGCTACATGCATATAGTCTCTTGTTTGCTCCGAGGGTCGCCGGAGAAACACCGGCGTGATGAAACAGTGAAGCAGCTCCGGCGGACCGAAGCTGCCATGTTTAGGCCAAGTTGAAATCGGTTATTTTGAGCTCTCCTTAGGCCAAACCAAGCCTTCCCAACACTTCCTCAGCCCTCCCACGGCCAAATTAGGATTGAAAGGTAAGCCAATTCGGCTCCCCTCTACAATTTTCGGCCGGTGCTAGAGAGAACCGGTAGAATTTCAATGATGAAATTCTAACTCAATTCGACATCAATTGATGTGATTCTTGATTCTAGTATGAACCTCAGAATTAGAGCTATCTGCCCAAATCGAAAGCTCGGACCGCCGTGCCCTCACCGGTGAGTAATCAAAGCTTTCTCTATCTATAGTCCGTTTTCCGGCGAAGCTCTGTTTGAGCTCGTTCTGGCATCAAAACTTGCGATTCAAAGTGCTATTGAATCGTAAGAAGATGGAAGAACTCAATTTTAACTTCAATTTCAATAATTAGAGGTGCTTGATCGGTCAATTTTATGAAATCAAATTTGACTATGCTAATGAGTTAAAATTAGGGCAAAAAATTGGGGAAATTTTGGGGAAAATTGGGTATTTTCAAAATTCAAAGGACTAAAATGCAATTTTATGAAATTGAGGGTCAATTGGACATGAAAATAATTTTGGAGGACCAATTGAGGAATTTTGGAATTTTTGGGGCAAAACTTACCATTTTTGTAAAGGAAGGGCAAAATGGTAATTTTGGAAAAGTTGGGGGGCCAAATATGAAATTTGGGAAATTAAATCCCTTTTTGGTGAAATTGAATAAATTGAGGTCCCAAGATAAATTTTAAAAGTTTTGGAACTCAATTTGAGGAAAAAATGATATTAGGGAATTAAAGTTAAAGAGAAATAACTTTACTTACCTAATTGCAAATAACTAAAAAGTTTGGGTTTCTCATTCATTTGAAATGAATGAAGGCTGTTATGCCGAGTAATAATGAACAAGGATGTTCATATTATTTAGGAACGCGAAATACCGAAAACACCAGCATGGACGAGCTCACATGAATACAAAGAACTAGTCTAGTGGAATTCGCTGCGTTAACAAGTGAGCACAACTGAGAAAGTGATATGAAAATTTTGTGGAAAAACTACTTACTAGTTGTAAGTAGATCATACCCGGTTGGTATAATGAGACTTTCTCGAAGGAAGTTGAAAACCCATTCATCGGTTATGAACGGAGATGTCCTTATACCGGTCGGTATAATGGATAGTGAAAACCTATTTTGTCGGAAGTGTTCTCCCCTGACTGTGTGCCAATACTTAAACTATTTGGGAGACCTTCTTGACGGGAGCTCAAATAGCTCTAATAGGCCAGGGGCCTCGGTTTTGGAACTTGAGGGCTAATATGCCCTATTTTTGAAAAACTCGAACAGTGGGCTATAGGCCAATGGACACGAGCAGGAGCTCGTAAAAGAACATGATATATATATATATATGTGCCACTAAACCTTAATAAGTGTATTGTTTGGTCATTGTACCAAGGCAGGTCTGACATACTTAGTCAACTAGTAGTAGTGTGACATGACCGGTCTCCGGACTAGTCAAGACAAACGGTTACATGTTGAGTTGAAGGTCGGGACCGTTGGGACAAATGGCACCACATATTATATGGAAATTTAAGAAAACTTTGTTTGTGCCTGCACTATGAGTACGGGATCGTCAAGATGCCCGTGAGGGGTAGTGGTGTGTCCTTAGGGCCCTGGACGACCTGGTGAGTATAAGGGCATATCGTCATTCCAGGTGTCGGTGTGAAATTTGGAGCAGTACCAAGTGCATGAGACCGGGGTGGGGACAGGATGAGGTCTCTATCCTCATTCAGACACGAAGAATCAATTTCAGGATTGAGGGTTAGATGTCGCGTACATCCACTCGATCTCAGGGTAGAAGTGGTCGTGCTTCTATCCGAGTGGCCGGTAAAGTCGCTCCAAAGCCACTAGTGGGTTCAGTGGTCGTGCTGACCTGCGAATGTGTGTAACCTTCATTATGAAGGATGTTTGTTGGGTGATGACACACCATGGTTAAAAAGAAATGGTGATAAATACGAGAATGTGAATGAAATGATTTTTGAAGAAAAAAAAGAGTCTGGCGCACTCCAATAATAAATGTTTTCTTAAAAGTCTAAATTTTTGGAAAAAAAAACTCATTCAGTGAGTAGTTGTACTCATCCCCTCCCATATATCCCTTTCAGGAAGAAAGACTATCCTTAAAGACCATCAACTAAGATGCTTGTAAGAAAGGTATGTAAAGTTTAAAATTTCATGCAATTTTGATTATGTTATTTCAAGAAATGGTGCAGATTTAAAGGACGCCTTACTCTTTACGGTTTATAATAAGGGGAAACCCTTTGATAAACTGGGAGAGTGACAGGTTGATCACTGGGATCTAACCAAATAGGGTCGGGGCATGACAACTAGAGTGGTATCAGAGCCTGTTTCCTCGAATACATAATCAAGACTAGAAAATATAGTAACTAATAGTATTTATCCTAAAATTTTCAAATGGCTCCCATGAAAGGAACCAAGAAAATTTGGAATGACTCTACTCAACACCCTATCTTCGTAGAAAAACAACCCTAGAAGCTTCCCAAATGCCTAAGATTTGGGAGGAATCTCGAAAGACCAAATGAGGAAGTATTCTGAAGAATGGTGCTAGGACCTATCGATGGCATAACTCTAAGTATGAAGGAGGATGTTTATCAGGAATTCCATAGCTCTTTAGTTATTTTGTGACCATTTCCTGTGATAGGGCTGAAAGCCTAATCTTTTGTATCCCCCTGTTAATAAAATACTCAAAATCTCAAAACTCTATCTTCTGATGATGCGATCTTGTTAGGAATATGACCTGATGAAAATAAAACAAACCCACACTATCCTGTAAACTAAGGAAAAATCACATCTCAATTATGGAAGATGAATTAGGGAATTAAGAAACCTAGGAGAACTCTTACCATGACCCTTTAGCAAAGGAGATTCAGCAGGAAAACTGTCAAAGTGATTAGACTCAAGAACGGTAAAGCACCAAACCCTGTAAAAGCCCCACTCGAAGGAAAGAAGGAACCACAATAATCCATGTATGGGAATAATGATGGGACATTACGTGAAGAGATGCCCAACCCTACTAAAGGACAAGTACCAAGATGAATTATTATAGGTGTAAGGAAAGAAGGTGTGTTCCACACCTCATAGATTCAGGGCAATACCTCCTCAAAGGTCACGAAAGACATTAAGGATTGGAGACCGATACCATGGAGCAGGTTACGTAAACAGTTCACAAAGAGGTCAAGAAATGACGAGGTGAATGCAAAAACTTCTTAAGAAGGTCAAACCGAGAAGGATACCTCATGAATAGGGATAAGGTACATGGGAAGCATACTTAGAACCCTCTCATTAGGGGCAAACACAGAAAAACGTCCCTCGAAACTCTAGGGAATGACACAGTGAGAGTGAAGAAGAGAAGGAATACGTTCTGAAAGGAAACTCTGGAGGGATGCATACAACCAAGTGCCTTGAAGGAATCATTGGTTGGCAGATGGACATAACGTAGAGTGCAAGGAGCCAACCCCTCATTAGAAACTACTTGAAGGAAGGAAGTATCGGAGGCCAAGACTGACCTGCTTTGGAAAAGTGATATAATTTTAAAGTACAACCTCTTTTGAAAAAAAGCAAAGAAGTAAAAAATTGGAGTCTCTAACCAACCTAGCAGAAGTAAGCAAACCATAAAAACAAGATAGTCAAAGGAAATAAATGACACCCTAAGGAAGACTGAGAGGTAGAAAGGACTACAACCTAAAAGGTAAGTGAGATAGACGTTAAGGACAGGAGGACTCGAGAAACAACTGCCCTAAGAAACTTAGACCAAAGGAATGGTGGAGACGAGGCAGTTAACAAACTAATACACGGGAAAGCCATAATTTGAGTTCCAACAATGAAGAGAGGGGCGGAAAGGTCAAATACTCGGGAAAAGAAGGATGAAAGAAATCCTTAATAGGACAAATTAATGACTAAACTCAAGCCAAGAAAATAATAGGCAAGCCTCTCACACAATTGTCAAGAAATCTTGAAACAAAGAAGATTTGAATGCTCCATAAGGAAATACATTATGGAAGTAAACTTTGGAGGGATACATATGACTAACTAACCTTGAAGAAATTATGGATGGGCGGATGGACCTAATGTGGAGTGCAAGGAACATACCCTTAATTATGAAATGTTCAAAAGGAAGGAAGTATCGTGATGACCCAGTGTGATATGTTTGGAGAAAGCTGGAGAACCAAATAATAATTTCAGGAGAACCAAGTAGAAAGAAGAAACGAGTAACAAAGGGATGGCCAAAGAGAATAAACAAAACCCTAAGAAAGGTGGAGATGTAGTAAAGACTACACTCTATGAAGGACAATAGGATGGGCATGAAGAACGAGTGATATAGTTGCCCAGACGATTGGACTAGAAAAATAGAGAGAAAAAGACAGTTAAAGAACTGGTATTCGAGAGAACCATGGATTTAAACCATGACAAAGAAGGGAGAAGTGAAAAGGCTAAAATATTGAAAAAAAAATAGAGAAAGGAAATCCTTAAAGAAATCAATGACCGAGATCGGATTTACTATCAAAAGGCCATGAGATGGTTAAGTGAGCCTCTCGAAGGACGATCAAGTGATTTTGACACTAGGTGGATGTGAGCTCTCCCTAAGGAAGATATAGACATGTACTGGGGTACAAGTGATAATGAGGATGGAGTATGGAAGACGTACCCGTAGGATCTCAAGAGTAAAGGTAAACATGAAAGAATAACATCAAGGGACGTCATTGAAAGTAAGGTGTATTCAAGATGAATGAAAAAGAAATTACGGGAGAAAGGGGTAAGAATCCTCCCAAATAAAAAAACCTTGAGAAATGATACATGACCTAATAAAGAAGAAATGGAACCAGGTGAGGAGAGGCAAGGAGACTAACTCGCAAATGAAGTACATGGTGAGGTGAAAGAACCAAGGGAAACATACTAGGAGAACCTAAGGAGTAAATTAAACCCATGGAACGAGTAGGTAGAAAGATAGCATTAATAGATGCCGTAACAAGTAAGAATGGGTAAACTACCCATAATAAGAAAATAAAGGAAAGAACGATTGAGAAACCTTGGAAAAGTAAGCTCCCTAAATAAAAAGTGGTTGGGGGGGGGGGGGGGGGGGAGGGGGGGACAACCACTAATATCAAGATGGATTGTGGTCCACACTCGCATAATAGACCCTAAAGAGTGGATGGATGGGCATAGGGTGGAGTACATGAAATAAGACCGATAATCAAAATCTACTCAAATAAGGAATAAAGGATGGAATGAAAAATTTAAGACAATGGAGGACTGAAAGTGATGTAAAAATTTTGCGGAAAAACTACTTATCGGTTGTTAATAGATCATACCCGATTGGTATGGTGAGACTTCTACGAAGGAAGTTGAAAACCTGTTCGTCAATTATGAACGGAGATGTCCTTATACCGATCGGTATAATGGATAGTGAAAACCTATTTTGTCAAAAGTGTTCTCCCCTGACTATGTGACAATGCTTAATCTATTTGGGAGACTTTCTTGACGGGAGCTCGAATAGCTCTTATAGGCCGGGAGCCTCGGTTTTCGAACTTGAGGGCTAATATGTCCTATTTTTTAAAAACTCAAATAGTGGGCCATAGGCCAATGGACACGAGCAAGAGCTCATAAAAGAATATGATATATATATGTGCCACTAAACCTTAATAAGTGAATTATTTGGTCATGGTACCAAGGCGGGTCCGACATAATTAGTCAACTAGTAGTGGTGTGACATGACCGGTCTTCGGACCAGTCAAGACAAACGGCTACAGATTGAGTTGAAGGTCGGGACCGTTGGGACAAATGGCACCACATATTACATGGCAATTTAAGAAAACTTTGTTTGTGCATGCACTATGAGTACAAGATTATCAAGATGCCCATGAGGGGTAGTGATGTGTCCTAAGGGCCTTAGACGACCCGATGAGTATAAGGGCAGATTGTCGTTCTAGGTGTCTGTGCGAAATTTGGAGTAGTACCAAGTGCATGAGACCGAAGTAGGGATAGGATGAGGTCTCTGTCCTCATTCAAACATGAATCGATTTTAGGATTGAGTGTTGGATGTTACGTACATCCACTTGATCTCAGGGTAGAAGTGGTCGTGCTTCTATCCAAGTGGCCGGTAAATTCGCTCCGAAGCCACTAGTGGGTTCAGTGGTCGTGCTGACCTGCGAATGTGTGTAACCTCCATGATGAAGGATGTCAGTTGGGTGATGACAAACCGTGGTTAAAAAGAAATGGTGATAAACACGAGAATGTGAATGAAATAATTTTTGAATAAAAAAGGAGTCTGGCAAACTCCAATAATAAATGTTTTCTTAAAAGTTTAAATTTTTGAAAAAAAAAAACTCATTCACTGAGTAGTCGTACTCACCCCCTTCCTTATATCCCTTTCTGGAAATCCCGAAAAGCTTACCCTTAAAGACCATCAACTAAGATGCCTGTAAGATAGGTATGTAAAGTTTTAAATTTCATGTAGTTTTGATTATGCTATTCCAGGAAATGGTGCAGGTTTAAAGGACGCCTTACTCTTTACGGTTTATAATAAGGGGAAACCCTTTGATAAATTGGGAGAGTGACGGGTTGATCATGGGGTTCTGACCAAACAGGGTCGGGGCGTGACAAGATCAATGGTTGAGACCGAAGTAACGACCCAAAAGCTATGAGAAGGTTAAATAAGCTTTATGTAGGACAATCAATAGATTGTGAAACAAAGGGGATGTGAACTCTACCTCGAAGAAATAGATAAGTACTGGAAGCAAGTGAGAATGAAGATTAGGTATACAAGAAGTACCCGTAGGGTCCCAAGGGTAAAGGTAAGGAGGAGAGGATGGCATCAAAGAATGTCATTTTAGGGTAGACATTTGCAATGGTAAAACTAGAAGAGAATCTTGAGAGAAAAGGAGTATAAAACTTACCAAGGAAGAAAACTTGGAAAAACATATGTATTCCAATTAGGAGGTAATGGAACCAACAAAATTGGAAAGAAGATAAGTTCCTCAAAAACCAGCTGTTGTAGATGAAAGAATTAAGTGCAAAAGAAAAGTAATCGTGAGGGTCCAATGGGTAAGTTAAACCCAAGTAATAGGTAAGTAGGAAGACAACATCAAAAAGATGTCGTACGAGTAAGAAAGAAACTAATTCGGAATAGAGAATAATGAAATGATCATGAGTGAGTAAGAGTGGATTTAGAAACAGAAAAGTTCATAAGGAAAGGATGCCACTGAAAATGAGGAATGACGTATGAAGGGAAAAGTTTTAGCATGTCAGTAAGTTATCGAGAAACTCAAATATTTGAAATTGGAGAGACCCAATAAAGAAGTTGGGAAAGTATGAGTAAGTAAGAAAAACCAATATGCTTATATATATATGGCGTCGAAGGCAAAATAGACGAGTAGAGAATAGTAAAGATAGTAAAAAAAAATACTACCAGACAAAAAAAAGGACGATTTTGTACTATCCCTAAAAAGTAGGAAGGTTAAGAATAATCACTATGAAAGTGTTTTAAAAATGTTAAAAGGTTAAAGACGGGTTCTAGAGAATGTTGTGCTATGAGGGACATGTAAACCCAATAGTCCTAGGGAAATATGACTCAAGTATGGAAGAATTCGTTAGTTGAGCATGACAAGGTCATGCATTAAATTTTGAACGAAGTTATAATAACCAACGAATGAGGGACGGATCAATATATGATGAAAATGTGATAACACCGACACACTGTGGAAGCATGTACGTAGTGCTTGAATGGACATTAAGCTAATGTCACGCCCCGACCCAATTTGGTCGGATCCCCATGAACAATTCACCACTCTCCCGGTTTATTAAGGGTTTTCCCCTTCTTTAACCTATGAAGAGTAAGGCATCCTTTAAACCTGTACCTTTCCTAGAATAACAACTACATGAAATTTTAAATTTTACATACCTATCTTGCAGGTGTGACTAACAAGAGGTATTTGGGTAGGTTTCCCTTGGTTACCTGAAAATGGATATAAGGGAGGGGGTGAGTTAAACGACTTAGTGAATGCGTGTTTAAAGTTTGACTTTTAGAAAAATGTTTGATTTGGAGTGTGCTAGACTTCTTATTTTCTTTTAAAACAATTCATCCTCAAAATCTCGGTTTTCATAGCCATTTCTTAATTATTAGTCACAACCGGTTTGTTTATCAACCAACACACACCTTTCATCATGAAGAGAACACACATTCGTAGGACAGCACATCCACTACACTCACTTGTGGTATCGAACCGACTTTACCAGCTACCTAGATAGAAACACATCCACTTCTATCCTGAGAATGAGTGGATGTACACGACATCCGACCCTTAATCCCATAAAGAAAACTTCGTGTCTGTATGAGGAAAGAGAGACCTAACCTCGACCCCACCCTGGTCTCATGCGCATGAAGCTATGTTGAGCTTCCTTGACTGTTGGCATGACAATCTGCCCTTATCTCCACCATATCGTCCAGTAGCATCTAGGATGCATCACTACCCCTCTTGGACGTCTTGAAGGTCCCGTACCTCAATACATGCACAAAATAACAGTTTTTCACATAAGCAATTTAATCAGTGGTTTTACTGGTCCAACGGCCCTAACCCTCAACTCGACATGCAGTTGTTTGTCTCGACTGGTCCATCGACCTGTCATGTCGAACTGCCGCTAGTCCATCGAGTATGTCGGTCCCGTCTTGGTACCATGGCCAAATATATCACTCATTTAATATTTTCATGGCTTAAACTCATGTTTGTTTATAAGCTCTTACTCGTGCCAAATGGCCTTGGACCCATTGTACAAGATTTTTAAAATTGGGCATATTAGCCCCCAAGTTCTAAAACCGAGGCCTTTAGCCTATCTGAGCTATTCGAGCTCTTGTCAAGATGGTCTTCCAAAAAGTTTAAGTAGTGGCACACAGTCAGGGGAGAGCACTTTCAACAAAATAATCTTTTTAGCTGTCCATCACACCAACCGGGTGTAAGGTCATCTCCACTTATAACCGATAAGCGGGTTTTCTACTTACTGCCAGGAAGTTCATCATACCAATCGAGTATGATCTACTTATAAACAGTAAGTAGTTTTTCCGCGTAATTTTCACATCACTACACTTAGGTGTGATGGTAAAAATTCCACTTAGTAGTGAGTTTTTATTTTCGAGGTGCTTATCATCCCAACTGGGTATGATATAAAATCTCATTCACCCGATAACCTAGTGATTTCCTCTTAACCAATTCTTTATCTTCACGTGAGCTTGTCCTTACTGGCGTTCCCAGTACTTCATGTTCCTAAACGATATAAACATTCTTGTTCATTATCTCTTGGCCTATTAGCCTTCATTCATACTAATTGGATGAAATGCTCAAACTTTTCGATTTATTACAATTAGGTCCCTAAAGTTTTTTTCTTTAACTTTAGGTCCCTAATACCAATTTTACCCCAAATTAAGTCCCAAAACTTCTAAAATTCACATAAGACATCAATTTATTCAAAATCACAAAAGGGGTTAAAGTTTCCCAAATTTCCAATTTGGTCCCCAACTTTTTCAAAATTATCATTTTGCCCCTACTTTACAAAAATGATAAGTTTCACCCCCAAAAATTCTAAAAATTGACCAACTGGTCCTTCAACATCTTTATCATGCCCAACTAGCCCTCAATTTTATGAAATTGTACTTTAGTCCGTCGAATTTTTGAAATCCCCAAAATTTTCCTAATTTTCCCCCAATTTCTATCTTCTAACTCAGCCGAATTTGATTTTATCAAATTATCCGATCAAATGAGTTTAATTGTTGAAAATGAAGTTAGATTGGAGTTTTTACACCTCTATAAGATTCAATTGCACTTTAAATCTCACGATTTGACGCCAGAACGAGCTCAAACGGAGGTTAACCGGAAAACTGAACGTAAAGAGAGAAAGCTTCAAAAGCTTATGGTCGGGGGCGTGGTGGTCCGAGATTTCGATTTAGGGAGAAAGATCTCATACTGAGATCATTCCAATAATCAAGAATCATCTCAATTAATATTAAATTGAGAGAGAATTTGGTTAGTAAAGATTTGCTAGTTCTCTCTATATCACCAATCGGAATTTATAGAGAGTAGCCAAATTAGCTTAAATTTTCGTTATAATTCAACTGTAGAAGGCGGTAGAGGTGTTGGGAGGGCTTAGTTTAGCCTGAGTAGAATTCAAATTGGTCATTTTCAGTTTGAACAAAATATGATAGTTTCGATAGATGATATATATTTATATATTAATGTGATATATGTATATATATATTAGTGATTTGTTATTGATGTTATAATATGATATATCAAACTTACATTAAAAAATTGACTAAATTAATATACTTGTTAAATAAAAGTATAATGGGAGAAAAATATTATGCTATTGAGAGAATACCATGCACCGCTTCTTAAACAAGATTAGTCTAGTCTGCCCGACTTCTTAAATGAGGTTACTTGGGCATGAGCCAGTGCATCCATTCCTATACACACATTGTGGATGATTTTGTACAATAAAATAAAAATATTTTGAGATTTGAAAGACATATCATCCATGAAATGAAATGTGATTAAATAATTTGTGAAAAATATTGTTTTAGAAAATATTTGTATACATTATAAATAAATTGTATAAAATATTATTTTTATATTATTTAAAAATATTTAAATATTTTTTATTTATAAATTATTTTAAATTTTAAATTAAATTAAATATTGAGTTTATGAATATTGAATATTGCCAATTGAAAGGATATTAAAAAGGATAAGTTACAATTTTATGTCAAACTTTTGGGTAAACCATACTTTTTGTCAAACCTTTAAAAAGTTAAATTATCTAACAACCATAAAATAATAAATTAAGTGGATAGATGTGATTTACTAATAATTAAATATTTTCGTTATAAATACATACATATAGTTTTTTTAGAAAATATATATTATATATAATTTTTAGTTAAAAATTATATACTATTAACATTCTATTTAATAATTTTAAAATAATAAATTAAATATCGTATACAAATATATATATATATATTAAGTTATTAATAAAAATTATACAAAATTATTATTTTGGTTTAATTTAGTATTTAAAAAATATTTTTAAAGTACAATAATTATACTTTAAATTTATAACAAATTTAGTATAAAAATAAGTTTTCTATCATTTCAAACCAACCACTAAAGCTCATGTTAAAATAGGGACTACCGCTTTATTTTTAGTCATTAATCCTGTAAATTAATAATAATAATAATAATAATAATAATAATAATATTATTATTATTATTATTATTATTAAAAATATACATATTAATCGAAGGAAAAAGTGAAAAATTCACGGCCCGCTATGATCCTGCCACGTCTTCATGAGCTCATCTTCGACCGTTCGATCATCACCTTACCCTGCTAATCATCTCCCTGGAGACCCGAGACCCCTTATAGAGCAAAGGGTTCTCAGGGAACGCCGTCTGAGAGCAATCTTCCCCCTTTCCTTCCCCGAAGATCTCAAATCTCAACGGAAACTCTATTCTGTGAAGGTAGCTAGGATTTTTACCTCATTTCTATATGATGTTACTGCCCATTTCCTGCTCTCTGGGTTTCTCCGTCGTGACGTAGCCATTTCCGGGTTACTTGAAGCTGTTTAGTGTTTAAGGCTGGTTGGAGCTACTGTTTACTCCCCTGATATAGTTATCTTTCTTCGTTGAGCTCAAGGAAGATTTCCTCCTTATCTTGGCATATCTGATGTATTAATTGAGTGAAGTTGGGCTTGGTTGTCGTAGCTTTGTTCTCAAAGTTGTCGTTCTGTTAACTAGTTGTAATGCTGTTATTCATAGCTTGACTTGGCGAGGACTCGAGATAAGATTTCATTGTTACCTTTCCATTTCCGCTTGTGATTTCTCGATCTGATATGTGCCTATCCACGAGCGTTATTGTCTTATCGTGTTGAAGTTTCTTAATTTTTGTGGTTTGTGTGGCAGATGAATAGAGAGAAGCTTATGAAGATGGCGGGTTCAGTCCGCACCGGTGGGAAGGGCACCATGAGAAGGTCTGCATATGCTCAAGGCTGGTGATTGAAATTTTAATATTTGAAACATGATATGATTCTCTGGTCCAAATAATATGGCGGATGGTGATTGTTTGTTTCTATCACAATGCATTCAATTATTGATCTTCTTTGTGCTCCCTTGTTCTGAAATTTTATTCAGACAAGTAAATACTAATTGTTGGGGTTATCGAAGAGTGCTCATACTCATCTTCCATATGGTTGAACTCAAATGTAATACTTCTGTCTAGGATTAGATGTTTATTTCTGAAGACATTTTGGTTTGTTTCAGCCTTGCCTTTCTGGGTTCCCTTTCTACTCAAATTCCATGAATGCTCGTTCTTTCTTGTAGCAATGGAGCCTTTTCAACACACAATTTTTGTGGTACGGGAGTTATCAGGAACATGTAACTGTTGATGATTCATTAGGTTGGGAGTCTATACTCTCTCTGATAAGCTCTGTATTGAGCCTCTTTTCAAAAGGGCTTTCATTATCATTTTTGCTTGGGGATATCCTTTGCTTTCTTTTGGAAGGACACTATCAATTTTCGGCAATCAATTTGCCCTTTTAGAACTAAATGCTTGTAGGATGCCAATTTTGTGTGTTTTGCTGTGTCTTCATTGTGATTTCCTCCTTTATCTTCTAATATTGGCTTTTAAGTGTAATTTAACCTAACTTATGGTTTACATTTCAACTGCAGAAAGCACAAGGCTGTACATAAGACAACCACCACAGATGATAAGAGGCTTCAGAGCACGCTCAAGAGAATTGGAGTTAATGCTATTCCTGCCATTGAAGAGGTGAACATATTCAAGGATGATGTGGTTATCCAATTTACAAATCCCAAAGGTTAAATGACTTTACAGAGTATCTAGTTATAGTGGCCGAAATTTATAAATTATGTATATTCAATGAAGATAATTTTGATTTTTCTTTATCCATCAGTTCAAGCATCCATTGCTGCTAATACATGGGTCGTCAGTGGGACTCCTCAAACCAAGAGTAGGCATCATGCATTTACTTTGTACTTTCTTTTCTGTATCCATACCTGCTTTGTTGGGTTCATAGTTCTACTGAAGTTTATACTTGTGGTGATCAAAACGATTTCTTTGTTTGCCACAGAATTACAAGAGATTCTCCCTGGGATCCTCAACCAATTAGGGGCTGATAACTTGGACAACCTCAAGAAGCTAGCGGAGCAGTACCAGAAGAAGGGCACTGTAGGAGACGGAGTTGCAGCAGCAGGCGAAGAGGATGATGATGAGGTGCCCGAACTTGTCGCCGGGGAGACCTTCGAGGCTGCTGCTGCAGAGGAGAGCCATGCCGTGTCATGAGATGATTATTATTATTTTTTATTTCTGCGTCAAGTTTCTTAAATGATGTTCCTCTGAAATTTGTGTACCTTTCTTTCCTGCTCTGCAGAGAACATATTGAGTAGCTTATTTGAACTTTAGATCAGACTGACATTTTACGTAAACCATCATATGGTGTTTTTGGCACGGAGGCCCCACTAGTCCTGTACCTCAGATATGTTGATATGCGGATTCTATTTATTTCAAACCCTTGGCCATGAATATGTATCCTTCTATATAATAATCATTGTCCTATTTTTCTTACATAATAATCATTGTCCATGAATCTTTCTATATATATGTATTTTCAATAATAAATGAATGAGTTGCTTGGCCCTACTTTATTTACTCTATGATGAATTGTTAGAGAAATTTAAGAAATAAATACAGATGTTTTATAAATCTCTCAATTAAATAAAAAATATTTAAAATATACGTATGCTAATAATAAAGTTACTAATTTTATCTATAAATGTATACAATATATTTTTTTAATAAAATAGAAAGTATAAAATAATGAATTTCAATATCAAATATGCTATGATAGCTTGTTTATCTTATGTATCAATATATTACTGTAAGTCTATTTTCGATCTATAGTAACGTGGAAAATACTAAAACACTAACCAAATTCATTAAAGGTTTTACCGACTCTAACCAAAGTACTATTGCACCTTTTGAAAAAATGGTTGAACGTTTGTCCAAAATTTGTATTTCGACTTTGATGTCCAAATTCACAATTACTCGATTGATATCAAATTTATTGACTCTAATTATGTTTGATGGTTCAAAATTGTTGAGATATATAACTAAGTAAAAGACAAATTGAGTTACATCAATTATGAGTTACACTCACCATCTCCACTCACATCTCTTTTCGAAAATGGTGAACTTATAACACTATTAGAAATGGTAGTTACTCAATTATATGAATTATGTTCTAATATGCATTTTCATCATATTTCCCGCAATCAAACAAGTTTAGGATTATGTTGCTGCCACCTATCTTGATTGTGGTGATGCTTCTCAACTTTATTATCTTCAACAATGTGTCTCGTCTCAATCAAGTATGTGACTCCCTATAAAAATATTATACTAATCTACGATGCTTATGATTCGAGATTAGTTTTCGACTTCTGAATTTTCATACCCAAATGATATTCAATTATATAATGATGTTATCGAAGGAGAACGATGATCTCAATGACAAATTAATAATATTCAGTGTAATGTATTGTAAATATATCACTTCTCACAATTAAATAAGAATATGTTCATGCTGAGATGGAGATACTTCCACTGAAAGTTATGACTAGTGGTGATGAGAAACCATCACATGGGTTGTTTTTGCTTCAAAAGTTCCCAACCTTGCGCCATCTCACTCCTCCAACTAAACTTCTATGTATTTAGGTAATGGATGTCATACTTTACTCGGTTGTGATTATGGTATTGATAGTAATAAATGACTTCTTAACTATGGTGCCACATATCATATGAAATTGTAAATGCTAATGGAATGATCTTGCTAGTCAGTGGGCGGACTCTATAATACTATCACCTTTTCTTCATTTATCCAATACACTATTTATTCTATCATTATCTCATAAATTACTTATTTGTTAATCAAGTTACTACATATTTAAATTGCATGGTGTTAATATTCTCAAAGTTTTATCTCATTCATATATTTTCACTGAAAAGATAATTGGGCTTCGTACTAAAAAGGGATTATATTATATGGAAGATTTAAATTTGGGACATACCAATTAAATATCTTCTTCACTCAGTTTTAAAGCTCGACAAATATGATTATGACATTATTGCTTGGAACATCTATCATTTGGGTACTTAAAACATTTACCGACTTATTGGTTTTCTAATGTTAAGACCCATAGATTTCATTACGAGACTTGTGTTTTAGTAAAAAGTCGTAATAATACTTATTCATTGAATAAATATGATATATTTTTTTTGCATTAATTCACTCCGATGTATGGGGATCATCTCTTTTTTTTTTTTTTGCATAATATGGGGACCATCTCCTTAATCTACTATTAGTGTGTACAGTTTATCATATTTATTGATGATTGCATCTTTATAACTTAAATAGTCTAATGAAAATAAAGGATGAGGTATTTAGTATTTTTCATAACTTTCATGTCATTGTTAAAACTCAATCCTCCTCTCAAATTCACATTCTTTATTTTGACAATGGTAGAAAATATGTTAATTACTGTTTCAAATCATATTTTCAAGTCTTATCCACGAGACATCTTGTTCTGGATTTCCACAAAAATTGGCATCATTAAATGAAAGAACATACATATTATTGAGATTGCATGTGCTCTCCTCCTCGGTACACATGTACCCACAGATCATTGGCCCGATCCGTGTGTCCATGCATTTGATTAATATATTCCTTTAAAGGTTTTATGATTTCAAACATCATTGTAATCCTTATGATATATGATTTCTTTACTTACAACTCTTATGCTTCCTACTCGCATGTTTGAATGTGTGGCATATGTGCACCTTCATAAAACACAATGCACCAAACTTGATACTTATAGTTCGATGCTTATTCTTAGGATATGTTATGTGTTAAAAAAGTTACTAATATTATGATCCAACCACAAGTGAACCTATGTTACTATGAATGTCTTATTTCTAGAGTCTAAATTATTATACTCCCCTTAGGCATCTAGTTCTCCTCTTCAGGAGTTGATATTAGGTGTGCAATTGAATTGGTTGAACTGGTTGGTTGGAATTAACATATACATCTTCATAAAATACCACATCTACAAGAGAACTATAATAATTATATATTTCAGTACTGATAAACACATCTCTTCAGAATATTCGTGAAGTTGAGTATATATTTCCAAGAGAATGAGAATCCTCCATTTTATGAGAATATTTATGAGGTAAGCAATTCCATTACACCCATATCTATGAATAATTCAAATATAAAACATACATTTCTTTTTCTTTTTTTTCAGTGGAAACTAAAACTTTTTCATAAAAGTTTATTCATCGAGATTAGAACATTTCACAACACGGGGAAAATCATAAATTAATGGAAAATTTGTGTGTCATTCCTTTTGAGGTTCTTTATCTTGATAACTTCTTCTACTAGAGCTACTTCCCAATATACGAAATCTTACTCTCTATATCCATTCTTCCCTAATACTTGGAAAATGTATTGGGCAAGGGGGTGAACCAACGCTCAGTGAGTGTAAGGAGCGATCATCGAGTCGTTCATGGCTTGATGTCGCCTCTACTAAAAAACGGTTAACACCCATTTTCATATCCTTTCCTTTCTACATTTTCCATTAAAACTATTTTAGGGTTTGTACCCCATCTTGGGGTATCTTTCAAGAGTAATTATCAATGGTGGTTCCTTTCAAAATCCACTATTATGGTGCACCTAATCATTCTATGATGCTTTTGAGTATCGTTAGGAGAAACCTCTTTCTTGCATCAACTAACCTAGTGGCGTCCTCAGATGCCCACTCATTTCATCTGTCTAGTTTTGATGAATTTTACATTTGTGTTGTAAAACTAAGGAAAATCCCAACTTCATAGCCGGGTTGGATCGAACTAAGAAGTGGAATTAAACTAAGAACCGGTGTATAACCCGGGAGTAGACCGAACCAGAAGAAGGAAAGAGGTCAATGAGAGGCCATGAAGGATGAAATAGGGTTAGGAGAAACATTTAGGAGGATTGTGGGACTCAAAATCAAGGATTGGGAGAAAATCGGTTCGAACTGGATTCAAGTCGGGTGGAGTAACAAAATCCTATAAATTTTTAAGGGGTCAAATCAAATCCAAATTTGGCAGTTCTTAAATCCATTCAATAGAAAATTGAATTTAGAATTTTTAGTTATTTTTATTTTCTCAAGAACAAGTTGGAAAGAGGGTGAACCGGGTAAAAAATCACTGAACCGGCCAAGAAATTTGTTGGAAACTGATTTGCTATAGTGTTAAACCGGTTAGGGGGAAGCTGGGCGCACACACTCGTGTGTCATCTTCCTTGCCTAACTCTTGACTCAGATCCCCTATTTTACCCGACACCTCATACGTTGACCCACCGACTCTTCTACTTGGGGAAAATAGTTCATTTCTAGCACTACAGACTATGAATTAATGAAAGGAAGCTATGGATAGATTGTCATGGAGGTCTAGAACACAACCATATAAATTGGGGTTGCTACCTCACCGACAATTGATAAGAATTCTCTCCCAACCACCAACTGCTCCAAACTCTGGTGATCTTGCTACCAGAAAGCATAACTTCGTCGTCCGACCACCTCCAACGAACATTCTTGGTATCTTTGGAAAGCTGAGGACCCTAACTTTCCATCATAATCCCTTTTGACCTTCAACTCTTCCTCTACTAGTGCTAGCACAATCATACAGTAACCGATCTCTAGCGAACATTAGGTGAGTCCCTTGCACCACCAGCTTTTAAGGCCAATTCTGATGGCCTTGACAACGCTCGAGAGCTGAGGAATATTAGGTGAGTCCCTTGTACTACTAGCTTTCCATAGCCACCAGATTTGCCTGAAATAATTAAAAAATGGGCCTGAATTAAATTTTGGAATTATCAGATCATGGACAGAGAGACCCATCTAACTAAAATGTAAATTGCAAGAGCTACAAACCACCAATTGAGTTAGTTCAAGTTGTTGCAGACTCATGGGAGTGTCAGTTTTCCAACCCCACTGGCCTTGACAACCGACGTGCCACCTCGATGAGATTTCAGCGTTGACCCGATCTACTATGGGATGGGTTGACTTTCCTAATTGAGCTTGGTCGGAGCAATTTTGACTGATGCTGACCAAATTAACTATACGACATGGTAGAGAGAGGCTATGGAGATCTACCCACTTAATTTGAGAATTTTTAGAGTTTCTTGATATTTGGGTCAAAGGTTGGGGACCAATTTGTAAAAATTTAAAAGTTAGGGGATCCAATTGGGAATAACCTTTTCATGGGGTCTTCCTAATAGTTTAAATAAGGTGGTGGGGCTAATTAGGAAGTTTGATGAAGTTAGGGGATGGGTTTTGCCAATTGGGAAAGATTTACGAACCTTTTTGCAATAAAGGCAAAGTTGGGGCAAAAGTGTAAATATTAACTTTTGCATGGCCAAAGTGTACTTTTGGGAAGTCCAAGAACCTAAACATAATAAAAAAAAAAAAGAAGTTTAGGGACCTATGTGGAGAATTTGGGTGTTAAATGGATCCCGTAACTTAAATACTCTAGATGAGGGGCAAAATTATAATTTTGCCAAAACTTAGAGTATATTTGGAAATAAAAGAGAAATAGGGTTTGGAATCATTCCAATGTCTATTGGGACCTAAATGGGACCCAAAAACGTTAAGGTCCGATTTGGAAAGACTTAAGAAAAATCTTATGTCCGTAAATAAGTATAGGGGATCAATAGAAAAACTTACCCTGGAATTACTATACCTTGCAAAGAACACAAGGAGCATCAAATCAGGATCAGATCGGATTCTAGGCTTATCACCAAATGAACAAGTTCTCAGAACTAGGTGAGTGTGTTTTAGTTTAATACCATCATTGGCGATGTGTCCTATTGGACTAACCGAGCCATTTGTTTCATTTTGTGTGGCCTTGTGTGCTTGATGTTTAAGTTACACTTTGATAACTAATATAATAAGTGTGAACTAGTAAGAAGCATGCCCACTAAATCAAAGATCATTTTGAAATTAAAGTAAAGAACCGATCATGAGAACTAGAGATTTGATGAATGCGAGTTTCTGAGAAACCGAGGAAAAAACATAGTTTTGGCTTAGTGCCTTGTGTGAAATTGGGGAGAGGGTCACTGAGGATTGGGCTCCCGATATGTGTTCTATGCTTGTTGTGATAGTGATCGGGTCGGATTTATGCGGTGAAACCTGGTGTAAACCCTGTTTTCAATAATAAGATAGCTAGACTAGGGAACCTGAAAATTTCGAGTGAAAACCGAGGGTAAAATGAACCAGAACTCGTAATTAGAAGCAAACACGTGAATGTGGAAAAGTCCAAAGTGACTAATAAGAACCTAAAAAATCATGGAAAATAACCATGGGAAGAATTGGATGGGATAACTAGACCGATTCAAGGCGAACCAAACTTGAACCGAAATGAACCATGGTCAACCGGTTCAAATATTTATTTTTCTAGGTGGCTTAAAAAGATCAATTTGAAAAATTAAAACCATCATTAGATAGAAAATGAATTTATACAAATTTAAAAATTTTTAAATTTTAGAAAACTGGTCGAATCAGGCATGAGCCGGCCGATTTTCGATTTCGGGTCATCGAACCTGTCAACGCATCACTGCTAGGTCAGCGCACACCCTAAAAAACTCAGTCAGCATTTGGAAGCGTTGGCCAATTAGAGCGTGACATGTGTACTTGGTCAACGGTCAAAAAAGGAAAATCCAAATTAGCTATGACTAACTAATAGGATTGCAACACATGTCCTCAATCAACAGTCCATGGCAGAGAAAGCCCGTCAATCGGGCTGGACAATGTGGAGCTAACATGTGGCAAAGGTGAGACATTAGCAACCTACTAGGATGTTGGAGAAATAATCGACCAATCAGGGGTCGACACATGGTAGAGTCACGTCAGATGGTCTTAGCTAATTAGAGGTTAACATGTGGTAGTGGCACTGTACGTCATGAGGGAAATCTGATATATTTAAATCGGCCAATCAAATAACATCATGTGTCATGGTCAACGGCTGACCGAATACGGTTAGCGGCCATGTTGGAATGAGTGATTTGTTACGCCCTGACCTGGTTTGGTCGGAACCCCGTGAGCAACCTGCCACCTTTTTCTTGCGCTCTCCAAGTACCTCTATTGGGGTAGGATAAGAAAAGTAAAGGCATACTGTCACGCCTCGACTCGGTTTGGCCGAGGTTTTGTGATCAACCCACCACTCTCCTGAACCTCGAAAAGGGACTCCTCTAGAAGGTCAAGAGAGTCGGGCATAGTACCTGTCAAGCTTTAAAATTTGGGTACCTAGGTTGGGGTCTGGGGAGAAAAGCTGGTGTAGTCACGTTCCTTCCTAAAAATGTTTAGAGAGGGGGGTGAGTTCGACAGCTCAGTAAGTAAAGGAAAATCTTTTAGGAAGGTTCAATTTAGAAATTTTAATTGTTTGATATTTCAACAGTTTTATCTCAGAGTTCTCAAATCAACCACCGCTCTCCTATCATAGGAGGGATCACACATTCGTAGAACAGTCCTCGGCCATGCCACTTGTAGACCGGAGCGCCTTTACCATCCACCCTGATAGAGGTGCATTGCCTCTACCCGATGTTTGAGTGGACATCAATAGTTCGACACTCAAACCCTGATCGCTTCACCATGTTCGCTTAGTAGGACGAGACCTCATTTCCCCTATTGCCTCGGCCTCTATGCGCAGGAAGCTACTCAGCTTCACGACCTATTGAACGACATAATCGCCCTTATGCACCATGGGTTGTCTGTAGTCCTTGGGCTCCATCACTACCTCATGCCTGGTGTCCTAATGGTTCAAACATCACAGTGCATGGACAATCAATAGTCTTTTTAAATTATAACCTTTTATCTTTGGCCCTTCAGCACAACGGTCTGTCGGCTTGGCTTCGGCCCATGCATACTGGCCCAACAGGTTCGACAACCTGGCTTCGGCAGACTAGCGGTTTAGCCCAACAAGCTCGACAACTCAGACTTGACTAGATGGGTATCACACAAAGTTCCCATTATTCTAGTCTTTTAGCATTATTTATCACATGCTCATTTTGGACAGTTCCATACTTGTATCCATCAGCCTTGGGCCCATTCGTATATCGAGCCTAAGCCTGGAATTAGCTCCAAAATGTTTTAAGCAGAGTCACACAATCAAAAGAGGCTAATTATGAGAAAATAGTTTTCAAAGCTAAATCGTTATTCCAACTGTAATTGACGTCATAACGGTTCCCACTCACCCGATAATCTTGGCGGGGTCATCCCGACAGAGTTTGGCCTCGTGGTGTGCTTCTAGAGGCCGGTGTTCGAGCAGTCTGCTCATACATGACACAAATATCCATATTAGGATTCTTTGATTAAGAGACCGCATCTTTTTGGGAATTTACATATAGACCCTCACATTTTGCCTTTATTGTAATTTGGTCCCTAAAATTTATACTTTTACCTTTAGATCCTTAATTGTCCCTTGGTTTCAATTAAGCCCGTAGGATTTCCAATTATCCTTCTTGGGTCCTTAGTTTTATCAAACTCGTCCATTAGCCCCTCCATTTTCCAAAATTACCATTTAGTCTCTAATTTCCCCAAAATTATAATTTGACCCCAAACTTCTCAAAATTTGCAAATTGGTCTTCCATTTTATCCAAATTGCCCAATTGGCCCTCAATTGGGAGTGAATTTCATGAAAATGCCCTCAATTTCATTAATTTGCCATTTGGCCCCCCATTTTTTGAAAGATCCCCGATTTGCCCAAATTTCACAAAAATTGCCCTTTAGCCCCCGAATTATAATATTGTCAAATTGATCATCAAAATGTTGTTAATTGCCCCCATTCATGATTTGGATCACCTTCCTTACGCTTCCCTCATCATTTTAAGCACTGAACCGCTTCATTTGGCTTGGAAATGAGCTCAAACATAGCTTCGTTGGAAAATATAGTTTAGAGAGAGAAAGCTTTGATATCTTACTAGTGGGAGTCCAGTGACTGGAGCTTTGGCTATCACTATGTTGCTCTCATTGTAGGGATCCTCCATGGATCAAACCACGCCTCAATTGATGACCTGAGCAATGTAAATTTCTTAATCAAAGTTTTTTGCAGAATTTGGCAGTAAATACTGTTTTACGGTGAAGGGCAGCAGAGGGAGCTTACCTTCTTAGCTCAGGGGAAGGTCGGGGCACCTCTAGGTGAGGTGTAGGGGGTCTGGCTTGGCTGCAATTGACCGGGGGAAAGCTTGAAGTAGGTTGCAGAAATTTGACTCTTTTTCGGCTGAGGAGTGGCAGCACTATTTGAGCTCTCTCATTCCTCTTCGATGGTCCTTAGGCTAAAAGAAGGGTATGGGTAGGTAGAGGACTTCCTCCCATTTCCAAAGACACCGAATGTGGCTTCGGAGGTTGAGAAAAATCCCATCATCAAAGCTCTAATTTGCAGCTTGCCAGAAAACACACTCTTCTTCTTCGCTCAATTGTGGGATTCTAAGGACGAATGAGAGGGTGCTCTTTATATAAGGAGCTCAGTAACTGTTCTGGCTACCCGCTGGTGTAAGACTCGGCCTCCAACTTGACCATCGACGACCTGACCGAAGAGTTTTTCGAGTTGCCGGAGACTCCTGCTTTTTCGACGTCTCTCTCTCCTCCCTTCTCTCCATTAGCGTCTAAAGGTTAAAGATGATGATGTGGCAGTCATGCCACGTGGTGAGCTGTGATTGGTCAATTTTTCTGACGTGGATTGCCAGCTCGGCCTTCCAACTAACTGGTACGACGAACTTCCTTTATCTCGACCATGTCGTCCAGTAGCCCTTAGGACCCATCACTACCCCTCTTGGGCATCTTAATGGTCCTCTACCACAAGTGCATGTACAAAATAACTCTTTTCACATATAGCCATTTATCTTTGGTGCTACTGGTCCAATGATCTCAACCCTCAACTTGACATGTACCTGTTTGTCTAGGCCAGTTCGTCTACCTGGCCTTGACGCACTACCGCCAGTCCATCGAGTATTGTCTATCCTAAATTAGTACCATGGTGAAATCACACAACAAGTTCATTAGAAGTTTCATGGCTTTCTCATTTAAAGTTTGTTTACGAGCTCCTATCCATGCCCACTGGCCTTGGGCCCACTGCACGTGATTTTCCAAAACCGAGCATTTAGCCCCACAAGTTCAAAAACACAGAGGCCTCTGACCTATCTGAGCTGTTCTAGCTCCCGTCAAGAAAATCTTCCAAATAGTTTAAGCATTGGCACATAGTTAGGGGAGAACACTTCTGACAAAAATATTTTTTCACTTCATCTACCAACCGGGTATGATGATATCATCACTTACAACAGGAAGCAGGTTTCTCCTTCTTTCAAGGAAGTTCATCATACCAACCAGGTATAATTTCCTCTACTTACAACCGATAAGTACGTTTTAGCTCAAATTGTCCATCACCCCAACTAGGTATAATGTTAAAGTCCCACTAACAAGTGGTTTTTCATTTCTAAAGTTCTCACCATCCCAACTGTGTATGATGTAAATATCGCCCACTCACCCGATGACCGTGACGTGTTCGTCCTCGGTTAGTTTTCCGAGTCTACGCGAGCTTTCTCTTGCTTGCGTTCCAGTCACACTTGTCCCTGCACGATTTTGGCAACCTTATCAATTATGATTTGGCATAAAAGCCCAAGTTTCCAAAATTTACTTTAAGACATCAATTCATTCCAAATTGTATAAGGGGCTCAAGTTTTCCAAATTTCCAATTTGGTCCCCAACTTTTCAATAATTACCATTTTGCCCCTATTTTCCAAAAATGGCAATTTGAAACAAAATGTTTCAAAAATCAACCAATTGGCCCTCCAACATCTTTCTCATGGTCAATTGGCCTTCAATTTTGAGAAATTGTAAAGAGGCCCCTCAATTTTTTGGAATTCCCAAAATTTCCCCTAATTTCTCCCATTCAAACTAACTAAAATTTGATTTCTTCAAATTGGCTATGAAATCGGGGTTAATTGCTCCAATTGAAGGTATGGATCATTTGCTACACTTCCATGCGATTCAATTGAGCTTTGAACCACATCATTTGGTCCGAATTGAGCTCAAACGGAGCTTTGCCAGAAAACTATACGTAGAGGGAGAAAGCTTTGAAAGCTTATTGTTGGAGGTGCGGTGGTCTGAGCTCTCGATCGAGGAAGGTAGCTCTTGTCCTGAGGTTCCTTCTAGAATCAACAACTTCTACAATTAATATCGAATTGAGGGAGAATTTAATCAGTAAAGTTTAACATTTTCTCTCTCTAACTCTGATCGACAACGACTGAAGGGGCCGAATTGGCTTACCTTTTAGCTCTATTGAGGTCGTATGAGGGTTGTGGGGGTGTTGAGGAGGCTTGGTTTGGTCGGAGGAGGGCTGAATTTGGCCGAATTCATCTCAACCAAAATAGGGCAGCTTCGGTCCATTGGAGTTGCTTCACTATTTGATTCCACCAACGCTTCTCTGGTAGTCCTCGGGTTGAAAGGAAGATGTTGTATAGGACCCAACCTTGCCTTCTGAGGCTAAGAAAAATGCCTATATTGGAGCTCTGATTCGAGCTTCATCGGAAAATGGAGCAGTTAAGAGAGAATGGAGATTTCAAGTGTGTGAAGGATGAATGGAGAGGAGCTCTTTATATAGGGAGCTCGGGGACCATCTGCCCGACAACTTTCCTTATTGGTCGAGCTTATCCTCAACTTGAAATGGCCTGATCGGAGCCATTGTTTTAGTCACCAGTGTTATCTGTTTGAATGAACAATGTTGTCATCTAGAGGAAGAAGATGACATTGTTTCAAACTGGACCGGATCAGCCTGACCGGGTTCAATGCGTCATAGGGCTACTGGACTAGTGGCACTACATATTAAATGGCTTATGTGAAAAATTGTTGTTTTGTGCATTCACTAAGGTACGGGACCTTCAAGATGCCCAAGAGGGGTAGTGATGCATCATAGGGCTACTGGACGACATGGTGGAGATAACGGCAATTTGTCGTGCCAGTAGTCTAGGGAGCTCGATGTAGCTTCATGCGTATAAGACCGGGGTGGGATCGGGATGAGGTCTTTGTCCTCATACGGACACGAAGTTTTATTTATGGGATTGAGGGTTGGATGTTGCGTACAACCACTCATTCTCAAGGTAGAAGTGGACGTGCTTCTATCTAGGTGCCGGTAAACTCGCTCCGATGCCACAAGTGGGTGCAGTGGACGTGTTGCTCTATGAATGTATGTTCCCTTCATGATAAAGGGTGTGTGTTGATTGATAAACACACCATTATGATGAGAAATGACTATGAAATCGAGATTTTGAGGATGAAATGTTTTAATGGAAAATAAGGAGTCTGGCACACTCTAATTCAAACTATTTTCTGAAAGTCATACTTTAAGCACCCATTCTCTGAGTTGTTGAACTCACCCCATCCCTTATACCCCTTTCAGGTAACCTGGGGAAAGCCTATCCAAAGACTACGAGTTAAACTACACCTGTGATACAAGTATGATGAGTTTAAATTTTATACAATTTTAATTTATGTTATTCCAGGAAAGGTGCAAGTTTAAAGGACGTCTTACTCCTTCCATATTAAAGAAGGGGAAAACCCTGAATAAACTAGGAGAGTGGCAGGTTGCTCATGGGGATCCGACCAAACCAGGTTGGGGCGTGACAATAGTAGAGCTAGTACTACTCGAGTGGGCCTAAGGCCAATGGTTTCCTTTCTCCTTGTCTTATCCCAAAGTGACCTAACATCTTCTATGTTCCTATATCTTTCTTACTTTCCTCCTGGTCAGCTTCCATTCCACTAGTTTCCATTGGTCCAATCCTTCTTGGTTTCCTTACTTTTATCTATAATGCCTTTCCTTAACTCTTTATAGTACTTAGACTTTCACTATTCCTGTACCCTTTGATGCCTGCTTCCCTTGCACCGGACTTCACACTCTTCTTCTACCTTCCCTTAGTTAGGGGATGTCTTCCTTAGTGAACTCTAGGTAGACTCTTCTAGAATTTCTTTCCAAGTCTTGTTGTCTTTTTCCCATTCTCCAGATAGGAGAAAACTCACTTGGCTATTTTAAAAGTTAGAGGTGACCCATAGTTTTCCTCTCGTAGGTAATCTTTTCTTGACCCGTTACTCCGATCCTTTTTGGTATACCTTCATTTCTGTTAATTGTTTCTATCATTATCAAGGAAGCAAAGTTTTAATCAAGGAAAAACTAAAATTTTATTCATTCCAACAGATGGTTTCTTGTCGTACTCGACTTTTTTACGAAAATTTTCTATTCCCTAGTCCCTTGGATTCTTAGGCCAGGAGTTAGCCTTGGAATGGTTGGGGGATTCACGGTCTGATGGCCATGAGGAACTAGTTGAGGTCCATCCATATTTCCTTCTGGGACAAACTTCATGTATGGCCTCCAGTTCGTATCGCCTTAACACCTCTACCTCGTACTCATATGTCCACTTCATCCATTGAGAAGGATTGAAGCTAGATTGGGCAGGTGGGGGTACTTGATGGACTTTCATTAAGGTGGCATAAGTATCCCAATAGTTGTCCCATGCCTCTTTCTTAGTGGGATTCCTCTTGGTCGTTGTGGGGCTGGAGGAGGTGTTGGGCTCCTTGGAGAAGGGATAGATTCTTCCTGTCTTCGAGGAGGATAAGTAATGCCTTCTGGCTCTAGCAGGGCTCCAACAAGTTTCCTGTAATCCTCCCCCATATCCTTGGGCACTCTCTTCTCACCCTTCAAGAATTATTGAACGGGCGCCTCCTTGGGTGTAGGCATCTTTTTCAAGGTCAAGTGTGGAGGATTGGATTTCACGGCAAATTTTCTAGGGATTCTCCTCCCTACACGGTAATTAAGTGTTTTCATTAGTGTTAGGGCATAATATTGATAATGCTTCAAGGGAACTAGGCTCTGATACCACTCAAGTTGCCATGCTCCGACTCGGTTTGGTTGGATCCCCGTGATCAACACGCCGCTCCCTTGGTTTAAGAGGGGTTTTCCCATTTCTTTAATATAGAGGAGCAAAGCGTAACTTTAACCTTGTTCCCTAGAATAACATAAATAAATAAAAATGCAAGTTTAAAAAAAAACTTTTAAGCATACTTGACAAAAGGTGTGTCCTAGTGTTTTTCCTTAGTTATTTTCCCTATTCCTGAAAAAGGGATAGAAAAGAGGGGTGAGTTTTTACAACTCAGTGAATGGATGTTGGGAAGAAGTTTTCAGAAAAATAGTTTCAATTGGAGTGTGCCATACTCATTATTTCTTTCAAAAATATTATTTACTTAAATTCCCAGTTCATCAAAACCATTTATCCACATTTTCATATTAGGTGTATTTAACAATCAACATACGCTCTTCATCAGAAAGGGAATCACACATTCGCAGGTCAGCCTGTCCACTATGCCCACTTGTGGCGTCGGAGCGACTTTACCGTTCACCTAGATAGAAGCCCATCCACTTCTACCCTAGGTTTGAGTGGATGTTCGCGACATCCAACCCTCAAACCCGAAAATCAACTCCGTGTCTATATTAGGAAAGAGACCTCATCCCGACCCACCCCGGTCTCGTGCGCATGAAGCTACATCAAGCTTCCCTGACTACTGGTAAGACAACTGCCCTTATCTCCACCATGTTGTCCAGTAGCCCCTAGGATGCATCACTACCCCTCTTGGGCGTCTTGATGGTCTCGAACCTCAAGTTCATACACAAACAATAATTTTTCCACAATGCCATTTATCTCTGGTGCCACTAGTCCAACGATCCCAACCCTCAACTCGACCTACACCTGTTTGTCTAGGCCAGTCTGTCGACCCGGCCCTAACGCACTACCACCAGTCCATCGAGTATGTCGGTCCTGTCTTGGTACCATGGCGAAATCACACATTCCATTTATTTATAATTTTCATGCCATAAATATCATATGTTTTTTTACGAGCTCCTACTCGTGCCAACTGGCATTGGGCCAACTGTACGTGATTTTCCAAAACTAGGCATTTTAGCCCTCAAATTCCAAAATCGAGGCCTCTGGCCTATCTGAGCTATTCTAGCTCTCCTCAATAAGGTCTCCCAAAATTTTTAAGCATTGACACACAATAAGGGGAGAACACTTCTGACAAAATAAACTTTCCATCCATCACACCAATCAAGTGTTATAACATCTCCGCTTAAAACCGGTAAGTAGTTTTCTACTTCCTTCCAAGAATTCCATCATACCAACCGGGTATGATCTCTCTACTTACAAGCGGTAAGTAGTTTTTCTGCATAGTTCTCATATCGCTCCAACCGGGTGTGATGTTAAAATTTCAAATAGAAGTGATTTTTCATTTCCGAAGTGATCATCATACCAGGTATGATGTGAATGAACCCACTCACCCGATAATCGTTGTGTGTTCCTTCTTAGTCAGGTTTTACCTCCACGCTACCTTATCCTTGCTGGTGTTCCGGTCATTCATGTTCCTACACGATTTGGACATCCTTATCTATTAATATTTGGCATGGTAGCCTTCATTCCTCACGTATGAACGAAAATGCCCAAAACTTTCAATTAATTGCATTTAGATCCTTAAGGTTCTTTTTTCTTGACTTTAGGTCCTTAATGCTAACTTTTCCCCAAATTGAGTCTCGAAACATCTAAAAATTCACTTTGGGTCCTCAATTTACTCAAAATCATTAAAGGGGTTCAAGTTTTCCAAATTTCCAATTTGGTCCCCAACTTTTCAACAATTACCATTTTACCCCTACTTTACAAAAATGGCAATTTGACCCCAATTATTTTCAAAAATTTACCAATTGATCCTCCAACATTCTTTTCATGGCCAATTGGCCCTCAATTTTGGGAAATTGCAATTTGGTGCCTCAATTTTACGAAATCCCAAATTTCCCCCAAAATTTTCCCTCAATTTGCCCCTTTCAAATTGGCTGAATTTGATTTTTTTTCTCTCTAATTGTTGTGGGGTTGGAGGAGGGGTTGGGCTCCTAGGAGGAGGCACAGGTTCTTCTTACCTTGGAGGAGGGTATGTAATACCTTCTAGTTCTAGTAAGGCTCCCACAAGGCTCTGATAATCTTCCACCATGTCCTTGGGTACTCTTTTCTCACCCTTTAAGAATTGTTGAACAGTTGTCTCCCTTGGGGTAGGTGTATTTTTCAGGGTTATGGGTGAAGGATTTGATTTCACGGTGAACTTCCAAGGAATTCTCCTTCCTACATGGTAGTTAAAATCTTATTAATATCAGGGCATATTATTGATAATTTTTCAAGGGAACTTAGCTCTGATACCACTCAAGTTGTCACACCCCAACCCGGTTTGGTCGGATCCCCGTGAGCAACCCATTGCTCCCTTGGTTCAAGAGGCGTTTCCCCATTCTTTAATTCAAGGGGAATCAAGCGAAATCTCAAACTTATTCCCTCAAATAACATATATCAATAATAATGTAAGTTTAAGAGAAAATTAAGCATACCTGACAGAGGATAAATCCTGGTGTTATCCCTGGTTATTTCTCAATTCCAGAAAAGGGATAAAAATGTGGGTGAGTTTCTACAACTTAGTGAATGGCTGTTTGAAAAAGAGTTTCAATAAAATAATTTGGAGTGTTTCAAACTCCTTAATTCCTTTAAGATTATTTCTTCCTCAAATTCTCAATTTTCAAAAACTTTTTCACATTATCCACAATTGGTGTGTTTAACAATTAACACACGCCCTTTATCATGATATGATCACACATTCGCAAGGCAACCCCCACTACACCCACTTGTGGTGTCGGAGCGACTTTACCAACGACCTAGATAGAAACTCATCCACTTCTACCATGGGAATGAGTGGATGTTCGCGACATCTGACCCTCAAACCCGAAAAGAAACTCTGTGTCTGTATGAGGACAGAGACCTCATCCCGACCCCACCTCGGTCTCATGTGCATGAAGCTATGTTGAGCTTCCCTGATTGCTGGCACGATAAACTACCCTTATCTTTACCATGTCGTCCAGTAACCCCTAGGATGCATCACTACCCCTCTTAGACGTCTTGAAGGTCCCAAACCCCAATGCATGCACAAAACAATAATTTTTCACATAAGTCATTTAATCTTTGGTGCCACTAGTTCAACAGCCCCGACCCTCAACTCAACCTACAGCTATTTGTCTAGACTGGTCCATCGACCTATCTTGTCATACTATCGCCAATCCATCGAGTATGTCGGTCCTCTCTTGGAACCATGGCCAAATCACATCATTCATTAAAATTTTCATAGCTTAACATAATATTTGTTTACAAGCTCCTGCTCGTGCCAACTGGCCTTGGGCCTACTATACGAGATTTTCAAAATCGGGCATCTTAGCCCCCCAAGTTCCAAAACTAAGGCCTCTAGCCTATCTGAGCTATTCGAGCTCCCGTCAAGAATGTCTCCCAAAAAGTTTAAGCAGTGGCACACTATTAGGGGAGAGCACTTCCGACAAAAATAATCTTTTAGCCGTCCATTACACCAACAACGTGTAAGGACATCTCCACTCATAATTGATGAACAGGTTTTCTACTTCCTTATAAGAAGTTCATCATACCAACCAGGTATGATCTACTTACAATCGGTAAGTAGTTTTTTCGCATTTTTCTCACATCACCCCCAACCAAGTGTGATGTTAAAATCTCATATAGTAGCGGGTTTTCATTTCCGATGTACTTATCATCCCAACTGGGTATGATGTGAAAATTCTCACTCATCCAATAATGTAGTGAATTCCTCTTAAAGCGGTTTCTACCTCCACGCGAGATTAGCCTTGTTGGCTTTCCCGGTACTTTGTGTTCCTACACGATATAAATATCCTTGTTCATTATCATTTGGCCTAATAGCCTTCATTAATCATGAATGAATAAAATACCCAAACTTTTAGTCATTTACATTTAGGTACCTAAAGTTCTTTTCTTTTAACTTTAGGTCTCTAATGCCAATTTTCCCTCAAATTGAGTCCCGAAACTTCTAAAATTCACTTTGGGACCCCAATTTATTCAAAATCACAAAAAGGGTTCAAGTTTCCCAAATTTCAAATTTGGTCCCTAACTTTTCAAAAATTACCATTTTGCCCCTACTTTACAAATATGGCAATTTTACCCCCAAAAATTCCAAAATTTGACCCATTAGTCTTCCAACATCGTTTTCATGGCCAATTGGCCCTCAATTTTGGGAAATTACACTTTAGTCCCTTGAATTTTCAAAATCCCCAATTTTCCCCTTTCAACCTAGCCGAATTTGATTTCATCAAATTGACCGATCAATTGAGGTTAATTGTTGAAATTGAAGGTAAAATTGAGTTTCTACACATCCATGCGATTTAATTACACTTTGAATCGCATGAATTAACATTAGAATGAGCTCAAACGGAGCTTCACCGGAAAATTGGACTTAGAGAGAGAAAGCTTCGAAAGCTTACCGTCAAGGGTGTGGTGGTCTGAGTTTTCGATCTGGATAGATAGCTCTCGTCCTGAGGTTACTCCTAAAATCAAGAGACACCTCAATTCATGTATAATTAAGGGAGAATTTGGTCAATAAAGTTTTGTTGGTTCTCTCTCTAACACTGATCATAATTTACAGAGGTGAGCCAAATTGGTTTACCTTTCCACTCTAATTTAGTCGTATGATTGCTGAGTGAGTATTGGGAGAGCTTGGTTTGGCCTGAGGAGGGCTTGAATCGGCTGATTTTTGCTCAACAGAAATAGGGCAGCTTCAGTCCGCCAGAGTTGCTTCACTGTTCGATCACGCGGTCGCTTCTCCGGTGATCTTCTGAGCAATTGGAGACTACCGTAGGGTAGCTGACTTCTCACTGAGTCTAAGGAACCCGACCACGCCTTCTTTATCTCAGAAAAACCCCTATGTTGGAGCTCTGGTTTGAGCTTCATCAAAAAACAGAGTAGTTGAGGGAGAGTAAAGTTTTTAGGTGTGTGGAGGATGAATGGAGAGGGGCTCTTTATATAGGGAGCTCAGGGACTCTTCGGTCGTCTCTTTGGCACCTTAATAATAGTAATTGATGGCCTGAAATGTCCTGAATGGAAATGTTTCCTTTCCGTCAGTGCTAATCGATTTTCCTGCAAGTGAACGGTGTTGTCATTTGAAGGAAGAAGAAGACATTGTTCTGAACCAGACCGGACTGGTCCGAACTGGGTTTAACGCTTAAACTGACCGATTCAGGCCCGATTCGAACGAGTTTTTCAAAATTAAAAATTTATAAATTTATTCTCTATCCAATGGTGGCCTCAATTCTCCAATTTGAATTTTCTAAGCCACCTAGAAAAATGAATTTAGCATCCTATTCAATAGTGGTTCAAACTGGTCCATATCGATTCAATCAGGTTCGGATCTAGTTCACCTGAATCGATCTGGTTTTCTTTCCCAAATTGTCCTAAAGTCCCTTTCCAAGGTTTTTATGACTCTTTAGGTCACTCGAAAGTTGTAAATTTCCCAAATTGCCCATTCTCTAGTGGTCGGGGTTTATGAACCGGTTCGATTTTCTCATTTGGGTTAACCGGTTCTTTCCACAGTTTTCCTTAACTCCAAAGGGAGGGGTTTACAATTATACCAACTGGGTATGATTATCTCTATTTATAACTAGTAGGTAGGTTTTATTAGTTAAATATGGTACTTCTCATCCCAACTGGGTATGAAGTTAGATAATCTCACTCACAACCAACCCCTTTCATAAAAGTGAGCTCATCATCCCAACTGGTATGATGTATAAAATTTCTACTCACCCAATGACTGTGATGTGTTCATCCTCAGTTGGTTTCCCAAGTTTACGTGAGCTTTCTCTTGTTGGCATTTCGGTCACACGTGTCCCTACACGATTTGGGCATCCTAATCAATTAAGGTTTGGCATAATAGCCATCATTTTCTCACGTATGAGCGACTAGGCTCAAAATTGTAGATTAATTGCACTTAGGTCCCTAAAATTTATTTTCCTTAACTATAGATCCCTAATGCCAACTTTTTCCAAATTGAGTCCCAAGAGTTCCAAAATTCTCTTTGAGTCCTCAACTTACTCAAAATTGTATAAGGAGCTCAAGTTTTCCAATCTTCCAATTTGATCCCCAACTTTTAAAAAATAACAATTTTGCCACAACTTTCCACAAATGGCAATTTGGCCCCAATTGTTCCAAAAATTGACCAATTGGTCACTCTACATCTTTCTCATGACCAATTGGCCTTCAATTTTGAAAATTGCAAAGAAGTCCCTTAATTTTTTGAAATCCTCGATTTTTCCCCAAAATTTTCCCCAATTTCTCCCCTTTAAACTAGCCGAATTTGATTTCTTCAAATTATCCATTCAATCGGGGTTAATTGCCCAAATTGAAGGTGTGGATCAGTTACTACACTTCCATATGATTTAATTGAACTTTGAACCACTGCATTTGGGTCTGAATTTAGCTCAAACAGAGCTTCGCCGAAAAATCGTTCGTAGAGAGAAAGCTTTGAAAGCTTACTGTTGGAGGTGCGACGATCCAAGCTCTCTATCTGGGGAGGTAGCTCTTGTCCTGAGGTTTTTTCTAGGATCAAGAAGTGCTACAATTGATATCCAATCGAGGGAGAATTTCATCAATAAATTTTAGCACTTTCTCTCTCTAACTTTGCCCGACAATGACAGAGTAGGGCCGAATTGGCTTACCTTTCAGCTTTATTGAGGCTGTGTGAGGGTCGTAGGGGTGTCGAGGAGGCTTAGTTTGGCTAGAGGAGGGCTGAATTTGGCCGAATTCAGCTCGGCCAAAATAGGGCAACTTCGGTTCATCGGAGCTACTTCATTATTTGATTCTATCGGCACTTCTTTGGCGGTCCTCGGGTCGAAAGGAAGATGCTATCAAGTAGCTGACTTCCCCCAGAGTCTGTAGGACCCGACCTTGCCTTCTGAGGCTAAGAAAACTGCCCAAGTCAGAGCTCTAGTTTGAGATTCACCGAAAAATGGAGTAGTTGAGAGAGAATGGCGATTTGAGGTATGTAGAGGATGAATGGAGAGAAGCTCTTTATATAAGGAGCTCGGGGACCCTCTGCCCGACCGTTTTCCATTTTGGTCGAGATTATCCTCACCCAGAAATAGCCTGAATGAAGCGGTTTCATCTTCGCTGGAGATATACGTTTTCTACATTAATGAACAGTGTTGTCATCCTCAGGAAAAAGATGACACTGTTCTGAACTGGACCGGTTCGACCGAGTTCAATCACGTAAATTAGCTAGTTCAAGCCTAATTCAACCAGTTTTCTCAAAATTAAAAATTTCTAAATTAATATAATTCATTCTCTATCTAATGGTGGCTTTAATTTCCCATTTTTAATTTTTTAAGCCACCAAGAAAAATGAATTTAGAAATTGACTCAATCCAATTCAATTTGGTTCAGATCCAGTTCACCCTAAATCAGTCTAGTTTTCTCTTCCCATTTGTCCCCAGGTTTTTTTCCATGATTTATACGACTCTTTGAATCATTCAGGATTTGTCAATTTCCCATTTTACCCTTTCCTTATCGATTATGGTTCATGAACCGGCTCGATTTTCTCTTTTGAATTGACTGGTTCTTTTCCCAGTTTTTCTTATCTTTAAAGGATGGGGTTTACAGTCTGTATGCAAGTTAAGCCTATATGCTTAAAAGATTACCATATCTGGTTGATGGTGAAATTTGGTACTATGCTAAATCTAGGTTGTCGAACTCATTGGATTAGTAGCTATTGAACCGAAGTCGGTCGTCGAACTCGTTGGGCTAGTAGTTGCGGAGCCTAAGCCGGGTTGTTAGGGCACATTGGGCTAGTAGCACCAAAGATAATGACTTACTAATAAGACTATTGATTGTGCATGTCATGAGTTCGGAACCATCGAGGTGCTCGGTAAGGCGTTGTGGTGGTTCTAAGGGATGCTGAATGACCTAGGGAGCATAAGGGAAGATTGTCATCCCGTATGTCAGGAAGTTTGAAGAGCTTCATGTGCACTGAGACCAAGGTTAGAGGGGGAGAGGTCTCATCTCACATATGCGGACACGAAGTATGACACGGGTCTGAGGGTCAAGTAATTGATGCCAACTCACTCTTGGCAGAAGTCGTGAATTTCTACTAGGGTGGATGGAAAAGGCGCTCTGGTCCACAAGTGGAACAGTCGGAGACTGTTCTATGAACGTGTGAACCTTTTATGATAAAATGGTAAGTGTTGGATGAAAACATGAGTCATAATGGTGGAAAATAAATATGGATGCATGACTAAAAGTATGTTGTAGAAATTTCCTCTCACTAAGTCATGAACTCATTCCCTACTTTAAATTCATTTCAGGAAAAGTTGTGCCAAATAGAGAAGTGGTCGAGGAAAGAACCGAGCCTCGAAGGTAATTCCTATATACATATTTTTCACCTTTTAAATTTGTTATGGAAAACGTATGTTCTGGTACGCCTTCACCTTCCTTGAACCATATTGGTAGAGATACTATCGTGGCTCACGAAAGGGTGGCGTGTTGATCACGGGACTCTAACCAAACCGGATCGAGATCTGACAACTTGAGTGGTATCAAATGACAGTTTTCCTAACAAATTCTCAAAACCTTAGTCCCTAACCACTCGTAACCCTTTAAGAATAACATGAACGGAAACATGAGCGAAGAATACATCCCCTGAAGGAACGCTAACGATCAGTGGGGAGATGCGCATGAGGAATACATCCCATGGAGGAACCCTCGAAGGAGATCTCCCCAACATTCGGTAGAAGATGAGACCTCTCCACCTTGAGACCCAAGACAAACCCGAGCACAAGAAGAGGCCAAAAGGAGCATCTGGGAGGCCTATACCAACTACGTGAAGGTCTTCCATAAACTACCCTCGATCTAAAGCGACCCATGTTCAATGAACCACATGCAATGCGCTTATGAGTACGAGGCCACTATCTTGGAAAATTTTGGGATCGACGTCACTCACGAAGTAAGGTTTAGAAGAGCACCAAGCGAGTCATCTTCATTAGAGTATGAAGAACTAAGCATGAACCCATGCACTAGGTGTGGAAGGTACCACGGTGGTGCTTGCCCACCTAGGAGATTAGCCAGGTGCATTAGGTTGACTGATGTAGAGTCTCATAACCCACTGGTACTAAACTCTAGGTCAGTCAATATGGGAAATTAGATCAATGGGTGATAGGTAGGTTATCTTACTAAACCTATGTAATAAGTCATAATTGTGACAAATTTAGTTAATGAATAAAATCCCTTTTGGTTTTAAGCTTGTGCAAAGAGAACTGATGTAAACCCCTCCTTTTGAGGATAAGAAAAATCGGGAAAGAACCGGTTATTTTAATGAAGAAAACTGAACCATTTAATGAACCGAAAATAATAAAAAAAAGGTTAAAATGGGAAATTTGAGAGTTCCAAGTAACCAAAAAGTTACAAAACTCATGAGAAAGAACCACGAAGAAAATTGGATAAGAAAACTAGACTAGTTCAGGGTGAACTGTACCTAAACCGGATTGAACTGTGGTGAACCAGATTTGATAATTCATTTTTCTAGATAGCTTAAAAATGGCAATTTGGGAAATTGAGGCCACCACTAGATAAAAAATGAATTTAAATTTTAGAAATTTTTAATTTTTGGAAAACCGATCGAATCGGGCCTAAACCGACTGATTTTTGGTCACTAAACCCAGTCGGATCGGACTGGTCTACGGTTCGATCGGTCAATGAACAGTGTAATCAACTTCCTTAGAATGACAGCATTGTTCATCGAGGTAGAAATTTTCCTTTTCCGATGAGGGAATATTTCCTCCTATTTGTGCATTTTCTGATGAGGATAAGCTCAACCAATATGGAAACTGTTAGATAGATGAGGATAAGCTTTATATATAAAGAGCTTCTCCCCATTCCACCTCCACACACCTCAAACCTCCTCCAAAGAAGAAGTGCTCAGTTTTTCGATGAAGCTCAAACCAGAGCTCCGACTTGGGCACTTCTCTCAACCTTAGAAAGCAAATTTGGGTCCTATAGACTCGGGAGGAAGTCAGTTACCTGACGGTAATCTCCACTTGACCCAAGGATCGTCAAAGAAGCACCGGCGAGATCAAACAATGAAGTAGCATCATCAGTACCGAAGCTGCCCTATTTTAGCCGATTTGAATTCGGCCAATTTAGACCTCCTGCAGCTGAATCGAGCCCTCCCTTAGCCCCCACAGTCGTCACATGACCTTCTCCGAGGGAAAAGGTAAGCCAATTCAACTCTTATTCATTGGAGCAGTTCGGTTCTAGAGAAAGAAAATGATGGATTTAATTGATCAAATTCCCAATGATCCTGACATCAATTGTCATAATTCTTTATCCTAGAAGAACCCTGGGTACGAGAGTTATCTTCCCATATCAAAAGCTCAGACCATCGCACCTCCGGCAGTGAGTTCTCGAAGCTCTCTCTCTCTCTCTCTCTACACTTAGTTTTTCGGCGAGGCTCCATTTGAGCTCGTTTTGAACCCAAAAACGATGATTCAAAGCTTGGTCTGATCGTAGAGAGGTGGGGGAATTAATTGGCACCATGATAGGGGAAAATTAACATGAATTGAATGGTTAATTTGATGTGATCTGATTTGGGTCAATGAAAAGGGTGAAATTGGGTAAAATTTTGGGAAAATTTGGGGGTTTCGAAAAATTGAAGAACCTTAATGCAATTTTTCCAAAATTGAGGGTCAATTATAAAGAGGAAGGTATTGGAGGACCAATTGGTCATTTTTTAAAGAATTGGGAACAATTGGTCATTTTTGGAAAGTTTGGGGCCAATTGGTAATTTTTGGAAAGTTAAAGGACCAATAGGAAATTTTAGAAAAATTGTGTCCCAATTGGTAATTTGTGAAAATTAAGGACCAAGAAGAATATTAGAAATCATAGTGATTTAATTGAGGATAACAGAGCATTAGGGACCTAAGTACAATAAGACAAGAGTTAAGGCCTAGTTGCCAATATGTGAGAATAATAAGGCTTTCATTCCAAACTTTTCCTCATTTTTAATTTAGATTAATTTAAAATTTTTTAATTTTTAGAAAATCGATCGAATCCGACCTAAACTGGCCAATTTTTTAATTCGAGTCACTGAACCCGTTCGGACCAGACCAGTCAACGGATCGGAACGGTCAACGAATTGGACCTATGAAACCCATTATCTCGGATCAAGGAAACCAGGAAAGAACAAGTCAATTTAATGAGAAAATCGAACAACTTAATGAACCAAGAATGATAAATAAGGGTTGAAATGGGAAATTAACAAATCCCAAGTGACCAAGATGTCACAAAAAACATGGGGAAGAATCATGAAGGAAATTGGATGAGACAACCGATCCGGTTCAGGGTGAACCAGACCTAAACCAGATTGAACCAGGTTGAACCATAATGAACCAAATTAGATAATTCATTTTTCTAGATGGCTTATAAATATCAAATTGGAAAATTGAGGCCACCATTAAATAGAAAATAAATTTAGGCTAATTTAGAAATTTTTAATTTTGAGAAAAACGGTCAAATCGAGCCTGAACCGGCCGATTTTCGTCACCGAACCCAGTCGGACCAGATCGGTCCAATCCAGAACGGTATCATCTTCTTCTTTAGGATGATAGCACTTTTCATCATTGTAGAAAACTTTCCTTTTCCGGCGAGGGAATATTCCCTCCTATAAGCTTGACTAATATGGAAACTGGTAGAGCAAAGGGTCCCTAAGCTCCTTATATAAAGAGCTCCACTCTATTCATCCTCCATACACCTCAAATCCTATCATCCTCCGAAGTGCTTAGTTTTTCGGCATAGCTCAAACTAGAGCTCCGGCTTGGGCACTTTTCTTAGCCTTAGAAGGCAAACTCGGGTCCTACAGACTTCAGAGGAAGTCAGCTACCTGACGACAACCTCCCCTTGACCCAAGGATTGCCTAAGAAGTGTCGTTGAGATCAAACAGTGAACCAGCTCCGTCAGTCCAAAGCTGCCATGTTTTTGCCGATTGGAATTTGACCAATTCAAACCTCCTATGGACAAACCGAGCCTTCCCCTAGCCTTTACAGCTCACACTCAACCTCCCTAAGGAAAATGGTAAGCCAATTCGGCCCTACTCCATCGGTACAATTTGGTTCTAGAGAGAGAAAGTGATAGAATTCATTGATCAAATTCATACTAATCCTGACAGCAATTGTCCCAATTCTTTATCATAGGAGGACCCTGAGGATAAGAGCTAACTCCCTAGATCAAGAACTCGGATTGTCGCGCATCCGACGGTAAGCTTTCGAAGCTTTATCTCTCTACAACCAATTTTCCTTCGAAGCTCCGTTTGAGCTCATTTAGGAACCAAATCCTGCAATTCAAAGCTCAATTCTCATAAGGAAGTATAGAAACTGATTCATGCCACCAATTTGAGAAAATAACCCCATTTGAACAACCAATTTGAAGAAATCAAATTCGGTCAGTAGAGAATGGTGAAATTTGGGGGTTTCAAAAAAAATCGAAAGACTTCTATGCAATTTCTCAAAATTGAAGGTAACTTGACAATGAGAAAGATATTATATGACCAATTGGACAGGTTTTGAAAGAATTGGAACTAATTAGTCATTTTTGGAACTTAGGGGCAAATGAGTAATTTTGTAAAAGTTTGAAAAATAATTTAAAATTTTAAGAAATTTGAACCTTATTTTAGTTTCAATATTAATTTTCAGTCCAATTAAGTTAAACTTTACTCTTGAAAATATGTGATATTACATGTAACATCAAGAGTGGTATGACATATTATTCACAATTTGATCCTTAAACCGAATTAAATTGTGAAATAGAGATTTTAAAAAACTTGGATGAAAATTTTGTTTTGAAAATATTAATATTTTGCATTCACTTCGATATTGATCCTATTTTTATATTCTCCAAGGTAATTCTATTTTTTAATTTAAGTCGATCCTGATCTTTTAGCAAAATTTATCCCAATTTAATTTTTCCTAACATATCTCTAGATGACATTCTTTAAACAATATTAAAACACTTATTATTTTTAATATGTTTGTTCATTTTAATTCAAATTCAATAAAAAAAATCAATACAATTATCTCTTCAATGATTTTATTTCTCTTATCTTACGAGTGGTTCCTTCATCTAGCAAACATATTTCATATTTTTAGCATACTTATTAGATAAGTATATGTTTAATCACTTTATCAAATTTAACTCAATTTTTTATTTTCACATCTCAATAAAAAGAGTGTATTTATATATATATTTTTTTTTTCAATGGCATTAAGATTTTTTTTCTCATTTAACCCATTTTATTTTTATGAGACTTTTTACTCTTTATTCTTAGGGGGATTTTTCAATTCATCATAACTTATGTTCTATCCCAATCTCTCCAGGTTTGGTGAGATTGTTTTATTTATTTATTAAATTATTTTAATACTATAATGTTTATATTATTATTTATTTATTAATAATATTTTATATAATATAAATGTATAATAAAAAATTTAATTATACACCATGTACAATATAATTTATTATATATATTTATAGTATTTTTATTATAATTATCAAATATATATATATTAATTATTATATAAATAATATTAAATATTTATTAGAATAATAAGTTAATTATTTTATATAATATATTATTTTAGTGTACAGTATACTTAATATAATTTAATTATATATATTAACTAATAAATTATTTAATTTAATTAAAAGTATAAATTTTTATTTATAAACTATTAATTATTCAAAATTTATAATATTTTCAAATTAATCACTTTAATCCAAATTCAAACACATTTTATCTCCAAATCTCTAAATCCAAAAATATCCTTAATTTTCAATAATGATTTCTTGTTATTCAAGAGAAGATGTAGTTTTTCAAATTTGTTATTAAAATACAATTTCATGGTCATTTATCTGCTTGAAGTTAGGGAAGTAATAAATTATAAATAACTATATAATTATAATACACGAGTACACAAGTTAATAGATATAGCTAAATTTCAGTACAAATGAGTTTTTAAAAGAAATAATCCTATTACCTAAATTTTATTTATATTCTCAAAAACTATTATTAAATTTTTTCTAGGATTTTAATACATTTTACGGATGTAGTTCTACTAAAAGACATGAATTGATTGGATACTGCTAAATTTCAATTAAATTTTCATCATTAGATTTTTTGTAAAATTTTAATTTATTAGTATAAATACTTAATTAAAAATACACACATTATATAAATTTAACATGGAAGTATCAAAAAACATTAAATATATTCTCATTACTATACAAGCAACCATGGAAACGCATATCCTTTCCATCTTCTCTAACATATCAATTTTATCACTTTATCCATTGAGTACCATTTAAGATCTTTTTTTTTAAATTTTCCCTGCAAATTTATTTATTAATTTGTTTCTCTTTATTCACTTATATATTTATATATTTCAAATCCACCTATCCCAATAAATTTACACTTTTTCAAGAACACGACAACGACCATGGGCCGGCCCCGAGAGCTTACCATCCGCGGTCGTTCCACATATCATTCTATCCAGCTCCTCCCCCTTTCATATCTCTTCATCCGCTAAATCAGGAATGGCGGCATCGACTGCCCTGTGCGCGTCTCCGAGTTCCTTAAACGGGGCTGCTAAGCGCTTCTTCTTCTCTTTCCCTTCTTCCTCTTCCTCTCCTCCACGAAATCCAGTTGTCCCTCTCCTGGCGATTGGCAGAAATTGTTCTCTTTTATCGCTTAAGCTGCGCCATCTCTCTGTTTTGGCCTGCTTGTCCTCATCTTCAGCTGGGCCTGCTCCTCCTCCATCATCCGGAACCGGAAAGAAGCTCTACGTCAGTGGTCAGCCCTATCCGTTCCCTTTTTTCTTCAAATTACGAGAGCATAATGTCAAAAAAGTTCAAATTTTTATGTGATTGGTGTTCGCCTTTGTATGTTCCATGGAGTTTGATGTCCTCTAGGAATCTCTGCCTTGAATCTGCTGTATGAACCTTTACTGGTGACTTTCATGAGAATAATATCTTTCCCAGTTTGGAGCTTTTGATGGATCGTGTATTTGATATCTATATTTAAAAGTATGCTATTTCTTCCTCCATCGATGGGGCCGTCCAATTAATGATTAGGGCACTTATTTACATTTGGATTTCACAATGCAGGACTTTCTTTCCGAACGACCGAGGCGAGCTTGCGAAAGGCCTTCGAGAACTTTGGGGATCTCATTGAAGGTGAGAAACTAGAACTGGTCCTTTTGCTTTCATTGTTGATTCTTGGCATGATGTCTTTGATACTGTTTCAGTAAATCTGGTGATGGATAAGATAGCGAATAGACCAAGAGGTTTCGCCTTCCTTCGCTATGCTACCGAGGAGGAATCTCAAAGGGCCATCGAGGGAATGCATGGGAAGGTGAATGCCAAGTACCTTATAGATGAATCTAATCATATGCCATATTTGATTGGGTAAACTGATGCAAAGACACGGGTTTCTGTTGCAGTTTCTAGATGGGCGAGTGATATTCGTGGAGGTTGCAAGACCCAGGTCGGAACTGCGCCAGAATCAATCCTAGACAAGGCCCAAGATAGTACTGAGGTTCACGCAGATCATGGATGCCATGCTCATACCTGCTCAGAGAGAGAAGTATTACAGGTAACTCAAAGCTCATAATTGTTTTTTACGGTCAGTATTCCCAACTGAAATGCACAGAAAAAGAGATCCTTTGTGAAGCCGAGCCTGCCACCGATCTTGTTTCAACCGAAATTTGTTGTCAAGAGACATTCCTCCACAGATTTTATATGGAATAATATGTATTGTAAGGGCATCGCCTACAAATGAATGAATACTAAAAGACCTATTTTAGATGGTGATTTTTTTCATAATCAGTGTGGAATTTGAATTTGATTGTGCAATAAGGCTGAAGCAGATTGATCCTCTGATTAAGAAAGTTAGGAAAAATATTAGGCACTTGAATGATTCTCAATCCAGCAACCTATTCATCACTTTGGTCGAGGAGCCAAATTATTACTTGTGGCATAAAGTGATGACCCCTATATCTTTTAGGTTATGTGGAAGTCTCTCCATATGGGCTCCCTACTCAACCAGATTTGAGACAATTGAAACAACGAATCTAGTAGGGTAGTGGTACATGAATAATCAATTTCTTTTATACTTCCGTCTTTGTCTTAAACACCGAAATTAGATTCTGGTCAACAGATCATATTCAATGCCACCATTGACCTTGACAACAAAAGCAACAACCCTCATCATTTTGTTCAGAAGTAGGCAATGTGGGTGTTCGAAAGCTCTTAGGCTATACAATCCGTGTTGGAATCAGAATCTTCACGACCTTGCCTTCGTATCCCTTATCCTGGAGCCATAACCTAAAGCCCAGGTGACCTATATATCAGTTTCTATTTATCAAGTCCAGCGTCGTCTATTCTTCATTCCTTATAAGCGTTCTTGAGTCATTTTTTGAGCTGGACCAACTCTCCATATTTATTTTTTCTCTCTAATCTATCATCCTCCAATACAGCAAAATGTATGCATTAAAATTAATTCTTTGTTTGGATGTTAGGGTTTGAGGATTTAAAATTGCTAAAGAGTTTGAATGTTTATTATTTATTTGGATTGAGGTCTTTGTATTGGGAGAGGAAGTGCAGAAAAATATTTATAATAGTTAGAACTACTAAAAATACATGATTTGTAGGAAGGTGTGGGGGTCAGTTAATAAAAAAATTAAAAATATAAATTTATTATTTTTATTAAATTTAATAATTTATTAAGTAATATAATATAATTAAATTTAATATGATATATATATATATATATGGTCTAACATGAATGATTAATGGGTAGAGGTCCTCACTATTGTATAGGAACCTAATATACATAGATATAATTTAATTAACATACAAACTAATGTATAAATAACTTAATTGATATATAATATTAACTATATACATCTAATCTAATTAATATAAACAAATTTAAAATATATATAAGTATTGATAATTTATTATCTATTTTATTGTTTATTTTAAATGTAAATATTATAATATAAAAATATTTTTTTACAGTAAATTTAAAATTTTAAGGGTATGAAAATTTTCGTTTATATTTTAAATTTCTAAAATTTTAAACTAATTAATTTTTATAATATAATATTTATATTTTAATTACAAAATAAATTTAATATTAATTTAATTAGTCCCCAACTCTCATTATTGTATTGAAATCCCCTCCTATATTAAAAAAGATTGCAATCAAATGTCTCGAATCTGGCAAGTCCATCCATTATGACTGATATCGGTATTTACAAGATAAGTTTATGTATTTATTATTTTTTTGGAACTTTAATTGTCAGTATGTTATTTTACAATTAACTCAAAATCATTTTTGAAAAAAAATCAATATAAGGAATTATGAGAACAAATAGAAGTCTGGTAAAGCCTTTCCCTTTTATAATGTCCAGCCGCTTGTTTATAAATAAAATAGGCATAAACTTTATCCTTATTTTTACTTCTGACCCCAACTTTTATTATTATCCAAAAAGACCTGAACTTCATCCATTGTTCCATATTTGGCATTTTGTCATTTCTTTATCAATTACTGATGAAGAAGGGCCCAGTTGTTCCATTTGGGACATATTCTTACGAGAAGTTTGGGCCATTTTTCACCCAACCAAAGGAAAAAATTTATATTATCTCATATATGGAAAATCAGATGAAATTTGGGTCGAGAAAGCTTAGTACGGCCTTTTACCCTTTCTCTAAAAGAGGGTGCAGAGATATCGAACAAGAGAGAGAGGGAGAGAAGGAAAGAGCTAGCCCGGGAGAAATCGGGAAGTGGAGTCGGTAATCACAAATCCAAGAGAGTGTGCGAGAGGAGCTGATGAAAAGAAGGTGCTCGTGTGAGAGCTAAAGCTGCAGCAACCGTTTGAGGTAGAGGGAGAACTAAAAGATGAGAATGGGAGAGACGAAAAAAAATAATTGAAGGGGTCGAGATACAACCTGTAAGAGAAGAAGCTGAAGTAGGCGATAGAAACTTCACCATAGCGTGGATAACCTTCATTCCAATTTTCCATAATCTTGTTAGGTATGCACTTGATGCTATATCTTCCATTCATTTACTGAACAATAATTGCATGACAATGTTGCCTTTCTGTTAATGGTAGAATTTTGATAGATTTAGGTGTTTGGTATAGAGGAGCTTAAGTGCTAGAAAATCCTACTGTGTGGATGTGGTTAATTCATTTCTTCTTTGCTCACCTCGGCTGTGAGTGCACAACCCGCCCCTTTTGTTTCTGTTTAACTGCAAATTGTTTTTTTTTTTTTGTTATATTCATTTGATTGTGATGCTAATGTTGATATAAGGATTAGAAATATGGAAATATGTAAATATGGAAATAAGGATTAGAAATATGGAAATAAGAATTGGTGTCAAATCCTTGTTAATGAGCTTATTCTGTTGGATAGATTTTGGCATTCTAATGAGGAATACTCTAAGCAATTGTAGTTACATTTAGAAAGTAGTGATGAGTTACGCAAAAGACAATTTTGGGATTTATGATTGGTGGTAGAAAACTCTAAAGTCAATTAGCTTGTTCGGACTAAGTATTGTGGATATAATTTAGCTCTTGAACAAGTAGATGGATCGCTTAAAGCATGATCTCTAATATGTATGACTTGATATCTTTCTAATGCTTATTATTGAATATAGTTGATTAAAATATACCATTTAGAGGAAGCTAGACCAAATGATCTAATTTTCCATTGTAGAATAATGTAAACTTTTAAAGATCTTTTAAACTATTGAGACTTTTATGTTGAGGGTATCGATGGAAGACTTGCTGAATTTAGTTGTGTTAATAACATTATAACTGTTATTTGATATATATAGTTGGTATTGTGGTATGTAAGAGATTGTTACTTGTCATCATATGATACAACCACTCATATAAAACTTGGTATCCATCTACATCATAACTAATACATAGGAATTATATCTTGTAGTTATTTAGTTATGTATTTTATGAAGTGAATTTTGTATATTTAAAGAAATTATTTATAGCGCTACATATATATCACAGGGAATATTTTGCCAAATTGAAATTTGTTAGCTTGGGCGATACATGACTGCATCCTACCGATTGAGTTCACTTTGTATCACCACTTCCATCTTCAGCTCTCATGGAACAAGGCAGATGAAAGTGAGGCTAACTGGTTTTGGTGGGTTGTCCACCTTCATTAGACCTCCTCTCCACAGGCTAAAAAGCACCCCTTGTGCTCTATCATCTTCGGTCCTCTTTTCATCAAGTTCACCTCCGGCCTCTCAGTCCCATCAAGTTCCACTCTTCCTGAGGGTTCCCAAATATGCAACACCTGTCTCCGACCTCCAGAAATGGTATAGTTGGGCCAGTGACCTTGCTGCTTCAGTGGGCTCCACCTTCCTTGTCTCAGACAATGGGCCTGACTCCTCCCTCCTTTGCCGCGAGCTCAGGTGGCTATTAGAAGATGCCCTGCAAGAAGACATTGACCCTTCACTGATTCATCAGGTGGGTGTGAACAGTGCTCAACGAGAGGTCAACTTGAAAACGGGCATTGAGGATCTGTACAAACTTTGGATACAGAGGATTGAAGAAAGGAGGCCCTTCCAATACATTGTTGGATGCGAGCATTGGAGGGACTTGGTTCTGTGTGTTCAAGAGGGGGTATTGATCCCAAGGCCCGAGACAGAGATCATCATTGACTTGGTGGCCGATGTGATCTCCAGCAACAGAGTATTAAAGGAGGGATTCTGGGCGGATCTGGGGACTGGTAGTGGAGCGATCGCCATAGGGACTGCAAGAGCTCTAGGGGGTTGTGGGACTGTCATTGCCACAGATTTGAGCCCAGTGGCTGTTAAAGTTGCTTCCTTCAATGTGCAAAGATATGGTCTGCAGGTCAGTGGTCTATTCATTTCACAAATTATTAGACCGTTTCATTAATTTTTCTTTTGATTCAATGAAAATGTGCTTTAATAAAACAGGGTGTAGTTGAGGTCAGAGAAGGGTCCTGGTTTGAGCCCCTGAAGGATGTGCAAGGAAAACTTGCTGGTCTTGTGAGTAACCCACCTTATATACCGAGCGAAAATATCCCAGGTTTGCAGGCTGAAGTTGGGAGACACGAACCTAAACTTGCACTTGATGGTGGTGTTGATGGCATGGACCATCTTCTCCACCTATGTCAGGGTGCTGCTTCAATGTTGAGAACCGGTGGTTTCTTTGCTCTCGAGGTTTCTACTGTTATTGCCCTTATCTTTTCCAATATTATTTCTTTCATTCTTACTTGTACTAACTTCTTGTTTCTTGCAGACAAATGGTGAAAAGCAGAGCAAGCTTATCTTAGATTACATGGAAAAAGAACACAGAGGGACCTTTTATAATGCTAAAGCTGTCCCTGATTTTGCTGGTGTCCTAAGATTTGTGACTGCATTTCGGGTTTGACAACAATCTCAAGCACTTCCGAATTCCTCCTGAGGAAGTGTGAGAAGCGGAAGACATGGTAGACCTCATGGAATTGTAGGTTTGCTCATAATTAACTGGTATCCTCTCTTCAGGGAAGTCTTGTATGTTTCATAATCCTAGACGGTGTTGCTTTGTTCCGATCTTAAGCAGACCAAAAATTTATATTCCTGGTTGGCTACAGGAGATAGTTTTTTAATGAATAATAAATCTAGATACTGTCTTCTATCACTAATTAGAAGCTTGAAATCACCTTTTTGTTTTCCTCTTGCAGCTTAAACTAAGGAGAAAGGTATTATAAGGCTGTAACAATAAAGACAGATATATGGAATTGCAAGAGTTGAGACATACCTTGTCACGCCTACTTTGGATGAGCAAGGAGGGAGAAGATCTCGTAGAAATTGCCATATCAATGATATATTTGTACTATTTGGAGATAAAGTAACAAGGGGATTTTTCAGCTCACAACATCAGATGAAGTTGCCTTGGCACTTCAAACTTCAGATATTACAGTCAGGCCCCTTGTAGATAAGCAGCATTATACTGATTTGCAATTCACATTTTGTTCAATTTTCTAAACAATATGATGTTTGATTCGCTCATTCATTTTGTTAATGATTTTCTAGCAATTTTAATGGAACAAATAGAGGATGACAGATTTATTCGTGAATAATAGCACTAGTAGTTCTATTAATGAACGTCAAATGAGGACAGGGGGGAGCAGAACAAGGTGACAAGCACAACAAAAACCAATTCAAGATTTTCTGTGGTTAGAATGAGCTTACATATTATTACACCAAATCCCTTTCTCAAGCAAGCTTAGAATATCAACATCATCACATCTTTCCGGCATCACGGGACCTAAAAGGTAAAAGGTCGGTGCTTAATAAAACATCCTATAAGAATTAATGAAATGAAGATTTTAATTATAGGATGATGCTATGGTGGTCACCTTAATGACGGGTGCGATTCAACCGTCCCCCGAACGTGCTGAATGTCACCGGAGAAGGCCTTGCTTATGCGGCTTGTGTAGCCACCCAAACGACCCTCTAAAAAAACATCCGTCGTCGACATGTATCATTCCGGCGAATCTTTGACACGGTTACTGTGTTAAGCTGTAGTTTAAAATTTACATGCTATGATCCAAAAAAAAAAGTAAGAAAAATCACTCACATGCAGTCCTTGGGAACGCTCCACCCCCCGGACCCTGCATCCATGTACTTCCTCCAATCGTCGAGCACGATGGATAGGTCGCGGATCTTGTTGTCGAGGCCGGCGCAGCAGTTGGCGTGGACCGTGCAGATGCGGCTCAGGTCCCTCGACAGCTGGCAGAACCGGCTGAAGTAGGCCGTGTCGAGGAACCGTATCTGCAGTTCCTCTATGTTGGAGACGCGCTGTCGGGACATGATCCATTGGAGCGCCTCCCGGGAAGGACCTCCTCGACCCGCCAGAACTTGAAGAACTCGACTGTCCGGTTGCTGGACCGCACGTAGGTGAAGCCAGTGTTCAGCTGGTTCCTCCTGTCGGCAGGGCCGAAGTCGTAGTTGTCGCACGAGAACTGCAGGTCGGCGTCCGGGTACAGGTGTGGGAACGGACTCCGGAGCCACATAATGTCCGTGTCCTGCCGTGCATATATGCACCGGTTCTTACAAATTTATAGTAATAATAAATGTTTTAATATTATTTTATTATTGAGCTCAAATTTGGTATAAAAATTGTTGTCTTACACTTTTTGACTAAAATGAATTCATGCCAAGTTTGTTATTAAAACCAAAATTAGGTCATTCTCAAGTGATTGTATATTAATAATATTATTTGTTTTTACCGTGAAGAGGAAATTGTAGCCCCTCTCCAGCACTTCCCCGAGGGATTGGATCTTCCGCCAGACCAGCTCCAAGTAGCCGGCCGACATGAAGTAGGCCTCGCCAGAGAAGTTCATCTCCTTAGCGGGGAGGTTGAAGCAGTGACGGTGCACCGCCCGGCAGCGGTCAAATGCCTTCTTGTCCATCGCCACCACCACGAGGTGGTCAAGGAGCCCGAGTGTCCCGTTCCCGACCCGGAAGGCCTCGAGGAAGATGTCCAACAGGGAGCCGGGCTCCGCCCAGGCCTCGTTCAGGTTCGTCAGGATCACCGTCTTCCCGTCTTCCATGGCTGCTGCTTTCAGCACTTTCCCCAGGTCGTCAGTGGCCTTTCCACCCTCAGACCGGAAAAACACTGATATCGAATTTTTCTAGCCATAATTTTCAAAATTTGTTTATAGTTTATCATATGTTTGGATACCGAATTATCATGTACAAAAATAATAAGTATATACAATAACTCTTCGTACCCTTTTATTCTCCAATCATTTTATACCTCATAAGCCTAAACTTACCGATAATAGCGATGATGTAAAACGCACCACTGAATCTCTAGAGCTGGTGTATGATGCTCGGAAATACTCAAGGGTATCGGTCGAATTGTAGAGGAGAAGACAGGACACTGCCAGGCCAGCGAACAGCAGGCCGAGCCTCAGGTCCAATGGTAGGTGAAGCAGCCGGCAGGCACCGCCGCTCCCCGCCGAGGGGCAGCTCTTTTCATCACCACCCTCGTCGTCCACACTTATTACAGGGCCGCCGTTGTTGTTACTCATGGCTCTACCTCGGTAAAAGCATATTCAACCAATTGGTCTTTATATAACCACACTGACCCACTTGGCAATATTTGGTAAACATGATGGGATCAACTTCATATACCCGTCATTATGTATTTGACATGTTGGATTGTTAATAAATTATATTGGATATTGTGTAATTAACATAGAGTCAGGATATTCCATTAATTAGTAAAGCACTCACAATGAGAATTTTTTCAATTTACAAGACCTTTGTCTACTAATTTAGAATTACAATGACATTTAATTTTTTTAATTTCCTAAATTAATTCATTTTCTAATTCACATAAATTATTATTATATTATATAATTCTCTAACCTATTTAATATAATAAAAAATATATATATATATATTTACCTAATTACCGGTATTTACAATTAATTATTTTTAAGAAGACATTTACTCAACTAATTATCGATTACTTACATTTTTAATCAAATTGACTGACATCCGTACCTTGTCGGAAACAATAAATATAACTCATGTTTTGTTTGATTATTAAGAAAAAATACTACAATTAAGACTATTTTTACCATAAAATACCAAAATAATAAATAGAATTATATATATAATAAATTTTATTAAATTTTATATAATTAATTTTGATCGAAGAATACCAATGGAATATTTGGATGGCTGGCTGAGACTTTTGAGTCCCATACCTCCAATATAATAACTAGGGCACAGAGTATGATGAGAATTGTTAAGAGAGTGGGTTGCTGTACTTTTAGTCTCCACGTTGCATTTCCTTCATGAGTATGCAATTTTGCTGGGCCTGCGTCTCTTGATTGCTTGGAGGAGTGGAAACTCAACACATGACGACGACCTATCATCGATAGGCGGAACCTTTAGAATCATATTTAAGGAATTTTTCTCCATCATCAAATTCTTTGTACAAATATTTAATATATAATATATTATAATATTAAAAAGATAATATAATAATATTTGAAAACAATGAGAATAAAATCTATCTTATATAAAATATTCGTATATTTGACGGAAAACGTTAGAACCAATACTCGTTTAGTGTGGCTATAGTGATCTATTAACTGTTACTAATATCATACAAGAAAAAAAAAATGGCATACTAAAATCCAATCCTAGTCTTAGTTGACCATTTCAAGCTTAATCTTATCTTAGATGATCATCTCTATCTTGAATGATCTAAGTGACCTTTCATAAGTCAATTTAAGTGTGTTTTTTAGTTACTCTAATATACCTCAATTCTAAGTAATCGAACCACCTAAATTTAACCTGAAACATTTTTGTGGATCCAAGAGACATGAACTGATTTAATAAACTTAAATTTGATCCAATAAGCCTAGACCCAACCCAATGGTTTAACTTGAAATATCTTTTTGTATACAATAGAAATCAACTGGTTTGATAAACTTGAATTCGATCCAATGAGCCTAAACCCAAACCAATGAAGGGCATTTCATTATCAAATGGATCTAAACTAGATCTACCAAACTTAACTCCAACTCAATAATGTCAATCTCAACCTAATGGGGCCACATGACCAATAAGTCTAATCCCATTCCAATAGACCTCACTTGGCCCAAAGCCTATCCTTAAAAAAAAGAAGGGGTTATTCACCCTCTACCACCCACATTTCAAGGATGAGGTCAATTACTTTTATGGAGAAATTCTATTAGAATATTTCTTCATACAAAATAAACTAAAATGAGCTTATAATATTTTTTATGAGATTGATAACAAATTAATAAAAAAATATTAGATCCAATCCTAAGAAATATTCATTCAATATAGACAACACTCACTAGTAAAATCCTACCATCATGCCATCACCCATCATTCCTTTACAACAAGAACTTGGATTAATAGTAAGTTAAAAAGTGCATAATTAATTGTCTATCAAAAAATTAATTTGTTGAAAATTAAAATATTATATTTAATAAAATAAATAATTATTATTAATATATAAGTTTATAATTTTAGTAATAATTTTTAAATAAATATAAGTTTATTTTATTATCAACTCATAATATTTTATAATAGAGTTTATTTTTCTCATAAAAACTTATCTTGCTGTATTTACATATTTATTAGTGGTTTTCTTGAATTAATCGAGCCTCTCACTAAACAACTTAATTGGATATACTCGATCATTACGAAAAAACTTGATTGACTGTGAAAAAAATGCAATTTATTGGTAACTGTTACTCACCCTCAACTACAATCGGAGATCTTGAACGATGAGGTTGAAGCTAAGCATGCCAAAGTGGTTACATTAGAGATGTTTGGTGAACATATTTGTAATTTGAGATTTTGCACCATTTAAGTAAAAGTGTAGTTCCCACGATCGACTCGTTCATGAATAAAATTGATAATATATTTCAATATGTTTGGTATAAGCATGAAAAACTGTGTTGTAACTGAAATAAATTGCTGATATATTATCATACTAGATAATTGGTAGAGGTTAAGAATAAAAACGAAGTTCTCGAATTAGTGACTAGATCCATATGAGTTTATCAATAGCTCGAGCAGCTCGGGCTACTAACAGCCAAGAAGCAACGACACTGTTTGAACTTCCCCGCTCTTCTACGGTGATCCTCGGGCTGAAGGGAAGGTGCAAGTGGGTAGAGTACTTCCTCCCGATTCTAATGACACTGAATGCAGCCTCAGAGGTGAAGAAAAGCCTCGATGTCGGAGCTCTAGTTTGCTACTCGTCAAAAAACTAAGCACTTCACCTTCTTCGCTCGATTGTGGGATGTTGAGAACGAATGAAAGGGGTGCTCTTTATATAGGGAGCTTGGCAACTGACCGGGCTACCGATCGACGTAGGACTCGGCCTCCGACTCAGTTGTCGACAGTCATACCAGAGCACTTCTCGGGTCGTCGGAGGAAGTGGTCTCTCTATATTCTTTCTATCAGTGGACTAAGGTTGAAGACGATAACATGGCGGGTGTGCCACGTGGTGCACTGTGATTGGTTAGATTTTTTGACATGGCATTCCAACTCAGCCGCCGCGTCAGCCATTGACTGATTGACCAGGCACGTGACAACCTCCCATTGGCTGCTTGTGTCTGGGTGGCAGGCTAACCGATCATCCACTGACCGTTGATCAGACATGTGGCAACCTCCCATTGGCTGCTTGTGCTTGCATGGCTATTGATTGGCACCATTGACCGTTGACCGCTCTGGTCTATTGACTAGTTGGATCGTTGGCCAGTCCAGTTTGTTGACTGGCTAGACCGTTGACCGGTCTGGTCCATCTGGGTTTGGTGACCCGAATTCGAAAATCGGCCGGTTCATACCCGATTCGATCGATTTTCTAAAATTTAAAAATTTCTAAATTTATTTTCTATCTAATGGTGGCCTCAATTTTTCCAAATTGATATTTTTGAGCCACTTAGAAAAATGAATCATTGAACCGGTTCACTTGGTTCAATCCAATTCAGTCCGGTTCAGGTCTGATTTTCTCATCCAATTCACTTCATGGTTCTTTCCCATGATGAATTTTTGGCCACTTGGAATTTTTTAATTTCCCATATTAATCATTCTTTATTATTTTTATTTCCTTTAATGGCTCAGTTTTCCTTTGAAAAGTGCTGGTCCTTTTCCCGTTTACTTGGTCTAGGGACGAGTTTCACAATCGATCTCTCTCCGACGATCACACGTCATTCATCTGCCCAAGGTTGAAGACGACAATGTGCTGCGTGTACGAGCTAGCACATGACACGTTGTGATTAGCTGACTTTATTGATGTGGTATCCAAGTCAACATCCGAGTCACCCTTTGACTCGTTGACCAGCTACATGGCGACCTCCCATTCGTCACCAGTTCTAGCGTGGCTACTGACTTATACTGAGCCAGTCTTTGACCGTGACACGTGGCGTCCTCTAATTGACTGATTTAAATGAATCAAATTTCCTTCTTCGCGCACTATTCTACTGCCACGTGTCAGCCTCTGATTGGCTAGTTTAAATAATCCTATATCTCCCCAAGTATACTGTGCAACTGCCACATGTCAACAGCTGATTGGCTGAGGCCATCCGATATGGCTCTACCACATGTCGACATTTGATTGGTCGACCGTTTCTCTGATATCCTAGTCGGACGTTGACGTGGCACCTTTGCCACCTGTCCGCTTCTCATTAGTTGGTCCGACTAACTGGGCTTCTCCGACCTTGATTGCTAACCAAGTACATGTGTCGCTCTCCTATTGGTCGGTCGTTGCTAACGGAGATTTTCTTCTTCTGACCGTTGACCGAGTACACGTGTGGCTCTCTGATTGACTAGGGCTTCCAGGAGCTAACCAAGCGATTGACGGGGCGCGCTTCGTCATGCGTCGAATGCTAATTGGTCACGCTTACTGACTGAGTGCTGACTTGACAAGCTGTCTGTTGACCTGCTGGACCATTGATCGCTCCAGTTCGATAGAGTTTAGTGACATGAATTCGAAAATTGACCGATTTAGGCCTGGTTCAACCGATTTTCTCAAAATTAAAAGTTTCTAAATTTGTCTAAATTCATTCTTTTTACCTAATGGTGGTTTCAAATTTTCCAAATTGATGTTTTTAAGTCAGTTAAAAAATAAATCTTTTAATCAGTTTCTCACGATTTGATTCAGTTCAATATGGTTTAGATCTGGTTCAACTTGAACCAAGCTGATTTTTCACATCCAATTCACATCCAAAACATGTTATACCTTTATTTGAAAATTTTTTAAAATAATAAAATCAAATTTTGAGTTGAAAAAAAATATTATTACTTGGTTTGAGATTTTATTAAAAAATTATTATCTAATTTCATATTTGAACTCTCAATGAAATGATTGATATGGTAACATATTTTTAATATAAAATATTATGTTTAATTCAAGTATTTTAATCAAAATAATTTATAATGAAAGAGTGTTACCTCTTAAATGAATTGATATGAATCATATCTAGATTTTTTTGCACTCAAGATCATATCTAATTGTACATAGTATAATGAAGTTCTATACATCAAATATATATATATATGCGCAATATCACCTTGATTTGATATCCATTACCCAGTGTGTACATTCCTTAACATCTGCTGTGAGTGCAAGTTGAGTTAAAAAAATATTGCTGAAATTTCGCGCAAAAAAAAAAAAAATCGCGCACATGTCACATAGGAAATGTATATGAAATTGACCCCAAAACCAGAAAATTCTAGCCGCCAGGCACATCGATCCATCTTCCAGCTTCAAAGAAAATAATAAGAAATGATAACTACTAATGACAACCTTTCAGAGGCCGCCCTCGCCAATCGCCAGTAATCGCCAGACAGTTCCAAATTAGGAAACGTCTATGCCGGAAGTGTCAAAATTGCCGTCACCTCCAGCATCATCCACGCCGGCATTACTGGCGTCGCTGCCGTTATTATCTCCGCCCATCACGTTCTGCACGGCCTGCTGAGAGAAAGCGTCGATGAAGCTCTGGGCAATCGTGTTTCCGAAACTGTTCGGCTGCTGCTGGGCGCCCAGGCCTGCAGCAGCCAGCTGCTGTGGTGGCTGGTACATTTGCGGCTGGGTTCCAACCATGGGCCGGACAGCAGGGGGCTGCTGATACTGATAGTTTTGCAGGTTTGCAGGAGCCGAAATCTGTTGTTGTAGCTGGTACATCTGTGGCTGTGGCCAAGACCCAGGCTGCGGTGGCTGCAGCTGGCGGATGCCATCATTTGCATTGTAGGTGCCTGGATATGAGGGGTAATGCTGAAGGACTGACATCGGCCGTGGCTGCTGCTGCGGCTGAGGTTGAGGAGCCTGTCCAGTTGGCCCGCCGCCTGTTAATTACCATATATCATCATATATTTTTAGATTTCTGCAAGACTTTTGGCATAAACTCCATCCTCTAATTGGCTAATAAAATTCTTCATTGTTTAAATGGCACTTCACACCTCAAGATTCACATATTAAAAATCCAAATTGAGACATACTATAATTCTGGATAAAAGACAATTTACTGAATACATTAAACAGAAGTATATATTCTTCTTTGAATTACCTATTGGAGTGGCACAATCCAAGTGGGCATCGAACTCGCAGGAGGAGCATCTATAGAGCCAGTGGTTCTTCCCGGTGTCACGGCATATATCGCACGAGAAAGCCCTGGCGGGGTAGGGCGGGAAGAACTCGAGGCCAAGCTGGTGGGGGTGGTGGGGATGGTCGGCGAAGAGCGGCTTGGAGGCGCAGGTGGGGTGGAGATCGAAGTCGCAGACGGAGCAGTGGTAGCAGAAGGCGGAGCCAGAGCGGCCGCAGGCATCGCAGTTGAAGGAGGAGGCTCCTTGGTAGGGCGGCGACGGATGGAGGGTCAGCGGGTGGCCGGGGTGGGAAGGGTGGGTGATGAGAGAGTGCATCTGGGCGCAGTCTGCGTGGAGGGCGAACCCGCCGCCGCCGAGGCTTCCGACAGTGCAGGTCCTGCAGGTGTACGTGTAGTTGCGGCCGTCGCAAGGGAGACCGCAGCATGAGCAGATGGTGATGGTGAGAGTGGGCTGATATTGTAGGGTGGTAAGCTCGAGGGGGTGGGGGTGGCTAAAGTGGCGGATTGATGGCTCGTGATTAAGCTTTCCCATCTCTCTCTCTAAGCTCTCCTCTCATGGAGTGAGTTCTGGTTTGGAAGGATCATGGTAAAGGAAAACCAAGAGCAAGATGAAGAGAGAGAGAGAGTGGAGAGAGGAGAACGTTGACTTTGAGGAGATGATCATAAGATTAGCCTAGCCAAGTCAACATTTGACGCGCTGTGCATCTCCTATAGCGTGTCCCTACTTTCCACTATGTCGAGAGAATATAGTCCGTCCAGATGTTATAATTTTTTAATGCGATTTAATATTTGTTGTGAGTTGTGTTTATTTTATTCACGTTTTTGATTTAGTTCTTTCAGTCACAAGAATGTTCCTTTCGTTGCTAATTTGATCACAAAAAGTATTATGACTCCTAGAAGAAAATTCTCAAGATGATACAATTGATCTTGCTACTGTCAATGAACATGTTGAAACTTGACAACACTCTCAAATCATCTTTCAATCCTTTTATAAACCTCATGATAATTAGTCTATGTGCCCTCCACACGACTTGTCTTTCCCTTAACCTAAGTCAAATTCTTTGACTTAATTTGTAACATCCCCAATGTTCTTAATCTCAAACTACCCTCTATATACCTACATAAAAGGGAAAAAATAAGTACCTTTTTAATTGTGATGGTTGAGAATATGATTTTATATTAGATAAAATAGAGAATTATTATGAGTTTATAATATTGAAAATTTTCTACTATTTATAATTAATGACTTTTAAGTAAACATGTATCCTACCCCTTATCGGTACACAATACATTCTCTCACATGGTATTAGAGCCAGTGGGCTCGCACCCGTACCCGACCCGAGACTAAAAACCTGGCTCATAGTCTGATTCTTCTCCCCTTATCTATCATCTTCCATCATACAATCTCTTTGATTGTTCTCCCCTTCCAAGTCTCTCCAATAAAAGCATGAGACCTTCCTCTACTTTTCCCCTCGTCTAAGACCGGAAAAATAATACCTGACTCGTATATAGTTGTTGGGGACGAGTTTAAAAAAATTGTACGTGGCAAGTGTATCCACATTGCACGTGAGGGCGGGTGTTAAGAATAAGATCACACATTGGATAAAATACAGAAGTGTTGTGGGTTTATAAAGTTGGAAAGATTTCACTACTTACAAGTCAAGACTTTTAAGTAGATAAGGGCACAACCCCTTATTGATCCACAATACATTCTCTCACATGGTATCAAAGCCAGTGTGTTCACTGTAAACCACTTCCCTTATAGACAAGGAAATCGGGGAAAGAACTGGTCAACCTAGGTGAGAAAACCAAGTCGGTTCATGAACCCCAATCGATAGAGAAAGGGCAAATCATGAAATTTACCAATCCCGAGTGACCTAAAGAGTAATAAAAGTCATGAAAAAGGACTTTGGAATGAATTGGAGGTGAAAACTAGACCGGTTCAAGTGAACCAGACCCGAACCAGATTGAACCGATTCGAACCACTCTTGAACCGGTTTATAAATTCATTTTTCTAGGTGGCTTAAAAAATTCAAATTGGAGAATTGAAACAACCATTTGACAGAGAATGAATTTAGATGAATTTACAAATTTTTAATTTTCAAAAACACGGTCGAATCAGATCCGAACTGACTGATTTAAGCATTGAACCTAGTTCGGACGGGTCTGGTCTAGTTCGGAACAATGTCGTCTTCTTCCTTTAGATGACAACACTGTTCACTCGTCGAAAAATTGAGCAGCACCGACGAAGATAAAAAGTTTCTTGTTAGGGAGTTTCAGGTAATGAATGATCACCATAAAGGCGCCAATCGGATGACCAAGAAGTCCCCGAGCTTCCTTTATAAAGAGCTCCTCCTCATTCATCATTCGAACACCTAAAAACTCCTCTCTCTCCCTACTGCTCCATTTTCTGGTGAAACTCGAACCAAAGCTCCAACTTGGGCATTTTTCTAAGCCAAAGATGGCGAGGTCAGATTCTTTTGATTCGGGGAGAAGTCAGCTACCCGACAGTAGTCTCCAATTGCTTCGAGGACCGCTAGAGAAATGCCGACGTGATAGAATAGTGAAGTACCTCCGGTGAACCAAAGCTGCTCTATTTCGGCCGAGCTAAAAATAGCCAATTTGAGCCCTTCTCAGGCCAAACCAAGCTCTCTCAACACTTTCATAGCCCTCATACAATTGAATTAGAGTGGAAAGGTAAGCCAATTTGGCTCCCCTCTGTAATTTTTGATCAGTGTTAGAGAGAGAACTGGTGAAACTTCACTAACCAAATTCTCCATCAATTCGACATGAATTGATGCGATTCTTGATCCTATGAGTAACCGCAGGACAAGAGCTATATGCCCAGATCAAAAGCTCGGGCCACCGTGCCTCCGACGGTAAGCTTTCAAAGCTTCTCTTTCTAAGTACATTTTTCCCACGAAAATCCTTTTGAGCTCAATTCGGATCCAAATGACGTGATTCAAAAATCCATTGAATCGTGTGGAAGTGTAGTAACTCAAATTTACCTTCAATTTCAACAATAAACCTCTATTTAATGGTCAATTTGATAAAATCAAATTCGGCCAATTTGAAAGGGAAAATTTTTGGGGAAATTGGGAATTTCAAAAATTCGAGGGAGTAAAGTGAAATTTCCCAAAATTGAGGGCCAATTGGCCATAAAAAAGATGTTGGAGGACCAATTGGTTGATTTTTGAAATTATTGGGGTCAAATTTGCCATTTTTGTAAAATAGGGGCAAAATGGTAATTTATGAAAAGTTAGGGACCAAATTAGAAATTTAGAAAACTTGAACCCGTTTTTGTGATTTTGGATAAATTAAGGTCCCAAGGTAAACTTTAGAAGTTTCAGAACTCAATTTGGGGAAAAATTGGCATTAGGGGCCTAAAGTTAAAGAAAAAGAACTTTAGGGACCTAAATGCAAACGGAACGAGCTCAAACGGAGCTTCGCTTGAAAATGGACTATAGAGAGAGAAAGATTCGATTACTCACCTGTGAGGGCGCGATGGTCTAAGCTTTCTATCTGGGCAGGTAGTTCTTGTCCTGAGGTTCATCTTAGAATCAATAATCACATCAATTGATGTCGAAGTGAGTTAGAATTTCATCATCAAAATTTTGCTGGTTCTCTCTCTAGCACCGGCCGGAAATTGCAGAGGGGAGCTGAATTGGTTTACCTTTCAGTCCTAATTCAGTCGTGGGATGGCCGAGGAAGTGTTGGGAGGGCTTGGTTTGGCCTGAGGAGGGCTTGAAATGGCCAATTTCAACTCGGATGAAACAGGGTAGCTTTGGTTCGCCTGAGCTACTTCACTGTTCCATCACACTGACGTTTCTCCGACGACCCTCGGAGCAAACAAAGACTACAGGCATCTAGCTGACTTCTCCCTGGTTCTAAAGAACCCGACCTCGCCTTCTTTGGCTTAGAAAAGACGCTATATCAGAGCTCTGGTTCGAGCTTTGCCAGAAAACTAAGCAATTGAGAGAGAGTGAGCTTTTCAGGTGTGGAGAGGATGAATGTAGAGGGGCTCTTTATATAGGAAGCTCGGGGACTCCTTGGCCATTCGATTGGTGCTTTTATGATAGGCATTGATGGTTGGAAATGTATTGAATGGAGATATTTCTTCTTCACTGGTGTTGCTTCAATTTTCCAGCGAGTGAACAGTGCTGTCATCTGAACGAAGAAGACGACATTATTTCGAACCAGACCAGACCGGTCCAAACAGGGTTCGAAGCTTAAACCGGCCGGTTCACCCCTCATTTGACTAAGTTTTTCAAATCTAAAAATTTCTAAATTCATCTAAATTCATTTTCTATCCAATGAGGTGGACTCAAATCTCTAAGCCATCTAGAAAAATAAATTTAGGATCCGATTTAATAGCGGTTAAAACTGATCCAAACTAGTTCAGATCCGGTTCAACTAAACCTGTTTGGTTTTCATCTCTAATTCCTTCACAAGTCCATTTTCATGATTTTTGTGACTCCTTAGGTCACTTAGGGTCCATAAATTTCTCGGTTTACCATCTCTCTATCGGTTTCGGTTCATAAACCGGTTCGGTTCTTAAACTGATTCGGTTCTTAAACCGATTTAATTTGGTTCGGGTCTGGTTCATCTATACCGATCTAGTTTTTCTCTTCCAATTTGTCCTAAGGTTCTTTTCCAAGGTTTTACGAACCCTTTGGATCACCCGAGAGTTGTAAATTTCTAAATTACGTGATCGGGTATGTGAATTGGTTTAGTTTTCTTACTTGGTTTGACCGGTTCTTTTCCCCGTTTTCGTTAACTCAAAAGGGTGGGGTTTACATCCATCCCCTTGAATAATTTATGGATAAATAAATATAGGATTATAGGCAGCGATATATAAGAAGGGATCCTTAGAATAAATTCTTGTATTATTTATGTACATAATAAAGCCTAAGAATTTGGAAAGCATAACTAGATGGACCATTTACATAATGAAATATCATTGTATACAAATAGGCCCAATACAAATAACAAATGGGCTAAATACGTTCTGACATAAGCACAAATAGATGGACCATCGACAATGAAGTCTAGCCCACTTAAACCATTTCATTTACAAAGACAAATGGGCTAACATATGTAAACCCACAACCTAAAGTAAGCCAGGGAACCTAAGACACATATAAACTAGGATAAACCCAATCAATTAAGCTTGCCTTGGAGAATCAGAATTCAACTGATCCTACACTTCCTCCATTCAGCCAGAAAACAAAATAAGGCATCCTGCATGAAACCATTCATAAGCAATTCAAATAAAGGTAAAACATTTTAAAGAATATGACTTCATGACTTTCATAAAAGACTCTCACAAATGAATTATGCATGTTAAAGTTAGATCACATACCAATAGAAATTATAGATGCTCATTTGATAAAAGAAGATTGGCAGAAACAAGGAGCTCTATAATAAACCTCTAAAAATAATCAAGCATATCAAATGGGCTGACTTGTTGGATTGGGAGGCACCGACTACCCTTCCCAATTCAAATATAAATGGACCTCGGAGAATGGCTCGTGGAGTGTTAATCTTGTATCAACTAGAAGTAGTGGGAGTAGATCACATGAATGACATTCTTGGAATGGGTATAAGGAAGGAATTTCAAATATGACCAACTAATAAAACCTTTCCAAGTTTATTAAGAGAGTTAAAAGAAAGAAATCATCCTAAAGTTATGCGAAAGAGTCAAAAAGAGGTAAGAATATATCTAGGAGCTAATACAAGGAATTATAGATTTAAGTTCCTTGCAATCTCATCACCTTACCCAATTTTATCGTCGAATACTCTTTTCGATGAGAAATCTTAGCATAAACATATTGGAAATAATAGAGACAATTAACCATTTCCAAATGTCCAGGAAAGAGATAGAAGTAAATTATCAAGAAATTATGGAAAGAGTAAGCATCAAAAGAGGAAGGAAGGAAATTACATTTTCTACATGTCGATTATAAAGAGCTCCCCTTTATTCATCGTCCTTACACCTCAAATGCCTGGAGAAAAGGAAGTGCTCAATTTTCCAGCGAAGCTCAAGCCAAAGCTCCGATTTGAGCACTTTTCTTCACCTTAGAAGGCAAATTTGGGTTCTTTAGAATCCTAAGAAAGTTAACTACTACACTGTGCTGTGCGTGTGGACTTGCCATGTGGCACTCCATGATTGGTTGGATTTGTTGACGGGTCTTCCTACTCAGCAGCCTACTCAACCTTTGACTTGTTGACTAGGCATGTGGTAACTTCTCATTGGCTGCTCGTTCCTATGTGACTGCTAACCGTGATTGGTCAGCCATTGACCATGACATGTGGCATCCTCTGATTGGTTGATTTAAATACATTAGATTTCCCTCCTAAAGTATAGTGTCACTACCATATGTCAGTCTCTGATTAGTTGAGGTCATTCGATGTGGCACTACCATGTGTTGACCTCTGATTGGTTGATCATTTCTCTGACATCTTTGTCAGATGCTGACGTGGCATTCTAGCCACATGTTAGCTCCTCATTAGTCTACATTGCTGACTCATCCTTTCCAAAATTGACCATTGACTAGGACAAGTGTTGCTCTACTATTGGTCGGTCGTCGCTGAGATGGATTTTCCTCCTTTGATCGTTAATCGATGACACGTGTCACCTTTTGATTGGTCAGCGCTTCTAGGTGTTGCCTGAGCGGCTAACTGAGCACGCTTTGGCACGTGTCATGCGCTTATTGGTTGCGCCTGTAGACTGGGCAGTGACTTGGTAGTGGTTCATTGACTGGTTGGATCGTTGATAGATTTGGTTCGACTAGGTCCAATGACCCAAAATCGAAAATAGGTCGGTTCAGGCCCGATTTGACCAGTGTTCCAAAAATTAAAATTTCTAAATTTTTCTAATTTCATTTTCTATCTGATGGTGGCTTTAATTTTCCAATTTGATATTTTTAAGCCACCTAGAAAAATGAATATTTGAACTGGTTCTTCACGGTTCTATTTGGTTCATATTCGGTTCACCCTGAAACAATCTGATTTTCACATTCAATCCATTTTGTGTTTCTTTTCCCTAATTTTTAGGTATTTCTTGGCCACTTTGGATATTCCAAATTCCCGTTTTGACCCTTTTTTACCATTTTCAATTCACTTAGACCATCAATTTTGTCTAAAAAATTTTCGGTTCCTTAGTCCGAGAGAACAAGGTTTACAACTCTACCTTGCTTTTAGGAGTTTTGTCCCCAAAACTAGTTATGCATTCCTTACATAGCGAATGATCCCCCTTATGGTTAATTTGTGCTTCGCTTCGATATGATACCGTGGGGTGTGTGATGTGAACCTCGCCAATATGCTGACGACACCCTGCACTAAATATGGCAACGATCCCAATACTTTCACGATGCAAGTGCGAAAAGATGGAATATACCTTGTTTATATGAGAAACAAGGTATGAAATATGTAGACGTCACACCCAAACCCTCTAAGAAGAACTCTTAGAAAACCCCAGGTGATAAGTCTTGATTGCTTGAACGCCACAGGTAAAAACCTGATAAGTTCAAAAGCCCTTTCAAGATAGAAAGAAGACAAAACTCACAAGATTGAAATTCCAAAGTGTGTCTCTCCAATGCTGTGGAGTATGTCTTTTATAGGCTCGGAAAACAACCGAATGGCTCACAAAATGAGGAAAAAAAATCTATTATGGTTATAAGCTAACCATATCTAATCTAAATATCTAGGATATTTTAATAACTAATTTAAAAATCTGAACTACCTAATATTATCCTAAAAGATTTATTATATTTATAAATCTCTCCTTATTAATTAAATCTGTACCTTCTCTTGGTCTCATCTTGGGCTCTTCATTTGGGCTTCTATTTGAATATTCAGCAATCTCTTTAATCAGCCCATATAAAGCTTCTTTGAATCTTTTAGCACTTGACCTTGTGATTGGGCTCTCTTGTAGTCTCAAATGATTATTCATCTCATTTGGTGGCAAACTGTTCAGCTCCATTGCAGGTTCGGTTGATTAGACTTGTGAATTCATAGTCTCTTTAGTCGGATTTGCATCATTCTCCCCCTCTTGAAAATGATTTGTTCTCAAATCTTTTGTTTTTTCATCACCTACATCAAAGGGCATTAAATCAGTAACATTGAAACTTTCATTAACGCTATACTCACCAAGTAACTCTAGCTTGTAAGCATTATTATTAATGTGTTCCAACACACGAAATGTTCCATCTCCTCTAGGAAGAAGTTTTGATTGCCTTTGTTCCGGAAATCGTTCTTTCCTCATATGAAGCCAGACCCAATCATCGGGTTCAAAAATGACACTTTTGCGGCCCTTGTTTGCTTGTTTTTCATAAACTTTAGTCATCCGTTCAATGTGCATCTTTGTCTTCTCGTGCAGTTCTTTCACAAACTCTACTTTTCTCTTTCCATCAAAATTCACCAATTCACCTACAGGAAGTGGAGTTAAATCTAGAGGGGTTAATGGATTGAAACCATAAACAATCTCAAATGGTGAAAACTTAGTTGTAGAATGAATAGAACGATTATAAGCAAATTCAACATGTGATAAGCATTCTTCCCATGATTTCAAATTCTTTTTTATTATAGAACGTAATAAAGTACCTAATGTCCTATTTACTACTTCTGTTTGACCATCAGTTTGTGGGTGACATGATGTTGAAAACAGCAGTTTGGTTCCCAATTTACTCTATAGGGTTTTCCAAAAGTAACTCAAGAATTTAGAATCACGATCAGAAACAATAGTCCTAGGCATACCATGCAATCTGACAACTTCTCTAAAGAACAAATCAGCAACATTCGATGCATCATCAGTTTTATGACATGGAATGAAATGTGCCATCTTCGAAAACCCATCAACTACCACAAACACAGAATCCCTCCCCCTTTTAGTTCTTGGTAATCCTAAAATAAAATCCATGGAAATATCAATCCAAGGTGCATTAGGAATCGGAAGAGGAATATACAGGCCATGAGGTTGTTGCCTAGACTTAGACTCCTTACATGTAATGCATCGAGAACAAATTTTCTCAACATCCCTTTTCATGTAGGGCAAAAAAAATGCTCATGCATTATCGCCATAGTTTTAGCTACCCTAAAATGTCACATAAGTCCTCCACCATGTGCTTTCCTAACAAGTAACTCACGCAAAGAATACTGAGGGATGCATAATTTGTTTTCTCGAAAAAGAAATTCATTTTGTAAATAAAAATTTTCCAAACCTACCACTTCGACAACCTTTAAACACTTCACAGAAATCAGGATCGTTTGCATACAAATCCTTGATATAATCAAAACCAAGTAATTTAAAATCAAGCATTGAAAGCATAGCGTACCTTTGCAATAGAGCATCTGCAACTATATTTTCCTTACCTTGTTTGTACTTGATCACATATGGGAATGTTTCAATGAACTCCACCCACCTTGCATGACATTTGTTCAACTTATGTTGTCCTTTGAGATGTTTAAGAGATTCATGATCATTGTGAATCACAAACTCTTTCGGCCATAGGTAGTGTTGCCATGTTTGAAGAGTTCGAACTAGGGCATACATCTCCTTATCATAGGTATGATAGTTAAGGGTTACTCCACTCAACTTTTCACTGAAATATGCAATTAGTCTTCCTTCCTACATTAATATACCTCCAATACCTACTCCTGATGCATCACACTCAATTTCAAATGTTTTCGAAAAATTAGGCAATGAGAACAATGGGGCAGTAGTTAATTTTTCCTTTATCAATTGAAATGCATTTTGTTGCTCATTACCCCATTTAAAAGGTACGTTTTTCTTTATAACAGCAGTAAGAGGTGCAACATAACTACTGAAATTTGGAACAAAACATCTATAAAAACTAGCTAATCCATGGAAACTTCTTACCTGACTTACCGAATTAGGTGTCGGCCAGTCGCAAATTGCCTTAATCTTTTCCTCGTCAACTCCAATCCCTTCTGAACTTATAATATATCCAAGAAACACAAGTTTATCCGAACAAAAGACACATTTATTCAAGTTGGCAAACAACTTATGTTGCGTTAATGCTTCTAACACAGCTCTTAAATGTGCTACATGTTCATCCATGGTCTTGCTGTAGATTAGAATATCACCAAAATATACCACTACAAATCTCCCAATAAAAGCACGCAATACATGATTCATTAATCTTATGAAAGTGCTTGGTGATTAGTCAATCCAAAGGGCATAACTAACCATTCATATAATCCTTGTTTAGTTTTAAATCCAGTTTTCCATTCATCCCCTTCTTTCATTCGAATTTGATGATATCCACTCTTAAGATCTATTTTCGAAAATAAACAAGATCCATGCAACTCATCTAACATGTCATCCAAACGAGGAATAGGGTGGTGATACTTTACCGTGATGTTGTTGATGGCTCAACAATCCACGCACATTCGCCATGTTCTGTCCTTCTTAGGTATGAGTAGCACTAGCACAACACATGGACTCATACTCTCTCGAACATACCCCTTTTCTATCAGCTCTAGAACTTGGCATTAAAGTTCCTTTGTTTTCTCAGGGTTACTTCTATATGCTGGTCGGTTGGGAATTGTCGCTCCAGGGATGAAATCAATTTGATGTTCAATTTCTCGAATTGGTGGAAAACCTGGTGGTATCTCATCAGGAAAGACATCGATAAATTCCTGCAAAACAGTAATAATATTGCTCGGCAAAGATCCGACAAGATCGTTAGTACTTTAAAAGGTGTCCTTATACATAAGTACAATAAGAGTCTGATGTGAAAGTAAAACTCGCTTGATCTCACTTTTTCTTGCAATGAAATTGCTTTTACTCTTTTTTTTTTCCACTTATGGATTTTCCCTCTTTTTTTTCAACTCTGATATTTCTCCTTTCTTTTTTTCTTCTATTTTCTATTTATTTGCCTTTTTCTTTTTCAGTTGATCCTCAAAAACTTTCCTTGGAGTCAATGGTACAAGAGATATTGGTCTCTCATTCATCACAAAAGAGTACCTATTAGTGAATCCATCATGCATAACTTGACGATCAAACTACCAAGGTCGTCCCAAAAGTATATGGCACGCGTGCATTGGTACCACGTCACATAGTATTTCATCTTGATATTTTCCAATAGAAAATGCAACCAACACTTGTTTGGTTACCTTAAGTTCACCTTGTCGTTCAGCCATTGTAGTCGATAAGGCTTCGGATGCTTTAAGGTTGGTAATGCCAATTTCTCCACTAGCTCAGTGCTGGCTACATTAGTGCAGCTTCCCCCATCTATGATAACACAACAAACCTTATTTTTCACACAACAACGAGTATGAAATAAGTTCTCACGCTAATTGTTTTCTTCTTCTTGGGCTTGAACACTGAGAGTTCATCGTGCAACAAACAATTCCCCTTCTTCTGCATATTCATCAGCATCTTCAAGTGGTGGCATCCCTGGATCGATATCTTCTTTTTTCATCATCAGTCTCAATTTCACCATTAGCATTGATCACCATTGCTCGCTTATTTGGGCATTGATTGGCAATGTGACCCTTGCCTTGGCATCGGAAACACTTGATATCACGAGTTTTGGGAGTTGTGATATGGGTGTTACCTTGATTTTGGGCCACAACTTGCTTGGTTGTCTCTTTTAGTGGAGCATGCTGAGGTTGAGTTGATTGACTCTCAAATTACCTTGAGGATGGTTTCCATGAGTTCGAGGAACCATTGTTTAATCCCCTTTTGTGTAAACTCTTTCTCTACAATTGTTGTTTGACTTTGATATCTTGATGTACCATATCTTGGAGCTCAACATGATATTGCATTTCCACCATATCAGCTATCTCATGTTTAGACCATGCAAAAATCTCGCCATTGTTGCCTCTGTGTCTTCCTCCACATTTGCTCGAATCATTGCAATCTCCATCTCCTTGAAGTATTCGTCGACGCTTCTTGATCCTTGGATAAGCCTTTGGAGTTTATTGAACAATTCCCGGTGATAGTGGCTGGGAACACATCGTCGTCACATGATCGCTTTTATTTCATCCCAAGACTCCACAGGGCGTTCGTGATTTCGTTTCCTTTCCTTCACCAACTGATCCCACCATATTATAGCATAATCAGTAAATTAGACAACAACAAGTCGTACCTTTTTCATCTTCGAGTAATTATGACAGTCAAAGACCATCTCCATCCTCTTTTCCCATTCAAGATACGCTTCTGGATCAGTTTTTCCTTGAAAAGAGGGTATCTTCAACTTGATATTATCTAGGTTGTCATCAACTCGGGGTCGTTCTCTATGAGCATATCGATCGAAATCCTCGAGTTCTTGTGGATCAAAATGTCTTTGCTGAAAGCTTCGAGGTTGCTGTTCAGTAGGGGTATGTTGATGCGAACCCCTCACTCCTTCTTCCAATTGATCAATTCGCTCATGCCAAAGTAATTCCCCGTGTCTGGTTATTCCTCTTGGTCATTGAAAATCTTTAGCTAGACGTCCTTTCGAGCTTGTCGCGGGTTTTGGCGTTATCCCCCTTTTTGCTTATATTGAAACTTTAATTCATTCTTTCTTTATTACAACCCAATCCATCCACATCCTTTCATCTGACCTCATCATGCTTAAATAACCGACTCTCCCTTACTTGAGTCACTCCTTATCGGAACTCTTGGACTTACCTTTCCTTTGTAGCTTGACCTATTCTAGAACTGTCTTTGCACATTATACTTCTAGGGCCTTTCCTTGATATTTTTTTTCCACTTACTAATCCCTTTAGGGATCATCGGATTCCGTCCCTTCTTACCATCTTTTAGTGTTCCTCAACTACCTTGAGCGTTATCCAAGCATCCCATGTAGATAACCCCATCAATTGGTTATTTCTCACTAACCTCATAATTCTCTCTATTTTGAAATTCTAACCTCCTAGTACCGAATTCTTCCACTTCCTTCCTTAGATAGTGTTTCCATACTCTTCTTCTTGCATTATTAGAGTGTTTCACCACTCTTCTTCCAATTGATCAATTCGCTCATGAAGCGGTTCCAACTCGGACTTTAGCATTCGTCTCATTTCGCTTATTATGGCTTGCATTTGTAAATTTGGAATCGATTGTTGGGAATCTTCTTCATTTGGCGTATCTCCTCGTCGTTGTGCCATGAGTTCATACAAATGATAAAAAGAACAGAAGAACCTCGCAAACGCTCACTCACGTATTTCTCTCAATCACTTGTGTTTTCACACTCAATTGGCTTTTTCTTAAAAATTCAAACACTCTTGCCTTTTTCCTCTCGTATGTCTTCTTTCAATCTAAATTGAACTTTAAAAACAAATCGTTTTTATGAAGCAGTTCAACTTAAGGAACAATTAAGACAAATCAATAAGGTTTTCAAAAAGTAATTCCAAAGAATTTAAGTGAGAGGTATGAATAGACTTAGAAATAAGAGTAAAATTTAAATAGAGAAGAAAGAAATTAAGATGGAATGAAGTAATAGACTTAGATAGAGTAGAATAAGAATGAGATATAAGATAGAATTGTGTGCCTCTTTTTTTTTCTTTTGCCTTTTTTTTTTCACGAATTTTTTTTGCTCTTTTTTTTTCACGAATTTTTTTTGCTCTTTTTTTTAGCACGAACTTTTTTTGCTCTTTTTTTTGCACGAATTTTTTTTGGCTTTTTTTTCTTTTTTTTAACCTACTGAAGAGAAGATAGATAGAAGAATATGATAATTTTTTTTATAGAGAATAGAAATAGGTAGAGAAGATAAAAAAAGAACTAGATAAAAAGATGGGATGGAACTTGCCGTGCAACCGTGTGCTCTAATACCAACTGATGCGAACCTCGCCAATATGCTGATGACACTCTACACCAAATATGGCAACGATCCTAAGACTTTCACAACACAAGTGCGAAAAGATGGAATATACCTTGTTTATGTGAGAAACAAGGTATGAGATATGTAGACGCCACACCCAAATCCTCTAAGAAGAACTCTTAGAAAACCCCGGGTGATAAGTCTTGATTGCTTGAACAACACAGGTAAAAACCTGATAAGTTCAAAAGCCCTTTCAAGATAGAAAGAAAACAAAACTCAAAAGATTGAAATTTCAAAGTGTGTCTCTCCAATGCTGTGGAGTATGCCTTTTATAGGCTCGGAAAACAACCGAATGGCCCACAAAATGAGGAAAAAAACTATTATAATTATAAGCTAACCATATCTAATCTAAATATCTAGGATATTTTAATAACTAATTTAAAAATCTGAACTACCTAATATTATCCTAAAAGATTTATTATATTTATAAATCTCTCCTTATTAATTAAATCTGGACCTTCTCTTGGGCTCTTCATTTGGGCTTCTATTTGAATATTCAGCAATCTCTTTAATTAGCCCATATAAAGCTTATTTGAATCTTTTAGCCCTTGACCTTCTGATTGGGCCCTCTTGCAGTCTCAAATGATTATTCATCTTATTTGGTGGCAAACTGTTAAGCTCCATTGCAGGTTCGGTTGATTGTACTTGTGAATTCGTAGTCTTTTTAGTCGGATTCCCATCAGTGTGTCCCAATCCTAGTTGCATCTCCTTTGGGCATCCTTCGTGCATGTCCGCCCTTTGGGTATCTTTCCTCTCATGTTTTTGGGTTTCTATCAATTTATCAATTATTTGTCCATTACTCTTAATGGTGTGATTTGGTATTCACACGCGACGAGAAGATTTCGTAGCGATCTGACTTTCTACTTCCTTTTCTTTGAGTATTTTCCTTGCTCATACGCTTTTTCCTTGGGCAAAAATACCACTATGGGAGTTCCTTTTTACTTCATCCAAACGTTAATCCAAATCACACGATTGGGAGTTCCAAAAATATATGACCATCCCCGTGTCTGGTTATTCCTCTTGGTCATTGAAAATCTTTAGCTAGACGTCCTTTCGAGCTTGTCGCGGGTTTTGGTGTTATCCCCCTTTTTGCTTATATTGAAACTTTAATTCATTCTTTCTTTATTACAACCCAATCCATTCACATCCTTTTATCTGACCTCATCATGCTTAAATAACCGACTCTCCCTTACTTGAGTCACTCCTTATCGGAACTCTTGGACTTACCTTTCCTTTGTAGCTTGACCTATTCTAGAACTGTCTTTGCATATTATACTTCTAGGGCCTTTCCTTGATATTTTTTTTCCACTTACTAATCCCTTTAGGGATCATCGAATTCCGTCCCTTCTTACCATCTTTTAGTGTTCCTCAACTACCTTGAGCGTTATCCAAGCATCCCATGTAGATAACCCCATCAATTGGTTATTTCTCACTAACCTCATAATTCTCTCTATTTTGAAATTCTAACATCCTAGTACCGAATTCTTCCACTTCCTTCCTTAGATAGTGTTTCCATACTCTTCTTCTTGCATTATTAGAGTGTTTCACCACTCGTTTCCAGTTCGTCCATCTCTTCATGCACATAACTTTCCATTACCTTAAATGTCATGCCTTTCATGATCGTTTGGGTTTTCCTTATTTACTCGTCCTTCACTCCTATTTGATCCCTTACAATATACTTATTGATTCCTTAGACTTATCTTGGGGAGTTCCATTTTGTTGGTCCCATGAGACCTTCGAAGTAGAGATTTCCATCTTTGGAACTATGCTTTCCACCTTCTTACCATTCCTTGAAGTTTTCCTTCCTTCATAACTTTACACCCTTCTATATTGGTGTATTCACCCATCTTTAATACTTCATCAGTGAGTGGGTGTTAGGGTAAGTTTTCAAAATAGTTTGTAACATCTATCTTTCTTGTTCACAGGTTTTATGGGTTTAACTTTTTTTTTCAGAAAAACTTTTCCATGCTTCCCTTTGCTATAGATTGGTTTTGCATATAACCACACATACCCTTTGAGACTCTCTAGATTACCAATCAATATGACGTTGGAAATCTGACTTACCGAGTAACTGTGACATGTTCATCTTAGCTGGATTCTAACCACGGGGTGCTCCTCTGCACAAGTACTCATACAACCAGTTTCTAAATGGTTCGAGTATTCACATAAGGAAGATTTTCCATAAAAGTCCACTTACTACCAAGTATTCACATATAGGTCCATAATTTATGCATTATTGCAATTAGCTCCCTAAAATTTATAATTTTGACTTTAGGTCCCTAATGCTCAATTATTTTTAATTAAATCCTTAAAATTTCTAATATCACTCTTAGGTCCTTAATTTTTCCAAAATTACCAATTGTTTCTTAATTTTTTCAAAATTACCAATTGGTCCCCCACTTTCCAAAAATCACTAATTGACCCTCAATTTCATCCAAATTGTCAATTGGCCCTCAATTGGGAGTTAATTTCCTAAAAGTCTCCCAATTTTTTTTATTGCAATTCGACCCCTGAATTTCCAAAAATCCCCAAATTGCACAATTTTTCTAAAAAATTGCATTTTGGCCCCCGAATCCATGTTTCATCAAATTGACCACCAAAACTTAGTTAATTGCCTCCTGTCATGATCTTAATCATCTTCCCTTAGTCTCTCCTCGTCATTTTAAGCTTTAGCACACTGAAAACAACTTAAAACAAGTTCAAAGGAAGCTTCGCTAGAAAATCAACCTAGAGAGAGAAAGTTTCGATTACTCACCGGTGAAGATCTAACGATCTGAGCTTTTGGTTCTAATGGATTGCTCTCTCCTTGGAGATCCTTCTTGGATCAAATCGTGCCTCAATTGATGGCATAAGTAGTGCAAATTTCATACTTTAGTTTCCAGGCAAAACTGGCTCTAAATAGTGAATTTTGACGAATGGCAGCAAAGGGGACTTACCAACACAGCTGAGGGAAGTTCGAGGCGCCTCTAGGGGTGGTGTGAGGAGCTTGGTTTGGCTGGAATTGGGTCGAGGGTGTCATGCCCTAACCTTGTTTGGTTGGATCCCCATGAGCAACCCACCATTCCCTTTGGTCCATGAAGGGTTTCACCCTTTCTAAACCGTGAGGAGTAAGGCTTCCTTTTACCTATCTTTCCTAGAATAACATTATACACAATTGAGTATTTTAAAACAGAATTACCTATCTTCTTACTGTTCCAAATTAGGATGGTCTTTAAGAAGGGTCTTTTCTCAATTACCTGAAAGGGGAAAAAGGTATGGGGTGAGTTCTATGGCTCAATGAGCGGGTGTTGGGAGTCAGTTTTCAAGAAAATAACTTCATTCAAACTGTGTCAAGGTTATCATTTCCTTTAAGAAGGATCTTTTCTCAAATTCCGGTTTTTCAAAACCTTTTCCATTACCATTGGGTGTGTTTAGGAAACAACACACGTCCTTCATCAAGAAGGGTACACACATTCGCATATGCAACTCGTCCACTCCACCCACTTGAGGCTCGGAGCATATTTACCGACCACCAAGATAGAAGTCCATCCACTTCTACCCTGGGGCTGACGGAATGTTCTCGACATCCGACCCTCATACTCGAATGCTGCTCTGTTTTCGTATGAGGATAGAGACCTCATCCCGACCCCACCCCAGTCTCATGCAAACAAAGCTACTCCGAGCTTCCCGACTGACTAGCATGGCGAACTACCCTTATCTCCACCATGTCATCCAGTAGCCCTTAGGACCCATCACTACCCCTCTTGGGCGTCTTGATGGTCCTATACCACAAGTGCATGTACAAACAATAGTTTTCACATATAGCCATTATCTTTGGTGCCAATGGTCTAATGACCTGGAACTGTTTGTCTAGGCCGGTCCGTCGACCTAACCCTAATGCACTACCGCCAGCCCATCGACTATTGTCGGTTCTAACTCGGTACCATGGTGAAATCACATAACAATTTCATTAGAAATTTCATGGTTTTCCTTTACTTAAATTTGTTTATGAACTCCTACTCGTGCCCACTTGCCTTGGGCCCACTGCACGTGATTTTCCAAAACTGGGCATTTAGCCCTATAAGTTCAAAAATTGAGGCCTCAGGCCTATTTGAGCTGTTCTAGCTCCCATCAAGAAGGTCTACCAATTCTTTTAAGCATTGGCACGCAGTCGGAGGAGAACACTTCTGACAAAAAGTATATTTTGAACTTTATCACACCAATCGGGTGTGATGATATCTCCACTTACAACCGGTAAGCGAGTTTCTCCTTTCCTCAAGGAAGTTCATCATACCAACCAGGTATGATTACCTCTACTTACAACCGATAAGTAAGTTTTATTAATTAAAGATGGTACTCTTCATCCCCACCGGGTATTAAGTTAGAAAATCCCACTTACAACCAATAAGTGGTTTTTAGCTTAAATCGCTCATCAACCCAACCGGGTATGATGTTAAAGTCCCACTCACAAGTGGTTTTTTGTTTCTAAGTGCTTACCATCTCAACCGGGTATGATGCAAATATGCCTACTCACCCGGCGATCGTGACGTATTCTTCTCTAGTCGGTTCTCAACTCCATGCTAGCTTTTCCTTATTGGTGTTCCAGTCTCTCATGTTCCTACACGATTTGGGCATCTTTATCAATTAAGGTTTGGCATAATAGCCATCATTTTCTCACGTATGAGTGACTATGCTCAAAATTATTAATTAATTGTACTTTGGTCCCTAAAGTTCGTTTTCCTTAATTTTAGATCCCTAATGCCAACTTTTCACCCAAATTGATTCCCAAGGTTTCCAAAATTCCCTTTAAGTCCTCAATTTAATCAAAATTGTATAAGGGGCTCAAGTTTTCCAAATTTCCAATTTGGTCCCCAATTTTTCAAAAATTACAATTTTGCCCCTACTTTCCAAAAATGGCAATTTGACCCCAATTGTTCCAAAAATGGACCAATTGGTCTGTCAAAATCTTTCTCATGGCCATTTGGCCTTTAATTTTGGGAAATTGTAAAGAGGTCCCTTAATTTTCAAAAATTCCCAATTTTCCCCAATTTCTCCCTTTCAAACTCACCGAATTTCATTTCTTCAAATTGGCCATTCAATCGGGGTTAATTACTCCAATTGAAGATATGAATCGGTTCCTACACTTCCATACGATTCAATTGAGCTTTGAACCATAGCATTTGGGTTCGAATTGAGCTCAAATGGAGCTTTGCTGAAAAATTGCTCGTAGAGAGAGAAAGCTTCAAAAGTTTACTGTCAGAGGTGCGGCGGTCTGAGCTCTCGATTGGGAAAGGTAGCACTTGTCTTGAGGTTCTTTATAGGATCAAAAATCGCTACAATTAAAGTCAAATCGAAAGTGAATTTAGTTAGTTAAATTCAACACTTTCTCTCTCTAACCCCGATTTGCAACGACTGTGGAAGGCCAAATTGGCTTACCTTTCAACTCTGTTAAGGTCGTGTGAGGGCTTGGGGGTGTTGGGGAGGCTTGGTTTGTCCAGAGGAGGGCTGAATTTGGCCGAATTCAGCTCAACCAAAATAGGGTAGGTTCGATCCGTTGGAGGTGCTTCACTGTTTGATTCCAACGACGCTTTCCAACGGTGCTCGGGTCGCAAGGAGGTTGCTGTCCCCGATCAAACACTTCTAATTGTTAAAATTTAAGTTGAAATTGAGTTTCTACATCTTCATACAATTCCATATCACTTTGAATTGTAAGTTTTAACGCTGGAATGAGCTCAAATGGAGCTTCATTGGAAAATAGACTATAGAGAGAGAAAACTTCAATTGCTCACTGGTGAGGGCGCTACGGTGTGAGCTTTCTATTGGGTCAGATAGCTCTCCTCCTGAGGTTCTTCCTAGGATCAAGAATGACATCAATTGATGCCGAATTGGATTAGAATTCTGTTAATAAAATTATGTCGGTTCTCTCTCTAGCACCGGCCAGAAATTGCAGAGTGAAGCCAAATTGGCTTACCTTTCGGTCCTAACTCGGCCCTGGGAGGGCTGAAAAAAGTGTTGGGAGAGCTTGGTTTGTCCTGAGGGGGGCTCAAATTGGCCGATTTCAACTTGGCCGAAATAGGGCAGCTTTGGTCTGTCAGAGCTGCTTCACTGTTCTATCACACTGGTGTTTCTCTGGTGACTCTCGAAGCAAACGGAGACTATAAGCGTGTAGCTGACTTCTCCATGGTTCTAAGGAACCCAACCTTGCCTTCTTTGGCTCAGAAATGACCCTATATCAAAAGTTTTGGTTCAAGCTTCACCGGAAAACTAAGCAGTTGAGAGAGAATGGAGTTTTCAGGTGTGGAGAGGATGAATGGGGAGGGGCTCTTTATATAGGAAGCTCGTAGACTTCTAGGTTGTCCGATTGGTGCCTTAATGGCGGTCATTCATTGCCTGAAACTCCCTGGCCAAAGACTTTTCAGCTTCGTTGGCGCTGTGTGATTTTTCAATGAGTGGACAGTGCTATCATCTGAAGGAAGAAGATGACACTGTTCCAAACCGGACCGAACCGGTCCAAACTAGGTTTAAAGCTTAAACCAGCCTATTCTCCCCCGATTCGACCGGATTTTTCAAATATAAAAATGTCTAAATTCATTTTCTATCCAATGGTGGCCTCAAATCTAAAATTTGATTTTTTTTAAGCCAACTAGAAAAATGAATTTAGCATCTGATTCAATAGTGGTTCAAACCGGTCCAAATTAGTTTAATCCGGTTCGGATCTAGTTCACTTGAACTGGTTTGGTTTTCATCTCCAATTCATTCTCAAGTCCATTTCCATGACTTTTGGGATTCTTTGGGTCACTCGGGATCCATAAATTTCTCAGTTTGCCCTTTCTCTATCAGTTCCAGTTCATGAACTAACTCGGTTCATAAACCGGTTCAATCTAGTTGGATCTGGTTCATATGAACCGGTCTGGTTTTTCTCTTCCAATTTGTCCTAAAGTTCTTTCCCAATGTTTAATGAACCCTTTGGAGCACCCGGGAGTTGTAAATTTCCAAATTGCCCGTTCTCTGATGATTGGGTTTGTGAACCGGTTCGGTGTTTCTCACTCGGTTTGACCGGTTCTTTTCCTGGTTTTCCTTAACTCAAAAGAGTAGTGTTTACATTTCAGGTGTGTGGAGGATGAATGTAGAAGTCTCTTTTTATAGGGAACTCGGGGACCCTCTTCCTGACAACTTTCCATTTTGGTAGAGTTTATCCTCGCCCTGAAATGGCCTGATTGGAGTCATTTTTCCTTCATCGGCATTATCCGTTTTCTGCATTAATGAACAGGGTATCATCCTGAGGAAGAAGATGACATTGTTTTGAACCGAATTAGACCGGTTCGACCGAGTTCAATTCGTAAATCGGTCGGTTCAGGTCCGATTCGATCGGTTTTCTCAAAATTAAAAATTTCTGAATTTATTATCTATCTAATGTTGGCTTCAATTCCACAATTTGATCATTTTAAGCCACCAAGAAAAATGAATTTAGAAATCAGTTCAAGTTTAGTTTAAACCGGTTCAGGTTCGGTTCGCCCTGAACCGATCTGATTTTCTCTTCCCATTTGTCCCAAGTTTCTTTTTCATTATTTGTATGACTCTTTAAGTCACTCGTGATTTGTCAATTTCCCAATCTACCCTTTCCTTGTCGGTTATGGTTTATGAACCGGCTCGGTTTCCTCTTTCAAAATGACTGGTTTTATTAACTATAAAGGGACGGGGTTTACAGAGGGTGACTCAAATTGAGCTCGACCAGTTCGGGTTGTAGACTGCCGAGTGGCAATGGTACTGTGCGAGCACGTTGGTGCTTCTCCGACGATCCTCGAGTTGAATGGAGGATGCAATCGTGTAGCTAACTTCCTTAGGATTCTAGAGAACCCGAATGTGCTTCGGAGGTGGAGAAAAGTGCCCAAGTCGGAGTTTTGGTTCGTGCTTCATCAGAAAATGAGCACTTCTTCTTCTCTAGGCGTTTGAGGGATTAGGAGGACGAATGGAGAAGAGCTCTTTATATAGGGAGCTCGGGGGCTAACCGTTCTATTATCGATTGGCCATTTACTCTCTAATTTAAGGCCTTGTCAGATGGATTTATTGGCCTCCAGAGTAACGGCGACCGTTTTGGCTTTCTCTCTCATGTCCGTCTAGAGGTAGATGACGACATTGTACCGCGCTTGTGAGCTTCTCACGTGTGAACTTACCACGTGGCACTCCGTGATTAGTTGGCTTTGTTGACATGGCTTCCTACTCAACAGCCTAGTCAGTCTTTGACTCATTGACTGGACACGTGGCGGCCTCCCATTGGCCGCTTATTCCTATGTGGCTATTGACCGTGACACGCAGTGTACTCTGATTGATTGATTTAAATGTATCAAATTTCTCTCCTGACGCATAGTGCCACTGCCATGTGCGAGCCTCTAATTGGTTGAGGTCATCAACGTGGCACTACCACGTGTTGACCTATGATTGATTGGTCATTTCTCCGACATCCTTGTTAGATGCTGACTTAGTTTCCTTGCCACGTGTTAGTTCCTCATTGGTCGGTCTTGTTGATTGGACTTTTTCGACATTAACCATTGACTGAGAACACTTATCACCTTATGATTGGCCAGCGTTGATTGGGCGCGCTTTGCCTTGTGTCGCACGCTAATTGGTCGCGCCTGCTGACTGAGCACTAACTTGGCAGCGGTTCATTGACCGGCTGGACCATTTACCGATTCGGTTCGACTGGGTCTAGTGACCCGAAATCGAAAATAGACCGATTTAGGCTCGATTCAATTAGTTATCCAAAAATTAAAATTTTCTAAATTTTTCTAAATTAATTTTCTATTTGATAATAACTTAATTTTCCAATTTAATATTAAGCCAACTAGAAAAAAGAATTTTTGAACCGGTTTTATCTAATTCAAGTCCAGTTCTTCCAGAACCAGTACAGTGTTTACATTTAATCCATTTCATAGTTATTTTCCTTGCTATTTAGGAATTTCTTGTCCACTTGTAATATTCCAAATTCTCATTTTAACCCTTATTTATCATTTTCGGTTCACTTATACCTTCAATTTTCTCAAAAAAATTTTGTTTGCTTAGTCCAAAAGGATGGGATTTACATAGCTATTCGACGAGTTACTGTATTGAGAGGGAGGCCAGTGCCTACACCCTACATCAAATGACTTATTGGTCAATCTTAGGGTTTGCTCAATAAGGGAGCAGGCAATAGAAGTTGAACCTAATACAAAACAATATCAACCCGTAGGAAACTTAAGCTATCCAATGTTTACCTCTAATAGTAGCAAATAACAAGGATGGAAGGATATGGACTTGGGAAAATAACTAGGAGGTAATCGTTTGCTCGACCCATACCAACCAAAGAGACGAAGATAAGAACAATAGAGCAACTACAATCTTCTCAAATGATACCCCACATCAGGTATGGAATATGAAACAATGTCAACCAAAGGTAAAACTATTTATGTGCAATGTATATCATAATACAGTGGCTACAAATGAAAATCTATGAAGGAGGTATATGAGACCCAATAGCATATGTCATTTTCTTTTCTATCAACAGTATGAACCCATTGAACATTTATTGTAAATGAACTTGTATCGTTCGCAATTTTCTATATACACATAAACGCTGTGTGACATGTTTATTTTCTCAAGTGGATAGAAAGTGGAAAACATCTTATATGTTGTACATCTTAAATGTTGTCAAAACAAGAACTGAAACGTGCAACAAGGATTACCACAATATGTTGGAATATGTGGAATAAATGTAACCGGATTAAGGGAAGGGGTACAACAACACCCTATCCTAGTCATATATGCATCAAACAAAACTATTCTAGAAGGTAGAGATCTAAGGAAGTAAGAGCTAGGCACTCAAAACAATGGCATCTGACCCGTAGATAGTGTAAAGATCAATTGCGATGGTTCTTTCCTCACGTAATAATAAACCGTCAGGAGTGGAGATCATAGCAAGAGATCAACTAAGGAAGATTTCTTTTTGGATCCAAGCACAGCCTTTTCTGAGTAAAAGAAAGAATGTTGTCAGCTGGGAGTTTTTATAAAGCGGGTAATTCTTCCATTCTCGAACTCAGAAGAATATCAAAATCAAAGAGAGATTGAGAAAAGCATAGACGAAAAGCTTAAATACTGTTGAGATATCCATAACTGCACAATTTATCTTCACTTCCTAATGTGTCATAGTAAATGATTCCACTTTTCAGTCCACCTTATCTGGTTAAATATGCGGTGAGCTCAAACTATAACCATTCAAATCACAAGGATCAAATTGATATGGCTTATGTATTTCTACAAGAGCAACCTATAGATGCTCCATAGAGCATCATGCTTCATGTTCAACAAGGGATATTGAATATTTTTGCTCTCATTCAAAGGTCCTATTAGTTATCAAAGTTTTTAGAGAACATAGCAACTCTAAGACTCACAGAAAGAAGGTCTATTCCAGCTGAATCAAGGCCTGGGACCACCTCTCGTAGGTTCTGCAAATCATAAGTTGCAAATTGTAGCTTAAGAAATCAGATATAGGGCTGTCTAAGGAATAAATTATTGCTATTAGAAAGCAGGCTCAAATGACATCAAAATAAAGTAGAGGATAGGTCAATTACCTTTGGCTGCCACTTGGGAAATGCTGATTTAAAATCAGGCAGGAAACTCACTCCAGGCCAGATGTTTTCGAAACAGCAGGTCAATTGAAATACATCTATTGAAGAAGACAAGTAGCAAGCCATGAATGATAGGCTGCTCTTGATGGATACAAGCATTAAATATTTGGAAACTGTTCAAAATGAGTGGTATTCCTATTAACTTTTGAAGTGTGCAGTCAGTCGCATAATAATAAGAATGCATTACAAAAGGAGGCAAGTAGAAACACGACGTGCAACTCTAAAGACAGCAAAGTTTGGCACCCGAAAATATTGAATATTTCATCTATCTCAGAATCTCCGGGAAATAAAGGATACTGACTCACCATCTCGGCAAATATGCAACCCACTGACCAAATATCAACAAGAGTAGAGTAATGACAGGATCCAAGCATAACATCTGGTTCTCTGTACCATAGTGTCACCACCTGCATTTATAATTACTTAAGACTACCTTGCCATGGTGACAGACTGGTACTGTAAAATGGAAATGGATATTACCTCATGTGTCAATGTCCTAAGAGGGATTCCAAATGCTCTGGCAAGCCCAACGTCAGCAAGCTTCAATGCATTAGTTTGGCAGTCTATCAGCAAATTCTGGGGTTTCAGATCTGTGTAGAACTATATGTAAATGACAGTAGGAGATGCCCCACAATATTTGATATAAGAATGTCTGCAGGCAAAGAAAATTACCATCGAGTGAAATCAGATTACTAGGCATTAACCGAAACCTTCCGAGTGAAATCAGATATAAGAATGGCCGTGCTTGGCACTCCCTCATCTTCCTGCTTCAGTTGTATCTTCTTCAAAGCAATAGTTTCATTGGTCAAGCGGTCACGAGCCTTATAAACCAACACCATATGTCCCTTCACCAATCTTCTCAACTTTCTGGTACTGTTGAAGAATTGCAAGTTGGGGAAAAAAACACAAAATTATGAATATATGTAGGCAGGAACTAAAGAAAATAACCAGAGCCTGTTAGTCGGTCAGACATTCTGCTTTACACTTCAGCAGCTAAAATGAATTAATATAAAAATCAGGGAGCAAACTAGAATATCATTGTGGAGATGACGTCATCGTCTCCTTCATTGTCGTCGCTCGCTCGGCAGCGACTGAGTGGCATCTTTCCACGATTATATTACTCTTATCGAGTTGTGCTGATCGGAGGAAATGCTCACTGTTAGCAGTAGCTGCAGCTCCCTCCGCCTTGTTCAGCCACCTCTAGCAGCATCTCCGAGGGCAAAGGTAGCACTGTCTAGGCGTTTCCACTGCGCTTCCCGGCTCACTTATCCTTCTCGCTACCGAGTTGTATCGTCCAGCGCGAGGATCGCTAAAATGGATTCCAATAGTGGCAGTAGCATCAGCAGCAGCCCGACTGATCAACAGGTGGGAAGCTTCAATTTTCTGACGAAGAAGGTCTACGTGCCTCCGCCATGGGCCGGTCACCTCTGGTCCATGCCCTCTCATGTCTTCTCTCTCGGTCATGTGAGCTTCTCTGTCTATAGACAATTAATATGTGGTCTCTATTCAACTATCAGGAGGTCAAGAATCGATTGTACTTGGACTTAAAGAACATATACAACCATCGCTGGTGTTACTGTTGGATATGAACTTCTCTTGGCGTGGATTAAGCTTGTTAAATAATAACATTTCTTATTTGCTTCGATCTATTGGAGCTAAAATTGTTAAACAATATCTACACTTTGATTCATCAATACTAACTGCTAGAATTTCGATTTTTGACGAAGTCGATTTCGATTTTCTTCAGCTTCCAACTCCTATTCACAAATGGAACCTTCCTAATCTTCCAAATGGCACGGAGGTCTGGTTAAAGGTAACTTGTTGGTCCCTTAGTTTTCCACAAATAAATTCATCATTCATGTTGTAATTTTGTCACAGATATTTCACGGATCCCCATTTTCTTCTGATTCATGCTAAAAATCTGAATCACTTCCAGAATAGTTTATTTCAGTGTATATAGCTAGCTTCATAAGTGCCTGAAGTCACTAATAGCTGGCATGATCTAATCTGTGATATGAACTGTGCTATCTTAAGATTTTTATCCGATGGTGTTATCCAATTTGTCAATATCTTATTCAGATGACAAGATATTAATGATCCCATTTCACTGCTAATCTTAATTCTAGATTCCTGGTTTGACTCTGACATTTTTTCTCTTCGAACTCCACAGCGGGACGATCTCACAGGCATGCAATTGAGCGGAAATAAGGTCAGGAAATTGGAATTCTTGCTGGCAGATGCAGTTAGTCGGGGTGCTGATTGTATCATAACAATTGGGGGTATCCAAAGCAACCATTGTCGAGCAACAGCTGTGGCTGCAAAGTATCTTAGTCTTGACTGTTATCTTATTCTCCGCACCTCTAAGGTCAGTCTTGGTGATTAGTCTAATAGCCATCACAAGAAATTAGTTGACAATATTTGCTCCTAGTATTGCAGGATCTTGTTGACAACGATCCTGGATTGACTGGAAACCTTCTTGTGGAGCGGCTTGTTGGAGCTCAAGTGGACCTCATTTCAAAGGAAGAATATGCAAAAATTGGGAGTGTGGTCAGTTTCTCAATTTGAAAATATTGATCTTTTATTTTATTGCACATGTTATTCCAATCTTTATCTATTTTACCTGGATCTATGTTATAGGTTGTTGCACATGAGTTTAATCATATTAAGATGCAGAAGAATCTGAATTGGAGCTTGGAACTCCTTACGTGGTAGTATTAATAGAATTAGATTCTACTGTATCTAGGATGAATTCTTAACCTTAAAGGGTTAAATATAGTCGTTTATATTTTATCTCAGTGATACAAAAGCCTATTTAGAATTTGAAGATATTATCATGCTGATTTCATATCGCTGCTCTTTCTTTTATCTTTTTGGAGTAATTTTTAAGCTGATCTAGCATTTTGACTGATTCTGTAGCTGTATTCCTTCACCAGATGTGTGGAGTATTGAGAATCATGCACGAGGGAATTGTTTTTCTTATTTATCTGCATGCTTGACAATTCTTATTTGAATGAATTACAATTATTTTTCTTTCTCATATGTTTTCAGACTCTCACTGAAATTCTAAAAGAGAAGTTGATAAATGAAGGAAGAAAACCATATGTTATACCTGTTGGTGGATCAAATTCTCTGGGCACCTGGTTAGACTACTAGACTTTTGTTCTCATCATTTATTTCCTTTGGATTTTTATCTCAAATGAGCTGTTTAATATGCACTTTCCTGCAAATTTGTTATTTTTCTTTTTGGCAAGACTTCTCTCTCAAGCATTTCTGTGCTGTTTTGTGTCAACCTAAAACATATAGCATAATCATGTAATGAAGTATTCAACCTAAAGATTAACTGCTTACAACTATCATGCATTAGTATGGAATAAAATGGAGATTATGAACTAATGGTTTGTCAACATTGTTTGCATTGAAATCAAATATGCAAATAATATTCCATATTTCACATATATTTTCATTTTAATGTTCCGAGGAACATTATCCCTGTAGTCAACAAGGTGCAGGTGATGTATAAGACCATTCCTTTCTCTTCCTTAAATATTATCTGATAATCTACACCTGAGGTGTAGTGGTAGTTATTTGAAATCACAATGATCATGTATTGCTTTTTTTGGATTTGGGTTTTGTCTGGAGGCTGGTACAGACTATGCAAATCGAATTCGTCTGTTGTTTGAGTTGTAGGATTTGTCTCTAACAATTGGATTTGTCTGATCTCATACAGGGGATATATTGAAGCTATTAGAGAAATTGAGCAGCAGCAGCAGGATTGTGAGAATGCAAATGTGAAATTTGATGATATCGTTGTGGCATGTGGCAGGTTCTCATGACACTCGAGTTTCTCAGTTCTCATGTAGCTAAACTGCATATCCAATTTGATACTCTTATATCATACATTGTATTAGCAATTTTGAGTGCTCTGTTGGATTAGCAGCTGAGCACATTAAGGATTTATGCTTAGATTTTAGCCTAGTTATTATGATGGTGGAGTAGATCGGAAAATTCAAAAGCATTTCTTGGTAGAACTGTTTAACTTTATCTTTTAAAGTCTGCATGAAATTTATAGTATTGGTATAATTATTTGTCATGTTACTAAATTGGTTCTTTATGCTTTGTATTATTTATTTCTTGACAGTGGGGGCACAATTGCTGGCCTGTCACTAGGATCATACTTGAGCTCAATAAAGGCCAAGGTTTTTTATTGGAAAAAAATATTTTCTGGAAGTATGGTTATTGTTGACAACTCTTCTACATTGAATCAGAAGTTATATGTTTCTTTTGCAGGTGCATGCATTTTCCGTATGTGACGACCCTGATTACTTTTATGACTTTGTTCAAGGCCTACTTGATGGACTTGAGGCAGGTGTGATCTCTCGCAATATAGTGGACATTCACAATGTGAGTAATCTGCTGTTTTGTAATATTTATAACTCCCACAAGTTAAAAGGACGAAATATTTATCTTGCAGTCCAGAAGGATGCAATTTAAAATCATTTGTCATCGAGTATCTTTATAAGCACAGCTATATATCATTAGTCAGAAAGTGAATTTTCATTATTGGTTTTTCTGCCCAGGCCAAAGGTCTGGGCTATGCAATCAGCACTGCTGAGGAACTCGAATTCGTCAAGGAAATCTCCATGTCAACTGGTGTTATTCTAGACCCAGTCTACAGGTATTTCTCATGCCATGTACCTTTTTTTCATCTTGCTCCAGCACCTCCTAATATCTGATCTTGGGCTGATCATGGATTTGAACCAGAATGAGAATGATGATCAAGTTGCATTAGGCTGTCCACTTAATTTGTTTTTATAAATGATTATCTGCAATGCAAATTTTTGGACATACTATTTTTTGAACTTTTTTGTATTTTCTTGTGCCAATCCTTTTCTTCTACTGGCTTGATTATGAGACCAAGCCCAGCCACTTTTGACTTAGCCAGTTGCAAATTAGCCCGGGATAAACCCTTGGTTGGTAGCCAGATAGATAGTGGCTAAGATAAGCTTCCTATATTCTATATTACACCGGCCAGAGTTATATGCTAAAGCTGTTCCGCCTTATCCTTGGAACAGTGGAAAGGCTGCTTATGGGATGATGAAGGACATGACCCAGAATCCTAAGAACTGGGAAGGCAGAAAGGTCCTCTTTGTCCACACTGGCGGTCTCCTGGGACTCTTTGACAAGATCGATCAGATGGCTTCCTCTGTTGCAAACTGGCGTCGGATGGATGTCCATGAATCCGTTCCCAGGAAGGATGGGGCAGGGAAGATGTTCTGAAGCGGCACTTGGCTGTCGAGGTATCACGAGCAACTAACTGTTAGCAGAACAAAGTCCTTTTATATTATTGTTGGATGAAGGCCCGTCTCATATAATAAATACACGCTCAATAAAAATGTGATTGATTATGCCTAATCACTTTTAGTTGCTACCCATTTACTACTGATGATTGTCCAAAAGGTTCAGACTCAAAGGAGATGCTGTTTGTTGCCAATTTGATTTAGAGAAACATTGATCCAGTCAGTATGAATGATGATAGTTAAATGTTAAGTCGCATCTGAATGCCGCATGATCTTGCAATAGAGCTCATTCCTTCTCCAGCTAGAATTTGCTCAGACAGCTCTATGTTTTACAGTGAGGGAAGCAATGACTTTGTTCCCTCTGTCTTAGCATTGATAGGCCGATGCAACTCTGTCTCTCACTGGATCAACAGATCCTCAGTTATTTTTTCATGCAGAGTTTATTATAGACTTCACTAAAATAAATTGAATAAAATAAAAAAATGAGTATATGAAATGACTTTTCACGCTACTTATGATGTCCCTTTTTATCCTACTTCGAAGAGTACCTCATAAGTAATTGTCTTCTGGTTAAATTCATTTGCTGGTTGTACTACGTTGCACCATAGTTTGGACTTCATCTTATAAGGGAGAGTTGCATCTCAACATATAACCACCTCCTGCCTGTACCATGCCATCAACATCTCGTGCTATTATTCCGTATTTTCATGCAATACTAGAAAATGGTTAAATGAGCCAGTTAAATTTGAGTGTACCTACCGGTAGTCTAACCTAGGAAGTTGGTGAGGTTGCATAGCTAGTCTTATATTTCCTATATTGCTCTTTTAGTGTTGCCCTACTCAACAACAATCTCCACTTTGGGAGGGATACGTTGAAAAAAAGGGTTGTTATGTTCCTTCAACATAGCCTACTGCAAAATATTTCTATAGTAGGATGGGCAAGTCACCATTGGACTCAACCTACCAGCTCCACCAGCAACTAGCAAGACATGTTTGGTCAAATAATAGTGCAATAGACTCAATAACCCACATAAACAGTAAGAGTAAATTGCGGACATTCCAGTTGAAAACATATTTGTCTGAAATAATAAAGCATTTAAACAAACCAGCCGCAAAAGTTTTTAATATTATGAATACAATTGGGAGAGTTAAACTTTCCTAGCTTGAAAATGATACTACAACAATTCTGAGTTTCATGTACATTCGACTATGCAGAATACAAGTCCATATCAATCTATCATTCCTATACACTTTCATGATTAGGATGGGTAATATATCATTTACCTTATGTGAGAAAAGTAAGAATTCTATGGTATTATATTACCATTTATCTGTAAATCACATTTTTCATTACAGCAGTGATTTAAGTAAACGAACATAGAAAATAGTTAGTTTTTCCCATCTACGATGACAATCGATTCGTTATTTTCGGTTAATTCCAGTCATTTTTTTCAAACTATATTTATTTTCTAGCAAAAGACCAAACAAAGTCGAAATGACACTATTTCCGTCGAGACTAGCTAAAAAAGTAACTGTGAGGACCTCACAAATATTATAAGGGTAATATTAATGATCATTGTAAAGTTTATTGAGTTGTTTTAAGAAAATAGAAAGTTGGGAACTAAAATATAATTTTTGAAAAGTGTGGGAGTTAAAATGTAATTTCAAAAAAATAAAAATCTAAATAAGATTTAGTAGAAGTCTAGTGACCGAAAAAAAGGCTTAAGAAATATTAGAGACTTCAAGTTTTTTTTTAATAGGCTAGGGACATAAATGAAAGTTTAGAAAAAGTTAAGTAGTAAAAAGGTAAATAATATAAAGTTTGGTGCAAAAAGTATAATTTCTAAAACTTGTGGATCCAAATGAAACCTATGACACATTAGATGGGAGCTTCGGAGGCTAAGAAAAAGCACGATGTCGGAGCTCTAGTTTAAGTCTCGCTAGAAAACTCACCTCTTCTCCTTTTTCGCTCGTTGGTGGGATGAAAAATTCAAGGGTAGGAGTGCTCTTTATATAATGAGTTCATCAACTGTCTAGACTACCAACTGGCGTAGGACTCGACCTCAGATTTGGCCGCCGGCGGTCATATCGGAGCTTTTCACCGGAGACTAACCCCTTCTTATCCCCTTCTCTATTAGCCGCTGAAAGGAATAAGATGATACTATGTCGCGCGTGCGACCTTCACACGTGCGGGCTTGCCACATGGCGTGCTGTGATTCTCTAGCTTTATTATTGCAGTAGCCTAGTCGGCCTTTGACTCACTAACCAGACATGTAACGACTTCCCATTAGCTGCTAGTTCCAATGTGGCTGCTGACCGTATCTTTGTCGATCATTGACCGTGACACGTGGCATCCTCTTATTGGCCCATTTAAATACGTCACATTTCCCCCCGATTGCCACTGCCATGTATTAGCCTCTGATTGACTGAGGCTATTTGACGTGACTCTGCCATGTGTCGACCTCTGATTGGTAGACCATTTCTCAAACATCCCGATTAGATGCTGACGTGGCACTTTTGTCATGTGTTCGCTTCCCTTTGGTTGGTCGTCGCTCAAGTGGATTTCCTCTTTTAACCATTGATCGAGTACACGTGTTGCACCATAATTGGTCAGTACTTCGAGGCGCTAACTGTGCATTGACATGGCTCGCTCTGCCATGCATCGCATGCTAATTGGTCGCGCCTACTGACTGGGCGCTAACCTGGCAGAGGTCCGTTAACTGGCTGGACTGTTGACCGGTCTGGTCCGATCGGGTTCGGCGATCCAAAATCGAAAATCGGTTGGTTCAGGCCTGTTTCAACTAGATTTCTGAAATTTAAAAATTTTCTAAATTCTTGTAAATTTATTTTCTATCCAATGGTGACTTCAATTTCCTAAATTGTTATTTTTTTGCCACTCATAAAAATGAATTTTTTGAATCGCTTCCATACGGTTCATGATAGTTCAATCTAGTTTAGGTCCGGTTCGGACTGAACTGATCCGATTCTCACACCCACTTTCGCCCATGGTTACTTCTCGTGGTTTTTGGGTTTTTATCGACCACTTGGGATCTTCCAATTTCCCATTTGACCCACGTTTGCCGATTCCGATTTGTTCCCATATTGGTTTTCCCTTTAAATTCCACGGTTCCCTAACCCGACTTTCATGTGGTGCGAAGACGGGATTTAAACTTCTCCCCTCCTTTAACGAGTCTTGTCCCCAAAACTTTCCATGCATCGACCCATGATAAAATTCTCCTCTCCCTAGTTTTGGTGTTTTCCTACTCGATTTTCTGTATGGGTTCTATCCTCACTAACCGAGTATCCATGTTATGTATTTTTGGCAGCTTCCGGGTACAACAGAATTTTATACCTCATTCTCGACTTTACGGTGTCTCGTCTAAGTACGCTTAACTTTGGAGTTATGATAGGATCCAGTGCATTAGTGTTAGTAAGATCGCACCCATCTAGACATGGTTATGACTTTTGACATTGGCCTCTGTCCATGTACTAAAAAGTCATCCATCACGATTATGCATCCCAAATTTGTCAAAGTTCCTTAGGGGTTCATGATTATCTACGACGAGTCCATACTTTTCCTTTCCATTCTCTGGAAATGTCAATCCATCGTTCTTGCTCTAAGCCGATCTAATTCCTCCTAAACTCACGTAGTGTTTCGTCTTCCTCACTCCTCTTGTTACTCAGACTAGGGTATGTTCTTCTTTTGTCTCACTGTGTAAGGCTCATCGGTGGGTGTTTACTTGCCCGGACTGATTCGTTGTCTACGTCTAGTCCTTAGTTCCCTCCTTATAGTACTAGGCCTTCCCTCAACCATCAAGGTTCCGTATCTTCATATCATTTAGGTACCCCCTTAATGTCGGAGGATGTCCCGATAATTCCAAACTCTTGGCTCCTGATTCAGGCCTCATGGTTGTTTCGTCGTATTCGTTCACCTCTACGCATTTGTTCATACTCATCTCCATCCTACTCCATCTCTAGTTCGAAATCCCCTAAAGTCTTCCATTCAAAATTGATCACCCCCTCTTACTTCTTCACCGAACCTCGAATCCTTGGCTCTCATGAGGGTCGGTTCATTACTGTCTCGTCTCTACTACCCTCCTTGCCCATGTCCCATTTTTGCTCTTTGGGGGTTCTTCCTTTTTCTTTAACCGTCCCTGGTCACTGTACCATAGGGATTTATCTGACTTTCCTAGGTGTTGCCCATTCTATGTGTAAACCTTGCACTTTTGAGTTAAGGAAAACCGGGAAAAGAACCGGTCAAACTGAGTAAGAAAACTGAGCAGGTTTACAAAGCCGATCATTTGGGAACAAGCAATTTGGAAATTTACAACTTACGGGTGATCCAAAGGGTTCATTACACCTTGGAAAAGAAACTTAAGATAAATTAGAAGAGAAAAATCAAATTGGTTTAGGTAAATAAGAATCCATAAGAATTTTGAAGTTAAGCGTGCTTGCTCAAGAGTAGTGTGAGGATGGGTAGCCTCTTGGGAAGTATAATTTTTTTATAACCCGAAATTTCGGTAAAAAAATTTTATGCGTATCATAAATAGCCATAAACTAATATATATTTAATTATTAGAATTAATACAAATAATTTAATACCGAAATTAAATTATTGGAATTAATACCAATAATTTATGGCAATATTAATACTAGTAATAAATCTCTCCAATTTAATACACAATTTTACACTTATATAAAGAGGTAATCCCCATTCATTCTCCTCACACCTGAACACTTCTCTCTCTCTACTGCTCCATTTCCCAGTGAAGCTCAAACTAGAGTTTCGACTTTAACATTTTTCTTAAACTCGGAAGGAGAGGTCGAGCTCTTTAGAATCGGGGAGAAGACAGCTATTTGATAGCAAACTCTAGTCAATCCGAGAATCCCCGACATGATGGAATAGTGAAGCAGCTCCGACAGACCGAAGCTGTAAACCCCGCACTTTTGAGTTAAGGAAAACTGAGAAAGAACTGGTCAACCTGAGTAAGAAAACCGAGCCGGTTTACAAACCTGATCATATGGGAACAAGCAATTTGGAAATTTCAACTTTCGGGTGATCCAAATGGTTAATTAAACCTTGGAAAAGAAACTTAAGACAAACTAGAAAACAAAAATCAAATTGGTTCAGGTAAACTAGATTTCATAAGAACTTCAAAGTTAAGTGTGCTTACCTGACAGTAGTGTGAGATGGGTGACCTTCTTGGAAGTATGATTTTTTGTAACTCGAAATTTCGGTAAAAAATTTTTTATATGAATGTCTTATCATAAATAGCCATAAATAAATATATATTTAATTATTATAATTAATAACAATAATTTAATACCTAAATTAAATTATTGGAATTAATACCAATAATTTATGGCAATATTAATACTAATAATAAAACTCGCCCATTTAATACACGGGTTTTACGCCTATATAAAGAGGTCATCCCCATTTCATTCTCGTCAGACCTTAACACTTTTCTCTCTCTCTCTCTACTACTCCATTTCCCGGTAAAGCTCGAACCAGAGCTTCGACTTGAACAAAGGTCGGGCTCTTTAGAACCGGGGAGAAGACAGCTATCTAATAGCAAACTCCAGTTAATCCGAGAATCGTTAGAGAAGTGCCGACATGATAGAATAGTGAAGCAACTCCGGCGGACCGTAGCTGCACTATTTCGGCCAAGCTGAAATCGGCCATTTCAAGCCCTCCTCAGGCCAAACCAAGCCCTCCCAACACTTCCTCAGCCTTTCCACGGCCGAATTAGGACCGAAAGGTAAGCCAATTCGGCTCCCCTTTACAATTTTCAATCGGTGCTAGAGAGAGAGTCGACCAAATTTCAATAACGAAATTCTAATCCAATTCTGCATCAATTGATGCAATTCTTGATTCTAGGATGAACCTCAGGATGAGACCTATCTACTCAGATCGAAAGCTTGGACTGTCGTGCCTTCACCGATGAGTAATCGAAGCTTTCTCTCTCTACAGTATGTTTTCTGACAAAGCTCTGTTTGAGCTCGTTCCAGCGATAAAATCTGCGATTCAAAGTTTCTTAGAATCGTATGAACATGCAGGAACTCAATTTCAACTCCAATTTCGATAATTAGAAGTGTTTGATTGGTTAATTTGATTAAATCAAATTCGGTAGTGTTGAAGAGTTAAAATTGTGGGAAATTTTGGGGATTTTTGAAATTCAAAGGGCCAAAATACAATTTTATGAAATTGAGGGTTAATTGGGCATGAAAATAATATTAGAGGACCAATTGAGGAATTTTGGAATTTTTGGGGCAAAACTTACCATTTTTACAAAAGAAGGGCAAAATGGTAATTTTGGAAAAATTGAGGGACCAAATTGGAAATTTGGGAAATTAAACCCCTTTTTGGTAAAATTGAATAAATTGAGGTCCCAGGATAAATTTTAAAAGTTACGGGACTCAATTTGAGGAAAAACCGACATTATGGACTTAAAGTTAAATAGAAATAACTTTAGGGACCTAATTGCAAATAACTAAAAGTTTGGGTTTTCTCATTCATTGGAAATGAATAAAGGCTGTTATGCCGAGTAATAATGAACAAGGTTGTTCATATCGTGTAGTAACATGAAGTACCGGGAACGCCAGCAAGGACAAGCTCGCGTGAATACCAAGAATCGGTCTAATGGAATTCACGGCATTAACGAGTGAGTGAGTTTACTAACATCATACCCGGTTGGGATGATGAGCACAACTTAAAGATAAAAACCACTTATCAGTTGTGAGTGAAAATTTTATGTTATACCTGGTAGGGAATGATAAGTACCTCGGTATAAAAACCCATTATTTAGTGGTATTTTAATTATCACCACTTAGAGAAAGTGATGTGAAAATTGTGCGAAAAAACTACTTACCGGTTGTAAGTAGATCATACCCGGTTGGTATGATAAGACTTTCTCGAAGGAAGTTGAAAGCCCGTTCATCGGTTATGAACGGAGATGTCCTTATACCGGTTGGTATAATGGACAGTGAAAACCTATTTTGTCGGAAGTGTTCTCCCCTGAATGTGTGCCAATGCTTAAACTATTTGGGAGACCTTCTTGACGGGAGCTCAAATAGCTCTTATAGGTCGGGGGCCTCGATTTTGGAACTTGCGGGCTAGAATGCCCAGTTTTTTGAAAATCTCGTACAGTGGACCCAAGGCCAGTTGGCACGAGCAGGAGCTCGTAAACGAACATGATATATGTGCCATAAAACTTAATAAGTGAATTGTTTGACCATGGTACCAAGATAGAACCGACATGCTCAGTCAACTAGCAGCAATGCGACATGACAGGTCGACGGACCAGTCAAGACAAACAACTGCGGGTTGAGTTGAGAGTCGGAGCCATTGGACCAGTGGCACCATAGATTACATGGCTTGATAAGAAAACATTGTTTGTGCATGCACTGTGAGTACGGGATCATCAAGATGCCCATGAGGGGTAGTGATGCGTCCTAAGGGCATCGGACGACCTGGTGGCTATAAGAGGAGTTTGTCGTTCCAAGTGTCTGTGCGAAATCTAGAGTAGCACCAAGCGCATGAGACCGGGGTGGGGACAGGATGAGGTCTCTGTCCTCATACGGACACGAAGAAGTTATTTCGGGATTGTGGGTCGGATGTCGCATACATCCACTCATTCCCAGGGTAGAAGTGGTTGTACTTCTATCCGAGTGGCGGGAAAAGTCGCTCCGAAGCCACTAGCGGGTTCAGTAGTGATACTGACTTGTGAATGTGTGTAACCTTCATGATGAAGGATGTGTGTTGGGTGATGACACACCGGTAACTAAGAAATAATGGAAAAACCCAAATTTTTAAATGAAGGGATTTTTGAAAAGAAAGGAGTCTAGCACACTCCATATAAATGTTTTTCTTAAAAGTTAAAAGTAGACCTTTGAAAACTCATTCACTGAGTAGTCGTACTCACCCCCTCCTTTATATCCCTTTCAGGAAATCCCGGAAAGCCTCTCCTTAAAGACTGTCAATTAAGATGCCTGTAAGACAGGTATGTAAAGTTTTAAATTTCATGCAATTTTGATTATGCTATTCCAGGAAAAAGGTGTAGGTTAAATGACACCTTACTCTTTACGGTTTACAATAAGTGGAAACCCTTTAATAAACTGGGAGAGTGGCGGGTTGATCACGGGGATCCAACCAAACTGGGTCGGGGCGTGACAACTAGAGTGGTATCAGAGCCTATTTTACTCGAATACATAATCAAGACTAGAAAATATAGTAACTAATAGGATTTATCCTAAAATTTTCAGATGGCTCCCAGGAGAGGAACCAAGAAAACTTGGAATGTCTCTACTCAATACCCTACCTCCGTAGGGAGACAACCCTAGAAGCTTCCCAAATGCTTGAGATCGGGCTGAAATGTCAAAAGACCAAATGGGGAAGTATCCTGGAGAATGGTGCTAGGACCTATTAGTGGCACAACTCTAAGTATGGAGGAAGACGTTTATCAAGAATTCCATAGCTCCTTAGTTATTTTGCAACCATTTCCTGTGATAGGGCTGAAAGCCTAATCTTTTGTATCCCCCTGTTAATAAAATACTCAAATTCTCAAAACTCTCTCTCCTGATGATGCAATCGTGTTGGGAATATGGCCTAAGGAAAATAAAGCAAACCCACACTATCCTGGAAGCTAAGGAAAAGTTACATCCCGGTTATGGAAGATGAATTAGGGAATTAAGAAACCTAGGAAGACTCTTACCATGACCCTTTAGCAAAAGAGATTCAGTAAGAAAACTGTCAAAGTGATCAGACTCAAAGTACAGTAGAGCACCAAACCAATAGTAACCTTGGAAATGCCCTACTAGAAGGAAAGAAGGGACCACAACAATCCATGTAAAGGAATAACCTATTACAAGTAGGAACGATTGAGACATTACCTGAAGAAGTGCCCAACCCTACTAAAGACAAGTACTAAGATAAACTATTATAGGTGTAAGGAAAGAAGGGGTGTTTCACACCTCATAAATTCAGGGCAATAACTCCTCAAAGGCCATGAAGGACTAGAGACCGAAACCATGGAGCTGGCTAAGTAAGCGGTTCACCAAGAGGTCAAGAAATGACGAGGTAAATGCAAAATTTAAATTTCTTCTTAAGAAGGTCAACCCAAGAAAGATACCTCAAGAGTAGGGATAAGGTACATGGGAAGTATATCTAGAACCCTCTCATAAGGGGCAAACACAGAGAAACGTCCTCTGGAAACTCTAGAGAATGGCATACTGAGAGTGAAGAAGAGAAGGAATACGCTGGGAAAGGGAACTCTGGAAGGATGCATACAACTAAGTACCTTGAAGGAATCATTGGATTGGCAGATGGACATAACGTGAAGTGCAAGGCACTGACCCACCGTTAGAAACTTCTTGATGGAAGGATGTATTGGAGGTAAATTATGACCTGCCTTGGAAGAGTAATAGAGCCAAATAACGAGATGTATTGGAATGAATCACCTTGGAAAAAGTAATGAAGCCAAATAGGGTCAAGGAGAATAAATGACACCCTAAGAAAGGATGAGATATAGTAAAGACTACACTCTATGATGGACAATAGGATGGGCATGAATATAGCTGCCCAAACGATAGGACCAGAAAAATAAAGAGAAAGAGAGTTAAAGAACTGGTATTCGAGAGAACCATCGATTTAAACCATAACAAAGAAGGGAGAAGTGAAAAGGCCAAAACATTGGGAAAGAAGAACGGAGGAAAATCCTTAAAGCAATCGATGGCCAAAACTGGGTTTATAGACTTATGACAGTTAAGTGGGCCTCACGAAGGGCGAACAAGAGAATTTGAAACAAGGAGGATGTGAACCCTCCTTAAATGAAAATAATCTAACGAATTAGCACCAAAAGATGTTGTGACAAGTATGAATGAGTGAACAACCCATACTAAGGTAATAAATGAAAGAATGTTTGAGAAACGTTGTGAAAGTAAATCCCCCAGATAAGATATGGCTAAGAAGGAATAACCACAATTGGTAAGACGGGTCATAGTCCACACGCGCATATGAAGCTTAAAGAGTGGACAACCGAGGATAGGGTGGAATGCACAGAATAAAACCAATAATCAAAAGTATCCCATCTAAGGAATAAGGGATAACACAAAAGTTGTGGATAGAGAAGGATTCAAAGCAAACATATGCCCTAACATAGATAAGGATGCATAGAAAGGGAGAAAGAACTATACAATAAATGATAAGGAGGATGAGCATGTAACTCCTAAGATGGAAATCTCTATTGTAAGAGACATAGTAGAGGACAAAACTGGAAGGAGTGAACCTTCCTAAGAAAAGTAATCGACATATAGATCGAAAGAAATTATTGTAGAATGAAGAATCATGAAGTGATTTATGAGCAAGTAAAAGTGGATTAAGGAAAAAGGAAGTCATTGAATAAGGGATGTCACTAAAGAAGAGCAAGGACATAAGAAGGGAAAAAAATCCTCGTATGTCAATAATCATCAGGAAACCCAACGATTGCAATTAAAAGGACCCAATAAAAATGTTTGGAAAGGATGAGTAGGTAAGAGAAATCCATGCGGTTATGTGAGACATAACTTCAAAGGCATGATGGATGAAAGGATAACGGTAAAAAGGATAGTTGAGGAATACTATCAAAAGAAAAGAGGGATGAAGTTATATGATCCCTGAAAGGTAAAAAAAAAAAAAGCTAAGAGAGACCCTAAAGGAGATGTTCTAGAAATCAAATGAACAGAGACGGGTTCTAGAAAATGCCATGCTGTAAGGGGTATGTAAGCCCAACAATCCCGAGGAGAATATGACTCAAAGTAAGGAAGAGTCGGCTAATAAGCATGAGAGGCCGAATATAAAAATTTGGATCGAAATTATAATAGACAACGAATGGAGGAAGGGTTAAAATAGGACAAAAAAGTGATAATAAAGAAAATCGTGGAAACAAGTACGTAATGCCCGAAAGAACATTGAGCTAAAGGTTTCAACGACTAAGGGGTTAACTAGACACGGGAATGGTTAGGTATCTTGGAATTCCCAATCTTGAGTACATAACCTCAAAGGGAAGAATGTGCTCTAAACAAAGAAAGATATAAATCTAAGAATATACCCTGAAGTAAGGTATGTCTTATTATGATAAACTCCATGGAGGGAGTAAATAATATAAAGGAAAAGAAATTCTATAAGTGAAGGATATAAAAAGGACTAATTGAAAGAACAAGAGAAGAGTTTGTATGTTAAGCAAACAACAAATGAATATAAAAAAAATGGTTCCTCATGCAAATTTGCAAATTAAGTTTTGGGGACAAAACTCCTAAAAGGAGAGGAGAGTTGTAAACCCCGCACTTTTGAGTTAAGGAAAACCGGGAAAGAATCGGTCAACTCGAGTAAGAAAACCGAGGTGGTTTACAAACCCGATCATATGGGAACAAGCAATTTGGAAATTTCAATTTCCGGGTGATCCAAATGGTTCATTAAACCTTGGAAAAGAAACTTAAGACAAACTAGAAAACAAAAATCAAATTGGTTTAGGTGAACTAGATTTCAAAAAAACTTCAAAGTTAAGTGTGATTGCTTGAGAGTAGTGTGAGGATGGGTGACCTCATGGGAAGTATGATTTTTTGTAACCCGAAATTTCGGTCAAAAATTTTTATGAACGCTTATCATAAATAGCCATAAATTAATATATATTTAATTATTGTAATTAATACCAATAATTTATGGCAATATTAATACTAGTAATAAATCTCGCCCATTTAATACACAAGTTTTACGCCTATATAAAGAGGTCATTCCCATTTCATTCTCCTCACACCTTAACACTTCTCTCTCTCTCTCTCTACTACTCCATTTCCCAGTAAAGCTCAAACCAGAGCTTCGACTTGAACAAAGGTCGGGCTCTTTAGAACCGGGGAGAAGACAACTATCTGATAGCAAACTCCAGTTCAATCCGAGAATCGTTGGAGAAGTGCCGACATGATGGAATAGTGAAGCAACTCCGGCAGACCGAAGCTGTCCTCTTTCAGCCAAGCTAAAATCAGCCATTTCAAGCCCTCCTCATGCCAAACCAAGCCCTCCCAACACTTCCTTAGCCTTTCCACGGCCGAATTAGGACCAAAAGGTAAGCCAATTCGGCTCCCCTTTACAATTTTCGATTAGTGCTAGAGAGAGAGTCGATCGAATTTCAATGACGAAATTCTAATACAATTATGTATCAATTGATGCAATTCTTGATTCTAGGATGAACCTCAGGATGAGACCTATCTGTCCAGATCGAAAGCTCAGACTATCGTGCCTTCACCGGTGAGTAATCGAAGCTTTCTATCTCTACAGTCTGTTTTCCGACGAAGCTCTGTTTGAGCTGAGAGTAATCAAGACAAAAAACTGCGGGTTGAGTTGAGAGTCAGGGCCGTTGGACCAGTGGCACCACATATTACATGGCTTGATAAGAAAACATTATTTGTGCATGCACTGTGAGTACGGGATCATCAAGACGCCCATGAGGGGTAGTGCTTACCGTCGGGGATATAGCGGTCGGAGCTTTCGATCTGGGCAGATAGCTCTCGTCCTAAGGTTCCTTCTAGGATCAAGAATCGCATCAATTGATGCCGAATTGAGGGAGAATTTGCTCAATGAAGTTTTGCTAGTTCTCTCTCTAACACTGATCGAAAATTATAGAGTGGAGCCAAATTGCCTTACCTTTCAACTCTAATTCATCTGTATGAGGGATGTGTAAGTATTGAAAGGGCTTAGCTTGGCCTAAGAAGAGCTCAAATTGGCCATTTTCAGTTCGGCTGAAACAGGGTAGCTTCGTTCCGTAGGAGCTGCTTCACTATTATATCACATTATATCACTGCTTCGGTCCGGCGTTTCTCCAGCAACCCTCGGAGTAAATGGAAACTATCGTTGGGTAGCTGACTTCTCCCCAAATCTAATGAACTCGACCTCACCTTCTTTGGCTCAGAAAAATGCCCAATTCAGAGCTCTGATTCGAGTTTCACCAGAAAATGGAGCAGTAGGGAGAGAGTGGAGTTTTCAGGTGTGTAGAGGATGAATGAGGAGGGGATCTTTATATAGGAAGCTCATGGACTTCTTGGTCGTCTGATTGGCACCTTAAAATGGCGGCCATTTATTGCCTGAAACTCCCTGGCCAGAGACTTTTCACTTCACTGCCACTGCATGATTTTCCAATGAGTGAACAATGCTATTATCTGAAGGAAGAAGATGACACTGTTCTGAACCGGACCGGAACTGGGTTCAATGCTTAAACCGGCTGGTTTAGGCCTGATTCGACCGAGTTTTTTAAAATTAAAAATTTGTACATTCTTTATCTATCAAATGGTGGCCTCAATTCTCAAATTTGAATTTTCTAAGTCACCTAGAAAAATGAATTTAGAAATCGGTTCAAAAGTGGTTCAAACCGGTTCAAGTCTGGTTCACATGAACCGGTTTGGTTTTCACCTCCAATTCATCCTAAAGTCCTTTCTCATGACTTTTGTGACTCTTTAGGTCACTCAGTATCCATAAATTTCTCGGTTTACCCTTTCTCTATCGGTTGGGGTTCGTGAACCGGTTCGATTTTCTCACCCGGGTTGACCGGTTCTTTCCCCAGTTTTCTCATCCTAAATGAGCATGGTTTACAAGGACAACAACAAAGGATGACATAAAGTTACTCTAAGTCTAGATACTCGTAAAGGTGAAGAGAGGGAGGAGCCTTGTAAAGGGAGGAGTGCTAGAGAATAGTAGGCCCCAACAACGAGACGATGGACTCGACGGAACTGGGGAAAGCAATTAAGCGCGCCTGAAAAACTGGTAGAAGTGAAAGGACCCAATGACTGGAAATCCCTCGCATAAGGGAAAAGGGACAAAAGGGGGAATTGGAGGGCAATGAAGAATTAAGATATGACAATTGTGGGTTGACAGCCATACCGATAACAGAAGGGTGCAAGAAAAGGAGGAAGGAAAAGCCCTCAAGGAATGTTAGGGAGGTTGAACGTGAAACTCCTAGGGCGAAAGTCCCTACGGAAAAGGGTAAAGGTGGGAAGTAAGATCACACCAAGAATGTGGCAGAAGGCTTAACCTAAAATGAGAAACCGAAGATGGGAGCACAAGTGGTTGAGGATGCACGGAAAGGAAGGTAGTCCTTGTGCATGGATATCACTGGGAATAAGGAAAGAAATGGAAAGGAAAGCAAACCGCAAGAGAGGCAACATGCCCAAAAAGTGGAGGGGAAATACAATGGTCGGAACTGGGAAACCCAATAATAGGAGATGAGGAAGGACAAGTAAATAAGTGGAACCAAACGTCACAAAAAAAGCATGACGTCAAGGAAAAGGGATGATTGGATGACATCGAGAATAGTCGAGAGACACTACCGGTGACAAGAAGGTACAATCACTGTAACACCAACGAGATTGGAAAGGTATGAACTGCCATCAAAGGGGCCACTTAGGATTGTAAGGGAAGGGACAATAATAGGACAATCAACTCAAAGACATAGATGAAAACCTTCAAGAGTAAGGACCTTACCCTAAGTAGAATGGAGAGTATGCTTAAAGGTATACTTTTGGAATAGTGGGAAAGACACACCAAATCAAGACATCCTCCATAAAGTGAGTGAATAATGGAATGAAAGAGAAATTCCATTAAAAAAATGGATTAAAAAGGGCTAAGTAAAGGAACAACCAAGGGATGGCGTGGCAAGTAAACCCAAGTTGACACCAAGGGAGATTGACCAAAGGAAAAATAAGGCAAAATTTAGTTTTGGGGACAAAACTCCTAAAAGGAGGGAATAGTTGTGAAACCCATCATCCACAAGTCGAGGAAACTAGGAAAGAACCGCTCAAATTAAGGGGAAAATCGAAACCCTTGATGAGTCGAGAATAATAAAGAAGGGTTGAAATGGGAAATGGGAAATGGGAAATTGGAAAATCCCAAGTGACCAAGATGTCACATAAATCATGGGGGAGAATTATGAATGAAATTGGATGAGAACTAGACCTGAACTGGACTGAACCGGTTTGAATCATATAAGAACTGGTCTCTAAATTCATTTTTTGTGGTGGCTTAAAATGATCAAATTGGGAAATTGATGCCACCATTGAATAGGAAATGAATTTAGACAAATTTAAAAAATTTTAATTTTGAGAGAACCAGTCGAATTGGGCTTGACTCGACCGATTTTCACTCTCTAGTTACTGAACCTGGTCAGATCAGTCCAATCAATGGACTGTTGACTAGTCAGTGCCCAGTTGGCACACACGCGACCAATCAAAGCACGACATGTGGCAAAGCGCGCTCTGTTAGCCAGTCAATGGGTGCCTAGTCAGCAGCCACGTAGACACGACCAGCCAATGAGAGGCTGCCATGTGTCTAGTTAACGGTCAATGGATGATGTGGCGGCTGAGTCATATCGCCATGTTAGCATAACCGACCAATCATGAGCTGCCACGTGTTCGGTCAACGGTCAACAGTAGACGTGGCAGCTGAGTTTGACCGCCATGTCAGTAGGATCGACCAATCACGTGCTGCCATATGGCCGACTCACACATGCGAAGCTCAAAATTACTATTTTTCCTCTATTTTACAAATATGGTAAATTTTACCCCAAAAATTCTAAAAATTGACCAATTGGTCCTCAATTTTAGGAAATTACACTTTAGTCCCTTAAATTTTTGAAATCCTCAAATGTTCCCCAATTTCAACCTTTCAACTTGGTCGAATTTGATTTCATCAAATTGACAGATAAAGCGAGGTTAATTGTTGAAATTAAAGGTAGATTTAAGTTCTTACACATCCATACGATTCAATTGCACTTTGAATCGCATGAATTAACGCTAGAACAAACTCAAATGGAGTTTCACCGATAAACTGAACGTAGAGAGAGAAAGCTTTGAAAGCTTACCGTTGGGGCGCGGCGGTCCGAGCTTTTGATCTAGGCAGATAGCTCTCATCCTGAGGTTCTTCCTAGAATCAAGAATCACCTCAATTCATGTCAAATTGAGGGAGAATTTGATCAGTAAAGATCTATCAGTTCTCTCTCTAACACCGATCAGAATTGACAGAGGGGAGCCAAATTGGCTTACCTTTCCACTCTATTTCGGTCGTAGGAGGGTTGAGGGAGTATTGGAAGAGCTTGGTTTGGCCTGAGTAGGGCTTGAATTGGCTAATTTTAGCTCAACAGAAACAGGGCATCTTCGGTCCTTCGGAGCTACTTCATTGTTCAATCACGTCGGCGATCCTCGGAGCAATTGGAGACTACCACCATGTAGCTGACTTCTCTCCGAGTCTAAGGAAGCCGACCACACCTTCTCTGACTCAGAAAAGACCCTATGTCAAAGCTCTGGTTCGAGCTTCATCGGAAAACTAAGTAGCTGAGATAGAGTGAGGTTTTCAAGTGTGTTGAGGATGAATGGAGAGGGGCGCTTTATATTGGGAGCTCAGGGACTCTCTGGCCGTCCGTTTGGCACCTTAATGGTAGTCATTGATGATCTGAAACGTACTGAATGGAAATGTTTCCTCTTCACCAACGCTGTTCGATTTTCCGGCAAGTGAACAGTGTTGTCATCTAAAGGAAGAAAACGATACTATTCCTAATCGGATTGTACCGGTCCGAACCGAGTTCAACGCTTAAACTGGTCGGTTTATGCTGATTCGACCGAGTTTTTCAAAATTAAAAATTTGTAAATTCATCTAAATTCATTCTCTATCGAATGGTGGCCTCAATTCTCCAATTTAAATTTTCTAAACCACCTAGAAAAATAAATTTAGCATCCATTTCAATAGTGGTTCAAACCAATCCAAAACAGTTTGAATCCGATTCACTTGAACTGGTCTAGTTTTCTTTCCCAAATTGTCCTAAGGTCACTTTCCAAAATTTTTATGACCCTTTGGGTCACTCAGGAATTATCAATTTTTCAATTTGCTCGTTCTCTATGATCAAGGTTTGTGAACCGGTTCGATTTTCTCACTCAGTTTGACCGATTCTTTCCCCAATTTTCCTTAACTCCAAAGGGTGGAGTTTATATGGCACTTAAGGCCTTTTCTTGTAACGGTGTCACATGCACAATGTTGTCGGGAGCTTGTGCAACACATGTTGTCTCCACATCACTCAGCACACTAAATGCATTCCACAATTTTTATGCTAAAAGCATGTTTAACACACAGGAGGCCGAACCTCTCTAGACATCTCCCCCTTTTCTTTTGATGAATGCATAAATATTGGGAGCTCGGCGATATGCTTTCCTTTTTAAGCAATCAGCCCAATGGCCGCAGGTTCGGATTCCACTACATAAACCTAGCCCGATCACAATCATAACAAGCATAGCACGTATATCAGGAGTACGACCCTCAGCGGCCCTCTCCCCAATTTCATACAAGGCATTAAGCCAAACCTATGTTTTTTTCCTCGGTTTCTCAAAAATTGACATTCATCAATCCTTTGGTTCTCATGACAGGTTCTTTCCTTTACTTTCAAAATAATCTTTGATTTAGTGGATATACTTCTTACTGGTTCACACTTCTTATATCAATTATTAAAGTGCAACTTAAATATTAAGCACCCAAGGTCACACACAATCAAACAATCGACTCGGTCAGTCCAATAGGACGTGCCATCAACGATGGCATTAAACTAAAACCCACTCACCTAGTTCACAGAACTCGTTCGTTCTATGATGCACTTGAAATCCTCTCTGATCCTAGTTTGATGCTTATTGCGTTCTTTGCAAGGTATAGTAAACCTAGGTTTAGTCTTTCTACTGATCCCCAATACTTATTTTCGGACCTAAAACTTTTTTTAAGTCTTTCCAAATCGGTCACTAGAGTTCTTTGGGTCCCATTTAGATTCCAATAGACATTGGAAATAATTTCAAGCTTATTTCTCTTTTATTACTAAAAAGGCCCTAAGTTTTGGCAAAATTATAATTTTGTCCCTCAACTTAAGGACTTAAGTTATGGGATCCCTTTGACTCCCAAATTCCCCACATATGTCCCTAAACTTCTTTTTATTACATTTAGGTCCTTGGACTTCCCAAAATTCCACTTGAGCCATGCAAAAGTTCATATTTGTGTTTTTGCCCCAAACTTTTCATTTATTACAAAAAGGTCCCTAAACCTTTCCCAATAGGCAAGATCGATCCCCAAATTAAGTGAGGAGGTCCCCCCAACCTCCCTCTATCATGTCGTATAGTTGGTTTGGTCGGCGTTTGTAGGAATTACTTCGATCGAGCTCGATCAAAAAAGTCAACCCAACCCGTAGAAAATCAGGTAAATGTCTGAAACTCACTAGAGGTGGCACGTCAGCTGTCGAGGCTGATGGGGTTGGAAAGCTGACACTTCCATGAGTTTGCAACCACTTAAACCGACTTAATTGGTGGGTTGTAGCTCCTGCAATTGACGTTTAGTCAGGTAGGTCTCTCGGCCTGTGATATGATACTTCCAAGATTTAATTCAGACATATTTATGGATCAATTCAGACAAACCCAATGGCTATGGAAAGCCGGTGGTGCAAGGGACTCACCTAATTTTTCTTAGCTCACAAGGTCGTCAGAATTGGCCTTGAAAATAGGTGTTGTTTCTATTCGCTAGGGATCGATTAGTGTGCGATCTTGCTAGTGTCTGTAAAGAAAGAGTTAGAGGTTGATAGGGGTGGCAATGAAAAGTTGAGATCTTTAGCTTTCCTCAGATACTAAGAACGTAATTGGAGGTGGTCAGATGACAAAGTTATATTTTTTGGTAGCAAGGTCGTCGGAGTTAGGAGCATTTGGTGGTTGGGAGAGAATTCTGAGCAATTGTTGGCGAGGTAGTTTACCTAATTTATATGGTTGTGTTATAGACATCTGTGCCAATCTATCCATAACTTTTTTTTCATTAATTTATAGCACGTGCTACTAGCAATTAATTAATTTTACCAAGCGGTAGAGTCGATGAGTCAATTGATGAGGTATCGGGTAAAGTAGGGGATCTAGATTAGGAGTCGGGCGAGTAAAACGACACGCGCGCGCGTGCGCCCAATTTCACTGCTAACCTATTCGGCACTGTAGTGAACCGTTTTTGATAAATTTATCGGTTGATTCAGCAATTTTGTACTTGGTTTACCTTTTTTCCAACTAGTTCTTGATTCACTATAAATATGAGATTTTCCTTGATTTTACATATTAAATTGGTAATAGGTAATTTTTACTCGTAACAATATTTGTGAATCATATTTTTTTAGTTACAATATATGTACATAAGCTGAAAAATATAGTAAGAATATAAATTTATTATACAAAAATTACCCATATAAATTGAATTCACAATATCTAAATTGTTGGTAAAGTATTGGACCAATTGAATAAGAACTAGATCACGTAAGTGCAGTTTTGTGAGAGTTCAACCTCACATGACTCATGGACCTAATATTGTCCGTCCAAACCCCTCAATGCATGGGATTGGTTTGGAACGTCTGACCCATCTTAACCCCGAACACAGAGGAAGGCAAAATCACAAGTAGGGACATTACACGAACGTCGGATGATATTAGTAAAGCTGGGCCAGGAGAAAGCCTCGATCGGACCCATGTGTGGACGGGTTGGATGAGTCGGGTGATTTACATTGTATCATTATTTACTTATTTTGATATCATATTATACAAGGAGGGAGGAATATTAAGTAAATGAACGGACCAATTCATTCTCTTGGCCCATGTTAAGTAAATGCTCGGACGGATCCACCCTAATGAGCAATGCTAAAATATATTATTATGTTAAATAAATATTATTTTTGTATCAAATATAATATTTCATAAATTAAATATATTTGTGTGAATTTTAATTTCAACTAAAATAATTCGATATTAATTTAACTTATAAATATTACTACATGATCTTGTTTTGCTCATATATGCTATTACGTCACAATTTAAAAATAATTCTAAATTAAATATATAATTACAAAATAAAATTTCTCTAGTCAGGTCAAGTAGGTAAAAGACAAATAACTTAACCATTACAATAAATTAGGTTGAAATATATAATTCAATTTAAATAAGAATATAATTTCTTTGTGTATATCTAGTATATTAATTTATATATAAATATTTTATATATTTTTAAATATAAATTATATATAATTTTCACATAATAAAATTATAATTAAAAAATATACATAATTAAATTTTGTGTAATTAATTGGAAATAATAAATTAAATATCTTATATAAATGTGATTGGCTAAATTTATATAATTTTAGAAGTAAATTAAATGATTTTAGTAGCAATTTCAAATTTAAATTAAGTATTTATACATATAATAATTTATATATAAATACTTTATATAACTTAAATTGCATATAATTTTTTAATGACTTTATATATATATTAAATATTTTATTAATTAAAAATTATATATAATTAAAACTGTGTAATCAATTTTAAACATAAACTTATTACCTACATATATTTTCTCTAATTATATAATTTTTGGAACAAATTATATAATTTTAGTACTAGTAAATTATATATATTTATTTTTAAAATATAAATTATATGTAGTTTTCATTTAATAAAATTATATATAATTATTATATAATGAATTTCAAATAATAAATTAGATATATTATACAAATATATCTCTAATTCTTAATATTTATAGAATTTTAGAAATAAATTATATGATTTTAATGAATGAGAAATATATTTGCATAATATATTTAAAATTTATTATACAAAATATTAATTATATATAATTTTACTTATAAATTTATTATGTTAAAATTATTTATAATTTGTATTCTTAAAATATATGTAATTTAATTTAAATAAAATATTTATATATAAATTAAGATATATTAAATTAATTCCTTAATATATTTTATTATTATTTAAAATAAATTATATTTTCAACTTAATTTATTGTTATACAATTGTTAGTATGTTTGAATTTAATAGTATGATAAATTGTTAAACTAATATTAACATATTTTAATATAAGTTAAAAGTAATATAAATATATTAATTTAATTTTATAAAAAAATTGATGATAAATTATAATATTTCCAACCTTTAGCATAAAAATATATTTATTCAAACTGCAATATAGCCAATAAGTAAATATTAGGGTTTTTTTTAGCGATATAGCGTGGCTTGATCCAATGACTTTCGGATCATAATTCATATAACAGTGATTTGTACGATTGATAAAAAATTAAAAATCTATTTTGAAATTAAAAAAACATGAAATTTACTATAATTTAATATTTTTAATTAATAATTTTTTTATGTATAAAAAAGAGAAAATAAGGAATTGTTGTCAAAATTGACATTCTTAAAAAAAGGCAAGCTCTGCAAAAGCTTATATCAATGACATTTGCTCTTGGGTAAATTATATTTTTCCAGTCAAAAGAATTTTTTAGAAAATGGAAATTTTCATATTTAAAAAATAGAACTCCTAATTATGAAATTGCCAGGTGTCTCACATCCCGGCAGGTCGGATTTTCTTTACATGGCCATCTACTTTCCCGCGAAAAAGATGTGGACAAATGGCTTATTTTGGGATCAGTCACTCTCAATACCTGATCTCGCCTCCGCCATTAATAACGCCTCTTCCTTCACTCCCCATCTCCCTATCCCATAACCTCTGCGACGCTTTCAGCTCCATATCTCCCCTCCTCACACCCAAAGAGATAATCTCCTCTCTCTCTCTCTCTCTCTCTCTCTCTCTCTCTCTCTCTCTCTCTCTCTCTCAGACATCAAGTCACCAGATATGATCACCACTCGGGTCACAGACTCTGAGGAGAACATCCACTCCACTTTCGGCAGCAGATTCGTCCGCGATCCCCTTCCTAGGTAAGGCAGGCCTCATCAGGCTCCTCTTTCTCATAGCTGTCGGGTTATCTCCCACCGGTTTTATTTGATCCGGAATGGTTGTTGTTGGCTGAAGGTACAAGATGCCGGAGAAGTCGATCCCCAAGGACGCGGCCTACCAGATAATCAACGATGAGCTTATGCTGGACGGAAACCCGAGGCTGAACCTTGCGTCCTTCGTGACCACCTGGATGGAGCCCGAGTGCGACAAACTAATCATGGCCTCCATCAACAAGAACTACGTCGACATGGACGAGTACCCCGTCACCACCGAACTCCAGGTGCTTCTATCTCCCCATCTCCTTGCACTCGTACACATAGTATATATTCGATGAAAAGTTTCTGAGATTCCGATCATCGGAAAAGATACCTGAGATATGATTTTTTCCCTTTTCTGCAGAACCGATGCGTTAACATGATTGCGCACCTCTTCAATGCTCCCGTTGGTGAGAGCGAGACTGCAATCGGGGTCGGGACGGTGGGCTCGTCGGAGGCTATAATGCTCGCTGGCTTAGCTTTCAAGAGGAAATGGCAACAGAGGAGGAGAGATCAGGGTCTCCCCTGCGATAAGCCGAATATTGTCACCGGCGCCAACGTGCAGGTGGGTCTTTCCATGCCGTACATCTGTTGGGTTCTTTTATTACTATTTTTTTATATCGCAAGCATCTATATAGGTCTGCTGGGAAAAGTTCGCCCGGTACTTCGAGGTGGAACTCAAGGAGGTGAAGCTAAGGGAGGGCTACTACGTGATGGACCCAGAGAAGGCCGTGGAGATGGTAGACGAGAACACCATCTGCGTGGCAGCCATCCTCGGGTCCACCCTTACGGGGGAGTTCGAGGACGTGAAGGTCCTCAACGACCTCCTGGTCCAGAAGAATGCCGAGACTGGCTGGGACACCCCAATCCACGTGGACGCGGCCAGCGGGGGGTTCATCGCGCCGTTCCTCTATCCGGACCTCGAGTGGGACTTCCGGCTGCCGCTCGTGAAGAGCATCAACGTCAGCGGCCACAAGTACGGGCTGGTTTACGCGGGGGTGGGGTGGGTGATCTGGAGGACAAAGGACGATCTGCCCGATGACCTCGTCTTCCACATCAACTACCTCGGGGCCGACCAGCCCACCTTCACCCTCAACTTCTCTAAAGGTATGTAGGGCTAGCCGTAGATCATTTATAAGTTAAATTATAATATTGCATAAAATATTTTAATTAACTGATATTTCATTTTAAATGCTTAAAATATTTTACTTTAATATTAAATATTTGATCAAATAAATTTTTTTATGGTCAATTTTAACATACACATGATTTAACCATTTGTTACTAGGATACAATATAAAACTTAGGTATTTTGGGTGTAAACTAAATATCACAACCATTGGATGATGATAACAAATAACTTGCAATATTTAATTCACTTTAAATTATAATATACTAACTCCTTATATTAACCCAAATTATATTTAAAAAATAATTTATATATTTGTACTATTTTATTTAATTTAAATTAAGTATATATTTAAAATATAAATGATATATAATTTTTATTTAATAAAATTATAAGTAAAAGATATATATAATTAATTTCAAATAATGAATTAAAATTTTTATACAAACTTATATCTTATCTATTATAGTAATAGAATTATGGTAGTAAATTATACGGCAAAAAAATAATATAATATTTTTTATCACTAAATAAAATTTTGTATAATAACTTTAAATTACTAGTAACTTCATATTTTACTCAAATACTTGCATCATTCTTTTCATTACCACCAAAATGTCAAATTTAAAATAAATATTTATATTATATTTTAATTTATATATAAATAATTTATTTAATATTTTAGTTATACTAAAATTATACAATTTTTTCACAAAATTTTATAACTAGATAATTAAAAATTATTTAAATGAATATTTTATTAAGTAAAAATTACATATATTTTGTGTTTTTAAAAATTATATGTAATTTACCTTTAAAATATATATATATATATTTATGTAATAATTTTACTTTATTGTTTAAAATTGATTATACAAAAATTTAATTATATATAATTTACACTTAATAAAATATTTAAAAATCATAAATATTTTAAGTTATTAATAAAGATTATATATTTTTTATTATTTGACACAGAATAAGTTTTGGCAGAAGTTAACTATAAATAATTACATATAATAATTATTATTAATTTAAAAAATATATTTTAATATTTTATTAAGTGTAAATTATATATAATTATAATTTAGTGTAATATTTTTTAAAGAATCAAGTAAACTTGTAACACAAATATATTTTCTCTAGTTTGATAGGAAGTTGTATAATTTTAGTATTAATAAATTATATATTTTTTAAAATAAAAAATATATATATATATATTCTACTTAATAAGATATTTACTTAAATAATATCTAATTATCTAGTTAATAAATTAAAATTATATATAATTATAATTTTAAACTATAAAGTAAACTTCCATACAAATATATTTTCTTTAGTTATAAAATTTTGGAAATAAATTATATACTTTTAGTAATATAAATTATATATATTTTTAAAAAGATAAATTATATATAATTTTTACTTAATAAAATATTCACCTAAATATTATTTAATTATCTAATTATATAATTTTGTGAACAAATTGTATAATTTTAATTAACTAAAATATCAATTAAAATATTTATACATAAATTAAAATATTGTATATATATTTAGTTTACATTTCTCATTTTTGTGGTAAGAGAGAGAATCAAATAGATGAATGTATTGGAGTAAAATGTTAAGTTTACTATTTCAAAGACACAAAATTTCAATTAGTGATAAAAAATTTTATAACATTTTCTTCATCATATAATTTATCATTGTAATTCTATTAATATAGAAAATAAAAGATGTATTTTGGGTAAAATATTTAATTTGTTACTTTAAATTAACTATTTAACTATATATAATTTTTACTTATAACTTTTATAATTAAAAATTATATATATATTTTTTTATTTTTTAATATATAAGTAATTTTAGTTAAATAAAATATTACAAAATTAGACAAACATAATTTATCTTTAAAAATATAATTTAGGTTAATATTATAAGTTATTAGATTATCATTTAAAGTAAATTAGATATTTAAAGTTGACTGGTTATCATTCAATAGTTTGGATGTTTAATTTTTACCCAAAAACTTAGGTTAGATTTAAGTCATTGGTTGAACGCTTTTATGGATGACTATAATTTAACCTTCACCAGTATATCAATAGAATTTGGACTTTTGTCTGAGTTGGAGTTCTTTGGTCATGGGCAGGCTCGTCTCAGATAATAGCGCAGTACTATCAGTTAATCCGGCTGGGGTTTGAGGTATGTCCACACAATTTACGGTTGGTGAAATCTACTGTAATATATTGACCAATTGCTTAAAAGTTGGGTGTTACAGTTAACAAATTAACCACAGGGATCAAAACCATATAGGTTTACTCCACGTTCTATGGGCGTGTCGGGTTGGGTCGGGTCTTCTCCATACAATCTCACTGTTTATTAGATGAAGTGTTTGTCATATTACTGCTTGAGGAGGGCGGGCGAGCATCAGCACTAGCTGTCTCTTTCTAAACCGGTTCGGTTGATTGATGATGGACACAGGGGTACAGGAACATCATCGAGAATTGTATGGAGAACGCCCGCGTCCTGAAGGAAGGGATCGAGCGGACAGGTCAGTTCGAGGTCCTGTCCAAGGACGTTGGGGTGCCGCTGGTAGCCTTCATGCTCAAGGACTCGACCAAGCACACCGTCTTCGACATAGCCGAGAGCCTGAGGAGGTTCGGATGGATTGTGCCGGCCTATACCATGCCTGCGGACGCCCAGCACATTGCTGTCATGAGGGTGGTCATCAGGGAGGACTTCAACCGGAGCCTGGCCATGAGGCTCGTGACTGACATAGAGAAAGTGCTCCAGGAGCATGAGGTAAGGGCAAACCGGCTCTCGGCCACTACGGTCATTAAGACGGATGCGGAAGAGAATCATGCGAAGAAGACGGTGGTTCAGATCCAGGAAGAGGTTACACGGCACTGGAAGAAGTTTGTCAAGGGCAGGAAGGCAATTGTCTGCTAGGCACCGGGCTGGCTTGGCTTGGCTTGGAGGGTGGCCTGTGGCCTGAGTATTTGTTGTAAGGAATAATTTCTAGATGACGAGAAATTATTAGGTGATCCGAGTAGCTCAAGATGATCATGGTTATAATAATAAATTTTCTTACCCTTCATTGAAACTCCTGAAATTTCATATATTTAGATTACAACTAGTAAATTGCTACTTTGTGCATGCATGTACTGTACTGAGAGGTCCATCTCATCTTGTAACAGGTCTAATAAATATCAGTTTACAGATTAATTTTCATAATCGAGTGGAGCTTGAGGAAGCCATTTATCAACAACTTTTAACGCTTCTCTTTTCCAGGGAAACATCTATTTAGATCGACCCTATTATGTGTCAATTAGGTCTTTTAACAAGTAATTTAAGAGAAAACCTTGGAATTCTTACACATCCTCTAAAGAATTGTCCCACCTTCTTATGTATTTTCATTCCCTAATCTTACCACGAGATCCATTGATCCCGATCCGCTCATATCCCTATGGTTGCATAGACCCCTTTTATTTATATCCGGAGATGATCACCCATAATTAGTGGATTTATCACACCTTTTCACTTGTCTCTTTTATTTATATTTCATTTCATATCATTGGTCTCATTTCCTTTAATATCTTGAATTTCTTATTACCACCTTATCTCCAATACACTTTCGATACTTTTTATTAGAGATTGAATATATTTTTCACTATCTCATCCTCCATAAATTACCACTGCTCCAATTGGTCGTGGATTCTTTCCAAATCTTTGATGAAGTATGGTTCCATTGTTCCTATGATCTTATTTCAGCACCCCTTCTTTTCTGAAGTTCCTTTTATTTATTTTATTTTTGTGGAGTTGTCTCATTTCAACCCTTACACTATATTTTCAATTTGGCCCGCTTGCTAGGAACATACTATAACACTTTTTCTACCACGAACTTCAATAATATCTTATTGTACATCAGTATACTTGAGTTATAGGGAGACGAGATTGGTGAAGCATGGCTGTGTATCTCAGCATGCCCTTTCACGATTCCTGGTTACTAATAGGGGATCGATTTCAACCCCTTATTCGAATAGCTGAGACGGTTACATGTCTCCAATCACTTTTTGACCGACTAATTGGAGACAACATTTGAATCTCCCATTTTCTATTTGACTGTTTATGGCACATGTTCACATTACCCTTTTTAGGGTTGGTATATCTCTTAAAGTTCAACATTTGCCTTGAAGTGAGTGTACTTAATGTAGGAACATCCTATCAAAACTTGTATCCAAAATCCATTTCTACTATCATTATGGAAAATCTAATTCTAATGCCAGTGTTTGAATTACTTCTCGTATTCTTACATTTTCACATAATTAAAGCTCTTGTGATTTACCCCTCAACTTTTCTCTAATTTATTTCAATTGTTATATATCCCATTACCTTGGTGGTTGCATGTACTCTCTCGCCTTAACAGTATATTACATAGGGTTACTCATTTCTTCTTCGAGTATTAAATGCACGATTCCTTATAAGATCATACTTACAAAATGATAGTTCTTTATAACGGACCCTAGACATATAATCTTTATGGTATTATTTGTCCTTTTTTTATAGCACTATTCACATGTGTAATAATTTATTTTACATAACCGTTCGATTTTTATTGATAGTAATTCATTTTTTCCTTAATTAGATGCTTAATCCTTAGGGCTTATCCTCTTGATGACGTTTTACTATTGCAGTTCAATTCATATCCACAAATATATCACTCTTTACCATCCTTTGAAAGTGCAAAATCTCTAATATTTAAATTGACTGCAGGGTCTCTTTGACTACATACACCCTTGTGGTTTGAATCAATTAACAGGTATACCTTTTTTTAACCTCATTTGAGTTCTAAACATATTAGAACGCTCTATCTCACAACCATTCATTAATATATTTTTAAGGATGAATGCTCATATTTATTAACAGAGTTGATACATTACCTTCACTTGCAACAACTTTTACTTTTGTATTTCCCATCAACATTTTATTACTACTCATATAATGGTTTCACTTTACCATGATTTGTCCTTTCCTTCCACCAATTCAAATTATATTTTAAGTTATCAAGGTTTAAAATATGATATCCTTTGTATATTCCATCCAAAATATTTTTGTCATAAAAGGCTTCAACATTATTAGTGTGCTATCATAACTTTGTGAGGATGATATGTGTCTTCCATTCTCTCATATCTTATTTATTAATATCTTTTTACCCTTTTTTTTCTCATCGATTTGGTGATAACTCTAGTACAATATTTGTATTGAATATTTATTTCCTTACATTTCACAATCTTATTAGTGTTCAAATCTTTATTAATTCTATTGTTTCACCACATGTGACTTTTCTTCTTCATAAACAAACTTTGTGGTACTCAAGTGCGTTTTTTTTCCCTTTTATTAGTATTAGTACACTTCCCAATTACTTAGCACCAATACCAAAATTTTATCACTTAGATTACTTTTAGCACCAAGATTTCTAAAACTCAGATTTAAGCCACTTAGACTAGAAACTGAGTTCGGACCAGGAATAGAATCATGAACCAGTGCTGAAAACTTAAACCAGGAATGAAATCTTAAAATAGGACTAGATGTCATACCCCGACCCGGTTTTCCCCGATCGGACATGCAAACAACTGTCGCATCCTCTCGATTTTATAATGATAGTCACCTTATCATTATAAAACTGACATGGTGCAAGATTCAAAATAAAATATTTCAAATTATTTTTTAAATTAATAAATTAAACTTTTGGAAAATAAATGTTGGAACCATATACTGGAATATATAATAAATGTAAGACATACTTTTAGTTTATATTTGACTTTTCCCACCAACACATGTCTTTCTTCACAATTTTTACATGAAATGGGTAATTAGAGGGGAATGAGTTTGACAACTCAGTGAGAGTATTTTGCTGAGATCATGACTTCATGTGAACAATGCAGCACATACTCCAAATAGGGTTTCAAGAAGGTTTGGGTAAAATAGGGGTAACCATAGACAAGCTTATATAGATTTAAAGAATTGACTTATATTTGATAAGTTTAAAATACATTCCTTTCATTAGAAGAAAGCTATTCTCGGGTCCAATATAACGAGTCTCAAAGGTTTACTTGTACTTAAAATTAGCAACAACTTACACACCCGAATCTTCATACAACTACTTTTCCATAAATTCCTATTAGTTGAGATTTCACTTAACAAGTCACCACTTGTTTGTTATTGAAAATCATTTCACCTTACATTTTAAGTTTAGCACACATACAATTATACACCCTTTATCATCAAAGTGATGACACTTTCGCAGAACAGTACCCGACTATTCCACTTGTAGACCGAAGTGCCTTTATCGTCCACCTTGGTAGAAGTCAACGACTTCTACCAAGAGTCTAAGTGTGCATCAATTACCCAACCTTCAAACCCTAGCCATACTTCGTGTCCACTTTGTGGGATGAGACCTCTCCCCCTCTTACCTCGGTCTCAGTGCGCATGAAGCTCCCAAAACTTCCTGACATACTAAATGACAACTTCCCTTATGCTCCATGGGTCGTTCAGCAGCCCTTAGAACCACCACTACCCCATACTGGGTGCCTCGATGGTTTTGAACTCATGGCATGCACAATCAATAGTCTTATTAGTTATGGTCATTATCTTTGGTGCTACTAGCCTAACGAGCTTAATAACCTAGCTTTGGCTATGTAACTACTAGCCCAATGGGTTCAATGACTCGACTTTGACTCAGTAGCTACTAACCCAACGAGTTCAACAGCCCGACTTCGGCTCAGTAACTAAATTTCATTATTAACCAGTTATGGCAATCTTTTAAGTATATAGACTTACATTTATTTACGGGATGGAACTCATTCCCATTAGCTTTGTTCCCACTTTCACGAGATTTCCAAAACATGGTCTTGGGCTCACTACTTTTTAAAAATCGTGGCTTTGGGCCCATTAGGACATTATAATCCCCATACAGAATATATTCCCCCAAAATAATTTTTTTAGCTTGGTTCATATAGTAAAGTGGAAATATATTATGAAAATATTTTACTTAATAAAATATAACAAAATACGAGTACTATTGCATAATCGGTCCAATGAGTACCGATGTCAGAAATCCCACTCACCGTTATCCAAGTACATGTTTGTTCCGTTTGTACCTTCCGCTCAGGGTTCGACAATTGAAGAATCTTGGCTAGTAATTAAGGATCAAAATTTCCCCCATACTCCAATTATGCCTTTAGGGGCATTTTTTTTGTAATTTCGGTATTCTGATTTACCATCTATCCAAATACATGTTTTACCACGCACTTTCTTTTCCTACCAAATGTGCCCTTAGCTGGCATTTTGGTAATTTCACCTAAAACTCAAGGGTATCTACATAATCATATTTGAAAATGACACATTTGGAATTTTAATTCCAATTTCGTGTCCACTAATGAAATTTTCATTTGTGCACTCAGTTGATCTACATTTTCTACGCTGCTAGAAAATCTCCAGCTCACTCGCTCACCCTTTCTCTTTGTAAATCTGAGAACCTCACCTCGGGTTCCGTCGTTCATCTATTGTTGTCCGTCAGTGCTCTGACTGCGAGGTAGTTTCGGTATGATTTATTTATTTCCCTTCACTTTCTACTCGTAGGGGATCATCCGATAGCATTTTCACTCAGATTGTGAGGCTTCCTTGCATGTGGGTGTAATAGTGAACATGTGCTTATGATGTTATCTCACATGAGTGGCAGCAGTAATTCTCATCAAGTAAATTGTCCAGAAGGTAGTGTCCAAGAGGATTATCAAAGCTCCCATAATATTTGATACGGAAGATATGGGCCCTCCTTGGGATGGGAATCCAAGAAGAGAGGCGATGTGCACAGTAGAAGATGCGATCTTCCTCATCAGTTATGGTGGAAGCTTACTCCAGTTCACTATGAGTAGCCTTAACAAAGAACATGATTGTATTATTGAAAATACATGTAAGGCCTGGTTTTAAACATTATATATGTGTCTCTTCTCTAAAAAAAACATGTTTCTTAAAGGAAATTTAGATGGAAAGATTGTAGAAACCCGATGAGTATGAAGATAGTAAGCATAGTAGATCAAGAGCAATTCAAGAGGAATATAATGTTTGTTGTGGGGAGGAACAAAAGGTTTTACCAGTACAACAAAGTGACTGAGCTGTGGCATGAGCATTCACAATCTAACCATCTGGTGTTATCAAGGTCTCCTGGGACTGCCATGCCTCCATCAATGGCATCACTAGCAAGTTCCCTCTTTATGCTTTTTGAGGATGCTTGAATATAGGTGGAATGCAGCAAAAGAGTGGAGCTGGGTAGAGCATGGGATGCCAGATAAAGGAGTGGCCTTGGTCGGTTCTCCAGGGCCTTGCTTCTCAAGCGGCCAACTATTCTTGATTGGATCTGATGGAGCAGCGTACCCTAGGTACATGGACCAAGCTATGTGGAAGTGGGAAGATCTTGGGTACTCACTTTCCCATTATGTGGCCTTTGGATATGGGATGGCAACTTCATAGATGAAACATGTGAACGATGAAGTTTGCATGATGAATGAAGATTTCAACTCTCGTGCTGAAAGAAAACAGGAAGAAGGTGGAGCCACTAATGGAAACTGTGATCATAAGGTGAACTTTTCCATCTTATATCCTCAACTTCTAATGTCTCTACTGGTATAAAAACTAACAATCTGGGTTTTGTGATTTGAAGGTAGCATCCACTAGATCGATCCCATTTTCGGAGGATTCTATGATCTTTGAGCTAAGAGATGGAAGAGTAAGCACTCTAACTTTGTCATTGATCCATTTACTTTAGATCCATAGCCATACAAAAGGCGAGGTTTCCATGTACAATTGGCATAAATTACTCCGAAGTATCATGCTTACTGTAAGTTCAATCCACACGAAAAAGGGAGTAACCTATGAAGTTCCTTCCAGGAAAAAAAAACAAAATGAAAAACTAATATTTTTTCCCTACTACAGTTGGCAGAAATGAGAAAGATAGAAGATGGCCATTGGATATGGTCACGTGTCATTGGAACTCCTTCAAGTCTATGCCATGAAAACTACTTGGCAGCTCTTGAAATGTGAATGAAGATTAGTTTCAGGTCGGCATACATGATGCAAGGAGAGGGAAGATGAAAGAAAGTGATGATCTCCAAGTACTAGTTTGGTGAATAACTAAATATATACCTCTACAAAAGACATGGTCGAGTTCAAGATCTAAAAGGATTGTTCGGTGGCGTTATAGCTTTCTCGATCGGGATCTTTAGGATATTCGGATGGAAGTTGTCAATTGTCAAGACTGCAGCTCAAGTAAATGTTGCACATCTGATGGTTCGACGAGGAGGAGGAGAAATGGTCTTATATTTGTCTAGAATGCAACATCTTCTCATTAGTGGCTTCTGACTGATAGTAAGGAAGTAGAGCTTCATGCTTGATGATAGTGATTGAAGGTTCAGGATGAGGGGTATTAATAGTAATACCAGAGAGTAGGGTTTTTTTATCCATCCAGTTGGCCTCTATTTGGATTTTATTGTTATGGGTTTAACAACTTTAGCCCATTTTCTTTTGGTTGCAATTTATCCACTTCATTTTTTTTTGGGATTTGTAATCTTATTTAACACTTATGTAATATAGGAATTTATTTAGCATTTTATACTATTTAAATCCAATTTTATCCTTCATATATATATATATATTTCAATTATTTCTTTATAATATATCTAATCCCACCCGTTCAATCCATCTTTTTAATCCAAACTCGCACAACCACTTTTTCTGTTCTCAAAATAATTTCACCATCATTTCAAGTTTACTTCTCAATTCTTATACCTCGTTTATATCCTGATCAAAATTTTTGAGTTACTAAAACACGGTGTTACACTAGGAGTCAAAACGAATCGAAAAATCAAGGTTGAAAATGGGAATGAGAATCCAAGTCAGGAATGTAGATCCAATCGAGTTAGAGGTCGATTTCCCTAGTAAGAAATTGAGATTTGGGGTAAAAGACAGTTTTTGACCGACCAAGATAAGGATTTCGAGTCAAATTACTGAGGGAACTCGAAGAGGACAAAAAAGTTATTTTGGAAATTTAGAATTTAAAATAAATAAAAGAAAAAATAAAATAGGTGTCAAGTCGGGTTGTCAGATCCTAGCCGACTCCCAGCCCGACATACACTCGCTGTCTCCCCCTTCACTCAATAGGATCTTGTAGCATGCCACTCGGGGATTTCAATCAAAACAACCCAATTTACAACCAAATTCCATGCCACAAGGCCTATGATGGACTTCAAAACCTCTATAATTGTATATCTACAAAATTATTTAACCTACATCTTCCCCATTAGATCGAATCCGAAACTCGATGGTTCAATCTCAAAATTCTCCCTTGCTCAACAAACAAATGGAGTGATCTTGGTGTCAAAATGCTACTATGAGACTCCTCTTGAAATTTGTGGCTAGGTCTCAACCTGTTAGTGGCTATAAAAAACTATACGATGGTCGTTATGGCAGACTCCGATTCGGGACAGAAAATTATCGCCGCACTGGGACCAATTTACAAAAAGGAAAAATTTGTGGAAAGAGTCCCCAAGGGTAGCCTAAGAGGTTATGAGGTGAATTTGAGACAAATTGGGGGTGTTTAAAGTTGTTTTAAGAAGTTTAGGAGTAAAATTCTAATTTTCGGTAAATTATGGGCAAAAGTGTAATTTTTCTCAAATGGGGCAAAATAATCTTTTATATCCAATATAAGGTAAAATAGTTAATTATGAGCTATGGAGGGCAAAAGTGGAATTTTTCAAAGTAAGGGGCAAAATGGTCGTTTTGACCATTTTAGGTACTAAAATGTAAATCAATGAATTTTGGGGATCCCTAAGTAAATTTTGGAAACTTAGTAACCCAAATGAGTGTAAATGAAATTTGAGAACCTTAATGAGAGACTCGGGAAGTTTAGGGTACAAAAAGAGAGAGTTTTGATAAGTAAGGGCAAGATGGTAATTTTGTCTACTTGATAACCAAAATGCAATTTTGGAAAAGTTAAGCATCCAAATGAGAAACATTGAGACTTTTGGTATTTTGGATAATATGACCAAATATGGATATGCCCTTCGTTAGGTAGAATGATACCATAATAAGGGGGTTGGTTGAAATAGATTCGTCGACACCCGAGTTGAGCGAACCGGGCCCTTGAAGCAAAACAGTAATTTTTGGAAAGTTACGAGATGATACTAAAATTATTGTTTAGAACCAAGTCTAATATTTTCTATATTATTTGGTTATTCTAGTGTAGCTACTACAAGGGGTACGAGTGGATCTAATGACTAGAGATATTGTCACACCCGTCCGAATTTGGATAGAACCCTATAAACAACTCGTCACTTCTCCCAACACTATAATAGAAACCATTTCGATCATCATAGTACCGACAGAAGTAAGAGTCAAGACAATAGGAAAATAATGCATCAGATAAGTTTTTCAAAAGTTTGCCAAAAAAGATTATGTAGTACATAAATATTTTAAAGCTCTTCACATACCATGTTGGTAGTTCGTTGTCACGCCCCGACCCGGTTTGGTCGGATCCCCGTGAGCAACCCGCCACTCTTCCCGATTTACCAAACATTTTCCCCTCCTTTAAACCTGGGAGGAGTAAGACGTCCTTTAAACCTATACCTTTTGTAAACCCCGTCCTTTTGAGCTAATGAAAATCGGGAAGAGAACTGGTTAAATCAAGTGAGAAAACTGAATTGGTTCACAAACCTGATAATTGTGAATGGGTAATTTAGGAATTCACAACTCCCAGGTGATCCAAAGGGGTCAAAATACTATGGAAAAGAACCCTAGGACGAATTGGAAGAGGAAAATTAGACCGGTTTGGATGAACCGGGTCCAACAGGATTGAACCGGTTTATGAACTAAGTCGATTCATGAACTGGAACCGATAGAGATCGGAAAAAAAAACAAAGGAATTCAACTCCATTATACTCCAAAGAAATTCATAAACCTTGGGAAGGAACCTTAGAAAAAAGTGGGAGAGAAAAACCAGACCGGTTCGGGTGAACTGGACCCAAACCGGTTCGGGAAGGACCAAGCCGGTTTATGAACCAAAATCGATAAAGAGATGGTAAACTGGGAATTTTATGGACTTAACTGACCCAAGGAGTCACAAAAGACATGGAAATGGACTTGTGAAAGAATTGGGGATGAAAACCAAATTGGTTCAGGTGAACCGGATATGAACCGATTTGGACCAGTTTGAATTACTATTAAACCGAATCCTAAATTAATTTTTCTAGGTGGCTTAAATAACTCAAATTGGAGATTTGAGGTCATCACTGGATAGAGAGTGAATTTAGAAATTTTTATATTTGAAAAACTCGATCGAATGGGGGGTGAACCGACCAGTTTAAACTTTGAACCCGATTTGGATCGGTCCGGTCTGGTTCGGAACAGTGTCATCTTCTTCCTCAGAATGACAACACTGTTCACTCATCGGAAAATTGAAAAAACACTAGTGAAGAAGAAATGCTTATGTTCAGGGCGTTTTAGGTCTTCAATGTCAGCAATAACGGTGCCAAACGTACGGCCAACGGGTCTCCAAGCTCCCTATATAAAAAGCCCCTCCCCATTCATTCTCGCCACAAATGAAAACTCCATTCTCTCTCAACTGCTCCATTTTTCGGTGAAGCTCAAACCAGAGCTCTGACATGGGGTCTTTATTGAGCCAAACAAGGCGAGGTCGAATTCTTTAGAACCGGCGAGAAGTCACCTACACGTTTGTAGTCTTCGTTCACTCCGAGAGTCGTCGACGAGACGCCGACGTGATGAAACAATGAAGCAGCTCCAGTGGACTGAAGCTGCCCTATTTCAGCTGAGTTGAAATCGGCCATTTTGAGCCCTTTTCAGGCCAAACCAAGCCTTTCCAACATTTCCTTAGCCCTCCCACGACCGAATTAGGACTGAAAGGCAAGCCAATTTGGCTACACTCTACAATTTTCGCCCGGTGCTAGAGAGAGAACCGGCAGTATTTCAATGATGAAATTCTAACTCAATTTGGCGTCAATTGATTTGATTCTTGATTCTAGGATAAACCTCAAGATGAGAGCTATATGCCCAAATCGAAAGCTCAGACTGTCGTGCCTTCACCGGTGAGTAATCGAAGCTTTCTCTCTCTATAGTCTATTTTCCGGTGAAGCTCCGTTTGAGCTCGTTCCGGCATTAAAATCCGCGATTCAAAGTTCCTTAGAATTGTATGAACATGTAGGAATTCAATTTCAACAATTAGAAGTGTTTGAACGGTCAATTTGATGAAATCAAATTCAGTAGTATTGAATAGTTGATATTGGGAGAAATTTGGGGATTTTTGAAATTCGAATGACCAAAATGAAATTTTATGAAATTGAGGGCCAATTGGGCATGAAAATAATGTTGGAGGACCAATTGAGAAATTTTAGAATTTTTGGGGCAAAACTTACCATTTTTGTAAAGGAAGGGAAAAATGGTAATTTTGGAAAAGTTGGAGGACCAAATTGGAAATTTGGGAAATTAATCCCCTTTTTGTGAAATGGAATAAATTGAGGTCCTATGATAAATTTTAGAAGTTTCGGGACTCAATTTGAGAAAAAACTGACATTAGGGTCGTAAAGTTAAAGAGAAATAACTTTAGGGACCTAATTGCAAATAAATGAAAGTTTGATTTTCTCATTCATTTGGAATGAATGAAGGCGATTAGGCCGAAGGATAATGAACCGAGATGTTCATATCGTGTAGAAACACGAAGTACCAAGAACGCCAGTAAGAACAAGATCACATGAATACAAAGAACCGGTTAAGTGGAATTCACGGAATTAACGGGTGAGTGGGTTTTCTAACATCATACCCGGTTGGAATGATGAGCACAACTTAAAATTAAACAAAAAAAACCACTTACTGGTTGTGAGTGAGAATTTTATATCATACCCGATTGGGGATGATAAGTACCTCAGTATGAAAATCCACTATTTAGTGGTATTTTAAACATCACAACTTAAAGGAAGTGATGTAAAAATCATACGAAAAAACTACTTATCGGTTGTATGTAGATCATACCCGGTTGGTATGATGAGACTTCCTCGAAGGAAGTTGAAAACCCGTTCATTGGTTATGAATGGAGGTGTCCTTATACCCGGGCGGTATAATGGATAGAGAAAACATACATTTTGTCGGAAGTGGAATAGCGTGAATACAAAGAACCGGTCTAGTGGAATTCATGGCATTAACGGGTGAGTGAGTTTTCTAACATCATACCCGGTTGGAATGATGAGCACAACTTAAAATTAAACAAAAAAACCACTTACCGGTTGTGAGTGCGAATTTTATATCATACCCAATTGGGGATGATAAATACCTCAGTATGAAAATCCACTATTTAGTGGTATTTTAAACATCACAACTTAAAGGAAGTGATGTGAAAATCATACGAAAAAACTACTTACCGGTTGTATGTAGATCATACCCGGTTGGTATGATGAGACTTCCTCGAAGGAAGTTGAAAACCCGTTCATCGGTTATGAATGGAGGTGTCCTTATACCCGGGCGGTATAATGGATAGAGAAAACATACATTTTGTCGGAAGTGCTCTCCCCTGACTATGTGCTAATGCTTAAACAATTTGGGAGACCTTCTCGATGAGAGCTCGAATAGCTCTAACAGGCTAGGGGCCTCGGTTTTGGAACTTGGATACTCAATGCCCGATTTTGAAAATCTTGTACAGTGGGCCCAAGGCCAGTTGGCACGAGCAGGAGCTCGTAAACGAACATGATATATGTGCCATAAAACTTAATAAGTGAATTGTTTGGCCATGGTACCAAGATAGGACCGACATGCTCAGTCAAATAGCAGCAGGCGACATGACAAGTCAACGGACTAGTCAAGTCAAACAATTGCGGGTTGAGTTGAGAGTCAGGGCCATTGGACCAGTGGCACCACAAATTACATGGCAATATGAGATAACATTGTTTGTGCATGCACTGTGGGTATGAGATCATCAAGGCGCCCATGAGGGGTAGTGATGCATCCTAAGGGCACTGGACAACCTGGTGGCTATAAGGGCAGTTCGTCATTCCAAGTGTCTGTGCGAAGTCTGGAGTAGCACCAAGCGCATGAGACCGGGGTGGGGACGGGATGAGGTCTCTGTCCTCATACGGACACGAAGAAGTGATTTCAGGATTGTGGGTCAGATGTCGCGTACATCCACTCATTCTCAGGATAGAAGTGGTCGTACTTCTATCCGGGTGGCAGGAAAAGTTGCTCTGAAGCCACTAGCGGGTTCAGTAGTGATACTGACTTGTGAATACGTGTAACCTTCATTATAAAGGATGTGTGTTGGGTAATGACACACCGGTAACTAAGAAATGGTGGAAAACCCCGAATTTTTAAATGAAGGGATTTTTGAAAAGAAAGGAGTCTAGCACACTCTAATAATAATTATTTTCTTAAAAGTCAAAAGCTTTTAAAAACCCATTCACTGAGTAGTCGTACTCACCCCCTCCCTTATATCCCTTTTAGGAAGTCCCGGAAAGCCTACCCTTAAAGACCGTCAACTAAGATGCATGTAAGACAGGTATGTAAAGTTTTAAATTTCATACGGTTTTAATTATGCTATTCTAGGAAAAGGTGCAGATTAAAGGACGCCTTACTCTGTACAGTTTACAATAAGGGGAAACCCTTTAATAAACCGGGAGAGTGGCGGGTTGATCACGGGGATCTGACCAAACCGGGTCGGGGCGTGACACCTTTCCTGAAATAACATTATACAAAACTGAAAAATAGACATACCTGATTTTATAGTTCCTATATAGAGAAGTCATTAAGATTGGTTTTCCCTTAGTTTCCTGAAAGAGATATAAGGGAGGGGGTAAGTTCTACAACTTAGTGAGCAGGGGTTTGGAGTGAGTTTTCATAAACAAAATAACTTTAATTAGAGTGTGTCAAACTTCTTATTTTCTTTTAAAATATCCTTTCCTCAAATATTGGTTCTTAAAACCTTTACCCTACTGAGGGTGACTGTCATGCCCCGACCCATTTTGGTCGGATCCCCGTGATCAACCCGTCACTCTCCCGATTTATTAAAGGGTTTCCCCTTATCGTAAACCGTAAAGAGTAAGGCGTCCTTTAACTTGCACCTTTTTCCTGGAATAGCATAATTAAAATCGTATGAAATTTAAAACTTTACATACCTGTCTTACAGGCATCTTAGTTGACGGTCTTTAAGGGGAGACTTTCCAGGATTTCTTGAAAGGGATATAAGGGAGGGGGTGAGTATGACTATTCAGTGAATGGGTTTTTAAAAGCTTTTGACTTTTAAGAAAAACATTTATATGGAGTGTGCCAGACTCCTTTGTTTTCAAAAATCCCATCATTTAAAATTTTGGATTTTTTCATTATTTCTTAGTTATCACGGTGTGTCATCACCCAACACACATCATTCATCATGAAGGTTACACACATTCGCAAGTCAGTATCACTACTGAACCCGCTAGTGGCTTCGGAGCGACTTTTCCTGCCATCCGGATAGAAGTACGACCACTTCTACCCTGGGAATGAGTGGATGTACATGACATCCTACCCACAATCCCGAAATCACTTCTTCATGTCCGTATGAGAAAAAAGACCTCATCCTATGCCCACCCCGGTCTCATGCGCTTCGTGCTACTCCAGATTTCGCACAGACACCTTGAACGACGAACTGCCCTTATAGCCACCAGGTCGTACAGTGCCCTTAGGACGCATCACTACCCCTCATGGGCGTCTTGATGATCCCGTACTCACAGTGCATGCACAAATAATGTTTTCTTATATTGCCATGTAATCTGTGGTGCCACTAGTCCAACGGCCCCGACTCTCAACTCAACCCGCAGCTGTTTGTCTTAACTAGTCCGTCGACCTGTCATGTCGCACTATCGCTAGTTGACTGAACATGTCGGTCCTATCTTGGTACCATGGCCAAACAATTCACTTATTAAGTTTTATGGCACATATATCATGTTCATTTACGAGCTCCTACTTGTGCCAACTAGCCTTGGGCCCACTGTACGAGATTTTCAAAATCGGGCATTTAGCCTCCAAGTTCCAAAATCGAGGCCCCCAGTCTATTAGAGCTATTCGAGCTCCCGTCGAGAAGGTCTCCCAAATTGTTTAAGCATTGGCACACAGTAAGGGGAGAGCACTTCCGACAAAAATAGGTTTTTACCGTCCATCATACCGACCGGTATAAGGACATCTCCGTTCATAACCGATGAACGGGTTTTCAACTTCTTTCGAGAAAGTCTCATCATACCAACCGGGTATAATCTACTTACAACCCGTAAGTAGTTTTTTTGCATAACTTTCACATCACTTTCTCTAAGTAGTGATGATTAAAATACCACTAAACAGTGAGTTTTTATATCGAGGCACTTATCATCCCCAACCGGGTATGATGTTAGTAAACCCACTCACCCGTTAATGCCGTGAATTCCACTAGACTGATTCTTGGTATTCATGCGAGCTTGTCCTTACTGGCGTTCCCGGTACTTCGTGTTCCTACACGATATGAACATCTTGGTTCATTATCCTTCGGCCTAATCGCCTTCATTCATTCGAAATGAATAACAAAGTCAAACATTCATTTATTTGTAATTAGGTCCCTAAAGTTATTTCTTTTTAACTTTAAGTCCCAAATGTCGGTTTTTCCTCAAATTGAGTCTCGAAACTTCTAAAATTTATCATACGACCTCAATTTATTCCATTTCACAAAAAGGGGCTTAATTTCCCAAATTTCCAATTTGGTCCCCCAATTTTTCTAAAATTACCATTTTACCCTTCCTTTACAAAAATGGTAAATTTTGCCCCAAAATTTTCAAAATTCCTCAATTGGTCCTCCAACATTATTTTCATGCCCAATTGACCCTTAATTTCATAAAATTTCATTTTGATCCTTTAAATTTCGAAAATCCCCAATTTTCCCCCCAATTCCAACTTCTTAACATAGCCGAATTTGATTTTATCAAATTTACCCATCAAACGTTTCCAATTGTTGAAATTGAAGTTGAATTTGAGTTTCTACATGTTCATATGATTCTTTAGAAATTTGAATCGCAAGTTTTAACGTCGGGACGAGCTCAAATAGAGCTTCGCCGGAAAATGAACTATAGAGAGAGAAAGCTTCGATTACTCACCGGTGAAGGCACGACGGTCCGAGCTTTCGATCTGGGCAGATAGCTCTCATCCTGAGGTTCATCCTAGAATTAAGAATCACATCAATTGATACAGAATTTGATTAGAATTTCATCGTTGAAATTCGGTCGACCCTCTCTCTAGCACCGATCGAAAATTGCAAAGGGGAGCCGAATTGGCTTACCTTTCGTTCCTAATTCGGCCGTGGAAAGGCTGAGGAAGTGTTGGGAGGGCTTGGTTTGGCCTGAGGAGGGCTTGAAATGGCCGATTTTGGCTTGGTTGAAATAGGGCAGCTTCGGTCCGTCGGAGCTGCTTCACTATTCCATCATGCCGACGCTTCTCCAACGATTCTCGGATTGACTGGAGTTTGCTATCAGATAGCTGTCTTCTTCCTGGTTCTAAAGAGCCCGACCTTTGTTCAAGTCGAAGCTCTAGTTCGAGCTTTACCGGGAAATGGAGCAGTAGAGAGAGAGAGAAGTGTTCGGGTGTGAGGAGAATGAAATGGGGATGACCTCAGTAGAGCACGCTTAACTTTGAAGTTTTTATGAAATCTAGTTCACCTGAACCAATTTGGTTTTTATTTTCTAGTTTGTCTTAAGTTTCTTTTCCAATGTTTAATAAATCCTTTGGATCAACCGAAAGTTGTAAATTTTCATATTGCTTATTCCCAAATGTAAACCGATTTGGTTTTCTTATTCAGTTTGACCGGTTCTTTTCTCGGTTTTCCTTAACTCAAATGTGCGGGGTTTACAGTGATATTTTCATGTTGGAGTGTGCCAAACTCCTTAATTTCCTTTAGATTTTCTCCACTTTAATAATCTCAGTTTTCACCATTTCTTATTAATCACGGTGTGTCATCACCCACACACATCCTTCATCATAAAGGTCAAAAACACACAATTGCAGGCCAACCTATCCACTGAACCCACTTGTAGCGTCGGAGCGAATTTACTGGCCACCTAGATAGAAGTACGTCCACTTCTACCCTGAGAATGAGTGGATGTACGTGATATCCGACCCTCAATCCCGAAATCAATTCTCCGTGTCCGTATGAGGACAGAGACCTCATCCCGTTCTCACCCCAATCTTATGCGCTTGGTGCTACTCCAAATTTCTCACGGTCACCTGGTACGACAAACTGCCCTTATACTCACTAGGTCATCTAGGGCCCTTAGGACGCATCGCTACCTCTCTTGGGCGTCTTGATGGCCTGGTAATCACAGTGCATGCACAATTAGTATTTTCTTATCATGCCATATAATCTATGGTGCCATTAGTCCAACGGCCCTGACCTTCAACTCAACCTGCAGCTGTTTGTCTTGATTAGTCTAGAGACCTGTCATGTCGCACTACCACTAGTTGACTGAATATGTCAGTCCTGTCTTGGTACCATAGCCAAATAATTCATTTATTAAAGTTTTATGGCACATATCTCATATTTGTTTATGAGCTCCTGCTCGTACCCACTAGCCTATGGCCTACTGTTCGAGATTTTCAAAACCGAGCATAATAGCCCATAAGTTCCAAAACCGAGGCCCCCGACCTATAAGAGCCATTCGAGCTCCCGTCGAGAAGGTCTCCCAAATCATTTAAGCATTAACACATAATTAGGGGAGAGCACTTCCGACAAAGTATGTTTTCAACTGTCCATCATACCAACTGAGTATGAGGACATCTCCACTCATAACCTATGAACGGATTTTCCACTTCCTTCGAAAAAGTTTCATCATACCAACCGGGTATAATCTATTTACAATCAGTAATAGTTTTTTCATGTGATTTTTACATCATTTCTCTAAGTTGTAATGTTTAAAATACCACTAAATAGTGTGTTTTTTATTTCGAGGTATTTATCATCCCCAACTAGGTATGATATAAAATCTCACTCACAACAGATAAGTAGTTTTTAACTTTAAATTGTGCTCATCATTCCAACCGGGTATGACGTTAGTAAGCTCACTCACCCGTTAACCGTAACGTGTTCGTCTACGGTTGGTTTTCCAAGTTAACGCGAACTTTCTCTTGATGGCGTTTCAATCACACTTGTCTCGTCGGAGGTGCGACAGTCCGAACTTTCTATCGGGAAATGTAGCTCTTTTCTTAAAGTACTTTTTACGATCAAGAATTTTTACTATTAACCTTTCAGCATCGTTGAGGTCGTATGAAGGTTGTGTAGATGTTGTGAGAGCTTAGTTTGGTTAAAGAAGAGTTGAATTCGACTAATTTTAGCTAGGCCGAAATAGGGCAGCTTCGATCTACCGAAACTTTTTCACTGTTTAATTATGTTGGCGTTTTTTCGTAATCTAAATAGCCCAACCTCTCCTTTTGAGGTTAAAAAAAATATTAAAGTCGATGTTTCGGGAAATGGAGTATTAAATAGAGAAATGAGGGAAAATTAATGGGATGAACCTGGGAGGATTCATTACTACCGTATTAATGAAAAATTGATAGACATTTATTAGTATTAATTCAAATAATTAAATATATATATTAAATGATTGATATTAATTTCAATAAATAAATATAGGTATTTATGATATATTTATCTCATTATTTTTATCTAATAATTTACACTTTTTATTTTATTTATTTCACTTATATCAATTAAATTTTAAACTTATATATAATTTCATAAACTATTTTTTACCAAAATTTTAAGTTACTAAAAAAATAAATTTATAAGAGTTCATTCATATCAACACCAAATTATATTAAATAAATGAGTGCAACTTATAAATGTAATGTCATTAATTACTGGAAATAGTTATTCAAGTAAATGTAATGCCATTGACACTGGAGTGGAATTGATGTAATATGATATTTTGGTTTAATATTTACAAATTTTAGCTTTTTCAATTTTTTTATTTATAAGATTATTGAATCTATAAGAATAATAGTTCTCAATTATTTTCTAAAAAATAAAAAAATAATGTATTTTTTTATTATTTTTTAATAGATAGCTATTTGTTGAATATAAAATATTTTGTACTGAAGAAAAGATAAACATAAATTTTAGCATATTTTATTTTTATAATATAAACATATTATTGTATTTTTATAACAAATAAAATATTTAAAATTTTTCCTTTTTTTAATTTAATTCATTAGTTTATTTCATCTACTCATAACTTATCGAAGATCCTTCCAACACTCTCCCTCATCAATGCATGGCAATATTATCATATCAATCTTTATTTTTGTATTGTTATTCTCTATTATTTCATTTGCATTCTAATCAAATTTAAGTTAGATGGATTGAAATATTTAAATATTTAAATTTTCATCTAAACCTGAGCAATCAATTATTTTTCTTGAAGTTGTAATAATTTTCATTGCACTGTTAATATTTTTAGATATTATTTTTCAGTTGATCGATTGTCATTTACTGTCTGAGAAGGATTTTATACTTAAAAGCATCAATCCATTTTGGATTGCAGACCAATTTTTTTAATTTATGTATTTTTATATAATAATTTTAGTGAAACATATAACATCAATTATATTTTTTATATCTTATTCTTTTTTATTCTAATATTTTTTCACAAAATTTAATAACTATATTACTTATTTGCTTGATGTCTATCTTGACAATAATGTGTCAATTTTGTCAAATTTACTGCAAATATATGTAGTACAATTTGTATTTTTTTTATCTAAAATATTATTTTTTAATGATGATTTTGTTAATTATGGATAAATATATTTATGTATATATTCACATTAATATTTTAAAAAAATAAAAAATTCCCACGTATTTTAGATAAAAAGCTTAATAATTTTTTTAACAAAAAATCACTATATTTCATTTTTGCACAAAAAATCAAGAAATTTTATTTTTATTTTATAATTACTATTTTAATAATATTAATGTATAAAGTTTAAAATGTTCAATTATATTAAATAGTATGCAATATTTTTCTACTATACTTTTTATGGCACGAAGGCGAATCCTAGAAAAAATAACATTAAAAAAAACGAAGCAAAACGAAAAAGATCGGATTGAAGTTTTTTTCTCCGTATGTAGTTTTGAAGGGGAAAAAAACATGGCTTGTCGTGTACAGTGGCTTTGGTGTTAAGCTCTCTCTGTCTCTCTGATTCTCCGTCTGCCCATGGTGATGACGGGAGCTCGACGGTCTCTTCTCAGCGGGTCCATGTCCTTTCTCTGCCACTGCCTCTGATTCGATCCGTAAGTATCCCTTTGCTCCAGGGTGGTTTGATTTCATGGATAGCATTGTGTTTTTCGGAGCTCGATACTGTGATGATTGCTTTTCTTGGTGGACATAAGGAGTGCCGGGAATGTTTGGTCGATGGATTTGGATTCTGTTAATTTTTCTAGGGTTTTCTTCCTGTTTATGTGGATCTCTTGAAGAGTACGAGGTTTTAGTTCCGACGGGAGTTCCTTTGGTTTTTCTAACAAGTTTGTATGGCGAACATGGAGTAATATGCTATTGGGAGGCGTTTTTCCCTTTACCTTTAGTGTCTCTGTAGATATTACTTTGTGAAAGTTGAATTTCGTGGCAGTGGCTAGAGTAAGGAATTTCAGTTTTCATTACATCTTGAGAGGTTTCAATTTTGTTAACATTTGATTGATGCTTAACCTTCAGGGATCGCTGAAATCCTGCATCTTATCGGATCAAGCCGAAACTTGTCTTAGTAAAGACAACAGGTATGTTTTGCTCAAATGAGGTGAAAAACTCGTTGAATGCCTTAGTTCAACTTTCTATTGCTGTAACACACAGAATATCGAGTACTGTGGAAGAAAACAGAGCGTGTTTGTATTTATGGTAGGTATTTGTTAATTCATATGTTTGTTGATTCAGGTGCTTCTTGTATAACTCTGCATTACTATGGGTGATTCTGGCTCAGTTGATGATATCCTTGATTTTCTGAGAAAGAATAAATTTACAAAGGCAGAGGCAGCTCTCCGTACTGAGCTGAGTATTCGGACTGATTTGAATGGTTTCCTGGAGAGACTTACCCTAGGAGAGGACTCGGTTAAATCAGTGTTGGAGAATGGAGACGAGCCAACTGCCGTAAATTTAGTGTCTAATGATCGAAATAGTGGCGAAATCTCTAGCGAACTCATTGTTAAAGAAATAGAATGTGGAACTGACAGAAGTGCATTGGAAAGCAAACATAAGAGTACCTCATCATCTGCAGCCAGTTCTAAAAGAAGTGAAATTGATGGTGCAGCTGACAGAAGTTTCAGTTTTCCCCAAGGTTCAGATGATACTGATATTGATCTGTATATACAGAAGTTCAATCCAAGCAGGGCTCCTGATGATCCCGTTCTTCATAGCGGAACCGATGACTTCCCACGGCCTAATCCTGGGCCTCCAAGGTACTCTATGAATGTTTCTGATAATGGTAAATCAGATGCGATTTCTGGGGAAGATATAATGTATTCCATTGACAAGAGAAAGTCATGGATAGGGAGTAGTACCAAAGCACAGGTGGAGCCAAGATATGACAACATTGTCATGTTTGAATGCAAGGAGGTTGATGATATGCACAAAATTAATACTACATACTTGAAAGGAAATGTTGATGATAATTCATGGTCTGCAAATGAGGTGTCCACAACATCATTAGATGAGCTGTCAAAAGACTGTTCTGTCAAAACTATTTTTCCTTTCTCCACAGGGGAGACGTCAAACAGCTCTGATAGCATTATAGGATCTGATAGGAGAGAAGTAAAGAAGAAAGCAGAAAGGAATGACATCAGGGCAGTGATGAAACACCAGGTTGATGAGGTGGGCAGAGCATTGTTTTTCGGGAAGACAATGGGGAACACTGAACAGCAGTACACGAGTGCCTTGGGTTTTCCTCAAATGTTCGAAAATCCAAGGGAAGAACTGCCAAGGTTGCCCCCTGTCAAGCTTAAGTCGGAGGATAAATCACTTACTGCTATATGGGAAGAGAAATACGAACAAGACAGATTGAAGATCCCATGTGCTGATAATTCTTTTGGAATAGGGTCCTACCTGGATGTTCCTATTGGACAAGAGTTAAGCTCCTCAGGTTGGCTAATATTTTCATCCATACATATTACCAATGTAAATGCTTAAAGCCTCTATAGTTGTACTTTAATAGCTGCAGTCTTGAGTGTGCCTTGTTCCAGCTCCTTTTTTCTGGCCCTAAAAGTCCTTCTAACTGATCTGTTTCCTTCTATAGAGTTTATCATGCTCTGTTGTCTACATGTTTGACTTGTCTCATAGCTTTTGGTAATTGAGTTCTTGTCATTCTGCAATTTAGTCAGTTACTCAACTTTTTATATTTCTTGACATCACATGGCTTGAATTTGATTAATTTCCCTGTGTATCATAATTATAAAAACATCTCTGATATGTGGATATCTAGATGCCTGTGGTTGTGAGGTTGGATCCTTTAAATCAAAATCAATTTTTTGGGTGCTAAAAAAATCATATGTTTGGTGTGAATTAAAGTCCCCAAAGTTTTGTGATTTGTTCTGCAGTAATTTGAATCCATGCTTTTTTTCTGATAGTCTGTAGATGGATTCTTCAATGCCTTCTTAGATATGTAACTGATGAAAATTCTTTATGGCTAATGGGTATCTTCCATGTATAGGCTTCCATTGCAGTTCAGATTATCATTTTTTCCATGATATCATGGGCACAGTAATTAAATAAGCAAGTTTATGGATACATTCACATAAGCTCTCACACTTTTATTTCCTTTGGAAGTTCTTTGGATATGAACTTTGACCATTTTAAGTATGATTCAGATGTGAAACGACTTGGTGGAGGAAATTGGCTCCCGGTTAGTCATGGGATTGCAGAGGATGCTTCTGATCTAGTTTCAGGTTTTGCTACAGTAGGGGATGGATTGAGTGAGTCAATTGACTATCCAAATGAGTACTGGGATTCTGATGAATATGATGACGATGATGATATTGGCTACACAAGACAACCTATTGAGGATGAATCTTGGTTCCTAGCTCATGAAATTGATTACCCAAGCGATAATGAAAAGGGGACAACTCCCATGCATGAGAGGGATCCCATAAAGGATGAAGATGAGGATCAATCTCTTGCTGAGGAGGATTCTTATTTCCTAGGGGAGCAGTATCTTCAGTCTAAAAATGTTGAGCCTGTCACAGCATTGGATGACCCAATGGGGCTAGTAGGGACAGAGGCATATGGGAGGGTTCATGAAAATGATCTGGTTGCACAGTATGATGAGCAGTTGATGGATGAACAGGAACTGAGTTTTGTGCACTCCAAACCTGTATGGCAAGGCTTTGTTTCACAGTCCAACGAATTGATCATGCTAGTGGATGGGAAGTTACAAAGTGAACATACTCTGCCAAGGATTGATGAAGCATGCATGGATAAAGACCAAATTGGTTATGTCAGATCAATTGATATCGGCATTAATAATGGTGCTGCTGATATTGGCAGTGAAGTTCGGGAGAGTTTAGTTGAAGGCAGCAGTGAATTTGATTTAGAGTACTCCCATGAATTTGAAGCTGGAATTTCTGGGCCCCAACATTCTAAAAGTGAACCAGATGATGTATATATCGGCAGGTTGACGGGGGAGAAGAGGAGAACTGAGAAGCATGATCACAATAAGGGTATATCAGTGAAGGACAAGAGTGTTGGAACACAAGCAAAGTGTCAAATAGATGGTGGGTTTTCATTTATCCCCCCTTTGAGAGATGAACAGTTGAACCAGATGGGCTCTAGTAAGTCCCTTTGGTCGAAGAACTCCAACACTGTGATTGCTGAAGAAAATGAAGAGAGTCTGAATGCTTTTATCAGCAGTAATGATGACATGCTGGTGAAATGGAAGAGGAAAAGCAGCGGTTCCTCGACTGCTAAAAGTTCAAGAGAGAACAATGATGCAAATGCCACAAGATCAGCAAATTGTTCTCCCTCCTCACTCTCAGATTTTGGATACAGTGAAAAAATATCTACACAGAAAGAAACAGATGAAAAAATAACTGGTGCAGGGGAGGAGGACCCTGGGGCATCTGTTGAGGATGAAGAAGCAGCTGCAGTGCAGGAGCAGGTTAGACAAATCAAGGCTCAGGAGGATGAGTTTGAGACCTTCAATCTTAAAATTGTTCACAGGAAGAACAGGTACATCTTCTATGACAACGAACTTAAATTATTACTGAACTATAACTTTGATTTAGAAAAATGCTGACATGGGTTGTATAACTAAGTACATCAACTGTTTGAACTATAGTTAAGAGGTTTTCTTAACCAAACTGTACTTATGTTATCTCAGGACGGGCTTTGAGGAGGACAAGAATTTTCATGTTGTTCTAAATTCTGTAATAGCTGGAAGGTATCATGTTTCGGAGTATCTTGGTTCAGCAGCATTTAGCAAGGCTATACAAGCACATGATCTGCACACAGGCATGGATGTCTGCATGAAAATAATAAAGAATAACAAGGATTTCTTCGACCAGAGCCTTGATGAGATTAAGCTATTGAAGTATGTAAACAAGCATGACCCTGCAGACAAGTACCACATCCTCCGATTATATGATTATTTCTATTACCGGGTATGTCAACTTCTAGATTTATTGGCTCTCTTGTTGACCCACTTTTTTCCTTTCTTTATCAGCCTTTTTTGTTTTCAATTATCACGGTTCCTTTGTCATTGTCACAATAAATATTGGATTTGCTTTTCCTAAATCTGCTCTCATTTTGGAGGGGTTCCTGAATGATATGGTTACTGGCTTATTTGCAGGAGCATCTCCTAATAGTATGTGAGCTGCTAAAGGCAAATTTGTATGAATTCCATAAATTCAATCGAGAGTCTGGAGGGGAGGTTTACTTCACAATGCCACGATTGCAGGTTTGTATAATATCAGTTGTTCTTTCACCCAGTCATGTATTTTGATGTGGACATCTAATGTTCTGTTGGAATAACTTGTGCAGTCGATAGCGATTCAGTGTTTGGAGGCTCTTCAATTCTTGCACGACCTTGGCCTCATACACTGTGATCTAAAGCCTGAGAATATATTGGTGAAAAGCTACAGTCGCTGTGAGGTGAAGGTCATTGATCTCGGGAGCAGTTGTTTTGAGACAGATCATCTCTGCTCTTACGTCCAGTCAAGGTCTTATCGTGCACCAGAGGTAATTCTGGGGCTCCCATATGACAAGAAGATAGACATCTGGTCGCTGGGCTGCATACTAGCCGAACTGTGCACTGGCAATGTGAGTTCTGGTTGAGAAACTTCTGTCTGCTCTCTGATGTTCATGAAAATCTAACAGATAACATAGAGCTTAGGCATGACACTGAAGTTAATGGTTGAGTGGTCTCAGTTGGTTTGCCTTTCAACTCATGAACACATGCATCTTTTGGGGATGGACAGACCAAAACTTTTAGTCTTCATAATTATAGTTCCACCCTTCTTAATTGTAAAGTCTATTCTTACTGCCTGCCTCACTTTTAGTTATTTTCTTTCCTTTCAAAATAATTTAGTGTCTTCGGTATTGAGATAAGAAATGCTAAGAGAAGCACCAGTTGTCTTTAGCATGTTGATTACTACATGATTTTCCTGAAATATCTTGCTTGGACCATTTGTTGCATGTTTTACCATGTATTATTGTCATGTAGAAAGATTTGAACCCTGAATTTGGTTTGAAAAATGCAGGTCCTGTTTCAGAATGACTCGCCTGCAACACTACTTGCTCGTGTCATTGGTATCATCGGCCACATTGATCAAGGAATGCTGGCTAAAGGACGAGACACGTACAAATATTTCACCAAGAATCACATGCTGTACGAGAAGAACCAGGTAAAAGATGAAATATTTCTGGTCGCTCACAAAGGGGGAAAATCTATTTAATGCAACATGTTGGTTTTCAATTTGCCTGCAAATTGGTAATATTAGAAGGCTGTCTAGTCTATTCAAGTAAAATATGTATTCCAATGAGAATGACTTATTAAGTTACCTACTAGGGCTTTTATAAAAACCGATGAAACCTCAATAGATGTTGTAGCTGATCAATATTAGTGTTGGTCTCAGCATGAACTTTGTAGTTCCAAATTTGTTGGGTTTGGTCTTGGTCCGGATTTATTGTTGACAGTGAAGATGGAGGTAGTTTTGATCAAAGATGTTGGGAACTGTTTGTGCACTTGTTGCTTCTGACTTGATCTTTGCTTTGCTTATTGTATCTTCAGGATACCAACCGACTTGAGTACCTGATTCCAAAGAAGACTTCTCTCAGGCACAGGTTACCAATGGGTGACCAAGGCTTCATAGAATTCGTAGCTCATCTGCTTGAAGTAAACCCGAAGAAGCGGCCTTCTGCCTCGGAGGCTCTCAAGCACCCTTGGCTCTCGTACCCTTATGAGCCCATTTCATCTTGAGCCCTTCTGGAATTTAGCACACATATGATCTCTTCATAGTTCTAGCTCTAATCATTGTCTTGTTAAAAAGGAGGGTGGATGAATCGAGGTTTATATTATTTGTCCTTTTGTTCAACCACTTGAAGGGTCTCCAAACAGGTTGGCCCTTCACACGGACTTAGTGGTGTCAGTGGTAGCTATTTTCATTCCTCCCCCACGGAAGGTGCATTAGGAATCGCAAGGTGGAAGGGAAGTGATTTGTGCACTAGAATTGTACCATTAGGCTGTCCATCCCTTTATTTAACTCTATTGTCTAGCAGGATAGAGTCGGTAGAATGTACATGGTCTAATAATTCTTTTATCTTATTTACCATTCACTAATAGCTCGGAATTATCGATCCATCCTTTACTTTTTGGTTGTTTCAATAAAGCTAGCGAAGAAGGGATTGTAGGAAGTTGAGAGCGTTCTGTTTTACTGTTATGCAGAAGTACAAAAGATTTAAGAGTTGAAGGTCTCTGACAGGTTGAGGTTCTCAAGAGTTGGGACTTGGGAGTCGGAACAAAAGATTTAACTTCATGCTGAACATTTATTTGGAAGCCTAGGATCCAGTGGATATGAGTGAACATGAAGCAGAATTCAAGATGCAGGAATCATGAGCGTGTATCTTCTTACGAACTCACGGAATAAAATGCCAAATCACTTGAATTATATCATTCATTTGGTTTGGGAGTACATTCTGCTAACAACTGCAGTATATTTCGATATTATTGTTTCCACAGAAGGCGGTGGAATCACTGCGCAGGCACCAGGCTCCTCAGCCGAGATTTATTTTGTGGTTCACGGAGGCAACCTGATCGACTTCAGTCTGGCCGTTCACCAACCCGCTAATAGAGGCCGAATGGAGACGAGGAAATGGCAGGAATAAAGCGTGCACCACGATCTTTGGGTTCCTCATCACTTCTGGGACCTTGATCCTTACGTAGTTAATCCTTAGAGCTGGTATCACACCAGCACTGGTAACCACTAGATGGTGTCCTTGATCTAGGGTCGGAAGAGCCGTTCCCACTGCGAGTTTCTCCAGACCCGATATTGTCATATAGTGATTTGGCACGATATGGAATCGCACGTTTCTGACGTAACTGTGAGAGCCGCCGAATATGGACGCATCATCGATTGCAAAAATAGTGGCATTATTGAGGCCTACAAGATCACCGTACTTGATCTTCAAAGCAAGTGCCAAAATGCCGAATCCGCTGGTGCGAAGCCGCAGCATCCCGTCACGTAGCATCAGGTGCATCAACGGGGAAGGAGAAGACGCTATCATGTGGTGCACCGAGAACGCATGAGGCGTCATTTTGTCGATAGTGCAGGAGAACGGTGACAATGTTGAGACGAAACCGTGGAGTCCATGGACTACCACAAGGCCGTTATTGAAGATGTCCGGATGCGTGATCTCGATGCCGTTGATGAAAATCTTCGATCTATTGGTGGCGTGGTTGATAGCTGAAGTTACAGAGAGGCAGTGCCCGGAGTTCATCGTCTCGACCTTTGTGCCGAATGCGAGTGACTGTAGGTAGCTGAATGAGAAAAGACCTGGAATGACGTGTTCGCTGAGGAGACGAGCCACGGAGCAGGAGGTGCATGACCTAATGGCGGCATCGGAGGGAGCGAAGACGGTGGAAGGTCCGTTCCACGTGGCGAATGAAGGCAAATCTGCGAGAGAAGGAATAGCCATAGCCAACTCCTGGAACCCTAGGTGAGAGAGGATCTGCTCGAAGAGTGGGGTCGGCGAGAAAGAGCTTTGGATTTGCAGGAGTTGATGCTGCTGAGAATACCGCGGTGGCGCGGAGTCCTCGGATGAGGACCAAGAGGTTGTCAAGGCGGAGAAGACGAGCGTAGTGTAGAAGAATAATACTGGTAGTTGCAGAGCTCCAATCGCCATTTCAGAAGCAGGAAGAGATCTTTTTTCCTTCTATGATTGAAGCCTTTTCTTGATCAACCATGCATATTTATAAAGATGTTCGTTAGCCATCGAGCTGTTACAGTTCCTAAAGGGCCTGGTTTCATTCGCTCTCCCTCAGCCAAATTGATAGTGGCGGCAAGAAGCGCGTTCAATTCTACCTAAAACGTGAATAATTGTAGGGCTTCCCTTGCTTATCAATCACATCCCTCTGGGCTCTTTCTCTGAGAGAGAGAGACGGCAGTGAAGCGGGGGCAGGATTTAGATGAGTAAATGCACGCGCCATCATCTTCGGCTGGCGCTTCTGTAACCGTCTACCCGTCGCCAGAAATTCAGCACAAACGTGACGGGATGCTCTGAAACTGATCATCGTCCGCAGGTTTCTCCAATGGCAATCGCCATCCCACCACTGCTACTGAGCTTCATTGCCATCTCTCTCCTCTACCCCGCGGCCCAAACCACGGCCGCCGGGGGCTTCTTCTTGGCTCCACCGGTCTCGTATCAGCTTCAGCACCTCTCATCGGACTGACGTCTCGAGCCAATCCTAGCAAACCTCGGCTTCTATGAACTCTCCATGGCCGCCTTCGGCCTCTCAGACTTCCCCGCCGTCGTTCGCTGGGACGACCCCACCACTCTCTTCGCACCCTCAGACGCTTCCGTCAGTCTGGTTCTCCTCTTCCGTCCATCGTATTCTCGACGAACACATCGTTCCTGGCTTCTTCTCCTTTTACGATCTTCAAGATATAGCATCTCACGGTACCAGAATAGAGATCATGAACCCCGGCCACTGCATTACGCTTCCAGAGGATCCCTGCCGCCGCCTTGTCAATAACAAGACTGGAGGAGTTTTCGTTGACGCCATCGAGACCACACAGCCTGACCTGTTCGACAACGGCCTGTTGATTGAGCATGGCCTCAGAGACCACCACGTCTCTATCCTCCACCTGCAGTTCTTGCTCCTCCTCCGCCGCCACAGCGAGACCTCTCTCTCCGTCCGTCTTGGGTACCGCTGCGGATCCTCGCCTCGTCATGAGCCTCATGCTGCGAGACGCAGTGATGCGCCTCCACAGCGGTGGCTTCAGCGTTCTGGCCCTAGCCATGAGGGAGCGGTTCGATGAGAACGCCACGCTCTTCGCCATGGGGGACCGCTCCGTCTTCTCAGATCCCCGGAACTACGCTGTAAACGTCTGGTCCCACATCGTCCCCATCCGCTTCCTCGAGATCGCGGACGTCGCCTCGCCAGTCTGGGGTCCACCGTCCACGCTGGAGGCGATGACAGGGGAGGAATCTGGTGGTGACGAGCTCAGGTGGACCTCTCGGCCGGCCCAGATCAACGGCTACGTGTCTATATCCCAGAGGTTGTCTATAACCATAGGCTGGTGCCTGGCGTCTTCATCCACTTACTGTGAATGCAGTTGAGATGTTATCATGATTGTTTGTAGACATGACAATGGATTTTCATTTTTTTTGCACACTGATCCTTAAATCCGAAGCCTTGAATGCTTTGGACTTACTCTAACTAAGTTCATTGTATAGAAAGTTCAACCATATAATAAAACGGAATTGATACTTGGCCTAATAAGCTGTCACATTCATCCGCTGGATTAGAAATTAAGGCGCCCACATGTCCGCTGGATTAGAAATTAAGGCGCCCAGGGGTGAGGAGGGAGAGAGCTCAGGCCTCAGACTCAGAGATCGTTATTTTATCCAGCCCTCTCCCGTGTAGGAGGAGCAGCAGCTGGAGGCGGAGGAGATGGGGAAGGTCGTGGCGGTGTTCGTCATTGCCGTCCTAGTGCTCTGTTCAGCAGATCCGGCGCGATCTGATGGTTCCGATCATCGGTTCAATGAGGGGGATGCGGTCCCTCTCTACGCCAACAAGGTCGGCCCCTTCCACAATCCCAGGTAAATCGAGTAAATGCCTTCGACTGCGAAATCGATCCGGGTGCAGTGGCTCGGCATAGATCTCAGTGTCGTGTCCAATTAATTTGCGCTGAATCTCTGATAAATTGGTGGAGAGGGAAAATTTTCGGCTTAACCATGTTAGTTCATGCCATTTCTCTCGATGTCATTGCAGTTATAGCTGGTTTCTCTTGTATGATGCTCGAGTAGAAGGGATGAGCTGAGTTTGCCACAAATTGTGCTAATAACAGTATATTAGGATATGAAGGAATCACATCTTACTTTTGAGGATAGATTGGCTTTTTCTTGAGATTTGGTAGTTTTTATTTATCTCAACTGGATTTTCCTTTGATGCAGTGAAACCTACCGCTACTTTGATCTTCCATTCTGCATACCAGGTTTGCATCTGTGCTTGCCATAACTTGCCTTGCTTACTCTACTTCCATCTCAATCACTTGTCATTAAAAATCTGATCTCTGCTGCAGCTCATTTGAAAGAGAAAAAGGAGGCTCTTGGTGAAGTTCTAAATGGTGATCGTCTTGTCAGTGCGCCCTACAAGTTGGACTTCCTGAAGGAAAAGGAGTCCGAGGTTGTTTGCAAGAAATTGCTCACAAGGGAAGAAGTAGTGCGATTTCGCACTGCTGTCATCAAAGATTATTACTTTCAGATGTATTATGATGACTTACCGATTTGGGGCTTCATTGGTAAGGTGGATAAGGATGGAAAAGATCCTAGCGATTATAAGTACTTCATCTACAAGCATATTCATTTCGATATCTTCTACAACAAGGACAGAGTAATCGAGATCAATGTGCGGACAGACCCTAATGCCCTAGTAGACCTGACAGAGGATAAAGAAGTTGAAGCGGAGTTTATGTATACCGTTAAATGGAAGGAAACAGCAACTCCTTTTGAGAAGAGAATGGATAAGTATTCCCAGTCATCATCATTACCCCATCATCTGGAGATACACTGGTTTTCCATAATAAATTCATGCGTCACAGTTCTCCTGCTGACTGGATTTCTTGCCACCATTCTCATGCGTGTTCTCAAGAATGATTTTGTCAAGTGAGATTCTCATGTACTCAGCTCTCTCTCTCCCTCCCCCCCCCCCCCCCCCCCACCCCCCACAAAAAAGGTGTCATTTCTAGCTCACTCTTTCTGGTTCTTATATTGCCTTGAAACAGGTATGCACATGATGAGGAATCAGCTGAAGACCAGGAGGAAAGTGGCTGGAAACTTATACATGGTGATGTGTTTAGGTATCCCAAATGCATGTCATTGTTTGCAGCTGCAGTTGGTTCTGGCACTCAGCTGTTTACTCTGTAAGTTTATGTTACCATGCAATTTGAGCATGATCTGTATCAGAACGGTTATCGTCATCTGATGTGGCTCATACTTCTTGCAGCACTGTATTTATATTTGTCCTGGCATTAGTTGGTGTCTTTTATCCCTACAATCGGGGGGCTGTATTCACTGCATTGGTTGTTATATATGCGCTCACGTCGGGTATAGCTGGTTACACAGCAACCTCCTTTTACTGTCAACTGGAGGGATTAAACTGGGTATGTTGAAGCTGAACTTCCCTTGGCTCCTTCAGAGATTTGCTTGTTGATCACTCAAACTTCTGTTTGACAGGTTAGGAATCTACTGTTGACTGGTTGCCTTTTCTGTGGGCCTCTGTTCCTCACGTTCTGCTTCCTCAACACTGTTGCAATTGCATACACAGCTACTGCTGCTCTTCCTTTCGGGACCATTGTTGTAATAGTTCTCATTTGGACTCTTGTGACATCACCCTTGTTGGTGTTGGGTGGGATTGCAGGGAAAAACAGCAAAGCTGAGTTCCAAGCTCCATGCCGCACCACCAAGTATCCAAGAGAGATTCCCCCACTACCTTGGTATAGGGGAACAGTTACACAGATGGCAATGGCAGGTTTTCTACCCTTCAGTGCTATATACATTGAGCTATACTATATATTTGCCAGTGTATGGGGCCACAGGATCTACACAATTTACAGCATCTTGTTCATCGTTTTTATCATCCTCTTAATAGTCACAGCTTTCATTACTGTGGCTCTGACATACTTCCAACTAGCTGCAGAGGATCATGAGTGGTGGTGGAGGTACACTTCTTTATATATGCCACTTTTGTTGAGGAATATCTCCTATATTTTCCAATACATCTCTCATTTTTTGTATATTCATATAATTTTATATATATTTAAGTTAATGATTGAGTGTAGTCACAGTGACTTCTCCATATTTGCTCTCTTATATTGGTGTATGCCACTTTAATCAGCCAGCACACGGTTGACAGGCAAACTAATAATTTGTTCTGTGCTCACTACATGTCTATTACCCTCTTATATTGTTTTTATTGGAGCTTCTTTTATCTAATTATTACATTATTTCGGAACTTTTCCTTACATCTGCTGTATCCTTGAATGAATTTAGAAAGAGCATTTAACTTCATTGACAAGATGTAGTTTGTTCCTGAAATTTCCAAAATTAATAGTGGAATAAACCATATTTACTGGACATAAGCTGATGCTAAGTGTAAACATTAATGGCTGAATTTGGTGTCTTGCTTTCATTTCATCTTTCAGTAGATCCTCAAGTTGTGTATTAAAGATTTTCTTAAACGATATACATGAAAATAGTTTTTTATATGAGAAGGTGATTTTAGTGTGTTATCCTTGACAACTTATTCTGCTGATTCTGTATTCATTTGGCAGATCTTTCCTTTGTGGTGGATCCACTGGCCTGTTTATCTATGCCTATTGCCTGTATTACTATTATGCTCGGTCAGACATGTCGGGTTTCATGCAGACTTCCTTCTTCTTCGGATACATGGCATGCATCTGCTATGGGTTCTTCCTGATGCTCGGAACTGTAGGTTTCCGTGCGGCTCTGCTCTTTGTCCGTCATATATACCGGTCAATCAAGTGTGAGTAGGAAGTCACTGTGCCTCCTTGCTATCTTTATCTCTTCCCTCTCCCATTTCCCTCTGTTCATTTGTTTCAATTGGTTCTATGTAGAGAGGATCTTATCAAGTAAGTTTTGTAGCTCTCTTAAATTGGAAGCAGAAGCAAAGGTTCTTACTAAAGTATGTTAATTAGGGATTCTGTTCTACTATATGATCGAACTGTCTGTAAACATTGTTTCTTCAGAAATCACACCATTATGATACTGTCTTGTAATGCCCCAATCATTGGATCTCTCTTGAGATCTTTCTAGTGGACCAGCGAGTTCTTACCATTCTAGGCCATATGTTTCAAGTTTGACAATGGGGTGACTTGGACTGAATCGATTGTAATTACAACTTAGAAGGGGTTGGAAATTATGCTTATATTCTATTTGTTCAACTCCACGAGATTATTCTACTCTTCCTCCTGAAATGGACATTTTGGGAGTATACCCGAGACTCGAATTTGGATCCGCATCTGTCTCGAACTCGATCCGAAATCTTTCGGGTTTAGTATCGGATTTGGGTCTATATTTACAACCCGAACCTCATAAAATTTTTGGGTTTAAGACCTGAATGGGTACTAGACCTAACTCCTGGAGGCAGACTCGAGTCATAGATCCCCATAGGATTTGAACGAGATACAGTAACCAAATAGTTCTAAAAGGAATATGTATCCATGGATATATCAACTTTCAAATACAAAACTCAAGTTTATATTATTATTAATTGTGCAAAATTATTAACTAATTAACTATATTGAATTTAATATAATTTTACAGAATAATAAATAATTTAATTTATTTCTATTAAGGTTTTTTTTTGTATAATAAATAATATAATTGATCTCTATTAACAGTATTTTTTAAATTATAACAAATAGAACAAAAATTAATTCACGTACATTTGAACCTAAACATTTAAAATACAAATTTATTAAATTAACTAATTAACCAAATTAACTTTCATACAATTTTATACAATAATAAATAATAAAATTTATCTCTATTAAAAGTTTTTTTTGCATTTAATTAAATAAAATAAAGATGCATCTATAAAAATTTGAACGGCAGAATCATAGTTTAAGTTTATTTTCCCAACCACTGTACCGCATTAACTTTAATTCTATTTTATAAAATAATAAACAATATAATTGGTCTATATTAATATTTTATTTTTTAAATTAAAATAAATAAAATAAAAATTTATACACCGAACACAAATCTATTAACAATTAATTCCTTATTAAATTTAATATAATTTTACAAAATAATAAATAATAGAATTTATCTCTATTTTTTATTTTTTTAATTTGAATAAATAAAATAAATATACCTCCAACCTATACAAGCAAAGATCAAATCTATATTTTCAACCACTACAACATATTTAATTTGATATAATTTTACGGAAAAATAAATAATAGAATTAATTTCTATTAATAGTTTTTTTAAAATTTTTGTATTTGAATAAAAAACATATATACATAATTTGAACTGTAATTTACCATTTAACTATATTGCATTTGATACAATTTTACAAATTAATAAAAAATAGAATTGATTGTAATTAATAATTTTTTTATTTTTAGATTAAGAAAAATAATATGTGCACAAATATTCATACGTGATAGACAAACTTTAATTTTATTTATTTAATCACTCACTATATTAATTTTAATACAATATTATAAATTAATAATATATTCAAATAAAAAAAATTGTCTCAGTTAAGAAATTTTTACCGACAAATATTGAATATATGTTATTAACGGTTTTATCATATTAAATTTTATATAATTTTAAAAATTAATAATATATTTAAAACAAACGAATTAATCTCTAAAAAAATACAAAAATATATAATTAATAAACTCGAAATTTGAGTATATTAAGATTTTTTTTTATTTTTTTATATCAATTCAATTGTTTTAAATATATTATCACTATTTATTATTATATTTCAAATAAAAAGTGTACGTATATTTTTTATTTATTCGAATAAAAAAAACCTTTAAAATATATTAATTATATTATTTATTACTCTATAAAATTATATTAAAGTGAATACTCTTAAATTTATCTTTATCTGTTCAAAACATTCTATATACAATTTTATTTTATTTATTTGAATTTAAAATATAAAAAAAAATCATTAATATAAACCAATTTTATTTTATAAATTTACATTAAAATAAATATGACGAAGTCATTAAATACATAAATTTGGCCTTTTATTTTTTTAATCTTAATGGACACAATTTTATTTTTTTAATTTAAAATAAACAAATTATAAATGAGACCAATTCTTTTATTTATTATTATGTAAAAATGCATAAAATTCAATATGACCAAGTGATTAAACACACATATCTCTGATTTGGTTATTTAGGTTCAAATCCAAGTAAACATATCTTTATTTTAGATTAACACTAATTTGAATCCTGTAGCATCCGAGTTTAGGACATGAAGAGTAGGATCTCCGCGGGTTCGAGTCCAATGGACTTGACCATCGGGTCAGACCCGGGTCACGCAAAACCCGACACAACTTGATTTATGGATGGACTAGTGTAACTTGCCAATCCCTTGATATTACATAAAAAATATTATTTGTATTTCAATGAAAATTTAATTTTTTTTAAGAGTATGGTGCCCAAAAAATAGTTTAATAAGAACCCCGAAACACAATAGTTGATAAGCAGTAAATTACAAACTTCGTAAGCATGGTAGGAGGCTATCTTAGATGGTAAATGGCTTGGAAATATCTTCCAGCCTTCGCCCTTATTTAGCTTGCCTTCCACCTACAATAGTGTTTGTGTGTGTAGGAGGGGAGGTGGTTGGTGAGCTCACAACTTAGTGAGTGGGACACTAATATCACGCCGCTACATTGCTTACTACCCATATCGTTCCTATAAATTACCTAGTATAATATACTATTTACTTCACTCGTATTTACCTACATGAGTCCCGTAGTTTATTTTTGCCCTTGAGATGCATGTCTTGAGCCATTCGACTTGCCACACTCCAACCCGATTTGGTTGGATCCCCATGAGCAACTCGCCACTCTCCCGGTTTATTAAGGGTTTTTCCCTTCTTTCCGTGAGGAGTAATGTGTCCTTTTTACTTGTACCTTTGGAATAACATTAATAAAAACTGAATAAATTTAAACTTACATACCTGTCTTGCAGGTTTAGCTAGCAAAAGGTTTTTAAATAGGTTTTTCCCTCGGTTACCTGAAAAGGGGTAAAGGAGTGGGGTGAGTTCGACAACTCATTGAATGGGTGTTTGAAAATGAGTTTCTATAAAATAGTTTTGAATTGGAGTGTGTCAGACTTCTTATTTCCTTTAAAATCATTTCTTCCTTGAATTCACGGTTATTCAAAACCAATTTCCTCATTATCCACAATCGATGTGTTTAACAATTAACACATGCCCTTCATCATGAAGGGATCACATATCAGCAGGGACCTCATCCCACTTGTGGCGTCGGAGCGACTTTATCGGCCACCTAGATAGAAGCCCGTCCACTTCTACCCTAGGAATGAGTGGATGTTCACGACATCCGACCCTCAAACCCAAAAAGCAACTTCATGTCCATATGAGTACAGAGACCTCATCCCAACCCCACCTCGGTCTCATGCGCATGAAGCTACGTCGAGCTTCCCTAACTGCTGGCACAACAGTCTACCCTTATCTTCACCATGTCGTCTAGTAGCCCTTAGGACTCATCACTACCCCTCTTGGGTGTCTTGATGGTCCCGAACCTCAGTGCATGCAAAAACAAAGTTTTGCATAAAGCCATTAATCTTTAGTGCCACTAGTCCAACGACCTCGACACTCAACTCGAGTTGCAGCTATTTGTCTAGACCGGTTCGTCGACTTGGTCTTGTCGCACTACCGCCAGTCCATCGAGCATATCAGTCCTGTCTTGGTACCATGGCCAAATTACATCATCATTCATTAAAAGTTTTCATGGCTTATCATCATGTTTGTTTATGAGCTCCTGCTCGTACCAATTGGCATTTGGCCCAATGTACGAGATTTTCAAAATCAGGCATTTTAGCCCCCAAGTTCCAAAATCGAGGCCTCTAGCCTAAATGAGCTATTTGAGCTATCGTCAAGAAGGTATTCCAAAATTTTTAAGTATTAATAGACAGTCAGGGGAGAACACTTCTGACGAAATAAATTTCAACTCGTCTATCACACCAACCGGGTGTGATGACATCTCCGCTTACAACTGGTAAGCGGGTTTTCTACTTCCTTCCAGGAAGTTCATCATACCAACCGGGTATGATCTACTTACAACCATTAAGTAGTTTTTTTCCGTGTAGTTCTCACATCACTCCAACCAGGTGTGATGTTAAAATTTCACATAGTAGTAGTTTTTCATTTTCAAGATACTTATCATCCCAACTGGGTATGATGTGAAAAATCTCACTCACCCGATGTTTATAGTGTATCCCTTCTTAGTTGGCTTTTTGGCCTATACATGAGCTTATCCTTGCTAGTGTTCCAATCCTTTGTGTTCCTAAACGATTTGGACATCCTTGTTTATTAACATTTGGCATGATAGCCTTAATTCCTCATGTATGAATAAAATGCCCAAACTTTTCAGTTAATTGCATTTAGGTCCCTAAAGTTCATTTTCTTTGACTTTAGGTCCCTAATGCTAACTTTTTCCCAAATTAAATCTTGAAACTTTCTAAAATTCACTTTGGGTCCTCAATTTACTCAAAATCACTTAAGGGGTTCAAGTTTCCAAAATTTTCAATTTGGTTCCCAACTTTTTAAAAATTACCATTTTGCCCCTACTTTACAAAAATGGCAATTTGACCCCAATTATTTCCAAAAATTGATCAATTGGTCCTCCAACATCTTTTCATGGCCAATTGGCCCTCAATTTTGGGAAATTGCACTTTGGTCCCTCAATTTTACAAAATCCCCAATTTCCCCCAAAAATTTTCCCCTTTTAATCTGGTCAAATTATTATGCAAAAAAAAAACTTGCCGCATTTAATTTCATCAAATTGACCATTCAATTGAGATTAATTGATCCAATTGGAGGTATGGATCAGTTCTTACACTTCCACATGATTTAATGGAGCTATGAATCGTGTCATTTGAGTCTGAATTGAGCTCAAACAGAGCTTCGTCGGAAAATTGAACTTAGAGAGAGAAAGCTTCAAAATCTTACCATCGGTGGTGTGACGGTCCAAGCTTTCTATTGGGACAAGTAGCTCTCGTCCTGAGGATCCTCATAGGCTCAAGAATTGCAATAATTCATGTCGAATTGAGTGAGAATTTGGTTAGTGAAATTACACCATTTCTTTCTCTAATGTTGATCGAAATTTATAGAGGGGAGCCAAATTGGCTTACCTTTCAACTCTAATTCGGTCGTATGAGGGTTGTGGAAGGGTTGGGAGAGATTGGTTTGGCATGAGAAGGGCTCAATTTGGCTGTTTTCAGCTCGGTTGAAATAGGGTAGCTTCAGTCCGCTAGAGTTGCTTCACTGTTTGATCATGCCGGCACTTCTCCGACGATATTCGGAGCAAATGGAGACTACCGTCGGGTAGCTGACTTCTCCCCGAATCTAAGGAACTCGACCTCACCTTACTTGGCTCAGAAAAATAACTAAGTTAGAGCTCTGGTTTGATCTTCACCGAAAATTGGAGTAGTAGAGAGAGAGGAGTTTTCAGGTGTGAGGAGAAGGAATGGAGATGAGCTCTTTATATAGGAAGCTTAGGGACTCCTTGGCCATCCGATTAGCACCTTTATAGAGATCATTCATGTCCTGAAACACCTTGAATGGAGACTTTTCATCTTCACCAATGCTGCTCGCTTTTCCGGTGAGTGAATAGTATTGTCATCTGAAGGAAGAAGATTACACTGTTCCGAACCGGACCGGACCGGGTTCAGGCCTGATTCGACCGAGTTTTTCAAAATGAAAATTTTCTAAATTCATCTAAATTCATTCTCTATCTAATGGTGACTTCAATTCTCCAATTTGAATATTTTAAGCCACCTAGAAAAATTAATTTTGAAACCGGTTCAATAGTGGTTCAAATCAGTTCAAACGGGTTCAGGTTCGGTTCACCTAAACCGGTCTGGTTTTCTCTTCCAATTCATCATAAAGTCCTTTTCCATGACTTTTATAACTCTTTAGGTCACTCGGGAGTTGAAAATTTCCCTTTTTATCCTTTCCTTATCAGTTGTGGTTTGTGAACCAACTCGGTTTTCTCACCTGGGTTGACAGGTTCTTTTCCTAGTTTTCTTACCTTTAAAGGACAAGGTTTACAACTCTCCCCTCCTTTTAGGAGTTTTGTCCCTAAAACTAAATTAACATCCTTTGCCTCGGGAATAATTCCCCTTAATGTCCACTTGGGGTTTGTTTGACATGTTAACATTTTGTTTGTTTTTTCACTTAGCCCCTTTTAAACACGCATCTTAGGGACTTCTTTTCCTTTCCACTATTTACTCTTTCCACAAAGTTCATCATAACTAGAAGAATCTTATCCACTATTCCAAAGGTACATCTTTAGGTTCACTTCTCTCTCTGCTTAAGGCAAGATTCTTCCTCTTGGGGTTCTTGCCTAGGTCTTCAGGATTGGGAGTTCAAAAAATGCTCAATCATTCTAGTGTCTAGTTATTCTCTTAATCGTTGAAACTCTCAGCTTGGGGTTCTTTCAAGCATTACGTACTTATTTTCACGGGTTTCGGTCTTGACCCCTCTTATCCTATTTCGACATTTCCTTCATTTGTTTTTTATTACAACTTCGGTCAAAATTTTGTCTTACCTCATCATGCTTACCAACTGATCTTCCTTACTTGAGTCACATTTTTCCTCAAGACTGTTGGGCTTACATGCCCCTTACAACATGACATACTCTAGAACCTATTTTTGACCATTTTAAATTTTAGAACACTTTAATAATGGTTGTTCTTAACTTTCCAACTTTTCAGAGATCATATAACTTTATCCCACTTTTTGTGTGGTAGTATTCCTCGACTACCCTTACCGTTATCCAATCAACCTACATAACCATGTTGGTTTTCCTTACTCACTCACTGTCACGCACCGACGCGGTTTGGTCAGATCCCCGTGAGCAACCCGGCACTCTCCCGATTTTATTAAGGGTTTTCCCCTTTTTTAAATTGTGAGGAGTAAGACGTCCTTTATAGATGCACCTTTCTTAGAATGACACTAATCAAAATTGAATTAATTTAAACTTTCATACCTGTCTTGCAGGTTTATTTAGCAAAAACCTTTAGATGGGTTTTTCCCTCAGTTTCCTAAAAAGGGGTAAAGGGAGGGGGTGAGTTCGAAAACTTAGTGAATGAGTTTGTTGAAACATTAGTTTCCTAAAAAATAGTTTGCATTGGATTGTGTCACACTCCTTATTTTCTTTAAAATTATTTTTTCCTTGAATATCCGGTTATTCAAAACCAATTTGCTCACAATCGGTGTGTTTAACAATCAACACACGTCCTTCATCATGAAGGGATCACACATTCGTAAGGTAGCCCATCCACTACACCCACTTGTGGCATAAGAGCGACTTTACCAACCACCTAGATAGAAGCCCAACCACTTTTACCTTGGGAATGAGTGGATGTACGTGACATCCGACCCTCAAACTCGAAAAGAAACTCCATGTCCATATGAGGACAAAGACCTCATCTCGACCCACCCCGATCTCATGCGCATGAAGCTACGTTGAGCTTCCGTGACTGCTCGTACGACAAAGTGTCCTTATCTCCACTATGTCATTTAGTATTCCCTAGGACACATCACAACCCCTCTTGGGCGTTTTGATGGTCCCAAACATTAGTGCATGCACAAAAAATAATTTTTCATATAAGCCATTAATCTTTGGTGCCACTGGTCCAACGACCCCAATCCTTAACTCGACCTGCAGTTGTTTGTCTAAATCGGTCCGTCGACCTAGTCTTGTCGCACTACTACCAATCTATTGAGTATGTCGGTCCTGTCTTGGTACCATGGCTAAATCACATCATTCATTAAAATTTTCATGGCTTAATATCATGTTTGTTTACGAGCTTTTGCTCGTGCCAACTGGCCTTGTGCCCACTGTATGAGATTTTCAAAATCGGGCATTATAGCCCCCCAAGTTCCAAAACCGAGGCCTCTTGCCTAACTGAGTTATTCGAGCTCTCGTCATGAAGGTCTCTCAAAATCTTTTAGTAGTGGCACATAGTTAGGGGAGAACACTTTTGACAAAATATGTTTTCACTCGTTGATCACACCAACCAGATGTAATGACATCTCTGCTTACAACCAGTAAATGGGTTTTCCACTTTCTTACAAGAAGTTCATCATACCAACCGGGTATGATCTACTTACAACTGATAAGTAGTTTTTCCGTGTAGTTTCTACATCACCCCATCCGGGTATGATGTTAAAATTCCACTTAGTAGTGGTTTTTCATTCCGAGATACTCATCATCCCAACCGGGTATGATGTGAAAATCCCCACTCATCCGATAAGTGCAGTGTACTTTTCCTCTTAACCGAATCTTTGCCTCACGCAAGCTTATCCTTGCTAGCATTCCTGGTACTTCATGTTCCTACATGAAATGAACATCATGTTCATTAATATTTGACCTAATAGCCTTCATTCATCTTGAATGAATGAAATGCCCAACTTTTAATTATTTGTATTTAGGTTCCTAAAGTTCTTTTTCTTTAACTTTAGGTCCATAATGCTAATTTTTCCCCAAATTAAGTCTCAAAACTTCTAAAATTCACTTTGGGACCTTAATTATTCAAAATCACAAAAAGGGGTTCAAGTTTTCCCAAATTTCCAATTTGGTCCCCAACTTTCAAAAAATTACCATTTTACCTCTACTTTACAAAAATGGCAATTTGACCCCAAAAATTGATCAATTGGTCCTCCATCATTCTTTTCATGGCCAATTGGCACTCAATTTTTGTAAATTGCACTTTGGTCCCTCAAATTTTTGAAATTCCCAAATTTCCCTTTTCAAACTAGTCGAATTTGATTTCATCAAATTAATCATTCAATTAGGTTTAGTTGTGAAAATTGAAGGTAAAATTGAGTTCCTACACTTCTATACAATTCGATGGGACTTTGAATCGCATCATTTGGATTTGAATTGAGCTCAAACAGAGCTTTTTCAAAAAACTGGACTTAGAGAGAGAGAGCTTCAAAAGCTTATCGTCGGGGGTACGACAGTCCGAAATTTCAATTTGGGCAAATAGATCTTGTCATGAGGTTCCTCCTAGGATCAAGAATCACATCAATTCATGCCGGATTGAGGGAGAATTTGGTTAGTGAAGTTTCATCAGTTCTCTCTCTAACACTGATTGGAAATTACAAAGGGGAGCCAAATTGGCTTACCTTTCCACTCTAATCCAGTCGTATAAGGGCTATGAAAGTGTTGGGAGAGCTTGGTTTGGCTTGAGAAGGGCTCAAATTGGCCTTTCTTAGCTCGGCCAAAACAGGGAAGCTTTAGTTCACCGGAGCTGTTTCACTGTTCGATCATGCTAGAGCTTCTCCGATGATCCTCAGAGCAAATGGAGACTACCGTCAGGTAGCTGACTTCTTTTTGAATCTAAGGAACCTAACCTCGCCTTTTTTGGCTCAGAAAAACCCCAATGTCGGAGCTTTGATTTGAAGTTTACCGGAAAATGGAGCAGTAGGGAGAGAGAGGAGTTTTCATGTGTGAGAAGGATGAATGAGGAGGAGCTTTTTATATAGGAAGCTTGGGGACTCCTTGGTTGTCTGATTGGCACCTTTATGGTGGTCATTCATTGCTTGAAATTCCTTGAATGAAGACTTTTCATCTTCACCGACACTGCTCGATTTTTTGGTAAGTGAACAGCGTTGTCATCTAAAGGAAGAAGATGACATTGTTCTTAACTAGACCATACTGGTCTGAATCGGGTTCAATGCCTAAATCGATCGGTTCAGACGGGATTTGACCGAGTTTTTTAAAATTAAAATTTTACAAATTTATCTAAATTCATTCTCTATCTAATGGTGGCTTTAATTCTCCAATTTGAATTTTCTAAGCCACCTAGAAAAATGAATTTAGAAACTGTTTTAATAGTGGTTTAAACCAGTTCAATACGGTTCAGGTTAGGTTCACTTGAACCGGTTTCGTTTTCACTTCCAATTCCTCCTAAAATCCATTCTCATGACTTTTTGACTATTTAGGTCACTTAGAATTTATAAATTTCCCGGTTTTCCCTTTCTCTATCGGTCAAGATTTATAAACTGACTCAGTTTTCTTCTTTGGAAATGACCCATTCTTTTCCCGGTTTTCTTATTATCAAAGGACGGGGTTTAAAACTCTCCCCTCTTTTTAGGGGTTTTGTGCCCAAAATAATTACATGGTAAATAATTGAGGGCACCCTTCCCTCATTACACTCTCGGTCTCCCATGTCTCTTCTTGCATAGATCCGTTTTGCTAAAAAACTTTGACCGTAATATCCTCTTATTCCTCAAGTTCTTATCCCTTTGGTTGATGATTCGTATTGGTTCTATTTGATAGGTCAAGTTCTCTTCTAGCTATGTTGGAGGTCGGTCCAATACATTGCTAGGATCAGGCTGGTGCTTCAAAGTACCGAGATATGAAATACGTCTTGTAGTCTCTGCATGTCTGGAGGTAGTTCCAATTTATAGGCCACTGGTCCTATCCTTTGGATGATAGGATAAGGACCAATATATCTTGGTTTCAACTTTCCCCATTGTTGAATCCTAAGTATTCCCCTCCATGGGGATACCTTTAGAAATACTTGGTCGCCCACATCAAACTCCAAATATTTTCTCCGATGGTACGCATAACTCTTTTGCCTGTCCCGAGCGGCATTAATGCAACTCTTGATTAACTTGATTTTCTTTGTGGCATCCTTGATTAGCTCTGCCCTTTCCAGCTTCCTTTCCCCCCACTTCTTCCCAAAATAAAGGGGTATGACATGGTCATCCATAAAGGGCCTCATAAGGATTTATCTGAATATTGGCTTGATAGCTATTATTATAAGCAAATTCCATTAGGCACAAATATTCTTCCCACCTGTCCATGGTGAGTCCACATGCTCTCAGCATATCTTCCAAGGTCTGAATTGTCCGCTCAGACTGTCCATCAGTCTGAGGATGAAACACCATACTTATGTGGAGCTTGGTTCCCAAGGCACTTTGTAAACTTGGCCAGAACCTTGAAGTAAACCTAGGGTCTCTATCCGATACTATACTCACTAGGACGCCATGGAGTCTTACTATCTCCCTCATGTATAAGATGACCAGTTGTTCCACTGTATCCGTCACTCTTATAGGGAGGAAATGAGCAGATTTGGTCAATCTATCCACGATGACCCAAATTGCATATCGAACCTTTCTGGTCACCGGTAGTCCTGTGATAATGTCCATGGTAATGTGCTCCCATTTCCATTTTGGAATTGGTAAGTGTTGCAGCAGTCCTGATGGTTTCTGATACTCCGCTTTAATATGCTGATAGGACAAGCATCGGGCTACGTATTCCACAATCTCCCTCTTCATTCCTTTCCATCAATATCCTTGTTTAAGGGTGGGGTACATCTTAGTACTGCCCGGATGCATTGCATACACAGAATTTTGTGCCTTTTCCAAGATTAATGTAAAACCCGCCCTTTTGAGCTAAGGAAAACCAAGAAAAGAACCGGTAAAACCAAGTAAGGATTCAGAACCAGTTCACAAACCTGATTATTTCTAAATGGGCAAGTTGGGAATTTACAACTCTCAGGTGATCCAAAGGGTTAATTAAACCTTGTAAAAGAAACTTAAGACAAATTAGAAAACAAAAACCAAAATGGTTCAAGTGAACTAGATTCCATAAGAACTTTAAAGTTAAGCGTGCTTGCTTGAGAGTAGTGTGAGGATTGGTGACCTCCTGTGAAGTATAAATTTTGTTGTAACCCGAAATTTCGGTCAAAAATTTGTATGTACGCCTTATCATAAATAACCATAAATTAATATATATTAAATTATTAGAATTAATACAAATAATTTAATATCGAAATTAAATTATTGGAATTAATACCGAAATTTAATTTATTGGAATTAATACCGAAATTAAATTATTGAAATTAATACCAATAATTTATGACAATATTAATACTAGTAATAAATCTCACCCATTTAATACACGAGTTTTACGCCTATATAAAGAGGTCATCCCTATTTCATTATTCTCACATCTGAATATCTCTCTCTCTCTCTCTCTCTCTCACTACTGCTCCATTTCCCGGTAAAGCTCGAACCAGAGCTTCGACTTGAACAAAGGTCGGGCTCTTTAGAACCGGGGAGAAGACAGCTATCTGATAGCAAACTCCAGTCAATCCAAGAATCATTGGAGAAGTGCCGACATGATGGAATAGTGAAGCAACTCCGGCGGACCGAAGCTGCCCTATTTCGGCCAACCTGAAATCGGCCATTTCAAGCCCTAATCAGGCCAAACCAAGCCCTCCCAACACTTCCTCAGCCTTTCCATGGCCGAATTAGGACCGAAAGTTAAGCCAATTCGACCCCCCCTTTACAATTTTTGATCGGTGCTAGAGAGAGAATCGACCGAATTTCAATGACAAAATTCTAATCTAATTCCGCATCAATTGATGCAATTCTTAATTCTAGGATGAACCTCAAGATGAGAGCTATCTGCCTAGATCAAAAGCTCGAACCGCCGTGCCTTCACCGGTGAGTAATCGAAGCTTTCTCTCTCTATAGTTCATTTTCCGATGAAGCTCCGTTTGAGCTCGTCCCGACATTAAAACTTGCGATTCACATTTCTGAAGAATTGTATGAACATATAGAAACTCAATTTCAACAATTGGAAATGTTTGATGGGTCAATTTGATGAAATGAAATTCGGCTGTGTTAAGAAGTTGGAATTGGGGGAAAATTGGGGATTTTCGAAATTCAAAGGACCAAAATGAAATTTTATGAAATTGAGGGTCAATTGGGCATTAAAAGAATGTTGGAGGACCAATTGAGGAATTTTGACAAATTTGGGGCAAAATTTACCATTTTTGTAAAGGAAGGGCAAAATGGTAATTTTGGAAAAGTTGGGGGACCAAATTGGAAATTTGGGAAATTAAACCCCTTTTTGTGAAATGGAATAAATTGAGGTACTATGATAAATTTTAAAAGTTTCGAGACTCAATTTGAGGAAAAACTGGCATTTAGGACATAAAGTTAAAGAGAAATAACTTTAGGAACCTAATTGCAAATAAATGAAAGTTTGACTTTCTCATTCATTTGGAATGAATGAAGGCGATTAGGCCGAAGGATAATGAACCAAAATGCTCATATTGTGTAGGAACACAAAGTACCGAGAATGTCAGCAAGGACAAGCTCGCGTGAATACCAAGAACCGGTCTAGTGGAATTCACGACATTAACGGGTGAGTGGGTTTACTAACATCATACTCGGTTGGGATGATGAGCATAACTTAAAGATAAAAACCACTTACCGGTTGTGAGTGGAAATTTTATATCATACCCGGTAGGGGATGATAAGTACCTCGGTATAAAAACCCACTATTTAGTGGTATTTTAATCATCACCACTTAGAGAAAGTGATGTGAAAATTATGTGAAAAAAACTACTTACCGGTTGTAAGTAGATCATACCCGGTTGGTATGATGAGACTTCCTCGAAGGAAGTTGAAAACCTGTTCATCAGTTATGAACGGAGATGTCCTTATACCGGTTGGTATACTGGACAGTGAAAACCTATTTTGTCGGAAGTGTTCTCCCCTGACTGTGTGCCAATGCTTAAACTATTTGGGAGACCTTCTCGATGGGAGCTCGAATAGCTCTGATAGGCCAGGGGCCTCGGTTTTGGAACTTGGGGGCTAAATGCCCGATTTTGAAAATCTCGTATAGTAGGCCCAAGGCTAGTTGGCACGAGCAGGAGCTCATAAACGAATATGATATATGTGCCATAAAACTTAATAAGTGAATTGTTTGGCCATGGTACTAAGATAGGACCGACATGCTCAGTCAACTAGCGGCAGTGCGACATGACAGGTCGACGGACTAGTCAAGACAAATAGTTGCGGGTTGAGTTGAGAGTCGGGGCCGTTGGACTAGTGGCACCACAAATTACATGGAAATATAAGAAAACATTGTTTGTGCATGCATTGTGAGTACGGGATCATCAAGATGCCCATGAGGGGTAGTGATGCGTCCTAAGGGCACTTGATGACCTGGTGGCTATAAGGGTAGTTCGTCGATCCAAGTGTCTGTGTGAAATCTAGAGTAGCACCAAGTGCATGAGACTGGGGTGGGGACAAGATGAGGTCTTTGTCTTCATACGGACACGAAGAAGTGATTTTGGGATTGTGGGTCGGATGTCACGTACATCCACTCATTCCTAGGGTAGAAGTGGTTGTACTTCTATCTGGGTGGCAGGAAAAGTCGCACCGAAGCCACTAGCGGGTTCAGTAGTGATACTGACTTGCGAATGTGTGTAACCTTCATGATGAAGGATGTGTGTTGGGTGATGACACACCGTGTTAACTAAGAAATAATGGAAAAACCCGAATTTTTAAATGAAGGGATTTTTGAAAACAAAGGAGTCTGACACACTCTATATAAATATTTTTCTTAAAAGTCAAAAGTTTTTAAAAACCCATTCACTGAGTAGTCGTTCTCACCCCCTCCCTTATATCCCTTTTAGGAAATCCCGGAAAGACTCCCCTTAAAGACCGTCAACTAAGATGCCTGTAAGACAGGTATGTAAAGTTTTAAATTTCATGTAGTTTTGATTATGCTATTCTAGGAAAAAGGTGCAGGTTAAAGGATACCTTACTCTTTACGGTTTACAATAAGGGGAAACCCTTTAATAAATCGGGAGAGTGGCAGGTTGATCACGGGGATCCGACCAAACCAGGTCGGGGCATGACAATTAACCTCTTCAGCTCCTTATCTTGAGGCACACATACCTTACCTTTATAGGTTAGCACTCGATCACCTCGTAAGTTGTAGTCCGATTTTGTCCCATTATTGACCGAGTCCAAATAAGATTAGAGTTCCTTATTAGCCTTTTGTTAGGACTTAATTTGCTTGGTTAGATTGGGCCTCACCACCACATCTGCCAACAAGTATTTCTCCTTCTTATCTATCTTCAGGTCCACCTCCATTCTCCCCAGCTGTTGCAACAAGGGTATGTAACTTGTCTTTATATGTACTGCCTCGGTTTGGTATTTACGACTTAGGGCATCTGCTACCACATTTTCTTTTTGGGGTGATACTCTCTCACAAGGTCATAATCTTTCACCAATTCTAGTCATCTCCTCTGGCGGAGATTTAACACCTTCTAAGTTAAGAAATACTTAAGAATCTTGTGATTAGTGTATATCCTACACTTAACCTTGTAGAGGTAGTGTCACCAAATCTTTAAGGAAAACACTATCATAGCTAATTCTAGGTCATGGGTTAGATAATTTCTCTCATGTACCTTGAGTTGTCGTGAGGCATAGGCGATAACCTTTCCTTATTACATCAGTACACATCTGAGTCCTAATCCGAATGCATCACTATAGACAGTGTACTCTCCCACACTTGGGTCAGGAAGGGAGAGTACCAGTGTGGTTGTCAATCGACTCTTCAACTCCAAGAAAGACATCTCATAGCTTTCATCCCATTTATACTCGACTCATTTCTTGGTGAGCCAAGTCAGAGGAGCTACTATCTTAGAAAATTCTTGCACAAATTATCTGTAGTATCCCGCCAGACTTAAGAAGCTTCGTATCTTCGAAGGATTCGTGGGTCCCTTCCAATCGGTTATGGCTTCCACCTTTACCGAGTCTACTTTGACTCCATCCTTAGATACTAGGTATCCCAAGAATACTACTTCCTACAGCCAAAACTCGCACTTAGAGAATTTTGCATATAAGTGGTTTTCCCTCAATATCTCCAAGGTGATTGCCAAATGTTCTTCGTGCTCCAACCTAGTTCGTGAGTATATGAGAATATCATCTATGAATACTATCATGAACCTATCCAAGTGTGGTTGGAATACTTGGTTCATTAAATCCATGAAGGTTGCATGGGCATTTGTCAATCCAAATGGCATCACTCTAAACTCGTAATGTCTGTATCAGGACCAGAATACCGTTTTAGGAATGTCCTCCTCTTGGATCCTGAGTTGGTGATAGCCTGGCCGAAGGTCTTTCTTAGAAAAATAGGCTACTCCTTTTAGTTGGTTGAATAGGTCACCGATCCGTATAAGTGGGTACCAGTTCTTGATGGTGACCTGATTCAACTTCCTATAATCTATGCACAGTCTCATGTTCCCATCCTTTTTCTTCACAAATAGGACTGGTACACCCCATGGAGACTAGCTAGGATGTATAAAATCCTTCTCCAATAGTTCGTATAGTTGCTCCTTCAATTCCTTCAATTCTACTAGAGCCATACGATAAGGGGCTTGAGATATGAGGCTTGTTCCTTGGATAATTTCTATAGTGAATTCCACTTGTTGACTTGGGGGTAGTCCAGGTAATTCTTTTGGAAATACCTTTGGATAGTGTTTAACCACCAGAATGTCTTCAAGTCCCTTCTCCTCAGTCTTTTTGTTGATGACCCTGGCCAGAAAAGCCATACAACCTTTCTATATCATCTTTTGAGCCTTCATATGAGATACCATACGTACTTCACCCTTCCTTCGGTCTCCTTGGAATTTTAATCAGTTTGTCTCAGGGGTGTAGAAGGTCACTATCTTCTTTCCACAGTCCATCCTACCCTGATGGTTACTTAACCAATCCATCCCAAGGATCACTTCTACCTCCCTCAGAGGCAACAAATCAAATCTGCTTCGAGTTTGATTCCTCCAATCTTTATTTCACATCCCTTTAATTGTTTGTTCCTATTTAACCCTTCTCCTAAGGGTGTGAGGATGTTGAGACTTTGTCCTAGAGGAGTGAGTTCTAGGGGTAACTTGTAATTAAGTCTTCTTTGATGAAGGATCTCTCAGCTCCTAAGTCGAATAGGGCATAGATCTGTTGTCCCCATAAATGCACAAACCCTGATTGAAGAAATGTATATTTTTATAGGAAAGGGTTTCTTTATTGAATAAAAATTTTCAATTACAAGATTTTTTCTTAAGAAAATTGGGAGGGTTTTGGGATGTACTTGCTACAGTACTAGGGTCTTTCCTAGCCTCTTCCTGGGTGAGGTTATATACCCTAGCTAGTACTCTGGTTGTAGTATTTGGCTTGGAATTCTTGGGGTTCCCTTGTGGTGGTCCAAGTGTATTTTTTTGCTTGTTCTCCCTTAGAGTGGGGCATTCCTTTGCAAAGTGCCCCACTTGTCCACATGCAAAGTAGGTCAAGCATGCTCCCTTGTGGTGCCTTTGGCACCTAGGACAGTGAGGGTTTCCTTGGGGCAAGGTGGGGATTACTCTTTGGGGAGGTGGTGGCATGTCCTTTCTCTTTTGAAATGCCACTCTATTTCCAGATCTTGGACCATACTGATTACCACTGCCAGGTCCGTGAGGCATCCTAGTACTCCCATACGGTCTCATAGGTCCATATTGAGATTGTCCACGAATCGTTGACATATATCTGCTGGCCCAGCTAGGTTAGGAGAAAAGGGCCTTAACTCATTGAATTTGGTCTCATACTCTGATATTGAGTTAAGCCCTTACCGAAGTCGAAGGAAATCCTACTTCTTCTCATTAATCAAATGAGGAGCCATGTACCGCTCTACGTACCTCTCCTCAAACTGCTCCTAGGTGGGTGTGGAGGTAGGAAGGTTTCGGACATTGTCCCACCATCTTTTGGCACTTCCCTCCAGGAAGAATTCTATCAGGATCACCATGTCCTTTGGGGATATTGACTATCCCCATCAACTTCTTGACATTAGCTAGATAATCCATGGTGGCACCAGGATCTTTCTCTTCGAGGAAAGGCTAACACTCCAGTTGATGGAGAGTCTTAAGATTTTTGGGAATGTGAATGGGAGGGGGATGGCTAATAGGAGGAGGATGGGATTATACTTCCTCCGGTTCAGCACGAGAGTTGGTGCCTGCCTCAGGGATGAGATTAGGTTGCCCAAATACACAGGTGAACTCCTCTACAACCTCTGGTGTTCCGAGCTAAGTCCAGGTGGGGTTTTCTAGGCTCCTCGGGGAGTTTCCACAGGTAGGGGTGGTTGGGCAGTGTTGGAGACCGCAACTCTGGTTCTCTTGGTTCCTTTCTTGGGAGCCATCTAAAAATTTTTAATTCATTCCTATTAGTTACTATGTTCTCTAGTATTGATAATGTATTTGAGGAAACAGGCTCTGATACCACTAAAGTTGTCACGCACCGATGCGGTTTGGTCAGATCCCCGTGAGCAACCCGACACTCTCCCAATTTTATTAAGGGTTTTCCCCTTCTTTAAACTGTGAGGAGTAAGGCGTCCTTTATAGCTGCACCTTTCTTAGAATGACACTAATCAAAACTGAATTAATTTAAACTTTCATACCTGTCTTGCAGGTTTATCTAGCAGAAAGCCTTTAGATGGGTTTTTCCCTCAGTTTCCTAAAAAGGGGTAAAGGGAGGGGGTGAGTTCGACAACTTAGTGAATGAGTTTGTTGAAACATTAGTTTCCTGAAAAATAGTTTGCGTTGGATTGTGTCACACTCCTTATTTTCATTAAAATCATTCTTTCCTTGAATATTCGGTTATTCAAAATCAATTTCCTCACAATCTATGTGTTTAACAATCAACACACACCCTTCATCATGAAGGGATCACACATTCGCAGGGCAGCCCGTCCACTGCACCCACTTGTGACATCAGAGCGACTTTACTGGCCACCTAGATAGAAGCCCGTCCACTTCTACCCTGGGAATGTGTAAACTCTGCATTTTTTAGTTAAGAAAAACTGGGAAAAGAACCAGTCAAACCGAGTAAGAAAACCGAGCCGGTTTACATTTGAGAACACGCAATATGGAAATTTACAACTTTCGGGTGATCTAAAGGGTTCATTAAACCTTGGAAAAGAAATTTAAGAAACTTTAGAAAATAAAAACCAAATTAGTTCAGGTAAACTAGATTTCATAAGAACTTTAAAGTTAAGTGTGATTGCCCGAGAGTAGTGTGAGAATGGGATAGCAAACTCCAGTCAATTTGAGAATCGTTGGAGAAGTGCTGACATGATGGAATAATGAAGCAACTCCGACGGATCGAAGCTGCCCTATTGCGGCCAAGCTGAAATCGGCCATTTCAAGCCCTCCTCAGGCCAAACCAAGCCCTCCCAACACTTTCTCAGCCTTTCCACGGCCGAAAGGTAAGCCAATTTGGCTCCCCTTTACAATTTTCGATTGGTGCTAGAGAGAGAGAGTTGACCGAATTTCAATGAAGAAATTCTAATGCAATTCCGCATCAATTGATGCAATTTTTGATTCTAGGATGAACCTTAGGATGAGACCTATTTGCCCAGATCGAAAGCTCGGACCGTCGTGCATTCATCGGTGAGTAATCGAAGCTTTCTCTCTCTATAGTCTGTTTTTTGGCGAAGCTCCGTTTGAGCTCGTTCCGGCATTAAAATCTGTGATTCAAAGTTTCTTAGAATCGTATGAACATGTAGGAACTCAATTTCAACTCCAATTTCAATAATTAGAAGTGTTTGATCGGTCAATTTGATGAAATCAAATTCGGAAGTGTTGAAGAGTTGAAATTTGGGGATTTTTGAAATTCAAAGGGCCAAAATACAATTTTATGAAATTGAGGGTCAATTAGGCATGAAAATAATGTTGGAGGACCAATTGAGGAAATTTTGGAATTTTTGGGGCAGAACTTACCATTTTTGTAAAAGAAGGGCAAAATGGTAATTTTGGAAAAATTGGGGGACCAAATTGGAAATTTGGGAAATTAAACCCCTTTTTGGTGAAATTGAATAAATTGAGGTGCTAGGATAAATTTTAAAAGTTATGGGACTCAATTTGAGGAAAAACTGACATTATGGACTTAAAGTTAAAGAGAAATAACTTTAGTGACCTAATTGCAAATAACTAAAAGTTTGGGTTTTCTCATTCATTGGAAATGAATGAAGGCTGTTATGCCAAGTAATAATGAACAAGGTTGTTCATATCGTGTAGGAACGCGAAATACTAGGAACGCTTGCAAGGACAAGCTCGCGTGAATACAAAGAACCAATCTAGTGGAATTCACAGCATTAACGGGTGAGTGGGTTTACTAACATCATACCCGGTTGGGATGATGTGCACAACTTAAAAATAAAAACCACTTACCGGTTGTGAGTAGAAATTTTATATCATACCCGATATGGGATGATAAGTACCTTGGTATAAAAACCCACTGTTTAGTGGTATTTTAATCATCACCACTAAGAGAAAGTGATGTGAAAATTATGCGAAAAAAACTACTTACCAGTTGTAAGTAGATCATACCCGGTTGGTATGATGGGACTTCCTCGAAAGAAGTTGAAAACCCGTTCATTAGTTATGAACGGAGATGTCCTTATACCGGTTGGTATAATGGACGGTGAAAATCTATTTTGTCGGAAGTGTTCTCCCCTGACTGTGTGCCAATGCTTAAACTATTTGGGAGACCTTCTCAATGGGAGCTCAAATAGCTCTGATAGGCTAGGGGCCTCGACTTTGGAACTTGGGGGCTAAATGCCCAATTTTGAAAATCTCGTACAGTAGGCCCAAGGCCAGTTGGCACGAGCAGGAGCTCGTAAACGAACATGATATATGTGCCATAAAACTTAATAAGTGAATTGTTTGGCCATGGTACCAAGATAGGACCGACATGCTCAGTCAACTAGCAGTAGTGCGACATGACAGGTCAATTAGTCAAGACAAACAGCTGCGGGTTGAGTTGAGAGTCGGGGCCGTTGGACTAGTGGCACCACAGATTACATGGCAATATAAGAAAACATTATTTGTGCATGCACTGTGAGTACGGGATCATCAAGACGCCCATGAGGGGTAGTGATGCGTCCTAAGGGCACTGGACGACCTGGTGGCTATAAGGGCAGTTTGTCGTTCTAGGTGTCTGTGCGAAATCTGGAGTAGCACCAAGTGCATGAGATTGGAGTGGGGACAGGAGGAGGTCTCTATCCTCATACGGACATGAAGAAGTTATTTCGGGATTGTGGGTCGGATGACACGTACATCCACTCATTCCTAGGATAGAAGTGGTTGTACTTCTATCCGGGTGGCAGGAAAAGTCGCTCCGAAGCCACTAGCGGGTTCAGTAGTGATACTGACTTGCGAATGTGTGTAACCTTCATGATGAAGGATGTGTGTTGGGTGATGACACACCGGTAACTAAGAAATAATGGAAAAACCCAAATTTTTAAATGAAGTGATTTTTGAAAAGAAATGAGTCTGGCACACTCCATATAAATGTTTTTTCTAAGTAGACCTTTAAAAACCCATTTACTAAGTAGTCGTACTCACCCCCTCCCTTATATCCCTTTCAGGAAATCCCGGAAAGCCTACCTTTAAAGACCGTCAACTAAGATGTTTGTAAGACAGGTATGTAAAGTTTTAAATTTCATGCAGTTTTAATTATACTATTCTAGGAAAAAGGTGTAGGTTAAAGGATGCCTTACTCTTTACGGTTTACAATAAGGGGAAACCCTTTAATAAACCGGGAGAGTGGCGGGTTGATCACGGGGATCCGACCAAACCGGGTTGGGGTGTGACAAAATGAGTGGATGTACGTGACATCTGACCCTTAAACCCGAAAAGAAACTCCGTGTCCATATGAGGATAGAGACCTCATCCCGACCCCACCCCAGTCTCATGTGCATGAAGCTACATCGAGCTTCCCTAACTGCTGGCACGACAAATTGCCCTTATCTCCACCATATCATCTAATAGTCCCTAGGACACATCACTACCCCTCTTGGGCATCTTGATGGTCCCGAACCTTAGTGCATGCACAAACAATAATTTTCCATATAAGCCATTAACCTTTGGTGCCACTGGTCCAATGGCTCCGACCCTCAACTCAACCTGCAACTATTTGTCTAGACTGATCCATCAACATGGTCTTATCGCACTGCCGCTAGTCAATCGAGTGAAGTTATGTGGGTTCTCTTTCTAACACTAATCAAAAAATTATAGAGTGGAGCCAAATTGGCTTACTCTTTCACTCTAATTCAGTCATCTGAGGGTTGTGGAAGTGTTGGGAAAGCTTGGTTTGGCTTGAGAAGGGCTCAAATTGGTTGTTCTTAGCTCGGCCAAGATAGAGCAGCTTTAATTCGCCGAAGCTGCTTGACTGTTCAATCATGACGGAGCTTCTCCAGTGATCCTCAGAACAAATGGAGACTACCGTCGGGTAGCTGACTTCTCCCTAAATCTAAGGAACCTGACCTCACCTTTTTTGGATTATAAAAACCCCAATGTCGAAGCTCTGGTTTGAGCTTCACCGAAAATTGGAGCAATAGCGCGAGAGAGAAGTTTTCAGGTGTGAGGAGGATGAATGAGGAGGAGCTCTTTATATAGGATACTCGGGGACTCCTTGGCCGTCTGATTGGCACCTTTATGGTGGTCATTCATTTCCTAAAACTCCTTGAATGGAGACTTTTCATCTTCGCTGACGTTGCTTGATTTTCCGGTGAGTGAATAGTGTTGTCATCTGAAGGAAGAAGACGACACTATTCTGGACAACGGTCAATAGAATCCATTCAACAGCCACGTAGGAGAGAGTAGCCAATGGGGAGGCTGCCATATATCTAGTCAACGAGTCAATGGATGACTAGGCTACTGAGTAGAAAGCCACATTAGTAAAGCCAGCCAATCACAACATGCCACGTGGCAAATCCACACGTGCAAGCTTCACACGTGTGGAAGAGTGTCATCTTCAACTTTAGGCTGACAGACAACCCGTGACTACTAGAGGAAGACCATATCTTCTACCTCTGGAAAAATGGCCATCTCCGACCAAAGAGCGCGAGTCAGATGCTAAAACCGTCAACGATAGGTAGCCCTGCCAATTGCTAAGTTCCCTATATAAAGAGCACCCTTCCACTTGGCCTCTCCAAAGCTCAAGCGCCCCTAGAAATCTGACAGGCCACTTTTAGATGAAGTGCAAACCGGAGCTCAGATGATGGGTCTTTTCTCAACAAAATGAGCTCCAATCAGTGGCAATAGAATTGTGGAGAAGTCCTCTAGCTAGCCGAATGAGACTTGAATACCCCTTGAGGAGCGCTGGAGCAATCACATAGTGAAGTTGCTCCGACGGCTCGAATCACCTAAACTCCAACCTCCTTAATTTGGGACATCTCTGGCCTCCTACAACTGGAATCGACCTCCAACGACTCCCCTAAGGCACCTCCTGATCTCTTTCGGTGTCTAGGTAAGCCATCCACCATCAATTCGTCAGAGTCTTACAATTCTAGAGAGAGAAAGTGGCCAGGACTTACTAACCAAATTCCTCCTACCTAGGACATCAATTGTGCCGAGTTTAGATTCTCAGAAGACCCTCTTGGCAAGGGCTAACTTCACGAATTGAAAGCTCTGACAACCACACTTTCACCAACAAGAATTTGAAGCTCTCTCTCTCTAAGCCATTTTTTGGATGAAGCTCCGTTGAAGCTCGAAACTTGGTCGATTTTAGAAATTTAAAGTGTAGAATGATCTTAGAGAGTTGGAGGAAGTGAATAGTAGCATAAGAGGAAGAAATTAAGGAAGTTTAGGTTGCCAATTGGAAGAGGTAAGAAATCGGATGTCAAGAGTTCAATTTGGGGGCAATTTGGGATTTTTTTTAAAATAGGACTTTTGTGCAATTTTTTGAAATATGGGGGCCAATTGGGGAGTTTTGGAACAGTTAGGTCTGAATTTTAGTTTGTGAATAATTGAAAGTTTGGATCGTGTAGGACGGGCCACACAAGGACCTGTGCTGAGGAGCATGCCATAGATTGGAACCTAGTCAGGCGTACGCGTTGCAACTACCGGGTGAGTGGAAATTTCCAACATCGGTCCTGATTGGGGCAATGGTCTTGCTCTTACATGAAAACTATTTTCTCAAAATTTGCCTGCCCTGTCTGGGTGACTCTACTTAAACGATTTGGGAGCTAATTCTAGGAATTGAGATAGATGATGCAAGTGGGCCTAGTGCCGATGGACACAAGCATAGGCCCGTTGAGAATTAGCAAGTAACGAGTCCATAAGATTTTCAATATGAATAATTGTGTGTTGAACCTACCGAGCCATGAGCAGGTCGCTGGGCTTGTTGGGCCAAATAGCTGCATGTCGAAGTCGGGTCATTGAACTCATTGGGTTGGTGCACACGAGACCGAAGCCAAGTCAACGGACCCTTGGGACCGGTGGGCCAAAGATAATGGCCATAAGGAATAAAATCTCTTGATTGTGCATGTATGAGATGTAGAACCATCGATTCACCCGGTATGGGGTAGTAGTAGTTCCAATGGCTACTGGATGACCTAGGGAGCATAAGGGTGGTCCGTCATCCAGTATGTTGAGAAGCTCAAGAAGCTTCATACGCACTGAGACTGAGGTCGAAGGGGGAATAGGTCTTGTCCCACATTGCGGACACAAAGTATGGCTGGGGTTTGAGGGTCGAACGACTGATGTTCACTCAAACTCTGGGTAGAAGACTCGAATCTCTATCAGGGTGGATGGTAAAGGCACTCCGGTCCATAAGTGTAACAGTCGGGGATTGGTCTGCATTCGTGTGATCCCTTTTTATGATAAAAAGGGAAGTTGATGTGTGAAACCTGTATGAATCAAGGGGTAGAGAAAAATAAATAAATCTATAAAATTCAATTGCTGTAGAAATATTCTCCTCACTGAGTTGTATACTCATTCCCCTCCTTTCACCCCTTTCAGGAAAACTAAAAATGGGTCGGGACAAGCATAATTGAAGTCCAAGCATAGGCTCAAAGCCTCAAGGGAAGTTCCATACAATGAAACCCAACTATTTTAAATTGTTATGGAAAACTTGTATTGGTGCGCATTTACCTTCCCTAATTCATTATGTTAGGAATATCAGGATGGTACACGGAAGGGTGACGGGTTGATCACAAGATCTTGACCGAGTCGGGTCGGGATGTGACAACTTGAGTGGTATCGAAGCATAGTTTTCCTAACAAGTCCCTACAAACTTTAGGGCCTGACCCCAAAACACTTTTAGAAAAGCATTAACGGGGACGTAAACTAAGAATGCATTCCCTGGAGGAATGTTATCTAACCAAGGATGGAGTCTAAGGAGGAATTTGTCCCAAGAGGGAGCCTTGAAGGAGGACCCCTCAACTTTTAGTGGAAGGTGAGGCCTCTCCACCTCGAGGCCTCGATTAGACCTAGGCTCGAAATGTAGCAGAAAGAAACTTTTGGGAAGCATATGCTAACTATGTTACAGTCTTCCGTAAGTTGAATCTGATACAAGGAGACTCGTGTACAGTGAACCACATGCAGTGCGCTTACGCGTAGAAGGCAGCTGTCCTAAACAAGTTCGAGGTTGACGTTGCACACGAAGTGAGGGTTAGAAGAGCAGGCAACACGTCATATTTCTCGGAATATGAGGAACCTAGTATGAACCCTTGTGCTAGGTGTGTGAGGTATCACAGAGGCGCCTACCCACCTATGAGAGCGAATAGGCGCATTAGGCTAACTGATACAGAATCCTGCAACCCGCCCGTGCTGAACTCTAGGCTAGTTAACATGGGAAACTAGGTTAAAGGTGTTAGGTAGGATCTTTTATGCGACTGCTGTAATAAGCCAAAACTGGGGCACGACCAGTTGATGAATAAAAGAACTTCTCTTAATTTCACTTTTGTGCAAAGAAAATTGATCCTCAGTAATCCTTGGGAAGACAAGGAAATGGGATAAGGACCAAAAGTCAAAGTTCCTAGAAGAAAGGGACAAACATGGCCTACCAGACACTCTTGGAACCCTAGAGTTTATAAGACCACGAGGGTAAAGAGTGAGTAAGGGGGGATACTCGCAAGACTTGAGGAGGGGCTAACCCCCCAAGAAAAAGGGTAAACAAGGAAGTATGGAATGCCAGGAAAAGTAGACGAGTCAGAAAACCCTAAAGTCAAGGAAGAAAAGCACCAAACCCTAGTCTGGAAACAAACGATGGGTTAGCCACCTTGCTTGATAGAGCTTAAGGCACAGTATCGAATACCCAAGGAAAGACCATTGAGAATCCTGAGAAGGGTCTCAGAGATATTAAGATGGAACCTTCTAGGAAGAGTGAAAGGATCCGAGATACGAAACTTCGTAGATAAAGACCTCCACGCCATGCTGTGGGAGGAGAGGACAAGGCCAACAAGAAAGAAATTCCTCTAGATAGGTGTAAGGAATCGATAAGCATGCCATTAGGGATTAGCCCAACCAGGGTACTGTGCAATGGTAATAAGTAGATGAGAATGAATTAGGGACAAAAACCCTTAGGAAGGAATGTCGTCAAATGTGAGGAAGTGCAGTGGGACATTGGGAAATCAAATAGTGATCGAGAGACTCGATAGCCAGGACTAAGAATTCCTAAGAGGGAAGTAAGTAGAGCATGGAAACTCGAATGTACATGAGAGGCCTAACCTACAAGGGGTGGGAAAACAAGTAGTAACGTACTCCAACTACACAAGAAGAAGAGTGTGGGACTCCTTGTAAGGACGGGAGCATAAGAGTCCGGTACGAGGAAACCCAAATGAACACAACAAGTAAATAAGGAAAACCCAAATGGTCACGAAGGGCATGATGTTTAAATAGAGGAATGACCAGACACGGGCATGGCCAAACATCTTGGAACCCCAATCTTGTGATAGGGATTAACATTTGTACGAAGACCTCAAGAGTAGGAGTCTTACCCCAAAGTGACAAAAAATGGCGGACCTAAGAAGATACCTTCGGGTAGACGGGTGAGATAAACTGGTCATAATAAACACTGTGGAGTAAGTAGATGTCGAAAGGAAAGGAAAACCATCAAGCATGTTACCTAAAGGATGAAGTAAGAGAATTTTACCAGGAGTTTGAATGTCTAATCATGCCATTGAGGATGATGGCAAAATAATTGTTAAGAAATGGATACCCCGGGACGGGAGGACGAAGGATCTAAAGTCCAAAAAGGGGGATGAAGGATAAGTTATGTTCCCAAAGGAGATGTCATGGATATGAGGGAAGGTAAGAGTGGTGCCATCTAGAAATGGTATGAAACACCGATAACACATCAATCGAAATGGTTATAAGGAAACCATTCACAACCATATAGGATGTGTGGTTAGGTGATGGGAGCATGGAGGTAACAAATAGGAGTTATAAAGGCTAAGACATTGGACGATTTAGTTTGAATGACCATGCGGTAAGAATAGATAAGGCCTAGAGAACAATGGTGAACAAGATTTTGCCACATGAAGCAAGTGAAAAATGGAAGAGAAGGGATCCCAAACAACTGATAAGGATCGTGCCATGTGATGATGATATGAGAGGTTGAGAGACAGCTAAGATGGGTCGGAGTAAGCTGATTACCCTATATGGAAACACTGGCCAAATCGAAAGATGGAGTTCTAATACAACAGTAAGATAAGGAAGGTATGAAAAGATCCTAAGAAGTATCCAACCAATTTCAATTCAAAAAGTAACACAAAAGAAGAAGGGGATAAGGAAAGCCCCCAAGGTAAAAGAGAAGGGCTCGGTGAGGAACTAAGGGCCAATGATATGTAAATGGGACTCGAGATTGTCCTGTGATGGATAACCTGAGCGAACCACAAGTCGATAGTGAGGAAATCCAAGGCCCCAAGTGATTTCAAATGATAGAGGCATGCCGACATGGTGGTCGAAAAGGGAGGAAGAAATAATGAAGCCCCCCAAAATGGATGAAGGAGAAGATCATTCCCTATTCACGTAATGTATAACGAGTTTTGGGGACAAAACTCCTAAAAGGTGGGTAGAGTTGTAAGCCCCATCCTCCTAAACCAATGAAACCAGGAAAGAGAACCAGGAAGTTTCTAGAGAGAAACCGAGAATCTAAAAGAACCGGAATTTGGTAAAGAAGGGTTAATTTGGGAATTTGGAAAATTTCAAGTGGCCAATAAATCACAAAAATCATGGAGAATAACAATTAAGTGGATTGGGTGTGAAATTCGTACCAGTTCACCCTAATTCGGATTGAACCAAGCTTAACTATGAAGAACTGGTTCAAAGACTTATTTTTCTAGTAGGCTTTAAAATATCAAATTTAAAAAATTAAAGCCACCATTAGATAGGAAATGAATTTATAAATTTTTAATTTTGGAAAATTGGGCTTAAACTGGCCAATTTACGACAAGTGCCATGTCAGCATCTAACAAGGATGTCGGAGAAACGACCGACCAATCAAGGGCCTACACGTGGTAGAGCCATCCAAATTATCCAATTAAGGGACGCCATGTGTCATGGTCAACGGTCAACAGAATTCAGTCAATAGCCACATAGGAGGGAGCAGCCAATGGGAGGATGCCATGTGTCCAATCAACGAGTCAAAGGTCGACTAGGCTGCTGAGTAGGAAGCCACATCACCAAAGCCAGCCAAGCACAACATGCCATGTGGCAAATCCATATGTGCGAAGCTCGCATGTGCGTAAGAGTGTAGTCTTCAACCTTAAGCTGACAAACAGAAGAAGACTAGAACTTCTACCTCCAAAAAAATAGGCCACCACTGACGGAAGAGGGCAAGTTAGACACTAAAACTAATATTGGCCAGTAGCCCTTTTAGTTACCAAGCTCTCTATAAAAAGAGCACCCACCCACTTGGCCTCCCCATTGCTTGAGAGACCCTAGAAGACTGACAACCCATTTTTGACGAAGTGCAAATCAGAGCTCCGTTGACGGGTCATTTCTCAACACAATGAGCTCCAATCAGTGGCAACAGAACCGGGGAGAAGTCCTCCAACTAGTTAATCCTTCAATTAGACATGAAGAACCCTTGAGGAGCATCGGAGCAATCGCACAGTGAAGCTACTCCAATGGCCCGAAGCAGCTAAACTCCAACCTCATGAATTCAGGACATCTCGAGACTCCTACAACTAGAATCGACCTCCCATGACTCCCTAGAGACACCTCCTGACCTCTTCTAGTCTCCAAGTAAGCCTTCAACCTCTAATTCACTAGAGTCCTACAATTCTAGATAGAGAAAGTGGTCGAGACTTACTGACCAAATTCCTCTGCCTAGGACATCAATTGTGCTAAGTTTGGATTCTTAGAAGATCCTCTCAGCAAGGGCTAACTTTACGAATTGAAAGCTCTGACAACCGCACTTCCACCGGTAAGAATTTGAAGCTTTCTCTCTCTAAGCCATTTTTCTGACAAAGCTTTGTCAGAGATCAAAACTCAATCGATTTTAGAAATTCATAGTGCAGAATGATCATATAGAGCTAGAGGAAGTGAATAGCAGCACAAGAGGAAGAAATTAAGGTAGTTTAGGCGGCCAATTGGAAGAGGTAAGAAATTAGGGGTCAAGAGTTCAATTTGGGGGAAACTTTGGGGGGCAATTGGCAAAAGTGAGGAAATTGAGGGCCAATTTGTGGTTTTGAGAAATTTTGGAGGCAAATTGACAACTTTCATGAAATAGGGGCATTTTGGTAATTTTGGAAAAATGGGGAAATCCGATAATTCTTGGAAATTAGAGCAAATTGGGGAGTTTTGGAAAAGTTAGGGCTAAATTTCAGTTTGTGAATAATTGAAAGCTCGGATCGTGTAGGATGGGCCACACAAGGACCTGCATTGAGGAGCACGCCACGAATCAGAACCTATTGAGGTGAACGTGTCGCAACTACCGGGTGAGTGAAAATTTCTAGCATTAGTCCCTGTTGGGGCGATGGTCTTGCATTTAAATGAAAATCGTTTTCTCATAATTTGGGAGCTAATTCTAGGAGTTGAGCTAGATAATGCAAGTAGTCCCAAGGCCGATGGATACGGGCACAAGCCCATTGAGAATTAACAAGTAACGAGTCTATTAAGACTTTCAAAATGAATAATTGTGTGTTAAACTTACCGAGCCATGAGTAGGTCATTGGGCTTGTTGGGCTAGATAGCTACAAACCGAAGCTGGGTCGTTGAACCCATTGGGCTGGTGCACATGGGGCCAAAGCTGAGCCACGGACCCTTGGGGCTGATGGGCCAAAGATAATGTCCATAAGGAATAAAATCTCTTGATTGTACATGCATGAGATGCGGAACCATCGAGTCGCCTAGTATGGGGTAGTTGTGGTTCCAAGGGCTGCTAGACGATCTAGGGAGCGTAAGGGTGGTCCATCATCTAATATGTCAAGAAGCTTCAGGAGATTCATGCATACTGAGACCAAGGTCGGAGGGGGAAGAAGTCTCGTCCCACATTGCGGACACGAAGTATGGCTAGCGTTTGAGGGTCGGACGACTGATGCCCACTCAAACTTAGGGTATAGGTCTCGAACCTCTATTAGGGTGGATGGTAAAGGCGCTCCGATCCACAAGTGGAACAGTCGGAGACTAGTCTACAATTATGTGATCCCTTTTTATGACAAAAATGACAATTGATGTGTGAAACCTGTATGGACCATGGGGAAGATAAAAAGAAATAAATCTTTAAAACTCGATTGCTATAGAAATACTCTCTTCACTGAGTTGTATACTCATTCCCCTCCTTTCACCCCTTTCAGGAAAACTAAAAATGGGTCGGGACTAGCATAATTGAAGTCCAAGCGAAGGCTTGAACCCTCAAGGTAAGTTCCATACAATGAAACCCAGCTATTTTAATTTGTTATGGAAAACTTGTATTGGTATGCCTTTACCTTCGCTAAGTCATCAAGGTAGGAATAACAGGATGGTACCGGGAAGGGTGGCAGGTTGATCACAGGATCCCGACCGAGCAGGGTCGGGATGTGACACCTTGAGTTTTAGAACTTGTTCATTCCGGGGGTTCCATAGATCTCCCTCTTAGTCTTGCTCGGGTGATCTCTTGCTCTTTCTACAATATATAGCAAACATAGGGGTTAGTTCCCTCTGGGTACACCAATATCACTACATTGTAAATTTACTTAAGAAGTTTCAGTTTTTTTCTCATAGGCTCGACTACCTTGCTTTCCAATTGGTAAGTCAGCCCATACCTTAACCTTCTCTAAGGTTAGTCACTCACACTCAATGTCATTTTCTTTTCACTTCCATACTAAAAGTGCTTAACATTCATTTATTTACCACCTTGTGGTCCTGTTTTTTTTTTTCAATTTACCGTTTGGTCCTTAACTTGGTCAAAATTACCATTTTCCCTTATACTTTACAACTTGTCTTTCCTTGGACCTATGACTTTCCCAAGTCTTCGATTTGGGACCCTCAAGTCCTCTTGAGTCCCATTTAGGTCCCAAATAGGCATTGGAACATTTTCAAGCTCTATTTCCCAAGAATTACTGAAAGGCCCCTTAAGTTTTGGCAAAATTACCATTTTGCCCCTTTTCTTGAGAACTTCGGTTTTAGGATCCACTTGACCCCAAATTTTCACATTATGGCCCCTAAAATTTATTTAATTATGTTTAGAACCTTGTAGTGCACAAAAGTTGTCTTTTGGCCATGCAAATACTTATATTTGTACTTTAGTCCCTAACTTTACCTTTATTGCAATTAGGTCCCTAGACCTTCCATAATAGGCAAACCAAATACCCTATCCTAACTAAACTTCCCAATCAGCCCCACAAGTTCATTCAGCCCCTTAGAAAGACCCCATAACAAGCTCATTCCTATTTGGGTCCCCTAAGTTTCACTTATTTACATTCTAATCCCTGACCTTTGACCCCTAACCAAAGTATCTCCAAAAATTATGAAATTAAGTGGGGAGGTCCCCCTAGCCTCCCTTTACTTCATCGTAACCTTGGTTTGTCCGGAGTCAACTGGAAATGCTCTGATCAAGCTTGATTGGAAACTTAATAGAAAGCTAGTAAAAGTCAGGTTAAGGTCGAGAACTCACCAGAGAACGCACGTCGACTGTTGAGGCTAGTGGGTTTGGAATGTTGACTCACCAAGGAGTCTGTGCCCACTTGAATCACCTTGATTGGTGGTTTTGTAGCACATGTAATATCCATATTAGTTAGCTCACCCACTTAACCCAAAAATCAGAACTTGAATGAATTAATTCTCCTTCTATACTCACTCAAATTGAGCAAGGTCTACGACTATAGAAAGTAGTTGTTTGAGGAATATGGTGAATATTTTCAGCCGTTGAAGGCTATAGAGTCCACCATAATTGGTCCTCAAAGCAACTTCTTTATTTCTGTCCATCGAAGCTCCGTCACCGTGCGATCACGCCGGCACCGATAGTGTGAGAGTTGATGGTCGAGAAACGTCGCATTGGAAAGCTAACTTCCTCAACTTCGAGGGACAGCAAGATTGTGTTTTGAGGTGGTCAAACGGTGGAGCTAGGTTGTCATGCCCCGACCCAATTTGGTCGGAACCCCATGAGCAACCCGCCACTCCCTTTGGTCCAAGAAGGATTTACCCTCCTTCTAGACCGCGATGAGTTCAACGTCCTTTTGGCCTTGTTTCCTAGAATAAAATTATACAAAACTTGAGTAATTAATGAGGATTTTTAGGCATACATGACTTAGGGTCCAGCTTCAAGAAATTCGCCAAGGGTTTGTCTCCTTTCCTAAAAAGAGGTTAAAGAGAGGGGTGAGTTTCTATAACTCAGTGAGCGGGTGTTGGGAGTGAGTCTTTCAAAAAATATAGTTTATCAAATTATTCTTCAAAGCATTTCATTTCCAAAATTCTTTACTATTATGTGTGTTTAGCTCTTTTGCACTCACTCTTGCTCGGGAGCTATTTAGCAAACATACACACACCCTTTCTCATAAAGGGTACATACATTCACAGGATAGTGAGCGAGTGTTAGGAGTGAGTCTTTCAAAAAATATAGTTTATCAAATTATTCTTCAAAGCATTTCATCATTTCCAAAATTCTTTACTGTTATGTGTGTTTAGCTCTTTTGCACTCACTCTTGCTCGGGAGCTATTTAGCAAACATACACACACCATTTCTCATAAAGGGTACACACATTTACAGGATAGTCCCAGACTGCACCCACTTGGGGATCAATGTGATTTTATTATCCTCCTTGATAGAAGTCCGACCACTTCTACCCAAAGTCTGAGTGATGCCCCAGGCGCCCAACCCTCAGACCCGAAATTACTTCGTGTCCATATGAGGACGAATACCTCATCCTGTCCCCACCCCAGTCTCATGTGCAAGAAGCTCTGACCAGCTTCTTGAATATCTGGCATGACAAACCTGCCCTTATCGCAACAAGGTCATCCAACAGCCCTTGGAACCCATCACTACCCCTCATGGGCGTCTCGATGGTCCCAAATCAGAGTGCATGCACAAATAATAGTTTTCACATAATAGCCATCATCTTTGGTGCCAATGGTCCAATGACCCTGACACTCGACTTGGCATGTAGTTGTTTGCCTAACTGGTCCGTTGGCCTAGTCCTGGTACACTATCACTAGCCCATCGAGCCTTGTCAGTTCTGACTTGGTACCGTGGTAAATCACATAGAATTTCCAGTTTAATGAGAGTTTTTATGGCTCTTTTACTCATTTTTGTCTACGAGCTCCAGCCCGTGTCCATTGGCCTTGGGCCCACTTCATGAGTTTATCAAAACTAGGCCTTGAGCCCTATAAGTTCAAAAACAAGGCCTCCAACTTGTTGGAGCTGTCTCAACTCTAGTAAAAAAAAAGTCCCCCAATCATTATAAGCCTTGGCACATGATCATGGGAGACATTTTTAACAAAATGATTTTTAGCTCAAATGTAATCATCATACCAACTGGGTATGATGATAGATATCACACCCCGACCCGGTTTGGTCAGATCCCCATGATCAACCCGCCACTCTCCCGATTTATTTAAGGGTTTCCCCTTATTATAAACCGTAAAGAATAAGGCGTCCATTTAACCTGCACCTTTCATGGAATAACATAAATCAAAATTGCATAATATTTTAAATTTATCATACCTGTCTCATAGGCGTCTTATTTGAGGGTCTTTAAGGGTAGGCTTTTCGGAATTTCCTGAAAGGGTTACAATGGAGGGGGTGAGTGCAACTCCTCAGTGAATGGATTTTCAAAAATTAACTTTTAGGAAAAAGATTTGTATTAGAGTGTGCGAAACTTCTCATTTTCTCTCAAAAATACTTTCATTTCAAATCTCTGTTTTTATCACCATTTCTTATTAATCATGGTGTGTTATCACCCAACACATATCCTTCATCATGAAGGTCAATCACACAATCGCAGGCCAGCCCATCCACTAAACCCACTTGTGTTGTCGGAGCGACTTTATCGGCCACCTAGATAGAAGCACGTCCACTTCTACCCTAAGAATGAGTTAATGTACGCGACATCCAACCCTCAATCCTGAAATCAATTCTTCATGTCTATGTGAGGACAGAGACCTCATCCCGACCCCACCCCAGTCTCATGCGCAATGAAGCAACGTCGAGCTTTGCAAGGTCACCTGGTCCGATGAACTGCCCTTATATCCACCAGGTCGTCCAGGGCCCCAGGACACATCACTACCTCTCTTGGGCATCTTGAAGGTCCTGTACACACAATGTATGCACAATCAGTATTTTCATCTCGTGCCTTATAATCTGTGGTGCCACTGGTCCAACGACCCTGACTATCAACTCAACCTGTAGCTGTTTGTCTTGACTAGTCTGGAGACCTATTATGTCGCACTGCCACTAGTTGACTGAATATGTCAGTCCTGTCTTGGTACCATGGCCAAACAATTCATTTCCTTAAAGTTTTATGGCATATATCTCATGTTTGTTTACGAGCTCTTGCTCGTGCCAATTGGTCTATGGCCCACTATTTGAGATTTTCAAAATTGGGCTTATTAGCCTCCAAGTTTCAAAATCGAAGCCCCCGACCAATAAGAGCTATTCGAGCTCCCGTCAAGAAGGTCTCCCAAATTGTTTAAGCAATGGCACACAGTCAAGGGAGAGCACATCCGACAAAACATATTTTAAACTATCCATCATACCAACCGGGTATAAAGATATCTCTGCTCATAACCAGTGAACGGGTTTTCCACTTCCTCTGAGGAAGATTTATCATACTAACCGGGTATGATCTACGTACAACTGGTAAGTAGTTTTTCTGCATGATTTTCACATCACTCCTCTAAGTTGTGATGTTTAAAATACCACTAAGTAGTGGGTTTTCATTTCGAGGTACACATAATCCCCAACTGGGTATGATATAAAATCCCACTCACCCGTTATTGTAGTGAATTCCACACGACCGATTCTTTGTATTCTCACGAGCTTGTCCTTGCTGGCGTTCCCAGTACTTCATATTCCTACACGATATGAACATCCTTGTTCAATATCCCTCAGCCTAATAGCCTTAATTCATTCCAAATAAATGAGAAAACTAAACTTTCTTTTTATTTGCAATTAGGTCTCTAAAGTTATTTTTCTTTAAGTCCCTAATGTCGGTTTTTCCTCAAATTGAGTTCTAAAACTTTTAAAATTTATCTTAGGACCTCAATTTATTCAAATTCACAAAAAGGGGTTTAATTTCCCAAATTTCCAATTTGGTCCCCAAACTTTTCCAAAATTACCATGTTGCCCTTCCTTTACAAAAAGTGTAAGTTTCACCCCAAAAATTCTAAAATTTCTCAATTGGAACTCTAACATTCTTATCATGCCCAATTGACCCTCAATTTTAAAAAATTGCATCTTGGTCCTTCGAATTTTCAAAAATCCCCAATTTTCCCCAGATTTTAACTCCTTAACATAGCCGAATTTGATTTCATCAAATTGACCGATCAAACACATCTAATTGTTGAAATTGAAGTTAAAATTGAGATTCTACAGCTTCATACGTTTCAATAGCATTTTGAATTGCAATTTTTGATGCTGGAACGAGCTCAAATGGAGCTTCGCCGAAAATTAGACTATAGAGAGAGAAAGCTTCGATTTCTCACTGAGGGCGCGACGGTCTGAGCATTCTATTTGGGCAGATAGCTCTCGTCCTGAGGTTCAACCTAGAATCAAGAATTTCATCAATTGATGTCGAATTCAATTAGAATTTCATCATCGAAATTACGCTGGTTCTCTCTCTAGCACCGGCTGAAAGTTGCAGAGGGAAGCCGAATTGGCTTACCTTTCAGTCCTAATGCGGCCGCAGGAGGGCTAAGGAAGTGTTGGGAGGGCTTGATTTGGCCTGAGGAGGGATCGAATTGATCGATTTCAGTTCGACCGAAATAGGGTAGCTTTGGTCCGTTGAAACTGCGTCATTGTTCCATCTCGTCGAGGCTCCTCCGGCGACCCTCGGATCAAATGTAGACTACAGGCGTGTAGCTGACTTCTCCCCAATTCTAAAGAACCTAACCTCGCCTTCTTTGGATCAGAAATGACCCTATATCGGAGCTCTTGTTCGAGCTTCACCGGAAAACTAAGCAGCTGAGAGAGAGTGAGCTATTCAGGTGTGGATAGGATGAATGGAGAGGGGGTCTTTATGTAGGAAGCTCGGGGACTCCTTAGTCGTCTGATTGGCACCTTAATGGTAGTCATTCATTGCTTGAAACTCCTTGGCCGGAGATTTTTCAGCTTCGCTGTCGCTGTGTGATTTTCTGGCGAGTGAACAATACTGTATCTGAAGGAAGAAGATGACACTCTTCCAAACTGGGTTTAAAGCTTAAACCAGCTGGTTCACCCCCCATTTGACCAAAATTTTCAAATCTAAAAAATTTTAAATTCATTTTCTATCCAATGGGGGCCTCAAATCTCAAATTTGAATTTTTCAAGCCACCTAGAAAAATGAATTTAGAATCCGGTTTAATAGTGGTTCAAAATGGTCCAAATCAGTTCAATCCAGTTCGAATCTGGTTCACCTGAACCGGTTTGGTTTTCATCTCCAATTCATTCTCAAGTCCATTTCTATGACTTTTGGAACTCTTTGGGTCACTCGAGATCCATAAATTTCCCGGTTTGCCCTTTTTCTATCGGTTCTGGTTCATGAACCGACTCGGTTCATAAACCGATTCAATCTAGTTGGATCTAGTTCATCTAAATTGGTCTGGTTTTTCTCTTCCAATTTGTCTTAAGGTTCTTTTCCAAGGTTTTATGAACCCTTTGGATCACCCGGGAGTTGTAAATTTCTAAATTACCCGTTCCCAAATGATCGGGTTTGTGAATCGGTTCGGTTTTCTTACTCGATTTGATTGGTTCTTTTCCCGATTTTTTCTTAACTCAAAAGGGCGGGGTTTACAATAGAGATATGTCCACTCACAACCGGTATTTGTTTTTCCATCTCAAAATAGTGTTCACCACCCCAACTGGGTATGATGTATAAAATTTCCCACTCATAGTGGTCTTTCAATTTAAAACGTGCTCATCATCCCAACCGGTTATAACGTTAGTAAGCCCACTCACCCGATTACTGTGACATATTCATCCCCAGTCGACTTTCCAGTCCTATTTGAGCTCCTTCGCTCACGTCATTATCTTAATTCATTTCTACACAGTTTGAGTATACGTATAAGGAAAGATTTGACATGAAAACCCTTTAATTTCCATGTATTTACATCTAGGCACTTATTTGTGCCTTATTGTAATTAGGTCCCTAAGGTTCACAATATTTGACTTTAGGTCCCAAATGCTCAATTATTTTTAATCAAGTCCCTGGGGTTTCCAATATCCTCGTTGGGTCCTTAATTTTCCTCATAATTGAAATCGGGCTCAATCTTTTCCAAAATTTCCAATAGGTCCCTCAATTTTCAAAAATTATCGATTGGCCCCAAACTTTCCAAAAATGGCCAATTGTTCCCAATTCTTTCAAAAATGACTAATTGTTTCACCAGCATCTTCATTTTTACCAATTGACCTTAAATCTTGAAAAATTGCACTAAGGTCCTCGAATTTCTTTGAAATCCCTAATTTTCCTTAATTTCATCCTTTTCATTGTCCCGAATCTAATCACCTCAAATTGACCAATCAATTCATGTTAATTGTTCCCTATCATGGTGCTAATCAATTTCCTCACCTCCCTACAATTAGACCAAGCCTTGAATCACCATTTTTTGTGTCCAAAATGAGCTCAAATGGAGCTTCATCGGAAAACTAAGTGTAGAGAGAGCTTCGAGAACTCAATGTAAGAGGTGTGGTGGTCTGAGCTCTTGATCTGGAAAGATAGCCCTCGACCTTAGGGTCCTTATAGGATCAAGAATTTTTACAATTGATGTCAGGATCAATGGGAATTTGATCAACGAAATCTAGCACTTTCTCTCTCTAGAACTAAACTGCTCTGACGAAGAAGGGGCGAATTGGCTTACCTTTTCCCTATGGAAAGGTCGTGTGATAGTTGTAGAGGTTATGGGAGGACTTGATTCGGCAGCATGAGGTTTGAATTGGCCAAATTCAGACCGGCAAAATTAGGGCAGCTTCGGGACCGACGGAGTTGTGTTACTCTTTGATCTCGTCGACTCTTCTCCGGCAATCCTCGGGTTGAGTGCAGGTTGCCATCAGGTAGCTGACTTCCTCTAGAGTTTGTAGGACCCAAGTTCATCTTCTAAGGCTAAGAGAAGTGCCCAAGTCAGAGCTCTAGTTTGAGCTTCATTGTAAAACTGTGCACTTCGGAGGAGAAGGAGATTTGAGGTTTGTGGAGGATAAATGGAGTGGAGCTCTTTATATAGGGAGGTTGAGGACCCTCTACTCCACCAGTTTCCATACTGGTCAAAATTATCCTCATCTAAAAATGCCCAAATCGGAGAAAATATTCCCTTGCCAGAAAAATAAAGTTTTTCTACCATTGATGAACAATGTTGTCATCCTAAGGAAGACGATGAGACTGTTCATTAACCGGTTCGGTCCAATTGGGTTCGGTGATGAAAATCAACCGGTTCAGGCTCGATTCAACTGATTTTTTTTAAATTAAAAATTTCAAGAGGATTCCTATTGAATTCCGATGAGGGAACACCTGGAATTTATCTAGTTGGATTTTAGATTCACATGGCAATCCAACCATGGCTCTCTTTCATCAATCTATAAACTACAGCTATAGGAATGAATTAATTTCCCCAAGCAGTGGCCACCAAGTTGTCTACTCATGTTTATCGGTTTTATGGGAAGACTTTCGGTCAGGGTCAGGTGAAGGAGATGACACGCGCATGTGTGGTCGTGTGTGCGCGCATTAGGTGTGGTGCGCCTACCGGTTTACACTATAGTGAACTGGTTTCCGACGAATTTCTAGGCTGGTTTAGTGGGTTTTGGCCTAGTTCACCCATTTTCTAGATAATTCTTTAAAAAATAAAAATACCAAAAAATTATACATTCAATTTCCTATTGAATGGACTCAATAACTGCCCCATTTAGATTTGTTTAGCACCTAAAACATTCGGGGGGGCTTTCCTGCTCTAAGCCAGTTCGATCTGTTTTGGCCATTCTAATGTTAGTTCACCTTTGACTCAACCGATTCTTGTCAAAATCTATTTTTCTAAAACTTCTTCTTCTCATTCTTCATGGTTGGTCTCAATATCCTCTATTTTTGGAGTTGTTTTGACCACCTTAAAAATCAGGAGCATTTTCTCGTAATTAGGCTCAACTCCGATTTGGGCCGGTTTTCACTTGTGCCCTTTCCATTCCTCGATTCATGGTGTTCAAGGATCTTTAGAGGTTATTTCTAGTGGTCTTAGCTACTTACTCATATCTTTGGGTTTTTGAGCCGGTTTACAACTCGATTTTTACTCCAACCTTCTATTATCGGGTTTCTGATCCCAATTCAATGGAGGTTTTCCGATCTAAGTGTGTTTAACCCTAGATCCATAATTTTTTATGTTATAACTTCACCCCCTCCATTTAGGTGTTTTGTCCTCAAAGTTGTTATACGCTGAGGGGTGATAGTCTCCTTTCTAGACCTATTGTTCTTTACTACTTCTCATTATTTCATTCGGTTGATCCTTCCATCACATATTCTCATTATCCTTTCCTTAATTTCACAACTTATTTGATCTAGCCTCAATACTTGCTTGGGCTAGATGTAATTTCTTCTTGGTTTTCTACCATTAGTGAAAATCCTTGGTGCCCCTCAAGGGTACACCTTACCACACAACTTTCCCTCCTATAATTCTCCACGCCCCTATCTACTTTGTGCAGGCTTGCCTGACCGTCATGGTCATGTAATTCCTTCCCATTACAAACTTAAAATTTCCTAGTTTTAGTGTTTTGTCTCTACTCCGGGAAAGGTTTGGGTTCCTTCCCTAGTCCTTGAGGCTTTATACCTCATTCTTCCTATGGCCTTTTCTAGTTCTTCATGTTCAACTTGCTTGTTACTAGTTCATCCCAAACAACTCCATTTACTAGCCATGTTTCAAAAACGTCCACTTCCTCTCAGTTTTCATGGCACATTTGCCTTACCAAAGTGGTTCTTTCCACCCTTTAATCACCATACTTACCATGTCGTATCTCATCAGTACGCCTTTTGGTGAACCACTCATTATCGTACCCTCGTTACCACATGTATATGAGCGTCGATCTTTTCCAATGGTGCTTGTCATGTTTGTGGGTCCTTAAGATCCTTAGGTCTTTATTTCCTTACTTTATACTCTTGTACCATGGAATACCTTTAACAACTCTAGGCACTTAGCCCATCAAACCAACTTTGCAGCTATCCGACCATACCAACCTTAATACTCCACTTTGGTACATTTCCCAAATTTCCAAGTAACTTTACTATGCCACTTGATAACACACGAGTGTTTCATCATCCTATTACACAAAAAGAAAAATGCTAACATCCTTATTCAGCTTGCTAAGACATTCTTGCTGTCATACTTGAGTTGGCTCCTCCATATCCTCACATATCAGTGTAGACTCTTAGGTAAGATCTCTGAGTCTAGGTGAGAGGAGTTTCAGATCCCCCACTCTGTTGTACCACTACTTGATGTACGATCTGCCCTCGCTTGGGACCTTGGGGGTAGTGGAGTTTGAGCCATTGAGGTTTCGACACTGGTGGTTGAGCACTTGACATACAGGCAATTACAAGTAAAGTGTCATGTCAGTTCACACACATAACAAATGGTGCCCCCACTAGGACCTAGGTGAATTTTTTCACACTTCGGACATTGGGTTGCCTTGGTCCCCATATAGTCATTGCTTCTTATTCTCTTCCTGGGAGAATACTTAGTACTACCTAGTGATTGTCTGGTCTCCCAATTGTACATTCATAGAGTGGCCAATATTACTCCACTCTCCTTTCTCATTCAACTCGTTATGTTGGGACTTTATTAGTCAATAAGATACATTCACACTCATGTGCCAAGTTAATGACTATCGTTAGATCTATGGGTTGCCCTAGTCTCTCCATACAATGTTGAATCTCTAGAGATATTCCGGTTAGAAACCTCTAGTAAATATCCACCATACTAGCTAAATTCGGTGCAAACAACTAAATGGCATTTGACTTGTTCTCATATTCATCCATCTGCCCTAAGCCCTAACTTAATAGGAGGAACTCTAATTATTTTCATTTACCATGTATGGCGGGATGTATTCCTTCGTAAACTTGGCCTCAAACTTGATCCAGTTTGGGGGTAATGGGGATATGACCCATTGATTTAGACACCATCTGTCATCATTTTCTTTAAAGAAGAATTCAACAATGGTTACCCTAGTTGTCTCTAGCACATTTATCACTTTCATTAGTCTCTTTGCATTCCTTAGTCAATCCATGGCTTCAACTATGTCCTTTTTGCCTACGAAGGTCTTGCATCTCATTTTCCTTAGAAACTTGAGGTTCTTGGTAATGTCAAAGTCTTGAACATTCCAAGCATTAAAATACCATATTTGGTTTAGAAATGAGCTCAAATGGAGCTTCGCCTGAAAATCGTCCTAGAGAGAGAAAACTTTGATTACTCACTAATGAGAATCTGGTGATTGGAGCTTTTCCTTCCACTGAATTGCTCACTTCCTGGTGATCCTCCCTGGATTAAACCGTACATCAGTTGGTGGCCTAAGCAGTGCAAATTTCTCAACTTAGTTTTAAGGCAATATGCATTGTGAATAGTAATTTCCAGCTAATGGCGGTGAAGGGGACTTACCAATGCAACTTAGGAAAGGTCCAAGCACCTCTAGGGGTGGTCTGGGGAGCTTGGTTTGGCCAAAGTTGGCCCGAGAGTAGCTCGAATTTAGCTCGACCAACTCAGTTTGCGGACTGCCGAGGGAGCGAAGGTACTATGCAAGCTCGCTAGTGCTTCTTCGGTGATCCTAGAGATGAATGGAGTATGCAGTCGTGTAGCTGACTTCCTCATGATTCCAGAGAACCCAAATTTACCTTAAGAGGTGGAGATAAGTGCCCAAGTCAGAGCTCTGGTTCGTGCTTCATTGGAAAAAGTAGCTCTTCTTCTTGTTTAGTCGTTTAAGGGATGAGGAGGACGAATGGGGATGAGCTCTTTATATAGGGAGCTCATGGAGTGACAGATCTATCCATTTTCAATCACTCAGCCTTAATCTCTCTCATTTATGGCCATGCCGGGAGGATTTTCAGGTCGCCAGAATTTTGGAAGCCAACCTATCGTTCTTATCTGCCCATATTAGAGGTTAAAGACGACATTGTGCGTGCATGTGCGAGCATTACACGTGTTAGCTTTCCACTTGACGTGTCATGATTAGTTGGCTTTGCTGATACAATATCCTATTCGGTAGCCTAGTCAGCCTTTGACTCGTTGACAGACATGTGGCGGCCTCCCATCGGCTACTCGTTCCTACGTGGTTATTGATCATGCTTGGTAAGCCTTTGATCATGACATGTGGCATCCTCTAATTGGTTATTTTAAATGCATCAAATTTCTCTCCTAACGTAGAGTATCGCTATCACGTGTCAGTCCCTGATTGGCTGACACCATCCAATGTGCCCTTGTCATGTGTCGACCTCTGATTGGTCAGTTGTTTCTCCAACATCGTTATCTAATGTTGGCGTGGCATCTTTGCCACGTGTCAGCTTCTCATTGGTCAATCTTGCTGAAGTGTCTTTTTAACATTGTCTATTGATTAGGGACACGTGTCACTCCCCTATTGGTCGATCATCGTTGAGGTAGAGTTTCCTCCTCTGATCGTTGACCAAGGACACGTATCTCCTTCTTATTGGCCAACACTGATTAAGCGACTAACTAGGCGCACTTTGCTACGTGTCGCGTGCTGATTGGTCGCACCTCCTGACTGGGCACTGACCTGGCAGCGGTCCATTGACCAACTAGACCGTTGACCGGTCCAGTCTAACTGGATCCAATGACCCAAAATTGAAAATCAGTCGGTTCAGACTCGATTCAACCGGTTTTCCAAAAATTAAAAATTTATAAATTTTTTTAAATTCATTTCTATCTGTTCAATCCACCTAGAAAATTGAATTTTTGAACCGTTTCTTCATGGTTCAATCTGGTTCATGTCCGGTTCATCCTGAATCAGTCTAGTTTTCATATCCAATCCATTTCATGGTTCTTTTCCATGATGTTTAGGTATTTATTAGTCACTTTTAATTTTCCAAATTCTAGTTTTGATCCTTATTTATCATTTCTGGTTCACTTATACCCTCGATTTTCTCTCAAAAATTTTCGATTTCCCTTTTTTAGTTCCTTAGTCCGAGAGGACAGAGTTTACACCTAAGGTCTCTCGTGCCCCATTTCATCCCTCTAGAACTCTATATGGAACATTTCTCTCGTATCAGTTTGATTCAAATTCCCAATTCATGTTTTATTTCTATTCAATATTTTTTAGTTGGAATTTTCCAGTGTTACACCTAATATTTATGGGTCTTGTCAAATTAAAGTCCGCATGAGCTTGATAACACAACTTTCTATAGCTCTTGGAGCTATATAACTCATTGAATAGATGGATCCGGACCACCTGACCACTTACCGCATTACCTAAAATATATTTTTTAACTAAGCAAATTCGAATATGTGAACAAATAAATTTGTTGTTTTTTTATTTATTCAAAATGATAATATTATAATGTAAATAGATATATGTACCATAAATTTAAAATTTTTTGAAATTTTAAAATAATTTTTGGTATAAAATTAACATTTTTTATCATTTATAATATAATATTTGTATTTTAAATATATAACAAATTTTAGTAAAGTTTGAATTTTAAAATCCTGTTAATCTAAAAATATATTTTACTTATAGTACAAAAAAAAAAGATTTTCAAACCCTAAAAAACCCGATCCCAGGTCCTCTACCTAGTAGGACTAGGCCAAATCCACAAAGTAGTTAACTTAAAAAGGCAATTGCCGGACTGTTATTCGGAGGCTTCAAGCGATTGAAATCAGTTAGCCACCCACATGTTGATAACGAGGTAAATGGCTACAATGTTTGAAGACGTGAGGACTGTAGTAATTTGTGTTTCATTGAGTGACTGATCATATGTGACCCCAATATCAACTTGAGCTGCTTACATGTTTTCTCGAAGGAACTCTAAACGGCCGAATGCTGCTGGGGTTTAGTGAGATTCAGATGATACAAATTATCCCCAAGTACGTCATGGAACACTACATTCATGTCGGTTTCCGTAAGGCGCATGGACATGAAACCTTGCCCGTCATAGTAGAATTTCACCCTATCTTTGTTGAATATGTCCGTGTCCCCTTTCCAAGCCTTTGATCCGCCTCCGCTGGTCAGAAACTGTATGCGGCTGCAGCACAGTTTTGAGCTTCAATATGTCAGATCATATTGTATCAGAAAGATGGGGAAATAGCGATCCTTTCCCAGTGTTTCTCTTAACATTTTCAAATCAAAGATGGCCTCAGTTGTGCAAGTTTAAACCTTTACCTGCTCCTGCTGCTAACATGTTGTAAGCAATGGTCGTGTCCATTGATATACATGTCCACTGTGTTTGCCTGGACGATGTTACATTGCAATGGGAAAAGAGTTACTATCCTGTATGAATTTCTGCCCTTATAAGCACTCTATTTGCTGGTTGACTAATATTGGAGTTTTTTGACAGTGTTAGGGAGGACAGGGTAAATGATAAATTCCCATGTTATCAGACGCACTTGGTTCACCCATATTCAAAAATTGGTCTGATACTTGTAAGTTTGACAAGTTTTTATTATTATTTAGTTTTTGATGAGTTTTTTTATTGGGAAAATATAGTGCACTTAAGTGACAGAGGCCACCTTAAGAATCGGCAGCAGAAGATTCCCCAGCTCCTTCGTGCTGCGATGGTGGCCGATGCTTCTAATGGTGTGATGCCCAACAACCACCTTCCATCTTGCCTGGGAACTTCTCAAAGCGAGATCGAGATCCTGCTCTCCGTAACAACCAGCATGGTCCGTGCAGTTATGTCATGTCTTTGGCAATGAAAGAAGAAAAGAGCTTCGTGCACTTAAAACGTATGCCCTAAGCAGCCATTTTCATCAAGCAATTTTATGGCTACCTTCAAGAGCTTTGACAGGTAGTCCTCTCTCGGGAGCACGCCTCTCCAGTCGTAAACGTGCTTGTTGGGCTTCCGGAAGTACTTGTCGACAAAAGGGGTCGTGTCGACGAAGAAGAACTCCGCAATGCCTGATAAGTCCAAGGTGAATTCGAGATTACGTACAAATATCTCTGTCCAAAAAAAACTGAGGAAAGTCGTTTTCTCTTACTTGTTTGAAGGATAAAGGATCTGAGGCAGAGCCATCGTTCATCGATCCTCCTGAGGGCAGGGCTCAACTGTGCCGCTACGTCTCCTCTGTAGTCATGGTTCCCCAAAACTTCAAAAATTTGTGGATTATTCAGAGCACTGGATGTAGGAGTTGATATAGTAGCTCGCTATGTAATCAACACACAGCCAGAAGAAATTCAGCTCGATATGTTACTTGAATACTTGTTGACTTACCACTATACCATTGCTTTTGCAGGCTCCTAGCAGTGTAGACTCTTGAAAAGGACTCATGAAATGCCGGGTCATCTATGCTGCGGAGCCCATCATCATAGAAGTTATCTCCTGTTGAAATCACAAAGTCTATCTCCATTCTTTCTCCAATCTTTCCCATCTGCAAACAAGCCCAAAACTAATTAAAATGAGATTGAGGGTGATGCAGATATGGAGATGTTAGATTTTTTGTCCAAGTCAATTTCTTGAGTACAGAACTTTTGATCCAAGATGAACAACTGAGCTTATAATATATTAAAACGAAAATTTGTTCGGAAAAAAATGACATTTAAAGTCCGAACATATGCCTAGAAGTATATTTAAGGGCATAATCTCTTATATCAATCGAAAAAACTAGAAGAAATTGATACAGTCCACCATATGGTCAGGTTGGACCCTTCGGGATGATATGGAAGAAGATAATGTGGAACACATAGATACCTGGAAGGCCACTTCCGATTGGTTGTACAGGCTCCGCCTCCCCCAATCCCCGACGACCAGTAGGCTAATGGAGCCGTCCGACTTCACTGCAGGGTGCTCCAACCTGACCAGTGCGACCGACACGTGCAAAAACCACGTGAAGAGCCCGGTAAATAGCCATAACGGGTCCGAGGGCTTGCAACGGATGGCCATACTATGTGATCGAGGAGCAGAATAAAATAGTCGGCCGGCGTCGCGGATCTTAGAATCCCGAAGACTGGAATCCGATAAGGTAACGTGACTTTGAATGCATTGATTTGATCTTTATATGATTGTGAGAGGGACTGATGATTGAGTGAAAATCACCATTTTGAATCACCTTCCGATGTCACTTTCCCTGTCTTAGTGCTGCAGTGACCTAATGCATAACGTGCTTGTCCTCCATGAGGGGAAGCGTTTGGCCATCTTCCTCGAAATTTCTCGTACTAAAAACCAACGAAGTACGATATCCCTTGAGCGGCTGTATATATGGGAGATACGGAGCATGAAACTCTCGAAATTAAGGTAATTAAATTATGATGTTCGGTAAATACTACTTATTAAGTTATATAACTCATTTATTCTCCTCAATTCTTTTTAATAAAAATTTTTAAAACAAGAAAAGTAAAATTTTAAGTAAAGAATTTGGAATTATCCCAAATGTAAAATTTTATTAAGTTATTTTGTTAATTTTTTTATAGAAAATATATATGTTTATAAATCTTTATCTTCTAATCTATTTTGATAGAAATATCAATATAGAATAAAAAATTATGGTGGGTTGATTAACTGATTTCAACTGAAAACACAAATAATCCTGTAACCCACCTTAATTAACTAAATTTGTTAACGCGGGTTCCACTGAAAATGTAGGTTATTCTCTAACTTTTTTAACATGACATTTAACAACTTTTATTGGTCACTTAATCAAATGTAACGATTGACTAAATTTAATGGTTAGTCGATCAATTAGACCTTTTCATGTGGTGTTCTTTAATTGACTTGTTTAAATATAATTCAAGATTAGTTGTATACTTTAATTAACATGATTTTGTCATGTATTTTCTGTTTATTGGTTAGTTTTTTCAAACATCCTAGTTGTCTACCGTCTATTTTTCAAGTGTAATACACTATTTGATCAACCCAACTATATCACATTATTATTGATAAATTATTTTATACTTTACACGCGATTCTTATAAGTTGACATTTCTATTAGCTAACTGAGTTGAACGAGTTGACTTGGTCTAACAATTGACCAATTCAATCGAACTAAGTTTTAGTGACCGAAATTGTTTTTTGACATTTTCAGATTCAATTCGATTAGTTTTCTAATTTTTAAAAAAATTTAAATTTATCTCATTTATTTTATAAGTTAATTATCTCAATTTACCAATTTTCTTTTTTTTAATTATCCGAAAATAGATCATTTAACATGTTTTTATTGGTATAGTACAATTTAATTTGATTTACCTTGTTAATTTATTTGTGTAATTATGGTTCAATCTGAACTTTAATTTTGTTTCAAAATTTTCAATCCTCATTTCTAATTTTTTTCTCATATCTTTAACTGGCTTTACAAAAAGACAACCATGCTGAGACACAACCACTAGTAGGGAGAGGGAACTTGCGAAGGAAGCTGACAATTATTCTTTGTAAGGTTTCCCAGACGGTGAACGTAGTGAAAACGGATAATTAATTTCCATGAAAAAATTAAAAATGAAATCAGATTAAGGAAGTGTTACATGAGTTGGAGTTATTTCGATCAACCACAACCATGTCCACTCAATCAAAAGCCCTATAGACCCTCGCCAATGGGAGTTTACCTGAGAAATTATGGAAGCACAAATCATTTCATCCAAACTCGAGAACCAAAAATCCATAATTAATCTTCAAACCCGTTAGAAGTTCGTAAGGATGCCTCCACGACACCAACAACGCGGGTGGACGATTGAACTCGAAGACATGAAAAGTGTCTTGAACTCATGCTTTAGTTGAGAGGCTAGGAGGTTCTTGTGCATTTCTAATGGGTTGTGGTCGAGTGAATATGCAAGCTGGGTGAGCTTGAGAAGAGAAGGCTGCTATCACACAAACCTTCGATGACATCTAGCCCAATAACACCAATGATGGGGAAGATAGTGTCATGATGAACCCTTCGGTTAGACGAGCAAATTGAGGTTTGTATGAGAGATTAAAGGGATGGGTTTTCGATTTGGGGATTCCGTTTTATCGAGTGAAGTTCAGCAGTGTAGATATGATGACAATGGGTTGCAAGCTAGACTTGAGAGTAGGCTGAAATATCAGTTGAACCAATGGGTTAATGTAAAATGGAAACTTTTGAGTTTTTTACCATTTAATGTCGAATAGTTTTGGTTGAAAAGCAGATAATTAAATTTTGGACCAAACATATTGGGATAATAACTCTAATAATTTGGGTTTTTATTTGAACACCCATTACTACATAATTTAAGGGATTTATATCTAAATTAACTTAAATTTCTCTTATTTAATTATAAAGTAATTTAAATTTAATTTTAAAAATAGAATAAGAGTAAAATTATAATTTTGAAATATTTATAGTACGGTATATTAGATATTATATTAGTTGACCTAAAAAATAATTATAAATTTGTTTATAATATGTAGGAAATAAATTATAATTAATTGTATAATAATAGCACAAAAATTCGATAATTTCTTTTTTAGATCAGATATAATCTTATATAATAGTGAATGATATTTATTGAATCACATAAAATTAATATTTTATTGATAATAAATTATTATTTATTATTTAAAAAATTGACAATACTTATAAACTTTTTATAAAAAGATAAAAAATTATATAAGTTATGTTTTTGAATATTTTTTTAGAAAATTTGAATATATTCACTACTTTTACATGAAAATAAAAAAAATTTATAGGGATGAAAATGAGTCTAACCATGTTTTGAAAAAAAAGTTATTATTCCAATTTTTTAAAAGTAAAAATGAAATGGATGGTAAATCTTATTTTCCATATTGTTGAATTTTTAAATATGGGCTATGTCCTATGTGATAATATTTGTAGTTTGGATTTACAATATATGAAGATAATAAAATTACTAAATAAAATTTGTAAAATGGTACATACTCAATAATTACTATTGATATACTTAATAATATAAAAAAATATTTTTTTATTATGATTGAGTTTATAATTAATTAATTAAGTATATATTATTTTATAAATATTCATTCCTTATATTTTTATTATTTATTGAAATTATTTTTTATGTATATATTAAAAATATTGTAAATAATATATTTTATTTTAAGATTTATTTTTGTTGATTATACAGTGGTGAATGAACCAATATTATAGTATATGTAACAGGCTAGTTGAATGTACGACTAGAAAATTGAATTAGGATATAACACTTTTAGTATTAATCTCTCTCGATCCAAATATATTTAAAATATTATGTGAATACAACTATTAGAATATCATATAATGTGATATAATAATAAATATGTGTTTATATTGATTATTTTCAAGAATTATTTATATATTTTTAATAGTAAATGGTGACTTAACATTAGCCAATATTGTCAAATTATTAGCTATTTCCCGTATTTATTTAACTTTCTCTCGTTTAAATATTTTTTATGTTGGCCAACATGTCTATTCGTTAATGCATGGACGTAGTATGGAGTATAGGGAAGTTGTTGAACACATTCTACTACCCTATGAAGGAACTACTCATCATAGATTGTATTTATGGCAATATTGATCTCCTAGTTTCCATTGTTTCTCTAATGATAACTTAGTTGAAAATCCTAAAATTCTCGTAATTGCTGATATATTAATTGATTTATGATATTTTTTTATAGTAAGCTTATTTACTGGAGTTCAAAAAAATAATATATGGTTCAATGCTACAATATCAATGTAGAATATATAAGTTTAATCAAAGTAATTATAAAGTTAATTTGGGTACAATCTATTTTAAACAAACTATATATCATATAATGATCACTACCTTCATGATAAGATAATATTTTTATTATTTATTTTACTGTTATTTAAAATTTTTATACAAATATAAAAAAAAATAGATTAAAATTAATTATTATTTTATACGAAAACATGTTTATTTTATTAGCATTGATATTTGACTAATGTTTTTATAAATGGCTTATTCACGTCTCACTTTCATATTCTATGTTCATTCTTCTAATAATAACTATCCATAACTACTCAAGTCTATTTATCGTACAAATAAATATGTAATGAAGCGTCGAAGTGAAGTGATCGTGTTGTGTTGTGTTCTTTAAAGTAAATTCAATAGAGTGGAAATACTTTCAGAACAAGTTTCAAAGGTTTGAATAGACATAATAACTTGCTCCAAAGTGGCAGTAGCATGGCCGATCCAGCCATAGTTACATCGCATCCAAGAGCTTATATCTCTAGGACATGAACAAAAAAGATGCTCCCTCAAGAGGGGAGGAAGGGAAAGAGAATGCGAGGGAAAGAGAAACAAATAGATATATATGAATAGATAAATATATAGGGAAGATAAATAAGGGGAGAGAGTGAAAAAAGATCTAAAGTTGAAGGAATGTCGAGCCACTAAATCATCTAACTTGGGCAAGTGGACAGGAGAATCTAGGCCCACATATGGTGGGTGAACCATATCAATCGGTCCTTTGTTTTGTGGCCAGCATATAATTCAAAATTAAAGATATAAAATAAAAAAAAAGCATTATATCCTTTTCATGCAAACGGGCACATGAACAAAAAGGCCAGAAATTTCAAAATTAAAATCATATATATACTTATGGTTGAAATTATTGATTATTTTACAGCAAGTAGGCTTCAGCACTAAAGTATACCCATAAGTGTTACTCTTCCAAGTCTCATGATTGAGCACCACAAAACAGAACACCGGAGAAACAAAATTTTGAGCTCCCCAGGAAATCTGAAAGTCTTAGGCTTATATGTTCGATTAGTCATAGCCCAAAAGTGCTTATAGTCTATCGTCTGATGCTTAGCTTAAGCTGCTTTCCGGTGATATCTTGCTGACAGGATAAGGAGCAGTGATCGATGCCCTGCCGAAAAGTTGTGCAATTTTATAGTTAATATCCGGCTGAGAATTCCATGCCTGACATTATGTTTATTTGTTATCATGAGAATAGGTTGAGTTCTTGAATGCTTTCTAACCTTTCCTTGCGCTTCTCCAAGAACCGCGTCAAAGAGGCCTTCCGAGCTTGAGGCAGTGCCGCTGCTAAGAGACGAACACAATGAACTGCTTAGTCAGAGCGAGCTGAACTTGATGTTTTCATAAATGGTGCTTATAAAATGCGTGATTCTCGTACCAGTAGAAAATAAAGGTGCTGATGGAGATCCTAAAGAATGGATCACCTTGGGAGGTTCTTGCTGGGTAACAACGGTCCGCTTGAAAGGTACCGTGGACTTCATACTGGCCAGCTCCAAGTTGCAGATGGGCTTCCCCAGTGAATCGGCTTGACAGCTAACAGAAACAGCCCCTGGGAGGCTGAGGAAGGGTGGGCATTTTCTGTCCAAGCTCAGACCTTCGTCTGTTACAGGTCTCTTGAAGGGCCCCGAGGCTTCAGGTGTGAGAACGGCTTTATGGTGAGCCACTGGGACAAAGTTCCTGGCCATTTGCATGACCGCCTGAGCCTGAAATTAGACGGTGAAGGGTGAGCTAGAGTTCACAAGTATACTCAAAGAGAAGGGGTCTTGAGACAAAGGGAGAGGATGAAAAATATGAAGACCTTCTCCGGAGAGATATCATCGAACACGTTTACTGAACCAGCATAAAAGATGGTCAGCTGGGCTGGTGTCCCTGGATGTTGTTTATTACCATTCCTACATAATAAAAGATCCGATCCACTATTTAGCCTACCCGATAGATTAATATATATGGCAAAGCAACATCATTAGGCTCTATATGATTCCTGGGAGCTTACAAAACTTTAAAGCTTTACATTCTTCAACACAGGAAGGGAAACAAAATAAATGGAAGCATGCTAATGGAAGCAACCTCTTCAATGTGTTTAACATGATACATGGACAAGTAATGAAGAAAAAGTGGACCGGTAAAATTTCTCGGATAAACCTGAACAAGACAGAGTAAATACGCCAGAGGACCAAAAATTTGACTTACCTAAGTTCAGAGGAAACTGAGCCTGTAATTGGAAGAACTGAAACAGGGGGATGGACGGGAACTCCTACAACCGATTTTGGAACTGTGACACCTTGATTTGGTTGGTTAGAAGAGGCAAACTTCATCAGCTCAAGGGACTGACTACCTGAATGAGTGCTGAAATGATGCAGAGGGTAGTCTGACACTGTGTAGTTGGTCCCTGTCGATCTGTCCATCATCACACCCTTCTGCTTTTACAAGAAATTGAAGATCAGTCATGAAGAACTAGCAAATAATCTATCTCTTCATCTCCAACTCCATACCGCATGACTTGACATTTACTTCAGAAGAAAACTAACCTGCGCTCCTTTAGCAACAAAATTATGATCCGAATCCATCCTGGGCTTGACTTCCTGGGAACCATTGAAGGACAAGTACTGGGAACGACCTAAGCTGTTGTTTGAAAATGACCACTGCATCCCCGGTTCTCTATCCAAACCAGAAATGGGTGGAAGAAATGAGACCCTTTAATGCATGTTAATACCCAGCCAATTATGCAGGCCCACAGATTCCAACTGTGCATATTTATATTCCACTCATGTTAGGGATTAATTTTAATAAGTGAACCCAAGAATATAATACTGAACTGTAGATTCAGGTGCAGTAGTTAATAGTACATATTCAGAGTCATGTGCAGGAAAACGCGAAAGAAAAAGTATTAAGAAAATCTATCCCTCCACTTCACATGTCATAACCTATAAAAAAATAATACTCTGTACAAAGTAGTGAATACAAAATGAAGGCATGTCATCATCACTGATAACTTAAAAAAATGCCAAATACGTGCATTTGATAGACTAACGCTGCAGACAAGATATAATATTCTCATAAGCATGCATTTAGTCACAAAGCATCATCCTAAGCGCACTATAACTAGCTGTTAGAATATGAGAAAGTAAAGGGACCCCACGACCCATTGAGCCCGAAACTACTAAAATATTTCGGGTCAAAACTCTTGGGATGTGAATTCAGTGTTATTTAATCTGAGGCCTCGGTCCCCACTGCATTAATTCATGAGAAGAAGATGCACAGCCAGACATCTTTATTTCTTATTCAAATGGGAAACATTTCTTTAATGAATAGTTTTAGAGCATATGCTTGGAAGTAGCTGCACGCTACAACCATCAAATTATTATATCTAAATAGAAAGGACAACTGGATCACAGTAATATGAATAATGCAAGAAAAGTGCTTTTAATGTTCTCTACCCCTATAATCATTCTCAGTACTATCATACCTGGAGGAGCATAATTGTTAAGCATAGCCACATTTATAATCACCAACTTGTGTTTCAGTCTCCTGGAAATCCCTTATATTTGCTAGATAAGTGCAAAGTACAGACTCCCTTCACGGACAAATTGATCAGAATAGTGTTACGTTATTGATATATATATAAACAGTTACATAAGCGAATAATTATGTAAGCAATGATTAAAACACAGCTCACATTTGTAGGCCAAACATTATATTAGCGCAACCAGGTACACTCATGCATAACAGGAAATTAAGGAATCTCGCAACAGAAGTTTCTTCTGTCTTTCCTATTTCTATTATATGTATAATCTATATACTTTATGTATGCGTTTATGGGTTTCATTTTCCAGTCACTTGTATACAAAAAATTCAAGGGGGTGACACTAATCTAAGTTGTAAATGGTCAGTAAGGGTAGGGTAAGAGTGGATGATAAACTTTTTAACCAACCGGTAGATATATACTATATATCTACAACCAAATCTCGAGGTTTTGGTGTCATTTTCACATTTTGAACTGGCATTTTTATTTTTCCTAAAATATTCATGTATTTTTATATTTTAATTAATAATAAAGCATAAATTAAATTAAATTAAATTAATCCAATAAGTAATAGTTGTTAACACCTTTGATTGCTTTTACGGGATCCTTACTTACCCTTATAAATACCTCAAAATACCTAACAACTTACCAAGTTAAATGTCCCAACTAGTTATTTCTCTATCCCTCAAAATTATTCAATTCAAACGTACTCTAAATGTATTGAACATTTACAAAAGAGTAAGCTAATAATTTAGTCCGATCCTAAAACTTTTCAAAATCCATTTTCATCCTAAATATTACAAAAATTTAATTATTTGTCTCATTATTTTAAATTACTCGTTTACCCTTATACTTTTCCAAATTTTACACTTTAACCATTTTAACTTTTCAAAACTCTCATTCAATCCTTACTTTCTAATATATTAGTTGAGTCCCCAACTTTTCATAATATCCTTTTTGGTCCACATTTTCCAACAATTATATTTTAATTCCTAAACTTCACAAAAATTACCTTTAAATTCTTAAACTTTCTAAAATTACATAATATTCATTAAACATCCTCAAAACTTCACCACAGTGCCATAATCGTATTTCCACAACTTCCCCCAAGTTTTCCCTTTTGTAAACTAGTTTTCAAGCTTTTAAAATTTACATTTTGGTCCCTAATCTATGAAAATCTCTTTTCAACATGAGACTTAATCTCTTAAATCTATCATAAATACTTCCATCAATCTTCTGATGATCCTTAGGGTGGTATAGGTGTCTCAATTGTGGTGATTTTTAGTTGATTTTGGTTATTTTCCTATTCTTGCTGGAATAGTAAAGATTGAAGTTTTGGCCAAATTACTCACCAAAGATAGGAGGGTTGACATCTGTAAGTGAGGAGAAATGTTGTTGGAGTCTGTGGAGTACATTTGTGCTAACCATGAACTTTGATGTCATCGAAGCAACATATATTTGGCACTAGTTTAACATTGGTTGAAGGCTACAAAGGTGATAAGTCACTCGAAATCAATATGTGAAGAGAGGTTAGAGATTTGCATAGGTTGAGATAATGATAGGGGTAGGTAGAAGAGGGTCCATTGTTCGCTTAGCATTATTATCAACAAAAATGGCGTCATTGAGGCTCCAAAATTGTCATTAAAAGGGCTCAACTTTTTCTATCTGAGAAGGCAAGCCTAAAAATGACTCTAGTAAGGCGGTTTCCAACCACTTTGATTTTGGGTTTCAACCTTAAAGAAGAGAAGGTCTTCCGGTTCTATAAAAAAATAATAGATGTTTTGGTGGTCAAGGAGGGAAAATTTTGGCTCGAAATCTTCAGTGGTCTAAAAATAATAAAAAAATTTTCTCTCTAGTTTCATAGAAATATTCATAATTATGGGATCAAGTGAGATCAATTACTCTTAAGGAGAGGTACAGGGATATGTCAAAAGTTCATTCATACACTTACTAAAATGAAATTTGATTGTGAAGTAGCATTTCTAAAGAATCATCTTTTGGGATGCAAAGGTGGGGAAATGACAAACAAGTTCATAAGAATGTTGGAAGAGATTGGGTTGCAAATAGGTTTAGTCGGGCGGAGAAGGTGTCTAGCGCGTATGAGGAAGTCACGCGCTAGCACGTGTGAGAGCATTCAACATTAATCGATCTAGTGCTGGTTGATCGATTCAACTATATTTCAATAGTTTCTTGCAAATTAATCAATAGACTAGACATCTTTTCAACCTTTTCTTTATTGATTCACCACAACTTTGGATGGTTTTCATCCTAATTTATTTTTCTAAATATTCCTTGACCCATTTCCTATCGTATGAGACAAGAATTACCCCTTTTTCCTTGTTGTGGTTCCTTAGAAAATTTATCCCATTTTCAATTTGGTTTGGTCCGATCCAAATTCGATCTAGTCCTTAAGATAGTGTCAATTGTTTCTTATTTCTTCTATCAAAGGGTCCTTCTAAATTGATCCACATCACCTTTACAAATTTAAATAATCCCTATCCATATTGATTTCCCAAAATTAAAATTGATTCCAAATTTTTAGAACAGTTTCTTTCTCAATTCAACACTAGTTTCTAGTTTAATTGTATTCACTTCACTTTTTCACGTAATATAATGTTACATTGTGTAACAAAATCACATCAAAATTGGATTTGAAAATGGATTGGAGATTAGATTCAACCGGTATCTTAAAAATAAGAGGAAATAATTTTTTTATCAGAAATACCTAAATGGAAGAAATATTAAAATTTTGGGTCAAATATGAAAAAATGATAAATGAAAATGGAATTTGGTAAACATAATTCAAGTTAAACTAACTTGGGTCAACTCATCTTTCTCGATTGCTTGAATGCACTATCCTTTCACAATATTCTACTTTATTTTTTGGTCTACAACACAATAGAAATTTCTCTAGAAAACCATGATCTTGTTGAGTTTTTCACACACCAAAAGGCGTGAATGAACTAACAACTCTCTCCTCATGCTTCCCCTATAACGATTCGAGCTATCTCCCTGACATTTTATTGAACTTTGCTTTGAAATTCGAGATTAAGATCTTGAACTCGACACTAGACACAACCGAGAAAAGCTTGAAGAATGCCATTTATTGATTAATTTTAACTACATGAAACACATGCTCATAACTTCCTCCTCAACGTTTGTTTTGAAGCCACCTCTAACCAACTTGTTGTCGATAAGTGACATTTCACTCCATTAGTCGGGCCACTAGAAAAACGAGATATTTTGTCTTTGAAAACCTTGTTGAAATACTCGATCATGACCATTTTGCATGCAACAAAAATATGGTCAAGCTTACAATGTCCCCCAAGATATTATTAAGAGGGTTTCCACAAACTTCCAACGTTTGGATATAAATAATTATGAAACTCGAAATTGAGCTTAGGTGCTCAGTTTCGAGCTATATAGTTTCAAAAATTCGATGTGCACTATTTTAACAGCCAAATAATTCAACTTAGGATTTATAGAACCGCTTCGAACCCCTTTACATGATGGTTATCTTGGTCAGGCCATGATAATCGTAGTTGTGTTAACAAGATGACATAGTGATAATGTCTGACGATACAAAAACATAACACCATCTCCAAGGCCACTTTCAATTGCCTTCAACAAAAAATAATGCCTAAAAAAACTTTCATATGATCCTCAAGATGTGCTCTCACCTCCCTTGTAGCCATTGTCCACCCTCAAAAAGTTGACTGGCCTCTATCCGTAGTGCAAGTTTATTTGTTGTCCAATTTCGTCCAAGCTTAGTTTAGCTCAAATTTTGGGCACTTTTGACCACCATTTTTAATATCACGTGATCCATGGAAAAGCCCATGAAGCTTTTTTACCTAAGTGTATCCTTAGCTCCGGAAAAGTCACATTTTGTTGTGAGTTTATGTTCATTTCCCCTCATTTTACAAATTTTCGGTGATTTTAGAAACTGAGCCAAAAGTAGTCGATTCTAACTAAGGCCAAAATATTAATGTTGGAACATGGGAAATATGTTTAGGATCATGTTATGATCTATTTGAAGGCTTAAATTTATGATTTAATGTTGTTGGGACCAAAATGTACATTTTTGTTAAGTATGGTATGCCAACCACAAATAATGAAAGTTTAGGGATCTATCATCGTCATTTATACAAAATTCTCACCTTAGCTTTGATATACTGTTCAAGTACTAATTTGTATTATATCAGATTTAAGTAGAATTCTATTATCAATTAATTATATTCCTTTGTCAGCACAAGGTTTTAAAACACTTAGTTTGTAGTTCGCTCCTATGACTCAATCTCGTTCATTATCGGCTAAGGGAATATTTATGGATTATCTATCATCGTCATTTATTCAAAATTCTTACCTTAGCCTCAGTATAATTTTCAATTACTAATGTGTCTCTTAATCTTCGTACTAACATATCTAATTTTTGTATTTTCTTCAAAATTACCCATTTCCCCTTATCTTTCATAAATTACAAAACTACCCATATTCTAATTTAAACCTCTTTTACTCTAAGGTCTAACTTTAGAACTTCCCTCTTAGGTTACTAGTGGTGATTTTGTCCCATTTAAACTCCTAGGTTCATAAAATTACACTTTAACCCTCAACTTTTCTCTAATTACCATTTTACCATTACATTTTTACACAATTTCATATAGGTCCCTCTTCCATAAACTACTATTTTGGTTCTTAAAATTTTCTACATTCTTTCTCTAATTAAAAATTTCACCCAAATTTTCCTATAATTATTATTCTCCTCCTAAACATTACCTTATTTGTAATTAAGTCCCTAACCTTCTTAAATGTATCACTTCGCATCCTTGGGTTCTTAATATTTTTCCTCAGCTCTCTAATGTTATTAAAATTACCATTTAGCCATAAGCTTTACTTTAATTGCTAATTTATCCATATATCTTACAAAAATTATATTTTGGTCCCAAATATTTTTCACCTATCTACTTTTTTTTGCACAATTTTCACCTATCTACTTAGATCTTTAATCTTTTTAGTATTCTCTCTTAAGTTTCCATTGTTCTATTAATTCCTTTACAGGTCCCCAATTTTACTAAAATCATCAAATGGTCACAAACTATGAAATATTTACACTTTAGTACCCAAACCTTTCTTCCTGGAAAATAATGTTAATATTTTGGAAACATATTTTGATAATGAACCTAAAAATGTTCCCTAGGTTCCTATGGTACAATATTGGTCGATCACTATCAGAACAATGCAATTTTTGACTATTTTTGGGCCCCTCACTGGAAAACTACACATAGTATGGTTTGGTGTTATACCTTGTTGGAAAGAGTTTGGCGAGGGCAAGCATTGCGAGGTTGGAATATTGACTTCTCCTTGAGCTTAGGGACACCATGATTATGCTTGGAGATGGCGAGTGTCATCTAAAATCTCTAATTTATAGAGAGGTGTTAGAAACAAAGTATCACATAAGCTATTAAGGTGAAATGTGACCATAAGTCTTATATTTTGCATGAATGACTTATGGGGTTTGGTTGTTAGGGTCAAGAGGAGGTTGTGGAAAATTTTGGGTGACTTTAGATTGTCTAAGGAAGGAGAATTTTGGCCTCAAAAGGAGTCAGCCTCTATTTGTCTCTTGGGGAAAGTCACCCTTTAGACTTCCTCGCATCGATAGAGTGGCCATTGGTGCAGGTCTCCAGTGTGGGGTGGAAGCTTACATCTGCACGAGCATAGGGACACCGAAATGTCGAAGGTTGGTGTATAGGAAGGGAGAATTTGGTCCTGAAAGACTATGGATATGGAGAGCTATCAAAGAGTTTCTCTCTCCACTTTCATATGCAAATTATGATACTTGAGGCCATGGTTTTCAAAATAATCTTATGGAGAGGTAGAGGAAGTTGTCATATTATTGACAATTTTTATTGCGTGGAAGTTAGTCTAAAATTGAGCTTTCTAAGAGATTATCTTTTTCATGTTGTAGGTGAAAGTTTGATAAATGTGGGTGAAATCAGTATAGATTCATGTCAATCAATCGAGTCACAGACCCTTCAAATGGGCAAGGGAGACAACACTTGTGCAGTGCATGAGCGCACCACATGATCAATTTGCATTGTGCTAGACTAGTTTTCGACGATTAAATCGTCTGATTCATTTAATTTCAGATTTCTACTGGTTGGTTCACCCCCAATTGTATCCGTTCTTGACCCAATTTATTTTTCTAAAAATAATTTCATCATTTCTCTAAGATCTTGAGCCAAGAATTTGTTTCCCTATTTTTGAAATACTTCGAAAAAATGCTAGATTGTCTAGGCTTGAGTCTGTTCGATCCTGAATCAAATTGGTTCTTGTGTGGACTCTTTTTTATCCTTGATTCTCACCCATAAAATTTTTAATAAGGTAAAACTAGGGTACTTATCATACTTATCATTTTTTCTCCATTTTAGGTCATATTTATGATTCCTAGACCAATAGAATAAAATTTTCTTTTCGAGGGATCCCGATGTTACAATTTATCCCCATCATTTTAGAAGTTTTTTTTTTCCTAAAATCTCTTCCATATAAGGGGAATACAATTTCAGTTTCCCTTGTGATGATCCCGTGAGCCATTCCCCTTAATCCCATTGTTGTCGGGTCGTCCTGCCCTAGTGTTCCTCTTATTATGCTTGTATTATCCCGAGTAAATCTAAACATTCACCAGACTCCTTTCCTTATTTTTACTTACCCATGTATCCTTAGGTCTAGACAATATTTTTCCTTCTGTATAATCCAGACATGCTTTGTGGCTCCTTTGCACACCCTTCCCTATTTGAATTTTCTGGACAATTAAGATGACATGTTTGTTGTCTCTTTAGGTTATCCTTCAGTCCTCTTTCTTTGTTTTTATAATGCTTGTTTTCTTTTAGAGAGTCCTTGATTGCTCCATTATGCTTCTATTCCCTTTATAAGTACATTCTTGAGTTTGAGATCTACTCCCATTTATAACACTCAAGATAGTGCATGTCACGCTTCTCTCGGAGTGCTGACCATTGGTTAAACTTCATTAGACCTCTCCTAGCCACATCCCCTATCAATATCATAGTTCTAGAATTATCCTTTACCCTTAAGGGAGAATTGTTTCTCTCCAAAATTTATCGTGGTTTGAAGCCTTTTGCTAAGTACATTTGCTTGTTGATGTATTGTTATATGTACATATTACCCCTTCTTATATGAAATATCCCTTTTTAACAACATATCCTCATATGACTATCCTTTTGAACACAAACTACCTAATACTCTAACATAGGACAATTTGCTACTTTGTTGGATCAAAAGAATTCTTCCAAAAAGGGTTTCAATGCACCTATCAATATCCATCACCATATATCATTTTAGATTTACCAATCTGCTCACTCAGGTGTACTGGTATTTATTGTCATATGATCACTCTAAAATTTAAATCCTATTTTGTTGATGTTCCCTCGATGGGGTTTCCTTGGCACCTTCGGGAAGGTAGGTACGATGTAGTATACCTAGTTGGGATCTATTTGGTGAGTAATGGTTAGAAAAGTGTTCTAATTCCCTAACAACTTGACAATTAAGACTTCCCGCCATCTTTCTCATAGATACTCCTCACACCTTGAGCACATCGATGCTATGTTCACTTACCTTCATTTGACTAAGATGGGACTCATCCTTGTTCCTATCTATTTTGTAGATTCCTTATCATTCTTCAACTTAAGGAATACATTTCTCACCATGTCCTTATCATCTATTATTTCCAATGTTAAAACGCCCAACTTATTTCTAAACCATCCCTTCATTGCCACCGATTTACCTAGGGTCTTGTTATTTCAGCTTATACAATTCCGGGTGGTCTTTGTTTCCCAATATCGATTTCTTCATTGATGTGCATTCATGTAATGACTTTGACCTTCTCGGTTTTTTTACTTCCTATTTCTTCTATTAGTCTACAAGAATTGGTGATATTTTTGTTACTTCATATCCACATTGGGTCTTTCTTTCTCAAACTTTTTGATGACTCCTAGTCGACATCCCACATGTTGTTTCCTTCTTAATAGAAAATAAAGATGGAATTACATTGAGCTTGGATCATCATACAGTCTATAGGCATAAAATATTATTAACCTTACTATTACTTTTTTCCAAGATTGTTTATACCCTTATCAAGGACAATCAAATTTGCCCGTTGTTATGGGTTTAGACAGGTTGTATGTCTTCATATCGACCTCTAAGTCACTCCTCCCAACACATGCTCTTGTAATATTAATTCTCCCTCAAATTCTTGGTCCTACATAGCTTATGATGAGGTTGTTAGTGTAATGCCCGGCCCGAGTTACCTGTTCGATATGCTTACAACTCTCCACATCCACTTGACAATACAAATGTAGGTATTATCATCATTGTAAGAACAAATTGATGAAAGGCTCAGAATATAAAATATTTTTAAACATGTATCAAAATTCCTTTCAAAATAATACAATATTCACAAAGATATAAAAACTTTTTAGGAAATAAAAACACTATTAATAATTTAAACTACAACATTTGTGTTGATCTCTTGAGTTGCATATTCTCCCCCATTTATTTTCTGTTACCTGAAAAATATTTGGGAGGGGTGAGTTTTCGTCTCAATGAGTAGGCTTATTGGTGTCGAGACAATTTATGGCATGAACCTCAAATCTCTACCCAAAACTTAATGTATAAAATATTTTTTGTATTTATCACTAGCCATCGTAATTGTTCTAATTAGTTATCTACATTGTTATATCCACATGTTCATTATTCAATTTGCATGCTTATATTTTCTATAAGATTTTCTATCCTGACTACTCAACTACTCATGCACGTGCAAAGCCCATAACATAATAAAATCCTCTCACATCATGGTCCTGCCATGATCTCTCCTATCAAAGCCTCACATATGAGGATGTCTAGGGGCAATGAGGATATGTGTGTCACGTTACGCACTACCAAGGTACCCTATAGGCCAGTCTCCTAATTGAGATGTGGAGGTTGTGACCTCCAAGCGTCTGTATACTGTCGCGCCCCACCACCCACTTGAAAAAAGATATGCCTGTGACATGGTAGTCCCCAACTCCTCGTACTCTAACATAAATGGACCAGTTTTGGGTCTGTGGGTGACTTGGAAATCTTAGTAAACATAATCACCTTATCTCCTCATTCGACCCCAGCGCACGACGCTACCTCACTGGGTGTCCTGTCGAGGTACTCACAACCACTTCTCACATATATATCATGCATGCATGCAAATAAACCCACAAACATAACAATAATCACAAATAACTGTTGAGAATATAATCCCTCATTGGATAATATAGAGAAGTATTGTGGGTTTATAAGGTTGAAAATGTACCACTACCTACAAGTCATGACTTTTAAGTAGACATGAGCCCGACCACTTATTGGTCCATAATACCTTCTCTCACATGGTATTTATTAAATATTGGAAATTAGAATCCACCGCTCTTAAATTAGAATCCACTACTCCTATCATCCACACAACTAGCCCAATCTGAATCACAAAAGCATTCCACTTTGGTGTGACTCCGAGGCTTAAACCAAAGTCCTTTACTGCATATGTGTTATAAGGTCTTGTATGATATAGATAGGTCAATCGTCCCACAATTCTTTGATATCATTCTTTATCCACTATGTTACCTAAATGAGCACATAACTTATGATTCGGTTCTATTAGTGTCGAAGCAGTTTGATAGCTTAACATCCCTGTCTCAGTGAGTAAATCTATTGTATACTTTCTCTAAGAAAGTACTATGCCTTTCCTAGATCTTGCAATCTCAATATCGAGAAAATACTTTAAAGGACCCAAGTCTTTTACCTCAAATTCTTTATTTATTTATTTTTTCATATGCAATATCTCAACATTATCATCCCGAGTGATGATGATATCATCCACATATACTACGAGAATAGCAACTTGACCATTAGAGTGTCGATAGAAAACCGTATGGTCTCCATTACACTGTCGGTAACCCATTTTGACCATTGCACGTCGAAATCGATCAAACCATGCTCTTGGTGACTATTTGAGTCCATACAGAGATTTCTTCAATCTACAAACCTTCCCCACAATCTTCGTCATACCAAATCCAGGTGGAATCTCGATTTATACTTTCTCTTGTAGGTCTCCATGCAAAAATGCATTCTTTACATCCATTTGATTTAATGTCCACCTGAAATTAGCAGCACATGAGATAAGCATTCTGACAGTGCTCATCTTAGCTACTGGTGCAAAAGTCTCATCATAGTCTATTCCATATGTTTGACTATAACCTTTTGCCACCAACCTTGCTTTGTATCTCAACTTCTCCTTTGGCATTCCGTTTCATATTGAATACCCACTTACATACTATAGCCATTTTCCATTTGGAAGTTAAGCAAGTTCCCACGTTTTATTCTTCTCTAATGCTTTCATCTCCTCATGCATTGCTCTAAGCCACTTCGAATCCCGTTTAGTTTCTTGCTAATTATTTGGTATTTGTACTGAATGTAGTGATGCAATAAACAACTTGTATGCAGGTGGCACAGATGCATATGAGACATAATTAGATATATCATTCTCAAAACCATATCTAATTGGAGGTTTCCCCGCATTAGCTCTATGTTCTCTACTAATGGCAATAGGTAAGGAATTATTACCATCCGATGACGTGGACAAACCATTAGAAGGTTGTATAGTCATTATCTTCTAGTGTTGTTGATAGTTGTATAGAGTTATTACCATCCGATGACGTGGATGAATCATTAGAAGGTTGTATAGAGTCATTATCATTACCATCTGATGACGTGGACGAACCATTAGAAGGTTGTATAGAGTCATTACCATATCTAATTGGAGGTTTCCCTGCATTAGCTCTACGTTCTCTACTAATGGAAATAGGCAAGGAATCATTACCATCCAATGATGTGGACGAACCATTAAAAGGTTGTATAGAGTCATTACCTTCTAGTGATGTTGATGGTTGTATAGAGTCATTACCATCCGATGACGTGAATGAACCATTAGAAGGTTGTATAGAGTCATTACCATATCTAATTGTATAGAGTCATTACCATATCTAATTGTATAGAGTCATTACTATATCTAATTGTATAGAGTCATTACCATATCTAATTGTATAGAGTCATTACCATATCTAATTGTATAGAGTCATTACCTTCCAGTGACATTGATGAAGGTTGTATAGAGTCAATACCTTCTGGTGACATTGATGAAGGTTGTATAGAGTCATTACTTTCTGATGACATTGATAAACCGTTAGAGGGTTGATTAATACTTGGGATTGTCTCACCATCACTTGACTCATCTTTCTCTCCCTTAGCACCGTCCTTATTTCTCCTACTATATACCTTCAATTGAGGCTCATCCTTTTTTCCATCTTTGTTACTCTAAATTATAGGACACAGATTCACTCCTACAATAATATTTTCAGCACTTTGATTATTGACAATTTCTTCATTTGTTTGCTGTCTATCAGGAATTGACAAGTCTTGTAATACAGTTGCGGACAGTGTTGATTCCTTATAGAATGGTTCACTCTCATGAAAAGTCACTTCCATACTCACAAAGAGTCTTTTCTCACTTGGACTCCAACACTTGTATCCCTTTTGAGTACTGGAATAACCCACATAAATGCATTTCAATCTACGAGGATCGAGCTTGCTTATCGAAGGACGATGATCTCTTACAAAATATATACATCCAAACACACGAGTAGTGACTATGTATGTAATTTTTCCCATCAATACTTCACAAGGTGATCTAAAGTTCAACACTTGTGAGGGCATTTGATTAATCAAATAAGCTGCTATAAGTACATCTTCACTCCATAAATACTTTGGTACATTCATCTTGAAGAGAAGAGAACGAGTAACCTCCAACAAATGACAATTTTTCCTCTCCACAACACCAATTTGTTAGGGGTATCTGGACATGTAGTCTGATGAATAATTCCCTTACTAGATAGATAAGACGAAAATTCCTGATTCACATACTCAGTGCCATTGTCTATTCTAAGAGTACAAACTTTGGCATTAAATTGAGTTTGAACAAGAGCCAGAAAATCCTTGAAACATAATAGTGCTTCTCCTTTGTGCTTCATCAAATATAACCATGTCATTCGAGAGTGACAATCAATAAATGTGATAAACCATCTGAATCCACTAATAGAGGTAATCGGACATTGCCCCCAAACATCCGAGTGAATCAATGAAAATAACTCTATACTTCTTAATCCAATAGAATTATAACTTGTTTTTTGTGTGTTTTCCAAACTCACAAGTATCACAAACAAGTTTATTGCGTTCTACTTTACTCATCAACTATGGTCTCAACCTTTTAAGACTATTAAAAGATGGATATCCCAACCAAGAATGTTCTAACATTGCTTCATCTTCTTCTTTACTATTCACTTCAACACTCAAACTTTTATCCACAACTCTTCTATTTAGATACCACAATCCTCCATGCTTGCTGCCAGTTCCAAGTATCTTCTTAGTGTTTCTCTCTTGAAAGATATAAGTGTCCCCATAAAAAATTACTTGACAATTCAATTGATCAATGGTACTACTAACTGACAATAGATTAACTGGAAAAGAGGGAACATGTAAAACATATGATAATGTGATCAGATCTGTACATCTAATAGAGCCCTTTCCTTTGATAGATTGTACTGTTCCATCTGCCGTATGAACAACTCCCCTTATGAGTTTGAGGATATTTATCATATGTATTAATTTCTTCTATTGATTCTGTCATATGTCTCCCTTATGAGTTTGAGGATATTTATCATATGTATTAATTTCTTTTATTGATCCTATCATATGTCTTGAAGCACTAGAATCAATAACTCAATTTGTGGAAGACTCAAGTATTTGTACTTGATTACCACAATTGATCTCATTCTCGTCCAGTATGATGAGATATTTGCTATTCATATTTTCCATCTCTCTCAAATCCCTTCCAACTTCTAGGTCTCCTGGTCATAGCTCCTGGCGACGACAAATCTTAGAGATATCTTTTTGTCTCCTTTGACAATTTAGCTAATTCACATTTGTAGTCGTCTCAGGCTCTCCTGATCCTTCAGATTCGCCAAAACTTGAAAACACTAGAAAACCCTATCTCTGATACCATATTGAATATTGGAAATTAGAATCCACTGTTATTAAATTACATTAAGAATATATATAGGGTATATTTACAATATTTACAAATATACCTCTAACTTATTAATATTACACAGTATTAGAGCCAGTGGGCTCGCACCTGTACCCGACCCGAGACTAGAAACCCGACTCATGGTTTGCCCGAGTATGGAGGAAAAATACCCAACATGTGGCCATTGTTCCCTCTCGTCCAAGACCAGAAGAATAATAGCCGGCTCGTAGACAGTTGTTGAGGTTGAGTTTAAAATTGCATGTGGCAAGTGTAACCATGTTACACGTGAGGACAGGTGTTGAGAATATGATCCCACATTGGATAATATAGAGAAGTGTTGTGAGTTTATAAGGTTGGAAAGGTACCACTACTTATAAGTCATGACTTTTAAGTAGACATGGTCCCGACCCCTTATTTATCCATAATACCTTCTCTCACAATAACATACATGTTACACATCTATTATCTCATAGATGCATCGTGTTATTATGGAGGATGATCATGCTTATTCTAACATCATGCTTCATGCATGGCATATCACCTCTTATGTTCCTAGCATGTCATGGTATCAATCTTTACATGCTCATTCTTCCTATCAACATATATGTCATTAAGTTATTATATATTTTTATTATCTATGTAAAAGACTGTAGCGGTCCAATCGTACTCGTCGTTGATAATCTCACTCACCTCAGAGTTGGAATGTGTTCATCCCAATTGGGTTTCCCAATATGTGGTGACTTAGTTCCATCGTGTGAACCTCAATATGCTACATAATGCAATAATTGTATGGCCAATTGATATCCAAAATATTTCCAAGGTTTAACTCCCAAATTTTCGTGGGATCCTTACTAAGGGCATTGATATCATTTAGCGTCCTTAAAGTTTTTATATTCACAACTTGATCCTTAAATCCTCATATTTACATTTTACCCCAAACTTTACTAATATCACCATTTAACCGTTAAATTTTATAAAATTTACATTTTAGCCCCATTCTTCTTACCTTGTCATTTATTGTCTGAAATCTACTTAATATTAGGCTTAGGCCCCTAAAGTCCTTAAATTGCCATTTAGACCTCAACTTTTCCTAATTTAACATTTTCCCACTATACTTTGCAAATTTTACATTTTAGTCCCTAACTTTCTTAAACTTATTATTTTTATCCAAAACTTCTCAAATTTGTCCAATTCAGCCCCTTAGGGTGAAAAATAACTATGTTTGCCCCTCCTAATATAAAATTACCATTTTGCCCCTCGTTTTCCCAAAAACGACTATTTTGCCCTTTTACTTCTAAAAACCATTTTTGACACCTTCATTTATCCCAGAATCACTTCCTAACATCTAATACTTTTCTTATATACCATTTCATAAAATTTACCCTTTTTTCAAACTAGTCCACAAACTTTTTAATCCTTTTTCTCTTGGTCCCCGAACTTTTAAAACTTTTCTAATGAACTTCAAATTTCATAATTCCTCCTCAAATATCTTCATTTAACTTCTAATGGCTCGTGGGGGTGTTGGAGTGTTGAACCCCAATGGTAGTTGACCAAATTTACCTGAAAATGACAGAAATAGGAAAAGCGAAGGTCGACTTAGATATACTCATCGGATAGGGCACCACTAGTGGGTAGAGTGTAGGCATTTTGAAACCCTGGAAGAGGCAGTGTGTTCTGTGGTGGTGGTCAACCAAATGGTTGTCATAGCTGGCCAAATTTAGCCCCAAACTACCAGAACATACCCGTCAGAAGAAATGAGCTTGTGGTGACTGAAGTGGATTCCTCAGATCAAGTGGATTCCCAATCCATCAGTGCTTGATTCTAATGTTGGGGAAATCTCAATGTTAGACTTTCTAACCCTCTTTTTAAAAGTTTTGTCATCAAAACTTTTATTTGTTAGGGGGATTTCCCTCCTTGCCAATTCGAGTCTTTCCACTTGTTTAGTTTTTTCGGTCATTATGCCCTCATGCACTCTTGCCATCTATCATATACCTCTCTAGGGCTACTTCCATTTTGGTCCCATTTCATGTTCTTATTAGCCCCACAATGCATCTTAGGTTTGGGGTAGCTTTTTCTTCTACTTGTATCGGGAATATTAGATTGTTCCCTTTATGTTCCCTCGTGGAATCCTCCTTATGATGTTCCTAACACTTGAGTTGGCCTGTTAGATCGTCTTATCTATTACTCACATATTTTTCTTCAATCAACTTGATAACAATCAAGTCCTTGCAAGCATCCCTGAGTAGTCGACCTCATCCTTGGGTCTAAATCATGAATCTATGAGACCATCCCAATTCGCCTTCTTGTAGTAAACCCTTAGGGGTTCCTTTCCTTTTCGTGAAATCCATCATGGTATTAAGCTTCATGCAGTTACTTATGGTTGGAACACCCTTTTCCAGGAGCCCATTGTTGATATTATTTCTGGTATGAGGGAGCATGAGCCTACTAGATCCTACTAGATCCTACTGCTAGAGTATGTACACTTCTAGCACCTCCCTTTGCTTCGCGCTTGGCCCCTCATAGCATTATGACAACAACCACATGGTTTCTCCCTACTACATCACTCATTTACCAATCAAATATCTTGTAGCCCATTTAACTCATGATTTATGCTTATAGTAGAACTCTTTTGGGTACACTACTCTGATCTCCTTCTATGCTACATTTTTAGCCAGTTTTCCTATCTTTGCCTTTGCCCCTCGTAATGTCCTATTTTTTACTATACGTCCCTCATTACTAAGGCACTTTCATTTCTTATTCCCTAAGGCTCTTAAGCTTAACTATTTGATACACCATATTGATTACTCTTAATGTTTTCCCATTAGTATCATCATCATACCTCAACTTCTTATATCAGAGAGATCACCTCTCATTCTAGTACTAATCTCCGGGTGGTACCTTTCCCACACACCTATAAATCCAAAATTTCTATCATTCCATAGGGCTAATGCTTTTGGAGGGCTGCTTCTAAAACCTCACTCTTGATTAGGCTTCATACATCCCTACATAGGGTTCCTTTCATTCCTAGTTCGGTGGATCTTATGCCCTAATCTCTGATGTGTTACAAGGTTCCATCTGCATCTTTCTACATGAGGCATATGCCACTCCTTGTCTCTTTGATACTTAGGGATTCTTACCCCTTTTGCATTCTTAGCAAATTCCAGGGTCTTACGTTCTCTTCTAGTTAGCACTTGGGGCCATTGCTCGAGCCTTTAAAGGGATTTGGTCGGTACCTTGTTCATCTTGACACTTCACTCCTTTTTTGTTCTCTCTAGTTTCAACTTTGCATCATGGTCCATCCTAGTCATATTATTCCTTTTTGTGTGCATTTCAAATTTTAGGGTCTCTTTTACAATTCTTAAACCTTATGCCTCTTGGTGTATACTTCATCAACACGATTTTATCGTCATCGATAACATGTATGTTGCAAAATCCCTTATTATACTAGAATATGCCTTCCTCGCCTTTGAGGAGTAAGCCCTTATTCCTCAAATGTTTGTGTTTCATTCACTCATACTTGTTGTACTTTTGTTACGAATCTGGGCCCTACTTTCATAGGCCTACCTTTCTTCTTACTATCATTATTCCTTATCCACCCTTCCATTACTAGGATGTAAAACTTTTCATTTTTACCTCAATGGGGTCTCACTTATTTTTATCTCGAGTTTCTTTAATTGTCATTATGGTCTTGTCCCTTCTGACACTTCCTTAAGCATATCCTTATAGTCATTAGAGTTATCCCCTCCTTTTAGGGCAAGTTTATTGGAACATTTTTTCAAACAATGGTAACTTGGGCCTCAAGCTTTAAAATATTTCTAGAGGCTCACTCCTACACCTTGACCATCTGTTGGTGTAGTGCCTCGAAAGCTCACACCTTCCTACGATGCTATCCTTGTTTAAGATCCAATTAGTACGTGGTCAATCTCAGACACTTCTAACATAACTTGGTGGGTGACTCCCTATTGTCTTTCTAACTCTTTAGCGAGCTCTTGTCATATTTTGACTTAAGGGAAACATTTCTCACCTCGTCCTCACCCATGGATTTACATCAAGATATCAAATTCTTTTCTGAACTATCCATTTTATTAGGTGCAAAATTTTGAGTTGTCTCGTCAAACCCCAATCCACTCTTTACTAAGAGGGATGATTCCTTCTATCATCGACCCTTTTAGGATATTCCTCACCCATACTCCCGCTTTCCTAAATTTTTACCTATCATCCAGCGATTTTAAATCTAACATATCCGATACCCAATACTTGTGGCTAGTGTCTCACCATATTTGTATCCCAACTTCATCTATCTCCTATTTGGTAGTAGGACTCCATCTACCATTTGGTTCATATTGATGTGCTTCCTCATCTTCGCACTCCCCCTTCTTCGGAGATATTTGACTTCCAATTCCTTGGGCCATGCCTTGTCATTTTAGGGCTTCTCTTTTACACTTTAAGTTTCATGAGTTCACCCCTATTATTTTTCTAGTGTAGATATTATTCTTTGTTAGGGTCTTCATCTCCCTAACCTTTCACTTGCATGACTTTACGTCCATCTCCTATGGTTCCCCTTTTTAGGAGTAGCTTCACAAAATTCGGAGGTACTTATTATACATTGTATGACTTATCACTACTACTACTTGCCTCGAATGTTAATACTTCATGAGTGCTTTGAGTCCCTATAATTGTTAATTATGTGTATATATATAATTGTTGATGAGATGTTTAAATATGAGTTTATATATATATACCTGTATAAAATTAATTTTCAAACAAATATAAAGAAAAAATTGATTTCAGAGTTGAGGAATTAATACAATTATTAAATAAATACCCATAAATTAATAACTATATTTAATTATTGGAATTAATACCCATAAATACCCATTAATTTCCCAATTTAATGAGAATAAATACCCATAATGTAGTAATAAATCTTTACCATTTAAAAAATAATTTTTACAGCTATATAAAGAGTTTCTCCACATTCATCCTCCTTACACCTAAAAACTTCTCTTTCTATTGCTCCATTTTCCGGTGAAGCTCGAACTAAAGCTCCGACTTCGACATTTTCTCAACCTCAGAAGGCGAGGTTAGACTTTTTAGACTCCGTGGGAAGTCAGCAACCTCCATTCGATCTGAGGATTGCTAGAGAAGCGTTGGCGTAATCAAACAGTGAAACAGCTCCGACGGACCGAAGCTGCCCTATTTTAGCCGAGCTGAAATTGGCCGAATTCAACCCTTCTCCGGTCAAACGAAGCTCTCCCAACATCCCTACAACCCTTAGATGACCTCAATTGAGCTGAAAGGTAAGCCAATTTGGCCCTTCTTAGTTGTTGTAGGACGGAGTTAGAGAGAAAAACTACAAAATGTTACTTACAAAACTCTCCCTCAATTTGGGGTCAATTGTAGGAATTCTTGATCCTAGAAGATACCTCACAGGAAGAGAGATATCTTCCCCGATAGAGAGATCGGACCGCCACACCTTCGATAGTAAGTTTTCGAAGCTTTCTCTCTCTAAGTTCAGTTTTTCGACGAAGCTCCGTTTTAGCTCAATTCGAACCCAAATGACATGATTCAAAGCTCAATTGAGTTGTATGGATGTGTAGGAACTCAATTTAACCTCTAGTTTCAATAATTAACCTCGATTGATTGGTCAATTTGATGAAATCAAATTTGGCCAGTGTGAAAGGGGGAAATTGTAGGAAAATTTTGGGGGAAATTGGGGATTTCAAAAATTCGAGGGTCTAAAGTGCAATTTCCAAAAATTGAGGGTCATTTAGGCATGGAAAAGATGTTGGAGGACCAATTGGTCAACTTTTGGAATTATTGAGGTAAAATTTACCAATTTTGTAAAGTAAGGGCACAATGGTTATTTTTGAAAAGTTGGAGACCAAATTGGATATTTGGGAAACTTGAACCCCTTTTTGTAAATTTGAATAAATTGAGATCCCAAAGTAAATTTTAGAAGTTTTGGGATTCAAGTCGGGGAAAAATTGGATTTATGGACCTAAAGTTAAAGAAAAAGAACTTTAGGGACCTAAATGCAAATAATTAAAATTTTGGCATTTTATTCATTTATGATGAATGAAGGCTATTAGGCCTAAGGTTAATGAACAAAGATGCTCATATCATGTCGGAACACGAAGTACCGAGAACGCCAACAAAGACGAGCTCACGTGAAGGCAAAGAGTTAAATAAGAGGAATACACTGCACTATCGGGTGAGAGAGAATTTTCACATCATACCCAATTAGGATGATCACCTCAGAAATGAAAACCTACTACTATGTTGGATTTTAACATCACACCTAGACGGCGTGATGTAAGAAAACACACGAAAAAACTACTTAACAGATGTAAGTAGATCATACCCGGTTGATATGATGAACTTCCTAGTAGGAAGTAGAAAACCCGCTTATCGGTTATGAGTAGAGATTATTTTGGTGGTTGGTGTGATGGACAGAATGAAAAGATTATTTTGTCAGAAGTGCTCTACTCTGACTGTGTGCCACTACTTAAACTTTTTGGGAGACCTTCTTAACAGGAGCTCGAATAGTTTAGATAGGCCAGAGGCCTCAATTTTAGAACTTTGGGGGCTAAAATGTCCGATTTTGAAAATCTCGTATAATGGGCCTAAAGCCAGTTGGCATGAGTAGGGGCTCGTAAACAAACATGAGTTTAAGCCATGAAAACTTTAATGGATGATGTGTTTGGCCATGGTACCAAAACAGGACCGACATACTGGATGGACTAGCGGTAGTGCGACAAGACAAGTCAATGGACTAGTTGAGACTAACAGTAGTAGGTCGAGTTAAGGGTCGGGGTCGTTGGACTAGTGGCACCAAAGATTAAATGGCTTATGTGGAAAATTCTTGTTTTGTGCATGCACTGAGGTTTAGGACTATCAAGATGCCCAAGAGGGGTAGTGATGCATCCTAGGGGCTACTGGATGACATGGTAGAGATAAGGGCAGTTTGTCATGCCAACAGTCAGGGAAGCTCAATGTATCTTCATGCGCATGAGACTGGGGTGGGGTTGGGATGAGATCTCTTTCCTCATATGGACACAAAGTATCTTGGGTCTAAGGGTAGGACGTCAGAGATGTTCACTCAGACTTTGGGTAGAAGTTAGAGACTTTTATGAGGGTGGATGGTAAAGACGCTTTGATCCACAAGTGGGTGCAGTTGGTGTAATTGCATCTCGTGAATGTGTGTGTACCCTTTCTGATGAAGGGCGTGTGTTGTTTGTGAAACACACCTAATTTGGAAATGGGAAAGAGGTTTACAAACCTTGGAAAAGAATTGGTAAACCTTGGAAAAAGGTTTTGAAAACCAAAACTTGAGAAAATAATGATTTTTAGGAAAATAAGGAGTCTGGCACACTCCAATGCAAACTATTTTTTCAAGAAACTCATGTTTCAAAACCCATTCACTAAGTTGTCGAACTCACCCCCTCCCTTTACCCCTTTTTAAGAAGCTGAGAGAAAACCCTAACTAAAGACCTTTAGCTAGTTAAACCTGCAAGACATGTATGAAAGTTTAAATTTATTCAGTTTTGATTAATGTCATTACAGGAAAGATACATATATAAAGGATGCCTTACTTCTCACGGTTAAAAAGAAGGAAAAAACCCTTAATAAATTGGGAGAGTGGCGGGATGCTCACGGGGATTCGACCAAACCGGGTCGGGGCATGATAATTTATATTTATATTATAATTATAGATATATATATGTATATTAATTATTATATAATTAATATTAATTCTTTATTATAATAATAATTTAATTATTTTATATAATATATTGTTTTAGTATATAGTATATTTAATATAATTTAATTATATATATTAACTAATAAATTATTTAATTTAATTAAAATTGTAAATTTAATTTTTTTATTTTTTATTAATAAAATTTTAACTCACTTCAACTCCATTCAAACAATATATTATTAAAATATTTTAACACCACCAAATCCATCACTTTACTTCCACTCCGAACACCTCAACTCCAAACCACTCAATATAAATATAGCCTAAATCATCAAATTGACCTACTAAACTTTATCAATTGCCGACTATCATGCTACTAATAATATTCTCTAACTCTCTACAAGCATTTCATGCATTAAATTATCCAATTTGGCTTAGAATTGAGTTTAAATAAAATTTAATTGGAAAACATTTATAAAAAAAGAAAGTTTCAATTTATTACCAGGTTGTCAGCATTCTTATGATGGAAAGCTAGCTCTATTCGAGGGGATCCTCTTAGGATCAAATTGCACCTCAATTAATGGTTTGAGCAATGAGAATTTGATTTTATAAGTTTAACTAAATTTGTTACGTAAATTCATTGTTCCAATGAAGTGCAGCAATAATGGCTTACCACTAGCACTTAGGGAGGATAGGGCTCGATGTGGATGGATGGAGGATGGTCGCTTGGTCGTAAGAAGCTCATAGGCGGCTCGAATTGAGCTCGATCGGTTTAACGATAGTTTGGATGTAGGAGCAAGAGTACTGTGTGATCCCACTGGCGTTTCTCATATGATTCTCGAGTTGAAAGGAGTATGTAGGTGGTTAGAGAACTTACCCAGGATTACTAGGAACTTGATTTCACATTCAGAGATGGAGAAAAATGTTGATGTCAGAGCTCTAGTTTAGGGATGGCTGGAATTTGGAGCGGTTTGGGTTCTCTGAGCATTGGAGGTGTGGAGAGAACGATTGGAGAGGAACTCTTTATATTGGGAGATCGAAAACAAAAGGTTTTACATGTTCCATCATTGGTCGACCATTAACTCTCCAATTTAAGGCCTTGTCAGATAGATTTATGGATCACTAAAGTTATGGAAATTCGTTGGCCTTCTCTCTGCTAGTATGTTTAGAGGTTGAATGTGACATTGTGTTCACACGTGCAAGCTGTCATGTTGCACACAATGATTTACGGGCATTACTAACGTAACATCCCACTCAATGTCCTAATCATCATTTGACTCGTTGATTAGACAAGTGGCAACCTCTCATTGGTCTCTATCTAACGTGGCATTTGACCAAATATGACAATCAAATGACTGTTGTTGACTTTACCATGTGGTGTTCTCTATTTGGCTGATTTAAATTCGCCAACTTTCCCACCTAATGCATTGTTCCATTGCCACATGTCCTTTTCTTGTTGGTTGTGGCCATTTGACGTGGCTTTGCCACGTGTCGGTCACTTATAGGTTGGTCCTTCCTGATAATCCTAGTTGGCTACTGACCTGGCGCACTTTCCATGTGTCCCCCTCTCATTGGACAACCCGACTAATTGAGATTTCCTTCAGTTGACAGCTGACTAATAACATGTGTCATGCTCCCATTGGTCAATTCCCAATGGCGTGAAATTTCTTCACTTAACCATTGATAAGGAACACGTGTCACACTCTAATTAGTCAGTACTTTCAAATGCTGACCTAACAGCTAACGGGGTGTGTTTCGCCACCAGTTGTGTGCTGGTTGGTCGCGCACGCTAACATTGGGCTAACCTAGCAGGTGGTCCATTGACATGAATGAACCTTTGACTAGTTCAATTGGACCAGGTTCAATGACCTGAAATAAAAAATCGGTCGGTTCAGGTTCGATTTGACCGATTTTCTAATAATTAAAATTTTATAAATTCATTTTTACATGGTGATGACTTCAATTTTCCAATTTAGCATTTTTAAGTCACCACGAAAAATAAATAATAGATATGGTTTTTCTCGTTTCAATCTGATTTAATTTGGTTCGATCCTTATTCGCCCCGAACTAGTCTGGTTCTCTCTTCCAATTTACACTTGGATTATTTTTCTTGACATTTGGAACCTTAGTCATTATTCAGGATTACTTCAGATCTCGTTTTGATTTCTTTTAAAAATTTCGGTTCATTTTAAACCACGATTTTCTTTCTAAAATATTTTTTCTCCATTTTTGTTTTTCTTATTTCGAGAAATAGGGTTTACAACTACTCCACTCCTTTTATGGAGTTTTGTCCCCCAAACTCTTTATACATTAAATAGCTAGGGATACTTTCCCCTCCTTTTATGGAGTTTTGTCCCCTAAACTCTTTATACATTAAATAGCTAGGGATACTTTTCTCTCATTACATACTCTATTTCCCATATTTTTTTCTCGATCTAGTTACTACGCTAGAGTACCTTCACCATAGGAATCTTGTTATTCTAGATGTTCTTTTCCCATTGATCAATGATTTGGATAGGCTCTACTTCATAGGATAGAGTTTCTTCTAGCTCTGATGGTGAGTGTTCCAACACATGGCTTGGATCAGACTTGTACTTCCTTAGTACTAATATATGTAACACATCGTGTATTCATTGTAATTATGGGGGCAATTCTAGCTTATATGCTATAGGTTCAACTCTTTGGATGATTGGATAAGGACATATGTATCTTAGCTTCAATTTCCCCCTTTGTTGGAACCTTAAAATCACTCTCCAAGGTGACACCTTTAAGAATATCTTATCTTCCACTTCGAATTTCAATTCTCTTTGCCTACGATCTACATAGATCTTTTGTCGATCTTGAGCTGCCTTAAGTCATTGTGCAAAATAAAAAGCTGCCTTAAGTCGATTTCTTATCAACTTAATCTTCTCTTTGGTGTCTTTAATGAGCTCTATCTTCTTGAGTTTTCTTTCCCCCACATCATACATTACAAGGGGGCATGGCATGGTTTCCCATACAAATCTTCATATGGTGCCATTTGTATATTGGTCTTATAACTGTTGTTGTAAGCAAATTTCATCAAGTATAAGTAATCCTCCTAGTTTTAATTAAGATTCAAAACACATCCCCTGAGCAAGTCTTCCAGTGTTTGAATGGTATGTTCTAATTGTCCATTAGTTTGAGGGTGAAATGTCGTATCCATGTGAAGTTTTATCCCTAGAGCATCTTGTAAATTGTGTCATAACCGTGATGCAAACCTGTGGTCTCAATCTGATACTATGCTCACTGAAATCCCATGTAACTGTAGAATCTCCTCAATATAGAAGTTTGCTAAGCATTTGATTGGATCGATTACTCGTATGGGTAAGAAATGTGCTTACTTGATTAATTGATCCACAATTACCCATATAGCGACATGCCCTCTTTGTGTCAACGGTAATCCCATAACAAAATCCATTGTGATATTTTCATATTTCCATTCAGGGATGGGCAAAGGTTGAAACAATCCTGTGGGCTTTTGATGTTTAGCTTTAACTTGTTAGCAAGTCAGATATCTTGACACATATCCAGCTATATTTCTTTTCATACCCCTCCACCAATACCCTTTCTTTAGGGTTAGGTATATCTTTGTACTTTTGGGGTGTATGGTATATAACGAATCATGGGCTTCTTATAAAATAGTCCTCCTTAATCCTTCCGTGCTTGGCACACATACCCTTCCTTTAAAGTACAACAACTCATCCCTTCTTATGGAAAAATCTTGTGCTACTCCATTGGCTATTTGATCTATGTATGGTTTGAGTCCCACATCCAATTGTTGTGTCCTGTTTTGCTTCACCAAACTAGGTTTCACAGTAACTTGAGCCAATAAACATCATCTTTTAGGGTTCGTGTTGAGCTTAATATTCAATTTGTCCATCTGTTCTAATAAGGATATATATGTTGTCCTAAGGTATGCAACCCCAATTTGGTATTTTCGACTAAGATCATTTTCTACTATTTTTTACAATCTAAAGGGCATGACTCTAAATTCATAAATCCCAAAATGTGACCGGAATGTTATCTTCTGAATGTTCTCCTCCTTAATCTTTAGTTGATGATAACCAGAATGTAAGTTTATCTTGGAGAAATAGGTAGCTCATTTGAGTTGGTCAAATAGGTTATCGATCCTTTGTAGGGAATTTTTTTTTATAGTCACTTGATTCAGCTTCTAGTAGTCTATACCCAATCTCAAGCTCATGTCCTTATTTTTCACAAATATTACTAGAGCACCCCACGAGGATTGGTTAGGTTATATGAAACCTCTCTCTAGTAACTCGTCCAATTTCTCCTTCAACCCTTTTAGTTCTACTTGGGCTATACAATAATGTTCTTGAGAGATGGGTTGGGTCCCGAGTTTCACCTCTATGGAGAATACTAGTTGGCAATCATGGGGTAATCCTAGTTGTTCTTCTAAGAGTACTTCATGATAGTGTTTAATTATCGAGATCTCCTCTTGTCTTTTCTTCTTATAGGTATCGCTTGTCATCATATCTAGGAATAATTTACTTCCATTCCATAATATAGTCTAAGCTTTGAGATAAGATACTAAGTGTACTCCATCATTTTTTCTATTTCTTGGAAATACTACCCTTGAGTATTCAGGGAGTAGAATGTTACCAACTTGTTCTAACAGTCCATTCTTGCATAGTGTAAGGATAGCCAATCCATTCATAGAATTATTTCTACTTCTCTTAAGGGTAGTGGAATCAATTTGGCCTCTAATTTTGTCTCCATAATCTTTACTTCATAATCCTTTTAAGACATTGCCTCTAATCATATCCTCCCCCAACTATGTGAGGATATTAATTGTTGGATTGAGTGGGGTCAATTCTTGGGGAAGAGTTTGTATCAGAAATTTCTTTGTAAAGGATTGTTCGGTTACAGAATCAATGAGGGAAAATATTTTCCTTCTGAATAGTTGAACATATCTTGATTGAAAAAATAAACGCTTATCATAATGTGAAATAATGAATTTATTGAATTAGGAAGAGTACATTTTATTCAGGAATTCATCCCCTTCTAAAGAAATATCTTTTTAGGGAAGTGGATTGGAAGTACCCGCCACTACACTAGGGTCTCATTGAGCTTATTCTTGTGTGAAATTGTATACTCTAGTCGGGATCCTTTGTGCCGTGGTTGCTCCTCGACATCCATTGTACATGGTTTGAGCTCCTGTGGAGGGCGGGGTATTATTCATTGGAGGCATTACTGTAAACCCCGTCCTTTGGAGTTAAGGAAACCGAGAAAGAACCGGTCAACTCGTGTGAGAAAACTGAACCGGTTCATGAACCCAACCACTAGAGAATGGGAAAATTGAGAAATTTACAACTCTCGAGTGACCCAAAGAGTCATAAAAACCTTGAAAAGGGACTTTAGGACAATTTTGGGGAGAAAACTAGACCGGTTCAGGTGAACCGGATCCGAACCGGTTTGAACCGAATGCTGAATTCATATTTCTAGGTGCTTAGAAAATTCAAATTTGAGAATGGAGGCCACCATTGGATAGAGAATGAATTTAGATGAATTTAGAAATTTTTAGTTTTGAAAAACTTAGTCGAATCAGGCCTGAACCGGCCGGTTTAAGCATTGAACCCGATTCGGACCGGTCCGGTCCGGTTTGGAACAGTGTTGTCTTTTTCCTTTAGATGACAACATTGTTCACTCACCGAAAAATCGAACAGTGCCAATGGAAAGGAAACGTTTCTATTCAGGACATTTCAGGTCATCAATTACTATTATTAAGGTGCCATATGGACAACTGAAGAGTCCCCAAGCTCCCCATGTAAAGAGCCCCTCTCCAATCATCATCCACACACCTGAAAACTTCACTCTCTCAACTACTCAATTTTCTGACAAAGCTCAAACCAGAACTCTAACATAGGGGTTTTTTGAGCAAAAGAAGGCATAGTCAGTTTCCTTAGACTCGGGGAGAAATCAGCAACCCGACGGAAGTCTACAATTGCTCTGAGGATTGCCGAAGAAGCGCCAGCGTGATCGAACAGTGAAGCAGCTCCGGTGGACCAAAGCTGCCCCATTGCTTTCGAGTTGAAGTTGGCTGATTCAAGCCCTTCTCACACTAAACCAAGCTCTCCCAACACTCTCTCAGCCCTCATACGACCGAATTAGAGTGAAAAGGTAAGCCAATTTGGCACCTTATAAAATTTCCGATCAGTGTTAGAGAGAGAACTGACGAATTTTCACTGACCGAATTCTCCATCAATTTGACATAAATTGAAGCGATTCTTGATCCTAGGAGCAACCTTAGGATGAGAGCTACCTGCCTCAATCGAAATCTCAGACCGCCGCACCCCCGACAGTAAGCTTTTGAAGCTTTATCTCTCTAAGTCTAGTATTTTGACGAATCTCCGTTTGAGCTCGTTCCGACGTCAATTCATGTGATTCAAAACTCAATTAAATCGTATGGATGCGTAGGAACTCTAATCTACCTTAAATTGAAATAATTAATGTCGAATGATCAATCAATTTGATGAAATCATATTCAGCCACTTTAAAGGTGAAAATTTGGGGAAAAATAGGGATTTCAAAAAATTGAGGGACTAAAGTGCAATTTCCCAAAATTGAGTGCCAATTGGCCATGAAAAAGATGTTGGAGAACCAATTGGTTGATTTTTGGAATTTTTGGGGGTCAAATTTCCATTTTTGTAAAGTAGGGGCAAAATGGTAATTTTTGAATAATTTGGGACCAAAATGGAATTTTGGGAAAATTGAACCCTTTTTGGGATTTTGGATAAATTGAGGACCCATAGTGAATTTTTGAAAGTTTCGGGACTTAATTTGAGAAAAAATAATCAATTGTGAATGGACAATTTAGGAATTTACAACTCCCAGTTGATCCAATGAGTTCAAAATACTATGCAAAAGAACCTTAGAACAAATTGGAAGAGGAAGATTAGACCGTTTTGGATGAACTAGGTCCAATAGAATTGAACCGGTTTATAAATCGAGTCGGTTCATGAACCGGAACCGATAGATATTGGGCAAAACAAAGGAATTCAACTCTATTTTACTCCAAGGAAATTCATAAACCTTGGGAAGGAACCTTAGAACAAAGTGGGAGAGAAAAACCAAACCAGTTCGGGTGAACCAGACTCGAACCGGATTAAACCGGTTTAAGGACTGAGTGGGTTTATGAATCGGAATGGATAAAGAGATGGAAAACCTGGAATTTTATGGACACTAAGTGACCCAAGGAGTCACAAAAGACATGAAAATGGACTTGTGAAGGAATTGGGAATGAAAAACAAACCGGTTCAGGTGAACCGAATCCGAACCGGTTCGGACTGATTTGAACCACTCTTGAACCAAATCCTAAATTCATTTTTCTAGGTGGCTTAAATAATTCAAATTGGAGATTTGAGGCTACCATTGGATAGAGAATGAATTTAGATGAATTTATAAATTTTTTGATTTGGAAAACTCGGTCGAATGGGGGGTGAACCGGGCGGTTTAAGCTTTGAACCCATTTTGAGCCCTCCTCAGCTAAACCAAGCCTTCCCAACACTTCCTTAGCTCTCCCACGACTGAATTAGGATTGAAAGGTAAGCCAATTCTGCTCCCCTCTGCAATTTCTGGCCGGTGCAATAGGGAGAACTAATAGAATTTCTATGATGAAATTCCAACTCAATTTGTCATCAATTGATGTTATTCTTGATTCTAGGATAAACCTAAGGAGGAGAGCTATCTGCCCAAATCGAAAGCTCGGACCGCCGTGCCCTCACCGGTGAGAAATCGAAGCTCTCTCTCTCTACAGTTTGTTTTCTAACGAAGCTCTATTTGAGCTTGTTCCAACGTTAAAATCTACGATTCAAAGTTCCCTAGAATCGTATGAACTCAATTTCAACTTCAATTTAAACAATTAGAGGTGTTTGTTCGGTCAATTTGATGAAATCAAATTCGACAGTGTTGAAGAGTTGAAATTGAGGGAAAATTTAGAGAAATTTTGTGGATTTTCAAAATTCGAAGGACCAAAATGAAATTTTATAAAATTGAGGGCCAATTGGGCATGAAAATAATGTTGGAGGACCAATTGAGAAATTTCAGAATTTTTGGGGCAAAACTTACTATTGTTGTAAAGGAATGGCAAAATGGTAATTTTGGAAATGTTGGAGGACCAAATTGGAAATTTGGGAAATTAATCACCTTTTTGTGAAATGGAATATATTGAGATCCTATGATAAAATTTAGAAGTTTCGGGACTCAATTTGAGGAAAAACTGGCAAAATGGTTTTAAAGGAATGGCAAAATGGTAATTTTAGAAATGTTGGAGGACCAAATTGGAAATTTGGGAAATTAATCACCTTTTTGTGAAATGGAATATATTGAGATCCTATGATAAAATTTAAAAGTTTCGGGACTCAATTTGAGGAAAAAAATGGCATTAGGGATTTAAAGTTAAAGAGAAATAACTTTAGGGACCTAATTGCAAATAAATGAAAGTTTGACTTTCTCATTCATTTGGAATGAATGAAGGCGATTAGGCTGAAGGATAATGAACCAAGATGTTCATATCGTGTAGGAACACGAAGTACTGGGAACACCAGCAAGGACAAGCTCGCGTGAATACAAAAGACCCGGTTTAGTGGAAGATGAGCATAACTTAAAGTTAAAAACCACTTACCAGTTGTGAATGGGAATTTTATATCATACCCGTTGGGGATGATAAGTACCTCGGTATGAAAACCCACTATTAAATGGTATTTTAAACATTACAACTTAAAGGAAGTGATGTGAAAATCCTGTGGAAAAACTACTTACCGGTTGTAAGTAGATCATACCCGGTTAGTATGATGAGACTTTCTCGAAGGAAGTTGAAAACCCATTCATCGGTTATGAAAGGAGGTGTCCTTATACCCGGACGGTATAATAGATAGAGAAAACATATGTTTTGTCGAAAGTGCTCTCCCCCGATTGTGTGCCAATGCTTAAACTATTTGGGGGACCTTCACGACGAGAGCTCGAATAGCTCTGACAGGCTGAGGGTCTCGGTTTTGGAACTTGTGCGCTAAATGCCCGATTTTGAAAATCTTGTACAGTGGGCCTAAGGCTAGTTAGCATGAGTAGGAGCTCATAAATGAACATGATATATGTGCCATAAAACTTAATAAGTGAATTGTTTGGCCATGGTACCAAGAGAGGACAGACATGCTCAATTAACTAGAGGCAGTGTGACATGACAAGTCGACGGACCAGTCAAGACATACAACTGCAGGTTGAGTTGAGAGTCGGGGTCGTTGGACCAGTGGCACCACATATTAAATGGCAATATGAGAAAACATTGTTTGTGCATGCACTATGAGTACGGGATCATCAAGACACCCATGAGGGGTAGTGATGCGTCTTAAGGGTATTGGACGACCTAGTGGCTATAAGGGCAGTTCGTCGTTCCAGGTGTCTGTGCGAAATTTGGTGTAGCACCAAGCGCATGAGATCGGGGTGGGGATGGGATGAGGTCTCTATCCTCATACAGACACGAAGAAGTGATGTCGCGTACATCCACTCATTCCCAGGGTAGAAGTGGTTGTGCTTCTATCAGGGTGGTAGGAAAAGTCGCTCCGTAGCCACTAGTGGGTTCAGTAGTGATACTGACTTGTAAATGTGTGTAACCTTCATAATGAACGATGTGTGTTGGGTGATGACACACCGTGGTAACTAAGAAATGATGGAAAAACCTGAATTTTTAAATGAAGGGATTTTTGAAAAAGAAATGAGTATGGCACACTCCATATAAATATTTTTTTTCTTAAAAGTTAAAAGTAGACCTTTGAAAACTCATTCACTGAGTAGTCGTACTAAGATGCCTGTAAGACATGTATGTAAAGTTTAAAATTTCATATAGTTTTGATTATGCTATTCCAGGAAAAGGTGTAGGTTAAAGGACGCCTTACTCTTTACGGTTTACAATTTTAATAAACCGGGAGAGTGACGGTTCACAAAACCGATCATTTGGAAATAAGCAATTTGGAAATTTACAACTTCTGGGTGATCCAAAGGGTTCATTAAACCTTGGAAAAGAAACTTAAGACAAATTAGAAAAGAAAAACCAAATTGGTTCAGGTGAATGAGAATTCATTAGAACTATAAAGTTAAGTGTGCTTGCCCAAGAGTATTGTGAGGATGGGTGACCTCTTGGGAAGTATGATTTTTTTTTGTAACCCAAAATTTTGTTCAAAAATTTTTATGAAAATAATTTAATACCAAAATTAAATTATTGGAATTAATACCAATAATTTATTTCAATATTAATACTAATAATAAATCTCTCCAATTTATTACACGATTTTTACACCTATATAAAGAGATCATCCCCATTCATTCTCCTCACACCTGAACACTTCTTTCTCTCTTTATTGCTCCATTTCTCGGTAAAGCTCAAACCAGAGCTTCGACTTAAACATTTTTCTTAACCTCGGAAGGACAGGTCAGGCTCTTTAGAAACGGGGAGAAGACAACTATCTGATAGCAAACTCCAGTCAATCCGAGAATCACTGGAGAAGCGCCTGCATGATGGAATAGTGAAGCAGCTCCGGTGGACTGAAGCTGCCCTATTTCGATCGAGCTGAAATTAGCTATTTCGAGCCCTCCTCAGGCCAAACCAAGCCTTCCCAGCACTTCCTCAGCCCTCCCACGGCCGAATTAGAACTGAAAGGTAAGCCAATTCGGCTCCCCTCTACAATTTTTGGTCGGTGCTAGAGAGAGAATCGACAGAATTTCAATGATGAAATTCTAACTCAACTTGGCATTAATTGATGCAATTCTTGATTCTCGGATGAACCTCAGGATGAGAGTTATCTGTCCAGATCAAAAGCTCGGACCACCGTGCCCTCACCGATCAGTAATCGAAGCTTTCTCTCTCTCTATAGTCTGTTTTCCGACAAAGCTCCGTTTGAGCTCGTTCCAGCGTCAAAACTTGCAATTCAAAGTCCTATTGAATTGTAAGAGGATGTAGAAACTCAATTTTAACTTCAATTTCAACAATTGGAGGTGTTTGATCGGTCAATTTGATGAAATCAAATTCAGTTGTGCTAAGCAGTTGAAATTTGGGGAAAAATTAGGGAAAATTTGGGGATTTTTGAGATTCAAAGGACCAAAATGCAATTTTATGAAATTGAGGGTCAATTGGGCATGAAAATAATGTTGGAGGACCAATTGAGGAATTTTGGAATTTTTGGGGCAAAACTTATCATTTTTGTAAAGGAAGAGCAAAATGGTAATTTTGGAAAAGTTGGGGGACCAAATTGGAAATTTGGGAAATTAAACCCCTTTTTGTGAAATTAAATAAATTGAGGTCCCAAGATAAATTTTAAAAGTTTAGGGACTCAATTTGAGGAAAAACTTGCATTTGGGGACTTAAAGTTAAAGAGAAATAACTTTAGGGACGTAATTGCAAATAACTAAAAGTTTGGGTTTTCTCATTAATTGGAAATGAATGAAGGTTGTTAACTCGAGTAATAGTTTACAATGATGTTCATATCATGTAGGAACACGAAGTACCGGGAACGCTAGCATGGACGAGCTCGTGTGAATACAAAGGACCAGTCTAGTGGAATTCACTTCGTTAATGGGTGAGTGAGTTTACTAACATCATACCCGGTTGGGATGATATGCACAACTTAAAAATTAAAAATCACTTAGCGATTGTGAGTGGGATTATATATCATACCCGGTTGGGGATGATAAGTACCTCGGTATAAAAACCCACTGTTTAGTGGTATTTTAATTATCACCACTTAAAGAAAGTGATGTGAAAATATTGCGGAAAAACTACTTACCGGTTGTAAGTAGATCATACTCAATTGGTATGATGAGACTTCCTCGAAGGAAGTTGAAAACCCGTTCATCGATTATGAATGGAGATGTCCTTATACTGGTCGATATAATGGATAGTGAAAACCTATTTTGTCGGAAGTGTTCTCCCCTGACTATGTGCCAATGCTTAAATTATTTGGGAGACCTTCACGACAGGAGCTCGAATAGCACTAATAGGCCGGGGGCCTCGGTTTTGGAACTTGGGGGCTAAATGCCCGATTTTGAAAATCTCGTACAGTAGTCCCAAGGCCAGTTGGCACGAGCAGGAGTTCGTAAACGAACATGATATATGTGCCATAAAACTTAATAAGTGAATTATTTGGCCATGGTACCAAGATAGGACCGACATGCTTAGTCAACTAGCGGCAGTGTGACATGACTGGTCGATGGACCAGTTAAGACAAACAACTGCGGGTTGAGTTGAGAGTCAGGGCTGTTGGACCAGTGGCACCACATATTACATGGCAATATGAGAAAACATTGTTTGTGCATGCACTGTGAGTACGGGATCATCAAGACGCCCATGAGGGGTAGTGATGCGTCCTAAGGGCACTGGACGACCTAATGGCTATAAGGGCAGTTCGTCGTTCCAGCTGTCTATTCGAAATTTGGAGTAGCACCAAGCGCATGAGATCGGGGTGGGGATAGGATGAGGTCTCTATCCTCATATGGACATGGAGAAGTAATTTCGGAATTGAGGGTCAGATGTCACGAACATCCACTCATTCTCAAGGTAGAAGTGGTCGTACTTCTATACGGGTAGCAGGAAAAGTCGCTCTGAAGCCACTAGCGGGTTCAGTAGTGTTACTGACTTGCGAATGTGTGTAACCTTCATGATGAAGAATGTGTATTGGGTGATGGCACATCAGCAACTATGAAATAATGGAAAAACCCGAGAAAAATTTTAAATGAAGGGATTTTTGAAAGAAAGGAGTTAGGCACACTCCAATAATAATTGTTTTTCTTAAAAGTCAAAACTTTTGAAAACCCATTTAGTGAGTAGTCGTACTCACCCCCTCCCTTATATCCCTTTCAGGAAATCCCGGAAAGCCTATCCTTAAAGACTATCAACTAAGAAGCCTGTGAGACAGGTATGATAAATTTAAAATGTTCTGCAGTTTTGATTATGTTATTCCAGGAAGAAGGTGCAAGTTTAAAGGATGCCTTACTCTTTACGGTTTATAATAAGGGAAACCCTTTAATAAACCGGGAGAGTGGCGGGTTGATCACGGGGATCCGACTAAACCGGGTTGGGGCGTGACAAGAAAATATAGTAACTAATAGGATTTCTCCTAAAATTTATAGATGGCTCCTAGGAGAGGAACCAAGAAAACTAGGGATGACTCTGCTCAACACCCTGTCCTCATAGGAAGACAACTCTTGAAGCTTCCCAAATGCCTAGGGCATGGTAGAAATCCCCAAGGACCAAATGACAAAGTATCCAAGAGTCATGCTTGTACTTGTTGAGGTCATACCCAGAGTACAAAGGAAGTCAAGCCTGAGACCAGTAACACCAGTTAGGGCTTATAACCTTACCATGGAGGATGCTTAGCACACACCCCGTAGTCCTCTACCTATTTCATGACCACCTCTTTGTAATATGGTTAAGACCCTAACATATTGTACTCCTTCTCCATTAATGAAGACTTCCAAGTTCTTGAAACCATGTCTCTAAACAAGGATGTAAGCCTACGTCTCAACTATAGGAAGATTGCCTCAAGAAAAGTAACCAAACAAACCCGGGGACCGAGGAGAATCCCATCCCAAATAAGGAAATGAACCAAAAGACTAAAGAGTCTAGGAGAACTCTTAGGGGAAAATTAGTAGGTAGAGAAGGCTCACCAATAAAATTGACAAGGAGACGAAAGAGTGAGAACTCTGATAGTGACTACTGGGCAAGGAAATGACATGTTACAAGGTGAGGACAATAGGAATGCTACTCGAGAAAGTGCTCAACACTATTAAGGACAAGTACCAAGATGGACTAGTATAAGTATAAGGAAAGAAGGGGTGTTTCACACCTCATAGATTCAAGGCAATACCTCCTCAAGGGTCATGAAGGACATGAAGGATTGGAGACCGATATCATGGAGCGGGTTACGTAAACGGTTCACCAATAGGTCAAGAAATGACGAGGTGAATGCAAAAACGTTTTAAGAAGGTCAAACCGAGAAGGATACCTCATGAATAGGGATAAGGTACATGAGAAGCATACTTAGAACCCTCCCATAAGGGGCAAACACAGAAAAATGTCCCCCCGAAAATCTAGGGAATGACACAGTTAGAGTGAAGAAGAGAAGGAATACACTAAGAAAGGGAACTCTGGAGGGATGCATACAACCAAGTGCCTTGAAGGAATCATTAGTTGGCAGATGGACATAATGTGGAGTGCAAGGAGCCAACCTCTCATTAGAAACTACTTGAAAGGAAGGATGTGCAGGAGGCCAAGAATAACCTACTTTGGAAAGGTGATAGAATGTTAGGTACAACTTTCTTTGGAAAATATAGAGAAGTCAAAGTTGAGATTCGGAACAACATAACAGAAGTAAGCAAACCATGACAACGAGATGGTCAAAGAAAATGAACGACGCCCTAAGGAGGATTGGGAAGTAGTAAGGAATACACACTAAAAATGGGCACTGGAAGGATCATTAAGGACAAGGAGATTAGAGAGACAACTGCCTCAAGAAAACTAAAAAAGGTGAAAAGTAGGGGTGAGACAGGTAATAAACTACTCTCGTGAGGGTTATAGAGTAAACTCCAGCAATGAAGAAAGAGGTGGAAAGGCCAAATATTGGAGAAAAGAAGGATGAAAGAAATCCTTAAAAGGAACAAGGGCCAATTAACAACTAAAACTCAAGCCAAGAAAGGAATAGGCAAGCCTCTCACATAACAGTCAAGAAAACTTAAAACAAGAAAGATTTGTACGCTCCCTAAATAAGTAGACAAGTACTGGGTACAAATGAAGATGCGGATAGAGTAGCCTCTCACATAACGGTCAAGGTTTAGGATGAGGTCTCTGCCTTCATACGGACACGGGGTTTCTTTTCAAGTTTGAGGGTCGGATGTCATGAACTTGCACTCATTCCTTGGGTAGAAGCAGATGAGCTTCTATCTAGGTAGCTGGTAAAGTCGCTTTGATGCCACAAGTGGGTGCAGTGGACAGGTTGCCCTGTGAATGTGTGATCCCTTCATGATGAAGGGCATGTGTTGATTGCTAAACACAACGAATGCAGAAAATGTGAAAAAGTTTTTGGAAAACCGAGAATATGAGGAAGGATAAATTTTGAAAAGAAATTAAGAAGTTTGGCACACTCCAAATTATTTTATTGAAACTTTTTTTTAATCACCCATTCATTGAGTTGTAGAAACTCACCCACCCTTTTATCCCTTTTCAGGAATAGAGAATGACTACGGATAACCCCAGGATTTACCCTCTGTCAGGTATGCTTAAATTCTCTCTTAAGCTTGCATTATTACTGATATATGTTATTCCATGGAACAAGGTTGAGATTTTGCCTAGCTCCTCTTGAATTAAAGAAGGGGGAAACCCCTCTTGAACTAAGGGAGCGGCAGGTTGCTCACGGGAATCCGACCAAACCGGGTCGAGGCATGACAACTTGAGTGGTATCAGAGCTAAGTTCCCTTAAACCATTATCAATATTATGCCTGACACTAATAAAACCTTAACTACCGTGTAGGAAGGAGAATCCCTACAAAGTTTTCCATGAAATCCAATCCTCCACACATAGCCTTGAAAAAGATACCTACCCTAACAATTTTTAAACGTAAAGAAAAGAGTGCCCAAAGATATGGTGGAAGATTATCGGAAACTCGTAGGAGCTTTACTAGAACCAGAAGGCATTACATACCCTCCTCCAAGGCAAGAGAAACATGTTCCTTCTCCTAGGATCCAACCCTTCCTCCAGCCCCACAACAATCGGAGAGAAATCCCACCAAAAAGGAGGCTTGGGACAACTACTGGGATGTGTATGCCACCTTTATGAAGGTCCACCAAGTACCCCCACCTACTCAGTCCAACTTTAATCCCTTCCAATGGATGAAGTGGACATATGAGTGTGAGGCTGAGGTATTAAGGTGGTATGGATTGGAGGCCATACATGAAGTTCTTCCCATAAGGGAATACAGATGGACCCCAACTAGTTCTTCATAACCAACTGATTAGGAATCCCACAACCGTTCCAATGCTAACTCTCGGCCTATGACCCCAAGGGACTAGGGGTAGAAAATCTCTGTAATAAGCCAAGAATGGCAAGAAACTATTTCCTGAATGAATAAAAGTACAATTTTCCTTAAATTTTAGTCTCTTGATAAATACAACTAATGGAAATTGAAGTATACTGATAAAGATCGAAGTAACGGGTAAAGGAAAATTCAATTTAACTCGACCTCTAAGGTAGCCAAGTAAGTTTTCCACTCAGAGAAGGGAAAAAGACTTGGAAAGGAATCCTAAAAGAGTCTATTAAAGTTCACCAAGGGAGACCGATCTTAACTAAGGGAAGTAAGGAGAAGTTTGGAGTAAGGAAAGTCAGCGTCAAAGCGTATGGGACGAGTGAGAGTCTAAGGAGTTGAGAAAAGACTCTACAAAAGTAAGGAAACAGGAGGGATTAGACTATCCCAAGGAAAATCAAAGGAATGAAAGTTGACTAGGAAGAAAGTAAGAACAAAATGGGAGCACTGAAGAGGTTATGTCGAATGAGATAAGATAAGGAGAAAGGGTAAAGGAAAGAAGTGGGATAGGAAGAAAATCACATGAATAGTACTTTCTTGTAAAGAGTTAGGATACAAGTTCTTAGGAACTCCATGAAAATAAGGAGACTTACTAAAAGCAAAAATATGGAACAAAAAGGGAGAAATCCAGAGTGAATAACCATACAAAGGTTAGCAAGAATAAGAAATGAATAAAAGAAGAACTTTCAAGGAGCAGTAGGGAGATCAAACAGAATGGAAGACCATAGAAGAAGGATGGTAATAGGGAGTGGGATCATGGAAGGAGAAAGTTCCAAGCTAAGGTAATCAATAGAGGAAACATCATAAAACTAGAGTGGAAATAAGGATCTCATTAAAAGGTATAAGTGGCTAAGTAAGTACTGGAGAGGCTAAGTGTGATCTACTTGCAAGAGAGCAGGGAAACCAAATAGGGATTTTAGACGGACCCTATTGAAGGAAATAACTCATAACAATCAGATCATCTGGGAGAATAAACTACGCCCTAAGAAGAATTGGGGAGTAGTAAGGACTACACCCTAAATATGGCAAAGGGATGGATACTAAGGGCAAGAAGACTCGAGAGACAACTATATCAAAATAATTAAACTAAGAGGATAATACAAGTGACGCAGTTAATGAACTGACCCTTGTGAAGGTCACAATCCAAGTAAAGAAGGAAAGGATCAAAAGGCCAAACCCTTTGGGAAATAAGGACAAAGGAAAGCCTCAAAGAGATTATTGACTAAGACAGGAGTAACGACCCAAAAGCCATGAGAATGTTAAATAAGCTTTCTACAAGATGAACAAGATATTGTGAAACAAATAGGATGTGAACTCCAACTCAAAGAAATACATGAGTACTGGAAACAAGTGAGAATGAAGATGAGCTATACAAGAAGTACCCATAAGGTCTCAAGGGTAAAGGGAAGCAGGAGAGGATGGTATCAAAGAATGCCATTCAAGGTTAGACATTCGCAATGGTAAAACTAGAAGAGAATTTCGAGAGAAGAGGAGTATAAAACTTAACAAGGAAGAAAACCTCAGAAAAATATATGTGTTCCAATTAGGAGTTAATGGAACCAATAGAATTAGAAAGAAGATAAGCTCCTCAAGGACAAGCTGTTGGAGATGAAAGGATAAAGTGCAAAAGAAAAGTAATCATGAGGGTCCAAGGGGTAAGTTAAACCCAAGTAACGGGTAAGTAGGAATGCAACATCAAAAAGATGATGTTGAGTAAGAAATGAACTAACTCAGAATAAAGAATCATGAAAAGATCATGAGTGAGTAAGAGTGGGTTAAGAAAAAGGAAAGTTCTTGAGGAAAGGGTGCCACTAGAAATTAGGAATGACATAAGAAGGGAAGAGTTTCAACATGTCAGTAAGTTATCAGGAAACTCAAAGACTTGAAACTGGAGAGACCTAATAAAGAAGTTGGGAAAAGACGAGTAAGTAAGGAAAATCAATACAGTTATATAGGATATGACATCAAAGGCAAAATGGACAATTAGATAACAGTAATGATAGTCAAGAAATACTACCAGATGAAAAGAGGGACGAAGTTATACTATCCTTAAAAAATAGAAAGGTTGAGAACAACCATTTTGGAAGTGTTTTAAAAATGTTAAATGGTCAAAGACAAGTTCTAGAGAATTTCGTGTTGTGAGGGACATGTAAGTCCAATAGTACCAAGGAAATATGACTCAAGTAAGGAAGAGTCCGTTAGTTAAGCATGACAAGGTCAAGCATTAAATTTGGAATGAAGTTGTAATAACCAATGAATGAGGGAAGGATCAATATAGGATGAAAAAGGTGATAACACCGACACATGTGGAAGTACATACGTAGTGCTTGAATGGACATTGAGCTAAAGATGTCAACAATAAAGAGAATAACTGGATACATGAATGATTGGGCATTTTGGAGCTCCCAATCCTCAAATACTAAGCAAGAATTTTTAAGAGGAAGAATCTTGCCCTAAGCAAAGGATATAATTTTTGGACTCATGGGTAAGACAAATTATTTATGATAAACTCCATGAAGGAGTATAAAGGAAAATAAATTCTTTAAGTGTATGATTTAAAATGGGCTACGTGGAAATAACCAAAATGATTGTATGTTGATAAACTACAAATGGATATCAAGGGGAGTTATTTCCTGTGCAAAGAATGTTGAATAAGTTTTGGGGACAAAACTCCAAAAAGCAGGGGAGAGTTTTAAACCCCGTCCTTTGTAGTTAAGGAAAACCAGGAAAGAACCGGTCAGCCCGAGTGAGAAAACTGAACCGGTTCACGAACCCCAACCATTAGAGAACGGGCAAATTGAGAAATTTACAACTCTCGAGTGACCAAAAGAGTAATAAAAACCTTGGAAAGGGACTTTAGGATAATTTGGGGGAGAAAACAAGACTGGTTTAGGTGAATCGAATCCGAATTGGATTGAACCAGTTTGGACTGGTTTGAGCCATCATTGAATCGAATGCTAAATTCATTTTTCTAAGTGACATAGAAACTTCAAATTTGAGACATTGGATAGAGAATGGATTTAGATTAATTTAGAAAATTTTAATTTTTAAAAACTTTGTTGAATCAGACTTGAACCAATTGGTTTAAGTGTTTAAACCGGTTCAGTCTAGTTCGGAATAGTATCATCTTCTTCCTTGAGATGACAACACTATTCACTCGGCAAAAAATCTAACAACGCCGACGGAAAGGAAACATTTCTGTTTAGGATGTTTCAGGCCATCAATGACTATCATTAAGGTGACAAACGAATGACCAGAGAATCTCTGAGCTCCCTATATAAAGAGCCCCTCTCCATTCATCCTCTCCACACCTGAAAACTTCACTCTCTTTCAGCTACTTAGTTTTTCGACGAAGCTCATACCAGAGCTTTGACATAGGGGTTTTTCTGAGCCAAAGAAGGCATGGTCAGATTCCTTAGACTCGGGGAGAAGTTAGCTACCCGGTGGTAGTCTCCAATTGCTTCGATGATCACTAGAGAAGTGCGAGCGTGATCGAACAGTGAAGTAGCTCCATTGGACCGAAGCTACACCATTTCTATCGAGCTGAAATTGGTCGATTCGAGTCCTCCCCAGGCCAAACCAAGCTTTCCCAACACTCCCTTAGTCCTATACGATCGAATTAGAGCGGAAAGGTAAGCCAATTTGGTTCCCCTCTGAAAATTTTGATCAGTGTTAGAGAGAGAACCAACAAATTTTCACTAACCAAATTGTCCATCAATTTGACATGAATTGATGCGATTCTTGATCCTAGGAGCAACCTCAGGATGAGAGCTTGCCCTATCACGCCTCGACCCAGTTTGGTCAGATCCCCGTGATCAACCCGCCACTCTCCCGGTTTATTAAAGGATTTCCCCTTATTGTAAACCGTAAAGAGTAAGGCGTCCTTTAACCTACACCTTTTCCTAGAATAGCATAATCAAAACTGCATGAAATTTAAAACTTTACATACCTATCTTAAAGTCATCTTAGTTGACGGTCTTTAAGGGGAGGCTTTCGGGGATTTACTGAAAGGGATATAAGGGAGGGGGTGAGTACGACTACTCAGTGAATGGGTTTTTAAAAGCTTTTGACTTTTAAGAAAAACATTTATATGGAGTGTGCCAGACTCCTTTGTTTTCAAAAATCCAATCATTTAAAAATTTGGATTTTTCCATTATTTCTTAGTTACCATGGTGTGTCATCACCCAACACACATCCTTCATCATGAAGGTTACACACATTCGAAAGTGAGTATCACTACTGAATCTGCTAGTGGCTTCGGAGCGACTTTTTCTGCCACCCGGATAGAAGTACGACCACTTCTACCTTGGGAATGAGTGGATGTACGTGACATCCGACCCACAATCCTAAAATCACTTCTTCGTGTCCGTATGAGGACATAGACCTCATCCTGTCCCCACCCTGGTCTCATGCGCTTGGTGCTACTCCAGATTTCGCACAGACACCTGGAACGACAAACTGCCCTTATAGCCACTAGGTCGTCCAGTGCCCTTAGGACGCATCACTACCCCTCATGGGCATCTTGATGATCCCGTACTCACAGTGCATGCACAAACAATGTTTTCTCATATTGCCATGTAATTTGTGATGCCACTAGTCCAACGGCCTCGACTCTCAACTCAACCCGCATTTGTTTGTCTTGATTGGTCCGTTGACCTGTCATATCGCACTACTGCTAGTTGACTGAGCATGTCGGTCCTATCTTGGTACCATGGCCAAATAATTCACTTATTAAGTTTTATGACACATATATCATGTTCGTTTACGAGCTCCTGCTCGTGCCAACTGGCCTTGGGTCCACTGTACGAGATTTTCAAAATCGGGCATTTAGCCCCCAAATTCCAAAACCGAGGCCCCCGACCTATCAGAGCTATTCAAGTTCTCGTCGAGAAGATCTCCCAAATTATTTAAGCATTGGTACATAGTTAGGGGAGAGCACTTCTGATAAAACATATGTTTTCTCTATCCATTATACCGCCCTGTATAAGGACACCTCCGTTCATAACCGATGAACGAGTTTTCAACTTCCTTCGAGGAAGTCTCATCATACCAATCGGGTATGATCTACTTACAACCAGTAAGTAGTTTTTCCGCATGATTTTCACATCACTTCCTCTAAGTAGTGATGTTTAAAATACCACTAAATGGTGGGTTTTCATATCGAGGTACTTATCATTCCCAACCAGGTATAATATAAAATTTCCACTCACAACCGGTAAGTGGTTTTAAATTTTAAGTTGTGCTAATCATCCCAACCGAGTATGATGTTAGTAAACCCACTCACAACCGGTAAGTGGTTTTTAAATTTTAAGTTGTACTCATCATCCCAACCGGGTATGATGTTAGTAAACCCACTCACAACCAGTAAGTGGTTTTTAAATTATAAGGTATGCTCATCGTCCCAGCCGGGTGTGATGTTAGTAAACCCACTCACTCGTTAATGCCGTGAATTCCACTAGATCGGTTCTTGGTATTCACACGAGCTTGTCCTTACAGGCGTTCCTGGTACTTCGTGTTCCTACACGATATGAACATGTTGGTTCATTATCCTTCGGCCTAATTGCCTTCATTCATTTCAAATGAATGAGAAAGTTAAACTTTCATTTATTTGCAATTAGGTCCCTAAAGTTATTTCTCTTTAACTTTAAGTCCCAAATGCCAGTTTTTCCTCAAATTGAGTCTCGAAACTTCTAAAATTTATCATAGGACCTCAATTTATTCCATTTCAGAAAAAGTGGTTTAAATTTCCCAAATTTCCAATTTGGTCCCCCTAACTTTTCCAAAATTACCATTTTGCCCTTCCTTTACAAAAATGGTAAATTTTGCCCCAAAAATTTCAAAATTCCTCAATTGGTCTTCCAACATTATTTTCATGCCCAATTGGCCCTCAATTTCATAAAATTTCATTTTGATCCTTTGAATTTCAAAAATCCCCAATTTTTCCCCAATTTCAACTTCTTAACACAGTCGAATTTGATTTTATTAAATTGACCCATCAAACATTTCCAATTGTTGAAATTGAAGTTGAAATTGAGTTTCTACATGTTCATACGATTTTTTAGAAATGTGAATTGCAAGTTTTAACGCTGGGATGAGCTCAAATGGAGCTTTGCCGGAAAATGAACTATAGAGAGAGAAAGCTTCGATTACTCACCAGTGAAGGCACAATAGTTCGAGCTTTTGATCTGGTTAGATAGATCTTGTCCTGAGGTTCATCCTAGAATCAAGAATCGCATCAATTAATATGAAATTGGATTAGAATTTTGTCATTAAAATTCGGTCGACCCTCTTTCTAGCACTGATAAAAAATTGTAAAGGGGAGCCGTATTGGCTTACCTTTCGGTCCTAATTCGGCCGTGGAAAGGCTCTAGAAGTGTTGGGAGGGCTTGAAATGGCCGATTTCAGCTTGGCCAAAATAGGGCAGCTTCGATCCGCCGGAGTTGCTTCACTATTCCATCATGCCGATGCTTCTCCAACGATTCTCGGATTAACTGGAGTTTGCTATCAGATAGCTGTCTTCTCCCCGGTTCTAAAGAGCTCAACCTCTCCTTTCGAGATTAAGAAACATGTTTAAGTCAAAACTCTGGTTCGAGCTTCCCCGGGAAATGGAGCAGTAGAGAGAGAGAGAGAGAAGTGTTCAGGTGTGAGGAGAATGAATGGGGATGACCTCTTTATATAGGTGTAAAACCGTGTATTAAATGGGAGAGATTTATTACTAGTATTAATATTCTCATAAATTATTGGTATTAATTCCAATAATTTAATTTCGGTATTAAATTATTTGTATTAATTCCAATAATTTAATTTCGGTATTAAATTATTTGTATTAATTCCAATAATTTAATTTCGGTATTAAATTATTTATATTAATTCCAATAATTTGATTCCGGTATTAAATTATTTGTATTAATTCCAATAATTTAATTTGGGTATTAAATTATTGGTATTAAGTACAATAATTAAATTTATATTAATTTATGGCTATTTATGATAAGCCGTAGTTCGAAATTTTTTTACCATCCTGACACTACTCTTGAGCAAGCATGCTTAACTTTAAAGTTCACTTGAACCAATTTGGTTTTTGTTTTCTAATTTGTCTTAAGTTTCTTTTCCAAGGTTTAATGAACCCTTTGGATCACTTGGGAGTTGTAATTTCCTAAATTGCCCATTCACAATTGAACGGGTTTGTGAAACGGTTCGGTTTTCTCACTCGGTTTGACCGGTTCCCTTTCTGGTTTTCCTTAGCTCAAAAGGGCAGGGTTTACATGCCCCGATCGAAACCTCGGACCACCACACCCTTGACGGTATGCTTTCAAAACTTTGTCTCTCTAAGTCCAGTTTTCCGATGAAACTTCATTTGAGCTCGTTTCAGCGTCAATTCATGTGATTCAAAGCTCAATTGAATCGTATGTATGTGTAGGAACTTAAATCTACCTTCAATTTCAACAATTAAACTCAAATGATCGGTCAATTTGATGAAATCAAATTCGACCAGTTTAAAGGGGGAAATTTTTGGGGAAAATTAGGGATTTCAAAAAATTGAGGGACTAAAGTGCAATTTCCAAAAATTAAGTGCCAATTGGCCATGTAAACAATGTTGGAGGACCAATTGGTCGATTTTTGGAATTTTTTGGGGGTCAAATTGCCATTTTTGTAAAGTAGGGATAAAATGGTAATTTTTGAAAAATTGGGGACCAAATTGGAAATTTGGGAAAATTGAAACCTTTTTGGGATTTTGGTTAAATTAAGGATCCATAGTGTTGTTTTGAAAGTTTTGAGACTCAATTTGAGGAAAAATTGGTTTTAGGGAACTAAATGCAAATAATTAAAAGTTTGGGCATTTTGTCTATTTGTGAGGAATGAAGGCTATTAGGCCAAATGATAATGAACAAGGATGTTAAAATCATGTAGGAACATGAGGGACCGGGAATACCAGCAAAGACAAGCTCACATGGAGGCAAAGAACCACCAAATAAGAGGAAAACACTGCACTATCGGGTGAGTGGGAATTTTCACATCATACCCAATTGGGATGATGAGTACCTCCGAATAAAAAACCAATACTAAGTGGAATTTTAACATCACATCTAGATGGGGGGATGTGGAAACTACGTGAAAAAAATTACTTACTAGTTGTAAGTCCATCATACCCGGTTGGTATGATGAACTTCCTGGAAGGAAGTGGAAAACCCGTTTATTAGTTGTAAGCGGAGATGTTATCACACCCGATTGGTATGATCGACGAGTGAAAATATATTTTGTCAGAAGTTTTCTCCCCTTACTATGTGTCACTACTTAAAGATTTTGGGAGACCTTCTTGACGGGAGGTCGAATAGCTCAGTTAAGCCAGAGGCCATGATTTTGGAACTTGGAGGCTAGAATGCTAGATTTTTAAAATCTCATATAGTGGGCCTAAGGCTAGTTGACATGAGCAGGATCTCGTAAACAAACATGATGTTAAGCCTTGAAAATTTTAATGAATGATGTGATTTGGCCATAGTACTGAGACAAGACTGACATACTCGATGGACTAGCGGTAGTGTGACAAGATCAGGTTGACAGTTTGGTATAGATAAATAGCTGTAAGTTGAGTTGAGGGTTGGGGCTGTTGAACCAGTGGCACCAAAGATTACTACCTTCAAATTCTTCCCACGATGGTATAGTGGTGGTGATGTTACTCACGTTTTCCCACCATCTCTAGGCACTTCCTTCCAAAAAACATTTTGCCATGGTTACCTTCTCCTCTGGTGGTATTTTTATTAAGCACATTAATTTCTTGTTGCTAGAAATTCAGTCCATGGCAACTTCTATGACGTTTTCTCCTTTGAAGGACTTGTACCCCAATTGTTAGAGTGTTTTCAAGTACCTTGGAATATTAAAAACGAAGGGGATCATGATAGAGGTATTCTAAGAGTTTACCTATTTAGACTTAGGGTGTGAATTTCCAACATAATAAGGCATCTATTCAAGGGTGAGATTGGGTTCCCCAAATACTCTAATAAATTCTTTATACAACCTTTAGTGATCGAGGTTCATCCTAGGTGGGGTTACTCCACTTTGTGTCATCCTTGGCTATTGTTCTCCTGTACCCAACTCTTCCTCAAGAATTAGATTTCTCACCTGTTCTAAGGTAGGTCTGGTGGTAGCAGCACAAGAAGTACGTTTGATTCATCTCTGAGGGGGCATTTCTATAGTTTTAAGGAGTAATTCATTAGTAAGTTTATCTAATGGACATTTTTGGAAAGTGATTCCTAGTTTTGTAGTTTTGAAAACTTGTTTTGGAAAACTTGACTCTTATACCACAAAAGTTGTCATGTCTCGACCCAGTTTAGTTTGTCGGTACCTATGAACAACTCACCACCCCTATTTGTGTTAAAATGGTAATATTTACAATGATTGATCAGATAGGAGAAAGTCTCAAAATATAATTCTATTAGCATTTTCCAAAACAAAATTAATAAAACTAATTCAAATGAGACATAAGATATTCTTTGTACCTTGGTTGAGGAGTTGGGATTTTCTTCCCTTGGTAATTCAAAATTCCTGAAGGAGATTTAGGGGTAGGTGAATTAGACAACTCAATGAGCAAGTATTAAGGTAATACTTTTAAATCATATAAGTTTTAAAATATGATTCAGACATCATTGGATTCATACAATACATACAACCATCACCATAATGGTAGGGATCAAACATTCGTAGAGCAGACGTCGTGACTGTTTACTTGTGATCTTTACTGCCTTTACAGACCACCTTAGTAAGAGGCTATAACCTATACCACATTGATGTGACGCTACAACATTGACCATTAGTCTGAGAACCATTTCCCAACCCCCATACTTTTCTGATGAATTTGTTCTCTATTAGAGGAATGAGACATTTCTCCTTCACCAAGTCTATTGCACATTGGGACTCCTAGAACCTCGTGACATACTAGACTAGCGATAGCTTCCCTTTTTCATCCTTATTGTCCAACAGCCCATAGAACTATCACTACCCTATACTAGGTGTCTCATGGTCTCATACAAAATCAAGCACAAGCAATAATCTTTTGTTTAAGACCTTTCTTTTTGTACCATTGGCCCAATGGACTACAATCCGATTTCGACTTAGTAATTAAACACACATCATTTGTTTATGATATCTTTTATCATGCTCATAAAACAGAAATTCTTTACAGGACTAGATTCATTCTCATTGGCCTTGGGCCCATTGTACAAGTTTTCAAAACATATGGCCATAGGATTACTTTTCTTTAAAAAATTGTGGCATTAGGCCCATGGGAGATTCATAATTCATATTTGGCTATTTAGGTTACATGCTTCTTGCTTTCAACAAAAATATCTCCCAAAATTTTGTTTTAAGCAGATTGACAAAGTCAAGGGACAATATTTATGAAAAAGAGGGTTTTAGCTTTCATGTACCAAGATAGTTATGTTCATCAACCCAATCAATCATAATGTCAGAAATTTCACTTACCTGATGTATGTGACTTGTTCGCCCTAGATGGATTTCTAAAGTATCTGATTGGGATTGCATTCGTACGTATGGGTTTTCGTATCTACATCATTACGAACAATTGAAAACTTAAAATTTATACTTAGGCCCATATGCATTCATATATTTACATATGAGTCCCTAAGTTCATTTTATTTACAAATAAACCCCTAAGTTTACTTTATTTACCATTAGGCCCCAATATTGACTTTATTTATAATTAAATCCATGTATTTATTTTAAATTGCAAATAAATCCCAATTTTTATTTTTATTTATCAATTAAATCCCTAAACTCTCCTTATTTACAATTTGTTCTTTAATTCTCAATAATATTACAAAAATCCTCAATTTTTTTGAAGATCCAAATTTAGTCTAATTTATTCAAAAATTGCATTTTGGTCCCCATATTTTTAAATCATCAAATTGACCTACTAAACTTCATTAATTACCTCTGATCATGCTACTAATCATCTTCTCCACCTCCCTTTAAGCATTTCAAGCTTTCAATCGTCTAATTTCTAAAGAGAAAAAGCTTTGATTTCTTACTGGCAAAGGTACGATTGTTGGAGTTATTGGTATGAGAAGCTAGCTCTCTTCGAGTGGATCCTCCTAGGATCAAATTGCACCTAAATTTACGGCCTGAGCAATGAGAGTTCAATTTCCTATGTTTTTAACAAAATGCTTTTTTTAATCCACTATTCCAGTGAAGGGTGGCGGTAATGGCTTACCACTAGGACTTAGGGAGGAAAAATCTCGATCATGGATGGACAAAGGATGGTTGAATCGATCGCTGGAAGCTCATAGGTGGCTCAAATTGAGCTCAATCAGTTTGGTGAAAGTTTGGGCATAGGATCAATAGTATTTTGCGATCTCACTGGCGCTTCTTTGATGATCCTCGAGTTGAAAGGAGTATGTAGGTCGGTAGAGGACTTCCTTAGGATTCTAGGGAATCTAAATTCACATTTGGAGGTGGAGAAAAAAGGTTGATGTCGGGGTTCTGGTTTAGGAATGGTCAAAATTTGGAGCAATTCGAGTTTTTTAAGCTTTGGAGGTTTGGAGAGAATGAATGGAGGGGAGCTTTTTATATATGCAGCTCAGGAACTGAAGGTTCTCTCCATTACACCATCGGTCGACCATTAACTCCCCAATTTAAGGCCTTGTGCTAAAGATTTATTGCTAATTGAATTTATGGCAGTTCGTTGGTCTTCTCTCTCCTCATTTGTTCAAAGGTTGAAGAGGACATTGTGCATGTGCGTGCAAGCTTTACACATGCGGGCTGCCACATGGTGCGCAATGATTGGATGGCATTGCTCATGCAATATCCCAAGCAACGTCCCAATCATCATGTAAACCCCGTCCTTTAAAGATAAGAAAACTAGAAAAAAAAGAATCAATCATTTCATAAGAGAAAATCGAGCTGGTTCACGAACCATAATATATAAAGAAAGGGTAAAATGAGAAATTGACAAATCCCGAATAACTCAAAAAGTTATAGAAATCACAGAAAAGAACCTTGGGACAAGTGGGAAGAGAAAACCAGACCGGTTTAGGGTTAATCGAACTTGAATCGAATTGAACTGGTTTGAACCATACTTGAATTGGTTTCTAAATTCATTTTTTTACGGCTTAAAATATTCAAATTGGGAAATTGAAGTCACCATTTAATAGAGAATAAATTTAGAATAATTTAGAAAATTTTAATTTTAAGAAAACTGGTCGAATCGGTCCTGAACCGACCAATTTTTGCCATTGAACTAGTTAAACCGGTCTGGTATGGTTTGGAATATTGTCATCTTCTTCCTCAAGATGACAAAACTGTTCATAAATGTAGAAAACTTCCTTCTCCGACGAAGGTGTAATGACTCTGATCACGCTATTTTTAGGCGAGGATAAGCTCAACCAAAGGGTCCTCGAGCTCTATATATAAAGAGCTCATCTCCATTCATCCTCCGCACACTTCAAATTGTCATTCTCTCTCAAATGCTCCATTTTTTGGTGAAGCTTGAACCATATCTCTTACTTAGGCCTTTTTCTTAACAACAAAATGCACGGTCGGGTCCTATAGACTCCGGGGGAAGTCAGCTACCTGATAGCAACCTCCTTTCGACCCGAGAATCGCTGGAGATGCGCCGACAGAATTAAACAGTGAAGTAGCTCCGGAGGACAAAAGCTGCCCTATTTTAACCGAGTTGAATTCGGCCAAATTCAACCCTCTTCCGGCCAAACCAAGACTCCCCAACACCCCCACTACCTCACACAACCTCAACAAACTTGGAAGGTAAGCCAATTTGGCCTTCCTCCATCAGTACAATTTAGTTCTAGAGAGAGAAAGTAACAGATTTCGTTAATCAAATTCTCATTGATCCTGACAGCAATTGTCCCAATTCTTAATTTTAGAAGGAACGTCAGGATGAGAGCTACCTCTCCATATTGAGAGCTCAAACCCCCGCACCTCCGACGGTAAGCTTTTGAAGCTCTCTCTCTATGAATGATTTTTCGGCGAAGCTCCATTTGAGCTTGTTTCAGACTCAAATCATGTGATTCAAAGCAATTGAATTATATGGAAGTGTAGGAACTGATTTATACCTTCAATTGAAAAAATTAACCCTAATTGAATGGCCAATTTGAAAAAAATCAAATTTGGTTAGTTTGAAGGAGAGAAATTGGGGAAATTTTTGGGAAATTTTTAGGGATTTCGGGAAATTGAGGGACCTCTTTACGATTTCCCAAAATTGAAGGCCAATTGGCCATGAGAAAGATGTTGGAGGACCAATTGGTCAATTTTGGGAACATTTGGGGTCAAATTGCCATTTTGGGAAAGTAGGGGCAAAATTGTAATTTTTGAAAAATTGGGGACCAAATTGGAAATTTGGAAAACTTGAGCTCCTTATAAAATTTTGAGTAAATTGAGGACTCAAAGGGGATTTTGGAAGCCTTGGGACTCAATTTGGGGAAAATTGGCATTAGGGAGCTAAAGTTAAGGAAAATGAACTTTAGGGACCTAAGTGCAATTAATCAACAATTTTGAGCCTAGTCGCTCATACGTGAGAAAACAATGGCTACTATGCCAAACCTTAATTGATAAGGATGCCCAAATCGTGTAGGGACACGAGAGACCAGAACGCCAGCAAGGAAAAACTAGCATGGATTCAAAAACTGACTGGAGACTACCACGTAACGGTCATCGGGTGAGTGGGATTATCTAACTTCATACCTAGTTAGGATGAGGAGTACTATCTTTAACTGATAAAACCTACTTAATGGTTGTAAGTAGAGATAATCATACCTAGTTGGTATGGTGAGCTTCCTTGAGGATAGAAGAAACCCACTTACCGGTTGTAAGCATATATATCATCACACTCGATTGATGTCATGAAGTTAAAAATAAAATTTTGTTAGAAATGTTCTCCTCTGACTATGTGCCAATGCTTAAAATATTTGGGAGACCTTCTTGACGGGAGTTAGAACAGATAAGATAGGCCAGAGGCCTCGATTTTTGAACTCATGAGGCTAAATGCCTGGTTTTGGAAAAAACACATGTAGTGGGGCCAAGGCTAGTGGGCACGAGTAGGAGCTCATAAACAAACTTGATTAAAGAAAGCCATGAAAATTTCTAATGAAATTGGTTGTGTGATCTCACCATGGTACTGAGTCAAGACTGACAATACTTGATGGACAAGTGGAAGTGCGTCAGGGCCATGTCGATGGATCGGCCTAGACAAACAGCTGTAGGTCGGGTTGAGTGTCGAGGCTGTTGTCCTCCATTTCTATCCACCTGGCTCCTTTTGTCTTCCCTGACTGTCTTGTCCTCCTTCTTCTTTCCTACCAGTTTGTTCTACCCGACGACATCTTGTTTGTACCAAACGCTCACATTCGTAGGCCATGTTGATGACAACAGCCAAATCCATGGGGCATCCTAATACTCTCATTTGATCCCGTATGTCCATATTAAGACCGTCCATGAATCGCTAGCATATGTTTGCCGGTCCAGCCAAATTATGGGCAAATGGTCTTGACTATTTAAATTTGGTCTCATACTTCGATATAGAGTTAAGCCCTTTTCGGAGTTGGAGGAAATCCTGCTTCTTTTCATTAATCAAATGAGAAACCATGTACTCCTCTGCGTACCTCCCCTCAAATTGCTCCCAGGTGGATGTGGAGGTATATAGACTTTGGACATTGTCCCACCATCTTTTGGAACTACCCTCCAAGAAGAATTCTATTAGGATAACCATGTCCTCTGGTGATATTTTGACTATTCCCATCAATTTCTTGATGTTATCCAACCAGTCCTTGGCAGCGCTAGCATCCTTCTCTCTGAGGAAAGGTCTACACCCCAGTTGATGGAGAGTCTTTAGATATTTGGGGATATCAACTAGAGAAGGATGGTTAACAAGAAGAGGATGAGATTGTACTTCTTTTGGTTCAGCCCAAGAGTTGGTGCTTGCCTCAGGGATGAGGTTAGGTTATCCAAATACTCAAGTGAACTCCTCGTACAACCTCTAGTGTTCCGAGCTTAGTCTAGGTGGGGTTGTCAGGGCTCCTCGTACAATCTTGTCTCTTGGTTCCTCTCTTGGGAGCCATTTGAAATTTTAAAATTATTCCTATTAGTTACTATGTTATATAGTCTTGATAATGTATTCGAGGAAATAGGCTCTGATACCACTCAAGTTGTCACGCCCTGACTCGGTTCGGTCAGATCCCCATGAGCAACCCGCCACTCCCTCGGTTTATTAAAGGTTTTCCCCTTCTATAAACTGCGAGTAGTAAGGCATCCTTTTCACTTGTATCTTTCTTGGAATAACATTAATAAAAAAAATAAATACATTAATTCTTACATACCTGTCTTGCAGGTTCAGCTACAGGGAAGTCTTTAAGTGTGTTTTTCTTTAGTTACTTGAAAGGGGTAAAAGGGAGGGGTGAGTTCTACAACTCAGTGAGCAGGTGTTGGTAGTGAGTTTTAAAGATAGACACACCAAGGTTATCATTTCCTCAAATTTCGGTTGTCAAAACCTTTACCCTGCCAAGGGTGATATTTTCCCAGGGTTTCCTCAATTTCAAATTCTTTTCCAAAACATCTTTCCAAGGATTACTAATGCTTTTCCAAGGATTTTTAAATCCTTTCCAAGGTTTTCAAAACCTTTTTCCCATTTCTATATTAGGTGTGTTTAGCAAACAACACACGCACTTCATCAGGAAGGGTACACACATTCGCAGGTGCATCACATCCACTGCACCCACTTGTGGCTCGGAGCATCTTTACCAGCCATCAAGATAGAAGTCCATCCACTTCTACCCTGAGTCTAAGTGAATGTTCTCGACATTCGACTCTGAGACCCGAATACCACACCGTGTCCATGTGAGGACAGAGACCTTATCTCGGTCTCAGGTGCATGAAGCTCAAACACGATAATTTTAGGAAGCCCCAAACATAGTAGCTTCATGGAATCCAAACTCAGTAACTCCGTGGAATCCCAACACAGTAACTCCATGGAGTCCAAATACAGTAACTCCATGACTAACTGGTACGACGAGAAACTCAAACGAAGTAGCTTCTCCTTCCCTTATTACCACCATGTCGACTAGTAGCCCTTAGGACCCATCACTACCCCTATAGGGCATCTTGATGGTCTTGTACCACAAGTGCATGCAGAAACAATAATTTTCATTTTTTTAGCCATTCTCTTTGGTGCCTATAGTCCAACAACCCTGACACTCAACCCGACCTGTAGGTGTTTATCTGACTGGTCTGTCAACCTAGCCCATCGAGCCTTATCCTAACTTGGTATTGTGGCGAATCACACAGTAATTTCCACTTTTAATGAGAGTTTTCATGGCTCTTCCTATTCATATTTGTTTACGAGCTTCTGCTTGTGCCAACTGGCCTTGGGTCCATTATACATGATTTTCCAAAACTAGGCATTTAGCCTCCATAAGTTCAAAAACTAAGGCCTCTAGCCTATCTGAGTTGTTCTAGCTCTTGTTAAGAATGTGTCCCAAATAGTTTAAGTAATGACACACAGTAAGGGGAGGACACTTTTGAAAAAAATATATTTTTTTCCACTTCATCACACCAACCGGGTGTGATGATATCTCCACTTACAACCGGTAAGCGAGTTTCTCCTTTCCTCAAGAAAATTCATCATACCAACAGGGTATGTTCGTCTCTACTTACAACCAATAAGTGAGTTTTCTTTTGATAAAAGTGTTGATCACCCCAACTGGGTATGATGTAAATAAGTCCACTCACCCGTTAACCATGACATGTTCGTCCTCAGTTGATTTTCCCAAGTCGACGCGAGATTCTCTTACTGGCGTTCAGATCCTTCATGCTCCTACACGATTTGGACAACCTAATCTAATTAATACTTGGCATAACAACATTCGTTCCTTACATATTAACGACGAAACTAAAAATTTTCAGTTAATTGCACTTAGGTTCCTAAAGTTCATTTTTCTTGATTTTTGGTCCCTATTGCAAACTTTTCACCAAATTGAGTCCCCAAACCTCCAAAATTCATGGTCCTCAATTTACTCAAAATCGTTCAAGGGGTTCAAGTTTTCCAAATTTTCAATTTGGTCCTTAACTTTTCAAAAATTACCATTTTGCCCCTACTTTACAAAAATGCCAATTTGACCCCCCAATTACTTTAAAAAAATTGACCAATTGGTCATCCAACATTTTTTTCATGGTCAATTGACCCTCAATTTTGGGAAATTGCAATTTGGTCCCTCAATTTTACGGCATTTCCAAAATTTCCCCAATTTTCCCCCTTTCAACCTAGCTGAATTTGATTTCATCAAATTGACTATTCAATCGGGGTTAATTGCTCCAATTGAAGGTATGGATTAATTCCTACACCTCCATATAATTCAATTGAGCTTTGAACCGTGTCATTTGGGTCCAAATTGAGCTCAAACGGAGCTTTATTGGAAAACTGAACTTAGAGAGAGAAAGCTTTATAAGCTTATCGTCGAAGGTGCAGTAGTCTAATCTCTCTATTGGAGAAGATAGCTCTCTTCCTAATGTATATTCTAGGATCATGAATTCCTACATTTGACCTTGAATTGAGGGAGAATTTCATTAGTAAAATTCTGCATTTTCTCTCTCTAACTCCAACTTGCAACGACTAAGAATGGCCGAATTGGCTTACCTTTTAGCCCAATTCAGGTCGTCTAAGGGTTGTAGGGATGTTAGGAGAGCTTGGTTTGGTGGGAGGAGGGCTGAATTTAGACAATTTTAGCTCGGCCAAAATAATGCAACTTCGGTCCGCTAGAGCTGCTTCTCTGTTTGATAATGCCGACTCTTCTCTGACAATCCTCAGATCAAATGGAGACTGTCATCGGGTAGCTGACTTCTCCTCGAATCTAAGGAACCCGAACAACGACACATGTCCTCGATTAACGGTCAACTGTAGAGAAGCCTCGTCAGTAGGACTGACCAATAAGAAGCTAACACATGGTAAAGGTGTCATGTCAGCGGTCGACTAGTGTAAACCCCATCCTTTAAAGATAAGAAAAACTAGGAAAAAATCGGTCAATTCAAAAGAGAAAATTGAGCCTGTTCACAAACCATGACCGGTAAAGAAATGGTATAATGGGAAATTAACAAATCCCAAGTGACTCAAAGAGTCATAAAAATTATGATAAAGAACCTTGGGACAAATGGGAAGAGAAAACTAGACTGATTTACAATTAACCGGATTGAACCGGTTTCTAAATTCATTTTTCTTGGTGGCTTAAAATATTCAAATTGGGAAATTGAAGCCATCATTTGATAGATAATGAATTTAGATTAATTTAGAGAAAACTGGTCGAATCGGGCATGAACCAACCGATTTTTGGCATTGAACCTGGTCGGACCGATCCGATCTAGTTCGGAACATTGTCATCTTTTTCTTCATGATGACAACACTGTTCATTAATTCATGAAACTTCCTTTTCCCGCGAAGGTGTAACTGCTCTGATCAATCTATTTTCGTGTAAGGATAAGCTTGAACAAAATGGAAAGTGGTCGGGTAGAGGGTCCCCGAGCTCCCTATATAAAGAGCCCCTCTCCATTAATCCTCCACACACCTCAAATCGCCATTCTCTCTCAACTGCTCCATTTTCCAGTGAAGCTCGAAACAGAGCTCCGACTTAGGCCTTTTTCTCAGCCTTAGAAGGCAAGGTCGAGTCCTATAGACTCCGGGGGAAGTTAGCTACCTGACATTAACCTCCTTTCAACCCGAGGATAGTTGGAGAAACGCCGGGTGGAATCAAACATTGAAACAGCTTCGACGGACTAGAGCTGCCTTGTTTTGGCTGAGCTGAATTCGTCCAAATTCAGCCCTCCTCCGGCCAAACCAAACCTTCCCGATACCCCCGCGACCCTCACATGGCCTCAACAGAGCTGAAAGGTAAGTCAATTCAACCATCCTTCGTCATTATAGATAAATGTTAGAGAGTGAAAGTGCCAAATTTCTTTAACCAAATTCAACCTCATTTGGATGTGAATTGTAGCAATTCTTGACCATAGAAGGAACCTTAGTATGAGAGCTATCTCCCCCAATTGAGAGCTTGGACCACCGCACCTTCGACGGTAAGCTTTCAAAGCTTTCTCTCTCTTTGAACAGTTTTAGCTTGTTTAAGCTCATTTCAGACTCAAATCATGCGATTCAAAGCTCAATTGAATCGTATGGAAGTGTAGGAATTGATCCATACCTCCAGTTAGAACAATTACTCCTGATTGAATGGCCAATTTGAAAAAATCAAATTTGGCAATTTTAAGGGGAGAAATTGGAGATTTCAAAAAAATGAGGGAAAATTTAGCATTAGGGACCTAAATTTAAGGAAAATTGAACTTTAAGAACCTAAGTGCAATAAAGCAACAATTTTGAGCCTACTTGCTCATACATGAGAAAACGATGGCCGTCATGCCCAACCTTAATTGATAAGGATGCACCAATCATGTAGGGACATGAGAAATCGGAACGTCGGCAAGGAGAAGCTAACGTGGACTTGGAAAATCGATTGGGGACAAACATGTTATGATCATCGGGTGAGTGGGCTAATTTACACATCATACCGGTTAGGATAATGAGCGATATCTTTAATGGATAAAACCTACTTACTAGTTGTAAGTAGAGATAATCTTACCTGGTAGTATGATGAATTTCCATGAGGAAAGGATACACTCGCCTACCGATTGTAAGCAGAAATATCATCACACCCGGTTGGTGTGATGAAGTTGAAAATGAATTTTGTCAGAAGTGTTCTTCCCTAATTGTGTGCCAATGCTTAAAATATTTGAGAGACCTTTTTGACGAGAACTAAAATAGCTCAGATAGGCCAAGGGCCTCAGTTTTTGGAAAAACACGTGTAGTGGGCCCAAGGCTAGTGGGCACGAGTAGGAGCTCGTAAATAAATTGATTATGAAGAGCCATGAAAATTTCTAATAAAATTGATTGTGTGATTTCGCCACGGTACCAAGTCAAGACCGACAGTACTCGATAGACTTGTGACAATGCGTCAGGGTCAGATCGACGGACCGACTTAGACAAACAGTTGCAGGTCGGGTCGAGAGTTGGGGCCATTAGACCATTGGCACCAAAGATAATGGCTATATGTGAAAAACTTTGTTTGTGCATGCACTTATTGTTTGGGATCATCAAGATGCCCTTGGGGGTAGTGATGGGTACCAAGGGTTGTTTGACGACATGAGGGGCGATAAGGGCAGTTTGTCGTGCTAGTTAGTCCTGAAGCTCTGGGGGCTTCTCGTGCATGAGACTAAGGTGGGGATAGGATGAGGTCTCCATCCTCATACGGACATGAAGTGGCATTCGGGTATGAAGGTCGGACATCTAGGACATTCCACTCAGACCCATGGTTGAAGTGGACGGGCTTCTATCTTGGTGGATGGTAAAGATGCTCCGATCCACAAGTAGGTGCAGTGGACGGGCTGCACCTATGAATGTGTGTACCCTTCTTGATGAATGGCGTATGTTTGTTTGCTAAATGCCTCCCGAGGTAAGGGGATAGGCTAAAATAGCTAAAACACACCTACTATGGAAATGAAAAAAGTTTTGAAAACTTGAATTGGAGCAAGAATTTTTTTTTGAAAATTATAACCTTGGCAAGGTTTGGATAAACTAAAGTTATTTTGAAAATTCACTCCCAACACCCACTCACTTAGTTGTAGAACTCACCCCTCCCTTTTTACCCCTTTTCAGGAGTAAGGATAGAATGAAAGAGAGCTCAAAGATGTAACCTCCGTTAGGTATGCTTAAAGTTCCTTTTAAGCTTGCATTAGATTGATTTATGTTATTCCAAGGAACAAGATTTGAAATTATGCATGGCTCCCATTGAATAAAAGAAGGGGGAAACTCCTTTTAAACCAATGGAGCGGCAAGTTGATCATGGGGATCCAACCAAACCGGGTCGGGGCGTGACATACCAGGCCAGTATTCAAATGGCTCCTTATGAGGCACTTTATGGACGACCGTGTCGTACCCCCTTATTTTGGGAAGAGGTGGGAGAAATGAAGCTAGAAAGGGTTGAGCTAATAAAAGATGCCATAGAGAAGATAAAAATTATAAGGAGTCAACTTAAGGTAGCTCATGACAGGCAAAAGAGCTATGCAGACCATCGGAGAAGGGACTTGGAAGTTGGTGTGGGAGACCAAGTATTTCTCAAGGTATCCCCATGGAGGGGAATACTTAGGTTCCAACAATGGGGGAAGTTGAAACCTAGGTACATTAGTCCCTACAACATAGTACAAAGGACAGGGCCAGTGGCCTATAAATTGGAAATGCCTCCTGACTTACAAAGAATACATGATTTATTCCACGTCTCGGTACTCTGGAAGTACCAACCTTATCCCAATCACGTGATGGACCAACCCCGACCCGAGTTAGAAGAGATTCTGACCTATCAAGCAGAATTAGTGCAAATCATCGATTGGAGAGACAAAAACTTGAGGAACAAGAAGATTCCTATGGTAAAGGATCTTTGGCAAAACGGATCAGTACAAGAGGAGACCAGGGAAACTGAGAGTGTTATGAGGTATGGGTACCCCCAATTGTTTGGGATGTAAATGTTTTGGGGACAAAACCCCTAAAAGGAGGGGAGAGTTGTAAACCCCGTTCCTTTAAAGATAAGAAAATTGGGAAATGAACCAGTCGTTTCAAAAGAGAAAATCGAGCTGGTTAACGAACCAAAACTGATAAAGAAAGGGTAAAGTGGGAAATTTGAAAAACCCAAGTGACTCAAAGAGTCATGAAAATCATGGAAAGGAACCATGGAGCAAATTGGAAGAGGAAACCAGACCGGTTCAAGGTGGATTGAACCTGAACCAGATTGAACTAGATTGAACCGGTTTGAACCATACATTAACCATATTTTAAATTCATTTTTCTTGATGGCTTAAAATGTTCAAATTGGGAAATTGAAGCTACCATTAGATAGTAAATGAATTTATATTAATTTAGAAATTTTTAATTTTGAGAAAAATGGTCGAATTGGGGCTAAACTGGCTGATTTTTACCATTGAACCCGGTCGGACTGGTCCAATCCAGTTCAGAATAGTGTCGTCTTCTTCCTCAAGATGACAACACTATTCATTGGTTCAAAAACTTTTCTTCTCTGGTGAAGGAATATTCACTCCAATTAGAGCATTTTCGGGCGAGGATAAGCTCGGCCAAAATGGAAAGTGGTTGGGCAGAGGGTCCCCGAGCTCCCTATATAAAGAGCTTCTCTTCATTCATCCTTCACACACCTCTTATCGCCATTCTCTCTCAAGTGCTCCATTTTCCAGTGAAGCTCAAACCAAAGCTCTGAGTTGGGTACTTTTCTTAGCCTTAGAAGGCAAGATTGGGTCCTATAGACTCTAGGAAAGTCAACTACATGACAGCAACCTCCTTTCGACCTGAGGACCGTCGGAGAAGCGTTGATGAAATCAAACAGTGAAGCAACTCCGATGGACCGAAGCTGCACTATTTTGGCCAAGCTAAATTTAGCCAAATTCAGACCTCCTCCGGCTAAACCAAGATCCACCCCCCCCCCCCAACTCCCCCATGACCCTCACACGACCTCAACAGAGCTTAAAGGTAAGCCAATTCGGCCCTCCACTATCATTGCAGATCGATGTTAGAGAGAGAAAGTGTCGAATTTCATTGATAAAATTCACCCTCATATTGACTTCAATTGTAGAAATTCTTGATCCTTGAAAGAACCTAAGGACAAGAGCTACCTCCCCAGATCAAGAGCTCGGACCACCGTCCCTCCGATGATAAGCTTTCGAAGCTTTCTCTCTTTACGAACAACTTTCTGACTAAGCTCCGTTTAAGCTCGTTTCAGACTCAAATTGTGCAATTCAAAGCTCAATTGAATCTTATGGAAGTGTAGGAACTAATCCAAATTGGAGCAATTAATATCAATTAAATGGATAATTTGAAGAAATCAAATTCGGTTAGTATAAAGGGGAGAAATTGGGGGAAATTTTTCAAAAAATTGGGGATTTCAAAAAATTGAGGGACCTTCATGCAATTTCTCAATATTGAAGGCCAATTGGCAATGAGAAAGATGTTGGAGGACTAATTGGTGGATTTTCAAAATATTTGGGGACATATTGCTATTTTTGGAAAGTAGGGGCAAAATCACATGTTTTGGAAAATTGGGGACCAAATTAGAAATTTGGAAAACTTGAGCCTGTTACACAATTTTGAGTAAATTGAGGATCCAAAGAGGATGTTAGAAACCTTGGGACTTAATTTGGGGAAAAGTTAGCATTCGGGACCTAAAGTGAAGAAAAAATGAACTTTAGGGATCTAAGTGCAATGAACCAATAATTTTGAGCCTAGTCATTCATAAGTGAGAAAACGATGGTTGGCATGCCAAAACTTAATTGATAAGGATACCCGAATCGTGTAGGGTCACGATAGACTAGAACGCTAGCAAGGAAAAGCTAGCATGGACTTGGAAGCTGACTGGGGACGATGCATCACCATCATTGAGTGATTAGAAATTTTCTAATGTCATACCTGGTTGGGTTGATGAGCATATTATTAAAGCAAAACCTACTTACCAGTTGTGATTAGGAGTAAAAGAACATCATACTCGGTTGGTTTGATGAGTTTCCTTAAGGAAAGGAGAAACCTGCCTATCGTTTGTAAGCGGAGTTACCATCATACTCGGTTGGTGTGATGAGTTAAAAGTAAATTTTTGTCAGAAGTGTTCTCCCCTAACTATGTGCCAATACTTAAATTATTTGGGAGAACTTCTTGATGGAAGCTAGAATAGCTCTGATAGGCCACGAGCCCCGATTTTGAACTCATAGGGCTAAATGCCAAGTTTTAGAAAACACGTGTAGTGGACCCAAGGCTAGTGGGCACTCCCTTTGGTCCATGAAGGGTTTCACCCCTTTTTAAACCGCGAGGAGTAAGGCATCTCTTTTCTTGTCTTTCCTGGAATAACATTATACAAACCTAAATATATTAAAACAAACATACATGTCTTACAATTCCAAAACATGAGGGTCTTTAAGGTTAGTTTTTCCTTGGTTGCCTGAAAGGGGTAAAAGGGGGGGGGGGGGCTAAGTTCTACAACTCAGTGAGCGGGTGTTGGGAGTGAGTTTTCAAAATAGCTTTAGTTTATCCAAACTAGGTTGGGGCATGACAACATTAAACAAAATTGGGAGGGCAATTTTGTACCTGGTTCGGATCTTGGCGTAGGGAGATTTTCGTGCAATTTATCCTTTCCTGAAAAGGGTTTAGGAGAGGGGGTGAGTTCCACGACTTAGTGAGTGGGAGAAATCTTAGGGATGTAATTAATTAGGCAATTTTAGGATCATAGCATTTCACATTCAATCCATTCTTAGGTTGGCCACAATCACACGCCCTTCCTATGATAGAAAGGGATCGCACATTCGTAGAACAATCTCCGAACATTCAACTTGTGGTTCGAAGTGCCTTTACTGTCCACCCTGATAGAGGTTAACAGCCTCTACCCCGAGTTTGGGTGGACCTTGCTCGTCCGACCCTCAAACCTCAATCACACTTCATGTCCACTTTGTGGGATGAGACCTCATTTCCCTAAATGCCTCAGTCTCATTGCGCAGGAAGCTCCCCAAGCTTCTCGACATACTGGATGCCAAACTACCCTTATGCTCTCTAGGTCATGCAGCAGCCCTTGGGATCCATCACTACCTCATAACAAGTGTCATGATGGCCCCGCATCACAGTGCATGCACAATCAAGAGTATTTTTCGTTTATAGCCATTATCTTTGGCCCTCCAGCTCAAGGGTCTATTGGTGTGGCTTTGGCCCACGCGTACTGGCCCAACAGGCGATGACCTGGCTTCGACTTAGTAGCTAATTGGCCCAACAAGCCCAATATCCCAGCCTTGGCTCGGTGGATATCACACATAATTACCCATTTTTAGGACTTTTAGCAGTTTATTTCATGCTGATTCTAAACGGGTCCATACCCGTGTAAACCCCACACATTTGAGTTAAGGAAAACCAGGAAAAGAACCGGTCAAACCGAATAAGAAAACAAAACTGGTTTACATTTGGTAATAAGCAATATGAAAATTTACAACTTTCGGTTGATCTAAAGGATTTATTAAACATTGGAAAAGAAACTTAAGACAAATTAGACAACAAAAACCAAATTGGTTCAAGTGAACTAGATTCCATAAGAACTTCAAAGTTAAGCGTGCTTACCTTATAGTAGTGTGAGGATGGGTGACCTCTTAGGAAGTATGATTTTTTATAACCCGAAATTTCGGTCAAAATTTTTTTATGCGAACGTACGACTTATCATAAATAGACATCAATTAATATATATTTAATTATTGAAATTAATACCAATAATTTAATACCTAAATTAAATTATTGGAATTAATACAAATAATTTAATACCGAAATTAAATTATTAGAATTAATACCGAAATTAAATTATTGGAATTAATACCAATAATTTATGGCAATATTAATACTAGTAATAAATCTCGCCCATTTAATAAACGGGTTTTACAACTATATAAAGAGGTCATCCCCATTTCATTCTCCTCACACCTGAACACTTCTCTTTCTCCCTACTGCTCCATTTCCCGGTAAAGCTCGAACCAGAGCTTCGACTTGAACAAAAGTCGGGCTCTTTAGAACCGGGGAGAAGACAGCTATCTGATAGCAAACTCCAGTCAATTTGAGAATCGTTGGAGAAGCGTCGACATGATGGAATAGTGAAGCAACTCCGGCGGACCGAAGCTACCCTATTTCGGCCAAGCTGGAATCGGCCATTTCAAGCCCTCCTCAGGCCAAACCAAGCCCTCCCAACACTTCCTCAGCCTTTCCACAGCTGAATTAGGACCGAAAGGTAAGCCAATTCGGCTCCCCTTTATAATTTTTGATCGATGCTAGAGAGAGAATCGACCGAATTAGAATGACGAAATTCTAATCCAATTCCGCATCAATTGATACAATACTTGATTTTAGGATGAACCTCAGAACGAGACCTATCTGCCCAGATCGAAAGCTCGGACTGTCGTGCCTTCACCGGTGAGTAATCGAAGCTTTCTCTCTCTACAGTCTATTTTCCGGAAAAGATCCGTTTGAGTTCGTTCCGACGTTAAAATCTACGATTCAAAGTTTCTTAGAATCGTATGAACATACAAGAACTTAATTTCAACTACAATTTCAATAATTAGAAGTGTTTGATCGGTTAATTTGATGAAATCAAATTCGAGAGTGTTGAAGAGTTGAAATTGGGGGAAACTTTGGGGATTTTCGAAATTCAAAAGGGCCAAAATACAATTTTATGAAATTGAGGGTCAATTGGGCATGAAAATAATGTTGGAGGACCAATAGAAGAATTTTGGAAAATTTGGGGAAAAACTTACCATTTTTGTGAAAGAAGGGCAAAATGGTAATTTTGGAAAAATTGGGGAACCAAATTGGAAATTTGAAAAATTAAACCCCCTTTTTGGTGAAATTGAATAAATTGAGGTCCCACGATAAATATTAAAAGTTACGAGACTGAATTTGAGGAAAAACCGACATTAGGGACTTAAAGTTAAAGAGAAATAACTTTAGGGACCTAATTGCAAATAACTAAAAGTTTGGGTTTTCTCATTCATTAATGAATGAAGGTTGTTATGCCGAGTAATAATGAACAAGGTTGTTCATATCGTGTAGGAATGTTAAATACCGGGAATGCCAGCAAGGACAAGCTCGCGTGAATACAAAGAACTAGTCTAGTGGAAATCACGGCATTAACAGGTGAGTGGGTTTACTAACATCATACCTGGTTGGGATGATGAGCACACCTTATAATTTAAAAACCACTTATCGGTAGTGAGTGGGTTTACTAACATCATACCCGGTTGGGGATGATAAGTGCCTCGATATAAAAACCCACTATTTAGTGGTATTTTAATCATCACTACTTAGAGAAAGTGATGTGAAAGTTATGAGAAAAAAACTACTTACGGGTTGTAAGTAGATCATACCCGGTTGGTATGATGAGACTTCCTCGAAGGAAGTTGAAAACCCGTTCATCGGTTATGAACGGAGATGTCCTTATACCGGTCGGTATGATGGACAGTAAAAACCTATTTTTGTCGGAAGTGCTCTACCCTGACTGTGTGCCAATGCTTAAACAATTTGGGAGACCTTTTTAACGGGAGCTCGAATAGCTCTAATAGGCCGGGGGCCTCGATTTTGGAACTTGGGGCTAAATGCCCGATTTTGAAAATCTCGTACAGTGGGCCCAAGGCTAGTTCTCATAAGTGAATTTTTTGGCCACGGTACCAAGATAGGACCGACATGCTCAATCAACTAGCGGCAGTGCGACATGACAGGTCGACGGACTAGTCAAGACAAACAGCTGCGGGTTGAGTTGAGAGTCGGGGCCGTTGGACTAGTGGCACCACAGATTACATGGCAATATAAGAAAACATTGTTTGTGCATGCACTGTGAGTACGGGATCATCAAGACGCCCATGAGGGGTAGTGATGCGTCCTAAGGGCACTGGACGACCTGGTGGCTATAAGGGCAGTTCGTCGTTCCAGGTGTTTGTGCGAAATCTGGAGTAGCACAAAGCGCATGAGACCGGGGTGGGGACAGGATGAGGTCTTTGTCCTCATACAGACATGAAGAAGTGATTTCGGGATTGTGGGTAGGATGTCACATACATCCACTCATTCCCAGGGTAGAAGTAGTTGTACTTCTATCTGGGTGGCAGGAAAAGTCGCTCCAAAGCCACTAGTGGGTTCAGTAGTGATACTGACTTGCGAATGTGTATAACCTTCATGATGAAGGATGTGTGTTGGGTGATGACACACCGTGGTAACTAAGAAATAATGGAAAAAAAAACACAAATTTTTAAATGATGGGATTTTTGAAAACAAAGGAGTCTGGCACACTCCGTATAAATGTTTTTCTTAAAAGTCAAAAGCTTTTAAAAACCCATTCACTGAGTAGTTGTACTCACCCCCTCCCTTATATCCCTTTCAGGAAATCCCGGAAAGCCTCCCCTTAAAGACCGTCAACTAAGATGCCTATAAGATAGGTATGTAAAGTTTTAAATTTCATATAGTTTTGATTATGCTATTTTAGAAAAAAGGTGCAAGTTAAAGGACGCCTTACTTTTTATGGTTTACGATAAGGGGAAACCCTTTAATAAACTGGGAGATTGGCGGGTTGATCACGGGGATTCGACCAAACCGGGTCGGGGCGTGACAACCCGTGTCCATCAGCATTGGGCCCACTTGTATTCTTAAGCCTAAGCCCTAGAATTATCTTCCAAAATGTTTTAAGAAGAGTCAGCCAATCAAGGGAGGCAAATTCCGAGAAATTTGTTTTTATGGCGAGCAATTGTTCCCACTCTCCCGATAGTAGTGACAGGGTCATCCCGGTGAGACCTTGACTCGTGGCGTGCTCCTTGGGGCCGGTATTTGGGAAATCCGCTCCAACATGGTACGAGTATCCACATTTAGATGATTTGCCTAAGAGGCTGCATATTTTCGAGTATTTGCACATAAGCCCTCACATTATGCCTTAATTACGTCTAGGTCCCTAAAATTTGTACTTTTACATTTAGGTCCCTATTTGCCCCTTTATTTCAATTAAGCCCCTAGGACTTTAAATTATCCTTCTTGGGTTCTTAGTTTTACCAAAGCCACCAATTGGCCCTCCATTTTTCCAAAATTTGCCATTTGGTCCCTAATTTTCCAAAATTTGCCAAGTGGACCTTAATTTTGTCAAAAATTGACAATTGGCCTCCCATTTTATCCAAATTAGCCAATTAGACCTCAATTGGGGTGAATATCATGAAAATGCCCTTAATTTCATCAAATTACCATTCGGCCATCAATTTTCAAAAAATCCCCAAATTGTCCAATTTGTCAAAAATTACAATTTGCTCCCCAAATCACATTTTCATTAAATTGATCTCCAAAACTTGGTTAATTGCCCCCATTCGTGATTGGAATAATCTTCTCTATGCTTTTCTCATAATTTCTAGCCTAAACAGCTTCATTTGGCCTAGAAATGAGCTCAAATGGAGCTTTGTTGGAAAATGCAATCTAGAGAGAGAAAGCTCTTATATGTTATCGGTGAGGGTCCGATGAACGAAGCTCTTGCCATCACTAAGTAGCTTTCTTCGTGGGGATCCTTCTTGGATCAAACCATGCCTTAATTGTTGGCATGAGTAGTGTGAATTCCTTAGTTAATGTTTTTACATAAATGCACTATAAACAGTATTTTCTAGCGAGTGGCGACGGAGGGGACTTACCTTCTTAGATTGGGGGAAGGTCGGGGCACCTCTAGGTGGAGTTTGGGGGGTCTGGTTTGGCTGGAATTGGTCGAGGGATGGCTCAACTTGAGATTTAGAGGTTCGGGTTGCTGCCTGGCTGAGGAGTGGCAACACTATTTGTGCTTCCTCACTCTTCCCTAGTGGTCCTCTGGCTGAAAGGAAAGTGCAGCTAGGTAGAGGACTTTCCCCCAATTCCAACGACACCGAATGTGGCTTGTGATGTGAAACCCGTCATCACGGCCAAGGAAAACCGAGAAAGAACTAGACAATTTAATGAAGAAATTGAACCAATTAGGGAACCAAGAATGACAAAGAGGGGTTAAAATGGGAAATTGGAAAATCCTAAGTGAACAAAATGTCATGAAAGTCATGGGGAAGAACCATGAAAAAAAATTGGATGTGAAAACCGAACCAGTTCAAGGTTAACTGAACATGAATCGTATTGAACCAGATTGAACTAGTTTGAACTATACATGAACCAATCTCTAAATTTATTTTTATTGACGACATAAAATGATCAAATTGGGAAATTGAGGCCACCATTGGATAGAAAATTTATTTAGACAAATTTAGAAATTTTTAGATTTGAGAAAACCGGTTGATTTTCCCATCAGACTGAACCGGTCCGGTCTAGAATAATGTTGTGTTCTTCCTTGGGATAACAACACTTGTAAACCCCGTCCCTTTAAAACAAGGAAACCAAGGAAAGAACCGGTCAACCCGAATGAGAAAAACCAAATCGGTTCACAAACCCGATCATCAAGGAACGGCCAATTTGGGGAATTTACAACTCCCGAGTGACCCAAAGGGTTCATAAATTCTTGGAAAAGGATCTTAGGATGATTTGGGAGAGAAAACCAGATTGGTTCAGGAGAACCAGATTGAACTGCTTTATGAACCAAGTTGGTTCATGAACCAAAACTGATAGAGAAAGGGCAAATCGGGAAATTTATGGATCCCGAGTGATCTAAGGAGTCACAAAAGTCATGAAAAAGGACTTTAGGATGAATTAGATATGAAAATCAAACCAGTTCGGGTGAACCAGATTGAACCGATTTGGACAAGTTTGAACAAATATTGACTGGATCCGAAGTTCATTTTTCTAGGTGGATTAAAAAAATTCAATTTTGAGATTTGAGGGCACCATTGGATAGAAAATAAATTTAGAAATTTTTAGATTTGAAAAATTCGGTCGAATTGGGGGTGAACCAGCCAGTTTAAGCTTTGAACCCGGTTCGGATCGGTCCGGTCCGGTTCGGAACAATGTCGTCTTCTTCCTTCAAATGACAATACTGTTTGCTCGTCGAAAAATCACGTAGTGCCAACGAAGCTAAAAAGTCTCCAGCGAGGGAGTTTTAGGAAATGAATGACCGCCATTATGGTGCCAATCGGACGGCCAAGAAGTCCCTAAGCATTCTATATAAAGAGCCCCTCCTCATTCATCCTCCCTACACCTGAAAACTCCATTCTCTATTAGTTGCTCCAATTTTCGGCGAAGCTCGAACCAGAGCTCTGACTTGGACACTTATCTAAGCTAAACAAGGCGAGGTCGGGTTCTTTGGATTCGGGGAGAAGTCAACTACATGCCTGTAGTCAACGAAATTTGGGAATTTCAAAAATTCGAGGGACTAAAGTGTATTTTCATAAAATTGAGGACCAATTGGGCAATTTTGGAATTTTGGGGGCAAAACTTACCATTGTTGTAAAGTAGGGGCAAAATGGTAATTTTGGAAAAGTTGGGGGACCAAATTAGAAATTTGGTAAATTGAACCCCTTTTTGTGAATTCGAATAAATTGAGGTACCAAGGTGAATTTTAAAAGTTTTGGGACTCAATTTGAGGAAAAATCGACATTAGGGACTTAAAGTTAAAGAAAAAGAACTTTAGGAACCAAATTGCAAACATTTGAAAATTTTAGTTTTCTCATTCATTTGAAATGAATGAAGACTATTAGGCCGTGGGATAATAAATAAATATGTTCATATCATATAGGAACATGAAGTACAAGGAACGCCAGGAAGGATAAGCTCGCGTGAATACAAAGAACCGGTCGAGAGGAATTCATTACATTAACGGGTGAGTTGGAATCTTATACATCATACCAGTTGGGATGATGAGCACTTTTATTTAAGGAAAACCTACTTACTGGTTCTGAGTGAGAATTTTTATATCATACTTGATTGGGATGATAAGCACCTCGAAAATGAAAACCCACTGCTAAGTGGTATTTTAACCATCACAATTGAGAGAAGACTTGTGAAAATTACACGGAAAAACTACTTACCAGTTGTAAGTAGATCATACCCGGTTGGTATGATGAAACTTCCTCGTATAAAGTGGAAAACATGTTCATCGATTATGAGCGGAGATGTCCTCATACTTAGTGGATATGATGGACAACTGAAAAAGTATATTTTTTCGAAAGTGCTCTCCCCTGACTCTGTGCCACTACTTAAACATTTTGAGAGACCTTATTGATGGGAGCTTGATTAGCTCTATTAGGTCGGAGGCCTTTGTTTTGGAACTTGGGGGTAATATGCCCGATTTTGAAAATCTCTAACAGTGGGTCCTAGGTCAGTTGGCACGAGTAAGAGCTAGTAAACAAACATGATTCTAAGCCATGAAAACTTAAGTAAATGAATTGTTTGGCCATGGTACCAAGATAGGACCGACATACTCGATAGACTAGCAGCAGTGCAACATGATAGGTCGAAGGACCAGTCGAGACAAACAACTGTAGGACGAGTTGAGAGTTGGGGCTGTTGGACTAGTGGCACCAAAGATTAAATGGATTTTGAGGAAAACTTTGTTTGTGCATGCACTTGAGGTTCAGGACTATTAAGATGCCCAAGAGGGGTAGTGATGCGTCCTAAGGGCTGCTGGATGACATGGTGGCAATAAGGGAAAAAGAGAAGCGACTGGATTTGTGTTTCTCATCATACCAGTTAGTTATAGAATTCTGTGTTTGTACTCCATGGAGTTCTGTGTTTGTACTCCACGGAGTTTCTGTGTTTGAACTCCATGAAGCTGCTGTGTTTGAGACTTCCTAAAGCTTCTATGTTTGAGTTTCATGTGCACGAGACCGAGATATGGTCTCTGTAAACCCTGCCCTTTTAAGTTAAGGAAAAACCAAGAAAAGAACCGGTCAAACCGAGTTAGAAACATTGAAATGATTCACAAACCCGATCATTAGAGAACAAACAATTTGGGAAATTACAACTCCCGAGTGACCCAAAGGGTTCATAAAGTCTTGGGAAAGAACTTTGGGCAAATTGGAAGAGAAAAACTAGACCGATTCAGATGAACTGAATCCAACAAGATTGAACTGGTTTATGAACTGAGTCGGTTCACGAACCGGAACTAATAGAGAAAGAGCAAAACAGGAAATTTATGGATCCCGAATGACCTAAAGTGTCACAAAAGTCAAGAAAAAGGACTTTAGGATGAATTGGAGATGGAAACTAGGTTTAGGTGAACCGGATCCAAACTAGATTAAACTGGTTTGGACCGGTTTGAACCACTATGGAATAGTGAAGCAGCTCTGAAGGACCGAAGTTGCCCTATTTTGGCCGAGTTGAAATTGACCAATTCGAGCCCTCCTCATGCCAAACCAAGCCTTCCTAACACCTCCACAACCCTCTTACAACTAAATTAGAGCTAAAAGGTAAGCCGATTCGGCTCCTCACTGCAATTTCTAATCGATGCTAGAGAGAGAACCAATAGAACTTCAATGATGAAATTTTAACTCAATTTGGCATCAATCAATGCAATTCTTAATCTTAGGATGAACCTCAGGATGGGAGATATCTGCCTAGATCAAAAGCTCAGACCGTCGCGCCCCCGACGGTAAGCATTTGAAGCTTTCTCTTGCTAAGTCCAATTTTCCGGCTGAGCTCTGTTTGAGCTCATTCCGGCACCAAATCGCATGATTCAAAATGCAATTTAATCATATGAAGGTGTAAGAACTCCAATCTAACTTCAATTTCAATAATTAGAAGTGTTGGATCGGTTAATTTGATAAAATCAAATTCGGCTGTGTTAGTAAGTTGAAGTTAGGGGAAAAATTGGTGAAAATTGGGGATTTTCAAAAATTCGAAGGACCAAAATGCAATTTTATAAAATTGAGGGTCAATTGGGTATGATAAGAATGTTAGAGGACCAATTGAGCAATTTTAGAATTTTTGGGGTAAAACTTACCATTTTTGTAAAGAAAGGGCAAAATGGTAATTTTGGAAAAGTTGGGGGACCAAATTGGAAATTTGGTAAATTAAACCCCTTTTTGTAAAATTGAATAAATTGAGGTCCGAAGGTAAATTTTAAAAGTTTTGGGACTCAATTTGAGGAAAAACCAGCATTAGAGACTTAAATTTAAAGAAAAATAACTTTAGAGACCTAATTACAAATAAATGCAAAGTTTGGTTTTCTCATTCATTTGGAATGAATGAAGGCTATTAAGCCGAGGGATAATGTACAAGGATGTTCATATTTTGTAGGAAGATGAAGTACCGGGAATGCCAGTAAGGACAAGCTCGCGTGAATACAAAGAACTGGTCGAGAGGAATTCACTTCATTAATGGGTGAGTGGGAACTTTAACATCATACTCGGCTGGGGTGATTAGCGAATTAGGCTAAAAACCCTTATCGATTGTGAGTGGGATTTTTATATCATACTCGGTTGGGACGATAAGTACCCCAAAAAATAATATTCACTACTAAGTGGTATTATAAACATCATAACTTAGGGGAGTGATGTGAAAATGATGCGGAAAAACTACTTACTGGTTGTAAGTAGATCATACCCGATTGGTATGATGAAAACTTCATCGGAGGAAGTGGAAAACCCATTCATTAGTTATGAGTGGAGATGTCCTCATACTCGGTTGGTATGATGGACAGTTGAAAATATATTTTTTTGGAAGTGCTCTCCCCTAACTATGTGCCACTGCTTAAACCGTTTGGGAGACCTTCTTGATGGGAGCTTGAATAGCTCTGTTAGGCTGGAGGCCTCGGTTTTGGAACTTGGGGGCTATTATGCCTAATTTTGAAAATCTCGAACAGTAGGCCCTAGGCCAATTGGCATGTGCAGGAGCATGTAAACAAACATGAATTATATGCCATGAAAACTTGAGTAATTGAATTGTTTAGCCATGGTACCAAGACAGGATCGATATAATCAGTCAACTAGCAATATTGCAACATGATAAGTCTTTGGACTAGTCAAGACAAATAGCTGCAGGTTGAGTTAAGGGTCGGGGTTGTTGGACCAGTAGCACCACAAATTATATGGCATCATGTAAAAAATGTTGATTGTGCATGCACTGTGTTTGCGGGACATTCAAGACACCCAAGAAGGGTAGTGATGTGTCCTAGGGCCCTGGAAGACCTGGTGGATATAAGGGTAGTTAGTCGCACTAGGAAGCCTTGCGAAGCTCTACGTAGCTTCATTGAGCATGAGACAGGGGTGGCATTAGGATGAGGTCTCTGTCCTTACACGAACATGAATTATTTTTGGTCTGAGGTAGGACGTCAGAGACGTTCACTTAGACTTCGGGTAGAAGACAGAAACTTCTATTATAGTGGATGGTAAAGATGCTCTGATCCACAAATGGGTGCAATAAGCGTAACTGCATCACGTGAATGTGTGTGTGATCCCTTCATGATGAATGGTGTGTGATGTGTGAAACACACTGAATATGGAAATAAAAATAAAGGTTATGAAAACCTTGGAAAGGATTTGAGAATCCTTCGAAAATAATTGGTAAACCTTGGGAAAAGGTGTTGAAAACCAAAATTTGAGAAAACAATGTTTTAAAAGAAAATAAGAAGTCTAGCACACTTCAATTCAAACTCTTTTATAAGAAACTCATTTTCAAACACCCATTCATTGAGTTGTTGAACTCACCCCTCCCTTATATCCCTTTTCAGGTAACCAAGGGAAACCTACCCAAAGATCTCTTATTAGTCACACCTGCAAGATAGGTATATAATTTAAAATTTTTATATATTTTTTATTTATGTATTCTAGGAAAGGTACAGGTTTAAAAGACGCGTTACTCCTCCCGTGTTTAAAAGAGAGGAAAACCCTTAGTAAACCAGGAAGAGTGGTAGGTTGATTACAGGGATTCTACCAAACTGGGTTGGGGCGTGACAATCTCTGTCCTCATACGAACACATAGTTTTAATCATGTATGTTCCCTTCATGATGAATGTCATGTGTTATTTAATAAACACATCGGTTATGGTTGAGGAGTGAGTAATTGCGATGAAACTGAGATTTTGAAAATGAGAAATTTTTAAATAAGGAGTCTGGCACACTCCAATTTAAATATTTTCCCTTAAAAGTCAAACTTTAAACATCCATTCACTATGTCGTTGAACTCACCCCCTCCCTTATATCCCTTTTTAGGCAACCAAGGGAAACCTACCCAAATATCTCCGGTTAGTCACACCTACAAGATAGGTATTTAAGTAAAAAATTTTATGTAGTTTTGATTTATGTATTCTAGGGAAGGCACATGTTTAAAGGACGCGTTACTCCTCCCAGGTTTAACAAAGAGGAAAACCCTTAGTAAACCGAGAAGAGTGGCGGGTTGCTCATGGGGATCTGACTAAACCGAATCGGGGCGTGATAGCACTGTTTATAGGTTTGAAAATTTTCCATTTCAGGTGAGAGGAATATTCCTCCGATCAGGTCATTTTCGAGCGAGGATAAGCTCGACCATAATGGAAACTGGGCGGGCAGAGGGTCCTCGAGCTTCCTACATAAAGAACTCCCCTCCATTCATCCTTCACACACCTCAAATCATCCTCCTCTCCGAAGTGCAACATTTTCCTATGAAGCTCAAACCAAGAGTCCGACTTGGGCACTTTTTTCAGCCTTAGAAGGCAAGGTCGGATCCTACAAACTCAGGAGAAAGTCAGCTAAATGACAACAACCCCCTTCAACCCGAGGATTGCCAGAGAAGCGCCGGCGAAATCAAACACTACAGCAACTCTGTCGGTTTGAAGCTGCCCTATTTTGGCCGAGCTGAATTCAGCCAAATTTAGACCTCCTCCAGCCAAAACAAGCCTCCCCAAAGTCCCCACATCCCTCACATGACCTCCATAGAGGTGAAAGGTAAGCCAAAATGGCCCTCCTCTATCATTGTTGATTGATGCAAGAGAGAGAAAGTGCCAAATTTCACTAGCAAAATTCCCATTTGTATGGACTTCAATTGTAGTGATTCTTGATTCTAGGAGGACCCTAAGGATGAGAGCTACCTCCTCGGATCAAGAGCTCGAACTGCCGCACCTCCAACGGTAACCTTTCGAATCTTTATCTCTCTACGAACAATTTTCCAGTGAAGCTCCGTTTAAACTCGTTTCAAACCCAAATTCTGCAATTCAAAGCTCCATTTGATCATATGAAAGTGTAGAAACTGATCAATGCCATCAATTGGAGCAATTAAGCCCAATTGAACAACCAATTTGAAGAAATCAAATTCGATCAGTAAAGGGGGTATAAATTGGGGGAAATTTTAGGGATTTCAAAAACTTGAGGGACCTCCATGCAATGTCTCAAAATTGAAGGTCAATTGGCAATGAGAAAGATGTTGGAGGGACCAAATAGTCAATTTTTGAAAGAATTGGGGTCAATTGGCTATTTTTGGAAAGTAGGGGAAAAACCATAATTTGTGAAAATTTGGGAATTTAGAAAACTTGAGCCCCTTACACAATTTTAAGTAAATTGAGAATCCAAAGAGGATATTGGAAGCCTTAAGACTCGATTTAGGGGGAAAGTTAGTATTAGGAACCTAAAGACAAGAAACATGAACTTTAGGGACCTAAGTGTATTAAACCACGAATTGGGCCTAGTCGCTCATACGTGAGAAAATGAAGGTTGTCATACCCCGACCTAGTTTGGTGTCGTCTTCTTCCTTCAGATGATGACACTGTTCGTTCATCGGAAGAACAGACAACACTAACGAAGATGAATCACCTCCGTTGAGGGCATTTCAGGTCATAAATGAGTGCCATCATGATGCTAAACAGTCGGGTAGAGAGTCCCTGAGCTCCATATATAAAGAGCCCCTCCCCATTCATCCTCCTCACACCTGAAAACTCCATTCTCTCTCAATTGCTCCATTTTCTAGTGAAGCTTGAACCAGAGCTTTGACTTGGGCAATTTTCTCAACCTCAAAAGGCGAGATCGAGTTCTTTAGACTCCGGGGAAAGTCAACTATCTGATAGTAACCTCAGTTTGATCCAAAGACCACCGGAGAAGCGCCGGCGAAATCAAATAGTGAAGCAGCTCCGATGGACCAAAGCTGTCCTATTTCGACCGAACAAAATTTAGCCAAATTCAACCATCCTCCAGCTAAACCAAGCCCTTCCAACACTCCCACGGCCCTCACAAGACAGTAATAGAGCTGAAAGTTAAGCCAATTTGGCCCACTCTCTCATTCCCAGTTGGTGTTAGAGAGAGAAACTATAAAATTTCACTTACAAAATTCTCCCTCAATTCGGGGTGAATTGTACCAATTCTTGATCCTAGGAGTAACTTTAGGATGAGAGCTACCTACCTAGATAAAGAGCTCAGACCGCCACCCCTCCCACGGTAAGCTTTCAAAACTCTCTCTCTCTACGCTTAGTTTTTCGGCGAAGCTCCGTTTGAGCTTAATTTAGACCTAAATGATGTGGTTCAAAGCTCAATTGAATTATATGGAAGTGTAGGAATTGATCCATACCTTCAATTGGAGCAATTAACCTCGATTGAATGGTTAATTTGATTAAATCAAATTTGGTCAGTTTGAAAGGGGGAAATTAGGGGAAATTTTTGGGGAAATTTGGGGATTTCATAAAATTGAGGGACTATTTTGCAATTTTCTAAAATTGAATGCCAATTGGCTATGTAAAAGATGTTAGAGGACCAACTAGTCAATTTTAAGAACATATTAAAGGACGCCTTACTCCATGTGGTTTAGAAAAAGGGAAAACTCTTAATAAATCATGAAAGTGGTGGGTTGCTCACAGGGATCCGACCAAACCGGGTCGGGGAGTGACAAAACATGTCATGTTGTAAGGGACATGTAGGCCCAATAGTCCCGAGAAAAAATGTGACTCAAGTAAGCAAGAGTCCATTGGTTAAGCATGACAAGTTCAAACATAAATTTTGGACTGGAGTTGTAATAAACAACATATGGAGGAAGGGTCAAAATAGGACAAAAGGTGATAACACTGAAACTCATGAAAACAAATACACAACACTCGAATGAACACTGAGATAAGGGTTTCAACAATTAAGAGAATAACTAGAGATGAGAACGATTGGGCATTTTGGAACTTCCAATCCTGAAATCCTAGACAATAACCCTCAAAAGGAAGAGTCTTACCCTAAGTAGAGGAAGAAGTGAACCTAAGGAGGTACCTTTGGACTAGTGGGTAATACACGCCTAATTATGATAAATCCATGGAGTGAGTAAACAATGGAAAGGAAAATAAATTCCTTAAGTAAGCGAATTAAAGGGCTAAGTGAAGGAACAACCGAAGTGATAGCATATCAAGCAAACTTCAAGTTGATATCAGGGGAAATTATTCTCAATGCAAAGGATGCTGATTTAAGTTTTGGGGACAAAACTCCTAAAAGGAGGGGAGAGTTGTTAAACCTATCATCTCAAATCAAGGAAAACCAGGAAAGAACCGGTCAATTTAATGAGAAAACCAAACCACTTAAGGAACCGAGAATAATAAAGAGGGGTTAAAATGGGAAATTGGAAAATACCAAGTGACCAAAAAGTCATGAAAATCGTGAGGAAGAACCATGAAGTAAATTGGATGGGAAAACTGGACCGGTTCAGGGTGAACCGGACCTGAACTAGATTGAATCGGTTTGAACTATACATGAACCGATCTCTAAATTCATTTTTTTTGGTGGCATAAAATGATAAAATTGTAAAATTGAGACCCCCATTGTATAGGAAATGAATTTAGATGAATTTAAAAAAAATTATATTTGAGAAAACTGGTCGAAATGGACCTGAACCGGCCAATTTTTGTCATTGAACCTGGTCGAAACGGACCGGTCTGATTTGGAACAGTGTCGTCCTCTTCCTCAGGATGACAACACTATTTATCGATTCGAAAACTTTCCATTTTTAGTGAAAGGAATATTCCTCCAATCAAGGAATTTTTGAGCAACGATAAGCTCGACCAGAATGCAAATTGGTCGGGCAGAGGGTCCCTAAGCTCCCTATATAAAGAGCTCCCCTTCATTCATCCTCCACACACCTCAAATCGTTCTCCTCTCCAAAGTGCTCCATTTTCTGGTGAAGCTCAAACTAGAGCTTTGATTTGGGTATTTTTCTTAGCCTCAAAAGACAAGGTTGGGTCCTACAGACTACGGGGTAAGTCAGCAATCTAATAAGAACCTCCCTCCGACCCGAGGCTCGTTAGAGAAACACTGGTAGAATTAGATAGTGCAGCAGCTTCGTCGATTTGAAGCTGCTCTATTTTGGCCGAACTAAATTCGGCCAAATTGGTACCTCCTCCAGCCAAACCAAGCCTCCCCAAAGTCCCCACGACCTTCACATGACCTCCATAGAGGTGAAAGGTATGCCAATTTGGCCCTACTCCATCGTTGTAGATTGATGCTAGAGAGAGAAAGTTCCAAACTTTACTAAGGAAATTGCCATTCGTATGGACTTCAATTTTAATGATTCTTGGGACCCTAGGAACGAGATATACCTCCTTAGATCAAGAGCTCGGATCGCCGCACCTTCGACGGTAAGCTTTCGAAGCTTTCTCTCTCTACGAACATTTTTTAGGAGAAGCTCTATTTGAGCTCGTTTCGGACCGAAATTCTGCAATTCAAATCTCCATTTGAATGTATTGAAGTGTAGAAATGGATTAATGCCATCAATTGGAGCAATTAACCCCAATTGAATGACCAATTTGAAAAAATCAAATTCGATTAGTAAAAGGGGTAGAAATTGGGGGAGATTGGGGATTTCAAAAAATTGATGGACCTCCAAGGAATTTATCAAAATTGAAGATTAATTGGCAATAAGAAAGATGTTGAGGAACAAATTGGTCAATTTTCGAAAGAATTAGGGTCAATTGACTATTTTTGGAAAGTAGGGGAAAAACTATAATTTTTGAAAAATTAGGGACCAAATTGGGTATTTAGAAAATTTGAGCCCCTTAGACAATTTTAAGTAAATTGATGATCCAAAGAGGATATTGGAAGCCTTGAGACTCAATTTGGGGGGAAAGTTAGCATTAGGGACCTAAAGTCAAGGAAAATGAGCTTTAGGGACCTAAGTGCAATAAACCAAGAATTGGGCCTAATCGCTCATACATGAGCAAACGAAGGATGTCACACCCCGATCCAGTTTGGTTGGATCCCCATGATCAACCCGTTGCTCCATTGGTTTAAGAGGGGTTTTCCCCTTTATTTAATCAAGAGGAGTTAGGCATAATTTAACCTTGTTCCCTAGAATAACATAAATCGATAAAAATGCAAGCTTAAAAATAACTTTTAAGTATACTTGACAAAAGGTAGGTCGTGGTATTTTCCTTAGTCATTTTCCCTACTCCTGAAAAGGGATAGAAAAGAGTGGTGAGTTTCTACAACTCAGTGAATGGGTGTTGAGAATGAGTTTTCATAAAATAGTTTTTAATTGGAGTGTGTCAGACTCCTTATTTCTTTAAAATCATTTCTTCCTCAAATTTCGGTTTCTAAAAATTCTTTTCTCAATATTCACATTAGGTGTGTTTAACACTCATCATACACCCTTCATCAGGAAGGGATCACACATTCGCAGGGCAGCCCATCCACCGCACCCACTTGTGGCATCGGAGCGACTTTACCTGCCATCTAGATAGAAACCTATATACTTCTACCCTGGGTATGAGTGAATGTTCACGACATCTGACCCACAAATCCGAAAATCAACTCCATGTCCATATGAGGACAGAGACCTCGTCCCGACCCTACCCCAACCTCATGCGCATGAAGCTACGTCAAGCTTACCTATCATGCCCCGACCCAGTTTGGTCAGATCCGCATGAGCAACCCGCCACTCTCTTGGTTTATTGAGGGTTTTCCCCTTCTTTAAACTGTGAGGAGTAAGACATCCTTTAGACTTGTACCTTTCCTGGAATAACATTAATCAAAACTTTATAAAATTAAATTTACATACCTATCTTGCAGGTTTAGCTAGCTAAAGGTCTTTAGGTAAGCTTTTCCCTTGGTTACCTAAAAAGCGTAAAGGGAGGGGGGGCGAGTTCGACAACCTAGTGAATGGGTGTTAGGTGTGAGATTTCACAAAAGAAACTATAATCGAAGTATGCCAAACTCTTTATTTCCTTTAAAAACATCATTTTCTCAAGTTTTGGTTTTCAAAACTTTTTTCCAAGATTTACCAATTCTTTTCCAAGGATTCTCATATCCTTTCCAAGCTTTTCAAACCTATTTCCCAATTCCATATTAGGTGCATTTCACAAACAACATACACTATTCATCAGTAAGGGTTCACACACATTCGTGAGATGCAGTTATGCTGACTGCATCCACTTGTGGATCAGAGCGTCTTTACCATCCACTCTGATAGAAGTCTTCGACTTCTACCCGAAGTTTGAGTGAACGTCTCTAACATCCTATCCTTAGACCCAAAATACTTCGTGTCCATATGTGGATAGAGACATCATCCCCACCCCAGTCTCATGCGCATGAAGCTATGTCGAGCTTCCCTAACTGCTAGCACGACAATCTGCCCTTATCTCCACCATGTCGTGCAGTAGCCCTTAAGATGCATCACTACCCCTCTTGGGTGTCTTCATAGTTCTAAACCTCAGTGCATGCACAAACAAATGTTTCCATATAAGCCATTAATCTTTGGTGCCATTGGTCCAACGGCCATGTCCCTTAACTCGACTTGCAGCTATTTGTCTAGACTGGTCCATCGACCTGTCTCATCGCACTACCGCCAATGCATCGAGTATGTTGGTCCTATCTTGGTACCATGGCCAAATCACATCATTCTTTAAAATTTTTATGGCTTAACATCATGTTTGTTTACAAGCTCCTAATCATGCCAATTGGCATTGGGCCCACTGTACGAGATTTTCAAAATCGGGCATTCTAGCCCTCAAGTTGCAAAACCGACGCCTCCAAACTAACGGAGTTATTCGAGCTCCCATCGAGATCTCTCAAAATCTTTAAGCATTGGAACAATCAGTAGAGAGCACTTCTGACAAAAAATACTTTTCACCTATCCATCACACCAACTGGGTGTGATGATATCTTCGCTCATAACCAATAAGCAGGTTTTCTACTTCCTTCCAGGAAGTTCATCATACCAATCGGGTATGATATACTTACAATCGGTAAGTAGTTTTTCGCGTGTTTCTCACATCACCCTAACAAGTGGGTTTTCATTTTCGATGTACTAATCATCCCAACAGGGTATGTTGTGAAAATTCTCACTCACATGATAAATGCAGTGTATTTTCCTCTAAAGCGGCTTTTGCATCCACATGAGCTTATCCTTGCTGGTGTTCCCGGATTTTTCATGTTCCTACATGATATGAACATCCTTGTTCACCAACGGTTGGCCTAATAGCCTTCATTCCCCACGAATGAACAAAATGTCCAAACTTTTAATTATTTGCATTTAGGTCCCTAAAGTTCTTTTTCTTTAAATTTAGGTCCTTAATGCTAATTTTTCCCCAAATTGAGTCCCGAAACTTATAAAATTCACTTTAGGCTCTCAATTTATTCCAAATCACAAAAAGGGGTTCTAGTTTCCCAAATTTCCAATTTGCTCCTCAACTTTTCAAAAATTACCATTTTGCTCCTACTTTACAAAAATGGCAAATTTGACTCAAATAATTCAAAAAATTGACCAATTAGTTCTCCAACATCTTTTTCATGGCAAATTGGCCCTCAACTTTATGAAATTCCCAAATTTCCCCAAAATTTCCCCCTTTCAAACTAGCCGAATTTGATTTCATCAAATTGACCATTCAATTAGGTTTAATTGTTGAAATTAAAGGTAAAATTGACCATCCGTTTGAATTGAGCTCAAACGGAGCTTCGTCGAAAAACTGGACTTAGAGAGAGAAAGCTTTGAAAGATTCTCGTCGGGGATGCGGCAGACTGAGCTTTAATTCTGGGCAGATAACTCTCATCCTGAGGTTCCTCCTAGGATCAAGAATTGCATCAATTCATGCCGAATTGATGGAGAATTTGGTCAGTGAAGTTTCATTGGTTCTTTCTCTAGTAGTGATCAGAAATTGCTGAGTGGAGCTAAATTGGCTTACATTTTCGTTCTAATTCCGTCGAATGAGGGCTGTGAAAGTGTTGGAGAACTTGGTTTGGCCTGAGAAGGGCTCAAATTGGCCGTTTTCAGCTCGACTGAAATAGGGCATGTAAACCCCGCACATTTGAGTTAAGGAAAACCGGGAAAAGAACTGGTCAAACCAAATAAGAAAACCAAGCCGGTTTACATTTGGGAATAAGCAATATGAAAATTTACAACTTTTGAGTGATCCAAAGGGTTCATTAAACCTTGGAAAAGAAACTTAAGACAAACTAGAAAACAAAAACCATATTGGTTTAGGTGAACTAGATTCCATAAGAACTTCAAAGTTAAGCGTGCTTGCTTGAGAGTAGTGTGAGGATGGGTGACCTCCTAGGAAGTATGATTAAATAATTGGAATTAATACTAATAGTGGGCCCAAGGCTAGATGGCACGAGCAGGAGCTCGTAAATGAACATGATATATGTGCCATAAAACTTAATAAGTGAATTGCTTGGCCATGGTACCAAGATAGGACCGACATGCTCAGTTAACTAGCGGTAGTGCAACATGATAGGTCGACGGACTAGTCAAGATAAACAGCTGCGGGTTGAGTTGAGAGTCTGGGCCGTTGGATTAGTGGCACCACAGATTACATGGCAATATAAGAAAACATTATTTATGCATGCACTATGAGTACGGGATCATCAAGATGCCCATGAGGGGTAGTGATGCATCCTAAGGGCACTAGACGACCTAGTGGCTATAAGGGCAGTTTGTCGTTCTAGGTGTCTGTGCGAAATCTGGAGTAGCACCAAGCGCATGAGACCGGGGTGGGGACAAGATGAGGTCTCTGTCCTCATACGAACACAAATAAGTGATTTCAGGATTGTAGGTCAGATGTCACGTACATCCACTCATTCCCAGGGTAGAAGTGATCGTACTTCTATCCGGGTGGCAAGAAAAGTCGCTCCGAAGCCACTAGCAGGTTTAGTAGTGATACTGACTTGCGAATGTGTGTAACCTTCATGATGAAGGATGTGTGTTGGGTGATGACACACCGTGCTAACTAAGAAATAATGGAAAAACCCGAATTTTTAAATGAAGGCATTTTTTAAAACAAAGGAGTCTGGCACACTCCATAAAATATTTTTCTTAAAAGTCAAAAGCTTTTAAAAACCCATTCACTGAGTAGTCATACTCACCCCCTCCCTTATATCCCTTTCAGGAAATCCCGGAAAGACTCCCCTTAAAGACCGTCAACTAAGATGCCTGTAAAACAGGTATGTAAAGTTTTAAATTTCATGCAGTTTTGATTATGCTATTCTAGGAAAAAGGTGCAGGTTAAAAGATGCCTTACTCGTTACGGTTTACAATAAGGGGAAACCCTTTAATAAACCGGGAGAGTGGCGGGTTGATCACAGGGATCCAACCAAACCGGGTCGGGGCGTGACAGGGCAGCTTTGGTCCGATGGAGCTACTTCATTGTTCAATCACGCTGGCGCTTCTTTGGCTATCCTCCTAGAAAATGGAGACTATCGTCAGGTAGCTGACTTTCCCCGAATCTAAGGAACCCAAAGAAGCGCCAAATAAGCGCTTTGGCTAAAAAAAAACCCCAATGTCGGAGCTCTAGTTTGAGCTTCACCGAAAAATGGAGCAGTAGAGAGAGAGAGAGAGAGTAGTTTTCAAGTGTGAGGAGGATGAATGAGGAGGAGCTCTTTATATAGGAAGCTCGGGGACTCCTTGGTAGTCCGATTGGCACCTTTATGGCAATCATTCATTACCTAAAACTCCCTAAATGAAGACTTTTCATCTTCATCGGCACTCCCTAAATGAGGATGAATGAGGAGGAGCTCTTTATATAGGAAGCTCGGGGACTCCTTGGTAGTCCGATTGGCACCTTTATGGCGGTCATTCATTACCTAAAACTCCCTAAATGAAGACTTTTCATCTTCATCGGCACTGCTCGATTTTTTGGTGAGTGAATAGTATTGTCATCTGAAGGAAGAAGACAACACTGTTCCGAACTGCACCGGACCGGCTCGAACCAGGTTCAATGCTTAAATTGGTTAGTTCAAGCCCGATTCGACAGATTTTTTTCAAAATTAAAATTTTCTAAATTCATTCTCTATCCAATGGTGGCTTCAATTCTCCAATTTGAATATTTTAAGCCACCTAGAAAAATAAATTTAGAAACCAGTTCAATAGTGGTTCAAACCGGTTCAATCTAGTTCACTTAAACCAGTCTGGTTTTCACTTCCAATTCATCCCAAAGTCCTTTTCCATGACTTTTATGACTCTTTAGGTCACTTGGGATATGTAAATTTCCCATTTTGCCCATTTTTCTAATCGTTGGGATTCATGAACCAGTTCAGTTTTCTCACCTAGGTTGACTGGTTCTTTCCCCAGTTTCCTTTTCTTTAAGGGATGGGGTTTACATTCCCTAACTGCTGGCACAACAAACTGCCCTTATCTCCACCATGTCATCCAATAGCCCCTAGGATGCATCACTACCCCTCTTGTGTGTCTTGATAGTCCCGAACCTCAAGTGCATGCACAAACAATAATTTTTCCACAATGCCATTGATCTAGTAGCCTCAACCCGTAACTCGACTGACAACTGTTTGTCTAGGCCGGTCCATTGACCTGGCCCTAACATAATGCCGCCAGTCCATTGAGTACGTCAGTCCTTTCTTAGTACCATGGCGAAATCACACATTCTATTCATTTAGAATTTTTATGGCCTTGGGCCCACTATACGTGCTTTTCCAAAACTGGGCATTTTAGCCCACATGTTCCCAAACTGAGGCCTCTAACTTATCTAAGTTGTTCTAGCTCTCGCCAAGAAGGTCTCTCAAAATTTTTAAGCATTGCTACACAGTCAGAGTAGAACACTTCTGACAAAATAAATTTTCCATCCATCACACCAACTGGATGTGATGACATCTCCGCTTACAACTAGTAAGCGAGTTTTCTCCTTCCTTCAAAGAAGTCCATCATACCATCCGGGTATGATCTCTTTACTTACAACCAATAAGTAGTTTTTTTGCATAGTTCGCACATCACCCCCACCGAGTGTGATGTCAAAATTCCACATAGAAGTGGTTTTTCATTTCTGAAGTGCTCATCATTCCAATCGGGTATGATCTGAATAAACCCGCTCACCCGTTAATCGCAATGTATTCCTTCTTAGTCGGTTTTTGCCTCCACACTAGCTTATTCTTGTTGGCGTTACGGTCCTTCATGTTCCTACACAATTTGGACATCCTTATCTATTAATATTTGGCATGATAGCCTTCATTCTACACGTATGAACGACTAAGTCCAAAATTTTTAGTTAATTACATTTAGGTCCCTAAAGTTCTTTTTCCTTGACTTTAGATCCCTAATGCTAACTTTTCCCCAAATTTAGTCTCGAAACTTCCAAAAATTCACTTTGGGTCATCAATTTACTCAAAATCGTTTAAGGAGTTCAAGTTTTCCAGATTCCCAATTTGGTCCCAACTTTTTAAAAATTATCATTTTGACCCTACTTTACAAAAATGGCAATTTGACCCCAATTATCTTTAAAAATTGACCAATTGGTCCTTCAAAATCCTTTTCATGGCCAATTGGCCCTCAATTTTGGAAAATTATAATTTGGTCCCTCAATTTTACGAATCCTCAAATTTCCCCAAAAATTTCCCCCTTTCAAACTGGCAGAATTTGATTTAATCAAATTGACCATTCAATCAATGTTAATTGTTGAAATGGAAGGTATAATTTAGTTCCTACACATCCATATGATTCAATTGAGCTTTGAATCGCATGAATTGAGGCCAAAACAAGCTTAAACGGAGCTTCACCGGGAACTTGTGCGTAGAGAGAGAAAGCTTCGAAAGCTTACCAGCGAAGGTGTGGAGGTCCGAGTTTTCTATCTAGGCAAGTAGCTCTCATCCTAAGGTTCCTTCTAGGATCAAGAATTGCAACAATTAATATCGAATTGAGGGAGAATTTGGTCAAACAATTTTTCATGGTTTCTCTCTCTAATGTCGATCGGAAATGACAGAGGGGGCCGAATTAGCTTACCTTTCAACTCTAATTCGATCGTGTGAGGGCTGTGGGAGTGTTGGGAGGGCTCGATTTGGCCTGAGTAGGGCTGAATTCGACTTATTTTAGCTCAGCTAAAATAGGGCAGCTTCGGTCCGTTGGAGCTGTTTAACTGTTTGATTACGTCGATGCTTCTTCGTTGGTCCTCGGATCAAATGGAGACTGCCGTTAGGTAGCTGACTTCTCTTGAAAACTAAGGAACCTGACCTTGCCTTCTAAGGCTCAGAAAACCCCTATGTCGGAGCTTTAGTTCGAGCTTTATAAAAAAAACTGAGTAGTTAAGAGGGAGTGAAGTTTTTAGGTGTGAGGATTATGAATGGAGAGGAGCTCTTTATATAGGGAGCTCGAGGACTCTATGGCTGACCATTTGGCACCTTAATAGCGCTCATTCATGGCCTGAAATGCCCTGAATGGAAATGTTTATTTCCATCAGCACTGTTCATTTTTCCTGTGAGTGAACAGTGTTGTCATATGAATAAAGAAGATGACACTATTCCGAATCAGATCGAACCAGTCCGAACCAATTCATTGCTTAAACTGATCAGTTCAGGCCCTATTCGACCGAGTTTTTAAAAATTAAAATTTTCTAAATTCATTCTCGATCCAATGATGGCTTCAATTCCCCAATTTGAATATTTTAAGCCACCTAAAAAAATAAATTTAGCATCCAGTTCAATGATAGTTCAAACCGGTCCAAACTAGTTCAATCCAGTTCACCTAAACCAGTCTGGTTTTCTCTTCCAATTTGCCCCAAAGTCACCTTCCATGATTTTTAGGACTTTTTGGGTCCCTCGAGATTTGTAAATTTCCCATGTTTTCTCTTTCTCTAATGGTTGGGTTCGTGAACCGGTTCGATTTTCTCACTTAGGTTGACCGGTTCATTCCCTAGTTTCCTTATCTTCAAGGGACGGGGTTTACAACTCTCCCCTCCTTTTAGGAGTTTTGTCCCCAAAACTTATTCAATATTATTTGCACAGGAAATAACTTCCCTTGATGTCAACTTGAAGTTTGTTTGACATACTAACATTTCTGTTATTTTCACTTAGCCCCTTTATAACACGCACTTTAAGAAATTTCTTTTCCCTTCCATTGCTTACTCATTCCATGGAGCTTATCCTAGCTAAACATATCTTACTTGAGAGTTCAAGGGTATATCCTTAGATTCACATCTTCCTTTGCTTAAAGCAAGATTCTTCCCCTTGAGGTTATTTACTCAGGATTTCAGGATTGAGAGTTCCAAGATGTCCAATCATTCATGTGTCTAGTCATTTTCTCTATCGTTGGAACCCTTAACTCGGTGTCCTCTCGAACACCACATACTTGCTTTCATAAGTTCAGTGTTAGTTCCTTTTTGTCCAATTTTGACCCTTCTTATGTCCTTCCTCATTTTCAGTGGCTTCCTTTCCTCAAGGACTTTCCTTTCTCTTAATCCACTATTACATGCTCATGATCACTTCATGATTCTTTATCCCGAGATAATCCCCTTCGATCTTTGTGTCAATTAATTGTTTGGGAAAGTTCCCTTATTACGGTTTTGGTTCTCTACTATGTCCCTCACAGTAGAGACTTTCACCTTAGGAACTACATGCTTAACCTTCTTATCATTCCTTAAAGATTTATTTCCTTCCTTTCTCCATACCCTTTTTTTATATTAAGGCATTTTCCTGTTTGAATCCATCTCTAACTAAAATTTTAGTTTCATCCCTTATTCTTTACTTGAGACACTTCCAATTCTCGATCTTATTCTGTATACTCCACACTATGTCTAGTCATCCTCTCTTTAGGCTCCATCAATTGAGCGTTGACCACCACCCGTCTTGATGTTTGTGATAATTTATTTTAATCATTTCTTAACTGGAGGGTTTACCTTTAAAAGGGTTATTAGGCATGCTTTCCTCTTTTATGGGCAATCCATCCCTTTCTTACTCACACGACATCTATTGATGTTGTTTTCCTACATACACATTACTTGGACTTTACTTACTCCTTGGATCCTCCTAAGTACGTTTCCTTTGTACTTGATCTTTCCATCTTAACCAACATATCTTTGATGAGTTTATCTCGTCTCCACTTTTGTTGGTCCCACTATCTCTTAATTTGGACTCTTATGTTTTTCCAAGGTTTCCATTCTTGGTAATTTATACTCTTTTCTCTCGGGATTCTCTTCTAGTTTTGTCATTAAGGGCATCCAGCCTTAAATGGAACTCTCTGATGCCATCCTCTCATGCTTACCTTTACTCTTAAAAACTTACATGTACTTCTTTTATACCTTGTCTCCATTCTCACTTGTTCCTAATACTCATCCATTTCTTTTAGGTAGAATTCACATCTTCTTTGTTTCAAGATCTCTTGATCGTCCTACAAGCGGTTTGCTTAACTTTCTCATGGATTTCCAGTCATTATTCCCGTCTCAGCCATTGATCTCCTTAAGGCTTTCCTGCATCCTTATTTCCCCAAATGTTTTTAGCCTTTCCACCTTTCCCTTCTTTATTGGAGTGTTGACCTTCACAAATGCCCTCTCATTAATTGCCTTGATCCTATTATTCTCCCTGTCAAGTTATCTTGAGGTCGTTGTCTCTTGAGTCTTCTTGTCCTTTATGTCCATCCCATTTCCCTTTTTAGGGCGTAGTCCTCACTACTTCCCAGTCCATCTTAGGGTGTCATTTATTTTTCCTGATTATTCTATTGTTATTATATATTTCCTTCAACTAGGTCTATTTGAAATCCTTATTTAGCTCATCTACTCTTCTCAAGCAGGTCACACCTAGCCATCCAAGTACATCCTTAACCACCTATGTCTTTTAATGAGATCCTTATTTCAGTTCTAATTAATGATGGTCCATCTATCGGTTATCTTAGCTTGGAACTTTCTCCTTCTATGGTTCCACTTCCTATCCTTATCCTTCTTTCTAGGGACTTTCATCCTAGGAGTTTCACATTCAACCTCCCTAATGCTTCTTGATAGTTTTTCCTCTATTCTTTTCTTACACCTTTCTAACATAAGTATGGTTATTCACCCTAGATTCTTCCCTATCCTCCAATTCCTTTTTATTCTTTATCCTTCCTTTAAGAAGTCTCCTGATTGTTGTTGAGTTTCTAATAATTTGTGTCCTACCTATCACCAACTCTTTCATGGTACTTGTATTATTCCTCCAGGTTTTCTTCCTACCATACTTCTTTCCTCTTTCCTTTCTTCTTGTCTCATCCCAAAGTGACTTAGCATCTTCTACGCTCCTATATCTTTCTTACTTTCCTCCTGGTCAACTTCCATTCCACGGGTTTCCCTTGGAATAGTCCAACCCTTCTTGGCTTCCTTACTTTTATCTATAGGGCCTTTCCTTAACTCCTTATAGTACTTAGACTTTCACTATTCCTACACCCTTTGATGCTTACTTCCTTCACACTCTACTTCTTTCTTCTCTTAGTTAGGGTATGTCTTTCTTGGTGAACTCTAGGTAGACTCTTCTAGAATTTCTTTCTAAGTCGTGTTGTCTTGTTTCCCCATTCTTTGGGTAGGGAAAACTTGGCTATTTTAAAGGTTTGGGTTAACTAGAGGTGACCCATAGTTTTCCTTCCATAGGTGATCTTTTCTATACCCGTTACTCTGATCCTTATTGGTATACTTCCATTTCTATTAATTGTATTTATCAAGAAGACTAAATTTTAATCAAGGAAAACTGGATTTTCATTCATTCAGGAAATAATTTCTCACCATATTTGGCTTATTACAAAGATTTTCTGTTTCCTAGTCCCTTGGGGTCATAGGCCGAGAGTTAGCCTTGGAACGGTTGCAGGATTCATGATCTAAAGGTTTTGAGAGACTAGTCGAAGTCCATTCTTATTCCCTTATAGGATGAACTTCATGTATCGCCTCAAGTCCGTACCTCCTTAACACCTCTACCTCGCATTCATATGTCCACTTCATCCATTGAGAAGGATTGAAGTTGGACTAAGCAGGTGGAGGTACTTGGTGGACTTTCATGAAGGTAGCATAAGCATCCCAATAGTTGTCCCAAGCCTCTTTCTTAGTGGGATTCCTCTCTGGTTGTTGTGGGGCTGGAGGAGGTGTTGGGCTCCTTGGAGGAGGGACATGCTCTTACTATCTTGGAGGAGGATAGGTAATGCCCTCTAGTTTTAGTAGGGCTCTGACGAGTTTCCTATAATCCCTAACCATATACTTGGGCACTCTCTTCTCACCCTTCAAAAAGTGTTGAACAAGCGCTTCCCTAGGGTTAGTCGTCCTTTTTAAGGTCAAGTGTGGAGGATTTGATTTCACGGCAAACTTTCTAGGGACTCTCCTTCCTACACGGTAATTACGTTTTCATTAGTGTCAGGGCATAGTATCAATAATTCTACAAGGGAACTAGGCTCTAATACCACTCAAGTTGTCACGCACAAACCTAGTTTGGTCGAATCCCCATGATCAACCTGCTGCTCCCTTGGTTTAAGAAGGGTTTTACCCTTTCTTTAATCAAGATGAGCCACGTGTAATTTAACCTTGTTCCCTGTAATAACATAAATAAATAAAAATGCAAGCTTAAAAATAACTTTTAAGCACACCTGACAAAAGTTAGGTCCTGGTGTTTTCCTTAGTCATTTTCCCTACTTCTGAAAAGAAATAGAAAAGAGGGGTGAGTTTCTACAACTTAGTAAATGGGTGTTGGGAATGAGTTTTCATAAGATAGTTTTTAATTGGAGTGTGCAAGACTCCTTATTTCCTTTAAGATCATTTCTTCATCAAATTTTGGTTTCTAAAATTTCATTTCTCATTATTCACAATAGGTGTGTTTAACAGTCAACACATGCCCTTCATCAGGAAGGGATCGCACATTCGTAGGGTAACCTGTCCACTGCACCCACTTGTGGCATCGGAGCGACTTTACCGACCACCTAGATAGAAGCCCGTCCACTTCTACCCTGGGTATGAGTGGATGTTCGCAACATTCGACCATCAAACCCAAAAATCAACTACATGTCCGTATGAGGACAGAGACCTCATCCCAACCACACCCCAGCCTCATCCGCATGAAGCTACGTCGAGCTTCCCTGATTGCTGGCCTGACAAACTACTCTTATCTCCACCATGTCATCCAGTAGCCCATAGGACGCATCACTACCCATCTTGGGCTTCTTGATGGTCCCGAACCTCAAGTGCATGCACAAACAATAATTTTTCCATAATGTCATTTATCTTGTGTAAACCCCTCCCTTTGGAGTTAAGGAAAACAGGTGAAAGAATCGGTCAACCCGAGTGAGAAAACCAAATCGGTTCACGAACCCCAACCATTTGAGAATGGGAAAATTGGGAAATTTATAACTTCTAAGTGACCCAAAGAGTCATAAAAACCTTTGAAAGAAATTTTAGGACAATTTTGGAGAAAAACCCAAACCGATTCAGGTGAACCTAATTGAACCGGTTTGTACCGGTTTGAACCACTATTGAACCAAATGTTAAATTCATTTTTCTAGGTGGCTAAGAAAATTCAAATTGAAGAATTGAGGCTACCATTGGATAGAGAATGAATTTAGATGAATTTGGAAATTTTTAATATTGAAAAACTCAGTCGAATCAGGTATGAACCGTCCATTTTAACCGTTAAACCCAGTTAGGACTGGTATGGTTCGTTTCGGAACAGTGTCGTCTTTTTCCTTCAGATGACAGCATTGTTCACTCATCAGAAAATCGAATAGCATCGATGGACAGGAAACGTTTCTATTTAGGATGTTTCAGGCCATCAATGACTATCATTAAGGTGCCAAACGGATGGTCGGAGAGTCCCCGAGCTCCCTATATAAAGAGCCTCTCTCCAATCATCCTCCACACATCTAAAAACATCACTCTCCCTCAGCTACTCAGTTTTCTGATAAAGCTCGAACTAAAGCTCTAATATAGGGGTTTTACTGAGCCAAATAAGGTGTGGTCAGGTTCCTTAGACTCGGGAAGAAGTCAACTATCCGATCGTAGTCTTCAATAGCTCCGAGGATCGCTGGAGAAGCGCAGGCGTAATTGAACAGTGAAGTAGCTCCGGCGGACCGAATCTACCCTATTTCTGTCGAGCTGAAATTGGTCAATTTGAGCCCTCCTCAGACCAAACCAGCTCTTCCAACACTCCCTCAGCCCTCATACGACCGAATTAGAGCAGAAAGGTAAGCCAATTTGGCTCCCCTTTGTAAATTTCGATCGGTGTTAGAGATAGAACCGACGAAACTATACTGACCAAATTCTCCCTCAATTCGATATAAATTGAGAAGATTCTTGATTCTAGGAGAAACCTCGAGATGAGAGCTATCCGCCCTCTCTCTCCAAGTTCAAATTTTTGGCGAAGCTTCGTTTGAACTCGTTCTGACGTCAATTCATGCAATTCAAAGTGCAATTGAATCATATGGATGTGTATGAACTCAATCTTACCTTTAATTTTAACAATTAACCTTGATTGACCAGACAATTTGATGAAATCCAATTCGGCTAGTTTGAAAGGGGCAAATTGGGGGAACTTTTTGGGGGAAATTAGGGATTTCAAAAATTTGAGGGACTAAAGTGCAATTTCCAAAAATTGAGGGCCAATTAGCCATGAAAACGATGTTGGAGGGCCAATTGGCCATGAAAAAGTGTTGGAGGACCAATTGGTCAATTTTTGGAATTATTGGGGGTCAAATTGTCATTTTTGTAAACTAGAGGCAAAATGGTAATTTTTGAAAAATTAGGGATCAAATTGGAAATTTGGGAAACTTGAACCCTTTTGTGATTTGGAATAAATTGAGGGCCCAAAGTGAATTTTAGAAGTTTCAAGACTCAATTTGGGGAAAAATTAGTATTAGGGACCTAAAGTTAAAGAAAAGGAACTTTAGGGACCTAAATGCAAATAATTAAAAGTTTGGGCATTTTATTCATTTGTGATGAAAGAAGGCTATTAGGCCAAAGGATAATGAACAAAAATGTTTATATCGTGTAGGAACACGAAGTACCGGGAACATCAGCAAGGATAAGCTCGTGTGGAGGCAGAAGCCGCTTTAAGGGAAAAGTACACTGTACTTATCGGGTGAGTGGGAATTTTCACATCATACCCGGTTGGGATGATTAGTACCTCTAAATGAAAAACCACTACTAAGTGGAATTTTGACATCACACTTAGATGGGGTGATGTGGAAACTACGTGGAAAAACTATTTATGAGTTGTAAGTAGATCATACCCGGTAGGTATGATGAACTTCCTAGAAGGGAGTGGAAAACTCGTTTATTAGTTGTAAGCGGAGATGTCATCACCCTCAGTTGGTGTGATCAAATATTTTTGTCAGAAGTGTTCTCCCCTAACTATGTGCCACTGTTTAAAGATTTTGGGAAACCTTGATGATAGGAACTCGAATAGCTCAGATAGGCTGGAGGCCTTAGTTTTGGAACTTGGGGGCTAAAATGCCCGATTTTGAAAATCTCGTATAGTGGGCCCAAGGCCAGTTGGCACGAGTAGGAGCTCGTAAACAAACATTATGTTAAGCCATGAAAATATTAATGAATGATGTGATTTGGCCATGCTACTAAGATAGGACCGACATACTTGATGTATTGGCAGCACTACGACGAGACAGGTCGACGAACTAGTCTAGACAAACAGTTGCAGGTCGAGTTGAGGGTCGGAGTCATTGGACTAGTGGCACCAAAGATTAATGGCTTATGTGGAAAATTAGTGTTTGTGCATGCACTAAGGTTAGGACCATCAAGACGCCCAAGAGAGGTAGTGATGCATCTTAAGGGCTACTATACGACATGGTGGAGATAAGGGCAGTTTGTCATGCCAGCAGTCAGGGAAGCTTAGTGTAGCTTCATGCGCACAAGACTAGGGTGGGGTCAGGATGAGGTCTCTGTCCTCATATGGACACAAAGTTTCTTTTTGGGTTTGAGGGTCAGATATTGCGTACATCCACTCATTCACAGGGTAGAAGTGGACGGGCATCTATCTAGGTGGCCAGTAAAGTCGTTATGACACCACAATTGGCTGCAATGGATGGGTTGCCCCGAGAATGTGTGATTCCTTCATGACGAAGGATGTGTGTTGATTGCTAAACATACCAAATGTGGAAAATGTGAAAAAACTTTTTGGATAATTGAGAATATGAGAAAGGAATAATTTTGAAAAGAAATTAAGTAGTCTGGCATTCTCCAAATTATTTTATTGAAATTGTTTCTCAATCACCCATTCACTGAATGGTAGAAACTCACCCACCCTTGTTATCCCTTTTTAGGAATAGAGAATGATTAGGGATAAAACTAGGATTTACCTTTTGTCAGGTATGCTTAATCTTCTCTTAAGCTCGCATTATTATTGATATATGTTACTCCAAGGATCAAGGTTGAGATTACGTCTGGCTCCTCTTGAATTAAAGAAGGGGGAAACCCCTCTTGAACCAAGGGAGTAGTGGGTTGTTCACGAGGATTTGACCAAACCTGAATGGGGCGTGACAACTTGAGTGGTATTAGAGCTAAGTTCCCTTGAAATATTATCAATATTTTGCCGTGACACTAATAAAACCTTAACTACCATGTAGGAAGGAGAATTTCTAGGAAGTTCGCTATGAAATCAAATCCTCCACACATAACCCTGAAAAAACACCTACCCCAAGGGAGGCAGATGTTCAACAATTCTTAAATGGAGAGAAAAGAGTACCCAAGGATATGATGGAAGATTATCGGAAACTTGTGGAAGCCTTACTGGAACCAGAAGACATTACATAGCCTCCTCCAAGGCAAGAGGAACCTGTACCTCCTCCTAGGAGCCCAACCCATCCTTCGCCCCACAATAACTTGAGAGAAATCCAACTAAGAAAGAGGCTTGGGACAACTACTGGGATACGTATGCCACCTTCATGAAGGTCCACCAAGTACCCCACCTACTCAGTCCAGCTTCAATCCCTCCCAATGTATGAAGTGGACGTATGAGTTTGAGGCTGAGGTATTAAGGCGGTATAGATTGGTGTCCATACATGAAGTTCATCCCATAAGGGAATATGGATGGACCCCAACTAGTTCCTTAAAGACATCTGATCAAGAATCCTACAATCATTCTAAGGGTAACTCTCGGCCTATGACCCCAAGGGATTATGGGGTACAAAATTTCTATAATAAGCCAAGTATGGCAAGAAAATATTTCACAAATGAATGAAAGTCTAATTCTCCTAATAAGACTTCTGAGTCTCCCTGATGAATTCAAGCAATAAAAGTATGCTAATAAAAGATCAAAGTAAAGGCTAGAAGTCACCTAAGAAAGAAAAACGGGTCATTACTAGTCAACATCAACCTTTAAAGTAAGATTTCCCTCAAAGGGACAATAATTCTTAGCAAAGAAGAGACTCCTAGAGTTCACCCAAGGGAGACAAATCCTAACGAAGGAAAAGGATAGAGAAGTTTGGAGGAGGGGAAGAGAGCATCAAAGAGCATGGGACTAGTGAGAGTCTAAGGGTTAAGGAAAGACTTAAAGAATAAAAGTAATGAAACAAGAGGGATTAGACTATCCCAAGGAAAACCAAAGGAATGAAAGTTAACCAGGAAGAAAGTAAGAATGAAATGGGAGCACTAAAGAGGCTAGGTCGAATGAGATAACACAAGGAGAAAGGAGAAAGGAAAGAAGTACGATAGGAAGAGAATCCTAGGAATAATACCTTCTTGGAAAGAGTTAGGACATAAGTTCTTAAGAACTCCATGAAAAAAAGGAGACTTGCTAAAAGCAAAGATATGGAACAAGAAGAAAGAAATCTAGAGTGAATAACTATACAAAGTTCAGTAAGCATAAGAAAAGAATAAAAGAAGAACTTTCAAGGAGCGGTAGGGAGATCGATCGTAAAAATCTCATAATAGAAGACCCTAGAAGAAGAATGAGAATAGGAAGTGGGATCGTGGAAGGAGAAAGTTCCAAGCTAAGGTAATCAACAGAGGAAATATCGTAAAACTAGAGCTGAATTAAGGACCTCATTAAAAGGCATAAGTGGCTAAGTAAGTGTCTGGAGAGGCTAAGTGTGATCTACTTGAAAGAAAGTATGGAAACCAAATAAGGATTTTAGATGGACCTAGTTCAAGGAAATAAACCATAACAACTAGATCATCCAGGAGAATAAAACTATACTCTAAGAAGGATTGGGGAGTAGTAAGGACTACACCCTAAATAGGGAAAAGTGATGGATAATAAGGACATGAAGATTCAACAAACAACCATCGCAAAATAATTAAACCAAGAGGATAGTAAGAGTGAGGCAGTTAACAAACTGACCCTTGTGAAGGTCACAATCTCAATAAAGAAGGAAATGATGGAAATGCCAAAACATTTGGGAAATAAGGACAGAGGAAAGCCTTAAAGAGATCAATGGCTAAGATAGGTGTAACGACCAAAAAGCTATGAGAAGGTTAAATAAGCTTTCTACAATACGATCAAGAGATTGTGAAACAAAGGGGATGTGAACTCTACATCAAAGAAATAGATGAGTACTCGAAGCAAGTGAGAATGAAGATGAGGTATACAAGAAGTACCCGTAGGGTCTCAAGGGTAAAGGTAAGCAGGAGGCATCAAAGAATGACATTTAAAGTTAGACATTCGCAATGGTAAAACTAGAAGAGAATTCCAAGAGAAAAGGAGTATAAAACTTACCAATGAAGAAAACCTTGGAAAAACATGTGTTCCAATTAGGAGGTAATGGAACCAACAGAATTGGAAAGAAGATAAGCTCCTCAAAGACAAGTTGTTGTAGATGAAAGGATCAAGTGCAAAAGAAAAGTAATTGTGAGGGTCCATGGGGTAAGTTAAACCCAAGTAATAGGCAAGTAAGAAGATAATATCAAAAAGATGTTTACGAGTAATAAAGGAACTAACTCGAAATAGAGAATCATGAAATGATCACGATTGAGTAAGAGTAGATTTAGAAATAGAAAAGTTCTTGAGGAAAGGACACTACTGGAAATGAGGAATGACGTAAGAAGGGAAGAGTTTCAGCATGTCAGTAAGTTATCGGGAAACTCAAATATTTGAAATAGGAGAGACCCAATAAAGAAGTTGGGAAAAGATGAGTAAGTAAGGAAAACCAATATGGTTATATAGGATATGACGTCAAAGGCAAAATGGACGATTAGATAATAGTAAAGATAGTCAAGAAATACTACCATACGAAAAGAGGGACGAAGTTATACTATCCTTGAAAAGTAGGAAGTTTGAGAACAATCATTATGGAAGTGTTTTAAAAATGTTAAAAGGTCAAAGTCGGATTCTAGAAAATGTCGTGCTGTGAGAGACATGTAAGCGCAACAGTCCTAGGGAAATATGACTCAAGTAAGGAAGAATCTGTTAGTTAAGCATGACAAGGCCAAGCATTAAATTTGGAACAGAGTTGTCATAACCAACGAATAAGGGAAGGATTAATGTAGGATGAAAAGGTAATAACACCGAAACCTGTGGAAGCATATACGTAGTGCTTGAACAGACACTGAGCTAAGGAGGTCAACAATTAACAGAATAACTGGATACATGAATGATTGAGCATTTTGAAACTCCCAATCCTAAAATCTTAAGTAAATAATCTCAGGATGGGGAAATTGTACTTTAAGGAATGAAGGATGTACATTTAAGGATATGACCTTAAACCTTCCAATGAATATGCTTAGCTAAAGTAAGTTCCATGGAATGAGAAAGTGATGGGAAGTAAAAGAAAATCTTAAGTGTATGTTATATAAGGGATAAATGGAAATAATCCAGAAGGTTGTATGTCGATAAACTACAAGTTGATATCAGGGGATGTTTTTTCTAGTGCGAAGAACGTTAAATAAGTTTTGCGGACAAAACTCCTAAAAGAAGGGGAGAGTTGTAAACCCTGCCCTTTGGAGTTAAGGAAAACTTGGGAAAGAACCGATCAACCCGAGGGAAAAAACCGAACCGGTTCACGAACCCCAACCATTTGAGAACGGGCAAATTGGAAAATTTACAACTCTCGAGTGACCCAAATAGTCATAAAAACCTTGGAAAGGGACCTTAGGACAATTTGGGAGAGAAAGCCAGACCGGTTCAAGTAAACTAGATCCGAACCCGATTAAACCGGTTTGAACCACTATTGAACTGAATGTTAAATTCATTTTTCTAGGAGGCTTAGAAAATTCAAATTGGAAAATTGAGGCCACCTTTGGATAGAGAATGAATTTAGAAAATTTTAATTTTGAAAAACTTGGTCGAATTAGGCCTGAACCAGCCAGTTTAAGCGTTGAACCCGGTTCAAACCGCTTCAGTTTGGTTCGGAACAGTGTCGTCTTATTCCTTCAAATGACAGCACTGTTCACTCACCGAAAAATTGAACAACACCAATGGAAAGGTAACGTTTCTATTCAAGATGTTTCAGGCTATTAGTGACTGCCATTAAGTTCCAAACGGATGGTCGGAGAGTCCCGGAGCTCCCTATATAAAGAGCCCCTCTCCATTCATCATCCACATACCTAAAAACATCACTCTCCCTCAGCTACTCAGTTTTCTGACGAAGCTCAAACCAGAGCTCCGACATAGATTTTTTTTTTTAGCCAAAGAAGGCATGGTCGGGTTCCTTAGACTTGGGGAGAAGTCAACTACCCGAAGGTAGTCTCCAATTGCTCCGAGGATCGCCAGAGAAGCGCCAACGTGATCGAACAATGATGCAGCTTTGGCAGACCGAAACTGTCCTATTTCTGTTGAGCTAAAATTGGCCTATTTAAGACCTCCTCATACCAAACCAAGCTCTCCCAACACTCCCTCAACCCTCATACGACCGAATTAGAGCAGAACGGTAAGCCAATATGGCACCCCTCTGTAAATTCTTATCAGTGTTAGAGAGATCTAGCAAAAATTTACTAACTAAATTCTCCCTCAATTTAACATGAATTGAGGTGATTCTTGATTCTAGGAGAAACCTAAGGGCAAGCTATCTACCCAAATCGAAAACTCGGACCACCGCACCCCTTACGATAAGCTTTTGAAACTTTCTCTCTTTATGTCCAATTTTCGGCAAAGCTCCGTTTGAGCTCGTTCCGATGTTAATTCATGCTATTCAAAGTGCAATTAAATCGTATGGATGTGTAGGAACTCAATCTTACCTTCAATTTCAATAATTAACCTCGATTGATCGACCAATTTGATGAAATCAAATTCGACCAGTTTGAAAGGGAGAAATTGGGTAAAATTTTTTGGAGAAATTGGGGAATTCAAAAATTCGAGGGACTAAAGTACAATTTCACGAAATTGAGGGCCAATTGGCCATAAAAAAAGATGTTGGAATACCAATTGGTCGATTTTTGGAATTATTAGAGGTCAAATTGCCATTTTTTGTAATGTAGGAGCAAAATGGTAATTTTTGAAAAATGGGGACCAAATTGGAAATTTGGGAAACTTGAACCCTTTTTGTGATTTGGAATAAATTGAGGGCCCAAAGTGAATTTTAGATGTTCCGGGACCCAATTTGGGGAAGAATTAGCATTAGGGACCTAAAGTTAAAGAAAAAGAACTTTAGGGGCCTAAATGCAAATAATTAAAAGTTTGGGCATTTTATTCATTCGTGATGAATGAAGGCTATTAGGCCAAAGGATAATGAACAAGTATGTTATATTGTATAGGAACATGAAGTACCAGAAACGCCAGTAAGGATAAGCTCGCGTGGAGACAAAAGCCGCTTTAAGGGAAAAGTACACTACACTTATCGGGTGAGTGGGAATTTTCACATCATACCCGGTTGGGATGATGAGTACCTCGGAATGAAAAACCACTACTAAGTGATATTTAAACATCACACATGGATGGGGAGATGTGGAAACTACGTGGAAAAACTACTTACCGATTGTAAGTAGATCATACCCAATTGGTATGATTAACTTCCTCGAAGGAAGTGGAAAAACTGTTTACCGGTTGTAAGCGAAGATGTCATCACACTCGCTTGGTGTGATCGATGATGGAAAAGATATTTTTTCCAGAAGTGTTCTCCCCTGAATGTATGCCTCTACATAAAGATTTTGGGAGACCTTCTTGATGGGAGCTCGAATAGTTCAGATAGGCCAGAGGCCTCGATTTTGGAACTTGGGGGCTAGAATGCCCGATTTTGAAAATCTCATACGGTGGGCCCAAGGCCAGTTGGCACGAGCAGGAGCTCGTAAACAAACATTATCTCAAGACATGAAAATATTAATGAATGATGTGATTTGGCCATGGTACCAATATAGGACCGACATACTCGATAGATTGGCGGTAGTGCAATGAGATAGGTTGACGAACTAGTTTAGACAAACCGTTGTAGGTCAAGTTGAGGGTTGGGGCCGTTAGACCAGTGGCACCAAAGATTAATGGCTTATATGGAAAATTATTGTTTGTGTATGCACTGAGGTTCAGGACCATCAAGACACCTAAGAGGGGTAGTGATGCATCCTAGGGGCTATTAGATGACATGGTGGAGATAAGGGCCATTTTATCATGCCAGCATTCAGGGAAGCTCGACGTAGCTTCATGCGCACGAGACTGGGGTGGGGTCGAGGTGATTTCTCTATCCTCATACAGACATAGAGTTTCTTTTTGGGTTTGAGGGTTAGATGTCGTGTACATCCACTCATTCCCAAGGTAGAAGTGGACGGGCTTCTATCTAGGTGGTCGGTAAAGTCGCTCCGACGCCACCGGTAGGTGCATTGGACGGGCTATCTTGCAAATGTGTGATCCCTTGATGACGAAGGGTGTGTGTTGATTGCTAAAGACACCGAATGTGGAAAATGTGAAAAAGCTTTTGGAAAACCGAGAATATGATAAAGGAATAATTTTGAAAAGAAATTTAGGAGTCCGACACACTCCAAATTATTTTTTTTGAATTTTTTTTCAATCACCAATTCAGTAAGTTGTAGAAACTCGCTCACCTTTTTTATCCCTTTTCAAGAATAGAGAGTGACTAGAGATAACACAAGGATTTACCCTTTGTCAGGTATGCTTAATCTTCTCTTAAGCTCGCATTAATATTGATATATATTTTTCTAGGGAACAAGGTTGAGATTACACCTTGTCTTGAATTAAAGCAGGGGGGAACCCCTCTTGAACCAAGGGAGCGGTGGGTTGTTCACTGGAATCCGACCAAACCGGGTCTGGGCATGACAACTTGAGTGGTATTAGAGCTAAGTTCCTTGAAACATTATCAATATTATGCCCTCACACTAATAAAATATTAACCACCATGTAGGAAGGAGAATTCCTAGGAAATTCGCCGTGAAATCAAATCCTCCACACAAAACCCTAAAAAAGACACCTACCCCAAGGGAGGCAACTGTTCAATGATTCTTAAAGGTGGAGAAAAGAATAGCCAAGTATATGGTGAAAGATTATCGGAAACTTATGGGAGCCTTACTGGGACCAAAAGACCTTACATACCCTTCTCCAAGGCAACAGAAACTTGTACCTCCTCCTAGGAACCCAAACCCTCCTCCAGGCCCACAACAACCAAAGAGAAATCCAACTAAGAAAGAGGCTTGGGACAACTACTGGGATACGTATGCCACCTTCATGAAGGTCCACCAAGTACCCCACCTACTCAGTCCAGCTTCAATCCCTCCCAATGTATGAAGTGGACGTATGAGTTTGAGGCTGAGGTATTAAGGCGGTATAGATTGGTGTCCATACATGAAGTTCATCCCATAAGGGAATATGGATGGACCCCAACTAGTTCCTTAAAGACATCTGATCAAGAATCCTACAATCATTCTAAGGGTAACTCTCGGCCTATGACCCCAAGGGATTATGGGGTACAAAATTTCTATAATAAGCCAAGTATGGCAAGAAAATATTTCATAAATGAATGAAAGTCAAATTCTCCTAATAAAATTTCTGAGTCTCCTTGATGAATTCAAGCAATAAAAGTATGCTAATAAGAGATCAAAGTAAAGGCTAGAAGTCACCTAAGAAAGGAAAACAGGTCATTACTAGTCAACCTCAACCTTTAAAGTAAGATTTCCCTCAAACGAACAATAAGACTTAGCAAAGAAGAGACTCCTAGAGTTCACCCAAGGGAGACAAATCCTAACTAAGGAAAAGGAAAGAGAAGTTTGGAGCAGGGGAAGAGAGCATCAAAGAGCATGGGACTAGTAAGAGTCTAAGGGTTAAGGAAAGACTTAAAGAATAAAAGTAATGAAACAAGAGGGATTAGACTATCCCAAGGAAAACCAAAGGAATGAAAGTTAACCAGGAAGAAAGTAAGAATAAAATGGGAGCATTGAAGAGGCTAGGTTGAATGAGATAACACAAGGAGAAAGGGGAAAGGAAATAAGTACAATAGGAAGAGAATCCCAGGAATAATACCTTCTTGGAAAGAGTTAGGATACAAGTTCTTAGGAACTCCATGAAAATAAGGAGACTTGCTGAAAGCAAAGATATGGAACAAGAAGAAAGAAATATAGAGTGAATAACCATACAAAGGTCCGTAAGTATAAGAAAATAATAAAAGAAGTTTCAAGGAGCATTAGGGAGATCGATCGTAAAATCTCATAATGGGAACCCTAGAAGAAGGATGAGAATAGGAAATGGGATCATGGAAGGAGAAGGTTCCAAGCTTAGGTAATCAACAGAGGAAATATCGTAAAACTAGAGCTGAATTAAGGACCTCATTAAAAGGCATAAGTGGCTAAGTAAGTGTCTGGAGAGGCAAGTGTGATCTACTTGAAAGAAAGTATGGAAACCAAATAAGGATTTTAGATGGACCTAGTTCAAGGAAATAACCCATAACAACCAGATCATCCGGGAGAATAAAACTACGCTCTAAGAAGGATTGGGGAGTAATAAGGACTACACCCTAAATAGGGCAAAGGGATGAATACTAAGGACACCAAGATTAGAGAGACAACCATCTCAAAATAATTAAACTAAGAGGATAATATAGGTGAGGGAGTTAATGAACTAACTCTTATGAAGGTCACAATCTCAATAAGGATGGAAAGGCCAAAACCTTTGGGAAATAAGGACAAGGGAAAGCATTAAAGAGATCAATGGCTAAGATAGGAGTATCAACCCAAAAGCTATGAGAAGTTTAAATAAGCTTTCTGTAGGACAATCAAGAGATTGTGAAACAAAGGGGATGTGAACTCCATCTCAAAGAAATAGATGAGTATTGGGAGCAAGTGAGAATGAAGATGAGGTATAAAAGAAGTAGTTGTAGGGTAAGTAGGAGAGGATGGCATCAAAGAATGTCATTTAAGGTTAGACATTCGCAATGGTAAAAATAGAAGAGAATTCCGAGAGAAAAGGAGTATAAAACTTACCAGAAAAAAAAAACCTTGGAAAAACATATGTGTTCCTATTAGGTGGTAATGAAACCGACATAATTGGAAAGAAGATAAGTTCCTCAAAGACAAGCTGTTGTAGATGAAAGGATCAAGTGCAAAAGAAAAGTAATCGTGAGGGTCCAAGGGCAAGTTAAACCCAAGTAACGGGTAAGTAGGAAGACAACATCAAAAAGATATCGTACGAGTAAGAAAGGAACTAACTCAGAATAGAGAATCATGAAATGATTATGAGTGAGTAAGAGTGAATTTAGAAAAAGAAAAGTTATTAATGAAAGGACGCCACTGGAAATGAGGAATGACATAAGAAAGGAAGATTTTCAGCGTATCAGTAAGTTATCAGGAAACTCAAAGATTTGCAATTGGAGAGACCCAATAAAGAATTTGGGAAAAGACGAGTAAGTAATAAAAACCAATATGGTAATGCATATGACATCAAAGGCAAAATGGACAATTAGATAACAGCAAAGATAGTAAAGAAATACTAACAAACGAAAAGAGGGACGGACTTATACTATCTCTGAAAAGTAGGAAGGTTGAGAACAATCATTATAGAAGTGTTTTAAAAATGTTAAAAGGTCAAAGATGGGTTCTAGAGAATGTCGTGCTATGAGGAACATGTAAGCCCAACAGTCCTAGGGAAATATGACTCAAGTAAGGAAGAATCCATTAGTTAAGCATGACAAGGTTAGACATTAAATTTGGAACGAGGTTGTAATAACCAACGAATAAGGGTAGGATCAATGTAGGATGAAAAGGTGATGACACCAACACTTGTGGAAGCATGTACATAGTGCTTAAACGGACACTTAACTAATGAGGTCAACAATAAAGAGAATAACTAGATACAAGAATTATTAGGCATTTTGGAACTCCCAATCCTGAAATCTTAAGTAAAGAATCTTGGGATGGATAAATTGTACTTTAAGGAATGAAGGATGTGAATTTAAAGATATGACCTTAAATCTTCCAGTGAGATATGCTTAGCTAAAGTAAGCTCCATGGAATGAAAAAGTGATGAGAAGGAAAAGAAAATCTGAAGTGTATGTTATATAAGGGATATATGGAAATAACAGAGAAGGTTGAATGTCGATAAACTATAAGTTGATATCAAGGGAAGTTCTTTCTATGCAAAGGATGTTGAAAAATTTTTGGGGACAAAACTCCCAAAAGGAGGAGAGAGTTGTAAACCCCGCCCTTTGGAGTTAAGGAAAACTGGGGAAAGAACCGGTCAACCTGGGTGAGAAAACTGAACCGGTTCACAAACCCCGACCATTTAAGGATGAGCAAATTGAGAAATTTGCAACTCTTGAGTGACCCAAATAGTCATAAAAACCTTGGAAAGGGACCTTATGACAATTTGGGAGAGAAAACCAGACTGATTCAGGTGAACTAGATCCAAAGCAGATTGAACCGGTTTGAACCACTACTAAACTTGATGCTAATTTCATTTTTCTATGTGGCTTAGAAAAATTAAATTGGAGAATTGAGGCAACCATTGGATAGAGAATGAATTTAGATAAATTTATAAATATTTAATTATGAAAAACTCAGTCTAATCGAGCCTAAACTGGTCGGTTTAAGCGTTGAACCTGGTTCGGTCCAGTTCGGAACAGTGTCATCTTCTTCCTTCAGATGACATCACTGTTCACTCACCGGAAAATTGAACAGCGTCGGTAGAAAGGAAACATTTATGTTCAAGACATTTCAAGCCATCAATGACTGTCATTAAGGTGCCAAACGAACGACTGAAGAATCCTCAAGCTCCCTATATAATGAGCCCCTCTCCATTCATCCTCCACACACCTGAAAACCTCACTCTTCCTCAGCTACTTAGTTTTTCAACAAAGCTCAAACTAGAGCTCTGACATAGGGGTTTTTCTAAGCCAAAGAAGGAGTGGTCAGGTTCCTTAGACTCGGGGAGAAGTCAGCTACCCGGCAATAGTCTCCAATTGCTTTGAGGATCGTCGGAGAAGCGCCGGCGTGATCGAACAATGAAGCAGCTCCAGCAGACCAAAGCTGCCCTATTTCTGTTGAGCTGAAATCAGATGATTAGAGCCCTCCTCATGCCAAATCAAGCTCTCCCAACACTTCCTCAACCCTCATACGACCGAATTAGAATAGAACGGTAAGCCAATTTGGCTCCCCTCTGTAAATTCCGATCGGTGTTAGAGAGAGAACCGGTGAAACTTTACTGACCGAATTCTCCCTCAATTTGACATGAATTGAGGTGATTCTTGATTCTAGGAGTAATCTCAAGAGGATAGCTAACTACTCAGATTGAAAGCTCGAACCGCTGCACCCCCGATGGTAAGCTTTCGAAGCTTTCTCTCTCAAAGTCCAATTTTTCGGTGAAGCTCCATTTTAGCTCGTTCCGGCGTCAATTCATGTGATTCAAAGTGCAATTGAATCGTATGGATGTGTAGTAACTCAATCTTACCTTCAATTTCAACAATTAAACTCGATTGATCGGTCAATTTGATGAAATCAAATTCGGCCTGTTTGAAAGGGGGAAATTGGGGATTTCAAAATTTTGAGGGACTAAAGTGCAATTTCCAAAAATTGAGGGCCAATTGGCCATGAAAAAGATGTTGGAGGACCAATTGGTCCATTTTTGGAATTATTGTGGGTCAAATTGCCATTTTGGTAAAGTAGGGGCAAAATGGTAATTTTTAAAAAAATTGGGGACCAAATTGGAAATTTGGGAAACTTGAACCACTTTTTATTTGGAATAAATTGAGAGCCCAAAGTGAATTTTAGAAGTTTCGGGACTCAATTTGGGGAAAAATTAGCATTAGGGACCTAAAGTTAAAGAAAAAGAACTTTAGGGACCTAAATGTAAATAATTAAAAGTTTGGGCATTTTATTCATTCGAGGTGAATGAAGGCTATTAAGACAAAGGATATTGAACAAGGATGTTTATATTATGTAGAAACATGAAGTACTAGGAATGCTAGCAAGGATAAGCTCGCTTAGAGGCAGAAGTCGCTTTAAGGGAAAAGTACACTGCACTTATCGGGTGATTGAGAATTTTCACATCATACCCGGTTGGGATTATGAGTACCTCGAAATGAAAAACCACTACTAAGTAGAATTTTAACATCACACCTGGATGGGATGATGGGGAAACTACGCGGAAAAACTACTTATCGGTTGTAAGTTGATCATAACCGGTTGGTATAATGAACTTACTAGAAGGAAGTGAAAAACTTGTTTACTGATTGTAAGCGAAGATGTCATCACATTCGGTTGGTGTGATCGACAAGTGAAAAAATATTTTTGTTAGAAGAGTTCTCCCCTGAATGTGTGCCCCTACTTAAAGATTTTGAGAGACCTTCTTGATGGGATCTCGAATAGCTCAGATAGGTTGGAGGTCTCGGTTTTGACGGTAGTGTGACAAGACAGGTCAAAAAAACCAGTCGAGACAAACAACTGCAGGTCGAGTTGGAAGTCGGGGTCATTGGACCAATGGCACCAAAGATGTAAACCCTGCACATTTGAGTTAAGGAAAACTGGGAAAAGAACTGGTCAAACTGAATAAGAAAACCAAACCGGTTTACATTTGGGAATAAGCAATATGAAAATTTACAACTTTCGATTGATCCAAAGGATTTATTAAACATTGGAAAAGAAACTTAAGATAAACTAGAAAACAAAAACCAAATTGGTTCAGGTGAACTAAATTCCATAAGAACTTCAAAGTTAAGTGTGCTAAATAGCCATCAATTAATATATATATATATAGTAATAAATCTCGACCATTTAATACACAGGTTTTACGACTATATAAAGAGGTCATCCCCATTTCATTCTCCTCACACCTGAACACTTCTCTCTCTCTCTCTCTCTACTGCTCCATTTCCCGGTAAAGCTCGAACTAGAGCTTCAACTTGAACAAAGGTCGGGCTCTTTAGAACCGGGGAGAAGACAACTATCTGATAGCAAACTCCAGTCAATCCGAGAATCGTTGGAGAAGTGCCGACATGATGGAATAGTGAAGCAACTCTGGCAGACCGAAGCTGCCCTATTTCGGCCAAGCTGAAATCGGCCATTTCAAGCCCTTCTCAGGCCAAACCAAGCCCTCCCAACACTTCCTCAGCCTTTCCACGGCGGAATTAGAACTGAAAGGTAAGCCAATTCGGCTCCCCTTTATAATTTTCGATCGGTGCTAGAGAGTGAGTCGACCAAATTTCAATGACGAAATTCTAATCCAATTCCGCGTCAATTGATACAATACTTGATTTTAGGATGAACCTCAGGACGAGACCTATCTACTCAGATCAAAAGCTCGAACTGTCATGCCTTCACCGGTGAGTAATCGAAGCTTTCTCTCTCTACAGTCTATTTTCTGGCAAAGCTCTATTTGAGCTCGTTCCGATGTTAAAATCTGCGATTCAAAGTTTCTTAGAATCGTATGAACATACAGGAACTCAATTTCAACTCCAATTTCAATACTTAGAAGTGTTTGATCGGTTAACTTGATGAAATCAAATTCGATAGTGTTGAAGAGTTGAAATTGGGGGAAATTTTGGGGATTTTCGAAATTCAAAGGGGCCAAAATACAATTTTATGAAATTGAGGGTCAATTGGGCATGAAAATAATGTTGGAGGACCAATTGAGGAATTTTGGAAATTTTGGGGAAAAAACTTACCATTTTTGTGAAAGAAGGGCAAAATGGTAATTTTGGAAAAATTGGGGAACCAAATTGGAAATTTGGAAAATTAAACCCCTTTTTGGTGAAATTGAATAAATTGAGGTCCCACGATAAATTTTAAAAGTTACGGGACTCAATTTGAGGAAAAACCGACATTAGGGACTTAATGTTAAAGAGAAATAACTTTAGGGACCTAATTGCAAATAACTAAAAGTTTGGGTTTTCTCATTCATTAATGAATGAAGGTTGTTATGCCGAGTAATAATGAACAAGGTTGTTCATATCGTGTAGGAACATTAAATACCAGGAACGCCAGCAAGGACAAGCTCGCGTGAATACAAAGAACCAGTCAATGTCGGGTTTTCTCATTCATTAATCAATGAAGGCTGTTATGCCGAGTAATAATGAACAAGGTTGTTCATATCATGTAGGAATGTTAAATACCAGGAATGCCAGCAAGGACAAGCTCGTGTGAATACAAAGAACCAGTCTAGTGGAATTCACGACATTAACAGGTGAGTGGGTTTACTAACATCATACCCGGTTGGGGATGATAAGTGCCTTGATATAAAAACCCATTGTTTAGTGGTATTTTAATCATCACTACTTAGAGAAAGTGATGTGAAAGTTATGCGGAAAAACTACTTACGGGTTGTAAGTAGATCATACCCGGTTGGTATGATGAGACTTCCTCGAAGGAAGTTGAAAACCCGTTCATCGATTATGAACGGAGATGTCCTTATACCGGTCGGTATGATGGACAGTAAAAACCTATTTTTGTTAGAAGTGTTCTCCCCTGACTGTGTGCCAATACTTAAACAATTTGGGAGACCTTCTCGATGGGAGCTCGAATAGCTCTGATAGGCCAGGGGCCTCAGTTTTGGAACTTGGGGCCTAAATGCCCGATTTTGAAAATCTCGTACAGTGGGCCCAAGGCCAATTGGCACGAGCAGGAGCTCGTAAATGAACATGATATATGTGCCATAAAACTTAATAAGTGAATTGTTTGGCCATGGTACCAAGATAGGACGGACATGCTCAGTCAACTAGCGACAGTGTGACATGACAGGTCGACGGACTAGTCAAGACAAACAGCTGCAGGTTGAGTTGAGAGTCGAGGCCGTTGGACTAGTGGCACCACAGATTACATGGCAATATAAGAAAATATTGTTTGTGCATGCACTGTGAGTATGGGATCATCAAGATGCCCATGAGGGGTAGTGATGCGTCCTAAGCGCACTGGACGACCTAGTGGCTATAAGGGCAGTTCATCGTTCCAGGTGTCCATGCGAAATCTGGAGTAGCACGAAGCGCATGAGACCGGGGTGGGGACAGGATGAGGTCTCTGTCCTCATACGGACATGAAGAAGTGATTTCGGGATTGTGGGTAGGATGTCACGTACATTCACTCATTCCCAGGGTAGAAGTGGTCATACTTCTATCCGGGTGGCAGGAAAAGTCGCTCCGAAGCCACTAGCGAGTTCAGTAGTGATACTGACTTGCAAATGTGTGTAACCTTCATGATGAAGGATGTGTGTTGGGTGATGACACACCGTAGTAACTAAGAAATAATGGAAAAATCTAAATTTTTAAATGATGGGATTTTTGAAAACAAAGGAGTCAGGCATACTCCATATAAATGTTTTTCTTAAAAGTCAAAAGCTTTTAAAAACCCATTCACTGAGTAGTCGTACTCACCCCCTCCCTTATATCCCTCTCAGGAAATCCCGAAAAGCCTCCCCTTAAAGACAGTCAACTAAGATGCCTGTAAGACAGGTATGTAAAGTTTTAAATTTCATACAGTTTTGATTATGCTATTCTAGGAAAAAGGTGCAAGTTAAAGGACGCCTTACTCTTTACGGTTTACGATAAGGGGAAATCCTTTAATAAACCGGGAGAGTGGCGGGTTGATCACAGGGATTTGACCAAACCAGATCGGGGCGTGACAAAAGATTAAATGGCTTATGAGGAAAACTATTGTTTTGTACATGCACTGAGGTATAAGACCTTGAAGATGCCTAAGAGGGGTAGTGATAAGTCTTAGGGGCTATTGGACAACATAGTGGAGATAAGGGCAGTTTGTCATGCCAACAGTCATGGAAGCTCGATGTAGCTTCATGCGCATGAGACCGGGGTGGTGTTGGGATGAGGTCTCTGTCCTCATACGAACATAGAGTTTCTTTTTGGGATTGAGGGTCAGACGTCAAATACATCTACTCATTCTCACGGTAGAAGTGGACGAGCTTCAATCTAGGTGGTCGGTAAAGTCGCTTTGACACCACAAGTGGGTGCAGTAGACGGGCTACCCTACGAATATGTGATCCCTTCATAATGAAGGGCATGTGTTGTTTGTTAAACACACCGAATGTGGAAAATGTGAAAAAGTTTTTGGAAAACTAGGAATATCATAAAGGAAAATTTTTTAAAAGAAATTAATGAGACTGACACACTCCAAATTATTTTATTGAAATATTTTTTCAATCACACATTCACTGAGTTGTAGAAACTCACCCACCCTTTTTATTCCTTTTCAGGAATAGAGAATAACTATGGATAACACCAGGATTTAGCCTTTGTCAGGTATGCTTAATATTCTCTTAAGCTCACATTATTATTGATATATGCTATTCCAGGGAACAAGGTTGAGATTACGACTAACTCCTCTTGAATTAAAGAAGGGGGGAACCCCTATTGAACCAAGGAAGCGGCAGGATGTTCATGGGGATCCGACCAAACTAGGTCAGGCATGACATCTTTGGTGTCACTTGTCCAATGGCCTCGACCCTCAACTCGACCTACAGTTGTTTGTCTAGGCCGGTCCATTAACCTAGCCCTAACGTATTACCGCTAGTCCATGGAGTATGTCGGCCCTGTCTTAGTACCATGGTGACATCACACATTCCATTCATTTAGAATTTTTATGGCATAAATATCACATGTTTGTTTACAAGCTTCTACTCGTGTCAACTGGCCTTGGATCCATTGTACGTGATTTTCCAAAACCGAGCATTTTAGCCCACAAGTTCCAAAATTGAGGCCTCTGGCCTATCTGAGCTGTTCTAGCTCTCATCAAAGAGGTCTCCCAAAATTTTTAAGCATTAGCACATAGTTAGGGAGAACACTTCTGATAAAATAAACTTTCCATCCATCACACCAACCGAGTGTGATGACATCTCTACTTACAACCGATAAGTGGATTTTCTTCTTCCTTCTAGGAAATTCATCATAACAACCGGGTATGATCTCTCTACTTACAATCGGTAAGTAGTTTTTTTTGCATAGTTCTCACATCACTCCCACCAGGTGTGATGTCAAAATTCCACATAGAAGTGGTTTTTCATTTCTGAAGTGTTTATTATCCCAATCGGGTATGATATGAATAAACCCACTCACCCAATAATCGTAGTGTATTCCTTCTTAATTGGTTTTTGCCTCCACGTTAGCTTATACTTGCTGGCGTTCCGGTCTTTCATGTTCCTACACGATTTGGACATCCTTATCTATTAATATTTGGCATGATAGCCTTCATTCTTCTCGTATGAATGACTAAGCCCAAAATTTTTAGTTAATTAAATTTAGGTCCCTAAAGTTCTTTTTCCTTGGCTTTAGGTCCCTAATGCTAACTTTTCCCCAAATTGAGTACCGAAGCTTCCAAAAATTCACTTTGGGTACTCAATTTTCTCAAAATTGTTTAAGGGGTTCAAGTTTTCCAAATTTCCAATTTGGTCCCCAACTTTTCAAAAATTACCATTTTGCCCCTACTTTACAAAAATGGCAATTTGACCCAATTATTTTCAAAAATTGACAAATTGGTTCTCCAACATCCTTTTCATGGCTAATTGGCCCTCAATTTTGGGAAATTGAAATTTGGTCCCTCAATTTTACGAAATCGTCAAATTTTCCCTCAATTTCCCCTTTCAAATTGGCCTAAATTGATTTTATCAAATTGACCATCTAATCGATGTTAATTGTGAAAATTTAAGGCATAATTCAGTTCCTACACATCCATACGATTCAATTGAGCTTTGAATCGCATGAATTGAGGCCAAAACAAGCTCAAACAAAGCTTCACCAGAAAACTGTGCGTAGAGAGATAAAGCTTTGAAAGCTTATCGTCGAAGGTGCAGAGGTCTGAGCTTTCTATCTGGGCAGGTAGCTCTCATCCTAAGGTTCCTCCTATAATCAAGAATCGCAACAATTAATATCGAATTGAGGGAGAATTTGGTGAGAAAAATTTTCACAGTTTATCTCTCTAACACCTATCAAAAATGACATAGGGGGCTTAATTAGCTTACCTTTCAACTCTAATTCGATCGTATGAAGGCTGTGAGAGTGTTAGGAGGGCTTGGTTTGGCCTAAGGAGGGCTAAATTCAGCCGATTTCAGCTCGGCCGAAACAGGGCAGCTTCAGTTCACCTTCACTATGTGATTACGCCGGTACTTCTCCGGTGGTCCTCAGATCGAATGGAGATTGTCGTTAGGTAGCTGACTTCTCCTAGAAACTAAGGAACCCGACCTCGCCTTCTAAGGCTCAAAAAAACCCTATGTCGGAGCTCTGGTTTGAGCTTCACTGAAAAATTATGTAGTTGAGAGATAGTGAGGTTTTCAGCTATGAGGAGAATGAATGGAGAGGAGGTCTTTATATAGAGAGCTTGGGGACTCTTTGGTTGACCATTTGGCACCTTAATGGTGCTCATTCATGGCCTGGAATGCCTTGAAAGGAAACGTTTCATTTCCATCGGTGCTATTCATTTTTCCGACAAGTGAACAATGGTGTAATCTGAAGGAAGAAGACGACACTGTTATGAATTGGATCAAACTGGACCGAACCAGGTTCAATGCTTAAACAGATCAATTCATACCCGATTTGACCGAGTTTTTCAAAATTAAAAATTTCTAAATTCATCTATTTTCATTCTCTATCCAATGGTGGCTTCAATTCCCCAATTTGAATATTTTAAGCCACCTAGAAAAATGAATTTAGTATATGGTTCAATGATGGTTCAATGATGGTTCAAATCGGTTCAATTCAGTTCGGTTTTCTCACTTGGGTTAACCGGTTCTTTCCTTGATTTCCTTATCTTCAAGGGATAGGGTTTACAAAGGTTGTCATATCAAACCCTTACTGATAATGATACCCAAACCGTGTAGGGACACTTGGGTCCGGAACACAAGCAAGAGAGAGCTAGCGTGGACTAGAAACTAACTAGGGACAAACACGTCACAGTCAAGAGATGAGTGGGACATTTTAAATGTCATTCCTAGTTGGAGATGATGAGCACATTTTAAAAGTTAAAAACTTACTTACTAGTTGTGAGTAGATCCTTTAAACATAATACACGGTTGGTATGATGAGTTTTCTTAAAAAAAAAGGAAAAATTCGCATATTGGTTATAAGTAGATCTATCATCACATCCGGTTAGTGTGATGACTTAAAAGAGGATTTTGTCAAAAGTGTTCTCCCCTGACTGTGTGCCACTGCTTAAACCATTTGGGAGACCTTCTTGACGTGAGCTAGAATAGCTCTAATAGGCAAGAGGCCTCGATTTTGAACTCATAGGGCTCAAGGTCTAGTATTGGAAAAACACGTGCAGTGGGCCCAAGGCTAGTGGGCACAGGCTGAAGCTCAAAAACTTCTATTTAAAATGATAAATGATTGTGTGATTCACCAGGTATCGAGTTAGGACCGACAATGCTCGATGGGCTAGTGGAAGTGCGTCAGGGCCAAGTTGTCGGATCGGCTTAGATAAATAGCTGTAGGTCGGGTTGAGTGTTTGGGCCATTGGACCATCGACACCAAAGAGAATGACTTAATCATGAAAAATTATTGTTTATGCATACACTCATGGATACGGGACCATCAAGATACCCTAGGGGGTAGTGATGGGTTCCAAGGGCTGGTGGACAACATGGTGGAGATAAGGGCGGTTCGTCGTGCCAGTTAGTCATGAAACTATGGGAGCTTCTTACGCATGAAACTGAGGTGGGGTGAGGATGAGGTATCCATCCTCATATGGACAAGAAGTGGATTTTGGGTCTGAGGGTCGGACATCTGGGACATCTACTCACACTCAGGGTCTAAGACTTCTATCTAGGTAGACAACAAAGTCGTGCTAATCTCCAAGTGGGTGCAGTGTGGGACTGCCCTACGAAGGCTTATACCCTTATTGATGAAGGGCGTGTGTTTGTTTGTTAAATGCCTCCCAAGGTAAGGAGATGTGCTAATAGAGTTAAACACACCTAATATGAAAATGGAAAAAGTACTGAGATTTGAGATTTGAGAAAATCCTTGAAAAGGAATGGTAAACCTTGGCAATGGTTTTCATAAATTAAACATGTTTTTGAAAAATCACTCACAACACCCGCTCACTCAATTGAGGAAACTCACCCTCTCCCTTTAACCATTTTTAGGAAAAAAAGAAGACCAACTGTAAAGACACCCTGTAGGTTAACCCTAAGACAAGTATGTAAATTCTTAATATATTGAGTTTTGTATAATACTATTCTAGGAAAAGCAAGATAAAAGGACGCCTGACTCCTCGCGTTTTAGAAGGGGGTGAAACCCTCTTAGACTAAATGGAGTGGCGGGTTGCTCATGGGGATCTAACCAAACTAGGTCGGGGAGTGACATTTGAGGTCGAGAAAAGTCCCGTTGTCGGAGCTCTAGTTTGCTGCTCGCTAGGAACTAGGACGCTTCATCTTCTTTGCTCGAATGTGGGATGCTAAGAACGAATAGACGGGTGCTCTTTATATAGGGAGCTCAACAACTGTCTAGGCTACTGGCCGACGTGAGACTCGGCCCCCGACTTGTTCGCCGGCAACTGGACCGAAGCATTTTCTAAGTTGCCAGAGACTTCCTCCTTTGTCGGCCTCTCTCCTTTCTGTCAATAGATTGATGTTGAAGATGATACGTGGATTGGTGGTTTTTCTAATGTGACGTTCCAACTTAGTTGTCATGTCAATCATTGACCTGTTAACTGGACACGTGGCAGCCTCCCATTGACTGCTCATGTCCTCATGGCAAGCTGACAGGTCGTCCGCTAACCATTGACCGAACATGTGGCAGCCTCCCATTGGGTGCTCGTGTTTGTGTGGCTACTAACTAGGCATTGTTGACTGTTGATCGGTCCGGTCTGTTGACCAGTCCGATTCGTTGATCGGCTGAATCATTGACTGGTTGGACCGTTGACCGATCCGATTCGTTGATCGGCTAGACCGTTAACCGGTCTGATCTAACCAGGTTCAGTAACCCAAATTCAAAATTCGGCTGGTTCAGTCCTGATTCGTCCGATTTTCTAAAATTTAAAAATTTCTAAATTCATTTTCTATCTAATAATGACATCAATTTCCTAAATTAATATTTTTAAGTCACCTAGAAAAATGAATTATTGAACCAATTCTCTATAGTTCAATCCGGTTTGGGTCTGGTTCACCCTAAACCGTTCTGGTTTTCTATCTAATTCACTTCATGGTTCTTCCCCATGATTTTTGTGATTTTTTTGTCAATTGAGATTTTTCAATCTCATATATTAACCCTTCTTTACTATTTTTAATTAATTAATTGTTTTAATTTTTCATATAAAAATTTGCTAATTCTTTCCCCGGTCTTTTTGGTACTAGAGGACAAGTTTTACAAAGGTTCTATCATTTATAAAAATGGGCAAAGCCCCATGTTTGTGTGTGATACAAGCTCAAACCCAAGGTATTGTGTGTGAAATGGGATGAGCCATATGTTTTATATGTGACCTGGGTGCAGCCTGGATTCATGATCTTATTTTATTTTCTTATGTTTTCTTATGTGGTTAGTGCTCGGATTCGTGAAGTCTATGCATAATATGGGCATAGCCCGAACTCACTTCGTAAAGATAATTTATTTTGTCGGTTGAATCTAACACTAATCATTTATTCATGCAGAGCAGAAGATATGAATAGTACTATAATCACCTAAAGAGATGTAGAGTTATATTATAATGGCTACCAAACTTGGTGGAATAGGAGAAGTATTTTTGGCATTGGTAAGTTTATTTTTATAGACTCTGTGATGCTTGAGTAACGTTTTTAATTTATTTTGCTAATATTAATGACGAATTTCCGACTACCAAAACTATTTTTTTACGAAAACTGAATTTAGTACTTATTTTTTTTAGTATAATAGACAGATTTCGAACTATTAAAATTGTGTTTTAACATAAAATCGAATTTTTAGCCTTATATTTATATTAACGAGTCATCTGTATCGATGAAAACTTCCAAAGAATAACACTAGTTTTTGTACTAAAAATTAAGTTTTTAGCCTAATATCTATGTTAAAAAAATTAGTTAATAATGGTAATGGCAACAAAAGAATAATTCCCCTAACATGATATTTGTATTAAATCTTTTTTTTTCAAAGAGTAATATTCTAACTTCAAATTTATCTCATAAACTAAGAAATATTGAGAGATAATTTATTTGCTTTTAATTGATTATTTTTTAATCTTAGTAATAGTTGAAAAAATTGGTTTTTTACTTGTACTTCAAACTTATTTTACCAAGTAAATTTAAATTTTTATGTAGATATAAATTGTATCATATTTTTAGTAAAACCTAAGAATGACGAATTAATTACACTAATTGTGATTTAAATTTAATTATTCCCCAAATAAAAGAATGAGTAGAATGTAATAAAATTACAAGTTGAACATTAGTTATATATTTGATATTTAATATTATAAAACTATGCGAAAGTATTTTAATAAAAGTGAACATAATTATTCTCGATAATTTTATTAAATTTGTAAATAATTGTATTGTGTTATAAAAAGTTGTGATATAAATTTTTAGTTTAAATTTTATATTGTATTATTACTAATAGAGTAAGATGTATAATTGTTATAATATCTGACATTCGTAGGACGGATATATGGTGTTTCTCCCTAACAATACGTGATGGATATAATAAATTTTAATAGGTAGCTGCCAGAATAGAAGTGAAAAGTATTCTTATTACCGACCGTTAATTCTTATTTATTATTTTCTGATTAGAAATAATTGTTTTTTTTTTTGCCTAAAATTAGGAATAATTCAGCGAGTCTTTTGATAATTGTGGCCCATTGAGGCTCAATGACCACCGGCCCGAATGGAATAAGCCCATTATAGCCCATAAAATCTATTGAGACTGTGATCAAGAACAGAATAGAGCCTCTCCCTCTACAGTGTCGCGACGAGGCATCGGAGCTGCAGATTGTCCACTCTGACTATCTTCCGTTAAACACACGGACTATGTCTCTCCTTGTCAACTCAATCTCAGCACCTTCATCTCTGGTGAGTCAGACTCTTATTCCTTGGAAGCTGCTAATTAATGGGGGTGATGGATTGAATTCTGTGGGAATCTTTTCACAGTGGAAGCTGAAGAATCGCAGTGGGTTCCGTGGAGCCGGTGGAAAGGGGGTATGCGGTAACGTCGGATTCGGGTACAGAAATGGGGTCAGAGCTTTCTGCTTCAATCCTAATGAAGGGCCTATCCTCAAGGAAGCTCTCAAGGTACTTTGCCCCATACAGGTTCTCTTAGTTTATCGCTTTTATCTCTTTCAACAGATTGTTTCTCGTGTAGGCATTCGATTGATGTTGCAGTAAGATTTTCCAGAAAGTCATGATTTTTTGCGGTACTCTGTGGGAAAAGTCATCTGATTCATCTTTCTTGCTAAGTAATATAGCATGTCCAGGAGATTGTCGGGCTATGGTGTAGCTGTTATTATTTGTCCATTTCTTATCAGTTTATGAAAGGTCTAAATATTTCTCTGTTGGGGTATTGTCTTTGTTTTAACTTCTAGGGCAACCTCTGATGGGATAAGTTGTTTCACCTCATCTTCTTTTTACCTTTTGGGTGAACGAGTGGAGATGTTTGACTAAGCAATCTGCAGATATTACATTATATAGGGAGTTCTCAGGGCACGAAGATGAAGCTAAATGTAGCTTAGGTCGTGTTAGCCATGCTGGATTCTTTGTAGATCAGAGCACATCATGGTAAACTATTCAAATTGATTGTAGTTAAGTATTGGCACCAAGAAAAGTAAGTGCACGGTCTACCAGATGAATTAGGAATTTTGTGACCACTGAGAACACCATCATGGATGCAACTGCAAATACTGCATCACCCATTTGTGGTTATCCTATTACTGCTGGGATTCAAATCTGAATTTCTTAGTCATGGTGCTAAATGATTCATATTCAAGTTGCATGGCACTCTATTCCATAGGTGATGAAGGAAGTAGGATACAAAAGTAGAGTTACATTTTAGAATACACTACTCAAACGCCATGTTTGAAGTTTGCAGATTTTGAAATCTTTAGAAATGTATGACATAATGGGAGTTGATGTAGATTAATTTGCAATAGAAGTTGGATACATGGATTTCTCAGCTTGTTTCAAGTCAATATTTTCTTTGAGCATCACATCACATGTTTGTTGACACTGCTGAATCATCACCTGCAATTTTAGGAGCCTGTTGCTTTCATGGGCGGGATGTTTGCGGGACTCCTGAAGCTCGATCTGAATGAAGACCCACTTAAGGAGTGGGTTACGAGGACTGTAGAAGCTTCAGGAATAACCAAGGAAGAACTCCAAGTCAAAGGGTCGAAAGAAGCTGAAGAAGCCCCACAGGAGATTGTTATCGAGTGACACTCTCTAAGCAACTGTCATATAATGTAATAAGTTCCCGCTTATAACAAACAATGATCTGCATAGTTGAAAGATCTTATCTGACTCCATAAAAGATCTCTATAGGAAACTTGTAGCATCTAAATTATTTCTAATATAGAAAAATTATATCTTTCAAATTATCAAATGCACTAATAGATTACTAGTCCTAATATGCCCAAAAGCACTAAAGCAGGATTTCTAGCTCTCCAGGTGCAGCAGAACTTCCATTGACAACATCTGCAACTTACGGGGTAATCAGTTGGCAGCTCCATGCAATCATTTGGCAACTCCATGCCTAATGTCATTTGGCAACTCCATGCCTAATGTATGACGAGAAGAAATCTTCCATTAATATCTGCGACTTACCGTATATCAGTTGGCAGCTCAATGCCTAATGTATGCCGAGATTTTCCATTAACATCTGCGACTCACCGGAAATCAGTTGGCAGCTCAATGCCTAATGTATGCCGAGAACAACTGACTGGAACCATACTCCACTAGCACCAATGTATAATTATCCATACTCCACTAGCATCAATGTATAATTATCCCTTAATCCAGGCTGAAAGTGTCTGTATAATTATATTATACACTGTGTTGAAAATTCGGTTGATCTTCACTTTTGATGTGAATATATGATAACATGTTAAATTAAATATTGAAAAAATCTCAATACTTTTATAATACAAGTAATAAAAAATATAATATAATTAGTTTCGTTAATAAACAAAATATGAGATAATTGTTGAAGTTACTCTCAAATATTTTAAAAATAAGTTTTAGAAAATCATATTAATAAGGATGATTACTTGAACTTATCAAGTAAAAATTTAATAAGTTTAAAAATATTTTTAATATGAAAAAAAATAAAATCTCACAATATAAAATTTTAAAAGGATCTACTTTCAATACTATGGAGTTTAAATACATATGAAAACTAAATATCATAAAAATAAATAAATAATATATTATAGTTCACATATCAACCAATTATTACTTATCTAATATAAATATCTAGTATATTTTACTAACTATTTTGAAAATATGAATTTGATTAAATAAATATATTTAAATTATCATTTAGATTATATTTGGGTTTAATAATTTGGAGAGATTTAGAGTTGAGATATTGGGAGGGAAAGTAAAGTGTTAAATTTGAAGATGTTAAATTTTTTTAATAATATATCATTTGGATGTAAGTGAAGTAAGGTGAATAACTATTAATGAAAAATTAGAAAGATAAATAATATAGTGATGATAAACATTACCTTCACCTTTATGTTATTGATTATTTGATAATCAATATATATTTACTAAATTTCGTCATTTATGGGTATTTGTACAATACAAAGTGTTATCTCGTGTATATTCTGGTTTCTCAAATTTATAATTTGGTGTTGGAGATCATTCTTAATTTCTTGAAGTGGTAACAAATCATTAGTTATTTTCTCAAAAAATATAATTTTTGGATTACTGTAAAAATAGATGTTATTACTAGGTAAATATTCGATAATATTATTAATATTTAAAAATATATCAATATATATAAGTATTATAAGAAAATATTGTGAAATTATATCTATTTTGATCTCATATTTTCTTTACTTGAAATTATTTTTTTCTCTTATCTTTTTATTATAGTTTTTTCTATTCTTTTTTAAACTTTATCTTTTATGTGTTCATTTTCAATTATGACTTTTCATTTTTTCTGTTTTAACTTGGATGTTTCTTCTTTTATTTTAATTTTATATTTTCTTTCTTTATTTTCAATTTTAGTTTTTATCTCTTCTTATTTTTTCACTATTTTCTTTTTATTTTCAATTGATCTTAAAAAACTTACTATAGTATCAAATGTACAACAAATATCGATTTATTATTTATAACGAATTAGTACCTATTTATTAATCTATTATATGTAATTTAACATTCAAACTTCAAATATTGTTCAGTAGAATATGATATGCATGCATTGGTACTAAATTATATAATACTTTATTCTCATATTTTTTAATAGAAAATAAAACTATCATATGCTTGGTTACCTCGAGTTTGTATTGATCGTTTAGCTTTTAAATTTGATATGACTTTTAATACTTTATTGTAGGTAATTCTAACTTCTCCACAAGCTCGGTGATAGAAAAATTAGTGCAATTTTTCTTATCTATAATAACATAACAAATCTTATTTTTCATAAAACAATGATATATAAAATAAACTTTCACGTTGGTTGTCCAAGATGTTAGAAGTCCATATTCTATGTCAAGTAGTATATTGATTAATGAAATTGAGCATTAGGTTGTCACGATTAACTTTAACATCATCTAACTCATCAAGTTCCTGTGTATAAAAATGTCTATATTCAAAACTACAACTTTGTTGTTTAGTATAAGTATGTTGAAGTAAACACCATCTCACATTTCTTCAAGTGATCCATTCACATATAAAAAAATTTAAATTTAAATCTCACTATTTATTTCATTTCACTATTTATTACTTTTTAGTATAGATTTTGAATGGGTTGTATGGAGCACTCTTCTTTCATGGTATTTCCTCTTCTTTGTACTTGTAATCTTAAAAATTGTTAGAAACAAAAAAAAAACTTACAACTTTCACTCACATGTTTGATTCAAGCATTTGTATTTCACACTTAAATAGCTTTTTCTTATAAATATAAAACACTTGTATCCTTTTCTATTTATTTATTTTCTTTTAATTTTAATTAAAATTAAAAATAAATCATTTTTATGAATCATTTCATCATGAGAAATAATCAAAATAAATCAATAGAATTTCAAAAATAAATTAAAAAAAATTAAGTATGAGGTACCAATATACTCACGTGATAAAAAAGAAAAATAAAACTTAGCAAAATTAATAAATATACTCAAATAATAAAAAAAAATGAAGAATGAAACTTAGATAGAGTAGAAATAATAAATATAAACTTTTGTAATTTTATTTTTTTACCTTTTTTCTTTTTTTACACTATTCTTTCTACATTTTTTGCATGAATTTTTTTGCTTTTTTTTCTTTTCTTGCACTTACTAAAAAAAGTAAATAGAAGAAATTATATTTTTTCTAAATAAAACTAATAAAAAAAGATTATATATTTTTTATTTTTATAAATAATAAAAATAGTAGAAGATAATAAAATAAAACTAGATATAAAAAGATTTGATGAAATTTATTGTGCAAACGTATGCTATGATAACACAACCTACACTAAATATAAAAAATACATCAATACTTTCAAGACGCAAATAAGAAAATATAAAATATAACTTATTTTTGTTAAGAAATAAAATATGAGATAGTTATAAACATTATACTAAAATACTCTAAGAAAAACTTTAAAAAAATATTATTGATAAGTTAATTGGTTAAAATTAAAAATTTGATAAATTTAAAAGTTATTTTAAGATAGAAATAAAAATAAAAACTTAAAATATTAAATTTTAAAAGTGTTTCCTTACCGTTATAACAACTAAATAACACAAAAAATAAGAAGATGCAAAATATCAACTTGCTTATCTTTAATGTAAATATCTAGTATATTTTGAAAATCCCAATTTTACTAAATAAATATATAAAATTATTTTTAATATCTTAAATATTTATTATATCAATAAATATCTCCTTAATCTCTTTAATAAGTGTATGTAAAATTTATTTGAATTTTTTAACCTTTAAACTTGTAATTGAACACTACAAGTTCCGTACTTATGAATTTGTAATTTATTTAGTTATATTCACATCAACTTAACTCATGTAAATTATTTTAATCATTTAATAATACTATATATATATATAAATTTAAAAAATTATACATAATATTGATATTATATAAAATAAATAAGTTTTATTAGTACCTAATAAAATCTAAATAGGATAGAACTCCTAATTCATACACTATTTTTTAGATGTACAATAAATATGCCCATCAATTACCATGTTATATATAGAGTGATGAGAGATAATTGCACATAAATGTTTGAAATTTTTAATTTTCAATTAAATACATCATATAAATTGGAAACCACTTAATAATATCTACATATTAATTCCTGCACTTTAGAGTTTTTGTTCTTTTTTTTTGCACAATCTTTAGAGTTGCCGCTCAAATCTAATTATTTTAAACTTAATTAGTTAATATATAAATAGCACACATACAATTAATGATGTATTATTGAATTATATATTGTTGAACAAAAGTTTAAATTCATAAGTGATCTTAGCATGTCTATTTAGATCTACTTTATAGAATAAATATGATTAATTATTGAAATGAAAGTTTTATTTATGGAGAATACAACACTTTAGATCATTTTAAACTAAAATAACAACATTGTATATTTTCTCACTAAATGTAAGTACCATAATAAAGCATTACATGGTACAAATAGTATTCTCATCGAATATAATGGGTGATAAGGCCTTGGTAAGCGGGTGCGGATTCACAATAGTGAAATATTATAGCATTTTGTTACAAAGATAAATGATCAATTTGAACCATGTCTTTAATATCTAAGAATTTGATGTCAAAATAATCTACTCAAACTTCCAATAGCTCCTATTGTTGTTGGAATATATAATAATCAACTTATTATCACATAATAGTTTAAATTGTCTTTTTATTTCATTAAGGATTCGCAATATTATAACAAATTTCACTAGTCATGTTATATAATTAAATGTCTAATAGCAAAATGATGCCTGCATGATTAACACTCTTTTCAAGGTTTTTATAACTCTTTGGGTCACTCGGTAGTTGTAAATTTCTCAATTTGCCTATTCTCTCGTGGTCGAGGTTTGTGAACCGGTTTGATTTTCTCACTCGGGATTACCAGTTTTTCCCTAGTTTTCCTTAACTCCAAAGGGCGAGGTTTACACCTATAATCAGAGCTTCAGCTACCACCTTGTTGCTCTCATCACGGGGATCCTCTCTGGATCAAATCACACTTCAATTGGTGACCTGAGCAGCGTGAATTTTAGTGTTGAATTTTTTGCAGAATTTGACCGTGAACAATATTTTTTGGTGAAAGGCAGCGGAGGGAGCTTACCTTCTTTGCTTAGAGGAAGGTTGAGATACCTCTAGCTGGGGTATAGGGGGTCTAGCTTTGCCACAATTGGCTGAGGAAAAGCTTGAAGTAGGCTGCAGAAGGTTGGTTGTTTTTCGACCGAGGAGTGGTAGCGCTGTTTGAGCTTCTTCGTTCCTCCTCGGTGGCTCTCAAGCTGAATGGAAGGTATGTTCAGGTAGAGGACTTCCTCCTGATTCCATAGATGCCTAATGTGGATTTGGAGGATGAGAAAAGTCCCGTCATCGGAGCTTGATTTAGCAGCTCAATGAAAAACGCACTCTTTTTCTTCCTCGCCCGATTGTGGGTTGCTGAGAACGAATGAAGGGGTGCTCTTTATATTGGGAGCTCGACAATTGTTCAGGCTACTTGCCGGCATAAGACTCGGCCTCCGACTAGGCCGATGGTGACCTGACCTGAGAGTTTTTCGAGTCGTTGGAGACTCTAGCTTTTCTAGCATCTCTCTCCCCTCCCTTCTCTTAATCAGCGTTTGAAGGTTGAAGACGATGACATGGCGATCATGCCACGTGGCGCACTATGATTGATCAGTTTTTTTGACGTGGAGTGCAAGCGTGGATGCCATGTCAGTCTTGACTGTTGACCATTGTTTATTGTCCATTGATGGTTCGTTGACCGGTCTGACCGTTGACCGATCCGGTCCGACCAGATTTACTATCCAAAATTTAAAAATTGGTCGGTTCGGAACCGGTTCAACCGTTTTTCTAAAATTTAAAAAATTTTAAATTTATCTAAATTCATTTTCTATCTAATGATGGTCTCAATTTCCCAAATTGACATTTTTAAGCCACCTAGAAAAATAAATTTGTGAATCGGTTCCCTATGGTTCATGTCGGTTTAGTCTGGTCCGATTTGCCCGAAACCAGTCCAGTTCTAACCCTACTTTCACTTCCCAGTTCTTCCTTGAAATTTTTGTAAATTTTTGGTCACTTGGGATTTTTCAAATTCCCACATTATCTATTTTTCGTTCATTAATCGGCTCGCTTCTTCGCACATAACTCTATACTGGTTCTTTTCTCGATTTTCTTTGATCCTAAAGGACGGGTTTTACACTCGTGGTATGTGTGATTTGTTGTGATTGTCATTGGGTTGGGGATCAAGTGGTGAGACTCGAATTTGGGGTTGTTAGGCCAGTTGTTTGAAAAGGGAAGTCGACTTCCGTAGAGTTGAGCTCCCGGTGTTTGTACATACATCATTTACGGGGAGATGACCAGTGAGGGTCCTAACTCCCATGTTTATCAATGATTTTAGCATGTTGATTTGGTGTGCATTCTTGTGTGCAAATGATGAGGAGTCGGGTATGTGTTGCATCGATCTCTCGGTAACATAGTGCCTGCAGCACCTTTATGAGAAATGGCCATGAGTGCCACATTATGACCGTCACACCCTGACGTAGTTTGGTTGGATCATCGTGAACAACCCGTCACTCTCCCTGTTTATAAAAGGTTTTTCCCTTATCCAAACAGCAAGGAATAAGGCATCCTTTTCACCTGTATCTTTCCTAGAATAACATTAATCAAAACTAAATATAAATTTTACACACCTATCTTAAGGTTCAACTACAAACAGATCTTTAAGGTTGGTTTCTCTTGGTTTCTTGAAAAGGGGTAAAGGGATGCGGGTGAGTTTGACAACTCAGTGAATGGGTGTTGGGTGCGAGTTTTCACAAAAATAACTTTAATTAGAGTGTGCCAAACTACTTATTTCCTTTAAAAACATTGTTTACTCAAGTTCTGGTTTTTAAAACCTTTTTCTAAGGTTTACCAATTCTTTTCCAAGGATTCTCAAATCCTTTCCAAGGTTTTCAAACCTCTTTCCCATTTTCATATTAGGTGTGTTTAGCAAACAACATGCCTTTCATCAGGAAGGGTACACACACATTCGTGAGATGTAGTTACGTCGACTGCACTCACTTATGGATCGAAGCGTCTTTACCATCCACCCTAATAGAAGTCCCTGACTTTTACCCGAAGTTTGAGTGAACGTCTCTGACGTCCTACCCTTAGACCCAAAATACTTTATGTCCATGTGAGGATAGAGACCTCATCCCGACCCCACCCCAATCTCATGCGCATGAAGCTACGTCGAGCTTCCCTAACTGCTGGCATGACAAACTACCCTTATCTCTACCATGTCGTTCAGTAGCCCCTAGGACGCATCACTATCCCTCTTGGCCATCTTAATGGTCCAGTACATCAAGTGCATGCACAAAAAAAGTTTTCCATAAATCCATTAATCTTTGGTGCCACTGGTTCAATGACCCCAACCCTCAACTCAACTTGCAGTTGTTTGTCTATACCGGTCCATTGACATGGTATTGTCGCACTGCCGCTAGTCCATCGAGTATGTCGGTCTTGTCTTGGTACCATGGACAAATCACATAATCCATTTATTATGAATTTTCAATGCTTTCATAATCTCATGTTTTTTATAAGCTCCTACTCGTGCCAACTGGCCTTGGGCCCACTATATGAGATTTTCAAAATCGGGCATTTTAGCCCCCAAGTTCCAAAACTAAGGCCTCTAGCATATCCGAGCTATTCGAGCTCTCGTCAAGAAGGTCTCCCAAAATTTTTTTAGCATTGGCACACAGTCAAGGGAGAACACTTTTAAAAAAATAAATTTTCCACTTTGTCCATCACACCAACGGATGTGATGACACCTTTGCTTACAACTGGTAAGCATGTTTTCCACTTCCTTCTAGGAAGTTAATCATACCAACCAGGTATGATCTACTTACAACCGTTAATTATTTTTTACGCGTAGTTTCCACATCACTCCAACCAGGTGTGATGTCAAAATTCCACATGGAAGTGATTTTTCATTCTGAAGTACTCATCATCCCAAAAAAATCTCACTCACCTATTAACTGTGACGTGTTTGTCCTCGGTTGATTTTTTTCCAATTTAACGCGAGCTTCTCTTGCTGGCATTCCAGTCCTTCGTGTTCCTACACGATTTGGACATCATTATTTATTAACATTTGGCATAATAGCCTTAATTCCTCAGGTATAAACAAAATGCCCCAAACTTTTTAACTATTTACATTTAGGTCCATAAAGTTCCTTTTCCTTAACTTTAGTTCCCTAATGCAAACTTTACCCCAAATTGAGTCCCGAAACTTCTAAAATTCACTTTGGATCCTCAATTTATTCAAAATCACTTAAGGGTTCAAGTTTACCAAATTTCCAATTTGGTCCCCAACTTTTCAAAAATTATCATTTTGCCCCCTACTATATAAAAATGGCAATTTGACCCCAATAAATTCTAAAAATTGACCAATTGGTCCTCCAACATCTTTTTCATGGCTAATTGAACCTCAATTTTTGGAAATTTTACTTTGGTCCGTCAATTTTACAAAATTCCTAAATTCCCCAAAATTTTCCACAATTCCCCCCACCCCCTCAAATTGGCCGAATTTAATTTCATCAAATTGACCATTCAATTGGGGTTATTTGATCCAATTGAAGGTATGTATCAATTCTTACACTTCCAAAATTCAATGGAGTTTGAATCGCATCATTTGCATCTGAATTGAGCTTAAACGGAGCTTCGTTGGAAAACTTAACTTAGAGAGTGAAAGTTTCGAAATCTTACCGTCGGGGCTACGGCGGTCCGAGCTTTCGATCGGGGCAGGTAGCTCTCATACTAAGGTTCCTCCTAGGATCAAGAATTACATCAATTCACATCAAATTGATAGAGAATTTGGTCAGTGAAGTTTTGCTAGTTCTCTCTCTAACACCTATCAGAAATTATAGAGGGGAGCCAAATTGGCTTATCTTTCCGCTCTAATTCGGTCATATAAGGGCTGTGAAAGTGTTGGAGGAGCTTGGTTTGGCCTGAGGAGGGCTCAATTTGGTCGTTTTTAGCTCGACCGAAACAAGGCAGCTTCAGTCCATCTGAGATACTTCACTGTTTGATTACGTTAGTGCTTCTCTAGTAACCCTGGGATCGAATGGTGACCATTATCGGGTAGCTGACCTCTCCCCGAGTCTAAGAAACATGACCTCGCCTTCTTTTGCTCAGAAAAACCCCAATGTGAGAACTCTGGTTTGAGCTTCACCGAAAAATGGAGTAGTAGGGAGAGAGTGGAGTTTTCAAGTGTGAGGAGGAGGAATGAGGAGGAACTCTTTATATAGGAAGCTCAGGGACTCATTGGCCGTCCAATTGGTGCCTTTATGGAGATCATTCATGGCCAAAAAAGCCCTGAATGGAGACTTTTCATCTTCGCCGGTGCTGCTCATTTTTTTGGCGAGTGAACAGTGTTGTCATCTGAAGGAAGAAGACGACATTATTCCGAACCGGTCTAAACCGGGTTCAATGCTTAAACCAACCGATTCCAGCCAAATTCAATCGAGTTTTTCAAAATTAAAAATTTTTAAATTCATTCTCTATCCAATTGTGGCTTCAATTTGAATATTTTAATCCACCTAGAAAAATGAATTTAGTAACCGATTCAATAGTTATTCAAACCGGTTCAATCCGGTTTAGGTCTGGTTCACCTAAATCAGTTTGGTTTTTACAAGTCCTTTTCCATGACTTTTATGACTTTTTAGGTCACTCGAGTTTTATAAATTTTCCATTTTTCCCTTTCTCTAATGGTTGGGGTTCGTGAACTGGCTCAGTTTTCTCACCCGGGCTGATCGGTTCTTTCCCCGGTTTCCTTGTCTTTAAGGGACAAAGTTTACAACTCTCCCCTCCTTTTAGAAGTTTTATCCCCAAAACTTAATTGGCAACATTTGTATCAGGAATAATTTCCTTTGGTGTTAACTTTGGGTTTGCTTGACATATTAACTCTTCGGTTGTTATTTCAGTTAGCCCCTTTTTATATCATTCACTTAAGAAATTTCTTTTCCTTTCCATTGTTTACTCACTCCATTGAGTTTATCATAATTAGGCATGTCTTACCCACTACTCCAAGGTACATCATTAAGTTCACTTCCTCCTCTACTTAGGGCAAGATTCTTCCTCTTGAGGGTTCTTGCTTGGAATTTCAGGATTGGGAGTTCCAAGCTACCCAATCCTTCCCTTGTCTAGTTATTCTCTTGGACATTGAAACCCTTATCTATGTGTCCTCTCGAGTGCTACATACCTGCTTTAACGGGTTTCGGTGTTATCACCCTTTTTGTCTTATTTTGACCCTTCCCTCATATGTTGTTTCTTACAACTTCAATCCAAATTTTATATTTGACCTTATCATACTTACTGACTAACTCTTCCTTACTCAAGTCACATTTTCATTGGGACTGTTGGGCTTACTTGCCCCTTACAATCATGACATTTTCTAGAACCTTTCTCTATCCATTAGATTTATAGAATATTTCCTTGAGGGTTGTTCTAATCTTTCCAAATTTTTAGGGATCATATAACTTCATTCCTCTTTTCGTTTGGTAGTATTCCTCGACTACCTTTACCATTATCCCCTCATCCATCTTGCCTTTGATGTCTTGTCTCACATAACCGTGTCGATTTCTCTTACCTACTTGTCCTTTCCCAACTTCTTTATTGTATCTTTCTAATTCCAATCATTAGGTTTCCCGATTATTTACTGACATGCAAGGATTCTTCCATTCTTATGTCCTTCCTCTTCTTTAGCAGTGTCCTTTATTCAAGGACTTTCTTTTTTCTTAATTCACTCTTACTCACTCGTGACCATTACATGATTCATTATTTCGAGTTGATCCCTTTTTGATCTATGTGTTGATTGTTTTATTTGGGAAGTTCCCTTCTTATGGATTCATTCTCTACTATTTCCCTCAAAGTAGAGATTTTAACCTTAAGTGCTACACGCTCAACCTTCTTACCATTCCTTTAAGATTTCTTCATTCATTTCCTTACACCTTCTTATATGTTAAGGCATTTGCCCACTTTAAATCCTTTCTCAACTTAAAATTAGATTTCATCCCTTATTCCTTATCTGAGAAATTTCTGATTATTGGTCTTCTTTCATGTACTCCACATTATGCCCATCCGTCCATTCTTTAGGTTCCATTAAGTGAGCGTAGACCACGACTCGTCCTAATTTAAGTAGTCGTTTCTCTAATTCACTTCTTAATTGAGGGCTTACTTCTCCAAGGTTTTTCATATGTTCTTTGTAAACCCCGCCCTTTTGAGCTAAGGAAAACTGGGAAGGGAACCAGTCAAACCAAGTGAGAAAACTGAACCGGTTCACAAACTCGATCAATTGTAAATGGGCAATTTAGGAAATTACAACTCCCAAGTGATCCAAGGGGTTCATTAAACCTTGGAAAAGAAACTTAAGAAAAAATAAAAGTGAAAAACCAAATTAGTTCAGGTGAACAAAATCCCATAAGAATTTTGAAATTTAGCGTACTTGCTCGAGGTAGTGTGAGGATGAGTGACCTCCTAGGAAGTATGATTTTTTTTGTAACCCAAAATTTCGGTCAAAAAATTTTTATGCGAACTACACCTTATCATAAATGGTCATAAATTAATATATATTTAATTATTGTAATTAATACCAATAATTTAATACCTAAATTAAATTATTGGAATTAATACAAATAATTTAATACCAAAATTAAATTATAGGAATTAATACCAATAATTTATGTCAATATTAATACTAATAATAAATCTCTCCCATTTAATACACAATTTTACACCTATATAAAGAGGTCATCCCCATTCATTCTCCTCACACCTGAACGCTTCTCTCTCTCTACTACTCCATTTCTCGGTGAAACTCAAACTAGAGTTTTGACTTAAACATTTTTCTTAACATCGGAAAGAGAGGTTGAGCTCTTTAGAACCGAGGAGAAGACAACTATCTAATAGCAAACTCTAGTCAATCCGAGAATCACTCGAGAACTGTCGGCATGATGGAACAGTGAAGTAGCTCCCGCGGACCGAAGATGCCCTATTTCGGCGAAGCTGAAATCGACCATTTCAAGCCCTCCTCAGACCAAACCAAGCCCTCCCAACACTTCCTCAACCCTCCCGCGGCCGAATTACGACTGAAAGGTAAGCCAATTCGACTCCCCTCTACAATTTCCGGCCGGTGCTAGAGAGAGAACCGGCGAAATTTCAATGATGAAATTCTAACTCAATTCGACATCAATTGATCTGATTCTTAATTCTAGGATGATCCTCAAGATGAGAGCTTTCTTCCCAGATCGAAAGCTCAGACCGCTATGCCCTCACCGGTGTGAAATCGAAGCTTTCTCTCTCTACAATCTATTTTTTGGCGAAGCTCCGTTTGAACTCGTTCTGACGTTAAAATCTACGATTCAAAGTTCCCTAGAATCGTATGAACATGTAAGAACTCAATTTCAACTCCAATTTCAATAATTTGAGGTGTTTGATCGGTCAATTTGATGAAATCAAATTCGACAGTGTTGAAAAGTTGAAATTGGGGGAAATTTAGGGATTTTCGAAATTCGAAGGACCAAAATGAAATTTTATGAAATTGAGGGCCAATTGGGTATGAAAATAATGTTGGAGGACCAATTGAGAAATTTTAGTATTTTTGGGGCAAAACTTACCATTTTTGTAAAGGAAGGGCAAAATGGTAATTTTGGAAAAGTTGGAGGACCAAATTGGAAATTTGAGAAATTAATCCCCTTTTAGTGAAATGGAATAAATTGAGGTCATATGATAAATTTTAGAAGTTTCATAACTCAATTTGAGGAAAAACAAGCATTAGGGACTTAAAGTTAAAGAGAGAGAACTTTAGGGAACTAATTGCAAATAAATGAAAGTTTGACTTTCTCATTCATTTGGAATGCATGAAGGCGATTAGGCCGAAGGATAATGAACTGAGATGTTCATATCGTGTAGGAACACGAAGTACCAGGAACGTCAGCAAGGACAATCTCGCGTGAATACAAAGAACCGGTCTAGTGGAATTCACGGCATTAACGGGTGAGTGGGTTTACTAATATCATACCCGGTTGGGATGATGATCACAACTTAAAATTTTAAAACCACTTACCGGTTGTGAGTGGAAATTTTATATCATACCCATTGGGAATGATAAGTACCTCGGTATGAAAACCTACTATTTAGTGGTATTTCAAACATCACTACTTAAAGGAAGTGATGTGAAAATCATGCGGAAAAACTATTTACCGGTTGTAAGTAGATCATACCCAGTTGGTATGATGAGACTTCCTCGAAGGAAGTTGAAAACCCGTTCATCGGTTATGAACGGAGGTGTCGTTATACCCGGGCGATATAATGGATAGAGAAAACATATGTTTTGCCGGAAGTGCTCTCCCTTAACTGTGTGCCAATGCTTAAACAATTTGGAAGACCTTCTTGACGGGAGCTCGAGTAGCTCTGATAGGCTGGGGGCCTCGGTTTTGGAACTTGGGGGCTAAATGCCCGATTTTGAAAATCTCGTACAGTGGGCCCAAGGCCAATTGGCAGGGAGCAGGAGCTCGTAAATGAACATGATATATGTGCCATAAAACTTAACAAGTGAATTGTTTGGCCATGGTACCAATATAGGACTGACATGCTCAGTAAACTAGCGGCAGTGCGACAAGACAGGTCGACGGACTAGTCAAGACAAACAGCTGCGGGTTGAGTTGAGAGTCGGGGCCGTTGGACTAGTGGCACCACAGATTACATGGCAATATGAGAAAACATTGTTTGTGCATGCACTGTGAGTACGGGATCATCAAGACGCCCATGAGGGGTAGTGATGCATCCTAAGGGCACTGGACGACCTAGTGGCAATAAAGGCAGTTCGTCATTCTAGGTGTCTGTGCAAAATCTGGAGTAGCACCAAGCGCATGAGACCGGGATGGGTATAGGATGAGGTCTCTGTCCTCATACGAACACGAAGAAGTGATTTCAGGATTGTGGGTCGGATGTCACATGCATCCACTCATTCTCAGGGTAGAAGTGGTTGTACTTCTATCCGGGTGGCAGAAAAAGTCACTCTGAAGTCACTAGCGGGTTCAGTAGTGATATTGACTTGCGAATGTGTGTAACCTTCATGATAAAGGATGTGTGTTGGGTGATGACATACCGTGGTAAATAAGAAATTGTGGAAAAACCCAAATTTTTAAATGAAGGGATTTTTGAAAACAAAGGAGTCTGGCACACTCCATATATATGTTTTTATTAAAAGTCAAAAGCTTTTAAAAACTCATTCACTGAGTAGTCGTACTCACCCCTTCCCTTATATCCCTTTTAGGAAATCCCAGAAAGCCTTCCCTTAAAGACCGTCAACTAAGATGCCTGTAAGATAGCTATATAAAGTTTTAAATTTCATGCAGTTTTGATTATGCTATTCTAGGAAAAGGTGCAGGTTAAAGGACGCCTTACTCTTTATGGTTTACAATAAAGGGAAATCCTTTAATAAATCGGAAGAGTAGCGAGTTGATCACGAGGATCCGACCAAACTGGGTCGGGGCGTGACATTCTTTCCTTTATTCCCTTATTGTTGTAATCCACCCATTCCTACTTGTTATGACATCTTTTGATGCTACCATCCTATTTACTCATTCCTTGGGTTTAATTTACTTCTTGGGCCCTCATGAGTATTTTTCCTTTGTACTTGATCTTTCCATCTCAACCAGCATTTCATTAGTGAACTTATCTTTCTTTCCACTTCGGTTAGTTCCATTACCTCTTAGTTGGGATACATATTTTTCGGGGCTTCCTTCCTTGGTAGGATCCTTTCCCTTTCTCCCAAAATTCCTTTTTCATTCGTCATTCAGAAATATCTAATCATTAAATGACGTTCTTTGATGTCGTCCTTCCCGTGTACCCTTCTTGAGAAATCTGGCGGTACGTCTTTGTATTATTTCCTTAATTCTACTTGTATCCCGCACAAGTTTTCCTCCTTGAGAAGGGTTTAGACACGGTTTGTTTCAAGTTTGGTCGGATCCCCATGATCAACCCGCCACTCTTCCGATTTATTAAAGGGTTTCCCCTTATTATAAACCGTAAAGAGTAAGGCGTCCTTTAAACCTGCGCCATTTCCTAAAATAGCATAATCAAAACTGCATGAAATTTTAAACTTTACATACTTGTCTTACAAGCATCTTAGTTGATGATATTTTAAGGGTAGGCTTTCCAAAATCTTCTGAAAGAGATATAAGGAAGGGGATGAGTACGACTACTCAGTGAATGAGTTTTCAAAGGTCTACTTTTAACTTTTAAGAAAAAACATTTATATGGAGTGTGCCATACTCCTTTCTTTTCAAAAATCTCTTCCTTTAAAAATTTGGATTTTTCCATCATTTCTTATTTACCACAGTGTTTCATCACCCAACAAACATCCTTCATCATGAAGGTTACACACATTCGCATGTCAATATGACTACTGAACCCACTAGTGGCTTTAGAGCGACTTTACCGACCACCCGGATAGAAGCACAACCACTTCTACCCTGGGAATGAGTGGATGTACGCGACATCCGACCCTTAATCCTGAAATTACTTCTTCGTGTCCATATGAGGATAGAGACCTCATCCTGTCCCCACCCCGGTCTCATACGCTTGGTGCTACTCCAAATTTTGCATAGACACCTGGAACGACCTCATATTGCCATGTAATCTTTGGTGCCACTAGTCCAACGACCACGACTCTCAACTCAACCTGTGGTTGTTTTTCTTGACTTGTCCGTCGACCTGTCATGTTGCACTGCTGCTAGTTGACTGAGCATGTCGGTCCTATCTTGGTACCATGGCCAAACAATTCAATTATTAAGTTTTATGGCACATATATCATGTTCGTTTACGAGCTCCTGGTCGTGCCAACTGACCTTGGGCCCACTGTACAAGATTTTCAAAATCGGGCATTTAGCCCCCAAGTTCCAAAAACCGAGGCCCCCCGGTCTATCAGAGCTATTCGAGCTCCCATCGAGAAGGTCTCCCAAATTGTTTAAGCATTGGCACACAGTAAAGGGAGACCACTTCCAACAAAACATATGTTTTCTCTATCCATTATACCACCCGGGTATAAGGACACCTTCATTCATAACCGATGAATGGGTTTTCAACTTCCTTCAAGGAAGTCTCATCATACCAACCGGGTATGATCTACTTACAACTGATAAGTAGTTTTTTTTCGCATGATTTTCACATCACTTCCTTTAAGTTGTGATGTTTAAAATACCACTTAATAGTGGGTTTTCATACCGAGGTACTTATCATCCCCAACAGGGTATGATATAAAATTCTCACTCACAACCGGTAAGTAGTTTTTAATTTTAAGTTGTGCTAATCATCCCAACCGGGTATGATGTTAGTAAACCCACTCACCCTTTAACACAATAAATTTCACTAGATCGGTTCTTTGTATTCACGCGAGCTCGTCCATGCTGGTGTTCCTGGTACTTCGTGATCCTACATGATATAAGCATCCTTGTTTACTATTACTCGACTTAACAACCTTCATTCATTTCCAATGAATGAGAAAACCCAAACTTTTTAGTTTTTTGTAATTAGGTCCCTAAAGTTATTTTTCATTAACTTTAAGTCCCCAAATGCCAGTTTTTCCTCAAATTAAGTCCTGAAACTTTTAAAATTTATCTTGAAACCTCAATTTATTCAATTTCACAAAAAGGGGTTTCATTTCCCAAATTTCCAATTTGGTCCCCCAACTTTTCCAAAATTACCATTTTGCCCTTCCTTTACAAAAATGGTAAGTTTTGCCCCAAAAATTCCAAAATTCCTTGATTCATCCTCCAACATTATTTTCATGCCCAATTGACCCTCAATTTCATTAAATTACATTTAGGTCCTTTGAATTTCAAAAATCCCCAATTTTCCCCCCAATTTTAACTCCTTAGCACATCCAAATTTGATTTCATCTAATTGACCAATCAAACACCTCGAATTGTTAAAATTGAAGTTAAAATTGAGTTCCTCCATCCTCTTAAGATCCAATAGCACTTTGAATCGCAAGTTTTGACGTCAGAACGAGCTCAAACGGAGCTTCACCGGAAAATAAACTATAGAGAGAGAGAAAGCTTCGATTACTCAACGGTGAAGGCATGGCGGTCTGAGCTTTCAATCTGAGCAGATAGCTCTCATCCTGAGGTTAATCCTAGAATTAAGAATCACATCAATTGATGCCGAATTGAGTTGAAATTTCATCATTGAAATTCTATTGGTTCTCACTCTAGCACTGGTCGGAAATTGCAGAGGGGAGTCAAATTGGCTTACCTTTCTGTCCTAATTTGGCCGTGGGAGGGCTAAGAAAGTGTTGGGAAGGCTTGGTTTGGCCTGAGGAGGGCTTGAAATGGTCGGTTTTAGCATGGCCAAAATAGGGCAGCTTCAGTTCGTCGGAGCTATTTCACTGTTCCATCATGCCAGCGCTTCTCTGATGATTCTCAGATTGAATGGAGTTTACTATCAGATAGCTGACTTTTCTCCGGTTCTAAAGTGCTCGACCACTCCTTCCGAGGTAAAGAAAAATGCTCAAGTCAAAGCTCTCTTTCGAGCTTCACTGGGAAATGGAGCAGTAAAGAGAGAGAGGTGTTCAGGTATGAGTAGAATGAATGGGGATGACCTCTTTATATAGGTATAAAAATCATGTATTAAATGGGAGAGATTTATTACTAGTATTAATATTAAAAATCATACTTCCCAAGAGGTCACCCATCCTCACACTACTCTCGGGTGAGCATGCTTAACTTTAGAGTTCTTATGCATTCTCGTTCACCTGAAACAATTTGGTTTTTCTCTTCTAATTTGTCTTAAGTTTCTTTTCCAAGGTTTAATGAACCCTTTGGATCACCCAAAAGTTGTAAATTTCCAAATTGCTTGTTCCCAAATGATCGGGTTTGTCAATCGGCTCGGTTTTCTTACTCGGTTTGACCGGTACTTTTTCCAGTTTTCCTTAATTCAAAAGTGCGGGGTTTACAACTCTACACTCCTTTTAGGAGTTTTGTCCCCAAAACTTAAACAATATATTCCACATCAGGAATAATTTCCCTTATTGTCAACTTGGGTTTTCTTGACATTCTAACACTTCGATTGCTCTTTCGCTTAGTCCCCGTAATCATTCATCTAAGGAATTTCTTTTCATTTATCATGCTTTCTCCTTCCATGGAGTTATAATAACGAGGCATGTATGGCTCATTAATCCTAATGTATATTCTTAGGTTCACATCTCCCTTTATTTAGGATAAGGTTCTTCCTTTTGGAGATTTTACTCAAGATTTCAGGATTGGGAGTTCCAAGGTGCCCAATTGTTCCTTTGTCTAGTTATTCTCTTCATCGTTGAAACCCCTAGCTCAACATTCTCTCAAGCATTACATACTTGTTTTCACAGGTTTTTGTGTTATTATTCTTTCATCCCAATTTGATCCATCCTTCATCCATCATTAATTACAACTTCGGTCAAATTTATGTTTGACCTTGTTATGTTTACCAACTGACTCCTTACTCAAGTTACATTTTACTCAAGATTGTTGGTGCTTATATGTCCCTTATAACATGACATAGTTCTGAACTTGTCTCAATCCATCAGACTCCTACAACACCTCTTTTAGGGTTGTTTCCAACTTTCTAGCCTTCCAAGTATTGTATAATTTTATCCCTCCTTTCATCGGGTAGTATTCCTTAACTACCTTTACTATTACCCAATTATCATTTGTATCTTGACAACATGTCTTACATAACCGTGTCGATTTTCCTTACCCACTTGTCCTTTCCCAACTTCTTTATTGGGTCTTTCTGGTGCCAATTATTTGGTTTCTCAATAGTTTACCAACAAACTAGGATTCTTTCCTTCTTAAGTCCTTGGCATTCCTTATTCAAGGGTTTTTCCTTTTTCCTTAATCCACTTTTACATACTCATAATCACTTCATTATTCTTCATTCTACAATAATTTCTTTCGATCTATGTGTCGATTACTTTTCTTGGGAAGGTTCCCTCCTTCCGGTTTTGTTCTCTACTATTTCCCTTACAATAGAGATTTCCAATCCATGCTCAACCGGTTTTGTTCTCTACTATTTCCCTCCTTCTGGTTTTGTTACATGCTCAACCTCCTTATCATTCATTATATGGTTCTTTCTCCCTTTCTTCGCACCCTTATCCATGTTAGGGCATCTGTTTGCTTTGGATCCTTCTCTATCCATAACTTTTGTTTTATCCCTTATTCCTTAGATGAGATACTTCTAATTATTGGTTTAATTTTGTGCATTCCACCCAATGCTCGGTCGTCCACTCTTTATGCTTCATATGCGCGTGTGGACTATGACCCATCTTACCAATTGCGGTTATTCCTCCTTAGCCACATCTTATTTGGAGGACTTACTTTCCCAATGTTTCTCAAACATTCTTCACTTTATTTCCTTAGTATGGGTTGTCCACTCATTCATACTTGTCACATCATCTTTTTGATGTAACCCGTTAACTTATTTTTGTTTAAGGAGGGTTCACATCCTCCTTGTTTCAAAATCTCTAGTTCGTCCTTCGTGAAGCTCACTTAACCATCTCAAGACTTTAAACTAGAAATCCGGTTTTAGCCATTAATTTCTTTAAGGATTTTTCTTCATTCTTCTTTTTCCATTGTTTTGGCCTTTTCACTTCTCCCTTCTTTGTCATGGTTTAAATCCAGGGTTCTCTCGAAGACCAGTTCTTCAACTGTCTCCTTCTCTCCATTTTTTTTATGATCCAATAATCTAGGCAGCTGTATCACTCGTCCTTCATGCCCATCCTTTATCCTTCATAGAGTGTAGTCTTTACTACATCTCAGCCTTTCTTAGGGTTTTGTTTATTCTCTTTGGTCGTCCCGTTGTTACTCGTTTCTTCTTTCTACTTGGTTCTCCTAAAATTATTGTTTGGTTCTCCTGCTCTCTCCAAGTAGGTCACACTGGGCCATCACGATACTTCCTTCCTTTGAAACTTTTCCCAATTAAGGGTTGGTTCCTTGCACTCCACATTATGTCCATCCGTCCATCAAAATTCCTTCAAGGGTAGTTCGTCATATGCATCCCTCCAAAGTTTACTTTCATAGTGTATTTCTTTATGAAGCATTCAAATCTTCCTTGTTTCAAGATTTCTTGATAATTATGTGAGAGGCTTGCCTATTCTTTTCTTGGCTTAAGTTTAGTTGTTAATTTAGCCTTTGGTCTTGTTAAGGATTTCTTTCATCCTTCTTTTCCTGAGTATTTGGCCTTTTTGCCCCTCTCTTCTTTGTTGGAACTCAAATTATGGTTTTCCCATGTATTAGTTCATTAACTGCCTCACCTCCATCATTCCTTTGGTCTAAGTTTCTTAGGGCAGTTGTTTCTTGAGTACTCCTATCCTTAACGTCCATCTCACTAACCTTTTTATGGTGTAGCCCCTTCTACTTCCCGGTCTTCCTTAGGGTGTCATTTGTTTCCTTTGACTATCTTGTTGTAACGACTTGCTTTCTCTTGTCCTATTGGTACGAACTTCCTATTTGGCATAGTTGCTTTTTCCAAGGTGATTTATTCCTATAATCCTAATACATCCCATTTGTCATCAAATGTTCGTATTGTCTTCTCTTGTGGATGCACTCCTTTCTTTGCTCCTAAATTGTTTGGATTTTCTTCTTAAAAGGGCAATTCTCTTCAGCTATCCTTTGTTCCATTTGTGGTTTTATTGAGGTCCTACCTTTACCCCTTTTTCCTTCTTACCACTTTGCTAAGATTTTGAAGAGTTTCCTCTTATCTGTGGTTGCAACTGGAGTCACATTTCTTGGGATGTTATCCTTTCGGATTTCCTATAGCTGTGCGGGTGTATTCCTTGGGAAGTATTATTCTAAATCCTAGTGGTGTGGGATGGTACTTCATTTCATGCCCTATTTCCTTTGTACCTTATAATAGGTTGCCCCTTGTTTAGTTACCCCAAAGTTCTCCTAGACTCCTTACCATGACGATTATTTTGCCATGCCTTCTTTGCATAATAATCTCCTTGATATACATGGTGTCTTTTGTTTAGGTATTTTTCTTGGGGCTATCTTCCTAACAAAATTATATATCCTTTGATAGACAAAGTTTTTAGGAATTTGAAGTACTTTATTAATCGAGGAGTACAATTAGCCCTATTACAAAAAGTGGTCACAAAATAAGGGCTATAGGGTTCCTGATAAACACACAGGTAAGGTTATACACCCTTTACTGACCAAATTTCCAATTTGGTCCCCTCAACTTTTCCAAAATTATCATTTTGCCCTTCCTTTACAAAAATGGTAAGTTTTGCCCCAAAAATTCCAAAATTTCTCGATTGATCCTCCAACATTATTTTCATGCCCAATTGACCCTCAATTTCATGAAATTGCATTTTAGTCCTTTGAATTTCGAAAATGCCCAATTTCCCCCCCAATTTCAACTCCTTAGCACAGTCGAATTTGATTTCATGAATTGACCGATCAAACACCTCCAATTGTTGAAATTGAAGTTAAAATTGAGTTCTTCCATCCTCTTACAATCCAATAGCACTTTGAATCGCAAGTTTTGACGTGAGAACGAGCTAAAACGGAGCTTCGCCGGAAAACAAACTATAGAGAGAGAAAGCTTCGATTACTCACCGGTGAGGGCATGGCGGTCCGAGCTTTCGATTTGGACAGATAGCTCTCATCCTGAGGTTCATCCTAGAATCAAGAATCGCATCAATTGATGCCGAATTGAGTTAGAATTTCATCATTGAAATTCTGTCGGTTCTCTCTCTAGCACTGGGCGGAAATTACAGAGGGGAGCTGAATTGGCTTACCTTTCAGTCCTAATTTGGCCGTGGGAGGGCTAAGAAAGTGTTGGGAAGGCTTGGTTTAGCCTGAGGAGGGCTTGAAATGGCCGGTTTCAGCTTGGCCAAAATAGAGCAGCTTGGGTCCGTCGAAGCTGCTTTATTGTTCCATTATGCCGACGATTCTCAGATTGACTGGAGTTTGCTATCAGATAGCTGACTTCTCCCTGGCTCTAAAGAGCTCGACCTCTCCTTCTAAGGTTAAGAAAAATGCTCAAGTCGAAGCTCTGTTCGAGCTTCACTAGGAAATGGAGCAGTAGAGAGAGAGAGAGAGAAGTGTTCAAGTTTGAGGAGAATGAATGGGGATGACCTCTTTATATAGGTGTAAAAATTGTTTATTAAATGGGAGAGACTTATTACTAGTATTAATATTTCCATAAATTATTGGTATTTATTCTAATAATTTAATTTTGGTATTAAATTATTTTTATTAATTACAATAATTAAATATATATTAATTTATGACCATTTATGATAAGGCGTACGTTCTCATAAAAAAAAATTGATCGAAATTTCAGGTTACAAAAAAAAAATCATATTTCCCCAGGAAGTCACCCATCCTCACACTACTCTCGGGAAAGTTTGCTTAACTTCAAAGTTCTTATGGATTCTCGTTCACCTGAACTAATTTGGTTTTTCTCTTCTAATTTGTCTTAAGTTTCTTTTCCAAGGTTTAATGAACCCTTTAGATCACCCGGAAGTTATAAATTTCTAAATTGCTTGTTCCCAAATGATCAGGTCTGTAAACCGGCTCGATTTTCTTACTTGGTTTGACCGGTTCTTTTCCCGGTTTTCCTTAATTCAAAAGTGCGGGGTTTACATGAGGAATTAAGGCTATTATGCCAAATGTTAATAAAAAAGGATTTCCAAATCGTGTAAGAGCACGAAAGATCGAAAAGCTAACAAGAGAAGCTCGCGTCAAATTGGATTGAGTATGGTCCCCATTCCATTTTCGGCCATAATTTCCTTTAAGGATTTCCTTCATCCTTCTTTTCCAACTTTTGGCCTTTCCACATCTCTCTTTTTTGCCTTGGTGTAAATCCATAATTCCTACGAGGGTCAGTTCCTTAACTCTCTCATCCCTACAACTTTCAAAGTGAATTTTAGAAGTTTTGGGACTCAATTTGGCGTAAAGTTTGCATTAGGGACCTAAAGTTAAGGAAAAAGAACATTAGGGACCCAAATGTAAATAATTGAAAAGTTTGGGGAATTTTGTTTATACGCGAGGAATTAAGGCTATTATGCTAAATGTTAATAAACAAGGATGTCCAAAGCGTGTAACAGCACGAAAGATCGAAAAGCCAGCAAGAGAAGCTCGCGTCAAATTGGAAAAAAAATCAATCGAGGACGAACACGTCATAGTTAACGGGTGAGTGGGATATTTTTTAAATCATATCTGATTGGGATGATGAGTACTTCGGAATGAAAAACCACTTCCATGTGGAATATTGACATCACACCTCATTGCAGTGATGTGGAAACTACGCAAAAAAACTTCTTACTGGTTGTAAGTAGATCATACCCGGTTGATATGATAAACTTCTTAGAAGGAAATGGAAAACCCGCTTACCTGTTGTAAGCAGAGATGTCATTACATTCGGTTGGTGTGATAGAAAAGTGGAAATTTTATTTTGTTAGAAGTGCTCTCCCTTGAATGTGTGCCAATGATAAAATAATTTTGGGAGACCTTCTTGACAAGAGCTTGAATAGCTCGGATAGGCTAGAGGCCTCAGTTTTGGAACTTGAGGGATAAAATGCCCGATTTTGAAAATCTTGTATAGTGGGCCCAAGGCTAGTTGGCACGAGTAGAAGCTCGTTAAAAATATGAGATTATGAAAGCCATGAAAATTCCTAATAAATGAATTATGTGATTTGGCCAAGGTACCAAGATAGGACCGACATACTCGATGGACTAGCAGCAATGCAATAGGACCAGGTCGACAGACCGGTCTAGAAAAACAGTTATAGGTCGAGTTGAGAGTCGGTGCCATTGGACCAGTGGCACCAAATATTAATGGCTTTATGGAAAACTTTGTTTGTGCATGCACTTGAGGTACGAGACCATCAAGATTTCCAAGAGTGGTAGTGATGCATCCTAAGGACTACTAGACGACATGGTGGAGATAAGGGTAGTTTGTCGTGCCGGCATCCTCAATTTATTCAAAATCACTTAATGGGTTAAAAAATTACCATTTTGCCCCTACTTTACAAAAATGGCAATTTAACCCCAATAAATTCCAAAAATCAACCAATTGCTCTTCCATCATTTTTTTCATGGCCAATTGACCCTTAATTTTGGGAAATTGCACTTTGGTCCCTCAATTTTACAAAATTTCAAATTTTCCCCCTTTCAAACTGGAAAAATTTGATTTTATCAAATTTATCATTCAATTGGGGTTATTTGATCCAATTGAGGGTATGGATCACTTCCTACACTTTCACACGATTCAATAGAGTTTTGAATCACATCATTTAGATCCAAATTGAGCTCAAAGGGAGCTTTGTCGAAAAACTGAACTTAAAGAGAGAAAGCTTCGAAAGCTTATCATCGGGGGTGCGCCGGTATAACCTTTCGATCAAGGATGTTAGCTCTCGTCTTGAGGTTTCTCCTAGAATCAAGAATTACATCAATTCACATCGAATTGGGGAAGAATTTGGTTATTGAAGTTTCACCGGTTCTCTCTCTAACACCGATAAAAAATTATAGAGGGGAGCCAAATTGGCTTGCCTTTTCACTCTAATTCAATCGTATGAGGGTTGTGGAAGTGTTGGGAGAGCTTGGTCTGGCTTGAGGAGAGCTCAATTTGGCCATTTTTAGCTCGATCGAAATAGGGCAGCTTCAATTCTCCAATTTGAATATTTTAATCCACCTAGAAAAATGAATTTAGAAATTGGTTCAATCTAGTTCAGGTCCAGTTCACCTAAACCGGTTTTATTTTTCACTTCCAATTCATCCCAAAGTCTTTTTCCATGACTTTTATGACTCTTTAGGTCACTCGAGATTTGTAAATGTCCCATTTTTCCCTTTCTCTAACGGTTGAGGTTCGTGAATCAGTTCGGTTTTCTCACCTAGGTTGACCGGTTTTTTCCCTTGTTTCCTTGTCTTTAAGGGACGGAGCTTACAATGACCTATAAGAATATGATTTTTATTTCTAAAACTGGTATGGGAGATCAGGGCCGACAGATAGACCCCTTTGTGGTTATGTCATCGCTCGTGAGTAAAATGGAAAGGAGATCGAGGGAGTGCACAGTGAAATCTTCCATGTTTCTCGGAATACTCAGAATGTAAACACTGTTCCTTAGAGACAAGGAAACCAGGGAAAGAACTGGTCAATCCAAGTGAGAAAAACAGAACTAGTTCACGAACCCCAACTGTTAGGGAATGGGCAAATTGGGAAATTTATGAATCCTGGGTGACCCAAAGGGCCTTAAAAACTATGGAACGAGACTTTGGGACAATTTGGAAGAGAAAACCACATTGGTTCAGGCGAACCGGATCTGAACTGGTTTGAACCACCATTGAACTAGTTGCTAAATTCATTTTTCTAAATATTTAAATTGGGAAATTGAAGCCACAGTTGGATAGAGAATGAATTTAGAAATTTTTAATTTTGAAAAAACTCAGTCAAATCATGCATGAACCGACCGGTTTAACCATTGAACTCGGTTTGAACTGGTCCAGTCCGGTTCAGAATAGTATCGTCTTCTTCCTTCAGATGAATGCATTGTTCACTCGCCGGAAAAATGAACAACGCCAGTGGAAAGGAAACATTTCCATTCAGGTCGTTTCAGGCCATCAATGAGTGCCATTAAGGTGCCAAACAGACATTCTTATAGTCCCCGAGCTCCATATATAAAGAGTTCCTCTCCATTCATTCTCCTCTTAACTGAAAACTCCACTCTCTCTCAACTACTCCATTTTCTGATGAAGCTCAAACCTGAGCTCGGACATCGAGGTTTTTATGAGCCTTATAAGGTGAGGTCGGGTTCCTTAGATTCATGGAGAAGTCAACTACCCAACGATAGTCTCTAATCGATCCGAGGACCGCCGGAGAAACGCCAACGTAATCAAATAGTGAAGCAGCTCCGACGGACCGAAGCTACCCTATTTCAGTTTAGCTAAAATTGGCTGAATTTAGCCCTACTCAGGCCAAACCAAGCTCTCCCAACACTCCCATAGCCCTCACACGACCGAATTAGAGCTGAAAGGTAAGCCAATTGGGCTCCCCTCTATAATTTCTGATCAGCGTTAGTGAGAGAAATGGTGAAACTTCACTAACCAAATTCTCACTCAATTCGACATGAATTGTTGCAATTCTTGATCCTAGGAGGAACCTCATGTCAAGAGCTACATGTCCCGATCAAAAGCTCGGACCGTAGCACCTCTGATGGTAAGCTTTCTCTCTCTACGCATAGTTTTCCCGCGAAGCTCCGTTTGAGCTCGTTTCGATCTCAATTCATGCGATTCAGAGCTCAATTGAATTGTATGGATGTGTAGGAACCTAATTATACCTTTAATTTCAACAATGAAACTCGATTGAATGGTCAATTTGATGAAATCAAATTTGGCCGGTTTGAAAGGGGAAATTGAAGGAAACTTTTGGAGGAAATTGGCGATTTTGTAAAATTCAGGGACCAAATTGCAATTTCCCAAAATTGAGGGTCAATTGGTCATGAAAAGGATGTTGGAGGACCAATTGGTCAATTTTTTAAAATAATTGGGATCAAATTGCCATTTTTGTAAAGTAGGGGCAAAATGGTAATTTTTGTAAAGTTAGGGAGCAAATTGGAAATTTGGAAAACTTGAGCCCCTTAAACAATTTTTAGTAATTAAGGACCCAAAGTGAATTTTTGGAAGTTTCGGAACTCAATTTGGGGAAAAGTTAGCATTATGGACCTAAAGTCAAGTAAAAAGAACTTTAGAGACCTAAATGCAATTTATTGAAAAATTTGGGCATTTTCGTTCATACGTGAGGAATGGAGGCTAATATGCCAAATATTAATAGATAAAGGACGTCCAAATCACGTAGTAACACGAAGGACCGGAACACCTGCAAGGATAAGCTAGCGTGGAGGCAAAACCCGACTAAGAAGGAATACACTACGATTATCGGGTAAGTGGGTTTATTCACATCATATCCGGGTGGGATGATGAGCACATCAAAAATGAAAAACCACTTCTATGTGGAATTTTGACATCATGCTAGATTGGAGTGATGTGAGAACTATGCGGAAAACTACTTACCACTTGTAAGTAGATCATACCTAGTTGGTATGATGGACTTCTTGGAAGGAATGAGAAACCCGCTTACCAGTTTTAAGTGGAGATATCATCACACCCGGTTTTTGTGATGAATGGAAAGTTTATTTTGTAAGAAGTGTTATCCCCTAACTGTGTGTCAATGCTTAAAAATTTTGGTAGACCTTTTTGACAAGAGCTAGAATAGCTCATATAGGCTAGAGGCCTCGGTTTTGGAACTTGAGGACTAAAATGTTCGATTTTGGAAAATCACATACAGTGCGCCCAAGGCCAGTTGGCACAAGCGGGAGCTAGTAAACAAACATATGATAATTATGCCATGAAAATTCTAAATGAATGGAATGTGTGATTTCGTCATGGTACCAAGACAGGACCAACATACTCGATGGACTGGTGGCAGTGCATCAGGGCCAGGTCGACGGACTAGCCTAGACAAACAGCTATAAGTCGAGTTGAGGGTTGGGGTCATTGAACTAGTGGCACTAAAGATAAATAGAATTGTGGAAAACTTATTGTTTGTGGATGCACTTGAGGTTCTGGACCATCAAGACGCCTAGGAAGGGTAGTGATGCGTCCTAGGGGCTACTAGACGACATGGTAGAGATAAGGGTAGTTTGTCGTGCCAACAGTCAGGGAAGCTCGACGTAACTTCATGCACATGAGACCAGGGTGGGGTCGGGATGAGGTCTTTGTCCTCATATAGACACAGAGTTGATTTCAGGTTTAAGGGTCGGATGTCACGAACATCCTCTCATTCCCAGGGCTTATATCTAGGTGGTCGGTAAAATCGCTTTGATGCCACAAGTGGGTGCAGCGGACGGGCTACCTTGCGAATGAGTGATTCCCTTCCTAATGAAGGGCATGTGTTGATTGTTAAACACAGATGATGTGGAAATGAGGAAAATGATTTGAAAACCCCGAGAATTTAAGGAAATAATATTTTTTGAAAGAAATAAAGAGTGTGGCACACTCCAATTAAAATTATTTTTTTATGAAAATCCATTCCCAATAACCATTCACAAAGTTGTAGAAACTCACCCCCTCTTTTCTATCCTTTTTTAGGATTTAAGGAAAAATTATTAAGGAAAACGCCTGTACCTACCTTTTGTCAGGTATGCTTAAAAGTTATTTTTAAACTTGCATTTTATTGATTTATATTATTCTAGAGAATAGGTTAAATTACACTTGGCTCCTCTTGATTAAAGAAATGGGAAACCCCTCTTAAACCAAGGGAGTGACAGGTTGATCACGGGGATCCAACAAACTGGGTCGGGGCGTGACAAAGAATATGTATGGATACCATCCCTTTACACCTCTATGACGGGTAGATGGTGGAGATGAGTCGTATGTATAGGGGCCATGGGCTGGCGAGAGGCGGATTATGTGACCATAACTAGAGTGCTGAGACACTAGCTACGAGTACAAAGAAGGTCCACAACCCTTATACTTTAGTTTCTTGACTAGTGTCATCCCGAGAGGATGGTGCATTATGGAGAGTTATTTTTATATGTGAGGCCCAAGTAGCCTAATTGATGTGTAGTCATGAGTGCCATATTTTATACTGGAGAGTGGCCGCAAAGCAGCAAGGACCCCAAGGTGCTGAGGCACCGAGCTATGAGGTGGCACGAGTGAAGTGTCGGTGGTGGGAAGAGAGCCCTAGGGCTTCCCACACTCCAGCTCCTAGTCTGGAACTGCACGAGTGGCAATCCATTATGGACAAAATGTGATTGTGTGTTTAGGGCCATGAGTGCCTATTGTTGTGTGCTAATGCCTAAGTTGTTCGGTCAAGGCGTGGGTAATCAAACCCAAAAGTGTCGTCTGAGCGTAGGTCATGTTTGTGTGCAGGACTAAGTCATATTGATTGCATTGGTGAATTAAGGGTTCTTGAACCCGTGAAAGTAAAAAAGGGGGAGACCGAGCGTAACCCCCGTTGTAGAATAGGATACAAGCTGAAAGGCCCAAGACCATTTCTCAAGGGGCGAAAGTAAACCACGAGGCTCACAAAGGTTATTGTAAACCATGTCCCTTAAAGACAAGGAAACCAGGAAAAGAACCTGTTAACCCGAGTGAGAAAACTGAACTGGTTCACGAACCCCAATCGTTAAAGAAAGGGAAAAACGGGAAATTTACAAATTCTGAGTGACCTAAAGAGTCATAAAAGTCATGGAAAAGGACTTTAGGATTAATTGAAAGAGAAAACCAAACCGGCTCAGGTAAACCAGACCGAACCGAATTAAAAGAGCTTGAACCACTATTGAACCGATTTCTAAATTCATTTTTCTAGGTGGCTTAGAAAATTCAAATTGGAGAATTGAAGCAACCAATGGATAGAGAATGAATTTAGATGAATTTAGACATTTTTAATTTTAAAAAACTCGCTCAAATCGAGCCTGAACCAGTCGATTTAAGCATTTAACTCGGTTCGGATCAGTACGGTTTGGTTCGGAATAGTGTCTCGTCTTCTTCCTTTAGATGACAGCATTGTTCACTCGCCGAAAAATTAAATAGCACCGATGAAGATGAAAAGTCTCTGTTCAGGGTGTTTTTGGCCATGAATGATCACCATAAAGGTACCAATTGGACAGCCGAGTAGTCCCTGAGCTTCCTATATAAAGAGCTCCTCCTCATTCATCCTCCTCACACCTGAAAACTCCTCTCTCTCCCTACTGCTCCATTTTTTGATGAAGCTCCAACCAAAGCTCCGACAATGGGGTTTTTCTAAGCCAAAGAAGGTGATGTCAAGTTCCTTAGACTCAAGAAGAAGTCAGTTACCCAAGGGTGGTCACCATTCGATTCGAGTATCATCGGAAAAGCGCTAGCGTAATAACCAAACAATGAAGCAACTCCAGCGGATTGAAGCTGCCCTGTTTCAACCAAGATGAAAATGACTAAATTGAGCCCTCCTCAAACCAAACCAAGCTCTCCTAACACTTCTATAGCCCTCATACGACCGAACTAGAGCGGAAAGGTTAGCCAATTTGGCTCCCCTATGTAATTTTCAATTAGTGTTAAAGAGAGAATCGATGAAACTTCACCGACTAAATTCTCCCTCAATTCGACATAAATTCATGTGATTCTTGATCCCATGAGAAACCTCAGGACGAGAGTTACCTGCCCCAATCGAAAGCTCGGATTGCCACACCCCAATGGTAAGATTTCGAAGCTCTCTCTAAGTTCAGTTTTACGACAAATCTCTGTTTGAGCTCAATTCGGACCTAAATGATGCGATTCAAAGCTCCATTGAATCGTGTGGAAGTATAGAAACTTATCCATACCTTCAATTGGATCAAATAACCCCAATTGAATGGTCAATTTGATGAAATCAAATTCGGTCAGTGTGAAAGGGGGAAATTGGGAAAAATTTTGGGGAAATTTGGGAATTTCATAAAATTGAGGGACCAAAGAGCAATTTCCCAAAATTGAGGGCCAATTAGCCATGAAAAAGATGTTGGAGGACCAATTGGTCAATTTTTTGAATTTATTGGAGTCAAATTGCCATTTTTATAAAGTATGGCCAAAATAGTAATTTTTTAAAAGTTGAGGACCAAATTGGAAATTTGGGAAACTTGAACCCCTTATGTGATTTTAAATAAATTGAGGTCCCAAAGTGAATTTTAGAAGTTTCAGGATTCAATTTGGGGAAAATTTAGTATTAGGGACCTAAATTTAAAGAAAAAGAACGTTAGTGACCTAAAAGTAAATAATTAAAAGTTTGGACATTTTGTTCTTATATGAGGAACGAAGGCTATTATGCCAAATGTTAATAAAAAAGGATGTCCAAAATTGTGTAGGAACACGAAGGACCAGAATGCCAACAAAGATAAGCTCATGTGGAGGCAAAAAGTTGATCAAGAGGAATACACTGCACTTATCAAGTGAGTGGGATTTTTCACATAATACCCGGTTGGAATGATGAGTACTTTGGAATGAAAAACCACTTCTATGTGATATTTTGACATCACACCTAGTTTGAGTGATGTGGAAATTATGTGAAGAAACTAATTATCGATTGTAAATAGATCATACTCAGTTTGTATGATTAACTTCCTGGAAGGAAGTAGAAAACCTGCTTTCCGATTATAAGCAGAGATGTTATCATACCCGGTTAGTGTGATGGAAAATTTGAAAAGTTATTTTGTCCTAAGTGTTCTCCCATGACTATGTGTCAATGCTTAAAAATTTTGGGAGACCTTCTTGGCGAGAGCTTGAATAGCTTAGATAGGCTAGAGGCCTCGGTTTTGGAACTTGGGGGCTAAAATGTTCGGTTTTGGAAAATCATGTACAGTAGGCCCAAGGCTAGTTGGCATGAGTAGGAGCTCATAAACAAACATGATTATAAGCCATGAAAATTCTAAATGAATGAATTATGTCATTTTTCCATGGTACCAAGATAGAACCGATATACTCAATGGACTAGCGGCAGTGCGACAAGACCAGGTCGAAGGACCGGTCTAGACAAACAGCTACAGGTCGAATTAAGGGTCAAGGTCGTTGGACCAGTGGCACCAAAGATAAATGGCTTTATGGAAAACTTTGTTTGTGCATGCACTTGAGGTATGGGACCATCAAGATGCCCAAGAGGTAGTGATGCATCCAAGGGCCTATTGGACGACATGGTGGAGATAAGGGTAGTTTTTCATGCCAACAGTCAAGGAAGCTTGATGTAGCTTCATGCGCATGAGACCGGGGTGGGGTCGGGATGAGGTCTCCATCCTCATATGGACACGAAGTATTTTCTATCTAAGGGTAGGATGTCAGAGACGTTCACTCAGACTTCGGGTAGAATTTAGAGACTTCTATCAAGGTGGATGGTAAATACACTCTGATCCACAAGTGTGTGCAGTCAGCGTAACTAAATCTCACAAATGTGTGTGTACCCTTCCGGATGAAGGGCATGTGTTGTTTGTGAAACACACCAAATATGGAAATGGGAAAAAGGTTTGACAACCTTGGAAAGGATTTAAGAATCCTTGGAAAAGAATTGGTAAACCTTGGAAAAAGGTTTTGAAAACCAGAAATTGAGAAAATAATATTTTTTAAAGGAAATAAGAAGTTTGGCATACTCTAATTAAATTTATTTTTGTGAAAACTCACACCCAACACCCATTCACTGAGTTGTCGAACTCACCCCCTCCCTTTACCCCTTTTTAGTAAACCAAGGGAAACCAACCTTAAAGATCTGTCTATAGCTTAACCTTAAGACATGTATGTAAAATTTATATTCAGTTTTTATTAATGTTATTCTAGAAAAGATATAGGTGAAAAGGATGCATTACTACTCGTGGTTTAGAGAAGGTGAAAACCTTTTATAAATCAGGAGAGTAGCGGGTTGTTCACGGGGAACCAACCAAACTAGGTCGGGGGGTGACAACTTGAGTGGTATCATAGCCTATTTCCTCGAATACATTATCAAGACTATATAACACAGTAACTAAGAAGTTATAAATCTAAAAATTTTCAAATGGCTCCCAAGAATGAAACCAAGAAAACTAGGATTGACGTCACCAACACTCTACCTCATAAGAAGACAACCCTAGAAGCTCCCCCAATGCCCAAGGCATAGTAGAAGTCCCAAATGACCAAATGGAGAAGTATCGAGTACCACCAATGAGTATGGTGACATAATATGTTAAGCCATTAGTACGAAGGGAGCCAAGCCTGAAGCCAGAAATGCTAGTAAAGGGTGTATAACCTTACCTAGGAGGATGCTTATCAAGAATCTCGTAGCACCCTATCTATTATGTGACCACTTTTTGTAATAGGGCTAAAACCCCAACATATTATACTACTCTATTAATGAAGTACTCCAAATTCCTACAAACTCTGTCTCTCAAAGGTTGTGATCTTACTAGGAAGATGGCCATAAGAAAAGTAACCAAACAAACCTGCGCTACCATATAGACTAAGGAGAATCCCATCCCAGTTAAGGAAACTGAATTATGGAATCAAAAAATCTAGGAGGACTCTTAGAGTGAGCCTTTGACAAAGAAGACTCCACAAGAAAACTCTCAAGGTATCTAGACTCATGGATGGTGAAGCACCAAAACCAGCAAATCCCCAAAAAGATGCTAGGAGGAACCTCTAAGATCCACGCAATTACAAGTATGAATGATAGGGACACTACGTGAAGAAGTTTTCAACCCTACTAAGGGCAGGTATCAAGTTAACCTGTAGAGAGATAGGGCAGGTAGTAGAGATGTCACGCCCCGACCCGATTTGGTCGAATCCCCGTGATCAACCCGCCACTCATCCGGTTTATTAAAGGATTTTCCCTTATCGTAAACCATAAAGAGTAAGGCGTCCTTTAACTTGCACCTTTTTCCTGGAATAACATAATCAAAACTGTATGAAATTTAAAACTTTACATACCTGTCTTACAGGCATCTTAGTTGACGGTCTTTAAGGGGAGGCTTTCCGGGATTTCCTGAAAGGGATATAAGGGAGGGGGTGAGTACGACGACTCAGTGAATGGGTTTTTAAAAGCTTTTGACTTTTAAGAAAAACATTTATATGGAGTGTACCAGACTCCTTTGTTTTCAAAAATCCAATCATTTAAAAATTTGGATTTTTCCATTATTTCTTAGTTACCACGGTGTGTCATCACCCAACACACATCCTTCATCAAGAAGGTTACACACATTTGCAAGTCAGTATCACTACTGAACCCGCTAGTGGCTTCGGAGCGACTTTTCCTGCCACCCGGATAGAAGTACGACCACTTCTACCCTGGGAATGAGTGGATGTACATGACATCCTACCCACAATCCCGAAATCACTTCTTCATGTCCGTATGAGGACAGAGACCACATCCTGTCCCCACCCCGGTCTCATGAGCTTCGTGCTACTCCAGATTTCGCACAGACACTTGGAACGACAAAACTACCCTCATAGCCACCAAGTCGTCCAGTGCCCTTAGGACGCATCACTACCCCTCATGGGCGTCTTGATGATCCCATACTCACAGTGAATGCACAAACAATGTTTTCTTATATTGCCATGTAATCTGTGGTACCACTAGTCCAACGGCTCCGACTCTCAACTCAACCCGCAACTGTTTGTCTTGACTAGTCCGTCAACCTGTCATGTCGCACTGCCGCTAGTTGACCGAGCATGTCGGTCCTATCTTGGTACCGTGGCCAAACAATTCACTTATTAAGTTTTATGGCACATATATCATGTTCGTTTACGAGCTCCTGCTCGTGCCAACTGGCCTTGGGCCCACTGTACGAGATTTTCAAAATTGGGCATTTAGCCCCCAAGTTCCAAAACTGAGGCCCCTAGCCTATCAGAGCTATTCGAGCTCCCATCGAGAAGGTCTCCCAAATTGTTTAAGCATTGGCACACAGTCAGGGGAGAGCACTTCCAACAAAAATAGGTTTTTACTGTCCATCATACCGACCAGTATAAGGACATCTCCGTTCATAACCGATGAACGGGTTTTCAACTTCCTTCGAGGAAGTCTCATCATACCAACCGGGTATGATCTACTTACAACCAGTAAGTAGTTTTTCCGCATAACTTTCACATCACTTTCTCTAAGTAGTGATGATTAAAATACCACTAAACAGTGGGTTTTTATATCGAGGCACTTATCATCCCCAACCGGGTATGATGTTAGTAAACCCACTCACCCATTAATGCCGTGAATTCCACTAGACTGGTTCTTTGTATTCACGCGAGCTTGTCCTTGTTGGCGTTCCCGATATTTAACGTTCCTACACGATATGAACAACCTTGTTCATTATTACTCGGCATAACAAAGTTCATTCATTAATGAATGAGAAAACCCAAACTTTTAGTTATTTGCAATTAGGTCCCTAAAGTTATTTATCTTTAACTTTAACTCCCTAATGTCGGTTTTTCCTCAAATTGAGTCCCACAACTTTTAAAATTTATCATGGGACCTCAATTTATTCAATTTCACCAAAAAGGGGTTTAATTTTCCAAATTTCCAATTTGGTTCCCCAATTTTTCCAAAATTACCATTTTGCCCTTCTTTCACAAAAACGGTAAGTTTTTTCCCCAAAATTTCCAAAATTCCTCAATTGGTCCTCCAACATTATTTTTATGCCTAATTGACCCTCAATTTCATAAAATTGTATTTTGGCCCCTTTGAATTTCGAAAATCCCCAAATTTCCCCCCAATTTCAACTCTTCAACACTACCGAATTTGATTTCATCAAATTAATCGATCAAACACTGCTAATTATTGAAATTGGAGTTGAAATTGAGTTCCTGTATGTTCATACGATTCTAAGAAACTTTGAATCGCAGATTTTAACATCGGAACGAGCTCAAACGAAGCTTTGCCGGAAAACAGACTGTAGAGAGAGAAAGCTTCGATTACTCACCGCTGAAGGCACGACAGTCCGAGCTTTCGATCTGGGCAGATAGGTCTCGTCCTGAGGTTCATCCTAAAATCAAGTATTGTATCAATTGATGCGGAATTGGATTGGAATTTCGTCATTGAAATTCGGTCGACTCTCTCTCTAGCACCGATCAAAAATTATAAAGGGGAGCCGAATTGGCTTACCTTCCGGTCCTAATTCGGCCATGGAAAGGCTGAGGAAGTGTTGGGAGGGCTTGATTTGGCCTGAGAAGGGCTTGAAATGGCTGATTTCAGCTTGGCCGAAATAGGGCAGCTTTGATCCGCCGGAGTTGCTTCACTATTCAATCATGTCGGCGCTTCTCCAACGATTCTCGGATTGACTGGAGTTTGCTATCAGATAGCTATCTTCTCCCCGGTTCTAAAGAGCCCGACCTTTGTTCAAGTCGAAGCTCTAGTTCAAGCTTTGCCGGGAAATGGAGCAGTAGAGAGAGAGAGAAGTGTTCAGGTGTGAGGAGACTGAAATGGGGATGACCTCTTTATATAGTTGTAAAACTCGTGTATTAAATGGGCGAGATTTATTACTAGTATTAATATTGCCATAAATTATTGGTATTAATTCCAATAATTTAATTTAGGTATTAAATTATTGGTATTAATTTTAATAATTAAATATATATTAATTGATGGCTATTTATGATAAGCTGTACGTTCGCATAAAAAAATTTTGACTGAAATTTCGGGTTACAAAAAATCATACTTCCCAAGAGGTCACCCATCCTCACACTACTCTCAGGTAAGCACGCTTAACTTTGAAGTTCTTATAAAATCTAGTTCACCGGAACCAATTTGGTTTTTTTGTTTTCTAGTTTTTCTTAAGTTTGTTTTCCAATGTTTAATAAATCATTTGAACCAACCGAAAGTTGTAAATTTTCATATTGATTATTCCCAAATGTAAACCAGTTTTATTTTATTATTCGGTTTGACCGGTTCTTTTCCCGGTTTTCCTTAACTCAAATGTGCAGGGTTTACAAGAGAACTATCCCAAACCCCATGGATTTAGGGCAATACCTCTCGAGAAACATGTCTACTACCAAAAATCCAAAGACACAAAAGCATGAAGAACCCAAGGTAGGACCCTGAGAAACTGCAAACAGAATATAATATAGATGAAGGGAATCTTCCCTTACAAGAGAGCTGTAGGCTATCTAGGATCAAAGAAGGAAGCACCTCCACCAGAGAAGACAAGCCCCAAATGTTGAGAGACAAATAGGATGTCTCAGGATAGCAAGAAGTAACCTACTAAGGAAAAGTAGAGGAGCTAAGAAGAATCTAGCGAACATATGTAACTCGTAACTATGGGAGGAGACACCCTATGACGGATCAGAAAGTAGTAAAGACTACACTCAAAAAGGGTCAATAAGATAGGCGCCAAGAACAAGTGAACTCGAGGGGCAACTAACCCAAGAAAAGTAAACAAGGAAAGTAGTAGGAACAAGACAGTTAACGAATTGATCCTTGTAAGAATTATGGATTTAAACCTAGGCGAAGAAGAGAGAAGTGGAAAGGCCAAATGTTGGAAAAGAAGGATGAAGAAAATCCTTAAAGGAAATTATGGTAAAAAATGAAATGGGCACCATACTCAAGCCATGAGGAGGATTAAGTAAGCCTCGGACAAAGAGGTCTTGAAACAAATCGTGTCTAAACCCTTGTCAAGGAAGAAAACTTGTGTAGGATTCAAGTAGAATTAAGGAATTGGTACAAGGACGTACTTCCAGATTACTTAGGAAAGGTACACGGGAAGGACGACATTAAAGGATGTCATTTAATGGTTAGATACTTCCAAAGGATGAATGAAAAAGGAATTCTGGGAGAAATGGAAAGAATCCTACCAAGGAAGGAAGCCCCGGAAAGGCATACGTATCCCAACTAAAAGGTAATGGAACCAACCAAAGTAGAAATAAAGATAAGCTCACCAATAAAATACTGGTTGAGATGGAAAGATCAAGTACAAAGGAAAAGTACTCATGAAGGCCCAAGAAGTAAATTAAACCCAAGGAATGGGTAAATAGGATGGTAGCATCAAAAGATGCCATAACAAGTAGGAACGGGTGGACTACAATAATAAGGGGATAAAGGAAAGAACGTATGGTCCACGCTCACTTAATGGAGCCTAAAGAGTGGATGGATTGGCATAGTGTGGAGTACACGAAATAAGACCAATAAGCGGAAATTTATCATATAAGGAATAAGGGATGAAATGGAATTTTAAGACGAGGAAAGATTTAAAGTAGGCAAATACTTCAATATAGAAGGAGGTGTAAGGAAATGGATCGAGAAACCTTCAAGGAATGGTAAGAAGGTTGAACATTTAGCTCCTAAGGTTAAAATCTCTACTTTGAGGGACACGATAGAGAATGAAACCGTAAGAAGGGAACTCCCCAAACAAAGCAATTAATACATAGACAAAAAAGGGATCAACTCAAAATAATAAATTGTGAAATGGACAAAAGCGAGTAATAGTAGATTAAGGAAAAGGAAAGTACTTGAGTAAAGGATGCCACTGGAACTAAGGAAGGACATAAGAAGGGTCAAAACTAGATAACAGAAGTTAACACTAAAGTCTATGAAGTGAGTAGGCGGTGCCCGAGAGGACCCCAAGCTAAGGGTTTTAATGACAAAGGAAGTAAACTATACATTGTAATGAGTGGGTATCTTGAAACTCCAAATCCTGAAATCTTGAGTAAGAACCTCAAGTGGGAGAATCTTGCCCTAAGCAAAGGAAGATGTGAACTTAAGGATGTACCTTGGATTAGTGGGTAAGACATGCCTAATTATGATAAACTCCATGGAGTGAGTAAACAAAGGAAAGGAAAAGAAATTCCTTAAGTGAATGATATAAAAATGGGCTAACTGAAAGAATAACCGAAGAGTTAGCATGTCAAGCAAACCCTAAGTTGACACCAAAGAAAATTATTCCTAGTGTAAAGGTTGCTAATTAAGTTGTGGGGAAAAAACACCTAAAAAGAGGGGAGAGTTGTAAACCCCGTCCCTTAAAGACAAGGAAATTGGGAAAAGAACGTGCTAACCCGAGTGAGAAAACTAAACCAATTCACGAACCCCAACCTTTAGAGAAAGGGTAAAACGAGAAATTTACAAATTCCGAGTGACCAAAAGAGTCATAAAAGTCATGGAAAAGGACTTTAGGATGAATTGGAAGAGAAAACTAAACCGGTTTAAGTGAACTAGACCTGAACCAGATTGAACCACTAATGAACCAGTTTCTAAATTCATTTTTCTAGGTGGCTTAGAAAAATAAAATTGGAGAATTGAAGCCACCATTGGGTAGAGAATGAATTTAGATGGATTTAGAAATTTTTAATTTTGAAAAACTCGGTTGAATCGAGCCTGAATCAGCCGGTTTAAGCAATGAACTCGGTCCGGTCCGATTCAGAACAGTGTCGACTTCTTCCTTCATATGACAACACTGTTCACTCCCCGAAAAAGCTAATAGCGCCGGCGAAGATGAAAAGTCTCCATTCAGGGTGATTTTGGCCATGAATGATCACCATAAAGGTATTAATCGAACGGCCAAGGAGTCCCCAAGTTTCCTATATAAAGAGCTTCTCCTCATTCATCCTCCTTACAACTGAAAACTCCCCTCTCTCTCTCTCTCCCTATTGCTCCATTTTCCGGTGAAGCTCAAACCAGAGCTCTGACATTGGGATTTTTTATGAGCAAAAGAAGGCGAGGTCGAGTTCCTTAGACTTGGGGAGAAGTCAGCTACCCGACGGTGGTCACCATTCGATCCGAGGATCGCCGGAGAAGCGCTGGCGTAATCAAACAGTGAAGCAGCACCAGCAGACCGAAGCTGCCCTATTTCGGCTGAGATAAAAATGGTCAAATTGAGTCATCCTCAAGCTAAACCAAGCTCTACTAACACTTCCACAGCCCTCATATGATCGAACTAGAGTAGAAAGGTAAGCCAATTTGGCTTCCTTATGTATTTTTCGATCAATGCTAGAGAGAGAACCAGTGAAACTTCATTGACTAAATTCTTCCTCGATTTGACATGAATTGATGTAATTCTTGATCCTAGGAGAAACCTCATGATGAGAGCTACCTATCTCGATCGAAAGCTCGGACCGCTGCACCCTTGACGGTAAGCTTTTGAAGCTTTCTCTCTCTAAGTTTAGTTTTCCGACGAAGCTCCATTTGAGCTCAATCTGGACCCAAATGACACGATTCAATGCTCAATTGAATCATGGGGAAGTGTAGGAACTGATCCATACCGGAGGCAAATATAAGCTCGCGTGGAGGCAAAAAGTCGATCAAGAGAAATACACTGCACTTATCGGGTGAGTGAGATTTTTCGTATCATAACTGGTTGGGATGACGAGTACTTCAAAATGAAAAACCACTTCTATGTGGAATTTTGACATCACACTTGATTGGAGTGATGTGGAAATTACGCGAAAAAACTACTTACCAATTGTAAGTAGAGCATACATGATTGGTATGATAAACTTCATTGAGGGAAGTAGAAAACTCGCTTACTGATAATAAGCGGAGATGTTATCATACTCGGTTGGTGTGATGGACAAGTTGAAAAGTTATTTTGTTAGAAGTGCTCTCCCTGTCAATGCTTAAAAATTTTGGGAGACCTTCTTGACGAGAGGTTGAATAGCTCAGATAGGTCAGAGGCCTTAGTTTTGGAACTTGGGGGCTAAAATGTCCGATTTTGGAAAATCACGTACAGTAGGCCCAAGGCCAGTTGGCACGAGCAACAGCTCCTAAACAAAAATGATGGTAAGCCATGAAAATTCTAAATGAATAAATTATGTGATTTTGCCATGGTACCAAAAAAGGACTGATATACTCGATAGACTGGCGGCAGTGCGACAAGACCATGTTGACAGACCGGTCTAGAAAAATAATTGCATGTTGAGTTGAGGGTCTGGGCCATTAGACTAGTGGCACTAAAGATAAATGGCTTTATGTAAAACTTTGTTTGTGCATGCACTTGTGGTACGGGACCATCAAGATGCCCAAGGGGGGTAGTGATGCGTCCTAGGGGCTACTAGATGACATGGTGGAGATAAGAGTAGTTTGTTATGCCAGCAAATAGGAAAGCTCGACGTAGCTTCATGCGCATGTGACTGGGGTGGGGTCGAGATGAGGTCTCCGTCCTCATATAGACACGAAGCATTTTGGGTCTAAGGGTAGGACCTCGGAGACATTCACTCAAACTTCGGGTAGAAGTCAAAGACTTCTATTAGGGTAGATGGTAAAGACGCTTCGATCCACAAGTGGGTGCAGTTGGCATAACTGAATCTCACGAATGTGTGTGTACCCTTCATGATGAAGGGTGTGTGTTGTTTGTGAAACACACCTAATATGAAAATGGGAAAGAGGTTTGAAAACCTTGGAAAGGATTTGAGAATCCTTGGAAAATAATTAGTAAACCTTGGAAAAAGGTTTTGAAAACCATAATTTGATAAAAGAATATTTTTTAAAGGAAATAAGAAGTTTGGCACACTTCGATTAAAGTTATTTTTGTGAAAACTCGCACCCAACACCCATTCACTGAGTTGTCAAACTCACCCCCTCCTTTTACCCCTTTTCAAGACACCAACCTTAAAAATCTGTTTGTAGCTGCACCTTAAGATAGGTATGTAAAATTTATATTCAATTTTGATTAATGTTATTATAGGAAAGATATAGGTGAAAAGAACGCTTTACTCCTCGTGTTTTAGAGAATGGGAAAAACCTTTTATAAACCGGGAGAGTGGTGGGTTTTTCACGAGGATTCAACCTGTCATGCCCCGACCCAATTTGGTCAGATCCCCGTGATCAACCCGCCATTCTCCCAATTTATTAAAGGGTTTCCCTTATTATAAATCGTAAAGAGTAAGGCGTCCTTTAAACCCGCACCTTTTTCCTGGAATAACATAATCAAAACTGCATAACATTTTAAATTCATCATACCAGTCTCACAGGCTTCTTAGTTGATGGTCTTTAAGGGTAGGCTTTCTAAGATATCCTGAAAGGGATATAAGGGACGGGGGTGAGTACGACTACTTAGTGAATGGGTTTTCAAAAGTTTAGACTTTTAAGAAAAATATTTATTATTGGAGTGTGTCAGACTCCTTTCTTTCAAAACCATTTCATTTGAAATCTCAAGTTTATCATCATTTCTTTTTAACCACGGTGTGTCATCACCCAATATACATCCTTTGTCGTGAAGGTTACACACATTCGCAGGTCAATACAACTACTGAACCCACTAGTGGCTTCGGAGCAACTTTACCTACCACCCAGATAGAACCACAACCACTTCTACTCTAGGAATGAGTGGATATACGCGACATCCGACCCTCAATCCCGAAATCGCTTCTTCATGTCCATATGAGGACAAGGACCTCATCCTGTCCCCACCCCGGTCTCATGTGCTTGGTGCTACTCCAAATTTCGCACAGACACCTGGAACAATGATCTGCCCTTATACACACTAGGTCGTCTAGGGCCCTTAGGACACATCACTACCCCTCATGGGCATCTTGATGATCACGTACTCATAATGCATGCACAAATAATGTTTTCTTATCAAGCCATATAATATGTGGTGCCACTGGTCCAACGGCCACGACTCTCAACTCAACCCGCAGTTGTTTGTCTTGACTAGTCCGTCGACCTGTCATGTCGCACTATCGCTAGTTGACTGAGCATGTCGGTCCTATCTTGATACCATGGCCAAACAATTAAGTTATTAAGTTTTATGGCATAAGTATCATGTTCGTTTACGAGCTCCTGCTCGTTCCAACTGGCCTTGGGCCCACTGTACGAGATTTTCAAAATCGGGCATTTAGCCCTCGAGTTCCAAAACTGAGGCCCCCAGCCTATAAGATCTATACGAGTTCCCGTAAAGAAGGTCTCCCAAATAGTTTAAGCATTGGCACATAGTCAGGGGAGAACACTTCCCATTCATAACCGGTATAAGGACATCTCCATTCATAACCGATGAACGGGTTTTCAACTTCCTTTGATAAATTCTCATCATACCAACCGGGTATGATCTACTTACAACCGATAATTAGTTTTTTCGCATAATTTTCACATCACTTTCTCTAAGTGGTGATAATTAAAATACCACTAAACAATGGGTTTTTATACCGAGATACTTATCATCCCCAACCGAGTATGATATATAATCCCACTCACAACCGATAAGTGGTTTTTATTTTTAAGTTATGCTCATCATCCCAACCAGGTATGATGTTAGTAAACCCACTCACCCGTTAACGCGGTGAATTCCACTAGACCGATTTTTTGTATTCACGTGAGCTCATCCATGTTGGTGTTCCCGATACTTCATGTACCTATACGATATGAACATGCTTGTTCATTATTACTCGACATAACAGCCTTTATTCATTTCAAATGAATTAGAAAATCCAAACTTTTTAATTATTTGCAATTAGGTCCCTAATGTCAGATTTTCCTCAAATCGAGTCCCGAAACTTTTAAAATTTATCTTGGAACCACAATTTATTCAATTTCACAAAAAGGGGGTTTAATTTTCCAAATTCCCAATTTGGTCCCCAACTTTTCCAAAATTACCATTTTGCCCTTCTTTACAAAAAAGGTAAGTTTTGCCCCCAAAATTTCCAAAATTCCTCAATTGGTCCTCCAACATTATTTTCATGCCCAATTGACCCTCCATTTCATAAAATTGCATTTTGGTCCTTTGAATTTTGAAAATTCCTAATTTTTCCCCCAATTTCAACTCTTCGACACTGTCAAATTTGATTTCATCAAATTGACCGATCAAACACCTCTAATTATTGAAATTGGAGTTGAAACTGAGTTTCTACATGTTCATACGATTTTAAGGAACTTTGAATCGCAGATTTTAACGCTAGAACGAGCTCAAATGGAGCTTCGTCGGAAAACATACTATAGAGAGAGAAAGCTTCGATTACTCACCGGTGAGGGCACAACGGACCGAGCTTTCAATCTGGGTAGATAGCTCTCATCTTGAGGTTCATCATAGAATTAAGAATCGCATCAATTGATGTCAAATTGAGTTAGAATTTCATCATTGAAATTCTGTCGGTTCTCTCTCTAGCACCGGCCGGAAATTACATAGGGGAGCCAAATTGGCTTACCTTTCACTCCTATTTCAGCCGTAGGAGGGCTAAGGAAGTGTTGGGAGGACTTGGTTTGGTCTGAGGAAGGCTCGAAATGGCTGATTTCAGCTTGGCCGAAATAGGGCAGCTTCAGTCCGCCAGAGTTGCTTCATTGTTCCATCATGCCAGTGCTTCTCCAGCGATTCTCGGATTGTGCTATCAGATAGTTGTCTTCTCCCCGGTTCTAAAGAGCCTGACCTCTCCTTCCGAGGTTAAGAAAAATGTTCAAGTCAAAGATCTAGTTCGAGCGAGAGAGAAGTGTTCAGGTATGAGGAGAATGAATAGGGAAATCGTGTATTAAATGGGAGAGATTTATTACTACTATTAATATTGCCATAAATTATTGGTATTAATCCAATAATTTAATTTTGGTATTAAATTATTTGTATTAATTCTAATAATTTAATTTAGGTATTAAATTATTGGTATTAATTATAATAATTAAATATATATATATATATTAATTTATGACTATTTATAATAAAGCGTACGTTCACATAAAAATTTTTGATCGAAATTTCGGGTTACAAAAAAAAAATCATACTTTCTAGGAGGTCACCCGTCCTCGCAATACTCTCAGGTAAGCACACTTAACTTCAGAGTTTTTATGGGATCTTCTTCACCTAAACCAATTTAGTTTTTCTCTTCTAATTTGTCTTAAGTTTCTTTTCCAAGGTTTAATGAACCCTTTGGATCACCCGGAAGTTGTAAATTTCTAAATTGCTTGTTCCCAAATGTTCGGGTTTGTAAACCGACTCGATTTTCTTACTCAGTTTCACCAGTCCTTTTCTCGATTTTCCTTAACTCAAAAGTGCGGTGTTTATACGACCAAACTGGGTCAAGGCATGATAATTATGCAAGTGTTAGGTGTAGATTATATTGTTAGATGGTTTATAGAAAAGGTTTGAGTCGTAATCCATGTAGTAGCATGACTTCAGCGTCCCACTCACTGAGATGTGAGCTCACCCCCTCCCCCTCCCAAACTATGTTGTAGTAAATCTAAGCGGCTTGAGGCGAGGACGAAGTAGCATACAAGGCACCCATTTACCCAAGGTAGCTTCATAACTGGCACACAAAGTACATGTATTATCATATTGCTAAGCTTCATAGGGTTTTGTTGTAGACTTAGTTGAGGCTCTCATTCTAACTAACTATGTTCACCCACCTCTTAATCATACTAGGTCACTTGCCTATGGCCAAGTCTTTTCATGATGGTGATTAAGGGCTTGTAACTTGGTTTCATGTTCCAACAATTGTTGTTATGTCGCTCTAATATAATTAATATCTCGTGTTTGGCTTTGTGACCCAAACACATCCCTTATCCCTTCGGCCTTATGTGGGGTAGCCATTCATCAAAATCTATCATCCTTAATATATTATACTCACTATTCATGCCTGGAGTTTCCCACTCCCCTTGAGTCAATTTATACTTTTGATTGTTTGTAGAAGTTCATTTTTGGATTAAGTCCAAGCAAGCTTTTAGTCCTTTCTATTAGCATCCCTTTGCCACACTCAAGAGTTGTTTAGTAGAGTTACTTCTCACGTTATTGTCCGAAGTGTTAATTTTGCCTCAATAAAGCCCTTAGAGTGAATGTGGTCCCACATATATACTCATTGTAGCACTAGATTGGGGATGCTTGATTGAGGAGTTTCGACTTACTATCTATGTTTTATCCTTATTGGTCATAGAGGACCTTCTAGTAAGAGCACTTCTTGGTATTGTCGAAACCGCAATTTAGTCTATGATATCATTCAATTCCTTCATTCTAACTCATATGGCTCTTTCAGTCTAGCTATAACCATTGAGTATACGCTCTTAATATGCTAATCTCGAAATAAATTCATATTTTTCTCAATTTCATTACAACAACTGAACTTTGTTGTCATACTTTTTCCTTAGCTTCATAACCCATGTTGTACACAATGGTTCATGGCGCTTTCTACAAAGCCTTTTGACATTGGCTCATCATTTTGTCTAATGGTACATGTATTGGGATCATTTCATTTCATATTTTAGTTAACTGGTTTTTGATAAATAAAATATTTGTTTCAATTAATTTATTTTTTTTATTGATTAATCTCGAATTTAACTGATTATTAACCTAATTTATTTTTAAAAAATATTTTGATCAATTACTTATAATCTGAATAAAAGATTTTCTATTTTTCCTATTTTTAAATCAATTGAAAAAATTATAGAGTTATTGATAAAAGCAGGTTTAATCTTATTTTAATCTTATATTGAGTAGATTTTTCAATATTTAAATCTTGTTTATTGTCAACTCAAGTACCTCTCTATTTGTCAAAAATTTTATTACTTTTTTATTTTATATTTATTTATTTTTATTATTAACTTTTTGATACAAATCAATTTCTAATTATAGTTTAATTTTTTATTCTCAATTAACCATTAGTATACCATTTCTATGGAGGTTAATTCGAGTGTTAAACCATGAGGTTCCATTGTCACCCTTAGTTTGTAGGGATAAACAAGCTCATATATTTGGGATTTGGAGGGGAGATGTCAAACAAGGTAATGGTTTGTTAATTAAAAATTAAATTTATTATTTTAATTTAAATTTGTAATTTATTATAAAAAAATATATATAGTATAATATATTATATTTATTATATAATAAAATATAATATAATTTTAAATATAAATATATTTAATTATATTTATCAAATTTTATTATATAATAAAATTACATAATATATTTGAGTTATTATTATAATAAATAATGAATTGATAATAATTATATATATAGATATTTTATAATTATAGCAAGAAAAAAATATAATAAATTATATTATATATACACGAGATATTATTTTTATTTATAATATTTTATTATATAATTTTATATAAAATATTATTAATATATAATTTTATTTAAAAATGTAAAAAATAAAATAAAATAAATATTAAAGTAATTTAAATAACAAAATTATAAACACTACCCATCAACCAAAAAGATTGTA